>LR738552.1:2774110-7774110 GCA_902685375.1 Neostethus bicornis
ATCCATGCTCGCTCTGACTCCCATGGAGAGGTCCAGTGGCAGAAATTTCAAACTATCCTGGAGGCCGGTGAGTCTGAAGAGAATAAAACAAGTTTGTGTGAGAACCTGGAGAGCGGCATTGCAGAAAAAAGTGCAACGCTGTTGTTCTCTGTACGACAATCTCTTACATAGCTCCGTAGGAAGCACAGCTGATGTCCCTGGGGATGACCCATAGGCTGGAAGGCCGGATGCTTGCTATCACAGGAAGCAAGTAGACTTGGAACCAGCGCCTAAAGCCCTCAGCGTCAAACGTTCTAAATCGAGGTGCCAGGCCAGTCAAGGTCAAGTTGAGGATGGTATCTCGTACAGCTGTATTCCTGATAAAGCTGATGTTTCGCTGGTGATGAAAAGAGACGAGAGATGTCAATTTTTGAGATCTTTGCAAAAACAGCAGCAAATTTCCTGGCCCATTTTTGGACTCTGCAAGAAATAAATGTTGACTATAATTTGGAAAGCCCTCAACAATTTGGCAAAGAATGGATCGGTGTCATTTAAAGTCAAACTTGGCAATTTTGGCGACTTTCACAGACACCTCAAGTCCAGATGAGACTGGTGAGACTTTTTTCAAGTCAACACAGTGTGCAGAAAAAGGTTGAAATGCATTTTAAACACTCACCTGCATGCTGACATTTGCAAATGTCTGAAAAAACTGGATGAGCTGCTCTTCATCGCCAGATTGCGTCAAGTTTGTGAGCGCGTCCCTTACGAGGGAAGCATCTTCCAGAGCGCCGCTTTCAGGGTCCAGGATCAGCTGAACTTTTTCTTGCGGTGAGAGGAACGCCACAACTGCCCCCTGTTGGGATGAGTCAGGTTAGCGGAAGAGATTTCTCTCTGAATCAAAAAACATGTTTTGCTATCTTAAGACAAATTAGGACTTACGCCAGAAAGGTTGAAGACTTTGAGGTCAGAGTAGCTTGTAAATTGGGCAAATGGACCCAAGTTTATTTCCACCCAGTCTGCATCCGTTTGGATTTCTCTCCTGCAATCTAGAGTGTTCGCGGGATGTCAGAATACTCGCAAAGTACTTTGTTTGTCCTCGTCATGGTTAAAATTCGGTGGACATGGTCTTTTGGCAGTTGTCCAAAAGGTTAAGCAGGTGTTCAATGACAACTTTCATCATGCATTTTTTAAAAAAAAGCTTACCTGCTGAGTTAATGACAGAGGCAGATTGTCTCAGGTAGCCCAGCAGAACATTGGTGATTCCTTGAAGTCTCTGCCTTGGTATGGCATTGAAAACCTTGGCCATCCCACTCACACTGCAATGATGTGTACACAATTTGCTTACACGGTCCCTCAAGAAACCATATTGTACTTGTTTTGCACTGCAAAAAGTTCTTTCTGTAGGTGACATTTTTTGCTCTCCCAAAAAGTTACTCACACAATGTGGTAGTTTGTGCAGTTGATGTCAGAGGTGGCGTTGTACAGCATCTCTGGAGTGAAACTTGACAGGATTGAAACCAGTTTGACGTGGAACCAAGCGTAAAAATCATTCCTGCTAAAGCCTCTGAGACGGGGACTGAGGATGTAGAAGGTCCTGTCCATGATACGTTGTCTCACAACTGGTTCAAAATCTGGGGCCTGTCGGGTGAAGACAAAGGAGCAATCAAACTACAAACACATCCATGCACAAACGACCTTTTTAAGGAGCTCTATCCAAGGTGTGAATAGACGAGCTTGTGAATCTTGAGCATTGCATTCAACAAGAACCTGGAGACTAGGAATGTCAGGAAGCACGTTGGTGATTACACTCACCTGTCCATTAGCAGTGAGCTTTGTCAAGAATTGATCCACATTTTCCACAGCGTTGCCTTTCTCAAGTCGCTCAAAGACACGATCGATGAGCTCCGTGTCGTTCAAGGTCCCTGAGCCCAGTAGAGCTTGCGCCACCTCAGCTGGATCCAGTTCTGACAGAATTTCAGTCTATAAACAAGAACCATTCAAATGAAGTTAACCCAAAATCATTACTTTAGTGGAAATCGTACTGGATTGAAAGAAGATGTCAAATACTGCACAAGTTACGTACCTGAGAGAGGTTGGGATCGAAGAGCAGCAGCTCCCGAAGGCTGGCGAAACCGAAAAAGCTGCCAAGGTTTGCTTGCAGCCACGCCCGAGTACCGCTGACAGATGACACACATCCTGGATCTTCATGACACATGGAGGCACATACATTAATTGTAGCAAGGACATCTCATCAGATGACAGTTAAAATACCAAACAGAGCCTGAGCACGAGGGCTCACCTGATGTATCATTTCTCGACAGGAAAGGTTTGATGAAATGGGTGAAGACTGTCTGTTGGGTCTTGTTGTCCATAAACACAGTTTGATCGCTGAATGTCCTGATTCTATAAAGCCAACATTGGACTTTAATGTAAAGACAGCTCACCTCTTTCCACTTTTTTTTTCTTTAAAAGGTGGCATGTATGTCAACTTACACAATCTGGTAGGTTTGGCAGCTGAAGTTGTTGAAGCTGAGGCAGAACAGGAAATTTGTGGAAGGAGAACTCAGGAAAGGCTGGATCTTTTTCTGGAACCAATCGCGGATGACAGCATCGCTCTGTAGCTGTGCCTGGCTCAACTTGGCCAGTCTTGTTTCTCCCAGTGCTTCAAGAACATTTGCCAAGGCAGGTTTGCTGTTGTTGGGAGCCTAAAAATAGGAGTAAGGTAGGTTGGACATTGTCTTCTCTCAGGACCACAACTAGTTGGGTGGCACTGTTGCATTGCACTTACCATGGTGGCAAATGTGTCAAGAGCCTGGTCAAGAGCAGCAGAAGTTTTATGGAAGAGAAGCTTCCACACTTCAACGGGGTATGTTGTTTGGCTTTCCAGAGAGCATTTCAGCAGAGACGCCAAGTGTCCAGGTGTGAGGTGCATAGCCTTGAAGATAAGGGAAAGAAAATGCTTGTTTTTTTTTTTTTTTAAAAAAGCAAACATAGTATTACCACCTCATTAGAGATTTAAAACTTTGCTTTTTTTTTGGAGAACAGCAAAAGACCAGGTTGATTTTACAGATTCAAACACTACATTGAAATGGACTCACAGATGAGCAGGCATGTTCGGTGATTGTGAAATTGCACAGGCTCGTTGCCAGACCATCCGCTGTCAGCCTCTGCTGAAGTTGTGTTCTGACGTAAAACAAGAAAAGATAGTTTGTGCCGTTACATTTTGTGAAGGCAATGTGCATCTGGACACTCTATCAAACCGTAAATAAACCTACCTATTGATTGCAGCGCAGATCAGGCCCTCTGTGTAAAAAACAGTTTCAAATTTTAGACATTTTCGTCTTAAAACAGACACCGAATTACTTGATTACACAAAAAGGAATTTAGCACTCTTACCATCAACAGATGTCTCTTTGCACTGGAAAAGAAAAGAAAAGTTATTTTTGAGAGTAGAGCTATGCCAAAGTTATACTACCATTTCTTGTTTCCTTCAATAAAGTATGAACAGCAAACTGGCTTCTTGAGGAAAAGTAAAAAGGTTTAATCTCTGCCTGACAACCAAAGTAAAGAACTCACCTTGAAAGAATCTGCCAATGCGCAATCTGTTGAAGAGAGAAATGATATTAGATACAGAATTTATTTATTTGTCTTTATGGTGGCCAATTGACTTTCAAGAAACATTCATCAGGAAAGGAATGTGTTACACATACGTGGGAAAGTGATTTTCAGGGAATCCATGCTCGCTCTGACTCCCATGGAGAGGTCCAGTGGCAGAAATTTCAAACTATCCTGGAGGCCGGTGAGTCTTAAGAGAATAAAACAAGTTTGTGTGAGAACCTGGAGAGCGGCATTGCAGAAAAAAGTGCAACGCTGTTGTTCTCTGTACGACAATCTCTTACATAGCTCCGTAGGAAGCACAGCTGATGTCCCTGGGGATGACCCATAGGCCGGAAGGCCGGATGCTTGCTATCACAGGAAGCAAGTAGACTTGGAACCAGCGCCTAAAGCCCTCAGCGTCAAACGTTCTAAATCGAGGTGCCAGGCCAGTCAAGGTCAAGTTGAGGATGGTATCTCGTACAGCTGTATTCCTGATAAAGCTGATGTTTCGCTGGTGATGAAAAGAGACGAGAGATGTCAATTTTTGAGATCTTTGCAAAAACAGCAGCAAATTTCCTGGCCCATTTTTGGACTCTGCAAGAAATAAATGTTGACTATAATTTGGAAAGCCCTCAACAATTTGGCAAAGAATGGATCGGTGTCATTTAAAGTCAAACTTGGCAATTTTGGCGACTTTCACAGACACCTCAAGTCCAGATGAGACTGGTGAGACTTTTTTCAAGTCAACACAGTGTGCAGAAAAAGGTTGAAATGCATTTTAAACACTCACCTGCATGCTGACATTTGCAAATGTCTGAAAAAACTGGATGAGCTGCTCTTCATCGCCAGATTGCGTCAAGTTTGTGAGCGCGTCCCTTACGAGGGAAGCATCTTCCAGAGCGCCGCTTTCAGGGTCCAGGATCAGCTGAACTTTTTCTTGCGGTGAGAGGAACGCCACAACTGCCCCCTGTTGGGATGAGTCAGGTTAGCGGAAGAGATTTCTCTCTGAATCAAAAAACATGTTTCGCTATCTTAAGACAAATTAGGACTTACGCCAGAAAGGTTGAAGACTTTGAGGTCAGAGTAGCTTGTAAATTGGGCAAATGGACCCAAGTTTATTTCCACCCAGTCTGCATCCGTTTGGATTTCTCTCCTGCAATCTAGAGTGTTCGCGGGATGTCAGAATACTCGCAAAGTACTTTGTTTGTCCTCGTCATGGTTAAAATTCGGTGGACATGGTCTTTTGGCAGTTGTCCAAAAGGTTAAGCAGGTGTTCAATGACAACTTTCATCATGCATTTTTTAAAAAAAAAGCTTACCTGCTGAGTTGATGACAGAGGCAGATTGTCTCAGGTAGCCCAGCAGAACATTGGTGATTCCTTGAAGTCTCTGCCTTGGTATGGCATTGAAAACCTTGGCCATCCCACTCACACTGCAATGATGTGTACACAATTTGCTTACACGGTCCCTCAAGAAACCATATTGTACTTGTTTTGCACTGCAAAAAGTTCTTTCTGTAGGTGACATTTTTTGCTCTCCCAAAAAGTTACTCACACAATGTGGTAGTTTGTGCAGTTGATGTCAGAGGTGGCGTTGTACAGCATCTCTGGAGTGAAACTTGACAGGATTGAAACCAGTTTGACGTGGAACCAAGCGTAAAAATCATTCCTGCTAAAGCCTCTGAGACGGGGACTGAGGATGTAGAAGGTCCTGTCCATGATACGTTGTCTCACAACTGGTTCAAAATCTGGGACCTGTCGGGTGAAGACAAAAGAGCAATCAAACTAAAAACACATCCATGCACAAACGACCTTTTTAAGGAGCTCTATCCAAGGTGTGAATAGACCAGCTTGTGAATCTTGAGCATTGCATTCAACAAGAACCTGGAGACTAGGAATGTCAGGAAGCACGTTGGTGATTACACTCACCTGTCCATTAGCAGTGAGCTTTGTCAAGAATTGATCCACATTTTCCACAGCGTTGCCTTTCTCAAGTCGCTCAAAGACACGATCGATGAGCTCCGTGTCGTTCAAGGTCCCTGAGCCCAGTAGAGCTTGCGCCACCTCAGCTGGATCCAGTTCTGACAGAATTTCAGTCTATAAACAAGAACCATTCAAATGAAGTTAACCCAAAATCATTACTTTAGTGGACATCGTGCTGGATTGAAAGAAGATGTCAAATACTGCACAAGTTACGTACCTGAGAGAGGTTGGGATCAAAGAGCAGCAGCTCCCGAAGGCTGGCGAAACCGAAAAACTTGCCAAGGTTTGCTTGCAGCCACGCCCGAGTACCGCTGACAGATGACACACATCCTGGATCTTCATGACACATGGAGGCACATACATTAATTGTAGCAAGGACATCTCATCAGATGACAGTTAAAATACCAAACAGAGCCTGAGCACCAGGGCTCACCTGATGTATCATTTCTCGACAGGAAAGGTTTGATGAAATGGGTGAAGACTGTCTGTTGGGTCTTGTTGTCCATAAACACACTTTGATCGCTGAATGTCCTGATTCTATAAAGCCAACATTGGACTTTAATGTAAAGACAGCTCACCTCTTTCCACTTTTTTTTTTTTTTAAGAGGTGGCGTGTATGTCAACTTACACAATCTGGTAGGTTTGGCAGCTGAAGTTGTTGAAGCTGAGGCAGAACAGGAAATTTGTGGAAGGAGAACTCAGGAAAGGCTGGATCTTTTTCTGGAACCAATCGCGGATGACAGCATCGCTCTGTAGCTGTGCCTGGCTCAACTTGGCCAGTCTTGTTTCTCCCAGTGCTTCAAGATCATTTGCCAAGGCAGGTTTGCTGTTGTTGGGAGCCTAAAAATAGGAGTAAGGTAGATTGGACATTGTCTTCTCTCAGGACCACAACTAGTTGGGTGGCGCATTTGCATTGCACTTACCATGGTGGCAAATGTGTCAAGAGCCTGGTCAAGAGCAGCAGAAGTTTTATGGAAGAGAAGCTTCCACACTTCAACGGGGTATGTTGTTTGGCTTTCCAGAGAGCATTTCAGCAGAGACGCCAAGTGTCCAGGTGTGAGGTGCATAGCCTTGAAGATAAGGGAAAGAAAATGCTTGTTTTTTTTTTTTTTTAAAAAAGGAAACATAGTATTACCACCTCATTAGAGATTTAAAACTTTGCTTTTTTTTTGGAGAACAGCAAAAGACCAGGTTGATTTTACAGATTCAAACACTACATTGAAATGGACTCACAGATGAGCAGGCATGTTCGGTGATTGTGAAATTGCACAGGCTCGTTGCCAGACCATCCGCTGTCAGCCTCTGCTGAAGTTGTGTTCTGACGTAAAACAAGAAAAGATAGTTTGTGCCGTTACATTTTGTGAAGGCAATGTGCATCTGGACACTCTATCAAACCGTGAATAAACCTACCTATTGATTGCAGCGCAGATCAGGCCCTCTGTGTAAAAAACAGTTTCAAATTTTAGACGTTTGCGTCTTAAAACAGACACCGAGTTACTTGATTACAAAAAAAGGAATTTAGCACTCTTACCATCAACAGATGTCTCTTTGCACTGGAAAAGAAAAGAAAAGTTATTTTTGAGAGTAGAGCTATGCCAAAGTTATACTACCATTTCTTGTTTCCTTCAATAAAGTATGAACAGCAAACTGGCTTCTTGAGGAAAAGTAAAAAGGTTTAATCTCTGCCTGACAACCAAAGTAAAGAACTCACCTTGAAAGAATCTGCCAATGCGCAATCTGTTGAAGAGAGAAATGATATTAGATACAGAATTTATTTATTTGTCTTTATGGTGGCCAATTGACTTTCAAGAAACATTCATCAGGAAAGGAATGTGTTACACATACGTGGGAAAGTGATTTTCAGGGAATCCATGCTCGCTCTGACTCCCATGGAGAGGTCCAGTGGCAGAAATTTCAAACTATCCTGGAGGCCGGTGAGTCTGAAGAGAATAAAACAAGTTTGTGTGAGAACCTGGAGAGCGGCATTGCAGAAAAAAGTGCAACACTGTTGTTCTCTGTACGACAATCTCTTACATAGCTCCGTAGGAAGCACAGCTGATGTCCCTGGGGATGACCCATAGGCTGGAAGGCCGGATGCTTGCTATCACAGGAAGCAAGTAGACTTGGAACCAGCGCCTAAAGCCCTCAGCGTCAAACGTTCTAAATCGAGGTGCCAGGCCAGTCAAGGTCAAGTTGAGGATGGTATCTCGTACAGCTGTATTCCTGATAAAGCTGATGTTTCGCTGGTGATGAAAAGAGACGAGAGATGTCAATTTTTGAGATCTTTGCAAAAACAGCAGCAAATTTCCTGGCCCATTTTTGGACTCTGCAAGAAATAAATGTTGACTATAATTTGGAAAGCCCTCAACAATTTGGCAAAGAATGGATCGGTGTCATTTAAAGTCAAACTTGGCAATTTTGGCGACTTTCACAGACACCTCAAGTCCAGATGAGACTGGTGAGACTTTTTTCAAGTCAACACAGTGTGCAGAAAAAGGTTGAAATGCATTTTAAACACTCACCTGCATGCTGACATTTGCAAATGTCTGAAAAAACTGGATGAGCTGCTCTTCATCGCCAGATTGCGTCAAGTTTGTGAGCGCGTCCCTTACGAGGGAAGCATCTTCCAGAGCGCCGCTTTCAGGGTCCAGGATCAGCTGAACTTTTTCTTGCGGTGAGAGGAACGCCACAACTGCCCCCTGTTGGGATGAGTCAGGTTAGCGGAAGAGATTTCTCTCTGAATCAAAAAACATGTTTCGCTATCTTAAGACAAATTAGGACTTACGCCAGAAAGGTTGAAGACTTTGAGGTCAGAGTAGCTTGTAAATTGGGCAAATGGACCCAAGTTTATTTCCACCCAGTCTGCATCCGTTTGGATTTCTCTCCTGCAATCTAGAGTGTTCGCGGGATGTCAGAATACTCGCAAAGTACTTTGTTTGTCCTCGTCATGGTTAAAATTCGGTGGACATGGTCTTTTGGCAGTTGTCCAAAAGGTTAAGCAGGTGTTCAATGACAACTTTCATCATGCATTTTTTAAAAAAAAAGCTTACCTGCTGAGTTGATGACAGAGGCAGATTGTCTCAGGTAGCCCAGCAGAACATTGGTGATTCCTTGAAGTCTCTGCCTTGGTATGGCATTGAAAACCTTGGCCATCCCACTCACACTGCAATGATGTGTACACAATTTGCTTACACGGTCCCTCAAGAAACCATATTGTACTTGTTTTGCACTGCAAAAAGTTCTTTCTGTAGGTGACATTTTTTGCTCTCCCAAAAAGTTACTCACACAATGTGGTAGTTTGTGCAGTTGATGTCAGAGGTGGCGTTGTACAGCATCTCTGGAGTGAAACTTGACAGGATTGAAACCAGTTTGACGTGGAACCAAGCGTAAAAATCATTCCTGCTAAAGCCTCTGAGACGGGGACTGAGGATGTAGAAGGTCCTGTCCATGATACGTTGTCTCACAACTGGTTCAAAATCTGGGACCTGTCGGGTGAAGACAAAAGAGCAATCAAACTAAAAACACATCCATGCACAAACGACCTTTTTAAGGAGCTCTATCCAAGGTGTGAATAGACCAGCTTGTGAATCTTGAGCATTGCATTCAACAAGAACCTGGAGACTAGGAATGTCAGGAAGCACGTTGGTGATTACACTCACCTGTCCATTAGCAGTGAGCTTTGTCAAGAATTGATCCACATTTTCCACAGCGTTGCCTTTCTCAAGTCGCTCAAAGACACGATCGATGAGCTCCGTGTCGTTCAAGGTCCCTGAGCCCAGTAGAGCTTGCGCCACCTCAGCTGGATCCAGTTCTGACAGAATTTCAGTCTATAAACAAGAACCATTCAAATGAAGTTAACCCAAAATCATTACTTTAGTGGACATCGTGCTGGATTGAAAGAAGATGTCAAATACTGCACAAGTTACGTACCTGAGAGAGGTTGGGATCAAAGAGCAGCAGCTCCCGAAGGCTGGCGAAACCGAAAAAGCTGCCAAGGTTTGCTTGCAGCCACGCCCGAGTACCGCTGACAGATGACACACATCCTGGATCTTCATGACACATGGAGGCACATACATTAATTGTAGCAAGGACATCTCATCAGATGACAGTTAAAATACCAAACAGAGCCTGAGCACGAGGGCTCACCTGATGTATCATTTCTCGACAGGAAAGGTTTGATGAAATGGGTGAAGACTGTCTGTTGGGTCTTGTTGTCCATAAACACACTTTGATCGCTGAATGTCCTGATTCTATAAAGCCAACATTGGACTTTAATGTAAAGACAGCTCACCTCTTTCCACTTTTTTTTTTTTTTAAGAGGTGGCGTGTATGTCAACTTACACAATCTGGTAGGTTTGGCAGCTGAAGTTGTTGAAGCTGAGGCAGAACAGGAAATTTGTGGAAGGAGAACTCAGGAAAGGCTGGATCTTTTTCTGGAACCAATCGCGGATGACAGCATCGCTCTGTAGCTGTGCCTGGCTCAACTTGGCCAGTCTTGTTTCTCCCAGTGCTTCAAGAACATTTGCCAAGGCAGGTTTGCTGTTGTTGGGAGCCTAAAAATAGGAGTAAGGTAGGTTGGACATTGTCTTCTCTCAGGACCACAACTAGTTGGGTGGCACAGTTGCATTGCACTTACCATGGTGGCAAATGTGTCAAGAGCCTGGTCAAGAGCAGCAGAAGTTTTATGGAAGAGAAGCTTCCACACTTCAACGGGGTATGTTGTTTGGCTTTCCAGAGAGCATTTCAGCAGAGACGCCAAGTGTCCAGGTGTGAGGTGCATAGCCTTGAAGATAAGGGAAAGAAAATGCTTGTTTTTTTTTTTTTTTAAAAAAGGAAACATAGTATTACCACCTCATTAGAGATTTAAAACTTTGCTTTTTCTTTGGAGAACAGCAAAAGACCAGGTTGATTTTACAGATTCAAACACTACATTGAAATGGACTCACAGATGAGCAGGCATGTTCGGTGATTGTGAAATTGCACAGGCTCGTTGCCAGACCATCCGCTGTCAGCCTCTGCTGAAGTTGTGTTCTGACGTAAAACAAGAAAAGATAGTTTGTGCCGTTACATTTTGTGAAGGCAATGTGCATCTGGACACTCTATCAAACCGTGAATAAACCTACCTATTGATTGCAGCGCAGATCAGGCCCTCTGTGTAAAAAACAGTTTCAAATTTTAGACGTTTGCGTCTTAAAACAGACACCGAGTTACTTGATTACAAAAAAGGAATTTAGCACTCTTACCATCAACAGATGTCTCTTTGCACTGGAAAAGAAAAGAAAAGTTATTTTTGAGAGTAGAGCTATGCCAAAGTTATACTACCATTTCTTGTTTCCTTCAATAAAGTATGAACAGCAAACTGGCTTCTTGAGGAAAAGTAAAAAGGTTTAATCTCTGCCTGACAACCAAAGTAAAGAACTCACCTTGAAAGAATCTGCCAATGCGCAATCTGTTGAAGAGAGAAATGATATTAGATACAGAATTTATTTATTTGTCTTTATGGTGGCCAATTGACTTTCAAGAAACATTCATCAGGAAGGAATGTGTTACACATACGTGGGAAAGTGATTTTCAGGGAATCCATGCTCGCTCTGACTCCCATGGAGAGGTCCAGTGGCAGAAATTTCAAACTATCCTGGAGGCCGGTGAGTCTGAAGAGAATAAAACAAGTTTGTGTGAGAACCTGGAGAGCGGCATTGCAGAAAAAAGTGCAACACTGTTGTTCTCTGTACGACAATCTCTTACATAGCTCCGTAGGAAGCACAGCTGATGTCCCTGGGGATGACCCATAGGCTGGAAGGCCGGATGCTTGCTATCACAGGAAGCAAGTAGACTTGGAACCAGCGCCTAAAGCCCTCAGCGTCAAACGTTCTAAATCGAGGTGCCAGGCCAGTCAAGGTCAAGTTGAGGATGGTATCTCGTACAGCTGTATTCCTGATAAAGCTGATGTTTCGCTGGTGATGAAAAGAGACGAGAGATGTCAATTTTTGAGATCTTTGCAAAAACAGCAGCAAATTTCCTGGCCCATTTTTGGACTCTGCAAGAAATAAATGTTGACTATAATTTGGAAAGCCCTCAACAATTTGGCAAAGAATGGATCGGTGTCATTTAAAGTCAAACTTGGCAATTTTGGCGACTTTCACAGACACCTCAAGTCCAGATGAGACTGGTGAGACTTTTTTCAAGTCAACACAGTGTGCAGAAAAAGGTTGAAATGCATTTTAAACACTCACCTGCATGCTGACATTTGCAAATGTCTGAAAAAACTGGATGAGCTGCTCTTCATCGCCAGATTGCGTCAAGTTTGTGAGCGCGTCCCTTACGAGGGAAGCATCTTCCAGAGCGCCGCTTTCAGGGTCCAGGATCAGCTGAACTTTTTCTTGCGGTGAGAGGAACGCCACAACTGCCCCCTGTTGGGATGAGTCAGGTTAGCGGAAGAGATTTCTCTCTGAATCAAAAAACATGTTTCGCTATCTTAAGACAAATTAGGACTTACGCCAGAAAGGTTGAAGACTTTGAGGTCAGAGTAGCTTGTAAATTGGGCAAATGGACCCAAGTTTATTTCCACCCAGTCTGCATCCGTTTGGATTTCTCTCCTGCAATCTAGAGTGTTCGCGGGATGTCAGAATACTCGCAAAGTACTTTGTTTGTCCTCGTCATGGTTAAAATTCGGTGGACATGGTCTTTTGGCAGTTGTCCAAAAGGTTAAGCAGGTGTTCAATGACAACTTTCATCATGCATTTTTTAAAAAAAAAGCTTACCTGCTGAGTTGATGACAGAGGCAGATTGTCTCAGGTAGCCCAGCAGAACATTGGTGATTCCTTGAAGTCTCTGCCTTGGTATGGCATTGAAAACCTTGGCCATCCCACTCACACTGCAATGATGTGTACACAATTTGCTTACACGGTCCCTCATGAAACCATATTGTACTTGTTTTGCACTGCAAAAAGTTCTTTCTGTAGGTGACATTTTTTGCTCTCCCAAAAAGTTACTCACACAATGTGGTAGTTTGTGCAGTTGATGTCAGAGGTGGCGTTGTACAGCATCTCTGGAGTGAAACTTGACAGGATTGAAACCAGTTTGACGTGGAACCAAGCGTAAAAATCATTCCTGCTAAAGCCTCTGAGACGGGGACTGAGGATGTAGAAGGTCCTGTCCATGATACGTTGTCTCACAACTGGTTCAAAATCTGGGACCTGTCGGGTGAAGACAAAAGAGCAATCAAACTAAAAACACATCCATGCACAAACGACCTTTTTAAGGAGCTCTATCCAAGGTGTGAATAGACCAGCTTGTGAATCTTGAGCATTGCATTCAACAAGAACCTGGAGACTAGGAATGTCAGGAAGCACGTTGGTGATTACACTCACCTGTCCATTAGCAGTGAGCTTTGTCAAGAATTGATCCACATTTTCCACAGCGTTGCCTTTCTCAAGTCGCTCAAAGACACGATCGATGAGCTCCGTGTCGTTCAAGGTCCCTGAGCCCAGTAGAGCTTGCGCCACCTCAGCTGGATCCAGTTCTGACAGAATTTCAGTCTATAAACAAGAACCATTCAAATGAAGTTAACCCAAAATCATTACTTTAGTGGACATCGTGCTGGATTGAAAGAAGATGTCAAATACTGCACAAGTTACGTACCTGAGAGAGGTTGGGATCAAAGAGCAGCAGCTCCCGAAGGCTGGCGAAACCGAAAAAGCTGCCAAGGTTTGCTTGCAGCCACGCCCGAGTACCGCTGACAGATGACACACATCCTGGATCTTCATGACACATGGAGGCACATACATTAATTGTAGCAAGGACATCTCATCAGATGACAGTTAAAATACCAAACAGAGCCTGAGCACGAGGGCTCACCTGATGTATCATTTCTCGACAGGAAAGGTTTGATGAAATGGGTGAAGACTGTCTGTTGGGTCTTGTTGTCCATAAACACAGTTTGATCGCTGAATGTCCTGATTCTATAAAGTCAACATTGGACTTTAATGTAAAGACAGCTCACCTCTTTCCACTTTTTTTTTTTTTTAAGAGGTGGCGTGTATGTCAACTTACACAATCTGGTAGGTTTGGCAGCTGAAGTTGTTGAAGCTGAGGCAGAACAGGAAATTTGTGGAAGGAGAACTCAGGAAAGGCTGGATCTTTTTCTGGAACCAATCGCGGATGACAGCATCGCTCTGTAGCTGTGCCTGGCTCAACTTGGCCAGTCTTGTTTCTCCCAGTGCTTCAAGAACATTTGCCAAGGCAGGTTTGCTGTTGTTGGGAGCCTAAAAATAGGAGTAAGGTAGGTTGGACATTGTCTTCTCTCAGGACCACAACTAGTTGGGTGGCGCATTTGCATTGCACTTACCATGGTGGCAAATGTGTCAAGAGCCTGGTCAAGAGCAGCAGAAGTTTTATGGAAGAGAAGCTTCCACACTTCAACGGGGTATGTTGTTTGGCTTTCCAGAGAGCATTTCAGCAGAGACGCCAAGTGTCCAGGTGTGAGGTGCATAGCCTTGAAGATAAGGGAAAGAAAATGCTTGTTTTTTTTTTTTTTTAAAAAAGGAAACATAGTATTACCACCTCATTAGAGATTTAAAACTTTGCTTTTTCTTTGGAGAACAGCAAAAGACCAGGTTGATTTTACAGATTCAAACACTACATTGAAATGGACTCACAGATGAGCAGGCATGTTCGGTGATTGTGAAATTGCACAGGCTCGTTGCCAGACCATCCGCTGTCAGCCTCTGCTGAAGTTGTGTTCTGACGTAAAACAAGAAAAGATAGTTTGTGCCGTTACATTTTGTGAAGGCAATGTGCATCTGGACACTCTATCAAACCGTGAATAAACCTACCTATTGATTGCAGCGCAGATCAGGCCCTCTGTGTAAAAAACAGTTTCAAATTTTAGACGTTTGCGTCTTAAAACAGACACCGATTTACTTGATTACAAAAAAAGGAATTTAGCACTCTTACCATCAACAGATGTCTCTTTGCACTGGAAAAGAAAAGAAAAGTTATTTTTGAGAGTAGAGCTATGCCAAAGTTATACTACCATTTCTTGTTTCCTTCAATAAAGTATGAACAGCAAACTGGCTTCTTGAGGAAAAGTAAAAAGGTTTAATCTCTGCCTGACAACCAAAGTAAAGAACTCACCTTGAAAGAATCTGCCAATGCGCAATCTGTTGAAGAGAGAAATGATATTAGATACAGAATTTATTTATTTGTCTTTATGGTGGCCAATTGACTTTCAAGAAACATTCATCAGGAAAGGAATGTGTTACACATACGTGGGAAAGTGATTTTCAGGGAATCCATGCTCGCTCTGACTCCCATGGAGAGGTCCAGTGGCAGAAATTTCAAACTATCCTGGAGGCCGGTGAGTCTGAAGAGAATAAAACAAGTTTGTGTGAGAACCTGGAGAGCGGCATTGCAGAAAAAAGTGCAACACTGTTGTTCTCTGTACGACAATCTCTTACATAGCTCCGTAGGAAGCACAGCTGATGTCCCTGGGGATGACCCATAGGCTGGAAGGCCGGATGCTTGCTATCACAGGAAGCAAGTAGACTTGGAACCAGCGCCTAAAGCCCTCAGCGTCAAACGTTCTAAATCGAGGTGCCAGGCCAGTCAAGGTCAAGTTGAGGATGGTATCTCGTACAGCTGTATTCCTGATAAAGCTGATGTTTCGCTGGTGATGAAAAGAGACGAGAGATGTCAATTTTTGAGATCTTTGCAAAAACAGCAGCAAATTTCCTGGCCCATTTTTGGACTCTGCAAGAAATAAATGTTGACTATAATTTGGAAAGCCCTCAACAATTTGGCAAAGAATGGATCGGTGTCATTTAAAGTCAAACTTGGCAATTTTGGCGACTTTCACAGACACCTCAAGTCCAGATGAGACTGGTGAGACTTTTTTCAAGTCAACACAGTGTGCAGAAAAAGGTTGAAATGCATTTTAAACACTCACCTGCATGCTGACATTTGCAAATGTCTGAAAAAACTGGATGAGCTGCTCTTCATCGCCAGATTGCGTCAAGTTTGTGAGCGCGTCCCTTACGAGGGAAGCATCTTCCAGAGCGCCGCTTTCAGGGTCCAGGATCAGCTGAACTTTTTCTTGCGGTGAGAGGAACGCCACAACTGCCCCCTGTTGGGATGAGTCAGGTTAGCGGAAGAGATTTCTCTCTGAATCAAAAAACATGTTTCGCTATCTTAAGACAAATTAGGACTTACGCCAGAAAGGTTGAAGACTTTGAGGTCAGAGTAGCTTGTAAATTGGGCAAATGGACCCAAGTTTATTTCCACCCAGTCTGCATCCGTTTGGATTTCTCTCCTGCAATCTAGAGTGTTCGCGGGATGTCAGAATACTCGCAAAGTACTTTGTTTGTCCTCGTCATGGTTAAAATTCGGTGGACATGGTCTTTTGGCAGTTGTCCAAAAGGTTAAGCAGGTGTTCAATGACAACTTTCATCATGCATTTTTTAAAAAAAAAGCTTACCTGCTGAGTTGATGACAGAGGCAGATTGTCTCAGGTAGCCCAGCAGAACATTGGTGATTCCTTGAAGTCTCTGCCTTGGTATGGCATTGAAAACCTTGGCCATCCCACTCACACTGCAATGATGTGTACACAATTTGCTTACACGGTCCCTCAAGAAACCATATTGTACTTGTTTTGCACTGCAAAAAGTTCTTTCTGTAGGTGACATTTTTTGCTCTCCCAAAAAGTTACTCACACAATGTGGTAGTTTGTGCAGTTGATGTCAGAGGTGGCGTTGTACAGCATCTCTGGAGTGAAACTTGACAGGATTGAAACCAGTTTGACGTGGAACCAAGCGTAAAAATCATTCCTGCTAAAGCCTCTGAGACGGGGACTGAGGATGTAGAAGGTCCTGTCCATGATACGTTGTCTCACAACTGGTTCAAAATCTGGGACCTGTCGGGTGAAGACAAAAGAGCAATCAAACTAAAAACACATCCATGCACAAACGACCTTTTTAAGGAGCTCTATCCAAGGTGTGAATAGACCAGCTTGTGAATCTTGAGCATTGCATTCAACAAGAACCTGGAGACTAGGAATGTCAGGAAGCACGTTGGTGATTACACTCACCTGTCCATTAGCAGTGAGCTTTGTCAAGAATTGATCCACATTTTCCACAGCGTTGCCTTTCTCAAGTCGCTCAAAGACACGATCGATGAGCTCCGTGTCGTTCAAGGTCCCTGAGCCCAGTAGAGCTTGCGCCACCTCAGCTGGATCCAGTTCTGACAGAATTTCAGTCTATAAACAAGAACCATTCAAATGAAGTTAACCCAAAATCATTACTTTAGTGGACATCGTGCTGGATTGAAAGAAGATGTCAAATACTGCACAAGTTACGTACCTGAGAGAGGTTGGGATCAAAGAGCAGCAGCTCCCGAAGGCTGGCGAAACCGAAAAAGCTGCCAAGGTTTGCTTGCAGCCACGCCCGAGTACCGCTGACAGATGACACACATCCTGGATCTTCATGACACATGGAGGCACATACATTAATTGTAGCAAGGACATCTCATCAGATGACAGTTAAAATACCAAACAGAGCCTGAGCACGAGGGCTCACCTGATGTATCATTTCTCGACAGGAAAGGTTTGATGAAATGGGTGAAGACTGTCTGTTGGGTCTTGTTGTCCATAAACACAGTTTGATCGCTGAATGTCCTGATTCTATAAAGTCAACATTGGACTTTAATGTAAAGACAGCTCACCTCTTTCCACTTTTTTTTTTTTTTAAGAGGTGGCGTGTATGTCAACTTACACAATCTGGTAGGTTTGGCAGCTGAAGTTGTTGAAGCTGAGGCAGAACAGGAAATTTGTGGAAGGAGAACTCAGGAAAGGCTGGATCTTTTTCTGGAACCAATCGCGGATGACAGCATCGCTCTGTAGCTGTGCCTGGCTCAACTTGGCCAGTCTTGTTTCTCCCAGTGCTTCAAGAACATTTGCCAAGGCAGGTTTGCTGTTGTTGGGAGCCTAAAAATAGGAGTAAGGTAGGTTGGACATTGTCTTCTCTCAGGACCACAACTAGTTGGGTGGCGCATTTGCATTGCACTTACCATGGTGGCAAATGTGTCAAGAGCCTGGTCAAGAGCAGCAGAAGTTTTATGGAAGAGAAGCTTCCACACTTCAACGGGGTATGTTGTTTGGCTTTCCAGAGAGCATTTCAGCAGAGACGCCAAGTGTCCAGGTGTGAGGTGCATAGCCTTGAAGATAAGGGAAAGAAAATGCTTGTTTTTTTTTTTTTTTAAAAAAGGAAACATAGTATTACCACCTCATTAGAGATTTAAAACTTTGCTTTTTCTTTGGAGAACAGCAAAAGACCAGGTTGATTTTACAGATTCAAACACTACATTGAAATGGACTCACAGATGAGCAGGCATGTTCGGTGATTGTGAAATTGCACAGGCTCGTTGCCAGACCATCCGCTGTCAGCCTCTGCTGAAGTTGTGTTCTGACGTAAAACAAGAAAAGATAGTTTGTGCCGTTACATTTTGTGAAGGCAATGTGCATCTGGACACTCTATCAAACCGTGAATAAACCTACCTATTGATTGCAGCGCAGATCAGGCCCTCTGTGTAAATAACAGTTTCAAATTTTACACATTTGCGTCTTAAAACAGACACCAAATTACTTGATTACAAAAAAAAGGAATTTAGCACTCTTACCATCAACAGATGTCTCTTTGCACTGGAAAAGAAAAGAAAAGTTATTTTTGAGAGTAGAGCTATGCCAAAGTTATACTACCATTTCTTGTTTCCTTCAATAAAGTATGAACAGCAAACTGGCTTCTTGAGGAAAAGTTTAATCTCTGCCTGACAACCAAAGTAAAGAACTCACCTTGAAAGAATCTGCCAATGCGCAATCTGTTGAAGAGAGAAATGATATTAGATACAGAATTTATTTATTTGTCTTTATGGTGGCCAATTGACTTTCAAGAAACATTCATCAGGAAAGGAATGTGTTACACATACGTGGGAAAGTGATTTTCAGGGAATCCATGCTCGCTCTGACTCCCATGGAGAGGTCCAGTGGCAGAAATTTCAAACTATCCTGGAGGCCGGTGAGTCTGAAGAGAATAAAACAAGTTTGTGTGAGAACCTGGAGAGCGGCATTGCAGAAAAAAGTGCAACACTGTTGTTCTCTGTACGACAATCTCTTACATAGCTCCGTAGGAAGCACAGCTGATGTCCCTGGGGATGACCCATAGGCTGGAAGGCCGGATGCTTGCTATCACAGGAAGCAAGTAGACTTGGAACCAGCGCCTAAAGCCCTCAGCGTCAAACGTTCTAAATCGAGGTGCCAGGCCAGTCAAGGTCAAGTTGAGGATGGTATCTCGTACAGCTGTATTCCTGATAAAGCTGATGTTTCGCTGGTGATGAAAAGAGACGAGAGATGTCAATTTTTGAGATCTTTGCAAAAACAGCAGCAAATTTCCTGGCCCATTTTTGGACTCTGCAAGAAATAAATGTTGACTATAATTTGGAAAGCCCTCAACAATTTGGCAAAGAATGGATCGGTGTCATTTAAAGTCAAACTTGGCAATTTTGGCGACTTTCACAGACACCTCAAGTCCAGATGAGACTGGTGAGACTTTTTTCAAGTCAACACAGTGTGCAGAAAAAGGTTGAAATGCATTTTAAACACTCACCTGCATGCTGACATTTGCAAATGTCTGAAAAAACTGGATGAGCTGCTCTTCATCGCCAGATTGCGTCAAGTTTGTGAGCGCGTCCCTTACGAGGGAAGCATCTTCCAGAGCGCCGCTTTCAGGGTCCAGGATCAGCTGAACTTTTTCTTGCGGTGAGAGGAACGCCACAACTGCCCCCTGTTGGGATGAGTCAGGTTAGCGGAAGAGATTTCTCTCTGAATCAAAAAACATGTTTCGCTATCTTAAGACAAATTAGGACTTACGCCAGAAAGGTTGAAGACTTTGAGGTCAGAGTAGCTTGTAAATTGGGCAAATGGACCCAAGTTTATTTCCACCCAGTCTGCATCCGTTTGGATTTCTCTCCTGCAATCTAGAGTGTTCGCGGGATGTCAGAATACTCGCAAAGTACTTTGTTTGTCCTCGTCATGGTTAAAATTCGGTGGACATGGTCTTTTGGCAGTTGTCCAAAAGGTTAAGCAGGTGTTCAATGACAACTTTCATCATGCATTTTTTAAAAAAAAAGCTTACCTGCTGAGTTGATGACAGAGGCAGATTGTCTCAGGTAGCCCAGCAGAACATTGGTGATTCCTTGAAGTCTCTGCCTTGGTATGGCATTGAAAACCTTGGCCATCCCACTCACACTGCAATGATGTGTACACAATTTGCTTACACGGTCCCTCATGAAACCATATTGTACTTGTTTTGCACTGCAAAAAGTTCTTTCTGTAGGTGACATTTTTTGCTCTCCCAAAAAGTTACTCACACAATGTGGTAGTTTGTGCAGTTGATGTCAGAGGTGGCGTTGTACAGCATCTCTGGAGTGAAACTTGACAGGATTGAAACCAGTTTGACGTGGAACCAAGCGTAAAAATCATTCCTGCTAAAGCCTCTGAGACGGGGACTGAGGATGTAGAAGGTCCTGTCCATGATACGTTGTCTCACAACTGGTTCAAAATCTGGGACCTGTCGGGTGAAGACAAAAGAGCAATCAAACTAAAAACACATCCATGCACAAACGACCTTTTTAAGGAGCTCTATCCAAGGTGTGAATAGACCAGCTTGTGAATCTTGAGCATTGCATTCAACAAGAACCTGGAGACTAGGAATGTCAGGAAGCACGTTGGTGATTACACTCACCTGTCCATTAGCAGTGAGCTTTGTCAAGAATTGATCCACATTTTCCACAGCGTTGCCTTTCTCAAGTCGCTCAAAGACACGATCGATGAGCTCCGTGTCGTTCAAGGTCCCTGAGCCCAGTAGAGCTTGCGCCACCTCAGCTGGATCCAGTTCTGACAGAATTTCAGTCTATAAACAAGAACCATTCAAATGAAGTTAACCCAAAATCATTACTTTAGTGGACATCGTGCTGGATTGAAAGAAGATGTCAAATACTGCACAAGTTACGTACCTGAGAGAGGTTGGGATCAAAGAGCAGCAGCTCCCGAAGGCTGGCGAAACCGAAAAAGCTGCCAAGGTTTGCTTGCAGCCACGCCCGAGTACCGCTGACAGATGACACACATCCTGGATCTTCATGACACATGGAGGCACATACATTAATTGTAGCAAGGACATCTCATCAGATGACAGTTAAAATACCAAACAGAGCCTGAGCACGAGGGCTCACCTGATGTATCATTTCTCGACAGGAAAGGTTTGATGAAATGGGTGAAGACTGTCTGTTGGGTCTTGTTGTCCATAAACACAGTTTGATCGCTGAATGTCCTGATTCTATAAAGTCAACATTGGACTTTAATGTAAAGACAGCTCACCTCTTTCCACTTTTTTTTTTTTTTAAGAGGTGGCGTGTATGTCAACTTACACAATCTGGTAGGTTTGGCAGCTGAAGTTGTTGAAGCTGAGGCAGAACAGGAAATTTGTGGAAGGAGAACTCAGGAAAGGCTGGATCTTTTTCTGGAACCAATCGCGGATGACAGCATCGCTCTGTAGCTGTGCCTGGCTCAACTTGGCCAGTCTTGTTTCTCCCAGTGCTTCAAGAACATTTGCCAAGGCAGGTTTGCTGTTGTTGGGAGCCTAAAAATAGGAGTAAGGTAGGTTGGACATTGTCTTCTCTCAGGACCACAACTAGTTGGGTGGCGCATTTGCATTGCACTTACCATGGTGGCAAATGTGTCAAGAGCCTGGTCAAGAGCAGCAGAAGTTTTATGGAAGAGAAGCTTCCACACTTCAACGGGGTATGTTGTTTGGCTTTCCAGAGAGCATTTCAGCAGAGACGCCAAGTGTCCAGGTGTGAGGTGCATAGCCTTGAAGATAAGGGAAAGAAAATGCTTGTTTTTTTTTTTTTTTAAAAAAGGAAACATAGTATTACCACCTCATTAGAGATTTAAAACTTTGCTTTTTCTTTGGAGAACAGCAAAAGACCAGGTTGATTTTACAGATTCAAACACTACATTGAAATGGACTCACAGATGAGCAGGCATGTTCGGTGATTGTGAAATTGCACAGGCTCGTTGCCAGACCATCCGCTGTCAGCCTCTGCTGAAGTTGTGTTCTGACGTAAAACAAGAAAAGATAGTTTGTGCCGTTACATTTTGTGAAGGCAATGTGCATCTGGACACTCTATCAAACCGTGAATAAACCTACCTATTGATTGCAGCGCAGATCAGGCCCTCTGTGTAAAAAACAGTTTCAAATTTTAGACGTTTGCGTCTTAAAACAGACACCGAGTTACTTGATTACAAAAAAAGGAATTTAGCACTCTTACCATCAACAGATGTCTCTTTGCACTGGAAAAGAAAAGAAAAGTTATTTTTGAGAGTAGAGCTATGCCAAAGTTATACTACCATTTCTTGTTTCCTTCAATAAAGTATGAACAGCAAACTGGCTTCTTGAGGAAAAGTAAAAAGGTTTAATCTCTGCCTGACAACCAAAGTAAAGAACTCACCTTGAAAGAATCTGCCAATGCGCAATCTGTTGAAGAGAGAAATGATATTAGATACAGAATTTATTTATTTGTCTTTATGGTGGCCAATTGACTTTCAAGAAACATTCATCAGGAAAGAATGTGTTACACATACGTGGGAAAGTGATTTTCAGGGAATCCATGCTCGCTCTGACTCCCATGGAGAGGTCCAGTGGCAGAAATTTCAAACTATCCTGGAGGCCGGTGAGTCTGAAGAGAATAAAACAAGTTTGTGTGAGAACCTGGAGAGCGGCATTGCAGAAAAAAGTGCAACACTGTTGTTCTCTGTACGACAATCTCTTACATAGCTCCGTAGGAAGCACAGCTGATGTCCCTGGGGATGACCCATAGGCCGGAAGGCCGGATGCTTGCTATCACAGGAAGCAAGTAGACTTGGAACCAGCGCCTAAAGCCCTCAGCGTCAAACGTTCTAAATCGAGGTGCCAGGCCAGTCAAGGTCAAGTTGAGGATGGTATCTCGTACAGCTGTATTCCTGATAAAGCTGATGTTTCGCTGGTGATGAAAAGAGACGAGAGATGTCAATTTTTGAGATCTTTGCAAAAACAGCAGCAAATTTCCTGGCCCATTTTTGGACTCTGCAAGAAATAAATGTTGACTATAATTTGGAAAGCCCTCAACAATTTGGCAAAGAATGGATCGGTGTCATTTAAAGTCAAACTTGGCAATTTTGGCGACTTTCACAGACACCTCAAGTCCAGATGAGACTGGTGAGACTTTTTTCAAGTCAACACAGTGTGCAGAAAAAGGTTGAAATGCATTTTAAACACTCACCTGCATGCTGACATTTGCAAATGTCTGAAAAAACTGGATGAGCTGCTCTTCATCGCCAGATTGCGTCAAGTTTGTGAGCGCGTCCCTTACGAGGGAAGCATCTTCCAGAGCGCCGCTTTCAGGGTCCAGGATCAGCTGAACTTTTTCTTGCGGTGAGAGGAACGCCACAACTGCCCCCTGTTGGGATGAGTCAGGTTAGCGGAAGAGATTTCTCTCTGAATCAAAAAACATGTTTCGCTATCTTAAGACAAATTAGGACTTACGCCAGAAAGGTTGAAGACTTTGAGGTCAGAGTAGCTTGTAAATTGGGCAAATGGACCCAAGTTTATTTCCACCCAGTCTGCATCCGTTTGGATTTCTCTCCTGCAATCTAGAGTGTTCGCGGGATGTCAGAATACTCGCAAAGTACTTTGTTTGTCCTCGTCATGGTTAAAATTCGGTGGACATGGTCTTTTGGCAGTTGTCCAAAAGGTTAAGCAGGTGTTCAATGACAACTTTCATCATGCATTTTTTAAAAAAAAAGCTTACCTGCTGAGTTGATGACAGAGGCAGATTGTCTCAGGTAGCCCAGCAGAACATTGGTGATTCCTTGAAGTCTCTGCCTTGGTATGGCATTGAAAACCTTGGCCATCCCACTCACACTGCAATGATGTGTACACAATTTGCTTACACGGTCCCTCAAGAAACCATATTGTACTTGTTTTGCACTGCAAAAAGTTCTTTCTGTAGGTGACATTTTTTGCTCTCCCAAAAAGTTACTCACACAATGTGGTAGTTTGTGCAGTTGATGTCAGAGGTGGCGTTGTACAGCATCTCTGGAGTGAAACTTGACAGGATTGAAACCAGTTTGACGTGGAACCAAGCGTAAAAATCATTCCTGCTAAAGCCTCTGAGACGGGGACTGAGGATGTAGAAGGTCCTGTCCATGATACGTTGTCTCACAACTGGTTCAAAATCTGGGACCTGTCGGGTGAAGACAAAAGAGCAATCAAACTAAAAACACATCCATGCACAAACGACCTTTTTAAGGAGCTCTATCCAAGGTGTGAATAGACCAGCTTGTGAATCTTGAGCATTGCATTCAACAAGAACCTGGAGACTAGGAATGTCAGGAAGCACGTTGGTGATTACACTCACCTGTCCATTAGCAGTGAGCTTTGTCAAGAATTGATCCACATTTTCCACAGCGTTGCCTTTCTCAAGTCGCTCAAAGACACGATCGATGAGCTCCGTGTCGTTCAAGGTCCCTGAGCCCAGTAGAGCTTGCGCCACCTCAGCTGGATCCAGTTCTGACAGAATTTCAGTCTATAAACAAGAACCATTCAAATGAAGTTAACCCAAAATCATTACTTTAGTGGACATCGTGCTGGATTGAAAGAAGATGTCAAATACTGCACAAGTTACGTACCTGAGAGAGGTTGGGATCAAAGAGCAGCAGCTCCCGAAGGCTGGCGAAACCGAAAAAGCTGCCAAGGTTTGCTTGCAGCCACGCCCGAGTACCGCTGACAGATGACACACATCCTGGATCTTCATGACACATGGAGGCACATACATTAATTGTAGCAAGGACATCTCATCAGATGACAGTTAAAATACCAAACAGAGCCTGAGCACGAGGGCTCACCTGATGTATCATTTCTCGACAGGAAAGGTTTGATGAAATGGGTGAAGACTGTCTGTTGGGTCTTGTTGTCCATAAACACAGTTTGATCGCTGAATGTCCTGATTCTATAAAGTCAACATTGGACTTTAATGTAAAGACAGCTCACCTCTTTCCACTTTTTTTTTTTTTTAAGAGGTGGCGTGTATGTCAACTTACACAATCTGGTAGGTTTGGCAGCTGAAGTTGTTGAAGCTGAGGCAGAACAGGAAATTTGTGGAAGGAGAACTCAGGAAAGGCTGGATCTTTTTCTGGAACCAATCGCGGATGACAGCATCGCTCTGTAGCTGTGCCTGGCTCAACTTGGCCAGTCTTGTTTCTCCCAGTGCTTCAAGAACATTTGCCAAGGCAGGTTTGCTGTTGTTGGGAGCCTAAAAATAGGAGTAAGGTAGGTTGGACATTGTCTTCTCTCAGGACCACAACTAGTTGGGTGGCGCATTTGCATTGCACTTACCATGGTGGCAAATGTGTCAAGAGCCTGGTCAAGAGCAGCAGAAGTTTTATGGAAGAGAAGCTTCCACACTTCAACGGGGTATGTTGTTTGGCTTTCCAGAGAGCATTTCAGCAGAGACGCCAAGTGTCCAGGTGTGAGGTGCATAGCCTTGAAGATAAGGGAAAGAAAATGCTTGTTTTTTTTTTTTTTTAAAAAAGGAAACATAGTATTACCACCTCATTAGAGATTTAAAACTTTGCTTTTTCTTTGGAGAACAGCAAAAGACCAGGTTGATTTTACAGATTCAAACACTACATTGAAATGGACTCACAGATGAGCAGGCATGTTCGGTGATTGTGAAATTGCACAGGCTCGTTGCCAGACCATCCGCTGTCAGCCTCTGCTGAAGTTGTGTTCTGACGTAAAACAAG
The DNA here is from genome assembly GCA_902685375.1 of Neostethus bicornis. Lineage (NCBI taxonomy): Eukaryota > Metazoa > Chordata > Actinopteri > Atheriniformes > Phallostethidae > Neostethus > Neostethus bicornis. The sequence continues at coordinate 2,799,556 of LR738552.1, forward strand.
AAAAGATAGTTTGTGCCGTTACATTTTGTGAAGGCAATGTGCATCTGGACACTCTATCAAACCGTGAATAAACCTACCTATTGATTGCAGCGCAGATCAGGCCCTCTGTGTAAAAAACAGTTTCAAATTTTAGACGTTTGCGTCTTAAAACAGACACCGAGTTACTTGATTACAAAAAAAGGAATTTAGCACTCTTACCATCAACAGATGTCTCTTTGCACTGGAAAAGAAAAGAAAAGTTATTTTTGAGAGTAGAGCTATGCCAAAGTTATACTACCATTTCTTGTTTCCTTCAATAAAGTATGAACAGCAAACTGGCTTCTTGAGGAAAAGTAAAAAGGTTTAATCTCTGCCTGACAACCAAAGTAAAGAACTCACCTTGAAAGAATCTGCCAATGCGCAATCTGTTGAAGAGAGAAATGATATTAGATACAGAATTTATTTATTTGTCTTTATGGTGGCCAATTGACTTTCAAGAAACATTCATCAGGAAAGGAATGTGTTACACATACGTGGGAAAGTGATTTTCAGGGAATCCATGCTCGCTCTGACTCCCATGGAGAGGTCCAGTGGCAGAAATTTCAAACTATCCTGGAGGCCGGTGAGTCTGAAGAGAATAAAACAAGTTTGTGTGAGAACCTGGAGAGCGGCATTGCAGAAAAAAGTGCAACACTGTTGTTCTCTGTACGACAATCTCTTACATAGCTCCGTAGGAAGCACAGCTGATGTCCCTGGGGATGACCCATAGGCTGGAAGGCCGGATGCTTGCTATCACAGGAAGCAAGTAGACTTGGAACCAGCGCCTAAAGCCCTCAGCGTCAAACGTTCTAAATCGAGGTGCCAGGCCAGTCAAGGTCAAGTTGAGGATGGTATCTCGTACAGCTGTATTCCTGATAAAGCTGATGTTTCGCTGGTGATGAAAAGAGACGAGAGATGTCAATTTTTGAGATCTTTGCAAAAACAGCAGCAAATTTCCTGGCCCATTTTTGGACTCTGCAAGAAATAAATGTTGACTATAATTTGGAAAGCCCTCAACAATTTGGCAAAGAATGGATCGGTGTCATTTAAAGTCAAACTTGGCAATTTTGGCGACTTTCACAGACACCTCAAGTCCAGATGAGACTGGTACTTTTTTAAAGTCAACACAGTGTGCAGAAAAAGAATGAAATGCATTTTAAACACTCACCTGCATGCTGACATTTGCAAATGTCTGGAAAAACTGGATGAGCTGCTCTTCATCGCCAGATTGTGTCAAGTTTGTGAGCGCGTCCCTTACGAGGGAAGCATCTTCCAGAGCGCCGCTTTCAGGGTCCAGGATCAAATTGGCTTTTTCTTGTGGTGATAGTTTTTCCAGTACACTCTCCTGCTAATTTTATTAAATACAATATTCATTTTGAAGTTTTTTTTTTATTATTTTTGTAAGTTTTCAAAATGTAATATAAACATTTACATACAGTATTAAAGTCTTTATTCATTTCTTTCAGTTCTCCAGGTGTTGCAAATGAGGCAAAATTTCCCAAGTTTCTTTCCAACCAAGCTGTAGTCCCATTTACATTTTTTGTGCAACCGGGATCTTCATAAAAGAAAATTAAAATGATTGTTTTGCATTATTTTCATTCTCTTAAAATAGGTACACAAAATTTTGCAAAATACTTTTTTTACCTTCTGTATCTTTCCGTTTCAGGTAAAGGAGGATGAAGTTACTGTAGATGAGCTTCCTTTCTCCTGTGTTTGCCCGTTTCATTTCCTCATCCAATAGTATCACCCTTTTATGAAATTTTCACATCCATTAGGGTGTTTTAAAGGATTGTTTAGATCTTTTAAGTTACTAGATTATAAAGTATGTGGTACATAGTAACAACATGAAGTTTGTGTTATTATGCCAATACCCTGCAAGATTCTCAGCCATGAGCAACGTCCCAATAAACTCACTGGAATTCTAATAAAAATGAGATTTAGTCAAAGATAAAGTCATAGAGTTAGATAGAGTTAGATTTATTCCAGTCTTGGCAGCATTTCTTGTCCATCCTGAGAAGGGGTCCTTCCTTCATCTGGGTCTACATAAAGTTTCTCCTTTTTTCTTGGGGAGTTTTTTCTACCAATGGAAGAGGCTGTAAGGTATAGTTTTCAAACTCTGCCCAAAAGTGTAAATATTCTTGGCCTGGGAAGCCATACCTAATGACTATTAAAACTGGCCCAACAGCTCCTCCTTCCTGTTTCTGCTTGGGTAACATCTAGATCTTGCTGTTCATTGCCATTGCCACTAGGACGAGCCCTAGGCAACCATCTAAACTCATTCTCTCTCTTCCTGAGTTCCTCATTCCTATACAGACATCACATCAGGGTCCAATAAACAAGTTTTTTCATTCTCTTTATATTTAATAAACATATTCATCTTGGTCATCCAAGTCTTTTCTAACTGGAAGGAAAAAAAACCCTTCAAAGGCCAAAACCCAAGAGATTCTTTGAATATTTGCACTTTTTGAAATTCAAACGGGTGCATTTTCTTTCACTTCAATACATTCACTTACAGTTCTTGGAAAGAGGTGCAGCCAAAGTTCTGATTGGCCAACTGGTTGAGAAAGCTTTCAGTGACGTAGGGCAGAAGCGGAGCCAATTTCAATGTAAACCACTGGTGGATGAACTTTGGGTCCTTGATGTTACCCAGATGTAGACTCTCCAGAACTTGTAATATACTCAGAGGATTGAGTACAGAGTTGTTGCCTCCCTAGTGAAAAAGAGGAAACCAGACTATTTCATATTTGTGAAAACAAGATACAGCTTCTTTATTTTTAATTTCCTGACTTTCCATTTTATTTGAACACATTGATATTATTGTACAATATCATTGGCCTACATTAAATATAACAAAATTAATATCTCTCATACACCTTTCATACAAAAAATGAGCAAAAGCTGTTTCCATAAAATCCATAAAAACAGTTACAATAATTCAATAAAACAAAACATCAAAAGTTCAGCCTGGTCTTCAAAATATGAGCAGTTTCTGCAGCCCTGGGGTCCTCTGTTAAACAGTTCCACAGGCAAGGACCGTAATGATGAAACAATGCGTTAATCTGTGAGTGTTTAACCAGTGTTTACCTTTTAGCGCACCCAAAAACTCCAGACATACCCCTTCAACGACTTATTGCTTGCCAAAAAAGCCTTACAAATAATATGTTTGACATTGCAAATTACCTCCGTTTATCACTCTCAGTCTTTGAGTTAGAGTGTGGCTCAAAGAAATGCAATGTAAAACACATTAAGTCAAGAAACACAGCTATGTCCGAGAACAACTTGGTGTTTGAATGCTTTTTGAATTCTGGATGTGCTAAGCTCGCAAATGATCAATTCAGGTATCACTTTCTTCTTCTTTCGGCTTTTCCCTTGAGGGGTCGCCACAGCAAGTCAGTTTCTTCCATCTAACCCTATCTGCTGCATCCTCTTCGGTCACACCAACTATCTTCATGTCTTCCTTCACTGCGTCCATGAACCCCCACTTTGGCCTTCCTCTAGTCCTCTTTCCTGGTGGTTCCAAATCCAGCATCCTTCTTCCTATGTACTCTCTCTCTCCTCTGTACGTGCCCAAACGATCTCAGTCTTGCCTCTCTAACTTTATCCCCAAAACCTCTAACATGTGCTGTTCCCCTGATGTACTCATTTCTAATCCTGTCCATCCTGGTCACTCCCAGAGAGATCCTCAGCATCTTCATCTCTGCTACAAACATCTCTGCTTCCTGTCTTTTCTTCAGTGCTACTGTTTCTAGACCAAACAGCATGGCTGGTCTCACCACGGTTTTGTACACTTTCCCTTTCACTCTAGCTGAAACTCTTCTGTCGCACATCACACCTGATACTTTCCTCCACCCGTTCCAGCCTGCCTGAACACGCTTCTTCACCTCTTTTCCACACTCTCCATTGCTCTGGAGTGTTGATCCTAGATCAGCGGTCGGCAACCCGCGGCTCCGGAGCCTCATGCGGCTCTTTCATCCTTATAATGCGGCTCTGATTGGCTTGGGAAAATAAATTACTAAAAAAATTTTTTTTGTATTTAATTGAAGTGTGTTTTATTTGTGTTAGTTTTTATATTATTTTAGTTCTAAATTTGAAGATTATTGTGATCTTGAAATATCACAAAGTATGCTCCGCTGCATACTTCGAAAGCCCAAGGCGATATAAGGATGACGGCTCACGGATTTTTCCCTTTTGTTTGCTGCATGCAGAATTTAAATTCAGCTTTTTAATTTATTCAAAAGAGACATTCAGACATTATTATTTTTTCAAGAATTCAAAATGTGTTCATTACATCGGTAAAATTAAATTTTCTCCGTAGCACTTCATAAGACATAACCACACTATAGTTGTTTATACAAAGTGTAAAGGTAAGAAAAAGCAATATATCATTTTAGATAAGATAAATGGATATAAGGATGACGCCTCATGGCATTTTTCTGCTTTCGTTTGCTACATGGACAATTTAAATTCAGCTTTTTAATTTATTTGAAAGAGACATTCATTGTTATTTTTCAAGAATTCAAAATGTTCAAAATGTGTTCATTAAATGAATAAAATGTAATTTTCTCTGTAGCACGTGGATTTCATAAGAAACATGCTGCGGTAAAGTAGTAGAAGTTTTTTTTTTTTTCCATTTTAGATGTGCGGCTCCCAGTGTTTTCTTTTCCGTGGAAACCGGGTTCAGATGGCTCTTTCGGTGTCAAAGGTTGCCGACCACTGTCCTAGATACTTAAAATCCTCCACCTTCTTTATCTCTTCTCCGTGTAACCTCACTTTTCCTTTGGATCCCTCTCATTCACACATTACAGGTATCAGTTTAATGTGTGAATATTGTTTAAACATGATAGAAACTTCCATAAAGTTGATTTAGCTATTTTAAAATAAATAAAACCAGATACATATAATGTTGTCTTTTTAAGATTTTTTTAATGTAATAAAAAGAAAAATACATTAAATATACTTACCAGCTCAACCAGGACTCTGATGGTTGAATCTACAATCTGTCTAAGGTTCTGTTCCACTTCTCTGGACTTTTCATCAGTCAGGTTTACATTGTTAGCCTTTCGACAGGATAGCTGCCCAACCAGTGTGTCCAATGCCACAGATATCTGGAGAAAAATGTTAATGACAAACAAAAAACCAGCAGAGGGTGCTAGCTTTTCATTTATCCTCAACACTGGTTTATTAGATACTAAAGTCTTGTTCTAAGTGTTGAAACACTTACAGTGTGCCTGGCATCTTGTAGATCTACTGATTGGCAAGGTCCCGTAACGACGCCAGTGCTTGTCAAAGTAGTTCTTAAAATATAAAGAAATCCCAGAATTGAACAAGATATTTAAAAAAAAAAATTTAACTTAAAAACATTATTAGTTTATAATTTTGTAGATACCAACCCGTTGTCCGTTTGGTTTGTCGTCGGTGAAGTTGGAGCTACAAATGTGTGAGTGGGAAATAAAATTAGAAGAATTTTTCTGTAAAAGTAAGAACCTTTTTTCAAAAAGACTAACTCTTGTTTGAGAAAACAATTACCTTGTGTTGTGTTGACCTGTAAAACAAAAATGTAATAAAAACTGTTAATTTCACATTTCTAAAATTTTCCATCTTAAAAAATATCACACAGTCATAAACAGAAATAACCAAATGTGTGTGTGTGTGTATACATACACAGATATAAGTAACTATGTATATAAAGAGAGAGACACACATAGATATTTAGTGTAAAATATGGATGCAAACTTACATTTGGTGAGGTCGGGGTTGACATGAACACTGGTGGGAATTTATCAAACGTAAATATGATTGAGACATAAAAAAATCACTTCAACACATATGAATGTATCCTGACAATTAGAAGTCGGTGCCTCTTTGTCTTACCTAAACCATATGCTGTGAACAGGAGAAGTCGCATTAAAGTCCGAAGGCTACCCATCGCGGGAGCTCGGCTTTGACCACAGCGCCGATCACTTTTCTTTTGAACTCGTCCTTTTATATCCACTACAAATCTTCAAAAGACTAAAAAAAGAAGAAAAAAACCATCACTTTAATCCTTTTGATTGAAGCATATTTTCCTATTCACTAGTTAAATAGGGCTGTGCATTGGCACAGACGCCTCACAGCAAAAAGGTTAGGGGTTCGAGTCCCAGAGTGGGGCCCAGCATTGAATTACTGGCCATTCTGTGGCAAGTTTGCGTGTTCTCTTCTGGGCGTGGGTTTTCTCCCATTCTCCAAAAACGTATGTGGTGGGTTCATTGACCGCTATGAAATTGCCCCTCGGGATGAGTGGGAATGGTTGTCTGTATGTGTGACCCTGCAACAGACTGGCAACCTGTCCGGGTAGCACCCTGCGTCTTGCCTGAAATCAGCTTGGATAGGCTTCGGCAACCCCCATGACCTCATTACGGATAAACATTTTAGAAGACGTAACAAGTGAAATAACCAATTCTTCCTACACAATGTTTTTAGTGATATAAAATGATAGATTAGACTCAGTAACGAATCTTCATCAAATATATTTATTGCACTTTTTTTAAGAAAAAAAAAAACAGCAAATAAATTGTGTTTTTCATGTTACATAACTAAAAAATCTGGTTTATTTTGTTAATAAATGGATCCAGTTTTTCTCTATTTTTCATACAATGACACTTTTAGACCAACAATCAATTATTGTCTCAGCAAAAGTGATGCTCGTTAATAAAATTTAAGTTTTGTAAAAATGTACAGTTAAACTTACCTGTTGTTGTGTTTGATCTCCAAAATAAAAGTGAAGTGATACTGGAGAGGTTAGATAGTTTTGCACAGGGTGGAGCAAAAAAGATTTAAGATTTTTAAAAATGTAACTTAGACTTACACAAGATGCTCAGCATGTTCTGTAACATTCCTTTAGGGGAAGTCATGTAAGCCTGAAACATTACAGTATTTCTTTAGAGTACATCTTGGTTTAAAAACAGACAGTTTGAAACAAGACAGACAGACGGACAATCATTTGTTGCTCTAGCGTATGAAGAGCAAAGTGTGTCATTAAAAAAATTAAAATAAATTATTCATTGTCTTGGCATAGATGAACCTCGGTATTGTCCATTTTAAAACTTCCATTGTCATGGCTGTGATCAACAAAGTATAAAATAAATTGGCCAGATATTTGTTAGAACATGTGCACACACCTTTCTTCCATGTTTGACACCCGTGAGGGAGTTCAAGTGTGTATCACTAGAGGCACCGACCAAAGTGAACAATGTCTTGGCCTCAAAAGAAATGTCTTAAAAGCAATTCTGTACATTGACTTCTTACAACTCACAGGTTGTTGAATTTTTGGACGTTGTTGTGTCTAATAAAACGAACGGGTGGAGAAAAGTATCAGGTGTGATGTGTGGCAGAAGAGTTTCAGCTAGAATGAAAGGGAAAGTGTACAAAACCGTGATGAGACCGGACATGCTGATTGGTCTAGAAACAGTGGCACTGAGAAAAAGACAGGAAACAGAGATAGAGGTAGCAGAGATGAAGATGCTGAGGATCTCTCTGAGAGGGACCAGGATGGACAGGATCAGAGGAACAGCACATGTTAGAGGTTTTAAAGTCAGAGAGGTCAGACTGAGATGGTTTGGACATGTGCAGAGGAGAGAGAGAGAGTACATCAGAAGAAGGATGCTGGGTTTGGAACCACTAGGAAAGAGGACTAGAGGAAGACCAAAGAGGAGGTTCATGGATACAGTGAAGGAAGACATGAAGATAGTTGGTGTGACCGTAGAGGATTCAGCAGATAGGGTTAGATGGAAGAAACTGACTTGGTGTGGTGACCCCTGAAGGGAAATGCTGAAAGCAGAAGAAGACACAACTTTTCGTAACAACCCGTTTGATTTTTTTTTTACCTGGACACAGTATCTTTTACTGATGTCTAGGAAATTAAAACAAATAAAATCTTGATCTTTTGACCTCAGCACTTTAATATCAACTGAATCTCATCAAACAATGTCAAACTTGTTTGACATGACTAAGCTGTAGCCACCTTAGTCTTTCTGTGTGGAATTGTTTCACTTTTTCTGACAGCGTGCGAAGGGCTGTTTCTTTAACACAGGTTTCAACCTCGGGCTCTTTTTCTGCTTTTCATTAGCATTCATTACCTTCTTTATCAGACTTTGTTTCACTTATTTTAGACAGATTTGCTTCTTCTTGATTCATAATAAATTACTTGTTGTATTTATTGACTTGAATAATGAATTCTTCTTCTCCATCATTTCCCTTCAGGGGGCGCCACACCAAGTCAGTTTCTTCCATCTAACCCTATCTGCTGCATCTTCACACCAACTATCTTCATGTCTTCCTTCACTGTATCCATGGACTTCCTCTTTGGTCTTCCTCTAGGCCTCTTTCCTGGAGGTTCCAAACCCAGCATCCTTCTTCTGATGTACTCTCTCTCTCTCTCTCTCTCCTCTGCACATGTCCAAACCATCTCAGTCTGGCCTCTCGAACTTTATCCCCAAAACCTCTAACATGCTCTGTTCCTCTGATGTACTCATTTCTAATTCTGTCCATCCTGGTCACTCCCAGAGAGATCCTCAGCATCTTCATCTCTGCTACAAACATCTCTGCTTCCTGACTTTTCTTCAGTACTACTGTTTCTAGACCAATCAGCATGGCCGGTCTCGCCACGGTTTTGTACACTTTTCCTTTCATTCTAGCTGAAACTCGTCCGTCGCACATCACACCTGATACTTTCCTCCACCCGTTCCAGCCTGCCTAAACACGCCTCTTCACCTCTTTTCCACACTCTCCATGACTTGAATAATGAATGTAGCTTCTTTTCTTGTTTTACACTTGCATGAATTTCTTTCTTACCTTGCTGTGAAATGTTTATTAAGATTAATACAGTTCCTAGTAGTTTCTTCTTTCTTTTGTCACTTTTCCAAACAAACGTTCACGTCTGGCTTTTTTTACATCTTAATGAAGGATAAACTGATGAACATGTGTCTCAATTTTAGATTGCATCTGTTTGGTCCACATCCAATGACAAGATGTCACCAGCAGATAGCAGATAATCATGCGGGGTTGACTTTTCCAACTTCCACCAAGTCCGGCGTGTTTGACTCTAGCCGTCAATCGAGTTCGACTCAAACCGTCAAAGAAGTTCGAAATTAACCGTCAATCGAGTTCGACTATCGCGCTACCTCCTTGACTTGCTAACTAAAGAGTTCTTCTACTGATGTCTAAGAAATCAATAAACAAAATGTTAATCTTTGGACTTTAGCACTTTAATATTGTAGGAATCTCATAAAACACCAATAAATAAACTCTTTAATTGTTAGTTTAGCTGACTTACTCCAATCACGTCACTGCCTGTGTCATTCGAATTGTAATAGCTCACAGTGTCCCAGCCCAAATCAGTCTTTTGAGCAAAACGCTAGTTTTTCTCTCCACAAACAACTTCTCTGCCAATAAAGCTTGAGGACAGTTGTACCAAAACAAGAGCCCTGGCTCACAGTCCAATGGAGGAGAAATATGTTCCGCAAGATGCTCCAGATGTGGTCATGCCCTAGCAGTGTCTGGTGTAGGGATGTGACTGCGATTTGCTGGTATGCGTGTAAACTATCGGAACAGTGAATCTCTGTGAAAATAGTCTTCTTACTCGTAGCATTTTAAATCCTGCACTGTAGTTCTCTGAAACAACATTGTGGATAGTTTTAGCTTAACTTTAGTTTTATCGGTCTGAGTATCTAACAGAGCATACACAAGCTCTTCTTTTCTTGGCACACCTTGTCTACATGTATGGGTCTACATACACAGGTATGTAGACCCATACACAGGTTCCATGGCGGTTGTCTGTATGTTACTGGTCTCACGAGTTTTGTCTGTTAGCTTGTTTATTTTGGAATCCCCATTAGGGCAGACAAGCTGCAGCTATTCTTTTTGGGGTCCGCTTCAATTAAAAGTTACACATTATATACATGTTGTGTGTGACTTTGTTTGTGTGGGTTTGAGAGAGAGATGAACTTATCTGTGTGTTAGAGAGAGAGGAATCTGTGTGTGTGTGTGTGTTTGTTTGAGAGAGGGCGGGTTTGTGTTGTGATGTCTAATGCTTGTGTAACAACAACAAAACAGGTTGTGAGGGTAGTTTTACTGCAGGCTGGAAACGATCTCTGGGGGTTTCCGATGGAACGTGAGACTGGTAGAGCTCAGGAGGTTTAATTTTTGAAAAGGAGATCTTGGGACAAAAAGGGTTGGGCATCCCTGATCTCAAAACTGTATGAGACTAATGCGTGTGTTAAAAGCTTTGTACATCTTTGTTAGATTTTGCTCGTCTCTACTTACCATTGAAATTGCTCCAGTCATTTTTGTGCCCGTCATATTTCTGCATACATTCCCAGGAATTTAGTTTCGTCTTCCTGTCTAATTTTTACTCCTTCAATCTCTATCGGAGGTACTTTCATCAACTTGGGTCATTTTTTTTTTGTCTGTGGCACTCTTGGATTAGGCTCTGCTTGTTCACGTACCTATTCTTTCGATGGTTCTCTCTTGGATGGTTCTTTTTCTTTCCTTTGTTGTTTTTGTCTTTCGTCATGTAGGCCTGTAGGGGGGCACTTTGAACATACACTAGATGTCATCCTTTTAGTTCAGGCTTTTGATTGATGACCAGTTTTTAAACAGCCAAAACACAGATGTTCACTTTGGCTAAACTTCACTCTTTCTGTGAAAGAAAATTTTCATTTGTTATAAGTAACGTCCTTTTTACAGAAAACGACTGCACCTTTTTCATTAGTTTCGGTTGTGAAGATTTTAACAGTTTCTTGATCCTTTCTTGGTAAAGAAGTCTTCATTTTTTGTTTGATCAAAGTCACATTGTTTCAAAACTTGATACGATGTAACAGGATTGCATGCAATACTTTCCTCAGTTGTAAAAAAAAAAAAAATGTCACAAAATAGGCGTAAAGATGGAAACTGCTTGTGCTGCATCTGGAACTGTGGGCCATTCTGTTGCAAATGTTACTCAAATCAGACAGCTGGCTTTGCAGCAAGTCTCTGAGATTCTAGTCCATAGTTTGGCAACCCATGGCTCCAGAGCCACATGTGGCTCCCTGTGACTTTAGAAAATAATGAGTATTTTCTAAAAAATTAAATTTTATTTCAGTTTGTTCATTTTAAAATGTAATACTGAATTTGAAGATTATGGTAAACTTGTAACATTAAAATTAAACAGTTTTAATATTTTTATTGCCCAAAATATACGTTACATACGACGATGTGCGACATTCAAATTCCTGGCGTCCCTCACGTCTGGCAACCGGCGTTTTTCCAGGACACAACCAGCGTCATTTTTTGACCCCTGCCTGGAAGGTAATTGATGGATAAATCCAAGAGGAGAAAAATTTCTGAAGATAACAGACCGTTTAATGCTGCATGCTTTCACTGCTAATGAAACAGCTTTACCAGTCTGCTTAATATGTGGTGAAAAACTGAAAAATAAAAAAAAGTCAAATGTTACGAGACATTTCAAGAACAAACACTCTGCCTTTCCTAAAAAAATATTCCAAGGGATAGGAGCGGGAAAAGGCCCTTTTGGCGATGATGCGGAAGTCACTTCAAGAAGTGGATTAAGACTGGAAATTCAACTACATGTGCAAGTTTCGTGGCTGCTCAATAAATAGTCAAGCATGGGAGCCATTTACAGACGGAGAATACCTCAAAGAAACATTTAAGATTTCAGAACATCTGTTCTCGGACTAGTTAGTACACGTGATGCAGACAGTGCATTTTTTGGTTTGCATTGTTCATTCAGTGCTGGTGGATAATATTTGTTTGGATTTTTATCTCATAAATAAGCTACAGCTTTTTTTATTTCTTAAATACGATGACTCAAATAGACATAGGCTATTTTATTTTGAAATTAAGCATCAACCAAGTGTAAAATGTTTTTGTTACATGCAGAATTAATACTCTGTGTTCTCTGCAGCAGTTCGTTGTTTTCATTTTCATAAACGCAATACTTTTTGTACATAGTATAATAAATAAATAAATATTTTAATCAATTCATTCCTCACTGGGGAAATTTATGTGCCGCACTCTTACACCGCAGCAGGCCGACGACGGCGCCCATGGTGGGAGAAACGGGGGCTTAGGTGTCTTCTCCACGGACCCTAGACATGCACGCAGTGATACGTGAACTTCCATTCCGCGGGTGAACGTGGGCGAATGCTTTAACCACGGCGCCACCGTCTCCCCTTCAATAATAATAATAATAATATATACATGCATAATATACTGTATATAATGATGTCGAAATGGGTTGTGGCTCCGGGTGCTTTCTTCTCATTGGGGGGCTCTTTGAGTGAAAAAGGTTGCCGACCTCTGTTCTAGTCGATCGTCTTAAACACTCACATTGCTCTGATGTGACGTCGCAGAAAGACAACCTTTCAAAAGTCGACAAATTTTCTTAAATCTGCAATATCCTTGCCAGATATTTTCGGCCATGAATCCAATTTGTCTTCTTCTTCTTCTTTCGGCTTTTCCCTTCGGGGGTCGCCACAGCAAGTCAGTTTCTTCCATCTAACCCTGTCTTCTGTCTCTGCTGTGCAAAGACGAATGGCTCACCATAACGTTCATGGAGCATCTGACATCCTGCTTCATAGGAGTTCTCAGAGCCAAGGAGAAAATGGAGCTTAGCTTTACCTGTAAGTTTTGTAGACGTTCAATTTCACAGTTGAAAAATAGCAGCTTGTTCTTCTGCTGCTACTATTATGTGCTTGTTCTCTTCTTCAAGCAACATCTTTTCTCTACCTTTCTCTTGGTGTGAAATTATTGTCAATACAACCCTTGTTGAACGACTCTAACGGACTGGATGTATTCCCTGGTTGATGACGTCACGTTAAAACGAACAATTAACCTCTTAACATCCACTGACCCGTCCACGGTACGTTTGTGGGTTTTTGTTTTTTCTTCACTCATAAAGACACTTATTCTTTGTTCAACTTCACTAAGTTATACCTCGTTTTAAAGCTTAGACTTTCAAGAAAACGATCATAGCATCCATTCTTATGTTTTCACTAGTTTCAAGAAGAAATAGCAAACTATTCGCAAATAAAATCAAACTGTTTGGAGCGCATTTCTCACCTATGATCCAGTCGTAATGGGCTCAGACAGGTTCAATCTTCATCTGATTGGTCTCATTTTGTCCGTAACAATCCACAGAATAACTATATAAAATTGTATTTTCTCAAAAGTAAACCAGTTTGGAGAAAAACTCCAGAAAACGTGATTTTGTTTTCTGCGAGAAATAGTAGCGGTCGCGTTCCAATCTCCATAATAACTGCCTAGCTGTGTTTTTAAGTTCATCCTGGGTATGTTTCTTTTCTTTACGAAGTTATCTACAAACTGAGACCGTTCGCAAAATATTCCGATAAAGAGTTTGGTTTTTACAAGGCTTTGAAAGAAGCAAGCGCTTCTCCTTCAGCTAACAGCACTGCTAGCATGTTAGCTTCTAGCGGGCTAACGACGTCACTTACAAATATATGATTAGCCTATAAAGAAAGCTGATACTTCCACCTTCAAAACGAGGGGATTGGTTCAAAACCGGACCAATAGAATCGCGTGTTATTCAACTGCGTAACGGGAAATTTTATCAAAACAAACGGCGCCATTTTGTGCGTCATGACGCGAATGAGGAGCAGACACTGAGTGAGTGAGGTGATCACAGATAGAAAGATTTTTTAGTTTATTTTCAACTTTTTTTTTTTAGCAAACTATATTTCTGGGGTTTTGGAACATATTTTTTATCCGAAAATTTTTTATTGTGCATGATTTTTATGAAAAAAAATTATAATTACAGCAAAAATTATGTAAATAAAAAAAAAAAAAAAAAAAAAAAAAAAAAGGAAAAAAAAAAGATCTGTGGGAGGTTTTTAAAGTCACAGAAACACTAATATGCATTTTTTATGACTAAAAAGGTGATAAAATGGCAAAAATTCAATTTGTTGCTTGTTCAGATTAGACATTTTTATACTAAAAGGTCAATAAATCAAAAACTTTTGTACCTAGAGATCTGAAACTTTACACAGTTGTTGTCATACACAACATATCATTTATCCAGTTGTATATTTCATTTCTTGTGCATAATTTTTATGGAAAAATTTATAATTACAGTAAAAAATATTAAAATATACATTTAAAAAATTATGAAAAAAAAATTATCTGTGGGAGGCATTCAAAGTCACAGAAACACTAATATGCATTTTTTATGACTAAAAAAGTGATAGAATGGCAAAAATTCACTTTGGCACATTTTGGCACATTTTGGCACAGATTTGGACAGCTTGTGCCGAATGGACACTTTTTATAGTAAAAGGTCAATAGGTCAAAAACACTTGTACCTAGAGATCTGAAACTTTACACAGTTGTTGTCAACAAGATTTTTGTCATACAAATGGAAGGAATTATGCCTACTAAGAAGTATGTCTTGGCTAGGGACATTGGAAAATGAAAAAAATTAGGCGAGGCTAAAATTCTACAATTTTTTTTATGTTTGAACTACTGTAGGATAGGCTCTGAAATTCTGACACTCTCCATGTACATATCTACAGAAACTAGAAGGTCTAAGCTTTATTTTGATGTATAGTACAAGCATGTGACTTGAAAGATGCTGCTGTAATAAGCAATGGCATTTGGGTATGTCCAACTATTGTGCACAGCCCGAAAATAGGTGGGTGTTAAGAGGTTAACTGTAGTTTTTCTAAATATTGTCTCTTTACTTCCGCTCAAGGACCAGACATTTTTTTTCTGCCATACCACGCTATGAAACATATGAAGAAAAAAATACTGCGTTGTCATACTTTTATCGTGACGTATCTTATCCAAAATGGCCGACTTCCGGGTTTTAGTCCAATCAGCTTGTTCCACATCTGATAACAAGATGTCACTAGCAGATCGCAGCTAATCGTACGGTTTTCTTCGACTAAGTCCAGCCAGTTTGACATTAATCGTCAAAAGATATCGAATATCCCGCTACCTCTTCAACATGTCAGCTTAAGAGTTATTTTACTGATGTTTGACAAATTAATACAAATAAAATCTTGATCTTTAAACTCCCGCATTTTAAAATAGTAAGAATGTCTTAGAACAGCGTTAAACTTACTGATTGACCTAAACTTCTGAAGAAGTATGATGACGTAAAACAACCAAAACATTAACTTTCTTCGACTTTTAGTAAAGCTCCTTTTTTCTTCTACCGGGCTTAGCGTCCATCTCCTACTCAGGACTAGTGATGTGTCGGTCGCGAACGAAACGGCTCTTAGAGCCGGCTCTTTGAAGTGAACGATGGGAGCCGGCTCTTTGAAGTGAACAACCGAATCCGTCTCCTAATTGGAGCCTTGTTTTTTTTCCCCCCCGATTTTCTCCCTCTCTCTGTCTCTCTCTCTGTCTCTGTCTCTCTCTCTCTTTTTCTGTCTGTCTCTCACCCACTCTTCATGCTGCACGTGATTGGTTGTGTTTGTAAAGATCCAGTTGCTCTTTTTTTTTGCATGTGTTTGTTTTGCTTATTTTAATTTATATTTATACTGTATTTTAATTTACAATGTTTGGTGTTGGTTCATTTTAAGTTTGTTTAAAAGTCTGAACAATTAAAATTTGTTCAAAGTTGAATGGTAAAGAGTAAGATTTTTTTATTTTTTACATTTTATTATACAACATGATTGCCCTTAGGAGTGTGTGTGTGTGTGTGTGTGTGTGTGTGTGTGTGTGTGTATGGTTGTATGTGTGGCTCTGCGACAGACTAGCGACCTATTAGGGGTGTAACCTGCATCTTGCCTCAAATCAGTCAGGATAGGATAGACCCGTAAGGGATAGATGGTTAAGAAGATGACTGACATTTTATAATAAATTATAAATGCATTTTTATATTTTTTTACAGTGAATATTGGCCAGTTTATATAACAAAAATATTTAAAAACAAAAGTAGAAATTCATTTTTTTGCATAGTTTAAATTAATCAATTTAAACAAAAGACAATTTTGATTTGCAATGTTTTGTATCTGTTGATTTTAAAGTTGTTTAAAATGCTGAAAAATTCAAATTGTTCAAACTTGAATTGGAAATGCTAGATTTTTTTGTATACATTTTACTATAAATTGCATATAAATTTTTATATTTTAATTTTTTTAAATAATGGCAGGTTTATTTCAGAAAAATATTTAAAAGCAAAAGCAGGAATTAATTTGCGCATAGTTTAAATGAATCACTTCAAACAAAAAAAAAGATCTGAAGAGCCGTTCGCGAACGAAAGAGCCGGCTCTTTTTTAGTGAGCCGGACCGAAAGAACCGGCTCTCTAAAAAGAGCCGTAATTCCCATCACCACTCAGGACAGAAATTAACTGACGCACTTCCTGTCTTACAAAATAAAAGCCCCAAAACATATAATAGTTAACTCTATAAATGCCAAATAAATTTTTAAATAGACTTAAATGAATGGCAGTAAAAACATAGTTTGTCATAAAATATCTTTATATATTTAATGTTATTTGTATAGCCTAATATTACAAAATAAAGTTGTAAAAGTACAAAAACAAGGGGAAAAAAGAAGAATGTATGAACACAAATACACAGCTAAAAGCTGACTAACAAATGCCAGCTAAACAGAGAGAAAAAAACTCTTAAATATCAGATTTTTATTCATTTGGTCATAATTTACAAAATCTTAACAAAGAAACAATTAGACCAAAGAAAAAGGAATAAGCTGATGCATAGCTTGTAACTGCCTATCCTTTTACATCTATATACATTTAACTATAACAGCATTTTTACAATTAAAAATAAATAAATTCACAAATCCACATCTCCAACCAAACAGAAAACCACAATAAACTTTATATTATCCTCTTTTCTCTCTTTTCTTTTTTACTTATTATAACCATTCATACTTTTATATTTAGGATGTTGTTTAAATTTTAGGAAAGAAGAACATATTTTAATTTCATCACTGAGTTCATTCCTTAATTTTACTCCAACAACTGAAACACATCTTGATTTTACCAAGGTTCTTAATTTAACACGTTCAAAAATAAACTACCCTGGTAAATTATAATGACCAACTCTTAAATAAAAAAACTTTGTATACTTTTTGGAACTAAATTATTTTTAACTTTGCACATAATCTGTAATATTACAATATTTCCATTATCTCGTAGTTTTAAACAGTTCGTTCCGTCATCTTCCGCTTGTTCCGGGGTCGGGTCGCTGGGGCAACAGCCTTAAGCGGGCAGCCCAGGCCTCTCTCTCCCTGGCTGCATCCTTCAGCTCACCTAGAAGGATACCAAGTCGTTCCCCGGCCAGCTGTGAGACATAGTCTCTCCAGCGGGTTCGGGGTCTGCCCGTTGGTCTCCTCCCGGTGGGACGTGCCCAAAACACCTCGCCCGTGAGGCGCTCGGGGGGCATCCTGACCAGATGCCCGAACCACCCCATCTGGCTCCTCTCGACCTGGAGGAGGAGCGGCTTGACACCGAGCTCCTCCCAGATGGCAGAGCTCCTCACCCGATCTCTGAGTGAGAGCCCAGCCACCCTGCGGAGGAAGCTCATTTCGGCTGCTTGTACCCGCGATCTCATACTTTCGGTCACCACCCACAGCTGGTGACCATAGGTGAGGGTTGGAACGTAGATTGACTTGTAAATCGAGGGCTTTGCTTTTCGGCTCAGCTCTCTCTTTGCCTCGACGGACCGATGCAGCGTTAAAACAGTTTATTCAGAATTTAAACAGTTATTCAATTAAACAGTTATTCTGAATAAACAGTTGATTTGTGTGTTCATAAAATCCAACTTTGTTTACTATTACTATTGCTTTTTTTTTTGTAATTTAACTAGTGAATCAATCTGAGTTTTTCCCGCATTCCCCCAAATCTCAGCACAATATGAAAAATCTGGCACAACTAAGGAACTGTAAATCAAATGTAACTCTTTCGTATTTAAAGCGTCTCTTGTTTTTTAAAGTATACGTAAAATCCCATCAGTGGGAAAAAAAATAGTAAACCTCATGGGGATCCAAACAAAAGAGAGTTCTCTACCCCGAGACGCCTTGCTCACCTCGCATGGAAACAAGGTGACATACTATTTAAGTGACAAAAAGCAACCAGCCTCAGAGGACATTTTTTGGAGAAATTCTCGGAATGGACATCCTAAAACCTTTCAAAACAGCCCGTTTGCTTGTTTTATTTTGTCAGAACACAAAATTTTGTGAAATAAAAATGTCATATGTCAACTAGACTTCTTTGAGTTGCATTGTCATGATGCGCTGCCCAACCTCGTACATCTGCATACAGAAGTCGGTTTGAAGTTGAATTGCTGCCAAGAATGTTGGTGAAAAATTTTCTTGCTGAGCAGAGACGCTAAAGAAGTTCACATAAAAATGAACTAAAAGTTTCTTGTTAAAAAAACAAAAGTAGATATGTTCTGGTTGCTTTTGTCTCCTTTTAAATTTGTTTTGTGCATAAGAGGACTTAATACTAATTTGATGACACTTCTTTATAAGAAAAATTTAATATCACAAAATAACTTGTCACGCAACAAATGAAAACTGTCAGCTCCGC
Source organism: Neostethus bicornis (assembly GCA_902685375.1). Taxonomy (NCBI): domain Eukaryota; kingdom Metazoa; phylum Chordata; class Actinopteri; order Atheriniformes; family Phallostethidae; genus Neostethus; species Neostethus bicornis. The sequence goes on from LR738552.1 coordinate 2,818,125, forward strand.
CAGATTTTGATCTATCTGATTGACGTTCATTGAACACACCCGAGCTATTAAATTACAGCCAAACCACAAGCGTGTGATTTCTGACACTAAGTTATTCCGTTTATATCATGAAGACTAAAAGCAGTCAGCTGTGAAGACTAATAGATCATAAAGTTATTAAAGTGAGTTAGTTGTGCATAACGTTAGTAAAAGGTGATGGATCACAAGCGTTAGCTCACAATTAAAGGACCCCTGAAAACGACTGGCTAACAAGGGAACAGGGATGAGCCCTTATCTTCAAACACAAGCTATCTATCAGGAACTGTTTTGTAACTTAGTTGCTTAGCTTGGAGACCAAGCTACATGCTCAGTGTTTGCAACAATTCCTGAAATTGAGAATTTAAACTCAGAACAAATACAGTGTTCAGAGTTTTATTGAGAGAAAAGATTTGGTTGCCCGACTTCCAATGGGAATTGGGTAACGTTTAATTTTACACTCTGCTTACTGGCGTTAATCAGAATGATCTAATATTTCTCAGCAATATGGTGAGAGGTGTTTGAGTAGAGCCACTTCTTTTGTACACTGAGAGGAGGTGGATACGGTGGTTCAGAATCAAAAAGTTTTTTTGGTTGTTGTATCACAAAAGAACAAGTTTCACTTTCAGTGCATCCCAAGTCACAGAGTCAAAGATGAAGCCATTACTGCACTTTCCCTGAAGCATTTGGCACAGGTAGACCTGGGACCTGCTGGAGACCATGCCTGCCCTGCAATGTAGGATCCTCATTTATACGTTTGAAGATGAACCTAGCTCTAGGATAATTCAGTTTCATATTTAAGCTGCTGATCCAACAACACAACCCTGGTTAAGCAGAATAAAGATCAATACTTTGATTAGTTGTACAAGAACAAATCAATGACAAACTATTCCACAATAAGTCTCAAAATGTATTTCTTCCAGAAGCAGGTGAGTTGGGTGGGTTTGTGTCAAATTTTATTTTAGAGTTTAAAGACTGTACTTTGGTCGGTGAGAAAACATTCTTATTAAGTTAAAATTCCCGGTGTTGGAAAACAAAATGAACTTTTAGTTCCTTTTGCCTCCTACTTTTAATGATCTCCAAGATTTTTTAAATTCATTCTGTCTAGAAGAGCATTTATGGCCAATTTGTTGACTCTTAAGGTAAGAACTCTGTATTCATTTCCACTGTCAGCCACGCCTGCTTTTGATTTTTAGAAATTGTCATAATAAAATAATGAACAGAATCAGTGACACATTTTTCTTTCCTTTTATTTGATTTAGTTATATTTTATTTAACATTCTCAAAAACCATGTGCGTTCTTTTCGGTTGTTCTGATTCTACACCTGCCTAAGTTCTCAGGCTGTGGGCCGGGTGTGAAAGAATGAGATTGTAAATAAAACTTAAATAACTAAAATACCTGTCACTGAAAGCACAACTGAAGCACGGAACTTCTTGGTCTCTTTTCCACGTGTATTTTATGTCTTAGTACTGAGAAGTTACTCAACATGACACCCTTTGAAATGTTAGCAGCTCAATCTCTTCCCCTGATCCTTTAATAACCGAAATATTTTCACAGAACTTGTTGGTTTGGTGGTTGTGTAATCAGTCACTGTGCAGGAATGTAGTGATGAAGTGATTTCTGTTTTGATTGTCAAAATCCAACTCATTTACTTATAAGATTACTTTTGCAGGTTGTTGTCAGTTCAGTGTAGATGGGCAGAAACTGAATGGCATGCAATTTAAAGAGAAAGGAGGACATCAAAATCTTATGTGTAATGACCAGTGGTGGATGAAGTACTCACTTTTTGTACTTAAGTAAAAGTACCAATAAAAAAATCTACTTAAGTAAAAGTACAAAAGTAATTGATGTAAATTTTACTTTTTAAGTAAAAAGTAAAAGTGTTCGATCATAATTCAAATGTTATTTTTTGTGCTATAGGGTGTCACCATGGTAACCAGGATAAATACTCGGCAGGGGCGTGACCCCCCTCTCCCACCTCTTTTGGTCCACAAAAAAAAAAGAAAGAAAGAAAGGAAAGGGGGCTAGTCAAGTTATCCCCTAGCAGGGCCAGCAAATGGGCCACCTAAATGCAGGAAAATGACACTTATTTTTTTAAAATGTCTTGGGGAGAGGCCTCCAGTCACCCTATATTGGCTTTGTCAATTACCTCATGCCCCCACACCCCCTTTAGAAAATCCTAGAACCACCCCTGCTCTGTGTAACGATGGTTTAACTTTTTATTTAGAAGTAAACACAACGAACAACGATCTTCTGACTCTTTTTACTTTGTGCTATATTTGATGTTAGTTTTTTTTGGCGCTGAATTAATGCGGAAAATGTTTCCTCTCGATTCTGATTGGTCCTTTATTCATTACTTCTTCTCCCGATCAACTGCTCCTTTTGATTATGGCGATGTGGCTTCAAGATCCGCTAAAAAAACTGTATTTTTTCAAATTCCCAAACAAAAATGTAACGAGAAATGTAAAACACACTTTTAAAAAGTAGCGAAGTAAAAGTACAGATATTTACACAAAAAAATGTAGTGAAGTAAAAGTAAAAGTACCGGCCTCAAATTTTACTTAGTAAGTAAAGTACAGATACACAATTTTTTAACTTAAGTTCAGTAACGAAGTACATTTACTTTGTTACGTTCCACCTCTGGTAATCACCCTTAGGTGGTTGTTTTCCACCTGGTTGGATTTCAAAGAGACAGTGTTTTATCTTCCCTTGGTTTGGTGAAAGTAGCGTTGGTTACTTCTGAAACCGACAGTAATTTTAGACAACACAATCCATTCCTGATTAAGAAGCCATCAGGCACAACTTTAAAACAAAGAAGACAAAGCTTCTTGAAATGATTGAGCCAGTATGGGGTGTATAACCAGAAAACTCCTTTCTCCCAACAGTCTATGGATGGGTGGCTCAGAAGTTCTATGTTGGATGAAAAGGTGAAACTAAACAACGAACAAGGAACAGGTCGTATCTAAACAAAATCATCCTTAATCAAAAAGTAAACTGGTGCCATTTAGTCCAGTTTGGGCAAAATCTGGCTAGGCTAAAGTTAATAGTTTGTGAATTGTCGGATCCCTGGGCCCTTGGGGTGAGTACTCTCCTCTCAGTCCAGGCCTTGACTTCTGTCACCCCCTGGGCTCGCCTGGGACTCAAGGGGTACGGTCGCCGCGTCTGCCCCGAGGCCTGTGGGTCCTTGCATCGGGGAGGCCCGTGCTCCTTGGTGCTGGGGTGGTCCTGGCAGGGGTTTCTCTATGCGCCTTGCTGGGTGGGTGGGTGGCTCCTCGGCCCGGCCTCGGGGTCCTGGGATCTGGATGGGCGTGGGCCCGGGTAGCGTGTGTCTCTGCCTCCCTCGTTCCAATCTTTTGGGGCTGGTGACAATCTGTTGGTCCTAATAAGCACATGGTTCACATCGGCAGCATGCATGTACTTTCACTCACACTCGCACACTATATCACTCTGTTTACTGTCCGCTATGTTCCTTGCTTCCAACCAATATTATTATATCTCTAGTAACATGTGTTTGTGTTGTACATCATTTCCTATAGAAGGTTTTGTTGTGTGTGTCAGTTTTATCACTGGTTTAAACACTTGTTTGTACTTTTTTTTCCCCTCTGATAATCCAGCAGGTTGTTTGTGATGCAGAATACTGCAACTTCAGATTTTCGATTTACTTTCTCCCCCTTTCTTCTTCTTCTGTACCCTATTCCTCCTCTTTTTCACCCCACCGACCCCCGCTCCCCTCCCCTTAGTAATTCCTGTCATGTCCAGCACAGAAAGCAAATATACTATTTTGATTGTAGAAAAAAAAAAGTTAATAGTTTGTGGAAATCAAAGCTCCAAAAGCAGTATTTATAACATATTTTTACTAAAAAGTCACAAAGACATTTTTAAAACAATACACACCAGCAATAAAATCAAAAACAGAAAAAATGCAGCAGTGAATAAAAAAGGGGGCCGCATGCCGTTACGTTTCATTCCTTCAGTTACTGGTTTAAAGTAAAAAAATGCCAATATTATTACTTTGGAAATCATACGTAGTGCCAATAAAGTGTCAATGTAAAGTGTCAAGCCAAGTAAATTTATATATTTGATTTGAAACAAAACATTTAGTTGGATTAAATACACACACTTCATTCAAAACTAATTAATTCTGTCAGATAGTGAAGTTATGGGAAGAAGTCGTCGAAGTTTGGTTAAGGTCTGAAGTAAGAATTTGTGAGCAGCAGTAGGATTTTATGCCAAAAAAAGAGCACTGCAGGTACAGTATTTGCCCTGAGAATGGCAAAAAAAGAAAAAAATCAAAAGGAAAGGCTGTCATTTAGAAACGTCTAAAATATAGACACAAACAAATGGATAAATACAAGAAAATTCTAAATCAATAAAATTAGTTTAGATTTGAATAAAATTCACATGATCCTTCCTGAGAATTCTCCCTCAGAAATGTTCCAATAAAATGACTCATTTCTCTCTTATTTAGAAACTTTTTGCCTAACTGGATTCCATGTGGTAAAAAAGATGACGCCCTGTTTGAGAAACTGTAGAAACAATGAAGGATTGAAACCAAAGAGAAGCAGCCAGAAGTTGTGACCTTGAATTTTGGATACATGACCCTGAAAAGCTAATCAGTTCATCTGTAGGGGGTATTGAGTAAGTTTAGACAGTTTCAAAGTCCTTCACTGCAGACAAAAGTTTGGTTTAGTTTAAAAATAGAAAAAGTTTCAAAAAAGTCTTCTGGACAGTTTAATTCTTCAACGAGACGTTTCGACTTCCATCCGGAAGATTGAAAATGATTTCCGGATGGAAGTCGAAACGTCTCGTTGAAGAATTAAACTGTCCAGAAGACTTTTTTGAAACTTTTTCTACTATGGATCACTCCTGGATGAATGAGGGACTACACGGATTTAGTTTAAAAGCTTCTAAAAACAAATCAAAACAGAATTTTATATAAAAACTTCATCCTTCTTTTCTGTCTGAAGATCAAACGTCATATTTTAAAGGTGCGTGTGGACTTTAACACCTAACCAGAAGTTTATTAGGAACAAAAAGTTTCACTTTCAAACAGTAATCGTAAATCAAAGATCAACTCGTCAGCCGCTCTCTCTGGTTTCTTCCAAAGCTTTCATGAGGCTCCAAGAATCCTAAACATCCTCATACCAAAACACTACTGTCACTATCTGTTTGGACCACAACTTAATTTAAAAAATCATTCTGATATATTCATCATGCTTTTTGGAAGAGTAATTAATGATATTTATTTCTAGTGTTCCCAGCAATGAAAATATTTTTAAGATTTTTTTTTTCCCCTTCCGCCATCTTCTGCTTATCCGGGGCTGAGTCGCGGAAGCAACAGCCTCACCTGGCTTCCACCTCAGCTGTATCCTCCAGCTCACCCGGAAGTATCCTGAGTTGTTCAACAGCCAGCTGTGAGACATAGTCTCTCCAGCACGTCCGGGGTCTGCCTCTTGGTCTCCTCCTGGCAGGACGTGCTCGAAACACCTCACCAGCAAGGCACTCATGAGGCATTCTAACCAGATGCCTGAGCCACCCCACCTGGCTTCGCTCGACCTGGAGGAGGAGCGTCTCAACACCGAGCTCCTCCCGGATGGAAGAACTCCTCACTCGATCTGTGAGTGAGAGCCCAGTCACCCTGCGGAGGAAGCTCATTTTGGCCGCTTGTATCTGCAATCTCATTCTTTCGGTCACCACCCACAACTGGTGTCTATGGTCAGCGTAGTAACATAGATCCTGGTTACCATGGTGAGGGTAGGAACGTAGATCCCGGTTACCATGGTGAGGGTAGGAATATAGATTCTGGTTACCATGGTGAGGGAAGGAATATAGATCCTGGTTACCATGGTGAGGGTAGGAACGTAGATCCTGGTTACCATGGTGAGGGTAGGAACGTAGATCCTGGTTACCATAGCGATGGTAGGTACGTAGATTCTAGTTACCATGGTGAGGGAAGGAACATAGATCCTGGTTACCATGGTGAGGGTAGGGAATATAGATCCTGGTTACCATGGTGAGGGTAGGGAATATAGATCCTGGTTACCATGGCGAGGGTACGAACGTAGCACCTAGTTATCATGGTGAGGGTCGGAACGTAGATCCTAGTTACCATGGTGAGGGTCGGAACGTAGATCCTGGTTACCATGGTGAGGGTAGGAACGTAGATCCTGGTTACCATGGTGAGGGTAGGAACGTAGATCCTGGTTACCATGGTGAGGATAGGAACGTAGATCCTGGTTACCATGGTGAGGGAAGGAATATAGATTCTGGTTACCATGGTGAGGGTAGGAATATAGACCCTGGTTACCATGGTGAGGGTAGGAACGTAGATCCTGGTTACCATGGTGAGGGTAGGAATATAGACCCTGGTTACCATGGTGAGGGAAGGAATATAGATCCTGGTTACCATGGTGAGGGTAGGAACGTAGATCCTGGTTACCATGGTGAGGGTAGGAATATAGATCGACTTGTAAATCAAGATCTTTGCTCTTTCTTTACTACGACGGATCGATGCAGCGTCCTCGGTAGTTTTTGAGATATTTTGTTTGAATAAATGTGATTCTGTTATTAAAGCATGCTGAGATTCATCTCATTTAAACATGCAGGCCGTAATGAAATATGGGCATTTTTTTAATTAAAAAAAATCTATATTTAAAATAAATCAATGTTTATTTGACCAGTAAATTTTAAAGTGTTTATTTATTTAAGGCAGGAAGTTAAAATGTTCAGATTACAATTTACTTTTAAAATTAAAAAGGAAAACAGACTCACACGTAAAAATAAGTATAAATACTTACAAGAGAAACAAAACTAGAAGAAATCGATTTGTTTGTTTAGTCCTATCTTTTGTGTATTTATGCAAGCAGAGGGGTACACCCGTATAGGTTACCAGTTCATCACAAATACCCACCGTGAACTACTAAATGAGCGGCCGAAATGAGCTTCCTCCGCAGGGTGGCTGGGCTCTCACTCAGAGATCGGGTGAGGAGCTCTGCCATCCGGGAGGAGCTCGGTGTCGAGCCGCTCCTCCTCCAGGTCAAGAGGAGCCAGATAGGGTGGTTCGGGCATCTGGTCAGGATGCCCCCCGAGCGCCTCGCGGGCGAGGTGTTTTGGGCACATCCCACCGGGAGGAGACCAAGGGGCAGACCCCGGACCCGCTGGAGAGACTATGTCTCACAGCTGGCCGGGGAACGACTTGGGAACCTTCCAGGTGAGCTGGAGGATGAAGCCGGGGTGAGAGAGGCCTGGGCTGCCCGCTTGAAGCTGTTGCCCCCGCGACCCGACCCCGGAGCAAGCGGAAGATGACGGAACGGAAGTTGTGAAAATCAATGTTTAATCTGAAAAAAGTTTGTCATGATTTACAATAAGGTTTAAAATGACGTCATTAAGAGTGAAACTTTTTAAATAGAATAAAAATGATGAAGAAACTATTTAATTTGTGTCTGAAAACTTCTCACAATAAATAAAGTGTCCTTGTATTTACAATGAAGGAAAAAGATCAGGCTAAAAAATTCTTTTTAGCGTTTATTTCATTTTGTAAACCACATTTTTTACTCATATGAAAATGTATTTATTAAAAAGTTGGAAACAAAATAGTTAGATTAGTGTATGTGCTAAAAAACAGTGACTGAATTTAAACACATTTATACAAATCTAAACTTCTATATTCCAACATTTAAATCATTCAACTTTTATTTTCAAACTGTTCACAAATACATAAACTCATTATTAATTGTGTTTTAAAGTTTTAAATAGTTTTTTTTTCTATTTTTTCTTTTTTGACCAAAAAGCTGTTAATTTTCTTTCTACCACAAGAGGTCAGTAAAACTCCATTCAAACAGAACTGATTAAAAATCAGTTCAATCATTTAATAAAAATTAGTTTTATTTTATTTTCACATACAGCTTTTTTCTTTATGAAGGACAAAACTAAACCAGTTCATCTTCTCTGAACAGACTAGATAATAATAGGATTATATTTACTGACCTGTACAGTGAGGGGATTTATCACCCCATCCATTTCCAACACAAACTGAACCTTCAAGTTTGAAACCATAGAAACAGGAATACACTGCAGTCAGTTTTAAAGATGTGTAAAACAGTAAATAATCTTCATTTTTAATCTGTCTCTGTGAGCCGCACTGTTTAATCTGAAATTAAGAAAAGTTGATTAGATTTTGGATTTCTGAAAGAAAGATTTTTTTTAGGCTCACCGTGACTCTTTGCTTCTCTCCAAGCTTCCAAGTTCATCAGCGGTATGAGATTACAAGAGATGTAATTATCAGGGTATTTATTCAATCTGAAGGGATTCTGAGGGATTTTAAGGATGTCGGTGTTGTCACAAATAACACGAGACAAGGAAACTTTCCAAAGTTCTTCTTTCTGTTTCTTGGTGAAAATATTTTCAGCTTCCCACCAAAACCTACAAGCAGAGGACGTTCAACCAAAAATATTTTATTCAAACTTTATTAGAAACACTAAAAAGGTACCTGTCTCCATCTCGAAGAGCTTTCATCTGCTTTCCAATCAAACAAGTAAAAAGTGGACCAGTTCTTGAGTCTGGCAGGAAGTTTTCTACCAGTCCTCCGAGCCAGACGTCCATATTGTCTGGATGTTTGTATGTATTTAATATTTTCTCAGCGACTCTCACGTCTCCCACAACCTCAGCCAGATCATTCAGGTTGGTGATTTTAGTCAGGCCACAAAATCCTCTCCATGCGTTGTATCCTGCTGATAGAAACGATCAAAGAGGACACGGTGGGTTGGAGGTTTGATTTTCACATGTTTCAAGTCAAATGGCTTCATGGATTTATTAGCGGCCTCTTCAAAGAACTACATCATCTAAAAGATAACCAGATACAGCATTTAAAATCACATTTATTGTAATTTTGGTTTAGGCTCTCACAAATGATGTGCCTGTGAAAATAAGTCTGTTCTCCTGAACTGGAGTCTCTGCAGCATTCACCTGCAGGTGTGCTGGATCACCTGGTTCCTCACAGCTGCAGTCTGTTCCTGGAATCCACAGTGATCAGAAATGTCAGTCTGTGATAGAAACAAAAAACCTTTCAAGTTTGTCAGTTGAACACGCTAAAAAAAACCCTCAGGGTTCCTTAAAATGCTTTTTCACACGTGGTTATTTAAAGGTTATGTTTTCTGGTTTCTTAAAAGCAATAAGTCCGTGTAGTCCCTCATTCATCCAGGAGTGATCCATAGTAGAAAAAGTTTCAAAAAGTCTTCTGGACAGGTTAATTCTTGATCGAGACGTTTCGACTTCCATCCGGAAATCATTTTCAATCTGAATGAAATGGACTGAAAACTGGATCTATTTATACTAACCTGAGTAAAAGGTAAAAAAAAAAATAGTAAGAAGGGCTCAAACAATGAGCCTGTGTTACCTACGATGGCCGTGAATGGCTCCTATTGTATCCAAAGACCAGTAAACGACCCTATTATAAAATGCTAAAAGCCTAGTGAATAGAAATTCCTGCTAACGACAGGCGTGAAACTGGGTCACGAGGTGTCATCTTTAGTCCATGGCTTCAAAAGGCTGCTGTAAATACCGGGCAAAATGTATCTAACGCCTCCACTCCGATTCAGAGAGGGATTTTCTTTCATCACAAAGATGGCTTCCTTCACACCTCTTTTCTCTCTACTTAAAATCTTCACCTCGCTGCCCTCAAAAGTGTGTTTGGTGGATTTAAGATGCAGATGTACAGCAGACTGTGGACCACTTGAGGCTTCTCTTCTGTGTTGGTAAAGTCTTTTTCTTAAAAGCCACTTCATTTGGAATTCAGTTTCCAAATGATGTCTTTACATTAAAAAGGCTGGTTTTGGATTTTTAACGCATAGGATTTCACACACCAGTCATGTGCAGCTCTGAATTTGAAGAACACATTCTGTTAAATAAAGGTTTTTTTTTTTATCTCTTGGATCCTTTTAGTGCAGTGGTTTCAAACCGCCGGTGTTCTGAAGGTTTTCCATGTGTTCTTGCATTTGATACAGATTGCGAAAGTTGGTCCAAATTTTATTGGCTGTTGATTTCTCTTTACATGCATCAGCGGTATTGAACCGGGAACACATGGACAACCTTCAGTAAACCGACCCTCGAGGACCGGAGTTGGACATGCCTGGTTTAGTGAGTCTATGACACGGGTGTCCAACTCTAGTTCTCGAGGCCTGGTGTCCAATGTCTGTGTTATAGACAGACTCAGGTTTTAAGCTTTTTCGAGCAGATGAGACAGGCCTGGCCTTTACCATCTTATAGAAATAATGGCAACATGGCGTGACGATTGAATAACACCCATAAAAATGAACCTATTTCTCAATACAAACAAAATAAAAACACAATCTGAAAACACATTAATGTGTGACACAATACAGTAGGTAGAAGTCAGTGCTTCTTAACCTGTTGGGCGTGCACCCAAGACCCCACAAACAGGCAGCAGAGTCTCGTTTTCTGCCTGAAGCCAAAACCGTCAGAAGAAATGTGACCTTTTAACCTCCATTTCAGAGACTTTCCTTCACTTCTACTTCCTGTCCATCAACATGGTAACCAGTTTGTGTATAAAATGTGGAACAGAACCAGTCTGACTTCATTCTGAGGATCAGACATATTCCTTCAACTTCGTCTCACTAATAATTTCTTACAGAGGAATTTTTTTTAGCGATAAGATCTCCGTTTAAACAGCAATTTAAAAATAAACATTTCAAATGAGGCGTTAAAATTTGAACTCACGCCCACAGCGATCCTGTTCCCCATACGGAGAGGCGGGTTGTATCCAAGCAGGAAATGCTTTTCAGGAACTGATCAAATATTTTAATGTTACACAGAATATTTCAGATAAAGTTTTTTTCTTTAAAAAGAATTTAAATCACTTGAACGCTGAAAATAAAAATCTAAGAGGTAGTAAATATTTATACAAGAAAGACCAAAAAAACCAAACCAGAAACAAATGAAACCCTCATGTTTTTCAGACTTTTTCTTTTGTGTGAAAAATTCCTCAATGTTTCCTTCGTTACAACGAGATTCAGTTTCCGCAGCATTGTTGTTTCCCAGGTTCTTTTTAATGTCATTTTTCATCAATATTTACAGTTTAAAGGAATTATTATTGTCGTGGTAAAGAAAGATCTGAGCCGAAAAACAAAGCTCTGAATTTACAAGTTGATCTACGTTCCTACCCTCACCACGGTAACCAGGATCTATGTTCCTACCCTCACCATGGTAACTAGGATCTATGTTCCTACCCTCACCATGGTAACTAGGATCTATGTTCCTACCCTCACCATGGTAACCAGGATCTATGTTCCTACCCTCACCATGGTAACTAGGATCTATGTTCCTACCCTCACCATGGTAACTAGGATCTATGTTCCTACCCTCACCATGGTAACCAGGATCTACGTTCCTACTCTCACCATGGTAACCAGGATCTATGTTCCTACCCTCACCATGGTAACCAGGATCTACGTTCCTACCCTCACCATGGTAACCAGGATCTACGTTCCTACCCTCACCATGGTAACCAGGATCTATGTTCCTACCCTTACCATGGTAACCAGGATCTACATTCCTACCCTCACCATGGTAACCAGGATCTACGTTCCTACCATCACCGTGGTAACCAGGATCTACGTTCCTACCCTCACCATGGTAACCAGGATCTACGTTCCTACCCTCACCATGGTAACCAGGATCTATGTTCCTACCCTCACCATGGTAACCAGGATCTACGTTCGTACCCTCACCATGGTAACCAGGATCTACGTTCATACCCTCACCGTGGTAACCAGGATCTACGTTCATACCATCACCGTGGTAACCAGGATCTACGTTCCTACCCTCACCATGGTAACCAGGATCTACGTTCCTACCTTCACCATGGCAACCAGGATCTACGTTCCTACCCTCACCATGGTAACCAGGATCTACGTTCCTACCCTCACCGTGGTAACCAGGATCCATGTTCCTACCCTCACCGTGGTAACCAGGATCTACGTTCCTACCCTCACCGTGGTAACCAGGATCTACGTTCCTACCCTCACCATGGTAACCAGGATCTACGTTCCTACCCTCACCGTGGTAACCAGGATCTATGTTCCTACCCTCACCATGGTAACCAGGATCTACGTTCCTACCCTCACCATGGTAACCAGGATCTACGTTCCTACCCTCACCATGGTAACCAGGATCTACGTTCCTACCCTCACCATGGTAACCAGGATCTACGTTCCTACCCTCACCATGGTAACCAGGATCTACGTTCCTACCCTCACCATGGTAACCAGGATCTACGTTCCTACCCTCACCATGGTAACCAGGATCTACGTTCCTACCCTCACCATGGTAACCAGGATCTACGTTCCTACCCTCACACTTACGTTCCTACCCTCACCATGGTAACCAGGATCTATGTTCCTACCCTCACACTTACACTTGTTCATACAACCTTATTTATAGCCTCGGTGCTGATTGGAGCGTGTGTCAAAAAACCTTGACACTGATGTTATTACACACACACAGTTACTTTATTTAAATCAAACAAGTTAAAATCCTAACAAGAATTCCTAAAAGAAAGCCACCTGTTTGTCCCAGGGGGTTTACTCTATTCCAAAAAACTAACAAAGACCCTACCGGATCTTGCAATCCTTGACCTGTGATCAGAACGATAGGCAAGGTCACTGAGCTCAACCCCTCCCCTACTACAAAGGGTGACCATCCCAGTTTACACACAGTAAGAAATCATAGAATGTTTGGCATCCTGATTGATCACCCAAAAACATTTATTATCTTACAAAGAATATTCAAATGTATCAAAATAAAAAGCATAAAAGAAGAACAAAGTCATTCATGTATACTTTAAGTAAAACATGGTAACTATTATCTAAGCAAAACATTAGAGTTCTAATGCGTAAGAAAAATAAAAATATACCGTATATGAAATAGCATTCAGGCACTTCATCATAGAAACAGGCCATGCCCGTTCGCCAACGCAACATGTTCAACATAAAGATTCCACAGTTTCATTAAAAACTTCTTGATGTGTGAATTTTGATCAAATATGCAGTGTTATTTGCAAGTGTGTGATTTTTAATGTAAATCTGCTCTTAATTCTTTGTTTTTTAATGATCTGGATTTTAATTCGTGTCTTGAATTTTTATTTGTTCTGTTCAGCACTTTGGTCAACTTTATGTTTAAAAAGTGCTTTTTAAATAAAGTTGGATTTGATTGCGCTCTCCAATATGTTGAACAAAGTGATTGATCTTCTCTCAGGCTGGTTATGTGTACATGGAAACGTGAAGCCACTGAAACAAAAAAAAAAAGCCAGTCAGTTTGATGTAAATATCATAAACATTATTAATATGGAAACATTTGCACACATTTTTATGTCGTGTGTTACAATAATCAATATCACACTGACAATAAAAAACATTAAAAAGGTGTAAAATATTTTATTAATACCTCTGATTTTTCCAGACTAAGAAATTTCCCGTCTGAGAGTTCCTCGAATATTTCTGACAGACACAAAATGTAAAAATACTATTATTATCATTTTTATAGAGATAAAAACATTTCAAACATCATGGAACTATAGAAATGGTCTTACGGGACATGCAATCCAAACGGAGGATGAGACAGATGAAGTTCTCTAGTGTTATGGATCCATGGGAAGTGCCGTAACGCAGAGCCATGAGGTTCAGCATGTCGTCGTTAACTTTGATGCCTGACAAACACACCTTCATTAATTAGATCTCTGTAAGAAACAGTGAAACACATTGGATGTTTTCTACCTGAGGCCGTGAGTGCGTTCCTCAGCTCGCTAAGAGATAACGTTCCTGTTTTAGAATCATCTGTGAGGAAAAAAATTTTCTACAGAGAGAAAAAAACGTGTAAATCATTCCGTTGCTCCATCCGTCTACGTAGAGATGTAACAGTACAACAAATCACGGTTCGATACGTACTTTGGTTTTGAAGCAGCTGTTCAATTCATTTTTGATACAGTGTTGGACCAAAATGCAAAACCATTTGCCCGTTGATCATTTGCATGTATGAAACCAACTGGTATTTGTTCTAACATTATATAGTTATCGTAATTTCACGACCATTAGGCGCACCGTACGAAAAGGCGCAGCCTCAGTTATGTGCGCCATTGCTGTATTTAACACACACATAAGGCGCACCGTACAAAAAGGCGCAGTCTCAGTCACACACCGCCTAACAACAACACACACGCAAGCATGCAAATGTGGGTATTAAAAAATAGATCGGGAGCAAAACTGAGTTTGGTTGTGTTTTATTTAAGTAGTAACGATACTAAACAAACACATTACCGGTAATAGTCTTTATTCAAATCCGTCAAAGTCCTCATCCTCTGTTTCAGAGCAGGTCCACTTCGCTCCTCTCTGTCAAAGTCACTGTCTGTACTGTGCGGCTCCTCAGAAAGGATACCAGCTTTTGCGAAAGCTCGGATAACAGTACCAGCAGACACGTTTGTCCAAGCATCTACAATCCATTGGCAAACTGTAGCGTAACTCACCCGGCGCTACGTTCCACCCTCCCACGGCTCGATTCCCATGTTCCTCCAAGTAGCTGATTGTCTTCAGCTTAATCTGAGCGTCATAAGCGTGTCTCTTTGCCATTTTCAGGGTTCAAACAGCAATGTTGTGCATACAGCACATACCTTTTTTATAAACAATCCACGCCCACACTTCACTCTATAACGTTCTCATGCCTTTTCTTTCAGGTCCGCCTCGCGGGCACCGCTTTTTCTTTTAGGTCCGCCTTTTCTCACACACAAGGCACACCGTACGAAAGGGCGCACCGCTCATTTTGAAGAAAATCTGAGACGTTTATATGCGCCTTATAGCCGTGAAATTACGGTAATATCTACAGAATTTCTTGCATATATGTATATGAACTTGTACTTTAGTCCACATTTCACAAAGTTCTTTTTTTTCTTTTTGAGCTAAAAAAAACCCCAACCTTTTCCCACCTTGTAATGCAGAACTTTGTGCCACAGACGTGAAACTTCATCGCTGTTCAGTCTTCCTGTGATAGACGACTTTGGAAATGAAGAATTAAAGAATTGTTTGTGACAAGTTTTTGATCATTTGATTTAAAAGTTCTCACAGAAAAAGTTAAATAAATCAATTAAAGTTTTCAGATATCAATCTGTCCTTGAAGAGAGGGGTTTGTGGGTAACACAGAAAAATTTTATGTAATATTAGCGTAAAAAAAGTTTGTAAACACATACATTCAGTTTTACTTCCATTTTTAACACTGATATCCCCCCTCCTCTCGCTTCCCGGTTAGTCCCTCCCTCTGGGTCTGGTGCGAGAGAAGGGACACAATAGCGTTATGGTACTGAGTTACAGAACTATAACTGAACTGAAATTAATTGAGGGCCTGAGAAGAGGGACTGAGTTTAGGAGAAGGCTTGAATTGAAAGACTTGGTGCTTATGTTAGAATGTGGGCATGGTAAAGAACAAAATACTTGGCCAAGAACCCGCACTTGAATAGTATCTGGAAAGCAGACAGGCGCGAATGACTCAATCATGCTCGAATGAAATACTGATAAAGTTTAATTTTCTTTTACAAACTTTATCTGTGTTGTATAAGAAGGTAAGCTCTGGTCATAAAACCAGTTGTAAACAGAAGATTCCATAGGTTTCCATTGTCCGTAAGATAGGGACGGGAAACTTAATACAGGAATGTCAAACTTGGTTTGGTTGCACATTCCAACAAAAAAAAGATATTGGTAAAATTAATTGTGTGAACCGAGCGTTGCGGGGATAACTTTCAAACATGGTAGAAATTATTTTGCAGAACAGACCCTCTACTGTATGAGGTTTACTGGTCGAATAATTTTAGGATACGTCCATGAGAGCGACCATGCTGCGACACGCATCGATGCTGAAACCTCCGAAATGCAGATCTGCGGAAGAAAAGAGCAAAAAAGATGTAACAAAACATAAAAAAAAGCTTAAGTTTTTGTGTTTCAGTTGTTCAAACCGTGTACGATGTTTCTGTTTAGAAGTTGCTGAAGCTGAGAAGCGTCCATCTCTTCGTGCTGCAGATTTAGACATTAAAGACATTTAGACATTAAGAAAAAACATGCAGACGTTTTTAAAATATTTGTCGTCTAAAATATTTGATTTTTCTGATTTTCTCATTAAAAAAAAAAAGTTAAAAATACATAGAATTAATTTGAATTTTTTTTTAGACATTTCAGGATTTTATTGCTTAAATCCAGCTGGACAGAAAATAAATTGACAAAATATGTTAAATAAATGCTTTAAAATAAATAGGAATTCAAAACAACCATTTTTTAATGGTTTACTCTTAGACTTTGCTTTTATCTTTTGAGGTTAAATAAAAAACCCACTAAAGAATATTCACCTTGTCTGAGTATTGACGGAAAATCTTTCTTCTGTTTTCATCTTCTTTTCCGTAACTGACCGGTTTGATCTGTAAAGTAGAGAGAGTTTGTTATCTGAGAAAAATAAATGAATGAAAGAATGAGGTCACAGTGAAATGAGATGGAGGAGGATGTCACATAATGTAGTTTAGATTGAGATTACAGAGTAATGATTGTGGAAAACAGTTAAAGATGAGAGTGTAGATGAGCTGGGATGAACGTGCAAGATGAGTATCTGCTCAAATTCAAGGGAAGGTGTAGAAAACAGAGAATCCAGGCATGATTAGATGTTACGGCCCTGGGGTTGTGGCCCTTTAAATCTCTCTGCCTGTCTGTCCTCTCAGAACTTGGAGCTGCACTCGGCCCACCCACTGCCACCTGCCCACAATAAAAAGGCTCAAACGTGGTTCATTTCTCTCTGCTGGCTGGTCTCTGCTCCTGGGGCCACCCTGATCCTCTACCATTCTTTTGTTTCATTGTACCTTTATTATTATTTTTGTAATAAATCCCTTCAAACCTTTTACTTTGTGTGGCCTTCCCCTTAATGTTGCTGCTCTTTGAGCCAGAGTGGTAACAGAGGAAAATAACTTATTGTGGCTTCACTTGGAGGAAAAATAAGAAAGAAAAGAAAAAAGTGGGTTCATGTTAAACACAATAGATGTGTTTTTTAAAAAAAAAAAAACAGGAACATGTCTAAAGATATCTAAGATATCTAAAATATTTCTTACGTTTTCAACTGGTTCATGCATGCTCACTGCCGAATTCTCACTAAGAAAAAAAACACACAGTAAATCCAAAAACGATTAAACAGTTTGTAGTTGAGTTAAAGTATTTCATCCTGAATCTTACAAGCAGTGAGTCTCATTCTTGGAATGAATGGTCAGGATGAGGGCGGCGGACGCTTTGGGCTCTAACGTGCACGGGACAATTAGATATTCTCCAGGTTTCAGTGAGAGCAACTCCATCACTTCTCGTGCGTTCACGAAGGCTTCAGATTGTGCGATGGGACGATGGCTTTTAAAGAAGTCGGCTGGAAACTTTCCTTTGTGAGCCTGAAGTTGCAACCAGAGAAGATGAGTGTCAGAGTAATTGAAAAAATTAGGATAATAGTTTTGTTTTTATCTTCTGAACTGTGTATCCATGGCAGGGTCACAAGGAGTACCGGAGCCTACCCCGGCTGATCATAGTCCAGCATTTTTTTTGTATTATTCATTGATTAAATCCTCATTCATCCAGGAGCGATCCATCATAGAAAAAGATTTAAATTGGAGTTAAATAGACCACTTTAGGGATTAACTAGACCCACTCATTTGTAAACAAGGTTCTTCCCTATCCAATAATGGTTGAATCAGGTTTGGGTTAGCCCCTTCTTATGGAACTCCGTAGATATGGGACCAATTCTCAAACCATTTTATTGGTTTTCTTGATGGAAGTTGAGACATATTGATCAGAAAATACACTGTCCAGAATATAACTTTGAATCTTTTTCTACAAAAGAACAGCTGAAGTTTTGGCAACATTTCTTCTGACATAATCAGTATGTGATTTTCAAACAAACCCAAAAAACTTGCTCCCATTTATTCTTTGGATTTCATTTTTTTTTTAACCTGATGAAACACCATCGTTTTGTTTTTTACCGTCAAAAATCATAAATTAAAATGAATTCGGTGTAGCATCCTAATGTATCTTTAGATATTTAGCTGTAGAGTAGAATAAGATCATATTTAAATAATAATCTTAGACACATTGGATGCTCGTCCCGGGGGAGGGATCTCTCTTTCATGTGGATCCTCACAAGGTTTCTTATTTTTTCCCCACTGATGGGTTTTTTAGGAGTTTTTCCTCACCGTGAAGGAGAATCTAAGGGCATAAATGTACTAGTCTTGTCTAGCTAGCATTTGTTAGTTATTTTTCTTGTTGTGTATTTGTGTTTATACATTCCTCTTTTTCTTGTGAAGCCCATTGAGACAGAAATTCTGTGATTTTGGGCTAAACAAATAAAAATGAATTGAATTAAACGTTTTTTTGGAATAGGGTTTTAATTATCTGTAAATAAAATTCACTTAGCATTTTAAAAATCTTAATAAGGACTTTTAAGGACTTTTATGACTTTCACATAAATGCAAAGAGAAAACAGGCCCTAGAACGGATCCTTGTGTTTAATTTTGTCTCAATAATTTTCTTGAAAGGAATTATTGCTGGACTGTAATTTCTTAAAATTTCAAGAAATTATTCAGACAATTCCTTTCTATTTTTTAAATAACTGTTTTTCCATCAATGTACGACTTCTCTATAATATTTTTCTACAATTTATCCAACAATAATTTATGGTTCCACATTTTAGCGTTTCATACCTGGTCCGTCACCTGGAATGAAGCCATGTGAAAATCATCCATGTTGGAGAAAAAAAAATAGATTAGATTCTGAATTAAATTCAGACTGAGTTATAGAATTGATGCATTGAAATAAATCAGGAAAAATTTACCAAAAAAATATAGAATCCGATGTGGCATATTTGCACCTGACGCCGGTTCCTTTTGTCTGGCTTCTGCATGAGAGTCACCAACACATTTTTCACATTTTTCACATCTTCACCAACAATCTTAAATCTAAACTGTGGGTTCAACCAGAAAGTACCTGAAACCAAAGACAGAATTTCTTTAGATGATTTATTCCATCTTCATATTAGTTACAAGATTTTTTGTTAGATTCTCTTTTTTTAAATGAGCTTCAGTCTGACCATACTTCCATTAGGCTTGCAGTCTCCGGACGTCGTTCCCTCCACCCAGCGACCTTCAAATGTGGACACCTTCCACTCGAAAGAGCTTCCATCGAGGAAGTTTGGATTCATGCCGCAGATGTCAACCTTATCAAAGAATTTGCAGAAATCTCCCAGACTCATCCTGTGAACGGCCCATCATTTTAAACACAGAATTTAGTTTTTAAAACTAAATCTCTATTGTGTGGCAGCAGGGCAGCTGTTTGGGACCACTTTTTTTGTTGTTGTGGGACTCTTTGTCCCACAACAAACTGGCAACTTGTTCTGTGTGTACCCTCCTTTTATACATGAGATACAAAGAATCAACTTGTTATTTTACTCGGTGAATAATTAATTTGTGAAAGTGAATAGATTTTCTAAGAAATAAATACAAATGTTTGCTTTTGCATCACAGTCTGAAATTAGACACTTTATAGAAAATAAAGAAGTTATTTGTTTACCAAAATTCCCCATCTTCAATCATACGATGACAATCATGACGGTCGCTGTCACTAACGGTTTTCCACAGGGATGATCTGAAAGGCAGTGTAGGAAAAAAAAGAACCAAAAACTTTAGATTATTTTTTTTTTTTCACAGGGAAAACCAAACCTAACCAGACAGGATCTAATTAGAAACTTGGTTGAGTGAAAACCAGTCAGTAAGTTTTTATAATAATATAAAGTTATGGCCAATAATGCACATCTTACTAAAAAATGTAATTGAGTACATTATAAATGAGTAAGTTTGAGTTTTTACCTCAGTTACATTATTTTAAAAGTAATTTGTTACCTGTAATTCTAAAACCTCAAAAAAATTTATTTGAACATAAAAATTTACATGTCACATGTTTTAGAATGTTTACGTTTTTTAAAACCTACAAGTTTCAATTGTCCTAATGAGCGTGGAAATTAAAAATAATTAACAAAAATAAATTTAAGAAAAACTTTGACAGAATGATGTTTTTAAAATTTACGTATCACATTAAAGCAATAAATGTATCACTTCTTTGCAAAGCACGGCCTTACAACATGCATTAAATCATGTTTCATATTAAAGTACAGATATGGTAATAAAGTGTATAATGTTGTGAAGTGATTCAAATCAAAAAAAATGTTTTCATGGGGTTTTTTGTTACCGAGAACATCACTTTTTTCATGTGACTTTTGAAGGGCGTCTTTTACAGGACTTTTATTTTACAAACTAAACCAAAACCACTCTTTTAAATGTTAATGTCCATTGTACAGCAATATTTTCATTTTCCATAAATGTTTTACATTAGTGAACATTTAAACATTTATGAACAATTAAAAGAAACAAGTGAAAAAAAATCACTCATCTGTTCTGTAAACATGGCTGTACATATAACAGAAAGAGAAGTTTTTAAAAACTGTAAATCTGCAGCATTGGGAGAACACAGTGGATAGAGTCAGGGCACCTGCTCCTCTCCTGAACTTATTAGTGTCTCGCTTTAACGACCCTTTCTCTGTTGTAATTCATAACACTGGTTTCTTACTGGTTTCTTACCGGTCGCTCCAGTCTCCATTCCACTCTGTTTTTCCCCAGGGGTTCCACAAGCGCACCAAACACATCCTGTTAGCTTCTAACTAACCAAAAAAAAGACGTATGTTTATCACATTATTACAGTGAAAAGTACAGTAAATAATCTGTATATAATGTTGTTTTAGATGGTTTATAATTTTAATCACCTCTTTAAATCCAGTTACAGTGTAGCAGTGCCTCTGGACCAGTCCGTTTGGTAAGACATCGGCTGCTACCTTCTCCTAAAAATAAAACAAAATACTCATTTAGACTATTTTCCTTCATTTTTTCTGCATGCAGATTTTAGAAAATAAGCTTAAAAAATTCTTCTCCTTCTTTTGTGGTTTGAAAATAATTTATTGGCAATTTTACTGAAAGTAAAACATAAATTTATCCATTCATTTGTTTTTATGTCAGTAGTAAAGCCCATTACCTTCACCATGGTAACCAGGATCTACGTTCCTACCTTCACCATGGTAACCAGGATCTACATTCCTACCCTCACCATGGTAACCAGGATCTACGTTCCTACCTTCACCATGGTAACCAGGATCTACATTCCTACCCTCACCATGGTAACTAGGATCTACATTCCTACCCTCAACATGGTAACCAGGATCTACGTTCCTACCCTCACCATGGTAACCAGGATCTACGTTCCTACCCTCATCATGGTAACCAGGATCTACGTTCCTACCCTCACCATGGTAACCAGGATCTACGTTCCTACCCTCACCATGGTAACCGGGATCTACGTTCCTACCCTCACCATGGTAACCGGGATCTACGTTCCAACCCTCACCATGGTAACCAGGATCTACGTTCCTATCCTCACCATGGTAACTAGGATCTACGTTCCTACCCTCATCATGGTAACCAGGATCTACGTTCCTACCCTCACCATGGTAACCGGGATCTACGTTCCTACCCTCATCATGGTAACCAGGATCTACGTTCCTACCCTCACCATGGTAACCAGGATCTACGTTCCTACCCTCATCATGGTAACCAGGATCTACGTTCCTACCCTCACCATGGTAACCAGGATCTACGTTCCTACCCTCACCGTGGTAACCAGGATCTACGTTCCTACCCTCACCATGGTCACCGGGTTCTACGTTTCTACCCTCTCCATGGTAACCAGGATCTACGTTCGTACCCTCACCATGGTAACCACTGTGGAGGGCGACCGAAAAAACGAGATCATGGTTACAAGCGGCCGAAATGAGCTTCCTCCCCAGGGTGGCTGGGCTGTCACACAAAGATCGGGTGAGGAGTTCTGCCATCTGGGAGCAGCTCGGAGTGGAGCCGCTCCTCTTCCGGGTCTAGAGAAGCCAGATGGGGTAGTTTGGGCATCTGGTCAGGATGCCTTCTGAGCACCTCGCTGGTGTGGTGTTTTAGGCAAGTGTGCCGGAAGGAGACAGCGGCAGGCCCAGGACCCGTTGGAGAGCCTATGTCTCACAGCTGGCCAAGGAACAACTTGGGATCCTTTCGGGTGAGCTGGAGGATGCAGTTGGGGTGAGAGAAGTTTGGGCTTCTCGTCTGAAGCTGTTTGCCCCCGCGACCCGGTCCTGGATAAGCGGATGACGACCAAACGGAATGAATCCGGGTCACTGTTTCGGTCTAGTCGTGTTTTAAATTTCAATATAAAGTCTAAGATCTTGTCAGATACTGGCACTTTGAGAGGTGGAGCAGAGGAATTTGGAACTTTGGAACCTATAGAAACCTTACCAGTGGTTCTGCTAGCCTGTTAATCTGCCTCAACATTATGAGTCTGTGTTGCTACGGTGTGATGGTCTCACCACTTTAGGTGTAGAGCAACTGATGAGCACATTAGATTCACCAACTCGACACAACATGTTCCACAGGTTGGATGGAGGCTTGGAGAGTACGATGGAGAAGTAGACACCACCAGTGAAATCCCTCATAGCCTCCACGGCATTTCCCAAGTTCATATCTGCATAGGAACCACAAACCCTGACAGAAAATTGTAAGTTATTTAATCTAAAACTTAATGACAGTACAGTACTGTAGTCTGTTGTTAATCATAGGAATTATTTTCTAAAAACATCTCACAATAAAAAATGCGGAGTTAAAACAGTGACATCTTCAATTGCATTAGAATGGCATGTGCATGAAAAAAAATCTAACGAACAGTGAGGAAATTCTGTGGATTTTTTTCCATTAAAATGTTGTCAAATCAGAACTTTAACAGCAATCTATTTTGTTTGCTGGCATTTAAAAAAAACTATATGAATACCATGTTTTTTCTTCATACGGAGAAATAATTGATGTATGACTTCAAGCAGGATCATTGTGAACAATGGTTTTACAGGGATAAAATGCAAGCTCCGCACCCTGGTTTACTCTATGTACAGACAATCAGCAAGCAGAACATAATAAACCAATAGGGATGCAGAAAACAAAGCAGCAAAATGACTCTAATAAAATCTACAAAAAAGCAAGGCAGTGAAAGGTAAACTTGTTATGGAAAGGACTGATTTATTGGGAGCAACACTGTATTTTTTAACATACTTGGCATAAGCTTTCTCCAGTAGAGCAGGCCAGAACTCGTTTTTATTTTGGGAATGGACGAAGATCAGCCTGCCTTCGATCGTAGGGAGCTTGTCATCAATCACTACATCTACCCACTTCCCGAATCTCCAGAACTGATTGGAAGAATAAAAAGTAAAAGTAATAATTCCACATGACAGAATGAGACAGTGGTTTGTTTGTATTTATAGAAACAAAAAAAAACGTTCCCATGCAGCATGTTCTACTAAATCTAGAAAATGATAAACTGAAACTGCTGAGTCATAAACTAAAGACGTTTCCCTCCAGGGGGCGCCACAGCGAGTCAGTTTCCTCCATCTAACCGAGTCTTGTGCATCCTTTTCTCTCACACCATCTACCTTTGTGCCCTCCTTTCATAAACCTCCTCGTTGGTCTTCCTCTAGGTCTCCTACGTGGCAGCTCCAAACTCTGCATATTTCTGCCCAATTCACTCTCTCTTCTCCAAACATGTCCGAATCATCTCAGTCTGGCCTTTGTCTTTATCGCCAACACCCCTAACATGTGCTGTCCTTCTAATGTCCTCCTTCCTGATCCTGTCCATCCTGGTCACTCAGCATCTTCATCTCTGCTACCTCCAAATATGCCTCCATTCGTTCAGTACTTCAGTTCTAAAAGCAGAGCATAAAATCAAACTTTTTTTCAAATCCTATCAGAAGCACTGCAACTGAATCTTTTCCCTCAATGAAACTTTCCAATCATTGTCGTCTACCACACATTTCTGTCCACAAATCCTGCTTGGTCCACATGATAAGCCCCATCTGTTCAGACATGCTTGCGCAAAACCTTTGGTTAAAAACAGTTGGATTGTGTTTTTGTTTGGATCTTGGAAAGATTACAAAGAAATTACCCTGAAATGAAAAATTCCACAGTAGTATTGCTCATGGAAGCTTTGCTTCATTGGAACAACCTGTTCCAGAATGGATTTTCGGAAGGTCAGAGCTCCGATGGATGCGAGAAACCAGCAGTTTTCTGGTTAAAGGGAAAGAAAGAAACTGCCATTTTATTTGGTTTAAATTTCCATTGGACAAATGATTCAGAATGAAGTAGTTAACGTACGGATTCCTCCCTGACCAATGTCAAACCTGGAGACACCATCCACAACAAAAGCTGGGTTAGGAGAAATTTTCTAAAGAACAGAGAATAGAATATAAATGGATGTTTGATCAAGGGATGGATAAGTGGTTCATTTCTCACTGCTGGTCTTAGCCATTTCACGTTGCTCAGATCTTTAGGATCCAGTAGTCCCTTGCCGATAGACCTCTCGTCAGGTGGAAAAGTATCATCGATGTATCGAACGTTACTGCTATTGCACTCTCTCTTCAGCTGCTGGTAGTCTTGATGCAGAAACATCTCAGGGTTGGCGGGGGTCCCAAAACCCATTTGTTTTTGTCGGGCGTCCTTGATGCTCAGACAAACTCCAGGAGCGAACATCTTTGCAGATTTCATTTCTAGAATATAAAAATCAAAATTAGTTTTTAACTTAAAAAAAAGACTAAGTTTTAAAATAAATTAATGTGGAAGTTGATGTATTTCTACAAAAAGACCCTCAGATATATATATTTTTAAAAAGGCTCAACTATCTGTGAGCTCAAAACGTGTTAGTATTACAGGTTGATTCAAAATGAACAGCTTTGCTAAGATTAATATTCTACTGTGATTTTTTTTTCTTCCAAGCTCTATACTCTGCCCTTGTCGCTGGCTTAATCAATAGGCAGTCCAAATGATAATCAGCCCGGCTAATACTTGGAAATTAGTATTAGCATAATCGTCTAATTGATAATCGACCCAACTAATAGTTTACCAACCAAATATCGGCCAAACCGTTGGTCGGCATGACACATGATTGGCTATTTGATCATCGGCCAAACTGATGATCAGTTGATTGCTATTGGTGCATATAGTACAACTCACAACCCTTTACAGGGTGTAGCAGCCAAAAGCAGCCACACTAAAGCAAAACAGTATCGAGCAAAACGGACGAAAGCATCTGTTGCAACTCATTAGACAACAAGATTAGTTTGAAAGCGTGCATGCGCATTCAGAGTAAGAAAGATGAAAACTTTTGTCCGTTGAAGCGTTTAAGAAATCAGATTGATAGAAGCATTTTAAGTTTTCTTTGGTTTTGTAAAATTTTAAAATGTTATTATGTTTAAACTTATCAGTTGCCAACAAATGATGAAAAACTAATTCCATAAATGCCACACAAAATAACTGGCTTGCACTCAATGTGTGTCCTCACAGAAATACCAAGTTTAATAGTTCCTTATTGTCTCTAACACAAGTCAATTAGTCTTTGATTAAATTACTCATTACAAATAAAAGCAAAGTTTGGTTTTGCAGAAGAAGAAATCTGAGTCTGTCTTCATTTTGTAGGAAATCTCAAAGCCTGTAATAATGTATAAACATTAAGTGTCATGTTTATTAGTAATAAATCATCAAGCTATTCAGCAAACAAACAGCATGTACTGAGCAGCAAGCAAAATATAAAACATAGTTACCTCTCTGCTTGTGTAGAAAAAAAAAGCTTATCAGACACTGAGCTCTGAGCTTTTAAAACATCTTTGAATGTCCAAGGCTCTCGCAATTGATTGGACGTCCTGAAGATTTTTTCATTTTTGGAAAGCCTGGTTTGTCACGTGACAAGTTCTGTTTTTTGTGTGTGTGCGTGTGTGTGTGTGTGTGATTGCATAAAGATAAATGATGATTTAAAAGTTTGAGGTTTTTGGAAGCAGACCAACGTTCCTTCGCCTTCACAGCAAAACCAGATTACACCTCAACAGAAAGGGACTTTTATTTAATCTCGTCAAAACAGCCTCCACCATTTTCAGTTTTAAACAAAGGTAACAATAAGTTGTTTCAAACACGTTTTGACCTTTCAAAATATTTGTGCATCAATTCTGAATGACATCGTACGCAAAGGTGTTTTTTCTGGTTAACTTTTTGTGTTATAAATCTATTGTTTGTCCTAAACTTAAATATATATAAAATATATATTGTAGAATGACAAATGTCTAACTCAGAAAATATTTTTAACAATATAACACCATGCGTTGGAAACCCACTTGGGATGCCACAATTTATGAGAATGTGTAGAGAAATTTGTGTAAAGAACTTTTACACAATGAGATGTTTTACACTCTGAAAGTCTCTGTTTTAATCCTGTTGGACTTGAGTGCTGCGTTTGACACTGTGGATCATGGGATCCTTCTACAGAGGCTAGAGAACTGGGTTGGTGTTTCTGGTACTGCGCTTAGTTGGTTTAAATCTTATTTAGAAGGACGCAAGTATTTTGTAGAAATTGGAAATTGTGTGTCAGATCACATGCCTTTGACCTGTGGGGTTCCCCAGGGGTCAATTCTTGGACCCCTGCTGTTTAACCTCTACATGCTGCCGTTAGGGCAATTGATAGCCAGTAATAACGTGTCCTATCACAATTACGCAGATGATACTCAGATTTATGTGTCACTGACAGCAGGTGAACATGGACCTGTGGATTCACTCTGTCGCTGTGTTCAGCAAATCAGAGTCTGGATGCAAAACAACTTTCTCCAGCTAAACTCAGACAAAACTGAAATCATTGTCTTTGGCCCACAGAAACAAAGAGAAAGTGTCATCAGTTACCTTCAATCTCTCTCTCTGGAACCGACAAATCAAGTTAGAAATCTGGGAGTAATAATGGACTCAGACTTTAACTTCAACAGTCACATCAAATCAATTACATCAGCAGCCTTTTACCACCTGAAAAACATTGCCAAAATCAGAGGTTTGGTTTCTAAAACAGACTTAGAGGTTCTTATCCATGCATTTGTTTCCAGTAGGTTAGATTATTGCAACGGTCTACTCACTGGTCTGAACAAAAAGGCTTTAAAACAGCTGCAGTTTATTCAAAATGCTGCGGCTCGAGTCCTAACAAGAACTAGAAAATATGATCACATTAGTCCTGTCTTAAAGTCTCTGCACTGGCTTCCTGTGGCTCAGAGAATAGACTTTAAAGCTGCTCTGCTTGTGTTTAAGTCTCTCCATGGTCTAGCACCAAAGTACATCTGTGATATGTTAGTACCTTATGAACCATCTAGAACTCTGAGGACCTCCGGGACTGGCCTCCTGCTGGTGCCTAGAGTCAGGACTAAACATGGAGAAGCTGCATTTCAATTTTATGCTGCAAAAGTCTGGAACAAACTTCCTGAGGCCGTGAGACAGGCCTCTACTGTGACAATGTTTAAATCTAGGCTGAAAACAGTTCTGTTTAACTGTGCTTTTTATTAATTGCTCAATTTTTAATCTGTTTTAATGATTTTATTTATTTAATTTTTTAAACTTTTTGATTCTATGTTTTGTGATTTTAATGCATTCTTTTTCTTTTCTTTCTTGTGAAGCACTTTGAATTACATTTTGTATGAATTGTGCTATACAAATAAACTTGCCTTGCCTTGCCTTGAAACAAACTAAATCATTCAGTGTTGAAGTTTGAACCTCAGCCACCTCAGAAAACTCTGACTAGTTTCTTCTGGAAAACAAGTTAGTTAGTGTCCCACTAAATCTGTCTCAGTGTGTGATCATAACGTGATGAATGTGATTGAATAAAAGGAAGTATTATTAATTATCATGGTGACTGATTTTAAGGAACTGAATCACTACAGTATGTTTTTCTAAACATGTAGTTGCACTTTTAACACTCTTGTTAAAAGACAATTGTGGGATCTCAGGTTATTTCTTAAAAAGAAAATATCTTTTAGTAGATGACGGAGTTCATCAAAACATTTAGTCATCATTCATCCATGAAAGAAATCAGATATACTGTTTGGTGGAGGTTAGGAATGAAGCCGTTGGGAGCATGCGCAGGTCATTTAATAAAAATGAGCATATTGTAATAAAGTACATTATTTTCTGTGATGTACAGATAAACATTATACTTTCATGTATTTTAGATTCATTAAACACAACTGAAAGTAGTTCAAGCCTGTTATTGTTTTAATAATGAGGATTTTGGCACAGCTTATGAAAACCCAAAATTCTTTTCTCAAAAAAGTTGCATATTTCATCCGACCAATAAAACAAAAGTGTTTCTAATACAAAAGAAAGTCAACCCGCAAATAATTACCGTAATTTCACAACCATTAGGCACACCGTACGAAAAGGCGCAGTCTCAGTTATGTGCGCCATTGCTGTATTTAACACACACATACGGCGCACCGTACGAAAAGGCGCAGTCTCATTCACACACCGCCTTACAACAACACACATGCAAATGTGTGTATTAAAAAATAGATCGGGAGCAAAACTGAGTTTGTTTGTGCTTTATTTAAGTAGTAACGATACTAAACAAACACATTACCGGTAATAGTCTTTATTCAAATCCGTCAAAGTCCTCATCCTCTGTTTCGGAATCGAACAGCAGAGCAGGTCCACTTCGCTCCTCGCTGTCAAAGTCACTGTCTGTACTGTGCAGCTCCTCAGAAAGGATACCAGCTTTTGAGAAAGCTCGGATAACAGTACCAGCAGACACGTTAGTCCAAGCATCTACAATCCATTGACTCGTTAATGCTGAAATTTCTTGCGGCGGCTCAATTCCCATGTTCCTCCGCGTAGCTGATTGCCTTCAGCTTAAACTCAGCGTCATAAGCGTCCACACTTCCCTCTTTGACGTTCTCATGCCTTTTCTTTCAGGTCCGCCTTGCCTCACAGGCACCGCTTTTTCTTTTAGGTCTGCACCGCACGAAAGGGCGCACCGCTCATTTTGAAGAAAATCTGAGACGTTTATATGCGCCTCATGGCCGTGAAATTACGGTATGTTCAGTTATGCACTCAATACTTGGTCGGGAGTTCTTTTGCAGAAATGACTGCTTCACTGAGGCGTGACATGGAGGCAATCAGCATGTGGCACTGCTGAGGTGTTATGGAGGCCTACGAGGCTTTGATAGCGGCCTCAAGCTGATCCAGAGTGTTGGGTCTTGCGTCTCTTGACTTTTCCTTCACAATATGCCAAAGATTCTCTATTGGGTTCAGGTCAGGAGAGTTGGCAGGCCAATTGAGCACAGCAATACCATGGTCAGTAAACTATTTACCAGTGGTTTTGGCACTGTAAGCAGGTGCCAGGTCATGCTGAAAAGTGAAATCTTCATCTTCATTAAGCTTTTCAGGAGATGGAAGCATGACGTGCTCCAAAATCTCCTGATAGCTAGCTTCATCGACCCTGCCCTTGATAAAATACAGTGGACCAACACCAGCAGCTGACATGGCACCCCAGACCATCACTGACTGTGGGTACTTGACACTGGACTTCAGACATGCAGGCATTTCCCTCTCCTCAGTTTTCCTCAAGACCCCGGCCCCTTGATTTCTGAATGACATGCAAAAATTGAGCGACAGACCAATGCTGCGTTGCTGTAGCCCAGGTCAGGTACTTATGCCGCTGTATCTGGTTCAAAAGTGGCTTGTCTTGGGCAATGACATTTACTGCACACGCCTGTACACAGTGGCTCTGGATGTTTCTGGTCCAGACTCAGTCCACTGCTTCCAGGTCCTCTGAGGTCTGGAATCGGTCCTTCTTCAGAATCTTCCTCAGGGTCCAGTCACCTCTTCTCGTTGTGCAGCAGTTTTTGCCACACTGTTTCCTTCCCACAGACTTTCACTGAGGTGCCTTGATACAGCACCCTGGGAAAAACGTCTTCATTCTGAGTCTTGCCCTCTTGCTTGAGGATGTCTATGACGGCCTTCTGGACAGCAGTCAGGTCATCAGTCTTACCCAGGGATGTGTTTTTTAGAAATGAACCAGGTTGGGAGTTTCTAAAAGCCTTGAGAATCTTCTGCAGGTGTTCAGAGTTATTTAGTTGATTCAGATGATTAGGTTAAAAGCTCATTTAGAGAAACTTCTCATGAAATGCTTATATTTTGAGAGAAGAATTTTGGGTTTTCATAAGCTGTGCCAAAATCCTCATCATTAAAACAATAAAAGACTTGAACTACTTTCAGTTGTGTTTAATGAATCTAAAATATATGAAAGTCTAATGTTTATCAGTACAAAACAAAAAATAATTAACTTTATAACAATATGCTCATTTGTTTAATGACCTGTCACCCTTACAGGTCACCAGTCTGATAACAATTAATTGATTCTGAAGCAATTTTGAATCATTTTTGTTATTTGGGGTCGGGTTCGGCAACAGTCAACAGTCCGGAGCAATTGAGAGAGTGTGGAAAAGAGGTGAAGAAGTGTGTATTCAGGCAGCCTGGAACGGGTGGAGAAAAGTATCGCAAGTGATGTGTGATAGAAGAGTTTCAGCTAAAATGAAACAAAAAGTGTACAAAATAATGGTGAGAGCGGCCGTGCTGATTGGTCTAGAGACAGTGGCACTGAGAAAAAGACAGGAAACAGAGATGGGGGTAGCAGAGATGAAGATGTTGAGGATCTCTCTGGGAGTGACCAGGATGGACAGGATCAGAGGAACAGCACATGTTAGAGGTTTTAAAGTCAGAGAGGTCAGACTGAGATGGTTTGGACATGTGCAGAGGAGAGAGAGAGTACATGCCACAATTTATGAGAATGTGTAGAGAAATTTGTGTAAAGAACTTTTACACAATGAGACGTTTTACACTCTAAAACAAACTAAATCATTCAGTGTTGAAGTTTGAACCTCAGCCACTTCAGAAACGTTGAACTCTGACTAGTTTCTACTGGAAAACAGGTTAGTTAGTGTCCCACTAAATCTGTCTCAGTGTGTGATCATAACGTGATGAATGTGATTGTATTAAAGGAAGTATTATTAATTATCATGGTGACTGATTTTAAGGAACTGACTCACTGTAGTATGTTTTTCTAAACATGTAGTTGCACTTTTAACACTCTTGTTAAAAGACAATTCTGGGATCCCAGGTTATTTTTAAAAAAGAAAATATCCTTTAGTTTGTTTGTAATGTCAGAGTTCATCAAAACATTTAGTCATCATTCATCCATGAAAGAAATCAGATTTAGTGCACACCCTAACAGGTCACCAGTCTGATGACAAGTAATTGGTTGTAACGATAAAACACAAATTTGACTGTTTTTTAAAAGACTATTGTTCAGTTTAGTGAAGCTGGATATTTTTAATAATAACAATAATTCATTGAACTTATATAGATCCTCAAAGAAACTTTACATATGCATTATTCACTCTCTCCATACTAGAAACACACATTCACACACACATTTATTCCTGATAATGGGAGCTGCCATGCAAGGTGCATACCACTGTCAGCAGAAGCAACTGGAGGTTCGGTGTCTTGCTCAAGGGTGCCTTGGTATGCACTCTGGGTGGGATATCGAACCAGCGACCACCCGGTTACAGGACGGTCGCCCTATCCACCGAGCCATCCTTCCTTTTAGAAGCTCACACAATCACCAGAAGCATCTGAAAAACATGATCCGGCTTCAAGCTGAAAAAAATAAATCACATCACTTTATTTAAGTGCATTTAAGTACTGTCCACAGATTGTTGTTTAAAGGGGTTTTAAACCAAATCAACTTTTTTTAGCTTTTGCCGTGTTTGAACGTTATTACCAGATCAAAAACAAGTCTGTTTTGTTTTGTTCATGAACGCTTTGAGAAAGTTGTAAGTTTTTTAAATCTGAACGCCTTCCTGTTGAGAAAAGTAGGATCTCGTCTTACTTCTCAACAGGAAGTGGTCTTTTTATTTAAATGCACCAAAATGAGAACCTGAAAAAATTTGTGCTAACTTTCCAAACTTAACGTGCTTTACACTGTATTCATGGCTCTGAATAACACTTACACTGTGTTGTGCACACGCTCGGGGGAAAGGACTAAGTGAAGAGCGAGAAGAGGGGGAATTCAGAGTCAAAATATGAAAGTGAAACTTTTTTTTTTTGTGGCAACAGTTGCAGTATCGACCAATCAAAATGTACTTGTTTTCTGTTTTAATGCCATGAGATAACAATCATGTGTGCAGTTGCAGTTTGTTGTTCTTGTTTAAGTTTGTGGCAACTCCTTTTTTCTTCTAGTCCTCATACATACTGGCTTCAACCCATAGAGTTCTCTGTTATAGTAGATGGATGTAAGGTGCATGTAAGTTGTCGTGGTATTGTCAGGCTTGTGAGCGGAGGGGAGGGGCCCAAATGCAGAGTACACAGTTTGAGACAGTTTATTGAAGGGAACACGGGTTGGGAGGGGAGGTAGGCTGTCTGGCTGGTGGCTTGGCAGACTAGAGACCAGATGGTGGCAATGATGGCGAGGCAAGGCTTGGGTTCCACAATAAGTTCCTTTAAACTTTACTGTAAAATCTCCACCAACTGACCTGCTTTAGGAACGTCATACAACAAGTCACAAGATAAATTTTGATAACATGACACTCTAAAATTAAAAAGCCTGCTTCGACTTAATTATTGGCACATTGTCCTCAAGAGTTTATGGTAAATGGTAAATGGACTCTACTTGTATAGCGCTTTTCCACCTGTGTCGGCACTCAAAGCGCTTTACAGTGTAGCTCACATTCACCCATTCACACCTGATGGGGATGCCTCCATGCAAGGAGCAAACCACCATCAGGAGCAATTGGAGTTTATTATTATTATCTTTTGTGATACAGGACAGGTGGAACGTTATGCAAATAAAATCCTGCTGGTTTTAGCTTTTGAAACATCCTGAATAATAATTTAAGTTTGGTTAGGACTTACAGAGTGTGTTAGTGTAAACCAATCAAACCAGCAAAAGAGTTTCTTTCAGTGCAGGAAAGGCCACGCTGCCACAGAAGTGTCTCGGTTTCCTGGAGTTGTTGTTCTGGAACTTCCTGCAATTTAACAAATGCAGGAAATTACAGGAAGCACATAAATGTTCTGGATCATTCTGGGAGTCCATACAGGTAGAGCCAACATTAGACATGAGAGGCTCTCAAAGAGGAGAACATGTATATCTTTTTAATATTTAAGAGTCTTAATTTTGAAAGAAGTTTGGATGAGCTCCAACTTAAAACCCATCCACAGCAGTGTAGACTTAAATAAAAAGGTTCATCTATAACTTGCTTATTTTACATGACAGAATAAATTAGTGTGGTTCTGTGTGATAACAGAGATTTAAAGTTCACATGATCTGTCCACACACCGTGTCCTGCTGATCCGCACAATCTGACCCTTGCAGGTTCAGCTCATTATAACCCCTGGCCGTGTGTCTGGAGTGACCGGAGACATCTGGAGCCAAAACACGGTGCAAACCTCCATTGTTTTCTGTTTAGAAAGGGAAGTAGTCTCCATGGAGAAAAAAAAGGAGCTGTAGATGTTGCTGAACATGACTTCCGTCTTTAGTCTGAGTCTGAAACAGGATGCCGGAGAATAAACGTTCGTTTCAGAACCTCCACATGTTGGACTGAAGCGTCCATGGATCCTTCTGAAAACCAGCTCATCTGCTAAACTCAATGGCGATGATGTTGTTGTTTGTCCTACTGCTGCTTTTTACTGGTTTGAAAGGAGATGGACATGAAACCCTGTGCACCTCTGGTGCCTGCTTCACCCTTCATCTGAAGAAGGCCAGCTTTGACCGAGCGGAGCAGGACTGTAAGGACAATGGAGGCTATCTGTTGACGGTACGAAGCCCAGAGGAAGAGGATGTTCTCCGCTCTCTTCTCTCTGCAGTTCATCATGAGAAAGCATTAAAATTGTGGATTGGACTGAAACTGCACAGGAAAGACTGCGTTCGGTCTGACGAGCCTCTGAAAGGGTTTAAATGGTCATCTGGTAATGAAACTTCTCTTTATTCCAACTGGAAGGAAGAACCTGAGGCCACATGCACGGAGCAGCGGTGTGTGAGGGTTGATTACAGTTTTTCAGATGAGAATGACTTGCTGTGGATCGCCGGAGGCTGCAGAAGACCTGCCTCTTATGTTTGTAAGTTTTACTTTAAAGGAATGTGTGAACCTTTGGTCTTGTCGGGACCGGGACGTATCACGTACACAGCACCTTTCTCCAAAGTCCCTCAGGAGAATGAGATGAACCTGCTCCCAATTGGCACATACACCAATGTTCAATGTGAGGATGAGCAGGTTTTTTACTCCGTCTGCATGAAGCTGGGAGACACCTTTGGGTGGAACCAACCGGGACCTTTCTGCAGAGCCACTTGTGACCTGCAGAATGGTGGCTGTGAACATCAGTGCTATCAGAATTCAGAAGGAGCAAAGTGTGTCTGCAGAGAAGGATATGAGCTGGAGAAGAACGGACTGTCGTGCAAATTGAGAGACATGTGCTTTCCTGGTTCTTGTGAGTATGAGTGTGAAACGGTTGAGTCGGGGTTCTCCTGCCGATGCCCCGAAGGCTTCAGGCTGGATGAAAACAAGCGAAACTGCTCGGACATCGATGAGTGTGCATCCCAAGCCTGCGAGGGCGGTATGTGTGTGAACGTGCCGGGTGGGTACGAGTGCGTTTGTGAGGAGGGCTACAGGATGGTTGACGGTGAGTGCAGAGACGTTGACGAATGCATGTGGGCACAGTGTGAACAGGTCTGCTCTAACACAGTGGGATCATTCCTTTGCTCCTGCTGGGATGGGTTCACGCTTTCTCGGGACGGTTTCTCCTGCGTGGACGAGTGTGAGAACTTCCTGTGTGAACCTCAGACTGATGCTCCACCGTACCCTGAACCCTCTACCTTTTCACAACATAAACCACTACATGAAGAGATGAAACCAGAGCTCAATGAGTCTTTACATGGGACCATTGTGGACTTCTCTCCCTCCGACACCCCAACAGACCTCCTCAACGAAACAAAGGTCAGTCCGCAGACCAACACATCCCACGTTACAGCGGTGAACACCACTGTGCTGGTCTGCGTCCTGGGCTCGGCCATCCCTCTCCTCCTGCTTATCATTGTGACGCTGCTCATCACCGTCTGTCACTACAACGTCTCCAAACGAGAAGCTGAGAAAAAAGCCTCGGCAGACGGATACTGCTGGGTCTCGTCTGGTCTGGATCCACGTTTAGAGAAACTCTATGAGTCTATCCTGACAGATGATCTATGATCCACCAGGAAAAAAAACTGCCTTTGTGGGTTTTATGTTTAAACTATGTAATTAATGTACAGTGGTCCTTCGTTATGGTCTAAAAAAATAACCCACAAAATATTCAGATTGATCTTTTTCAGTAATTAAGATATTTGAAGGCTGTAAAACTCCTTAGTACTCACTTTATTGCCATTAAGATTTTTACACCTTAATCTTTCTCAAAGTTCAAACCTTCAAAACAGGGAGGGAGAAAGCAGTTGTGCAGAGTGGGTGTTTGTGGTCTACTGTATGTACAGCCAATCAGCAGCAGGACACAGTGTCAACAGGGATGAAGAAAACAATGAGCTGTAAAAATAAAACTGCAAAATTGCACTAAAAAAAATCCCAAAACAGTGAGGCTGCAACAAGTGAAGCGAGTTACAGCGAGTGGCTGATGTAATCTTTCAGATCTTTTGGAAAAAAAAAAAACATAAATCTAAGAAGCTGGAGGACAATAGCAGGAAAAGGGCTACAAACGGACCCTTCGGCTTCCTGTTGCACTGAGACAGGGAGCCGTTAGTGCGGGGATAATCAGCTTCTGTGCTTTACGGCCATGTTCTTGCAGATTTTCAGTGTTTGTGTGCCAGCACACCTGATTGAATTAAAAAGATATTGGGTCGTGTAAAAGCAAAAATATGTAGAAAATTTCCAAGTCAGATAACCGTGAGGACTGGACCTTTGACACACTGACCTTAACGTCTGAACTAGAGTGGTATGTTTACTGTCCTACGAGAGGGAAATTAAGCAAAACATACAAAAACACAACTAGCATATTAAAAAAGGAGCCAACCACAACAGTGCCCTTCCCATTGTGGGAAGGGCATCCCACAACGGGCACAAATAGGGCATCTAAAATAATATAGTGACATTCTATTGTTTGAGTGCTGAGTAAATAAAAGATCTCTCCATTTTTTCTGTTTTACAGTAACATGCTTCTCCAAACAGCTCTGAAACTATTTAAACATATCATAGGAACGTCTCAGTTTCTTTTCTTTGTAAAGTAACGACGTTGTAGAAAAAGTAACTAATTAGATTACTCTGTTCTACCCAACACTAGTCATGTGCTTAAGGGATACATCTGTCATGTGCAACAAGTCCATGTAGTCCCTCATTCATCCAGGAGTGATCCATAGTAGAAAAAGTTTCAAAAAAAGTCTTCTGGACAGTTTAATTCTTGATCGAGATGTTTCGACTTCCATCCGGAAATCATTTTCAATCTGAAGATTGAAAACACAACGCAATATCGAAAGTCAAAACGTCTTGATCAAGAATTAAACTGTTCAGAAGACTTTTTGAAACTTTTTCTACCATCCGTCTTGTGCTTAAGCGATACTTTTCGCTTTCTTCTGATGAACCTGGTTTTTACGTAGATTCCTCAGAGGAGTCTGAGTTCTCTGAGAGATCTCGATGGCCACTTTGATCAGGTTTCCAAGTCAAATTTTTTTTTTTTTACATATTCCCGAGAAATGCAGCAACATTTCCTGTTGACAGGGATTACAGTCCTGCGCCCAGGACTGTAATCAATAAAAGTGTGACAAAACAAAGTAATCATCACTAGGGAACCATGATCCTCGCCCCAGTCGATAGGGTCGAGGGAGAATCGAGGTGTTAGCACTGCAGCACTCAAATTTTCCTTCGAGGATAAAAAAAAAAAGTCTATTCTATTCAATTCAATTAAGCATTCATTTTTTATAAGAAAGAAGAAAATTCTTATGATTTTACCAAAGGGGTTCTTTTGGGGTGTAGCTATGTTAGTTTGTGGAATGAGCAATTTTTACTCTATTTTACTTTTTTTAAGGAGAGTCAAGAAGCACATAAACCATTTTAAAATTTTGTTGCCACAGAAAACCGAACCCCTTCAGTTTCTCAGCACTTTCTTTGAGCTCATCATCAGAAGATCCTGGTGGTTTTGGTCTGAAATATTTTGA
The DNA here is from genome assembly GCA_902685375.1 of Neostethus bicornis. NCBI lineage: Eukaryota > Metazoa > Chordata > Actinopteri > Atheriniformes > Phallostethidae > Neostethus > Neostethus bicornis. The sequence continues at coordinate 2,855,373 of LR738552.1, forward strand.
AATTAAGAGCTATTCATCAGACTTAAATTTGGAGATGATTAAACGTTTATTTCGTCTCATTTAGATTGCTGCAAATTTCTTTTAAGTTACTTTAATAAGTCTGATCTACTTTATTCTCTACACTGGCTTCACTTTAAATGCGTTGGTTTTAACGTTTTTGTTTTGACTTTCAGAGTTTTAAATGAACAGACCTCACAATATATTGTTGATTATTTTTTTGTCTCCCTCCTTTTCGGCACATGCCGTCTGGATACCTGGGCTAACGTCTCCCAAAGTTCCCAAAGACTTGATATTAAAACTTGGGATTAAAACTTTCAGACTTTGGAATGACGCTGCATCCTTATGTGACAATTGATTCTTTTAAAAGGAACCTAAAGCCACTTTTATATGAACAAACTTTAAGGGTTTTATTGTGATTTTTTAATTTTTGATTCATTTTGTTTCAGTACATTGTAAAGTACTTTGAAAAGTGTTTTATTAATACTTTACAAATCCTAAAGTTAGGGTACAAACGGCTGCTTTTAAATAAACATATCAGTGTGTTTTTTGCAGCAATAGCTTTCTCTGCTGGACACAAACAGAGCTGCAGCAGCTTCATTTTTCTCTTAACTTCTGTTGATAGAGATTTTATTCAAATATGGATGAAAAAAAATCTGGTAAAGATACTTTTAAACATCTTGATTGATGTTTGTCGGGATATTTAATCTTAATTTTGTGTTTAAACTGGTGTTTTTATTCATGTGTGTAATAAAGTATTAATATGAACATTCATGGCTTTTTTCTTTGAGTGTTCTCATGTTGTCATGCTTATAAAACCCCTCCCTGTCCAGTGTTATCTGGTTTCCTTCCCGTTCAAGTTTCCGTTTGGAACCACAGGCAGGCTTCAGTCTTTTTCCCCACCAGCCTGCTGCTTGCTGTGATCCTGTGAGGGTGGACTATGAACATGTTGTTGATGGTTTTTTTGCTTCTCAGGCCGGCCTTTGGCTGGAAGACCTGCAGGCCTGTCTGTGATGGAGATTCCTGCATCACTGTGCAACAGGACCGTCTGGATTATGAAGCAGCAGCAGAAAAGTGCCGACTGCAGAACGGAGAACTCCTCACCCTCCAGTCAGATTCTGACAAGCAAATGTTTGATGTTTTGAGCCTGGACTTGTTAGGAGACTTCTGGATCGGACTGCGTTTGCCTGCTGGGTCCTGCAGTGACCCCTCCAGGCCGCTCCGAGGATACAAGCCAGCCTCTGGAAACATGGACTGGAAGTTTACTCCATCTTTTAACGACTGGACAGAGTCAGACAGAGTTTGCTCTCCACACTGTGTGTCGCTGTCTAACAAGAAGAAGTGGACTGAGAAGCTCTGCTCAGACGCAGCTGATGGATTTTTTTGCAAAACCAAACACAAAGATGCATGTGTGGCACAGAGAGCGTCTAAATCTGTGTTTTTCAGGGGCAGTGAAACATGTCAAAGTGCTCCCTGTGAGCATCAGTGCACCGATGAGGAGGGAGGTTATTCTTGTTCTTGTGTAGACGGTTTCGTGCCAGACAGTCATGATCCGCGGAGATGCAAACTGTTCTGTGCACAGAAAATATGCCCTTTGACCTGTGAAGGGGAGACGTTCTGCTCCTGTCCTGATGGCTTTATAAGCAATGAGAAATACTGTGAGGACATAGATGAGTGTGAGATGGATTCCTGCGCCCAGGACTGTAAGAACACCTTTGGAGGGTATGTTTGTTCCTGCCGGGAGGGATTCCTGCTGAAAGACGAAGTGAAATGTGTAAAAGCCAAAAAAAATGCAACTTTGCAGGTGAGCACTCCTGCTGTTCAGTTTGTTAAACCTGCTGCAAAAAACACGACGCTCAAAAGCTCCTCAGCAGGAGGGGGTGCAATGGCCTGGATCTGGGTGGTTCTGGTTGTGGTAGTCATCGTGTCTGTGGTGGTGGTCCGAGCTCTGGTCCAACATCAGAGGCACAGGAAGGAAAACTCTGCTCAAGCTGTGTCCTCCATACAAACTGCTGCATGATGGAAGGACAGCAAATATTGATTATTTTGATAATCGATCATTCTATCAATTATTAAATTGAATGATCGATTATTGTATCGATTGTTGAGGCTATTGATCTTACGATTATTAAATCAATCAAATATCAGATTAATGAATCCATCAATTATTTCATGTAAATTCTTATGTTTTGCTGGATAAAAAAGGAAAAAAGTTAACTTTGTATTTTTGGCACCATAAGGTGCACCTAAAGCCTTTAATTTTCTCAAAACCCAAGAGTGCACCATGTACATGGATCAGTATTGGTTAATTTTGGCTATTTTAGTCAGGAGGTGTCACTGAAGTAACAGCAGTAAAAACGCGGGTAAAGGTATTGTTGGAATTCCAATCACACACCACTTGTGTGTGTATAAAGACCCCAAAATGTCTCTTTTGAAGAGACATGGTTCAGAGGCAGGGTTCCAACTTAAAGCTATCAGTCATGAAGTAGAACATGGGAACAGAACAGCAACCAGAGAATCTAACATTAATGAATCAATGGTACAGAAGTGGAGGAATCAACACGAAGACTTGTGCCAGGTAAAGAAGATTAAAGTTTCTGAGGGAATGGACGGTTGGATGACCCACTGGAACAGAGAGCAGCGGGTAGAAGAGTATCTACAGTTAATAATCTAATGTAAGCAACATAGTAGAAAAAGTTTCGAAAAAGTCTTCTGGACAGTTCAATTCTTGAACGAGACGTTTCGACTTCCATCCGGAAATCATTTTCAATCCACATTCTGCTGTACATTTGCATCTTAAATCCACCAAACACACTTTTGAGGACAGCGAGGTGAAGATTCTAAGTAGAGAAAAAGGATGGTTTGAAAGAGGTGTGAAGGAAGCCATCTTTGTGATGAAAGAAAATCCCTCACTGAATCAGAGTGGAGGCGTTAGATACATTTTGCCCGGTATTTACAGCAGCCTTTTGAAGCCATGGACTAAAGATGACACCTCGTGACCCAGTTTCACGCCTCTCGTTAGCAGGAATTTCTATTCACTAGGCTTTTAGCAATTTTATGATAGGGTCGTTTACTGGTCTGTGGTTACAATAGGAGCCATTCACGGCCATCATAGGTAACACAGGCTCATTGGTCGAGCCCTTCTTACTATTTTTTTACCTTTTACTCAGGTTAGTATAAATAAATCCAGTTTCCAGTCCATTTCATTCAGATTGAAAATGATTTCCGGATGGAAGTCAAAGCGTCTCATTCAAGAATTGAACTGTCCAGAAGACTTTTTTGAAACTTTTTCTACTATGGATCACTCCTGGATGAATGAGGGACTACACGGAATGTAAGCAACAGCACTAGCACGCGACATGAACATCAATAGATTTAGAGTCGTCCATGTGGGTGCTTTTGTTTATAAGAATGCGTTAATTGAACTTATTTGGCGGTTTGTTGACATTTTTTTTTAGCACAACTCTATCTGGTGGATGCATAACACAACCGCAGCCACTACGTTAGCTTCTATTCTATGCCTGATAACACGGCGCACCTTATACATATTTTTTTACGTGCTTTATAGAGTACAAAATACAGTAGTATTCATTTGTATTTTTTCATAACTCTCTGCATAAAATAAGTGTGTTTATTATTAGTCAGATGAAAACATTTGCTCTTAAACTTTTTTCTGTCAAACCTTTATACTTTTCATGTGGAAAGATGTCACGATGGGAAAATGTGACACTTCACAATGTAAAAAGAAACGTACCCAAAGTTCCCTCTAATTTTTATGTGTCTGAGCAAACGCGAAAGCTTCCTTAGCAAAAGGGGGCGGAGCAAAAACTTTCACTCTTTTGTGACGTCATCAGCAGTGACGAACCAAACTCCAAAGCAGCGATTTGAAGCAGTTTGTTTTAGAAAGAAAGAAGAAAGAGATCTGGATCTCTGTCTCATTTTACCATCTTTACTTTAATTTGGGTTTTATTTTGTGCGCCGGATAGATTTTCTTAATTTGCGAGCGGTGCGAAATTGGGCAGGCACGCAGCTTAGAGGGAACATTGAACGTACACCCTTTTTTGTTTACAATCTCCACAGGGATGAGGACTGGGGCGTGTTTGTTTGTTAACCTGTTGCTTACCTTTTCACCTAACCTTACTGCAGTGCCAGTGTACGGCCAGTGGTCCAGAGGTTGACAGCAAGCACGTCCCTTGACCCTTTTCTGACCCCAACCAGGGAAATGTCGCCTAAATCCAACCAGGGTGGGTAGTTAATACACATATGGCGTTGATATTTTTCAAGAAAATTTTTTACAACGATTTCAATCTCTAATTTCTTGCTGTTTTTTTTTTTTTTTTTTTTTTTTTTTTGGAGCGTACGGACTTTAAGTAGTCGCCATCTTGTTTGGAGAGAAAACATCCTGGCAGTATTAAAGAAGTAATCGGTGTCCGAAATAATGAACTATTTTATGGATTGGTTTTATCAGCTATTTGTTTCAACGCTAATAGACAGACGGAGAGAGATGGATAGAAAGAAAAGTCGTTTCTCTGAAAACTTTGCTTTTGTTTGTTACTCGTTCATATTTCTGACTCATTTGATGACTCATTTATAGATGTTGACTGTTTTAAAACGGTAATCTAAACAACATCATTGCTTTTAATATAATTAAACATATTTTAACCCTGTTTTTTAGTTAATGTTGGATTGAAGCTTTAATTTAATTATCTTTCATTTCTGCAGGTCTATTTTTCACATGTAATGTTTTATGTGTTTTTGTATCTTTTTGGGAAATTTTGTTGATTAATTTCAACTGAGTTTTACTGTAAATGAAAAGTTTAAAACTGGAATAAAGAATATTTTTGAAAGAAGAATCTGTTTTGTTTGATTTATTACTCTTCATCGGCCAAACCTTTAACACTTTTAAACAGCAAGACATCGGCTTTACAAACTTTTGATTTATAGATATTAATTCTTTGTTTTTACAATAACCAATAAAATTCTAAAAGAACATTTCTATAGTTTAAAGAAGTTAAATAAATTCAATTGAAGCTCCAAAATGGGAAGATGATCATTTATGTTCTTCCGTTCCATCATCTTCTGCTTGTTCCGGGGTTGGGTCGCGGGGGCAACAGCCTCAAACGGGCAGCCCAGGCCTCTCTCACCCCGGCTGCATCCTCTAGCTCACCTGGAAGGATCCCAAGTCGTGCCCCGGCCAGCTGTGAGACATAGTCTCTCCAGCGAGTCCGGGGTCTGCCCCTTGGTCTCCTCCCGGTGGGACGTGCCCGAAACACCTCGCCTGCGAGGCGCTCGGGGGGCATCCTGACCAGATGCCCGAACCACCCCATTTGGCTCCTCTCGACCTGGAGGAGGAGCGGCTCAACACCGAGCTCCTCCCGGATGGCAGAGCTCCTCACCCTCTGAGTGAGAGCCCAGCCACCCTGCGGAGGAAGCTCATTTCGGCCGCTTGTACCCGTGATCTCATTCTTTCGGTCACCACCCACAACTGGTTACCATGGTGAGGGTTGGAACATAGATCGACTTGTAAATCGAGAGCTTTGCTTTTCGGCTCAGCTCTCATTTATGTTCTGACGTTTCCTTTTGTTTTTAAATTTAAATAATAAGTTGAGGACTCCTAATGTGCGTTCATGGATTCAGAAGTCAAACTTGTGTTTAAGGTCAACTGAAATTTTTACATTTAGTCAACATCAGAGTTAAGGAGAAGATGCCCATTTTTAGAACAGATTTGTTTCAATAAACCAGATTCGATCAATCTGCTTATTTGCTTTAGCAACATTTGGTCCTGGTTTGACACATTGTGTTATAAATGATGCCCAGTGGAAGAATTTTTCACAGTATCTGGTTCTTAAACATGAAACATTTGAATGTTCACTCAGATCAAACTCATCTCAGAATCAATAATATTGTCTCCAGTTTTAAATCAGCTTTGAAAAAAGACCCAACGTCTATGAAAACACGAATACAAATTTCAATGGGATGGTTTAAATCCTACTCACAGCCTGAATCTAAGTTCCAAATCCCTCTGTGGTGGACTGAAGAGGAAAGGCCTGCTTCCTGTTCCTCGATCCTGTGACAATAAAAGCCAAGGTTATGAAGCTGGAGACCAGACCCTGATTTAAGTTTTACTGGCACAAGAGAAAGCAACACTATTCATTTAAAATTAGTTCATGCACTACCTGAATATTATGTTTAAGGACAATAGCAGGAAAGCAGAGTCCAGTGAGATTGAGATTTTAAATATGTCCTCACTGACAGGTCGGGGAAGGTAACAGAAAGGCTCCATGTGCAGGTTCTACATGAGTAATAACAGAAAGGAACATGCATGGCATCCTGACACGTGTCTAAGAAAAACATTACAATAAAGACACAGGAGGAAAAGTGTTTGTTTATATATTCTTAACTCGACCACAGGGTGGCAATCTGGTCTGATAAATCTGAAGACATAGACGTCAGCTTCGTACCCGCTTGTCTAAACCCTCCAAGATGGTGTCATGTGTTTCTGCTCTGTCACACAGTATCAGAAAAGTTAGTTTTATTTAAAGATCAGCCTAAAACATGCAAACTAATAATGGAAGGATGGGAGATGCCGCCAAAAAAAAAAAAAAAAATCACAATTCAGGACACAGAGTTTGTTGCTACCGAATATCATGTTTAATTAATTTGTTCAAAACTAATGACTAATAGTTTTAGTGTGATTTGTATAAATTTGACCAATTTAAAAACAATAGCAGTTAATCTACGACAGATGGTTGTCACTGTTTTGTGCAACATATCACTTCTGTGTTTCCTTCACTTCAATGGCTCCAAGTTGAGTTTAGAATCAGGTTGGAAATCCTTTTACAAAGTTAATGATATTACCTCATCTTAGATTTACCCCTTAACCTGACAGCAAAGCCTGTCAAATAATGACCCTATAGGTCTACAACATTTAAAGACCTGGACACACCTCTGCCAGAGGGGTAGGTGGAAACTCCATCTGGTGGAAGGATCTACCAAACTCCGGGAGTCTGATGAAACGATAAGCCTGATTAAAATGACTAATAAAATTCAAACGTTACTGTGACCACTCTTACATCCAAATTGTACCCATATCTATTTTTTTCTAAACAGGACGGGTTTTCTAGGTACATTATCCACTTGACAATAAAACCAACAATGTTTCAGAACATCACTCACAGTAAGCTTGGTAGGATTAAGCTGGAGTATCGCACACATGTAGAGACCATTGAAACTCCATTTAACAATGCATTCTAGCAAACCTCACCACCGCCCTAAGGTGTCACCCACAACCTTATGATCATTCCTATAAGCAACAGCCACAATAAACCTGTTTTCCAGTCAGGGATCTCATCTTACATGACGTAAATGACTCAGCTATTTAAAATGGGACATATTTACATGTTTGATTTACATGAGATAAAGTCAAAGCAGGAAACAGATGCACTTCCTTTGATTCTCATGTGGGTTGTACTTTACAAAGTAAAGGAAGCGTCTTCCGAAAGTTTTTCTTAATACTAAAAAGATTTTATTTTTCCCACTAGAGAAGCGCTGCTGGTGTGGTTGCTGTTTGTTTCAACAAAATATTCACAAGAGGAGTTACAACAAGATAATAAAAACTGTGTAAGTACGTTTTATTTCCTCTCAAACGAGGTTTCATAAAGCCAGTTTTAGAACAACAACAAAGACAAGGAAATGTGTTACAAAGTGTCAAGTGTAAATACATTTTCTCTTCGTTCATAGCTTTGAGTTGTTAAATTTTTGTACTACTGTGTATTCAGAAAACTGTTTTATTCTTATCTAAATTCTGGTTTCACATAGAGCTGGAACTACCAGGTCACATCGGTTAAAAAAAACTAACTGATAAAATATGGTTTTGTTTTATTTTATCGTACTGTATCCCTCAACGGGGACATTTCTGTGCTGCATTACACCTCAGCAGGCTCCCAGGACGGCGCCAATTGTGGGAAAAATGGGGGGTTAGGTGTCTTTCCCAAGGACACGTAGATATGAGCTCCAGGTGCAAGGGTGAAGATTCTACCACAGATCTATCGCCTCCTCCCGTTTTTTGTTTTGTTTTTTAAATTTTTCAATTTATAAATCACCGGAAAATTTGTGTGATGCATCACACTGCAGCAGGCTGCCACCTATGATGGCACCAATGGTGGGATGGTTAGGTGTCTTCTCCAAGGACCCTAGACGGGAACTCAGTGGGATGCGAACCCTCAAACTTCCAGCTAATTTCCAGTCCGCAGGCGAACGCTCTAGCCACTGACCCACGTCTCCCCCTTTTGGCTCTGATATTAGCTCCACACTGCCGAACTGAATGTTTGCATGGCAGTCATTTGAACCTCTGGCATTTACATGAAGCATGACAAAAAAAATGAAACTATTGACAGAAGAACAGGAACCTTGTTGAGTACATAGCTCTATACAGTTCAAACAAAACAGAAATCTACTCTTGAAACTGAGCGTGAGTTTTCAAAGTGAAAATAGCAGTCAGCAAAGTCTGACAGCAGTCATTTTTATGAGTTTTTAAAAAATAACAACTAACTTGATGTTCTTTCTGTTTGTATGCCTTCTTTTTAATGTAAGGTTCATTAACTTCAATTATTCCTAGTGCTGGAAAGCAGAGGTTTGGTAGAATGAGGTCTTTGTAAGTTTATAGGATGAGGAAAACGTTTTGGGAATCGTTCAAGAGTGCAACTGTTCTGGTCTAAAAGCGAAGCGTTTTAGCTTTTCAGACTAGGTTTAGGCAGTGGGCTGATAATACCAGATACAGGTGGTGATTTAATCACCTTTTGAATGTATAGTTGAATTTTCAACTTGTATTTTATTTTTTATTTGATGCTTTGGAAAGCAACAAGTAGTCTTCCTGTTTTCTTTATTATAGCTTCTTTTTTTTAAGCGTAAGATGTACCAGCCTTGTTACATCCGTCAATGACTCACGTTTGGCGCATCATCCCATTAAATTTAAACCCCTAAAATAGCTAAATCAGTAAAAAACAAAGTTCTACAGTATAGGAAGCTTCTTTGCTAAGGAGAGTTACAGTTACGAAGCAGACTGGACCTTAGAAATACTCTTCTGGTTTCAGGTCAAGATGGGACTGTCTGGTTCCAGCAAAACAAACTCAGAACTCCGATTGATCTAGTATTTTAACTAGTATTTGTATTTATAGAGAACTATAAAACTTATTAGAAAAATATTTCTAAAATGCGGGCCAACATTCATCAATAAGTGATCACAGAAGCAGCAAATTTAACATTTGGAGTAAATGTGAGCGAGGCTTTGTGGTGCCTACACAAAGAAAAAAGTTGCGGGACAACACTTTTAGGAGGGAAGCCAAGACCTCCCTCTCTCTAACCACAACCTCTAGCCCTAACTTAACCCTAACCTAATCCTAGCCCTAACCTTTACCTCACCTAACCCCCGCTTCTCCCACCATTGGTGCCGTTGAAGGGCAGCCTGCTGCGGTGTAAGGAGTGCAGCACACAAATTTCCCCAGTGAGGGATGAAAAGAGGAATTCATTTATTTATTTTATGTTGATTCTGTGTGGCTCCCTGGCCGGCTTTGAGGCATTAACTTACATATTTATAATTGCTGCTCAGACTTATATTTTAAAAAGGTGGCTACATTGGACTACTTTCTATTTTATGAGGTGAATTTCAAAAATTTGTATATAAAACTTTAACAGAAAGAAACTTGTTGGGACACTTTATTCTGCACTAACTGTGTCCAATTGGTTTACAGGATCAGAATGGACAATCAAAATGCATCACATTCAGATATTATCAGGCAAATAAAGGAAGCTCTGATGAACATTGACTATACTTCAGCTTCAGCTAAGATTCAAGAGTACTTAGAAGAGCAAAGTAACATACCACTAAACATCGCTATCACTGGAGAGTGTGGCTCTGGAAAATCCTCTTTCGTCAATGCCTTCAGGGGCATTAGGGATAACGATGACAATGCAGCCCCTACTGATGTTGTGGAAGTCACTACGGAGGTCAAACCGTATCCACATCCCCGTTATCCAAACATCATTTTATGGGATCTTCCCGGGATTGGAACCACAAGGTATCCAGCTGACAAATACCTAAAGCTTGTTGGATTTGAGAAGTTTGACTTCTTCATCATCATCTCAGATTCTCGCTTCCGAGAAAACGATGTGAAACTTGCCAAAGAGATTCGGAAGATGGGAAAGAAGTTCTACTTTGCTCGCTCAAAGATTGACAACGATTTGAGGGCTGAACAAAGAAAGCAGAGGGCTGAATACAATGAACAGTCAACAATGGCAAGAATCAGAGAAAACTGTGTTCAAGGTGAGACTTGTTTTGATGTGAAATTATAGTCAAAGATAAATGAATTATTTTCACACTTATTTTTAAAATACATGTTGAAGGTAACTTAAATGTACTGAACAAAGTCAGACGGTAAAAGATGTTTGCATGTGTGGTGCATGGCAGTGTAATGCCATGGGTGGGTGTAACCTGGTGCATTGCTGTTAAACTTTAGGAATTAAATATTTCCAGTTGAATTATAAATGTAGTATCAGAAGAATTTTGGACACTACAGAGAAATTATGTTCCCATCTAAACTTTTGTTTTTTATAATCAGGTCTTCAGCAACAAGGCTTTCAGTCTCCTCAAGTGTTCCTGATATCCAACTTTGATCTACATCTGTATGACTTCGCTCTCTTGCATGAAACCTTAGAAAGAGAGCTTTCTGAGCAGAAGAGGCATGTTCTGATACTGGCCATGCCCAACATCAGCTTGGAGGTCATCAACAAGAAGAAGAAGGCCTTTGAATCCCAAATTAAATACTACTCTGTCCTCTCAGCAGTAGGAGCAGCTGTACCGGTTCCAGGGCTTTCTGCTGCTGTCGACCTTAGCATGATAGCTTCTGTCGTCAGCCAGTATGTTTATGCTTTTGGTCTTGATGCTGCTTCCTTGCAGAGTCTTTCTGCTAGCACAGGAGTTCCATTTGATGATTTGAAAAAGCTTGTCAAGTCTGTACCAACCACAGCAGTCATAAGCAGAGATCTTATTCTGACGCTGATGACCCAACTTGCAGGCACTGCTGCGTTTATGGTGTTGGAGGAAGAGTCCCGACTTGTCCCATTGCTTGGGATCCCGGTGGCAATGACCCTCTCCTTTGTCACAACGTACAGAGCTTTGAATTATTTTCTTAGTAAGCTTGCTGAGGAGGCACACAAAGTGCTAAACAGAGCTCTGAGTTCAAACTAGTTCTTTGAAAATAGATTTAACAACACAAAAAATGAGCTTGTTTCTTCTGTGATGCCATACTTGAAAAAAAATCTTCCCTCAATTTCTGTCATTCATTAACCAATATTACTAGCAAAACAATAGATATAAAATCTCTAGAAATGGTGTAATTATGATTACCAGTTCTTCTTGAGCATTACCTGCTTGATAACTGATGTTTTCTGTCTAATAAATGCTGAAATAAATGAATGGAAATGTGTTTTGTCATTTATTAAACAATTAAATGTTTTACAAAACTTCTCAAAATTGAGATTCTCAAATTATATCTAATTTAATTTTTGCTGATGTAAAGTTAAAATGAATGAAATACAACATTTAAATATCTAATCAAATCTGTGATTATGTCTAAAGAATATAATGTCACACGTAGGCCTTCAGCAGGGCTCCATGTGCATCAATAAGTCCATCATTAACTTCTTCTTCTGGCATTCCCCAGTTTCTTCCATCTAATCCAATCTGCTGCATCCTCTTCGGTCACACCAACTATCTTCATGGCTTCCTTCACTTAAACCTCCTCTTTGGTCTTCCTCTAGTCCTCTTTCCTGGTGGTTCCAAACCCAGCATCCTTCTTCTGATGTACTCTCTCTCTCTCCTCTGCACATGTCCAAACCATCTCAGTCTTGCCTCTCGAACTTTATCCCCAAAACCTCTAACATGGGCTGTTCCTCTGATCCCACCCATCCTGGTCACTCCCAGAGAGATCCTCAGCATCTTCATCTCTACTACCTCCACCTCTACTACCTGGGAGGAACTCCTCCTTCAGATTGAGAGAAGCCAGATGGGGTGGTTCGGGCATCAGGTCAGGATGCCGCCAGAGCACCTCGCTGGTGTGGGGTTTCTGGCACATTCCGTTGGAGGACACGAAGAGGCAGACCCCAAACCTGCTGGAGAGACTATGTCTCACAGCTGGCCGGGGAACGACTTGGGATCCTTCCAGGTGAGCTGGAGGATGCGGTTGGGGTGAGAGAAGCCTGGGCTTCCCGTCTGAGACTGTTGCCCCTGCGACCTGGCCATGTATAAGCAGAAGACAATAGAACCTTCGCTGTCTCTCACAAGTACCAACATACACCAATTGTGGTGAATGAGCAGGATGCACAAAAAAATCTGTTAGAGACATATGCTAATTTAAGCAGAAAGATGGTCATTATAAAAAAGGTCCATATTTGTCATACATTGATATTTTGGAAGCCAGACTTCCCCGATGCGCTAGTAAGGTTCACCTCGCCACAACCTTGTTTTATTTTATTTCTTTTATTTTATTTCATCATACTGTATTAATCCTTCACAAGAAATTACTTTTGCTGCATTGCACCACAGCAGGCAGCCAATGACGGCACCAATGGTGAGAGGAACTGGGAGTTAGGTGTCTTCTCCAGAGACACTTAGGCGTGAGTGCAGCAGGATTTGAACTGGTAACTCTTCAGTCCAAAGATAACAATTTTCCCATTGAGCTATGCCTACCCCTAAATATTTCTTTTATTTTGAAAATAAGTCATCACTCTTCTCTGTAGAACATGAAAGATTATTTCTGTGCCAATATACATACATACACATGTATATATTTATATATACAGTATTTACATCAATACATATGTATATTCACTAAATAAAACTTTAATTACTGTAAACCACTTGATTTGCCTTTTCACCAGCTTGTTAGTGTTCCTCTTTCCAGTCACACCCCTAATGCGGTAAACTGCTTTATCTACAAGTGGAATCGTAAAATATTGTATTTAGACAAAAGATTCTTATGTTGTCATTCTTTATTATCCAGCATAAAATTACTCTGCAGGGAGGACCATTATATTAATTGCAGTACTTACCAGTATTTTCATCTTCTTAGGGTCTTGAATGAATGAAATGAATGAAAAAATAAAGAAAGAAAGTACTGGGCTCCCATTTCAAGGAGTTTTAAGAAACCCTGAGTTCTCGCCTAAACCATAAGTTGACTAACACTAAGATTGAAAATCTGGAGTTTTCGGTTTCAGATCAGCTGAAAACAGTTGGTTTGATTAACTTCAGGTAGATTGACTCAGAGGTTAGCACATACACCTTGACAATAAAAAGCCCTGATCAATTGAGTGCAGAAATTAGGAGTCACCATGGAAACAGGAGCAAACAAAGAAGTCTTCATATTTCTAACAGACAGAGCTGGATGTCCTACTGCAGACATACAGACAGTATGAGCACATTTTTATTAAAAAAATATCTTTCGAGGCTGCAACCTCCAAATGGAGAGAAAAGGCCTGGGTGAAAAAAGTTGCCAGAGTAAATGCACGAGTTTACATTTACAACCTTGCAAAGGATAGATGGTTAAGAAGGTGACTGACTGACTAATTAACCATCACCTTTTTAATGATTTTTGAAATCAGTCTGTACAGTTTCGCAAGTTTTGTTGGTAAAAAAAAAAATGCCTGAACTTGGAGTATGTGATCTTTAGTTATTCTGAAAGTAAAAGTAGTATTGATATGTGTGATCAAACATTCGGATTCTGAAAAGGTATCCCTTTGTTTAGGAAGTTGGTTTTCTGTGTTTTACAAAATACAAATCAAGTGAGATGAAAGCCAGATAAAGTTTCAGTAAGCTTTATCTGGCTTACTAATTATTACATTATTAAAGAAGATGACATGAGTTGAACTATTGCACAAAAAAACTTTAGAGCTCTAGAACCTTGTTTAAGACCCTCTCTGCAGCCTCAGCAGCCTCATTGAGAACATAACTCAAAAACTTGTAAGTTGTGATTGCAGAGGCTGCCATGGCCACTGGGATTCCTATCAGTGGAACATTTCGAGATGTTTCCTCTGTTATTAGTAAAGCAGATGTGCCTGCAAGTTGGGTCAACAATGTCAGGATCAGATCTGGGTTTATTTCTGAATTGGCTAGTTCTGAATGAAGAACAGCTTCTAGATCACTGAATGATACGTTTGTGCTGGCAGAAAGTCTCATGAGGGATGAAGTGTCAAGACCAAATCCTATCACATATGACGTGATAGCAGAAGCCACCAGATTTGGGTCGATAGCAGTAGAAAGGCCAGGAATTGGTACAGCCGCCCCACATGCAGACAGAATAGCAAAGTATTTTATTTGGGATTGAAAAGCCTCCTTCTTCTTGTTGATGATCTCCAGGCTGATGTTTGGAATGGCCATCAACAGAACATGCCTCTTCTGCTCAGGAAGCTCTCCCACTAAGAACGTTTCTAAGTCTGGAAAGTCGTACTGATGACAATCGAAGTTGGATATCAGGAAGACCCGAGGAGACTCAAATCCTTGACTCTGAAATGCTGGTTAGAAAATAGAAAGAAAAATGAAGAAAAAAAAAGAATTGCTTTTAACTTACTGTAATAAAATGCCACAAACATACTAGTCACACCCAACAAGCAGAGACAAATTTTATATCATGCTAATTTAAATGATTTATACAAATTTTTATTTCACACCACTGTGTCTAAAAAATATTTTGTTGGTTCTCATTATTGCAGCAGCAATGTTGGTAGAATAAATTAGCAAAAAGATTTTTTTGAATGCAGGATAAATTGAGTTAGTCATTGTGTCTTGTTTAGCATCCACGTTGTTTTTAATGCTAATTAATGGCTTCATAAGTGACTGATGCGCAAATGACTGTTAATTATTGGTGTGAGTCTTAGAATCCAGTTGACCAACCTGTACCTAAACACTGTATACTTTTTCTCTAATAAACAAGAAAAGTACAGTGTAATTTACATTCTCGCTCTATCCAGGAGGAGGGTCTCCCCGTTATTATAATCTCATCAGATTTCTTCCGTTCCGTTGTCTTCCGCTTATCCGGGGTCGGGTCGCAGAGGCAACAGCCTCAAATGGGTAGCCCAGGCTTCTCACCACCCAGCTGCATCCTCCAGCTCACGTAGAAGGATCCCGAGTCATTCCCCGTCCACCTGTGAGACATAGTCTCTCCAGCGGGTCTGGGGTCTGCTTCTTTTCTCCTCCCAGTGGGATGTGCCCAAAACACCTCACCAACAAGACGCTCGAGAGGCATCCTGACCAGATGCCCGAACCACTCCATCTGGCTTCTCTCAACCTGGAGTAGGAGCAGCTCGACAATGAGCTCCTCTCAGATGGCAGAATTCCTCACCCGATCTCTGAGTGAGAGGCTGGCCACCCTGCAGAGGAAGCTCATTTTGGCCGCTTGTATCCGCGATCAAATTCTTTCGGTCACCACCCACAGCTGGTGACCATAGATAAGGGTTTCCTATTCCAGGTTTATTCCTTTACCAGGAATTTGACACTGAATATTTGTGCTGTGAAAGTATTATATTGTTTAGGCTTTAGCTTATTCTTCTTTAAAAATTAGAAAAACAACTATTTACAATGCAAGTCTCACCTTGAACACAGGTTTCTCTGATTCTTGCCATTGTTGACTGTTCATTGTACTCAGCCCTCTGCTTTCTTTGTTCATTCCTCAAATCATTGTCAATCTTTGAGCGAGCAAAGTAGAACTTCTTTCCCATCTTCTGAATCTCTTTGGCAAGTTTCACATCGTTTTCTCGGAAGTGAGAATCTGAGATGATGATGAAGAAGTCAAACTTCTCAAATCCAACAAGCTTCAGGTATTCATCAGTGGTTCCAATCCCGGGGAGATCCCATAAAATGATGTTTGAATAACGGGGATGTGGATATGGTTTAACACCATCAGTGGATTCCACAACATCAGTGGGTGCTGCATTTTTATCTTCATCACTAATGCCACGCAATGCATTAACAAAAGAGGATTTTCCAGAACCAGTTTCTCCAGTGATGGCAATGTTGAGTGGTGTGTTACTTTGCTCTTTTAGTTTTTCTTTCACTTTTGCTGCAGCTGTAGCAAAGTCAGGGTGATTTAGTTCTTTTTTTAGTTGACTTATAATGTCTAAATCTAAGTCCTTTTGATCGTCCATAGTTCCCCTGAAACACAGGAAAACACAACTGAAGTTAGATAGATAGATACGTAGGTAGATAGATAGATACTTTATTGATCACGAGGGAAATTGTCATGGCATCTGTTGCTCCCATTCTCACATCAGAACACACAATTACAACAGTTCAAAATAAAAGATAAAAGAGATAAGAAAGAATAAAACAAGTAAAAGGATAAAAATGATAAAGTGCTTCTAAATTAATGTAAAAGTTAATCAGTAAAAACAGAAGGAATCAGTAAAATCACTGCAGCTCTCTACTGCTCCTGCCCGACGTGGCTGCATTAAAAAGTCTGATGGCGTAAGGCACAAAAGAATTCTTGAGACTTATATGACATATAAACTCTATGTATTTTGTTAAACAAATAAAAGTTTAGCCATTTAGACTATATACAATATAAAAGAGTAACCAGATTTTATTGAAAGAATAAAATAATTAAATTCATAAAAGATTTCAATAAAAAACTCATTAAATAAGAGGCTTCTTCAAACCTGTTTAAACATGTAGTACTGCCTACAGTCGGCTGGTGAATCCTACCATTAAGCACTGAGCAAAGACAGGTATGAACTACGGCACCGTACTATTCTCTTCTGCTCAAAAGACGTTTGGGTTAGAGTGGCAGCAGCCTTACCCGTAAAAGAAAACTATTACAATTATTTTAAAAATTTGAATCTTTTACACACTTTTTTCTGTTTTATGGTTGTAGTCAGCTTCGAATTTTCCAGTGAATAAAATAAAAAACTCTTACAATGAACTTAATTACACAAACATATGTCTATTAAAGAACAAAAAAATAGCAATAAATTGGTTCAGAGCCAAAAGGATGAATTGTCTCAAAGATGATGCATTGTCATCACAAAAGTTTGACTGAAAGAAGTCCGTCCGCTATTCAGTGATTGGTTTTGCTGGCTTGGCATCAGATGACTCCCTTTATTACAACAAAGAAAGAAAAGGACGAAAAAGAAGAGAGGAGGAAGAGCATGAATATTCCTTTCCTCCAATGATTAGGGAGGATCATGACAGTCGAACAGTGCAAGGTTTCTAAAGACCTGCTTTTCAACCCAGACAAGAGATCTTCATGATGACAAAGAATTTCCAAAAAATGTACTGTATCTGAAATATTGATGTATTTTAGAAGACAACCGTTGTAACTCCAGAAAGTATTTTCAAAGGGACAGAGGTAACGACCACACCACCAAAAAAAAGTCGATCTATTTGATGGCTGAATACTACCGTTTATTTGAACACCGCTCGATTAGTTGCCTGTGTGTGACAGTTTGTGTTGTTGCATTTGAAATTAAAGTCTTTTATACATCACACCAGTAAATGTCACTGTAAAAGTTATACAGTATAATGTTTTTCACCCAATCTGAAGACCAGCCATTCAAAGACCCTGCACGATGACAAGAAGTGGTCAAGAACATTCTGCTACATGACAAATCATTCTTGATTTGGGATCTCTCCAGTCTGTTTTACACCGAGCAGTAGAAAGAGGGCTAATGGCACCTATCAAGGCTAGAATATTTGTCGATCACAGCACATCCTAAACAGGTTTTCTGTCTTTGTGTTACGAAAGCCACATAAAGTTTTAGTAAGCACATTTGTAAAAGATGACATGACTTGAACTATTGCATAAAAAACAGAATATAATAGGTTGCTATAGATCAGGGGTCACCAACTTCTTTGATACCGAGGGCTACTTCAAGGGCACCGAGTAATCCAAAGGGCTACCACTTTGATAATACACTTCTGTAATAACAAAGTCACACAGTGTACCTTTAATTTTTATATTATTATTAATTATTTTCTATGTGAAGACACTGATTGTTAATAATCCATCACAATAATTATTTCAGTATGATTAAACAGAAACAGATACATTTCAATATCCAATATACAAGTGTTTCATTTTTAAATGATCACTTCCACAACATTTTGCAGGAAATCTTTTTCAATTTTTACAACATTTATCAAATCATAAACTCTGAACCATGTTTCTAGAAATGATCAACTATGTAATATTTGACAAAAACGTACTCCTTTCAAAATAAATCTTATCACATTTGTACTAATCACTACATTTGCAGCCATTAAAACAAATCATCACGTCTGTAACATCTGTAACATATATTAAAATTTATCTTTAATGTCATATTAACATCTGGCATTTGTTTCGTTGTTAGTGGGAGGCCTTGCATCGCATGCTCTTCACCAGTGTACTGTCTTCTTCTTTTTTTTCTCTAAATGAGGCTTCAGTTGCTTTTTGAGAGTTTTTTTTACCGGCCTCGTAAAAAAAGACTGTTGTTTGCCCCAAAGCTGCCTTTAACTCATGGGCTTTTTCCGTCCGTATTGCGCTGCCTGGTGGTAGTTAGCATGGTAGCTTTTGTGACATGTACGGAATGTCTCTCTACGTTGTGCCGCTTACGCGTCGCCACAGTCGCACCGCAGATGAGACACACATAGTTCACGCTGGTAAAAAAGAACTCTTCCTCCCCTTCCTCCAAGTTTTCTTCCTTTTTTTCTGCCATGTTTTTGTGGGTAGAAAACGCGCTACGAGCTCATCTCAGCAAAGCTGGTTTGTCTTGCGCGCTAGAGTGATCACCGATCCATACCACGTCAGAGTTCGGATTTTAACTTTTTTTGTGATATACATTTTTTTCCAAACGTTTTTATGTATTAAGTTTTTAAATTTACATCTCTGTAAATAAAATTAAAAAAGAATAGCAACATAATTACATAAAATTTTAGACAGAGCTAATTTGTGATTAGTGCTATTTTTAGAACTGGCCTGCGGGTGACCGTGTTGGTGACCCCTGCTATAGATGAAGTCGTTTTGCTTTCTCTTTTATTAGTCAGGTTGTTTATGATAACCCACTGTGATTCCTGTAAGTCCGCAGATCTGCACAAACCTGTTTGCATACTGGTGACACCTTTTATTTACAGTAGGTGTGACAAAAAAAAAAGTACAAGGATCACGCAAGGCAGTGTCAAAAAACAAAACTGGGTGTGTCAGTATTGTTAGAGAAAAATGAAATTCAAAGTAAAGTTTATCATATTTTTTTTAGTTTTGAATGGAGAAGATTTCCGATACATTAGAAAACTTTGCAATTTGAATCCCAAAAACTGTATTAACTGGTTTATTTTTATAAAATCATTAAATTCCCAGTATCGTAGTCAAACACAGAACAAGAGTCAAAATGAATACATTTGCTCTTGTTGATCCCAAGGGTTTCTGTACAATCTAAAAATATACAAAATAATTATTTTTATTATTTTTACAGATGCTGTCAGACTAAAATCTATCTACAAGTCACTTTATTACTTTTTCAGACCGGCATTAAGAGTTCCTCACTTTGTTTTTCTTGTGTCAAAGTTTTAAATAATTGAATTAAACAGGTGAGCGCTTTATTTGTGTTAGAATAACATCTATATGTGTGTTTGACAAAATCAATTGTATATTTGAAATACAGTGTACTTTTAAAAAAAAAAGGGATTCGGCAACCAACTTTTTCAATATCGTGCCTTTTTTTCTCCAAAATAGAAAGATACCCACCATGCTTGTTCTTAACAGCTGGAGAAAATTGACAGTCATGTGACTTTAAGCAGGTTCATCCAAAAACTATTGCTAGTTAAAGTTTTAATTGTGAGATTTCAAAAAGAAAACCTGTTTTAAAAACAAACAAACCAAATATTCAGGTGTGGTAACATTTTTATTATTTCATTTTGCTCTCATTTCACACCTTGAAGTATGTCTTCCTGTTTAAGCACCATAAAAAAGATACTTTTGAAAACACCTGATCGTTTTTTTCAGATATTTTAATTGTATCAAAAACACACACATTTCTTAAATATATACTACTAAATATACACGTAGATTTCTATATATTTACTTTATCTTTTTTGTCGTTGCGTTACATCAACAAACTTCAAAAAAAGAAATCGGTCGAACAATGAGTAAGATATTCCACTGATAGAATAGGGCATGAAGTAATGGATCAATTCATGTTTAAATCTTTAAATGTTTAAATGTTTAAATGTTTAAATGTTTAAATCTAGGCTGAAAACAGTTCTGTTTAACTGTGCTTTTTATTAATTGCTCTTTTTTTAATCTGTTTTAATGATTTTATTTATTTAATTTTTAAACTTTTTGATTCTATGTTTTGTGATTTTAATGCATTCTTTTTCTTTTCTTTCTTGTGAAGCACTTTGAATTACATTTTGTATGAATTGTGCTATACAAATAAACTTGCCTTGCCTTGCCTTGCCTTGCCTTCATTTCAGTCCAGTTTTCAGTATGATCATTTGCATCTTAGAAATTTTCATAAAGCATAAACTTTTCTGCACACTTTCTTTACATTTTCAGCAAACACATAGGACTTCAGAAAACTGTAATTAGCTAAATAAGACAGGCTTACGACAAAAAGAGTTGCAAATGTTGGAAAGTAAGTGGATGGTCCATATCTGAACATAAACAGGAACTGGAAAACTTTCAGAAAGGCACTGATGACTAATTCTGTTGAACTGAGTAGTGACTTGATTACAGATTTCACACTCTGATAAGTAAGCCCTGTGGCAGCTGCGAATCGTTGCAAAGGAGGGTCATTGAGACCAAAATCCACTCTGTATTGTTTAATATTCTTCACAACAAAAATGATATCAGCAGCCATAGAAAAATGTGTAAAAGGTATGGTTGCTGCAGCTGCAGAAACGGCAGCCTGATACTTTATTTTATCAGAAAAAGCCTTTTTCTTGTTGTTGATGATCTCCTGACTGATGCCAGTTACAGAAAAGAGCAGAGCATGTCTCCTGAGGGTAGGGAGTTCTTCCTTGAAGGTCTCATGTAGGAGAGGGAAGTCATACTTATTGGGCTCAGAACTGGATACAAGGAAGATCGGAGGAGACTCAAACCCTTGGCTCTGAAGACCTACAAACAATAACAGAGCTATTGAGACTTTTAAGCATATTCCTGCATTCAAGAAAGAATTTTTTTATTAGAAAGAAAAAGTCATTAATATGTGAAGAAAATGAATCAACAAAATTATAAAAACTTCAATCATGGCTGGTTATGATACTTCCTAGTGAGGTCTTCTAGTCTAACGGGAAGAGACCACCAAGGAACATCCAAGACACCCAGGAAGGACTAGATGTCACAGAAGGAAGAACTACTTCTCCTCGCAGGAAGAATAAATGAGAGAATGGTGGCTGATACCCCGACCACCTCATGCAAAATGAGCAAAATACAACTTAGAGGCCTATGGATGAATCAATAGATGCACAGATGCATGCAGCTATGAACGAACAAGTTTGTAGATGAATGCCTGAAAGAATGAATGGCTAAATAATTGTCAGATAGTCTATGGAAATAAAACAATTTTGAAACAAAACTGTGGAAATGTGAAGTAATCTTAACAAATAGCAAAAAACATCTGACCTTCAAGGTTGTCTTGTCTGACTTTGTTCAGTAACTCCGCCTCATCAAATTTCTCCTTCATCTTTCTCCTTTCAGCATAAATGTTGTCAATCTTTGAGCGAACAAAGTAGAACTCTGTGACTGAGATAAAAGAACAACTCTCAGACTACCAGCAAAGGATTGGAGAGTTGGCGGTTCAAGTGAACAAGGTTGAAGATATGGGGGCAACACATTATAGAGTGGTCCGATATTTGCTTCAGCGTGAAAAACAACTCTCTGCCACATGCATGATTTACGGAACCAGATGAGAAGAAACAACCTGCGTAATT
The DNA here is from genome assembly GCA_902685375.1 of Neostethus bicornis. NCBI lineage: Eukaryota > Metazoa > Chordata > Actinopteri > Atheriniformes > Phallostethidae > Neostethus > Neostethus bicornis. Next base: position 2,877,322 of record LR738552.1, read on the forward strand.
ACCAGATACTAGAGAGAAGTGAGGGAGGAGATATGGTTGCCTTCGTTAAAGATTTGCTGTCCACCAGCAGGCCTGGATCTTCCGATTAAGAGAGCACACCTTGCACTTCGGTCCAAACCAACGGGCGCAGCGGCACCCCCTCGATCCATCCTACTGAGGTTTGTGGAAGCAGTAGTAAAGGATGTGGTTCTGCAACAGGCATGGAGACAAGAAAAGGTGTCCTTCCAAGACAGAAGGATCTTGTTCAAATAAGATTCTGGGCTCACTCTAGCGTAGAAAAATCATTAGCCACTGTGGCTTATCCAGTTTAATTTTTATTAGCTACATTGAATTTGCTTTAGCCACACATTCTTTTTCAGTTATGATATGCTCTGTATCCTAACGTGTTAGTTTGTGGTTAACAGTAAATGTACACACGCTTTTATCTTTGTTCTGAACGAATCTGGTGTACTTGCAGAATGTGTCATTTGTGGTGGCTGGCCTCTCACTCAGAGATTGGGTGAGGAGCTCTGCCATTCGAGAGGAGCTTGGTGTCGAGCCGCTCCTCCTCCAGGTCGAGAGGAGCCAGATGGTGTGGTTTGGGCATCTGGTCAGGATGCCCCCCGAGCTCCTCTATTGTGAGGTGTTTCAGGTACGTCCCATCGGGAGGAAACCAAGAGGCAGACCCTAGTACCGCTGAACAGACTATGCCTCACAGCTGGCCAGGGAACGACTTGGGATACTTCCGGTTGAGCTGGAGGATGCAGCTGGGGTGAGAGAAGCCTGGGCTTCTCGTCTGAGGTTGTTGCCCCCGTGACTTAGCTCCAAATAAGCGGAAGACAACATAACGGAATGTGTAATTTGATGAATATTAATAATATTTGTGACAATCTGTGACAGAATGTTTCCAGCCTGCAGTAAAACTACCCTCACAACACGTTTGTTGTTGTTACACAACCATTAGGTATCACATCACAAACACACCAATTATCAAACACACACACACACACACACACACACACACACACAATAATCCCTCTCTCTCAAACACACACAGACAAAGAAGTTCCTCACGTTGTCTCAAACACACAGACACAACTTCCTCTCTCAAACACACTGACATATTCCTCTTTCTTGCCCGCTTTCTTTTTCTCTCTCTCACACGCACCCACACCCACATTTTCTGCACGCACGCAGCACTTTGGGAGGGGGAGGTGCCACAGCAGCACCAGGCGCTGCTTATTGATTAGAGTTAGCAACTTGCTTCCACGTCACAGACTCTGAAAATCTCCGAAAACAATAACATAAACGCCGCTAGAGTGACGCTTAAAAAAAAAACTCGAAAATTTTAGCGACTCTAGCGACTAGAAGGCCTGAATACTCGCTAAATGTAGTGACTTCATTTTATTTCCTACACACCTGGCGGTCGATTTGAAATCAGTCCGCGGGTTACCACAAGACCGCGATCCAGTGGTTGGGCACCCCGGATATAGAGCGCGCACTTTGAGGAGATCTCCGTCAAGATTTAGTTAAAAAAAGTCCTTAAACCACTTAGCCTGAATAGATCGTGAGTCATCAAGATCATAATTGTTTTAACTTTTTTCTCATCTCATACATTTTCTTTGTCTGGATTTGATTTTTTTGCGCCGAAATAAGACGCAATTGCCAACTGTTTAGGTCGTGATCTCGCCATCTTACTGACAACTTCAGGCTGCAAATCTCGCGTTACTTGTGCGTGATGTGACGATCGGGGACCCCGTTTAGAGTTTGATAATCTGGACCAGTGTAAATGTTGTTGCTTCATAACACCAACTGGCGCTCGCGAGTAGCGATTGGCAATATGGATTCCAATGTCAATAACAGGCGAAATTACGATCTGTTGATTGTTGATTCATCTAAAAACAGTGGCTAATTCTGCAGAATTTCATTTAGCCACACTGAAATAAAATTCGCATTTGCAAACGTGGCGAGCGGCTGGCGTGAGCCCAGCGGATTACTCCCCGGAGCTACAAAAACAGAGATCCAAGGTACATGCGGTTGTGAAGCAGCAGAAGCAGAAAAATATACAAGCGAAGTGTCTATACCCAGCACGGATGAAAATCAGGCTAGATTCGGGAAAAAGTAGCATTTGCCATCCTTACGGGGGCTTCTGGCACCCTTGAGAGACTGGATGTCAGGGTCATTTGTGTCAGGTTTACTGTAGTGATGAAGAGTGTTTTTTGTCCCAAAGGTATTTCATTTTGTGTTTTATTTTGTAATCACTCACTTTATTTCCTTTCCGGTATTGTGTGTGTCTTCCTGGTCTGATCACCTTTCTTCTCTAATGATCTTCACCTGGTTCCTATTCTTCTCCTGCCAGTATTTAAGGGGTTGCTTTTCCTCACTCCCCCTCAGGTTTGTCTTGTCTTTCTGGTTTCCCGTACTTGTCAGTTGATGTCTTCTTCTTCTCCTTTCGGCATTTCCCTTCAGGGGTCGCCACAGCAAGTCAGTTTCTTCCATCTAACCCTATCTTCTGCATCCTCTTCGGTCACACCAACTATCTTCATGTCTTCCTTCACTGTATCCATGAACCTCCTCTTTGGTCTTCCTCTAGTCCTCTTTCCTGGTGGTTCCAAATCCAGCATCCTTCTGCCGATGTACTCGGTCTCTCTCCTCTGTATGTGTCCAAACCATCTCAGTCTTGCCTCTCGAACTTTATCTCCAAAACCTCTAACATGTGCTGTTCCTCTGATATACTCATTTCTGATCCGGTCCATCCTGGTCACTCCCAGAGAAATCCTCAGCATCTTCATCTCTGCTACCTCCATCTCTGTTTTCTGTCTTTTCCTCAGTGGCACTGTCTCTAGACCAAACAGCATGGCGGGTCTCACCACGGTTTTGTACACTTTTCCTTTCATTTTAGCTGAAACTCTTCTGTCACACATCACACCTGATACTTTTCTCCACCCGTTCCAGCCTGTTTGAACACGCTTCTTCACCTCTTTTCCACACTCTCCATTGCTCTGGACTGTTGATCCCAAGTACTTAAAATCTTCCACCTTCTTTACCTCTTCTCCCTGTAACCTCACTTTTCCATTTGGATCCCTCTCATTCACACACATGTACTCTGTTTTACTCTGACTAATCTTCATTCCTCTTATTTCTAGTGCAAACCTCCACCTCTCCAGCTTTTCCTCCACCTCTTCCCTCCTCTCACTACAGATCACAATGTCATCTGCAAACATCATTGTCCATGGAGATTCCTGTCTGACCTCGTCTGTCATCCTGTCCATCACCATAGCAAACAGCAAAGGACTCAGAGCAGATCCTTGGTGCAGTCCCACCCCCACACTGAACTCCTCTGTCTCACCTACAGCACACCTCACCACTGTCTCACAGCTCTCATACATGTCCTGCACCGCTCTCACATACTTCTCCGTCACACCAATCTCGTAGTTTCTAGCTCTAAGTTTTGAGATGTTTAGTATTTTGCTCGGCGCAAGCTTGTTTTCAGTTTGGATTTGTTAAATAAAAGACTTTGTTTGGAGCATCTACTGTCCTGCTTTGTATCCACACAACAAACCCTGACAATTTGTGGGTAAAAGGAGCGCATTGAGGACAGACTTGCAAAAGAATGGAATGTGAACCACAAGAGGAGCTGAACCGACATGCTCTCCACCACAGATCTGAAAGCCATGGTGGGAGAGGAATCTGGATAAGTACAGTACACTGTACAGCTAATGGAGGGTAAAAGATACACATAAAAGACTGTAAGAAGGATGCATTAAGAAAATTTTTATGTTGTCACGAATTATTGATAAAAGGTTTGAATAGGAAAAACTGATAACAAAGAAGATTACCTGCTCTTTTGCCGTTCATTTGGACTATGCTACCTTTTGAACATGCCGGAGATGAGGAAATCTGCGAAAGCTAATGCTAAAGCTAATGCTAATGAAGCCAGCAAAAACTCAGGGCAGAATGTCGTGCTACAAGCGATTGAGACTCTAAGAGAGGACTGTTGGCTAAAATTGAGGAAAAGGCAAAGGATGAGATGGATGAGATGACCAGGCTGATCGATGATCTGAGAGTAGAATTAAAAGCTTCCGTCGACCAAGCTAAGGTTAGCATATTAGAGGAGCGCACAACACGTTTGGAAGAAGCTGCCAACATACGCTCAGACAAAATTGTGGATTTGGGGCGCCAGGTGGCTGAATTGCACCAAAAAGTGATATGCCTTTGCCGAGCCTTTTTCTCTCTAATGTCTGCTCACTTAGCAACAAGTTGGACAAGCTAGCACTGCTGATGCGACAAAACAGGGACTTCTTTTCCTCCTGTGTTCTATGCTTCATGGAGACATGGCTCAACGAGCAGATCCCGGACTGCGCGCTTCAGCTGGAGGGATTTCAGCTCTTCCGCGCTGACAGACAGAGGGATTTATCCGGTGGAAAAACAAGAGGTGGAGGGCTCTGTTTCTACATGGTGTTCGGATGTGTCTGTGATCTCCCAGCTTTGCTCTCCAGTTCTGGAATACTTCTTTTTAAACTTCTTCTTCTTCTTTCGGCTTTTCCCTTTAGGGGTCGCCACAGCAAGTTAGTTTCTTCCATCTAATCCTATCTGCTGTATGCTCTTTAGTCACACCAACTATCTTTATGTCTTCCTTCACTGTATCCATGAACCTCCTCTTTGGTCTTCCTCTAGTCCTCTTTCCTGGTGGTTCCAAATCCAGCATCCTTCTTCCGATGTACTCTCTCTCTCTCTCCTCTGTACATGCCCAAACCATCTCAGTCTTGCCTCTCTAACTTTATCCTCAAAACCTGTAACATGTGCTGTTCCCCTGATGTACTCATTTCTAATCCTGTCCATCCTGGTCACTCCCAGAGAGATCCTCAGCATCTTCATCTCTCCTACCTCCATCTCTGCTTCCTGTCTTCTTCCTGTCCTGTCTTCTTCTTTTTAAACTGTAGACCATTTTATTCTCCACGGGAGTTTGCTTCATTCATTCTGGCTGCTGTTTACATTCCGCCACGCGCAAACGTGCACAAGGCCCAACGCGTGCTCGTGGATCAAATTCTGTGTGTGGAGCAAAACTTCCCGGACTCTCTAGTTATTATCCTTGGGGATTTTAACAAAGGAAATCTGAGCCTGGAACCCCCAAAGTACAGACAGTTTGTAAACTGCCCAACCAGGGAAAAGAACACATTGGATCACTGCTACACTACAGCCAGTAAAGCCTACAAGGCTGTTTCTCGAGCTGCTCTGGGCTTCTCTGATCATGACATGGTTCACCTCATTCCGACATACAGACAGAAGTTGAAGCTTTCTAAACCTGCAGTGAGGACTTCCAATAAGTGGACCAGTGAAGCTGTGGACGAGCTTCGTATGTGTCTGGACACAACAGACTGAGGTGTGTTTAGAGCTGCCACAGATAGTCTGGATGACTACACAGACACAGTGACGTCATACATACGATTCTGTGAGGACAGCATCATTCCATCAAAAACCAGAGTGATATATAACAACGACAAACCCTGGTTCACACCCAGACTAAGACAGATCAGGAGGGTAAAGGAAGCAGCTTACAGAGCCAATGACAGAGAGAGCTACAAAGACGCTAAGTACAGGTTCTCTATAAGCCGAAAGCCCCACATGCTGCTGATGACTTATAGCTGGCAGAGAAACTCAACACCTTTTATGCCAGGTTTGACGTCTCACTCTCCCCCCACCCCTCACTGATCAAGAACCTTCAGTCACTTTGAAGCCACTCCCATCCCCCACCCAATTAACAACAGAGGTCACTCCAACTGACCAGCCCTCCCCCTCCACCGCTTTCTTGGTGACAAAACAGGATGTGCTCAAGCTCTTCCGCAAGCAAAACCCTCGGAAAGCTTCGGGCCCAGATGGTGTCTCCCCCACCACCCTGAAACACTGTGCTGAGGAACTGTCTCCAGTTTTCACTGACATTTTTAACACCTCGCTGAAGACATGCCACGTTCCAGCCTGCTTCAAGCTGTCGACCATCGTCCCTGTCCCCAAGAAACCCCGTATCACTGGACTTAATGACTACAGGCCTGTGGCGCTTATGTCTGTAGTCATGAAGTCATTCGAACGCCTGGTCCTCCCTCATCTCAAGCTATTCACCTCTCTCTCTCTGGACCCTCTGCAGTTTGCCTACAGAGCCAACAGGTCTGTAGATGACGCCATCAACCTGGCCCTCCACATCACCCTGCAGCACCTGGACTCCCCAGGAACCTATGCTAGGATCCTGTTTGTGGACTTCAGCTCTGCATTCAACACCATCCTCCCTACTCTGCTTCCGGACAGGCTCTCTCAACTCAATGTGCCTGACTACACCTGCAGGTGGATTACTGACTTCCTGACAGACCGGAGGCAGTGCGTGCGGCTGGGGAAGAATGTCTCCACCTCTCGGACTATCAGCACAGGATCTCCACAGGGCTGTGTCCTTTCTCCCCTGCTCTTCTCCCTGTACACCAACTGCTGCACTTCCAGCCATGACTCTGTCAAACTGATCAAGTTTGCAGATGACACCACCCTCATTGGGCTCATCTCTGATGGTGATGAGTCGGCCTACAGGATGGAGGTAGACCGGCTGGTGTCCTGGTGCAGCAACAACAACCTGTAGCTTAACGCTCAGAAGACAGTGGAGATGATCGTGGACTTTAGTAAAGTCACAGCTCCCATTACCCCCCTTGCACTTTAAGACTCCCCCATCACCACTGTAGACTCTTTCCGCTTCCTCGGCACTACCATCACACAGAACCTAAAGTGGGAGCCGTCCATCAGCTCCCCGATCAAAAAGACCCAGCAGAGGATGTACTTTCTGCGGCAGTTGAAGAAAGCCAAGCTGCCCGCCCAGATGTTCATGCAGTTTTACACACCCATCATCGAGTCCATCCTCACCTCCTCCATCACCGTGTGGTACACTGGAGCCACAGCCAGGGACAAACACAGACTGCAGCGCATTGTGCGCTCGCAGAGAAGGTGATCGGCTGCAGTCTTCCATCTCTCGAAGACCTGTACGTCTCCAGGACTCGGGGGCGTGCAGGTCGGATAGCAGCTGACCCTTCCCACCCTGGACATGGACTTTTTGAGCGACTCCCCTCGGGCAGGAGGCTCTGGTCCGTTCGGACCAGAACGTCCCGCCACAAAAACAGCCTCTTCCCTTCTGCCGTTGAACTAATGAATGCTTTATAACCTGGATCCCCACATCTTTTAGTCACTTCCCTCTTGTCACTTTACCATCTTTATTATTTTCTATTATTTTCTATGACATTGCAATACTTTTCTTTTTCTTCTGAGCACTCTTAGTTTTGTTGAAATTATTATTGTTTTTATTTATTTTATTTTTTATTATTCTTATTTTATATTTTTGCACACCTGTATCTAAGCAAGTTCCTAGTCTCTGATATTTTTCATTGACAAGCGTTCTGATTTTGATATTTTTAAGCTCAGCCCAGGGGTCCTGGCATCTGAATGAGTGTGAGCCCGGGTTGTGTGTGTCTCTGCCTCTCCCGTTCCAGTCTTTTGGGGTTGGTGAGAATCAGTTAGCTCTACTAAGCACATGGTTCACATTGGCAGCATTCATGTACTTTCACTCACACTCGCACACTGTACCACACTGTTTACTGTCTGCTATGTTCCTTGCACCCAACCAATATTATCTTTATTATGTACAATATATATAAATATTAATAAAAAATATTTGTAATGCACTTTATATCTCCAGTGGAGATCTCAAAAAGCTATACATATTGCTATATATACAGTATATGTATATGTATATATAAATATATATTTATACTATATATTATAACTTTAGTAACATGTGTTTGTGTTCTACATCATTTGTTATAGAATCTTTTTTGTACTTTTTTTGTCCTTAGATAATCCAGCAGGTTGGTTGTGATGGTGGATAGTGTAACCACAGATTATCTCTTCCCTCAGTCCCCCTCTCTTCTTCTTCTGAACCCTATTCCTCTTCTTTTTCACTTCTTCCCACTCGTCCCCTCCCTCTTTCCTCAGTATTCTGTGCCAGGTTCAGCAAAAAGAAGCACAGAAAGCACGGACATTTTGGATGTAAGGCATTCAAAAAAACAAAAAGAGCTTGCCAGATTTGGCAACATCATCATTATTCTGTCAGAGCAAAACTGTTCGGCAATACTTCACATACAGATCATCTTTCTGCTTGTCACAACGCCGGACAGAAAAAAAAAACATATCACAAGATAAAAAATGATCACTTTTCCAAACACTGATCTTAAACTGATGCAGCTGCAGTGCTCGTGTATTTTGTACTTTAAGATCACCGTTCAATTCTCATGTTTTGTGGAGATGTGCTGCTTTGTCGAGATGAGCTACCTGTGGGCCAAAAAGTGCTACGAGCACCAAATGAGGTAAACTTTATATTACTTAAGAAAGAATGAGATCGCGGATACAAACGGCCGAAATAAGCTTCCTCCGGAGGGTGGCTGGGCTCTCACTCAGAGAATGGGTGAGGAAATCTGCCATCCTGGAGGAGCTCGGTGTCGAGAGGAGCCAGATGGGGTGGTTCGGGCATCTGGTCAGGATGCCCCCGAGCATGATGCTCCCGAGGTGTTTCGGGTACATCCCACCGGGAGGAGACCAAGGGGCAGACCCCGGACCCGCTGGAGAGACTATGTCTCACAGCTGGCCGGGCAACGACTTAGGATCCTTCTGGGTGAGCTGGAGGATGCGGCCGGGGTGAGAGAAGCCTGGGCTTCCCGTTTGAGGCTGTTGCCCCCGCCACCAGGCCCCGTAACAAGTGGAAGATGACGGAACAGAAAGATTAGATTATTTTTATGGACACTTAACCGATTCCGACGATAGCATAGCAACGTTAAAATATCACGACAGGTAAATTTATTTAGCTATCTACTGAAGTAAAATGCCAGAAAATACCAGTAAATATTATCTAAGTTATTATTGGCATCACTAGTTTAGAAGCCAAACCGAACTGATAACAAAAATGTTGTGGAGTAGTCAGCGGCAAACCAAGGATGTTTAGGTCTTTTATTTTTGTGATTTAGCTGATATTTGTCCATAGCGTATCTATTTAAAGTAAGTAGACCCCAAAAAAAAGCAGTCATTTTCAGAGCTGTCATGTGAAGATTCCTACATTAATCTGGCTCTAAAAAGCTCCCGAAAAGGTGAGAATGCTGCTGAAGCTTGAGCTGCACATTATTTTGAATGTTAAGAATCTCCATTTCTACTGGATCAACACAAAATTGTTTAGCCGTCGTCTGTTCGGAAAACTCACATTCACAAATGGGTTGGCCATAAATATCACACAAGGTTCAAGTTTTTCAAAGTCAGACAATCCGTCAACAAATTCTTGTCCTTTTTATTGTTTTTTGTTTTACAATAAAACATGGAGCCTGTGCGTTTTTAAGCATACTTGTGCCGTAATTTATTAGCATACCTGTTGCATTGGAGTCGGGGCTGCTTAAACGCGCTCATCAAACACTGCATCTTTCAGTCTGAATGCCGTGGATTTTGGCCACGTTTTTGGCCAAATTGCTTTGGTTCCACCTTTACATAAAATTTCTTTATTGCACTTTAGACAACGTGCGTTGTCGGCATTGATTTTGGTAAAATAAAGCCAAACTCTAGATCGCTTTGCACGTTCTGTCATCTCACCTCCTCATCTTCAAAATAGAACTTTATGCGTGTGGCAGCAGCGCACGTGCGGACCGCCCCTTCGCGACTTATTATAGCAGGCACTCCTTCAGTTGTTACTGTAAACACACCAGCTTTTCAACAGGGATTGTTTTTTTTTTCTACTATCACGGCAAGCCCCAAAATTTGTGCTCAAACTTCTTTTTTTTCAATCTATCCTCTCTCATTCAATCACTATCACAAATCCAACAGATGGAGCCAGGTCAGGTAAGTTTGTAGTGTGTTCCCCCTCTAATTTGGCTCATTTAGTTCATCGTGGTGTGGAGACACACAACGAATGTGAAGGGAGAACAGAGACGTTACTGGTGAGTTATTTCTCTAAAAATAGCTTCGAAAAATTTAAAGTTTGTACAGTTTGTGGGACTAAAACGTCACTGAAAGTTCAGCAGGCACTATCTGTGATTCAGTGGGCTGTTTTGAGAGTTGTGGGTCTTGGTTTTTCAAATGTGCAATTTTGTAACCAACGAGTAAGATATTAGTTAAAAAAAAGGGATTTGATTGGGCAGTTGAGAAAATCTTTGTAATTAAAAGTTAGATTTTATTGTCTATTGATAATTAATGTTGAGAAGAACATTGATATATTTGAATATATGAAAAGGACATTGCAATTAGAGGACTTTATTGATAACATGGTACAATTTGAAAGTGCATAATAGATGGGATGTTTGTGATGAGATTTATCTTTTACAGTTTTCGACCAGCTGCTGCTAACTGCTGCTAACCGCTAACGGCTAACTGCTACTGAAAAGAAACACAGAAGTTGTTGATAAACTAAGATAAATAATGCTGAGTTGAACTTGTGTCTGTCTGTTCTCCGGGTTTTTCAAGCCAAACCAGCATTCACGTGTAAAAGGACTTGACAGTTAAAAACCAAAAAAGACTCAACATCTACGAAATAGTTCATTACTGCATAAAAATGATTAGCTGGGCGATGTGGCCAGATGAGGAAAGTCTGGCCTTTCCTACCTACGTTTCTGTTCAAAAACCCATCTTTGGATCTTCTTTTCCTTTTGACATTTCCCTTCAGGGATCGCCACAGCAAGTCAGTTTCTTTTTCAACAAAGCAGAGTGTAAACATGAGTTTCAGCGATCTTTGCCAAACAGACCTCGAAGGATGCTTGACTGTAGAAGGGGTGGACCTAGTGTGCAGCCTGAGATATGATGAGGAGAGAGGAGAGAGAGGGAATATATTGTTTTGTTACATTTTCTTCTTCTTCTTCTTTTGGCATTTGCCTTCAGGGGTCTCCACATCAAGTCAGTTTCATCCATCTAACCCTATCTGCTGTATCCTCTTTGGTCACACCAACTATCTTCATGTCTTCCTTCACTGTATCCATGAACCTCCTCTTTGGTCTTCCTCTAGTCCTCTTTCCTGGTGGTTCCAAATCCAGCATCCTTCTTCTGATGTACTCTCTCTCTCTCCTCTGCACATGTCCAAACCATCTCAGTCTGACCTCTCTGACTTTAAAACCTCTAACATGTGCTGTTCCTCTGATCCTGTCCATCCTGGTCACTCTCAGAGAGATCCTCAGCATCTTCATCTCTGCTACCACCATCTCTGCTTCCTGTCTTTTCCTCAGTGCCACTGTCTCTAGACCAAACAGCACAGCCAGTCTCACCATGGTTTTTTACACTTTTCCTGTCATTTTAGCTGTAACTCTTCCTCCAAGCCCATCTTTGGATACAACAGGATATGATGGTACTATACACCTGGTACGCCAATCATAAAATCTGTATTATAATTCAGAAAACAAATGACTTATCAAACCATGTTTGCAGACTCTTGGATATCTGACATTGACCAAAGGCATTTTTTAGGTATTATCATCAATATTGCTCAATCGAAAAATGTCAAATTCATTCATGCCACCTACAGAAATTCTCTGATGACTCTGCAGTTGTAGGGTGTATAAGTGGTGGGCAGGAGGAGGAGTATAGGAGGGTGGTGGATGGATTTGTGGTGTGGGCGGGAGAGAATCACTTGCTCCTCAATGTGGACAAGACCAGGGAGATGGTGATTGACTTCCGGAAGAGGAGGAGGACTGCTTTGCAGCCGCTCTGCATTCTGGGTAGAGATGTGGAGGTGGTTGAGGAGTACAAATACCTTGGAGTGACCATCAACAGTAGACTGAGCTGGAGGAGCAACAGTACTGCTGTGTACAAGAAGACCTGCAGCCGACTTTACTTTCTAAGGAAGCCGAGGTCCTTCAATGTGTGCGGCAAGATCCTGGAGACCTTCTATCAGTCTGTGGTGGCCAGCACCTTGTTCTTCTCTGTCATCTGCTGGGGGAGCAGCATCGCAGCCAGTGACACCAACAGACTGAATAAACTAATCAGACTGGCTGGCTCTGTCATTGGCAGCAAACAGGACTCACTTGAGGCAGTGGTAGAGAGGAGGTCACTGAACAAACTTTTGTCCATCATGGAAAACCATGACCATCCTCTCTACCCACTCCTGGACGAACAACGGAGCTCCTTCTCTAAGAGGCTCAGACAGCTCCGCTCGAGAACATCTCGTTACCGGAGGTCTTTCTTTCCGTACGTGATCGGGCTCTACAACGACTCACTTAGCAGATAGGAAGTTGTTGCTGTGACATACAAATTTCCCCTGTGTGGGATCAATAAAGTATATTCTGATTCTGATTCAAATGTCACTATTCTGATTTCAATGTCTCATCATTGTATAGTTTGAATAAAGTGTTTGCATTCAGAAAAAGAAGCTCCATAGTGGATTTGAAAGCAAAGAAATTAAAAACATATTTTAGTCAAAACTCTTTGATTTGTTGATGTCCCTTTTATTATTTCACTGATATTGATAACCATTCAAAACCATATCAAACCTTTGTGAGATAAAACAAAGATATTTTTTCTGTCACTTTAATCTTTTTAACAATTCAACACCCCTTCCGCTGAAGCAGGAACTGACAAATGAAAAACCAACACCACACACTAGGTACACAATAAACCACCACACACAATAAAACTGGTAATTTTGTTCATATTACGTCATTACACAAGTTATTTACTATATATCAACCATAAATTATAAATATTCTATTTCCACAGTAAATTGTTATGATGATTTGATATGATAATTTGACTAATTAAATGCAAGTACATTAGAAGACATTTTTTTTTCTTCATCCAACACTAAATAACCACTTGTTCGGGGTGTACCCTGCCTCTTGCATCGAATCAGCCGGGATGGCCTCCAGCAACGCCACAAGGAAAAAGACGGTTAAGAAGGTGACTGACTGACTAATTAACCATCACTATTCAATGACTTTTAAAATCAGTCTGTACAGTTTAAAAAACATTGTTGGTAAAAAAAAATTGCCTGAACTTGGAGTGTGTGATCTTTAGATATACTCTCCTCAACTGACATTATGAAAGTAAATGATACATCTGAGCTATCAACAATAGTGATTAATACAGACAAATATTTTTTTTCTATAAGTAAAAGTAGTAATTATTGATAAGTGTAATCAAACACCTGTATTCTGGAAAGAAATTCTTTGTTTAGGAAACTGGTGGGCTAATGGCATGTATCAAGGCTAGAATAATTATCTACCACAGTACATCCTGGTCTGGTTTTCTATCTTTTACAAAATACAAATCATGAGAGACGAAACCCATATAAAGTTTTAATAAGCAAATTATGAAAAAAGATGATATGTGTTGAACTATTGCACCCAAAAGTCTAGATCTCTAGAACCTTGTTTAAGACCCTCTCAGCAGCCTCATTGAGAACATAACTCAAAAACTTGTAAGTTGTGATTGCAGAGACTGCCATGGCCACTGGGATTCCTATCAGTGGAACATTTCGAGATGTTTCCTCTGTTATTAGTAAAGCAGATGTGCCTGCAAGTTGGATCAACAATGTCAGGATCAGATCTGGGTTTATTTCTGAATTGGCTAGTTCTGAATGAAGAACAGCTTCTAGATCACTGAATGATACATTTGTGTTGGCAGAAAGTCTCATGAGGGATGAGGTGTCAAGACCAAATCCTATCACATATGACGTGATAACAGAAACCAACAGAGATAGGTCGATAGCAGTAGAAAGGCCAGGAATTGGTACAGCCGCCCCACATAGACAGAATAGCAAAATATTTTATTCTGGATTGAAAAGTCTTCTTCTTCTTGTTGATGATCTCCAGGCTGATGTTTGGAATGGCCATCAACAGAACATGCCTCTTCTGCTCAGGAAGCTCTCCCACTAAGAACGTTATTAAGTCTGGAAAGTTGTACTGATGACAATCGAAGTTGGATATCAGGAAGACCCGAGGAGACTCAAATCCTTGACTCTGAAATGCTGGTTAGAAAATAGAAAGAAAAATGAAGAAAAAAAAAGAATTGCTTTTAACTTACTGTAATAAAATGCCACAAACATACTAGTCACCCCCAACAAGCAGAGACAAATTTTATATCATGCTAATTTAAATGATTTATACAAATTTTTATTTCACACCACTGTGTCTAAAAAATATTTTGTCGGTTCTCAATATTGCAGCAGCAATGTTGGTGGAATAAATTAGCAAAAAGATTTTTTTTGAATGCAGGATAAATTGAGTTCGTCGCCGTGTCTTGTTCAGCACCCACGTTGTTTTTAATGCTAATTAATGGCTTCATAAATAACTGAGGTACACAGGACCGTTAATGTTTGATGTGTGTCTTAGAATTCAGTTGACCAACCTGTACCTAAACGCTGCATACAAGAAAAGTACAATGTAAATGTAATTTACATTCCCTCTCTCTCCAGGAAGAGGATTTACCCGTTATTATAATCTCAACAGATTTCTTTCGTTCTATTGTCTTCCGCTTGTCCGGGGCCGGGTCGAGGGGGCAACAACCTCACAAAAAAAAACAGCCTCACAAAAAAAACAGCCTCCCAACCCAGCTGCATCCTCCAGCTCACCTAGAAGGATCCAGAGTCGTTCCCCGCCCACCTGTGAGACATAATCTCTCCAGCAGGTTTGGGGTCTGCCTCTTGGTCTCCTCTGGGTGGGACTCGCCCAAAACACCTCATCAACAAGACGCTTGAGAGGCATCCTGACCAGATAGCCGAACCAGTCCATCTGGCTTCTCTCAACCTGGAGTAGTAGCAGTTCGACACTAAGCTCCTCCCGTACAGCAGAACTTCTCACCCGATCTCTGAGTGAGAGGCCAGCCGCCCTGCAGGGGAAGCTCATTTCAGCTGCTTGTATCTGCGATCAAATTCTTTCGTTCTCCACCAACAGCTGGTGACCATAGGTAAGGGTTTCCTATGGTTTCCTATTCCTGGTTTATTCCTGTTACCAGGAATTTGACTCTGAATATTTGTGCTGTGAAAGTATTGTCTTGTTTAGGCTTTAGGCTTATTCTTTTTCAAACATTAGAAAAACAACTATTTACAATGCAAGTCTCACCTTGAACACAGTTTTCTCTGATTCTTGCCATTGTTGACTGTTCATTGTATTTAACCTTCTGCTTTTTTTGTTCATTCCTCAAATCATTGTCAATCTTTGAGCAAGCAAAGTAGAACTTCTTTCCCATCTTCTGAATCTCTTTGGCAAGTTTTACATCGTTTTGTCGGAAGCGAGAATCTGAGATGATGATGAAGAAGTCAAACTTCTCAAATCCAACAAGCTCCAGGTATTCATCAGCTGGATACCTAGTGGTTCCAATCCCGGGAAGATCCCATAAAATGATGTTTGGATAATGTGGATGTGGATATGGTTTAACATCATTAGTGGATTCCACAACATCAGTGGGTGCTGCATTTTCATCGTCATCACTAATGCCACGCAATGCATTAACAAAAGAGGATTTTCCAGAACCAGTTTCTCCAGTGACAGCGATGTTTAATGGTGTGTTACTTTCTTCTTTTAGTTTTTCTTTCACTTTTGCTGCAGCTGTAGCAAAGTCAGGGTGATTTAGTTCTTCTTTTAGTTCCTCCACAATGTCTAAAAGTAATTTATTTTGATCATCCATAATTCCCCTAAAAACCAGAAAAACACAACTGAAGTTAGAAACACAGTCTTGACTAAATTTTGGGGGGTGGGATGAGACATTTTTATCTTAGGGTGTTTCTAATTGAAAGTTCTTGGACTTCTTATATAAACCAAAACTGCTAAAAAAAAAAAAAAAAAAACTTTCATATTTTACAGGGTTGTAAACTGGTGCCATAATCTTAGGAGGAGTGGTAAATGTGCATAGGAAGGTTTTAGCCTGCACTGGGGAGCCATCTGGATGGCCCGGTACTTTGTGGTGTTCCCTGTTCCATCCCTTTCTTCCACAAAGAAGGGTTGCCTTGGCCTGTGTTGTGGTTGGATATTTGCATGTCACTTGTTACTGGGAACTTTTTCGCTTCCCAGGATCTGGTTTAGTATTAGATTTTTCTTAGGTTAATTTTATCAAATGTAAAAAGAAAGCATCACTGCTTTCTTTCAGATCAGGAGGGAAAAGGAAGCAGCTCACAGAGCCAATGACAGAGAGAGCTACAAAGGCGCTAAGTACCGGTTCTCAAGAGAGGTACAGCAGGCGAGATCCAGGTACAATAAACGTCTGAAGGAGCAATTCTCTGTCAATGACACCGCCTCTGTCTGGAGATCACTTCGGCAAATTACCAATTATAAGCCGAAAGCCCCACATGCTGCTGATGACTTACAACTGGCAGAGAAACTCAACACCTTTTATGCCAGGTTTGATGTCTCACTCTCCTCCCCCCTCACTGATCAAGAACCTTCAGACACTTTGAAGCCACTCCCATCCCCCACCCAATTAACAACAGAGGTCACTCCAGCTGACCAGCCCTCCCCCTCCACTGCTTTCTTGGTGACAAAACAGGATGTGCTCAAGCTCTTCCGCAAGCAAAACCCTCGGAAAGCTTCGGGCCCAGATGGTGTCTCCCCGGCCACCCTGAAACACTGTGCTGAGGAACTGTCTCCAGTTTTCACAGACATTTTCAACACCTCGCTGAAGACATGCCACGTTCCAGCCTGCTTCAAGCGGTCCACCATCGTTCCTGTTCCCAAGAAGCCCCGTATCACTGGATTTAATGACTACAGGCCTGTGGCGCTTACGTCTGTAGTCATGAAGTCATTCGAACGCCTGGTCCTCCCTCATCTCAAGCACTTCACCTCTCCCTCTCTGGACCCTCTGCAGTTTGCCTACAGAGCCAACAGGTCTGTAGACGACGCCATCAACCTGGCCCTCCACTTCACCCTGCAGCACCTGGACTCCCCGGGAACCTATGCTAGGATCCTGTTTGTGGACTTCAGCTCTGCATTCAACACCATCCTCCCTACCCTGCTTCAGGACAAGCTCTCTCAGCTCAACGTGCCTGACTCCACTTGCAGGTGGATTACTGACTTCCTAACAGACCGGAGGCAGTGCGTGCGGCTGGGGAAGAATGTCTCCACCTCTCGGACTATCATCACAGGATCTCCACAGGGCTGTGTCCTCTCTCCCCTGCTCTTCTCCCTGTACACCAACTCCTGCACTTCCAGCCATGACTCTGTCAAACTGATCAAGTTTGCAGATGACACCACACTCATTGGGCTCATCTCTGATGGCGATGAGTCGGCCTACAGGATGGAGGTAGACCGGCTGGTGTCCTGGTGCAGCAACAACAGCCTGGAGCTCAACGCTCAGAAGACAGTGGAGATGATCGTGGACTTTAGGAAAGTCACAGCTCCCATTACCCCCCTTGCACTGACAGACTTCTCCATCACCACTGTAGACTCTTTCCGCTTCCTCGGCACTACCATCACACAGGACCTAAAGTGGGAGCCATCCATCAGCTCCCTGATCAAAAAGGCCCAGCAGAGGATGTACTTTCTGCGGCAGTTGAAGAAAGCCAAGCTGCCTGCCCAGATGTTGGTGCAGTTTTACACAGCCATCATCGAGTCTGTCCTCACCTCCTCCATCACCGTGTGGTACGCTGGAGCCACAGCCAGGAACAAACACAGACTGCAGCGCATTGTGCGCTCCGCAGATCGGCTGCAGCCTTCCATCTCTCGAAGACCTGTACGTCTCCAGGACTCGGGGGCGTGCAGGTCGGATAGCAGCTGACCCTTCCCACCCTGGACATGGACTTTTTGAGCGACTCCCCTCGGGCAGGAGGCTCCGGTCCATTCGGACCAGAACATCCCGCCACAAAAACAGCTTCTTCCCTTCTGCCGTTGGACTTATGAACTCTTTATAACCTGGATCCCCACATCTCTTAGTCACTTTATAACCTGGATCCCCACATCTCTTAGTCACTTCCCTCTTGTCACTTTACGATCTTTATTATTTTCTATTATTTTCTATGACATTGCACTACTTTTCTTTTTCTTCTGAGCACTCTTAGTTTTGTAAAAATTATTATTATTTTTATTTATTTTTATTATTTTTATTTTATATGTTTGCACACCTGTATCAAAACAAGTTCCTAGTCTCTGATATTTTTCACTGACATGGCAATAAAAGCATTCTGATTCTGATTCTGATTTACATCTGGTTTAAATACAGGTTCACATCTTGTTATTATTCATTGTTGCTGTGTGTAACTTTCTTTCTGTACTGTTCCAGTTTCAATGTTTTTGTGGGTGTATCTTCACCTAAAGACTCTGCCACATGCTCTCTGTTACATACTGTACATTGTTCTACGTTGGTTTACAGTTTATTCAGTTAGACCGATATCATCAGAAAAATTGTGCGTTGGTTTCTCATTTATTTCTTTTGTTTTCTTTACACTCTCATTCCTTCTCATTACGCCCCAATTAGTTGCCTGTGTGTGACAAAGGGAAAGAAATCAAGTTTTTCCACTTTGTGTATTTACATTTGAAATAAATGCCTCTTCAAACTCCACCTGTTCTGGTTTTAGTTAAATATCCCTCTATCTCCATCTAACCCTGAATACACATACATATATATATATACACATATATATATATATATATATATATATATATATGGAGATATATATATGGAGATGTATATATATGAATGAATGAATATAGTTTATTTAAGTGTCATGCACATGTGCCCACACAGGCCAATATGACATGGTAAAGCAGAACAGAGATCATATCATCACATTACATGATAGAAGTTTGTTACAACAAATTCAAAATTTCTTCAAATACAAAGTATCCATTCATAAGATCCAAGCTTATTCTAAAAAAGTTGCCAAACAAATGTATCGTTGTATATCTGTATATATAATTATACTTAAATACATGTATATATATTTATCCGTCTCTTTTCCTGTTGGCACTAAATGAAGAGAAATAATAAAAAAAATTAAGACTAATTTTAAAATCAAGAATATGTTTATATTTAACAGTCACTCTATTTTACAGAGAACACATGTCTTATTTTGTATACTCCACAAGTAAAACCTAAATTAAGCTTTCACATTCTGTCAAAATTACATTCTATGTGACTGTGAGGCAGTGTGTCAGAGGTATGTTCCAAATCAAAGAGAAATTAACTCGTGTTTAACTTATATGGTATATAATCTTTATGTCTTCTGTTAAACAAATAAAAGTTTAGCCATTTAGACTACATACGATATAAAAGAGTAACTAGATTTTATTGAAAGAATCAAATAATAAAACTCACTAAATCAGAGGCTTCTTCAAACCTATTTAAACATATAGTACTGCCCACAGTCGGCTGGTGAATCCTACCATTAAGCACTGAGCAAAGACAGGTATGAACTACTTGACCGTACTACCCTCTTCTGCTCAAAAGACATTTGAGTTAGAGTGGCAGCAGCCTTACCCGGAAAATTATTTTAAAAATTTGAATCTACTTGCACTTTTTTCTGTTTTCTGGTTGTCGTCAGCTTTGAATATCCCTGTGAATTAAAAAAAAACTCTTGCAATGAACTTAATTACACAAATATATCTATTGTATCATCTATTACAGAACAAAATATATAGCAATAAATTGGCTCAGAGCCAGAAGGACGAATTGTCTCAAAGATGATGCATTCTCTATTTTTAAAAGTTTGACCAAAAGAAGTCCGTCCTCTATTTGGTGATTGGCTTCGTGGCTTGGTATCAGTCACTCCCTTTATTACAACAAAGAAAGAAAAGGACGAAAAAGAAGAGAGGAGGAAGAGCAAGAAAATTCCTTTCCTCCAATGATTAGGGAGGATCGTGACAGTCAAACGGTGCACAGTTTCTAAAGACCTGCTTATCAACCCAGAGAAGAGATCTTCATGATGACAAAAAATTTCCAAAAAATGTACGATATCTGATTAGAAGACAACAATTGTAACTCCAGAAAGTATTTTCAAAGGGACAGAGGTAACGACCACACCACCAAAACAAAGTCAATCTATTTGATGGCTGAATACTACCGTCTGTTTGAACACCGAACATCCGAAGCCCAATCATTCAAAGACCCTGCTCAATGACAAGAAGTGAGCAAGAACATTCCAGTACATGACAAATCATCCTTGATTTGTGATTTCTCCAGTCTGTTTTACACTCAGCAGTAGAAGGAGGGCTAATGGCACCTATCAAGGCTAGAATATTTATCTACCACAGCACATCTTAGACAGGTTTTTGTCTTTTACAAAATACAATTCATGTGAGTCGAAACCCAGATAAAGTTTTACTTTTATCAAAGAAGATGAAATGAGTTGAACTATTGCACACAAACCAGAATGTAAAAGGGTGCTATAGATAAAATCATTTTGTTCTCTCTTTTTTTAGTCAGGTTGTTTATGATAAGTCACTGTGTTTCCTGTAAGTCCGCAGATTTGCACAAACCTGTTTGCATACATGTCATACATTTTTTTTAGGTGTGAGAAAGAAAGGGACAAGGATCACACAAGGCAGGGTGATGGAACAAAACTGGGTGTTAGTATTGTTAGAGAAAAATAAAAATTCATAGTAAAGTTCATCATATCTTTTAGTTTTGAATGGAGAAGATTTCCAATACATTAGAAAACCATGCAATTTGAAACCCAAAAACTGTATTAATAGGTTTCTTTTTTAAAAATCATTCATTTTCTGATATCCTATTTAAACAGAGCAAAGTGAATACATTTGCTCCTTGTTTATCACGAGAGTTTCTGTGCAGTCTAAAAATATACATTATAATCATCTTTATTTATTTTTACAGATGCTGTCAGACTAAAATCTCTCTACAAGTCACTTTATTACTTTTTCAGACCGGCATTAACACTTTTTTCTTCTTGTGTCAAATTTTCAAGTAATTGAGTTAAACTAGTGACAACTTTAATTGTGTTAGAATAATATCATCAATGTATGTATATATAAAAAAAAAACAATAGGATGTTATGAAATATAATTCACTTTTCTTGTTAAAATGTCATTTAAAAAAAGTGATTCCGCAACAATTTTTTTCAATTTCGTGCCTTTTTTCTCCAAAATAGAAAGATACCCACCATGCTTGTTCTTAACAGCTGGAAAAAAATGACAGTCATGTGACTTTAAGCAGGTTCATCCGAAAACTATTGCTAGTTAAAGTTTTAATAGTGAGATTTCAAAAAGAAAACCCATTTTACAAACAAACAAATGAAACATTCTGGGGTGGTAACATTTTTATTATTTCATTTTGCTCTCATTTGAAGTATGTCTTCCTGTTCAAGCATCATGCAAAAAATACTTTTGAAAACCTGATTTTAATGTCTTTGGCAAGTTTCTATATGTAACATGTATTCAGTGGGATGACTAGCTCTGCATGGAGTCAAGAAGAGTATCGGGGAGTATAGCTACTTAGGTTCACTTTTACGGAGTCATTCATGTTTTCATCTGACAGTGTAGTTCTGAACTTTGATTTAATAACCTTCATGTCAGAAAAGGCTGACTCAAACAGGTAAGTAGACCCAAACAAAGCAGTCATTTTCAGAGCTGTTACATGAAGATTCCTAAATTCATCTGGCTCTACAAAGCTCCAGAAAAGGTGAAAATGCTGCTGAGACTTGAGCTGCACATTATTTTGAATGTTTATTATCTTCATTTTTAATAATAATAACAATAATAATACATTTTATTTATAACGCACTGTACATTTCCAGTGGATATCTCAAAGTGCTGGATCTACTGCAGGGGTCACCAACAGTGTGCCCGCGGGCACCAGGTCGCCCGCAGCGACCGCATCAGTCGCCCGCAGGCCAGTTCTAAAAGTAGCACTAATCACAAATTAGCTCTGTCTAAAATTTTATTTAATTGTGTTGCTATTCTTGTTTATTTCATTTACAGTGATGTAAATTTAAAAACTAATAGATCAAAACGTTAAAAAAAAATGCATATCACAAAAAAAAGTTTAATATCCGAACTCTGACGTAGTATGGATCGGTGGTGGTCACTCTAGCGCGCAAGACAAACCAGCTTTGCTGAGATGAGCTCGTAGCGTGGCAGAAAAAAAGGAAGAAAACTTGAAGGAAGGGGAGGAAGAGTTCTTTTTAACCAAAGTGAACTATGTGTGTCTCATCTGTGGTGCGACTGTGGCGACGCGTATGCGGCACAACGTGGAGAGACATTTCTGTACATGTCACAAAAGCTACCATGCTAACTACCCACCAGGCAGCGCAATACGGACGGGAAAAGCCCGTGAGTTAAAGGCAGCTTTGGGAGAACAGCAGTCTTTTTTTTAAGAGAACGGTAAAAAAAAACTGTCAAAAAATAACTGAAGCCTCATTTAGAGCTACACATTTATTGATAAACAAAAAAGAAGAGGACACAGTTCACTGGTGAAGAGCATGCAATGCCAGGCCTCCCACTAACAAAGAAACAAATGCCAGATATTAATATGACATTAAAGATAAATTTTAATATATTTTACAGATGTTACAGACGTGATGATTTGTTTTAATGGCTGCAAATGTAGTGATTAGTACAAATGTGATAAGATTTATTTTGAAAGGAGTATGTTTTTGTTAAATATTACATAGTTGATCATTTCTAGAAACATGGTTCAGAGTTTATGATTTGATAAATGTTGTAAAAATTGAAAAAGACTTCCTGCAAAATGTTGAGAAAGTGATCATTTAAAAATGAAACACTTGTATATTGGATATTGAAATGTATCTGTTTCTGTTTAATCAGACTGAAATAATTATTGTGATGGATCATTAACAATCAGTGTCTTCACATAGAATATCATTATTAATAATATCAAATTAAAGGTAAACTGTGTAACTTTGTTATTTCAGAAGTGTATTATCAAAGTGGTAGCCCTTTGGATTACTCAGTGCCCTTGAAGTAGCCCTCGGTATCAAAGAAGTTGGTGACCCCTGATCTACTGGATTAACACAAAAAAGTTCAGCCATCTGTTTGTAAATCTCACTTACATCCACATCCATGAATAGGTTGGCCATAAATGTCACACAAGGTTCAAGTTTTTCAAAGTCAGAGGATCTGACGGCAAATTCTTGTCCAAGCCTTGACAAAAGGTCACAATATTTGTATTTATTTAAAATACTGGCTGCTCCTGAGTGACTTTCAAACATTATGAGAGTGAGGGGAAAAGCTGAAACTTTTTCTTTTTCTCTTGCTGAATGTACAATGATAGTTTGGGAATGAACGCCCTGACGGCACTGATCATATCAGAAATATGCTTTTCTCTGCCTTGTAACTGAATGTTAAGGTGGCTAATTTTCTCAGTTACGTCAGTCATGAAAGAAAGATCAAGAAGCCACTCTGCATCGGTTAATAGGGTTGTGTCCTCCTCTCTCGTTTTCATAAAAATCTCAATTTCACCCAGCAAGGAAAAAAAAGCGCTGTAGGATTTTACCCTGACTTAAGCCACCGGACTTTAGTCTGAACGAGGAGATCTCCATACTCTGCAAAGCATTCTTCCAGGAACAGCTTCAGTGTTGTTTTGTATTTTCTCTAATTGAGATGACAATCTTAACAACAGGCTTCGTGTTGTACTTACCAATCAATGTTTGCAGACACTTGGACATCTGACGTTGACCAAAGAAATTTTTAAAATATTATCATCATTATTGCTCAATCTAAAAATGTCACTATTCTGATTTCAATGTCTCATCATCGTATAGAATGAATAACGAGTTTGCGACCAGAAAAAGAAGCTCCATATTGGATTTGAAAGCAAAGAAATTAAAAACATATTTTAGTCAGAAGTTTTTGATCTGTTGGTGTCCCCTTTTTATTTCATTAAAACTGATAACCATTCAAAACCAGGTCAAACCTCTGTAATGCAAACAAAGTTTTTTTTTCCGTCACTTCAATCTTTTTAACAATTCAACACCCATTCCGCAGAAGCAGGAACTGGCAAAGGAAAAACCAACGCCACACACTAGGTAGATGACAATAAAACTGGTAAATTTTATTCATATTAGGTCATTACACAGGTTATTTACAATATTTCAACCGTGAATCAAAAATATTCTATTTTCACAGTAAAATGTTATGATCATTTGATATGATAATTTGACTGATAAAATGCAAGTACCTTGGTAGACATTTTTCTTTTTCATCCAACACTAAAAAACCACCTATTTGGGGTGTACCCCGCCCTTCTCCTCGAATCAGACGGGATGTGCTCCTGCAACCTTGCAAAGGATAGATGGTTAAGAAGGTGACTGACTGACAAATTAAGAAGAAGATTTATTGACTTTTAAAATCAGTCTGAACAGTTTAGAAAGTGTTGTTGGTAAAAAAAAAAAAATGCCTGAACTTGGAGTGTGTAATCTTAGTTATTCTGAAAGTAAAAGTAGTAGTTATTGCTATGTGTAATCAAACATTCGGATTCTGAAAAGGTATCCCTTTGTTTCGGAAACTGGTGAGCTAATGGCATGTATCCTGGCTACAATATTTATCTACCACAGCACATCCTAGTCTGGTTTTCTGTGTTTTACAAAATACAAATCAAGTGAGATGAAAGCCAGATAAAGTTTCAGTAAGCTTTATCTGGCTTACTAATTATTACATTTTTAAAGAAGATGACATGAGTTGAACTATTGCACAAAAAAAAACTTTAGAGCTCTAGAACCTTGTTTAAGACCCTCTCTGCAGCCTCAGCAACCTCATTTAGAGCATAACTCAAAAACTTGTAAGTTGTGATTGCAGAGGCTGTCATGGCCACTGGGATTCCTATCAGTGGAACATTTCGAGATGTTTCCTCTGCTATTACTAAGACAGATGTGCCTGCAAGATGGGTCAACCATTTCAGGATCAGAGTTTTGTTTATTTCTGAATTGGCTAGTTCTGAATGAAGAACAGCTTCTAGATCACTGAATGATACGTTTGTGCTGGCAGAAAGTCTCATGAGGGATGAAGTGTCAAGACCAAATCCTATCACAAAGGACTCGATAGCAGAAACCAACAGATTTAGGTCGATAGCAATAGAAAAGCCAGGAATTGGTACAGCCGCCCCACATGCAGACAGAATAGCAAAGTATTTTATTCGGGATTGAAAAGCCTCCTTCTTCTTGTTGATGATCTCCAGGCTGATGTTTGGAATGGCCATCAACAGAACATGCCTCTTCTGCTCAGGAAGCTCTCCCACTAAGAACGTTTCTAAGTCTGGAAAGTCGTACTGATGACGATGGAAGCTGGATATCAGGAAGACCCGAGGAGACTCAAATCCTTGACTCTGAAATGCTGGTTTAAAAATAGAAAGAAAAATGAAGAAAAAAAAAAGATTTGCTTTTAACTTAATAAAATGCCAAAAACATACTAGTCACACCCAACAAGCAGAGACAAATTTTATATCATGCTAATTTAAATGATTTATACAAATTTTTATTTCACACCACTGTGTCTAAAAGATATTTTGTTGGTTCTCAATATTGCAGCAGCAATGTTTGTGGAATAAATCAGCAAAAAGATTTTTTGGAATGCAGGATAAATTGAGTTAGTCATTGTGTCTTGTTCAGCACCCACGTTGTTTTTAATGCTAATTAATGGCTTCATAAATAACTGAGGTACACAGGACCGTTAATGTTTGATGTGTGTCTTAGAATTCAGTTGACCAACCTGTACCTAAACGCTGCATACAAGAAAAGTACAATGTAAATGTAATTTACATTCCCTCTCTCTCCAGGAAGAGGATTTTCCCGTTATTATAATCTCAACAGATTTCTTTCGTTCTATTGTCTTCCGCTTATCCGGGGCCGGTTCGAAGGGGCAACAACCTCACAAAAAAAACAGCCTCACAAAAAAAACAGCCTCCCAACCCAGCTGCATCCTCCAGCTCACCTAGAAGAATCCAGAGTCGTTCCCCACCCACCTGTGAGACATAATCTCTCCAGCAGGTTAGGGGTCTGCCTCTTGGTCTCCTCTGGGTGGGACTCGCCCAAAACACCTCATCAACAAGACCCTCGAGAGGCATCCTGACCAGATAGCCGAACCACTGCATCTGGCTTCTCTCAACCTGGAGTAGGAGCAGTTCGACCCTAAGCTCCTCCCGTACAGCAGAACTTCTCACCCGATCTCTGAGTGAGAGGCCAGCCGCCCTGCAGGGGAAGCTCATTTCAGCTGCTTGTATCTGCGATCAAATTCTTTCGTTCTCCACCAACAGCTGGTGACCATAGGTGAGGGTTTCCTATGGTTTCCTATTCCTGGTTTATTCCTGTTACCAGGAATTTGACTCTGAATATTTGTGCTGTGAAAGTATTGTCTTGTTTAGGCTTTAGGCTTATTCTTTTTCAAACATTAGAAAAACAACTATTTACAATGCAAGTCTCACCTTGAACACAGTTTTCTCTGATTCTTGCCATTGTTGACTGTTCATTGTATTTAACCTTCTGCTTTGTTTGTTCAGCCGTCAAATCGTTGTCAATCTTTGAGCGAGCAAAGTAGAACTTCTTTCCCATCTTCTGAATCTCTTTGGCAAGTTTTACATCGTTTTGTCGGAAGCGAGACTCTGAGATGATGATGAAGAAGTCAAACTTCTCAAATCCAACAAGCTCCAGGTATTCATCAGCTGGATACTTAGTGGTTCCAATCCCGGGAAGATCCCATAAAATGATGTTTGGATAATGTGGATGTGGATATGGTTTAACATCATCAGTGGATTCCACAACATCAGTGGGTGCTGCATTTTCATCGTCATCACTAATGCCACGCAATGCATTAACAAAAGAGGATTTTCCAGAACCAGTTTCTCCAGTGACAGCGATGTTTAAAGGTGTGTTAGTTTCTTCTTTTAGTTTTTCTTTCACTTTTGCTGCAGCTGTAGCAAAGTCAGGGTGATTTAGTTCTTCTTTTAGTTCCTCCACAATGTCTAAAAGTAATTTATTTTTATCATCCATAGTTCCCCTAAAAACCAGAAAAACACAACTGAAGTTAGAAACACAGTCTTGACTAAATTTTGGGGGGTGGGATGAGACATTTTTATCTTAGGGTGTTTCTAATTGAAAGTTCTTGGACTTCTTATATAAACCAAAAATGCTAAAAAAAAAAAAAAAAAAAAAAAAAAAACTTTCATATTTTACAGGGTTGTAAACTGGTGCCATAATCTTAGGAGGAGTGGTAAATGTGCATAGGAAGGTTTTAGCCTGCACTGGGGAGCCATCTGGATGGCCCGGTACTTTGTGGTGTTCCCTGTTCCATCCCTTTCTTCCACAAAGAAGGGTTGCCTTGGCCTGTGTTGTGGTTGGATATTCGCATGTCACTTGTTACTGGGAACTTTTTCGCTTCCCAGGATCTGGTTTAGTATTAGATTTTTCTTAGGTTAATTTTATCAAATGTTAAAAGAAAGCATCACTGCTTTACATCTGGTTTAAATACAGGTTCACATCTTGTTATCATTCATCTTTGCTGTGTGTAACTTTCTTTCTGTACTGTTCTAGTTTCAATGTTTTTGTGGGTGTATCTTCACCTAAAGACTCTGCCACATGCTCTCTGTTACATACTGTACATTGTTCTACGTTGGTTTACAGTTTATTCAGTTAGACCGGTATCATCAGAAAAATTGTGCATTGGTTTCTCATTTATTTCTTTTGTTTTCTTTACACTCTCATTCCTTCTCATTACGCCCCAATTAGTTGCCTGTGTGTGACAAAGGGAAAGAAATCAAGTTTTTCCACTTTGTGTATTTACATTTGAAATAAATGCCTCTTCAAACTCCACCTGTTCTGGTTTTAGTTAAATATCCCTCTATCTCCATCTAACCCTGAATACACATATATATATGTATATATATATGAATGAATGAATGAATGAATATAGTTTATTTAAGTGTCATGCACATGTGCCCACACAGGCCTGTATGACATGGTAAAGCAGAACAGAGATCATATCATCACATTACATGATAGAAGTTTGTTACAACAAATTCAAAATTTCTTCAAATACAAAGTATCCATTCATAAGATCCAAGCTTATTCTAAAAAAGTTGCCAAACAAATGTATCGTTGTATATCTGTATATATAATTATACTTAAATACATGTATATATATTTATCCGTCTCTTTTCCTGTTGGCACTAAATGAAGAGAAATAATAAAAAAAATTAAAACTAATTTTAAAATCAAGAATATGTTTATATTTAACAGTCACTCTATTTTACAGAGAACACATGTCTTATTTCGTATACTCCACAAGTAAAACCTAAATTAAGCTTTCACATTCTGTCAAAATTACATTCTATGTGACTGGGAGGCAGTGTGTCAGAAGTATGTTCCAAATCAAAGAGAAATTAACTCGTGTTTAACTTATATGGTATATAATCTTTATGTCTTCTGTTAAACAAATAAAAGTTTAGCCATTTAGACTACATACGATATAAAAGAGTAACTAGATTTTATTGAAAGAATTAAATAATAAAACTCACTAAATCAGAGGCTTCTTCAAACCTATTTAAACATATAGTACTGCCCACAGTCGGCTGGTGAATCCTACCATTAAGCACTGAGCAAAGACAGGTATGAACTACTTGACCGTACTACCCTCTTCTGCTCAAAAGACATTTGAGTTAGAGTGGCAGCAGCCTTACCCGGAAAATTATTTTAAAAATTTGAATCTACTTACACTTTTTTCTGTTTTCTGGTGGTCGTCAGCTTTGAATATCCTGTGAATTAAAAAAAACTCTTGCAATGAACTTAATTACACAAACATATCTATTGTATCATCTATTACAGAACAAAATATATAGCAATAAATTGACTCAGAGCCAGAAGGACGAATTGTCTCAAAGATGATGCATTGTCTATTTTTAAAAGTTTGACTGAAAGAAGTCCGTCCTCTATTTGGTGATTGGCTTCGTGGCTTGGTATCAGGTCACTCCCTTTATTACAACAAAGAAAGAAAAGGACGAAAAAGAAGAGAGGAGGAAGAACAAGAAAATTCCTTTCCTCCACTGATTAGGGAGGATCGTGACAGTCAAACGGTGCACAGTTTCTAAAGACCTGCTTATCAACCCAGAGAAGAGATCTTCATGATGACAAAAAATTTCCAAAAAATGTACGATATCTGATTAGAAGACAACAATTGTAACTCCAGAAAGTATTTTCAAAGGGACAGAGGTAACGACCACACCACCAAAACAAAGTCAATCTATTTGATGGCTGAATACTACCGTCTGTTTGAACACCGCTCGATTAGTTGCCTGTGTGTGACAGTTTGTGTTGTTGCATTTGAAATGAAAGTCTTTTATAGTCATACACCAGTAAATGTCACTGTAAAAGTTTTACAATGTTTTCTACCCAATCTGAAGCCCAATCATTCAAAGACCCTGCTCAATGACAAGAAGTGAGCAAGAACATTCTAGTACTTGACAAATCATCCTAGATTTGTGATTTTTCCAGTCTGTTTTACACTCAGCAGTAGAAGGAGGGCTAATGGCACCTATCAAGGCTAGAATATTTATCTACCACAGCACATCCTAGACAGGTTTTCTGTCTTTTACAAAATACAAATGATGTGAGTCTAAACCCAGATAAAGTTTTAGTGAGCACATTAGCAAAGAAAATGGCATGAATTGAACTATTGCGCAATAGTACAACTATTGCACAGGTCGGGTTGTTTATGATAACTCACTCTGATTCCTGTAAGTCCACAGATTTGCACGAACCTGATTGCATAATTGTCACACATTTTTTAGGTGTGACAATAAAAAAAGAACAACGATAACACAAAGCAAGGTCAAAGGACAAAACTGGGTGTGTCAGTATTGTTAGAGAAAAACAAAAAATAATCACAATTTTTTCATCTTTATTTATTTTACAAATGTTTTCAGACTAAAATCCCCTATGAGTCACTTTATTACTTTTACAAACCGGCATTAACAGATGCACACTTTTTTTTCTTGTGTCAAAGTTTCAAATAATTGAGTTAAAATAGTGACAGCTTTAATTGAGTTAGAATAACATTTATGAGTGTGTATTTAAAAAAAACATTAGGATATTATGAAATATAATGTACTTTTCTTATTAAAAATGTCATTAAAAATAGTATTCAGCAACAACTTTTCAATGTTATGCATTTTTTTCTCCAAAATAGAAAGATACCAACAATGCTTGTTTTTAACAGCCGGAAAAAATTGACACTGAAATGACTTAAAGCAGGTTCATTAAGAAAAAAAAAGTTTTAAGTGTGAGATTTCAAAAAGAAAACCCAGTTTACAAACAAACAAATGAAATATTCTGGGGTGGTAACATTTTTATTATTTCATTTTTTGTTTTACATGTAACAGGTATTCAGTTGGATGGCTGGAGTCAAGAAGAGCAAGGTATTGTGATCAAGATCAAGAAGCCACTCTGCATCGGTTAACAGAATGATATCCTCTCCTCTCATTTCAATAAAAAGCTTAATTTCACCCAGCAAGGGAAAAAAGGTGCCGTAGTATTTTATCCCGACTTAGCCTCTAGACTTCAGTCTGAAAGAAGAGATCCTCATGCTGTTAACAACAGGGTTCATGACATGGTAAAATCCCATAACTTTTGCAAATGTAGCTTGTTGATGAATAATACAATGGTAGTTCACAAACTTGGGAAAGTCCAGGTCTGCTTTGCAGTGCGCAATAAATCCAAAGTACCTATTGTATAGCAGGCACTCCGTCCGTTGTTATAGACACCAGCTTTTAAACAGGTATTATTTTTTCTACAAAATAACCCTTTACTACATTAAAATGGTGAGTTGGATGATGTGGCCAGTTGAGGAAATTCTGTCCTTTCCTGTTCCAAACCTCATCTTTGGATCTTCCTCTCCTTTTGGCATTTCCCTTCAGGGGTAGCCACAGCAAGTCAGTTTGTTCCATCTAACCCTATCTGCTGTATCCTCTTTGGTCACACCAACTATCTTCATGTCTTCCTTCACTGTATCTATGAACCTCCTCTTTGGTCTTCCTCTAGTCCTCTTTCCTGGTGGTTCCAAACCCAGCATCCTTCTTCTGATGTACTCTCTCTCTCTCCTCTGCACATGTCCAAACCATCTCAGTCTGGCCTCTCTGACTTTAAAACCTCTAACATGTGCTGTTCCTCTGATCCTGTCCATTCTGGTCACTCCCAGAGAGATCCTCAGCATCTTCATCTCTGCTACAAACATCTCTGTTTCCTGTCTTTGAATCAGTGACACTGTCTCTAGACCAATTAGCATGGCCGGTCTCGCCACGGTTTTGTACACTTTACATTTAATTTTATCTGTAAATCGTCTTCCAACACCCATCTTTGGATAAAACGGAATATGATGGTACTATACACATGGTAGGTCAATCATAAAATTTGTATTAGAATTCGAAAAACAAGTGACACACAATTTTAGAAAGTATTTTCAAAGGAGCAGAGGGAACGACCAATGATGTTCACCAATGAAATATAGTCAATCAATTTGAGGGCTGAATACTATTGTCCGTTTCAACACCGCCCGATTAGTTGCCTGTGTGTGACAGTTTGTGTTGCATTTGAACAGGTGTGTGAACAACTGCAGCACTCAAATTTCTCTTCGGGGGATTAATAAATTATGGTTTGATTCCCATTGAGACCACCGTCTAGGGTCCTTGGAGAAGACACCTAACCCCTGTTTCTCCCACCATTGGCAGCAGGCTGCCACCTATAACGGGAGAGGTGTCTTCTCCAAGGACCCTAGACGTGAACTCAGTAAGATGCAAACCCGCGAATTTCCGGCCCACGGACGAACGCTCTAACCACTGAGCCACCGTTTCCCCCCAATGATATGTGACAAATCATTCTTGATTTGGGATCTCTTCAGTCTGTTTTACACCCAGCAGTAGCAGGAGGGCTAATGATACTAGAATATTTATCTACCACAACACATCCTAGACAGGTTCTCTGTCTTTTACAAAGTACAATTCATGTGAGACGAAACCCAGATAAAGTTTTACTTTTATCAAAGAAGATAAAATGAGTTGAACTATTACACAAAAACCAGAATGTAACAGGGTGCTATAGATAAAATCATTTTGTTCTCTCTTTTTTTTCTCAAGTTGTTTATGATAACTCACTCTGATTCCCGTAACGTCCGCAGATTTGCACAAACCTGTTTGCATACTTGTCATACATCTTTTCAGGTGTGACAAAAAAAGGACAACGATAACACAAGGCAAGGTCAAAGAACAAAACTGGGTGTTAGTATTGTTAGAAAAAAATAAAAAATTTCACCAATTTTTTTCATCTTTATTATTTTTACAAATGTTTTCAGAATAAAATCCCCTATGAGTCACTTTATTACTTTTTCAGACCAGCATTAACACTTTTTTCTTCTTGTGTCAAAGTTTCAAATAATTTAGTTAAATTAGTGACAACTTTAATTGTGTTAGAATAACATCTATGTGTGTGTATTAAAAAAAAATAATAGGATATTATGAAATATAATTTACTTTTCTTGTTAAAAAATCTCGTTAAAAAATGGGTTTCAGCGACACCTTTTTCAATGTTATGTCTTTTTTCCCCAAAATAGAAAGATACCCATCATGCTTGTTCTTAACAGCTGGAGAAAGTTAACAGTCATGTGACTTTAAGCAGGTTCATCCAAAAAATATTGCTAGTTAAAGTTTTAATTGTGAGATTTCAAAAAGAAAACCCATTTTACAAACAAACAAATGAAACATTCTGGAGTGGTAACATTTTTATTATTTCATTTTGCTCTCATTTCACACCTTGAAGTATGTCTTGCTTTCCAAGCATCACGCAAAAAATACTTTTGAAAACACCTGATTGTTCTTTTCAGATATTTTAATTGTATCAAGAACACACACATTTCTACTAAAGCTACTAAAGATACCTGTAGATTTTTTTTTATATTTTTATTATCTAATTTTTTTTGTTGTGTTACATTAAACTTCACAAAAAATCCCTCGAACAATGAGTAAGATATTCCACTGAAAGACTGGGACATGAAGTAATGGATCAATTCAGTCCAGTCCACTTTTCAGTACGATCATTTGCATCTTTGAAAGCTTCATAAAGCATAAAGTTTTCTCCACATTTTCTTTGCATTTTCAGCAGACACATTCAGACAGGACTTCAGAAAACTGTAATTAGCTAAATAAGAGAGGCTTACGACAAAAAGAGTTGCAAATGTTGGAAAGTAAGTGGATGGTCCATATCTGAACATAAACAGGAACTGGAAAACTTTCAGAAAGGCACTGGTGACTATTTGCTTTGAACTGAGTGACGACTTGATTACAGATGTCACATTCTGATAAGTAAGCCCTGTGGCAGCTGCAAATTTTTGCAAAGGAGGGTCATTGAGACCAAAATCCACTCTGTATTGTTTAATATTCTTCGCAACAAAAATGATATCAACAGCCACAGAAAAACATGTAAAAGGTACGATTGTTGCAGCTGCAGAAACGGCAACATGATACTTAATTTTATCAGAAAAAGCCTTTTTCTTGTTGTTGATGATCTCCTGACTGATGCCAGTTACAGAAAAGAGCAGAGCATGTCTCCTGAGGGTAGGGAGTTCTTCCTTGAAGGTCTCATGTAGGAGAGGGAAGTCATACTTATTGGGCTCAGAACTGGATACAAGGAAGATCGGAGGAGACTCAAACCCTTGGCTCTGAAGACCTACAAACAATAACAGAGCTATTGAGACTTTTAAGCATATTCCTGCATTCAAGAAAGAATTTTTTTATTAGAAAGAAAAAGTCATTAATATGTGAAGAATATGAATCAACAAAATGATAAAAACTTCAATCATGGGCTGTTCATGATACTTCCTAGTGAGGTCTTCCAGCCTAACAGGAAGAGACCACCAAGGAACATCCAAGACACCCAGGAAGGACTAGATGTCACAGAAGGAAGAACTACTTCTCCTAGCAGGAAGAATAAATGAGAGAATGGTGGCTGATACCCCGACCACCTCATGCAAAATGAGCAAAATACAACTTAGAGGCCTATGGATGAATCAATAGATGCACAGATGCATGCAGCTATGAACGAACAAGTTTGTAGATGAATGCCTGAAAGAATGAATGGCTAAATAATTGTCAGATAGTCTATGGAAATAAAACAATTTTGAAACAAAACTGTGGAAATGTGAAGTAATCTTAACAAATAGCAAAAAACATCTGACCTTCAAGGTTGTCTTGTCTGACTTTGTTCAGTAACTCCGCCTCATCAAATTTCTCCTTCATCTTTCTCCTTTCAGCATAAATGTTGTTGTCAATCTTTGAGCGAACAAAGTAGAACGTCTTTCCTATCTTTTGAATCTCCAGAGCAAGTTTGACATCATTTTCTCTGAAACGAGTATCTGAGACAATAATGAAGAAATCAAAATTTTCCAATTTGACATTGTTGTTTTTGTCTTGTAGACTGCAGATGGTTCCAATATCAGGAAGATCCCATAGAGTGACGTTCCGATGGTGTGGATGAGGATATGATTTAACCTCTGATGTGGTTTCTACATAATCAGGGGGGGCAACCTGCTCATCACTATCATCTATCCCTCTAAAGGCATCAATAAAGCTGGATTTACCAGATCCAGATTCCCCTGAGACACCAATTTTAAGTGGAGTATTAGTTTGATTCATTAGGTGTTTCAGAATCTGAACAACTTTAGTTGAGTCATTTTCCTTCATTGCTTTCTTTATTTCTTCTGTTTCAAATGGAAAGAAATCAGCCAGATCCCCCATGATCAACCTTAAAGAGATGAAAAAAAAAGTTTAAGTAGCTTTACTGTCTTAAATCACAGGTACCTTAAGTATTTTTAACTCAACATTGTAAAAGACAGAGATGGAAGGAGACAGACTGGGCCAGCATTTCTTGTTTTTAGATTTTGTTTATGACATTCAAAATAGTATATTTAAATTATCTGAACATTACAGTGAGGGAACAGAATAGCAGGGAACTCAAATGAAACTTTAAATGACTTAAGATAAGTGAAAGATAATGACTAATGAATCACAAATACTTAAACAATTCGCCAGTCAAAAAGTTATCTTATTAAACATAAAAAAAGAAGCTACTCACAAAGATTTCAGACTGAAGGAGAAATGAGTCTGTAAACCTGTTAAAGGGCTTAATGTGTCAGACTCTTGCTGTCACGGTAGATGTGAAAGATGTACAGTGGAACTTTGAGGAAGTGAACGGGTAAAAAAATACAGAGGAGGAGTTTCATTTGAATGTTGTTTGCACAACCTGATCGTGAATGGCACGCCTAAGTCCGTGTGACAGCAACTGTAGAAATGATGGTGTGTGAAGATATAATGTGGGTCAAAACTTAAACAGTTGAGATTAAGTCTAAAGAAAAAAAACAAGAAATTCAGCTTTCTTTCTTTGTTCTTGCAAAAAAAAAAAAAAAAAAAAGAGACAAATTCCATTTCTCAAAAGTATATTTAGTCTCATTGTGTGATCACCTTGCCTTCATAAGGAAGGATTTGTTTGGGTCCAGCTGTTTTCCATCAAACCTGACAATGTAGAGGCATGGTAATAAAACTGCAAAGATTTTTAATGAAACCAGAACTCAATACCTTTTTATTTCCATGATTCAGAATCTGGAAATTCCACCATCATTTAGCAATTTGCAGCAGGACGAACAAAGTGCAAATATGTAATAAAGCTACTCTTAAAAATAAAAGTCATCATACACCAGTGTAAGACCTTCAAGTAAACCTTAAGAGTTCATGCAAACTCAAATATTTCAAGTTCTACCATGTTTGAATGTTACTCCCGCATCAAAAACATACTTAACACTAGGACCACCGCAACGGTCAATTTGACCGCACGTCACTTTGATATGCTAATTAGAATAAATAAAACACAACCTGTTTTAATTTAAACATGTTTTTTCACATACAAAGTAGTCATGTGTCATAAAAATGAACATTTCAAAATTTATAAGCATTTTATCTCCTCTAACCGGGTGCAGCAGCTGGGAGGAAGCGCGCATTGGAAGTTCGCAACAAACCCATTGCTATTGTTACGGTTTGTGTGTGTGTGTTTATATTTGTGGAGAGACACAAGGAGAACTCTGACGCCATTACAGAAATATTTTAGAAAGGTTGTGTTGAGGGGTGTAGGTGAAGGAGGATGATCCACGTGCACGTTGATAATAGTTTATTGAAATAAGGTGTCCAAAAGTGTCCATAGGGAAGTGATGATGGCTTCAGACAGTGCTGGATGGCCAGGAGGATAGGCTGAAGGTTCCTGTGGGGAAAATGGAGATATACTGTAAGTTCATGGTGTCAAAATAAACATAGGGAGAGGTGGTCAGTTTACCACAGGGTTAGCTGAAGAACTGACGACTAGGGGTGGGCGGATCGATCCTAATATCGATAATATCGATACCAACGCTAGTATCGATATCGATCGATACTCAAACTACAATATCGATACTTTGGTTGAAGTTTTACCCCTCGCACTTTGCTTCCGTTTTTTTTCTTTTTTTTTAAAGTTAACCTAACTGATCTGTCTGCAAAATATGGGTAAATGCTGTGTGTCGCGCCTGAATGCTAAAGCGAGGCGGCCCCGCCCCTTCCTCTCTTTCGCTTTGACTTGTCACATGACTCAGCGACTCGGGGCCAAGAAACAAACAAAAAAAAAACGCAAGTCGGTAAAAGTAGAGAGAGATGGAAGAAAGAGAGTAACCGTGTGGCTGTACTTTGAGGCACCATTTAAAGAAAGGCTGTTAAATATAGTGGTAACACTATAAATTAAAGAATCACCCCAAAGAAAAAATTCAGAAACGGAGGAGAAAACCCTGACTCCTTCTGTTTCCCAGAGGCAGCGCTCATTAACAGAGATGCTCCAATTTTAATTATGAAAGTACAAAGTAATCATCTTTAACATTAGTTAACATTTGTTTGTAACTGGGCTCTTCTATCGATCTACCTACCAACCTGTGTTGGTATACTTGGTCATATTATATATATGACCCAACTCTTGATGCAAAAATAGTCATTTAAAAAATGTAAATATCGGTATCGATATCGGTATCGGCGATATTGGTCTGGTGTTTACTTGGTATCGGATCGATACCAAAACTTGCGGTATCGCACACCCCTACTGACGACCACTGTAGGTGAGACCAGGTCTTTTATATCCAAAGTTAAGTACGCGCAGCTGGGAGAAATCAGCCAATCCTCCCATTAGAAACCATCCAGCACCTGTGAGTATTGAAGAGGGAAAGAAAAGAAAGAAAAAGCAGGTCCTTAAAGGCCTCACACAACAGGTTGACTGAGATAATATTGAAGTGATACCATAAAGAGAGTAAGAAAAATGTTGTCTGATTAAAGTCTGCCATGTTTTCTAGATAAGTCTTGAAAGTTCAGGTGAATATATTTGAATATAGCCTATAGCCAATTTATAACGAGGACATTTTTGAAGTAACAGGGCAAAATGCGGAAATAAAGTAGGCTATTGACGAATTCGATCAGTTTACTTTGGTGTTTGCTTTTTTTACTCTAGGTTTTAAAAATATTTAACATTTTATAATTATTATTACTTAAAAATTAAGTGGTGTAAAAGTTTGATTATGCAATACAGCAGCACAAAACATGAATAATTAAATAAGCATCATATTGACGGTCATGGCACTTGCAGGTAGATTTAGAGCGCGGCGGTCATAGTGTTAAAGAGGTTTTCTATGTTATTCAATCATGTTCTAGTAATTTGCAAGGCTTCCACTCCTTGCATGCTATTCAAACTCCCTGATGTTCTTGTCTATGGATTTTGTTCTTCATCATACCAACATTCTAAGGTAAGCAAGACGCCCTCTCCTCATGCGTAGTCCCTCGTATTCAAAAGTAGTGCCATTTTTATGCAAATACCCTAAAATAAGAAAATAAAAGAATATACTCCAGTTTTACAAACTTGATACAATACGTTTTACATTCTACTTGACGTCTCAAGTAAGATTTATGCTGTGCCATGAACACATCCAAGAGCTAACGTCAAAGTACGGGGTCATGGGCCAGACTCAGTTTATCATTCTCTTTGAATTTCAAACATTTATTTAAACTAAATAAGCAATCAATTGGTTCAATACGTCCAATCTGATCAATATTCTTGATGCTTTCTTTTGGAATTTGACTAAAGATCCTATAATGGTTTTACCAGCATTTCCCCAAATAGAAGGACAGAGGCACTAGGTGAAAAAGTTGATGTTTGATCACGAACATGTTCAGATTAATGTTTTATATAATCAGGATAAGTTTGACATCTTCACAGGCCGTGCTATAAAAAGCAAACTTTCAATCAACATTTTTTGCTTTGTATCTGTGTATACTGTATATATATATATATATATATATATATATGTGGTGTGAGGCCTTTTAGGCCTGCTTGTTTTTTTTTCTCCCCCAAAACTCACAGGTGCTGGATGGCTTCTAACGAGAGGATTGGCTGATTGCTCCCAGCTGCACAGACTTACCGGTGGCTATAAAAGACCTGGTGTCACCCACAGTCTCTGTCAGGTCTTCAACGATTCTAGTGGTAAACTGACCACCTCTAAGCTGAGTCAAATTTTGATATCAGACTAATTTTCTTATTCTCCTCACAGGAACCTTCAGCCCTTCCTCTTGGCCATCCAGCACTGCCTGAAGCCGTTATCTCTCTGCTGTGGATTCCTTTGTTCAACACTTAATAAACTGTTAAACCTGCATTTGGATCCTCCTCATTCCCTCTCCTACACAACAGAAGACCTGACCA
The DNA here is from genome assembly GCA_902685375.1 of Neostethus bicornis. Classification (NCBI taxonomy): domain Eukaryota; kingdom Metazoa; phylum Chordata; class Actinopteri; order Atheriniformes; family Phallostethidae; genus Neostethus; species Neostethus bicornis. The sequence continues at coordinate 2,916,023 of LR738552.1, forward strand.
GAATGGATCCAGCGGGTTCTGCATCACCCTCAGTGTCAGAGATTCTGACCCGACAAGGAATATTCCTGGGACAACAACAACAGGCCATAAAGGCCCTTATGGACAAAAATACTCAATTAAAAACACAGTTACAGGCTTTAACAGACAAAGTAAATAATCTAAGTTCTCTTTTTCTGTCCACAGCCTCGGCACCTCCTTCAGCTATGCCCAGCCCACTCATGGACCACCATATTACGGACCCGGAACCTTTCCATGGAACCCTGGGGAAATGTCGTGGGTTCCTCTTGCAGTGTTCAAATGTCTTTGCTCTAAGACCACGGACCTTCGAATCAGACAAAGTTAAGAATTTGTACATTGTGGGTCTTCTTCGGGGCAGGGCACTGGAGTGGGCCGAGGCCGAAGACGCGGCAGCCCCCCTGGCTGATCGCTCAACATCTGATTTTCTGAGTTTATTCAGAACCATGTTCGAGGTGCCGGACCGGGCTGGAGATGCCTCCCAGCGTCTACTCCACCTTTCCCAGGGAACTCTATCTGTGGCGGAGTTCTCCATCTCATTCCGGACCCTAGCAGTAGAGGCTGGCTGGGGACAGAAGGCACTAAGAGGGGTGTTCCTAAATGCCCTGAATGATCCTCTGAAGGATGAGCTAGCTGGCAGGGAGACCCCATCCACATTGGAGGAACTCATTTCGCTGGCAATACAGTTAGACAACCGTCAAAGAGAGAAACGATATGAAAATACCACCCGGGCCCTACGCCCTACTCCAGTTCACAGCCATCGACAGCCTTCCTCGGTCTGCCCCCCACCTAGGGCATTTGCATCTGTTCCACAAGAGGCTGAGCAGCCTTCCACAGAACCAATGCAGTTGGGACAGATGCATCTAACCAAAAAGGAAAGAGAGGTTAGACTAAAAGAAGGGAGGTGTCTCTATTGCGGGTCGAGAAGTCACTTACTCTCAGCTTGCCCTTGTCGCCCAAAAGACGGGGCCCACCGGTAGACCTAGGGTTACGGGTGGGCACAACTAGATGTCATGGTACCCCTAGGCTTATGATTCTTGTGACACTAACCTCTGGTTGTTCCTCTTCTTTTCCGGTCGAAGCGTTGGTGGATTCCGGGGCCGACGGCAACTTCATCGACGCAGATTTTCTCCGTCAGTGTGGATTCCAGTCCCAACCACTCGGAGAACCCATTAATGCCACGGCGATCGATGGACACGTTATCACCAGGGTGACCCACCAGTCCTCCCCGTTGGAGATGGTGGTATCGGGTAATCACCGTGAGCACCTTTCGTTTAACGTTATTTCGTCACCCGGCTCACCCCTTGTGTTAGGTTTCCCCTGGCTTAGGTTGCACAATCCACAGGTCGACTGGCAAAACCGGCGTATCGTCGGGTGGAGCAATCAGTGCCATGCAACTTGCCTCCAATCTGCCGTGACAACCATCTCTTCTGACACGGTAGGCTCAATCGACCCGGTGGACGTTGCGTCTATCCCGGCAGAGTATCATGACCTCAAAGAGGTCTTCAGTAAGGAGAGGGCACAATCTCTCCCGCCTCATCGGCCATATGATTGCGCCATCGACCTCCTCCCTGGGGCAACCTTACCCGCCAGTCGCCTATACAATCTGTCTGCTCCAGAGAGGGGGGCGATGGAGAAGTACATCAATGAGTCCCTGGCGTCGGGGCTTATCCGCCCTTCCTCGGCACCCATAGCAGCGGGGTCCTTTTTTGTGGGTAAGAAGGATGGTTCCCTCCGTCCGTGCGTCGATTATCGGGGTCTTAATAACATCACCGTTCGCAACAAATACCCGTTGCCCCTCATTAATTCGGCGTTCGAGCTACTTCAGGGAGCCCGGGTCTTTACAAAACTCGATCTGCGTTGCGCCTACCATCTCGTCCGAATGCGGGAGGGGGACGAGTGGAAGACGGCGTTCAACACCCACCTGGGCCAATTCGAATACTTGGTCATGCCTTTCGGGTTAACTAACGCTCCCGCAGTCTTCCAGGCATTCATTAACGATGTGCTCCGTGACTTCCTTAATCGTTTTGTCTTTGTTTATCTGGACGACATTCTTATTTTTTCGCCCACTGTTGAGGAGCACATCGTCCATGTCCGTGCGGTACTCCAGCGACTCCTTGAGAATCGTCTGTTTGTAAAGGCTGAGAAGTGCGAGTTCCATTCTCAGTCCGTCAACTTCCTTGGTTTTATTGTACACGCTGGGCAGGTTTGCCCGGACCCCGAAAAAGTTAGCGCGGTGGCTGAGTGGCCTCGACCCAACACCCGTCGCAAACTACAACAATTTCTGGGTTTCGCAAATTTTTACAGGCGTTTCATTCGCAATTACAGTCAGGTAGCTCTTCCCCTTACCCAGCTTACTTCCACAGCCAGACCGTTCGTTTGGTCTCCCCAAGCAGAGGGTGCATTCACTGAGCTTAAAAAGAGGTTTACCTCGGCCCCCATTCTGGTCCAGCCCGACCCCTTGAGGCAGTTTATTGTGGAGGTGGACGCCTCGGATTCAGGGGTGGGTGCTGTGCTGTCCCAATACCATCAGGAGGATGGCAAACTCCATCCCTGTGCCTTTTTCTCTAAGCGTCTCTCTGCAGCTGAACAAAACTACGATGTGGGGAATAGAGAACTGCTCGCAGTCAAACTGGCACTCGAGGAATGGAGGCACTGGCTCGAGGGCGCAGAACACCCATTCGTGGTCTGGACAGACCACAAAAACCTCGCTTACATCCAAGCAGCTAAGAGACTCAACTCTCGACAGGCCCGGTGGCAGCTGTTCTTTACACGCTTTAATTTTACCCTCACTTACAGGCCGGGCAACCGCAATACCAAACCTGACTCCCTCTCCCGCCTGCATGATGGTCATCAGTCCAGATCGGAGCCGGAGCCCATTCTACCCCCCTCCTGCGTCATTGGGGCAATCACTTGGGAGATCGAGACTGCAATAAGGGATGGTCTGCAGCATGATCCGGACCCAGGTACTGGCCCAGCTAACCGTTCATATGTGCCATCCTCTGCCCGCTCCCAGGTTCTCCTATGGGCACATGCATCCCGGTGGTCCTGTCACCCTGGGATTCGCCGTACAATGGCGCTTCTTCAGCGGCGGTTCTGGTGGCCAACGATGGAGGCAGACACTAGGAATTTTGTCGCTGCCTGTTCTGCCTGTTCCCGGGGCAAGGTCCCTCATCGTCCTCCTGCGGGGCTGCTCCATCCCCTACCGGTTCCCAGTCGTCCCTGGTCCCATATCGCACTGGATTTTGTGACCGGACTCCCTCCCTCAGAAGGTAACACTGTTGTGGTCACGATTGTGGACCGATTCTCCAAAGCTGTACATCTGGTGCCTCTTCCTAAACTCCCTTCAGCCTTGGAGACTGCCCAGCTCATGGTGACCCATGTGTTCCGTCTGCATGGTATCCCTCTGGACATAGTCTCTGACCGGGGTCCGCAATTCACATCAGCTGTTTGGAAGTCCTTCTGTAAGGCGCTGGGGGCTTCCGTCAGCTTGTCATCTGGCTTCCACCCCCAATCCAACGGCCAGTCGGAGCGGGCTAACCAACACCTGGAATCCACATTACGGTGCGTGTTGGCCTCTGCCCAGTCCACGTGGTCGTCTCATCTCCCGTGGATTGAGTATGCCCATAATTCCCAAGTTAGTTCCTCCACAGGATTGTCCCCGTTCGAGGCTTCTCTGGGTTACCAACCCCCATTGTTCCCAGATCAGGAACAGGAGCTGGCCGTCCCTTCGGTGCAGCTCCATATCAGACGGTGTCGTCGGATCTGGAGGAAAACTAGGAGGGCCCTCCAACAGGCCTGCGGCCGGGCTCGGCGCCAAGCTAATCGCCACCGTCAGCCAGCCCCAGCATATCAGGTTGGTCAGTCTGTCCTTCTGTCTACCAGGAACATTCCCCTCAGGGCAGAGTCTCGCAAGCTTTCACCCCGCTTCATTGGCCCTTTCCGGATCCTGCGGCTGGTCAACCCGGTCTCGGTAAAGCTCGCCCTGCCCTCTTCCATGAAGGTACATCCTGTGTTCCACGTCTCTCAGATCAAACCGGTTTCTACCAGTCCCCTCCAGCCTCCTTCTGCTCCCCCTCCACCTCCTCGCCTTGTTGACGGCTCGGATGCGTACACGGTCAACCGTCTTTTGGATGTTCGTCGCCGAGGTCGGGGTCTACAGTACCTCGTGGACTGGGAGGGTTATGGCCCGGAGGAACGGTGTTGGGTGCCCCGTTCAGCGATCCTGGACCCTGGCTTGGTCCGGGACTTTAACCGCCGCTTTCCGGACAGGCCTGGTGGTCCGCCAGGTGGCGTCCGTAGAGGGGGGGGGTACTGTGGTGTGAGGCCTTTTAGGCCTGCTTGTTTTTTTTTCTCCCCCAAAACTCACAGGTGCTGGATGGCTTCTAACGAGAGGATTGGCTGATTGCTCCCAGCTGCACAGACTTACCGGTGGCTATAAAAGACCTGGTGTCACCCACAGTCTCTGTCAGGTCTTCAACGATTCTAGTGGAACCTTCAGCCCTTCCTCTTGGCCATCCAGCACTGCCTGAAGCCGTTATCTCTCTGCTGTGGATTCCTTTGTTCAACACTTAATAAACTGTTAAACCTGCATTTGGATCCTCCTCATTCCCTCTCCTACACAACAATATATATATATATATATATACGTTCTGTTTTTGTATTTTTTTTTTTCCTCCAATCTGTAATATGGAAGCCAATTGAGACTAATTCGTTTTTTTTTTTTTGTGATTTGGGGTAATACAAATATAACCAACTTGAAAATCAGCATGAATCCCGGATCCCGTTCTTCTCTGACCTCGAGCATCAACAAGGTGATTTTGTCCCAAAGGACTGCGGCATGCTGGGTGTTTTCCCTTTCACATCTTTCTTTGTAAACCCTACAAATGGTTGTGTGTGATTATACCAGTCACTGAGCACATTGTGAAGTACTCAGACTGGCCCGTCTGACACCAACAACCAGGGCACACTCAAAATTGCTTAAATTGCCATTCTTTCACATTCCGACATTCAGTTTGGAGTTCAGGCAATTCTCTTGACCAGGACCACACCCCTAAATGAATTGACACAATTGCCATGTGATTGGTTGATTAGATAACTGCATTAAGAAAGAATTAGTCAGGTGTTCCAAATAATCCTTTTGGTGAGTGTAGTAAAAAAAATCTTCCTTAGAATAAAGCAAACTTAATCACTCCAGAGTCCAAATTAGAACAGCCGATGAATTTTAAGTGTGTGGGAAAGTGCATAAGATCCAAAATATATAAATATCTGATAGAGGAATAGCACGTGGAGAAACGATCTGAATGTGGACGTCTCAACGAAAGGAAGGGAGGAGGTATGTTCTAAAACTAAAGTAAATACAATTAATACCTATCTGAATGTGCACAAAAATCACTCCAGAAAACTTAAAATAATACAAAGTTCATGCCTAACACCTGTACCTTGTGGGAAGAAAAAAGTTACAGCTTATCATTATACGCATACATATACAGAAATACAAACATTTTAACGAGAAGGTACATTATCTAAAATATACTTCAGTTTCAGCTACTGCAAAAAAATGTGGTTATTTAATTTAGGCAGGTCTATACCTGGTGTATATTTGGATGATTTGAAATAAAGAATAAGTGGATATTTTTAAGCCTAACTAATTTTTTTCCAAAAGAGTGATAGCCTTAACAGGAAAGGGCAATTAAAGACAAACAGTGAGCAGATGGATATGAGTTATATGCAATACATCTTCTAGAAAATATCACACCATAAAACCTTAACAACACCATTTTTATCAAAACTGGAACCTGTTTATTACTTATATAAAAAAATGGCTAATTTAACTTTAAAAGTATTTACAAATATTAATCCCCTTGATGCATACCAAAAAAAATTGCATGTGTCCACACCAAATATGGGCCAAAAGTACCAATGTTGGTAATCTATGATGTAACTTAATTTTGACCCCCTCAAGTGTACCAAAACATTTCCAAGTCATTCCCTAAATGTATTGTGCCTACTGACTGTAATAAGTACGATAGTAAAAGCCTAAATAATCCGACGTACTATGTACGTACTATTGGCTTTTTGGGACGTACTTTGCGCCGAACGTAGAAACGCATCGAAGGGGTTAAACTAGATTGCTATTGTTGTCATTTAAGTGAGCGCATCAGAAACTATGTACGATTAGCTAGTAAGATTCTTTTGTTGTTTGCTGATTTTCCAATGACTGCAATTCTAAGCTAATGCATCCCATCCCAGACCTACTTGCAAAAGTGAAACAAAATTGAGCAGAGAAGGTAGGCGCAAAAGTTACTGTCTGATCACATAAATGACGTACATGTTGAGGTTACTTGCGTTTCTTCTTTCCGCATTTCCCTCCGGGGGGCGCCACAGCAAGTCAGTTTCTTCTATCTAACCCTATCTGCGGCATCCTCTTCAATCACACCAACTATCTTCATGTCTTCCTTCACTGTATCCATGAACCTCCCCTTTGGTCTTCCTCTAGTCCTCTTTCCTGGTGGTTCCAAACGCAGCATCCTTCTTCTGATGTACTCTCTCTCTCTCCTCTGCACATGTCCAAACCATCTCAGTCTGGCCTCTCTGACTTTAAAACCTCTAACATGTGCTGTTCCTCTGATTCTGTCCATCCTGGTCACTCCCAGAAAGATCCTCGACATCTTCATCTCTGCTACGTCCATCTCTGCTTCCTGTCTTTTCCTCAGTGTCACTCTCTCTAGACCAACCCAACATGGCCGCTCTCACCACGGTTTTGTACACTTTCTCTTTCATTTTTTCTGAAACTCTTCTATCACACATCACACCTGATACTTTCCTCCATCCGTTCCAGCCTGCCTGAACACGCTTCTTCACCTCTTTTCCACACTCTCCATTGCTCTGAACTGTTGATCCTAGATACTTAAAATCTTCCACCTTCTTTATCTCTTCTCCCTGTAACCTCACTTTTCCATTTGGATCCCTCTCATTCACACACATGTACTCTGTTTTACTCTGACTAATCTTCAAACCTCCACCTCTCCAGCTTTTCCTCCACCTCTTCCCTCCTCTCACTACAGATCACAATGTCATCCGCAAACATCATTTCAAACATTTCAATTTCAAATCATTGCAAATGTTTCGTATTTCAAGTTGATAAGTTTGACATCTTCACAGGTCGTACTATAAAAAATAAAAAAACCACCAACAAAAGTGAACTTATTGAACATGAAAACTCCAAAGTGAAGAACAGATACATAGAGAGTTGGTAGAGTCAGCTGTGGCTTTCTTTTATTAGCGGGAAAGAGCAAAAGAGTGGGCGGGTCATTGATGATGAGCAGTTGTGTCATCAATGTAGCAACTGCTTATTCATCGTGTCGTATGAAGAATCAGAAATACTGAGAGAATCTGCTCAAAAACAAGCCTCCACACAATTAAAAGACCCACACATCCCGAGAAGAAGATTCAAATGTACATGACAGTGTTCTACTAGTGAGAAAACAGTCGGCTACGAGGGACAAAAGTTTATTTCAACCCTACAAAAGACACAAGGTGAGAAATCTTACAAAACAATCAAATCATAGAAACAAAAAAAAAAAATCATTCTTTTACGAGTCTGAAAACTATCCATCATACACGGAACACAGTTCATTTATTCATATTTTTAATATGACATTTTGTTTTTAATGTTGTGTTTACATACAAAATATAGCAAACTAAATAAGGCAAATAAATAGAGGTACAATTTACAGGAAAATGAAACATTCCTCAATCTTTTAATCTTTTTTTTTAATGTTATCTCAAACATCAACAACGGTGTACAAAATGTTTCTTTTTTATTTGTTTTTTCCAACTGTACATCTTTCAGTGGAGGATATATTTGTTTCCAACCATAAAAATACTGACTCCTTAGAATTATACAACCTTGAAAAAAAAAAAGGGTGCAACTTCTCTCAGGCAGAAAAACGGTGGTCAAACAGGTGTGTTTTAATAATGCAAGCAATGAATTTCTAGTTTTATTTAAATTTTGAAAGTGCACGTCACAGGTGCACCTTTCTATCGGCATGCAGGACAACGCCGTGGAAATAAAAAAAATGTGGAGACAGAAAATTCCTTAAATCCTTTTCTCATACCTGAATCTCCATCTACGCCCTGCGGTCTCACTCACTGCTAGCATGTTTCCAATGACCTTGACCTCACTTGCCCTTTTCCTCTCTTTCCTCTGCACACCGTGTTATTTTTGCACCACACTTTCGTTGCACCCTTCTCGTCTCTGGAGGGACCGACGCCCTCTGAACTCAACGCTGCGAATGGAAATGTCCCATTTTTAAAAAAGTGCATTGAACAAGCTACTAATTCATTTCTCTGGATTCCATCTTTACACTCCAAAACAGCCAGTCAATGGCCAAATAAACATCCAAACATGGAACAACACAAACATGTATTAATACTGACGATACCCCTCTGTAAATAATCTGCTCTAACTATACGTTTTAAAGCTCTGAATGAAGAGTTTTAAGGGTCTTCTAAAGTCTGATATACAAAGTACAATCTGATTAACTGGAAAGAGATTAGAAAATATACATCAGACGCTGGTTTAAAGTGGATTTATCATCATTTTCACTTGAAAAACGACTAAATTAGTTTGTTTCAAAGGTCGAAACCTTAATTTTTGGGCTAAAAAGAACCTTTACATCAGTTTTTCTGGTCAGAAGTAAAGATCAAGCAGTTTTATTTTTAACCACAAGGCGGTGCCATTTAGTCTCAAACATCACCATCTCTGATTTTAAAAAAAAGTTATATTTTTAACCACAAGGTGGTGCCATTTAGTCTCAAACATCACCATCTCTGATTAAAAACAGTTTAATTTTTAACCACAAGATGGTGCCATTTAGTCTCAAACATCTCTGATTAAAAGAACCAGTTTTTTTTTTCTTCTTAATCCTCTTTTACTGTGAAACATTTTCCTGGAAAACCACAAGCACCGAAGCACAGGGAAGGAAATAGGATCAGAGGCACTTAAAGGTGAACATTTAGAGATGATCAGTAGAAAAGATGTCTAGAAACTAGCTACTCGTAGTGCTGTCAGAGTGGTGGAGGCGTGTGCTAAAAGAAAAAAAAATATTATAGTGTAAGGAATGATGGAAACAGATTCAAACTACAGGACAATGTGCTTTTTGGAACAGAAGTGCCCTGTTGTAGTTAATAATAAATAAAAACTCTCAGAAATGCTGAGAAGCTGCACGTTTCGGACACTAAGCTGAAACATATGGTTGGATTGATGGATGAGGTTCCTTCATTAGCGTTAATATGCATCATTGTGGGAGTTAAGTGTGCAAAACCGTGTCCAAACCTCCCGCCAAACCGAAAAAAAACCCTCCACATCTTCACCGCTAGCGTCTAAATATAAATATAAACATGTACCATTGGCTAGCTGCGGAATATTTTTGTGTTAATACATCAATGTTTTCTGTGATTTGGCGATTTGTGAAAGCAGAAGCAATGAGGAAACACGGAGGAGCAAATGGTGGGAGGGTTCCACCATCAGACACCCTCTTAAAAATCCATCTTTCTCTTCCAGACTCAAACCCCTCAAACTTTCTTTTGTGATGAACAGACTTCCAGAACACTCGTTTACTTTTCCTTCGTGATGAAAACGCTCGCTCCTCCCTTTTCTGATCCTTTTTTATGTACAAAATGTTGCTTCAGAATGATGGAAGGAGGTGGGAAATAAAAGAGGGGAACCATGAGCACAGTGTTTAGAGGGTGTGTCACAGTGGTCCGTCCAGCGTGGACCATTCAGATCCTTCCTTCTCTTCAGTCCAGCTGTTGTTTAACATCTGCAGCGGCTCCTGATGGCTAAATCCAGAGTTCAGCCTGCTCTGTGTCCTAGTAGGTTACCTTGGTAACGGCTCTCTCTCTTGCCCCTCCCTCCACTAGCTGGTTAACCGAGCGCTTCCGGCTTCGTTTGAACTTGTTCAGGTCCTTATCAAAGACTTCGCCGGAGCGCAGCGCTGAGACCAGGTCATCAAACTCCCCGCTGACCTCCTCAGCTCCGCCTCCTTTTTTAGACCTCCGCTCCCGCTCCCTCTGCTCCTTCAACTGGAGGAGGAGAGAACATATTTATTAAAGAAGACAGAAATACAGTTCATGTTAAAAAGGATCATCTTTATCTGTTTTATTTGATTTATGCTGAAGTTAAAATAGATCAAACTAGAAAAGCTCTGTGAGAACGTAGACCTCCGTCTCCTTGGTCTGCCAGCCTATGAGGGAAGATTACCAACCTGAACAGGTCTCTAGTCTGTCTAAGGACCACATAGCGGGATCAACAACCAGTCACGTTCACACTCACACCTATTACTAATTTAAACTAACTCTTCAAACTATAAACCAAAAATAGTAAATGTAGATTGTTCCACCGCATCCAATCAAACATGGTGAAAGAATGAAGCAGACAGTATGATGAGGGCGGGGCTAACACTCTCACCATGGCCTCCATCCGCGCCCGGCGCTCCTCTTCGTCTTTACGCCGCTGCATGTTGTCCAGGTCCTGCCGAGCTTCGCTGAACGACTGAAGAAACGTGTCGAAAATTCCGAAAAACTCATCTGGCTGCATTCGCCTCTCTTCCTCACCAAAGTGCCTCAGAGATTTAGCAAACTGAGAACAGAGAGAAGTTTCAAGTTTGACACAAAAAATTAACTTTTACGTGAATTAAATTAGTTTTACTCTCAAAACAAAAACTTTTATGGACTTGTTGTGAAACGAAACACTTCTATTCCAGTAATCAAACAATCTCTAAAATAAAAGAGATCATCTGTCAGATGCAGTTTGTTCTGCATCTGACAGAAAAGAGATGATAGAAAACACACCGATGTGTGTGTGTTTTCTCTGTTCAGTTTGTGGTCGCTCTGACAAAACAGACGAGGCGTCTTTCTGAGGATGCAAAGCATCCTATCATTATGGGCCCGGTATCTATGGCAACCCCGCCCACCATCGTCTCTCCCACCGCTGGTAATTCGGTCTCTGGTTAGAACGGTTCCCTCTCGCCCCCTCAGATGAGCTAAATAAGTAAACAGAAATCCACTCAAACACAAAGACGGAAAAACAGGAACTATGTTCAAGTTTAAAAATAACAGAGACACTGCATTAGAATGACGTGTGTGTGTAACAGTGCTTCTCAAACAGTGGGGTGCGCCGGTGGTGTGCCAGGGAGGAGCAGGTGTGACCTGGAGAACATGTCCTTTCTTTAGAAGTACTACAATAAAGTGTAATTCCTCATCCACTACAGTAGTTGGCAGTGTCGCTCTCATTGTTAGAGTGTACCCAAGGAGTAGGGGTGTGCGATACCGCAAGTTTTGGTATCGATCCGATACCAAGTAAACACCAGACCAATATCGCCGATACCGATACCGATATTTAAATTTTTTAAATGACTATTTTTGCATCAAGGGTTTGGGTCATATATATAATATGACCAAGTGTATGTATAAACACAGGTTGGTAGAGAGATCCATAGAAGTGACCAGTTACAAACAAATGTTGACTAATGTTAAAGATGATTATGTTGTACTTTTACAATTAAAATTGGAGCATCTCTGTTAATGAGCGCTGCCTCTGGGAAACAGAAGGGGGCAGGGTTTTCTCCTCCGTTTCTGAAGTTTTTCTTTGGGGTGATTCTTTAATTTGTAGATTAAAGAATCTACAAATTAAAGAATCACGGCTGCTTCTTTACGGTGGTCAATTTAGTTACCACTAAATTGAACATGGTGCAGGTAGCCTCAAAGTACAGCCACACGGTTACTCTCTTTTTTCCTTCCATCTCTCTCTACTTTTACCGACTTGCGTTTTTTTTTTTTTTTTTGTTTCTTGGCCCCGAGTCGCTGAGTCATGTGACAAGTCAAAGCGAAAGAGAGGAGGGGGCGGGGGGCGCCTCGTTTTAGCATACAGGCGTGACACACAGCATTTACGCATATTTTGCAGACAGATCAGTTAGGTTAACTTTAAAAAAAAAAAAACAGAAGCAAAGTGCGAGGGGTAAAACTTCAACCAAAGTATCGATATTGTAGTTTGAGTATCGATCGATATCGATACTAGCGTTGGTATCGATGTTAGGATCGATCCGCCCACCCCTACCAAGGAGTCTTAGCTCTATGGTGTAAAGTTTTTTGCAATCGAAAGTTCAGTAAACTTTCGATTACATTGGAAATTACATTGGAAATCAAATTTCCAATGTAAATTTGATTGGAAATGCTATCAAAACAATTTTACAATTGCTACAATTTTTCCTGTTTTATGGCTCTCTCTCTTCTGAAAACTGAAACCTATCTGCCATGTTTTGTCACCCAGGGCGGGAAAGTTTGGCAGTCATATGAATGGGAAAATAAAATGTTGCCATTTTATATTTTCGAGTACAAAAAATGTGAAATAGTTCCATTAATCCCAGGTCAACTTATGGGCCAGAAAGCTGCTTCAAGACGTACAGCCAATAAGCACATAGAATACAATCTTAAAAAAATTAGAATGTAATGTTCAGCATCAAATGATCTAATCAACTGACATGAGCTGCTTGGTCCCAAACACACTCAAAGCCACATGTCTGCAAGTCCAAGTGTATTCTTTAAAACACAAGGCCTATAAGATTTACATTTTGTGATAATTCAAACATATCGTGTCCATACCACCCTGTCGATGCCTGATCCAGTCAGACCTCAGAAGCTAAGCAGGCTGGGTCTGGACAGTACTTGGATGGAAGATCGCCGAAACCCCAGGTGCCACAGTGAGACGGCCGTTGAAATTAAATTGCCGTTGTGTCCCTGGGCAAGACACTTCCCCTAGTCTGAATGGTGTGTGTGTGATTGGTTGGTGATGGTCAGAAGGGCCGATGGCGCAAAATGGCAACCTCGCTTCCGTCAGTTTGCCCCAGGGCAGCTGTGGCTACAACAGTAGCTTACCATCACCTGGTATGGAGTGAATAACTAATGCATATGTGAAGCGTCTTTGAGAGTCCTGGAAAGCGCAGCATAAATACAATGCATTATTATTATATTGTTAACCAGTTTTATGAGTTGGAGTTTTTTTTTTTTACTCTTGCGTTTACTGGACGTGTATTGACCTACGTATGTAAGTTTGACCCAGTTAGAGAGATTCTGAAATTTCAAACCATCGAGGTGGGATTAAAAGTGGATCTAATGCTGAGACGTTAAATTTGATTTCGACTCCTCACATGTATAAAACTTTAAATAAAAAATCTACAACAGTTTTAGAAAAAAACCTGCAAAATTGTGCAAGGCCACAAAAGCTGGATCCCGTTCTAGCGATGCATTTAAATTTATGTTTAGTGACAAATTAAATGTGCTCGGTGATGTTCCAGCACTGGTTCATCTCAGATTTTACTGACCTGATTTACTGACCTTCATTTCTTCCAAATCTCTGTAAAAGTTTGTTTTTCCTGTGTTGAACGGAGTGCTTTAGAAGATCGATTGATCTTCTTTTAATGCTTCACTGGTTCTTTCATGTTTATTTAAAAGCCTTTGAACTGTCTCAAACATGAAACAAGATACACAAATAAACTCCTCCTAAATCCTTTTCCCGAGCTGAAAGCGAGTCATTAGAAGCGGAGCGTGTGTTCTGAAGCAGTCGCGGTCGTGTCAGGGACTTTTAAAACCAGCCAATCTCCCTGGAAACTCTCGTGCTACCAATCCTCGGCCTATTGCGTTCCTTACGCATGGCGTGTCTGGCGAACATGTGTGTGTTCTCCTCTAATACACACACATCTGTTGCCATGGTGACTTCCCAGCTTTGCTCTGTTTAGTCATTCTTGACCTTCTTAAACACACATCCTGACTTCCAGATTTGTATTCCACTGGAAAGCCAGCAGACTGTCAGAGGACCTTGACGAGCTCTGGATTAATGTGTGAGACTCCCTTCTTACCATGTGTGTGTAAAGTCTGGCCTGGAGAACATTGCTTCTTTTGTTGTACTGTGGTAAGCGCTGCCTTATTGCTGCAGGGTTTTTTTTCCCTTGTGACGTACGAGCTATTTCCCTCTAAAATTTCTTTTTTTAACCCAAAGACCTTTTCTTCATTGAAGCCCAGGAAAAATGAAACAATCCCATCTAATCCCTTCAAAATAATTGTAATGACGTTCATTACAAAGAAAGACATTCACCAACTAAAGGGGTTTGGATTTAATTAATTTTACACTCATATTTCCTAGAAATTTAGGAGTAGTTATTACAAAGAAACATACCCAGAGTTTCAAACTCATTAAATTTAAAGACTTGCACGACTACATAAAATAAAACTAAAAACGAACCAACTCTATTCCCTCTTCAGGATCCTAGAGGGATCATAAGAGTTCACCCAACAAGTGTACATGTGTTTTGTAGATCTGAGAGTCGGATTCCGACAGGCTGACCTTTGTCACAGATTCTGTTCATTACTTTTATGAACACAATTTCTAGGTGCAGGTGAGGCGGTGGGGATCTGGTTCAGTGACCTCAGGATTGGGTCTCTGCTTTTTGTGGATGATGTGGTCCTGTTGACTTCATCGGGCCGTGATCTCCAACTCTCACTGGACCTATTTGAAGCCGAGTGTGAAGCGGCCAGGATGAGAATCAGAGCCTCCAAAACTGAGAACATGGTCCTCGCCTGGAAAAAGGTGGAATGCCCCCTGGAGGTCATGCATAGGGTCCTGCCACAAGTGGAGGTCTTGTTGACAGTGCGGAAAGGATGGAGCGGGAGATCGACAGACGGATTGGTGCAGCATCTGCAATAATCAGGACGCTGCATCGATCCATCGTGGTGAAGAAAGAGCTGATGTATGTTCCTACCGTCGTCATGGTAACCAGGATCTACGTTCCTACCTTCACCATGGTAACCAGGATCTACGTTCCGACCCTCACCATGGTAACCAGGATCTACGTTCCTATCCTCGTCATGGTAACCAGGATCTATGTTCCTACCCTCACCATGGTAACCAGGATCTATGTTCCTACCCTCGTCATGGTAACCAGGATCTACGTTCCTACCCTCACCATGGTAACCAGGATCTATGTTCCTACCCTCGTCATGGTAACCAGGATCTACGTTCCTACCCTCACCATGGTAACCAGGATCTATGTTCCTACCCTCGTCATGGTAACCAGGATCTACGTTCCTACCCTCACCATGGTAACCAGGATCTACGTTCCTACCCTCGCCATGGTAACCAGGATCTACGTTGCTACCCTCACCATGGTAACCAGGATCTACGTTGCTACCCTCACCATGGTAACCAGCTGTGGGTGGCAACTCAAAGAATGAGATCATGGATGCAAGCAGCTGAAATGATCTTCCTCTGCAGGGTGGCTGGACTCTCACTCAGAGATAGATGAAGGAGCGCTGCCATCCGGGAGGAGCTCTTAAGAGATATTGCTCCTCTGGGTCAAGAAGCCAGGTAGGGTAGTTCGGGGGCAGGGGGTGTTCCAGAGTGGTTTTAGTATTTCATTGCTCTCCTGTGAGACATCAATAAACCTCTATTCTTCCTGGTTCCGTTACCTTATCCTTAGCTTCACTCAGCTGGTCCTCAAGTTCAGAAAAGCTGAAACCAGCCACAGTGATGAAGTCACCAATCACAGCCACAAATTTATCCCCGCGTTCCCGTGTCCTGCTCGTCTGGTAGTGGAGCTCCTGCAAGAACAGAGACAGTGAGAGGTGTTTAGGTTGGTTAATGAGACAGTTATAACAGATCGTCCAGCACGAAGATTCACTTGTTATCTTAACTTACCGTATTTTCCGCACTATAAGGCGCACCTTCAATAAATGACATTTTTTAAACTTTTTCCATATATAAGGCGCACCGCATTATAAGGCGCTACAGTAAAGGCTGTTCAACTTTGTCCTTAGGCCATCTCGCTTTGTTCCCGCGGAAACTCTGTTTAGTCTTGTTTACCTGGCGCAGCGTATCCTCTTGCTTCCTCCACTTCCTCACCATTGATTCGTTAATGTTAAACTCTCTCGCTGCGGCTCTATCCCCGTGTTCTACTGCGTGACCGATCGCCTTGAGTTTAAACTCTGCAGTGTAACAGTGTCTCTTGGTAGGAGCCATTTCCGGGTCTTTACACAAACACACAAATGGAAATGAGACGCCA
This sequence comes from Neostethus bicornis, assembly GCA_902685375.1. Lineage (NCBI taxonomy): Eukaryota > Metazoa > Chordata > Actinopteri > Atheriniformes > Phallostethidae > Neostethus > Neostethus bicornis. The sequence continues at coordinate 2,932,156 of LR738552.1, forward strand.
GCATGCACCGCGCACTACTTCTTCTACAGGGGAAATGGAGTCGGCGGCTGCTTACCGCAGTTGCGACACCTGTTGTAGCTCAATATTAATCCATATATAAGGCGCTCCGGGTCAAAAGGCGCATCGTGGACTTTAGGGAAAATTTAAGGTTTTTAAGTGCGCCTTATAGTGCGGAAAATACGGTAATCCCAGTTGGATTTCAAATTAAATTTAAAGAGGTGATAGTTTTCGAAATAAATTTTCAGGGATTTTGCCATCATGCTCAAACATTAATCCCACAGTAAAAACATCCCTGAAGTTGTTTTTTTATTTCATTCATGTATGTTTGAGTTTTTGTAAGTGCCTATTCAGTAACTCCAGATAGTTCTCAGCCATGGATTTTGTTCTCCATCACGTCCATATTCTAAGAATGGAATTTTCTGTGTCTCAAAAGGGAGCACCATTTAAAAAGTGAAATGAAGGTCGTTACATTAAAACTGCTTCAAAGGTTTGGAAGATGTCGCGGTGCTTCGAGAGCACTGACGACCCAAGTATTTAAAACCATGTCCACATTCTGTGGGCGTAGGCATAAAAATATCCATGCACCATCCTGTATTAAGAGCCTGTTTGTGTGTGTGTGTGTGTGTGTGTGTGTGTGTGTGTATGTGTGGCAGAGCATCAAACATTTCCAGCATGTAAACACCTCAACCCGCTGTCCATCTCCTTTTATAATTACAGGAAGAAGAAGAACCAATGGGAGGATCCCGTCACAACTCACCGCTTCTAAAGCCTTCAGTCCACTTTTAATGTTGTTCACTTCTTTTTCAAGCTCGGCCAAACTGAAACAGATACGGAGAGAGAAGTTAGTTCCAGGTCATCAGTGCGGATGAGAGTGCTTTCATCGATGTAATCGATGCTCTCTGAAGATTTACTCACTTGACTTTGGCAGCGACGGGCACACTACTGAGGTCCTCCTGGATGTGGAGTGTGTCGGGGTAGTTTTTTTCAAAGATCATGATCAAATAGTGCAACATGGTGATGTTCCTGAAAAAAAAAATCAATCATGCAAACATCCACAGAAACACAATCTGGGTTTTTCTGTTCCGATGGACGAAAGAGAGACAATGATCTTTGATGTTCGCTCTTTTAAGGAGAGCGCCGTGGTCTGCATTCATATGGTCTGTCATGGAAGGTCAGAGAATTCAGACTGTGTCGCTCAGGTTAACATGACATGGTTAAAGTGGATCCAGCCCATTTGCTTGTCCACGACGTCTGTTTCATGCCAGTTAGAGGAGATACAGCAAAAATAATTTGATCGATTGTTTTGATGTGTTTTGAATTCCACTGAGATGCTCTACGGAGATTTGAGGAGGCTCAGGATAACTTTATAACATCAAATATGGGCCTGAGAAGCCTCGGGAGCAGGAAACCGGTACATCGCCATCAAATTAATATCAAATTTATATCGTAATATTAGGAACTGCAATTAAATCTTCACAAAAAAAAAATGCAATTTTACCAGACAGTATTTTTCTGAGGAGCCAACTGATTGGTCAGGTCAACCAGCTATATTGTAGCATCGACGAGCCGGAAAAGAAGGCGCGTTAGTTTATTTCTGTTTTCAACAGTTTGCTTTTGAAAAAATCCACAAGAGGGCGGTAGTGAGCTCCAATCATTTTTTTTTTTTAAATCTCCTCCATTTTTATTTTTATCCAGTAGCAGTTAAAATTCTAAACGAACAGATATGTGTAATTAACTCTAATATTAACAGCTGATTATCGCAGGATAAATTTGGTCACATTTGAATTTTGTAAACTTGGTACAAGTTTACAAAATTAATCGATTTGTTCCAAATTCCTTCAAATAAAGTCACAAATAAAAATAAGTTGTGACTTTTTTTTTGTTTGTTTCTTCCTTTGAGTTTAAACCAAAAAAGAATTTACACCAGTTTTATTTTTAAAAACAAACTTGAGCTATTTTAGACTTTTGTAAAATTCTCAATCCTTCAAAAACTTTTCGGATCTTTTCGCCTCCAAGAACAGATTTGATTACGTTGGCCAAAGCTTTCTGTTTGAACAGCACAGTCAGTCTGGACGTTTTAAATCCATGAAAATGATCAGAAGATTCTGTAAACTCAGTATGTTCCTGGTCATGTCTTCTTGATGACTTTCAGAGAGTTGTAACGTCACTAGGTGTATATTATGGGGTGTCTAAATATTGTGATGATTCTGCATGTTTCCAGTAAGATTAATGAGACATGATGTTAAAGATTCAAATCCCCCAGCCCTCAGCCCCCGTCCCGTCCCACTGCCCGTCCGGCAAACCTGTCTATGCTGGACTTGGTGTCGACGATCTTGTTCAAGCTGGAGACTTTGAACCCGAAGGCGTTCCCTCGCTGACCTTTGTTCATAAAGTTCCCAAACGCCAGCACCACCTCCAGGACCTGAGTCAGCCTCTTACTGCGGACCACCTCCTTGGAAGCGTTGAGGATAGCTAGAGGAGGAGAAAAGCAGATGTTTTCTATGACCCACACTCACACCCTTCTGAGACCTGAAGCTTAGGCTCCATCAGGCTGAAACAAAGCCTCCATTTTTACATGAGGGATTATTTGGAGTACTTTAAGAAGCAGTTCGATGGGGATATTCCCACTGATGCTGTATGGGAACCAGCGGGTTTGGCTGGGAGCAGGTGGTTCCCGCTCCCCACAAAAACCTCAAACATCAATCTCCTGATTGTTTCAGTTGCTTATGCATCATGGGAAACCTCCTTCTGCCTCTGCTAAGAACACAAAACCCATGCCAGGTGGTCTCCAGCATGGAGGATGTGATTATAGAACATCGGTAAAAAAAAAAAAAACATGGATAAGTTTTCTGCTTCAGCAAATGGTGAAACATGGAATCTCTCTTTTTTTTTTTTAAACCAAACAGCCTGATGAGGAGGTTTTTATCACACAATACAAACCAGATGATACGGATTTCACCACCAGAATGGTCTACGAGATGTTGTGGCTCTACTTAAATAAAAAAAAACCAAATCCTAAAGAATGAGATCACGGGTACAAGCGGCCGAAATGAGCTTCCTCCGCAGGGTGGCTGGGCTCTCACTCAGAGATCGGGTGAGGAGCTCTGCCATCCGGGAGGAGCTCGGTGTCAAGCCGCTCCTCCTCCAGGTCGAGAGGAGCCAGATGGGGTGGTTCGGGCATCTGGTCAGGATGTCCCCCGAGCGCCATGCGGGCGAGGTGTTTTGGGCACGTCCCACTGGGATGAGACCAAGAGGCAGACCCCGGACCCACTGAAGAGACTATGTCTCATAGCTGGCTGGAGAACGACTTGGGATTCTTCCAGGTGAGCTGGAGGATGCAGCCGGGGTGACAGAGGCCTGGGCTGCCCGTTTGAGGCTGTTGCCCACGCGACCCGGAACAAGCGGAAGATGATGGAACGGAACGGAAATCCTAAAGCCCGCACGCACCATCACGAGGTTCAGAGTTTACATCAGTGGAACAGCAATCAATAATCCATTGGTAGCAAAGAGGGATTATTTTTGGGTAATGGTCTTCCTCTAGTCCTCTTTCCTGGTGGTTCCAAACCCAGCATCCTTCTTCTGATGTACTCTCTCTCTCTCCTCTGCACATGTCCAAACCATCTCAGTCTGGCCTCTCTGACCTTATCTCCAAAACCTCTAACGTGCTGTTCCTCTGATCCTGTCCATCCTGGTCACTCCCAGAGAGATCCTCAGCATCTTCATCTCTGCTACAAACATCTCTGTTTCCTGTCTTTTCCTCAGTGCCACTGTCTCTAGACCAATCAGCATGGCCGCTCTCACCACACTGTCTCTAGACCAATCAGCATGGCCGCTCTCACCACACTGTCTCTAGACCAATCAGCATGGCCGCTCTCACCACACTGTATCTAGACCAATCAGCATGGCCGCTCTCACCACACTGTATCTAGACCAATCAGCATGGCCGCTCTCACCACACTGTATCTAGACCAATCAGCATGGCCGCTCTCACCACCTTTCATTTTGGCTGAAACTCTTCTATCACACATCACACCTGATACTTTCCTCCACCCGTTCCAGCCTGCCTGCATATGCTTCTTCACCTCTTTTCCACACTCTCCATTGCTCTGGACTGTTGATCCTAGATACTTAAAATCTTCCACCTTCTTTATCTCTTCTCCCTGTAACCTCACTTTTCTATTTGGATCCTCAATCTGTCTCCTGTTCCAATGTCACTTTAAACAAAATCCACCATTTGTTTGTCTCATCTTTACAGAACGCTCCTTGTGCGCTCAAGTGCAATCAGAATGACTGGAAACTCAAATTTCCAATTAGGAAAAATTTAGATGAGCGCCCTCTTATGTCAGTAAAAGCAATCAGGAAGTCCAAAATTCTGACACCACAGTTTGGGAGACCAGAATGAATAGTTTAACGGACCAGTTAAGGCCCTCAAGCTGTAGAGCTGGATGTCTGAACATGGAACATGGACATGGAAGTGACTGATCCAAGGTGATTGTAGTTAAACTCACACAATATCAGGTTAGGACTCACAGAAACGTGATCATAGTTTACCTTCATAAACTCTGACTTTATGTTTCTAATCTTAGTCAGATCTTGTGGTAAATGTTTTCTAGGAACGGGTTTTACTAGATTTTTCTCGGAGTAAATGAATATGTTTTACTGCTGGTGAAACCCACAGATTTATCTTCTCATTGTTTATACTGTAACATAATAAACTTAAACACATACTCCACAGATTTATGAGACACAGGTTTGTCCTTACCTTCAACTTTTGGTTTGATTTCCGCCAGACGTTCTGCAAACTTTTTCTTGAAGAACAGAGCCTGCAGTCTCTGCTGGTAGTGGTCGATTCTACAGAGGAGAACAAAGAGGTAACATGAGGAGAAGAAGAAAAAAAAAATGAAACAAAAGAGAGCTAGGTTACTCCTGTCTGTCAGAGAGAGAGACTTCAAAGTTAAAAGTCAGTAGGCTGTGGAAAACCCTCCCTTCATTTACTGGTTTCCATGACCGGCCGAAGGGCTTTCATCACAACACACACATGACCAATGAGAAGATAAAACTTACACAGAAACAGAGATGATTTAAAAAAATAAAAAGAGGGGGATTAAGTATCAAGAGACCCACAGGGAGCTTCTAGCCTCAAAGAAAGGTGCCCATTGGATGGTTCTTTATTTTTTACAAACAGAAGTCAAACTAGAAACTAGGAAAAGATTAACAGTAGAAATCAGGACAGTGTCTTTTATGTCTAAGGTCTATTTGTCTAATATTTTGATATGAATGAACGACAGAATTGGATCCAGCACATTTCGTAAAACGTTGTGGGTTCAAGTCCCGGGTGGGGACGAGGCTTGGAACACTGTCCTTTCTGTGTGGAGTTTGCATGTTCTCCCCGTGTTTGTGTGGGTTTCCTCTGGGTACTCCGGTTTCCTCCCACCCTCCATAGACATGCATGTTAGGTTGATTGGCCGGTGCCAAATTGCCCCAAGGAATGAGTGTGTGTGTGGATGGTTGTATGTGTGTGGCCCCGTGACAGACTGGCCACCTGTTCGGGGTGTAACCTGCCCTTCACCTTAAATCAGCCAGGACGGGCTGACGGGCTCCGGCACCCCCCACGCCCCGGGTCATGGATTCAAGTCCCGGGTGGGGATGAGGCTTCGAACACTGGCCTTTCTGTGTAGAGTTTGCATGTTCTCCCTGTATATGTGTGGTTTCCTCCCATTCTCCAAAAACATGCATGCTAGGTTAATTGACCACTAAATGATTGCCCCTAGGAATGAGTGTGTGTGTGGATGGTTGTATGTGTGTGGCCCTGCGAAGGACTGGTGACTTGTTCGGGGTGTACCCTGCCTCTCGCCTTGAATCAGCCAACCCCATAAGGGATAGGCAGTTAAGAAGGTGACTGACTGACTTTAAAACCAACTGTAACCATCCAATATACTCTTAGAATCCTCAAAATAAGGGGTTCCCTTCCTTCTCCAATCCTAACAGTATTCCAAAATTATTTGAGACGTGTTGCCAACAAGGGTCACCTGCTCATTTCGTAGAGAAATCGGTCAGCCCGGGCCATTCTCTCTAACTCATGTTTGTGCTCCTCCAGCAGATCGATGTCACTTTTCTCCGGGATAAACTTGAGCAGCTGTAAAGAGACAGTAAAAAAAAAAATTTATGAAAAAGAGTCTCTACATCTGAAGTGAAATCAAACTCATCCGATGATGCAGCCTTTAGATAAATCAGTCTGCGTACCTGTTCCAACATGTCTTTGGCAAGTTCTTCCCTCTCGTCCATCTCCAGGATCGCCCTCTTTATTTCTTCATTTGTCATTTTTAACCTGAAAAGTCAGAGAATGAGATCAGCGAGAGGAAGGAGTGAGATAGTGCTGAAGCTTAGTTCTGCCAGCTGTTTCACTGATCAATAAAAAATTGTTGGTCTGAGCCAAAAGCCTCATTGAGCATCTGTTGACCCCATTTGGGTCATCTGTACCCTGGAGGCATCCGCTATTGACACAACAGTGAGTCCAGAAAAGATCCTGCTGTTAGGTTGGACACACAAAGGAACCAGGAAGCCTAATTATTGATCTGTAAAGACAGGCAGGATTCCGTCCCTGTAAAGAGCTCCGGTTAGAGACAAAAACGATTGGACGAATCTCCAGCGGATGAGAAGAGAGTCCCTTGGGAAGAGGGTCACCTCATTTGTCTTTTAGAAAACTCAACGTGGACATTGATATCAGCTGAATGCTGAATAATAGATGGAACCATTTCCTAGACGACATCAACCGATTATCATCTCCATTAAAAGAAGCTGCTCGGCTCCGTTACGCTGACAGATGTCCTTTCAATATGTGAACACGCTCCCACCTAACTCAGTATGAAGACCCTCCAACTAACAGAAGATACCTGAAGATATCGAGGTTGGTTTACCAGGATTGTTTTGTATCCCAAGTTCTCTTTGGATTCCTAAAATCAGATTTTTTTTTTTTTTTTTGATAATCAGTTTATCAGTTGAGGCCAATAAAATGAAAAACTCGTGGAGGCGGAGCCACATTATTAAGCAGATCAATTTCCAGCAATCAGGGGAAAAAAGTCATTTCTGCTGCTGGAAAGCAGTAAATATGTGGATGAAAATATTAAATTTTTCATAGAAATATAAGCGTTTAAAGAGATTTGTGTTTGATTCAGAACCCACACTGTGTCGTGCAGACAAAGGAAGGATTCTGCAGCTGCTGAAATGACATTACAAAGCAGCAAACAGGGAGCGTGTTTCTTTCTCTGTGATCCTCCAGAGAAAAAAAAATCTCATCTTCACAACCATTTAGAACTCAGTGCATACACAGAATTAAAAAACAAACTTCTAAAAAGTCGCTGAAAAAAAATCTAAGGAAAAAGTTTTTAAAGACTTGTCTTTAACTTTTTAGAAACTTGTCTTTAACTTTTTAGAAACTTGTCTTTAAACCCTATAAAGCCCACGTATCATATTTGATACGCAATTTTTTATTATTATTAATTAATTAACTAATAATTATTAATGTATTATTTTTATTATTATTATTTAATTATTTTTCCAAAAAAATAGAATTTTCTGACATTTATTTCTTTGGGTGGGCTTTATAGTTAACTTTTTAGAGACTCGTCTTTAACTTTTTAGAAACTTGTCTGTAACTTTTTAGAGACTTTTCTTTAACTTTTTAGAAACTTGTCTTTAACTTTTTAGAGACTTTTCTTTAACTTTTTAGAGACTTGTCTTTAACTTTTTAGAAACTTTTCTTTAACTTTTTAGAGACTTGTTTGGGAAGATGATCAACTTCAGTTCAGAATTTGACTGAAAGATTTCGGATGTTGGGATTTCTTACTTTGAAAGAAGGATGACGCAGTTCTGTGCACGTCTGCCATCGATGACTGAAAGCTCTTTGACCTTCCTCGTGCTGACGTAGATATCGTCCATGGAGCCCGTCTCCTTCTGCAAAAACACACGACAAATTCAGTTTCAGTGCTAATTCACTCCTAAATGTTTAAATCTCAAAGAAAGGTCTAGATTTTGTTTCTGAACTTGTTTCTATGAACTGTATTCTGGAAGCTTAAAACCAGATAAATATCACTAAAAATCCATTTGGTTGAATCTTTTTTTCTGAGGTTGTAAATGAAATGAAATGTGATTCCTGGAGGCTCCGCACATGTAGCACTAAACCTCATGTCTGAGCACATGGGTGAAACACTTTCTATTTATGATCAGGCTGGTTTCCTGCACACCAGAAAATATTCTGAGCCACATGTGTAAAACAGATGCTGGTTGTAAGGGAAAGGCCTGGCACCGGGTCAGGAGGACAACTCCCATCCACAGGAGGATGGAGGGAGAGGTCTTTTATATAAAGAAGTGCACATAATGGGTGCACAAGAGTGCATGCCTTGCCCAAATGCACATCAAACGCATTGAAAGGAGTAAAGTAATATCCATAGAAAAGCATATCATCACAAAAAGGAGATAAAAACAGCTTTCATTCATTCATAAACACTTCAAAAAGTGGTGTTTTAATCCCTGTGTGTTTTCAGATCCATGCTCAGTCCCACCCTTCTTTCATTCAGCTCCACTTATTTGGGCAAAGGCTTGAAAAAAAATTCAATAAAAAATGTATTGGATCTCTGCTTTTTGCGGATGATGTGGTTCTGTTGGCTTCATCGGACCGTGATCTCCAGCTCTCACTGGATCGATTTGCTGCCGAGTGTGAAGCGGCCGGGATGGGAATTAGCGCCTCCAAATCCGAGACCATGGTCCTCGCCCGGAAAAGGGTGGAATGCCTCCTGCGGGTCAGGGACATGGTCCTGCCCCAAGTGGAGGAGTTTAAGTATCTAGGGATCTTGTTCACGAGTGGGGGAAGGATGGAGCGGGAGATCGACAGGCGGATCGGTGTGGCATCAGCAATAACTAGGACGCTGCATCGGTCCATCGTGGTAAAGAGAGAGCTGAGCCGAAAAGCAAAGCTCTCGATTTACAAGTCGATCTACGTTCCTACCCTCACCATGGTAACCAGCTGTGGGTGGTGACCGAAAGAATGAGATCGCGGGTACAAGCGGCCGAAATGAGCTTCCTCCGCAGGGTGGCCGGGCTCTCACTCAGAGATCGGGTGAGGAGCTCTGCCATCTGGGAGGAGCTCGGTGTCGAGCCGCTCCTCCTCCAGGTCGAGAGGAGCCAGATGGGGTGGTTCGGGCATCTGGTTAAGATGCCCCCCGAGCGCCTCGCGGGCGAGGTGTTTCGGGCACGTCCCACCGGGAGGAGACCAAGGGGCAGACCCCGGACCCGCTGGAGAGACTATGTCTCACAGCTGGCCGGGGAACGACTTGGGATCCTTCCAGGTGAGCTGGAGGATGCAGCCGGGGAGAGAGAGGCCTGGGCTGCCCGCTTAAGGCTGTTGCCCCCGTGAACCGACCCCGGAACAAGCGGAAGATGACGGAACGGAAAAAATGTATGTTCACCCCTGGGTGTGTAACCATAAACATGGAGCATCTGGTTAAGAGACAACCAGCCCAATCAGGAGTGTGAACTATGACGACAGGTAACCAGGAAGCTTTAACTCACCTGTTTGAAGGATTGGTTAGTTAGCAGGTCCTGCGCAGCCAGTCGAAGAGAGCAGAAAGACAAAAAAAAAAATTGAGAAACATGCAAAGATTAGCATTGAAAAAGCTTGTGGCTAAAGCAGAAACAAAAACTACGTTTGCACTACGAGCTGAAGCTGTGTCCGGTGGTCATCGGGGAGCTCACGGACTTTACTACAACTTCCTGAAGACTTCACAGGTGTTTTAATACAGTTGGTTGTGTTCTGAAAACCCTCTGGGCCGTAAGGGTCAGACTTTATCAATGTGCCCGATTTGCCCTGAGAAAGTGAGCTGCAGGTTGGCAGCATCACCAACCTGCAGCTCATCGATCACCACGACTCGTAAACTCTCTCCTCTCTGTTGACATTACATCATATTATTATTTGATTGTTTCTTTTCAAGTTTGAATCAGATCTTCTTTATGTTTAAATAAAAGGAGATTGGTGAAATTAGAGAAAAATTTTAATATTTCTAATAAATGCTGATGTTGACCCACAATTTTTTATTTATTTAGTTGTTAAATTTTAAGACCAAAGGTATTTGAGTTTGAGTTCAGTCTTCAGTTTTCATCCCAAAGACTGTTAATTGTATTATAATGTGTTGCACTTACAAATAAATAATAAGTAGTTTATATTTCTCTCACTTTAAATTAACATCCACTCAACCCATTTTAGAACATTTAAAAAGCATTTTTGATTGTTTTTGTGCAAAACTTCCATAAAACACCAGCGTTGTGTCAAAAAGTGCCCTTTCAAACACCTGTCACTTGTTTGTTTTTCAAACCTCACACTTAGGTTAAAAAACATCAATTATTACTTCTTACCCTGAATGCTGATAAAATGATACACTGTGGTCAGACAAATATGATAATACAGTACTTCTGATTCTCTCCGTTCATTCCATCATCTTCCGCTTATCCGGGGCTGGGTTGTGGGGGCAACAGCCTCAGATGGGAAGCCCAGGCTTCTCTCACCCCAGCTGCATCCTCCAGCTCACCCGGAGGGATACCGAGTCGTTCCCTGTCCAGCTGTGAGACACAGTCCCTCCAGCAGGTCTAGGGTCTGCATCTTGGTCTGCTCCCGGTGGGACATGCCCAAAACACCTCACCATCGAGGCACTCGGGGGGCATGGCTCCGGTTTGGTGACCTCAGGATCAGATCTTTGCTTTTTGCGGATGACGTGGTCCTGTTAGCTTCATCGGACCGTGATCTCCAGCTCTAACTGGACCGATTTGCTGCTGAGTGTGAAGCGGCTGGTATGAGAATCAGCGCCTCAAAATCCAAGAGGCGCTTGGATTTTTTCCCGGAAAAAGGTGGAGTAGGAAATCGACAGATGGATTGGTGCAGCGTCAGCAATAACAAGGACGCTGCATCAATGTGTCGTGGTAAAGAAAGAGCTGAGACAAAAAGCTCTCACTTTACAAGTCGATCTACTTCTGATTCTGATTATATTTTGGAAGTGAGACATTTTTTTTTAAGTGAGTCATAACACCAACCATTGCCGAGTACATTTTCTACAAGTCAGCCAGGATTAAATTCTTACCACTCAGACAGTTAACTATTAAAATCCACGTTCAGGTTAAAAACTAATTAAATAACATCATAAATTACTATTTTACTGTCATTTGACAGATCGTTCAATCATTAAAAAACATTTTAAAACTTATCACACATTTTTTTTCTATTATAGTTTTAGCACTCACGGTTCTGTTTGACATCATTGGTTTTAATTTGATTCCATTTTTATTTCCAGGATGAACGTACTCCTTTGTTTTGTGGTAATTTTATTACCACCGGGACCTAAGACCTATCTGTGCAGCCTTGCATGGGGAAACCCCGTCCTAATGTTCTGGTTTGATTGCATCTCCATCTGCTGTGACATTGCAGAACAAACAATGAAAAATGACTTGACTGTCAAACAGAGACTAAATCTAAACACGGCCATGTTGCCCTGATGAATTCAAACTAGATTTTTGCCAAATGGAACTAAGTTGTCAAAACCAGGAAGATGGAGAGTTTCATGTGGTTTTATCTGCATAGAAGCATCGCTTTGTGCCAGTAAAAACTGGCTTTGTATAAATAAATACCGGCTGTGAATCACTGCTGGAACCTTAAGTGACCCGTAGAGTTCTAATAAAAAAAAAAAAAAAAAAGAGACGCTGTTAAAAAAATATAAATACATCAGGCAGGAATTCACCAGTTTTAAAACCTTCACTTTAACAGCGGTTATTAGAAACCAATCAAACTCCCATCATTAGTGTCGTATATCAGTTAGAGCAATATAATCACAAGACAAGTGTGCAATTAGCTGGCGGGACATCAGGGGGCCGTGCGCGCGGGCGGGGGGGTTAATTACCCCCAACAGAGTGCACGTGCTGTAATTATCCTGCAAGCTGCGTTTCTGACTGAGTTCTTTATTTCAGACTTTGAGGCATCGTCATGACGATGAGCCCAGAAGGACACACTGATGCTGCGAAGCTACACAGTCACCAGGAAACACACACACTTATAAAGAAAATCATCATATACGAATAGACACACACACACAAAAACATGCACTTGCATGCATGCACGTACACAAGCATAGATGCACATAGACACACACACATGCAAACTCACACAGTGTTAGCACATAAAAACACACAGGAAAAAAAACTTGCACACTCAAGATACACACACACACACAAGCAAGTATGCACAAAATTTGTAAACATGCGCACAGCACGCACTAACACACACTCAAGCAAGCCCACATACACACATTCACAAAAACATACAAACGCGTACGCTCTTTTACAGACACACACAAACATACATACCTGCAAAAAGCATGCAAACACACACTAGTATACAAACACACACACACACACACACACACACACACTGCAGCGTCCAGTCCTAACCTGCTGCCTCTGGTAGGCTGAAAACATTTTCTCGATGTCCTTTAGGTCCAGAATCTTAAAGGCTCTCAGGTCATCGATATCGTTCCAGATGGTTCCGTTGATCACGTTCTGAAACAGAAAAGAACAAATGGTTTTTATTCTTTTAATTCAAATTAGTCATTTTAATTACTCAGAAAAAAAAATTTAAACTAGTTCATGAGAGGGAGAATTCTTAGCAGCTTATTGGATGGAAACCTAGAAAATTTATCAAATTTAGTTCAATCAGATTAGTGAAAAACTCAAAGTAAAGTTGTGTATGCATGTGTGTGTGTGTGTGTGTTGTGTTCACTATTAAAACCTTCCCTGGAAAAACCCTGTTATAGATTTACTGGTCTGACCTTTTTATTTCTTTTATTTTATTAACCTTTTTTAACCAGAATAAAAACTCATTAAGATTAAAAGTCTCATTTTTAAGAAACACAATCTTAAAAGGTTGTTAACTTGATTTTTTTTCTTGAGTCCTATTTAGTTAATAATTTGATTCACAAATAATCATTCATATTTTCTAAATCAATTCCCAGCTTTAATTTACTGTCATTGAACCACAAGGGAACAAAAAAAAAGCACAGTTTCACTACACCTGAGTCAAGATGAAGACGCCAAAAAATTACACACAGAAGATTGAGCACATGCAACCATGACAACGCTTCCTCGTTTCATAGGTAACGACTGCATACAAGGGAATTAGTCCGTTTACATAGTGTGTTAAAAAAAAAAAAGGGCAGGATGCAGAGCCTTCTGCATGTGCCGACTCAAAGGGGAAAATGAGCTAACGAACCAGGTTAAGATCAGTGGGTGGAGAGCAACACAACAACATAATCAGCTTTGATTTTTTTTTAGAGCAGACGAAGATCTTTTCCTCCATCTTCTCAGGTTTGGTATCAGTCGATCTTTGATTGATCCATGAAAAGCTAATCAGTTCATCTACAGTTGGTACTGGACAACTGTGGACAGTCTAATTTAAAGCTCTTAAGCAGTTTAAGTTGATACAGCGTTTGCAAGAATTTTTTTACCTTTGCCCATAGATGCATAACCCTAAAACCCAATTATTAGTTCATCTATAATTGATACTTGTGAGTATTTATAGTCAGTTTCATTAAATGCATTCATAGGTTCGGAACAAAAAAAAAATCTTTATTTTAAAAAGTGTCTTACCTCGCCAAGCTTGGACCAGTTAAAAGACTTGAGCGGATGTGAAGGCTGAGGGATGGACTTGGTTCGCATGCTGCTCACGGAGTTGAAAGATGGCATGGGAGGAGGCGGGGCTCCGAACATGGGAGGAGCTCCAGGTGGAGGAGGCGGAGCTCCAGGTGGAGGAGGCGGCGGCGGAGGAGGCGGGCAGTTGAATGGAAGAGGAGGAGGTGGTGGAGGAAAGCCACCCATCATGGGCGGTGGAGGCGGGGCCATCGGAGCACCGGGCGGAGGGGGAGGTGGCATGGAGACACTGCCGCCCTGCTGTTAGAAAAAAGTGTTACACATGGTGATTATCTCTGACCTACGCATGATTACACATATTCTAATGTTATAATTATTTAATAAACAAACTGAAGAAAGAGCTAAAAATGTAATAAAAAATTTTGGGTTTTTTTATGGCACTTTTAAAGTGATTAAGCAGACCTGCTTCAAAACACAAACACAAAAAAGTTTTTCAACATCAAGTATTTTCCTTCTGGAGATCAATCCGAGCCCCCAAACGTGAAGAAACGAGCATTAGTTTGGCTTCATAGTCGATGTGAGCGTCACTACTCACTGCAATGTCGTTAATGCGTGAAGATAAGTCCAGCACTTGTTCCCTGGCTGAACGCAGCTCCACTCCTTCACGTTGTAGCTTATCCTTCATCTTGTTTAAAGTCTTCATCATGTCCTCCTTTTCCTGGGTTTTGGTCTCACACTCTCTCTCTTTTCTTTCCAGTTTAGCTAGCAGCTCTGCGTGATCTAAAACCAACCAGAAGATTAAAAACATTTCCTGAGGTCTGGCTTCATTTTTATAAAGCATGCATACACTAAAATGTGTGCGAATGCCAACTTCCACACGAAGTAACTGATCTATGAAGGTGACCTGTTAAGTTACGCTTAGCATTGCAAAGATGCAAGTGGCGTAACCATGGCATCCCGCTGCCACTGTTAGCGCTAAACATCTTGAGGTGCATTCAAACCGCATGCGGCTAAACAGCCAATGTGTCAGTTTTTCTATGTAAAATCTATGGATATGCGTCACCATCCAGCAACCGCTAATGTGTTACATACGGTCGGGCACTACCGCAGGTCCAATCCTGCCATGTGGCAAGATTTGACTTGCCGTGCGTCAAATGCAACGAAACAAGATATTTGATGCATGCAACAAACTCATCCCCGCTGCACGTCAGGTACAAGGGGACCATGTTTCCGTTCCGTCATCTTCCGCTTGTTCCGGGGCCGGGTCGCGGGGGCAACAGCCTCAAACGGGCAGCCCAGGCCTCTCTCTCCCCGGCTGCATCCTCCAGCTCACCTGGAAGGATCCCAAGTCGTTCCCCGGCCAGCTGTGAGACATAGTCTCTCCAGCGGGTCCGGGGTCTGCCCCTTGGTCTCCTCCCGGTGGGACGTGCCCGAAACACCTTGCCCGCGAGGCGCTCGGGGGGCATCCTGACCAGATGCCCGTACCACCCCATCTGGCTCCTCTCGACCTGGAGGAGGAGCGGCTCGACACCGAGCTCCTCCCGGATGGCAGAGCTCCTCACCCGATCTCTGAGTGAGAGCCCAGCCACCCTGCGGAGGAAGCTCATTTCGGACGCTTGTACCCGCGATCTCATTCTTTCGGTCACCACCCACAGCTGGTGACCATGGTGAGGGTAGGAACGTAGATCGATTTGTAAATCGAGAGCTTTGCTTTTCGGCTCAGCTCTCTCTCTTTACCGATGCAGCGTCCTAGTTATTGCTGATGCCACACCGATCCACCTGTCGATCTCCCGCTCCATCCTTCCCCCACTCGTGAACAAGACCCCGAGATACTTAAACTCCTCCACTTGGGGCAGGACCCTGTCCCTGACTTGCATGGGGCATTCCATCCTTGGAACCATATTTCCTCCATTTAAATGGTATGAAGCAAACGGGATACAAAACACTTGTTTTTGCTGCACGTGGTGTGAACACACCGTTAGGGTTTGTCGTAGTGTTTAAATACTATGGCATTCACATCACTTTATTTGCATGATCCAAATTTAGAATTCTAGAGGAGTGTTTGAAGCAGGATGAAGATCAAGTTGGATCACACCTTTTGCAATCCAAGACCTAGATCAGGAGTTAAAGAGAGTTTTGGAAGTTTTTATAAATCCAAAGTTTGCGAGGTGCAAGCATGGTATGTAAAGCTGAGCCGAATGCTTGCTTTGTTAAAGATTCACACACTTCTTCCTAAATGAGTCTCCAGGATTTTGAAGATAATGTCCATGCAAATGAGTGGTTTGCAACTTTGTACCTTTTCGGAACTTCTCCGCTTGGTCTCGCCAAAGTTTCACCTCGTTTTCATTGACCAACCTGTGGAACAGAGGGAGGGTTATCAGACATCAGATCAAACCCAGTCTGACTCACACATGAAGGATCAACTCTACCTCAACTGAGTCAATCCAGGCCATTCTGTAATAACCTTATTTCAACAACTTGAAATAAGGGATTACTCTGCTTAGAAATGATCATTAAAAACTAATTAAACTCATTAAAAGTCATTTATTTGGTTTATTTAACAAATAGGGTAAATAAATTAACTGTAGGCATTTCTTGCCCTGTTAGTAGCCACAGAATTTGCAGCTTAAATGATGACGTATCATGATTTTTTGTTTAAGCCGGCATCGAAACTGGCACATTAAAATAAGAACCCTGAGACTATTTGACCAGAACGTCTTTCAGAACGTTTGCTGAAACTAACAGCCAACAGAATGGAGTAATTACTCTGATCATGGTATAAGAGGGAATTTAATCTTCATGTTGGGAAGTCATTGATCAGTGATGCTAATCCTAGACCTCCTCACATTGATTAGCACTGGGATTGACTGAGTTGAAGCAGTTTCCTTTCTGAAGTTTCACAGGACGTTAGTGGTGAAAAACATCCTGCCGGGCTGAAATCAGTTTCCACAAGTTATTAATTATGGGATTTGGGGTTCTGAGGTTAAATTGCCTTCTTGATAGAAGCATGAGATCGGATTACCGGTTGACTTTACATGGAAAATACAAGTTTGAGACAAAAAGAAAAAAAGTAGCAACGGGAGTCGTCAAAGTTATTTTGAGATGATGAAAGATGGGAAAGTGAAACCTGGATCTTGAAGCGGAGCTTTGGCTGGAGTCAAGAGAACAGACACGTTTCAGGCACATGTTACAAACAAGGCATTCAATAAGTCATGAGACTCAACTAATGATGAATAACAGACTTTATTTCTCTCATGAGTAAGGGTCTCTGCCGCAAAGGCAGCTTCGAAGGTACCATTGGTGGGAGTAGCTGGGGTTAGATGTCTCCAAGGACACGTTGGCATGAGCTAATGGCGGGAATCAAACCTGCAACTCTCTGTTCTAAAGACGACCATTCTGAGCTATCCTGCCAACGGCGCAAAGTCATTTTAAAGCAGAGCAGTTGTACAGTCTAAATACCATTACAGTAGACAAGAACATCTGGTTCATTCATTCCTTAGAAACAGTCTGACCTCGCAGCCGTATGGTTCACTCAGTCTAGTTGGGACTGGACGTGACGTATGTAATGCACCAGAATAGTCAGCGTAGTCCCGAAAACAAAGTAAAAACAAACTTTTCCTGAATAAACTTTCAAAACAATGTCATTAAATCTGGGAAATTGTTGCCAACTCGGTCCGTATAGCATGGTTCATCTCATTTTCAGCTACTAAACTACAAACATGGCGGACAGTTGCTTGTCTTCATGTCATGCCATCATCTCTGTTCTCTGATTGGGTGGGACATTTTCTTATTGTTGCAATCGTTAACATATTCCTGGAGTACCTGACTAGTTGCCAGAGTCAAATGAAATGGAGCAGAGGCATTAAGTGGTGCCAGCCAGGTGACCACTAACGTACAACCAGTCAATTTTTTTTCACTTTCTCTTGTAATCGTGTCTATTTATTCACTTTTTTAAAATGTCATACACATAACTTTTTCAAGTCATCATTTTCATAAACTGCAAACTATAAATTAAACATACATAAGTGCAAAAGACTCTGACGAGTACCGGAAGGAAAAAGTTTAGCTTCCAATCAACACCTGAGAGACCTTAAAAAGATTAGAGGGAATTAATCAAAACAGTACCCCCTGCTAATTAGAATAAATACAAAAAAAAAATCACTTTTATGTCTTAAAAGTCTCAAAGTTGATTACAGAATCAACAACCCACACGCAAAGGACAAACTAATCGGTGGGGTAAACACATCCACATGGTCACAGAAAGAGTTTATGGAAACTCAATGGGAATTTAAGAGAGGTGTGATGGTTTTTTGGTGGAAAGAATCACACTCCGATGTGCTGATTGCAGGAATAATGAAGGTAGACTGAGTGAACCAAGCAGTGCTGGCAACACGCAACATGCTTTATGGCGCTTTCACCACAAAAACTAAACACATTAATCACCGGTTGGGAGCTCGGTTTAAACATAACAACACAGAGGGAGACAAATGGTGGAAAGATAAAAACCAGCTTATCAAGAAGCAAAACTGAGGTGAAACCCCCCCCAATATCGACAAAAACTCCAGATTCAAACTTTTAACCCAACCTACAAAACCCACACTTTGGTTACAGAACACAAGAACGCATTAGTCTCAAAAACCCAGTAAAACCTCAACCACAAAACCCAACGGATGTCAATAATTGTTTGGAAAAACTTCTAAAACTTCCAGCTTGTTAATGTAAAAGTCACTTCCTCAGGCTGGCCATCTCTTACAGAGAGATGGGAGCTCGGATGCAAACAAACATGGCTGACTTGGCTGAGCGGCTAATGCAATTAGCATTATTTCCTTTGATCTCCAACGAGGCTTCCTCCGAAACAGTTCACGACCTCTATTGCCCCTTTATCCACATAAACAACCAGAGTCAGATCTTTTACAAAATGTAAGTTTGAACTTTTATCAAACAGTTTCTTTTCTTTGTCTTGATGTCAGATTTTAATCTTTAGATTCAGTCTGACTTTAGAGTCTGTATGGATTGAAAATGAAAAGTTAGGACCTGAAGAGGACTCTACATCTGTAAGGATCTACTCCCAAATCAGTGGTCCTCCACCAATCATGGGAGTTATGTAGTAAAAAATAACCCACATTAGGCAACTTCCACAAAGTAGTCAGCTTGGCGTGGGTGTAACAAAACCAAACCTATGTTTTCAAACTATGGTCTAAATTTGACTAGAAATGCAATCAAAACAAAGATAGAGCTACAAATATTTGTTTAATAACTTTTCCTCCTGAAAATAGAAAAATATTTTCTGTGTATTTTACACCGAATCAGAACTGATCTTCCATTATGCATTATTTGATAAACCTTTACGCCGACAATACCGTCATCTACATTTCTAACTTTGATTCTTCACTTGTAAAAAAGACGTTGGGTCTAAGTTGCCTTGTACCTTCTGCTCTTTGCAAAGCCAATCAGCATGCAGAAGACTATAAATCAATACATAAACAATGTAGAAAATAAAGCTGTAAAATAACTTTTAAAAAATCTGCTTGGCCGCAAATGGTAAACTGCGTTCCAGTAAGGGACCACTGCATCACAATACATTAAAATGAGTAAAATAAGAAACTTTGTGACTAAATTCGACTTTAAATGAACATCCACTTACATGCGAATGATGTTTTTAACACTGAAATTTTCCAGAGGAGCGACATCGGGGTCCTCTCCTTTATCGTCTTGTAAAACGATCTGCTGGAGGATCCGATCTAAGAGCTGCCAATGCTGCAGGCTTCCACCGGCACGCTTATCTGTGCACACACAGAGGGATTGGGACATTTTTTGACACAAGAAACACACAAAGTTCAGTTTTTCTTTGATGTGATGTGGAAGTTACTCACATGGCATCTGTAGACAGTGCTGTAGGATGGAGAGGAGGTGTGGGTAAGAATCTGTGTGGCTCAGTTTCTTCTTGACCAGCTCGAACATGGCGCCAGCGCTCTTTGTGTCCACATGCGTCTGCAGAGAAGAATTATGAGTAAAAACTCTGAGAGGTTTAGTCTGACATGAAAAGCAGATCAATGGTTGTAGAAACTAGACTGACTCACCATGTCAAACCTTTTAGCCAGCTCAGAGTCGTCTTCATTCCTCACCAACTCAAAGAAATCCAAATGCCTGGACAGGAAACAAACCAATCTGATGATTGATCAGGGACAAAACTTTCTTTGGACTTTGTTTTTTATTCACTTCACGTGTCCATTTACTGTATAAAACTGTCGCAAACTAATGATGATCAGGTTTTAAAAACGTGACTTAGTTCAGCAAAATTCTCCTTATTTGCAGTCTTCAGTCACTTCCGTTCCATCATCTTCCGCTCATCCTGGGCCGGATTGCGGGGGCAACAGCCTCAGACGGGAAGCTCAGGCCTCTCTCACCCCGGCTGCATCCTCTAGCTCACCCGGAAGGATCCCGAATCGTTCCCCGTCCAGCAGTGAGACATAGTCTCTCCAGCAGGTCCGGGATCTGATTCTCGGTCTCCTCTCGGTGACGTGCCGGAAACACCTCACCAGCAGTCACTTTGTTTTGTAAAATAATGGTGTGACTAGGCATAGATCTGAATATATCTCGACATTCTGTTCCATTATCTTCCGATATCTGGGGCCGGGTCACGGGGCAACAGCCTCAGACGGGAAGCCCAGGCTTCTTTCATCCTTGCTGGATGTTCCAGCTCACCCAGAAGGATCCCGGGTCATTCTCTGTCCAGCTGTGAAACATAGTCTCTCCAGCGGGTCCAGGGTCTGCCTCTTGGTCTCTGATATGTAGATGTTCATTAAAATTACGCTTGTTTTCAGATGCCGCATTTAATAAAATCCCATCTTGCATGGAATCACATGAACTGTAGACGCCTCTAGACTCTAAGTTTGCATAGAAATTAAACCACCTTGTGCACCGCTTTATAAACGAGGACTATTGTCTTTACTTCTGACAATGATGCAACTGCAGTAAGTATTGCAAGTAATGCAAGTCCAGCTGTGTAATAAATGGACTTCATAACGGAGTTCATTTACTTCCAGTCTGACAGAGGAATGCAGTGCTAATATCTTTAACAATGCAGAAAAAAATGGCTCAACTTTCCAACTTTCAGTATTGCTCATCTCATAAAAATCAAGGTCTGATGTTAGAAGAATAAAACAAAGGGTTCCCAGAGGAGTCTGTCAGCTGGCAGAAAGAGAGATATTAAATGGAGGTTGATGATTAAACTCATGCAACACCTGTAGCATGAATCCATACATTTTTATGACCATAGCACCCTCAGATCTTTCTAAAACTTCTTCTTGGTCCTCATTCAAAGTGAGAATTTACTGGTTGAAACATCTGGACTCTGGAGGTTTGTGAGATTTTTATCACTTTCTTTTACATGTTTGAATGGAGTTTGTTTCATAAAGAGAATCTCATTTGATTTTGAAACAGATAAAGTCCAAAACCACTCACCGATCCAGGGTGGCGTTCTCGTGCTCTCGGAGCTTGTCGATCACCGGCTGGATGCCCAACATCAGGAACTCGTACCTTAAATGGAGGCGAAACTCCAGGTTGTCCTGAAAAAGATTAGTTTAAAAAGTGTTGTAAATTTTAATGCATACAATAATGTTTAATAAAAATCTAAAGCATGGACGGGATGATGCTCACTGCAGAAAAACTGAACGGACATTTTTTAACATTTATTATTCAGATTATTTGTCTTCAGAAATTTCTGATTATATTTAGGGGTGCAAATAATATTATTTGGTGATGTTACCGGATGCTCCAGTTTATCTTAAACACAAGTGATGAAATTGTTTTTAGTTTTTAAAAAAATGACAAATTTGTTTGTTCCTTTTGAACGATGTGCAAAACCCCATCAGCACATTTGATGTGGTGCACACAGTGTACATCTTGACAACACGTGCACATGTGTACCCCTTCTTTGCACCTTTGACTCTAAGCTTACACACTGGAAATGTTTAGAAATGCAAGGTGAAATAATATGGGTGAGTTTTAAAAGAACAGGCTAGTAGATTTACTGCCAAACAGATGTCTGCAGATGTTTTCTACAACTAAACACTAGTGCTACTAAAAATCACACAATGTTAACTGTTAGCATTTTAAATTGTTCTGATTAAACATGACGTTCAGGAAGAAGTTTTTCTTCCTCCTGAATGTGTCGACATGAAGCAGCCGGTAGGGACATACCTCTCCAGCTCCGGCGTTCAGCACGGCGTTGATGAAGGACATGATGGCTGTCTTTAAGTTGACCTCGTCTCTGTAGCGGCCGGTACTCTTGTCCAACTCATTCAACAGCGTCTGAATCGTTAGAAAAGATAAAGTCGGTCAGAATGTTTGGACGTAAAACACCAGTAAAACACCAAATCCAGAAGGAGAGCCAGGAGCAGAGCCAAAGTGGCAGCCGAGACACACAGTGGGGAGCCCTCCTTCTGAACTATGGGCCAGTGGCATGGTGATGTGTCAGCCTGCATACCACCATGCGGCGAGGGCTCCCCCGTCAAGGAAACACAGGATGTTCATCATGGATCCCCACTGGTGGAGAGGGGTCCGTTAAGAAACGGACCCGGTCTGAGGCATGGCTCCGTCAAGCAGGCCATGTTTTTGACCACGTTGTCTTGTAATGCTTGCTCCCTCCTCAGGAATGAAAATTTAATGTGAATACATAAAAAAAAAAAGAATGTGCACACACCCACGTGGGACATAGTGAGGAGCGAGAGGAAGGAGGAATTTACAGTGTCAAAAACAGTAAATGTGTTTTTTAAAAAAAATAATTTGGCAAATGTTGCATATCTGAGCAAAAAAAAAAACCCCAAAAAACAAAGTTTATCCGTTCCGTCATCTTCCGCTTGTTCTGGGGTCAGGTCGCGGGGGCAACAGCCTCAAACGGGCAGCTCAGGCCTCTCTCACCCCGGCTGCATCCTCTAGCTCACCCGGAAGGATCCCAAGTCTTTCCTCGGCCAGCTGTGAGACATAGTCTCTACAGCGGGTCTGGGGTCTGCCTCTCGGTCTCCTTCCAGTGGGATGTGCCCGAAACACCTCGCCCGCGAGGCGCTCGGGGGGCATTCTGACCAGATGCCCGAACCACCCCATCTGGCTCCTCTCGACCTGGAGAAGGAGCGGCTCAACACCGAGCTCCTCCCGGATGGCAGAGCTCCTCACCCGATCTCTGAGTGAGAGCCCAGCCACCCTGTGGAGGAAGCTCATTTCTGCCGCTTGTACCCGCGATCTCATTCTTTCGGTCACCACCCACAGCTGGTGACCATAAGTGAGGGTTGGAACGTCGATCGACTTGTAAATCGAGAGCTTTGCTTTTCGGCTCAGCTCTCTCTTTACCACGACGGACCGATGCAGCGTCCTAGTTATTGCTGATGCCGCACCGATGGCAGCCAACGACGGGGACCTTGGCGGTCAGATCCTCGGCTGCATAAGCTAACGGCAAAGTTTATCTAAATGAACTTAATCAATTATTTATCACTTTAGCCTCTCGTTAATTAAACATCTTAAACCATTGAACGGTGTGTAATTTTCAACTCAGGTGCAACTCCAAAAAAACAAAAACAAACAAGCATCGTCTTGAGTTTGAACTGGCGCTGAACCAGGTATTAAAATTCGATACCGTCTGGTCAAAATCCAGACTTGCGGCCACCTTAGCTAAATATAAGACATAATTACGTCAACAGCCAATAAAACAAGCAAAGGCAGGGTCACTATTTTCTTTTTGACCCCTTTGTTACCTTTTAAAGTGACCCTTGACACACTTTAGCTTCTTTATTGTAACTGGAGCCAACATTAAAAGGTTTCATATGTTGTGAATCAGCAGCTGCTGTGGTGTGGGTTTAGTCAGTCAGGGTGGTGTGATTTACCACAGACCCCCGAGGACGTGTTGGATGTTGCTTGTTGACTCAGTCTTGCTTTTTACTACAACCCTGCATTGTGAAGCCTCGCTCAGTCTTGATGTCCTCAAAAGTCTTCAAAATGATTAGTATGTTGACTCAACCATCTTAAGAGCAGCAATAAAGGTTTTCAGCTTATTAAAATGACCACAGGCTGATTTATGTGGGCATTATTCTGAAATACTGTGTTTATGCAACATCTCCTGCAGGCTCTGGAAGTGGGTTTCTTCTAGAAGAACCACAATCAGAAGAATGGAACCACTTCTGACCTCTAAGTCCGGCTTACCTGAAAGCGAGTTCTCTCGGCAGCGTACTTCTGGTAATGCGCCATGGCCTGTAGAACTTTTTTATGTCCGTCTGGTACCAGGCAAACCGCCCCGAGGATCTCTAGCACCGCCACTTTGGTTTTAATGTTCTCCGTCCGTAGGCTCTGTGAGATGGTATTGATGCTCTGAGGGTGAGCCAGGACGTGCGCTCGGCCCTGCGAGTTGTTCATCAGTGCCTTGATGCAGCCGATGATGGAGGTGTGGACGCGGCTCTCCGATGTCTCGTAGTCCATGCTGCGCAGGAAGTTGAGCAGGCAGGTGAGACCATCCAGTTCGATGAAGCGTGTGACAAACCTAAAGGAAAAGAAGAGAGAAACAGGGTTAAATCATACCCTTAATGAGTTTTAATGTCTTTTCAGACTGATGACGCTAGAGAGACAGGACTAGGGCTGCAACTAACGATTATTTTGATGATCGATTAATCTGACGATTATTGGTTCGATTAATCGATTAATCGGATAGAATTGACAACTTGATAAATAATAATTTTTTGGCATTTTATTGAATGTATTTATGCAAAACACAACTCATAACCACTTAAACAACACGTTGGGCTCATTCTAATAAGTAAAAATGTTAATCTTACTGTGAAATAAAGAGGGAGAATATTACCATTTCTACAGCAAATATAAAATAATAAATCTACTTACTGTATACAGTAAAGGTAAATCACGAGCACCCATAAAATGTGTTTTATAATACTGGCTAAAAAAACATAAAATGTAAACTGTTGACCATCCAGGATCACATTTAAAAACAAGAAATCATTAACAGTTTTAGATTTGAAATTTTAACCTTGTTCAGAGGTATAGTACCAAACAAAAATGGCCGAGGTTAACATGAGTAAAAATACACAAAAAACAATCAAGCATTTTAGGTACATTTTATCTACTGTCAAGTTTCTTTGAGGTTTTAGAATGATCATTACTTTAGTTTATTAGAAATGACATTTTTTAAGTCACATATACATCGGTAGTTTGTGGGACGGCTGGTTCAGCATTAATTTGTCCCTTCCAACAGACAGGGGGCAGGATGTGAAAAACCACACATGCATGCTGCATCCAGTCAGAACATCGTAGGCTGTTTGTAAATGCTTTTCCCACTCGTTAAGATTCCAAATAGGCCTCATAAATAACAGTAAACAGATGAGGGTTTGTTCTGATGCAGAGGAGGACATTGGAGACAAAGACGGATGAAGTTAGAAAGAGAACGGACAAAAAGAAGAAGAAAAAGGGAACAAAGCTGAATCTAACTGCAGCTTGATACAGAAAAACCCCTTCATGCATAGAAACCATCATTTAGCATGACTCATTGTTAATTACACCCAGGTTTCCAACAGAATCTTGCATCTAAATGCTACCTGGCATGCTTGTACCTTCACTTCTCAGCAGGACCTGGATGTGATCATGAAGATTTACATGCATGCATGCAATCAGACCGAGATCTTTCCTGTGCAACCTTTCAGAAGACAATGTGCTCCTTGTCTGAGCACAGATGCTGCCGTCTGCACCGCGGTGGCGCGCAATAAAAGCAACATATTAGATATGACTGGATGTTGATCGAACACAGACGTCGAAGCAGAGGCCAACTGTAATAGTTACACATTTTATCCCAGTGACAAGTGTTTGGCCGGAGCAGCAAGAAGCTGTGACAGACTCGCTCCAGCTCTGGGAGAACGTTCAGAGGGAGAAATTAGGCTGAACATCCGTATGATTAATGTATGGAAGGCAGAGAGTGAGAGATGTTGGTCTTGGAGTGGAAGTTCAGAAGAATGGATGAGATTCAAGGCTTCGCATGCCAGCTGCTTCGTTTTAGTTTGCTGGACCGCTGATAATTTGCCAAAAAACACACACGCATAACGGCAGAGCCCAACACTCATACAATCAGGAGAGTATACCAGAGTACAAGGAGATTCAGCACAAGGTAAAAGATGACCTGTAAGATGACTAGGATGATGTGTAGGAGAGCACGGTGAGAAACATAAATCTGGACAAGTTGGTAAAACAAAGAGACAGAGATGATTAAGACGAGAGGTAAGTCAGGGTGATTACAGAGAGGAATGGATCTGATGGAAACTTTGAAGAGTTGATGAATGCAGATAATTAGAAAAAAGAAAATGAGGTAACTGTTATGCAGCGAGATTGGCACGAGAGAAATGAGGGCTGAATGAAGACGATGAAGAGTAGGAAGGCTCTTGATCCTGATCATGCACCTTTTGAAAAAGGTCTGCACGATACACCGATATTCAATCGAAACTCCTGTGATTAATTAATTGTAAAATAGTCACGATTCTCCTTCTATTTTCTGTTTAGTTTTCTCTTTGAGCAGGTGATCAACTTGTTTGTAGTGGCCAGGCTTAGTGGGTGTGGCCAGGCTTAGTGGGCGTGGCCAGACGACCCCACTAGGAAGCAGTTCTGCACAGCTAGGAAACATTACCCTGTGCTTAGAAAGCATGTTTTAAAAAAAAAATAAGTCAACGCCAAGACGTCAAACACCATGCCTATGCTTGCCTTACATTATTGTTTGTGTTGAGTAACTATAGGCAGTTTCTTTAAAAGCCTTTTCACAAGTTTGGGACTTGTGAACCCTCACCTATGGTCACCAGCTGTGGGTGGTGACCGAAAGAATGAGATCGCGGGTACAAGCGGCCAAAATGAGCTTCCTCCGCAGGGTGGCTGGGCTCTCACTCAGAGATCGGGTGAGGAGCTCTGCCATCCTGGAGGAGCTCGGTGTCGAGCCGCTCCTCCTCCAGGTCGAGAGGAGCCAGATGGGGTGGTTCGGGCATCTGGTCAAGATGCCCCCTGAGCGCCTCGCGGACGGGGTGTTTCGGGCACGTCCCACCGGGAGGAGACCAAGGGGCAGACCCCGGACCCGCTGGAGAGACTTTGTCTCACGGCTGGCCGGGGAACGACTTGGGATCCTTCCAGATGAGCTGGAGGATGCAGCCGGGGAGAGAGAGGCCTGGGCTACCCATTTGAGGCTGTTGCCCCCGCGACCCGACCCCGGAACAAGCGGAAGATGACGGAACGGAAGATATTGTGTTCACAAAAATGAGTGATTTCAATCTTTCTAATAGTAACCATTGGCTGCATGACCATGAAAACCAAATCAGTTCATTTATAGTTCATACCGAGTAACTACGGAGGGATTCAATTAAAACCTAATCAGTGGTTGAGGAGACATAATGTTTACAAATGTGATGCATGGACAGTGGAGTGTTTAATTTCTGCAGATGTTGGCATTAAAAAAAAAACTAGATTAAACATCAGCTAACAAATCTATCGCATTATCACAAATAAAAGCTGTGTTTTTAATATTTTTTTCTATATTATACCGCCGAATGTGGAAGAACGAATTGACAAGATGAGATGGCAGTAGAGTTTCTGACTGGATTGAGAGACGATGCATGATGAATGGAAAAAAAAGTGGCCCAGTTCCCATTTTTAAGAACAATAGAGATGTGAAGAGTTGTACTAACCACAAAATAAAACTGATGAGCCACACAATAAAGTCAAAGGAAAAAACAGCCAAAGACAGACCAAGAACAGACGTGAGCGCTTGTGGGCAGCAGTATGATTTTGTGCCAGAAAAAATGACAGAGGAGTAAAATGAAGATCACGATGAACTGCAGGACATGAACGAGGACTGTGTGCTCTAGGCGTGATAGAGGAGTTCAGAGAGGAGGTGGGACTGCATCACGGATCTGCTCTGGTGATGGTGAGGCTGACAGATGAGGTTAGACAGGAGTCATATGATGTTTGCAGATGTGACATGTACAGCAGTGACAGCAGGGAACAAGTGAAGGATAGATAAAGAGATGGAGGTTTGTCAAGGAGAGATGAAGGTTAGCCGCAATGAGACAGAGTACAACCTCAATGGAAGAGAATTACAGGGAAAGAGAAGGGCTTAAAGTACTTGGTTGGTGTGAGAGAAGAGGATGTAGCAAACAAGGTTAGATGGAGGAAACTGGCTTGTTGTAGCGCCCCCTGGAGGGAAAATCCAAGGAGAAGATGAAGATGTAAAAATTGGAAAACTCCACGTTTAGAGGCAGAGAACCTCGTTAATGAAGAAAACTGATCCATTTGCTTATATTTTTAATCTGAACTTCAGCAGATGAACGAATTGAGGTTTTGGCGAAGCAGGAATTTGAGGAAAGTCAACGACAAAACACACACAAACACCAACACGTATGTGACCCATTTCCAAAACATCGCTTACTCACACACAAAAACTAAACACTGCGTTCTATTCCATTCGTTCCGTCATCTTCCGCTTGTTCCGGGGTCGGGTCGCGGGGGCAACAGCCTCAAGCGGGCAGCCCAGGCCTCTCTCTCCCCGGCTGCATCCTCTAGCTCACCTGGAAGGATCCCAAGTCGTTCCCCGGCCAGCTGTGAGACATAGTCTCTCCAGCGGGTCCGAGGTCTGCCCCTTGGTCTCCTGCCGGTGGGACATCCCCGAAACACCTCGCCCGCGAGGCGCTTAGGGGACATCCTGACCAGATGCCCGAACCACCCCATCTGGCTCCTCTCGACCTGGAGGAGGAGCGGCTCGACACCGAGGTCCTCCCGGATGGCAGAGCTCCTCACCCGATCTCTGAGTGAGAGCCCAGCCACCCTGCGGAGGAAGCTCATTTCGGCCGCTTGTACCCACGATCTCATTTTTTCGGTCACCACCCACAGCTGGTGACCATAGGTGAGGGTAGGAACGTAGATCGACTTGTAAATCGAGAGCTTTGCTCTTTGGCTCAGCTCTCTCTTTACCACGACAGACCGATGCAACGTTCTAGTTATTGCTGATGCCGCACCGATCCGCCTGTCGATCTCCCGCTCCATCCTTCCTCCACTCGTGAACAAGACCCCGAGATACTTAAACTCCTCCACTTGGGGCAGGACCCTGTCCCTGACCCGCAGGGGGCATTCCACCCTTTTCCGGGCGAGGACCATGGTCTCGGATTTGGAGGCGCTAATTCCCATCCCGGCGTTCTATTATTTAATCTATTTTTAATCTATTTTTTTCTTGTCTTCATGTCTCTGTGTCTATCTACTTCTGTTTGGAGCCGCAGTGCACAAATTTAGCAGCGTAGATAAATAACGTATCAAACACATTAAACACACAGACTTTGCTAATAATACAGTCACAAACACACACACAAACAGATCCCACACACACGCCTTTGAATTTGACAGGGTCAGAATGTGACTGAGATCCTGTGGGATTTTTTTCCCTCCCTCAGGTGTCTGCAGGACTGGAAAAAAGTCACACACACAAATCATCCTGTGAGGCCTGGCGTACAGCGGGGGTAAAAAAGTGGCAGAACAAAGGACAACAGACATAAAACTGACACATATAGAGAATATAATAAAACTCCTGGCCAAGGCACACATCTGTGATAAATATGTGTAAAGTATTGTATTGTATGGATGGAATGGTTCCCATGGACAGGGTTTACTGGTAAACCCCAGAGGAGCAGTATGTGAGTGTGTGTGTGTGGGGGGGAGGGGGGGAGGGGACGGGGTTGGTACAGGGAATGCAGACATTGTAATGATGGTGTGAAGAACCAAAACAAAAAACTACAACTGCTTCACTCTGCATTGTTTGGTTTTAAAACCTGATCACAATCAGATCTCAGAATATTTGACCTAACTGGGTGGAGAGTTAGGTCAGGCATCATGTTTGTAACTCAACTAATTAGTGGGGTCTCAAAAGGTCGAGTACTAGCTACCGGTAAAGGAGAGGGTCCTGCTCCATGTAAAGAAAAGATGGAGCGGGAGATCAACAGGTGCATCAATAATTAATCATTAACTAGGACACTGTATTGGTTTATTGGTACCCTCCAGTGATGAATCAGGCTGTTTTTTCCAGTCTGTGGAAACAGTCTGACCTCACAGCAATGGGGTTCGCTTATGCAAGGTGGGCGGGTACTTTTTTTATTTAACCAATTGCAGCTCTCTGTTCGGTCCGAACAGTCGGTATACAGTGTTACCTGTCGGCAGCAGTGTAACCACATCTTTTATCTGAAGAAACTTTCTAAACACTATCTTTAATCTCAATCATTGCCAACCGGACCGTATAGCTTGATTGATCTCCTTTTTTCAGTTACAGAACTACAAACATGGAGGACGGACGCTTGAGTTCATGTCACACACTCATCTCTGTTTGCGAACCTGGTAGGACATTTTTCCAACATTTCAATCGTAAAATAATGACTGCAATATCTGACAAGTCATCGAAGTAAAATTAAACTGAAAATGAAATTGACCAGTGGCACTAGGTGGCGCCAGCCTGGTGAGTTTGTAGGTGCAGCATCTGCAATAATTAGAATTGTGTATTGGTTTGTTGTGGTAAAAAAGGAGCTGAGCCACACCCTATTTTTCCAGTAGGCCAATGCAACCAGCTGATAGTGCACTCTCACAAGATATACAGTACATACTCATAAAAAGTGACGCTACATGCCACTGATCAATTTTACTAAACCATGGCGACCGAGAGGCGTTTAACTTTTCACTGCATGCTAAAATGTATTTACTTGATTTGTCCAGCAGGACGGACTCTTTCCCCTTTAGGTTACAGGTCAAGGCCATAAATCCCTATGTAAAGTATGTAAGGGGAGATCAGATTACAGCAGCCAGCCATAGATTAGTAGATTTTGCTCATTTGCGCACACGTTGGAAAGCTAATAGTCTTTTTAAATTCACCTGAGAGTAAGTAGCAGAGGTCTCCTGTTTGTCTATGTGTGTGGCATTGGGAGAGACTGGGGACTTGTGCAGGGTGTACTCCGTCCCATGATGGTATTACCTGGATAGACTCTTGTTTCTGTTTATAGTTCAGAAAAATAAAGATGGTATTGAAGGGGAGCTATATAAAAACCATCAGCACAGCGTTAACTTTGGAGAGAAGCTGAAGCAAACATCCCTCCATCCAAAACTTTACTGCTACCATGTTCCGCTTGATCGCTGATGCTTTTAGTAATAAATGAAAAGATAAAACTCACTCTTCTGTTAAGCAGTTTCTTAGTTAAATGCAAGCGATCTGGTGGCAAAATGTTATGAAAAATAACATCTCCATGTGTTGGTAGCGAATTCATTCAAAGGGTTGTTGACACGAGGGTCCGGGGAACTGGTTCGAGTCAATATTCCTGCTGGAAGGAACATTGTCTGCACAGCTGCCTGGGGAAGCGTTACAATGCTCCACTGATAAAGACTAGGAAAGCAATGCATTGTGAGCCTGCATGGCCTCATTGACCTGAAAAGGAGCTTCATTTTCTGTTTCACAACCATGAAACAGCAACCAGAGTTTGAATCTTTAAAGGAGGGGGATTTTGTTTCCGTGGGGTCATAAATCTTCTCAAAAGCACATGTAGAAACAAACCTTTTGTTTGCTCAGAAATCAGAGATTCGTGGAAAAATGCTTAGAAATGCATTTTTCAGTTTTGCTTGACTTTTTAACACAGTCCTGTAACCTGTGTGTGAGACGGGAGGGAGAGCAGTACCTGAGTAGAGAGATTAAACCAGTCGATCTACGTGCCAACAAGAACGTTTTACCCCACAAGGCTTCTGATTATCGTGGCTTTCCAATGAACCACCAACTAGCACAGCTTCATAACTCACCCAGATCGTGCTAACCAATCCACACATTGGGTGCACTGTATTTTAAGGTGCACATTTCTCTGTCTGTGCAATACCATCGAGTCATTTCAGAGAGCTTCAAACAGCTTCTCTATAAACTTGATGGAAATCCAGTTGGATGAAAGGTAGAACGAAGCTGAGATGGCTAGGACACAGCAGATGCTCTTCATCCAGACAGGACAGAGGGATTTGAGGAGTCTGGAATAGTCCTAGCTCGCCCACACAGGCTGGGAGAGAGGGACAATGCAGTTGGACTATATTGTTTAATTAAAGTCCCTCCAGAGTGTGTGTATCTAAATATTTAAAGGCTGAGAAGAAGCAGAGAGCATGTGCTGGACAATGAATGGCCATAAAACCTCATTAAATATGTTTGAGTGTGAATTTGCATTCTGAGTGAAACCGCCACCCTCGTATACACACGGTAAACAAAAACATCGGCAAGACAAGAAAAAGTCTGCACATAACTCAGTCTCCCTTATTTTATAAACTATATTAATAATGAATGAAATGAAATCTTCTTTTTTTTTTAAAGCATTTCCCTCTAGGGGGCGCCAAAGCAAGTCAGTTTCTTCCATCTAACCCTATCTGCTGCATCCTCTTCGGTCACACCAACTGTCTTCATGTCTTCCTTCACTGTATCCATGAACCTCCTCTTTGGTCTTCCTCTAGTCCTCTTTCCTGGTGGTTCCAAATCCAGCATCCTTCTTCCGATGTCCTCTCTCTCTCTCCTCTGCACATGTCCAAACCATCTCAGTCTGACCTCTCTGACTTTAAAACCTCTAACATGTGCTGTTCCTCTGATCCTGTCCATCCTGGTCACTCCCAGAGAGATCCTCAGCATCTTCATCTCTGCTACCTCCATCTCTGTTTCATGTCTTTTTCTCAGTGCCACTGTCTCTAGACCAATCAGCATGGCCGGTTTCACCTAGATTACCATCCAACCTATCAAATATATACATGTTCCAGATTTTTCATTTTCTTAAGGGAAGTTCAAGGTCTTCATCACTTCTCTGACTCTTTTGTCTTAGACAACCATTGTGATTAAAAGACAGGCAGGCAAGCAGGCAGGCAGGCAGGCAGGCAGGCAGGCAGGCAGATAAATAATATCTTCTTTCTGTCCCTGACACCCTGCACATGCTGTATGTGTTTGTGGTTCTTCTGCCCACCAGATCAGCTGAAGACAATAAGAACATCTCTGCTGCCCATGCTGAATGCCAGTGGGATGAAGAGCGTGAGGTGCAGACGGCGGTCAAACAGCTGGATAGCACCGTGTCTCCCAGGCCCGGCCATAAAACCAGTATGCAAACCCACAGCAGTGAAGAGAAATGACCCATAAAACTGGAAAGATGCTCAAATGTCTACCAGACTGGAAGTTCAAAGCTGTATTTTTTTTTTTTTTTTTTTACCACTGACAGCCATTTGTCATGTTAGTGACCACGCCAGGATTTCCCTGGGCGACCATGTTCAGCGGGACGCACCTGCTACCCACATCAGGGTTACCGTACAGAAAGCAGGCAGCGTCTAATGAGCTGTAACTCCGTCAGAGAGGAACGACCAGCGGACCTCGCCCACTCGTCTATGACGGTCAGCGTTGAAAGAAACGCAATACAAATCTAAAGAGTTACTGTAAAAAAACTTTTTAAAGTAACGCAGAGAAATAACACATCACCAAAAAAAAAAATATATATATATATAAAATATCATAAATATCCGTGTGTTTACATCTGAATAGAAATCTTAAAACAAAGTTTAAACCCTTTTTTTCAATTGATTTTCCAACAAATACTTTTTACTTTAGGTTTATTAAAATCATCATTAAACTTTCTTTTAACTCATTTATTGCAAAAAATATTTTAACACTAGGACCGGCACGTTATAAATCTACCTGCAAGTGCCATGACAGTCAATGTGACCGCTTAGAGTATGTAATTATTCATGTTTTGCGCTGCTTTATTACATAAATAAACTTTTAAACTACTCAATCTTTAAAGTCTAATGTCCTCGTTATAAATAATCTATTGGCTATTTTCCAATATGTTAACCTGAACTTTCAAGACTTATCTAGAAAACATGGCTGACTTTATTCAGACTCTCTTCATGGTGTCTCTTCAATATTATCTCACTCATCCTTTCTAAAATGTTTCTGTAATGGCGTCAGAGTCCTCCTTGTCTCTCTCCACAAATATAAACACACACACGCATACACATACACTTATGTGTGGCCATAGCAATGTGTTTGTTGCCATAGCAACATAGCAATAACTTCCAATGCACGCTTCCTCCCAGTTGCTGCGGGGCGCAGCAGGTTAGAGGAGATAAAATGCCTATAAATTTTTAAATGTTCATTTTTAGAACATAAAAAATACACAGTAAAATAGAAGACGTGTTTATATTAAAAGTCATTAAAGGTCATTACAGGTCAGCCTCCTAGGTTGTTTTATTTATTCTAATTAGCATGTTAAAGTCACGTGCAGTCAAATTGACCGCTGTGGCAGTTGTAGTGTTAAAGCACAAAATTGCAAACTGATTTTTTACTTACTTTTTTATATAAAACAGATTTCTGATTGTTTTGGTTTTTTCTACTGTTGGTAAAACCAGTTGCCTCATAATAAAAGTGTTCAGAAATAACTCTGCACACAAAAGGCTAATTATTTGACCCTTAATGAGTTGTGCTGCATGCCATGCATGGACAGACTTGGCCTTTATGCTCGTAACCCAGACGTGACCCAGACCCACTTTTAGTCACTCTGCACATTAGCGCCGTCACTTTGCGACTCCCCCCGAGGAGACGGCACGCTTTGGTCCAGACCGCTGATTCATACAAGTGGTACGAGCTAATGGACTGCTACAAAGGAACTGCTGATGGCAGAGGAGGCGGCAGACGGGGGGCTTCACTGGGACGACTGCTGGCCTTGAAAGATTTTTTTTTTTTGTGGTGATAAGTGAAACTAAACAGCTGCTGAATATGTCAGAGGTAATTAGTAAGGATCATTGCTATGACAAGAGACACAGTTCATGGATGAAGACTTTTACAGATGCAAATTATTTAGTTAGATGTTCCATCGTT
Source organism: Neostethus bicornis (assembly GCA_902685375.1). Classification (NCBI taxonomy): domain Eukaryota; kingdom Metazoa; phylum Chordata; class Actinopteri; order Atheriniformes; family Phallostethidae; genus Neostethus; species Neostethus bicornis. Next base: position 2,966,762 of record LR738552.1, read on the forward strand.
AAGTAGAAAAAGTTTCAAAAAAGTCTTCTGGACAGTTTAATTCTTGAACGAGACGTTTCGACTTCCATCCGGAAATCATTTTCAATCTGAATGAAATGGACTGAAAACTGGATCTATTTATACTAACCTGAGTAAAAGGTAAAAAAAAATAGTAAGAAGGGCTCGACCAATGAGCCTGTGTTACCTATGATGGCCGTGAATGGCTCCTATTGTAGCATCAGACCAGTAAACGATCCCTATTATAATAATGCTAAAAGCCTAGTGAATAGACATTCCTGCTAACGAAGGGGGGGAATCTGGGTCACGAGGTGTCATCTTTGGTCCAGGGCTTCAGAATGCTGCTGTAAATCCCGGGCAGAATGTATCTAACGCCTCCACTCCGATTCAGTGAGGGATTTTCTTTCATCACAAAGATGGCTTCCTTCACCCCTCTTTAAAACCATCCTTTCTCTCTACTTAGAATCTTCACCTCGCTGTCCTCAAAAGTGTGTTTGGTGGATTTAAGATGCAAATGTACAGCAGACTGTAGACCACTTGAGGCTTCTCTTCTGTGTTGGTAGAGTTTTTTGTGGAGTGGCTGCTTCGTTTCACCAATGTAGTGTTCTTTGCAGCTCCCTTCACTGCACCGGATCAAATAAACTACATTGCTCTGTTTTTCTGGAGGCATCTTGTCTTTAGGATGTACTAGTTTCTGCCGTAATGTGTTGACCGGTTTAAAGAGAATCTTTCAGAATCTTTTCAGAATCTTTGGCTACAATAGGAGCCATTCACGGCCATCTTAGGTAACACAGTCTCATTGGTCGAGCCCTTCTTACTATTTTTTTTACCTTTTACTCGGGTTAGTATAAATAGATCCAGGTTTCTGGCCATTTCATTCAGATTGAAAATGATTTCCAGATGGAAATCGAAACGTCTCGTTGAAGAATTAAACTGTCCAGAAGACTTTTTTGAAACTTTTTCTACTATGGCTCACTCTTGGATGAATGAGGGACTACACAGACTTGTTCCATCGTTAAGTCAAACAAAGTGAGAGCCTCCAACAGGAACGATAAGAGCAGCAGAAAATGAACAGAGGACGGATTTGCTCACCTCATTGGCTGAGTTCGTAGGGCCGTTTTCAGATCTTCCACCACTTTGTTTCTCATTTCCATCTCCTCTTCATCAAAGGCAAACAATGTCTGCATCTGTGGAGAAATTCACACGTAACCATCTTTTTTTGTGTGTGTGTGTTTCAGCTTTATTGAGTTTGAGTGTGAGCAGCTCCAGGGGGAATCGAAATAGGTTCTCCAGGTCGAAAGATGGCAACTCTGCCACTAGGCCAGCGGCACCTGGGACCACACATAACCATCTTTGATTCAAATATAGAAGGATGTCTCACCGTTTTTGTGCGACGGCTCCTAACTTTGCTTTAAGTCCACCTTCTTGTCTTTAAAGTTGACTTACAGTCATTTTTTAGCCTTTGCATGCTTTCTAAATAATGCCCCTGATCTTCCGAGCCGCCATCATCCACTGCTTCTGTTTCCATCTAAATATTTAAACTGTACGTTTGATTTTAATCAGAAAGCTGCCAGTTGATTTAACTTGAAAAAAATCCGTGATCACCTCTTTAACAGCTTCACCTTCTAATTGATAACAGCCGTACTTTATGGTTGAGCTTAACTCACGCAGGCCGAAGCCTGACAGTGTTTAACTAACAACTTCACTTCTTCTTTTAATCATGAAACTGCAGACAAAACAACCAGATGGTTCAGAATCTCTGAGCCAACGTCTCCTGTTGCTCAGAAATGCTGGTGGGAACCCGGGCAGCCAAAGACCTCCTTCATACCCGAGGCTGACGTGTACGCAGAAACGCTCTGACAGACTGTTGGTAAAACCAAGAAGGTGTGACTCTTCCCACTTAGTGCCCCCTGGAGCCAGGCCGATGCCTCGGAGCTGATCGTTCACACAGTGATGACTACATCTCGTCTGAATCCTAATTCACACCATCTGGATTACTGATGCTTTTATTTCAAGATTAAATAAACAAAACCGTTTGGCCAAAAACATTGAAGCCAAAAGAAACTTGAAGATGCTGAACTAAAAAAAAACGTCGGTGTAAAGCAGAGCTAATGTTTGTTCGCTGCCATCTTTGACAGCTGATGAATGTAGAAGAAAAACTGGAAATATTCTTAATTTTTTTTACCATAAAAATATTGAATCATACAAGCGGCCAAAACGAGCTTCCTCCGCAGGGTGGTTGGGCTCTCACTCAGAGATCGGGTGAGGAGCTCTGCCATCCGGGAGGAGCTCAGTGTCGAGCCGCTCCTCCTCCAGGTCGAGAGGAGCAAGATGGGGTGGTTCGGGCATCTGGTCAGGATGCCTCCCGAGCGCCTCGCGGGCGAGGTGTTTCGGGCACGTCCTACCGGGAGGAGACTAAGAGGCAGACCCCGGACCTGCTGGAGAGACTATGTCTCACAGCTGGCCAGGGAACGACTTGGGATCCTTCCGGGTGAGCTGGAGGACGCAGCCGGGGAGAGAGAGGCCTGGGCTGTTGCCCCCCGCGACCCGACCCCGGAACAAGCGGAAGATGACGGAACGGAACGACAGAACGAAATGGAACAGAAACCTGTAGACTTCTGTAAATCTGAGTCTTTGGTGGACACCTCCAGACAGAAATCCATCAGCATCAATCAGAGACACTTTAATGATAATTGATGCTGAAAGAGTACAAAATCATTCAATTTAATCCACCAATCAATAAATTGGTCCCTTAATGAGGATGGTATTTCACATAAAGAAATTTTCCATCCATTCTTCTTTTTTTCTTTCCATATTTTCCATCTGATCTGCTTCTGATCGTTCTTTCATTCTCCATTCACCTGCTGGAATGTGGGTCTTTCCTCCGTCATCCTGCAGGGACGTACGGTACTAACAGAAACCACCTCCATGTCTGATTTTTAGAGTTCCATAAAATGACATAAACTCAGTCTTGAGAGAAAACTCTGAATTTTGTAGTTGTTAATAAAATACTTTTGTAGGTAACTGTGAAGTTCTGTCTGCTTCTCTCATTGTTTTATGAATGAACATCAAAATGCTGGTCGTACACAAGGTTTTCTGGCCTGCGAGTCTGAAATGAGATCATCCAATAAGTCAGCTACTGTAGGAGGATTGTCCTCAGTGCGCTCGCCAGGGAATGAAGTCATGGATATTTTATGAAGCAGAACATCCAGAAGAGGAGGAGGAGGAGTGGAAGGAGAAGAGGAAGAGTTTCTGTTCTGCCTGATGGAAAACTAGAACTTTTCCAGGATGGAAAACAGAAAAAAACCTAACAATGGTTTGTCTTTCTTCTAAATAGAACCACATCTGACCATCATTAGGAGGTTAGTTGTTTTCTAAAGTCAACATTTTTACAAAATATTGTTATTTAATATCTGATGGAGCCGCACAACCTGGTCAGACAAAATTTCATCTTCTCAAAGTTTTTGCAGAAAACAATTAAAACAGGTTTGCATTGATACTTTTTTTTCAAAAATGATTTAATTTTTGGGCGGCACGGTGGCGCAAAAATGAAATCCACCGTGGTTTTTTTCAATAAGTTAGCTGCTCAAAGTTTGACAGAAACAAACACGTAAACTAACAGATGGAGCAAAACAGTGGAAGAAAAATTCCACATCTCTTTGAATTTAATTGAATCTACTTTATTGATCCCCGAAGGTAAATTTAAGTGCTGCAGTGTAAACACCTCGATGCCCCCTTGTCCCTATCCACCGACGTCCCAGTCCGGTCGCACTGTGTCCAACCTGGCAACCCAAAAGCTGGAGTCATGAATAGGTCCACAAAGCCAGGCTGCAGTGAAGAACACCAAACTGGCCTCTCTGTATTTCACTGGGTCCAAGTGTGCGCCTCCAGTTCCTCAAGCGAGCAACCAGACGTTTCCATGGAAATGGCAAAAACACAGGGCCTGAAGCTCCTTCTCTAGACAGTCTCCTTCTCCGCACATCCACCAGATCATCTCCTTCTCCTCAGCTCCCTCGGGACCAAACCAACTCCTCCATCCACACACAGATGTGGCTCCAAGAGCCAGCAGCTGGTCGCGCATGTCTACGCACCGAGCAGAGCTGGACAACGTTCCAATGATGTCTGGATCTTAGAAAATCCATCTGTGTTTGTACACATCGCATCGTATTAAAAATGTTTTGTTGGAGAAAAAAATGAAATAAGCCAACTCCATGAGAAACGATGAAACATTGATGAACAAAACCTGAACTGTTTGTCTTTAGATTTCAGACTTAGATGTCAAAGTTTAAGTGCTACTTTTTATGATGTGTAAACATCTGGGAGCCGACGAGTCGCTCACAGAGGAACTTTAGGTTAGATGTCAAATAAACAAGTAAAATACAGAGACCAGGAACGGGGGTCCTGTCCAGCAGGAGGGAATCGTACCTCAATAGTGACTGGAAACGAATGGAACGTGGCGTGTGTGTCATAAGAGTGTGTCATCAATAGGGTAAAAAAAAAGAAATAATCTAGGGCTGAAACAACTAATCGATTATAATCGATTATTAAAATAGTTGTCGACTAATTTAGTCATCGATTAATCGTTTGGGAAGTTTTTGCTGTCAACTCCACTTGATATTACACAACTTGATTGTTTTTTGTGTATTTTTTCTCATGTTAACCTAGGCCATTTTTGTTTGGTATTATACCTCTGAACAAGGTTAAATTTGCAAATCTAAAACTGTTAATGATTTCTTGTTTTTAAATGTGATCCTGGATGGTCAACAGTTTACATTTTATGTTTTTTAGCCAGTACTATAAAACACATTTTATGGGTGCTCGTGATTTACCTTTACTGTATACAGTAAGTAGATTTATTATTTTATATTTGCTGTAGAAATGGTAATATTCTCCCTCTTTATTTCACAGAAAGATAAACATTTTTACTTAATAGAATGAGCCCAACGTGTTGTTTAAGTGGTTATGAGTCGTGTTTTGCATAATTACATTCAATAAAATGCCAAAAATCTATTACTTATTAAGTTGCCAATTTTACCCGATTAATCGAGCCAGTAATCACCAGATTAATCGATCACCAAAATAATCGTTAGTTGCAGCCCTAAAGTACTCATCTAAGTGGGTATCAACTTCATCTACAGTTGGTATCAAGTAAATGTAGGCAGTTTACCGGTAATTAAAATCCCTTCAGTGATTTGAAAGATATGTGTTTATAAAAGTAAAAGTTTATGGTCATACCAGCCTGTCAAAGCCTGATCCGTCAGACCTCAGAAGCTAAGCATGCTGGGTCTGGGCTGTACTTGGATGGGAGACCGCCAGAACCCCAAGTACCACAGTGGGACGGACGTTGAGATTAAATTGCCGTTGTGTCCCTGGGCAAGACACTTCACCGACGTTCCTTAGTCTGGATGGTGTGTGTGCGATTGGTTGGTGATGGTCAGAGAGGCCGATGGCGCAAAATGTCGGTCTCGCTTCTGTCAGTTTGCCCCATGACAGCTGTGGCTACAACAGTAGCTTACCAACCTGGTATGGAGGGAATGATTAATGTACAGTATATGTGACTTGCTTGGGATTGACTCGCTGTGGCGACCCCTGACGGGAAATACCGAAAAAAGAAGAAGATGTGAAGCGTCTTTGAACGTCCAGGAAAAGCGCTATAGAAGTACAAAGATGGTGGCGCAATGGTTAAAGCGTTCGCCCGCGAACCGGAAGTCAACCGGAAGTTTGTGGGTTCGCATCCCACTGAGTGCACGTCTAAGGTCCTTGGAGAAGACACCTGACCCCTCGTCTCTCCCACCATTGGCACCGTCATAGGTGGCAGCCTGCTGCGGTGAAATGCAATACACAAATTACCCGGTGAGAGATTAATAAAGTATATTTAAATAAAAAGCAATAAAAAAAAGAAAAAAGCGCCCTTTGTTTTTTCTAATGAATCTTGTAATCTTGAATTTCCCCACTAGGGGGATGAATAAAGTGACGTTTGAAAATTGAGCGTGAAAAACGTAAAAATGACAATGACTTTGTAAAAATGAAAAAAGAGACCTTAGAAATCAAAACTTTCCATCCACATTCCTCACGTCTGGTTTGCATGTTTAGAAGACATTCTTATGATTAGGACGAACTACAATATTACTGTTTACATTTTTGTTTATACGTTCAAAAACTAACTAAAGCACCCATTACAGACTAACTTTACTGCTCCATAACGAAGATTTGATCTGTTAAAATACATCTTGACTTGTAGAAAGAGAAAGACTTACTGCTGCCATGGAGTTAATCCGGTCTATGTAATAATCCGGCCAGCTGGTGGCCAACTTGTTGGGGTCCTCTTGCTCCTGCAAACACAAACAAGACAACTTTAGAAGGTTAAAAACGTGCTGGGATTAAATAAAAGGAAACAGTTCATGTTGAATTGAACATTTAACGTTTATATTAAATCCTGTTGACTTTAGATAACTTCTGTAGCACCCATTGCTTTTTAGACCCCCACAAGTAATCTGTGCTGTCTGCATACACTTCTGAACGAATGCTACCCTACACACAAAAACGATCTCAGTTTTACCCCAATCCAAACCCATGGGACGATAGCAGAGTGCGGTCAGTTCTCAGGGACCGAGACACAGCTTATGGAACACAGGACATACTGGCTTTCAGCAAGGCCCAGAGGTAACCGATTAAGGGCATCCAGACGATCAAACGAAGACACAAGCAGCCCCTCAGCCTGCAGCTGCATCAGGCGACCTCCACCTCGAGGAGAATCAATGTGAGCAAGGCAGCAGGTCCTGATGGAGAGTCAGATCAGACTCTGAAATCATGTGTGGGCCAATTAGCAGGTGTTTACATGAACATGTTTCACCCGTACCTACAGCTCTGCATGGTTCCGACCTGTTTGAAATCGTCCATAATACAATAATCGCCAGGCTTTATGATTACCATCCAGTCGCATGACCCCAGTGCTTGTGAAGTGTTTTGAGCGGATCTTCTTGAGACCCATTAAAGATGTCATCCCCACGGACCTGGATAGTCTACAGATTATAGAGGGAACTAGTCCATAAAGGATGCAGTCTCACTACTACCGCCCAGCCCTGACTCTTCTACGGTTTCCTAACACTTATGCCAGGATGCGAAGTGTGGATTTCAGTTCGAGATTCAACACCGTTCTTCCAGACGCACCGGTTCTAAAGCTCCACAACCTAGAGTAGGTCTGTCAGCATCACTCTGCTCCTGGTTCAGGGATCAGGTGGTGAGATTAGGCAAACGTACGTACATCTGCACCACTGATCCTCAACACTGGAACACCACAAGGCCGTGTGCTCGGCACCGCACTTTTCACCCTCTTCACAAATGACTGCACCGCCATCCATCCCACAAACAAGGTAGTGAAGGTCGTTGATGAGACCACCATGGTGGGTCTAAAAACCAATGAGGATGAAACCCGGTGCGGAGAGGAGGTCCAGAGCCTCACACGGTTAATAGAGTCAGGATAATGACCGAGTAAAATCCGGAGTCTTTTTTTTATGGTTTAGTTTGTTAAATCAAACACAAAGAAAGAAAAACAAGAATTTATGAGCGGTGCCGGTTTCCAAGACATCTATAAAATTAAAAAGCTGAGCGCGGGAACAGATTGTTCTGAAAAACATCTCAATTCCTGCTCAGTGTGATGTAAAGAAACAGAAAAATAATTCCATCAAACTTTAAAGGGTGTTTTTTGTAGGTAGATCATTCTTATTTTATAGAAGAAGTAAATTAATCTACTTTTTTTTCGCTCAAAAACGACCTAAATAAGCTCCTAAATGCATTAATTCTGTTTCATTTCTGTTTTGAAAACTCTGATTTCCCCCATCCTCTTGTTACCCACTTAGTCCCGCACTGCCCGAGTGCATGCACGGCACAGTGTAAATCTTATTTGAGGTCATTAATACAGTAGATGGTGAATCCGGTTTGCTTTTATATTTATTTTGGTGCATTTATGCAGCGAAAACATGCATACTAGGAATGAATGTGTGTGTGGACGGGTGGATTGCGTGTGGCCCCGCAACAGACTGGCGACCTGTTCGGGGTGTACCCTGCCCTTCGCCTTAAATTAGCCGGGATGGGCTCCGGCACCCACCGGAACCCCGAAAGGGACAGACGGATAAGAAGATGAATGACTGACTGATGATGACTGCATTTATGTGATCCTAATGAGAGTATCGTCTCATGCTTATGTTAGAATGTGGATGTGACGGAGAACAAAATTCATGGCCAAGAACAACCTGGATGAGTAGCGTCCAAATTCTACACAGTAGAGCTTGCAAGCAATTCAAAGAAACGTTGCAAACTTCAAGAATGGAAGAAAAAAAACACTTTAAGTATGTTTTTTATGTAGAAATATTGTCCAAATATGGTTAAAAAATTTAAAAAGTTGATTTTTAATAAGTCCGTCTATAAATGTACTAAACCTAAGTTTGCTACACAAGCGCTGGTGAGTGTTTTAGAGAGCGTTCCGGGGTACAAACTGCTTTTACGAGAAGGAAAGCACTCATTAGATTAGACTTTCCAGCTGTGTGTCGTTCTGCAGCAACTTCAGGTCAGACTTTTTATTTTGCTGCAATTACACACTTTCCATCCACATTCCTCACGTCTGGTGACATTAAATATGATTTACAGCGGGGGGTAGGGGTCCCCAGTGATGGATCAGGTATGTATCTGGACTATTTTCAGATTAAAACCATCTGCTGAAGAGTCCAAAGAGCCAAACATGGAACCTGACTGACGTTCAGGCATACTTTCCTCCTCTGTCTGACAGCTTTTTATGTTTTTAGAGGCACCTGCTAAAAGAGAAGTTGGAATTACAGATTTCAGCTTCCCTGCTGTCCGCTAACAAGTCACCTTAAACCCCCTCAGAGATTTTTTTTTTAATTGCTATCACAGATTGAAAGAATTTTCTAAGCCTTCTAAGGGTCAAAATTTTGGCAAGATTTGCAACGTCTCAGCTAGTGGAATTTAATGAAGTTTCAAATATTTCCACAAAGTCGTCTCATAAAGCTCCACACACAGTTAACCAGACACAAAAAACTAAACAGGACATTCCTGTCCTTAGAGCCTCCTTCTCCGGAAGAAACAAACTCCAAAAATACAGTTGGGATTAAAGAGCAGATCTTCTTGGCATAGTTCATATTTTTTACCATGGTAACCAGGATCTACGTTCTTACCTTCACCATGGTAACCAGGATCTATGTTCCTACCCTCACCATGGTAACCAGGATCTACGTTCTTACCTTCACCATGGTAACCAGGATCTATGTTCCTACCCTCACCATGGTAACCAGGATCTACGTTCCTACCCTCACCATGGTAACCAGGATCGACGTTCCTACCCTCACCATGGTAACCAGGATCTACGTTCCTACCCTCACCATGGTAACCAGGATCTACGTTCCTACCCTCACCATGGTAACCAGGATCTACATTCCTACCCTCACCATGGTAACCAGGATCTACGTTCCTATCCTCACCATGGTCACCAGGATCTACGTTCCTACCCTCACCATGGTAACCAGGATCTACGTTCCTACCCTCACCACGGTAACAAGGATCTACGTTCCTACTCTCACCACAGTAACCAGGATCTACGTTCCTACCCTCACCATGGTAACCAGGATCTACGGTCCTACCCTCACCACAGTAACCAGGATCTACGTTCCTACCCTCACCATGGTAACCAGGATCTACGGTCCTACCCTCACCATGGTAACCAGGATCTACGTTCCTACCCTCACCATGGTAACCAGGATCTACGGTCCTACCCTCACCATGGTAACCAGGATCTAAGGTCCTACCCTCACGTATGGAAAGAATGCGATCGCGGTTACAAGTGGCTGAAATGAACATATTCTGCAGGGTGGCTGGGCTCTCACTCAGAGATCGGGTAAGAGAGCTCTGCCATCTGGGAGGAGCTTGGTGTTGAGCCGCTCTTCCTCCAGGTCGAGAGGAGCCAGATGGGGTGTTTCGGGCATCTGGTCAGCATGCCCCCCAAGCGCCTTGTTGGATAGGTGTTTCGGACACAACGGGAAGAGACCAAGAGGCAGACCCTGTACCCGCTGGAGAGACTATGTCTTACAGCTGGCCGGTGAACGACTCTTCCGGGTGAGCTGGAGGATGCAGCCGGGGTGAGAGAAGCCTGGGCTTCCCGTCTGAGGCTGATGTCCCCACGACCCGGCCCCAAATGAGCGGAAGACGACGGAACGGAAACCCATCTTTTTAAAATGACTTTTAATCTTTAATTCTATTATCATTTTTATGTTTTATTTTTCTATTTGTTGCTGTGTTTTAAAGCGTCTGAGTGAATATTAAACTTCTATAGAATACAATATATTAGTTTTTATTTTTAAAAAGGTTTTTAATTAAGAAAAATGCTTTCTCAGCCAAAAATCTACACAATTCCTAGTAAATGAGTCCCTAGGATTAATAACGGATGGATCAATACTTCATAGATCATTTGATAGATGAATGAAAGGCAGGATGCACAGATAGCAGAACCCGGACACTTCCTCAGGGGCATGCTTCATTGAAGCATCCCATTACTATGGTAACCGAGTGAGCACCTCGCTCGGTTCCCATGAGCAAACACAGGCCTGGGTCGGACTCTCAGGAGGAGACCAAACTCAGAAGGGCTGAACCGAACAAAACAGCTTTTATTACACCAACTGAACAGTGTTAGAGAGCAATTTACTTCTGTGGAGTTCTAGTGGTAAACTTTTAAGACTTGGAGTGGAAAAAAAACCCCCAAAAAACTCTTTTCTGAAGAAAGACGAAAAGCCCACAAAGACTACAGAGACATCAAAGTTCAGACTTAGTGGTTCAGATGCGGATGTACTGCCGCATAATACACAAGTAAAATCACCTTTTTTTATTTAGACCTTCTAATCTATGCTTAGTTTTAAAAAATAGGAGCAAATTTAGCTCTAAAACGAGACGTTAATGTCTGGAATAAAGGTGGAAAAATCTAGATCCCAAATCTTTAAAATCTCTTACAGTTTTTTTTGTATTTTAAGAAAACTAAGAACGTACTAAACAACCATGTGCCCGTCTGCAGATACTGTCCGTGTGTTCAGAGCGGGGATAAATTTTTCAGAGTGGGAGAGTTCCTCTGGACAGGATATTACATTCTGCAAGATTATGTAACAAGTTTTTTTGTCCTATCTGAAGTTTTTCTGCTTTTTTGAGGATGAAGCACACGTGGTTGATAACATGAGACATGAGACGTGTGTGTGTGAGTAACTTTCATTTTAGAGTGCGTGTGCATGCATGTGCTCATGTCTGTGGGTGTGTGTTGCATTTATTTACACGTGTGTCTCTGCCACCATGTGTGTATGGGTGTGTGTTTGTATATGACCGTCTGTGTGAGTGTCTTGGATTGCATGCATATGTGTGTATTATGTGTGTGTTCTGCTCCTGTTATGAAACAGCCTGACTGATGATGTTTAAAATATCATTTCAGGGATTATTATGGATTTCCCGTTAAGAGGAATAAACATCAGCAGTCTTTGGATTGCTGTCACGTCTCTTTATGTAACACATTCCATTAAAAAAATATGTTCACGTCTCGGATCAACAACACATTTTTAGACGTATTTTCTGTCGATATTCAACAGATTGGAGCTCCAAAGGACACTTGAATTTCCCCAGCATGGGGTTAATAAAGTCCATTGAATTGATTTGAATTTGACCGGTAGCCTCTAACCTGTAATCTGCCAGGATAGGCTTTGGCACCACCCGCGACCCGCTAAGGGAGAAGCAGTCCAGAAGATGAAAGAATGAATGGTCACTAATATAAGAACTCTGGTTTTAAGACTTTGTATTGAACCATGGAGGGGTTTCGTGGAGGGCGTAGCAGTAGGTGTGGTGCTAGGTGTGGATTTTATTCTAATATTTTAGATTTCATCAAAATTACACTTGATTCCACTAACTTTTTTCTGGATTATACCAACTTTATTCCAGATTTTATTCAGCTCTATTCTAGATTTGACTTGATTTATTCTAGATTTATTCTGGATTAGACTTGATTTATTCTAGTTTTATTCTAGATTAGACTTGATTTATTCTAGTTTTATTCTAGATTAGACTTGATTTATTCTAGTTTTATTCTGGATTAGACTTGATTTATTCTAGTTTTATTCTGGATTAGACTTGTTTTATTCTAGATTTATTCTGGATTAGACTTGTTTTATTCTAGATTCCACCAAATTTATTCCAGATTTTACTGCCTTTGATCTGTGGTTTATCAACTTTTTTACGGATTATACCAACTGTATTCCAGATTAAATTGGCTTTATTCCAGATTTCACTAACATTACAGTAGAATTGACCCAATTTATTCTGGATTTCACCCGAGTTTTTATTGATTTTAATAACTGTTTTGGATCAAACCAGACACCGCATTATGCCAACTTAATTAAAGATTGTTCCAACTTAATTCCAGATTCGACCATCTTTTTACGACGATACAGTGGCGCAGTGGGTTGTGCAGCAAGTAGGTCGTGGGCTCGAGTCTCAGGTGGGGACGACGCCTGGAACACTGGCCTTTCTGTGTGGAGTTTGCATGTTCTCCATGTGTAAACGTGGGTTTTCTCCGGTTTCCTCAGACTCTCCAAAAACATATGGGCTAGGTTGATTGGCTGCTACATGATTGCCCCTACCCTCACCATGGTTACCATGTGTAAGGTTGTATAAGTGTGTGGCCCCGCAACGGACTGACGACCTGTTCGGGGTGTACCCGGCCCCGCACCTTGAATCGGCTGGTATGGGCTCCGGCACCCCCACAACCCAACAGGGATAGACAGTTAAGAATGTGATTGGTTGACCATCTTTTTTTTACCATATTTGGTCTTTTAGGAAGAAAAGATGATAAAAACACATCATTTTTAGGTTTGTATTTTTTGTCATTACATCATCCAATATGTTAGAATTCTTCTAAAAATTTTAAAACTTCATTCTGCATTTGACTAGTTTTATCTGGATTTCTAAGCTACTCAGGATATCAGATCTAAGTGTAAAATCTTCAGTCCTCAGACATTAATATGTAAATCTAAAGGACGGCTTAGGTTAAAAAGGCTTCAGAAGATGGTGCTGCGACTCCCCTGCCGTCCAAATGTCTGTGACATAGGGCTGATATGCTGGAGTTTAAATTACAATGATCTCCATCAGACTGTTTGTGTCACAGCTGAGCAAGTTTTATTTGTACATCATTAGATTCAGAAAGAGATGTTTTTCTCCATCATGTTTACTCTCGGCTACAGGGAGCGCCATCGCGTCTTTCTTTTTACTGTACATGTTTGTGTGTGTGTGTGTGTTCACACACATGCAGCTTATTAACTGATATTACACCCTGGCTGTGTGCTGCCTCTCCGTGCATGAATGAGAGGTTTGTTTGGATCTGCTGCTCCTCTGTTTCCTGGCTGGGCTTTTTCACCTCAGCCGTGGACAGGAAATCATTTCTGACTGGGAGAGACGGGGGGAGAGACGACAAACTAATATATCCTACTTCTGAACCTGGCGCAGGAGCTCAGAGACTCAAGTTTTTTTCTTTCTTTCCACTACCTATTGCACGGCGCAGTCAAACCTTAGAGTTACAACTACCACAATTGTTCATTTTCTGTGTGGAGTTCATCAGGGCTCTTGTTTCCGGGCCACTACCTTTCTGTATTTGTTTATAGAAAATGTGGAATGCTCGGTTCACAGTGAACCTCAAAGCAAGCACATGGCAGCTTGCATGAGTATATTTTATAAAAAAAACTTTCATTGCTTGCCAGCTACTGAACTAAAGCCATTTACACAGCAGCCATAGATTGAGAGCTAGGACGACCTAGTCAGGGAGGTCAGGGTTAGCATCTGATGCTAGCTTGCAACTTTAGCAGCTATGAGATTGATCTTTAGCAGCATTTTGCTCTTATGTTCTTACATTTCAAAAGCCGTTAATACTTTTTGAAGATTTTAATATTATTTTCAGATTGTTGGTTTGGCCACTGCTCATACGTTATTTTTATCACCAGAGTGAATTCCCTGTGAAACAGAGGAACTAGGTTCCCGCAGGGTCAGGGAGAGGGTCCTGCCCCAAGTGGAGGAGTTTAAGTATCTCGGGGTCTTGTTCACGAGTGGGGGAAGGATGGAGCGGGAGATCGACAGGCGGATCGGTGCGGCATCAGCAATAACTAGGAAGCTGCATCGGTCCGTCGTGGTAAAGAGAGAGCTGAGCCGAAAAGCAAAGCTCTAGATTTACAAGTCGATCTACGTACCAACCCTCACCTATGGTAACCAGCTGTGGGTGGTGACCAAAAGAATGAGATCGCGGGTACAAGCGGCCGAAATGAGCTTCCTCTGCAGGGTGGCTGGGCTCTCACTCAGAGATCGGGTGAGGAGCTCTGCCATCTGGGAGGAGCTCAGTTTCGAGCCGCTCCTCCTCCAGGTAGAGAGGAGCCAGATGGGGTGTTCGGGCATATGGTCAGGATGCCCCCCGAGCGCCTCGCGGGCGAGGTGTTTTGGGCACGTCCCACCGGGAGGAGACCAAGGGGCAGACTCCGGACCTGCTGGAGAGACTATGTCTCACAGCTGGCCGGGGAACGACTTGGGATCCTTCCGGGTGAGCTGGAGGATGCAGCCGGGGTGAGAGAGGCCTGGGCTACCCGTTTGAGGCTGTTGCCCCCGCGACCCGACCCCGGAACAAGCGGAAGATGACGGAACGGAACGGAACAATGACGTCACATTCCATATCCTGTCTATGTTTTGTGTTCAGTGGTTTTTCTTGAACACAGTTCACCTTTTGCAGTCTCGTGGATTTTTTTTTTAGCGCAGGTTATTTTTAGAACATGAGTCTTACAATTTCTAAAAGACCATTGTCATGAAATCAAACATTATTCCAACAATCCGATGACACAGTGTCGACACGGTGTACCCTCCTTGTTTTCCAGCTGCTGTTAGGAGACAGAAATCCATTCAAACATCCAAATTCGCTCATTTCTCTAAATACAACACAGAGCTCCTACGCACACACAGAAGTGTGTGTTTCTCCATTTTTTAGGTAGCCTGTCAAAGCAAATCCCATCAGGTTAAATTGGGCTCGGATGGAAAAAGAAGGAAAGGTCGGATTTTCTCTCAGTTTATGACTATTTTGTTAGTGAAAGAGAAGAAATGTCCTTTTTACTGAAGCTAAAGCCCATTTCCTAAAAGGATGAATGGGGAGGGGGTGTTTTTGTGAGGGATGGTGTGGAAATCTGACTGTGTGATGACATCTCTTAAGCAGCTCAATCGTCTATGAGGTTAAAGTTTAGAGGTTCAGCAGCAGGTCAAGAGGGTTTTTAACACACTTATTTAACTTGTTTTTACTTTTTATTCTGATGTTTGTTGTGAAGCTGAGTTGTTTTACTCTTCAGATAGTGATGCACACGACTAGATCAGAACGGAAACTCACCTTCTTCTTACTGCAGTAGATCTGCCATTTCTTCTCATCAGGCAGAGCAAACATGGCCTCTCTGTTTTTATCCGTTAGGTCCAGCTCATCCTGCAGTAAACAAGAGAGAAAACTCAATCACAGGGAGCTAAAAAAGAGTGAAAAACACTGAGAAGGACAGGGACGTCCACATAACCAAATATCCCCACTGCTGCTCCTCCGTCACCTCAGCAGCCCCGTGAAGCTTTTGAAATGTATATGAGAGGAGGAAATGAGTTCCTGTGTGTTTTGGAAATGAATGATGGGGACATCTGAATAGAACGAGGAGAATGAAAGACTTCATTTATAAAGACTTGCGTAGATCTTAACGAAAACTAGAGATTAATAAAAAATTCTGTAACTTACACAATCTAACCTTCAGAAATCATATCTGTGACAAAACTCAGGCATAAGCCAACCTAGAACCCACCCCAACAATCCCTTAAAATTAAGATTATGTAAATGATGTGATGCATATGTAATGGTACATTCAAAACAGCCGGTGCCGCCTGTCATTACCCACACAAAATGACAAGGGGGCGTAATTCCACCAAAGTGAAAGTTGAGGAGTGTAAAGCAGGGCTTTTTGCAAGGTACAGCCATGGTGGCAAAAGACAACCAAAAGACAGCAGAGTGGTCGACGGTCACCACGACAACCCTGAGTGGCGCACATCGATTTGTGATTGAATAAAATGGAATGGTCTGACCGCAAAGTAGTGCCAAAAATAAACTAGCTACAAACCGGAAATCCACATCAGCCACTAGAGGCAATCCAACCAACGTCCAGGTCAATATGTTACTGATAAATATTTCTAATCTTTATATGTACCAGCTTCATTCACAGTTCTTTTCCATGATGTGGTTCGTTTTTCTTATGTACAGTCCAACACTGACAGGGATTTATGTGTGTTTTCTAAAAAAAAATTATCGCTGCTTCATATGCTTCATTTCACTGTCTTCAGTTCACTTCCATTTCTGTCCACAAGTCTCGTCCTTTCTCCCATGTCTTACCATTTGCGTTAAACAGCTTCTGACTTTGCTTAAAGTTACACAAAGTTTACGAACTTTCGTAGATTGCCAAATTTTTGTAAAAGTTTGCGTATGCACAGATTTTAGTGTAAGCAAGCTTTATAAATGAGGCCCTAGAGAAGGATCATAAGCATCAGGGTGAGAAGCTTCCTTTCTGTTAATCTCAGCTTACTAATCTTCAGATAATTGTTTTGCTGCTATGACGTAAACTATAAGCATTGGGCCTCATGAGGTGCCGGGGGGCCTCCTCAGAATGAAGATGGCCACTGGTGACAGAGGCCCCTTAAGCCAGCTGAGTTTGTTTTCATCTACTCTGCTGGACGGGGTGAGAAGAGGAGGCCCAAATTCCAACTGTTTTACACAACCAGGAATGACATCACCTTTTCTCACAAAGGGTTAATGTGTGTTATAAAAACATAATCTAAAGGGTGTGAATTCCAGAAGTCCAACACAAAGGATCATGATTTCAGTGACTACAAGACTCCGCTAGGGATGAAGAATCTCTATTACACAACCAATCCAACTTCTGAATCAGAGTTCTCAGACTTTGCTTCTGATTTGGAAGTCTGAGCACATCCTCCGGCCAGCTTGTCCTTGCTGTCCAAGTGTTTCCTCCTACAGGAGCCTGTTCAGAATCTGGTGAGAATCAGACCTCTGGATGTACACCAAACATGAGCAAAGCCCAGCAGCTGATCATCATGCAGCTTACGTTCTCTCCAATTCACCCGGCGCCTGCTAAAACATCCCAATGAGTCTCATTTATCAATGTTGAACCACAGAATGGTGGAAATTTCATAGAGAATACACAAGATTGTGCATTGTATTTAAGAAGAAGGATGTACCGAACGCTTTTAGACATATGTCAGGCATGTACTTGAGTTTAGAATCAAGTTTAAAATCCTCTTACACACCTACAAGGTCCTAAACGGCGTGGCTCCATTCTACAATTGGAACTTTGACAACCAATCAGAACACTCCGCTCACAAAGTGCATGACTGTTAGTGGTTTCTAGGATTTCTAAAAGTACAGTTGGAGGTAGAGCCTTTAGCCAACAAGCTCCAGTTTTATTGAATAAGAGAGAGAGTCAGACAGTGTACTAGAAGCTGGTAAAATATGGTACATTGGGGTTCTATCCTCTGATTCTTTCTACTATTCTCTACCAGACTGTCTTGGTGCTTGATGGATCCACATCCTCCTTGTCTGATCCCTGTCTTTGCATCTAATTCATTGTTCTCTGATGTCTTTTCATTTAGTTTTTTTCCACCACTAGTTTGTACAGTATGATTCACATGCTGTCCTCTCTCTCTTCACTGATTGGTGGAACGAGTTTTCAGGCTGATCTACTGTTTTTGTACAACAGAATTGTGCAAAAAAAATGACTTCTTGCCAAAAAGCGGTTAGCCCTTTAAATGGTTGTCAATTTGTCTGTTTTTTTCAACCCTTTAACCTGCATAACAATGTCTGTTTTGATGATAAGGTTGCAGACCTCTGCACTGGAGGAAGTGATTTAGTAAACAGAAAGATGGATTAAAATGTTTTTCTAATCCACGCTGGAAGAATTTGATGAAAAGGTTTGGATTTTTTTACTCTGAAACGTGCACATGGATCAGGATTAAAGGTTTTTATAAAGATGTGTATGTAAAAGCCGCCATGATGCTTCCATCTGTAGATTAGAGACCCTACGTAAGCTGCATGTGGACGGTCCATCACTACTCTCTATGATATGCAGTTCCATCTATTTTGATTGTTTTTATTTACACTGTTTTACGTACAGCATTTTGGAAAGCCAAAAAAATATTAAAGGTGCTGAAATACAGTTGAATTTTAAAGAAAAAACTCATTTTAAAAGAACAGGTGCATATATTTGGCTATAAAACCATAATTTGTGCAAATGATGTGTGATTATTTTATTTTCAACGTTTAGGATGGGAATCAGCGCCTCCAAATCCGAGACCATGGTCCTCGCCCAGAAAAGGGTGGAATGCCCCCTGCGGGTGAGGGACATGGTCCTGCCCCAAGTGGAGAGGTTTAAGTATTTTCTGGGTCTTGTTCACGAGGGGGGGACGGATAGAGCGGGAGATCGACAGGGCGGATCGGTGCGGCGTCAGCAATAACTAGGACGCAATAACTAGGACGCTGCATCGGTAAAGAGAGAGCTGAGCCGAAAAGCAAAGCTCTCGATTTACAAGTCGATCTCCATTCCTACCCTCACCATGGTAACCAGGATCTATGTTCCTATCCTCACCATGGTAAACAGGATCTACGTTCCTACCCTCACCATGGTAACCAGGATCTATGTTCCTATCCTCACCATGGTAACCAGGATCTACGTTCCTACCCTCACCATGGTAACCAGGATCTATGTTCCTATCCTCACCATGGTAACCAGGATCTATGTTCCTACCCTCACCATGGTAACCAGGATCTACGTTCCTACCCTCACCATGGTAACCAGGATCTACGTTCCTAACCTCACCATGGTAACCAGGATCTATGTTCCTACCCTCACCATGGTAACCAGGATCTACGTTCCTACCCTCACCATGGTAACCAGGATCTACGTTCCTAACCTCACCATGGTAACCAGGATCTATGTTCCTACCCTCACCATGGTAACCAGGATCTACGTTCCTACCCTCACCATGGTAACCAGGATCTATGTTCCTACCCTCACCATGGTAACCAGGATCTACGTTCCTAACCTCACCATGGTAACCAGGATCTATGTTCCTACCCTCACCATGGTAACCAGGATCTACGTTCCTACCCTCACCATGGTAACCAGGATCTACATTCCTACCCTCACCATGGTAACCAGGATCTACGTTCCTACCCTCACCATGGTAACCAGGAGCTACGCTCTTACCCTCACCTACTGTCACCAGCTGTGGGTAGTGACCGAAAGATAAAAGCGGCCGAAATGAGCTTCCTCCGCAGGGTGGCTGGGCTCTCACTCAGAGATTGGGTGAGGAGCTCTGCTATCCGGGTGGAGCTCTGTGTCGAGCCGCTCTTCCTCCAGGTCGAGAGGAGCCAGATGGGGTGTTTCTGGCATCTGGTCAGGATGCCCCCCCGAGCGCCTCACTGGTGAGGTGTTTCGGGCTTAACGGGGGAAGACCAAGAATCAAACGCCGAACCCGCTGGAGAGACTATGTCTCACAGCTGGCCGGGGAACGACTCGGGATCCTTCCGGGTGAACTGGAGGATACAGCCGGGATGAGAGAAGGCTGGGCTTCACGCCTGAGGTTGTTGCTCCCGCGACCCGACCCCGGATGAGCGGAAGACGACGGAACAGAAAACAGTTTCGCTCAGAGGTCGGGAACAGGAGTTTGGGAACACCAGCATATTTAACTGATATTTTTATGTGAAATGTTTAATTTAGTTCCCTCTGGTTTGCACTGAGTCGGCCCACGTTTGAGAAAAAGAAGAGTAGAAAAAAAGTCAAACTACGACCTGAATGGAATGAATAAACTTCCACATGATACCGTTTTTTTAAAAAAATTCAGCTCCTGCTTATGTAAAATCCTCCATCCTCTCACCTTCCTCCTGACCCCAGAGAAACACCTCAAAAACCTGCTGGTTAAACTAAAACCAGCTCTTCCTGCATGTTTCATCCTAAAAACAATATTGTTCCACCTGCTCTGAGAGAGGAAAAGTACATCTCCAAATCCTTTCAGATTTTATCCGAATGAACTGCGTTACAAACCAATATGAAAGCAAAGCTCCATTACGGAGACGTTCAGAGGAATTTAGATAAATAAAAAAACACATGGAGGAGATGTTTTATGGCGTCTGAAAGCTTACGTAAGAACATGAGAAATAACCTGATATGGTAATGTTTTTCATTTCATAATCTGGTCAGTAAACCAGTTTGGAAAACTGATGGAGGGAATTAATCACCTCTGAACATTTTTGGTTGAAATGAGCAAAGTTATGTTTGAAAAAAGTGGGTTCATGAAAAACCAACGTTCAGGAGGTTCCTACCACGTTTGAACATTTTTACACATTAAAATAAACCTAAAAGTGTTTTTCTGTTTTATTCATGCATGTTTGATTCAATTCAATTCAATTTTATTTGTATAGCCCAAAATCACAGAATTTCCGTCTCAATGGGCTTCACAAGAAAAAGAGGAATGTATAAACACAGATCCACAGCAAGAAAAATAACTAACAAATACTAACTAAATAAGACTAGCACATTTATGCACTTAGACTCTCCTTCATGGTGAGAAAAAACTCCTAAAAAAACCATCAGTGGGGAAAAAATAAGAAACCTCATGGGGATCCACGTGAAAGAGAGATCCCTCCCTGATGAATTTAAAACATTTAAAACATTCTTCAATCTGTATTCGGATTCAAAGTCAGGTTGTTCTTGGCAGGGGATTTTGTTCTTCAAGAAAAGGCCTAGAAGAGGATGTAATTCCTGTGAAGGCTGGCGTCTTTAAACGTCTGCCAAAAGCTCCTTGGTGTGTTTTTATTAGAAATTCATCCCAAGTGTTCTGTTCTACGATATGTTGGTGAAAAGGATTAACCGTCTGAATACGACCATCAGGAGTGTCGGCTGTGTGATGGGACTCAGTCCCAGTAGAAGAACAGATGCCCAGATTTAGGAAAATTATGGACAAAGTGTAACACTCTCTGCATGAGGCCTTCAATCAGAGAAAAAGCATTTCTAGTAACAGACTATGATCACAACGCTGGACGACAAACCTGCACACACACACCACAACACACTATCCTAGGAACTTGTTTTAGACAATTGTTTTTATTGTGTTTGATTTATCTTGATCTATTTTAGGATTGACTGGTTTGAGCGGGCAGCTGGCCACCAGAAATTTTCTTCAGGATCACTATCTCTAGCTGTCTTCACCATGGCTACATTCCAACGTAAGCAGGAAGTATTTATGCATCCTTGCGCATTTAGAAAACAGGAAGTGCCATTTTTTTTGGTAAATGCTTCAAAATACTGTAAGAATTTGGAAAAAATATACACAAGCTGTGTGCTGGTCTGCAGATCCTGTATGCATGTGTCAAAATGTGTCTGTGTGTGTGCACATATTTAACATTTTTTGAGTAAATGAACCTGGGAGCTGGGACGAGCTAGTCCGGGAGGTTAGGTGCTTCCAAATGTCTAACGTGAGATTGAACAGTTTAAAAGATAACCAAAGGAAGACCACAGGCTGTTTTTTATATGGAAAAGAAAAAGAAAATGGTCCAGGAATCAGCAACAAGAGACGGAACAGAATCTTACAACTGAATCCACGCCACCTTGGCATACCTTGTTACCCATGCCCCAGTCTTCTCCATTTTGTGTGTGGATTTAAACCTACTGCACGATAAATTTCTAAAAGTCATTTTATAGTGTTTTTTTTTCTTTTTAGGAACAAATTAAAATCTGTTTATGTGGGAACCTTTAGATTTTAAAGTGGTAGTTAGGTTAGCGTTAGCATCTGGTGCTAACTAGCGGCTCTGGCTGTGATGTCCAGCTTTAACAGTGTTTAGCTTCTCACACGTTCATTTTCACATAGCCATCTGTAATTTTCTTTTATTCTCAGATTGCTGGCATGAGGGAGCGGGGCAATGAGCGTGCACATTTTGAAATATTACTATTATCTTCTTTCGGCATTTCCCTTCAGGGGTCGCCACAGCAAGTCAGTTTCTTCCATCTAACCCTATCTCCTGCATCCTCTTCGGTCACACCAACTATCTTCATGTCTTCCTTCACTGTATCCATGAACCTCCTCTTTGGTCTTCCTCTAGTCCTCTTTCCTGGTGGTTCCAAATCCAGCATCCTTCTTCTGATGTACTCTCTCTCCTCTGTACATGTCCAAACTATCTCAGTCTTGCCTCTCGAACTTTATCCCCGAAACCTCTAACATGTGCTGTTCCTCTGATGTACTCATTTCTAATCCTGTCCATCCTGGTCACTCCCAGAGAGATCCTCAGCATCTTCTTCTCTGCTTCCTGTCTCTTCCTCAGTGTCACTGTTTCTAGACCAATCAGCATGGCCGGTCTCACCACGGTTTTGTACACTTTTCCTTTCATTTTAGCTGAAACTCTTCTATCACACATCACACCTGATACTTTCCTCCACCCGTTCCAGCTTGCCTGAACACGCTTCTTCACCTCTTTTCCACACTCTCCATTGCTCTGGACTGTTGATCCTAGATACTTAAAATCTTTCACCTTCTTTATCTCTTCTCCCTGTAACCTCACTTTTTCATTTGGATCCCTCTCATTCACACACATGTACTCTGTTTTACTCTGACTAATCTTCATTCCTCTTCTTTCTAGTGCAAACCTCCACCTCTCCAGCTTTTCCTCCACCTCTTCCCTCCTCTCACTACAGATCACAATGCCATCTGCAAACATCATTGCCCATGGGAAATATTACTGTTATCATGAGATTTTTTTAAAAGCTGTACAAACACAGCTGGTCAGCATTCAGGCAGCCTCTTCCTGCTAATTCAGATCAGACTACGGTTACAACAGCATCCACTGGGGTGTTTAGAAGATAGAATCTAAAAAAATTATTCAGTCAAACTGTTAGTGAAATGCTTTGCTTTTTGACAAGTTTTGTTCACCGTTTACACGGATTTTTTAAGAATAACGTACCGTTTACAGAAAATCTGAAAATGAATTGAACCGTGACCTCAAAACCCCAGTATGTACCAAAGCATCATTTTTATGTACAGTTACACTCCTTCTATGTGAGCAGTTTTAAATGATATTGAAACATCCAGGTTGTTTTTCTCCTACAGATAAATGTGGAACAGTGCAGAAAGAGAGAGACAGAGACGGTCTGAACACGCTCAGTTCATCTGATGAGTCAGTGTCTCCGTTCTGAGCCGACCAATCAACTCCATCACAGGACCGATTCAGGACAACAGGACAAGTTTAGAAAGGGCAGGGCAGGCGTGTGTGTGGAAAATTAACTCCCACTGAACATTTCCATTCATTCAAAGACCTGTCGTATTAAATACCAGTAGAGGCCTGAGCTTTTTAACTCGACTGTACTAATTTTATCATCTAAAAAAAAATGGTTATAAAGAGTAAAAAGACACGTCTGGAGCACAGCTGGACAGATGCTCAGAGAGGCAGGATTTAGTTTAGAGCAAGACAGACGGAGAGAAAAACGAGGGCAGAGAGAAAAGCCGACAAAATACACATGCTAATCTGCAGCAGTATTGTCAACTCCAGATGTG
Organism: Neostethus bicornis; assembly: GCA_902685375.1. Taxonomy (NCBI): domain Eukaryota; kingdom Metazoa; phylum Chordata; class Actinopteri; order Atheriniformes; family Phallostethidae; genus Neostethus; species Neostethus bicornis. The sequence continues at coordinate 2,990,453 of LR738552.1, forward strand.
AGAGCCCATCCAGCTGTGCAGATGTGGCCGACTCACAACACACAGGTAATAATGAGCGATACATATTGTCTGAGCGATAAAGAAACATGGTTTAATAGTTATGATCATTTCCACACTAATTTATCAATTAATACAGAAATATATATTAAAAAGGACTACAGCATTGTTTTTGTGGTGTGAAACCAAATTTTCTGGACTTAATGCATCTGTTAACGAGCCCCATACATGCATTTACCTGAAAAGGGTTTTTTTCTGTAGTGGTGAGGGACTGAGCATGAGCAGAGCCAGTGCAATAGAAAGCTGCTTACATTAGAATGTGGGCATGACAAAAAGCAAAAGGCATGTTGGAGAATACAAAACAACTCTTTGAAATCAGAGTTTGGAATTTCAGTCGTTACTGTATTTTGTCTGGTGTGATCCCTAACGTTCCGTTCCGTCGTCTTTCGCTTATTTGGGGCCGGGTCGTAGGAGCAACAGCCTCACACGGGAATCCCAGGCTTCTTTCGCCCCAGCTTCATCCTCCAGCTCACTCTGAAGGATCCCAAGTCGATCCCCAGTCAGCTGGGAGGTGTAGTCTCTCCAGTTGGTCCAGCGTCTGCCTCTTGGTCTCCTCTTGGTGGGACGTGCCGGGAACACCTCACCAGCGAAGCACTCGGGAGGCATCCTGACCAGATGCCCGAACCATCCCATCTGGCTTCTCTCGACCTGGAGGAGGAGCGGCTCAACGGATGGCAGAACTCCTCACCCGATCTCTGAGTGAGAGGACAGCCACCGTGTGGAGGAAGCTCATTTCATTTGCTTGTATCTGCAGTTATTTCACTCCCATGAAGTTACGATCAGAGTGTTTGCAAAAAAAAAAAAAAAAAAAAAAAGACATTAAAAATGTGTCACGTTCGTTTTTAATTATGAATTAAGATCTTTACAGTTAGCTACATTCCAGTAAATTTATTGAGTTACCCTCTTTCTCGATGAGAAAGAGGGTGTAAGGACTAGAATGTGCTGAGTTTGTTTAGGGTGTTTAATTTCTTCTCCATACCCTTTGGCCAGATGCATTAAAAAAAAATATGTCATGTCAGGTTTGCGTCACAGCTGCTTTCACACACCTGCATTTTTTATGAAGTTTAAAATAAAATGAAGGCGTAGGGTTCTTATCCAGGTCACCGAAACACACAAAAGAATTAACAACAGACGACACATTTTACTGAAATCTGCAGTATTAACGTGTTATCTTTTTCTTTTCTTTTTCATCTTTTATTTCGGTCAAATTGTACATTTACAAATAAATAAGTGAGGGTTGGAACGTAGATCGACTTGTAAAGTTCTCGATTTTACAAGTCGATCTACGTTCCAACCCTCACCTATGGTAACCAGCTGTGGGTGGTGACTGAAAGAATGAGATCGCGGGTACAAGCGGCCGAAATGAGCTCCCTCCGTAGGGTGGCTGCGCTCTCACTCAGAGATCGGGTGAGGAGCTCTGCCAGCTGGGAGGAGCTCGGTGTCGAGCCGCTCCTCCTCCAGTTTGAGAGGAGCCAGATGGGGTGGTTCGGGCATCTGGTCAAAATGCCCCCCGAGCGCCTCACGGGCGAGGTGTTTCAGGCACGTCCCACCGGGAGGAGACCAAGGGGCAGACCCTGGACCCGCTGAAGAGACTATGTCTCACAGCTGGCCGGGGAACGACTTGGGATCCTTCCAGGTGAGCTAGAGAATGCAGCCGGGGAGAGAGAGGCCTGGGCTGCCCCCTTGAGGCTGTTGCCCCCGCGACCCGACACCGGAACAACCGGAAGATAACGGAAAGGAACAAATAAATAAATTTACATTTTTTCTGAACTTATATATACCAAAAGGACCGAAAAAGTATCGGCTTAAGCAGATGCTTATTACGCCGACCCTTTTGAAAACAAATCATTACTATCATTATTATATAAATACATAAACAGATCTGATGATCGTTATCTTCAAGGTTGGGTCTTAGTCCTTGTCTGTGATTTAAATCCCATGTAAATCCATGTGTGTGTGATTCATTTTTTTCCATGGCACTAACCACCACAGTGCCGCCCCAAATCTAGAATAAAATAATAAAAGTTCCGCCTTAAATTGAAAAGAAATTCAATTAAAATTGTAAATGAACCACTAAAGGAATCAGTGGTTCATATTGTTTCTAGGCTTTAGAATTTGCTGCCCATGTGTCCGTACTTCCTTAAAAGTTTTGTAAACCACTGAAGAGATTTGAATGAAACTGCCCACAGTTACTCAGTAGAAACTATAGATGAACTGAATATTATGTTCTAAGGGTCATGCAATCATAGTTCAAGGTCACAAATGTCGAGATTATGAAGTTTTAAAGCAGGAAGAACCATGTTTGACGCCTTGGAGTCGATTTATTCCTGTTGAATGTGATTGAGATCTGGAAACCACGGAGACCAGGTGGCTCCACTCAGGACAAGCAGCCTTCTGTTTGCAGCTTTTCAGATGTTTCTAAGTCCAACAGCTTAGTTTGTTTTTTTGCCACTGTGGTTAAAAAACTCCACCCATCACTCTTTCTTTTTTTATTTTCTTTCTTTAGACAAAGCAAGCTAAGCCAGTTCCAGCTGAGTGTGTAGTAAGGATGTGAGCACACACTGTTTGGCCCAGATCTGTCTCTCCATTTCTATTCCCCTCATCAGTAAAGCCTTTCATAACAATAATCCCTGTCTCCAGTTGCCCTGGAAACACACTTTGTTATGCTGCTCTTCATTTTTCTTGATTTTCCTTCCCTTTACTTTTTGCCTCTTTCTATCCATTCTCGGCTCGGGTTACACGATGGGACTGTCCCAGGTCTGCTTGTAGCAGTTTTTAGACAAGCGGTCAGATGTGTGTTAGCATTTCGGGATCAGTAAAACACATGTGGAGGACCTGTATGACCTCAGTTTGGTAGAAATTTGTTTGAGCGTCGCTCATAATCAAAGCAGACATGAATCAAACTGTTGCACTCTGAATGATCCTGCAGCTGGAAGATCTTTTCATCTGAACCTGCTTCTGAGTGTGCACATTTTGCATTTAAAGGTCCAGTTCTGCAAACCAGGGGCCAAGTTTATAAGGGGTTGCGAGGATCTTAAGATAAGCAAGCCATTTTTGTTCAGCTTATGCACCCTGCTTACACCAAGCAAACTCTTCCTTTTACACAGCTTTAGATTTATAAATCACTTGTTACAAATCTGAGGTGTAGGACAACTTAATTTCACTCTGACCCCAAACACGCCTCTAGAACTTCCAATATAAATGATGTAAATGGTATCCAAAGGAACCAGTACCACCAGTCATTAGTCATTCAAAATGACAAGTATGTTCACTGAATCAGAAATGCTGTACTAGATTTTGCAAATATTCAGTGGTTCGGAGCTCCGGAATGGGGGGTGGGTGGCTAGTTTGGATAAAAAGAATAGGTCTGATCTTAAACACGTGATGACAGTAAATTAGTGAGAATCTCTCTCAGCCACTGGAGGGGATCCAAGTAACTCTCACCTTGTTCTGTGAAAGATGTCATTATTTTTGTCAGCAGTATGTGAAACATGTAAAGGTGCACGATTTCAAAATGAGGTAATAACAATGTGCAAAGATTTGAACCGACAATCTTTTCCATGATGTGCTCCAATTTTCTTAAGTATAATCCTACACTGACAGGAGTAGGTATGCTTTTTAATTATTTCCTCACTGCTTCAAAGGTTTCATTTCACTGCCCTCAGTTCACTTCAACTTCTGTCCACAAGTGTCGTAGTTTCCCCTCTGCAGCTTCTGACTTGTCTTAAAGTTACGCTAAAGTCCACTACTGGCTGAAATATATTTCTGGTCTGCTGCCATCTTCTTTTTTTTTGTCATCGTTATTAGTTTTTAACATTTCTGTTTGATTCATTGACGGATCAATGTGTCGGTCACAGCTTTGCCGTGGCGACCACCCCGACTGTGTTTTGCTTGTTGGGGATGGTCATTGTGGCTGCAAAAAGGTGACAACTTTCCGCTGTTTTTCAGTAATATCAGGTGCTACTGAGCTACCCTTTGAGTTATGCTACCTCTGCTATTGTTGGGATTGATAAGGACCAACATGCTGTGGTTGGGATTAATAAAATGTTTATTTGAAGTTATTTTAAAGTGAAACAAAGATCACCTCATTAGGTACAGTGTGTCACTTTTCAGCAAGGCATCAATAGGCAACCAAAAGCCAGCTCATTTAAGGACTATTGCAAAAGAGTCACGTCATTTGCGTGACCCATATTTGGAAAACCGTGGTGAGAGCGGCCATGCTGTTTGGTCTAGAAACAGTAGCACTGAAGAAAAGACAGGAAACAGAGATGGAGGTGGCAGAGATGAAGATGCTGAGGATCTCTCTGGGAGTGACCAGGATGGACAGGATCAGAGGAACAGCACATGTTGGAGGTTTTAAAGTCAGAGAGGTCAGACTGAGATGGTTTGGACATGTGCAGAGGAGAGAGAGAGAGTACATCAGAAGAAGGATGCTGAATTTGGAACCACCAGGAAAGAGGACTAGAGGAAGACCAAAGAGGAGGTTCATGGATACAGTGAAGGAAGACATGAAGATAATTGGTGTGACCGAAGAAGATACAGCAGATAGGGTTAGATAGAAGAAACTAACTTGCTGTGGCACCCCCTGAAGGGAAATGCCAAAAGAAGAAGAAGATTTGGAATTCTAGAGGCGTGATTAGAGCGGATGGAGATCAAGTTGGCGTTACAACTGGGATTTGTCGCAGGTGCATTTAGGTTGCGTACATTGAGTTATGGCTGTTCTAATAAACCCCAAGTTTGCACTGAGAAAGGAATTTTATTGAGCTGAGCAAAGTCAATTGCTGAGCCAAAGATGCAGAAAGCTCTTAATAAATATGGCCCCTAAAACTTAAGAGATGGAGTCATTTAATTAATACATCCTGAGCCCACAAACCATCATTCTTTTTCTGCATGAAGAGTCAAGAGTTCCTCAAATCACAAGAGGACATTAAGTCCTGATTTCCTCCTCAGATAACAATCTGTGTCACTTTGATGTAAAGTTCAGTCAAAGCTGAGGGTCATTGTGACCGCTGTGATTTAGATAAACATTTCCATATGCCGGCCACGCTTTGAGTTTCTCCTAACCTAGGGGCTGATTGGTCTGAGTTGGCATCAGATGCACCAAGCATCAACCTGTTGATCCTTCAGAAAGAATCTTTTCATCAATCCACAGCTGCGGCCCTTCTGGCTCTTTCCTCTTTAACTGTACCAATCAAAGATGTGATTACTGAAATCTAAATCCTTAAATCTTGTTCTAATCTAGATAATGAATATCCTATGGCTACTAAATGTAATGGCTGCTGCATTGGAAAAGATTAGAAGGCAGTTTAAGCAGTAAATTTTGGGTCAGTCCGGTCAGTAAACTGAGATTTCACTGTAAACTGAGATTGATTCTAGATTATTCGGAGATGTTTTCAGTGTTTTTTTTTCTTAAAGGGATAAACTTATTTCAGTAATTGTATCAAACCTAAATTTGGATTTTGAAAACTTTTATCATCATCATCAAAAAAAGAAAAAAAACTTTCATCAGAATTTTACTAACTTTATCCAAGACTTTATTCATATGCTTGATTTTAAAAATTTTATTCCTGATTTCACCAACTTTCTCTGGATTTTTCCAACCTTATCCAGGTTATGTCCAGGGATTTAACGTCATTCCGTTTCGTTCCGTCATCTTCCGCTTGTTCCTGGGTCGGGTCGTGGGGGCAACAGACTCAAGCGGGCAGCCCAGGCCTCTCTCTCTCCCCGGCTGCATCCTCTAGCTCACCTGGAAGGATGCCAAGTCGTTCCCCAGCCAGCTGTGAGACATAGTCTCTCCAGCAGGTCCGGGGTCTGCCCCTTGGTCTCCTCCCGATGGGACGTGCCCGAAACACCTCGCCCGCGAGGCGCTCGGGGGGCATTCTGACCAGATGCCCGAACCACCCCATCTGGCTTCTCTCGACCTGGAGGTGGAGCGGCTCGACACCGAGCTCCTCCCGGATGGCAGAGCTCCTCACCCGATCTCTGAGTGAGAGCCCAGCCACCCTGCGGAGGAAGCTCATTTCAGCCGCTTGTACCTGCGATCTCATTCTTTCGTTCACCACCCACAGCTGGTGACCATAGATGAGGGTTGGAACGTAGATCGACTTGTAAATCGAGAGCTTTGCTTTTCGGCTCAGCTCTCTCTTTACCACGACGGACCGATGCAGCGTCCTAGTTATTGCTGATGTCCCGCTGATCTCCCGCTCCATCCTTCCTCCACTCGTGAACAAGACCCCAAGATACTTAAACTAGTCCGCTTGGGGCGGACCCTGTCCCTGACCCGCAGGGGGCATTCCACCCTTTTCCGGGCGAGGACCATGGTCTCGGATTTAGAGGTGCTAATTCCCATCCCGGCCGCTTCACACTCGGCAGCAAATCGATCCAGTGAGAGCTGGAGATCACGGTCCGATGAAGCCAACAGAACCACATCATCTACAAAAAGCAGAGATCCGATCCTGAGGTCACCAAACCGGATCCCTCCAACGCCTCGACTGCGCCTAGATATTCTGTCCATAAAAGTGATGAACAGAATCAGTGCCAAAGGGCAGCCTTGGCGGAGTCCAACTCTCACTGGAAATGGAATCGACATACTGCCGGCTATACGGACCAAGCTCTGGCTCATTTAACGTCATCTAGATTTTAATGCTTTTCCAGTCTCCATGTATTTATTTTCTATCTTTTGTCGCCTTCGGATAGTCAGAGGAGCGGCTTGGGTCCAGTGGGAATTGAACCAGGTTCTCCCGGTATAAAGGGGGAAATTCTACCACTAGACCACCGCTCCTGGGACCTTAGTATTTATTAACTTTATTCAGGATTTTGCTATTTTGGTTCAGGATATTTTTATAATCTTTGGTCAGGTTTTATCAACTTTATTGTGGAAATGATTGACTTTATTCTACATTTTCTGTCTTTAATTTGCACTTCACCAAGTTTATCCTGGATTTAATTAATTTCATTTGTGAATTTGACCAACTTTTTTTTATATTTGACTGACTTTAATCAAACATCCCAACTGTGTCACGTCTGCCCAAAAAGAGAGCCATAAAGTCATTTTCAATCAATGTCTACAACCATATGAGTCAAACACGACCTCAAAAAATATCATCAAATAGTTTCTACTGCAACAAAAAACGCTTAGTTTACAGTTTTCATAACGACCAAAAACAACCCAAATAACAGACAAGAGGATTTGAATGGGATTAAAAAAGAAACGGGCTGGAAAATTGTCGGCAATTTGAAGACATTTTTACAGAAATGTTGGATTTATATGGGATTAAAACCACATCACTGAAAATAAATGTCCAAACAGTACGACGGGCAGACATGCCGTCATGCCACTGGACAGAAATGAAATGATACAGGAAGTTTGGGACTCACAGGAAACAAAAAGCCAGCAGGTTGGTGAAAGAAAAGACCAGTACAGTTTGAAGACTTCTGCAGTCTAGCAGCTGTGCCCTGATCCCTCTGCACCATGTGGGCACGTGTCTCCATCTGGCACCGGTTCAGATGTAAAACCTCTGCTTATCTCTGGGATCTATGCACAGGATGTGGACTGAAGGACAACAGCAGGATGCATCTACAACATGAGATGCATCTGTGGATATTTGGGCATTATGGGGGGGCTGGGTTCAACCTCAGCCAACCATCAAGCCGCCTTCCGCAAGACCTGACTAGTCTAATTTCTTGCCTGTAATCCTATTTGTTCAGGATAACGAGCAACACGCAAAGGAAATGGACTGAAGGCATTTAGGGAACACACAAACCTGAAAATCTATCAGAGTAAAAGCAACGCATTGAACCGAACATTGCAAAGACTCATCCAATCAAACATCTCAGATTTAACTTTATGAATAAATTAATCATTTATTGTCTCGAATGAATAATATAAACAACAGATCCGGTATGGCCGACTCAAGATATGGACAAAAATCTTAAATTAAATACGTTCATCTCACTCAGTTGTAGCACAATTTTACCTGCAGGCAGTTAATCTCGACAGAACATCGAAAGTGGACGATGATTTGAAAATGCATGAAACACGAGCACCGAAGGTAATCATTAGTTTTACTGGTACAGTGTGAGTGGTTCACTTGCAGCAGACTATTAGGTCGTAGTGTGTACGCACTGTTAGGCTGGTCCCACAGTGTGAATGAGGACATGATTAGGAACATGTAAACGGTACGGCAGAGGGTTGTGTGGGTTTGCTGTGTTTCCAGGCGTCTATGACAGGAATACAAACATACCAGGGGGTCCCACAAATGTTGTGCTACAACAGTTTTGCTGATCCTGGTATTCTTGGCTGTTAGAGTTGTGTTTGAATTTGATGACAATGCTGAAAAGATGACAATGGTTCCAAACAGGGCGACATCTTTCACTGGCTGTTGAAGGGTAACTCCTTATTGTACAGATTGTTACACATTCTCTTTTATTTAAAAAAGTTGGGTTTGACCTTTTGTTGAATTAGTCAGGGGAAAACTTGGCCCAAATTATACTAGGCTAAAAAAAAAGAACAGAAAATGATAAAAAAAAAAAAAAAAAGGAAAAAATCTAATGTTCTCTCCAAGAAAAAACCTAACTCTGAAGTAATCTCTACTCACCACCAGCTCGGAGAAACGTGCATGCAGTTCCTCTGCAGGAGGCATGGGGGCGCTGAATTCCAGCAGCTGAAGGGGTACGCTGTCCTTTAGGTTGATCTCTGGGGGTTCACTGCTGCCAAAGCAGCACAGGAACCCCAGGCCTGCTCGCGTCCGCTTCCTGGGGGGCATGATGAGCACGGAACGAAGGTGGCAGTAGTGTAGGACCAGGAAGGGGCAGGGAAGACGGTGGAGGCTGCTATCTACGGGGCATGATCTGGAAAAGACAGAAAAAAAAAAAAACATGTTAACCTCAACGTACAAATCCTTAGATTATGAGTCGGCTTTTACAAGAGAGAGAATCGTGCTTTTCGTAGCTTAAACGGACATTTTTATTTTGACTCTCTGAATTACCCCTCCTGTCACCCCCCCTGCATGTGCACAACAGCAGAAATCTCGTTTGAGTTTGCAGATATTTTGTAAAGTGCATCAAATTAACAAAAATAGTACACATTCTTTTATAGTCATTTTGGAACTTCCTGTCTAGCGGAGGGACTAAGCATGAGCAGAGCACGTTCATGAAAACACTTCTTGACCGTGTTAGAATATGGGCGTGGGGATAGAACAACATCGGTCGATACTGTTTGAACAAAGCTGCGTCCCAATAGTATTGGCTTCGGAAAACTTGCAAAATATTAAAACATGAATGAATTGAATAGAAAATCATTTCGAGAATGTTTTTAAACTATATTCATGTCTTTCTTCACTGTATCCATGAACCTTCCTCTAGTCCTCTTTCCTGGTGGTTCCAAACCCAGCATCCTCACTCTCCTCTGCACATGTCCAAACCATCTCAGTCTGACCTCTCTGACTTTAAAACCTCTAACATGTGCTGTTCCTCTGATCCTGTCCATCCTGGTCACTCCCAGAGAGATCCTCAGCATCTTCATCTCTGCTACAAACATCTCTGTTTCCTGTCTTTTCCTCAGTGACACTGTCTCTAGACCAATCAGCATGGCCGCTCTCATCACACTGTCTCTAGACCAATCAGCATGGCCGCTCTCACCACACTGTCTCTAGACCAATCAGCATGGCCGCTCTCATCACACTGTCTCTAGACCAATCAGCATGGCCGCTCTCACCACACTGTCTCTAGACCAATCAGCATGGCCGCTCTCACCACACTGTCTCTAGACCAATCAGCATGGCCGCTCTCACCACACTGTCTCTAGACCAATCAGCATGGCCGCTCTCACCACACTGTCTCTAGACCAATCAGCATGGCCGCTCTCGCCACACTGTCTCTAGACCAATCAGCATGGCCGCTCTCACCACACTGTCTCTAGACCAATCAGCATGGCCGCTCTCACCACACTGTCTCTAGACCAATCAGCATGGCCGCTCTCACCACACTGTCCCTAGACCAATCAGCATGGCCGGTCTCACCACACTGTCTCTAGACCAATCAGCATGGCCGCTCTCACCACACCGTCTCTAGACCAATCAGCATGGCCGGTCTCACCACGGTTTTGTACACTTTCTATTTCATTTTAGCTGAAACTCTTCCAACACACATGAATGAACCAGTAATGGATGGAAAGAAAGTTGATGGATCAATTGATAGATTCCGTTCCGTTCTGTCATCTTCCGCTTGTTCCGGGGTCGGGTCGCGGGGGCAACAGCCCCAAGCGGGCAGCCCAGGCCTCTCTCTCTCCCCGGCTGCATCCTCTAGCTCACCCGGAAGGATCCCAAGTCGTTCCCCGGCCAGCTGTGAGACATAGTCTCTCCAGCGGGTCCGGGGTCTGCCCCTTGGTCTCCTCCTGGTGGGACGTGCCCGAAACACCTCACCTGCGAGGCGCTCGAGGGGGCATCCTGACCAGATGCCCGAACCACCCCATCTGGCTCCTCTCGACCTGGAGGAGGAGCGGCTCGACACCGAGCTCCTCCCGGATGGCAGAGCTCCTCACCCGATCTCTGATTGAGAGCCTAGCCACCCTGCGGAGGAAGCTCATTTCGGCCGCTTGTACCCGCAATCTCATTCTTTCGGTCACCACCCACAGCTGGTGACCATAGATGAGGGTTGGAACGTAGATCGACTTGTAAATCGAGAGCTTTGTTTTTCGGCTCAGCTCTCTCTTTACCACGACGGACCGATGCAGCGTCCTAGCTATTGCTGATGCCACACCGATCCATCTGTCGATCTCCCGCTAACATAATAATAATAATAATAATAACATATTGACTAATCAGAATCAACTAAAACAGTCTTAGAAGATTAGTTTTCTAATCCTAATAGAATTTATTAATCAGGAAATAAGTTTGATTAAGAATGTGTTTTTAAACTTATTTTTTTCTGAACCGAGTCGTGCTCGTTTAGAAACTTTACGATCGTTTCCACAAGAAGCCACAATCTCTTCCATCTGATCCGAGGCTGCGTAGGAGTTCTCGCTGCTAAAATTAGCTGCCTGCTAAATTCTTCATGAACACACTCAGACTGAAGCATCAAAGAGAATAAAAATATGAAGAGAAAACAACACATTTTCATTTGGAGATTCAGTTTTCGACTCGCTGGGTTTGTCATTTCCTTCGTGACAAACTCAGCAAAACTAAGCAAAGCTTAAAAAGCAAAAACAAGCTCATTAAAAGAGAAGTTCATGAAGCTTTAGAGAGATTTGATTTGCAGCATTGTAAATTATTCTTTATAATCACATTAAAACACGAAGGCCTGTTTTCCAGTTGTTGCATCACTGAATGTGGAGTCCATGTGGGACATCTGATGCTGCAGACCGAGAACGACAGACCTCCAAACAGCCTCCACCCAAATTCAATAATTAACTTCACAAATCTGATGATTTTCACCATGAACAGTTACTTGGACTGTATTCTTTTTGAGGAAAGACTCTGAACACCCTCCTCATCTGATGAGCTAAAAAGATTTGAACTACAAACTGATTTTTAATTCCATCTTTAATCCTTACAAAATGCTTCCAAATGATTCATCTGTTTTTCTTTCATGCACTTATTGAAGGCCTAGGTGTGAAACGCACACTGATTTTTCACATTGACATGTTCAAAAAGCTTAGGAAGCAGTTCAAGATGACTCGCCTCTATTTTCAGACATCAGATGCATTATGGCGGTAAAAACAGGCCCGTTGCACATGTGAGCGTTTCTTTCAGCCTGAGCTTTAAATAAAACATGAAACCTGGGAGTTACATTTAAATCTAAAAGTTGTTTACCAGGTCAATGTTAGATTTAAAAAAAAAAAAAAAACACACATAGAACGCAGCATCGTTTTGAGAAAGAAATTGAGCAAAAGACAAAAATCCTAAAATGTAAAGAACTTTAAAAGATTTTCAAACGGTTAAAATGAAATATTAAAAATTTTACTTTTGACAGAAAATCTATTCACACCTTTAAATGAACCAATTTAACTGGTTTTATTTGAACATTGATTTTGACAAATTTAACACATGAACAATAATAATAATGATGATAATAATAATGAGCTTCCTCCGCAGGGTGGCTGGACTCTCACTCAGAGATCGGGTGAGGAGCTCTGCCATCTGGGAGGAGCTCGGTGTCGAGCCGCTCCTCCTCCAGGTCGAGAGGAGCCAGATGAGGTGGTTCGGGCATCTGGTCAGGATGCCCCCCGACCGCCTCGCGGGCGAGGTGTTTTGGGCACGTCCCACCGGGAGGAGACCAAGGGGTAGACCCCGGACCTGCTGGAGAGACTATGTCTCACAGCTGGCCGGGGAACGACTTGGGATCCTTCCAGGTGAGCTAGAGAATGCAGCTGGGGAGAGAGAGGCCTGGGCTGCCTGCTTGAGGCTGTTGCCACCGCGACCTGATCCCGGAACAAGCGGAAGACGACGTAACGGAACGGAACAATAATAAAAAAAAGTTGTGTTCTCTGCACACTGGACACGTTACGAAGCAGGGTTTGAAACCATTTCATTCTAAAACCTTTTGAAACTCATTCGTTTGCCACTTAAATCTCAAATCAGTGTTCTAATAAAAAAGAGCCAGCTTTAGAACTCAACGATCATTTCCAACAAATATCAAGTACATTCTGGTTAATCTGAACCAGTGACCGAGGCCTGGAGATGAACACTATCACCAATTCAATGTACAGGACAGCTGTTACTGGCTAACGGAAAAGAGAGCCTAGAAAACCACCTAAAGCCTGACCAGTGTGTGTGTGTGTGTGTGTGTGTGTGTGTGTGTGTGTGTATCTGTCTTCACTCTCCTTGTGACTTCCACGCGTAGGAATCTTCACTCAACACAAAGTCCTGCTGGCTGGATTCCAGCCCAAAGGAAGCAAAGTTCTTCAACACACAAGGGACAGTACGTATGTGTGTGTATCAGTATGAATGAATCCATTTATGTGTGGATTATTTGTATGTATTTGTGTGTTTATAGTCTACATTTGTTTGTACATGTACAGTATATGTGGAAATGTTTTGTTTTTACGTGCATGTACATATATTAATTAATTTTTTTAATTTAATAGAGAAGAGGCATTGGCTCAGTGGTAGAATGTCCATCATTGGACCAGGAGAAGCAGGTCTGATTCCTGCTGGCCCCATGCCTATGTGTCTCTGGAGAAGACACCTAGCCCCCAGTTACTCCCATTGGTGGCATGATGGCTGCCTGCTGCAGTGCAATGCCACAAAAGTATTTCCCCCATTGATGGATACAGTTAGTACACAGATATCAAAGTCCGGTCCAGGTTAACGGGTCATTGTGCCAAATTCTATTGGCTGTTGATTTCACTTTATGTGCATCAGCTGTATTGAACCAGGAACACAATGAAAATCTTCAGGACACCAGCCCTCGAGGACCGGAGTTTGACAACCATGAATAGTACAATAAAAATGATCATCTGTGTGTGACTTCATAAATGAATGGGTAAAATTCTAACTGGACTTCTAGTACCTGCGTACACACACACACAAACAAACCGGTTCTATTAACAACTCTCTCCCTCCTTTCATCACTTTATCCTTTTATTTCCCTGGAGGTTTGTCTGGTTGATTTTTTTTAACTTTGTGCATCAATACATCATTTCATCGTTACTGTCTGACTGCAGAGTCTAAAACAGCAAATAGAAAACATTTTTCCAGGATGATGTCAGAGTAAAGTCGTCCCGCAGCAGGGATCGCTCAAGTTTTACACAAACAGCTGAATAAATCCACACAAGCACGGTTAAGCTGCACACACACAGATTTTTATTTTCTGATTTCTCTGAATGGTCTTTTCATAGATGACAGAAATGAGCTGGTCACAGATATTTTGAAAGATGGGAAAAGTCATAATTTCCCTTCAGGGGGCGCCACAGCAAGTCAGTTTCTTCCACCTAATCTGCTAAATCCTCTTCGGTCACACCAACTATCTTCATGTCTTCCTTCACTGTATCCATGAACCTCCTCTTTGGTCTTCCTCTAGTCCTCTTTCCTGGAGGTTCCAAACCCAGCATCCTTCTTCTGATGTACTCTCTCTCCTCTGTACATGTCCAAACCATCTCAGTCTGGCCTCTCTGACTTTAAAACCTCTAACATGTGCTGATCCCCTGATCCTGTCCATCCTGGTCACTCCCAGAGAAATCCTCAGCATCTTCATCTCTGCTACCTCTCTGCTACTCTGTTTCCTATCTTTCTCTCAGTGCCACTGTTTCTAGACCAATCAGCATGGCCGGTCTCACCACGATTTTGTACACTTTCCCTTTCATTTTAGCTGAAACACTTCTATCACACATCACACCTGATACTTTTCTCCACCTGTTCTAACCTGCCTGCACACGCTTCTTCACCTCTTTTCCACACTCTCCAATGCTCTGGACTTTAGATCCTAAGTACTTAAAATCTTCCACCTTTATCTCTTCTCCCTGTAACCTCACTTTTCCATTTAGAAAACTAAAAAAATGGGACTATTATGTACTGTTTACTAAACAGCAATGAACATGACAAAGTACATTTTATAGACCGTTGTGAGTTTAAACATTGGTAGTATTAAAAAACAGAGGCTTTATCTGCGTTGCTCCTCCCTGATGGCATCAATTAGGAAAATGAGGATAGATACGGTATCAGTTGTAATCATTACAATATGTATTTAAGTATCTTTTTTTTTTAGCACAGCTCTACTACTATCTATAGATGAACTGAAGAGATCACCTTAAGTGAACTACATTCCTTTGGACTCTACTATTAAAATCTACACTGAGTCAGCAGTTCTTACTGAGCCAGCTACCTCACCATCTAATCTCTCCATCAGGAAGTAGGCTGCTGGAGGAAGAGTGTGTGTGTGTGGGGGGGGGGGGGCATCTGTGCAACCCTCCCAAAGAGCACAAATCACCCCATTATTCACGTTAAACAATCAGACCCACTCCATCCAACACACACACACAGACACACACACAGATGAATGAATTCTGATCAGACCTCCTTTTCTTCCCACATAAAGTCGGGCTGTTGTGGAGAAGGAAAGAATGGGAGGAAAAAACAAGCAGCAACAATAAAGGCCTTAACAAGCAGAGCGAAGAAACAAAACAGAAAAGTTTTGACGAGGCTGTGAATAAAAGATCAGAGTTGTGCCTGTGGCTCAAATGCAAAAATTCTGGTTTTCACAGTCATTCCTGTGGGATGCTGGTCTATGGAAGAGGAAACAGGGAGGAGGCTGTGTAAGCATGACCAGAGATGGCCGATGCGGCTGACATGCTCTAAATGGCCAAGATTACCGAGTCGGCAGACATTGCCGACATTACCATCATGGCTGACATGATGAAGATCGGCGGGTAATTCCCTGCAAGCAGTTACCACAAGAAATGACCAACAACGCCTGTAAGCCTGGATCGGGCTGGGTAATATTGCCTAAAAATAAATCAATTTTTTTTTTCACAATTTTAATACTTTTTTTTTTTTTACTTTATTCAGGAACAAAAAAAAAGATTTTTAAAATACTCAGAACAATTTAAAACATTTTTTTATGATTAACATGTGATCAGAAAGGACATAAATAACATACTTATAAGTGAGACCGACCACCCATAATAAAACTATGAAGACAAGAAGACAATATTTTCCACTTGGCAATAATGGAACAGAAATACTAACAAAACTAATAAAAAATTATAACCTCTGCTCTTACAGAGCGAGTCCAGACACAATGAACCACACAGAAACATTAACGCATATACCTTAATTTATTCTGCCTAAACAGTCTGGTATTCTGCAACAAACAAACAGATTATTTCTAACGTGTCTTCAGGCTTAGCAGCAGTGCTCTAGTTTAACATTAACAAAAAAAATAACGGACAAAAATTGAAAAACAACAATAACTCTGAAAAGTTAGTGTAATGTACATAAAGCATCAAAACGACAGTCATATATAAGCATTAAAAAAATATTTATTTGCGTCCATTAGCAGGTGGCAACCCTATTTTTATTCAGAACAAAACATCAGACTGTTCAAGTGTCTGATGTGAAACAAAAACAATGGGTTTTAATGACTAAAAAGGAAAACTGGTAAATTTACCACAACATGGCCAATACGATTATTATGGCCAGTAAAACCAACATGCTCAAAATGATACAACCAAAATGGCCTAAAACACTAGCAATGCCAGTATGGCTGATCCAAGTAATAAGGCCAAATGGACCAACATGATCAAAATAGCAAACACAACTAACATGACTAGCATGTCTAATGTGACCAGTATGGCCGCCCGGACATGCTAGTGTTCTTCCCTGAAATCTATAATATAAAGATACCTCTGGATTTTTCCACATCGACTCATCAGTGTGCTCCAGATACCTTCCAAGCTCAATTCAAATACAGAAGGATGCATCTAATTAAAATCCTCTAATGTTGTGTGTTATTTACGAGCAATGCTATTGGCTGGAGTTTCACTAACGACTAAAAGCGAGATGATGCAGCAGCAAATTAAGAATTTTATCAGTTGAAAAATTAGTTTTAAAAGATCAAAAACAAACCAAGTCATTAAAATTGCTCTAAGCATGTTTATTCTTCTTGAACACAACTGATGCCTATTTTAATTCCAGATATAACATTTTCTGGTTGCATGTTGACGTCTTGCCTGCCTATATTTGATTGGTTTATGGAACTGTCCGTTTTCCCATTTTTCAACTTGAAATAGAGATCTCTCCGTAGGCGACGAGACTCATTGACTGATACAGCAGTGAGGTCTGTTTCCAAGCAAGGTGCCCTCCAACATTTTAAAAGCTTTGTTTTGGCAGATGTGCATTTCATTGGTGGAGTTTATTACATGTTTGGTGACGGATCTTTTGGTGATGTGGTTAAAGCAGGAGTGGAAATCTCATTCAACCAGTGGGTGGTGGGAAACATGGAAACATCGCCAAATGTGTGCCACATAAATCAGGATGGAAAAGGAAAAAAAACACGAATAACCCCATTTCCAAAGAAGCCTCAGTACATCTACATAGTATCTATGAAGAAATATGGAAAAATGTATCCTTATACATTTCAATCAACACATCAAAATAGTTGTTTTTGTACACAAAGAAAGATCTATATGTACTGTATATGCGTACGTATTTAGAGAGAAAGGTGAACAAACAGATTGAACCCCTGCAAGGCAGGGTGGGTATCGGTTTTGCGCGTTCACCCTGATGTGGAAGTGAACTACTTCCATTCATTGAACAGACATGAAGGACATCTTTTCCTGTATTTTAGACATGTTGGACCTGTGCCACTTTCTGACTATGTTGTCCCTAACTTGCCCTCTCCAACTCACCCTGCCTCCCTTTCCTGTCTAACCAGTGACTAATGGGCCAACCCTTTCATTCTTCCTCCTCATGCAAATCCACGGGCTGTGGGCCAAATCACCTGGGACACGGGGGGTTAACTCTCCCATAGATGTGCGGCCCACCCATGATCCTGCTTTTGCCTCAGGGAAGCCATGTGCACGTCATATATCTTACCCTGTTAGAGTCAGTGGCAAGCTGTACTGCTAATGGCTACATTAGCACAACATATGGGTGAGTACCCCTCTGCACAAAAGCAAACACACACACATTATTGTTTGTTCTCTGTGAAAACAAAAGATTAAAGTTGCCTTATTGATGCACTTCTTTCTTGATTGCACAGGGTTTAGCAGCATGGGTGGCCAGATTTATGGAATTCTGATTAATCTGAAACAACTCGCATGACTAATGACACAATCCACCCATCGTCTAAATAATGTCAACATGGCCGCAGTAGGAACACATAGGGGTAAGTCTCCAGCATACATTCTAACAGACATTCCCTGGCGGTGATCTCACCCAACTCACCGGTGAGCTTTGACAGGAGAGGAACTGCCATCATTTCACGCCGCATTTGCACGGATTGCATTCTTGCACTCATTCTGAAAGCCCGCTTTCTGCCAGCGATCGCATGTTGGGAAGCCAGCGCTTTCACCACTCTCCCTCATGTGGACCAGAACAATAGAACAGATGATTTGGTTTGGACAATTCGGCTGGGGCCCAAAGAGGTTCCTGTCTGGAATTCCCGTTCAGCAACATCTAACCCTAGACAGGACCACGGCATCGCTTTTTACTAAATATAATGAACAAATTCTTTAATCCATTCACAGTTTTATTTCTTCATCACTACAAAAGTGTTTCTCAAGGCTCCACACATTTAGTCAAACAGAACTGACACAAATAAAACCTACAGCTCCAGGACATTTCAAACCTTAATCAGGGGTGTGTAAACTAAGACCTACAACCCCAATCTGGTCTGTTAACCCTTTAAGGGGCAAAAGTTTTCACCTTTCTTACTCTGAATGGGCGCACATGCTTTTCAACAGGAAACTTCTCAGAAAATCTCGTTTTCTAACATGAGTTGCAGACGCTTTCGGCCGTTTGGCCAAATAACTAGAGCAGCCGTTTTTGGCCGTTATGGCCTGTAAAGGGTTAAGGCTTTTAATTTTACCAAACTGGAATAAGTTAAACTTATTAGAACGTACCTCTCCTGCAACCCCAGAGTTTGCTATCAGAAGGCGCTCTGTAGACACTAACAGTTATTTAGGTGCAGCTCAGTTTGCAGATTTTCTAGCCTAATTTTGCAGCTTTATTCCATACGGTCCATTGTTTTCTGTGTCCCAATTGGCGCATTGTGTTCCACATGCAGATTGGCTGTGCATGCAGTAGACCACAGCCAATCAATCTCTTAAGATCACAGGAATTGAGACATAGCTATGTGCTGTAGTCTTGATGAGTCATTTCTTATGTGTCCAACCTTGTGGGTTGTTTGTCGAAATTAAATTCATTAATATATTTTTTCACAGTCAATGACTAGCACTTGCAGAAGACTGTGATGACATGACTCAACTTTATAGTATTCACAGTCACGGCGGAGAGTAAATGGTCTTAGTAATAGAGAGGCACTGATTCCAACAAAGACAAATCTCTGCATGTCCCTGAGGTTCCATCCACACCTTCTCTAAGGATTACAAGGTTCCTGATAGGAAACCCTCTCCTCCATTGCCTACGTGCGCTGTCCAGGAAAAGAGTCAGGAATCAGAAGAAGATTGGGAACACACCCTAACTTTCAACGCCCTCCTGGTTTAATTCAGTCTTTTGCTTATGTTCTCCCTCAATCACTTCCTCTCTGTCCTGTTATCAGTCAGAGGAAGCTGGCAGGGTGAGACAGCAGAAGACCCATTAAGCTTTACAAACTCTAATCCAGGCAGGACATGATCTAAGGCCAAGGCCTGACAACCTGCCAGGAAGTCTAATAAAGCGGTGATACCTCTGAAACAACATGGCACTGACCTTAAAGCTCAGAGTTTGAAAGTCAGTCCGTGTATCTCACCATGTATGTCGTCCAACAACACCTTCCAACAACAGCATAAAGTTAGTTTGAGCCACGCTACCCGAGCTTCAAACACCAGTTAGACATGGAAACCAAAGGTCCCTCCTTTTAAATGATCATTAATCACAATTATCATTAATTATTTTAATAGCTAGAGGTTAATACTGCTGGCTAATTATTTCCAGCTGCAAGGGGAATGTAATTACATTTAAAAAGAGGCTTTTTTCATTTTCGATTGTTTACAAACAGCTGCCAGAGTCACTGGGAGGATGGTTCCATGACTGCGGTTGTCGGTGATAACAAATCATGTCGGAGAAAAACAATGGCGTGATCTGTCAGAGCAGGGTGGGAGCTGGGATTTCAATCAAAGCTCGGAATTCCACTGGATACACACCCTAATGTTTCAACATGTAGTTACCACCAGATTTATTGGGGTATTCATTTAGATAGCCAGAACACTATCAACCACATGAACAAACAAATATCTTGGCACAGACATTGGATATTGACAAGCGGGCAAAAACAACCAAAAGCTGAAGAGTTTAGTCAACAATACCATCTATTAAATTCCATTTGTTTGATTATTGGGTTGTAGGTGCAGAAGCCTCAGCCAGAAAAGCCTGGGCTTTCTACATCCTAACAAAAATTTCAGCTCAATCACAGCCCTCCAATGGGTCCTGGATCAACCTATGCCATTGAATCAGCAAAGGTTTAACGGTGGTGGGGGGGTTCAGGAACAGCACATGTTAGAGGTTTTGGGGATAAAGTTAGAGAGGCAAGACTGAGATGGTTTGGGCACGTACAGAGGAGAGAGAGAGAGTACATAGGAAGAAGGATGCTGGATTTGGAACCACCAGGAAAGAGGACTAGAGGAAGACCAAAGAGGAGGTTCATGGATACAGTGAAGGAAGACATGAAGATAGTTGGTGTGACCAAAGAGGATGCAGGAGATAGGGTTAGATGGAAGAAACTGACTTGCTGTGGCGACCCCTAAAGGGAAAAGCCAAAAGAAGAAGAAGAAGAAGGGAGGGTTCGAGTTCATCCTAACCAGGTGCCCAAACCATCGCATGTGGTTCTACTTTACCAAGAGAAGCGACAGCAGATGTCTTTAAAAATAAAGCTGTAGAGCTAGATTAATTTAAATCGAATTTACAGTTGAAGGTACACTGCCTGTTCATCTAAGGAAAAATCCCTCCTTCATGTGGATCTTCATGAGGTTTCTTCTTTTGTTTTTGTTTTTTTACGATCGGGTGTTTTTCCTTCCCCAAAAAAAGAGGGTCTAAGGGCAAGAATGTTCTGAGTTTATTTAGTTAACAATGATCTACTGTTAACTATGTGTTTACACATCTTACGATTCACACATGGCAGCTTCTGTCGAGGCTTAAAGTTACACTAAATTCCAGGCATTTGGCCACCTTTACAGACCACTTAGTTTGAGAAAAATTGGCATATGCTTGGATTTTTTCGTAAGCCCACTTCATAAATGAGGCTCTGAGTTTTCATCCCAGTTGCTTGATGTTTCGACTTTCATGCTTGGTCTAACATAATACCAATGTTGAGTGAAAACACCATCAGGAAGATGAGTTCTCAAAGGGTTAAGCATGTACTTTCAAAGCATGTTAAGCTTGGATTTGAGTTTGAACATGAAGCTTTGAATTATTAAGATTGTCAAATCTTTCACAAGAATCCCCCAAAGTCTTATTGGATGAAACTCATAAAAACAAACATGTAAGCACCATTAGTTTTAACAAGGCCATGAGGAACAATCAGGTACATCATCCAATAAATGGAAACGTCAAACTAAAACCACTGGAAACAGAAAGGAGGGGCAGAATTTTCCAATTACAAAACAACGTCATTAAAGCCATTTAACTCAGATTTATTAAAATAGATCATAATTTCCTTTTGCAAGAAGCATTCACTACAGTAGAAACCACATGATGCAGCGTGCTGCAGCCACCCAGTCATGTTCAGTTTCAGTTGGAAACTAATTAGAATAAACATGCTAGACCCTCGCTAAAAGCCACAAACCAAATGAGGCAGAAGTTGTTTGAGGAAAGCTGTAACTCTGCAAACAAGGAGGGTGGGTGCACTGCTTCACCTCATGCATCTTTTATACTCTTACAACTACAAACGCTGGCTCTAATTCTGAAGGTAGCCCACATGTTGCACAAGTAAACTACTAGGAGTAAACATGGCAGGAAGACAGGCCAAGCATTGACCCAGTTTTCCACTCGTAATTGGTGTTTAACTTCCTATCAAATACAGCACTCTGGATCTCTGGGATGACTACACTATTAATATCGGGAGTGAGAAGAAAGTCGGCCATGCCAGATTCCACCGGCATTCCCACATATTAACAGGGTTTGGAATGAAACCCAACACTCGGCTTTGGCTTCTCTCAAACCCCAAAGCACTTTCCTGCCGTGTTGAATCGCTTTTTTATTTCAAACGGGAGGAGCGCGCCAGAGACACGAGCGCCCTGGGACTACAGATATGTTATTATATGTGGGGAGAAGAGCCGGCATGTCTTCAGCCTGCGAGCCGTTTACCATCATTCCAAAAACTGCCAAATTTCTCAGACTTCATGTTCCTCACCCACCCTCACGGTCCTGTCTCACTCAATTTTCATCAGAAGGTGTTGCAGAGTAAACATCAGAGTTAATAAAGGAGAAAAATAACAGTTTTCTCCTCATTAAAGACACTTTTCAGCTCATCGGTCTCATTTATAAAGACCTGAATCATTCTTAAGCTAGGCAACCGTTTTAGCTGAGCTTGTGTACCTTGCTGACGTCACAGACTCGGTATTTGTAACCTCCGTAAATCTGAGCTGTAACACAACTTTATCTCCAATCCAAGACTCTAAATCTCCAATTGTGGATTATGCAAACGATGCTGTTCAAATGAGCCAGTACTGCTTGTCATTACTCATGAACTAGCATAATTTCTCCGAAACGGGCACCAATGGGGAGAAGGGGAAATCAGTGTTGTATGCAAACCACAGTCACGGTCGCATCTTTAACAAGTGAACAACAGTGAAGTGGGAGGTGGTTACCATGGTGACTGAGGTGCACACATCGATCCGTAACAAAAAATTAAAAAAACGATGAATTGTCTTGATTTATAAGTTGGCGTGGATGAATATTAGATTCTGATTGATTGCACAGTGATCATTAAATTCCGATAATAAACTCCTCTAAAACCTGGGTATTTTATATTTTTGCACCTGAATAAAAGTTAGCTGGTAACCATAACAACAAGTGCAAAACAAACATCACTATATTATCACAACAGTAATTAGATACCTCTGCTGTTGACCTAGTGGTGGAAGGGTGAAGGGTTCAGTACAACCAGGTAACCAAACCACCCCATCTGTTTTTTAGGGGCGGGGGTTTGGTTCTAATACAACATTTTTAATTATTCTTGCCATTCAGAAACTACCTGCAGAATTAATTTCTTTGAAGTAAAATTTTGCATCATCCTAAAGACAAAACCAAGCAGTAAAAATTGTCTTTTCCATCTGAAGTGTTACATTTATCACTTCATTGATCACTTTCCTCTGTTGATAAGTCAGAGATCCACTGCAGGGTCTGGGATCGTTATCATGCCAACAAAGGTCCACCATTGCATCTTACAAAAAACTTACAAGTTAAGTAGTAAATAACTTAAATAAAGTACTTATAATGGATTTAATATTGATTTATTTATTAAATGGCCATGGTATAAGCAGGGCGATGCACTTCGATGTGTCCATTATGGAAAATTAATGAAGCAATCGCCCAACGCAACACCCATTAATTTCACCTAATGGACACCCCCGTCAGGTGTTCCCCCCTTTAGTATACATTATATAAAGTTATAACGTATTGCATAGAAGCGGTTGCATGACATTGCAAAGATGTGGCATAAATTTCTTATGTATAGACTTTTCTCCACGTCTTACAATTTGCATACGGCGGCTTCTGACGTTGTGTAGAGTTATGCCAAAGTCCACATAGTCTGGACGCTTTAATAGATTGTTCAATCTGTGTAGCACTTGATACATGCATGGATTTTAATGTTAAACAAGGTTTGTAGAAGCGACCAATGATCCCAAGCTGATGTCCATTGGTCACCTTGCCATTGTTCGGACACTCGTTTTTCCATTATTGGCAGGATTAAAGGACGGCAGCTGTTCCGCTAAGGATCGAGGTCTTCTGGGTGATGTCTGGAATGCTCTTCAGGGACGGTTATAGCGAGGCATATAGGGACAGCCCTCTGAAATGACCAGCATTTCTTAAAATAGCCTCCAGGGCTGCTGCTCTGAATCGAAGGCCTGTAGGGAGGAGATATGCTTACACATCATAAGACCATGAAAGTGTGTCACTGGCACACACACACAATAGTGTCATTTGATACCCATTCAATGTGGGGACTTCCATTGATGCAAATGACTAGTTGCTTTTTATTTAAGACTTTGTGTTTCTTTGTGTTTAAGGCTGTAAAGTCAGCGGCTTGTAGAGATGGAAGATTAAAAGCTGCTTCTTACTGATCCTCCCTTTTAAACCTAATGGATCTCTGATGATCAATAAAATGTAAAAAACTCAAAGATGGATGTTCAGTGTGTTTGAGAGGCTAATGGATTTCTAACAGGCTGAAACCTGCTTTGCATGTCAGGACATATGAACATTGGAAGATTTTAAATAAGACTTAAATATCGTGGAAATCAATGGAATCCTCATAAAAATCCAGAAAATACAATCACAACTTTCACATGTAGGTTTTAAAGCTGTTTAAAGAAGTTTTTGGTTGGTTTTGTTCTGAACCAAAAAACAAATTGTGAAAATAAAGCGAGAAAAAAAGAGCTTTTTAGCTTCAAAATACTAACAAAACGAACCGTGGACGAGCGAGCAGGGAGAAGAGAGAGATTGAATGTGTGTGTGCCCAAAGTGAGCATGTGATTGATTGATGAATGAACGATTGGCCTTGAAATAGACCTGTTACACAACATGTTCCGTCAATTTTTCAAATGCCGAACATTTTTTTCTCTGAGATTTACATCCAGTCCTGGTCATCACATGATGTATTTGTGGTTTGATCCAAAAGTCAATCCTCACTGAGTGAAATCCCTAAACTACAGTCATGTTTTTCAGAAATACGCCATCCCAACATTTTACTGAACACAAACACAAAGCAACAATGAATCTGCAGACAAACAGTTTAGGCTCCTTATTGTTACAAATAAAAAGTTAAGAATGCAGAAGAATTCTACAATCCAAAAACGGGCTTATTGTGAATTAAAAAGCCATTAAAAGAAGAGCTTCCATGGCTCGCAGCTCATTCTGGTTTCTGACTAGATGTCTGCATGTTCCAGGCAGGATTAGCAAGCAGGATGAAACGCTCAGACTATCCAAATCCAACATCTGTAGGTTCATCTGTTGCTTTTTAAAGATCATGAAGGGTTAAAAGTATCCATCTCATATTTAAATACCTCCTACTTACCCACTTCAGAAGGGCTGTGCTACCAGATGAATTATCCTTCTGTCAACTAACCAACAATGAAGATTAAAAGGAGGAAAATTACTCCACAAAAACAGCTCGGGAGAGATTTTAAAGCATTCCTGGACCTTCTGGTTTCAGATGATTCTTTGTTTCTTTCAGAGAACGAGCCTGAGGTCCGGATCCCATGGCTGGGCTGCGTTTTCTCTGCTTCTGGGCTGAGCTCTGGATTTCAGCTGACTGTGCGAGCTGAGCTGTTGACATTGTCCCCGCTCACCCCTCCCTCTCTCTCTTTTTGATCGCCCATCTCCCTCCCCTCCCACTATGGATTCCAGCATCCATGTGGACGTCGGCTTTGCAATCAGATTCTTTTTTCCCCTCTGAAAGCATCACCTCATCGATAGCAAGTATAAACGCTCACACGCACACACTGGCACATGGCCAACGAGCCCAACGTGGCTTCAGCCATCGATAATCCTCTCCCACCCGTGACCAAACAAGAAGAGGATTTTCCTCAGATCCAATCAGAGTTCATTGAGAATGAGGCTAGCTTGTTCAAGTTCACAGCCGTAACTTGACTAAGCCTCAGAAAAAGTGAGTCAGGGGTTTGAGTCTCGAAATGGGGCGAGTTTTGAATCACTAGTCTTTCTGTGTGAAGTTTGCATGTTCTCGCAGTGTACGTGTGGGTCTTCTCCTGGTACTCCGGTTTCCTCCCACCCTCCAAAACCATGCATGTTAAGTTAATTGGTCACTGTGAAATTGCTCTTGGGAATAAGTCTGTGTGTGGATTGTTGTCCTTGTGTGTGGCCCCGCAACAGACTGGATCGACCGCACCGATCCGCCTGTCGATCTCCCGCTCCATCTTTCCCCTACTCGTGAACAAGACCCCGAGATACTTAAACTCCTCCACATGGGGCAGGACCCTGTCTCTGACCCGCAGGGGGCATTCCACCCTTTTCCGGGCGAGAACCATGGTCTCGGATTTGGAGGCGCTAATTCCCATCCCGGCCGCTTCACACTCGGCAGCAAATCGATCCAGCGAGAGTTGGAGATCACGGTCCGATGAAGCCAACAGAACCACATCATCCACAAAAAGCAGAGATCCGATCCTGAGGTCACCAAACTGGATCTCTCCAACGCCTCGGCTGCGCTTAGATATTCTGTCCATAAAGGTGATGAACAGAATCGGTGACAAAGGGCAGCCTTGGCGGAGTCCAACTCTCACTGGAAATGGAATCGACATACTGCCAGCTATACGGACCAAGCTCTGCTTCCGGTCGTACAAAGATCGGACAGCCCGTACCAAGGGCTCCGAGACTCTGTACTCCCGGAGCACCCCCCACAGGAGTCCCCAAGGGACACGATCGAATGCCTTCTCCAGATCCACAAAACACATGTAGACTGGTTGGGCAAACGCCCATGACCCCTCCAGGATCCTGAAGAGGGTATAGAGCTGGTCCGTAGTTCCACGTCCGGGACGGAAACCACACTGCTCCTCTTCAATCCGACGGACCCTCCTCTCCAGTACTCCTGAATAGACCTTCCCAGGGAGGCTGAGGAGTGTGATCCCTCGGTAGTTGGAGCACACCCTCCAGTCCCCCTTCTTATAAAGAGGGACCACCACCCCAGTCTGCCAATCCATTTTTTAATCATAGAATTTTAATAGTTTGTTGTTAAACCGACAATGAGTTCAACAATATGACTCCACTTGCCAATTATGGGACCTTGAGCACATGACCCTGAAAACCTAACAGTTGATACTGATTGGCTGCATGGGCAGTTATTAAAATCCATTCAATGCTTTGGAAAAAATGGTCGTAAAAGTGTTACGGAAGCACAGACTGTTGAACCATCAGGGACTTGTACCGGCAACCCTTTATCACCAACTAACAGTCTGAGAAAAATGGCCCACTTGACTCCAAATGAAACATTAAAACTGCGTCTTTCTCTCGGTAGTCTCACAAAAAAGAACAATGGGCTGAGATGTCGTAACTTTGAAGTCTTCAAATGAATAATTCTAAAGTGTTCAGAAGTAAAACTAATGATGTTAAAGTCTTTAGATCTTTTAAAAAAGTCTGTTTGCAGCCAAACCAGAACATTTAACTTGCTTTCCTTTTTTAACAGAAGTGGCTCCAGTGAGTTTTTATTTTAAAACATTGTGAAGCAGCAGCTCATTTATAAAGTTTGTTTGAAACATAAGAAAAGACTCAGCAGCCAAAAACTTTCCAGAAATGGAGTTGCGCTTGGCTTTAAAGCGGAGGAGAAAACCTCTATAGAAGACGGAACGGCCGAAAAGCCCTTCGATAAAACCATGAACCGATCAATCACAGCCTCATACACATGGAGGTATTACATCATGGAGAGGACTGTCTGAGCATGACGCTATTCAGCTGGCACACATCCAGTCAGACACAAGCAGGCAGGCAGTCAGATGACCTTTGACACCACCCAGTTTGCCTCCCAGACAAAAACCCTTTTCAGAGACTCAAAAAAAACACTTGGAGCAGATGATGGATAATCTGGGTTGGAATTATAAACTGGTTGCATAGTGATGAAAAGTGTTGGAAGAGAAATTTGTCCTTTGCCTAAACTTTATCCTCATGTAAACCTTAATTATCACTATCCAAAAAGAAACAAACCGCAAACACGAGGGACGGATGGATAACAAAACACAGGATTTTCAACACCGATACCAAGTCATTCATTTTTGCCTAGACCTGTTACTTTCAGAATTCAGATTCAATTTGAACTTCAAGTTGTACTTGGTTATTGATTTTTGTTCTCTGCCACACCCACATCCAAAGAAGCAGGAAGTGTTTTAAAGCATATGCTCTGCTCACGCTTGGTCCCAACAGGAAGTGCCGTTCCGTCATCTTCCGCTTGTTTCGGGGTCGGGTCGTGGGGGCAACATCCTCAAACGGGCAGCCCAGGCCTCTCTCTCCTCCAGCTCACCTGAAAGGATCCCAAGTCGTTCCCCGGCCAGCTGTGAGACATAGTCTCTCCAGCGGGTCCGGGGTCTGCCCCTTGGTCTCCTCCCGGTGGGACGTGCCCGAAACACCTCGCCCGCGAGGCGCTTGGGGGGCATCTCTTTTTTTTTCTATTGTTTTTTTTATTTTCAGTGGTCCCAGGGAAATTTTACTTCCAATAGGATTCGAACCTGGTTGATCCGGTCAGTAGCTCATGTCTCGAGCACTGGCTATACCAACTGGGACTTTGGGGGGCATCTCTGACCAGATGCCCGAACCACCCCATCTGGCTCCTCTCGACCTGGAGGAGGAGCGGCTCAACACCGAGCTCCTCCCAGATGGCAGAGCTCCTCTGAGTGCCAACAGGAAGTGCCATCTTATGGAAATGCAACAAAATTGAAAAAAATGAAAGAACTTTGTACTGTATACCGTAGGTTATGGTGAGGCGATGAAGGCGGCAGCAGGAAGAGCTGCTCTTTAATCTTTAATATATTCTTCCAAATCCAATCAGGAATCCCTAAATGATTTTCCTAAGCCAAGTTTGTAAGATGATGCAGATGCGATCCGGTAAGTTATTCCAACTTTAGAAATAAGACATCTAAAGTAAAGAGAAACTTGAGAACGTCCATTTTTGTTGTAACTCCTATTTGATCACAGGTGTGTGATCTGGAAAAGAAAGAATGATGACTGACCGGGTCACAATGAAGAAAAATGAGAGATTATGTCTCCTTTCCCAGATGCTTTCATTCATAAGAAAGACATATACATCCCAGGTCTTGTTATACGAGCAGCACCGGGACATCTCTCCACGGGAAGTCTACAACTTTCTTAACCCACCATTTGAAGACAAAAAAAGACCCTTTTTTACAACCTGAACATGAGATCTAAACCCACCTGAGTCACTCCAGATGGACCAATACCCTTCCTAAAACTCATATGAAGATGTATAAATCATCCTAATGCAGCGGTTTGCCACTATTCTGTAACACACTCACAGACTATCACTGTATGTCATTGTGAATCCAGAAAACATCTGGGAGCCATCTCTCTAAAGCCCATGTGAACAGGTGGGTCTGGCTATGTGACTTCTGACCTCTTCCTCTGACCTCTGATCCGATCTGAGTCTTATGCAGTAGAGCCTAAAGAGCCAAAGACCATCATCTCAGATTCATGGAGATTTGTTTTAAATGGAAGCAGAAATCGCAAGTCAGGGCTTAAAAAAAGACAAATTTCATGTGTAAGTGCGGATTATTCATGTCGGTAATGTATAGAAGCAGAAGAAAAGCAGACAAAAGAAGGGGGAAATTCTGAAAAAAGAGAGCCTAAAAATATTGTTAGTAACCACAGTTGTGATGTAATTGATTGTGTTTCACTTTTACAGTTTGTTTTTAATTGCTTGAATCGCCTTTGGACACTTTTCTTGAAAGATGGATCATGCTGACCATAGTACGTAGATATGCAGAAACACGCTCTCGAGGCCAAAATTTTGCCTTCAGTTGTTTAGTAAAAATAAAATGAAACTTTGAGGTGCTAAAAGTAGATTGAGGACTTTTTAAAACTCTAATTACTGTAACTAGTTGAGTAATCGAGTCATCGCTGACTGAAATGTTTCTGTTGAAAATGGTTTACTACTTTATTTAATATTGTGTTCATATTATGTTTTTTTTAACTATTGCTTGTGGAAGTCTGGAGATGCAGAGATTTTTTGTTTGAACGCTGCTGGACATTTATAAGGATTTAAAAACAGTGGTGAGGTGTGCTGTAGGTGTGACAGAGGAGTTCAGAGTAGAGGTGGGACTGCATCAATAATAAAACTTTATTGTTGAGTTGTAAAAATGTAAACAGTTTTAAGTGTGAATGCTGAGCAGTTTTGGCTGTTAGATCATATTAAAATGTATAAAAATAATTCCTAAATAAAATCTCAGAATAAAAAAAAAAATTTAATGATAAACTCTGGAGTTTTTGGGTTTTTTTTGGATAAAAGCCAACCATTCTATTTTCAGCATGTGGAAGCATCTTCGTCTCCTGTCGTACTGAGGGTGATGGTTGGGTGTTGCAGGGAATCTTATGAGCTCTCGTGGGAGATGACCCAATCATAACAAACATTTCCTGTTTATCTCTGCACCGAGTTGGAACAGCCTGTTCAGATCTACTGCTCATTCCAACGAAAAAAAGATGCTAGAACTTCTTAAAAACAAAACAAGTCATGTAAATAGTAAAATCACACTTTGGATAATAAAATCCAAGAAAAAATGCCGCCAAACCTCCAAAAGAGAAAACATTGTGCGTAATTTTAAAAGTTTTTCTTACAGCAGATGACCTTTGACAAACACGATCCACAGGTTTCATCCCTCCACACATTTAATGGATCCGATCTGCCGTTGAGGAACGATTTAGTATCTCATCAAACAAGGTGACAACCTCCCGTTTCCCAGCGGAGAGGGGACTCCCTCTGACTTATCTCACAGGATGTTGTCACATGGATTTGACTTATCCTGAGTCAACACATCCTTCAGAAGCCAAGAGGAACCTTCAGATACAAAAGGAGTTCAGTAGTTGGTGAGTTTATGGTCTTCAGCGCTGATAAGCAACACTTGGCATTGTCGGCAGGAAGCCATCCGCCTGCGGTGGAGCTGCAATAGTTCCCACCATCCAGGCCTAAGCAGAACAAGGCTGACTTCCTCTACAAAGAAGTTTATTGGCTGTAGAAGAGTGTGACTGCACAGATGGGGTTTGGCTTCATCGAAATGAAGCCAATTCAGTGGAAATCACCTGCCTTTCGCATGGACCAATGTTAATTTTTGGACCCAAAAATATGCAGTAATAAGTCTAGTCTACGTTTGCATGTTAAGCAGTAATGTTTCAGGGAGAAGAGATAAAGAAGGTGGAAGATTTCAAGTACTTAGGATCAACAGTCCAGAGCAATGGAGAGTGTGGAAAAGAGGTGAAGAAGTGTGTGCAGGCAGGCTGTGACGGGTGGAGAAAAGTATCAGGTGTGATGTGTGATAGAAGAGTTTCAGCTAAAATGAAAGGGAAAGTGTACAAAACCGTAGTGAGAGCGGCCATGCTGATTGGTCTAGAGACAGTAGCACTGAGGAAAAGACAGGAAACATAGATGACGGTAGCAGAGATGAAGAAGCTGAGGATTTCTCTGGGAGTGACCAGGATGGACAGGATCAGAGGAACAGCACATGTTAGAGGTTTTAAAGTCAGAGAGGCCAGACTGAGATGGTTTGGACATGTGCAGAGGAGAGAGAGAGAGTACATCAGAAGAAGGATGCTGGGTTTGGAACCACCAGGAAAGAGGACTAGAGGAAGACCAAAGAGGAGGTTCATGGATACAGTGAAGGAAGACATGAAGATAGTTGGTGTGACCAAAGAGGATGCAGGAGATAGGGTTAGATGGAAGAAACTGGCTTGTTGTGGCGCCTCTTGAAGGGAAATGCCGAAAGAAGAAGAATTGAGTCTGGCATTGTTCTTTTTCGATTTCCCCTTCGGACACAAACATGGAGATGTCCTCACACCTTCCACAGATTCTTCTATCTGCACCTTTTATACAGAACTGCCAAAATCATCTGCGTGAAGGTCTAAAGTTCTTAAGGTTTATTTATGTGAGGGCAAGATGAAGTGTGGAATCACACCGTGATAGCTCTTCTAACTGTTGTGTGTCTAAGAGGGACAAAGACAACAGCACCTCTCCATGCTGTGCAGAGTGTTTCTCTAGAGCAGAGGTGGAGGGGGGTTACCTCTTTAGTACAGCAGTTTCTCAACAGGAGGGTAAATGATGGTGTTGATTAAAGCCAGCTGAGCCTGGAAAAGGTTCTTGTGGAGACACGTGCCTCCTGAAATCCATCCCGCTTCTTAGAGACTCTGGTAGGTTGCTCAAGGGACAAAGTCAAGTAGACGTTTTGGCTTTCTAAAGCCAACCAGTATGAGAGTATTTGGTGGAATGGATGGTCTTACCTCAGTAACAACAGAATCCTCTCAGAAATAAACAAAAAAATAGAGACTTCATTGACCGGTTCTATCCTCCTGGCACTTTTTACTACATTAATCCAAATCAAGATATTTCAAATTCCTATCGGTCTGAAGCAGAACCAGATGGTTTACCGGACAATCTACAAAAAGATCCTACAGTCAGTTGATCAAAGCTTCATGAAGACAGAGGCAAAGATAATGGGTTCCTTCTGCAAATAAAACATTCCTAAATGTTCCTACAAACAAAAAGAAAGAGGAATAATTCAACATCAAGACATTGGACAATATGGCTTTGCCTGCCGAATATCCCAAACTGTATTAATAATGAATGTTTGAGGTCAGCTTTGAGTCACAATGCCTCTTCCTAGTAAAAGTAACAAAGGTCAAAAAGTTTGGGATGGAAAATTCTACATGACATTCCAGAGGGAAGCAGCCTAAGCAGGAGAGTCTAAAACAGGAATGTGTGGACTCCGTGTAGTGTCATCAATACGTGGGCTCATTGTGTGTTTCTGTCTAATTAACTGTGTTCCAAAGCAACAGAGGATCCAACGCAGTTATGAAAAGGGGTAGATGTGTTTCTTTGTCTACGCAAGATGTGACCTTAATAAATGAAATGGTCAAAATATATTCAGATCCATGCTCAGTCACACCCTTATTTTACCAAATCAAATGATAGAAGATAGCAAAGAAAAAGAATTTCACTTACCACCACAGAGGTGGAAAAACATAAACCTGACTAACGTGATCAAAGGAGGACGAAAAAAGTTTGATAGTACAGTATTTTGCAATTAATGCCGTAGCATTTGTACCCAGAACTCATACAGAGTTCAATTATTTCAAACTTTTTTTCTCCTCTAATTTTATGAAGTGACAAATAATTTTATTCATGAGCTGGTAAAAAAAAAAATGATCATATTAAAAATTGCCACTGAGCTCCGTTCTGCAAAAGCATGGACTTTCTCCCGCTGAGTTGCAGTGACTCGCTGCCAAAAAGCAGCAAGTCACTTTTTGGCACAACACCGTTTTTTGCGGCAGTGCGCCATGACACATTCCAGATCGGCCAGGAATATGTTTTTATTCCTCTTCGCTATCGTGGTGAAGTATATTAGATAGATATTTTTATTCATAGTCATTTCAGTGCTTATTTGATTTTGTTATACATATTCAATCTCCAGATTTGGTGCAGTAATTTGTGTGCCCCATGTGCTCATCTCGTTTTGATAAACCTGGATGAGGGCATACTTTTAAATTGAAATAGCAATAACATTATTTAAATTATAACATACAAAAACCACAACTACAGACCTACCTATTATAATAAACCTGCAACCATTTGAGAAGAATCGAAGGCTTCACCCTCTGAAGATTTCTGGTCGATTCCACAAGTAAACACCATCTGTTCCAAACTGGCATTAAAGAGCACCAACATTATATCGTGTGAGTTCCACTAAACATCTGAGGGATAATCCGGCTTCAGTAGAGTGTAGCATCCAGCCCTCTGAAATCCAAACTAAACATGCATCCTTCGCTCGCTGAAAGCCGGCCACATGTTTTCCCTCAGTTACTCCAACGTGTTACAGAAACACAACTCCAGGTTATGAGCAGAGAAATTAGTAACACGATAAGCAGTTGTCTGTTTCAGTAACCTCACCGGGGTAAAAAACCTTGACCTCACTGGTGCAAATCGGAGCTAATCAGATCTTTTCCAGTTGGCACACATTGTTCAGATTACATGCTGGTAGAGTGAGATGTTCAGCTTGAACCTTAGATTGCCCTCTCGCTCTGAACTCCAATAACAAAAATGAGTCTACGTCAACGCGTCAAACAATATGCCTGTCCTACAAATTTCTAATCTTGACCTTAGTGATCTTGACCTAATTGGAGTATTGATCTTCGGTGCTGAGTAACTGTAGGCAGTTTCATTCAAACCCTTCCTCTGGTTGAGGAGATATCGCATTCAGAAAAGTGTTATGGAAGCACTGAAAGCACTCCAACAGCCCGAGTACATAATCACTCCTCTACATTCTTTAGGCATAAAAATGTGGATCAGTTTCTTCCTCTCTTTAAATCTCAGTTTCCTCAATAGAACAATGAGTTGGAGTTTTCTTTCTTCCTCCGTCTGAGGAACGACATTCTGACCACCGATCCGCTGAACACAATGAATCTCCAAGACATGAAATAAGAACTCAGTGACCTATTAATGCACTCTCCAGCAATGATTGGCTTTATTGATCATTGAGAGCAATGATGAAGCAGTAAGAGATCTCAGGAGAATACTGGTGGACACCTATCAGCAGCTCATCAATCACAAAAGAATTCATCAGCACAAATTTACTTAAAGACACTTTAACGAAGGGTTTTTTTTTTTCCCCTCTCCGTTAGGAGAAGAAAAAGAAGCTAACTTTGGGAATGTACTGGATAGGAGCCAATTCAGATTTACAACCGGTGTCTGTTTTAATACTCTGTCAACAACTTATTGAGAGTGCAAAATGGTCAGTGAGAATAAGAGAGGCACAGCAAGACTTCTTCCCTCCATTCTGTGCCAGGGGGCAGACCTCCAGACCTCAGACCAGGAGGTACCCTTCCTCTTCCTTCAACAAACTCATAATGAGCGGCGTTTCTGTTTATCCAACTCTACATGCACACGTTAAATCCAAAGTGAGACCCATTGTTTGGCAGATTCCTTTAAATGCCTCAGTGTTTTTTTTCTGAACAATCGGTTTTATTTCTTCCCAGACTGCTTGTAAGATCTGTTGGACGACGTGGCTCCAACTCCCCTAGCAGCACCATCCGACGGATGGGAGATAAAGAATGTATGAGACTTCCTGTCAGTTTATGTTCTGTAGCCGGTCGCCACGGTAACCTGGCAGCAAATCAGAGCGATGCACCAGAAGTCATCCAGAAGCAGAGGAAGAGATAAATAAAAGAAAACATGGACGGATGGAGGACGTCAAACTGTCCCAGTGATGGAGCTGCCTGCACACATGTCTTCACTTCTTTTCCACACTGTTCCACTGAACGTTGACACAAAGTACTTAAAAAGATTTTCATCCGTCCGTGTGTCTTTATTTCTAAATCAAAGCTGTAATAACTAGACTAAACGGTGCAAGCACATCTCGGACCTTAGAATCCATTTATTTTTTTACTGTGATAATTAATGGCGCTAATATGAGAGACCATCCCCCATCTTTACCACGCCATCCCTCCCTTCATCCCACTGGCATCACACTGAACCATCACTACAGCTGAGTGATTGTGTGCATGTTCCTTCCATGTTCCAGCTGATCTCCAGGCTGTAACAACCCGATCGCCCTGGTGCTTAATCTCACATTTAAAGGGGATTTTATTTGTCCGAACAGCAGGGTGTGGGGGGGCAAAGTGGCTTTTACAACAGCCAAGGGTCCGGTTGTCTGCCCGAAAGCTTTTAATCTAAACCCCTGCTGCTAGCATCCACCCCAGGATGAGATCGCGGACGACCACGTAGTGACACAAGCCAGTGAATTGATCTCTTTAAATCATCTACCAACCCCCTCTTCTTCACTAGCTCTAAATTCTGGTGAGTGCTGGTTGAGATCAATACAAATCATATCACTTAAATTGATCATTTTATATCACGATAATGATATTTATCACCATAATATTTATAATAATAACAATTTTCGTCTTTGAGGTTAGGGTGTCGGTTTTTCAGAGTGATTCTTGATGAATAATCAATTTTTTACGTGTGTCCAAATCTACGTTCCTACCCTCACCATGGTAACCAGGATCTATGTTCCTACCATCACCGTGGTAACTAGGATCTACGTTCCTACCCTCACCATGGTAACCAGGATCTATGTTCCTACCATCACCGTGGTAACTAGGATCTACGTTCCTGCCCTCACCATGGTAATCAGGATCTACGTTCCTACCCTCACCATGGTAACCAGGATCTACGTTCCTTCCCTCACCATGGTAACCAGGATCTACGTTCCTACCCTCACCATGGTAACCAGGATCTACGTTCCTACCATCACCGTGGTAACTAGGATCTACGTTCCTGCCCTCACCATGGTAACCAGGATCTACGTTCCTTCCCTCACCATGGTAACCAGGATCTACGTTCCTTCCCTCACCATGGTAACCAGGATCTATGTTCCTACCATCACCGTGGTAACTAGGATCTACGTTCCTACCCTCACCATGGTAACCAGGATCTATGTTCCTACCATCACCATGGTAACCAGGATCTATGTTCCTACCATCACCGTGGTAACTAGGATCTACGTTCCTGCCCTCACCATGGTAATCAGAATCTACGTTCCTTCCCTCACTATGGTAACCAGGATTTTCATTCCTACTCTCACCAAGCTGATCAGGATCTGCGATCCAAATCAGGATCTACGTTCCTCCCCTCACCATGGTAACCAGGATCAACGTTCCTACCCTCACCATGGTAACCAGGATCTACGTTCCTACCCTCACCATGGTAACCAAGATCTACGTTCCTACCCTCACCATGGTAACCAGGATCTACGTTCCTACCCTCACCATGGTAACCAGGATCTACGTTCCTACCCTCACCATGGTAACCAGGAACTACGTTCCTACCCTCACTATGGTAACCAGGATCTTCGTTCCTACCCTCACCATGGTAACCAGGATCTACGTTCCTTCCCTCACTATGGTAACCAGGATTTTCATTCCTACTCTCACCATGTTGATCAGGATCTGCGATCCTAATCAGGATCTGCGATCCTAATCAGGATCTACGTTCCTACCCTCACCATGGTAACCAGGATCTACGTTCCTACCCTCACCATGGTAACCAGGATCTACGTTCCTACCCTCACCATGGTAACCAGGATCTATGTTCCTACCATCACAGTGGTAACTAGGATCTACGTTCCTGCCCCTCACCATGGTAACCAGGATTTACGTTCCTTCCCTCACCATGGTAACCAGGATCTACGTTCCTTCCCTCACCATGGTAATCAGAATCTACGTTCCTATCCTCACCATGGTAACCAGGATCTATGTTCCTACCATCACCGTGGTAACTAGGATCTACGTTCCTGCCCTCACCATGGTAATCAGGATCTACGTTCCTACCCTCACCATGGTAACCAGGATCTACGTTCCTTCCCTCACTATGGTAACCAGGATTTTCATTCCTACTCTCACCATGCTGATCAGGATCTGCGATCCTAATCAGGATCTACGTTCCTCCCCTCACCATGGTAACCAGGATCAACGTTCCTACCCTCACCATGGTAACCAGGATCTACGTTCCTACCCTCACCATAGTAACCAGGATCTACGTTCCTACCCTCACCATGGTAACCAGGATCTACGTTCCTACCCTCACCATGGTAACCAGGATCTACGTTCCTACCCTCACCATGGTAACCAGGAACTACGTTCCTACCCTCACTATGGTAACCAGGATCTTCGTTCCTACCCTCACCATGGTAACCAGGATCTACGTTCCTTCCCTCACTATGGTAACCAGGATTTTCATTCCTACTCTCACCATGCTGATCAGGATCTGCGATCCTAATCAGGATCTGCGATCCTAATCAGGACCTACGTTCCTACCCTCACCATGGTAACCAGGATCTACGTTCCTACCCTCACCATGGTAACCAGCTGTAAGTAGTGACCGAAAGACCAAGATCATGAATACAAGCGGCTGAAATGATCTTCCTCTGTAGGGTGGCTGGGCTCTCACTCAGAGATAGAGTCAGGATCTTTGCCATCCTGGAGGAGCTCAGTTTAGAACCATGCTCCTTCGAGCCCGTCTGGTGTTTGTCTTCATGTTGCGAGGCCGTTACTTTTAAATCATTCAGTACTACCGATGGCCACATTTTTGGTGGTTGTTGCTGTCAGAGAGGTTTATGGGAAGGGAAAAACTAAAACATTAGAAGCTAAACACTGCTGTACCTAACCTTGCAGATCGTAACCACTGCTGCCAACCATACCCTCCCAGATTAGGTCATCCCAGCTCTCAGTCAATTATGTAAATAGCTCTAAATTCAGTTGCTGATAACCAATAAAAGTTCATTATTCACTAAATTTGCTCATGTAAGATGCTACACCCTGTAGTCTAGGGTTGTGCAAACACTGCCAGATTGTAAACACACAAATTTCAGAATCACTTGTCCACATTCTTGCACAGAGTTGGACGTCCGCTATCAAAACAGTTAGATACAAAAACATGTAAACATTTGGAAACAAGAGGGACTCACTAGTGGCTACTGATTTTTCAATGAAGACAGATTTTTGGTGCTGCTTCCTTCTTGGCATGCAGACGGAAGCAGCTCGCTATCTCCAGTCATTGACATGAATGAGTCAGACTGTTATTCCTCCATCATTTCAACACCCTCAGGATGGACCTTTCAGCACACATAGCAACCTGCAGAAGCTGCAAACCCACTGCTGACTGATGAGAGCAGGTCATTATGATGTGAAACAGTCTGTGATTGGACACCAGTGTTTGTCCGTGTTACACAGTCCCACGGGTTAATGACAACCTTTAAATGAAGGCGAGGAGATATCACCGCGACCCTAAATGAACCTCGCTTTGGTTGCTAGGACGTGGTGAGGTTGTTTGAGTTCCTCCTGTCGTTTGTTTATCCGCACACTTCCTGAATGCTGATGGTTTATACAAACGGTTGGAGAGGAAAAAGCAGACGAGGAGGAGGAGGATGAAGGAAAGAGGGCTGTGTCTTAGCAACCAAGAGAACAGCACACGGGAGAGATCACATGATGTTCACATGTGATATTCACCACAAGGGAGTGATGGAGGGAATATCAGAGCAGGACTAGAGGACCAAAGCTTCCTCTCCATCTGCGGAACTGGAAAAAAAAAAAACTAATAAAGCAGGAGGATGAGAAGCTGTGTTCTTCATCAGACATCATCAGGGGAAAAGAAGGTCAGTTATGGAGTAGAGGAAGTTTAAGGTTAGTGCTACAGGTGGTTAACTAAGAGTGCTCATGGAGAATTTAGTCCCAGTTATCCATCCCTAAAAACCCAGATGGAGGAGAGCGAATGGGCCAAGTCGGGGTAAAGATATCGCCCCTTTAAACACATACATTTATACAAATCTAAACTTAAGTATTTTAACATTCAAAGTGTGCAAAATATTAAAATCGAATATGTTCATACAGCTGGGAATGGTACACATCCGATGGAAAAAGTCTGTTTCTGCTTTCTTCCTCTGTGTAGGAGCAGTGCTTACAGTGTGAAGTGGTGGCACACAGTGGTACTCTGTAAATCCGAGTGTTTGATGGACTCTCAGACAGAAATCCATCGGCACAAATCGGCGACATTTTTGCCAATTACCGATGTCTCATCGGGAGGAGACCAAGGGGCAGACCCCGGACCCGCTGGAGAGACTATGTCTCACAGCTGGCCGGGGAACGACTTAGGATCCTTCCAGGTGAGCTAGAGGATGCAGCCGGGGAGAGAGAGGCCTGGGCTGCCCGCTTGAGGCTGTTGCCCCCGCGACCCGAACCCGGAACAAGCAGAAGATGATGGAACGGAACAGAACCGATGTCTCATGAGTTTGCAAAATCGGCCAATTCAATCAACTGCGCAGTGCCTACCAATATAATTCATGTTTTTAGGATGTGGCAGATGGGCGTCATCCAGAGAGGAGTGGAAGTGAGGAAGTATTTTGTCTAAAATCTGAAAGAAGTGGAACATTTAAACTCAGCACACACACAAAGCTCCTTAACCAGTCCATTTAAAGTGAACTGTAAACCTGCCGGAGATCAAGCTGTTCTCCAGAGACACAACCTCTTTCAGTCCAGCTTTGCATCCTTTAATCGCTGCCAAGCAAGCAATCTGAAAGGCCTTTCAAGGGATAAAGAACATGGCACCGGTCCACTCCTCTAACCGGAGGACTGAACTGGACCTGAATCCGTAACGATGAAGGCTGCTTTATCCAACATAAACGCTTCTATCAGAGGAGGAGAGGCCAAACTCAAAGCATTACATGGTTGAAAAGATATGCATGAGAACATCCAGCAGCCACATTTACTCTCTTTAAGAATTCTGACGGTGTTGATCTTATAAAATGCTGAAGTCACTGTTTTTTGATGAAGTAGGACACTTTACATTTCAAACATTTTTTCTACCAGTGGTTGAACGTATCCTGGATTTGTTTCAACAGATGGAGGCAGAGTAGGAGTGTGATGATGGACTGAAGAGGACACACTGGATAAACAGAATCATCTACATCGCCAATCTTGTTAAACTGAAACGTTCCGGCTGTAGATCACATCAGCAGTAAAGAGAAGAACACTTAAATTAAATTGAGTATCCAATAAGGGGGGTTGGCTCTCTGTCAGATTTCCTTACATTGGTCGACTTTCCAGACTTTTTTTTCCTGTTTTCTCTTCAGCCATGACACAAGAAGACCACTCTGGACATTGTGGCACATGTTGTAGTTCATTTTAAGACCACAAAAACCAACAAATCCCGTACCCGTATGCAGTTACGAAAATAGAATTAACTTCATGCCAACGGAGACGCTCGAAAACTCAGATGAACTTCCCATTTTAAATGGAAAATGACACAAACTTCCTTCGTTAAAGCTTCAGCCAAATGACAAGACTGATTAAAACTGCTTTTTTAAGATAAAAAAAGTCATATATCGGGGTTAAAATCCAACTGTGGAGCCAGAACCTAATCTGTACGGGCAGCCAAAGTAAACCAGCCACAGTTTGGCCTTTTCTCAAAACTCTGCAGCAAATCAAGACCAACATCTCAATCTCACTCCTCCATCTGAAACAATTTATTTGTAAGGAGTTCTTTCTGCCACTTTTCTTTATAAATGTCTCGACGTTTTTAGAACGACTGTAGCTGGTCAGTAAAAAGAAAAAACAGACCATACGTGTTTAGATTAGTTTGGAAGCAAAGGAATTCTCCTTAGCATGAGGGGTTTGCTGAGAAGGGCCCCAGAGCAGTGGTGGAGCTTAGTGTCTCAGAGTACGGAGGACCCCAGGGGAAATGCCGGTCCAGAGAGCGAAGGACTCTCACGGACAGTGAAGAAATTTTCCCACAATCAAACACAAACAGAGCTGCACAGGGCAGTGGAAATGGACCGAAAAGATGGAGGGAAAAGGGGGGTAACAGAGACGATCTGATAGGAACAATAACACTAACCAAAGGCACGCTAGACTAAGTCTCTTTAAAGGAAACATTACTCCATAAAATATATTTATTGTTCTCAGAAAAGTCTCAAATAGTGGGAACGTCTAACCTGTGAGTAACCCAAATCCACAGTTCACTGGTAAATGACCTCATTAGGCTAATCTGTTTGGCTACAACTACCATCTGCTGAGCATTAAACAGGGTGTCGGGCCACTGAGGACGTCTGGAATCTTACTGTTGATGAGTTTAGGCTAATTCGGTAAGTATTCAATCAAGATAAACCCATAGGAGTTAACAGGAAGAGTGTAAACCGTTGACCTGAGTGTCATCATGTTAGAATATGGATTATTTTCATACCAAAATAAAAATCCAGGTGTCTGAGGGGCGGGTTCAAATATTTTGGTCATCTTGACGACACCGTGGTCGTACCTGTGCCCTTACATTGCTTTATAGTTTTCATTTAATTATCCTCTGTGGGCGAATATTAATCCCTAAAAGTGACGCCATGACTGGTTCAGGTTGAATAACTTCATGGTTCTGTAATTCTAACATGTGTGAGAGTCATTATTAGACTCATTATTTCAGATACAACCCTCCCAGAGGTAAATAGGCCCCCCAAAAAAAGAAGAAAACCCACTTTAAAGTGGTCAGAGACTGTGTTTTATTCCTTCAAAGCAATAATGAGTGTGATATAGCAATTCAAAGGACCCACCAGCTGTGGGTGGTGACCGAAATAATGAGATCACAGATACAAGCGGCCGAAATGAGCTTCCTCCATAGGCTGGCTGGGCTCTCCTCCTCTAGGTCGAGAGAAGCCAGATGGGGTGGTTCAGGCATCTGGTCAGGATGCCCCCTCCCACCAAGCGCCTCGCTGGTGAGGTGTTTCCGGGACGTCCCAACAGGAGGAGACCAAGTGGCAGACCCCGGACTTGCTGGACAGACTATGTCTCACAGCTGGCCAGGGAACGACTCAGGATCCTTCCAGGTGAGCTGGAGGATGCAGCTGGAGTGAGAGAAGCCTGGGCTGTTGCCCCCATGACCCAGCCCCGGATAAGAGGAAAATGATAGAACTGAAAGTATTAGCTTTTGGGGGGCATCATAGGAACACATACTGAAGTACTGTGGGTTTACCTTGTCTCACAGGTCATTGGTCAGGAAATGCAGCCTCAATATTTAATCCACAACATATCCCATATAAAGCAGGTCATCCATCCAGGTTACGTAACCATGGCGATTTCTGAAATGAATTAATACGCTATACGTTCACCTAAAAGTAGAAATCCACCTTTACGGTACTTCCGGTCATCACCAAAACAATGATAATGAACGGTAAGTGCACCTTCCTTTTAGGTCGA
The DNA here is from genome assembly GCA_902685375.1 of Neostethus bicornis. NCBI lineage: Eukaryota > Metazoa > Chordata > Actinopteri > Atheriniformes > Phallostethidae > Neostethus > Neostethus bicornis. The sequence continues at coordinate 3,032,833 of LR738552.1, forward strand.
GATAATCCGATCTTGGGTACATTATGGCAAACACTTTGAACAAAATCAAATTCAAAGAGGCAGAGCAAATAGGCCGAGGTTAAAGATCAGACATTACAACATGTGTGATGAGTCAAGTCAATACAAGATACCAAAACAATCTGGTTATGGTTACAATTATTAGAAAGAAGAGCATCAAATGCTCAAGATAATCATTAGACGATTGTCCAGGTACCCCAAAAAAATCTGAAAACTGAAAATCTAAAGGTTACATCTTCAGATAAAGGCATGCGAATCTCATTTCGAGTAGGTCGGTGAAAGTTTTCAAACTTCCTTTTATAGAAGAAGCCCCCAGAGCTGGATATCACAACCATTATAAATAAGTCATTGGAATGCAGAGAAAAAGGGGGGGGGGTTTGGAAACTAAACATGCTGCGTTATCTCCATCCAGCTGTGCAGTTTAGAAGCCGATCTCAGCCGATGATGTCACTTCGGCATCGTCTTACAGGGACACCGAGTCATTCAAGAAAAGGAAAGCGAGCTATTCGTCTTCATATTGCTCGTTCAATATGAGGTGTACGAGTTCACACTGGAATCACACAACTCGATCAGCATCACTAACCAAATCCATTTTTTACACTGAATGCTGGTCCTGTGTGGAAGCATTAGCAACAATTTCCAAAATTAAAAATTTGAAGCCAGAACAAATATTAATAGTGTCCTGCTACTGACGGCATTAGCGCCTCACACAAGTCACGCTCACATCCAACCAAAAAGCGGCAATTTGTCCCCCCTCTTGTGGCGCGAGCAACCCCGATGGTGCGAGGTCAGACTATTTCCAGAGTGAAAGAAAGAGTCTGATTTATGAGGCTAACCCATCTCTGAGTGTCACACACAAACAGACAGGGGGATATCCTAGTTTCCATGGTAACACCACTGGATGCCACTTTTCTCTATTATTTCAGCTGTGAATTGTATGTTAGATGTTAAAAGGTGATCAAAAAAGACCTGTAACCAGGTCGACGCGCTGGATAAATGACTCCAGATGTGCTCCCCAATCAAAGAGCTGCTTTGTGCTGGGCGATGTAGCATGCACACAGGTCCACCCCCCTCACTCTCTGCCCACCCTAGCCGTCTTCTATCCATTGACTGAGGTAAAACTGGCCCCGCACCCTTCGCAGGATCTCACCCAGCCTTCCTGCTGCCCATTAGAACAGGAACTAATTAGCTGTGACGGTACACACAGACAGGCAACGCATTGATATGGGTGTCTGCAAGATGAGACAGGGTAAAGGTCAAAACCAGGGTTGACCGGGATAGAAAACCTTCATGAATATCAACCCACACGTTACAGAATAGGCTAACTTAGCATGGTTAGCTTCTTCTTCTTTCGGCATTTCCCCTCAGGGGGCGCCACAGCAAGTCAGTTTCTTCCATCTAACCATATCTGCTGCATCCTCTTCGGTCACACCAAATATCTTCATGTCTTCCTTCACTGTATCCATGAACCTCCTCTTTGGTCTTCCTCTAGGCCTCTTTCCTGGTGGTTCCAAACTAGGGCTAAAACAACTAATCAATTTAATCGATTAAAATCGATTATTGAAATAGTTGTCAACTAATTTGGTCATCGGTTAGTTGTCTTAAAAGCTCACGCCTTGCGTACACTAAAATAGACAAGTGCACTCCTGTATAGTGAAACTTCTTCTTCTTCTCCTTTCAACATTTCCCTTCAGGGGGCGCCACAGCAAGTCAGTTTCTTCCATCTAACCCTATCTGCTGCATCCTCTTCAGTCACACCAACTATCTTCATGTCTTCCTTCACCGTATCCATGAACCTCTTCTTTGGTCTTCCTCTAGTCCTCTTTCCTGGTGGTTCCAAACCCAGCATCCTTCTTCTGATGTACTCTCTCTCTCTCCTCTGCACATGTCCAAACCATCACAGTCTTGCCTTTCAAACGTTATCCCCAAAACCTCTAACATGTGCTATAAAACCAAAAGACGTAAACCGACTGATCAAAAAAGATGGATCTGTGGTGGGCTCACCCTCACCTGGGTGGAAGAGGTGGCGAGGGACAGAATGATGGCAAAACTGTTTTCAATCATGTTGAAACCCTCGCACCCCCACCATGCTCTTGATCTGTGGACCATCCTAATTAAGAGCAGCATCAGTATCAGACTCCTGCAACCCCGCTGCCCAAAGGAACGGTACAGAAAATCATTTCTAATGCCCTCCATTAAAATCTAACCTTTCATCCTGTAGTCTGTGACTACCGGTCTGGAGCTCTGACCAGTTCTTCTTATTTTGTTTATTTTTGTTTGTACTGCGGTACTCAAAATTTTACTTTGGGGATCAATAAAGAATTTTCAATTTAATATATTAAAAAAAATCTAAAGACATTTGTATATATTTTTTAATAAGCACATAATTGTTGATGCTTTTAATGCTATTTTATTGCTTTCATTTTACTAATAACACACACGCACACACACTAATGAAGAAATACACATTCATGCAGTCAGGTATTTATATCATCATCAAGTCGCCAAGGCAACAAGCTTCTGTTTCTAAAAACATTGCCGGAATCTACAAAAGCAACTTTGTGCAAAACTTTGTTCTTTTTCTTGGAAACATTTTTAATGAAGATGAGTGTGCAGCTTCTGAATGAATCATTTCTATTTTACCTGCTGCAGATTCACTCCACAGATGTGACACACACTGCTTTCTGTGCAGGTTTAAAAAAGAAAGTAAAATCACTCAGAGAACTTCATGAGTGGGTGGAAGAACATTCCTGCTACGCTGGAGCGATCATCACCCTCAGGACGCTCTAATGAACCAGATTACAGTAGAACTTGAAGGTATCTGCAGCGCACCCCCACATTCTGAGGGTGGAAAGAAATAACAACAAGACACAGGTTTCTTTGACCCAAATTGACCTCATGTGTATACTTTCTGCAAACAACACCCCAAAAATTAGCCATCTTTTTTTTTAATTGTCTCGAAAACATATTTTTATGTAATTATTCAATCAATTCTGTTTGTTTGGTCTCTCACAACAAAACAGCTCACAAGATCCACCACAGACTTCCAGGTTGGACTTGCAGTGACCTTGTCCAACACTCTGACATTTCAGAACTAGATAATCAACCATGAGATTAAATTGTGTGTTTAACCAATGAGATTAAAGCGGTCACACCTCAGCAGGTTTCACTGCGCTGGTTCCAAAACTCAAGATCTAAATGTTCTACTTTTAGAAACTGCGATGAACAGAGAGCTTTATTTTATGTACTCACTAAACCCTGGAATGAGATTCCGCTCCTCATCAGAACATCTCTGGGACTAGTCAGTCAGTCAGTCACCTTCTTAACCTTCCATCCCTTACAGGGTTGTGGGGGTGGCACAGCCAATCCCAGCTGATTTGAGGCGAGAGGCAGGGTACGCCCCACACAGGTCGCCAGTCCGTCGCAGAACCACACACATACTGTACAACCACACCCTCATTCCTAGGGGCAATCATGTAGTGGCCAATCAACCAAGCATGCATGTTTTTGGTTGGTGGGAGGAAACCGGAGTACTCGGAGAAAACCCACGCATACACGGGGAGAACATGCAAACTCCACACAGAAAGAACAGTGTTCCAAGCCTTGTCCCCACCCAGGACATGAACCCACATCTTTCTTGCTGTGAGGCTTCTGTGCTACCCACTGCACCATCTCTGGGACTATTTGACCCGAAATGAATGGTTACATCTGTGACCGCCAATAAAGGTGCTTTTCTGACTGTTTGGATGTTGTCTAAAAAAAAAAGCGATGTGTGTTAGAATTTGATGTTCTCCCGACTAGCGAACTCATTTGTCAAGCGTGCGTACGCCAAAAGCCATGCTTATTCTTCCTCTTTTGGCATTTCCTTTCAGGGGTCGCCACAGCAAGTCAGTTTCTTCCATCTAACCCTATCTGCTGCATCCTCTTCAGTCACACCAACTATCTTCATGTCTTCCTTCACTGTATCCATGAACCTCCTCTTTGGTCTTCCTCTAGTCCTCTTTCCTGGTGGTTCCAAACCCAGCATCCTCTCTCTCCTCTGCACATGTCCAAACCATCTCAGTCTGGCCTCTCTGACTTTAAAACCTCTAACATGTGCTGTTCCTCTGATCCTGTCCATCCTGTCCTTTCCTCAGTGACACTGACATGAAACGCTTTTTAATCGGAATTAAAACAGCAGCAGAATTTTTTTTACTACATCAAGCTTGTCTGGTGTGTGTGCGCGTGTGTGTAGATAACTGGGAGGATGATGTTGCTTTTTTTTTTTTCAACATTTTCAGTGAGATTTAACAGATTTTTTTTTCAATAGAAAGCATCAGAAATTCTACAGATTTTTCCCATTTTCTCAAAGATCAGGCTGAAAAATGTGAAAATCTGATGTTTGAAAAAAAAACCTCCAGAAGCAGACAGTGCTGTGTGGTCACCATGGCAACGTAAAAAAGAAAAAAATTTACGTTACCATGGTGAGATTTTCAGCAGGATGGATGCAGATTTGATGGATGGATTAATTATATATTTTTTTAATGCATCCATCCATGCATCCATCCATCCATGCATCCATCCATGCATCCATCCATCCATGCATCCATCCATCGTTTTGAGGAGAATGAGAGTGAATGAGACGTTGCTCAGGTGACACAGCGCCCTCTATGGACACTCACGGGGACACGCCTCAGCGCTGCTTCACATTCAGATGAATCAGAAAATCTCATCGTGATCAGAAGAGTACAGAAAACCAATTATTATTATGGGATGGCGGCCTGCGTCCTGATGGAAGAAGATCTAATGAAGCCTTCTCATTCATCATCATTTCTCCATCTTAATAAAAATACACCCCCCAAAAAATGTCATGCATCATCTCTTAAATCTGCTGATCGTGATCCTCCAGTGTACGCGTGCGCGTGCGGTTTTCACCTACCTTTCCACAGCCAGGCGAGGAAACGCTCTCCGCTAATAACAGTTTGAATTGTAATTAGTGAAGATAAATCCCTGGTCGTGTCAGCACGGTGGAGTGTGTGTGCGTGTGTCTCCGGGTTCAGTCAGTCTGTCAGTCCCAGAGACCACCACACCTCCTTCTTTACGCATGTCACAGACAGGAAGTCACACTAAGCACTTTCACAGTAAAATTCAAACTTTATTTTGAAAATCAAACCACCAAACGATTATTCTGATAATCGATTAATCGATCAACCATATAATCAGACTATCAATTAATCGATATATTATGAATCAATTAATATATTGCCTGTTGAATCAATTACACTCATTTATTCAAGATGTTTTTTCTTGTCAGAAAGTGAGCATAGTGAAATATTATAAGTATTAAAAGATAAAAGGTAGAAATAAAAATATTCCTGATACCAGATCAAACCAGATTTTTTTTTTCAACCTTTCTCATGTCAAGGTATATTTTTTTATGGAAAAAACAATGAGTCACCACCAACCAAAAATGTTAAAAACAATTCTCTATAGCTCTATAGCGGGTGTACTATCGAGAACTATGGCCTCATCAAGTCAATAAATCGGAGTTCCGAAAACTAACCCTAATGCTAGTTTCAATAGAAGTATGGCAGGTCGCAGATCTCGATGGTGAGATCATCTGGAAGGGAGGAGGAGCCTTTTGGGCATGTGCAGAGTTGCAAAGTCGCAGATCTCAATGGTCGCAGATCTCGTCAGGACAATGGCTGTATTAAAAATACAGTGATTTTCACCAGTGTCCTGAATAGAAATCGAATCAACACAATGAAACCTCTTTTATCATTTTTTATGGTTCTTCTTCCAAATAAAAAAGTGCAGTTACTTGAACAGTTTGCGGAAAAGGTGAAATTTTATTAAAATCAGATTTTTTTTTTCTGCTTTAAAACACAAACTAAATTTCCTTATAGAGTCTCAAAGATATGTAGATATACGATCCACTGGCTGGGGTAGTTTTTGGGAGAGATGGACAGCGGAGAACAAAGGGTTATTATGGTTACAGGACAGCCCTGCCCATTTCTAAATAAAATGACCTGATTTCCTACCCATAAACAAATACATTGTAATTAATTTTTTACACAAACACAATGAGATCTACCAAAACCATCTTTGGGAGCTACCGGTAGATCTCGATCACCGTACGAAGGTGAAATAGGATAATTCCCCACAGCTTTCCTGACGACCCCTCACGGGGCACTAGCGGGCTGCGGGACACTGGTTGAAAAACGCTGACCTAAGCCAATCATGAAAGCCTCTTAGAGATCACAAGATCACCCTCACCAGGAGCAAATTGTATTTATTGATCACAATGTGGACCGAGGTCCAATTTTATTGATCAGTTCTAGTTTCCATCATCATCCCAAGTAGGTTCACAGATGATCATCTCAACCTCACTCTGATGGGTCAGCGGAAAGAACCATTTGGTATCTTTTCACCAAGCATGACATGTTTAGTCAAATCTTTTCCTCATTGAAGCGTAAATGTTTGAATCTTTACTGGCTTCTGATTATTCACATCGCTTTTAGAAAAAGACGATTCTTTCAATCTGGGACATTTAAGCATTCAGATGTAGCCTGAGAGCTAATCATTCATCAGCATGTGGCTTCTCAGAATGAAGGAAACAAGCTCCAGTACGTGTCATGTTTTCAGGTTTGTGGGTATCCGTCTCTCAGAGGTAGAAAGACAGAGTGAAGCTGTCCACCGCCTCGGTGGTTTGGCCTGTCAGAGCTGAAAGGACATTAGCCAGTAGAAGCAAGTGATTTTACCCTGAGGAGAAACACAAACCAGAACCTCCATTAATCTCCTCCGTTTGCTAAGCGGGAGGCGGGGGAGTCAAATCTATAATCCAGATCTAATAATGTATCACAGTGGAGGTTGATTCATGTCACATAATGGCAGTCGGTAACTTTAACCTTCAACTTTTAGAACAAACTCCAAACTAAGAGAATTCCTCTTTTAGATGAGCCTTGAATGTCCTGATGTTTGAATTTGAGACATTTAATATTACATAATAAACCCCCCCTGCCACAAAAAGCTCTGTTTCTAGCAACGCCACTATGGATAAGTACTTTTCCAGTGATGGGAGATCTTTGAAAAAGCTTGTGAGGTTCAGGCTCCAGGCTTCTCTCTGATCTCGGGTTTCGCTAAAAAGCAATTGACATACTTACCAGAGGTCTGAACCTGGATTTTCTCTACTGTAGGTAACTTGACTGTGAGGTGGTGGGCCGTCTAAAAACCTCTGAATCTCAACGACCAATTATATTTTGTCCTTTTCTGATTGCCTAATAATTCCAAACGGTCTGTCCACTTCTTTTCACGAGTTTCCAATTGAGGAGCTGCTTTTATGTCTGAACTTTCAACCAATCATATTTAAGCCTTCATCTGTTGCCAAGCAGAGTGACCATGGACGAATTCTACTAGAAATCTGCTTTAACCAATCCAAGTATAAATTGGCATCACCACGGCCCTCTAGCAGGCTTACAATGATGTCATCATAACCTGATATAGTGACTGAATAGTCAAAGTCTGGCCTGGGTATGCTAGCCAACATGAACTGAATCTATACTGAGTCTTATTCTATTTTACCATGAATATCTATTGAATAATTCCAAATGATTTGTTCTCACCTGCACCTTACGTCTACAGTGATTGTCAGAAACTGTCCCGTCCTGTCCAGGGAACTGCACATATTAGAGGTTTTGGGGATAAAGTCCGAGAGGCAAGACTGAGATGGTTTGGACATGTGTAGAGGAGAGAGAGAGCACATCGGAAGAAGGATGCTGGATTTGGAACCACCAGGAAAGAGGACTAGAGGAAGACCAAAGAGGAGGTTCATGGATACAGTGAAGGAAGACATGAAGATAGTTGGTGTGACCAAAGAGGATGCAGCAGATAGGGTTAGATGGAAGAAACTGACTTGCTGTGGCGAACCCTGAAAGGAAATGCCGAAAGAAGAAAAAGAAGAGAAACTGTCCCGTCTAAAGCTAGCAGACGGCATGTATGGCACGCTGCATGAATGGAGATGTTGTTTTGTCAGAGTAAAAGCTATTTTCTCAGCCCACAACGACTGAAGGAGAAAAAGCAGAAGATTTGGAGGTACTGACCGCAGGACAAAGTGGGCTTGAGCGATGGGTATCACCTTGGTCTTTTCTGGCTTAGTGTCTCCAATCAATTGAAATACTTATATTGTGATTTGGCCCTTTCTCCTTCCTTTTCGTCCTACCGTTTCCCCTAATTCCTCAAGCCTGGTAACAAGTACCCTTTCGTTATGTTTGCACTTGTGCCCTGTGTACCCTCTTGTTATCTAAGCTCTAGTGCCATTCACTCAATTTTAAGGATGTTTATTGTTAGGGGTCTGTCCCTGGTCGGTTCCCCAACATCTGGCAACCCTGAAGTCTGGTCCCACCATGTCTGCCATGGTTGGTTACCTTCTACCTCTGTTTCCCCACCCTTTCTGTCCTCACTAAGTTGGTTAAATTTGGCTTTGAATCTGAGCCCTACCTGTCCACCATGACAACTTGTCACTGAAATCAGGAAGTTCTTGTCGTCGACAGACCGTGAGCCAATGGTCTTTGCTTAACACACAAAAATAATTGGTTGAGGTTTCCAATGAGAATTGAGACCATCTTGAAACCAATGTTCCCTCTAATTTTTTATGCACCTGAACAAACACATGAGCAGAAGGGGGCGGAGCAAAAACTTCTATTCCTTTGTGATGTCAGCAGCAGTCAGTCAGTCATCTTCTTATTCGTCTATCCCTTTCGGGGCTGCGGGGGTGCCAGAGCCCATCCCGGCAAATTTAAGGCGAAGGGCAGAGTACACCCCGAAAAGGTCGCAGGGCCACACACACACACACACTCATTCATAGGGGCAATTTGGCACCGGCCAATCAACCTAGCATGCATGTCTTTGGAGGGTGGGAGGAAACCCACGCAAACACAGTGATGAGCCAAACTCCAAAGCAGCGGTTTGAAACAATTTGTTTCCAAAAGAAAGAACTAAGAGATATGGTCCGGAGCTCTGTCTCATTTTACCATCTTTAGTTTAAATCGGGTTTTATTTTGTGCGCTGCATAGATTTTCTTGCGCGCGATTAATCTGCAAGCAGTGTGCAATTACGCATGCGCGCAGCTAAGAAGGGACATTGCTTGAAACCTAGCTTTGAATATGTCTCAGTGGTCTTGACCATCCTATCTGGAATACCTACAAATATCTGAGTTAATATTTCCAGGAAAACAAGTCTGGGTTCAGTTTTGTTGAACGGGATTGACAGACATTGAATTGCATGTTGAGCAATGCAGAGACACGATGCTGGAATCAAACCATCAGACATGTTTTAAGCTGCCAGACGGGGGCCATGTTTTTGCCAAGTGGTGATTTAGTCACCACCCCGATATCTCAGGGGGGTCTGGGAGACCTTGTTAGCATGTGTGTGCTGAAACTTAGATTATTTAACCATTTTCAATGTGAAGTTTAGGAAAACAACACTTTATTTCCAGACTTACTAAGAACAGTCTGTTTCATTGTGCCTGTTGGGATACTGGGCCACACCGAAGTGTATTACAAGTGTTTGTTAAGCGATTTACTCACATTACAATCCTAGATCACTCACGTATTCCTGGCCGCGCTGCTTTTATTTGACCTTTAGTTTATATTTTCCACTTGTTTTGAATCCCACAACTTTGTTTTCAGGAACCCAATAAAACTTTTTTGTTCTTGTTCTGATGTTTTTCTTTCTTCAAAAACTGAAACCACAAAATGGTTTAAAGTGAAAAAAATTATGTAAAACATTCCAGCTCTGACTCATGAGTGACGGGTACTGAACAGGGCAAAGAAAGGGCATTGCAGAAAGTTGTTATTCATCTACCCATTCATCCATTTCACAGCTCAGGTTTAGAAATTAAACTACCTGGTCAGGTTTGGGATAAATTCCCTGCAGAATGACGTCATTGTGTTTGGGGTCTTTAATGTGAATGACTATGTTACCAGTAAATCCAGCAGGACCTGCTCGCTGGCTGCCTAAGTGTCTCAAATTCTGACCACTTTGGAGGTGGTCACCATAGCAACTTTGCGAGTGGCGCAACTGATCTGTCGGTGAAATAAAAAAGAATGTTTTGATCTTAAAGTAGGTACAAAAAAGAAACAAGCCACGCACCAGGACACTTTCCAAGCAATTTCCAGATTGATATTTTGATATTAATAATTTTATGTTAATATTATTTTTGATTAGAATGTGAAACCTTACAAAATGCACATGACTTAATTAGCAATCGTTTCCATGATGTGCTCCGATTTTCTCATGTATAGTCCTACACTAATAGGCATTTATGTGTGTTTTCCAATTGTTTCTCCACTACTTCAAATGCTTCTTTTCACTGTCCTCAGTTCACTTCAGCTTCTGTCCACAAGGGTCGTCTTTTCCGCACGTTTTAAGATTAGTGTACATCATCTTCTGACTTTGTTTAGAGTTATGCTAAAGTCCACGCAGTCCGCCGCCTTTAAGAATTGCTTAGTTTGTGTAGAAATTAATGTAGAGATGGATTGTAAGCATGCTTCATTAATGAGGCCCCAGCTCATTTAGATGATACAGTTACCTACATGTGTCCTTTTCCTCACCGCCTCATTTTCACTCCTGTTCTTTGAAAAATCAATAAAAGCTTTCTTTTCTTCCTGTCCTGCGTCCCTCTTTATTTCCTGCTTGTCATCAGAGCTTTGCCAGCTGGGCTCTTATCTCCTCTTGGTTACAGGGATACATCCTCCATGTGTGTTATTTATAGTGTGACTTTTGAAGCAGCATCACCGAATGAAGCAGAAAATTCCATTTGTGGCAACATTTAGCATGATCAAAACATTCTAAATGAGTCTGATGTTCATGGTTTAGAATCAGTTCATGTGTTTGTATGTAAACCCAAAGGAGACTTGTTTTTTTGAACAGATAAACATCTCAGGATAAAGAAGTGTTTCAGAGCAGGTAGAGGTTTTCAGAATGGATTCATCTCTGCTGAGGAGAGAAAGTTTGGCTCCCACATCACATGGTTGGCCAGCGAGGGGGGTGTGACATAACAGCTTACTGAGAGAGAGGAATGTGGAACAACAACAGTACCAGACAAAAAAAAAATCAATTTGATTCCATTCTTATTCAACACATCATTTCATAAAACTTCAAAGGCGGCTAGTTTTTATCGCTGTCGTTAAAGTACCTTTTATCTTTTGTGAAACCGATAATTCAATCTCCATATTGATGACATTTCAGTCACTTTCATACAGTTTTCTGAATTTTTTACATCATTATCTAACAGTCCACATTTCTTGTTGAGTCCCGACCTGCAAAATTGTTTATCTAGTTCTCAAGATCCTTTCTGCAAATTGTAATCGGTCAGTTCAAATTGTTCAACGACATGAGTGGCCGTGTCATTGGTTGCCTGTCTCCATATAGACCAGGTTTTACTAGAGCCAACCAGATGTTACTTTTGGAAAATAGTACACTTTCACCATACAGAAGTGGACAGATAGAGAGGAACGTCTGGATGTGTCGGAATACTATGGAGAGGAACATCCAAATATACAGAAATGATTTACAGTGTGTGTCAGCTCTCTGGTTGCGGTAAAGCAGTGTTTTTACACCGTTCCGTTCTGTCATCTTCCGCTTGTTCCGGGGTCGGGTTGCGGGGGCAACAGCCTCAAACGGGCAGCCCAGGCCTCCCACTCCCTGGCTGCATCCTCTAGCTCACCTGGAAGGATCCTAAGTCGTTCCCTGGCCAGCTGTGAGACATAGTCTCTCCAGAGGGTCCGGGGTCTGCCCTTTGGTCTCCTCCCGGTGGGATGTGCCCAAAACGCCTCGCCCGCGAGGCGCTCGGGGGGCATCTTGACCAGATGCCCGAACCACCCCATCTGGCTCCTCTCGACCTGGAGGAAGAGCGGCTCGACACCGAGCTCCTCCCGGATGGCAGAGCTCTTCACCCGATCTCTGAGTGAGAGCCCAGCCACCCTGCAGAGGAAGCTCATTTCGGCCGCTTGTACCCGCAATCTCATTCTTTCGCTCACCACCCACAGCTGGTGACCACAGGGGAAGTGTTTTTACACTTCACAGTAATTTGTTTTTCGTACATGTTTTTTTATTCATTCTAAAAGCACCTGAAGTGAAAAAGTGAACCTTATTCATTGTCTTTGACTCAGTTTCCTTTTTCCACCATCTTTTTTTAGTTTGTGCTGTTGTAAGAAATACATCGAAATGACTGAGAAGAGCTGTAAAATAAAAGCCAACAAGCTTAGACATTCAAATAAGTGCAAAGCAATTGACTTTTTGTCCAATCAGCACATATTTACAGTCAACATCTCCGTCCCCCCACAGCCTGACATTATTATTGTATGCTGGCGTTTGGTCAGACAGGTAAAAACATACGAGCTGGAGACCAGCATGTAAAACTGCTTCTTCCTGTTTGTACAGATGTCCAATCCATCAGACTGAAAGATATTTTTTTAATCAGTATGAAGGAGGCTGTTTGGTCGGTTGTCACAGTTACCAATAAACAAAGCAGGTAGCAGTTATTTCCTGTCTGGCTTTGTAAATAAAACACGTCTAATCAGATCGAGTTGGACAGATAAATAGATCAATGTTGGAGACTAATAATGTCACGATATTATTTAGTCTCTGAGCTGTTGATTTATTGGCTGTTATCAGGTTTTATGATCAGATTCTTTGAACCAGGCCATGAGCTGTTTTACTAACTCTTTTTTTAAAAGCTGGTCCAACAAGATTGATTTCCATATTTTCCTCTGGTAACTGTTCATGTCGGAGAAGTTTTCAGCCTGTTTCTGAATATTTACACTTCTGTCTTCAGACATCTGGAAGGCTAAAAAACAAATAGTTGCTATTTTTATAGCTGAGCAGATTGGTTAGCTTACAGCTCCAGATTTCTACTGAGGAACCAAAAGCAACCACTTTTTTTTTTTCAACATGTCCACTTTGTGTCAAGTTTTGCTGGATAAATTTTTTCCACCAAGGTCGACACCTCATGCCAGCTTTTGAGGGTATAAACTAATTATTCTGTATGCTTTTTAAATAGAAACTGTATGGATACGGATGCTAAATCTCAATAATCTTTTAAGGACAATATTGAGCAACATGCTGGACCATCTGTGAAAAAAAAAATCAAGAGTAGTTTGTTTTCATGGAGTAATAATTTTGATCTCGTTGCATACATCTGGGGTGGCAAAGTTTTTGACCGGTGGATCTCCCGACCCTCAAGTACATGCACAACACAGCGTAAATCTTCTCTGAGGCCAAGAAGTTAGCAAAGTTTGCATAAACTATATTATATTCCTATTGTGTTAAGTTTACATAAAAATGGCGCTTCCTGTTAGGACTGAGCGCAAAACTAAAACATACAGTATGTAGGGATGTGGGAGTGGAGGAGAACAAAATCCGAGGCCAAGAAAAAACTGACATTCAATTAGTATCTGAACCATGAACAGGAGAGCTTTTAAATTGGGCATGAGTAAGCTCATAAATGTGATTTTCGTGAAAACATTTTTTCAGTTTCACCTTCATTTCTGAGGTTTTGAATTCACCCCTCCTTTTGCTTCTTGCTTTTTTACTCCCCAAGTGTGTGCACGACAGCATAAATCTTTTCTGAGACCGTAAATACAGTGTAAAGCACATCAAGTTAGGAACACTAGCATATATAGTTTTTAATATTCTTATTTTGGTGCATTGACATTAAAATCTACTTTCTGTTAGGACCCAGCATGAGCAAGGGGTGGATCCATGAGGGAGGGTGAAGTAGTGCACGCTCCCCCCCTTTTGGTCCACAAAAAAATAGTGTTCTTACTACTTTAATTATTTTAAACTTTGGGCAAAATATGCAGGGAAATTACTTATTTTTCAAAATGTTCTGTGGGGGACGCCCCCAGATCCGCCTATACTGGAGAGCACCACAGGTGCTCGTTTTGTCTATGACCTCACGCCCTCCCCCCCTTTAAAAAATCCTAGATTCGCCCCTGTGAGCAGTACACATAAAATAAAATACTTTGTAATTGTGGGCGTGTTGTTCAGACCTCCAAGAAGTTGACTTTGATTGAAATTCAGAAAACACATAAAATTTAAAAACACAAAGAAAACCTTCTAAAACTGACCACAAATGATCCAGTAGAGAATCCACTGCTTCCAGACCAACACTGGTGACTGTAAACAAGAAACAATGGGACATTTTTAAAGTGTTAATACATACACGTTGATGATGGGTAGCATGTATTCTTGCTTCCAGAAGGACTACCCCGCTCTTCATCTGTCCTTATGCACACAAACTTCTCACCACATGCTGAGAAGATGGAACGGAGGTGGACCATGTTCTGTAGAAAACATTTTTAAAAAATCAACCTGATGTTTAGTTAAAATCCAGATTTTTACAACACACACGTATGTTGAGAGGAAAAATACTTTGCTAGTATTTACACAGATGTCTGAAGAAGTATTCCAGCCAATCAGAAAGAGAGTTATTGTGAGAAAACTCCTGACATGAGGTTGATTATGCAACGATGGCCCAAAGATCTGCCCTTAGCTGGATGGGCAGGAGAGCGGCTATAAAAGGAGAAGTTATGCATCGTATCTTCTAGTTATGCTGCTCTGAAATCACTCAGGCACCTCCACACGCATCCATCAGCCTCTTAACTGCCGGCCAAAAAAGAAAGTAGTGTGAGAGCAGGACGTTTCAGGACAAGAGGAAAAACTATGAGATAATCTTAGCAGACTGACGAGGTGACCACACACCGAGTAGAAAGAAAGAAAAGTGTGAACGTTACTTTTATTCTTGGGGAGTTCCTCATCCTGCTTTTACAACATGAAGATTCAACAAGAAGATGAATGAGTTGGTGAAATGAATGGATGCAAAAATCATTCCAATTTGTTTGTTTCTTCCTCAAAAAGCGGCACATGCATCCATTTGAAGCACTGCTAACAGCGTATTGATCTTTGTTTGAGCTTCACTTGAACTATTGTGATGCGATAAGTAATAGCACATGGAACCACTACTCTTCCAAAAGAAAACCGTTGGAGCAATAACCTGAGCTAAAATGAAAGTGTTTTTTTTTTTTTCAAATAAAAGAACTAAAGATAACTAAAAGTGTGCAATAAAAGCAGACGTGTGCTAGAAAGTTAAAAAAAAAAAAAACACAAGCTCTCCATCACATAACCTCCTCAACAGAAGAAAAACTGTGTTTCAACAGTTTGTTGATCAGATCCACACAAACGGTGGACTGATTAAATGACAGGGAAACTAAATCTTCAGTAATAAGTGATGGAAAACCTAAAAACAACATTCTCTAATGACGTTATCTAACGTTCATTCTGAGAACCAGATTTGCCATCTTATTTTTTGCTCCAAACTGACTCCACCTCTTTAAAACTTCTCTGCTTGGTGACTCCTGATGTCTTCCCCTCTCTATAACTTCCATCTGATCCCACCTTATTGCTGCTCCTTTGTCTTGGATGCTCATGTGGAGTATTTTAGGAATGCAGACTGAAGGCTGGGCCGAGCTAGCAAAACACGGACCGAAGCCTCAGAGAACAACACGTAACCAAAGCCCCAAAGAATTTCCATGCAAGCAGTTTCTGACTGAAAACTGATGCAGAGGAAAGGAAGGAGGAGAATGAACGGCTGGAAGGTCGGACCGAAAGTCACTCAGTGATGGTCCAGTGAAGAACCTGACCAGCTCAACAATAAACCTAGGCCTTCAAATGGAAAATCAAAACTTGATTGGAATTAAAGTCTCAAGAAGATCTACAGGAAGGCAAATTCAGCCTGATATATCAAAGTATTTCTTTAGGATTGTGGAAACAGTCTGTCCTCGCACCATCACGGCGACAGAAGTGACGCCGTGACATAAACACCAGAGACCGACCAGGTTGCAAAGTACAAGTACATGTGTATGTGTGTGAATGAGAGGGATCCATAGATAAAGAAGGTGGAAGATTTTAAGTATCTAGGATCAACAGTCCAAAGTAATGGAGAGTGTGGACAAGAGGGGAAGAAGCGTCTGCAGGCAGGCTTGAACGAGTGGAGAAAAGTATCAGGTGTGATGTGTGATAGAAGAGTTTCAGATAAAATGAAAAGAAAAGTGTACAAAACCGTGGTGAGAGTGGCCATGCTGATTGGTCTAGAGACAGTAGCACTGAAGAAAAGACAGGAAGCAGAGATGGAGATAGCAGAGATGAAGATGCTGAGGATCTCTCTGGGAGGGACCAGGATGGACAGGATCAGAGGAACAGCACATGTTAGAGGTTTTAAAGTCAGAGAGGCCAGACTGAGATGGTTTGGACATGTACAGAGGAGAGAGAGAGAGAGGACATCGGAAGAAGCATGCTGGGTTTAGAACCACCAGGAAAGAGGTCTAGAGGAAGACCAAAGAGGAGGTTCATGGATACAGTGAAGGAAGACATGAAGATAGTTGGTGTGACCAAAGAAGATGCAGGAGATAGGGTTAGATGGAAGAACTTGACTTGCTATGACAACCCCTTCGAGGGAAATGCTGGAAGAAGAAGAAGATCAGGATGCGAAGAATCAGGAATGAGGACACAGCACATGTTAGAGGTTTTGTAGATTAAGCCAGGGAGGCCAGACAGAGACGGTTTGGACATGTGAAGAGGAGAGAGAGAGTAAATCATCAGAGGGATTCAGAGTTTGTAACTTCCAGGTTGGAGGCCTCGAGAAAACCAAAGAGTAGCTTCACAGGTGTAGTGAAAGAAGACATTGGGGTAGTTGGTGGCGCAGATAACAGGGTTCTATGGAGAAAACTGTCTTTGTTCTTACGTCTATGTTCGAGCAAACACAGCGCTGATAAATAACGTTTACCAATCGGTGTGGCTTTCACAGATGTTCCTCTATCCATGATGTTTGTCCGCCGTATTCCCAGCATCCCGAACCATTCTTTCAACCACATGTCTTCTCGTGTTTCACACACGATGGCATAGAGACCTGGAGGTACAAAAGTCTGCCTCTAATCACCTCCTTGATTAAAGGAGCATCCCACCACACACACACACACACACACACACACACACACAGATGAGGTCACAGAACCACTTGTGGAGCATGTCCAAATTCCACCACGAAGCCACAGAAAAGCAGCTAGAAAACTGACGGATCCTCCTTTAGGAAAGTCTGTAATAAAAGTAAAAAACCCAAAGCCCACCAAGATGCCTCCTCCTTATCCAGGCGTTTACGTATGCTGGGCTACCATGAGTATGTTGCTGAGCTGGCACTAACTGGAGAAGGTCAGCTGTGTGAAGAAGTATGACATCATGTTGACCAATGACATTTGTGCGGCCAAACATCTCAACAGGCTTCCCACAGTAAACTGAACAAAAAATACACAAAAGTCTGTTTTAAGAAAAACAATCGTCTCGAACAATCCTGCCGTCCTTAGACCCTACTAATCAGTGAGAGAAAAAATCGCCAAAAAAGAAAAAAGGTCATGAAGAGCCACATTAAGGAGGAATGGCAGCCGCCATCTTGGATTGGTAGTCCCATCTGCAGACAAATGAAACCTGTCATATTATTAAATATATCAACAAAACAGGAATAAGTCATCAAACAACCTGCCTCCTCCTTCCTCAGTTTAAGTACAATCAGTACTGAGTAGTTGTGGGCAGTTCATTAAAATCCCTTCTCTGGTTTGGGAGACATAGCGTTCACAAGTGCGAATGGGCGGACGAACATGGGTGAATACTGTCTATATATACAGTATGTATGCAGTATAGATATGTGTGTGTGTGTATGTGCGTGCGTGTGTGCGTGTGTGTGTATGTGTGTAGTATAATGTGCAGCTCTCTTTTCTGACAAACTGCCAGGTCGGCACTTCCAGACGCGTCGCCTTTTGGCAGAGAGAACTGACAAACAGGTTTTCTTCTTCGTGGGATTTTTGTCTCTCGGCTCTCAAACCTTTCACAGGCAGTCGGGCGTGGAGCTGTTCACATGCATGCACATGTGTAATCATTATCCACCTAAAGATTATCCACAAGACACATTGACAAAAGCGTCTCACCGTCACCTGATCAGCCTGTGAACTCACTGCAAATACGAAAGTGTTTGCAGGAAACATCTGATAAGTTCATCCTGGAGGCCTGCAGGATTCTAGGGGGTTAAAGAGACAAGAGGAGCACCTCCGGTTTGTTTCTCTTCATGACCCTCTTTTATCAACGTGAACATTGGTTATTGGCTTGAAATAAAGACAAAACAATAAATCAATCAATCTAAATCTATCTAAAGGTAGCTAAAAAAGTTTAAAACTAAATTTAGCCAGAAAATTGAAAAATCTGAAATTGGCTTTTAAAAACAGCCCAAAAGCCCACGAGGTTAAATAAAGTTGGCTAAAAGGCTAAGGTTAGCTTGAAAAAAAAGGTCAAGAAAGGTCAGTGTTCCTAAGGTCAGTGTTCTAAGCTGCACGCCTGCGCAATTGTGCACTACTCGCAGATTAATAGCACAAGAAAACCTAAGCAGCGCACAAAATAAAACCCAATTCAAACTAAAGATGGTAAAATGAGACAGAGCTCTGGAGAATATCTCTTTCTTCTTTATTTTAAAACAACCTGCTTCAAAGTGCTGCTTCACTGTTAGGCTCGTCACTGTTGTTGACGTCACAAAAGAGTGAAAGTTTTTGCTCCGCCCCCTTCTGCTCAGGCACCTTGTGTATTTGCTCAGAAAAATGAGAGAGAACATTGGTTTATAGAGCCTTCAAAACACTCCAAGAGACAAACAATGACTTGGACCCCCCAACTATAACCAATAACTCCATCTTCCCTATGTGGTTATATCCTGAAAATCCATCTGTAACTTTTTGAGTTATCCTGTTCGCACACACACTCAATGTCAAAACCTTGGCGGAGGTTTAAAATAACACTATGATTATCTCCTTTTTCACTAAGCACTCATATAAAAAAAGTTGACCATAATTTACTCATTATAATTTAATTAACACAAGTTAAATGCATATTTAAATCAAGTGCTTCGATATTGTGACACTCTTCGGTAGAGAAGAAGTTCTTGCTGTGTCAGAGAGGCCAGACTGAGATGGTTTGGACATGTGCAGAGGAGAGAGAGAGAGTACATCAGAAGAAGGATGCTGGATTTGGAACCACCAGGAAAGAGGACTAGAGGAAGACCAAAGAGGAGGTTCATGGATACAGTGAAGGAAGACATGAAGATAGTTGGTGTGACCGAAGAGGATGCAGGAGATAGGGTTAGATGGAAGAAACTGACTTGCTGTGGCGACCCCTGAGGGGAAATGCACAAAGAAGAAGAAGTAATTGCCTGGAAGTTTTATTTTATAAGGAGATTTTTTTTCTACACACTGTTGTGTTGCATACTTTTTAAAGCACCATATTTGTTTACAAAAGTCTAGACTAAGAAAATAAAAATGTGCCACTGACTTGATTATAATAATAGGAAAATATTGCAAATAAAAGATCAAGATTTGTTGTCAAATTTGTAAAAATTAGTTTGTTCCATTCCATTGTCTTCCACTTTTCCGGGGCTGGTCATAGGGGACACAGCCTCAGATGAAAAACTCAGGTTTCTTTGAGATCAAACTAATTGATAATTGGTTTGTGAGGATGGGTGTAACAGAAATACTTTAGTAAAACATTTCAATTTGACAAGTTTGTTCTGCTCTGTTGATCAACTATTAATATATTGTATATTGAGATAGGTTTTTTTCAAATCATGGCAATCAATGTTCATATTATACAAAGTTCTAGTTGTTCATATCAACATTCTAGTTGTCGTTTGATTTTGAAGTACATATAGAAAACACTTCAATCTGGTGCCATTATTAGTGTGCACTGTGCACTTACATAGTTTTTTTGAAGCCCATCATTTTGGTAATACATCACCTATACACACAAATTTTGCAAAGGATAAAACGGAACCATCTTGAGCAGTCACTGTTCTTTTGAAGAGAAACCACAGCTATGTCAGCTCAACCTAAAGACAACACACACAGCAAAACAGGAAATGCAAAAAGAGGAGTTCACAGTTCCATCACGGACCTATCCAGATTTTCTCTGGGTTAATTGCACACTGTACATGTTTGGTGGGAAGAGGACGTGGCTTTTCCTTCAGGGGAGTCGTCTGGAGGCCTTGAGGGGAAGATCATGTGATGGTAACTGTAAACTTCCTGAGAGCTCAAATCACTACTGTATTCAGTGTGTGCATGATATCTACACCATGGATCAAAAGTTCAAGCATCCAAAGTAAAAATTAGGATTGATGTGCATAAAGAAGCAGGAATAAAGGAAAAAAAATCCAAAACAGAATAAACGACAAGATGAAACACTCTAATATGTCATGATTTTTTTTTTTATCTCCAACTCATACAAAATAATAGCGTTCCAACCTTGTTCTGCCCACAATTGGAAAGTATCACAGCTTGCGAATATTTTTGCAGAAACTAAAAGTCTGTTGATTTTTGTTTGAGGTAAATTTTTACTTACAAAAGTCTGCCTGCAGACAGGACAGTTACCATGCAGACAGTTACTTTACCATTTAAACGCCAACTTTTGCTGAGTTTTTGTCCCCTCTTCTGGCAATGTTTTGTCTCGTTCTAGAGATTTCATTTTGAGCGCACTTTGGACGTCATTTTGAATTTTGGACTGTGTCTGACAGCTGATTTTCAGAAATTGTCCGGCTGGCTTCCAACGACTAGCTGGTTATGGAATCATTCTGCCGTTGCCATGCATGCTGCCATGCATGTTGACATCCGCAACCAGCTGTTGGCTCTTGGAGGCACATCCGTGTGTGGCTACAGAAGTAAGTTTGGGCCCGTGGGAGCTGAGGAGAAAGAGACAATCTTGTAGGTGTGCGGAGAAGGAGACGCATAGAGGAAGTCCTTCCTGTGTTTTTGCGGTTTCAATGGAAACGTCTGGTTGCTCGCTTGAGTAACTGGAGGTAAACCAGTAAACGATCCCTATTATAATAATGCTAGAAGACTAGTGACTCTTCTTAGCAGGAATTTCTATTCACTAGTCTTTTAGCATTATTATAATAGGGATCGTTTACTGGTCTGTGGTTACAATAGGAGCCATTCACGACCATCAAAGGCAACACAGGCTCATTGGTCGAGCCCCGCCTTACTATTTTTTTTACCTTTTACTCAGGTTAGTATAAATAGATCCAGTTTCCAGTCCATTTTATTCAGATTGAAAATGATTTCCGGATGGAAATCGAAACGTCTCGATTAAGAATTGAACTGTCCAGAAGACTTTTTTGAAACTTTTTCTACTAAATAAAGAACAGAAAATAGTTATACATTTTGTTCCAATGTTGTTCCAGAAATGAACCGAACCGAGGCCTCAAAGCCAAGCTATAAGCCAGACCATGATTTTTGTGTACCAAAATACCCCTAGAATGTATACATTTAATTGTTTATGTACAGTATGTGTATTCATGAACGTCTACAGTATAGACATATATATTTATATTTACACCAATAATTCAGAAAATATGGCATTGTCTGTCTATGTTTCACAATGTTTTGTTTTAAAGAAGAATTTCCTTGTCTATTAAAGTAAACTGAAAGAGTTTATGTTTGTTATGTGACCATGATCACTATCACCTCCATGTTGCACTTTCATTCTGAACAATGAGAAAAGAAGCCAAATAACATGTGATCGTTATCTTTTGATTGCTCATCTTTTTTTTTTTTTGTGATTTAAAAAGATATCAAACAAACAAATTAAGTATTATTTGTACCGGATCATCTAATCAGGTCCATTTCGGTAGCTTTATGAGTCCAGTAAGAGAGAGCTCTCAAGAGATTGATCACCTGGATGAATTGGCCAGGTGTAATATGTTTGTTCTGTGTTTCCTGTGAACAGCAACTCATCACCAGGAAAAGATTTTAATGTTGCATAACATCCCAAATGTGCTCCAGTTCTCATGAAGGAATGTACGTGACTCATAGCTCTTCCAACCAATAAGCTGTCTGAGCGTTGTCTCTTTCATATTTATTTGCATGTCTCTCCAGTGAGGCTCTGACACAGACTGGTGACCGGTATAGGATGTAGCCTGCCTTCTACCTGCTAACTTCTAAGAAAGACTTAGAAATTTTAAAAAATGCAATTAAAAGGTTGATCCCTTTTTGACAGGGAGTCACTTTCTTGCACACCAACGGTTTTGAACCAGAACATGACCTCCTGCCAAAAAGTGATCCGCTAATGAACAACATAACATCGTTCATAAGATTCTTTTTATTTGTTGATTTCTATTCCTTCATGTTGTAAAATAAAAGTGCAACAGAGCGTAAATCTGAATAAACATAGGTGTTTGTTCGTTTCGTTTTCAACCACCGCATTTGTCAAGATCACACCTTGCGTACACTAAAATAGACAAGTGCACTCCTGTATAGTGAAACTTCTTCTTCTTCTCCTTTCGGCATTTCCCTTCAGGAGTCGCCACATCAAGTCAGTTTCTTCCATCTAACCCTATCTGCTACATCTTCTTCGGTCACACCAACTATCTTCATGTCTTCCTTCACTGTCTCCATGAACCTCCTCTTTGGTCTTCGTCTAGTCCTCTTTCCTGATGGTTCCAAATACAGCATCCTTCTGCCAATGTACTCGGTCTTTCTTCTCTGTACATGTCCAAACCATCTCAGTCTTGCCTCTCGGACTTTATCCCCAAAACCTCTAACATGTGCTGATCCTCTGATCATGTCCATCCTGGTCACTCCCAGAGACATCCTCAGCATCTTCATCTCTGCAACTTCCATCTCTGCCTCCTGTCTTTTTCTCAGTGCCACTGTTTCTAGACCAAACAGCATGGCCGGTCTCACCACGGTCACTGTATGGTGAAACTGTATACAAATATAATTTAAATAAATTGAATGAACTGTTTTTAAAAGTCCTGAAAGCCACTTTTAAACAAAATGTGTTATAGTTCCATCCTTCTCATGCTAAAGGAGCTCTGGACTTACCTCTTTCTCCCGAATCACCTCCTGATGTGCCCTACCTGTGCACCCACCACACCTGGATACCCTCATCTTCCACTTTCATTTAAAGGGCTGCTCTCCCCATTTTCAATCACTGGGTCTTCACACATTGTTGGCCTCCCTGTTTGACCCTCCGGCTCCTTCCAAGCTTCTTAGAAATATCCTTTTGAAAAATCACTTTTTCTGGACTGCTTGCATATTTTTTTTGTGTTTGTTTTCCCTACCATTGCTGCTGTGGACACCTTTAGGTAACCTTTTTTTTTTCAATCAGTAAATCTTTATGTTGAGTCCTGTAATTGAGTCTGGATTCTCCTCATATAACAGTGAATTGTTATTATTACGTACATGGATGGACCTCTAAAATAACAGCTGAGAGGGAGGGAGGAATAAAAGGGTATTTATCTGGATTTGAAAGTCCAAATTACCAAAAAATACACATACCTATCAAAACCAAGCCGCGTAAAAATGGACTTCAAATTTCATTAACATTCCAGATACTCTATCACTCAGGTGGTAGCTTTGTTGGCCCTCAGGGGAAAACAAAAGCGATACAGGCTAGGTTTTGTTTCCGCTGCAATAGGGGTTTTGAGAGGATTGGTGGAGCTCATCATTATATTGACCCCTCTATGGGGGAAATTACTAAGATGTGCAAGGAGATGGTGGTGGACTTCAGCAGGTGGGGGTCCCAAGCATCACCAGTCTGTATTGATGGATCTTTTGTGGAGATGGTCACGTCTTACAGATTCTTGGGTGTTTACATAAACAGTAAACTGGACTGGTCCACCACCACAGACATGATTTACAAAAAGGGCCTGAGTAGACTGTACTTCAACTTCTGCAACAAGATGCTCTCCATGTCTTACCATGCCATTATGAAGAGTGTCCTGTTCTTTGCTGTGGCCGCCTGGGTAGCTGGTAGAAAAACAAAGAATGCCAACAGACTGAACAAGCTGGTAAAAAAAAGCTGGACGTGTGGTTGACTCACCCCTTGACCGCGTGGAGGAGGTAGCGAGGGACAGAATGAAAGCAAAACTGTCATTAATCATGCTAAATCCCTCCCACCGTCTCTATGAATCTGTGGACCATCTGAAGAGCAGCTTCAGCAACAGACTCCTGCAACCCCGCTGCTCAAAGGAACGTTACAGAAAATTGTTCTTACCATCCTCCATCAAACTATTTAACCTTTCACTCTCAAACCAGTAATTACTGCAACACTGCAACCACCTAAATTTACCTTCTAAGTATATTCAATTCAATATCTTCCTAACATGTGTAACATGTGTTGGGAAGAGGTGGAGGAAATGCTGGAGAGGTGGAGGTTTGCACTAGAAAGAAGAGGAATGAAGATTACTCAGAGTAAAACAGAGTACATGTGTGAATGAGAGGGATCCAAATGGAAAAGTGAGGTTACACGGAGAAGAGATAAAGAAGGTGGAAGATTTTAAGTATCTAGGATCAACAGTCCAGAGCAATGGAGAGTGTGGAAAAAAGGTGAAGAAGCGTGTTCAAGCAGGCTGGAACGAGTGGAGAAAAGTATCAGGTGTGATGTGTGACAGAAGAGTTTCAGCTAAAATGAAAGGAAAAGTGTACAAAACCGTGGTGAGACCCGCCATGCTGTTTGGTCTAGAGACAGTGGCACTGAGGAAAAGACAGGAAGCAGAGATGGAGGTAGCAGAGATGAAGATGCTGAGGATCTCTCTGGGAGTGACCAGGACGGACAGGATCAGAAATGAGTATATCAGAGGAACAGCATATGTTAGGGGTTTCGGAGATAAAGTCCGAGAGGCCAGGGTGAGATGGTTTGGACATGTACAGAGGAGAGAGAGAGAGTACATCAGAAGAAGGATGCTGGATTTGGAACCACCAGGAAAGAGGGCTAGAGGAAGACCAAAGAGGAGGTTCATGGATACAGTGAAGGAAGACATGAAGATAGTTGGCGTTACCGAAGAGGATGCAGCAGATAGGGTTAGATGGAAGAAACTGACTTGCTGTGGCGACCCCTGGAGGGAAATGCCGACAGGAGAAGAAGAAGATGTGTACATGTGTACTGTGCCATGTTATTCCTCTGCAAGCAAATTTACTTACATGTACCAATAGAATAACCTTTGTACACAAAACTTTTTTTGTTTCCTCAAAGGAAAAAACATGTTTTCAAAAAGTACCTTTTGGAAAAACAATCAAATTTCATTTTAAAAAAATGATCATAAAGTTTTGGTTGTTCAGATAAATGGGTGTGACTGCTGGTTTTAAATATGTGGGTAGTGTCTGTTTTTCCCAACATGACTCACTAAACCAGTCTGCACAATTTTGATACACAATACACTTTATTTTAAAAAACAGAATTTCCTGCGTGACTCTGCTAAAATATTCTAGATTTCCACTCATTTAAACATAGATTTATGTTTTGTTCATGTTTATTCATAACTTCTGGTATGTTAATTTATAATTAAATGAGTGTGATGAATGATGAACACAACTTGTTTTCCATTCATTTCTTTCAGGATGGGTGTGGAAGTGTTTCTATTTCACAAACTGCCAAATCTTAATTTAATATGAAAATAATTTACTCCATAAAATTTTCCAAATTAAAAACAACCAGGATTTTTTTTTTTTTTTTGTGGAACATGTAATCATCCTCGCAGAAAGACAATCTTTGTCCAGGCGGTCGCTTAGCAACCAGGCACAACAAAACCTCTGCTAGCATACTAATGCTAATGTTAGCCAGGAAGCCAAAAAAAAAAAAAGCAACAAACTTTTCTTTTTGCACTTTTGACCTAAAATGGTGAAAAATACCATGAAAATAACTTACTCCATAAAATTTTCCAAATTAAAAACAACCAGAATTTTTTTTTTTTTTTTTTTTTGTGGAACATGTAATCATCTTCGCAGAAAGACAATCTTTGTCCAGGCGGTCGCTTAGCAACCAGGCACACCGAACCTCTGCTAGCATGCTAATGCTAATGTTAGCCAGGAAGCCAAAAAAAGCAACAAACTTTTCTTTTTGCACTTTTGACCTAAAATGGTGAAACATACCATTCAGATATTTGGTCGCATCAAACCAACTAAGAAAAATGCTGCGGTGAGTGCTTAAAACGTTCTTTTAACGCTTTAAATAATTTAATAAAGTTAAAAAAAAGCAACATTAGTAAAGTACATATTTGTTTTTGCTCTAAAGTAGAACTTTTCTATTAACCTAGTTCTTTTTAAATAGTGTTAAGCAGCATAATAATAATAACAAAAAAAACCTTGAATTTTTTGAAGGACATCTGGTTAAATATTTCCAATTCAATCCCTCTTTTCAGATGAAATGACAGTAAATAATCCCATTAAAGGTTTTTGTGTCCCTTGTTATGTTTGGAAAGCACAGCTGTCCCTCCTTCAGGAACATTAAAAAAAAAACTCAGAGTGAAAAGCAATCTAATCTATCCGACCTTATCTTTTATTCTTCAAACCCTGGGGATTTGTAATTGTATCAGTGTCCATCGGAACCATATGTTGAAGCATCAGTGAGAGAGGATGAGGGAGCATGAGGGGGTGGGGGTCTTTAAATCCCCTGTTCATCATATTAGTCTAACACTGTACAGTTTTCTGCTCTCCCCTCAGGCTCAGCTTTGACTTCAATCTGCAGAACTTTCCTGCTTTGTTTTGTTCGTCCATCCTGATTACATCTGTACTCATATTGGTTTACACAGGAAATAGGTTTCAGAATCATAAACTCCTTTTTTTTGTCTCTGACCAAAGAATGTAAAGGAGGTAAAAAGCTCTCCTGTTGTCCCTCTGTGCTTCTTCTTTGGGCATTTCCCTTCAGCAGATAACTAGGGCTGCAACTAACGATTATTTTGGTAATCGATTAATTTGTCGATTATTGGGTCGATTGCTCGATTAATCGGATAACAATGACAATTTAATAAATATTACTTTTTCGGCATATTATAGAATGTAATTGCGTAAAACACAACTCATAACCACATAAACAACATGTTGGGTCTATTACAGTAAGAGCAAATGTTAATCTTTCTGTCAAATAAAGAGGTAGAATATTATCATTTCCAGAAAATAATAAATCTACTTACTGTGTACAGAAAAAATAAATCCTAATCACCCATAAAATGTGCTTTTATTACTGGCTAATAAAACATCAAATGATAAAAAGTGTATTTCGCAACCTGTAAAATTGTTTTTTATTAGAAATAACATCGTGTATCGGTCCCGTTTGCCGTCTCCGGCTTCGAGTCCGACATGGTTTATTTTTTCAGATGTTCGTGCAGCGTCGTTATGCTTCCGTGCCAAAACGTGTCCGTTTCGCAAACTTTGAATATTAACGCGAGTCTTTTTCAAATTTAGCGGAAAATGATCCAAACTTTGGATAATTTTGTTTTTCTTTCCGCCATCTTGTTGGATCTGCCTGATCACGTGAGGCGGGCTGAAATGAAGTCCAATGATTGGCTGCTATCTTCTTCTCCTCTTATTTTGGTAGCTCGCATCATCAATTTGCTCTGTACTGCCCCACTTGGAGACCAATTTAAGTGCAGTTGACAGTAAAAACTTTTTAGATGATTAATCGATGACCAAATTAGTCGACAACTATTTTGATAATCGATTATAATCGATTAACTGTTTCAGCCCCACAGATAACCCTATCTGCTGCATCTTCTCCAGTCACACCAACTGTCTTCACGCCTTCCTTCACTGTATCCATGAACCTCCTCTTTGGTCTTCCTCTAGGCCTCTTTCCTGGTGGTTCCAAATCCAGCATCCTTCTTCTAATGTACTCTCTCTCTCTCCTCTGCACATGTCCAAACCACCTCAGTCTGGCCTCTCTGATTTTATCTCCAAAACCTCTAACATGTGTATGTGCTACGTAAAACTCTAACAGCTTAGAAACTGGAGTTCAATGCCCAGACGACCGCTCTGAAACACTCCCCAAACATCATTTAGAGGAATATTTGCAGTCTGTACTTGACCTGGTCCTGACCCTGCTGTTATTTTTGACTCCCTCAGGTGTACTCTGTGAAAACAGATGAGCAGTCAGGTGCATCTCTGGAGTTCCTGGTGCCCAAAGACCTAGCAGACGGCTTTGTTAACAACAAAAAGGAATGCTACAAATTCAGGTAGAATCTCTAAAAGGTGTGTTAATTAAGTGATCAAGTTTACGGTTCTAGGTTTGAAATAGTTGTTTATGTTTATATCTTTATCCACATAAGGGTTCAGGATTTCTCCTTAACAAAGATATTACACTTACACGGGGCGGATCCTGGGGGGGGAATTGGAGGAGGGGTGCACGCCCACCCCCTTTTGGTCCACAAAAAAAAGAAGCGAAAGGAAAGGGGACTATTCAAGCGAATGGGCCACCAAAATGCAGGAAAATGACTCTTATTTTTCAAAATGTTCTGCGGGGGGTAACTGCCCCCAGCCCTACCTATACTGGCTTTGTCAATGACCTCACGCCCCCCCTTTGTAGAAAATCCTGAATCAGTAGAAGACAACGGAACAGAACTTTGTTTTAATTAGAACAAAATAAAATGTGAAAAAAAGCCAACTGATTCGATTATAGTTTGTATTGTTTCACTGAATTTTCCAAGCGTTCTCCTATAAAAAGTTCTAACTCTATAAAGATAAGTTGTAGAACTTGAACTCCTATGGTTATATTTCATCTGCCTCTGCCAGTCCGCTCAGTAAAAAGCCAAAACCTCTGTTTTAATGGTGGAAGCGAGAGCCCACGCCACGCTTCCAACCTCTAAATTCACAGTTAAAGTCAGACAGCAGTGGACACTGAAAGCCTCAGAAAACCACAGAGTCTTATTATAGCTTGTGGAGGTTCCCTTGTGCCCTTATAGAAATAAAATGTCCACATTTAACGGTCTTCCTGGGCGGATTTCTCCTGAACTTCTTCTTTCTGCTGGTTAAACATCAGATGCAGCTTCAATTCTTCTTAATTTAGCCTTTCTTGTCTTATTCTGCTGCAAACGTTCAACATAAACCTACAAACTTTACTTCTCTGTCCTGAATGGGTGAATCAATCATTTTTTTGTGTGTGTGATTCTCTCCAGATTCCAAAAAGTATTTGACCAAAATGCCAAACAAGAAGACATCTTTGACAACATCGCCAAACCAGTTGCAGAAAGGTAATTATTTTGTCCTCTCTCACTCAGATCCCTATTTGCACAGAATTAGTTCTACACAAGAACATCTCGTCCATTGCCCGACCCCTATGGCTCAGGGTGACCCAGGTCCCCTGTTCAGGCTGAGCCCAGCCGGCCACCAGGTGCTCGCTCTTGTGCCCCACCCTCAGCCCTGGCTCCAAGAGAGAGGGGCGGGGGGCGGGGGCGCAGGTCACCCGTGTCCGGGCAAGAGCAACATGGCCATGCTTGATCTCTTCATAGGGGTTTTTGTGCCGTTCTTTGTCTTCCTCCCTGCTTCCTCCACAGGGTGGCTGGGCTTTCACTTAGAGATCGGGTGAAGAGTCCGGGAGGAGCTCGGTGTCGAGCCGCTCTTCCTCCAGGTCGAGAGAAGCCGGATGGGGTGGTTCGGGCATCTGGTCAGGATGCCTCCCGAGCGCCTTGCTGGGTGACATTTCTGTATAAATTGACAAATACTCAATAAATTTGAGCGGTAGACAAAGAGATAGTTGGATGGATGAGTAAAAAAGGACTAACCAGGGGTGTGCAGAACGACTCAAATCCTCAGCCGATGACCCATCACATCCGCAGCATCTGAGTCTAATGTTTACCACCTGCCAACACATGGTCGCTGCAATGTTTGCTAGGTTGTGCCAAGCTAATACCCAAGTATGTCTGAGTGAGTCTGACTGGAGAGATCCAAGTCCTCCGTCAGCCTTTCCAGACATCTCACTGACGTGTTTATACGTCCACTAATAGCAGAGATAATTCAAAGCACTTGTGGGATTCCACAAATAGGTACTATTGTGACTGAGGAGTCAGAGAAGAATGCAGAGAGGCTAAAACTGAGCCGAGAGGAATATCATGCACACAACAACAAAAAACAACATATGCTGACAGGAAATTCCAAAGACATTCCCTCTCATGTTGACTATTCTGTTGGAGGAGTCGAGCCAGGCGGGGGAAGGGTGGAAAGGTGTCACACAAAGCAAAGGCTTCCGCTCATTAAAGAGAATAATGTGGACCCATATCTTATTATCACCAAAGAATCATTAATTATCCTGAACATGAACAACAAGCTGATTTAACTGGACTGAGGCCACTTTAAATAAATATTCAGGTATGTGCTGATGAGTTGTAACCAAACTGTGAACCACGAGGCTGGTAAAGCTCTGACAGCAGTGAATAAATCTGGACAATGGAAAGAACTAGGCGTTTAATCTTCAAAAAATACGTTTTATTTTCTATTAAAAACAACACTGGACACTAAAATTGGTCAAACATTTTCTAAACTCTTTAAAAAAAATTCTTTTTACATAAAAGAGACATTCATCTGACTCATCTATTCCTGTATTTGTGAAACCAAAGAATCTTTTTTGAGCACAACACATTAACTGACCGAAAAGTGACCTGGGTTTAAGAAAATGAAACAAGTCAGAGCGTCCTGTTTGGTAATTACTGCCTGGGTAATAATAATATTTCACCAACAGTTATTTATCCTTCATTAGTGCTGATATAAAACGTTCCTTTTCAAAAACTATGTGGAAAAAACCATTGTGTGGTTGTGGAAAAGATGCCATTTTGTTCGGAAGGGGTCAAATGATCTGCTTGCATTAAGCAGAGAAAATATCTAAGCAGAAGCAGAAACTGGTAAAAGTGGGTTTGAAAGGCTCTAACAGATTAAAAACTGGAAGAACACTGTGGACTCTGTCTTCCAGCAGGAAACGTGATCGAAAAAAAAAAAAAAGCACACTGAATGATTGTATTGATAACCACTTAAACATTTAGTCAAAACAACAGTAGAACCCAGGGTTCTGGTCAGGATGCCATCCGAGCGCCTCGCAGGTGAGGTGTTTTGGGCACATCCCACCAGGAGGAGACCAAAAGGCAGACCCTGGACGCGCTGGAGAGACTATGTCTCACAGCTGGCTGGGGAATGACTCGGGATCCTTCCGGGTGAGCTGGAGGATGCAGCCGAGGAGAGAGAAGCCTGGCTTCCGTCTGAGGCTGTTGCCCCTACAATCCGGCCCCGGATAAGCGGAAGAGAACGGAAAGTTTTAAGGACAAAGCAACAATAATTTTCTTTCTAGAATAATGTGGTCTTTGTACAATTTTGTATTGAATTAGTCAGTTCCGTTCCGTCATCTTCCGCTTGTTCCGGGGTCGGGTCGCGGGGGCAACAGCCTCAAGCGGGCAGCCCAGGCCTCTCTCTCCCCGGCTGCATTCTCTAGCTCACCTGGAAGGATCCCAAGTCGTTCCCCGGCCAGCTGTGAGACATAGTCTCTCCAGCGGGTCCAGGGTCTGCCTTTTGGTCTCCTCTTGGTGGGACGTGCCCAAAACACCTCACCTGCGAGGCACTCGAAAGGCATCCTGAGGGCATCCTGAAGGCACAGCCACCCAGCGGAGGAAGCTCATTTTGGCCGCTTGTACCCGCGATCTCATTCTTTCAGTCACCACCAACAGCTGGTGACCGTAGGTGAGGGTTGGAACGTAGATCGACTTGTAAATCGAGAGCTTTGCTTTTCGGCTCAGCTCTCTCTTTACCACGACGGACCGATGCAGCGTCCTAGTTTAAGTATCTCGGGGTCTTGTTCACGAGTGGGGGAAGGATGGAGCGGGAGATCGACAGGCGGATCGGTGCGGCATCAGCAATAACTAGGACGCTGCATCGGTCCATCGTGGTAAAGAGAGAGCTGAGCCAAATTAGTCAGTGATTAAGTAAAACCTGTCAACAGACGTTTTCAGTTAAATGGGTTGTAAATTCTTTTTGCCACTCACCCTTAATGTCCGCGGTGGTGGGATTATTAATTTTCTGCAGTCTATTGTTAGTTGCTGTAATTGTTTGTTTTCATACTGGAGTTTCAAAAAAACTTTTATTTTGAAGCAAAATTGTTTTCACAGAATTTTGGATTTACAGATATCTAAAGAAATGGCTGCTTTGTAATTTATATCTAACCTACAATATATATGTTTTGTGACCAAACAGTTAGTATGGTGAACAGAAAGGACCTTGTACACTGCCCTGGTGGTGTGCCAATGCTTAGTGAACATGAAGTGGTTTCATACATACCCCTAGATTGGTTGCTTAATCAAACTTATGCATATGTTTTCAAACTGGGGGTCAGATTTTTGGGTTTGCACCTCTAACTCTTTCTTGTTGCGTTTGTCTCTGCAGCGTTCTCGATGGTTATAATGGCACTATATTTGCATATGGCCAAACCGGTAGTGGGAAGACCTTCACCATCACCGGCGGGGCCGAGCACTACAAAGATCGTGGGATAATTCCTCGCACGTTGTCCTATTTGTATGAACGCGTCAGCCAGGTCAGTTTAACTTTAGGTTTCAGATTTTCCCGAAGGATTTTTTGAAATAGTGAATATACAATGTTTATATGTGACTTTAACAGGACAGCAAAATGGTGTACACCACACACATTTCCTACCTGGAGATCTACAATGAAGTGGGATACGACCTCCTGGATTCTCAACACGAGGCTTCTCGCCTGGAAGACCTGCAGTTAGTCTTTTTTTTTTTTTTTTTTCACAAAACAGGAATTTCACAATAAACTGCACAAATTGTCAGTAATGTCCACATGCACGCATGACACCAGGACATGATTGCTTTAGTAGTTGATTCATGAAACTTGTGGCCACATGTTTTACCTAAAAATCAAAGGCAATAACAACAGATCTTTTTATTCTCTTTTGATATGCACTCTCTCCTATCCCATAATATGCAGTTGGAAGTAATTTTAAGGTTGGAAAGAACACTATTTTTGTTGTTCATCCATTTTTTTAAATCTATTACTCTGTATTTACGCGCAGTAATGTAAAGTTCCTTTGTAAGGAACAAGTCTGGTGCAGCGAGGGGCTTTCGTGAGTCGCCCAAGGACACCAACTTATGTAGGGGCTCGGTACGAAACTACCAATTTCTGATGAAAGGACAGCCACTCTTCCCACTGAGCCACAACCAGGATTCGTCTCGTATTTTAACGTGACACTTCATTTCAAGTTCCATCTCTTCTTTCAAGAAAGATTCAGCTCAAAGTTCAGATAGCCACAAATCACAGTCTTCTGGAAATAGACGGTCCCCGTCGTGAAGCCACACTCGCTGATTCAAGGAGAAGTTGTGGCACATGTCAAACTTTTCCCCACCAGTCGTCTATCTGCACCCGCTCTTTGTTTGACATTTCTGCCTGCCATGCGTGCTCTAACTTCGCTTTCCATCCTCCCAAAGCCTGAAACAACCTAAATTCCCTCCATTCTTCATGTGTTTATGCCATTTCTGTTCAAATACAATAATCAGATTATGTTTAGAGTTGGAAAACATCTGCCTGGACGCAAATCTTCATTACTCTAAGATTAATTCTATTTAGACAGACCACCTCGATTACACACACATGTTAAGATAATTACCCACATGTGTTCTGTCATCCTTCTCCCATTCTCATGTCAGTTTGGTAGCTCACTGTGATGTGGTAAGAGTCATCCAGCTCCGTCTGGTAAAACTCTTCAGGCTTTAACTTGCCTGATGTGGGGAACAACCAATCACCTGTTTGTTTGGAAAAGTTTAAAACTCTGTGGTGGTTCTGAACCCCCCGGTAGATGACAACGTGTCCTATCGGCTTTCAACACACAATGACCTGTAGACAGGTCCGTGTTGTTTTGGTGCTGCGTGACTTCAGCCTGATGCATGGGATGATTTCTTTTACTCTACCAGTTTGACCTTGCATCACTGAGGTACATTCTTTCCACAGGGGGTGATTACTTTTTTGTTTTAACAAATCCCTGCTTATGGTTGGAATTGGATGTGACCAGTGTAATGCCCTCAAATAATCCAGAAAGCTGAGTGTAAACTCAAATTCATCCCAAAACCCAGCGACAACAGGACAATCCCATCTTTCCTCTGAATAAAATTCTCTAAACATTGTTTTTCTTTGCTTTTCGTCATTAGCTGCCACCCATCTCCTTCTTCACCCGACTCCTAAGACCTCTTCTGCAGGTGGTGAGTCTAATAGAAGGGCGGCACATGTCCCCTGTTCAGGCTGAGCCCGGCCGGGCCCCCTGGGTAAAAGCCCAGCCACCAGGCGCTCGCTCTCGTGCTCCATCCTCAGGCCTGGCTCCGAGAGGGGACCCTGGTGACCCGCGTCCTGGCAAAGGCTACTCTCAATTTACAAGTCGATCTACGTTCCTACAATGAACCTATGGTAACCAGCTGTGGGTGGTTGCCGAAAGAATGAGATCGCAAATACAAGCGGCAGAAATAAGCTTCCTCCGCAGGGTGGCTGGGCTCTCACTCAGAGATCGGATGAGTAGTTCTGCCATCCGTAAGGACCTCGGTGTCAAGCTGCTCCTCCTCCAGGTCGAGAGAAGCCAAATAGGGTGGTTCGGGCATCTGGTCAGGATACCTCCCGAGCGCCTCTCTGTTGAGGTGTTTCGGGCATGTCCTGCCGGGAGGAGACCAAGAGGCAGACCTGCTGGAGAGATTATTGTATGTCTCACAGCTGGCTGGGGAGTGACTCGGGATCCTTCTGGGTGAGCTAGAGGATGCAGCTGGAGTGAGAGCAGCCTGGTCTTCCCGTATGAGCCTGTTGAGTTTGCGACGCAGCCCTGCGTAAGCGGAAGACGATAGAACGGATTGTTTTTCTTCTGGCTTGATACACTCAATTTTGGGAATCATTGCCAACACAGACAGGTTTGGTCTTCCTCCATCCTTTGTTACCATTTGGTAACACTTACATTTGATGTCACAGTGTTTATTTTTTATAGGATTTCACAAACTGATGAACAAAACCAAATTTTAATGAAAATGCCCAGGATCACAACATGAAGCACAGAGAGACTCACACTTATTTAACGAAACACTGATACCCAATCAGACTAAACCAAGTCACACAGCAGCAGGACATTAGGCACACCATAAGACTTTCCATAAAAAATTTAAGACTTTTCAGTGCATCCTAAGGTCATGAAAGTACGGTACACTCTCAAATCATAATTACCTCCAAACATCTATTCTTCCCTTTCAAGTTTTGGTACCTGCATGTAGTGGTTTTATAATTAATAAGTGAAATAAGAAATTCTTCTATGAGAAGCTTCTTTAAAAAAATCTCGTTATCCTCCAGGTTAAAAATAATGGGAATGAAATAAAAGACTTTGGTAACATCGACTCCTCAAACCGTTGTTTTCTGTAAATATGGGTGTGTTGGTGCCTAACTCGCATGCAGAGTCAGCCGTATGTGCTTTAACATACAACCTGTGTTTATAGACTCAACTTTTCCGTCCATCGCTTCAGGCAACAGTTTAGCATTCAAGGACTAAATGGGTTTGAAGGGATTTTCTCCTCAAGGTCATTTACATGCTAAACTAACTGTTTTGAGTATTTTTGTCGAGTCTTGCCTTCTTCTCTTCTTCGGGTTCCCTGAAGGAACTTGCTTCCTTTTTGGTCTCATTATTGTTTCTCAAAGAATATCAGAATGGGATGGTAGAAAATGCTTCAAAGTGTCTTCTGGATAGTGTATATGATAACTGAGATGTTTTAAGTTCCCCTTGAAGACGTTTAGACTTCTCCTTCTAGGATATTGAAAATGATTTCCGGATGGAAGTAAAAATGTCTCGATCATCAAATACACTGTCCTGAAGACACGTTGAAGCCGTTCCCATGATGGATCACTCCTGGATGAATGAGGAATTACACAGACTTATTGCTCAGGAAGGTACAGGGTCATATCTACATAGAAATAATCAAAACTATTGTGAATTAATGATAACATCAGTAAACATTTAAATGTCTTAGGAATGAGCTGAAAATTGGTTGTTGTTGTTTTTATTTAAATAGAAAAGTAGTCATCCTGGAAGATCCGGAGCAGAACATCCATCTGAGAAACCTATCTCTGCAGCAGTCTGCAAACGAAGAAGAGGCTTTGAATCTGCTTTTTCTGGGTGACACAAACCGTATGATGGCAGAGGTGAGAAAAACACACGTATTACAAAATGCAGCTTTCTCATTACGGATTATAAACAGTAAGCAAAACTACCTGACCCCTCCCATCATAACGTACGCTTTCCAGTTAGGACCCCACTAAAATATTATTTTGGTACCCTGTGGTCCTTTTATCGCTTTTCCCTCACGCAAAAGCAAGTGTTCTCTCTGTAATTTCTGTTTATGCTGTGGTATCTTTTACACTCGCCCAGACTCCCCATGCTGATGATGCCTGCTGGGTCAGTTATGACTCTACAACCTCAAGTTATGGGGCACCTTGTTTACTCTTGTTGCTAAGTCAGTAAAAGTGACCTGCCTGGTTATTTTTTCCATCCAGAGCTTGAAAGAAATCAGTTTTTGAAGTGGATCTAGCTCAGAGGTGGGCAAACATTTTGGTTCTTGGGCCACATTGAGTTCTAACATTTGACCAGGGAGCCGGAACAGGAGCAGATAGATGGCATGCTTTGGGAACCACTGGATTAGACCGATAGAATGGCGCGCCAGATTTTAAACAAGCGCACTAAATGTTACATCAAGAGCATTACATTTCAAATCTAGCGTAACATTTTGCTTGTTTTAACATCTAACACACTTGTTTACGTGCGTGTATTGGGTCCGATGGCTTTCCATATCTATGCACACTGTTTATTTTGACGGCGTGCACATCACAGAGTCATTTTAATGGGAGCAGTGTTGTTGTTTTCTCAACAAAGCCAATATTTCTAGAGTCCGCCATCTAGTGAGGAAACATCAGAATTGCAGAGGAAATAAAACTAACAAGGTTTATTTATTTAATTTTTTCCAGTTGGACGAGCCGGATTAAAACGTTTAATTGGCCGCATGTGGCTCGCGGACTGTAGTTTGCCCATGCCAGTTCTAGCTATTGGTTTACGACAGCTCAAGTTCCTAATGTCTCCTGTGGGTGGAGTCATAAAAATTAATAACTTAAAATAAGTTTTTATAAAAGTAGGAAGAGTGCAGATAAATTACTCTCAGTCATCGTCAACTAAAAAGTCCAGGTTTAATCTGGATTTGAACATTTTCAGAGTAAAGTCATGTCTCACTTTGTCAGGAAGAACCTGCACCAATAACAAAATTGTTCCTGAGGGTCTCGGAGTCTGAGATGGTTTTTATGTTACCATCATGTCACAGATTGGTCCTGACTCATGAAGAGATTCGTACTCTAGCAGAGCTCTAGTAAAGTCTGTCAGTAACATGCGCAGAAACATGCAGACGGGACCAAGTTGATAGTAGAAAGCGGGAAATAATTCATTTTGGGTGACATTCTGAGCTCTAAAAGAGCTGCTTGGTTCTTCAGGGAGACCCCCAGATAGTCCAACCACACCTCCACTTTCACCTCAGTCTTCTCTCTGGGACGTCATTGCTAACAGAGTCGACATTGTTAATTTCTCTCGCTCCACACAGACTTCCAATAAAACCTGCAGCAAAGCCTCGTTTCTTCTCTCCACGTGGAGAAAAGATGACACATCCATTCACGCCACCCTCAGCAGACCGTGAGCTCACTTGCTCCGAGACTTGGCAAACCGCTCAACAGTTTTATTGGACAGGAAATAAAATCCACTTTCTGAACCCCTCGCCTTTCTTTCAACTCCATCAGGAAACGTTTCCTGTCATCTGGTTCAGCAGATTTCACACGCACGCTGCA
Organism: Neostethus bicornis; assembly: GCA_902685375.1. Taxonomy (NCBI): domain Eukaryota; kingdom Metazoa; phylum Chordata; class Actinopteri; order Atheriniformes; family Phallostethidae; genus Neostethus; species Neostethus bicornis. The sequence goes on from LR738552.1 coordinate 3,070,572, forward strand.
TTGCTTTTCATTTATCTATTTGACTTCTTCGTGCGGTTTGAAACCCATTTGAATTTGGTTCTGTGACAAAAAAAAAAACACTCGCATATTTTCAGCTTGTCCAAAAAAAAAAAAAAAGAAGCATGATAAACAAGAATGTGTCGACGCCAAGGTGTCAAACAATATGCCCAGACACTATCAATATGTGACATTGATCTTTGCTGCATGACCCTGAAAACCTAATTGGTTCATGTATGTTTGGTACTGAGTAATTACTGGTAGTTTCATTAAAAGCCCTCCAATGGTTTGAGAAATAGTGAATTCAGAAGAATTTGTGACCTTCATGACTTGGACAGTCGTTCGCAGGAACCTAGAAACCTAAACAGGCCATCTATGGTTGGTACTGAGTAACTGTCAGCAGTTTAATTAAAATTCCTTATGTAGTTTGGGGTAGGCAAAATGTTTGTCGCCACATTTTGTGGGTGGAGGCATAATTTTCTTTCTCTGGTTAGACTCGTGCTTCTAAATCATTGTACCTAAAATTAAAAAGACATATAGGTATTACTAATAATAATACATTTGAAAGCAAACCAGAATAAAAACAGAAGAAGCCAGAAAAGACCAAAGTGGGACTTTAACGCTTGCCCAGTTTTCACAAAAAGTTGCTGGGTTGTCCGTGTCATCCATACCGCTCTTAACAACCATGGTCCTGAATTTGAACACTTTTGCTGATTCTCGTTGCAGCCTCTTCACTCTTCAGTATTTCATTATTTTCCAATACGTTTCCTCATGTCTATTATTGTTTTCCTTCTTAGACTCCCATGAACCAGGCCTCTACCCGCTCACACTGTATTTTCACAGTGCATCTCAGCAAAAGGGAACCCGGCTCGGCCACACTGAGACGCTCCAAGCTGCATCTGGTGGACCTGGCCGGGTCGGATCGAGTCGCCAAGACCGGTCTGGATGGGCAGCTGCTGACTGAGGCCAAATACATTAACCTGTCCCTTCACTTTCTGGAGCAGGTAGAAAGGTTTTTATTTAATCCAGGGCGCTCTGGCTAGTTTACTAAAAAGTAAATATATAGAAAGTTTACTCAAATTTTAATTTAATTTTTTATAATCAGAGGGGCTGTGGGCGTGAAGAAAGACCAAGCCACTTGGAGCTGTCTGATTGTTTGTTTCTGATGCAGGTGATCACAGCGTTATCCGAGAAGCACCGCTCCCACATTCCGTACAGGAACTCCATGTTGACATCCGTTCTGAGGGACAGCCTTGGGGGGAACTGTATGACCACTATGATCGCCACCATGGCGGTCGATGTGAGAAACATTGACGTAAGGATGCATCCCTGTCGTCACACATTGGGAAAGCATAAGTTTATAAATGAACACAAGAGGAAATATGTCATAGAACCACAGTTTTTCTTTCCGTTTTGACAGATTTTGGTTCCTCCAACAGGAGTCCATCTCCACGTGTCGCTTCGCTCAGCGAGTGGCTCTCATCAAGAACGAGGCAACGCTGAACGAGGAAATGGACCCTTCCCTGGTGAGGTCACTAGACACTTTTACCCAATGCTCAGCCACAAAGGCATGACACAATATGTTAAGTTAGCAATATCCAAGCCTCTCCGCAGCTTCAACAGCTAAAATTATCAGTAGGCTGACTACTCTGGACGATGCTCCATCTGAGTGAAACAAAATGGAACTTGTTTCTCTTCCCAGGAACACCTCATTTTTTTCACTAGTTCATAAAAGGTGTATTTGATCTGAGAGATTTAGAATTTTCACAGGTCCTATTTGCATGCTCTGTCTTGTTTACATGTTTCTTTTCTGATGGGATTGTCGGGGTTCATCTTCTTTTTTCAGCATTTCCCTTCAGGGGGCGCCACAGCAAGTCAGTTTCTTGCTGACTTGCTGAGCAAGAAACAAGTCTTATTTTAAAAAGATATCTTCTTATTTTAAAAGATATCCTTTTAAAATAAAAACAAGGCCCTTTTTCAAGACTGTCGAGGTTTATGTTACAGTTATTTTTTTCAAGAATATTCTTTAAAGTGTTGCTCTGGTATCACATATACTAAAATTGGAACAATATCCTTTAAATATTTTTAATATTTTGAAAAATAAAATAGCTTCCTCCGCAGAGTGGCTGGGCTCTCACTCAGAGATCCGGTGAGGAGCTCTGCCATCCGGGAGGAGCTCGGTCTCGATCCGCTCCTCCTCCAGGTCGAGAGGAGCCAGATGGGGTGGTTCGGGCATCTGGTCAGGATGCCCCCTGAGCGCCTCGCGGGCGAAGTGTTTCGGGCATGTCTTACCGGGAGGAGACCAAGGGGCAGACCCCGGACCTGCTGGAGAGACTATGTCTCACAGCTGGCCGGGGAACGACTTGGGATCCTTCCAGGTGAGCTAGAGGATGCAGCCGGGAAGAGAGAGGCCTGGGCTGCCCGCTTGAGGCTGTTGCCCCCGCGACCCGACCACGGAACTAGCGAAAGATGACAGAACGGAACGGAAAAATAACCTGCAAATAATTTGGAATAAAAATGAAATATGTTGAATTTAAACACGTTAAAAGTTAGTTTTCCAGGTTTGTTTGCACGCCTAGATTTAGGATAAAATCCACGTCTCTGTTGAAGAGGCTCCTGGTTTTTTTTAGTAAGCAAAGCCAAATAAAACATCTCTGAATATGCGTTAGTGGGTGCAATCCCAACGGAAATCATAGAAAAGCAAAAAGAAAAAAAAGTGCACACGTGTGGTCAGTCACAGGTTTCACAAGCCTGACACGTTCTTTTACTCGCTTTCTACATGGTGTAGCTCAGCATTCATAAATCTGCTAGTGAGAAGAGCTTTTCAGGAGGCTTCTGTGTTACTGCTGCTACTGGGATTTGGCTGGCCACTTGCAAACCCTGCAGAGGTATTTTTAAGAGAGTCTGCGGCCGGCTCAGTAATTGTGACCGTGTCTGGTTGCACCCAAACTGGGTCCATCACAGCTTCAGCTGCTGGCAAACCCAGAAAATCAACTAACAAACTCACGTTTCAATGTTTATAGATTTTGTTTGCTTTTCTCCCTCATCTCTAACTCCTTTTTTCGCACATATTTACCAAAGAGGCTCAGGTGTGTTCACCACAAAGTGGTAGTAAAGCCTGGAAAAGCAGGAAACCAAGCAGACCAGACAAAACGCATTACTTAAGTAGTGGACAGGAAAAAAAATGAGGTGTTGAAAGTAACCTGTGGTGTGTTGAATTTTGCCACCGTTGGAGAACCATATAAGGCTTGTAGCTCCTCAGAGGTCACCTTCTCCGTGTCGTTTACACCAGACTAGTCCTGTTCTTCATCCATCACTGACTTTCTTTCTGCAAAAACCCTGCAGCTTGGGTCGAGCTCACTGTGAAACAGAAATGCACAATATCACCAAGAGCATTAAATAAGGATACAACAGTAATGATACCAGTATCTGAGATGATGATAAGGTACTATACTGTATTTGTACACAAATTCACCTCTGAGGGCACAATACCACAATAAATCCATTATATTTATTTGTTTTTTTAACCATGCACAGTTTCCGGTTGTTTTATGGCAGTCATTTACAGTATCTTTGCCGTGGAGACATACAGTACATTCAGCTCATCCTCACTTGCTATCCTCAGCCCAATCATACAAGTATGGCATGAATCTCAAAGAGACAATTCTTTTAAATGGCTTAGTTTCATACAAGTGGATTCCTACATGTAACTAACTATTGCTTGCTAAATGTCAGAACGGAAGAAAAAAAAAAAAAACAGGTGTCTAAATGCAGCGCCAGGCGTTTGAATGGGACGTCGCCATGTTTCAGCAGAACCCAAGTTCCAATAAATTCCGTCACATCTGCTAGCTGGCGCCAGACACTAACCCTACCTGCCAGACCAGGTCGTCCCAGCTCTCATCCTGTTACTGACATGTAAACAACTTTAAATTCCGTAACTGATTAACAAAAAAAGTTCATTTTTCACAAAATATGAACATGTGGTTAAAATGAGAGGCGGTCACCAGAGCAACTCTCTGAGCGACATAGATCGGTAAATGAAATAATGAAATACTTTGAGCTTAGTTGTGATAAAAAGAAATAACCGTGCACCAGAGATCCTTGTCAGATACTACAGGGGGATTAAGTTATCAAATCAACTCTTTATTGCAGCCCCCCAAAAATGAACTGTATGACATACAAAACACAACAGACAGAATAATACAATGGTAACTTAGAGAGCAGATAAACAGGTTCTCCAACGTCTCCAGAGTTCCGGGGAAAATCTGTCCGGGCTTTTCTCGGGCATAGTTAAAAAATTAATAGTCATTTTTGGAGTTATGGGTTAGGTGTGGATGTGAAATATTACTTTGAAGCGGGTGCACGTCAGTACACAATTTCAAACATGGCAATTGCCAGTGTGCATTTACAGTATATTAAATGACAATCTTTTCTAATTGTTTCCATCGCTGCTTCGAGTGCTTCATTTCACTGTCCTCAGTTCACTTCAGGTTCTCTTCTCGAGTCCCATCTTTTACCCACATCTTACCATTTGCATTTGCCAGCTTCCTAAATGGCTTAGAGTTACAGAAAAGTCCACCTTCTAGAGCTTGCTCAACTTGCGTAAAAATTGGCGTACAGATTGATTTGGGCAAAAGCCTGTCTCATTAATCAAGTCCCTGGAGAAAATAGAGTCTGATGGGAAGGGGATCTGTGCAGAGTCCTGACCGTTGCCTGATTGAATACCTTTGTGGTGATTTAGAGCAGAGACTAGTTTGACCTCCAGATGTTCCTTTGGAAGAAACACACTCCTAAGCCCTTAAAGTCAAAGCTTGAATAAGACTAGGGCTAAAAAAAAAAAAAGAAAAAAAAAAAAAATAGTATCTAATAAACCTGAATTCTTTACCACAGGAGTGGCCTGATTTTCTCCAATTGATGACTCCGGTTTCTCTTTAATCTTTTTAATTAAACTTTCATTTTTGATCATCCATACTGCCAACTTACTGTAACTTTAGCTGTTCCGCACACTTCCCTTTGGCAGCATGACATACGTCCAGTACAGAAGCAGAATGAGGAGTCCATACCAAGGGCTGGCATTTAAAAGAAACCACAAGCAGTTTTATGAGACTGTAAGAAAAACATGAGAACAACACCATCCTCCACAAAGTTTCCAGTAATTTACTTTTTTAAACAAACTTCAGATGAGGTTTTGAACACTAGCCTTTCTGTGTGGAGTTTGCATGTTCTCCCTATGTTTGCGGGGGGTTTTTCCTGGGTACTCCAGTTTCCTCCCACCCTCCAAAAACATGCATGTTAGGTTGATTGGCCGGTGCCAAATTGCCCCTAGGAATAAGTGTGTTTGTATGGTTGTATGTGTGTGACCCTGCGACGGACTGGCGACCTGTTTGGGGTATACCCTGCCCCTCACTTTGAATCAACTGGGATGGGCTCTGGCACCCGCACAACCCCGAAAGGAATAGAAGGTTAAGAAGGTGACTGACAAACTTTTCCAACATACTATTGCGTGGTTCTTTTTTGCATCACAGATAGATAACGTAACAATAAAAGCCTTTTATGCACACAAATACCACTAAAAATACTGAAGGCAACTCAGGAGCTGCCTTCTGCAAATCTCTAGATGTGGGTAAAAGATGACACTTGTGGATAAAACCGGAAATGAACTGACAACAGGGAAATTAATCCTTTGAAGCGATGAGGAAACCATTCCAAAGCACATGTAACTGCCTGTTATGAGAAAAAAATTAGACCACATCATAAAAAAGTTGATTAATTAAGATTCATGGACACTTTGAAATCAACACATTTGTACTCATTTTGTAAGTCTGTACTACAGTGCACCCATTTCTATGTACAATATTTTATACCATACACAGTAGAAAAGGCTTGAAAGTTGTTTTCTGGACAGTGTATTTGTTAATTGAGACGTTTCCATCTGGAAATCATTTTCAATCTGAAAAAGCCTACATATAAAGCCAAATATTATTAGGAAGAATTATATTGTTGAAAGATCAAGCTGAGGATTTCTTGGACCACCTCCATAGACTGACTTCTCTCACCTCGATTGCATCCTCCAGCTCACTTGGGAAGATCCCGAGGTGTTCCCTGTCCATCTGTGTGACATAGCCTCTCCAGCAGGTGCGGGGGTCTGTCTCGGGGTCTCCTCCTGGTGAGATGTGCCCAGGCCTTCAGGAGGCGTCCTGACCAGATACCTGAACTACTCCATCTGGCTTCTCTGGATCCGGAGGAGCAATGGCAGACCTCCTCTCTCACTCAAAGAGTGAGAGCCCAGCCACCCTGCAGAGGAAGCTCATTTCGGCCACTTGTATCTGCATTTAGGTTATTCGGCCATTAATAGTTATAAAATATTACCAAACAGTCTGCCAGTAGGTCCACTACTTCCAAACATGCGTGTTCATATGAAATAATTTGACCTTTGTTTCAGCCAGCTTCTGTTGCCAGGTTGACTATAAAGAGTGGAGCTTATGTGAAGGATTTCAGAAGCCGTTTCTCTTCTACATGTGGAGAAAACTTCATCAGAAATATTTAGGTTTAACTTTCAGCATTGCTGAGGAGAGAGAAAGATCCAAAAATTCAGTTCAATGAAAAGCTTGGTCAGGCAGCCAAGAAAACCTGGCTGGGTAGGATGGTGATGACATGGAAGTTCTTTTTCTTCTTCTTCTTCAAATTGTTTCCGGCAGGCTATACGCTCGAGTGCGCAATGCTGCCCTCCACCGGATGACATGGAAGTCAGGGGAGACTGCCTTTAAATAGGCACCAGGATCCACAGGTGTGTGTCAGCAGACTAATCACCCTCAGGTGTCCCTAATCAGGGTAATGAGGGAAGATGCAGGGCTGCCTCTGGTGAAGGGACCTTATTAGGAATGTCAGAATTCAGCTCAATCAAGTCAATGACAAACAAGCTGTGTGCAGTTTCACTGGTCTGGTTTCCCTTCTGATCCAACCCAAACAGTCGATCTGAATGAAAAGCTCCGATTAGCATCTAACTGTGAGTCTAACAAACCCTTTTCTCACAAGCCAGAGAGACATCTCCTGCAGGTGGGTGTGAAAATTCCTGCGTTTAGTTGCTGGTTTTTGTTTCTTCCTGCTTAGCGAGCGTGTGTCAGTATAGAGGCAGGACTGTGTGGTGGTCCACGTGGAATCATAGCGTTAAACTCCAGGCTGCGTTTAGGTGTAACGGGAAACTTTGTCTCCTGTACGTCGTAAAAAAAGGCCCCATAATAGGTGTGTTTGTGGATGGCATGCTGCGTTGCATAAAGCGTGTGCACTTTAAGTGGAGCCTGTGGTTAAACTGAACGCCTGCAGCTCCCTGTGGGGGATGCCTGATATTTTAAACCCAACACAATATACAAAAAGAACATTTTCATAGATCAGAAGCCCAATCTGCTGGGCTAACATGAGTTTTGCGGAGCTTAGAGGACTCCATCAGTCACATGGTGTGAGCCGGAGTGAATGGGAGCCGCACTGCGGTGCCAGTGTGGCCTCGCTGCTCTGAAATAGACTCCACATTTCTGCTGACCAACAACTGGTGGTCAGATTTTGAGGATGCAGCTGGAAGAATTACATCAGACCACTGCTTCCAAAAAAGAGATCCAGGGAGCGGCTTTGGCCAGGTCAGCCGAGATTTTCTGTTAAAACACACGATACAGGGTGGATTAGGAGGGAAATTTTTCATGGAACTGGATGGCACATCACCAAAACCACACGACAAGTCTGCTTCTTCTCCTCAGCATCATGACTGGATGGATCTGACTGGTTTCTGCTTAGACACCAGCTGAATACAGTGGTTGGTGTTTAAGCTCAAAATGAACTTTAAACTTTTTCTCATTTTTTGTCTCTGCAGCAGAAAAATTGCAGACTGGCAAACAGTTGGCATTTTCTGGGATGTTTTTTTTTTTTTTTTTAAGCTTTTCTTTGCCATAAGTGTGTGGTTTGAGACGCTAGTTCCATTTGATCTACACTCATTCTAAAGAAAGAGTTGGTCCATGTGAGAAAACAATGAAAATAAACAAACAAAAGTTATGTGGTAAGAAAAAAACTCACCATCGTTCAAATCTGCAAAGTAATCAACTTTATTGTTTCCAATTATTGTAGATGTTTTACGTCTGTATAAATCCTCACTGGAATCTTAAAACATTTTCTCTGACTGTTGTTAAGGTTTTCATCCTTAAGAAAAAATCTAAAATGAGCTATCTGTCAGGATGTGGGGATGTGGAAGGGGGAGGTGGACCCAAATTCCGGACATAAACAGGATTTATTTAACAGAAGTCAAGCAAAAGGCGCAAGGCAAAAACATAGGATTAACTCAGGATCAAAAAGTTCAAATGATACAACAGAGTTCAAAGATAAACTTGGTCAGGCAGTCAGGAGGGCCTGGCTGGGAAGGATGATGACGACCAAGCCAAGAATTCAGGGGAATTGCCTTTAAATAGGCAGCAGGATCTACAGGTGTGTGTTATCAGACCAATCACCTTCAAGTGTCCCTAATCAGGGTGATGAGGGAAGGTCCAGGGCTCCCTCTAGCGACAGGTGAAGGAATCATGGCACAATTAATACGTTTTGCATCTATCCATATCACAGCAAAGAGTTTGTGCCCTTGACATTTGTGACCTCAATTTTTGATTGCTTTACCCCAAAAACCTTATCAGTTCATATACAGTGTGTACTCGGTAACAGTACTCAGTGGAGAATTTCATTAAAAACATTTCTGAGTTTGAAAATGTCGTGTTCACAAAAGTGTTTCAGACACACAAACTGCCCGAGAGCATAATGTCCTCTCCACAGTCTTTAAATAAAATCATAAAAACATTCAAAGTATTAAAGGGAAAAAAATGGGATAAACGCACAAGTAGTGCCAGTATATTTATAAAATGACTTTCTAACTGGGAAAATCCCCAAATGTTGAAGAAAACAACCCAGAATTCCAACAAGACGTGTTTGGGTGGCACAGGAAATGGAAGAGATTTTTTTTAAAAAAGTCCACATGATATTGCATGGGCGAGAAGTCGTACCAGTAACTGTGGAACCACAATTTTGTTATAGGGAATGTCTTCCTGAAAAAGGGGAGGATTGGGATTTTACTTACTTTTCTGTGCCTGAGAACCTAATGTGCATGTTGTTTGTTGTTTTATTTTCCCAGCTCATAGCTCGTTTAAAAAACGAGATCCTGTTACTTCGTGAGGAGCTGGCCTTGGTGACGGGGGAGCAGAGATCAGAACAGCTGACTGAAGAAGAGCTCTTAACGTACGCTATTTTATTCTATTTTACTCCGCTATCCTGTAAATCCTTCATTTTCACAATCAAATCACAAAAAACTTCTAAAAACTTTAGCACCACTTTCTATATTTAGAAATAAACTGTTTGTGTACTTGTTGGTGAAAGAAACACAGTCTGATCAACTTGAACGTTACTGTTTGACTAAATATGACCTTGTGTACGAATAAGTAGAGGGTTTGCCTACCGTGAGTAAAAAACAGCAGAGTGGGCGGCGGTCACCACTTTTTGAGTGTCACATTCTGATCTGTCACAAAAATAAAAAACAATTCAAAACAATTTAAAGTTTTAACAAACAAGACTAAGACTCCACTAAGGCATCGAACAATATGTCCCCGCCTGCTCTGTAAGTTTGTGACCTTAATGTTTGGTTTCACGAATATAAAAACCTAATCAGTTCATCTGTAGTTTGCACTGAGGAACTGTTGGCAGGTTCATTACAATTCCTTCAGTGGTTTGCAGTGGTGGAACGTAACGAAGTAAATGTACTTCGTTACTGTACCTAAGTAAAAGAATTGTGTATCTGTACTTTACTTAAGTAAAATTTGAGACCAGTACTTTTACTTCACTACATTTTTAGAGCAAATATCTGTACTTTTACTTCACTACTTTTTAAAAGTGTGTTTTACATTTTTCGTTACATTTTTGTTCAGGAATTTGAAAAATACACCATTTTTTTTAGCGCATCTTGAAGCCGCATCGCCAAAATCAAAAGAAGCAGTTGATCGGGAGAAGAAGTCATGAATCAAGAAACATTTTCCACATTCATTCATTTAGAGGGTGGGTCACACCCCTGCAGAGTATTTATCCTGGTTACCATGGTGACACCCTATAGCACAAAAAATAACATTTGAATTATGGTCGAATACTTTTACTTCTTACTTAAAAAGTACAAGTTACACCAACTACTTTTGTACTTTTACTTAAGTAGATTTTTTTTTTATTGGTACTTTTATTTAAGTACAAAAAGTGAGTACTTCATCCACCACTGGTAGTTTGGGATACGTTAGAACGGCTATAGTTGAACTGGATATACCAATGAAAAATCTTCCAAACCACTGAAAGAATTTCAATAAAACTGCACACCGTTAGTACTTAAGCCCTTCCTGGGTATGTGGGCGTGGCAGAAAACAAAATCCATGACCAAGAACAACTCGACATTCAAATTGTATTGAAATACCGTAAGGAAATCTTGCAAATTACTCAGACTGGCATGAATGAAATAGCAACTCTCTTTAGATTTTTTTGAGGTGAGGACAACGTTTTTTTTTTTTTTTTTACCTGTCCTGTCCGGCGTTGTGACAAGCAGAATAATGATCTGTATGTCAAGTATTGCTGGGCAGTTTTGTTCTACCAGGGTCAGCACAATGTGCCGACCCTGACAAGCTTTATTTGTTTATTTTAAATGCTTTACAATCAAAATATATATGCTTTCTGCGCTGGACCTGACAGAAATTACTAAGGAGAGGGGCGTGGGTAGGTGGGGTGAAAAAGAGGAGGGATAGGGTACAGAAGAAGAAGAAGAGAGGGGGAGAAAGTAAAAAGAAAATCTGAAGTTGTAGTATTCTGCATCACAACCAACCTGCTGAATTATCTGAGGGGAAAAAAAAAAGTACAAACAAGAGTTTAAACCAGTGATAAAACTGACACATACAACAAAACCTTCTATAGCAAATGATGTACAACACAAACACATGTTACTAGAGTTATAATAATATTGGTTGAAAGCAAGGAACATAGCGGACAGTAAACAGAGTGATATAGTGTGCGAGTGTGAGTGAAAGTACATGCATGCTGCCGATGTGAACCATGTGCTTATTAGGACCAACGGATTGTCCCCAGCCCCAAAGGATTGGAACGAGGGAGGCAGAGACACACGCTACCCGGGCCCACGCCCATCCAGATCCCGGGACCCCGAAGCCGGGCCGAGGAGCCGCCCACCCACCCAGCAAGGCGCACAGAGAAACCCCTGCCAGAACCACTCCAGCACCAAGGAGCACGGGCCTCCCCGATGCCAGGACCCACAGGCCTCGGGGCAGACGCGGCAACCGTACCCCACGGCCCTAGGCGAGCCCAGGGGTGACAGAAGTCAAGGCCCGGACCGAGAGGGGAGCACTCACCCCAAGGGCCCAGGGACCCGACAATCCCCGAGCCGGGGCTCAACCGGGGGCCCAGCAGGGCCAGGCTACCCCACATGCAGCCGCCACAGCCCAACACACAGCCAGGTGCCCGACCCAGGCAGCCCAAAGACCACCTCTGCACACCTAATGTCCCTCTTCACTACCCTAGTCCCTCAACTGTAGTCCTGCCAACTCTCTAGTGATGCTCACCCCAGTGCACCTCTTAACCCCAACTGGTGACGAGGGGCCCCGGCAGGGCCAGGCAAGACCGCCCCCGGGCCCGTTTCCCCCATACAAAAACCACACAACCGTATCTCTGGGTGTCTCCCAGATCCCGGCCGACTCGAAGGGACACAGACGGGTGAAGACCGGCCGCCCTCCCCCGGTCCCACCTGTGTATGTATGTGCTGCAATTGAAGTGGGCGAGAGAGCGCTTGCAGGTGGCGGGCCCTGTCGCTGCCAAGCGGCATTGCCCCCCAACCCGAGGACCTCTCTGTGTGTAGTTTAGTTTGGAATGTGTGTGGTGCCATTGTGCCATGTTCAGTATCTAAGGTGGGAGCGCAGAAAGATCTTATTCCCCATCAGAAGAAAATTTCTGTCTGAAGGGGCCCGCGCTGTCATCTCTGTGGACAAACTATTTATAAATGGACAACTTCACCGCGACCAAAACACCACTCCCTGGCTCTACTAAAGCAGATATGTATCCACACCTCTCACACACTTCGCACTGTTAATAAGCTATGTTTTGTATTAATTTATCCACTAGGCATAACTTACTGAGCACACAGTTTACTCACCATAGTTAAAGTCGCCACCAGTCTCTCGCCACCTTGAAACAGGCTAATCTTTATGGGTTTGTTCTATTTTGTTTTTCTTTTTTTTCTTTTTTTCCCCATCATCTCTCCCACTGCACCCCCCTTGAACCCTGCTTTTCACACTCTCTTTCTCTTTTCCTTTCCCCCACTCACCTATGCTGCCACATATTCCAACCATACTTCTATATTAATGCTTCCATTAATACTGACTCATATAACACACTCAAACACACATTCACACATCCAATATTACATACACACACATAAAAACAGCACACATAGCGAGTCACAAGCAACACGCTCAGATTGTACATGTACAGACACACTTATTTTATTTACCATTCAACATTAGACACTCATTCACACTCTCCCTAATAACAGCATGTCCACTCTTAAGTTAGTCACATGGAATGTGCACGGAGCTGGGACCAGAGAAAAGAGACTAAAAATTTTTAGTGAATTAAAAGACCTTCAGGCAGACTTGATTTTTCTTCAAGAAACTCATATGTCCAGTTCAACAGTGGATGTCTTCTCCACAACAGACTTTCCTAACATACTGTATACTCAGCTTGCTATAATTCTAGACAAAGGGGAGTAGCTATCCTCATAAATAGAAAAATTAAATATACAGAAATCAACAAAATCTTAGACCCAGAAGGGAGGTATATAATACTCACCCTTTCCATTCAAAATATAACATTCTGTTTAGCTAACGTGTACGCCCCCAATATAGATGACCCCGCTTTCTTTCACTCCTTTTTTTCCACACTTTCTGAATACACAGACAAATCACTAATAATAGGAGGGGACTTTAACATGGTTTTGGATCCAACAGCTGACAGGCTAAATAGTGCCAGAAATGCTAGAACCTGGCAATCCACAAACTCTGTTAAACAGTATATGGAGGATTTTGGTCTTTGCGATATCTGGCGATCCTACCATCCTTCAGCGAGAGCTTACACCTTTTTCTCCTCTGTACATCAATCATATTCCAGGCTAGATTATTTTCTGGTCAGTAGCTCTTTGTCAAGTATAGTTTCAGATACACAGATTCACCCAATCACTGTTAGTGACCACGCACCAGTTTGCTTGACTCTTAGAAATAAAACATCTACTCCTTCACCTAGGAACTGGAGGTTCAACACAGCGTTACTCAGAGATCCCGTCTTTACTGATTATTTTATTAAAGAATGGTCCTCATTTCTAGAAAACAACGACCACCCAGGTATTTCACCGTGCCTTCTCTGGCAGACAGGGAAGGCTGTCATGAGAGGCAAAATAATATCTTTCTCATCCCATAAAAAAAAACAGGAAGATGCTAAAATAGTGGATTTAGAACAGAGAATTAAATTGCTTGAAGAATCTTATAACTCCGCAGATGAACAAACTTTGAATCAAATAAGGAAAGCGAGGCATGAATTAAATGACATAATTAATCAAAGAACTCAATTTCTAATACAGAGATTACGCTTAGAGAGTTTTGATCATAGCAACAAATCTGGGAAATTTTTAGCAAACCAACTTAAACTAAACAAAGAAAAAACAACTATATCATCAATCACAGACCCATCGGGAAACATAACACACGATCCAAACACAATAAACAGCACCTTTAAATACTTCTACCAATCCCTCTACACACCCCAAATAGACCCTTCTGATCACGACATTAATAATTTTCTAGATAACATCAACTTACCTACACTACAGGAAGCACAAATAACACCTTTAGAAGCCCCCCTGTCTGCAGAAGAGCTTCACAACGCACTAACTAACATGCCCAGTAAAAAAGCACCAGGTCCAGACGGCTTTCCAGCAGAATTTTATAAGGAATTCTGGTCAACTTTAGCCCCCACTTTTGTCAGGATGACAACAGAAATCAAAGAGAATAATCACCTACCACCAAGTATGAACTCTGCGGACATTATTTTAATTTTGAAACCCGGTAAGAATCCCACGTTACCTTCTAGCTATAGACCCATTTCCCTAATTAATGCAGACCTTAAAATAATTTGCAAAGCTCTTGCAGGAAGGCTCGAGAAGGTAGTACCTTACCTTGTACATCCTGACCAAACAGGATTTATCAAAGGTAGACATTCCTCCACTAATATGCGCAGACTTATTAACCTAATCGATTACACAGCCATCAATAACCAAAAAGCAACAATTGTTTCACTGGACGCTGAAAAGGCTTTCGATCGAGTTAACTGGAAATTCTTAATAGCGGTCTTAAATAAATTTAGTTTTGGACAGTCCTTCACCAACTGGATCAAAATATTATATAGCTCTCCCAATGCACGAGTTAAAACAAATAATCACACGTCAGCAAACTTCAACCTTCAAAGAGGAACCAGACAAGGCTGCCCATTGTCACCCTCTTTGTTCGCTCTCTTTATTGAACCTCTAGCTGCTGCTATTCGACAGAGCACAGATATTGAAGGCATTCAGACTAAAAATGTAGAGCATAAAATAAGTCTTTATGCAGATGATGTTATTTTATTTGCTTCAAACTCACAATCTTCATTTTGTAAAACAATCTCGCTGATTAATAAATTCTCCTCAGTCTCTGAATACTCCGTAAATTGGACTAAGAGCACAGCTTTATCAATTAATTGCAATTTTCAAAACCCGCCCTCAACTAAATTACAACCAGGCAACATAAAATACCTAGGAATAAATATTTCTCCAAATCTTTCTGAGCTATTCAAATTAAATTACACCCAACTTTTTAAAACTATCGAAGCAGACCTCATAAGGTGGAAAACTCTTCCCATTTCACTAATGGGGAGAGTGGCCACAATTAAAATGATGATTCTACCCAAAATTAACTATCTGTTCTCTATGATTCCAACCAAACCTCCGACCACTTGGTTCAAATCTCTAGACACCTGTATCTCTCAATTCCTCTGGAAGAGCAAACCACCCAGGATTAGTTTGAAAACGCTTCAGAAATCAAAAGACAGAGGTGGCTTAGAGCTGCCTAATTTTCAGGATTACTTCTTGGCAAATAGACTGCATTATATCTTAAAATGGCTGAAACCTGACCTATTGGACGAATCTTGGATAGATATAGAGCACACTCTTTGCGAGAACCTTAACATCTCTGATCTACCTTTTTTTAGTTCAGGCATTAAACGCCACAAGTGTTTCAGAAGTTTAAACATCAGCTCAACACTAACAGTCTGGTGGGAATTTCTTAAAAAAAACAACTATACAATATTCCCATGTAAGCTCACCCCCATTTGGAACAATCCTGATATTCTATTAAACAAAAGCGTGGTGTGCTTCAATTCTTGGAAGGATAAAGGAATCCAACAGTTTCAACACATAATTCATAACAAAGCATTCATCTCCCTCTCATCTCTATCATCAAATCATGGGATCAGCAACAGTAAGTTTCTTGAATACAGGCAACTTAAATCCGTAATAACTTCTAAGTACCGCTTGAACCAATTGGACCTTGAACTTCCACTCACAGTGACACAACTCATGAATCTAAACAATCCTAAACTCACCTCGAAAGTCTACAAATTAGTATCTAAAATAGACGACACAATCCACCTCCCGATGTCAAAATGGGAATCTAATCTATCACTAAACTCCAGTCATCAATTCTGGCTGCAGATCTGTCTGAATGCCTTTAATATGACCAACAGTCCAAACTTACAACTTATCCAGTACAAGATTCTTCACAGAACTCATTACACAAGACGTAGGCTATTTAAAATGAGCCTTGTACAGTCTATGATTTGCACACAGTGCACAGGTAATAACGTTGATGACTATATGCACGCCCTGTGGCTCTGTGCACCCGTGCAAACTTTTTGGCATAAAGTCTGTGAGGACTTATCCAAATTAACTAAACTTAAAGTTCCTGCCTGTCCAAAGCTTTGTTTGTTAGGCGACCTAAGTGAAATGAACATTGAAACTCACAAGGCACAAATGGTTCTCACTGCCTTATGTATCGCAAAGAAAACTATCCTCCTGAACTGGAAATCCAAAACCACTCTTAGCATTAACCAGTACAAAAACCTCCTGTCAGACCACATCAGCTTAGAGATCATGTCTGCATCTTTTAAACATGATTCAACCTCAGTGACCCTCTGGTCCCAGCTGATTAGTCACATCACTCAGTAAGAACATGGTGATAATAGGTACGGGTTTAAACTAGTTCCGGGGGCTTGGAGCGGGGGGCGGTTGGGGTCTCCATGCATCCAGAGGGTCTGGTGTCGACCTGGTCCCGGGGCTCTAGTTGGCCGGGGCGTGGGGCGGCTCGCTTGACTAGCGAGGGAATCGGGATCTCTGTGCCGGCTCCTGCTGGGGTACGGGGCTGGCAGTGGCTGCCGGCCTGAGACGGCGTTGGTGGGACCCTGGTTGGGGTTGGTTGTCATGGTGGGGGCTGGGTTGGGGGGGTCGGCCTTGGGGAGCTGGGGGCTTGCTTCTGCGGGCTGGGGCTCTTGCCTGGGTCCTGGGGGGGCCTAGGCTGTCCTGCAGTGGTCACTGCAGTCGGACCGCCTGGTGCCCGACCTGGGGATCCACGTCTCACCTGCTGCACGGAGGGGTTGTGGAGGGGACCAGGGAAGGAAGTAGGGTGCAGCAGAAAGAAAGGAGAGGTAAGACGAGGCTGTGTGGTGACGGGGTGCCTCGGAGGGTGGGGTGGGCCCAGGTCCTTGGGCTTGTTGGAGGTTGTTTCTGATGGCTCTGGGGTCTCCTGCTGCTCTTGTGTGGCGGAGGACACTACCTCGGTGGCTGTGTCCCGCATGGCTGCCTCTTTTTGGAGCGTGCTGTTTGCCTCGTGGTTGCCTGGCTGGTTCGGAGGGCCCCTGGCGCTTACCGTGTCCGGCTGGGGAGCCGGTCGCCCGGGGGGATGTTTCCCTCCTTCCGGTTGTGCCCATCCGCCTGCTCTCTCCCCGTCCCACACTGCCACATGCTCACTGTCACTTAGGGCGCGGGGTCTGGATGGGTGGGGCACGCTGACGAGCCTTGGGGAGGGTGATCCCCCTTCTGAGTCCCCGTCTGCACCCATCCTCCACTCCACTTTTAACTGCATCTTAGTCATTTATATTCATATAGGGTCTTGAGGGGTATTTCGGAGAGGGAGTGCCAAGTGGGGACACCTGCACTCCCTCCCATGCCGTTCCCCCTCAATTTTAAATCCCACCTTAGGTGAGGACAACGTTTAAACACAGTAAAATGAAGCCAGTGTAACCCCGGGGGGAGAAAAACATCCCGCTTTTTTTCTTGTTTTACTCTCTTTCTTTGTTTCTTTGAGTTACTCAGTCAGAAATAATTAGATAAATACTATTCCCTGCTCGCCAATCAGTGTTTACTTTATGTAATTAGGTGACCCACTGCGTCTCCTTGAAAATGACTTTCGGATGAAAGTAAAAAAAATGTCAATCTTCAAGTTATGCTGTTCGGAAGACGTCTTTGAAGCCTTTTTGGAAAAACCCCAGTTTATTTCAATTACAAAGAGCATCTACATGAAAGTGGAGATGATCCAGGTGGAACTGGGTGGCAGAGGAGCTCAAGAGGGCCAGCGCTCAGATGTTACTGAGAAGCAAAAACAGTGTGTGAGTTCTAAAAGTAGGAGCACAGTTTAGATGAGTCAGTAATCAGTTTCCACATGGGTTATTGAAGAACTGATGAAGATATGAGGTGAGTAAGTGGATCCAGTTGAGCCTAAACAGTCCAGGCCAACAATCAACAGCCACCACAGTCCAAAGCAGCACCTGGGGGAAGTAGACAAAAAACAGGCACTAGAGAGCGTCACCGTTCCGTTCCGTCATCTTCCGCTTGTTCCGGGGTCGGGTCGCGGGGGCAACAGTCTCAAACGGGTAGCCCAGGCCTCTCTCTCCCCGGCTGCATCCTCCAGCTCACCCGGAAGAATCCCAAGTCGTTCCCTGGCCAGCTGTGAGACAGTCTCTCCAGCGGGTCCGGGGTCTGCCCCTTGGTCTCCTCCCGGTGAGACGTGCCCAAAACACCTCGCCTGCGAGGCGCTCGGGGGGCATCCTGACCAGATGCCCGAACCACCCCATCTGGCTCCTCTCGACCTGAAGGAGGAGCGGCTCGACACCGAGCTCCTCCCGGATGGCAGAGCTCCTCACCCGATCTCTGAGTGAGAGCCCAGCCACCCTGCGGAGGAAGCTCATTTCGGCCGCTTGTACCCGCAATCTCATTCTTTCGGTCACACCATATTTTATTAACATTTGTAGATAAATACGACTTTTGAAAATGTGGTTTATCTCACCTGACCTGGAGAGTAGCGCCAGTCTCTGACTGGTGCAGATTCTAGCCTAGTTCAGGTCAGAGGTTTGAATTGTTTCATGTGGAGCTGATCTGTACCCAACCCCTGCTCTGCCCTCTTATTATTTCTTCCCTACTGAGTAATTTTCCTTGATTCTCTCCATCTGTGGTACTGTTCACGTTGGGAACCCTGACCGAGGTCAATGTGACCACATTCGGTGACTTTGCTTGACTCGTCCTACGTCCTGATTAGATCCACAATGTCACAGCTAAAACTTTACAAACAGCAGTTTTTTGTTCCAAAAGAAGCTGGTTTAAGTAAAGACAAGATGATTTTATGTATATTCTGAATCCAGCATGACCTCATGCTGTGGATCCCGTCACACACTTGTTTCACACGTTTTTACGACACTGGACGTGGCATCAAAGAGAGTTTTTCTGAACTAAACTTTATTTCCCACCATGTTCTGTTTGAGTCTGAAATATAACCGTTAGATTTGTTTTTAGTCCTCCATCATGTAAACCTCACTCCGCTAACAACACACTTTCTCTTGTGTGTGTATGAGTGTGTGGAAGTTTAAATGGCTGAGTTTGTGTATATGTTTGTGTGTCTAAATGTGTGTGCGTATGTGCGCATGTTTGATTAAGTGTGTGTGTTTATGTGTATAATTGGGCCTATATATATGTTTCTGTACATCTGTATTTGTGTGTGGTGTATACGTGTGTGAATGTGTGTGCATATATGTGTATATGAGTGTGTGTATACATAATTGTGTGTCCCAGAAGATAAAACAACACATTTTCTGTCTGCTTCCTCATTTTTCAAACCGTTGTTTGGGTTTCTGTTTTCCGTTACATTTCTACAGCTGGAACATGTTTAATTAAACTTTTTGGATGTTTCTACAATATTTGACGTCCAAAACATTCCTGATTTATGCATTTTTAATGCGTCAGTATTCTGATTCTATTCGAACACCTGGTTCTTCTCTACAATTTCTTTTGTTCTCCACCACCCCTTCTATACATTCTAATGTTTTTGGTGCCCACATGGGACCCACATTTGGTCCCTGCTCTTAAGCACAGCAGGAGTATGCAGGATTATACCTGGACCCTTGTGACCTTAGTCTATAATTGCTTGACCTTGAACACTTAATCAGTTTATTTATAGTTGGTACAGAATAACTGGACAATTTCATTAGAAGCCCTTTATCTGATTTGGCAGATTACGCATTCACAAAACACTTGAACACTTAGACAGCCCGAGTGATTAAGACCTCCTTCACATTCTCTATGAAGGGATAACAAAACGAGCTCAGTTTATCTGTATGTGCTTCATCTTCTCCTTTCGGCATTTCCCTTCAGGGGGCGCCACAGCAAGTCAGTTTCTTCCATATAATCCTATCTGCTACACGTCCTTCTGTCATACCTCTTTGTGCTATGAGAGTTATTACCACATGAAAGCACAAGACCCCCTCTTTGAGCAAACATATCCCCTTTTAGAATTCAATTTTTACACTAGCACAAATATGGACCTTGAAGATGAAGAAACGAGACCCTTAGTCATCTTTTTACTTCACTGTGTTTCTGTTTTTAGGTTGGAGGAACTAGTGAAGGCCTTCTTAAAGGACCCAGATCCAGATGTGGGACTGTCCCTGGGACCAGACATGAGAAAGATCCAGCACTGTTTCAACCTTATGAAGGTACACCGTTCAAACACACCCAACCAGCAGTCTCGGACTGACCAAATCACCTATTTCTTGTAAATAATTTCACATTGAAAAAATACTCACTTTTATTTTAAAAATAGCTATAATTCTTGCAACATAAAAAAGTTGACAAGAAGACATAGAGCATTATGCCTCCGCCTGCCTTAAATCACAAACTTGGCTTGTGACCTCGATTTGTTCACCATATTGTCATGACTTGAGGTGCAGATGGAAGAAGGAGGACCCAAATACAGGACAACAGACATAATTTATTTTGAAAAGGCAGTTCAGTAAAGCTGTAAATAAAAACAAACAAGTATCAATGGATGGCCTCAAGTTATTGTTATTGAAATGTACATCTTGGTCAGGAAGACCTGGCCGGAATGGAAGATAATCACCCTTCATGGAAGTCAGGGGAGACTGCCTTTAAGTAGGGACCGGGATCCACAGGTGTGTGTCATCAGACTTATCACCCTCAGGTGTCCCTTATCAGGGGGATGATGGAAGGTCCAGGGCTGCCTCTGGTGGCAAGTGAGGGATCATGACACATATAAAATGAGTTGTATTCGAACGTCTTCTTCCTTGTAGTCCATTTGTTTCCTTGGTAGGTATTTCCCACAGTCAGACTTCTGAGCTTTGCACCCATTCGGCATGTCATTAGACTTTAGGTGTAATGTTGACATGTAGTCCACAGTGGAAGTGTTTGATCAGAGGTTTCCCAGAGGTTTCCCAGGCTAAAGTACAGATAAAAAGTCTTTTCTCCTTTCTGCCTGAGGAAATTCTTCATTTAGCTCTGAGATGTCGTCCTCTAGGTTTGGATACAGTGATTGCGTACCAGTAAGAAATCATTCATTTTCACACTCATTGTTGAGATAGTCAGAGGTGAAGCATGCCCAGACCTTCAGTAATGTTCCATCTAAATCAAATTTACTCCCAAATGACATTTTTATGCCTTGACAGCAAAAAAAAAAAAAATTCAAAAAACGTGACCCAAATGACTGTTTTAGTCTCTTTATTAGATAAACCTCAACTATTTGTAATTAATACAGTTTGTGATATAAAGCAGGCAGTGAATTGCTCTTATTTACTTCATAAAAATGTTCATTTCTACATCCCCTGCATGTCCCCGGTACTCTGGGGTACTAACAATCCAGAGGGCGGTGCTGGCACCCCCCTGCATGGTGTGGTTGGAGCTGGAGCTGCTACCAGACATAGCTCCAGATCCCATCTATGTCTGTTTATATCTCTTTTACTTTGTTATGATCCTCAAGCTCTATCTGCTGTTCAGTTTACATTCCAGCAAGCATCACCCCAGACACATTCAAATGGTCCAGCGGCACTCGGTCTGGTTTTCATTTCATCTCTTTCTTCTTTGTTCCCAATGCTGACTCGCTGTTTCTTCAGCGAGCCGTCAATTTAGAGTGAAGTTCAACCAACGGAATGCACATGCTCTTTTGTCCTTAATTATAAGGCTTTTCGTTTTATTAAAAAGTGCAACATCAGCAATAATTAATATCACATCACGTTTACATGTCGTAGATTCTTTGATGGGCCTATCTCGGCCAAAAATCAACCTTTTTCTGCTTTAGAATCCTTCCAATGTTGATGTGCGGACTTTGTATTTATCACCGAAAGGGATTTGGAATTACAACCAATTTTTGGTTGTTTATGTGTATGAGATACAATGAGAAAAATAATTATTTTGCATGAGATAAAACTTTTAATTTTTCCCCTTACACCATCCAAGTTTAAAGCTAACTAGAGTTTTCTTTCTCAGATGATGATCTTGGACAAACGGTCTTCACAAGAGAAGAACAAGGAGTTTCAGCTCGACCTTCCCATTTCAATGGAACTGGTCAAATTAAAAGAAATGCTGGGACAGCGAGATAATGAGATAAATATCCTTTTCTATGACTGCTGTATGCTATGAAAAGTGAACACAATCCCCCAACAGAACTCAGCTCGCACTCTCTAACATGTCCTCGGTCTATGCTCTGAAGGTACAGATCACTTTTTTCACTCTTCCTTCTCCTCAGCAAGCTTCTGCATGGGGTTTGACATGTTTTTGATTATAAAACTGGGAAAGAGACACAAGCAGTGCTCACTTTCCAAAAGTGTAGACTATAAAGGATCAAGAAAAAAGCTCAGTAAGCAAACACAAACAAGCCAAAATCAGATTCAACTCTCGTCATCGGAGTTCAACTCAAATTTACTTTGATCAAAGTGCTGAATGCAAACATTTAAATGAGAATGAAAAGAAAATGTAGAACAAACCAAGCCCAAAAAAACACATGAACAAGTTTTAAAAGCAGATTTTATTAAAAGGGGAGGGAATCCGTCTGGTATATAAAGACAGTTTGTTTTTAAAAGTATTACATCCTTCAGATTTCCATTTGATTTTCTGACTTATTTCTCTATTTACCCCTGTTTTGTTCATAATGAAATGCAGAATAGCTCTAATGCTTTTTGGAGGTGTAAATACTAAAAACAGGATTCAGAATCACAATACTAGTGTTGTGATGTGGAAGAGGCAGGACCGAAATACAGGACAACAAAACAGAATTTATTAACCAAAAGTCCAGTAAAGCAAAACGTCCAGTAAGACTGTTAGGCAAAGGGCACAGAATTAACTCAGGATCAAAAGTTCAAATAATATAACAGAGTTCAAGGATGTAACTCATGATCAGACAGCCAGGAAGACTTGGCTGGAAGGGATGGTGATGGCCCGACAAATCCTTTAGATTTCTATTTTGTTTTCTGAGTGATTGCCTTTAAGTAGGCAGCAAGATCCAGAGGTGTGTGGCATCAGGATAATGACTGCAGGTGTTAGAGATCTGGGAGAGAGAGGAAGGTCCAGGTTTTCCTCTGGTGGTAGGGGTGGGATTATCATGATAACTACACCTGGGTGTTTATGGTCACAATTACTGAGTCCCAACCAGTAGTGGATGAAGTACTCACCTTTTGTACTGAAGTAAAAGTCAAATCATTGGGAAAAAATACTTAAGTAAATGTAGTAAAACTACTTCAATTAAACTACTAAAGTAATGAATGTTAGATTGACTTTCAAGTGAAAGTAAAAGATTGCTTTGTTTGTGCTTTAATGCTTACTGCACCCAAATATGAGCAGCAACCCACATAATTCAGAAATTATTGAAAGGCAATAAGTAACATAGAAATTAAAAGATACTTTATTATCATTGCACCAACAAAAGAACAGCAAGATTACAATTCCAGTGTACCTGACTCTAGATGATGATCACAAACAATCACACACGTTTCAGACTGTGTCCTCTTGCAGGAGGCCGAGGACATGCAGCGGTATTTATGGCTCTTCGTTAGAACATGAAAGGTCAAAGTGAGTCATCTTCACTTATATTGTGGTGAATAAGATGCTGAGTTGTCCAGAGCGGTTCAAACATCACTCGTTTCCACTCTGTAAGCCGCTCTAAACTAAAGCACAAAGTTCTGAATGCTCACACCAAATGTTGGCTCAAGAGGACATTTATCCATGAAGATATCGCGTTCCAGCTCAGGAAGCAATCGACCAGAAAATTAGGAAAATAAATACAGAGCTTAGCTCGGAGAAAAGCTTTTTCCTCTACTCTGGTTTATGATTTAACCACACGGTGTTATTAGTAAAATGGACATCAGAAGCTGGTCTTTAAAGAACGTTGGCTGTGTTCTTACATTAATATGGAAATTGAAGCAGTCTTGTGTTTATTATTCATGCCTCAACTTGTTTTAGTTTGTACCTCTGCTGGTAATGACACATACTTCTTATTATCCTATTTATGTTAAATATGATCTTTCTAATGACTTTATGAGATTATTCTCCAGCTCAACCACCCTCGCTGTGGCTTGTCCTGTAATTCCAGTAAATTAGTTGGAAAATGGAGATACTTGCTTGATTGTTTCACCAGCTAAACATAAGACATCCAAAATAAATAACAAATTAGGGAGTTTCCTTAGAGGCCAAGAGCGTGAGTTTCCGACTCCTGACGTGGATGGTCCTTCTGTTTTCCACTGTCAGTCTTCTGATTCCTTCACACCAACTACCTTTATGACCTCCTTCACAACATCTATAGTCTCCTAGTAGGCCTCCTGGTTTACAGATCTAAACTGATCCTGTTCATCCTGGCTGCTCCCAAAGTAACCTCGGCATATACAGTATATTTCTGGTCTGATCTGCCTTCTGTCTCTTCCTCTGTGTCACTGCATCAAAAGACATGACTGCTTTTTTTTCATCTTTATTTATGTCCGATATGAATTTGTCTACTGAGAAGTCTGTTCCAAGTCTGCATTTGTCAAGACGAGGATGTGGAAGGAAGGAGGACAAATGCAGGACAACAGACATAATATATTTTAAAAAGGAGTCCAGTAAAGCTGTAACAAAAAAAAACCACATTGATCAGGAGGATTGTTTCATGGTTCGAATTCAGACCAGCATGTCTTAGTCAGGCAGCCAGGAAGACCTGAAGATGACCTGACACTGTAGGGAAGGCAGACTGCCTTTTTAAAGACAGCTACACAAACACCTTCAGGTGTCTCAAATCAGGCAAATGAGGGAAGGTCCCGGGCAAGGGAACCATGACAGCATTACTCATAGTTCTTTTAAAACATTTCAATTAATTTATCAGGCCTACACCCACAAAATGTAGAAGATGCATTATGGACTCGAGCTGTCCGTGCGTCTATGCTCCCACAACACGTATGTGAACAGGTTATCTTCTACACCTCCTTAGTCTGACATACTATATAAATGAACTGATTTCAGATCATGCAATCAAAAGACAAGATCTGAAAAGTTCTTGTGAACACAAAAAATTCCAAACTAAGAAGGGTTTATTTGTAACTTAAACTGTTTACAGTTAATCAGTACCAACTATAAATGAAATGATGAGTTATTATTAATAAAGATAGTTCCACAAGGCAGGCGGAGGCATAATGTTTGATGCTTTATTTGATTCCATGTATGGGAATGAATCGATGGCTTCTGGCTAAGTGGATGGAAAATAGAGTCAATAGTTGGATGGATGGATACATAAATAGATGAAGGATGGTCGGATCATTTGGCAGATAGATATATGATGAATAGACATTGAATGAATAGATGGAAAGATAAGTGAATTGATGACTGTTGTATGAATAGATGGATGATAAATTATTGGGGAACTCTTTCTGGGAACTCAACTCTGAGGCAGTAAAGAACAACGATTCAGTATGTCAGTCTACCAATTAAATTGGATGAAATGGAAGATAAATGAGAAAAAAGATGGTATTCTCCACCACCCCCATCATGTGGGGAAGTGTGACCATTGTCTTCCCTCAGCAACCAAACATACTAAACCCATCTGGCATTAAATACGCAATGAGATTTTTTTGCTCCATCATGCAGTTATTAACTAATGCATTATCCAGCTGGCAGAGCGGCGTAAACATTTCCAGCTGCTCTGACACCCATACAGAGCAAACAGGGTGGTGGGATTTGGGCCAATTTCTCATGTATTAAATTAGGTGAGGACACAGTGTGTCTGGACTTTAGCTGATCCCATCTGGGTTTCAGGCCATCTTGTCGGAACCTCCACCTAGTACAGACGTCCATGTCTGGATGAAGTCCAATGCTTCATCCTATAAACATGAACTATGTCTCAGTAGATTATCTTCTTCTCTGATCTTCACAGACAGACGTACAGACAGTCCAGATGCTTCAGATTTATGCCTTATTTAAAAATCCAACCATTCATTTCTTATTCACTCAGTTTTCCAACCATCTGCCTGTGCTTATTCTGGTCTGGACTGTTTATTTGTTTAAAGAGCTTCATCAGTCAGAAAGACCATTACACTTATAAATATACATACAGAGCATTGTTGGTATCAGTGGAAATCCAGACTTAAAAACTCACCCTATAGATGGCTTGGAAATGTGGTCCGTTTATCAGGTCCCAGATTTTGCCTAGGGTCATTCATCAAGTAAAGCATATAGAAAGCGTTCTAACCCGATGGCTAAGCCAATTCCTTTGGATGAAGACAAGGCATATTTGACTTTTCCCTTGAATCAGGAGCTCTTTATCCCATCATTGAGAAAGAACTCGACTATCTCATAGAGAAAACGCTTGGATATATGATCTGGACCTTCATCAACTGAGAATAAAATAAATCTTTTCCTGAGCTGGGTTCTTTGCTCAGTTCAACGACGTAACTCTCCTTATGCAATGTAAGCTTCATGAATTACACCTGCAGCAAGTTACAGGCGTAAGCCAACTCAAACTTTATGTCCCAACCAGACATCTGGAACTCTAAATATGGATTATATAAATAATGTGATATTGATGCAATGGTCCTGAGATGAGCCGGTGCCACCTGTCATTACACTCAAGCAATGGCAAAATGTTGTCATTTTAGGAGACGGAAAGGAGTGAGAAAGAAGAGGAATAGGGTGCAGAAAAAAAGAGCATAATCTGTAGTTACAATATTCGGCATCACAACCAACCTGCTGGATTACCTGAAAAAAAAAACACAAACAAGTTTAAACCAGATATAAAGTTAAAACACACAAAGAAAACCTTCAATAACAAACTAACAATGATATGGAACATAAAGCGCTGTTACTAAAGCTATAATAATGACTTGAGCAAAGAACATAGCAGACAGTAAACAGTGTGTGAAAGTACATGCATGCTATTGATGTGAACCATGTGCTGATGAGAGGCACCCAGCTGTGGCCACGACTGGAGGCCTAGTTGCAACCATCACAGCCTAAAGCATAAACAGGCACCTGGCCAAGGCAGCCTGGAGACCACTATACACTCACAGTTTCACCCACAGCTCCACCCAACTACCGCTCATCACTCCCGTGATCCCTCACCCATAATCCCACCGAAGTCCTGTAAGCACCTATCAACACCTTCTGCCAACCTGTACTCTATAGCTACCCCCCAAAACTCCTCACCAGACAAACCTTTCCCACTCACCCATGCCTGTCTTGGGGAACGGTCCAACCTCAAAGTGGTAAATCCGGAAGCCACAAAAGGCTTTCCGTTCTGTTGTCTTCCGCTTTTATTTGGGATAGTGTCACAGGGGCCACTGGCTCTCCCAGGAAGCCCAGGCTTTCCTCACCTCAGCCACATCCTTCAGCTCACCTGGGAGGATTCCAAGGTATTCCCTGACCACCTGTGAGACAATGCTTTCCACCTGGGTCTCCTACCAGTGGAACATGCCCAAAACACCTCATAAGTCCGGGAGGCATCCTAACCAGATGCCTAAGCCCTCCACCCCATCTGGCTTCTCTCGACCTGGACAAGCAACGTCTCTACTCTGAGCTCCTCCCGGATGGTACATGCCTTAACTACATATCTTTTCCTTGATGTGGTCCATTTTTCTTGTTACAAGCATTTATGTGTGCTTTGTAACTGTTTCCTTACTGCTTCAATGATTTATTTCACTGTCCTCATTTAACTTCAAGTATGTCCACAAATATCCTTTTTTCCCCAACTCTTAGGATTTTCGTATGGAAGCGTAAGGGAGTCAGCATACACTCAGAATTGAGCCTAAATGCAGCTAGTCATTTTTTTAGGTCACGTTTTTGAAGTTGTTACAAAACGTGATCATCTTCACTTCATCCAAAACAGGACCTTTCAGGCATGAAACCTGAAAGTCAGGGTCGAGACAGGGCATTTGAGTTACTCCACAGAAGGTCATGAAGGCAGTTTCATGGCTCATGTCGTTAGTAAGAAGTTGGTTTGTAGATTATTGTTTAGCAAAAAAAAAAAAATCTGAGCTCTTTCTGAGTCCTCTGTATTATCCAGGGTTCCTGCAGCTGTGTGTATGATTTAGGGTTTACTTGTAGAGCAGTAATGTACTGCAGGAGGATCAGCAAATCACCGGATTTTACAGCTGAGACGAAGCATGAAAGATTGAGTTGGAACAACGTTCTTCTGATCTGAATGAAAGGAAAGATGGACTGCTGGACTCCCAACAGGCTCATCCTTCATTTTTATCTTCTCTTGGTGCACATGTGTTGATTGTATCCAAAACGGATTTGGCTCGTGTTAGAGTTGACGCACAGCAGTGATTTCTTCAAACTGCTCCTGCCACTCCTCAGATGTTCAGGAGTTACTTCAACATGCTTTAAGAAATACCATCTAACTTACCTCCGCGGGGTTCTCCTCCTGAAATAAGTCTCTGGCTCTACTTTGGAGGGATGGAAATTGAAAAATGTGGATATTATGTGGATGAAATTATGTCTGAGATGATTTTTCTCCCTGCAGGCCCCCACACACCATCCAGGCCATATTAGATTTCAGGGATCTCATTTGTAAAGCTTGCTTATGCTAACATCCAAAAGAATACCACTTTTCATGCAAAATGGACCGTTTCTGCATTTCAGGGAGCAAGTAGCTTTTTCACTCTTCAAACTAATCAACCTTCCTCTTATTCAACTATTTCTCACTTTATCGTTAACGGGGTGAGCGTACGCCTCAGTCAGGATATCAGCAGAACCTTGTAGAGAAGATTTAAGGACCGTCAAGCCTGAAGTCAGGCTTGAAAAGACACAAATCGTCGCCATCAAATCCTTTTACTCAGTTCGCCACCAACCCCAATTCTTTTCCTGCATATAAACAACACTTTATGGAAATGATAAACATCCTGGAGAACAGAATTTGGACGACTGTTTGGCTCGTTCGTTCTTGGTGATGTCAGCGGACAGGCAAATAGAGACTGAAGGATTTGGGGGGCACATCACGAGAGAATCTAACCACAGCATTTCTGAGCACACGGCATGTAAAGCAGCCACAGATCTCACGTGCAACCTTCTACAAACTTCCATCCATCACTTCAGTTCTGCGGACGCCATAAAGGAAGAGATCAGATTCCAGAAATTTCAATAATGGAAAAACCTGGTGAACCGCAGTCTGAAATTATGACTTGTATGAAACAATGGCACATGTTCTTTTGGAAAGTTGTATTTCTCTGCAAATCCAGTCTCCCGTAAGGAACTTTAACTCCTGTCTGGAGCAGAATTTTTGGGGTTTTAGGACTGAAAAGTTGTTTTTTGTTGTTGCGTTGACATTCATGAGACTCTGGAGCTTCTTTAAAAATGCCTCTTCACTGATTTACTGACTTCTTTCTTTACAAATCAAATTAACATTAGGGTTAGATGTAATGCTAAAACACAGACCCAAAGCCAATGAGTTGCTTAGATATGATTAAATTTATAGGCGCTGTTTGGAAAGTTTTTAATTAACTGAAGTCTTGACTAAATGTAAAGATTTTAGTTCATCTTAAACACAAGTTTGTGTCATCATATTTTATAATGTTTCACATTGAAAAGTTTTATGTTTTAATAAAAAAATTATTTCATTTTTCAAAAAATTATTTCAAAACATCGCTGGTAAGGTGTTTCGGGCAGCTGGGGCGAGAGAAGCCTGGGCTGCCCATCTGAGGTGTTGTCCCCGCAACCCGGCCCCGGATAAGCGGAAGAATACGGAAAGAATCTGTAAAAAAAAAAAAATTATGGCAACTCTACCCTTCTGAATCAGACGATGCCCCCCTAGACGTAACGTTTAGGCATGATGTTTGTACAAAGATCAAATCCATTGATGTGATTGTAGTGGGTAGAGAGTTCATGACAAAGACAAGTCACAGACGATCTGAAGCTTTCATAATCTCTTCAGCTCTTTCTTGCCATGTTTTCTCACTGATCTTCCCTTTGACTGTCTCTGATAAGCGCATTTGTACATGCGACCTCAGTGGGAAAAAGTTTTCATGGAATCTTGGCTGAATCTTTGCTGCTGGCTTCTCTCTTCTTCCTGATTCGTCCCAGACCATGACACCTTCCCAAGTCCTCTGAGGTCAGATGCTGAACACATGTCAGCGATCTGGGAAACCACTGTGGAGAGTTCCCTCACTAGATACAGTGAATACCAGGACAGAGAATAAACTGCTGGACATGTTTTAATATCTGGAAAATGCAACTTGTTTAAAGTGAGACTATTATGACTTTAAAACATGTTTGTATTCATACACTATGATACTTGGTACTATCTGTAACCTTTTCACCAAATACTGAAAAACAATGGCATGTTTTGCACTGCTCACTTTAGACTCAAATGAGATACTTCACACCTCTCCCCCACTCCTGTGTTTCTAATCTGACCAACCTCAGACATAAACACACTAAACTTGTGTATCTTAAAGATAGTCGGGTTGAAAGATGTTTTATTCTAATAATCTTGTTTTATTCTGGTTGTAATCTTCGTCAGGATTATGGTTTCTATGATTTATAAAGTCTCAGTGAAAACCCCAGCAGTAAACGTGGAGCTAACATTAGCTGGAGAAGATTTCATTAGTGGACAGAAATGCAGAATTTTGATTCTGAAACTGTGAAAACTGGAATGTTTTCATCTACCTATTTCCTGCTTTCCAGCAGCAGAGACCATTGATTCCCTCAGATCGCTGGAAATATAGATCTGCTCAATCATTTGGAACAGCCATTAAGAGTTTTTTTTTTTCTTTAATTGGACTTAAAGTTGACAAACTGATCGACACCAAAAAATGTATTTCAATAATCCAAAATCCAAATAAACCAAGGCAATGATCTTGCTGACGCATTAATTCCATTGGCATATTAATTTGGAACACATTGTATTTATTCAAAATGTTCCTCCATCTATACACCCATTTCTACATCCATTAATCCATAAGCTATTCATCCATCCATAGCTATCAAAATGTTCATCTTCTTTGGCAGACTACCCTCCTTAACGCATGTTTCAGGTATTCTTGTGAAGATGCTAAAAAAGGAGAAAAAAAGAGCAGATGACGCCATCGCTGAGATTACCAACATCACAAGCAACCCAACACAATCCTTCCAAAGGCCCCTCAGCATGTCCCAACGTACGGAGGGGAATAACACCATGCTGCCTGCAGATCCAGGAGGACAAACACTCACTTTGGCTCATCTCAGAGAAGAAATCACAAACACATTGCCCCCCAGCCAAGGGCAAAAACTGTTAATGGATCCACAGCTTAGACCGGGGCACGTTAACGTTTCAGCTGACAATGCTGGTCAATCAGAGAGAAGCAAAGGAGTTGTGGAAAACTTTCTAAGGAACAATGAACAGATGTTCATAATGCCACTGCAGAGAGAAGAAAACACAGAGAACCATAGACTTGTTACCTCACCTCAGCCAGGAAATGCAGACTGTCCAGTGACACACAGAGGACCAGTGCTGAGACCACAGCTAACAAAACACATCTCAGACCTTCCAGCAGACCCTGGAAGACAAACCGCACTGTTCATGAAAAGAGGTATTTACACTTCCATTTTCTTATTTTCACAGAATCTGAAACACTGGAGCAGATCTGTTTGGTTTCGAACACCTCACTTTGTTTCTTCGCATTTTCAAAATGTGTTGAACAAAATAAAAAACAGTGAACAACATGGGTCAGCACGGATCTACGTGTGTAGAAATATGAAGTAAAGGCTGGACATTTAGCATTGCTGAAAAGAAAGATGGAGTATGGAGTAAAGTATTGAAGTTATTAAGGTCGTTATTGTAGTTTTCTGTGTCCTGGTTCTATGCACAATAAGAGACCTAGATATTTTTCCAGTAAGGTGGTTTTCATAATCATAAACTAGTTATTGATGGGCTGATTGATGTCAGTAGACCACCACTAAAGGCCTAGGAGTGAAATACACAGTCTGCCACCGCCTTCACGTGTCACCTAAGGTCATTTTTAACTTTATAGCAGGCTGATTAAGCTCAAAGAACAGAGTTCCCAGCTCCCCATCAGCCAGCCAAGCCCGTGTAGGTCTGCAGCAGAGTTGGCATGAGTGTCTGTGGGAACTGATAGATTTGTGTGAAATGAGTAAAAATTTCACAGATGTTTGCTTTGTGAAATGTGACCGTAGCTTTTCTGGGCAGAAAGTAAGAGAATTTTCTTGATGAATTGAGTGCTAAGCCTGCAGAAAGGTGACCTCTCCAAGCTGGAATGTCGGCAGATTCGGCAAGATCCTGGTCGGACATCACCACTCATTAATATCTGCTCAAACATCAGACAGCCACACTGGGAAATTTATCTATTCATCATCTTTTAACGGTCGGCCTTAGCGGGAAGTTTAGACTTAGCGGGGGTGAATTTAGTGAATGTGATGGCACTGAACATGTTTGGCTCGACCCAAAAAAAGCCAATTGGGTATTTTCTAGTAGCGTTCTTAAAATATGGCGCCAACAGAACATAATACATTGTGCGTATGTAGCGCTTTGCCAGGACGGTCAAAGACGCTTCACACATATACACCACTCATTCACTCCATACCAGATGATGGTAAGCTACTGTTGTAGCCACAGCTGCCCTGGAGCAGACTGACAGAAGCAAGGCTGCCATTTTTGCGCCATTGACCTCTCTGACCATCACCAACCAATCACACGCACACCATCCAGTTGAAATTGACAACATGAGTAACATTTTCTCAGCACTAACAGGCTCTGGTTGCTGTGGTAACGTTGAAACACACCCTCAAAATACAAGACATCACAACAAAAAAGTGAAATGCTATTATTTATAGTTGTGGCAGTTATTTGGTGGAGTGTGGGGGTGGGTGTAAACTGTGTCCTTCTTGCTAGGGGAAAACTCATTTGGGACGCATTGGGATTCACAATCTGCCGGCTATATAGACCAAGTTATGGCTTCGGTCGTACAGAGACCAGACAGCTCATACCAAGGGCTCAGAGACTCTGTACTTCCGGAGCGCTCTCCACAGGAGTCCCCGAGGGACACGGTCGAATGCCTTCATGAGCTTCCTCCGCAGGGTGGCTTGGATCTCACTCAGAGATTGGGTGAGGAGCTCTGCCATCCGGGAGAAGCTCGGTGTCGAGCCACTCCTCCTCCAGGTTGAGATGGGTTGGTCCTGAGCGCCTCTTTGGTAAGGTGTTTCGGGCAGCTGGGGCGAGAGAAGCCTAGGCTTCCCGTCTGAGGCTTTTGTCCCCGCAACCCGGCCCCAGATAAGCGGAAGAATACGGAATAAATTTGTACTCTGGTTCTTTGGATGACAACCCAAAGCTGGTGACTGTAGAAGAGTAGAAGAACGTAGATAACGTAGAGTGGAAGCACTGAGAAAACGAGAGCTTCTTCTTTCAGGTAAACTTCTTCTTCAACATGATTGACCATTACAGAATCCTACCTCATCCCCTCATTCCACCTCATTCCCTGTTCGTTATACTGTAGTCCTTCCCTACATCCCCAACCAGACCACATCATACTTGGACTCGCTAGAGAAGACACTCCATCCTTTCTGGTTAAGGACCGCGGTCTGGGATTTAGACATTCTACTTCCCACTCAGTTATTAATCTCTGTACTTAGAGCTGGAAAGACCACCAAACTGAATCCCATTAGCACCTTGACGTTACCTCGAGACTCTGTCCATGATTTCTGACCGCAGGTCCGATCGGATCATGTCGGCGATGCTACATTAAACAGAACAGCACTTCATTATTTAGACTCGTTGGGATTCACAAACAAAAAAAACCCAACATCTTTTGGTCAGAGTTAAAATGATCATCTAATTCTTCATTTATCTTCTATAATCAGTAACAGACGGTATTTAATAAGATCTAATTAAATATCATCCCGGTCTGTCTCGCATGCTCATTTTTAACAGAGTATCATCAATTACAGCAGAATAGATGTTGGGTTTGGCACAAAAAGAAGATCATGATGTAACCCTCTAAAACTTCAGACAGCAGCTTTATTTCATTACTACCCAGTTTTCTTTCTTTTTATAAATTGCTACAAGTTTGTAAAAGATTGAACATTTCATAGTTCTTAGTTCTTATTTCCAATGCCTGAGGCTGCATTTATTTAGCTTTTCCTATTTAATTTTAGTTAAGTGGAGCCTTAAGTGTGATGATAAACTCCAGTCCTTTAACGAGCTTGGTTTTAGCCATTGGGCACTACGGTTACGAGCCAGAAACTCATCAAACTCTGCTCCTGTCTGTCCTAACCGCAACTCCCTCATCCGCTTTGACATTTTTGTGTAATGGTGCCCAGTAAGCTAATAAAGTTTGCGAAGCGGGGCCTCCTAAAGTGGGAGTCTGTTAAAAAACAAACACATTTAAACTCTGTCCATTTGGGATTAGTGAGTGAATCACTCACAGGGATGGGGCAGAGAGCAGGGCCTGTAAACCCAGGGTTTAGAAGATCACTGATAAATGATGTGCCGTGTGCATTAGTCTGAGAAAAAAAAGAGGTAATGCAAATTGTTTTCATCCATCTTTCTGTCTTCTACTAATCACAACATCAGCGGCCACCAAGGCCTTCCAGAATGCTCCATCTGAATTAATCCACCAAAAATAACAACTTTATGCTCAGGAAACTAAAAAAAAAAAAAAAAAAAGCTCCTTCACCTTAGTGGACAACACCACAATAAATGCCTTTACTTGATGAACAAGCTAGAACCCACAACACACAAAAGTTGCATTTCATTCATTAAGATTTTCCGTTCCGTCTTCCGTTTATCCGGAGCCGGGTCGCGGGGGTAACAGCCTCAAATGGGTAGCTCAGGCTTCTCTATCCCAGCTGCATCCTCTTGCTCACTTGGGAGGATCCCAAGTCATTCTCCAGCCAGCTATGAGACATAGTCTCTCCAGCGGGTCTCTACCCGGTGGGACACACCCGAAACACCTCACCAGCGAGGCGCTCTGGAGGCATCCTGACCAGATGCCCGAACCCCCCCATCAGGCTTCACTCGACCTGGAGGAGGAGCGGCTCAACACCGAGCTCCTCCCGGATGGCAGAACTCCTCACCCGATCTCTGAGTGAGAGCCCAACCACCCTACGAAGGCATCTCATTTCGGCTGCTTGTATCCGTGATCTCGTTGTTTCGGTTACCACCCACAGCTGGTGACCATAGGTGAACGTAGGTCGACTTGTAAACCGAGAGCTGGATTTATTTTGAGATTAAATTTATCCTCCTTAATAATGATGAACATCCAGCTGAAAAAGTCACCACCAAAGATGTAGATGTGAACTGCTGCTCAACAATATTCACATGTGCAATTGTGCACTTCTAACACAACCTTAGTGTGCAAGAAAATGATTGCATGTATTAAATAAAATTCAAACTTTATCTCCATCTTAGAAACACACAGAAACAAGCGGCCAAGTTGAGCTTCCTCCGCAGGGTGGCTGGGCTCTCCCTCAGAGATCGGGTGAGGAGTTCTGCCATCCTGGAGGAGCTCAGTGTCGAGCCGCTCCTCCTCCAAGTCTAGAGAACCCAGATAGGGTGGTTTGGGCATCTGGTCAGGATGCCTCCTGAGCGCCTCGCTGGTGAGGTGTTTCAGGCACGTCCCGCGTCCTACGCCGGCTGGGGAACGACTCGCGATCCTTCCAGGTGAGCTGCAGGATGCAGCCGGGATGAGAGAATCCTGGGCTTCCCGTCTGAGGCTGTTGCCCCCGTAACTCGGCCCCTGATAAGCGGAAGATGACGGAATGGAATAATTATCTACTTGTCTAAAAATGATCAGATAATTTTTTTTGACACCTCCAACGCGGTGCACTTTCTATGTACAGACTTAGAGAACAGACTGACAAGTTTTGTAAAGTTTTTATAATTATTCTTACGTTTAAAACATTTTTTCTGCTTTTTTCTCTTTCTCGATTGGCTTCACTCTCCTCAGGCAGCATCAGATTAGAGTCTGGGGTTTAGAGGTCAGTTACACAACGGAAAATCATTGTTTTAGACCGTTTTCAAAGTTTTAATGGTGTCCTGCTGGTGAGGCTGCTACTGTCGGGAAGTGTTGTTTTTATGGAGCAGCAGGACCTGTGGGAATGTTTAGGTAGGTGGCAAAGTTCTAAAGCAGTGGTTCCAGGACCAACCTGAATGCAGGTACAGAGTCTTTGCGGGGGGTTCACCACATCGCCAGCTGAAACTCATTTTTTATTCTCTTTGGGATGAACACCTTTTTGTTTCCACTTGTTTAACGCAGCCACACACAGGTCCCCTATAAGTTACACGCTGGCACCTCCTGCTTTATACACCATGTTCTCATACAAACTGTTGTCCACACATTTGGGACTCTCGGCGTCTACCAGGAACTTGATTTCTGAACTTGAGTGTTGGCATGGCATGGAACAAAATCCATGGCCAGGAACAACCGGGTGTTCTTACTCAAACATGCGAGAATAAATTAGAAATTTTTTCCGATATTTTTTCTCGTGGGAATTATGTTCAATTAGTTGCATTTCACAGTGTTTCAAGTACAAGGGGAGTGTATCCATTATCTCCTTTAATCTTTTCTTTTACCCTCTGTCATGCATACCTCCTTACGTCTTTACCGATTAATACACAGTAAAGGCAGTGTTTAGAGTTTTGTTTTGTACGTGTCAGGTGTGAAGGATATAAAACAGAACAAGAACAATCTTTTTCCTTACATGGTATTTATTGTATAGTTCACATCTGGACGATATATTTTCCATGACCCACATACCCAAAATCTACTCTTCCTCATTGTTCCTAATGTTCTCTAATTCAGAACAAATGCATGCATGTATCCATTCCTCTTTTTTGACGGGTCCCTAAACGTTAAAATATGTTTGAATTCTGTTTTAATCTGATCTAACCGCATCCAAATGCTTCTATGGTTTCTTTAAAGGTAATTACTGTCCCGTGAAGATTGAATGTACTTGTAATGACGGACCTTTTATGGAAACTATTTCATTTCATGTTCAGTAATAAACTCCAATTTCCCAATCATCTGTACAGGCTCCTCGGTGTTTATGACACCGAAGAAAAAAAACTTCTGCTTATTATTAAAGCTTTTATACGTTAGTTTTATAACCAGTCCACGCCAATTTACTAAGATAATCAATTCATTTTCATTTACTTTGAGGGGGTTTTTGTGGGCTTTTGTCCACAATCCAAAAACATTCCACCATCGGCCTCAAACTTGTATTTGTAAAGGTCTGGATGAAGCTGGACTGCATTATGTTTTTGCCAAAAAAAAATTTTTTTTTTAAACTTTTAAACAAATAAAAAAACAGTAAGATTAAGTTGACGCCAAATTTGTCTTTGTCTCTGTAAAGTGTTGGTCACACCAGGCTTCCCCCACCCCAGCCGCATCCTCTAGCTCACCCGGGAAGATCCCAAAGTGTTCCCCGGCCAACTGTGAGACATAGTCTCTACAGCGAGTCCCAGGTCTGCCCCTGGGTCTCCTCCTGGTGGGATGCGCCTAGAACACCTCATCAGCGATGCTTCATGGAGACATCCTAAGCAGAGGATGCTCAGTTTGGCCTCTTATATCCAGGATCTTGTTTTTTCGGTCCACACCCACAGCTAATGACCATAGGTGAGGGTAGGATCGTAGATCCTGGTTACCATGGTCAGGGTAGGAATTTAGATCCTGGTTACCATGGTGAGGGTAGGAACGTAGATCCTGGTTACCATGGTGAGGGTAGGAACGTAGATCCTGGTGACCATGGTGAGGGTAGGAACGTAGATCCTGGTTACCATGGTCAGGGTAGGAATTTAGATCCTGGTTACCATGGTGAGGGTAGGAACGTAGATCCTGGTTACCATGGTGAGGGTAGGAACGTAGATCCTGGTGACCATGGTGAGGGTAGGAATTTAGATCCTGGTTACCATGGTGAGGGTAGGAACGTAGATCCTGGTTACCATGGTGAGGGTAGGAACGTAGATCCTGGTGACCATGGTGAGGGTAGGAACGTAGATCCTGGTTACCATGGGGAGGGTAGGAATTTAGATCCTGGTTACCATGGTGAGAGTAGGAACGTAGATCTTGGATTCCATGGTGAGGGTAGGAGCGTAGATCCTGGTTACCATGGTGAGGGTAGGAATTTAGATCCTGGTTACCATGGTGAGGGTAGGAATGTAGATCCTGGTTACCATGGTGAGGGTAGGAATTTAGATCCTCGTCACCATGGTGAGGGTAGGAACGTAGATCAAATGGTAAATTGAGAGCTTTGCTTTTTGCCTCAGCTCTTTCTTCAGCATGGTGGACTGATGTAGCGTTTTAATTATTGTGGACGCTGCACCAATCTATCTGTCAATCCCATGCTTCATCCTTCCACCACTTGTGAACAAGAAATCAAACTGGGCACCATAAAATTAATGTCCTGAAGCTGCAAATGGGACTCCAAGTCTGAGATTCTTGTTGTAGACCAAGTGTTTTTAATCTTTTTAAAAAATGAACATTGTGCTCGACACTGTTTGCACCTCGTTAGAAGACTCCTTTCTTTTCAGATTAAGTTGTTAAATAACTAAAGGTTTTTATGTTCCGTATTAATTATAGAAGGGATGAAAAGAGACTGGCACGCTCTTCTAGCTTTACCTTCATGGAAATCCAGACGCTGATGATTCCGGCATGCGTTGGCCATAAGTGACACTTTGTTATGTCAGACCCAACGGCCCCTGCTGGGTCTGAAGTACAAACATTAAATGCTAAATGGATTTAACAGCACCACAATACTTCACTTTCCTGGTATCTACATTCTCAAATTTGTTGAAAAGTTCCAATCGTTGCCACACATTCTGTCCGCTGAAAAGCCTCTGTGGTTTGTCAGCGCTTAAAAAGAAATAAGACAGATCTGTGAGGGCCCGTTGCCCTTCGGTACAACATGATGTCACATCCCACTGAATTATTCCTGGTATGTCGAGGCGAGAACCCTCTGCACCCCCGTGGGCTTGTTGAGGTTGGCTCTTTAAAGCCAACAGCATGTCAACTAAGTGCCGGCTGGTTGTAGTCAGGACTTTCCAAAGATGAAGAACCTCATTCCTCACTGTCCAATAATTCATTTCACATAAGTTATTGACCTTTCTGTGACCAGTGGTGGATGAAGTACTAACTTTTTGAACTTAAGTAAAAGTACAGACAATTAGGCAAAAAAATACTTAAGTAAAAGTATCAATAAAAAAATCTACAGTGGTGGTCAAAAGTTTACATACACTTGTAAAGAACATAATGTCATGGCTGTCTTGAGTTTCCAGTTATTTCAACAACTCTGATTTTTCTCTGATATAGTGATTGGAACAGATCCTTCTTTGTCACAAAAAACATTCATGAAGTTTGATTCTTTTATGACTTTATTATGGGTAAACTGAAAATGTGACGAAATCAGCTGGGTCAAAAATATACATACAGCAACATGAATGAGCAATTTTGGAGACTTAGAAAGTTGTGTCAATGACATGAGCTTCATAGCATGACCTCTTAACTTCTTGTGAGTGATTATGAGTGACTACAGCTGGTGACTTCTCTGAGGCCATTTAAAAAGGGCTCATTGGATAAAAACACCCACAAACGCTACAATGGGAAAGTCAAAGGAGCTCAGCACAGATTTGAAAAAGAGAAT
This sequence comes from Neostethus bicornis, assembly GCA_902685375.1. NCBI lineage: Eukaryota > Metazoa > Chordata > Actinopteri > Atheriniformes > Phallostethidae > Neostethus > Neostethus bicornis. The sequence goes on from LR738552.1 coordinate 3,110,119, forward strand.
CATTGACTTGAACAAGTCAGGAAAGTCTCTTGGAGCCATTTCAAAGCAGCTGCAGGTTCCAAGAGCAACAGTGCAAACAATTGTTTGTAAGTATAAAGTGCATGGCACTGTTTTGTCACTGCCACGATCAGGAAGAAAACGCAAGCTGTCACCTGCTGCGGAGAGAAAACTGGTCAGGAGGGTGAAGAGTCAACCCAGGAGCACCAAAAAGCAGATCTGCCAAGAATTAGAAGCTGGTGGAACACAGGTGTCAGTGTCCACAGTCAAGCGTATTTTGCATCGCCATGGACTGAGAGGTTGCCGTGCAAGAAGGAAGCCCTTGCTCCAAAAGCGGCACCTTAAGGCTCGACTAAAGTTTGCTGCTGATCACATGGACAAAGATAAGACCTTCTGGAGGAAAGTTCTGTGGTCAGATGAAACAAAAATTGAGCTGTTTGGCCACAATGCCCAGCAATATGTTTGGAGGAGAAAAGGTGAGGCCTTTAACCCCAAGAACACCATGCCTACCATCAAGCACGGTGGGCCTGTTTTGCTGCCAATGGAACTGGTGCTTTACAGAGAGTCAATGGGACAATGAAGAAGGAGGATTACCTTCAAATTCTTCAAGAAAACCTGAAGTCATCAGCCCGAAGGTTGGGTCTTGGGCGCAGTTGGGTGTTCCAACAGGACAATGACCCCAAACACACATCAAAAGTGGTAATGGAATGGCTAAATCAGGCTAGAATTAAGGTTTTAGAATGGCCTTCCCAAAGTCCTGACTTAAATCCCATTGAGAACATGTGGATAATGCTGAAGAAACAAGTCCATGTCAGAAAGCCAACAAATTTAACTGAACTGCACCAATTCTGTCAAGAGGAGTGGTCAAAGATTCAACCAGAAACTTGCCAGAAGCTTGTGGATGGCTACCAAAAGCGCCTAATTGAAGTAAAAATGGCCAAAGGACATGCAACCAAATATTAGCATTGCTGTATGTATATTTTTGACCCAGCTGATTTCGTCACATTTTCAGTTTACCCATAATAAAGTCATAAAAGAATCAAACTTCATGAATGTTTTTTGTGACAAAGAAGGATCTGTTCCAATCACTATATCAGAGAAAAATCAGAGTTGTTGAAATAACTGGAAACTCAAGACAGCCATGACATTATGTTCTTTACAAGTGTATGTAAACTTTTGACCACCACTGTACTTAAGTAAAAGTACAAAAGTAGTTAGTGTAAATTGTACTTTTTAAGTAAAAAGTAAAAGTATTCCACCATAATTCAAATGTTATTTTTTGTGCTATAGGGTGTCACCATAGTAACCAGGATAAATACTCTGCAGGAATGTGACGCCCCTCTCCCGCCTCTTTCGGTTCACAAAAAAAAATAGAAAGGAAAGGGGACAAGACAAGCTATCCCCTAGAAGGGCCAGTGAATGGGCACCAAAATGGAGGAAAATGACACTTATTTTTTAAAATGTTTTGGGGGGGAGGCCCCCAGTCACTATATATTGGCTTTGTCAAAGCCCCACCCCCCTTTGGAAAATTCTAGATCCGCCCGTGCTCTTGTGTAATGATGGCTCACCTTTTTATTTAGAAGTAAACACAACGAACAACGATCTTCTGACTCTTTTTAATTTGTACTATTTTTGATGTTAGGTTTTTGGCGCTGAATGAATGCGGAAAATGTTTTTCTATTCATGACTTCTTCTCCCGATCAACTGCTTCTTTTGATTCTGGCGATGCAGCTTCAAGATGCGCTAAAAAAAAACCTGTGTATTTTTCAAATTCCTGAACGAAAATGTAACGAAAAATGTAAAACACACTTTTAAAAAGTAGCGAAGTAAAAGTACAGATATTTGCTCTAAAAATGTAGTGAAGTAAAAGTAAAAGTACCGGTCTTAAATTTTACTTAAGTAAAGTACAGATGCACAATTTTTTTACTTAAGTACAGTAACGAAGTATATTTACTTCGTTACGTTCCACCACTGTCTGTGACACATTTAAACCCAATGAGAATAAAGTTCACTGGAAAATATGATGAAGATTTAGATATCCCTGAGTTAGAGAAAGAAACGTAAAATACTCATCTAAAGCAGAGACAGAAATATTGTCTTGTGTGACATCGGTGTAGATCTTTTATACTTCTGCCTGCAGAATGTCGGGGAGGCACTCGGGCTGTCTGAGCTTCTGTAACGCCATTGTGAACGCATATTTCCCAAACCACTAAAGGGATTTTAATGAAACTGCATACAGTTACTAATTGGATTTTTTTGGGGGTTATGTGACCAAAGATTGAGGTGGCAATGATTAAATTCATAAACCCCTCAACATTACAAGATTTAAGTTTGTGCAATAAGGCAGGCAGCTTTTTTCCGCATTCAAAAATTTTCTTAGATGGGAAAAATTTAAAACCTGTCTAGTGTCTCGTGAGGACTCAAACAGCCTTAAATAAAGTGACTACTTTGATTTGATTAGTTTTTCAGAATAATGCAACCACAGGTCAAGATCAGAAAGTACAAATTCTTATACGTAAGGTGCGATTTCTCCCAAACCACTGAAGGGATTTTAATGAAACTGCCCATAGTTACTCAGTACCAGCTATAGCTGAACTGTTTTGTTTCATAGGCTAGCTGAAGGCTTATTGTTCAAAATTTGGCGTCGACTTATATATTTTTTCCATGTACATTGGCTGTAGGGAACACAACGACTTAAATTCATTGACGCCCACTTCGGCTTACCAGAGCGACAATGGCGACCACCCTTCCTGATGCAATGAAACCATTAAGCTTGCCACAGAAAAACTCTTTATCAAAATAAACTGGAGAACATTCCGCATATTTGTATTACAATATATTGAGTCACTGGTCGAGGGAATACATCATCAGGAAATAAGAATAGCGACTCCCATTAACATCGCTTTGCTCGAATGCAAAAGCCATATACAGTATATGAAAAATTTTCTTTACAGTGTTGAAGCATTCAATAAATGTAGATGTGATTTTTATGGGTAATGGTCTTCCCCAAAGACACCTAGACATGAGCTCAGTGGGATTCGATCCCGCGAACTTCTTGAGAACTTCCAGTCCAAGGGCGAACACTCTACCACTGAGCTATCGCCTCCTCTACCTACCAGAGATGATTAGTACCCATAAAGAGTTGTTTAGAAAATGAATGAATTCAGATGGCGATGTGATGCTCACTAAATAACATAAAAATATCTTTTCAAGACAATTTTTGACTGTTTAAGAAACCATTACATTTTAAACATCAATTGAACTTCTTGCTTCCTAGCAACGGTCGGACTTAACCGTCCAACCCAGACTTCCTTACCTCCTTCTGCTTCTTTATGTGGACCTCCATTTATAAATCCATTCTGTGAATAGCTAATCACTTTGTTGCTGATGCTGGGTTATTGGAAACAGATGTATAACATACTCCTTAAATCATTTTACAAGCTTATAAAAGTAAAAACAGCCAAAGGCATGAAATGTTTAGATGATGTGCTTTCCAAAGGTGATGGGAGGTCCGTTTGGGGAATACTTATTTATGTTTGTGTTTATGGTTGTATTGGGTTCGTACGTAGGAAGCACCAGCTCCCATCTGGCTGCAACATCCACTCACATATTTTGGAATCCAGACGGTTAAAAACAGAACCTACTAAAATAAGATCAGTAAACACAGGGATACAGAAAGAAACATTTAAGTTGTATTTGAAAAGGATTTTCAGCAAAGTTTATTTCCGTTCTGTCATTTTCCACTTATCCAGGAGCAGGACAAAGGGGCAACAGCCTTAGACAAGAAACCCAGATGTTTCTCACCTTGGCTGCATCCTCCAGCTCACCCAGAAGCATCCCAAGGTGCTGGCCAGCTGTGAGACATAGTCTCTCCAGCGGGTCCGGGGTCTGCCTCTTTGTGTCCTTCCGTTGGGAGGTGCCCAAAACACCTCACCAGCGAGGCGCTCTGGAGGCACCCTGACCAAATGCCCGAACCACTCCTGGCTTCTCTCAAGCTGGAGGGGGAGCGGCTCAACACTGAGCTCCTTCCGGATGGCAGAACTCCTCACCCGATCTCTGAGTGAGAGCCCAGCCACCGTGCAGAGGAAGCTCATTTCGGCTGCTTGTATCTGCAATCTCGTTTTTTCGGCCACCGCCCACAGTTTATTTATGTTTAAAAGTTACACAGTTGAGTGAGGTGATAGCTCAATCGGAAAAATGTTCATCCTTGAACCGGGAGTTCACCGGATCGAATCCCACTGTGGTCACGTCTAGGGTCCTTGGAAAAGACGCCTAACACCCCATTTCTCCCACCATTGTTGCCATCGTGGCAGCCTGCTGCGGTGTAATGCAGCACACAAATGTCCCTGTTGAGGGATGTATAAAGTACATCTTCTTCTTCTAACACAAACCTTTTAAAGTTTGGCTTACCATGTCGTGGATCAAGCATCAGATGGTTTTAGTTCTGTCTCGTCTCACAGGTTCACAGCCATCTGTGGAGAAACAAGAAGCCTTCGAGATTTTTATAAGAGACCACGAAGAGCATCAGACCATTGAGGACAACAAGCTGATACTCAAGCAGAGGTTGGTATAAATCACCAACTACGGATCTTAATGGTACACTTTTAAACTGATATGAGACTAAACTTAACAAGAAAAGGTCAACGCCAACGTATCGAACAATACAAACATTTATGTATCTTTGTTCTTTTTTAACAACCAGATGCCACTTTTTGTTTTATTGCAAATAAAATGTAAAAAAAAAGATTTATTTGAATCCTTTTCTTTTTTTTAGATCAACTGATGCCAAAGCTCTTGGAGACCAGCTAAAAGAAGCCAGAAGCAGAATCAGTGAGTTTGCTAAATATTTTGGAGCTCCTTATTCCACTCTCACTGTTTTCCCAGCGGCATTTTACCAAAAAACAAGATTTATTACAAGATCATTTTCAGGGTTTTCTGTCCTCGGAGAGTTAAAATATCTTTCAACATATTCCTAAACATTTCCAGGTCTGACTTCTATCTACAGTCTTCCAAATTTAGTCTTTATTACCTTCTCAGCGTGTTTCATAATGACCGTGTGAGCCCAAGCCTGAGGGATTCTGGATGCTCACTGACTTATTGTACCAAATGGAGGACTGGTATTAACTTGAAGCCTGCTGCTGAGTGATTCCAAACATGCTTTTCCCCACAACATGTTTCCAAATCTGAAAAAGGTGGAAAGAGATGGAAAAGGCCATTAGAGAAGAGTGCTTCTTACATTACTATGCAGATGTTAGAAGAACACGGCTTGCTTTCTGTAGGCTTTAGACTCTGACAATCTACCAGTTTTTTCTAAACAGCGTGGACTAAAAGCACCTTTTGTATTTTAACATGAACAACTTTTTCTTTTATTTGGTGATTTCAATTCTGTTTATTTCTATACTCTGGTATCACTGAAAAGTCGAGTCAAGGAGTTTCACACACAATCAGACAGAAGCACTCGCTAAACTAACTTAAAGCCTCCTTCTTGAGGAGGATGAGAAAAAAAAAAAGGAGAAAAATCAGAAACGTTTAACCTCCACCTGCCTTAGAAATATGGCCCCTTTGTCAAATGTTAGAACTCAATGCCCGCGAATCAAAAGCTTGCCCGCCCCTGATCTAATCCTATCTGCTGCATCCTCTTCTGTCACACCAACTATCTTCATGTCTTCCTTCACTGTATCCATAAACCTGCTCTTTGGTCTTCCCCTAGACCTCTTTCCTGGTGGTTCCAAACCCAGCAACCCACTTTACTCTCTTCTTCTTCTTCTTTCGGCATATCCCTTCAGGGGTCGCCACAGCAAGTGAGTTTCTTCCATCTAACCCTATCTGCTGCATCCTCTTTGGTCACATCAACTATCTTCATGTCTTCCTTCACTGCGTCCATGAACCTCCTCTTTGGCCTTCCTCTAGTCCTCTTTCCTGGTGGTTCCAAACCCAGCATCCTTCTTGCGATGTACTCTCTCTCCTCTGTACGTGCCCAAACCATCTCAGTCTTGCCTCTCGAACTTTATCCCCAAAACCTCTAACATGTGCTGTTCCCCTGAAGTACTCATTTCTAATCCTGTCCATCCTGGTCACTCCCAGAGAGATCCTCAGCATCTTCATCTCTGCTACCTCCATCTCTGTTTCCTGTCTTTTCTTCAGTGCTACTGTTTCTAGACCAATCAGCATGGCCGGTCTCACCACGGTTTTGTACACTTTCCCTTTCATTCTAGCTGAAACTCTTCTGTCGCACATCACACCTGATACTTTCCGCCACCCGTTCCAGCCTGCCTGAACACGCTTCTTCACCTCTTTTCCACACTCTCCATTGCTCTGAACTGTTAATCCTAGATACTTAAAATCTTCCACCTTCTTTATCTCTTCTCCCTGTAACCTCACTTTTCCATTTGGATCCCTCTCATTCACACATATGTACTCTGTTTTACTCTGACTAATCTTCAAACCTCCACCTCTCCAGCTTTTCCTCCACCTTTTCCCTCCTCTCACTACATATTATTTACTATTGTAGTTGAAGTTCCGGTTCAAGGGCGAACACTCTACCACTGAGCCACTGCCTCCCTCAATCAAGCATTACACTTTTTGTCTTTTAGTAGTTAGATTGTACGAACCTCTGGTTTCACTTCAGACGGTCAGCAGCCATGTTGGTTTTATTACATTCATATAGAATAAGATGTTTGAGGACACATCAGAAGAAACTCAGTTACATCTCACTATCCAGCAGAACGTGTGAAGATAAGGCCTGTCGTCACTCTCAGTCTTTCTGTTGATTTTTCCTTTAATTCACTGACGGGTGTTTTTTATCATCCAATCTGGATTTTATTTTCTATTGCGTCTTCCATTTCTCCATTTTCCTCAAACTTACTGTGTGTTTGCGGCTTGTTTCACACGCTGTAGATAGGTTTACACCAGAGCCTGGCATCACCGAACACGCCAACGTGCACTTATCACTCTTTTATTTTTCTAACATCAGCCCTGAGCTGCTGAAACAGCTAAATTTGTTCGGTGCAAGTAAAAGATTAACCATGAGAGCGTGTGGATTATTATCTCTGCAGTGATCTTCTGCTCACACCAGCACGATGGGGCCAGATATAAAACATTTAGAACATTTCTTTGGTCGAGTCTTTGAAACCTAATTCCCCTTTTAATGCAAATATGGAAAAAAAATTCTCCCCAAACATTTCGATGCTGTCAGAAGTGATTAAATCAACGGGTGAACGGAGCTGAATTCCTTCTGTATGAGAGACGATGTTTTTAATGGAAGATGTTCACATTTAGCTTCGTGTGCTCTCCCGCCATCTTGGAGGCCCCTGTCTCGAAACGCTACACCACCTGCGTCTCACAATGGAGGTAGAACATGGAAAGAGTTTGCATAATATGGACCAAAGCTTCCTCTGATAGATGTGCCCAGCGTGAGGGGAGCAACAGAGGAGTGGTAGCCTGAAGGAAACATCTTCCTCCCTGTTTTACATGGTTGTCCTGGGTCACACTGTACTCGATGAATCCAAAAAGCAGGCACATGTACAAATATATATTTACTCTCACGGATCAGCGGTGCATAGTATGAAAGATTACTCCACCACATGTTGGTGGATGAATCCCAGGCAGTTTGTCTGCAGTATCATGTACACGTGTAGGTATCCCTCTTGTTACTCACCTTTTCCAATGTAACCAAGGCATAGCGTTTCTACGGAGATCAGTGAGATTATTTTTTTCATCCGTTGAAGAAAGAAATGTAACAAGAGATCAATAAAGGAGTGTTTTGTCATAGTTTAGTCATTAAAATATTCAATTTACAACCTGAACATACAGATATCCCACATGTCCCGCATTGGGCGGGAGACACCTGCAATTAGGACCTATCTCACATTCACCTGCCAAGGCTAATAAAACTCCCGCATGATGAACACTCTAGTGCATTCCATGAAAATGATTAGGTATAATGAGGCTAAGCACATGACATCTCCTGCTGCTGCTGCTGCTGTGCATCTGAAAGCCGCTAAAAGCGATCTGCATGGTCTATTGCCAGTATTGATTTTGGTGAACCTATGGAAGAAGTCGGGCATTTGGGAACTTTGGTCATGGGACAGCTTATGTGCGTGAGCCACAAACAAAGTGCGAACAAGCAGTACAGGGGTGTATTCCTGGTGGTGATTTCTCTTTTTAGTGATATATAATGCTAGGTGGTAACACACGTAAGAAGCACAATTTTCCAGCTGCTTTCTCATGTTTTGAACGGTTTGTTTTACGCCAACTGTCATGGCAGGTGTTGTCCATTGGCGTGATGTGACGTCATGTCATAGCCCCGCCTCCTTTTGGCCAGCCTCAAAATCAAAACATGCATTCATGAAACAGAAAATAAGTTTGATTTAAATTTGAATGGATGGAAATAACATTCAAACTTGGAAGAAATCTCCAAAAATATCATTTCATATGAAACTTTGTTCTTAAAGGTTTTTATTTTTTTCATATTTTATTTGATCCTTTTTTGTTTCCTTTACCAAAATGTTGCTCGACCTTTGATGACCCGCAAGTCAAAAAGTTTGCCCGGCTTTGCTTTAAGCAGTGAGTGCGAAATAAACGCAAAAAACACAAGCAGAGAATAAAAATGCAGCTCCTCAAATTCCAGTTTTATTCTTTTTTTTACAAGACGGCCCTTCATCTGGATTTCTCATTCCTGGAACTTCGTGCTCGGCCTTTAGATGTGTGATAGGATCACCTTACGTAGCGTATGAGACCTGGGGGATTGTAATGGAAACTCTCAGCAGAAGATGCTGCCATTCAACGTCTCTTTCATCTGGAAGCTTCTTAGTGATCTTTCTGCCCCGTTCCCTCATTTAGATGTCTGACACTTTGATCTCTGAGCTTGTTCTTGATTAGAAAGCATGTGGAAAATTTATCCTCAGACGCTCCCTCATCATCAAGCTTCATTAAAAATGGAGCTTTTCATCAGAGCGTTACAGCAGAACCTTGGGTGTCTTCTGAACAGTAATGAACTCCTCAATTAGGGAATAAGAGTCAGGTAAAGTAAAGGAAGCCATAAATGACTTATCCATGTGTTCGGCAGAAGCCCAAACGCCTTCCTCAGTTTGCCTCCAGACTCGGTGGAATTATGAAAGTTTATTTTTCTGGACAGTGGAAGCCCGGATATGTTTTTAATAAGTGGAAATAGTTTTAATTACACCAGTCAGAAATGACGGGAATGAATAAAGCTGCCAAATGTTCTCAGTTCATGGTAATTTCTAATGTTCAGACATGTTTAAACTTAAGAAAATAATGAGCGTAAAGTGCATGAATGTATGAAGGAAAGAAAAAAAAGTGGTCTAAGTGTGTTAAAGTGTGTTCACGTAGACTTATTTATTAATCTACTACACATTTAAATATGCAGAATATATTTAGAAACACAGATCTAATTATCAGTCGGGATGGGCTCTGGCACTGAGATGAGGTCTAATTATTATTTATTGTGTAATTAGTCAGATCAGGAGTACACTGAAAGAAATTGACTAATTAATTTTTTTATCAAAATTGATCATTCCGTTCCGTCATCTTCCGCTCTTTCGTCACGGGGGCAACAGCCTCAAACGGGCAGCTCAGGCCTCCCTCTCCCCGGCTGCATCCTCTAGCTCACCTGGTAGGATCCCAAGTCGTTCCCCGGCCAGCTGTGAGAGAAAGTCTCTCCAGCGGGTCCGGGGTCTGCCCCTTGGTCTCCTACCAGTGGGACGTGCCCGAAACAACTCGCCCGCGAGGCGCTCGGGGTCATCTTGATCAGATGCCCGAACCAACCCATCTGGCTCCTCTCGACCTGGAGGAGGAGCGGCTCGACATCGAGCTCCTCCCGGATGGCAGAGCTCTTCACCCGGTCTCTGAGTGAGAGCCCAGCCACCCTGCGGAGGAAGCTCATTTCGGCCGCTTGTACCCGCGATCTCATTCTTTCAGTCACCACCCACAGCTGGTGACCATAGGTGAGGGTTGGAACGTAGATCGACTTGTAAATCGAGAGCTTTGCTTTTCGGCTCAGCTCTCTCTTTACCACGGCGGACCGATGCAGCGTCCTAGTTATTGCTGATGCCGCACCGATCCGCCTGTCAATCTCCCGCTCCATCCTTCCCCCACTCGTGAACAAGACCCCGAGATACTTAAACTCCTCCACTTGGGGCAGGACCCTGTCCCTGACCCGCAGGGGGCATTCCACCCTTTTCCGGGCAAGGACCATGGTCTTGGATTTGGAGGCGCCAATTCCCATCCCGGCCGCTTCACACTCGGCAGCAAGTGTTGCCGAGATCATGGTCCGATGAAGCCAACAGGACCACATCATCCGCAAAAGCAGAGATCCGATCCTGAGGTCACTAAACTGGATCCCTCCGACGCCTCGGCTGCGCCTAGATATTCTGTCCATAAAGGTTGATGAACAGAATCGGTGACAAAGGGCAGCCTTGGCGGAGTCCAACTCTCACTGGAAATTGATCATAATCTAAACAATTTAATTGTGATTATTTGCTGTTAATTACCACTAGTGATTAATTGGGATTAACTGAATTTAAATACAAACAAGTGTAAATTTACCAACTTTATTTTTTTAATAATCTTCACATACTTTTCTGTAAACATGCACAGCAGGCAAAACGTGCACAGAAAATTGATAGTTTTCTTAAATTATTTTTTATATGTGATGCCCAATTCATGTTTTATTTCATTCAGTATTGTAGAATGTTTTTTAAAAATAAAGAGGGGGACTGATTGATGCAGAGAGAGCACCACTCAAGGTCTAGGAATGAAATGATCCCCTCACCTGCCACCAAAGGAAGCCATAGACCTTCCTCCCTCTCCTGGACTCCTGCCTGATTCCAAACACCTGGGTGATTGGCCTGATGACGATCAGCTAAGCGTCATCAGCCTGGTGCCTGTTTAAAGGCAGTCTCTCCTGACTTCCATGTCGAATCATTACCATCCCTTCCAGCCAGGTCTCCTTCCTTCCTTCCTTCCTTCCTTCCTTCCTTCATTCATTCATTCATTCATTCATTCATTCATTCCTTTCTTCTTTCCATCTTTTCTTTCTCTTCTTTCTTTTCTGACCAAGACCATATCCTTGAACTCTGTTATCATGTTTGAATTTTGATCCAAAGACTTTTTGTTGTGTAAATCCAGTGTCCTTGGCTTTACAGCCTCACTGGACCTTTTGGTTAATAAATTCTGTTTTGTTGTCCTGCATTTGTGTCCTCCTCCTTCCACATCCCCACATCACAACAGAATACACAGTCAATTATTGATTTATGTGTAAATATATGTGTTTATCCTTATAAAAGCAAATGAAGACAGAACCACAATACATAGTGATTTCACTGCTTGTTTGAACAAAGGTCCATCTTTCCCTTCAGCACCTTGGAGGTCATGTTTATTTCTTGCATTTATTCAAGTCTGAAGTATTTCTTCACCAGCAGATCAGTAAACTCCGTTATGCAGGAAACCCACCTTATCACCTGTTTACCCTCGAACTATCTGGTCTGAACAGATTGATTCAATTTTAATAAAACTTTAACAGTAAACTTAACTCCGATGGTGCATTGGTGTTCACTGGAATACATCTGGCAAGTTGCTGCCTTTTTTACTGTCATAGCGTCTAGTAAATACAGTAAAGAATTATATTTATTAGAACTGACGTGTGCAGAAACTACCATGAAGCTTGTTGAAGGAAAATGTCTTATCTGTTATATTTTTTTCTTCCTCTTGCAGCCGAGTTGAAGAAACAGCTGGAAACTCGCAGGAAACAGAAAGCAGCTCATGGTAAGACCAAGTTCTCCACAAAGAGCAACCACAATGAGATCTGAACTGCTGTAAAATTGTAGATATAATAATAGAGGACAGAGTTGTAGTTTATCAAAGAGCTCCCAGCTTCTGGTTACAAACAGCCAGGTGCTGGTATGGCAATAAACTTTACCAAAGAGGAATGTTTTGACCTTAACCTTGGATGGAGAAGTTTGCACAAGCTGGGAGAAAATCTGGAAGCTCATTTATAAAAACCTACTGCTGATCTTAAACTGAGCCCCTTGCATATGCCACTTAAACAAGAAATGTATTTAAACCTCCATAATTCACTTTACGCAATTTAAGCTTCATGAATCACACTTTTAAACAAATCTCAAGCGTAAGCCAACTTGATCTCCATCCCGCCCGAACCACACCTCTAGAACTTCAAATATGGATCATGCAAATAATGCGATGGATATGAAAGGGTCTTGAAACAAGCCGTCGTTACTCACGACAATGGTGAGGTATTGCCATTTTCCACCAATGGTCTCATCTCTCACCAGTGAAAGATAGTAACCTTGGAGACGTTCCAGGTAATCCCCAGCTTGAAGGTTAAATGCTATCATTATCATTGTTTTTAATCAAGTTGGAAAAGAAATTTTGCATGAAAGTAGAGGTACGACAGTGCATAATTTCAAATTGAGGTTGCATATGGTGTTTGACAATATCCAGTTATGTGATCTGCTTTAAATGCTTCATTTCACTGTCTTCATTTCACTTCATGTTCCGTCCACAAGTGGCGTCCTTTCCCCACATCTCACGCTTTGCACACAGCAGCTTCTTACATTGCTCTGAGTCACAGAAGAATCCAAACAGTTCCACTTTTACAGATCACTCACTTTGCGTAGAAGTCTTCAAACACATGGATTCTAACATCATGCTCCGGGTCATAAATCAAACATCTTTTCTATCACTGGAGATGCTTGACAAAGGCCCAAACAATTCCAATAAAACAGAAGAATATGTTCATTTATTTGGTTTATTAGATAAACCTTTGCACTTTGCAAGTTCCAAGTTCTCTTGCTTTAATGTATTTTGCATTAGAATGCCATTTTTTTGTGTTTGATTTTAGCGTTTCTCGTACATATTCTTTGATGTTCTTTTTAATTCCCACTTCAGGCATTTTGGGAAACCAGGAGCAGACAGAGGCCGAGCCTGATTCTGTGGAGGAAAACCTGTACAAACAGATTAAGCAGGAAAAAGCAGCGTGAGTCTGAGTTATTGTTTAGACCTTCTCCAGCGTTTCGCTCGGCCTGACGGATCGCAGCAGGTGAAGCCGAGACGAATGATTTCTCCCCCCTCAGATACACGAGCACCATCGGCCGTTTGAAAGCGCTGAAAACCGAGATCGAGCATCTGCAGCTGCTGCTGGAAAGGGTGAAGGTCAAGATCCAGAAGGATTTTCAGAAGTGGTGGAACCAGAAGGCCTCGGGTCTGCAGGTGACTGGCCTCTTACTCTCTCTAACCATCAGCACATAAATTCCCCCTCACAAGTTACACGAGTCAAAAATGTGCTTGTCTCTTTTCCCCTCGCTCTGCTTTTATGGATGTTTTCTGTCTGACTAATGACATTTATGGAGATGGGATTGTGTGTGAGATGATGGTCATGTGGACTCGACTCCAGAGAGTCTGTTCAACATCAGGCTGAAGGCTGAATGGACGAGCAAGAATGATGTTTTATCCAATTCATCTCAAAGTGCTTCATGCTCTAAATATCAAACAGAAAAACACAATCAGGACACGGCTGGCTGTCGTCTTTTAAGACTGATTTTAATTTAAAGGGTTCACCTTAATAAAGAAAATTAATCCACCTAACCTCCTAAGGAGGTTGCAAGAGGTGACGGAGCCCGTCCCTGCTGATTTCAGGCGAGAGGCAGGGTACACCCTGAACAGGTCACCAGTCTGTTGCGGGGTCACACACACATACAATCATCCAAACACACACTCATTCCTAGGGGCAATTATATGGCGGCCAATCAACCTAACATGCATGTTTTTGGAGGAAACCAGAGTACAGAACAATTAACAAGATGAAACAGGTCTGTTTCTGCTTTCTTCCTCCATGTCAGTAGAATCACAACGTTCAAGCATCTGGTGCATCAAAATCAGAGTGTTTTTCGTGTGGTAATGGCATTACGCTGTTGCGTTTGACAAACGTCAAGTCCTGCCACACAACAGAAATTATGTGGCGTAGAACAGGTTGGAGACGCTGCAGAGGGAGATGTATGCCTTCATTAACTTCACATGTGAAACGAACGGATTGACCGTTTTGACATGTGCGGTGTGAACGCAACTTAAATCTGACACATTGTGTAAGCAAACAATCAGAAAACACACGATGAGCAGAAAAAAACTGAGAGCAACATCTGTCATCAGAGGAAGTCAGACATGGAAACATCCCAGACTCACTGTGCGTGTAACTGCTATTGTGTTTGTGTGTTTTCATCAGGCAGCAGAAGCCAGAAGCCACACATCATCACCATCAGCACCACGTACTCCAGGATTCTGGTGAGACCTGATCATCTAAGAACTAGGGTTACATTTAGTGAGATAAACAAACATTTACTAAACTTTCACAGCTTGTTTTTTATCAAGTCAACAATACAAAACTTTAATTCTAAGATTATTAATATTGCAAAGAGAAATTCTAAAAGTCTTAAGTGAAACAAAATGATTGCTCAATCTGTTTTTTTATTGTATTCATGTTGAGACTGAACTGAAGTAACAGATACTGTATGTTTTACGGCTGTCATTTTTAATTTCAACCTTTAATGTTCGTTTTATTTAGTCAAACAGAGGAGTAACTCCTCAGCTCTCATTATTATTCTGTTCAGTCGTCTTCCGCTTATCTGGGTTCGGGTCGCGGGGACAACAGCCTCAAACAGTAATCCCAGGCTTCTCTCACCCCGGCTGCATCCTCCAGCTCACCCAGGAGCATCCTGAGTCATTCCCCAGTCAGCTGTGAGACATAGTCTCTCCAGCGGGTCCGGGGTCTGCCTCTCGGTCTCCTCCAAGTGGGACGTGCCCAAAAACACCTCACCAGCGAGGCGCTCGGAAGGCATTCCGACCAGATGCCCGAACCAACCCATCTGGCTTCTCTCGACCTGGAGGAGGAGCGGCTTGACTCTGAGCTCCTCTCAGATGGCAGAACTCGTGATCTGAGTGGGAGGCCAGCCACCCTGCAGAGGAAGCTCTTTTCGGCCGCTTGTGTCCGCAATCTCGTTGTTTCGGTCACCATCCACAAACATCGGTCAGGCCGGGAACATAGATGCTGGTTGCCATAGTGAAGGTATGAACATAGTTCCTGGTTACCATGGTGAGGGTAGGAACGTAGATCCTGGTTACCAAGGTGAGGGTAGGAATGTAGATCCTGGTTACCACAGTGAGGGTAGGAATGTAGATCCTGGTTACCACGGTGAGGGTAGGAACGTAGATCCTGGTTACCAAGGTGAGGGTAGGAATGTAGATCCTGGTTACCACAGTGAGGGTAGGAATGTAGATCCTGGTTACCACGGTGAGGGTAGGAACGTAGATCTACTTGTGAATCAAGATCATTATTATTCCAATGGACATAAATAAACATTGTTTATCCACCCTGTAAAAAGTTTTACCAACAGGAATGTGTTAAAACGTCTTAAAATGTTAATTTAGTGTGAGTCCACATGTCTGTGATTCATTGTTTCCACCAGTTTCACAAACCAATGGAGACCCTTTAACCATCTATTTACAGTAAATAATAAAATGTCTCCATGTGACTTTCTTTAATCTCTTGCGTGTTTTGGTGCAAGATGGCCTTGTTTCAGAAGTTCTGAGGATTTTTGTGGTTTTATTGGACCAAAATGTTTGCAATCGAGAGATTAGAGAATTTTTTATTTTCTCTAGAATTAAGTTTTTTAAAAATCTGGTAGAATTGGATTAAGTCTGGAAATATATCTGGGGGGGAAATCCCAAATCACTCATTCATTCATTCATTCATTCATTCATTCATTCCTTCATTCATTCCTATTCTGACTGCATTGCCCAGTTGGGTTTGAGAGAAAATCTTAATTGAACTCAGTGAAATCTGAAGTAAAGTTGGCAAAATTCAAATATCAATTATATTGATTTGTGTAATCTCTTTATTTGATTGGATGGATTATGTGTGACGTAGACCAGGTTTTACTTTTACTCTGTTCTTGCTGTCTGTACAACAGCACCTCCCTGTGGTGTAAAGAGGAACTTCAAACAGCTCAAACTTCAGCCAGTTTTATTCTTCTTTTAAAGT
Source organism: Neostethus bicornis (assembly GCA_902685375.1). Classification (NCBI taxonomy): domain Eukaryota; kingdom Metazoa; phylum Chordata; class Actinopteri; order Atheriniformes; family Phallostethidae; genus Neostethus; species Neostethus bicornis. Next base: position 3,126,188 of record LR738552.1, read on the forward strand.
TTTATTTTTACCTGTAGATAAAGAGTTGTGTTTAGATTTTGTGTGATGATCTCCTCTCACCCAGCACTCCAGCTGTGACCAGTACCATAAAACTTCCATCATCTCCAAACAATCCTTTCTTTTCTGGTGAAGACCCGAGGTCAGAAAAGCTCATAACTACTTCTCCTGCAGCACACAGATTGTTTGTAATCAGATTTCTTTTCCACAGAATGTCTTTATTTCAGTCACCCCCCACCAGCCGGGAAGGAACCCAAAGAGGGGCGACGATGGACCCCACTGAGCAGAGGTATGTGGACATTGACCTGCAGCGATGGCAGGTTTATTACAGAGTTTCTTCCAGAAAGAAATTTTTATATTTGTCTCAGTCAGTGCACACAGTGTACTTCAACGTGCATTCTGTCTACTGTCTACAAAAACAAGGGGAAATTTTGGGGATTTGTCGTGAGTTTCGTGTCGGTATGACTTGGGAAAAATACAGTCTTTTCTGTTTTTTTTTTTTTTTTACATATGCACATTCTGAACATAAAAACATGTTCATAGACACACTGTGTGTCATGATGAGGATGTGGAAGGAAGGAGGATCTAAATGCAGGACAACAAACTTGATTTATTTTGAAAAGGAGTCCAGTAAAGCTTAAACAGAAAAAACACATTGGTCAGGAGGATTGTGTCATGGTTCGAGTTCAGAACAGCATGTCTTGGTCAGGCAGCCAGGAAGACCTGGCTGGAAGGGACGAAGATGACCCGACACTGAAGGGAAGGCAGCTGCACAAACACCTTCAGGTGTCTAAAATCAGGCAGATGAGGGAATGCCCCGGGCACCCTCTGGTGGTAGGCGAGGGAACCGTGACTGTGCGATGGGGTGACTGGATCAGATAAATTAGTTTTTAAAATGCTATAAGAAATATTCTGTTAATTAATCTTTAACTGAAGAAATGTTTTTGGTTTGTTAGGTGCATCCTGCTCAAGGAGCACTGAGTAACTTCTCCTGGTGCTCCTCCAACTACTGGACCAAAAATATTATGTGCATTCTGGTTAAAAGCTTTTATTTTCTGAGCGGTAATTACATTTTTCAGGTGTGAGTCCTCCAACATCTCGTATCCCTCGGTTCCTCTGACCGGAGACCAGCAGGTAGATGCTGACATCATGGCGTTTGTGAAGGCCAGGATGTCCACAGCAGGACAGGTAACACACACTCTGCTGGAGAGAAGCAGGATAGGAAATAAAATGAAACGTTTGAATCTTAGATGAAGAATTTTAAGCATTAAAGTTGTAATAAAAGAAGAAAATTCAGCTTTCATCAAAACAAAACTACATTTTAAAAACTGTTTTTTTGTGTTTTAGGTTTTCCCTCAGTTGTGACATGAAGTCATCAGTGACCCTCCACATCTGGAAGGTGAAACACTGCGTAACGATGATAAAACCTTTTTTTACAAAGTTTGTCTGAGTCAATATTTTTAGCTCGTTTATCTCGTTTTGTTGGTGTGTTTTGGGTGAAATACTGTGTGAAAAAAAAAAACTTTGTAATAATAAAGTGAAAAGGCAGTCAATGAACAAGCTTTTTGAACTTAAAACCTAATCAGTTCATCTATAGCTGGTACTGAGTAACTGTGAGCAATTTAATTAAAATCCCTTCAACGATTTGGAAAATAATGTGTTCACAATTTTATCACGAACAAGCACACAGACGGACCAAGTCCTTACAGTAGATCAGATCATTAGTTGATTTCTTATTCAGATGTACCACCGCCTTTTTACGGGTCCACAAAACAAATCATTAAAAGCATGACAAACATACAAAACATTGGAAATTGTTACACAAGCAAAGACAAATCAAACAGACAAACTCATTCTTTCATCTTCACACCTGCTGAAAAGTCATCAAATAAAAAAATTTAAGAAAGAAAACGAAGAAAAGCTTGCTGATTTTATGATAATCATAAAACTAAAAATCCCTGTGAGAGCGTAGACCACCACCCCAATGCTCCAAATATTGAAATTTATATCTGCAGATTGCTTTGTTAATCAGTCACTTGCTCTAGTTTTGGAGAGTGGATCATGTCTTAGCATGCATCAAACATAAAACAGAGAATCATCTTAAACAGGCTAAATCTGGCTAAACGACAAATTTTTTTTTTCAGGTTTAGTCTGAACGTATTCAGATGTAACACTTGTTCACCTGAGGACATACTTAGCTGACCTACATGTAAGCAGAGTTTCTCTTTGGGGTTTTCTGGTTGTCTTCCAACAGCTCAAAGATATGAATGATCTAGGTCAGTGTTACACAATAAGTGTGCCATGGGAATGATCCAGTACCCTCAAAGATCAACCATGGAAGACTGTCCTCTGTCTGGAGGTGGCAGCAAATAACCGATTGATTTGTATCAGAAAGAAGAATTGACATGACACCACCAGTAAATCTATCTTATTTCTTTGCCAAACATCAGATGGCATTTACGTAAACATTCGGAACATTTCCATTTCTGAAGCTCGCAGGCCTTTAAATTGTCGCAATAACTTTTTTTTACGTACACTTTATCCCAGTCATTTACGATTGAATAACAACAGATTTTTTGAGGCCGAGTATGTTAATATTTTTTAAATCATATAAAAAATCAAAACCCTTATGAAATGCGTCACTTTTAAGCCAAACGTACCAATTGGTCATTGCTATAGCGTGGTCAGAGCTAGACTGGATCCCTCCCCTTACCTCATTCTGACTCATTATAAATTTACAGGGCATGCACAATTTTTTTTGAGATTTTCAAAATGAGGTTTTGCTGTTTGATACGTGAAAAAAATGCTGTTTAAGCAAATATGGGCGTATTTTCTCTCCCAATAGGGGAAGGCATGAGGTCATACCTCGACAGGGTTGTATTGTATGAGGTATTTAAGTTAATAAGTGACCAATCAAATACAGTGATTAAACCATTTAGTGGCCCTAATTTGCCCACTAAATTGTGTCCAAGGTCCTGCCCACATGTAGCCGGGTATTTTTGAAAACGCATATATTTTTACCTGTTTTGGTCTGTCGTCCACACAAAAGTGGAGGGTTTTTTTTCACTCAAAACCGGCGTGTAGATTTTGGAAAACTCAGTTTTTGCGTGTGAAAATGGAGATTTGCGTTTTTATGCGTCATTACCTGCGACAAATAATGCACATACGTCATTGGTGTGCGTCCTTGTTTAAAAAGCAGACAGTGGGCAGCATGGATCCACGGACCCTGTTGCAGACCCTCTTTTCTTGCCTTTTTGTCCACACTCAACTGCTCTTGCTTCTTGTTGAGGAGCAAAGGAGGAGAAATGCGTTGCAATCGGCCATTGTTAATCACATAAGCCTCCCTCCTCCTCCACTCAATACTGCCGATTACTGGTCTGGCATGCTCATAATCGCAGCTCCGTGTGGATAGGGATATTTTGAAAACGGCTACGTGTAGACGCAAGTGGACAGCAGATATGCGTTTTCAAAAATACCCGGCTACGTGTGGACATGGCCCAAGTCTGGAAGAAAAGTTATTCCTTCACTTTAGATCAATTTCAAATCTGCATCATTCCAGAAGCAAGACGCTAAACATCAGCATCATGAGATGAATTCAACACGTCCAGGCCTTTTAGTCACCCGCATATCAAAGGAAACTTGTCAACACGTTTGCATTGCTTTGCATTCATTTGTTTGATGGATGACGAGGAGATGGAGACTTTGCATCCCAGCTTTGGATCCTGGTTGCCTTGGAAGTCTCTCAAAGACAACTCGGTCCGCACGGACATATCTGTAGGAGCTGAAAGAAAAACATGATGCAGTGATTTGTGAATCATTTGAAAACCAAGAAAAGTTCAAAACAAACAAAGAAAAAGGAGACGACTGTGGGAAAAATTTAGAAGGTTGATTCGAGAAACTTTTCAATTGAGGGGAAAACCTGTCCTTGAGAAAAGTTCAAGTATCAAACATACTATTCATGGACATATTGAGGAGAATCGAGGGAAAAGTTAGACACAACTTCAATTAAAACATCATCTACTGCCCGTAGTGGTGACCCCTGGTATTGAGCCTACCAATCAATGAGGGGACATTTGAATCGGGACCAACTACTGTCTGGAACTGCAGACAAGAGGAGAAAGTCCAAATTCTTATACTAAAAACTAACATTCACATTTTCTGAAGCCTTTCTATAAATAACAGAACATAAAACGTGATATTTTGATAAGCTTGAAAACAATTTGTCCTCTTGATGGTCTGTTTCAGGACACAATTCGAGACATTCGAGACACGCGTCTCAAATACATCTCATTTGTCAAGACTACATCTCATTTGTCTCTAATGTTGTTACTCTCACAAAACCAGCTACTTTCTAACTAGCTTGAGTTAGATTGTGTCCCTCTAAAAGGCCAGTTCTGGTCACTTCAGTTTGATTTCAGTAGGCGGTACATGGAGGTGACAGAGGAGAACCTGATTCAACTCAATCCCATTGGTGCAGCTAAATGCATGCATATGATGCAGCTCAGAAAAGCAAAAATAAGTCTCTCAGGGATTCAAAATAAAGTTCTTAAACCCGGGTGGGGTATGAGGCTTGGAACACTGTTCTTTCTGTGTGAAGTTTGCATGTTCTCCCCGTGTCTGTGTGGGTTTTCTCCGGGTATTCCGATTTCCTCCCACCCACCAAAAACATGCATGTTAGGTTGATTGGCCGGTGCCAAATTGCCCTTAGGAATGAGTGTGTGGTGTGTGTGGTTGTGGTTGTGTGTGTGTGGCCCCGCAACGGACTGGTGACCTATTCGGGGTGTACCCTGCCCCTTGCCTTGAACCAGCCGGGATGGGCTCCGGCAACCCTGAAAGGGACAGATGGTTAAGAAGGTGACTGACTGAGTCCTAAAATCCCCAAAATGTCTAATTAAATCTGTTCAATGGGGTCGAAGTGTCTGTTTGTCTTTAGAAAATACTGTAGTATTGAACTACACATACTGTGATTTTTTTTTTTTTAACTTTTCTGTCCATTTCCTCCATAAGAACCCAGATTCGCTCTTTGTAGTTTTCCCTCCCAGTCTGTCGTCTCTTCCTCGTCTTCCTCCACTCCTTAAGATTTGCATGGAAGGCCAGAGGAGTGAGGGGAGAAGTCACCAAGACTCATTTGCCTGCAATGCAACAGAGGAAGACGAGAAAGAGAACGAGCAGAAGCCCGCACTGATCAGGCCAAGATGGGAGTTAAGGAAATGTTGAACCTGGTGCGGGTGCCGTCCATCCTCTTGCTCGGCCTGGTCTACGTGGTCTATGTGCTGATTGGTGGCGTGGTCTTCTGGAAACTGGAAGGAGATCTGGGCCAGAAAGACATCAGCCAGTTACTGCAGAGCAAGGAGAGGCTCCTCTTGAAGTACAGCTGCCTAAACCAGGAGGGTCTGGAGGATGTCGCTCAGGTGAGGACAGAAAAACATTTACTACCAATACAAACAATGCAGCGGTGGGTTTGACTCAATCACAGTGACGCTATAGTCAGGTTTTTATCTTTGTCTTTGAAATTTGTGGACGCAGAACAGAAGTTCATAGTTTTCCACCAGAATATAAAAATCCAGGAAGGGATTGAGATGATCTCACATGTCTGATTCACAAGTAGAACGCTGTCTTAGTAAAAACCCAGAAGCAGGTTCTCGTATAATCAGAATCGTTACTGCTGCTTTTACTTATACAAAAGAAAACAGGTCAGAACAGGTTTCTATAAGAGATGAAATCTCACCAGCAATATGAATCGAGTTTGTTCAGGAATTAACTTGAGTTTGGAAGTAAATCACCTGAGTCTGGAGTTTTATGCACATTTTAATGTAGCAAAATAAAAAAAAATTTAGTGTGGTTTTGGAACAGCGTTTTTTTACGTTTTATGTCATAGAATAAATTTATTTGTGTACACGTATCCTGTAAACATAACTAGCATTTCAGCAATAAAACTAAATGTTTAAAAATAAAAGGTGTTTAAAAGTCCAGGGACCTCATTGATTATGCATGCGTAGAGCAACTTACACGAAAGTCTAGCATCCTAGCGCAGGTCTAGCGCAAGTCTAGCTTCCTAGCACAGATCTTGTGCAGTCCATCACCGACCGTTGTCTTTTGCAAAACTTTAAGGCAACTCAGGAGCTTCCATATGCAAAGCCTGAGGCATAGGGAAAAAAAACGACACTAGTGGACAGAACCTGAACTGAACTGAGGACAGTAAAATGAAGCATTTGAAGCAGTTAGAAAACACACATTCATACTTGTTATAAGAAAAGCAAACAATTTTACAGAAGACAGGGTTGATTAAAACACATACACACACATTGTCCAATCACCACAAGTTAACTCATTTTGAAAGTCCATTTTGATGCAATATTTTACATCCCATACATCAAGGTAATTATTTTTAATAAGGAATCAAGTTGTGGATTACTTGGATTGCCATCAGTGGCTGACATTAATTCCCGGTGTGCTATTTTCTGTTTTTATCATCACTGTAAATTCAAAATGTTTCTATTTTAATTTACCTACAGATCAATGTGTCATCACTGAGTTGTCATGGTGACCATCTCCCACTCTCTCGCTTGTGGGAGATGTCAACACGGCTGCGTAATGACAACACTTCACCATTATTCATGAGTATCTTTCTATGCCACCCCATCAGCACATTTAAGGACCAATGCGTATGCATACCATACCTTTCATGATTCATGTATGGTATTGTAAAGGTGTGGTTAGGGTGGGATGGAGTTTGCATTGGAGTACGCCTGAGATTTGTTACAGATTTAATTCATGAAGCTTATGTTACGTAAAAAGATTCAATTTGCTTTTAAATAAATCTGTACTTTGCATGGTGTAAGCACCGCCATAAGGTTGAGCAAAAAAAGTTGTTCAGGTTCAACCTATGCAATTTTTAGTAAATGAGTCAGGCTTGTCATATCACATCACTTTAAAGGGAGCTGTTAGGAGGAGGCTGAAAAAACAGACATGCATGAAGAGAACAAGCAAACTCTGAGCAGTATCACAAGATTTTCACCATTAAACCAAGATGGGGTTCAAACCAGTTATGTTTCTGTGAGGTTGCCCTGTCGCTTCAGTTTCCACCCAGAGTAAACACCCTGACTCTTAAGGAACCTCAAAATAAAACCATAATTCTGAAAAAAGGAGTTTTAGGATGTACAAGATGGGCTTCATTTGAAAAGGGGAGTGGGATAATGGGGGTATCAGGAAGTCCTTCTACTACTGCTGATTCGATGGATTTATTTAAGGCCATCAAAGAGAGTTTGCTCTGGTCAAAAAAACAAAGCCGATTACGTTGTTTTGACTCCATCGTACTTGATTGGGTTGAAATTCTTTTTTTTTGTAAGGGAACACACACAGGACGAAGATTTACATCTTTTTACCCAGGATAAAGTACAGTAGAGTTGTGATGGGGTGCGGAAAGAGGAGGACCCACTTGCGGAACAACAAGCAATTTATTTAACAAAGGTAGTCCAGCAAGGCTGTAAAAAAAGGAGCAAGAGTAAAAAAAGCAGTTCATGATCAAAAGTTCTTTTAAAAGTATCTCTTTCAAGGTTTCAAATGATATTCTCTTGGTCGGGAGCCAGACAAGGCAGGAAGGAGTGAAGACCGACATAGAATGCTGGAAAGGCTGCCTTTAAATAGGCAGCAGGTTAAACAAGGGACAGGTGTTCGGAATCAGGTAGGAGTCGGGGAAGAAAAAGGGTTTAGGGTTTCCTCTGGTGGCGGCTGAGGGAACCACAACAATTACAGGTTTGAGCAAAAAGCAAAAAAAGGAGTTGGTCATTTAAATAAGGATCAGAAAGTAGATAGATCATAGGATGGATAAAACTGATAAAGCATATAAAAAGACATGGGTCATCGTTTATTGAGGATTGCGTAGATCGTAAGCTCAGCTGCTGTTTTGCTTCAGCACTATAGCGCTGCTTACACCACGCAAACTTGCAATTTATCAAAACCACCATAACGCTCTTTACGCAACAAAAACTTCATGAATCATATCTGTGATCATAAATCAATATAAAATCCGTCCTGCCCCAACCACGCCTCCAAAACTCCATATTTGGATCATGCAAATAATGTTAAACATATGCAATTATCCCCAAACGAACTGGTGGCACCTGAAAATACAGTAGCACAGTGATCGCTATTGTTTACAAGTATTTTTAGTCATTATGTAGCCGTGGTCTTCCACAAGCAAAGGAGAGTAGAATGCAATGAGTCATGTACTCCGTCACTTTTGTTAATCGCTCAACTTGAGTAGATATCGGCATACAGACAGATTTGGACATATCTATGCTGGGTAAATGAGGTCCCAGAGCCCGCAGAGACTCTACAAAAACCTATTACCACTAGTGAGGGTTTTCACGTTTCACCTTTCGGGGTCTCACTTTTTAGTACAATTTTACGGCTTCATTCTTTACTGCTTATTATTTTTTGCATCCCAATCGATGAATTATGTTCTGCCTGCTGATTGGTTTTATGTACATTTCTATAGACACTGCTTCAAGTTACGTGACTAATAAATTCTGCCCAAACTAGAGAAAGGACATGGCAAAAAATTTTTGGGTAGAGAGAGATTTTTCTATAAGGCAAGATAGATGTGCTAAATCTTTGTTTATACAACATTTCTACCAAGAAATATGAACTATAGTTTGTTTTATGTCACACACATGGAGCCATGCCTACCATTTTATTGTAAATGAAGCTGTCACTGTCTTCACTCAAGGTTATTTTAAAATGAAGTCTTTAACTTTGAGAGTATTTAGATTAGAAAGAAAAAAGTGAAACAGGATTGTTTTCTGCTTTAAAATAACTGTAATAAGAGAAATAACAGCTTTGTAAATTTTCCTATTGCGTGTTATTTAGATATTTATTGTTATTTATTTGAATTGAATTGAATATACTTTATTGATCCCCAGAGGAAAATTTGAGTGCTGCAGTCCAAACACCAGGTCCAAACACCCTCGCCCCTATCCACCGGTGTCCCAGTCCGGTCGCACTGTGTCCAACCCAAAAGCTGGAGTCCGGACTGGGTCCACAAAGCCAGGCCACAGTGAAGAACACCAAACTGATCTCTCTGTATTTCACTGGGTCCAAGCGTGCGCCTCCAGTTCCTCAATCTTGTAGCAAGCAACCAGACGTTTCCATGGAAACCGCAAAAAACAAAGCACCTCCTCTAGACAGTCTCCTTCTTCGCACCTCCAACAGATTGACTCCTTCTCCTCTGCTTACACACGGATGTGCCTCCAATAGCCAGCAGCTAGTCGGGCATGTCAACGGCAGAATGACTCCATAACCAGGTAGCCGTTGGGAGCTAGCTGCTATTTAAAATACGTTGTGTGATGAACGAGGGAACCACTCTCTCAAAAGACCAATATTTGTGCATGTTTAATCTAATGCAGAGGGCCGAGAACAGAGCCCTGATGCAACCCACAAGGAAAGTCATTACTGCTATTACGAATTGTCAGTCTCTACACCAACATGTTTTCCCAAATACAGATAAAAACATCAAAGGATAGAAATGGGTGGAGACGGTGGCCGCGTGGTTAGAGCGTTCGCCCGCGGACCGGAAGGTCGCGGGTTTGCGTCCCACGGGGAGCACGTCTAGGGTCCTTGGAGAAGACACCTGACCCCCGCTTCTCCCACCATTGGCGCCGTTGAAGGGCAGCCTGCTGCGGTGTAAGGAGTGCAGCAAACAAATTTCCCCGGTGAGGGATGAATAGAGTAATTCATTTATTTTATTTATTTATTTATTTAAATGCATATACGAAAATGTAGTTGGATGAGAACAGAGCCCTGATGAACCCCATGAAGAAAAAAATACTGTAAGTGTGAATTTTTAATCTTAGAGACAGAAATAGATAAAAACATCAAAGGATTCATCAAAAGTGGGGTGTGTTTCTGACGGGAGGTGGCGAACCTGTGCTAGGGTGGTACGTCTGACCCAGAAGAACGGGCTTTGCTCCCATGCAAAGTCTATTATGTAAAGTCTATCCATGTAAGCACATCCATGGCCCACTTTGAGGTCCCAAAGCCTCAAAGTTGTTTTTTTATTGTGTAAGTCTGTGCAGAAGTTTAAAACTTCATATTTATACCAACAAACCACTCTAGAAACACTGTATGATGCCCTCTCCTGCCACCAGAGGGAGCCCTGGACCTTCCTCTCTCTTCCAGATCTCAAACACCTGCACTCGTTATCCTGATGCTACACAACTGTGGATCCTGATGCCTATTTAAAGGCAATCACCCCAGATTCTTTGTTGGGTCATTGTCACCACCATCACCTCCTTCCCTTCCAGTCAGGACTTCCTGGCTGCTTGACCATAAGTTGCATTCTTGAACTTTGTTATATTAATTGAACTTTTGATCCTGAGTTAATCCTGTGCCCCATTGCCTTACAGCCTTACTGGAGTTTTGGTTAATAAATTCTGTTTTGTTGTCCTGCATTTGGGTCCTCATCCTCCTTCCACATCCTGTAGAATGTGGAAGAGAGAATGATAGTCTCCCAAAGCCTGTAGCAAGGAAGTATGACAAGGTTTATCTAGCGTGACTAGCATGTTATCTAGCAAGTTTTTCTCCATTTACAGTTGAAGAAAAACTAATATATTTATTTATATTATAAAATTTTTCATACAAAGTGATCATCTAAAGCTTGTAAATTAAAAAATCTTTTACTTTGTTGTCCTGACTCCGATCTATGTTTTTTTTAGGCTTTTTTAAATAGTTTGTGAGAAGTTTAAACCCATCTTGAGCTCGTGTTTGCTGATGACATCATGCTCCTTTGCCTCGTTTCATGCAAATACCGTGCCCAAACTTTCTAAGCAGTGCGTTCTGTTTTGCCTACACGTGTCTGGCTGGGTTGGTCCGTAAATTAACAAAAATCTGCATCTTCAGCTCTAATGTGTTTAGTTCACTCCTTTCCAGGAAAACGCACGCTATGTATGAGTCCTCATTTGAAAACACATGATTGTAAATCCTATGTAATTAGTCATTCTTTTAAGGAGAATACTTTTTAGGTTTTCCACTGAATTCTATGAGAAATAAAGTATGTTTCAAGTCTATTTTTTATTAAGTCAAATGCAAGAAAAAAACAGAACATTTTCATCTTTTTTTTCAGGTCGTTCAGAAGGCATCAAAAGCTGGTCTCAGTTTGAAAGGAAATCACACCACAGACGGCTTCTGGAAATTTACCAGTTCAGCGGTTTTTGCCGCCACCGTGGTCACTACAATAGGTCAGAGATCAACTGACGTACTCACAAAACCCACAAAATATTTGGTTTTGTTTACAAATTTCAACAAAAATGCTTTGTTTCTAATTCTGAAGACATTTTATTGCTTAAAATTTGGAAATTTGTGGAAAAAAATTCCAAATTTTGCACTGATTTAATGATGGAATGCATTTTATTATAAGAAAAAACAACCTTAGCTTCTTTGAATTCCTTAAATCCCGTCAGAGTTCACTTTGTAAAGGAGATGAACCAAATGTGCTGATGGAAAAACTGAATGCAAATAGTTGTCACGGTCATGTCCTTAAAAGCCTTAAACAGCTTCCACGTCTGCTCTTCATTTACATCCAGAAAATGTCAAACAAAATGATTAAAAAATCAAGTTAACTTGAGTTAAACATGAACTAACTTGAATTTTAAAAGTTTTACAAAGTAAACTTAACGCGTCCCAAAAATTTTGTTTTAAAACGAAAGGCATAAAACTGAAGAAATTAGATTTCTCCCTCCATGTTGGAGCAGAGTCACACTTCTTCACCTCTTTTCCACACTCTCCATTGCTCTGAACTGTTGATCCTAGATACTTAAAATATTCCACCTTCTTTCTCATTTTAACAAAAAGATTGAGATCAACAAATTTTAAGATGAAAAAATCTTGTCGCTTTAAGAGGGTACCAAAAAAATTCAATTACAATTCCAGAATAATGAATAGGTGTTATGCTACATATTATTATAATGTGTAACAAACAGATACCACTGGGTGACCTGCTTGGTCAAGTGTCTGCTTGTTGTGGTTGGTAAAATCCTTTTGGCTTCATTGGGCCAACAGGACACTTAACAGACCCATTTGTTGGTGAGTGGGAAGCAACCGGGATAGGAATCTGAACCGTCATGGTCCTAGACCACAAGAAGGTTTAGTGCCAATGTTTCCTCTAATTTTATGTGTGTCTGAGCAAACACACAAGCTTCCTGAGCAGAAGGGGGCGGAGCAAAAAACTTTTACTCTTGTAACGTCAGCAGCAGTGACGAGCTAAACTCTGAAGCAGCAGTTTGAAGCAATTTGTTTCAAGAAGAAATCGATCAAGAGCTTGGTCTCATTTTCAAATCTTAAGTTTAAATTGCACAGGCGTGCAGTTTAGAAGGAACATTGTTTAATGCCCCTATTGGTTGTCGATCTCTTCATCTATGTGGGTGGGATTCTGACCCCTTTTGCTTCTGCAGGTTACGGGAACATGAGTCCCAGCTCAACGGTCGGACAGATTTTCTGTGTTTTCTTCGCCCTTTTCGGCATCCCGCTGAACGTGGTGGTTCTGAACCGGGTGGGAAAGTACATGCTTGCTCTTGGGAGGAACATCTCTGATTTTCTGGAAGGAAAAAGTGGACGGAAGGTAATCAGATTACTTCTTTTGGTGTCTTAAAGTAGCAAGATGAACAAAAGATCACCTTGATGCTTCTCTGCAGACGTGCACACGCTTCTTCGTCCACCTGGTCTCCTACATCTGCGGAACAGTTTTGTTCTTCATCGTCCCCATGATTCTGTTCCAGATGAATGAGGGCTGGACGTACTCTCAGGCAATCTACTACTGCTTCATCACCCTCAGCACTATCGGATTTGGAGATTTCGTAGCAGGTGAAACAAAATATCACACTGTTATCCATTTTTTGCTTTAAATTTCATCAAATAAATTTGTTTTATTAACTTGATATCTAATAATATCTTGGTACTTATGTTTCCACTAGAAAGTTCTTACTGAGATTTGACACCATGTGCTGAATTACAGATAGCAACCCGGACAAAGACTATCCAGACTGGTACAGCGTTTTGATGGCCTCCTGGATCTTTTTCGGCTTAGCCTGGCTCGCGCTGGTCATCAACCACTCCATAGACATACTGGAGCGACTCAACAACCACTTTAAAAAGAAAATAAACCCCGAGAAGTCGGAGAACGAATCAGCAGAGAACAATCCATCTGAACCTGAGCAGCAATACGAGAACTGTACACCTCCAGAGACCAAGTAAAAACTACCCAGGTTCCACAGATGGCCTGGTTAGCTGTAAGAAAGAGGGGAATTGGGGGGGGGGTTAATTCTGGATTGATTAATCCTGGAGAACCAAGCATCTCTTTATTAGAAAAAATGTTTATTAACTACTCTAAAGACTATCTAGATCCGCTCTGTGTGGACGAGCAACGGTATCGGAGCAAGAACCCAAGATTCCCACTAAGGAAGCTAGTTTCGACCTCTTAAATTTCAAGATCCTCTTGTCACCACCTAAAACTCTTAACCATAGGTGATGGTAGAAACATAGATTGACTTGTTATTTGAGATACATGGCTCATATTTGGCTCAGCTTTCTATTCATCACGACAGACAGATTTGGTGTCCTAATTATTGTGGATGCTGCACCAATTCACCTACTGATCTCCTATTTCATCCCTATCCTCACTCATTGACAGGACCCAAGAACAGGACCTGCTTTGGGACAGGATCCTGTTCCTGTCCTAGTCTGATGCTTCAGTTTCTCTCACTCCGCGGAAACCCTGTCGTCTCGCACTATGTCGGAGTATGCTCCACGGTGTGAGGGTGTATATTTATTATTTCTTTAACCAATCGCTGCATCGTTGTCAGGTGTTCAATGTGCTCCGGCATTCAGTGTAGTCAACAAAGCAGAGTGTAAACATGAGTTTCAGCGATCTTTGCCAAACAGACCTCGATGGATGCTTGACTGTAGAAGGGGTGGACCTAGTGTGCAGACTGAGATATGATGAGGAAAGAGGAGAGAGAGGGAATATATTGTTTTGTTACATTTTCTTCTTCTTCTTCTTTTGGCATTTGCCTTCAGGGGTCTTCACATCAAGTCAGTTTCATCCATCTAACCCTATCTGCTGTATCCTCTTTGGTCACACCAACTATCTTCATGTCTTCCTTCACTGTATCCATGAACCTCCTCTTTGGTCTTCCTCTAGTCCTCTTTCCTGGTGGTTCCAAATCCAGCATCCTTCTTCTGATGTACTCTCTCTCTCTCCTCTGCACATGTCCAAACCATCTCAGTCTGACCTCTCTGACTTTAAAACCTCTAACATGTGCTGTTCCCCTGGTCCTGTCCATCCAGGTCACTCCCAGAGAGATCCTCAGCATCTTCATCTCTGCTACCTCCATCTCTGTTTACTGTCTTTTTTCTCAGTGCCACTGTCTCTAGATCAAGCAGCATATTTGGGCACCACTGTCCAAATTTATCACCGCGGGTTCTCCAGGGTTTAATATTTGTTATTGAGATGTAAAGTCTAGATTATTTCTGTGCTTTGGTTGTAAATCTGATCAAATTTATTTTTTCACATCCTGTTTTAACAAGAGGAGGATTTGATTGAATGTTTTAGTTTTGAGCTCAAACCTGGTCTCACACACTTTTTTTTATGGGTAGATGAACCTTCCTTTTTGCAGCTTTAATGACACTAACTATTCAAATAGATGCTATAAATCCATGAGTATAAATATTAGAACCTGTAGAGAGTCAAACTAACACGAAATTATATTACTTATTTTAAGATTAATGAAGGAAGTTCCATCGAAATGCGAGAATTTATATTAATGAACGAAGACAGTTTTCTATTCATCTGGATAGTCTTAGATAGAATGAATCCCACTAAATGATCTCGAACCTGGAACAATGATAACGTTATAAAACTGTAAATAAAACAAGTAAAATCTTCTCAATTTTCTGATGTAGACGAGCAGAAATATTGATGTAATAAAGTAACTTTGTGTGAAATATGTTGTTAAATAAAGATCTAGAAAAGACTGACTGGAGCATTCATCCATCATTATTCACAGTTCTGTACTTACCTTTATTTTAAGGTTCCAGTTTGGTTCATTTTTGGTACGGTATAGGAACAAAATGATCACCATTTGCTTGCTGTTTATTGGACATCAGCACTAACATTTCAACTGAAGAAAGTAATACAGTCCATGTTGTAAATACTTGAATGGATGCTGGTACAGCTTTGACCCAATTTGAATTACCAGAGACAGGCTGCGGGGGGTCCCGGAGCCCATTCCGGCTGATTCAAGGCGAGTGGCAGGGTATACCCTGAACAAGTTGCCACTCTGTTGCAGGGCCACACACACAAACAATCATCCACACACACAATCCTTCCTAGGAACAATTTTATAGCAACCAATCAACCTAACATGTGTGTTTTTGAAGAAAACCAGAGAAAACCCATGCATACAAAGGAGAACATGCAAACTCCACACAGGAAGGCCGATGTTTCAACCCCCGCTCGCACTCAGACTCAAACCCTCGATCCGGACCTTCGTGCTGTAAGGCCTCTGTGGTAACCACTGCACCGCCGTGCAGTTTCTTCTTTTGTTGTGATACCAGTGTTTTTGCTTTCAAACGTAACGTCACTGTTTCTGATGGCTTGGGGTTACAGGACACCCAAACTCAGGTACAAGCGGTTTGATGGGATCTGACTTTTTGTGTTACAGCACACACAGTGATTGTTTCATAAACACACACACATTACACGTAATCACTCATGCACAATCCTGCACTGGCACAAACATTTCAATACAGATTTACATATTTACCATTACACCCCACTACCTGTTTGTTTGGACATTTATTCACCCTTTTTTTCATCCACACTTCCTTTTTGTGCCATTTGCCTGAGATTTAATTAGTGCATTAGTGTATTTGTGCGCTTAAATGTTTAAATTTGAACTGCTAAATTGTTTAAATAATTTCTATTATAGCTTCAACAATTAATTTGATTAAAATGACTTGTCTGAGCTGCAGTTCTCTTTGTTTCCACTGAGTGGTGCTGTTGTGCAGAAATAACACTAAAATATTTTAAGCACAATCAAATTAAAAATAATTATTTCCATTTGGTATTTTTTTTATTATCATTTCATTATCTTTTAAAATTGTTTTCAGTCTGTAACTGTTTTGTTTTTTTAGCCTTTTGTGCGATTTGTATGAAAAATTTGTTTAAAAAGTTAAATCACTGCAGGATTTTTACTCGAATCTTTTAATCTAAACTGAACTATTAAAACAAATAACTTTATACCTTCAACAATTAATTTGACTACATTAAATAAATAACTTCTCTGGTTTTGCTGAAGTTCTGTTTCAATCCACTAGGTAGTGCTGTTGTGTATTATACAAACATGTTTCTTTACATTTTTAGACATTTTTTTTTTGTCTGTTTCTTTCTTTTTATTTGAAGAAAACGTCCTCATGTTTTATTTGAACTGTGTTGTACTTTGTGTGGGACCTCCTCCAGAGTCTCGTATATCTACAGCCCCACTGGAAAAGAGGAGGTCTAAATGACAAAGACAGATGTATAAACAGCAGGAAGGTAAAATGAAACCAAATGGAGGGAAAAAATGAAACAGAAAGAGAAGTTTTCCTTCCTGTGGGATGAAAAGACGGAGAGAAACCGAGAGAAAAGGAGGTGTCTGCATACCTGCTCATTGAGGCTTCACTAAGAGATGGATGGCAGCAGGATTAACATCTCCAAGCAGTTCATCCACCAGAACACTCCTCCTAACTTCATCAGAAAATAACTATTCCCAGGCTGGCGCCCACTAGTGCCTCCAATCAGTTTAATTTCATTCCAGCTACTAGGTCATGGATTGCAATGAATTAGCCTACAATTGAAAACAGCTGGCTGATCAGCAAAAATAGATGACGCCATGACGTAAAACACAAAGGCATCCATCTTGATGGCACACCCTGCCTTCAAGTGCTACTGTTAATTTTACACGTGAACAACCACATTTATCATCGTTTCCCATGGAAAACTCCAAATTAATTTTGATAGATTAAAATTGTGCGGTGGTTAGCATGCTGACCTGACGCCAAGAACGTTGGGGTTTGAGTCCAGGGTGGTGTCGAGGCTTGAATCACTGGTCTTTCTGTGTGGAGTTTGCATGTTCTCCCCATGTAACCATGGGTTTCCTCCAGGTACTCCGGTTTCCTCCAACCCACCAAAAACATGCATGTTAGGCTGATTGGCTGCTAAGAAATTACTCCTAGGAATGAGTGCGTGTGGACTATTGTCTCTCTGTGTGTGTGTCTGGCCCCGCATCAGACTGGTGACCTGTTCGGGGTGTACCCCACCTCCCACTTTGAATCAGCCGGAGTAGGCTCCGGGATCCCCAGTGACCCCGTTTTGTGACGTATTTTCAATGTTATGATTCAGAATAAGTTTCCCTATGAGGACCATTCGAAGCAATGGAACCACCTGACCAAAAACACACACAGCAAACACGATGACACACTGTAGGATGTGTAAACAGAGATGAAACACAGATAAGTACATGAAACAGGAATAAAATAAGTACATAAAAAGTATCTCAGAGAAAGTTTAAAAGTCGGATCCCAAATGAAATAATTGATGTGATATTGATGTTTCGATCTAATACCAGAAACCTGAGGACATTAAAATAAGAAGATAAACCGTGTCTCTGATCTTAGGCAATAATTCTACGGGTTTTCCTGATGACCTGACTTTTCCAGAGAGGCAGCAAACATTTTAAAACTAAGCTGTTTTTATCTTTTACAGAAACACACTGCCAGAAATATAAAAAAAAGTGAGGAACTGAAATTTTGGGGATTTTCTCCTTCACAGTTTATGTCAAATAAATGGCTCATAATTTCTTATTAATAAGAAAAAAATATTATTTTTCCATTTTAAATTGAAAATATGATGGTTAACCATGCCATACAGATTCTGTTTGCCAAGATTACTGAATTGCGAGGTCAGACTGTTTCCACTGGGTGAAACAAACCGTCCGATGGATCCAGATACAGCAGAAAAAAAGAGAAAGTGACAGGAGGTCAGAAAAGAGAGTCTGACTTAGAGTGGACCTCAGTTACAAGTTAAATCCCAGATTAGCCGTTAGCGCAGCCGAGCTTGGCATAGAAGAACATCAAGTTTGTTCTCCAGATGTGTGAGTGTGACTTCTCTGAAATTCTTTTTCTCTCTGAAAAGAACTCAGAAGAACAAGTTAGCCTAGCCATGTGTTAACATCACCCTGTATGTGTGTCAGACATGAGGCCCGCAGGCCAACGTCAGCCATCTAAATTCATTTCATTTCAGTTTTAAAAAAGCAAAAGAATTGACCAAAATGCTTCATTCGGGCATTAATTACAGTTGTGTAGAATAAATAAAATAAGTAACAAACGAGCTGGACATGGCAAGCCAGTATTCCCCTAAACTCTGTAGGATGCAGTTTTCTGTAAAATAAAAAGATTATGTGACTGAGGTGGGGCATCCTCTTGGGTTTGAGGACGGGGATGCTTTCTGCATCTTTACAGAACCAAAACTGGAGGCTCATTAGTCATTATTAACTCACCAAACTGGTCAAACCAAGTAACACATCACATTGAGACCACTAGGAAACATGTCTACGTTTCTCTCTGTGATCTGAATGAGAGATTCGATATAAAAACCAGAAGTCCTGACATGTCTCCTATAAATCCTTCAGCGCGTCAGGTGGAAAATTGGACAGAAGCATTGCCAGAATGTTTCTGCTCTGAGGAACATGTTCCTCCATGCAAGCTGACAAAGTTTTCACTTTGAAAATGTTACGTAATAGCAGCAGGAAAATAAACCCCCTCCAGCAACAGTGAGGATTCGGATTCCCCTGGTAATAATAGATGCTCTTGAAAATGCTCTCAATTGAAAAGTTTCTCATGATTCTCGGTCTTATTGAATTAACCCTTGATGTTGTCTGTCTTATTAAAAATACTCCTGATTACGATCTGTCTTACATTAGGTACTTTTGATGATACCCAGGCTGTGTTTTCAAGTGTTTCATCTCTCTGTGTTCCCTTTTTCTTTCTTGTCCAGGTCAGTTATTGGATTTTAGACACACCTCAGATTCTCCTGATTGCATCATCAATTTAATTGTTCAATTTCATAACCACTCAGCGAGAAAATGACTGAACAAGTTTATCAAGACGTTTTCCAGGAAACCTGTTGGCATAACATGGTCAAATGTAATGTCAATGCGGTTTATTATCCAAACATTTTATAAATAACTTGATCCCAACAAGTTGGTTTTGTGAAATTTTTGTGACCTATATCTTTGTGACCTTAAATTTTTGTCACATTACCCAGAAAACCTAATCAGTTGAAATAACAGTGAGCAGTTTCATTACGATCTCCTTTGTTGTTTGGGAGATTTTTTTCTATTCACAAAAGTTTACAAGTGTTCAATCTTTCCTCTATCATTGAGCACGGTGGGGGGAGTATAGTGATGTTTGCTGAATGTGTGGCTACTCTTGAATTTTTTAGAGAAAATTAAATACTTCTTGAGCTAAAAAAAAATATGGAGGACATTTTTTTCCCAAGTACGTCACTAATTAGCTTGTCCATGTATTCTTTCCAATATTCCATGTTTATATTTTCCGTTCCCCACATCTGCTTTTTATGGAGCACAGAGCCCTCATTGAACATCGGTTGTAAACACATCAAGCTTTTTATTACAGGCTCACATGACAACAGTCACAAGTTAACACGTCTTTGAAGAGTCTCCACAAGTCACTCTTAACAAATCTACAAATCTGTTGCCTTTTTTTGGGTTAATTATCTCCAACTTGTGAGCAGCTGGAAAAACGTGCCAGCCGACACAGTCCCACACTTTTACCAGCAGCTGCAATAAAAAGGATTAAAGGTCTGAAACAAATCAAAATAGGAGTCAAATGAAGTTTGTTAAACGGTCCCAGATCAAAGGGTAAATTCGTTTTCTGAAATGCGACGCTCAAACAAGAACACTCAAACTTGAGTGAACAAACACAAGCAAAAAAAAAAAAAAACGCACAAAATGTCACAACACATACTCCGTAAAAACACACAGACTATTCCATTGGCCTCTGAAACCAGTATAATGCCACCTAGAGGCAGAAACAATCGGGGATAAGGTGTCTCCATGACTCGATGCTGCCATGTGACCACTTAAAGGAGAATTTTAATCATTTTATAACATGTTAAAATATGTTTATATTGTTTTAATCTCATATTTATGTGATTTTTTAAAATAATTATTATTTTTACTCACTCTATTGATCCCTCACCGTGGAAATTTGTGTGCTGCACTCCTACACCGCAGCAGGCTGCCACGACGGCGCCAATGGTGGGAGAAATGGGGGGTTAGGTGTCTTCTCCAAGGACCCTAGATGTGCACTCAGTGGGATGCAAACCCTCAAACTTTCAGTTGACTTCCGGTCCAGGGCGAACACTTTAACCACTGAGCCACCGGCTCCCCCCCTTTTTTAGATCTTGCTACCATCTGTAATCTGTGTAGCAAGTATTGAAAAACCACGCCTGGTTTTGCGCTCCTTCCTTGAAACGCAAATTAAATACATCAATCCCTGCACTCCTTTTTTCTAGCATGAGCAACCATAAACATATACACACTAGAGTTTGCAAGTTTGAAAACTATCCTCTAGCGGGCTGGGTACAAGGCGTAACGACAAATATTGAATACATTTTTTTTTTTGCCTTATATTGTGATCGTAACTTCTCAGTCTCTTTTTTAAACATGCTTTAAAAGCGTAGGATGCCTTTTTTTTAACATGGCACTGTTTACTAGCAGCAAGACTTACTTCCTAGTGAAGTTGTTCTGCCTGACCAATCAGATGACTCCATAAAATGAAAGAAAAATTGCAGCTTTTTGCGATTAGACGTTAAGATTGCAATATCATTAATAATTAATGTATTGTGCAGCGCTAGTTTATTTTCAAAATTTTTGGTAAAATTAGTTCAATTTTGTGTGAAAATGACCAAAAACAGAGTCCAGGTTTGTTGGGTTTACTGTCATAGAAAGTAAATAGAAGTCAGCATGTTGTGATGTGTGTGTAAATTGCTCTGAGTGTTGGTTTGATTGATCCCAGCTCTGCGTTTCTGTACGTAGAGCGATGCTTCACGTGTGCAAACAGACATGTTTTGGCTCAGCAGCTGTTAATGAGTAGTCTGTGTGCAGGCTGGTGAACTCATGATGCTTAGTTCAGGTCATGTTAGCCTGAATGATTATCTGTCTGCTCTGCTTTGTTGTTCCAGCTTAGACGTGACCTGGCTGCTCCTGAAGGAGCAAACAGAGAAACACTCTTCCTGCTCACCGGCAGCTTCTCTGTGTTTATGGAAGAGCTGACGTAAAAAAAAAGAAAACAAAAATACTCAGACGTAAAGAGGTAGTGACTTCATTGGACCTGGCAGACAAACACACTCACATAAACATCTTCAATGACTCAGCACACACACATACTCACACACACAGTTTAACAGGTGGCCTGGCGGAACAATCTCTGTTTCCTTTGGCTTTTTTTGGAACAGAATTTACAATCAACTTGAAACATTTGCTCAAATGTCCGGTGTGAAGGCAACCTGTTAATCACTGAGATCCGAACCTGGACACAAACAGAAGAGTTTGACAGAAGTTTCTGGGTCAGAGGACAGATGTGTGTGAAGAGGAGGAGTAAAGAAGCACTCTGTGACCTCACGAGATAGAACAAATATGTTGTCTGCTCACTGGATAAATAACCTCGGCTTAAGTTCAATCAGTGGTATGAAGAGGAGTAAAAAGAACATGAGGAATGCTTCACAAACAAAAAGCTTTTCCATGTGATGTAACGGCTCGGTTCTTTTTTCTTTCTGCTGGCGTTGCCTCAGGTGATGGAAGTTTACAGATTTGCTCACAGTGGCTCTTTCCACGTCACACAACAACATCATAGTCATGTTGACACGAGCGTGTCAACACATCGATTGGTTTTTGTTTTAAATCTGCTATTGTGTTTGTCTTTTTTCACCTATGAGGTGAAAAGTTTTAGCCGAGCTCATCCTAATGACATCGCAAACTGGTATCCTAGTTGCATGCCAAATAGGAAGTCCTCAACGACTTCAGTCTCAGTACCTGAAGACTTTACTGTACATTGAAAGGTTTAACAAGATGCTTTCGTCTGTCCGATGTCGTTAGCTTTATTATTATGGAATATTTGAGGTCCCTGTGATAAAAAATGGAATGAAATGTGTACTTTATTCACCCCTCAACTGGAAAATTTGTGTGCTGATTTACACCGCAGCAGGCTGCCTGGACGGCACCAGTGGTGGGAGAAACAGGGGTTAGGTGTCTTCTCCAAGGACACCAAGACATGAGCTTAGTGGGATTCGATCCTGTGAACCTCCGGTGAACTTCCAGTTCATGGGCGAACATTCCACCACTGAGCTATTGCCTCCCCCATATCCACAAATCAGCTCCCTTCCCCCATTCATAACTACTTTGAAGCAGCCACATGTGTACAACTTTTAAATGATTGTTTTCACAAACCTAATCAGTTTATGAGCAGTTGGTATTGAGTAACCGTTTGCAGTTTCAATAAAAGCCCATTGCTGGTTTGGAAATATGGCGTTCACAAGAATTTGTCACCTAACCATTTTTTAACTTGCCATTCTGTCGCACCTGTCTGTGGTTGGTTCTGAGTAACAGTTGGCAGTTTAATTAAAATCCCTTCGATTTAGGACATATTGAATTTAAAAGTATTACTGAAGCACCAACACACAGACAGTCCAAGAGCTTGATGCTTCCTCCAAACTTTGTGGGCGGAGTCAATAACATCAACAGCCAGTAGTCAGTCATTATTGTCTACATGGGAACCAATTCCAGCTCTTTTACCTCCATAAAATTTTCAAGAAACTCATCTTATTTTTTTTTGTCAGCATCTTATTCCTACCTCTTTGTTTCAGTCAAATTTTCACCTATCAGTCCAAAATTTTAGTCCCACTCCTGATTTTAATCAGTCTTCACTTTTGCCCCAGATCCTCCATCAGCCCAACTTCTCAGTTTTAATCTTATTTCTTCATTTCAGTTCCACTTTCTCTCCCTTACTGGTTCTGGTTTTTAGAGTTTATTGTCTTGCTTGTCTTGTTTTCTTTTTCTCTTTTTCTGAGAAAACATGAGTACCAGATTATTTCCTTAACAAGATTAAACTGAGATGTCAAAATGAGGTCACTTTCTTTTTTTTAGGTTTCATTCTTTCATCTTTGGATTTTATCAAACCAAGTAATTACAAATTAACGATGTGAAATTGTTAATAAATGATAAACAAGATGAAAACCAGGCATGACGGTGGTGATTGTAAAAAACTTTGAACTCTTGATAAGCTGCATGCCTTTTAGAGTTCAATGGAATAAAAACAGGAGCTCTTTATTTCTGAAAATGCTGATACAAAATGACGAGATGAATAATGAAGGTTTACATGTCTCTAAAAAAAGGAAAGTACAGAGTAATCAATAGTGCTCTTGATAATTAATTGATGCTCGATGACAGAAACTCATCCGACCGACCAATCACTAGTCAGGAGCGACAAATATCTCTTCCTAATTCCCTGTAGAGAGCCACCAAGACGCATGAAGATGAAATTTGGCTCCATCTCAAAATTGTCACATGACCTGAAATCAGGCTGAATTTAGGTCGAATATTGCTCAGCGTACACCAGTGGTGGAACATAACGAAGTAAGTGTACTTCGTTTCTGTACTTAAGTAAAAAAATTGTGTATCTGTACTTTACTGAAGTAAAATTTGAGACCTGTACTTTTTACTTTTACTTCACTACATTTTTAGAGCAAATATCTGTACTTTTATTCCGCTACTTTTTAAAAGTGTGTTTTGCTTTTTTGTTACATTTTCGGTCAGAAGTTTGAAAAACAAACAGTTTTTTAGCGCAACTAGAAGCCGCATCGTCAAAATCACCCTGTAGAGGGAGCAGTTGATCGCTTGTGGTGTCCAAGAGGGAGAAGAAGTAATGAATTGAGGACCAATCAGAATCGAGAGTAAACATTTTCCTCAGTCATTCAGCGCCAAAAAAATAACATCAAATATAGCATAAATTTAAAAAAAGAGTCAGAAGATTGTTGTTTTCTGTGTTTACTTTTAAATAAAAAGTTGAGCCATCACTACACAGAGTACTTATCCTGGTTACCATGGTGACACCCTACAGCACAAAATTAACATTTGAATCATTGTCGAATACTTTTTAATTAAAAAGTAAAATTTACACCAGTTACTTTTTTACTTTGACTTTAGTAGATTTTTTTATTGGTACTTTTACTTAAGTAATTTTTCCCCCTAATTATCTTTACTTTTACTTGAGTACAAAAAGTGAGTAGTTCATCCACCATGGGGTACACACAAGCTAAGGAGCAACCGTCTTAAAATATCAACATTTTATTGGTTTTACCAGTTTTATCAGGAAGACTTACATTTTTTATTGGTTGCTGACACGAAACATTTTCAGAGGACAAAACTTCTAACTTATCCTCACATTAAAATAAAAATACTTTGTTGTTTCTGTTTAGTTATCAGATTTGATACCGATGACTACTGCTTTGTTGATGTGAGCTGGAGAATCCCACCAATCTGACCCCAGGGAGCTCTCATACTTCCTTTAAACAGCTGTGGGAACTGGGTTTCAAATCTGTTCTATGAATAGCATCTACAAAGCAGATCTGTAGATAATTTATTATGTTGCAAAGATGCATAAAATCAGTAAATGAGCACAAGCATGTGATTCGTTTATCACACAAACCCAAGAATTATGATCAATTATACTGTAAATGTTCCTGTTAATCCACCTTAAATAAAAATATGTTCTTATGGTGAAAACTTCAAATGACCTGGGAAATGAAATCATGCTTAATGACTGAATCTTCAGAAGCTTTTCTTCATTCACTTATTTTTATGACTGGAGAGACATGAAGACGTACACTTAGAGAGAAATGACCAGAGTGATTGTGGACGTTTCCTGCTTGGAAAAACCCACAACACAGGCGTAAAACAATGGGACAAGGAAGCAGATCTTCAGCTGTTCCACACGTTAAAAATACTTCATACACCTCTACACTAAAAATAAGTGTTACAAAGGGCCCGCATCCTCCAAACAGGAAGAACACGCTTTAAACAGACTTTCTAGTGATTAATAAAAGCATTACTTGGAAATATTTGGTTTTCACAAACCAGACCAAGGTTCAAATTGAAATTGAAAATACTTTATTAATTCCCGTTTTACTTTGGTTTGTAAGATTTGTTAGACTTCACAGCTTCACACCAGAAAAAAATTTCATCCCAAAACCTGCTTTTTTAAGAGAATTTTTATGTAGCCTCCTAATGAAATAGGCTAGAGGTACTCAGTATCAACTGTGGATGAACTGACTGGGTTTTATGGATAATGTGATCAAAGGCCAAAGTGAAAAATGTCATCCATCGCTGCTTCCGCAATGCTTTTGTGAACACAATGATTTCATAACAGTTGAACAGATTTGACTGAATCTGTCCACAGTTACTCAGTACCAACTATAGATGAACTGATTTGCTTTTCAAGATGGAGAGTACTTTAATATCCTCAATGAGGCAATTAACTTGAACAGCAGCAGTGCACCCATTCAAACAAAATCAATAAATCAACTCTTCATAGACTTAATAAATTCCCATGGCAACAGAAATAAGGGTTTTGTATCTGTTAGTCCGGGTTTTAGGAATGAGTTAGGGTGTCTTTTCTACTGCAGTGTGAAAGAGAGGGCGTGCTCACCCTCTTACACTGATGCACAAGGATGGCAAATACGACTGCAAGCACAAAGTTCTGAAGTGTGTCTTTATTTTTCCAAAGTAGATACAGACAGCACACACAGTCTCAAATGTAATAAAAAAGATGTTTTCCAAAGACGGTAACGCCAGGATTTGTCTAAACACCTCATTAAGATGGTCCGGCTCCCATCCCAGGAGATGGTCCCGTCATACAAATTCTTGGGCGTTTACATCAACAGTAAACTGGACTGGTCCACCAAAAAGGGCATGAGTAGACTGTACTACCTCAGAAAGCTCAGGTCCTTCAACGTCTGCAACAAGATGCTCTCCATGTTTTACCATGCCATCATGAAGAGTGTCCTGTTCTTTGCTGTGCCCACCTGGGGAGCTGGTATAAAAACAAAGAATGCCAACAGACTGAACAAGCTGGTAAAAAAAGCTGGACGTGTGGTTGGCTCACCCCTTGACTGCGTGGAGGAGGTAGCGAGGGACAGAATGAAAGCAAAACTGTCGTTAATCATGCTAAATCCTTCCCACCCTCTCCATGAATATGTGGACCATCTGAAGAGCAGGTTCAGCAACAGACTCCTGCAACCCCGCTGCTCAAAGGAACGGTACAGAAAATCATTTCTACCGTTCTCCATCAAACTATTTAACTTTTCACTCTCAAACCTTTTAACTTTTACTCACAACAGCTAATTAAAAAAGAATCATGTTGTATGATTGTAACACTGCAGCACTCAAATTTTCAATTTTCAATTCAATTAACAGCAAAAAGTCCAGTGTTTTTATTCACATTAAGTTTTTGTTTTAAAGGTGGATTAATGATATGAATCCTCATGCAGGACACAGGTCATCATCATATTTTGCAGTTATACTTGCAACATGTTGAAAAGTCAAAAACTGTGAGAAAAACAACGATGGCGTTGTAACTTAACGCCATCAGTTCCTTTCAGTAAGTGGCACTGAGTTGCCTCACCACATTTTACATGGCTCCTACGTATTCCTACCATCAGTGGTGGATGAAGTACTCACTTTTTGTACTTAAGTAAAAGTACAGATAATTAGGCAAAAAAATTACTTAAGTAAAAGTACCAAAAAAAAAAAATCTACTTAAGTAAAAGTACAAAAGTAGTTGGTGTAAATTGTACTTTTTAAGTAAAAAGTAAAAGTATTCCATCATAATTCAAATGTTATTTTTCGTGCTATAGGGTGTCACCATGGTAACCAGGATAAATACTCTGCAGGGGTGTGACCCCCCTCCCGCCTCTTTTGGTCCTCAAAAAAAATAAAGAATTTATTCCGCTGAAAGAATGCGCAAAATGTTTCTCGATTCATGACTTCTTCTCCCGATCAACTGCTTCTTTTGATTTTGGCGATGCTGCTTCAAAATGCGCTAAAAAACCTGTGTATTTTTCAAATTCCTGAACGAAAATGTAACGAAAAATGTAAAACACACTTTTAAAAAGTAGCGAAGTAAAAGTACAGATATTTGCTCTAAAAATGTAGTGAAGTAAAAGTAAAAGTACCGGTCTTAAATTTTACTTAAGTAAAGCACAGATACACAATTTTTTTACTTAAGTACAGTAACGAAGTACATTTACTTTGTTACGTTCCACCGCTGCCTACCATAAACTGTTAAAACAGGAAATGTAAAAAAATGTCTATGTCCTGAACTCTCTTGAATGCTTTTCAACGACAACTAAAATGGTACAAAATGAACACATTTTTTTCCGGAACAGAACAGGGTTTATACACAACCCTGAGGTGAGACACGATGAAGAAAACTGTTGTGAATCTCTATCATTTAAGGTCAATCAGAAAGTCCAGGGATTTAATTCCTTGCATTTTTTTTTTCGAACTGATTAAGGTGAACTTTTTGGAGCAGACTTTGTGAGGAAACGGTGTTAATGGTTCTTTACGGCTCCCATGAGGAATCTGATTCACACACAAAATGTTCTTGTGTTAAACAAAGGCCACAGATGGTTTACCAAAAAGGTAAACATTCCCGAACATCAATGATCCTTTCAGTAACTTCAAAGACTCTTACCTTAAAAATGTTTAGTAAAACCTACGTGAAACCACCTGGTTCATAAACTTCTGATTTCAATTGGACTGAATGTGATGATTTGTTCCATTAGATTAAAATCACATCCTCGTTTTATGAACATGAAGATCATATAAAGTACACTGATCACATGTTGTTGTTTACATAACTCAGAAACATGTGAAACTTGTTGGTGAACATTGTGGTAAAATGTTCACATAAAAGTATTTACTTATCAGATGAGCCTCTTTCCGTTGTTTTATCTGGACTAGCGGATATTACGGTCACAGTGTTTTTCTCCAGAGACCACCACGATGACCCGCAGTAGCCCACTGATACCAGCTGGTTTATCTCTGAAGATCTGCTGATGTTCAGTTTGCTAACATTGGAAACCCACTGGGAACAATCAGACGGGTTAAAGCAAGAAACATGTGGACTTTTTATTTCTAGAGGAACAGAAAGACACTGGCAGCGTAATCCTAAGCCACAGTAGACATTCACAAACGATGGCATGTAAAGATAAAAACGTGTGTGATGCTCGTAAAGACGATAGAAACCAGTTTGTTTCTTCTAAATATTAAAAAGGGTATTATGCAAAATAAACTTTTTGGAAGTTTTAATCATGTTTGAACGTTATTCCCACTTCATATACAAACATACCTGGAGGAGTTCTCTATTTTATTCACGCATGTTTGACTGATTTGTGAACTGCTCCGTCCAGTATTTGAATATTATTCAGACACCAGGCTGTTCTTGGTCCCAACTTTTGTTCTCTGCAACGCCTACTGAAACTGTTTTAGTGCACGTGTTCAGCTCTTGGTCTTTACTGTCATTCACCTTCTATCCCTTCAGGTTTTGCAGGGGGTGCTGGAGCCCATCCCAGCTGATTTGAGACGAGGGGCAGGGTACACCCCAAACAGGTCACCAGTCTGTCACAGGGCCACACACACTCATTCCTAGCGGTAATCATGTAGCGGCCAATCAACCTAATATGCATGTTTTTGGAGGGTGAGAGGAAACCGAGGTACCCGGAGAAAACCAACGACAACTTGCAAACTCCGCACAGAAAGGCCAGTGTTCCAAGCCTCGTGTCCATCCAGGACTCGAACCCACAACCTTCTTACTCTGAGGCCACTGTGCTACCCACTGCGCCACCGTGCTGTGATCTGTGCCATTTTTATGTAAATCCACAAAAATGAAAATATAAAAATATGTGCTAGTTTTGCTCACAAATTTTTTTACACTGTTACTGAGACCTTTAGATTTACGATGTGTCATGCACACGCCCATTGCGTAAGAGTAAGTCAGGAATGAAAAGACAAGGGATTTCACAGAATTAAAAAAACAGAAGTAAAACTTAACAATGCATTTACAAGTTTTTTTTTTCCTGCAGTTGTTGCATTTCTGTGCTAACAAAAAATGTTTTGATTATTTATATATTTGAGATTTTTTTTTAAAAATTACCCCACAAAAATACAATATTCCTGTTTCTGATTTTTTAAATAATCAAGGGGGTGAAAAATCTTCCCAACTTTTCCCCAACATGACTTTTTTTCTGTTTTCCTTCACCTGCTGGTGGTTTGTTCATTGTATCTGTGTCTGCAGAGCCTGATAGTATTACCTGTGATGAAAAAGAGACCCTGTACGACCAGTTTGGGAACTCTATACTGCACCAGATTAGGTCCAACATGCTGTCAAGTTTAACTGTCACAAAAGTAGATCAAACTGGGGGAGAGGGTTTTGTAGGGTGGTGACAGATTGAATAACTTTACTCATAAAGAAAGTTTAGTTCCAGCTGAAGCAGGTTTTTTTTAGTTCAAAATCCTGACTGAGCAGCTTTGAATTTGGGCGTGCGTGGGACCTTTTCTTTTATCTGGTGTGAGTTCGTTCTGCATTGACGGAAAATAGGAGAGTTTTTCAGGTTGACTGAAGAGGATGGGTTGTTATGAAACATTATGTCAGGAGCTTGTACGGGCTGATCTCTATCTGGCTGAAACTGCACAGTCAGCTGTTTGGGAACGGCATGCTTTTTGCAGCATTAATATCTGCAGCAGAGGGTTTAATATGAACAGCCCTGCGGTGTGCCCTCAAACTGATATGAATTATCATCTAACCTGGATAAGTTTGGGGGTTTATTTCTAATTTGCTCAAAAGGAGCCAAGTCCT
This sequence comes from Neostethus bicornis, assembly GCA_902685375.1. Classification (NCBI taxonomy): domain Eukaryota; kingdom Metazoa; phylum Chordata; class Actinopteri; order Atheriniformes; family Phallostethidae; genus Neostethus; species Neostethus bicornis. The sequence continues at coordinate 3,156,212 of LR738552.1, forward strand.
GCTTTTATTCTCTGCTCTGTTTCCTTTTATCTCTACCATTAGCCAACATCTATTTGCATGTTACTGCAATGTTTCTATGTACACATAACATTATTAATGACGTGATGGAAGGTTCTGGTTGGCACTGACAGTTCAGCAACACTTTGTGAATATTGAGCAAACACTAAGACTCACTTTGGTCTTTTCTGGCTTCTTCTGCGTTTACGTCTCCAAACAGTAGAGATACTGACTTGTCACCAAAACCAAGATGTTTGATTGAACAGCTGTGGGAGATGGTTTTTGTTCACCGTACAAAAATGATTAGCTGGCATTTCCTTAAAGCCCATGTTTAAATTTTTTTCTCATACTTTTTATTCTAAGCGTGAGTTGAGGTCAGAGGTGTCAAGTAACGAAGTAAGACTACTTCGTTACCTTACTCAAGTAGAAAATCTCGTTATCTTTACTTTAACGAAGTAATTATTTTTTTGTCTACTTTTTACTTTTACTCACTACTTTTTTATGCAATTATCTGTACGTTTACTTCGTTAGTTTTATCAAAAGTAGTCGCTACTTTCTCCATTTTGTCACCGTTATAAAGCCGCGACTGTTTGTCGGATTTTTTTTTTTTTTATGAACCCTGAATGCATCAAACAAAGGAACAGATGAATGATTGGCTGAAAGGTCCAGTCAATCATTACTTTGGGGCGAGTAGCCCCGCCCACAAACGTTTAAAGAGCAAGGACGTCAATTTCCGTGTTTGAGACTCGGGCTAGGAAATCAAAGTGTTTCTGATGCTGCAACACTGAACTTTGATTGAATTATCAATTTTTAAAAAAAACAACAGCAAAGAAATGTTTTATTATTATTTTCAGTCTTAGGTTATTGTAAACGTCTTTGCTGAAAATGTTGTAGATGGTATTTTTATAAAAATAACTTTGATCTGTGACACACTATTTTATCTTTAGAAACAAAGCTAATTGAACTGATTAATCCATAAATAGTAGTGGATGAAGTATTTGTGCTTAAAAGCATCCAAAATGTTATTGATTAGTTTATAAAGACTGACTGAGGAGATTAAAACTACACATCGCTTAGATTTTGTATCATGAAGATGTTTGGGTTAACATTAAAAAAAAAAACCTTTTATGTACACATATATATGTAGATATGTATATATGTAAATTTATATTAACCGTCTCCTAAGTCCCGCCCCTACTGTTTTTTTAAAATCTTATTTCCCTGGTTATATTTTCATTTTTACAGTTCTTAAAATTTTAGAAAAAGAATCCAAGGATTTTGCCTCCTGTGTGTTTCCTTCACTCCCACTGCCTTACGAGTGCATGTAAAGGGTGTTATTTTGTCAATGGGCGTGGTTTTACTGGGTGTACGATATTTTTTGTAAAATACGATAATTTTACGTCATTAGTACGATAATCCAGCACCTCCCACCTGGCAACGCTGGTTCCATGCGCTGGTTCCATTATTAAGAAATAAATAATTCTGATTCATAAAGTTTCACCAAAACACTTTCATTTATTATCATATTTTCTGCTCCTTAAAGCATGTGGTAATAGTTAAAAATATGTTCATACGCTTTTGTTAACAATATTCCTTTTTTTCTGAAAATTACTTTTACTTTTTTTACTTTAAGTAGTTTTAAAATAGGTTACTTTTTACTTTTACTTAAGTAGAAAACTTGAGTTGATACTTCTACTTTTACTAAAGTAGTTTTTTAACTCGGTATTTATACTTCTACTTGAGTAGGAAATGTTGGTACTTTTGACACCTCTGGTTGAGGTGCCACGTTGGCACAGTGGGTAGCACAGTGACATCACTTAAGAATGCCCCGAGTTCGAGTCCCGAGTCGGGACGAGGTTTCAGACGCTGAACTTTCTGTGTGGAGTTTGCATGTTCTCCCTGTGTATTTGTAGGTTTTCTCCAGGCACTCTGGTTTCCTCCCACCCTCCAAATACATGCATATTAGGTTGATTGGCCATTACATGATTGCCCCTAGGAATGAGTGTGTATGGTTGCATGTGTGTGGTCCTGTGACAGACTAGCGACCTGTTCAGGGTGTACCCTGCAGCTCACAGTTTATTTAAATGTGACCTCATTTCAATGCCAATTTCTGTCTGTCACAGTTTTTGGGTCACGTAGCATTGCTGTAGGTTACGTTGGTGCACTGATGTAAACTCGGTTTCAGCAAACTACAAGCTGAAACATGAGTTATCATTCTCATCAAAGATGAAGAAAATAAGGTCACTGATTGCTTAAGATGAAGATAAGAAACAAGTAGATCAGTTTGAACTCTAGATTCTGATGTGATGCATTAGTTTAGCTAAAAACTCAGTCTAAGATTGAATTTTTTTAACATACTGTATTAATCCCCTCACCAGGATTAATGTGCTGCATTTCACCACAGCAGGCTGCCACCTATGACAGCAGAAACAGGGGTTTAGGTGTCTGTCCATGGACCCTAGACATTCACTCAGTGGGAATCAAACCCTGCCTTCCGGTTTGAGCGAACGCTCTAACCACTGAGCCACCGTCTCCCACCTGTTTCTCCAGCTTATTTTCCATTTACAATATCTTCTTTTGTTTTGGGAAGTTTGGCAAATTTACTGATAAAAATGTGAACACTATGAGTGGTTTTCCAACAAATCAGCATGGAATGACACCCAAGAACCATGTGTTTGGAAAACTATGTGTCTGACCTCCTTTGCTTGGAAGCAAAGAGGAGTGAACCCCCTCGTTGAAAATCAAACCATCAGGATGAGCTACATACATGTAGACATAGTGATTGAAAGCATTGTAGAGAAAGTGCTTTGCACAACTTCGGTTAACAATGACGGCATAGTAATAGCAAAGTCAACAAAAAATTGGAGAAATGGATGAAATCTCTTGAGGTACTTTGTCATATTTTTATGTGCCATGCACGATACAGCCTAAAATCTGATTTGAGGCCACAAATACAGTGTAAAACACATCAAGTTAGCAAAGTCAGTGGAGAACAGAGAGATTCAACGAGAGGCCTGAAAGAGCCGAAAACAGCAAAAAGGTCAGTCTGACACTGCTCCTCCCATGACTCATACCTCTTATCACATTAGCATGGTAAGACCTGCGGCTCCTGCTTTGGCTTCTCCAGCCACAGGTGAAGCTGCAGAAACAGATAAATATCCAGGTGCAGACTCTGTTGTATCTAGAGACAGAAGGAGGCCAACAGACATTCAAACATCACTTTGTGTTTGGAGGAGGGACTGTGTATGGGCTTATGGACTAAAACCCCTCATACTTAGATTGGTGCAGAACAAAATCCATGGCCAAAAACATCTTCATTTAATTTAATTAGATTTTCTTTGTATCGTCATATATCACAACATAATCATATCAATGGGTGGAAACTGTAAACATTAAAAAAAAGAACAGAGACATTTATACAAATACACTTCGAAAACAAACTAAACAAACTCAGCGCATTACTGCCCTTTGATTCTCCTTCTCTGTGAGAAAAAACTCCAAAAAGTGGTGAGGAAAAGAGCAACCTTATGGAGATACAGATGAAGGAGGGATCCCTGAAGAACAGGTAGTAATCTAAAACTGTTAAGTAAATGTCAGCTAGTTCTATTTTGCAGCTTTATATCTTAAGAAATCAGTGGATGGGCTGCATCTTTATGGATCGGGGGTAAGTGGGTTGATTAAGCACAAAGGCATCCTCAATCTGGCAACGCCCAAGACAGAAGTACACAAGACTCATACACAAAAGATCCATCTGGAGTATGAAACTCTTTTCCTGAGGTGAGTAAGAGAGTTGATGTTGAAATAAAATCCACTTATTGGACTCGAGAGTTTAAAAATGACTCAAACATGCATGAATGAAACAGAAAACCACGCTATGTATGGTTTTGATGTGGGAATAACGTTCAAACATGACAGAAACGTTCAAAGAAATCCATTTTACATGAGCTCTACCTTAAGGGTACCATCTCCAGATAGGACCGTAACGACCATTCAGTGAATATAAAGATAAAAGAAAAGGTCGTCATGGGTTCACCAGTGCAACGCAGCCAATAACTGCCTGAATAAAAAGTTCTCTGGAGAGGAAAACTACCTGAAGCTCTTTATCTTCTCATAAGAAAAGGCTTTGTCTCTTTATCTCCCATATCACATCAAAATCAATGTGATAAAGTTTGATCAGTCAGACTCAGGACATACCACTACTGGAAATATCAACTTTTCCCTTTTAATGAAAGTGTTTTGTTATCTTCAGCATAATTGGGGAAGTAAAAATCTTTTCAGCAGAACTTAGTCACTCCTAAACCGCAGACATGACTCAGCACTGAAATTTGACCTCTTAGTTCTTGGAGCAGAAAACAGAAATCATACTTTAAAAGAGGAGGTGCTTTGGTTTTGTGGGCAAATAATTCTCACATCAGCCATGTTTGGTCATACCGTCTCTGAAAAATCTAGAGCTGCTTGTGGATGAAAATCCTAGAAGATCATTAGTTTCACTGAGTTCTTTGTGAAAGATTTCCACATAAAAATAACTGAGCTGTTACCGGAACATTCGCATGAAGAAAGTTCTTAATTATTAACCGAATCCTTCCAGCCGTGGGTTACGCAGTAAACCATCCAACATTTATAGATGCTCAGCAGATAAATGAGTCACAGGTGAAGAGCTCAGAGTGTGCTGCTCAGTCAACCAAATTTAAAAACAGACTTTCTCTTTAGAGAAAGCTCAGAGGTCAAAGATGGTATGAAAGTAAAAATTCCAGAGTTATTTAACTCTAAACCGCTGAGGGCCACTTGTTCTTAGGTTTGTATTCGTCTTTCTACTTTAACAGAGTAGAACTGGTCTAGATTTAATTATGTCAACATTTGAGAACTCAGGGTCTTTTCAGTAATCAGACCTCAGATATGGAGACAAGAAAATAAGACGCCTGAGGTAATTGAATTCAGAGATGCCAAGTTTTTGGCTTCACAGAGGAAAATTTTGAGGCGGGGCCAAAAGGAGGCGGTGCTAGACGTGGTATGATGTCACATCCGCCAATGCAGACACGCGCCTTGAAAGTTGGCGTAAAACAAACCGTTCAACACATAAAAAAGCAGATGGAAAATTGTGCATCTTACGTGTGTTACCACCTAACGTTATGTATCCGTACGAAGAGGAATTACCACCAGGAATACACCCCCGTACTGCTTGGTCACGCTTTCGCAGCTCACATTAGCTGCCACATTGCCAAAGTTCCCGGATGTCCAACTTCTTCCATACGTTCACCAAAACAATCCTTGCAATAGACCATGCAGATCGCTACTAGGGGCTTTCAGATACACAGCTGCAGCAGCAGGAGATGCCATGTGCTTAGCCCCATTAAACCTAATCATGTTCATGGAATGCACTAGAGTGTTCATCATGCAGAAGTTTTATTAGCCTTGATGGGTGAGCGTGAGATAGGTCCTAATTGCGGGTATCTCCCACCGGGAAACTTGGCATGTCTGTAATTGGTGTGTTGATATGTCGGTATTACTCAGATAGACTAAACAAGAATACAAACAAGAAGCATCCGCCTGCCCTAAACACAAAATGTTTTAAACATGAAAGGCTCAGATCTATAAGATAACTAGATTGAAGTCACATGTGGAGGTTTTTAAATGTTGTGACCTCAACCTTTTAATTTTTGGTTGAATCACTCAGTCACTTTCTTAACCGTCTATCCCTTTGGGAGTTCCGGGGGGTGCCGGAGCCCATCGCGGCTGATTTAAGGCGAGAGGCAGAATACACCCCATTCAGGTCGCCAGTCTGTCTCAGGCCACACACACACACACACTTATTCCTAAGGGCAATTTGATAGTGGCCAATCAACCTAATGTGCATGTTTTTGGAAGGTGGGACAAAACTGGAGAAAACCCACACATACACACATAAGAACATGCAAACCTCACACAGAAAGGCCAGCGTTCCAATCCTTGTTCCCACCCGGGATTGGAACCCCAACCTTCTTGTTGTGAAGGTTATGTTGTTAAAGTTTTTTGCTTGTAGAAATTCTTGTAGGAGTTTCCAAAAACGGGCCAATCGGAGGAGATGGTGCAGATTTTGTAAAGTAGAGGTCAAGATGTGACAACTTGGAGGTGATTCCTTTAGTTCATTCATAGGTGGTACTGAGTGACTGGTCAGTGGTTTTAAATGTTAAATTTCAACCTCATCAGTTCATCTATTGTTGGTACTGACAATGCTCTGTTTCATTAAAAATCCCATCAGTTGTTTATGATTTTAATTGCAAAGTGGCGTAAAATTTGACAAAATGATGTCTATATAGTTTTGATCAAATGAACAAGCTTTGAGTAAAAAAAAGTATTTATATAATGTTTATTTTACAGAAAAGACAGTTTTATTGAAACACACGTACAAACAGAAATAATTTAACCATAAAATGGAAAATAAAACAAAACTGGAGTTTCACAAAAATGGAGCCACGTAAGGAGAGGAAATTTGGTTCAATTTGTTCTCAGAGTTTTAATCCAGACCACACCAAGTACCTTGGCATCGTAAAAAAAAAAAAAAAAAAACCCAAAGGGAGTGACATTCAAAACGAGGGAAGACAAAGAAGATAGGAAAAAGTGATCAATAAAAAGCACCTGGTGCCGGTTCAGTGAGTGGCTGCAGCTTACATTCATCCGTCTGCTTTGCAGAGGATTTAAGGCTTTTGATAAAAAGGCAGATCAAGTCATTTTGTTGGTTTTAAACGAGCCGTTTGTGACTCTGCTTGTAATTTGTGTGCAAGTTTCTGTGCAAAAAAGGCAGTGAGAGGCTCATCTGGTGAGTTTTATGAGGACATAGTGGAGAAACTGGGTCTGGTGATACGTCAAGAAAGTATTGATCTGTTGGGGGTTAGCTTGGCTCAGCTCAGCCTATAGCAAACGAGCCTAAAACAGGCCCCCCTAAAACAAACAACCAGCAAGGCCACGTTAACCACGTTAGCCGCTAAGCCGGTATTTACACATCAAATACAAGCAAGTGGGGAAAAAAAAAAAGTGTGAAAAAGAAAAACATGGAGAATTCTCAAAAATAAGTGCTGATTTTAAAACCGGAAGTGAAACAAATCGGTAGAGAGTGGCTTCCTGAGATTAAAATCTGATAGCAGTGTCTCTAATAAATATTTGAACATATTTATCAGCTGGAGGGCTATGGTGGTCCTGATTGGCTCTTCACAGTTCTGGTATTCAAACATTTAATCCCACAAAACAGAATTAAAAAAAAAAAAAAACGGCAAACATCCGGAGCGTCTCGGTTCTTTGCTCCTTCATCTTTTGTTCTTTTAAGTGTTCGGCTCAGGTTATAAAAGGACATTCTGCGCTGGAGTGGACTTTGATTTGCCCTCATTAGATTGAAATTGTGCAACAAGAGACAAAAACCCATGTAGCTAATAAACAAGAGCTACCACGTCGGTCGGTTTCAATAAATAACTTTAAAAAGAAACACCAATATGGTGAATAGAAAACGGAAACTATGAGAAAGATTGAACAACTTTCCACATAGAGTTTTAAGCCTGGAACAATAAAACGTTTGGCATTACGTTATTCAAACCGAATAAAACGATAGAAATGGAGCAGACGTTGGGGTGACCGTCGTGCTCTGTGGTTCATGTGCAGTAAGGTGAGTGTTTGAAAAGAAGCTCAAACTCTCAAAAATGAGTCGAGCTGAAAGTTTTTTTTTTTTTTTTACAGATTGGTTTTTGATTCTTCCTTTTCAATCCTTAATGCTACAGTTCACGACTCTGTGTTTTCTTCCTTTGAATATTCTTCTACAAGTTCTTCATAGGAGTGGTTGTGTTCTGAACTTTCACTAGTGAAAACAGATTCTTCAGATTCCAAACTCTGATCCTCGTCTTTGGAATTTGTTTCAACGTTTTCATCACAGGTAGTGATTGAGAGTTTTGCTTTAGAGTCATCGTCCTCTTCGTCTTCATCCAGATCCTCCAGGTTGTTTCCGAGGAAGTTTTCCTCGTCTACAAAAGTGATGTTGGCATTTTGAAAAGTGAGAGGATGGTAGTCTTTGGAGTCCCATGTCCTCCGACCGCCTGCTCCGCAGGGTCCTGCATTCTCAACTTCAATATCCTTATCAAGCTGATTCTCAAACATCTGGTTGGAATCCAGCTCCGGGTCGCCCTCCGTTAGCAGCGAACCGTTATCCGAACCCAGCAGGTAGTTTTTAGACTTTGAGAAGGCGACTGTGACACGGTCGCTGAAGCTGTAGCGCCTCTTCTGGCGAGGCGAGCGGTCCAGGCTGAGGATGGTGTGCCCGTTGAACATCTGACCGTCGTTACAGCTTCTAGACCGACTGATTTCTTTGGACTTTTTGTTGGTGTCACCATCGCTGGGGCTCATTCGGCCATCTTTCTTGCTTCCTATTTGTTTAATTAGATCATTGTAGCCCTCTTGCTTCTTGGACAAGAAGCTGAAGATGTTTACATCGTTGGGAGTAGGCGGCAGACGTGGAGAAGCCTTGTGAGACTCCTTGTAATGTCTCAACTCCTCCAGGGAGAGTTTACGCAGCTTTCTGCGTTTTTTGAAGGCCTTGTGGGCTTCAATAACCATCCGTACTTTCCAGTTGAAGAACAGAGAAAGCCAGGCCAAGCCCAGGTAGATCCACACCTCCACAAAGTAGCGATACAGAGTGGGATACTCCTTGTTTGGTTCCACACCTGTAAGAACGTAGAACATCGTGAGTTTCTACACGATTGCTTTCGAACATTCGTAAAATCGTTTAATTTGATACCACTGCATACCTGCAACTAAGTCTCCAAAACCTATTGTTGTCAAGGTGACGAAAGAGAAATACAAGCCTTCAACGTACGACCATCCCTCCTGGGACATGAAGACAAAAGGTGGGAGGACTAAATGGACCAGGACCCCCCAGAGGAGGAATATAGCCGTGCAGGTAAACTGAGCTTTTCTCTGAAAAACAAAGAAAACTTTGAATTAAAACTTAATGAGATCACCAAACTACGTAGAAGGAAGGTCATCTCCATACCAGTGAAAATCCCTTCTTGGTTAAATACTGGCCCAGATGTTTAGCTCGACCACCGAAAAACTTTCCCAGTTCGCTGATCCAGGTGAGACACAGCGGTACACCGAACAAGCCGTAGAAGATACAAAACACTCGCCCGGGGGAGGTTTTTGGGGCGATGTTGCCATAACCTGTAAAAAGTTAAATCAATGTTTATGATGTAACCATATTGAATCTCTTTCAAGGTGTTCAATAAGTGATTAAAGAGGGCGTATCGTGTTTTTTCGGGTAATAAATCATACTGTATCTCATAACATTCAAAGATAAAAAGTTTTATTTGTTAGATTAGAAATGAAATATTTGACCAAATGAGCCTTTAAATACTTTTATTAAGTTTCACTTTTGTTTTTCAATTGGAAAAACTTTGTTCCTCCTTTGGCTCCTCCCTTAGTCCCGCCCCCTGGTTACGTACGCAAGACAGCATAAATCTTAATTAAAGCCCCGAATACATTGTTGGCATTTCTGACGTACCATATTTAAAATTTTCATTTCTGTGTATCAACATAATAACATGAAAAGAGGGAGGTTAGAATTTAGCCACGATGAAGAACAAAATCCATGGCCATGAACAAGCAGGAGCTCGAATTGTATGATAAAACTGTAAGTTACTCAAACATGCGTCAATAAAATAACCACATCTTTAGAGAGCTACCCATCACTTCTCAAGTCTCCTACCTATGGTGGTGATGACCGTAGCAGCGAATATGACGGCGTTAGGCCAGTTCCAGTTGTTAAAGGTCTTACTGCCGGTGATGGTGACCCCCTGGCCTGCAGCGTCTGATACCACCTGTGAGCAAAAAAAAAAGTAGGATGAGACTTTAGAAAAAAACAACAAAACAGAGTTTCATGACAAAAAAAAGCCAGACTACTGCTTTCATTTGAAGGCCAATGAATGTCGCGGGAAAGCAGGAAGTTTATCACGAGCACGCTTCATTTCTTTCGGCACTTCCTTTCGGTGATAGGTTGATAAAAATCTCCAGAAGCCCTGACGAGCTGAAACAACAATCCGGGACTCATGAGATGTTCTTTTAACCGGAGGGCTTCATTGTGCTTACTATGTGAGGGACAGGAAAGCAAACACTGCATCCAAACCAGAGATTCCTGATCAACGTTAATCTGCACACTGCAGGTTTAATTAAAGCATTTAGAATCATCTCCAAACAACTGGGAGGATTATTTATTCCTAACATACTCCCATGGCTTACGTAACAGAGACAAACTTTCTCTCTATCCACAGTTAGGTTACCAGTTGCATGCGGGGTACAAGCAGTCAGACACTGGGGGAAGTGTGACAAAGTGAAACACTACACTGCTCCTCTTCGCCCAGAAATTTAGAGGCATTGAGCACTCGAAGCGGTTTGCGTGTCTGTGCTTTTGTAACACTTTGAAACAATTTTTGAAACTTTATATTAAAAAGAACAGAAAAAAAACTATACAAACAGTTATGAAACATTAACAGTTACTTGGTGCCAACCGTAGATGAGCTGATTCAGTTATCAAGGTCAAAGTCACAAAGCATTCATCATTATTGAAGTCTGTGCTACAGCGTGGGTGGAGCCAGGCAGGGTCTCTGACGTGTTGATGTCGACTTATTCATGTCTGCTTACATTTGCAATATTCACCAAAATAACATTTTTTTCACTTTCACTTCCATGTTTCAGGCCGAATTCCCCCTTCCTCTCGCTCCCTGCTTCGTCCCACCCTTTGTTTAAAGCCGCAAATATGATGCAAAGCACATCAAGTCAGCAAAGCAAGGACGTATTCTTTTCAATTCTTATTTTGGTGCACTGAACCATTAGGGGAGGCGATAGCTCAGTGGTAGAACGTTCACCCTTGGACCGGGAGTTCGCGTGTTTGAATCCCACCAAGTTCACATCTAGGATCCTTGGAGAAGTCACCTAACCCCCCGTTACTCCCGCCATTGGAGCCGGTCTGGCAGCCTGCTGCGGTGTAATGCAACACCCAAATTTCCCCGTTGAGGGATCAATTAAATACATATATTTACATTAAAATGGTGCTCGTTTCTAGAGGGAAGATTTGAAAATGTAATCCCCTTCAAGCAAAAATAATATCTTCATACATTATGAAGATCTGCCGTTCAACTTAAAAAAAAAAACTTATTTCAGTGCAACAACAATCTGATCCGTCAGCATTTTTTACGTTGATGACGTTCATCAGCGCGGCTTAAGCGGCTAATCAATCATTCCCAACTAAACATGTCCTTGAGCAGCCACAACAAAACTCCTGGGAATAAGCAAACACCCGGCCATGTGTTCTGGGACAATAACAGCCCTGCTACTGTGCAGGAAAAGGAAATTCACAGGGTAAGATTCACAGGAGCTTTAAAGAAGTGTACCCCTTTAAAAAAAAAAAGAGGTAATGACCTGATTTCTGAACATCAGAATTTAGAAAAGGGTTTTATTCTTTCTTCTTGTTTTAGTTCATTTAACCTAATTTGCTGTAATTCATTCCAAAGAGGTTCTCAGGGGCGGAACCAGGATTTTCTAAAAGGGGGCCTGAGGTCATTGTCAAAGCCTACAGTATGGAAAGCCTGCGGGCCTCTCCTTCAAAACATTTAAAAAAATAAGTGTAATTTTCCTTTTTGGTGCCCATTTGCTGACACTGCAAGGGAATAGCTTGACTAGTCCCATTTACTTTCTTCTACTTTTTTTTTTGTGGATCAAAATCCCCAATCCGCTCCTGGTTTTGTTGTGTGTTCTTCTAAAGAAAACCTACAGGCTTGATTTTCTATAGAAACATCACATGTCATTTCTTCACTCCCACGTCAGAAAACAGCAATAATATGACAGCTTAACAGAGAAAAAAACAGGATGTCCACATCTTCAACGTGGTTCCCAAAGAGCTGGAAACTTTATCGTTCCAGCACGGAGACACACGTTTTCCTAACTTTAATTTTAAGCCTCTTCAGACGACTCGATGGAAACACAGTGTTTAAAAGTTCTTATGGAAAGGATGAGGTTGATCATTTAATCCAAGAACTGGACTGGAAACCAGTGGAAACTGGTTCGATGGAAAACAAACTTAAGATTTAAGGACTTTGAGATGATTTGGAAAAGAAAATGGAAGAAAAAATATCCAAAAATAAACTTTAAGAAACAATACAGGAAGAAAATGGTAGAAACTGGTCAGACTGAGCCGAAGAAAAACAGACAAACGAAATCTTTACTTTAATTTTCACAAAAACCTGCAGATTTTAACTTATTTACTGCGATAAATCAATTTGACAAGTGATTTCATGTTCTGACCAAGATTTTGAACATTTGTAGAAAAAAATTGAAGAGAAATTTAAGTATTTTACACAATAAACTCTGAAAAATTAGTCAAATCTAACTTTTTTTTTAGAAAACAAGTTTTTTTGACAGTATTTGGCAGCCGTCTTCTCTGAACTTTGAAAGCGTCTATTTTTATTTGAATCCAAAGAAGAAAATGTCAGTTTTTACATAAACGCAGCTGTGTTTAAAACCAAAAAAAAAACTTTCTGTAAATGTTAAAACATAAGAATGAGACGGTGAATCAGAGCTTGGAGGTGTTTGCTTAGTAGAAAACAGATGTTTAAAGTGCAGCGTGTGTGTGTGTGTGTGTGACACATTTTAAAAGTATGTAAATGCAATAAAAACAACATTTCTTTGGATGAATTTGTCATCAAAACTACTTTTATTCTTACAAATATGATGTTTTGGAAAATCAGGGAAAAATTTTAGATCCTGGGAAAAAAAATTCCTATAGTTTGATAATAATAATGTTTTTTAATAGAAAGCTTTATAAAGTTGGCTGTTCTTGACCATGAATTTTATTCCCTGCTACGTCCATATTCTAACGTGTGTAGTCATTTTTAGAATATTTCAGACTGATAAGGGTATGGGTTGATGAGCCTATTTTTTTCTGAGTTTTTTTTCCACCCAATGTATTTTTTTAATAAATTGATCAAAGAATTTTTAACAGTATATTTAATTTTTTTTACTGTCCATTTTTAAAAGTCATTTTTTATCTGATTATTTTCCATCTAGAAGTTTTTTGGTGTTCGGATAGTAATCTATTACAGTTTGTTCTTGGCCAAGAATTTTGTTTTTCCATCAAAATTAATATATTTTAACTTTTTTTTAAGAATGATTTGAAAATACTATTTATTTTTAAATTAAAGTTAAAATTTAGATTGGATGCTTTTTTATTTTCCAAATTGAGTAAAGAAACAGTTTTTCTGTATTTTTTACATTTTAGATTATTTTTACTTCAATTATCTTTTCTACTTACATTTTCCCCAAATCTCTTTTTTTAAGTATTTTTTCCAAGTATACAAATACTGTGTGAACACCAGGTTGTTTTTGGCCAATGATTTTGTTCAGTGACCCCTAAATGATGGCATATATTTTATTCTTTTCCCAAAAGAAGTTGGAATTAGTTTTCTTTTTTTTTAATAACAATTTAGCTATTTTGTCATAAAAGTGAGTTTTTAGACATTTTTGACTATTTTTAAAATTATTATTTCATCAATGCTTCAATATTTTTAAACTAAAATGGTCTAAAAATTTTAACCGGTTTAACAAAAGAAACGTCTAACTTTTTCTTTTTGCATTACATCTGCTTTCCAGTCCCTTCGGCCACATCTGGATGGTTAAAGTCTGATTAAACTGGATGTTTGGGGTTTTAGAGAAGGACAGAAAGCTGCAGGCGAAATGATAGAAAACGTCTCATTTCTCTTTCAGAAAGAGGAAGAAAGTTGGATCAGTGAGGCCCAGGCATCGGCCCGCTCACATGACAGAAAAAAACTGAATGCTGCTTCATTTTCCAAATGAAACCACTCTTTCCACACGCGACGGCAGCTTTAGGAGGGAAACCAGTCTGAGGAGGAGGTTCGAACCACGCAGATTTAAGAGATAAAGACTTTTAGAGACTCTGCACTTTCCAAGAGGAGATAAACACCTCTGCCCGGCTCCACCCTTCAAGTTCCAGCACTGATGAGCCATAAAATCTGATCTTTAAACTGTGACCACTTCAAGTTAATAGTAAACTGCTTGTTAATAAAACCAAAGGAGACAAACTTTTACAAGACGGTTGCTTTCTGCTTGGAATTGTTTCCACAGTGGAAATCCAGCAGAGACACCAACAATGAAGCAGGTGTTTCACTCAGAGGCTCCGTTTCTGAAGTGCAACATGATCTGATCCCTCTGAAAAACTGACGAAACAGAGATGGTAGAGGTTTTCCACTTGAGGACAACGAAATGTTCTAAAAATCTATTATAAAACGACCAGATGTAGCATGATGTGTTTTAGTAGACCAGTTAATAAAAGAAAAAGAACATGGATGTGAATAAAACATGCTCAAAGATGGATATTATGTCACCAAAGTGTCACAGAAGCATGAACGCATGAGTACTTCTTTTCAACGGCACTCTTATCTGTACGTTTTAAAGTGAAAGCAATGAGGGTGAAACCTCTCGTTCAGATGGTAAAACACATCCAAAGTATGATGCACGTGGTGTTTGTACAGGTTGCTGGTTCCATGTGAGAGGGCATACACTATCTGGCGTGTGCTTTGGAAAAATACAGCTTTTTGCTCACGGTCACTCTGCTATCTTCGTGAGTAACAGAGTGTAAGCAGCCCCTGCTCTTCGCACTGCAGCAGGATTAGTAAAAGGTAGAGATGGCTCATCTTTTAAAGGCATATTGAAACAAAGGAGGGTTTGCCGTGCCGCTACACCAGTACGGTTCAGAACTGTGGTAGTAAATTATCTGTTTAGTAAAACCTGTTGAAACGACACTCGTGTCCCATCCCAAGTCTACGCTACGTCATCTACTGGAAACAACAACATTAAGAGTTTTTCCTAACTTTTTTTCAGTTTGGCAGGTTAGATTAAAAGAATTAATGGGCTGCACATGGCCCTTGACCCATAGCGTGGCCACCCCTGCCGTATGTTGTCTGGGAAAGGAAACGTTCCAGTTACTGCAGAAGGAAATTTCCCAAATCTCTCAAACCGGATTATTCGCTTCATTCACAAGCAGATTTGGCACATCAGTGAGAGGGAAAGGTGGGGGGGAGGTCTGTGGGCATATCCCTTTCAGTCCCCCCAACACAAAGAGGAGCAGATGGGGGGATGGGGAAAAATAAATCTCCAATACTGAGGCCCACATGAGGTGGACAGGTTAGGACATGCCTCGGGGTGCCGTCTACAGAATCATCTGGGATTATTCAACCAGAACGTATAACAAATTTAGATGATGTAACACGCAACTGAAACATATACAAGCATTTAAAAAAAAAAAAAAAAAAAAAAGAGAGAAAGATAAACAATGAAGGTCACAAAGTTCTGATAAGTCCCAGAAAAACAAACAATGAGCTGTCTGGAGGGGGGTTTGGGAGGTCAGTGCCACTGCTTCTCGTACAGAAACTACAAACTGGACAAGATACCCAGAGCCAATCTGAAACAGAAAGGACCAAACAATGAGACCAGGGTCCTTTACCATCTTACTAAACCAAATTAATAAGGAAAAAAAAAGAAAATCTCAAGCAACGACGACGGAAAAACTCCACAATAAGCACCGTTAGTTATGGACCAATCCAGTGGCTCTGAAAGTCTCTTATTGAATAAACAACTGCAACACTCATACCCATCCATAAAGACCTTGTAAACCTAAATGATTTTAATTTCTTTTTTCTTTCAGGTCCAGCTTGTTGTGTCATAATTCTGCTGGTTTTCTACACATTGACACCTGTCCTGTCCCACGCAGCTTGTGGTTCTTTACTTTGTTCAACATATTTTGAAAAAACTGACTTGACAATGACCATGAAAGTAAGTGAGCCAATAATTCTATTTGCTCTTTAGTTCTTGTTAGTCTAGTAAAGCTATTCAATCTCTAACGGTTCAAGTTGGACAGCACAATGCATTCTGAAGGCCTTTAGATGGGATTTGGCAAAACTTTGATTTGGAAGCAGTACAGCTTTTCTAAAAGGAAGCAACAAACTATTCGGGAAATTTCTTATCAATATTAATGCCAGAAATTTATTAAACATCAGTTTGGAATTTAGACTTTTTTTTCATGCTTTGCAGGCATTCAGAGTTAATATTACATCATCATGCATCTGGAATCTAAAGCTCATGCATGATGATGTGTTCAGATAGTTTGCAGCCAATGCATTGGATCTAGAGCAGGTTTCCACAAGCAGGGGTGCAGATCTGGAACAGTCTGAGATGAACCCAGGTTCTTTAAAAACATACCTCTAATATTCTGTCCAGATCCTCCTGGGACAGACAGGGATAGTCTTCCAGGATCTTCTCCTTGCTATCCCTGTACTGCTTGGCAGCCTGCTTCCAGTTTGGCTCCTCCAGGACCTGGAAGATTGCTGCTCCAATGGAGAGGTAGAATATGATGGCAGAGGTCAGCAGGGGGCCTTTATCTACCATACTGCCCAGAGAGACGCAGGGATCCTGATTGAGACGCAGACTGAGGCGTTATCCTGATCCAGAAGCCTGCACAAGGCATGAGGGTGTGGCTGAGGCTTTAACAGGACAAAAAGTTGAACCAAACTCCTTTTCATTCAGGATGTGTCCACGTGCGCGTCCAGGACAACAACTGCGCCCTAAAAGTAGTGATCGGAGGAGGGCGTGGTGGGGGAGTGGTTTGTGGGATGTTAGACCCGCCCATGGTTCAGGGTTCAGGGAGGGGTCCCTCTACTGGGACTGGCTGCAGGTGCAAAGCCTGCAGAAAACTTCTTCCTCTCCAGATCAAACTGGAACAAAGTGTTAGAAATCTATTTCATCTTAACTTATGACTTTTTAAAGACAAAATCACACATTTATAAAACTTTTTATCATCTCAAAAATTTATTCATTTATTTACAAAAAAATTCAATAATTTTATTAAAGTTAAATCTAATAACTGGAATAAAGATAACAATTTTTAAAATCACTTTTATAGAAAAAAAATCTAAAATTTCCCACCTGTGGATGCACATACCTAAAGCTGCCACTAGAGAGGGCTATTTCACACACCAGTAAAAACACTTTTATTCTCTAAAAATAAGTAATCAAAGTACGTACAAAAAGTACTTTCACTTTTACCTGGATTATGATAATTATCATATTTGTACCATAATTTAGCTCTCTGTGTGACACTTAATCAATAATCCCCAAAAAGCTTGATTTACGATAACTTGACCACTCCATCAATAATGTGTGTATTTGACAAAAAAAGGTAATTAGTTACATGACAAATTACTTCTCTCAAAAAGTAACTGAGTTAGTAACTCAAATAAAATCAGTAAGTAACTAATGAAAGATACTGTATCGGTGGTTGCGGATACAAGCGGCCTAAATGAGCTTCCTCTGCAGGGTGGCTGAGCTCTCACTCAGAGATCGGATGAAGATTTCTGCCATTCGGGAGGAGCTTGGTGTCAAGCCGCTCCTCCTCCAGGTCGAGAGAAGCCAGATTAGGTGGTTTGGGCAACTGGTCGGGATGCCCCCTGAGCACCTTCCTGGTGAGCTTTTTTAGGCATGTCCCCACGGGGAGGAGACCAAGAGGCAGACCCCAGACCTGCTGGAGAGACTATGTCTCACTGCTGGCCGGGGAACGACTCGGGATCCTTCCAGATGAGCTGGAGGATGCAGCTGGGGTAATAAAAGCTTGGGCTTCCCATCTGAGGCTGTTGCCCCCACGACCAAGCCCCGGATAAGTGGAAGACGACGGAACGGAAAAGAGAAGGACACCAAATGGGAACAAAAATGATTGAAGCAAAGATTAATGAACAATAATTTTCTGTTAAAAGTCCTGGAGCACAGATTGTGAAGGCCTCCATGGAGACTTCTTTGACTTGGATTCTGCCTGGTAACAGATGATAGCTGAAACGTGATTGGTCAGATGATTAAATATAATGACACATCTCTGGAAACAGCAAAACTAATGAAGACACTATGAAAGAACAGACTGACCATTTGGACAAATTATAATAAACAACTTGGCCCCGGATGAGTGGGAGATGACCGAACAGAACGGAACCTTGATGTGATTCAAGTATTATTTAAGTCCAGAAGGCCTTGAAAGCTCTGACGGCCGGCCACCATCTTGCACGGACTAAAACAGTCGTTTAAAGTGAACTTTCTTACGCTCACACGCTGACTGAGTCTTGTTAAGTAAAAAGTAACAGTCACTTCTTTCCGTTCTGAGAACATTATGCTTGTCGTCAACACCACCAGCTGCTTGCTGCATTGTTGACCATTCTGCGGAGTCTGTTCCCATCTTTTTACATGCACTAAAAAAGACCGTGGGCAATCTGCCAGCACACATATACACACCAGGCACACATGACCGCACAAACACAAACTCAACCTCGGGGGTGCCCAAAAGTTTCCGGTCCGGAAGGCCGGACACAGAAAGCCAGGAAACAATCAGGTGTCAGAGAGGTCCTTGGGCTGCTCGTGTTTCCGTGTCCCACTGATGTGCTGCTGCTTCACAGGCCACAGAAACAAGCCTCCATCTGGTTCCCCCTCTTCCTTTGTTGACAAGAAAGAGAGCTGGCATCCACATGCCGCAGGATGAACGCACTGTTTACACACAAACGGAGATGGCATTGATTCATCAGCATCACAGACATACATTTGTTTAGTAAATTAAGACAAAAATACCTGAATGTACACAAAACTCTGCCCCGTTTACCATCCTCGCAACTCGGGGGGTTGTTGCAAAGGTTACAGATACATGATGCCCATCTGATGATCTCTGGGCATTAACTGTTCCCATTTGACCTCCTGGCACCTCATTTATAAAGTTTCTCACACTAAAATCTGTGTGCATGCCAACTTCCATGCAAACGGAGCGACCTGTAGAGTTGGTAGTGTGTGGACTTTAGAATAACTTTAAGGAAAGTTAAAAGCTGTTTTAACACAAATGGTAAAACATGGAAATAAGACACTCAGGGACAGAGTCTGAAGTGAACAGAGGACAGTGAAATGAAGCCTTTGAAGCAGTGAAGAAACACTTAGAATGCCTGTCAGTGCAGGACTAGACATGAGAAAATTGGAGCACATGTTAATAACAGTATGTGAATAATACTTATGGCATAAATGGGATGCCATAAACCAATCATGGACAAGTTTTCTTGTTGACCTCAAAGAGTTCTCGCTCCCAAACTACCTCTGCAACCACGGCCACTGCTAGTGACCAACCAGAGCTTAAAGAAACCTCCCTTTTCGAGAAAGTTTACTTTTGGAAACACTTTGGCTTCCTGGTAAAATATTGTAACAGAGAAAGATCGGTGGATAAAATCAAGATGGTGTGCCAACATTGTTCAACTTAGGTTGACATAAAACGACACAAAACAATCCATAATAACTATCACTGGCACCTCGACAAGAAAAAAACTGTTTAAATACAGCTGGTCAGCATTCAAGCATCCTGTCCCTGCTGATTGAGATGGGACCAAAACTGTAACAGCATACACTGGAGTGTTTATTGGAAAGATTCTGCACAGCTGAACAATAGTAATACCTCACCATGTGGGTGAGTAAAAACAGGCTTGTTTGAGAACCATAGGATCTGCATCATGTCATTTGCATTATTCATGTTTGCAGTTCTAGAAGCGTGGTTGGGGAGGGATGGAGATCAAGTTGGAGATCATCTTGAGATTTGTGCCTGTGTTATCTTTAAAGATTGTGTTTGGTAAAGAGTTCTGGAGGATTTTATAAATCCTTAATTTGTGTGTCTTTAAGCAAAGTGTGCAAACAGAGCAAAAAGACTTGCTCATCATCAAATCTGGGCAAGTCTTTATACATTTCTTCTTTATCTTTGCATCAGGTTTAATTTTTTTCCCTCCAACTGGGTATTTAAAGAGTTTTTCTTTCCCAAGAAGGAGGCTCTAAGGGTAGGGATTTTCTGGCTCTTTTTAATTTCATGTGCAATCTTTTTTTTAGTGATTCTGAGCGATGGGAAAGATATAAGAGAGCTTTCGATGTAATAGTTCTTCAAATCATCATCCGTGCAGAATCTCCTCTAAAACAAAATCCTAGAGCGGATCATTTCAGCATAAAAGACCGAGGCTTCCTTCCTTACATAACCAGACCCTCTGGTGGGACATAATTCTCTGCCTCCCACGCACGCCTCAAACCCCTCACATCCCCATGAATCCACTATGAGGTTTCCACACAGAAACGCTTAGTTTCATCTTTTCTGCTGTAGTAAAGCTGTATTATCACACGTGGCTGTGAGGTGATGTGTTAGCTTTGGCTACCGGCTTGGAGCGATTCAACATGAGTGTGTAACATTTCAGCAGCTCGTCGCACCGAGGGGTCATTTTCCACTCGGTCTCTAACTGCTTCCTCACACATCCAACATACCTGCTTCCCACACAGATCATATTTAATGGGATTTTATGGTTATTTACTACAGGTTTTTTTTAGTTACTTTGGTGCATTTTTATAGAACGTTTAAATTTGAATGAACGAATTTTGCAAAATATTGCAAACTGTAAAACTTCGTGCAAAACCTGCAAAATGAAGTTTCTTGGTCAAAATGAAATGTTGATTCCTTAAAGGCAAGTTTTTATGTCAATGAAAGTGTCAGTGCTTTTAAAATAATTACAAAATTATATAGATAAGTATATCAGAGGAACAGCACATGTTAGAGGTTTTAAAGTCAGAGAGGCCAGACTGAGATGGTTTGGACATGTGCAGAGGAGAGAGAGAGAGTACATCAGAGGAAGGATGCTGGGTTTGGAACCACCAGGAAAGAGGACTAGAGGAAGACCAAAGAGGAGGTTCATGGATACAGTGAAGGAAGACATGAAGATAGTTGGTGTGACTGAAGAGGATGCAGCAGACAGGGTTAGATGGAAGAAACTGACTTGCTGTGGCGCCCCCTGAAGGGGAATGATGGAAGGAGAAGCAGAAGATAGCTGTTTATATAGCTCTTTTTTTCCACCTGAGACGCATAAAAGAAAAACATTGATTGTGTAAAAGTAACTGAATCAAGTTCAAAACCATTTGCAATGTGATGGAAGTTCTGATAAACAACCACCTTCATGCACACATGAGTAAATTTGGTACTAAATCATGTGCAAATATGAGAAATCCATCAAAGTGAATGAGAAAAACTGTAAATCTAACAAACTTCTGCAGGATGAGGATCTGACGTCTCTCGAATTCTGAGCAAATCTCCTCAAAAGCAGAAGAAAAAGTTCTTCTGGCACAGTTAACTAAAGACATTGTCTGGCTCTTAACTATGGGATGTGGGTCTCTGTGACCAGAAAACATCAAACCAACTCCAAACTGGCTCTAAGAATCCACTTCCATCAGTTACCCTCTAACGCATTCATAGAAAAGATCAGAGGGAGACTCGTACAGTGTGTTCAGAACCTCCTCATTTTTAAAAACAAAAAAAGAACATTCCTCTCTTACTGTGTAACTATGTTTCTTGCTTCATTATTTAATCAAAGAAATAGAAAAACCTTGGGTTTTTTAATTTTTAAAAGGTTTTCCTGTTGGCGTGAATAGAGGTTGTGAAGGTCACGTTTTCCTGGAACGGTAACAGTTTAAACAATGGCTGCTCAGGAGCGAAGCAGGAGATCTTTTTATATTTCCAGTCTTTCATGTGATTACACGACATATCTGGATAATCTGCACGTGTGTTCCTGCCCGGTGTAAATACACTATTTACAGTTTTTCTCTCACATCAGAGTTTACGTTTGCTCATTGGTTAATTTAAACTCTAACATGTGATCATGTGTGCACAGCCAGAACGAACTATTCATGTCACAGCTGAACGGTTCTTCCACATTAAATTTAGAGTCCATATTTTATTGTTTGAGTCACTGCTCGTTAAATTATTGACTAATTCTCAAAATCTATTCTGCAAATTGTGATTCATCAGCTTAAATCTACCAAACTTGTGATTGGTTTTATGTTTCTGTGTGGCTTGTTGGTTTTCACACTAATCCATGACCAGACGGGGAGGAATGAGGCAATGATTTAGTGTCATGTTTCCCTCACCTACCACCAGAGGGAGTCAGAGACCTTCCATCATCTCCCTGATTCGGGACACCTGAGGGTGATAGCCAGTTTGCCTTTGATTCAGTGTCGGGTCACCATCCCTTCCAGCCAGATCTTCCTGGCTGCCTGACTAAGAGATGATTTGAACATTAACCGTAAGACATTCATCTGAACCATGTGTTTTTTCTTCATAGCTTAAACTGGACTCCTTTACAAATAAATCCTGTTTGTCGTCCTGCACTTGGGTCCTCCTCCTCCTTCTGCACCAACATCACGACATTTAGAGAGGAACGTCTGGGTGTACAACAATAATTTAGAGAGGAACATCTAAAAGTGGAGGTACGATATACAGAGAAATGTCTTGATACTGCATCTAGGAATGATTTAGAGAGGAACATCTGGATGAGCAGGAACCATTTAGATGCACGTCTGAATCCACAGGACGTTTCCTCCTGTCTGAAACCTTAATTGGTCATGTCAGCAGTCATTTTATTTTTCTGCTGAATGTTCTCTGGAGCAGTTTTTCTTACAAAGTTTTGTCGTCAAAACTTGACTGAAAACCAGTTTTTCAACATGTTTGGCATTATTTACAAAGGTCAGAAACCTTTGAGCTTTAAATGATAAATACTGGTCAGATCTTAGGTTTCTAACTGGGAGGCTGGAGGCCACAGTTACTTTGTCGAGGAAGACTGGTTGGTCGGTAAAAACATCTCTCAGATTTTTGGGACCTATTACAATGACCTCAGTCTTATCTGAGTTTAAGGGGAGATAATTGACTGTCATCCAGGTCGGGGGTGGCTTGGGCATTTAGTCAGAATACCTCTTGAGGGCCTCGCAGGCGAGGTGTTTCGAGCATGTTCCACTGGGAGGATACCAAGAGGCAGACTCTAGACCTGCTGGAGAGACTATGTCTCCCATCTGGCCGGGGAATGACTTGGGATCCTCTCAGGTGAGGTGGAGGATGCAGCTGGAGTGAGAGAAGCCTAGGCTTCCTGTCTGAGGTTGTTACCCCTGCGACCCAGCCTCAGGTAAGAGGAAGCCAACGGAACGGAACCGATGAATCTTCACCTCTATTTTTCTCATTTTCTTTCTTGTTTTTGCAACTAAACACGTAGTAATTTAAAAATTGGAGAAGCATCTCTTTATCATTAAGATAAACAGAAAGTACGTTCTGTATTGAAAAAAGTACAAGTATTTTGTTTAAAAAGTTTACCTTCCGTGCTGCACTGTGGGACAGTGGTTAGCACAGTGAGAAGGTCAGGGTTTGACTCCTGGAGTGAGAACAAAGCTTGAAACACTGACCTTTCTGTATGGAGTTTGTATGTTTTCTCCATGTAAGCATGGGTTTTCTCCGGCTACTCCTGTTTCCTCCCACCAAAGGAGTGAGTATGCGGATGGTTGACTGTGTGTGTGGTCCTGCAGCAGACTGGCAACCTGACTGGGGTGTATCGTGCCTCCCGTTAGAGATAAGCGTTCAGAAGGTGAAACAAAAGTTCACCTTCCCATCGAGCTACAGTTTTATTCCCAGTGTGTTTTTTACAGTCTTCTGATTCTTTCTGAGCACCAGTGATATAATTCATCTAATTATCCAGGATTGTTCTCTCCACCTGTTGGATTCTGTTCATCACAGAGCATTAGGATTTATCATTGGCCCTAACTCACCCCACTGTGTTGAATTCACACAGTACAGATCTACTTTAGAAACTGATTATATTGGATTGCATGTCCCAGAAGTTTGAAAAACTTTGTTGAAATTAAAAGCATAAAGTCAAAATCAGGCCCAGAAAGTTTCCTGTACTCAAAGACAGGAGTGTAACCATAACCACGACTCAGGTCCAGTGTTGGTAAAAAACCAACAAAATTGGTAAACTGATCTGCTTGTCCTAATGCTGGACGAGACAGGGTGAAAAAGAAAACGATGCTTCACCTTCCACCATGGTAAAGTAAATGTATTGAACCGTCCATCCACACCGGAGTGGTGAGGGGTGAGGTAGAGTACACCCCGAACAAGTGTCCAGTCTGTCGCAGAGTCACACACACTCATTGCTAGGGGTAATTCTACAGCAGCCAATCAACCTAACTTGCATGTTTTTGGAAAGTGAGAGGAAACCAGAGAAAGCCCACACATACACAGGGAGAACATGCAAACTCCATGTTGTGTAGGAGAGGGAATGAGGAGGATCCAAATGCAGGTTTAACAGTTTATTAAGTGTTGAACAAAGGAATCCACAGCAGAGAGATAACGGCTTCAGGCAGTGCTGGATGGCCAAGAGGAAGGGCTGAAGGTTCCTGTGAGGAGAATAAGAAAATTAGTCTGATATCAAAATTTGACTCAGCTTAGAGGTGGTCAGTTTACCACTAGAATCGTTGAAGACCTGACAGAGACTGTGGGTGACACCAGGTCTTTTATAGCCACCGGTAAGTCTGTGCAGCTGGGAGCAATCAGCCAATCCTCTCGTTAGAAGCCATCCAGCACCTGTGAGTTTTGGGGGAGAGAAAAAAAAACAAACAAGCAGGCCTAAAAGGCCTCACACCACAGTACCCCCCCCTCTACGGACGCCACCTGGCGGACCACCAGGCCTGTCCGGAAAGCGGCGGTGAAAGTCCCGGACCAAGCCAGGGTCCAGGATCGCTGAACGGGGCACCCAGCACCGTTCCTCCGGGCCATAACCCTCCCAGTCCACGAGGTACTGTAGACCCCGACCTCGTGGACGAACATCCAAAAGACGGTTGACCATGTACGCATCCGAGCCGTCGACAAGGCGAGGAGGTGGAGGGGGAGCAGAAGGAGGCTGGAGGGGACTGGTAGAAACCGGTTTGATCTGAGAGACGTGGAACACAGGATGTACCTTCATGGAAGAGGGCAGGGCGAGCTTTACCGAGACCGGGTTGACCAGCCGCAGGATCCGGAAAGGGCCAATGAAGCGGGGTGAAAGCTTGCGAGACTCTGCCCTGAGGGGAATGTTCCTGGTAGACAGAAGGACAGACTGACCAACCTGATATGCTGGGGCTGGCTGACGGTGGCGATTAGCTTGGCGCCGCGCCCGGCCGCAGGCCTGTTGGAGGGCCCTCCTAGTTTTCCTCCAGATCCGACGACACCGTCTGATATGGAGCTGCACCGAAGGGACAGCCAGCTCCTGTTCCTGATCCGGGAACAATGGGGGTTGGTAACCCAGAGAAGCCTCGAACGGGGACAATCCTGTGGAGGAACTAACTTGGGAATTATGGGCATACTCAATCCACGGGAGATGAGACGACCACGTGGACTGGGCAGAGGCCAACACGCACCGTAATGTGGATTCCAGGTGTTGGTTAGCCCGCTCCGACTGGCCGTTGGATTGGGGGTGGAAGCCAGATGACAAGCTGACGGAAGCCCCCAGCGCCTTACAGAAGGACTTCCAAACAGCTGATGTGAATTGCGGACCCCGGTCAGAGACTATGTCCAGAGGGATACCATGCAGACGGAACACATGGGTCACCATGAGCTGGGCAGTCTCCAAGGCTGAAGGGAGTTTAGGAAGAGGCACCAGATGTACAGCTTTGGAGAATCGGTCCACAATCGTGACCACAACAGTGTTACCTTCTGAGGGAGGGAGTCCGGTCACAAAGTCCAGTGCGATATGGGACCAGGGACGACTGGGAACCGGTAGGGGATGGAGCAGCCCCGCAGGAGGACAATGAGGGACCTTGCCCCGGGAACAGGCAGAACAGGCAGCGACAAAATTCCTAGTGTCTGCCTCCATCGTTGGCCACCAGAACCGCCGCTGAAGAAGCGCCATTGTACGGCGAATCCCAGGGTGACAGGACCACCGGGATGCATGTGCCCATAGGAGAACCTGGGAGCGGGCAGAGGATGGCACATACGAACGGTTAGCTGGGCCAGTACCTGGGTCCGGATCATGCTGCAGACCATCCCTTATTGCAGTCTCGATCTCCCAAGTGATTGCCCCAATGACGCAGGAGGGGGGTAGAATGGGCTCCGGCTCCGATCTGGACTGATGACAGTCATGCAGGCGGGAGAGGGCGTCAGGTTTGGTATTGCGGTTGCCCGGCCTGTAAGTGAGGGTAAAATTAAAGCGTGTAAAGAACAGCTGCCACCGGGCCTGTCGAGAGTTGAGTCTCTTAGCTGCTTGGATGTAAGCGAGGTTTTTGTGGTCTGTCCAGACCACGAATGGGTGTTCTGCGCCCTCGAGCCAGTGCCTCCATTCCTCGAGTGCCAGTTTGACTGCGAGCAGTTCTCTATTCCCCACATCGTAGTTTTGTTCAGCTGCAGAGAGACGCTTAGAGAAAAAGGCACAGGGATGGAGTTTGCCATCCTCCTGATGGTATTGGGACAGCACAGCACCCACCCCTGAATCCGAGGCGTCCACCTCCACAATAAACTGCCTCAAGGGGTCGGGCTGGACCAGAATGGGGGCCGAGGTAAACCTCTTCTTAAGCTCAGTGAATGCACCCTCTGCTTGGGGAGACCAAACGAACGGTCTGGCTGTGGAAGTAAGCTGGGTAAGGGGAAGAGCTACCTGACTGTAATTGCGAATGAAACGCCTGTAAAAATTTGCGAAACCCAGAAATTGTTGTAGTTTGCGACGGGTGTTGGGTCGAGGCCACTCAGCCACCGCGCTAACTTTTTCGGGGTCCGGGCAAACCTGCCCAGCGTGTACAATAAAACCAAGGAAGTTGACGGACTGAGAATGGAACTCGCACTTCTCAGCCTTTACAAACAGACGATTCTCAAGGAGTCGCTGGAGTACCGCACGGACATGGACGATGTGCTCCTCAACAGTGGGCGAAAAAATAAGAATGTCGTCCAGATAGACAAAGACAAAACGATTAAGGAAGTCACGGAGCACATCGTTAATGAATGCCTGGAAGACTGCGGGAGCGTTAGTTAACCCGAAAGGCATGACCAAGTATTCGAATTGGCCCAGGTGGGTGTTGAACGCCGTCTTCCACTCGTCCCCCTCCCGCATTCGGACGAGATGGTAGGCGCAACGCAGATCGAGTTTTGTAAAGACCCGGGCTCCCTGAAGTAGCTCGAACGCCGAATTAATGAGGGGCAACGGGTATTTGTTGCGAACGGTGATGTTATTAAGACCCCGATAATCGACGCACGGACGGAGGGAACCATCCTTCTTACCCACAAAAAAGGACCCCGCTGCTATGGGTGCCGAGGAAGGGCGGATAAGCCCCGACGCCAGGGACTCATTGATGTACTTCTCCATCGCCCCCCTCTCTGGAGCAGACAGATTGTACAGGCGACTGGCGGGTAAGGTTGCCCCAGGGAGGAGGTCGATGGCGCAATCATATGGCCGATGAGGCGGGAGAGATTGTGCCCTCTCCTTACTGAAGACCTCTTTGAGGTCATGATACTCTGCCGGGATAGACGCAACGTCCACCGGGTCGATAGAGCCTACCGTGTCAGAAGAGACGGTTGTCACGGCAGATTGGAGGCAAGTTGCATGGCACTGATTGCTCCACCCGACGATACGCCGGTTTTGCCAGTCGACCTGTGGATTGTGCAACCTAAGCCAGGGGAAACCTAACACAAGGGGTGAGCCGGGTGACGAAATAACGTTAAACGAAAGGTGCTCACGGTGATTACCCGATACCACCATCTCCAACGGGGAGGACTGGTGGGTCACCCTGGTAATAACGTGTCCATCGATCGCCGTGGCATTAATGGGTTCTCCGAGTGGTTGGGACTGGAATCCACACTGACGGAGAAAATCTGCGTCGATGAAGTTGCCGTCGGCCCCGGAATCCACCAACGCTTCGACCGGAAAAGAAGAGGAACAACCAGAGGTTAGTGTCACAAGAATCATAAGCCTAGGGGTACCATGACATCTAGTTGTGCCCACCCGTAACCCTAGGTCTACCGGTGGGCCCCGTCTTTTGGGCGACAAGGGCAAGCTGAGAGTAAGTGACTTCTCGACCCGCAATAGAGACACCTCCCTTCTTTTAGTCTAACCTCTCTTTCCTTTTTGGTTAGATGCATCTGTCACAACTGCATTGGTTCTGTGGAAGGCTGCTCAGCCTCTTGTGGAACAGATGCAAATGCCCTAGGTGGGGGGCAGACCGAGGAAGGCTGTCGATGGCTGTGAACTGGAGCAGGGTGTAGGGCCCGGGTGGTATTTTCATATCGTTTCTCTCTTTGACGGTTGTCTAACTGTATTGCAGGGAAATGAGTTCCTCCAATGTGGATGGGGTCCCCCTGCCAGCTAGCTCATCCTTCAGAGGATCATTCAGGGCATTTAGGAACACCCCTCTTAGTGCCTTCTGTCCCCAGCCAGCCTCTACTGCTAGGGTCCGGAATGAGATGGAGAACTCCGCCACAGATAGAGTTCCCTGGGAAAGGTGGAGTAGACGCTGGGAGGCATCTCCAGCCCGGTCCGGCACCTCGAACATGGTTCTGAATAAACTCAGAAAATCAGATGTTGAGCGATCAGCCAGGGGGGCTGCCGCGTCTTCGGCCTCGGCCCACTCCAGTGCCCTGCCCCGAAGAAGACCCACAATGTACAAATTCTTAACTTTGTCTGATTCGAAAGTCCGTGGTCTTAGAGCAAAGACATTTGAACACTGCAAGAGGAACCCACGACATTTCCCCAGGGTTCCATGGAAACGTTCCGGGTCCGTAATATGGTGGTCCATGAGTGGGCTGGGCATAGCTGAAGGAGGTGCCGAGGCTGTGGACAGAAAAAGAGAACTTAGATTATTTACTTTGTCTGTTAAAGCCTGTAACTGTGTTTTTAATTGAGTATTTTCGTCCATAAGGGCCTTTATGGCCTGTTGTTGTTGTCCCAGGAATATTCCTTGTCGGGTCAGAATCTCTGACACTGAGGGTGATGCAGAACCCGCTGGATCCATTCTGGTCAGGTCTTCTGTTGTGTAGGAGAGGGAATGAGGAGGATCCAAATGCAGGTTTAACAGTTTATTAAGTGTTGAACAAAGGAATCCACAGCAGAGAGATAACGGCTTCAGGCAGTGCTGGATGGCCAAGAGGAAGGGCTGAAGGTTCCTGTGAGGAGAATAAGAAAATTAGTCTGATATCAAAATTTGACTCAGCTTAGAGGTGGTCAGTTTACCACTAGAATCGTTGAAGACCTGACAGAGACTGTGGGTGACACCAGGTCTTTTATAGCCACCGGTAAGTCTGTGCAGCTGGGAGCAATCAGCCAATCCTCTCGTTAGAAGCCATCCAGCACCTGTGAGTTTTGGGGGAGAGAAAAAAAACAAACAAGCAGGCCTAAAAGGCCTCACACCACACTCCACACAGAAAGGACAGCTTTCCAAGTCTCGTCCTCACCCGGGACTCAAACCCCTGACCTTTTTGCTGTAAGACCACTGCACCACCATGCGGTAGATTATCTATTGAAGTAATAAAATGATATGTTTTATGATAAAGCTTTATAAATCAGTACATTTCATAACTGTTGCGTACTCAATGTTTCAAAAACCAGACTGTGATTGTTTGGCTATAGTTTACAATGAGAAAACCTTTATTTTGCATGAGAAGGGACCGTTAAATTCTGTGTTGTATGCTTAACAAACTTTTTAATGCGTCGAATATTAATAATTAATCTAAGTTTAGTCTGTTTTTAACAAGTTTTTCTTTTCTGACCTCTGGTGGACAAAGTAGCAAATTACAACTTTTGACATAATTGAAACTGTTTTTTTTTTTTTTTTTTAGCTTACAAGAATGAAAGGATTTTTTTGTTAGAAATATACAGATTCATGAGCCATTTAAATAATGCATTAATATATTGGAATAAAATAAAAATTTCTAAAATGTAGTAAAAAAAAAAAAGGCAATTTTAGTCTGTTCTTTTTAAATATGGTTAAAGGCTGCCATCTTGTGGACAAAGTTATGTATTACAATCACAGACCCAATACATTTTTAAACTTCTGAAATGTTTTTTTTTTTAAAAATGTATTGTCATCAGAGTAAATCCAATTTAGTTAGATATATTATATATATATATATATATATATATATATGTGTTACAAAATATATTATATGTTATAAAATATATTACAATTTTGACCCTGGAACCATTTTTTAAATTTGAATATTAACAATTTATTGTTATGAAAAATCATTCACTCGCTATGGTGTTATTTGTATTGTTAGTTATAATATTTTAAAAATACAATTGACTGAATATTCATTATAAAAAAAACTAGTTGAAAAGAATAAATTTAATCTGTTCTTGTAAATATGGGAAAATGCTGCTCTCTTGTGGATAAAGTTACGTATTACACTTACAGACTCAACACATTTTTTAAACTTCTGAAATAATTTTTTAAAATAAATGTATTGCTATCAAAGTAAATTTAATTTAGTTATTTGTAATTTTCTTCAATTGTACGCTTTACAAAATGCGTTAGAAACAAGTATTAATTTTTAGACAGTAAAAAAATAAAATAAAATAAAATAAAGTTGTAATTCCAAAGTGTTTTTCTGCCCTCTAGTGGACATAGGTGAATAATACAACTTTTAATTTAGTTTGAAACGGGAATTTTTTTTATTATTATTTTCTTGCATTAAAATATATTTCTTTTAATGAAAATATTTTCAAACACGCAATTTTTTTTTTTTTTTAAATTATTATTTGTTCTATGACCGGAAGTGTGTCAGTAGCACAACCGGAAGTGTGTCACTATTATGATGCTAACGATGTTAGCATGAAGATGTATGTTTATGAGTAAAAAGCTGAAAAAACCATCATCAGCCTGTTTTTAATGATTATCAAACTGCTCGAAAAGATAAAGTCATTCTTTTTATTGTCGCTGATAAACTGTCATCAGGTTAAGAATCAAAAAGGAAGTTTGAATTAATTAAATCTTTCTTTTTGAGGATGTCCTGCAGTCTCATGGAGGTTTCTCTCCTTCAGGAGATTAAAACTGTTAAAAACTTCTTATTTCACAAACAAACTAAAGACCAAACGGAGAAAAAGAATCAAACAGGTAAGATTTAACATAATATTAAATATTGTTACGATAGTTTTTACTCTGGTTGGAGAATTTAGCTCTTCTATAAAATATTACCATGTTTTTTTTATGTCTTAGTGAGACAGTAAAACAAAAAGATTTGACTCTATTTATCAAATAAATTGATGAAGTATTAAATAAATTTGCAGTAGATTCTTAATGGGGAAAAAATACGTTTGTTTTTTTCTGGTTCAAGTGTAATTACATTAAAAATTCACATTAAAAAATACACTTAGACTCTCCTTCTCGGTGAGGAAAAACTCCTAAAAAACCCATCAGTGGGGAAAAAATAAGAAACCTCGTGGGGATCCACATGAAAGAGAGATCCCTCCACCGGGACGAGCAAACAATGTGTCACAGATTATTGTTTAAATATTAGCTTAATCTAATCTACAGCTAAATATCTAAAGAAGTCAATAGATGTTCTTCATCCTGATGGAAACACGGGAGACTCCTCAGCCCGGAGATGTCCAGTACGGGGATGAGTAGATGTTCTTCATCCTGATGGAAACACGGGAGACTCCTCAGCCCGGAGATGTCCAGTACGGGGATGAGTAGATGTTCTTCATCCTGATGGAAACACGGGGGACTCCTCAGCCCGGAGATGTCCAGTACGGGGATGAGTAGATGTTCTTCATCCTGATGGAAACACGGGGGACTCCTCAGCCCGGAGATGTCCAGTACGGGGATGAGTAGATGTTCTTCATCCTGATGGAAACACTGGGGGACTCCTCAGCCCAGCGATGCCCAGGGCGGGGATGAGTAGATGGATTTCATCCTGATGGAGCGGGGATGAAGAAGCGCGGAGGTGTCCTTGGTGTGGCCATGCCCAGGACAGGAACGCAGAGTCCTGGATGGGGCTCTCTCCCAGAGAGGAGGGAGAGAAGTGGACAACATGTGAATTGTATTGTACCAACCAGCAGTGTAATTCTAAATAAACAGACAATTGAGAACAATGAATGAGATAGAAAGCCAGGGGTTTCGGGTAGAGGGTTAGAGTAGGGGGTACGGGGAAAGAGCCAAGGCAGTCTGGCAGAGAATAGTAGATAGAATTAGAGGACAGAACCCCAATGTACCATACATTCCCCAGCTTTTACTAATCATAATAAGTTCCTTTTTTTTGTATCATTTTTTATCACCTATGTGTCCATTCTGTCTTTACTGCTTGATAATAGATCTTAAATTACATCAATTGTTTTATTACTTACTTTATTATTTTTTAAATTATTTCTTAATTTTGTATATTTTCTTGCTATTTTTTTTTATATAATTACTGTGCAGCTATAACACAAATTTCTCACACATGCTCAATAAAGTACTTCTGATTTATCACAGTTGCAATTGCCATTGTTGCAGCATCTGCAATAATTAGTACGCTGCATCGGTCTGTCGTTGTGAAGAAAAAGCTGAGCTGAAAAGCAAAGCTGTGGACCAGTGGTGGATGAAGTACTCACTTTTTGTACTTAAGTAAAAGTACAGATATTAGGCAAAAAAAAATTTACTTAAGTAAAAGTAAAAGTATCAATAAAAAAATCTACTTAAGTAAAAGTACAAAAGTAGTTGGTGTAAATTGTACTTTTTAAGTAAAAAGTAAAAGTATTCTATCATAATTCAAATGTTATTTTTTGTGCCAAAGGGCGTCACCATGGTAACCAGGATAAATACTCTGCAGGGGTGTGACCCCCCCCCCTCCCGCCTCTTTTGGTCCACAAAATAAATACATAAAATAAAAGGAAAGGGGACAAGTCAAGCTATCCCTTAGAAGGGCCAGTGAATGGGCTCCAAAATGGAGGAAAATGACACTTATTTTTTAAAATGTTTTGCGGGGGAGGGGTGGAGGCCCCCCAGTCACTATATATTGGCTTTGTCAAAGCCCCACCCCCCTTTGGAAAATTCTAGAACCGCCCCTGCTCTGTGTAATGATGGCTCAACTTTTTATTTAGAAGTAAACACAACGAACAACGATCTT
Organism: Neostethus bicornis; assembly: GCA_902685375.1. Lineage (NCBI taxonomy): Eukaryota > Metazoa > Chordata > Actinopteri > Atheriniformes > Phallostethidae > Neostethus > Neostethus bicornis. The sequence goes on from LR738552.1 coordinate 3,189,207, forward strand.
CTGACTCTTTTTAATTTGTACTAAAATGTTTCTCGATTCATGACTTCTTCTCCCAATCAACTGCTTCTTTTGATTTTGGCGATGTGGCTTCAAGATGCGCTAAAAAACCTGTGTATTTTTCAAATTCCTGAACGAAAATGTAACGAAAAATGTAAAACACACTTTTAAAAAGTAGCGAAGTAAAAGTACAGATATTTGCTCTAAAAATGTAGTGAAGTAAAAGTACCGGTCTTAAATTTTACTTAAGTAAAGTACAGATACACAATTTTTTACTTAAGTACAGTAACGAAGTACATTTACTTCGTTACGTTCCACCACTGCTGTGGACTAACCGGTCGATCTACGACTGGAGCCAGCTGTGGTGGTGACCGAAAGAAGATTGTCGTTAGAAGCGGTTGAAATGATCTTCCTCTCCAGGGTCGCTGGGCTCTCTCTCAGAGATAGGGTGAGCAGCTTTGCCATTTAGGAGGCGCTTGGAGTAGAGCTGTTGCTCCTCTGGGTCGAGAGAAGCCAGATGAGGTGGTTCAGGCATCTGGTTAGAATCCCTCATGAGTGCCTCGCTGCTGAGGTGTTTCAGGTACATCTCACTGGGAGGAGACCAAGACGCAGACCCCCGACATGCTGGCGACTCCAGCTGCATCCTCCTGGTTGACCTGGAGGATGTAGCCAGGGTGAGAGAAGCCAGGTCTACACTTCTCAGGCTGTTGTCCATGCCACCTGGCCCTGGATAAGAGGAAAACAACCAAACGGAATGAAGCAAATGGCTAAATTTGGGTCTAATCTGGATTTATAAAAACTGTGTACAAATCACACAAGCACTGAAATGATAACCACAGTGATGTTTGTGTTTTTTTTTGTCTGAACTAAAAACATAACAATATTTCTGTGTTTTAATCCCAGGAGATAATGATCTAAGCTGGGACACTTCAGACTGGGAATCAGCCTGGGATAATGGAGAAAACACTGAGGAGAATTCTACTTCAATCCCGACGGTGTGTTAAAAGATTTTATTAGATTTTTCTCCCTCGTTTCTGATCACCGCCACTAGAACTAGTCTCTTCTAATCAGTCAGACTGATTAGGGTTTTGATCTCGATTTAAAGAAACAAGGCAAGCCTGAGTTCTGATTCATCATCGGATTTCTTAAAATCTTTGTTTAAGGTTCATAAATAATAGAAAAAATGTTTTACTTATTTATGTGTAAAGTTTTTCAAAAACAAGGCCTAGATAATAAATTATATTGAACTGGAAAATCTGTATATTTTTTCAGAAAATGATGTTATTTTGAGGAATTTTTTCAGTGGTTGGAAATCAAATTGAAATTTAGATTAATTAAGTAATTTATTTTATAACGTCACACAAAATAAGATTTCTTTCATTTGTCTTAAGACGTGTCGTTATGTTTATAATTTTTTAGATTTTCATGTGATCCTTTAATCTGATCAAAGGACCATTTTAAAACATCGACAGCTAAAAAATAACCACACACACATTTACCACGACTATCGTCCTGCACGTTTGGATATTTATTCCATTTTTCACACTGAATTTTTTACCAAATTAAAACTGTATTCTCTTAAATTATGACAACAAAAAACAATAAAGTTGTTCTTTTTTGTTGTAGTTTTTGTGTCCGTTTTTCAAATCTAAACTTAACTATTCAAATGGAAAATTATTACAAAACTTACGACAGAACAATGAACGAGATGAAAAGGTCTGTTTCTGCTTTCTTCCTCCATATTTGAGCAGAGTCACTACTTTACCAGAACTGTGTGAAACGGTCAAACAGTGGTGCATTTACAGAAACACTAAATCTGAGTGTTTTAGCAGACGGATTCTCAGACAGAAATCCTTTGTCACCAATTTTTGATGATAAGCGATGTCTTGCAAGAACGCAATGTCAATCAGATGGGTCCTCGTTTACAAATTGTTAAATATTATCTTTAAACCATCCCAATCCATCTAATTATCTGCTGGCCTTTCATCTGTTAGCAGGTGGAGGAGGAGAGTGGGGGGCAGGGTGAACCCTGGCTGCAGGACTGCGTTGTGTCTTTATCACCCTGCTCTGACCTGCTAGTTGTGGCTCGGGACCAGAAGGCGGTCTTCCTCTCAGGTTGGATTTTAATCAAGACTAAATACCTTGTGCCTCGAAGCAGATTTTCATCTTAACTTTTATTCTTTCAGCAAAGTGGCGCACAGACGACAGCGGCAAAGAGGAAATGACTCTGGCCGTCTCCTGGTCTGGAATTCTGGGCACTGAGGAAGGGTAAGAAGATCTACTATGACTGTTCATGGATGCTACTGACGCTCGATTTTTGAACGGTGTCTTTTAGACCCATTTTTTATTGAAATCAGGTGAAAAACGTATCTGGCCTTTCACATATGTTTCACTTAATAACATGATACATTGAAATAAAAAAACGTTGGGATGTCAGCTCAACGCTTCTGTACTTTAGAGAACTTTTAAATACTTAGTAATTCCATTAAACTATAAGAGTATGTTCTTCTTTCCAGAGAGTGCATCAGCAGCGTCATTTCCATCCCGTTGGCGAGTCAAAAGAGGTAAAGTTTTTTTAGCACGTAACGTGTGATCATTCATGTCTGTGATTAATATTATTTTTTCTCCGTCCAGGAGCTCCACCGGCCGTCCTGACTGGACGTGTGTGGTTGTTGGTTTCACATCGGGCTACGTTCGCTTCTACACGGAGGTAACGCTTAATGTCCAATTGAAACTATGTAAATGTTTCACAGCCAATAAAACTTATCCTGTCCTGTCAGAGTGGGGTTCTGCTCCTCGCCCAGCTGCTGCACGAAGACCCCGTTCTGAGACTGAAATGTCGTACGTACGAGATCCCTCGACATCCTGGCGTAACCGAACAGGTGAGAAAACGTCAATTATCAAAATTCTAGATACCAACCACGTTAGCTGGTAAACACTTGGCTAATTGAATCGTTCAGTCTCAAGACTATGTTGATCTAAATCAAAGTAGCACACTGCAGGACAATAGTACCATTAATGTGTGGGTTTTGGATTTTTTTTTTTGGGCTGTGATTTTATTTAAAAGACCGTTTGAACAGATTACACAAAATAAATACTCTTCTTTTTTTACACACAAGGTCGGTTTTTAATTAAAAATTAAGGTTGACCTTTCGCTAAGATGTGTTTTGGTCCTGTAAAGCAGAAATTCCCTCTTTCTGCAGCACGAGGAACTCAGCATCCTGTATCCTGCTGCTTTGGTCACCATCGATGGTTTCAGCCTGTTCCAATCTCTGCGTGCCTGCAGAAACCAGGTTGCAAGAGGTATAGCTGCTCTCTGTTGCATAGCTGTAAACATACAATGGTGTTTTGTTTATTGTGTGTTTTGTTCTACGAATAACTTAAAACGGGTCAAATTCGCCTGTAAAATTCCTCGCTCGACTTTTCACTGACAGACAAGAACATTTTCAAACTTTTCTTTCTTGTACTCTCAAAGATTAAATCTTCATAGAAAAATAATGTGGAGTTCAAACAGCGAGCGCTTCATTTGCATTGGGATGTTTTGAAAAAATTCTAGGTGTTTTCAGTCACCAAAAGTCATGATTACCAAATTTAAAAACCTAGCACATCTGACTGCTTCAGCTTAGTTATCACATTGACCTCATATAGTGTAGTTGTGTGTGACCGACCTCAGAGTCGACTCATCATACTATTAAATCTGGTTATTTGATGAGAAGCCGACACCTGAAGTTGCTCTCTTTTCCTCCTGCAGCTGCTGCAGCTGGGAGCGATGTGGTCCCGCCTCCCCCTCTGGCCTACAAGAAATGGGGTCTTCAGGAGATGGAAGCCATAGTGGACCACAGCAGCGTCGGTCAGACATCAGTCTGGTTTTTTTGGCTTTTCACACTTAAAAATATACCCAAAGGTTTTGAAACTAAGGCATCTGCTTTCAGGCATCATGACCCTGTGTGTGTTCGACCAAATGAAGAATGCCTCCGTCCTGGGGGGGTTTCATGCATCAGTGAAAGGCAGTCCTCCTGCCATGAGTCAGTATGTAACAGTAGGGGCGGGTCCGTACACAGGCTTTTATTACGCTGTGGAGGTAAGAAGATCCGTTTGATGTTAAACAGCTAGAAACATTACACAGTATCTCACACTAAATAAATTTTTGTGTTTTTAGGGAAGCTCGCAGCCCCTTCTGTCCCACGTTGCTCTGGCTGTAGCCAGCAAACTTACATCAGCAATATTCAATGCTGCCAGGTGTGTGTGTGTGTGTGTATTAGGGGGTCTAACGATAGACATCACTTTATGATACAATAATGGGAAACAATGCAAAACTGTTTTATTGTTGTTTACTTGTGTTCAATAAACCAACGATTTGTTTTAACATTAACATTAAAACGCAAGGCCCTGGTCAGTAATAAGTTAAAGTATCCGCTACGCAAAGTCTTTTTAAAAAGTTAAGCAAAGCACAAACAGTTGGAGTGAATCTGGTCTCAGATTCTGTGCTATTAAAACTGCAGTGGATGTTGTAACAGCTTTGGCTCGATCTAAATGAGCAGCAACAGGATGCTTGAATGTGGTACCAGTGATATTTCAAAGTGTCTATACGCACCACCGATGTTCTGGCTTTAAACATGACGTCACTATTTCCATTGAGTTTTTATTCTCCTTTCAAAAAAAAACATTGTAGTTTGCTGTAAGGATAGGTCCGCTAGGTTTCAAACTGCTTTTATTTCTTTAATAAAAGCAGTTTATTATCATTTGCAGTGACAAAAATGTTAAGAATTATATTTAGATCTCAGAAAATTCTAGATGGCCACTGAAAATTTAAAAGTGAGAAGCAAAACGCTGTTAAAAGCGTTATAAGTTTCTTTTTACTTCTGTATAAGTTTCTTTTTACTTCTGCCTAAACCCCTTTCAGTCTCTGTTTGTTTTTTTCTTTGTTCTTGTTAAACATGTAAAAAACACTGAAAAAAAAAAAAAATAAACTCAAACTCAAAAGCTAGACCTCCAGCCAGAACCTCCCAGACTAAGTCGTCCCGTCTCTGTCTGTTTCTGTTAAGTAAATATTTTTAAATTTGGTCGATGAAAATTTTTTTATCACTATGGAGATCAGTGACTCACTCTTTCTCTCCTCACAGCGGATGGTTGGGATGGAACAAGCCCAAGAATGAAGAGGAAATCCCTCAGAAACAGAAGCCGAAAGTAGAGCCAGCGACCCCGTTAGGGATCAGGTATCTGTCTATAGCAGGGGTTTCCATAATGTCCATCGCAGGGAAAGTTTCGAATGATCTCAAGGACTGTTTGGTGTTAGAAAAACAAAGCTTGTTCAGCTTATTTATTTATTTATCCTCTGTATAAAATCTTGTCATTTTATCTGCAGAAAAGTGAGAAACATTTCTCATTAACTTGCCTACTGTAACCATAGCAACCCTCTGTTTCTTCACTGCCTCTCTTTAAGTGCACTAACTTCCTGCTATTTTATACAGGATCATGTTAATGAATCTAATCTGATCTCTAAAATCCTCCCTCTTTGTCTCTGCTCTTTAGGTTTGGCCTGCCGGATTCTCGTCGTCACGGTGAATCCATATGTCTGTCACCATGTAACACGTTGGCTGGAGTGACTGACGACTTTGGGCGGGTCACACTGCTGGACTTGGCCAGGGGCATCGCCATTCGTATGTGGAAAGGTGAGAAGAATAAACAGAGTATAATGAGAAGGTTCTGGATGTAATTATGTGCAAATAAGGACTTACAGTTTTAACTAACCACCAGTCTAACCTGTAGGTTACAGGGACGCACAGCTGGGTTGGCTGCAGGTGAAGGAAGAACGAGGGGATCGGGACTACTCGCCCTCTGCTTCTCTTCCGAGACGCCACGCCCTGTTTCTGATCATCTACGCCCCGCGTAGGGGGATCCTGGAAGTGTGGGCTATGCAGCGGGGTCCTCGAGTTGGGGCTTTTACTGTGGGCAAACACTGCAGGTACCATAGCAACAGCTTGTCCACAGTTTATTAATACATATTTTTGTTTACTTTCAGAACACGTTGCAAGAAATAGATTTACAAGAATCATTCATACCACCAACACGTCATTTTTTTTTTATATTCAGAAATTTCCTCTGTCGGCCAGATTAAACTCTTTACCTGGTGGGTTTTAGTCCACCCGCTTTCAGTTTGACCAGTAAAATGAACATTCAATGATGGTCACTGTAGTTATTTTAAGTTATTTTATTAAATTTAAAAGAACTTTTGGTGTTATTTAAGAAATCAAATCAACAACATCAGTCTAAAAATCTTTGCTCATCTGATGTGGTGTTTTGGGATGGAGGTAGAAACCAATTCCAGATTGTTAAACCATGCGTTGTGTGTGTGTTTGTTCACGATGCTACAGGTTGCTTTATGCTGGCTACCGTCTGATGGGGGTGAACAGTGTGACCAGTCAGGGCTGGCAGCTCTACACTCAGCAGGTGTGTTTACTGGATCCCACCATAGGAGCTCTGAGGACCGTAAACATCCCCTTCCACCTTGCTCTCAGGTCAGTGTCACAGAGCAGGAATCAGATCTTTTTTTTCTCTGTTGAGACAGGAAACCAGACACTTTCTGTTCTTTCTCACCCTCTTTTTAAACCTGCTGAAACTTCTGCTCGGTTTCCAAACTTTAAAACAGGGATGTCCAGCTTCGGTTCTCAAGTACCAGATTTCTACACTGTTTAAATGGCTTTGTTTCAACACAAAAAAATTCATGATGTTACGATAAATGTATTCAATAGAAACATGTTTTAACACATAATCAAATTATAATGTTTCTCTTTTAAGTAATTTTTGTGTTTTTATTTGTTACTGTGATTCAATAAAACTGTATTTTTTTGTGTTGTAACAACAATACAACTAATTCTAAGATTATTCATGAATGATGTAAAAATGATTGTGATGTTTAAAAGTTTTATTGTCCTCTGTTTTCATCTCAGTGATAAAAAGAGTGAGCGTGGCAAAGACATGCACCTGGTAAAGAAGCTCTCTGTGATTCTAAAAACCCAAGATCTGGATCCTGGTAAGATGCTTGATCTGAATGTGGATGTAAAAACCCTCCTGAAATGTTTTTGCTCCATTTTCTTTCAGAAACTCTAGAAAAAGAAGCAAAATCTGTCCTCTTGGAGATAAAACACCCTGCCCTCAAGAAACAGGTATGATGACATGTCTCAATTAAAGATCTGCACTGTGTGTTTGACAATTTTTTTTTTTTTTAGGCTTTGGACTCCCTGCTGTCGTCTAAAAACATTCCAGTCTCCTGCCTCACCAACATCATGTGTGCCTTAAACGACACCTTAAAAGGACAAGGTCAATACCGTTAAGATCTTTTAAAAGTTTCACTTTTCATGTCTCGTCCTGCTGCTTCCCCCCACATAAACACAAACAATGCAACCATAGTTATTATAACATTTCCAAACGGTAATGTTTAGTTGATGCCGCCAAGGTGCTCGTGTTTTGTGCACTTTGTATCATCGTTCGATAAGGTGCTCTATCGAGATGCACTTCCTCGTCAAGATGGGGAAACATATGTGTAAAGTTTGTAATTTTTTTTGTCTCAAACTTTGTGGCCTGGATCTTTGGTCGCATAGGCCTGAAAATTTAAACAGTTAAACTTTAATTGGGATAGAGTAAATGTGGGCAATTCCATTAAAAAATCCCTGCTGCATGAATGGACGGACGCACAGACAGCCCGATTGCTTAAAAGCTTCTCCAAAGTTTGTGGGGGGAGGTTAAAAAAGGATCTGCATCTGAGTAACAATAAAACATTTCCAAAATATTCACAATAGCAAAAGTTTATCATACATTAATCCTAGAGCAGAGAACAGCCCCTGCTGGGTAGAAAATGGTCGGTTCACTGAAATTTCAGAAGTGGACCCTGTGCTTTCTAAGGGTCAACGATGGGGATGAGTAAAATGTGCCGTTTACACTTCTTGGTCTATAATAAATAAAGCTTTTTAAATCAGTAAAAGTTCATTACTGTTGAGTAACGGATAATCCAAAAGCCAAATTGTGTTTATGTCACAATGAGAAGAGTCATTTCTCATGAAATGGAACTTTTAAAGCTTTCACAGAATTTATTAACCAGAAATAAGCTTCATGATGGATGAATGTTTTTGTTTTTGTCTATTTGTTTCCAGCTGCTGATGAATCTGATGTTTCACTACCTGAGATTTGTTCCTCACAACTGAATCTGCTTCGGCTTTACACCGACATCCAACAGTTGCAGACTGACACCTGCCCGCAAACAGTGCGTCCCCACACACACACACACACAATGATGGCTATCTTGGTTTAAACGTCCCACTCTGCTCTGCAGGACTCTGCTGATGGCCTAGAGGATGAGATTTCTCGTGTTGGCTGCATGCTGCAACGCTATGCGCGGTTCACGCCTAGACCTGGCGTGTCTTTTGCCGATGATTCGCCCGACGCACCCCTTCCTGTGCAGGCTTTCCTCTCTCAGATGGAGAGTACGGAGGATGGAAAGCTAAAGGTCCTTAGGAGGTCTGAAACTGAGTGGAATCACCTGGGTAAGAAAAGATTTAGGTGTTCCCGTTACTTTAGAATGAAATCAACACTCTGGCATGTCGACTTTTTCTACAACGCTCTGCTGCTCTGTGAATTCAAGAAAGGAACTCCAGAACTATCCAGGGGAGAATTTTCTCCACTTGTGTTTTACTGTGTAAAGTTTGGTCATAATATCTAAGAGTAAAGCCTGGAGGATGTGAGGTTGTGGGGTTGTTAGCCCCTTAGTTCCTGTAAAATGAGACATTTTGGATCATTACACTTTAAAACAAGTTAATCTTGTGAGTTCTAAAAATAAAAATTGACAAAGTAATCAACTTTTATTCCCCCAACTATTTTATACGTTTTAAAGTTGTAAAAAGACTTTTCTTAAAAATTCTTAAAAATTTCAAAATTATCCATCATGTCTGCTTTCTGTGTTTCAGGTAACTTCTTGTTCTGGGGTTGTTTATGCGGCAGAAGCCCGTTACGTAAAGTCTGCGACACTTTACAGCAAGCTGGCATCGCTCCGCAGCAGCTACTGGTAGGAAAACTCAAATCTAAAGATTTATGTCAGAAAATATTCCAAAGATTGGATTTTCTGTGATTTACTGACTCAGAACGTTTTGGGCTGCACGGTGCATCACATTGATATTGCCTTATTAAGAATATAGCAAAAAACAAACAAAAAAAAAAACAATTTTCATTTTTTCTCTCCCAGTTCCTGGTGTCTCTATGACTGTGCAGCCAACTAATTGGTCAGGCTGTTCACAGATGGTCTGTCAGCTTTGTTGTAGACAGTAAGGTGGCGGAAACAGGCAGGGCCACCAGAAAGTAGATCTTGCTGCTAGGAAATATTAACGTGTGCTTTTTACTGTAAAAAGTTAGAAAAGGATCACAACTTTTTTTGCATAAAAAAGAGAATGTTTTTGAGCCTAAACTAGTTTGAAACTTAGTTGTGAAACTATTTCAGTTTAATAACTGTGTTCGTTTTAAACTTCCCGACAGGCGTTATTGTTGAGTGTGTGGCTGCAAAGAGAGAAAGAGGTTCTACAGAAACCAGCTGAAACTGTTCAACACCTACACACACTACTCGTTGCTCTTAGCAACATGAAAGGTAGATCATTTGGTGTTTGTAGGGGGTTTTTTTTGCCTCATAGAATGATATAAAGATACAAACTTTTTTTTTTACCTCAGGTGCCGTTGAGGAGTCGTGGGATCCTCAGTCTGTCTCTCCCTGGTGGCAGCAAGTGCGCATAGCATGCATCCAGTCGCAGAAGTCTGCAGCCGCTCTGCTGGCTGCATTGGTCGCTCACCGTGCTGCCAGGGCCTGCATCTCAAGCCGAGCAGATAGCAAGGTAGAGGACAGCGTCGATGAGGCGCTGAATAAGCCTAGAATTTCTGACACCTCATTTAAACTTTAAAAACCCGCAAATTTTGTTGGACATGAAGCTGTTTCAAACAAACACACACCCCTGTGTTTGCTGTGTGTGCAGTTGCAGACAGAGTGGGAGGCTGTTTCCTTGGAGCTGGAGCAGTGGGTGGTGTGTGTTCACCAGCTAGAGGATGTGTTGGTGCTTCAGACTCTTCTGTTGGCGCCATCCCCCCCTGGAACACCAGGAGGAGCAGCAGCTCACTGCTCTGTTAAAACGCTGCTAGAAGGGGGTACAGGTGAGGTGGAAGGTGAACGATTGGAAACGCCTGGTTGTTCTGATATGTGAATGTTGTTATTCCAGAATTTGCACCTATAATCCATTGTCGCAGGCAAATAGGTTATGGCACTTTTTGAGTTGGCCTTCAACTAGGCACCCTCATTCTTTGGTGTGTCGTTGAGAAGTCTATGATCTCGCCAGAAAGTTCATAAAAATTCTATATTCCCTCTTTTTAGAAAACTATTAATGCTGAAGTTTATCAGTTTGGTAAACATTGAAGAAATATCACTGATGCCAAACAATGGAGATTTTTAAGTTCCATTCGATGTCCGATTCTATCATCCTGCTGCTCTGCTTTACTCGGCTTGCTTCCTCTCCAGGTGGCATTGCGGACAGCGTCTCCAAATGGGTGTTCAGACAGAACATGGCCCCTGAGAATCTGAAAGAAATTCTCCAGAAGAAAGAGTTACTAGAAGATCTAGAAGAGCAGCGAAGAGAAGAAGAAAAAGAGGAGGATGCTGACAGGATAGCAGGTAGATGCATGGTTTCTGTGTGAAAGGGCTCCTCAGCTGAGGTGTGATGCTTGTTTGTGTTTGTCAGAGCTGCTGCTGGCCGTGTGTAAGCGTTTCCCACACTCCCTCTCTCCGGACCTGCTCTTCGCTCACTGCTGTTGGGAATACGTGGTGCAGTGGAACAAAGATCCCGAGGTAGCTAAACAGGGAGTTCGATCATGCTGTGTGCTGTGTCTTTACAATTCACAAGATTGAACATTTAAAGCCAGAACAAAGATGTTTGAAAAGTCTCTTCAGAAAAAATTTGTGTTTCTCCTTTTGTTGACATGAGAAGTTTGTTTTTACACTCTGTTTTCTGGACCACACTGACTGTTCAGAGGCATTAGTCACGTTACATCGAGTCCCGATCAATCAGGAAAGATTGGTTTATTAAAAAAGAACCCACCAATGCTGCGAGGTCAGACTGTTTAAGCATACATGTTTCTGGTTTCAACCATTAAACTAACTTTCTAGCTGTTCTGGTAACAAGCTTTTCCACATACAGTAGAATGTATGTACCTGTATGTACAGATAGTAGAATGTATGTACCTGTATATACAGATAGTAGAATGTATGTATCTGTATGTACAGATAGTAGAATGTATGTACCTGTATATACATATAGTAGAATGTATGTACCTGTATGTACATATAGTAGAATGTATGTACCTGTATGTACATATAGTAGAATGTATGTACCTGTATGTACATATAGTAGAATGTATGTACCTGTACGTACAGATAGTAGAATGTATGTACCTGTACGTACAGATAGTAGAATGTATGTACCTGTATGTACATATAGTAGAATGTATGTACCTGTATGTACATAAAGTAGAATGTATGTACCTGTATGTACAGATAGTAGAATGTATGTACCTGTATGTACAGATAGTAGAATGTATGTACCTGTATGTACATATAGTAGAATGTATGTACCTGTATGTACAGATAGTAGAATGTATGTACCTGTACGTACAGATAGTAGAATGTATGTACCTGTATGTACAGATAGTAGAATGTATGTACCTGTATGTACAGATAGTAGAATGTATGTACCTGTATGTACAGATAGTAGAATGTATGTACCTGTATGTACATATAGTAGAATGTATGTACCTGTATGTACAGACAGTAGAATGTATGTACAGATAGTAGAATGTATGTACCTGTATGTACATACAGTAGAATGTATGTACCGTTGGTTAGCTTGGATTGTTTTTAATGTGTGGTGTTTTTCTCTGATCAGGAGAGTCGCTTCTTGTCGTTGGCTGTGGAACATCTGAAGCTCATCTCCAGTCCTCACATTCAACTCGGTTGGTGAATCTATATCTATACACCTGGGCTTTTTCCAGAAGCAGAGGTTTTATTGTATCTTGGATGCGCAAACATCTCAGAGCAAGAACTCTGAGACACACTGCTTGCAGCTTCAAACTGGAGCTTTTGTCTCTTTTAGGTATTTCAATCATGATGTGGAACACCTTCATAGTGAAACGTTTCTCTGCAGCTGCATACCTTATGGAGAAGGTAAAACATATTGTGTCAGGCGGTATGATCAAAATGATAAATCACCATATTTTTAAAATTAGAACGATTTCACGTCAGACGATTTAAATCCAAAGTATCTTCAGACACCAGTTAGACTTTTTAAAACATAAGTAATTCTGGGTCTTTATAGTTTACATTACAATTTGTTCTGATTGGCTGGGTTTTGAGAAAATGTACACTTCTAAAAAGTGTCTGGTGAAATAACTTTTTATAATGTTTTATTTATGCTGTGCTCCATGCATGTTTAGGACGCAGCTAATGTATTAAAACTCGTTTTCCGAGATACTCTTTACAAACACGTATGTTCCAGACGTTTTTGTCATTAAGATCATGTATGAAAAATTTGTAAAAAGTAAAACAATTCTTCCCGCATAAAAACTCCTGTGGCTCGTGTCTCCCCCTACAGGTGGGAAAAGCCCCTAAAGACAGGCTCTGTCGTCGGGTAAGTTTGGTTCTTCTGGTGAAAGGAGGTGGAGTTTGAGCAGAAAGTGCTGAGTCGTGCTTTTCTCTGTAGGACGTGGGGATGGGAGACAAAGCGGTGACGTCGTTCCTGAGCTGCTGCGTACAGCTGCTGCAGGTCATCATGGAGGTGACTGGATTACTGCTTAAACCTTTATATTTTATGCCTTTCTGTGTAAGTAAAGACATGAGAGAGAAGCATGAAGAGTTTCTGCTTGCTGATTAATAAAAGTAAAAATCTCCTGCTGAGGCTTCAGCAGTAAAGAGGTTTCTAGCTGCGGATGATGTTTGCTTTTGTATGGATTTTGCATGTTCTGCCTGTGTCTCTCCTTAAGAAGCCCTTTCGCCTGATTGGTCACCAATGAGGTGTAATGGTACAGACCTCTGTTTTAAGGTGACGGTTCGGTACAATAGTGGACAAAAATGCAAAACAATTAGCTATTGTGTGTTCCTGTGTTTAATAAACCAACTTATTTTTTTAACATTAAAATCTGAAAAGAAATGACTTTTTTTAGAGTTTTATTTGCTACATTTTTTTTTATTTTATTGCATAAATGCTAAAAACTATTTACTATGGTGGAAGCTTCCATGCAAAGTGTAAACCACCATCAGGAGCAATAAGGGGTCCATAAAATGTATTTTCATACAAGTTTATGACTACTGAGACTGTTTGAAGTAAGCGGGTATTTCCTATTTGGCACGCAGGTGGAAGTGACTTGCTATGTTGATGTTTCTCCAAACAGGCGGATTCTAACACTGAGGGGGTCACTGCTCCAGAGCTTTCCCTGGAAGAAGCGTGGAGCACAGCTGAGGGTCCCACCTCTATCGCTGAACTCGCCCTAGAGCAAAAAGGGGTCCACTACCCGCTGGTGCAGCACCACTGCCTCTTGGCATCCATGCTGCACGCCGCTATGAGCTTTGGCGTGAAGGTCAAACCTCTCTGCCTGTTTGATAGCAAGGTACACAGAAACAAACTCACAGGTACGCCGGATTCTTCCTGCCTCTTCATTTGTGTTTGTTTCAGGGTAAAAATGCCTTCTTCAGGGACCTGACCACCATCCAGCTGCTGCCCAGCGGAGACGTGGACCCCAGCCTGATGTCACTCAGAAAAGAGGTGAGGGTTAAGATTGAACATGGATAGTATTTTAAAGATCCCACTTCTCTTATTGACACAGTGTTTCAATCTGGTATCTTAAATATTTTGAAATTGGATTTTCAGACCGACTCTGAGCATCCCCTTCCTTTCACACTACAGCCAAAAGACAGAGAGATGTTCAGTCTAAGCAAAGCAGTTCCCACTCTGTTCACACTGTTTTCCTTCTGTCCCAGTTCCTCCAGCGAGTGCTGACTGGTTGGGTCCAGGCCATCGATGGCGCCTCGACTTCCAGCCCTCTACCTTCTTCTGGACCTCAGGCTGATTGGTGGCCTTCGCTGTGTTTGGAGCTGGGAGCCCTGTTGCAGGTCAACCCAGACATCCTGCGGCGCCACCTGGTGTGCGAGCTCTATAACCAGGGCCTGGACCCGCGAGCTGAGGAGGTACAAACATGATGATGTCATGGTGCTATGAACATCCCGAATGCTGCTGGAACCAGGAAGTCCTTTAAAGCAGTTCTCCTCGTACACTGCTCTTTTATAGACCAAACTGTGACATGTTGGTAACTATAGCAACCGCCTCATTCTCTGAGACCCTCAGAAAGAGGTCTGTTCCTGTTACCGAGTGAGAACCATACTCTGTATTTCAGTTTTATGTAGCTGAACTCTGGAATGTTCGTTGTGACAGTGTGAGACTAGTGTTGTCACGATGTTGACATTTTAAATTTTGATTTAAGGTTCCAAAGTTAAAAAAAAAATCCAAACAAAATTATAGGATAGGTTAAATAGGATACAAAACTGAGATTAATTAATTCAGTCTACATTTGCAGCCTGGTCATCTGTGCTGTTTTGAAAGCAAACGTGTGCCTAGAATTGATATTTTGAAAAATTCAATCAAATTTTTAATTGAGACTCAAACAAAAAGCATTCTGACTTTTTGTTTGAGTGGTGCTGTCCAGGTGTAAAACTTCAGCAGGATGCGGTTCTGCTTCCAGGTGATGCTGCAGGTGGAGGATAAGGACGTTCTGGGATCACAGCTGCTGGTACTAACGGGTCAGAGGCTGAGCTACTTGCTGCTGCACAGCCAGAGCCAAACTCAGCCTGCCATGGAGCTGCTCGCTCGCCTGCCGCCCACACTCTGCACCTGGCTAAAGGCCATGGTGAGAAACTCATCATCTGTAAATAGAATCTACATAGAAAAGCAAAACTTGATTTATAAAACTTGTTTATTTATAACAGATACTTTAGAAAGGAAAAGAAAATTTAAAAAAGAAATTTATTCAAATTTAAATGAAGAAACGTTCAATTTTAAATTGAATAATCCAATTGATTTTGGTGTCGAGCCGCTCTTCCTCCAGGTCGAGAGAAGCCCGATGGGGTGGTTCGGGCATCTGGTCTGGATGTCTTCCGAGCGCGTCGCTGGTGAGGTGTTTCGGGTATGTCCCGCCGGGAGGAGACCAGGAGGCAGACCCCAAACCTGCTGGAGAGACTATGTCTCACAGCTGGCCGGGGAACGACTCAGGATCCTTCCGGGTGAGCTGGAGGATGGAGCTGGGCTGAGAGAAGCCTGGGATTCCCGTCTGAGGCTGTTGCCCCTGCGACCCGGCCCCAGATAAGCAGAAGATGGCGGAACAGAATATATTTTATAATATTTTTAAACATTTAACTTATTTAAAATAAATTTTCTCAGCTTTAAGTAGTAAAAAATCTTTTAAAAGTTTGCTGAAATTCTTTTTCAATTTGTAAATAAATAAATATTGGTTTCTCTACGGTGATCTCTCCGCTGCAGGACCCCAGCGAGCTGCGAAGCCCCCTCGTCCCGCTGTCTCACTGTAGTCGTCTGGTAAGCCGCCTGATAGAGATGCTGCCAGAGAACCACGCCCAGTACAGCCTGGCTCTGCACCTGCTGGAAGCTGTGGACGTGCTGGAGAGAGAAAACTGATGCAGGTGGTCCGGAGCCCTCACCCACCCGTCCCCTCAATTAAACATACATACATATCTGTCATTGAAATCATGTTTATTTAATCTTAAAAAGAAAAACAAGAATTCTAACCCTGTTATGTGCATGAACCAAACACTATGTGAGATGACTTATTCTGTAAGGATTATGGGATGTTTCTGCAAATGTAAAATAATAATAAATAATGAGCATATTTTTATTTCTAAAAGGAAACGTGGAATTTTTTCACTTTGCTGGATTTTAAAGCAGAATAAAAAAGTTGTTCATCCAGGATATAATTTAATGTCCTTATGATGTCACACAGTGACCAAACATTAAAAAAAAACAAAACAGATTTTCCATAAGCCTTTTTTTCCGTGCAGATTTGTACAGTTTTACATTATAGTTGCCATAGCAACCGGCATGTTAGCGAGCATGTGAGACGACAGTTTGGCATCGCGGGCACAAGCAGTCTGCGGACGGAGCAGTGTAGCGGCGGCAGCGTGGACAGCGGGCGGCAGAGGTAGTCGTCACGGCGATGCTGTAAGCGCTGTCCTCCCGGATGACTCCGCCTGCAACACATGGGTGATGTTTGTCTCCTCCTACAGGCTCCAGCTGGTATTACAGGTACGACCGCTTACCTTCCAGGTTAATCAGGAAGGAGCCGTTGCTCCGCAGGGCGTCAGGGGGGAGGTCTCGGGGAAGCTTGCTGGTCAGGGTGACTCGAGCCGCCATCATTAGCTCTGCCAGCTGGGAGCAGGTGGAGGTGGGCTCTTCTTGGAGAGACTGAGGGGAGGGGTAACAAAAACATGTAAAATTTCTAAACGCTATAAAATGAATTCATCTGAGGAGGGATTGTGAAGACAGAGAAACCCTAATCCATTTCACCTCCATAAGCTCAAACAGCAGTCCGGGTTCGATGGCGATGGTGAGCTCGTGCTGCGCCGCGTTCTTTCCAGGGATGGAGGAGAGGAAGGAATCTCTGATGGCACACGCTCCCTCCACAGCTTCCTCCAGACCCGGTCGCTTCCACACCGAGCTGCTTTTAATCCAGCCGCTTTTAAACAACGTCTCCCCATCTGCAGAGACAGCACAACAATGAACATAAAGAAAAGGCTGTTTCTGCTTTCTTCCTCTGTGTCGAATCCACACTGCAGTGATGTCACGTGGTGGTGCGTTTAGGTAAACTCTAAAATGTGTCCATACCATCGTGTCCTGGTGCGTGTAAATACACCTCCTCAGCCAGGTGGGGCAGCACAGGTGCGATGGAGCGCGTCACTCCATCCAGAATCTCTTCCAGAGCCGTCTGGCAGGATCTTCTGCCCAACGAGTCCTCGCTATTGCAGTACAGCCTGAACGCAGGACGAATCAATCAGAGAGTAGCAGGGGTCATGCTGGTAGCCGTGGCAACAGGAGTTACCTGTCCTTAATGACACTGAAGTAGAAGCTGGACAGATCTCTGCTGATGAAGGCCTGGAGAAGTCGGACAACCCTGCTGGTGTCGTACTCACTATAGGCGTCTGTCACCTACACACACACACACACACAGAAAATAAAAGGCTTAAATGAGAAAAATACGGTACACAAAGAAACACAGGTCCAAAGACAGACTGTGCTGTTCCAGTGCGTCTCCATGGTAACCCACCTTCATGCTGTACTCCCTCAGCAGGTGCAGAAGGTACTGGTCTATGTAAAGCATCTGCTGGGGTTCCACAGCATGTTGCCGCGGGTCGAAGTCTTGCAGGTTCCCCAGAAGGAACCGCAGTGTGTTCCTCAACTACAATAGGAGAACAGGAGAAGTTAAAGGTCATCGTCAGGGGCGACCGTCCCACCCCCTTACGCACTTTGTTGATGCTGTCTTTGGCCGAGCTGAGAGCGTTGGGTCCGATCTGAACCTCAGAGAAGACGTTGGATTCTGCCACCCACCATCGGAGAACATCTGCCCCGTAGGCTGGAGAGCTGTTACCCTGGCAACCAGAAGATAGAAACACACTCCTTCCAAACTCTGGATTTTTACAGATCGTTCGTTTTGTGTGGTCGTTGGTGTATAAATAAATTTTGACGTAAACAGACTTTTTAAATGAGGAAGGTCTCACCTTTCCTCCGTTGATGACTTCGTTTGGATCCACAACGTTTCCCACAGACTTGGACATCTTGTCTCCCTTCTCGCTGACCACAAAGCCATGGACCACAAGGGACCTAGGGCATGTGAGACAGATGAAAACCTCCCCTCTCTTTATTCCTCTTTTGGACACAAAAGGCAGATCTTAAAGGAGACTTACTTGTAAGGAGCTTTATTCCTGACTGCAACGCTCGTGAGGAGTGATGACTGGAACCAGCCTCCCAGCTGGTCCTTACCCTCCACGTACGCATCTGCCCTGGGGTCTGACTCTGCGGGAGGAGAAGAAGAGCTGAACAATCGGAATCAGAAAGACCTGAAGCTGGATGGTTAGTCCCAGATTTAG
Source organism: Neostethus bicornis (assembly GCA_902685375.1). Classification (NCBI taxonomy): domain Eukaryota; kingdom Metazoa; phylum Chordata; class Actinopteri; order Atheriniformes; family Phallostethidae; genus Neostethus; species Neostethus bicornis. Next base: position 3,207,424 of record LR738552.1, read on the forward strand.
ATCAGCGTGTCTGGAAGAGGAAAAGAGACTGGAGCCGAGAGTTAGTGCATCAGAGAGGCCGGATCCCGCATGCAGGGGGGGCAGGATGGACGGGCAAAAAGAATGATGCTGTTAATCATTTCTACCACAGTAAAAATGATGACAAAATAAACACCAATAGTGCTTTCCCCATTTTCAGAAAAGACATTTCTAGTTGTGTCACAAACTTAAACAAGTTATCAATAGAATTTCTTTCATTGTTTTTGTTGTAAAATGACAAATTTTTAAACAACAACGTATCGACCATCCTTAAAAGACAGCTTCAATTTACCTGGAGAGAAAGAAGCCAACAACCTGAGACCAGAAAGGATGCAAACAGGAGGGTGAATTAAGGGAAACAACCTCAGAGTAAAGAGGAAGAAAGAGTTTGAAACTGCTGGGAATTAAACCAACAACCTGTGACCAGAGGTTTACGGAGGGAAGCTGGAAGCCAGCGGAAACGAGAGTCTGGTTCCTCTGGGGGACTTTCCTCCTCCGTCTCCTCTGGAAGTCAAAGACATTGTGATGTTTCTGGTTCTCAGAACATCCGCAGTTCGTTTTGGGACAAATAAGAAAAAAAAGCGACTAGCTGCTTTTAAAGAACCATGGAAACGCCAAAAACCATAGTTACTCTTCACATATCGTGCTGTCAAAGGTGTTCGTTTACCTACTTTGACTTTCATTTTAATCCAGAATGTTAAATTTGATGTCAATCCCACCGTTAGCAGATTAAACAATCTCCAGCAGGAGAAACTGGCTCCAACTATTTTAGGAAAAAGTATGTCCAAAATGTTAAAGTGGATTTACATCCAGCCAGGCTCAAGAACTAAGTAGGTCCACCACATTTAAGAGGAAGTACATCCACCAACCTGGATGTGCAGAGTCATGGAGGCACATCTTGCTACCATGGCAACCGCCTTCACCTGCTGATAAAGGTGTTTTTCATCTTTAATCAAAGAAACACCTTAAAAAGCAGCTTACCTGCTCAGGTGGAGATGAGCTGCAGTGAAGCAGATTCATCTGGAGAGTTAATTTGATTAAAATCTCAGAGGAGCTTTAAAGTACGAAGGAGACGAGAAAGCAGATCAGCTTAGACTGGAGAAGAAGCTAGAAGACACGGGGTCTCATCTACTCAAACTAGGCCTGATTCATCCATCTGTGAACACACAGATCAGCAAACACTTCTTTTGTAAATAATAATTCCAGTTTTTATTTGCATATTTAATGAGGGGTTAGGCGTTTTGCCAAGGGACACTTCAGCATGAGGTTAAGCTGGGTCTTTGCTAATATTCATGCATAATCCAGTCACCATTTTCTGCTTTTTTCACTGCTGCTGGAGACCCTAATGCAGTCAATTCAGCTGACTCACGGATTGGTTTCCTTCTGTCACTGGAGAAGCAAAATCCATTAACGACCAGAACATCTTTTTTTTATTGATAAATCTGATTGGTCAGTTTTTAAACTTGACTATGTGGCAAAAAATGAACAAAAAAAAAATAAGAACTACGGAGACATAATTTTTTTGTAAGGCTGGATGGATGGATGTACTTCCTTCCTGTATCTCATGCATCGTTGAGGACAAAAGAACCTGAATGGTTACCACGACAACAATAGCAACTCAGTATGGCTGCCAACTTCTCAATGGAAGTGTACAATCAGAAGCTACTTCCTATTTGGCACGCAAGCGGACATGATTTGCATCATCCAGTTCTTTTTTTACACTCTTTGGTTCCACCAGAGTTGGATGATACCGCTGAGACCTGCTGGAAATACAGATTCTAAAGATCCCCAAGTGAAACCTAAATGTTAAACGTAGTGTGTGTGAGGTTGCTCATTCGTTACACCTCGAGCTCCGACGATTGCTCCTACAGATCTGGAGGTCAGAGCTGCATGCAGAATTATTTTGATAGATATCAGCTTTTTTTTTTTAGTTCAAAACAAGTACTGTATCCTAATTCTTGGTTCATTTGAGACCCTAAGAAGAGTTTTATACAGACAGAAAAAAACCTGGACTTTGTTTTCCTTAGCAGGTTCTTCCCTCGAGTTGATCCCATAGTATTTTATACCTGCTGAGAGACGTAGCCACAGTTTCCCTGCTTCTACAAACCTGGCTCAAACAGCCCGTGGAGGTGTGAATATGACCCTCTCTTAGAATTCATTACAGCTGATTTTAAAAGTTCTATCAAATCATTTAAAAAAGACAAACTAAATCGTTCTTGAAATGTTTTTGTTCCTCCAACAAAGTGAGCTTCAGATTCCTCTCCCGGCAGGTTATCATACCTTCCAGCACGGCTGCCCACGATGTTCCGCTGTCAAACCAGATGTCCAGAACGTCTTCTCCACGGACGTAGTCACTGACCGGGCCGGCTTTGCTCTGTAGAAACAAAAGAGAAAACCGGTGCTTATCAGGAGGAAGCGGCATGTTCTGGATCAACGTACATAAATACATTAATGAAAATAATCGCTTCATATGGGAGTTGTGATACGCGAGCGAATACTTTTGGCAGTGGCGTGTATCCAGGAGCACAAACATGTTCGCGCTTTGTACTGAAGGTGAGACTAACCTTCTTGAGGACTTGAGGGGGGAGCAGGGTCTCCATGGGGAGCTCCCACCAGCAGTTGCTGCCGTTCTCCTTGAAGAGCTCTGCGATGTGAGACACCGTGTGTCTGCAGACGAGGAACACGTTAAAAATCTGACACTCGTCCCCCCCTCTACCCTCACTGCACCCCGCTCAGAGGAGCATCAACCTACTTGTTGATGAGGGGGTCTCCAGTGTCTCTGTGGTAGAAAACGGGGATGGGGACCCCCCAGCTTCTTTGCCTGGAGATACACCAGTAGGTCCGTCTGTCCAGCTGGGCTAACAGGCTACCCCGCGCAGACTCCGGTATAACTCTCACCTTCTGCAGGACCTCCTGTGAAACCACACAGCGTCAGAGCGTACCGGTAGAGGAATGGGATCTCCAGGGCCACGCCCACCTTTGCTCTGTCCCTGAGGGAGGCCGTGTTGATGAACCACTGTCTACTGGGCCGAATCAGCACAGGCTTTCGGCTCCTCCAGTCATACGGGTAGCTGTGCACACACGCCTCCTCCAGAACCATGGCGCCTTGCTCCTTCAGCATTGCAATCACTACACGGAGAACAAACGAGGTGTAACGAAGAAGAAGCACGGCTTCTCAGAGAGGACCACCTACCTCGAGCAGAGCCTTCCTCCATCACACTCAGACCCTGCAGCTCAGGTCCACAAAGCTCCGTAAAGCGTCCGTCTTCATCCACCAAACACTCCTTATAAAAAAACAGAGTTTATGTCAATTTATTCCAAAAACAGGTCAGTAGGTGGCGCTAAACTCAATTTTTATAGTCTGCATTTTTCCGCTTCTTCTACAATTTTAGTAGAAAAAAGTAAATAAATTTTAAATACTTTATTTAGTTTATTTACTGTTTAAATCATGGTTTTTTAAATAAAAAGCAATGGCGGACTATTTGTGTTTGTTGGCATGGTAACGCCATCTTCAGCTCGACCAAAAGTCAAATCCATACTTAAGTGAAATAAAGTTTGATCTTAAAATGAAAGAACACGTTTGTTTTAAATAACTGTATTAAAATAAATTAAAATCCCACCACAGGCAGATTAAACTGAGAGGCTACGCTGTAATCCTCCATGCCGTGAGCCGGCGCCGTGTGGACCAATCCCGTTCCCTTCCCCATGGTCACATGATTGGCCGGCAGCAGCGGCACCTCCTTCCCGGGTATTATGGGATGTTTACAGGAGCCTCCTTCCAGCTGGGAACCTGAGAGAGTGAAAAGACAAACATGTCGTGGGTTGGTTTAGCCGGATGGAGGCGGGGCTTACCTGTCCAGGTGGAAACGACTTGTAGCTCCGCCCCCAGTAGCGCAGCCAGGCTCGCTATGCGATCCGTTGCTATTAGCAACAGCTGTGAAGTGTCCGCTCTCCTCACCACAGAGTACCTTAACACACAAAACAGCTGCTGTGACTGAAGGGTTACACAGTAGCGCCTCCTAAAAGAAAATATTGAAGCTGCACAGTAGCGCCCCTAAAAGAAAATATTGAAGCTGCACAGTAGCGCCCCTAAAGGAAAACATTGGAGCTGCACATTAGCGCAGCTAAAGGCGTTAATGTTTAACCCCAATGTTTTCTGAGACTCCAGCAGCCCCAAAAATGAGAGAAACTCATTTCCTGCTTTTCTGTTTCCCTTATTGGGAGTTTAAAAATGACAAACTAATAAATCTAGCCGTGTTAGATGGAAGTTTGGTTGCTATGCAACCGTAAATTGTCCCGTATTAGCATCTCTAAACCCTCGGTCGTCTCCAGAAAGCTTCACAGACTAATCCCACTGCGGGTTCTTACTGAGCGTTGGGCATGTAGCACACCGCCTGATTGGCTGGAATGGTCCAGGGTTGGGTGGTCCATACCAGCACAGAGACCCCCTCCAGACCTGTCAAGATACAGAAACCAAGAGTCAGCAGACCCTCCTTTGAACTGAATCTAAAGTACATGGACATGTGTGGGAGACCTTCTGAGGAGAGCTTTGGTGGCGGGGTACACAGAGGGAAGGTGGCGTAGATGGCTCTGCTCACGTGCTCAGGGTTGTACTCCAGCTCCGCCTCGGCCAGGGCGGTTCTGTGGGGAGGGGTATAAAAATGAAGATCATCTAACGTTAGCTGCTTGGTCACAAACTGACTCTGAGATACAAGTCCAAACACATTCCTTACACAAAGACAAACACTGAACCGTACTGTGATGCCCAAAGATTCCTTTTCAAAGTTCCCAAACACATTCCTTTAGAGCACCCATGTCTAAATGGATGGAGAAATAAAACAGAATTTAAAAGAGAGTAATAAATAAACTCTACCTGGTTGAAGGAGACCAGAATACGGGTTTAAAGTCCTGGTAAATGAGTCCCTGTAAAACAGTGAAGAACATTAGACCTGTATCTCCACCTCTCGGTACCACTCCTCAGATTCACCTTGCTGTGCATCTCCTGGAAGACTTTAAGCTGTGCCGCCTCGTACGCTCCATCAAACGTATAGTAGCATTGCTCCCAGTCGGCCATCACTCCCCAGCGCTGGAAGGCAGCCTTCTGCCGAGCCAACGCACCTTCTGCAAACTCCCGTGCTGCGGAGAGGGATCGGAAGTACGCCCGTTACAGCAGCTGCAGGTTACCATGCCAACAGCCCGGCGAGCTTACCTTTCTGTCTGATTTGCAGGGGACTCAGACCACTGGTTCCCAGTTCTCCCAGAGCCTTCAGCTCAATGGGCAGGCCGTGGCAATCCCAGCCTGGCACGTAGTGGACCTGCCGTCCTCGCAGAAGTTCAAAACGGTTCCGGATGTCTTTTAGAATCTGTAAGGAGACGCTTCATGAAGATCTGCAGAAATGAGTTTGTGAGACCCTTACAGACTGGGAGAGGACCTTATTCAGGGCGTGTCCAACATGAGGGTCTCCGTTCGCGTACGGAGGGCCATCGTGGAGGCAGAACTCCTTCTTTGCCTTTCGTTCTCGCTGCCATGTGTACAAGTCTGCAAAACCACAGTCCTACAAAAACATAGGGTGTCAGAGAGGATCCAGACAGGCACAGAAATGTTATCAAGTCGAGGAGGGTCTCATGTCCAGATCTAACCTAAAGGGTCTAAAGTGTACTTCGTCTGACCTAAGGGGTCTGGTGAGAAACCTGATCCTCCCTGATCAACCCAGCTGGCCCATTCCCCACTGATCTACCAGCTGAACCTGATCCTCCCTGACCTACCTGCTGGACCTGATCCTCCCTGACCTACCATCTGGACCTGATCCTCCCTGACCTACCTGCTGGAGCTGATCTCCCTGACCTTACCTGCTGGACCTGATCCTCCCTGACCTACCTCCTGGATCTGATCTATCTGACCTACCATCTGGACCTCATCCTCCCTGACCTACCTGCTGGAGCTGGATCTCCCTGACCTACCTGCTGAACCTGATCCTCCCTGACCTACCATCTGGACCTGATCCTCCCTGACCTACCTGCTGTGACCTGGATCTCCCTGACCTACCTGCTGGAGCTGGATCTCCCTGACCTACCATCTGGATCTGATCCTCCCTGACCTACCTGCTGGATCTGGTCCTCCCTGACCTACCTGCTGAACCTGGATCTCCCTGACCTACCTGCTGAACCTGATCCTCCCTGACCTACCATCTGGACCTGATCCTCCCTGACCTACCATATGGACCTGATCCCCCTTGACCTACCATCTGGACCTGATCCTCCCTGACCTACCATCTGGACCTGATCCTCCCTGACCTACCATCTGGACCTGATCCTCCCTGACCTACCATCTGGACCTGATCCTCCCTGACCTACCTGCTGGATCTGATCCTCCCTGACCTACCTGCTGAACCTGGATCTCCCTGACCTACCTGCTGGAGCTGGATCTCCCTGACCTACCATCTGGACCTGATCTCCCTGACCTACCTGCTGGATCTGATCCTCCCTGACCTACCTGCTGAACCTGGATCTCCCTGACCTACCTGCTGGACCTGATCCTCCCTGACCTACCTGCTGGATCTGATCCTCCCTGACCTACCAGCTGAACCTGATCCTCCCTGACCTACCATCTGGACCTGATCCTCCCTGACCTACCATCTGGACCTGATCCTCCCTGACCTACCTGCTGAACCTGGATCTCCCTGACCTACCTGCTGGAGCTGGATCTCCCTGACCTACCATCTGGACCTGATCTCCCTGACCTACCTGCTGGATCTGATCCTCCCTGACCTACCTGCTGAACCTGGATCTCCCTGACCTACCTGCTGAACCTGATCCTCCCTGACCTACCATCTGAACCTGATCCTCCCTGACCTACCATATGGACCTGATCCCCCTTGACCTACCATCTGGACCTGATCCTCCCTGACCTACCTGCTGGATCTGATCCTCCCTGACCTACCAGCTGAACCTGATCCTCCCTGACCTACCAGCTGGACCTGGGTCTCCCTGACCTACCTGCTGAACCTGGATCTCTCTCTCCAGGAGTTTTTTCCCCTCCAGTTTCATTGGAAACTCAGTCCGTGGAAGCAGCACCGTGTCCCGGTACTGAGCGACATCTTGGGACCCCTCCTCTCCGGGCAGAGCTGCTTGTCTGCAGCCGCTGCTGGAGCAGACCATACGGTGATGAAGAGGGACCCTACACAGTGACCTCTGGCCCCATCTGGTGAGCGCGTGGCCCGCCGTGGAAACCCTCCACAGCAGCATGGATCAGAGGGGATTCACGCAGACAAAAAAGTGAGAAAACTCCACGAGTTAGAGTGGTTTCTTTTAAAATCTCTTCATGATTTTCGGCCTTGTTTGTAAAATGTTTCTTCCGGAAGAGATTCCAGAAAGCGCATCTACGGAAGCCCCGCAGGATCAAAGCGATTCCATTTTACCTGTAATGTCGCACTGTAGCCACAAGAGGACGCCAAATGTGCGATTCTGCAGACTTATTTTAATTCATCAATAAAAAATAAATAAATAAATAAATTTCCTCACTTTTAATTGTAAATATACAAATATAAAAACTTTTTAAAAATAAAAATATATAAAAAATACCTTTCAAATAAACATTCAAGTTTAAAAAAAAAACAAAAAAACATAAAAGCAAATAAATGTAAACATAAAATATTTATGTTTCTAATTAAAATGAGAGCATTTTTTAATGTTTGCATTGATAGTTTTGGACAAAATATATTTTAAATGTATATATTTTAAATTATATTTTAAAATATATTTTAAAAATATATTTTTAATACTGTATGTTTTCTCTCTGTGTGTGTGTGTGTGTGTGTGTGTGTGTGTGTGTGTGTGTGTGTGTGTGTGTGTGTGTGTGTGTGTGTGTGTGTGTGTGTGTGTGTGTCTGCAGGTGTGGTTTGTTCCATCATCAACTCAAGCCAAGTATATAAAAAGCTGCAGCATCTGTTTGCTTCCTTCTCTTCTTTTTACTCAGACAGAGAAGACACACACACTCTCCTCCTGAAAGCAGCACCATGATGTGTGTTCGTGAGGCTCTCCTTGCTGTCCTGCTCTTGCTGATTTTCTCCATCCAGGTTTGTTTGGTTCTCTTTTGAATAGAATCAGAGTTTTTGTGAATCTTTCAGACTAACTCTGTTTGTTTCAGGTGGTGAACAGTCAGACCACGCAGTCTCCTAACTCCTCCACTGTGGCTCGTGTGACCACCACCACTGCTACTACTGCTGGGAACAGTGGATGTTATGGAGCTTGTGTTTCTCTGCTTCTGATCTTCATGTCTCCTCTGATCAGATGGATCCTCTGATTAAACCTCTTCTGTGAGAAAAACCTGATGGACTTTATTTGAAATGCAGACAGTAGATTTAAAAAAAAGAGTTTGATTGGATGTGAATTTTTCTACTTTTAAACTGAAATTAAAAATGAAAAGTTTAATCATCACATTGGAGTTGGTTTGTTTTTCTATTCTTTTAATGAAGTAAAAGTTGATGATTTGAATCAGAAAATCAAGATTAAACCAAATCTCTGCTTTAATTTTTTTTTTACATCAATGTAGTTTTAAATTATCTTTTTAAATTAAATTGAAATGTATATTTTGTAAATCTAATAGCTTAATGTAATTAAATCCACTGCCTGATCATCAGTTAAACCAGTTTTAACCAGCTTATAGGTAGTGTTGGTTTTTTTTGTGGATTAATTTCTTAAAGCAGGTTTTAATCTGACTTTAATGTTTTATTTGAATTTCTTAAATTTGATTTTGAATTTCCAGTAAAAGGTGTTCTCTGTAGCTTCAGTAAGTAATCGGATTACTTTCAGCTTCCTCTTTATTTTTCTTACACAATGTGTCTCTAAGGAACTGTGACTTGTGAAATGATTGTTGTAAAATTTAACTTCCTCCCAAAATTCATCAGAAGTATCTAGACTTTTTATATCTAAAAATCCACCTGCATGACAAAAAATTTTAGTTTTAAGAAGACGATTGAAAGTCTTTTGGAGAAACTAAAGTTTGGTCCAAAAAGAGCTTTAATTTGAAGTAAAGTACTTTTCAGTTTAAAATGATAAAGATATTAAAATAAGTTACTTTATAAAATATCAAAAATCTATCAATTTAAATAAGTTTTGATCTTTAAATATGAAGATTAGAAACATAGGTAATTTAGGATTTAATTCCGAAGCTTTGGAACAACAGCCTAAAAAGTTATATGGGGTTTAAAAAAAAAAAAAAAAATTTATTGTAAAATGTTAAGTTTGACAGTGATCTCCTAGTCTTACATTAGAACCCCGGAGGTCTCTCTCAGCTTTTTGACTGAGTTGTTAAAATGATTGTGAGATGTGACGCAGACACACAGCAGCCTGGTATTCAACCAGGGCAGGCTCCGGTCCTGAGCAGGCAAGACGGTTCCAGTCTGAGTTTTCAGATGTGGGTAAATAGACCAGCACAGGAGTGACAGATACTCCTTTAAAAAAAAAGTACATCCATTATGGAGAAGCAATGGGCAGAAGGAGGAAGTGTCAGAAGAGAAGAGGATTGTAACATTAACCAACTTCATGACGGATCAGAATTATTGTGGGTGCTGCTCCCATTCGTCTGTCCTGTTGGTTTCATTGGATTGTGATCACCCACCCTCACTGGATAACTGGTTGTAAAGCAGCTGGGATGAGAACCAGTACCTCCAAAACCATGGTCCTCAAATGGAAAAAGGTGGAGTGCTCCCTGCTGCTCGAGGGCAGTGTGAATCTGGTTCATACTGAAAGAATGAAACAAGGGTGGTGCCATCTTTTCACATTAGTTCAAACTTTGGCCTGTAATGCAATTATATTTAACCCCAAAGCCAAACCAAATAACTACAGAGCTGGCTCATCGATACAACCTGTTGCTTCGATGTTCACACACACACGCTTTCCTCTGTTAACGTCTGTCTTAGAATCTATGAAGTAGTTCAGATTTATTTCTGTTGCAGGTTTTTAAGTAAAACCTGTTTAAGTTCATTTAAAAAAGATCGTTCTATTTGAAAAAAACAGGTTTTCATGCTGATAATTAGTTTTACACCACTGGTCTGTAAGAATATTTTAATGTTTGGGGGCGGGGGTTTGTCTTTCTGAGGATCCATGTTCTAAATTTCAGCTCTACACCTGCTGCGGTACTGCTTCTGCTCCGAGATGTTTTAACAAAACCAGGTAAGAAAAGTTTCTTTTTGATGTAACGAGCAGAAAGAGAAATGTTTAGTGAAGAGAAAAGAAAAAAAAGGACTGTTTCTCAACAGGAAACACCAAAATCACCCCAGGGTCTTTGGGGATTTCCCATCGAGTGTACCAGAAATTTGGTTGTCACCATGACAACCAGATTTGATTCACCAACCACATCTGCTCTGTCTCAAGACCTGCAGATTTGACAACAATACTACCTCACTCCTAGCAGCTCACTCCTCCCCCATCCAGACCTCATTTCTTTAAAATATTAAATATAAAATACCAAAACAATTCATGAACAAAAGCTCAAAGCTGGAAAATATAAAAGAAATTATAGAAGGATTTAATCATTATTTTGTTAATGTAGGAAATACCTTGGCTGAAAGTATTGAGAAGCATAACATAAGTCCAAGTGATGCTGTAAACAGAAATCCTTTTACATTTTATTTAAACCCAACAAATGAAAATGAAATAATTAAAATAGTAAAGCAATTTAAATCAAAAACATCTAAAGATACACTTAACATTGATATGAATTTAATAAAGAATACAATAGAACATATTGCACAGCCTCTAACATATATTTGCAATAAGTCTTTTCAAATCGGTAAATTTCCTGAAAAAATGAAAATAACTAGAGTTATTCCAGTCTATAAAAATGGCAATAAACAATTATTTTCAAATTATCGGCCTATATCCATACTTCCACAGTTTTCAAAAATAATAGAAAAAGTATTTGTAATAAGATTAGATAAATTTATAGAGAAACACCAGCTCCTTAGTGACAAACAATATGGGTTTAGACAAAACCGATCCACTAATATGGCTGTTACAGAACTAATAGAAAATATTACTACATCAATAGACTCAAATAATTATGGCATCGGTATTTTCATAGACCTTAAGAAAGCTTTCGACACCATAGATCATAATATATTACTGAGCAAACTAGACAGATTTGGTTTTCGAGGAGCTGCATATACATGGCTTCAGAGCTACTTAGAAAATAGATATCAATATGTACAAATAAAGGAGGAAAAATCTGATTTATTAAAAGTCATATGTGGAATTCCACAAGGCTCAACGCTGGGGCCTAAACTCTTTATCCTGTACATCAATGATATGTGTTACACATCCAAACTAATAAATTATGTACTGTTTGCAGACGACACTACTCTTTACTTTTCAGGAAAAGACCTGAACCAAATGATACAATCAGTTGAAAGAGAATTGAGTAAAATAAAAAAAAGGTTTGACATACATAAATTATCATTAAATATTGAAAAAACGAAATTTATAGTATTTACAAAATTAAAAGTACCTAAACAAATTCAAATTATGCTTAATAACACCCCATTGGAACGAGCTTACGACAGTAAGTTCCTTGGAATGATTATAGATCACAAATTAAGCTGGAAATCACACATAAATTATACAAAAAATAAACTGTCTAAAGTAATAGCAATCATTTATAAATTCAGATTTGTCCTAAATAAAAAAAGTTTGTTTATGTTATATAATACATTAGTACTTCCATATATAACTTATTGTATCGAGATTTGGGGAAATACGTACAAAACTAACACAAAACCAATTTATATTTTACAAAAAAAAGCAATACGAGCAATAACATTCTCATCTTATAATCAACCTACCAATAATCTATTTATAAATTTAAAAACATTAAAGTTCTATGATTTAGTGGAATTACACACTTTAAAATTTATGTTTAAGATAAAAAAAAACATGATGTCAAACTCTCTACAAGATATGTTTATTATTAGGAAAAGTCCATACGAACTAAGAGGAAATGATGTGTTCATTAAAAATAAATTTAGAACAAATGTTAAAAAATTCTGTATTTCTATTAAAGGTGTGGATCTTTGGAATAATTGTAATGATGAACTTAAATTGTGTTTAAATCTTTTATGTTTAAAAAAGAAATTTAAGTTATTAATACTTAAAAAATATGCAAGTCTTGATGGTTAAATTCAAGCTTCTATAAAAAGTAAACAATTATGATGTGTTATGATTATGATTATGTGTTACGAATATGTGTCATGATTATGTTATATGTTATGATGTGTTATGATTATGTTATGATGTATTATGATATTATTATGTTATGCGTTATAACAATTATGATGGCTTAGTATTTACTTATGTCTTTTTGCTTTTATTATGACATAAAAAAAAAAAAAAAAAAAGGGTCGGCGTAATAAGCGTTTGCTTCAGCCGTTACCTTTTCGGTCCTTTGCTGGAATATGGTTGTTTTCTTTATTTCATTGATATGAGGTTGCACTGTGACCGAAATAAATAAATAAATAAAATAAACAAACAGTTGCAGAGCTACATGAGCTGATAGTTACTGAACAGTATTAGATGTGTCACCTGTTTATCCTGGGAGCAATCCCTCCTTCATGTGGATCTCCATCAGGTTTCTTCTTTTTTTTTTCCTACTGCTGGGTTTTTAAAGTTGTTTTTTTCTCCTCGAGAAGAAGCATCTGAACACAGAAATGTCCTGAGTTCATTTTGTTAGTTTAACAATGAATTACTGTTCATTTTAAAACTGATTTTTTTGTTTTTAATTGTCCAGCTTTCTTTTCGCAACCTGTTGAGACGACTGTGTTGTGACGTTGGTCGTTACCAGCGGTGGGCAAACTTTTTGGTTCACGGGCCACATTGAGTTCTAACTTTTGACACGGGGCCGGAACAGGAGCAGATGGATGGTGTGCTTTGGTAACCGCTAGATTAGACCAATAGATTGGCGCTAGATTTTAAACAAGCATGGTAAAGCGTTAAATTTCAAATCTAGTGGCGCTAGATCTGGAATCTAGAATTGTGTATTGGGCCCGATGGCTTTCCATATCTGTGCACATTGTTTATTTTGACAGCGTAGGCATCACAGAGACACACACATTTTATTGGGAGTAGTGTTCTTGTTTTCTCAACAAAGCCAATATATCTAGAGTGTGCCATCTAGTGAGGAAACATCAGAATTGCAGAAAAAATAAAACATTAACATGGTTTATTTATTTTTTAAAAATTCACGTTTGACGGGCCGGATTAAAACATTTAACGGGCCATATGTGGGCCGCGGGCCGCGGTTTGCCCATGCCTGGTTTATACAAATAAAATGAAAAAAGAAAAGGATGTGACTGTAAATGTCATCACGACCAGTGTCGTGTATTTGAGCAAAACAAATGGCGTTAATTACAAATGAGCTCTCAGAAGTAACAGAGTAAGTAACTCAGTTACAATCCTAAAGAGGGTTTACGATTCTACAAGAAAGCTGTAAGAAACTCCTTTACCTATCACCTGAGCCACGTTCCCCCAGGCATCCCTTAATGTTCAGTAAGCCCCTCTCCCCATAAAGAGCTCCTCTATCTTCTGGAATTCACCTGTTCCTGCCCCTCTCCCCTCCACCAGCCCTGATCTTTCTGGGAACAGCATGCCACTGTGAGATCATGACAGAGTCTCCATTGTTCTTCTGGTCCTATCAGCTGGATTCGGATCAGGACTTTTCCTCTATGATCCTGTCCCCATGCCCCTCCGCCCTTCCACTTCCCCCTTCATCAGGAGCAGCTTTTATTTCACCAACATCTCCTCATCCTCACCCCTTCTTTATTCACCACAGCTGGTGGAGTAGGTGGTGAAGCTGGAGGGCATCTAATGAAGAGGGTGGGTGACCCACCCATTCCTTTTGGCCCCCTACCATTTTCAGTGGGAAAAGAAACTTGGAGAAGTGAAACGTTCCGTTCCATCGTCTTCCGCTCATCCGGGGTCGGGTCGCGGGGGCAACAGCCTGAGACGGGAAACCCAGGCCTCTCTCACCCCAGCTGCATCCTCCAGCTCACACGGAAGGATCCCAAGTCGTTCCCCAGCCAGCTGTGAGACATAGTCTCTCCACCCGGTCCGGGGTCTGCCTCTGGGTCTCCTCCAATGTTCCCTCTAGGGTGCGCGCCTGTGCAATTGCCCACCGCTGGCAGGTTAATAGCGCACAAGAAAATCTATGAAGCGGTCCCGGTGTGACATGTCCGAAACACATCACCAGCGAGGCGCTCGGGAGGCATCCTGACCAGATGCCCCAACCACCCTATCTGGCTTCTCTCGACCTGGAGGAGGAGTGACTCGACACCGAGACCTAACCCTTTTCAGAAAGTTTACGATTTAAACAGAACACAATGTACCCTCAAAATCACCTTCCTCCATTCCCCTCTAGTCCCACTAAAACTGTTTCCATTAGAAATCAGATGTGACCAATGAAAAGGAAACAAGTTAAAGAAAGTGTACATAAAATCACCATCTTTAACAATGTTTATAAATTTGGGTAATTTTTTTTAAACGTAATTAGTAAAGCATGTCCAGATGTCTGAAAACCTTTCACAGGAGTTTCCAAAAATCTAGTAAATTTAAAACAAGTCAGGAGCTGCTGGACGGAAATAGTAAGACGTGGGGAAACGATGACACCTGTGGACAGAATCTGAAGTACACCAAAGACAGTGAAATTAAGCTTTTGAAGCAGTGAGAAAATATTTAGAAAACACTTGTCAATTGGCATCCCCATCTCTGGGGATCGTTCAGTCAGTAGGCTGCGTTCACTAGATTTACTGTCTTTATTTTTTAAATAATGTTCTGTAGTTAACACCTTTATTTTTAGCGCCGCCTCCATTCAGTTTCATTTTACTTTGATAAGTTTCTGACTAGTCGGTGGTCACAGAAATTAGCTTACAATTGCAATGATTAGAAAATGTTTAGTCAATAAGCTAACAGAGATAGAACTTGGGACTTTTGTTCCCAAACGACCTGGCCCAGTGATTTATCCCTTCATCCAAATTCACCCTCACCGGGCTTTAACTTTGCCATGCATCGTGTTGACTAATGTCCTTGCTCACCTTCTTCTTCTTCTTTTGGCTTTTCCCTTTAGGGGTCACCACAGCAAGTCAGTTTCTTCCATCTAATCAGTTTCTTCCATCTTGCTCACCAATGGTGATTAAAGGAACCTCCAATTTCTGATGCACAGGAGTCATTGTGTCTTTCACTTTACAAAATTATGTCCACCATGTTTAAGAGATGTTTGTGTGTAACACTATAAATAATTAGAAGTTAGACGCATTTAAAGAATCTTGAACAACTTAATTTTACAAAATAAAACGTTTATTTTAAGCATGCTTTTGAATCAAACAAATATTTTTTTCCAAATATGAACAACTTTGTACAAATAATAATAAACAAGATAAAAATCATGTATTTTTTTTGCATCAATACATGACAGATGTACATTTACACCATGGATGGAGGACATGGTTGATATCAAGACCTCACAGAAACGTTCTATCGTTCCTGTTTATCTTCTTCATACAGCTGTTTGCTTTGTTTCAGTCTCACTGATGTAACAGTCACTGATGGAGGGGAATCCGACCCTCTCCTCGACCCATCGGGCCACACTGAGCAGCTTCCTGTCCTGCAGGGCTTGGCCTATTAGCTGTAGACCAATAGGAAGCCCTCTTCTTGATAAAGCAGTTGGCACGGTGACGGCAGGTAAACCTGTGAAAAAAAAAAAAATCTTTCATTCACAATGAACTCAGCCCACTTCCTGTTTGGATGGATGATTTAATATGCAACACTCTGTCCATCCTGTGAGAGGATCTCTCATCCAGAACAGTGGGGGTTACGTGATGGGGAGTGTGTGTATTTGTGTGCATAAAATAAAACATTTTGAAAAGTGTGGACAAGAAAATTTTTGTCTGAGATCACTGATCTTAGAAAGCATTTCTAAAACATCCAGTAGGTGAAGGAACAACAACACTGTGAACATGAGGTACTTCTCATTTAACAGTCTCATACCTGCCATGTTGGCAGGCTGGGTGAAGACGTCGTCCTGCGCGCTGCGTGTGCGGTTGTCCTCTTTCATAAAGTCGCTGTAGGGTGCTGCATCCGTTAGCGTTGTGGGCGTTAGGAGCACATCCACACCGGAGCTAAACACACGACGGAAATCCTCTGCGATGAGCCGGCGTACCTTCTGGGCCTTCACATAGTAGCGCTCAAAATTCCTGGAGAAGTTATCAGTCTGAGTGAGAACTCTGGAAAGCTCCTCATTGGAGGACAGGAGAGAAGCTTACTGTTTAAGCAGGAAGTAGTTCCCAGACAGGACCCTCCCTCTGACTGCATCGTTAAAGCCTTCATGTCTGGTGGAAGCGTACATGGCCTCTGTGGAGCTGTCCACCTCCGCCCGGTGGCCTGGGAGACGGAGATAACTGGATTAGATGTTGTCATAGTGACATGGTAACTTTCCAAAATGGTTTTGTATGCATTTCTGCTCAGTTTGAGCCTGCATGGGGAGTGATCGCCATGTCTGAAAGCGGAGGTTAGAGAATGTTAAGCAGCAACAAGGAGTTATAAAGTCTAGTTGAGGTCGTACCGTATTCCAGGCCATCGAACCGCGCCATGTTAGAGGCTACTTCTCCATAGCACAGAACGTGGTAACACACGATGGAGTAGGGCGTGTGAGGGAGGGAGACTCGCTCCACTTTGGCTCCAGCCATCTCCAACATGTCAGCAACACGACTCCACTGAGCCAACGTCTCCTCAGAAAGGCCGGGCGCGTGGTACTCCTACAAAGAGAAGGAGAGACATGAAGCAGTACCACACCACTGGACAGCTAACAAATTGAAACGTTCTAGTGGATCAAAAAGCAAACCAAACCACGATTAAGACTCACCTGAGGAATCCCTACACAGATGTTCTTCACGTCAAAGTCCTCAGGAAGTTCGTTTGGTGAGGCAGGAGCAGGAACTGTGGTGGAATCTCTGATGTCCAAGCCCTGGAGGACACCTGGAGGAACATAGTGGGAGAGATTCTCAGGTTCAAAAGTTCGGTCCAAACAAGGAAAAATTCAGGAGCCTCTTTTATAAAGATTTGAGTAAATTTGAAGCTGTGCTCGTATTTTAAGTAACTTAGTTACAATGATTAAGCAACACAAATTTAGGATTTAAAAACCCTCTGTAACTCAACCCAGCGCTGGGAATGGATATCAGCCACTGGTGGCACTCCAAATAACTCCCAGCTTGATGTTCTAAGGGTATCTGTATTATTAATAAAATTATCTTTGTGGATTTTAGTGTAAGCCCACTTTATAAATGAGGCCCCTGGTCTCAGATTGGTTCTGACCCAGAACAATGGCAGCATCATTAACACTCCGTGTAAGAATTCCTGGTACATCCATGGAATTAACCAGTGGGATGAGGCCGTGTCTGGAGAGCAGGCCATAGCTTGGCTTCAGACCAACGAGTCCGCACAGTGCGCCGGGGTTTCTGGTCGAACCGCCTGTGTCTGAACCCAAAGCCCTGCAGAGAAACCACCAAAAAAAAAAAAAAATCAGTCCAGTCCCTCCTGAAGCTCTGAGCCTTAATGTTCTACTTACAGGTACGCAGTGAGAGAAGCCACAGCTGCAGCACTTCCTCCTGAACTCCCTCCAGTGACCACCCAGTCTGGTTCAGGACCTTCTCCGGACTGGGCTCTGTAGGGCTGGGTATAACTCCACGGGTTCCTCACCGGCCCGAAAGTACCGTCTGTGCTGCCAGAACTGGGACAAGCAGAGACATGATGGATGGAACCATGATGACAGGAGGAGAGGTGTGGTCGTCATAGAGACAGCTTTACCCCATAGCAAACTCGTCCATGTTGGTTTTCCCCAACAGGACCGCCCCCTGGTCCAGAAGCTTCTGTACTACGGTGGCATTGTAGGGAGGAACGTAGTCTGCAGGAGGAGAGAAAGAGTCACAGATCATCTGGAGCCTCATTTATTAGGAGTCGAGCTTTGGCTGATCTTTGATTTTTGCTCAGGTGAAAGCTTACGCCACAAAAACTTGAGATTTTTCAACATAAGCTTCATAAATTTCACTTATGACAAATTTCATCCATCAATTCATCCATTCCTCAGTCTATTTATCCTCCTGTACACCTCTCTTTTAGTTTGCATTTGGACCCAGAGTGTGTAGCACCGACCTTTAAGCATCCTGGAAGCACACGTGGTCCTGATGTTTTTGGTGCAGAAGTTGTCCTTCACAGCGAAGGGGATCCCATCCAGAGGACCTAACGGGGTACCTGGAAGGAAAGATGGATGCAATGAAAGGTGACATGAAGGCTTCACCAGACTGAGTTCCTCACCCTGCATCAGCCGTCTTTCAGACTGCTGAGCCAGCTTCATGGAAAGCTCCTCTGCCACTGTGATGTAAGCATTCAGATGGGCTGTCTTCTTGATGCGATGCAGACACTTCCTACAAAGCTCCGATGGAGAGATCCGCCCCTCCCTAAGTGCCACGGATACCTGGGTAAATGGAAGAGGATGGTGGGTTTTTTTTTGCACACCTGTATCATGGCAAGTTCCTAGTCTCTGTTACTCTTCATTGACCATGGCAATAAAAACATTCTGATTTAGGTTCAGGGACTTTATGTAGTCTAATGAGTCTGAAGACCCAATGGAGGGTTATGTAGAGTATGTTCAAATTCTGGTCTTTGTGACTTGATCTTCTGGTTATTTTATCTCTCTAGTGAGATGTTCTGGTTTCTTGCCATTTAAAAAAAAACATCATAAAAAGCACTAAATCCTGCAGGTTTAAGAAATTAAAGCAGCTTCAAAAGAACGTAAAAAAGAATCGAGACACAAAACTAGTGAATTCTTAATTAAGTTAAAGAGTTTTTAATTCACAAATTTTGTTCAGTTAAAGCTCATAATGAGAAGGTGGAAGATTTAAAATAAACTGACTTTAGAACAAATTTATAATCAATTTTATTTGATTACAGATTTTATTTACTTCATTAAGACAAATGTTTTTTTTTTGGTGTAAAATTGTGGAAAACTTGAGATTGAATTGAAAAATTAACAGTGACATTATTAAATTTCTGTATTACTGTAAGAACTATTTTATGTCGTGTGATCTTAATCATTTTTATTCTTATATATTCATACACATTTCTGCTTGTTGAGGCTGTAAAAACATAAAAATAATATAAAATAATTCAATAAAATTAGAACTCCATTTCCCAGAAACACTTGCAACATCCCTCTAACAAACTGTTTTCAAGCTAAACTTGATTTTTTACAGCATTTTTACTTTAATTTACTGATGATAAATAAACATTTTATCACAATAAAACTAAAAAAAACACATTATTTTATATATCTTAATAAACAATTCGCTACATTTAGATTAATAATGACAAAATTTCTTCACTTTTCTTTTTTCTTACCTCTTTTAAAGTCAAACCAAGCATATTTACTCTATTTTATTAAAATGATAATCTTTTAAAGCAAAAAGAAATCTTAACACACTCTCTCACAGGAGGCCGCCATCTTGGCCTGAAAGACACAAACTAATAACATCCTCTGTGATTGGCCAGCGAAGAATGACTCTCCACTTTGATTGGTCGAAGCGCTGTATTACCGCTAGTATAGGAAGTGACATGAAGGGCGTTTTAAATGCTTCAAAACTTAAAACTTAACCCGTTTTAACTCCGCATAAGTAATATTTATTCTATGAGAGGAGATTCATGTAAATAGAGTTTAGTTTGTGCTAAAAACGAAGTATTTTGGTGTAATTTAAAGTCTAAAGATGACAGTGTTTCATTTTTGTAATAGATTGAACCTTTATATTTTCAGAGTAAATGTCCATAAAAGTCTGTTCAGCACATCCAGCAGGTCCAGGACCATCATGCCTGCATGGGTTATAGATAAATATGGAAGTAATGACGTGTTACGGTTTACCAGGAATGCCAGCATGCCCATTATCAACTATCCTAATGAAGTGGTGGTGAAGGTGTCTGCAGCAGGACTCAATCCTCTGGACGTCAGCATGAGAGGTCAGATTACTCATAGACCATCTATACATGCAGCAGCATCAGTTACAACATACATACTGTGTTCCACATTATTATCCTAATGAACTTTAAGAGCCTCCAAGATCATCTCTGGTTTATCTGGATTTGATTTTTTGTGATGATTAGTTGATTGAGAGTGTGGAAAAGAGGGGAAGAAGTGTATGCAGGCAGCAGTCTAGAAAAGATAGAGACAGGTATCAGGTGTGATGTGTGATAAAAGAGTTTCATGTTGTTTGGTCAAAAACAGGGATGCCCACCTGTCAATTCTGACTTGACCGCAAGTGTGTAGAAAAAAAAAATATTATGAAATGAAGTCAGCGTTTCCAACTCAGCGACTTTGACGCTATTTTCAGCAAGTATTCAGACCCATTAGCAACATTTGTTTTAAAAAGCGTAATTTTCTAGTGTTACAGGAGAAATTTAGAGTCTGTGATGTATGTAAAAGCACATTGTTAAGCCTGTTCTCACTGAGCAGCACCTGCTGTGGCCCCTCCCAAAACACTGCATGTGCGCCAAAAATGTCTGTTTGTGAGAAAGAGAGAAATAAAGAGAGGAAATTTTGTCTGTGTGTGTATTTGAAAGAGAGAGAGGAGGAGGTCTAGAGAACATTGAACAACCCCCCCCCCCCAAATGCTTTGAGGCATTAAAAAAAAAAAAAAAAAGAATTGAGGAGGTTTAAAATCAAATTACTCTGTTTACTCATGGAATTGTTTTAGCCCTCAATGTAGGTGCAGCTTTCTTTTTTGTGAATAATTCTGGATTGTTCTTAATATGAAATCTGATGACAAATTGAATTCAAACTAAATATTTTTTTTCTAAATCCGTATAATAAAAAGCAGAAGACGTTTTCCGAGTTCTTCCGAGTTATCATGACTTCATGTTTCTAATTCTGTGTCTGTATGTCTTCATCAGGTGGTTACGGTGCCGCCACCCTGGCCATGAAGAGAGACCCTCTAAACATCAGTCAGACAGGCAGCGAGTTTCCACTGGTCCTAGGACGTGACGTCTCCGGAGTCATCATGGAGTGTGGCCTGGATGTGAAGTACTTCAGAGAAAGGGATGAGGTAGAAAAAAGAAGAGATTATATGATACAGGGAAAATAAATATATCCCAGTTGAAGTTGTGTGATGTCATCTGATCAGATAGTCAGTCTAAAAAGGAAATATTTTGATTATGAATAGATCTAGTTCAAATTTATTCTAGTGGCCGGGATTGGCAGTCTTTTTTTTAGATTTGTTCATGAGCTGTTGCCTCATTTATACAGATATCTGAGTTTTTCTGTGTGTTGTCGACTTTTTTTTGTTGTTTTGTAGCTCTTTTCGGCTTTGAGGAGTGGATGAATGTTTTACCTGTGTATCTCCTACAGGTGTGGGCTGCAATCCCACCATGGAAACAAGGCAGTTTGGCCGAGTTTGTTGTTCTGAGTGCTAATGAGGTAACTGATGGTGTCATCGTTAACAAGCATTTCTGTCCAACTCTTCTAACCACAGCTTATCTTTCTTCTTGCATGCTCAGATATCTTTAAAACCAAAGCGTCTGAGTCACATTGAGGCGGCCTCCATCCCATATGTAGCCACCACGGCCTGGTCAGCTCTTGTAAACACAGGGGGACTCACCAAAGAGAATAGCGTCAACAAACGGTCAGACATAATCAGAAATGTAAATGTGTTTGTGCACATGTATGAATGAATAGATACATGTTTTTAAAACTCTTTTTTTTTTTTTTTTTTTGCAGGATTTTGATCCTGGGAGGATCTGGAGGAGTTGGAACATTCGCCATACAGGTAACAGCTCAGTTCTAAAGGTTGCAGACTGATCTAAATGATAGATCTTGGTCTTCTTTAACTGCCTGGAGAAGTAGTTTAAACACACATAACACAGACATCGATTCCACGTGTGAGAATTGAATCTGTACACAGATGCTGAAGGCATGGGGAGCACACGTGACCGTCACCTGCTCCCAGAATGCCGAACGTTTCCTAAAGGAACTCGGAGCGGACCATACGGTGGACTACACATCGAGACCTGTGGAAGAACCACTCAGCAGGCTGGAAAAGTAAGAAATCTGAAAAGCAAGTAAATCCTTTCCAGCTCTTTCTAAATGTCATGTCCTGAAAAGATTTGACCTGATCCTGGATAACGTCGGAGGGGACACGGAGCGTTGGGCGCTGGGTCTGCTGAAACCTTGGAGCGGGGCTAAATACGTTACCTTGGTGACACCATTCCTCCAGAACACTGACAGGCTGGGTGTGGCTGATGGCATGATGCAAACGGCCGTTACCGTCACCAGAAAAGCCCTGAAGGTAAACCAGCACCTTTACTCTTTATTTTTTTATCTTTGAATGTTCCGACCATTACTCAGTATCAACTATAGATTAACTGAACTAAATCAACAAAATCTCAGAACTAAATCTCACCCAAAATTTATGCAAAATGATATAATAAACAGTCAAAAATTATGACTCCTCCATATTTTTCTTATATTTATCTGAAAATTATCATGACAACATGATTCCAAACATTTCATTCTCCATTTACATACACACATAAACACACCCAGCACCCAGGTTCAGATGAGGTGGCCACCTGCGCCACCCTATACTGATATGTTTACTGTTGGCTTTGACTTTACTGTCACTGTAATTATTAATAATTAAGGAATAGTTTTACAGGAGTTGTTGTAATAGAAGGATAATTACGGTCGACCTTCTCTAATAAACTTCTCTAAACTCCCAGTTATCTTTATTATTGCTGATGAAAAGACTTCCAGACTCTGATAAAAAGAAACTAACTCTTGTCAGATTTCGTGCACTTTCCCTTTTTGTAAAAAAACAACTTTCGAACTTTTAAACAAATGAGGTTTATTTCAGTTTCTCTGAAGGGAAGTTGTTGTTTTCATTTCACCTTTCTTCAAAAACCAACATGAGTAACACAATGATGGAGATAAGAGACTAGAACTCAACCTACTTTGTGTAAAGCCATAGAATTTTTTTTAGTAATAAGAATTTGAGACGTTGTTGTGGTCTTATTTAAACGAGTTGGTTTGTGTGGTGTGGCAAAAAGGAAGGAAAGGTTTCAGATGCACACAAAAAAAAAAAAAAAACGATGCATGCAAACTTTGCTTTGCTGCAAGTTTTCAACAACAGGCAAACCACAGGATGTCTGGAGAGACAACGAGCTTTTTCAAAAAAGCGCCAACACTAAAAAACTATAATTTACTATAAAAAAAACTGTGAAAAAATAAATAATAAAACTTTCAGTCAATTTTAGTCAACTGTAAATTTTAAATCTGCACAATTTTCAATTCATGCAAATGGAAAAAGACAAACTAATAATTGGCTTAAAGGAGGGGAAGTACAAAGTTTCCAACTCATGGGTCACAAAAGATCCTATTGTGTGACCAAACGACCAAACCAAGAGCAACATGGAGTGGATTAAAGGTCCCATCTCATGCAAAATAACTCTTTTCACATTGTATCCTCTGCACATACACACGCAAAATGTAGGGTTTGCAACATGCATTACACCATAGTTATGAAAATATATTGATTTGGTGGAGCGCAGTCACAGACCCAGAACTATGAAAGGCCGGGTATTTTTCATCCCCCCGCCCGTCCTGAGAAAGTACAAGCTCCGCCCTCTGCTCTTACTGAGCCGCTATTCCTCCGCCCATCTCTGAGCGGGTGGGGGAAGGCACTGTCTCCTTGAAGACATAGCTACAAAAAGCGTGTTTCAAGCAAGAAAATAAAAAAGACGCAGAGCAGCGAACCAGCCTGTATATCGGACGTTGAAAGCGAGTTTGTGAGGGCGTAAGGCCGGAGTGGAGGCGTGCGGGTGGTGAGGAGGGAGGGTTTGCTGCGGAGGGGGGCGTGTGCGAAGTCCGTCCTGGCTACGTCAAATGCGTCATACTTTAGACATCTGCTCATTCGTTGTTATGTCTGAGCGTACCAGAAATCCACAGCAATTTGTGAAAAACGGGCTAAATCAATGTAGAAACCCCTTTGGTGACATATACAAGGCCCGGACATCACACACACACACACACACACACACATATACAAGGCCCGGACATAACTCTTACAAGCTAGAAAACTTTGGAAAGTCCATTTTGCATGAGATGGGCCCTTTAACACTTGCTGGTAATAAGCAGTTACCAGTAAGTGTTCAAAAACATTTGATTGAAATAGAAAGTTCCTATAATATTAGGGGTTAATATTTTGATTGCAGTGTTTGAGGAGTGGGTTGAATAAGCATTGCTTCGGCCCACACCTTTTCGGTATTCGCGAGTAAAATTTAGAAGCAAAACTGTAAAGAGAATTGATGTAATGGATATTTAGGTCAAGGATGGAAGAATTATGTCTTGTTTTTCCTTTTACCGAGTTTATTGAATAAAGATCATTCATTTATTCATTCATTCATCTGCCCGTTCGAATGTAGTTATATAGAAATAGTCTGAAAAATGACTTCCTGACTGAAAAAATTCTCAAAAAAAAAAAAAAATTCCCAGATTTTGGAGAAAACAACTCAAGCAGTCTGATTTCTGTTCGGTAAACGTATTAACTGAAAAATTCTGGGAATTAAAAGGAAAAAAGAAAATTAAAAAGTTTAGGCCAGATTAAAAACTTGACAGACCACATATGGCCCTCAAACCGTAGTTTGTTCATCCTGAATTAAACCCTTGAAAACATTACTCATCAAATTAAGGCTCAGAAATTAATTGCACGACATATAAATAATATATGTAATATTAATAATAATAATAATAGTACATGTAAATCAAAAGGACAGAGGATACCAACAGGAAGGATGTCTTAGAAGGTAGGGCGACCGCCCTGTAACCAGAGGGCTTACAGCTCGTAAGGAGTTCATGCCGTAGTTTCCTTGAGCAAAACACAAAATCTCCAATGTCTCCTGATGGTAGTGTGCAGCCTGCAGGGTTTTTTTGGCTGTCATTTTAATCAAAATATTAAAGCTCCAAACTCCAAGCTTGCATTTTTGAGACTATAAAAAGTTTCTCCAAAAACTGTCTGCTACTTATCAGGAGTTTGATTTTGTGCAAGAAAATCCAGATTTCCCTCCTTCTGCTCCAGAGATCCTAAGTTTTTGGCTTCAAAATGAGGGATATTTTGGGGTGGAACCAAAAGCAGGAGGGGCTATGGCATGGCATGATGTCACATTCGCCAATGGACAATACCTGCCATGACAGTTGGCGTAAAACAAACTGTTCAAAACATGAGAAAGCAGCTGGTAAATTGTGCGTCTTACGTGTGTTACCACCTAGCGTTATGTATCAGTATGAAGAGGAATTACCACCAGGAATACACCCCTGTACTCCTTGGTCACGCTTTATTTTGTAGCTTACGCACATAAGCTGTCACATGATCAATGTTCCCAGATGTCCCACTTCTTCCATACACTAACCAAAAAAAATACCTGCAATAGAGCATGCAGATCGCTACTCACAGCTTTCAGATGCACAGCTGCAGCAGCAGGAGATGCCATGTGCTTAGCATCATTATACCTAAGCATTTCCATGGAATGCACATGGAATGCGGGAGTTTTATTTGCGTTGGGGGGTGACCATGACATAGGTGCGATAGGCCCTAATTGCGGGTGTCTCCCGCCCAATGCTGATCTCAGAATATTTACTATATTTAAAAAATGAGAAAAAATTGTTTGTTGTTATAACAAAGCATCAAAGTGATCAATTCCACTGTAATAATAGCGCGTCAACATGGCAACACTAAAGAAGGAAACTTTCAAAGTTTAAACATAAATTTCACTACGCATTGGAAGTCCTGAGACACCCCGACAATCACAACTCATGTTCCATTAAAGAACATAAAATAATGTTTTCTCCGTTTGAAGACATTGTTAAAAAGCCTTAAACATAACATGAAAAACTTATGTTGCCATGTGAGTTAGTAGGAGAAGAGTGTGACTAGAAACAGGAAGCAGTGGGAGGACAGGAAACTGAATGTGTGTTGGTGGCAGGAAATAAAAATCCAAATCCACATTATTTCTAAGGTATACAAGAAACACACACACACACACACACACACACACACACACACACACACACACACACACACACACACACACACACACAACCTACAGTAATAAATAGAAGACAAACTATGGGCACATTACTAAGGAATGTAATGGCCATCATAGGTAACCACATGTAGCCACAGAACAGTAAACGAGCCCTATTATAAAAATGCTAAAAGCCTAGTGAATAGAAATTCCTGCTAACGAGAGGCGTGAAACTGGGTCACGAGGTGTCATCTTTAGTCCATGGCTTCAAAAGGCTGCTGTAAATCCCGGGCAAAATGTATCTAACGCCTCCACTCCGATTCAGAGAGGGACTCTCTTTCATCACAAAGATGGCTTCCTTCACCCCTCTTTCAAACCAACCTTTCTCTCTACTTAGAATCTTCACCTCGCTGTCCTCAAAAGTGTGTTTGGTGGATTTAAGATGCAAATGTACAGCAGACTGTGGACCACTTGAGGCTTCTCTTCTGTGTTGGTAAAGTCTTTTGTGGAGTGGCTGCTTAGTTTCCCCAATGTAGTGTTCTTTGCAGCTCCCTTCACTGCACCGGATCGAATAAACTACATTGCTCTGTTTTTCTGTGGGCATCTTGTCTTTAGGATGTACTAGTTTTTGCCGTAATGTCTTGACTGGTTTAAAGAAAACCGGGATGTCATGTTGTCTGAAGATTCTCTGTACCTTCTCGGACCTTCTTTTTAATCTGCAATATGAAGATAAAGCAGTGATAACATTTTGGGGTGAACCGAGTCATCCTTTGGGTTCAGGAGTGTTTTAAAGGTTTTGTTTAGCTTTTCAGGTAACTTTATCTTTTTTCTACCAACCTATAGTTTTTTAACTAACTTTAGCTTTTTCAGCTCTTGTGCAGAATAGATTAAAGAAAAAAAAAAAAAGAGTTTTTACAGCGATGCCTAGTTTTTGGCTCCACAAAGGGGAGGGGGATGAGAAAGCGGGGCCGAAAGGAGGAGGAGCTTGACTTCACATCCACCAATTGAAAACACCCGCCAAGACACTTGGCGTAAAACAAACCCTTCAAAACACGAGAAAGCAGTGCGTCTTCAATGTGTTACCACCTAGCGTTTCGTATCAGTACGAAGAGGAATTACAGCCAGGAAAACACCCCCTGTTCACGCTTTGTTTTGCTGTCACGTAACCAAAGTTCCAGGATGTCCCAACTTCTTCCGTACGTTCACCAAAAACAATACTGGCAATAGACCATGCAGATCGCTACTACTGGCTTTTAGATGCACAGCTGCAGCAGCAGGAGATGCCATGTGCTTAGCCTCATTATACCTAATCATGTTCATGGAATGCACTAGAGTGTACAACACCTTAATGAACACCTAGCCTTGGCGGATGAGCGTGAGACACTGTAGGTCCTAATTGCGGGTGTCTCCTTTGGGCGGGATCCCTCTATGTGGTTCTTAGACAGACAGGAGACCTGCTTAGATTGATCATTTGTACCTAATTGTATTCTATAATAATAATAATAATAATAATAATAAAAATTGTCACTTGGAATTTGACCATTTTTAAAAGCAATATTTAATGAAGCCATATTTCATCTGATGCTAGAAAAACCAGTTTCTGAATATTTTTACAAGCGTTTTTTTTTTTTTTTCTGTTTTTCTTTTCCAGCATCTGATGAAAGGAGTGCACTATCGCTGGGGATTCTTTGCTCCCAGTGGCCCGGCGCTGGATGAAATCAAAGATCTGGTGGATGAAGGAAAGGTGAGACGGTCACCACACATTAAAAAATTATAAACAAGCCAAAATAAGAAGAAATAAATTGGAAAAATTGAAATTTAATCTGTGTAAATAACACATACGAAACCAAAATGTACAAAATGAGAAAATTATGAAAGAAATGACTGTGTCCGCCCACCCAGCGAGGAGGAGGAGGAGACATTAAGCACTCAGCTGCTTGTTCGTTTGTAACACTTCTGAATGCAGTTTCTATCAAACCACTGAAGAGATGTGAATAAAACTGCCCACAGTTATTCAGCACTAACTATAAATGAATCATTTAGGTTTTCAGGGTTAAGCAGCTAAAGAACAAAGTAAAAAAGATCACTCATTTTTCTTGCTAAAGGTGCTTGTATTTGTATTTAAAGTGTTCAAATACTCATCGTACGTTAACAGCAGTCACAGAAACATCACAACATTCACATCCCTTATGTGTTCAGAACGGTAACCACGTTGATCTTTGATTAACCTCTGCTCTGCCTTTTCCATTCAGATCCGAGCCGTCGTGGATGAAACATTCACTTTCTCCCAAGTCCCCCGGGCCTTTGAGAAGTTGGAGAAGGGTCATGCTCGAGGAAAGACGGTGGTGGAGGTCAGCAGAGGAGGATGTGAGTGAAGAAAGACCCCACTTTTCTGAACTCATATCCACAAACTGACTAAAAAAGAGGGAAAAACTGCTGCTGAAACCTGGAATAATGCCGTTTTTTAATTTTTTCGCTTGGAGCTGAATTTTTGAAAAGAATTTTAAGCTCAGAACTAGATTTTGAAAAGCAGTCCTTTAAAAGTGAATTTTTGTGCACTATCAACTTTTTGGAAGTTTCCACCATGTTTGAATGTTTTTCCCACATCAAAAAGTTTCTGAACTCTTTGGTTTTTTTCTACTTCATTCACACTTTTTTCCTTTTTTCCCTGCATATTTTGAAGTGCTCCTGTTCTGTATTTGAATACCAATCAAATGCCAAGTTGTTCTTGGGCATGGATTTTGTTCTCTGTTACGCCTTTAGTTCTCAGCCACGCCCACATCTAGCTTTAGTTAGATATACCAAGTTAATGAAGCATATTTACCACCGCTTTGACTTCATGTTTCGTCTGTAAACAGAAGTTAATACTCTTGAGATTGTTTTGAATCCTGCTTATTTTTTATCGTTATTTTCACCACTCTGAAAACTATCAAAACCTTTCCACAGGTTTTCAGCAGAAACTGTTTGACTTTCTCCAGGATGTATTAAACACACGCACGCACACACACACACACACAGATGTGTTTCTACTTTTATAGAGGACAAAAACACTGCCATCTTCTGGACGCATCAAGCAACAACTTCCTTCAGGGGTGATTGGTGTGATTTTGTGGGAAAATAATTCTTATTTTATAATATTTTTTACGATGATATTCCAAACCAATGGAGGGAGCATGACAGATGAGAGACTAGCGCCCGAGTGGAGGAACTGTGCAAGACGGCAAAAACACTTCCATCTTATGTTACAAAATGAGCGTGGCGGAGAACGAAATCCACGGCCAAGAAAAGTATCCAAGTAGAGGATGGAAGAGCTTGTAAATCTTTCAAACACACACGAATGAAATGGAAACAAAAGCAAAACACTTAGAGTATGTTTTTGATGTGAGAATAACAAAATAATATTCAAGCATGGTGAAAACCTCTAAAAAAATAGACTCATATCAACTGAAAGAAAAACGTGGACGATCCGAATGTTTTAATTCGTACAACAAGTTGTTAATAATCATCATATAAACACCTGAAAGATAGTTTTTCTCTAACTTTGTTAGTCCTTTACCTAAAACCCTACATCGATTTTAAAATGATCTTCTAAATCAATGGTTCTTTTTTAATCTCATGTGTTTGAGCTGATTACTAAAGCAGGAGGTCTAGTGGAGGATGATACACTCTGCCTTGATGTCTCGACGAGTCCAGCATGTTTAGTAAATGGTAAAATGTCCTCCACCTGTCGTGTCTGACACGGAACTCTACAGGGTCGTGTTCTTCAGTAAAACATTCTTAATATTTTCAGACAAGACAGTCTTAGTGATCAGAAGCTGGGCTGAGGAACTCTCCCAGATTCACAGTTTGTAGAATGGTGTGAAGCAAACTATCTGGGCTTAAATGTTTCAAAAATTAAGAACATGGAGACAAACATCAGACCAGCTGCTTCATACAGTCAGTTATCTAACTGGGGGACGAGTTAGAAATTGATGAGACCCACAACTAGCGAACAACTACTGACAACAAACTCAGGAACGACAAGAACTTGGGAAACATTATTAAAGGAGCACACTAGAGACACAAAAATTTGTGTGTCCAGTAGCTTCAAGCAGTCTGAGAGAGAGATCTAAACAGTTTCTGAACAGCTAATGGTTGGTGGGATGGAGCAAGATTGCTGCTTGGTGGAACAGTCGCACTGTGGAACAGCCGCTGGGTGGTAATTACACACGACAGTTAGCTCTCCACAGCAGAATGTGGGTTACCATGGCAATGATGTTTGAAAGCTTCCATGGATCACAATAATGTCTTAAACTGTCACTAAAAACTCCACATCTTGACAGCAACTCACATCCTTCATTGTGGTGGAACAACACTATTTGTTGCCAAACACCACCAGTCCACCATCTTTAGTTCCATTGTGTCTCTGTCCAAACAAGCCGGATATGTTCAGACAGGAATCACCTGTGACGTCACTCAGACAAGTCGGTAAAACAGACAAAGAAACACTTCTGGAAGATCCCGTCTTCATTTCATTGTCTTTCGCTTCACCCTGGCACAGCACCTCTGCTTCGACTCGGCAATCCATGCTGCTGAAGTTATTCAGCATAACAATCTCAAAAAATTTAACAAAAACATGGGAGTGCTACATGGACCTGCTGCCATCTCAGGAGGCGTTTTTTTTTTTTTTTTTTTTTTTTTTTATATTTGGAAACAAGGCCAACAGACCGTTTCTCACAGTCCTTTGTACCTTTGGGAATTGAATTATTAAATTAAGCCATCATCATTCACATGGTAGATTTTATCTGTTTTTTAATTGGATATTTAAATGAACTGGTCTGAGACAATGTATGTGTTTATTTTATTTATGTGATTTATTATCTTTTGATTTTTTTTATTTTGTGCGGTAAAATAATAACTCATTGTGATTATTAATAAAGCCTTTTTGATTTCTGATACTGATGACGTAAACCATTCACTCAACGAACAGTCAGACAATTAGTGAAAAACAATGATTTAATTTCAAACAATTTTCTTAAATATTTCATTAAATTGAACATTTTGCAAATCTAATCTTTTCTGTACAAGACGCATTAAAAATCCAAAAAAAGTTCTACAAAATAAACTTTACAAGAAGGAAAAGTCAGACCAGCACACCAGGCTTTGTACACGCCAACGTCCACGTTCAACAAAATAGAAACAAGGAACCGTTCCAGATGAAAGTACCACAAACAAGTTCACAATTCAACAGTTTTCATCCAAGCTGGTGAGAAAGTGGAGTCTTTGTTTGGATGGAGAAGTAAACAAGTGCACATCATGTTCTACAGATACAGTAAACATCTTCATCTCTGTCGCTCCACGGTGGAGCTCCTCATCAGATCACAGGATCTCCAAAGTCCACTTCTGGCTCAGTTTGCGCTGATCGAGAGTGTTTATTATAACCTGGTTCTTGTCGTATTTGTGACCACCTGACAAACACAAAACAAGACACGTCAAACTGCATCATGTATTTTACACACAAGAAAAACCTGATGTCCTTCATTTATCAAAGATGCCCATTAAATGGTGTCAATTTCAGGCTCACAGTGTGCATAGCGTTTATGAAGAGGGGTGCACCTGTTGTTTTGGTGTATGCAAGGTGTAATCTTGATAAATATGTTGGCTAAAAACAAGCATATTTTTTAAGATTCAAGATACTTTATTAATCCGCTGCTGGATATAAGCTTTGTTTACCCCGTTGATCAATGTCATCAACGCAACGCAGATACGTCCAAGCTGTGGGTGCAATATCAAAGTGTTTCCTGTACGCCTATCGTATTGTGTTTGACTTGCTGCGGAATCAGACCGAACGCTGCCGAATGAAGACGTACGCCTTCATAGTCTTAACATGTGAAACAATTCAATTGGCTGTTTAGACGCGTGTGGTGTGAACCTGGATTCTTACCTTTGACCTCCAATGCCAGATCAGGTTTGATTAGGCACCGGACTGAACCATCAGGGCAGATGTTCCACAGCTGGTTGTCTTTGCCTCGCTCTGGAGAGATGCCAACCCGGCTGCCTGCCATCACCACACTGCCCGTCGTCTCAAGGCAACATTCTTCCATCACCTAGAGAGTAAAGGAAGGAGGACACGAGGCAGAGAGCGAGAAACAAATTAATACAGAAAAAACAGGAGCTAATAAAGCAAACGATTTGTGTGGAGGATTTTATGATATGTTTTCTTAATTTGTATTTGGCGGACGCTTTTTTAGGACTGACCCCGTCCTGTTTTCTCATCCGTGTCCACCAGTGAACCATGGCTTGTCTACTGCTGAATTTGCTGTCTCCACACCCTGGGATACTACAGCTCAGTGTCTTTACACACCCCTTTCAACCAAACCATGTCACTGCCTTTCATGCAACCTTACATTGTGTGCACGCCCTGTAATGAGCTTATCCTGGTTATTGTTACCTTCACCGCCCTCTGGTGGTTAGGGGGCATAAAAATTCTTTTTAAAACACCATGTATCCTCTCTCCGATTGCATAAAATCTGTCTCTACAACATGTAAGAAAGCAACATAAATTTAATTGAGCAGAGGTACTTTGAGGTGCCAGTCTGCCCATGAGTCGGGTGCACTAGAGCTATAATTTTGTTCTTTCTTGTTGTTAAATGACAGTAAAATTCTTCTGATTCTGGATCAGCAGGTACCTTGCAGGTTATTTGTCCGTCCCGATAAAGCCAGACCTGTTCCAGACCCCCCGTCTCCTCCAAAGCCTGGATCCTCATCAGCTTATAGTCGTCCAGCGTGCCGCTCAGCGACATCATGCATCCGTTCGCTCTATTCCGCAGGCGGAAAATGGCCTGCTTCTGATGGAGGAAACATAAACATGATTTCAGAAGGTTTTACAATCTTTTCAGAACAGAAAAGCTCGTCCGGTTAAGCTCATCTCTGATTGGTTCGCCATACCTGCAGTAATGGGCGGAGTGATCCAATTCGCTGCAAACCTCGCTGACATAAATCCTCCACCCTGCCTGGGCGGAGGAGCAGCTGGCGACCCCGGTAGTGACTGCCCTCGTACAGCACCCAGCTGTGGACAGGAACAGATATTACACATCATTTGTTTATTGAATGTTTCTATGGAAACATTTTAAAGGATAGAAAGCGTTGACTTTAGAAGGCGTGGCCTGGCGAGTGTGACGTCACCCAGAACATTGAAGTAATTAAGTTGAAGCCATATTGAACTTGTGACTATAAGCGGTCATTGGCCAGGCGGGTGCCACCATGTCTCCGCTCAGTTTAAATCCACCAAAGCTACTAATGGAAAACGTGTTTTTTTTTTCCAATCTTTTTGATCTACGACTGGAGAAGACTACAATGTTCTAGCAGAAAGTCTGCCGTCTCTCAGTCTGCTCTTTCATGTTCAGAGTGGAACAAACTCCTCAATCATTTGAAGAACATGGCAGACTTCCAGTTTCTCCCAGTCGGTAAAAAAATCTCACCAGTTTTGCCACCATTAGCGACACCCAACGGGTTACCAAGTTATTTGTTTGAATTGAATCACATTAATAATGTTTTACACAACCATCATGTACTAAGGTATCAGATGTTACACGTGTGGGCGTCATCTGATCGCAACAATTTTCCGCTCTGCTTTTTGGACCAGTAAATGATGTTGGATTTGTTGAGTACTTCCTATATGGTATGCAGGTAGATTAAACTTAATATGTCTGGTTTCTATAAACGTCAAAGATAGATCCTTACACTCCTCCGTCCACCACTACAGAGTGTATTCGTGCGTCCATGCCGGCCTGATGCAGATTTAAAGCTTCAGATGTCACCACCATCCGGCGGCCTCTGCAGCCCACCTTACTGAACAAAGCGATGGAGGCCAACGACAGCTCCTGCAGCACAGTGAGAGGAGTTTAGTCACCAAAACAGTGTGATTGTCTATGAAAGTACATTTGATTTAACCGAGAGATCAGATGGAAGGATGACCGGATCAGTGTATAGATGGCTTAATAAATGGATGGATGCACTGATGGGTTGGTAAATACTTGGATACTCACTTGTCCCACTGTCTGGATGGAGCGAATGTTGGAGTCAGATGATAGAAGTCCCATTGCTTCCACATCGGGGTAGTCTCCCTGCTCCAGTACATACATGTTTTTAGAGAACTTGGTTCCCTCGTACGCCACCCAGCTGACACACAGAGACACACATTCGTTAGTTTCACATTGTAAAATGATAGCATTTAAAAAGACGTCATGGTGTTGCTTTATTTTGTTAAAGGAAGTTTGTTCGACATGTAGCGACACCTAGTGGCCAAAGTTTAATTTTTCCCTTTTATTTCAAACGCATGCAAAAACTTTTGTTTCATCTTCTGAAACATTTATTCCCAAACGGTCGCACGGGTGCCAGAGCTTATCCCACCTCATTTCAGGTGAGAAGCAGGGTATACCCCTTACAGGTCACCAGCCTGTTGCGAGGTCCACACACACACACACACTCATTCCTTGGGGCAATTTTCATGCTGACCAATCAACCTAACATGCATGTCTTTGGAGGGTGGGAGGAAATCCACGCATACACTGGCAAGAATATGCAAACTCCACACAGAAAGGCTGGTGCTGCAAACCTCGTCCCCACCCGGCACTCAAACACCCCAAAGCTAGATCTAACTAGCATCCTCTTTGGTAGTTTACAGCAAGACAGCAGGTTTTATACTGATACAAATGGTTTGTTTCTATGATTCGGAATGCTTTCCCCATTCCCAAAGCCAGGGGGCTCCTCTGTTTGGTCCTGTCCAGGATGGCTCCCAGGCTGCATAGGTCTATCCTTCTTCCCTAACCCCTAATTAACTGCAATTAACTGCCTAAAACTGGCTATGCTTCCGGGTCCTACATCTCTTTCACCATCAGATGGCAGCTATAAACTCCCCACATTTATTGACAACAGTCAAAGCTGGAAAAATGTATCATTTCATTTTGAGGAACATGCATACCTTCCTGCCAGCACTTTACAAGACCTGGGGGAAAAGTCTTTATCCAGAGCAGCTGTACTATCCTCCAGAGCCACCCGTTTTCCCTGGAAGTCTGGTTCGGAATACAGGTGGACCTATAAAAGATTCAAATGATCTCAGCAACCCAGGAAAAAAGTCCTGTTATAAACTGTAGAAATCAGATGAGATGATACCTTAAATTTAGTTGTTCCTATCAGCATGTCCTGGAGGAGATGAAAAACGAGTTGTGAGGAATGATCTAGAAACAATCCTCTCAAAGCAAGCCTCACTGAATTAAGATACTTACATGGAGAACAGGCTGTAAAGATGAGATCTTCATTGCTCCCCAGTCCTCTGGGTTCGAGTAAATACCTTTCTCCAGCACACAGAGCTCTCCAGCAAACCCAGCATGTTCAAACGCCGCCCAGCTACAAAGTACACAGACACAAATACAGATTATTGTTTGGTTTTTGGGAGGATTGCAAAAGATTCTGCACAATTCAGACTAAAACTAGACACAAAATGAGGAACTTCATTCCTCTAGAGAGATCATAAAAGAACAGGTTATCAACATTTGAAGCCAACTCAACGATAAAGAGGATTAGCTTATGACGCAGTGACCAGAGATAAACTATTTATTGTATGAGGAAGTCTAGTTTCACAGAGAGGTATGTTAGAGCAGTGCAGGACATGTTAGAGGACTGTTAGACAGTGCTGAGGTGTGCTGTAGGTGAGACAGAGGAGTTCAGTGTGGGGGTGGGACTGCACCAGGGATCTGCTCTGAGTCCTTTGCTGACAGACGAGGTTAGACAAGAATCTCCATGGACATAATGTCCATTGTGATCTGTCGTGAGAGGAGGGAAGAGGTGGAGGAAAAGCTGGAGAGGTGGAGGTTTGCACTAGAAAGAATCAGAATGAAGATTAGTCAGAGTAAAACAGAGTACGTGTGTGAATGAGAGGGATCCAAATGGAAAAGTGAGGTTATAGGGAGAAGAGATAAAGAAGGTAGAAGATTTTAAGTATCTAGGATGAACAGTCCAGAGCAATGGAGAGTGTGGAAAAGAGGTGAAGAAGAATGTGTAAGCTGGCAGGACAGATGGAGAAAAGCGTCTTGTTTCCTGTGCAATGAAAAGTTTCGGCTAAATACAAGAGAAGGTGTAGTAAATTGCGGTGAGAGCAGCCATGTTTTCTTGTAACATTTGGCTTTGAACTCCAGAAACGGGATTAAATATTTTATGATCTGAAGCAGCTTCTAGGAACCACTCGGTGTCTTCAGTTACCAGAATGTCAACAGAAAGTTTTACTTTCAGGAACAAAAGAGGGTTTTTATCTTTTGTCTGTTTTGCCTCATCAGTTACACGAGTGTATCAATGTCACAGGCGTGTGTGTAACTGGATGACTGTGTCTGTGATGATGTAAGAAGCTCAGACAACAACAAACCGCAAAGCAGAAGCAATTGGACTTACACTCCTCCAGTCACACTAATAGACTGGGTTTTGGCGTGGTGGTTGATATTCTCTGTGTT
This sequence comes from Neostethus bicornis, assembly GCA_902685375.1. NCBI lineage: Eukaryota > Metazoa > Chordata > Actinopteri > Atheriniformes > Phallostethidae > Neostethus > Neostethus bicornis. The sequence continues at coordinate 3,244,026 of LR738552.1, forward strand.
GATGACGGGACCCACCAAATCAACGTTGACCCCTCGTTCATTCAAGTTTGGCTCACTGAATAGTTTGAGATGAGGGAACTGGAAGTCCTGGAGAGAACAAGCAAATCAGTGGTCACCATCTCTGGATGGACAAGTTAGACCAGGGTTGGGCAAACTTTTTGGTTGGCGGGCCACATTGAGTTCTAACATTTGACCTGGGGGCTGGAACAGGAGCAGATGGATGGCATGCATTGGTAACCACTAGATTAGACCGATAGAATGGTGCTAGAGTTTAAACAAGCGCGCTAAATGTTACATCAAGAGCGGTAAATTTAAAATCTAGCACTAGGTTTGAAATCTAAGCGCTTGATGTAACTTTTTGTCTGTTTTAACATCTAACACGCTTGTTTACGTGCGTGTATTGGGCCCAATGGCTTTCCATATCTGTTTACACCGTTTGTTTTGACCGCGTGTGCATCACGAAGACACGTACATTTTAATGGGAGCAGTGTTGTTTTCTGTAAAAAGCCAACATATCTAGAGTGTGCCTTCTAGTGAAGAAACATCAGAATTGCAGTGGAAATAAAACATTACCAAGGTTTAATTATTTCATTTTTTATGTTCGGCGGGCCGGAATTAAATTATTTAACGGACTACATGTGGCCCGCGGGCCGTAGTTTGCCCATGTCAGAGTTAGACTCTAGAAGGAACGAGACTACAAAGAGTGGGTCTGTCCTGGATCTGGCTACTGGTGAAATGGAACACCTCACCAAGAAGGCATCACTTCCTAATCAGATGCACCTCCTATAGACTCCACCTTCCCTTTACAATTTATTCAATCTTGGACACAATGACACCCTACAGAGAGAGAATAGACCGTCTAGATTGTGAGCTCTGATGGGGTGCAGATACTTACTGCAAGAACAGGCCGTAGAGACATAAAGCCACCTTCACCTCCTCCCCAGTCACTGCAGTCAGGATATTCCCCCTCCTCCAGGATGTACTGCTGGCCTTCAAAGTCTGCTTCTTGGTAGGCCACCCAACTGTCAAGACCAAACAGACCTGTAAACACCCCCAAATCTCTTACCAGCACGCTGAGCTACAGATATACTTACAGACCACCGAGAATCTTCACAGATCCGACTGAACTCAGTCTCTTGCTCACATCTCCGTCTTCTCCACACCCTGAGAGGTTGTACACATCAGCATCCACTTCCAAACACTCTCCATTAAAGTTTGCGTTGTCAAACACCAGAGCCTGTTGGAGAAGACAGCAGGAGTCAGTGGTGATGTTCCACAGCTTGTATCTGCTTGTCAGTTCACAGGATCTCACTGAGCTGCATACCAGAGGCCACCAGGTCTGTGACCTCTTATCTTTTCCGCAGAGCATGTTTTCTTTTTTCCACTCTTATGAGGTCACTAAATATCCATACTTAGCATTTTCTCCTGTGGTGGGCTGTCAGGAGCTTCAAGTACTTCTACCATACCATAAAGTCTTCTCTATAAGTGGAAAATGCTAGCTTCAGTAAAAATCCTTTGGGTGATATCTGGCTCTTCCTCAAGAGAAGTTTAGGTGTTTCAGATGTAGTTTAGGACAAGCAAAGGTATGTATGGTGTGTTCAGTTAGAATGAAGAGGGATGTGGGGTTCAAACCTTGACATCAACAGGATGCTCCACTCGTATTGGTCCCTGAAATGTAAAAACAGAGTGAGACCATGAACTATGTGAGCAAACAGGATGTGACTGATGACCAGGCCGTACCATACGGAGAGGTCTCAGCGAGCCAACAAAAGGCTGCGGAAAGCCCCAACTCTCTGGGCATGGGTACTCGCCGACTTCCAGGACCCCGGTGAATCCATTGAATCCTGGATCAGTGTACACCATCCAGCTGGAAGCAGAAAGTTCAACATGACTTTCCAGAAATGAAACTGGCTGCTCTCCTCTCTGGACCAGTTAAACATGAAGCAACCACCGATAATCTGCAGCAGCTGTAACCATGGCAACTTGCGGCCTGCATTCTTTAACAAATCTTTCTCCACCAAATGTCCCACAGAGATTTAAAGGAGGGGTTTGCAAACATCTCTCCAGATTCCAAACTCTGCATCTCCGCCACCTTCATCCCAAGCAGTTCAATCATTAAAAATAATTTAAAGAAAATTTTAGTAAAACAAGACAAGTTTTTACAACCAGTCCACACACACGCTGCGTCTTCCCCCTTGACTCCACAGGAAAACATCTGGTTTTACAGAGTTGTGCAGATGCAACAACTTGGCAGACAATCCTTCTTTACGCCTAAATCTACTGTATGTGCAGGTCATCTTGTACGCAAACCAAGAAATTTCTGAAGGTGATGGAGTGCGTAGGCTGATGCTTAGGTTTGAAATCAAAAGCTGCCATACACAAAAATTTTTATCTTCAACACCCTGTTCTGGCCCAAACATTCCTCCTTACAGGATCTGCTGATCCACCTCGAGAGGATTTGTTTCCCTTACAGGATGCTCAGTACTTACACTCCGGAGTGAACCCTGATGGATCCAGTAGTTTGCGGCATCCCGAAGGAGCCGATCTCCAGTGTGTCATCGCAGTAGGAAGACATCCTCCCCAATCCGTTCACATCTGAGAACAAGTCAATCTGAGGTATGCTGTAGTCCTGAAAAACATTTCAATTGTTTTTATCCTCAAACCAGAATAATTATCTAGAATCTAAAGATCTCATCTAACTTTTCCACAATTTATTTTTTTAAAAAGTACACATTTGGAAGGGTTCAAAGAACAACATGTCCTTGTGCCCATGCAAAGAACTGAACATTTTAAAACTTTCAGTCCTTCATTAGCTGTGTTTATTTAAATATTTCTGGTACAGAAATGCTTCCTTTTAAAGCCTAATTTACATAATATTTTCATAAAGCATGGGACAGAAAAGGGATAATCATGTAGAGACTAAATTAATGGTGACTTACTCTCACAGCCAGTCGAACAGAACCAATGACCATTGGTGTAGTTGGAACAGGTTGTTCCATTTGTGTGTCTGGATTTCCCTCCTCTGCCCACATGTTTGCCATCTGCTCTAAGGGACCTTCTTCCAGGGGGATGATGCGACCCTGAAAGCCAGGTTTCTCATAAAGGAGCCAACTGAAAAAAGATAAACATAGAAATAATCAAAATAAATGAGGCCAGGACATTACACATATCAGAAGTTATAAACCCCATACCATCCTCTGATGACCTGGACTGATATGATAGGCGATAGCTTCATGGTGGTGGTGTCTTCCACATCACTGTACACTTCAAATGCCTCCCCACCAAACTGAGCATGCTCGTGTATGATGATCTGCATTGATAGGAAAAAATGTCAAGAACAGACCACAGCAAAAGATTGAAAATGATTGAAAATGACAGAAAGGTGTCTAGTCTAGGTGTCTAGTATGGGGGAAGGATGGCTCGGTGGGTAGGGCGACCACTCCGTAACCGGAAGGTCGCAGGTTCGATCCCCCGCCCAGAGTCCATGCCAAGGTGTCCTTGAGCAAGACACCGAACCCCCAGTTGCTTCTGATGATAGTGGTCTGCACCTTGCATGGTAGCTCCCATCATCAGGAATGAATGTTGTGTGTGTGAATGATTGTATGGAGTGAATGAATAATGCATATATATATATATATATATATATATATATATATATATATATATATATATATATATACAGTGGTGGTCAAAAGTTTACATACACTTGTAAAGAACATAATGTCATGGCTGTCTTGAGTTTCCAGTTATTTCAACAACTCTGATTTTTCTCTGATATAGTGATTGGAACAGATCCTTCTTTGTCACAAAAAACATTCATGAAGTTTGATTCTTTTATGACTTTATTATGGCTAAACTGAAAATGTGACGAAATCAGCTGGGTCAAAAATATACATACAGCAATGCTAATATTTGGTTACATGTCCTTTGGCCATTTTTACTTCAATTAGGCGCTTTTGGTAGCCATCCACAAGCTTCTGGCAAGTTTCTGGTTGAATCTTTGACCACTCCTCTTGACAGAATTGGTGCAGTTCAGTTAAATTTGTTGGCTTTCTGACATGGACTTGTTTCTTCAGCATTATTCACATGTTCTCAATGGGATTTAAGTCAGGACTTTGGGAAGGCCATTCTAAAACCTTAATTCTAGCCTGATTTAGCCATTCCATTACCACTTTTGATGTGTGTTTGGGGTCATTGTCCTGTTGGAACACCCAACTGCGCCCAAGACCCAACCTTCGGGCTGATGACTTCAGGTTTTCTTGAAGAATTTGAAGGTAATCCTCCTTCTTCATTGTCCCATTGACTCTCTGTAAAGCACCAGTTCCATTGGCAGCAAAACAGGCCCACAGCATAATACTACCACCACAGTGCTTGATGGTAGGCATGGTGTTCTTGGGGTTAAAGGCCTCACCTTTTCTCCTCCAAACATGTTGCTGGGCATTGTGGCCAAATAGCTCAATTTTTGTTTCATCTGACCACAGAACTTTCCTCCAGAAGGTCTTATCTTTGTCCATGTGATCAGCAGCAAACTTTAGTTGAGCCTTAAGGTGCCGCTTTTGGAGCAAGGGCTTCCTTCTTGCACGGCAACCTCTCAGTCCATGGCGATGCAAAACACGCTTGACTGTGGACACTGACACCTGTGTTCCAGCAGCTTCTAATTCTTGGCAGATCTGCTTTTTGGTGCTCCTGGGTTGACTCTTCACCCTCCTGACCAGTTTTCTCTCAGCAGCAGGTGACAGCTTGCGTTTTCTTCCTGATCGTGGCAGTGACAAAACAGTGCCATGCACTTTATACTTACAAACAATTGTTTGCACTGTTGCTCTTGGAACCTGCAGCTGCTTTGAAATGGCTCCAAGTGACTTTCCTGACTTGTTCAAGTCAATGATTCTCTTTTTCAAATCTGTGCTGAGCTCCTTTGACTTTCCCATTGTAGCGTTTGTGGGTGTTTTTATCCAATGAGCCCTTTTTAAATGGCCTCAGAGAAGTCACCAGCTGTAGTCACTCATAATCACTCACAAGAAGTTAAGAGGTCATGCTATGAAGCTCATGTCATTGACACAACTTTCTAAGTCTCCAAAATTGCTCATTCATGTTGCTGTATGTATATTTTTGACCCAGCTGATTTCGTCACATTTTCAGTTTACCCATAATAAAGTCATAAAAGAATCAAACTTCATGAATGTTTTTTGTGACAAAGAAGGATCTGTTCCAATCACTATATCAGAGAAAAATCAGAGTTGTTGAAATAACTGGAAACTCAAGACAGCCATGACATTATGTTCTTTACAAGTGTATGTAAACTTTTGACCACCACTGTATATATATATATATGTAAAGCGTCTTTGAGTGTCTAGAAAAGCGCTATATAAGTTCAATGCATTATTATTATTAGTCATACCTTTCCTGGTCTTTTGTGGAAACCCCGTACAACCGGTACCTGAGAGACAGTGAGAAACATGTGAGTTATTAACTCCTAGGTCAGTCAGTCTGTCTCTTGCATTTCCTATTGATCATTGACTTTCTTCACCTCTTGGACTTGGGATCAGTTTCAGCATTTCATCATTTGTATTTTGTGTGAGTTCCCAGGTAGCATTCATTTACCATGCCAGTCATATTTCTTTGAGTGTGAATTTTGGTCTTTATAAAGTCTAAAAAATCAAATGGAATTGGAAGGGGGCTATTTTGCCAATCAAGTCCTGGGGTAAGATGGAGGTAGCAGAGATGAAGATGCTGAGGATCTCTCTGGGAGTGACCAGGATGGACAGGATCAGAGGAACAGCACATGTTAGAGGTTTTAAAGTCAGAGAGGACAGACTGAGATGGTTTGGACATGAGCAGAGGAGAGAGAAGGATCGGAAGAAGGATGCTGGGTTTGGAACCACCAGGAAAGAGGACTAGAGGAAGACCAAAGAGAAGGTTTATGGATACAGTGAAGGAAGACATGAAGATAGTTGGTGTGACCGAAGAATATGCAGCAGATAGGGTTAGATGGAAGAAACTCTCTTGATGTGGCGACCCCTGAAGGGAAATGCCGAAAGAAGAGAAGTAGTGGGGTAATAATCTTTAGCCTTTGCAAAAAGGGGCCAATGTCAGAGAGAAAGTAATGCCTAACAAACTGTGTCCTATGAACTAATCTGTCTCCAATGGTCTGATACATATGTCCCAATCATGCTGTAAAATGGGTTCCCAATGAGCTGAACTTTGGAAAGATTTTCTGCAATAAATTCTTCAGTAAGCACTCATATCTCTTGTTCTAACTTGTAAATATTCTGCAGCATCATCACAAAGAAAAAAATCTTTATGGGACGTATCGTCATGGTGACAGAGTGAAATATATACAGTGAAATACTTTGTTTATTACAGACTATAAAAAGATTTTTATTGTTCTTACCTTGGGTTTAGAAGTGGAGCGTTCCTTTTTGAGAGTCTGCTGGTTGTGGGTTTTGGTTTTCTGCTTTTCGGGAGTGTCCTTTTGAGTAATATCCACATTTGGTGTTATCACCGTAGGTTTTTGTTCCGTGTCCGTGGAATTCAAGTTAGTTTTAGATTTTATTGCTGAAACTTGAGAAATCTCAGAATCCATTTTGTCCACCTTGGAGTGCTTCTCTAAAAGATTAGACACTTTTATTTCTGGGAATGTGAGAGGAGGTGGCAAAGAGGAGGGGCTAAATTCTGACTCACTATTTGGAACCACACCACCTTCCTTGACTGGCCCTTGTTCTGTGGCTTTATTACTGCTGTTATCAGCCTTTATAAGCTGAGAGAAATCCAACTGTCCTGGTTTGTCTAGCTGTTTGTTAGATGGTTTTGTGCTATGTGAATTAGAGACTGGCTCCTCTCTGGTCTTCCTAGAAGACCGGGGGCTGTTGAGCAAATCAGAGAGGATGGACATCCTTCCCAATCTTGCAGAGAGCTTTCCCTGTTGATTGTTTCCTTCTGTATCCCCTTTGGGCCCATCTTGTACTTCCATACTTAGACTTTTCACTTGCTGTCCTGAGGTACTATCTTCAGAGGGTTTTTCTGAGACTAGAGGCTCCACTTTTGCTGTTTTTCGCTTAAGCCACAGACCAGGTGCAATATCATCAAAAACACTGCCATTTTTTCTTAAGCCAAATTGAAATTCCTCCGGGTCAAATGTTCGCTCAAACTGATCCTCCTTGATGGCAGGCATTGCAAAAGGTGGGGAAAGCTGCTTTTTCCGATTGTGCCTCTTTCGGGGAATTTGAAATGGCATTCCGCCTTTCTTAATAGTCTTGAGAAAATCATCTATTTCATCACTTTTGATATTTTTATCATTGATGGGACATACATTTTTCTTCTTTCTGGGTTCTTTTCTTGGACTTTGTTCTAAATCTAACCAGTTGGATAGATTGGAGGATTTTAGATCAGACAATGACAACATGCCATTAAATGTTGGCAAAGGAGCCAGTTTGTCTTTTTTTGTTGCTTGGATTTTATGTTTGACTTCACTTCCTGCATCAGAACTCGTAGCTAGCTCAAGTTTTTCTGTTTTATCTTTATCTTTTCTCTCCTCTTTGGGGCTAAAGGGCAGCTTGACCAAACTAACAGTGAGGATTTCCTCAAAGTCTGTATGTGTGGTTGACACTTTTTTCACCTTCATAGTTTCAGGTTCTTGTTTGACACCAGTTAATAATTTCTTCAGATGCTCATTTCCAGTTCTAATACTCACATCCTCTTTGTCAACAATTTCTTTTACTTGTTCTTTAATAACAAAGTCAGTTTTCGTTGATAATTTTTCTTCAACTTCGATCCCTTTATGTGTTTCCTCCTGGTCTTGTTTTGAATCGTAACTCCAAAAATCCCTTTCTCTTTCCAGGATTTTAGTTTCCTTACGATCCTCATTGATCAAAGAGATCCATTTGTCTTTCTGGAGATTCACCTCTGATTTTTCTTCAGATGTTTCCTCACTCTTTGCATTCTCTGCAACTTCATTGCCACTTTCATTTTTGGTAGTTGCCTCTTTAAATTCAGAAATTTGTATTTCTGGTTGTTCTTTGGGATCTTTTGTTTCAGATGTTTCTGGTACTGGTTTAGACTCTCCGTCTAGTTTTATTTCATCAGCAGCTTCTTCTGCAACAGTTCTGAACTCCGGGGTTTCTTGCTTGATAACGTTACCAGCAGGGTCAGTGATATGACCAACACTGGTTTCAACTTTACTTTGCATTTCTTCTTTATGCTCTTGAACTTCAGTTCTTTTTGTTTCTTGTTGTCTCAGTGATTCTATTGATTGATTATAAGAATCTTCTGATTTGTCTTGGTTTGCCGAGGTTTGGACTTCCTCAAGTGCACTAGTTGTATTTGCAGGGCCATTTTCCAACGTCTCCCCCAATGTTTCCATTATTAAAGTATTGTTTTCTATTTTTTCAGAACTTTGATTTGTAATGATTGTGTTTTGACTTTCTGTTTTTACCTCAAGATCATCTCTTTTCACAAGCTCTGGTTTCTCTTTTTCATAAGTTTGAGGATGTTTTGGTTCTGTTGATATGGCCTCCTCTAACTTAGACATGTTCCTGTTTGGAAAACCAATTATTAAAGAGTCCTGTTCTTGCAAAAGTTCACTAGAAGCATTTGAAATGTCATTTGTTATGGTCTTCATAGATGTCTCTTGGGTAGTTGTATTATCTGTAGCGCCTACAGCCCACTGGGTACTGGTTGTCACCTCATTCTCTTCTTGACTTTGAGATCTATCGGTGGTTACCTCGGCATTAGTACTGACTTGGGTTTCATCTTTAATGTCGCTCTCCGTGGCGTCCTTTTGAACTTCAGTCCTTTCTCTGGCTCCATCAGTTGCAGTACTTTCTTGCGTTGCATCTTTGATCTTGTCTTCAGTTGCCTTCTGTTGATCTTCATTTCTTTCTGTGGTTTCCTCCTTCTCTGTGGTTTCTTCTTGAACTTTGTTGTTTTCAGCATTTACCTCAGTCACAGCATTGATTTGGGTCGTATCGCTGATCTCTTCATTTGTGGCCTGCTCTTTATCTTCAGTATCACCAGTGATTACCTTACTGGTAAGACTTACTTTGGTTGTATCATTGATCTCATTATCTGTTGTTTCTTCTGGAGTTTCGGTTCCACAGGTGTTTCCCTCAAGGTTGGTACTGACCTGGAATGCATCCTTGAAGTCTTTCTCTGCTGTCTTCACTTGAACAGTAATAATTTCATTGGCTGCTTTAGTATCAGTACTGACTTGGATTACATCTTTGAGGTCCCTCTCTGTTGACTCATCTTGCACTTGAGTCCTTTCATGGATTCTTTCAACAGAACCACATTCTTGAGTCGCATTCTGAATTTTGTTATCAGTGGCCTCTTCTTGATTGCTTATTCCTTCAGTGTAAGTACTGACTTGAATTGCATCCTTGCTGTTCTTCTCTGTTGTCTCCTCTTGAATTTTGGGGCATTCAGTAGCTTTCTCAAAGTCAGTACTGACCTGGGTTGTATCCTTTATCTCCTCTGTGCTCTCTTCTTGAACTTGAGTTTTTTTGTGAGCTTCCTCAATGTCATTTTTTACTTGGATTACATTCTGGCTGTCCTTTTGTGTCGTTACCTTTTGACCTTTGGTCCCTATGGTGATTCCTTCAGTGCTACTATCTACTAGGATGGCATCTTTGATCTCGCTTTCTGTTGTCTTGTCTAAAACTTGACTACTTTCATTGTTTGGCTTGGTGGCAATACAGACTTCAGTTTCATCTTTGCTTGCCTCCGTTGTTTGCTCTTGAATTTCAAACCTTTCACTGCTTTGCTCAATGGCAGCACTTATTTGGTTTGCATCCTTGATCTTGTTTGCTGTCTCCTCTTGAGTCTCTTCAGTGGTTTTCCTAACGGCAGTGTCGGTTTGATTTGAATCACTGATCTCGTACTTTGTTTTCTTTTCTTGAACGTTGGTACTGTTGGTGGTCTCCTGAGTTGTAATACACACTTCACTTTCATTATTACTGTTCACTATTAACTTATCTTGAGCTTCAAGTCTCTCATTGGTTGTCTGAGTATCAACACTAACGTGGGTTATGTTATTGATCTCCTCTGTTGACTCCTCAGAAATGTTCCTTTCGCAAGTTCCCTCACTATCAGGACTGAGTGAGGTTAAATCCTCTTTAACATCAGTTTTTTTAGTCTCTGGTTGTGTCTCTAATTGTTCTGTTATTTCCTTTTCTGGTTCTTTATCAACCAAATCTTTGTGTCCATCGTTTATAGTCTCTTGCTCTTGCAGAAGGTCGGTACTTTTTTGGGTAACATCCTCCCTCAAAATCTCCACTGACGTCTTTTCAGTTAAAGTGACATCTCCAGTTTCTTTGGTACTCACACCTATGGCATTTTTGTCTTGTAGTTGTTGGGTTTCTGCTTCCTGTAGAACATCGTCAGTCAACTTGATCTTATTTTGATCAAGTTGTGAATATTTGGGTTCGATTGATTTGTGATCTTCTAGTGTTATCATGTTTCCACCCTGGTACTCATCAGTTTTGGCTTGCTGCTTGCCATCCTCACTCTTCTCAGTTTCCTCTCTGATAACTTCAGCGAAGACATGCAAGTCAAGTTCCTGAGTTAATCCGGTTTCTTTGCTCTCTTTTGTCTTGTCTTCATCAGTTTGTAGAAATTCTGGCATTTGCTGTGATATCTGTTTGGAGCTTTCCTTTTCACCAATCAGATCTTGGTCAGGAACAGTAACAGGCACCTGGTTCAACTGATTGCTACTTTCTTCTTTTACTCTCTCTGTTTCCTGTACGTCACTGGCCAAAGACGTCACTTCCTGAGCCATTTCGACTTGTAAAGGTCTTTCTAAAGTCTTTGCTTTATCTGTGACCTCTTCGACTTCCAGTTCTTGGACCACATTGGGACTTTCAGGCTCTGTTGGTTTACAAGCATCAACTGTTTTATTGTTTTCATAACCTGTTCCCAACATTTGTGTTTCCTTTCCTAGTTTGACCTCATTGACTGGGTCTTTTTGGTCAAGATGACTGATGTTCTCCTTAACATCTACAGCTTCTGTCTTCATTTTCTCATAATTTTCTTTATTATTTTCTTCTAAATTTATCCTTTGCTCCACTTTTCTTTCTTCCAGGAAATTTGCAGCCAACTGTGGTGGTTCTGTGGCTTCAGGCAGTGGGAATTTTTCTGCATTTATAACTGTGCTTACTGTTTCTTTCGCGGCGGCTCCATCTTTAAGCTCCTCTTGGTAGCAATTTAGTGACTCAGTGCTTTTTATTGCTTCATCATTAGGCATTTCATTTGGTTTTGTGTCTCTCTCGCTTTTTTCAGGCTCCGCTGCAGATGAAAGAACCTCTTTGTCTGGATGATTTACAACATTCTTGGATGGCTCACAAACAGTTGCTGCCTCTGTTGTACTGTCCAAAACCTCAGCTGGTGTTTTGCCAAACTCCTCTTTCATATTTTCCTGTGCTACAAACTCTTTTACTAAACCTGCCCTTAGTGTGGAGGCTGTTTTGTCGTTTTCCTCTGAGGTTTGATCCTCCGTGCTGGCCAGGTTAGTTGCGGTGTGGGAGTCTTGGTCTCTGAGGGCCACTTCATCAAGAAGGTTAAAGGTGTCTCGTGCTGACGTAACTGTGTTAGGTGTGCCACCTTCCTGAGCTTCCTTCTCATCAGATGAAGCTTTAGAATCTCTTTCCTCATCTTTAATGACTCTTTTGTCATTATTCAAGGTTGAAGAGGTTTCTGCTGATAAGAGGGTGTCCTCACTGTTTTCTGCATCAGCTTCTGTTGGTTTTTTATCAGAAACTTTTGACTGGGATGGAGAGGTATCATTACTTAGTTCCAGTTTGGACCCTGACTCCAGAACTTCATCTGTAGAAGTCACTTGTAATAAACTCTCTTCCTTCACGTCTTTTTCTTTTGTTTTTAATTCTCCAGTTGGTTCTTTTATTACTTTAATGACTTCCGCAGCAGGTTTGAGCTCAGCTGGACCATCATTGGTATCTGAATGCTGCAGATTTTTGGGTTTGACTTGGGTTTTACTGGTGACATTCTTCTGACTTCTTGTGGGAAGTTTGCTCCCAGATGCTGAAGTCTCAGTCCTGTCCTTTACAGGCGATTTGGGGAGTTTGTCAGTTGGTTTGGGCAATCTGGGAGAAGCAGTTTTCTCCTGCTTTGTGTTTGTTAAGTCCTTCTCTTCAAGGCTAGCGGTTCTGTTAGCAACGGGTTTGGATGGTTTTAACGATGACACGATTCCTGTTCCTGAAATACAAAAACACAATTTTTTTAAACAAATTCGGGAACACAAATGTGTGCATGCAAATAAGAAATGTTTAGACTATTTTAAAGTTATTTAAAACCCTTAAATTCCAACTATTGGAATTATTATTGAATGTTTATAAAAACAAATGATCATTAAAAAATATATGAATCTTGGTGGGATGAAGCTCTAATTTGATGTCACTGAGATTTTTTTGGTATTTTTGAAAGTATTTCTGTATATTTATTATGTCTTGGTATCAAAATTAAAAAAAAAAATACAACTTGCCATAATTACTCAATTTTAGAAGCGTTTGTCTTATTTGATTGAACTTTGGTAGAAGGTTAAATTTAAATAGGAATTGAAACAAAAATACTTAAATTTTTTTTTTTTAAATGCCGATGAATCTCAAAAGGGAGAAAATTTTCAATTTTTTTTACCAATAAATGTAAAATAAAACTCCACGTAGAAATAGATTAAACCACGTTCAAATTAACTGATAACTCGTCAGTGTGTTTAAACAATGTAAAAAAATCTGACATAAAAAAGTCAGAGTTGCAACAATTATAAAAATATAGTACATATTTTTTAACTAAATTATATTCATAAAATACATTAAAAAATAAAACTTCTTAAAATAAAAGTCATAAGTTTAAAATCAAAGTCTTAGAATTTTTTTTTACTTTCTAATTTTAGGGAATGCTTTTAAAAGAATTCATAGTCTTTGGTGCTCAAGCCAATTCTGCCGCTACAATGAGCCTGCCGCTACAATGAGCCTTCACACCATCTGTGCACCACCTTCAGTACACGGCTCAACAATATACATACAACAAATCTTCACAGAGCTTTCAGTGCTTGGGCTTTCAATACTGACACAATAAAGCTTCGCAGCATGTCTGCACCACCCTCAGTACTCAGGCAAACAACCTAGTTACAATGGGTCTTTACAGGAGCTTGGCCAACAAAACACAAACACTACCTTTAAAAGGCCTCTAAGACTTCGGCCAAAATCACAGATACACCAGATCTTCAAAGTGCTTTCAACGCTTGAGCCAAAAGTAGAGTCGGCCTACGTCAGGTGTTCCCACTTACTTTAACATGGGAGCTACTAATGAAACTTCCAAATCGAAAAAATCTAGCAATAGTTTTTCTTGAGTACCCAGGCCAACAATCAAGATATACTAAGTTTTCAGTGTCTTCAGTGCTCAAGAGAAAAATACAGATTCACTCGGCCTGTACTCAACGCGAAGGCCAAAAATACAAATACATTAGGCCCAATGTTCCCTCTAAATTTTTACGCTTCTGAGCAGAAGGGGGCGGAGCAAAAACTTTGACTCTTGTGATGTCAGCAGCAGTGACGAGCCAAACTCAGAAAGAAAGAAGAAAGAAATATGCTCCAGAGCTTTGTCTCATTTTACCATTTTTAGTTTAAATTGGGCTTTATTTTGTGCGCTGCATAGATTTTTTTGTGCGCTATTATTTTGCGAGCAGTGCGCAATTGCGCAGGTTTGCAGCTTAAAGGGAGCATTGATTAGGCCTTCAATCCATTCAATTCTTGGGCCATAAATTGAGGATCATTAGGCTTTTATGGTGCATTCATGGATCGGGACAACATGCAGAACCAATGGACCTTCATGCCATCTCTGCACCACTCTCAACCACCAGGCCAACAATCTAGATATACCAGGCCTTCTCAGAACCTTTGGTGCTTGAGTCAACAACATGTAAATATAAATAGGTTTTTAGTTCAGACAATAAATTTACCTTTCTTTGGACTCCCAGGAAGCGAGGCTGATCTCTCGTTGCCCAGGACTACGTCTTGCTGCTTGTTACTCCGTTTCTGGCTCGTTTTAACATTCAAAGCCGCATGCGTCCCATCGTCTTCCTTATTTCTTACAGTAGAAGAAACCGGCAAGGAACTCTTTGGTTCACGATTCTCCACATGCTTCAGACCCTTTCTTGCCTCAGTCAAAAAGTTTACTCCCGTCTTACTGGGCGAAGGTGAAGCGTTTCCTGGTGCATTTTTCCCACTTTTCATGTCTTGCAGACTTGGTTTTTGGCTGACTTTACTTGCAGCTGGAGGAGATTTCAATGTTTCTTTGGGTCTTGGAGTGACTCCTGAGGCATCAGGAGACTTTGCATCAGTCTCTGAATGAGGCCATTTGGGTATTTTAGTCTTTGCTGCACCGCTTTGTTCTTTGAAAACTGGTGACATAGACGCTGATTTGGATGGAGAAACACTGGATGTGTCTGAGGAGGACTTGGTGGGGACACTCCTGGGTTTTCCTGAGGAAGACGGCGTCCTGATCCCGATGCCTGTGGTGGACCGACTTTCTGTCCCCTGGTTGGAGGCATGACTGCTTGCCACTGCTCCTGCTTTAGACTTGGTTTTGTTCATATCCACAGCTTTGGAGGTGTCTAAAATCTCAGAGTCTGGTTCTTCTTTGGTTATAACATCAACTGCGCTGTCTGATAACGTTTCCTGGTCGACATTATCGTCACTGTGGGAGGTTTTCAGCCTGTCAGAGAAGAGAAAAGCTGATTTATCTCAGTGATAAAAACAACATTTATCTACAACTTCAGGGACAAATTTCTCCTTTTACTTTCAGATTAGAAGGAAACATTCTTTTTTAATAACGCAGGAACCACAAAAACAGGTCTGAGTTGGATGAACTCAAAAACCCTCAGAGGTGGTTTTGTTTGTTGTGACAATTCTGTAAAAATGTTTCACCCAAAAGGAAGAGTTCATGACTCTGCTTGTTGCCAAAATCACTTTTTTTTCCCATATGTATATAGATATATTTTATGAATCTGTACAGTACGTACACTTCCATGTGAGAAAAAGAGAGAGCCGTCAGGTTCTGTATTGTATCTGTTATTTACTGAACTCATCCAGGTGGAGAATTTTACTAAAGAAAAGCACAAAGAAGCTGAAACATGAGAAAAAGAAGAACAATCCCCCTTCATGTAAGTGCACGTACAGCCTACAGGATGTGAGACAAAGATGATCTGCAGATCTCTGAATGAGATGCCCCATATATGAATATTTCACCGCCTCTGCAGGGCCAAACTATTGTTCTGGAGGAGCTTGGGGTCAGGTTGCATTCAGGTTCTACCTCTCTGTTCGACACACGCACACACACACTGATACTCACCCACTCTTTGAAGTGGCTTCCTGATCCTCCAGGCTGATGAAAACCTTCTCAGGGAACACCTTGCGTTTGGACGGCAGGCTCACGGTTTTACGGGTCACACGGACCTCCTCGAGTCCACCTGGATCCGAGTCCGCCTGGTCCTCTGGAAACTCATCCTCAGGTATGACGAGGGCATGGACAGCCAGCACAGGGGGTGAGTCCGCTCTCAGGTCCTCCCCCTTCACTTCATCTCCTCCCACATCATCCTCTCCCAGGTCTGTTTCCACCCAGATGGCTTTATGAAGCTCATTAGGAGAGTCCCTCCCTCCATCTGCTGCTGGGACTGGGGAGGGGATTTCAGGAGTGGTAGGACTTTTGACAGTGGGTGTTGAGACTGTGGGTGAAGCTGTCTTAGATGTGGGTGAGGCTGTCTTGGTTGTGGGTGGGGCTGCCTTGGTTGTGGGTGGGACTGTCTTGGATGTAGGTGGAGCTGTCCTGGATGTGGGTGGGGTTGTCTTTGTTGTGGGTGGGACTGTCTTGGATGTTGGCACAGCTGTAATCGATGTGTTCGAAGTTGTAATGGCCGCTGGAGTGCGATTTCCCAATGTTATCCCACGTAACGCTGTACTGTGCTCCTTCTCTCCAACTTTCAGGAAAGTTTTATTTGATGCTATGCTAATTGAAGTCAAGTTAGGGGAGCGTGGGCTGTCTGTTGCCGTGGGAAACGGGATGCTGAGAGATGTGATGGTGGTCGGGCTGAGGAGGTTCTCCTCACTGGGGTTTTGAACTCGTTTTTCCAGAGAAACCTGCAGCCTCCTGCTGACCTCATCCACCACTGAGTCTGTAAAGGAGGATGGAGAAACACCCCCCTCAGTGGGCGTGGCCTCCCCAGAGTCTGCCCCACTCCCATGGCAGACCTCTTTCACGCTGCCCGTCCCGCTGCTGTTGCTGTCGGCGAAGGGGAGGTCCTCTGCTGGGGAGAAACTAGGCGTAGAGCAGCGACTGAGGGAGGGGCCATCTCCCAACACGCTCGTGGGAGTCCTTGCTCCATCCTCAGATGGAGAACGGAGGAACGCGGGAGAGGCGGGCGAGCTGGAGGTGGGAGACTGTTTCTTTTTTTTCAGGCTGCTGAACATGCTGCCTAATCGATTAAACATCCCTCGTTTCTCCTCCGATTTCTGTAAGAGACAAAGAAATCAGCATCCAATCAAGACACCCTATTTCTCCCCCAACCAACGCCCTCTAATAACACCAGGTCAACATTCATCTCCTCCTTTCTACTAAAACGCTTAACAAGGTAAACCTTATGGACATGTTTTACATCAAAACACGTAGCAGACAGACCATCTGCAGCTGCGTTTTATTTAGGTTGGTTCTAAATCTTCTTTTTTAATGTCGGTTTAGATGTTTTGATTTGAAACTCAACGTGTTCTAGAAAAAAAAGAATTTTTTTGTGACATTTAAACTTAAATGTCACAAAAAAAAAAAAAAAATCCGAAAGAATGAGATTGCGGGTACAAGCGGCCGAAATGAGCTTCCTCTGCAGGGTGGCTGGGCTCTCACTCAGAGATCGGGTGAGGAGCTCTGCCATCCGGGAGGAGCTCGGTGTCGAGCCGCTCCTCCTCCAGGTCGAGAGGAGCCAGATGGGGTGGTTCGGGCATCTGGTCAGGATGCCCCCTGAGCACCTCGCAGGCGAGGTGTTTTGGACACGTCCCACCAGGAGGAGACCAAGGGGCAGACCCCGGACCCGCTGGAGAGACTATGTCTCACGGCTGGCCGGGGAACGACTTGGGATCCTTCCGGGTGAGCTGGAGGATGCAGCCGGGGTGAGAGAGGCCTGGGCTGCCCGTTTGAGGCTGTTGCCTCCGCGACCCGACCCCGGAACAAGCGGAAGATGATGGAACGGAACGGATTTAAACTTAAAAATCAGACCTTTCAGTTTCATCAGATTATTTTATCATCAAAATTTTGAAAAACACAAAAGCTCAGAAAAAAATCAAAGCTCAAATTGTTTTTAAAAAATCTAATAATCAATTTGTTGTTCCAGGAGCAGAAAGTCCAAACTTCCCTCATTCTCCAGCCACAACTTTTATTTATGACAAGATTGGAGATGTAATCCTAACCGGAAGGACCACATGTCCCAATAAGAAGGACTAGGTCTCCAAGCGGACAATCCTACCTGCAGGAAGATTTAATCCTCTCTCAAAGTCTTTCCAACATATTCCTCTCAATAAAAGCATCACAACCATTGAAGAAAAGCTTAGTTGTAAAACTGGGCCAATTTTCTGCCCGATCACCATCCTGCTGATGAAAGATGGACGTATGAAGAACCAGACGTGCTGCAGGTTCTCTGACCTGCTCCGACGGCCCTGCAAGTCCAACTCTGCTCTAGGAAGTGACCAAACATCTAAAGATCTGCTGTCTTCTATTATTTTCTCACAGAAAACTTCTTACACACCTTGACACTGACTCACAATACAAACAGCACATGTCCAGGCAGGAAACACCAACTTTGCATTGCACCACTTTAATACCAGAAATCTCTGGTAAATGTCTAGTTTATGGAACCTGTTCCGTCTTTCTTGTGGTAAACAGATCTAAAACAAACAGCTCTTTTATCAGTTAGAGAACTCACTTTTTCTACCAATGACTCCATAAAGTATCATTTAAATAAGTCCAGACTTTCCTCTGAGATAACCAACAACACGTCCTTATCAAACAGAAATCCTACTTTAAATCCTTCAGCTTCGTTTTCCAACATCTTCAGATTAAACAGCAGCTGGATCGTCTCGTTCACACACACATAGAAACTCTCCTACTTCACCTCCTGCTTTCTCCTGAGCCTTCCTGAATTCTCCGCCATCCCAGGATAGAATCAAACGTGTGTGTGTACGACGCCCAGAGTGTGTCCCAGACATGAATGTCTAGCTGAGGCTCGAGCAGGCATTCCTTCTGTGTTTACTGACAGCAGGAACAAACATCAGAGAGGTGGAGATATTACGACGTACCTGCTCAGATTACTCTCCACTTCCTGATGCTTAAACACACCAGCAGGTTCGAACGCAGAAAAGTCAATCTTTTTATTTTTTTCAAATCAGACACAATTTGATTAAAATAAAAAAGCCAAAATAGTGAGAAAAAGATCTTGATTTATAGCTTTAAATAATTTTTTCCAGTTTTATTCTGAAAGTGATTCATTTTTATGTATGAAACATAAACAGATGTGTGTGTTTTTAATATTAACCATTGACAGCAGACATAGAGGACTGGTCGAACTGGTTTGAGTGTGTGACTGGGAGAAAAACTATTCAGATGGGATTTTTTTTTTCACCTCAACCTGGTTAAAGAAATAAAATCTGCTTTCAGACGGAAAGAAAATGCAGGAACAACATGATGATGTAAGAAAGTCTCAGAAATAGCGTTTTATGGTCATCTCCGAGGCGCCCCCGTCTGGTAACACATTGAGATATTTCAAATTTCACCAAGATTTGATTCATAAATATTTTAAAAATTTATATTAAAAAGCAGTTTTTTGAAGTTTTTTTTTCTAAGGCCTGTGAAGTTAAAACGTTAAAGCAGGGCATCATTTTAAATGTGTTTATTTTAATTGATTAAATTAATTTTGTTGTGTTTTCTGACCTGCTTATCTC
The DNA here is from genome assembly GCA_902685375.1 of Neostethus bicornis. Lineage (NCBI taxonomy): Eukaryota > Metazoa > Chordata > Actinopteri > Atheriniformes > Phallostethidae > Neostethus > Neostethus bicornis. The sequence continues at coordinate 3,263,012 of LR738552.1, forward strand.
TGATTGGATCCCACGGGATCCTGGAGCCTATCCTATCGTGGCTAATTACAGGTGAGAGGCAGGATACACTCCATAGAAGTCACCAGTCTGTTGCGGGGCCCAGACACTCAGTCCTAAGGGCAATTTTATTTATTTTTACATACTGTATTGATCCCTCATTGGGGAAATTTGTATGCTGCACTACTACACCACAGCAGGCTGCCACGCCGCCGCCATTGGTAGGAGAAACGGGGGGTTAGGCGTCTTCGCTAAGGGCCCTAGACATGAACTCAGTGGGATTCGAACCCGCGAACTTCCGGTTAACTTCCGAGGGCGAACACTCTACCACTGAACCACCGTTTATAGCAGCCAATCAACATAACATGCATGTTTTTGGAGAAAACCAGAGAAAACCCACACATTCACAGGGAGAACATGCAAACTCCACACAGACAAGTCTAGAATCCTTGGAGAAGACACCTAACCCCCCGTTCCTCCCACCATTGGCACCGTCGTGGCAGCCTGCTGCGGTGTAATGCAGCAAACAAATTTCCCCGGCGAGGGATCAATAAAATATACATTATTATTAAAAGTCTTTCATTTTTTTCCAGCACGTACGAAACGCCCGAAGATGTGGTGCGCCTAATGTGTTGCTGTGCGACTTCAGGAGAGTAGACGTAAAAGAGGGCAGCAGAAGAATGATAATTGTGGAAGTGTGGACCTGAAAGAAGACGGCCAACACACTTTTACTAAGACTGGGCGGCCGCTCCGGGTGAGTTACAGATTGTAGATGTCTGGTCTAACGTGTCTGATTGCACTGTTTTTACAGCATCATTCATGAGAAGCCGCATGGCAACCAAATGGACTCTGGAGAGTCCATGGAGAGGCGATAGCTCAGTGGTAAAAATGATCGCCCTTGGACCAGGAATTTGTGGGTTCAAATCCCACTGAGCTCACAACTAGGTGTCCTTGGGGAAGACACCTAACCCCCTGTTTCTCCCACCATTGGTGCTGTCGTAGCAGCCTGCTATGGTGTAATGTAGCACACAAATTTCCACATTGGGGGATTAATAAAGAATATCTTTTTTTCTTGTTCTTTTCAGAAACACAAGATGAGAACTCTGATGGACTTTTGGAGGCTGATAGAAGGATTATTGTGAGTATTTTACTAACAACCAAACTCAGTTTTGTTTCCTTTTCAAAAACTCCCACCAACATGCATGTTTTACTGACCACGCCCTAAAACCCAGTGTGCTCATAGCATGTTTTAAAAACAGAAACAGCACCAGTAACTGACGCTGCGTCTTATGATCCAGTGTGCACTTCGTTCATAAAAATACAACAAAAAGGATTCATTTAGATTTTTTTTTCCTGAAATTTGCAAATAATCTTTAATTTTTTTTTATTGATTTACGGCTCTACTTTTTTCCATTTTTTTTTTCACAACAAAAACCTACCTGAAATGTTTTTTTTTTAAATGCATGTTTGAGAGTGATTTGCAGAATTCAGATTCTATTTGGATGCCGGGTTGTTCTTGGTTGTGGATGTTGTTCTCTGTTACATCCACATATTAACATAAGCAGCAAGTGTTTTTGCGGCGACAGCGCACATGTTCTGTGTCAGATAAGAGGTTGTATGTGTAACCTTATACAACAAGAAGTAGTGCTCCACCTTCCCGCTTTGCCCCACAGAGAATGCCCAGGATTGTCCCGTCAATCGCTCCATAGAGCCCCAAACATTGCAACTCTTAAGGTCCCGCTTCCCACTGTGAGGGAAGTGTCTCCAAGAAATGTGTCATGGTTCTTCCCTTTTGACCCTTTCACCTTCCTTCTTGTTATGTCCTCTGCCCTAATTCCTCACCTGGTTCCAACTGCACCTCTGTCTCATCTACTCCTTGTAATTTAAGCCCTGATGTTCTTCACTGCTTTGTCAAGTTGTCCTTGTCTGGTCCTTCCACACCTGGTTTGGCCAGCCAGTTTTAAAGCAAACCTGCCCAGGTTTGCTCACCAGGTCCACCTACTGTACATGCCTTCCTCCTCTGAGCCCCTTTCCTCAAAAAAATGGTTAAAACTGGCTGATGTGCACGTAGGTCTCCATCCCTACACTGTGGCTTAACGGTTACTGCAGTAACCAGAACAAGAAGGTGTGGCACACACACATCTGGTTTGATCATTTTGGGCACAGCTTACCTCCAAACAAGCATGAAAAAAAAATGAATGGATGGAGTTTGATGCAAAGTTCTTTTCTAGTTTAGTCCAGTTTTGTTGGTAAATGTGACCCAGTTTTGCAGAGTTTTGGCTGCTTGGTGTCAGAAAGGACTTCAGAAAAAGTTGCAATTTAAAATAAATGAATTTTTCTTGAGGTTCTTGGTTGAAGGTAACATTAAAACTTGCAACATGATAAGCAAGTTTTGCAGCTGATGATAGTCCTGTAAAATCAGTTAACTGTAGCAAGCAACATTTTTTCAAACTATAAACCAGGTGTTATTTATGTTGCTGCAGAATGCAAAGACACATAAACATTGATAAAAGTCATAAAAACCCACCTTGAAGAACTTGGACGGAGAAAGTGGGCTGCTTGGCTGAGACATGTTCAGGCTTATTACAGAGGAGCACTCTGACTGAGGGTCCCAATCCGAGTCAGTCCGGAAACTGCAGCCAGTGGAAATGCTCAACTGGTCATAGCTCCTGGTGGAGAGAGACAGGAAACAAACAGGGAGAGGGAGAAAAAGGGGGTGGGAGGATGTTATGTCACTGGCTTTTGTTTCTCCTCTTGCAGCTTCTGCTTTTTTATTTGTGCAGCTTTATAGTTTATCTTGATTCACTTTATACTGGTTTCTGTGCTCAAATGGCTTTAAAGCCTAATCAAACTTTACAAGAAGGTACATAGAAGTGGTCGAAGCGGTTAAACCCAAACAGTAACCTAAATACCTTTACCTACTGGTGGGCTTCTAGCTAGCTTTAATAAAGAAGTGTTACACATACACACACGTGATACACAGGGTGCTCATAGTTAAGTCAAAAATGCAATATTTGCCAAAAAAAAAGAAAGAAAGAAAAGCACCTATTATTTTAACATTTGTTTTGCTATTGTGAATCCCCCCTCCTCTCGCTCTCCACTTAGCTCCCTGACCCTAAAACCTTGTGTACTTGCACGATAATAGCTCAAATTTTATTTGAGGCTTCAAATACAGCTTTAATGATCCTTTTTTATTCTTATTTTGATGTTTTTAAGAAAAACTGAGCATGAACGGAACAAAATCCATGGCCAAGAACAATACTGGGTTTAATTAGTGTTTGAGGTATCAGGATTCTAGATGTAAGAGCTTGCAAACTTCTCAAATATGAATGAATGAAATGATAAACTACTTTATGCATGAACGTTAAGTGAGAACTATGTTCAAATATGGTAGAAAACTCCAAAAAGTTTATTTGCAAAAGAGTAACCAGTATGTTGGTAACTAATCAGTAAGCTATACCAGATAATGATAAACCACTGGTTTGCTTTCTTGAAGGGAAAATAGTTACTTAGTAAATTAACGAGACAGCCAAACAACAACCAACTCACAGATTAAATTCTTTGCTAGTTTCATTTGTGGTTAAAGGTAACCAAACAGGAATGAATTACAGAGATGCCAAGTTTTTGGCTTCACAAAGAGGGAGATTTTTAGGCGGGGCCAAAAGGAGGAGGGGCTATGACATAACATGACGTCACATCCGCCAATGGACAACACCCGCCATGACAGTTGGCATAAACAAACCGTTCAAAACATGAGAAAACAACTGGAAAATTGTGGGTCTTATGTGTGTTACCACCAAGCCATATCTTCACCAAAAATAATACTGGTAATAGACCATGCAGATCGCTACTAGCGGCTTTTAGATGCACAGCTGCAGCAGCAGGAGATGCCATGTGCTTAGCCTCATTCTACCTAATCTTGTTCATGGAATGCACTGGAGTGTTCATCATGTAGGAGTTTTATTAGCCTTGGCGGGTGAGCGTGAGATAGGTCTTAATTGTGGTGGCACGTCTGGAATTATAAGGAGAGATTGACGCAAAAATCGACTGAAGGTTTCTATTTTAAATGCTATTCATGTATCAAAAACATACCTCAACTGGTATGTTTGTTTGAGTCATTTGTAAACTCTCCTGTCTGGTATTCAGATAATTTCTCTACTAAGGAAGGACATTTTTGTGTATCATTGTTACTGCTGCGTTTTTAGTTTTACAGTTTTTGCAGCCCCGCCCGTCCTTTCAAACATCATGTGCAGCCTGTTTACCTCCAAAAGTCACATAAGGCCGAATGGGCTGTCCCTAGTGTCAAATAATCCTTTAAAAAACCAACACAAACACCTTTAATCTGCTGTTTGGAGTCTTAGCAGGTGCTGACAGCTTATACTGTTATCATGTTTTCATTTACATCTTTACGTCGAGCTGAGGAAACACACAGATGATAGACAAAATATGACACCTGACGAACAACATTCACTCCTCAGCTCAATTAGAGCGCTGCAGAGGATTGTAGGAAACCTCTGAGGCATTAGGTGCTTCTATTTTAGGAATAAGTGGTATTTCAGTTACGCCAAACCCAGTCTAAGAACCCAGCAGGTTTACGTTTTATTTCCGACAGTACAGCCCTGCCAAAGGACACGAAAACATTTCCCACGGGGTAATAAATCCAGAAATATCACTTTCTTTTCATTCTTTTTTATGCTTTTTAACAAGCGACTATTGGCATGTAATGAAAACTAAACTCTGAGGAGGAACTCTTCGCTGCTCAGCTAAGTGCCTGATCTAAAATCCAAACATGAGGATTTAATAATTAAAGAGTAAAACTTAGTAAATTTACAGCTTTCTTTGGTTCAAACAGGAGCTTTCTTTCCCTCAGCCACTCTCACGCATGTGAATCTACAACGTTTAGAAACATGGCTGTACTTTAGCTCTGCTTGCATTTTAGGATTTTAAAAATGACTTTCATAAAAACGTCGACACAGTGGGTAGCACAGTGGCCTCACACTAAGAAGGTTGTTGGTTCAAGTCCCGGGTGGGGGTGAAGCTTGGAAAAACTGGTCTTTATGTGGAGAGTTTGCATGTTCTCCCTGCGTATGTGTGAGTTTTCTTCGAGTACTCCGGTTTCCCCCCGCCTTCCAAAAACATGCAAGCTAGGTTGATTGGCCACTACATAATTGCCCCATGAATGAGTGTGTGTGTATGGTTGTATGTGTGTGGCCCCGCGTTATTCGGGGTGTACGCTGACCCTTGCCTTGAATCAGCCAGGATGGGCTCTGAGACCCCCTGAAACCCAGAAAGGGATAGACGTTTAAGAAGGTGACCGACTTTCAAAAAAATGGCATAGTTTGGTCCACAAAAAAAAAAAGTTTTAACTTTGGGCAAAATATGCACCAAAATGCAGAAAAATTACTTATTTTCAAAATGTTCTGGGGTCGAGGGGGATGTCCCCAGATCACCCTATACTGGTGAGCACCACAGGTGCTCGTTTTGTTTATGAACTCACGTCCCCCCTTTTAGAAAATCCTGGATTCGCCCCTGTACATGATTTATAAAGTCTCAGTGAAAAGCCCGGCAGTAAACGTGGAGCTAACATTAGCTGGAGAAGATTTCACTAGTGGACAGAAATACAGAAAAATAAAATTATATTCAAATATATTTTCAGTCGTACGTGTGAAAAGTAATCTTCAAGCCATGCTTTCAATAGTTAAGGATACACCACAGATGGAATAAGTTGAGATATTCTGAGTAACTACAGACCTCATAGACACACTAAAGGATATCTTTTTATAGCTCCTTAATATCTTTTATAGATATTAATGAGGGTTTATGTGTCCCCTTTATGAACAGAAACTTTCACAAAAACGATGTTAGACCTGCAGTACTATCTTCCCTCACATGGGGGCAGAGCTTGATTAGTTTTCAGACTGATGAAAGGGTTTGTTTTAAATCTTTTTATCTCTATCTGGAAGTAAAGAAACAAAGATCAAAAATATCATCATGAATTAATCAAAGCAGCTGTTTAACTTTTAAAAAGATAACACCTCTGTATCTTCATGTCCACATTAGTTACTCTATCATCTTGGGTTTTGTTCATATTTCTGAGTCACACAGATACTGTATCCTCATTGATGATAAAACAATGAGCTGATACTTGCATGTGATTAACTGCCAACCTGACTGAGCATTTGTTTGTATAGTCAAATTTTCTAATTTTCTTCTGCAACCATCTTTCCCCCCCCCATTTTTAATCTCACATGTGACCTTTCTCTCTCAACTCTTCATGTTATTGTCCCTCCCTGCCCCCAAGCAGAGGAGAAACACCTCATCTGTAGGTAGAGATTGGTTCCAACTCTCTGTCAGAAGCACATGGACGGTTAAACAAAATCCACAGACGTTTCTTTGTTATTTTAAACAGGTTTTACATAATTTTTTACGCTTTTCCGGTTGTGAAACATCAAACATATGAAATCGTTCTCCTCCTCCTCCACTCTCACTCCTTCTCCTCCCATTCTAACAACTATGGCCTCATGTTTTTCTCTTTTTAAAAAGGTGGTTTTAGGTTTTTGTGGAGTAATAATTATCATTTCACCACAAAAAAAAAGTTTATATACACATCTATTCAGTTCCACTTCTGTTTTTGACATTGTGAATTACACCTTCCTCTCGCTCCCCATCTAATATGCACCCTGGGCGTGTGCATGACACAGTGTATAATCTGTTTTGAACCTGCAAAAACAGTATGACATTTGCATCACGTTAGCAAAGCTAATCTAAAGTCTTGTACATTTTTAAAAGTAAAATGACGTGACATGTTTTACTGAGCATTAAAAAAAGCGTGTATTCAGATATTTTTATTATTACATAAGAACGTGAGCGTGAGAGAAAACAAAATTTATGGCCAAGAACAAGCTGGCATTTGAACAGCATCCAAATACTGGATGGGAGAGCTTTCAAACATGCAGCAATGTTTTTAAGGCGGGAATAATGTTCAAACCTCCAAAAAGTTCCTTTGAAATAATACCTGCTTTTTAAACTGGACTGAAATGTTTATGGATCTCACTGACTTTTTACCAGTTTTTTTTTTTCTAAATCATCTACAACCCGAGGAGATCACGTCCACATTTCACATCACACCTTAAAGTTTAATTTAAATTTCCCAACATTCTACGAAAAATGACTCAATCCCGCCCGAAAGCAAAAATCTGTTCTTTTAAACCAAAGTGACACCACCGAGGTTCAAGCTGATACATGCTGACAGAGATCAGAATCAGGAGGAAGCCATGGCTGTGTCGTTGGTGCCTCCAGCGTCAGGGCTGATTTATACCTGTGTGTTTGTGTGTGATATGTTGACTGTCTTACTCTCTATGGATGGATTTGCCTCGCGGTTACGCAGCTGCTTCAAGCTGCTACTTCACACATTTTCTCTGATGAATCACATCTGAATCAGAATGTGATAGATATGATATATATGATAGATAAATGTGTGAGCAATCGAGGATCTCCACGTCAGTTTCAGACATGAAACAAGATGCATGGTATTAAAAAAAAAAAACATCTAATTGCAATTTTTCTTGTGGATATTGTAACAACAATTTAATATGATTAAGGTTAATCTTTTCATGCTTCTGCCCACATTTGCACCACACGGCGTTCTCGGAGGCTGCTGTGTATGAAAATACAGTGCAAAGCACATCAAGTCAACAAAGCTAGTGCATTATCTTTCATATTCTTGTTTTCACTACCTGTTGAAAGGACGGACTGAGCATAAGCAGAGCACGTGGACTAAAACACTTGCTTCCTATGTTAGAATGTGTGTGTGGCGTTGAACAAAATCTGTGTTGAAGAACAACCTTTACATGTCATCAGAATAGTGGACGGAGTGCTCGCAAATTGCTCCCTCCGATATTCAGATATTATTCAAATGCCAGATTGTTAAACGGCATGAGTTGTGTTCTCTGCCACGCCCACATTCAAACATAGGTAGGAAGTGTTTTAGTGCACATGCTCTGCTCATGCTCAATCCTGCCTTTCATTAGGTACTATCATTTTTATATAACTGCAACAAAATAGGAATAAATAAATAATCTGTGCTAGCTTTGATAACTTGATGCTCTTTATATTGTTTGCAATCTCAAACTACATGTACCCTTTGTCGTGCACCATGAAGGCTTCGGGACGAAACAGGAAGGAATTTTTGGGGGGCGGGGGCAAATATTGCAATTCCGACCAAACAAAAGGTTTCATGTATTAATTACATTCACTCTTTAAGTAATATTAAAAAAGAATTTTACACCTCATTTGATCAACTTTTTTTTTTATGCAACTCTTTCTGTAACAATCCCACAGATTAACACAAGTGACCAACAAGTCAGACCACATTTTTCATCATCTCAGCAGGTCATAGGAAACATGTTCCCACATGTAGATTTATACTTTGTCTTTTGTTTTTACTGAGTTGTTTTTTTCTTTACGTGTCATTTTAAAAATTCATGTGACTGTGCAGCTGAACTTAGCCTGCAGGACTCATTAAGAACATTTCCCCCCCTCGTGCAGAAGCTATAAATGCAAGACATTTTGGTTTCAGCTTCAAACAAAGACCAAGTTATGTCACTGCTTTAGTTCTTTATGGAGGAACAATGTCACCGAGTTGAACTCTGAGATCAAATAACTCACACAAAAGAGAACAAATAAGACTTGAAAAGTTCTTATGTTTAACTAAAACAGGTTTAGAGTCAAAATGTAAAGTTCGTAAGAAAAAAAATGAAGGCGAAGAAAAAAAGTGACCTGAGAATTTTTTGTCTGCATAAAATTTATCTTGATAAGTTTGTGACAAAAGCTACAAGAAAAACCTGCAAAAAAAAAAAAAACACACTAATAAACATGTACATGCAAGAATAGAGACCTGCTCACATGCTGCTTTACACACAAACACTAACTCTAACACACACACAGTTACACATACACAGTTTCCAAATGTTGAGCAGATAATACTTTTTCTGTTTCTCTGTGTGGATCCTCAAAACTTTCTGTTTGTACTTTGTAATGTCATTTTAGCATCTGCATATTTGTCTGACAGAATCCTTCCTCATCATGTCTTTATCTCTTTAAACCAGGGGTCACCAACGTTGTATCGCCAGCAGGCCCGCTTCAAGGCGCCCGCGAAGCATGCGTCAAAGATTGCACGGCTCGTTGAACAGGTCGATATAAATGTGATACACGTTTTAAAATTATTGCTCACATCGCGTCTACTGTAAAATAACACTAAAGAAAAAAAATAAAGTAAAAATAATTTCAGAATTCAAAAATAATATTTGATACAAACTCGTCTCTTTCCGCGGGGCCACCCACCCTAATGTCCCCTTTCCTGACGGGTTGACCAGGGAGGTAGCTTGCTTCTGCTTTTGACCCAAAAAAATGGCAGAAAAGTAAATAATGACATAATTTTTTAACGGTAGTTGGGTTTGTTTTTTTACGTCCTTCAATGAGAAATGTCTGCGTCTTATTTGCGGGGCGACTGTTGCAGAACCAAAGCGGCACAATGTGGAGAGGTTCTTCAAAATCTGCCACAGAAACTTTGATGCCAACCGTCCACCTGTTAGCACATCAAGGACAAAAAAAGCCCAAAGAGTAAAAGCAGCTTTTGACAAACACCTTCACCCTCAGTGCTTCTGCGCATGTCCATGACGCAACCAAGCTCCGCCCCTATGACGTGAACCCTTGAAATGAGCTACCTAGCCCTTCATGGGACTTCGAGCCTGTAAAGTAGCCCTCTGCCTCATAAAGTTTGGTGACCCCTGCTTTAAACTGTGAAAAATAGAATGTTGTCATCCACATATTTCTGCTTTCCAGCAGCAGAGAGATCATTTTTGTTTTCCAGATTGATGGAAATATCTGCTTAATAATGTGGAAGAGTGGTCTGGAGTTTTTTTTTTTTAATTGGGCTCAACTGACAAACTGATTATCACAAAAAAAAATCTCCAAAACGCTGAGATACTAAACAATCCAGATAAACCAAATGATTTTGATGACACTTAAATTCAAATTGCATAATAGTTTGGAACACGTTGTCTTTACAAACAGACATGCATGTTTAGACAGACACACACACACACACACCCTCACTAACACTAAAACCTACATACACTACATTTTTAGTTCAGATCTGTAGATTATTAATGTTAAACACACTGGGATTTTATGTTAGCATGCTGCTAAACTTGAAGACAGGTTGAAGTTTAAACGGTAATAATCTGTTCGTTTGTTTGCTGCAGAACGCCAGACTGTTAATCTTCTTCTTTTGGCATTCACCTTCAGGGGGCGCCACAGCAAGTCAGCTTCTTCCATCTAACCCTATCTGCTGCATCCTCTTCAGTCACACCAACTATCTTCATGTCGTCCTTCACTGTATCCATGAACCTCCTCTTTGGTCTTCCCCTAGTCCTCTTTCCTGGTGGTTCCAAACCCAGCATCCTTCTTCTGATGTACTCGGTCTCTCTTCTTTGTACATGTCCAAACCATCTCAGTCTGGCCTCTTTGACTTTAAAACCTCTAACATGTGCTGTTCCTCTGATCCTGTCCATCCTGGTCACTCCCAGAGAGATCCTCAGCATCTTCATCTCTGCTACCTCCATCTCTGTTTCCTATCTTTTCCTCAGTGCCACTGTCTCTAGACCAATCAGCATGGCCGGTCTCCTCACAGTTTTGTACACTTTCCCTTTCATTTTAGCTGAAACTCTTTTGCCGCACATCACACCTGATACTTTTCTCCACCCGTTCCAACCTGCCTGCACATGCTTCTTCACCTCTTTTCCACACTCTCCATTGCTCTGGACTGTTGATCCTAGATACTTAAAATCTTCCACCTTCTTTATCTCTTCTCCCTGTAACCTCACTTTTTCATTTGGATCCCTCTCATTCACACACATGTACTCTGTCTTACTCTGACTAATCTTCACGACTGATCCGGTATGGTATTTAAAACACCAGACTAAGATTACAAAAAGAAAGTTGTCAATTTTAATAGTAGTTTTATAGCCGGGTTGAATATAATGTTCACAAATGTGTTAAACTGAATAAACTCACAAGGATTCTTTTCACTTCCGATAACATTTAACCCTTCTTCTTCTTCTTCTTTCTGCAAATCTCGGCCCTTTTCTGTTGTTACATCCCATTTTTTTGTTTGTTTTTGAGTTGAGCAGAAAGAATCTATTAAAATTGCAAATTTTGTTTAAAAATAGTCTGAGATTTTATTTCAAGGGCAGGTCAGCCAGACCTAGCGTACACTCTGTAACACTCACACACACACACACACACACACACACACACACACACACACACACACACACACACACACACACACACACTGACTTTTAGAGTCACTGTTGGCTGGTATGTCTCTGTCACCATAGCAACTCACTGATGTTACCTCATCTGTTCTTCAAACGAGATCAGGCAAGATTATCTGTGTGGTTACAGAGTCTCACTTCATTTAAACTCACACACACACACTAATCAATAGACCGTGTGATCGCTTCATGATCAAACACTTTGTATCAGGACTTTTAAAGGCTTTTTAATCAAGAAAAAAAGAGGTTTTAACCAGAAAAAAAAAGTAGCATTTTCTGTTTAAATGTTTCAAGTTCTAATTGTTTTACTTCACAGCACTGACACACACGGTACACCATCAGTGCTTCGTTATTCTGTAGAGCCTAGGGATGGTTTCATATGAGATTTTTTTCTTAACTAAATCAGCTATTTGCTCGGAATCCAAACATCATCGATTCACAAACATACAAATCCTGATTTAATGTTGGCTTCAGGTTTATTCTTGTTTGCCCCTTGAGGTGTTTTATGCTGTGCCACTTGCAATGCCAACATTCATTGAGTTCATGTAAGAAAACTTGGCATGTTTATTATTTCTGAGCGTTCAACCATGTCATTAGCACATGTTTGGTGCATTTTATTATAAGAATGTACAAGAAATTCAAATAAAGAAATGTTTTACTATTAACTCTTAAATTTGTGTGTGTGGTTCCGCAGCAGGATGGTAACTTGTTCTGGATGTACCCTGCCTCTTGCCTAAAATCAGCTGGGATAGGGTCCAGCTCCCCCCAGAACCTCTTTAGGAATAAGCGGTTCAGAAGATGGAATGAAACGGAAGGTTTATCTATGCTGACTTTTCACATTTCCACACAGGTGTCTTTTTTTCCAGCTGCGGCCGATCCTTCCACCCAACCTTAGAAAACAAAACGAAGGCCTCCAAATCAAACAAACTAACCCAACCTGAAATAGTTCCCAGTAAGAACTGAAACAAGGGGAAAAATAAGACATCAAATTGTGTCAAAAAGTTAATCTGTAGCTGGTACTGAGTAACTGTGGGTATTTATTCATTCATCTTATGAACCGCTCATATCCAGACAGGGTAGCAGGGGGTGCCGGTTCCCATCCCGGCTGTTTCAAGACGAGAAGCAGGGTACACCTCGAACATCTAACCAGTCTGTTTGGCGCCACACACACATCATCCATATTCATTCGTCGGGGCAATTTCGTAATGGCCAATCAACATGCATACTTTTGAAGAGGGGGCGGGGCAGACCGGAGGAAACCCACACATACACAGGGAGAACATGCAAACACCACACAGAAAGGACAATGTTTATCCCCCACCTGGGACTCAAACTCCCGACTTTCTTGCTGTGAGGCCACTGTGTTATCCCGCAGTAACTGTGGGCAGTTTCATTCAAATTCCTCCTGTTGTTTGGGAGGTAGTGTTTATTAAGTGTTACAGAAGCACAGACAGACCGAGTGCTTAATGCTTCTTTATCATTCTGTGGGTGGAGACATAATAGAAGGAGCCCAGAGCCTTCCCTCATCTGCCTGATTTGAGACACCTGAAGGTGTTTGTGCAGGTGCATTTAAAAAGGCAGTCTGCCTTCCCTTTAGTGTCGGGTCATCTTCGTCCCTTCCAGACAGGTCTTCCTGGCTGCCTGACCAAGACAGGCTGGTTTGAACTTTAACCATGAAACAATCCTCCTGATCACAGCTTACTGAACTCCTTTTCAAAATAAATCCTGTCTGTTGTCCTGCATTTGGGACCTCGTTCCTTCCACATCCTCGTCATGACATTAAGTACACTTTAAACTCTGCGCGGTGACTTATTGACCTGCAGCGATTGATGATAAACAGAGAACTGTTTGTAGATTTTACCCTGGATGACTCCCATGTCTCTGCTTGTTAGAAAAGCTTTAATTAATTCTAATAATTCTCCTGAACATAATCAGGCATATTTGGACCAACACCAGAACCTTCTAATGACTTTAATTTGATATAAAAAGCTACGTCTGTCATTTTTAATCCCGTCGCTACTTGTACAAAACGCTTTAAATCATAAGTTGGCTGCAAAAAAAAATATCTGTCATCTAACTTTTGGGAGAATCTCAACATCTGTGGTTAACACTAGGACCGCCGCGTTCTAAATCTACCTGCAAGCGCCATGACCGTCAATCTGACCGCTTATGTAATTATTTATGTTTTGCGCTCATAAATAAACTTTTACACCAATTAATTTTTAAAGTAATAATATTGATAAAATGTTAAATATTTTTAAAACTAGAATAAAAAAGCAAACAACAAAGTATAATGATCTAATTCGTCATTAGCCTACTTTATTTTGCATTTTGCGCTGCTGCTTCAAAAATGTCCTTGTTAAAAATGGTTTGTACGCTGTATTCCAATATGTTATCCTGAACTTTCAAGACTTATCTAGAAAACATGGCATACTTTATTCAGACAACAATTTTCTTACTCTCTTCATGGTGTCTCCTCAATATTATCTCACTCAACCTTTCTAAAATGGTTCTGTAATGGCATCAGAGTCCTCCTTGTCTCTCTCCACAAACATAAACACACACAAACTTGTGTGGCAATGTGTCAATAAACACATTACCATAGCAACAACTTCTGCAGAAGGTGTTGCCATGGCAAGGATTGTGGCAATGCATGCTTCCTCTCAGCTGCTGTGGGGCGCAGCAGGTTAGAGAAAATAAAATCCTATTAAATTGATACAATAAAAAACATGTTCATATTAAAAGTCATAAAAGGTCAGCCTTCTAGGTTGTGTTTTATTGATTTTACTTAACATATTAAAGTGGTGCGAAGTCATGTTGACGGCGGAGGCGGTCCTAGTGTTAAAAAAATATTGATAGACTAAAAGTGTCTTGTATTTGCAGACAAATGAAACAATAAAAACGGTAAACTTGAGAATAATTAATTCAATTCAGAATAAAATTGATATTCTTGTGGGAAAAAAAAAGGAGTAAAAGGTCAGAAAAATCCAGAATAAAGTAAATAAAATATACAACCGGATTCCAAAAAAGTTGGGACACTTTAGAAATTGTGAATAAAAACTGAATGCAATGATGTGGAGGTGCCAACTTCTAATATTTTATTCAGAATACAACATAAATCACAGGTCAATAGTTTAAACTGAGAAATTGTATGATATTAAGGAAAAATATGCTCATTCAAAATTTTATGGTGTCAACAAATCCCAAAAAAGTTGGGACAAGGCCATTTTCACCACTGTGTGACACCCCCCCTTCTTCTTAGAACACTCAACAGACGTCTGGGCATTGAGGAGACCAGCTTCTCAAGTGTAGACATAGGAATGTTCTCCCATTCTTGTCTAATACAGGCCTCTAAGTGTTCAATCGTCTTGGGTCTTCTTTGTCTGACCTTCCTCTTAATGATGCGCCAAATGTTTTCTATAGGTGAAAGATCTGGACTGTTGGCTGGCCAGGTCAGTACCCGAATCCTTCTCCCACGCAGCCATGATGTTGTGATTGATGCAGAATGTGGTCTGGCATTATCTTGTTGAAAAATGCAGGGTCTTCCATGAAAGAGACGACGTTTGGATGGGAGCATATGTTGCTCTAGAACCTGAATATATTTTTCTGCATTGATGGTGCCTTTCCAGATGTGCAAGCTGCCCATGCCACACGCATTCATGCAACCCCATACCATCAGAGATGCAGGCTTCTGAACAGAGCGTTGATAGCAACTTGGGTTGTCACTGTCCTCTTTGGTCCTGATGACATGGCGCCCCAGATTTCCAAAAAGAACCTCAAAACGTGATTCGTCTGACCACAGAACAGTCTTCCATTTTGCCACACTCCATTTTAAATGACTCCTGGCCCAGTGAAAACGTCTTCGCTTGTGGATCTTTGTTAGAAATGGCTTCTTCTTTGCAGAATAGAGTTTCAGCTGGCAACGGCGGATGGCACGGTGGATTGTGTTCACTGACAATGGTTTCTGGAAGTACTCCTGAGCCCATGCTGTGATTTCCTTCACAGTAGCACTCCTGTTTTTGATGCAGTGTCGTTTAAGGGCCCGGAGATCACGGGCATTCAGTATGGTTCTCCGGCCTTGACCTTTACGCACAGAGATTTTTCCAGATTCTCTGAATCTTCTGATGATATTATTCACAGTTGATGATGACAACTGCAAACTCTTTGCAATTTTTCGCTGGGTAACACCTCTCTGATACTGTTCCACTATCTTTTTACGCAACATTGTGAGAGTTGGTGATCCTCTACCCATCTTGGCTTCTGAGAGACACTGCCAATCGGAGAAGCACTTTTTATACCCATCATATTGCCAATTGACCTGATTAGTGCTGATTGGTCTTCCAGGTGTTTGTTGTATGCTCAAATGACTTTTTCCAGCCTCTAATAGGTTCTTGTCCCAACTTTTTTGGGATTTGTTGACACCATGAAATTTTGAATGAGCATATTTTTTCTTAATATCATACAATTTCTCAGTTTAAACTATTGACCTGTGATTTATGTTGTATTCTGAATAAAATATTAGAAGTTGGCACCTCCACATCATTGCATTCAGTTTTTATTCACAATTTCTAAAGTGTCCCAACTTTTTCGGAATCCGGTTTGTAGAATAAATATGCAAGTAAAATCCTGAATAACATGTTCTAGAAAAATTAAGTAACGCCCAGAATCATGCTAATAAAATATTGAAGGAAATTAGTATGTTTGAGAAAAAACGCGTAAAATAATTAGTATAAATCAAAATAAAGTTGAAAAAATATAGTAAAATTCAGAATAAAGTTGGTCTAATTTAGAATAAAGTTAGTTTTAATCGAATCCCGTAAAAACATGGATCATATGGAGTCGTACCCTCATCACAAAGTCTCTCTTTGGCTGAGAGTTTGTGTCCTTCTGTCTGTGTTCACATGGTGATAAGTATGAAAAAAATATGATTCCGAGTGTCCTTGAAACAGAAACAAATGTGGAAGTTTTCCGTTAGCTGTTGGAGCCTGCAGCTGCTGGTAAAAAACCTCAGACAAGGGATGGAACGGGTTCAAGTGCTGACTCAGCTTCTGTTTGGTGTTTGCAGGGTTTAGTGATTCACTCAGAAACTGTTGAAAGATGGTATCTTTTTAAGTCTTAAATAAAGACACTTAGAATCCAGATAGAGGCGGTTTTGATCGAACCCCCTGATGTACAGGTTTATTGTTGGATCGTCTCACTCAAACATGAGGCTCTCTGATGGGAGTTTTTTTTTTTTTTACTTTGTTTCCTTCATGTCTCAAAACACACAGTTGCACATTCCTTTAAAAAATCCAGTGCAATGAGCCAAAATACAAAACACCCCAATGAATTCAATCCAGCTGCTGTTAGCACAAGGTTGGAACTGCAAAAACGAGTAGGCCGAACCAGTAAACACCAGCACAGCAATCCGAAGTCTTACTGAAGCTTTATGTTTCATCTTGTCTGTAAGAATAAATCATACTGATACGATGCCCGAGGCAGAGAGGTGGTTTCCTGTTAGAAAAACCTCGTAATATCGACATGTTGATTTTGGAATGGCAGACGTATCTGTGGAAACATTGTCTCGACCGAGCTGAACAACTCGGATTGTGTTGCGTTTGTTTTGAACTCGGTTAGACTTTACAACTTTGAGATTAGTTAAATTTGATTGGTGGTAGAATTTAGGAGGATATAAAACTGAAATATTCCTGGAATCATCAAAACAGCCTGGAGGAGCTTTTTGGGAGGATAAAGGTCTTTAGAAGGAGGATTATGATCACTAATAATTCTGTATAAAAATAACTCAAAGCAGTCACAGTAGCACATAAACTCCTCCAAGTCTTTGTTGGAAAGAAGAATTCAAAAATGGCTCCCACAATGAAACCTCTGGCATCAGGTTATTTATCCATCATCTCATTTATCTAAACATATTGATCCACCAAAGCATCTATTTATTCTTCTCTCCATCTGTTCACTTATTTATCACAGATTTAATGGGACACAAAAATCACAGTTCGGTCTAGGGCAGGTGTGGGCAAACTTTTCGACTCGTAGATAAGTTCTAATATTTGACAAAGGGGCCAGAACAGGAGCAGACGGATGGCATGCTTTGGTAACCGCTAGATTAGATCGATAGAATGACGCGCTGGATTTTAAACAAGCGCTAAATGTTACATGAAGAGTGTTAAATTTCCAAACTAGCGGCGCTAGGTTTGAAATCTAAACGCTTGATGTAACATTTTGCTTGTTCTAACATCTAACACGCTTTTTTAAGTGCGTGTATTGGGCCTGATGGTTTTCCATAAACGCACATTTTAATGAAAGCAGTATTGTTTTATTTAAGCTAACATGCCCAGAGTGCGCCATCTAGTGAGGAAACATCAGAATTGCAGAAAAATAAAACATTAATATGGTTTATTTATATAATTTTTTCAAGTTCAAGCGGGCTGGATTAAAACTTCTGACGGACCGCATGTGGCCTGCCTAGGGGCTTAAACAATTCCTCGAGTAATTTGATTTGGTTGGTCCGTTGAGTTATCATGTTTGACATTCTGCCATCCTCATATTTACTCATGTACCATATAAATTTATATTCATTCATTTTTCCAGCTGAATTTTCATCTATTTATCCATTAATCTATTCCTCTAAATAGCTAGCAATCCATTATTTCATCCATTTATCTACTGACCCATTTGTCTCTACATCTAAACGTTTTCATTGACAATTTTTTACCCATTAAATTATTCGTTCATCCATCCATTTTATTGGCTATCTATTCCTCCAACCGTACATTCATTCATCTATTCAACATTTACCTCTGATGGTTTTTTCTATGAATCATTCCACAGAACAACTTCCTGTTGGCTCAAACGTTTATCGTCAGTTTGTCACACCTTTCACTTTCTAATGTTTGACATCTTTCACTGTCAGAATATCTGTCTAAGAATTCAATATGAAACATAAAGCTGGGGTTTAGTTGCATCTAGTTTCTCTCAGACTTTTAATCTTTGTTCATTTTTATTCAAGATATTTTCTTATGTTTTACGTCACAAGGAAGCAACTTTTTTTTGCTTTTCATCTGCATTAAAATGAGTATAAGCGGAAAATATTAACAATATGTTAGAACATGTTTGTATTGTATGTAATTATTGTCATCATGTCCTCTGGTTATAATGTATCATATCTATGTGATCTTGTTACTTTCTTTGCACCAAATACTGAAAAAAAAATCACACCTTGTTTTGAGCTGCTTACTTTAAATGCAAATAAGATACTTCACACCCCTCCCCCACCCCTGTGTTTCTAATTTGTGCAACCATAGACATAAACACCCTAGACTTTGCAACTTTCAAAAAAATTCTCAATCCAACATGGCAGCTGCAGCAGCCAATGTGGGGTCTACTCTTTATGTTTATGTGTCACACCCAAGGCAGCCATTTTTTTCCTTATATGGTGATTTACTCTGAAAACGTGACGTGAAAAAAAAACGTAACTGATGGAGCTGAAACAAAACGAGGCATCTGAGCAGAAACAGAAAAGTGACAAAAATTATATTAAAATATCTTTGCTGTAATTTTTGGATTAAATTGTGATTTTTTTTTGAGTAAATAAAGACCTCATAAACTCACTAAAAGATATCTAAGAGATAAAAAGATGTGTTTGGAATCATATGTCCCGTTTAAACCGTAACCTTCAAACTATTTTCTCTGACTGTGTTTCCCAGCCTGTGTGTGACACTGCTAGCAGTTTAGGACCGGATGATTTTGCAAGCAAGGGAAATCATTCCTGTGTTAGCGGAATCCTTGGGGAAGGATGGCTCAGTGGGTAGGGCAACCGTCCTGTAACCAGAGGGGTGCCGGTTTGATCCCCTGCTCGGAGTTTATGCCAAGCTGTCCTTGAGCATGACACTCAACCCCCGATGTCTCCTGATGATTGTGGGTTGTGCGTTGCATGGCAGCTTTTACCGTCAGGTATCAATGTGTATGAAAATGGGTGAATGCAAGCTACAATGGAAAGCACTTTGGGTACCAACACAGGTATGAAAAGTGCCGTAAAAGTGGAGTCCAATTAGCAATGAAGCATAAAACGTAAACTTCATTGAGTCCCTGAAATGTTAAACGTAGGCTAAAAACGGAATGATTTTAGCTGAAATGAACAGACAATTTAACAAAATCTAAATGAGGATTTTGTGTGAAAATAGAAAAAAAATATGGTCAAACAAAAATATCAGGCTTTGAAAATAAAACTAAAGACAATTGGTGTTATTGTGGCTTCATATTGTTGTGTTTTTTTATATATAAGTTTAGCTTCAAATAAGAATCAGCTGAGACAGAGATTTCCTGTAAAGCACTTGAAAGATAAAAACATTCCTCAGATTGCTGCTTAACGAAGTCAGAACAAAGTCCCATTTTTTAAAAAATGTCGTCAATCAGAGCTAGAAGTGTTTTATTTGAAAACATCACATAACTGTGTGTCGCTTCTCGAAGGATTCTCAGCTCAAATATGAAATTTTTTTTTTTTACTAAACTTATGAACGAATTTAGAAAAGTTTTAAATTGGTTTCATGCGTTGAAAAATTAAAAAAGGGAGAAAAAAAGCAAAAGCCTGGAGCGACAAGCTGTTCATGTGAATGAGCTCATTTGTTTCCCAACTGCAGACAGCAATGGTTCTGAAAAATTCCTGTAAACACACTCTGTAACCTCTCCTAAAGAAATGTCGGTCTTTCTAAAAAAACGTATAGCCTCAACGTTCATGTTGTTCACACACAGACCTTACAAGCCATGTCTAAAGAAGTCTGAGCAACACTAATCCTTTCCGTCTCCTCTTTCTGCACCAATATCCCATAATATTACCACAATAGATCTTTAAATCAGCCCCTATTATTAACACTTCAAATGAAAGAGAAGCTTAAAAGCCTTCAAGACAAATTCTTTTCTAGTCGCCTCCTTTTTCTCTTACATCTTCTGCACTTTCACCTGGAAAATCAACATTTGTCATCATCAGTAAAATCTTCAGTTTGACTCTTTTTAAATTATATTCATTGGATTCTAAATGATCTTTTTGTCTTTTTTAAAGTATAACTATGATAAAATCTTATTTCATAAAAATATCCAGCCCTTTCAGTCGGTTTTATCGTCCTGCTAAAAATATGGTTGTTATTGTTAAGATGTACTGACGCCAGGGGCGGATCCAGGATTTTATAAAGGGAGGGGGGCTACAGGGGGCCATGAGATCATTAGCAAAGGCAGTATAGAGTATAGAGGGGGGCAGGGGGCATTCCCCCCAGAACATTTAGAAAATAAGAATCATTT
Organism: Neostethus bicornis; assembly: GCA_902685375.1. Lineage (NCBI taxonomy): Eukaryota > Metazoa > Chordata > Actinopteri > Atheriniformes > Phallostethidae > Neostethus > Neostethus bicornis. The sequence goes on from LR738552.1 coordinate 3,283,639, forward strand.
TTCTGCATTTTGGTAGCCCATCCTGGATAGCTTGACTAGTCCCATTTCCTTTCTTCTTCTTGATTTTTTTTGTGGACCAAAAGGCAGGAGCGGGAGTGTGAGGGGGGTGTTTGCGTGCGCCCCCACCTGGATCCGCCTCTGGATGATGAAGGTATAATGTGGGAATAAAAAAGCATAAAGAATTTTTTACTTTTATAACCACGTTCGCTTTGTAAAAAAACTCTAAATACACATGAAGAAAATAATTGAAACAAATTGAAACTTTTTGTGTTTTTTTTTTTATATTAGAACAATAAAGTGAGTAAAGTGAGTAAAGCTTTGACGCCTGAAGAATTTTTGAGAAAAAAAATAAATACGCGAGCAAAACTTGTTGTTTTTCATCAAGCTGTATAATTTTTGTCACGTAGACAGAAAATTATTATGAAAAATCAAATTAAAACACTAATAAATTTCTAACATGTGGTGGTAAAAACCTTGTTGAAACAAGCTTAAAAAATGAGCAGAAATATGCTTTTAAAAAATAACTGAGATAGTCTTAAGAGTTTCTGAAACACACTGAAATTTTAAGTGAAGCAAAGAAAAGTAACATAAATATGCCGAAAATGTAACATGGTTCAATTAATAAAGAGGGGAGAGACGGTGGCTCAGTGGGTAGAGTGTTTGCCCTTGCACCGGATGTCAACCGAAAATTCACGGGTTCGCATCCCAATAAGTAGACGTTTACGATCCTTGAAGAAGACACCAACCCCCCGTTGCTCCCACCATTGGTGCTGTCGTGGCAGCCTGCTGCGGTGCAGGAGTGCAGTACACAAATTTTCCCGTTCAGGGATGAATAGAGTGAGTAAAAATTTAAAAAAAGATTTAAATGAGAAGAACACGCTAAAAAAAAAAAAACTGGTTAAACATAACAAAAAAGAGCTGAAATGCAAAAATTTACATATAACAGATTAATTAAAAATACTTTAATAGTGAATTAAATGATTACGTAACATGTTTTTATCTCACACTGTTTACGACTGGAGTTTCAAAAATGAAAATGTGTGAGACTGAAAATGCCCGGAAGGAAACGCATGACGTTGAATTCTTAAGCAAGACTGAACTGGTGTTCCTGAGAAAAAATACGTCATTTTTGTTTCTAAATCTCAGCAGGAATGTTTGAAGATGTTAGAGGTCATGTAACACGTTATTCCAGTGGTCACTCTGTATTTCCACGTGTGACTCGCTCTTATATCTCCATCTGTATCGCTAAGTGAGAATCAGATCAGATTTTGGAAGCACGTTAATCTCACTTTGTATTCATGTAAGACTGGTATCTTGATGACTCAACAAAAGTTGTCAGATTCGTCTCAATGATCAGAGAAAGAACCAGAATGAGATTCGTGACAACTTCAAGTGATGCTCTTACTTTTTATTGTTTTCTAAAGCAGCCACTCCTTCGTTAATTCATTTCTTGATGAACGAGAACACGCCTATAACCTCCCCTGCATGTGATGAAACCACCAGGTGCTTGTGTGATTTAACATCTATGTGTGTCAGTGTGTTTGTGTTTCTACCGGCTGTTAACAGGTCATTTGTTCAGGTTAAGAAAAGAACAGTAAGATGCTGAGGATCTCTCTGGGAGTAACCAGGATCAGAGGAACAGCACACGTTAGAGGTTTTAAAGTCAGAGAGGCCAGACTGAGATGGTTTGGACATGTGCAGAGGAGACAGAGAGTACATCAGAAGAAGGATGCTGGATTTGAAACCCCCAGGAAAGAGGCCTAGAGGAAGACAGTCTCTTAAAGAGACAGTACCGGGATTTTGTGAAGTGATAATAAACTCAAAGCATTTGTAGATAAACATACTAGTTTTGTCCGAATTTTTTTTCCTGTTTAGTCTTCTGAACCACTTATTCCCAATGAGGCACAAGGGGTACAGGGGCCTATCCCACGTGAGGCCAGAGGCAGGGTACAAACTGAACAGGTCACGAGTCTGTCGTGGGGCCACACACACAGATAACCATTCACACACACACACACACACTCATTTCTAGGGGAAATTTTATAGTGGTCAATTAACCTTACATGCATGTTATGAAGGGTGTGAGAAAATCGGAGCAAAACGCACACATACAGTACAAGAGGAGAACATGCAAACTCTACACGGAAAGACCAGTGATCCAAGCCTTGTACCTACCTAGAACCAAACCCTGACCTCCTTGCTGTGAGGCTACTGTGCTAACCACCGTGCCGCTAACTTATTTTTAACAATGTGAATTCCTCCTTCCTCTCGCTCTTTCATTTAGGTTTAAAAAATTTCAGTTGTGACGTTAGATTTTTTCAAATTTTACCAACAAAATTTGTAAACTGCATAAATAAAACTATAAAAAATACTTAAAAACGCAACTTTAAAAAAAAAAGTTCTAAACTCATTTGCGTTGCAGGAAGTAAATTATAGCAAACATTGAGAGGATTCACCCGTTCATCTAAATTGACCTGAAAACAACCACATGTTTTCCAGTAAGTAGTTCATGGTGTGTTCACGATTCCTGTGTGTGTGAGTCACATGTAATCAAATTAAGCCACCGTCAGTGATCCGTGTGACTGACTCACTTTATTGTCTCAGGAAACAGTTTTCTACCTGCACGGCAGGTTCGCCTCTTTTATTCTTTATGAGCTTTTTGTGCAAGTAAAGAATAAAAACAGCGAACATTCATACGGAGATCAGATTAATTCAAATGGAATCAAATAAAGATCTTTTGGAAAAATGAACTTAGAGAGATTTTAAAGGTTTTCTTCCACCATCAGAATGTTGACCACATATGATGCACTCGGACTCTCCATGCGTTCTGAACAATTTTGTGAACGTAAAATCTCCTAAACCACTAAAGAGATTTTAATGAAATAGTTGTTACTCAGTACCAACTATAGATGGTACCACTTGGTACCACTTACAAAGATATGGCAACTTTCATGTTGTCATACCACTAATCGCAAGTGAACCACAGTTCTTTGAACTTTACTGTAAAAACTACACTCACTTACCTACCTACTGTCCAACCAGTCGATCGCGGTCTACTGGTAGACTGTGGACTGATCCCTAGTCGACCGCCAGGTGTGTAGAGAAAAATCAGACCCTTTAGTGACTTTTTTTTTATTTATTTATTTCTATAAAGCAACAATCTTGCAGCTTTTTCTGGTGTTTTAGGTGATTTTTGGAGTCCGTGACGTGAAAGCACGGTGTTAAGTCTGTTCTCAATGAGCAGTGCCCCCACTCCCAAAGCGCTGTGTGCATGCGGATTTTGTCTGTGTGTGCGTGTATGTTTGAAAGAGGCTGGTTTGTGGTGTGATGTCTAATGGTTGTGTGACAACAACAAGACGTGTTGTGAGGGTAAGTTTACTTCAGGCTGGACATAATATAAGTGTGTTTGTTATGTTTATACTGGACTGGTCGATCTCAGGAGGTTTGAGACTTGAATAGGTAGCTCTGGGGACAAAAAAGGTCGGACACCCCTGATCTACACTATCTCATTCAAATAAGATAACTAGAAAAAAAACGTGATAACATAAAAGCAAAAAAGAAAATTTTACACAAAGAACTGTTTCAATCTAGTTTTCACACAAACCTCAAACATTCACTCTTATTTAGTTTATGAAACAGTCCATTTGGAGGCTAATCATTGGACGCCTTGACGTCAACTCATTCTTATTTATCTTTATTATTACTTAATTGATTTATTAAACTAAGTATTCAGTTTCAGAATAAGCTATGAACTCTAATTTTGTTTGGTTTGTAATAAATGTTTAAAAAAAATTTTGTTGTATTTAGATTAAACTGTTGAATACGAGAAACTACTCGTTGGCGTCGTAGTAACGGAATCTGAATAAACCTGATCATCATAGTGATGGAGGAAACTAGTAGTCGTTTAGCTTGTAAAGGTCCGCAAACATAGAAACATACATTCAAGCTTCTACTTCCATGTTCATTTTTAAAAAGAAAGCTCAATTGTATTTATTTAGCCCAATCAAACATGTAACAAATTCTAGACCTTATTCAGCTTACATGATGTAAACAGTAGAAGGTCATTATCGTGGCAGGTTTTAAGTTCTGGAGCATCAGCAATACATGGTTTAGGTTTAACAAGGTTTAACTACAGTAGTTGTACGTTGGTCATTTTGGATACCAGTTATAAGATTGTAGTAGCTTTGGTCCCATTTATAAAACTTTATCTACTGTTAGTATCATTTTGAATGTTTGTTGTATGTCTGAAACTCTCTAGTAAACTTTTGTACTGAATTAACTTCACAAAAAGACCTCAATGTTTGAAAATATAGGGTTTTTCGGAAAGAATGTCTTGAAAATTCTATTCCATAAAAATATTTACCCATTGAAATAAAAAAAAAAGAATAGACTGCAAGGAGTATGTTTTGGGGAGCGGAGTCTCCCTCAGCTCTGTCATAGGGACTCTGGACTTCTTATTGGATTATAGGAAAACTGGTTCTTTTATTTCAGAAATGTTCACTAACAATTTCAATAACAACTCTGAGAACTTTATTATTAGGAGCTTGGTTGATGTGAAAATTAGTACCACAAAGTACCAGTCTGAACTGGGGAACCAGTGGTACAATTGTTTGATGTAAACAGTGGTTTGATATGTTATATGTAGTTTTTTTCTCTATTTTTTTTGATGGTACTTAGTTGTCTCTTTCTATATTGGACCTTGAGTCTGCAATAAAGTTTACGATGATGATGATATGCTTGATTTTCTTTAGTGTAAATAATTAAGCCTAAATAAATAAAAAGCAGATTGCTTCACTTCACCTAGAACTGCTCGACTGCACCTCAATACAGAGAAATGACCACTAGAGATGAGCACTATTATCCAGCTGCTGTTGTTGGAGAATGTGGAGGCTCCTAGTGTGGGGTCTCTCTCCCACACACACCCATATTACATCACTAGTACCTTCAATTAACTCAATTTTAATTCAAAATATCAGTGAAAAACTTGTTTCATCATTACTGTTCTCGTCTGTGGAACAGCCTGCCAGAGAACCTCAGGGCTGCAGAGTCTATTTGTGTTTTTAACAAAAGAAAGAAAACTTCTTTAAACTTAACTTTTACTTGACTCTTATTCATTTTGGTTTTAATCTCATTCCATTTATTTATTCATTTATTTCAAATGCACTTGTGCCTTGATTTTCTTATGTTCGAATTTGAATGAAGAGCTCCGGATGAATTAAAAAAAAAAAAAAACAGCCTGAGGGAAAACGGCCATGCAGATAAAAACAAAACTGGATCCCAGCAGGTTTGAAAAGTGTTCTAGACCCACCCACCTCATCTTACTCATTAGTTACTACACTACCTTTCATAGTTAATTACACCATTTGCAAATTTTGACCTATAGTTACTTGTAAATGCAAAGATTTTTTTTCTTACTGGAAGTGTCACATGTTTCTTTTATGAGACAATGCAGAAGAGATTTTATTGAATAAGTAAATATTTCTCAACTTTTATTCCTGATTGAAGCAAAGTGAGGTGTACTTGAAGACCTGTACTTGGAACTGAAAAATAAAACCCCAGATCGACTTAAAAAAGTTGATCTGAAACAATCAAAATGATTCCTTTATTTCAATAAACCATGAGGTTATGCATCAGTGATAACAATAGAAATAACTTTTGTTTTTTACCCATTTGTTCAAATATTTTTCTCACAATGAAACCTCACATTTTTATTTTCCTATTTTAATTAGAAACATTAGGATTAACCCTAACCCTATTTCCAGGTAAATAAAAAAAATCTGTTTGACTTTGAATCATTTTGACTTCACATCATTCTGAGCAGCAACTGTATGTGAATTAAAAATAAAAGAAAGTAATCAAAATCAAATAAAGATCTTACTGTGGGCTGAGTGGGGGGTCCAGATCCAGGTTTGGATCATAGTTGAAAACTCCTTCTTCTTTTTCACTTTTAGATTTCTTCCTTCGAAGACTAAAGAATTTTTTCCCCTTCTTGTTTTGTGGGGACATGGGGGGTCCCCACTCTCCTGCTCCAGGAGAACAAGGGTCTGCTGGAGGTTCATTTTCCTGCTGTGAGAGGCTCCCAAAATCATCTTTCAGATCTTTTTTCTCCTTCTCAGTGGATTTGATCTTAAAAAGTTTCTTTATCTTCAGTGTGCTGGACTTGCTCATGGTGCATGAGTGAGTGCGTGTGTGAGGAGAGAAAGGCTCCCCCTGGGATCTGGGTAGGGTGGAGTGGGGCGTGGTGAGGGTGGGACCCACTGGGTCGACCTGCGGAGAGGATCCCTCATTACAGGGCGCATGCGCAGCTTCCCTTCCTGCTCTCATTTAAAAAAAAAATCCTGCATGACTTTTATTAACCCATTGTGGTGAAAAAAATCAGAAAAGTATCATAAAGATGCTTCATAAAGTTTCTCCACCAAACATCAGGCTAAAAGACCCGTTAGAGCACAGGTGTCAAACACTGGTCTGTGGGCCAAATTTGGGCCCTAATCTAAATATACTTGACCCATGAAGCTTTGGCCCAAATCAACCTGATACATCAAACTGTTTCTTTTACAAAAGAAACAGTTCCTTTCAGGTCGGGACCAGTGTGTAATGTATCTGAATGTTATTCTCAGAATAAGGGTCAATTTGGACTTTTCATTCATTTAAAAAATATATTTCCAGAACTCCCTCATTCTTTTTTTGAATTTTTAATTAACCGAATGAGTGGGAGTCCAGAAAACAATGAGCAGTGCACTTTAACAACTTTAACATTTTTTTAACAATGTAAAAAAACAACTCTGGAAACCTCTGTTATAGTCATTTAATCTAAAAAATTCTGAAAACTGGTGCCAAAGCCTTATTTAGTACGCAAGTTTGTATATTTGATTTTAGTTTGATTGAAAACACATCATTTCCTAATCAAGGCATCCTTGTACAGGACATTTGGGAATGGTTATCAACCCCTTCGGAGCTAAATTGTGATGAAGTTGAGGAATTTTTACATAGTTTTTTTTTTTTTTTTTTACCTAACAACAACATGGTTGATGCTAGACTTTAAACGTATGTATTATTTTGATCTATTTACGGTGCCTATCTTCTACCACAAGATTTCTTAGGTTTCCATGGTTACATTATCTCACTAACGACGTAACAGAGGTGATGGAAAAGTAAGTAAGGGCATTCTCCCCAGAACATTTTGAAAAATAAGAGTAATTTTCTTGCATTTTGGTGGCCCATTTGGTGGGCCTGCAAGGGAATAGCTTGGCTAGTCCCATTTCTTTCCTTTCTTCTTCTTTTTTTTTTGTGGACCAAAAGGGTGGGGCGTGAGCCCCTCGCCCCTGCCCGGATCCGCCCCTGCAGCTGATGCAGCAATACACCAGCAGAGCATTCTGGGATTTGTAGTATTGGTGCCACATGTGCTGTAGGCTATAGAGTAAGTGGACCTGCTCCTATGAAGCCGTTCGGTATGGCTTTGTGGGCCACATAGAGTTTGAGACCTATCCCTTTAAAGATACAGCATGGTAGACAGACAGCTAGATACACTTAAAGCTGTTTTGAAATAATTTTTTCCCTTTTGTGTATTCAATAAAGTTGAGTTACCTGAACTTTTAAACATGTTAGATCATCTAAATTTGTCCATGTGGATGTGTGGGTGTTTTTCTGGCTCTTTGATTGGCTGGTAACTTATTTATGGGGTCCCACCCCTCCTCTCATGGAAGCTGGTTACTCTTAGATTGGAAAAAAATATTATACTCAACAAACAGCTTTTTCACCACTTTGTAATGTTTCTGCCTGCAGCTTTTAGGCTTTGTGTATCACTTTGAGCTGATTGGTCCATGTTGCATGCTGTAAAAAAGTTCTCTCTCCCACTTTGTAACTTGGGCAAGCAATAAAGCACTGCCTGCCAAATAAATTTGCAAGCTTAGGTCACAAAACCTTGAAAACCTAATCAGTTCATCTATAGTTCGGACTGAGTAACACTGGGTAGTTTTATTAAAATTTCACAAAGGTTTTGGTGACAATACATAAAAAAAAAAAAAAACACCATAAAGGCATAAAAAATTGTATTTACCCAAAAAAGAAGAAAATATCACATTTACTAGAACGTGCAAACTTGACTTTTAGTTGCATGATCCTGAATACCTAATCAGTTCATATGTAATTGGTACTGAGGGACACGCAGTAGATTTGGTAAACATTTTTGGTCGTTTAGGAGATTTTGTATTCGCTATTTGTGTCCTCAACTTTTGTGAAGGGTGGCATGGTGGTGCAGTGGGTAGCCCAGTGGCCTCACAGCAAGAAGGTCATGGGTTCAAATCCTGTGTTGGGACGAGGTTTGGAACACTGGTCTTTCTGTGTGGAGTTTGCATGCTCTCCCCGTGCATGCGTAGGTTTTCTCCGGGTATTCCAGTTTCTTCCCACCCTCTGAAAACATTTATGGTAAGTAGATTGGCCACCACATAAATGCCCCTAGGAATGAGTGTGTGGTCCTCCGACAAACTGTTCAGGGTGTACCCTGCCCCTCGCCTCGAATCAGCCGTGATGGGCTCCGGCATGCCCTGCAATCTTGTAAGGCATAGACGGTTGAGTAAGTGACTGACTTTTGTGGTCTTGATCGTTGGTTACATGACCCTAAAAACAAATGAATTCACCTATAGTTGGCACTGAGTAACTGTGGGCAGTTTTATTTAAATACCTTTAGTGGTTTTTCAGGTGTTGTGTTCATATAAGCTTTACACGAAATTTACAGACGGTATTGGTGGAGACATCAAATCTACTGAAAAAGAAATTAAAATATTGGAATGTTTTAAAATATAATAAAACTATCATTTTAATCAAAGTGATCTGATTGGCTGAAGCAGAAACTCCTAAAACAATTTGATTAGTATTTTTGTGAAACCAAAGCAGTAAGTATTCTAAGTAAAAAATGTTTTAATGATGTTTTACATAAAAAATAAATTTGATCATGATTTATTTTTTTTTCATATTCAGTAAAACAACAGCTTCCTCTGCTGGTCATAAAGAAGAAAGTGATTATAAAACACCTGCTAAATCCCACTGTGGTCATTCATCACTGACATGTAGGAAAGTTTTAAAGAAACCAGGGGCGAATCTAAGAGGGGGGGGGGTGCCCCGCCAATTTCCCCCTTTTTTCTGTCCACAAAAAAACAAAAAAAGAAGAGGAAAGAAAAGGGGACTAGTCAAGCTATCCACTTGCAGGGGCCAGCGAATGGGCACCAAAATGCAGGTTAATGACTTTTTTTTTCTCAAAATGTTCAGGGGAGGAACCGCTTACACTGGCTTTGTCAATGACTTCATACCCCGGCCCCCCGTCCAGCTTTAGAAAATCCTGAACCCTAAAAACTTCTAGAATGGATCATCTTAAAAAAAAAAAAAAACATCTGAAAATGAAAGAAGAAAATTACAACTAAGAATTACAATGTCAGTTTACTAATAAGTGGTCCGCTTGGAACTAAATTGGCCCACTTTCACACACATACACACCCACACAAGCACATGAAAGCACATGAAAACAAGCACATGAAACAAGCAGATGTTCATAGACACACATCCATACACACACACACACACGCCTTCTGCTTTTCTTGCCCTCCTGCATCACTGTCGTTTTATCTCAAAAGTTCAGGTGCAGAAATATTTTTAACTTCCTTCAGACGAAGACAAACAGTTTTAATTCGGTGAGTTTTTAAACATTTTAATCAGTTTTTGATCATCTTTGTGAATTGAATAGATTCATTTCCTGAATTATAAATGTTTAAAAGAATTAAAATGACTTTTAAATCCTAAAAAGTTTGAAGTTTGGATCAACCTTCTGATTTAAAAAAATGTAGTGATTAAAAACTACATTTAAAACTAAAACTACTTTTAAATTTAATCTTTATAATAAAAATGACTTTCGAGCCAAGAATTTGATGTAAAACTATTAAAGATTATATTCTGTACCTTAAAATGAACATTTATGTCCTCAAAAATAACATTTAAAACTTTTAAAATGACCAGTAAATTTCTAAAAAAATTCACTCAAGCCTTCGAAAAAAAAATGTTTGAACCCTAAAAAAACTTTGTGTGAAACCTTAATCGACATTTAAATGCTCGTCAATTATACTAAAGTTCTAAAAAATTCCAATAAAACCCTGAAAATGAGCTGACATGTTGTTTAAATGATTATGAGAATAAAAGGGAAGGATTAAGCAGAACTTGGACTTCTGTAAAACAATCAAGAATCAAGAAACTTGTATTTGTCCCACGATGGGGAAATTGCAGTAAACTGCAGTTAATTTTTCCATTTTCTTTCATCAAATTACAAATGCTTTCAAACATGTCACATACAATTAATTTTCTTTTTATTGTCTTATCATTTGCTCTTTTCTTAAAACAACATCAAGTATTTTGGCCGGGTCAAATCAACCAAAGGAACTATACAAGGATGATTTAGAGAGGAACGTCTGGAAGTGCTGGAATGATTTTCAATGGGTCAGATTTTTGGTTCCATTATGTAGACATACACATTATGCATTGTGTTTACACTTTACAGTGCATGACTCCATAAAAGAAGATTATGTTTGTAAGTAATAGTTTGGTCTTTTACACGATACTTCGTCCACATTGTAGTAAAAATGTCTTACTCACTGACTTTAGTAGAAAAGTAAACTTAGTAACTGTCACGGTTTGGGTGCAGAAGAAGGAGAAAACACATGGATGAAACAGGAGTGTCTCATTATTCCTGGAATACCTGGCTGGAAGGGATAATGACCCGACCCCGAAGGCAAGGCAGACTGCTTTTAAATAAGCGGCTGGTCAATCACCAACAGGTGTCCCAAATCAGGGAGATGAAGGAAGATCCCAGGCTCCCTCTGGTGGTGGGAGAGGGAATGATAACAGTAACTTATAGTAGCTTTAGTTTCTAAATAATTGTGAAAACTGTGTGAAATTGTGACTTGGACCTTTTTAAGTAGATTGAGAAAGATCTGAACGTCATGCATGGAAAATATTTCTAATGTAAACTGTCAGAATAAAAAAATGACTGATTCGTTCCGTTCCGTCATCTTCCGCTTGTTCCGGGGTCGGGTCGCGGGGGCAACAGCCTCAAACGGGCAGCCCAGGCCTCTCTCTCGCCGGCTGCATCCTCCAGCTCACCTGGAAGGATCTCAAGTCGTTCTCCGGCCAGCTGTGAGACGTAGTCTCTCCAGCGGGTCCGGGGTCTGCCCCTTGGTCTCCTCCTGGTGGGACGTGCCCGAAACACCTCGCCTGCGAGGCGCTCGGGGGCATCCTGACCAGATGCCCGAACCACCCCATCTGGCTTCTGATTCGTTTAGTCTTGTTTATAAACACTGATATCATTCATTTTAATCACGCTTTAATGACACTTTTCTAGATTTTGAGGTACATGCCATCACTTTTGAGCATGAGACTTGATTTTGCAGGTTAATAACTCAACCAGTTTTGCAGTTTCTAGAAATTTCTTTAAGAAATGCACTAACTGTCATGTCAATGCGAAATTGTTGTGAGAAAAGCCCCAAAGTCACAAAGAAAGTGTAAATCTTGATAACTAGATGTTTAGATGGATGAATAGATATGCAGTCAGATTTAGATATAGTGCAGAGGACCACATTTCTGTCTGAGATAAGCAGAGTTCTGTCACTGCCTCCAGTTTGGTTCTAATTGGTCTGAAATGGGGTCACTGGTGACAACAGGAAGAGCTTACCCAGAGATAAACAAGACCCTGACATCTACAACCCCAGTATAATAGGTTTTACTGCTTTGTTAGACCACACGATGGCCGTTTCATGATCCCTCAGTCATCATGTTTCTCACGCATGTTCGTTTTAATCTGCAGAATGACAGATAATCACATGCAACATATGATGCATCAGTTCACCACGGAAGTGGACAAATGTGTGTATGACATAAAATCAGAGGTGTCAAAAGTACCAACATTTTCTACTCAAGTAGAAGTATAAATACCGAGTTAAAAAACTACTTTAGTAAAAGTAGAAGTATCAACTCAAGTTTTCTACTTAAGTAAAAGTAAAAAGTAACCTATTTTAAAACTACTTCAAGTAAAAAAAGTAAAAGTAATTTTCAGAAAAAAGGAATATTGTTAACAAAAGCGTATGAACATATTTTTAAGCATTATCACATGCTTTAAGGAGCAGAAAATATGATAATAAATCAAAGTGTTTTGGTGTTAAACTTTATGAATCAGAAACATTTATTTCTTAATAATCTTTATTGGAAATTGATTAATGAACACAATCAAATGTATTATCTTAAGCAGGGCATTATGTAACGTCCCTTCAGCTACCAAGCTTCACTCTGCATCACCTAATTTAACCAACTTCAGCAGACACAAACACACTCAATGTAAAAAAAAAAAAAAAAAAAAAAAAAAAATGACCAAAAGGCTTTTTTAAGCCTTGAAGGCAGCTAGTTTTCAAAGTTCTTTGAGGCAATACTGAATAGTCTTTAACAAGTTGATAAGGTTGGGAGTGCCACATACAGCCTGCGTGACACCTGGAACCGGCGTTGCTAGGTGGGAGGTGCTGGATTATCGTACTAATAACGTAAAATTATCGTATTTTACAAAAAATATTGTACACCCAGTAAAACCACGCCCATTGACAAAATCACACCCTTTACATGCACTCGTAAGGCAGTGGGAGTGAAGGAAACACACAGGAGGCAAAATCCTTGGATTCTTTTTCTAAAATTTTAAGAACTGTAAAAATGAAAAAATAACCAGGGAAATAAGATTTTAAGAAACCCAGAAGGAAACCAGAAGGGGCGGGACCTAGGAGACGGTATATATAAATTTATATTTATACATATCTACATATATATGTGTACATATAAGGTTTTTTTTTTTAATGTTAACCCAAACATCTACATGATACAAAATCTAAGCAATGTGTAGTTTTAATCTCCTCAGTCAGTCTTTATAAACTAATCAATAACATTTTGGATGCTTTTAAGCACAAATACTTCATCCACTACTATTTATGGATTAATCAGTTCAATTAGCTTTGTTTCTAAAGATAAAATAGATCAAAGTTATTTTTATCAAATACCATCTACAACATTTTCAGCAAAGACGTTTACAATAACCGCAGACTCAAAATAATAATAATAATAATAAAACATTTCTTTGCTGTTGTTTTTTTTTTTTAAAAAAACCTGATAATTCAATCAAAGTTCAGTGTTGCAGCATCAGAAACACTTTGATTTCCGAGCCCGCATCAAGTCTCAAACACGGAAATTAACGTTCCTGGCTGCTCTTTAAAAGTTTGTGGGCGGGGCTACTCGCCCCAAAGTTATGATTGACTGGACCTTTCAGCCAATCATTCTTCTGTTTATTTGTTTGATGCATCGGGGTTAAAAAAAAAAAAAAACTCCGACAAACAGTCGCGGCTGTTTAACGGTGACAAAATGGAGAAAGTAGTGACTACTTTTTTTAAAATTAACGAAGTATAAGTACAGATAACTGCATAAAAAAGTAGTGAGTAAAAGTAAAAAGACAAAAAAATAATTACTTCGTTAAAGTAAAGATAACGAGATTTTCTACTTGAGTAAGGTAACGAAGTAGTCTTACTTCGCTACTTGACACCTCTGCATAAAATGGTACACATATAAAGCATCTGTACCCCATGGAAGTGGACAAATGTGTGTATGACATAAAATGGTATACATATAAAGCATGTGTACCCCATGGAAGTGGACAAATGTGTGTATGACGTAACGTTGTATTCTACTTTATCTCATCTCTAATGCAAAACAAGCATCGAACAATGTTCCTACACCTCGTCTCCAAATTTGTAATCTTGACTTTTGTGACCATGATCTTCATTTGGATGATCCTGAAAAATTAATCAGTGTATCTATAGTTGGTACGAAATATTGGCAGTTGTCAATAGTCAAAACAATATCGATATATTCTCCAATTCAATTCAATTTGATTTGAACAGCCCATTATCACAAAATAATTGTCTCGACGGGCTTTACATTTTAGATGGAAAAAAAGCACAAAAAAAGGAAAACCTCATGGGGATCCACAGGAGAGAGAGATCCTTCCCCCGGGACGAGCAGACTGTTAGTTCAATATAATCTTATTCTTTTCCACAGCTTTATATCTGAAGAAATCAGTGGATGTTCTTAATCCTGATGGAAACAAGATGGTAGAGATACCATGTTTACAAGACCATTTTACCTCAACATTTGTAAAGTTGACCTTTGGTTAGACAATCCAAAAAAACCAATAAGTCCATCTTTAGATCGTACCGAGTTAATGTGGGGTATTTTATTCAAATCCTTTCAGTGTTTTAGGAGATAATGTGTTCACGAGAACGCCTACACACCCCTTATTAGTGGTGAATAAGTGGTGAATGGTTAGTTGCATGGATACTGTGCTGTCCTCACGACACGTGACTGTGTGCAGCTAGACAGCCAGCTAACTCTTCCAATGAAAAAAGAGACTCCCACACAAGGCTTGCTTTTCTTGTTTATGTAGACTCTTTCTTCACAGGATTATACATATATGTACGTATATATATGTACGTGATAATAGTAACTGAAACAAAACAAACAAAAGAAGTGCATTATAAGCTGTACAAAACGCTGAGTCTCCATGATCAAACACACGTTAGCTTAGCTTGAAACATGCGCGCGTTAGCTTAGCTTGAAACATGCGCGCCCACATCCTAAGTGGCTTACTACATAAGACGCGATTCACACGTTATCAAATGAAATACAATCTTGAGCATGCAAACAAAGCACATAAACACAAAAAATACTTACAAAGACTAAAGTTATCCCAGGTTTTAACAAGTTTTGAGCGCAGTCTACTTCCGTCTTTTCAATTTCAGACTCATGCTAGATCTACTATTTTCGAGACCTCTCACTCTGCTGTTAGTTTAACAATTATAAAAGATCTTTAGAAGAGACCGACGTCTCACTCTGACATACACTCCGATCAAAGACATAACACTCCCCGCTTGATATAAACATATTATATCACCACATATCGAAACATAAAATTTACATAGATAATATCTTACTCCGAAAGCAAAACAACAGTCTCTGAGACTGGTCTCAAAAACACCTTTGGAGTTCCATCTTTGATGATCCGTATCTCCACTTTACGAACCTTCTTGTCACTACTGGGTAGAGTCTTAACTATCAGTCCCATAGGCCATTCATTCCTGTGGGCTAGAGGATCTTTTAACAACACAATGTCTCCTTCTTTGACATTTGGTTGGTTTTCAGTCCACTTTGTGCGCTTCTTCTTGCACCGAACGAATGATGACATTTTTGGCTTGAGTGAGTTCATTTGTGTTACATTCTCTTTCAGACTTCTCCATCCTGCTTGTTTATTTGTCTTTTGTTTCAAAGAAACCATAACATGAATAAGTTTGGCTACTGCTCTGCATGCCGTTGTCCAACTTGAAAATCTTTCTAAACGTTTTGCACCTAACTGAGTTGTTGTGACGGTAGTTGCAAGTGTTTTTACATGAGCTCGTATTTCTTTGTCATTCTCAGGCTCTACAAGTGAGAATGAATAGTCTTTTTGAGATTCATTGAGTTTTTCTGAACACAGAAAGCTTGGGCCTGTAACCCAATTACTGTTTTTGAATTCAACGGCTGGAATAAATCTAGTTGCTAGGTCAGCTGGATTCACTTCTGTTGAAACGTAATGCCACTGGTCAGGTTGAGTGGATGACCTGATTCGTGTGATGCGGTTAGCTACATACATGTAGAATCTTTTTGAGGAGTTGTGTATGTAACCTAACACAATGCGACTGTCAGTAAAAAACTTGACACTGTCAATTTTGAGGTCTAACTCGTCTTTGATTAAGTCATACATTTCTACTGCAAGCACGGCAGCACAAAGTTCTAACCGTGGTACGGTGTGTGCAGGTCGGGGTGCTAGTTTTGACTTCCCCATCACAAAACCTACGTGATACTTGCCTTGAGTGTCTAAAGAGCGCAGGTAAGCTACCGCACCTATAGCTACAGTAGACGCATCTGAGAAAATACAGAGTTCATTAGTTTTCATTTCACCTAAAGAACCTGAACTGTAACACCTTTTGATTTGGAGATCTTCTAGAGTTTTCAGTGAGTTTCTCCATGAGATCCATGCGTCCTCTTTTTCTGGGGAAAGAGGTGCGTCCCAGTCGCTCTCCTCAGTTGAAAGTTCTCTGAGTAGCGCTTTGCCTTGCACGATTATAGGAGCTGCAAAACCCAACGGATCATACAAGCTATTGACAGTTGACAGTACTCCCCTACGTGTGAATGGTTTTGTCTCATTGGATACAAGGTAAGTAAAGCTGTCAGTTTGCAGGTTCCAACATAGTCCTAAGCTCCTTTGAACAGGAAGTGGATCTACACCAAGATCTAATTCTTTCAAGTCCTTTGCTAGATCGTCTGCAGGGAATGCTTCCATAACGAGGCTGCAGTTGGAGGCAACTTTGTGTAGTCGCAAATTGGACTCTGCCAACATGTTTTGTGTTCTCGTTAACAGGTCAACTGCTTGTTCAGGTGTGGCGACTGAAGTGAGCCCGTCATCTACATAAAATTGTCTTTCAACAAACCGCCTGGCATCTGAGCCATGTTCCAGCTCACCTTCGCTTGCTGCCCGCCGCATGCAGTAAATGGCAACAGCGGGTGATGGGCTATTCCCAAAAACATGCACTTTCATCCGATATTCGACCACATTTTTTGTGACGTCATTGTCCTCAAACCAGAGATAGCGCAGATAATCTCTGTGATCTTCACACACCTCAAAACAATAAAACATTTGTTGAACATCAGCTGTCAGGGCTATTGGCTCTTTTCTGAACCGTAACAGCACTCCTAACAGAGAATTATTCAGATCAGGTCCACTGAGTAGCACTTGGTTCAGGGATGTTCCTTCACACTCTGCACTAGAATCAAAAACAACACGTATTTGATCTGGCTTTTGCGGGTGGTATACACCAAACGTTGGCAGATACCAGTGTTCTTTACCTTCGGGCAGAGGTGGAGCGAGTTCAGCTTGATCGTTATCCAACATTTTCTGCATAAATCGGATGTAGTGATCTTTCATTTTTGGTTTCTTTTCTAACGTCTTTTTGAGTGAGTATAGACGTTTTGAGGCTTGAACTCTGTTGCTTGGGAGTCTCCTCCTTGGAGAGCGAAAGGGCAATGGAGCGACCCAGGTGTTTTCTTTGTTTTGTTGGACCGCCTTGTCCATTATTGTTAGAAAGTTTTTGTCATCTATAGACAGTGCCACCTTGTCATCTGACTCTGTACGTTCGAACACAGACTGACCTAGCTTGTGTGTGTTGCCTTTAATGTCCACACTATTTGAGATTAAAGGTGTGCTTTGCTGGGGCTGCTTGACATAGTCCTCTTTCACTGTAAAGACGTTTGGACATGGTTCAAAATGAGTAGTCCGTCCGTTGTCTAGCATGTGTGTTCTGTACACGTTGACTTCTGTTGTGTTGTGAGTTTTGCCCAAGCACACTTCCCCTATCACAACCCACCCCAAGTCTAACCTTTGGGCGTATGGTGCGTTATTTGGTCCATTGATCTGTTCTCTTACTTTATGAATGCTGAGGAGGTCCCTTCCCAGCAAAAGGAGAATAGGAGCATGATGATCGACCGGTTGGATTTTGCTTGCAATAGGGAGAAGGTGTGGATGGTGCTTAGCAATCTCAGGTGAAGGAATTTCAGATCTTTCGTCCGGCACTGAATCACACTCGATTAAAGGAGGCAGTTTGACATTTGTTTTTCCATCCATGGACTCTACTACAAAATGTTCTGCTCTCCTACCTGCAGTTTCAGCTTTTCCTAAGCATGTTTTCAGCGTGTATGGCACAGGTGCACTTTTTATTCCAAACAGGTTGAAAAAGTCCGTCCTAGCCAGGGACCTATTGCTCTGTTCGTCAATCACTGCATACATTTTTATAGCTCTGTCCTTTTGACCTTCTGGATATGCTTTCACCAAACAGATCTTTGAACATGAGCGTGGGCTGTCACTTTGTCCACATACCTCTGTGCACTTGGAGACTACTGCAGAATGGTCTTCTGAGTCCTCCTTAGCATCTACATTCTTTGAGGTGTCATCTTTTGGGACAGGTGTGGGACCCGGATGGAGTGCTGACAAGTGTTTTGGACTGTCACACTCAACACACTTTACTGCTACTTTACAATCTTTGGCTATATGTTGCACAGACCCACAACACCTGTAGCATATACGATGCTCTCTCAGAAAAGCCTGTCGTTCCTCAATTGATTTGTCTCTGAATAACTTGCATTTTTTCAGAGGGTGTGGCTTCTTATGAATTGGACACAGACGATCTGGTTCTTCGATTTTCTTCTGTTCAAAACTCCCTTGTTTTCTTTCCTCAATTTCCGTTCTGTGTACTGCAACAGTAGCTTTCCGATTATATGGAATGGACTTTTCATTGCGTGTGGTAACTTGGTTGCTGCAGCTGGATGGGGAAAAACTTGGGTCATTTTTCATTTTTGCTTGTTGCTGTACAAATTGCACAAAGACAGAAAAAGGTGGAAATGACACTCTATTGACTTCTTTATACTTTGTACCTACAGTGGTCCACCTCTCCTGCATGTTAAAGGGGAGTTTTTCAACTATTTGTCTAACCCCTCGAGCCGTGTCTAGATATGCAAGACCTGGCAGTGTACCATCAGACTTAGCACACTGCAACTCCAACAAGATGTCACCCAGCTCCCTTAATTTGCCACTCTCTTTGTTTGTCAGCCTTGGAAACTCCTCCAACTTTTTTAACAGTGCATCCTCAATGACTTCTGAGGAGCCATAACATTCCTCTAGACGCTCCCATACCACTTTTACACCTGCAGTGGGATTGAGGGTGTGTACTGCGCGAAGCCTTTTTGCTTGCTCTGAAGATTTTGGCCCTAACCATTTTGTAAGCAAGTCTAGCTCTTCTCTAGGGGACAGATTCAAGTCTTTAGTAACACTCGTGAATGAGACTTTCCATGCCCAATAGTTTTCGGGTCTGTCATCATATTGGAGTAAGCCAGTGCTAACTATTTCTTTGCGGATGAGATATTTTGCAAAATCTTGTACGCTGTTTTGCTCTATTTGGTTGTGACTTGTAGGCAAAAAGGTGTGAGCTTGGGGTTTGAGTGAGAATGTGCTGGTTGGAACAGCTTCTGGTATGTACTCATGTTTAACATCGTTTTTCATTGGGAACTGGACATGAGTTTCTTTTGTTATTATTGATCGACTTGGCATTTGAAAATTTGTGCTATCATGTGTAGCGCTAGGTAGCGCCTTTAGCTTACATTGTTGTTCCACATAATCACTTGTGCGTTGTACTGCATTTAACGTCTCACCTGTAATAGGAAGTTCTGGGTCTGACTCCCCGCTCTGACTTTCTAATTCTTCATAGGCTGCAGCTTCTGCCTCAGCTGCTGCTATCTCCTTTTCACACTTCAAAACATGGAGACTGGCCTCCAAATCTGCCTTTTGTCTCGCCGAATCTGCTTCCAAATCTGCTTTTTGTCTCATCGAATCTGCTTTTTGTCTCATCGAGTCTGCTTCCAAATCTGCTTTTTGTCTCGCCGAATCTGCTTCCAAATCTGCTTTTTGTCTCATCAGACTAGCTTCTTTTTCTGCGAAACGGAGCTGGGCCTTTGCTGCTTGGGCTTTGGCGTATGCTTTTGTGGCTGACACACTTGAAGCTGCTGTGGTGTGCGACCGTCTGCTGGTGGCTCTGGACCTGACGCTGTGTGGAGGTGAATGCTGCGGCCTCTCTGACGGCTGCCTCTCAGGCGACAGCTGGTCTGCAGGAACCGGGTGATTGGTGGCAGCCTGGTCATCAGCTTGCTGCTCTGAGTTTGCCTCTGGCTCGAACTGTGATTCATAATCTCTCAAGTAACTCTTACCTGAGCGTAGACTCATGTTGACTGTGTAGCTCAGTGTTGTTTAACCCGCCGTATAGAAGTCTTTTTTCTTCTATTTAAGTCTTTTTACTGTGCTGTCCTCACGACACGTGACTGTGTGCAGCTAGACAGCCAGCTAACTCTTCCAATGAAAAAAGAGACTCCCACACAAGGCTTGCTTTTCTTGTTTATGTAGACTCTTTCTTCACAGGATTATACATATATGTACGTATATATATGTACGTGATAATAGTAACTGAAACAAAACAAACAAAAGAAGTGCATTATAAGCTGTACAAAACGCTGAGTCTCCATGATCAAACACACGTTAGCTTAGCTTGAAACATGCGCGCGTTAGCTTAGCTTGAAACATGCGCGCCCACATCCTAAGTGGCTTACTACATAAGACGCGATTCACACGTTATCAAATGAAATACAATCTTGAGCATGCAAACAAAGCACATAAACACAAAAAATACTTACAAAGACTAAAGTTATCCCAGGTTTTAACAAGTTTTGAGCGCAGTCTACTTCCGTCTTTTCAATTTCAGACTCATGCTAGATCTACTATTTTCGAGACCTCTCACTCTGCTGTTAGTTTAACAATTATAAAAGATCTTTAGAAGAGACCGACGTCTCACTCTGACATACACTCCGATCAAAGACATAACAGATACCTCCATGTGTGAAAAACTCTGATCTGAAAAGAAACCATTTCAGTAAAAATCCTCCATGTGTTGCTTTTTTTCTTTCAGACTTTAGATGGATTTTTTTCTCCCGCTAACAGACATGAATGATACGAGTTACTACGACAGCTATGGTGGTCATGACAACATGAGTAACTATGACGATGATGACAATGGTGGTCTCTGTGACCTCACTCCTAACCCCGCTCAGGCTGTCACCCAGGTCACCATCTACTCCATCACCTGTATCTTCGGCCTCATCGGTAACCTGCTCATCATGGTAACCTACTTTTTCTACAAGAAGGCTAAGACCATGACAGATGTCTACCTGTTCAACGTGGCCATGGCCGACCTCCTCTTCGTTCTGGCCCTGCCTTTAATTACCTACAATGAGCAGAACCTCTGGCCGATGGGCAGCACCGCCTGCAAGCTACTCAACTCCTCCTATAGCATCAACATGTACAGCGGCATGCTGCTGCTCGCCTGCATCAGCGGTGACCGATATGTGGCCATCGTCCAAGCCAGACGCTCGTTTGGATCTCGCTCTCGTGGTCTGACTTACAGCCGGCTGATATGTTTGGCCGTGTGGGTCTTCTCCCTTGCTCTTACTTTGCCCACCGTTGTCTACACCCAGCGCCGAGAAGAAAAAGACTTGCTCACCAATAGTATCACTGTGACATGTCAGCTGAGCTTTGACGATGACAACACAGCAAAGATTATCAAGGTAACAGTTCCCAGCCTCCAGTTGGCTGTTGGATTCATGATACCTCTGATGCTGATGGTTTTCTGCTACTCCTGTGTCTTGTGGACTTTGCTGCGTGCGCAGAGCACCCAGAGGCACAAAGCCATACGTGTGGTCCTAGTGGTGGTGGTGGTCTTTGTGGTGTGTCACCTGCCATATAACGTCACGCTGCTGATCAACACCCTGCTGCTGTTCAAGCCTAGAAGTTGTGAGGGAGAGAGAGTCCGTCTGGACGTTCTGGCTATCCTGAAGAGTGTGGCGTACCTGCACTGCTGTCTCAATCCCATCCTCTACGCCTTCATCGGGGTCAAGTTCAGAAGCCGTTTCTTGCAGGTCTTATCTGATCTGTGGTGCCTCGGCAAAAAGTACATCAGCTCCAGCCGGTCACCACGGACAACCTCGGACATCTGCAACTCCGGGCCAGTAAAAAGCTCAGAAACCTCTCACAACATGTCCTCATTCAGCGCCTGATAGAGAAAGAGATGTAAAGAGAGAAGCATTGATGCATACATACATAATTTATTGACAAACCATAAAAGACTAAATTAGTCTTGCAGTAAAACGGCAGCTTTATCAAAACATGACACCAAAGACATCACAAACAGGACGGAACAATAAACGAAAGCAAGCTACTTTGGCAAGAATATTTTGGGGTTTAGCTCCGAGTTTAGCTTCAGAATGGACTGATGTACATAAAGTATTGTTAATTTTGGCATTGGAATAAAAATGATTTTAAAAGACAGTGAGCAGCACCACTTACTTAAAGGCGTCCCGCTCAGCTCTGTCACAGGCACCTTAAATTTCCTATTAGAATATATGAGGTGACTTTTTTCCGACAATTTTACCAACAATAAAAAAAAGAAAAACCTGTTTAGTTGGTTTTAAGATTGAACAAGGGATGGAGAGTTGTTAGACAATCAGACCGATGAACTTCTCACATATCAGTTTCCATCACCACTCAAACTTATTGTAATAGCGTACGGAAGTTAAAGTCGCATCATTCAGTCATGTTGAGGAACTTGAATCTGAAACTTGAACATTCGTAGAAACAAGACAATGACAGTACATGCCCAAACTGTCCTTTGATGCTTTTTTCTTTTGACCACATCGAACACTTTCTCTCTGTGATAAACACATTTTCTCTAAAGCCTTGTTTAGTTCCACTCACGTATTTCTGTGATTCAGAAGTTACATACAACATGTATGCTTTTAGAGGCTCAATAAAAAAAAACAAATCTCTAAATTTTTATTTGCTGTGATCTAGATTTTACAGACAGACTTTGGGAAATAATTACACTTGATTATAAACCAAATTTCAAGTAAACAAGGCTTTACAATGAATGGAGCAACTCTTTCAAGAGTCTTTTTGTGCAAAATAATTTCATAAAGCAAATTTATTGGCCAGAAACAAAGTTTGTTCAGAATTCTTCATAAAACTGTGAGAAATAACATAAGTGGGAAATTATAAGTTATTAATAGTTTATTAGAAATCTTTTATTGATTGTTTTTTTAATAGTTTTCAGGCGTGTTTTATAAAAAATTTTCATGTTGAAATTGTTTCTATATTGTTTTGATAAAATAGTTTATATTGGTTTTATTTGTTCTTATGAAATAAACCATAAAAAATCATTTGAAGCTTTTTATTGTCATAATTCCCTCACCTGCCACCAGAGAGAGCCCTGGACCTTCCTCCCTCTGCTGGATTCCAGTCTGATACCAAACACCTGTGGGCATTAGCCTGGTACTAATCACCTATGCGTCATTAGCAAAATGCCTATTTAAAAGTTGTCTCTACTGACTTCCTGGCCGGGTCATCACACCTTCTAGACAGTTTTTTTCTGGCTGACCGACCAAGTTATAGCCTTGAATTCTGTGTCATACTCTTAAGTTTGACAAAAAGACATTCCTTTGTTCTAATCCTGTGCCTTGCCTTACAGCCTTGCTGGACCTTTTTGTTAATACATCCTGTTTATTTTCCTGTATTTGGGTCCTCCTTCCGCACCCTCATCATGACATTTATACTCAGTTTTGTTTTGAGAAAATGCTTTGAAAATACAATAAAAATTAGAAAAACATATTTTAGTTTTTTTTCCCCCTAATTTTAAATGATGAGGATCATAAAATGCAAGAAAAGGTCAAAAGAGACTTTTAACGTCAAGAAAAAAACCCCCAAAAAGGTACAAACTAAAAACAAAGAAATTCAAAAGGAAGGAAAAAAAAACTCATAAAGCTGAAAGTGTACACATATCAGTGTATTGCTTTCCTTGCAGAGTGTGTGATATGCAAAAAAGCAGAAGTGGGTCACTGATCAGCAGTAGTTTCCAGCAAATGTTCAGATAAACTCAACCCACACATCAAACAATGAGACCTCCTTTTCTTTGTTTGGCTTGAGGTTTGCTGACGAACAAAAGATGAAGTCAGATAAAACTGGCTTTCAGAAAAACATTTCCTAAACTATTAATGTCTTTGTATGTTTTTCACGACCAAATTTTTTTTTTCTGCTGATTACAGCAAATTTGAATCATGCTTGAAACTGCATGTCGTAAACACTCGCCAAACCACAAAAGAACCCCACACTTTTACCTCCACCCTGGAGTTCCCCAGGGTTGTGTGTGAGGCCATCTGAAGGTTTAAAATGATTTGATCTACAGGTTTACTGGTTGTAGAACGGCATGTTCACAATTCAATTAAAATTCAATAAGCTTTGAGAACATAGAAGATTTGGGCTGATCGTTAAATAAAAAATAAAACATTTGATTATTTGGTTTAACTATAAAAAATTGGGCTGTTTGTGTGTGCTTCTGTGCTTCTGTAACACTTTTATGAACACAATAACTCCCTAACCACTGAAGGGATTGGAATTAAAATGCCTGATTATTCAGTACCAACCATAGATGAAGTAAATAGGTTTTCAGGGTCATACAACTAATGGTATCATTAGTTGCACAGTGGTGCAGTGGTTAGCACAGTGACCTCACAGCAAGATGGTAGGGGTTCGAGTCCTGGGTGGACCAAGGCTTGAAATGCTGTCCTCTCTGTGTTGAGTTTGCATGTTCTCTCTAACTATGTGTGGGTTTTCTCTGGTTTACTCCCACAAACACACGCACGTTGGGTTGACTGGCTGCTATAAAATTGTCCCTAGGAATGTGTGTGTGGCCCAGCGGTAGACTGGTGACCTGTTCAGGGTGTACCCTGCCTCTTGCCTGAGATCAGCCGGGATAGGCTTCAGCCATGTTAGGGATAAACGGTTTGGAAGACGAAACGACCAAGGGTCCAGGGGGAACTAGGCCTAAACAACTGGAAGGCTTTTAAGGAAACTGCCCACAGTCACTCCACGCTAACTATAGATGAACTGATAAAGTTTGTGAAATAGGGCAGGTGTAATATTGTTCAACCGCTTGTGAGAACATGTTGTAAAGCAACTTCATTTGATGAGTAAGAAAACCAATAAATGTTTGACTGATCCAGCAGAGGTCCTCAGAAGACTATGTTTGGACGTCACATGTCCTAAAAAACAATGCTATGAACTCCATTAAGATCAAACATAGTCTCTGATGATGTCATTCAGACCTCTGACCTCTGAGCTGGTGTCTTACTTGCAGCAGTTCGGCCACAAACTTTCATCTTTCAGCTTCACTGGTTGTCAACAGGAAATAAAATCTTCATCTCCTGATCAAAGAAAAAATAAAAATAAAAGTGCAGTTTTTAACCTTTCATCCGTCCTGATGATGCAGCAGCAGAAAGCGACAGCAGCAGCAGCTGATGTTTGTTTCTTGTCCTCTATGTCATTTCTTGTAAAGCGGAAAATAAAAAGAAGAAGTTTTGACCCAGATTTCACCCGTGTATTTGATCTAGTGGTTTTATTTTAGAAATAACTGTTCTCCTTTTTGTTTCTCTATGTGGTGATCTGGTTATGAGGGGGTACAGGGGAGTTTCTGTTTATATGTGTTATGGTTATACAGGAAATTTTTTTTTTTTTCCCAGCAGGTAAGCCGTGTAATTATTTAGAAAACATTAAGTCAAATAAAATGAGCGCGTTCCATCGTAACACAAAGAGTTGATTCAAATAACAGTAAATAGTAATAAAATAAATATATGAGGCTTCTTTTAAATTATTCTCCTAAATTTTAAAAACACAGAAAGTAAGAAAAAAAATCTTCAAATGTAATTTAAAAGCAGATGAAATGTTTTTTTAAATCAAAGCAGCAGAAAGTCTGGTCTCAAGTAAATCAAACTATGTCAAAGCTTAAGGAGTTCATTTAGAAACATTTGTTATTCATACCCTCGCCTCGAATCAGCCGAGATGGGCCCCCCGCAACCTTACAAAGGATAGACGGTTAAGAAGGTGATAGACTGACTGATTTGGTAAAAAAGTAAAGATGAACCTTAAGCGCATTCAAAGCTTCTCTGTTGATTTAAAAAAAAAACTGAATCACAAACTGGGCAGCACGATGGCACAGGGATTAGCACAGTGATCTCATAACAGAAAGGTTGAGGTTCAAATTCCAGGGGGACTAGGCCTGAAACACTGGTCTTTCTGTGTGTAGTTTGCATGTTCTCCCTGAGCATGAGTAAGTTTTCTCTGGTTTCCTCCAAAAATGTGCATGCTAGGTTGATTGTCTGCTATAAAATTGCCCTATGAATGAGTGTGTGGGTGGATAGTTGTGTGTGTGTGGGTGGCTCCTCAACAGACTGGTGACCTGTTTGGGGTGGACCCTGTCTCTCGCCTAAATCTGCCTGGATAGATTCCGGTCTCCCGGAACAGCTTCCAAATGTGTGTTTTTACACGTGAGTATTCAACCAATCACATTTTAGCTTGTATCTGTAGCAGGTATACTTCAGATTCTTCTGCTGACTATCATTACACAAAATGAAAAGCAGTAAAACTTTTGCTTCAAACAATCAAATTTCAAGCTGTTTTTTTACGGCCTTCGAACTTTTCTAGATTACAAAGCGAAATCTGTGGCATGCTGGATCAGTGGCAGGTTGAATTAAATGAAACATTATTTCTTATTTTACCAGCAAAGAAGAAACAAAACAGATTAAGTCTCTGATTTACTTTTAAAATCCTTCTCAGGGTGGACTTGGCAAAATATGTTGAACAAAGTAAAGAAGTGTGAGCAGCGTTGGTCAGGACAGGTGTTCAAGTGTGGAGAAACCTTCATCAGACAGGCTGGGCTGTTAGCATTGACGAGACGAGAGAAAGATGGATTTTATCTACAAATAATCCAGGTTCTTCTTCTTTCGGCATTTCCCTCCAGGGGTCGCCACAGCAAGTCAGTTTCTTCCATCTAACCCTATCTGCTGCATCCTCTTCGGTCACACCAACTATCTTCATGTCTTCCTTCACTGTATCCATGAACCTCCTCTTTGGTCTTCCTCGAGGCATCTTTCCTGGTGGTTCCAAATCCAGCGTCCTTCTTCTGATGTATACTTTCTCTCTCCTCTGCACATGTCCAAACCATCTCAGTCTTGCCTCTCTGACTTTATCCCCAAAACCTCTAACATGTGCTGTTCCTCTGATGTACTCATTTCTAATCCTGTCCATCCTGGTCACTCCCAGAGAGATCCTCAGCATCTTCATCTCTGCTACCTCCATCTCTGCTTCCTGTCTTTTCTTCAGTGCTATTGTTTCTAGACCAATCAGCATGGCCGGTCTCACCACGGTTTTCTACACTTTTCCTTTCATTTTAGCTGAAACTCTTCTGTCGCACATCACACCTGATACTTTCCTCCACCCGATCCAGCCTGCCTGAACATGCTTCTTCACCTCTTTTCCACACTCTCCATTGCTCTGGACTGTTGATCCTAGATACTTAAAATCTTCCACCTTCTTTATCTCTTCTCCCTGTAACCTCACTTTTCCATTTGGAGTAAAATATTGATCTAAATTCTTAAATAATGTTGAAGTTTGTGGTGTTTCTGTGAACAGTAAACTTACCTGGTTCTCTTTAAGACTCCAAAGCTTTAATCTGGTTCAAACATCTTCACCAGCTGGCATAGTGGAACCGTATACACCATCCTGTTACTGAAATAAATAAAATGCTTCACATTTTAAACGTGAGAGTTTTACCTCACACCCCATCTGGTGTTTTTTCTGACTTGAACCCTTCACCTCCGGCCAGGAATGTTGGCATAGTGTGATATATGAGTCTTCATTTTGTTAAAAAAAAAGTCATGATTTATGATGTAAAGACGTCCTTTCGCTTCAGGCTCATTTCAGATATCTTCCACTTTTACATCGTACATGTATTCATAATGAAAAGCAGCGGGGGCATCTTTGGCGCCGTACTGATGGAAAGAAGAAGATAAACATCCACAAAAGAGAAAATCACTGGCGTCTTTTATAATAAAGACTATTTAAACTTTAATTCTTTCTGACCCTCACTTAAAAATTATTCGTCTGAACATCTGAAATTTAATAATCTCACTCTTTAAAAAATTATTGGTATTCACCCATTCGTTCCGATCCGTCGTCTTCCGATCATCCGGGGCCGGGTCGCGGGGACAACAGCCTCAGACGGGAAGCCCAGGCATCTCTCACCCCAGCTGTATCCTCTAGCTCACCCGGAAAGATCCCAAGTCATTCCCCGGCCAGCTGTGAGACATAGTCTCTCCAGCAGGTCCGGCGTCTGACTATTGGTCTCCTCCCAGTGGGACGTGCCTGAAACACCTCACCAGCGAGGCGCTCAGGAGGCATCCTGACCAGATGCCCGAATCACCCCATCTGGCTCCTCTCAACCTGGAGGAACCTGGAAGAATATTATTATCTAAATGTGTTTCTCTCACAATCATTTTCTATTCCAATGAGAGCTTGTTTTTTTTTCTTGTGTTTCTGAGTCCGACTTGATGATGACAGCTCTTGGCCTCAGTTTTGATTAATTCGGGGGTTTCCTTTGTTTGTAAAACCTTCACACGTTTACTTCATTTGAGCAGATCTTTGAGATTTTGTGTAACTTAAGAACTCTTTAAGGTTTGATTTTCCAGTTTTTTTTGTCAGAAGAATCTGCTTTAGGAGTGTTTGGTTCTGCTCGTTTGTCAGCTAGTTTTAAATCCTGAATGGATCTGATTAGAGGATAACCTCCCAGGGTGCAGCTGCACCCCATTGTGTCCACCAAACCCCCAACACACCACCCGGTCCATCTCAGACAGAGTCATCCCATCTCCCAGTGAGTTTATCAACACCAGTCTGTTCTTATCAGATTTCAGCGTCACACATGTCTTATTTTACTGAGTTAACTGATAAGCATTTCTCTCTTATCGCTCCAGCTAATGTTCTCCACATTTCCTCGGCTCTTCAGCCAATCCCATGTCGTAAAACTGGGAGAGGAAAGAGGTCAGATGTCTGTCTGGTGCAGAGTTGCTGCTGCAAATTGAATGAAAACAACCAGGAGAACCTGAGAGGGGAAACGTTTCAGGTTCTTCTCATCCTACCTGAACACGTAGATTAAACACAGACAGAGGAAAGTGAAAAGTAGAAGTAGGATTTCACTCTTTTATTGACCTCTGCGGAGAGACGTGGGTGAGATTTTCATGTTTATATGGTACAGCTGTACGTGCCACTCAAATCCTGTGGCCTGTTTATTGGTCTCTATGAGTGGACTGCAGCTGGGAACCAGATCTATTCGATGGTTTCCACCTGATATACCAGTAATGAAGGAAATTTGGACGAATTGACCGCTGAAAAATAGTGTCAAGGTATTTCAGCAAAGTTTTTTTAGATCCCGGTTCACTTAGAGAAGATTTATCACTAATCTGTGGAAAATAAAAATCAATGAAACTATTAACGACCATGTTTGGGTGTAGGATGGAGCGGGAGATCCAAAGACGGATCGGTGCGGCATCAGCAATAACTAGGACGCTATATCAATTTGTTGTGGTGAAGAAAGAGCTGAGCCGAAAAGCAAAGCACTCAATTTACAAGTCGATCTACGTTCCTACCCTCACCATGGTAACCAGGATCTACGTTCCTACCCTCACCATGGTAACCAGGATCTACGTTCCTATCCTCACCATGGTAACCAGGATCTACATTCCTACCCTCACCATGGTAACCAGGATCTACGTTCCTACCCTCACCATGGTAACCACGATGTATGTACCTACCCTCATCATGGTAACCAGGATCTATGTTCCTACCCTCACCATGGTAACCAGGATCTATGTTCCTACCATCACCATGGTAACCACGATCTATGTTCCTACCCTCACCATGGTAACCAGGATCTATGTTCCTACCCTCACCATGGTAACCAAGATCTATGCTCCTATCCTCACCATGATAACCAGAATCTGCATTTCTACCCTCACCATGGTAACCACGATCTATGTTCCTACCCTCATCATGGTAACCAGGATCTACGTTCCTATCCTCACCATGATAACCAGGATCTACGTTCCTACCCTCACCATGGTGACCAGGATCTATGTTCCTACCCTCACCATGGTAACCAGGATCTACGTTCCTACCCTCACCATGGTAACCAGGATCTATGTTCCTACCCATACCATGGTAATCAAGATCTACGTTCTTACCCTCGCTATGGTCACCAGCTGTGGGTGGTGACTAAAGAACGAGATTGCGGATACAAGTGGCTGAAATGAGCTTCCTCTGCAGGGTGGCTGGGCTGTCACTCAGAGATCGGGTGAGAAGCACTGCCATTCGGGAGGAGCTCGGAGTAGAGCCGCTCCTCCTCCAGGTGGAGAGAAGCCAGATGGGGTGGTTCAGGCATCTGGTCAGGATGCCTCCTGAGCCCCTTGCTGGTGAGGTGTTTCGGGCACGTCTCAAAGGGAGGAAACCAAGAGGCCGACCCGCTGGCCCAGACCCGCTGGAGAGGCTATGTTTGACAGCTGTCCAGGGAACAACTCAGGATCTTTCTGGGTGAGCTGGAGGATGCAGCTGGGGTGAGAGAAGCCCGGGCTTCCTTTCTGAGGCTGTTGCCCCGGTGACCCGGCCCCGGATAAGCGGAAGACGCCGAAACAGAAAATGAAATGAAACTGTTATATTGTTTTCTTGTTGGCGCAATGACCACAAGAAAAAAAAAAGCTTCTTCTGTCATTGAGGTTATTAGATGTTGATAGGTTGTACTTCAGTTTTGCAGGTTATGTAGGCTGAGACTTGCTGCTTACATCTCCTGAGGCACGTTGACTACAAATGAAGAGCTCTGGTCCTGCCCTAGCTTGATGGAAGAAGAACATTCAGGACAGGAAAGCAAATGGAAACAATGTGAAGCTCAGTGACTGTGATACCACCAGTGGGAGGCAGCCTGAGGGGCCATTATGGAAAATGAGAGCAATAAGGCTGCCAGGTCGAATGAACACAACTTTTCCAAACAGTTTCATGTCGACATGTAAAGAAACATGTGCAGCTCATTACCTGGAAAATGAAGCACGTTCGGCCCGCTAGAAACATTCACAAGTGAAACGTGATGTTGTAATGGATGAGTCAAGAATGAGTTGATGGAAAACACGCCAAGAGCTTGTAGTATGCAGCATGCCCCTATATGCAGAAAGAAAACTGTTTAAGATGTCAGGATGCAGAAAGTTTGTGGTCTGCAGGACATCAGAACATCTGTGCATCACAAACAGGATAGTTAGTACCAGCTGAGATAACGAAGAAATTTAAAGTCATTCTTCTTTGGAAAAGCTTTGCTCCTGTCTCACTGATGTCTGGCTGGTTCCATCTATTCGCTTGTTCTGACCAATACTTTGTGTAGCAAGCAGAGTATTTTATTGCATGATGTTATGGTTTTATTCTGTTCTGTTTTATTCTATTGTATTTGAGCATGTTTTTAATAATTTAACCCCTAAAGTGATTTGGAACATATCACATTCAAGAATTTGTGACTTTGACAGAGGCCCGCTGGAGAGACTATGTCTCACAGCTGGCCGGGGAACAACTCAGGATCCTTCCGGGTGAGCTGGAGGATGCAGCCGGGGTGAGAGAGGTCTGGGCTGCCCGTTTGAGGCAGTTGACCCCGCGACCCGACCCCGGAACAAGCGGAAGATGACGGAACGGACAGAGATGCCAAGTTTTTAGCTTCACAAAGAAGGAGATTTTGAGGTGGAGCCAAAAGAAGGAGGGACTATACCATGGCATTACGTCACATTCGCAAATGAACAACACCCGCCATGACAGTTGGTACAAAACAAACCGTTCCAAACGTGAAAAAACAGCTGGAAAATTGAGCGTCTTGCGTGTGTAACCTCCTAACGTTATGTATCAGTACAAAGAGGAATTACCACCAGGAATACACCCCTGTGCTGCTTGTTCGTGCTTTGTTTTGTGGTTCACACACATAAGCTGTCACATGACCAAAGTTCACAGATGTCCGACTTCTTCCACACGTTCACCAAAAACAATCCTGGCAATGGACCATGCAGATCGCTACTAGCGGCTTTCAGATGCACAGCTGCAGCAGCAGGAGATGCCATGTGCTTAGCCTCATTATACCCATTCATGTTCATGGAATGCACAAGAGTGTTCATCATGTGGGGGTTTTATTAGCCTTGACTGGTGAGCGTGAAATAGGTCCTAACTGTGGGAGGGAGACTTGGCATGTCTGCCTTGATGTTTGGTTGTGCGAGCCTGAAAACATAATCAGTTCATTTATAGTAGGCATTCAAATCCCAGAAGCACAGATGCACGAGAGCCTGATTGCTTGAAGCTCGTCCATTGTTCTTTGTGCAAAGGCATAAAAATAAAAATGAGAGAAAACTTCAAACTTAAAATCTTTTATATACAGTAGAACCTTCTTCTTCTTCTTTCGGCATTTCCCTTCAGGGGTCATTACAGCAAGTCAGTTTCTTCATCTAACCCTATCTGCTGCATCTTCTTTGGTCACGCCATAAGTAATGGTATTTAAATGAGCCAATGGGACCTGAAATTACTAGTGAACAATGGCGAGGTGTCGCTATTGCTCAGCCATGAAGACGTGGCCTAGCTTGATGTTTTAATTAATAATTAATAATTATTTATGTGTATGATCTGAAAATACAGTTGATCTATGTTTTTACCATCCCCATGGTAACCAGTGTGGGTGGTGACCGGAAGAACGAGATTCCAGATAGAAGCTGCTGAAATGAGCTTCCTCTGCAGGGTGGCTGGCCTCTCACTCAGGCATACAGGGAGGAGCTCTGCCATCTGGGAGGAGATTGGAGTTTAGCTCCACCTCCGGGTCGAGAGAAGCCAGATGGGTAGGTTCAGGGATATGGTTAGGATGCCTCCTGAATGCCTCGCTGAGAGAGAACAGATGGAACCAGATGTCTTACGTCACACCTGAAGGAGACTGAGAGGCAGACCCTGGACCTGCTGGAGAGACTATGTCTCACAGGTGGACAGGGAACACCTCGGGATACCCCCGGGTGAGCTGAAGGAACAGGGAACAGGGAAGCACGGGCTTCCCTTCATCTTCAAGACATGAACCTCTTGGTTTAATGTCCTCCTTCTCTGTATCCATAAACCTCCTCTTTGTTCTTCCTCTAAACTTCCTCTTTGGCAGTTCCTCTCTCTCCTCTGCACATGTCCAAAGCATTTCAGTCTGGTCTCTCGAATTTTATCTCTAAAATCTTAAAGTTGTGCTGTTCCTCTTGATCCTGTCCAACCTGGTCACTCTCAGAGATCCTCAGCATCTTCATCTCTGTTTCCTGTCTTTTCCTCAGTGTCACTGTCTCTGGACCAAACAGCATGGCCGGTCTCACCACGGTTTTACTTTTCCTTTCATTTTAGCTGAAACTCTTCTATCAAACATCACACCTGATACTTTTCTCCACCCGTTCCAGCCTGCTTGAACACGCTTCTTCACCTCTTTTCCACACTCTCCATTGTTCTGAACTGTTGATCCTAGATACTTAAAATCTTCCACCTTCTTCATCTCTTCTCTCTGTAACCTCACTTTTCCATTTGGATCCCTCTCATTCACACATGTACTCTGTCTTACTCTGACTAATCTTCATTCCTCTTCTTTCTAGTGCAAACCTCCACCTCTCCAGCTTTTCCTCCACCTCTTCCCTCCTCTCACTACAGATCACAATGTCATCTGTAAACATCATTGCCCATGGGTATTCGTGTCTGACCTCGTCTGTCAGCCAGTCCATCACCATAGCAAACAACAAAGTACTCCCCCACGGGCCAGATCGTGGACTGCCCCACGGAGTTCATGCCAATGTGTCCTTGAGCAAGACATTGAACCCCCAATGGCTCCTGATGGTGGTTTGTACATTGTATGGCAGCATTCCGTCACTTTCCCTCGGTAGTATCCCCATTTTTGGACACAGCATCCCTCTGTCATCCTCTGTAAAAAAAACCTTGGAGTCAAAATGGATTCTAACCTCACCTTTGACTCCCAGATTCACCATCTCTGCAAGGTTTCCTTCCTCCATCTTAAAAATATAGCCAAGCTACGTCCATGTCTTTCCAAACCTGACGCTGAGAGGTTGATTCACACTTTCATCTCCTCCAGGCTGGATTACTGCAATGCCCTCCTTGTAGGAATCCCATGCAGGGGTTTACAAAAGCTCCAGCACATCCAGAACTGTGCTGCCCGGATCCTGATAAGGAGGCGCAAATATGACCATATCACTCCCATCCTCAAATCCCTCCACTGGCTACCCGTTAAATACAGAATTCAGTACAAGCTCTGCCTCCTCACCCATCAGTGCATACACGACACTGCACCTGTTTATCTCCAAGAACTCCTAACCCTCCACACCACTGTCCGAGACCTGCGCTCCTCCTCCTGCTACTGCCTGCACCAACCAAGGACCAAACTCTCCACTATGGGGGACAGGGCCTTCCGGGCAACTGCTCCACGGCTCTGGAACGCTCTTCCCGAGAGCTTGAGGGCTCCACAGAGCGTTGAGGCTTTTAAGAAAAGACTGAAGACATTTTTATTTCTAAAGGCTTTTCAGCAAAGTTTGTAGTGTTGTTTTTTGTTGTGGTTTCATTTAATTTTGCTGTTTGTTGTTGCTTTTGGTCATTGTAGCACTTTGAGATCTCCACTGGAAATATAAAGTGCGTTATAAATAAAATTTTTATTATTATTCCCATCAGGTATGAATGTGTGTGTGAATGAGTAATATGAGCAAGAATGTAAAGAGCTTTGAGTGCCAACACAGGTGGAAAAGCGCTACATATGAAGAATTCACTTACCATAAATAAAGAAAAAAATATTTATTTTCACTGATGGGCTACCAATGACTCTCTAATGACCCTTTTCAGACCCAGTGCCTAGTGTTGGAAACCCCTGCTGCAACTATTTTGGGTTCTTTTTTATTTATTTATTTTAATGTTAGTAGTAATTTCCGCCATTAACAGTTTTCAGCAAAATGGCGGAGTTACTTTCAGTGCACATGTGCCTATACTCTACGTTACCTTGACAACGCTCCGTTAGTAACCACTTTGAAAAAAACAAACAACAAAAGAATATTTTCTTTCATAAAGTCCGTGAATCTATATAACGCAGTAATTCCAAGCCTCAAAGTATTCCAATCCTAACCAGGAGGAGAAGCAGACCTGAAGAAGCTACTATTACCAGCGTTTACACGCCTATCATGAAGGAAATCGTCGATTTTCAAGATAAAAGAGAAGCCGGAGTAACATCAGCGAGCATTTTGCCTTTTGTTACAAAACATCTTGACAAAATCAGCAAAGCTCAATTCGCCATGCTTGTTGCTGGGATTTGTGACGACGCCACGCAAGCCATTTTGACCGATTTAATTGTGGAAATTATTCAAAAAGTCACCATGGATTTTGTTGAAGATTTCCTTCCTTCCATCGGAAATGAAGGAACTTCACCGCGAGAAGAGTTCAAAGTTGTATTTAGAGACTCCATTACAGCCAGTTTTGCCACTGCTCTTTGTGTACCGCAAACAACCTGTGATGCGTTTCAGGAGCTGACGGCACTTTTTGAGGAGGAGGTCCAAGCAAAGGTCACCTCCATTATTTATGTCATCAAGAAGACCGAAGTTTGGCCGGTACAACCTGCTGTGTTGGTCAGCAGTCTTCTTACAAGTATTCAGAGTCTACATACCATGATCTTCCATGCTTCCACCTGCATCAGGAAGCTTTTGGAAAACCAAAAGAAGAACTGTCTAAGGCAATGCTGTCAAGAACAGAACGAAAAACGACCGAGTACAGCTCCAGCATTACGGATCGAGATATCAGTTAGAAGTCAAAAACCGTCCAGGAGTTTTACGTCTTCTGTTCATACGAGGATCAGAGATGTTATTCATAAGTATCTTGATCAATCAAACGAGTCTGTCACTTGTTCATATGACATCATTTCTTTTGGATCAGCTGAAATTGCAAATATCATCATTGATGAGCTGATCTCCAAATCTCAAGCTAACAATGACTACTGTGAATGTTCATTGAACTCTTGTTTTAGCAAAATAGTTACGATACTTAAAGACATTTTCATCCGTGTGAAACCATCAGGAACGGTTACAAGAACTGAAAGTCCTCTTTCAAGACCCAGCTCTAGCAAGGCCCCACAAGAACTCTATGGATTCATGGTGGCAGAGTTGAAAAAGGCCTCAGAAAATAAGGAGAAAGAAAAATCTCTAGTGGATCTTAAATCCTTTTTTCCTCTCGCACGTCTAACCACTAAAATATCAACTCTACCAGGATACGTTCCGGAGCCGGAACGTTTATCTCCAACACAGGCCACATCACCACTGTCCAACATCACAAAACCCCTGTCTGAAACATCCGCTTCTGAGGTGATTAAGTCACAGACGGACCTTTTCTGTAATCATTTGAACCAGGAATGCCCTCTGGAGAATATTATGCCAACAACCACCGACATCAGAAGCAACGACTTGGTCCGTGACTTTGCCAGAGAAATTACCGACTACGTTTACGACGTCTTGAGGAAAAGTCTTGCATATGATATCCCAGTGATGGCGAAAGGACACGCTATCTCGGATTCCATCTTCTCAAGAAAAAGGATGCTGTCAGATGTAGACCTTCATTTAAATGTTTCTACTGAAGAGTTATATCACATGGCCGAAGATGAGGTGGGAAAATTTGTACAGAAAATCTTTTTATGGAACGAAAACAATTCTGATCAAGACTTCACCGACACGCTGTCAAGTGCTATTAAAGATATTCAAGATGTCCTTCGAGAAACAAGTGTTAACACAGATGATTGCTTGGTGAACTGTCCTGCACCACCACCAAGCTTTGCCACATCCACATCATCTTCAGAGTCATCTTCATCTACATCGTTTCAAAGAGATGATGAGTCCAACCTTTATTTGTCCTCCGAGAATGAAAGTGACCAACCTGTTTCCACCAGTTTCCACCAGTTTCCACCAAAGACTGAAACACCAAAGCGGATTGCGGTTGGTAACCTCGTATCATGCATCTTGTTGAGGGTTTTGATTGAAAATCCCAAAACAACAACACAATTTTTGTTTTTGCCAAACAAGAAATGTTTTCTTGATGACTTCATAGACAGCGTGATGGAGGATGAAGATCTAACCAACATGATCTTTAAACTCAGTGTGGACAACATGAAGAAAATAACAGTGGCAGTGGTCAAAGACCTTGAAAAAGAGTTTGGTTCCCATGAGTCAACGCTACGAGTTGCGATGCGTACTCTAAACCCGTGCTTTGTCACCTCTGTCAGAAAGTTTCTAAAATTCTATTTAAACTCAAAGAAAAGCACAGCTGAGCGTTTCTTTAGCTTTTTAAGAAGAGTTTTTAAGATGCCCAAAACGATGTTTTGAACATCTTGCCGTGCAGAAGGAGGACGAGGGATTACAAAAAAGACACTTTAATTGCTTCATGGAGGCTGAACTATAGTTTAAAAACCTATTGTACAAGTATGTAACTGGGATGAAAAAGAAAAACATAAAAATTTATTTCTAATTAGGTAAAAACAGATTCTTCAAAGCAGGCAAGTTGTTTGAGCCTGGCGGGTGGGTTATCCAAGGCAGGCAGGTTTCTTGAACCTTGGAAACAAAATATAAGACCACAGGCAAGAAAATTGGCAGACAAAGATCTACTAAAGGCTTGTTGTTACCGTATGGAATTCAACAATCTGACACAGACTGGGGGTGGAGGATGGCCAACGTAGCCTGCCGATCGCTGATCATCCACAGGTGGTGAGCAAGTTGCCATGGAGACTGACACCCCCCTAGAAGCAGGAGCAGGGATCACAACAATAACGTGTTTTATTTTTGTGTTTTTCAGATCCAGCAGATTTTTCTGTTTGTTCGAGCAGCGTGATTGCAGGAGTCAGATCGCACATTGAACCTCGTTAGATGGCCGAATACGTTAAGGAGACTATACAAAACAAAAGCAGTAAGTAATGGTCCTGTTGGCTTCATCGAACTACAATCTCCAGCTCTCACTGGATCAATTTGATGCCGGGATGGGAATTAGCACCTCCAAATCTGAGACCATGGTCCTCGCCCGGAAAAGGGTGGAATGCCCCCTGCGGGTCAAGGACCGGGTCCTGCCCCAAGAGGAGGAGTTTAAGTATCTCGGGGTCTTGTTCACGAGTGGGGGAAGAATGGAGCGGGAGATCGACAGGCGGATCGGTGCGGCATCAGCAATAACCAGGACGCCTCATCGGTCCGTCGTGGTAAAGAGAGAGCTGAGCCGAAAAGCAAAGCTCTCGATTTACAAGTCGATCTACTTTCCAACCCTCACCTATGGTCACCAGCTGTGGGTGGTGACTGAAAGAATGAGATCGCGGATACAAGAGGCCGAATTAAGCTTCCTCCGCAGGGTGGCTGGGCTCTCACTCAGAGATCGGGTGAGGAGCTCTGCCATCCGGGAGGAGCTCAGTATCGAGCCGCTCTTCCTCCAGGTCGAGAGGAGCCAGATGGGGTGGTTCGGGCATCTGGTCAGGATGCCCCACGAGCGCATCGCGGGCGAGGAGTTTCGGGCACGTCCCACCGGGAGGAGAACAAGAGTCATCCCCAGACCCGCTGGAGAGACTATGTCTCACAGCTGGCCAGGGAACGACTTGTGATCCTTCTGGGTGAGCTGGAGGATGCAGCCAGGGTGAGAGAAGCCTGGGCTTCCCGTTTGAGGCTGTTGCCCGCGCGACCTGACCCCGGAACAAGCGGAAGATGACGGAACGGAAAAGCAGTAAGTAATTAGGTAACCACAGACACTGTAAATCTGGCTCTTCTTATAATAACACAAAGACTCAAATAGGAGCGCCCCAATCTTAACGCTAACAGATCCTTCTGTGTATTTTAGTTCAAAACTCGACGTACTCAAGAGAGGACAACTAAGAAAATCTTTGGTTCACCTAAGAAGAACATAATCAACCCAAATCTGGGATTAGGAAACTTAACACAAACTATTTAAAAAAAAAAAAAAAAAAACGTGAGTGTTTAGAAGCCAAACCCACTGTAAAACTTTGCTCTGATTTTAACTGCATCCCACTAACAGATTTTTTTCCCCCCAAATGTGCATTAAAATTGAACAATACTTATGTTGAGTTGAGCAACTTATAAGTCGGCGGACTCAAAGAAGTACATACAGATGTTTTTAATGGACCGAGGAAGAAAATATTCAGTAATAAAGAGGTATTCACACAAAAACACTCGTACACTACACTATACAAACTATAGTTCAGTTAGGATGAGGTACAGTTTAAAAAACACATAGAAATATATATGTAAGGATATGAAAGGATAAGCTCACTCATCGTGAGATAAACTGAAGCCCTGTTCTTGTTTTTCTCTAAAGCTTCTTCTTCATCATCTTTCGGCATTTCCCTTCACGGGGCGCCACATCAAGTCAGTTTCTTCCATCTAACCCTATCTCCTGCATCTTCTTCGGTCACACCAACTATCCTCATGTCTTCCTTCACTGTATCCATGAACCTCCTCTTTGGTCTTCCTCTAGTCCTCTTTCCTGGTGGTTCCAAATCCAGCATGCTTCTTCTGATGTACTCTCTCTCTCTCCTCTGTACATGCCCAAACCCTCTCAGTCTGGCCTCTCTGACTTTAAAACCTCTAAC
This sequence comes from Neostethus bicornis, assembly GCA_902685375.1. NCBI lineage: Eukaryota > Metazoa > Chordata > Actinopteri > Atheriniformes > Phallostethidae > Neostethus > Neostethus bicornis. The sequence goes on from LR738552.1 coordinate 3,322,962, forward strand.
GTGCTGTTCCTCTGATCCTGTCCATCTTGGTCACTTCCAGAGAGATCCTCAGCATCTTCATCTCTGCTACCTCCATCTCTGTTTCCTGTTTTTATCTCAGTGCCACTGTCTCTAGACCAATCAGCATGGCCGCTCTCACCACGGTTTTGTACACTTTCCTTTCATTTTAGCTGAAACTCTTCTATCACACATCACACCTGATACTTTCCTCCACCCGTTCCAGCCTGCCTGCACACGCTTCTTCACCTCTTTTCCACACTCTCCATGTGGAGAGACTGTTGATCTTAGTACTTAAAATCTTCCACCTTCTTTCTGTAACCCTACTTTTCCATTTGGATCCCTCTCATTCACACACATGTACTCTGTCTTAGGTCTTCACCTACACAAAATGTAATCTACCTGTGTACTCCTTCCTCCACTCTATAAGTCACTCTGTGTTCCAGCCTTTTCTTGAAGAAAGGCTAGAACACAGTCTAATCTTTTATATAGAACCTATTGGAGCATAAAAAGAGCAGAGAATCATCGAAGACCAGTGACTGTCAAAAGTTTGAAAGAAAATGCAGGACATTAAGGCTTTTTTTTTAGAGATGAGTACCGTGGAGCACCAAACACACATCTCCAGAGGTCAGAGGTAAGGGACAGTCCCTGCTATGGTTCAGAAAACTTCTCCTTTTTAAGAGCTAAAAGCCTTCCCTTATCAGCACTAGCAGGGACATTTTTGTCCCAGCTTTGGTTAGATATATCTGGACTTATACATGAATGTTCTTCCTCATACCAGTTCCTCTCACATGTCCCACATCTACAGCACGGACCCACATCAGTGATTTAATCTGCTTTACTTTCAAGTAGCCCATCACAGTGATGATGTCTTTTCCTGATACCCGAAAAGATGGAAGCTCCTTTATCTGCTCCTACTGGAAATCTCATTTTCTGCATCATCCAGTCATATTCTGCTTACTGGTTGGAGTGTTTAGGGTGAACAGGGAGAGGATCACAAATAAACTGGTGGATAAAAACTCTGAATGATACTGGAACTTTGACGACAACATGGACACCGCAGCTGAATGAAACATGGAGGAGGTCTAAACCCCAAACTCTAACAGCATCCTGTTAAGAACTTCTCATATGATAACTAGATCAATCCAAACTCCGCTGAGATATTTCTAGAGGGAAAAAGAACATCTTGTCCCTATTATGGCTAAATGAAAAAACAAGAGAACTTCCACAGTGAGAAGAATTTCTCCTTTGGGGATTATGATGGACTGGATGTATTTTGTAAGACAATCAGGACTTAAAACCACCACATAATGTCTGCCGGAGCCTGTAAGAGCTAAATATGAGCAATTTGAGGTTAAAATATGCATAAATTTTTTAAAAATTAAGTTAGTGTGGATAGAATGAGTCAGAGTGGCTCTGATTATGTAACGCTTTCAGCCTTTTTTTAGCAGAATGAAGTCATTTCCCCAGTATTACGGAAAAAAAAAGTCATTTTCTACGTTGGATTAAGTAATAAAACCTTTTTTGTGAGTTCTGTGGTTTGATTAAATAGAAAAAAAAATCTTTTTTGCTACTTTATTGATCTTCAAGCAAATTTAATTAAAATCTATGCAGGTAATAATATCTTTTCAGGGTTTTTATTTTCTGTTCTTTCTTTGTTTTCGTGTCTTTTCTGTGGCCCCAGGGACAGCTTGGGCCTAGCGGAAATCAAACCAGGTTCTCCTGGTCGAAAGACGGTATATCTACCACTAGGCCAACGCCCCTGGGACCAGGTAATAATATCTTAAACAGAAAATATTATGGTTTTATAATCACGACTCCAATTAAATGCAAATAAGACAGAAACACTGCTGTGTTTCCAACCTGAGCAACTATAGACATAAACACACTAGACTTTGCAGATGTTGTGTTGTGTGTATTTTAAAGTTAGTGTGGTAGGTATGAGATATGAAAGATGTTTTTAAGTCTGTATTATGGTTTCTATGATTTAAAAAGTCTTGGTGAAAACGCTGGCAGTGAACGTCGAGCTAACATTACCTGCAGAAGATTTCACTAGTGGACAGAAAAAAAATTATATTCACATAAAAATGTTCAGTCTTCCTTTTAGAAGCCAAATTTGACTTTTGTTTGACATCTATGATCTAAAATCTTGAGAGAAGGTTAGAGCTTACAGTTTAAAGACTGGACCGAAAGTAAATCTATGACAGCAGTTAAAGATAAACTCAAGCTTTCCTCCTGACGAAGCACAAACATTTCCAATGATCTCATCATCCGTCCAGAAGCTGGAAAAGAACAAGCATCAACACGTACAAGTGTAACTCAGATGTGTCTTATTTATTATGACTGTTAGGCGTACAATACAGTGCAAACCAGTCTTTGGCAAAAGTACAATACAACTGTCATGATAGGCACTAGGATGTCCACACAGAGCCCGGGGGAAAGGGACGGGGTGGGTGAAGCATGTTCAGCCCTGCAGAGCGGTGCATCCTGAAGATGCCGGGGTAAATAAACAGGAGACGTTACCATGGTGACATACAGGAGCGGTGCTTTGGTGGCTGAAGCCAGGAACACATAAACCCATTCAGTCTGTCTGATACCAGTGTGTCTGCAGGCTTCTGAAATTTCCAATGAGCATTCTCATCGTTCCTGCTCAGGTTGTTGTTGTGTAAAGCAAACAATGGAGACGGCATCAACATGTCGAGGAGTGAAGCCAAACAGGAAACCGGCCAGTGCATGAAGTACAATGAGTGGTATTTATTTTTGTACAGTACGTAGAAAATGGCCTCGCTGATGCAGTTTGCTTGCATATGCTCCCTCCCCCTCTCATATGGCTTCTATTACACTGGAATGAAGGTCAAGAGGGCGAAACCACGTCAGTCCAGACTGAAAAAAAATCTTCAATATGGCAAAAAAAATGAGAGCGGGGTTCGAATTCCTGACACATTTCCACACAAAGATGGAAAGATCGATGGAGAACTGCAAGCAGCTCCAGCCCAATCCTGTCTGCACATGAGTAAAACACAGCAACTGTGAAGCAGGTGGGAGGAAACCAGACGTGGTCGCGTTGAGAGATCGGCTGTTTTTGTCATTGTCCAAGTTTCTGAATCCCATCCCATTTTTCTGAGGCCATGAGATAACTAGATGGAACGCCTCGCCAATACTCAGAGCAAGCCAGCTATCCAAGAGGGGCGGTATTCAGTAGACATGTTGCTTCTGCTTTACAAACATCTTTCTAGGGCTTCACATTATCTTCATATGTAATATTTCCAAACATAAAAAAAGATAAAAAAAAAGTACATTATAACATACTATAAAGCACCATGGAGTAAAAGATGCAGTAACTACTCGTGTGCGAGTAAAGCAGTCCTCTCAGTATGAGGCATATATAGTTGCTTTGCATACAGAAGTAATACTTAAAGGTTGCATTTAGTGATGGAAATTGTAATAAATTGGGAAAATAGCACCGATTTTTTTTTTTTTTGGCATCTCTAACCTGAGAAAATTTTGTGAGACGAAGCGGCAGCCGCCTTTACGCCTGCTTCCCTTTCCTGCTCACTGGGCGACTAGTCCGGCCTCTGAGCAGAAGAAACGTGTCCATTTCAGTTGGAATCCGTTCATCCCTACATTTGGAAATCCGTGTTTGGCGGCAGATTTCATACCGAGTCTCAGACTGAACGACCCCTCCCCTTATAGAAGACAAGATAAGTGAATATCGAGGTTAAATGTGGCCGTGGATCAGCACACCTTCATGAGTCCCATCTCCTCTCGATATGTTTGATTAGAAGTGACTAGTTTGTCAGGTGATCCTGAGGGTTTGTTTCTGCTCTCGGACGTTTGTTTGCACCTTCCTGATGGAGGCAAACGGAACAGCAGGCACCTTTTAGTTTGATGGGTTGTTTGCAGTCAGGTTTCGGACAGGACTCCACGAGGCAGGTCACCTGGCCATCCTGAGGGCAATAGTACAGATAAAAGCTGGTTAGAGATTATTATTAGATGCATTGACTTAAGTAAAACCTTATTTTCTATGAACAGAAAAAAATCTAGACTGAAAGTAACCGAAGAGAGAGTCATGAGGATAAATCCAAGGTTGTAAAGTTTGGTATGAGGATGGAAATGTGTCTGCCAGCAGGTTCCGACAAAAAATAATTCTTCTGCTGCCAGGAGGTGAACAGATTCACAGAGGAGAAGAAGAGCATGTGGCTGTAACGGACAGAGAAAGCTGAGTTTACACTGTGTAGAACATACTGTGCATTCACACGTGGTGCAGGAGTCCCTCTTCCATCGATCTCCGTCCCCTCGCTCGCGGCCCTCGTTATCAGTGCACTTGGTGCTGCTCAGACGGGCTTCAAGTCTTTTAATCTTTAAGACAAAAAAAGAAAAATAAGCTGCAAGCTTTTCTGGTGAGAAAAATTACTCATTGTGCCTGATTTTTTCTTTGTTATAAGTCAATTTATGGAGTTTGGAAGTCTTGTTGTTCTAAGAAAAAAAAGAAGAAAGAAATAGACTCACTCTACTTCCATCTGAGTGCAGCTTGAAGAACGTAACAAAATTTTTTGAGTTGTACAAAACCGTAAAAGGAGCTCATTCCAGTTACTATTTATGGGCGGAGGCGTTTTTTTTTGTCACTATGGCAGTGATTTAATCTTATTTGTAGTTTGACATAAACCGTTTTTAAATGAAAGTTAAAAAGAGTTGATTTTTATTTCAGAACACCATTAAAATATAATTCGCATGCTTATTTTTTAACTAACATCTAGCTTCAGGCTTGTTTCTGGCACCCCTATAGATTCAGTACATACCTGCTTCCGCAGGCTGGTGATTGTCTTCTGCATATCAGAGATGAAGCCCTGGAAGTCGCTGATGGAAGATTCAGTGCTTTTTTCAGAGGTCACAGTAATGTTTGCAAGACTTCCTTCAGCTTTTTCTGCAAAGCTGCAAAGACAAACGTACCCACACAGTGATTTTAGACTTCGACACAGCTTTGAAGTTACAGGTACATTTTGGTCTGGATTATACAGCATGTTTTCTTTCTCTCTGCTACCTTTTATCCTGTACGCTGTTGGAGGGTTTCTCCTCTTTGTAGCTGTGCTCTGTGGATCTTCGTCCTCTAAAATGGTACGAAAGGGCATTAAACTGCCCCTTGGTCCTGCAGTCTGAGGATCAAACGAGATGCACTGATTATCTATTTTACTATCTCATACACAGTTGAACTGGAGTTTTCTGGCTAAAATAAAGTAGGTTTAGTTTCTTATAAAAACAAATTAATCAGAATTTAATGAAAGCAAATGATGCAATTTCTCCTCCTGAGCTCCAGGGAGCGGTGTTGGTAGGAGATAAAAGGAAATAAAAAACCACGAGGATGGGAGCCAAACGCTAACACTGTTCTTACCCTCACAGCAGTCCTGCCACATCCTCAAGTCGATGTGAGGAACGTCCTCACAGCTGCCGTAGCCATGGGGCAGCTCTGCCACCGTGAACACGTCCCGTTGAACCCGTGTGATGTTGTCCCCGTTGTCGCAAATTACCCGAGTCAGAGATGCCTGCTTTAACTGGGTCAGCTGTGCGGGCGTAAACACACCCGGGTTTTCATACCAGAACCTAAGGAGCACAATCACAGCAGCTGTAGCATCTATAATGACTTGCTTGGGTGAATGAATTTCAGTTCTTTCTGATTGTACCTGTCCCCATCCCGCACCCGTTTGAACTGAGTAGACAGCAGACACATGAGGGTGGGTCCCAGTCTGCTGCCAGGGACCAGATCCTCAGTCATAAGAGCCGGAAACAGGTCGATGTTCAGAGGAGAGCCGTACAGCCTGCACAAGCAAAGGAACTCTGGATCAAATACAAGGCCTGATGAAAACTCACCGATACCAGAAACGAAAGGCTAGTGGCCAAGTCATGTCCTATAGGGCTGGGTTAATAATCAGTCCTTCTTTTTATGTGACATGATCACAACTCTGAATGCAAAACAAAATTGAAGTAAATTCTTAAATTAAAATTGTGGAAATCTGTAACTTTGTTTAAACAGAGCAACAACTTTGTGTTGAGTGCATGTTTCAGGTTGATTGTGATTTGTGTAATGGCTGTGTTGAAACTCCACTGGGACTAAAAAGCATTTGCAGTTTCTGGTTATTCCGACTCTCAAACTCTCTGCGTCAGCCAGAAGAGAATCTGGCCAGTGGATGTGTTATGCAGCCATTGTGTTTCTCAGGAAACGCACGCATGACCATGCAGCGTACCTGGTGACGAAGCGTTTTCTGTTATTTTTTTATTGTTTACTGTTTTCAAGACTTGGAAAGGGTGTGTTGGGTTGCGGTGAATCATTGTACCCAATCTGGGCGGGTCGTAGGAATGGATCATTTCCCAAAGGATGAGAAATGGCAAAAAAATTTTATACAAACAGGTGAAATAATTGGATTGTTTACTGAAAAAAAATATTTGTAATGTGAGTATAATCAACCTTGTTTTGGATTATTTAGTGTGTGTACAATAGTTAGTAAGAATTTTTCTATTTGTTTTTCTTTCTCAAACCCTTTCCTTTATTTTTTCTCTTTCAAATCAGGATTGATCTGGATAGGATCTTACCTCTGGAGTTTCTCTCTGACGGTTGGATTCTTTATCTCGTTCTTCAGGTCCTCAAACGTGGACGCTGAGCTCAGATTACAGAAAGTCCTGTAGTCGTTGTATGGTGGAATCCCATGATCTCGTCCTCGCTGGACGTTCATGGCTGCCAAATCCAGGGCCACGGCATGAGCCATAGAAAACAACCTCTCCGTCAGCTCTGTGTTTAGCAGCTGCGTAGTAACACGCATTTTTCCCGCCACCCCAAACAAGCCGCGCAGAAGAGGGTCAATGCCGCCTTCATTTACGATGCGGAACGGTGAGAAAAAGGCCCGGTGCAGGGAGATATGTCCTTGAGGGATTGGCTGGAAGTCCTCGTTCAGCCTGTAGAGGATGGGGTTGATGAGTGTGTGGCCGAAACGGAAAGCTGCCGTAGCAAATGCGTTGAAGATGCCGGCATTGATGTTGGGATCGTAACCAGTGTACGGACCAATCATCTTCATGCCGACCTCACCGAGAATCTAGGGAACAAAAAAACTTGATAAGTGAATATCTCTGCAAAGCTTTTCTAACCTATGCCAGAAGGCGTTACCTTTGGCAACCAGTGGCTGTAGGTGATGTGTTGCATCTGGGCCCCCACTATCTTTCTGGCCTCATGGTAGATGGTGTCCCCATCCCAGTGCGGGTTGAGCCTTAGCAGCTCTGTCGCTATGCGGTTATGTTCCCGGAACCACACCGTATGCATCGCCGTCAAGCCGAGTTGCTCGTTAGCACGGAAGTCTCCAGCTAAGAAACATGGGATGGGACTCTCATTTTCATCCCTCATGCACTCTGTGGGAGGCCCAGTGGCAAACGGGAGGAGCGGTTTTCCCGTGCGTTGGATGATGCCCTGCCGCAATAGCCCTCTCTGGCTGGCCAGATCCCGTACCTCCTCCGATTCATGCCGCGAGCTGCCGTAAACATTGGAAGCATCGATGTAGGAGGTGAGCTGGTTGATTTGCTCCCTCGGATACACACTATTCATGAGCAGAGAAGTCATCCCACTCCCGCAGACTGGGCTGGAACGCACAAAGAACATGCAGCGTGCCCCACTGCGCAGCTGCCGCTGGTCGTTGGGTGGGAACTGTATCGGGAAACACGGTGGGTCATTGGTGCAGACCTGAGCACACAACTGACCATCAGAAAAGCGTGACTGGCTTAGCGCCACTACGGTGGAGTCCAGGTCATGGTCCAGGAACTGACCCCACTGCATTAACATGTGTGTGTAACGGTCGTCTGGGGTGATGGTCTCTGTTCCAATCATGGTGGTGGAGACCAGCCGCGGCAGTGGCAGGCGGAAGCCATTGTGTGCGCGGTCCGTGGCGCCTCGTGGCAGGTTGAAGCCATTATCATAAACAGACTTCAGTAAGCGTTCAAAGGCGGTGAGCGAAGCTCCCCACATGGGATGCTGCAGGTTGTTGCAGGTGCCGTCGTGGCTGCGGTATTTCTGGTGGAAGCAGATGTCGGAGCAGTTGTTGATGCGGCGGTGAGCCGTGCAGCCGGACAGGTTAGCAATCATATCAAGAAAACGAGGAGAGACGAGGTCGTTGTAACGGAACGCTGCGGAGAGAAAAAAACAGTTTACTTTACGATGTGACAAAGAATTTGATCAAAATAAACTGAAAAACGGTCACAACTCTGAAAGACATTTGAAACACCTGAGGATCCAAAGATAAGCTAAATTCTTCATCTTGAAACCTTTCAACCGTTTCAGTATCACTTGTCATATTCCGCTTCCTTTGGCTAGGTTGTGGGGCCAACCGCCTCAGCAGGGAAACCCAGACTTCCCTCACCTTGGCCACATCTTGTTGCTAAGCTGAGAGAATCCAGGAGCGTTCTTTGGCAAGCTGTAAGACATGGTTCCTTCAGTGGGTCCTTGGTATATGCCCCTAGGTCTCCTCCCATAGGCTCTTGCCTGGAACACCTCACCAGCAAGGCGTTCCAATGTAGTATTGGTTCATTTCTAGACATTGGGATTGTTTTAATGTTGAATTGTGCGACTAAAACTCTTTAAATGCTTCTATAAAGGTAGACTAAAGAAACAAAAAGGGCTCATCAGACTTGTTGAATTGTTTCACAGAGACGTCACAACCCCTAAAAATACACCCCAGTCTAGAGCTAAGCAGCACTCCACAAAGAATAACAAATCCTCTTTAAAGCATTCCTCTCAGAATGGAAAGAACTTCCAGTTTAGAGGCCATAGGTCATGAACATGCTCCAGCTTGCTAGCTTGGACATGCGAGGCCTCGCCTGAAAGCTTCAATCCACAGCGGATCAGTTGCAACTGTGTGTGGGGTGTGTGGTGTTGTGGTCGTGCCTGAGAATAAAGTGTGAGCAGCTGAAATGGGTGAAACTTCCTGTGTTAACCACTTCAATTTGCACGGCTATGTGCTACCCTTGTGTGTTGCCAGATGAGGTAGAGAAACACTAAAAACAGCATTTTGTTTTTGCTGACGGGCAAAAGAATAAATCTTGTTTTGGTTTGAAGCCAAAGTGACAAAGAAAAACTTGGCTGTTGGTGTTAGTAATGAAAACAGTTTCTTTAACCCACGCCTGTGTATCTATGTGATCTTCTAATGTTCCACGCTATATCTGCTGATTTCACATCACAAATCACTTGTTTAGAAACTTGAGTTTAACATGAACGAGTTCCTGTTCCGACCTGAACAACTCGGACCTCGTCTCCTGTTGTTTTTTAAAGCATTCAAGTAAAAACCAGCACATGTTTTGTTTTCATAACCGCAGATTGAATCTTCTTCTTCTCCTTTCAGCATTTCCCTTCAGGGGTCGCCACAGCAAGTCAGTTTCTTCCATCTAACCCTATCTGCTGCATCCTCTTCAGTCACGCCAACTATGTTCATGTCTTCCTTCACTGTATCCATGAACCTCCTCTTTGGTCTTCCTCTAGCCCTCTTTCCTGGTGGTTCCAAATCCAGTATCCTTCTGCCGATGTACTCGGTCTCTCTTCTCTGTACATGTCCAAACCATCTCAGTCTGGCCTCCCGGACTTTATCTCCAAAACCTCTAACATGTGCTGTTCCTCTGATCCTGTCCATCCTGGTCACTCCCAAAGAGATCCTCAGCATCTTCATCTCTGCTACCTCCATCTCTGCTTCCTGTCTTTTCCTCAGTGGCACTATCTCTAGACCAATCAGCATGGCCGCTCTCACCACGGTTTTGTACACTTTTCCTTTCATTTTAGCTGAAACTCTTCTGTCACACATCACACCTGATACTTTTCTCCACCCTTTCCAGCCTGCTTGAACACGCTTCTTCACCTCTTTTCCACACTCTCCATTGCTCTGGACTGTTGATCCCAAGTACTTAAAATCTTCCACCTTGTTTATCTCTTCTCCCTGTAACCTCACTTTTCCATTTGGATCCCTCTCATTCACACACATGTACTCTGTCTTACTCTGACTAATCACCGCAGATTGAATCAGAACCTAATAAAAGTGTGGTGATGAACTCTAAAAGTCAGATGATAGAAGGAGTTTCTTCACAAAAACCTTTAAGGATCCAAAACAAAGAAATAAACATGCTAACTAAGAGCAGTGGGTTCTGGCTCACCAGTGCCATTGGTGTCCACCGTGAGGCCTTGGTTGACGTGGTTCTGGATCAGCAGGAGGGTCTGCTCGAATATCTCACCAGCACGTGCCTGTTCCACCGTGTACGGGTCCCGGGGGTATCGGAAAAGAGCAAGCAGTTCCCCTGGAGTACGAGGCTGACTGGAAGCATGAGGTTGAGAGATTATTAGAATATTTATCCAACAATCCATCCATCTGTTCACCCAATGAACAATCTACTTGTCCAAAAATTGAACAATCCTTTCACCCTTCTTTTCAACAGTAGTTGAATCCATCTTTCCATTTATTTACTGAACAATTTTTCTTTCCATTGATCTAAATCTTGACCATCATTTTCATCTTTCTCTCACCCATCAAACAGACGTCTCCTGGTGGACTCGATGGCGCTGTCCACATTCCGGATGGCCTGTTCAATGGACGAGGTGACGAAGGTGTCTCCCTCTCTGCTGATCGCAGGCACTGATGACAAAAACACACAAGTTTTTAATTCAAATAAAATTTTCCAAGCAGTAAAACATGCTGTTTATTTGCTGCCTAATTGGGGCATGTTTAAATGAGAACACATCTGATAAACATCTGGTTTGATTTGTGTTTTCCTCTGGATAGTTTCCGGCTCGTTCTCCCCAAGGCGTGGCACGTTTCTGGCACGCTCTCTCAGGTCGGTGTGCCACTGTAAACAGTCGAGGTGTAATGGGTGGGGCTGGGTGGACGGGTTTTCTCATCTAGACTGAACAAGTAATTCAACATCTGTATGTTGTTTTTTTTCCACCTTTTTTTTCTTTAGTTTATTATTAAAAATCTTTCAAAAATAGATTCCAGTTGGGTTCAAAAGATTTAAATTAAGTTGAATTTTTACATTCCAGTATCACCACCTAGCCGTCTCAGGGAGCAAAATCTGTTAGCATTATAATTTGGAACAATTTGTTGATGCTTACCTGTGACTGTGAGCACCATGCCAGCCACCATGTAGCCGATGGGGTTGCGAGCGACGCACTCGTAGCGCCCTGCATCCGCGGTTCCCACATCTTTCACTTCTAGGTAACCTTCGGGGCTGATGTGGAACTTCCCGCTCTCCGTCACCTGCACACCATCCTGCAGGAGAAGCTACCAGCTAAAAACCAAACCCTGTGCCACCTGGCCAGCGGGGCTCTGCTCCAGATAGTCCTGCCTACCTTGTTCCAGGTGAGAACAGGCTGCGGCTGGCCCTGAGCACTGCAGGGTATACGCACGTCCTGGCCAGACTCCACAGTCCGGTCCCTTGGAGCATTTGTGAAAACAGGCGTTACTGGATGAGTTAAAACATACACACACACACGTGTGTTAATTACCGTGAAGAACAGCTCACACATGTACAGATTAAAAAATAACATGATTCTTACAGAAACATCACAGCTTTTACTATACATTTTATTTTTATTAATTATTTAACTAAACCCTCCATCTGTGTCCCAACTTATTCATCCATCAGGCACTGAAAAAGGGGCATCTGGTTTGTCGATTCCATCTAAACCCATTATTTCATCTACCTTCTTCTTTTTTTGGCACAATGGAAAAGTGAGGTTACAGGGAGAAGAGATAAAGAAGGTGGAAGATTTTAAGTACTTAGGATCAACAGTCCAGAGCAATGGAGAGTGTGGAAAAGAGGTGAAGAAGCGTGTGAAAGGGAAAGTGTACAATTTATCTATCAATCCAATTAGTAATCCTTCCAGCTGTGCCAAAAGATGACATATTGCATGCCGTCCCTCGTTATTTCTGTTGAACAACATCGAGCTGAACATCCAGACATGAAGATCTAAGCTTGGCATACACTCTGCAATTTTCAACCCAATTTTAACTCGATTACAGCCTGTCCAAATATTTTAAGATCAGGACGAATTGGTCCATCTTAATGGTCCATCTTGGTGGCTCTTTGTCCAGGGGGTGGCTCTCGGTCCCAACTAGTGATCGGATGGGCGAATGAGTTTCTGGCATCTCTGAACTTTTGGCATCGCTCGTGGAAACATGGCACTGTAGAAGCAGCACTATTGAGCAGTTGGTTCTGAGATCATTACATTACACGCAAACCCAAAAGTAGAACTGCAATCAATTGAATCAATTTGATTAAAGACTTGTGGTCCAATTAAAACAAGACCAATCAGTAAGATAAAATCAGGACGTACTGTATGTACTAAAAAACATTTAAAGACCTCAATCGGGAATTTAGCTTTATGTAAAAAAAATAAATAAAGGTTTTATATTTGTCATATCACCAAGCTCTTGTCACCCCTCACCCAGCATACCTCCTACCCCACCCAGTTAATCCCTATTTCACTTTCTCCAACCGCTGCACAGCTGTTCCAGGCTTAAACGTAACGTGTACTTTACAGCAAGTTAGCGTCTATTACATGGAAGACATGGTGTCAGGATTACAGGCTGCCATCCCCTCCCCAGCAGCCTGTAATTTCACCTGCACATGTGCTAACAAGAACCGAAACTCTTAAAAACACAAACTTATTCTTTTTTCAGAATTTGTGCCTTTCAGTATGGTATTGTGTAGCAGATGAGTCACAAAAACTCATTCATTCCTGGAATTTGCTCCAAAAATATTTGTCCAAACATCCAAATGAACAAATATTCTAATTAACTAATCTGTCAAAGTAATACATGAGTCAGGGTTTCGTTGCTTCATGACAACAATACTTGTCTGGATGGGATTGCGCCAAGTTTAAAGTCTGGTGGAAGGAGTATTATGAGGTCAGGCTGGTTTCCAAAAGTTGGGCTTGGTCCCCATGTGGTTTGGTCCCTATGTGTCATCTTAATGCTACTGCATGTTTTCCCTCCCAGAAGACCATCATCACATCAAACCCTCTGAATTAGAAATAGAAGGTCATTTAAGTTCATTGAATAGTTAACAGAGTCCAGCCTCTCCTCACCTCTCTGCTGAATGCTTAGCTGCACGGCAATGCGGGTTGTGCCCACTGCGCTCACTGCCTGGCACTCATATTGGCCTTCGTCATGCGCTGCCACTCGATTAATCCGCAGTGTCCCACTGGACAGGACCACATGACGGCGGTCCTGTGGGAGAGGGCTTCCACCTCGGGTCCAAGCAACCACCGGTTGAGGATAACCACTCGCCTCGCAGGGGAAATCCACCGTGAGGCCTTCAAGGACCGACTGGTCATGTGGTGTGACGGTGAAACGTGGGATCTCTGCAGCGGAAACACCCGAGAAGGATCAATGAGAAGACAAATCTAAAGATAATAAAACCTCCTGAAACGAGTACACAAACTCAGGTAAACTCAAAAGGCTGAACAACAAGCTGGGAAGTAAAGAGTTCTACCTTGAACAATAATGTTTGCCGTAGCGTGGATGGTATCCACGTTATTAGACGCAAAACACGTGTACTGTCCTCCATCTGCTTGAACCACATTCTGGATGTAAAGGCCTCCAGAGGATGTGATGACGATGCGAGAGTCGTTTGGGAGAGGTGTTCGGTCTCCTTTTGTCCAGGACACTCTTGGCTGCGGCTGGCCGGTCGCGCTACACTCCAGCGTCACACTTTCGCCCACCAAGACCTCCGTGTTCTGAGGTTGGATCACAAAACTTGGCCGTGCTGGAAGACGAGATGAGGAGAACAACATTAAAGATGACAGTTGATTTTTGCTCAATGATTCAGAACAATTTCTTGAAAATTCTTCCTAACTATGATCTTCATTTTTGTTCTTTGGTCAGGAACTGAATTGAAATCAGGAATAACGTCCACATCGGAGAAGTCATGCCAATCCCAGAGGCCCTTACAAACTGGAAGAGTCAATAAAACCAAATAAAAATGTTGTACGCTAATAATTTGTTGGACTGTCCTCTGTTGTTTGTTAAATAGTTCCAAAGCCAATTTGAGCTGTTTCTGTTTGTTAGGTGTTGCTTTTTGCTGAAAATAAGACCGCTTTCAAACAGACATACAAGTCTTCACTTCACACAGCAAGATTATCCTTCTTACAGAATTGACCGATATGTAGATCCGACAAATACTTACAAGGAGCTCCGAAATAGCGCAGGGTGACCTGAGAAGTTTTCACCTCCCCTGCAACGTTCTTAGCCATACACTGATAGATCCCCTCGTCCGTCTCCCTGGTATCCTGAATCATCAGCGTCCCGTCCTCCAACAGGTTCAGACGAGCATCGTCACGCATGTTTAAGGCGTTGCTGCAAGAAACACAACAGCAGGGTTAATTAAACCCAACAACACCTAAACAATTTTTCAGGAATTTAATCCTCTATCCAAATAAACAAGGTCCAGATGAAAACATGAACTATTTATGAAGTAAAAATATTTCCATGCATTATTTTTATGAAATATTTATAAAATGTAAAACCAGAAGAAATTTAATAAAATTAATTACAATGATTTTGTGATTTATTTTGTCATTAAAATTAAACTTTCAGCAGTTTTCAATAAATACAAGACTTTTAGAAGTCTTAGAAGGCAGGCTAAAGGCAGGTTAAGTTGGGCAGGGTAAGCTGGGCGGGGTAAGCTGGGCAGGTTGAGCTAGGCGTCCACAACAATGTTCGGCCTGAATTTAAGAATGAGCCAGATTTCAGCTGAATGGTGCGTCTTGGTGTCTGCATGCACAAAGAGTTACGAGGAGTGATTTGCTGCTCCTGTCTAGTGATCAGACGGTCGAACGAGTTCCTGGCATGTGTGAAATTTTGTCGTTGGTGGAAACATGGCAGCGGAGACGCAGCACGTTGGTCTGGTTGATTGTGATGTCATTACGTTGCATGTAAACCCAACAAATATAACTGTAATCATGGCAACTCAGGCAGATGCAAAACTGGTAGAACAAACTCTGTTTAATTCTGTAAGAGCGGTTCACTCACAGTAGACTATCGGATCGAACTGTATGTGCACTTTAATCATGAGGCTCAAAGAGTAGGAGATTTAGTGGCACAGTGTGGATGGAGGTTGGATTTGAAACTTTCTGAATATGTGTAAGTTTGATTGAATAATCTGATGATTTCTGCAGAAAAATCTACTTATGGTCACCGGCTCAGTTTCAATCCACTTTCAGGAATAGTGATATTGGTGATTTACTTGTTCCTGAGCCAGATGATTTGTGGTTTCGGGTTCCCCTCCGCCCTGCATGTGAAGTATACAGTGTTTCCTGAGGTGACATCCACATCCCGGGGCTCCGAGGTGATCCGTGGAACCTCTGGAAGGGTGAGGAGAAAATAAGAGTTAACATAAAAACTCCCAGTCTATTAAAAAAAAACATTATCAGGCAAGGAGTGGAGGTCTGAATGAAGGAGGGATGAAGTCTGCAGAGGAAAGGAAGCCCCCTCCATGTTGATGGGGGTGGTAGTGGGGGACTGAGGGGATTCTGACTTCTCTGTGTGCCAGTGTTTCCTGTCTTTTGCTTTCATCTGCTCATCTTACACAGAGGTGAGAGAGGAGGTGCAGAGCGTCTTCCAGCACATTCTTTCCCTTCCTCTCCGCCGTGCAGACAGATGAGTGGGGGGCTGGACGGGAACGGGCATGTCAGCCAATAAATTACCTCTGGGATTAAACTTTGGCTGCGGTACAATCAGCAGCTAGAATCCCAGTTAATCTGGCCGAGATAAAACTTGATACGGAATCAAAGAAGTTTAGATTTTTTTCTATTATTTACAGTCGTAGGGTCTCCAGGTTTTCTACTTCTGTATTTATTTGATTAGAGTAATTATTACCCAATCACAGGACAACGGATCTCATGTTTACGGTCCGTAAATTTATATTTCTATAAACAAAAGAAGAAGTCAGGTTTGACGCATCGAACAATATTCCTCCATCAAAATCCCTTCAGCGGTTTAAGAGATATCACGTTAACAAGAATTTGTATCCTTGACCTTTGGACGGATGACCTAGAAAACCTAATCAGTTCATCTACAGCTAGTACCGAGTAACTGATAGCAGTTTATTCCAAATTCATTCAGTTGTTTGGGGAGTGTCATTTTCACAAAAGTCTTACGGAAACATGGACAAATAGTGCGACTGCTTAATCCCTCCTCCACATTTTGTGGGCGAAGGCGTAAACACTTGCACGCAGAGAAATTCGTCACAAAGTCTGTCTGAGCAGCTGTTTGTGGTCACAAAGTCAGATTGTTCACACAGATCTGAAATACAGCTGCAAACAAAGACAGGACACACCAGTGTGTGTGAATGTGTGCGTGTGATAGACGTGGTGACTCGGCACACCTGCAGAGAGCAAACAGGAGTCTCCTGTAGCTCCACTGAATGTGTTAAAAATGGCTGCCATCAGTTCCTTCTTGTGATTCATTCAGATTGAAAGCTTTTGTTTGATAGCTAAGGACTGATTTCTGAAGAATAAGTAGGGAGGCCGTGGCTCAGTGGTAGAGCGTTCACCCTCAGACCGGAAATTAACCGGAAGTTCGCAGGTTTGAATTCCACTGAGTTCACATCTAGGGTCCTTGGAGAAGACACCTAACCCCCTATTTCTCCCACCATTGACACCGTCGTAGCAGACTGCTTCAGTGTAATGCAGCACACAGATTTAAGCAGATATTTATGAGCAGGAAAAAATAGTTGTAAATTATGGAAAGAAAAGTTTTAAAGTGTGTCATGTTATAAAGTAATAAATATGTTATAAAGACTGTTATAAGTTCGTGCGATCGTGTGAACCAAAAAAAACGTGATTCATTTCACTTTATAAGCACTGCCCACGCTGTCCTGAGACCCCCAAACAGTGTGATTTTTGAAGAGTCTGTACCACAGTTGAGCTCCTCGGCGGTAAGCGTTGCCACCGAGCGACCCTGCAGGCGACTCGGGTAGTCGCAGGTGGCGGCGGCCTGCGCGTTACCAGACTCAGCGTACTGCTTCAGCAGGTCAGCCAACCACAGCAGCTCACAGTCACAGTTCAAGGAGTTAGAATCCAAACGCCTGGAACAGAGACATCAGCATGTTAATGGTTTTACTGGTCACACTGTGGTCTGACTGGTGTTGTGCTTACAGTCTCTTCATGGATTGGAGGTGGGAGAAGGTTCCTGGGATGAGTTGTGTGATTCTGTTGTTGTGTAGAAACCTGGAAACAAATGGAACTGTTTTAGTAATGATACTCCTTCATTTAATCCACCAACCCAACCTAGTCTGTTTTTCCAGAAGCTGGTTTTTCCACAAAACGCGATCCGATGACTTTCATTGAACATCCAGATATTTTCCTGTAAAGATCTTTTATTCCTTTATTTGTATGGACTGTAAATGTAATCCTAAGGTCCATCTCTGGATAAGAGATCTTCCTGCTTTGACTGTTTCCATGGTGATATTCTCAAACAGCCATGTCCACTTGGGAATTCCTTCCCTTGTTTTTTCCTGCAGGTGCTCGGTCTCCGTGCACAGCCTGGGAAGCATGCTTATCAGAAACTTGTCCTGATAGTTGGTGATAAAACTCCCATAAAAGTTTGTTTAGAAGAGAGAGAGAAAGCAGCTGGAAAACATCTGGAAATCACATACACATAGGGTGAAACAAGGAGTTGATTTCTGACTTCCAAAAAACAGCAGACTCATCTTTTTAAGCTCCTGTCTAGAAAAAAGTCTGACCCAGTTTGGCTCAGACTGCTGCGTACTGGGTCAAGAACAAAAGAGGTAATAATCCTCAGACACACCTCAACGGGAGGCATGATAACCTGTCTCCTCTGGATGTAGAGTAGTGGCTGCTCTACTCTGATCTACTCCTGCATGTTCCTCACTCTATCCCTAAGAGGGAACCCGGCCTTCCTGCAGAGGAAACTCATTTGGGCTGCTTGGATTCCTGATCTGGTAACTCATTCATAAAGATCTTAAGCTGAGGAAGTGTTTTTGATCAGCTTATGCTGCACAAAACTCTGGAACCATAAAAAGTCATTTTTTACAGCCTAAACTTTATACACTCCACACGACAAATCTTGAGTGTAAACCAACTTGGTCTCAATCCCGCCCAAACAACTCATCTGGAATTTCAAATATGGATTATGCGAATGATGTGAAGCATATGTAGTGGTTAACAAATGTGCCAATACTCATGCACGATATTGAGGAAGGGCTCTTGGCAAGCTACAGCCATGATAGATTCAATCATATGTGAAAGGCTGAGAGAGTGAAGCAGCGACCATGGCTCTTCTGTGGGTGGCACACACTGATTTGTCAATGAAATAAAAATTGAATCTGACCGTAAAGATTTGACAAAAATAAAATAGCCACACACCAGGAATCAGACACTGGAGGTGGTTCAGTGGTTCTCATCTTGATGTTTGAATGATAGTATTATTATCAGGAATGGGGTAATAGTAATATGTAATAGGCGATCTTGCTGCATAGTAATATACTGACAAATATAACGTAATAGTAATATATTGCCTGTAATAGATCCATCCCATCATTATTATTGTTATTTTTACGTGCAGAATGTAAAAACTTTGGCTTCGGTCCACAAGCCTCGTTTTTCTCCATGTATTATGATTTGAACACAACAGCCTCTGACTTTGCTTAATGTTACGCAAAAATCAATGTACTCCAACACCTTTATAGATTGCTCTATTTGCCCAGAAGTTGGTGAATGGACAAATTTTAGCGTAGACAGCTTCAATAAATGAGCCCCCTGTTTTTTTTTCGGCCAACACCTACAGCTGATGACAACTAGTGTGTGTGTGGGAATGTGGATCCTCTGAGAAATCCAGACTTTTTCCCGTCACGTAATCTTAAAGACCTATTTCTACATCTTTCAGTTTTAGTAGATGGAACTAGAATCCCCCTGTACTTTTTTAAAAAACTTAAACAGATTGTACTCAGTTGTTTTGGGTTTAAAATTGCTTTTATTTGTGTAAAACAGAATTATTTGAGATATAAACTCACAATCGCTCCAGTTTGGGGAGATGGGTGAATGACTCTGGTTCCAAGGACTCGATGTTGTTGAAGTGCAGATACCTTCAGAAAAGAAAAATATAGACAAAGCAAAGTGAAACCTGATTAAAACTTTTACAAGACCAGTTAAACTGTAAAACCAGTCAGTTTGGCTGCATCTCTTTGCAGATGATACCTCACTCTCTATGAACGATGCAATGTAAATACAATTTGATTAATAGATGAGCCACATTTTAATGATTTAATGGTTTAAATTTTTTGTGCTGACAATTCAAGTGCTGCATTGTCCACTTGGATATTATTGGAATGTGGTTAAATGAGTAAAACACATGGTTGTGTTTTACTGCGGTGTCAACTTTCAACAATAATCCAGAAACTTACTTCAAAATATGTGCAAATTTGACTGTAAAATCACAAAAAGTACACCCACTCCCATGAATGTCGTCAATTAGTTACAAAAGAAACAAGACGTTTTCAGATTTTCTGTTCAGGTGCACAGACTGGGGTTTAAATGATGTCACCCAAAAATAATACGCTTTATGAATGAGAGAAAAATCCAACTTCATTTTGTTTGGGTTACTGTGTGTGGTCCTGTAAAAGAACTGAATTGTTCTGAAGAGAAATGAGAGTTTTCATTCAGAAATGATTACTATAAAGATAATATTTGATATAAGGTTATTTTTGTTTGATTCAAACTCAAAAAAAGACATCTACTCTAAATCTGAGCGGACATTTCTAGACGTCAGTGTACACATTGCATTAGTTTGGAAGAAAATTTATCTAATGAATGTTGTAAACTTTTCCAGGGAATAGAATGACATATTATAGCAGGACAAACAAGAAAAATTTGAGAACATTTGGAACCCATTTATTACTTATGCAAAGTTTTTCAGCTCATCCAAAGATTCTCTGAAAGAAGTGAATAGTGTGATTGTTAAACATGGACACTTTGGAAGAATTTTATCTGAAATATTTCATATTTTTTGTACAACTTTGTGTCATATTGTACTATTTTATTAAGTCTGTAAAAGGCTTTTGTGTTAATTTTATTTTTTCTGTCCATAAAAGGTAAAAATCTTGATAGAAAAAATATTTTGGAAAAAAAATATGTGTATAGTTGTTTTTAAAAAAGTCAAACAGTTGATTATTTTTGCTTCGGAATGATCTGTTGTTGCACTTTAATGACGTGTTTTACTGTAAAATCTTACTGAAAGGTACTTAAAAAATCATAAATCAGCAGTGTTTGTTATGCATGAACGTCAGACAGTGTCCCCTGACTGAACTGGATCTCATATTTGACTAATTTTGTGACTCGGAGCAGTAGGGAGTTTCTGCAGCAGCAGGACAGTTGCAGGTCAAGCCTTGCTCTGCAATCCTGACTCCAGCACGACAAGCTTCACAAAGCAGGCGAGGGGGCCGGACATTAAACTTCCTGACCATGCGACTCATGCAAAGGGGCTCAGCGCAGCACATAGGGATGGGTGCATACTGCATGCATTG
Source organism: Neostethus bicornis (assembly GCA_902685375.1). Lineage (NCBI taxonomy): Eukaryota > Metazoa > Chordata > Actinopteri > Atheriniformes > Phallostethidae > Neostethus > Neostethus bicornis. The sequence continues at coordinate 3,343,515 of LR738552.1, forward strand.
GGAGGAAGAAAAAAGAGTAAGAGGAACGGGCGTCGCACACAAGGACGAGGACCTCTGGAAGGCCAAGTCACAAGAACATGCGTCACATGACTTGTAAAAGCACGTAGACCCAGCAAGGCTTTCACGGCTCGTTCACAGAGAAGGGAGAAGGGAGGAGGCTTGTTTATAAAAGCGGGGGAAGTGGGCGGAGGAGAGGGAATAATGCAAAGTAAAAGATGAAGAAGGTCACTTACAGTTGCTCAAGAGAGACAAGCCCCTTAAACGCTTGTCTGTCAATTGATTGGATTTCATTCTTGTACAAATAGCTGAAAGGAGAGACAACCAGGAACATTAGTAACACTCACACATCTCTCCTCTGCAAGCATCTAAAAACACAATTCTTCACATTAGTCTTCCCTCAAACCAGAGTTAGTCTTTGGACAGACTGGAATGTACCGTCCGCTTCTCCCACCCAAACCAATGATCCTTCAGGGATAAGTAAAAGTTCCTAACTGAAAGGATGTTTTGTGGTTCCATTTATTTTTTTAGTTTGTTGAATTTATTTAACAGCAGCAACGATCAGAAACTCTGAGTGGAACCAGGATGTTAGCAGGAACACAGTGATCCCCAAAGAACTGGAAAACTTTATCATCTCAGAATGGAGACAGAAACTGGACACATGGAGGACAGAAAAGGAAGATCCAAACTAAAACAAATCTACAAGATCAGAAACCCAGCAAAGACCAAAACCAGGAATTAAAACATGCATCTGGACCGTTAGACAACCCGACTCGAGAAACCTCATTCAGAGGAACCTCCTTTATAAAGAAATGCTTTGATCATCCATGTTGCTTATATCACACAAACTTGAGATTTTTTAAAAAAGTTTTTTAAAGTTTTTTTTAAAGCAAAGTGCTGCCATTGTGTGGCCGCAATGATGTCGTCCACAAACAAAAGACAGCTCGATGGGGAGGCGGTTACCATGGCAACTCTGGGAGTGAAACACACCAATCAAAACCCATCGCCAAAAAAGGGTCCAACCTTTAAGTAGTGGCGAAAAATTTCTAAAACCCGGAAGCCATGTCAGCAATTAGAGGCGATCCAAGTCATTTCCACCTTGATGTGTTTGTGATTGTAATAAATATTTTTATGTTTCAGACGTCAAATGTTGCTTGTAGGCGGGAGCACAGTTTCAAAACAAGTTCAAATATGGTCATTGGGAATATGCATTTAACTTAAACGACAATCTTTCCTTGATGTGGTCCATTTTTCTTATGGAATAGATTTATGTGCACTTTCTAATTGTTTCTTTGCTGCTTCAAACACTTTACTTCATTGTCAAAAGTTCACATCATGCCCACAAGTGTCTTCTTTCCCCATGTTTTGCGTTTTCGTACAACAGCTCTCGACTTGGCTTGTACACACTGATTTGGGCAGAAGCACTCTTTATAAATGAAGCCCTGTAACCGCTTTCCACCGCTAACCGGTGACCGGTTTCCACTGTAACCGGTTTCCAAACAAGGCCGCCAAAGAGCAATTTGTAAAAAAAAAAAAAAAAAAAAAGAAAAGAGGAAACAAAGAGGAAAGGTTAAGGGATGTGACTCAAGTGGAAACCAATTGATGTAGCTCTGGTGGAGAAATTAATCTTTTCCAGAGCCCGAACCTCAGAACGACTGATGGAAGGTTGAGTTGCTGGTAAACCTTAGAATTAAGTTGGTAAAATCTACCAAAGAGCAGGTCAAATAGACTTTAGTTAATTATTTAGGTTTAATTGCTCCAGTTTATGAACTAATAAAAACACAAACATCGGGAGCTCATTCCAAAAACTAGAACTCTTAATCTCAAAATAATCTTCTAGTAAGTAAGTTTACAATGAAGTTTTTTTTTTTTGTCCCAGGTAACAATCGTCTTCTTCTTTCGGCATTTCCCTTCAGGGGGCGCCACAGCAAGTCAGTTTCTTCCATCTAACCCTATCTGCTGCATCCTCTTCAGTCACACCAACTATCTTCATGTCTTCCTTCACTGTATCCATGAACCTCCTCTTTGGTCTTCCTCTAGTCCTCTTTCCTGGTGGTTCCAAACCCCGCATCCTTCTTCTGATGTACTCTCTCTCCTCTGCGCACGAGGAGATCCAGTTTGTAAATGATTGGATTCAAGTTAGTTTATTTATTTTAACTTTTGTCATCTTCTTATCCGTCTATCCCTTTCGGGGTTGCGGTGGGTGCCGGAGCCCATCCCGGCTAATTTAAGGCGAAGGGCAGGGTACACCCCGAACAGGTTGCCAGTCTGTCGCGGGGCCACACACATACAACCATCCACACACACTCATTCCTCGGGGCAATTTGGCACCGGCCAATCAACCTAGCATGCATGTCTTTGGAGGGTGGGAGGAAACCGGAGTACCCCCACGCAAACACGGGGAGAACATGCAAACTCCACACAGAAAGGACAGTGTTCCAAGCCTCGTCCCCACCCCGGACTCGAACCCACGACCTTCTTGCTGTGAGGTCACTGTGCTATCCACTGCGCCACCGTGCTGCCCTTATTTTAACTTTCAGGGAGAATATTATTATTTCAGGGAGATATTAAATGTTTTACGTAATTTTTTTACTATTAAAAATAATAAAATCTGGTGTTGGTTTAACCTAGTGATGAGTTATCTGGTAAATTCATTAATTTACCAAATGATCGTTAGATAAAAGACCTTTCATACTTTTCATAAAAAGCAATAAAACTTTCACATTGAACAGTTTTACATTTGTATTTATGTAGCAATGTCACCTAAATATAATCAAAGAAAGAATCGTTTATAACGTGAACAGAATATTCAAGTTTTAAAAAAAACTTGGGCCAAAAATGGATCCCTGAGGAACACCCTTTTCAGAGATATCAATCCTTTTTCAACCAATTGCTACATTTAGATCGTATTTATTTGCGTGTGAGGCGTACAAAGTGACTTTCTTTAAACACGAGGGCGTTCAGCAGTCTTATGAGCAGGGTCATTATGGAGTTCCCTGCAGGGAGACGGGACACTTCTGAATAAAAGCAGCCCTTTTTGTTTTAGTTTAAAAACAGGTCATGAAGCCGCTCCAGGGACTGCTCGTTTGCCAAAAGTCACAAAAAAAAAATGAAATTCATCCAAAATGTTTCATTATTTGTAGGAGGATCAGATTTTCCCATGAATTAATACTAAAGTTATTTAAAGTCAGGATGAATTATGCTTCCCTTAAGAAGCATTGAGCGTACGGTATTTATTTTAATAAATAACAAGGTTTGAAATGAATGTGACGGGTTTAATGACAGTAGAAAACTAAAAACTGAACACATCTCAATACAGTCAATTTTCTGTTATAGTATTTATAAATTTGGCTCGATCAAATATGATTTTGAAACCGATATTAAAAGTGATTTAAAAGGTCCAAGAAAAGCTGAAAATGGATTAATTTGCCGATTTTGAAAACAATTGTTTAATGTTCATAAAAAGTGAAAAAAAATGTCAAAATTAAAGTTCTGAGTATAAACAATATTAAATTGGAAAAACTCAGCTGCAAAGCTGAGTGGTAAAGAGAGAGCTGAGCCGAAAAGCAAAGCCCTCGATTTACAAGTCGATCTACGTTCCTACCCTCACCATGGTAACCAGCTGTGGGTGGTGACCGAAAGAATGAGATCGCGGGTACAAGCGGCCAAAATGAGCTTTCTCCGCAGGGTGGCCGGGCTCTCACTCAGAGATCGGGTGAGGAGCTCTGCCATCTGGGAGGAGCTCGGTGTCGAGCCGCTCCTGCTCCAGGTCGAGAGGAGCCAGATGGGGTGGTCAGGCATCTGGTGAGGATGCCCCCGTGCGCCTCGCGGGCAAGGTGTTTTGGGCACGTTCCACCGGGAGGAGACCAAAGGGCAGACCCCGGACCCTATGTCTCATAGCTGGTCGGGGGAACGACTTGGGATCCTTCCAGATGAGCTGGAGGATGCAGCTGGGGATAGAGAGGCCTGGGCTGCCCGTTTGAGGCTGTTGCCCCCGCGACCCGACCCCGGAAAAAGCGGAAGATGACGGAACGGAAGCAAAATCTGTCATAATTTACATATTTAGTGTAATGAATAAAATAATTTTCATATTAAACCTCTCATATTTATAAAGTACTTTTTAAACAAAGCTAAGCAAAGTTCTGAGCAGAACAAATAAAAACCTCAGAAGAATAAAAACCCAAATCTTAATATAAATGTATGAATATAAAATTATATCATTTATAAAAGTTTTATTTTGATTTCAAGTTTTTTTTAACAATAAAGTTATTATTTCATCTCAAATGTAAAAAACACACAAAGTAATTACTCTAGTTTGTGTAAAAAAAAATAAAAAAAAGTTTTTTTTTTTATAATTAATTTTTATGTTTTTGGTCATAATGTAATCAAGTGTTCATTTAAACACAAACACGGCTGCCAAAAAAAAAAAAAAAAGACATTTTCTGGATCTGTTGACCTGCACAGTTTGCTATTTATTTCATTTTGGACGCTGCATTCCTTACTCATTTAAAACTTTATTTACTTAAATTGTGGTATTTTAATATCCTAACATATTAAAATGTACTTATTTGTTCATTTAACACAGACAAGAGGTGAAAAGGTCTGTTTCTGCTTTCTTCCTTCATGTCGAAGCAGATTATCCACATGTGACATCACTGTGACATCACTGTCACATGGGGATGTGTTTACGACAACTCTTTAATCTGAGTGTTTGACTTGAACAGGCTTAGAGATAAAAATCTACTGAAGACGATCAGGACCAATCGGCAACACTTTTGATAACTATAGATGTGAAATTGATCGTTTCATAGACGGACCAATAAGTCGGGTCGTATGAGGACATTGGCTGAGGAGTCTCCCGTGTTTCCATCAGGATGAAGAACATCTAATGACTTCTTTAAATATTTAGCTGTAGAGTAGAATAAGCTACCGTAATTTCACGGCCATAGGGCGCACCGTATTAAAAGGCGCAGTCCAAATTTTGCGTGCCCTGTATTTAACACACACATAAGGCGCACCTGATGATAGAACGCGGGTTTTTTATACATATCCTCTTCTACATAAGTCCACCTTACAAAAACACACACACGTACACAGACGCGCGCGCATACATACACACACGTGCGTATTTAAAAATAGATCGGGATTAAAACTGAGTTTGGTTGGTTTTATTTAAATATTAGTTACAGTCGTCATAAAGTCATTTATCAAATCCATCCAAGTCCTCATCCTCTGTTTCTGAATCTAACAGCTGCTCTAAATCCAACCTCGCACGTTCACTTTCCTCGCTGTCAGAGTCACTTTCTGAACCGTGCAGCTCCTTGGAAATGATGCCTGCTTTTGGGAAAGCTCGGACAACAGTACCAGCAGACACGTTAGCCCAAGCATCTACAATCCACTGGCAAACTGTGGCGTAACTCGCCCGGCGCAGCTGATTGCCATCAGTTTAAACTGAGCTTCATAAACGAGTCTCTTTTCCATTTTCAGTGTTGAAAAAAACAGCAATGTTCTGCATAAAACACACACCTGTTCTTTTATACATAATCCACGCCCACACTTCCCCCTTTGACATTCTCATGTTTTCAACTGCGTCCGCCTGATGGTTCTCTAATATGTCCGCAAATCACAAATCAGATAGGGCGCACTGCTCATTTTGAAGAAAATTTGAGACTTTTAGGTGCGCCTTATGGCCGTGAAATTACGGTAATATTTAAACAATAATCTTAGACACATTGGACACTTGTCCCGGGGAGGAATCTAGCTTTCGTGTGGATCCCCACGAGGTTTCTTCTTTTTTCCCCACTGATGGGTTTTTAGGAGTTTTTCCTCACTGTGAAGGAGAGTCTAAGGGCAGGAATGTGCTAGTATTGTTTAGTTAGCATTTTTTAGTTAGATTTCTTGTTGTGTTTTTGTGTTTATACATTCCTCTTTTTCTTGTTTTTCTTTCTGAATCTTTCATGTGAAGTTCATTGAGACAGAAATTCTGTGATTTTGGGCTCTACAAATAAAATAAATTTTAATTGGTCGAGTCAGAAAGTTCCACTGTTCTATATAAAATCTTTATTTTTACAAACAGATTGAAGATTGATTTGGTCAAACGGACTGAGAACACAAATGGATGTCAGGCGAAGGAAAGATTCCCACGATAAGGTGCACTGACCTCCGTTTGACTTGTTTATGGAGCTGTGAAGCGTGGAGGAGGAGGAGGACACCCATTAGCTTTAAGGACTAAAAGATGACAAGGAGGCGACTTAACTTTTGTTCAAAGGAAGTAAAGAGATGAACTGGAAACGAAGGAGGGGGGATTTTAAGTTTTAACTTGCTGAGTCTGCAGGATGAAGGGGAGGGCGGAGCTTAGCATAATCACAAAGGTGTGGAAGCGTTACAGTCTGTGCTTTTAACTGAGGGGCCCGAGTTATGTGCAACTGAATAGCTGCAGTGTTTACCTACAAATAGAAGTCAAGATCGGACTTGATTGAAAACAAATCGAGATAATTATTCTGGGATAATGGGCTGTCAAATAATTGTCAAAAAAATTGAATTGAGATTAGAAAGTTTACTCAAGCTTTTTAAAGAAGAGTCCATAGAACCTCTATCAGACATAGAGGGTGTTTGGGGCTTGTCCATAGAACCTCTATCAGACATAGAGGGTGTTTGGGGCTTGTCCATAGAACCTCTATCAGACATAGAGGGTGTTTGGGGCTTGTCCATAGAACCTCTATCAGACATAGAGGGTGTTTGGGGCTTGTCCATAGAACCTCTATCAGACATAGAGGGTGTTTGGGGCTTGTCCATAGAACCTCTATCAGACATAGAGGGTGTTTGGGGCTTGTCCATAGAACCTCTATCAGACATAGAGGGTGTTTGGGGCTTGTCCATAGAACCTCTATCAGACATAGAGGGTGTTTGGGGCTTGTCCATAGAACCTCTGTCAGACATAGAGGGTGTTTGGGAATTTTCTTCTTATACTTACCCTCATTAATATCAAACCGGGATCTATCCAGAGTATCTCACCAAGGAGGCAACATAAGGAGGTCCCTGAACTCTTCTCTCTGGGTCTTTTCTACACAGAGGAGCAGTTTTACTTTAAAAATCTGAAGAGCTCTTCATGCTGTCTGTTCCACAATCTACCATTTGATTTTTATACTAACTGAGAACTTTGGTTGTTTTGGCTCCGCTTTTTTTACCACAAAGAACCGATGAAGTATCCTAATTGCTGCGGACGTCGCACCGATAGGCCTATCCTTCCACCACAGCATTCCTCATGTTTTTTATGCATAAAAAGTTTGTAGCCGGAATGTTTACAATAATAATTCTTTTTAAATTTACTATCCATTTATATATTAAATTTATCGGTTTGACTCTAAATATTGAATATAAAATATAAATCTAAAAATATAAAATATGAATCTAAATATTACTAAACTGTGTACTCATTGTCCCACAGCATGTCTATCGCTCTGACTTCCTGGTTTCCATGACAACTGAGTATTTGTATTGGTTAGAAACACAAATGCAGAAAAAAAAGCCCAAAAAAAGACAAAGCTGGGTTTTAAAACCGGCCCAGTGTTCACAGAGTTCCTAAAAGATCCTTAACAAACAAGGATGAATCACTGTTTACCAGAAACTAAAGTTGGACAACAGCTGATCTGAAGACTTATTGTCATGTTTTAGTGTCTGTGGAGACCTTTGAGTTGTTGTTATACCGGGATATAAATTCAAATTAATGTTTAACTTGTCGTGTCCTCTACCTATATTTAGAAACAGTGGCTCAGTGGTACAGCGTTCGCCCGCGGACCGGAAGTTCACGGGTTTGATTCCCACTGAATTCACGTCTAGGGTCCTTGGAGAAGACACCCAACCCCCCGTTTCTCCCACCATTGGTGCTGTCGTTGCAGCTTGCTGCGTTGCAGCACATAAATTTTCCCAGTGAGGAATGAATAGAGAATGAAGAAATAAAAATATTTTAGTTGTCATTGCATCTAAAAACAACATTGAATTTTTTTGTCTACCAGAGTCACAAAGTCTCTTTGTTTTTAGGCAATAGAATTAAATAATTTCACTACTGACAACTGAAACCAACGAAACGGCAACCCGTCTGCAGCTCTGTTATAAACGGCAGTTGCAGCAGTCTACAGAGAATTCAAAGAATTGTAGTTGGCCCCTTGGCTCCGCCCACTTGGCTCGGCCTCGGGGTCCCAGGATCGGGATAAGGATGGGCCCAATTTGCCTGTGTCTCTGCTTCCCTTGTTCCAGTCTTTTTGGGCTGGCGAGGATCTATTGGTCCTAATAAGAACATGGTTCACATCGGCAGCATGCATGCACTTTCACTCGCACACTGTATCACATTGTTTACTGTCCGCTATGTTCCTTGATCCCAACCAATAGTATTATAGCTCTAGTAACATCTAGTACAGATCATCATTCTGCTTGTCACAACGCCGGACAGGGTAAAAAAAAAAAAGAATTGTAGTTCTTGTTGTTTCCACCATTAGTAAATGGTGGAAAGATGTGAAACCTTGGAGGTGATCCCTTCAGTTCATCTATAATTGGAATTGAGCAACCACATACGGTTTTATTAAAATTCCTCCATTGATTTGGGAGATTTTGTGTTCACAAGTGTTCTGGATGCCCGGACAGTCACAGTGCTTAATGTCTGCTCCACATTCTGTGGTAGTATGTACTAATATCTTCTTCTTTATTTAAGTTGTAGATACGAGAATAATTTAACTCAAGAAAATATGCTGATGTTTTTAATTTGCTTCCACTTTTTTATTTAATAACTTTCCACCATTAGTTAGTTCTTGTGTTGAAACTTTTGACTCATATTTTATGAGTGCACACTTTTATTAGGAAGCGAGTGACTTATCAGGATGCAAGGCTGCGGGGTGTTTTATTTACAGGACGTAATCCTTGTTGCATAGCTTCTCTCAGATCAAAGGAGAGAACTAATTAGCTTCAATCAGTTTGACTACTAAACACCTCTGTCTCAGACTGGGAAAGTACCTTTTTCCCAGCCGGCTGAGGTCAATGGGGCCATCATGGAAGTGACTAACAAAGCCAGCCTCGCCCCCTCCCCGAGAGTAGGCTTCCCGTCTGCCTGCAGGCTTCCACTACCAGACAGCAGCTCACTGTCGTTTTTAGGTCCAACATCGGCTCATCTCACGGCTCGTCTGGCAGATAAGCCGTCACGTTTCAGCAAGTTCCCTCATCATAAAAACTCCCATCATGGCCGCCGATTTACTGTCAGACAAAACAAAAAGGCTACTTACAGATATTTGAGGTTTTCCAGGTCTTCAAATGCTGCTCTTGGGATTCTTTGTATACGATTGTTGTTGAGGAGGCTGGAAAAGAGGATAAAATATTAGGTACAGAAAATCTATTTTATTTGTAAAGCCCAATTTCACGACACAGGTTTCTCATTTGGTTTCAAACATAAAGTGAAATAAAAAAAACATGAAAATACACAAAAAACATTCATTCATCTTCTTAAACTCTTACCCCTAACAGGCTCACAGGGAGCCTATCCCGGCTGATTCCAGGCATGAGCCAGGATACACCCCAAACATGTCGCCAGTCAGTTTGGAGCCAAACAAATGCATACATGGGTAGAACATGAAAACTCCACACAGAGAGACTAATGTTTCAAGCCTCCCTGGAACTCGAACCCCGAACTTTCTTTCTGCGAGGCCACCGTGCTAACCACGGTGTTAATCATCGTGCAGCCTCAAACAGGAACACCATTTTATTTTTTCAATGAAGATTTACTTTTGAAATGGTTTGTCTGCAAATGATAGAAGCATGGTCTCAGAAAGAGAAATCTGATTGTTGAGGAGATTCTAAAAGGTTTTATTGCAGGTTGGAAATTTAATTTGTAAGATGGAAAAATCAGAGTTTATAAAAGCAGCTTCTTGTCAGTGGAACGTTAGGACGAGTTAATATGAAGCCCGAAACACAATAAATCTTAAACAAAGATACAGATGTCTGAATACCGGGTTGATCGATCTCTCTGCTCCTAAAGGACTTTAATCAACTCATGATCTAAATCTGAGACATCTGTCTGGTGGGAAGTTTCTCCAGTCTTCCTTCTGAACAACATTTTAAATCACCAGATTGTTTCACTCCCTGTAGAAATACAGATAATGGTTGTGGCTTCATCGTGATTCAGAAAATGATGTGGATTTTAAAAAATGAGTGGAAACTTTAATAAGAGTTCCTGCAGGGATTGATGAAGCATCACACATATGCAAACTATTTCTCCTTTTCTGTTCAGCATGAAAAATAAAGACTGGGAAAATATTTGCAGAAGGTGAGTTAGTTCAATATCCTGAGGGGTGTGGTGACCCTGAAACGGCTGCAAAACATCTGCTGACTCATCGATTCTTTATCAGTTCCAAGTTGAAGTGCAATATGTTACGTTAACAGTTCGGACAGAGCGTGTCGATATGGACAACAAAACAGAAGAAACTTACAGCGTGTTGAGGTTCTGAAGTTGCTTGAAGGATCCCGGCTGTAACTCCCTGATTTTGTTGAATCTCAGGTCTCTGTAAAACAACAACGAGACATGTTAGCATGCAGGAAAGCATCACAGGGTTTTAAAGCAGTTGTCCCAAAATAATCTGAACCTGACACATCTCATGCAAGTTTGAAACAGAATTTAGCAAGAATATAAAAAGCAAAAGGTTGTTTTCCTTCTTTTTAAAATCACAAAAAAGGAATCCCAACAACACACAAATCAGCATGACCCTTTTCTCTCAGACATTTGTCTCATACTTTATTCACAGAATAAAATAAACAGGAACAGACCCTTCACCTCAATCTTAAAGACACATGACGTATGTTTGCTCCAAGTCTAAGTGTGGCCGTCAGCTAAAACTGAGTCATGAGACCATCGAGTCTGCCTCTGACCCACTGTCCACATCCAGGCAAATAGCTGTGTTTGAAGAAGAGACCAACATAATCCACAAGCAGGCCAAAAAGCAAACATCCAGATCCAATCTTGAACTAATCTCTAGATCATTTTGGTACTGGGTTGTAAACCCTTAGACTGGCATAGACTGTTTGTTTTACACACAGAAAAAGAGGATAATATGAGGGAAACGACTGGCTAAGGTTTGAATTCCTGCAGTCAAAGAGCAGACATTGATAAGAAAAGTGAAATGCTGCCAAAATAAGAGACACCAGTGGGAAAACGAAAATCACCAAACAACTATGTAGGCAGCCTTGAAGCTGTTTAACTTAGGAAGGGAAATCCAACTTTACAAAGACAAGTGTCCACTCCCACACAAGAGAACAAGTCTTAAAAAAGTACAACTTTGGACCAAAACCAGAGAATGAAAGACTGATATTAAACTGCTGAGTTATGATTCAGAAAAGACTCCCCATAATCCACTAATACAAAAACAAGCTAATAGTCGATAATGACCACATGTGCAACAACAAAACAAGGATTTTAAATCCTGGTCAACAAACAACATCTGGACTACGTGTGGTTCAAAAATCCCAAACCAACAAATGGACCAACAGTAAGTTATTGCTATTCAGCTTCTGAAGCGGTTATCCCTCACAGGATCTCAGGAGATATAGATAACTTGGTAACTTGGAGAGATTATTCCAGCCGGTTCCCATGATAGATAAATGTCAGTACCAGTAGATCTTTGTTGGAACTATAATTGATTTCTTTTTCTTCGATCAATAATAGTCAGTAATATTCTGTCTTTTCATTCTGGCCCTATTCATTTTTTTCTGCATGTGTTGTTTTTTTTAAACTAAGTGAAGGGCTTCACCTCTGAAGAGCTGAACTCCCTCCGGAGCGCTCACTGCCTCCCTGCATTCTTCTAAGTTAATGACCTTACAATGTAAATAATCACAGAGACTAAACATACTTTACTTATCGTGTAAAACTGTCAGGACATCCAGAGATCGGTCTTCCTTTAGAAAACCAGAACAGTGTTTCTCTGATCCCTCGAGGATAACGGGTCCCCCCTTCAGCATATGTTTTAATTAACGTGACATAAATGCACAACGTTTAAAGGTTCCTTTGAGAACTCGTTCATTTTTAGGTAAATAAACTATTCTCTGTCTTGTGCTTATGTTGTTCATCTTTCTTTTCCAAGAGATTCTTTTTCTCTGAAACACACCAAAAATAAAATGATGCCCATCATTGGGAAGCTGGAGTTAAAAGTTGTTCCTACTTTGAAAGGTCAAGTTTAAAACCATCGTTCTGATCTGGTCGAGCAGCATCTCTGCAGCAGTCTGAGTGTCCTTTTGTGGTTTCTCAAGGTTCCAGTTCAAACATCTACAGAAACACCAAGTACACTTTGTTTTCCAGAAAACGAATACTGGCCAGATTCAGAGGACGAATTGAACTTGAAAACCTGTCTGTTTTCCTTTTAAACGATGCTCTTTGACCGATTGCCGTTCCTCTGATCCATCCTGATCATTCCCAGAGAGATCCTCAGCATCTTCATCTCTGCTACCTCCATCTCTGTTTCCTGTCTTTTCCTCAGTGTTACTGTCTCTAGACCAATCAGCATGGCCGCTCTCACCACGGCTTTGTACACGTTCCCTTTCATTTTAGCTGAAACTCTTCTGTCACACATCACACCTGATACTTTTCTCCACCCGTTCCAGCCTGCCTGCACACACTACTTCACCTCTTTTCCACACTCTCCATTGCTCTGGACTGTTGATTCTAAGTACTTAAAATCTTCTACCTTGTTTATCTCTTCTCCCTATAACCTCACTTTTCCATGATGATAATATGTATATCTAATGAAACACCAGACCACTTCCATGAATAAAGTAGTACATATTACGTCCTTTGGTACTAATTTCTATATTTATGTGATTTTGTTACTTTTTGTAACCTTTGCACCAAGTACTGAAAAACCACGTCTTGTTTTACACTGCTCCCTCTAAATGCAAAAGAGATACTTCACACCCTTCCCCCACTCCTATGTTTCTAACCCAGGCAACCATAGACATAAACACACTACACTTTACAAACAATTCTCCAGTCAGATGTTGTGTTGTGTTTTAAAGTTAGTGTAGTCGGTGTGAGAAATGAAAGATGTTTTATTCTATGTCAGTCTTATAAAGTCTCGGTGAAAACCCCAGCAGTGAACGTGAAGAAGATTTCACTACTGGACAAAAATACAGAAAAATAAAATTATATAAAAGTAATCTCTGAGTCCTGCTTTCAATCGTCCTCTGATTAGAACCAGAATCCACCACACAGTGCTCAGGCATCGTACCTATTACCAGTTTTAGTTTGTCTGCAGGTAGGACTGCCAAGATGGTGGTCGGAGCAGCCAATGAGGGGTCTACTCTTTATGTCTACATGTGGTGTGGCAAGGAGTGGAAAAACGTAACAGACGGACCTGAATCAAAATGAAGCGTCTGAGCTGAAAAGTGACAAAGATTAAGAAAAGATATTTTTATCGTTAATTAATGGATTAAATTAAGATTTTCTGTGAAGCTACGAGACTTCATAGACTTACTTAAAAGAATCCAAGAGATAAAAAAAAGGTGTATTTAGCATTATATGTCCTCTTTAGATCAAACTAAGATTTAACAAACTAGACGTCCTGCTAAAAGTAAGAATGTGGGTCTTCGGTGAAACTTTGATACCCTTAGAAAAAAAAAACCTCTCTGTAGGCACAGACATGCCGAGGCAGGATGGTTTGCTTGTGGATGTGAAGAAAAAGCAGCACGTAAGCAGAGCTGCATGCTGGTTCAAGTATCTGAGACGTCTTAATTTTCTGGTCCAAACTTAACCTGATTGGTCCATTTTGGCTCATTTTTGTGACTGACATAGCTGATTTGTGGCAAAATTTAAAATGCTAGGCTAAGTTATCTGTGCTGAAAATATTGTCTCAGCTATCAAATGAAGGAGAAGAAAATATCAGTTGAGTTTAATAACTTGGAAATATCTTTGCTTATGACATCATTATGAAACTGGCATTAAACTGGAGGAATTGAAGGATTTTTGAGGGAATTGCTTATAAAAGCTTTCTTTTTTGCCAAAAGTCTAAATGTACTAGTAAATATTAAAGACTCCAGTCATTACTCAGTAATAAGACTTTATAAACTGGAAGAAGGAGGCCAAAAATGAGAACTAATGAGTGAAGGTTGACTCTCGTCACAGCAGAAAAGAGGTCTCTAATCTTGTTTTGTGGTTGTTTAGCAGCAGAATGAGTCAACAAGGACGAACAAAAGACCCTTCAACAATTCAGTAAACAGCTCAGTGAATTACCAGCAAGATGGTTTTGGATCACATCTAACAACTCATATCAGATGTGAAAAGTAATTTTTAATTAGAATCCTGCTGATTTCATTTAAACAAAGATCCAGAAAGTTAGCCGCACCTCTCAGAAAAATAAGGACATCATTCAACATGACAAGCTGATAAGAACGACCCAGAATGCTCAGCTCCAGACTGAATCATGCATGATTTTCTAATAAAGTTTCCTTGTTTTATTCGGATTCAGAAAAAATGAATATTTCAAGCAGCTGAAAGAGAACAAGCTGCTTTATTGTTGCTCGCTGAGTCATCTCGCATGTTAGCTCCGCTCTGGTTTAGGAAACGCCAAAACAATGAAAAGCCTTTAATTAACCTCCAATTAAGCTTTTGAACTCCCACTAATCGAGGTAATTTGCTCCTGAAGGCACATTGAAAGATGTTTTTTTCCAGATGTACCAACGTGATGATAACAGAGAGATGGCGTAAAAAAAAAAAAAAAAAAAAAAAAAAAAGCAGACAAAATTTAAAACACCAATCTAAAAGACAAAGTTAGAAACAGGAGAATCTGTGCTGCGGTGTGATTGGCCGTCTACATACTGTAACACGTACAAGAAAAAAAAACCCTTTAGGGATCTTTTCCTTCAATTTAGGCTCCGTCTGTAAATAAGCAAAGCTTTGCATTCCACTTCACAAAACCTGACTGCAGCAAATTCCAGGGGGACTGACTTTGCTGGCCCCCTCACTCCCTCCTCCCACCACCGTGTTCTGGCATGGTGGGATAGAACTGACGCAACACCCTAGTCCAATCGGGATCTGAACCTTCAACAGTCCTGTTTGGATTTCCAATCAGGACAAGCTGAAGGGAGCTCATGCACAGGAAAGCATTCCTCTGTGTGCAGCCGCTCTGTGAGAAGACGTGCTGCATTACAAAGCGGGGACGTAATTCTCTGGCTGGCCTCCAACAGGGTCCTCAGAGAAAACAGCTGAAACAGAAATGTAAGCCAGTAAAAAGAAAAAAAAGCTCCCAACATAAAACCAATCAGTAGTCTGTTGGACAAAGACAATAAAAAGAAGGAACGTTTCAGCAAACAAACTCCTTTAAAAGCAGAAAAATAACAAAGTACCAACTAATCTAATTTGGAGAAAATTCCAAAACTAATTTAGCCGACTAGCTGGTTGAGATTTCTGCTTCCAATCATTTGTTTTGGAAAAAAAAAAACAGGGCAGAGCTTGTTTTTACTTTGAATGTTTATAAGTGAGTTCCAGAGAGAGTTTTAATTAGGCCACCCACACCTTCCAGAGTCCCAATAATCCTGCTGTTTCACAGAAATATTCTGCATTTTGTGAAACATTTTGTGTTAAACTAATTCCACAAATTTATAGAAAACATCACTTTAGGAATGAAAATAAATAATTTACATTCAATCAGAACTCAGTTTCCTCTCAATATGTTTCAAGTATAAATGACACTTCTTCACTTCTTTTCCACACTCTCCACCGCTCTGTCTTGTAACAACTGTTTAATAGACTCGGTAAATTAGGGGGTCATCGCTGGCTTCAGGGTTAACGCGACCATCTTTGTTCTGTCGCTTTAGAATCACAGCCTTGTGCTGTTTTTTATTGGATTTTTTTCTACATATTTCTGCTTTGACCCTCCTGAATCCAATTAAATTCATCAAACAACCAATGAATTTCTATATAATTACCCAGTTAATAGAGTCAAGTGTGTTGAAGTAAAAACATATTATAGACCTACAGGAATGTGGTCAATGAGGAGTGGACTTAAACATCCCTACTCTGAATAAAACTGATGATAAATTCCACCACAAACAAACCTAATAAACACACCAATATTAGTTGTGATTAGTGACTTTTAACCCACAGCTGTTTCTTTGACATCTGGTGTTCCACACAGCTCTGTTTACGGTCCCATGGAGTTTTCTTCATACATGTCGCTTTGGGAGAATTTCAAAGTACAAATGGCATATCCCTAGTATGCGAGTGATCTCTTTTTTTTGCAAACAACCCGCAAAGTCTCAAGTCCATCAACATGATCCTTTCCTCTGCCACCAGAGGGAGTCCTAGACCTTCCTACATCACCCTGATGAGGGACACCTCAGGGTGATTGGTCTGATAACACAAACCTGTGGATCATGCTGCCTGTTTGAAGGCAATTCCCCCAGAATTTTTTGTCGAGTCATCGTCATCATCACCATCCCTTTCAGCCAGGGCTTCTTGGATGCTATTTGAACTCTGTTATATCATTTGAACTTTTTGATCCTGAGTTAATCCTGTGCCCTTTGCCTTACAGGACTTTTGGTTAAATAAATCCTGATTTGTTGTACTGCATTTGGGTCCTCCTCTTTTCACATCCCAACATCATGACAAGAAGATATCAAACTGTGGCCGTACGACAACCATGTGAAGATACAACAAAAATCCATTGAATATCAACAAAGAGGGCGGCATACGTTTGGACAGAGTTGGAGCTTTGGGGAAAGTTTTTGTGGTCAAAAACGTTCACAAGTTTGAAAATTTTTTTCACACTTTTTAACAGATTGATCCCATTTGTTTTGCGGCTTTTACTGTCAAGCAAATCAGAAACATGCCCTGAATGTACGGCACAAAATTGCTCCACAGATCTGCCATGAAAGTTTACAGGGTAGCGATATTACGTCATGACTCATGTTGTCTACTGAGCGACAGAGTCTGAATTCTGATTTTTATCAATCATGTAGACAATTCTGATTTGTTGACGGATCTATCACCATTGTTGCATTGAGTGTTTGCATTTAACTTGCCACAGGATCGGATCGAACGTTTCACATTACCATTACTTGATGGAAACATATGCCTTAGTAGACTCAACATCTTGAACTGAGTGAATTGACCATTAGATGATGTGAATGTGGCTTTAATATTTTATCGGTTTGAAGTGCAGCCGTGAGGAGGTTCACATCTTGTACCGTTCCGTTCCGTCATCTTCCGCTTGTTCCGGGGTCGGGTCGCAAGGGCAACAGCCTCAAACGGGCAGCGCAGGCCTCTCTCTCCCCGGCTGCATCCTCTAGCTCACCTGGAAGGATCCCCAGTCGCTCCCCGGCCAGCTGTGAGACATAGTCTCTCCAGCAGGTCCGGGGTCTGCCCCTTGGTCTCCTCCCGGTGGGACGTGCCCGAAACACCTCGCCTGCGAGGCGCTCGGGGGGCATCCTGACCAGATGCCCGGAACCACCCCATCTGGCTCCTCTCGACCTGGAGGAGGAGTGGCTCGACACCGAGCTCCTCCCGGATGGCAGAGCTCCTTACCCGATCTCTGAGTGAGAGCCCAGCCACCCTGCGGAGGAAGCTCATTTCGGCCGCTTGTACCCGCGATCTCTTCTTTCGGTCACCACCCACAGCTGGTGACCATAGGTGAGGGTTGGAACGTAGATCGACTTGTAAATCGAGAGCTTTGCTTTTCGGCTCAGCTCTGTCTTTACCACGACGGACCGATGCAGCATCCTAGTTATTGCTGATGCCGCACCGATCCGCCTGTCGATCTCCCGCTTCATCCTTCCCCCACTCGTGAACAAGACCCCGAGATACTTAAACTCCTCCACTTGGGGTAGGACCCTGTCGCTGACCCGCAGGGGGCATTTCACCCTTTTCCGGGCGAGGACCATGGTCTCGGATTTGGAGACGCTAATTCCAATCCCGGCCGCTTCACACTCGGCTGCAAATTGATCCAGTGAGAGCTGGAGATCACGGTCCGATGAAGGACATCTTGTACCTCACAAGTGAAACTTTGAATGACAATCAAGTTAAGGTATTTTTAAAAACGATTTCATTATAAAACATGGCACACATCTGGACAGATGTGGAGCTTTCTGCTGAGACTTTGTGATCAAGATGGAGACTCTATAGACCTGGAGGTCCTTGGTCTGTTTAGTTAGTCTAAACATTAACTGTTGCTCAGCTTTAGACTGATTTTTTGCAGAATTTGTGTCTAATTAATTGTTAAACAGCTATGTTTTGATATTGAGTTACTGGAAAAGAATAGCCAGGCAAAACCGAACCAAAATATGGATTGAGTCTTATTCGATTAACCATGTAAAATTAAAACAACCAGGTTGCAATATTGAGTTATAATTTAATTTGAATGGAAATTAACACTTTTTTAATGATTTTTTACAAAACAAAATTAAAAAAACAAACACTTTTAGGTAAACTTTAACTTTCAAATGGATAAAATTTTTCATTTTTTAAACTATTTTTTGTTGGCAACAAATCCGTGTAGTCCCTCATTCATCCAGGAGTGATCAATAGTAGAAAAAGTTTCAAAAAAGTCTTCTGGACAGTTTAATTCTTCAACGAGACGTTTCGACTTCCATCCGGAAATCATTTTCAATCTGAATAAAATGGACTGAAAACTGGATCTATTTATACTAACCTGAGTAAAAGGTAAAAAAATAGTAAGAAGGGCTCGACCAATGAGCCTGTGTTACCTATGATGGCCGTGAATGGCTCCTATTGTAGCCACAGACCAGTAAACGAACCCTATTATAATAATGCTAAAAGCCTAGTGAATAGAAATTCCTGCTAACGAGAGGCGTGAAACTGGGTCACGAGGTGTCATCTTTAGTGGACTAAAGATGACAGTTTCCTTTTTCTCTTTTGAAACTTTTTCTACTATTTTTTGTTGGATTTTTGCATTTGATTAATTGTGTGAAGCTAATTATAAAAACCATGCTGTAAAACTGAGCTGTTTGAATAAAAATTAAATGAATGGAACAATAAGTACTTTTACAGATTTTAAGAATTCTTCCACTTTTTTTTCCTTCAACACTTAAAAGCTGTTCTTTTTTGGTAGGTCACTACATCTTATTACCAAGATGTTACACATTTTAAATCAACCTTTTATTTTTAAATGAATGACATTTGTTCTGTTTTGATGTTTTAATCAGTTTAATTAACTATTGCAACAAAATCTGACTTTGTAAATCAAATTGAATCAATAGAAGAATTTAAACTTTCACAACTTTGAAGAATTCCTTTAGATTTTCTCTTAAATCTTCATAAAATCTCTGTTAAATTTTGTCCTGTGTTTAAAGTTTCTGCAGCTCAGCAGATGTGTGACCTTCTCTGCTGCACATCTGGACTCACATGCAGGTGTCAGGATTCTAAAAAAGACTTTTTTAGTTCTTTCTTTCCATTTTCAGATTAAATGAGTAAAGAGAGTAGAGGGGTTTCCAGGGCCTCCACACAGCCAGTCCACACTGAAAGAAAGAAAGAGGCTACTTACAGGATGGTGGTCTGTGGGGAGACCACCGGAACTGTTTCCAGGTTTAAATGCATACATCTAACGGTGGTCCTGAAGCAGAGACAGCGGCTCGGACAGCCTTGTACCAGGTGTACCCCTAAAGCAGCAAACTGCAGCAGCAGCAGCAGCAGTAGCGGCGGCGGAGCGCAGCGAGGAACGGCCCGCAGCGCCATTATTACTGATCACAGCGCGCACACACACACATCCAACACACACACATCCAACACACACACACTCACACAGAGGCAGCTTCACGGTCCAGAAAAAAAAATCAGTCTAGAGTCCGTGTGAAAAGTTCATGATTGAAGAAGTTGATCTTCTCCTAGAATCTAAAACTTTCTTTAGAGTTTAACTAGAGTCTCTACAGCGACCTCTAGGCCTGGAAACCAGGAACTGTCCTGTAGATTAAAATCTGAATAATCATCTCTACAGGATTTATATTGTAGATTAAAAGAGAACTAAACAAATTTTAAAACACATATATATAAAGCTTAAATAAATTCAGTGCATTTCTGCCCTTTAGACAGTGGTGGATGAAGTACTGACTTTTTGTACTTAAGTAAAAGTACAGATAATTATGCAAAAAAAAATTACAAAAGTAAAAGTATCAATAAAAAAAATCTACTTAAGTAAAAGTACAAAAGTATTTGGTGTAAATTTTACTTTTAAAGTAAAAAGTAAAAGTATTCGATCATAATTCAAATGTTATTTTTTTTCTATAGGGTGTCACCATGGTAACCAGGATAAATACTCTGCAGGGGTGTGACCCCCGCCCCCCCCCTCCCGCCTCTTTTGGTCCACAAAAAAATAAAATAAAATAAAAGGAAAGGGGACAAGTCAAGCTATCCCCTTAAAGGGCCAGTGAATGGGCCGCCAAAATGGAGGAAAATGACACTTGTTTTTTAAAATGTTTTGGGGGGGAGGCCCCCAGTCACTATATATTGGCTTTGTCAAAGCCCCACCCCCCTTTGGAAAATTCTAGATCCGCCCCTGCTCTGTGTAATGATGGCTCAACTTTTTATTTAGAAGTAAACACAACGATCTTCTGACTCTTTTTAATTTGTACTATATTTGATGTTAGGTTTTTGGCGCTGAATGAATGCGGAAAATGTTTCTCGATTCATTACTTCTTCTCCCGATCAACTGCTTCTTTTGATTTTGGCGATGCGGCTTCAAGATGAGCTAAAAAAAAAAGTGTATTTTTCAAATTCCTGAACGAAAATGTAACGAAAAATGTAAAACACACTTTTAAAAAATAGCGAAGTAAAAGTACAGATATTTGCTCTAAAAATGTAGTGAAGTAAAAGTAAAAGTACCGGTCTTAAATTTTACTTAAGTAAAGTACAGATACACAATTTTTTTACATAAGTACAGTAACGAAGTACATTTACTTCGTTACGTTCCACCACTGCCTTTAGACCCTCCTTCTCAGTGAGGAGGTAAAAAAATTCTGACTTTTTAATGTTTTAAAACATCTTAAACACATGTTTAAATCATTTGAAGATCAAAAGTTTACCTAAAAATGTGATTTTTTTTTGTTTATTGGTAAATATTATTAACTTAGTAATAAGATGTAATTACTAAATAATAAGAGTTTATGAGGTTTTTTTTTGTAAAGTGTTTTTAAATCTTGAAGAAAAATGGAAAATTTGTGAAAGTTTTTAATCTACTATTAAATTTAGTTTTTTTTTTAAAAACACTCTAATCTTTGCAACACGTTTTTATGAATTGAAAAAACTATTATTACCCAAAAAGATCAATAGAGTTTCACATGGTTATTTGAATATAAAAATTCTTTTAAAAATTATTGTAAATTTCACTCATTAAAATGTTTAGAGTTTATCTGGAAGAGTTTTTTTTTTTTTGTTTGTTTATTTAGTAACAAATCAATGATAAAAGTTAGAATATGGAAAAAACTGTGCAGATATAAAGTGTTAAAGTTTGGTTGTGAAGCTTTTTTGTTTGTTTTGATTTAAAAAAGAACTGAAAGATTGAGTCAAACTTGTATAATTATTCTGAGAGAGAAATGGCGGCGCCCGTGAACGCCATCTTGACTGCAGTTGGGTACTCTTGGACACTTACAGTATATTCAGTATTATTTATAGCTCAATATTGCATCATGGTTGTCTTATAAACCAAAAATTAAAAAAGAAAAGTATAATTAAAACATCAGGACAGAACAAAGTCAACATATTTGGAGGTAAGAAGTTTTTCTAATTAGGTGTTTCGTTTGTTTTTTTTATTAATATAAAGTTATTGATGGAAGGTTACTATATGGTATGGGGGGTTGAAGGCCTGATGAGGATCCACATGAAGGAGAGATCCCTCCCACGGGACGAGCAGACTTATTCAAACTTATTCTACCCTACAACTTTATATCTGAAGAAATCACTAGATCTTCATCATCCTGATGAAAACAAGATGGTAGATCAAACACAGAGGCCTCCTCAGTCTGGTCACGCCCAGGACAGGAACACAGAGGATCCATCAGGAATCAGGAACAGAACTCTCTCCCAAAGGGAAGGAAAACAGAGGTGGACAACATGTGTATCATACGGTACAAACTAGTGGTGGAAAAAAAACTGAATGAAAAGACGTAAGAGAACAATGAATGAGATGGAAAGACAGGGATCAGACAAGGGAGATGTGGATACATCAAGCAACAAGACAGTAAACGGCCCAGCACCAAATGGAAAGTAGGTCCAATTTGTTCAGACATCCTGAATTACGGGCTCTCACTCAGAGATCAGGTGAGGAGCTCTGCCATCCGGGAGGAACTTGGTGTCGAGCTGCTCCTCCTCCAGGTCGAGAAGAGCCAGATGGGGTGCTTCGGGCATCTGGTCAGGCCTCGCGGGCAAGGTGTTTCGGGCACGTTCCACTGGGAGGAGACCAAGAGGCAGACCCCTGACCTGCTGGAGAGACAAAGTCTCACAGCTGGCTGGAGAACGACTCGGGATCCTTCCAGGTGAGCTGGAGGATGCAGCCAGGGAGAGAGAGGCCTGGCCTGCCCGTCTGAGGCTGTTGCCCCCGCGACCCAGCCCCGTGTAAGTGGAAGATGACAAAACGGAACACAACGGAACAAATGACCTCTTTTTAAAAAGTAACTGTGTTAGTGACTCAGTTACTATATTGTAAAAGTAATTAGTTACAAGCTAAAGTAACAGTAATTTGAAAAACCTCAAACCGCTAAAGCGCATGAGTGTAAATACTGGAAATTAAAAAAGCTATGGGTGGTGACCGTAAGAACAAGATCGCAGATACAAGCAGTCGAAATGAGCTTCGGTCGAATGGGTGAGGAGTTCTGCCATCCGAGAGGAGCTCGGTGTCGAGCTGCTCCTCCAGATCAAGAGAAGCCAGATGGGGTGGTTCGGGCATATAGTCAGGATTTTTACTCGTGTGTGTATGTTTGAGAGAGAAATTTGTCTGTGTGTCACACACACAAAACTTTTCCTGAAGAAAATGATCTGACAAAGTACTTACTTGTTTATCAACAAACAAAACTTTCTACTCTTTGTGAACTTTGTTGAATAAAAAATAAAATAATTTTAAGCTGTTTTTAAAGAAGTTTGTCATGAACATTAGAACCATTATGTAAAAATAAAACATCATGAAACTAAAACAGAGCAAAAAGTTTGATAAAAAGTTTGATTTGAATCTTGCTTCATTTATTCTCTACCTTTAGGTCCTCTTTCATTACTAACTAATGACACTACTAATGAAACATAAAGTAAAAAAGTTAAACTAATGTATATAAACTCAAAATTTATAAAACGATAAAAACAAGATAAAACACAAAACACAACTCAAACTTTGAATAGAAACAGATTCAATGTAAAACAAAGAAATGAAAGTAAATTAAATATGAAAATGACTATTATTAGTTTTAATGTTTAATTAAGTTACAGTTTATTATTATTATTGATATTTTTCATTAACTTTATTAAAATTAAACTTTATTTTCACAGGTTTGTAGTTTATGTCAAACAGTGCATTCTTGTGGCTATTTTTTGTCATGACACATCTTAATTTTTTTTTTGACTTTCCTTAAAGCTCCCAAACTGTATTGAATGTAAAATGCATCCATTTGAATCAGAGTTTAGATTTGTTTGGATTTTTATTTGTGGGTTTTTCTTTTTTTTTTGTATTTTTCAATCTATATTTCACAGCTGGTTGTTGTCAAACACTCCCACCTGGTGGCCATTTAGTTTTACTATATCTTTTAATTTTTCTGATTTTCTTTTTAAAATGTCCAACCTTTTGTAATAAAAGATTTATAAATTTGACACAGAGTTTAGTTTCCTAGTCTTTTTAATTATGTTTTTATTAATAATATTTCCATCCATAATAACTTACACCCTTGTAGTTGTCAAACACCTCCACCTAGTGGCTTCTTAATTTTACTACATCTTAATTTTCTGGGGTTTTTTTCATGAAAAGTCCAACTTTTTTCAACAGAAGATTTCTACGTTTGATTCAGTTTAATTTTCTTCCTACTTATTTGACTTTTTTTTATAGTTACATTCATCCACCATATTTACTTACATGGAGCAGCAGTTTAAGCAGGAAACCAAACTTCCCTCTCTTAGGCCACTTCTTCTGTCCAGTGTTCCAGACCAGTTGTGAGATGTAGTCCTTCCAGTTTGTCCTGGTTGCCATGGTTTGCTTTGGGATGGAAACACTGAATGGGGAAGAGACATCTGATCTACCTGCTGTTTTTCCTCCTGAATGTTCACATGGAACCATCATTACAATATCATAAACATGTTAATAATGAGAGAACCATAAAGCAATAGAAAAAAAAAGACATTCTTTTCCATCGATCATCTATTTATTTATTCATTGTGAATATCAAAAACAAAAGAAAACACATTTTCTCTCAGAAAGAAGAAGAAAAAATGTCTGAAGTGGTTTTAATTAACTTTACATTCAATAAGGTTATTTCCACATAAACTCCGCCCCATCGGTCCTTCTGGACCAATAAGAAGGGAGACTTCAGGACGCCGGACCGTGAAACCTGTGATCCTATTGGTGATCATAAATCTATGTTTAATAATACAAATATATAGTTTCTACACAGCGGTGATCAGGTGGTCTACTTCAGGTCATAATACTTCATCACATCCCACACACACACAGGTCTGTAGGACCAGAGGGCTTGGGTCTTTTATAGGGTAAGAGTGTCTAGAGTTGGTCCTCTGTGAGTCAAACATGACCATCAGACAGGCCAGCCGCATCAGGCATTTCATTCATCTAACTAGGTTGGTATAAAGGGTCTAAAGTGGGTCCTCTGTAAGGTCAAAGGGTCTACAGATGATACTCTGTGGGGTCAGAAGGTCTGTAGATGGTCTACAGGGTTACAGGTCTTCATTTGGTCAAGGGGTAAAAACAGGACATGAATATCTTTGTCCTTAATGGTTTTATTTTGGTCATGATTTGGTTCTGGAAGGAACGCTTCACCAGAAATCCAGTTTGATCCCAGACTACAACGGAACAAAATCTCTGGGATTTCCGATCCCGGGTCCAGTTTATATTGAGGGAAAACCTGATCAGTGAATAACTTTCATCCAATAATAAATTAGCAACGAGGCCAGTCCAGATTTGCTGGTGTGGTGGTTCACTGGTGACGGGGACAGAGCTCTACTGGAACCAATCTGAACGTGGTTTTTAGTTGAAACCGGTTCAGGTTTACTTTCCTTCTGAGACCAAACTGGTCCCCATTATGAAATCTAAACGAGCTTAAAGCTACACAAACCTCAGATTACCAACAGTTACCATGGCAACCATTACCAAACGACAGGCACTGATTGTTTTCTTTTTTAATTCTTCAGTAAAAATGTTTTGTAGAGGGGTCTCTGGTCCTTTCAGAAGTTTTTTTTTAAAAAACAGATTATTAATTTGGCAGAAAAACTTCTTGCAGGACTCAGATCAAGCTTCAAAAAATTAAGTGATTAAATATACATTTATTTACATTTTCTGATTTTTTCTCTGTTTAGTTAATAATAAATTTCATCCTCATTTTCCACAAAAATCTCCAAGAAACTGACATTTTGGGAGAAGCTGGATTTTTTTTTTCACATCAATTTTAAATTTCGAGTTTCTGGAGTTTTGGTTCAAACAACCTGGCCACGCCCACTCAACAAGCCACTCCCATCAGATGACAACCATGCCTTGAATAGCCCACCAACCAGCTCTGCAATTAGTTTGGTCATTGCCACTGGTTGACCCTGCCCAATGCCACTTTCCTGACTCGATGGCGCCACCCTTTGCTCTGCTAGCGCAGCCAGGAGCTGGGCACCCACTGCGGCTCCGTGTCTAGTTTGTCGATGAGTCGCAGTAGCTCGTTGTACGCTTTGTCCTGGTCCGTATTGACGATGACCGAGTCGAACAGGTGGCCACAGCTCTGCTCCATTTCCCGGGCTTTTTCTATGATGTCCCTCAACTCCTCCGGCTGGAAACAAAAACACAGACATTCATTTTCAGATGTTAATGTTGCAGAACTGTAAACTCAGCCGGCAGAACGACGGTGACCTTGGGGTTCTTGTTGTCTTTAGACAGCAGGGCTCTGAGTCTCTCCTGGGACGGAGGAGCGATGAAAATGATGTAGGGCTTCAGGTCGGAGCTCCTCAGCACTTTCAGAGCCTGAAGAAGCAAACAGTGATGAAGTTTGTGGTGGTGGGAGTTTGAGTCAGCGAGTGTGACCCACCTGCGTGTGCAGACACAGCACACAGATCTTTCCAGTGTTGATAACTTGTCTTACAGAGTCCGTGCTGGTCCCGTAAAGGTTCTTCTCAAAGTCTCCGAATTCTATCAGCTTCCCTGAAGAGACAGGAGATCATTGATTCAACACAAATGCAAATCAGTGTGTGAAAAAAAGTGGTCCTAGGAATGAGAAGAGCTTTACTGTCCTGGATATTTACCTGCTGCCTGCTCGGCCTCGAAGGTCTGCCGGGAAACAAAGTGGTAGTCCCGCCCGCTCTGCTCGCCCTCTCGCCGGCTCCGTGTAGTGTCTACGGAAAGCAGGAAGGTCAAAATAAACCCAAACCAGGACGTAAGGTTTTCTGGCAAATACTCTTACGAGGTACTGCTCCCGCAAAGCGATCTGGTTGGCTGTTCAGAAGTTTCTGCCTAAGCTCCGCCTGTCCGCAGCTGCTTGGACCAATCAGAGCAATCGGACGCTTTCTGTTAGCCGGCTGATGATACAGAGCCATCTCCTCATAGGTAAGGATTTCCTCATCGAGGTCTGAAACATCAAGTAGGAATATAACATTTTAAAAATACATCTAATCTGATTTATTGTGTGGATTTGAAGTCTTTTTAAAATAATAATTAAAACTTTTTTGGGATTACCATCATTCCTGTGAGCGTTGTACTGCAGCTTCTTCCTCTTCCTCTTGTTCTTCTTCACAAAACAAAGTTTTCCTGTTTAAAAAAAGGTTGTAATTAGTCTCAATTGAAGGAAAATATGACGACATTTTAAATGTGTCTGTATCAGGGTATCATTATTTGATTTATTAAATTTTTTTTTACATACTTTATTCATCCCTCAGCGGGAAAATTTGTATGTTGCATTACACCGCAGCAGGCTGCCACGACGGCACCAATGGTGGGAGAAACGGGGGGTTACGTGTGTCTTCCCCCAGAACATTCAGACATGATGAGCTCAGTGGGATTCAACCTGGCAAACATCCAGGGAACTTCTGGTCCAAGGGTGAACGTTCTACAACTGAGCTATCGCCTCCCCACATCAGCACCCATTTTTAGAATTTTAAAATGTAAACATACATTAAACCCTAATCCAGGACATTTAGTCATTAAATTTGTATTTTTTATAAATCACATATTTTCAAAAATTACGACAAACATCAACTCTCTCTGAAGAAATTTGGATTTCTTTTTTTTAAAATTCACCTCAAATCCAAATAAAAACGGGGAGAACAGCAGTGTTGTTGGAGGCTGTGTGGAGGTGCAAATTAAATCACTCATATCTTCCGAACATCAACAAAACAACATTTCCTTAAAGGGACGATGTTTTAAAAAACACCTTAATCTATTAAAGAATATTTTATTCCTAGAGATCTAAAAATATTTTCCCCGGACAAAATGATTTGCATTTATTCAAACAGGAGCGTAGTTTTTTTTAAAGTCTTGGTAAAATTTGCATCTGTACAGAACATTCATAAAGTTGCTTTTTTTTTTTTTAGTTTGTTCAATCTTCTCGATTCCAAAACACTCACATTTCAAGATTCTGTAACATGTTAAACATTAAGCTGCTTTTTAAAATGTTAAACTAATCAAAACCAAATCAAATGACAAGATTTCACACTCAAAGAAACTATTTACATGTTCTCATAGGTTTTTCACTTCCACTTGTGAAAGCTTTTGTCACCGCATGTGGAGTAAAATGATCCACACAAATGATTCTAAACCCTTCCTGGTTGGACCAGGTCTCCTACCTGATTTCTCAGGCTCTTTGTCTTCTTCTATGGTTTGTTTCATCGCTTCTCTTTGCTGCTGGAAACTTTTACCTGAAGAAGGAAAACACACAATCAGCAAAAGTACAAGTTTTAACAAACATTTACCGTCCTGAAGATTTCATAAGAGTCTGTAAGAGTCCTCCTGAGAGCACCTGGGATTAGTCCCGCCAGCGGCTGGTTGTCTTCGTCTCCGTCTCTGTACGCCTGCCACCAGTTTGGGTCTGACTGACTGATAACGTGCAGGATATCTCCTTTCTGGAACGACAAGCCTAGTTCTCTGCACGGCACGTATGGGTCTTCAGAAGGGTCATAGTCAAAATGTGCCTTCACATGGACCTGATGGAAGAAACATTCTGATTAAAACTGCAGAAAAGAGGATTTAAGAAATTCTCAAACTGTTTTAAAAATTTACCACAGATTCCTTTACTGAAGGAGGTCTGCTCTGAGAGCTGGGGATCAGAACGAAAGTCAGGACACCGTGCATGTCGGCCTGTTGAAACACACACCACACACTTAGACTTCTAATCATGTGTGAATCCCCACGTCTGTGATTCATTGATTTCTAACAGTCTGTTTAGGTTTTTATAAATGCTGATAAAAGACAAAACCTGGAAACAAAACTCAGACCATCTTCATGGAAACATAAAGAGTTTAAACTCTTTTACAGCGTTTTGAAGCTTGTTGTAAATCAGGGTTGTTATCTCTGGAACACAATGTTACACACCTGGACGTTTGATCCAGAAAAAAAGTTTGTCAAATCTAGAATATAGTTTGCAAAATGTAAAAGTTTACGTAACAGAATAAAGTTAGTAAAATTAAAAACTAAGAGTAACACAGTCATTAAATTAATCAAATCCAGAAAAACTCCTCTGTTTATGTTTGACAGTCTCTGTTGTCGTGTTGTTTCAGTTGTCATGGAAACACGTTTAACCAATCGAATCATGGGATCGGCATAAAAGAGAGATTTTATCAGAAAACACACTCTGTGTTTAACACATACCAGAATATCAAAGACTTGGTTGACGTCTTTCCCTCGGATCTCGATGCCGTTGATCTCTAAAATTTCATCCCCTTCTGAGAGGAGCCCGCTGTGTTCTGCTGCTCCACCGCGAACGATACGACTCACCACAACGCTCTCCATCTCGTTACGAACAGTCGCTCCCTGCAGGATGGAATGAAAACATTTTCAGTTCTAAAGTTAAATATTAATGTTATAGTTTCCAGACGGCCTGATCTACCAGAGGAATATCTCGGGCCTTCTCGATCCGAACGATCTTCACAGTTTCTCCTCCCCACTGGGTCAGGGTTTCACTCTGAGCGGGCAAACTCTCTGGCTCCATTTCTTTCTCCGCTACGCCATCGTGAGCCAGAAGCACCGACTGCAGAACAAACAGAAACATTTAGTGAGGCAGTTAAAAAAAAAAACGTTAATAGAGTTGTCCATCTATTAACACGGAGAAATCAGATAACATGGTTTTACTTGTGTGTTTGTATGTGTGTGTGTGTGTGTGTGTGTTTGTGCGTTTGGCTATACCTGTACATGTGTGTCTGACAGCAGATTGTTGAGTTCATTTCCTTCTTTGCTTCGACACGATTGTATAAGACTTCGGACCTAAAATGTTACAACAAAACATTTCATTAAATTCTATTTTATTTAAACAGTTCCTGAAGTGAGCTACGTGAATAAAAAAAAAAGTTTTGTTCCTTAAAACCCATTATAATCCAGTTGTTTAAAGATCAAACAACTGGAGATGGAGTCATTTTAAAAATGGATTTTTCATGATAAATGGAAGAAAATAAAGAAGTGTGAGCAGCATGGGTCAGAACAGATGTCCACAGATGTCCAGATGTCGGTCCATTGTGGTAAAGAAAGAGCTGAGCCAAAAAGCAAAGCTCTCAATTTACAAGTCGATCTGTGTTCCTACCCTCACCTATGGTCACCACCCACAGCTGGTGACCGAAAAAATGAGATCACGGGTACAAGCGGCCGAAATGAGCTTCCTCCGCAGGGTGGCTGGGCTCTCACGCAGAAATCAGGTGAGGAGCTCTGCCATCCGGAAGGAGCTCCTCGTTCAGGTCGAGAGGAGCCAGATGGGGTGGTTCGGGCATCTCGTAAGAATGCCCCTAAGCGCCTCGCTGGTGAGGTGTTTTGGGCACGTCCCACCAGGAGGAGACCAAGAGGCAGACCTCGGACCCGCTGGAGAGACTATGTCTTACAGCTGGCTGGAGAACGACTCGGGATCCTTCCGGGTGAGCTGGAGGACGCAGCCGGAGAAAGAGAGAAGCCTGGGCTTCCCCTCTGAGGCTGTCGCCCTCGCGACATGGCCCAGGATAAGCAGTAGACGACAGAAACGGATGGAAATGGAGGTTAAATTATTATTATTATTATTAAAAAGGTGAGAGAAAAATGGATTTTAATCTACAAGTAATACAAGTTTTTAACCAGTAAAATGTTGATCTATTCTTATGTTTTATTAGGTTTGCATGAAGTCTTGACTCTTTATGAATGGTTTTGTGTGACTAAAATACAAAATGGAACAAACTAAACATAAACAATTAAGCTGTTCACTGATTAAATCCTGATTTACTAAAATCAGAACATGAACTAATTGTGTTTCCCAGCTCAGTAGAAATGAATTTGACCTGAATATTTCTGAGCCCAAAACAGAAGGAGGCGGCAGAGATGTAAAAGTAGGAGCGAAGCTCTGATCAGAGAAACTTTGAGAGCAGCTTTGTTGCAGCTCTAATTGCTGCTGAACAGAGGAGCTCTGTGTTCGGCCTCGTTAGCGTTCGATGACCTCACGACCAAATGAGCTGAAGTGGAAGACGTGTGGGTGCGTTACCTCCATGGCCAGTGGGAGTGCCTGTTGAGTGTGGGGGTACGGCGGGGAGGGCCGGTGCATGCTGGATGCCACCGCATTGTGGATCTTCAGTGCTGACTGGAAGTCAGACTGAACGAGGGGAAAAAAGTAAGTCAAAAATATATGTAAACGTACAATAAAAAAAGCTTAAGTTACCTTGTTCAGTAGTGCGAGGACCAGTTCTATGTCATTCTGGCTCTGCTGGTCCGGCAGAAACCCTCGAACCTGCTTCAGCGATAGAAGCAGTTCCTCTAATTCTGCAGAACAGTTACTGGTTATTCTGGTTTTACTGGTCACACTGATGCATAAATACTTTGTAATATGTTGATATTACTTATTTGTTTTTTCTGGCCACACTGTATTCTGTTTAGTGATGAACTAGTGGAACATTTTATGCACCTCACAGCAAAATACTCCACTGGTTCCATCTGAATACAGGCTATGCTGTGGATTTCTCACACTGCCTGATCACAGCCTATCTTCTTCCCATTTTACACAGTATAAGTTTAAATTGATTATTCTAACTCCTCTTACTGTCCACAGAAACTTTGAGCAGTTTAGCCTTCTTTACTTGTTCAACAGACAGATTGAGAGCAGGTGAGTCATTCAACAATGCGGTTGTTAATGCAACTCGCGTCCTCAAGTATGTGGCTGTGTCAAAAGTCTTATGAAGACAGTTCTTTAGGACGCTAAAGTTTTATACAAGTTGACTTTTTAATGTGATTAAACCTTCAGTCTGGGGGATTGGCTGCAGATAAAAAGATGTTTTGACTAAATAACCTCTGCGTTCGATTTGGTTCTTCTTCTTCTTACAGCATTTCCCTTCGGGGGTCACCACAGCAAGTCAGTTTCTTCCATCTAACCCTATCTGCTGCATCTTCTTCGGTCACACCAACTATCTTCATGTCTTCCTTCACTGTATCCATGAACCTCCTCTTTGGTCTTCCTCTAGTCCTCTTTCCTGGTGGTTCCAAATCCAGCATCCTTCTTCTGATGTACTCTCTCTCTCTCCTCTGCACATGTCCAAACCATCTCAGTCTGGCCTCTCGGACTTTAAAACCTCTAACATGTGCTGTTTCTCTGATCCTGTCCATCCTGGTCACTCCCAGAGAGATCCTCAGCATCTTCATCTCTGTTTCCTGTCTTTCCCTCAGTGCCACTGTCTCTAGACCAATCAGCATGGCCGGTCTCACCACAGTTTTCTACACTTTCTCTTTCATTTTATCTGAAACTCTTCTGTCACACATCACGCCTAATACTTTTCTCCACCCGTTCCAGCCTGTCTGCACACGCTTCTTCACCTCTTTTCCACACTCTCCATTGCTCTGGACTGTTGATCCCAAGTACTTAAAACCTTCCACCTTCTTTATCTATTCTCCCTGTAACCTCACTACGTTCGATTTGGTTGTGCTTGCCTGAGTACCAGCTCGTAACCATAACAACAGAAACTCTAAAGAAGCTCTAAAGACTCTGATTGGTTTTATTTAGGAACATTTTTTCCCATATGTTAGCATTTATTTATTTGACTATTCTGATTGAGATGCTATTCTGATAGATCTAAGTGTCAGAATGGAAGCAAAAAAGTCATTTAAAAGTAAAGTAATTAAGTTCATTTTTTTTTAGTTACAATAGTATCAGAATACTCAAATAAAAGTACTCATATCAGTTTTAAAAAAGTGGTATTGGTGCAACCCTTATTCTGTCTTTATTACCAGTGTGGTCACTTGTTAGGTTGTCATGGAAACCGTTGGGTGTATATGTGACCTACCTGGCACGGTGTGTGTATGTGGGGCCAGCTGTGTGTCCTGCAGAAAGGAGGGGTTATCGATGCCGATGTGGGGATTCTGGGAGAGTTTTCTGAGTCTCAGCGAGGCATTCAAGTCCAGCTGACGACCTTCCTCCTCTCGGCGCCTCCGCAGGTCCTCCTGACCGGGACAAAGTCTGGTTACATCCATCCATGTGTTCATCAATTCATTGACTCATCCATCCGTGAATATCTGCACCTTAGGTTGACTAGTGGAACACGTTCAGCGACATTTGCTTTGCAAAATAATTACAGGCTTCAGTTATTTGTATTTTAAACTTGCTTTTTTTTTTTTTTTTTTTTTACTTTGACTACTTTAAAAATATAAATTGAATTAAATATTGTTTTAATTAGTTTAAGAATTTTTCAGTTAATCAATAGCTTTGGCCCTAGATGAGTGAGTGTGTGTGTGTGTGTATGTGTACCTGGTGTTGCCGTATCCTCTCCAGCTGTGCCGAGCGTCGTACAGGCAGCGTGCGACTGCCCAGGTCTCCCGGACAGTCAACAGCCATTTCCCGGTGCTGACCCCCCCTCTGGTCCTCGTCTCCACCTCCCTCCCCGGCAACATGGCCGTTCAGGTGGGAGGTTGTCATGCCGACTGTGTGTGTTTTTATGTGTAGCTCCGTGGGTTGTGTCGTTCGGAGATGAGGAGACTTTTAGGAGGGCGAGTCTGCGAGCAGGGAGGCCATGATAACATCAGCTGGGGAGGAAACACAAGCCGTTAGACTTTGTTTTAAGAAATTTTTATACTTTTAATCAACATCTGAATCGTTCTAATTTTTATTCTTAATACACAATAAATTTTAAACTATTTACTGCAGATTAAAACTCCAAAAATAAGACGTAGTTTTCTTTGAAATCCTTTTTACTTTCTGAATCATCAACAGCAATGCTGATAAGCAGCCATTATGTACGCGTAACTGTGGCAACGGCTTCCCTGGCAACCGGGGGGTCCTTGACAACACGGTGGGCGGGGAGCTCGTACAGACTGAGGGGATGGATGGATGGAGGGATTATCTCGGTGGGTAACACGGTGATAAGCTATCTCCCAGCAGCAGCAGGAATGCTGGGAACCCTGGGAACTGAATTCCACAGAGGAGGAGCGTGAGGAGGGTACTCACGGCAGTATAAAAACAGCACAGAGGACTTTAACAGGTCTGATGGGGGCATGGATCCCCCATCCGGTGTGTGTGTGTACACGGCTGACTCAGCACACTCCCATCTTTACTTAATACAGGAGATCTTGTTTTTCCTGCTTCATAAGCAAACTTCCACCAGGAGCCAATTACCTTCCTCATAGACACAGAAGTGCAGTGTGGTACGAGCAGAAATTAAATACCGCAACATTTATATTAATTATACCAGTTTCACAGTATTTGAATTTTTTTTAACCCTACATACATCACTGTTTGATCCCAGTTCAACCTTCAAATCCAAATCCAAAACTCAGTTCCTTCTGGCTGAGATTCGGAAGGATTTTTGTGTTCCTTTATGGGCACACTTGACTCAACTTAATGAGTCCATGTGCTTGATTTTACTTGTGATTTCACTTCTTTTGACTAAAGTGTGTTGATCTTCAGGATCACTGACTTTGACAAACCTACTTTAGGTAGGTTTGAGCCTTTGCAAATTTATAGAGTACCAGAAATCCAAGACCATAAATATCCTCATTGGTAGCTTAAATAAATTCCAGGAATATGATAACTTTCATCGGAATTATTCCAGTTTTATGTTCAATGAATTTGTAAAAAAGAATGATGGACGAAATGAAATTGATGTGACGTGAAAGTCCGGCCTCTTTAGACATTTAGGCAATATGGCTAACGCTCTATCGTGATCACAGTTACTAAACGACTCAGAACGTTTCTTAGCATCTGGTTACTTTTTAAAGCTGGTATTTTAAAACAGGCGATTTGCAAATGAGCTTTCAAACATTATTGCCACGGTGACCCGCATTCCGCCCCACACAAAGCCCACTGGTGTGCTCAACCAAGCTGCTGTTCCACCGAGCAAGAGTTCTAGCTCCACCCCACCCAACTCGGCATCCCCTAACACAGACCTGGGAAAATTAAGGCCCGCGGGCCACATCCGGCCCTTTGTACACCCCTGTCCGGCCCGCATGAGGCCAATCATAAACACCATAAATTAAACTTTTTTTTATTTAACTTTAATTTTGAAATTTTATTTTATTTTGAAAAGCGTTACGTCGCTACGTATGCACGTCGTAGACTTTTACTCCGCCCTCAAAGAGGAGAACTTTCCACACCTGAGGAGGCATGCTCAGAGGATCCTAGTCCTCTTTGGATCTACCTATCAATGTGAACAGACATTCTCAGTTATGAAGTTCAACAAATCCAAACACAGATCCTCTATGACTGATGACCACCTCTCAGCTGTCCTTCGCATAGCCACTTCAGACATTCCGCCAGATTTCAAGCCCAGAACAGACTGGATTATTCTCACTGAAGAGGTAACATGAGGTGGAAAGCATTACAAGTTATTGTTTGTGGAGATTAACAAGTTAAAAAATAAATTGCACTGGTTCAATAATTGTTTTTCTTATTTAACCAATAGACCACAGTTTCACATAATCTAATATACATATTTACAGAGTGCTTTATTCTTCTGATTATCAGTACCAGCTATTCAAAATATTGAAGTATTTTACAATCAAAGAAAGTTGGTGGCCCTCTGACACAATTCAGGCTTCTCATGCGGCCCCTGATAAAAATTAATTGCCCACCCCTGCCCTAGCAGGTGTTCAGTGTTCTCTCTTGGCCTGCTTGGAGTTACCGGACACTCCCATTTCCCCAGCAGGTGCTGGATCTGTGTTTATGGACAATGCCAAAGTAGATGACCAAACACTGTGTTTCAGAAGCAGATAAAAAGGGACAAACTGCATCACATCAATATGTCAGTTGGAAAAAAAAATAGCATCCTGAATGCTCACTGTACACGTAAAGCAGGTAAGTTCACTTTATTTAACAAGTTTATCTTTCACAGTGACAAGTGTTGTCATTCTTAAAATACCTGTACTCACACCATCGGGTCTTTGTTACGACAAACTAATGAACATCAGACTTATTTACTATTTCAGATATTTGGCGAATAATGTTTGAAAATATTTTATTGTCAAATAACTGTTTCTGTGTGTATTTTATTTTAAAATGATGACATGTCTGAACAGGACCAGAAGACTTTTGGTACATCCTGACGATGCTACACTGCAGGTTAACTGCTCTTGATAGCGACTTTCAGGGATTGAACATCCTCACCGACACCTTTAAAACACCTCTAAAACTGCCTTCAGGTTTGTGTTGTGATAAAATAATGCTGTCGAAGGAAAAAGTTTTTACTTAAAAAAGCTGTTAAAAAAAAAAAACATAATAAAGACGTAATAAATAACAAACCAAAAACGTAAAAAATTCAAAGATAAAATGCCTTTTTTTCTGTTCTGTCATATTTCTGCTGAAGTTTTCTACAGATGTTTCATGCGTCTCGCAGTTCTTTACTTTGTTCAACTTCTTTTAAAAACTTTTCTTAAAAACTACCTTGAATGTAAAACAGTCACCAACTCAATTTATTCTCTTTCAGTTGTTGTTTGCTGATTAAAAAAATAATTCACAGCAAAGACACGATATTTCCATTGGGATGCCCCAACGTTGATGCTGTTAGCTTAGCTTAGCTGATGAACTCTGTGACATCATCCTGTCGTCAGTGAGAAGCCAGCAACAAGGTGCAGCATACAGTACGTGGTGTTCCTGGTCCGGGGAGACCAGCTCAAAATCCGCAGCAAAGGTCTAATGGCCGTTGATTGATTCTGAAGACCTTTACTGTCTGAAGTTCAAAGGTTCCTGGTGGAGTTTTAACCGAGACCTAACAGCCCGGGCATAGCTCTACCCGCCATGAACTCATCCAATCATTAACTTATTCCCAACGGTTTATGACAAACGTCAGCGGGCCTCTTTCCCCACGCTTCATTCCCCTAAAACAACAGGAATAGAAAAGTCTGAAAACCCAGAGAGAGTGTCCATTCCTCTTCGGGCTTCTGTGTGAGAGTTAAAGCAGATCCCCTCCCTATGAGCTCAGAGAACATTTTAATAAAAGAGATGATTAAAACTCAGTTTCTGGGATTGTTCCAAGAAACGTTGCATTCCTGGCACTCCAGACATCTAATCTCATTACTCCGGCTCCATGTTCTAAGCTGCTCATAGTGAAGCTCAGGTGTTAAAACTACTGCTTACGAGTTTAGTTCAGTCACTTAGAAACAATAAGACCAAATCTAATGAGCAGACTTTGGATTAACAGGAGAATAAAATTCAAGTTACACAGATCTTTTTATTTCATTAAAGAGGAAAAAAAAGTCTGGAATAGATAATGAATCCACTTCCTCTCAGACAGAGAGCTTATACTGACGGTCCGATCTGGAGCAGCCGGAATGTGGTCAGAAAGTTTTTACAAAAACAAATGTAATAATAAATAGCAAGTGCTTGTAAAGTAGAAAATAGTTTCTATTTTTTATAATATATTTTATATAATATATTTTTATGTTTCGGGCACGTCCCGCCGGGAGGAGACCAAGAGGCAAATCCCGGACCCGCTGGAGAGACTATGTCCCACAGCTGGCGGGGGAACAACTCAGGATCCTTCCGGGTGAGCTGGAGCCTTGACTTCCCGTCTGAGGCTGTTGCCCCATAATCCACCCCCGGATGAGCGGAAGACGACGGAATGGAACAGAAGTAGTAGTTTTTATACTATTTTTTTTCATCATATTAAGCGGTTGGGCCGGCAACTCTTACCCCCACCCTGCCGTTTTGTGGCAGAAGTTTTCGATTAATTTTGTTTCATATTGTTTCATAATATTTCTTGACTGTACAGGAGTCCGTAAGAGGCGAGCACAGACATTACTATTAAAAGTTATAGTTCAGAATAAATGACTTTGCTCTTCGTAGATTATGAAAGGTTAAACTAGCTTCAAGTTGATGATAATCTTTGTAATTGCTAGTCGTGGATTATTTATGAAGGTGTCCTAATGAATGAGGTGTTAATGAACGATCTGGATTAATACTTTGTAGTTGCTTCTGTCCAGCCCATTAATTCTGGATAATGAAAACCACGAAGGGCACTAGCTTGATAATATCATGGTCATTTAAGAATATATTAAACTAATTACAATTAAAGGTACTTTATTTTGTTTATTTACAAATTAGGTGAGGAGGATGTGGTCGTGATGAGCAGCTACGGTCGTTTTTCTGCAATCCAGTCCCAGTCAAAGCAGAAGATAACAGAACAGAAATGAAATCTGAATGGCTCTTTAGTTCTCAAAGGTTGCTGACCTCTTATCTAAGTCCTCCGGTGGGCCAGTTTGGACCCTCTTAAAGGCTGATTTGGCCCATGGGCCATATGTTCAACACTCAGAGCGTAGGTAACCATGGAGATGGAGATGTATGTGGGAAGTGACTGTTTTCCTACTAAAGCCAGCGGGATGAACCGTGACCCACTTCCAAACATTCCTGCTCAGATTGCTGTGGGGTCAGTGGGGCGTGTCTGGGATATCCGGGTGGAGAATAAACCCAGTTTAACTTAAACCAGTAAAATGCTGAACATGCTCTTATATACAGAATAGCTGGATTTAAATCTCCTTAAAAACAAGAATGTATTAATGTATGTAAATGAATCAAAATCAAAAAGAAAACATCAGAAAATGTCTTTTAAATTAATTAAAAGAGGTCTCACTCTTTCAAAAATTGGAGATTATTTCCACGTTTTAGTTTGATTTGTGCCAAAAATATGCAAAAAAAAATTATAAACAGGAACAAAAGAGTTTATAGAGAATAATTTATGAAGGAGTGGAAATGATTGGCATCACATCAAGAGGATCAGGGGTTCGAGTTTCTGAGTGGGGGTGAGGCTTAAAACATTGGTCTTCTGTGTGAAGTTTGTATGCTCTCCCCGTGTATGCGTCGATTTTCTCTGGTTTCCTCCAACTCTACAAAAACATGCATGTTAGGTTGAATGGCCGTTACGAAATTGCCCCTTGGAATGAGAGTGTGTGAGACCCTGCAAGAGACTGGCAACCTGTTCAGGGTGTACCCCGCCTCTCGTTTGGAATCAGCCGGGATAGGCTCCGGCGATCCCATTAGATCCCATTTGATAAGCATTTCAGAAGACGAAACGAAATCTTTAAAACTGTAAAAGTTTGCTTTGAATTACTTTTGAATAGCAGTGTAAATAATTCAATGTACTGAGTTAAAAAAAACATTTTAAACGTCAGGAAAAGGAACAAGCAAATCTATCCCATCATCTGTTACCCCGGCCACCCAGATCATCCATCATGTACCGGTGTGGAGGTAAATCTAATGGGGAGGCAACACCAGTCCGTACCACTCTGCACCAGATGTAAATATTTCCATCAGTATTCTTTCCTTTCTGTTTCTCTTCTTTATCTTTTTATAATGAATATTTTTACATTAAAATCACATTATTTTTTACCATCATCGGCTGCTGCGTTCATCTTGTCCAGCTAAGCACCAACCAGAACATTCCAGATAACAGAGGAGATCTGTTTGCCATCCCTAACAACTCATTTTATGCATGGTTGGCATGACGACGTGACCCCATACCGGCCCGTGCAGCCGTTAAAGGGTCACAGATTTTTTTTTGGCCTCCATATTTACACAAAAGCAGAGTTTATTAATAATTAAAGATAATTGTGGCAAAATTAGGAACAAATTAGGAAAAGAAAACTTAAGGTCTTTTTGCGTTTATTGTTAGAAGCTTCAAAATTTTTCTTCCTTTTCTACATGCGGTGTTCCCCAGGGTTCCACATGAGGCCCCTTTTGTTTGGTATCTGGAAGGCGATGAACGGCATATATTTAGAATGTATAGCACTTACTTATTTTATAATGCACCGATGAGTTCATTCTGAAACGAGATGTTAGCCTAAAACTTTAAAAACACTGTCTTTAAATTCTCAAACTCGTGAATCCTCGCTAACACCGACTGTTTAGCAAAGTCGACTATGTTTAACCACCGAATTACAAACACGTCCCGGATCGATGCTTGTGTTTCACATCACAGCATCAGCTCTGTTTGCTGATTGGTTGAACATTTTCCTTTTGCTTCTATCATAAGCCTAAGCCTGCGACACCGAACCTGGTAGATGGAGTAAAATTAAATTAAGCGGAGGTACCAGGTGGCGCCAGGCTGACCAGGAGACGCCTAAAAATTCTAAACAGACTCTTCTTGTGGTTTTTCTAAAGGCTTCGTGTTACATCCCATTACTCTTATACTGTATAGAAACTTCCCAGTTAAACAAATTCTAAGTCCCATAAAATTCTACGTTAGATATCAATCGCTTAACATCGAAAACTTCCGTCCTGGAGGTTTCAACAACTTTTAAAAGTACATTTTATGTTACGTTTACTGACCCTGAAACCCATTGATGTTCATTAAGTCCAGATAAGATAACTACATGTTATTTGGTGAATAGTTTCAGAATCATCTAGAAGCTCTAAATACATTCAGATACTATAGAGAAGGGATTTGATTAAAAACAGAAAGGAGTTCAAAAAAGATAAGATCTTTTTCAAAACATCTCCTCAAGCGAGTTCAACCAAACTGTGACCTTTGTGTAGTGTGTATCACACACCAATCAGTCCTAAAGTAGCACACCAGTCTTCCTACTTCTCAAAAAGGCTTTTGCCTTGAACTGCATCTGTATCATTTTACTGATACTTTGACTCTACTTATCAGAGTGTTTGCAGGCTGATTGGAAACAAAGGTAAACATGAGAGAGGAAACTGGGATACGATACACACAAACACACACTGAGCTCAGCAGTTTTGGCTCGGCCCCGCACATACCACGCTTACAGATAAGATTTAAGGCTCCGGCATTTTTGTTAAAGTTAAAGCTTCTCAGTTTTAGCCTGTTAGACCGTCTGTGTGTGTGAAATGAAAGCAGTAAAACAGAAAACCTGAATCATGATTGAAACTTTATTCTTACCAAATCGTTTTTTTAACTCCAGTAATATGTGATAATCTTTTAAATTGTTCAGGATTTGTATCTTGTATGAATCCCCACATTTCTGAGTTTTACTTTAAATGAATCCAGAAGCTTGTGATTTTTCACTTGGTTGTGATTTTCTCTCCATTTTCACGCCTCTGCCCACAGAATGCAATATTTTGGAGCCTTTAAATCGTTCTAAAAACCCATAATCAGTCACAGCCTGACCCTGCTGGGAGCATTGATAACGCTTCTCCATCTGCCAATCAGATAGATTGCTGGTCACCTTGACAACGATGTTACATTATGCCTGATGTAAAACATGGTAGAGGGAGTACCGTGGTGTGGGTTTGGCCTTTAAAAGCCAGTTAAAAAAATGCTTTATCATGTCAAGACGTTCTGGATGATGTCAGGTTCTCATTTTTGTCTGACCAGCTTAGAACAGGATATTATTGTACTTTTAAAGACAATAAAGTGTCTTTAAAGTTTTTCAAAGCTAAAAACATCAGATCTGACTAAATAGAAACAATGTATTTCCTGCCAGGCTTGAAACAAGTATCTGATTTAATCTGTTAAATTTGATTCATTACAATAGTAACTATTTCTCACAAAGTTACATTTCTGCCGGCGGAAACATGTTTCTGAGGAGACGGTGGCATAAACTAGTTTATGACAAATTACACCAACAAAAACTAATTATAATTCTGGCAAAATTAAGGGTCTTGCCAAACCAGCATTTGTTGACGAAGACTGATAGGCTAAAACACATGTTACGATATTGATGCAGTGTAACTACAATACAGTGTTCAATGGAGTGGAAAATAAATATGTCTGAAATTCACTGAGCCTAGAATAAAAATTTTCAACTTCTTTATTTTTTAATTTCTTTAACCATTTTCCTGTCGGCTAAAAGTGTTATTGAATTTCCACTTCCTATTTGTTGACCATTGCGTCCCTGTTTCTCAGACAGTTACTGAACTGTGATCAGATATTACAAAAGCATCATAATCACAATAGTTACTGCGACGTACAACCAACAGGTGAAATCTAATTCCAATAAGACCGTACATACTCTTCTTCTCCTTTCATAATTTCCCTTCAGGGGGTCACCACAGTAAGTCAGTTTCTTCCATCTAATCCTGTCTGCTGCATCCTCATTGGTTCATATCCTCCTTCACTGCATCCATAAACCTCTCCTTTGGTCCTCCTCTGGACCTCCTGCCTGGCAGTTCCCCTCTCTCCTCTGCACATGTCCAAACCATCTCAGTCTAGTCTCTCTGACTTTATCTACAAAACCTCTAACATGTGCTGTTCCTCTGATCCTGTCCATCCTGGTCACTCCCTGAGAGATCCTCAGCATCTTCATCTCTGCTTCCTGTCTTTTCCTCACTGACACTGTCTCTAGACCTTCTATCACACCGTTCCATCCTGCCTGCACATGCTTCTTCACCTCTTTTTCACACAGTCCATTGATCCTAATCCTGTAACCTCACTCCTCTGATTCACACACATGTACTCTGTCTTACTCTGACTAATCTTCGTTCTTCTTCTTTCTAGTGGAAACCTCCACCTCTCCAGCTTTTCCTCCATCTTTTCCCTCCTCAATATAATATAATGTTATAACAGTTTATATTGCTGTCTTCTTCTTCTTTCGGCTTTTCCCTTTAGGGGTCGCCACAGCTAGTCAGTTTCTTCCATCTAACCCTATCTGCTGTATCCTCTTCGGTCACACCAACTATCTTCATGTCTTCCTTCACTGTATCCATGAACCTCCTCTTTGGTCTTCCTCTAGTCCTCTTTCCTGGTGGTTCGAAATCCAGCATCCTTCTTCCGATGTACTCGTCTCTCTTCTCTGTACATGTCCAAACCATCTCAGCCTGGCCTCTCGGACTTTATCCCCAAAACCTCTAACATGTGCTGTTCCTCTGATCCTGTCCATCCTGGTCACTCCCAGAGAGATCCTCAGCATCTTCATCTCTGCTACCTCCATCTCTGTTTCCTGTCTTTTCTTCAGTGCCACTGTCTCTAGACCAATCAGCATGGCCGGTCTCACCACGGTTTTGTACACTTTCCCTTTCATTCTAGCTGAAACTCTTCTATCACACATCACACCTGACACTTTCCTCCACCCGTTCCAGCCTGCTTAAACACGCTTCTTCACCTCTTTTCCACACTCTCCATTGCTCTGGACTGTTGATCCTAGATACTTAAAATCTTCCACCATCTTCATCGCTTCACCCTGTAACCTCACTTTTTCATTTGGATCCCTCTCATTCACACACGTACTCTGTTTTACTCTGACTAATCTTCATTCCTCTTCTTACAGTTTATACTGCTGTATTTTAACTATTTAAATATCCCATAATATCCAGAAACAGACCATTGCATTATGAGTGAGTAATTGTTCTGACAGTTTTATTCAAATCAATAACAGATTTGACCAGATATCAACTCGTTGTCAAGTTTATTACAAGATCAAACTTTTTGTTACATATTTGTGTCTCAGTAATTCAGTCCCAATAGTTTTATTAAACAGAGTTAAGTCTGTTTATGTAGAAAATATGTTTTAAAAAACTTTTTATAGTATATTTTTTATGTTACTTGATTAAATTATTAATCGATTATCGAATTAATCGATGGTTGCGGTTCTTTTTATTCCATTATTTCTTTTTGTAATTGTAATTTTTTATTGTAATTTTCCAGTAAATTATATATTTGTGTCTCAGTAATTCAGTCCAAATAGTTTTAATAAACAGATTTAGTTTTGTTTATGTAGAAAATATGTTTTATAAAACTTTTTATAGTATATTTTTTTTCTGTTACTTGATTAAACTATTAATCGATTATCGAATTAATCGATGGTTGCGTTTCTTTTTTTTCCATTTTTTTTCTCGAACCACTTCAAACCACTTTTACTTCATTATGTCTCATTAATTCCGTCCAGAAAGTTAAATAAAAGAATTTTAGTTCATTTTATGTTGAAATATGTTAATAAAACAGATAAAATTAGTTTGTTTTTTTTTGTGAATAATCACTGATGATGTAAATCTAGTTTCAGGGTGGAGTGACAGCAAGCTAACAGGAAGATATGACTTTTTTTATTGAATTATTTACTAAATCACCACCATTACTTATTAATCTACATTTACACGCTTTGATTTATTTGGTTTAATGAATAAAGTTTCTCTCAGAAAGTTTAATAATAGAATAAAGTTGATTTTATCTTGTTTTTATCAGGTTAGCATTAGCAACAAGCTAACACCTGTTGAAAACAAAGCCGGAGCAGAAACACTGTTACTCACCAAATGAGTCCCGGAACCTTTTAAATCCACCATAAAAGTAAGAAAATCACAAACAGACGTCGGTTTGGATTCCAGGAGAAGTATCTTGGTTTTTTTGTTGAAGATTTTGACAATAAAACACTTGCTGATCGTCAGTAAGAGCTGTCCCTCCTCTTCTCTGTCTCAATCCCGACTACTCCTGAACGCATCACAATGGAATGATGCTGCGTTCAGAGACAGCTGGGAATTTTTGGTTTTTGGCTTTAATAAGAGGTTCACAAAAATGGTAAATTTAGAATATTTCTTAAATTGAATTACATTTTCACTTCCTTTTTAACATAACATTAAATATATGTATGTATATATATATATATATATATATATATATGAATATTAGAAAAAGTTTCAAAAAAGTCTTCTGGACAGTTTAATTCTTAAACGAGAAGTTTCGACTTCCATCCGGAAATCATTTTCAATCTGAATGAAATGGACTGAAAACTGGATCTATTTATACTAACCTGAGTAAAAGGTAAAAAAAAAAATAGTAAGGACGGGCTCGACCAATGAGCCTGTGTTACCTATGATGGCCGTGAATGGCTCCTATTGTAGCCACAGACCAGTAAACGAGCCC
Organism: Neostethus bicornis; assembly: GCA_902685375.1. NCBI lineage: Eukaryota > Metazoa > Chordata > Actinopteri > Atheriniformes > Phallostethidae > Neostethus > Neostethus bicornis. Next base: position 3,388,111 of record LR738552.1, read on the forward strand.
TATTATAAAAATGCTAAAAGCCTAGTGAATAGAAATTCTTGCTAACGAGAGGTGTGAAACTGGGTCACGAGGTGTCATCTTTAGTCCATGGCTTCAAAAGGCTGCTGTAAATACCGGGCAAAATGTATCTAACGCCTCCAGTCCGATTCAGTCTTTCTCTCTACTTAGTAGAGAGAAAGGATGGTTTGAAAGAGGGGTGAAGGAAGCCATCTTTGTGATGAAAGAGAGTCTCTCACTGAATCGGAGTGGAGGCGTTAGATACATTCTGCCCGGTATTTACAGCAGCCTTTTGAAGCCATGGACTAAAGATGACACGTCGTGACCCAGTTTCACGCCTCTCATTAGCAGGAATTTCTATTCACTAGGCTTTTAGCATTTTTATAATAGGGTCGTTTACTGGTCTGTGGCTACAATAGGAGCCATTCACGACCATCATAGGTAACACAGGCTCATTGGTCGAGCCCTGCCTTACTATTTTTTTAACCTTTTACTCAGGTTAGTATAAATAGATCCAGTTTTCAGTCCATTTCATTCAGATTGAAAATGATTTCCGGATGGAAGTCGAAACGTCTTGTTCAAGAACTGAACTGTCCAGAAGACTTTTTTGAAACTTTTTCTACTATGGATCACTCCTGGATGAATGAGGGACTACACGGACATACAGTATATATATGAACAAAATATTATATTTTAAAATACATCCATTTATTATGAAATAATTTATTCACAAAAAAAGGTGAACTGTCCCTTGCAGGTCAGGGTCCTGCCCCAAGTGAAGGAGTATAAGTATCTCAGGATCTCGTTCACAATGGGGGATGAATGGGGTAGGAGATCGACAGACGGATCGGTGCAGCGTCCACAATAATCAGGATGATACATCAGTCCGTGGTGAAGAAAGCGCTAAGCCGAAAAGCAAAGCTCTCGATTTCTCAGTCGATCTATGTTCCCACCCTCACGTACGGTTGTGGGTGGTGACTGAACGAACGAGATCATGGGTACAAGTGGCTGAAATGAACTTCCTCTGCAGGTTGGCTGGGCTCTCGATGACCGGATGGCAGAACTCCTCACCCAATCTCTGAGTGAGATCCCAGCCACCCTGCGGAGGAAGCTCATTTCGGCCACTTGCATCTGCAATCTCATTCTCTTGGTCAAATCTTTTCCATCAAATCTGTTTCATTTTGAGAAAAAAAAAAGAGACGTGTAAAACTCAGAATTTACAGAATAATCAGGATAATCTTTAATTCATTTTTCAGTTTCAGTAGTATTGTTACAGAAAAACATCCTTCATATTTATACAGTAGTAGTAGAATGCTGTGTCATTGCTTCATTACAAGTGCTGGTCGTAGTTTATCGTGTGTGCGGTGTGACACTGTGTTACGAGTCACTCAGTACAAAGGCAGTTTCACAATAACCTGCTTCTTCTATCAATCCATCTGGCTTTGATTTCTCCTCCTTGGGCAGGTGCTCTCATACTGCATTCAGGTCACCAAGTCCCCAATGGGACAAATATGGAGAACCAAAACTGACCGATACAAATAAGAATTAAATGTAAAGCTTTTTTTATTGTAAATATAAAACTTTAGAAAAAGAAGCATATAAATTGTTACGTGTCCAGTAATTCACTGGTTTATGTCTTAGATTCATATCAAGCATTATTTAATCCAGATTTTTTTAGGACGTGTTGCATTTGGCTGATTTTAGGCAAAAGAAAGGGCGTGTTTTGTTTGATTAAAAGTCTGATCAATCACACAATGTATCATAGAGTAGCCCGCGTTGGCAATGCATGCCTGCCCTGATCGATCAGATTGGTTTTGTTTATGTGGAAACAGTCTGACCTCGCACCATTCAGGTACGTTCGGACCATCATGGCGGGTATTTTTGGTGGGAATCTGACATGACTGGTCAAGAAAACAGAGTGAGAAAACAAAAATCGTTTGGGAAACTCTTTAAAAATAAACCAGACTGTGCAGTGACAAAAATCCAACATGATGAAAAACGGATTGAGAAAAAGAAAAGCAAAATGCAGAGATCATTCTTGATCAGGACAGCAGGTTGTGACCTTCCAGTCCTGCAGGACTTTAGAAAATCTATTCAGATCATCTATGATGTTTGACCTCCAGGAAAAATATTATCTTTCAATAGAATACACTACTTATCATCACATCATAAGTTGTTCACAACCTGTGATGACGTTGAAATAGCCACTAAGGACCTCTCATTTTATTTTACACTCAGTGTTTTGTTCCATTTATCAGTCCCTCCAGGATTTCACGACTGCTTCTATGAAGGCGTCAACCAAACTTTGAAAAATTGATTTACGTACTTCGCAACTTTGACCAACGACTAGATTTTTTTCTACAACAACTAGGTCCTAAATTGTGTCTGAGATGAGTTTATAGATTCATTTCATGTGTAATGTATGTGTGGACAAGCTGTAGGTACTCATAGTGTCAGCAGCTATCCACCAAGAACAAACATCCAGTTTTCAAACAAGAGAGAAGGACGTGGAACCAAATCAACTGAACCACATGTTCAGAAAATAAAAAGTTGATCAAATTATTCTGATTATGAGATTTTATCCAATTTTACAAAATAAAATTGTTTGATTTTTTTTTTTTCATATTTGTTGATTCTTTCAACATCTCTATTAATTGGGGGAGACGGTGGCTCAGTGGAAGAGTGTTCGTCCGCGGACTGGAAGTTAACCGGAAATTTGCAAGTTCACATCCCACTGAGTTCATGTCTAGGGTCCTTTGAGAAGACGCCTAACCCCTCCTTTCTCCCACCATTGGCACCGTCATGGGTGGCAGCCTGCTGCGGTGTAATGCAGCACATAAATTTCCTGGTCAGGGATTAACAAAGTAAATTAAAAAAATAAAATATAGACAGAAATGGTTGATTTATTTGTAAACAGATGGTTTTAAAATGGCAACTTTTAGAAAAACTTCTCACAGAATCAGGGATTTTTGATCAAAACAAAAAATAAAAAGCGGTGAAATTCTGGAAGAACTGATTGATGATTTTTATTTCTGTGTTTTTGATGTGTTAATGTGTTCTTTCTTCGTCTTCTATCTTGTGTTCAGTATGTCTTGTTTGTTAATTTGAACAGTGATGTGAGTTTTTTGCAATCATTTCCATCCATTGTTGCTTTTCAGGTTGCATGAATTAGTGCATTATTTTAAATATAAACATCTACACGCTGCTTTTTCTTGTTTTATACATATTCAATTACATTTATTTTCTATTTGCATTTGGCAGTTTCTCCATAGAAAAAAACAAACAAACAAAAAAGGATTAATTATTCACAACTCATCCCAAATTCCTAAAACTGATTTTTCTTATGTTTTCATTTGTAACCTGAATGCAGCAAAAGCATCTTTATTTTCTTCATCGTGGCGCGTTTGAGGTAACTGGGAAGTTTGAGATTCATGTGAGGAATAAATAGTTTTTTTTTTTGTAAAATGAGAAGTAAAGTTTGCCCAGGTGCACCACCTCACCTGGAACCACACCTGCCCAAAGAGGAAGACATGCCCCCCTCCCCCTGTATGGGCATGCAGGTGTGGAGGGAGAGAGGGGGAGGGAAGAGAGAGGGGAGAACTAGAAGGTTTAATGTTTAGTTCATAAAGAGAAAATTAAACATTAACTATGGAAAAAAAAAACAAGTTTGGTCATTTTTTGTGAAAGAAACTTAAGTGTCAGACTGAACTTGAACGCAGCATTTTATTTGGCACTGATGGGGCAAATAGGGGGAGGGGCTACCGAGTTAGGGGTCACTGAGTTGGGGGTCATCGGCAGGTCGATTTGTGAAGGTTTGAGACCTAAAAAGTTCAATTTAAGAAATAAAAAACAAAACTGATTGTGCATTTTTTGTAAACAGTTGATGTAAATGTCGTCCAATCAGCAAACTGCACCGACCGAGTACGGGAACCCAGCTGAGCCACAAATTTAAAAAATAAAAATGAAATAAATGTGGGGAAAAAATTCTTAATGTATAGATATTTAAGTATCTCGGGGTCTTGTTTCACGAGTGGGGGAAGGATGGAGCGGGAGATCGACAGGCGGATCGGTGTGGCATCAGCAATAACTAGGACGCTGCATCGGTCCGTCGTGGTAAAGAGAGAGCTGAGCTGAAAAGCAAAGCTCTCGATTTACAAGTCGATCTACGTTCCTACCCTCACCATGGTAACCAGGATCTATGTTCCTACCCTCACCATGATAACCAGGATCTACGTTCCTACCCTCACCATGGTAACCAGGATCAACGTTCCTACCCTCACCATGGTAACCAGGATGTACGTTCCTACCCTCACCATGGTAACCAGGATCTACGTTCCTACCCTCACCATGGTAACCAGGATCTACGTTCCTATCCTCACCATGGTAACCAGGATCTACATTCCTACCCTCACCTATGGTCACCAGCTGTGGGTGGTGACCGAAAGAATGACATCGTGGGTACAAGCGGCCGAAATGAGCTTCCTCCGCAGGGTGGCTGGGCTCTCACTCAGAGATCGGGTGAGGAGCTCTGCCATCCGGGAGGAGCTCGGTGTCGAGCCGCTCCTCCTCCAGGTCGAGAGGAGCCAGATGGGGTGGTTCGGGCATCTGGTCAGGATGCCCCCCGAGCGCCTCGCGGGCGGGGTGTTTCGGGCACGTCCCACCGAGAGGAGACCCAGGGGCAGACCCCGGATCTGCTGGAGAGACTATGTCTCACAGCTGGCCAGGGAACGACTTGGGATCCTACCAGGTGAGCTAGAGGATGCAGCAGGGGAGAGAGAGGCCTGGGCTGCCCGTTTGAGGCTGTTGCCCCCACGACCCGACCTCGGAACAAGCGGGAGATGACGGAACGGAACAAAAATATGTAAGTCGCACTCGACTATTGGCTGCAAATTTCTCTGGCGGCTCAGGGGTTAGAGCGTTCGCCTGCGAACCGGAAATAAACCGGAAGTTCGTGGATATTTACTACATGTGCAATGTATTTTTTTTTTTTTTACTGTTTATAAACACGTATGAACCTGGACAGATTCTTTAAACAGTGCCGTTTAACGTAGCAGCAACTTTACTGGTTATAAAAAACAAATCCAAGAGGACGGTTTCTTTCCAGGAGCAAGCTGGATCACGTTAAGTTAAAAACTTGTGTCATACGAACTTCTTCCATAATAAAAGGACGAGGATTTGAAAATAATAACCAGTTGGTGATTTGTCATGCGTGTTCGATCTGCAAAGTAAAAGTCGCATTTTTTTCTAATAGTCACACTTTTGTATAAGACTCACGGTTCAAAACCTGCGGAAAAGTAGCGACTTATAGTCCGAAAAATACATGAACTTTAGTACAAGCTCCAGTCATGAAAGGGGAGGAGCCAGACGAGGTGCCATTTTTTAAAATTAATATACGCTGTGCCCAGAAAATATCCACAGAATCCAAAAGAAAATATATTTTTAAATATGATTCAAATAAAAACTATTTTTCCCCACATTTATTTTCTACCAATTATTTTCTTGCAAACTGAAATAAAAATGAATGCAAAATAAAATGTAAATAAACATGCTTCATTTTTTTTTCCAACTTTAAGTTTCATAAACTATTATTTTTCATTTCACAATTAATACTTAATTATTGAGTCATTTTTCTTCTTTTTTTTCAGATGGTTTGGAAACAGCCTGCTGCTTCGTGGTTCAGAGATTAAAGTAAGATGATTTTTTTTTTTGGATTAAATTACAGTACAAAGGAGGAACATTTAATCACAGCTTTGAGGTGTTTTCGTTTTTTTCGGATGAGCACCGGGACACAGTGTGTAATTTACGAGCACCTGAACGTGTTCACATTTAAATGGATTAAAAAAAAAACCCAGTGAAAACATGAGAAAACAACACATTTTAATATTTAAAACATAAATTTTAACATTTTCTAATATAGAATAAAATCATTTTGATGTAAAGCTTCTATTTATATTTTTATTTGAAATATTCTCTGGGTTTTAAAATCTTTTGAGTAAATTTTTTTTTTCCATTAGCAGCATTAAAAACAAGAAAGTGACCAAAAAAAATAAAGAAAACAAATGAATGACATAAAATAAAACATGTCTTTAGAACATTTTAATACATTTTTTAATTTATAATTTGAATTAAAAGTCGTCTTTGGCTACATTTATTTTCTCATTGCTCACAAATCCCATGACGAGAAAATCGAAAAACACAAAATTAATCGGCTTTTTTGTCGTTTTATTTTGTCTGTAAAAATGCATTTAAAATAATCATTTATTTTGTTTCTTTTGGCCACTTTGATTTTTTTTTTATTAAAGCAAAATTAACAATAAAGTCAATGTAAAAAACAAAAAAAAGTTGGTCAAATTCAGATTTTTGGCACGATGTATGTTCGGGTTAAATCGTTTTTTTCTAAAGAGGATCAAATAAAAAAAACTGCATTTAAATGATATTTTAAATAATTTCTATATTTTTTCTTCTGGATTTCATCACTTTTATAATCAATGATGAAAAACAATGAATAACAATCTGGTGGGACTACGAGCACGGAAGACGGACTGGGAGGGAAAAAAAGCACCTCCCCCTTCAAAGGAAGGGGGTATCAGTCCTCCCACCCCAAATTAAAACCCTAATAACTAACCCTAAACCTTAATCCTAGACACTAAGAGATTCTCAGATGATGAAATGGGATTTTAGACACGGGAAAGCAGATGGTACGGTTCTATCTAGTCATGGGATTCTGCAGCAGTAAGAAAAGAGAAGGAGAAGACGGGGTCACCATGGGGTTAAACGGAGGGTCAATACGTCCAAAATCACTTAGTCTGAATGTGTAGGGCATCAAGTCAGTGCTTGATGTATCCATATCACCTTTTATTTACTCCTGGTTTTCCTCTCTTGTGACCCTAATCTCATCCACCTTTCTACACTACGAGTAGCTACAGTGTGATTCGCACGTCACCCCTCTCTGTTTCAGACCACAGGTATCAAAGTCCGGTCCTCGACGGCGGTGTTCTTAAGGTTTTCCATGTGTTCTTGCATCTACACACCTGATCCAGGTAAACGACTCAATGTGCAAAATTTAATTGGCTGTTGATTTCACTTCATGTGCATCAGCTGAACCACAAACACATGGAAAACCTTCAGGACACCAACCCTCGAGAACCGGAGTTTGACACCCCTACGATAGACCATCCGTGCTCCTGTTCAGTCTCCAGACAGAGGACACCTTGGCGCTTGATAGATCTGCATCACCACTGAAAGAACACTGGCGATCAGGATGAAGCCCATCGGCCGATCTCTACAAATACATACTGTATTTTCCACATTATGAGACGCACCTAGAAGCCTTTCATTTTCTCAAAAATCGACTTATAATCCGATGGCGACCGTAGTCAAGAGGCATCGCCGACGCAACAGCAGTAAAAACACTGGTAATCGTATCATTGAAATTCTAGTATAAAAACCTCAAAACGTCTCCTTTTAAGAGACACCTTACGAGGCGGAGTTCAAACTCCGGGCTGCCAACCACGCAGTAGAACATTAGAGCAGAGCAGCAGCCAGAAGGTTCAACGTTAATGAATCAATGGTACGGAAATAAACGGAGAGACAAAATTAATGTGCCAAGTAAAGAAGACTAAACAAAAGTTTGAGGGAACAAAGGAAAATGGCCAAAGGTAGAGGATGAGTACACCTCTACGCTCTGTCTTACTCCATGAGCTTTAAAATGCACTGCGTTCTAAATATGAAAGACGTTTTAAAATAGGCGTTCATTGAAGGTGCGCCTCATAATTCAACGTATAGTGTGGAAAATAATTAACAGTCCAAGATACATTGACTTTCTAACTTGAAGGGATCCCTCCTTCATTTGGATCTCCATGAGGTTTCTTCTTTTCTCACTGACTAGTTTATTTCGGAGTATTTTTCTCATTGAGGAGGAGGATCTAAGGGCTGGAATGTTCTGAGTTTAAAAATTAGCATTGAGTTTGTTTTTTTTTTTGTTCTGTTGACGTCACTATGTTGTGATGCTGGACTTTTTTTTTTTTTTGGCTAATTCTAAGAACATGCCTAAACTTGTCCACCCTTATTTTCATGGCACATACTCCTCATGAAGAAACGCCTAAACCTCTGCCTCATTGCTCTGGGAAATGACCAACATCTACCCCCTCCATAACCCCATGTAACACCGTAAACTCCGCCCCTTCCATTCTAAAGACGCCTGTAACTCCACCTCTTTGCGATCTGGCGTGTTTTTGTCCGGCAGCGGTGCGGGAACGAGTAGAAAGTCGTAAAAAGAAGAAAGAGAGGGGGAGGAGAAAAGAGGGCGGGTCAAGTCTGTGTTTACCTATGGGGAAGGGGGAGTCACAAAGCAAATGGAAGAGAGGGTGTGGGGGCGGGGTTACTACAGAACCATGGGAATAATAATAATAATAAATAGAATATTAATTAAGGATATTAATAATAATTATTGTTAGGATAATAATAATAATAATATTACAGAATAATTTTTTATTTTTTTTTTTTTCTCTGAAATACAGTGATCCCCTGGAGCAGAGCAGAGACGCGCTCCGATTGGCTGTTGCATATGACATCACAGCTAATGGCGACCAGATAGACATGCATCACTTCCCGTCCCTTTTCCAGTCCAGACAGGAAGTCCTGGCGCTGCCACGGTAACCGGTAGCGAATGATGTGCAAGTCTGCGGAGAAAAGTTTGTTAAGGTGAAGGGGCGGGGCTACAGGGGGCGTGGGGAACATACCTGCATCATAGCCGTCCGATCACCATGACGTCCACCACTTCACCCTTATGCAGCTCCACATACTGCTCAGTTTTCGGCGGCAGCATCAGCAGCCCGTTGGCACTACGCATCGACATGAGCCGGCTCGACACTTGGTTGCCTGGAAACAAAAAGGGGGCAACAAACGGGTTTTTACATATTCATTTAGGAGTGGGTTAAAGTTCAAACCAATCTATGCCTACTTCCAGACCCATGTTGTCTTTTTATTGGTTTAAATTTGACCTAAATATAGAGGTTTTATTTTTCTGAGTGTGTGACCGTGCATCGTTGCGTTAGAACACAGACAGCTTCTTCTCGGTACCTGTGCTCTGTGCCCATGGCAGCGGCTCCTGATGGTGCCAGGTCAGGATGCAGCGATGGTACTCCGGGCGGGGGTCCAGCTTGACGTCACAGGAGAGCTGGAGATACCAACAGAATAAAAGAGGGGGGGGTGTACGGTTGGTTTTTAAAACAAAGTTTTTTCTTGATCCAAATATGTTATTTAGATAAATGTTTAGTTTTTATTTGCTTTTTCGGTCTCTTTTATTGAGTCAAAGTCTAAATGTGTGTGTGTGTGTGTGTGTGTGTGTGTGTGTGTGTGTGTGTGTGTGTGTGTGTGTGTCTCTTACCCTGGCTTTTATGATGGTGGGCCTTGGATCCAGGATTCCCTGCATCTTCCTCAGAGCAGGAATAACGAACAGATTACACGTCACCACAGCAGAGACGGGGTTCCCTGCAGAGAGGGGCGGAGTTACATCACATCTGTTCAAAACATCATCAAACTACAAGATTTATTTAAATACAATTAAAAAAAAAACTAAAAAATATGTTGAAAAAAATAATCTAAAGTTGCTTTTCTGTAGAAAAAAACCCTGAAAGCAAAAATGTTATTTGCTCTTTTATTTTTATTTACTGATTAATTAGACGTCATTGGTAAATAAATTTTCAATTACTTGTAATTCAATGTTTAAAAATGTACAATAAGAACAAAAAATGAACAAGTGTAAAAATGTTTTTGACCAAAAAAAAGAAGATTGCTGGAATTAAAAAGTTTAATAAGTTAAATTAAATGGAATAAAATGAAAGCAAACCTGGCAGAGCGAAGATGAGTTTCCGCGTCCCGTCGATGTCCACGGTGGCGAACGTGGTGGGAAGACTGCAAGAACACACACACACACGAGAACACACACACATTCTATAGTAAAACATAGATCAGTAATCCCAGAATGAAAAAAATCAAATGTTAATTGATGATCTAAAGCAAAACTTTTGCAAAGTTTTTAAAAATTTTTGTCCACAAATTGTGAATAAAAACTAATTCCGATGAAACACAAAATAATTACAATAGAAATTTATTTGAAGACATTAAACTTTTTTGTTTAATTATAACAGAAAAAAATTAGTAAAGCTGTAGAAAAACAACTTTTTTTTTTAAATAAAAACAGACTTTTTCTAACAATTAAGTCAATTTTTTTAATCATTTCAGGTTTTTAATGATTTTTTATCAAATATCTTTATTTTTCATAAAATTTCAAGCAAATTTAAAAAATTTCTGCTTCACAGACTCTTGATGTTTGCAAAGAAATTCCAATAATTCTAGTAATAAAAAAAATAATCTATTTTCAAATGTTTAATTTCTGTAACCATGGCAACGTGTGCATGGCGTCTCACCCTGGCTTCATAAAAACTCGTCCAAAGTGAATCTGAGCATGAAGATCGATATCCAGCACCTGTTTCAGGTAGTCCTGTCACACACACACACACACACACACACACAAGGAGGTTCATCAGATGTGATGAGGTCATACCAGCTAGAGGAAAAGGTTAAAGGTTACCTTCTCTCCCATAGAAACGCCCCCTGAGGTTATGATGACGTCGGCACGGCTGATGCCCTCATGCAGAGCAGATAAAAGATCATCAGGGCTGCAAAAACACGTTATTTAGAAGCTTTTAAAACAATCATTTCAACAGTTTGTACTAAACTGCCCTCCACGGGCGTTACTCTAAACCAGGGACGGGCAACCTACGGCCCGCGGAGCACGTGTGGCCCGTGAAATGGTTTAATCCAGCTCGCCATACTTGAAAAAATTAAATACGGCAGCTTTGCATTATTTTTTTTCTGACCGGGGCGTCTTGCACACTTCAGCCAATCAGATGGCAGGTATAATTGATATGATTCATTCAAATTAAACCCAGAAACACACACTGATGGTGAGTCAGAGCAAAATGTCTCACTTGTCTCCAACGATGCCGAGGTTGATGGTGGGGTATCCGTGTTCCTGGATGGTGGCCAGAAGAGTGGAACGATTGGAGTCTCGGATTTTCCCCGGGTGGAGGTCGTCTTCTGGATTCAACAGCTACACACACAGAAATAAATTTTAGGGCTGAAGGATTTTAGTTTTTGAGACCAATTTAAAGATTCCAAGAAAGACCGGCTGATTTCATAAAATTGTGTGAGTGTGTGTGTATTTACTTCATTTCCGGTGGACATGACGGCCACCACGGGGAACTTGTGCACGCTGACCTCCGTGACTCCCACCGTGGCCAGCAGGCCGATCTCTGATGGACCCATGTGTGTCCCTTTGGCCAGAACACACTCGCCACGCCGAATGTCGTGACCGATTGGCCTGCGTATGCACACACACAGAGTAAGCATCCATCCACATGACCGGCTCTCTCTTGGCTTCTTGTGGTCATTTTTACCTGATGTCCTGCCCGGGTCGAACCTGGACCATGATCCTCACCTCTAACTCCTCGGTGCCCTAAAAAACACACACTCATCGTCACGCATCCAACCACCTGCAGTTCGTCAGAATATAATATGGCCGCTTACGTCCTCAGACTCTCTCAGCAGTTCTGTGTCCTCTACTTGGACCACGGCGTCAGCTCCACAGGGAATCGGGGCGCCGGTGGTCACCCTCATCACCTGGCCTGGCATCACTGTGTGGGTGGGCTGTAAACATAAGGTCAGAAATCAGAGCGGTGTCACACATGGACCTGGGCTCCAGGGATTCAGTATTTCACCAAATAACTGGAGGGAAATCCGTTAGAAAGGAGGATTTTGTTGTTAGAATTTTTAATCAGCTGCTATTTAATAAATACGTGTAAAAAACTGTAACAAAGCAGAAAATAAATGAGAAGCACGGTAGTAAAACAAGAAGCGCCTGGACGCAGCTGCCTGTCCTCAGTCTGCCGGCTCTCTATCTAGAGTCTGTTCAACTCTAATCTTGTTGATGACTTATGATGCAATGACAAAGTTTTCTGGATCGGTACAAGAACCCGTACATGAAAATATGCAAACTCCACACAGATAGGAAAGTGATTCAAGCCTCGGCCCATCCACAACTCAAACCCTGACCTTCTTGCTGTGCTAACTACAGCACCATCGTACAGCCTGTTTTTGCTTTCAACCTTTATCAAACCACAATAATCCCTTCACCTTCACTGCGCACTGACGTTACACGGCGGTGCCTTCGAGGAAACACTGTAAATTTGAAACTTTGCCTGAAATTCATCTGTGCCAAAAGGGCAACATTTTTGCACATCAGCAACGTATGGTGAGGGCGCAGAATCGGCTGATTTAATCACCCAACAGATAAATCAGTCAGACCCTAATTTGAACATGTGTCCATGAGCTAGAATTCTGACCCTCAAAGAGATCTTGGTCTTCCTTTAAAAAGTCCACCTACACGTATGAGGCTAATTTAGAAGTACTTGTTTGAAGTTTTTGACTACGTGAGGACACCTGTCCACCCCTTACAATCAGTAAGACCCCAACGACAAACAACACTAAGACCAAAGAGCTGTCCAAATACACCAAATAAAGCAGATTAAATTTTTTTTTTTATGATTCCTGTTACGGCCCTGGGGTTGTGGCCCTATAAATCTCTCTGCCTGTCTGTCCTCTCAGAACTTGGAGCTGCACTCGGCCCGCCCACTGCCACCTGCCCACTATAAAAAGGCTCAAACGTGGTTCATCTCTCTCTGCTGGCTGGTCTCTCCTCCTGGCGCCACCCTGATCCTCTGCCATTCTTTTGTTTCATTGTACCTTTATTATTATTTTTGTAATAAATCCCTTCAAACCTTTTACTTTGTGTGGCCTTCCCCTTAATGTTGCTGCTCTTTGAGCCAGAGTGGTAACATTCCACACTGGGAGTGTTAATGTGTTAGTGCTGACCTGCTGTCCGGCCTGGGACTCCCCCATGATGAAGCGATCTCCAGGGCCATCAGCAGCTACAGGCAGACGATGGGAAGCAGGTTAAAAATGAGAGTTAGAGCAGGATGATCAGTGAGGAGAATCTAATCACCTCGGACAGCGTAGCCATCCTTCACAGAAGCGGGGAACGGAGGCAGGTTGTCTTTGGCGTAGATGTCCTGAGCGAGCACGCGACCCAGCCCGTCTGCAGGAAAAACATGGAGGAGGACTTAAAGAGGGGGTGTTAAAAATCTTGACAGGCCGCACATGACCTTCAAGCTTAATGCTCCCCGCCCCTAAACGTTCCTGCAGAACCTCACCTCTGTAGTTTATCACCTCGATCCCCAGGATGGGGGTCATCTCCAGGACGGTAATGAAGGCTTTGTCCATAGACGTGAGCGGGAAGGGGGACATGCGGTGACGACGTGCCACCTTACTGATGTCCACTGCGCTGTGGCCTAAAACACACACCGTGTCACTCACACACACACAACTCACAGCAAACGTCCCTGAGAAGCGGATTAGACTTACTGGCTCGCAGGATGTTCTCGTTGCTGCCGCATCGAGACTGAACCTGTATGCACAGAAAGCAGGAAGTGAGATTAAACTGTGTCTGCTGTGTGTGTGAATCATATCGTATAATAGGGTTTATTGTTACACATTAAGAAAATCTTTTCTATGAATGTGAATGTTGGCCTCAAACTTTGAATTTCAGTCTATTGGACAAAAATGAGTGAGTTTGACACTCTGATCTATAAAAGAAAAAATGTTAAAGAAACAGTAACCAAGTAAAAAAATCTGATAATAACACTAATAACAATAATAACTGATAATAACACGGTGGCCGCGTGGTTAGCGCGTTCGCCCGCGGACCGGAAGGTTGCGGGTTCGCGTCCCACGGAGAGCACGTCTAGGGTCCTTGGAGAAGACACCTAGCCCCCACTCCTCCCACCATTGGCGCCGTTGAAGGGCAGCCTGCTGCGGTGTAAGGAGTGCAGCAAACAAATTTCCCCGGTGTGGGATGAATAGAGTAATTCAAAACAAAACAAAAAAAAAATAAAACCTAAAAAATTAGACTGAAAAATTGAAATGTGAGAAGCTAAACCTAAAAGCTGGAGCTGCTCGCTAGCCCCAGATGCTAACCCTAACCTCCCAGACTAGGTCGTCCCAGCTCTCAGTCTGTGGCTGTGTATTATGTACACACACAAAATTACGCACAATAATGCACCACACATGCACCATTATACCAATAGTATGTGTGTGTGTGTACCTTGGGTGTGGGGCAGGAGGCGGTGGAAAGGCGGGAAGTCGCCTGTGTTGCCCGCGGTGACTCAGAGGGGGTGGAGCTTAAAGAGGCCGAATCCCGAGGAAGCACCTGAACGCCTCGAGATATGATGGAGTCCGGGATCTATGCACACACATGCACACACACATACCGTCACTGTTCTGTATAATACACACTTTTATTAAGATTACCAGAAATAAATATTAGAGATTTAAATGAAAGTTTAATTTAGTTAGTTACGTATTCGTTCAGTCAACAATTCCAAACATTGATAGTAATCAAATAAAAAACAAGATGACTGAAAGGGAAGAAGAAGTAAACGTGTTTAACTGAAACTTTAACGGAATTTAAGAAAAAAAACTCCAACATTTATTAAAAAAGGATTAGACACAACTGTGAGAAACGTTCTATAGTTGGTCACATGTTCGTCTGACTGCACAATATTAACAAAATATCAAATCAAAGTTTGTCTAATTTTATCAAATTAATTTAATATTTGAAGTGCTGTTTTGAAACAACCATAAAAAATATTCTAACTTTTTACTGTTTAAAAATCTCATAATCGTTGCTGTAAATATTAACCAGCTTCGTGAAGGGACGATGGGATGACTAACACCTGGAGACACGAGGAAAGGAGGTGCGGGGTGTCTGTGTGGACGTCTCACCTTGGGGTCATGGGTACAGGTGAAATGAGCAGGAGGGGTGTTGCCGGGCAGGAAGGAAAACCCTTTAGCCATGACCACAGCATGGCTCGTCTGATGGACACACAAACACACATGTGCATGTGGACATACGTATGCAGACAATGAAGTGAAATGGAGCACAGTTACAAAAAAAAAAAAAAAATCCAAACAACTACCATATATCTGCTTAGAGAAATCAAACTTACCTAAACTTTTTTTAAAAAAAGCCTTCATTTATCAAAGTTGTGTACAGAAGGGCTGAAACAGTTAATCGATTTATCGATTATAATCGATGTCTTGCCCTTTATAATTGTGCGGAATATTTATTTTCAGAGTTAGATTACATTCTTTAAGTTTTCTGTCTTTTATTTTGAAGGCCGTTTCCTGTGTTTTATTTTGAAGGCTGAACTAGAAACAGGAAGTTGTGAGGAGAAGTCAGCAATTTTGCTTCCGCTAGTGAGTTAGCATAACAGTTAGCTAGCTACCAGTTATCCACCGCCTTTCGTCTATTTTTTCTAATCCCCTTTTGACATCACAGTCTGTAAGTTTGTTTTATATGTTCATAAAGTACAATATTAATGTCTCATTTGTGTGAAAGGACGCTTGGAAGTGTGTATTTTGCTACTGCTAGTTTGTATGTTTATTACCGCATGTAGGCCTATTTTTCATGGTGATAAGCTACTTTAAACATACTTTTGCACTATATTAAGTGTATATTTTCTTTCTGTTTTACAGTTTTACTCTGTTCTGAAGACATCTTTTTCATACAGTAGTGATTAAAATGGAGCTTGGACGCTACATCCCGACTCTGCGCATGTTTTCCAGAAGGAGTTAGGCTTACTGCTGAGTTTATGTTAGATACGCATAAATGAGAGCAGGAAAGTAAAAAGACTGTTTGTAAAAGGACTTTAGAAGAAAAAAGGACTGTTACAGTAAAAAGACTGTAACAGTAAAAAGGACTTGAAAAAATAAAGAGACCTTACGCAATCGGATAACAAAATAGGACAGCACGGCACATAATCAAACATGGACGAAGTAAATCAGGAATTCACTCCGGAGCCTACTCAGTATTCTAGACCCAACAATAACTCCCAAGATGGCGGGTCAGTGAAGACTTTCAGAAGCTCCAGTTCCAATCGTTCATCTGTGAGCACCGCAGCAGCTAAAGCCAGAGCAGATGCTGAAGCCGCTCGCGCTCGTGTAGCATTCGCTAAAAAAGAAAAAGCCATAAAAGCTGAAAAAGCCAAATTGGAAGCTGAAAAAGCCAAATTGGTAGCCGATCTGGAGGCCGATCTGGAAGCTTTACAATATGAAAGAGAGGCTGCAGCCGCTAACGCCAAAGCAGAAGCACTGGAAGCAGCAGCAGATCTAGAGGACGGAGAAACCCGTAGCACGAGAAGCTCCCCTGTTCCAGCCCAAAATACACATGAACGTGTAAGCCATTACGTCGAACAACAAAATGGTCACCTTGACGACAGGCCTGCTCCAGTCTACCGTCAGGACACCCCAGAGCAATGTATTGAGCCCCAGTATAACCCCCCAACACCACACATCTTCAGAGCACAGGACTATGTTGTGATAGATTCCTGGTCAGCATCATCTCAAAGTCCACAAAGGACAGTACCCTCTCACCCCCACCAGATGGCGCTCAACTATCATCCGTCTCCACAACAGCACACTAAAAACCCCACTCAAAGCAGTGTAAAGACAGAGTTTAAACCCAAGTCAAGCTTTCCAAACTACGCGGACACATCCCACACACGTAGAGCAGAATCTTCAGTAATGATGGATATGGCAAAATATTTAGCTCGTAAAGAACTCGTATGCACTGGCCTATCACGTTTTGATGACCGGCCCGAAACATATAGGGCGTGGAAGTCCTCGTTTTTCAACACGATCAGAGACGTGGATCTGTCTGCGAGTGAACAGTTGGATTTGCTCTTGAAGTGGCTGGGAAAAGAATCAAGTGAACACGTCAAACGTCTCAGAGCGGTCAATATAGCCAATCCAGCCGCCGCATTACAAACAGCGTGGGAAAGGCTCGATGATTGCTACGGTGCTCCAGAAGTCATCGAGAGTGCTCTCTTCTCGAAGCTTGATAATTTTCCAAAGATCTCTAATAAAGAAAACTACAAGTTGAGAGAGCTCGGAGATCTACTAAACGAGGTGCTCGCAGCTAAAGAAGATGGATACTTGTCAGGCTTGTCATATCTGGATACCGCACGTGGTATAAAGCCAATTGTGGAGAAGTTGCCATACAGCCTACAGGAAAAGTGGCTCAACCAGGGATCTAAGTACAAAGAAACGTCTCGAGTCAGTTATCCACCATTCTCATATTTCACCTCTTTCGTCTGCTACCAAGCTAAAATAAGGAACGATCCCAGCTTTTCATATTCTGGAAACAACGTTCGTTCAGAACAGGTTGTGCAGAGGCGAGTTAGTCCAAGAGGTGCGGTTTCGGTGCACAAGACCAAGGTGACAAACGACGAAAGTCCATCGGAAGTGCCTTCTAAAGACGATTTAGTCAAGCAGTGCCCTATCCACAAGAAGCCCCACCCCCTAAAGAAATGTCGAGGATTCAGACTTAAGACTCTCGAAGACAGAAAGGCTTATCTAAAAGAACAAGGCATCTGCTTCAAATGTTGTTCATCTTCTTCTCATCTCGCCCGGGATTGCAAAGTTAGGGTGAAATGTGATGAGTGTAACAGTGAAAGTCACATATCGGCCCTTCACCCTGGTCCGCCTAAATGGGCGAACAAAGAGTCAAACCCCCCACAAGATAACGGCGGGGAGCAAGAAAAAGAGGCAAACTCAGTAGTCAGTCCTCTCTGTACCGAGGTTTGCGGAGACGCTCTGAAGTCAAAATCTTGCGCGAAGATCTGTCTTGTCAAGGTTTACCCAAAGAACCACCCACATGAAGCAGTGAAAATGTATGCAATGCTCGACGATCAGAGCAACAAGTCTCTAGCCAGGTCGCAGTTTTTCGATGTTTTCAAAATCGAAGCCATCACTTATCCATACACTCTGAGAACGTGTACTGGACTGACCACAACATCTGGCAGAAGAGCAACTGGATTTCAGATTGAAGCAATTAAAGGCGGAATAAGCTTTTCACTCCCAGAACTGATTGAATGTGAGGACTTACCGGACAATCGTGAGGAAATACCAACACCTGAGGCTGCCTTCCACCACCGCCATCTCAAGGATCTCGCCATAGAAATCCCACCTCTGGACAATGATGCTCAGATCCTTCTACTTCTGGGTCGTGACATTCTTCGCGCACATAAAGTGAGACAACAGATAAATGGCCCTGGAGATACACCATTTGCTCAAAGACTTGACCTTGGATGGGTGTTGGTCGGTGATGTGTGTTTGGGAAAAGTCCATAAGCCCACAGTTCACAGCTACAAAACAAACATACTGGGAGATGGCAGACCAACACTTTTTCAGCCATGCACAAGTCACGTCCATCTTAACCAAGTAATCAGTCCAAGCCAAACAAACGGACACAGAAACGGTCGCTTGCACATGGACGCTGACTCCCTCGGGCTCACTGTTTTTGCTAGAACTGCAACTGACGAGAAACGTGCCTTCTCTGTAGAGGACGAACAGTTTATCAAAGTCATGGATGAACAAGTTTTTCAGGATGAATCCAACAGTTGGGTCGCCCCCCTTCCTTTCAAGTCTCCAAGACCACCTTTGCCAAACAATCGAGACCTAGCTATGACACGTCTCTCCTCACTGCTGCGTACGCTAGAGCGCAAGCCAAAGATGAAAGAACAGTTTGTCGCTTTCATGCAGAAGATCTTTGACAACAGTCACGCAGAACCAGCGCCACCTCTGCCGGAAGGACACGAGTGCTGGTATTTGCCATCGTTCGGAATCTATCACCCCAGAAAACCTGATCAAATCAGAGTCGTGTTTGATTCCAGCGCACAATACAACGGTATTTCACTCAACAACGTTCTTCTCACTGGACCAGACCTGAATAACAGCCTGCTAGGCGTACTCATTCAGTTCAGGAGAGAGAGAGTAGCTGTAATGGCGGACATTGAACAGATGTTTCATTGTTTCATTGTAAGGGCAGACCATAGAGACTACTTACGTTTCCTGTGGTTTCGAGATAACGATCCCACCAAGAACATTGTTGAATACAGGATGAGGGTCCATGTGTTCGGCAACAGTCCTTCTCCAGCCGTGGCAACGTACTGCCTCAGAAGAGCAGCCAACAGTGGAGAACTGGAATACGGGTCAGACATGAGACACTTCGTGGAGCGTGAGTTCTATGTAGACGACGGACTTATTTCAACTCCCTCTGCGCAAGAAGCCATTACTCTTCTGCAGAAAACGCAAGCTGCACTATCTGAGTCAAATCTGAGACTTCACAAGATCGCGTCCAACAGCATTGAAGTTCTGCAAGCATTTCCAGCAGGGGACCACGCAAGAGATGTACAAGATCTCTACCTGGGAACAGAAACTGTGCCCACGACGAGGAGTCTTGGTCTGAGTTGGGAAGTCAAGACAGACACATTCACCTTTCAAGTGAATATCACGGACAAACCGTTCACACGTCGAGGAGTACTCTCTACTATAAACAGCCTCTTCGATCCGCTTGGATTCGTCGCTCCTGTGACCATACAGGGAAAATCTCTATTGCGAGAACTTGCGCTGGATGGAACAGAATGGGATACCCCACTTCCTCATGACAAACATAGTGTGTGGCAGACATGGAGAGATTCTCTACAGGAACTGCAACAACTTCACATTCCTCGTGCTTACACTACAACCTCACTTGCAAAGGCTAGCAAAAAAGAAATATGCGTCTTTTCTGATGCATCCACAAAAGCAATCGGTGCGGTAGCATACCTAAAAACCACAGACGAAGATGGCAAGGTTCACGTAGGTTTCATCTTAGGAAAAGCCAAACTAGCACCTGCAAACGGGCCCACCATCCCAAGATTGGAACTTTGCGCAGCAGTGCTAGCCGTGGAAATGGCAGAACTCATTGTTCGAGAGCTCGACCTCACACTGGATGCAGTCACCTTTTATTGCGACAGTAAAGTGGTACTCGGATATATACATAACCAGTCCAAGAGGTTTTATGTTTATGTCCACAATAGGGTGCAAAGGATTCACCAGTCCACGGAGCCAAAGCAGTGGCGTTATGTGCCCACAGAACATAACCCAAGTGACCATGCATCCAGATCCGTTCAAGCCTCTCTGCTCACCAAAACAAACTGGTTCACAGGTCCAGCATTCCTTCACAAGCCTCAAACAGTATGTGATCAGCAACAAACATTTGAGCTTATTGATCCAGAGTCGGACATTGATGTCAGACCGCAAGTGACAAGTTGCGTTACCAGCCACGATGATAAGTCGCTCAATCCGAAGAGATTCGAAAAATTCTCAACTTGGAAGTCATTGCAAAGAGCGGTTGCAAACCTCATCCATGTAGCTCGTTGTTTCAAGTCAACAAACAAAAATGTTATAGATTGTACTGGCTGGCATCAGTGTAGCAAACCTCGCACAGCGGACGAGCTATCTCAAGCAACTTCAGTGATTCTTCTTGCTGTACAAAAGGACTGCTTTAATGAAGAGTTCACTGCCCTCTCAAAAGGAGTTGACGTAAACCAGAAAAGTCCACTGTCAAAACTCAATCCAGTCCTTGGATCAGATGGATTGTTGAGAATCGGAGGCCGGTTGAAGCAAGCTGATCTCTGCGATCAGGAGAAACATCCAGTTGTTTTGCCAGGCAAACATCACGTCTCCACTCTGCTCATAAGCTACTACCATGACAAAGTGGAACATCAAGGCCGTACCTTTACAGAAGGCGCTGTACGAGCTGCCGGCTTCTGGTTGATCAGTAGCAAAAGACGCATAAGTAGCATTCTTCATGGATGTGTTACCTGTCGAAAGCTCCGTGGGAAAAGAGAGAACCAAAAAATGTCGGACCTCCCTCAAGAGCGGCTGAGCACTTCATCTCCCTTCACATACACTGGTGTGGACGTCTTCGGACACTGGCTTGTGACAGCCAGACGGACAAGAGGAGGTGTTGTACAAAACAAGCGCTGGGCC
Source organism: Neostethus bicornis (assembly GCA_902685375.1). Lineage (NCBI taxonomy): Eukaryota > Metazoa > Chordata > Actinopteri > Atheriniformes > Phallostethidae > Neostethus > Neostethus bicornis. Next base: position 3,409,105 of record LR738552.1, read on the forward strand.
GTTCTCTTCACATGCTTGAGTACACGTGCTGTCCACATAGAGGTAATAGAGGCGATGGACACGTCGTCGTTCATTAACGCCTTGAGGAGATTCTTTGCTATCCGTGGCCCCTCTGAACAGCTTCACTCAGACTGTGGAACCAACTTTGTCGGCGCTTGCAGAGAGTTGGAGTTTCACAAAGTGCTGAAGGGATCAGACGTTCAGAAGTACACAAACAATCAAGGATGTTCATGGCACTTCAACCCACCACACTCCTCACATATGGGTGGTGCGTGGGAACGCATGATCGGAGTCGCAAGGAGGATCTTAGATTCAATGCTCATGCGAATTCACTCGTCAAGCTTGTCCAATGAAGTCCTGTGCACTCTCATGGCAGAAGTGACATCCATCATCAATTCCAGACCCCTGGTTTCTGTATCTTCTGATCCAGAGGTTCCTCAAATACTTACCCCTGCGATGCTTCTCACCCGGAAACAGAGTGTTCCACCTCCATCAGGGAAATTCACCGACAAAGACTTGTTCAAGCAACAGTGGCGTCAAGTACAAAGGCTTGCAGACCAATTCTGGAGTCATTGGAAACGTGAATATCTGCATACACTACAAGTACGTCATAAATGGCAAACGTCAAGTCCCAACATCGAAGAAGGTGATGTTGTTTTACTGAAAGACACCCAGACATGCCGCAATGAGTGGCCCATGGCTCTTGTGACTAAAACCTTTCCAGGACGCGATGGAAAGGTCCGAAAAATCGAGATTAAAACGACCAAAGATGGATCTACAAAGACATTCCTTCGGCCCGTCACCGAGGTCATTCTTCTTCTGAAATCAAAGGACTGAATGCATGTTTTAGGTTTATATGGCATCTTTACAGACACCAGGCGGGGAGTGTCTTGCCCTTTATAATTGTGCGGAATATTTATTTTCAGAGTTAGATTACATTCTTTAAGTTTTCTGTCTTTTATTTTGAAGGCCGTTTCCTGTGTTTTATTTTGAAGGCTGAACTAGAAACAGGAAGTTGTGAGGAGAAGTCAGCAATTTTGCTTCCGCTAGTGAGTTAGCATAACAGTTAGCTAGCTACCAGTTATCCACCGCCTTTCGTCTATTTTTTCTAATCCCCTTTTTGACATCACAGTCTGTAAGTTTGTTTTATATGTTCATAAAGTACAATATTAATGTCTCATTTGTGTGAAAGGACGCTTGGAAGTGTGTATTTTGCTACTGCTAGTTTGTATGTTTATTACCGCATGTAGGCCTATTTTTCATGGTGATAAGCTACTTTAAACATACTTTTGCACTATATTAAGTGTATATTTTCTTTCTGTTTTACAGTTTTACTCTGTTCTGAAGACATCTTTTTCATACAGTAGTCATTAAAATGGAGCTTGGACGCTACATCCTGACTCTGCGCATGTTTTCCAGAAGGAGTTAGGCTTACTGCTGAGTTTATGTTAGATACGCATAAATGAGAGCAGGAAAATCGATTATCAAAATAGTTGTCGACTAATTTGGTCATCGATTAATCGTCTAAAAAGTTTTTGCTGTCAACTGGACTTAAATTGGTCTCCATGTGGGGCAATAGAGAGCAAATTGACCATGCCAGCTACCAAAATAGGAGGAGAAGAAGATAGCAGCCAATCATTGGCCTTCATTTCACCCCGCCTCACGTGATCAGGCAGATCCAACAAGATGGATGAAAGAAAAACACATACGATATCATCAGAAGTTTGAATCATTTTCCGCTAAATTTGAAAAATACTCGCATTAATGTGCAAAGTTTGCGAAACGGACACGTTTTGGCATGGAAGCATAACGACGCTGCACGAATGTCTGAAAAAAAAAAAACATGTCGGACTCGAAGCGGGAGACGGCAAACCGGAGTGATACACGATGTTATTTCTAATAAAAACAATTTTACAGGTCGCTAAATACACTTCTTATTGTCTGCAAAACAAAAAACAAAAACAAACCAACATGAACTATTTTTTGTGGAAAACGGTTGCACTCCGCAGCAGAGCGCTTCTCTCAGGGACTCTTATTTTGGAAATGATCGTGTCCGATATGAGGCCGCTGTCAGTAGGAGGACGAGGGGTTTAAAAAAAAAAAAAAGATGGCTAAATTCAATCCAGGATACAATAACCCCTCCTCTACACCGCAAAGCACATTTTTTCCCACAAAAAAATGAGTTTTATTAGTTGGGCACCCCTTTACCGATTAGTAGATCTGTGTTTGTAATATTATAAGTGGTAAAGATGGTCATTTTATTTATTAAAGTTACCATTTTTACAGTAGAGATGGTGTTTTGTTGGTTTTTTTGCACTAAAACTACACAACTTGAATGTTCTTGTATATTTTTTACTCATGTTAATCTGGGGGCATTTTTTTGTACGATACTTCTGAAAAAGGTTAAATTTGCGAATCCAGAAGTGTTAAAAGTTTCTTGTTTTCAAATGTGATCCAACAGTTTACATTTGATGTTTTATTAGTCAGTAATAAAAGCACATTTTATGGGTGCTTATGATTTACTTTTACTATATACAGTAAGTAGATTTATTATTTTCTAGAAATTATAATATTCTGCCTCTTTATTTGACAGAAAGATTAACATTTGCTGTTACTGTAATAAACCCAACGTGTTGTTTATGCTGTGAGTTTTGTTTTACACAATTACATTCTAATATATGCCGAAAAACTAATATTTATTAAATGGTCATTTTTATCCGATTAATCGAATATTCGACCCAATAATCGACAGAATAATCGATTACCAAAATAACCGTTAGTTGCAGCCCTAGTGTACAGGTCCAAATTATGACATGACGATCACTGTCATAATATAACACAGACTTATAACAACATGTCTAACAGTACATGATTGTGGGTGGAGGAATCAAACAGTAATCATTTGAAGGTCAACCCTTTGATTTATTGATTTGGTCTTTTTTATGCAAGTTTTTAGGGTTAAAAAAGAGAAAATTAACACATTTGTCACATATGAGTCACTGGAATAAAAGTTTCAGACTTTAAACGAACAAAATTAGTCAGTGTTATTTATATGTCGTCTCCTGTCTCTCCTTAATATTAAAAAAAAAAAAAAAAAAAGTTGAAGAGTTGGACTGAGCATGGCTCTGAATATATGAAAGCATGTTGATAAAAATTACGCCCGTTTTCAGCCGCCATATTTACTCAGATCACACTTCGTGTACACCTTTAAGAAACAAGTACACGTCCTCTCAGCTGTATTTTCTGTGCGTACCTATAAGTGACACCATTTTGAGCACAACTTTGATAAATGAGGTCCTATTTTTGCGTATCACGTACTATTATTTTGCCTCTTTCAGATTTGATTCTGTCCTTCTCCTAGTTACCTTGGCAGCGATGGCGGCAGCGGTGATGTGGGTGGAACCGTGCTGGTGATGATGGTGGTGGTTGTGCGAATGCCGCCCCCTCCTCCTGTCGTCCTCTTCCTCATCTTCCTCCTCACACTGGGTACCCCGCTCCATGGTGTGTGTGTTGCTGTGCGTGTTGGCCAGCAGGGGGAGCTGCTCCAGGGCAGCGTGCGCAGACTTGATGCTAACAGTAGCCTCGCGCAAAAGGTCGATGGCGTGCGGCAGAGCGGGAAGGATGAACTGGAAACACTCCTGCAGGAAATACAAGGTCTGATTGGCTGAAGAGTTCATGCTGAAAGTAAACTTTAATCACATCTAAAGGCCACATTTTCAATTATAAATCTAAAGTCTCCTGTTTTTACAACGTAGTGGATGTCTTAACGTTACTCGAACACTTTTAAACCCTCATTTTGCACAACTGAAAGTTGGGTGTTCAAGTTCCTCTGCTTAACTCGACCACACTGTGTGTGAACCGAACGTGTGAACTACTTTTCTTCTCCCTCGATCAGTTTGTGGATCATGTGAGTTCCAAAATGTCAATTCAAACTAATCCCAAACCAATGATGATCTGTTGCAGCACTAGAGTGTGGTACTACATGTGTGTGTGTGTGTGTATAAGTGTGAGTGTGTACCTGGGAACCCTTCTTGCTTCCCGGCAGGTTTATGATCAAAGTTTTGCCGCGAATCCCACAGACGGGCCTGGAAATGATGCAGATTGAAATGGAAGTTACACTTAAACAGATGCACAGAAAAACCCACAACATGCACAAGTGTGTGTACCTGGAGAGCATCCCCAGAGGTGTGACGTTTAGGGATCCCATCAGCATGGCGAGGGCCATCCCGGGAGCCTCACGCTCTATGACCTCCCTGGTGGCCTGATGGAGGAGAACCAGGAGTTCATCCTTTATTTTCTCTGCTTGTGATGTGACGTACAGATGGTTTCACAAACGAAGGAGGTCAGGTTAAACCTTTTCTCCTTCGTCTGGATCCATGATTAAAAGTGTCTCCCGTTAGATTGGTTCATAAAAAGATTCGTCACCCTAAACAAAACTTTCTACTAAATTATTCGTTGGACGGGAATCACCCTAAAACAGGGGTGTCCAAACTTTTTTTGTCCCTGGAGCCACTTTTCAAATATCTAACCTCCTGAGATCTACCAGTCCAGTGTGACCATCGCAAACACCTAGAGCTGGTTTCCAGTCTGCAGTAAAACCACCCTCACGACGTGTTTTGTTGTTGTTACACAAACATGTGTAACAACATGTGTGTTTGAGGAATTTGTCTCAAACACACAGACAAATTCCTCTCAAACACACATTAACACACAGACAAGTTCCTCTCTCACTCACTCTCTTTTCTCTCTCTAAAACACACACACACAGGCTTTGCGTTTTGGGAGGGGCCACAACAGCATCAGGCGCTGCTTTTCATTTCAGGCATAGTAATATGATTTTACGTCACAGACTAATATAATACCGGAAAACTAATATAATGCCAGACAATACGCCAGATTAGTGCTTTTTTGGGAAAAAAAAGAGGCGCCTAATTGTAGCGACTCTACAACTACAGGGTCTGAACACTTTTTCTTCCCCTACACATCTGGCGGTCGACTTGGAATCAGTCCGCAGGCTACCAGTAAACCACGATCGACGGGTAGGGCATCCCCGCCCTAGAAATAATGTGTACTAAAATGGCCTAATCACATGATGGGTGAGCTTGTAGGAGTCAAACTCAAGCCCATGCAGCAACATTTGAACTGTTTTAGATTTATCATTTTATCAAGAAAATTCCACAACAATAAATGGATTAATGAACATTGACTGAATGGATGAGGCACCTCTGGTGTTACGTCCCGCGGTGCAAATCCGGTTCCTCCAGTGGTCAGGATGAGGTTGAGTTCCTGTTCGTCGCACCAGTCCAGCAACGTGTCCTGCAGCACAAACACATTAAAAACTATAACCAGACCATCAATTTATTTTAGCTCAAAAATAGAAAATTATCTCTCTGATAAAAGAAATATTATAAAATTGGACTTTTAAATATTTCACTAGCAAACTTGGAAATTGCACTTATTTCTGTTCAATTTTCATAATTATTTTGAAATACGTGAAAAATTTTACTCATTAATTTGAGCAATTAGCAACTTGGTTTAAGGTAAAAAGCATAACGAAAAAAAAAAGTAGAGCCAAAAATGTCTTTTATTTTATTATTTATTTCACCCTTTTCCATCTTTATTTCAAAGAATAACAAACCTTTTCTAATTACCGGTATTTGACAAAAAAAAAAAAAAAAAAAATCACCTTTATTTCATCGATTTCATCCGGGACGATCTTGTAGGCGGCGATGACTCCTCCCAGTCTGTAGGAATACAGAAATGAGCTCAGTGCACGTGAGAGCGTACGTGATTGTGGTTTTCTGAGGAAACTTACAGTGACGGATCATGGACCAGATCCTTCAAGTTGACCCCGCTCCGGTCTTCTGCCAGGTTCTTGAAGCAGCTGTCGCTGACTGAAGCAGAAACATAAAAAGGAATAAAATGAGGAGACCTGAAGTCTCAGATGTTCCTCCTCAAGCGTGTTTGCCCAATTTACACACCCTATTTATGCTACGCAACTTTGGGATTAATAAAAATCTATGTAACCCGCTTTACGCGACTTAAATAGTTTAGATCCCATGTGTGACAAATCTCAGGCGCAAGCCAACATGATCTCCATCCCGCCCCAAAAACTCCAAATATGAATCCTCAAATGCATCACTCCCACCTGACATTACTTATGTGATAGTGTCTCCTAATAAGTGAAACACAATAGAGTGGGAGGCAGTCACCACGGCAACTCAGTGAGTGATGCACACTGATTTGTCAGTGAAATAAAAAAATGATCGGACTGTAAAATAGTGACAAAAACACAAGTAGCTGCACACCAGGAATCCACTAAAAGTGGTCATAGTAATTTCCAGCTTGTTAATTATATTATTAGAGTTGTCTTTTTGTGTAGGATGTAAATTACACAGAAGCAGGTGCACAACAGCAGTTCGAACTGTGGTGCACGAAAATGTTCACATATCTCAATACACAGTTTCTTGCTTAATGTTGATCATTTTCTTTCTTATGACATACATTAATGTGTGTTTTCTGTTTCTTTGCTGCTTCAACGGCTTCATTTCACTGTCCTTGTTTCACTTCAGCTTCTGTCCACAAGGTGTCCTCTTTTCCCCACTTCTTACACTTTATGTAAAACAGCCCGTTAGAGTGCACACACTCCACCACTTTCAGGATTTGCTCGCTTTGCGTAAAAGTCAGCGCAACCCATAGTCAGTCAGTCAGTCATCTTCTTATCCGTCTGTCCCTTTCGGGGTTGCGGTGGGTGCTGGAGCCCATCCTAGCTAATTTAAGGCGAAGGGCAAAGTACACCCCAAACAGGTCGCCAGTCACTCATTCCTAGGGGCAATTTGGCACCGGCCAATCAACCTAGCATGCATGTCTTTGGAGGGTGGGAGGAAACCCACGCAAACACGGGGAGAACATGCAAACTCCACACAGAAAGGACAGTGTTCCAAGCCTCGTCCCCACCCGGGACTCGAACCCACGACCTTCTTGCTGTGAGGCCACTGTGCTACCCACTGCGCCACCCTGCTGCCAGCGCAACCCATAGTTTTTCTAAAAATAACACATACATAATCGGTGTTGGGAATAACTTAATTACTACTGACGTTACTTTTTGAGAAATAGAGTAATCTAATTGGTTATTTTTCCTAGAGTTAAAATGCTGTCACATGACCAAGAATATCAAATAGTGTGTTTCTATTTGTTTTTTTGTTTTTTTTACGTTGCTTCGTTTGAGGGAATGAGGTTTAAGCTTCCTTAAGGGGAGGATGAGAGGGCAGGAGTTCAAAAGTTAAAAAGAATTTTGTTCAAACTTATTCCAAGCCTTTTTTAAGTCATCCTTTATCTGTTTTGGTGTTTGAGTGAAAAAAAAAAAACTTATTAAAAACTGAAACTGTGGTTTGTGTAACAGAAGCTGCTCAGCATTCCAAAAAGTACAGAAGCAGCAATTTGGAAATGTTTTTTAAGTGCATCACTTTAAACATATACGGAAGGCCCTAAAGGTCAAATATTGCTCTACAAACAGTCAGCTCAAATGGTTTTTATGATAGTTTTTAAATATTAAATGCAGTAAAAGATGCCATTCAAGGTTTGGCATTTAAAAAGCCCTGTAAAATTATTTTTACATGACGACATATTGCGTTATGATGTGACACGGATGCCAAAACACAATTCTTACAATATTTACAGTTTCTAGATGTTAAAAACACAAACATTCCAAAAATATAGAGTGTGTAAATTTTTACTGTCAAATATCTGATGTTTTACATTTGCAATGAATTACTTTTACAATATTATAACTAAGTTTTTTCAATAAGGTACTTAGTAACTAATTATAATATTAAAGAAAGATACACAACACTAAACAAAATTATACACTAGAAAAAACTGTCAGTGAAAATGAAAGAACATTTAAATAGTATTGCAAAAAAAAAAAAAAAGACACTTCATCGGTCTGTTGTGAAGAAATCGCTGAGCCAAAATGCAAAGCTCCTGATTTACCAGTTGTTCTATGTTCCTACCCTCACCATGGTAACCGGGATCTACGTTCCTACCCTCACCATGGTAACCGGGATCTACGTTCCTACCCTCACCATGGTAACCAAGATCTACGTTCCTACCCTCACCATGGTAACCAAGATCTACGTTCCTACCCTCACCATGGTAACCAAGATCTACGTTCCTACCCTCACCATGGTAACCGGAATCTACGTTCCTACCCTCACCATGGTAACCAGGATCTACGTTCCTACCCTCACCATGGTAACCAAGATCTACGTTCCTACCCTCACCATGGTAACCAAGATCTACGTTCCTACCCTCACCATGGTAACCGGAATCTACGTTCCTACCCTCAACATGGTAAAAAGGATCTACGTTCCTACCCTCAACATGGTAACCGGAATCTACGTTCCTACCCTCACCATGGTAACCGGAATCTACGTTCCTACCCTCAACATGGTAAAAAGGATCTACGTTCCTACCCTCAACATGGTAAAAAGGATCTACGTTCCTACCCTCACCATGGTAACCGGAATCTATGTTCCTACCCTCACCATGGTAACCGGGATCTACGTTCCTACCCACACCATGGTAACCGGAATCTACGTTCCTACCCACACCATGGTAAACAGTTCTAGGTGGTGACTGAAAGAACAAGATCATGGATACAAGCGTCTAAAATGATCTTCCTCTGCAGGGTGGCTGGGCTCTCACTCAGAGATAGAGGGAGGAGCTCTGCCATCTGGGGGGAGCTTGGACTAGAGCTATTGCTCCTCTGATTCGAGAGAAACCAGATGGGGTGGTTCGGGCATCCGATTAGGATACCTCCTGAATGCCTCTCTGGTGAGGTGTTTCGGGCACCTCACAGGGCACACTCCTAACCCACTGGAGAGACTACGTCTCACAGCTGGACAGGGAACAACTCAGGATCCTCCCGGGTGAGCAGGAGCATGCAGCCGGGTGACAGAAGCCTGGGCTTGCAGTCTGAGGCCGTTTTCCCCACGACCCGGTCCTGGATGAGCAGTAGATGATGGAATGGGAAAAAGGAAATCCATGATGCCACCTTTAAGTGGCACAGTGTAAATGAATCAGTAACTTTCTAGGACTGCATGCCTCCTTTACCCTCAGTAAGTGTTAATAAGGCCACATTTTAATTATTATTTTTTAAGGCCTTGCATGTTGTGTCTCATATCTGTAGAGTTCATTTAATAGCATCTCTGTTTTGAAGCACAAATCCAACCATTAAAGCACATTTAAGCAGTATTTTAAACCTAAGAAGGAATTTTTTCCTCTTAAGTGACATTTAAACTTTAAATGTCCTCCACAGTGCTTTCTCTTCCTTTAGCAGTAAAATCACGTCTGCTCTGCTTGGACTGGTCCCACTCCTCATTCTGACTTCACATCTCATTACAAGAAAAGATGGACAAATACCAGATCATTTCTGCTCCTAAAAATATCAAAAGATGTGTAAATGATGCTTTTTTTTTTTTTTTTTTTTTTTAGAACATCCATCAGCTCTGCAAAGCTTGAACATGAATAATGCAGCTCATGTAGGCTCTGCCTGCAAAAAAATACAACCTTTTAATCAAGCTAAAAACTGATAGTAACCAATAACAGGAAATGGAAAAAGTCATTTTTCAAAATAATACCGGTTCACTCACTCATCTACTTACTGAAATGCTTATCTTGTGCTTTTATTTAGAAGGTCCGCAACAGCTACTTCCGCTAAGTTCCGTTAGTTTTCATGCTAATTTAAAAAACCCCAATATATTACAGTTTGGCAATAAAAATACAAATAAATGCAACATGCAATCTGTACGTGGAAACGTATAAAAATATAACTTTAAACCAATCATTTTTATTAACATCAGTACGAGCAGACATTTTTAAAACATAAAAAAGAACCGGTTAGCATGGAGGCTAACGCAAAGCTAGCTCTGCACCGGAGAGGCTCGGATCGTGACATTAAAAAAAAAATTAAAAAAAATGCAGGTGGTTGAAATCCTCCCTCCCCCACGCAGATTAAACATAACGCAGTGGCGCTTACCCGTCAGGATCCCCACGCGGGTCTGATGGTCGTGGTTGGTGAGCACCATCCCGTCCGCCGCCATGTTTACAACCTTGCTGTCTCACATAGAAGCGCAGCTGCAGCTGTGGAGGATGTGTGTGTGGTGTGGTGTGGTGTGGGCGCGCCTGTCCTTTCAGCCCTCCTAGAGAGAAGAAACACGAGCTGTGGATACTGCTACTGCAGCAGCTGCTTTTAAGGGCTTCCCCCCACCTGGTGACCTCTAAAGTTAAAACCCCCATTTCACACACCTATCGTTTCTAATTGTTCAAACATATTTATATGAGGTCGAGAGGAGCCAGATGGGGTGGTTCGGGCATCAGGTTGGGATACTTTCCGGTAGGGGTGTGCAATACCGCAAGTTTTGGTATCGATCCGATACCAAGTAAACACCAGACCAATATCGCCGATACCGATACCGATATTTAAATTTTTTAAATGACTATTTTTGCATCAAGGGTTTGGGTCATATATATAATATGACCAAGTGTATGTATAAACACAGGTTGGTAGGTAGATCGATAGAAGTGCCCAGGTGCACGCAAACAAATGTTAACTAATGTTAAAGATGATTATGTTGTTCTTTCACATCTCTGTTAATGAGCGCTGCCTCTGGGAACCAGAAGGGCTCGGGGTTTCTCAAGTTTTTCTTTGGGGTGATTCTTTAATTTGTAGTGTTACCCCTATATTTAACAGCCTTTCTGCACATGGTGCAGGTAGCCTCAAAGTACAGCCACACGGTACTTCTCTTTTTTCCATCTTTCTCTACTTTTACCGACTTGCGTTTTTTTTTTTTTTTTTTTTGTTTCTTGGACCCGAGTCGCTGAGTCATGTGACAAGTCAAAGTGAAAGAAAGGAGGGAGGGGGCGGGGCCACCTCGCTTTAGCATACAGGCGCGACACACAGCATTTATGCATATTTTGCTGACAAATCAGTTAGGTTAACTTTTTGAAAAAAAAAAAAAAAAAACGGGAGCAAAGTGCGAGGGGTAAAACTTCAACCAAAGTATCGATATTGTAGTTGGAGTATCGATCAATATCAATACTAGCGTTGGTATCGATATTATCGATATTAGGATCGATCCGCCCACCCCTAGTGAACGGTCTTTTCAGCCACGGAGATTTCAGCCACGGACATTTGAAGAATTGCAACATAGGCTAGGCTATTTGAGCCATGGGATAAAAATGACTAAAAGCAATTATTTTCTGTAGTGCAACTGTTTATTTACGATAAATTTTTTTACATAAAATATCAGATTTTTTTTTTTATATATACTTTATTGTTTTCAAAAATGTTAACAACACAAATACACAAACAAATGAACAATTTAAACAAAAGAATTGAACCCACCAACCCTCCCACCCCACCCACTCACTTCCGACAGCCATCCAACTAAAAGAAAACAAACAAACGAAAAACCAAACACAGGTAATCAATACATACAAACTGCTGGGCCACAAAACGTGTTTTTTTGTTTTTTTTTTCCTCTTTCCCCCCACTGCTTGAGAAAAAACCAAAAATAAAATGATTACAAAAGCGCATCAGTCCACCGAGAATGCTTTTAATGGTTGTTTTGTCCTTTTAATAGTAGATTTTTAAGGTCGGTAGGCAGATGATTTAAAAATGGAGTCCATGTTTTGAAGAACATCTCCTCTCGTCCTTCCACAACTGCATGTAGCCTCTCATGAGGGAGTGTACTAAACACCTGTTTGTACCACAGGGTAACAGTGGCTGAAATGACCGAGGCTGAAATGTCCTAAATTCGGTGGCGCACATGGCTCAAATATCCTAGGTTGCAGTTTTTTGGCCCAAATGTCCGTGGCTGAAATCTCCGAGGCTGAAATGTCCTAGAACCGTTTCGGGTACAGCCCACTGAGACGAAGACCCAGAGACAGACTTTGAACCAGTTGGACAGGGAACACCTCAAAATTCTCCCGGGTGAGCAGGAGGATGCAGGCGGGTGAGGGAAGCCTGGGTTTCTGCCTGAGGCTGTTGCCCCCATAACCTGGCCTCGGATAAGCGGAAGAAGACGGAACAAAATATTTGTACAGCCCAATATCACAAAGCAACTGTCTTAACTGGCTTCACGTCGTAGATTTAAAAAAAAAGTACAACAAACAAAGGGGGGGTGGGACCTCATGGGGACCCACACGAAAGAGCTCTACAGCGTTATGTCTGCAGTAATCACTAGATGTTCTTCATCTTGATGGAAACGGGATGGTAGATCAAACAGAGACCTCCTCAGTGTGGCAACACTCAGGGCGGAGATCAGTAGATGGGCTTCATCAATTTCGAGACAGTTGCAAATTTTTTCGGACATCAGGTCACCATACTTATAATAGTGATATTTGTCACCAGCATAGTTTTTAGAAACAGTGGTTTTTTTTTTTTACCAAATTGTATTTTAATTTATGACCGATCCCATGTGACAAGCTGGCAGTGGTTGGCATAAACCTCGAAAATTATTACTTTACCAATGGCCATTTTAAATTGATCATCCAGTTCCGGTCTTCATTCGTTGCCTCAGTGAGATGAGCTACCCATTGGGGAGTTTGAAGAGGTGGACTTTATTTTACTTGAGAAATAACTCCATGAGTTTAGATCAGTTTTATGGATACTTTATTGATCCGGATCACACCAAAGTGATCCTTCTGATCTCAACCATAAATAACAGGTAACTTTATTTAGAAGTAGATGCTCGTACTACACCTGTCCATCCTCCTGTAGACCTCCAACCTCCCCCATTTGTCCTCCCAAATAGGGGACTTCTCTTCCCCTTGATGATCACTGCAAGTGAGCGAACTGATTTTTGCTTTTTTTTTTTCACTCCTGGGCTGCTACGGCTTCTGAAATTTGTCATAAGAACCAAACCAGGAACAGATCCACGGTGTTTTTTAGTGAACTAGTTCATAGAAAGAAAAAAAAACAGTCATGGAAATGTACAAGTGGGTTAAGTTTGATTGAAATGAAAGTTTCAGTTTTTTCCATTAACTTTTCACAAAAGCATTCACTTTGACTGTCTGGAAGAAGCCCATCTGCTATTAAAAATTACTTTCTTGTAACACCATAATCTATAAATAAAGATCAAAATGATTTTTTTTTCATAACTAGGACGCTGCATCGGTCCGTCGAGGTAAAGAGAGAGCTGAGCCGAAAAGCAAAGCTCTCGATTTACAAGTCGATCTACATTCCAACCCTCACCATGGTAACCAGCTGTGGGTGGTGACCGAAAGAATGAGATCGCGGGTACAAGCGGCCGAAATTAGCTTCCTCCGCAGGGTGGCTGGGCTCTCACTCAGAGATCGGGTGAGGAGCTCTGCCATCCGGGAGGAGCTCGGTGTCGAGCCGCTCCTCCTCCAGGTCGAGAGGAGCCAGATGGGGTGGTTCGGGCATCTGGTCAGGATGCCCCCCGAGCGCCTCGCTGGTGAGGTGTTTCGGGCTCGTCCCACCGGGAGGAGACCAAGGAGCAGACCCCGAACCTGCTGGAGAGACTATGTCTCACAGCTAGCCGGGAATGACTTGGGATCCTTCCAGGTGAGCTAGAGGATGCAGCCGGGGAGAGAGAGGCCTGGGCTGCCTGTTTGAGGCTGTTGCCCCCATAACCCGACCCCGGAACAAGCGGAAGATGACGGAGCGGAACGGAATGATTTTTTTTTTTAAAAATTGTATTGATTTGAACAGAAAGTAAAACAATAGTGAATTTATGTGCTGCCAAATGGAATGAAAAAATAACTTTAAAAATGAGAACATTTTGGTGAATGCTTCTAAATATGAGGGTTAAAGCGTTCGCCCGCGGACTGGAAATTAACCGGAAGTTCACGGGTTCGCGTCCCATTGAGTTTACAAATTGGAGAAGACATCTAACCCCCCGTTTCTCCCGCCATTGGCGCCGTCATAGGTGGTAGTCTGCTGCGGTGTAAAGCAGCACTCAAATTTCCCGGTTAGAGTTTAATAAAGTATATTTAAAAAAAAACTCGACAAGTTTGAACTTCCAAGTGTGCCTTACTTATTTACAGTCACGGAGCCTTCACCGAGTCAGGTTATCACTAACATTAAAAAAAAAAACAAAAAAAAAAACAAGATTATGGTAATTTTAATGAGTTATTCGAGGTTGGCGGGCCAGCATGATTCACCACACGTGGTTTTTTGATGGAAGTGGACCATTTCCAAGAAGCTGGGCATAAAGATTAATGCAGGCATGAAAACCCACAACTGCTCCTTGTACCTGTCAGTAATGTATTCTTTAAAACTGACTTAATTAAAGACATTTATTGTTAACAAAAAGAGGGAGGGCAGCTCAGAAATGATACCTTGTAAAACTCAACAACTGATGACTGTTCCCACCTGCCAGGAAATCTCTACTCTGTCAGGATAGGAGCTGTCTACTATTACAAGGGTCTACCGTTTGGCAAGTCCTACCTGACAACCAGTAAAACCAGTGACATGCTCAAATTTCTGAGGAATGGAAAGCACCTTCACACTATGGCCACCAGAGGGTGTCTGCCATCCATCTAAGTTTTAACAAGAAAAGCAGCAAATTGTTTTAATTAAAACAAATAATGTGTCTTTGGATCTATTTTATGCTGCACATGCACACTTTAAAGTTATTTAAGTCCTAAACTTCTCTAAAAGTGTTGATGTTCTGTTCCGTCATCTTCCACTTGTTCCGGGGTTGGGTTGTGGGGGCAACAGCCTCAAACGGGCAGCCCAGGCCTCTCTCTCCCCGGCTGCATCCTCTAGCTTACCTGGAAGGATCCCAAGTCGTTCCCCGGCCAGCTGTGAGACATAGTCTCTTCAGCGGGTCCGGGGTCTTGTTGATGTCTACTGAAATTTTCCTTGTCCCTCACGGGACACTTCTACCACTCATGCCAGGGGGTTTCAGACAAGCTGGGGATGTAGTCCATCTTGCTAGGGAATGTAGTTCCTCTAGTAGTTTAAGAATCTTCTTCAGAGTCTTTTCTGGGGGGTATGGACCAAGCCACTACTCCTGTTTCCTCTAGATGCGGAGGAGCAGCAGCTCTACTCTGTTCTCCTGGATGCTCCAGAAAAACCTGACCGCTGGCGCCCACCAAATCTGGTACTTTGGGTCTCCACCCTCATCTAGTGGAAATATAGAGCCATTAAGAAATCCAAAATTCCTTCTTCAGCTCAGCTTCTTCTCCCTGGAACAAAGCAGCATTCTAATTATTGAGGAGGCTGCACTGATCGATCTGTTTATCAATCTCCAGCTTTTTCTTTCCCTCATTTGTGAACAAGACCTGAGATACTTAAACTCCCCCACTTGGGGGAGAACCCAACCCTGATTGGCGTGGAGTTCACCACCCTTTTTCAAATCTACTGTTTCGGATTTGGAGGCTCTGTTTCCCATCCGGGCCGCTTCACACTCAGCAGTAAATCAATCCAGTGTGAAGTGGAGATCACGGCCCGATGAAGCCAACAGGACCGCATAATCTGCAAAAAACAGAGACCCAATCCTGAGGTCACCGAAATGGATTCCCTCACTGTCTCCACAGCACCAAAAAATTCTGCCCATGAAGGTAACGACCAGAATTGGTAACAAAGGGCAGCCATGGGGTAGTCTGTCTCCAGAAACGGATCCAACCTACTACCGGAAATACAGTCCAACCTCTGCCACCAGACAGCCTGTAACAAGGTTCTCCCAGAGTAACCCACCTCAGGAGTCCTTGGGGTACATACTGTATATGAAAACATTCTGCAGATCTACAAATCAGACAAAGACTGGACACCTCCAGGATTCTGAGGAAGGGTAAAGAGCTGGTCTGTTTGAAACCACTCTGCTCCTCTTCCATTCAAAGCCCAAAGCATGATTCAATTCAGATTTGTTCAAAGTCTAACTTTATTTATTATTTTGAATCTTTCCATCATGAAAATGTGTGTTTGTCTTTCTTGTCCTGCTATAACCGACTCATTTTGGAATAAATAGCAGCATTAATTAGACACGCTCAGAAGTTCAGAGCTTGATTTAGTCGACCGGATGAGACGTGTTTCCTGGTTGGGCTGTAGAGATTTTTATGTCGTATTAGTACGTTCAGATGGATATTAAACGTCTTCCTCTCAGTCTGAGGGCTCAGTTCCTGCAGTAGATAATTTTTATGGTTGATACATCCTCAGCTGGTCCAAGCCCCTCCAGCTCGCTGCCTGTAGAGAAGAGGCTGTAGTTGACCCTACGGACCCACTCTGTGATCCTCTGGTCTGTGTAGTAGTCCTCATCACTGTCCTCCGGCTCAACCTCTGCAAGTCCTCCGTCCTCCAAATCCTCATAACCGGTTTCAGACGAGTCGTCGGAGCAGGCGGCCTTCCGTGGCCTGAGTTTAGGAGGCAGGGGTTTAACAGGCTTGAGATTCAGCTGGCGTGCTGCCACGCGACTCTTCTTGTTTTTGTGTGGCTCTTGCTTGAGTTCTCCACGCCGTGTGACCACCACGTGGAGCAGAGTATTGTCTTTGGTTTTCAGAGGAGCAGGTCCTCTGGGTTTGGTCGGCTCCCTCCGATGAAAAGTGGATCCCGGTTTCCCCACCATCGTCCCGCCTCCGCTGATGGGCGGCAGGTTGGCCGTTTTTCTCCAGGCATCTGATGAATGCTTCTTTGCTGGTATCAGAGGTCGGATCTCCAGAATCCGGCACTTTCTCTCAGTTTCAACCGGTACGGGTCGCCTGGGGACCTTGCTCCTGGTCAGAACCGGCTGGTCCTGCCTCAGCTGAATCTGCTGCATGTTGTGCATGCTGGGACTGACTGTCAGGCTTCTTTTATACACACACACACACACACACACACACACACACAGACACGCAGCTCCAGCGTGTCACCGGATATGTAACTGATCTATAAGAGGTTACCTGGAGGAGCCTTTCACAGCCGTGCGTCAGCAGCCTGCAGAAGACAAGAGAAGAAAAAAAACTCCTTAAAGTTTAATCGCTGTAAGTCTGAGGGCGAGGATGGGTGGATATCAGCACCGGCTCGGTTTGTGTGTGTGTGTTTTCTTCTGATTCATTTTATTAATGAGACTGTGAAAAGTTCTGCATCATGTTACAGAAGCATCAGATCTGGAGAGTTGTGAATATTTCAGAAGGTAGAGAGATGAAAAGATGAAGATCTTCATCTTTACATCCACCTCCCTGACTCCCCTCTTCACATGTTCCTGTGTCTCTCTATCTGCTCTGCTCAGTCCATAAAGGACGTTTCCCACACAATTCCGTCCATCATCGTGTGTCCATTTTAGGAAAGAAGTCGTGTTTGTGTTGACTGAGAAGATCAGACGAACATGAAAAATGAGATCTAAAATCTGGTGAAGAAAAATCCAACTGAACCTTTACAAAGATCCCTCTATGCTTCATTGTTAAATGAGGTTGCCAGAAAACAGAAAGATTAGACCCGGGCCTTGTGATTGGTGAGAAAGAGAAAGCTGAGTAAGCGTGTCGCTGCCAAACGTGTGTGACCCCGTGACCATTCACCTTTTGGATTCAAGAGTTTCAGCTTCACATCACGTTCCACCCCTGCGTCTGTCAGTCTATCGCTAAGCATTTTTATCCAAAAAAAACCCATAAGAAACAAAAGTTTTTTAAAGAATTTTAGAGTTGAATAAAAACAGAACAGTGATGGATTAAAATGTTTAAAGAATTTATCAATCCATCTACTTTTTGTGGATGACCAGGCAGAATAAAATGCCATGCTGCCGCATTGAAAGTTCATATAATCAAAATTAGATTCTGTTCCGTTTTCTTCCACTTTTACAGGTCCGGGTTGCGGAGGCAACTACCTCAGATGGTAAACCCAGGATTGTTTCACCTGGGGGATCCCAAGGCGTTCCCCGTCCAGCTATAAGACATAATCTCTCCAGCAAATCCGGGGTCTCCCTGTAGGTCTCGTCCCGGTGGGATATACCTGGAACACCTCATCAACAAAAGGCGTTCAGGAGGCATCCTAACAAGATGCTCAAACCACCCCATCTGGCTTCTCTCGACCCGGAGGAGCAACTACTCCGAGCTACTCCCGGATGACAGAACTCCTCACTCTCACACAAAATTAGACTGAAAGAAGTTTAAAATTCTGATAAAACACAATTTTAAAAAGTCTTTGTTGCTAAGTTACCCCTTTTTTGCTGCCAGGTGGGATAAATGTCTTATTGATTGGCTGATAATTTGTTTCTGAGCCAAACAGACTCAATACATCAGCATACATACATGTGGTCTTATTTAACTGTTAGTCTTTGCTTTGAATGCAAAGCTGTTTATTTTGACTGTTTGTTTCTGTGCAAAGTGCAGAAAATGGATTTTTAGAGCCTCTTGTTGATCATCCTTCATTAATAAATGTGTTTAGGCTGCAAGTTACTGTAACTGTGAGAATATTTGTGAGCAAGTAGCCAATGAACACATGAGGATTAGGCCATAGGAGGACATTTTCTGGTGATCAGTGAAGGTGATTAGTCTACATATGCACTCATTTTTCTTTCTGTCTTTCCCAAAAAATATATTTACTGCTCATTTTAATTAAATCTAACTGAAAAATTTAAACTGACAAAGTTTTTTATTTTTATTACCTGTTGTTATAAAGGTGTAGTGGAGTTACAGCGCCGTCGTGTGGAGGCTTTGTGTACTGCAACGCAATGAAAAGTGTTTCTCTTCAAAATTCATCTGCAAAAAATAAAAAAATTAAAGTAAAATTTAATTCTTAGGAAAGATTCTATTTAATCAAAAACAATGTAGTATTTTTATTCAAACAGTAAAAATGCAAATTTGGCAGAATTTGTTTAAATTGGATGAAGGTTAAGAGTAATTTTATTTCAATTTAATTTTTTATATTTTTAGAACCGATAAAAATATTTTAAGATTTTTTGCAGTAATTAGATTAATTATCACAGTTGACTTAAATTAGGTAAAAAAAATGTAAAGAAAGTGAAAACAAATATTTTAAAAAGTATTAGTTAAAAAAACAACTTTTAAATCCAGTAAAATGTTTGTTTTTTCTTATCAAATCAGAATAAATATCATAATAATTGTTATAAATAGTTTAAAATATATTTATTACCTGTAATTTTTCTGAGAGGATTTTTTCCAATAATTTAAAAAGTTTTTATTGTTTGTTTCTTAGCAACGACCCGGAAGAGATTGTCAGTTAAAAAACGCGGGTGAAAGAAAAGCTGGCCGTGTTTTTTTTTTTCTTTTTTTGGGGGGTTTGGGTTTTTTTGGGGGTCTGAAATGAAGAGAAGTAAAGCTGCTGGAGGAGTAGAAGTCAAACAGGTCATCCAGACTTTATGTCGGCTCTTAGCGGCCGTCGGTCTGGATGCCATCCCGCCACCAGAGGCCTTCAGGCGGGCAAAGTTTGGAGACGGACCGGAGGTAACACCGGTTCCCACAAAAAAAAAATAAAGAAAAATATCCTTAAAGTCTTATTTTATTATTATTTATTTTCAGATTTTTTATTTAAAATTAAATATTTAATTTTAAAATAAATTAAAATGTCTTTTTTTTTTTTTTTTTATTATTCCAGATGCCTATTTATGACCATGTTTGGTAAAATCATAAACACTCTTTTTTTTTTGTTTACTATTATTTATGTTTATTTTCAAGTTTTATTTAATATAAACCAAATATTAGAATAAAATCCACAGTGAGTCATCATTCTAGCATCATGGTCCTCGCCTGTGGAACAGCCTGCCAGAGGAACTCAGGGCCACAGAGTCGTTCATGTTTTAGAAGAGGCTGAAAACATTTCTAACTTTAGTTTTACTTGGTTTTAATTTAATCTGATTTGATGTATTTATTTATATACTTTAAAAAAATATTATTCTGATTTACCCTTAAGATTCATTTAATGGGCTGCATGGTGGCTTCACAGCAAGAAGGTCAGGGGTTTGAGTCCTGGAATGGGGGCGAGGCTTGAAACACTGGTCTTTCTGTGTGGCGTTTGCGTGTCCTCCCTGTGAATGTGTGGGCTTTCTTCGAGTACTCCAGTTTCCTCTCACCCTCCAAAAGCATACATGTTAGGTTGATTGGCCGCTATGAAATTGAGTGTGTGTGTCGAGGGAAATCCGTTGGGATGGGTGGCACCCCCTGCGACCACTAAGCGGTTTAGTAGACAAAAACTAAACGTCACTGTTTTATTCAGTGAATCAAAACCAAAAATATTCTAACATTAATCCTTTCTTTTTTAGAAAAAAAAAGGACATATTTTATGAAGAAGTTTCCGTCTGTTCAATCGCGTGACCTCAGCTTTTCATCTCTAACATGCCGGGCCGCGACTGTGTTTCCATGGAAACCAGGCCTCTGGTTGGTTGATCTGTTGGTTCTGTTTTAGCAGGAAAAGTTCTGGGAGTTTCTGGCCAACCTCCTTCAGATTAGCGGAGAAGTTTCCAGCTCTCAGATCCCAGGAGGTGAGTTTAAACCACCTGCTGGTATTGGAGCGATGACTGAAATTCTGGGATGCCTTCTCTTTAGGTCGCCGAGAGCTGGTAGTCGTGGGCTTGTGGCAGAGCGGTTACCATGCCGACTGGATGTACGGACGACAGGATGCAGCGAGCAGCAGAGACCTCCTTCTTGCTTTGGGCTGGCTTCTGGCTGCAGGAACTCTGGAGAAACTGTTTGTGCGGCGTGTCCAGGAGCTGGACCACACCCTACTGCATGCTCTACAGGTGGGTTTACCTGCACAGGTAAGATGGCACGTAGAACAGTGGCAACAGTTAAAAATCAGTCAAATCATCTCATCGTAAGTTTAAGGACCACTAAAAGCGCGCTGATAAAGGTTAGTTTTTAAATGATATTTAAATACTGGGATTCTTATCTCCTGTAGGAGACTGTTCCAGAGAGTCTGGGTTTGTCTTAATCTGGACTGTGGGATTATTTGAAAACCTTTTGCTTAAGACCTGGAATTTGATTTGGAACAAGAAGATCAGCGATATCTTCTGGGGCCAGAGCACAGCATGCTTTAAAAACAATCATTAAAGTCTTTAAATCTATTCTAAAACTAACTGGAAGCCAATGCAGGGAAGCTAAAACAAGACAAGAAACAAGACATAAAAACAAAAATGTAAAATAAACTGTGCAATGCAGAGAGTGTCTTATTGAGGTTCAAACTGCTCCCAAAAAAGTAACTGTTAGAATCCTGAACTTACATAAGATTTTATCTCCGATTTGACTTGAGACTCCAAATTCAATTCAATATTAAAGAAAAGCCTTGGTGTCTGTCTGCTCTTGGTTGTTTCAGGTGAAGACAGAGTTTTCTGGAGAGTTCCAGGTGGATCTGGCCTCGCTAAAAAGGCTGCACTGGCTGACGGGAAGTTTGAAATACCACGGCCGAACTCTGCTCTCTCTCATCCATGAACGAACCCGAATCCTTCACACTGTGAGGAAATTTACCTGTTTAGACTTATGATTGTTACATGTACTGGGGGCTGATTTGTGAAATGGGCTTACTCTCAAATCTATGAGACTATCAGGTTTATATTGTCTTGAAATTACATTTCTTATCATCGTAACAGTGGAACAGATCCATATTTATACAGTGTAAAATCTGCAACAAAAATGACCACCATCCCATCCCTGCACAAAGTCAGATCTCGATTGTGTTCATTATCATTGCCAACGTTTCCAAATGGAGTTTCATGGATCAATTTCCAGTCAGGTTCCATAATCAGGTTCTCCATCTCATCGATCCCGATCGGTGCCATCTTCTGACAAGAAACAACTACATCAACTCTTTACAAAAGTTTCTCAATCATACTCAGGGACATCATTTCAAAAGCGAGCGGCAGCTTTGTTTTCAGACTTCACCATCTTCGGAGCATGTTACCGTGCCGTTACCGTTACATGAAGACCAGTAGTAAACAAGTTTTACCAGAAGATGATTATTGCTCTTCTATCCTCAGGTTCTATCGTCTGCTGCTCAGAGTTCAGCCGTGCTGCAGCAGGTACCAGCTCCTCCTTCAGCTGCTGATGTGTGTTTGCAGCAGGACGCTGTCTCCTTGCAGCAGCTCTGCCGCCTCATGGAAGCTTACCTCAGCTGGAGGCAGGTGGAGAAAGTCTTCTGGATCTGGATGGTGCGTTCAACAGATCAAAACACAGCTTACACACCCATGGAATATAATGGAGTTACATCAGGCTTTTTTTTAACAGTGTGTATTTAAGTTTCTAAAAACAAATCAGTATAAATGCGATTCATTATGTGTGTGTACCAGAGGGGTAACAACACACACACAAAAACTATAGTTTGGTAAACACTTCACTTTTGAAATTGTGGTTCACAAGAGTTCCAAAGCCGAGGAGCCGAGCAGCTGAATCCTCTCTACGTAGAGAAGGAGCTGTGACTTTACCAAGGATGTGGGCAGTGGATCAAGTTGTACAACATATAGGATTAAATTTACGCTATGTGTGTGTGTGTGTGTGTGTGTGTGTGTGTGTGTGTGTGTGTGTGTGTGAGTGTGTGTGTGTGTGTGAATGCAGGACAGTGTGATAGATACTCATCACAGTGGACTTGAAAGGAGAAGGCCCCAACAACCTCCCAGCAGAGGTCAAACAGTGTGTCACCATGGAGATGGTGGGCTGTGGAAGCTGGACAACGTTCTAAGGAGCCTCCCAGTGAGTAACCCACACACACAATTCAGAGAGTGGACACACTGATGATCCTCCTTCTCGTCTTCACAGGAAACAAATCCAGAAGAAATGCTCCAGGGTGCTCCCTCACACCCTCTTGTTTGCGACCCCCTTCCTGTTTTATCCCAGCTGCCTCAAGTCTGTCGAGCCAGGCTTCAAGTGGATGAACGTCCTGCACCCAGAGGCCAGAGGGAGGGCCTTCAGAAACACAAAGAGGGTTCCTGTGTGACGGACCCAGCCGAGCCCTTGGGCGTGGTTGGTGCCTCTTTGGAGTTTCCGGTCCGTCAGGCTGTGGACTTGCTGCTGCAAGCAGAACGTGAGCTGCTTCAGCAGAAAAACAGAAGGAGACTTTCCAACAGGATGAAACTACAGGATCTTCTCAGCAAGAGGAAGGAGATGCTGCTCGTCCCGCTGGACAGAACCTGAATAAATCACCTTGTTTATGAGCTGTTCCTCCTAGTTTTAGTTTCTTACAGCAAGAAACATGCCAAAAAAGTTCTTTACAAGGTGTTCAGTTTGTTTAGATTTTTGACGTGAGAAAACTTACTTTACTTTACTTTTTCACAGCCAATCAGAACCCTGCAGGGCTGATAGTGGCTCCTAGGATTTTTCAAAGTCAACTTGGACTAGTTTCATTGAGCTTTTACAGATTCTATATTTAAGACAAGGAAACTTAAAGTTAGGGTAGTCAGGGTTCAAGTCCCGGATGGGACGAGGCTTGGAACACTGAACTTTCTATGTGGAGTTTGCATGCTCTCCCCAAATATGTGTGGGTTTCTTTTCACCTTCCAAAAACATGCATATTAGGTTGATTGGTCGGAATGGAATTACCCCTAGTAGTGTGTGTGTGTGTGTGGCCCTACGACAGACTGGCAACCTGCCTCTCACCTTAAATCAACTGGGGTAGGCTCTAGCACTCCCTGAGACCCTGTTAGGGAGTAAGCGGTTTTTCCTTTTTGAAAAAGTCTAACGGTATAAGTATTTGGGACGTTTGGTTCGGTGGAGGGCTTTGCACCAATGAATCTGGTGTTTGCGTCACTGCTAGCATCATTCATTGATATATTTAGGAAAAAATAAACTTTTTTTGATCATCAGTTACTGAATTTATAGCCATTTACATAACTGACTGGGAGCCGGGATGACCTAGTCTGGGAGGATAGGGATAGCATCTAATGCTAGCTAGCAGCTTGTTATGTTTTCATTTTTTTGTAGCAATAAAACCACCAAACAGTGAGTTTAGCAAGTAGTTTTTTTAAAATTAAGTGACCTCAAAACAGAGTTTTTGTGATGGTTCTTTCCCAAAACTCAGGAAAGCTATTTAAAAATGAAGCGATTGGCTTTCTTCGTGTCCAGATGCTACGTGTGATTGGATGAAGTCAAACATCTTGAACATCATCTGCATATTTATTCATTCATCAAGTAAACGATCACCAACATTTTTCTTTTCTTTTTTTTAATGAAGAACAACCAACATATTTTATCAAACCTCTGAGATGTAAAAGACCCGTTCAAACTGGCTCGTGCCATCAAGAATTAACCACCAACAGCTTCTGCATGTACGAGTTGAGCCACTTCTGTCTCTCCATGGAGGTGAGGAGTTTACTCTTCTCCCTGAAGGCAGCGTCGTCGGCCACCACCATGTTCCGCTTCATCACACGGCCTCCTTCAGATGCCCATTCGGCAGGCCATTCGCCCTCCACGCTGCTGCATGGCACAGGTGAGAGGTAGCAGAAAGGACCATCACACACCGTATCGGGAACCTCCTTTACTAAGAAATGAATAAATCTTCTACTAAGAAACCGTTTTGACTGCAAACTTCATTTGTAACATAGCTGAAAACTAGCTGTTTTCTGGTATTTTGCTACCTATGGTCACCAGCTGTCGGTGGTGACCGAAAGAATGAGATCGCAGATACAAGCGGCCGAAATGAGCTTCGTCTCGGCTCTCACTCAGAGATTGGGGGAGGAGTTCTGCCATCCAGGAGGAGCTCGGGGTTGAGCCGCTCCCTCCAGGTCGAGAGAAGCCAGATGGGGTGGTTCAGGCATCTGGTCAGGATGCCCCCGAGCGCCTCGCTGGTGAGGTGTTTTGGGCACGTCCCACCAGGAGACCAAGAGGCAGACCCCAAACCCACTGGAGAGACTATGTTTCACAGCTGGCCGGGAAATGACTCGAGGTCCTTCCAAGTGAGCTGGAGGGTGGGCTTCCTGTCTGAGGCTGTTGCCCCCGCGACTCGGCCCCAGTTAAGCGAAAGACAACGGAACGGAAAGAGCATCTATCGACAAATATTTTTTAAATTTTTATTTAAATTTACATACTCTATACATTCCTCTCTGGGGAAATTTGTGTGCTGCACTATTACACCGCAGCAGGCTACCTTAACAGTGCCAATGGTGGGAGAAACAGGGGGTTTAGGTGTCTTCTCCAAGGACCCTATATGTGAACTCAGTGGGAATCGAATCTGCAAACCTCGGTTAACTTCCAGTCCGAGGGCGATCGCGCTACCCCCGAGCCACCTTCTCTCTATATCTAGTTTTCGTGTTAAGCTAGCATCACTACTCAGTTGTCTGAATCAGTGAAGTGTCCATAAAACCTATCCCATCTAATCCGTGAAATAAAAGATCCCCTCTTTCTGTGCTCTGCAGCTCTTTTCAACAATCTAGCATGAACTGATGGGTGAGGGTGTTGATTTGTGGTGTGGATCGTTTATCTCGACAAGGTAGCCCATCTTGACAGAACACCTCCTCACCTGGGTTCTGTCCTGGGTGGGGCAAAGAGCCATGCCTCCCTCAGTAGCCCCGCCTTGCTGGGTGTGGACAACATCTGGATGTTCCAGTCCTGAAGTGAGATAGAGGGAAATAGGACGTCCCAGTCACCTCGTTTAGGGTCATCAGGATCGTCAGGACTTCTGTAAAGGAGGAGATGGATTAAATGAGCAAAGTTTAACGAGGGAAAGGATTCTAATACGTTTTAGAGAGGTAACCTGAGAGGGAGTCGGGTGTGAGGAAAGCTGGAAGCAACGGGGATCATTCCCAAGATGCAAAGCAGCAGGAAGAACAGGCGGGGGAACACAGGAAGCTCAGACATCCTACAAAATAAATGCATCACATTAGTTTTTTTTATTCATTTTAAAGAGAGGGTTTCTTACGGAATCAACTTTTTGGGGGTTTTCCACAGAGTTTGAAAGTTATTTCCACAATAAAAATATCTTTTGCAAGGTCTATTGATAGGAAATTCAGACATAATTTAGCCATGGATTTTGTTCTCCACACATTCTTTTGAAAGCTGCAAGTGACTTAGTGCACATGCTGTGCTCACGCTTAGTCCCAAAAAAAAAGAGTGTTTCTAAAAAAATAAGAATATCATAGAATTTGCAGTAGTTTTGCAAAATTGATGCACTTTACACTGTTTTTACATTTTCAAACAAATTTACACTGTGTCGTGTACGCGGCCAGAAGGGGAAAGACTCAGTGGAGAGCGAGAGGAGGGGGAAATGCACAATATCAAAAATGGCAGTGAAACCTAATATGTTTATAACTTTTTTTTCTGACAAATTTTGCATTTCTGAGCAAAAAAAGTAATATGTTTATCTTATATGATCTCTAATGATTGTTCCCTGTGGAAGATTAATAGACTCTGAAATCAACTATCTTTATTTTAAATTGGATTTAAAATCTTTCAAAATAATAAACTAAAAACCCAAGATATGAAAAGGTTAAAATATTTTCAGAATTTTGATAAAAGAGACAAATTTGAAACTTCTTTTAAAATATGGAACAAAAATCCAAATCTGTTTTATCAGAAAAAAACAATGAGATTCTATCATTTCATTTTCAAACAAATATAAAAATAAAAAAATTACATTTTGATTAAATTTATTTAAAATGTAAAAATAAACTTCTTCAAAAACACCTTTTAAAATTTAACCACAATTATTTATTTACATTAATATACACTGAAAAAAATAACTAAAAAAAAGTATTTCAAACATTTTAATATTACCAACTTTTCAATTTCTTTATCCTCTCATAACAAAGAAAAAATCCAGAGCAAATTAAAGGAAAAATTATTTAATAATAAAAACATTAGAAAGTTAATAAAAATAGAATCTTGTCCCAAAAATATTTTTAAGTATTATTTCTTCATTTTATTTTGCATTTTTAAAAAAAGTCTTTTTTTTTTTAATTCAATTACTGGTAATTTTAATATTTTATTATAAAGAAAAAAATGTTTACATTTTTATTGATAAGTACATATTTTTTCAACCTAATTAGTTTTGATCAATTTCTTTGAATTTTTAATTAATTTAACTTATTTCAGAATTTTTCTCTTTCATAAATTCAACTTGTCATATTTAGTTTTTTTTTAAAAATTCCATTTAAATAAATTAGAACTAAATCATGTTGTGATTTAATGATGGGTTCAGTGAGGGCTGCTGTGGTGGGGTCTGCTCTCACCTTCCTCTTAGAGGGTCCCACTGCTTCAGATGGCTCTCCAGGATCAACAGGCTTCTTCTTCTGGAATAATCAACCTGCTCTTCAAGTACAGTGGTAACACTCTTTAGGAATAATTGGCCCAACTTTCCAGCAAATGTGATCTTTCTCTCCAAGATGAATGATGTTGTCCAATTAACGGTGATCTAACTGTGTGAGAACATCTGCACAGTCTGATCATCTGAAAAGATCTTCTCTGGGTTTTTATACCTGCACACTTTGGTTCCCACCATCTGGTGGAGCTTGTTAGTCGCTTTTTTTTTACCTGCTTTTATTCCTCACTCACGTATAAAAAACAAACAGCTCGAAGGATTTTACTTTGGAAAAGTAGCAATGGGGATCAGTGACATTTTATTTCAAATTGAAATCAAATTTACCATTCACCGCCCCCCTTACAAAATCCTGGATCCGCCCCTGTTAAATGTGGCTGAACTCAAATATAACCTTTAAATAAAGTTGATCGACTGTGTGATTCGAGATATCGAGGCAGAAAAAAGAAGAAACAGATTCAAAAAGATAAACGCTACACAAAATACAAGTCAGACAATCACAGAGAGCGCCTTCAATCAGACATATGTTGGAGATGTCACTGAAAACCAACACCTCCGTGAAGCTGGCCCCTCTTAAAAAACTATATATATATATAAACAAAAATAAACAAAAAATTGTCAATCGTTTGTGCTGTAAAAATGTTTGTTTGTGCTATTTTAGTTTTTTAAAAAAAGATATTTATGATTCTTTTATAGGTCAATCTGACGTAATCCAGCCCCTCATTTTGCTTAAAAATGCGAGAAAACTCCGAAAAATGGTGTCTATCGTTTGTGCGACGTTTGTGCTGTTAGTGTTAGCGTTAATACATTTTGCCCGGGATTTACAGCAACCTTTTGAAGCCATGGACTAAAGATGACACCTCGTGACCCAGTTTCACACCTCTCGTTAACAGGAATTTCTATTCACTAGGCTTTTAGTATTTTTATAATAGGGCTCGTTTACTGGTCTGTGGCTACAATAGGAGCCATTCACGGCCATCTTAGGTAACGCAGGCTCATTAGTCGAGCCCTGCTTTACTATTTTTTTTACCTTTTACTCAGGTTAGTATAAATAGATCCAGTTTTCTGTCCATTTCATTCAGATTGAAAATGATTTCCAGATGAAAGTCGAAACGTCTCGTTCAAGAATTAAACTGTCCAGAAGACTTTTTTGAAACTTTTTCTACTATGGATCACTCCTGGATGAATGAGGGACTACGCAGGCTGTTAGTGTTGTAAAAAATTTTGTTTGTGCTGTTTTTTTTTTTTTTATTTTAAGAAATACAATTTGGACGATGACGTCATTCAAACCTTCATTTATTTCAGGTCGTCGCGATCCTTGATGACCTCATCGTCCAAATTGTATTTCTTAAAATGATAATAAAAAACTAAAACAGCACAAACGATTGACATATTTTTTGTTTATTTTTGGTTATATACATTTTTAAGAGGGGCCAGCTTCACGGAGGTAAAACCAAGAGATCGCCTTTTTCTTTCTGAAATAAAATGCTTCAAACTGAACGGTATATGCGTGATTTTAACATTAGTGTGTGTGTGGGTATAATCTAAAAGCTGTGAGTACAAGTAACATTTTATGTATACAACTCTCATTTGCTACGACTTTAAAACTTGCTACGACCACGAATCCAATTTTGTGGGTACAAGTAAAAAAGACGTGGAAATGACGTCACTATTATAACAGGAAAAGTAATCAAACACAGAGACATTTGAGATAGTTTTGCAACAGAGGCGTCGATGCTTCATAAAGCTCCATTTCCCATCACTACAGACAATCACTAAGAACTCAAACAATAAGACTGACCATCATGAGGAGCACTAGTAAGACAATCATCAGAAGCATCTGCATAAGACAAGGAATCATAAAGAGAACCAATAATAAGAGCGATGCTCATCAGGAGCACCTATGACAAAATTGACAATGGAGGAATGAAATCCAGCACAACTAAGCCTTCATAAATGAGCCATGATCATAGCGTATCAACACATGAATGTACGCACCCCAAAGGCAGCACATCCAGTTTGGTTGCTGCCTCGAGGACGAGAACAAGAGGAAACAAAGTGTCACTTGGAAACATTTAATGGTCCGAGAAGTCGGCCGTTATTCGTACTACAGCTCATCACAGTGTGTTTGGATGCAGAGAAGGAGGAACCATGGGAAAATAATGACCTGCACACAGGAAGGAGCTAATGATGCTCTTCATGTCATCCGGAATAACGAGCTCAGACTCCAGGCCTGAGTCACTTCTCTCCTCCTTCTCCAGCCTCTCATCACACAACGTTCCTGCGTTCCTAAAAATTCCAGGAAGCCACCTTGTTAGAGGATTATTTAAATGAAATTTACCGTAGCGCCGAGTAATGATCCTCAGGAGATTTTAACATCTCAGCTGAATAAACTCAACCAGAAAGAGAACCCGGATCAAGAGGAGCATCTTCCTGGTGCTCTCTGGTTTGAGACAAGAAGAAAGGAGACATGAGGCTGCAAAGAAGACAAAAATACAACTTAATGACGCCATCGCAGATCTTCATAAACGAATGTTTTTTAAAGAATAATAAATTTGCCATCACTTATAAGCAGATGTATTTAAACATCTTGTGGACTCTATGAGACATTAACAACCTCAGTCAATCTACGGCTTACCCAAAGTCCACAAACAGGATGTTCCTCTTAGACCCATTGTGTGCAGCACTGACTCTATAACCTACAACGTAGCCAAATACCTGAAAACCATCTTGACCCCCTTAGTGGGTAACACAGAACACCACGTGGAGAACACACAAGATTTTGTAGAGAAAGTGAAACATGTACATATAGACAAAGATGACATCATTGTTTCTTATGACGTTGTATCACTCTTCACCTGCATCCCTACAAAAGAAGCTGTAACAGCAGTCAGACAAAGACTACAAGGGGACACCACACTGCAAGAAAGAACCAAACTGACTCCGGAACACATCTGCAACCTGTTGGACATTTGTCTCAACTCCACTTACTTTCAGTTTCGTGGTGGTTTCTACAGACAAATCCACGGCTGTGCGATGGGCTCTCCAGTGTCCCCCATAGTAGCTAATCTTTACATGGAGGAGGTTGAGAAGCAAGCCCTGAGCACATTCCCAGGAAATCCACCCAGTCACTGGTTCCGCTATGTTGATGACACTTTTGTGAAGATCAACAAGCAATATCTGGAAGCCTTCACTTCACACATCAACATTGTGGATCCGAACATCAAGTTTACACGTGAAGACTCCAAGGACAACCGGTTGGCCTTTTTAGACTGCGCTGTGATCATAGGGGAGGACGGGAATTTGCAACTGGAGGTATACAGGAAACCCACGCACACAGACCAGTACCTACAGTTTGACTCTAATCATCCTTTGCAACACAAACTGGGTGTCATCAGAACTTTACAACACAGGGCGGAGGAGGTACCCACGAGCACAGAGGCTAAGGAGAAGGAGACACAGCATGTCCGAAAAGCCCTCTCGGTCTGTGGCTACCCCAAATGGGCCCTGAATAGGGTGAGAGCGTCCAAGAAACATGAGAAGAGGGAAACAGAAACTGAGAAGAGAAAAAATGGAGTCTCTATTCCCTACGTGTCAGGACTGTCCGAGAAGTTACAGAGAATCTTCAGACAACATGACATCCCGGTTTTCTTTAAACCGGTCAACACATTACGTCAAAAACTAGTACATCCTAAAGACAAGTTGCCTACGGAAAAACAGAGCAATGTAGTTTATTCGATCCGGTGCAGTGAAGGGAGCTGCAAAGAAAACTACATTGGGGAAACAAAGCAACCACTCCACAAAAGACTTTACCAACACAGAAGAGAAGCCTCTAGTGGTCCACAGTCTGCTGTACATCTGCATCTTAAATCCACCAAACACACTTTTGAGGACAGTGAGGTGAAGATTCTAAGTAGAGAGAAAGGTTGGTTTGAAAGAGGGGTGAAAGAAGCCATTTTTGTGATGAAAGAGAATCCCTCACTGAATCGGAATGGAGGCGTTAGATACGTTTTGCCCGGTATCTATAGCAGCCTTTTGAAGCCATGGACTAAAGATGACACCTCGTGACTCAGTTTCACGCCTCTCGTTAGCAGGTTTCTCTTTTCACTAGGCTTTTAGCATTTTTATAATAGGTTTGTTTACTGGTCTGTGGCTACAATAGGAGCCATTCACGGCCATCTTAAGGAACATTCTCATTGGTCGAACCCCTCTTACACTTTTTTTACCTGTTACTCAGGTTAGTATAAATGGATCCAGGTTCCAGTCCATTTCATTCAGATTGAAAATGATTTCCGGATGGAAGTCGAAACGTCTCGTTGAAGAATTAAACTGTCCAGAAGACTTTTTTGAAACTTTTTCTACTATAACCTCAGTCAATACTTTTTATGATCAAAAACCTGGTTTCAGTGAAAAGTAAGTATTTCTATTGATTAGAGACACAAACCCTGAAAAAGTCCAAAAAAATCCAAGCAGAATTTACTACTTACACAGTATTCACAAAGCATCGCTGGGCTTTCAGCGTAACAAATTCTTCCATACTGACTTTATCAATATGAAATGTCATTTGGACATGGATGGAGATAAAACTTTGAGAGATGAAAGAGAAGACAGGCCAAGAGCATCATGGTAATGGTTTCAGCAGGTAAATCTCTTAGAAGCATCACAGAGGGACGGGAACGCCTTCAAAGCCTTCTCTGCTGGCCTAAAAAATTATCCAAATCCCAAACTGGTTGTTCAATACAATCCTTCACTTTTCACTTTGTCCCTATCACAACTGATGTTACTCAGGGCTCTGTTCTTGGTCCCCTCCTCTTCATCATCTACCTTCTTCCACTTGGTCATCTTTTCCAGAAACACCACATCAACTTCCACTGCTATGCAGATGACATCCAGCTCTACTTCTCCTGCAAATCAAGCTGGACAGATAATGATTCGTGACAAAAAAAAGCTTCCTAAAAAGAATAAGAAGAGTCAGACACAGAGAGAGGAGTTTGTAGTTGATGCCGTCCTGCGATTGGATAGAAGGAGCGGGAGGATGTACATCAAATAGCTGGGAGGAGGGCTGCTGGTGCATTTCGGAACGAAGCTGGAGAGATGATGGCAGGTATTTGAATATGCTTTTTGACCGGAATAGATGGAGTAAGACCAGTAAGCGGTGCGGATTGACAAGGAAGGTGTTTTTAATTAATCCCCTGACGAGAAAATACGATGGAAAAAAAGAGAACAGAGGAGACAGAGAAAGCAATAAACAGCAGAAAATGATTAGATGACAGATGATGCAGCCGGGTGAGATGACACGTCTTCTTCAAAATTTTCTTAATTTCCTTTCATACATTATTTTTCAGAGCTGCAAAATATTTTTTATCAGCAAATGACTGAAGAATGAGAACAAATAGGATTTGGGGGCTGATTTATTTTTAACTTAATTTTTGAGACCGATTTTTCTAAAGAAGTTGAACAAAGTAAAGAACTCTGAGCAGCTTGGGGGCTGAAGAAAACTTCAGCCGAAATATAATGAGAGAGGTCAGACTTTTACCATTAGACAGGAGAGCGAAAGGAGGATTATCTGTTGGTAAAATCCACATTATCAGTAGTAGTTTAATATGATATTGTTTATGAAGCCTTTGAGAATGGTTTTTTCACCACAATAGTTTTTAGTTTCTAATTCCAAGCAGCATCAGCGGCCAATTTGTTTCTAGCTGTCCTGGTGACCACAAACTGCATTTTGATTGGCTTTAAATGCTCTCTATGGAAATAAAAGCCTTGACAAATAACTGGAAACAAAAGTTTTACAAATATGTCATTTATTTACATTTATTTATACTAAAAAGGTGAGTTTTAAAAGTTTTTAGTTTTGTTTTCCACACTGAGGCTCAGATTTTTTTCTGTGGTCCATGAGCACCAGTCTGAGATGGAATAATAAGGATGATAAAAACCGCAACATGGTCATGGACGTGCATGTTACATGCGGTCGTTAAAGCACAAGCGTACCTCTTGTTCTGCTTGCAAGTCCTCCCACATTACAAACACCTGAGGTTAAAACTTCCAACACCACCAGCGTGCACAGGGAAATGGTTACCACGACAACAACGGCTTGTCTACAAGTTAATCAATGTCCCATCCTCCTGATTTGATTTGGACTGTTCATCATCAGGTGTGTCCGAGGATTCTGATTGTAGAGCAAATGGTACTAGGTCCGGGGCAGCCTGGCACATATACGCCGGTCGCCCGTTGGGTTGGCCCATCTGTAGGCCCAGTGGAAGGCCCACAGGGTGACCTGGTGGGTGGAAGACGAAGCCACAGGCTCCTGTTGGAAACGTCTTTTTCACGTCCAGGGCTAGTTCGGAAGGCGAGACAGACTGCTGAACTCCGTTGCTGTACACACCAAGTGTGTAAGAGTCTGAGAAGGAAAAAGAGGGATGATCGTCAGAAGTGCCAATGCTTTCTATTTATCTATTACAGGTGTAACGGTACATGATTTCATTTTGATTCAGTACGGTATGTCCGGGTTGGTGCAGGATTGTGTAGAAATGATTCCACACAATTTGTGTGTGTATACAATCTACCAGTGCATGAGTGCAGCAACAGGATCTCCCGGTGAACCAATTACAGACAAGTTTCCATGTGGATAGTAGTAATGAGACAATTCACTGATTTCCCATTTCAATTATATTTTGATTGTGGAACGATCATTTTTAAAATAAATATTTTTAATCTAAGCCCGGGCTTTTGCCTCAGCGACCACCGAAGCTGTGTTCCCAGCAGACCCTCACAGATTGTTTGGGCCTGCCAGGTTTGACCGGTTTTCTCCCCCACAACCACGTGGTTGTGCGGCCTTAGGTGGGCTCTAACTCAGAGATAGGGTTAGGAGCTCTGTCATCTGTGAGGGGCTTGGAGTAGAGCCGTTGCTCCTCCGGGCCAAGAGAAGCCAGATGGAGTGGTTCAGGCATCTGGTTAGGATGCCTCCCGAATGCCTCGCTGGTAAGGTGTTTTGTGCACGTCCCACCGGGAGGAGACCCAGAGACAGACCCCGGACCCACCGGAGAGCCTGTGTCTCACAGCTGGCCAGGGAACGCCTTGGGATTCTCCCGGTTAAGCTGTAGGATGCAGCTGTGGTGAGAAAACTTTGGCTTCCCATCTGAGGCTGTTACACCTGCGACCCGGCCCCAGATAAGCGGAAGACAATGGAATGGAACGTCTTTTAAAAAGTACGTATTACGTAGGCAAGTTTCTATAACTCCTTTAAAATATCAACTTTATCAATATATTTAAGTTTAAAAACAAGTGAGTGAATGTCACACAGAAACAATGGGGTCTAAAGTTGACTGTGTGTAACTTGGTCTGAATATGTGTGTGATTGATGGTTGGACCTTTTTCATAACGAGCAGCACAGAGATCAGAGAGATCCTTGATGGTCGTGGTGGGCCAGACTTCCATGGTTTTTGGGTTAGCTCCAAACTCTGGACAATAAACAGTCAGGAAGTCCTGTACAGACATAAAGAATATGATCAGGGCAAACAGCTTCCTGATGTTGGAATGCGTGGAACTCCCATCCATCTGTTTATCCATCTGTGTTATCCAAAAGACAGATTCAGGAGGCGGGCATGCAGACAGAAAAACCCATACTTCCCCTCTCCCAGGTAAGTTCTTCCATCCATCCCCAGATGGTCCATCGTTCTTCAGATTTCTCCCTCCAGCCCCTCTTGGTCTCTGTGACAGCATAGGGCAGTGTCTGTATCCATGGTAACAGGTCTCCTTGGTGAGGGGCGAGGAAGGGTATTTACCTGCACAACTGTTGAGGTCGCGGAATCCTGGGTGACTGTCCGTCGTTTCTCCCATTGCGTGATGGACTCCTGAATCTCTCTGCTTAACTGGCGGGTCGCTGTCCTCAGCTGGTCGTACATCTTTATTTGCTCGAGTGCTCCATAGGTGGTGGTCAGATAGTAGGAACCTGGAAACGATCACTGTCATATTATACCGATACGGCAACCATTTTTTTTCTGAAAAATTTTAGATGTTGGCTTTTCAACCGGCACGACATCATAGCTGGTACTGAGTAACTGTGGACAGTTTCATTAAAAACTCTTAGGTGGTTTGGAAGACACTGTGTTCACAAGGATTTATGACCTCAACTTTTGTTGTTCAGATTGCTCTAAAAAGCTACAGCAGTTCATCTATCGTTTGTACTGAGTAGCTGTGGGCAGTTTAATTAAAACCTCTTCTCTGATTTGGGAAATAACACAAAACTATAAACAGCCCCAGCGCTGCATCATTATGTGGGCGGAGGCATAAAAATGTGTCAAACATCAAATTGCAGTTGCGACATCCACTGAAAAATTGCGATTGGATATTTTGTGGTTATGATTTATCCCCACGTACCTTCACCGTGAGTTAACGCGGGATCCATCAGCTCCATCGTGTACTCCACATCCATTTGCAGGGAGGGGAGGTTGGACCGTGCCAGGACGTACAGCATAACGGGCAGAAAGTCATCGGCGCCAAAGGGACGATCTGTAACACATGTAGTGCTGATTTCTGCAAAATGTTGGGGTATCCCTTCGCCCTCACCCACCTGGTAGAGCTCCCACCTGGATTGCTGACAGCCATGGAGGAGTAGATGAGTTTGGAGGTTTTAAGCAGCATGAGGATTTTCTTTTGAGGAGAATATTCCTTATGGAGGCGGTCCAGCTTCCCTTTGATTTTGTCCAGGGTGGCCAACTCGGGGACGGAGGTAGTGATCCCTAAAGATGTGGTGGAGCACGCCCGAACAATCGACTGACACACACACGCAGACATTTACACATAAAAACATCTTTGAGCACACATACACACAAACACATCAAAACAATATAAAGGCGTGCTGCACCCACACACATAAAAGTCCAAAAGTTTGGACACAGCTTCCCAATCTTACACACACATCTTCTTCTTTCGGCATTTCCCTTAAATGGAAGAAACTGACAGCAAGTCAGTTTCTTCCATCTAACCCTATCTGCTGCATCTTCTTCGGTCACACCAACTATCTTCATGTCTTCCTTCACTGTATCCATGAACTTCCTCGTTGGTCTTCCTCTAGGCCTCTTTCCTGGTGGTTCCAAATCCAGCATCTTTCTTCCGATGTACTCTCTCTCTCTCCTCTGCACATGTCCAAACCATCTCTGACTTTATCTCCAAAACCTCTAACATGTGCTGTTCGCCTGATATGATTTCTAATCCTGTCCATCCTGGTCACTCCCAGAGAGATCCTCAGCATCTTCATCTCTGCTACCTCCATCTCTGTTTCCTGTATTTACCTCAGTGACACTGTCTCTAGACCAATCAGCATGGCCGCTCTCACCACGGTTTTGTACGCTTTCCCTTTCATTCTAGCTGAAACTCTTCTATCACACATCACACCTGATACTTTCCTCCACCCGGTCCAGCCTGCTTGCACACGCTTCTTCACCTCTTTTCCACACTTTCCATTGCTCTGGACTGTTGATCCTAGACACCTAAAATCTTCCACCTTCTTCATATCTTCTCCCTGTAACCTCACTTTTCCATTTGGCTCCCTCTCATTCACACACATGTACTCTGTCTCACTCTGACTAATCTTCATTCCTCTTCTTTCTAGTGCAAACCTCCACCTCTCCACCACTCTTACACACATAGACACGTATAAACACACGCAGACACATTTACTCAAAGTAACCCACAAATACTCATGCTAACATGTCTATGCACACATTTATATGTGAACACTCACACATATAATTAATACACAGATATAAACATACACAGTCTGTCCACTCTTCTGACCTGATTGTCCAACAGCTGTTTCCTGGATCCGTCCTGCAAGTGCAGCCTATCTAGGTTCTGGTAGATGGAGGTCCTCAGAGGCTTCAGGACGCCCTTACACAGCGCCGTCTCGACAATGCTATCTGCAAACACACACACAAGCCAGGCTTCTATTTACAGGAGGTGAGGCGTAGCAGGATAGAAAGTGACAGAAGGATGGCGTACCCAGTTGGTCGTGCGAGATCTGAAGCTGTGGCTCCATCATGGCCTGCAGCTCCGCGCTCTGCAGGAGGTAAAACTTCAGCTGAGTCATCATTTGACGGATCTCCTGTAGGAACTCTACGGATTTTGAGTGCTTCGACATGGTTTCCAGTGTGAAGGTTCGATGCTCTTTCACCTAAAACAAAAAACATAATTCAGATTTTCTTTCATCGACTGACATTTTTATGTAAGGTCGACACATCTTGGGCTGCGGCATCAGCAATAACTGGCACGCTGCATCGGTCTGTCATGGTAAAGAGAGAGCTGAGCCGAAAAGCAAAGCTCTCGATTTACAAGTTGATCTACGTTCCTACCCTCACCTATGGTCACCAGCTGTGGGTGGTGACCGAAAAAATTAGATCGCGGATACAGGCAGCCGAAATGAGCTTCCTTCGCAGGGTGGCTGGGCTCTCACTCAGAGATCAGGTGAGGAGCTTCCTCCGCTCCTCTTTCAGGTCGAGAGGAGCCAGATGGTGTGGTTCGGGCATCTGGTCAGGATGCCCCCCGAGCGCCTCGCTGGTGAGGTGTTTCGGGCACGTCCCACCGGGAGGAGATCGAGAGGCAGACCCCTCACCCGCTGGAGAGACAATGTCTCACAGCTGGCCAGGGAAGGACTTGGGATCTTTCCGGATGAGCTGGAGGATGCAGCCGGGATGAGAGAAGCCTGGGCTTCCAGTCTGAGCCAGTCTGAGGCTGACCCGGGGCCGATGAGCGGAAGTCGACGGAACAAACAACTAGCCATTTTCAAGTTATTTTCACAAAATTTTAATGATCTAAATGCAATCAAAGCATCTCTTTCTGTGCTCCAGCAAAGAACTGTCATCATGAGAATATTTCTACAGCTGAGGCTATCGCAAACAACTCTGGCCCTCCTACCGGGATATATATGAAGAAAAGTCGTACGCAGTTTCCATTCACACACACACATGGTCATGGCAAGCATAGGAACAGTACAACTTTACTTTTAACTTCTTTCTATGGAAACATTTGGGCTTCCAAGTCAAATTTGTTGATGAAGGAGAGAATTTAGTGGATCAAACTGTGATGACACACACAAAAAAAGTTAAATGATGATGGAAACCGTTGAACCACAAGCGCTTATTACTGCAGCATTTAAATGTCCCTTTGCTTCACAATCCGACCTAGTTTGAGTGTATTTATAGGTGCATGAATGAGCCCATTGTCAGTTGTGAAAAATGAAAGTTTAAACACACGGTGAGAGTGTTTAACCTATGGTACAAAATAATTTCAGTCAATCGATTTGCCCAAATATGGAAGCGCAAAGCTGCCGTCAGCAAAAACAATTTTTTAGTTATGCGTAAGATTGCATTACTCCATGATGATATTTTGCATATCATCAACATTGCAATCTTCTTCTTCTTCTCCTTCCATTATTTACCTTCAGGGGGCACCACAGCAAGTCAGTTTCTTCCATCTAACCCTATCTGCTGCATCCTCTTCACTCACTTCCAACTATCTTCATGTCTTCCTTCACTGTATTCATGAACCTCCTCTTTGGTCTTCCTCTAGTCCTCTTTCCTGGTGGTTCCAAACGCAGCATCCTTCTTCCGATGTACTCTCTCTCTCTCTCTCTCCTCTGCACATGTCCAAACCATGTCAGTCTGGTCTCTCTGACTTTATCTCCAAAACCTCTACCATGTGCTGTTCCTCTGATCCTGTCCATCCTGGTCACTCCCAGAGAGATCCTCAGCATCTTCATCTCTGCCACCTCCATCTCTGTTTCCTGTCTTTTTCTCAGTGCCATTGTTTTTAGACCAATCAGCATGGCCGCTCTCACCACGGTTTTGTACACTTTCCCTTTCATTCTAGCTGAAACTCTTCTGTCACAAATCACACCTGATACTTTTTTCCACCCGGTCCAGCCTGCCTGCACAGACTTCTTCACCTCTTTTCCACACTCTCCATTGCTTTGGACTGTTGATCCTAAGTATTTAAAATCTTCCACCTTCTTTGTCTCTTCTCTCTGTAACCTTACTCATCCATTTGGATCCCTCTCATTCACACGTATTGCAATATTTTAAAAAAAATTGCAATAAGATATTTTGCCAATACCAAGCAATTCCAAGCACTTTTGTAGACCTGTCCAGGGTGTACCCTGCCTCCTTCCTGCTAATTGGTTGTATAAGTTTGGAAAAGTGTTCTCACTTGACCTTAATGTGTGCTGTAGCAATAAAGTTTGGGCGGACAAAATTTGGAAAAAGTAGCAGATTTATCAGAATTTGCATTAAAATAGATAACTAAACTCACTAGGTAACCGAAATAGCTGTTGTGGTCCCTAGCCAGCTCTACAATGCGGCCGGTGAGGTGGCGTTCAGGGCCAATGAGCCCAATTAGCACAGTGGACAGGCTTCTCCGAGCTCGTTGCAGCATGACAGTAGTCGGGGTCCTCCGGACGCCAAGTTTAGGGCTGTGGCTGTCCGAGACGCACCTGAAAGAAAAATGTAGTTAGTAAGCTGCAACAAAAAATCTTGTTGAATTTTCTTTAAACTTATTACCATCACATTGGAATTTTTCTCAGTTTGTTTCCCTCACTAAAGAAAGGATTGCATTTTCTTAAATTCAAAACATGCATACGGAGCAGCGGCTCAACGATGAAATCTACAGCTCCACCACATCCGAATGGTGAAGGCTGTAGGGAGCAAAAAATTTGAAACTGCTGGACTTTTATTCAGCTTTTAACTGCTTTAAAAGTAAAAACTAAATAAATCCATTGTTCTGGTTCAGTCTAGCAGCTTTGTTTTGTTTTCAGTTACCTTGGAAACAGAACTGTCTTCTTTAATGAAAATTTAAAAAAACTCTCTTTACTTTGGGATCCCGCTGGGATCTTGTCTAAGACTCTTCAGGATTTCTTTACATTTGATATGCCTGCCGTTTTTAGAAAAGGTAAACATTTTTTTCCTTTGAACAAGAAATCTTTAATATCTACGAGGGTCTGTTTGTTCAATCAGCAGGAACAAATTGCATATGCACACAATATGTTTATACGATATCTTTTTTTCTTCCGTTCATCCACTGAGCCTCGCTATAATCTGATTTCTAACGTTTTGGATTCAATTTCAATTCTTGATCCAAAACTGTGCCCTTAACAATATTTCATGGACTTTTTCTGTCTGGGAAGTGGCATTGGAAACTCTTGCAAGTTCACCTGGAGTTAGACTATGGACTGGAAGAAAAATCCTAAACTTCTATGTGCCAAAACCTCCTTTAGAAGTCTCACACCCCTCGGTCTTTAAGCTGCAGTGGGTAAAAATGCACCTGTTACAGGAGTGTTCCCGCCATATAGGCCCTATCGAAAGTGTCTAATGTTGGGATGTATTGAAGGGTCATATGATCAGTGACGGTGCCGCTTGGTTTGCTCACCAGCGTTGATACAGAACAAACGGAACGAGCTGTCAAGGCCGAAGATATTGTAAACTATTGTAACTTTAGATGAAGCAAAGCAAATTTATTCATGAAGCACATTTTGTGTACAAGACAACTAAAAGTGCGGAATTTTTTTTTAAAGCATATTAATTAAAACAGTATGAAAAAAAGATCGTGAAAGAAGTTAAAAATCACAAAAATACAAGATGCCGTCCAGAACTGATTTGAATGCTAATGTGAATAGAAATGTTTTCAGCTTGGATTTAAAGTTGAATCTCTACTAACTGGCAGTTGGTTTCTTTTTTTCAAAATAAAAGCTAAAAGCTATTTCTTCATGTTTAGTCTGGACCAATGTGGTCTGGACTAACTGACCTGAATCTGTGGATCTACTTAAGTGTTCTACTTGTCATGATTCCTTCGCCCACCACCAGAGGGAACCCTCATTTGCCTGATTTTAGACACCTGTAGGTGTTTGTGCCTTTAAAGAGGCAGCCTGTCTCCCCTTCAGATGTCGGGTCATACCTTCCATCCCAGCCAGGTCTTCCTGGCTGCCTGACCATGAATTACATTTCGAACAATAACTTCATGATATTTCCACTGATCCATGTGTTTTTCTTTCCCGGAACATTGAACTCTTTGATTCAATAAATCAGGTTTCTTGTCTGCAATTGGGTCCTCCTTCTTCCACCTGCATTCCACACCCTGATACTACTGGGTTTAAATCTTCTGAACATGTCTTATAAACTTTTTTTTAAACGTTTAATGTCTGCAGTAATCAGCGGTGATCTGATTAGTAATGAATGAAAAACTATAACAAACAACAAACAAAAAAAAGCAAGCTTCGTTTCAAAAAGCAAACAGAAGATACAATTTTTACTTTCAACTTGTCTACAATTTATAGTTTGCACGCCTCACCTTTTCTACTTATTTTCTAATCTAATTTCAATTTTCTATACGAAATAAATTGACCCAAATTATTGATGGAACATTTTAATCTTCCTCTTTAACGACCGGATGAAGTCTCTGTCTCGTTGGTGACTCATTAGTGACCACAGAGTCTATTCTGGTTCTACTTCCTGTCTACACACACTCATCGGCAGCATCAGTTCAAATAGTTTGAAATCTTAGATACCTCTATTAATCTCCATATCACCAGATTCTACAAGTCTACCCAAAACCATGTACTAATTTCCAGAATAAAATGATGAAAAAGATTTGCAACATCCAGTAAACAGTTCCAGATATCTGAAACATTTTCTTCTTATTCTATCTCAATAAGTAAAAATGCCCACTTAGGTAGAAATAGAAAAAAATAAGCACTCAAGGTAAAAACTGTTTTTATGTTACTGTGCATAAAAAAATCTCTAAAATACATCAAATTATCAATGAGGTAGTTTTATATGAAGATCATTTAGATTTATATCCCACATTTACACTTGCAAAATAATGGCGTCTAAATGGTTTGGGCATCTTGCAGCAGGATTTCTGCAGGTGGAAACTTGTTTTTGACAAGACGGTGGCGTAAACTGGCAGAAACAAGTGGAAAATAAGTAGAAACTGTCTTATACCTCTGGTGAGGTGTCAGAAGTCAAAGACGTGGTTTTAATTTTAAGTCTACTAGTGTCACATAGAAACATGAAGCATCGAAATACTGTTTCAGTTATAGAACTACAAACATGGCCCAGGTGGATGCTTGTGTTCACATCACGGTGTCATCTCTGTTTGCTTATTGGACAAATGTTTTCGTTGCTGCAATTGTAATTAAGCTAATCCCTGATTGGCTGCAGGAGTAAAAGAAAAATTTACAGTAGGTGGCGCTAGCCTGGCCACAATAATTATCCAGACACATTTAATTTGTTTGTGATTATTTTAATGCAAAATAAACGGGCTGATTATGAGAATGGCTTGTCTCTAATTTTTAATTTTTTTTTTTACATACTCTATTGATCCCTCATTGGGGTAATTTGCATGTCGCACTACTACACCGAAGTAGGCTGCCACGACGGCGCCAATGGTGGGTTAGGTGTCTTCTCCCAGAAGTAAGTGGGAATCGAGCCCGCGAACTTCTGGTTAACTTCCGCTCCAAGGGCGAGCGCTCTACCACTGAGCCACCGCCTCCCCCAATTTTGATGTGTTTTGGAGATTTCTTTACCTCTTTATGCACAATAATCCTGATCTAAAGTGCGTATTCTTTGGATCCCTACTGTATCCAACATGCTATACCTGCCCTTTGACTTCACACCTATTAGCGGCTAAACACCCACCTGTTGTTCTGGTCCTGCTCCTGGTCCTCCTCCCCTTCGTCCTCTGAGCTGCTGCAGGAGCTGGAGTCTTGGTCTGCCCCCAGGACGGCGCCCCCTTGCGGTGAGTACAAAGACACATCTGGACGTTGGCCTGGCATTGGAGGTGGGATTCTTGTCCCTGCACTCTGACTGGCCAATCCCCCTCCGTGTGGGTCTGTGACCCCTGGTTTGGCCCGGGGTGGTGGGACGGGACGATTAGGTTTTTTCATGATGGATTTCTGTTTGACCTCATCACCTAGCAGACCTGCTCCACATCCTGTCGCTCCCTCTCCTCCTTCATCTGCTTTCTGGGTGGGATTTTGTTCCTTCTCTTTTTCTGTGTCGGTGTTTTTCCTGGAGGAAGCACGACGGAGTGGAGCAGGAGGCAGAGGTGGAGCAGCTCGGCTCTGCATGGGAACAGGAGGTCTGAACGGAGGAGGAGGCGGAGATATGGACTTTTTCTCCTCTTTCTCCCCCTCTCCTTGGTTGACTTCCTCCTTTTTATCAGCTTTAGGAGCTGTGAGGATTTGAGGAGGAGTAGGGGAGGAGAAAAGGAGACCTGCCCCAGACCCACAACCCAAACTGGGAGGTCGTGGTGGGGGCCTCTTATATTTAATCTCCAGGCCGGTTTTAGGAGACGCTTCGACCGGTGGGCTGATGGTCTCACAGAGGTCTCCGTTCTGTAGAGAGGCGGAGGGGGAGACTGGCTCCTCTAAGTGAATTGGGTCAATATGCAGGACCATGCGGGGCTGGAGGGAGTCACCCTTTGACGTCTGGTTTAGGTCAGAGGTCCAGAAATCTGTAACAGGAGTAGATTCACGTTAGTGTTGCTTTAAAGTTCTGCAATAAAAGTCTGTTTTCTACTGAGCTCACAGTTTCTACATTCAATGTTAGGATTAAAACATTCCTGTTTGGACCATTTTATCACCAGACCAGTTAGAAAAAGAGAGTTTCAATTGATATCATTATCCTTACCTTTCTCAGAGTAAAGTTTGGAACACTGGCATTCTGTCCTCTAATTCCATCTTTCTACTCTCTGCACTACTATTTGATAAAGTTTGGTTGACAAAGTTTGTTTCCAGATCCCTCTTTCATGTGGATCTCCATCAGGTTTCTTATTTTTTTCCCCACTGCTGGTGTTTTTGCTCACAGAGTAGGGAGATCATACGAATGTGTTGAGTTAAAGAATTCCGTTCCGTCATCTTCCGCTTGTTCCGGGGTTTGGTCGCGGGGGCAACAGCCTCAAACAGGTAGCCCAGGCCTCTCTCTCCCCAGCTGCATCCTCTGGCTCACCTGGAAGGATCCCAAGTTGTTCCCCGGCCAGCTGTGAGACATAGTCTCTCCAGCAGGTCCGGGGTCTGCCCGTTGGTCTCCTCCCGGTGGGACGTGCCCAAAACAACTTGCCTGCGAGGCGCTCGGGGGGCATCCTGACCAGATGCCCGAACCACCCCATCTGGCTCTTCTCGACCTGGAGGAGGAGCGGCTCGACACCGAGCTCCTCCCGGATGGCAGAACT
This sequence comes from Neostethus bicornis, assembly GCA_902685375.1. Lineage (NCBI taxonomy): Eukaryota > Metazoa > Chordata > Actinopteri > Atheriniformes > Phallostethidae > Neostethus > Neostethus bicornis. The sequence continues at coordinate 3,453,524 of LR738552.1, forward strand.
CCTCACCCAATCTCTGAGTGAGAGCCCAGCCACCCTGCGGAGGAAGCTCATTTTGGCCGCTTGTATCTGCGATCTCATTCTTTCGGTCACTACCCACAGCTGGTGACCATAGGCGAGAGTCGGAACGTAGATCGACTCGTAAATTGAAAGCTTTGCTTTTCGGCTCAGCTCTCTCTTTACCACGATGGACCGATGCAGCGTCCTAGTTAATAATTAGCTATTATTAATCTTAAAACAAACTTTTTGTGTATTATTCGTTCTGTTTAATTTATGAAGTGAAGCTCGTTAGCTCCGATGATGAGCTACACAAATTAACAAAATTAAATCAAAATTGAGTTGCTGCATTGAGCACTATGGCCGATCCTGCTTGCACAAAATAAAAAGCTTGTAAATAAATCTGTGTGTCGCGCCGGAGAGGCCAACTGAACAAAGTGAACTTTTAGTGTAAAAGTAATTAACTCGTTAGTAATTACTCGATTAAGCTGCAGATTTACTCACCTGCTCCCATCGCTGTCATGACCTCCAGCTCCTCTTTAGTGGTTACCATGGTAACGGCCTGGGGTAACATCAGCGGGACGGAGAGAACATCCCTGATTGGTGAACATGTTAGGATTTAGTTACATTGTGTTTGACAATGTGACATTGTGTGTGTGTGTGTGTGTAAAAGTCTCCTTGTGTTTGTGTTTACATTCAATTTTTAAGAAACTTTAATCTCACAAAAAACAATAAAAGTTTTTTTAAAATCAATTACTGATAGTTTTTGTGTGTGTTTATGTGTCTTGGTGAATGTGTGTGTGTGTCTTCCTCTGTGTGTCTGAGTGCAAGTGGATGTCTGTGTGTATTTTTGTGTTCGTTTTTGAATGTGTATGTGTGAGTATAATTTTGATAAGTTGTGCATCATCGCGTGCAGGCGACGTGTTTGTGGGTTTCTGTGTACGTGTGTGTCTCTGTACCTATTTTTGTGATTCTGTCCTTCTATGTCTGTGTGTCTCTCTGTGGGTATGTGTGTGTTTCAGTGGGTATATCCGTGTGTGTGTATTTTTTGAGTGTGTGTGTGTGTTACCTGCAGACACAGTAGAAAGAAATCATCTTGAAGACGTCATCAAACAGCAGAGAGGAACCTTCTAGATGAAGAACTGACAGAAAAAAGAAAAACATTCAAAGTCAAACCCGACTCAGTGTGTGACAGGATGATGCTGCCGCAGTGACACGTACACGTCTTGTGATGTTTGATCTCCAGGTTGTGTATGAGCGGCGCTCCTGGTTCATCAGGCTGTCGAACTGAGATCATAGTGGCTTTCCCTTCTGCGTGGTGGACGAGGAACGTCTGTGGAGACCCTCAGGAATGTTAGAGATGTTAGAACTCTCTTCCATATTTCTAATTAGTGCCACGTTCACTTTGTCCCTACAAATGATCTAATCTAAAGGTGTCAGATCAGAGGTAAAGATCAAAGATCAACATAAAACTGCAAAATAATCTTTTCTCATTCATTTCTCTGAAGAATGATCATTTTCAGATTGTTTACATTTAAGAATCTAAGAATGAAATAAAAAAAACAGTTGAACTGACAATACTTTGAATCTTAAGTTCAGTTTGAAAACATGACATAAGTTATTAATTTTTTACTCTTCAAACCTTCCTGTTGCAAAAAACAAAGAAAGACACAAATATTTCTCCTGTCGGTCCTCTGCTGATTGTCGCCGGTCACAGAAAGACCGTTAAATAACAACAAAATAAGAAGGTGAATACTCTTCTTCTTTCATCATTTCCCTTCACGGATCGCCACATCAAGTCAGTTTCTTCCACCTAATCGTGTCTCCTGCATCTTCTTCAGTCACACCAACCATCTTCATTTCTTCCTTCACTGTATCCATGAACCTCCTCTTTGGTCTTCCTCTAGTCCTCTTTCCTGGTGGTTCCAAATCCAGCATCCTTCTTCTGATGTACTCTCTCTCTCTCCTCTGCACATGTCCAAACCATCTCAGTCTGACCTCTCTGACTTTAAAACCTCTAACATGTGCTGTTCCTCTGATCCTGTCCATCCTGGTCACTCCCAGAGAGATCCTCAGCATCTTCATCTCTGCTACCTCCATCTCTGTTTCCTGTCTTTTCCTCAGTGCCACTGTCTCTAGACCAAACAGCATGGCCGCTGTCACCACTGTTTTGTACACTTTCCCTTTCATTATTTACATATAATTAACTACCCTGCAGATTGAGTTACTTGCTGTGGCGACCCCTGAAGGGAAATGCCGAAAGAAGAAGAAGATTGGGGCCGGATGACACCATTCCCAGTCCTGGAATGAATAAATAAAACCAAACACATCAGTTTGTTTTACCCCGGCTGTTTCTTTCTCCAGGATCCTGCTGGACTGGTCCAGGCTGAGGCCTTCAGGCTGCCACATGGAAACACTCCCCACCAGCTTCTCCATGTAGGTCAGAGCCAGAGGAGCTGGAGTGGATGGAGGGAGGACTACGGTGGGTGAAAGAGGAGGGGATGGGGAGATAAGAGATGATGGGGGAGAAACAGTGTGCAATGAGGATGTGGGAGAGATGATAATAGGTGAAAGTGGAGGGGGTAAAGATGGAGGAAGGGGATTTAAAGAGAGAGATGGGGAAGGTGTTGGATTTGGAGGGAGAGGAGGGGGAACGGATGGAGGCAGAGAGGGGCGGGAGGGGAGTTGGGAGGGCTTGATGGCAGGAGGTGGAGGTCTGGGTCGACATGGCCGGGCCGGAGGATGAGAAGGAGGTGGGGAAGCGAGGGATGAAGATGCTCCGGTCAGCGGGCCGGTGAGGCTGGAGAGAAATCAAACTTAACTCATCACACCAGCGTAAAAGAAATGTTTAAACTCTGAGATCAGGTTCTAATAGGAGGGTGCCCTCTATTTTCTTTTCCTGGCACCATTTTGGGTTTGGGTATTTGTTTTTTGGTCCTGACAACAAATGTGAAGAAAAACTTGGCAGTTCACCAATCCTATTTACCAGTTCTATACCACAGAGTGTAAACATTGGGGGTCTAAGAAATAAGAATCTTAACGCCAACGCATTGAACAACAAGCCTCCAAAACCTTTGTGACCTTGACCTTTGCTTTGCATGACCCAGGATATATAATTGGTTCATTTATAGCTGGCACTGGGTAAGTGTAGACAGTTTTATTAAAAGTAAATACTTAAGTATTTTTGAGAGTAACCACATTCACAAAAGTGTTATGGAAGCATGAACATGCGCACAAACACAACTCGAGAACTTAAATCCATCCAAAATCTTTAGGTAGAAGCATAAAAAAAAAAATTAAATTTTAAAATAAATGCGAGAATCAAATACATATTTTTGTATGAATAGATTAAATATAGAGGTATTAAAAATGAAAGATAAGCTTTCTTATAAATTGATGCATCATATGAATATTGAAGGAAAAGATGACATCTGGTGGTAAAAAGGAGAACTACAGCCAGAAAAACAACAAATGAGGAAAACCTGTTTAAATATTTTATTCTGTAAAAAAAAATAAATCTAATTTACAAACAATAGACTTAACTTAGGACACTAAATAACATCTTTTCAAGTAGCTAAAGTTAATTAATGTTTTAAAAAAAACATTTTTGACAGCTCCAAAGCTTTTCCTCAAATGTAACTTAAACTAGTTAAAAACAACCTTCTTCTTCCAGCATTTCCCTTCAGGGGTCGCCACAGCAAATCAGTTTCTTCCATCTAACCCTATCTGCTGCATCCTCTTCTGTCACACCTTCATGTCTTCCTTCACTGTATCCATGAACCTCCTCTTTGGTCTTACTCTAGTCCTCTTTCCTGGTGGTTCCAAATCCAGCATCCTTCTTCCGATGTACTCTCTCTCTCTCCTCTGTATATGTCCAAACCATCTCAGTCTGGTCTGTCTGACTTTATCTCCAGAACCTCTAACATGTGCAGACCTTTTTAATTTGCATTATTTGATAAAAAATGTTGCTATTTATAATAGCAAATTTTATTTCTAATGCGCCTTACTGGGCTCTAAAGGTCACCGTACAACTTATGTACAACCTATAGTGTAGTGGGTCCATTCTTATAGATATAAATAGGTTCAAACAAGGGTTCTAATACTCTTAGGGAGCAGAAGGGCTTTGAAAGGACAGATAGATTAACAGATAAACGGACAGAGGAAAGAGTGGATGCACGGTTGGATGGACGGATAAATGAATGAATGGATTTCAGTTTTTCCAGGTGAATTTAACGTGAGATTAAGAAGAGAGGGAGGCCTTTGAGCCCAGGAGGAGAGCAACTAAAATACCCCTGGTTGCCATGGTAACGAGGCCAGACAGCGTGAAACAGAGCAGAAAGGTAGAGGAGAGATGGGGAAAGAATTGATCAAAGGAGAGAAAAGAAGCAACTGCTTCTGGTGGTGTGTTTTTTTTTCCCTCCGTCAGACCAGGTGATTTACCTCGCCTCGCTCTCTCTGTTTTTCTACCTTTCCATCTCTCTAGGTGAGTTGTAGATAAACAGCAGAGCTATTTCCAGTCCCATTGAAGTAGCTTCTTAGTCTGAGCCTCATTTATCAAACTTACAAAATATTGTACATTTTTTGTGGTGCACGAAGAAAATACACCAGAGAGATCTTGACATTCTCAAGAAGGGGTGTACGTGTCCCTTCTATCTGTACACAAGGTTTGAAATTGATAAATGAAGCACAAGAAAACAAGCGTAATTATAATAAAAATCCTGGTGTGTATTCAGATCCATGCTCAGTCACATCCTTATATTACTACATGGAGTAATTGAGGGATTTCACTGAACAGTGAAGGCATGTAGAATCACGTCTGCCAAACTTGTGTTGTTTTGTCTATTTTCCAAACAAGCATAAAAAATGCCGACGTAGTTTTTAATGAATGAAAATAATCCATAATCTAAAAGTTATTTGACAAATAAAAGATGCGCTGAGTCAGATAAACATGATGGTTCACTGTCTGGAAGGATGAACGTAGAGCAAAAAATGGAGACATAAAAATATCTGATCATCTTGAATATCATTAAAAAATTTAAATCTTCACTAGTTTTTTTTGTACCGTAAAAAAAGTGATTTTATCAGAAGCAACTTTGGGAAATTTAAGAGGTCTAAGGGAGTGTCTGTCATAGTGGATCTTACTACAGTCTTTTTATTTATTATTTCTGATTATGTTGTTTTAAATCTCCAAAAAAGATGGAGTTTCTCGGAGCCTTCACTTCACACCCATTTGTCACAGTTTAGTTTAGATCACTGTGAACTTTTCTCTACATGTCTGAGGGTTTGTTTGAAATAGTTTGAGGTTATGAGAACAAGGTCAGAGTGTGTGTTTGTGAGGACTAGCTTCATGTTGTCACATAACAGATCTAAAAAGTCTCGTCTCTGACTGGATATTAAAGCTTTTCTCTTTCTTTGTGCTTCTATTTGCTCAAATTTTTTTCTAATGTTTTTATCATTTGAGGAAAATCATTCCTCTCTTCTCAAACTGGTTTACATTAGTTTTCTTTTTATTAAGCTTTTCTTCCCTGAGAAAGAGGTTCTAAGGCAAGCATGGGCAAAGTACAGCCCGCGGGTCACATGCGGCCCGTTAAACGTTTTAATCCGGCCCGCCAAAGTTGAAAAATTACATAAATAAACCTTCTTAGTTTTATTTAACCTGCAATTCTGATGTTTCCTCACTAGATGGTGCACTTTGGATATCTTGGCTTTGTTGAGAAAACAACAACACTGCTCCCATTAAACGTGTGTCTCCGTGATGCACACGCTGTCAAAATAAACAGTGTGCCCACATATGGAAAGCCATTGGGCCCAATACACACACATAAACAAGCGTGTTAGATGTTAAAACAAACAAAATGTTACATCAAGTGCTTAGATTTCAGACCTAGTGCTGCTAATCGCACGTTTTTAAGCGGTATTGCTCTAGATTTCAGACCTTGCGCCGATAGATTTAAAATGTAACACTCTTAATGTAACATTTAGCGCTTGATTAAAATCTATTGTCATTCTGTCGGTCTAATCTAGTGGTTACCAAAGCATGCCATCCATCTGCTCGTGTTCCGACCCCCTTTGTCAAACGTTACAACTTAATGTGGCCCGCGAACCAAAAAGTTCGCCCACCCTTGTTCTGAGGATAGGATGTCCTTTCTCACATGATGTGGTTGTGGAAATAAAACTGAAATGACTTTCCTTCATTAGATCCATTAGAGAATGTTATTTTTCCTCAGAGAGTAAACTATTTATGTCTCATGACAAACAGAGCTAAAAACTTCTGTCTTACGGCAGTTTATCCAAAATAAATCTTATTTTAATGACTTGCATCATAACTACTTTCTATAAACATGCACATAAAACCCCAACGCTGTGAGGTCAGAAGACTTTCCAACACGGAGAGGTGAAATATTATACCTAAGATGGGCAAAGAAAAGCTCCCGAAACAAACAACCGTAGCCAAGGAAAAAAGCTACTGAGCAGAACTCCTCAGGAATCTGTGGAAGGAGCGGAAAATTTAGGTTGCCAAGCAACAGCCTCCAAACTCCCCGCGTAGGGAGGAAATTCAGAGAAAAGGCAAGCTGACGTCTCCTGAGATAAGCTCTATAAGGAATGCCTGACCTGCTCGCTCTAGCCTTGAGACATGCTTGTACTTTGTTATGTCTCTGAGATAAACTAACGTCCTCCGCTGCTTTCTGTGGAGAAGCTGACCTAAAAATCATTTAATGGGACTCATAGATCCCAAAGCTGATATTCTACTTCAGTTATGTTGGCTCTGATGTGTCAGCAGAAACTTCCAGTGCATAATGAGCTCATAGAGGAAGACGTCACACCCAGAGGAGCTCCAGTTAAACATGGTTTACATGAAGACAACATGCCAGGAAGTATGCCAACCAGCACTAAAATGCAGGAAATTGCCAACTTCCTGATGGAAGAAGGAAGAGACGGATGTGGAAATAAAAACTTAACACTTCTCTAGCAAAGGTTGCATTATGATCCAGATAACCTGAGATGTACCTGTTCTAGTTACACCTCCATGATGGCCTGTTGTGGGTAAAAAAAAAAATACCAGAAAGACCTAAGATTATTTCAATTCATTTCTTCAGATTTTCAGACACAATTTCTTCTTTTTTTTTAGTTTATGATTTTAGGCATTTGCATAAATTTCACATAAATTTGTTCCCTCTGAACAACATTTTTAGGGTCAGAATTTCATATCTTAAAGTGATAAAGATCAGATCACCAGAGGCACAAACCGTACTACTGCTCGACCCCTCCACAAAACGAGTTCTCATCACTTCATGTAGCAGTGCTGCTTTTTTATGTCAGTAAAAATAAAGTTGCAGAAAATTTCAGCATTAACGAACAAAAAAACAATACCAACAAAATGATCTAGTTTAGCTAAAAATTGGTGACGGTCTCTTGTCCTGCGTCCACAATAATTAAAACACCCCATTGGTCAATTTGTGGTGAAAAGAGAGAGGGGTCCAAAAGCAAAGCTTGCAATTTACGAGTAAATCTCCGTTCCTACTCTCATACATGAAGACCAGCTGTGCATAGAGACTGTAAAAAGGAGATTGCGAAATAAAAGCTGCTGAAATGAGCTTCCTCAAACGGAGGGACTTGGCTCTCATTCAGAAATAGCGTGAGATGCTCTGATTTGTTTACTGGTTGTGTTGCCACAGAAAAGGATCCAGGAGGCCATGTTTTTTTGTTTTGTTTTCAGGTCAAACTCTGTCAACTTTTGAATCAGCTGTTTTATAAAAATATATTTTGAAGATGTTTTTCACTAATTTAACAAATTTAGATTATAATTTAGAAAAGTGACACGCTGTTCCTTTTGAAAAAAGAAATGAGCTAGAATCTTCCAAATCGTTGGTTCAACGACAAACAAACCAAACAGTTTATTGAATCAAGACCTCGTAAATTAAGATTTAGGAGTTTACGAAGAAAAAAGAAAATTACAAGCAGAAAGTTTACAGATGTTTGTTCTTAGTTGAGAAGATGACGACAGCAGAGTTTCAGTTTACAAAAACTACCTCCAAATAAGTCTTTTTAAAGTTTGGTATATAATTATGGAATAAATTATAGTCAGAATTAACACTAGGACCGCCACAGCCGTCGATATGACTCCACGTCACTTTAATATGCTTTAGACGGGGGTATAGCTCAGTGGTAGAGCGTTTGACTGCAGATCAACAGGTCCCTGTTCAAATCTGGGTGCCCCCTCTTTTAGGGGAGGCAGTGGCTCAGTAGTAGAGCGTTCGCCCTGGGACCCGAAATTCACGTCAAGGGTCCTTGGACAGGAAACCTAACCCCCTGTTCTCCCACCATTGGCGCCATCATGGCAGCCTGCTGCGGTATAATGCAGCACACAAATTTTCAATAAAGTATACATTATTTATTTATTTAGAATAAATAAAACACAACCTAGCAGGCTGATCTTTTATGACTTGATAGAAAATATGTTTTCTGTTTTATTATGTATTTTTTGTTTTCTAAAAATGAACATTTCAAAATTTATAACCACCTTATCTCCTCTAACCGGGGCGTAGCAGATCGGAGGAAGCGCGCATTGGAAGTTGGCAACAAACCCATTGCTATTGTTACGGTTTGTGTGTGTTTATATTTGTGGAGAGAGACAAGGAGGGCTCTGACGCCATTACAGAAATATTTTAGAAAGGTTGACTGAGATAATATTGAAGAAACACCATGAAGAGAGTCTGAATAAAGTCAGCCATGTTTTCTAGATAAGTCTTGAAAGTTCAGGTTAACATATTGGAATATAACCTATAGACAATTTATAACAAGGACATTTTTTGAAGCAGGGCGGCACGGTGCCGCAGTAGATAGCACAGTGGCCTCACAGCAAGAAAGTCGTGGGTTCAAGTCCCGGGTGGGGACGAGGCTTGGAACACTGTTCTTTCTGTGTGGAGTTTGCATGTTCTCCCTGTGTTTGCATGGGTTTCCTCCCACTCTCCAAAGACATGCATGCTAGGTTGATTGGCCGGTTCCAAATTGTCCCTATGAATGAGTGTGTGTGTGGATGATTGTATGTATGTGGCCCCGCGACAGACTGGCGACCTGTTCGGGGTGTACCCTGCCCTTCGCCTTAAAATTAGCCGGGATGGGCTCCGGCACCCACCGCAACCCCGAAAGGGACAGACGGATTAGAAGATGACTGATTTTTGAAGCAGCAGCGCAAAATATGGAAAAAAAGTAGGCTATTGATAAATTAGATCATTTACTTTGGTGTTTGCTTTTTTTATTCTAGGTTTTAAAAATATTTAACATCTTATTATTATTATTACTTTTAAAAATGAGTGGTGTAAAAGTTTATTTATGCAAAACATGAATAATTACATAAGCGTCACATTGACGGTCATGGCGCTTGCAGGTAGATTTAGAACGCGGCGGTCCTCGTGTTAAACATGTGTGTAAATATTTCTCTTTAAAAAAACTTCATTATAAATCATGTCTGATAGTTTTTATGTAAATTTAAACACGTATGAAGGTGAATTAAGCACAAGAGATGTCTTTGGGTTGCAGAAGGCAGGGTCACAAATTCTTCTGAACACTTGATGTTAGTTATTTTTTGGGCAGATTGTGTATTTCTGTCTTACTTTTGAGATTTTGAGGCAATTTTAGCCTCAGCAGTCTATTTCTAGACTAAATATTATTTCATGTGTATCTTTCACTCAACTATTTTGTAAATCGTACAAAAATATAAAGAAGTTATAAGAACATCTTCATATTTTTAGACATTTGTGAGGAGTTTCCAGCCATGAGTGTAAAAAAAAAAAAAGAAAGAAGTGTAATTAAAATGTGGTATGAACAACCGAGAAAAATGTTCAAACTTAAAAATTTTCCAAGAAAAATGTGGACCAATTATAAAGAACTACGAGGCTTGACTAAGAGAAGACAGGGAAAGAACGAACAGACGTCTTCTGATTCACTTCTTAACCAGCAGAACAAGTGTTTTCTATCAATGCATCTAAATCTTTCTGTCCCAACTCCTTTCTTCTCTCACTCCATTCTCACCTCCCCCACTCCAAATGGGACGCTTTTCTCATGACTGAACAGGACGAAAGAAAGTGAAGACATTCAACTTTTAGGCAGAATTTAAGAGGTTGAATTGTCTGAGTTTGGTACTGTATTACATCACTGCCCTCCAGCTTCACACCATCACATGACAAAAAAAAATATACCAAACATAACTCTGATTCACAGACAGAAATAGAAACAATGCCATTTCAGCAAAAATGTGACCGTTTGACTTTGTTCTTCCTTAAAATTTCAAGACTAATGTTTACATTATTTCTATCCAATAACAGTAATTTCTTTTGGAGACTGGTTTAATGACTTACTCTGTCACAGAATCAAACATGTTTCTATTTTAAAGACTCAGACTTTTATGTATTTTGTAAAACTAGTTATGGTTTGTCATAAATCAGAAGAAGGATGCTGAGTTTGGAACCACCAGGAAAGAGGACTAGAGGAAGACCAAAGTGAAGGTTCATGGATACAGTGAAGGAAGACATGAAGATAGTTAGTGTGACCGAAGAGGATGCAGCAGATAGGGTTAGATGGAAGAAACTGACTTGCTGTGACAGACCCCTGGAGGGAAATGCCAAAAGAAGAAGGAGAAGAAGTTATGGTTTGTCAGTAGTGATCTCTGAGTTTGTGATGGGATACTGGAAGTTTGGCCAGCCCAACCTTCTGACCAGTGCCAGAGATGGGTTTATATTACAGGTTGTGAACACGACTCTGCCAATTTGCCCATTTGTACTCACTTATCAAGTTGCATTCACCAAAATTGGAGCCCAAAGGTTGTGTATGACAAAAAACGATGCGGTACAAATTGCTGCACCCTATCGAGACATTGTGTAATTATACACGTAGTTTATTATTGTACTATTAATAAACTAAATCTTAGCATTCGGTTGTACGTTGATGATATTGTTTTGATTGCTGAGAAAGAAACTAATTTGCAGAAAATGTTGATTATAATGAATGAGTGGCGTGTCAAACGGAGACTTGAAATTAATGATGAAAAAACGCTAATTGTTCATTTCAACGTCGTTTTAAATTCTATTTTGGAACACCACTTAGATATTCTGAAACGTATAAACATCTGGCTCTATGTCTTTTTCTAAAGGCAGACAAGTGTTATCGGATTCTTTCCTGGTGGTTCCAAACCCAGCATCCTTCTTCAGATGCACTCTCTCTCTCTCCTCTGCACATGTCCAAACCATCTCAGTCTGGTCTCTCTGACTTTAAAACCTCTAACATGTGCTGTTCCTCTGATCCTGTCCATCCTGGTCACTCCCAGAGAGATCCTCAGCATCTTATGTTAAATATTAAAAAAGAAAACAGGGATCCTCATGTGCTCATCTCAGAGCAGGAGTGCTACAGGTGGGAGGAGTCCCAGAGGAGGACAGACTGTGTCAAGTATGGGATTTAAGTGTTGCAGAAAATGAAAAATTGAGAGAAAATATGGTTGAAATTAGGGCTGAAACAACTAATCGAATTAATCGATTATAATCGATTATTGAAATAGTTGTCGACTAATTTAGCCATCGATTAATCGTTTAGAAAGTTTTTGCTGTCAACTGCACCTAATATTACACAACTTGATTGTTTTTTGTGTATTTTTACTCATGTTAACCTAGGCCATTTTTGTTTGGTACTATACCTCTGAACAAGGTTAAATTTGCAAACCTAAAACTGTTAACGATTTCTTGTTTTTAAATGTGATCCTGGATGGTCAACAGTTTACATTTTATGTTTTTCTAACCAGTATTATAAAACACATTTTATGGGTGCTCGTGATTTACCTTTACTGTATACAGTAAGTAGATTTATTATTTTATATTTGCTGTAGAAATGGTAATATTCTCCCTCTTTATTTCACAGTAAGATTAACATTTTTACTTATTAGAATGAGCCCAACGTGTTGTTTAAGTGGTTATGAGTTGTGTTTTGCATAACTACATTCAATAAAATGCCAAAAAACTATTACTTATTAAGTTGCCAATTTTACCCGATTAATCGATCAATCGAGCCAATAATCGCCAGATTTATCGATCATCAAAAATAATCGTTAGTTGCAGCCCTAGTTAAAATTATCTAAGAGAAAAATCCAGATTTGTTTTGGTTTCCTGAAGACAAAATTCTGACATGGTTGTTTGAGAACGATACATTTTTAGAACGACCTTGGTTTTACAAATGGATACTTTGTATTTGAAGAAATTTTGTTGTAACAAACTTCTATTGTGTACTGTGAAGATATGACCGCCATCTTCTCTGTTCTGTTTTACAGTGATATATTAGTGCATGCGGGCTGGGCACATGTGTGCATGACACTTAAATAATATTCATATACACCAAAATTAAGTTATTGATGTCCAGTTATCGCTGCGTATAAAACAGACTTACCACAATAGATTTATACATTCACTTTAATTGTTATTTGTTAGAGGAATTAAACCCTCTATTTAAAATGTTTGAGGTAACAGAAAAACAAATCAGAAAAAAATGAAGGTCGTGTCCTTCAGGCGAAAGAGGAGAGGGAGCATTTTATTTTTAATCGCCTGGTCTCAGAGGAAGTAGTACGACAAGAATAAAACTAATTATGATAATGTTCTAAACATGAACATAAACTCTGAAACAAAAGTTTAACGAGCTATTTATTCAAGTTTAAAAAAAAGAAATCTAAATGGGATTGAATCCCACTGAGCTCACGTCTAGGGTCTTTAGGGAAGACACCTGACCCCCTGTTACTCCCATCATTGGTGCCGTCATGGCAGCCTGCTGCGGTGTAATGCAGCACACAAATTTTCCCGTTAAGGGATCAATGAAGTATATTTCTTATTATTATTATTCAAGTTTTAAAAAAAGAAATCTAAATGTTAACTTTGGTTTTTAAATAAAAGTAAAAAACAAGCAGCAATACATTCTTCCACCTTTAAGCATAAAAACAGATGAAAAACTGACACCGTTGATGTGGTTTTGATTAGTCTGACTACCCAGTATGTCAAACCAACCCCTGAGTTTCTTCAAATCAGCAGATTTTCACTCCCTTCTGAAAACTTTTCTTCCTTTGAAAGATTTTCTAACAGAGAAAGAGTATTTTTTAATAAGTAATGAGTAAAAAAACTTATTAAACAAATGCTTTAATCTAAAGTTTACACAGTTTATTTTCATTAGAAGATCTCAGTTGGACTTTTTTTTCTTTTTATGAAAAGATAGTTACACCCAAACTTTGTGTTGTTTAGTTTTTTTTTATCTCTATGATTTTGAGAAGGTCCTATTTCAGCTTTTGAGAATCTAGAATAAAAGTTGGAGGAAGTCCTAAAGTAAACATTTTCACAGCAGCTGGAAGCCAGTTAACATTCCACATGTGAAAAAAAAAACAGCAACATAAAAATCCCAACTTTTCTGAACCTGTTAGAAGCCTCTGACCTAAATATTAGTCTGTGACTCATCACATCTGTTTTCCTGCTCTGGGCGTCAAACTTTTAACCCAAATGCTTTCTTGCTCGCCCTTTATTCCCACTATGCAGTGCTGAAGCCCCCCTGCGGGACTCGAATCCACTCCCCAGACTCACCTTGTGTCCTGGGATACGACGCTAGCCTCCATCATGTGTCCACCGACTGAGGGTTCGACTCCCCGGTCTGCCTCTGCTCCATCCAAACCCCGCCTCCTCTCTGTCTCCAGGAAAACTACAAGGCAAGGGGGGAAAAAGTGTTTGTCTGTTTCAGCCCTCCCTCCACTTCCTGAGCCACTAGTGAGGCAGGAAGAGGCCGAGCACTTTGGTCTGACTTCCCCTCCACACCCCCCACCACACCACGCTCGATCTAATGTGTTACTTCTTCTATCCGGAACATTAACTTTTACAAACTATGAGCCAGAAAGCTTTAAATGTTGGATTTTTATTAGAAGTAGAATCTCTTCCATGACATGTACATGGTCCTCCAGCCCCCTCCTCCCAAACCTTCTCTCCTCCCCTATGCTGTTAAAATTTTCCAGATGCCCCCTCTCCTCCAACTCAGGAATGTTTAACTTCTCTCGTTCTTCTGACCCCCTCTTCCCTCACAAAACAAGCTTCCCCTTACTCTGCGTTTGCTTTAATCTCCTGGGAATGAGAACGTTTGTCTCAAACGTCTTCACACACAGTTAATCAGACACAAACACACAATCAGCAAAAAAAATAACCAAACCTAGGATGGGTGAACTTTTCAATAAAGCATGGGGGTTGTAAACCAGGCCAAGGTGTGATTGTTTCCCGCTTCCTCTCTGGCCTGCACTCACATGGGTGACCCTTATCTAGATGAGACTTGGAGGTTTCTGTAGAACTGCAAGCTAGATTTTTTTCTTGCAAACTGATTCTTAAAAAAAAAAATCTGATTTCAGGAACTCAAAAACCCTGAAATATAAAACAATCTAAAAAAAACCAGAGCGATCATCTCGATGACGCTTAAATTCCATTTACATAATAATTTGGAACATGCTATCGTGCTACGTTTTCTGAATAAACAGGAACAGTATGGTGGCACAGTGGTTTGCCTCACAGTCTGGGGTTCAATTCCTGGAGAGGGGCGAGGCTCAAATTACTTTCTGTGTGGCGTTTGCATGTTCTCCCCGTGTATGTGTGGGTTTCCTCCAACACTCCAAAAACACGCATGTTAGGTTGATTGGCCACTTTGAAAATGTCCCTAGTGTGAATCTGTGTGTAGCCCTGCAACAGACTGGCAACCTGTTCAAACTCCGGTACCCCCAAAACCCTGAGTGGAATTAGCGGTTCAGAAGATGACTGAGGAAGAGAAGCGTTCTCGCTGAATGCAATGATGTACGTTACTACATGGGTAGAAACTGTGATGTTACGTGTCCTGTTTAGCGCTGTAGCTGCACGAGCACTCACACTAAATGTGACCAGCACTCAGGTCCAACTGGACTGTTCACTGAGACGCCTCCTCAAAAGTGTCTAGGGACAACTAAACAAACCAATGCATGTTTCGAAACACTCTCGCTAGTCAAACAGACTCAACATCCAAAAAGTCATCGTCCTCTCCGTTCCTGAGACTTCACCTTCCACCTGATTATCCTCACCTGTGTCTTGTCATCCGTTGAATTCAAGCCCTGTTTTGTTTCTCCCCATTACCGATCTGTCTGTTTCTATTCCTGTTCTGTCCTACCTGTTCTCCACTCGTCCTGCTCACCTTGCTACCCGTCTCCTTCCACCACAGACTGGCCCCCAGGACACTGCCTAAATAACCTTTTTAAACTTGGCCATGCTTGTTTGGGACTTTCTTGGAGATCAATCCTTAACACTAAAGATTTTAAAATGTAATCAATAGCGCTATAAATAAGTGGTATGACATTTTACCAAAAAAAAAAAAAAAAAAAAAAAACAGTAAGAGAAGAACCCGATATACCATGCCCTGCAGCCTGCTGGCATGTGTTACGATAACCCTGTTTCGAGCTGGCTGATAATAAGCTTTTCTAAAGATGAATCTTTTAATCAGAAAAAAACCCCGAAGTGTTCAAACATGTTTTACTCTGGTTTGTTTTGCATCAGCTGGTCTCAGCATGAGACTGAAGTTGTTTGTAAGAATCACATGGTCAGACTCAAACTCCTGCACACTCAGGCAGCTGTGTGGTAAACTACAGCTGCTTCCTGGCTGTAAACTTTCAGACTCTCACTAACAGGGCAGTAGAACTACCACTGGAGGGCACCATGATGCAGCATGCAGACATGCCCCCTTCTAAGATCCTCCCAGCACAGCATCCACACCCTGTCTGGGTAGCAGAGAAGGTCAGAAAGGTCAGCCAAGGAAATCACAGCCTGACCTGAATGATTTTAATTAACTCATACAATAAAAACACACACAATTTTCAATGGTTATTTTCTGTATTAATGAAGTATGTTTTACATAAAATAAATTATTTAAGATTAATATTAAAACCTTTTAACTTGAATGTTTTGAATTAAAAGTGGGTGAAACATCTTAAAAGTTAAATATTAGATGCATTGAGTTTAGATTTTACTTAAATTTGCCGTCGGTGGCTAGACTGATCTTAGAAATATAAATCACAGTGAAAAGGTCTAGGGTGCAAGGGTGTGGCCGAGGCTTGAAATACTGGTCTTTCTGTGTGAAGTTTCCAAGTTCTTCCCGTATATGTGAGTTTTCTCTGGGTACCCTGGTTTCCTCCCGTTCCGTTCCGTCATCTTCCGCTTGTTCCGGGGTCGGGTCGCGGGGGCAACAGCCTCAAACGGGCAGCCCAGGCCTCTCTCTCCCCGGCTGCATCCTCTAGCTCACCTGGAAGGATCCCAAGTGGTTTCCCGGCCAGCTGTGAGACATAGTCTCTCCAGCGGGTGCGGGGTCTGCCCATCGGTCTCCTCCCGGTGGGACGTGCCCAAAACACCTCGCCCGCGAGGCGCTCGGGGGGCATCCTGACCAGATGCCCGAACCACCCCATCTGACTCCTCTCGACCTGGAGGAGGAGCGGCTCGACACCGAGCTCCTCCCGGATGGCAGAGCTCCTCACCCGATCTCTGAGTGAGAGCCCAGCCACCCTGCAGAGGAAGCTCATTTCGGCCGCTTGTACCCGCGATCTTATTCTTTCGGTCACCACCCACAGCTGGTTACCATGGTGAGGGTTGGAACGTAGATCGACTTGTAAATCGAGAGCTTTGCTTTTCGGCTCAGTTCTCTCTTTACCACGACGGACCGATGCAGCGTCCTAGTTATTGCTGATGCCGCACCGATCCGCCTGTCGATCTCCCGCTCCATCCTTCCCCCACTCGTGAACAAGACCCCGAGATACTTAAACTCCTCCACTTGGGGCAAGACCCTGACCCGCAGGGGGCATTCCACCCTTTTCCGGGCGAGGACCATGGTCTCGGATTTGGAGGTGCTAATTCCCATCCTGGCCGCTTCACACTCGGCAGCAAATCGATCCAGTGAGAGCTGGAGATCACGGTCTGATAAAGCCAACAGAACCACACCATCCACAAAAATGATCGGATCTCATCCACAAAAAGCAGAGATCCGAACCTGAGGTCACCAAACTGGATCCCTCCAACGCCTCGGCTGCGCCTAGATATTCTGTCCATAAAGGTGATGAACAGAATCGGTGACAAAGGGCAGCCTTGGCGGAGTCCAACTCTCACTGGAAATGGAATCGACATACTGCCAGCTATACGGACCAAGCTCTGGCTCCGGTCATACAAAGATCGGACAGCCCGTACCAAGGGCTCTGGTTTCCTCCCAACCTCCAAAAAAATACATGTTAGGCTGATTGGTCGCTATGAAATTGCCTCTAGGAATGAGTGTGTAGATGGCAGTCTGTGTGTGTGTGGCCCCTCACTACACTGGTGACCTGTTCAGGTTGTACCCTGTCGCTTACCTGTAATCAGCTGGTAAGCTGATTACAGGTAAGCGACTGCAGTGGTGCCAGTCTCTGGCACCACTGCAGTCCCTCTAGGGATAAGCGGTTCAGAAGACCAAATGAAATATTTCTGTGTGAGACATTAAAATCTTGCTTAATTTTTGTTTAACCAAAACCGTTGGTTTTACAGCCTCAGTTACTCCAACTTTCTGGTTTTGGTGACAAGTGAGTATTTCTATCAGTTGTAAACGCAAAAGATCGCAATATTACCCAATATTAATGAGTTGTCAGTGCCAGAATATCCTTCATATTGCCTTTAAAGTTGAAAAATCCACAAAACATAAAAATTATTTGCATAAAAACATCAATTTTTCTTATAACCTTAAATCTAAGTCAGTTTAGAGTCAAAATATAATCACTTGTAATCAAGGTATGTTGAATGAAACTAAACATTTAATATAATGAAAGTTTAGTTTGTATAAAAAAAGGAGATGATTAATAGATTGATTTAAATGATTTAAGGATTATAAAACTAATTATTATCGGGCAGGTAAAAACAACGTGGAAGAGCAGCAGATCCACACTGACCTCCTCGTCCTGGATTTTCTTCATCCAATCCCTGAGGGAGAGCCTGGCCACTCGGAGCATTTCTAAACCTGTCAAAGAAGAGGTGCTTGGTATTCTGGAAGTGCGTAGTGCACACAGAATATTTCTTTAGCAATTGGTTAGAAGTTCTTTGCTAAAATTTTGTTCAATACATTTACTGCTTATTGATAGAAGATTTTTATGGTGTTTGTTAATGATTAATGTTTAAAGTAAAAATGAACAAACAGTAAATTACACCAATACTTGGGGAAAAAGAAATGATCACATATATTACAAGAAACAGATGTAATTATTTCATGTTTTTAAAATGGTTTCATATCCATATGTAGAGACAGCCTATAATCAACAAACACAAGTTTTAAAAATACCAGATATTACTGTGACGGACTGTGATAGTGAGGGAGATTGTGGACTTCAGATAGACATAAAAAGTCATGGGTGTAAATTGTCTTTTAGTTTTGTAGGAGTCATTTTACTTCTTTGTGTTTTTACTTGAATCACCAGGGTGTCATGGTTCCCTCGCCTACCACCAGAGGGAGCTTGAAACTTTCCCTCATTGCCCTGATTCGGGACACCTGCTGGTGTTTGACCTGCTACCTATTTAACGGCAGTCTGCCTTTCTTTCATTGTTGGGTCATCCTGGCTGCCAGACAAAGATACACTGCATGTCTTAATCCTGTGCCTTGCTTGACAGCTTAACTGAACTGCTTACTAAATAAATGTTTGTCGTCGTCCTCCTCCTTCTGCACCCTCATCGTGACACAGGGATGGTCCACAAACATTTAAAGTCACCTGGTGTCAACAGTAGAAAACTGTTTTTTTTACAAGCTACTTTCTCAACGTTGTGATTGTACTGTAGACTTATTTATGATTCATTGCTTGAATGGGGAAGTTTGCTTTTACTTTTCAAAGATGTGAAAGTAGGAATGAAAAGCAGACAACCAGTTACAGTGTTTACATTTACTGTAGAAACTGCAATTTGAGAAAAAGACAAAATGTTTTAGATGAACTATATGGGACTAAAAGACGGAAATGTCTTGAGCCACAAAAAACAAGCTGTATTTATTTGTATTAGCCTGCTATCAAAATGTGGCGCTAAAGAGCCGCATTCGGCTTCGGAGCTTGTAGACCGACCTAGAACCCAGATGCAGAGCTTAATCTGGATTTATTAAACAATCCTAACAAAAGAAGTCCACTGGAACTGTGGGAAAACTTGGGTTAACTGGTAAAGGATACACAGTAAGTCCAAATGAGAACCGAGACGCTTGGTCAGTGGAGAGATTAATTAATGGAGAGATTCTGAAGACATAGCAAGGAACTGTAAGTAAAGCTGTCCATTGAAGGAACCCCGATGAGGTTCAGGTGACATGATTAGCAAGGTTCTCTCCCATGCCATCATCAACACCTAATGATTTCCACCTCATGGTTCTTTAATTCCCCCTAGTGAGCCCAGGGTGGAACTACAACAATGTTAAATTGAATCTGGACATTTCAAGGCATGTCCCTGCGTGCCAAATAGGAAGTACGCAGCTGGCTTAAAACTTCTGTTTGAAAAAACCCAAAAAACATTCCACTCAGGTCTCTTTTGTTGTTAAAGCAACCACTTTGATTGCGTTTTACATCACTTATAACACATTTACAAAGTTCAGAAATGATTTGTTGTTATATTAGCCAGAGGACAAGGCGATGCGAGTCAAAACCCAAACAATTAGTTGTGCCGACAGGTTTCAACAGGTTTGATTGAAAGATTTGACTTTGCCAATGACAGCAGGAAGGCAGACCATGAGTCTGATGGATTGATTCCAGTTAGGATCTTCAATGGTAGGGGTGTATACCCTCAAAAAGATAGTTCTTAGTTGGCAACTTGGTTGCTATAAAAACCAATGACTGCATATTTTTGGTGCCATAAATTCAATATTCCGCCTTCTATATTGACCAGAAAATGGCAATTGAATTGGCTTCAAATTCACTGGGTACGTCCTCCTAGAGACAATGCAGACAGACTGACTTATTTGGGACATTTAAATTCTAGAGGGGGTTTTTAAGGAGGGTTGCCGCCCACAATTGATGGTCATAGGTGAGGATAGGAATGTAAAATCCTGAGCGAATCTAGAATTTCTTCTTTCAGCTTTGTTTTCACCACAAAGAACCAATCCAAAGTCCACAGTTACGTTCCTAAAGACCTAAATACCAGGCCGTGATGCGTGGCTTATGTTCTCCATGCTGAGATCTGCTCGGCTGTAACATGGCGGCTGTGATCTGAGCCAGAATCCTGCTGTGGAGCATCTGAACAAACCATTTTCTCTTTTCAGTGATTCATCGTTTACAGGAGCGGCTTTCTGCATGACGAAGGAGCAGATGCCTGTGCACGCAGCGTGACCCACAGATGAAGAGTTCTTTTTAGCTGTTCATAAACACCAGTATGGTACATTTATGTTTAAAAACACACTTTCACATCATCATAGCGAGAAAAAAACCCCTTTCCATTACTTTTTTCCATGACAACAGAACAATCTCTATTTTCCAGTAGCGTGCTTTGATTGAAAATGTTGCAAAAAAAGCTGAAATGTTGTCTTAATTTGAAAAAAAAAAGCATTTTTTTTAACTTGCAAAATTGCATCAAAACAACTAAATAATTTCCACATAACTATAAGTTCCAGTGATGGTGAAATGCTGATGTAAGGGAATCTTTAGAAGGTGATTTATGAGGATTTATAATTGCGTGGATGTGTTAGAGGCAGACGTGTTGCTGCAGCTTCCAGCGTCGCCCGGGTGAAACTGGGCCAGTTGTTTTTGTGAGTGACAGCCTGACTCATCCTGCCGATTTCAGTTCGAGCTGAGGAGATGTTGACTTGGAGATTTTCCTGATTTTCTGTCTGGATTTCTCTGCAGCAGCAGCAGGAGGAAAAATCCACACTGGCTTGTCGTGTGAGAGCAAACAAACCTGCAGGAGTTTGAATGAAGCCACCAGCAAACTGATGTGAACATTTAAACTGTGTTAGCGAGGGGAGGATCCCTCCGACGCTCAGAGGAGCTTTAGCTCAGGACGAAATGGTGGCTGGAAACAACCAGAGTTCCTCTTGATTACACACCGTGGCCCTCGTGTTGTGTGTAAAGAAAATATATAAACACATACTGTATATACACACATACAAGGGGTGTACTTGTCCCTTTTAGGTGCACTCAAGGTGGGATCTTGACAAATGGTATGGCTGAACAGAAGCGTAATTCTAATGAACTTCTTCTTCTTCTTTCGGCATTTCCCTTTAGGGGTCGCCACAGCAAGTCAGTTTCTTCCATCTAATCCTATCTTCTGTATCCTCTTTGTTCACACCAACTATCTTCATGTCTTCCTTCACTGTATCCATGAACCTCCTCTTTGGTCTTCCTCTAGTCCTCTTTCCTGGTGGTTCCAAACCCAGCATCCTTCTTCTGATGTACTCGGTCTCTCTTCTCTGTACATGCCCAAACCATCTCAGTCTTGCCTCTCTAACTTTATCCCCAAAACCTCTAACATGTACTGTTCCCCTGATGTACTCATTTCTAATCCTGTCCATCCTGGTCACTCCCAGAGAGATCCTCAGCATCTTCATCTCTGCTACAAACATCTCTACTTCCTGTCTTTTCTTCAGTGCTACTGTCTCTAGACCAAACAGCATGGCCGGTCTCACCACGGTTTTGTACACTTTCCCTTTCATTCTAGCTGAAACTCTTCTGTCGCACATCACACCTGATACTTTCCTCCACCCGTTCCAGCCTGCCCGAACACGCTTCTTCACCTCTTTTCCACACTCTCCATTGCTCTAGACTGTTGATCCTAGATACTTAAAATCTTTATGTAATTCTATGTAACTGTATGTATCTATATATGTATCTATGTATGTAATTCTAATGAACATGCCTACACATATTCAGTTTCACACTCAGTCACACTGTTGTTCTACAGCAGACAGTGAAGACAAAAAATTCCACTGAACTGTTTATGGGTTTCCAGGCTGATCAGTTTTTAGCAGCAAGTCTAATTGTTTTAAGTACCAGAGATGACTCATTGCCAAAAAGTGATCAGCCCGTAAACCGGGTGTCGATTTGTCTGTTTTTCAACCCTTAAACTTGTAGAAAAAAACAGCAATAGACTTTTTCTATAACTGCTGACGAAGAGATTTTCTGTGGTCAAAAAAACATGGTCGTTCAGTGAATTTCGAATGAACCACCAAAGAATGAATTTAGACTATTTGAGGGAAATAAAATATACAATCAGATCTTTTTGGAAACATTAAAAGAACATGTAGTTATTTTCCATTCCGTTTTGTTGTCTTTCGCTCATCCAGGGCCGGGTCGCGGCGGCAACACCCTCAGATGAAAAACCCAGGCTTCTCTCACCCCAGCTGCATCCTCCAGCTCACCCGGAAGGATCCTGAGTTGTTCCCTAGCTAGCTGTGAGACATAGTCTCTCCAGCGGGTCGAGGGTCTGCCTCTTGGTCTCCTCCCGGTGGGACGTGCCCAAAACACCTCAACAACGAGGCGCTTAGAGGGCAGCCTGACCAGATGCCCGAACCACCCCATCTGGCTTCTCTCGTCTTGGAGGAGGAGCAGCTCGACACAGAGCTCCTCCCGGATGGCAGGAGGAGATAGTTATTTTCATACAGTTAAAGTATCTTTATTTATAAAAGTATTTTCTTGGCCGGGAACTTTTTGGCAGATAAAACAGCATCATTTGCTCTTCCAAAAAATGTCCTACTAAATAGATACATGTCACTTATTATTTAATTTATTTTATTGTACACTTTGTTTTATTGCATCCACAATTTTCTGCAGGTTTTAGTTTGTAAAAGCAGCTGCACAGCCCACAGCAGTGAGTCACCTTATGATAGAACACCGGTTCTTGCTAGGTGCATATCCTCCAGGCCAGTACGCTGCTACATACTCCACATCAGCCAAAAAATACTTGGTTAAAAATTTGGTGCAGAGGCTCATGTTTTTTCGGGTGTATTGTTTTGCTTTTACACTCCTTTTAAACTCTAATTTGGCCATATGCAAATGAGATGGAACCAAGAGCAAAATGCAATTAACAAAACAAAAATTCCAAAACTAACATTGAACATTTGGAAAGATATATAAAAAAAAAACTTGTATCGGTGAATCCGGCGCTGATAATATCTTTTTATGTCATTGAGATGACCTTGAAAAAAATACTGATGGAACGAATCTCAAACAGTCATTCTCACTGTAGGCAATTAAAGACCAGAATCATAGATGTTGTAGTGATTGGTACTGAAGTCTCAAATGTCACAGCTGCTGGTTTGAAGAGATCTCACAAAAATAGTTCAAAGGTCCTGAAATGTCAATTATTCAAAGATGCTGTTTTATCAACACAAAATAGTGTTTTATTGAAATTTTGACATTTTCGCAAAGAAGCATGAACGTGATCATTTCGGTACGTCCAACAATTTTTACAACCTAGATAATAAACAGTTCATATTTATTCTGCTCCATTAAGGACTGCTAAAAAAAAATCTTGGCTTTTAAGTCTTTAATTAGTTTGAACAATTTGACTTTAGCAGTTTTGTAGTTTGAAGAAAAAAGAACTGATTTTTTTACTTTCTTCCCAGAAGGATTTTAAAAATTCTTGTTTTTTTTTTTCTCAGTGTGGCTTTAATGCAACCTTTTAAGTCCAGAGCCTGGAAAGCATCACATTTAATCATTTGGGATCAAAAAGGCTTTAAAAGAACTTTAGAAAAGCGTTACAGATTCTTCACCAGATACTAGATCAAGCAATGTTAGAGGGACTGGACGTTTATAAAGTATAAATCAGGGGTTTACGAAAAAAATCCTAACTTTATAACAGCATTAGTCTATTTTTTCTCATAAAAATTGGGAGCGCTAAGAGTAGAAAAAAGATGAAATGAAAAAAATAAAATGATGGAATTAAAAATGTTCTTTTTGGTGGTGGAGAGGAGCCAGATGGGGTAGTTCGGGCATCTGGTCAGGATGTTTCGGGCACGTCCCACCGGGAGGAGACCAAGGGGTAGACCCCGGACCCGCTGGAGAGACTATGTCTCACAGCTGGCCGGGGAACGACTTGGGATCCTTCCAGGTGAGCTAGAGGATGCAGCCGGGGAGAGAGATGCCTGGGCTGCCCGCTTGAGGCTGTTACCCCCGCGACCCGACCCCGGAACAAGCGGAAGGTGACGGAACGGAAAATGTTCTTTAGAATTGATCCTAAATCTATTTCCTGCACTGTGAGGAGCTTTAAGTAAATTAATGTATGCAAACTATTTTCTGTTTTAACACAATTCATGTGTTTTATTTAACTTCTATTTGGGAGGAGGCGATAGCTCAGTGGTATAACTTATGTGTGCTGTCCTCACGACACGTGACTGTGTGCAGCTAGACAGCCAGCTAACTCTTCCAATGAAAAAAGAGACTCCCACACAAGGCTTGCTTTTCTTGTTTATGTAGACTCTTTCTTCACAGGATTATACATATATGTACGTATATATATGTACGTGATAATAGTAACTGAAACAAAACAAACAAAAGAAGTGTATTACGAGCTGTACAAAACGCTGAGTCTCCATGATCAAACACACGTTAGCTTAGCTTGAAACATGCGCGCGTTAGCTTAGCTTGAAACATGAGCGCCCACATCCTAAGTGGCTTACTACATAAGACGCGATTCACACGTTATCAAATGAAATACAATCTTGAGCATGCAAACAAAGCACATAAACACAAAAAATACTTACAAAGACTAAAGTTATCCCAGGTTTTAACAAGTTTTGAGCGCAGTCTACTTCCGTCCTCTCAATTTCAGACTAATGCTAGATCTACTATTTTCGAGACCTCTCACTCTGCTGTTATTTTAAGAAATTATAAAAGATCTTTAGAAGAGACAGACGTCTCACTCTGACATACACTCCGATCAAAGACATAACACTCCCCGCTTGATATAAACATATTATATCACCACATATCGAAACATAAAATTTACATAGATAATATCTTACTCCGAAAGCAAAACAGTTAATTCTGTAAAGTCAGCAGATGAGAGACGTCCACCGACGCGTAATAGTCCATCTTCGTCCACGACCGGATTTAGCTTTTTGAGTGTGTCATTTTTTGTGTTAATCTTCTTTCTTTTCTTTTAACATTTTCAGTGTCTCTTTGTAAGCATCTTCTTGCACCGAACGAATGATGACATTTTTGGCTTGAGTGAGTTCATTTGTGTTTACATTCTCTTTCAGACTTCTCCATCCTGCTTGTTTATTTGTCTTTTGTTTCAAAGAAACCATAACATGAATAAGTTTGGCTACTGCTCAGCATGCCGTTGTCCAACTTGAAAATCTTTCGAAACGTTTTGCACCTAACTGAGTTGTTGTGACGGTAGTTGCAAGTGTTTTTACATGAGCTCGTATTTCTTTGTCATTCTCAGGCTCTACCAGTGAGAATGAATAGTCTTTTTGAGATTCATTGAGTTTTTCTGAACACAGAAAGCTTGGGCCTGTAACCCAATTACTGTTTTTGAGTTCAACGGCTGGAATAAATCTAGTTGCTAGGTCAGCTGGATTCACTTCTGTTGAAACGTAATGCCACTGGTCAGGTTGAGTGGATGACCTGATTCGTGTGACGCGGTTAGCTACATACATGTAGAATCTTTTTGAGGAGTTGTGTATGTAACCTAACACAATGCGACTGTCAGTGAAAAACTTGACACTGTCAATTTTGAGGTCTAACTCGTCTTTGATTAAGTCATACATTTCTACTGCCAGCACGGCAGCACAAAGTTCTAACCGTGGTACGGTGTGTGCAGGTCGGGGTGCTAGTTTTGACTTCCCCATCACAAAACCTACGTGATACTTGCCTTGAGTGTCTAAAGAGCGCAGGTAAGCTACCGCACCTATAGCTACAGTAGACGCATCTGAGAAAATACAGAGTTCATTAGTTTTCATTTCACCTAAAGAACCTGAACTGTAACACCTTTTGATTTGGAGATCTTCTAGAGTTTTCAGTGAGTTTCTCCATGAGATCCATGCGTCCTCTTTTTCTGGGGAAAGAGGTGCGTCCCAGTCGCTCTCCTCAGTTGAAAGTTCTCTGAGTAGCGCTTTGCCTTGCACGATTATAGGAGCTGCAAAACCCAACGGATCATACAAGCTATTGACAGTTGACAGTACTCCCCTACGTGTGAATGGTTTTGTCTCATTGGATACAAGGTAAGTAAAGCTGTCAGTTTGCAGGTTCCAACATAGTCCTAAGCTCCTTTGAACAGGAAGTGGATCTACACCAAGATCTAATTCTTTCAAGTCCTTTGCTAGATCGTCTGCAGGGAATGCTTCCATAACGAGGCTGCAGTTGGAGGCAACTTTGTGTAGTCGCAAATTGGACTCTGCTAACATGTTTTGTGTTCTCGTTAACAGGTCAACTGCTTGTTCAGGTGTGGCGACTGAAGTGAGCCCGTCATCTACATAAAATTGTCTTTCAACAAACCGTCTGGCATCTGAGCCATGTTCCAGCTCACCTTCGCTTGCTGCCCGCCGCATGCAGTAAATGGCAACAGCGGGTGATGGGCTATTCCCAAAAACATGCACTTTCATCCGATATTCGACCACATTTTTTGTGACGTCATTGTCCTCAAACCAGAGATAGCGCAGATAGTCTCTGTGATCTTCACACACCTCAAAACAATAAAACATTTGTTGAACATCAGCTGTCAGGGCTATTGGCTCTTTTCTGAACCGTAACAGCACTCCTAACAGAGAATTATTCAGATCAGGTCCACTGAGTAGCACTTGGTTCAGGGATGTTCCTTCACACTCTGCACTAGAATCAAAAACAACACGTATTTGATCTGGCTTTTGCGGGAGGTATACACCAAACGTTGGCAGATACCAGTGTTCTTTACCTTCGGGCAGAGGTGGAGCGAGTTCAGCTTGATCGTTATCCAACATTTTCTGCATAAATCGGATGTAGTGATCTTTCATTTTTGGTTTCTTTTCTAACGTCTTTTTGAGTGAGTATAGACGTTTTGAGGCTTGAACTCTGTTGCTTGGGAGTCTCCTCCTTGGAGAGCGAAAGGGCAATGGAGCGACCCAGGTGTTTTCTTTGTTTTGTTGGACCGCCTTGTCCATTATTGTTAGAAAGTTTTTGTCATCTATAGACAGTGCCACCTTGTCATCTGACTCTGTACGTTCAAACACAGACTGATCTAGCTTGTGTGTGTTGCCTTTAATGTCCACACTATTTGAGATTAAAGGTGTGCTTTGCTGGGGCTGCTTGACATAGTCCTCTTTCACTGTAAAGACGTTTGGACATGGTTCAAAATGAGTAGTCCGTCCGTTGTCTAGCATGTGTGTTCTGTACACGTTGACTTCTTTTGTGTTGTGAGTTTTGCCCAAGCACACTTCCCCTATCACAACCCACCCCAAGTCTAACCTTTGGGCGTATGGTGCGTTATTTGGTCCATTGATCTGTTCTCTTACTTTATGAATGCTGAGGAGGTCCCTTCCCAGCAAAAGGAGAATAGGAGCATGATGATCGACCGGTTGGATTTTGCTTGCAATAGGGAGAAGGTGTGGATGGTACTTAGCAATCTCAGGAGAAGGAATTTCAGATCTTTCGTCCGGCACTGAATCACACTCGATTAAAGGAGGCAGTTTGACATTTGTTTTTCCATCCATGGACTCTACTACAAAATGTTCTGCTCTCCTACCTGCAGTTTCAGCTTTTCCTAAGCATGTTTTCAGCGTGTATGGCACAGGTGCACTTTTTATTCCAAACAGGTTGAAAAAGTCCGTCCTAGCCAGGGACCTATTGCTGTGTTCGTCAATCACTGCATACATTTTTATAGCTCTGTCCTTTTGACCTTCTGGATATGCTTTCACCAAACAGATCTTTGAACATGAGCGTGGGCTGTCACTTTGACCACATACCTCTGTGCACTTGGAGACTACTGCAGGATGGTCTTCTGAGTCCTCCTTAGCATCTACATTCTTTGAGGTGTCATCTTTTGGGACAGGTGTGGGACCCGGATGGAGTGCTGACAAGTGTTTTGGACTGTCACACTCAACACACTTCACTGCTACCTTACAATCTTTGGCTATATGTTGCACAGACCCACAACACCTGTAGCATATACGATGCTCTCTCAGAAAAGCCTGTCGTTCCTCAATTGATTTGTCTCTGAATAACTTGCATTTTTTCAGAGGGTGTGGCTTCTTATGAATTGGACACTGACGATCTGGTTCTTCAATTTTCTCCTGTTCGAAACTTCTTTGTTTTCTTTCCCCAATTTCCGTTCTGTGTACTGCAACAGTAGCTTTTCGATTATATGGAATGGACTTTTCAGTGCGTGTGGTAACTTGGTTGCTGCAGCTGGATGGGGAAAAACTTGGATCATTTTTCATTTTTGCTTGTTGCTGTACAAATTGCACAAAGACAGAAAAAGGTGGAAATGACACTCTATTGACTTCTTTATACTTTGTACCTACAGTGGTCCACCTCTCCTGCATGTTAAAGGGGAGTTTTTCAACTATTTGTCTAACCCCTCGAGCCGTGTCTAGATATGCAAGACCTGGCAGTGTACCATCAGACTTAGCACACTGCAACTCCAACAAGATGTCACCCAGCTCTCTTAATTTGCCACTCTCTTTGTTTGTCAGCCTTGGAAACTCCTCCAACTTTTTTAACAGTGCATCCTCAATGACTTCTGAGGAGCCATAACATTCCTCTAGACGCTCCCATACCACTTTTACACCTGCAGCGGGATTGAGGGTGTGTACTGCGCGAAGCCTTTTTGCTTGCTCTGAAGATTTTGGCCCTAACCATTTTGTGAGCAAGTCTAGCTCTTCTCTAGGGGACAGATTCAAGTCTTTAGTAACACTCGTGAATGAGACTTTCCATGCCCAATAGTTTTCGGGTCTGTCATCATATTGGAGTAAGCCAGTGCTAACTATTTCTTTGCGGATGAGATATTTTGCAAAATCTTGTACGCTGTTTTGCTCTATTTGGTTGTGACTTGTAGGCAAAAAGGTGTGAGCTTGGGGTTTGAGTGAGAATGTGCTGGTTGGAACAGCTTCTGGTATGTCCTCATGTTTAACTTCGTTTTTCATTGGGAACTGGACATGAGTTTCTTTTGTTATTATTGATCGACTTGGCATTTGAAATTTTGCGCTATCATGTGTAGCACTAGGTGGCGCCATTAGCTTACATTGTTGTTCCACATAATCACTTGTGCGTTGTACTGCATTAAACGTTTCTCCTGTAATAGGAAGTTCTGGGTCTGACTCCCCGCTCTGACTTTCTAATTCTTCATAGGCTGCAGCTTCTGCTTCAGCTGCTGCTATTTCCCTTTCACACTTCAAAACATGGAGACTGGCCTCCAAATCTGCCTGTTGTCTCGCCTTTTGTCTCATCAGACTAGCTTCTTTTTCTGCGAAACGGAGCTGGGCCTTTGCTGCTTGGGCTTTGGCGTATGCTTTTGTGGCTGACACACTTGAAGCTGCTGTGGTGTGCGACCGTCTGCTGGTGGCTCTGGACCTGACGCTGTGTGGAGGTGAATGCTGCGGCCTCTCTGACGGCTGCCTCTCAGGCGACAGCTGGTCTGCAGGAACCGGGTGATTGGTAGCAGCCTGGTCATCAGCTTGCTGCTCTGAGTTTGCCTCTGGCTCGAACTGTGATTCATAATCTCTCAAGTAAGTCTTACCTGAGCGTAGACTCATGTTGACTGTGTAGCTCAGTGTTGTTTAACCCGCCGTATAGAAGTCTTTTTTCTTCTATTTAAGTCTTTTTACTTCTATATAGTCTTTTTACTGTGCTGTCCTCACGACACGTGACTGTGTGCAGCTAGACAGCCAGCTAACTCTTCCAATGAAAAAAGAGACTCCCACACAAGGCTTGCTTTTCTTGTTTATGTAGACTCTTTCTTCACAGGATTATACATATATGTACGTATATATATGTACGTGATAATAGTAACTGAAACAAAACAAACAAAAGAAGTGTATTACGAGCTGTACAAAACGCTGAGTCTCCATGATCAAACACACGTTAGCTTAGCTTGAAACATGCGCGCGTTAGCTTAGCTTGAAACATGAGCGCCCACATCCTAAGTGGCTTACTACATAAGACGCGATTCACACGTTATCAAATGAAATACAATCTTGAGCATGCAAACAAAGCACATAAACACAAAAAATACTTACAAAGACTAAAGTTATCCCAGGTTTTAACAAGTTTTGAGCGCAGTCTACTTCCGTCCTCTCAATTTCAGTCTAATGCTAGATCTACTATTTTCGAGACCTCTCACTCTGCTGTTATTTTAAGAAATTATAAAAGATCTTTAGAAGAGACAGACGTCTCACTCTGACATACACTCCGATCAAAGACATAACATTATGCACTTGGACTGAAAGTTCACTGGGTCGAATCCCCCTAAGCTCATGTCTAGGTGTCCTTGGGGGAGACACCTAATGTAAAAAAAAATAAAAAATTCTTATAATAAAATGGACATTCCTTAAATCAGTGAGTTAACGTGTTTCACAGAGGATTTTAGGAACTTTAGATCCACTTAAAATTGTTTATAGCAGGTATTTTAGTACTAAATGTTACTCACCAGAGCTGCTAATCTTCCCACGAAGGGGTGAATCTTTTTGGCTCAAAAGCCGTCGTACCAAACCAAACTTTTCCCAAAATTAAAATAAATCAGTTTTTGGTGTGTTTGTTTTAACATAATAGCTCGTTTTCATTTATGACTGTTGGCGTCATGATTCCCTCCATTTTTTAACATCAAAAGACGTTCCTACCCTCACTATGGTCACCAGCAGTGGGTGGTAGCCAGAAGAATGAGATCATGGATGCAAGCAGCCGAAATGAGCTTCCTCCGCAGGGAGTTCTGCCATCCAGGAGGAGCTCTGTGTCAAGCCGCTCCTCCTCCAGGTTGAGAGAAGCCAGATAGGGTGGTTCGGCCATCTGGTCAGGATGCCTCCCAAGTGCCTCGCTGGTGAGGTGTTTCGGGCACATCCCACCGGGAAGAGACCAAGAGGCAGACCCCAGACCCGCTGGAGAGACTATGTCTCACAGCTGGCCGGGGAATGACTTGGGATCCTTCCGGGTGAGCTGGAGGATGCAGCTTGGGTGAGAGAAGCCTGGGCTTCCCGTCTGACGCTGTTGCTGCCGCGACCTGGCCCCGGATAAACGGAAGACGACTGTAAAAAAATGTCAAACCTTATGCAAGAAACATAGCTTAATATGACTTTAATTTAAAAAAAAAAAAAAAAAGCTTCCTTAACAGACTTCTGATCTCGTATCATGTTTTTTGCTGTAACAATCAAGGTCGGTTTGATTTTTAAAACACCTCCACATCCAGGAATCTCCAGTGCCTCAGTGAGAACAGCCAAGCTACCACTTCAACTTGCCAGCATCTCAACGGTTACTATGGTTACCAGTCTAGCAGCAACTGGCCAGCAGCATCATCAGCAGAAAGAAGACTGATCTCCTAAATGATCCAAAATGAACAGTTTGAACTCTATGTTTTGCTATAAATACTTTCAGTATGAACATAATTATTTATTCTCCTCACACACGTCAGAATAGATGTGTAACTTATATTTATAAGAATAATAAAATGTCTTATTTAAACGAGGGTTTTGGGAGGAGACCTGATTGACCCTACTGTAAGGGAGAAAAAAAAATTAATAATCAAAGTTAAATAACTTTTCCTCTGTATGTGGTTTAATATCAGGCTCGTGTGTCGAGAAAAAACAACTAAATCATCTTTTTATATGAGAAAAAAATATGTTTTCAAAGTTAATATTGTGTCTTCATTTAAGTATGTCCCGGGGGACCAGTGTAACCAGATGTATCGCTTTAAATTAAACCAGGCCAGTCCCCATCCTGTCAGAGAATAAGGGGTTTTGATGATAAAATGAATGTTTACAAATGTCATTATAGCTAACAGGAGAATTTTCATTGTGTTTTTTTTGGACTAAATAGTGCAGAGTTTAGATTTTAATCAGATTAAAGCAGGTTTATTTACAAAATGAATGTAGACTTTGATAAGAGTCAGTCAGTCTATCCCATTACTGGGTTGCGGGGGTGCCGAAGGCCCTCCTGACTGATTCGCGGCGAGGAGCAGGGTACACTCCAAACAGGTTGCCAGTCTGTCACACACACACACAGCCATTCAGTCCTATGGGCAATCATGTAGCAGCCAATCAAACCAACATGCATGTTTTTGGAGGGAGGAAGGAAACCAGAGAAAACCCATCTACTTTGTATACACGTGAACATGCAAACATGCAAACTCCATACAGAAAGGCCAGTGTTCCAAGCCCCGTCTCCACCCAGGACTCAAACCGACGACCTTCTTGGTGTGAGGCCACTGTGCCACCCACTTTGATATCATTTTTTTTTTTTTTCTATCAGATAATAATAATAGGAGGCGATGACTCAGTGGTAGAATGTTCACCTTTGGACCGGGAGAAGCTGGTTTGAATCCCACTGAGCTTTTGTCTAAGTGTCCTTGGGGAAGACACCTAACCCCCTGTTTCTCCCGCCATTAGTGCCGTCCTGGCAGCCTGCTGCGGTGTAATGCAGCACACAAATTTTCCCATTGATGGATGAATCCAGTACGTTAAAATCACAAAGTAATACCTTTTACTTGTCTTTTTTAAAAACAATGACAAAACAATGCAAACACTAAAAGTACAAGTAAGTGAATTAATATATATATAAAAAAAAAATTAGAAAGTTCAATTTAATTACATTAAGATTACTGATTTTCAGTGATGACACCATTCCAGATAAGGTCATTAGATTATTACTGATTATATTTAATTATCTCATTATGAAAATGAACCTGATTAATTGGTTTAAAATGGCCATTGTTATAATTAAACATCTGATTTATTCTTTGTCTCTCTGCATGGATTTGTAATAGACTGGGGACCTGTGCCTGGTGCACCCCTCCTCTCCTCAGCTACAATACAGGATAGCCTGAGGCTAGACGTAAATATTCTCCTACAAAGTTAGAACAACTTGGTATCCACTGCTGCAGCCGATTACCACCCTGGTCTTTCTTTTAATCAGAGTACACACACATGCAAACACACACACACACTCATGCTGCAGTGAGTGAGTCTCCATTGTTGCCGCCTCCACACTGATGCCGCTTACATTAACACAGAGGTGAAGAGAGTAGGAGGTAGAGGGCACACCAAGAGGATGGAGGGATGGAGTGTGTGGGAGATGGATGGTTAGAAACATAGATGGATGGATGAATGGATGGATGGATAGAAGGATGGATGGATGGATGAATAGATAATAGATAGATGGATAGACGGATAGTCCTCCTTTCTAAATGTGATGATTTCCCGAGGGTTTGTGTCTCAGGTGGAACTAAATGTAGAAGTGAAATAGAAAAGAATGGAGGGATGAAGGGTAGCAGTAAAAGCTGATGGTGAAAGAGGGGATGTAAGGGAGAAATGGAGAGAAGTTTGTGGCCGTGCGGAGGGAGGAGGAGGCTTTGCGTTGGTGTGCTGGTTGGCAGAGAGAGCGCTTGTCAGAAAAAAGCCTTCCTCTGACAGAAGGCATGATTCACAGCGGAGAGAGAGGCGGAGAGGGAGGGAGAGGAGCGGCAGAAAGACAGAAAACCAGCAGAGGTAAAGAAAAAAGAAGAAGGGAAGCGATGCAGGAGAGGATGCTTGGATGATGGGACTGGGAACGACGCTCTGGTGGCTTCTCCTGACCAGGACCAAGCTGATCAGGTTCTGTTTTTTTGCTATCAATAGGGGTAATAGAGCAGGTGGTGATGGGAGGATGAGAGAAGAGAGGAGGAGAGGAAGAGGAGAGGATGCAGAGAAACGACACAGACTAGATGCTTAACTATCAATAGTCTCCTTTCATACAGATCTGCTGCTAAGTGGAGGCAATCGGACTTTTAAGCAGGACATTTTCTGCCTGAAATGATTCTCCTACTTCAGTAAATCTGAACTTTCCTCCATTAGTTTCCTTGGCAAAGTTAAAGATATGAATGAGGTTGATTTTTCCAGATTATTCCTATTGCTGCTTTAAGAATCTCTAAGGTAAAAATATACTTTTTGTTTGGTATTTTGAAGGAAGGAGCAGCTTAGAGAGTCATCCTGACTTGTGTTGAGCTTAAAGGTTTTCAATCAGGTGGACGTATCAGTTTAAACTTTCATCTTTGGTGTAAAAGCTGTAATCCAGGCCGGGCTCCATCTCTATCCGTGTTTTCCTCCTCTCTTTCTGTGAGGTGTGATTCACCTTTAAGGTTGTTGTTATACAGCATGTTCCTCTCAGATATAACTTCCCCAAACTGCCCACTGGGACTACTAGGACATCTATATTTAGCCTGGTGCTTGCCTCATCCTTCAGAGAAAAAAAAATATGATTTTACCATTTTCTTACTAAATTCGCAGAGAACTGGACGACCTGTTTACTAAGGTAGATACTTTAACTTTGGTATTTGCTTAAATTTGTAGTCTTATAGTGAATAATAAAGGGATCTTGAGTTCTTGGTTCATTTAATCAAAGAATGTAATAACTCATAAATAATACCATTCTAAACTTTAGGCCGTAAAATTGAATTCCTACACATAAAAATCTAGTTTTTATGCTTAAATATAACCAAAAATTTATTAAAAAACTACACACAGTTGCTTTTTCAATCCTCTCAAAAACTGGCATACTGTACAACTGATTAAATCAAAGTTTAAGATTTAATCAGATCGATCATATTTCAAACTAAAAAGCATCGATTACTTACACATCTGACATCATCGTAACATTTTTACAGAAGGGTTTTCATCTTTTCAAAGTCTATTTTTCTGAGTGGGTGGGGCTCCCTCCACCGACCAGCGGAGAGTGTTTTCTCCTTCCCCTAGAGGTGAACCCTCGTATGGTTTACTCCTTCTAGTGGTAAGTCCTTACACTACTCAATATACCCACTGCCGAGCTCTTCTCAGAAGAGGTATTTACTTCACACTAAGCAGCTCTAGTTTTG
This sequence comes from Neostethus bicornis, assembly GCA_902685375.1. Classification (NCBI taxonomy): domain Eukaryota; kingdom Metazoa; phylum Chordata; class Actinopteri; order Atheriniformes; family Phallostethidae; genus Neostethus; species Neostethus bicornis. The sequence continues at coordinate 3,488,524 of LR738552.1, forward strand.
TTTATTCGTTCCCAGCTCATTGACAGGCTGGCACCATTTAGTGCTGCCGTTCAATTAGTCAGGTCAGGACATTAGGACACTCCTGCAGGCAGCGGCCTCTGATTGCAGCGACTATCAGACGTACGGCCAATCAGCCAACAGAGGTGACACTGTGACATCAACACAAGCATCTGTCCGGGCCATGCTTATAGTTCAACCATGCCATATGGCCCATGTTGGCAACAATTGCCAAAACCATAAATTAAAGACAGTGTTTGAAAATGTTTTATACAGGGGAAAGATATGCCGGTCCTATTGCTAATGCTGCTGCTCTGTTTTCCAGGCTACAACTGAACATTTGGGCACATTTCATTAGTCGTGTCCAGTCCCAAGAAAGGACAGATTGGTTAAATCAAAAAGTACCCACCCTTTTTAAACGAAGTGAACCTCAATACCACATGGTTAGACTGTTTCCACAGAGTGAAAGAAACACAAAACACGGATTGGTTGATTGGTCATTGTAAATTGTTGTGTGTTATTGAGTCTCTGTGTGACCCTGTGATGACCAGACGATCTATCAGGAGTGTACACCCCAACTAACCTGGAATAGCATCACGGACAATCATGCATGTTAAGAAGTCTGTTTATTATAAGGATGGCTATTGGACGGTCTTGTTCCTAGGGCGTTCAAAGTCTTTCAAAAGCTTCCAAAAGCCCTGCCGTCTTTATGGCATTGAACCTAAAAGTTTACCCTCCGAGGAGGTGACAAGGAATCCTTCAAACCAACTAACTTTTTGACTTCAAACTGAATTCTTTCCGGGCAGCACGGTGGCGCAGTGGGTAGCACAGTGGCTTCACAGCAAGAAGGTCGTGGGTTCGAGTCCCAGGTGGGGACGAGGCTTGGAACACTGTCCTTTCTGTGTGGAGTTTGCATGTTCCTCCCACCCTCCAAAGACATACATGCTAGGCTGATTGGCCGGTGCCAAATTGCCCCTAGGAATGAGTGTGTGTGGATGGTTGTATGTGTGGCCCCGGGACAGACTGGCGACCTGTTCGGGGTGTACCCTGCCCTTCACCTTAAATTAGCCGGGATGGGCTCTGGCACCCCCCGCGACCCTGAAAAGGATAGACGGATAAGAAGATGACTGACTGAATTCTTTCCATTAGTTTAAGACACTAACTAAATCTCTTTGGATGAATGCGGCCATCTTTCTTACCTGTAGTCTCTTTTTGCATGAACTGAATCAGGGTCTCCTGCACCTTAATGGGCCAGATTGGCATCATCACAATGAAACCTCAATATGTACCCAGGTTCATCAAGGGTTTATTCCAAGCTTAGACCAAGCGCTTCACCCATCCTAACATCAAACCCATCCAAACTCCCTCTTTCAACAGTCATAAGGCCCAAGGTCTTGTGAGTCTACATGCGATTATACACCTATAGATTTTTGGTACAAGGGTTCCCAACGATGGTAACCTGAGGTCACAATCCTTCTGGTTTCTTTACTCCAATTAAACATGATTATTGGACCTACCTGAAGCAGGTGGGCCATAAAATCTGTTTTAACTGACATATTTTCACTGTGATCCCCTTATTTAGCTGCAAGCTGCACATTCTATTGTCAACACAGACAGCCGATAGATGCCGTTATAGCAACGGTAGGACTGTAACTGTTATTATGGGATTCATTTATTACCAGCTGAGCTGGATAGTGTCGCTCAATTTTAACCCTTAACTTAAAAAAAATTCAGACACTTTATCTTGTGCAGGACAATTCCCAGATTTTTCTCTCACCCAGAAAGTTTTCCAGACCTTTCATTTCGTCTTCTGAACTGCTTAACCCTGATAGGGTCACAAAGGGTGCCAGAATCCATCCTGGTTGATTGTGGGCGAGAGGCGGGGTACTGTCCAAACTGTCTGCTGCGGTGCCACACACACAAAACCATTGACACACACACTCATTCCGAGGAGCAATTTCATAGTGGCTAATCAATCTAATATGTATGTTTTTAGAGGGTGAGAAAAAACACACTTACAGAGGGAGAACATGCAAACTCCACACAGAAAGGACAGTGTTCCAAGCCTCGTCCCACATGGGACTTGATCCCTGACCTTCTAGCTGTGAGACCACTGTGCAGCCCACCAGATCTTTCTATTCTTTAATAATAAAATGTTGACATTAGAAGGTTTAACCTGTGCAGGACGTACTGAGTGACGAACTGTGAGCCCTGATGGTAAAAGAAAAAGCCTCAAAATTGAAACAGAGCAAATTCTTTTCAAATTGTCAGTTATTTTAGTATATAAAAAATATAGCACCAGAAAACTGGATTCAAATAAAAGCCTAAATTATCACAAAATATCAACAAAGGAAAGCTTTTCCATTCAAATTGTTTGTGATCTACCAACCGTTAAAGAACTAGTTTATTTGTGCTCATTAAAACCTGCTTTAATGGATGCAAGTTTGTACTTTTTATTCAGGAAAACCATTTTGCTTAAGTGATTTTAATTTTCTAAACACAGCAGCTCTTGTTTTCTGCATTACTTACACTGTTAAAAAGCTTTTTTAAAACTCATTTAGTTGCTTCTTCATTCATTCCAGAGAGGAAAAAAAAAACATGAATCAAACATGTCATGATTATGACTTTTTCCAGCAAACCAGTTGATATAGATTAACAACCTGAACAGGTCTCCAGTCTCAGGACCAGATGGAGATCAACCAGAGATCATCAGGAGTGCCGTAAAAATGATCCTATTTCACCCAACATGTCAAACATGACCTACTGGTAGTTCCCAATGATTCTTTTGGTCGATTTCCTGGTGTTCGTCTCAAGAAAAATGGATTAAATCGTATTCATTTGTCTTTATTAGGTAGACAGACGGATCAATGCAGCGTCAGCAATAACTAGGACGCTCCATCGAACCGTCTTGGTAAAGACAGATCTGAGTCGAAAAGCAAAACTCTCGATTTACCCGGCCCCGGATAAACGAAAGACGACCGAAAGGAAAGTACTGTAATCACAGCAACCCACTCCACCATCTTTGCTACTGGCATGCCTAGGGATTTCTTTTAGATGAAGAAGTGAAGCTTGGTTTAAAAAAAGGTTGAAAAACGCTGACATGAAGGGATCAATAACCAGTCGTGTTCACGCTCACACCTATTGTCAATTTGAAGTAAATAATCACCCCACTATGAATATTTGGATTGGTAGGAAAACACACAAATGCACAAACGTAAGCCAAAAATCTGAAAAAGATAAAGTTAAAAAGCTAAAAAAAAGCTGTGTTTAGGAAAAAATACAGTTAACCCAAGTCTTCTAGTCAAATGCCTTTTCAACCAGTTAACCCTTTGTAGTACTGTACATAACGTGCTGGCATGCAGCCCAAATTCCTTTTGTCATGTTTTAAAAAACTGCTTTTAAAATCTTGTAAAATATCTTTGTTTCTCTTTTTTTTATTTCCGTGCAGGAAAGGGACAGTAATCAACAAAGAACAGCAGAATGAGAGGGGACCTCGGTCTTTCTGACGGACTGACGCTCTGCTGGAGTTAGATTTAATTGGCTGTGAACAGAGAGCTCGAACAATAAACAAGTAGAACAAATACAAATGCAGTGGGAGGAAAGATGAGCTGAGATCTGCCAAAAAAAAACTGGACTTTTCCTTCCTCGCTGGAATATCTGAGCTGCGAGGAGATGTTTCTCCTTTCATGGATTCTCTGACGAGCAGGAAGTCGGAGCTTTGATCAGGAGCATCCCACTCCTCATTAAAACAGAAAAAAGACTTTCTGAGATTCACGGCACAAAAAAATCGGAAAATTTCTCTGTTTTCGGTTGCTTGTGTCCCTGCGATGGGCCTCTTGCACACACTGGACTTTCTCATCAAGGTTAGTTTAAAAACGACTTCACGATTCACTCGTTAAACTTCCCCCGAGCCCCCCGCCAGGCCCCCCCGCCTTCAAACATCCATCCGATCATGGGCAAACCTCTGAGCCGTCCCGGGTGTTTCAGGAGGAGCTCCTGCTGCCTGGAAAAGCATGGCATTGGGGACGGTGGGGTGGGTTGTCGGGATGTGGTGGTAGAAGGGGGGTACGGAGACGGCTACGTCCCCCAGCGATCAATCTATGACACCATGTGCATCAACCAGCAGATCGACAGCCACCACCATCACCACGGAGGCTCGGTCAGGCGGGAAGGAGGAGGAGAGGGGAGTTTTTACTCTGCCAGCGGTTCTCTGAGAGCCAGCAGGCCCCCGCCGGACATGTTCGACCCCCAGCCCCGCTCTTTAACCCCAAACCCATCTTTTGTGCGGCGGCTGGATGAACGGAGCATCTACGACTCTCTGAAACTCGGTGGTCAGGAGGGAGACGGTTCGCCTGGGTGCTTCAACCGCTCCGTCTCCCCCTCTGTCTCCTCATTCTCCGTCCCGGGGGTATCGTCATCCTCCTCGAAGAAGCACCACCATCACCATCACCACCATCACCATGGTGACAGCACCAAGAGCAGGGACAGTCGGCATTCTTGGAAAGTCCTCACTCCCCCCAAACATCTGGAATGTCTGGAGTTAACCACAGCAGAGATGATGGACAGAGGCGGGGGTTATCTTAACCCGGGACACTACCCTCCTGGGGGGCAATCTTCCTCTCTTACCTCGCCCCTCATTTCACCTTTCTCTGGCTCTCCTCTCTCCTCAGGCTACCACACCCCGGTTTTCTTTTCGCCGGCCAAACCGCGGCCCAGCCAGAGCCAGAGCTTACGCTGCTCTCCCCCCCACATGGTACAACCCAGGCATTACTCCCAGACGCAGAGCCTTAGGCTGTCACCCCCCCAGGAGATCCGGCGCTCCCCCTACAGAGCCCCGTTGGTCCAGCTGTCTGCACACGACCTGGAACAGGACATGAGGGAGCGGGGAGGCGGGTGGGGCCGCAACGAGCGAGACTGGGAGAGGGAGAGAGAGAGGGAAATGGAGAGGGGATGGGCACAGCGAGAGTGGGAGAGGGAGAGAGAGAGAGGAAGGCTGGAGAGAGAGAGGGCGAGGGAGAGAGAGAGGAGAGAGACGTCCTCGTTCGGTACGTTTGGTTACAATCAGGCAGTCCCGCTTCGCTCTGACTCTGTGTTTCTAGAACCTGAACCAGGACTGGACACAACCCCCCTGCTCCTCCCTCAACCCTCCCCCTCACCGTCTCCCAATGCCGCCCCCAGGATGGGCACCGGAGCAGTGGGCAGGAATAGAGCAGGGTCAAAAGTCGGTCCAGAGGTGGTAGCAACCAAGTTTGACAATGGAAACGTTGGGATGATGCTGGTCGATGGTAAACCGGGTCGGGGGCCACGGCCTGGGAGCGAAACAGAGGCCCAGGAACAGCGTGCAGAGAGCTGGAAAGCCGACCCCAGATCACGGGGGAAGAGTCCTTCAGAGAGGAGGGTGGGTTCCCAGGTGAAGACAAGGCCAGGAGGTCGGGATTTGGAGGGCAGGGTCCAGTCCGGGATGGAGAGCCGGGACAGACCCCGAACAGAGGGGAAGAATGGGGAAAAAAACGGACGGGTAATGAATCAACCAGAACCTCCAATCAGAGACTCACCACCAAACATGAGACACATTGATAAAACTACACGGGTGGTGGATCAGACCCTAGTTGAGCCCGTCCCCAGAACCAGGAACAAACCGGAACCAGAACCAAATGGAGGATCAGAGGTTAAAACCAGTTCACAGCCAGTGGAGAAGATGATAGAACCAGAGAGAGAAGTCAAAGTGAACGTGACAAACGAGGCTGTGGAAATCAGAGAAGAAGCAAGAATTGATCCAGGCATAAAAACTCCAGAGGTGGTTAAAAAGGGGAACATAAGCGACAGCCCAATAACACCCAAAATCGAGCTGGAGACCGGAGTCAACACACAAGCTCCTCCAGGTGAGAAAAAACCAGCAGAAACTGAGAAGAACACCGGAAAAAGTTCTCGATCGAAATCTAAATCTTCCAAGTCGTGCTCCAGAAGTCGTCCTGGAACGGCTACAGGTCTTCGACCTGGCGCCCTGAGCCCCCGCCAGCCACAGGGTCTGACCGAGCTGGATCTCACCGGGCCTCCCGAAGGCATCGAATCCACCTGGCCTCGCAGAATCATGGTAAGGAAGAGGACTGTTCGTCAGGGGGGAGCCCTCCACAACCTGCCCATCCTTCCTCCACTACCTTCTGTTCTCTCAGCATTGGAGAAGAGACGCCCACTCCCACACCAACGCCCAGGATCAGAGAACCCTCTGAGCGGCACAGGCCGGTGCTCGCTGAGGGAACCCCCTCACCAAGAAACACAGGGCACCGGGCTGGTGGGCCGAGCCTCCCTTAGAGAGCAAAACCTGGAGCACTGGCGGGTCTACCGGGAGGTGGAGGAGCCACGAAGAGCCAGGGGCCGAGAAAAACCTGCAGGGCCAACTGGGGAGAAAACTGGGAAAGAGGAAAAGAAGGAGGAGAAAAAAGAGAAGGAAAAAGAGGAGAAGAAGGAAATGAAGATTGAAAAGGAGGTGATCACTGTGTATGTGGAACCTCCAGAGAACAAAACAGAGGAGAAAGTTCAAGAAAGAAAAAAGGAGGAGACGAAAGAGAAGGATGTAGATAAGAGAAAGAAAGATGGAGCGGATGAAGGGACGAAGGTGGAGGATGTGCTGAAGGGTCAGGTCCTGGTTGAGGTGGTGGCCAAACTGCACCAGGATGAAGGGGAAGGAGGAGTACCCGTTGGAGAGGAGGGAGGGGAGGGTTGGGATGCTGTCCTGGACATGGTCAACACATTGTGGGACGATAGCTGGGAGAAACGAGGAGGAAGGGAAGAAGATGATACAGAGTCCCTCTCTGGCTCCCTACCCCGCTGGCCTCTCCTACGCCCCCCAGTGGGCTTCGGGGGCTCCCACCCCCCTTCCTCAGCAGCCTCAGAGCTCAGCCTGACAGAGCTGGAAAGGAGGGCCCGCGAACTGGACTCAGATCTGGAGCACCTGGACTTGACCCCAAACCCATACCTATTGGAGCCCCAGAGGGAGCGAGCCGAAATGTACCAGACCCACCCCGGACCTCAGAGGGACAAGACTGCTATGATGACAGGTAGGAGCAAAACACCTTAAACATCATGTTCATATTTCTGCTAACAGATTAACCAAGATGTTTTAGTTAAAAATGATAACTAAATTCAAAACAGAATTACAAAGTTTGGTTGCCATGGGTAACCATGGTAATAAGTCAGTGCAGAGGCGTCGCCCAATATGTCTCTGTCTATTATTCTTCATCACAAACAGTATTAATACTGAAACGTTTTGACCTCAACCTTTGTGACTTTTAACTCTAGTCGCATGTCTCTAAGAACAGAATCAGTTCATCCATAGTTAGTACTTGTTAACCATGGGCAGTTTCAATAAAATTCTTTATATCACATTCACAAGAATTAATGACCACTACCATTGTGACCTTGACTTCTGGTTGCATCATCCTGAAAACCTAGGCAGTTAATTTATAGTTGGTACTGAGTAACTGTTAGCAGTTTCAATAGATCTTTTTAGGGTTTGGGAGGTATTGCGTTCAGTAAAGTGTTACAGCAGCACGAACAAATGCACAAACCAGGTTTTTATTGTTGGGCAAAAATTGGCATCAAAATGCCAAAAGAACCCAAAAAAGATTTTTTTTCAAAATCAAATCACAGGCAAATATAATTATTATCTGCCCAAAAAACAATTCAAGGTCCATTATTTACCTTTTAAAATAGTACTATATAAATTAATGGGATCTGTAAAAGTTTGAGCACCCTGCAGATTTTTGGGAAACTGTGACATAGTGATGTTAGTCTGAAAAGTTTTAAATGTCCAGACTCAATCAGTGGCTTTTTACAAGCAGTTGAAACTGAAAAAGAAGACTCTCACAAAGCAGTGCAAAGCTGTAAAAATAAATCTGATTCTAATATTCACTTTCAAAAAGTAATCATGAACTAGAACAGTGGAAGTTCAAGAATGATCTCAAAAACTGAGAAAAAAGCAACTCAAAATCTAGTGTGGTTCCCAGAAAAGTCAGGCAGACACTGTGCTACGATTTTCCACAATAAAGAAATAGGATAAGCTGATCTCCATGGAAGAAAACGTCCTCAACTTCCCCATCACTAAAAATAACGTTGAAGTTTGAACATATAGACGGCCTGATGGAAACAAACTCTGAGGGTGAAAGGGGGATTGCTTGGCCCCGGGCCTAGTATTCTCCTACCTTTGACATAATGAACTTTGAGAGGGCAGTGCGTGGCAGACAGCCTGGAAAACTAAAGACTTCTTTGAGGAAGAATGCGTGAGGATAACTCAAACAAGAATCAACGTTCTTACTTGCTACAAAAAGTATTGAGCTACTTGCCATACGGGCACCGTGGTAATACCAGTATTTAAACTGAAAATGTTCTGTTCCGTCATCTTCCGCTTGTTCCGGGGTCGGGTCGCGGGGGCAACAGCCTCAAACGGGCAGCCCAGACCTCTCTCTCCCCGGCTGCATCCTCCAGCTCACCTGAAAGGATCCCAAGTCATTCCCCTGCCAGCTGGAGAGAGTCTCTCCAGCGGGTCCGGGGTCTGCCCCTTGGTCTCCTCCCGGTGGGACGTGCCCGAAACTGTAAAGTTTTTGAAAATAAAAACTGTAAAGTTTTTGAAAATTAAAAACTGTAAAGTTTTAAATCAAATAAATGAAGACAAATGAATTCTTTATCTTAACTAAACATTTCAGATTTCACAGAATGAAATTTTGTCAAATAATAAGTGGACAAATCTGGAAATTGGGCTTAAGGTTTTAAGCACAAACGAAAGAACAAACAAAGTTATATTTCTGGAAAGAGAAACTATATTAATTCAAACTTTAGAAGAGCTTGCTGTTTACTGGTGGGCATGAAAACACAGCGGTATCTGAGCACATGTAAGTCGACCTCGCTGCTTTAAATTCCATTTAATGCATGACAATCCACAGGCTAAAACATGGCAGGTATCCCACAGGGATAAACGGGTAACTGTGGTGAATAATTACAACAGTTCTTAAATCATTTGAATCATATTAAAGTTTAAAGTGAACTGAATAAAACAGTCCGTTCCATTCTGTCGTCTTCCTCTTATCCGGGGCCGGGTGACGGGGGCAACAGCCTCAGACGGGAAGCCCAAGCTTCTCTCACCCCAGCTGCATCCTCTAACTCACCCGGAAGGATCCCGAGTCATTACCCGGCCAGCTGTGAGACATAGTCTCTCCAACAGGTTCGGGGTCTGCCTCTTAGTCTCCCCCCGGTGGGACGTGCCCGAAACCCCTCCTGACCAGATACCCGAGCCAACCCATCTGGCTTCTATCGACCTGGAGGAGGAGCGGCTCGACACCGAGCACCTCCCGGATGGCAGAACTCCTCACCTGATCTCTGAGTGAGAGCCCAGCCACCCTGTGGAGGAAGCTCATTTAGGCTGCTTGTATCCGCGATCTCATTCTTAATTTTATGTAATCATTATTTAATTGATAGTTCTAGTGATGCCTCGCCATTGTGCATGAGTATTTCCAGGTGTCACCAGCTCATTTGAGGACCAGTGTTTAATCATCATTTGCATGACCCGTATTTGGAGTTTGTAGTTGGAGTGAGCTGGAGTTTGCATCCTCCAGATCACTCGGAAGGATCCCGAGTCGTTCCCCAGCCAGCTGTAAAACATAGTCTCTTCAGTACGTACGGGGTCTGCCTCTCGGTCTCCTCCCAGTGGGACGTGCCCGAAACACCTCACCAGCGAGGCATCCTGACCAGATGCCTGAACCACCCCATCTGGCTGCTCCCGACTTGGAGGAGGAGCGGCTCAACACCGAGCTCCTCCTTATTTGACTCAAAAAGGGTGTGGCTCAAAATAAACTACTGCTTGTTTCCGTCCCAGAAAAGCTGGCAAAACTGTTTGAAAACTGAACTGGTAATTAATGGTAATATTCTAAACAGATTAATGAACACATTTTACTTTTTAATCGATTGTAAACTGGGTTATTTTGTATGAAATGATGCCCATAAACTCGATCATGTTCCCAGCAACTAGCAACTAACAGCTGGGACTCAATTCAGCTGGAAATCTGTCAAAACTAATAAAACTAATACCAGATCATTTCTTTCATCTGTTTTAACAGTCTGTAATTATGCAACATTGAACCAACTTGAAAACAGAAAACTAAAAGCACGCTAAAATTGTTGCTGTTCAAAAATAAAATTAGATCATTTGCTATTTGAAGATTTACTTTTTATCCCTCTTTGTTTTTTCTCCCGCTAATCAAGTAGAACAACTCCTCAAAATAAAGCTACTGATAAAATCGAATTGTCTGGATCACGTGTAGGAAGTTTCAGGTGCTTGTTTGGACTGTATAACATGAATCAAACATGTGTGTTCAGGAGTGAGCAGCAGATCTCAGGTGAGTCTGGAGCTCAGCGCTATGACCTCACCTGCATCAGACCACGACAGGTCGCCCGCAGACTGGTCGGCCAAATCCACAGGCACCTCCACCGTTGGCACAAGGTAATCCTGCACATGCTGAGTGGTTAATTATAAGGTTGCTTTTTGGTAATTGAAGAGGGAGTGAGAAAGTCCAACTTTCATTTACTGTCATCATGGAGGAACTGTTGGTCCTTTGAGGAAAAAAAACAAGAACAATTAGTTTAATTCAGCATCATTTTTAAGGACAGTACCTGATAACATTAACAAGACCCAACATCCAGAGTTATATTTTTCAGTGTTGCCACACGTATTCTCTCACCAGCCTGACTCGCATTTGGTTATCCTGTGTTCATTGGGTTTAATACAGGTATGGGCAAACTATTGCCCGCAGGCCACATGTTTTATTTCCCCTGCAATTCTGATGTTTTGCAGGGAGTCTTTTTTTACTTTTTGAGTAAACAAAGTAAACAAAAGACTCAAAAAGTTCAACGAATTGCTAAAAAAATGAAAGTGCGCACTAGACGGCGCACTCTAGATATATTGGCTTTGTTGCAAATACAACAACACTGGTCCCATTAAAATGTATGTGTTTCCGTGATGCACACGTTGTCAAATGGATTGTCAGGAGTTTTCAAACCTACATTTTGAACCTAGCGCGCTAGATGCACGTTTTTTAAAGCAGTAGGCCACTTGATTTTAACGTTAGCCTGCTAGATTACGTGCGTATGGCGGCCCCAATGGCTTTCCATATCTAGCACGCTTGTTTACCAAAGCATGCCATCTCTCTGCTCTTGTTCCGGCCCGTTGGTCAGATTTTAGAACCCATTGTGGCCCGCAAATCAAAAAGTTTGCCACCCCTGGTTTAATATGACATCGATCCATCCTTTGCAGGTTTTAGAGGGATGTCAACAAAGTTTTGGAAAAATTAATGCATCAGGTCACCATTGAAGCATTTTTCATAAGTCTCTCTGATGTTCTCAAGCTAATCTGAAGTGTACAGGAAGTTTAGAGGTCTTTAGGGAATGGTTTTGCAATGAGTTAGAGACCTCATCTGACTCTGATACTCGTCGAATGCAGCCCTGCTTCATTGGTTTACCAGGCTCACCATCTTGTCATTGTCCTCTAACTCTTCCAGTTATTTCCAATCACACTAACTGGAGAATATTCATGAGGAAGGAAAATCCCTTTTCCCAGCATTGCAATTCGCTGAGCTCCTGAGACTGTTTACCTGATTACTATTATAAGGATGGGTGGGCAAAATTGTGTAACCACTCATTATTTCTATTGTCTTTCATAAGCATGATCTTGTGTTTTGTTCCGTCATCTTCCGCTCATCCAGGGCCAACAACCTCAGACAGGAAGCCTAGGCTTCTCTCACCCTAGCTGCATCCTCCAGCTCACCCAGAAGGATCCCAAGTCGTTCCCCGGCCAGCTGTGAGACATAGTCCCTCCAGCGGGTCTGGGGTCTGCTTCTTGGTCTCTTTCTGGTGGGACGTGCCCGAAACACCTCGCCAGCAAGGCGCTCAGGAGGCATCCTGACCAGATGCCTGAACCACCTGGCTTTTCTCGACCTGGAGGAGGAGCGGCTCGACACTGAGCTCCTACCGGATGGCAGAGCTCCTCACCCGATTTCTGAGTGAGAGCCCAGCCACCCTGCGGAGGAAGCTCATTTCGGCTGCTTGTATCTGCGATCTCATTCCTAATCTTATTTTTATGTTAACCATTATTTGATTGATAGTTACCGCGATGCTTCACCATTGTCAACGAGTATTTCCAGGTGTCGCCAGCTCATTTGAGGACCAGTGTTTAATCATCATTTGCATGACCTGTTTTTGGAGTTCTAAAGGCGTGGTTGGGACAGAACGGATTTCAAGTAGGCTTACCCCTGTAATTTGTTGCATATGTGATTTATGAAGCTTATGTTCTGTAAAGAGAATTATTGGGGCGTCGATAAATCCCAAGTTTGCATGGTGTAAGCAAAAACTCTTGCCCAGCCAAAAATCTAAGCAAATATTATTAAATGAGTCTTCAGGTCACCAACTTTCTCCTGATTAATGTCGATGACTGCCCAGCCTCCAACTGACCAAAGAACTAATGTATTCATGATGAAGTACACATCATCTAACACTTGAGCAGAAAAAGAAAATCAATTCTTTTTATGTGATAAAGTAGGTCATTAAAGGTTTGATGTAGAGGTGAAGCTGACTGCCTCATCTCTTTTTTTTTTCACAGCTCCACTAAAGAGGACAGCTCTCCTGACTCCAATCTCACGCTTGAGTCCGACTCCAGTGGGGTCTTCCTATCCTTATCCAATCAAAGCCAAGAGGATGGGGGCTCGGACAGTGACCAACCAATCAGCGGGTCAGACTTGGGCAGCAGCAACACATCGCTGGAGAAGGACGGGGATGATGGAGGGTTGAAAGAATGGGGTAGAGAGGAGAGCACAGAGCTACAATGGTGTTACCCCTCCCTCCTCAGCACCACTTCACGGGAAGCTGAAGAAGGAGATGTAGGAGATGAGTCGGGATGCGGGGGAATGGGGTCAGATGAGACCACAATGGGCCAAACAAACATCAGTGCTCCACAAAGTGAAGAACCACCACCTCGGAAGAAAGTAACTGTTATGGGAGTGAGCTCCCCCCTTGCCCTGTCTCCAGCTAAGCAACCAATCAAACACCTTCTAGACCCTATTCAGAAGCCAATCAGAAGCTCAGGATTAGACTGTGGTGATTTGGATCCGTACGTCCAATCAGACAGCTTTGTCTATCTTGCTGTGTCCGCCAGACCGGCCTCCAAGGGACAGATTCCTGCAGTGACAGAAATTTGCCCCCCAGGTTCTAAATCAGATGTCCCCCGGCCTTCAGGCACCAAGAAGGTCCACGTGGACCTCCCAAACATGGAACGGGACACCAAACTAGCACAACTCGCTCCACAGAAGCCGGAGGAAGGAGACTTCCTGTGCACGGACAGTTTTGTTTACCTGGCTGCTCCAGCCTGCCTCCTGCTCGGCCCTGATGGAACTACATCCTACGGTGGCAAGTATGTGCACTTGCATCCATCTGTCTCATCATGCATTGCTCTGCCTCCCAAATGACCAGTAAGAGAGTATAAATGTTTTAGAGTCATGTTGCGTTACATACATTGGATTTTAGGTGACCAGAAATGTGTACATATTCAGGCAAGAGCTTTCATAAGCTTTATAGTTCTTGTGACAACGTTTGAAGCCTTTTGAAGTGAATTTAAACTAGATTTCAGCTGAGCAGCTGCTGTGTATGGCAGTGAGTTCTGGCACAGTGGGCGAGATCCTCCAGCTGTCCATCGCTCCAGCTTTTTAACCTCCCTGACCCTCTTCTTTTCTCTCCATCCTCATGACGAGCCAAGCAGAAGGCAGCTGCCTCACATTGATGAGAACTTAAGCTGGTCTGGTTAAGAGGACGAGACAGAACCTGATTGGTGTATAAATTGGTCTTGGTACACTCGTTAGATCGAACAGCTTTGAAGCTAGAGGTAGAACTGATGTCCAAGCAGTCATTCCAAACACATTCCAATCCTATTTCTAAGACTCAGAACTCAAATATTGTCTTAATCCAAATGTTAGCGCTGATGGACACCTTACACCGAGTCAAATATCTAACCAACTCCATAACCTCTGAAATGGAACAACCAGAAAGAGTCCAACCATCTCAGGGTGACAGCTCTAATTTTCCACAATAAACCCAAACATGTGTGTAAATATGCATTTTACAATCAACAACCAGCTGAATGAGCTGTTATTAAACATATCAATACCAACCCCATAACTATAAAACAGAATACTGCCGAACCCCAATGTTAACTAAGAGCTGAAGTTTGAATTCCTGAGTTCTTCTAACCCAGGGGCCATCAACCTGGTGCTCGCGGGCGCCTGGTCGCCCGCAGCAACCGCATCGGTCGCCCGCAGGCCAGTTCTAAAAATAGCACTAATCACAAATTAGCTTTGTCTAAAATTTTATTTAATTGTGTTGTTATTCTTTTTGAATTTCATTTACAGTGATGTAAATTTAAAAACAAATACATTAAAACGTAAACGTGAGCGTTGCAAAGATGAGGTTAGGAACACGTTTTCTACCCACAAAAACATGGCAGAAAAAAGGAAGAAAACTTATCATTTTCACAGTGAACGGGACAAAGAGTACTTTTTTACTAACATAAAAGAAAACTGTGTGCGTCTCATCTGCGGTGCGACTGTGCCGTCCTGATTTTAAAAGGAGTAGATTTTTGTTAAATCTTACATAATTGATCATTTGTACAAACACGGCTCAGAGTTTATGATTTGATAACAGTTGTAAAAATTGAAAAAGATTTCCTGCAAAATGTTGTGGAAGTGATCATTTGAAAATGAAACACTTGGATATTGCATATTGAAATGTATTTGTTTCCTAATAATTATTGTGATAGATCATTAACAATCAGTGTCTTCACATAGAATATCATTAATAATAAAATTAAAGGTACACTGTGTAACTTTGGTATTTCAGAAGTGTATTATCAAAGTGGTAGCCCTTTGCATTACTCAGTGCCCTTGAAGTTGCTCTCAGTTTCAAAAAGGTTGGTGACCCATGTTCTAACCCAACAAAAACAACATGGCCAACCCCAATGCCAACTCTACCCTTACCATACTCCTGATTCTTTCTAGATCATCCCAGGATGAAGTTAGCTGGTTTTGTTTGCGCCAAATTTATCTAATGATTTTTCAATAAAATTTCTTTATTATTTGTTTCTCCAGAGAGTCGGATTCGGAGAGTTCTGGTTCTGGAGCTGTCGACGTGTCAGTTTTGGGCTGCGACTCTGCGGCAGGGGACAGTGATTGGGATTCAGACTTGTCCGACTCTGATCCGAGCCGCTCAGCCAGGATGTCGGCTGCCGGGGCGAAACCCGGAGGCTCAGCCCGGTCCAAACGGCCGCCTACCGAACCCGATTGGGATTTGTACGAAGAACCCCCTGAGCCCCAAACCCTGGAAGAAGATCAAAGTAGGGTGGCCGAGGAGTCCCCTGATGTGGAAGCAGAGACAGAAACCGTTGGTGTTACCGCGGCAACAGCAGCAACATCACCAGAGCAGAGCACGACCAAGAAGGTGACATGGCAGTTTAAACCGGCACAGAGGTCCGTGTGCACCGGAAGCAGGAAGGAGAAGAAATCTTTAAGTTTAGGAAGATTTACAGAAGGGATTCCTTCTCCTCCATCCTCCTCTTCCTCATCCCCCTCTTCCTCTTCCTCTGGATGATCGCCCTGGGAGACGCTCCTTAGAACAGGAAGGTAGAGACAACTTTAGGAAAATTTTCTTGCCTGTGAGTGTTTCGCATCTCGCTGCTGCCATTGCCTTCTTCAGCCTTGTAAAAGCTGCACTACAGATGTTTTAGAATAGCTGCCAAACATCCTATTTAATCTCTGTAATGTTAACTTTGCTCTCCAGATAATGAAATAAATAGTTCTGTTGGGTTTTTATGCTGTTGAATGGACTGTACAGAACCCTCAAAGCACAAAAATGAGGTTAAACCTTCATTACTTGGCAGTTTCACTAATTAGACGTACAATTTTAGAAGAAATGAGCCCGATTTTAAAAATAAAGTGCATCAAACTCAGTTAAGAACTATAAAACAAATGACCTGACTTTCCTGTAAAGTGTATTTTCTAACCCCAGCTGACTTTAGAGTGTAATTAACTGTGTTTAACAATCTATTTTGAACATTTATGATTAAATATATGTGCTGAATGTGCAAAGAGGAGCAAATAATGAAGGTTTAACATAAATGTTTATTTATTAACAGAAGTTGTGAATGTATTGATCGAGCAATAGGCTTCAATTTCTGCTCTTCTGTATGTTTCATACGTGGATGGTGTTGATATGTTTAATAACATCTCATGCAGCCGGTTATTGATTGTAAAATGCATTACTACCGATACACACACATAGGGGTTTATTGTGAAAAATCAGCTGTCGCCCTGAGATGGCTGGACTCTTCCTGGTCGTTCCGTTTTATTATGCAAATAAGTTTACATGCAGGGATTTTAAGAAAAGCACCTTCGCCCTGGAATGTGTCAACCAAAAGTTTCTTTTAAATTGAAACTTTAAAGTGAAATATCTCGTATTAAATAAGTATTATTTTATAAACATATCAGATTCTTTTAGCTCATAGTTTTAAACCAGACACTAGATTGCTGAAATAAATCAATTAATAGTTAAAAATCTGTCAAAAACTTTTAACAAATGTGGACCATTTTTTTCATTTTATGGTTTAAAGAATTTTTTCTGAATTTTAGGAAAAAATTAGTGCTATTTGTTGAGAAAATGGGGTTCTTAAAGAGCAGTGAACAAGGCTGGCCTAAGGTTTTATGAGCCTCACACACACATCTGGCCAATTCATTCCAAATTTGTTCACACAATAGTGACATTATTCTGTAGTTTTTAATTTTACAAAAGTACCAAAAGTAAAATATTTTTCAGAATTCATATAAAATATGGATTTTTGCAGTGAATAAATATAGTTTGATTAATCGCTTAAACTCCCAAAAATGTCTTAAATGCAAATAAAAACCCACTAAAATACTACTAATAAAAATACTAAAGAGAATAAATAAAGGAGAGTAGGGGGGTCGATTAATAACCAACAGCCAAAAATGAGGAGAAAAAAACAATTGAGAAGTTAACAAAAGGTTTTTAAAAAAATGCTAAAAAAAAAAAAAAAAAATTTGGATATTGAAAAAATATTACACGTTGTCTCTAGATATAATCGTATTTAATACTTATAATACATAAAAATATCTTTTAAAAGTAAAATAAACTTAAATCAATAAACAAAAAACAACAAGAGAAAAGCAGTAAAATCTCATAACCATCATGGTCAGAAACAGTCTGTTTTTTGTACAAGAATCTGATTCATTCTGCGGCCTCATTTGGTCTCTGAAATTTCTGTCTGGCACTAATAAAAAGTCTCGATAATCAGGTAATTATTCCCATTTTTAATGCCTTTTTGACCCAATTTTCATCCATTCATTTTCTAAACCATTCTCTCTAAATTGAGGTGGGAGGGAGGTGTGGTGGATCACAGGTCCACCAAAACGACTTGCTTCAATCCCAGAACCAAATAGTTCTGAAGCAGTAAAACAGCTTCTAAAATCTAAAACATTATATTAAAACAGGAGTTTCATGCTAAACCAACGTTTTGGACTTTTTTACTGTTTACCGAGTCAAAAAAACACATCAAAAACTTGCATGTTTGAGAAATTTACAAGCACTCCCGTTTAGTTTTTGGATTTATTCAAGTTCTTGGCCATGCCTTTTGTTCTCAGCCACGCCCACACTCTAACAGCAGTAAAAAGTGTCTTAATGCCCGCGGTTTGCTCACAGTCACAGCTTTTTCTACAGAAATGCATCAAAATCAGAATGTAAATTAATATAGCGCTTGCTTTGATCATTTCATCTGCTTTACACCGTCTAAAACAATTTTTATGCTGTGTCATGCACGCACCAGGGGGGCGGGACTGAGCAGAGAGTAAGAAGTAAAAGTGTTTATAATCATCTTTTGGCAAAAAATCCAATTTCTGAGCTGAAAAAAGGAACCATGTTTAATCTTATGTGCCATGAGATAAGAATTACTTCCCCATGAAAGCACAATACCTCTTTAAAGACAAACAAGGGTTTGTTTTTCCCATTCAGCCCCTCGCGATCACCACAGGGGATAAGAAAACCTAGGAGGCCCAAGAAGCTGCCAGTCATCTCAGCAGCCTGGTTGTGGAGTAATCAGACTGTGATAATCAGTATTAATGAAACAAGCAGCGTGCTAGCGAAGCACTATCAGATGTCACGGAGCTCTAGCAATGCACTGGCAAAGTTAGCACGCCTAGCAAAGTGGAAAAGATGGAAAATTCGCTAAATGTTCCACCTTTAAATACAAACATTTATTTTTTTCCGTCTGGAAAATTCCAATTTCATTCATTTTTTTCCTGTTTTTGAAGATAAATGTAAAATCTTAACAAGCTTGTGCTGTTTTTTTGGGGATGCAGATTGAATGTACCATTAGGAAGTCATTTTTATCGACATATTCGCCTTTTGCAGCTTTTACTGCCAATATGATGGAGATGTAGGATGGAATGAAGCCTTGTTTTAGCGGTCAGACCTGTAAGGACGTCTCTCTGATGTTTTCAGGACAAATTTAGCACCTCCATCTGCGGAGGAATGAGGTGTTTGATGGAAATGTCTGCAGGTGTTTTTTCTTCTGAATGTTACCGGAACAGAAATAATGACTAAATGAATAAACCGACTCATGATGACGCTGTTTTCTAACCGTTGTGACCTTCCAGCTGTTTGGCTCCGCAGGCTCAGATCCATTAGTCACACCAACTCTTAATTGCCTGCTTTATATTTTTTTCCGTATTAAGCTCCATTTCTTTTAAATATCATGTATTTTTTGTGCTTTAACGTTTATACTCTCACTGACCAATACACTGATCTATAATCTGTGATGATAACAAATCAGAGATCGACGTTCTCTGGAAACAAACTCAGCGTATTTACTTTATTTATTTTATGAATAAATGTTCTTTTTTTTCTATTTCAAGCTGAAACAAATTCCAAATGTTTGAATGGGGAAAGTTTAGAGTTGGAAATGAAGTAAATAATCAACCAGATGCTTGGATTGATGTAAAAACAATAAAGAGATTGGTGGACAGTTGCTTTTCCTTTTCTTTTAAAGTGTGATTCAAACCATCTGAAAGGTGGAAAATATTCCAGTATCAGTTAAATCTTTCATTTATGACGTCCACCCACATCGTACTATGGTAACACTTTCTTCTTCTTCTCTTGGCATCTTCACGTCTTCCTTCACTGTATCCATGAACCTCCTCTTTGCTCTTCCTCTAGTCCTCTTTCCTGGTGGTTCCAAATCCAGCATCCTTCTTCTGATGTACTCTCTCTCTCTCCTCTGCATATGTCTAAACCATCTCAGTCTGGCCTCTCTGACTTTAAAACCTCTAACATGTGCTGTTCCTCTGATCCTGTCCATCCTGGTCACTCCCAGAGAGATCCTCAGCATCTTCATCTCTGCTACAAACATCTCTGTTTCCTGTCTTTTCCTCAGTGCCACTGTACCTAGACCAGGCATGGGCAAACTACGGCCCGCGGGCCACATGTGGCCCGTTAAACGTTTTAATCCGGCCCGAAAAAAAAAAAAAAAACATGTTTTTGGTTTATTTCTCCTGTATTCCTGATGTTTTCTCACTAGATGGCGCACTCTAGATATATTGGCTTTGTTGCAAAAACAACAACACTTCTCCCATTAAATTGTGTGTGTTTCCTGGATGCGGACGTTGTCTAGATAGATTTCAGTAGATTTCAAACTTACATTTTAAACATAGGCGCTAGATGCACTTTTTTTAAGTGCTAGGGTGCTTGATTTTAATGTTAGCATGCTAGCGGCCCAAATGGCTTCTCACATCTAGCGTGCTTGTTTACCAAAGCATGCCATCCCTCTGCATTTATTCTGGCCCCTTGGTCAAATGTTAGAACCCAGTGTGGCCCATGAATCAAAAAGTTTGCCGACCCCTGCTCTAGACCAAACAGTATGGCTGGTCTCACCACGGTTTTGTACACTTTCCCTTACATTTTAGCTTTCGGTAACACTTTATGAAGGTGATATCTCCCAAACCACTGAAAGGATTTTAATGAAACTACTCAGACTTACTCGGTACCAACTATAGATGAATTTAAGGGATCACCTTAAAGTTCTTACATCTTTCTACCACTAAATGCAAGTGAATTACACTTTAAACTTTACTGGAAAAATCTCTTCGATATTATTATTTAACACAGTTTGTGATATAGGTAGGGTAGGCGGACACGTGGAGGAAAATTCTAGATTAGACGCATGGCTCCAGAACTCACATGTGACATCACTGTAAGCTGACGATGTATCAGCAGTGAGGTGGGAAAACAGAACCTCAGATTGGTCTTTGTGTCAGACAGGACATTTCTCGTCGCGGCCGCAGGCTCCTTCCCTCAAGTTTGTTTAGCGTTCATTTACGAAAGGTCATGCTGAAGGAATTACAATGTCTAGCACCCCGTGTTAAACATGATCAAAGATACTGATCATCATTTCTTTCTAACGGGCAACATTGTTACTCCAATCAGTCATCATCATCTTCTTATCCGTTTGTCCCTTTCGGGGTTGCGGTGGGTGCCGGACCCCATCCCGGCTAATTTAAGGCGAAGGGCAGGGTACACCCCGAACAGGTCGCCAGTCTGTCGCGGGGCCACACGCATACAACCAACCACACACACTCACTCATTCCTAGGGGCAATTTGGCACCGGACAATCAACCTAGCATGCATGTCTTTGGAGGGTGGGAGGAAACCGGAGTACCCGGAGGAAACCCATGCAAACATGGGGAGAACAAGCAAACTCTACACAGAAAGGACAGTGTTCCAAGCCTCGTCCCCACCCGGGAATCGAACCCACGACCTTCTTGCTGTGAGGCCACCGTGCTACCCACTGCGCCACTGTGCTGCCCGTTACTGCAATAATTACAAGTTATTTTTTTCTGTGGTGAAACGGGGTGACTATGTTCAGGGTTTCCAAAAGAAAAAAAAGCTGTAAAGTTAACATTACTAGTAGTTAAACAAGAACAAGTTCTTTTGATTTGAGCCATTGTCTGTACAAGTACGAGACATGTTCTTCACATCCCGCATCCAACATGGTTTATTAGTTTCCACATAGTTGGTATCATTTTGGATTCATATATTGGGGACTTGACAGACTATATTGTAGATTCAAACACTATTTGTATTAGTAATTCGTTAGACGATATTTGTGTTGTTTCACTTTTATATTTTGATATGTCAAGACGTTCAGCAAGAGTCTGGAGCTGGAACGCTCCATCCTGACTCTCATGTTGCTCATTATGGGAGTTTGGCTTGCTGTCTGACTTTGGTTAAAAGGAGGACAGTACACTGTGGAATAATTACTTTAAAGTAGTGAAAGGTTTTTACATTTTGTGACCTCAAATTTAATGGTTTCGACTCTTAAAACCTAATCAATTAATCTATAGCTAGTACAGAGTAAGTAGTCATACTTTATTAATCTCTCATTGGGAAATTTCAGCGCTCCAAAGCACCGCAGCATGCAACCCTGACAGTGCCAGTGGTGGGAGTAATTGGGGATTGGGTATCTACACCAGGGACACTCAGACACGAGCTCATGGTGGGAATCAAACCTGCAACTCTGATCCAAAGACGGCCACTCTGTGGGAGGCAGTTCAGTAGAACTGTGGGTAGGTCCATTAAAATTTCTTCATGGTTCGGAAGATGTAATGGATGTCCACATTCTGTGGGCAGAGGCAAAAAAGAAAAGAAAAACAACAGAGGAAAATATAAATAAACATAAACTTGATCACTTTTAATCAATTTTAAATTTCTTTATATAATTTTATTTTGACCTACTTTCTGCTGCAGGCCACGTTTGAACCTCTGACAGGCCTATTTTGGGCCCCATGCCACATGTTTGTCACCCGCTCAGTAGTTGCTTCTCAATCATTTGCATCTCTAATCCTCAGACGAAGCATTTCATCATCTTCTCCGCCTGCGAGGAGAGAAAATGTTCTTATCTGTGTAGGATTATCTGGTAACCGTGGCAACAGCATTGCAGTAATAATGAGTTAGATTAGTGGGAAGATGTGGTCTTATCATTCATGTTCCGAATGATGCTTGTAAAAATGTCGAAGGCTCTCAATAAGCTTCTAAACATCTCCATTGTCTTCCTGCCGGCCACAAAACTCCTGGCCCACACAGATGGTATGAACGGATGACCTTGAAAAGGAGCTCCAATTCCTTTTAATTCAGGAGCCGGATAAACCACATGCCCTTCATCCATTTGTCTATCCAACCACCAAGCATTTCATTCAGTTTTTCATCTATTTCTCCATCGATTGTCCCATGCCTCTAGATTAGATAGATGTTGATGGGAAAATCAAGACATCCAGTAGAGTATCGATTAAGAAGTTCAGTGAAAGCACAAAGGTCCTGATCACAGGGAGGAGTCATAGAGCCAAACAGTATGAGGGACAAAAAACTTAGTCTGTCTTTGGAATGGATCAGGAACAACAGTCTGTGACTGAATGAGCTCCTCCGCTGAACGATGAGCATTTTATGGGATGGACAACATCTTGCTGAGGAGTCACTCAGCGGTAAGGGCTTGATGGTGTCGAAAAAAATCAAACTACCCACCCTCACAGCATGAATGTCTGTGTACAGATGTGAGCGTGTGCAGGTAGAGGATGGAATCATCGATTTTCTTCTGACAAGCAAACTGCAGCTGAACAACAAAGATGTCTGTTAAGTGTTTAGACTTGTTTTGTATTAAAATTCAGGGATATGGACACGCAAACGACAACAAGGAACAAATCTCATGCACAATGATCGTGAAGGACGATTTAAAAAAGACATGCTTTTATCTGGTGGGCATCTAGTTTCCTCTGCAAACAAATTCAGCAAGTACATTAAAATAAACCTTCAACCTTATTGTTTTTGTTATGATATGGATTTTATCAGATGTTCAGTCGGGCTGAAGGCTGTACAACACAAATCTGATGGGTCTGCTGAGTGATTTCGCTCATCTTGTGGTCTCCGGTGGTCTTCAGTTTTTACTTTTACGCCAGTAAGTTTCCGACGTTTAAAACCAATAACGCCAGTTTCTTACCGGTGTTTCCGACTGCCGACAACGCCAATTTCCGACTGGCGTTTCCAGTTTCTTACCGGAAACTGGTAAGAAACTGTTTCCGGTAAGAAACTGGCAGGCGTTGTCAGCAGGCGTTGTCCGACTGCCGACAACGCCAAGACAGAGATCCACGGTGGGTCGCGGCCACCATCATAAAGATACGTGGATCTCGTACCTTCGAAGTCCAGGTTCACTCTAATGGTCCTACATGGACACGACATTGGGAGCAGCTACGTCCAAGGTTTGCATCAGCCGAGGACCTAGAACCTGGTGAAGAAGCGCTTGTTCCAGAGTCAGCTCCAGTGGACACAGGACTCCGGGAACAACGGGAATTGCCAGAAGAAGTGACATCCCAAAGGGCACACTTTGCATCACCCCCACCGTACGGACCAGAAAACCCCCGACGTTCCCAACGCCAGAGGAAACCTCCTGAGAGACTCCGTTTGTGAACAATTGCCAGTAGGTAGATCCTCTGGCTAAGCGGGGAGGTGTTACCATGACAGCAACGACTGTTGGGTTATGGAGTTTGACAGTTGAAAGCTAACCGTTACTAACTGACTGTCAGTATTCGAAACTGTCAGTTGGTGTTGCACATGAAAGGAGTGTGTATGTTTATTGAAGAGAGCTGTCTTGGAATTAAATTAATGTTTTGAACTATACCCTGAGTGTGGTCTCCCTGCGAAACAGAACCTGCAAAGAAATCTTTTTGTTACCACTCGGCCACCGGTAACAGTCTGACACAATGATAAAGCAAGAACTCCCACTTATTCACCCTGATAAGACTTATCAGTAAATTAGACGCTACTTCAGGTAAAAATGCCAAGTGTACAAACCAGTAACAGCAGCCAGTCGCAGCTAATCTGAAGTTACTAGAATGTAAAACATGTTTTCACTTAATTCAGCTAAAAAAACAACTACCATCTGTGGGGTAAATAGTACACGGTTACTGCCGTCTGTAATGTAGGTCTGTCCATCTATTTCAGGCTGATTAATTAGAACACTTTGAACCGGGCCAGAAAGAAAAGAGATGCCACCATGATGAATACTTAATCTGTGTGCCAGTTCCACAGACACCGCGGGGACTCCCGAGATTAACTGGGACACGTCTCACAGCCTGTTTGGGAACCAGGAGAGCAGCATTTATACTGGAATTTACTGCTGAATGTAACTTTAAGAAGGAAAAAAAAAACAGTCAGAGCACTGCTGTGAGGAAGGAAGCGAAGGCAACTTTAGCCGAGGCCGCTGCGGAGCTCAAGGCCTCATTTATTAAGATTTGCATAGATTTTTGACTGAGCAAAGGTTTCTGCTTACACCACGCAAAACCCCAGGTGCCACAGTGGGACAGCTGTTGAGATTAAAATTGCCGTTGCGTCCCTGGGCAAGACACTTCACCCACCTTGCCTAGTCTAAATGGTGTGTGTGCGATTGGTTGGTGATGGAGCAAAATGGCAGCTTCGCTTCTGTCAGTTTGCCCCAGGGCAGCTGTGGCTACAACAGTAGCTTACCATTACCTGGTATGGAATGAATAATGCATATGGGAAGCCTCTATGAGAGTCCTGAAAAGCGCTACATAAATACAATGTATTATTATTATTAATAAACCAAGTTGGACTCCATTTGTTCATCATGCTAAGGACATGATGACCAGGATACTGGCGGTCCCTCCTATGAACAGTAGAAAGATTTCACTAGTAAAAATATCAAAGTGAAAAGTGACTCACAATCACCATGACAAGTCTGTAAAGGGACAGACACTGATCTGTCGGTGAAATAAAAAACAAATGGTACAAAAATAAAGTAATAAACGCACAATGAATCCGTGTCTGTAACCGGAGGGTTGCCGGCTTGATCCGGCGTCCAGAGTTCATGCCGAGGTGTCCTTGAGCGAGACAATGAACGCCCAATTGCCCCTGTTGGTGGTATGAATGTGTGTGAGAATGGGTGAATGTGAGCTACACTGTAAAGCGCTCTGAGTTCCGACACAGGTGGATAAGTGCTGTATATGTAGAGTCCATCTACTTGAGGCAGTCCAAGTAATTCAATGTTCAAATAATTGATGTTTTAATGATCTTGTGTGTAGGATATAAAATATCTCATAGACGCAAATGAATGACGACATATGGTCAAATGTGATTGTCAATGTACATCTGGTATACGTATGTTCATTGACAATCCTAAGTGAGAGGACTCTGCACTGGTCTGTCGTGGTGAAAAAAGAGCCGAGACAAAAAGCAAAACTCTCAACTCTCCAGTTGATCTACTATCCTACCCTGACCTATGGTCACCAGCTGTGGATGGTCACCAAAAGAACAAGGTCTTGAATACAAGTGTCTCCCGAGAGTAGCTGGGTTCTTACTCAGAGATAAAAAATGGAGTCTCTTCTCCTTCCAACCCATAGATATTTTTGAGCTTTCTTGATGGAACTGAGCTCAAATAGTGGGGTTTGATCACACGCACAGCATGAGAAGTAAATTTTACATGCATATGAATATATATGGTGCAACTCACTGGAACTTATACTGTATGTATCTATGAAAGGACCCTCAAAGCGCTTTACATCATGTGACGTTCACCCACTTCCTCCTGAGGCAGAAGATACCATGCAAGGCGCACACAACCAAACTCATACATATTTGTATGTATATTTATACTTTTGTATATTTATGTGTGTGTGTGTTTGCATGGACTTGTGTTTGTAAAGAATACATAAAGCATGTGTGTGTGGGTTGTGGTGTGCTGGTTGGATAGCTGCTGTAACCAAGGAAACAGGCTCTGTAGACACTAGTTCCTGTTAAAGACAGAAAAGAAGTGGTGCATTTATGTTTCTCTCTGTGTCCAGGCTGGTTTTTCTGGAGGACAAAAATATTCACATCAAACCCAATAATCCAAGAAAATAAAACAAACACAAAAAAAAGAAAAAAACCTGGCAACTTGTGAAATATTTAGCTGATGAAATCTTGACGTGGATCTAGGAGAAATTTGCAGATGTGGATGGACGGGCATTTCTTCCTCTTCAAATGTGATAATCATACAATGTGCCGGGACCTTCAGATTCTGATTTTTTATTCATTTGGTCAAACTTTACAATATCTTCACACATTATATCCTTCAAATGTGATAACGACCTTGGTCGTCCATTCAGATTTCAGAAGTGCTGACCTTCTCTGGGTCTGCCTCTGTTTGGAGCTCCTTTTCATATTTCCTCCTACAGACTTAAACGTGTACATCTCACGTGTACGGATCCTCTCAGGACGGAGTGGGAAGGGTTTGTGGAGATCTCTTACGTAGTCTGCACATGATGTTCATCTGAGCAGACCTACGCAAACTTTTCATCAGGAGCTCTCGGACCTGCTCCGTGCAAGATGCTGCTGACAATCCTGTAAACTTAATTTAATTTTGGTGGTGATGTCATCAAGTCCATCTTTCAACTCATCCATTTATTCTGTTCCGTCATCTTCCTCTCATCTGGGGCCGGGTTGCGTGGGCAACAGCCTCAGACAGGAAACCCAGGCTTATCTCACCCCAGCTGCATCCTCCAGCTCACACAGAAGGATGCCGAGTTGTTCTCCAGCCAGCTGTGAGACATAGTCTCTCCAGCGGGTCCGGGGTCTGTCTCTTGGTCTCCGCCCGGAGGGACGTGCCCAAAACACCTCTCCAGTGAGGCATCCTGACCAGATTCCCGAACCACCCCATCTGGCTCCTCTCAACCTGAAAGAGGAGCGGCTCAACACCGAGCTCCTCCCGGATGGCAGAGCTCCTCACCCGATCTCTGAGAGTGAGCCCAGCCACCAAACGGAGGAAGCTCGCTTCGGTTGCTTTTATCCGCGATCTCATTCTTTCGGTCACCACCCACAGCTGGTGACCATTGGTGAGGGTTGGAACGCAGATCGACTTGTAAATCGAGAGCTTTGCCTTCCGGCTCAGCTCTCTCTTTACCACGATGGATCGATGCAGCGTCCTAGTTATTGCTGACGCCGCACCAATCCGCCTGTCTATCTCCCGCTCCATCCTTCCCCCACTCGTGAACAAAACCCCGAGATACTTAAACTCCTCCACAGGACCCTATTCCTGACCTGCAGGGGGTATTCCACTTATTATCCATTTATTTCTCTTGTAATCCATTCAATAACCATCCATGTCTGCAATGTACCCGTTTTAAAGAAAAAAAAAAACCATTTTGTTCAGTCTTATTTTATGTTGAGGAGGCATTAAGCACTCGAGCTGTCTGTGCTTCTGTAACAAATTTGTGAATGTGATACCTACCAACCCACAATGCGTCAGAAGAAACAACTGCAACGAGTCATTAAGACTACCCACTCCCACACTTGAAGGAGATTTATGCCAAATGTCTTCCTATTTTCCGTTCCATCTGGGACACCCAGAGTTCTAGGAGACACGACCAATCAGACGAGAAACAGCTTCTTCCATAAGGCTGTGAAGAGGCAGTTACACAACTCTACTCACCACACATCCACACACACTTCTTACGGAACCACATACATACTTTATTTGGAGTTAACTCTTATAGTTAATCATTTATTTGGCTACTTGAAAAGCTACCAAAAAATGGGATCACTTCTTTTCAATCACAATAATCTTCTTGAATCTTGGAAGGGATTTTAATAAAGCTACCGATACCTAGTCAATACCAACCATAGATGAACAGAGTAGATTTTCTGGGTCATAAGACAATATAGTATCAAGGTCATAAAGACCGAGGTAATAAATTCTGCTAAACGCCTTAACAAACACCTGACAAACCACAGAAGAAATTTCAATGAAACTCCACCTACCGACCTGTTTGGAAAATCCATACAAGGTTACATGATTATTATTGATAACACAATAGCTTTCGTTGTTTCCGCTGTATTTGGGACCAGATCACGGTGGCAACAGTCTCAGCCGAGAAGCCCAAGTCTCCCTCACCTCGCTCATGTTCTTAACCATTCATTACTAATGGAGATTAATTTAGGGCAAGCGGAGGAATTTTGTTTGATGACTTATTTTTGTTTATTTTCATTTTAAAATAACGCATGTCTATACACTGTAAAAATGCTAAAATATGATACATTAAATTTTGTGTTATTTCCGATTGGCTGGCAGACAATTGGTGTATTTTGATTGGAAGTTTTTGTACTCGTGAAAATGACATGTAAAAAATATTTTTAGCAGGACATCAAAAGAAAACAATTTGTGTCAATGAACCCTCAATTTAACACAAAGAAAATAAGCCAAAACAAATTAAGAGAAGCACCTTTTAAAATAGCAACTATGTTTAAAAAATGGTTGATTTTGACCTTCATTTGAAACAACTTCAACCATAGTGGAGGTAATGAGCAGCAAATGTCTAAAAATATTCCCGTAGAGCCCAGTGGCAGCAAATAGGCAGTAATAAAAGAGTTTCAACATGTACGGTTACTGAATATAAAACTGTGAACTCTCCACCATGTCTGAGCTTGAACATTACACACTATGCTTGCTTTTTTTGGTGAGAAGTGAGGGAAAGAGATGGAGAGAGGCTGGATGAGATACGAGCTCTGGCATGGAGAGAAGATCAGGAGGTGGCGATTATGTAAGACGATAACAAATACGATGGAAGACCTGAGAGGGAGCAGAGCTATTTCAGAGCTCAAAGAGAGGCAATGTGGGCAGATATGTTAGCCATACTGGCTCCTCGGCGTGTGTGTGTGAGAGAGAGAGAGAGACCAGGACTATAAGAACTGGTTACATAATGAGGATGCTCATGGTGGTAAAGAACTTGCACGTTTCCCTCTGGTCAGACAGTTTCCAGCAATCTGAATGAGAAATGATGGAGGTGGAAAGATGGATAAAATGCAGGAGACGTTAGAGATAACGGCTCATTAGAGAATAAACCAAGGAATAAACATGAACCTTACACAGCAGGAGGTGGATAATGTGATGAGATGAAAGATAAGGTGGTTGCTGATCACTTTCTAAGCTTGTGGCATCACGTCTGCCAAACATCTCTGCTGAAATGTTGCACATTTTTATCAAGCATTTTTTTTTCTAAGACATCACACTCTCCAACTTGTCTTGCATTGTTAATTTGTTTTACATTTGATGCTATATTGAATATCTGTTGTTTTTATTCGTAAACAAGATGAGAAAGAAATCTTGTTTTAATCTGGTATCGTGGCCATACCAGCCTGTCTATGCCTAATCCCGTCAGACCTCAGAAGCTAAGCAGGCCGGGCCTGGGCTGTACTTGGATGGGAGACCACTGAAACCCCAGGTGCCACAGTGGGATGGTCGTAGAAATTAAATTGCTGTTGTGTCCCTGGGCAAGACACTTCACCCACGTTGCCTAGTCTGAATGGTGTGTGTGTTATTGGTTGGTGATGGTCAGGAGGGCCGATGGCGCAAAAATGGCAGCCTCGCTTCGGTCAGTTTGTCCAGGGCAGCTGTGGCTACAACAGCAGCTTACCATTACCTGGTATGGAGTGGATGAATAATACATATGTGTGAAGCGTCTTTGAGAGTCCTGAAAAAGCGTTATATTAGAAAACAGCTTCTCGGTCCACTCAACATGTCCCAGATGTAGGCCAACTAACAACACAAACGTTTGTGAGCTTGTTACTCGTGTTAGTGACACTCTACTGGCTCACTGCCTGTTTTAGAATTCACTTTAAATCATTTGACTAATTTTTAAGGCCGCAAATGTTGAGGCCAAATCTTGTATGAGCGATCTTATACTGTTCACAAAATGAAAGTCCCGTTGGACGTAAAGCCTTCAGTTTTCGTGCTACTATTTTATGGGATAAGCGTCTAGCTCAGTGTTAGAATCAGCCAGTTTCTCTGCATCCAGTCTGGTCCCAGCACATAAAAACTCTTCATTCCACTGGGAATAAATCCACTCTGTATCTATTTTCTCTGTGTTTAGCATCTATCATGGTAAAAGCAGCCAAGCTGATCCTGTTTTTGGCTTCTGCAAGTTCCACCTGCTGCTTTAACCTGAAAGCTGATGCCAGGATGTGTGTAGTTCTGCTGTGGTGGAACAAAGTAAATGTGTTACTTGTCAGGGATCCAATATTTGATCTGGAATGTGTGCAGTGGGCAGGTGCGGGTCTTTAGTCAAGCATTACCTGGTGATGTTTTTCTACTGGAGGACTTCCAGATTATCTTCTGATAGGTGTATCCAGAGAAAAATGTTGGGAGGATGGACGTCCCAGACGTTCAGGTTGTTAATGGACAGTGGTCTTCTAAAGAACCAAGAATGGACAGTGGTCTTCTAAAGGAACCAGGAATGGACAGTGGTCTTCTAAAGGAACCAAGAATGGACAGTGGTCTTCTAAAGGAACCAAGAATGAAGGAATTTAGACCAACCACAGATAGAATCATCTCAGTAGCAAAATGAACTAAAAATAAAATCACAGATTTTTTTTTTGTTGTTTTTACACAAAACTATATCTTTTTAAAATCTTATTTTTCCCCACTTGAGTCAATAATGGTTGACTTAAAAAAAACGGCTCAAAATGAGTTTAACAAGAAACACAAAACTGTAGCTTCAGTGCCCTAGTTTAATATTAACAAAACATCTACATATAAAACAATTAAACAGTAACTTATGAAGCTAATTTAACGTAAATTTAACATCAAAATGATGGTGGAACATTTACATGAAAATAAAATAATTAACTACCATTACAGTGCTAAACTCTAGTTATCTTCTCAGCGAGGTGTCTGATGTAAAATACAAACATTGGAATTTTAAATGACGAGAGAAAAACTTGTAAATTTACCACAAAATCATTTTTGGTACAAACACCAGCTCCCCCCCCCCCAGTCGCCCTCGTGGATCGATCCTAATATCGATAATATCGATACCAACGCTGGCATTGATATTGATCGATACTCCAACTACAATATCGATACTTTGGTTGAAGTTTTACCCCTCGCACTTTGCTTCCGTTTTTTTTTTTTTTTTTTTTCAAAAAGTTAACCTAACTTATCTTTCAGCAAAATATGCGTAAACACTGTGTTGCGCCTGTATGCTAAAGCGAGGTGGCTCCGCCCCCTCTCTCCTCTCATTGGCTTTGATTTGTCACATGACTCAGCGACACGGGGCCAATAAAACAAACAAAAAAAAAAAACGGAGGTCGGTAAAAGTAGAGAGAGATGGAAAAAAGAGAAGTAGCTTGTGGCTGTACTTTGAGGCTACCTGCACCACGTTCAATTTAGTGGTAACCCTACAAATTAAAGAATCACCCCAAAGAAAAACTTCAGAAACGAAGGAGAAAACCCTGACCCCTTCTGTTTCCCAGAGGCAGCGCTCATTAACAGAGATGCTCCAATTTTAATTGTGAAAGTACAACATAATCATCTTTAACATTAGTTAACATTTGTTTGTAACTGGTCACTTCTATGGATCTACCTACCAACCTGTGTATACACATATACTTGGTCATACTATATATATGACCCAAACCCTTGATGCAAAAATAGTCTTTTAAACAATTTAAATATCGGTATCGATATTGGTATCGGCGATATTGGTCTGTGTTTACTTGGTATCGGATCGATACCAAAACTGGCGGTATCGCACACCCCTATCGTGAATGTTAATCTACAATGTTTGGCTTGTTTAGAAGAATGGCGGGATATTAGCTCTGCTAGCATCGTGAATAAGAATTCAAAATGAATTAAAAAAAAAAAAAGATTGTATTTTGCATTTAGTTTTATTACCCCCCTACATCAGGGGTGGGCAAACTACGGCCCGCGGGCCACATGCGGCCCGTTAAACGTTTTAATCCGGCCCGTCGAACATAAAAAAATTTAAATAAATAAACCTTGTTAATGTTTGATTTCCCTTGTAATTCTGATTGTTAGTCACTAGATGGCGCCAAAAACACCAACACTGCTCCATTAAAATGTGTGTGTCTCCATGACGCCCAACAAAATAAACAGTGTGTACAGATAAGGAAAAGACATCGGGGCCATTACACGCACGTAAACAAACGTGAGGACCATGGTCTCGGATTTGGAAGTGCTAACTCCCATCTCGGCCGCTTCACACTCTTCAGCAAATCGATCCACCCTTGCCCTACATTGAAGTAGAAAAAAAGTTTTGTCATGAGCTCCAAGGTCCACATTACAATTTAGAGTTTCATGGAGAAATGATGGCTGGTATCAGGCAATGGTGGGCCATCCGTTCGCTGGTTAGATAAATTGAATAAACCAGTTTATTTAGGAGAAAAAGTTTTGGGACATGAGGGAGTGAACTCACTAGAGACACTGGAGGAATGAAACCTGACTGGTAGCTTCAATGTGTCGCTGGCAATTCGTCAGGGATTCCTGGTATTAGCTTAAGATTGCAGCGGTTGGAAAACACCCGACCAATTAGAAAAAGAGATGATGCTGGGACATGAACACAAGCGTCCTTCTGGGCCATGATTGGAGTTCGATAGCTGAAAAAAAGATCAGCCATGGATCAGCCATACAGCCTGTGTTGGAACGATTCCCCCAACTGAAAAGATATGGTTGGCCTACTGCCGATAAAAAAAAGTTTGTTTTTACCATAAGTTCTGCTTTTCGAATTACACTAACTGCTTGGACACATTACACGTGTCATGTCTGGTTTCGAACCTGAAGCAGCAATTGATTGGTAAATTGAAGTAAAAAAAAAAAAAAAACCCACCAACAATGAAGTAATCAAACCCCAAATGCTGTGAGGTTGGTATGTGTTTCCAAGGAGCAAAAAACAGTTTGATGTATCAGACTAATCCAGTCTATCTAGAAGGCCTGGGGGAAAAGTCGATTACCCTTCTTATAGAAAGAAAGAAATATACTTTATTTATCCCTCAGTGGGGAAATTTGTACGGTGCATTACACCGCAGTAGGCTGCCACAACGGGACCAATGGTGGGAGAAATGGGCCGTTAGGTGTCTTCCCCAAAGAAACCCAGACATGAGCTCAGTGGGATTCAATGCTGCGAACTTCTGGAGAACTTCTGGTCCAAGGGCAAACGTTCTACCCTATTTTTCCACCTGTCATGGCACTAAAACTTCTTATCTATCTATCTCACCTTCAACAGCTGATAGTGGATGATATCACAGACCAGTTGATTGGAGACAGATTTACTCGCAGCATTATTCAAAGTGGAATTTTCTACTTCTGTCCAGACGATATTTTCAGCCTTATTATGATTAAAAACTTGTGCAGAAATACAATAAGACAGACCGCACTCACAGCATAAGTGAGATTTTATCAACAAACTGCTTTTAAATTAGAGAATTGTTGGTGTTTTCAAAGTAATTCTTAAGTTTTTGTATGTTGCTGCCATTGTGCCAAAACTCACCCACTGCTGGTGTATCATGTAGGAGAATTATTGTAAAGTTTTCTGTGATGGAGGAGCCATTTGTTCAGTATTATTGAAAAATGAGATGGTTTTAAATAGTTATTGGGGTGTAGATCAGTTCAGACAGAGCATTATTGAGGAGGTAGCTAGGTGGTGTTTTTGTCTCCATGTTGAGAGATTTTCAGCTCTCTGGGAAGCTTTTGTGTTGCTGTGAATGTAAGCGACTACGTGTTTGTGTGGGAAAGATTCACAACAACCCTCAGAGCTCAACGCT
Organism: Neostethus bicornis; assembly: GCA_902685375.1. Classification (NCBI taxonomy): domain Eukaryota; kingdom Metazoa; phylum Chordata; class Actinopteri; order Atheriniformes; family Phallostethidae; genus Neostethus; species Neostethus bicornis. Next base: position 3,522,268 of record LR738552.1, read on the forward strand.
TCAGCCTGCTGTCCTAGCTTGGTCACGTGGACTTGTGTTTGTGTCTGCAGACCAGCGAGCCGTGCCAGCTGATATGACACATCTACATGACGTCCAGCTTTCCCGTTGAGGGCCAAGGTGTCTGGTTTAACTTAAAAAGAGAGGGAGAGTTTGGGTAGGTTAAAAATACAGATTTATTTTGGTTCAATAAGGGAAAGGAAGAGGAATCTAATCAGATGGAGGTGCTTTATTACAGACATCCAACCAGTTATTCTGCTTCATCACCTCTCCAGGTGACGCCAGGTGCCTGAGGTGTGGAATGGAGCTCTCTCTGGCGGTGGAAATTTAATGTTACACAAAACATTAATAGTGCTGACATCCTTTCTGTTGGTTGCCATGAGGACAGATAAGCTTTTTATTTTTCAGCCTTCTGGCTTCAAACCGTCGACTTCCAGATGATAAAACAAATGATTAATGTGGCTAAAAATGACTGTTGTACAAAATCATAAAAGAAAAAAAATTGGTGGATTGAATCTTTCAAGTGTTTTCTGTCTGAATGCGCATGCTCATCAGGCTGAGCAAGCAGTTGCAGCTCAGGTTGCCATGGAAATCACCAGAAGTGAACATTTAAGTGTTCTCATCAGCCTGAAAAGCTGTTTATTTTTTTAAGCCAAAAGCAACACATTTTTTCCTCAAGAACTGTTTATGCATGAGGAATATAATCTATCCCATTTATAATAGAAAAGCATTAGTTAAAACGAGTTTTCATTCCACTTTAGAAAATTTCAACCAAGATCACCTCTAGAAAGTTCTTTGACAAACTTCATGAAACTGCAAAGTGACCCAGGTCCAACTTAAAAGATTATGAATTCCTTACAGTTTCACCAGTGCAGCTTGTCTTTGATAGAACATCCAACAGAGATCTGGAACAGAACTCCACATTTTCAAGTCTTATTGCCGCTTTCTTCCTGGAGAAATCAATGCTGGATTGATTTATATCAACTCCACAGAAGCAACCTGGATTGTAGATTTACAGTCATGCGCTACATTGGCTCAAGGTTCAACTGAGAAAGAAATCACCAAAAATGAAGATTAAACAATCCGGGGATCTTAGTTTAGGTGAGTCGAGTTTGACATTAGGTACCAAGTTGGTCGACATCTTTTTGGAAGAGTTGAGTTCACTCACAGAAGTATGGGTGATGACTGTTTGAGGGTGCTACAGCACTTACGGTATGTCTCTAGTTTTTTGTTCCATTAAGGATATGTTTCATCTAGTAATTGTTGCACATTTTAAACCAAAATTGAACATTTTCATGCCAATGTTTGGCAGTTAGTATCCTCAGAATTATACAGTTCTAAAAATAGCTTTTTGTGAGTGTACTTATATTAAAGAAAAGACTTTTCAACGTTGCAACAATTTCCCAGATTGAGTAGAACGTTTGTCACGCAAAGAACCGGATTAAGAATCAAAGCAGCCAAAATTAGTTCCCTGTAAAAACTGGGTTCTCCCTGACTAAATCCAGTAGGACGCGCTGCAGCCCTGGAAGACAAATCTGGTGAAGCTCAAGCAACAGAGTTTCTGAATAGATTGTTAGATTTGACTTCATTAGCGGCTGCTGCACCACCACTGATCCAACATTAATAATTGAGGAATTAAAGTCATAAGAATAAGCTCATTAAATAAAACTTTAATAACAAATAAAAATATCTGTACAATTAAAAGTTGATTCATGAGACAAATATTTTCCCACAGAAATTTGAGCGAACCACCTGGCCCAAGAAAATAAATATTCATTTCCATCCACTGGAACCTGCAGCTGTGATTGAAACACTGTTCAATCCAGACAAATTAAAACGTTTCAGCCTTCTTTGCGACCCGTGCAGAAAGGTCAGGTAGTTCTTCCGAACCTCCATGTCATCGGCCGGCCTGTAAAAGGCCTTCCACACTGGGTCGCCGGCAAACAGCCGCATAGCTTTGGTGTAGTTCTGGGGTAAAAAGTTAAGATTAAAATAAGGTTTTAGACCATCGTTCCCATGCCAACCTCACACTCACTGTCTCATCCAGGGTAAAGCGGTGGTAGATTCCTGCTGGTATGGTAATCAGGTCCCCCCTGCTGACTGCAATCCGGATCCATCGGTCCTTCTCGTCTCGGATGTCAAAGTAGGCCTGACCTTCCAGGATGTAGCGGATCTCATCATCCATATGAAGGTGCTCCTGGTAGAACATCCAAAGCTGGAAAAGAAACATTGAAGCTAGTTTCCATAGGGTCAGAATTAGTGAAGCAAATAGAGCTTTCTTGTTTTAAAGATGGCCAACATTCCCATCTAGTCATTGCTAAACAGAGCACTTTGTGCCTGAAAGCGCTTCACAAGGAAACGATGCGGGAATTACTGCCCTCTAGTGATAGAGACAGTTATGGCAGCAGTATGGTTTTATACCTAAAAAGAGCACTACAGATGCAGTACTTACCTTGAGGATGCTGATAGAGAAGTACAGAGGGAGCTACACTGTGTCTTCGTAGATCTAGAGAAAGCGTATGACAGAAGAACTATGGTATTGTATGAGGAAGTCTGGTGTGACAGAGAAGTATGTTAGAGTGGTTCAGGACATGTATGAGGGCTGTAAGACAGTGGTGAGGTGTGCTGTAGGTGAGACAGAGGAGTTCAGTGTGGGGGTGGGAGTGCACCAGGGATCTGCTCTGAGCCCTTTGCTGTGGTGATGGACAGGCTGACAGACGAGGTCAGATAGGAATCTCCATGAACAATGATGTTTGCAGATGACATTGTGATCTGTAGTGAGAGGAGGGAAGAGGTGGAGGAAAAGCTGAAGAGGTGCAGGTTTGCTCTAGAAAGAAGAGGAATGAAGATTAGTCAGAGTAAAACAGAGTACATGTGTGAATGAGAGGGATCCAAATGGAAAAGTGAGGTTACAGGGAGAAGAGATAAAGAAGGAAGATTTTAAGTATCTAGGATCAACAGTCCAGAGCAATGGAAAGTGTGGAAAAGAGGTGAAGAAGCGTGTTCAAGCAGGCTGGAACGGGTGGAGGAAAGTATCAGGTGTGATGTGTGATAGAAGAGTTTCAGCTAAAATGAAAGCAAAGGTGTACAAAACCGTGGAGAGACCCGCCATGCTGTTTGGTCTAGAAACAGTAGCACTGAAGAAAAGACAGGGAACAGAGATGGAGGTAGCAGAGATGAAGATGCTGAGGATCTCTCTGGGAGTGACCAGGATGGACAGGATCAGAGGAACAGCACATGTTAGAGGTTTTGGAGATAAAGTCCGAGAGGCCAGGCTGAGATGGTTTGGACATGTACAGAGAAGAGAGACGAGTACATCAGAAGAAGGATGCTGGATTTGGAACCACCAGGAAAAAGGGGCTAGAGGAAGACCAAAGAGGAGGTTCATGGATACAGTGAAGGAAGACATGAAGATAGTTGGCGTGACCGAAGAAAATGCAGCAGATAGGGTTAGATGGAAGAAACTGACTTGCTGTGGCGACCCCTTATGGGAAATGCTGAAAGGAGAAGAAGAAGAGTGATAGAGACAGTTATCCTTATCCAGCCAAGATAACTGGAGGAAATACTGCCCTCAAGTGGTGATGTTGGATATAACATAGGAAACTAGCAAAAATTTAGTCAGAAATAAAGTCTTACAAAATTATAAGCCAATCCTCATGCATGCACCAGATTCAGTTTACAGTCAACCAAACCAGTTACGTTAGGATTAATGGCAACCACTTGTAAAGAAAAGGATTTGTTTGATAGCATCTTGTAAACTTTTGATAATAAATGTAAAGTTTGAATGAGTCAGATCAGTGGTAACTGACAGAAGCCCAAATCCATCGGACTAACAGATGTGAGAATTTCAAAAGCATTTTGTTTAATTGAAGTAGGAATTTAGGAGAGTAGTTCTGGCAGCAAAGACAAGGGACAGGAATTTAAAATAAAAAGGGAAGAGTGTGGATTACCATCTCCTCATAGTTTGGCAACAAATCCTTTCGGATTGTGATGATGTCCTTGTAGGTGTATCCTTGGTTCCTACAGATCGCCTCAAACATTGGGTCAGTTTCATAGATGTCAGGATCCAACTGTAAGAACATTCAATTTAATCACTTAAAAGTTCTGATTTTCTTAACCCTTTGAAATCACTACAAAAAGAAGCTTCACTAAAACTTCACCTTCCAGTAAAAAACTCCAAGTTTCTTCAACTTGTCCAGGGAAACCGGTTGGTTTGGGAACAACCTGTGGGATTTCCACTGGTCTGTTTCAGACGCATCCCTGTACCAGGCCTCCAACACCATTCTACATGCATACCAAACACTGCTGGTCTGCAGTTTTAAGATGGTTCAGTACACCTGAATCACATCAGAAGCTCAATCGCAGGTGTGTCATTAAAATCCATTCACTCCAAACCAGGTGTGGATACTTCTGTCATTGAGAGTCTTGTCCCTTTTTCTTCTGTTTCGTGGTTTACATGTCTCTCTGTAAAAGAAAAGAACAGTTTAAAAAAAGTGTTGTCAGTGTTTTCTGCTACAATTGGTGCACAGCACAGTGATCAATGTCTCTATGGAAAGTCTGTCAGATTATTACCAACATCAGAGGCATATTTGATCTTTCTTGGTTTAATTTTAGGCCTTCAGATCTGAGGTAACAGATGCCAATAAAGAAAACAAATCATTACACTGTCTTTTATTTTGAGATTTGCCTTTTTTTACTCGGATATCTTAGCTTTTGAATTTTTTTTTCCTTTGTGTTGTATCTATTTTGTACTTTCAATCCTTGTGTCATTGAGCTTCAGTTTCACTTGAACTGCCCTAAAATGAATCAATAATTTTTTGATCCAATGATTCACATTCATTACTGTCATTACTGAGTTTTGGTTCATCGTTCATAAGTGAATGAACAAATTTGTCGTCATCATATGGTCACAATGAGAAGTACAACTAAATACAAAGTATATTTTAAAAAGTGCAAAATTTCCAAAAAATATAGAAATGAAAACAGTTAAATCTGACATTAAAATAACAAAAACGTCTTGAAATGATGATAAAAACAATAAATAAAGAGTCCAGTTAGACGTTTTTCTGTTTTAAAAACAAACCTATGAGGAGCTCTGCCATCCGGGAGGAGCTCGGTGTTGAGCCACTCCTCCTCCAGGTCGAGAGGAGCCAGATGGGGTGGTTCGGGCATCTGGTCAGGATGCCCCTCGAGCGCCTCGCAGGCGAGGTGTTTCGGGCACGTTCCACCGGGAGGAGACCAAGGGGCAGACCCCAGACCCGCTGGAGAGACTATGTCTCACAGCTGGCCGGGGAACGACTTGGGATCCTTCCAGGTGAGCTAGAGGATGCAGCCGGGGAGAGAGAGGCCTGGGCTACCCGTTTGAGGCTGTTGCCCCAGCGACCCGACCCCGGAACAAGCGGAAGATGACGGAACGGAGCTATCTTTTAGTCTGTAGCCGCCATCATCGTCACCTTCCAGTCTCAAGCTTGCGAGGCTGCCTACCCGTCTAATATACCAACACTAACCCTTCAATAAATTGATCCAACTTTCTTCCTACTTTTGGGTCCTTCATGGCTGCACCAAACCTTGACAATATGCCATAATACCAGTGGGCCTGTTCAAGTGTTTACTTTGAAGAGCTCCTGAGGCCTAGCCTTAGTTATAGGACCTATGGTACTTAAAATCCTCTACCTTTATCTCTTCCTCATGGATCCTCACTATTTTTAAAATTCTCATCCTAATCTTCTTCTTCTTTCGGCATTTCCCTTTAGAGGGCGCCACAGCAAGTGAATTTTTTTCCATCTAACCCTATCTGCTGCATCTTCTTTGGTCACGCCAACTACCTTCATGTCTTCCTTCACTGTATCCTCGAACCTCCTCTTTGGTCTTCCTCTAGTCCTCTTTCCTGGTGGTTCCAAACCCAGCATCCTTCTTCCGATGTACTCTCTCTCTCCTCTGCAGATGTCCAAACCATCTCAGTCTGACCTCTCTGACTTTAAAACCTCTAACATGTGCTGTTCCTCTGATCCTGTCCATCCTGGTCACTCCCAGAGAGATCCTCAGCATCTTCATCTCTGCCACCTCCATCTCTGCTTCCTGTTTTTTCCTCAGTGCCACTGTCTCTAGACCAATCAGCATGGCCGCTCTCACCACGGTTTTGTATACCTTTCCTTTCATTTTAGCTGAAACTCTTCTATCACACATCACACCTGATACTTTTCTCCACCAGTTCCAGCCTGCCTGGACATGCTTCTTCACCTCTTTTCCACACTCTCCATTGCTCTGGACTGCTTGATCTTACGTACTTATAATCTTCCATCTTCTTTATCTCTTCTTCCTGAATTATCATCCTAATCCTTGCATCTTTATTGTTTTCTTATATTTATTTTATAATGTAAAGCTATTAACTATTCCATAACATACGAAGGTTTCAATTTTTGTCTTTTTTATGTGGAGAAGAAATTTTAATGTGATTCAAAACATTGCAGAATCAGAAAATTAAAATGTAGTAATAAGTGTTTAATAGAGGTTATTTATTGTTTTGTTTATCTGTGTAATTATGTATATTTACAATTAAGACGTGTTTAATCTACTACCACACATCCACAGATGTCTAAAGAAACATTTATTAATGGTAATAAATAAGTAATAATACATTTACAAACGGATCAAGAAGGGCGGGATTACCATTGTGTACAGAGGACAGTGAACGCAACATCTACGTCATCCTGGTCACAGTCACGTGCACTAACTAACTCACTAGTGCGCACACTATCCAGAGAAAAGTGCACAAGTGTTTTTATTTCGTGCAGACTAAGAATCAGGATGGTGATCGAAGCCTGGTACATAGACGGTACTGAGGAGGACCAGAGGAAACCCCACAGATTAAACCCAAACCAACCTGTTTCTATGGATCAACTACAAAAACTAGGAGTTTTTCACTGGAAGGTAAGATTGGAAGAAGATTTTCTGATCGATTTGAATTTGGAAGATTTTCTGATCGATTTGAAGCTGAACTTTTCCTTCATGTTCTCTCTGCAGCTTAATGCTGATATCTATGAAACAGATCCTGAACTGGAGGAGATCAGAAAAACTCAGGGTTACTCTTACATGGACATCATCACCATTCAGAAAGACACACTACCCAACTATGAGGAGAAGGTAACACACATCATTTATAGTCAGTCATGATCAGATAGAACATTAACTTCATAAAAATAAAACCTGTAACAGAGCGCCACCTGCTGGTAAAAATGCCATTTCTTTGATTTTTCGAAATCTTTTTTAGTGATCATTCATTTTTTTTCTGAGTTACAGATTAAAAAAAAAGACACAATCAGTGGCAAAAAGTGGAACAAAATACCTCATTTTGACTTGACTACTACTCATAGATAGTTGAGATCTGTGTTATTACATTTTTTTATCCATCATGTTATCAAAATATTTTAGTTCTGTTATAGTATGACTCTCCAAAAACACATCAGTAGGTAGAGTTTATGAAAGACTGGAAAAAAAAGCTGCTCGGTTTAATGCAGCGGTCGGCAACCTTTTACACCGAAAGAGCCATTTGAACCCGGTTTCCACGGAAAAGAAAACGCTGGGAGCCGCACATCTAAAATGAAAAAAAAAAAAAAACTTCTACTACTTTACCGCAGCATGTTTTCTTATGAAATCCACGCGCTACAGAGAAAATTATATTTTATTCATTTAATGAACACATTTTGAACATTTTGAATTCTTGAAAAATAATAACAATGAATGTCTCTTTCAAATAAATTAAAAAGCTGAATTTAAATTGTGCATGCAGCAAACAAAAGGGAAAAATCCGTGAGCCGTCATCCTTATATCGCCTTGGCCCAAGGCCCTTGGGCTTTCAAAGTATGCAGCGGAGCCTTGACTTGAATATATAAAATAAATTGGGGGAAAAAGCACTGTGTCACTAAACAATGAAAATTAAATATTTGCAAAATATCTGCATAAATATTTATTTTACCTGGTTAATGGGACTTCTGCTCCTGAACCTCTGCGCACAGCTTCTGCAAATCGGGGCTGTACGAAGTCACTTTAATCTTTACGCAGGACTGTAAGCTGTCATCTGTGAGCCGTAAGCGGTGTTTGTTTTTAATGCAGTTCATGGTGGAGAATAGCTGCTCACATACATATGTGGATCCGAAGATCGACAGGACTCCAAAGGCATATTTCTTCATGTTCGTGTAGGTGTCGGGGATGGCATTCCATGTTTCAAATATGAGTTTGTCCGGTCTCGGGAGGTTCTCAATATCACTCCATTTGTGATTCTGAGCAAGAGTGGCCTTCTGACGGGCAACATCTTCAAGGTCCTCTGTCAAGCGTTTGAATTTGGACACCCAAATGTCTTTGTCAGCTATGTCAGCCAGCTCCAGCTCCAGAGCAGGTTGACTTACACCTGCAAATGCAGTCACGTTTAGCAGGGATGGATCAATGGTCAGGGGAGTGACGGGGAAGGACAATGTGGTTTTTTCCTCTCTGAACTCACGGAATCGTTTACCAAACGACGCTTGCATTGTGGTGATTGTAGACTGCAAATACTCTGAATTGATCACTCCGTGAGCTTGTTTGAACTCCCTTAAAGAGGGGAAGTGAGACAGTGTGCCTCTCTGTAAATCTCTGGCTAAAACTGTCAGTTTGCGCTCAAACGCCAACACCTCCTCCAGCATGTGCAGCGCTGTGCCTCCTCTCCCCTGAAGCGTTGTGTTCAGCGTGTTTAGTTTCGCTGTCATGTCCACCATGAAGTGGAGTTTTTCCAGCCACTCTGGCTGTTCCAGCTCAGGAAAGGTGAGCCCTTTGCTGCTCATGAAAGTTTTCACCTCTCCCAGACATGCAGCAAAACGTTGAAGCACCTCTCCTCTGGACAGCCACCGGACTCTGTTATGCAGCAGGAGATCAGAGTATGCGCTCTCCACCTCATCCAGTAATGAACGGAACTGGCGGTGATTTAAACCTTTTGCCATTATTTCATTGACAATCTGAATAACAACATTCATGACCTCTGTGCATTCTGGAGGAAAACTTTGCGCGCACAATGCCTCTTGGTGCAGGATGCAATGAAAAGTCAGCAGCTTTCTATCCAGTGATTTCTGCAGCAAAGCCACAAAGCCCCTGTGCGCTCCAGTCATACTCGGTGCCCCATCGGTAGCCACCGACACGAGGTGGGTTGTTTTTATTTCTTTGGCTCGTAAACAATCAAGCACAGCCTCACAGATGTCCTCCCCCCGTGTCTGGCATTTTAGTGGTATCAGCTCAACCATTTCTTCCTGTGGTCCAGCAGAATTCACATATCGGAAGAACAGCGCTATTTGTTCAATGTCCGTTTTGTCTTTGGACTCATCACAGGCGATTGAGTATGCTGCTGCTGAATTGATGTCTTTGATTTGCTGTTTTGTGATATTTTCTGCCATTTTTATGGTTCTGTCTTTGACAGTTTTCGCAGAGAGAGGCATCTCTCTGATTTTCTGCACAATTTCGTCTTTGTTTTTAAAGTCCGCAAATAAGTGTTCTGAAATCTTAAGGAATGATTCTTTCATATATTCTCCATCTGTGAACGGTTTCCCATGCCTGCCTATTTCCTGAGCGGCCACAAAGCTTGCATATGTAGTTGTATTTGCAGACTTCACCCACTTCTTGAATTGATTTTTCGTCCGGTCATCCTTCTGCATAAGTTCCGAAAAAGCTTTTTTCCTCTCTTCTCCCTCTGGATATTTTTCAGCAAAGGCTCTGTGTGTATTGTTAAAATGTCTTGCGACATTTGACCGTTTATTGTTAGCCAGTTTTTCTCCACAAATTAGGCATACTGGTAGGCCAGTCTCGCCCGAGGTAAATGCAAATGAATCTGCCCAGGCATCATTGAATGTTCTATTTTCTTGAGATATTTTTCTTTTCTTACATTTCTCCATTGGTTTTGCCGGGATTGAAAGTCGCTCAAAATAGACGGCGTTTCAGCGGGTATACCAGCTTCCGCAGTGTGACGTCTATTTTGAGCGACGAAAAAATAATATCAAATAATTTAATTAATATTTTAATATTTCAAGATCACAATAATCTTCAAATTTAGAACTAAAATAATATAAAAACTAACACAAATAAAACACACTTCAATTAAATACAAAAAAAAATTTTTTTAGTAATTTTTTTTAGATGGGCCAAGAGCCGCATTATAAGGATGAAAGAGCCGCATGCGGCTCCGGAGCCGCGGGTTGCCGACCGCTGGTTTAATGAGTCTTGGTTTGTGCCGGGACGTTTGATGGTATGATCAGAATTGCCAACATAGAACCATCCTGCTTTGTATCAAGGGTTCAGACTGTTGGTGGTGGTGGTGTAGTGGTAAGGGGCATATTTTCTTTGTAGGTTTATTTGTACCAATTGAGCATCAATGCAACCTTGTTGAATCTATGCCACAATGTATTAGGCAGTTTAGGGGGCCGGGTACTGGCAAGATATACATAATAAAGGGATTAGTGAGGTGATTCCTTAAGTTCATCTAAAGTTGGTACAGAGTAACTGTTAGCAGTTTCATTCAAATTCTTTCAGTAATTTTGGTGATCAAGCATTGAGTGTTGCAGACATACGGACGGACATTCCTCAATGTTTTGTGGATGGAGCCATAATTATGCAAAATACATTGTAAGGTATTTTGTTTGTAAATTCTAAGTTTTTAAAAGTAATACAATTGATATTTTACTACATATCACACTCACTACAGTTTCGCGAAGCAAATCATTTGTATAAACGGAGAAAAAAAGTGGGCCGAGGTAGATACCTTGAGGTACACCACTGTGGAAACCGGTGAACGGTCTTTTCAGCCACGGACATTAGAGCCAAAAAACTGCAACCTAGGCTATTTGAGCCACGGTGACTAGGCTATTTGAGCCATGGGATAAAAATGACTCAAAGCAATTATTTTCTGTAGTGCAACTGTTTATTTACAATAAATTTTTTACATAAAATATCACAATATTTTGCAAGTTTGGATCCGGCCAAGAAACTGCAACCTAGGCTATTTACAAAATATCACAATGTTTAACATAAAATATCACAATTTTCTACATAAAATAGGTTTTTGGCCCAAATGTCCGTGGCTGAAATCTCCGAGGTTGAAATGTCCTAGAACCGTGGAAACCAGGTGTCCTTATAGAAGACTTGATGACTCCTTTTTTTTAAATAGTCCTTGGAGGTTTTGTAGAAGATCTTAAACAAGATCTTATTGGCCATAACTTTTTCAATCGCTCCAATTTTCTGGTTTCAGCAACAAGTATTTTTATTGGTTGGAGACTCAAACAATCAGTGCCAAGAAGTGGAGAAGCCAAAAAAGAATAATTCAGGTCCTTAAGCTTGTTCAGTTTTCCTAAAGAGTTACATGAATGTTAGACTAAAAGATCTTTTGTACTGTTTTAAATCGAGATCAGAGCTCTGGTTTCTAAGACCTCAACTTAACAAGTAAGAGGGTCACGGTCCATCAGATCAAAAGCTGAGCTGAAGTCGAAAAAAACAATCCAAACCAAGCTACTATTATCCTTCATACTAGTTGTTTTGTCATGTGGAGCAGAGCATGACAAAACAAAGCAGTGGAAGATTTAAGAATTTGTAAGAATGGTTCCAGGGGCGGTGGCCTAGTGGTTGAGATACCATCTTTCGACCAGGAGAACCTGGTCGATTCCCACTGGGTTCAAGATGTCCCGGGACTACTGGTGATAAGAGAAAAAAAACACCAACAAAAAAAAAGAATTTGTAAGAATGCAGACATTTAGTGCTTCAGCTGTTTTTGACTCGATATTTCTCGATCTGCTCACACAATAATTGCCAGCATGCTACTAACCCATCCCACCCACTCATCATCTCATACCTTGTCTTCACATCATGTCTTCCAGCTGAAGATGTTTTACGAGGAGCACCTTCATACGGACGATGAAATCCGCTACATCCTGGACGGTCATGCCTATTTTGATATCAGAGACAAGGAGGACCGTTGGATCCGGATCTCCATGAGTAAGGGAGACTTGATCACGCTGCCGGCTGGCATTTACCACCGCTTCACCCTGGATGAGACGGTGAGCTAAACACTTCTCAAAATAAACCGTCACCACTTCATTTTCAAGTTTACGGGCTTCATTATTTTCATTATTTTTCATTATTCATTATTTTTATTTATTTTATTTTTTATCATTTCATCTTATAATATTGCACAGCTGTATCAAAGCAAGTTCCTAGTCTCTGATATTCTCATTGACATGGCAATAAAAGCATTCTGATTCTGATTCATACATAAAACGTACGATTATGTACTAGCTACGTTATAATTGGCATTGGTAGCATAACTCAACAGGAACGTTGACCAAACAATGCTTCTATGGTATTAAAGCGTAACAGGACACCGGCTCTCGTTGTTCACGTTAAAAAGCCGATCATTAAAGATCAGTAAATTTGAGTTTAGTTGTTCGGGTGTGTTTGATATAAAAGATATTGATATTTATCACAAAGCAGTGCTGATCAAAGAATGAGAGACTCTCTAACTTGTACAAGGGTAAAAGTATTTTAAAACTAGTTACTAAAGAAATGCGTCTCTGTCTGCTGTATTTATACAGTTAGGAATAAGAAGGTGTGTTTGAGGCCCCGTCCACACGTAGCCGTTTTGGCCTGCTGTCTACAAAAATGGAGTTTTTTTTCACTCAAAACCGGCGTTTTTGAAAACTCTGGCCAAAGTGGAGATTTTGAAAAACTCAGTTTTTGCGTTTGGACGTGCGAAAATGGAGATTAGCGTTTTTATGCGTCACTACCTGCGACAAGTAATGCACATACGTCATTCGTGTGCGTCCTTGTTTACAAAAGCAGACAGTGGGCAGCATGGATTCATGCTGCAGAAATGACGAGAAAGGTGCCCTGATTGTATAACGTAACACGTTTACATACTCACCACGTAACTACTGAACACATGGCAAATGCTACGTTACTTTTTTATGTGTGTTTATTTTTTATGTTTTGATTAGTTATCATATAAGTGTAATTTCTGAATATGTTAATTCTCAAGAGTTTTTGAAAGATAAATGCATTTAAATCTGTTTTTTTAACACAAACACCATGGGTTTGCGCCATTACAACCACTGCGCCATGTGCCATTACAACCACTCTCATGTGCAGAATGACACTCTCCTCCTCCACCAGTTTGATGATTTCTGCCGCTACTGATTACTGCCCACTACTGGTCTGGCATGCTCATAACCGCAATCAGAAGCGTATTTATACGGCTCCGTGTGGACGCGGATATTTTGAAAACGGTTATGTGTGGACGCGAGCGTTTTCCTAAAACGGAGGACAGTAGATACACGTTTTCAAAAATACCCGGTTACGTGTGGACATGGCCTTAAACAGGGAGGAGTGAGTTTCAGGCAGGTAGAGACCGAATTGAGTGATTGTCTGCTCATCCCTTAGTTAACATAACACTGTGTCTTCAACTGTCTGGCCCCATGCAGTTGAGTGATTATGTTAACTAGAGACACTGTTGATAAGAACAAAAGAAATCATGTGAAAAGAAGTATTTACATTTCCGTCCTGTTTATCATAAAACAAAGTGTCTCACATATCAGTTGATTACATCTTGAAAAGGTATTTTCTGTAATTAACATCATACTACACCAGGGGTGGGCAAGCTTTTTGATTCGCGGGCCACATTGAGTTCTATCATTTGACAAAGGGGCCGGACCAGGAGCAGAAGGATGGCATGCTTTGGTAACCTCACCTCATTGGGATGTGGAGAAAACATGTGCTTTAATTTCCAATGAAAAAAAGCATCACAACAAAATCTTTTTTCTTTATGTTCTATATGTGTGTGCACGGTTTATTTTGACAACGTGCGCATCACAGAGGCATGCACATTTAAATGGATGCAGTATTGTTGTCTCAACAAAGCCAATAAATCTAGAGTGCGCCATCTAGTGAGGAAATATCAAAATTGCATAAAAAATAAAACCTTAACATAATAATAATGCATTGTATTTATTTCAAGTTCGGCAGGCCGGATTAAACCGCTTAATGGGCCGCATGTGGCCCGCGGGCCGTAGTTTGCCCATGCCTGTTATAAACCATAGTTTCAACATCATAATTAAAACATAAGCAACTAAAAAAAGTTTAATTCATCATTCTGTTAATCGTGGATCTTAAACATACAAGGAACGATACAGAAAGAAAATAAACAAAGTAAAATCAATACACAAACAAAAACAAACATCAGGTAAAAATTATTTTTAATCTTTACATCGGGTTGGTCTTAAATGACCTTAACTGTTATATTTATAGCAGATCAACAAAGTATTTACATTTCCTACCTAACAGGGTGTATCTTGCGTCTCACCTGTAACTGGCCAGAATAAACTCCAGAACCTTCAGTTGGGATAAGTGGTTTAGAAGATGAATGACAATGGTTTTTGTAAATTTCAAGTTTCTGTGCCATAAGCAAAGTCGTTGAGTTGAGCTCAAGATCTACCCAACTCTTGGTAAACAAGGCACCTGATTGGTTGGTTAGTATGGGAAGAGGAGAAAGAAACCAGCTTCCTCGTGGAGGTCTTTAAGATGTTAAAGTGGTTTGGGGTCTGAACTGAAACTTGTCTGTTCCACCAGAACTACACCAAGGCCATGCGACTGTTTGTGGGAGAGCCGGTGTGGAAGGCCTATAACCGACCCGCCGACGACCTGGACATCCGCCACCGTTACCTGACCTCTCTGCAGGGATCCTGAAGAGAAAGGCCAAGACCCAGATCCAACCGAAGAGGCCCAGCAGCTGGTTTAGATGCTGCATAAAATTGATACAGTTTAATATAAAACATCACAAGATGGAAAGAAAGTATCCACACCTGCTTCTCAATGCAGGACACTTCCAAACATTTCCTTCTCTGTGACCTGAATGAATTCTGCTGCTTTTCTGAACACTGTCTAGTCCAGAACTTAAGTCTGCGTCTAGAAAACATGTCTAGTTCAGTCCCGACGTTGCTCACGGTTCAGTAAATATGCATCACAGCATTAGGAACTCAATAAAAGATCAAATTACCGCAAATAATACAGTGTTTATGTGATTTGTATTTACAGTGTTGAACGTTTCAGACATGGTGACTTTTTTTTAATAGAAGAACATTATGCAAAGCTCTTTAACAAACATCCAAATTCCACTTGCAAGACTTTAGAAGCCATTTCTAGAACATCATCTGTAACTTCTAACCAGTATCTCACATCTGCTTCTGGGGATTTTTAAGCACTCCTCTTAACAGAATTCAACCAGTTGCGAGCGGTCGGAAGGACATCTGGCCTGCACTATTTTCTTCAAGTCTCACCACAATATCTTGATTGGATTAAGATTCAAGGCCTCATTTATGAAGTGTGCTTATGCATAAATCTGTTTACGTAGACTTTCATGCAAACAGAGCGAACTATACGGGTGGTGAAGAGCATAACTTTAGGGTTAAAGTTAAAGACAGAAGCTGCTGTATGCAAACGGTAAAATGTGGGGAAAAGACGACACCTTGTGGACAGAACCTGAAGTGAACTGATGACAGTAAAATGAAGCATTTAAAGCAGCAAAGAAACAATAGAAAACACATAATGACTATTATAAAGATCATAGATCTTAAGATAATAAAATAGGATATATGCAGATTATTAATCATAACATTTGAACTAATCTTGAAAGCGTGCATGGTTATGCACCCACTTTGGTGCAATATTTCACATCCTACACCTAAAGACAATAATAAAACATCAAGCTGGTAATGAGTTCATACAGGAATGAGCAAACGGCTCACCAAACATTGTGAAATTTTAATTCAAATTTCTGCAAGTCCACTGTTCTGAAGTAGATGGTGGACACAAGACAACTGTGTTGAGAAGGAGACTGAATCAGTGGTTCATTGAACGATAAGTGGAGCAAAAAGAGGAGAAATTGATTGAAATGATCCCATTTAATTGAAAGGGTTTTTAATCTATTTGCTTTGTCCTTTAATCACAGACCATTTGTGTCCCACAAGTCATAGAGTGTGCCCACCCCTCTCTTAGGATAACAGAGATCTGGACAATGGTTGGAATCTTAGGCTGATTGTCTTGTATCTCTCCCCAGATTACGCTGTACTTTATGTTCTCGATAATGTCCGGTCCTTTTGGCATTGATGATGTACATGAAACCAAGTTGTTTTGTTTGTTTTCCCTCTGTTTGATTCAGACTGCCCACTCCCGTCTCCAGTCATGTCTCATTTTATTTGTTCTACAGATATGATGAAGTACCCATGTGTGTTTCACGTTAATAAAACTTGTGATTTTAATTGGAATTTTAATTCTACTCTAACATGAGTGAAAATCCTTCTAACCTTCCCCCCGACCTGAACTTAACTCCATCTTTAGCATTTGTTATTTCTGGGAATAAAAAAAAAACGCTGTTAATTTCTGTCATTTTTTTTTCTTTAATGCTTCCAGCTGAAAAGTCCTAAAAACAAAAGATTTATTCAGGATAAAATATTTTAATAAACATAAATACATTCAGCACAAACCGGAAGTGTCAGAGATGTTTCCATGGTTACCATCATGTGATTTCTGTTCTCCCAGAGTCCAGGTTAATGCCCATGCTTTGCTGTTTGAGGTGGAGTAAATCAGACGGGAAGTACTCAGTTAAAATCCAACAATATGAAGAGTTTATGTGACAGAAAGAAACTTCCTGCTTTCATGTCTGTAATCCCGATATGAAGCGAGAAGACTGGAAAACAAACCTGACCACTCCTCTCCTGTAGGTGGAGGATCACCGAAACAGGATGAAGACTTCATTTGCCCGTCAGACTAGTTTGAGGCACTGTGTGTTGAAACTGTCGCCCTCCCGGCACGCCACGGCCTCCAGCAGCGCCTGCTTTTTCTGCGTGCTGCGTGACGACTCCAGCTCGTACATAGTGGTCAGGTTAAAGAGGACGCTCTCGTGCAGGTAGAGGGCGGGGTCCTGTTGCACCAACCCTTCCAGCTGGCTCAGAGACTCCTTCAGCCGGCCCAGGTACAGCAGACAAACCGCCGCGTTGTTGTTCGCCTGGAGCAGGAAGAAAAAAACAAACCAAACTGCATGATCAAAGAGCTTAACGAACATTTCAAACTGAATGTTTTTGTGTCCGTCTAGTTCTTACTACTGGGTTCTTAGGGTCCATTTTCAACACATCAAGGAAGGAGGCGTGAGCCTCAGCATAGTTATTCTGGCTCAAGTGGACGAATGCCCTGCAGAGATTACACACACACACACACACCAATCAGATTATCCTCATACTAGTTTAGAATAGTGCTGGGCGGTATGAAAAAGACCGGTTCTCCGGAAGTTCGCGGGATCAAATTTCTCCCACCATTGACGCCGTCAAGGCAGCCTGCTGCGGTGTAATGCAGCACACAAATTTTCCCAGTGAGGGAGAAATTTAGGTGTCTTTGGGTTTGGTTCTCCAAGGACACAGACATGAACTCAGTGGACTTCAGGCGAACATTCTACCACTGAGCTACCGCAAACTTAGTATTAATAGTGAGACGTTTGGAACGTGAGACGTTGCCGTGGTGATGCTGTGTTACTGCAGCGTAACATAAAGAAAAGTTAAGGCATGTTATTAAAACTTTGAAACTTTCTGTGGACTGACTTTCTTTGTAAATATCTCATGTGAACTCCTGCGGCTTATGTTTGAATGAAATGTGTTTTTCTTTAAAAATGTAGTGGGTGTGGCTTTTACTCAGGTGCGCTCCATAGACCGGAAAAGAGGGGGCTTTTATTTTCTAACAAGAAGTGTTTCCATGGTAACGAACCGATTCATCAGCACGCAGGTGGAGTGATATGGTTGGTTTCCTTCTATCTGTGAAGTTTTCTCCACATCCTGGAAATATCGTTCCGCTGTCTGCACGTCACCGATCTGCAGGTTAAAAACACAAAAGTATAAATATTTAAACTATATTTTGGGACGGAATTAACACGATGCTTTTTAAATAGAATACTCATACTTAATCTCAGCTAGAATTAAACATTTCTAAAATAATACAATTTTTACAATTTAAATGATTTAATCCAATAGCAGCTTTTTACCAAGCAAAATAATTTTGAAAAAACATACATAAATTTGGATTTAAATTTTTTTTTTCTATAAATGATTAAAAAGCATAAAGATTGGTTTTAGAAATTAAAATATATAAAACATTAATAGCAAATATTAATAAAAATAATTTATATCTTTAAATAACAATAAAATAAAATATTTACATTTAAAAACTCAGAAATGGGTAAATATTTAAAAATATTTAAATATTTTTTAAATATTTTTTTAAATGTTTTTTTTACATTTTTTTATTTGAATGGATTCTTTTTTTAGATTTAAAAAAATAAAAGTACAAAAAAAATAATAAAATTACAATAAATTTTTCAATCTACTTCATGTAAAAACAGAATACATAAAATTGGTAACTACATTAAAAATATACTATATATTTTTAAATATTATAATTTATAATAATGACCTGTATATAATTATAATAATTTATTAAAACATGTATATATATATGTCAAATAAATTTATAACTTGTAGAAAAGTATTAAAGTTTTTTTTAAGTATTTCTCTTGCAAATGATTAAATTCACAACATTAACATTAAAATAAAAAAGTTGAAAAATTAAAGTTTTTTTAATATTGATCATTAATATCTTCATTACTAATTATGTTCAAATATGACAAAAATAGTAATTTAAATAATAAATTAATCTGTTACAGCCGTTGTAAAAGAAAAACCGTTTTAGACTGCTAAAGAAATTAAATAAAATAAGAAAATAAATAACGTATCGATCCCATAAAATAATTTACTAAAAATAATAGTGTTTAGAAAATTTAATTATTGTGGTGATATTAAAATAACTTCAGTTTTTAAAATGAACTTTTATGAGTTGATGACCTGCAGGAAGATGCGTCCGATCCCACTGAGCAGCTGAACCTTCTGCTGGGGTTCGTACTGGATGATGGACTCGTACGTTTCCACGGAAAGGATGTAGTCCTGTGGGCGATCGAGAGAGACACAGAAAGAGAGGACGAGAGACATTTAAACATGTCGAGACAGAGAGTGTCTATTAAAAAAAAAATGTTGCCACGTGATTGATGATCTACAAAGCAAGATTTTCCCACATGACCGGCTGTCTAGATCATTGTTTACCCTAGTAGGAGCTGGGTGTTGTGAGAGGATTTCCAGAGACTTACACTGGATGACTTTTTAGTCCAGTTTTTTTCTTTTTTGTCTTTTATGTACATATTTGGTTTTTTTTTTATGTTAAAATGATTTGCTCTAATATTGATATGAGTGAATTTCAAATATCTAAAAATGTGTAGCTTAGTGATCGCTCCAACTCTGAACCAATTAAAACAGTCAAGAGATGATTTACTCCACAACAGGTGTCCATGTCAGCTTGGTTTGCTAACTCGAGAGGCCAACTCTGGAGGCTATTATTTCCAAATAGCAGATTGACTGAAGTTTACGAGCTACTCTGTAAAAGGACTACAAATATGGACGCTGACACAGACTCAAGACCACCATAAAAAAAAAAAAATTTGGTGGCTAACCAAAAACAAAGCTGATTGTGTTGTCATGAATTTCTCATCTTCTTGTCCACTGGAGACGGTGCATATCAGAGCTTGGTACCTAAAAACCCTTTCCCTTGGTACGTGCCTTCATGTAAACCCCATGTTTGTCTAAAACTTTGTAGTATGTTTCTATGTCTTACCCCAGGTGTTTTTTTTTCTTGCTTCATGTAAATCTTACTTCCTACTGTGTGAATCTATCACTATGATAAAGAATTTCCAAAATTATGGCTGCACGTCTTAAGTCTCATAAATGTCTAACTTAAGTTTTAATAGTTTGTTTGTCTTCATCCTGAGTTGAAGGTGCTGGAACTGTAACTACGTTGTTCCCTCGTGGTCCAATGATAGTAAAGTCTTGCTTTCAATGACTGTTTGAAATCAATTTTGGGTGTTCATAATTGGCCCTGCATTTATTAAAGTTGTAGTACGTATTCTGTCGTTCCGTTGTCTTCCGCTCATCCGGGCCGGGTCGCGAGGGCAACAGCCTCAGACGAGAAGCCCAGGCGTCTCTTACCCCAGCTCATCCTCCAGCTCACCTGGAAGGATCCAGGTGACATAGTCTCTCCAGCAGGTCTGGGATCTACCCCTTGGTCTCCTCCCGATGGGGCGTGCCCAAAACACCTCGCCAGCTAGGGAAACCATCCCATCTGGCTCCTCTCAACTTGGAGGAGGAGCGGCTCGACACCGAGCTCCTCCCAAATGGCAGAGCTCCTCACCCGATCTCTGAGTGAGAGCCCAGCCACCCTGCGGAGGAAGCTCATTTCGACCGCTTGTATCCGCGATCTCATTCTTTCGGTCAGCACCCACAGCTGGTGACCATACGCTCCTTTTTGTTTGCCCAGGCTGTGCCATGTGTGTGTAAAACGGCCGTGTAATACGCAACAGAGGGGTGGAACAAGAGGGCGGTGGCATCACTTGGGTCGCGATTTGCCAATAGCCTACAACTGGGGGTCTTAGTATGAAAGATTTGGGAACCCCTGGTGAATATGACCAGATGCTGCCATGTGATTGGCTGTCACTGTGCTAAAATATTTATGACAACCTGATGATTCGTGTGAAAATTTAGGAGTAAAATGTCAGTAAAATTTTTCAGAAACCTAACCTGAGCTGCATCTTTGGGGTGTAATAATAACTCTCACCATTTGATGGCACTGTGTTTCTCTCCCTTCTTCTGTGTTCGCTTTCTCACTGACCAAGAATCCAATTAGTGGTCAGTCTGTGGGGATTTCACTGCGAATCCTCCACCAGCCTGGCATCAGAGATCTCTGACACACACATACACACACCTACCTTCATCAGCAGCAGGCAGTTGGCCATGGAGTACATGACCCGACTGAGACGAGACCTCCACAGCTTTAGAGATGCTATAAACAGGAAGACAGACAGGAAGAAAAGAGGTTGAGCGACTATTTTCATTCCTTCTCTGGATCTCCTCCTGCTCTCCACACTCTCATTACAACCTGCCGTACACCTGGGTTATTTTAAGCCGAGACACTGCGGCACACTCTCTCCGCTTTTCACCGCTGCACATTTGGCTGAGTGGGAGAGGAGGAAATAATCTCTCAGTCCGTCCGGGATGTGTGGGAGCCATTTTTTTCCCCTCATACCGATAATTTTATAAAAGGGAGAATAATAATTTCCCCACATCCATAGTGTGTGTGTCTAGGGCATTGAATATAGAAGAGAAATGACTATATACAGGGATATAAATGTGTGTGTGAGTGTGCCTGGTAGGACTGCTTGGTATTGACAAAAACTTAATTGCAATTTTTCTATCCGATATTGTGATATTGATTCAATATTTAATATAAACGTTTTTTTTTTTTTTTATTAACATGGAGGGCAAAAAAATTGTAAAATATTAACCGTAAAAAATATTTTAAAAATTAATCTGCTCTTCTAATTTTAGCCGTTAAATTAAAAGGCAATGTGTAAGATGAAATTTAGGTATTTTTTAATCACCAAAGTGGGTAATTAATATTAATTATCTCGACATTTAGAAAATGTTTGTTTTGGGGAGATTTTACTGCCCCCTTGTGGGGTATATTGGGTATAATTTACCGTATTATACCCAATAGAAGTTTCTAATCGAAGCACATCCCAGTTTTTTTCTGAAACTTGAAAACAGCAAAGCTTGAGTCCGACAAAAATAAGTCTTTCATCTGCAACTTTAGCAGAAGCCTGACATGTCATCGTTCTTTTAAACAGTGATATCGCGCATGTGTAGCTTCTACTGGTAACGGTAGCGTACTGAGCCAAATTTTTGTTGCCCTGCAGATTTTTCATGCACGAGTATTGGGAATATTACGGTAGATTAAAACCACTGATGTGTGATTAGACACTGTTTTGCAACATGATGATTGCACGGCGTAGTGTGCTATTTCAGAACATTTCAAATCGAACCCCCATCCACACTGAGACTTCACTGCCTATAATTTGAACGTCACAGTGGGACAAAGGTACAATCCGATAGTCTGCTGCGAGTGAACCCTTCACACTTTACCAGCAGAATTAAACAGAGCTTGTTCTACAAGTTTTGACTTCATGTGCGTGTTGTCATGACAGCCTGTTTTAAGAACTATAATGCACAGTTTTTTCTGCAGACGATTTGTAAATAAAGTTTTAATGTCACTTATTAAACTAGTGCGCTTTCAGTCCAAAATTTGTATATTTGTCTCCAAGTACGTACGTCCTGATTCCATTTTACTCTTGTTTTGTTTTAACAGGACCACGAGTCTATGATAATATGGAATTGATTGGAGTTATATGTTTGCGCATAACGTAAAGACGTAAGAACCAACCGCCCGATAGCACTGCTTCAACAGTGCCAGATTTTCACCATCGCAACAAAATTTCAGACGTACTAGAAAGTCATTCAACCATCAGGATGCATAGTTCTCCACAGAGTCACCAGGACACACCATTAAGCTGAAATTGTATGACGACTTGAAATCGGGGTAAATTTGGAAGAAATATTGCACAGTGAATGCCCAGAGGGTGTGTGTGCCACAAGAAGTGTGTGCATGTCCGGACATTCCCATTATCCTAGCTGTGCAGATGTGAGTGGATCGGCATGATTGATTCATATCGATCTGCTTGGCGTGAAGAGCGTTTGATATTCAGTGAGAGTACCAGAGCACCGAGGTGCCAAACACTGTTTCAGTGTGTGTGTGTGTGTGTGTGTGTGTGCGTGTGTGTGGCTGCTGCAGTCCTGCACCAGGTGTGAGAGTGTGTTAACCACTGAGCTCCATCACCTCACTCTCCTCCCACGGACTGATGCAGTCTGGGACTGAAGCCAGCAATGTGTGTGTGCGTGTGTCTGCGTATGTTTGTGTGTGTGCTAATGTATATACGAGTGTGTGTGTGTATCTTACCCTCCCTGTTCTCCTGCGTGAGGGTGATCATACTGCCATCTTCTGCCAGGCCATTCTCCAAGTTCCCCAAAATCTTTGGAAGTAAAACCAGGGTAACACACTCTTAGCTAATCATCCACCCAAAATATGTTATAACAGAAAATGTTTTCAAAATGCATGTTATAACACATGTTATAACGTGCATGTTAATCTCACATTTAAGAGTTTTATGTCTCATTATAAAAGAAAAGCATGACGTTTTTACAAAATACAAGTTATATTCTGCAAACATCTTTTTACTGACATGCATGTTGTGAACGTGGCTTAAACATTTTCACTGTGTATTTATTTTAAACCCTTGTTTTGTACCACTGAATACGTGCTGATTTACGTGAGTAGCTGTTTAAATACCGTGGTGATAAGAGGTCATGGAGTAGCAGTGAAACAGCGGGGTGATGTCGCTATAAATAAGTGGTCATGTCACAGTTTTATCCACTAATCTCTTTCCTCATCAATAAATTAAACATGGGGTCAAAATGTTTCCATACAAGCGATTTCAGTGACGCGGAGCATTGAAGTTGCTTTGCTCAAATGACCACAGAGTGTGTGAACTGAAAGTGCGCATTACTGTTCTGGTCTCTAAATCAGTCTGTGGATCAAGTTTGTCCAGAACTAAAAGTCTATATGAACGATCATGGATCAACGGGGATCTGTTGCAAGTAAATAATCATGTTCAAGTTGGTATTAATTATAGTGATGTCATCATATTCATACATTCTGATTGGATAGCAAACATTGCACAGGATCCGTTCGGAGTTATTGTTTTGTTGGTGTAAACACGATTTTATCAGTTTATCAGTTCTCCCACATGTTCTCTCCTCTAAAAGAGTCCAGTTGCAAAGCCGAGAGGATTTTATGTCATTAAAATCCCCGCGGTGTGGTGTGTGTGTGTACTAACAGTGAGGCAGACAGTTCTGAGGCTGTGCAGGCGGTCCAGCGCCTCCTGGGGTTTGGCCAGGTACTGCGGCAGCTCAGCATGCAGCAGCCGCATTGAGAAGGGCACCATGGAGCCTGGAAGCAAACAGAAGCGGGGAGGGTGGGAAGGATGGGGATTGTGACAAGAGGAAAGGGGGTGGGAAGAGAAGGAAGCGGGGATGTGTAGGGGAAAGAGAGAGATGAGGATTCGAAGCCATCCACCCACACACAGACTGCACAGGCAGGAACTTACAGATGGTACGAAGACACGGATGGAGGAGAAGGAAAGCTGCTGTTTTTCTCCTCCACAGTGTGCTCATCCCCCCATTTTTGCTCCATCCCTTTGTCTCTTCCTCATACTTTCATCCTTTCCTCATCTCTCACTATCTCTGTCTTTTCCCGCTGTCTTTGTCTCATCCCTCCATCTCACATAGAGAAGGTGTGTGCAGGTGATGCTTCGGCCTTTGATCAGAGTCTCTTTGATCCGTCATCTGATCTGAAACTCAGCTTGCTCGCCCATCTTCGCCTGCTTTCTATCTCTCTTTTTTACCTGCTCGTCCTACCAATCGCATGTCCTGTAACCGCACCATTTATCACAATTAATCCTTATTCATACATCTCTTTTTATATTAAACGAGAATGAGTAGATGTTGAGGTGCTGAACAATGTCTCTGCTTGACTTGTAGATGCTCACACATCTAAAAACTTCAGTTTGTTGAGAAGAAAATTAATCAGAGCAAAGATGTATGCAATCATATGAATGATTTTATGATTATTTATTATTATTGATTGCAGATTTGAGGCAACTTTATGACAAACAAATTAATAACAGACATTAATGACAGAGTGATTTCTTTTCTCAGTTCTCAGTCGATGTGAATGCTTGTGCGAGTGATAAATGGGCCAACCGTCTCTAGCGGCGCTGACAGGGAGCGAATGTGGGTAATAGATAGTCGATGCGAGCGTTGGACTAAAGAAACGTTCGACTTCTGATGATAGGCGCGCCAGCTTATGCCGGTATGTCTCGGAGCACCTAGTAGGGCGTAAAGCGTTTAATATTGAGCAATGGAAAGTCAATCGGGGCTCTCTTTAGAAGGCTTCCAGTGTTTGTTCTCTTTTTTAAAATGTAGGAATGTGTGTGCAGCTGTGCCTCTGCTCTCCTGCCTTCGCTGCGCTAGCCCGAGGGGCCAAACAGATCCAAAGTAATGGGAATACATTAGAGAGCAATTCCTGCAGTGTAGAAGGAGCAAAACAAAACCAAAGAACTGCTGGAGACTCGTGGATCTGTTGGAGCTTCTGCACCATGCAGCCTGATATAAAGCTGCTGGCAGAAAGTTTGCTGTGAATATTAAATAGGACACTGATGGTGTGTCCAATAAAACACTCAATCCTCACAGAAACTAGGCTAAAACACCTCAAGATACCATTAGCAGATTAGGACCTACCTCTCCTCCCTGGATATGTAGTAGGGTAGTATTCATAGTATAGATCTGGATTGTCCAGGTTTCCAAACGGCTCGAACTCCAGCTCGGCGTTTTGGAAAAGGTTCAACTTGGTGAGGAGACCCAGTCGCCCAAACCAGAGCTAGAACACACACAAATGCACAGCATTAGCAAAGAATTCTTTGATGATTACTGAGGAGTATTGAGCTTTTAGGGGAGTCAATTGCTTTGGTGGTAACCATGACGGCAGTACTTGCAGAACCTGATCTTACTTTGAGTAATTCAGCTTAGCAGGAGATTTTGGACAATTAAATGCTGCCAACTTATGGTCACTAGCTTTGAGTAGTAACCGAAAGATCCCAAATACGAGCGGTTGAGATGAGTTTGGAAAACAGAGAGAACAGAGTTTGGTACAATGTCCATGAAGAGAACGAATACTGAGACGACTAAAAGGTTCATGAGGTCACTGTCACTGGTCTGCACAGACTCCCAACCCCAGCCTAGTAAAACATCTGAATAAATTAGAGCAGAGACCAAAAGTAAGACAATTTCCTCCAACATCTGTACGACCTCTCAGATGAAAAAATGGTCAAGCATTCTAGAACCTTGTGGTAATTCTGAAGAGGACGTCCTTCACAAAAAAAGTTAAAGATTCCACTGCTGCAAAATGTGGATGAACATCATTTTGAATCTTTTTAAAAATGAAATGTTACTTTTATGTGTGAGTCGAAACAGTTGAACAAATAATTTTGGCAAAATTGTGAAAAGCAAATGCTGGCAATAACGGCACGTTGGGATGTTTCAGCTCTTGAACATCATGTTTAGTAAAATTGAGTTTAATTTTTTGTGCCAAGCATTCATGTGCCATGTTTACAATACAACCAGTCCATTCTTTTTGCCCATGTCTTGGTCACAAAAGTAGCCAAACATAAAGTTTCATTCAGAAATGCTGAATTTGATTTTTATAAATTCAAGAGGATAAACAGAGTACTGAGTGGGATACCTGCAGAGATTCGGTGGTGTGGGAGCTCGGCTGGCCGGCCTTGCCGGTTCCCTGCCCATGAGCTGTCAACAGGCGCCCAGTCAGGTCCACCGCTGCCCGCCAGTTTTTGCTGCTCTGCAGGAGGAAGTAGATGAAGCATATGAGACTTGAAACAGTTTTGAGTAAACGCATCATGACCAACTTCTCATGTTTCACTCATTCTGAGGACATTTTACTTAAACCTCAGTCTACTTGACTTCATCCCAGGACTACCTGACTCATTCCTAGGATTTCCTAACTCAATGACCAGTCTACGTTACCTATTGCTAACTCCACTTGACTCGTTTCTAGGAAACTTTGTTTATTTCTAGGGCTTCATTACTCATTTTAAGGATCTGAACTCAACCCTCATTCTATTTGATATATTCCTGGGACTACATTATTCATTCCTATGTCTGATTTACTCATTCCTAGGAGCACTTTGATCCTTCCTATGAGACTCCACTCATAGCTAGACCTACTTGACTCATTCTGCAGGTGCTTTACTTTTTCCTAGCACTACTCGACTCAATCCCTGGAAAACTTGAGTCAATCCTAGGACTACTTTACTTGTTCATAGCAGACTTAACTCATTCCTAGGATGGTTTCACTTATTCCTTGGTCTGCTTGATTAATTTATTTTACTCATACCTATGACTGCGTCAACTCACTCATAGCCTCATTCTACTCATTCCTAGGTCCATTTAATTAATTCCTCAGACACTTTAATTATTACTACTTAAAAAGGATTTCTGCTCTCTCAGGAAGACTTCATTCACATTTTCATGTGAATTATTTTCAACACAGTAACACATTTATTATTTCTGACACCTCTGTAGTAAGCTCACATGTCTCCTTCTTTGTAGAGAAGCTGAGATTATACAGGCAGGCCTCGTAGTTGTGAAAATATATTTTATTTATTTCTGGTGTGCCGTTTCAGACAGGAAGCAGAAACGTTGGCTATGAGATGGGAAAGTTAAAAGAGATTAGGTAATGCAGCGGTCGGCAGACAACGATCCAAACATGTTGCATGAAATATCCATCTAGCTATGTATTCATGCGTTAATCTGTTCCAGAACCCTGATAGATTATCTGTGTTCCTGTCCTGGGCGCTGACAAAAGTGGAGTGACCTCCATGCTTGATATATCCACATAACCCATGGCTGATTCCTGGCTTTGCTGTCCAGTGGCCCTTATTTCATCTACTTTTTAAGCACATGTCCTGCTCTTTTTAAAGCATAGGCGTCAAGATCCGGTCATGTCCTGGAGGTCTTCCATCTGTTCTTGCATTTACACACCTGATGCAGATTATTGAGGTTTTTTTTTTGTTTTCTGAACTGCTTATCCCTTTCATTCGGGTCCCATCTGTCCCCATTTGCTTCAGGATGAAACCCATCATAATTTCTTCAAATATAAAGTCGTGGAGCTACATTAGCAAATATTTTAATAACAATTCTTGGGACATTCCCCTTTTTTCTATTTTATATATTTTTTTTCTCACTAAGAAGAAAAATCTAAGGGCAGAAATACCGTAATTTCACAGCCATAAGGTGCACCTAAAAGTCTCAAATTGTCTTCAAAATGAGCGGTGCGCCTTTTTGTGCGGTGCGCCTTGTGTGTGAGAAAAAACGGACCTAAAAGAAAACGCGGTGCCCGCGAGGCGGACCTGAAAGAAAAGGCATGAGAACGTTAAAGAGTGAAGTGTGAGCGGCGTGGGAGCAATGGATGACCGAAGGAGACCACAGTTTCACGAAGGGTGGAAGGCAGCGCCGGGCGAGTTACGCTACAGTTTGCCAATGGATTGTAGATGCTTGGACTAACGTGTCTGCTGGTACTGTTATCCGAGCTTTCGCAAAAGCTGGTATCCTTTCTGAGGAGCCGCACAGTGCAGACAGTGACTTTGACAGCGAGGAGCGAAGTGGATCTGCTCTGTTGGATTTTGCGCAGCTGCTCGATTCTGAAACAGAGGATGAGGACTTTGACGGATTTGAATAAAGACTATTACCAGTAATGTGTTTGTTTATACTACTTAAATAAAGCACAACCAAACTCAGTTTTGCTCCCGATCTATTTTTTAATACCCACATTTGCATGCTTGCGTGTGTGTTGTTGTAAGGCGGTGTGTGACTGAGACTGCGCCTTTTCGTACGGTGCGCCTAATGGTCGTGAAATTACAATACTTTGTTTAGTTGGTTCAAGATTTTGCCCAGGTAAACAGTTAGCTGTCGTTTATCTTGAACTGGTTTTTGTGGTTCTTCAATTAAGTGCGTGAAATTTGTTCAGAAAACTGTTTTGATATTGCGTAGACAAGTAAGACAAAAGTGAATCTATGCAGTTTTCCATTAATAATGTGTTCCAAACTATTATGCAAATATAATGCAAATGTCATCAAGACTATTACTGTGGTTCATCTGGATTGTTTTGAATCTCAGGGTTTTATGGATTCCTAAAATCAGATTTTTGTGATAATCAGTTTGCCAGTAGAACCCAATTAAAGGAAAAACTCCTGAAAGTTGTTTCACATTATTAAGCAAATCAATATTTCCATCAATCAGAGAGAAATAAAAAATATCTATACCGCTACATTCACTGTTTAAAAGGGAGGTTGAATCTGATTTAAAGCCCACACTGTATAATGCAGATAGTTATGATGTGAAAGGATTCCGTCAGACAAATATGCAGCTGCTAAAATGACATTACAAAACAGCAAACGGGAAGTTTGGAGGATCCTGCAGAAAAACAACATCATGCCAATTATTTGGAACTTAGTTTGAGTACCAAAGAAAGTTAAAAAGTGGGAAAATGCTTTGACTGCAGAGCCATAAAGTTCTTTCATCATAAACGAACCAACAAGCTCTCTTTAGAGAGCCGAATAATGTTTTAAATTTTAGATACCTGGTGGGCGGACCAAAAACAAACCTGAGAAATTTCCCAACTCTGCTCTTCTCCCAAAAAAAAAATTCAAAGCTTAATTACTGACAATATTTTATAATTTTTTCGTGAAGTTTGGATCAAAGTTCTACAAAAGAAATACATCTACACCCACGCACACACAGGTACACGAGCGTGCACACACATAAAAACCATGAATGTGCAGCCAATCTGCATGTGCACATGCAGATCTCATCTAAATGAGCATGCACACACATACATAAACATATTTGCACACAAACTCACATGCACAGATTCACTTACACACACACACATACAGAAACACATAGAAAAGCACACACAGAGGTATTCAGACACACCTACACATATACACATGAAGCATAAACGTTTGTGTCTGAGTGCTCATGTACTTATGTACTCAGACACAAACACACACACACACACACACACACACACACACACACACACACACACACACACACACACACACACACCACTGTCTACAGCATCTGCTTCCACAGGGTGAGATAGGGACAGGGGGGCGAGCACACATGAAGGTCGGCATGGCGATGGGGTTCTATGTGGAAGCTAATTAGAGGAGAGAGAGAGTTTTTTAATCGCTCAGCTAATCACTCGTCCTTCTCTCTGCCTCATTGTTCTCATTTGCCACCTCTCCGTCTCTCTCTATGTGTCATTTCTGCCTCCCCCACTCATTGTTTCTTCATATTTACCCCCTCACACTCCCAATGCCCACCTCGTCCTGCTCTCTCCTTCCCTCCCCCGCTGGCCTGTGCCAGTCGCTGCCTCTGAATCTTCATTAGGAGGAGAAATGAAGCTGAAAACGAGGAAGCAGCTGCACACACACAAACAAACACACATGCACGCACGCGCACACTCAGACGTAAACATCAACTTTCACACTCACAAAGATAAGGACTCCAATTGACATGCACACACAGACACACCAACATGCACAAATATCAACACAGAAACACGCACGGACACATACGCACGTACAAAATGCCCACACACGCGCAGACAGATACACCCACATATGTACAACACACACGTCCATACACACACAAATATGCACAAGCATGCAAACACACGTAAAGGCAAATGTACACCAAGAGATGCACACACTACCCACAGTATGTATGTCAATGTGGTTACTTCATAGTTCATCCAGTGGTCTGTCAGTGTATCTGATAATCTATCAACTTTTGCATTTATTCATCTAAGCAGACATTCATTCAGAATACATGTTCGTCCGTATGGGCCATCATGCTTCTGTACCCCAATGATCAACTTTTCGGTTCATCATCAGATGATCACTGCAGATCTCTGATCCACCTGAACAACCCAAAGTCCTCAGCAAACTTCTGCATGTGGTGAGATCCCTTTGAAAATCTAGAACTATCTTTTTTTTCTACAAACCGGATTCCGAAAAAGTTGGGACACTTTAGAAATTGTGAATAAAAACTGAATGCAATGATGTGGAGGTGCCAACTTCTAATATTTTATTCAGAATACAACATAAATCACAGGTCAATAGTTTAAACTGAGAAATTGTATGATATTAAGGAAAAATATGCTCATTCAAAATTTCATGGTGTCAACAAATCCCAAAAAAGTTGGGACAAGAACCTATTAGAGGCTGGAAAAAGTCATTTGAGCATACAACAAACACCTGGAAGACCAATCAGCACTAATCAGGTCAATTGGCAATATGATGGGTATAAAAAGTGCTTCTCAGATTGGCAGTGTCTCTCAGAAGCCAAGATGGGTAGAGGATCACCAACTCCCACAATGTTGCGTAAAAAGATAGTGGAACAGTATCAGAGAGGTGTTACCCAGCGAAAAATTGCAAAGAGTTTGCAGTTGTCATCATCAACTGTAAATAATATCATCAGAAGATTCAGAGAATCTGGAAAAATCTCTGTGCGTAAAGGTCAAGGCCGGAGAGCCATACTGAATGCCCGTGATCTCCGGGCCCTTAAACGACACTGCATCAAAAACAGGAGTGCTACTGTGAAGGAAATCACAGCATGGGCTCAGGAGTACTTCCAGAAACCATTGTCAGTGAACACAATCCACCGTGCCATCCGCCGTTGCCAGCTGAAACTCTATTCTGCAAAGAAGAAGCCATTTCTAACAAAGATCCACAAGCGAAGACGTTTTCACTGGGCCAGGAGTCATTTAAAATGGAGTGTGGCAAAATGGAAGACTGTTCTGTGGTCAGACGAATCACGTTTTGAGGTTCTTTTTGGAAATCTGGGGCGCCATGTCATCAGGACCAAAGAGGACAGTGACAACCCAAGTTGCTATCAACGCTCTGTTCAGAAGCCTGCATCTCTGATGGTATGGGGTTGCATGAATGCGTGTGGCATGGGCAGCTTGCACATCTGGAAAGGCACCATCAATGCAGAAAAATATATTCAGGTTCTAGAGCAACATATGCTCCCATCCAAACGTCGTCTCTTTCATGGAAGACCCTGCATTTTTCAACAAGATAATGCCAGACCACATTCTGCATCAATCACAACATCATGGCTGCGTGGGAGAAGGATTCGGGTACTGACCTGGCCAGCCAACAGTCCAGATCTTTCACCTATAGAAAACATTTGGCGCATCATTAAGAGGAAGGTCAGACAAAGAAGACCCAAGACGATTGAACACTTAGAGGCCTGTATTAGACAAGAATGGGAGAACATTCCTATGTCTACACTTGAGAAGCTGGTCTCCTCAATGCCCAGACGTCTGTTGAGTGTTCTAAGAAGAAGGGGGGGTGTCACACAGTGGTGAAAATGGCCTTGTCCCAACTTTTTTGGGATTTGTTGACACCATGAAATTTTGAATGAGCATATTTTTCCTTAATATCATACAATTTCTCAGTTTAAACTATTGACCTGTGATTTATGTTGTATTCTGAATAAAATATTAGAAGTTGGCACCTCCACATCATTGCATTCAGTTTTTATTCACAATTTCTAAAGTGTCCCAACTTTTTTGGAATCCGGTTGTATCTTAACTAAAATAAGGATAAGATAAAAAAGAAATAAAAGGGTTGTTTCCGTCCACAAAGCCGCGTTTAATATCGCGGTAATGAATCGCCATGTTCTGTTATGGCTCCTCATTTTACTGTAGGGGAATCTGATTATGCTTTATTGTGAAATCATCTGAGCTGGAATATTAATTACCAGCAGCCTGTTGTTTTTATTCCTCTCACCCCGCCACCAATCCAGGGCTAATTGAAACTCAGAGAAGTGGCTTTCTGGTTCCTAAGATTTGTTTTATAAGAGTGAATTAAAAAGTGGGAAGCAGAAACACAACCTACAAACTTTTTTATAATTTCACTTTTTACGAAATCCCTGTTTAGTACGTGCATCTATTTTGAGAACACAATTTGGTTAATTTTGGTTGATATTGGAACAAAAATGAGAAACCATTGTTTGTGTGTTTATCAAACCAACCATTTGTTTTATCATTGTAAAATTGAAAAAAATGAAATAGATGCTTCTTGGTCATAAGTTAAATAAAATATTCTGAAATTAGCATAAAATTGATGAAATATTACTTTTAAAAAAAGTCTTGTAAACAGTAAACAAAACTAAGACCGGGACAAACACTTTGACTGAATCTGGTCAAAGATTTCTGGTGTGAATCTGATTTTAGAAACACTCTAATAGATACTCTCAAACATTTGGTCTGATCTCCATCAGCAGGAACAGGCTTCTTTTATGTCACAGTAACTATAATATTTAGACTGGGTTGGTACCATTTCTAGTGATTTCGCATGTTTGATGTGTAGCTTTAAAATGACCTGACCTCAGCGGGAACAATGTGGGCACATCACCTTCATCTTATCTACCTGTCATTCTCTGTTTTAATATTTAACCAGGAAGCCAAAGTGGCTTTCTATCAAACAAGAAATTGATTTTAAACATCGAGCTATGCAGTATATTGCTAAGATGTGTGTTCCAGCCCCCCCTTCGTGTTCTCTGTTCGTTTGACCGAAATCGTCTTAAGATTCTAAAGTCTTCTTTTAAAACAAGCAGGTATCTAGCCTTCCAGCTTGATACTTGGACAGAATCCAGCTTGAGACTCTCTCCCAATCTTTTCAGGTTGAGTCAGTGAGCTCTTAAAAAGCAACTAAAGACTATTTTAACAAAAGTTATATTTGACTGAGTATTTTGCACAATTTT
Source organism: Neostethus bicornis (assembly GCA_902685375.1). Classification (NCBI taxonomy): domain Eukaryota; kingdom Metazoa; phylum Chordata; class Actinopteri; order Atheriniformes; family Phallostethidae; genus Neostethus; species Neostethus bicornis. Next base: position 3,555,771 of record LR738552.1, read on the forward strand.
ATTTCTTAATTGTGTTCATTAATTATGTGAAGCACTTGGTGAAAAGTGCTTTAAAGGTAACGTTACCTAGTTAGTACTTACTAATGCCACCTGCTTGTTATGGGAGGGATCCTTGAAATAAGTTCTCCAGTAAAGAACAAGAACTATTTCTAACTAATTAATGAGGTTGAATGGCATCAATGGACCCACCCGGACCACTGCGTGCTGTGGAAGCGTGCACATCTCAGACACACAAACATATAATTAGTCTCATCGTCAGTTTAAAAGGGGTGATGCTTCTTAATTGCGTTGAAGATTGGAAGTTCAGTGTGTCTTTCCTTCGGTGAGTTAAAAAAAAAGAACCCCACATAACAAAGCCTGATGAGCAAACGAACGCCCACTTCTTCTCTCACAAGACCCAAAGCCTCCAGGCGAATCCGACTTAAAAGGGCTTCCTCGCGCCAGCTCTGGTTAACACAGGCAGCTCCAGTGTTCCTTCAATTAAACCCCTGCATGTTGGATTACACAAAGGCTTTGGGAAAATGGAGTGCTAAGCTAAAAGAGTCCGCCAATCGGTGCAGAAAGGGCCAACTTTGCTTTGTTAGTTTGCGAGAACTTGAACCAGGGGACAAATCTGCCCCCGCAGATGGAGGATGCCATCCATGGCTCTAGCGCTGATATGAACTTCACACAGCAGTCATTTGGTGTCCCACAGGCAGCCCTCAAATGGCGCCACAGAGCAGCAGCTAGACACAAAGCAACATTAATTTATCTTATGTAAGCTGTGTTTGCTTATTGCCTCTAAGAGAACTCTGTGTAACACTCCCTCAGATGGCAAAACACAGACTCAAGTTCTAAGGGGACCAACGGAGGGGAACCCACCAGTGATCGACCAACGAATCACTACACAGCGTTTGATGGCTCACTAGTTAGCAATTGCGACACGTCGGGCCTCCTCCGGAGAGTACTACTGAGGATTCAAGAATTCTGCATCAGAATTGATTAACGACAAATAAATTTACTCTGGCACTGTCGGAGTTAGACTGACTGCAACTTATGTGGCAATATTTAAGATGTAACTACAAATATGGTGTGAGAATTTTGATCATTTTAGAGTTAATAATGTGTAACTACACATTTCTGATGACCGAAGCTCTGAAAATAAGAGCTTCAGCTAAAATTCTGTCATCTTTATCATTCCGTCATCTTCCGCTCATCCGGGACCGGGTCACGGGGGCAACAGCCTCAGACGGGAAGCCCAGGCCTCTCTCGCCTCGGCTGCATCCTCCAGCTCACCCGGAAGAATCCCAAGACGTTTCTCGGCCAGCTGTGAGAGATAGTCTCTTCAGCGGGTCCGGGGTCTGCCTCTTGGTCTCCTCCCGGTGGAACGTGCCCAAAACACCTCACCAGTGAGGCGCTCGAACCACCCCATCTGGCTCCTCTCGACCTGGAGGAGGAGCGGCTCGACACAGAGCTCCTCCCAGATGGCTGAGCTCCTCACCCGATCTCGGAGTGAGAGCCCTGTCATCCTGCGGAGGAAGATCATTTTGGCCGCTTGTATGCATGATCTCATTCTTTCGGTCACCACCCACAGCTGGTGACCATAGGTGAGGGTGGGAACGTAGATCGACTTGTAAATTGAGAGCTTTGCTTTTCGGCTCAGCTCTCTCTTTATCACGACGGACCGATGCAGTGTCCTAGTTATTGCTGATGCCGCACCGATCCATCCCCCTGTCGATCTCCCGCTCCATCCTTCCCCCACTCGTGAACAAGAGCCCGAGATACTTTTACTCCTCCACTTGGGGCAGGATCTTGTCACTGACCCACAGGGGGCATTCCACCCTTTTCCAGGTGAGGACCATGGTCTCGGATTTGGAGGCACTAATTCCCATCCTGGCCGCTTCACACTCGGCAGCAAATCGATCCAGTGAGAGCTGCAGATCACGGTCCGATGAAGCCAACAGGACCACATCATACGCAAAAAGATTGAGCGAGGTCGAGCGGTCGCGGCTAGCTATGATAATATTATTGTTCTATATTCTAATATTTTATAATTTACTCTATTAAAATGACATATTGTGTCTCATTGGGGCGCAATACCTATCGTACTGTGTCAGACTGGATTGCATTACATTGTTTAACTGAGCCATTGGACCCGTAGCTTCCAGTAGGTTCGAGACTTATCAGCAGAAGAAAATGACATATGCTTGATGTTACATAAGAGAAATAAAATGTAGATTCATGGGAAAAAACACCTTCTACTGCTTATTTTTCTCTCGGGGACGTTGCAAAAACTACTGTCATCTCAAAATTATACAATATATAAATATAAATATAATACATACAATATATAATATAATATATAATATATATAATATATATATAATATAAAACAATATATACTGTAATATATATATATATAATATATATATAATATAATACAATATATAATATAAATAAATTATACAAAAAATAAACTGTCTAAAGTAATAGCAATCATTTATAAATTCAGATTTGTCCTAAATAAAAAAAGTTTGTTTATGTTATATAATACATTAGTACTTCCATATATAACTTATTGTATCGAGATTTGGGGAAATACGTACAAAACTAACACAAAACCAATTTATATTTTACAAAAAAAAGCAATACGAGCAATAACATTCTCATCTTATAATCAACCAACCAATAATCTATTTATAAATTTAAAAACATTAAAGTTCTATGATCTAGTGGAATTACACACTTTAAAATTTATGTTTAAAATAAAAAAAAAAACATGATGTCAAACTCTCTACAAAATATGTTTATTATTAGGAAAAGTCCATACGAACTAAGAGGAAATGATGTGTTCATTAAAAATAAATTTAGAACAAATGTTAAAAAATTCTGTATTTCTATTAAAGGTGTGGCTCTTTGGAATAATTGTGATGATGAACTTAAATTGTGTTTAAATCTTTTATGATTAAAAAAGAAATTTAAGTTATTATTACTTAAAAAATATGCAAGTCTTGATGGTTAAATTCAAGCTTATATTAAAAGTAAACAATTATGATGTGTTATGATTATGTTATTGGAGACTATGTAATTGAATGTAATGGATTGTGTAATGGGTAATGGATTATGTAATTGGAGACGGTGGCCGCGTGGTTGGCGCGTTCGCCCGCGGACCGGAAGGTTGCGGGTTCGCGTCCCACGGAGAGCACGTCTAGGGTCCTTGGAGAAGACACCTAAGCCCCACTTCTCCCACCATTGGCGCCGTTGAAGGGCAGCCTGCTGCTGTGTAAGGAGTGCAGCAAACAAATTTCCCCGGTGAGGGATGAATAGAGTAATTCAAAATAAACAAATAAAATAAAAAATTATGTGTTACGATTATGTGTTATGATTATGTTATATGTTATGATGTGTTATGATTATGTTATGTGTTATGATGTATTATGATATTATTATGTTATGTGTTATAACAATTATGATGACTTAGTATTTACTTATGTCTTTTTGCTTTTATGATGACATAAAAAAAAAAAAAAAAAAGGGTCGGCGTAATAAGCGTTTGCTTCAGCCGATACCTTTTCGGTCCTTTGCTGGAATATGGTTGTTTTCTTTATTTCATTGATATGAGGTTGCACTGTGACCGAAATAAATAAATAAATTAAAAAAAAAAATATCCAAAAGTCTTAAAAGAAACCAGAAAATCACATATATGTTTGTTCTATTTTATTACCATTAAAATTTATAACCAAAATAACTTTCAGGAATATTTGTTTCTGTTGATATGGTAACCCACCGGCATGTAGGCAAGTGCAATAATGCAGAGCGATGTGTTTTTTTCAGAATAGAGTTATTCACCCAGACTATGATGTAAGGTTTTATAATGTGTTGAATCATAATTGTATCCTGATATGTTTTACTGTTTTGTACAATAATCTATTGTATTGACCCTTGAAGTGTCACTGTTAGCAGATATGGTGATGTTCCACCCATCTAATGTTGGATATCCTGTTAGGAAAGCTGCAGACTCTTATCAGTTAGTAGAGGTGCAAGAGTTGCCACAAAGTATTGTGTACAGGTTTGTTCCAGTGGATTATAACGCGGAGCTCAGGTTGTTAGTGCCATGAACCAGCAGGCACAAGTGACACACCACCACAAACGCTGCTTAAACGAGGAAAACATTTCCAAAGCCATTCTTATCAGTGTCACTCCGAGGTATAATAAAGAGGAATTATCCTGCACTGTATGCCGGCAGACCACAATAAGAAGCGTATGGCTGCAGCCACCATAAACACAGCAAGGTGAGAAGCATCAGCGCGGACGTTTAAACATGCCCTTCAGCATAAGCAGAGCTGACAGCGCGTTTCCAGACCCCGCCAGAGAATGTAACTGCTGGCGGAAATGACAGCCATGTAGAAAGGTTATGATAATGACATGGAAAGGTTACGGCAATAATATCAAAGTGTGGTGCGGCAGCTGGGTCGTCGCTGTGGTTATAAAGGTGTGTCTGTCTGACCCCACCAAGGTGGGTGGCTGCTTCTCATGCACATGCAGCGACGCACAGACATGCATGCTGGCCTCCAGCCCAGATGGCATCACACTGTGGGAGGAAGGAGAGGTTAGACTCTCTGGTGGGATGTAGAGAGGGAAGAAAATGAGAGATGGAGATGAAAAGAGGGAAAGGGGGGATTGCTAATGAGAGAGACAGCTGAGGCCGATCCAGGGAGGTGCTGACCACACAGAGCCGGGACAGCAGAGGAGATAGAGGGCACCAGGAAGACAAAAAGAAAATGAGGGCAAGCCCACCAAGCTGTGCAGATTATCCATAGTGCTGATGTAATGCTGCAAAGGACAAAAACACTAACTAGAGAAATTTCAGAGCTTTTTAATGACAATACTATCATCATGATACATCTGAGACCAGCTTCAGATGCTTCTGCTTCTGTCTGGGTGAAACCCATTCGGCACATTCTGCAAACAGGAACTATATTATGTAATATCTAATCCTCTGTCCGGAGAAAAAGAGCCCTCATTCATCAAAGCTGGACACAAAATCTGTAAAATTTTAGCCAGATACATCTGGCACTGGAAACTTGTTTGCTCAGGGCGGCTTTTCTTTTGCTATTACCAATATTATTGGTGCTACAACAGTGTGGCAAGGTATTCAGAGTGTACCCCGCCACCTGTAACTAAACGGGGAAGACTTGAGCCCCAGCAGCCTTGGTTTGGATAATCAATTCAGATAACTGACTGGCCAATCAGGGATTTTCTGAGGGAACTGGACATAAAGTGTGTAACGAGCGAACAGGTTGAGTTGAAAAATCAAATAGTACCCAAATCCTGTTGGCAGCAGAGCAACGAGTTCGTTCCCCTGAATAAACTCCCTAAACAGTGTCTTTATTCTGGCTTTAAATAATCCATTTTGTGACTCATAGCTAAGACAGACCTTAGAGCTCGGTTGACCTCAATGCTCAGCTACTGAGCTACAAACAGACATTTTTGCAGTTGACATCAAAGAAATAAAATTGAGCGGCAGCACTCGGTGATGCCAGCCTGGCTTGAAATTTTAGGTATACATAAAGAATACCCCAGAGGGCACGTAACATTTATGAAGAGGGGAGTATTTGTCTCTTTTAGGCGTTTGCAAAGCGTGATCTTGATACAGGCGGTGGTAGAAAGCAAGCTAAATTGTTATGACCACTCCTACATGTATCCTGATCTACGTATGCTTAGTCACGTCCTTACTTTATGAGATGCAGGTACGGAAATGGCAAATACAGGGTGATCACTTTAAGCTTTTAGTCATGTTGCCATGACGATGTCAAAAACTGGACTTTCTGCACTTAAAGTTTTAAAAGCTTAATTAGGTCAAAGTTCATTAGAAAGAGTCGTTTCCTGTAAACTTCATGTTCTACTTTTACCAGATTGCCCTGCAGCAAAGAAGTAGCTCAATATCAGAAGCAAACACAGTAAAGATCAATTTACCCACCTACCCTCCAATCTTTTTTCTATCCAAACATCGAGCCATTTATATATTTGTTTACATAATCATATGTATACACATACATTAATCCATTCATTTATTCATCTCTCTATCATTGTATTTGTACATATTTATCATTTAATAATTTATCCATTTATCAAAACAATCCATCTAATCATTTTTCTTTCCTTTATTTTTCCTCTAGCACTGATGTCAAACTTCGGTCCTGGAGGACCAGTAGAAAGACTAACAATGATAGAAAGACATGACAATTCTTTCTATCATGACTTTGGGGGAAGGATGGCTCAGTGAGTAGGGTGACCGCCCTGTAACCGGAGGGTTGCCGGTTCGATCCCCCGCCATGAGTACATGCCGAGGTGTCTTTGAGCAAGACACTGAACCCCCAATTGCTCCTGATGGTGGTTTGCACCTTGCATGGCAGCATCCCCATCAGGTGTGAATGTGTATGTGTGAATGGGTGAATGTGAGCTACACTGTAAAGCGCTTTGAGTACCGATGCAGGTAGAAAAGCGCTATATAAGTAGAGTCCATTTACAACTTGGAGGTGCACCCTTAACTTCATCTATAGTTGGCACTGAGTAACTGGTGGGCAGATTCATTAAAGTGAACAAAATAGTTTGGAAAATATAGCGTTCACTAAAGTCAGCCTGTGCACTTAATCACTCCTCCACGTCCATAGTCTTTAGGAAAAAAAAAAAAAGCCATCCCAGATTAAGATCCACAACTTATGATTACAAACTCTGGTGCAGCGAGAACAAACCAAGCCCCCTTCATTTTTACAGCTTCGGACTGAGCGACGAAGCCCAAACTTCAGGTCTAGTGTATGTGGACCAAACCTCACTGTGTGGAATACAGATGGGTCATACTAAGCTGTGGCAAACCCACCACTGTGCTCCCACATTTCACCACCTGCTGCAGAGAGTTTCTGTCCTCCGGGGCGAGGTTACCAAACCAGGCCATCAGGCTATTACATTTTACTATCTTAACATTCCAAGTTGTGTGTTTGAGTAACATTACAGAACAAGTTGAAGATGATGGGACCTCTAGTGTTAAAGCCCAGTTCATGATAAACCCAGGATAAATATCTCAAAGAACATGAGCGAGCTTACAGGTGCAGAGATTCACATCCTAACTCTCTGATATATTTCCCTCCATGTACTGTATGATGCTGTGGGTGTGTGTTCGGCTTCATCATGCACATCCTCTCACCCCTAGCTCATCCAGCCAACATCACCTTCGACAGCTTTGATCCACGGAAGCTTTTGATCTCCGGAGAAATTTCATAATTTATTGGTAAGTAAATCGGAGGAATTTGAAAAGACGTTAGTTGATGATGAAGGCAGACGGCGTCTGATCCATCCATAAGTAGGAGTGACTCAGTCAGCTAGGCATCACAAAGACAGCTTGATTAGGTAGGAGGAATTACTTATTTGTCCTTTAGCTTCCGGCTCTGCCTTCAATGCTTCTGAACATGAAGCTGAATCTAAAGCAGAGGAGGAAAAACAGGTCTACAACCCACCCTGACCTTTGGGATTACATATCAAAGACCTTCTGTGGTTAGCTTCTAGGTCTATGATAAGTGTCTGCTGTTGTGTGGAGATGCGCTAATTTGTGGAAAGAGGCTTGTAGCACTCTGCTGTTAAAGTGTCTAAGTAACCGTGAAAGCCGAGCCGAGCGTTTCCACAAATTTCTGATGCACTTTGGAATCAAATATATGACCATGGAGGAAAAGCAGAAATCTTTTGTCTTGTGGATCGACATGACTTGACTATTAAGTCTGACATTCAGGAGTTATGAAGAAATTCTGAGGACCAGAAACAGGAGATGGCACTGTCTCATATAGAGCCTTACTTTTAGTTAACATCTAATCATTTTCTCTGAGTGTTGAAGCTAATGGACGGGATTGCATGGAATCACATGACATTAATTTGGTTGAGAGAGGAAACAAGTAGCTGAACCCAGAAGGCTCAGTTTGTTTAACTCATAAAAGGCTGAATTTTTTGTCTGTTTTATGGGACAAACGACCCACATACCCCTGCTGTTTAAGGGTTAAATCTATGTGGCAGCTTTGGTTTTATTTCTCTGAAACAAAACTCAGATTGATTATGATGCCTTGAGGCCGAAGCAGATACAAATTTAGAGTTCAAGAAAGGCCAATTTCTGTAATAATGGGGGATTTTCACATTTTACTATGTACTATGTTCATGAATAATCAAGAAAAAAGCATTTCATTATTAATCATGTGTTAAGGTTTTCAAAATCAATGCTCAGCTAATAAACACTAAATTGGATAATTCAGCAGGGAATATCTGACAACAAAACTCTCCATTCATGAGCATAAAATGTTCTCATTTAAAAGATTTTTAATTCAAATGTTATTCAAATTAAGTAGTACCGTATTTTCCGCACTATAAGGCGCACCTAAAAACCTTAAATTTTCTCTAAAGTCCACGGTGCGCCTTTTAACCCGGAGCGCCTTATGTATGGATTAATATTGAGCAATAGGTGTCGCAACTGCGGTAAGCAGCCGCCGACTCCATTTCCCCCGTAGAAGAAGTAGTGCGCGGTGCATGCTGGGATATATGAAAGGGCGTCTCATTTCCATTTGTGTGTCTGTGTAAAGACCCGGAAATGGCTCCTACCAAGAGACACTGTTACACCGCAGAGTTTAAACTCAAGGCGATCGGTCAAGCAGTAGAACACGGGAATAGAGCCGCAGCGAGAGTTTAACGTCAATGGTGAGGAAGCAGAGGTGAGATCGGGCCTAAAAAAATCCAGCATGACCCGGCCCGCGGGTATTAAAACCTGACCCGAGCTCGAGCAATTAACGTCATTTGCAGCCCGAGCCTGAAACAAGCCCGAAGTTTCATATTTTATTTGTGAGGACTCAGGAGGAGGAGGGTTATTTATAAATAGGAACATTTTCAGGAACACGCTTTTTAAATAATAATAATAATAATAAAAAAAAAAAAAAATCACAATATTGGACTTGTCTGTGATGGCCTGCTTAGCACGAAGAGGAGGGACGGTCTTTGAAACAAATGATAAAATAGCGATCATCACTTTTGCCAGTCCAGCTGTTTAAATGCCCGCTCAGCGTCGAGGTGCCAGTCTTTTTTGCGCTTTTCCACACCTCACTCTTACCGGTGCATGTTTGTCTTTTCAGTTCTCCTACCTTTAGTTTGTCATTAACTTCTTACTCCTTCATATCGGGGATACCAGTTCAAAATAAATAAAATAAAGACGTGTGCAGGGGAAGATTCCCAAACTAAGAGGAGGCGTTCACATGCGGATCCTGTTTAGTAGTTAAACATTACTTCTCTGTTTTAATTTTATAACGAGTATTCCTTAGTTTAGTACCCACACCTCGTTTCAGTTTACATTTTATAAACATATATTTATTAAAAAAAAAAAAAAAAGTCAGCGAGAGAGAAGCCCGAGCCCAACCCGAAGTAAAAATTGACATTTTAGGCCCGACCCGACTTTCGGGTCGGGCTCGGGCTTAAGATCTTACCTCTGTGAGGAAGTGGAGGAAGCAAGAGGATGCGCTGCGCCAAGTAAACAAGACTAAACAGAGTTTTCGCGGGAACAAAGCGAGATGGCCACAGTTAGAGGACAAAGTTGAACAGCCTTTACTGTAGCACCTTATAATGCAGTGCGCCTTATATGTGGAAAAAGTTTTAAAAAATGTCATTTATTGAAGGTGCGCCTTATAATGCAGTGCGCCTTATAGTGCGGAAAATACGGTAAACTATTTATTCTATGGCTGCAACGCCACACAATAAAATGATTACTACACATAAATTGTTATTTTTTTAGCTTATCACCTCATGGTGTAAGCTGTTCAAATGGTCACTTAAACACAACCACAGACAAAAAAATATACAATTACCATTACTATTGGCCTGCCCATGAGAATGAACTGAAGTTGGAAACAGTTTCTCTCATTTACAGTTTCTTAACTTAGTAACTCATCATTGACCAAACTAAAGTGATCATCAGATAAAAAGGTTCTTGTGTTGGCATAGCGGTGCATGGCTGGCTGCTGAAATCTGATCTCCCCTTGTCACAAGACCCTGACCTGTAGCCTAAAAAGTGAGATAGTGCATTCTGCTAGATAAAAAAGCAAATTGACATATGCCTTGAAAAGTTAGAAGCCTGATAGCTTGGCTGTATGAATGAATAAATGAAATCCACTGGCGCCAATTGGCAACAGTTTTGCTGATTACTGATGTTGCTTTAATTGGTCAGACGATAAATTGGTCAGGCCCTAACTTAGACAAGGTGTCCTTGGCAAAGCAATTCTGTACAGCAACTTGGCATAAAGACTAAGCTAGATATCAGCAATGATATGCTGCACCTTAGCATTGCTATGCAACTTGTTATCAATGATATTCTACATGCTTAAGTTGGCATTACTTTGCTACTCAGCAAATCCATTCCTTCCCCTTGGCTTGTTACACTTTTGGGCAGAGGTGTCAAAAGTACCAACATTTTCTACTCAAGTAGAAGTATAAATACCGAGTTAAAAAACTACTTTAGTAAAAGTAGAAGTATCAACTCAAGTTTTCTACTTAAGTAAAAGTAAAAAGTAACCTATTTTAAAACTACTTAAAGTAAAAAAAGTAAAAGTAATTTTCAGAAAAAAAGGAATATTGTTAACAAAAGCGTGTGAACATATTTTTTAACTATTATCACATGCTTTAAGGAGCAGAAAATATGATAATAAATGAAAGTGTTTTGGTGAAACTTTATGAATCAGAATTATTTATTTCTTAATAATGGAACCAGCGCATGGAACCAGCGTCGCCAGGTGGGAGGTGCTGGATTATCGTACTAATGACGTAAAATTATCGTATTTTACAAAAAATATCGTACACCCAGTAAAACCACGCCCATTGACAAAATCACACCCTTTACATGCACTCGTAAGGCAGTGGGAGTGAAGGAAACACACAGGAGGCAAAATTCTTGGATTCTTTTTCTAAAATTTTAAGAACTGTAAAAATGAAAAAATAACCAGGGAAATAAGATTTTAAAAAACCAGTAGGGGCGGGACTTAGGAGACGGTTAAAGTAAATTTATATTTATACATATCTACATATATATGTGTACATAAAAGGTTTTTTTTTTTAAATGTTAACCCAAACATCTTCATGATACAAAATCTAAGCGATGTGTAGTTTTAATCTCCTCAGTCAGTCTTTATAAACTAATCAATAACATTTTGGATGCTTTTAAGCACAAATACTTCATCCACTAATATTTATGGATTAATCAGTTCAATTAGCTTTGTTTCTAAAGATAAAATAGTGTGTCACAGATCAAAGTTATTTTTATAAAAATACCATCTACAACATTTTCAGCAAAGACGTTTACAATAACCTAAGACTGAAAATAATAATAAAACATTTCTTTGCTGTTGTTGTTTTTTTTTTTTAAAAAAAACTGATAATTCAATCAAAGTTCAGTGTTGCAGCATCAGAAACACTTTGATTTCCGAGCCCGAGTCTCAAACACGGAAATGCTTGCTTGCTTGCTTGTAGAATGTCGCGAGATACCAGTGTTGGTATATTACGCCTAACAGGGAACCGAAATCCCCTGTGATTTCAAAAATAAAAAATTGACGTCCTTGCTCTTTAAAAGTTTGTGGGCGGGGCCACTCGCCCCAAAGTAATGATTGACTGGACCTTTCAGCCAATCATTCATCTGTTCCTTTGTTTGATGCATTCAGGGTTCATAAAAAAAAAAAAATCCGACAAACAGTCGCGGCTTTATAACGGTGACAAAATGGAGAAAGTAGCGACTACTTTTGATAAAACTAACGAAGTAAAAGTACAGATAATTGCATAAAAAAGTAGTGAGTAAAAGTAAAAAGTAGACAAAAAAATAATTACTTCGTTAAAGTAAAGATAACGAGATTTTCTACTTGAGTAAGGTAACGAAGTAGTCTTACTTCGTTACTTGACACCTCTGCTTTTGGGTCTGCATATTTGGTAAGTTGCCTTCTGTCTTCATGGAATTATCCAATACTGATAAGGTAGACAAAATATCCAGATGCAGACTAAAAATCAGCAGGAGAAATCTCAACTTTAGATTACAGAAACCTATCTGCTTCTTCACTGCCATGTCAAAGTGTGTTTCTGTTCAGGGACAGGAGAGGTCTTCCTATACCCTGCATACAGGCATACACTTGCATGGGTGCACACAAATCCACGTATACAAAGACACAACAAACTGAGAGCTAAAAGTATCAGCCTGTGTATGTGTGTGTTTATATACACACCAAGTCCAGAAGGCCCTTGAAATATGCATAGCAGCTTCATGCATAATACATGGGCACAGCAGGAGAAAAGAAGTTGAGAGGAGAGTAGATCTCCGCCTCTCCATCTCCTCTCTCCACCCTCTGCTTTGCTCTCTCTCCATCACTGCCTGCTGCTTCATCTCCTCTCTCCACCCTCTGCTTTCCTCTCTCTCCATCATCCCTGCTGTTGTGCATATGTCTCAGATACCAACTGTCTCCCAGGGTCAACCCTGGGTCACAGAATGAGATGGATAGAGCATGTGAAGGCTGAGGGAAGGTGAGGGTACGAGGATGGGAAGGAGTGAAACACTTTAGACCAGGGGTTCTCAAACTTTTTATCCAAACTTCCTAAATTAAAACCGCACCAAGTTCAAATGCCAGGATGAAAAACTATAAATATGATTACTGTTTTAATTTATTAATATTAATTCATAGCAGAGTGAACATTAAAATCAAGTAAACATAAAACAGGAAGTGCTCTTTGTCTTTCATAACAAAAACATCATTTTTCTATCAACTCTATGCAATCAGCAAGTTGTACACAATTTGCCGATCCAAATTTGCAATTTGTTAATCCAATATACACATTGTTAGTTTGAAACATCACACACATGGCATTGAGCTTAGCTTGCTCCACAGTAAGTTGGTATTTTTTTATTTCACTGGTTGCTCTCTTTCTGCTCCAGACTGGATACGATGTAGGCAATACTGCGCTTGAATAGTCAGTGAAATCCCTGCAGCAGGGCAACCATGTCTTTAGCTGTAAAAACGTTCTAAACACTTACTGTAATTTCTCAATCTGGGGAATCGTTGCCACTACGAACCATAAAGCATAGGTTTTTTTCAGCTTTTTCAGCTACAGAACTACAAAAATGGCCCGGGCAGACGCTTGAGTTCATATCACGGTATCATTCTGTTCACTGATTGGCCAGACGTCTGACGATTGCTACAATAATAAGCCAATGTCTGCAATGCAAGACAGAGCTGCCAGGGTGAAATTAAATTGAGTGGAGGCAAAAGGAGGCATAAGCCTGACTGCGTAGTATGCACATTGTGAGACATTAGATGAGATTTTTTTTAATCAATAATTAACACTGATGAACATGTAACAAAAATGTAAGTCAGTGGACTGTTGGTTATGTTTAAACAGAACTAAGTTTCTTCTGTAGTTAATCGGCTGTTTCGGTTGTTGTAGTGACAAGTAGTGAAAGCAGCACAATAACTTTCATGTTTCTTTCAATATTATAGTTATTTAAAATGGTTAAAATTATAAACTGTCAGTTTAACTTTTACTTTTGGTAAAAATATTCTTGGTCTATCTGTTGTGACTTTGCACATCAAACTTCGGTTTGAGTTAAGTGACATGAAGCATTTTACACGATGGCGATGCAGAGTTAAACTATTGCTCTAACGATTGCCAAGCAACTTACGATGAGTTGTTTGAGACCGATGAAAGACTGCTCCACGCAGTTGGCGGTGAGAACCTGCCGCTTGCTGGCGGCCTGCTCTCCCAGAAAGCGAAGCATTAAATCTTTCACTGCATCCCCCTGCAAACAAACACCAAACATTAGTACACCAAAGGTAGATTCCATGCGAAATGAACTTTTCAAAGCCCAATACCTTCTGATAATAATGTGTGGGCCTTGAATTGGTCACCAAAGTGGTTTTATGCCTCTGCCCACAGAATAAGGGGAGGCACTAACCACTCATGTTTTCAGTGATATGTAGTCAACAGCCTAATTAGTAGGTACTGGGTAGTGGTGGATGAAGTACTTACTTTTTGTACTTAAGTAAAAGTACAGATAATTAGGCAAAAAATTTACTTAAGTAAAAGTAAAAGTACCAATAAAAAAAAATCTACTTAAGTAAAAGTACAAAAGTATTTGGTGCAAATTGTACTTTTTCAGTAAAAAGTAAAAGTATTCGACCATAATTCAAATGTTATTTTTTATGCTATAGGGTGTCACCATGGTAACCAGGATAAATACTCTGCAGGGGTGTGACCCCCCCTCTCCCGCCTCTTTTGGTCCACAAAAAAAAAAAATAAATAAAATAAAAGGAAAGGGGACAAGTCAAGCTATCCCCTAGAAGGGCCAGTGAATGGGCCGCCAAAATGGAGGAAAATGACACTTATTTTTTAAAATGTTTTTCTGGGGGGAGGCCCCCAATCACTATATATTGGCTTTGTCAAAGCCCTGCCCCCCTTTGGAAAATTCTAGATCCGCCCCTGCTCTGTGTAATGATGGCTCAACTTTTTATTTAGAAGTAAACACAACGAACAACGATCTTCTGACTCTTTTTAATTTGTACTATATTTGATGTTAGGTTTTTGGCGCTGAATGAATGCGGAAAATGTTTCTCGATTCATTACTTCTTCTCCCGATCAACTGCTTCTTTTGATTTTGGCGATGCGGCTTCAAGATGCGCTAAAAAAAAAACCTGTGTATTTTTCAAATTCCTGAACGAAAATGTAACAAAAAATGTAAAACACACTTTTAAAAAGTAGCGAAGTAAAAGTACAGATATTTGCTCTAAAATGTAGTGAAGTAAAAGTACAGGTCTAAAATTTTACTTAAGTAAAGTACAGATACACAATTGTTTTACTTAAGTACAGTAACGAAGTACATTTACTTTGTTACGTTCCACCACTGGTACTGGTAACAGTGCGCAGAGTTTGTGACTTCAACTTTTATTTTCATCAATTAATCTATATTTGGCTTTCAGTAACTGTGGGCAGTTTCATTATAATCCCTTTAATGGTTTTGAATATACAGTGGTGGTCAAAAGTTTACATACACTTGTAAAGAACATAATGTCATGGCTGTCTTGAGTTTCCAATTATTTCAACAACTCTGATTTTTCTCTGATATAGTGATTGGAACAGACCCTTCTTTGTCACAAAAAACATTCATGAAGTTTGATTCTTTTATGACTTTATTATGGGTAAACTGAAAATGTGACGAAATCAGCTGGGTCAAAAATATACATACAGCAACATGAATGAGCAATTTTGGAGACTTGGAAAGTTGTGTCAATGACATGAGCTTCATAGCATGACCTCTTAACTTCTTGTGAGTGATTATGAGTGACTACAGCTGGTGACTTCTCTGAGGCCATTTAAAAAGGGCTCATTGGATAAAAACACCCACAAACGCTACAATGGGAAAGTCAAAGGAGCTCAGCACAGATTTGAAAAAGAGAATCATTGACTTGAACAAGTCAGGAAAGTCACTTGGAGCCTTTTCAAAGCAGCTGCAGGTTCTAAGAGCAACAGTGCAAACAATTGTTTGTAAGTATAAAGTGCATGGCAGTGTTTTGTCACTGCCACGATCAGGAATAAAACGCAAGCTGTCACCTGCTGCTGAGAGAAAACTGGTCAGGAGGGTGAAGAGTCAACCCAGGAGCACCAAAAAGCAGATCTGCCAAGAATTAGAAGCTGCTGGAACACAGGTGTCAGTGTCCACAGTCAAGCGTGTTTTGCATCGCCATGGACTGAGAGGTTGCCGTGCAAGAAGGAAGCCCTTGCTCCAAAAGCGGCACCTTAAGGCTCGACTAAAGTTTGCTGCTGATCACATGGACAAAGTTCTGTGGTCAGATGAAACAAAAATTGAGCTGTTTGGCCACTGCCCAGCAATATGTTTGGAGGAGAAAAGGTGAGGCCTTTAACCCCAAGAACACCATGCCTACCATCAAGCACGGTGGTGGTAGTATTATGCTGTGGGCCTGTTTTGCTGCCAATGGAACTGGTGCTTTACAGAGAGTCAATGGGACAATGAAGAAGGAGGATTACCTTCAAATTCTTCAAGAAAACCTGAAGTCATCAGCCCGAAGGTTGGGTCTTGGGCGCAGTTGGGTGTTCCAACAGGACAATGACCCCAAACACACATCAAAAGTGGTAATGGAATGGCTAAATCAGGCTAGAATTAAGGTTTTAGAATGGCCTTCCCAAAGTCCTGACTTAAATCCCATTGGGAACATGTGGATAATGCTGAAGAAACAAGTCCATGTCAGAAAGCCAACAAATTTAACTGAACTGCACCAATTCTGTCAAGAGGAGTGGTCAAAGATTCAACCAGAAACTTGCCAGAAGCTTGTGGATGGCTACCAAAAGCGCCTAATTGAAGTAAAAATGGCCAAAGGACATGTAACCAAATATTAGCATTGCTGTATGTATATTTTTGACCCAGCTGATTTCGTCACATTTTCAGTTTACCCATAATAAAGTCATAAAAGAATCAAACTTCATGAATGTTTTTTGTGATAAAGAAGGATCTGTTCCAATCACTATATCAGAGAAAAATCAGAGTTGTTGAAATAACTGGAAACTCAAGACAGCCATAACATTATGTTCTTTACAAGTGTATGTAAACTTTTGACCACCACTGTATTGTCCTCACTAAAGTGTTATTGAAGCATGAACACAAGGATAGCTCGAGCGCTGCCCACAGGAAGCATAACAAATGGCTTTTTACAGCTCTGAATTTAAACCACACCAAATCCAGCCCTCCTCCTACCTGCAGGTTGTCAAACTTGAGCCCGGGCATTGTGAGTCTGTCGCTCTCCACATAGGCCGGGCCATACTGCTGCGTTGCCACATTGATCAGAATCTTCCTTGTCTCCTCTGAAGGCAACCAGGCATCATGGCGGCGATCCACCTCGCTCAGGCTTAGTGCTGTGGCAAACGGGTCATCGCTACCAGAAAACACTGACTGCAGCTGGTGGAAAGGTGCCACCGGAGAGGTGGAGGTTTGATTTGTAGCAGGCTGAATCTGCGGGTGAGGTGGTTGGGGTTTGGTGCTCGCATCAGCAGGAGTGGAGCCAAACCCGGAGCTGGGAGTGGGTGCGCCAGAGTCTAGGGGTCCTCCTGGGGTGGAGATGGAGGAGGAGGTGGAGGAGAGATGACGTTCTTCTGCATTCGGGTTGGAGACGGAGATGAAGGAGGATGGCGCTGTGAACGAATCAAAGAAATCGGAAGCTGGATTCGTTTGTCCGTTGTCGGCGAAGAACTTGCTGAGGCTGGGGCTTGGCTGGCACACAAGGGGACCTGCCAGCTTGCTGGGGGTCACCACCTCTTCGCTACCACCCCCGCTGCCCAGACTGAAGCTGGGTGACTTTATGAGTGTGGGTTGAAAGCCGTCGGGCATCAGTGACTTTGGCTGGGCAGCGTGGCTGAAGATGGTGCATACCGGTATGGGTTCCTCTTTCACTTCTTTGTTCATCTCTGGTTCTGCTTCTTCAATCATATCGGCAGAAAGACTCGGAGATGGAACACTTTTTTCTTCCTGCTCTTTTGTTTCAGATTCCAACTCTTGCTCAACTTCTCCAACCGTAACCTCCATTTTGTCCCCTTCCTCCTGTTTGTCTTCTGAAGCTGCCTCCTCTTCTTCAATCGGAGCGACGTCATCCTCCTCACTGTTGTTAGGAGAGTCAGAGATCAGGACGCTCTCCATCATCTGCTCATTCAGTCTGTCCATCAGGCTTTCTGACGGTGTGGCGCTGCTCTCCTCCCCTCCACCCAGGTCAATACTGTCCTCCTGAGGTAAGAACTCTCTGCTGGGGGTCTTCTTGACCTCCTCGGGAACTGGACCTGAAGCCTCTTCTACTGGGATGTCCAGAGAAACTGGCCGCTGTGCTTGAGCTTCACCTGCGTCCATCGCTACCTGTTTTAGG
This sequence comes from Neostethus bicornis, assembly GCA_902685375.1. Lineage (NCBI taxonomy): Eukaryota > Metazoa > Chordata > Actinopteri > Atheriniformes > Phallostethidae > Neostethus > Neostethus bicornis. The sequence continues at coordinate 3,573,719 of LR738552.1, forward strand.
TCTAAATACAGCAAAACAAACAAGTTTTAGAAACACAAATGAAAGTTTTTACCATCACAAAAATAAAGGAACCACAACAAGAGTGAGCCGTGACGACAGGAATGGGTCAAATTCAAATATAGTAAAAAAAATTTAAGTAAAAATAATTTTGAAGCGCCCAACAACTAACTGGTGCTTTGTTCAGAGTGTACCCCGCCTCTCACCTGTAACCTCCTCCACAAACCCAAGCAACCTTAATAAGCAGTTCAGAAAATAGCAAACTGACATTGTAGATGCCAAATTATCATGTTAACAAAAGAATTTAAAGACTGAAAAATTATGTGTGAGTTTAAATGATGTTATTATTTAATCAAAAGCAATTATTTGATGCAACAACGTCATAATCAGCACTTTGTTATTTTTTGTACTTTTCTTTTTACATTATTTGTCATTCTGACATGTTTGGTTCCAAAATATCAGATTTTAAGAGGATTTACTCAAAATGCAAGAAGAACTTTTTCCTCATTAATGTCACGCAGAAAAAAGGCAGACTAACAAGAATCTATATTTTTTCTGTCTTGAGACACAATCTTAATGTTCTCTCGGACTATCAACACAGGATCTCCACAGGGCTGTGTCCTCTCTCCCCTGCTCTTCTCCCTGTACACCAACTCCTGCACTTCCAGCCATGACTCTGTCAAACTGATCAAGTTTGCAGATGACACCACACTCATTGGGCTCATCTCTGATGGCGATGAGTCGGCCTACAGGATGGAGGTAGACCGGCTGGTGTCCTGGTGCAGCAACAACAGCCTGGAGCTCAACGCTCAGAAGACAGTGGAGATGATTGTGGACTTTAGGAAAGTCACAGCTCCCATTACCCCCCTTGCACTGACAGACTTCTCCATCACCACTGTAGACTCTTTCCGCTTCCTCGGCACTACCATCACACAGGACCTAAAGTGGGAGCCATCCATCAGCTCCCTGATCAAAAAGGCCCAGCAGAGGATGTACTTTCTGCGGCAGTTGAAGAAAGCCAAGCTGCCCGCCCAGATGTTGGTGCAGTTTTACACAGCCATCATCGAGTCTGTCCTCACCTCCTCCATCACCGTGTGGTACGCTGGAGCCACAGTCAGGAACAAAGACAGACTGCAGCGCATTGTGCGCTCCGCAGAGAAGGTGATCGGCTGCAGCCTTCCATCTCTCGAAGACCTGTACGTCTCCAGGACTCGGGGGCGTGCAGGTCGGATAGTAGCTGACCCTTCACACCCTGGACATGGACTTTTTGATCGACTCCCCTCGGGCAGGAGGCTCCGGTCCATTCGGACCAGAACGTCCCGCCACAAAAACAGCTTCTTCCCTTCTGCCGTTGGACTTATGAACTCTTTATAACCTGGATCCCCACATCTCTTAGTCACCTCCCTCTTGTCACTTCACTATCTTTATTATTTTCTATGACATTGCACTACTTTTCTTTTTCTTCTGAGCACTCTTAGTTTTGTAAAAATTATTATTATTTTTATTTATTTTATTTTTATTATTTTTATTTTATATGTTTGCACACCAGTACCAGAACAAGTTCCTAGTCTCTGATGTTTTTCACTGACATGGCAATAAAAGCATTCTGATTCTGATTCTGATTCTGATTAAAGACCATCATGTATCAAAGATGCATGTGCTAAAATTTAGGTGTAAAGGTGCAACGAAAACAATGCACTCATCCAGATGCATCAAAACAAAATGAGCGTACAATCAAGAGGTCGTGTAAATACAGTATACACCAAATTCAAATGAGGACTAGAATGACAATCTTCTTCTTCTTCTTTAAGTATTTCCCTCCAGGGGGCGCCACAGCAAGTCAGTTTCTTCCATCTAACCCTATCTGCTGTATCCTCTTCGGTCACGCCAACTATCTTCATGTCTTCCTTCACTGTATCCATGAACCTCCTCTTTGGTCTTCCTCTAGTCCTCTTTCCTGGTGGTTCCAAACCCAGCATCCTTCTTCCGATGTACTCTCTCTCTCCTCTGCACATGTCCAAACCATCTCAGTCTGGTCTCTCTGACTTTATCTCCAAAACCTCTAACATGTGCTGTTCCTCTGATCCTGTCCATCCTGGTCACTCCCAGAGAGATCCTCAGCATCTTCATCTCTGCTACCTCCATCTCTGCTTCCTGTCTTTTCCCCAGTGACACTGTCTCTAGACCAAACAGCATGGCCGCTCTCACCAGGGTTTTGTACACTTTTCCTTTCATTTTAGCCAAAACTCTTCTGTCACATATCACGTCTGATACTTTTCTCCACCCGTTCCAGCCTGCCTGCACATGCTTCTTCACCTCTTTTCCACACTCTCCATTGCTCTGGACTGTTGATCCTAGATACTTAAAATCTTCCACCTTCTTTCTCTCTTCTCCCTGTAACATTACTTTTTCATTTGGATCCCTCTCATTCACACACATGTACTCTGTTTTACTCTGACTAATCTTCAAACCTCTTCTTTCTAGTGCATACCTCCACCTCTCCAGCTTTTCCTCCACCTCTTCCCTCCTCTCACTGCAGATCATAATGACAATAACAATGTAAATAATGATATTGGCTATCATCACCACCAGATATTATAGACTTACAACAACATAATAAACCAGAACATGGATTTTAAGTTTAATAGTTTTAATAGTTATTGACAGAAAGTTAAAATTCCTGGCGACACAGAGAAAATGCAATGACTCTTTGCTGGTCATGCAGCTGTGTGATAATTAGCCTGCTTCAAAACCTGTGCAAAATGCAAATATGATTAAAAAAAACATACTTAAAACTATTTTAAGTGTCTTTTTTTTTTTTTTAGTAATTTTAAGTTAGTATTTCATTCTACAAGTACCGATGAAGTTGTTTTTACCTGCTGAAAAGTGATCGCATCACCTGTTATTACACAAAAAAACCTAAATGTTACTTTAAATTTCTAATGTATTCAAGAACATCTAACCAAACTTTTTCTTTATTCTAATGCTCAACATTTCTTTACCTCTTCTTCATGTACGAAATAATCAGCAAAAACGTACTTAACATGTTTTTAATTCAATAAACATTTATTAAAAAATTATTGCATTGCCTTTTTTTTTGCGTGTGACGTGCCCGAAACACCCCACCGGCGAGGCATCCTTACCAGATACCTGAACCCCCCATCTGGCTTCTCTCAACCCAGAGGAGCAACAGCTCTAGTCTGAGCTCCTCCCTCTATCTCTGAGTGAGAGTCCAACCACCCTGCAGAGGAAGCTCTTTTCAGCCGCTTGTATTCGTGATCTCATTCGTTCAGTCACCACCCACAGCTGGTTACCATGGTGAGGGTAGAACATGGATCGACTGGTAAATCCAGATCTTTTCTTTTCGGCTCAGCTCGTTCTTCACCATGATGGACTGTTGCAGTGTCCTAATTATTGCGGATGCCGCATCGATCTGCTTGTCGATCTCCTGCTCCATCCTTCCCCCACTCGTGAACAAGACCCTGAGATACTTAAACTCTTCCATTTGGGGCAGGACCCTGTCTCTGATCCACAGGGGGCATGCCACCCTGGGGTGGCATGGATTTGTTACCTGGTTGCCCTGTTAGGGTCACCCTGGGCAACCAGGTAACAAACGATTTTTTAGGGTAAACTTTTTTTTGGGGGGTTTTAAATGATGTGTCTTTAAAAAACTTTAGCTGTTAGTTTAGATTTAAATTTAAATGACAGTAAAACTATGAGCAGTTAATTTTCTACAATTTAACGTTTAAACGAGAAATACAACCATTTTAAAAGCACATGTGAGTCATTTTAAACGCTAAAGTTACCTAAAATATTTAAACTTGAAGCAATATGAGACATTTTAAAGCAGCAAAGAGAAATGAATGTTTTTATTTCTAGATTTTATTTTGATACTAAATTAGCATGTTAGCTTCCGTGTGCTAATTTCCTCATCAGCTGATTTTAACCGTTATGATTTGCTATAATATCTCAACAGAATAAAAACAGATAAACAACTAACTTGTTAGAAGACATAACAAATGAAAAATAATAGAAATATATGTAATAAAAGGGTTATTTTCTTGCCTTCTTGAGAATGACAGGTAGAACTGCAGTGCGCATGCGTCTGATGGCAAAGCGACAGCTACGGAAGGAGAGGTGGACAAACTTCACCTTACGCTGTGTCTGCTATACTGGAAATTTTTTACGTCAAAATAAAACGCAGCAGTTATACTGTGCAACCGTGCTTACGTTGGTTAAATACGTCATTATTTTAGCAATTGCGGAAGTTGTACTTGTGTTATGTTTACAAGATGCTCGAAGCCTAACAATTTTTTTGTGCTGCAATAATTTATAAAGAAAAAGCTGCTGTAAGAAGAAATCTAACAATGGAGGACGACGCGCCTGTTATTTATGGTCTTGAATTTCAGGTACGAAACACTTCATTTAGGTAATTCATTTAGTAGTCAGTAAACTCTTCTAGCTTTCTCCATTCTTTAATTCCATCCACTCATCCTCTTCTTTCTGTTTCTGCATTTTCCTTCAAGGAGCACCACAGCAAGTCAGTTTCTTCCATCTCTAACCCTGTCTCCTGCATCCTCTTCATTCATGTCCTCCTTCCTTGTATCCATGAACCTCTTCTTTGGTCTTCCTCTGTCCTCCAGCTTGGCAGTACCTCTCTCCCTCTCTCCTCTGCACATGTTTAAACCATCTCCAAAATCTCTAACATGTGCTGTTCCTCTGATATATTCACTCCTGTTCATCCTGGTCACTCCCACAGAGATGCTCAGCATCTTCATCTCTGGTAGAAACATTTCTGTTTCCTGTCTTTCCCCCACTGACACTGTCTTTAGACCTAACGACATAAAACTCTTCTTTCACACCTGATACCTTTCTTGACCTGTTCCAGCCTGCCTGCACATGCTTCTTTTCCACACTCTCCATTGATCCCAAGTACTTCAAATCCTCCACCTTCTTTATCTCTTCTCCCTGTAACCTCACTCCACTCATTCACACTCATGTCTTACTCTGACTAATCTTCATTCCTCTTCTTTCTAGTGCAAACCTCCACCTCTCCAGCTTTTCCTCCACCTCTTCCCTCCTCTCACTACAGATCACAATGTCATCTGCAAAAATCATTGTCCATGGAGGTTCCTGTCTGACCTCGTCAGTCAGCCTTTGCAAACAGCAAAGGACTCAGAGCAGATCCCTGGTGCAGTCCCACCCCCTCTCTGAACTCCTCTGTCTCACCTACAGCACACCTCACCACTGTCTTACAGCCCTCATACATGTCCTGCACCCCTCTTACATACTTCTCTGTCACACCAGACTTCCTCATACAATACCATAGTTCTTCTCTAGGTACCCTGTCATACGCTTTCTCTAGATCTACAAAGACACAGTGCAGCTCCCTCTGACCTTCTCTGTACTTCTCTATCAGCATCCTCAAGGCAAATACTGCATATGTAGTGCTCTTTTTTGGCATAAAACCATACTGTTAAACAGCCCAGTCAAAAACTCTACTGCCACCTCACCTAAACAATTCCATACTTCTACATTTCCATTGATAATTATTTATGAGGTTTTATTTGTATTTTGCAGGCTCGTGCACTCACAGCCCAAACAGCTGAAACTGATGCTATTCGTTTCCTGGTGGGAACACAGTCACTTAAATTTGACAATCAGGTAAGAAAAACGGGTAAAAACTGTGACTCGTACTCCTGGATTGAATTTGAATTAAACCAAATGACAGAGCACAAAAATCCTTTCCTATGATATAAAAAGCAAGAAAATAGGACAATGTTTGCCAGAGAAATGAAGTTTCAAAGTTTCCAAAAATATTACTGTATATATACATAATAAAAAAATCTAAATTTTTGAAAAATGACCTAAAATATTATAAAATTTGTCTCCTTAGGAACACATAACTATTTTCAGGCAAATGAAAGGAAATTAAGTGCATGAATTAACAAGTTAGACAAATAGATTCAGAAAATGTGCAAAAAAAATGAATCAAGAACCTGTCAAACAGATCAATTTTCTTATTCAAAAAGTTTTTATTTTTTTAAAAGTCTGCTAAAGCCTTCGGCCTCAACCCTGCTTAGAGTGGTTCATTTCATCCCGTTTACCTTTGGAATTGTATGCAAGTTAATCTTTTGACAGTCTGTAAAACAAATACTTTTTTTTATCGTCTGTTTTTTTTATTGTCAATGCGGGCTGCGGCTGTGTCCAGCTGCACTTCTGTCACGTCTCGGACCGCTTTTTGGGCTCTTGGAAGGTCAAAATCGTCAGCACGGGTGTGAATGGCGAAATAGAAAATATCTGAAATTTGGTTTAATCCTCCCGGTAGAATCCTTTCCCTTCACCAGATCACTCTCTGTGTCTTCCTTGCCATCTACACGTGGCTGTGCAAAATATTCCCCAAGTAAATCTGACAAATGATTACAATCATTAGTGTTTAAATGCAGCAAATGCACAATTTCATCCTCCGTAGCAAAGAGAACTAAATGACTCAACTGATTTGAACCAATCAACGACCAACTTCCGGGCACCAATCGCAACAATATGGATTGTTTACCAGAGAAGAAGGAACCTTTGCTCGTTTACAAATGAATACTCATTTCCCACCATAATAACAAATATTTTTTTAAAAAAGGAGGATGTGATTTTAAAAAAATTCTCAAAGTTGGGACAAACCTATGATGAAAACTACTGGCCTCTTTCCTCTTTTTAAGTCATGGCTGACTAAATACTTTTTTGCCCCACTTGTATGTCTTCTGTGCATAAATAAGTGAATAAATTAGCTGCTGTTACGTCATCTACAAGCTTTGTGTCCTGCTGAGATCCAATCAGTCTGGAGAGAATGTGTGTAACAGCACTTCTCATGTGCAGGCATGGAGCCGCTGAGGTGTAGAAACCACTTATTCTCCCCATGGAAAAGAAAAACTCTATACCATCTTCCTGTTCCAAGCTTCGTTTTCTCTATCTATTTTATCTGGTGGAGATGGATGCAAGCTCACATCTTTCCTGTGGATCTCCCAGCATGTTCACATGCCCTGCTGACCCACTCCACCATGACCACGGTGAGGGAGTGCTCATGCATTCAGGAAATGGAAGTTTATGGATTTTTTACAACCTGATGTTTCTAACGAGCAGTCAGACATTTGCTTTGTTTTTCACTTTAAGTCACCAATCAAAATATTAAATTATTATTTTTCACAGAAACTTTTAATAAACGATGTAGCTCTGGATTGTAAACAGTCTACAGGAATGAGTCCGACGCATGGCAATAAGTCAGATCCACTGCTATACGTCAGTCATCTTCCCACTTTGTTTATTAATAATTAATTAATTGACTCTTAATTATATATTAATTGTGTTGAGGACTACTCTATTCTGATTGGCTGCTGGAGGTTCATTATTTTTGGATAAAGTAGACCACTAAAAGATGTTTTGGTTAAACAGGCTCAGTGTTCTATATTTTTGCGCCGGCCTAAATTCTTGTTTATAACTAAAACAATAAAAGCTGAAAAAAAGTTTTGGGTTATTTATCTCAATGATAATGAAACAGAACAAAAATATGTATTTTTTTGGGTTATTTCTTGCAATAAAAAAGATTTCAGAAACTACCCACAGACTTAATTTTTTCCAGCAAAAATTTGCATCACCCTCTGGAGGAAAATAACAGGGATAAAAGGTTCCCTTTCATTTTGAAATGGTATTTTATTTTACTTACGTGATGTTAAGCATGTCATTTCTCCGGCTGGTAGTCATAGACCCGCTGCAGGTTCTGCTATTACCATGGCAACATGCTAAACTTTCCATCATTCATTACAAATCAAAACAAACAAAAAAACTAGAATTTGAACTGTAATTAAACAAAATAAAATACTTATAATTGATTTTCCACGAGTGGGGGAAAGATTGAGCGGGAGATCGACAGGCGGATCGGTGCGGCATCAGCAATAACTAGGACGCTGCATCGGTCCGTCGTGGTAAAGAGAGAGCTGAGCCGAAAAGCAAAGCTCTCGATTTACAAGTCGATCTACGTTCCTACCCTCACCTAGCTGGTGACCGAAAGAATGAGATCGCGGGTACAAGCAGCCGAAATGAGCTTCCTCCGCAGGGTGGCTGGGCTCTCACTCAGAGATCGGGTGAAGAGCTCTGCCATCCGGGAGGAGCTCGGTGTCGAGCCGCTCCTCCTCCAGGTCGAGAGGAGCCAGATGGGGTGGTTCGGGCTTCTGGTCAGGATGTCCCCTGAGCGCCTCGCAGGCGAGGTGTTTCGGGCACATCCCACCGGGAGGAGACCAAGGGGCAGACCCCGGACCGGCTGGAGGGACTATGTCTCACAGCTGGCCGGGGAACGACTTGGGATCATACCAGGTGAGCAGGAGGATGCAGCCGGGGTGAGAGAGGCCTGGGCTGCCCGTTTGAGGCTGTTGCCCCCGCGACCCAACCCCGGAACAAGCGGAAAATGACAGAACGGTTTTAATATTTTGTCTTTCATTTAATGACCATGGAGTGAGCCGGGTAATGTCCTTTAAGGACAGCTATCTTCATGTCTTCCTTCTCTGCATCCATGAACCTCCTCCTTGGTCTTCCTCTAGGCCTCTTTCCTGGTGGTTCCAAACCCAGCATCCTTCTGCCGATGTGCTCTCTCTCTCTCTCTCCTCTGCACATGTCCAAACCATCTCAGTCTGGCCTCGTTTAATGGAGTTGAGTGTCTTTTGTTTTAAGTTAGAATTATAAGAGTATCGGTACTCTGCATCGGCAAAAACTCAAAAGTGTTCGCTTTCATCGGTTTTGAAAAAAGTGGTATTGGTGGAACCCCTTTTAAAAATAACGGAAAGTTTTTTAAGAAGTATTTAAACTAATTCCTAATCAAGTCATAGATATCTTCCCATATGACATGCTGTGGAACTGGGAGTCAAACACAAAGCCCGGGGGCTAAAATTGTCCCACCAGAGGGTTAAATATGGCATGCAATTAAATCCTAATTTTATTCACATTTGATTCTATTTTTAACCCTTTTCCTGAAAGTATGTAATGTTTTTTTTTACATAACGTCAATAAAATATTTAAATAAATGAAATATTAAATAATTAAATATTTAATCAAATTTATATCTATACACATTAAATTTCTGTATCCAGATATGTTTCATAAAAAAAAGCTGAAAATTCAGCTTTTGAATAAAAGAAAATGCCTATTTTATTTAAATTCAGAGTTATTGATTAAAAAAAAAGTCAATAAAATGATCCACTTTTAAATCTTAACGAAGGTTGTTTGTGTATAAAATCAGCCGCTGAATCAGTGCCGATGCAGAGCGAACCGATGTGTCTCCTCGCACGGTGTGTGTTCATGCATGAAAAGCCGTGCGTGTGTGTGATCGTTAGTGGTGGTTTGTGAACATTTTCGTGTGTTTGTGTGTGTGTAAGAGAGAGAGACAGAACGAGTGTGTGTGTGCATGTGTTCATGCACATCTTGCAGAGGTCATTACAGAGACAGATGACAGAAACAGTTGGCTCTAAACGGGAGGAGAAATAATTAGCTCTCTGAGAAACGGGGAGCGATGTGGCTTAAAAAGGAAAGAAGGAAAGAAAGAAAGAGGTGATTTACTGGTCGACTTTAGTGTGAAAACAGTCTGGCACATCCATCTATCCATCCATCCATCCATCCATCTATTCATCCGTCCATCTATCCATCTATTCATCCATCCATCCTATCATACAGTACATAGAATTAAAACACATCTATTCATCAAATTTAATCATTTTTTATCTCATCATATCTCTTTGTATGTTTACGTATTGCATCTCGTATTTTTATGTCTCGTATCTCATTGAGATAGTAGGTAAGAGCATTTGCCCTCGGACCGGAAGTTAACCGGACATTCGCGGGTTCGAATCCCACTGAGTTCATGTCTACGGTTCTTGGGGAAGACTAACCACCATTTCTCCCTCCATTGACCCCGTTGTGGCAGCCTGCTGCAGTGTAATGCAGCACACAAATTTTCACGGTGAGAGATCAATAAAGTATACAAATTCAAGATACTTTATTAATCCTCAAGTGGAAAAATAAGAGTGTACGGTAGCACTCCAAGCAGTTCAAGAGAAAGCGGTGATCTCCAAACAGCTTCTGAATGCCGAAGTGGGGCTGAGTTGATTAGTACAGAGCTTGAACATCTGCTTGGTGAAACCGGCACTTGGTGGAACAGAGCTGGAACAGTCCCTGGGTCAATGCATACACGAGTGTTGTCTCTGCGTGGGGTGAAATGTTTGTTACCATGGCAAAAATGTGCGACAACTCCCATGGCACAGAAGCGGCCTTAAACTGACCACATCTTGACAGCAATTCACATCCGTCCCTGTAATGTCAATGGAACATCATTGATGTTGCTCAGCCAAGTCTCATTAAAACAGAAAAAGCTGCCCTGCCGGATGATCCTGTCTTCATTTGCTTGTCTTCTGGTCGCTCAATTCTTGAAGAAAATCTAACAAAAATGTGTAGCACGACACAGATTTGCTGCCATCACAGGAAGCACATAAAAATGTATGATCGTATCTAATCGCATGTATATGTATTGTATCCCATTGTATCTCACAGTAGGTGTGTGTATCGTATCTCTTGTGTATCATTGTTTGTTTATGTATTGTATCGCCATATGTGTATCGTATCGCATCGTAATTGTGTGCCTATGTGTCGTATCTCTTCATATCTCTTCCTCTTTTCATCTATTTTCCCTCATCTGTCTTCTTCTTCTCCTTTCGGCATTGCCCTTCAGGGGGCGCCACAGCAAGTCAGTTTTTTCCATCTAACCCTATCTGCTGCATCCTCTTTGATCACGCCAACTACAAAGTATCTTCATGTCTTCCTTCACTGTATCCGTTATTTTCCCTCATCTGTCTTTCCATTTAAAATCCATCGATAAATCTATAAATCTAGGATGTCTTGAATCTTTCCATCCACCAGTATCCTTCCCAAACGGAATCTTGAGTCACCTCCTCAGATCTTCCCCTTGATGTTCCCTACTCTGTCCATAAGGGAGAACCTGGCCACCCTGCAGAGGAAACTCATTTGAGCCTTTATTGGAATCTTTCCTCAATAAACCTTGAACTGTGTGAAGAAATGTTAAAGACTTCGTTCGGCTTTCATCTCCTCCGTTACCAGATGAATCTGCAGCACAGATGTTGTCTTTAAGCTACCTGAATGATGATTCTGTCAGATGATGCCGCTGTTAGAAAATCAGAATGACAGTTGAGACTTGTGTAAAGAGGTTTGGAGCTGACACGTTGTCTTAATGAGCTGCTTTTGTTTTTTTTTACTCTCAGATAGAAGAAACAAGTACATACTGGTAATTTTGTTTATTGTAGAGGGAGCTTGTAGGGCGGCGATGATCACAGAGAAACATTAAGCTTTGTACCAAATCGAAGCTCTGATGGCAAATTCCTTTCTGATGCACACATTTACACAAAGAAAAAACAGCTTATTTTATTCAGTAATGTATAAAGAAACATTAAAAACAGTACAGAAAGTTGTTTTCTGGGGGAACTTTCTGACAGAGAGGTGTACCTTTTGACGCAAGATAGATCAACCAAGACAAGAGGAAGTCAATGCTTTTCTACAACAATGAAAGAAACGCTTAAAGGTTCATCTTGTGCAACATTTTATGCTCATACACAATCACAATTTGACCGTAGAAAAGGCTTCAAAGTTGTCTTCCGGACAGTGTATTTTTTTGATCGAGATGTTTCGACTTCCATCCAGAAATCATTCTTAATCTAATAAAATAGCCTGAGTTTGGAAATATCGTTTACACCATGGTTACAAATTTATAGAGATTTATCACAGACCAGGAAGTGTAAAAGTCTGACTATTGCTCATCCTGAGAAAGTACTGGCTCCACCTCTGAAATTTGATGCAGGTTCTAAGGGAATCCTCTATCCTCCACTTAACTTAAACAGGGCAGAATCAGTGTGTGTGTCAAATGCTCCCTGCTCTATAAAAGGTAACTAGCCATGTCATCACTAGGCTTGTTATTTAAACTTGTTGTCCCGTAGGTGGGTCAGAAATACAAATTTTTTCAAACCCTTCCAGTGACAAATACAAAACCCCCAGAAGGTAGAAAGCGCTCAGAAGTTGATTTTGCACGAGACGGGACTTATAATTTAGCTTTTCATAGAAAAGTGTATTTTTTTTTTCTTTTTCTGATCAAGTTATTAGTTGTTCGTCTGCATTTATTTGCTGATTGTCTTGAAGCAAACACTGTAGTACCATCAAGAAACAATGAGGGCAGTGTTGAGCTAGAAAATTGATGAAAGGATGGAAGAAGAGGTTGTGACGTTCAGAAATCATCAATGTTTTGTGATTTTTTATGACTCTTAATGATGATCACAGTTTTCTCCTCTCTCTCTCTGTTTAGTCTATATCAGGGTGTGGTTCAAATTCTGCATTACCTCCAGTGGGTCTATCAAGAACAACATAACTGGCAAAGAATATTTAGATCTGTTTGATGACAGGATTTATACTTCCGTTCCGTCATCTTCCGCTTATTCCAGGGTCGGGTCGCGGGGGCAACAGCCTCAAACGGGCAGCCAAGGCCTCTGTCACCCCCGCTGCATTCTCCAGCTCACCCGGAAGGATCCCAAGTCGTTCCCCGGCCAGCTGTGAGACATAGTCTCTCCAGCGGGGCCGGGGTCTGCCCCTGGGTCTACTCCCGGTGTGACGTGCCCGAAACACCTCGCCCGCGTTGTGGTCGGGGGGCATCTTGACCAGATGCCCGAACCACCCCATCTGGCTCCTCTCGACCTGGAGGAGGAGCGGCTCGACACTGAGCTCCTCCCGGATGGCAGAGCTCATCACCCGATCTCTGAGTAAAAGCCCAGCCACCCTGCAGAGGAAGCTCATTTCAGCCACTTGTACCCGCGATGTGATTCTTTCGGTCACCACCCACAGCTGGTGACCATCGGTGAGGGTCACCGATGGTCACCGTAGATCGACTTGTAAATCGAGAGCTTTGCTTTATACTTTAGGATTTATACTGAAAAGAAAAATGTCGATTCCATTTCTGGTGAGAGTCGGACTCCGCCAAGCTGTCCTTTGTCACTGATTCTGTTCGTTACTTTTACGGACAGAATTTCTTGGTGCAGCTGAGCTGGTGAGGAGATCCAATTTGGTCACCTCAGGATTGGATCTGTGCCTTTTGCAGATGATGTGGTCCTGTTGGCTTCATCGGGCCTTGATCTTCAACTCTCGCTGGACCGATTTGCGTCTGAGTTCGAAGAGGCCATGATGGGCTTCAGCTCTTCCAAATCCGTGGTAATAGTCCTCACCCAGGAAAGGGTGGGGTCAGGGTCCTGCCCGAAGTGGAGTGCCCTAAGTGCCCTAAGATCTGACGGTTTCACAAGTGGGGAAAGGATGGATCGGGAGATTTACATATGGATCTGTGTGGTGTCTTGCAATAAATGAAGATGGGGCATCGGTTGGTCATGGTGAAGAAAGAGCTAAGCCAAAAAGCGAAGAAGGGTCTCTGAGTATAGCTGTTGCTTTTCCTGGTCGAGAGAAGCCAGATGGGATGGTTTGAGTATCCAGTTAAGATTCCTACTGGATGCCTTGCTTGGGAGAAATACCTGATACTCCCTACTCTGAGGAGACCCAGAGGCAGATCCCAGACTCACTGGATAAGGTTTAGCTTCAGGTCATTTCCCATTTTTTTTCTGTAAATATTTAGAATAGAAGTTAAAACTCCCAAATAATGTCCATTGAGCACAAAATACCGTAATTTCACGGCCATTAGGCGCACCGTACGAAAAGGCGCAGCCTCAGTTTCGTGCGCCGTTGCTGTATTTAACACACACATAAGGCGCACCGTACGAAAAGGTGCAGTCTCAGTCACACACCGCCTTACAACAACACACACGCAAGCATGCAAATGTGCGTATTTAAAAATAGATCGGGAGCAAAACTGAGTTTGGTTGTACTTTATTTAAGTAGTAACGATACTAAACAAGCACATTACCGGTAATAGTCTATTTTCAAATCCGTCAAAGCCCTCATCCTCTGTTTTGAAATCGAGCAGCTGCGCAAAATCCAACAGAGCAGATCCACTTCGCTCCTCACTGTCAAAGTCACTGTCTGTACTGTGCGGCTCCTCAGAAAGGATACCAGCTTTTGAGAAAGCTCGGATAACAGTACCAGCAGAGTCGTTAGTCCAAGCATCTACAATCCATTGGCAAACTGTAGCGTAACTCGCCCGGCGCTGCCTTCCACCCTTCGTGAAACTGTGGTCTCCTTCGGTCATCCATCGCTCCCACGCCGCTCACACTTCACTCTTTAACGTTCTCATGCCTTTTCTTTCAGGTCTGCCTCGTGGACACTGCGTTTTCTTTTAGGTCCCCTTTTTCTCACACACAAGGCGCACCGCACAAAAAGGCGCACCGCTCATTTTGAAGAAAATTTGAGACTTTTATGTGCGCCCTATGGCCATGAAATTACGGTATGTTAAAACCTAATTTTATGATCATTTTTTCTGTATAAATGGACCACAATACATCCTTATGACTTTAAGGCCACCCCGTCCATCTTCTCATGTGATCTTTTCTGTTCTGCATTTGCGATTTGTTAGCTCGCCGATTTCGAGCTGATATGAAAAATGTTTTTTCGATTGGCATTTCAGCCCTGATGGCTTCTTCTGTAAGTCTGCTGGCCTCTCCACCTCCCATTAAGCATAATGCAGGGTGGAAATGTCTCTCTTTACTCGCTGAGCACCTCTCAAATCCCTTGGAGACCAAAAGTGGGAATGACAGATCGGAGGCCGCTTCGACGTGGCATTTAAGGCTGCTAACGAGATAAAGCGCCCGAGCTTGGCACCTCTCACCCTCTTGCTACTCCTCCGTCCCGCTTACTGTCATCTGTGCGACTAAAGAGCTTTAGTGGTGAAGCTCATGAAGTGGAGGCCACAAGCCAGCTTGGCTTTATCCTTCCCCCTGCTCTTCACGGCTCCCCCTCTCTTTCCCTCTCAGCCTTAATTCCTCCCACCACTGGCACATAATTAAAAATGCTGGGCTCTGTGCCCATGCGGCTGAAGGCTATGAGTCACTCCCCAGACTTGGAGGAGTGAAGGATAAATCACCTGGGGGAGGAGAGCTGGAACTCCTCTGCTCTTACACCTGGGTTTATTTGGGGGGGGACCCTATTACCGAGCCCTCCAATTACCCTGTCCTGCCAGCCTGAATTTATTTGTGCTGCACCCCCACCATCATAAAATTATAACTTTGCCTTATAATTTTGAGCTCGATGCAGTCCAACTCAAGGTTAATAGCTACCTCACTGACTTTCAGGAGGCTGAAGGATGCTGCCGGTCCAATGCTCATATCCTACCCCTATAACACCCCCCTCCTCATGCTCGGCCTGTAAAAGCACCACCAGCATAAGGAATGGAAGTGCCTGCTGGGAGTTATTGTCCACCTCCACCCTATAACTGTCCTGAAAGATGCAGCGATTGTCTTCCTCATTGGTGAGGCCGCCATTAGTTGTCGGATCAAACCTTGGGACACTCTGTGTTTTACGATGTTGCGGACCCTGACCTGCATCCAGTGGAGTGCCCACATGGAAGAGATTTTCATCTAATGAAACGAGCTCGGTTGGGAGGTGAACCCTATAACCAATCATGAATAAAAGTTAAGTTTGTTTGTTAAACTTTAGAGCCGTAAAACCCTTATAGCTGGACAGAGGTTGCGGGTCAAGGAAACTTCAACACAACTCGTGAATGTATGAGAGCTTAAAACTTATCGTCTTGAGGATGGGGAATGGACTATGTCGACAGAAGTATTCGCTCATTATCTTGACACACAATCCGTTGGTCTGTTTCTTTGCAGCTTTGCTTTTTGGGAAAAGCTTTCCACAAGGTTTCGGAATGTTTTTAAGGGAATGTTTGACACTTTTTTCAGAAGAAAATCTAAGAAGTTAAGGAAGAAGAAGATGTTAGACGGTCTAGCTTTCAGTCTCTGATCTGATTCTTTTCAAAAATGTTCTAACAGGTTGAGGTCGGGACTCTTTCCAGGCCAATCTTCCAAACTAGACTCTGTCTTCCAGGTCTTTGTGGTTCTTTTTCGGGATGTCCAGATCTGATCACGATTGCAAATTGAGCTCAATGTTTTGGTTTCAAACTTGATTGGAATGAAATTTTGCCACTCGATCAGAACTTGGAAATACATTTTTTTTACCTCTCTAAAATCAGATCCAGTCACGCAGGGTCACAAAATGCGACCTGTGATGAGTAAGAGGATGAAAATCCATGAGTTTAATGGTGCCCAACCTACACTCAAAGTCCACAAGCACACAACAATAGTTCAAATGGATTTAGTACATGTTTACAACATCCATTCCTCACTAAAAAAGCGACACCCACGGGATGACGTCACTGGACAAAACACGGACGTGACTTCATTCTCATGGCATGAAAATGTCTGCTGCGTTGTAGTGTGCCAAGCTGATTTGTCTCCGTATGTATAAAACAGATCAATTGCATGTGCTTGCTTCATTCATATTAACTAGCGGACATATTGGACACATGTGCTGGATGCACGACGCAAATGTGGTAGTCATATTTAATATGTGCATTGACGGAGTTGTGATGTATGCGTTGCCAAAACTACGTAATGAGTCACTCCCAGACTTTCTGTTGACCTGTCTCTGAGAAGCATAGGCTCTAAATTCTCCTTATATCGAGTGTTTTTGAATTGCAGACAATTCAGATTGGTTGATGGATCTGCCCGTCGGAAAAAGTTGAGATTTGTTTATCTCATCTCTTACAGTCATTAACTCAACGCAGACACGTTCAAGCCATAAGTGTGTCTAAATCAATGCCTTTCTTGACAACAACTAAACCTAGACTCATTGTGTGTCTTAATGTGACTCCACTGCACCCGAGTCTAGAGGTGGTGTGTCTCCTTTGCTGGCGTCTCTTAACACTTTCACATTTTTATAATGCCGCTGATGTTGGAATATCTAGGAAGCAGGAAATTCCATTCAGTTCTATTAACCTATTAAAGTTCTATCCTGGAATCCACTGAGCTAGGCTATTAGAAGGTGAAAACCTAATTAAACATAAAGTAGTTTAGTTAATGTAACTAAAATGATAGCGTGACACATCAGACTGATTCTTCCACTTTCTGAAAACAGTCTGATCTGGTAGCATTGAGATTTGCTACATGGGCACTTCTTTGCCTCAACCAACCGCTGCTTTCTAGTCAGAACCAGACGTGATGCATGTAATCCACCAACGGGATGAGCTGAAAAATTTAATTTTACCCAAATTCGGTCGATAGAAAGCCAACCATATCTTACCCCTGAATAAAACTCTCAACATTGTTTTTGTTCTGGCTTTTAATTCTCAATTTTGGGAATTGTTGCCAATGCAAACCAAATCGCTTGGTTGATTTTCATGTTTAGCTCCGGAGCTACAAACAGACCCAGATAGACATACGTATTTGCTGATTGGCCGACCATTTTCAGGATGCATACCTGACCTCGTAATACTGTTTAGCCAATAAACGGGTAACATTGTTCATAAAATTCTTCTTATTTGCCAACTTCCGTTTCTTTAAGTTGCAAAATAGGAGTGATAGAATATGAATCTAAATAAATGTAGGCAGGTTCATTGAAAATACGCTTGTTTTCAGCTGCCATATTTACCAAGATCATACCTCGTGCACACTTAAAAGACACATGTACACCCCGTTCATAAATGCTACACACACTCTGGCGTATTCTTTTATGTACGCCTGAAATTTAAACCATTTTGTGTTCATATTAAATAAATTAAGGACATTGAAACTAAACAGAGGAGGTGGAATACTGGTAATCTGATTAATTGTCCCCTTCAATGGTTTGTAATAAAAATCCACTCCTGTTTTTACAATAAACTTTTATCAATTTCCTTTTTGTTCTACTTTTACTTCGAACATCTCAAACATCTGCATTATTCTCATGTGTTTTGACACCTTAAAGGGTTTTAAAAGCTGAAGCTCTGCCTCTGTGTGAGGTTGATGGAGAAAAAAAGGAACAAAGTGACTCCTGCTTTGAAATTACTGTCATATTAAAAAGGGATTTTCCTTTTTTTCTTGTCTTTTTAGAGGAATCAGAGGATCAGGAGCAGCTTTGAACTGCAGTTTAGTGTTTTTTTTCACCCTGAACACATCTCTCTCCCTCACTCACTCTGTGCTTTCCTTTCAGATCCACATCATTGACTTTGATGATGAGAATAACATCATTAATAAGAATGTCCTTCTGCACCAAGCTGGGGAGATATGGCACATTGGCGCCAGTCCTGCAGATAAGGCTGTGCTCACCACCTGCTATAACAAGAGTGAGTCCCTCTGTTTCTTTCTGACTCCTCTTTCCCTCATTTTTTCCCCCTCTTCTTACATCTTTTTTGTTTACCACCATTTGGTCTTGTTTTTATTTACTTTCCAGCCAATGACCCCCCGCAGTGGTGTTTAACCACCGCTCGGCTTTATTAGTCCTGTTCAGACCCGATAGGATCAATACTAATGTGTGAACACGATGACCCGTAAGAGAGATAATGGCTGTTGCCGTAGCGACGGCGTGATGCATGTTAGGTTTTCTGCTTTTTTCACCCTGAAACCAATAAAAGAGACAAAGCGAAGGAGTGCAAGACCACCACAAAGGAAACCTAAACCACTAACCAGACCTCCAATCAAAACACCATCCAGACCAGTATCCAGACCACCAGATAGACCACTGATCTCACAATTATTGTTTTAGCTATCTTTTAATTGGCTGTTTACAAAACTAGATCCTGTCCTGTGTCTGGCCCACTGCATGAATAGATACTGCCCTATGATTGGCTGTCTACATGCCTAGGCATTTCGATCAGGACGTTCGTGTTGGTGAAGGGCTGTGCACGAATAATTTTACGCAAAGTTTGTGTTTATAATCCTCTAGCTGCACAGAAGGTTGAGTGTGAACCAATCATAGATGACTTTCCTTGTCTAACTTATAGATTGTGAAAATGGAACTTTTATAGTTTATGAGCCACTGAATTTAGAGTTATTTACACGACCAACAGCTGCAGACTGTTCTTATAAATACTCAAACTTTTCACAAAGCTCTAATCAATATGAATTATACTTTTACTTTAAGAAATACAGAGAAACAAAACAAAACGTATTGCACATAAATGAAACTATTTTTTTCATAATCAATGTACATGTAACAAACAATTGACACGATGAACACACGCCCACTCATTTGCCTACACTAAGTGAAAAACAGTTCCAGAAAAAGAACTGCTAAATGGGAAAACATTTTTCTTAGAAACACACACAAATATATAAATGTGAACATTACTCAGTCTAATACTGGAAATCTTCTTCTTCTTCTTTCGGTATTTCCCTTCAGGGGGCGCCCCAGCAAGTCAGTTTCTTCCATCTAGCCCTATTTGCTGCATCTTCTTCAGTCACACCAACTATCTTCATGTCTTCCTTCACTGTATCCATGAACCTCCTCTTTGGTCTTCCTCTAGTCCTCTTTCCAGGTGGTTCCAAACCCAGCATCCTTCTTCTGATGTACTCTCTCTCTCTCCTCTGTACCTGTCCAAACCATCTCAGTCTGGCCTCTCTGGCTTTATATTCAAAACCTCTAACATGTGCTGTTACTCTGATCCTGTCCATCCTGGTCACTCCCAGAGAGATCCTCGGCATCTTCATCTCTGCTACCTCCATTTCTGTTCCTCAGTGCCACTGTCTCTAGACCAAACAGCATGGCCGGTATGCAAGTCAGTGTATTACTGAAAATATTTAAATTTTTAAAGTTATGATTCTCCATAAAATCAACCTTTTTCATTTTAAAAAGCATTAACACTTATTATAAGTTGACCTCATTATGATCTAAATTTCACATTTGGTTTCATTTATATTTGCTCACCTTGTTTAGAGTCTCTGCAAGTAAAAGATTCTCAAACTTTACCTGCATAGTTGGGCTCGCTGCGAGCGGTAATGACAGAGAAATATTTTTAGCAGCTGACTGTCAGACGGCGTGTAGGCGAGTCACGTCAGGAGGACACGTAGCGAGAGGAGGAGGGACATGAGAGAGTTGCCTGTGGGACGGCTGGACACTTGTAGGATGACAGCCTCACACGCACTGCTACACACACACACATAGACAAAAACATACAGTGCTGCACGTAACTATGCCCACATTCCTGCATACACACACACACACACACACACACACACACACACACACACACACATTAAAACAGACAAATTCACACAAACCCATAGACACGCATTCACACACATTCAGAAACTGATTCGTACACACATTCACAAGTGCACCCTTTCACACATAAATTTGTACACACAGATACTCACACACAGCATTCATACTGTATGTACTCACACACACACTGATAATATTAATTCTTTAAAAGATGCTTTACAACATGTAAAAAACAACAACAGTTAGTAAAAAAAGGAGCTAATAAAAAAAAAACATGAAAAGAACAAGGTTAAAGATTAAAAATCATTTTTAAAAGATGGATTTGAGGGATTTTTTTAAACATTGGAAGGTCTGTGCAGTCTCTGAGGTGTTGGGGGCAATGATGGAGAAGACTCTGTCTCCCCAGGTAGACACACAACACGTATTTTACACTCATATGCACACATACACACACATTCACTGATGTACCCAGCCTCTCTCACAAACACACGCATATACAGTACAGTGCATACGTTTGCACACACAAACACGCACACAAATTCCCGCATGCACTCATGCAGGCATTCTCATGAGAGCACATACTGCACACACACATTAAAACGCGCATGCATTCATGCTCGTAGACACAAACAATTTTTTCATTTTTTTTTTTTTAATTACAGTAAGCACACATGCTGCCTTTGATTGATTTTTTTTTAACAAGTATTCAATTATTAGTGTTTTTTTTTTTTGCTTTACAACTCTTAATACTTTATCAACTAAATTTCAAAATGTTCTTTTCATATCTGCATAATGTTTTGGATAAACCTTCCTGTTATTTTTATGTGTCATCTTTAAATGTGTGTGTGCAGCGAGTGAGAGCAGAGTGGTTTCCTGTGCGGCCGTGTGGAGGATGCCCTCTGACATGGACATAGGTAGCCATGACTCACCTGACGACTCCGCCCACAATCCACACACGCTGGACCTGCTCTGTCACCTGGACGACAGTAACCACGGCAACGCAGCCTGGTAGGAGTTCTATTGATCCATCCGTCTCCCTATTGATTTATTTTCTGTTCTGTTTTTCTATTTATTGCTCTTTTCTTTTATCGATTGATTTTATTTACTGTTTTAAATATTGTTCTTCTATCTATTGTTGTATTTTTTTTTTTTATCATTCTTTTTCATTGTTACACATAAATAGACTGTTGTTATAAACAGTAACTCTATCTATTGATCTATCTGTTCCAATGTTATCACAATACTAAAATTTCTAAACTTGATTCTAACTTTTAAAAATGATTGATATTCAATACCAATTTTGATACCACAGAGACAAAAACCGTCGAAAATAAACTGGAATTAGAATAAAAAATAAAATAGGAAAAAAATTCATTCAAAGATGAATAAGCAACTTTTTTCTTTAGCAAATACAACACACACAACAAATTACTAGATGGTTATTTTTTTCAAATCATCGCCCTTCACCGTGGAAGTCACGCAAAGACCTGTGGATGATGCAGGTTTGAAGATGAAGGCCATCAATCTTGATATTCAGGAAGGAAACCGCGCTGTTTTTAATCTTCTGGTTCTGTTCGGTTTTGCCGCCATGTTAAAAGCTGTTGTTTAAATAATCTGTTCAGGTACATACATGCACCTTTACAGTGCAAATTTCTTCTGTACATGCAGTAAATATCTCATTTTCAAACATAAAAATTTGCGGATTAAAATGCGTTGTGACTCATAAATATATTTTTTTTCTAAACAGCACAGATGCTGCTTTTTAAATATGTGAGCTCTGTAGTTCAGAAAATACAGTAAACAATTTTTTTGACAACAGTAATAAATTCAACTCAGTGATGTTTGCAGATGACATTGTGATCTGTAGTGAGAGGAGGGAAGAGGTGGAGGAAAAGCTGGAGAGGTGGAGGTTTGCACTAGAAAGAAGAGGAATGAAGATTAGTCAGAGTAAAACAGAGTACATGTGTGTGAATGAGAGGGATCCAAATGGAAAAGTGAGGTTACAGGGAGAAGAGATAAACAAGGTGGAAGATTTTAAGTATCTAGGATCAACAGTCCAGAGCAATGGAGAGTGTGGAAAAGAGGTGAAGAAGCGTGTGCAGGCAGGCTGGAACGGGTGAAGAAAAGTATCAGGTGTGATTTGTGATAAGGAGTTTCAGCTAAAATGAAAGGGAAAGTGTATAAAACCGTGATGAGACCCGCCATGCTGTTTGGTCTAGAAACAGTGTCACTGAGGAAATGACAGAAAGCAGAGATGTTTGTAGCAGAGATGAAGATGCTGAGGATCTCTCTGGGAGTGACCAGGATGGACAGGATCAGAGGAACAGCACATGTCAGAGGTTTTGGAGATAAAGTCAAAGGGGCCAGACTGAGATGGTTTGGACATGTGCAGAGGAGAGAGAGAGAGTACATCAGAAGAAGGATGCTGGATTTGGAACCACCAGGAAAGAGGCCTAGAGGAAGACCAAAGAGGAGGTTCATGGATACAGTGAAGGAAGACATGAAGATAGTTGTTGTGACCGAAGAAGACGCAGCAGACAGAGTCAGATGGAAGAAACTGACTTGCTGTGGCGACCCTTAAAGGAAAATGCCGAAAGAAGAAGAAAAATTTCAACTCAAATAAACTTTATTAATTTTCAGTGAACTAAATTTGCAGACAGAACATCAGCAGACATAAACACTCTTAAAACACATTTATCAAAACACATAAAAGATTCATCGATAAAAGAATAAATACAAATTAAAGACAACCAATCTGCCACTGGATCAGTCGCTTCAGCTGCTTTGCAGGTAAATTGAGGTCGGAACAAAACCTTATGTCCATTTTAATTCTCAGAGAGATTCTGTCGTTCTATCTCTTCAGTTTCTAAACTCCCTCTCTCTTCATTCATCTACTTTTCTCTCCATCTGTTTGCTCATCAATCCATTCATCTTTCTTTCTGTTCGACTTCTTCACAGGTGTGAATCTCTTCATGAGTATAAAAGTTTGAAACATAAAAATGCTTGAATAGACGTTTAACATCCTCGATGTGTGTGTTTTTGTGTGTGCGTGCATGTGTTTTTCAGTGTGTGTGTGTGTCAGGGGGCTGCAGAGTAAAGCAGATTGAGAGTTGTGTGTACCATCGTCATAGCTTCTTCTGAGCTGTAACACACACAAACACACAGACCTACGCGCAGCATGGAGGTGTGTGTGTATGTGTGAATCAGACACTGTGAAGCTTGCGCTCTGCACCACTGGCTCCTCTAGATGGACGGCCTTGCTCTGCTGCACACACACACACACACTCTCTGATAACAGCGGGATGTGGACGATGTTTGTCCTGTTTCCGGATCTTTCTCTCCCTTCGTTCCCACCAAACACCTTCTCTGTTTGGTCGGACAAACACTTGCAACTCTTCTCCGTGGTAACACCTCCACATAATGAAAATATTGGTAAAATAAACCAAAAAAACCCACTGAAATAAATCCAGAGAAATTTCTGGTTTTCACTCCATCTGTGTGCTGCTTTTTTCTTTTTCCTCCTACTCTTGGTTTTGATTGGAAGGTTTTGCCAGGCGAGTGAATCGATTCCTGTGGAGCCATTTGAGTCAATGGCAGCTGTGGGAGGGAACGCTGAAGCACATGGGGAAAAGTGGGGTAGGACAGTAGGGGGCGGGAAGTGTTTATGGGGCAAATTGTGTGGGTTTGTCAGACAGTTTTGTGTGTTTGTGATTGTTCAGTATGACGTTACGGCCTCTTTTACCAACATCTTTCATTCCCAGTAGAATACAAACTTTACACCAATTTACAATTCAGATATTTTTAGGCCAGTTGAGAACGCTTTGAAGGTGTACGTTGTCCCCTGTTTATCCATTATCCTTTTGAATTGGGAAATTAAAAAAATTAAACAGCAAACTTGTGGGGGTGCCGGAGCCCATCCCGGCTGATTCAATGCGAGGGGCAGTGTGTACCCCGAACAGGATGCCAGTCTGTCGCGGGGTGTCGTCACATGTATGTCAGTAATTATTCTATCTTAGAAAATGAACTAAAATGATTGCATCAAATCTACTTTTAATTTGACTATATTAAATGGAATCAAATTTTGGAGTAAAATTTATTGCACATCTAAAAACTATACAAGAATATTCTCCAGAAACTGAGACCAAACCTCACAAAATATAACTACAAATGTGTGTTTGGCTTCAGATGGGACAGGGAGGGTTTATTATGAATGCAACACATCGCTGAGGAGAGACAAAGAGTGAGAGCGGAGCGCATCCTTGTCCCCCCCGACTGAGATATATGATGTTATAAAACCTGCACAGCTCTACCGGCACTATTTACATACTGTTCCTGTTGCAGAGCTCAAGGTCAAACGCACATAACTTATAGTGTTTAATAAGACAGAGCATGGGAATGGTGTACAGTCTGTCTGCATCAGTACGGCATCAATTAGTCAGCACCATGGAGGAGCAGACGCTGCATAAATCCCAAAGTAGTGAAGGGATTATAATTGGTGTGCTGATGAAAATGAGACAGGAAGGAGGGAAACAGTCTTCATCTGCACCATGAGGGCTTGAACTTTCTGGCTCATGGGCAATGAAGGGTTCAAAAATGTGACTGAAGAGCAGATGCATGCTGGGTTTTATAAAATACCTCATTAGACAAAAATTAAAAAAAATACCCAGAGTTTTTTTTTTTTTTTAAGTTTTATTACAAATAAATAAAAAAAACATTAATATTGTTTGCCCAGTTTTCTTGTTTTAGAATTGTTTTTATAGATGTTTTAAAACAACCTGCAATAGCAGCTTCTGCAAAGTAACTCATTTTATTTCTCCCACATTTTATCTCTCGTTTAATCATTCTCAAAAACTCAAAGCTTCATTTTAGAATGCTATAAAGTTAAAAAAAATTAAAGTTTCAATTGCATTGGAATGGTCTACGTGCCTCTGTGTGTGTATGACTATAGTGTATAAAGTCTATATAGCTCTCTAGAAAAGTTAGTAATACAAAAAAACATCTATATTAATTCTAATTGATAGCATTTTGTACTAACAATAGAAAAATATTCATAATGCTTTTGTCTTGAGTCGTAAAGATTTGTGAGACATGTGACTATAAATATGTACATAATGCAAACCCAACTTTGAGAAGGTTTCTATTGATTTGAACGTTGTACCTACTCAAGAAATTTTCAATTTCATTCATGCATCTTCGAGTAGTTTAGAAGCTCTGTCGTCCGGTATCCAGATAGTATTCGAAAGCCAATCGTTCTTTGCCACGAACTTTGTTCTTCGCCACGCCCACATTCTAACATAAGCAGGAAGTGTTTTTGTGCATATGCTCTGCTCACCGTTCCGTTCAGTCATCTTCCGCTTGTTCTGGGGTCGGGTCGCGGGGGCAACAGCCTCAAACGGGCAGCCCAGGCCTCTATCTCCCCGGCTGCATCCTCTAGCTCACCTGGAAGGATCCCAAGTCATTCCCCGGCCAGCTGTGAGACATAGTCTCTCCAACAGGTCCGGGGTCTGCCCCTTGGTCTCCTCCTGGTGGGACGTGCTCTGCTCACGCTCAACAAATTGATAAACTGGTAGTTTAATAAGTTTTTTGACTGATAGATAAAAGAGTAAATGAACAGTTACGTTTGTGAAGAATGATTTATCCACATCCTAAATTCAGATATTGTATTTTTTTGACATTTTTCGTTTCTGTGAAGTACATCTTCTTCCAGAGACGCACCTTTAAAACAGCGTGGTTTATAAACCTAACAATCAATTTACACAAAACACCTACAACACAATGTTAATCTGATCAGCCAGTATTAAAACCAATTAAAAACATCCCATTATCTTGTCAAAGTTACTGCTTCAATAATAAAATGAGTAAAATTCATTCAAATGTTGTTTTTTCTTTTTAAATTTAATTATATTCCAGATAAAAAAGCTTTTAATTATGTCTGAGAATTAACGTCAGTACACAATGCTGTAACAAGGTTCTGATAGAGGAGTTTTTAAAATAAATCATCACAACTTTAACTTTATGTACAAAAATATTACGTAACTTTTTCTGGATATGCAGAAAATGTCTTTTATATCAGTGTGTTCTTTAAAGGAAACTGTTTGAGAAAGGGTTAAAGTCTGTGTAGTGTTCCCCCGAAAGCAAAGATGTTTGCATGCTGTTTGCAACCTGAGTCCATGACTTCTTGCTCCTCAGGAGGGCAGTAAAAGCTGTCCCTCAGCAGCCATGAATTTACAGCTCTAATAAACTCGCTCCTCATGCTCCCTCCCTTATTCTCTCTGCACCAGCTTCTCTAATGGCCCTCCACATGGTCGCAGGCTGGATTTAGCACAAAATCCAACTTAAACTTGGTCTTCCTCTCTCATTTCCTTTATCTCACTTAAACACCTTCTCAAACACAAGCCGTCCATTTTCTCCCAGACACCTGCACAGTCGCTGCTGCTTCAGACAAATGAGCCCTTTGAAAATCCACGTGTCTAATTGTAGAAGCCAACTAAATCAGGGGTTAGCAAACTATGGCCTGTGGCCCAAAGGCAGCTCGGTAAACCTTCTAATTCGGCCAGACTAGCTTGAATAGATCATATAAATCACATCGGTGTCAAGCTTTGAACCTGTGGTGTAATTATACTTTGCCTGCAAACCCGTACCAAATGACTATTGGAGTTTGCCTGCTTGTATTGTAAGTAGTCTATAGCATATGCGGTGTTAGAACTACACATCCCAGAATGCTTTGCTGGTGCTTTGGAGCATCACTTGACAAAATAATTGTATCAATAAATATCAATGTTGACCTGCCACGTTGTCCATCTAATTTTTAGCCAACTGGCTGAGTTTGACACCCCTTATCAATGTTTTATGCAATTCCAACATTTACCATTAGATGGCAGACTGTTGATATTTAAACTATTGATGCGGTGTGAAAATCGGATGGTCAAGAAGTTTTTACTACATTCTGACATGTAGACAGCAGCGTCTACGCTGAGATCCAAATGATTCTCAAGATGAAATTTATCTGTTTCCGTAGAACTGCAAGCTTCTGGAGGATTTTCCACATTTACTGTTTTGTAATGTCATTTTAGCAGCTGCATATTTGTCTGGCAAAATCCTTCCTCACCATGGCCTTACCTGCACGGCACATTTTGGCCTCTGAATCAAACACAAATCTCTTTAAAAGCGTACATTTCTGTAAAAAATAAAATGTTTTCATCCACTTTTTTCTGCTTTCTTACAGCAGAGATTATTTTTCATCCTCAGATTGCCAGAAATATTGATGTGCTTAAAAATGTGGAACGGTGTTAAAAGTTTTTTTTTTCTACTTCATTTGGGCTCAGTTGACAAATGGATTATCACAAAAATATAATTACAGGAATCCAAAAACCCTGTGATACAAAACAATCTAGATAAGTTTTTGCTAATATTCTTTATACAATTGTATTCTAAAACTTATAGACAGACAAAACCAGTTTCCTATAATTGTAATGCTCCTGAGACGTAGCGGTGGCTGAGTTAGAAACACAGTTTCCCTCTCGGATGTTGTGTTTCTCTCTTTATTTAGCTGTTGAAGATATCCCAACCAAGAGATAGGAACAAAAGCGGCGAGATATCCAAGCAGCATCAAGAGAATAATAAAAAACTGTGAATGCAGCACTGTGCGCGGAATACATACTTTAAGTAGAGCGCGGTGGAGAATCACAAACCCCAAGAAGCATGGAGTAAAGAATCAATACTGTGCAGACGTCTGTATGCAGGGAGCGATCAAAGTAAAGTATGCAGTAAAAGCTACACTTTAGCAGCAGCCAGTGTTCCACTCTGCTGGAGTTAGATTGACAGAATTGGGCTGCAGGATTTACCAGTAAGTACTTCGGGGTAACCACGCAGAACCCAGTAATACGTTATTGTCACCTCCATTGGTAGTTTGTTACTCTTGAATGTGATTAGTGAGGTCACGATTAAAACCTGGTCGATGCTTCCATGAGTTTTGATCTGTCTGCTTTTTTAAATGAGAAAAAATGACAAAATTACCACCGAAAATCGGTTTCATTTTATTCCCAGGGGAGTAGTATCCAGTCATTTAGACGGCCAACCACATGGCAATACCTGATCATGTAGACAGCCAATCACATGGCAATACCTGATCATGTAGACAGCCAATCACATGGCAGTACCTGATCATGTAGACAGCCAACCACATGGCAGTACCTGATCATGTAGACAGCCAACCACATGGCAGTACCTGATCATGTAGACAGCCAACCACATGGCAGTATCTGATCATGTAGACAGCCAACCACATGGCAGTACCTGATCATGTAGACAGCCAACCACATGGCAGTACCTGATCATGTAGACAGCCAACCACATGGTAGTACCTGATCATGTAGACAGCCAACCACATGGCAGTACATGATCATGTAGACAGCCAACCACATGGCAGTACCTGATCATGTAGACAGCCAATCACATGGCAGATAAAATGCTTAGGTAGGAGCCATCCTTCCTAAGGGGAACTTGTGCAACAGGACATGAGGATTTTAGTTCTAATAGTACCATATGGTGTGGTTTAACCTGGATATTCTTCATGAGGATCATTGCTGACCAAGGCCATCCCTCTTTGACCATTTACTTCCAACAGTTTAATGCCCCATTTTATAAAAATCACATAATCTCAACCACAACCACAATTTCCCTGTCCTCAGATAGCCCCTATTTCAGTCGCACAAAAGCAGCTGTGGGATGTGGAACATCTACTTATCCCTTTTTATTCCTGTTCTTGCTTTTTACGGTGAGAATATGGTGGAGATTAAAATGAACGGTTCCCTCTGGAGAAATAAAATCTTGTCTGAATCTTTATTATTACACACCGCAGCTTTAAAGTTATATAAAATTTATATTCTTTTGCTACATTAAAGCTTCCAAGTAGAGAATAATTGATTAAAACCAGCGTGAGGTAACAAAGTTAGTCACAATGCAAAGGCAAACAAACCTGTTCTCTACATATTAAATATTTCCAATGTGTGTTGTGCGGCTCTACCTCTGTGTGTGTGTGTGATACATGTCTTTGTGCTTTACAGTGTGCTGTGGGAGCCCATGGGAGATGGCAAGCGTGTGATTTCATTGGCTGATAACCATGCGCTGCTCTGGGACCTGCAGGAGAGCTCCACACAGGCCACGGTGAGACACAAACTGTGCAAACGCACACCGTATCGCGGGGAAAGCTAGCTCATTATTTGATAACCACCATATCGCCTCGGTGTTATCAGACGAGCACATCCTCGCTCTCTGTGACAACAGCAGTGTCCACTGTTCTGTCCCACACACACACACACACACGTTCACACACAGAGTATCTGTTAGATCTGAGCCGAGGCTCCTTTAATGATATTCTGGTCAAGTCTGTCCCACCGTGATAGGAAGAGTCTTGTGTAATAAGTGAGATTTAAGTCTGTCCACAGTTCACTGAAGGGAAGGATGGAAACTCCTGGATAGTTCCACTTCAGCTTTACAAACAAATGTGGAAAAGAATTTGAACAAGAATAAGTTGACGACAAGTGTAAAAAAATTTACCTCCGCCTGCTGTATATCACAAACTTTATTAATAAGTGATTGAGGAATGTGATAACGAGGTTGAAACAGTCATATGTGGAATAGTAGAAAATGTTTCAAAAAAGTCTTCTGGACAGTTTAATTCTTCAACGAGACGTTTCGACTTCCATCCGGAAATCATTTTCAATCTGAATGAAATGGACTGAAAACTGGATCTATTTATACTAGATCCAGACAAGATGCCTAAAGAAAAACAGAGCAATGTAGTTTATTTGATCCGATGCAGTGAAGGTAGCTGCAAAGAACACTACATTGGTGAAACGAAGCAGCCGCTCCACAAAAGACTTTAACAACACAGAAGAGAAGCCTCAAGTGGTCCACAGTCTGCTGGACATCTGCATCTTAAATCCACCAAACACACTTTTGAGGACAGTGAGGTGAAGATTCTAAGTAGAGAGAAAGGATGGTTTGAAAGAGGGGTGAAGAAAGCCATCTTTGTGCTGAAAGAAAATCCCTCACTGAATCGGAGTGGAGGCGTTAGATACATTTTGCCCGGTATTTACAGCAGCCTTTTGAAGCCATGGACTAAAGATGACACCTCGTGACTCAGTTTCACGCCTCTCGTTAGCAAGTATTTTCTATTCACTAGGCTTTTAGCATTTTTATAACAGGTTCGTTTACTGTTCTGTGGCTACAACAGGAGCCATTCACGGCCATCTTAGGTAACACAGGCTCATTGGTCGAGCCCTTCTTACTATTTTTTTATCTTTTACTAAGGTTAGTATAAATAGATCCAGTTTTCAGTCCATTTCATTCAGATTGAAAATGATTTCCAGATGGAAGTCGAAACGTCTCGATCAAGAATTAAACTGTCCAGAAGACTTTTTTGAAACTTTTTCTACTATGGATCACTCCTGGATGAATGAGGGACTACAAGGATTCATATGTGGAATGTTTTTGAATTTGTTTTGCTATGTTATCAAAATGTAACTGTAAGCAGTTTAAACTAAATTCCCTTCAGAGTTTGGGGAGAAATTTTATTCACAAGAATTTTAATCTCAGCCTTTGTGACTTTAAAATTTGGATGCATGACCCTGAAATCCTAATCAGTTTATCCATAGTTGGTACTGGTCGACTGTTAGCAGTTGCATAAAATTCCTGGACAACGCTCTCAAAAATAAGTGAGCTTTGATTTATTTCAAGTAACTATGCGTGATGTTATGAAGTTTTTTTTTTGGTTTCTTTGTTTTGGACATCAAACAGCCAAAGAAAGGCAAAGAAATGTTCAAAACAATGTTCATTAAGGGTTTTAAAGTAAGACTTCCAGATTGTGTCTTTATTTTTTTTAATATAATGAAGGGTTGTGATGTTTTGTCTTTATTTAATCATAACGACATACTGTAAAAATATGAAAATAAGATAAATTTTTAAAACTTTTAATTTGTATCAGAGTGGAACAGCATACTTAAATAAATGTACTATCTTGGTTCATTTTTAACCCTTGCAAATCCCCAACGCCTTATTTTTCTGGTCTATAAAATCGTAATCATAAACTAGTCCTTATGAAGTTATGTCCCGTAAACAGTGGTGGATGAAGTACTCACTTTTTGTACTTAAGTAAAAGTATCAATAAAAAAATCTACTTAAGTAAAAGTACAAAAGTAGTTGGTGTAAATCGTACTTTTTAAGTAAAAAGTAAAAGTATTCGATCATAATTCAAATGTTATTTTTTGTGCTATAGGGTGTCACCATGGTAACCAGGATAAATACTCTGCAGGGGTGTGACCCCCCTCTCCCGGTCCACAAAAAAAAAAAAAAAAGAAAGAAAGGAAAGGGGACAAGTCAAGCTATCCTCTAGAAGGGCCAGTGAATGGGCCGCCAAAATGGAGGAAAATGACACTTATTTTTTAAAATGTTTTGAGGGGGAGGCCCCCAGTCACTATATATTGGCTTTGTCAAAGCCCCACCCCCTTTGGAAAATTCTAGATCCGCCCCTGCTCTGTGTAACGATGGCTCAACTTTTTATTTAGAGGTAAACACAACGAACAACGATCTTCTGACTCTTTCTAATTTGTACTAGATTTGATGTTAGGTTTTTGCCGCAGAATGGATGCGGAAAATGTTTCTCGATTCATTACTTCTTCTCCCGATCAACTGCTTCTTTTAATTTTGGCGATGCGGCTTCAAGATGCGCTAAAAAAAAAAAAGTGTACTTTTCAAATTCCTGAACGAAAATGTAACGAAAAATGTAAAACACACTTTTAAAAAGTAGCAAAGTAAAAGTACAGATATTTGCTCAAAAAATGTAGTGAAGTAAAAGTAAAAGTACAGGTCTTAAATTTTACTTAAGTAAAGTACAGATACACAATTTTTTTTACTTAAGTGCAGTAACGAAGTACATTTACTTCGTTACGTTCCACCACTGCCCGTAACAAATTAAATAACAATTAAACTATTTTTCTGTAATAATTTAGTATAATAATATGGTTTTATATTCAGAATATACTTACTGAGAGGCTGATCGATGCTGGTGGAGGACTACTGAAAGCCTGGGTGTGAGATAAACGGTCAACCACTTATAATCACAAACATCTTTAATGATGATCTGTTTGAATTAGTTAAATTGTGAACTTCATATGTTTTAAAAATAAGACTAAACATTTAAGGTGGTTTTGCCACAACAAAAGCCACTTAAACCTGAACTGTTCTAAAAAAAGAAGCTATATTTTTAATCAATATTCATCATGTTGTTCCATAAATGAAGGAGAAATGAATAAAAATTAAACTTCACTTGTCCAAATAAAATCTAATCAACAAAATGATGCATGGAGCAAGTCTGAAAAGCAGAATCAGGCTGCTCCATTTATTTTCTGCAGGTTTTTCTCCTCATCCTTCTACCGTTTCTCCTCCCCACCCTCCTTCTCCTGCCTGCTGGAGCAGGGATCATCGATCGGTCCGTCACTGCACAGCTCACTGCTACATTCTCATTATTTCAGCTAGGGAGGACACAGGCTGGGAGGCAGGATAGAAACACACAGGATTAAAAAGAGGGAAGCAAAAGGAGGAAGTTGGACAACAAACTGAAAAGAAAAGGGAGAAAATGGTTGAATATCTACCATCTGGTTCATAAAGTTTACTTAAAGGGAAAAAAGGCTTGACTCAAGCATAATCTTAGCTGGCTCTATTGGGATTAAACAGCTCCTCACTGTCTCACTGCTTTTTATAAGGTCATGCTCTGACAAAATATAATAAATTGTTATCAACACACTGATGCAGTGACAAAATTATGCCATCTAAACAATGTGAATATGGTATTTCAATCAATTCTGTGGCCAAATAAGAATAAGATGACTCAAGATTATGATCAATAATGTTGTGATTTTAGGATATGTGTAAACATGTTTGCATGGTAATACCATGTCTTTTATTCCTAATTTGTTGGTCTAATGTGTCACTCTGGCACCAAGTCATCCATTGTTTCTCCTTATATGGTGATTTCCTCTGAAAACATGTGACGTAAAAATGATACGTCTGAGCAGAAACAGAAAAGTTACGAAGATTAGATAAAGATATCTGTGCTGTTACGTTATAAATTCCAATTTTCGGTGTAACTATAGACCTCATGACTCTCTAAAAAATATTCAAGAGATCAAAAAAGTGCATCCAGTAAAATCTGTCATTTTTAATGATTTAATGCATAAAACGAGTGGTATTTTTAAACCATTTTTTGCGCACAAGATGACTGTCTGGAAATATTTTATTAACAATATAATAATAATGTAGAAGTTTTTGGGTTCGGCAGCAACTGCGGTATGAAGTGGTCTCCCATTTCTGCAATGCCATTCACTAAAGACCTCCAAACTTCTGATGGATGAGTCTGGATTTGTCAGTTGCCGTGACAACAGAACTTTTGGATGCTCTCCACACTCCCAACTTTTTTTAACCTTTTCAGCCTCTTAGTCTCCCAACGCGGCTGTTTACTAGAAGACACTGTTGACAAGAGAAATAAATTGATAATTAATTTGCTTTTTATTTAGTGTTTTAGTTTGACGATGTAAGTGAAACCAGCTTTTATGGGGTCTTTACATTGTGTCTCCTCGGCGTTCAACGGGTTCTCCTGTAACTTGAGAAGGTTTTCTCAGAAGGTCAGTGATGATGTCACGAAGTATCATTACCGTTAAGATTAAAATTAAAAAGGTAAATAAACCAGATTATTTTTCTAAAAATAATGACTTTTTCGTCAAATATTTCATCTCTAATTTTTTAAAGGATGTACGCGATGCGAGGATGGGCTCTCGTTTCAAAAAAATAACTTTAGAAATTACAAGCACAATGGCCTCACAGCAAGAAGGTTGTGGGTTTGAGTCCCAGGTGGGAATGAGACTTAGAACACTATCCTTTCTGTGTGGAGTTTGCATGTGCTCCCCATGTATGCCTGGGTTTTCTCTGGGTACTTTGGTTTACTCCCACCCTCCAAAGACATGCATGATAGGTTGATTAAAATGCATGAAAGAAAATGAACAAGTTAAACACTTTTATCCATGTTTTTTTTCGTTATCACTCAAAATTCCTTCCTGGTCTCTCATATACACACACAGACATAGTGTAGGCATGTCCCCTTTGTGTTAGGAATGACTGTGTCGCCTCGTTAGGACCATAATTAAGTTAAAGGGATAATAAGGCCGGGTGCCAGGGATGCATGGAGTCACACCATCAGGGCAGCGAGACTCCGTCAGGATTCATTGAAGAATTGAAGGATCACAGAAGTAGAAATTACCCACAATCCCAAGCGTCTATTGGAAAAGAAAACAGAAACAAAATAATGAATGAAAACTTCCCTCTAGCCTATGCAGCCGAGGATCTGACCGCCAGGGTCCCCGCTGTTGGCTGCCACCCATCTCCTCCTTCACCCGACCCCGATGACCTTGGAGGTGGGAGGCCACTGAAAGGGTGGCCCATGTCCCCTGTTCAGGCTGAGCCCGGCCGGGCCCCATGGGTAAAAGCCTGGCCACCAGGCGCTCGCTCTCGTACCCCACCCTCGAGCCTGGCTCCACATGATGAGGGAGGATTTTCTGACAGATAAACATGCAGCTGCTAAAACGACACTACATAGCATCAAACAAGAAGAGCTAAATGTAGAATCAAATCCTTTACAATGTGTGAACAGTGTCTGCAACAAAATCAAGCCCGGACTGACTGTAATAAAATAGAATGTAAATGAAATGTCAGTAAAAAAAAAAAAAAATTGACCCAAAAAAAACCCTATTTATTTTTTCTTCTTCTTCTTCTTTCGGCATTTCCTTTCAGCAAGTAAGTTTCTTCCATCTAACCCTATCTGCTGTATCCTCTTTGGTCACGCCAACTATCTTCATGTCTTCCTTCACTGTATCCATGAACCTCCTCTTAGGTCTTCCTCTAGTCCTCTTTCCTGGTGGTTCCAAATCCAGCATCCTTCTTCTGATGTACTCTCTCTCTCTCTCTCTCCTCTGTACATGTCCAAACCATCTCAGTCTGACCTCTCTGACTTTATCCCCAAAACCTCTAACACGTGCTGTTCTCCTGATGTACTCATTTCTAAGCCTGTCCATCCTGGTCACTCCAAGAGAGATCCTCAGCATCTTCATCTCTGCTACCTCCATCTCTGTTTCCTGTCTTTTCCTCAGTGCCACTGTCTCTAGACCAAACAGCATGGCCGGTCTCACCACGGTTTTGTACACTTTCCCTTTCATTTTAGCTGAAACTCTTTTGTCAACATCACACCTGATACTTTTCTCCACCCGTTCCAGCCTGCCTGCATACGCTTCTTCACCTCTTTTCCACAAAAAACTCTATTTATTTATTTAAAACAAATAAATGTACAGATGCATAGATTTAACAGTGAATAGCTAAATAGACTAATTGAATAACATGTGAAGTGGATCAATTTTAAAATAATTGGTTGTATGATTTCTGTTGTTGGTGGTGAAGTTTTGATTGACTTCAAACTTTCCATTGAATGATTAAAGTTTATTGTAAAGTTTCAAAACCTGAAAATGATTCAGGACAAAACATATATTTGACAAATTGAGACATTGGAATCTGAAATGAAGATAAACTAGTTTTGTGTCTTGTGATTTTTATGTGACAGCGTACATACAGCGTACATATTGGGAGACCACAGTGCACCAGCAGTTCCTTTAAAGAACAGACAGTTTTTGCAGTTTCTTCTTTCTTCCTCATCTTTAGGTCCACATCCCACACACCAGCTGCTCTGACATCTAAATAAATCCACTAGCTGTTGTTGTATCGGTGCCCTGCGACTCTCATCATGTCACATGAACTCTTCCCATCGAGGAAACAACTGTTTACAGCAGACATGTGTTACCATCTCGCTGTTAAAGGCAGAGATGTGTGACACAAGTGGACAAGTGAACAAATGAATGTAAAACATGGCTGCACTCTAGAGAAAGACTTATACTCAGCATGTCTGTTCTGTCACGATGAGTAGAACCAGAAAAGCAAACTATATCCTGAGTATCCGTCTATCCACGGCTTAGAACACTATGGATGATTGTGCATTTCTCAGCTGGGTTTTCAGTCTGAATCCATCCATCCCTCAATGACTATCCTCTCTTCTCTCCTCACTAATGGCTGAATGTCCAGCTTGTCCTGTAGAATTCCTGCAAAAAGAAGTGGAGCTTGGAATGATTATTAGGAATCAGATGTGTGGATGTGTGCAGCTGGTTCAAACCTCTTAAGGTTTCTTACCTATGCCCAGATTTCCTTGAAAGGTTTGTCTTGAACGTGACTGCCAGTAGGGATTGGATATTAAAGATGGATTTTTTTGGCCCAGGTGGGACGTCATCAATTTTTACCAGACTGATCTGTTAAAGCCTTTATGGTATTGTTAATAGTACGGAAGATGTGCAGACATAGCGTACACTCCTGCTCCAGTGTGAAGGCCAGGGGCTGCTTCTCCTTTAACTCTGGTGCATGGCGATGGCGGAGAAACGGCGAGAAAAAATGTCCGAAATGTGGCTGTTTGTTTTTTTTTTTGGACACATACAGACAACATGTTGTATAAATGTCACAAATGTGAATGTGTTGTACATTTTATTTTATAATCTGTAATTTGAACTGTTTGAGTTTTTAATCCATGTGTTTTATATTTGATCTGATATCGGGTTTCTCACCGACTCAAGAACTGCTGATGGAAATGAACCTTTGCTACAATCAGGTGTAAATCATCTTTAATGCTTTTATACATTGACCCTGTCGCATAAATCCAGAAATGAATGAATTCAGCATGCACTTGAGTAAATTCTAGGCGCAAAAAACACATTTTTAATTTGAAATAATTTGGTAAACTAAAGAAGCCTAAATATTTTCAACTTAATTTAAAGTTTAAGTTTCAAAACTGTTGAAAAGCAAAGTTCTATATTTAATCACCACAGTCGTTGCACAACCTAATAAAAACAAATGAGAACTGAAAACTTGGAGAGGTAAACAGACACACTGAACTGAATGATGATTAAAAGCTTTGTGCTAAATGCTCAATTTACTTTCACTTAAATGTTCACACTGGGACAATTTAACCTGTTTTAAAGTCTGTTTTCTCTTAATTCATATGAGAAAAAAAACCCAGTAAGCTCTAGATTTTACTCTGCTAAATGTATAGTAAAAATAACTTAAAAAAAAGATCTGTTTAAAATGTCACTTGTGATGTTTTTTAAAGAATCCAAGAAATGTCCAGTTTTCAGTTCCTCTGACATTTTTTTTATTTATTATTTTTGTTTAATGTTCAATCAATTCCGTTATCCTCCGCTTCATCGGGGACCTGGTTGTGGAGGCAACAGCCTCTGCTGTAAATCCCAGGCTTCCCTCATCCTGGCCACATCCTCCAGCTCACTCAGGAGGATCCTGTGATGTTATGTGACCTGCTATGATACATAGTCACTCCGCGTCCTAGGTCTGTCTATGGGTCTGCTCTTGGTCGGGTGTGCCTGGTATTATCTCTCACCAAGAGTCCTGTTACCCTGCGAAAAAAGCTAATTTCGGACGCTTGTATCTGGGATGTTGTTCTTTTTGGCCATCACCCACAGCTGGTAATCATAGGTGAGGGTAGGAATGTAGATCCTGGTTACCATGGTGAGAATAGGAAAGTAGATCCTGGTTACCATGGTGAGGATAGGAACGTAGATCCTGGTTACCATGGTGAGAATAGGAAAGTAGATCCTGGTTACCATGGTGAGGATAGGAACGTAGATCCTGGTTACCATGGTGAGAATAGGAAAGTAGATCCTGGTTACCATGGTGAGGATAGGAACGTAGATCCTGGTTACCATGGTGAGAATAGGAAAGTAGATCCTGGTTACCATGGTGAGGATAGGAACGTAGATCCTGGTTACCATGGTGAGGGTAGGAACATATATCCTGGTTACCATGGTGAGGGTAGGAACATACATCCTGGTTACCATGGTGAGCGTAAGAACGTAGTTCCTGGTTACCGTGGTGAGGATAGGAAGCTAGATCCTGGTTACCATGTCGAGGGTAGGAACGTAGATCCTGGTTACCATGGTGAGGGTAGGAACGTAGATCCTGGTTACCATGGTGAGGTTAGAAACGTAGATCCCGGTTACTATAGTGAGGGTAGGAAGGTAGATCCTGGTTACCATGGTGAGGATAGGAACGTAGATCCCGGTTACTATAGTGAGGGTAGGAAGGTAGATCCTGGTTACCATGGTGAGGGTAGGAACATAGATCCTGGTTACCATGGTGAGGGTAGGAACGTAGATGCTGGTTACCATGGTGAGGGT
This sequence comes from Neostethus bicornis, assembly GCA_902685375.1. Taxonomy (NCBI): domain Eukaryota; kingdom Metazoa; phylum Chordata; class Actinopteri; order Atheriniformes; family Phallostethidae; genus Neostethus; species Neostethus bicornis. The sequence goes on from LR738552.1 coordinate 3,612,271, forward strand.
AGGAACGTAGATCCTGGTTACCATGGTGAGGGTAGGAACATAGATCCTGGTTACCATGGTGATGGTAGGAACATAGATCCTGGTTACCATGGTGAGGATAGGAAGGTAGATCCTGGTTACCATGGTGAGGATAGGAACGTAGATCCTGTTTACCATGGTGAGGGTAGGAACGTAGATTCCGGTTACCATGGTGACGGTAGGAACGTAGATCCTGGTTACCATGGTGAGGGTAGGAACGTAGATCGAATGGTAAATCCAGAGCCCTACTTTTTGGCTCAGCTCTTTCTTCATCACAACAGATCAATGGAGTGTCCTAATTTTTGCAGACAACACACCAATCCATCTGTCGATCTCCTCCTTGGTGCAACACCCCATCCAGGAACGTCAGAGGGCATTCTGCCGTTTTCCAAGCACTGATTCCCTTTGCAGCCGCTTGAAACTCGGCGGCAAATTGATCCAGAGAGAGTTGGCCCAACAAGTCTTTTCCTGGCATTGAAACAAAGCAATTCTTTAATTCTGAAATAAACATTTAATTTCAGACACAACCTTTTCTTGCAACAAAGTCAAGACTATTCATAATGAATTTCAGCTTCAATAACTGAGTGGTCTGATGTAACAACCGGAGGAATATTCTGTTTAGTCGTGCTTTTATTCATTTATTAATTTACTCCAATTACGTATCCTTACTTGAACTACCACCAAGCAGAAAGCCCAAGAAATCTTTGACCTTTTATCCATCCACTCTAAGATGTTGCAGGCCAGGTGGGAGATGTAGTCCTTCCTCCTGGAAGATGTAGTTCCTCCAGTGTCTCTTGAATTCTGTAGGGATCTGTTTCTTGCCTGGATGGAACACCTCACCAAGCTGAGGTGGCATCTATAGAGATTCCTAACCAGACTATGTGACTGGCTATACTGGTTTGTGGTCTGTCTTTATAGTTAGCTTTTTACATGGACAATCTTAAGGATTGGTGCATTTCATCTTAGCTGGAGAAAATGTATGGCACAGATGTTCTTGCTTGATTTGCTGCGTATATTGCCGGAGCTGCGTTACGTCCATTGCCAGAATCTGACTTCCTGTTGACCTGTCTCTGATCAGCATAGAGTCTGAATTTGGCTTCTATTGGATTTGTTCGGCACGCAGGCTAAAATGATTGGTCAGCTGGAAAATGTTGAGCATTTTTATTTAATCCATTAAAGAAATCGACAGAAAAGCTACAGGTGAGTTTAAATCAGTTTCTTTTGCCATTCGGCAATTGCATTAGTTGCAGATCTGGATCGGGCACGTTAAATAACTGCAGTTGGATGGAGAAGGATGCCCCTATAAACTAAACATGTGAAACGCATTGTTTGGCCGTTTTGACCTGTGCAATGTGAATGCGGCTTAAGCGAGAGCTTCGCCACCTTACAGAGGAAACTCACCTCTCTTCTCTTGAATTTGGTTAGACATGTTGTTGAAAGTTTGGGTCTTTTACAGGTCTCCAGTTCCGTCACTCTAGAGGGAAAAGGCCAGCTGAAGTTCACCTCTGGGAAGTGGAGCCCCCATCATAACTGCAGCCAGCTGGCCACGGCCAACGACACAGCCATCCGAGGCTGGGACCTTCGCACCATGAGGTGAGCTCAGTTACGCCGGGCTCTATTTCCCGATACGCTCCGACACATGCAGGTTTTTTTTCTCGTTGCACAGGCCTTTTCTGTAAATCCTGATACTGATACTTTAATTGTCTATTATTTAAGGGAAAGGCAGATGATTCTTTTATTTTATAAATACCCCTCCTTCTGTTTCTCATATTGATCATTGGTCTGGAAACTTGAGGAAGTACGATCTTTCTAAGCGAAGCGGTGCCAGGAAGGAGAACTTAGAGGCAGTGCTCTGGAGGGAATAACAAGTTTTTGGTGCACGCTTTGCCACTCAGCATTAAGTCATCTTATATATTTATTTGTCTTAGTGGTGTATTTTCTGACTGAAATCCAGTGGGATGTTTAAATCTGACAGGAGTAAGTCATGGAAGAGAGGTGTGAGTTAAACTGTCAGATTAGTGGTTTCAGTAGGTGTTTACACGTCATTACACAACATTTCGTAGCAGCTCGCAGAAATCTGGACCCGTCATGCTGAGTGTTTCACATCCAAATTCACCCTAATTACAAAATAGTCTTTAATGACAAACTCTGAGGCTTATTTTTTACTTCGAGACACGATGATGTTTTCTGTAGTATTATGACATATTTTCTATCTGGATGTAGAAATTGATTCATGTAGATCAAACCTACACCATATTACCAAAAGTATTCGCTCACCTACCTTTACTCATTCTATGAACTGAAGTGCCATCCCATTCCTAACTCATAGAATTCAATATGATGTCGGTCCACCTTTTGCAGCTATTACAGCTTCAACTCTTCTGGGAAGACTGTCCACAAGGTTGAGGAGAGTGTTTATAGGAATTTTTGACCATTCTTCCAAAAGCGCATTGGTGAGGTCACACATTGATGTTGGTAGAGAAGGCCTGGCTCTCAGTCTCCGCTCTAATTCATCCCAAAGGTGTTCTATCTGGTTCAGGTCAGGACTCTGTGCAGGCCAGTCAAGTTCATCCACACCAGACTCTGTCATCCACGTCTTTATGGACCTTGCTTTGTGCACTGGTGCACAGTCATGTTGGAAGAGGAAGGGGCCCGCTCCAAACTGTTCCTACAAGGTTGCTAGCATGGAATTGTCCAAAATGTTTTGGTATCCTGAAGCATTCAATGTTCCTTTCACTGGAACTGAGGGGCCAAGCCCAGCTCCTGAAAAACAACCGCACACCATAGTTCCTCCTCCACCAAATTTCACAGCTGGCACAATGCAATCTGAAATGTACCGTTCTCCTGGCAACCTCCAAACCCAGACTCGTTCATCAGATTGCCAGATGGAAAAGCATGATTTATCACTCCAGAGAACGCGTCTCCACTGCTCTAGAGGCCAGTGGCGGCGTGCTTTACACCATTGCATTCGACGCCTTGCATTGCACTTGGTGATGTGTGGCTTGGCTGCAGCTGCTCGGCCATGGAAACCCGTTCCATGAAGCTCTCTGCGTACTGTACTTGGGCTAATCTGAAGGTCACATGAAGTTTGTAGCTCTGTGCCGAAAGTCGGCGACCTCTTTGCACTATGCGCTTCAGCATCCGCTGACCCCTCTCCGTCACTTTACGTGGCCTACCACTTCGTGGCTGAGTTGCTGTTGTTCCCAAACGCTTCCATTTTGTTATAATAGGGCTGACAGTTGACTGTGGAATATTTAGGAGCGAGGAAATTTCACGACTGGATTTGTTGCACAAGTGGCATCCTATGACAGTTCCATGCTGGAATTTACTGAGCTCCTGAAAGTGGCCCATTCTTTCACAAATGTCTTGTTTCACAGTCTGCATGCCTGAGTGCTTGAATTTATACACCTGGGGCCAGGCCAAGTGATTAGAACACCTGATTCTGATCATTTGAATGGGTGAGCGAATACTTTTGGTAATATAGTGTATATTGAATCTATACCGGACCGGTATTTTATTGGTGTTTTTCTCCTCGAAAACAAGCAGTGAGAAGAAAACGTATATGTACAGTGGTGGTCAAAAGTTTACATACACTTGTAAAGAACATAATGTCATGGCTGTCTTGAGTTTCCAGTTATTTCAACAACTCTGATTTTTCTCTGATATAGTGATTGGAACAGATCCTTCTTTGTCACAAAAAACATTCATGAAGTTTGATTCTTTTATGACTTTATTATGGGTAAACTGAAAATGTGACAAAATCAGCTGGGTCAAAAATATACATACAGCAACATGAATGAGCAATTTTGGAGACTTAGAAAGTTGTGTCAATGACATGAGCTTCATAGCATGACCTCTTAACTTCTTGTGAGTGATTATGAGTGACTACAGCTGGTGACTTCTCTGAGGCCATTTAAAAAGGGCTCATTGGATAAAAACACCCACAAACGCTACAATGGGAAAGTCAAAGGAGCTCAGCACAGATTTGAAAAAGAGAATCATTGACTTGAACAAGTCAGGAAAGTCACTTGGAGCCATTTCAAAGCAGCTGCAGGTTCCAAGAGCAACAGTGCAAACAATTGTTTGTAAGTATAAAGTGCATGGCACTGTTTTGTCACTGCCACGATCAAGAAGAAAACGCAAGCTGTCACCTGCTGCTGAGAGAAAACTGGTCAGGAGGGTGAAGAGTCAACCCAGGAGCACCAAAAAGCAGATCTGCCAAGAATTAGAAGCTGCTGGAACACAGGTGTCAGTGTCCACAGTCAAGCATGTTTTGCATCGCCATGGACCGAGAGGTTGCCGTGCAAGAAGGAAGCCCTTGCTCCAAAAGCGGCACCTTAAGGCTCGACTAAAGTTTGCTGCTGATCACATGGACAAAGTTCTGTGGTCAGATGAAACAAAAATTGAGCTGTTTGGCCACAATGCCCAGCAATATGTTTGGAGGAGAAAAGGTGAGGCCTTTAACCCCAAGAACACCATGCCTACCATCAAGCACGGTGGTGGTAGTATTATGCTGTGGGCCTGTTTTGCTGCCAATGGAACTGGTGCTTTACAGAGAGTCAATGGGACAATGAAGAAGGAGGATTACCTTCAAATTCTTCAAGAAAACCTGAAGTCATCAGCCCGAAGGTTGGGTCTTGGGCGCAGTTGGGTGTTCCAACAGGACAATGAACCCAAACACACATCAAAAGTGGTAATGGAATGGCTAAATCAGGCTAGAATTAAGGTTTTAGAATGGCCTTCCCAAAGTCCTGACTTAAATCCCATTGAGAACATGTGGATAATGCTGAAGAAACAAGTCCATGTCAGAAAGCCAACAAATTTAACTGAACTGCACCAATTCTGTCAGGAGGAGTGGTCAAAGATTCAACCAGAAACTTGCCAGAAGCTTGTGGATGGCTACCAAAAGCGCCTAATTGAAGTAAAAATGGCCAAAGGACATGTAACCAAATATTAGCATTGCTGTATGTATATTTTTGACCCAGCTGATTTTGTCACATTTTCAGTTTACCCATAATAAAGTCATAAAAGAATCAAACTTCATGAATGTTTTTTGTGACAAAGAAGGATCTGTTCCAATCACTATATCAGAGAAAAATCAGAGTTGTTGAAATAACTGGAAACTCAAGACAGCCATGACATTATGTTCTTTACAAGTGTATGTAAACTTTTGACCACCACTGTATGTGAAGATGCATGTTTTTATTTTGTGGAGATCTGTAAAAATCTCTGTAAATCTAAGACCTAAAATAGACTCGCTGATTCTGAAACTGGAGAAAATTCATTTTTTGGTCTAAATTTACTTTTAAAAGGTAAATCGGTTTTTCTCCCCCGCTGACTCCTCGTGACATTTCGCTCCAGACCGATGGTTCGTGAGTCGAAGGAAGTGTGTTTTTTCCACTGAGCTGATGATGAAGTGGGAGCAGCAGAACACTAATGTCCCTGCTTGACATGGAGCATGTGTAGCACCACACATTAACCTTGTAACTGCAGGTTATCAGCAACCCGCTGTACGGCCTCTGACTGCGTGTGTGTGTGTTTGTATGTGGTTTCTGAGCTGCTTGATGACAGAGGTCAGCATGTGTGTACGTGTGGGTTGTTCTGGAGGAATAATAATCACCTCACTATTGATCGCTGCGATAACAACCGAGGAGATGGAAAAGAGGGAGTGAGAGATGCGGAGAGTAAGGACATATTTACAAGATGCATATCACAGAGACAGATAAGATAGCTGAAGCCTTGATTCACTCTCCGGCAGCTTCGTAACAAATTAAAGAGGTCCTGCACGCCCGTTTTGGCCTCTCTCCTCATGCTGAGATGTTTTGAAAGATGCAACAGTGCTGATTTAGCCTTTGGCACACAGGAAAAGAGGAGGCTCGTTAGAACAAACCACAGCCTCAGATTTGGTATCAGCTGAACTCAAACTACACAATTATTTTCTGAGGAGGCGTCTGAAACCAGAGGAGGGACCAACATGTCGACATTTCGCCTTAAACGAGGGAAATTCTGCTTTCTTCACTTCTACGGAAATAGAAGTTCAATGAGTACTCCAGTTAAAGCTGGAGGAGCTCTCCCGTCTTTGGCCTGTTGATTGTAGAGAAACTACGACATTAAGATGTCAAATATTTCCCGACTGAATTTTTCAGAGGCAGACAGAAACATCGTCCTTTTTAACTTCTGATTACTGAAAATCATCAGTCTGAATTCTCATGAAGCATCATAAAACGTTAAAGCTTCGAGTGTCATTTTGCAGCATTGTGTTGAATCACGAAGCTTTGATAGCATTTTAAACTATTGTGAGACAGAAAGAAGGATAATAAACTATTGTGAAACGGAGTGGGTAGAGATGGAAAACTGAAACGGATATTTTTGACCTGCTGCAATGTCATCAATTTTTACCAGATTGATGAGTTTCAGACTTACGAGTATTACCTGGAAAAGTTTCTAAAGCTTTAGTAGAGGATGACTGGAGGTTTGATCACTGATAGCAAAATAGAACAGGTTGCTTTTTAATCTAAAAAAAATCTCGAGATTTGGGGTTTTTCTGCAGTGTTTAGCGGCACAGTAACAACAATGAAAGTGTGTAAGTCTCCATGGTTTAAAATCTTTAAGGGCTCAACTGCTTTATGACATGACCGATTGAAATGGACGATATTTCGCTCCGAATCGGCACTCGTCAAAAAATGTTGCAGATTAGTGCCGATGAAGCCCTCGTCTGAAATCATCACTGAACGTTCAGATTAACGGTTTTATAAACGCACCACCATATGACATCACTGCATAGTGCACTCTACTCCAACACAGTGAAAGAAAGCAGAAACAGACCTCTTTCATTTCATTCATCGTTTTGTAACAAACAAGAACAATTTGTAATTAATTAGCAGAATTTAAATGTTAGTATACTTCAGTTTAAATTTGTGTGAGTGTATGTGTTTAAAGATGAGTTATGGCAGGGTTGGGCAAACTTTTTGATTTGTGGGCCACATTGAGTTCTAACATTTGACCAAGGGGCTGGAACAGCAGCAGAAGGATGGCATGCTTTGGTAAACAAGCACGCTAGATGCATGTAATCTTGCACGCCAGAGTAAAAATCAAGCGTCCTAGTGCGTAAAAAAACGTGCATCTAACACGCTAGGTTTAAAATGTAGATTTGAAATCTCCTGACAATTTATTATGACAAGGTGGGCATCACGAAAACACACACATTTTAATGGGAGCAGTGTTGTTGTATATTTGGCGCCATCTAGTGACAAAACTTCAAAACTGCAGGAAATATAAAACATTCACAAGGTTTATTTATTTAATTTTTTCAAGTTCGGCGGGCCGGATTATAACTTTTAACGGGCCAGATGTGGCCCACGGGCCGTAGTTTGCCCATGCCTGAGTTATGGTCACTACGACCTGGCATGTTTGCTGACGCTAACAAATTTATTTACAATACCTTTCATAATTTAAGTAAATAAAGTGTTACATGAGAAAGAAATGCAGTTTGCAAAATGGAATAAATCGCCAACAATGAAGGACAATAGTAGCAGTAAATGTGTGATTTTTTTTTTTTTTTTTTTTTGGCCGTGGTTGCGTTTAAATGACTATTGGACCAGTTTATACCATGACAAGTAAAGCTAATAAATGATAAACATAATAACACAAAAAATGACAAGATAAATTTGAGAATTTTTACCACCGAGTTTTTCAGTTTCATATTGTTTATTATCTGCGTATTGATTTTAAAACCTTAACACATAAAAAATTAGCAAAAACAGTTTATTTTTGTTATTTCTGAACATTACGTAAACAGGCATTTTTACAAAATGGGTTGTTAATTGGAAAACAATCTTTCTTGAACCCTTTAAATTGGTATCGACATTGGTCTCAAAACAACAATAATTGGTCAGGCACTAAAATTTTTAGAGACTGGAGGAACATCGGATGATTTTTGGCTCTTTGTCCATCCAGCTTAGAAATTTACTAATCAAATCTTTGGATACTCAGGCCCATATTTTTGGGTAAAAGCAGGCAGGTAGACTTTAGTGTGTTGTGCCTCACCGGTGTGTGTGTGTATTTGTACACACACACAAACACACACTGCCATGGTGTGAAGTGAAAAGTTTGCCAATGTGAACAATCGTTGTGTGAGGCTTGTTTGCTGTGGGTTCCTGACTGATGCGTATGTGTGTGTGTGCCTGAACATAAATACACTCTGCTTGTCCGTTAGTAGGTGACGCGCCCAGTCGGTGTGGCAGCTGTGTGACGGCACGCTCCAATGCCTTCTCAGATGACCTTTGAGGTGTCCCCTCACACCTGCAAACACAAAAAAAAGGCACACAAGGGAAAGTACACACTCCTCTCTACTCCAATACACACATGATCCTGTCAGACACTATCTGAAATCAGCTCAGCGGTGGCAGACGTACTCAGTTATCCAGCATCACAGAGAGAAAACAAGGAGCCATAGCACCCCGTCTACCAGAGAAAACCACCCCCCAAAAAACCAAAGATAACATAGCTTATAAAACATATATGGATCTTGTTCTACTTTGTACTGATGTAAAATGCAGCATTATGTAAATTATGGAAAAACTGTGCTTCATACTGGGGACAGAGAGCAGTGATTTATGGGAAATCCTGACACATTTTCATTTTTCCCAGCCTGTCAGGGTTTTTTTTTTGCTTTATACAATATTCAGGAAGTCTGTTGTGCTTTTAAGACTAGGTCTGATTCATTAATGTATTTTTAAGAGCTCCATTTTAAGCTATGACATTTATGAGGAGGAAAAGATAGTGGCACATTTGGGGTGTTCCACTCTAGATTTCCTCAGTACAATTATTAAAAACGAACACAATTAATATGTGTTAATTAATTCTACAACTCTGTAGATGTGTGAAGTCATGTTAACAACTCTTTTATGCTTTATTTCTATTTAAAAATAACCGATTGAGTTGATTCTTCTGTATCTAAGGAGTGAACAAAACCCCCTAACGGTAAATCTAGATCTTTCAAAGGAATCAGACAACAAATGTTTTACATTCAATTTATTGTCGATGTCTCGCCCACAAGACACTTTTCTCAACAGGCTTCACTCGTCAAATTGTAAAGAAAAAATACACAACTGACATTGTACAAAAAGCCCACACAAAAACAGCCATAGATAAACGACAACTTGAAAGATAGCAATAGCAAATTGATCCGTTCCGTCGTCTTCCGCTCATCCGGGGAAGGTTTCGCGGGGGGAACAGCCTCAGACGAGAAGCCGGGGCCTCTCTCTCCCCGGCTGCATCCTCCAGCTCACTTGGGAGGATCCCGAGTCGTTCCCCGGCCAGCTGTGAGACATAGTCTCTCCAGCGGGTCCGGGGTCTGCCTCTTGGTCTTCTCCCAGTGGGACATGCCCGAAACACCTCACCAGCGAGGCGCTCGGGGGCCATCCGGACCAGATGCCCAAACCACCCCATCTGGCTCTTCTCGACCCGGAGGAGGAGCGGCTCGACACCAAGCTCCTCCCGGATGGCAGAGCTCCTTAACCGATCTCTAAATGAGAGCCCAGCCACCCTACGGAGGAAGCTCATTTCGGCCGCTCGTATCCGTGATCTCATTCTTTCGGGATGAGATCACGAAAGATCTCACAGATTAGCTAATTGTTAAAATAGTAAAAAAAACCTCCAAACCCTTAGATCATCCCTGTCGTTGAGAAAAAATTATTCTTAAACAAACAGCAGAGGGAAAAACCCGTTTTAGATCACCATGAAGATGAAACACCCAAACTGTGCACTAAATAGTAGCTAATCTAGCTCCACAGCTTTATATAAGACGGCATAGCAAATGGGCTTCATCCTGATGGAAATGGGTGGGATCTGCGGGCACAGGTGAGAGAAACCAGAGATTTGATGACGGCCACAGGTCTGGAAAACCATGAGTTAGGCAGGGACAATGTGGATATATCAAGCATTAAGGCCTCATAAAAATAAAAAAAGTATATCACTTCAATTTACATTCTTCTTCCCGGACTTCCCCTGATGCCGTCCATTGATGTCCGTCTCCATTCAAAAACAGAGCTCAGCTTTGTTTGGGGCTTCGTTCAGGATGGATTTGTCTCAAAACAATCAAATCGAACAATTTTTAAATTGGTTGTTGTAAATTGCAGATAATGGAAACAGTCTACAGTGTGATCAGAAAAACCAGTGGGGTAAACTCTTACTGTCCACACATTTCACTTTACTTGACTTTGGGGATGTACATAGAGAGTGTGATGTCACACTCAGCATTATGCTACATTCAAATCAATTCAGTTGCTGTTTTTAACAGCCCCCACTTTACACTTCTAGAGCTAGAAATATGCAGTCTTTGATCCAGTCTGTGTTTGGATGAAAATCACCTAGCCAACAAGGAGTGAGCTTTTTGAAGGTACATGGCCCTGCCAATGGACACTCAAACTGTATCCAAACCATCCGAACCGTAGTCTGGTTTCCTTTTGTCATTAACTAAGTAAAATCTATCTATCAAACATGTCAAACATCCACTCATGGGGTGAACAGCTGCTGCAATGTTTTTGACTTGTTATTAACTGGAATAACTTGTGCTACAGGGTAGATAAAGAAAAATTTCAGGACTAACAAAATGTTATATTGAGATTACAGAAAGAAAATGGTTACTAAGACAACAATAGTGACGGAGAAATGCCTGCCAAATTATCACCAGTAGTCTATGGGTGACGAGCCAGATGCGACTTGGCATGGCCAGTTCCTGCATACAGGCATTGTTTTTATCACATATAATAAACACATGATCTATAAAAACTAATCAAACCTCCATGCTAACAACACACAGTTACTGCACATCCGTGATGAGAACGTCTGAGACTTCTTCATGTCTTCACAGAAAAAGGAGAGAAACTGGGTGATGTGTTGGTGTGTGAGAATCGCTCCATTCCAGACACACCAGGGTGCTCGGAGCCTTTGAATAATATTAGGCTAGCTAACAGGCATGTAGCATTAGCCACTGGCTGTATAGCTCTGTGTGTGTGTGTGTGTGTGTGTGTGTGTGTGTGTGTGTCTGTGAGTGTGTGCAGTGTGTGCAGTGTGTACTTCGCATTTCCCTGAGTTCTCTGAGTCCACGGTGAGTGGTGACACACACACATACACACACACTGTGCTGTGTAATAGCTGTCAGGCCTGCAGCCATGGCGTGCTCTGCAGGGTGCATACTGAACAGCAGCGCAGTGTTGCAGTGAAGCATGGATCCTCTGCTCACTGCGAGTGTGTGTGCATGAATATGTTTGTGGCTCAGTAAGATGGTGAGATGATTGATGCTTCTGCTATTTGTTCCCTTATAGTCCAGGTTAAAAACCGTCCGTCTGTCTAATGGAAAGAACCACAGCCCAACATCATTAAAACTTCCTTTTCAGGCAGAAAAGTCCTGGTCAGCCTTTTTATTCTCCAGCATCACGGTGGGACATCTCCAATTTATTTCATTCCATCTGAGAGAATCCGATATAAACCAAGACATCAGCTGGTGTGGTGAAAGTGTAGGCTTTCATACGCTGCTGTTGACTGGAGTGTGACCTGCTGAACCCCACTTCTGTCAAATCGATCATCCATAACCTTTTCATGTGCTCCATGTCGCGCTCCACCTCCCTTGGAGCCACAAACCAGACGTCACACAATCAGTCCAGGCTCCGTTTCTCCAGATTTTATGCAAATGATAAAGTCAAAGACTGAATTAGAAACAGCTTATGAAAAATAAGTAATTTTTGTTTGTTTTTAAAAACAATAGAATATTTTTTTTATCCAGCTTTGCAACAAAAATAAAATTACATCTTTGTCTTTCGTAAAAATAGCTAAATTATCAGAAGTGAGCCCGAGACGCACAACGAACAGTTTTAACCAGAAAAAGGAGGTTTGAAGAAGAACAGGTAGGTCAATCTGGTAGTTATTAAGGGCAGGCTTGGTGTTCTAAGCAGGATTTATATCCTGGACAAACTTGGTGCACCTGGCTGTTGTCGCGGAACCAGACAAAGACAAGACAATTAAATTCAATTTTATTTGTATAGCCCAAAATCACAGAATTTCCGTCTCAATGGGCTTCACATCAATGGGACAACAGATGACCTGGCAAAGAACTGAAGGGGATCGGGGTTATATAGCACAGAGGAAGATGAGACACAGGTGCAAACATAGGCGATTGAGACGTTGGCGACTAGCTGTCCTGATCCTACATACAGTTATCAACGAGCCTCAACTGTTTAGGTCATCTGCTATAACAAAGTTTAGGTTTCTAAGATGACAGGCTTTTTCAGAGAGGGAAAGTGGGGTAGCAGGCTTCGGGCGTCTTATTGCCAAGCGGTGGTTTGATGCTAGTGATGGAAACGTCTTTTTTTTGTTTTTTTTTCCACATTCAGGCATGATTATAATATTTCATGCTACCATCATGATCTCTCGGATCATTTATGGATGCTGCTTCATCTAATGATCCTTTACCTCCATGCATGGACCCCCTCAGCTCCGCCTCTCCGCCCCCGCCTCCACTGTCTGGTGTACCTGCCAGCCCACCTTTCCTCCCATCTGTCTTCCTCTGCCAGCTCCATCTCAAAGCCAGGCTTTAATTTTGATCAGCGATGAAATGATTGCTCTCCGCTCTCAATTTTTCTCTTCTCGCCCACCCCCCTCCCCGAGCCGTTACCATGGAAACAGGGGCGAGCGCGCACACCGGGGTATGTGTGTTGCAGCGAGCGTCGTGTTCCAGTCGATCCTCTCAGCAGAGAGATTTATCACCCAGACTTAGTTAGGAGGGTGTGAGGGAGAATCGTGTCTGTGGCTTCCTTCTCACACACCTTTATCTCCTCCTGCATTTACACACAGAAATCCTATTTGAGGGTGTGTGTTCTCCAGGTTTTTATGTTTTTATCTGCGTGCGCCCAACAGTGTGTGTAATAGGTCCCCTGTCCCCTCATCAGCCCCCATCACACAGCCTCTAGCTGGCTGGATGACTTTAGATTGAGTGTGTTTGGTGGCTTAGGCCAACCACAACCCTAATCCTCTGCACTCAAACAAACAAACACACATGCACACGCACACGAAGTCCCAGGTCTCTCCACTATTAGCCCGGGCCGAGCGAGGCTATGCATGTGTGCGCTGGGAGGGGGATTGCTCAAAGACATGAGGGGGAACAAGCGAAACTAACCCAATTTCCTGCTCCATTTCCTTTTCACGCGTTGGGTGCGTCCCGGGTTGAACAGCAGCCACCCTGCAGCCCGAGGTCACGCCTTTTTACCCCCGAGTCACACGCAGCAAAGGGAGGGAGCACGGTAAATAAATCAGGGAGTCAAAGTTAAAATTTAAACACAGTTTTCACTATTTTGAGCAAAATAAAGTTTACTAAAGTTCCAGTTGGATGCAAGTTTGGGAGGATTTCTGGTTAAGATTTAGATGCTCGGGATTTATGAAGTGAAAATTTGAAGTGTTAAAGCAGCAATTTAGATTCAGGAAGCAAACATTCTTTTATTTGGACTAAAGGGCAGGAATGCACTCAAATTGTTTAGGTTTGGTGTATATCCATTTTTTTCTATTGTTTTTTTGTACGTTTTTCAATCTACATTGTGAAGCCTGTTGAGACCATTGTTTGTGATATCGGGCTGTACAAATAAAATTGAATTAAATATGAAGAATAAATTACATGCTCAAGAGATAATGTTCAAAAAGTTTTACAACTAATTTTATCACCTTTTTAGAGTCACATTTTTTATCTATATGTACCGTATTTTCACGACCATAAGGCGCAAATAAAAGTCTTAGATTTTCTTCAAAATGAATGGCGCCCCTATTGTGCAGTGCACCCTATGTGTTGTGCAAAAACAAGAGAAGTAGATGAACGCTACGCTTGCAGTGATTCCAGGAGGTCTGACTAAGAAACTCCAACCGCTGGACATTGGTGTTCAAAGTAAGGCTGCAAGCGGCGTGGGAGCAATGGAGACCAGAGCTTCACGAAGGGTGGAAGGCAGCGCCGGGCGAGTTACACTACAGTTTACCAGTGGATTGTAGATGCTTGGGCTAACGTGTCTGCTGGCACTGTTGTCCAAGCTTTCGCTAAAGCAGGTATCATTTCCGAGGAGCCGCACGGTACAAAAAGTGACTCCGACGGCGAGGAAAGTGAACCTGCCATGTTGGATTTAGTGCAGCTGTTAGATTCTGAAACAGAGGATGAGGACTTGGATGGATTTGATAAATGACTTTATGACGACTGTAACTAATATTTAAATAAAACCAACCAAACTCAGTTTTACTCCCGATCTATTTTTAAATATGCACACTTGTCTGCGTGTGTTGTTGTACGGTGGACGTACGTAGTAGAGGATATGTATATCCTCTACTATGCCCTATCATCAGGTGCGCCTTATGTGTGTGTTAAATACAGAGCACACAAAACTGGGACTGCCCCTTTTAATACAGTGTGCCTCTTGGTCGTGAAAATACGGTGGCAAACCGAGTACCTTCAAAACCTTCTCTGCTGAGCTAAAAAATATCTGAATCACAAACTACTGTATTGCAAAATATAGTTTATTCATTAATATTTGTAAAATATTTTTAAATGGTCTTTCTCATATCATTCATGGTTTTACCAATAACTGTGCTGCTTCCAAATTTGCGTTTTCACGTTAGAGTGTGGTGATCGTTGGCTGTGTTTCCTGGTGAGCAAGAAACAAAGTGGGAAAAAAAAACACTTCTTGCCACAGACTTAATTATAAAAAAAGATGTTTATGTCAGAAAAATTGTAACAAAATGGATGGAAGCCAGGAAAGAAAATTACCATGGAGAGAAAGAATGCGTTGCCAATTTTTGAGAAGTTTGGCTTCTAATCAGTGATTGGTTGCATTAGACAAACAAAGAAAATCCCTTCACTACATCTGGTTTCAACGTACCATCTAGTCTAGATGGACCTGAAAGTCATTAAGAGGACTTCTAACAAATTTACGAGGTAATTTGGGCATGCCGTGACAGCCCATGACTCCACAGTGTCCCTAACCCTAACCCAACCCTAACCCTAAACCTAACCCTAAATGATCTGTGTTTAAACCTAAGAGGGGAATCTTCTGGACGTTGGTTAGGTGTGCATGTTAGGTATGAGCCCTTGTGGCTCCTGAAGTCCTCTGGTTCTGATTTTTTAGTTTGCAGAGTGAGGACCAGAACCTACAGTGCGGTATTGTCCCTCGTCTGTGGAACAGCCTACCAGAGGACCTCAAGGCTGCAGAGACTGTGTTTTTAAGTAGAAGCTGAAGACTTTTCAAAGCTGATCATAGTTTATCTATTTGTTCATTTATTTTACTATCAGTTAAATGAGTATGTTTTATATAAGTTTTTAATCTTCTGATGATATTTCCCATAAGTTCCGTCGTCTTCCACTTATCCGTGGCCGGGTCATGGAGGCAACAGCCTCAGACGGGAAGCCCAGGCTTCTCTCACCCCAGCTGCATCTTCTTGCTCACTCGGAAGGATCCTGAGTTGTTCCCCAGCCAGCTGTGTGACATAGTCTTGCCAGCGGGTCCGGGGTCTGCCTCTTGGAACTACCTCACCAGCGAGGCGCTCGGGAGGCATCCTGGCCAGATGCCCAATTTATTTAAATGTATTTCCCATAACTTTCATATATATTTCAATTTGTTTTTATTTATTCAAATTTATTATAGTCTTTAAATTAGATCTTTTTTTACAATTTAAAACACGTTCTTTTATATGTTATTATTTAGCTCCAGTGTTTCCTTATGAGGATCCTCTGTAACGGCAGCTTTGCCCACTCAGTCTGTGGGGTCATTGCTATGGGGGTCTGCATGGTCTGATGGGTTTTGATCCTGCGGTATAGCCCTGTAGCTGTGGTGTGGACGCTGGTCTCCCTGGTTCTTGGAAGCTCTCTGTGTCTCAGTTCTCAGTATGGGGACCAGGAACATGTAGGGGGTTCCCAAGGGTTTGTTTCCACACATCAGTGTCAAGCCAATGCAGATGTTTATACAATCATGTTTTTTTTTGGAAGATGTGTGTATGGGTCTGTGTGCAGATGTGTAACAGTTTTATTCTATTGTAACTACTTTTTTGGATTTTGTCAGTACATTGTTCTGCTTTTTGTATCAATCAAGAAAACCTTAATTAGTCCCAGAGTGGGGAAACTGCAAGAATTAAGGCATGCAGCCAACAACGACCCAAATTTTTGTAGAAGAGATACAAAAAAGGCTGTGGCTTCACCGCCACAGGTGGATGCAACTGGACAAGTCAAATAATTACACCAGTTACTTAACAAAAACATAAACAAACATAAACATGCTAAGGAAAGCGTCGAGATCAGGTGAGGGGTTGGTGGAGGGACGAGGGGGCGGATAAAGAAAGCAGTCGCTTCATGGAGAGCTTCTGAAGGTATGTGTGATAACCGGCATGGTCTACGCCAGTCACAGGAACTCTAGACTAAATTACTAGATTGTTTTTGGTTCAAGCAAAGAGCTTCCCATGCCTTCAGTCTGTCAGAGGACTCTTAATGGTGACTCCAATCAGGCGAATCACAAGAAAGGTACGTTATAAATACAATCTGATTGGATTCCAGAGAAACATGGAATCGGTTGTGAAGAAAGGGAACCAATGGGGAAATGACAGTGGTGGATGAAGTACTCACTTTTTGTACTTAAGTAAAAGTACAGATAATTAGGCAAAAAAAATTACTTAAGTAAAAGTACAAAAGTAGTTGGTGTAAATTTTACTTTTTAAGTAAAAAGTAAAAGTATTCAATCATAATTCAAATGTTATTTTTTTCCTATAGGGTGTCACCATGGTAACCAGGATAAATACTCTGCAGGGGTGTGACCCCCCTCTCCCGCCTGTTTTGGTCCACAAAAAATAAAAGGAAAGGGGACAAGTCAAGCTATCCCCTAGAAGGTCCAGTGAATGGGCACCAAAATGGTGGAAAATGATACTTATTTTTTAAAATGTTTTGGGGGGGGAGCCCCCAGTCACTATATATTGGCTTTGTTAAAGCCCCACCCCCCTTTAGAAAATTCTAGATACGCCCCTGCTCTGTGTAATGATGGCTCAACTTTTTATTTAGAAGTAAACACAACGAACAACAATCTTCTGACTCTTTTTAATTTGTACTGGATTTGATGTTAGGTTTTTGGCGCTGAATGAATGCGGAAAATGTTTCTCGATTCATGACTTCTTCTCCTGATCAACTGCTTCTTTTGATTTTGGCGATGCGGCTTCAAGATGCGCCAAAAAACCTGTGTATTTTTCAAATTCCTGAACGAAAATGTAACGAAAAATGTAAAACACACTTTTAAAAAAGTAGTGAAGTAAAAGTACAGGTCTTAAATTTTACTTAAGTCAAGTACAGATACACAATTTTTTTTACTGGGAAATGATGACCTAAGAACTAGACTGAAAACCAATGAGAGCAGATCTTGTGATTTTAACAATGTGCTCCTTTTCATTAAGTCGTAAGGAGACGAAGTACACCATACTTCCCCTGAACTTCTGGCTAGGTCGTCTATTGTTGGACTTAAATTGTTCTGATGGATGTTTTCTAGGTTCCTAAAAAGCAAGTAAAATCCCCACAAAGAGGACGGTTATATTAACAAATAAATAAAATAAGCCCTAAAGTATAGATGAATGTAAGTCTCTTCCTGCTGGAGTAACTGGTAACGGTCCAGTGGTACCTCCATCACACTCAGCCGTCCTGACCTAATTGAAGCCCAGCGGTCTGCCCCAGGTCATTCCCTAATACCTTCCTTATTTTAATGAGATTTTTAATTAGCATGTTAATTGCCTAACACAATCAGCAGGGTGACTAGCTTTCTGGCTAGCTGCTGCTGGCATCCTACTGGGCCATAACGCCGAAGCTTTCCACTCCACTGAGCCAGTGGAGCCTCCAGAGGAAACGCTGCTTAAAGAAACAAAGTGGAGAGTTCAGCATCCGAATGCAGAAAACTTTCAGTCCTCTCACCACCTTTTTTTATTTTATCAGTTGTTTTTCTCACACTGAGGGTGAAAGTGAAGTAGAGAATCTAAACTAAAGGTAGAAAACTGTTCTAATGGGAACAGATTAATATTAAAATGCTGTTTTTATGCATTTTTTTATGCCTCTGCCCCACATAAGTTGGAGGAGGCATCGAGCATTTGGGCTCTCCATGCATCCATGCTTCTGTAATACTTTTTGGAATGCCAAACTACAGACAGGATTTTAAACTGCTCACACTTACTCAGGACCATCTCTAGATGAACTGATTAGTTTTTTAGGGTCTGGCAACTGAAGGACAAAGTGAATTTTTTTTTTTAAATCTTACACATATAACTACTTCATCCTAGTTATCAAATAATCCTAAATCATTTATTATTAATACAGTGTGTGATAAAAGTGTTTCCTATACATTGTAGAAAAAGTTTCAAAAAAGTCTTCTGGACAGTTTAATTCTTCAACGAGACGTTTCGACTTCCATCCGGAAATCATTTTCAATCTGAATGAAATGGACTGAAACCTGGATCTATTTATACTAACCTGAGTAAAAGGTAAAAAAATAGTAAGAAAGGCTCGACCAATGAGCCTGTGTTACCTAAGATGGCCGTGAATGGCCCCTATTGTAGCCACAGACCAGTAAACGAACCTATTAAAAAAAAAAAAAATGCTAAAAGCCTGGTGAAAAGAAAAAATACTTGCTAACGAGAGGCGTGAAACTGGGTCACGAGGTGTCATCTTTAGTCAATGGCTTCAAAAGGCTGCTATAAATACCGGGCAAAACGTATCTAACGCCTCCACTCCGATTCAGTGAGGGATTTTCTTTCATCACAAAGATGGCTTCTTTCACCCCTCTTTCAAACCAACCTTTCTTTCTACTTAGAATCTTCACCTCACTGTCCTCAAAAGTGTGTTTGGTGGATTTAAGATGCAGAAGTACAGCAGACTGTGGACCACTTGAGGCTTCTCTTCTGTGTTGGTAAAGTCTTTTGTGGAGCGGCTGCTTCGTTTCACCAATGTAGTGTTCTTTGCAGCTACTTTTTTTTTTTTTTTTTTTTTTTTTATAATAGGTTTGTTTACTGGTCTGTGGCTACAATAGGGGCCATTCACGGCCATCTTAGGTAACACAGGCTCATTGGTCGAGCCCTTCTTATTATTTGTTTACCTTTTACTCAGGTTAGTATAAATAGATCCAGGTTTCAGTCCATTTCATTCAGATTGAAAATGATTTCCGGATGGAAGTCGAAACGTCTCGTTGAAGAATTAAACTGTCCAGAAGACTTTTTTGAAACTTTTTCTACTATAGATCACTCCTGGATGAATGAGGGACTACACGGATTTTTCCTATACATTGATATACATAGAGTATGTTCTATCACTAAAATCGCCTTTAAAAGACATGTATAAATAACGTTTTCTTATGATATGACATCATAAAAAGAGGCATTCAGTGACCATCGTATAAGACAGTGTTTTGTCACTTTCACAGCCACATCCTTAGAGGCTTAACAAATTTCAAATGAGCTGAATCTTTTACATTTAGTCAACATTTCAATTTGTTAAAAACTTCCAATTTTATAACCAAATTGTGTAGAAAAAGCATCTGCAATCATGCTACTTATTTGCTTTTAAATTGTATTAACTGGTGTTCGAGCACCAAGTCACATCTCAATGTTCTCATCTGAGCACAGGACCAAAGAAAGGATGAGCATCCCTGTGTATGTATCTGTAATGCTTTGTAAAAGCATTACGAAGAGGCAGGGTCTCTCGAATGGAAATATAAACAAAAGTAAAAAAAAAAAATCTCTAAAAACCCCCCCCCCAAAAAATTCAGACTGTCTTTAATAACTAATTATCCTACGTGAATCGTCCCTTTTGAATGCGCTAAAGCATAATTCTGTTTATCCTCACTCAAAGGAATTTCCGTCTTTTTGTATGTCAGAGACATTAAAGATATTTATGTCTTTACCTTGCGAGGTGTTTGATTTCCCTCGGCCTGTTATTGTGCCGTGTAGAGGAAAGCCTCCATGCCTGCTGCGGCTGGAAATGAGCTTGATGGGAGTGGAGTTTGTGCACAATGAGCTTAAAAAGGTGAAATCACAGCGGGGAAGTGATGCACGGTAAATGTATTTATTGGTGGAGCTTTTAGTGTTTTTTTCCGTCTTTTATAAAAAAAAAAAAAAACAAAGCAAGGGCACTGAAAAGCTTATTAGTGGCTCACAAATACTAATAATAGCCATTAGCACTTTTAAAAATGCCTTTTAAAAGCAGGCGGATGGGTAAAGTTTTCTTAGTTGCATCTTAAATCATAGGAAGTAAAAGCCTTTTGTGATCTTTCTAAAATTCAAAGTACATATATGATTCAGAAAATGGTATCATTTGGCATCATAAAGCTAATATTTAAACAATAGTCTTAGACACATTGGATGCTTGTCCTGGGGGAGGGGTCCCTCTTTTGTGTGGATCCCCATGAGGTTTCTTATTTTTTCCCTACTGATGGTTTTTTTTAGGAGTTTTTCCTCACCGTGAAGGAGTTTTCTTGCTGTGTATCTGTTTGTACATTCCTCTTTTTTCTTGTTTTTCTTTCTGAATCTTTAATGTGAAGCCCATTGACACAGAAATTCTGTGATTTTGAGCTCTACAAATAAAATTGAATTGAATCTGTGCCACATCATTATATTTTACTGGACCGATAAGTTCCACTCTTAGCAATATTATGAACAATACAGGCATAGTGGTGACAGCGGGAAAAAAGTGTGCAATACTTTGTTTCAATTTTCCTTTAGAAGTGGAGCTTCTGCTTTCCTGCTGCACTGCGAATGGAAGGGGTTGCATCGGTCGCATTGTGCAAACCTAAGTAGGTCTAGGTTATTTAATCTGTAATTGTACATTTTGTCTGTCCATCCTGGGAGAGGAACTCTCCTCCGTACCAACATGGGGAAAAAAAACAGGAATGAGTTGACACCAATGCCTTGAGCAATCCGCCTCCACCTGTCCTCCTGACTGTATTAATATTGAATGGTTGAAGTCTATTTGATAAGCTGAAGAAGTCATACATGTAAGGATCTTGTGTATGTTTAAGTACCTTGCCCTCTGTTACCTTGACATTTTGTTGCATAACTTTGAAAAGCAAATCAGTTCATCAATAGTTGGTACTGAACGGCCTGTTTAATTAAATCGCTCTGAGAATAAACAGGTTTGAGAGAAAACGCGTGTCAAAGAATTCAAACCTCGACCTTTATAATCTTCACCTTTGTTTGCATGACCCAAAAAACCTAATCAGTTCATCAATAGTGACTACTGACTAACAGTGGGCATTTTCATTCAAATTTCTTCAGTGTATCCCAGATATTTGAAGTGCTGAGGCATAAGTGACTATATTTCACTCTATTTGGTATGAATGACCTGAGACTTTTTTGAGAAGGGGTTAGAAAGATAGTGTCAATGATTGTTTCAAAGACTCTCCCAACAAATCCTTCTATGTTTATTTTAGGTTTACGTCCCCAAAAGCACAATTTTACTAAAATAGAAAAAAACATTTTGATGGATACAAGCTTTCTGCAGTCAAAAATACCATCACAAGAAAAAGACATGCAGTCCAAAGTTGGTAGACCGGGTGAAAAAGATGCTCATAGTTTTTCCCTCAAAAAGAATCACATCTATTAAGAAAAGAAAGTCAGAATTTTTTAAAGACTTGGGGTCCTCTAAAATGTTGTGGGAGGGGTCTTAATTTGTGAGGAATGACCTGAGAACTAATAAAACTAATTAAGAATGGTCTGTATGGGTCATAAGATGGCTACACTTTATTTCCTGACTGGTAGGGTTTATCTGTTGTTGTTTCTCTTGTTATTGTTTTATCTTTATCTTTTATATAAAATCTCTTCAGTCGTTTGGGACAAATTACATTCATAGAAGTGTTACAGAAGCATGAACTGATGTAAAGCCCAAGTGCTTAAAATCTACTCCACCTTTATGTGTAGATGCATAAAAATCAATTGGATTGAAATATGTACAGAATGAACATAATTATGTGAACCAAAGGAAATGTGTTGGATGTAAATGAGGTGAAAGATTGAGAGGAATCAGTGTATTTTCTCATCACATCTCTCCTGTTTGCATCCCTATGGCAGCAAGTCAAGGCTGCGTAGATGAGGCTTTTCTTTGTAATTTACCTTTGCAGGTATCAGCATCTACTGGCCTTCAACAACCGTCAAAGACCTTTGATTTAGCTCTGAAAAGTTCTTACCAGATCATTTTTCTTATTGTTCTGTCAAATCTATCTTCTCCCTTTTTTTCTCTAATCGCCCTTTTTGCCATCCCTCCCTCCACAGCCAGATCTATTGCATCGAGAACGCCCATGGCCAGCTGGTGCGTGACCTGGACTTCAATCCCAACCGTCAGTACTACCTGGCCAGCTGTGGAGATGACTGCAAAGTCAAGTTCTGGGACATTCGCAACGTCCAGGAACCTGTAAAAACCCTGGAGGAGCATTCGCACTGGTAGGTGGGCGCACATGGGTCATGCGAGGGATGAATTGTCCAAGTGGATCAGAATGTTTGGGTGGAACACAGACCGTTAGAGTATCAACTTTAAAGGGAGGAGGATAAAAGTGCTTGATCAGGAGTAGTCGGTGTTTGATCAGTATGAGCTTTGAAATGTGAGCTTTTCCATTAGAAAGTGAAAATAATGCTGATGGGTTTTGTGGATCCTGGTCTCCTGTCTGAGTTTCCACTTCCTGTTGACATGGAGAGTTGTAGGACAGCTGTAGACAGGATTTCTTATCATTTAGACATGAGCATGCAATATTTTTCTCACTATTTACATTATTAAAGGATACAATGGAATGCAATATGGAGCAATTTGATACAATGCAGTATCAAATACCAGTATGTATTACAGTACAGAGAATAGGATGCATACTAGAGTATGACATAATGCTGGACAGTGCAATACAACATTACAATACAGTGCATTAAAATATAATCTGATAAAACTCTAGAGGAGAATTTAAATCGGGGTGCCTGTTATGTCAATTGTGATCAGTCTCATCCAATTGGTTGGTGCACGACCTATTGAAAATCTCTCTAGGCCACAAATACAGTGTAAAGCACATCAAGTTTGAAAAGTTAGCGCATATTCTTTTATATTTTTAGTTGGGTGCATTTACGTAAAAATGAGAGTCCGTGTTTCAGAGCACTGAAACACATCCTGCTTTTGTTAGAATCTTGGCGTGGCAGAAAACAAAATCTGTGGCCAAGAAAAACTGGTTGTTCGAATAGTATCCGAATGCTGAACACTCAAGCTTGCAAATTACGTAAACTTACATGAATAAAATTGGAAACCAGGCATTAACTTCCAATTACAGTGATGGGAAAACGTCCAACCCAATCAGTTAACAGAGATGATGTCGTGACATGAACACAAGCGTACATCCACGCCATGTTTGTAGTTCTATGGCTAAAAAAAGGTCACTCACGGTATATGGTCCGAGTTAGCAAA
Source organism: Neostethus bicornis (assembly GCA_902685375.1). Lineage (NCBI taxonomy): Eukaryota > Metazoa > Chordata > Actinopteri > Atheriniformes > Phallostethidae > Neostethus > Neostethus bicornis. The sequence goes on from LR738552.1 coordinate 3,635,762, forward strand.
TATTTCCAAGATCGAGAATTTAATGACAGTGTTTAGAAAGTTTATTCTTAAAGACGTGGTTGCTGCTGACAGATAAAGTTTATTTTTACATTGTTTTTCGGACTACACTGACCTTTTGGAGACGTTACATCACGTCCTTTCCTGACCAGAAATTGATGATAGATTGTAGATTGCAACGTCATTCCGCAAAACATTTGGGCGCGAACTGCTAGTTAGAAAAGCTCTGGGTATTTGCTCTTCTGTCCGTCCAACAATCGCCTCCATTTTCAGCTCTAAGCATGCATTAATTTTTATTTCACACCAATTGTAACTTGCTCTTAGCAGCACTTGCACGCTAGATGCCAATATTGTCACATGTCTTCTTCTTCTTTTGGTATTTCCCTTCAGGGGTCACCACATCATCAGTTTCTTCCATCTAACCCTATCTGCTGCAACCGTTTCGGTCACACCAACTATCTTCATGTCTTCCTTCACTGCATCCATGAACCTCCTCTTTGGTCTTCCTCTAGTCCTCTTTTCTGGTGGTTCCAAATCCAGCATCCTTCTTCTGATGTACTCTCTCTCTCTCCTCTGCACATGTCCAAACCGTCTCTGTCTGGCCTCTCTGACTTTAAAACCTCTAACATGTGCTGTTCCTCTGATCCTTTCCATCCTGGTCTCTCCCAGAGAGATCCTCGGCATCTTCATCTCTGCTACCTCCATCTCTGCTTCCTGTCTTTTCCTCAGTGCCATTGTCTCTAGACCAATCAGCATGGCCGCTCTCACCACGATTTTGTACACTTTCCCTTTCATTTTATCTGAAACTTTTCTGTCACACATCACACCTGGTACTTTTCTCCACACGTTCCAGCCTGCCTGCACACGCTTCTTCACCTCTTTTCCACACTCTCCATTGCTCTGGACTGTTGATCCCAGATACTGCAGAAAATGTGATAAATTTTAAATATAAATCCTGACCATACCTTCCTCAGAAATGTTTTGGTTGAAGCAATAAAGTTCAAACCAGGTAAAAATCTCCAAAAAGCTGACTTTATGGTTAAAAATTGACAACTTTGTCTCAATTTTATTGTTAAATAATTACAAATATGACTAATAAAGTCACTCAAACTGATTTATTTATCAAAACAAATGACTGAATGTTAAAAGTGATTCAGAGTGAGAACAAGCATCATGGTACGTACGCACGCTGATTGGCTTCTTCTTTCATTAATTATTTTATCTGATCGGTAATGAACCGCTGTGATTAAAGTACTGATGCACTCGTTATTGTGAAATCTGCAGAGGCAGGTTTGGTTGTGCCGGTCAAATACTCTGCAAGGCTGCGGGCAACGCTGCGAGCCGAACCCGCAACTGCACAAGGCATGTGTGATGCTGTGTAGACACACACTGACACACACTCGCTGGGAGCAGAATACATGATCAGTGTGTCTACGAGGCAAACTAGATCCTGCCACTGCACGGAAACACACACACACACACATCATATATATATATATATATATATACTGTTTATATACAGTATATATATATATATATATACACAAATATCCTCACACACATAGACATACAGGTACATGCTTACACACACAGACAAAAGCAGGATGGGAAGCACACACGTGCACACACACAATGTAAGTTTAGGATGGAGAGTGCATGTACACACACACACACACACACACACGTAGATGCACACACACACATTCAGGATGTAGAGCAGGCACATTCACATGCACACACACACACAAGCACAGATAAAATGCAGTATTTCAGAGTGTGTGCACATAAAAGCACACACATGCTAGGAGAATCCACACACACACACACACACACACACACACACACACACACTTTCCTGACAGACATTATCTCTGGGTGAGACTCAGCAAACATCCGTAACGTAGATTCCTGCAGATAGGAAAGAGGGTGTGTGTGTGTGTGTGTGTGTGTGTGTGGCCTCGGGGCTGCTGGGGGTATTAGGGACTATTTTTTAGCATGGAAGCGGATTATGGCAGTGCCTCGGTTCTCCCTGCATCCCTCGCTGGGAGGGACCGCACTCTGTGGCGCCCCGGGCTCGCACAGAGCACCGACTATCAGCAAAACGGAGAGACAAAAGGAGGAAGAAAATGGAGAAAATCCAAAATACGATTGAAAACAGCAGTGAAGTTGTGGATCATTGAGTTTATGATAATGATCATATGTGAACAAAGCTCAGATGTTGATGATAAGCCACCAAATCCTCGTTTCTGGCGGGTAAACACATCCAACCAGACATCGTTTCTGGCTGGTTTATGTGGGCGGCTGAGAAATGCCAATGTGTTGGAGTCTGTGCGGTCTGAAGCTTACGTTACCCCCTATATCCGTCCTTTACCATCAAAATGTTCTTTGCATTTAACAGCCATGTTCTCAAAGCATTTCTACCAACTTAAACTCTTTATTTAAACTCATTTTCAGGCTCATAGATTATCCAGGTAAAATAACTGAGAGCTAAATAGGGAGTGAACCAGATCCTTGTTCTAGTTTTTCTGTGAACAAATTAGGGCTCAGTCGATGTAAAGTCCTTCATAAACACAGCAAGCAGAACTTTTCTTTGCTCTGAGCCTTTATTCCTCGCCATTATTTCACTTGTGTATGAGATCCAGAGGTACTCACAATATGCATTTACATGCTGTTAGATGATGTTGCAAAAAAACTTGTACTTTCAAATACAGCAGTTTAATATCAAATCTGAGCTTGCAAACTTTGCAAGCAACTTGCAACTTTTAGTCTCTTGCGGTCATGTGCAGGCACCGGCTTGAAAGGTTTTTGTTTAATGACTGTTATAATTTTATACAAACAGCCTGAATTCAACTCGAGTTTTCCACTATCCAGTCTTGAGACTTACAGTACCAACCAAGCCCTTCAATCTCATTTTCAACTTTGAACACTTTCCATTCATGTGTAAGTCTCCAGACGCCCCAAAAGAGCATCGGATGCATCTTCAAATGTGAGATAGATAGCAAAGATACTACACAGAATCCTGAGAAGTGCTGATGAAATTACAAGTGATGTCTGGTTAAACTCAGCTGTCGATATTTTTACTGTAAATGAACTTTTTCAGTGTGTTGCATTTTTATGTAAATCAGTTTTACATTTTGCCAGTTATAAGTCATTTTGCCACAACAGAAAGGCGACCTGTGTAGAGTGTATCCTGCCTCTTAGCTCTGGGACCCGCAAATCCCCCGGCGGGGATAAGCGGTTCAGAAGATGAATAAATTGTTTTAAGTGATACAGACATTTCTTACTGTAGATACTGTAAACAAAGGTTTACAGAAAGCTTCTGTATTTTCATTATTTTATACAAAATGTACTTTTTTTTAATAGATTTTGACTTTGTCTGAATCTTATCACCGCAAAAAATAAACTTGATGAGGTTTTTTTGTTTCTTTCATGCATCTCTGAGTGAATTCTAAGCTCTCTTGTTCAGTATTTGTTCAGGATCTAAAATCTTCGATCTTGGCCGAGGATTTTGTTCTCTGCTCACATTCTATCATAAGCAGGAAGTGCACGTGGCCTTTTCACACTTTCACACTGTCCTTCCCTGTAAAAAAAAAAAGAATGCCTGCTGTATTTGACAGTAAAGTAGACGTTTTTTTGGTAACATCATCATTTTCCTTCAGTGGAGTAAAACTCTACTGAAAGAAAAAACTGTGTCATTCTAAAACTAAAACGGTAAACCATCATTGATTCAAATGATTACAAACTACTGGTGGTTGTTTGAATCTCCAACTTTATTACAAAGGAAACAGCGTTATCACACTGATTTTCAGCTTGATGTGTTGCATGTTTTTACTGGATAAAAGTGGATTTTGGCTTAAAGATAAACAGCATAATGATGATGAAAATCGTAAGGTATTAAAACCTGTGTGGTTAAGAGTAAATCTAAACTCTGACCTTCCATTTATCCACGGTCTGTTTGTTAACTTTACCTCCGTAATGCTGTGCATGTTTTCAGCATTCTGAGTTCTCACTGAATCCATCCTGCAGGCTGGTTCACCCACTCTCTGGAACAGACATTGATCCATCCAGCACAGGTGCTGAAAGGTTTGATGAACACCTCGTATTGTGTGTCGCAGGGTGTGGAGCGTCCGTTACAACCACAGTCACGACCAGCTGGTGCTGACGGCCAGCAGTGACAGCCGCCTCATCCTCTCCAACATGGTGTCCATCTCCTCAGAGCCATTCGGACATTTGGTGGACGACGAGGAGCTCAGCGAGGGTGAAGAAAACCCCCAGGAAGACAAGTAAGAGACACGTGTTACGAAGCAGAGACACCCAAACTTTTACTTTCTCTTACATTTTTCAAAATGTAACTTTAAAAAATGTTTCACATCATTGGTTATGATTTATTTGATTTTATTCGTTTTATTCACCAGAAAAGAATTCTGGTGTTCACGTGCGTGTATTGGCCCCGATGGCCTTCCATATCTGTACACACTGTTTATTTTGACAGCATGCACATCACAGAGACACACACGTTTTAATGGGAGCGTTGTTGTTGTTTTCTCAACAAAGCCAATACATCTAGAGTGCACCACCTAGTGAAAAAACATCAGAATTGCAGAAAAATAAAACATTAAAAAGGTGTATTTAATTAATTTAATCAAGTTCGGCGGGCTGGATTAAAACGCTCAACGGGCCGCATATGGCCCGCGGGCCGTACTTTGCCCATGCCTGTTCTAAACTGTCCACGCTGCAGTACATCCACCAAAACTCTAAAAACTGATACAGAGAATTAAATGGAAGATATCAAAGTGTAAAATGATGTTTTTTTTAATATGATGTGTTTAGGATAAACCTGAAACCAGGATGATGCAAAATTTTACTTAAAAAAAGTCACAAATAGTTTCTAAGAATATTTTTAGAATCAGAAAATACTTTAATGATCCCGCACATGGGAAATTTGTGTGTTACAGCAACAACCAGTTATCTGCTGACTTTAAGTGAGTTGTTGTTGAGCCTGACCACGTAGTAAAAGAAAGACCTCTGGTACCGAGATGTTTTTAAGCGGAGCTGTCTGAGCCTCTTGGAGAAGAAGCTCCGCTGTTTGTCTAGAAGTGGGTAGAGATGATGGTCAGGGTTGTTCACGATGGATAAAAGTTTTTTCACTGACCTTCTCCCCATCACTGCTTCGAGTGTGTCCTGTTGGCAGCCAATGACAGAGCAAGCCTTTCTTATCAGTTTATTCAGTTTGTTGGCGTCACTGGCTGTGATGCTGCTCCTCCAGCAGATGACAGAGAAGAACAAGGAGCTGGCCACCACAGACTGATAGAAGGTCTCCAGGATCTTGCTGCACACATCGAAGGACCTCAGCTTTTTTAGGAAGTAAAGTCGGCTGCAGGTCGTCTTGGAGGAATTATCTGAAATGTGTAAAATGAAACAAAACAAAAAAATCGATCATCAATCACAACACTTTTATTCTTCCTTACATACAGACGTGGACGAAATTGTTGGTACCCCTCAGTTAAAGAACGAAAAACTGACAAATCTCACTTAAATCACTTGAAACTCACAAAAGTAACAAAAAATAAAAATTTATTAAAAATTAAACAATCAAAATCAGCCATTACTTTTGAATTGTTGATTAACATAATTATTAAAAAAAAAAAAACTAATGAAATAGGGCTGGACAAAAATGATGGTACCCATAACTCAACATTTTGTTGCACAAGCTTTTGAGGCAATCACTGCAATTAAACGATTTCTGTATTTGTCAATGAGCGTTCTGCAGCTGTCAACAGGTATTTTGGCCCACTCCTCATGAACAAACAGCTCCAGTTGTCTCAGGTTTGATGGGTGTCTTCTTCAAATGGCATGTTTCAGCTCGTTCCACGTGTGTTCAATGGGATTCAGATCTGGGCTCATGGAAGGCCACTTTAGAATAGTCCAACACTTTTCTCTCAGCCATTCTTGGGTGTTTTTGGCTGTGTTTTGGATCGTTGTCCTGTTGGAAGACCCATGACCTGCAACTGAGACCAAGCTTTCTGACACTAGGCAGCACATGTCTCTCCAGAATGCTTTGATAGTCTTCACATTTCATTTTACCTTGCACACTTTCAAGACACCCTGTGCCATATGCAGCAAAGCAGCCCCAAAACATCACTGAGCCACCTCCATGTTTCACCGTAGGGACAGTGTTCTTTTCTTTGTATGCTTGGTTTTTGAGTCAATGAACATAGACACCGAGCGCCTCGCGGGCGAGGTGTTTCGGGCACGTCCCACCGGGAGGAGACCAAGGGGCAGACCCCGGACTCGCTGCAGAGACTATGTCTCACAGCTGGCCGGGGAACGACTTGGGATCCTTCCAGGTGAGCTAGAGGATGCAGCCGGGGAGAGAGAGGCCTGGGCTGCCCGTTTGAGGCTGTTGCCCCCGCGACCCGACCCCGGAACAAGCGGAAGATGACGGAACGGAACATAACTAAGAAGTTGAGGCTAAAATTATTATTATTATTTTTTTTTTTTTAATTCAAGCTCGTCTTTCTTTTGAGGCTAGACTTGTAGTTGCAACGTTCATGTCAGCATTTGACTATGAAAATGTAGTTTATATGATGTGAGCATTGGACACAGCTTAAATCAGTGTTTTTCAACCACTGTTCCGCGGCACTCTAGTGGGCTGACAGAGATTGTCCGGTGTGCCGTTGGAAATGATTCTGTTTCCCTTTCTGTGGTGATCGAGACCTACTGGTAGCTCCAACAGATTGTTTTGGTTGATCTAATGATGTTTATGTAAAAAAAAAAAAAAATGGATTACATCATCTTTATTTCTGTTTATCAGTACGAAATCTTGTCATTTTTTTAGAGACAAGCAGGGCTGTCCTGTAACCATAGCAACCCACTCTTCTCTACTTTTTTGTTGCATGTTGCTGTCCATCCCTCCCAAAAACTACCCCCGCTAGTGGTTCGTATTTTCTACATGTTTTTGTGACGTTACGAGAAAATTTAGGTTGCAATTTAAAGCAGAAAAATTTTAGATTCTAATAAAATCTCACATTTTCTGCGAAACATTCAAGAGAAAAAAGTAGCTGTACTTTTTATTTGAAAGAAGAATCCTAAAAGATGATAAAATAGGTTTTAATGTGTTGATTTGATTCCTGTTGAAGACGTTGGTGTTAATCACTAAATGGTCAATATAGGTAACCAGAAAGAATCGTTTTCAACATTTTTGGTTCCTGGTGGGCCTCAAGATATCTTTTTATGGAAAAAATCTACCTTGACATGAAAAAGGTTGAAAAACATTGGCTTAAATCCCTTACACACCACTGTGTACTTTACACATGTGTGGATTTGACTTCATTATTTATATGAAGGTTTAAACACCTGTATTTACTTATTTATAACCGTAATCTTGGTCAGCTGCCTTCGTACCTTCAAAGGTACACTGTCCAGAAAGATGCTGGCGTTTACAGCCATGTTTTTATTGTCTGTTCCCAGGGTTAAGTCTGAATTTTCAGTTTTCTGCTCCTTTCTGGAACATTTTACAGGATGGTTTCAAACTGAAGGAGCTGGACTGTTTAGAATAATTTAAAGACGTCTTTGAAAACAGGTTTTTAGAATCAATAGCATGCAAATGTTCTTGAAACTTTCTGAAGCAAATAGATTGATCCATGTTTTAAATGTATTTATAATTTTATACAGTAAACGTTGGTGTGATGCTACTTGACTGAGATGCTCTTGAAAAATAGATTTTTAATCTCAGTGAATCTTTTTCTGGTTAAAAAAAAAATTGTTTTTTTTTCTATCTTATTACTGTTAGTATAAATAATCCAAATAATGTATAGCAACGCTTTTTTTAAGTTTTTGTTGTTATTGTTACCAAGCACCAATTTGGTAAAGCACAACAAACTAATACATAGAGGTTATTAAGCCAAAACATCTTTCAGAGGATTATATCATCCAAAATGAATCCACACCCAGCAACCAATCAGATTTGAAACCCAGACTCATGGTATAATTACATTGGAAAAGGATGCTGGATTTGGAACCACCAGGAAAGAGGACTAGAGGAAGACCAAAGAGGAGGTTCATGGATACAGTGAAGGAAGACATGAAGATAGTTAGTGTGACCGAAGAGGATGCAGCAGATAGGGTTAGATGGAAGGAACTGACTTGATGTGGCGACCCTGAAGGGAAATGCTGAAAGAAGAAGAAGCATGGTATAATTACATTTAAGAGTCAACTTATGTGAAACTGAGGAATCTCAGATTCATCCAAGTATTTATGAGACTAATTCTTCTCATTGTCAGTTTCTGTTCGGAATGAAAATAGCATGTTCGTACAGTATGTCTTCAGTGCCGTGAAATGACTTAAATAACTGCCATAAAACGGTTGCGAGCCATACATGGTTAAATCATAAGTCTATATAAATCGTTATCAATGTCTACAATTAAGAATGGATAAATTACACTAATTTATTGTGTCATTGCTCCCACAAATTCATGCACAAGTACTCGCTGGTGAGGTGTTTCGGGCACGTCCCATCGGGAGAATATCAAGAGGCAGACCCTGGACCTGTTGGAGAGACTATGTCTCACAGCTGGCCGGGGAACGATTCGGGATCCTTCCAGGTGAGCTGGAGGATGCGGCTGGGGTGAGAAAAGCTGGGCTTCCCATCTGAGGCTGTTGCCCCTGCGACTCAGCCCCACATAAGTGGAAGACCACTGAACGGAAGTACTGGTAATGTGGTTCAGTACAGCCCAATAACAGATGCTGATATCGATGCATTTCTATTTATAATATATTAGAATTTAATACACAGTGGTGAAGATGGTGGAACACGATGGATTTGCCTCAGTCAGATTTTCATCAAATCTGTTACGTTGTCATGGAAATGCAAAAATAAACCTATTTGGAGTTTTTTTTTAGTTGTTTTTGTTTATTAAACTGGACCGTTTATCTATGCAGATTTAATTAATCTGTATCTTATCTGGTTTCCATAGAAACCACCATCTGCAAGTCAGTAGGAAACATGGTCACCATTAGTGAGCAGAAGAGCTGATGAGGTGTGGACTTCTCATTACTGACTCAAAAGCTGTTCTGAGGTCAAACAAACATGAACGAAGGTGTCCTCTACCAAACACGGAAATCCAACCAGCAACCTTCCTTTAAAACCAAGTATGGTGTCATTAGAATCACATACAAGCGTCTCGTTCCTTCCCTCTGTTACAACAACAATATAAATTCAATTTTCTAATTATGATCCAGCATCATGGCCTCCCACATTCCTCCGAAACCCGCCTGGAAGTGGTCCGGAGAGGGGACTCCAACACGACATTTGGATTTATTTTGCACATTAAGCGCTCAGCGCCGACAGGAGCTGCTCCCCGCAGACTGCAGCCGGAAATAAAATCACCACCAGCAAACATTTAGAAGGACAGCAAAGAACAAAAGAGCTCATGTGGGAGTGCTGGAGTAATCCCAGCTAATACTGGGCTGGGACTGGGTTACACCGAGGATTGAGGGGTTTTTAGGGATAAGGCCAACAGACTGTTATTCATCACTCACTGTGGGGAGGGGTGAGAAGTTTAGCTGTTTGGTCAATAAGCTGCAGAAACACGTTGAATTTTCCTGGTTTGTTTAAAGCTCTTTATTATTAAAAAGGGTAGTCCTTGATTGTTTGACCTCATGAGAAGATTCATGTGTGATGACGTCCTGTACTTCAGTCAAGGATCATTATTCAGAAGTTTTGGGCTCAAAGTAAATCTCAGAGAATACCGTTTATGAGTCTATGAGGTTTATAGTTTCTCAGAAACATCCAAATACAAACATAAAGTAACATAATTTTTATACAATCTTTCTCACTTTTTGTTTCTGCTCAGGTGCTTCATTTTGGTTCATGTCTATCTGTTACATCCTCACTCGGGGATCCCGATGTGTTTCCCGTCCAGCTGTGAGACATAGTCTCATCAGTGGATCCGGGGTCTGCCTCTGGGTGTCCTTCTGTTAGGACATGCCCAAAACACCTCACTAGTGAGGCTATTGGGAGGTATCCTAATCAGATGCCCGAACCACCCTATGTGGCTTCTCTCAACCCAGAGGAACAGCATCCTTCCCCCACTTGTGAACAAGACCCTGAGATACTTAAACTCCTCTACTTTGGGCAGGATCCTGTCCTTGACCTAAAGGGGGCGTTCCACTCTTTTCCGAGGGCGGAGACTCAGATTTTGTGGCGCTGACTCCCACCCCGCCCACTTCACAGTCAGCAGCAAATAGGTCCGATCTCCAACCGATTGGAGGTCTGTTAAAGTAAAATAATGATTATATGAAGATGTTTGAGGAAAGACTGGTTACACCAAGGTTTAACCTTGGTTACCAAAGGTTACCAAACAAGTTAAATAAGAAGTTACTTTTTTATAATCGAAAGTATCTAAAGTGTAAAGAGAGAAAATCTAATTAGGAATCTGCAGATACTTGGAATCTCTGGAGCGTGTTTAGTCTAGCTGACCAATTGAAATGCCAAGACAAGTTTTCACAGCTGCCACGAAATGTTCCAGCAAACTAACCCGCTGAGAGAGTCTCATTTTAATTGGATAAAATCTGGATTTAGTTTTTTTACAGTATAACCCTATCGATAGGATGTGATTGGCTGACTTGACATTGGTGAAAACAGGAAGTAGAACAAATGGGTCTGATTTATTTCTTCTTCACATCATTAACCTCCAATTGGTTGCTCAGATCAAAATAGAAACTTCTACAAGAATCTTATTTTTCTAACTGTGTGCGTGTGTTTGCTACACGCAGGAGCAAGGAGCCCCTGAAGGACAGCGTGGTGTCCACCTACGAGGAACACGAGGACAGCGTGTACGCAGCAGAGTGGTCCTCCGCTGACCCCTGGCTCTTTGCCTCACTCAGCTATGATGGACGCCTAGTGATCAACAGGGTTCCCCGAGCCCTCAAATACCGCATCCTGCTGTAACAGGGCGAGACGGGGAGGTAACTGTGAGAGATGGAATCATTCCTTTATGTGTGTTAAACTTATTACTGTACAAAAAACTTTTCTTTGATGAATTATGGACTCATTGTGAATGTCAGTGCTTCTGAGAGATAAAAACAAAATGAAGAAAACCAGATGTTTCAGTGTTTCTTATCTTGCATACCTGAGTTTGTTTGTACATCGGAAAAAGGATGCTGAGTTTGGAACCACCAGTAAAGAGGCCTAGAGGAAGACCAAACACGAGGTTCATGGATACAGTGAAGGAAGACATGAAGATAGTTGGTGTGACTGAAGAAGATGCAGCAGATAGGGTTAGATGGAAGAAACTGACTTGCTGTGGCGCCCCCTGTAGAGAAATGCCGGAAGAAGAAGAAGATTATAAAAATTGAAGTACAAATCTTATTTCAAGGGAAGTGTTTATTAAAACCTAACCAATTTATCGGTTAGCATTTTTGCATCCTTGTGAAACATCCCTAATCAGCAAAAATGTTACCGACTGGCCCCGACGAAATACTGTCCGAACATATCCACTGTACGTTCAGATTTACAAAACTTCCTCAAACGTGCCACCATGTGACATCACATTCAGAATAAAGGCAACATTGACTGTGTTCAGACCTAGAGAAAGAAAGCAGAAAAAGACCATTTTGTGTTCTGTGTGGTTTGTATGAACAAATCCGTTCCGTTGTCTTCCGGTTGTGCGGGGCCGGGTCAAGGGGGCAACAGCCTGAGACGAGAAGCCCAGGTTTCTCGTCCTCCAGCTCACTCGGAAGGATCCTGAGTTGTTCCCCAGCCAGCTGTGAGACATAGTCTCTCCAGCGAGTCCGGGGTTTGCCTCTTGGTTGGTAAGTTTTGTTATTTTTTTGCTTGATTTGATTTTTAGAAAGCTTAAGTTTTGATTTGTTTAAATTTGTGTTAAAACGAGAGATTCTGTCACTACGACTAAATTATTGTCATCTGTTTCCACAATTTAATTAAATAAAATTTAACATACTCATAAAATGTAATGTGCAAACTGGACTAAACATCTGACGGTGCAAATTCTACTGGTGCTTTATTCATCCACATCTACACCCTTTCCTCCATCCACATGTGGACCTCCACTCTGAGACGGGTTGATGGAGTCTAGGAAGGGGAAACTGGGTGGAGTTGCATGTGGATGAGATGTTTTCTCCCAACCGTCCCTCCCACATGTCTTGAACCTCAAATGTTTGCTTTACATCCTGATGATGACGCCTCAGGGTCATTTGAGTCCCGTCTTCAAAGGATGAAGGTGGAATTGAATCCTGCTGCTGTGGAAATGAAATTTTAAACAAAAATTAAATTTCATTTAATTATTTATTCCTGTCAGCAAAGTAATATGAATCCAGCTGGTGTGTCTGCGTGAGAGAGGCTTCCAGGTGATTATTAGCTTTGAGAGTTTGGCTCATTTACATGGCAGGGAATTTATCCGACCTGGGGAGAAGGGAATTACTCCCCAACATGGCGCAGGAAAAGGAGGAAGAGTTAGTGAAGCGAGACGTTTTATGTTTATGGGGTCCCTATTCGGGCTGCGTGATGGCGTACTGCAGGAGTCCCCATTACGTGGATCCCATCGACCTGTACATCCCAGGAAAGGTTTCAGTAGATCTTAGATCTTAAATAGTCTTCAGCTGTTTTTATTTACCCTCAGATTAAAATCTCATTTTGTTTACAGACAGGCAGAGCTGTAGCTTGTTTACTGCAACCATAGCAACCCTCTTGTTCTTCTCTTCTGCTTCTCTATTGCATGCGTTCTGCTCCACATGCTTTTGAGACATTAGGAGAACATCATGTCTGAAAAATGGCAGATTCTGGAATTAACACCTGTGTTCTGTATAAGATTGAAGGGAGTAAAAGTTCCATTTGAATCTTAGCTAATCATTTTAAAGGCATAGGCATATTTGGATGCAAATATGTCAAAACAGCAAAAAAAAAAATCTAGTCATCCAAAAATTCCAATAGTGCAAGTATTAAGAGGCTTTAATGTTGTCTTCTGGACAGCGTATTTGAAGACTGAGACGTTTCGACTTCCATCCAGAAATCATTTTTAAGTTTAAACTTCTTGATCTTTAAATACACTGAGACTATGTCTCACAGCTGGCCGGGGAACGACTCGGGATCCTTCCGGATGAACCGGAGGATGCATCTCGGGTGAGAGAAGCTTGGGCTTCCCATCTGAAGCTGTTGCCTCCGCAACCCGGCGGAAGATAATGGAACATTTTGACTTGCATTCTAGAGTCCTTTTCAATCAAGAAGGAACCCGAGAACTGGTTACAAGTTGTAGAAAAGGCTTCAAAGTTGTCTTCCGCACAGTGTCTTTGACAATCGAGATTTTTCTACCTTCATTCAGAAGTCTTGATCTTCAAATACCCTGCCCAGAAGTACTTTGAGGCCTTTTTTTTTACAATGGATCACTCCTCGATGAATGAGGGATGACATGGACTTGGTACTGGAATTTGATTTTTGCCCCGCCCCTAAGAAGGATCTACACCCTAAAACCTGTTCATACACTGTTAACGTAGCTTGTTAAACAATGATAGAGTGGGTCTTGGCTTGGCGTCTGTTGTTGTTCAATTGCCTTCGATTGTCCAATCTGAAACTGACTAACCAAGTAGACGCTTTTCTCTTACAAACATGTTTATATTCTTGTGAAACAGATAAAACTTGACCTGGTCCCAATGAGACCACTGATTCTGTGTTAAGAATCCTCTCTAGACCAGGGGATGAGAGCTCTGTTGTATACTCCAGGTAAGTTGTATCTTAAGCCTCTATTCCGTTTCAGAGAGGGTTTTCATTTTTCACAAAGATGGCTTCTTTAACACCTCTTTCAAACCATTCCTTCTCTCTACTTAGAATCTTAACCTGGCTGTCCTCAATTTTGTTTGGTGGCTTTAAGATGCAGATGTAAAGCAGACTGGGAACCACTCAAGGCTTCTCTTCTGTCTTGGTACAATCTTTTGTGGAGAGGCTGTTTTGTTTCACCAATATAGTGTTCTTATAGCCTCCATCGCTGCATTAAATAGAATAAACTGCATTATTTTGTTATTTCTGTGGGCATCTTGTCTTAAGGATGAATTAGTTTCCGTCTTAATGTGTCAAAACAGAGAAGACATGTCTGAAGATTCTTTTTAACTGACACAACCTGATACATGGGAAACAATTATCAACATCAACAAAAACTGGACTGGACTCATAACACCGACGCACTGTACAGGAAGGGTCAGAGCAGGCTCTACCTCCCGATGAGACTGTGGTCCTTTGGAGTGAATGGGGCATTCCTGAAGTCCTGTACAGCTGGTTTGGTACCAGGCTAATCACCAAGGTGTTCAGGATAAGTTTGGAATCCAGTTGAGGGAGGAAGGTCCAGGGCTCCCTCTGGCAGCAGGCGACTGGATCCTGACTAGAACAATGACTGAATAAGTGGAGATAAGGCTGTTATATCAAAAGCAAGTATCCATCCGAGCCATGTTTGTTGTTCGGTGGCTCAAAGTAGAGTTTGATAAGCTAATATTTTCCACTGGATGGCGCTCTGTCCTATTGACTGTTTTTGATGCATGGATCTGCACACACATTACTTTTGATTCTATTCTATTTTTTTCCTAAAACTCAATCTTACAGTCTCCAAATGGATAGATGAACAGCCTGGTAATGCAGCAAATTATCTTTATTGCAGAGGGGCTTCATCAAGACAGGAAATTGGAGATCAGGTGGCGATTGAGCTTGAATGTTTAGCAAAAAGGACTAAATAGTTTATTATTTAAATTTTAGACAAATTTAATTTTTGCTGCAAATTTCTGTTAATATGTTGCAATAAATCTTTGTCCGACCCTCCGCTCACATTTTAGGACCTATGTTTGGCAAGGTATAGAAAAGTTTGCTCCCTAATGGTCTAAGCAGTTCAGAATAAAGATAAATGGGTCTTAATGCTGAATTGAACCAGTCTGAGTCTTGATTATTTAAGAGTCCAGGGAGAGAAATGAGAACATAGACATGATTCTTCTGAGCAGATGAGGACTGCTCCTCCTCCCTCCTACAGAGTAAAAAAAAATCCTTTAAAATACCTAAAAATAAACAAATGATTAGAAACATGTGGGATTTAGCGTTTGAGCGAGGAGGCTTGGCGGAGAATCTGTTAACCTACTTGCACCCGAGCTGCAGTTCTCTTTGTTCCCGTGTTCTCAGGCTCCTGGAAGCCTCGATGAAACACGGTCCCATCACTTCTGATGTTCGCTCGGAGCCAGCGAGGATGACTACTTAACACTGACGTGCAGGCTGTAGCCGGGGAAAAGCTGTAAGCTACTTATTTACCATCCTATCGCTGCTGGAGGAGATAAACTCCTGTGGAAAGTGGAGAACAGCGAGTATGAAGCTATCAGAGAAATTACAGCAGGCCTCTTTGTCTGCATCTGGGTTAGGCTTTCAGGAAGTCTAATTAAGTCCCAGCTCAGTTTTTTCACCTCTGTGTGGTCGAGATCCTCTCCACGTTTGTCCAGCTGACCTGGGGAAGCAGATGAGGTGTCCGGCTTCCTTATTGTCCTGTAAGGACCAAACATGCACTCTGAGTGGATCCGCTTTATTTATGAGCTTCTGCTGCCACAGCGCACATAATTACCTCTCAGAAGCTGTAATTGGGCTCATTTCTCAAGTCTGGGGCAGAAACCTTGCTACCCCACCCCCGCTGCTTTCCACCCTCTTACTCTGCCACTGGAAGTCATCAGACCGCTGAGCAGCGAGTCACCCATCACATCTGCACACATCAAAGCTTCAAAAAGCTCTAGATTTCTGGTATTTTATTGTGTAATGTGACAAAACACACGATTTCTCATCCCTTCATCAGACCGACAAAGTCTTTGGACTTCATTTACTCAGAATTGCGTCGATCTTTGGCTGAGCAAGCATGTTTGCTGAGCTCTACACAAACATAGGATTTATTAAAACAACTATAACTGTCCTTATGCATCATCCGTTCCGTCATCTTCCACTCATGCGGGGCTGGGTCGCGAGGGCGACAGCCTCAGACAGGAAACCTAAGCTTCTCTCACCCCGACTGCATCATCAATTACGGGTCATAATTCTTATAAATCACACCCGCGTCAGCCAACTTGATGTCTAACCACGCCTCTTGAATCTCAAACAAGGATCATTTAAATGTAATAACTCATGTACAACAGTCCTTAAATGAGCCGTTGGCACCTGGAATCACTCATGAACTGGGGTGAGGCGGTCACCACGGCAACCATATAACTGACACACATTGATCTGTCAGTGAAAGAAAAAAGATGTGGTCCGACTTGAAAAAAGAGCAACGCACCAGGATTCCATATCAGCCAATTCCTTTATGCATTGATAGTGAACTACAGCATAGAAACTTGTACATGAAAGGGCACAATCTCAAAACGAAGTCAAATATGGGTCCGTGTAGTCCCTCATTCATCCAGGAGTGATCCATAGTAGAAAAAGTTTCAAAAAAGTCTTCTGGACAGTTTAATTCTTGATCGAGACGTTTCGACTTCCATCCGGAAATCATTTTCAATCTGAATGAAATGGACTGGAAACTGGATTTATTTATACTAACCTGAGTAAAAGGTAAAAAAATGTAAGGAGGGCTCAACCAATGAGCCTGTGTTACCTATGATGGCCGTGAATGGCTCCTATTGTAGCCACAGACCAGTAAACGAACCCTATTATAAAAATGCTAAAAGCCTAGTGAATAGAAATTCCTGCTAACGAGAGGCGTGAATCTGGGTCACGAGGTGTCATCTTTAGTCCATGGCTTCAAAAGGCTGCTGTAAATACCGGGCAGAATGTATCTAACGCCTCCACTCCGATTCAGTGAGGGACTCTCTTTCATCACAAAGATGGCTTCCTTCACCCCTCTTTCAAACCATCCTTTCTCTCTACTTAGAATCTTCACCTCACTGTCCTCAAAAGTGTGTTTGGTAGCCTCAAGTGGTCCACAGTCTGCTGTACATCTGCATCTTAAATCCACCAAACACACTTTTGAGGACAGTGAGGTGAAGATTCTAAGTAGACAGAAAGGATGGTTTGAAAGAGGGGTGAAGGAAGCCATCTTTGTGATGAAAGAGAGTCCCTCACTGAATCGGAGTGGAGGTGTTAGATACATTCTGCCCGGTATTTACAGCAGCCTTTGGAAGCCATGGACTAAATATGACACCTCGTGACCCAGTTTCATGCCTCTCGTTAGCAGGTAATTTCTTTTCACTAGGCTTTTAGCATTTTTATAATAAGGTTCATTTACTGGTCTGTGGCTACAATAGGAGCCATTCACGGCCATCATAGGTAACACAGGCTCATTGGTCGAGCCCTTCTTACTAGTTTTTTACCTTTTACTCAGGTTAGTATAAATAGATCCAGTTTTCAGTCCATTTCATTCAGATTGAAAATGATTTTCGTATGGAAGTTGAAACTTCTCGATCAAGAATTAACTGTCCAGAAGACTTTTTTGAAACTTTTTCTACTATGAAGTCAAATATGGTGGTTGACAATGGGCACAAATCCTAGCTAACCATCTTTTTCATGATGTGGTTTAATGTTTTGATCCTAACATGGGATGGAGGGACTGTGTCCACGAGTTTGTTCCCTAAAACTTGGCATTGATGACTAAAGGCTCTACCTCCAACAGGACTTTTAGAAATCCCGTAACAGCCCTGCATTTTGTGAACAAAGTGCTGTCTTAGGTTGTTACAGGCCATAGTTTAGGAAGGGGCGACGCAATTTATGACCATTTGAGTTTTCCATTGTTTAAATTAGAAACTCAATGAAAAGTGATTAACTTATAATTCATATAATGTCTATAATAAAAATACACATGTTTTACATATAATTTTGTAAATAAAATGCTGCTAAAGTTGCTGTAAATTTATTTAAAAATATTTTTCTAAAGATATGATTAGATAAAAAAATTCAAGGTTAAATTGACCGTCTGCTTCTTAGTTTTTCTAAAATTATCATTATTTTTTTAATTCTATCATCGTCCATGTTGTTTTTTGATTTAATCTAATTATTTTTCTTTTCAATAAATCTTCTCATGGCTCCAGATCCTGTGGACCCAGGCTGGCA
This sequence comes from Neostethus bicornis, assembly GCA_902685375.1. NCBI lineage: Eukaryota > Metazoa > Chordata > Actinopteri > Atheriniformes > Phallostethidae > Neostethus > Neostethus bicornis. Next base: position 3,653,829 of record LR738552.1, read on the forward strand.
GAGGGTGTGTGTGGTGTGTGTGTGTGTGTGTTGGTGGTTCGAGGCCGAGTGGGAGCTGCTACACGGTGACTTTTCAAACCTCTTTGTCAATCATCAGCCTACGAACAGCACCCCATGAAATCCATTAAAACCAATTTAGGTGGAGCGGCACAGCTCAGAGCGCCACGAACGCTCCAACCCGCCGTGAATTAATGACGGATTTTCCAAACTTTGCTGGTTTGACTTGATTGCTGAGAATAATTTCCAGGACCTGGCGTGTCACTCATTATTATATGGTGAAAGAGGTGCTCAGCGAGGTGCCCAGATATTAAAACTGCTCTTTCACTTCTCTCTTCTAAGCTGATTCTCTGATCAGTGCATCTGATTAGTCCCATTTCTCCCTGCACTTACACGTCCAGATGTCCGTCTCTCCTGCAGAAAGACGGAACGTTTCTATCACCGTAAGGTCTGCAAATTTATTTTAAAGGTTCTATCTTGTGCAAAATCAACTTTTCAGATGTTACTAACTTCTAATAGTAATGTGTGGACTTTCTATTTTATCACCAAATTGTTTGTCTTATTTATTCAAAAGTTTTGGATCATGACAACGAATGAATGGTTGCTACATTGATGACACATTCTATGTAGGAGGGATCACTTCACAGAGGCTCCACCCACGCTACTTCCCGACACCATAACACCTAAAAAAGCAACAGCGTAAGCATTTGTAGCTCATTACAAGATCTTCTTCTCCTTCCATCATTTCCCTCCACGGGGCGCCACAGCAAGTCAGTTTCTTCCATCAAACCCTATCTCCTGCATCTTCTTCGGTCACACCAACTATCTTCATGTCTTCCTTCACTGTATCCATGAACCTCTTCTTTGGTCTTCCTCTAGTCCTCTTTCCTGGTGGTTCCAAATCCAGCATCCTTCTTCCGATGTACTCTCTCTCTCTCTCCTCTGCACATGTCCAAACCATCTCAGTCTGGCCTCTCTGACTTTATCTCTATGTGCTGTTCCTCTTATACTGTCCATCCTGGTCACTCCCAGAGAGATCCTCAGCATCTTCATCTCTGCTACCTGTCTTTTCCTCAGTGCCACTGTTTCTAGACCAATCAGCATGGCCGGTCTCACCATGGTTTTGTACACTTTTTCTTTCATTTTAGCTGAAACTCTTCTATCACACATCACACCTGATACTTTTCTCTACCCGTTCCAGCCTGCTTTAACACGCTTCTTCACCTCTTTTCCACACTCTCCTTTGCTCTGGACTGTTGATCCTAGATACTTAAAATCTTCCACCTTGTTTATCTCTTCTCCCTGTAACCTCACTTTTCCATTTGGATCCCTCTCATTCACACACATGTACTCTGTTTTACTCTGACTAATCTTCATTCTGATTCTTTCTGGTATAATATCTAGTAGTGTAACTCACCACATGATAAAAGTTATTATTGTTTTACCAATCAGGAATACTTAACTTGTGCTGCCGTACTGCTCGTCTTTCATACACCTCAGTCATCGTCTGATTCAGCTGTTTTTTTTAGAGATATGTTGTCTCGTTGAGATAAGCTACCTACAGGTCGAAAAGTGCAACTGAGAACCAAATAAAGCAAATTTTATTTTACTTCAAAAATAACCACTGGAGTTGATGTTTTTAGCTCCATCTTTTTGTAGATCTCAATCCTTGTATAGATCACAATCCTTCTGTAGACCCCCATACTTCTGTAGGTCTCATCTTCCTGCAGACCTCCATCCTTGTGTAGACCTCCATCCTGCCAGAAACTCCTCTGGATGTGTGTCCTCCTCCGACCCAAGACTCTCCCTCCCCCCTCCTCTTCATCGTGTCCATTCGTTCACATCAGACATGTCATGCCGCGCCAAGCGCTCGCTCGGACACACTCGTGGGAAACGGCTGACCCAGATCTGTCTCCTCTAGACCCGGGTGACCACACACACACTCGGCCACAGATGCACTTGACATTTGGGTCACTGACAAGACATCAGGTGAGGACAGAAGAACCCAGGTGACAAGGAGAAGCAGTGAACCTTTGCTGTGGCATACACACGCCGGTCTCCTCGCTGCGTCTGGCTGTCAGGCGAGTGGGGACGGACGCGCTCGGCCTTGCAGAGCCCGATCACAGGCTGACGTGTTTTTCTGCTGGAGATCAGATGAAACTGGAACCTCTGTCAGAAAACCACTTCTCAATAGGACAGGTCGATGTTTCTTGCGGTCGCCCCATCCTCCACAAGCTCAACAGATGCTTTTCACATCAAATCCATCCCATAATACCTATTTGACTTTTATCCAAATCAGGGGTCTGCAGCCTTTATTAACAAATAAGACTTTTTTTTTTGCTTGCTGATGACAATGTCTGCCATTTTAATAACCTGGTCCCTGACGCTCTTTGTGGAGAGAGGCTTGTCTCTCTATTCGTTTATGTCATCTTCAGTTTATCCAGGACATGCGGGCAACAGCCTCAGATGAGAAGTCCAGGCTTCTCTCATCCCAGCTGCATCCTCCTACTCAACCAGGAGGATCCCAAGGCGTTCCCTGGCCAACCGCGAGACATAATCTCTCCAGCAGGTACAGGGTCTGCCTCTGGGTCTCCTCCCGGTGGGACGTGCCAGGAACACCTCACCAGCAATGCGTTTGGGAAGCATTCTAACCAGATGCCTGAACCACCCGTCTGGCATTTTTCGACCCGGAGGAGCAAAGGCTCTACTCCCTATTCTCCTCCCGGATGGCAGAGCTCCTCACTCTATCTCTGAGCTAGAGCTCAGCCATCCTGAGGAGGAAGATCATTTCAGCCACTTGTATCTATGATCTTGTTCTTTCAGTCACCACTCTTATCTGGTTACCATGGTGAGGGTAGGAATGTAGATCCTGGTTACCATGGTGAGGGTAGTAACGTAGATCCTGGTTACCATGGTGAGGGTAGGAACGTAGATCCTGGTTACCATGGTGAGGGTAGGAACATAGATCCTGGTTACCATGGTGAGGGTAGTAACGTAGATCCTGGTTACCATGGTGAGGGTAGGAACGTATATCCTGGTTGCTATGGTGAGGGTAGGAACGTAGATGCTGGTTACTTTAGTGAGGGTAGGAACGTAGATCCTGGTTACCATGGTGATGGTAGGAACGTAAATCCTGGTTACCATGGTGAGGGTAGGAACGTAGATCCTGGTTACCATGGTGAGGGTAGGAACGTAGATCCTGGTTACCAAGGTGAGGGTAGGAATGTCGATCCTGGTTACCATGGTGAGGGTAGGAACTTCGATCCTGGTTACCATTGTGAGGGTAGAAACGTAGATCCTGGTTACCATGGTGAGGGTAGTAACGTAGATCCTGGTGACCATGGTGAGGGTAGTAACGTAGATCCTGGTTACCATGGTGAGGGTAGGAACGTAGATCCTGGTTACCATGGTGAGGGTAGGAACGTAGATCCTGGTTACCACGGCTTGTTTGAGTCTAACTCTCACTTTAAACCGAAATTCAGTGATTCCCGGGATTGGAATCTCTGAATGTGGAAGAAGCATTCAGGACTTGGACTTTCCATGCGTTCATTTTTGTGTCCAGGTTTTTGTAAAAGCGACATAAAAACTGAATGGATGGATAGTTTTACAGTTGATGAATGGGTAGATGGAAGGAAGGAAGGGTGAATAGATGTTTCAGTGGAGGAATGGTTGAACGGATTGAGAGGTGGATGGACAGACAGATGTACAGGTCTGTGTGTTACTATGACAACTGATCTATCTTATTAAATAACAGCTGGACTGAACTAAAGGCTCCAAATTGTAATTAACCTTAATAAACGTAAGAGTTTAATGATTTTATCCTTGTCTACGGCTCTTCCTGCAGCATGTCTGAGAGTTTCTGCTGCTGCAGATTTAAACCCACATGAATATTTGATGGAATATCTGATCAAACTAAATGTAAATGTGGATCCAATCTGTACGTTTCACACAGAGAGGGGGTCATGTGATGAAATACCGGGTGTCTGATCAATTCCTTTAGATGTGGGAGGACTGTCCTTCGTGCCCACACACACACATATACACAAACACACACACGATGAATTAGTATTACATTCAAGCTGCTCTGAGCCTCATTCATGGCTGTGACAATCTATTCTCAGAGGTGCACGCTCTGTTATCTGCTGTGGCCTTTGTGTGTGTGTGTGTGTGTGTGTGTGTGTGTGTGTGTGTTTGTGTGTGTGTGTCGGCTATAATAAGCCTCACTCTCAGTCTCTCTCCCTCCCTCCAGCCTTCCAGTTCCACTTCTCTGAGTGATGCGGGTTGGAGGAGGAAGTGACCTATATAGGCTGCATCTCCAGCTCTGCTCCAGCTTCCTGCATCTCAACTGTGTGTGTGTGTGCGCGTATGTGTGTGTGTGTGTGTGCGTGCGTGCGTGCAGAGGAAGGAGTGCATGAATTATTCAGCAGATGCCTCGACACGACCGCCTTCAATAAAACCATCCCCCTTAATGAGTCTTAATGACAGGCATGGCGTTGAGACAATCAAAGAGTGTGTGTATGTATGTATATGCATGTACGTACGCGTGTGTGTGTGTGTGTGTGTGTATCTATATACTGTATGTGTATTTGGCCCCAACCAGTCATTGGGATTTTTTAAATCGATGTCGATACCGATTTTAAGAGCGCTAGAAAGGCTGATTTACAAATGATCAAACTTTAACAAAAAAACAAAACGTGGACGGTAAAATTGTTAGCGTTAGCCATTGCGCCAAATCGTTGAACCATGTCGTTCTTATAAACATATACTATTGCCAGTGGTGGAACGTAACGAAGTAAATGTACTTCGTTACTGTACTTAAGTAAAAAAACTGTGTATCTGTACTTTACTTAAGTAAAATTTAAGACCAGTACTTTTACTTCACTACATTTTTACAGCAAATATCTGTACTTTTACTTCGCTACTTTTTAAAAGTGTGTTTTACATTTTTTGTTACATTTTCGTTCAGGAATTTGAAAAATACACAGTTTTTTTTAGCGCATCTTGAAGCCGCATCGCCAAAATCAAAAGAAGCAGTTGATCGGGAGAAGAAGTCATGAATCGAGAAACATTTTCCGCATTCATTCAGCGCCAAAAACCTAACATTAAACATAGTACAAATTAAAAAGAGTCAGAAGATCGTTGTGTTTACTTCTAAATAAAAAGTTGAGCCATCATTACACAGAGCAGGGGCGGATCTAGAATTTTCCAAAGGGGGGCGGGGCTTTGACAAAGCCAATATATAGTTACTGGGGGCCTCTCCCCCAAAACATTTTAAAAAATAAGTATCATTTTCCTCCATTTTGGCGGCCTATTCACAAGCTCTTCTAGGGGATAGCTTGACTTGTCCCCTTGACTTTTAAGTATTTATTTTTAGTAATTATTTTTTTTGTGGCCCAAAAGAGGCGGGAGAGGGGGGTCACACCCCTGTAGAGTATTTATCCTGGTTACCATGGTGACACCCTATAGCACAACAAATAACATTTGAATTATGGTCGAATACTTTTACTTTTTACTTAAATATTACAATTTACACCAACTACTTTTGTACTTTTACTTAAGTAGATTTTTTTATTGGTACTTTTACTTAAGTAAATTTTTTGCCTAATTATCTGTACTTTTACTTAAGTACAAAAAGTGAGTACTTCATCCACGACTGACTATTGCACATCTAAAACCTAGATTTTTTAGGTAGCCAAAATAAACAAAATAAGCAACAAAATAAAAAAGCGTACTTGTTGTTCAAACAACGCAAACAAAACAAAAAAAATCCAAAAGGTCAGTTTCTGCTTTCTTCCTCTGCGTTGATGTCATGTGACACAAAATCCATCAACGTCATTCGACGAGCTTTTTGCCAATTAGCAATGTCTCATGAAAGTGTAATTTCACAATTTAATCAGCCAATCGATGAATCAACCGGGCTCTGTTGTGTGTGCATGAATATGTGTGTATGAATATGTATGCGAGTGTATATGAAGACATGAAGGATGGTGCGTTTGCTGCCTTTGCCCCGGGCTCTGTCAGGGTTGCTGCTGGTAAAACTACGTGAGACTTTGAAAGCAACATGAAAGGCGACGTGTCAGCGGGAGGAGAAGCTCGCTGCAATATTTCCCAGCAGCCACCTGGTTCTGAACTACATCATGACTTCATCCTTCCTCTTCGTCATGTTTACAGCCTGGCTAAACCCAACCACTCTGAACAGGGAGTGGTAACATCTCTACTAACTTCACTTGAGGAGTTTTCTTTTGAAATGAAAGTTAATGGAAAAATCAAACATTAACGGGTTCAGTTTTTCGCTCTGTGGTATAAAATCTCTCCATATAGTAAAGCTGGTGGAAGGATGGGGGCATGTCTTAACTGTGGTTTCTTGACTAGTTCACTTTATCCTCGAGGAGAGCTGCCTCTCCTGGTGGTTCCAAACCCAGCATCCTTCTGCCGATGTACTCGGTCTCTCTTCTCTGTACATGCCCAAACCATCTCAGTCTTGCCTCTCAAATTTTATCCCTAAAACCTCTAACATGTGCTGTTCCCCTGATATACTCATTTCTAATCCTGTCCATCCTGGTCACTCCCAGAGAGATCTTGAGCATCTTCATCTCTGCTACAAACATCTCTGTTTCCTGTCTTTTCCTCAGTGCCACTGTCTTTAGACCAATCAGCATGGCCGCTCTCACCACACTGTCTCTAGACCAAACAGCACGGCCGCACTCACCACGGTTTTGAACACTTTTCCTTTCATTTTATCTGAAACTCTTCTATCACACATCACACCTGATACTTTCCTCCACCCGTTCCAGCCTGCCTGAACACGCTTCTTCACCTCTTTTCCACACTCTCCATTGCTCTTGGACTGTTGATCCTAGATACTTAAAATCTTCCACCTTTTTTATCTTTTCTCCCTGTAACCTCACTTTTCCATTTGGATCCCTCTCATTCACACACATGTACTCTGTCTTACTCTGACTAATCTTCATTCCTCTTCTAGTGCAAACCTCCACCTCTCCAGCTTTTCCTCCACCTCTTCCGTCCTCTCACTACAGTATAGTTTTGTTCTTGTATAATGTTGTCAAAAAGGTGTCCAACAATATTCCTCCACCTGCCCTACATCACAACCTGTATTATTAATGACTAGTCCAGGCTCATGGAAGGTTGAACCAGTCATTTCCCAACTAACAATTTAACGTTCCCAGAACGTTCTGGGAAGGTTTTTTGAAGGTTAAGAACGTTCTTTAAATTTATTTTTTGGTTTTTAGAACGTTCCTCTAACTTTAATTTTAACCATAACGTTTGGAATTTGGTTCTCTCAACGTTCTGGGAAGCTTAGGTTCTAACATAACCACCAGCTAATGTTTAGGGAAACAAACCTTGAGAGAACTCCAGGCTAACGTTCCCCGGAGGTTCTCTGTTTGTTGGGTTGAGGAAAGCTTTTACATTTTTTACTTTTGTATCTAAATTATTGTATGAATTTCTAAAAACCGGTCTGTAGGAGTGTCATGATCCCTTCACTTGCCACCAGAGGAGCCCTGAACCTTCCCTCATCACCCTGATTATGGACACCTGAGGTTGATTATTTTGATGCCACCCACCTGTGGACCCTGCTGCCTATTTAAGGGCAATCACACCAGACTTTCTCGTCGGGTCATACCATCCCTTCCAGCTAGGTCTCCCTGGTTGCCTGACCAAGAAACATTCTGAACAATAACCTCTTGCCATGCCACTAAAACCTTGTTATTCTTTCACAGCATTACTGGGCTGCCATTCTCATATAAACCATGTTTTCTGTCCTGCAATTGGGTCCTCCTCCTTCCACCTGCACTACAATAGAGGATACTTTATTTAGCCCTTACTAGCGAGATTGAATTCCCCAGTAGCACAGTCCAAGAAGAGCATTGAGCTAGGTGAGTCTATTTATCTCCTGAATGGACATTCTGAACACTGAGCGGGGCTGAGTGGCGTAGAATGCAGGTGGAACAGTCACTGAGTGGACGTCACGCATACATTTCTCCTGAGAGACATCCCATCATGCCTTTTGACCAGTTGTTTGTGCTCCTCTGTCCACCTGGTTCGTATTTGATGTATTCACGGCCACTCAGATGCAGATGTTTGGGCTGGGGATGGTGTCCCCACCCTAACAGCTGTCCTGTTAGAGGGAGGATTCTGTGATTGTGATGGATGTTTATCCATCAGCCCGGAACTTTTCCTTCATCAACAAAACTATTCCAAACAGATTCAAAGAGAAAAACTTTTGATGTAATTTGATTCTCACAAAATGACCGAACGATGTTAGGTTGATAAAATAGAAATAATTCCCAACAAGAATGAGTCGACGTCAATATATTAGAGGATCAAAGGATCATATCATGAAGACACACACATTTTAATGGGAGCAGTGTTGTTGCATCTTTGGCGCCATCTAGTGATAAAACATTAAAATTGCAGGAAAAATAAAACATTAACAAGGTTTATTTATTTAATTTTTTATGTTCGGCGGGCCGGATAAAAATGTTTACGGGCCGTATGTGGCCCGTGGGCCGTAGTTTGCCCATGCCTGGGTTAGATGGAAGAAACTGATTTACTGTGGCGCCCCCTGAAGGGAAATGATGGAAGAAGAAGTCGACGTCAAGGTATTGAACAAAACGCCCTTTGCCTTCCTTTTATCATAAACTGTAGTAAAAAAAAAAACAAAAAACCCAAAAAAGTTAACATCTGAAATTTTAGATTAGAAACAATTTTGGAGACCCAACTGTTCTGTTACACCAACCTTTTTTTTAACTCATAAACTGGATTTTAAATTTGGCTTTTATTTTTCAGTCCCTGTTGGAGGGAAACTTGGCATGAGGAGCAGCTCTGTTGGTGTTGGCTTCCTTTAAAACGGATCATCTCAAAAACATATGCAGCTCAAAGCAAATCACCTTTTTTTTCCAACTTAATGTGTGACGTGTCCCGCTGTGCGCGGAACACAAACCTAAGGAAATCTCTGTTTGTTCCTTTTGCTGAAAGACACGAGAGCATCATCCATTAAGATGGAAGACCAACCTGAGCGGAAACGTACTTAAAAAATACAATGTCATTCATCCATCGTGCTGTGGATGGTAAGGAGATGATTTCACACCTTTAAAAACAGCTCATTTCTAAAGGTTCATTGCTTTAAATTTATCAACAGATTTCCGTTTTTGGTTTGTTTTATGCTACAAATGTTTGTTTCTATAATTTTCTCCAACTTTTCATTCATTATCACTATGTCTCGATTTAAAGCTCCAGGTTTCTAAACTGGAATTAATTAGCAACCAGATTTGATCAGATCAGATAACATATACAACCTGCACCAAATAGGATTTGTAGCACCTGAAAAATTTAAGCTTCAGTGAAATCTATTGTTTTAAAATGAGCTTCTTTTTTTTTAACTTCTTGTATGAAACACCAGATGCATCCTGGTAATAATCAGACACATGAGATTACTACAGAAGAGTCAGAGGTGAGGTTTCTGTTACTGCGTTGGTGGAAATTCACCTGAAAGGCAGGAGAAGTGTTTTTTTTTTTCCTCTTGTTCTTTCAGAGTATTTTGCATTCTCACTGTTTTATGTTGTTTTCTGGATTCAATTTGTTTTCTGCCTGCATAAAAACCTCAGTTCAGAACTCAGTTTACAGGAAAATACTCATGTAAATGATTTAAGGAGTTCTATAGCGAGTAAGGCGTCCGAGGAAAGCGTAAATTTTCCGCCTGATTCATCAGATTGTTTCTTTTCTTTCCATGGAAACAATCTGACCTTGATCGCTCCATGGTGGATTCCTTCTAGAGGGGACCAGACGTGCGAACACTCGGAGTAATCCAGAAAACAAAGCTTAAAAATAAACTTTTCCAACCGCATTTTCCCCCTGAATAAACTTTCTAAACACTATCTTTGTTCTGGTTTTAAACTCTGGAACCATTCTCAACATGTACGGTCGACCTCTATCTTTAGCTACCAAACTACAAACACAGCCCAGAAGGATACTTCTATCACTTTACAGCATCCTTTTTGTTTACATAGAATGCTTTCTGATCACTGCAATCATAAGTTAATGCTTGCAATCCTTGGCTAGTTGCTAGATTAAGAAATATACTGAGCAAAGGCACCAGATGGCACTAGGCAGATTAGAAACATGTTTTAAAAAAGGGCATGGTGTTCGAGGAATGGGTAAATGGGTAAAGTCTACTAGAAATGAGAAAAATGGTTCTAGTAATGACGAAAGTTTTTGTTTTGAGTTATGAAAATGATCTATGAATGACCAAATTCTTTCCAGGAGTGCATGTAGCATTTTTGGAATGAGTGACGTATTTTCACGACCACAAGGCGCATATATGTAAAAGTCTTGAGCGGCGTGCTCAAGACTTTTACATATGTGATGTGAAAAAAAACAAGTGAAGCAGATGAAAACTACGCTTGCTGTAGAGGTCTGACAAGTAACTCCAACCACTGGACATCAGCGTGAACCGGCGTTTTCCAGGTACACACTCTGCTTTGGGGATGTAGTGTTTTTAACTCATCAACTTCTGCCGTTAATTCAAGATTCTTTTATGTAAACATAGTGAAATTTTGAATGACTTCAACCAATAAGTATAAAAAGATACAAAGTGGAATTAAAATGAAATCAAGCACCAGCTAAATGGTGAGTTACTGTATATCTATATCTCTAAACAGTGGTGGAATTTAATCAAGTAAATGTACTTCGTTAATGTACTAAAGTAAAAAAATTGTGTATCTGTACTTTACTTAAGTAAAATTTGAGACCTTTACTTTTTACTTTTACTTCACTACATTTTAGAGCAAATATCTGTACTTTTTCTCCGCTACTTTTTAAAAGTCTGTTTTGTATTTTTTGTTGCATTTTCGGTCAGGAATTTGAAAAATATACTTTTTTTTTTAGCGCAACTTGAAGCCGCATTGCTAAAGTCATACTGTAGAGGGAGCAGTTGATTACCTGCGGTCTCCAAGAGGGAAAATAAATAATGAATCGAGGACCAATCAGAATCGAGAGTAAACATTTTCCGCGGTCATTCACCGCCAAAAAAAACTAACATCAAATATAGCGCAAATTGGAAAAAAAGTCAGAGGATCGTTGTGTTTACTTTTAAATAAAAAGTTGAGCCATCATTACATGCAGTATTTGTCTGTGACCCTAAAACACAAAAAATAACATTTGAATTATGGATCGAATACTTTTTACTTAAAAAGTTAAATTTACACCAATTACTTTTGTACTTTTAGTTAAGTATATTTTTTTATTGGTACTTTTACCTTTCCTGTACACAGGGAGGAGCGCGTTCTGTCCTCCTGCACCTCCAGTAGTCCACTATCACTTCTTTGACTTGCTATTCAAGATAAGGTTGTTCTCTGAACACCAGTGTGTGAGGCTCTGGACTCCTCTCTGTACTGGGTTTCTTCAACGTTGGTTGTGAAACCCACCACAGTGGCGTCATCTGCAAACTTCACAACCAATCGTTTGTGGAGAGGGTGAAAGTGTGGGGCTGAGCACACAGCCCTGTGGTGTTCCGGTGTTGAGAATCAGTGATGCAGATGTAAGCTCTCCAGTCCTCACCACATGGAGCCTGTTGGTGAGGAAGTCCTTGATCCAAGAGCAGAGTGATGCTCCTGGTAAGATCCTGCTTCCAGAGAGCCTGATAAAAACACACACCATGATCTCTACACACCCATGTTCCTCATGCTTTTGCCTGCCGGTTCTCTCAGGAGGCATCAGTCACACTCTCACCAGCTGGTGAACTCTTTCCACACCTGCATTTTAAACTCACAGGAGCATCTTCACACCTTGTGTTGCAGACGACATTGTGATCTGTAGTGAGAGGAGGGAAGAGGTGGAGGAAAAGCTGGAGACTAGAAAGAAGAGGAATGAAGATTAGTCAGAGTAAGACAGAGTACATGTGTGTGAATGAGAGGGATCCAAATGGAAAAGTGAGGTTACAGGGAGAAGAGATAAAGAAGGTGGAAGATTTTAAGTATCTAGGATCAACAGTCCAGAGCAATGGAGAGTGTGGAAAAGAGGTGAAGAAGCGTGTGCAGGCAGGCTGGATCGGGTGGAGGAAAGTATCAGGTGTGATGTGCGACAGAAGAGTTTCAGCTAAAATGAAAGGAAAAGTGTACAAAACCGTGGTGAGAGCGGCCATGCTGATTGGTCTAGAGACAGTGGTACTGAGGAAAAGACAGGAAACAGAGATGGAGGTAGCAGGGATGAAGATGCTGAGGATCTCTCTGGGAGTGACCAGGATGGACAGGATCAGAGGAACAGCACATGTTAGAGGTTTTAAAGTCAGAGAGGCCAGACTGAGATGGTTTGGACATGTGCAGAGGAGAGAGAGAGAGTACATCAGAAGAAGGATGCTGGATTTGGAACCACCAGGAAAGAGGCCTAGAGGAAGACCAAAGAGGAGGTTCATGGATACAGTGAAGGAAGACATGAAGATAGTTGGTGTGGCTGAAGAAGATGCAGGGGATAGGGTTAGATGGAGGAAACTGACTTGCTGTGGCGCCCCCTGAAGGGAAATGCTGAAAGAAGAAAGAGCGTCTTCACACCTCCCTCTTTTCTGCTGGCTCTGATTTCTTTCATCCATCTCTTCCTGAGGAGCATCGATCAGAAGCTTTGTTTTCGGTGGTTCATAAGAGCGGGCAATCAGACAGCAGGAACTGGTCACGTAGAGAGCCAATCACATGGCAATCCCAAAACGATGCTTAGGGATTATTGTGAAACTGGAGGTTTGGCACCAAAAGAATTCAATTTAGAGGAAATCTGAGGTCAGACCTTTCTGTTTTACCTAATTAAAAACCAGTGGAGTTTTATTTATTATCAGGTATTTCTCACAGAGGATCGTTTTCCTCTCGTTTCCACTTGAATTTAACAGAAAAGTCGTTTGAAACCTTTTAAACTCTGTAATAAACCCAAAAAACTACGTCTAAATGATCATTTAGCTTCCTCGTTATCTTTTAACCTGCGGCATAAATATCCAGCTTCTCCTCTGAGCTCCATCCAGGTGGGCATCGTCTCACCTCTGCCTTCATCCAGCAACACACACACATACACTGACCCACCGGGACAACACACATCCCTTCACTCCCACTCCCAACATTGTGGGCTGGGGAGAGCAAGCTGCAGGAGAGAGAGCATGAATGTGCAGCAGCTCCACACACTCATTGATTAACACCTCAGAGTGCTCACACACACACAGTCACACACACAGATACACACTTGCTTCCCGGCAGCTTCTGCAGCCTCCACGCGTCTTATCTTCTCTCCATATGTGCACCTCGGGGCTATGGACAGACTCACTAACACACTTTCCCACTCGGTACCACACTGGAGGACATGCACACCCCAGCTGGGCGGGGTGTGTGTGTGTGTGTTAGAGAAGATTTTTTTATTCATTTTTAGCAGTATTACATAAATCTTTCTTCACTGGTTGGACTAATGCTTATAAATAGATGTTCTAAAAATAACATATTAATAAACCGGAAACTCTCAGCCAATCATTTTCATGTGCCGAACAAATGCTATTGGCTCACAGCCCTCGTCATTACGTTATGTGATGGGAGCGTGTGTGTGAACAACGTAACTCAACGTAACGCTTACCCGGGTCTCGGAGGCAACAGCCTCAGTCGGGAAACCCAAACTTCTCTCACCCCAGCTGCATCCTCCAGCTCACCTGGAAGGATGCCGAGTCGTTCCCCGGCCAGCTGTGAGACATAGTCTCTCCAGCGGGTCCGGGTCTGCCTCTTGGTCTCCTCTCGGGGGGACGTGCCCGAAACACCTCACCAACGAGGTGCTCGGGGGGCATCCTGAACTACCCCATCTGGCACCTTTCGACCTGAAAGAGGAGTGGCTTGACACCGAGCTCCTCCTGGATGGCAGAGCTCCTCACCCGATCTCTGAGTGCGAAGCCAACAACCTGCGGAGGAAGCTCATTTCGACCGCTTTTATCCGCGATTACATTTTTTTCGGTCATCACCCACAGCTGGTTACCATGGTGATGGTTGGAACGTAGATCGACTTGTAAATCGAGAGCTTTGCTTTTTGGTTCAGCTCTTTCTTTAACACGACGGACCGATGCAGCGTCCTAGTTATTGCTGACGCCGCACCGATCCACCTATCGATCTCCCGCTCCATCCTTCCCCCACTCGTGAACAAGACCGCAAGATACTTTTACTACTCCACTTGGGGCAGGATTAAGACTTTAGCCCAAAACGTTAACTTTAGCTTTTCAGCCAATAACTGCAAGAATACGTTCTTGTAGTTAGTACTGTATGTATGTATTTTTACTGAATTTGGAGGTGCAATTTCTTTTTGTTCATCAATAAAACATACAGTTACTTGGTACCAACTATAGATGAACCAGGAGTTGAGCCAGGATTTTCTAAAGGGGGGGGCGCGAGGTCATTGACAGCACATACAGGGCTTTGTCCCCCCCAGAACAATTTGAAAAATAAGGGTAATTTTCCTGCATTTTGGTGCCCATTCGCTGACCTTGCAAGGGGATAGCTTGAATAGTCTCCTTTCTTCTTCTTCTTCTTCTTCTTTTTTTTTTTTTTTTTTTTTTGGTAGACCAAAAGGGGAGAGGCGTGTGCCCCCCAAATTCCCGTCCTGGATCCGCCCCTGTGAATCGATAAGTCTGTGATACAGTGCAGTTTTAGACGTATTCTTTGACGTTTTGGTGTTGACTTATTCTTGTTTACAATGTAGCTGAGAATTTTATTATTTGGGATATTCCTACCCTCACCTATAGTCACCAGCTGTGGGTGTGTGGTAACCGAAAGAATGTGATCGTGGATACAAGCGATCCTCCGCAGGGTGGCTGGGCTCTCACTCAGAGATCGGGTGAGGAGCTCTGCCATGCGGGAGGAGCTCTGTGTCGAGCCGCTCCTGCTCCAGGTTGAGAGGAGCCAGATGGGGTGGTTTGGGCATCTGGTCAAGATGCCGCCCGAGCACCTCGCTGGTGAGGCATTTCGCGCATGTCCCACCGGGAGGAGACCAAGAGGCAGACCCGGACCCGCTGGGGAGACTATGTCTCACAGCTGGTTGGGGAACGACTCGGGATCCTTCCGAGTGAGCTGGAGGATGCAGCCGGGCTGAGAGAAGCCTCAGCTTCTCATATGAGGGTGTTGCCCCCACGACCCGGCCCCGGTTGAGTGGAAGACGACTGAATTGGATGTTCTGTAGTATTTACTTCAAAATGAATCATGATCTATTGATAACCATCTTTACATACTTATTAACATAAAAATAATGACTTAGGCTTGAAGTAATTTAAATATTAACTATGATTATTTATTTTTTTTGCTTAAAATCAAATCCAAAGGTTACCTGTACGCTGATGCAGCGACACACCTTCACACATTCCTGATGATTTTACCAGAACAATAGTGAGGTACAAGCCTGAGGATGAAAGGAGGAGGAATGGATGTCATGTGATGGAACAGAAGATGTCAACAGTAATCCCGAGTGGATATTTCACCCTCAGGGTATTTTCCCCTGCGGCTACACAGGCAGCAACACACACCTTCCAAAGGAGAAACACAATCAGCTTTTCATACGATATCTGCAGCCAGATTACTGACAAACACCTCTCATCCCATGTATACGTCAACGCGATAGAGATTACATTGCTAAGCAACTCCTAACACGAAGATCTTCTTGGTTTTACTTGGTAACTAAGAAAGTGGAGTCGATTCATTCAGATTTAATGTGCTTTTGCTTTTTGTCTGAACAGAAAAGCTCATAAGCAAGCAGAGAACCAGCATCCATCATGTTTAGGTGAGAGTGTTGAAGCAGATGTGGAGGAAAGAGGAGGAGTTAGAGGGTTAATAACACACATCTGTCTGTCCCAATCTTCCTCCATCCTTTCTGAAACATCCAAACTCATTCCGAATACACTTTTATTAGGATAAAACTCCTTATATTTGATTTTATGAAGCAAATAAATCGACACCAAACCATTGAACAGAAGACACCTAACCCCCCATTTCTCCCACCATGGCGCCGTCATAGGTGGCAGCCTGCTGCGGTGTAATGCAGCACACAAATGTCTTGGTCAGGGATTAATAAAATATATTAATATTTAAAAAAAAACTCCGACCACCAGGCGCTCACTCTCGTGCCCCACCCTCGGGCCTGTCTCCATGGGGTGGTCCTGGTGACCTAAGTCTGGGCAAGGGAAACTTTGCCATGATTGTTCTCTTATTGTGGGTTTTTGAGCCACGATTTGTCGAGCCCATCAGGAGCTGTTTGATCCTATCAGGGGCATTGAGCCCCGGACCACATACAGTAGCTCCTACGGACGATAAGGTGGTGGCTCAAGGAGGAGACTCGGGATCCTCCTGGGTGAAGGATGCAGCCAGGGTGAGAGAAGTTTGGGTTTCCTGTCTGAGGCTGTAGTCCCCACGTCCTGGCTCCAGGTAAGCGGTGGACAACGGAACAGAATTAAGTGATGCTTAGTTTTAAAAAATCTTGCTAAAGTACAAAACCTTTAATCATCCAAAGATCCCAAATGCCTCAGGACGTAACGGAGACAGCAGGGGACCTACTTCCTGTTAATCATCAGCAATATAGAAATAATCTTATCATCTTTTACTGCTGATAACGACCAAATTTAAAGTTGAGCGAATTAGAGGCTGATGAAATTTTACAGCCAGATGTGTAAAAGTAAGAGTTTGAAGGTTCTTCGGCAGTGGACAGAAACTCACAAACACTTAAGCTCAGAATGTAAGAGGATTAAAGTCAGTAAATACAAACTAGAACTTGAAAAAAATAAAGATTTTCAAATGAGTTTTAGTTGCTTTTTTTTTTTTTTTTAAGATGACCAAATTTCCACTGAAGTGAAAATTTTGAATTGGCATAAAAGGAGAGGCTCCAAACCAGCCATGTCTTATTGCTGCTTGGATGCAGTGGTGTCTTATCTCTGTCTCACTGACTCTACTGAGCAAATCTCTGACCTTCTTTAAGAAAATAAACCTGTCACAGCGACAACCATGTATCTCGGGAAGATTAGAAGATGGTGTCACCTTAGCAGGTAAAGCCATACAATTTTATTTTATTATTACTTTGACAATGACAAAATTGAGAACCTCAGGTTCTGCATTTGCATCATAGTTTGTGGAGATTACAGCCCAACCTAGACACGAATTGGACGACAACGTCATAAAAGATGGCATCATCAAAGACGGCGACGCTCGGAAATAAATGAAGGTCTGGATGACGTCATGGTCCAAACCGTATATCTTTTAAAAAAACTAAAATAGCACAAACGTAGCACAAACTATTTAGACCATTTTTATGAGTTTTCTTGCATTTTTAGGTGGAATGAGGGGCCAAATCGTCCAAATCGTATTTCTAAAAAAAAAAAAAAAAAAAAAAACTAAAATAGCATAAACTATTGACATATTTTTTGTTCATTTTTTTTAAAGAGGGGCCAGCTTCACGGAGGTCGCACTCAGACTTAACATCCTGTCACTAGACACAACACAGCTCTCTCTAACTTTCCCTGTACTTCTCTAACAGCATCCTCAAAGTAAATCTTACATCTGTAGCAGTACTTATTTGAAATAAAAAAAAAAGCCAGAATTTAAATATTTTATTAATAGAAGACTTAAGTTTAACTTTCCAATCCATTTTTAATCGGATGCTGAGTCTGAAGTGAAGGAAGATGTGGTAAAACAACATGGAGAAAATCCATTGTTGGCTTCAGTCATTGATCCAGAGTTGGTCTGTCCATCCTAACATTGTCCCCTATCCATCTCCTCCTCAGTCTGCTCCTCCTGCTGCACTGCTGATGGCATCCTGTTCGTCCGGCTCATCAAAACTCCTCCTGGCCACTCCTTCTCTCCTCTCCATTAGCTGCTCCTGAAGCGAAGCAGACACCCCACCACCTCTTCTCCCCGGCTCCCGGTATCGACTGATTCCTAATGGCGTCTGTCTCTCTACAGTCTGATTGGCTAAGTGATGCGATTGATCCTCAGCTGGTTGGAGAAGTTCCACTGATGTGGGACCAGCAAGTGGACGGGAGAGCCAGGTCAGACGGACTGGGAGTCCCTTGACATGTTTGTTCCTCCCCCAGGGACCCTGTTCCTGTTGGGGTTTGTTTCAAGTTCATCAATCATTAGGTGATGCTTCGTCCAGCTCGTTCAGACTTCCTGCTCCTGACTTGTGTGTTAAAAAAAATCTTATCGATACAATTATTCAATTTTACTTCTGTTTTATTCATTATGAATTGCCCCTTCCTCTCACTCCCCACTCAGATCATCCACTGGACGCATGCACAACACATCGTAAATCTCATTTGAGGTCAGATCCATTTAAACCATGTCATAAAAGATCTGGTCTCACCTCCACCTTCATTTGTTTTTTCAATAATCCTTGTGATAAACTGGTCACAGACCCGTATAGACCTTGCTCCTACTTTTGAAAGTTACACTCATAATTTTTCCTCAGTTCTGGTCTTCCCGGCTTTCCCTGCTATCCAGTTCCACCTGGTTTATCTCCACACCCTTCGCTCTGTTCAAGTCAGAACCTTAGTCCCTTCATTCTGGACCAGATGGATGAAAGGAAACAGTCTACTGGTCCAAACAGCTGCAGAGGATCCAGGTTGTGTATCATGGTAACGACCCTCAGGATGCCTCGTCTCCCTCCCGCTCTCTCCTCACACACACTCCAGGTCACCGTCTCCCTCTATCAGCAGCCTGTCCTGGGAAATCTTTCTGCTAATCAGTCGTGCCGGTGGAATGGCCATTAGACACGTTCTAAGAGAAACAATCACCATTACAGAGCTTTTCATCTAATCATACTAATGTTCATATCAGAGGATCTCATGTTGGGCTGACCTCGCTGACTCATCACGAGCAGTTCCAGGTGCGCCGCATTGCCGCCAGGTCATCACCTACAGCCTGATGGAGATGTGATGATGACCGGCTGGATATGCTCCATCATAAATGGATTAACCTCTTTTTTTTTTTTTCTGTGATGACACATCTGTACATTTCACCTCCTCTTCCATCGTCCGTCCTCACACTCCTTTTTATGTAATCCCTTTCTGCCACCTGACCTCCATCCCCGGCATCTAAGCTGGTGGAGAGGTACAGAAGATCAACGGTCCTTCTGGGACGTTGAAACACAACATCTATTCCATAATCAGGCCGTTTCTATTGGTTTTGGGATCTGTTCGGATCATGTGACCTCATCATTTCCTCGTTTCGCTTTATAAAGAAAGGATTTATGGCAGACTTGTTTCTATGGAAACGGTTTAAATGGAAAGTCCAGCCAAATCCAGGATCCGGATTCTGGACTTTGTGAGGTTATTTTTGTACATTTTATATTTAGAAAAACAATTAAAAAGGTCAGTCACCTTATTATTTGTCCATCCCTTAGGGGGGTTGCGGTGCCGGAGCCCATCCCAGCTGATTCAAGCCGAGGGGCAGGGTCACTGGCGACCCCGAACAGGTCGCCAGTCTGTCGCAGGGCCACACACATACTCATTCCTAGGGGCAATTTTGGCACCAGACAATCAGGTTTTTTGGAGGGTGGGAGAAAACCGGAGTACCCGGAGGAAACCCATGCAAACACAGAGAGAACATGCAAACTCCACACAGAAAGAACAGTGTTCCAAGCCTCGTCCCCACCCGGGACTCAAACCCATGACCTTCTTGCTGTCTGGCCACTGTGCCACCCTAATTAAAAGGTGAAAACTTTCAATAAAATTAGGAAAATAAAAGTGATTTGTGAAAAAAATTGTTTCAAACTAATTTTAAAATTATTGCAATCATTTAAAAAAAATGATTGTTTTTATAAATTTAAAAAAATATTTAAATTTGAATTATTTCTAAAACAAAAATAAGTCGATAAAAACAGGCCTTAAAACATAAATATATGTAAGTTTTTTAAATATTGGTACGTTCACTTTTGTAATCTTGACTTTTTGATTGCATGAACTTGAAAACCTAATCAGTTCATCTATGCTTGGTACTGAGTGACTGTGGGTAGTTTATGACACCTCTACATTAAGTGGGCGGAGCCATAAAAATGGTTTATTTTTCTTACAAAAATATAAGTATAAAATTTGTTATGTATGAAAGAGGAAATAGTTTCTTATAAAAATGTACCTGTTTCCTTCTGGGGGACGATTCAGACCCTCCGATGGGCCTGTTTTTGTTCCCGGGTCTTATGTTTGGCACCAATTCTTTAAGCTAAGGCTCCTTCATGAAGGAGGCTGGAAACCGTTCATCAGCAACGGGCTGAACTCGGGGACACAACCCATAAGGAGCAGCACAAAGCCCCACAAGTTATTACCCCTGCTACCCCGGCCCATTTTGTCTTCATCAATTCTTAAACTCATAAGATCCCGCACTTCTCTCCTTCCTCAGATTGTACCATTTATCACGCTCTCCGCAGCACTCTCTCCCTCCTCCCGGCCGAGCCAGGCAGTGTGGCTGCAGATTGTCAAATTATCCTCAGGCATGAGCTTTTTTTACAGGTGGTAATGACTACAGCACACCACATTCCCCCGCATGTTTTCTCCCTTTCTTTCTCTCACCTCACCCTCCACCCCTTCACATCCCATGAATCTCTCTCAGCCTTGATCCCCCTCTCCATCTTGCTTTCCTTTCCATCATCATCCCTCCACCGCTTCTCTCCTCATATCTTTCTTTCTCTCTGTATCTCTCCAGCCCGTCTTTCTTTCATCTTTTCGTCTGGTGGTGGTGGACCAACTGGCCGTCTTTCTTTCTCCTTCCTTCCATCTCTTTCTCTCTAATTATGTGAGGAGACAAAGGCGTCTGATTCCGCCTCCTCCCACTCAGAGCTGTCAGGGCTGGTGTAGGAGAGAGTTAATTTCACACTTCCTGCATGCTTTAATTAAAAAGGGGTGAGGTGGAGGGATGGGAGGAGAAAACAAAAGGGGGATGCATGGATCAGAAACACAAAGGGTGGATTCTGGAAGCATGTTGGTAGAGGATGCCTGCAGGTAGCGTCCCCGTGCAGGTGTGTCTGGATATTTTTAGCCATGTTGTTCAACGCATGAAGAGTTTACATCATATTCTCTACTGACACGTCCTCTGCTCCATCAGCGGCTGATCAGATTTTCATTCATAGCTAAGGACTGAAATGAGGAATCAATGACATTGTAATCAGTTTCTCTGATTCGGTGACTGGATGGTTCACTGGCACACACCAGAATAAATGTGGACAATACTCGGTATCACCGTGTCCTCAAGAAACCCATGATGGAGGAAGCTGGGCCAAGATCTGTTTCCCAAAACCAGTCTCTATTCAGACAAAAAAACTACACACAACAACGTCTAGCCGAGAACAAGGTTAGACGTTAAGTCGACAAGGTTAGAGAACAAGGTTATTTCCCCAAAGGTCCACAGCCTGCCATGGCCTACCAAACTTGACCACACTTTAAGGTGCAGCTAAAAGCCTTTAATTTTCTCAAAAAACAACAGGGTGCCTTTTAATCCAAGTACGTTATAAATGGAACAACATTGAATAATTATTTTTAACGCAGTCAGGAGGCGTTGCTGAAGTAATAGCGGTCACACACCACTTCTACTTCTTTCAGCATTTCCCTTCAGGGGTCGCCACAGCAAGTCAGTTTCTTCCATCTAAGCCTATCTGCTGCATCCTCTTTGGTCACACCAACTATCTTCATGTCTTCCTTCACTGTATCCATGAACCTCCTCTTTGGTCTTCCTCTAGCCCTCTTTCCTGGTGGTTCCAAATCCAGCATCCTTCTGCCGATGTACTCGGTCTCTCTCCTCTGCACATGTCCAAACCATCTCAGTCTGGCCTCCCGGACTTTATCTCCAAAACCTCTAACATGTGCTGTTCCTCTGATATACTCATTTCTGATCCTGTCCATCCTGGTCACTCCCAGAGAGATCCTCAGCATCTTCATCTCTGCTACCTCCATCTCTGCTTCCTGTCTTTTCCTCAGTGCCACTGTCTCTAGACCAAACAGCATGGCGGGTCAGAAGCAGAACAACATCTAACCGAACCCCCCAGGGGCCGAGTGCAAAGGTTGTTTGGAAAAAAGGAGGAATTCAATCTTTATTTATTTCTATTTCCCAATCTTCTTCTTCTCCT
Source organism: Neostethus bicornis (assembly GCA_902685375.1). Taxonomy (NCBI): domain Eukaryota; kingdom Metazoa; phylum Chordata; class Actinopteri; order Atheriniformes; family Phallostethidae; genus Neostethus; species Neostethus bicornis. The sequence goes on from LR738552.1 coordinate 3,675,939, forward strand.
TTCGGCATTTCCCTTCAGGGGTCGCCACAGCAAGTCAGTTTCTTCCATCTAAGCCTATCTGCTGCATCCTCTTTGGTCACACCAACTATCTTCATGTCTTCCTTCACTGTATCCATGAACCTCCTCTTTGGTCTTCCTCTAGGCCTCTTTCCTGGAGGTTCCAAATCCAGTATCCTTCTTCCGATGTATTCTCTCCTCTGTACATGTCCAAACCATCTCAGTCTGATCTCTCTGACTTTATCTCCAAAACCTCTAACATGTGCTGTTCCTCTGATCCTGTCCATCCTGGTCACTCCCAGAGAGATCCTCAGCATCTTCATCTCTGCTACCTCCATCTCTTTTTCCTGTCTTTTTCTCAGTGGCACTGTCTCTAGACCAAACAGCATGGCCGCTCTCACCACGGTTTTGTACACTTTCCCTTTCATTTTATCTGAAACTCTTCGGTCACACATCACATCTGATACTTTTCTCCACCCGTTCCCACCTGCCTGAACACACTTCTTCACCTGTTTTCCACACTCTCCATTGCTCTGGACTCCATTGCTTGGTCACACACCACTTGTATGTATATAAAAACCTCAAACTGGCTCTTTTCAAGAAACACATTTAAGACGCAGAGTCGAAACTCAAGGCTATCCGTCATGCAAAATGCCAGCAGAGCATTCTGGGATTTGTAGTATTATCACTGCATGGAACATGTAAAATGGTCTTCTTGGGATAGCCTGCAGACCAAATTTTATTAGACTGTGAGCCGCATTTGCCCTTCAGGCCCCAGAAGCTTACAAGGTTCACATCCCAACAAGGTGCAGATTCTAACTCATCATACATTTCAACAAAGCATAAATCTTATGAAGTCTAGTTTCCAAAAGACGTGCCACAGAAAGATGGAGGCGAGGTCCACAGAGATTTTTTTAAATATACAAACTGGGGCCTTTTTTTCAAATTGTATCCAAAAATTCCAAAAAAACATATCATAAAACCTTTAAAAATAAATAATTCAGTGAGTCAGCTAACTCTAAATCCCACATTTCTTTGTGCATGATCAGAAAGTTGCTGAGGCCAATCGATATCTAACCTAGAGAGAGAAACCCATCCATCCATATTCTATTCTCTCCATTCTTCTCAGGGTTACAGGGGTGCTGCAGCCTGCTGGGGAACACCCTGGAGAGATCATCCGTCCATCACAAGGCCGACACAGAGCCAAACAACCACACTCTCACATTTTAAGCTGTAATTTCTGCACGATGAGAAGAAACAAATTCATACAAACAGATGATGCTTCGTCTGCTAGACGGAAAAAGGCACCACAATAACGTCGTTCAAAATGTGTCACATTACTTCTCATTTTTTATAGTTCGATGAATATACAACTATCTAAAAATTTCTTACACCTCCGTAGGTGGTCTTTCACACTCTACAAGCTTGGGTCCGCTACCAGAGGTCAGTGAGCTTGAGGGTTCTACACAGTATCCTTGCTTTTCCTAAGACTGCACTCTTCTGGACTGAGATATCGGATGTTTCTCTAGGGATCTGTTGGAGCCACTCTTCAAGTTTAGGGGGTTACTGCCTTGAGTGCCCTGATCACTACAGGTATCCCTGTTACCTTCACTTTCCAAGCCTTCTCCATCTCATACCTGGTACTTCCTCAGTTCCACATGCTCTTTCTTCTTGATGTTACCATCACTTGGTATTGCCACAATCAACTCTACTGCTTTCCTCTGCTTTTTATCTACCACTTCCATGTCTGGTTGGTCCTCCATTACCATTCTGTTAGTCTGGATCTGGAAGTCCCACTGGATCTTGGCTCGGTTATTCTTAATCACCCTTAGGGGTGTTTCTAGTTCATATTCTTTGCACGTGTTCCTGTATGCTATCCCAGCCACCTTGTTACAGCGTTCCATGTAGGCATTGCCAGCCGGCATCTTACACCCCACAGTTATGTGCTATATCATTTTGGGGGATTCTTTGCACAGCCAACACTTGGGGTCTTGTCTGGTGTGGTAGATCTGGGCCTCTATTGCTCTAGTATTCACGGCCTGCTCTTGTGCAGCCAGTATGAGGGATATAAATGTTAGTATTAATCCCGAACCATTTTGGTACGAGACATTTGGGTCAGATGGATTGGTTCGGGCATCTGGTCAGGTTGCCCCCGAGTGCCTCGCTGGTGAGGTGTTCCGGGCATGTCCCACCGGGAGGAGATCGAGAGGCAGATCCCAGTCCTGCTGGAGAGACTATGTCACAAAGCTAGCTGGGGAACGACTCGGGATCCCTCCGGGTGAGCTGGATGATGTAGCCGGGGTAAGGAAAGCCTTGGCTTTTTGTCTGAGGCTGTTGTCCCCGCGACCCGGCCCTGGATGAGCGGAAGATGACGGAACGGAAATATTTAAAACCTTTGTTGGTTATTTAAATTTTTTTAATTTAATTACCAAACAGCACTTAATGACAAATAAAAAACAGACAATTGGTTTTACATTTCGTTTTAATATTGTGTTAAAAATTAACCAAATTGTGACCTAAAAAAACAAGTTATGTACAGAATGGGGATTTTTGTGCACCGTTACACCCCTAATCTACATTTATATTCATATACAGGGAAAGACCAATCTTTCTATTTCTGTCTGTCTCTTTCTAAATGTATATACTTGGAGTATATTTACAGGTAGAGATGGATTCTTATGACCTTGCTTGTTTTGCTGTTCTTCAACCGTAGTGATCTATAGAGCCCCACCCGCTGTGCTGAGCTGATGGTACCCTCCAGACATCTCTCCCGTTCGGCACACCCATCTTCTTCTCATTTTCTCCTCAAGGCCAGAACGTCTTATTCTGTAAGTCAATGCTGACCATACCGTGTTTGTCACATGCGCAATATTATCAATGATTAGTTCACTAAATATGAAACATGGTCGTTCATCTATTTACTTTATAAACGTGGCTTCAGGGAATAAAATAACTCAACGTTAGATTCTACAAACAGAAGGTTGGAGTTTTTTATGGAACAATTCATCAGTTTGGATTTCTAATTTTCTGAAATAATCATTTGTAATTTATAACATTAAAAAAGACATTTTGGCAACATCAAGCTACGTTATTGATTTCAGCAAGAATTTACCCTAAAATTATATTTTAGTAGGGTGTGTTCAATAAAATTATCCAATCGAAATGGAATTAGTTGTGGATTATCCTGAAATGACCATCTTTAAATACATTTAAAACAATTATATAAATTTATATTGATTTCATGATTAACATTAAATGTATTATTGGTTCGTATTAATGAGAAAATCAACAAAAATCTTGTCAAAATGTAAAACGTGTTTAACAGAAAGTCCCGCAAAGTTGTTTACATGAATTTTCTGGAGAACTTATTGACATTTTAACCGTTGCCTTTTTTGGTTTAAAGGCTCAAGAATAAAAAATAAAACCCGCAAAAGGAACACCATACTAACACAGTGTTTGACCCCCTTCTGCCTTCAGAACTGCCATAATTCTATATGGCATTGATTCAATAAGGTGCTGAAAAGTAAAGTCAACTTTAATGTTGTCATGATCCCCTCTGCTGCTGCCAGAGGGAGCCCTGGAGCCCCATGATTAGGGACACCTGAGATTGATTCCTGATGCCACACATCTGTGGACTCTGTCATATATTCAAGGGCAATTACCCTGGACTTCCCCGTCAGGTCATACCACCCCCTCCAGCCAGGTGTCCCTGGATGACTGACCAAGAACACATTCTGACAATAACCTCTTGCCATGCCACTGAAACTTTGTTTTTCTTTTCACAGCAATACTGGACTACCATACTTAAATAGATCATGTTTTCTGTCCTGAATTTGGGGCGTCCTCCTTTCACCTGCACACCACCTCATGACAATTGTCAACAGCTATATGTGCAAGTTGCACACATGGAAATTGAAATTGCATGCTTCCTAGGCCCACATTTAAATATTTAAAAACCATAAAAGAAAGTGGTGGGTATGGGAAGTGGAGGGAAGGGGTCAGCAAGAGGGCACTAGGGAGGGCAGGGAGAGAGTTTACTATCCAAACATCTTGGTGGATGAAGCTGTCTTTCACAGTCTGTTGGGACTGGCCTTGAGGCTCTTCAGCTACCTTCCTCATGCTAGCAGACTGAAAAGGCTATTCGATGGGTGTGTAGGATCACAGATGGGCATAGATGTGGGTATAGATGTCCTGCAGAGATGGTAGAGAGACGCCAACAATCCTCTCAGCTACTCTCACTACTCAATGTAGATTTTCTGGCAGGACACGGTTCAGGTGTCAGTCCGGACAATGATGCAGCTGGTGAAGATGCTCTTTATAGTGTCTCTTTAGAAAGGGTTCCAGAAAGGAGCTGGGGTTCTGGTCCTCCTCAGCTTACGGAGAAAGTAGAGTCACTGTTTGGCAACGGCAATGTTGCTCTTCTACCAGCATGAATCACTCGACCCATTCTCCTCAGACTTCTAGCATCAACAAGACATTTTGGCCCACAGAAGTGCCGCAAACTTGATGTTTTTTCCATTTCAAACCATTTTTTGTAAACCCTAAAAGTGGTTGTGCGTGATTATTCCAGTAACTGAGCTGATAGTGAAATACTCAGACCGACTTGTCTGACACCTATAACCATGACTTGCAGAAATTGCTTAAATCACCATTCTTTCTCATTCAGTTTGGAGTTTAGGAGGTTGTCTTGACCAGAACCACACCCTTAAACCTGTTGTTTGCCATAGTGATGAACAGGCTGAAAAGGTTAGACAGGAATCTCCATGGACAATGATGTTTGCAGATGACATTGTGATCAGTAGTGAGAGGAGGGAAAAGGTGGAGGAAAAGCTGGAGAGGTGGAGGGTTGCACTACAAAGAAGAGGAATGAAGATTAGTCAGAGTAAGACAGAGTACATGTGTGTGAATGAGAGGGATTCAAATGGAAAAGTGAGGTTACAGGGAGAAGAGATAAAGAAGGTGGAAGATTTTAAGTACTTAGGATCAACAGTCCAGAGCAATGGAGAGTGTGGAAAAGAGGTGAATAAGTGTGTGCAGGCAGGCTGGAACGGGTGTAGAAAAGTTGTGATGTGTGATAGAAGAGTTTCAGCTAAAATGAAAGTTAAAGTGTAGAAAACCGTGGTGAGAGCGGCCATGCTGATTGGTCTAGAAACAGTGGCACTGAGGAAAAGACAGGAAACAGAGATGGACGTTGCAGAGATGAAGATGCTGAGGATCTCTCTGGGAGTGACCAGGATGGACAGGATCAGAGGAACAGCACATGTTAGAGGTTTTGGAGATAAAGTCAGAGAGGCCAGACTGAGACGGTTTGGACATGTGCAGAGGAGAGAGAAGAACTGCCAGGCAGGAGGCCTAGAGGAAGACCAAACAGGAGGTTTATGGATGCAGTGAAGGAAGACATCAACCAAAGAGAATGTAGGAGACAAGATTAGATGGAAGAAACTGACTTGCTTTGGCGCCCCTGAAGAAACATGCTGAAAGGAAAAGAAGAAGAACCACACCCTGAATGCATGGAAGCAACCTGCATGTGATTGGTTGATTAGATACTTGGATTAAGGAAAAATTAAACAGGTGTTCCTCATAATCCCTCAGGTGAGCACACAGCAAATTAGAAACAGAATTCCAGTTCAAAGCAAAACCAGCTGGAATTCTCTCTCAAAGCGTTGCACAGATAAGTGGCTTTTTTTGTTGCAAAGAAAATTTGTCATTATTTAATGTGATTAAATCCAATTTTATCTTTTTAATTTGGTTTTAATTGTAACAATAGAGTTTTTGTTACATTTTATTGGCAAGAAATCTGACAAATCAAGAACAAATAAAACACAAACTGAAGCATCTTAGTTTTTAAGCAGAGCTCAATCTTTAAAAAAAATTGCTTTATTTTTTTTCTTGTATAATTAAAGAAGATGAATGGAAATTAGAAAGTGTTGTCATGGACACACTGGTTGTTGTCACGGCAACCAATACTTTTATTTCTTCTTTTTCAGCCACCATTACTGTTGAATAAATGTATAAGTATTTGCTTTTATAATAATTTTTTTTCTTTTTGTTCTGATGTGATATAAATTTAAAATATTGTAAAATAAAAGTTTTGTTTGACTATTGTTTTTTTTTTTTTTTTTTGGCACAGCGTTACCGAGTTTGTTTGCTGGTTGAGTTAGCTTCAAGACGACCTTCCAAAAGTAAGAAATGAGTGAGTACCACATTTTTAATCCATAAAAATAGATTTAAACCTTTTCATAAGGACAGCTTAATAAGCTTACAAACAAACTAATCAGAGCAAAGCCATCTCCGTTCCTAACCTCGCCTAGCTGGTGATCGAAAGAACAAGATCAGGGTGGTTGGGCTCTCACTCGTAGTAGAGCCTTTGCCAAACGGGGTGATTCTGGCAACTGGTTAGGATGCCTTCCAAACGCCTCACTGGTGAGGTGTTCTGGCATGTCCCATTGGGAGGACACCCAGAGGAGGACCCCAACCCTGCTAGAGAGTCTATGTCTCACAGCTGGACCGGGAACACCTCGAGATCCTCCCGGGTGAGCTGGAAAAAGCTTGACAGAATTGGGGAAGCCTGGGTTTTCTGTCTGAGGCTGTCTCCCCTGCAACCCAGCCCCAGAGAAGCAGACGATAGCAATAAACTGCTAATTTTTTTATGCCTTGAAAATGGAAATATTTATAGATTAATAATGTCTGTCCATCTGGAGGTGGGTAGATCGATATTGTGTTCCAACACAGTTTTTTAGATCTAGATCCAGGACAGGGTACAGAAGGAATCTAAGAAGCGGTAATGTATAAAATAATTTACTTAACCTGATCCGGCCGTCAACTTGTGACACCACAATAACATCATATGATGGGCGTGTTTTCACTTTCAGATTTTGTTTTAAATATTGAAAGCAAAACCCTTTAACTTACAGGATTAAGACCACCGGGAACGTTGAAAACATTAAACAGATTTCACAACCAATCCTAAAACACACAGGTACCTTGTCCTTAAAAACAAGTGTAACGTGAGCTTTCTTTCTGGTGTTTGTTAGCAGCAGCTGTTATGGAGAGATATTCCTCAGCTGACTGTTCTGCACGTCGGAAAAATAGGAATCAATATTTTTGTGTTTACTTTAATGGTTTTAAGATGAAAGACATGTTTTTTGGGTTCTTTTATTTATTGTTGGACATTCTATTGAAATAAAACATCAAAAGTCTGCACAATAGATATGGATTGGGAACAATGGTGTTTATGCATTATGAAAGTGTTTTTTGTTGTTTAAAACTGTGTAAAGTGTGTATGGACAAAATTCCATCCATACTGAATAATTTGCTTCTAATTTAAATTTGAGAAAATTTGGTTTGAGTAAGCTTACCGGACGGTTTCAGTCTACATAATGGTGTGTGTCCTCATGGCAGATAAATTGTTAGCCGATACCTAACTTCTAGTTCAGATGACGCAACGCCGCGAACACATACAATACATTGCACAGATCCAAAATAAAACCAGTCGGGGTTAAAGCTTCATTCATTGGTTGGCTGATTGAATCAGTTGGACTTGCATTCTTTCTTTTCTAAAAGCCTGGCAAATGCTCAGATCTATAATCTACTTTACACAAACACACAAATGGAAATGAGACGCCCTTTCATGTATCCCAACATGCGCCGCGCACTACTTCTTCTACGGGGGAAACGGAGTCGGCGGCTGCTTACCGCAGTTGCAACACCTGTTGTAGCTCAATATTATTCCATATATAAGGCGCTCCGGGTTAAAAGGCGCACCGTGGACTTTAGAGAAAATTTAAGGTTTTTAGGTGCGCCTTATAGTGCGGAAAATACGGTACTTAGGATCAACAGTCCAGAGCAATGGAGAGTGTGGAAAAGAGGTGAAGAAGCGTGTTCAGGCAGGCTGGATACAGGATATTATTCTTCCTGTAGAATAATATCAGCCAATTGGTGGTGAAAATCTATCATCTTTAGACCTGGGAATCATACCCAATCAGCAATAGACACCTGTCCTTTTATAAATGTGGACAAAAGAGAATAAATAGTAAAATGAGAACTAGTTAAATGGAACTGAAAGCCTTTCTAAGAATTTGATATCGCCAAATCAGATCTTGATAGATCTGAGTTCTGAAAACTAACCCTAAGGCTAATTCCATTAGAAGTATGGCAGATCTCGATGGTTAGATCAATTGGGAAAAGCGAGGAGCGCTCTGGGCATGTGCAGAGGCGTAAAGTGTCAGATCTCGACGGTCACCGATCTCGTCAGGACACCGGCTGTAAATGTGGAGCTAACATTAGCTGGATACGATTTCACTAGTGGACAGAAACGCTGTAAAACAAAATTATATCTTCGCAAAAAGTTCAGTCTTGCATGTGAAACATAATCCCCGAGTCCTGCTTTCAATCGTCCTCTGATTAGAACCAGAATCCACCACACAGTGCTCAGGCATTGTATCTACTAGCACAGTGTTAGTTTGACTACAGGTAGGACTACTGCTCCAAGATGGCGGCTGTAGCTGCCAATGTGGGGTCTACTCTTTATGTCTATGTGTGCCACACCCAAAACAGCCATTGTTTCTCCTTATATGGTGATTTCCTCTGAGAAAATGTGATGCAATAGAAAGGAAAAAAACCCACAACAGATGGACCTGAACCATAACGAGGCGTCTGAACAGGAGAAAAGTGACAAAGAATAAATAAAGATATTGTTGCTGTTACTTTATGGATTTAATTTTTATTTTCTGAGTGACTACAGACTTCATAGACTCACTAAAAAGGAATCCAAGAGATAAAAAAAAAGTGCATTTAGCCTCATACGTCCCTTTTAAGTGCCAAATATAAACCTAAACTGGATAAAAATAGACCAACAAAAGCTTTGAGTGAAGAAACTCTAATATTTCTGTTTTAAACCACAAGTTATGAAGAAATTGGGTGATTTGGGTAATTCCGTAAATGACACAGTCAAAGTGAACCTCATTAAGATGGGAGCCATTGATTCTGGTGCTGCTGTCCATGTTCAATTCAGGGGCGTTCCTGCAAGAAGGCAGCAGCTGCAGCAGCACCCCCACAAGCCTTACCTCTAACTCTAACCCGGCAGATATTAGAATAAGCTCAGGGTGAGGCGTGCTGATTCCAATTAGCACTCTGTTGTTTCACACTGTGGGTGATGGAGCTTGTTATTCCAAGCATGAGTCTGAGGAGCCACCGCTCTGCGGCTCCCATCGTGCAATCAGCCTCTATGACTCTTTCATACCCACCAAGTGCTGATTGCTGCATTCATCTGCTGCTATTCTCACTCTGCAAGCTTCTGCTGAGGTACATTTGTTAAGAACTGGCTCGGATGCCCGTGGAACGCTGTACAAAATGGCCGGCGTGGACGTCCTGCTGTTGTTATGTGGTCATAATAATCCAGGCAAAGACGGATGTGGATGGAGGGGAATAATCAGTTTCTCTGTGCAATCATAATTTAGGGTACAAGCACTAATTCTATATTATAGGCACTAATTATATGCCTTGATTAAAAAGTAGGGAATTAGAACGAAGGATTCAATTGCAGGCTGATGATGCGGACTCTTTGTTTTGCTCCCTAATGATTTGAGAAAAAAAAAAAACTGGAGCTACATCTGGATTGGTTCCACCGTGTTGAAGTGTCTAGTTGGACTGATTGTTCATGTTTACACTGAATCTGCCTCCTACACTGATTTAAGGACATATTTAAAATGTTTTGATTTTCACATGTACAGGATTTTATTTGATTCTGTTGGTCACTTTACTTTCTACGTCTCACTCGATCCCTCTCTAAAAAATATAACAGCAAGTTTTTATTATGAACAGGTACACTGGCCAGCTACTCTTTGGAGCAAACACCTTCATCTTCTCAGAAGTCTAAAGCACCAGGGACTTCAAAACATGTTTCTGATTAAATAGAAAATATTGTTTAATTTTGATTAAAAATGACCACCTCATGTTAAATTATGTTGGATTTGAATACAAGTGGAAATCTTTGACAAGCAAACTAATAGATTTTTCTGGTGGAGAGGCTAATAGTGTCAGGATCCCCTCACCTGCCACCAGAGGGAGCACTGGATGTTCCTAATCTTCCTGATTAGGGTCACCTGAGGATGATTCCTGATTCCACACATCTGTGCACCCTGTCATCTATTTAAGGGCGATCACCCCTGGACTTCCCTGTTGGGTCATACCATCCCTTCCAGCCAGGTCACCTTGGTTGCCTGACCATGTTTGAACCTTGTTATTATTTGAACTTTTGAAATCTTGAGTTAATCCTGTGCTCTTTGCTTTACAGACTTACCTGAATTGTGTTAATAAACTGTGTTTGATGTCCTCCTCCTCCTTCCACCATCCTTAAAACCCTGACAAATGGTGGTAATAATACATCAGGCCATTTAAAACTAGGACAAAATAGTTTATGTAGAAAGAATTTAACAGATGGGTTTCATCCTGACAGAAGTTGGAGCATGCTGATGGTGGATTCCCATCAGTCCAGCGTCTAAAGATTCGAGTTTCAATGCGATTCAATGTTTATAATGTCTTTAATCATTTTGCGATCTTGATCAGGAATGCTTCCAGACATATCCACCTGGTAGAAGACCCAGAGACAGAACCAAGGCCTGCTAGAGATACTTTTTTTCAAAGCTAGCACAGGAATGCCTCGAGAGCTAAAGGGTGTGGCTAATAAGAGAGAAGTTTGGGCTTCACTGCTGAGACCGTTGCTCTGTTCCTTGACCCTGAATGAGCGATACTTGAGCCAGTGTTGTTTAAATCACTTTAGTGTTAGTTTAGTCCTGTTACAATACCTACCGTTGTCATCCTTAAATTATCCGAGTATTATAATATAAAATTTTTTATTCATAACGCACTTTATATTTCCAGTGGAGATCCCAAAGTGCTACAATGACCAAAAGGAACAACAAACAGCAAAATTAAATAAAACCACAAAAAACAACACTAAAAACTTTGATGAAAAGCCTTTAGAAATAAAAATGTCTTCAGTCTTTTCTTAAAAACCTCAATGCTCTGTGGAGCTCTCAAGCTCTCAGGAAGAGCGTTCCAGAGCCGTGGAGCAGCTGCCTGGAAGGCCTTGTCCCCCATAGTGGAGAGTTTGGTCCTTAGTTGGTGCAGACAGTAGGAGGAGGAGGAGGAGCGCAGGTCTCGGACAGTGGTGTGGAGGGTTAGGAGTTCTCGGACAGTGGTGTGGAGGGTTAGGAGTTCTCAGACAGTGGTGTAGAGGGTTAGGAGTTCTCGGACAGTGGTGTAGAGGGTTAGGAGTTCTCGGACAGTGGTGTAGAGGGTTAGGAGTTCTTGGACAGTGGTGTGGAGGGTTAGGAGTTCTCAGACAGTGGTGTGGAGGGTTAGGAGTTCTTGGAGATAAACAGGTGCAGTGCCGTGTATGCACTGATGGGTGAGGAGGCAGACCTTGTACTGAATTCTGTATTTAACGGGTAGCCAGTGGAGGGATTTGAGGATGAGAGTGATATGGTCATATTTTGCGCCTCCTTATCAGGATACGGGCAGCGCAGTTCTGGATGTGCTGGCTGGATGTGTATTGTTCTAATGTCATTTCTTTCACTTTTTGTCAGTCTTCATTCCTTTTGCTCAAATTCCTAATTTTATTAACATTACATCCTGGTTTCAATTTTTTGTTTGGAGAAACTTTGGAAATTAATTAGTTAGAAAATCACTTTGGTCGTGTTTTCTGTACCGTGCCGCCTTGTGGTCATGAGTGTTAAGTAAAAAAACTATCAAGATTTGTTTTTTTGTTCATTGGGGGGAAAAAATAAGTAATGAAAACTTTACATTATTAAAAGTTCTACGTAATCTGGAGACATCCTATTGGACAAAGTCGAAGCTATTTTTATTTTTACCAATAACAAAACCAAATCTAAAAAGAAACTTATTACTATTATTATTTTTTTCCAAATTCTTTTTGTGTTTAGTTTAGTCACAAATAAGACTTCATCAGAAAGTTCCTCGGCTGGGATTCGCTGTCTGCCTCTGGCTGCCGGGTTGGACGGGTCTGACTGTTGCAACACTCCCAGGAGAAAAAGTGACAGCAGGAAAGGATGCATGGGTAAAATGATGAACAGAAGGGAGACGGCACAGATGGATCGGAGAGGCTGAACGGTCTGAGGGAAGGGACAGATGAAGTAACGGACAGGTGAGTGCAAAAGCGCTAAAGGCATAGAGGGAGGAATAAATGGAGTGATGGATGCAGGAAGACACGCTGATGGATGGCTGACAGCAGAAACGGGAAAATAGGTGGACTTGTTGATGAGATGGACAGGTGGCAGACAGGTTGGCTCAAGTGTTTAAGGCAGAGATGCACAAATGAGTCATGGATAATGGAACAATAAGCTGCTGGATTGGGTTTAGAGTCCACCTCGAGTGGGAGGAAGGTGGAAATTTTAACATCAACATGTCGTAATGGACATCCAAAAATATCAAGATTTCTGCCTTATTTAAACCAGTTCTGACTTGAGCTCGAGCTGGTATTTGACTAAATTTGAAAATCAATCTTATAAAAGTTATTTTTTACTAACTTATTGGGTTTAAATTGGATATTTGTGGACAAAAATTTGTGGACGGACCTCTGCATCGGTCCGTCGTGGTAAAAAGAGAGCTGAGCCGAAAAGCAAAGCTCTCGATTTACAAGTCCATCTACGTTCCAACCCTCACCTATGGTCACCAGCTGTGGGTGATGACCGAAAGAATGAGATCGCGGGTACAAGCGGCCGAAATGAGCTTCCTCCGCAGGGTGGCTGGGCTCTCACTCAGAGATCGGGTGAGGAGCTCTGCCATCCGGGAGGAGCTCGGTGTCGAGCCGCTCCTCCTCCAGGTCGAGAGGAGCCAGATGGGGTGGTTCGGGCATCTGGTCAGGATGCCCTCCGAGCGCCTTGCGGGCGAGGTGTTTCGGGCACGCCCCACCGGGAGAAGACCAAGGGGCAGACCCCGGACCCGCTGGAGAGACTATGTCTCACAGCTGGCTGGGGAACGACTTGGGATCCTTCCAGGTGAGCTAGAGGATGCAGCCGGGGAGAGAGAGGCCTGGGCTGCCCGTTTGAAGCTGCTGCCCCTGCGACCCGACCCCGGAACAAGCGAAATATGACGGAACGAAATGGAATAACATTACCAAATGACAAGAGCTCACAACTCCCAATTTTAAAAAGAAGAAAAAAAATTATATTTATTTGATTGGGACAAGTGTGCTTCAAGTGTACTTCACGATCTCATATCAGACCCTGCAACATGAAGCAAGAAGCCAAACCGTGAATCAGATGGATTGGCTTTAGTTAGGGTCTCAAGTGGCAGGATGTGTACTTTCATAAAGCTCATTCCATGTTACCAAAGTAGTTGCCATGCCAACGCAGACTGGATCAATGACAATATACATATATTCAGATCTGAGAGTACAACATATCAGCGTCCGTAAAGCAGAAAATGGCAACTGAATTTGCTTTGATTTTGATGAATCCAAACGATGTCGGTGACGGCACATTCACACAGCCACCCTCGTCCACAGTCAATCGGTACAGTAGATTTAATATGTAAGTCTTAGTCCACTGTACGTTCTGTCTGTCCGTCCTGTGATAAGATCAGGTTACTTCTTGTTTCCCTCCAAACTTTTTTTTTCTCCACAAGAAGGAGGGTCTAAGAGCAGGGATGTTACGGATTTGTTTGGTTATCACTCGTAACGATTGTGCGTTTCTGTCTGATTATGTTTTATTAAATATATGTGAGATAAATTCAATAGAAATATTGGGAAATAGAAATAGTAGAAGACATTACCAAAGTGGACCGGAAAGTGGCTAGGATCAGTAAGGTAGAAATAAAGAGGGCACTGAAGAGGATGAAGAGTGGAAAGGCTCTCGGCCCTGACGGAATCCCTATACAAGTATGGAAGTGTTTAGGTGAGGTGGCAGTAGAGTTTCTGACTGGGCTGTTTAACAGGATATTAGAAAGTGAGAAGATGCCTGATGAATGGAGAAGAAGTGTGCTAGTTCCTGTTTTTAAGAACAAGGGAGATGTGCAGCGTTGTGGTAACTACAGAGGAATTAAACTGATCAGTCATACGATGAAGTTATGGGAAAAAGTTGTCGAAGCTAGGCTAAGGTCTGAAGTAAGAATTTGTGAGCAGCAGTATGGTTTTATGCCTAAAAAGAGCACTACAGATGTGGTATTTACCTTGAGGATGCTGATAGAGAAGTACAGAGAAGGTCAGAGGGAGCTGCACTGTGTCTTTGTAGATCTTGAGAAAGCGTATGACAGGGTACCTAGAGAAGAACTATGGTATTGTATGAGGAAGTCTGGTGTGACAGAGAAGTGTGTTAGAGCGGTTCAGGACATGTATGAGGGCTGTAAGACAGTGGTGAGGTGTGCTGTAGGTGTGACAGAAGAGTTCAGTGTGGGGGTGGGACTGCACCAAGGATCTGCTCTGAGTCCTTTGCTGTTTGCTATGGTGATGGACAGGCTGACAGACGAGGTCAGACAGGAATCTCCATGGACAATGATGTTTGCAGATAACATTGTGATCTGTAGTGAGAGGAGGGAAGAGGTGGAGGAAAAGCTGGAGAGGTGGAGGTTTGCACTAGAAAGAAGAGGAATGAAGATTAGTCAGAGTAAGACAGAGTACATGTGTGTGAATGAGAGGGATCCAAATGGAAAAGTGAGGTTACAGGGTGAAGAGATAAAGAAGGTGGAAGATTTTAAGTACTTGGGATCAACAGTCCAGAGCAACGGAGAGTGTGGAAAAGAGGTGAAGAAGCGTGTGCAGGGAGGCTGGAACGGGTGGAGAAAAGTATCAGGTGTGATGTGTGACAGAAGAGTTTCAGCTAAAATGAAAGGGAAAGTGTACAAAACCGTGGTGAGACGCGCCATGCTGTTTGGTCTAGAGACAGTGGCACTGAGGAAAAGACAGGAAGCAGAGATGGAGGTAGCAGAGATGAAGATGCTGAGGATCTCTCTGGGAGTGACCAGGATGGACAGGATCAGAAATGAGTATATCAGAGGAACAGCACATGTTAGAGGTTTTGGAGATAAAGTCTGGGAGGCCAGACTGAGATGGTTTGGACATGTGCAGAGGAGAGAGACCGAGTACATCGGCAGAAGGATGCTGGATTTGGAACCACCAGGAAAGAGGACTAGAGGAAGACCAAAGAGGAGGTTCATGGATACAGTGAAGGAAGACATGAAGATAGTTGGCGTGACCGAAGAGGACGTAGCAGATAGGGTTAGATGGAAGAAACTGACTTGCTGTGGCGACCCCTGAAGGGAAATGCCGAAAGGAGAAGAAGAAGATTGGGAAATAGAAATAAATAAAGATTGAATTCCTCCTTTTTTCCAAACAACCTTTGCACTCGGCCCCCCGGGGGGTTCGGTTAGATGTTGTTCTGCTTCTGACCCGTATCCAGCAGAGATTTAGTCGTGTATTCCAGTTTTTTTTCTGTTTGAACCAGCACTTTCTGATCCAGTTTCCTGTTCCTCGAGTCACGTCGAAGAAGTCTCCAGCTGAAAGTTAAATGGAACCATCCTCCGCCTCATCCTCCTCCGCCTGCTTTCATGTGAGCGACACGCAGCGTAGGGAACCCTGACTGACATGTGAAGGCCTTTACACTTGCTTCAGGTCTCTTTTTTCCAAACTTTCTCAGTTCGTGAATTAATTCGGGGGGAGTAATGGGACAGATTTTCAAACCCTGACTGTTGAGGACTCCAAGAGAAGTAGAGAAGTGAGAGAACTGTGTGGGATGGAGCCTGAACTCATCACCGGTATAAGACATGGCAGATTTATACCACCTCATACCTTCTATCTAAACTACCTTTTCCCCCCCAAGTAAATAGTATTTAGCAATCAAGTAATTATGTTGATTGTCTTAATTAAAAAGTGGGTATTTGTAATTTTATTCCAAACGTATCTGAATTAATTGGCGTTGGTCAGTCCGTCTGGGTTGCAGGGGCAACATCCTGAGCGAGAAAGCCCAGATATTCCCTTCCTGTGGTCACATTCTTCTCTTTACCTCCTGTTCCCAATTCACAGGGACCAATATGGCGTTGTAACAATAAAGATTATAATGGATCACATAAAACCACATTTTCAGCAAATCCAAAGTTTGGCAAAAATTTTGCCAATCTCTTTCCTCCAACGTCTAAAAGAGCGGTCACAAATGAGAAACGTATATCTTGGTACAGCAACATAAGTGTGTCAAATAAAAACAGCATTTACAACAAAGTTACTGTAGCTGAGGTTTTGGGTCAAAGGGAGTTAATTAGTTTGTTATAAAGCTCAACGGAGCTTAAATTGTAAAAAAATTGAATGTTTAGCGTTTTAAAAAGTCAAAGTGAGACATCTGTGATTTTGAGGATCAGTTTTTTTTTTCTCTTCAGAGTGAGTGCTCTTTGCAAATATTCAACCTTGGATAGATTTTCATGCATTTAGATGCATTTTGACAGTAAAAATGTTTGAATACATCAAGAGAAGTGATGGAACATGTTGATCTTATCATTTAGATGTGTGAGCAAATACTTTTAGCAATGCGTTGTAACCTGGTCACTCATGTCGTTTCATTTCTTCTGTATTTATATCTATAGAATTTTTTCTAATAGCTTTAAACACCAGTTTTTGCTCATTGTTTTTATTTAATTCAACTTGGCCAGAGTCTAAAAATCATTGTTTTGGTAAAAAACTGTGCTGCACGACCACTTGATAATCAATTTGACCAGGTCTCAGGGTTGTTAACTAATTTTAAGAATTGGATTCACTTGAACCCAAAAGGAAATGACAGTTTGTGTTTCCTGTAAATAATATCTATCAAAAGAACACACACACCAGCAAACAGCCACACACTCTAAGCAATAAATATACCATCCGATACCCATTAAGGCTGATTATTAGAGCAATATCAGTCATATAAAAAGGCATTATTACACTATTTATCTGGTAATGTTTTTTTGAATGAAGTCATTGAAATAACTAATGATGGATGCTGGTCGGGTTTCACTGAACTCTGAATACAAACTGTCTATTTAAGCAGGAGCGCTTCCCCGTCCTCCCAGTAACTGTCATGCTAGATTCCGCCAATTCCTAACACGAGACATCGGTAATCTGTAAAAATGCTGATTGACGCCAATAGATATTTTTCTGAAAATCTATCGGCCAAACAAGTGTCCACAAACGCACCGTCAAGTGGCATCACACACACTGCATGCTCTAACACGAGGAAGAAAGCAGAAACAGACCTTTTTTATGTTTCCGTTGTTTTGTGTGAGTTGAATGAACAAATAAGAAGTATGTTTTGTTATTAAGTCGCATGATTTGAATGTTAAAATGGCTAGATTAATATAAATGTGGTTAAAGGATGAAAACAAAGTCACAAAGATTTAGCTTTTTCTTTTTTGTCTCTTACAGTAACAACTTTATGGTTTTTCTTTCCAGATTTTTGACCAAATAAAGTTTAAGTGAGTAAGAAACCGTGAGTTAAAAAATGTAAATGTATCGATACTTTTCAAGAAAAATCAGACCGATCAGTTAGTTTTACAATGTTTTAACCAAAGATTAAATGGTTTACTGCATATTTTTAATAACAATCGTGGTTCTAATCAAAATCCAGACCTGTAAATGTGTAGATTATGATACTTTAAAAAGAAATCTGCCAATTAATCAGAAATTGGCCTTTCCTGGACCCTTTGAAACACTATTGGCATCAGTTAAAAAAAAATCGAAACTGGTCTGAGGGGGCGTTGGTCTAGTGGTAGAGTTACCCGTTTTTGACTGGGAGAACCTGGTTTGAATCCCACGGGGTCCAAGCCGTTCCTGGGACTTCAGGATGGCAAAGATGACAAAAAAAAAAAAAACCTAAACCAATCCGTTGGGCTCCAATCTGTCGTTCCTGGAGTTGAGTTCAGAGTTTATTGAAATACAAATTGTCACTGAGACAATTTTTTTTTGTCATTCTTTGTGTTTGTGATCCATATTCATCCCATGACATGCATTTTAGGACCGGCAACTGTCTCTCCGATGCTCACAGGACTAGATATTGGCCGGGGGTTTCATCACTGTTATGTAACATGTCAGATGTTTCTCAGAAACACTGAAGGAGAAGTTGGATTGAGACAGACAGAGAGATGAAGGTGGTGTAGTTTTTTTTTCCATAAGCCTAATGCATCCTGTAAGATGGAACCCGTCTGAACGGGTTCATCCAAATTGTGCCCCTCAGGACGACACTGGAAGACCTCCTGGCTCATTGAAAGGGGTCAGAAAGTGAGGCGCTCTGCTCCATTTAGCAGCCTGCTCATGATGGATGAATGAAGGGAGGGAGTGTTAGAAAGGAGAAGCGTTGCCCCCGGACCGCGTTAGGAACAGGGTGCCACCAGGGACCTCTTCTTGAAACCGTGAATGGTGGTAATGGGTGGTAATGGGTGGTAATGGGAACAGACACAGGTGGAGTCAAAGGTGATCCTGCTTTTTTTAGGTCGGCATTCCCATATGGATCTTATTTCTGTGCTGACGTTGTGGCAGGAGAAGGATGTGCAGGAGGGCGCACCGGATGTTTATAATTAAATAACATGATTGTTTTGGAATTTTAATAGCACTAAAAAAAAAAGACTGAAACATTATATATATTTTATGCAAAACCAGGTGCATTAGGCTATTTGATCAGTTTACAAGTGCACTGTGTTTGTGTCAAGGTGGCCCATGAGAGACCCATGAGAATTCCACTGACTTCTGTGGAATTCGATCCCACGTCTAGGGTCCTTGGAGAAGACACCTAACCCCCCATTTCTCCCACCTTTGGCGCCGTCGTGGCACCCTGCTGCGGTGTAATGCGACACACAAATTTTTCTAGTTGAGGGATGAATAAAGTATATTTCTATTCTTTATCTTGGAAAAGAGAAAAATGAAGGTTAGCTGCATTGAGACAGAGTCCATGTGGGTGAATCAGCAGGCGGAGGATTGGAAAGACGGGTTTTTGAACGTTATTCAAACATTAAAAACATACCCGAGGTGGTTCAGATATGTTTGATAAATTTACAATTTCTCCCGTCCGGTATTTAGATGCTACTCGAAGGCCAAGTTATTCTTTGCCACAGATGTTGTTCCCCCAACACCACATTCCAAACTTCTAAAAAAGTTTGTTTTGGTCTGAAACCCTCCTTTCAATCTGTCTGAGTCAAAACTTGAAAAATCCAACTTTATTTAACACATTTTTTTGAGACTCTGTCTAAAAATAAACGTTAATTATCATTTAAAAAAATGTTTGCATGATAAAATAAAAGCAGTGTTTCAAGAAAGGAAAAAAAAAAAAAAAAAACAGAATCCCGCCAAATAATTTGTAAGGGTTAAAAAAGGTTGATCTTCTTTATTTTTTAATAAAGTTTATTTATAACTTGGCAGGTGAAACTTTTTATCTTTTCAATCAGAAAGTGGGATCAGCAGTTCTCGTCGAAAGAAGGAACCCGCAAACGGAGCTCAAATGTGACAGAAAGAAGAAACTGAAGCAGTTTGGCTTTCAGCCCAGATATTTTCTACATTTCCAATTTTTTGCTTCTGTGGGATCCTCCGAAGCAGCTAAGCACGACTACGGCTTCGCTATCCAGCCACGCTGGCGTTCGCGTGCACGGCAGGCTCGTTAGCTTCGCCACCAGATAGCAGCAGTTTGTGTAGCCGCTGGCAAAGTCAGAAGGTGACTCCGCTGTCATTTTAGGGAAAACCCACTCCCCGTCAGGAGCTAAAAAATGCCGCAATAATTAGCATGAGGTGTGTAACTGCAGCGTGACCGTTTAGCCTTTCACGATGGCGTCGTCGACTCAGAGGCCGAGAGGAGGAGAGCGTGGTCGGGCCGCGGGGAGCTTAGTGTGTGCACTGAATATCAGAACGGCAGAGGGATGGAGAGAGCAGCGGAGTGTGGGTGGAGGCAGCTCTGCTAGCTCCTAGGAGAGACTGGGAGGGCGAAGGGTCATTATTGACTGAATGAATTTTTAAAGAGGGCCCTCGTCAGGGGGTGGGAAGGGCAACGTGCCTCCGTGCGCGACTGTGTGTCGAGTCATACCAAATGCTACTCTACAACATTTCCTCTCTGTTCTCTGCTGCTGTACGGTCGCTCCAGACTCATTTAAACCCGTCGGTTTCTCCATATAGACTCTATAGTTTCCATGCTCCCAGTAAAGCCTCATTGATTGCCCTTTCACACCCTTTACGATCAATGTGGACCTGGTTTCATGAGGGAGAGGCTGTGGGAGGACGGAGGGAGTGTTGCAGACAGAACAGAGAAAGAAAGGTGGAGAGAGAGAGAGGGAGAGGACTAAGCTCCTGCTCAGAGTCAGACACAGACTCTGCATCCAGGGTTGGGATTAAAACATCCCTCTTTGGAAACCTTTACTAGCAGTGCAGTTAGAAACACGGTTAGCTGGATGGTTTCTAGTAGACTGAAAGGAGCCGGAAGCTGGGGGGAGTAAGGTATACTTGAACTCTGTCTCATCTACAGATTCTCCATTACATTTTTTAACTATTTTCATTTGAATATATGACGATGGAGAGTGTGGAAAAGAGGTGAAGAAGCATGTGCAGACAGGCTGGAATGGGTGGAGAAAAGTATCAGGTCTGATGTGTGATAGAAGAGTTTCAGATAAAATGAAAGGGAAAGTGTACAAAACCGTGGTGAGAGCGGCCATGCTGATTGGTCTAGAGACAGTGTCACTGAGGAAAAGACAGGAAACAGAGATGGAGGTGGCAGAGATGAAGATGCTGAGGATCTCTCTGGGAGTGACCAGGATGGACAGGATCAGAGGAACAGCACATGTTAGAGGTTTTGGAGATAAAGTCAGAGAGGCCAGACTGAGATGGTTTGGACATGTGCAGAGGAAAGAGAGAGTACATCAGAAGATGGAGGCTGGATTTGGAACCACCAGGAAAGAGGACTAGAGGAAGACCAAAGAGGAGGTTCATGGATACAGTGAAGGAAGACATGAAGATAGTTGGTGTCCTAACCCTTTCTGCCCCGAAACCGTCCGTCCCAGTGAGTAAAAACTCCTAGGAAATCAGCAGTTGGCCTTCATCCTGATGGAAATAGGTGTTAGGTCGGGGCGCAGGGAGAAGAAACAGGGATGAAACGAGAGCCACACAACAGGAAAGGAATCTGCCAAGGGTGATGTGGATACTTCAAGGACACCCAGGATGGTCACTTAGATGATCTATGGATAGCAGGCATGAAGGGACGCAAGAGTGAATCGCGTTGTACCAAATAGTAGTGGTAAATACAAAATGAAAAAGGGGTTTGAGACTAGTGGATGAGATGAGGACCCCAAGACAGGAAAACCAGGAATCCACTGAGGGTGATGTGGATACATCCATTAATAGGAATGAGTAGAATCAAGATTTTCCTGCTTTATGATCCACTATTTTATCTTTACTCATATCAATACTTTTCAGTGTGAAATCAAGGAGTAAGAAAAACTTGATTTTATTTGACTAGTCATGTTTTTTAATTAGTTTTCTAATATCTGTTGTTTAATTTATAATTATGGGTGAATATGAACTCTACTGTTGACACAGTGATCAACATTCCAGTGTATTGTGATGTCTGATAATTCCACAGTTTGAGGAACAAGAGGTTGCGGACGCTCTATTCTGCGGTTGCCCCACCATCTTCACATGCTTTAGAGTGATAGAGGTTGAGCAGTCCTTCCCCTTCGCACTGAAGCAGGAAAAGCAGTAAGGAACATTGACATTGACACTAGGGCCAAAGAATACCAAGATATTGGTATCCCACCCCCTACCTATTGGAGCCACTCCCTTGCTTTCCCCCTTTGTTTGGGTTTAAAACCAGTTCCTGGGTTTTTAGGAGTAGTTCTTCCACGACAAGGAGGCTCCTAAAGACAAGATATCCAGGTTTTAGTTTTGATATTCTTGGTCCTGATTGTGCATTCGATAGTAACAGAGAATGGAATTAAATTAAAAGATTCAAATGAGTTTTTAGTTGGTTTTATTGTGAAGTTGTGTAAGAGAACCGCGAGCCGGGTCATTCCATGCCACAACCTCCATGTCCTCCGATGCTGGGAGTGAGACCAGCCTCCAGCTTGTTCTTGCGGTGGGTTTGGAAGATGCTCTGCATGCTCACTGACCCTGGCACATAGCAGGAGAGAGACAGAGAGAGGCGTTCAATCACACTAATGAGCAAGGGAGGGAGAAGCATGAAAGAAGAGGCAGAAAAAAAGGGGTGGTGGTGGTAAAGAAGTATTGGTATCGCCAGCCGAACACCCAGCTTCTCTCACCCTCACAGCATCCATACACGCACCGTGTGTGTCTGTACACACACTCCCGAGAGCTGCTACACTCATTAGAGCCAGCTCTGTTGGATGGAGCTGAAACACCAGCTCAAAGCACACCCCATCCCTCCACCCCTCCTGCCTCCAACATTCACTCCATCTCTCTCTCAGCCAATTTGGCCCTCTGTTGTTCTCCCCTTCCTCTTTTTATTCTTTCAGTTTATTCGCTTTCCCCTCCATCATTTCTCCGTTTGACTCCACGCGCAGCTATCTGTTCGTCCATTCCTCGCTTCTTTCCCTTCCCTCTCCTTCTTCCCCACTCATCCGTTTGATTCCCTTCAATCCCGGCTTGTGTGCGCCCCCGCGGTGGAGGGGTGATTTGGAGGATTAGGCCGGTGGCGGGGTTGTTGCTGTGTCAGTCTAACAGGCAGGGATCTGGACCACAGCTCAATCCAAATCCCTTCTTCCACGCCTGCCTGCCTGCCCACCGAATTAGCAGCTCCCTCTCTTTTTTTCTTTCCATCTTTCATCTGGCTCATCTCCTTCTTTCTCCTCCTGCATCTCTTCTTTTTGGTTCTAATGTCACATTTGTGTCGCTCCCGATGCACGATGGTGCCACATGTCTGCATTCTCTGATTTTAATGTTTGTTTGGAACCGTTAGGAAAAAAATTCTGTAAATGTTTTATAAGAATTTCAAAAGGGCAATAAATGGCCTCATAAATTGGTATTTTTTAAAACATGAGGGAGAAGGAGTTTTTTTTTTTTTTTTTTTTTTAATTGCAGCTGTGGGCGAGTTTGCAGCCAATCCTGTTGGATAAGCGAGTTCTTCCCCCAGCAGCCCTAAGGGAGCTAATAGCAGCAGGTTAGTAGGATTTTCCTACATGTGAGAGGTTAGAGATGAAGCCATTTAACTTCTGATGTCTTTTTTCTGAGATTCTGATGCAAACCGAGCTCATTTTAGCCTAAATAAAATTAATCTGGTTTGATGATTGGGATAGTTTGGTTGAGAAGCGGTGAAACACACTTACAGTATTTGGTTATTTTGACACAACATGCTTCTGTCAATTTTTCTTTTCCATTAAACAAGAATTTTCTCACCATGGTTAAAAAATGAGCTTGTGTGATTTCCCCCTCATTGATTGGGCCCTTTTCAAGATCTGTTATGTCAAGTATCCATGGTAACCGTAAAAGCTGTTTACTAGCAGGATCAACAGATTAAGCTCTCCAAAACCAAATTAATGAGCAAAATAACACCAGCTCCATCCCATGTACGAGCTGAAAGCAGGAAAAATGTAGATTTTACCCGTTTATTTCTAAAAAAGAGAAGTCTGATGTTTGTCACAAAAACAAACTGGAAGCAAAAAAAGACACTGACGGAATTCAGAGAGAGCAGTGACTGATGTCTTTACAAGAAGATACTAGATTTGTGGCGTCGAAGGAGCTTCAGGAGAGATGAAATTCATGAGCCTGATGCTCCTGAAGCTCTTCACCCGCCCGCCTGAGGGCCAAATAAGTAATCCCAGTTCCATAGAGGAACCTCACCAGAACATCTGAACAACATGTGGGAGTCTGAGTCCGGCAGGTTGTAGATTATTCCTATGGAATGTGGAGGAGGCTTCAAACACTCGGGTTGACCATGCATCTGTAATGCTTTGTGAACGCAATTGATCCCAAACCACTGAAAAAATTTTATGAAACTTTACACAGTTACTCAGCACTCTAGAAAAACTGATCCAGTTTTCAGGGCCATGCAACCAAGGGTCAAAAGGGTCAGAAAATTTAAAAACCTGCACAGGATTGTTTCAACCTGGTTGTACAAAGATCTCGACTATTCATGAGTAACTCCCAAGGTCTGTGAGAAAAGGCCACCCCTCATTTTCACTGCCACTGGGTGCAGAGTCACAAACTAACAACCAATAAGGCTTTGACTTCTTCTAGGCAAGAGGTCTAGAGGAAGACCAAAGAGGAGGTTCATGGATACAGTGAAGGAAGACATGAAGATAGTTGGTGTGACCGAAGAGAATGCAGGAGATATGGTTAGATGGAAGAAACTGACTTGCTGTGGAGACCCCTGAAGGGAAATGCCAAAAAGGGAAGAAAGAACCAATAAGACTTTGACACATCCAATGGTTTCCATAGAGACTAGAGTTCCAATGTCCTCTGCTCCGCCTCTTAAAGTGCCAGCGTATTTAATAATAATAATAATAATAATAAATTTTATTTGTAAACGCACTTTATATCTCCAGTGGAGATCTCAAAGTGCTACAATGACCAAAAGAAACAACAAACAAACAGCTAAATTAAATAAAACCACAACACAAAAAAACAACACTAAAAACTTTGCTGAAAAGCCTTTAGAAATAAAAATGTCTTAAGTCTTTTCTTAAAAGCCTCAACGCTCTGTGGAGCCCTCAAGCTCTCGGGAAGATCGTTCCAGAGCTGTGGAGCAGTTGCCTGGAAGGCCCTGTCCCCCATAGTGGAGAGTTTGGTCCTTGGTTGATGCAGGCAGTAGGAGGAGGAGGAAGAGGAGCGCAGGTCTCGGACAGTGGTGTGGAGGGTTAGGAGTTCTTGGAGATAAACAGGTGCAGTGCCGTGTATGCACTGATGGGTGAGGAGGCAGACCTTGTACTGAATTCTGTATTTAACGGGTAGCCAGTGGAGGGATTTGAGGATGGGAGTGATATGGTCATATTTATGGTCATATTTAGTCCAATTTCGCTGGCACTTTCATTTCATATGCTATTTGATCATCTGAATGGAAGATGGATTTACTTAGTGATTCTTATGGAGTCATGCAAAATGTAATTCTGCCACATATCCGCTAGTTTAAAGAAGGAGAATTTTTTAAAACATCTCAACAATCGTTTCATGATTTTTTTGGTTCGGTTCTCTTTTGTTTGGTCGTCACTTGTGTTCTACCGAATATACATGTTCACCTTAATTACTTCCTCATTCTGTAAACATTACACACAATAATTTAGAGACTAAATTATGTTTAACATATCCATGGATTTGACTGTAAAACTCCACAAAATCATGCAACTTTAAGATATTTGATTTAATGAGGAAAGAATTACAGGACGAGTTAAGAGGAACACAAATGATTAATCCGTCAACTTTCTTTGAAAAACAACAATTGGATTCTTTATTGTTTTGTAAGCATGGCCTCAAATTTCAATTGAATCTGTCAAAATACTGTGTGATCAAAGAAAAATAAAGCAAAACTTCTCTTTTTGATTGATATTGTAATTTGTATAGAATTGCGATATGTTTTGACACTTTTATCTTCAGGATTGAAATTTTGTTTCCCTAAAAAAAAAATTACAATTTAGAATCACTGAAAGAATATTTGACAAAATCCACTCTCTAAATTTCAAAATGATTTAGTTTGAGCTTGAGGTTTTTGCCACATTTTTACAGCTCTGTTGTGAAATGGTTTGAAAAAACGTGATATATCTTCATCTTTCCGATGTTCTACGTGGTGTTTGGGCTGAATGTGTAAATCAGAAGGAGCACAGGGCAGTGTCAAACAGACTTTAAAGATGATGTTGACTTTTCTCACACAAGCATACATGGAGGCGTCCTACATACATGCATGGGCACGGCATGCATGCATCATGAGGGATCCGGACCACACACACGTTGATGCCCATGGGCACCCACTCATTCGCAAACATGCAAAGCACAAAGTCAACAGCATGCATGCAAATGTTCGTTATGGAGGGGTTTAGTCCTTCCACCCTGCGTGCCAACAGTTGTTTGATCTGTTTCCACGCTCACCGTGCACTGCGTGCTTTCCTGCTCTAGCAGAAAGAACAACATAAAAAAAAAATTCTCAAAGCCCACAGGCGGGATGAAAGAGAGTGCTGACAGTGACAGAAAACCCCCCCAGATGGTAGCGTCAGTCTGCTTTGGGATCACATGTACAGAATTAGATTTGGAAATCGCTGAAGGTAACAAACGTATGCAGCATATGTCCAAACCTCAGCAGGGCTCATCAGGAGGTGTGAAGGATCTGATGTAGTTCTGCATTTTTAGATCACAAGGTTGGAAAAAAAATCCATGTAAATAAAATCAATATCTTTTCATGTCTCTGAGGAAAAAAAATGAAAATAAATACACACTTTTATTTTTAGATAGACAAGTATGCTGTTAAAATACAGTGTGTACAGTATATTGCGTACACTTGGATTGGTATATGTATACTCTATATTGCCAAGTGTATTTACTCACTCACAAGACCGAAGTTACCTTCCATTCCGTCAATAGGGTTCAATCAGTCCGTCTTTTGCAGTTAGAACAGCTTCAACCCTTCGAAAAAGGATTTCCTTGAGGTTTAAGAAAAAACTATTTATACAAGGTTTGGAGAAAAGATTTCCACAAAGTTTAGGAGACAGTCTGTCCACATGGTTCAGGAAGAAGGCTTCCAACAACTGCCTAAGCTAGACTTAATCATCAGATTGCCGGACGAAGAATCAGGGTTAATTTCTCCGGGAACAGCATCTCTGCACACTGCGATTGATAATTAAAGCTAATCAAAAGACTGCATGAAGTTCAGAGAGATGCATCTATTGACGATGGAAAGTTGGTGACTTCTTCTCATTTTGATCTTCATCATCCTGTCCAATCAGTTTATGTGGTCGTCGTTTCCAAATAGCCAACTGTAGCATTTGAGAGCCAGGACGTTTCACCATTCTGTCACAGTTAAACACTTGAATATTCCAGGCAATATAGTGGGGGAAGGATGGATCGATTGATCAATCGATGGAGGGATGAACTTGTAAAAAAAAATAGCCAGTTTAAAAAGCATGGTTTGATAAACTTGAATTTTGATCTAAGGAAGCTGAGGTCCTTCAATGTGTGCGGCAAGATCCTGGAGACCTTCTATCAGTCTGTGGTGGCCAGCACCTTGTTCTTCTCTGTCATCTGCTGGGGGAGCAGCATCACAGCCAGTGACGCCAACAGACTGAATAAACTAATCAGACTGGCTGGCTCTGTCATTGGTAGCAAACAGGACTCACTTGAGGCAGTGGTAGAGAGGAGGTCACTGAACAAACTTTTATCCATCATGAACAATCATGACCATCCTCTCTACCCACTCCTGGACGAACAACGGAGCTCCTTCTCCAAGAGGCTCAGACAGCTGCGCTCGAGAACATCTCGTTACCGGAGGTCTTTCTTTCCGTACGTGATCGGACTCTACAACGACTCACTTAGCAGATAGGAAGTTGTTGCTGTGACACACAAATTTCCCATGTGTGGGATCATTAAAGTATATTCTGATTCTGATAGACTCCTTCAAACTCCCGAAAGTTTAACAGTGGAATCAGAGACTACATTTGACACAATTTAGGGAGACCCCGGTCAGAAAGAGCTTGACTCAGGTTTCAGAACTTAGTGTAATGACTTCTGTTTTTTGTCAAGTTATGTACGTCTGGTCCCGAAGCAGGCTGGCGACCTGTTCAGAGTGTATCCTTCCTCGTGGTTCAAGTAGCGAGCCCTGTGGCACTCTGGAGCTTGCTTGAATGCACTGTAAGGACTGATGGTCTATTTTGGGAAACTGGGAATTAAACTATAGTCTGGCAGCTGCTGTAACTCCAAGGTTACTCCAAGGAATCTCTAGACAGAGATGTGCTCTCAATGGTTTCAAAGTATGCTTTGATATCTAACAGAACCAAGAGATCGGTCCATTTTCTCCAGCTAATAATGATATTTGTGACTCCAAAAAATGTTCTTTCTACGTGATTCGGTTTGCTATGAACACATTCAAGTATCCTGCCATCTTACGGCCTGGTTTAGTCTTCGTATCAACTAGCCAGTGTTAAAATTCCGGCTGTTTAGGTCAGCGTGGGATACAGTAGCAAGACGGAAGTACTTTCATGTTGTCAAATCTTTGGTCAAATTCCTGTAAAGACGTCATGTGAGATCATTGACTACGGATACTTTTCTTTAGATATTTTTCAACCTCAGAATAAAGTTCTCAGTCCTTTGATGAATTCCTGCTCATATGTTGAATTGAAAAAACTTTATTAATCACCGAAGGGAAATTTGATGCTGCGGTGCTAACACCTCGATGCCTTCCTGGTCCGCTTAAACGGTGTAAAAGCTGGCAACTGAACAGTTAAAAAAAAGTTAATGAGTCCACGAAGTCAGGCTTCAATGAAGTACTCCAAAGTGGCCCCTCCACATTCCTGCTGGGTCAGAACAAGCGTCCCCAGTTCCTTCATCTTGCCAAGGAGCATCCGGATGTTACCCATGACAACTGCAGGGACACTGGGCTCAATGCGCCTCCTTTCTAATCGTCTCCTTCTCAGTTCTGTCGGGATAGCTCCAGCCAAGGTGGATCTTATAAGATCCGAGAGCTCGCTGCTGGTTGAGTCCACGTTAACAAAACAAAATGGCTCCATGACCACCAAAACGGAGAACTAGCCGTTGAAACCAAAAAATGGCTTGCCCTAGAAACAGCCATCTAAAGCAAAACACTGCAGTCCAAAACGACGTCCAAAGAGCGCACAAAGTCACATCTCCAGAACGGGACCAAACACAGGCAAAAGACAAACAGAAACCGAGTGGGGAAAAATGCAAAAATAGACGACCAGACGCCAAAAAACCAGGAGACACCGCAGCAGGCAGCCGCCCGGGGCAGTGCCTTTTAACATGTTACACTGTTTTCTCTTGTGAAAACTCTAAAAGCACAAAACCCACTTAAAAAAAACACTAATCAGATGAGTAGAAACTATTTGCAGGTTCTCCGATTTGCTCATTCACGGGGTCTCCTAATGGCGGGTTGTAGGTTTTCCTCCTTGGATGCTAATAAGCAGAAGAGAAACGGGAGTAGAGTTAAGATGGATGAAAAAAGATGATGGAGGATTAATAGATGAGAGGGGGATGAGTGGAGAGGTATAATGCATAAAGCAGAGAGGAGGAAGGATGAATAAATAAACGCATGAAGAAATAGAGGCAGGATGATAGAGGAGGAAAGGATGGATGGGGGAGTGAGCGATGGAGAGCAAAAGATAAATGAAAAAAGAATGCATGAAAAAATGCATTGGGCGGTAGAAAAGGGTGTGGGATGGATGGAGAGAACACAGTGGTGAAAGAGAGGGGAAGAATGAGATTGTGGGTTAAATAGAGGGAAGGGAAGATTGAAAGAAGGAAGGATGGATAGATGGATGGATGGAGCAGAAGAAGGGTTGATGACAGGTTTAGATGAAGGAAAGAAGAATGAATGAATGAATGGATGACTGCGAAGGAGCTGGAATAGAAGGAAGTATAAAAAGATAGATTGACAAGAGTAGAAAGTGGAGGGACGATGGAAAGATGGATGAAGAGAATAGATGGATAAGGGTGGAGCGTCAGTGGGTGAAGGAAAGTCTATCTGTTGAGTCATCCTCCTTTTAAAGGATTTTGAAGAAGCAAATAAATTGATGGTCAGATGAATCAATGGCTGGACGGACCGCTGGACAGAGGAATGAATAGATGGATGGATGGATGAATGAATGAATGGGCACTAGATTAAATAGATTAATGGAATAAATATTACAAACAATTCAATTGATCACTTTTCATATTTTCCCCATATAGCTTGACAATGTCATTCCAAACATTCAAACCCTGCCTTCCCAGCGATACAGCTTTAATTCCTCATACCCGCATATAAACACCACCTTGTCGGGATCCCCTCTCCTGCCGCGGAGTCTTGTTCACGAGTGGGGGAAGGATGGAGCGGGAGATCGACAGGCGAATCGATACGGCGTCTGCAATATCTAGGACGCTGCATCGGTTCGTCGTAGTAAAGAAAGAGCTGAGCCGAAAAGCAAAGCTCTTGATGTGGTGTGAGGCCTTTTAGGCCTGCTTGTTTGTTTTTTTTCTCCCCCAAAACTCACAGGTGCTGGATGGCTTCTAACGGGAGGATTGGCTGATTGCTCCCAGCTGCACAGACTTACCGGTGGCTATAAAAGACCTGGTGTCACCCACAGTCTCTGTCAGGTCTTCAACGATTCTAGTGGTAAGCTGACCACCTCTAAGCTGAGTCAAATTTTGATATCAGACTAATTTTCTTATTCTCCTCACAGGAACCTTCAGCCCTTCCTCTTGGCCATCCAGCACTGCCTGAAGCCGTTATCTCTCTGCTGTGGATTCCTTTGTTCAACACTTAAAAAACTGTTAAACCTGCATTTGGATCCTCCTCATTCCCTCTCCTACACAACACTTGATTTACAATCAATCTACGTTCCTACCCTCACCGTGGCAACCAGGATCTACGTTCCTACCCTCACCGTGGTAACCAGCTGTAGGTGGTGACCAAAAGAATGAGATCGCAGATACAAGCGGCCGAAATGAGCTTCCTCCGCAGGGTGGCTGGGCTATCAGTCAGAGATCGGGCGAGGAGCTCTGCCATCCGGGAGGAGCTCGGTTTCGAGCCGCTCCTCCTTCGGGTCGAGAGGAGCCAGATGGGATGGTCCGGGCATCTGGTCAGGATGCCCCTCAAGCGCCTCACTGGTGAGGTGTTTCTGCACGTCCCACCGGGTGGAGACCAAGAGGCAGACCTCCGGGTCAGCTGGCTGGAGAATGACTCAGGATCCTTCCGGATGAGCTGGAGGATGCATCCTGTCTGAGGCTGTTGCCTCCATGACTCGGCCCCAGATAAGCGGAAGATGACGGAACGGAAGGTAATAAATTGGTAAATTTTTCGGCGGGCTAATAGAAGACTAAATAGATTGGTAGTTGATGGGTTGGAGGACGAAGAAACGGATAGAAAGAAATCTGGTTAGAACAGGTTGGTAATGAAAGTATGAAAATCCACATCCATGGAAAGAGGATGGACAGATGGAGGCTGACGGATGGATAAAAATATAGAGTAGGTGGGTGGTGGGGCGGGGGATTGATTGATGGATGGATGGTTTGATGGACCCAAAAGGTGGTTAGATGGATGGATAAATGGATAGATGGGTTGGTAGAAAAATAAACGGACAGATGAAGGATGGATGGATTCATAATCATATTGACCCTTTAACATAGAAACTTTTGACAAAACTGGTTTTATTGGTTCTTACTGTTTGTTGAATCCGAATTTTACGGGGCTTACTCAAACTCAACTTAAACGCAAAACTGTATTTAATTATTCATTCATATGAATCCTCACTGCTTTTAAATTCTGGTATTTTCTACATTTGTGTCGATAACTGTGGAAAATTTTCATTAGTATGTAGAAAAATGCACAATATTGTTCTTCCCCGAAAACATAGAGTAGGCTCGTCTGCAGAGCTCTGCCAAATGATGGGGTCCTCTGAGGCGGTGGCTATGACCTTGGCTGCCCGTGTGTGCGCCTGACTCCAGCTGGGCATCCATTAGAGGGCTCCACAACAGACGCTGGCATCTGCTGAGAGCCAAGGGTCGGATGCTGTACACACTAAAGCGTGCACATACGCCACAAAAGAACAGACAAGGAAAGTAGTGCAGAGATAAGACCGGTAGGGAAGGGCGACTCCGAAACCAGCAGTGTTCGTGATTAGGAGAAAGAAAAGCAGACACAATGTCTCTGCTCAAGAGAGAAATTTAGAATACGTTAACCTAAATAAAGACCGCAAGATGTTTGTCTGCTGGTTAAGATTCTACGCATCAAAAAAAAAATTTTCAGGTCTTTGTTGATCAGATTAGTTGCTAATTGATTTAAACACAGTGAGCTTGGTCCTTAATTTTCTTTGGCTGATTGTGTTTTGCATTTCTACCTCGTCAAAAACAATTTCCATCCACTTACAGTAAAATTTAAGGTGCTTTAAAAGAAAATAAAATTAGAGATCATTTTTACAAATTTTAATTGGTAGATAAAAATATCTCAATAATTAGAGGTGTGTGAAAAAAAAGGGAATAATCACGTTTTAATGAGAGCCCTCAGAATGTGGAGGAAGTATCGAGCACTCGGCTGCCCGTTCGTCCTTCTGCAACACTTGTCAACGCAATAATTCACAAATCAGTGCACAGATTTAACATAAAACTGCCTACAGTTACTCAGTACCAACTTTAAAAAAATCTGATTGGCCAAGGTTACAAATTCTAGTAAACACAATATCTCACAAACCAATTAAAGGCTACCAACTATAGATGAACTGAGAAAGTGTTTATTGTTCCGACACCTTCTTGTCAACTTATTCTTGTTTTTTATGTGACTCATGCAAAACTGAACGATGTAAAAATGACTAATTTGTTGTTTTAAATTGTTTAAAGATCCCAATTCATGCTAAAATATTCTTTTCTCGTTGAATCTTATGCACATAAACAACCACTATCTTTTGGAAAATTTGGTCCATTCCGTCGTGTTCCGCTTGTCCGGGGTGGGTCGCGGGGGCAACAGCCTCAGAAAGGAAACCCAGGTCTCTCTCTCCTCAGCTGCATCCTCCGGCTCCCTCGGAAGGAACCCAAGTCATTCCCCGGCCAGCTGTGAGACATAGTCTCTCCAGTGGGTCCTGGGTCTGCATCTTGGTCTCCTCCTATTGGGACATGCCTAAAACACCTCACCATCGAGGTGCTCAAGAGGCATCCTGACCAGATGCCCATACCACCCCATCTAGTTTCTCTCGACCTGGAGGAGCGGCTCGACGATAAGCTCCTCCCGGATGGCAGAGCTCCATCTAAAAGTTTATGTGAAATATTATCACACTATAAAAGATTCTCTGCATCTTAGATTAAATCCTTTTTTTTTGCAAAGTAAAACATTCTGAAATATTTATTGGCAGGAAAGTATGAAATGTTTTATGAGCACGTTGAGTTCGTTTGTTATTTGAGCTTTTTTTTTTGAGAACGTGAACACATGGCTACTAATAATTAAAAAAATTCTTTACTCGTGAAAATTACATTAAAAAAAATCATCCCAATAATAAAAAACTAACCTTTAAATTGCTGTTATCGACCCCCCCAAAAAAAAATCAATTAGCGCATCACAAAGTTAAAATGTGTTGCTAACCCGTCCACTCTGTTACATCTGTCTTTGACCTGATCGGATTCAAACTAAAGTGCCAAATAAAGTTGGGTCAACTCAAAGATCACGACCGACCCAACTGGTTTGGTGAGAACTTAGTCATAATTTTCACAGCCTTTGGACAGATTGGAATTTGATCTGATCAAAGCTTTGGGTTTACCGTGTCAAGCCTGATGCAATAGACAGAAGATCAGTGGGATTTGGGTCTGAAAGGCTTCTAGAACATCTCTAGAAAAATTTTGGGTGAAATAAAATGACGACAAAAAAATTTCAACCAAAATCTGCCGATCGGTCCAAACTTGTGTGGTACTGATGGCTTAATGAGAGGAAAACGAAGCAACCACTAATGTTAAACAGTCCTCAAGTCTGGTGTTTCACTTTTGAACAGCTGCTGATTGGTTCCGTGGAAAAACAGACTCTTTCTGTGTCATTAAAATGAAAGCATGAATCTTTTTCTGTGAGACAATGATAAGTGTTGACAGGAGGGCAGAGTTTAGCTGGTGGAGGTTGACTGGGGGCCGCTGTGGGTTGCTGGCTAAAAGAGAAGCCGGCTGGCAGAGGTGAAGCGGAGCAGGAAAGGTTGGCTTTGGCACAGAGCTCAGGCACAGGAGAACATGATTAGTGCAAACAATCATGAATAAACGATGAGATCAAAGCTGCAGGAGAACGCTGCAAGCCTCTATCTGAGGGTTTGGATGGAAACCTGAGCCAGCAACGCTGCAGCATCCTCACCTCCATAGCTGGGTGCAGTGGGACGATGCACTCATAAGAAAAAAAAAACTTTTTCAAATGAAATAAAATTGAATTGACTTAAAGTTGGTGAAGAAAGAAAAGAGGATCAAGGTGGTTGTCTGTGTCTCTGATCCTGTGTCGAGCCTCTCCAGCTCTTCGGACTGACCGGAAAGGTCATGTTTATGCATGTCCACATAATGGCAGCATCAACCTGCATTTATTCACATTTTCCTCCTCGTTGATGGCACACGTCCTTCATTCAGGACAGTAAAAGTGCTGCAGGCATCGTAACCGAATGACATGACATGACTCAACATAGAGCTGGGTCACAGAAAGAGAGCTTATTACCACTCAGATAATATCATGCAGACTAAGTAACTTGTTCATCCCTATCTGTTGGAGAAATAAAGACTTTCCTGTCCAGTCTGAACATCCTGCCTGAATGTTGCTTGGTTTTTGATAGAAGTGGTGTTGTTTTTTTGTGAAGTAATAATTTATTATGACAGCATGACACCAACATGACATGACATTATGACACCAACAAACTTGGTACCTTTTGTGTTAGTTCAGCAATGCGATGTCTACCAAGAAAAGGCTATTAATAAAATACATTTATTTTACTTCTGATTTTGACATTTAGATTCCCCCTTCCTTGCTTAGTCCCACCTCCTGAGTATGTGCAGTACACAGCATAATGGCTGCAAATACAGCGTAAGGCAGGCACGGGCAAACTACGGCCCGCGGGCCAAATGTGGCCCGTTAAACATTTTAATCCGGCCCACTGAACTTTAAAAAAAAAAGTAAACCATGTTAGTGTTTCATTTTACCTGCAATTCAAATGCTTCATCACTAGATGGCGCACTCTATGATATGGAAAGCCATTGAGCCTAATACACTCACGTAAACAAGCATGTTAGATGTTAAAACAAGCAAAATGTTACATCAAGCGATTAGATTTCAAACCTAGCGTTGCTTAATGCATGTTTTTAAGCGCTATCACATTAGATTTGAGACCTAGCGCTTCTAGATTTAAAATTTAACGCTCTTGATGTAACATTTAGCGCTTGTTTAAAAGCTAGCGTGCCATTCTATCGGTCTAATCTAGTGGTTACCAAAGCATGTCATTCATCAGTTCCTGCGCCGGCCCCCTGATCAAATAATAGAACTCAAAGTGGCCCGCGAACCAAAAAGTTTGCCTACCCTGGTGTAAGATGAATCAACCTGCACAATGCAACACTCACAGTAATTTATCTAAGGGAGCGTTTTCTCCAAAACTTCTCCAGGGTGTTTTCTAAACAACCTCCAAATACTAGACCCAAATCTATTGGTATGATTCGAGCAAAAAATGCCGTTTTTTTACCAACTTTTTCTGCTGTTTTTGCTTGTTTTAGATGTTCTTAATTTTGTGGAAATGTTTTGTTTCTTCCGGTCTCGGGCCAGACTCCAAGTTGTTGATATTGGAAAAAGACGCCACGGATGCCTCCCAAGCACCTCGCTGGTGAGGTGTTTTGGGCATGCCCCACCGGGAGGAGACCAAGAGGCAGACCCTGGACCCGCTGTAGAGACTGTGTCTCACAGCTGGCTGGGGAACGACTTGGGATCCTTCCAGGTGAGCTGGAGGATGCAGCTGGGGTGAGAGAAGCCTGGGCTTCCCGTCTGAGGCTGTTGGCCCCGTGACCTGGACCCAAATAAGCGGAAGACAACGGAACGAAACAAGGCCTACACAATATATCTGCCGGCTCTGGTTTAGTCATCTAAACCTAATCTAAACATCTGCGTTGACTTTTTATTCAGTGCTTATATACTGTACATTGTGTTTGATTATTTCAACACAAACTTTTAATACTAATTTATAGTATTTATTATGTCCTGACCGATTTTTTGGACTGATTTGCTCTCCCACAAGACATCAGAGTTGTAAAAAATTTCTTCTGTTAGGCTTCGGCCAGCAGTCTTTAAATACATTGAGTGAATGGGGAGATCAGATTAAAGCAGCACGCTGTGTTTTCCACAAGAATTTTTTCTTTGCTCGGTTTATCACCACACAATGAGGTGATAAGCAAAAAAATAAATAAACGCAATGACCCCTCTTAAGACAAGAAACCAATTAAGAAATAAATCAATTTATTGTGATGTCATAGAATAAAATAGTTTATTATATAAATATTTGTAATAATTAAAATTTAATAAAAGTTTTCTCTGAATTATATTTCTCTGAAATATTTTATTCACACTGCAAGTGAAAAAATTACGTCAGATTTTCACTGCCGAGGTATACCTATTATTGTTTATTTGTTTACTATTGGAGCATTGATTTGCATTGATTTAGGCAACATGAGCACATTCTCTTTATAATTAATCATAAACTTAAAACATTTTTTTTAAAATGCCCAATTAATCAGAAATTGGCCTTCATTGGACTTTTTAAATTCGTATTGATATTGACCTCAAAAAACCATAATTGATTGGACCCTAATAATTATGTTCTTAAGGACATAATTGAGGATTTGCTCTCATCAGTACCAAACATTCAGGGAAGTGAGGTTTGGAGCCTAAAACGTTGGGTTTCATGCTTCTTCTCGAGCTGGCAGCTCCTTCTATCTGACAAAAGAAGAGGGAAGCTAATTTTACCCCGGCTGCTGTCTGCAGCAGAGCACTGAGCCACAACACGGCTATGCAGCAGCCAACACCTCACAGCACGCCATCCGTCTCTGCCTCTCCCCGTAAGCCGGTCCACTCCAGCAACACAACCATCATTAAGGCGTTCTGGCTGATCACACGCTTTAATTGGCCCACATCAGCAGCCCGGGCAAAATGGCGCCTTGTTAGCTCAGCTGCAGAGCACGGCAAACAAGCAGGCAAACAAATGAGGATATAAACAAACTCAGTTCTTGCAACGCCACCGCCATACTGACCTGCAAACACGGGAACTAATATGCAGACATGTCGGGGAAGCTGTGTTACGGGATCAGGAAGATTTCTTGTGGTTTTGACACGTTCGTAGCGGCTCAGTGAGGAAGTTTACTGTATATTTCATCAGCCTTATTATATAGAACATATCAGCCATATTCCTGACATTTCCAGGAAAAGACTCCCTGTAGGGTTCTGACTGTAGCATCTGCTTCCTGACTCTAAATTAATAGATTTTGGTTTCACTGTGAAAGTTTTTACTTATCAGTCTGTTGCCCGATTCACACAAGATTGGTTTTACCCAAAAATCTGTGGCCTTGCATAATAATCTCTTGGGTTGTTGGGGTTTGTTTTATGCTAATCTTGGGAAAATCTCTAAGTTTGAGACTCTCTGTCCCACGTTAATCTGTCATGTGGGTGAAAACTTCTCAATTTTTTTTAACAAAAATAACCTACTGTCATTAAGCCGAGACTTGTTTATCATTTTAAGCAGATATTATAATCTCGATGATTCTGATTTACAGTTATTTTGGTTCTATTGATCTCATTATGGTATACATTTTACACATTATTACACATTACACATTATTCTGACCCATTAAAGACCTTCTAACCGTTCCGTTCCGTCATCTTCCGCTTGTTCCGTGGCCAGGTCGCGGGGGCAACAGCCTCAAACGGGCAGCCCAGGCTTCTCTCTCCCCGGCTGCATCCTCCAGCTCACCCAGAAGGATCCCAAGTCTTTCCCCGGCCAGCTGTGAGACATAGTCTCTCCAGCGGGTCCGGGGTCTGCCCCTTGGTCTCCTCCCGGTGGGATGTGCCTTAAACACCTCGCCCGCGAGGCGCTCGGGGGCATCCTGACCAGATCCCCGAACCACCCCATCTGGCTCCTCTCGACCTGGAGGAGGAGCGGCTCGACACAGAGCTCCTCCCGGATGGCAGAGCTCCTCACCTGATCTCTGAGTGAGAGCCCAGCCACCCTGTGGAGGAAGCTCATTTCAGCCGCTTGTACCCGCAATCTCATTCTTTCGGTCACTTCTAAAAATCTGTCTGTAAAAAAAATATTCCAATCCATTACAGTTTTTCTCCAATAAAATTAGAAAAAAAACCCCACTAAAGACAGAACCTGGCGGGATAACTCAGCAATGTTCCCTCTAAACT
The DNA here is from genome assembly GCA_902685375.1 of Neostethus bicornis. Taxonomy (NCBI): domain Eukaryota; kingdom Metazoa; phylum Chordata; class Actinopteri; order Atheriniformes; family Phallostethidae; genus Neostethus; species Neostethus bicornis. Next base: position 3,713,978 of record LR738552.1, read on the forward strand.
GCGCGCATGCGCATTTGCGCACTGCTCGCCGATTATTCGCGCACAAGAAAACCTCTGCAGCGCACAAAATAAAACTCAATTTAAACTAAAGATGGTGAAATTAGACAGAGCTCCGGAGCATCACTCTCTTCTTTCTTTTTGAAACAAATTGCTTCAAACACTGCTTCGGAGTTTGGCTAGTCACTTCCGCTGACGTCACAAAAGAGTAAATTTTTTTTTTTTGTCTCCGCCACCTTCTGCTCAGGAAGCTGTTCATAATGCGTCATGGACGCATTATGAACTAAGAATTTTGTTGAAACATGGACTGTTGGAAGGTTGGTTGACTTTTTGTTCGTGTTTGATTAAAGATAGTAAAGTCCAGGAAAAAAATTAATAAATTTAGAGTAAAGTTATAAAATCCAGGATAAAGTTTGTGTAATCAGAAAACCAAGATAAAATGAAGGAGAGGCGGGGGAAAAAAATCCAGATTAAAAGGTTGTAAAATATAAAACAGAGGTAAAAACAAAATCAGTAAAATTTAAAAAGTTTAAAAACCTATGGCAGCCAGCGGTTTCACTAGGTCGCTTCACTTTACACCTGAGGAAAAACACGGCGATGGCCGAGTACCTTGGCAATGTGAAGGCGGGACAGATAATTCACCGAATCCATCCGGTCTAATCACCAACGGCAACCTGCTTCTACTCTGATTAGAAACATGATTGCTGAAACCCCGCTGCTGATTATAACAGGAGAAGTCTGTTTAGAGTAATGGCTAAATCTATCTATCCACCCATTCTTTCTTTCATTCATTCATTCATCTATTAATGTCCTCATCATTTTTATCCATGTAACGATAATCTATTAAATTCAATTACATTTGTTTCAGCGTCCCGTGGTTCTCACTTTATAGTCGTATCTAGGTGCTTCATGTGCTGTTAAACAGACAAAAAACACACAATGAGAATAAGTCATTATGAAACTAAACAGAGACAGGGCATCTATGTCCTTGTAGCCTCATTGTTGGCAACGAAAACCCATTCAGAGTAATAAAGAAAGACTCTTCATGAAGATCTGTTCCGTCGTCTTCCGCTCATCCGGGGCTGGGTCGCGGGGGCAACAGCCTCAGATGAGAAATCCAGGCTTCTCTCCCCCCGGCTGCTTTCTCCAGCTCACCCGGAAGGGTCCCGAGTCGTTCCCCGGCCAGCTGTGAGACATAGTCTCACCAGCGGGTCTGTGTCTGCCTCTTGGTCTCCTCCCAGTGGGACGTGCCCAGAACACCTCACCAGCGAGGCGCTCGGGGGGCATCCTGACCAGATGCCCGAACCACCCCATCTGGCTCCTCTCGACCTGGAGGAGGAGCGGCTCGACACCGAGCTCCTCCCGGATGGCAGAACGACTCACCGACCTCTGAGTGAAAGCCCAGCCACCCTGCGGAGGAAGCTCATTTTGGCTGCTAGTATTCACGATCTCATTCTTTCGGTCACCACCCACAGCTGGTGACCATAGGTGAGGGTGGGAACATAGATCGACTTGTAAATCGAGAGCTTTGCTTTTCGGCTCAGTTCTCTCTTTACCACGACGGACCAATGCAGCGTCCTGGTTATTGCTGATGCCGCACCGATCCGTCTGTCGATCTCCTGCTCCATCCTTCCCTCACTCGTGAACAAGACCCCGAGATACTTAAACTCCTCCATTTGGGGCAGGACCCTGTCCCTGACATAAAGGGGGCACTATACCCTTTTCTGGGCGAGGACCATGGTCTCGGATTTGGAGGCGCTAATTCCCATCCCGGCCGTTTCCCACTCGGACTGCAAAACAATCCAGTGAAAGCTGGAGATTGCGGTCCAATGAACACGCTGGAAACTTTTAGGTTACAATAACCCATCTAGATGTACCAAATGTATTTTAAAAATACTCAGACATAGTCGTAGCGTCATCCCGGGTTTGTGAGGTTCTTATTGTGGATGATGTTGAGTTGGGTTTTATTTGAGGGATTCTCATTACCTCCTCTTTCTTGGCCGGCCGTGGTCTTCCTGGTAATTCAAAGTTATGAAACCTCTGCTTTGGTCTGTGTTGACATTTAGAGGCTGTTTTTTTGTTGTATATAATATCTGCAATGGCAGAACCAGTGAAATCATCATTTCAAAGTGTCTTGAAGCATTATCTCTTCATCTCTGTTGTTCTCTCCACCAACCAGGACAAAGTATTTAGGACAAAGTGAGGAAGGAGAGGAGCACCACCCTCTTTCTCTCTGACTCTCTGACCTTGTCCAAATGAGTAAAGCCGCAGAGAGCAGGCAGAGAGGGGAGTAGAGCAAGGTAGAGGCCATTTATCTATCCACCCCCTGCCTTTCCACCCCACACTGCCATCCAAGTGGGGCAGTGAAGCTGAAGGTGAGACAGGCTCGTCTCGGATGTCTATAATTATCAGAATCAAACTTGGTCCACTTACACGTTGGAGCAACGCGGATACAGAAGCAAACATCTTCAGATTTAAGCTAATTCACCCATCCATCACAGAAACCTTCGGCTCGGCTGGTCCTCTTGTACAAGCAGAGGGGGGAGCACACATGCACAGTGTACCACGGCCTCCCAGACAAACTGTCATCCCCAATTAGCACAAATGCTAGCAGCTGACAGGTTTGGATGTAGACGATGGACTGTCCAGGAGCTTTTACCAGATAATGTGGCGCCATGTTGATAAAAATACCAGATCAGAGGTTAAATAAGAAAGAATTAAATTACTTCCAAAGATAGAAGCTGCTGTTTTATGCTTTAAATGAAGCTCTTAGATGTCAAATTCACAAACATTTTTAAGCTCTTCGGCATCCATTTGTATTATTTTCACACATTTTTTTTTTTAATATAATTTATCAAAAATTTTGCAGACCTATTGTTTTTTTAAACAACAAACTGGACACGACAAGGAGGAAACGGTGCTCTTTCCGTTTGAAATTGTACTTAATATCTCTATTTATCTCTCTGTTTTGTCACTTTGTCAAATCAAACCAATCGAATCAAATTTTATTTGTAAAGCACTTTTTCAACAAAAAGTTACACAAAGTGCTGAACAGAACAAATAAAAACTCAAGCTACATTAAAAGTTCAGATAAAAAAAAAATCAGATAAAAAAACCCTCCTCCACTTCACTCAAAGCTCTCGATTTACAAGTCGATCTACGTTCCTACCCTCACCATGGTAACCAGCTGTGGGTGGTGACCGAAAGAATGAGATCACGGGTACAAGCGGCCGAAATGAGCTTCCTCCGCAGGGTGGCTGGACTTTAACTAAGAGATCGGGTGAGGAGCTCTGCCATCCGGGAGGAGCTCGGTGTCGAGCCGCTCCTCCTCCAGGTCGAGAGGAGCCAGATGGGGTGGTTCGGGCATCTGGTCAGGATGCCCCCCGAGCGCCTCGCGGGCGAGGTGTTTTGGGCACGTCCCACCGGGAGGAGACCAAGGGGCAGACCCCAGACCTGTTGGAGAGACTATGTCTCACAGCTGGCCGGGGAACGACTTGGGATCCTTCCAGGTGAGCTGGAGGATGCAGCCGGGGTGAGATAGGCCTGGGCTGCCCGTTTGAGGCTGTTGCCCCCGCGACCCGACCCCGGAGCAAGCGGAAGATGACTGAACGGAACTAAACAGGTCCGTGGTGCATAGAGGTTGGGGACCCCTGTTCTAGAGGGAAGGATGGCTCAGAGAGCAGGGAGACTGCCCTGTAACCGGAGTGTTCCTGGTTCGATCTCCCGCCAGGGCTTCATGCAGAGGTGTCCTTGAGCAAGACACCGAACCCCCAATTGTTCTTGATGGTGGTTTGCAGCTTGCATAGCAACATCCCCATCAGGTATGAATGTGTGTATGAATGGGTGAATTTGAGCTACACTGTAAAGCGCTTTGAGTGCCGACGCAGGTGAAAAAGCGCTGTATACTAGGGGTGTGCGATACCGCAAGTTTTAATATAAAGATGGCAGTGGCTCATCCTGTTCAGGATGCATGATGAGGACATGGTGGAGATCCTGCAGACTTCGTTTCCTCACTAATGAACAGACTGGATTGTTTTCCAGTCTACTTTAAGTGTTCCTCTGTCTCACACTTTTCTATGCTGATGCCTGGATGGTGTCCAGATCCACTGACATGGAAAATGGCAGCAGTACAGGGGTGTGAGACCCCCACATGGAGGTGGATGGGGTGAAGGTGTAAGAGGCTCCGGGCCATCGGTGAAAGATAGAACTCCATCAGTAAAAATAGCTTTGCCCTGATTTGGTTGCTGGCACCCTCTAAAACTAAACATACACGCCTGCGTGCACAGACCCACAAACACATGGTGAGCTACATCCTCCCTGTTTGGTCTGGACGACCTTCAGCAGAGTCACATTTTCTCAGGTTTTCTCACAGTTTTAATGTTTATGGGTTGTTTGTTAATCTAATGACCTTCCAGTGACTGTCACCTTGTACGTTTTACACACACGGTCTGTTAACTGTGGGGAAAAAAAAGTAGAAAAATTAGTAAAACTGTAAAACCAGTGGACAAACATCTGGACTCATGGCTTTAAAATCTCACCAATGGATCTTTAAAACTGCACGTGCTTTTGTTGATAATAATTATTATCTTACAGTACACAAATAAAATTGATTCTTTTTGTTATCTCAGACATGCGATGTATTGCTGCTGCAAAACACGTTAGAATGTGGGCGTGGTGGAAAACAAAATCCATGCCTAAGAACAACTATTATTAAAGCCGTATGTGACTATCCAGAAGTACAGCTTTCCAATAGCATCTGAATTCCCGGATGGGGAAGCTAGCAATTTATTCAAACATGGATGAATGAAAGAGTGAACCACAGCAAATATATTTCTTTATATGATAACATTCAAACTTAGTAGAACCTTCAAAAATGGGATTTTGCTCTCGCTGTAAGAAAAAAACTCTGTTCCTCTTTTCAGAAGGGTTGAAGCAAACTCTTATTATTTTGGACTGAGATTTTTACAAAGACAAAACACTGAGTTTAATTTACATACTGTAATTTCTTTAAGCTGACAGGCTGGATTAAAAGAACATTGATTTTTTTTACATCACTGTTTTCTACAATAAAACTGCAGCCCATTCAATCTAACCCATTAAAATATAAGAAGCTTTATAAATACACCTTTGTGATTCTTTATTTTTGTGTCTGATTCTAGTGTTTTCTACTAGATGGTGTTTCATAATGACGATGTTTGACGGGCTTCATCCAGGCAGTTTACGAAAGGATGAGGTGGTGGTTCGACATTTCAAAGCGACTGTAAAGATGAACGAAGGTAAAACAAGTGGATGGAAATTAAGTTTTTTTTTAATTGAAATACAAGCATGTCTTCTATGTTTTTATGTTATTCTTTTCTTTTAGAAGATAGTTTACTAAAATCCTCTCCTGTCCGATCCGTATCCAGCACTTTGCTCACATTTTAGAACTTTTTGTGGCCCGTAATCAGAAAAGTTTGCCCACGTCTGGTCTACAGGTAGATGGTTTATGTCGGATTGTACTAACTTTACTCTGGATTTTACGAACCTTCTTTTAAAACTGACATTACAACTATGTAGCATTTAGTTCCAGACAAGATTCACCAGGTTGTGTCTCGTCCCTGACCGACACAACCACAAAAAGCCTTTCAACTTTCTAAGAGTTCATTTTTACAGCGACGGCCGACCTGTTTTTCCAGGTTACGTCTTTACCAGCATTTCTGTTCTTTTCCTGCTTTTATTAGAGAACTATAATGCGATGAGAGTTTCACATAAAGATTTATTGTTCATATTGTTGTAAACAGATTGTTAAAAGGTCCTCAAGGGTTTAAACGATCACAAAGAAACAATTAATCACAGACGCTGAGATTCACACAAAATTCGGATTCCCAGTGTCGGGTCAAAAATTGTTGCTTTTTAAAGCAAAATTTTACAGTTTTAGATATTTTAGAAGTTTCACGCTGAATGAAAATCATAAACATGGGGATTCTTAGACTAGAATCTTCAGGAAACTCAGCGTTGGCCAGAATATTTCTGCCAGCCAAATGGATGAATAGATGCATGTTCATGTTTGTTTGTATTTAAATTCCACCAATGTTCCCTAAAAAATTAGAGGGAACATTAATTTCCACTCCTTTATTTGCAAATGGAAAAAAATAGCAATTATTTGCAATTTTTTTTAATGTGAAAAGTGGGATGCAACAGATTAAAACAGCCCCACAGGTCCAGTCATTCCTTGAAGCAGTCATGGATTGGATTATTTTCTGAATCGGCATAAAAAAAGGACACGACATCACCCCAATGTTTCATTCATAGCATTTTCTTCTTGCCCTGCACGTAAAGATCCGGCACAATATTTTCACTGAAACGGATGCTCGACGGGATGTTGTAACGAATGTAACAGTTTCACCATGTGTTTAAAACGCTTGTTTCACACAGCTGAATATGAGCTGATACATGCACCTGTAAACACTGAACCCTGGTCGGCTTGTGGAAAACAATCCGACACCTTAAATGTTGCAGTGATAAGCACGGAACAGGTTTTGTTTGCGTTCCTGTCAGTGAAACACCATCATGACTTTATTCGCTAAACTCTTTTTTTTCTTTATTAAATTTGACGGGAAACCCAAAACGTTCCAAAACATACTGTATGATGCAAGGTGTCAAAGCTTCTCCGTTCCTCCGCTCACAATGACCATCACTGTGTGTGGACTAAACACAAGCAGAACTTTTCTTCCTCCAAATTAGTCCACGGATCATGTGGTTACTGAACCAAAAATATCCATCCAAACAAATCACGCTCAGTGATGATCTGTTGCACCACTAGGAAGAAGTCACAACTGAACTATTTTTTTTTTCTGCCTTCGTCCACACTTTCCCCCTGAATAAAGTATAATCTCTCCTAATCCCTGATAGTTTGTGTTTATGCCAGCTTTAGAGCCAATCACAACCCTCTAACTGGATCAAAGTAGTATGCAGAACATGGCTTAAAGACGAGTAAACCACAGACCTACTGATTGGATATAACCTGAGAGATTTGGAGGAAAAGTGAAAGGAAATGACACCAATTCAGTAAGAACAGACATCTCATATGTGTCTGAGGAACTTGACCAGTTATAAGCCTGTAGAGAAGACAGTCTACAGCAGGGGTGGGCAATTAATTTTTATCAGGGGCCGCATGAGAAGCCTGAATTGTGTCAGAGGGCCACCAACTTTCTTTCATTGTAAAATACTTAAATATTTTGAATAGCTGGTACTGATAATCAGAAGAATAAAGCACTCTGTAAATATGTATATCAGATTATGTGAAACTGTGGCCTATTGGTTAAATAAGAAAAACAATTATTGAACCAGTGCAATTTATTTTTTAACTTGTAATGCTTTCCACCTCATGTTACCTCTTCAGTGAGAATAATCCAGTCTGTTCTGGGCTTGAACAAGGGACAGCTGAGAGGTGGTCATCAGTCATAGAGGATCTGTGTTTGGATTTGTTGAACTTCATAACTGAGAATGTCTGTTCACATTGATAGGTAGATCCAAAGAGGACTAGGATCCTCTGAGCATGCCTCCTCAGGTGTGGAAAGTTCTCCTCTTTGAGGGCGGAGTAAAAGTCTATGACGTCCATACGTAGCGACGTAACGCTTTTCAAAATAAAATAAAATAAAATTTCAAAATAAAAGTTAAAAAAGTTTAATTTATGGTATTTATGATTGGCCTCACGCGGGCCGGACAGGGACGTACAAAGGGCCGGATGTGGCCCGCGGGCCTTAATTTGCCCAGGTCTGGTCTACAGTGTGATCAACAAAACCAGAAACATGTAGGTAATAAAGACAAACCACAGTGACTCTGATGAAATAAAATAAAGGGGCCCAACACAGAACCTTGTGAAATGCCCAAACTAATATTTTAAGCAAAATTGACGACAATTATTTTATGAACTGTTGCCAGAAAAGGTATCATACTAGAGATGTAGACAAATCACAGTGCAGTGTTGCCAGAAGTACAACTTGTATCGTATTTTTACAATTATTGTGTCTGCGGCTCTACGTACAATTAATAATTCTGAAAAAAGACCTACTGTTCTAAACAACTGACCATTCCATCAATGTGTGATCACGATGTCTCTGAGGTTTTTTTTGAGGGCTTCTGTTTTTATGGGACAAGCTTTTCCTTTGGCTTGAGATTCATTCAATTGCGATTTTTTAAAATGTTGGATATCTCTAACATGTATGTGTTTAAAAAAAACGGCATGAGTGGGTGAGTAGTCCACTGCCTTAGCTTCATGTGCAGTGGACAAAAGGACAATCTAATCAATTTCCTTTTAAATTGAATTGAAAATACTTTATTTGTCCCCTAAGGAAAATTTGAGTACTGCAGTGCTACAATCATACAACATTTTTTTTTACTGTTGTGAAAGTGAAAGGTTAAATAGTTTGATGGAGGACGGCAGAAATGATTTTCTGTACCGTTCCTTTGAGCAGTGGGGTTGCAGGAGTCTGTTGCTGAAGCTGCTCTTCAGATGGTCCACAGATTCATGGAGGACGTGGGAGGGATTTAGCATGATTTATGACAGTTTTAGGTACTATTTAGTACTGGAACGCTATACAGCGTGAAGAATCTTGGTTTTCTATTTTGTTATGATGAATGTCCAAAAATTTCCCTCGAAACACGCAATTTTTTTTTTCATTTCTCACCTGGCAACTCTGGCACAGTGTGAACAGTAAAACCAGTATGTAGACTTCCCTGTCCATGATCTATAGTGTAGATCGCCTTACCAACCTGGAGAAACTCTCATGAAGACTTTGTATCATCTTGTTATCTCTCTTTTCCGTGAACCAATAATCAAACACACCCCACATCAGAACTTAGGCATTGTGTGTGTACGTATGTGTGCATGTCTACCAGCATGCATGAGACTCGTCTGTCCCTACAGCCGTCTGGCACCCCTGCCAATGACCTGAACTCCGCTGTTGCCAAGTGACTGCTGCTTAGCATGTGTGTGTGGGTGTGTGCATGAATGCATATACCCCCATTCCCTCACCCTCTATCAGACTGTACACCCACCCCTGCAGATGTCTGAGAGATGAGCTTCCACATGCTCACTGTCAATAACAAATACACACCCACACAGGCTGCGAATGTGCCCAAACATCCCTGGTGTATTTTATTAGATATATTTGTGTGTGTTAGACCAGGAATAACTTTAATTGGAATAGTGAGTCATGGTCTGTGAAGGAGGGCCATTTAGATCAGCTGACCCTTTGATATTTTCCACAAGACGAAGCAAAAAGCCAAAACTCAGCTGACCTGAGGGGGAGTGTTTTACCGTGCACAGAAGCTTCGCTGCATGCATAATGGCCAGAAGTAATGGACAAACTGCGGTTTAACCAGCGGCAGTCTTATTTGCATTAAGCTGGTTGTACAGTTAAGGGGTGGGGGCACTGAGTCACAATAAAATGCCATATACCATAGTATGTGTCCGGAGTGACCCGTTTTGGTATGGGTCGTTCAGATTGGTACAGGGCTGTGCACAAATGATTACAACCGTTTGTCATAAACCAATCACAGACGAGTTTTTTTGTTGTATTTAGTCCCCCCTCCCAACTAAAGTTTGAACACCTTCCCATGTCGATTTAGTCACAAGTTGGGAACAAATGGGGGACAACATGAAGGTGGGTTGATGACACTGTACAGCTGAAGTAGGGTAGCGTTATGGCAGCAGGTGCTAACTCACCTGAAAAGCACCAAACCAGAATAAACGTCACTGGGATTCCAACAAGAAAAAAAGACCTGTGCAAACTCAGCTGGTCAGCATTCAAGCAGCCTGCAGTGAATACATCTTGTGTTGATGGTATTATCTGAAGAAGATCAGTGACTTCAAACTATTGGTTTGGAGTGTGTGGCATGACTCTGGTGATGAGGAAAATGAAGAAACAAAGAGAAGCTGGAAAAAAAACAGTGTTGCATGACTTTAAAGAGGTGTTGATACAGGCTCCAGATGGTTAGGAGGAGCATCCAAGTGACTGAGAATCAACAACTAACCAGGGAGACCGGCAGGAGAGGACTTAGTGTGGTATGTGGAAAGGACAAACTTGGAGTTGGAATGAACAGGTGCAAGTGTCATTCCAAAGAATTCTTTCAAAGATTCCTGATGAATGGAAAAGTGTACAAGCACCTTTTTTCAAGAATCAAGAAAATGTTATTTATAAAGCACTTTTCAAACACAATGTTGCAGAAAGTGCTTAACAGAGCAAATTAAAACTCTACTCATATGCTGAGCTGTGTTAACTCCAGAGGAATAAAATTGATGAGCCATGGAATAAAACTATGGGAAAGAGCAATGGAAGCTAGATTAATGGTGGAAATGAGCATTTAGGAGCAGTAATGTGGTTTCATGCCTAAACAGGAGTACTATAGAATCAGGATTACCTTAGAGGATGCTGATGGAGAAGTACAGCGATGGTCAGAGGGAGCTGCATTGTGTCCTCATAGATCTAGAGCAGGGGTGCCCAACCTTTCTTGTCCCAAGATGTACTTTTCAAGTAGCAAAAGTCTTGAGATCTACCAGTCCCGCGGCAATATTGCAAACCGCCACAGATTTTTCCAGCCTGTATTAAAACTAATATTGGTCCTGAGTAGCTCCTCTAGATCCACAGCCAATTAGAAAATTTATTTAGAAATACTACAGTTGATTATCCAATCAACATTCGGGTTGATGACGTCTCACATGACGTCATCAACCCGGAAATATGCATCCACTCCTTTATTAGCCTTCAGATCTGCAGCTGAGTAGAAATTTGGGGTGGATCGCAGGCATCAAATTGGGATTGTTCGAAAATAAATGATTTAGAATTGTATAAGAATCTACATATACATATCTTCTTAGTATGTTGGCTCTAGATACAACATGAAAAAATCAAAGCATTGAACAATATGACCATAAAAAGGTATTCAGTTAATCTATAGTTGGTACTGAGTAACAGCCCTTTATTTCTGTGGGCAGTGGCATAAAAACATGTTTTTTTTTCCATTAAAACGATTTTTTCTCACAGCCAGGCCTTAAAATAAATCAACACTAGATTATTAGTCTTTCTAAATGTTCGATAGATGTTTAGTAATCAGGAGCAGAGGGAAAAAGCACACTGTTAAGCACCCCTAAAATGAATCTTTTCTCTCTAACGACTCAATAAAGTGATAAAAAGACGTATATAATCATATCAGAGTGGGCCGATGGGCCGTGGGGACGTTTCCGTAGTAACGGGTGGTCAGCAAGCCAGCCTGTAAATCAATGATAAAAGTAAACAAGCTTTACAGTGTGACTTTCACTGAAAAGCAAGCAGCATAATGCTAACTCTGACAATGATTAATGCTCTCACTGTGCACGTATGCACGCACGTACCCCCGGTCAGCCATACTGTGTGTGTGTGTTTGCATGTATTTGTGAGGATTTGTGTTTGTAAACATGTTTTTATGTGTGTATTTGGATAAATGTGTGTTTATATGTGTGGATTAATATGTATTTGTGTGTGTGTATGAATCTGTTTGTGTGTAATATTTAAGTGTGCATTTCTGTGAGTGTATATTTGTGTGTGTATAAATCTACATACAGTTGAGACTTTGTGTGTTTGTGTGGATACATGTGTGAAGATATTAGCGTGAGTTTCTGAGTGTCCACTTTCATGAGCGTCTGTGTAACGCGTGGGGTTGTGTGTGTTTGTGTGTGTTTATGTGCATGCATACGTATGTTTTCATGAATGTAAATGTGCATGTGTGGCTGTGCATGTTTTATTTGAATGTAAATTTATGATTTTGTGTGTGGCAAGCACAAGGTTGTGTGTGTATGTTTGTGCGTGTACATACAGTATGTCAGCCTGTGCGTGTGAATGTGTGTTTGAGGGTACGAGTGTTTTAAGAAACGTTTTTACATGTGCTTGTGTTAGTACATAAATGGGAATGTTTTATGTGCAAATGTATATACTGTATGGATGCATTTATGTGTGTATTTGTGTGTGTGTGTGGGAAGAGCGGGTGTATTTGAGGGTGGAGGGATTTGAATGAATCGAGGACCAATCAGAATTGAGAGTAAACATTTTCCGCATTAATTCAGCGCCAAAAACCTAACGTCAAATACAATACAAATTAAAAAGAGTCAGAAGATCGTTGTTCGTGTTTACTTCTAAATAAAAAGTTGAGCCGTCGTTACACAGAGCAGGGGCGGATCTAGAATTTTCTAAAAGGGGCGGGGGGCGTAAGGTCATTGACAAAGCCAATATAGGGTGACTGAGGGCCTCCGCCCCAAAACATTTTAAAAAATAAGTGTAATTTTCCAGCATTTTGGTGGCCCATTTGCTGGCCCTGCAATGGGATAGCTTGACTAGTCCCCTTTCTCTTCTTCTTCTTTTTTTTTTTTTTGTGGACCAAAAGAGGCGGGGGAGGGGGATCACGCCGCCGCTGACTATTTATCCTGGTTACCATGGTGACACCCTATAGCACAAAAAATAACATTTGACTTATGATCGAATACTTTTACTTTTTACTTAAAAAGTAAAATTTACACCAATTACTTTTGTACTTTTACTTAAGTAGATTTTTTTATTGGTACTTTTACTTAAGTACAAAAAGTTAGTACTTCATCCACCACTGCTATTCCGTTAATCTATAGTAGGTACCAAGTAATTGTGAGAGGTTTAAATAAGATCCCTTTGCTGAAGTTGTAACGTTCACAAGAATTTGTAACGTCAGCCATATTTAACCCTATTTTAGTTCACATGATTCTGTATACCTTACCAGTTCACTTACAGTTGGTACTGAGTAAATGTGGGCACTTGGGAGATATGGCTTGGGAGATTACAGACAGACCCACTAACACCCCTCCCCCACATTCCAAGGCGTAGTGAATCTGACATGTTTTAAGAGTGTTTGTATGTGTACAAAGTTTTGTAATATTTTCAGTATATTTAGGTAAAAAAAAAGTTTATAATATTTATCAACTTTGATAAACTCCTTTTTGTCTCATGTGAGCCACAGTTTGTCGTGAGGGCTCGCGCTGTGCCGCAGATCTCCTGATCAGTCTGGTGAGAAATACCCTGTGGCTGATTGGGTCCGACGGCACACAGAGACCTGATGTTTCCAACATCCACTGCAGCTGCAGAGAGCGAGCTGCCCTTCGCTTTCTCTGCAGCAGAAACACAGCAGCATCCCTCCCTCCTCCTGCCAGCCGTCTGTCTCTCCTCACCCTCAGTCAGAGTGAACAGGAGGCTCGTCTGCACAGAAATAGCTGCACAGCGTCAGGACGGCTCCAGGTAGTGGATTCAGGATGAAATCTCAGAGTAGATAGAGAAGAGTCCTTCCTGCTTGAACACCTGCGCTGGCCGTATGTTACCTGTCCCACCAGGTACTGGCGGGAAAGGACACCTTGTCTGCCTCAGACATGCTGGAGGCTTTTGGTAATTTATCCTCCTTTTATTTGAATATGACAGATTTAAATATTATTCTACACAAGTAGAGCAGAGATCATTCCAGAATCCAAGTGACTATGAATGTTATGGTGTTTATGAGGGAGGGATGAAGACCTCGGGCCTCACTTATTAAGAACTGCGATAATCTTTGGCTGAAGAAGTGCTTTTTTGGATTTTTTTTTCAAAACATGAGCTTCATACATCACACCTGTGACAAATCCCAGACGTAAGCCAGTTCAAAATCCGTACCACCCCAACCACATCTCTAGAGCTGTAAACATGGATCATGTAAATGACATGATTCATATGCGATGGTCCTCAAATCAGCCGATGCCACTGGTAATTACTCATAAACAGTGACAAGGTGTCATGATGGCATCACCTACAAGTGAAAGAGTGTGGGAGCTGGTCACCATGGAAACTCTGTGAAAACTACTTCAAATGCTTCATTTCACTGGTTTCAGTTCACTTCCGATTTTATCCACAAGTGTCGTCTTTTCTCCAAGTCTTGGGATTTGTACTCAGCAAAGCCCGAGTTGCCTCAGAGTTATGTAACCATTCAAATACTCTTTCACCTTCATAAATCACTCGATTTGTGTAGAAGTCAGTGTACGCATGGATTTGAGCGTAAGCACGCTTCATAAATGAGGCCCCGAATGAGGGAGGGATGGTAGATGGGTGACAAACTCCTATCGGATTTGCAGGCTTCAGCAAGCCATCAGAAAGCAGGAATTTTTTCCCTTTCTTTCTCTATAATCTTCTTTACCAAACACTGAATGGATGTCTGATATCTAACGTGTACATCTACACCCGTAGCTGCCCAGCGGGTGCCCGTACAGAAAGCAGCACCCCGCCTGCACCAACCTGCTCAGACCCCCCGCAAGCCTGACAGAGGAAGAACGGAAGAGACGTCGGAGGTCTGACGGAGAGGAGGATGGAGGGAAGGAATAAAGTGAGGAGGATAGAGGCTGTGATTACTAGCCAGCATGTAGCCGGTAATTACAATGTTGTCTTCTTCTTTCTGGCGCACTCCATCTCTCTCTCTCTCTCTCCACCAGCCTTTCACACCTTCCTGTCTTACACGCCTGTGTGCTCAAGGTTACCGGCTAAATAAAGATACATATTCACACGATGATCAGCAGACGTTCAGAGAGATTGCTCAGGTTTGTATCGGAGGCCAGGCGATGTCGGACGGAGGAAAAGAAAAATAAAGCAGATCAAATTTGAAAGATTTTATATGAGTTAATAATAATTTAAAAAAGAAACACAAAACAACTGGAGAGAACAAGTCATTCATAAACAATTTTATCTTTCAATCAGTTAATATTTTCATTCATAAATGCATTTGTTGCAATGACTAAAGACAGAAACTGGGTGTAACCAGCCAATATATACTTGTGTGCCAAATAGGAAGTACGGTCTGGAAGTATACTGAAAGTACTACTGAAATATTTGCAGCCATCCCTGTTGTCATGATCACTATTCTATCTCTGTTACCTTAGTTACTACGCATTCTCCATGGATCAGATTTTTTTGTCATTATTTGCCCCTTAGCAACATTTATTCTCACAAATAACCGGCCAATCAGATGCATTGATTAAACAACATAGCAACTGTTCAACCGCGTGCGGACCCTTTTGCTTTGAGGCACCAACATTAACAACAAACAAATTAAAATTTTATTCTATTTTGTCAATTAGATCATACCAGACAATCAGATTTACCAAATTCCCTTGACTGTACCACCATGTGGCATCACACAGAGGAAGAAAGTAGAAACAGACCTTTTAAATCTTGTTATTGTTCTCTGTGCGTTAGACAAATGGGTGAGTTTTGTTTTCATCTTGAATGATTTGATTGTTAAAATATTAAAGTTTAGATTTGTTTCAATTTGGGTTTTTTTAAAGGAGAGATAAGTTCAGTGTGCAAAATGGAATGAAGAGCCGACAACGCAGGATAAAAGTACTTAGTCTTCTTCTTTCGGCATTTCCCTTCAGGGGGCGCCGCAGCAAGTCAGTTTCTTCCATCTAACCCAGGCATGGGCAAACTATGTCCCTGTAAACGTTTTAATCCAGCCTCAATGGCTTTCAATACCTAGATCAAATATAACGCGCTCCACAAACTCAAGAGATCCACCATATCTCCATATGAGGTGAAGTCACCAAAGCATGCCGCATGCCACCCATCTGCTCCTGTTCCGGCCCCTTTGTAAAATGTTAGAGCTCAATATGACCCACGAACAAAAAGTTTGCCCACACCTGAACTAACCCTATCTGCTGCATCCTCTTCGGTCACGCCAACTATCTTCATGTCGTCCTTCACTGTATCCATAAAAGTACAAGATAAAGAATAAATAAATAAAGATAAAAGTACTCAGTATGTCCATTTTTTTGGTTCCATGAGGCGACAAGCTAAAAAATGATAAATGTAATGTTACTTTTTAAAGAAATTTAGAGAAATCCATCAATTGTGTGATGTCATAGACATGGGTGAAACAGTTTATTCCATAATTTAAATAAGAATTTCCATTTCCCTCCGTCGTCTTCCACTTATCCAGGGCTGAATCGCGGGGGCAACAGCCTCAGATGGCAGGCTTCTCTCTCCCCGGCTGCATCCTCCAGCTCACCCGGAAGTATCCCGAATCGTTCCCCAGCCAGCTTTGAGACATAGTTTCTCCATCTGGTCTGGGGTCTGCCTCTTGGTTTTCTTCCCGGTGGGACATGCCCGAAACACCTCACCAGCGAGGTGCTCGGAACCATCCCATCTGGCTCTTCTCGACCTGGAGTAGGAGCGGTTCGACACCGAGCTCCTCCCGGATGGCAGAACTCCTCAACCGATCTCTGAGGGAGAGCCCAGCCACCCTGCGGAGGAAGCTCATTTCGGCCGCTTGTATCCGTGATCTCATTCTTTCGGTCACCACCCACAGCTGGTGACCATAGGTGAGGGTAGGAACGTAGATCGACTTGTACATCGAGAGCTTTGTTTTTCAGCTCAGCTCTTTCTTTACCACAACGAACTGATGCAGCGTCCTAGTTATTGCTGATGCCGCACCGATCCGCCTGTCGTTCTCCTACTCCATCCTTCCCCCACTCGTGAACAAGACCCCAAAATACTTAAACTCCTCCACGTGGGGCAGGACCCTGTCCCTGAGCCACAAATCCGTAACAAATAAAGATATGGATAATTATTTTTATTTGACTTAGTCCCCGTATTCGCTCATCCGTCCAGCAAAGAGCCATCTTAAATAAGGTTTCAAAGTGTTTTCTGGACAGTGAATTTTAAGGCCGAGACGTTTTGTCTTCCATCCGGAAATCATTTACAATCTGATAGAATGGACATTAGAACTGGTCCGACCCCAAAATTGTTACATTTGTGTCCCGCAGCACCTAAAATTAAAATGATGAGAAAAATTGTGGCAGTACATCATATAGGAAGGAATAAATGAATAATTATTTTGATGCTTTTCTAATCTTTAGGTGTTTTTAATAAATCATCTCGTCTGTTCTGGTGTTTGATGCCATTCAGCTACTTTCTATCTGTCTCTGTCTTAACCTCATCATGCACTCTCGCCCCTTCTTTTCCTCTGCGTCTACCAGCCAGACACTCTCAATATAGCTCTGCTCATAAACACAGAGACAAAGAGAGACAGGGCCAGGCGAGGAGAGAGAGAAAGCCTCCTGTGACAGTAATAAAAACCAGAGAGGAGCTGGCAAGAGATGGAGATTGGGGTGAATGAGTAGGAGGAGAGGATGTGCATATGTGTGGATGGATGGATGGATTGAGGAAAGGACAGAAGGAAGGAGAAGAGGTGAATCCAGCAAAGCAGAATGATAAGTCAATGAGCAAGACAGTGGGAGCGAGAAAAGAAAGATGAGGGAGGAAAAAATGCAAGAAATGATGCAAGACAGCAGGAGAGAGGAAGCTGAGAAAATGGGAGAGAAAATCGGTCTGGGTGAAGTAGAGAAGGAGGGAAATGAGGGAGCTATCAGAGGTGACTCTAAAGGCCAGGCTGTCCCACTCCAAACACTCAAGTCAATAAATAATATTTGAGGGAGGAGACACAATCATATACACAAAGGGTGTCACTGTACACAAAAACCAAGGTTCGGTACATAAATCGGTTTTGAGGTTGCAGTTCTGTTTCTTTTTTGGAAAAGTATTGAAACAAAATTCAAAATGGTTCATGCGCACCCCTGCATTGACCCAATGGCCCCTTCCAAAATGCTCTGGCACCAATGCATGTACAGTTACATCCCTTAATTACCCCTCTTAAACATCTCAGGACTGTCAGGTTTCATTGTGCATTTCTGTCGTCTTCAGTTTATCTGGGGCCGGGTCGCAGGGGCAACAGCCTCAGACAGGAAGCCCAGGCTTCTCTCACCCCAGAGAGAGAATGATCCCGGAGTCGTTCCCAGCCAGCTGTGAAACATAGTCTCTCCAGCAGGTCCAGGGTCTGCCTCTTGGTCTCCACCCAGTAGGACGTGCCCAAAACACCTCACTAGCGAGGCGCTTGAGGGGCATCCTGACCAGATGCCCGAACCACCCCATCTGGCTCCTCTCTACCTGGAGGAGCATCTCGACACCGAGCTCCTCACCATGCTGTAATACTGAAAATATTCAATAACCTTTGAAGATATAATCAATCATTTCTTAGTCGACAATAGATTAACAAATAGTGATGTTCAAAAACACAAATAGCCTGTCTTTGTTGTTTTTTTCTGACAATAAATGGTTCATTTAAGTTAATGTTTAGATTGCAGAGGCAGCTTTTTGACGGTATTATTTGGTTGAGGGAGGTGTTAAAAAACTGGATTGTAGGAAGAGGTGGTTCAGACATCTGGTTAGGATGTCTCCAGAACGCCTAGCTGGTGAGAAGTTCCGGACACAGTCTACCAGGAGGAGACCTGGAGGCAGAACCCGACCCGCTTGAGAGACTGTGTCTCACAGGTGACCAGGGAACACCTCAGAATCTTCTCCAGTTAGCTGGAAAATGTGGCCATGGCGGCTTAGGCTGTTGACCCCGCAACCTGGTGTCATGAAGCAGTGTTCAGGTGGAAAGAGGAGGACCAAATTGCAAACAGAAAACACGGTTTATTTGAATTTGGCACTCCGTTAATACTGTGCAAAGAAAAAACAAAGTTTCAATGGCATGGTAAAAGGTTATCACTAGCAGCCTCACGATGGGGTCAGTTGACATAACTACCTGAAAGCTTCTTTGAGGTGTCTCTAGACCCCAGGCCTTCTGCTTTGTTATTAAAACAAGGCCCTTAATGAAAGAATGTGTACTGGTCTGGCAACCACAGAGACCTGGCTGGAAGGGATGGTATGACCTGACAGGGAAGTCCAGAGCGATTGCCCTCAAATAGATGGCAGGTTGCAATGTTTGCAATCAGGAATCATCCTCAGGTGACCCTAATCAGGTTGATCAGGAACATCCAGGGCTCCCTCTGGCAGCAGGAGAAGGGATTATGACACCTGGTCCCGGATGAAGCGAAAGACAGTGTAGACGGATAGTTCACTGTTTGTGCCAGGCTGGATAGACACTGCCAAAGTTCGATAGAACATAAATGGCACAGCGTCTGTTTGGTTTTTGGATTTTTTTTGCGGACTTCCATTCCCATTTTCCATTTATCCACGAGGAACAAGTAGGAAGAAAACAGTCCTAGACGACATTTTCACTTCACAGGGACGAGGTAAGAGTGGGCTTTCATGGAGACCTAGTTCGTTGGACCTGAATCGTCCACTGTTTCCTCAGCTTCAGGAACAAATGTCACGTTTGTCAGGCATCAACTTTTGTAGCAGGAATTATGAAAGTGCCAATAGTGGTGGAAAACTATATATTTCTGTTTTAATGGGTGAATAACAATGGTGCATATCAATTTTGTCCAGCTGTTTTACGTGTCACATTGTGTCCCATACATTTAAAGATAGTGTTGGATGGTTCAGGGTTCTTTTAAGGTGGTATTGGATGGTAGACGTCAGCTTTAAGGTGGTACTGAAATATCCAATGTGGATTCAGTCCAATTTCATGCTATTGTGGGCAGTTACTTTGCAGAGATGAATCTTCAGAGACATTCTGCTGCCGTGTTTTTATCGGAAACAGTAATTATATCATGAAGCAGAGTGTTGCTCACTCTGAGACATTACACAAAGACGTTTAACCGGCTGAAGGAGCATACAACCTGAAGCCTGATGAGTCATCCAGTCTTTCCCTCCTTCTGTGGGTTTATATTTGGAGAAGATAACAAAGCCTCCAGCTCTGAATATTTAAGAAAACGGAGGTGGATGTGCCATGGCAGCAGCTCCAGTGAATCATTAGCAGAGAAGTTTTAGTCACTGATTACCACGTCTCTATGTCCCTGCAGGCAGAATGCATGCTATCACTGGGAACCACATTACCGGACCTCCTTTTAAGTTGCTAATGTATTGGAATTCAGCCCATCGGAATGACAGAGAGAGTCAAAGAAATACTTCTGGCTTCGAAACATATCCAAACTCAGAATGTCAAAACTTAGTGTCCGGAAATCCATAACATGTTCATCCATAAGCAAGATATTTTTATTTTAAGATAACGGATTCAGAAACAGAGATGGAGGAAGCAGAGATGAAGATGCTGAGGATCTCTCTGGGAGTGACCAGGATGGACAGGATCAGAGGAACAGCACATGTTAGAGGTTTTAAAGTCAGAGAGGCCAGACTGAGGTGGTTTGGACATGTGCAGAGGAGAGAGAGAGAGTACATCAGAAGAAGGATGCTGGATTTGGAACCACCAGGAAAGAGGCCTAGAGGAAGACCAAAGAGGAGGTTCATGGATACAGTGAAGGAAGACATGAAGATAGTTGGTGTGACTGAAGAGGATGCAGGAGATAGGGTTAGATGGAAGAAACTGACTTGCTGTGGAGACCCTTGAAGGGAAATGCCAAAAGAAGAAGGAGAAGGATTCTTTTCATTGGCCGTCTGATGACCCCATATTATGACCCTGAACAGGGGTTAGAAGAATGGATAGACTGGATAAAACAATGGTGGGAGGAATGGATAAATGAATGATAAGGTGATTGGGGAAAAGGCTAGGCAGATCGATAAATGGCATTTCTTCATGAACAGATGATGAATAATGAATGGACAGATGAATGGATGAGAATATGACTGAATTGATCAATGAGTCGACACATGGATGGATGAAATGATCAATCACAAGGACGACTCCACACGTGTCACCAAGTGAATTACACCCATTTGTACACGTCTTCCATTCAAACGCTTCAACAGTCATGCAAACAAAACATACAACCATACATTCAGATATTAACGGTCGGAGAAAAAGTGAATGAAATTGAGGCAAAACTACTGACTCATCTGGTGACTCAAACCAGACAACTCTTGCATTAATGGACCTGACACAGGATGCAATTCTGTGCGTAGACATAGAGTGAATTGTACAGTGGTAAAGGGGAAAAAGGTTTTAAAAACTTGTCTAACTTGGATATATGCAAATACCTTTGATGGTGTGTTGAAACTAGACCAGACATGGGCGAACTAAGGCCCGCGGACCACATGCGGCTCGTTAAACTTTGAATCCGGCCTGAAAATAAATAAATAAGTAAACCATGTTGTTTTATTTTCCATGCAATTCTGATGCTTCCTCACTTGATGGCGCCCTCTAGATTATTGGCTTTGTTGCAAAAACAACAACACTGCTCCCATTAAAATGTGTGTGTTTCCGTGACGCGCATGTTGTCAAAATAGAATGTTAGGAGATTTCAAACCTATATTTTAAACCTAGCGCACTAGATGCACGTTTTTTTAAGTGCAAGGGCACTTGATTTTAACGTTTGTGTTTACGTGTTGTGCGTCCATTATGTGCTTGTTGTGGCCTCAATGGCTTTCCATATATAGCACGCTTGTTTACCAAACCATGCCATCCATCTGTTCCTGTTCCGGCTATTCAGTTCGTGATTGGCTGTAGGGAATATGCCCACTTAAATAATTATTCGCGTTCCAGCCCCTTGGTCAAATGTTTGAACCCAATGTGGCCCGCGTGTGTATTGGCCCCGATGGCTCTCCATATCTCCGCACTGTTTATGTTGACAATGTGCGCATCATGGAAAACTCTTTTAATTTGACCAATGTTGTTGTTTTCTCAACAAAGCCAACACATCTAGAGTGCGCCATCTAGTGAAGCAACATCAGAATTGCAGGAGAAATAAAACAAACATGGTTTAGTTATTAAATTTTTTTTGGGCCAAATTAAAACGTTTAACGCATGTGTAGTTTGTAGATTACATGTAGTGTACATGTGAATCCCTCATGCCTGGGTTAGACTGCACCCGTCCTGGTAGAGGTCCTAGTGGGAGGAATATCTTATTTAAAAATAAAAGCTCAATTTTTGTTTGTTTTTTTATGCCACTGCATACCCACAGAATGGAGAGAAGCAGTAAGAACTCTAGCTGTCTGTAGGTTTGTGCTTCTGTAACACTTTTGTGAACACAATATTGATCAAACCAGTGTGGCGATTTTTTATTAAATTGCCCACAGTTAGTCAGTACCAAATATTGATGAATTGATTATGTTTTCAGGTTCGTGCGACCGAATGCCAAGTTCACACATTTATAAGGGAAGTGGAGGAGGGGTAAATTGTCTGACACTTTGGCATCGTCTTTGAATTAGATTAGTTCATTTCAAAAGAGGACAATGCAGTTTAATAAAACACGATTAAAACATGAAGAAAAAAAGCTAGAATTAGCCAAGGGAGGCATTTTTCATCTCTAGTTCCCCTACCATGATGCCACTTTGACATCATGGTAGGGTAGGTATACTGATTACCTATCAGTATACACATTTTTGCCTAATGTATTTCCTCACCGGCGGCACAGTGGCGCAGTGGGTAACACAGTGGCCTCACAGCAAGAAGGTCGTGGGTTTGAGTCCCGGGTGGGGACGAGGCTTGGAACACTGTCCTTTCTGTGTGGAGTTTGTATGTCCTCCCCTTGTCTGCGTGAGTTTCCTCAGTGGGTGGTACTCTGGTTTCCTCCCACCCTCCAAAGACATGCATGCTAGGTTGAGTGGCCGGCGCCAAATTGCCCCTAGGAATGACTGTGTGGATGGTTGTATGTGTGTGGCCCCACAACAGACTGGCGACCTGTTCGGGAAGTACCCTGCTCTTGCCTTGAATCACCTGGGTCCTGTCTACCCACTTACCCCGCCTCGTCAGCTTACCTAGACCACCACATTGTGTCATGATCTTCATCTTGAGTAAAATGTACTGAATGTTTTATCTTTTAGTACTTCTCAGTTGCTGTTTTCCACCTTCATACAATCCATCCGACAGTCGCCTTTTAATAAACATTTCATCACAGCTTCATACCAGAAGTCACTGAGATCCTAAGAGCAGACTGAAAATCAAGGTGGTGATTTTATACACCTGTGAAAGTGATTGGAATCCCCATAATTCAGAGAGGTGAGGAAATAGTCAGTCAGTCACCTTCTTATCCGTCCATCTCTTATGAGGTTGCAGGGGGTGCCGGCGCCCAACCCAGGTGATTCAAGGCAAGAGCAGGGTACTTCCCGAACAGGTCGCCAGTCTGTTGTGGGGCCACACACATACAACCACCCACACACTCATTCCTAGGGGCAATTTGGCGCCGGCCACTCAACCTAGCATGCATGTCTTTGGAGGGTGGGAGGAAACCAGAGTACCACCCACTGAGGAAACTCACGCAGACAAGGGGAGGACATACAAACTCCACACAGAAAGGACAGTGTTCCAAGCCTCGTCCCCACCCGGGACTCAAACCCACGACCTTCTTGCTGTGAGGCCACTGTGTTACCCACTGCGCCACTGTGCCGCCGGTGAGGAAATACATTAGGCAAAAATGTGTATACTGATAGGTAATCAGTATACCTACCCTACCATGATGCCACTTTGACATCATGGTAGGGGAACTAGAGATGAAAAATGCCTCCCTTGGCTAATTCTAGCTTTTTTTCTTCATGTTTTAATCGTGTTTTATTAAACTGCATTGTCCCTCTTTTGAAATGAACTAATCTAATTCATCGGATAAAGGTCACCAACTTCATGTAGATAAACTCACTAGAGACCTCCAAACTTCTCATGGCCTTCAAATTAGCTCACGAGTAGCTCTATAAGATGGGTTTCCATGGCAACTTTTTTTAATGCAAATCTTCTGATGTATAGTGTAAAGCATGCTTCCCACGGCGACCTGCAGTTACGTAAGGTGTACTGCCTCTGGACTGCAGAGCAGTCAAGAAGCCTTCTCTGAATGGAAGGATCAGACCTCTTTAGCTGGGTTTTGTTGCTATGGCAACAGTAGTTTTTTATGTAATTTTGTCAAGCGTAAAGTTTGATGGAGGGTGTATCATAGTTTGGGAGTGTTTTTAAGAAACTGAGGATAGTCACTTGGTTTCACCAGCAGTGTGCGGACAGGCTGGATGGATTTAAATTAATTTGATTCCTCTATAAGTTAATCTAACTCTATCTTTATGTCCTGAAGAATTCAGCAGATCGACTTCATCTTGATAGAAGTAGGAGACACAGAATGGAAATTAAAGGCAGACCCTGCGTTCGAAATTATTTTACAAAGAAAATTTAAGAGCCATCATTATAATTCCTTTGGTTTATCTGGATTTGTAGTGCTACTCAAGATTTTTGGATTTCTGAAATTAGATTTTTTGAGCCCAATTAAAGGAAGAGCTCATACAGTGTGTTCCACGTTCTAAAGCAGACCAATAGTTCCAGAAAACTGAGAAAGAAAAATAATCTCTGCCTCTACAAAGCAGGAAAGAGGAGGATGAGAGATTTTGGGTGTGATCCAGAACCCATACTGTGCCGTGTAGATACATGCCAGACAAACATGCAGCTGCTAAAGTGACATTACAAAGCAGAAAACAGGAAGGTTTCCAGAGGCCTCTATGGTAGTTCTGAAAACCCTCTAGGATAAAATTTTCTGTGCAATTAATTGATCATTGTAAATGAGATGAACCAGTGATGGAATGACAGAACAGTTAGGAGTAGGGTAAGGCGGTGCAGATATTTCAAGAACCTAGGCCTTCCCAATTTGGTGATGCCCAGAACAGGAATCAGAAGATCGATCAGAAATCTGCAGCAGACCTCACCCCCATAGAGTGAAGTGAGATGAAGGGAGAACATGTGAATCACCTTGTACCAACTACTACTGTGGAATACTAAATAAAAAGCTGTTAGAGATTTAGAGATGTAGGGAAGAGACATTCGAAGACAGAACCTTGGTGTACCATACTTTGCCCAACTTCTAGTTTCACGGGGCCAACTACGAGCAACTATTTTGGTTCATATTCTCTGTTTTTAATAAGTTTGTTCAAAGAGGAATGTTTTATGTTTACCTCTTAACTATAGAGATAGTTTGTGCTTCTCAAACATACGTTGTGAGCTTGAAGTTCAAATCAGAAGTTCAATCTCCCGATTGAACTTCTGATTTGTCTGTAACACATGTGAACAAGATTACAGAGATTCTAAACAACTAAAGTTTGTTGATAGAAAATCTCAAATTAAGAATAAAAGATTTTGTTCCGTTCCCTCATCTTCCGCTTATCCAGGACCAGATCGTGGGGGGCAACAGCCTCTCACTCCAGCTGCATCCTCCAGCTCACCCGGAGGAATCCTGAGTCGTTCTCTGGCCAGCTGTGAGACAGCTGGTCTGGGGTATGCCTCTTGGTTTCCTCCCGATGGGACGTCTCGAGGAGGCATCCTAACAGGATGCCCTGACCACCCCATCTGGCTCCTCTCAACCTGGAGGAGGAGCGGCTTGACACAGAGTTCCTCCCGGATGGCGGATCTCCTCACCCAATCTCTGAGTGAGAGCTCAGCCACCCTGCGGAGGAAGCTCATTTCAGCCGCTTGTACCTGCGATCTTGTTCTTTCGGTCTCCACCCATAGTTGGTGAGCATGGGTGAGGGTAGGAACGTAGATCCTGGTTACCCTTGGTGAGGGTAGGAACGTAGATCCTGGTTACCCTTGATGAGGGTAGGAACGTAGATCCTGGTTACCGTGGTGAGGGTTGGAACGTAGATCTGGTTACCATGGTGAGGGTAGGAACGTAGATCCTGGTTACCTTGGTGAGGGTGAGAACGTAGTTTCTGGTTACCATGGTGAGCGTAGAAATGTAGATCCTGGTTACCATGGTGAGGGTAGGAACGTAGATCCTGGTTACCATGGTGAGTGTAGGAGCATAGATCCTGGTTACCACGGTGAGGGTAAGAACGTAGATCCTGGTTACCACGGTGAGGGTAAGGACGCAGATCCTGGTTACCACGGTGAGGGTAGGAACATAGATAGACTTGTAAATCGAGAGCTTTGCTTTTCAGTTCAGCTCTCACTTTACCATGACGGACCGATGCAGCGTCCTAGTTATTGCTGACGCCGCACCGATCCGCCTGTCGATATCCCACTCTATCCTTCCCCCACTTGTGAACAAGAAAAAAAATAATTTCCCAAGCTTTCTGATCAATATTGATTTGTTAATATCGTCTGGGATACTCGTTGAGATTTAAAATGAAATAAAAAGGAGTATTAATGTGAATCAGTGAAAGTTGTTGTAAGAAAAACTCCAGCAGACCTCCCACGGTTCCCAATGGTTCCCCACGGCGCCGGCCAAACTTCCACACAGACCCCCTCCGTGGGTCCCCCCTCCCCTCCGTCTATCCCATCACGGGAGGTTTAGATTCACAGGACTGACAAGCTTATTATGCGGCACACTTATTATTGATATTGCGCCACAGAGGCACGGTTGCCATAGCGACCGAGCGAGAGACATTTAATTTTCTCTCCTCCATCATCATTATCTATGGGGCCATCTGTTGTGGAAAATGAATTCAGCCTCATTTGCATGACTGATAAGCACATTCTTTATCTGTCCCGCAGAAGGTCATATGCCACGGGTGTGCGGGCGAGAGAGAGAGGGAGAGAGAAACGATGCGTGGTCGAACGCTCATGAACGAGGTGGAGGTGTGTGTTTGAGTGTTTATCGGTGAGACGTGTGCATGTGTCTGCATAATACCGAGACATGAGATGCTTATGTATGACCTCTCAGTAAAGGAGTTTAGATTTATATAAGACTGGCTCTCTGTGTGTGTGTGTGTGTGTGTTCATCTGTTTGTTTTACTGGTATCTTTTGTTCTTTTTGAAGAATTTTGTGAACCAAATTTCCTTTTGGTTCCCCTCACATTCTGAGAGAGGCATGAAGGGCTGTCCTTGTGTCTCTGCTTCCTCACTTCTAACCTAACAGCCCCCATTTACTCAGTACCAACTATGGATTAACTGATTGGCTTTTAAGGGACGTGCATTCAAACGTTGACGTCACAAAAGTTGAGGTCACAAATTTTAGTGAACTTGATATCCTAAACTATGAAAGGAGATATGAATTAAACTGATGACAGTTATTCAGTACCAACTGTAGATGAGCTGATTGGGTTTTTATGGTGATGGAACCAATGATCCCTGGCCACAAAGGTCAGGTTCACAGATTAATTGGGCAGGTGGATCATATAGTTTAACACGTTGGCTATTCGCATTACACGGGGGAAGACGGTGGCTCAGTGGTTAGAGCGTTCGCCCAGTCAACCAGAAGTTTGTGGGTTCACATCCCACTGAGTGCACGTCTAGGGTCCTTGGAGAAGACACCTAACCCCCTGGTTCTCCCACCATTGGTGCTGTCGTGGCAGTCTGCTGCGGTGTAGGAGTGCAGCACACGAATTTTTCCGCTGAGGGAGGAATAGAGTTATCCAAGTTTTCCAGAATAAATGGTTCACGTCTTCTTCTTGTGTGTGACATTGTGCTCTTGAGCAAGGCAGAATAGTGGGTTTGAGGCATGACAGAAACGTATGTAAGAGTTCAGAATTAAATTAACAAATCACCCGCTTTATTTACATGAATGATTCAGATATGTTCTCGAAAAAAAAAAAATGGTTTGGAAATGAATCTATATCTGACGTGTGGATGAACACGTGTGACGTGGAAACATCTGGTGCTGAGTTCAGGTGTGTGTGTGGGTTGCAGATCACCCCGCGGGCAAATTCTGAATCTTTCACACATAACGTGCATCTATAAGGCTCTTTATGTGAACTTAGGAGCTCTTTGTTCTTCTTTTAAATGTCAGCTACTGTTTCTGTTCAAGTTTATATGATGAATAAAAGGCTCCATATGAGAGACTTTTAAAAACATTCTGTTTAAATTCATTTTTTTGTCCTATTGTAAAAGTATCAGAGACAATTTTAATTTTTTAATTTTAATTTCCGTTCCGTTCCGTCATCTTCTGCTTGTTCCGGGGTCGGGTCGCGGGGGCAACAGCCTCAAGCGGGCAGCCCAGGCCTCTCTCTCCCCGGCTGCATCCTCCAGCTCACCTGGAAGGATCCCAAGTCGTTCCCCGGCCAGCTGTGAGACATAGTCTCTCCAGCGGGTCTGGGGTCTGCCCCTTAGTCTCCTCCCGGTGGGACGTGCCCGAAACACCCCGCCCGCGAGGCACTCTGGGGGCATCCTTACCAGATGCCCGAACAACCCAATCTGGCTCCTCTCGACCTGGAAGAGGAGCGGCTCGACATCGAGCTCCTCCCGGATGGCAGAGCTTCTCACCCGATCTCTGAGTGAGAGCCCAGCCACCCCGGGGAGGAAGCTCATTTCGGCCGCTTGTACCCGCGATCTCATTCTTTCGGTCACCACCCACAGCTGGTGACCATAGGTGAGGGTTGGAACGTAGATCGACTTGTAAATCGAGAGCTTTGCTTTTCGGCTCAGCTCTCTCTTTACCACGACCGATGCAGCGTCCTAGTTATTGCTGATGCCGCACCGATCTGCCTGTCGATCTCCCGCTCCATCCTTCCCCCACTCGTGAACAAGACCCCGAGATACTTAAACTCCTCCACTTTGGAGGAGTACACTCCTCCTCCACTTAATTTGAATTTTTTCATACTTAATTCATCCGTCAACGGGAACATTTCTGTGCTGCATTGCAGCGCAGCAGACTTTTTTTAATTTACTTTTTTATCCAAAGTGAATAAAAGCTCCTCATTGGACAGCCAGACAGTGCACTGGCTGAAGCTACCGAACATGAATATTTACTGAGTTGCTTGAATGAGAATATTGTTTTGTTGGTGTGATTGTTACTTTATCAGCCCGCAATGACTAAAGATGGAGAAAAAAATCATTTTAGTGGCAGATTTACTTGCAGCCATTTTCATGGTGGACTTTAATAAAAAGTTAGACATGGTGTGGTGAGACCCGTCATGCCGATTGGTCTAGAAACAGTGGCACTGAGGAAAAGACAGGAAACAGAGATGGAGGTACCAGAGATGAAGATGCTGAGGATCTCTCTGGGAGTGACCAGGATGGACAGGATCAGAGGAACAGCACATGTTAGAGGTTTTGGAGATAAAGTCAGAGAGGCCAGACTGAGATGGTTTGGACATGTGCAGAGGAGAGAGAGAGAGTACATAGGAAGAAGGATGCTGGGTTTGGAACCACCAGGAAAGAGGACTAGAGGAAGACCAAAGAGGAGGTTCATGGATACAGTGAAGGAAGACATGAAGATAGTTGGTGTGACTGAAGAGGATGCAGGAGATAGAGTTCATGACGGCGCCAGTAGTGGGAGGAACGGGGGGTTAAGTGTCTTCTCCAAGGACCCTAGACGTGCACTCAGTAGGATGCGTACCCGCGAAATTCCGGTTTGACTTCCGGTCCGCGGGCAAACGCTCTAACCACTGAGCCAGTTATATCCCCAAATTCTATTGTCTTTCTTTTTCCTGCTTGGTTTAGCACATCGTTCTCCTTCATCTCAGATTCTGTATTATCTTCATTTTGGGTTTGAAGAAGTGGTTTTAAATAAGCTCGTAAAACCTTTGGAACACGTAGGGACATGAATCTCACACACAGGGTCCCCACAAATATACTATGCATGTGTGTGTGTTTTCCCCCTCTAGCCAGCACTGTGTACCACAATTGTGTGTGTGAGTGTGTGCAGGTAAAGAAGTTCCCTGTGGGTTTCTGTTTGCTCTGGTCTTTCATGTCTGCCACATTTGTCATTCCATCCCAAAAACCCAAGTGTCTCTCTCTCTCTAACACACACACACACACACATATACACACAGGGATCATAAGTAGGCTGAGGCTTGTTATTCCTTCTCTTCTTTACTCCCCGTGCATCGGCAGCACAACCTCTCCTCCCTTAAACATGTCTTTCTTTCTCATCCTCCTCTCCTCTTCCCTCAGTCCCAGTGAACAACAAGCCCTCACCTTCTCCACCACTATCATCTCCAAGTCCCACGACGTTCCCCATCCTCCTCCCACTTCTTCCCTTGGCTCTGCACCACCTCTAACCTGAACGACATACTGTGCTTCTTCACTGCAGATTTCACCTCGTCTCTTCCCCTACTTCATAACCTTCGCCCCCACAGGACCACTTCCTTTCTAATCAGTTTATTTTTTCGGTTCAGTGCTCGGCCAAATGACAGTAAACCATCCATCTGTTAATCAATCCATCTATCCAATCACAAAGACTCTTCAGTAAATTCAATTTCTGAGAGAAATGACAAGAAATTTATCATTGGGCATTAATGGGTTAAAAATGTGAACAATACGACATCGTTTTTGTATTTTATAGACATAATTTCTACTTTAAAAGTTTCTAAAAACAATTGAATGAAATGATTTCAATAACTAGGACGCTGCATCGATCCGTCGTGGTAAAGAAAGAGCTGAGCCAAAAAGAAAAGCTCTCGATTTACAAGTCGATCTACGTTCCTACCCTCACCATGGTAACCAGGATCTACGTTCCTACCGTCATCATGGTAACCAGGATCTACATTCCTACCCTCACCATGGTAACCAGGATCTACGTTCCTACCCTCACCATGGTAACCAGGATCTACGTTCCTACCGTCATCATGGTAACCAGGATCTACATTCCTACCCTCACCATGGTAACCAGGATCTACGTTCCTACCCTCACCATGGTAACCAGGATCTACGTTCCTACCCTCACCATGGTAACCAGGATCTACGTTATTACCCTCACCATGGTAACCAGGATCTCCACAGGGCTCTCGATTTACAAGTCTATCTACGTTCCTACCCTCACCACGGTAACCAGGATCTACGTTCCTACCCTCACCATGGTAACCAGGATCTACGTTCCTACCCTCACCATGGTAACCAGGATCTCCACAGGGTAGCTGGGCTCTCACTCAGAGATCGGGTGTGGAGTTCTGCCATCCGGGAGGAGCTCGGTGTCGAGCCGCTCCTCCAGGTCGAGAGGAGCCAGATGGGGTGGTTCGGGCATCTGGTCAGGATGCCCCTCGTGCGCCTCGCTGGTGAGGTGTTTCGGGCACGTCCCACCGGGATGAGACCAAGAGGCAGACCCTGAACCAGCTGGCAAGACTATGTCTCACAGCTGGCCGGGGAATGACTCTAGTTCCTTCCGGGTGAGCTGCAGGATGCAGCCGGGATGAGAGAAGCCTGGGCTTCCCGTCTGAGGCTGTTGCCCCCGCGAACCCGCCCCGGATAAGTGGAAGACGACGGAACGGAAATTTCCTTTTTCAACATTGGGTTTAAAATATGCGAAGAATATGATGCAATTTTTTAAATGTAATTTTCACCTGAAAAGTGTCTAAAGACGATTGAAAAAGTGTTTTTTTTCTGCTTTAAAAAAATTAAAGCCAAAGAGAAAAAAATTGCACATGGACGGGGCCAATAGGAAGACCCTATGCCCACTCTGAGATCAGGTCCTTTTTATTCAGAAGGCTACACCTCTTTATTGTATAACATCTTTTTAAAAAGGTCTGGGTATGTTTACGTTCACTGGAGGTTAAAATCATATTTTTTTCTAAATACGCTGACGTTTATGTTCAATCTGATGAAAATAATGACAAGATGATCTTAGTTTTTACCCCCAAATACAGCAGATGCTAATTTCCCCCCGCGCTCCCCCTCAGACATCATAATTACTACTTTCTAAATAAGCTCCATTTCTTACCGGACAAGAGGTGCTAATTCATTCATTTGCCCCGCGGCGGTGCACAAAGTAGGGGCCTCTCCAAGCGGAGTGAGGGATATCATAAAGGAGGTGGTTTAGGACGGGTTCTGTGGTAAAGATTAGCAGTAACGTATCTAAATAAATGTGTTCACTCATCCATATTCATTCTATAGACATGCAAACTTCCTCCCCAACACTTTCCCAATCTTCCCAGAATGGTGCTGTGTGGGGGAGATTGTTGTGATGTGACACGTGTGACACGTGCCGGTATAGCAGAGAAGCACCAATACAGCAGGCAGCTGAAGAAGGCATGATAAGTAGTCTGGTGGTTTGGGACGCGGATGCCCCGAGGGCATGAGATATTACCAAATTCAGATTCTTATTTGGCTATGTTAATGCCAATCAAACACGATTAATTTACCCCCGTTCCTAAGCAAACAAATGGGAGCAAGTCAGGGAACTGTGGGTAAATTCAGGCAACAAGACAAGCAAGGAGCTGGATCAGTCGCTTAGTGGCCACAATGTCTGAGAAATGGGGTCAAACATGAGACTAAGGGCCAAAATTTGATCAACGGAGAGTCTATCCGCCCTTCGCCCGGATTGGAGGAAATTTTCTATTTTTTTATAATTCAATTCTATGTTTTCCATTCCGTTGTCTTCCGCTCATCCGGGGCCGGGTCGCGGGGGAAACAGTCAGACGGGAAGCCCAAGCTTCTCCCTCCCCAGCTGCATCTTCCAGCTCACCCGGAAGGATCTTGAGTCGTTCCTCGGCCAGATCTGAGACATAGTCTCTCCAGCGGGTCCGGGGTCTGCTTTGTGGTCTCCTCCCGGTGGGATGTGCCCGAAACACCTCACCAGCAAGGCGCTCGGGAGGCATCCTGACAGATGTTCGGACCACCCCATCTGGCTCTTCTCGACCTGGAGGAGGAGCGGCTTGACACCGAGCTCCTCCCGGATGGCAGAGCTCCTCACCCGATCTCTGAGTGAGAGCCAAGCCATCCTGCGGAGGAAGCTCATTTTAGCCGCTTGTATCCGTGATCTCATTCTTTCGGTAGGAAGGGTTAGGAAGGAAACGTAGATTGTCTTGTAAATTGAGAGTTTTGCTTTTCGGCTCAGCTCTCTCTTTACCACAACGGACCGATGCAGCGTCCTAGTTATTGCTGATGCCGCACCGATCTGCCTGTCGATCTCTCGCTCCATCCTTCCCCCACTCATGAACAAGACCCCGAGATACTTCCTCCACTTGGGGCAGGACCCTGGCCCTGACCCGCAGGGGGCATTCCACCCTTTTCCGGGCGAGGACCATGATCTCGGATTTGGAGATGCTAATTCCCATTCCGGCCGCTTCACACTCGGCAGCAATTCTATGTGTGCCCAAATCTTACAAAACAACAATCACAGAAGAAGAAATATACATTATTCATTGCTCAATGGGGAAATTTGTGTGTGGCATTACACCGCAGCAGGCTGCCACGACGACACCAATGGTGGGAGAAACAGGGGGTTAGTTTTCTCCGTGGACACCCAGGCATGAGCTCAGTAGGAACCGATCTTGAGAACTTCCGGAGAACAGGTTTCACATTCACAAAAATTTTATCCATATAAGATTCTATTTTTACTATTTTTTGTTTGGACCAATCACTATCTTTCTGGTCATGACCAGATCTGACGGGTGTAATGTGTTAGGGAGACTAGCTGAACAATTTATCAATACTTAAATCTCATCAGCAGCACGACAACAATATTTTCTGCTGAAAAAATCTTTCTAAACATTGTCTTTGTTCTGGTTTTAAATTCTAAGTTTTATGAATTGTTGCACAGACAAACCATCAGCTACAAGCAGACCATGATGGACGCTTTTGGATATGACATTGTAGTGTCATCTCTATTTGCTGATCAGGTGGTATTTTTCAGGGTTGTCCATTGTAAACTAACGCGTGCGATCCTTGACGTGGTGGGATTGAAATTACCTTGAGCGGAGGCACTATGTGGCGCCAGCCTGGTTTGCACAAAAGCACTCCAGCGTATTTTCTATAATGTGCAGCACACTTCTTGACAATGCATGTGCACTTGATGTCAGTCATGTTCATCTCTGAAGATAAAAATAACAATATTAATAATGATAATAATAAAGCATCTTTCAGGTCAAAACAATTGTTGTGAAGTATTATGGGCCATCAAGATTCTTTCCTGTGCATACGTGGCTTGCATTGTGTTGGGTCTTTAGATTCCTGAAATCAAATTTTTGTGACAACAAGTTTGTCAGTCGAGCCAACTCGAAGGAAAAAACTCCTGAAGGCTGTTTCACGTTATTGAGCAAACCAATATTTCTGACAATTTGGGGAAGAAAATGATTTCTTTCGTCTTTTTTTTCTATTTTTATTAGTCAGGTAGTCCCAGGTACGGCTTGGGCCCAGAGGGAATCGAACCAGGTTTTCCTGGTCGAAAAGGGAAAATTTTATCACTGAGCCACCGTCTCCTGTGGCCAAGAAAATGATTTCTGTTGCTTTAAATGAGGAAACATGAGGATAAAAATATTTAATTTTTTACAAAAACGTAAATGCTTAAAGAAATTTGTGTCTGATTCAGAACCCACATTTTGCCGTGCAGATAAAGACATGATGAGGAAAGATTCCGTCAGACAAATATGCAGCTGATAAAAGGACACTACAAAGCAGCAAACAGGAATTGAGGTGGATCCTTCAGAGACTTGCAGTTCTGCAGAAACGGAAAAGTAAGATCTCAATTTTATGTATATTTGATCATACTTACTGTATATTTTAGGACAATTCATGCAAAACATGGATTAATCATTTAACAAGCTCTATTATGTTTATGGCTAATCAGTTTTATGGCTGCTGGGACAAAAGACCTGGCTGTAAATATGTGAGGGGGTGTTGGAATGGGTGAGGGGGCATAGTGTTAATTAATAGCAGCCACTGATCAGCCTGAAACGTCCTGCTTCCCGAACGTGCACGCTTTGCTTTTCTAAAAGCACAAATTTTCTATCCGTGCTGTTTTGCTTTTTTTTTTTTTTTAAAGGAATGCCGTGCACATGTTTCCACATGGCTCACTATCATCTCCATCCATCCCCCCTCCCCTCACTCCCTCGCAGGGCCCGTGGGAAGATCTGACTCTGGGAGCAGACAGTCTGCAGCCCTGAATAAATGTATAAGAAGGAGAAGGGGAAGGGAGGGCACATTAGCAGGCGGAGGGGCGGGAGGGAGGGAGAGAGAGAGAGAAGAGGGAGTCAGAGTGTTGGAGGACATCCATGCAGAGTGAGGAGATAGAGAAGCCGATCAGAACGGAGAAGCGTTCTTTGTTCCTGCTGCTGAGCGCGGCGGGCGTGTGCATGTGGAGGCGGAGGATGCCACTGGCCGTTACCCGGGTAAGTCCTCACCAAGCGATGCTTTCTTTCTTTCCTTCTTTTTGTTCCTTCTCCCTCTGATCTGCAGTCTCTCCATCTCGCCTGGGATCCTCTCCTCCTCCCGTGCTCATCCACTCCGCTCGCTCATCCTCCCTCTCTCTCTCTCTCTCTCTTCAGGCTGCGCCTCATTGGTGTGTCCTGATTCTCTCGTTTTTCCATTAGGCTCCAGGCCCATTGGTCGTCTGCCTCCCAACCATTATCTCCACTCGTCCATCCTTCCATCCCTCGCTCATCTCTCAGCTCGTAAAGATGATTTACATGCAGGAGGAGAGCAGAACTTTGCAGTGAGGGAAATAAGGACTTTAGGAAAGGAGAGGAAAGTTTTGGAGACGGACGCTTGTTGGAAGGTAACTTCTGTTTTCATGTTTCTGAGCCAATCAGATGGCTTCGTTTTGGGTTCGCAGGTGTGTCAGAATTTTTCTTTTTCCCCAAACTTGCTGGAAGTTTCTGCAACACAATGTTTGAACAGAAAAACTCTTCATGATTATTTTACAACTAGAACTTATTTCTGATTTGGAGTCTTTGTGGGGGTCAAGGCTGAGTTAGTGAGTGAGTGTGTGTGTTTGTGTGTGTATGGTGGTGGTGGGGTTCCCGCGCTGTCACTCACACACCCGGCAGGAATCATCCAGGGAGACAAAGAAGGAGGAAAGTCAAATCTGATCACCTGGAAGCTTCTTTCTGTTTCTACACAGAGAAACAATGCAGGGTGTGTGTGTTTGTATCTGTGGTTGTGTGTGTGTTCATGTATCTGTGAGTGTGTGTGTATGTACATAAATATGAGTTTGCATTTAAGTGTAAATGTGTGTGTGTATGCATGTGTATATGTATGTAATTATAGTGTATATGCATGTGTGTGTATGTGTGTATGAATGAACGTGTGTGTGTGTGAAGCCCATTGAGACCATTTTTTTTGTGATTTTAGGGCTATACAATTGAATTGTAGGCATGTATGTGTATAGGAATGTGTGTTTGTGTGTGTGTGTGTGTGTGTGTGTGTGTATGTGTGTGGGTGTGTGTGTGTGTGTGACTGAAGTGCATATATATACGTATAAATGTGTGTGTGTGTGTGTGTGTGTTCATTCTGTCAAAACAAACAAAGTTAATGTAAGAAGTGGAGTTCTCTGCGTCACTCAGTGTGTCAAAAGAATTGTTGGCTCATGTCGGGGTGGACACACACACACACACACACACACACACATAATGTTCTCATGCAGGATAAAAATCTTCCAAACTTGCTTCCCATCATGTTTTTGACTCCTCTGGTTGAGAGAGAGGAGATGTCCTGCTTGTCAGAATGCTGTCGCTCGCCCGCCTGCTGCGAGCGTGTGTGTGTTCGTGTGTGTATGCGCTTTGCTGAGCGAGGGAGACGTCTGAATGTGATTAAATTATAGAGGGAAAGCACGCTACCTGGTCTGAAGCGACCGGGAACCCCCAGCCGGACCGCTGGGTTAGAACACACACTGTACCTTCTCTACTCTTTAAATTTTATATGAAACATTCACACATTTTAAATTTAAAAAATATGTTATTTATATAAATAATTTTAAAAATCTGCTTTTATTATTGCTCCAAATTCCGAGAATCAGAAATTTCTCCCTGCGCTGTGAAGGATCAGAATCCTGTAAACTAATGAATGAGGATCAGAAAAGCCTCCTGGGGACCTCTGTCATGAATGGTGAGGGGCTGCCGTGTGTTTACAGATAAGCAACAAATTTATTCTGGGCTAATCTGAGTAAAAAAAAAACAAAACAGAAACACAACCAAAATGTTTCAGAAATTTCAATATCTTTTCAATTATATCTTAATATTTTACAGTCATTTAAAAGAAATTCACAAACAATCAGATAAAAACACACAATCGGCACAAAAATAACTAAACAGAGGCAGGTCGTCCCTGTCCTTGGCCCCGTCCACACGAAGCTGGGTATTTTTGAAAACGCGTATTTGCTGTCCGCTGTTTTAGGAAAACGCCCGCATCCACATGTAACCGTTTTCAAAATATCCGAGTCAACATGGAGCCGTATAAATACGCTTCTGAGTGCGATCATGAGCATGCCAGACCAGTAGTGGGCACTATTGGTGTGAACGTAAGTTCTGAACTATCCAATCAGAGCACCTCTCTCGTCATTTCTGCAAAACCTGAAACATGGCGCCAGGCATCTCGTTTGTGTGGACTGACAAGGAGGTGGAATTTCTTTTAAAAGTCGTCATTGACATAAAGTTAATAAAACACAGAAAAATATAGATTGGGTCCATGCTGCCCAAACCTTGTTTGCGATCCAAACAAGGACACACACAAATCACGTATGTGCATTACTTGTCGCAGGTAGTGACGCATAAAAACGCAAATCTCCGTTTTCGCACGTCCACACGCAAACGGAAAAACGAAGTTTTCAAAAACGCCAGTCTTGAGTGAAAAAAACCCTCCGTTTCCGTATGGACGGCAGGCCAAAACGGATAAAAATATATGCGTTTTCAAAAAATACCCGGCTACGTGTGGACGGGGGCCTTGGAGGCTTCTTTTTGGGAAAGAAAACTAAAAACACACTCGGAGGAAAATAAAGAAGAAACCCACTTGAAGAGAGATACTCTACCAGCTAGGAAGATTGGACAGAATAGACGTAGGTCGGGGATTACAGATGAACTCACATCAACCATAAATAACTATACCCATCTTTTTACTTATAGTAGCACCTGGAGACGTTACTTGGCGCTCAATGAGTAGCTGAGCTTGACTAAACAGAAAATAAATGGTAGATTAATGTAATATTAATCTTTTAAATGACATGAAAATTGCTACTAAAAGCAAATAAGTAGCATGATTACAATTTTTTTTTAATGTAGTTTTATAGACTGGAAGTTTTATCAGTTGAATGTTGAATAAATATAAAGATTTAAAATGATCCTAAACAAAAGTTGTCTCACATAAATGTAAATGTGACAAAACACGTCTTTTTTTTTTTTTTTTAGTACATTTCTCGAATGTGTCTCTAAACGTCACTTTTTACTGTATTTTTAGTGATAAAATACAGTGTCATAAACAGTCATATTGGTTTACATTACAGTTTAATTCAAAATAAACTGCATTTTTATGCTTAATAAGTTCATTTAATCAGTAAGATTAAATATTATTCCTCTATTATGCAAAAATAATCATAAATACCTAGTTTTCTGTCAAATATCTGCCGCTCCTGCGAGTTTGTTTACACTGTTTTTGCTGCTCCGACTCCTATAAAACATCCACTGACAAACTTTTACTGTAAAACTCTGATAAATGTCGACGTAACACACATTTATTTTATAAAACTGCCAAGCGGGTCTCACGAGCGAGTGTGGGAGATGATTTGATCAGAAAAAAAGATGCTTAAACATTAAAACGCTGCAAAGGAGTCAGAGCAGGACACGGACCAGCTCCTCCTCGGACCAGTGGGTCCATCTGAGATCCACAGCGAGGGATCAATTCAATGCTTTGATCAGTGTGGGTGACACGGTCCATGTGGCAGAAGCTTGATGATCTATTGGAACAGACACTTTGTTAATCCCAACATCTATCCAGTGTGAGATGAAGCTGCTCCTGCATCCTTCAGAGTCCAACATCACCACACCCGAAGCTTCACATTAGTAATTACTACTTAACGAGAATAAGTTGATACCAAGGTATTAACAAAATCACCCGTCTGCTATGTCAAGTATTTATGATGAATATTTGAGGTTGATGTGAAAACTAGGTTGAAGCAATCACGTGTGTAAGATTTTGTTCATGCCGATATACTGTACGCTCTTCCATCTAAACAACTTTTTTCCATTTTCAGTTCTAAACAACTGGTAATTTCTGACCAATCCTGGGCTTACAGAGTTTCCAAGTTTAGAATTCCTACCTTTTAATCATACACCTTCCGGGTCTTTATTTTCTAAGACTTGCATAGATCTTTTTCTGAGCAGCTTTTTTGCAAACTTGAGATTCGTTAAAACTATCGTA
This sequence comes from Neostethus bicornis, assembly GCA_902685375.1. NCBI lineage: Eukaryota > Metazoa > Chordata > Actinopteri > Atheriniformes > Phallostethidae > Neostethus > Neostethus bicornis. Next base: position 3,752,831 of record LR738552.1, read on the forward strand.
ATTCTTTTGCAACATGAGATTCATAAACTACACCAAAGACAAATCTCAGGCAAAATCTAACTTGAAATCCATCCCGCCCCAACAACGCCTCTAAGGCCATGTCCACATGTAGCCGGGTATTTTTGACAACATACATATATCAACGTATATCAAAAATGTTTTGATATATGTTTCATCAAAACGCGAGAGCTTCGTTTTCGAAAAGCTCTCGCTTACACACGTAACCGTTTTCAATATAATCGCATCCACACGAACCCGTATAAATACGCTTCTGAGTGCGGTTTACAAGCATGCCAGACCAGTAGTGGGCAGTGTTTATCTGAATGTAAGCTCTGATCTAGGAAGGCTCATGTGATGAATAGCAGACGGCAACTTATTTCTCCTCCTTTGCTCCTCAATAAGAAGCAAGAGCAGTTCAGCTTGAAAAAAAAAAAAAGCAAGAAAAGAGCGTTTTTTTTTTTTAGATGATCCATGCTGCCCACTGTCTGATATTAAAAACAAGGACACACACAAAAGACATTTATGCATTAATTGTCGCAGGCAGTGACGTTTGAAAGCGCAAAACGTCGGTTATGCATGTCCACACGCAAACGCAAAAGCGGAGTTTTCCAAAATCTTCACTTTGGTCGGAGTTTTCAAAAACGATGGTTTGTAGTGAAAACAAATGACGGGTTTGTGTGGATGACAGGCCGAAACGGATAAAAATATATTCATTTTACCAGATACCCGCTACGTGTGGACAGGGCCTAAATATTGATCATGCAAATGATGTGATGCATTTGCAACGGTCCTCAAATAAGCCTGCGCACCAGAAATTAACCATGAAAGTTACTGTACGCTTGGATTTGGGCATGAACATACTATAAATGAGGCCGCAAATTAGTGATGTTGATTGTAAAGTGGACGATTCAGCCGAAACGTTTTGACCATAAAGTGTAGGCGGGAACTGCACATATAAAGTGACATCCGCCTGTGTTCCAAATAGGAAGTAGGTTTTGGTTCCGAATAGCCTCGGCACCAAAAACTGAATGTTATGGCTGACATACATCAAGCCCTTCTGCAGTGGGTGCTAGAAATCAATCACCAAAACCAAAAAAATAGATGAGACAGTGGTTCGGTGGTTAGAGCGTTCACCCCCGGATCGGAAGTTAACCGGAATTTTGCGGGTTCGCATCCCACTGAGTTCACATCTAGGGTCCTTGGAGAAGACACCTAATCCCCGTTTCTCCCACCAATGGCGCCGTCATAGGTGGCAGCCTGCTGCGGTGTAATGCAGCACACAAATTTCCCCATTGAGGGATCAATAAATCATATATTTTTTTAAAAATGACGAGAAAACAGAGCAATAGTCTACTTTCAAAATAAAAGCTCTTCAATGCCCTTTGTGCCTTGCCCACCCTTGTTGTCACTATTCCACCATGTGCCATGGACGTCATCAAAAGAATCGTTTTCCTTCAATGTTTTTCTTTGTGTGATGAATTTTTTATTTTTTTTACATAAAGTTTTTGACAATAGCTTGTAAACAAATATCGCTCATCTCTAGTGGTAGAGGAAACGGTGTATGATGCCAGTGGAGAATACTGGTAATGAATCCCAATGGGAATGCACTGGGAGGAATAAACTAGTGATGGTGGATTTTGTAATGGAAGATACCAGTGTTTGATACTGGTAGTGGATACTGCTGGACGATATCAGTGGAGTGTATCGGTCGGGGATACCAGTGGAGGATACCGTTGGCGCTAACCGACATGTGAAGCTCAGTAAAATAGAGAACATTTTTGATGGTATTTCTCCTCAGAGATCCCTGCTGCCCAGCTACACACACACACACACACACACACACACACACTCAATCACTTACACTGTATTGCTCGCACACTCTGAGACACACACATACACACACTCAATCACTTACACACACACTTCGGTGATCCATCTCCTGGCGAGCAGGCCAATTAAAAACCAATCAGGCTGCTTGGAGTGTGCTGGTGATGGAAGCCGAGGCAGAGGAGGAAGTGGGACTGATTAATGGACATTTTCACCTTGTAGCATAACGGCCTCCCCCGTGCATCTATCACCATGGAAACGCGCACACACCTGCCCGTCATCACACATACACACCTGCCCACTATCACACGGACACACGCTTGCTTTTGTGTGATGGCATTTTAGCAGTCCGTCTCATATTTGTCTGAAAGAAACTTTCCTCATTGTAATATGGTGCTAATGAAGACGGACCACAGAGCGACCAGTAAAACCAGTAACCTTGAGTAACCCTGTCTTAAGGTGGAAACCAGTTTAAACGGTTTGAGGATAGCAGTGTTGAGTGAAGAGGGGCAGGTAGGTGAAGCTGGTAGACAACTAGGGTAGGAGTGGCGAGACTGGACCTGATTGAACAGACCGGGTCCGGACGCCAACAAGAGGCAACTCAACACAAGAGTGAATACCAAGACTTAAAACACAATGGGGAAGAGGAGACACTGGTGCACATATTAGTGAGAGACAATCGGAAAGAGACAAATTAGGAATTCGTTAAGAATTAGGGCAAAGCAAGCTGAAAAGGAGAGGGTCATGACATTAACGTGCTGAGAAACACAGACCACAGGGTGACCAGTAGAACCAATAACATGCTGGTAATGGAGACTTTTTCTCTTAAATGGTCAAGCTTAAAATACTCTACTTGTTCCAGTTTACCAGTTTACCAGCATGCTGGAGCGTTGAGTCCAGTCAACTAACTTGTTCCTTCCGTTCCGTCATCTTCCGCTTATCCGGGGCCAGGTCGCAGGGGCAACAGCCTCAGACGGGAAGCCCGGGCTTCTCTCATCCCGGCTGCATCCTCCAGATCACCCGGAAGGATCCCGAGTCGTTCCACGGCCAGCTGTGGGACATAGTCTCTCCATCAGGTCTAGGGTCTGCCTCTTGGTCTCCACCCGGTGGGATGTGCCCAAAAGACTTCACCAGCGAGCCGCTCGGGAGGCATCCTGACCAGATGCCCGAACCACCCCACCCCTCTCGACGTGGAGGAGGAGCAGCTCGACAACGAGCTTCTCCCGGATGGCAGAGCTCCTCACCTGATCTCTGAGTGAGAGCCCAGCCACCCTGCGGTATCCGCGATCTCATTCTTTTGGTCACCACCAACAACTGGTGACCATAGGTGAGGGTAGGAACGTAGATCCTGGTTACCATGGTGAGGGTAGGAACGTAGATCCTGGTTACCATGGTGAGGGTAGGAACGTAGATCCGGGTTACCATGGTGAGGGTAGGAACGTAGATCCTGGTTACCATGGTGAGGGTAGGAATGTAGATCCTGGTTACCATGGTGTGGGTAGGAGCATAGATCCTGGTTACCATGGTGAGGGTAGGAACGTAGATCCTGGTTACCATGGTGAGGGTAGGAACATAGATCCTGGTTACCATGGTGAGGGGAGGAACGTACGTCCTGGTTTCCATGGTGAGGGTAGGAACGTAGATCCTGGTTACCATGGTGATGGTGAGAACGTAGATTGACTTGTAAATCAAGAGCTTTGCTTTTTGGCCCAGCTCTCTCTTTACCACGACGAACCGCTGCAGCGTCCTAGTTATTGCTGACGGTGCACCGATCTGCCTGTCGATCTCTCGCTTCATCCTTCATCCTTCGTGAACAAGATCCCGAAATACTTAAACTCCTCCACTTGGAGCAGGACTCTCCCCCTGACCTGCATGGTTGTTCCTTTTAATAGAAAATGGGGTCGTTAACAGACAAAAATATCATTTTAAACCAAACACTTTCATTTTGTTCAAAGTGAGATGAAACAGATTTTATTTAGTTCAGTCCTAACTGAACCCCCTCTGTAAGGATGCAGAGGACAGGAAGAAGGGATGGAGAGGAGCGATATTGGGAAATGATTAGCAGACATACATTATTCAGCAGGGCCATCAGGGAGGCCACAGACTCTTATTTATGCCGGCGCTCTAAATCAGGTTTGTCTCTTCTGATCACTCTGAAATCTCCCGCTCTCACACAGGCAATATCGGCCGAATATTACAAACGACTAATAGCTAACTGATGAATATCGCTCCGGCTAACGGCTAACTGATGTAGGCATATGACACATGAAGAGGGGAAGTGGGGCCAGCAATGGGAAGGAGGGTGTCCGGACTGGATCGTGGAGGTTTAGAAAACTGGGAAATTACAAACCTGGCAACAATGTAGCTGTTCATCCATTCATCCTTTCATTGATCCATCTCTCCATTATTCTACTCTTTTGTTAACTTGTAATTTTATGTGTATAATTTTCCATTAAACCCATTGCCTGTGCGAGGGGTTGACCTGGTGAGTGTGACTTCACTCATTGCGTCTGATTCCAAACAAATGAAGTGAATACAGTCATTGGTGATCAAGCAGTCCAAACGTCCCTATTTGGAGATTAGTGCGTCTGATTGGCCAGTTATTGACTCAAATAACTTGAGCAGTCGGACAAATAACAACAAAAAAGTCAAAACTATGGACATGCATTGTAGCTAAGGTAACAGAGCCAGAATAGTCATGATGTCATAACAATAATCGTGACCAATGGCTGCCAATTTTTCAATGGAAGTCAATAGGCGCTGAGGTTTTTGGAGCCAGAAGCCACTTCCTATTTGCCATGTTGGCAGAAACAACTTGCTATGTCCAGTTTTGATGTAGAGTTATTAAATGAACTGTCCGTTTATCTATCCATCTACACCACTTTATAAATGATTACGTAAATGGCAGTCCGTCGCTGTTAGAATGTAAACTTGAAGTCGGTGAATTAACGTGAAATCTTAAGAAGCATTTAATGCCCTATTCTGAATCATACCGCACGGCCAACCACGTGGTAGCTTCATGGTGGCATGCATGAAGAAAGTTTTGTTTAAGAAAGCACTGTTTGTAGCATGGAAGAACGAGGTCTGCTAGAGACTCTGCATACTTTTCAGAAGTCATTTGTAAACCTTCAAGAACCCTAAACCAAACAACTCTGTCCCCAAACCTTGGCTACCACATCCAATGCGCCATCCATTTAGACTATCTAAAGGTGCAAAGAATCAATGTTTGAAAATGCATTCTTCTTGCATTTTTGGTTTTATTGTTGCCGTATCTTCTTAGAAACATTGTTTAGGAGTTGGGATAGAAGGTTTCTGCTGTACTCAATCAAATTTTAATTTACTGTCATTTGTATACTTAAAGGGCGGCACGGTGGCGCAGTGGGTAGCACAGTGGCTTCACAGCAAGAAAGTCATGGGTTTGAGTCCTGGGTGGGGACAAGGCTTGGAACACTGGCCTTTCTGTGTGGAGTTTGCATGTTCTCCCCGTGTTTGCGTGTGTTTCCTCTGGGTACTCCGGTTTCCTCCCACCCTCCAAAGACATGCATGCTGGGTTGATTGGCCGGTACCAAATTGCCCCGAGGAATGTGTATGTGTGTGGCCCTGTGACAGACTGGCGACCTCTTCGGGGTGTACCCTGCCCCTCACCTTGAATGAGCCGGGATGGGCCCTGGTACCCCCCGCAGCCCCATATGGGATAGACAGATAAGAAGGTGACTGACTGACTGTATACTTAAAACCAAGAGAGAGACTTGCATCAACTAGTAGTATTTCAGTTCAATTTCATTTTATTCCAGCAACCAACAAGATTGCAAACATTAAATTACAATTGAAGTAATCTGAAAACTTCCCTCCAATCAGCAAACCGGGATAACACAATTCTGGATAACACACGTGACACAATTCTCTGTGCGGTCAATGTTTGTAGTTTGGTTGCTGAAAAAAGGAAGTTGACCGAACTTTACGATATGCATTAGCAACAATTCTTGAGATTGAGAATTTAAATATAGAACAAAGACATATTTAAAGAGTTTTATTTAAGAGTAAGACGTGGTTGCTCTACTGCCGACTGGAAAAGTTATTTTCATACTTTGCTTACCGGGCTAGACACACTGTGATTGGTTAAGTAAACCCACCTGCCCGCCGTAGAATGAACAAACCATAATCTCCAAAGATCGGTCAGTTTTCATTGAAAGAAACAGTCGGATGCATTCGGTTAGTTAAAAACCAGATTAGAAAAGAACCGCAAGCCGCTGGAGGATCCTTGTCCTGCATAACGGCTGGACTTCCTGTTTGCAGCTTTGTTATAGCATTTTAGCAGCTGCTCTGTTACTGTTTATTTGTCTGGGAGAAACCTTCCTCATTGGTCCAGCGCCGTGTGTTGCACCTCATAACAATATAAAGATAACGCGTAAGATTTAGTGACTAGTGACTTAAGCAGTCGACTAGTTCATGTTTTCCAACAGCAGAGACCCCTTTTTTTGCCCACATTTCTTCAAAATGTGGGACATTCTTTCCATCTTTCTGTAGATTTTCTCATTTTTAGGATAATTTATCATATTCAGCTGGTATGTGAAGCCGCTGTGAGCATGCATGGTGTGTGTGTGCGTGTGTCAGGAAGACATGATGCGCTCTGAGTGGTGGTGTCTCCGTGAGGGTGGCCTGACCTCTGCCTTCAGCTTCGCTTCACAGCACAGCAGCAAATGAGAGGTGTCACTGTATGACAGCAGCACAGCACTCTTTAGGACTCACACACATTCATACACCTACACACACACATGCACAGAAGTGCATACATACAGATAAACACACATCCATGCACACACAGACACGCTCAAATCGGCTCACAAGAAAAAGTAGCTTCAGCCAAATTCTATTTTTTTCCTCTTTTTTTTTTGCTTCTAAAAGTATTTTTCAAACAAAATAAACTCATTCACTTCCATGCAAGCACACATTAATGTGCAGACACACACGTTCCGTTCCGTCATCTTCCGCTTGTTCCGGGGTCAGGTTGCGGGGGCAACAGCCTCAAGCGAGCAGCGCAGGCCTCTCTCTCCCCGGCTGCATCCTCTAGCTCACCTGGAAGGATACCAAGTCATTCCCCGGCCAGCTGTGAGACATAGTCTCTCCAGCAGGTCCGGGGTCTGCTCCTTGGTCTCCTCCCGGTGGGATGTGCCCGAAACACCTCGCCCGCGAGGCGCTCGGGCGGCATCCTGACCAGATGCCCGAACCACCCCATCTGGCTCCTCTCGACCTGGAGGAGGAGCAGCTCGACACCGAGCTCCTCCCGGATGGCAGAGCTCCTCACCCGATCTCTGAGTGAGAGCCCAATCACTCTGCGGAGGAAGCTCATTTCGGCCGCTTGTACCTGCGATCTCATTCTTTCGGTCACCACCCACACCTGGTGACCATAGGTGAGGGTTGGAACGTACATTGACTTGTAAATCGAGAGCTTTTCTTTTCGGCTCAGCTCTCTCTTTACCACAACGGACCGATGCAGCGTCCTAGTTATTGCTGATGCCGCACCGATCCGCCTGTCGATCTCACGCTCCATCCTTCCCCCACTCGTGAACAAGACCCCGAGATACTTAAACTCCTCCACTTGGGGCATTTAGTATTTTTCAAACAAAATAAACTCATTCACTTCCATGCAAGCACACATTAATGTGCAGACACACACGTGTAAATGTAAATTACATGTTCACAGACATACACACATAAGGGGTGTGTATATTCAAGTTCTCATCGAAAGGCTCTGTCCCTCATTGTGGTCGTCCTGGTCCTGGACTGGTCGAGACAGTGGCTGGGATTGAGCGATGGTATCTTGAGGTGGGGTGAGGGAGGAGGGGTAAGAAGATCTCTCCGAGGTAATTGGGGGCAATTCTATCAATACATTAATAGCTGAGGAGGCAGATTTTGTAATGAATTCTGGAACGGATGGGGAGCCAATGAAGTGACTTGAGAACGGGATGATGTGGTCAAATTTTCACCTCCTCGTCAGTACCTGGCAGCGAAGATTTGGATGTGCTGAAGCTTCTCAAGGCTCCTGCCAGGAATACCAACGAGGAGAGCATTGCAGTAGTCGAGTCTGGAGGAGTTAGAGGCATGGATCAGTTTTTCAGCATAGGACCGGGTGGCTGAGGAGCGGAGTTTGGCAATATTTTTAAGATGTAAAAAAGATACTTTGGAGAGGCGGAGGGAAATATTTAAAACACACACACACAGAATCATACAGATCAATTTAAACATACACACACATACACACACTTACATGCAAACACACACATACTTTCAAACACAAATACACAGACGTACAAAAACATGGGGACACATACTGACACAGATGCTTTTAAACACACACACACACACACACACACACACATACACAAATTCAAACACAAATACACATGCATGATGACAACAACATACACGCACCTCACAGGAATCAATTTAAACCAGCACACACACATTCACATGTACTGTACATACAGACACACACACACACACACGCATTCTCTCACATAAATTCAAACATTCGTGCACACAGTAAGTGGAGTGTGTGTGTGTGTGTGTATGTGTGTATTTGCACACATTAGTCCAAACAGGCAGCAGTTGGAACATGAACAGACATACATGCATAAATATTGACACACACACACACTCACACGGACCAGATCAATCGCTTTGTTTCGCTTTTGTTTGGACAACAATGATTTGAAATGTTTTTTTTTTTTTTTTCTCCGCTCTGTGTTTATGTCTAGCTCTGACGAGCTTTGAAAATCAAACAGGAGTGTGTCCAACACACACTTTCTGATTTGGTTTCACGGAGCAGCTACTGGAACGTCCCGATCTATTTTAAAATAATAAAATATCATGTTTGGCTGATTAGGAGCTCTGTCAGGTCACATTGTTCGTGTGTGTGTGTGTGTGTCTGTGTCAATTTTAAGAGGTTTCCACCTTGTTTGAATCTTATTCACACATCAAACACAAACCAGAAGGGGTTTTATATTTTATTTATGCATGTTTGAGAAATTTGTGAGCTCCCGTGTCCGATATTGGATTCTACAATGTGTGCTAAATTCTTATGCTAATAAAATTTTAGCATCTTCAAGATCATTAGGTTTATCTGTATTGTATTTCAGGGTTTCTCGATTAATAAAATCAGAATTTTGTGCCAATCGGTTTGTCAGTTGAGCCCGAATAACAAAAAAAAAAAAAAAAAGCTTGTAAAGCTTGTTAGACTTTATTAAGCAGATAAATATTTCCGACAATTTTGGAAAGAAATATTTTCTTTGCACCTGGAAAGCGGAAAATAGCAGGATGAAACCATTCCATTGTTTACAGTTTAAAAGAATTTGTGTCTGATTCAGAGACGTACTGAGCTGTACAGATAAAAACATGAGGACGACAAATATGCAGCTGCTAAAATGACATTACAAAGCAGCAAACAGGAAGTGTGAAGGATCTTCCATGGAAACAGGAAAACAACTTCGAACTCTGTGCATTTGACTACCTGATTGTTTCTTGAGCACAAACTTTGTTCCCTCTCGTAATATAATTTGTTCCATTTTATTTGAACGGCCCATTATCACAACAAAATTGTCTAATGTGCTTCAAATAGTAAATAAAAAAAAGCCAAACTAAAAAACACACTCTAAAACTAACTACCTGCCCACAGCCCCTCCTTCTTTGTGAGAAAAACTCCAAAAAAAACAAAAAAACCTAATGGAGATCCAAATGAAGGAGGGATCTGCAAGGGATCATCTAGCAAGACTAAGATAGCAAACAAAACGCTTCCACCTGCCTTCCACCACAAACTGATTAATAATGAATGTCACAACTTTTGTGACATTAATCTTTGTTACCTTAACCTTTGGTTGCATGATACTGTAAATCTAATCAGTTCATCTACAGCTGGTAGTGAGTAAATGTGGGTTGTTTTATTCAAATTTCTCATCGTGTTGGTAAAAGTCTTACATATCCACTGAAATCCTGAGTGCTTAACGCCCCTTCACAACAAATGGTAGCATGTTACGTATTTCCCCACCAAAGCACAATAGTCCATCTTTAAACCAGTACCGTGTTGTAACTTATATTTGGTACATGTATCAATTCTGTCAGACAGTTTCGTCTCGTTACCGAGGTGTTTGCTAACCGACCAGTAGAGAAACAGAAAGTTTATCCACTGTTATTTTCCTTCATTTATGAACATGTAGAAAAACAGCTTCTAGCTTATTGATGGAGGCTAAAACATTTTTCCAGGTGGATTTACAGACCGATATGTTTGTGTGGGTTTTTTTTTTTTTTTTAAATAAAATCCATGCAGAGCGTTTTAGCGTTCCTGCAGCTACTGAACACAAGGGAGTAATTAGTTTAACACATAATGCTAAAAATGTTTTACTTCATTATGTTGAATAGCAAATAATGTTAAATTTGGATACAATGTTTGTATAAGGGTCTCCGAGGTGCACCACCTTTATTTCATTAGGAGACTTAGTTTAATACGATTTGATAGAAACACCCTTAATGCTCTTTATTTGTCTCAGAAAAATATCTCATTTTCCAAAGGAATTTTTTAAGCAAAAAAAAATGGGTTAATATTAACTTTTAAGGACAGAAATGTGCTTTTATTTTAAAGGTTTAATATTGGGATGCGGAATTTCTTCGCAATTTAGGAAAAAAAATAACAAGATAAACTTAAATAGGTTTTAATTATTTGAAAAATAGATTTAAATAAATATATAATTTTTTTTAGACTATTTTATCTGGTGAGAGGTGGGGCGCACCCTGGATAAGTCACCAGTCTGTTACAAGGTTATATTTGAATTTTAATACAAGCAAATTTGTGGAATTAATTTTTTTGTTTGTTTGTTTTAACTCTTCTGATAAAAGTACTAATGATGTCGGGAAAAAAGAACACTAATGAGGTTTCAAACTAAACACATCGGTACGTTTTTGTGGCAAAATTTAGAAAATAATTGTAAATGGGAACAATCTGGTTCGCAATAATAAAAATATTGGCAAAGTTCTTCGAGGACTCATGCTACCTAAACTTTTCTTCTCATATTTTAATGTCTTTCTTAAAGTTTTTATTATTGACTGAGTTTACATTTCCATGTTTAAATAGAATTTTTCTGCCTTGGATTCTGTAGAAATTATGGAAATAACTTGGCCAAGGTTAAATTTGTACATGAATGACATGTCTTGGTGTAACTCCAATATGGTTTTTATATCCAAGGTTCTGAGATGAGGATTTTAAAAATGATGGAAAGCAGTGAAGACAAAAAAACATTTTCTTTCTTTTGTTTGGGGATCGTTAAGCTGTTTTGCCAACTCATATTTTTTGCTTTCTTCGGTTTCTTTGCAAAGCCACTGGCAGATTGTCAACAGTCTTCAAGCTACTCCATATGTCACCTATACCAGCTCATTTAAGGCGAGAGGCAGGGTATCCCCTAAACATTAACAGACTCTGCAGCCCTGAGTTCCTCTAGCAGGCTGTTCCAAGATGTTGGAACTATGCCTTACTGTAAGCTTTTGTTATAACAAACCAATGCAGTGATTTTAAAACTGGTGTAATCAATGTTACCTCTACGTTGCGCGTCTGCGCCATTGGGCATTGCTCGCAGATTATTAGCGCACAAAATAAAACTCAATTTATGCTTAAGATGGTAAAATAAGACAGAACTCTGAAGCATATCTCTTTCTTCTTTCTTTCTGAAACAAATTGCTTCAATGCGCTGCTTCGGAGTTTGGTTCGTCACTGCTGGTGACGTCACAAAAGAGTAAACGTTTATGCTCCGCCCCTTTCTGCTCAGGAAGCATGTGTGTTTGCTCAGACACATAAAAAATTAGAGGGAACATTATGTGTAATGTGTTCCGGCTTCCTGGTGGATGTCAGAACTCGTCCCACCAATCAATTTATTGCAACTCGTAATTAATGTTTCTGTTCATTTTTTTGTCTCCACCCACAAAACCTGAAGGAGGCTCTAAGTACTCTGGCTGTTCATGCTTCCGTGTTTCCGTAGCACTGTGATGAACACGAAGTCTGAAACTGTCCAAAGTTCATTAAACCCCCTTCAGAGGTTTGAGAAATACTGCAGTCACAAAAAATTGTGGACTCAACCTTTATTACTTTTACCTTTGGTTACATGACCCTGAAAATTTAATCAGTTCATATATAATTGCTACTGAATACTATTTGAATGCCAGATTGTTCTCAGTGACAGTTTTATTTTCCACCACACCCACAATCTGGCTAAAAAATAAGACCGTTAAAGAATATGTGCTGGCTTTGTTAACTTGATGCACTTTATACGGTATTTGTACCTTCAAAAATATTTACACTGTGTTGTGTATGCACCCCAGGGGCAGGACTAAATTGGGAGAGACAGGAGGAGGAATTTACACTGTAAAAAATGAAAGTGAAACTGACTTAAAAGGGGATTTTTTTTAAAACGAATATTGTATTCCTGAGCAAACAAAAAGTATCTGTTTATTTTAATATTCTACAAGAGAAGTATGATAACCCCACGATACCCCGAGTATAAGTCTTTTTATTAAACCTAGGGACACTAAAAACTTCATTCCGTCTCTGTGGGAGTTTTTAATCATAACCGGGATGTAGAGCGTGACTGCAGACGAGTGTGGGGCTGTGTGAAAAGAAAAAAGGTCGACTTGAACTTAGTGTGCTGGTCCTCAAACTGGGACAGATCCACCTGCCAAAGCGCTGACCGTGCACCTCTAGGCCTCCCCGTGTTCCCACTAGCACTGTTCAGGCTGATCCATCTCAGCCCCCGTTCCTTCTTCTCTCCCCACCATGCCCTCCGTCTCCTCTGCTGCAGTGCGTTCTCCTGCTCCCTCTAACAGGATTTCCCGTCCTGCTGGATGATTAGCTCTGATAGAAGCGTGAAGGAGAAGAGGCGGGGGGGTGGAAAACAAAGCAAGTTTTGGCTTTTCTTCATCTCAGTTCAGCGGCTAACGAGGGGGATGGATCACGTATTTACAGCGCGTGCCCCCCAGTCCCATGCATAATGAATCAGGCCCTCTGTCTCGGCGTGACTGCCAGTCTGTGATCTGCTGCAGAAATATGAAGCTGTGCACTCTTCCCTCCACGTATTCAGGTCATTGCCAGGTCTCTGTTAAAACGCTTCTTTGCTTTACCTCTCTAAGCTCCAACATCTTGTTCCTTTTACTGAAATCTGTGTTTCCCGGTGCCCTGGATAAATCCTGCTACACCGTGTTCTGCCGCCTGCCCTGCCCCGCGTTTCTGACCTAATTTTCCTGCTCGGCCCAGCGTTTTCCGATCTGAGTCGTTCCAAAATAGCTTGGCTACAGCAGAGCGTAGCAAACTCATTTCCATCTTGCATAACAGAGACCAAACATTTTCCCCTCACTCCCTCCCGCTCACAGGATGGATGTACCCCGCTGCACAAGGGAAAGGATCCGTTTCACTCATTTCTCACCCGGTGTGCACATTACAGCTGTTCAATCAGCCTCTTATGGTCACATTAATCACACAAACAGCCTGAGTTCAAGTCAGGATAAAAGAAAAAACCCAAAATGATTCAAATGAGTTGAAATTTACGAGAATTCAGCACAAAAATATTCACAAAAGCCAATTTTAACATCCAATTGACTTCTTTACCGAGACATATGTTGCATGCCATCATCCTGTACCTAACCCCCTGTCATTGCTTCAGTTTGGTTGAAGATAATGAGGAGCGGGGGGTTGAGAGAGGAATCATTATTTTACCCACAGAAGCAGCGCTTGCTAACGGGATCTGTAGGGCGCCTTCGCCAAGCTAATGCACAGAAATGTAAACGGATGGAAGGCATGATGATTTGATCTGCAAAGAGTTCTTGGTGGGCTTTGTTAAATCTGGACTTGAGTGCTTAGAAGTAAAGAGGGTGGTTTTTCTTTGGGGGTGGGGCAGGCCGAAGATAGCCTATGGATCAACGTGCATTTAAATGCCTTGTCGTTTTAATGTTTTTTTTTTTACAATGTTGCCATTTTTTTTTTTTTTTACGTAAAAAAGCAACGTCACTAAACTGTTTACAGAAATAGCATTTCAGAGGAGTTTCCAACTGCAGTCGTTGTTTTATTTCTTTAAATTCTAGTTTCAACTTGAAGTTTGAATCTTGATTAAATCTTAAATTTAACCGCCTCAGTTTGGTGTTTGAGTCTCATCTGTTGACCTTGAAAAATCCAACTCTTTGTGTTTGGAGTGAAATAGGACTTATTAGATGGTATTCAGGCTATTAAAACTCTCAAGCACCTCCGGAGAGTTAAAAATATTTGGTTTTCTGGTTGATCATAAGCTCACTTTTAACTTATTTGGCAATTTGAAAAAAGGTTTGACTATTTCTATCGAAAAAAGGTGTTTTACTTTTGAATCAACAACTGATGAGTGTGTGGGGATGGTTGTATGTGTGGCCCTGCAGTAGATTAGCGACCTATTCGGGGCGTGCCAAAAAATTGGCCTTTGACGTGTTTGCCTTAATTTTTTGCTTGTCGTTACCGATGAATGCCACCCATTTCTACACAAAACATGTTCCAATTAAATCCGTTTTCTTTTTAGATTTTTTCTGTCGTCAGTTTTGCAAATAACATTTAGCCTCACCAGCGGCATGATTTAAACTGAAAGATGCAGGTTGTAATAAATCCAAAGTAAAATGAGTCTTAACACTGAGCCCTGTGGGCCTCCGTTTGGACAAACCAGCCAACTGGAAACCGGTTTGGTGGTTGATTTGAGCTGGATGTTGATGTGTGCGTTTAGTCCATCTGTTGGTGTGTTGGAATTCATCACGTGTGTATTTTTGCTCTATTGTTGCTCTCGCTAAACATATGGACTTCTAATTAAGCAATGACTAGTGATACAAGTAGCAAAGCTCATTTATGCTCCCGCAGCTGTCTTACGTTTGCATGCACCACACACACCTGCTCTATACATCTTCACATTTCAGTATCTCTGGCTCAACTTCAAACAAAAGCAGCTTTTCTAATAAGTAAAGCACATAAACGGGCACGTATGGCCATGCACGATGCCGCCCACGCACAACCCGCACAATTAGCTAGCCGCTCTATTTCTTCTATTGATCTGACTGGAATGCTTGAGCTGTCTCAGTGCTCCTCTGCACAGTGTTCACAGCTGAACTAGCACGTCCACACACTCGGCACAGATCGGCCTTGACGTGCCGTGTGCGCACACAGCGACACGCACGCACATCCAGCGTTATTATCACATGTGGCTTTGCTGTCAGGCGAGGGGTTGGAGGACGTGGCTGGCTGGTGTGTGCGTGCGTGACTGGCGGGCCACACCTGTCAGCAGCGCTCCATGGGCGCGGCGGTGATGCTATCTGACAGCCCCACCGCTAGCCGGGTGTGTGTGCGTGTGTGTGTGTTTGGATGAGTCACTGTTGTGCCTCCGCTGCGATGTTCCCCAGAGGACCCACGAGCGTCTGACTGGTGTGGGTTTTTTTTTTTTCTTTCTTTTTTTGTAGTGCGGTAGCGAGTTCTGAACATATTAACAGCTGGCCTCTTACTCACACAGTAAACAATCAGAATGAAGCATCTACTGCCTCACACCCTCCATCTGCTGGCTTTCTACTTTAATTCCCGCTCCATCGAACACTCATTGTCATGCAGATCACGTATGGGGAACCAAAACTGCCAAATCCA
This sequence comes from Neostethus bicornis, assembly GCA_902685375.1. Classification (NCBI taxonomy): domain Eukaryota; kingdom Metazoa; phylum Chordata; class Actinopteri; order Atheriniformes; family Phallostethidae; genus Neostethus; species Neostethus bicornis. The sequence goes on from LR738552.1 coordinate 3,768,333, forward strand.
AACATAAAATAAATGTACTCATCTATAAATGACTGTACTAAGCTTTTCATTATAAATATTCATTCATATGGGACTTTAGAAAAGGAAACGTATAAATACTTATGGTAACCAATAATACACTAATTAACACTCATTTATTTTATACGTATCAACTTAAAGAAGGATTTGTTTGCTTTTATTTTTATAACCACTTTTCTTATTTGCCAAGCGTAGGCAAATTGGTCATATTCCTCGGGCCCTGGGTGAACATCGTCAGGGATCTCACGAACTATTCAGAAAGTTTTACACCAGACTTCATGTTGCTTCAACTTGATTTGGTTCATGAATATACAGTACAGTGGCTCAGTGGTTAGAGCGAAGTTAACCGGATGTTCGCGGGCTCGCATCCCACTGAATTCATGTCTAAAGTCCTTAAAGAAGATACCTAACCCCACGTTCCTCCCACCATTGATGCCGTCATAGGTGGCAGCCTGCTGCGGTGTAGTGCAGCACACGAATTTCCCGGTCAGGGATTGATAAAGTATATTAAAAAAAACTTGTTCAGTTTTTTTGACTAATACCTGTAGTAGTTTTGGACCAACTTAAAAAAACTTTGCAGACACAAAGACGAGAGGAATTAATCAGGAAACTCTTTACAAATTGACCAATGACCTTCTGAATTGTCAACGAGATACCTAGCGGTCTATGCGATCTAAGATCCGTTGCTAATGCTAGCAAGGCTATGGCATTCACTAAAGGGTTGAGAAAAATGACCATTGTCACAGTTAGGACCCGCCCCACTAATTTTTCTGCACTTTGCATAAAATAGAAAGACAAATGATTTGAGGAAAAGAAAAGCCGTTCCGTTCCGTCATCTTCCGCTTGTTTCGAGGTCTCGTCGCGGGGGCAACAGCCTCAAATGGGCAGCCCAGGCTTCTCTCACCCCGGCTGCATCCTCCAGCTCATTTCAGAATCAGAATCAGAATATACTTTATTGATCCCACACAGGGGAAATTTGTGTGTCACAGCAACAACTTCCTATCTGCTAAGTGAGTCGTTGTAGAGCCCGATCACGTACGGAAAGAAAGACCTCCGGTATCGAGATGTTCTCGAGCGGAGCTGTCTGAGCCTCTTGGAGAAGGAGCTCCGTTGTTCATCCAGGAGTGGGTAGAGAGGATGGTCATGGTTTTCCATGATGGACAAAAGTTTGTTCAGTGACCTCCTCTCTACCACTGCCTCAAGTGAATCCTGTTTGCTGCCAATGACAGAGCCAGCCAGTCTGATTAGTTTATTCAGTCTTTTGGTGTCACTGGCTGCGATGCTGCTCCCCCAGTCGTTCCCGGCCAGCTGTGAGACATAGTCTCAATAAGATGTGCCCGAAACACCCCGCCCATGAGGCGCTCGGGGGGCATCCTGACCAGATGCCCGAACCACCCCATCTGGCTCCTCTCGACCAGGAGGAGGAGCGGCTCGACACCGAGCTCCTCCCAGATGGCAGAGCTCCTCACCCGATCTCTGAGTGAGAGACCAGCCACCCTGCGGAGGAAGCTCATTTCGGCCGCTTGTACCCGCGATCTCATTCTTTCGGTCACCAACCCACAGCTGGTGACCATAGGTGAGGGTAGGAACGTAGATCGACTTGTAAATCGAGAGCTTTGCTTTTCGGCTCAGCTCTCTTTTTACCACGACGCACCGATGCAGCGTCCTAGTTATTGCGGATGCCGCACCGATCCAATGCTCACGTGGGCAACGACAGTGAGACCTGGAGGGGAGTGTGTGTACTACTGAAACTACAAACATCTGCACATATGCACTTCTTTGCCTAGAGTTTCAAATATGTGCACAGAGAGTGTAACCGTACACGATTTTATGCTTAACTATTATGGTACTGAATGTTCTGTATAAGATTGTAAACAAATTTGTATGTGTTTACCAACCGCCAAATTTGGAAGGATCAGCTTATACTGGACCAATAACGAAAATGTTTCCTCGTGAATGAACTACGGTTATGGTTGGTTGCAACCATGGCCGCTTCTAGCGTCCTTGTTGCTAAAGTCTTCTGGCTTTCTGGTGAAATATTGAAACAAATAACACACAGATAAAATGTAAGTGGGTTCAGGTGAGGTCAGGTAGCTTGATGCAGCACCTAAAACAGCCCAACTCATCTCAAACGGCACCAACCCAGTGGAGTAAAAATTATTGTTTACATGATACAAAATAAATATGAAAAAAAAAACCATACAAATGTGGCTGAATCTAAGACCAGATTCAGTCCAACTTTTTGTGCAACGCGTACCAAAATAAACGGAACCATGACCTTAAAACTGAAGTACGTACCAAAACCATAATTTTTGTGCATCGTTAAACCTCTAGCATGTGTCTTTGAAACAAAAAAATGTACATTTATTCCTTTCTTTTTTACAAATGAGTAGATTTCAGTTCTATATTATTTTAATAGTTTCAGTTCTTCATTGATCACGGAGCCTTAAAACCCACGTTCCAACCCTTTTCTGGTTGGTTTTAGTTTTGTGGATGCTGCTCTAGAAAGACACCATTCTGCCATCAGGGCTGCGGCGCTGTGAAGCATGCATCTGGCTGGAATATTCAGCTCCCAGCGTTACCTTGCATGTATAATTACCGGATATGCTGCCTGCTGCTGATAACTCTCCCAAACAATGTTTGAAGGGAGAAGGCGGCGATGAATTCCCAATGAAGTGTGAAAAAGCCTGATTAAAACCGGCGTGGTCAAAAGCCAGCGCTCCAGTGTGTTCTGCTTGTGGACCAGGGGAGATGAGGAGACAGGCTCTGCAGCGGAGATAGCAACTGCTTCTTTCTCACATGTACAATTCATTTTTTGGTTTGCTGGCGAATCCTTTCATGTACAGTTCCACCTGGTAAGCCATGGAGCTTCATTACTAGTTTACCTCCTGTTCAATGAAGAATATCCTTTAGAAAAGCAGACGGTTTGGGCTTCATGCATTCATTAGAAAAACAGATTTTAAAAAAATCAGTGTTTTTTAGAACCAAACTGAAAGTTTTTCCCGACCTAATCGAGCCAAAAGTATATAAACTAGAAACTAAAAACATGTCTGAGACATAACATAAAATTTAACAAGAAAAAATGGTTAAAAATTCTATTCGTACTCCCCAAAATGACAGGTTACAGATACAGACAGATACAGATCTCACAGGTTATTCTTGGTAAATTTTCAAACTTGTAAGATGGCGATGCCTACAGATGTAATTTTATACACACTTTTAGGTTCATTTCACTCTTTGAAAGTAATTATTATGGCTTAATAATAAGTTAATTTTGTTAATTTATCCATCAGAAAGAGTTAGAGTCAGGGTTACTAACCAGGTTTGTACGAGGTGGAGCTATAAAGGAGTTTAATTAATACAAACTGCCGATATGTCCATACACAATATCCCCTCATTCAAAAATATAGATTTTTTTTTCACTAGAACAGACTATTCCTTTCTCCTACATTCCATATATACAGTATTTGTAGCCCACAGCACACTTGGATAGAGTTACAGATGCAATGACAACTACAAGCTAAAGCATTGTTCGTATTTCCATCACATCAGCTTAAGTACGGACGCCCACGCTGCGTCTTTTAAATTGAGCCAACTTATTCTGATTTTGACCAAAAAAAAATTCTAGATTTGATTCATTTTAATCTGAATTATCTCAATTTTTCCCTATTTTTATCCTGAACTTTTAAAACTTTTTTTCTGGATTATATTAGTTTTTTACCAACCTGGCTGTGTGACATTACATCTTTGAGAAAACCACAGTTACCTCTAATCCAGGCATAGGCAAACTACAGCCTGCGGGCCACATGCAGCCTGTTAAAAGTTTTAATCCAGCCCACCGAACTTGAAAAAGTTTAATAAATAAACCAAGGTAATGTTTATTTGCCTGTAATTCTAATGTTTCGTCACTAGAGAGTGCCAAAGATACAACAACATTGCTCCCGTTAAATTGTGTGTGTCTCTGTGATGCGCACGCTGTCAAAGTAAGCAGTGCGCGCACAAATAGAAAGCTATCAGGCCCAATACACACACGTAAACAACCGTGTTAGACGTTAAAACAAGCAAAATGTTACATCAAGCGCTTTTATTTCAAACCAAGCGCCACTAAATACATGTTTTTAAGCTCTATCGCACTAGCTTTCAGACCGAGCGCCGCTAGATTTGAAATTTAACGCTCTTGATGAAACATTTAGATTGCTTGTTTAAAATCTAGCGCCATTCTATTGGTCTAATCTAGCAGTTACCAAAGCATGCCATCATCTGCCCCTGTTCCAGCCCCCCGGTCAAATGTTAGAACTCGATGTGGCCCTCCAATCAAAACGTTTTCCCACCCCTGCTCTAATCCCTGGATTATGACCCGTTGAGCCAAACACAACCACAAAAGCCTCCAAACTTGTTGCTGTAAATGTTGCACCAAACTGTTTAGTTTAACAGTTCAATGGCGACTGTTGGAGTTTATTTGACCGTTTGTTTTCTCATCCAATTTCAATTGGAGACAAACTAAATTGAAGTTGAAGCTTATGGAAATATTTTCATGTAGCTCTGTCTTCACTCTGCATACACTTGGATTCTTTTTACTTTAAAAACCATACAAGATAAAATTCAATGAAACAAAGTACATGTCTTTGATATCTTGTCCTCAAACACTTCATCATGAATACAATCATTTTTATCCAGATTTATCTTCTTAAGTGATTTTTTTCGTGATATATTTTAACTTGATGAATAAAATATGAGTCTGTCTTCACTTTCGCTGGAGTCCTAGTTAGCTCTGTCGTTGTGCAGGGAGTTAGAATGAGAAGGCGGGTCTTCTGCAGGAAGCCGATTCATGCTGCAGAAAAGCTGCAACTAAAACTAAACTATGCGGGAAAGTAAAGAAGAAGAGAGAGAGAAAAAAAAGTCTGAAAGAATAGATTAAAAAGGGAGGTTTTTAGCCAATCAGAAAGCAAAGACAGGAAGAGGACGAACATTTAAATTTGTACTTGTTCATCAATTTTTTTCTCCCATCCAACTACCCATCCAATGAATAAACTAATTTATTCATTAGTTTATTTCAATATGAACATTTATTTCTACATCCAAACATCTCGATGTTGTACTTGTTTGGTGGGAGATGTAGTTCTTCTTGCAGGGAGACGTAGTTACTGTATTTCTGTTGGAAGATGTAGTTCTTCCTGCAGGGAGATGTAGTTCTTCCTGCAGGGAGACGTAGGTATTTTTGTTGGGAGATGTAGTTCTTCCTGCAGGGAGATGTAGTTCTTCCTGCAGGCAGATGTAGTTCTTCCTGCAGGGAGATGTAGTTCTTCCTGCACGGAGATGTAGTTCTTCCTGCAGGGAGACGTAGTTCTTCCATCATGGCTTGGATCCCTCCCAGTGTCTGTTTAGGAGGCATCTTAACTTGATGCCCGTGCCACCTCCTCCATCTCCTGTAGATGTAGAGGAACAGGTGCTGTGTTCTGATCTCTTCCTGGATGCTCCTCATCCTCTCCAGCAGGTTTTTATGGTGTCGTCATGAACACATTTGGAGGTAAATGACTCTCTGACGATGTGTCATACCCACCAGCTGCCAATAATAGAAAAATGTGTCACTTTTTGCCCCCACTTTGTTAAAAAGTCCAGATAACACAGAGTGTCATTGAAGCAGGTTTGTTCTTGTTCCATCAGTGGAACATTCCAGCATCTTTCTTCTACATTCCTGTGACGCCAGGCGGTTTTCTGATTGTGAACCAGCAGCGCCGGTGTGGAAGCGTGGGAGCTTATTTGCAGAGGATGTGGAGGAGCGTGGGCATCAAACCCGCAGCCTTTAATTAAAGCCCCAGCTCTCCCTTGTGTTTGGGTGCATGCTCCCCTTCCTGTCCCCCTCACCTTAGCAAGGCAGCATCTGATTAGCCGGCTGGAACGAGACCCCAGCCAGCCGTCTGCGTGATGAGGTGCTGGGCATCGGCATGTTCATCTTTTCTCCATCATGTCTTACAAACACAGAATTATAAACCTGTAGGGACCTAATTTAGCCAGTTCTAGTCGACATGCTAGTTCCTACCTAGCTCTGGGCTAATTCAGAGAGGGATTTTTTTTTCTTTATTTCTCTTCTTCTTGTACAGTTCAATAATTGGCTGTTATTAGTGGAGCTTGCTGGAAAAGGAGCTGTGTGGCTGCTTAACCCTTTACTCCCCGAAAGCAGCCGTCTTTCATCTGCGTTTCAGAGGCAGAGACGGATGCCTGGAGACGAGTCGCTTATTATGCCGGGCTGGCACAACCGTTTCAACTGGGCACACTTTACAACACAACACAGCTGCCTTCTCTGCATCTGGGCACCGGATTGATGGGAGGAGGAGAGAGAAGGATGAGGGATGACTGTGTAGAAGAAACAAAGGCTGACACAGATAACATCAGTGCTGCAGAAACTCGGGTTTACTAATATAAATAGAGAGGTACACCCCCCATCCCACCACCACTCCCTAGCATCACCACCACTAACTGGGCCAATCCACGGCGGGGATTAGCTACGTGGCTGCAGATAAATGTGCTCACAGCGAGCGGCGTGCTTTCTGCAGGAACCACTGTAAACACAAACTCTGAGGTGTCACAGAGAAGAAAGGAGCAAATGCACGCTCTTATTTTCTGCTTTTACTTTTCCTCTGCGATGCCACGTTGAATTAGAAAAGCACAGCTGCTAACAGAATTCCATATTTTACCATCAAGTGAAAAAAAAAGGTTATCCATTTAGAATTTAATACAGCTAAAACCAGCAGGACTCTACATCAAAGGAGCATTGAGAAGTATTAAAAAACAGGATGGATTGAAGGATTATTCATAAAGCAGGAGAGAGATGCAATGTGGGACTAATAAACGTCTCCATTTGTGCAGAAAATCCAGATATTCTGACCAGATTGGGCTCTAAATCCCTCTCTGTCCACACCTGTGGCCGGGCCAGAAGTCAACACGATTATTATCAGCTAACAATACGTGTAGTTTCAGAGCCCCAAGCTCCACGGCACGCTTGTTTTTCTCCCCGTGCCCTCTTCCAGCTCCACCGTTCTTTTGTTCTCCCTCTATTAGAGTCGTCCTTGGCTAGCGAGCGCAGTGCAGTCTTTGCTTGAGAGGAGCCAGTCAAACGTTCCTGTGGAGACAAAAATAGGAGAGGACGTTCGGGAGGGGACACGGTGTGCGAAAGAAAAGTGTTTTTAACTCCACAAAAACATGTTCCATGAAGCAGGAAGAAGCTGGGAATGTGGAAGAGCGTAGGACAGGATGAGTGGGGCATCTAAAGAGCGAGGAGAGCTCAGACCTTCTCGTTTTTAGAAGAACGGGAAGCGAGAAGTCAACGTTGGCTTCGACAAGTGATGTGATGGTTTATTTCCGGAGATAAAATCATCTCTGGAGAGCATTTTATCATCTTATATGTCACAGCCGCCACATGGCATCCATCCCCCGCCTATAGGGACTCAGAAGAGAGCAAGTCTAAGTCTAAGATAGGCTTATAGATACCTCTCCTCTTAACGATACAGCTTTTCGATAAGGGATTTTATTTGTACTCTTATCAAAAAACAAAGAGGGATGAGACGAATTGGAAAATGAATTTGTATTTATTTTCACAGTGTTGTAAATAAATAATTTTATATTGTATGGGAGGGAAATTTATACCATGAAACAAAATAGGAAGGCGTCTAGTGAAGGTAGCTGTATTCGTTTTCTCACTCCTTTTAATTTACCTGCGCCACGTGGGTACAGCTTACAACACCATACCTACCTGTTAAACCAGTAGCCATGCCACACATCTCACTCAGACGTGTAGATACCGTGTAACCATCTATTAGAATACAGAAGAACATGTTAGCAAGTTTATTCGTATTACTGTCACTACTGGTGGTAACCTGCATCGGAAAATCTAGCCGCATTTTGAACCTTCTTGCTCGTAGTTGCTCTGCCACCCTCCTAAGTTTGTTGCCACTTGTCAACATAGGAATACTTGAAGCTCAGTGACAGAGCGAGAGCAGCCCCTCCCCTTTGCACTGCAGCAGGAATAGAAAAGCAAAGAGGAAGAGATGGCCCTTCTTGAAGCCAAATTGAAACAAAGTAGCTTACAGTGTGTGAGTGTTTCTGCTACATCGCTATGCCAGTGTCTAGTCCAGGCATGGGCAAACTACTGCCCGTGGGCCACGTGCAGCCCGTTAACCGTTTTAATCCGGCCTGCCGAACTTGGAAAAAATTAAATATACGTTGTTAATGTTTTGCTTCCCCTGCCATTCAGATGTTTTGTCACTAGATGGCGCACTATACATATATTGGCTTTGTTGAGAATATATAAAATGTGTGTGTCTTCATGATGTCAAAATAAACAGTGTGCACAGCTATGGAAAGCCATTGGCGCCGATAAACGCACGTAAACAAGCGTGTTAGATGTTAAAACAAGAAAAATATTACATCATAAAATAAAAAAAAAATAAATGAATTACTCTATTCATCCCTCACCGGGGAAATTTGTTTGCTGCACTCCTTACACCGCAGCAGGCTGCCCTTCAACGGCGCCAATGGTGGGAGAAGCGGGGGTTAGGTGTCCTCTCCAAGGATCCTAGACGTGCTCTCCGTGGGACGCAAACCCGCGACCTTCCGGTCCGCGGGCGAACGCTCTAACCACGCGGCCACCGTCTCCCCGTCTCATCATGCGCTTAGAGTTCAAACCTAGCGCCGCTAAATACACATTTCAAGCGTTATCGCACCAGATTTCAGACCTAGCACCGCTAGATTTCAAATTTAATGCTCTTCATGTAACATTTAGCTTGTTTAAAATCTAGCGTCATTCTATCGGTTTAATCTAGCGGTTACCAAAGCATGCCATACATCTGATCGTGTTCCGACCCCTTTGTCAAATGTTAGAACTCAATGTGGCCCACTATCCAAAAAGTTTGTCCACCCCTGGTCTAGTCAATCTGAGCTACCGTCTAGGTATGTTACCGAAGCTATGTCGGGATCGGTAATGATCAGAATGCGATGATTACGATCTATAAGTATTTTAAAAAATGTAATTTTATCCAATGTCATTGTTAAGTGAAACAAAGTTTATCTCACCTGGTGGCGGTATGTGGAATCGCAGCGCATTTCGACAAAACCGGTATTATCAACCAGACCATTGAGATTGATCTTTTCTCTGTTCATAAAAGTGATGTTGTGGTACCAGGACCTAAATATTCAAGTTTTAGTATCAGATTCTACGTCGAAGGTGCTTAGTATAGTGATAGTGGCCCGCCTGTTGGTCACTAGAGGGCAGGGTGCACAACAAGGAACCTATGCTAGTTTAAAACGATTAATGTCTGGATGAAAAAGGAAAAACTTTTGGTTTGAACAGTAGTCACGAAAGCTCGTGATTTGTCCCACCCTGATCTTTTTGTTCTGAAAACGAACTTTAGCTTTTAGTTTTGCTCAAGTTGTAGTATTTAAAAAAAAATCACCGCCACCCACAGAAAAGGTTTCAAGCACTCGAACTGCCCGTCTGTTTCTGACACTTTTATCAATGCGATGTCTCCCAAACTGCGAAAGGGATTTTAATTAAACAATACCAACTATAGATGAACTTAAGGAATCTCTTCCAAGTTTTTGTATTTTTCTACCACTAATAGCAAGTGAACTACAGTTCTTTAAATCAAACTCACCCTAATGAGCTGCTTTTGGAAACCCATACAATATGGTCTCAAAATAAATTTTAAAAATATATTTTTTATTGATCCTCACCGGGAAAATTTGCGTGCTGCATTACATCACAGTAGGCTGCCACAACGGCGCCAATGGTGGGAGAAACAAGGGGTTAGGTGTCTTCCCCAAGGACACCTAGACATGGGCTCAGTGGGATTCTAACCCACAAACTTCCAAGGGCAAACGCTCTACCACTGAGCCACCGCCTCCCCTCAATTTTAATAAATTGATCACAATAAATTCGAAACCCTAAACATATGAATGTTTTAACCTATCACATAGACCCGGATATGATATAGGGTAGGCGGGGCATATTAACCATTGAATTTGCGTTGACTTGTTCTTGTTACGAGATAATAAATTTAAAAAAAGTAAGGTTAGTTTTTGACTTGCATATTTTTTTTTATCAAAACCAGCAGAAAAACGTTCCAAATTTGGAGAAATTTTAGATGGAAAACCAGCAAGTGCATTGGTTTCTCTTTGTGCGTTGGAAGTTAATCTGTCTTCTATTTTTGCATGAAGTTTATATGTTCTCTGCTCTGGTCATGACTTCTTCACCCATGCTCCCTGTCTGGATGAAGCTCATCTGCTACATTCTGCAAACAGGAACTATGTTATGATAGATGTAAAATAGATAGATGTAGATCTATTCATACTCCCAGCCCCGTTTGTCCATCCTGTGAGAGGATCTGTCCTCCTCATCTCGTCAAGTTTCTTCTTTTATTTTAGAAGTTTTTTCCACCCAAAAGGAACCCTCTTTGAACAGAGACGTCCTGGCAGTGTTTAGTAGAGTTATTACTTGTGCTTATTTTGTATTTCTGTATGATTAACTGTATAAAGCTCTTAGAATCGAATGTGTTACCAGAAGAAAATCTTCTCTTGGACTGCTGCAGGACAGTGTGAGGAGGTGCGACCCAGACTGCAGTCAGTTACATAATTTAGAGTTTAGTTTCTCTGTAAAGCTGTGAGGACTGACCATCCTGCAGAGGTAACACCTGCACGTAGCTGTAACATCCAAACAAGTTCTAGAACAGCAGTCATGGTTTTCCAGCTTTGTTCCATGAGAAGGCGATTTGTGGCAGGGATTGACTGATCGGCACAAAGCAGCTGATCACGTCCGCATGTTTGCTGGTTACCATTCCAGTGTTGATCTCTTCTGTCCGTCTCTGAAGCAAATGAAAACTTCTGCAGAAATACATTATTGTGAGTATTGTTTTGTTGGTGTAAAAGTAATTTAAAATCCTCAGATGACTCCAGTAAGTAAACAAACCAACTGCCATCCATTTTTGAGACATACCTGTCCAGAAAAAAATGGGCATAAATACGAAATTTCAGAGGTGTGAAACAGATGTTCACATCTGTATGTTTTATAGAAACCGATCCGGTTTCCACTGTTTATTTCCAGCAGACATCTTCAGCCCTAAAGCGAATGAAAACTGTTGTACTTTCAGCATCAATGAAGACAGAAAAGGATGGATTTTATCTAAAAATAATCCAGGTTCATGGATTTTTCTGAATGATATTGCAGGTATTTACGTGTGAGGTAGTTGCAGTTAAAGAAGACACGTCTGATTGGACCGTATATCTGCATAATACAAGGTACTGAGAGACGGATTGAGTCAGAGGTGGGATTACCAGATGGTCCTAACTCGGTTTAGTGTGTGTTTGCCGTTCATATTTGGCGGTAGGAAGCAAACAGGACCCAGACAGGTAAACGGGCAGACGGAGCAACACACAGAGACAAACAGATGACAAATAGACGGGCAGACAGTCGGGCAGATTGGCAGGACGGCTGCTCTCGGCTTGGGAGAAAAAAGGGCTGGCTTAGAGATGGGCAGATGGACGGACAGACAGGCGCAGGGAAGGAATAACAGAGAGACAGGCAGGCAGAGAGGTCGCCAGACAGACACGCACCGTTGCTAGCAAAACCCAGCAGTTGGCGTAGGAAGGAGACACGGGGACAGCAAGTGCCTCTGGCGGAGAGAGAAAGGGAGAGACAGAAATAGAGGGAGAGATAGGAGAGAGGGATGAGGTCAGTGCACGGCTGGCTGGCTGACTGTTGATCTGTGGCACTGGGTTGGCAGAAGAGGCTCCTCAGGGAGAGCAGCCTCCACACCTCCCTCCCCAGCCCTTCATCCCTCCATCCCTCAAGCTGGGATGGAGAGACTGCGAGCAAACAGGAGCACAAAGAGGTGAAAGAAGGCAAATCAGATGTCAAAAGTGACGAGTGGCAGGAAAAGGGGAACAAGGAAGCTGGAAACTGCTCCTCCGTATGATCATACTCTCATTTCTTCATCGTTTAAGGAGGGTTCAGCATGCTCTCCTGGGGTAATGATGCTGATAGCATTTTTTGATAAACATACTACTTTTTTTGGCCTAGAAATGTAATTTTTGCTGAAAAAAACTCTAATTAAACTTAGTCAGTTTAACTTCCATTTTTGACACTGTGAATTTCCTCCTCTTCTCGCTCTTCGTTTTGAATGTGCGCACGTCACACCATAAATCTTCTTTGAGGCAATAAATGCAGCGCAAATAGCATCAAATTAGCAAAGCTAAAATTAATTCTTTTATATTTTTATTTTGGTGCATTTACATTAAAAAATTAGAGGGAGAGAGCATTACCTGAAGAGAGGAACTGAGCATAAGCAGAGCCAATGCACTAAAGCACTTCCTGCTTAGACTGCAATGTGGGCGTGGTGAAGAACAAAATCAATGTCGCGGGAAGAAATTACTATCCGAAAACTGAATGGAACGCTTGCAACATGCTCAAACAATCTTAAATGTATTTTTTAGGTATGTTTTTAATGTTCAAATAACGTTCGAGCATCTCTGTCTTTGAAACTCCTCCTACTTCCTCATCAGTCCCACCTCCTGGGCACGAACACCGCACGGCTTACGTCTTGTATGAGGAAACTGCATGCGTAGTGGAAAGCGCATCAAATTAGCAAAGTAAAACATATTCTTTTATACTTTTGTTTTGTTGCGTTTACATAAAAAAATGAGAGGAGGATGAGCAGTACCTGAGTGGAGGGAGGGAACGTGAGGAGAACACATCCACTGAAACCTTTTCTGCATACATTGAAAAGTGGGCGTGGCAAAGAGCAAAATCTGTGACCAAGAACAATCAGAACGGACAAGATTGCAAGTTATTTGCACGTGCATGAATGAAACAGAAAAGCAGTGTGTGTGTTTTTTTTTTTTTTTTATTATTATTGGGTTTTTTTTGTCCTTCCAGTTTTCAGTACCATAGTCCCAGGGAGATCCAAACCCAGTTCTCCCGATCAAAAGACGGTAATTCTACCACTACGCCAACGCATACTGGAAAGACGTTCAAACATGGCAGAAATCTCCACATTTTGATTTTGCAACAGACTCTCTTTTTAGACTAAATGTGATTGAAAAACAAAAAGAATAAAAACAGCCTCAAAATGCAGAAACGATCACGTACTGACTATAGCAGCAAAAAAATATAACTGGGATTTTTTCTTTTTGTTAGAATCTGTAAAATGATCCATAAATGTACAGATTAAAATAAACTCCATGTTGGATAGATTTCCCAAACAAAAAAAAAGCCGTTATTGGTATGTGCCTCATGTTTCCCGCTCACATTTCCAGGCCGACCGCGGAGATGGAGAAGTCTCCTCTGGAGGTGCTTTCAGGACACGTAGGAAACGTTAGAACATCTCGGTGGTTTCTTCTTACCCCGTGTTTGGACAGCCAAAGCACCCAATCCGCGTGTCGATATGTGACTGGAGGTGCTGAGAAGGTTTTTTTTTTTTTCTGCTCAGCTCCTCTTCCAGCAGGTTAATGTTACAGCCGTGTGTGGGAGAGCCGACGCGTGCACGTTTCGCCTCAGGCTGCTCCAAACGTCCATCTGCCGAGTTCACAACCCACCTGAGCCCACTCATATATGCACATGTGCATCCCCCCTCCGGTCCTCCCAAACACACGCGACTGTTACCTGCTCGGCTCTGCTGCTATCTTCATCCTCTCTCATCCATTTGCATAAAAACATCCCACCTTCTCTCGAGCTGTCACCTTGATGTAGCTGCAACGCGCGGTGTGATATCAACATAACAAGTTTTCAGACGAGGATCCAAAAATGCACAGATACATATTTCACAACAGGTGTTAAGAGAAGCAAGAGAGAAACAAAAGACGTGCACACATACGTGCACGCCACACAGTTTGTGGATGATTGTTTCTGGGGTTGTGTTCGTGCGTGGGCTTGTGCGCTTGGCAATCGCCGTGCTGGTAATTATCAGGACGAGCTTTGGCAGAAACTCTGAATCAAACAGTCTCCACGTTCAGCCGTCTCTAGGTTTTTTGTTTTTTTTATTTGAGGGACAGAAGTGGAAGGTCAGTGAGTATGCTCTCCGGGGATGAAGAGAAACAAGCGAGCAGGCTGAAATGTCCGGATAAGTGTAGCTTAACGAGCGCCGGAGTCTCTTTTCCATCGACCCAACATCAGCTCCGCTGCAGCCAAACACATGCCAGCCGGAGGACACTCATCAGGGAGGAGATGCAGAAAACATCAGCAAAGCACAAGATTGCTGCTGATGAAAAGCAGAATAGATCGACTTTATTAATCCCAATGTGAGAAATGGTAAAAGTATTGGTGGGTAACTTCAAAGGAATGTTAGTTATTTTAGGGACCATGAGTTTTAAGGTGGTATAGAATGTTAGAGGGTCATTGCACGGTAGCGTTGGTAGTATTTAGTGGTAGATGGTGGTTCTTTTGAATGCTACATGGTGGTTTTAATAAAATAACTGGAGCTTTTGTTTGTGTGACCAGTCCATTCCAGCTCCTTACATGTGAAAATAATAATATTCTCTGCTGCCTCGGCACATTGTGCTCCTCTTAGTGAGCAGAGGAATGGACCTTTTCCTTCCTCAGACAGACTGTGGGTTTACAGCCACGAGCCTTGTTCGTGCGTGCTTATAAGTGTGTGTGCATGTCTGTGTGTGTGTGTCAGCGCGTCCCCGGATCCCCATGAGCTGTTTGGAATTACCGTGTGATTCATTCAAATGGAAACAAATTCCTCCTCATGTTGTCCGGCGCCCCTGCCTCCCACACCGGGATCACACCAAGTGGATGCTTTTTCTCTTCCATCTCATCCCCCAAACAGGCTGCGGCGCCACTACCACAGATACTGGCCGTGCCTCAACACCCCCAAACACCTCCCCTCGTCTCTCACTTTCACAGGAGGACATTCATGGTGGGGAAGCGAGTGAATGAGCGAGCATGTGTGAGAGGTAGTGGCCAAAGAGATAAGGCTTGAGACATCAGAAACACCTTCTATAATCTCTTTTTAAAACTCACTTTTACGGTCCTATGGAATTCTACTGATTCTTTGTTTTGTATCCACTCGATCTGCCTATTTTATATCTACTTATTTCTTTATTGCCATTGTTGTATTTTAGATTTTTACGGTATTTACAGCCCTTTATACACTTGTTTAAACTGTAGCATGATCATAATAATAATAATAATAATACATAGCATAGAACGTTTGTCCTTGGACCGGAAGTTGCCCGGATGTTCGCGGAATCGAATACCACTGAGCTCATGTCGAGGTGTGCTTGGGGAAGACACCAAATCCCCCTTTCCTCCCACCATTGGCACCTTTGTGGCAGTGATTGTGTGGCAGCAAACAAAATTTCCCATTGAGGGATGAATAAAGAATAATTCTTTCTTCTTTTCTTACAATTAACTTTACAATTTGAAAAACATCTCAAAGTACTACAGAAATGAAAGAATAGGCACAAAAAACTACTTTTAAAATTTACATTTAATTACAACGACTTGAGTTAAACATTTTAAAAGGCAATTAAATAAAAATGTCTTCAGGCAATATATATTTCTTATTACAGAGACAAAAAAGTCATACCAATGTATTAAGTTCATATATAACAGGTAACACTCATTTAAGCTACTTTTAGAAAATCAAACAATTGTTATATTGTGATTCCCAATAAAATTCCATTTATATTTGGTTACAGGTTAATTTATGCAAATTTGACACAACAAAACCTGATCATGTTTTTATCATAATTGATTAATCTTTGAATGAAGTCAGTAGCACTTTCACATCTTCTAAACCGAACATGGAAACAGGTGCTTCAACAAAAAAATTCTCACAAAATAAAACTTTTAGGTGGTCAGAAATGTAAAATAGAAACAATTTGCATTCCTGGTAATGTTTTAAAAAATTACATTAGAGTTTATAAAGTACTATGTATCACTCCTGGATGAATGAGGGACTACACAGACTATCAACACTGCAGTATTTTTTCAACTTTTGGTGCTATTCAGAGGTGCAATTACTGTTCCACTCATAAGCGTGATCTGGCAGAATAAATGGCTGGTCTTAGAGCGGAAGAACAGAAAAATTATATTTAGAGTATATAGAAAAACTACAGTTGG
Organism: Neostethus bicornis; assembly: GCA_902685375.1. Taxonomy (NCBI): domain Eukaryota; kingdom Metazoa; phylum Chordata; class Actinopteri; order Atheriniformes; family Phallostethidae; genus Neostethus; species Neostethus bicornis. The sequence continues at coordinate 3,784,468 of LR738552.1, forward strand.
TGGTTTTTCATGTGACGTCGTCCACCCGGAAGTATGCATCCAGTACTTTAAAAGCCTTCAAATCTTCAGCTGAGTAGAAACTTGGAGTGAAAATAAGGCCATTCAAAATGTCTGGGTACAGGATTGCAGGCATCAAATTGGGATGGTATGAAAATAAATTATTTGGAATTGTTTAAGAATCTTTTCCACCAATCAACTGTAGTTTTTTAAAATAATGTCTTTTTTCTCCAGTTCCAAAACCAGACGATTTTTCTGCTATATCTCTATTTTTTTTTGTTTTTTTGTTTTTCTTGATAATTAGTTAAATGAGCACGTTACTGGAAAAATGAATATATAAAATACTATCTTGTAATACCATGGTAAAAAGAAGTCTTCTTTTTGTAACGTTGTGACTACATTCAGCTCTCCACACCAGTGTGTGCTTACCATACTACCATGTTGGCTTGAAGTGCGTGTAAATAAATGGTGAATATATCGTACTTGGATAGCGCTTTCTCAGACCTACAAGTCCCCTAAAACTCTTTACAGAGTAACTCGCATTCACCCCTTCCCTCAAATTTGTTCAAACCCGATATTATAAAGCTACGATGCTAGTTGCTAACCATTACCCATTAGGCGCAATTAGCAGTTAGATGTTTTGCTCCAGGACAAGTCAACGTGAGCTCCTGGGCCATCGAACCTACGACCTTTTGTTACCAAGATGCCCACTATTCCCGATGAGCCATGCCACTTGCATACTGTACGTGTGAATGAGTATGCATGTGTGTGTGTGTGTGTATACCTATATATTTGTGTGTGTAGGGGGAGCGGGGCGGTGTATACCTGTATATATGAGTGTGTGCATGTGTAAACACAGTAATTTATACATGAATGAGTGTGTGTCTATGTATCAGCTGTGTGTACGTGAGTCTGTGTATGTGTGTATACTTATTTTTTTGTATGTGTTTGCATCTATGTGTGTGTGTGCGCACGCATATAATAATTCATTTTATTTCTAAGGCACATTTCTTGACTAACGCCGCCATACAACATATTTACATATATAAAACATACAATAATTGTTAAAAAAATATATATAGTTATATATATATATATATACTTTATTGATCCCTCAACGGGGAAATTTGTGTGCTGTATTACACCGCAGCAGGCTGCCACGATGGCACCAATGGTGGGAGAAACAGGGTGGTAGGTGTCTTCTCCAAGGAGATCTGGACATGAGCTCAGTGGGATTCGATCCCCTGAACTTCTGGAGAACTTCTGGTCGAAGGGTGAACATTCTACCACTGAGCTATCACCTCCCCTGTAATCATTTTTTTTTTTATATTAATAAAAGCAACATTAAATATATACAAATTTAAGCAATACATTGATCAATATAAAATCTATAAAAACGGAACCGTCACATTAAAGAGAACGGGCCAATCGGAAAAGATAGGTTTTTAATCTATGTGTCCTACTGGCTTAAGCGCAGGTACATCTGCAGGCTGTATCATTGGCATCCTGGGTAGATGAGGTTGTGGGGGCTAAAGCTGGGTAGAAGTGTGTGTGTCATTGCTGATAGGGGGCGTTGAGTGGGGGTGCTAAAGGGGGATGTAGTGGATAAAACAATAGAACTCATCAGAGTGTTCCAAAAACCAGATGTGCACACACTCAGACATGCACACACCTGAGATGTGTGTGTGATGTTCAAACTGACTTGATGAAGGTTTAAACTGCGTCTGTGAAGCTGATGGGGTTCCCATGTCCCTCTCTCCCTTCCCCTTCATCCCTTTCGCTCAGTCAGAAGATTTGACATCATCTCATACTAAGACATCTCAGGACAAGCTCGTCCCCAGGAGACACAGACGCTTCGTTGTACATTAATAGTTTCCACCAGACAGAACAAGAAGTTCTGCATATTTAAAAACAGATTTATGAGGGTTTGTTTCAAATATCTCAAGTGAAAACATGAAGTAGAACTTGGAGGAAAAGAAACTCGAAACCTTCGTGTTTTTTAACTTTGAAGATACAGTATTTAACTGAAACCTAGAAAAAAAACCTGTAAAATCTTTTTAAAATAATTTCTTATATTCAAACAACTCGAGGCACTTTATGGGAAAATAATTCAGCTGGTTTCTAATAATCTGTGTTAGCAAAGCAGTGGATTGATCTGCCGCCCAGAGCGAGTGCTGTAGCCGTGCAGGAGAGAAGAAGAAAAAAATTACAGTTTAAAAATCTAAAATCACAGAAAATCTAAAATCACAGAAAATCTAAGTAAAAATTTGATAGAAAGTTGATCGAAAAAAATTAATTGTTTTTATGACACAGAAAACAGGAAAACTGTGAGAAAGCAGTGAATTGAGAACCTGAGAGCCCCGCCCACAGGAAGGCGGCCATGTTGTTCTGTCCAGAAAAAAGACCGTTCGTTCCGTCGTCTTCCGCTCATCTGGGGCCGGGTCGCGGGGGCAACCGCCTCACACGGGAAGCCCAAGCTTCTCTCACCCCAGCTGCATCCCCCAGCTCAAGGATCCAAAGTTGTTCCCCAGCCAGCTATGAGACAGTCTTTCCAATGAATCCGGGGTCTGCCTCTTGGTTTCCTCCTGGTAGGACGTGCCCGAAACAGCCCACCAGCGAGGCGCTCGGGAGACATTCTGACCAGATACCCGAACCATCGCATCTAGCTCCTCTTGACCTGGAAGAGGAGCAGCTCAACACCAAGTTCCTCCCGCATGGCAGAGCTCCTCACCCCATCTCTGAGTAAGAGCCCAGCCACCCTGCGGAGGAAGAAGCTCATTTTGGCTGCTTGTATCCGCGATCTCATTCTTTCGGTCACCACCCACAGCTGGTGATCATAGGTGAGGGAACGTAGATTGACTTGTAAATGAAGAGCTTTGTTTTTAACTCAGCTCTCTCTTTACCACGACGGACCAATGCAGCGTCCAAGCTCTCGGTGCTTTTGTGCTTCTACAACACTTTTGTGAAAGAGATATTTCCCAAGTACTCAGTACTAACTATAGATGGTAGTTGGTAGTACCATCTTTTTTAAGAGTTATGCGGCTAGTAAAAGTCACAATGGTTAAAATCCCAATTCTTGTGAGTGCGAAATCTCCCAAAACAAGTGAAGGAATTTTAATGGAACTCCTCACAGTCACACAGTACAAGCTATCGATGAACTGATTACGATTTCAAGATCATGTGATTAAAGATCAAGGTCACAAAGGTTGAGGTCACAGAAGGTCATAGAAGAGGTGGAAGCATGTCATTCGACACCTTGTTGTTGAATTTTTTTCAGTCAGATTTACACGTTTTGGATAAATGTGGAAGAATTTAACTCTTTGTTGCTGTTAAACCAACGTCTGCACGATTCCTCTGAACCCTCCTGAGTTCAGCTCCTTGGCTTCCTTTCTATAGGCTGACGTCCCTTCCCGACCTTGCCGGGATGAGAGATGGCTTTAACACCCCTAAAGGTGTAAATCACCCCCTTCTCTCCTCACTGCTTCCCTCTCCATCAGACTGAGAGGTGAGGCTGATAATGGCTGCATTCTCTCTCTTCTCTCTCTCTCTCTCTTTCACACACACCTTTTTACAACCACGGAGCAAAGAGAGAAGGAGACTCATCAAGTAATTAAGGCCCTGGCTCTCCCATGGAAATTAGAGGAATGGCCCTTTGCTCTCCCCCGTCTCTCTCTCCCTCTCCTCGTCTTCCTGCTGGGTTGATTGCTGTCTGCATCTCTTCCTCACCTGAGGATTTCTCTCTCTCTGACTACCCACGGTGTATTGTGCTGCTGATTACCCCACTGTGGGTAATTGCGGCGGCTGCTCACCCCTGTGTTATTCGCCCTCACAACCCCCATCTCCTCACCCCTACCCTCTGAGCTTAGATAACCACCACCCCTTCACATGAACACACACACACAGACTCGATAGAGCAGCGATTGACAAAGTATCTATTAGGGCTGCACAATATTGAGGAAATATTAAATCATATTTTTTTCTGTGTGATTTTGCAATATTTGATATTTGATGTTTATTACATACTTTTTTTTAAAAATCCCAAATATTTTGTTGGATGATTTTGAGGGGGTTTTTTTTGGCTGGTGAAGTAGGTTTTAATGGAGCATTACTGACGGTTTTCATTAGATGATATTGGGTAGATTTTTGGGCGTATTGAATGGCAGAAAGCAGCTTTAAGGTATGGTAGAGGTGTTTTTAATACCCACATAATGTGGAGGTTATGGAAGCTGATAAACAATGTTGGCTTGATCAATAAGAAGACCACGCCACTCAAAAACAAGTCCATTCCATACGGGAAGTTATGTCTTTGATGTGTCAGCCTACTTGTCTTTATAATTTTTCTGCATTTTTTTTTTTAGTACTGCTACTAGACATCTAAATCCCCCTAGTGAGAATGAATAAAGTACGTACTAACTTTATTATACTTACACATAATGCCTTGATTTTGCCCTTCTTTTGGGTCCTGGGAGAAGACACCTAACTCCTGTTTCTCCCACCATTGGCGCCGTCGTGGCAGCCTGCTGCGGTGTAATGCAGCACAAAAATGTCCTCGATGAGAGATCAATAAAGTATACATTATTATTAATATGTTTTTCAGAAGAAGTCTGCATCACTTGTAGTTATAATAAAATTTGCCAGAACGTCATAATTTGAGCAGCACTGTATACAGATGTATGTACACGGTACGGTAAACACATACAATATTTGTTTGTCTCTCAGTCCTGTGGTGTGTGTGTGTGATGCTCAGCAGGTCGTGCTTTTGGTCGATTTTCTCTCTGACGTCCTTGAGGATGAAACTGGGTCAGAGTACTGTTTTAATCTCGGCTCGTCCTGCAACCTGCCAGACAATATGGCTGAGATGATCATGCCAACCAGGCATGTACTGTATACATTCTGGTTTCAGTTGGGAAACATTTGTGATATTCCTGAAATTCCGCTCCCTCCTACTCCACCCGTCTTAACCGATTTATGCATAGACGTTAAGTCTGTATCCATTTTGGTATAAAATCTGGAATGGGATTAGTTTTTTCTCTGTTTAGTCTGATTAAAGGTAAATGATGTGTTCAGGTTTGTTCCTGCTTTCTTTGGTCTCTGACTTTGTTGCCCTTCCATGTCGAAGACCAAACTGTGATTCAAAGGTTTTTTTTTTATTAATGTTGGGATCCTTTTAGACTGAAGTGGCCCTAAAAAGACAAAGTTCGGCCGATGGAAAAGGAGTTCAAGTGTCTCAGGGTCTTGTACCCCAGTGAGAGGATAATAGAACGAGACATTTGTGCGGCACCTACAATGTTTAGGACGCAGCTGACCGGAGAACGCTTCAGGACCCTTCCGATGAGCTATGGCAGTGTCACATTCAAATACAGTGTGGACCAAATTTCTTTTTTGGAACAAAGTTGCGAGCCAACATTTGACATAGTCCTCAGATACAAAAATGACCCTTTTCATTCCAAACTAAATATGGAACAAGAAAAGCATAATGTGAGGCAATATGTAACCACAAAATATTTCAGCCACTTGCCTGGTGCTAATGCTTGGTAACCATGACAACTATTTGCAGAGAACATATCATTTATGGGGCGGGTTCACTGGTGTACCAAATTACCAGCTGGACATCCTGGCATTTGCAGTATTTGCACAAAGTGTACTGTATGGCATAATAACAGCGGGCCACCGCTAATAGTAAATTGGTTTGGCTTTGTGGGTCAAATATTATTGCACCACAGGCCATATTTTGTCCTTGAGCCAGAGTTTGACATCAATGAGCCAGTCTGGGCTTCTCTGCTGAGGCTTTTGAACCTACTACTCGACCCTGGAAAAGCACAAGACGACTGCACGAATCAGGCATTTGGATGTCAAGCCTCTGTTTTCTTTATACTCGCTCTACAACAAGAAAGTTAGATGTGTAGTAGTACCTTGAGTTTGGGTGAAAATGGAGCTGAAATGTTTATGTGGTAGTACCAGCGAGATGTGGATCCAATTGCTGCATTAGTCCAGGATTTTATTGATAAACTGAAAATAAAACTGAATGTGACGACAGCAGAGCTGGTAGGGGAAAGATTCAGTAAGTTTAGTACTCCGGAAACAGGAGGTCCAGAGTGAGCCAGGAGGGACAAATGTTGAAGACACAAAGGTGTAGGTCGGTTGCAGACGTGTAGGCCAGCTGATTGGGTAATTAGTTCAGCCAGAGTCGGTCGGCAGTGGCAGGTAGCAGGACTCCCTCAAGCAAAAGGAGGTTGGAACTTAAACAAAAAGCTTCCAGTTGATTTTATTATCAAGGCAATTCTATAAAGTCACATAGTTTCACAAAGTTTTGGATTCTTTTTGGCAAACATGGCATGTTTTTCCTTCAATAAGCTTGTTCCTGGTTGGCAAGTTGGTTGTCAGTGACTGCATAATTCTGTCTCCAAAAACCCATGATGACATCCTTATTGGCCAAAAATAGAGGCTGAATTGGTTTTATTGGGTTGAGTTGATTATTATGGGTGACGTCTTAGCAACTCTTTCTGATTTTTACCCTGTGATGACGTGCAGAATGGTTATGCTCTGCTAAGATTATTTCTACGTTCATTGTTATGCAAAATTCTACCTGATTTCAAGCCAAAGGAACGTTGCTGATGCCCACTGCTCAGTTGTCCCTACTTTGGTGAGGTAGGATCAGAAAGCTTTTGGGAAAATGTAGTACATTTTGAAATGTCTCTTCTACTTCCTACAAATCTAACCAAAGTGGTCTCACAATTTGGCAGAGGAGTATGTTCTGAACACTTAATGATCACAGGTCCTTTGATAGTGGAGTTGCAATTATTTGTTTTACTGAAATTAGGAAGCACGTTTGGCGTTACCTCGAGCCTCCATTAATTTTTTTTTAACTGCTGCTAAATTAGCAGACAATTGCGAGTTCCTTGAAAATGGCTGGCCAGTCAGTGGACAGAGAGGATGCTCCGTTCCGTCGTCTCCCGCCAGAGGTGTCAAAAGTACCAACATTTTCTACTCAAGTAGAAGTATAAATACCGAGTTAAAAAACTACTTTAGTAAAAGTAGAAGTATCAACTCAAGTTTTGTACTTAAGTAAAAGTAAAAAGTAACCTATTTTAAAACTACTTAAAGTAAAAAAAGTAAAAGTAATTTTCAGAAAAAAAGGAATATTGTTAACAAAAGCGTATGAACATATTTTTTAACTATTACCACATGCTTTAAGGAGCAGAAAATATGATAATAAATGAAAGTGTTTTGATGTTAAACTTTATGAATCAGAAAAATTTATTTCTTAATAATCTTTATTGGAAATCGATTAATGAACACAATCAAATGTATTAACATAAGCAGGGCATTATGTAACGTCCCTTCAGCTACCAAGCTTCACTCTGCATCACCTAATTTAACCAACTTCAAGACACAAACACACTCAATGTAAAAAAAATAAATAAATAAATGAAAAAAAAAATGACCAAAAGGCTTTTTCAAGCCTTGAAGGCAGCTAGTTTTCAAAGTTCTTTGAGGCAATACTGAATAGTCTTTATCAAGTTGATAAGGTTGGGAGTGCCACATACAGCCTGCGTGACACCTGGAACCAGCGTTGCCAGGTGGGAGGTGCTGGATTATCGTACTAATGGCGTAAAATTATCGTATTTTACAAAAAATATCGTACACCCAGTAAAACCACGCCCATTGACAAAATAACACCCTTTACATGCACTCGTAAGGCAGTGGGAGTGAAGGAAACACACAGGAGGAAAAATCCTTGGATTCTTTTTCTAAAATTTTAAGAACTGTAAAAATGAAAAAATAACCAGAGAAACAAGATCTTAAAAAACCAGTAGGGGCGGGACTTAGGAGACGGTGTATATAAATTTACATATATACATATCTACATATATATGTGTACATACATATAAGGTTTTTTTAATGTTAACCCAAACATCTACATGATACAAAATCTAAGCGATGTGTAGTTTTAATCTCCTCAGTCAGTCTTTATAAACTAATCAATAACATTTTGGATGCTTTTAAGCACAAATACTTCATCCACTACTATTTATGGATTAATCAGTTCAATTAGCTTTGTTTCTAAAGATAAAATAGTGCGTCACAGATCAAAGTTATTTTTATAAAAATACCATCTACAACATTTTCAGCAAAGACGTTTACAATAACCGCAGACTGAAAATAATAATAAAAAAAAACATTTCTTTGCTGTTGTTTTTTTAAAAAAAATTGATAATTCAATCAAAGTTCAGTGTTGCAGCATCAGAAACACTTTGATTTCCGAGCCCGAGTCTCAAACACGGAAATTGACGTCCCTGCTCTTTAAAAGTTTGTGGGCGGGGCTACCCGCCCCAAAGTAATGATTGACTGGACCTTTCAGCCAATCATTCATCTGTTCCTTTGTTTGATGCATTCAGGGTTCATAAAAAAAAAAAAACTCCGACAAACAGTCGCGGCTTTTTAACGGTGACAAAATGGCGAAAGTAGCGACTACTTTTTATAAAATGAACGAAGTAAAAGTACAGATAATTGCATAAAAAAGTAGTGAGTAAAAGTAAAAAGTAGACAAAAAATAATTACTTCGTTAAAGTAAAGATAACGAGATTTTCTACTTGAGTAAGGTAACGAAGTAGACTTACTTCGTTACTTGACACCTCTGTCTCCCGCTTATCTGGGGCCGGGTCGCGGATGAAACAGCCTCAGACAGGAAGCCTAGAAGCTTCTGCCTTTTGGCTCAGCTCTCTCTTTACCATGACGGACTGATGCGGCGTCCTCGTTATTGCTGACGCCGCACCGATCTGCCTGTCGAGAGGATGCTATGAGGTCAAATGCAAAACAGTCCATTTGTGTCTATTTGTAACTCTGTGGCCAAGGTGGACGTCCACCGAAGTGGACCAAACTCAATGATTTCTGTTGGCAAAAATTTTCTAAATTGAGAATTTAAATCCAGAACATAGACACTGTTGAAAGAATTTTATTCTGGGAAATAACAATTTTCCAGCTATTGACGAAATTCGAATAAAGTTTAGTTTTTGAGCTCGTGCCGCTTAATACATCGTACGTCCGGTTCTGACCACAAAATAGTGGACAAACTCCAATGGTGGGAGGTCAGACTGTTTTTGACGTATCAGGTTGGAAATTATGAGGCCAGGAAATATTCCAAAGCTTGTTTTTAAGGGTTCCAAACTTACTTTTGTTTAAATACCCCCTCTTTGTGATGTTTTGGACACATTCACATACCCTCAAAGTAAAGACATTAAGACAAAAGAGTCTTTAAAAGCAGAGACCCTCCTGCCATCCTGGTCTGAAAACCATCAGCCACATATTCTCTGACCGTTCCTGCGCTCCATCTGCAGCACGAGGACTTCCAGGCCAAGAAATCACAGCTGCTGCTTTATCTCCACTCCGTACGTGTGTGTGTGTGTGTCCGAGAGGCAACAAGCACAGAGAGGAGGAGAATATGGAGCAGAAAGAGAGATTTCATCTCCTCTCTGCCTGTATACATATCTGGAAGAATGTAGGTCAGCCGCTCTCAGAGCCTGGGAGAAAGAGATTGTTGTGTGTGTGCACACACCGCATGAATAAAGCATGCGTCTCTCTTGTTATATCTCCTTATATGTGTGTCCTCACGCGCCATACGTGTATTTCCGTGTGCGATAGGTGCGATTTGCCTCGTGTGAAACATCGACCATGTGTGTGGTAGAACATGGTCGGCATAGAACCCAACGGGACTTTGTGTTTCACGCAGCGGTGGGCCAAAAACTGTCTGGATTACAGAAGGATGTTATTATATTTTTACTGTGAATATTTATTAACTAGTTTCACTTCACATGGTCTGTCTGCTTCCTTTCATATCTTCACATGCTGCTTCTACACATTTTATTTATGTGGAAACAGAGGGCGGGGTATGCAGAATCATATTTTTGGAGGTTTGCACATGATTCCCATTATTCCCAACATTCCTGAAGTGGATTTTTTTTTCATTCATGCATGTTTTGAGTATTTTGCTCAATTTTGATCTTGGTCATGGCTTTTGTTCTTTGCCACACCCACATTTAAAGGTTCACAGGAAGGCTTTTTGGCGTATGCAATGCTACTCTCCCTCTCCTTACGTGCCCATGGGCTAGAACTAAAGAGAGAGCAAGAGGAGGGAGAAAATTCCGTGTCAAAAATTAAAGTAAAACTGTATAAATTTATTTAAGAGCAGTTTTCAGCTAATTTTACATGTCTGAGGGGAAAAAAGAAGCGACTATGTTTACATGCTGTGACCTAAAAATTATTACCCCACAAAGCACGACATCCCCTTGGGCTTTCAATCAGACATAAAGGGAGGACCTCTGCCATCTGGGAGGAGCTCCGAGTTGAGCTGTTGCTCCTCCAAGTCAAGAGAATCCAGATGGGGTAGTTCAGGCATCTGGTTAAGATGCCTTCTGAACGCCTCGCTGGTGAGGTGTTTCGGGCATGTCCCGCCAGGAGGAGACCTAGGGGTAGACCCGCTGGAGAGACTATGTCTCACAGCTGGCTGGGGAACACATTGGAATTCTCCCTGGTGATCTGAAAGATGCAGCCGGGGTGAGAGAAGTCTGGGATTCCCATCTGAGGCTGTTGCCCCTGCGACCTGGCCCCAGATAAGCGGAAGACAACGGAATGAAACAGAAGCATTGAATCAATTCCATTTTAATCATCCTTTGTTACCAATCAATGAATCGAATATGATTTTGTCCATGAAGAAGCTACTTTATCAGCTCTTAATGACTGAAGGAAGAGATTAAACAGATTTACTGATGGTCATTTTAAGGAAAGACTTTTCCAGAAAAACTGGACTGCCAGGAAATCTCAGTGGTATGAAACAGCTGTTCACATCTGTGTCGACAAACTTTGTCCCAATGACATTTTAAGCCCAAAACGAATTCAAACTTAGACAACAAAAGTTGTCTAAAAGCCTCTGAGTGGCTGGGCTCTCCGTCAGAGATCGAGTGGGGAGCTCTGCCATCCGGGAGGAGCTCGGTGTCGAGCCACTCCTCCTCCAGGTCGAGAGGAGCCAGATGGGATGGTTTTGGCATCTGGTCAGGATGCCCCAACCTCGCCCCGAGCGCCTTGCGGGTTGAGGTTTGGGCAAGGTTGGTTGGGGCAAGACTAAACTCAGCATTTTTTAATTTTGTTGAATTATATCACTGGTATTGGTTTGGTGACTGAAGCTCCAGTAGAAGAATATGTTTAAATCATTAAGGCGTGGAGTTCTACTGGAGGTCTACCAGTGATAGGATGATCCTAGCTGGTCTTAGCTGGGTTTACTCTCATTATGCCAGTTGTTATTTGCAGCGTCCTTCTTGGCTCTGATGCAGAAACCCAGTAAAGACCGCGTCCGGTCCACTCCTTTTCTTGTTGGAATAAATCAACACAATTTTCACGGTGCAGAAGCTTTCAGAGTGAAACAGAAATGTTCCTCTCTGGTACAGAAACCTGCAGACCTGCAAAGTAACGAACACACTCTCATGTGTTTTTATCTCGTCTTATCTCCTGACATTTTTGTTTGCTTTTGTCTTGTTCATTCTTGCTTTTCTCACCTCCTCTTTTGCTTGTGAATGTGGGCTGTGTCCTGATGAAGAGTCAGAGAGCTGTGATTTGTCATCAGCCTCCTCCTGAAGACCTTCATCAGAGGACAGACCCATTACTTACACTCTGATTATAAAGAGCGAGGGGCCAGACCTGCACCAGTGTGGCTCCTCGCTTGGATTTTTCCAGGTAGAAAAGGTTTGATTATGTCACAAATTAATCAGAAGTCATTCAAAGGTTTTTCCTTTTTTTTGTTGGTGTCTTGTTGTTGGAGAAAAGAATGACTTTCTTCATTTCTGAAAAAAACTTCAAATTCAACCAAAAAATTAATCAAACTCAATTGAAAATTTCACTTCACTCCAATTTTAACATTTATTTTGCCTCAAATTTAGTATTTTTGCCACCTTTTAAAAAATGTTTTAATATAAACAACATCAATGTTTTGATAATAATATAATACAATACAAATACATTAAATAATACAATACAAATACAATAAACAACATCAGTTTTACACAGCCATCATCGAGTCCATCCTCACCTCCTCCATCACCGTGTGGTACGCTGGAGCCACAGCCAGGGACAAACACAGACTGCAGCGCATTGTGCGCTCTGCAGAGAAGGTGATCGGCTGTAGCCTTCCATCTCTCGAAGACCTGTACGTCTCCAGGACTCGGGGGCGTGCAGGTCGGATAGCAGCTGACCCTTCCCACCCTGGACATGGACTTTTTGAGCGACTCCCCTCGGGCAGGAGGCTCCGGTCCATTCGGACCAGAACGTCCCGCCACAAAAACAGCTTCTTCCCTTCTGCCGTTGGTCTAATTAATACTTTATAACCTGAACCCACATCTCTTAGTCACCTCCCTCTTGTCACTTTACTATCTTTATTATTTTCTGTTATTTTCTATGACATTGCACTACTTTTCTTTCTCAGCACTCTGTTTTGTTAAAATTATTTTTATTTATTTTATTTTTTATTATTTTTATCTTATATTATTGCACACCTGTATCAAAGCAAGTTCCTAGTCTCTGATATTCTTCATTGACATGGCAATAAAAGCATTCTGATTCTGATCAGTCAGTAGTTAGAAAAAAAGACCCAAACTATGAATTCTGGGATTTGGAGTTTTGGATATTTTTCCATGAGGCACCTGAATGCACCGTATTCTCAGGCTGATGATGCTTTCAGGGTCTCGCCAACAGTTGTAATCACATCTCAGGCCGACTTTGATGCATTTTTTATGAAGCAGGAAGCAGCAGGGGTGTGTGTGTATGCGTGTGTGTGTGCATCTCACATCAGACTTTCCTATTCTCCCACACTTAGTATTGCACACACCATGCAAACAAAACTGTGTGTGTGTGCACTTGAAGGCAGCAGCTTTTACATAACAGACTGGTGGTCTTAGAGGGTGGAGATTCAGGACCGAATCTGTGTGTTGGTGTCTGTGTATGTGTCTATAAATGTGTGTCGAGTGTGTGTGTAACTTTGTTTTGGTTTTGAGATAACGTAAATATGTGAGTGTGTATGTATTTTTGTGTACATGTGTGTATCACACAGTGTCTGGGAGTTTGAATGTGTATACATTGTGTCTGTATGAGTGTATATGTACGTGTTTATGTGTGTATGTGCGTTTAAAAGTGAGAGAGTGTAAGTATGTATGTGTGCGTGTGTTATTATATCAATATATGTGTGTGTGTCTCAGGACTCTATGTCTAGTGAGGGTCTTCATATACAGTCACCACCATGTCTCCTTCCAGCTAGCAGGGTGGAGCTGGCCATGTATAGTGCACGTGAGTGTGTGTGAGCATGTGTGTGAGAGCGTGCACATTGTCCTGCTCACCAGAGGATGGAGAGAAATCATGGAGGCAGGCACGGATCATTAGCTGTATTTGTCCCCACTTCCTGCAGCAGATGATGGATCTGGCTAATTAGCTCGTGTTGCCGAGCCCACGGTTACCGCGGCGATCAGCGTTGCCGCAGAGCTGATGCCACATGACTATTCATGAGCCCAGAGCAGAGGAGGGGATGCTTTTAATGACGCCTGTTCTTTCTCTTCCGTCTGTAGAAAATGAGTTTGGAGGAGATGTGGTGAGTGGCTCGTCTCCGGCTGAACGTCAGGACGTTACGTTGGAGATCACAGGTACACACACACACACCTTAAAACATCTCACATACACCTGTTTCTTAATGGAAACACACCCAAACACCTCATATACGCCTGTTTTTAATATAAGCACACCCAAACTTCTCTGGTACACCTGTTTTTAATAGAAACACACCCAAACACCTCAGGTACACCTGTTTCCTAGTGGAAATACATCCACACATCAAAGGTACACCTGTTTTTATATAAACACACCCAAACACTTCAGATACGCCTGTTTTTAATATAAACACACATGAACATCTATGGTACACCTGTTTCCTAATGGAAACACAACCTTTTGAGGCTATCACTACAATTAAATAATTTCTGTATTTGTCAATGCGCCTTCTGCACCTGTCGACAGGTGTTTTGGTCCCATCCTCGTGAGCATCTAACCTGCGTCTTAGTTTACTTTTGGAGCTTACAGGAGATGTACCCCAGTAAAGTGCATAGAAAGACATGATGGTAGCAACCAGAAGAGTACTGCAACCAGTTCTTAGATGTAGAACACGACCTGGGATAAAGGAAGTAAATCTGTGAACTGATCTTCAGCAGACTGACTGTTACTCAGGTTCTCCCAGTTCATCCAACACTGTCATTTTCTATCCCAGTTTGGATCTAATTCTCCATGGCTCCGCCTCTGAGAATCTCCTTTGCCGCTCAGCACCCGTTCAGACACTATCACCTCAGCCCTTCACACTGAATCACACACTTAGCATCATCCTAGCACGTGTTTGCTGTAAATATCCGAGATACCGAGCAAGTTTTCAGCGGGTACAGAGCAATACGCTCTGTGTATGTGTGTGCTCGCATATCTGTGTGTGTTATATAGCCCAGTATCATCACCAGTCATCTCAAAAAGCTTCACGCACAATTTATTGGACAGTAACTTACAATCAGCACATATCAAAGCTGAACTAACCAAAGTGAGGACATTCCTATTCTTAGAGCCTCCTTTTTTGGGAGGAAAACTTATATATATATATATATGTATGTATATACATTGTAACTTTTCCCTGTGCCTGACCGTAGCACGGTTACTGTTGTTTAGTAATTGTTGTGGTGCCACTCAGGGGGGGGAAATGAATTTAAGAAGACGTTTGTCAGTCACTGAGGCACTTCAGTGTATCATGCCATCGCTATGGTGCTAATCGTCATATTGACAGCCCCAGCAGTTCTTGTAGTTCTTGTAGTTCTAGAATTCTGGTAGTCCTAGTATTAAATCAGAGTACAACTTTTCAGTGCACTATACTTTCCCTAGCTTCTGACTTCTACCAGCATACTAACAACTTTTAACCTAACTCTGTTTCTAGCTGGCCTGCTGAAAGGCTTTTCCAAGAGGAATTCTTTAATCATAACCTTGAATGGAAAGACTGTGTCTGCTTAGTCCAGATAAACGTAGCTAGGCGGCAAAAGGTTTTAGGCAAAACAGGTCGTTTAGAAATTGAAGATACCACTCACAGTTCTGCATTTTGGAGCACAGTGTTTTGATTATTTGGTATGATACCATTCTATTTAAGGTCTTGTAAGTTAAGAGGAGAACGTTTGGTTGTTAAAGTTGAGTGCATGAGCCTATATACCTTTAGACATAGAATACCAAAACTAGTATCATTTGGCACTGGTGCCACATCTCCTTTTTTTAACAGACCATTAAGGTTTTACTTTATTTCTATTCTTAATGGTACTAGCATGAACACCGTTTCCCATACTTTGTTTGAATCTGCCTTTAAAAACAGGTCTAATTTTAATTTCCTGCTGTACTGCGAAGAAAAGGGGCTGCTCACACTCTCACTCTGATGCACAAGGATGGCAAAATGACTACAAGTTAAAAGCTCCAAAGTGAGTCTGTATTTTCCCAAAGTAGACGTTTTCTCATATCATTGAGGCTGCATCACTGCTGCATGCACCGTCATTACAACATAGCATCATAAGAAAACAGAAAAAATACCAACAGGTTGTCTCGTTGTCCTCCATCTTACCACCAAACTCTTCCACCCTTTCTCCAGGGGGCATAGCATGTGTTGCAGAAGGCTTCATAGGAATGTTAGGGCTATGATGAAGGTTAGCATTCTTGTTCCGTTCTGTTTCGTCATCTTCCGCTTGTTCCGGGGTCGGGTCGCAGGGGTAACAGCCACAAACCGGTAGCCCAGGCCTCTCTCTCCCCGGCTGCATCCTCCAGCTCACCCGGAAGGATCCCAAGTCGCTCCCCGGCCAGCCGTGAGACATAGTCTCTCCAGCGGGTCCGGGGTCTGCCCCTTAGTCTCCTCCCGGTGGGACGTGCCCGGAACACCTCGCCTGCGAGGCGCTCGGGGGGCATCCTGACCAGATGCCCAAACCAACCTATCTGGCTCCTCTCGACCTGGAGGAGGAGCGGCTCGACACCGAGCTCCTCCCGGATGGCAGAGCTCCTCACCCGATATCTGAGTGAGATCCCAGCCACCCTGCGGAGGAAGCTCATTTCGTCCGCTTGTACCCGCAATCTCATTCTTTCGGTCACCACCCACAGCTGGTGACCATAGGTGAGGATAGGAACGTAGATCGACTTGTAAATCGAGAGCTTTGCTTTTCGGCTCAGCTCTCTCTTTACCACGACCAGCATTCTTGTTGGGAACCAGAAAAGCAACATATTTCCTGTCTGTTAAGAGCCAGAAGCAGGTAGAAGTATGGTTTCATGTATTATATCTGGATTATTTTCTTTTATTATTGTGCTGATTGTGCTTCTGTCTGTTTAACTTTGTGTGAAGTCTTTTGAGACAACTCTGTGGAGATGCTGGGATGTATAAATAAATAAAAATAGAATTGATTTGAACATGACCTCCACTCGGAGAATCCCAGAGCCACCTCCCATTCTGCCTCGCTAAATCTCTTCTTTAGAGGAGCTTTAATGTTTCTGTAATTAGCATCCACATGGAATAATCCAGGCTGCCGAAGGAAGGATTATTTACTCTTCCATAAGGACTAAACTCCTAAAACCAAAAAATATGAGTCACATTTGGAGGACAATTCAGAAGAGAGAAGAGTTAGCTTGGACATCTGGTTAGAATAAAGAACCAGGACAGTCTGGAGGATATAGATGGATGGATATTCAGATATTTTGGATGAATAACCTGGGAGATTATTTAGTATTTGCTCCGTTCACACAGTCGAGTCTCTGTCATCGAACAACCGTGGGGTCTTTCTATCTACGGCACCGAGATTTACAAGCTATCCTCGCTTTTCATCATTTTATTTTCCTCCTGTTGAAACATTTATGGGCGTTCATAAAGAAACACACCATTAGAGCTGAGGGGCTCTACAGTAAAGTAAGGATGGTGTTAATAAATCATGTTTAATAAAACGAGACATCCAAACACGGCCCCCGTCATCGTCCACAGCCAGCCGGCATGAATATTTACAGGAAATAACAGAGCAACGTTCAGAGGTGTTCATTCAGGCTCCTCTACAATTTATGATGAGTTGATTAGTGGATGAAAACTTCCTCCGGAGGATGAAAGGCAGGTTGAAGCAGGCGTGAAGCATACGCTCTCATAAAACAAGCAGAAAAGTCTGAAACAGGAAGAAATTCACACACTTATTTTCTAAAAAGTAAACACTTACATACCTTGCTGAAAACTGTTATCTGAATATTTAGAAAGATCAATAAATGGATCATTTGATTTTTTTTTAACGTTTATGATAGATGGAAAATGAATGTTTTAACCATAAAAATTAAAGCAAGTCATTTCTTTGTGAATACCAACACTTCGCAGTTTAACACTAGGACTGCCGCAGCTGTCAGTATGACTCCAGGTCACTTTAATATGCTAATTAGAATAAACAAAACAGCCTATGAGGCTGACCTTTTATGACGTTTAATATAAACATGTTTTCTATTTTATCATGTATTTTTTGTGTTTCAAAAAATAAACATTTCAAAATTTATAAGCAATTTATCTCCTCTAACCGGGGCGCAGCAGCTGGGTGGAAGCTCGCATTGGAAGTTGTTGCTATGGCAACAAACACATTGCTATGACTACACATAACTGTGTGTTTATATTTGTGGAAAGAGACAAGGAGGACTCTGACGCCATTACAGAAACATTTTAGAAAGGTTGAGTGAGGTAAAATTGAATGGAAAGTGAGGTTACAGGGAGAAGAGATAAAGAAGGTGGAATATTTTAAGTATCTAGGATCAACAGTCCATAATAATGAAAAGAGGTGAAGTAGTGTGTAGCCATGCTGGAACGGGTGGAGAAAAGTATCAGGTGTGATGTGTGACAGAAGAGTTTCAGCTAACATGAAAGGGAAAGTATACAAAACCGTGGTGAGAGCGGCCATGCTGATTGGTCTAGAGACAGTGACACTGAGGAAAAGACAGGAAACAGAGATGGAGGTAGCAGAGATGAAGATGCTGAGGATCTCTCTGGGAGTGACCAGGATGGACAGGATCAGAGGAACAGCACATGTTAGAGGTTTTGGAGATAAAGTCAGAGAGACCAGATTGAGATGGTTTGGACATGTACAGAGGAGAGAGAGAGTACATCGGAAGAAGGATGCTGGGTTTGGAACCACCAGGAAAGAGGACTAGAGGAAGACCAAAGAGGAGGTTCATGGATACAGTGAAGGAAGACATGAAGATAGTTGGTGTGACCGAAGAGGATGCAGCAGATAGGGTTAGATGGAAGAAACTGACTTGCTGTGCCAACACCTGAAGGGAATAGCCAAAAGAAGAGGCAGACTGGGTGTTAAAGCTGGTTTAAAGGTGGTATTGGATGATCGAGAGTTGTTTAGAGTGCATTATGTTTCCAGAACATTCCATTACTCTATGGCTGCTCCTGATGAGACCTTCAGTTTAAGCTCTCTGATTAGTGGGACATTAAACATGATGCAGTTCATCATAATTTCCAGGTCTCTAAGAAGTAGAGCATTTCTTTTCGAAGGGAAATCTGAAAAATGATGGTGGTTTCATATGTATATAAGAATATATATTTAGGAAGCCACCTGGAATAGATCTAACAACGGTTTGGAGTTTAACTTTGAAGGATACATCCAGATCGTATCCTGGAAGTATGTTGCACAAACTAGAGATTGTAACCAAAATGCCAACATCTCAGCTGAGTTCCCAGAGGACGTATCGGGGAGGTTTATGCTCTAATGTTAGGCATTCATCAGATTTTTCTATATTTAGAAGAAAAGGATCTTCCTAAGTACCCCACAGGGACTTTGGGGGATAATTTATTGACTTCAGCCAAAGAGGTTGAAGCATTTTTTAAATAAATGTGTTTTAAAGCCAGTGCCAGGTGTATGGTTGGAACGACTAATGGATTAAAATCAATTATTAAAACAGTTATGAACTATTTTGATTATAAATTAATTTAATATTGCCAGAGTGTTAAACCTCTGCAGAGCTTGGCCTCCGGAGGTGGCATAAGTGAGAAATTTTATGGTTTGATTGATCAGGACAGTTCTTCATTTTCTTTCCCACCATGCACTTGGGCATAAAAACAAGGAGGCAAAAACAAGAGTTGAATTTTCAAAGAGTTTAAAGTCCAAAGAGTTTGTAACAGAAACGTTAAGCTGTCCTTCCTAAAAATACATATTTTTAAAGCGTATCCCTTTATGATATCATACAAATGTGTAAGTTGTAAAGACATGATGTGTTTAACGGTTCATCGAAAGGCGGATCAGTGTGGCATCAGCAATAACTAGGATGCTGCATCGGTCCGTCGTGCTAAAGAGAAAGCTGAGCCGGAAAGCAAAGCTCTCGATTTACAAGTCGATCTATGTTCCTACCCTCACCATGGTCACCAGCTGTGGGTGGTGACTGAAAGAATAAGATCCCGGATACAAGCGGCCAAAATGAGCTTCCTCTGCAGGGTGTTCGGGCTCTCACTCAGAGATTGGGTGATGAGCTCTGCCATCCGGGAGGAGCTCGATGTCAAGCCGCTCCTCCTCCAGGTCGAGAAGAGTCAGATGGAGTGGTTCGGCCATCTGGTCAGGATGCGCCCCCCGAGCACCTCACTAGTGAGGTGTACATCCCACTGGGAGGAGACCAAGAGGCAGACCCCGGACCCGCTGGAGAGACTATGTCTCACAGCTGGCTGGGGAACAACTTGGGATCCTTCTGGGTGAGCTGGATGATGCAGCTGGGGTGAGAGAAGCCTGGGCTTCCCGTCTGAAGGTGTTACACCCGCGACCCGGCCTAGGATGAGCAGAAGACGAACCACTTATCCCTAAAGGGGTCACCAAAGCCTATCCTGGCTGATTTCAGGCATGAAGCAGGGTACACCCGAACAGGTTGCCAGTCCACTGTGGGACCACACATAGACAAGCACCCAAACACACACACACTCATTTCTTGTGATAATTCCGTAGCGGCCAATCAACCTAACACGCATGTCTTTGGAGGGTGGGAGGAAACCGGAGTACCCGGAGAAAACTTGTACATACACAGGGAGGACATAAAAACTCCACACAGAAAGACCAGGGTTTCAAGCCTTGCCCCCACGCCGGTACTCAAACCTGCACCTTTTTGCCAGTAGGCCACTGTGTTAATCACTGCGCCAACGTGCAGCCCATTTCAAATAGTAAAAAAAATAGCATTTTTCACATAATAGCTTAAAAAACTATCCCTTTTACATCTACTTATGACGTAAAAATATTATTAAATCTGATAAATATGTGAAATAAATATATGTTTTCTACAGCGCTAATGTTTTTCTAATCCAGGATGTTGAAAAAAATTAAAATGCAAAAAAATTATTTGCTATTTTTTCTTTCTTATTCATCAAAATATAATGATTTAGATTAAATCATCAATAATTAGCAATCAAAATATTAATCAATTATTCAATCATCAATAGTTGCAGAACTTGCCAGGCAGGTTGTCGACGTTCCTGTGTCTTTAAATCACCAAAGCTTTCCATCATTAATCTCCACCAAACCTTCCACTGGAGTCCATGTTTCTGAATTAAAGATCATTATTTGTGTCTCCCTGTGTTTACCGGCTTGTTTGTGGCTTCTCTACAGATGGAGGTGGATGCAGACGATAAGCGCCATCGCACACGCTCCAAAGGTACCCACACACAGAAACACACACACACACAGCAACACATTCAGGGTCACCTTCACTCCTACCAGCACGGGCGTGCGTGTGCAGTGCACAAGCCTGCACTGTCACTGCTGCCTGTGGTTTTAGGAGGACTCACAATTTCACAATTTACTCATTGAACAACAAAAAAATACTAAAAAACACAGTTTAATCAGTTAAAAAACTTTAGAGAGGTGATACAACAACACGGTTCTCCAACAGTTGTTTCTGTTTTTCTTTCAGTTCCTGTGGATCCAGCGTTAACAGAACTTTTCAGGTCTGTAAACAGACACACACATTTTTCTTTTTGTTACTCCACCATGTAGTACTATGAGCACGTCTAGGGTCCTTGGAGAAGACACCTAACCCCGCTTCTCCCACCATTGGCGCCGTTGAAGGGCAGCCTGCTGCGGTGTAAGGAGTGCAGCACACAAATTTCCCGGTGAGGGATGAATAGAGTAATTCATTTTTTTTTTCATTAGTCGGGTACCTGATTACCATCCTCCTTTTCTTCTCTTACTTGCCATCTTTGTCCCCGTCTTTCTGTCCTTCCTTTCGTCCTTCTTTTAATGCCTCCTTCACACTGTGACTTTCTCCACACGGTCATTGACGACAAACTTTTTCTCTTCTCCATCTACCTCCCGCCATTCTCCTACATAAAATATTAATCAGCAGATCTTCTCATCCTTTAAAGAAACAAATGGACGAGCTAAATAATTCTCTTTTTGTCTCATTCACTCGCTTTTTAGCGCAACAGACAATTATCAATTTATTATCCGTGCAGCACTCTCCGCTCTCTACGCCCACAGCCGGAGTGTTCAGCGAGCGGAGTGGGTGGAACACAACTTTATTTCAGCAGCTTGTCAGGGGAAAAGTTTTCTGTCGGGTCTGACTTTCCTCGCCTTTTATCACTTCAAAATAAAAGTGATGAAATTTTACTTATAAAAGTTCAAATAAAGTCTCATTAGAGTTTTCTATATGAAGTAGGAATAAGAAATCCATCCATCTGGTGGTTCGTCTTCGTTCTTAAACACTCCCTCTTACCTAGTTACCTGCTGGATAACTTTCTATTCACCATTACTTCTTACCATCCGACCTAATTACACAACAAACTTTTCATCTACCGGGCTGTGATATCTTCCAAACCACGTAACCATCTTCCTACCAGAATACCCACTTTTCTTTTATCTTATCTCTATCTTTTTACCTACTTATCAGACACAAACCTGAACACCTCATACATTTTCTGTTGGCCTAAAAACTACCGGAATCACAAACTGTTCCGTTCCGTCGTCTTCCGCTTATCCGGGGCCGGGTCGCGGCGGCAACAGCCTCGGACTGGTAGCCCAGACTTCTCTCATCCCGGCTGCATCCTCCAGCTCACCCGGAAGGATCCCGAGTCATTCCTCAGCCAGCTGTGAGACATAATGTCTGCAGCGGATCCGGAGTCTGTCTCTTGGTCTCCTCCCTGTGGGATGTGCCCGAAACACCTCCCCAGCGAGGCACTCAGGGGCATCCTGACGAGATGCCCGAACTACCCCATCTGGCTTCTCTCGACCTGGAGGAGGAGCGGCTCGACATCAAGCTCCTCCTGGATGGCAGAGATCCTAACCCGATCTTTGAATGAGGGCCCAGCCACCCCGTGTAGGAAGCTCATTTTGGCCGCTTGTATCCGCGATCTCATTCTTTCGGTCACCACCCACGGCAGATGGGTAGGTGAGGTTAGCGTAGGGAACGTAGATCGACTTGTAAATTGAGAGCTTTGCTTTTTGGCTCAGCTCTTTCTTTACCACGAGGGACCAATGCAGCATCCTAGTTATTGCTGACGCCGCACCGATCCGCCTGTCGATCTCCCGCTCCATCCTTCCCCCACTCATGAACAAGACCCCGAGATACTTAAACTCCTCCACTTGGGGCAGGACCCTGTCCCTGACCTGCAAGGACAGTGTTTCTATCTGCGTGACCATAAAGTTAAACACACTAGACTTTGCAACTTTGCAAACACTTCTCCAGTCTGATGTTGTGTTGTCTGTATTTTAGACTTGGCGTGGTAGGTATGAGGCATGAAGGATGTTTTATTCTGGTTGTAATCTTTGTCAGTATTATGGTTTCTATGATTTATAAAGTCTCGGCAAGAAACATGGAGCTAACATTAGCTGGAGAAGATTTCACTAGTGGACATTCACTTGTGGACATACCACCATTAGGATCAATTGGGGGTTGGTGTCTTGCTCAAGAACACCTCAGTATCAAACCGGCACCCTCTAGTTACAGGACACTCACCCTCTCCAGTGAGCCATCGTTAAAATCAACCTTTTGATTCCTTTCTACTGGTTCTCTCTAACACAAACAAATCAGCACCGAAATTTTTTTCTTCTTTCTTGGAGGCTCAGGGTATGTCACTGAGTTTTCTTAAAGGTCCAGGTGTGAAATTTGTGTGGGTGTGGGGCATAGAAATGCATAAATACCTATAACAGTTCTTGGGGCACCAATGATGTACAAAATTGATGAACGGGTAGATGGATGGGTTGGTGGATTCTTCAGACGGGCAAAACTTTGAGTTGAAACTCAAGATGTTCTTTCTGCGTATAGAAATCGCTTTCTTTCCAGGTTTGTTACATAATGCATGCCCTTACGTTACGAAAAAGTATATTATTCATGGTTTTACAGCAGCTAGGCAGCCACCTTTCCGCTGCAGCTCCACGTTGATGCATCTTTATGGGCAGATGTTCCAGTGTTGAGCAACAGTGGTGTATATTTTATAATATGTTAACATTTAAAAAGCGGCCGGGGCTCCTCTGTCAGGCGTTCACCATCAAGGAAAGAAGCTTGAATCTGATTTTCAGCTTATGATGAACACAAATGAGTCTAATCAAATGTCATGTATTACTATATCAAATTTACCACATTTCTACATGATGGCTTAACCTCAAAATGTCTTAAAACTGTCTTAAAAAACTGTGCTTTTTGTTACATAAAAGTCACTTTTCCCATAAAACTTTTGACTGGTCGCTTTTACATTAAACTGTTAATCTGTTTTAGAGCCATGTTTGACCGTCTTTGCATTCTATAAATGTTTGACGATAAACTGTAATATGCTAAAAATCATTTTTAGGGATGGCAGCTCTGAGCTTCCATGTCTTCACAATCAGTGAACTTTCAAATATTATCTCAGAACAGTGTACAAGTTATTAAAAAGGTCATCTTTTCTATCCAGTAAACTGTGCTGTAGCACATGAAAGTGAGGTTAAAAGTGAGGTTACAGGGAGAAGAGATAAAGAAGGTGGAAGATTTTAAGTACTTAGGATCAACAGTCCAGAGCAATACAGAGTGTGGAAAAGAGGTGAAGAAGCACATGCAGGCCGGTTTGAACGGGTGAAGAAAAGGTTACAGGTATGATGTGTGATAGAAGAGTTTCAGGTAAAATGAAAGAGAAAGTGTACAAAACCGTGGTGAGAGCGGTCGTGCTGATTGGTCTAGAGACAGTGGCACTGAGAAAAAAGACAGGAAACAGAGATGGAGGTAGCAGAGATGAAGATGCTGAGGATCTCTCTGGGAGTGACCAGGATGGACAGGATCAGAGGAACAGCACATGTTAGAGGTTTTAAAGTCAGAGAGGCCAGACTTAGATGGTTTGGACATGTGCAGAGGAGAGAGAGAGAGTACATCAGAAGAAGGATGCTGGGTTTGGAACCACCAGGAAAGAGGACTAGAGGAAGACCAAAGAGGAGGTTCATGGATACAGTGAAGGAAGACATGAAGATACGTAGTTGGTGTGACTGAAGAGGATGACGCAGATAGGGTTAGATGAAAGAAACTGACTTGCTGTGGCGACCTGAAGGGAAATGCCTAAAGAAGAAGAAACTGTGCTAAAGCAACGAAAGAGCATGGATTAGTCCCCACTGCTCTCTTAAGCTAAACAATGTCTTGCTTCCTATT
Organism: Neostethus bicornis; assembly: GCA_902685375.1. Lineage (NCBI taxonomy): Eukaryota > Metazoa > Chordata > Actinopteri > Atheriniformes > Phallostethidae > Neostethus > Neostethus bicornis. The sequence goes on from LR738552.1 coordinate 3,809,158, forward strand.
TGAGGCACAGGCGGAAGCAATTTTCTTTGTCCAGTTCTTTTACACTGTGACTGGTCTTAATGCTTGCCCAGTATTCACAAAGAGTTGTTAAACTGTCATCTTCAAAATGTCCTCCGTTGGTCCAGACTGATCCAAGCCTGTTCAGCAACCCGACATTTCTCTGGCTCCACCATTCTCCTATGGATCCAGGATGCGGTTCAGCCTGGTCCTGCTGACATCCTCAAGGTCTCCCGATGGCTTGTCTGCTGGTCAGTCCATCAGGGAGAGAGATGATAGATAAAAGCACTTAGTATCTTCTGAAAAGTACTAAGGAGCATGTGGATGTGCTCAGACTGGACAGATATGAGTAGAAAGGCTCTTTGTCAGAGCAGTCCATTTACGTCTCCCATCAGAGGACCTGCCCCAAACCTGGATGTACCTTTCAGCATTAAATGTGCCACCTGTACACTAATGGCTCCACACAGACCATCACAGAGGCTGAGGAACTCAGCATCCATGCTTTCTGAAGAGAAATATCTTGGGGTTTTTTACCTGCCGAAAAATATGTTCAGAAGATCTCAAATCAATTTACCAAAATTATAGATGACAAGAAGCAGGGGTTAAACAACTTACCTCCCAAACTTTATTGATAAACTGGGTTAAAGCGGTAATTTGTGTAAAATTATTTTTTTTATTATGTGACCTCAACGTTTGTTTGGATCGTTCTGAAAACTGGTATGAAGGATCCTCCAAGCACTGCAGCTCTCTCCGTGTTTCCTTTTGGCATTAAAGCTGCTCCTCTCTGCCTTTTTTTTATTCTTCTAGAGCAATGGCATCGAGGAAAGATGTCGTGATGTGTTCCCTTGAGGATTTCCTCTTTGGGAATACCGGGCAAGTTTTTATTTCAGAAATGTTTACCTTTTCTCGGTGATTGGCAAGGTGTGGGCCAATGGTTTTTGCTGAGCATGCACAGATGATGTGATGCTGAGGTTATTTTCAACTATTTATAATCACGAGTCTAACCAATCAAGACAGGGTGAGATATTCAAAGAGTCAACATCCCTACTTTCAGATTGGAGTCATTTTCTACCCCCTTGTTGCCTCTACTTTGGAGCTCATCTGTGTCTCCATGTTGGTAGGGTTGGCTGGAATGAACCAGGTCAGGACTCTTTTTTTTTTTTTTTTGTGTGGTCAACGTAATCCAGGACTCTCCGTGTATCAGAAACAGGACATTGGCTTTGTCTTCTCAGGATACTCGGGCCACTCTGTCTGTAGAGAAAGATGTTTGAGCTCTTTTCCTCTAGTTGTATGGACACATACTAGAACTCCCGAGCAAACAGAGAACATCCAGGGAACGTTTGCCTGAAGTTCTCTAAAGGTTTGCTTTTACCTAACCAAAAACTAACGTTCCCTAAACGTTAGTTGGTGGTTATGTTAGAACCTAACCTTCCCAGAACGTTGAGAGTACCAAATTCCAAACGTTGTGGTCAAAATTAAGGTTACAGAAACGTTCTGAAAACCAAAAAAATAAAATAATGTTTCGCAAACATCATAAAACTTTCCATTTGATCCTGTAAAGAACCAAACATAAACTCCAAGCAACGTTCTGATAACCTTTGAAAAACCTTCCTAGAACATTCTGGAAACGTTAAATTGTTAGCTGGGTCTGCAGGGGAGCAGAGCTTAAAACACATAAGCAACATAATCTACATGTTTGAGATGTACTTCATAAAACCGGCTTTGCCTACAATCTTGAAGGGACCTGATAATTCTGGGCGGAGGAAACAAGGAAACTTTTTCTTGGCTTTTCTTCCTTATTTTCGTTTTACCTGCATTTATTTATTTATTTTTTAAAATTTTGACTTCTAGGACAAATAATCTGATTTAAACATCTATATGAAGAAAGTACGCCCAACTGTTTGAGAGAAATTTAAATTATTACGTTCCCAAAATGTTTTTTTTAGAAAACGCACAAATATTCTGATGTTGATGTTTTTAGATCAACTGTTACATGGTATCATCTAAATTTATTAATGTTTTTTAAATACATTTCTTTTTTTAGAAGCACCATTTAGAAAAAAAATATTCTGATTACTCCTGATGAGATTTTGGGGCATATTGGGAAGATTTGAGTATACGTATAACATGACCCAACTTTTCTTATTTCAACAAGATCCTTTTCCTATCACATTATTGCGTGTGATTTTTTTCCAGATAATTATTTAGAGTTCATGATCACATTTTGCTTAATCAGATTAAAGTTATTCAATTTAAATGAATTCTGATTACACGTAATCTGATTATGGGGTAATCAATTTACACTTAAACTAGAGTAAATATTTTTACACAAAATCCAATTGTCGTGGTGTGGGGTTGTGGAAGGAGCAGGAGGACCCTAATGCAGGACAACAAAACAGGATTTATTTAACAAAAGTCCAATAAAGCTGTATGGCAAAGAGCACAGGATTAACTCAAGATCAAAAAGCTCAAATGGTATGACAGAGTTCAGAGATCAAACTTATGGTCGGTCAGGCAGCAAAGAAGCCCAGGCTGGAAGGGATGGTAATGATGACGATGACCCGACAAAGAATTCTAGGGAATTGCCTTTAAATAGGCACCAGGATCCACAGGTGTGTGTTATCAGACCAATCACCCTCAGGTGTCCCTAATCAGGGTGATGAGGGAAGGTCCAGGGCTCCCTCTGGTGGCAGGGGATCATGACACAAATTACGGTTATTCAATTCGAAGAAATTTTGATTGTATCTAATTTGATTACAAATAATAAACTCACAGTATATTTGTATTATTTTGGTTTCCATGGGGACAGCAAAACTTAATTTTGCTTATATTATAACTCATAATTGAATTTGATCCAATTTATTCGGATTCATATGAACTTAATTTTAAAAAAAAAAATTGTAGTTAAACTTTTTGGGAATAAACCCCCCCAAAAACAAATGTTTTACCGAAAGCAAAGCAATCTGAATAAGCGACATTGGGTGCGGAAATGCTGGCCAGCTGCGTATGTCATTTTTATTTTTCTTGTCACAATCTCTGATATTTTTGAAGTGTCTAATCTGATTTGAAAATGTAACGTCAGTGTTTTTGTGGAGTTTTGATGCCTTGAAATAATTATTTCCCCTCATAAAACAACAATGCGAGGTGCCATTATTGTCCAACTGGCGTGACATGTCTCACAAACAAAAAACAGCGCAGTACTGAGCAGTCACTATGGCAGTTACGTCAGTAAGCAATTAGCAAGTTTTTCTGTTCGGTATTTGGATGATTTTCAAATGCCAAGTTGTGCTTGGCCACGGCTTTTGTTTCCTATCCCACATTCTAACGTAAACAGGAAGGTTTTAAGTGCAGGTGCTCTGCTTTTACTCAGTCCCAAAAAGGGAGGACCCTTTTTTAATAAATTCAGTGTCAGAAAATAATATAAAACTGAATAAATGTATCTAAAAAAATTACTCCGGCAAATATCACATTCCTAAGCTAACATACCATGTTTACCTGCATACGCTATGAGATGTTAATTATCACCTATTTAAATCACATCACCCCTCAAAGTCATTCTAATGAAGTTCAAAAGAAGCTGAAGCCTTTTTTGTTCAAATTTTGACTAAAAAAATTGGCTTAAAACACCAAATAAACTTTATGAATCATTCATAAGCCCCCTTCGCCTCCCACCATACTGATGTCTTAAATTCCAGGCTGAACGAAGCGCTCACGCTGCTGTTGAAACATCTTATTGACTTGTCTTACACATGGTGCAACACGGTCCATGGGGAGGGTGATCATTGCCCAAAGGATCTAAACGGAGTTCATTAATGTTATCCACTCAACCCTTTCATCCACACCTAAACTCAGCTGGTGTTCTTCTCCTGCAGTTTACATGTTTTCTCTCATATTTACAGTTTTAGATTTAACCTGTTTGGAAATTCAAGGGTGTTTTTTTTTTTTTTTTATCGTCCTCTACTCGTCTTTAAGAGTTGTTTCCGCCCCAGTAATGTGTGAGTTTCATTGTGTCCTTGGCTGTGTGTTTAGGGGTGGGGGTTCTGATAAGAATTCCAGCCTTCCTGTATATCAATAAATAATATTCCAGCTAGCAGATTACCGGCTAGCCTTCAGCTGATGTTCACAGATAGTACAAGGTGCACTGTCCAATCCTTCATTCCTCTCTCCTCATTTCCTATCCCTCTTTCCTCCTTTTCTCTCTTCTCCTGCCCGCCTCCCCCTGTCTCTGCCTTGTTCGACCCCTCTGCACAGCTGCCTGCAGATAGTAATTAATCAGGGGATCGATGTGAAGCCTATCTCCAAGCCGAGGCGTCTATAATGTCGATAATGCCGCTCGATGGTTTTCTCTCCCCGGAGAGCTGATAGTCTTCAGGGCAAACAGGCCTTACTTTGCATACAGCAGCCCGAGAAGATCACTTTTGGTACTCACTGTATTTAAAAGTGGGTTGCATACAGTCATTGCCAAAAGTATTTGCTCACCTGTTTCATTATAATTTAGTTTGCCGTTCATTTCACAGATGTATAAAAGCAACATCGAGCAATGCGGACTAGAATGTGAAAGAGGCGTTAAATATTCTGGTGTGTTCGCCCAAATGTGGAGGTCGCAAATTCTTTGGATACGAATTTAACCACACCATTAATTTCACATCCAGTGTCAGCGGTGACAAACTAATTGAGATAAGATCACATACTTTCTGTTGATCAATCACTACAGAACTCTAAACTTCATGAGGCTCAAAAACTGCTGAGAACTTTATGGAATGGGTTTTGATGTTGACCAACTGCCTCCAAAACAAAACGTCAGATGTAAATGAAGCGCAGCAATACATGTCCATGGTGACATGTATTGGTATAAACAAAGACTGTATCAAAGAACTGGACACAGAAAGTCATTTTCGTCTGCGTTCCAAATGGGTAGTAACTCCAAAAAGTCTCATCGCCCACTGAGTCCTATTGAAAAATCCCCATTCTGGCTCTGTTAGCCTGCTCTAAAGTATTTTTTTTAGTCTATATTTGCCTCGTAGCACAAGCTATTGGAGTTGTTTTATTGGCCGATTCGATGCACCTTTTTAAAAAATATAGTGACTGTTCAGCCCACATTTGACAAATTTGATTGACAGAGTTTACTTAGCTAATGACAGTAGGCAGCCAGATTGTGAGTCAGACAGATTGGCAGTTAGACTCTCCAGTGGCAGGTGGAGGGGGAAAAGCTCGTTTTAGGTTGAGAAGGTGGTTGCCATGCAAACGCACTCGAGACCAATGCCTGCATATACTTGCCTCCAAAAATTTCCCGTGACGCCTACAGTAAGTCAGGAGGTAGTGACTGAAAAGGCTTCATTTGGATGAGGCCGAACATTAGGGTTGACATCTTCTTTCTACTTTTAGTGGGATTAATTACAGCAGCACTGGACTGTAGAGCAGTTGAAACATCTTTTCTGAAAGGATGAATCACATGTTTCTTTCTGTCATTCTGTGTAACGATCTTGGCCTTGATAGTTGACATGACAATGGTAATTGTTTGACTCAGTCTCAGTCAATTGTCCTAGGTCTAAAGTACGGTGGAGGAAGTATTACAGTATGGGAGTGTTCTTCAGAAGCAGGTTGTGGCCTCTTAGTTTCAGTTAAAAAAAAAAAAAACTCTGAAACTTTTTTTGAACTGTTCCATATTGACATCTTTTGGATTAAAGTGGAGACTAAAAGGTGACCACCTCATCAAACATGGACGCTTTTAGAAAGTTTTTGTGGTCATGATGGACCAAGGGTGTCATGTCCTAGTGATTGTGGACAACTTTGTGACTCGTTCCAGGACAAGATGTTGGATCCACAATGTGTCACGTAAATTCCAGGAGTAAATAGCCTATTTGGTTTGTGAATGTTGCAACCCTGGCTTTAGATAATCGTAGTGTAGACGGCCATTTTCACCACTGTTACAAGTCTGACAAATTTTATAAACTCCTTTACAAAGTTCCCCTTGAGATGAGTTTCCCATCTCATTTTGGAAGGGTTAAAACAAAGAAAGTAAAACATATAATTACCAAAAGAAAAAGCTGCACAAAACAAAAATGAAATACCAGACAAAACAAATCGAACTTGCTCCTCCACACTAAGGATATTACGGTAATATAATTTTGCAAACGTAGCTGCAAATAATGGTGCAATATTCAATGATTTCAGTTAATACTTAAAAAAACAAAAAGAATTACTATCCTCACCGGGGAAATTTGTGTGCTGCACTCCTTACACCGCAGCAGGCTGCCCTTCGGCAGCGCCAATGGTGGGAGAAGCAGGGGTTAGGTGTCTTCTCTAAGGGCCCTAGACGGTGGTCTCAGTGGGAATCAAACCCACGACCCTCCGGCCCGCGGGCGAGCGCTCTAGCGCTGATCCACCGTCTCCCAAATACTATAATAAATCTGTGATGACTAAGAGAGAGCTAATCTGCAGCTTTAATCCCAAACAAACCAATACATTGCTTTTTTTCTTATTCCTTCGGGAGTCCTCTGTTACTTCTTCAAGGTACCAATTACATGTGGTCAAAATGCGTCTTTGGTTATTACCGCTACACACCTGGAGCTTTTTTATTAGTTTAAGGTGTAAAATGGATCAATTCATTAAGATGCATTTGAGTGTCAATGGCCGGAAAGCGAAGCCCCGCAACAGAATAATGAAGATTTTCCAAAGGATTTAAAAAATGCATTAAATTTACTGATATTATAAGTATGTCGGTCAGGCCCTGAAGCACATTTAATAGACTCTGATTAACTTTTCTTCCCTCGGTCTTACACAGGATATGTAAATGATGGAGCACTGAAGATTGTATTGGCTTGATGTCTGTTCTTTCTGGCTTCCTGCTTATATAACGTATAGTTAGTCTAATTCTTCCAGATGTGTAAAGCAAGCCAAGGAATTTCTCAGAAGGAGGTCTGGGATTATGGTTTTATATCTCCAACTCATTGTCTGTGCACAGCGGAAGCATCTATAAGCAACAGTTTAATAAAGGAAGAGAAACCTCCCCCCATCTCATCAGTAAGCCTTCTCAGCCTCGCTTCGAAGGGCGGGTTGGGATTTTTCTACCCTGAAAGCATAAGCATTCCTTCCACATCTCCTCGGTCATTTCCATATTTACAGTCGGCCATGCTAATCATGTTTGTTGAGATGTATAAGTACTGCGCATGAGCTGAATGAAGAGGGGAAGGTTTTTCTGCTCTGTGGAGGTGTAAGGGATAAAAAAAATTACCCCTATTTCTGGAAATGAACGTCTCCTCATGTGGTAATCCAATTTCAAAAGACAAAACGAGCCGTCTTACGTAACTTGGACGGCACAGGCTTCTTTGCTAATTATGGTGTTAATGCTCAGAGAAGAATTCCCCTGATTTCAAACACAGATTTTTGCAGATATGTCTGCTTGGTTGGTGCAGCCAGGACTTCTAAAAACAAACCTTGTTAATTTGGAAGAGAGATTTAAATCTTTTTCTTCACTCCCAGACACAATCCCACTCCTAAAGTACCAGAACTAGAAATGAGCTCGTTTATAAAATTATTTAACATAATTGTAAAACGGGATGTGACATCCATCCGTATTTTGCCTTCTCACCCACATGTGAGCGCACAGTGTCACCAATTCGTCTTCATTTTTCTTGCAGCCCACATTGATCTCCACCCAGATTTTTTCTAGAAATCAGCCAACTTCAATTCTGTTTTATTTCTACAACACAAGATCCCAACAAAATAATCTCAAAGGCTTCACACACAGACAGGAGTGATGGTAATTTAGGGGATTAGAAAACATGGGGATAAGCGTTGACTGTTAGGACAAGAACCAGGCATCTGGAACAGTCCTTGCTCACCCAGAGAGAAGAGCGGAGAGATAGGATCAATATGTTTACAGTACTGTATTAATTGGTAAAGATTAAAATAAAGAAGGAAATACCTTGTCAAAAAATTGTGCAGAAAAGATAGCTTGTAGGTGACATGCTCTTTGGTCAGGGAATCTTAGAATGATAAATACAAAGAAATCAATAGATTAAATATCAATATAATTAAATATATAATTGGAAAGATAAATAGTTCCGTCTCCAAGTGACCTGCCCGCGACTATTAAGCTGTTTTAAACGGTCTGCTTCTCTCACTTGAGCAGGGATTTTATTGCATAAAATAGTGGCTTGGTGGCTAAAGGCTCTACCTCCTGACGGACTTTTAGAAATTCAAGGAACCCCTAACAGTCCTGATGAACAGTTACTTACAATGTGTAGAAGGAAATAAATAAATGAAGACAATTAAAATAAACATTTAGATACCAGGTGATCCTTATGCCTACTTTCTGATTTTTCTTCACTTCCTCTTTCCCTCGCGGGTGCCTCCAGGCTAATTCTCTCCTCAGATGGTGCGGCTCTCATTTGCATGCCTATCGAAATATTCAGACTTTCCAGCAGAAACTACAGGAAGGTGGGGGTTGTTAAAATGTTAATTAGCTACCTCTTCATCCATTTTTTTATACCATTCATATCCTCTACCATACTTTCTGCCTCATAGGCTTTGAAATGTCTTAGCATGTACTCACTGTAGGTATGGTTGGGCCCGAATATGATTGTAACCCCTTCTCCGAGTTCTCCTTTGCCTGCAATCACATAGTTTCTTGATTTGTGCTCGAGCATGCTTACATTAGTATGATGTGATGGTTTCTGGATAAACTGTTATGGAGTCCATTGTTCTTGTAACTTTAAGTTGTTTGTGTGACGGTGGTCCAAAGTCCTTGCAGCCTGTTGCTAAAGCGCTCTGTTGTGACTTGTTTTGCGGTCCAGAATTATTAGTGCTCACACTACATGTGAAATACACCCAAGTCCAACTGAACCTCCTTCAGGCGGACTAGGAACTAGGAACGACTAAACAAACTACGCCCAGGCACTGTTCGGAGCGCTCATACTAGAAAAACAAACCACACTTTGGTGGTCAAATACACTCAAGGACGTTTCAAATTCCGTTATGTGAGTAGTTGTTCACAGGACGACTTTGTCTCATTCAAGCTCCATCCTAGTTTAGTCCCAACTCTGAAACACTTTCAAAGTTCTGTTCCCGTGGTTCTCGGATTCTGAAATGGTTTATATTGAACCAAAACATCACAGCTGTGCATAGGTCCTAACCTTCCAGCAATACAAGAACGGGACTAATAGGATTTTGGGTGTAGTCAGGACCCGACCAACATGTCCTACAATATCTACATCTAACAGCTTGCTTAGTTCAGCCAAAGAGCAGACTGTGATGTATTTCTAGACCCAAGTTTAAACATCAAGCTTTCTAAGATGGTTAGTTAGTCAGTGATGTTCTAGAGTTATGGTTGTTCAGGTCCGGGCTCCCGGTGAGATTTCTAATGGATTTATAGGGTTTTTGTGAAAGAGGGTCAGCATGACCTCAGACAACTTCTTTGATTACTTCAGTTTTGTCTGTGTTTAGATGGATTAGACACATTGATCTGCTGGATTGAGAGACGGATGAATCCAAAGTTCTATAATCACCTGCAAGAGGTCTGATAAAAACAAAATGATCATCTGCATATAAAGTGACCGAACACACTATTCATTATCTATGATGTGGAAGAAATGATGGAACAAAAGAGGTCCCAGTATGGAGCCCTGGGCACTCCACAGATCAAGGTTACTTGATCTGAGACACAGATAACTATGTGACATTAGAACCACAGTGTGACCAGTAAAACCAGTATGATTCTACTTTTAGAAATTTAATGCTAAAAGATGATGATGAGATAAAAGGATTTTTTTTTTCTGATTCAAACTGGGAGAACGACGTTCAGTCCACACATCTGACTTCATAATTACCCTGTTCAACTTCCGGTTGGTGAAGGGTGATTGTCAGACGGTTTCCATGGTATCAGGTGTGCTGCCACGCCCCTTTCCCCACCTTGCTAAGGCATGAATTAGAGAACAGTGGGAGCTAAATTACAACTTAGCAGAGACCTCTGGCAGGAGGACAGGAAGAGAAGGATGATGAATGAGAGAAAGATCAGAACAGAAAGGTGGAGGGCGAGGTGCGTGGTGCAAAAGCACCGGCGTACACACGCATGCCAGCAGACAGAGAAAGTGCACCGTGAGGTAATGGGTGTGCAGCAGCGTTGGAGAGCAGAGGAGAGACACTTAAATGGCATTTCTGCTGTTTACTCCTCTCTCATCTCTGCTCTCCACCATGTCATGCTCTGAAAGCACTCAGGCTGATATGAGAGGCACATCGAGTCCTGCTGAGCTCCACAGCAGGAAGTGGACGGCGAGAGTGACAGATGAATATCGTTTTCATAAGCACGACTAAAATCTCCAAATTTCACTGAAAATTTGCCCCAATTTTTCCACATTTATAATCCAATAAATATAATCACTTATCTGGCTTTGGTGGAATAGTGAGATGTTTAAAAGGACTCGGTATTACAGCACCCTCTCTTCCCCCCACCCCGCTGCCCCTTAATTTAAAGGTTAATTTCTAATATAAAATGTGAATAAATTGACACCAAGATCATCTACAATTCTCTTAACAGCATGGCTCCACCTGTCATACATCCCAAACTTTGTCAGTTCATCTGTAGTTGGTATCAAATAACTGGACAGTTTTATTAAAATAAGTTCTCCGGTTTGGAAGGTATTGCTTTTACAAGAATTTGTGACATGATTGATTGGAACCTTGACCTCCGGTTGCATGACTCTGAACGCCTAATCAATTCAATTGTAGTTTATATCCTAATCAATTCCTCTATAGTTAGTACTGAGTAGCAATTTTCTTAAAATTCTCTTGATGATTTTGGAAATATGGGGTAAAGCTAGACAAAAACTGTGCAATATTTAGCCTGATTTTTGCTTTCATCCTTTTAATTAAAACAGATTGTATTCAAAATTTAAAGAAAGAGGGATTCTATTGATTATAAAACATTATTGATTTATTTTTATTGCATATTTTATAGAAGAAATCTTCTTCTGCTTCCATCATTTTCCTTCAGGGGCGCCACAGGAAGTCAGTTTCTTCCATCTAACCATATCTGCTGTATCCTCTACGGTCACACCAACTATCTTCATGTCTTCCTTCACTGTATCCATGAACCTCCTCTTTGGTCTTCCTCTAGTCCTTTTTCCTGGTGGTTCCAAACCCAGCATCCTTTTTCCGATGTACTCTCTCTCTCCTCTGCACATGTCCAAACCATCTCAGTCTGACCTCTTTGATTTTATCTCCAAAGTCCATCCTGGTCACTCCAAGAATGATCCTCAGCATCTTCATCTCTGCTACCTCCATCTCTGTTTCCTGTCTTTTCCTCAGTGCCACTGTCTGTAGACCAAACAGCATGGCCGGTCTCACCATGGTTTTGTACACTTTTCCTTTCATTTTAGCTGAAACTCTTCTATCACACATCACACCTGATACTTTTCTCCACCGGTTCAAACCGGCCTGCACATGCTTCTTCACCTCTTTTTCACACTCTCCATTGCTCTGGACTGTTGATCCTAAGTACTTAAAATCTGACTAATCTTCATCCTCTTCTTTTACAATTTCAAAATCAAACAAATTATTATCAAGAAAAACCTTTATTTGTCCCATTGCGAGGTTTGCATCAGATTAAAACAGAAGACATTGTTTGGTCACTCTTGGAAATATTTTTCTTGTTTTGATCTTGATGTGCTTTGAGAGGTTTGCTTAAAAATCTTTTTATGTTATCTTCCAACCGGGTCTTCTGGATCTCTGGACTAAGATAAGCTTTACACTCATGACTTAAAAGATTTTGATGTTGGTTTCAGTTTGTTTTGTGATAGAGACCCGCCCACGTCCTGCACGCATCCATCTGCAGCAGCCTGGCCACTTCCTGTTTGTGCTGCAGCCACTTGAGCCCATGACCTCTTTCCAGCCCTGCCTTGCTGTCTGTAGCCATTAGATTAATGAAAGAGTTACAAACCAAAGACAATACAAATGTAAAATAAGCACTTTTTAGATGTATATAGACTTTGTTCTAACCAGGTGTTTGATGTTCAGGCTATGGACGTACCTGCTTTGACGTTCTACTTATACTGATTGCTACCTACCCATCATCAGACAGACCTGGTATTACTAGAGGATAAATCTTAATTGTTTCCCTGCTCCAACAAACTGAAGCCACATAAAGAAGTCATTGTGCAGAACTCAGGCAGGTTTAAATTGATACAAAGTTGTCTAAAAAGGGCGTGTCCAGTTTTGCTGAGATAATATTATTTCATAGGGGATATGGATCAAATGGTGTTTTTATTTACTCAAATATGCAATTTATGCAATTTATTAAGTTTCACTTCTGTGTTTGACAGTGTAAATTTCCCCCTCCTCTCGCTCCGTGCTTAGTACCAGACCCTTGGTAAGTGCACAACACAGTGTAAATTATGATAGAGGCTGCAAACACAAGTCAAAGCACATCAAGTTTGCAAACGTAATGCAGATCATGTGAGTGTGACGGAGAACAAAATGCATGTCCAAGTACACAACGTGGTGTACAAATAGTACCTAACCCTAACCGTAACAAGTGTACAGGAGAGCCGGCAAATCACTCCTAACCCTAACCCCAACCCACAGTATGTGGGAATAGCATCATAGACATGGTAAAAACCTTCAAAAAGTTGACCCTGCATGAAACCCCCTATTTAAAGAGATCAGTGCTATTTTTCTGTTTTTCATTCAAATCTCCACAACAGACTTAGGATAACGACCCAAGGTAACCTCTAAGCGCCCTTCATCTTCCCACCATCAAAGGTATGTGACACTAAATGGTTTAGAAGATAGATGAATGATCTAAAACTGTTCACTTACTTGGGCAGGTACCACCTAGTACCTCTGCTCAATTTCATTTCACTCCAACTGAAAAGTTGGTTATCAATCAATAAGGGTCTGTTCCCAAGATTCCAGAAGTCAAGCAGTGAGTTGGCTGACTGTAGACGACACCATCAGGGCAAAACTCAAGCATCCGGTTCTGTTATTAGCTCAGTCGCCAAGATGGAGCTTGACCATGCTAAACTGTTTCATTTTGTTACGTCTTCTGAACCACTTGTCCCTATTGAAGTTGCGCCGTGCCCGGGCTTAATCTGGGCTGCTTTCAGGTTAGAGGCACGTTACACCCTGAACAGGACGCCAGTCTGTTGCGGGGCTATACACACATAACCATCCACACACACACTCACACTTTGGAGTTATTTCATAGTGGTCAATTTACCTAAGTGCATGTTTTTGGAGGGTGGGAAGAAAACGCAAACGGAGGAAACCCACGCCTACACGGGGAGAACATACAAACTCAACACTGAATGACCAGTGTTTCAAGCCCCGCCCCCACTCCAGGACTAGAACCCCAACCTTCTTGCTGTGAGGGCACTGTGCTAACCACTGCACCACCATGCAGCCCTATACTGTCTGTATTAGCCATTCCCAAAATTGAGAATTTAAAGGTAGAACAAAGACAATATTTAAAGAGTTTTATTCATGGGAGATGATAAATGGATTCTCCTTGTTTAGTGCTTTTCCACTTGCAACGGCACCAAAGACTCTTTACAATGTAGTTCGCATTCACCCTTCCACACACATTCCCACCTGATGGTGGAAGCTGCCATGCAACTTACTCAACCACTTCTCATCAGGAGCAACATGAGTTCCAGTTAGGGAATCAAACCCTTCGATTACAACAGAGGATCACTGTACCCACCAAACCTGTCATGAAGCGGTGTGCAGGTGGAAAGAGGAGGACCCAATTGCAGACAAAAAACATGGTTTATTTGAATTTGGCAGTCTTTTGATATTGTGAAAAGAAAAACAGTTTCAGCGGCACGGCAAAAGGTTATTGTCAGAAATGTGTTCATGGCCAGGCAACCAGGGACACCTGGCTGGGAGGGATGGTAAGACCCAACAGGGAAGTCCAGGGTGATTGCCCTTAAATAAATGGCAGGGTCCATAGATGTGTGACATCAGGAATCAATCTCAGGTGTTCCCTAATCAGGGTGATTAGGAACATCCAGGGCTTCCTCTGGCAGCAGGAGCGGGGATCCTGACAAAACCACGTTGTTCGTAATTCATCACCTTCCAACAAAATTTTAGAAAATTGAGATTTTACTCTCTTTTTTTCAGACTATAATGACTTTTTGAGCGCGTCTGTAATGCAGCAAGTGACTAAAGCAATAAAGTGCCCACCCACCTTAGAGTGAAAACAGCAATGATGCGAGGTCAGACATAGTCTGATTCATCAGACTGCAGTTTATTAGGAATATTACTCTTCTTTTTGGGGTGTTTTTCCCTTGATTGGCAAACCTGAATCAGGCGTTTCTCAGTGAAGTTGCACTAGAGAAAGTGAAGGTATTTCTCTGCATCGTGCAGAGCTTCAAACCACTTGTGGTTGCAGCTAAGACAGATGGCGAACTGTCAGTTCACCTCCAGCTGGATAAAGTGCTACCAGCCTGACGTCAAGAGCCCTCCACTGGAGCAGAGCCCTCAGCACAGACTCTTCACCTGCAAAAAAAAAAAAAGAGGTACACGGCACATCCACACCTACCAAGGCCCCGCTGGTGCACGCTGACACAAATGTAGACACGCACACATCTGCTGAGCTCTCTCACACACACAACCTACTTCACATGTAGAGCAGCATTCCCAGCTGAGTGCCTCTCTCCAACCTGGCAATTTCAGCGGAAAGAGAATCCAGCTAAAGTACACAGAGCGTCATGCTGATTTCACCACAGGGGGTCAGATGGCAGAATGGCCTCGCTTCAGCCCTCGTTACTGATCCAGCAAGATCCGACTCATCTGTCTCAATAGCACTTTATCCGCTACACTCGTCCACGCACGGAGTAATTGCAGAAATCTTGTAACGTCGTCTCGTATTTTTTGCTTTAAATTGCTCTAGCGTGGAGAGAAACATGCTCCTCCACACAGCAAACACCTGACAGGGATATTTTGGATGACATTTAGTTTCTAGGTTGCACAAGATGCTCCTATAAATGAATCATGAGTAAATCTGTGAGGTGTGAATAATAGATGGGAGGAGAAGTAAAAAACAAAGGAGCGCTGTGATTATTTGTTAATAAGACACTCTGGAGCATCACTAACTAGATCTCATTACCTCGCTACTCGCAGGCATCCACATGCACACATTCTCCCACCCACTTCATGCACACACCCCACATGCCAAACACATACAGAGGTCTCTCATCCTGCTAGACTATTTTTACCTGTGAAGCCTGCCGTTGCCTAGCACTCTGTAATTACATCCCACACTCCTCCGACGGATGATTAGAAGCAGTGATGGATGGGTTAACACTGTCACCCAAAGATGCCTGGGTGCACGGCTAATTATGCAACCATGCATGTGTCATATACCTGATACATGCGATAGCTCTCCGTCATAACCCCGGACTGATAAAGGTGGACGCCGTGTCTCGTTTTAATTAACAGATAAGACATAATGGAGCAACTCTGCCTCTGATTAATGGCTCTTTGGAGTGTCAGAAGTTTGCTTCATCAAACCTGGAGCTTCTGTTTTTCCTCAGCAGGTGTTGTGGTTTGTTCGGCGCGCTAACGTCACTCGGTGGCCTAATTTTACTTATTTTCCCAGAAAGCCCAGTCAAAAGTACTCTAAGCTGTATATTTATCAGCCGGAAAAAAAAGTCTAAATACCCACGGTTTCTCTTCAGGTATGGATTTTGTCAATTTGAAATAAATACACCAGCTAATACGTCGACAAAAACGCCAGCCGATCCAAAAGTGTGAACTTATAAATTGATAAGTAGATATGTAGGTATACTGTATATCAGACCAAATGGCGCTGACCTGGGGTCAGTGGTCGATCCCAAAACTTT
The DNA here is from genome assembly GCA_902685375.1 of Neostethus bicornis. Classification (NCBI taxonomy): domain Eukaryota; kingdom Metazoa; phylum Chordata; class Actinopteri; order Atheriniformes; family Phallostethidae; genus Neostethus; species Neostethus bicornis. The sequence continues at coordinate 3,824,997 of LR738552.1, forward strand.
TAATGCTTCATCTTCACATTGAATAGTTAGTGGATTACACGCTATGCAGATGACTTTCTGGTCTCTGTCTTGGATATTTAAAAGTATCAGTTATGTCTGATGACACATTATGCAGATGATACTCTGCTTTTCATTTGACTTCCATCAGGTTACTATGGATCTGTCGATTCTGAAGAGAAGGAACAACTTTGTCCAGATAAACAGACAAGCCAGTAGAGGCAGAATTTCTAAATCAGACCCAAAAAAACTTCTCCATGCTTGATCTGCAGTTTGACTGCTGTAGCAGTACTTCTTGATTTCACTAAACAAACTGCTGGAAATCTTCAGAACACAAAGAATCTGCTACCAAGGTACTGACTAGAACCATAATGGAATAAGTTCTGTCCTCAGGTCTCAATACACACTCCCTATAGCTCAGAGATCGAACTGTTGGAAGGTTACTGAGTTCACGGGATTCCTTGGTCTTTGTTTGTTCTCTTCTACCAACCACTACCACCAAGTTTTATTTGTGATCTTGAGACATTGATTGCTGTCTCTTCATATTTAAATGGTTGTTGGTTTTATGTGTTTTATTTTGGTGACATCACTTTAATTTCTTGCCCCGCGGCAGACTGGCAACCTGCTCAGGGTGTATCCTACCTCTCGCCTGGAATCAGCTGGGATAGCACGCTGCTTGCAAGACGCCCTTCACCTGCGACCCCATCAGGGATCAGCGGTTCAGAAGACAAAACCAATTTTATTTCTTTTATTGTGGGTGCTCTTGATGATTGTCTGTCTCTCTAGCGGTTCATTTTGTGGTAAATATCGAGGGGTAGCTCAATGGTAGAATGGCCGTCTTTGGACCAAAGAGTCGCTAGTTCGATTAACGATAAGCTCATGCCTATCAGTCCCTAGATAAGACACCTAATCCCCAGTTACTCCCTCCATTCGCACCGTCATGGCTGCCTGCTGTGGTGCAATGCAGCACAGTGATTTCCCCACGAGGGATTAATAAAGTACAAATAATAAAATAAATAAGACAACCAAAACCATTCATTTGGTTTTGGTTGGGAAGATTGGGAAGATGACCGAAACAAGAACACAGTCCTCATGAATAAAAGCAAACACAACAAAAACTTTAAAACAAGATATTTAATTAAATAATAAACTCAAAACTTTCAAATTTTTGCCATTTTTAAAAGATGTGATCGCTTGTGGAAGCTGCATTTGTCATCATCAGTTCAGTTTTAAACCAATTTCAAATTGTATTTTTAGACTGTTCTTTATTGTTTAATTTGTTAATGTTTTTATGTAGTTTTAACACATATTTTGTGTGAACGGATTTAAGTAGTTGTATATGAGAATCTTGGTTTCCAGATAAACGGGCTGTGGCTTCTCTGCCGTGTACCGCGAACCGGCTCTATTTTGTGTCTCTGCATTTACAATTTAGCCTTCGTTTGAGTCTGGAGATGAAGTGTGCGTGCCTTCTTATTCATGCAAAATGTGTGTGTGTGTTGCGTTTATGATTGCCACGACTGCAGCTGGGGCTGTGGGCTGAGTAATTGCCTGTCTTGGTAGGGAGAGCGTGGTAGCGAGCTAAAAGTCAAGTGCTCTCTTCCTGCTGTAGACCTCATTTGGATTCCACGTAGCTAGCTAGCGAGCTAGCGCCAGCCTTGGGCCTGTATTATTCATAACGTGACAGATAGCTCTCACTAAAAGCATTGGAAGTGGGCCAAGGTGGTGCTGGAGCGGCAGGGGGAGGCAAGCACCGCTGAACTCAGAGCTTGGAGGACTGGCGGCATGAAGAGGGGATGTGGAAATGAAGCAGCAGCCGTGAAAATGACACAAAAATCTCCACAAGGTTCTGGCAGGGAGAAAAGATAGTCTACAGGATTCTAACTTGGCACTCTTCATCCCCTCTGTTACCATGGAAACTTTGAGGGACTAGGTACATCTCACAGTTTTAAAGTCCATGTTAGACTGGGTAGATCTTAGAATATCTGCGTCTGATGAACTTGAAGGACTGGGTGAGTTGTGTTGCGGCAGAGAAACAATAGCAATGTTTACAAGACCATATAAGAAGTTTCTAAAGCCAGTCGGAGATGGCCGCTTCTGATTCTAATTAAGTTGATTCATAAACCCATCGATGTCTGTACCATAGACATGTTTTTTAATATCACTTTAGCAGCTGCATATTTATCTCCACGGTACAGTTGTGGGGTTTGAATCACACACAAATCCCTTTAAACGTTTTTGTGAAAAAGAAAAGGTTGCATCCACATATTTCCTGTTTTCTAGCAGCAGAGATTATTTTTGTTTCCAAGCGTGCTGAAAATATTGATCTGCTTAATAATGGAAAAGTATTCAAGAGTTTTTCCTTTAATTGAGTTCAACTGGCCAACTGATAATCACGAAACCAATTTCAGGAATCCAAAAAGCCACCATACAATCTGAACAAACCAAAACAATCCTCTTGATGACGCCTCAAAAACATTTACATCAGGGGTGCCCGTTACGTCGATCGCAAAGGCATTGTGGGTAGATTGCATGGCATTGAAAGCCTATCGTTAGCCTCACAATAACATCTGACCTGAAGTCAGCTGCTAGAGTTGCTAAAATTTAGGGACTCTTTTTTTTTTAAGAAGTGTTAATCTAGCTGCTTTTCTGCTGTTACTGGAGTTCTTTTGGAGTCTGTGACGTGAAATCACGTTGTTAAGCCTGTAATCAACGAGCAGCCCGCGGTGCTGCTGTGATGCAAAGTGCTGTGATTGTGTGCATGTGTAACAAATCGTGTTGTAGGAGTGGTTACAGCAGGCTTGAGGCGATCTGTTGGGGTTGGCGATGGTAACATGGGACTGGTAGATCTCAGGAGGTTTAATATTTGAAAAGCAGATCTTGGGACAAAAAAGGTTGGGCACCCCTGATTTACATAATAACTTGAAACACTCTGTGTACACGTCATAAACAATAACATATAACTTATCACTACCGCAAAACCACTCAATCATTTTACTTACAGTAAGTAAGTAAGTTGGAGCAGGGACAGGTTGAGTTTGCTCCTCAAGGCCCAGAGCCGGTGGAGCGGAACCTTCAGAGAGAATAATTATAACAAAGCACGCTTTGTTCTTCATCTCTAAACGAAATCGGGATACAATGATTGGAGTTGTTACAGGAGGCGAATGGAGACTATCAGACGGTCATGTTTAGTAGAAGAAAACAATGCGAATAACACGACAAGAAGCAGCAGGGCTAGAAGTCGTCACAAAGACGAGAAGCAGGGAGAGAAGAGTTATCCACCCCCACCGTGCTCTGGAAGCCTCCATGTGCAGCAGCAGATAAGGTCGCATTCATCACAATCTGCCACTTCTTTCCCAAAACCCAAAAAAACACCAGTGTACCCCCCTCCCTTCCCCAACCCCCACCGCTCTGTGAAGTATCTGTCATCCAAACCCAAATTTGCATATTTAATGATTAAAGCGTGTAAAGAAGCGCGTGTGGGCTGGAGTTTGGATGTGTCGCTCTGTCATTAGCGTGAGGAGCCTCGGGGTGCATTCCAGCCTGGCTCTGGTTCAGCTGGACACTGATTGGTCGGGAACATTCTCCATCGGATCACCCAGCCTCTAACGCCAAGCTGCCAATCTCACTGTAGCACACACTGTTTATTGTCTTTGTGCTGCTGGTGACATGCTGCCGAATCACCCCTCTGACATCACCTGGCGTCAGGTGAACAGGTGCTGTTTATTCATCCTTCTTTCTTTTTTTATTTATTCACCCGCCCCGCTGAGCGGAGACATGAAAGAGAATAACGGATGCTGTTCTGTGAGCGTGCCAGAGGGACCTCGGTCGTGAAGAGTGGGGGTGGGAAAAGGAGGTTAGATGTTCAGGGCCAGCTCCAGGCTCAGGCACACTTTGACCCTTAACCTCAGAACCTCCACACAACCCCTCCTAAGCTTTTTCCTCTATCCCCTTCCTAACCTGCGGCCAGCCCTCTCCTCACAGCAGCTGCCAACTACATCACATCAATGCCAGAGAACACCCTTACCACCAGTCCCTCACCCACCCTCTGCATTGGTAGAGAGATGAAAACAGAATTATTCTTCTACTCTACAGTTCTGATGAATTCATGGTCGTGATGAAGTCCTTCCTCAGGGGTTTTCTCAATATCTTCATTGTGACATCACATATTGCTGCACATGCATCAGGAGAACCCTTGTTCCACTATCATCCACAATGAAAACCGACTGTTCTATCATTATCATGATGAGAACCTCATGAACCAGCTTCATTCAATTCTATTTTATTTCTATATCCCAACAAAAAATCCACAAGAATTGGTCTTGAGATAAAAAATAACTAATTATTAAACCAAACCTTGGACATTACTGCCCTGAAACCCTCCCTCTCAATCTGGAAAAGTCTTAAAAAAATATAAGGGATATGATAAAAAAGGAAACCTCATGGAGAGCCACATAAAGCAGAGATCTCTCATGACAGACAGGCAATGCACCCATGGCTGTTAATTAAAAATATGTTACTGTAACTCTACAACTACATGTTTGAAGAATTCAGCTGTTGAGTTTCATCCTGATAGAAATAGACGGTAGCTGGGGGCAAACGCGAGGAACCACGAATGAGATTAGGGCTACAGGACAGGAAAGCTGGGAGTCAGCCAAAGTTGATGTGGAGTTGCCCCAAACGATTCTTCGAGTGATTCTGGTAATTTGATTACAAAGGTTTCTCTTTTCTTTTTTTTTTTTTTTTTGGCCTCAAATTTTTTTTTTTCCATTTTTGTTCATTATTTTCTTTACACTACCGGGGTGGAACCTTTGGCACCGAGAGCATGTTTCGACTGTAAATAACGCATCGCCGCAGCTAGCATTTGCTTGCTTATTCAATGAATCGAACAATATACTTGAAAGATTAATCGATGACTTCATTGCCTCCTCAGTCAGAAGTGGAACACAGATGATCTAGAAAAGGGGTGGGCAAATTTTTTGACTCGTGGGCCACATCGAGTTCTAACATTTGACAAAGGGCCCAGAACAGGAGCAGATGGATGGCATGCTTTGGTAACCTCTAGATTAGACCGATAGAATGGCGCACTAGATTTTAAACAAGCACGCTAAATGTTACATCAAGAGCGCTAAATTCCAAATCTAGCGGCGCTGGGTCTGAAATGTAGTGCGTTAGCGCTTAAAAACGTGTATTTAGTTGCACTAGGTTTGAAATCTAAGCGCTTGATGTAACATTTTGCTTGTTTTAACATCTAACACGCTTGTTTACGTGTGTGTATTGGCCCTGATGGCTTTCCATATCATAGAGTGCGCCATCTAGCGAGGAAACATCAGAATTGCAGCAGAAATAAAACACGAACAAGGTTTATTTATTTAAAATTTTTTTTTTTTTTTCAAGTTCGGCGGGTCAGATTAAAACGTTAAATGGGCTGCATGTGGCCCGCGGGCCAGAGTTTGCCCATGCCTGATCTAGGACAACATGTGAATCGTACTGTACCAACTAGTAGTGTGGAGCGATAAAAAAAATGTTAGAGGATAGCGGAAAGGAATAACAGAGAGTACAGAACCAATGATGTACACATCATCCATGATGTGTATAGAGTTCTATTTGTTTGTGAATATTTGTGTTGATCAAGTAAACCAGTGGTGTCAAGCTTAAATATCCGATGGACCAAAATTCAATACTGGACCAAAGTCCCAGGCCAAGCGTACTATATTAGTATTAAAAAATTCTTGAAATTCCTTGGATGTAACATGATTCCTTTCATATTAACTTCAACAGGGTTTGCTTAAAAACTGAATATAGGACAAGAAAAGTATGTCATACAATAAATTTCCAAACATGCAAAACTGCACCATGTTTGTGTTTTGATCAGTAGTTTGATGGAACTGGGAAATTAGCAAAAATATTGTTTAAAAAATATCCATAATTATGATCACAAATATTGGCTTTAAACACCATTTTTTTAGACTCTATGACACCAAAGCAGTCATTGGTTCATCGTTTTTATTTCAACCTAAAGCTACCAAGTAGATTTTTAGATGAGATAATGTAAAATTTGATTTTGGGGTTGGGTCGGAAATGCAGGAATAAAACTGGGATTAGTTTTTCTTGTTCTGTTTAGCTCCAACAGAAAAAGAAAACAGAGAAGTGTTGGGGGAACGGAGCCTCTGCAGGAAGGTTCTTGTGGTGAAAAAGCAGCCGATGGGGCTCTTACTCACTGATTGGCTCCATTTACAGGTCGTGATTGGCTCACTCATCACAGTGAGACGCACACAACCTGAAAAGAAATTTTTCACAAGTACCTTTTTCCCAAATGTTTCCTACATGTGCAACAAACCATGTGTTCCATTGATTTTTTGGTAAACCTTTTAATAAAAACATCTTCAGCCCACACAAGCCAAAAGAGAAGAAATACTTCATCCAAAATGGCTGATGGGCTAGCATCTAGCTAGAAGAGGGCCGTGTGTGGGTGGAGGTGATTGATTGAAGTCATTACGCCGGTGGAGAGACTCCTTACCTGGCTAATCCAGGAGTGATTCTAGCTGCAGGATGACAGATAGCCACATTACTCCTTCCCAATCAGTGGCACAGCGTGGGAGATAGCTGCCATGATGCACGCATCCATACCTGGAAATAAGTCATCCTCTGATTCTTATTTCCCATTGACTATACAGGAGTGAACTTAGTGAGTGTGATGTCGCCACTAGCGTTCAATGACACCCATTACGTCGCCATTTTCTGGTGACATAATGGGCGGGGTTAAAATTTTTGAGCTGGAAAATGCAGTTATTGCTTCATTCTGCGTTCACATGGTGACCACATTGACAACCAGGAGTGAGCTTTTTGAAGACACACGCCCCTATTACACGAAACCCTGAATTCATATGACTTTCTGGTGTCATTTTATCAGTAATCATTTCAATCAAACATATCAAACAGCTGTTGCATTATTTAAACACCAGTTATTTTATGTTGAGAGCAAACAGTACCAAAAACATTTTTAAAACTTTGAAGAATGTGTGTTACGACTCGTATGGTCTAGGGTTAGGCCGATACGTAGACGGATGTTATGATTAATCCCCGGGAGTGGAACACCGTTGAAGAATGAAGCAAAGTAGGGTGTTGAAGAAATGATTTATTTACAATCAGTCTTAACAACTGAAAAACTTCTTTTGAGAGGGCAGCAGACCGGTCCTCTATCAGTTTGGCACCAGACCTTCTAAATCAGCCAACTAGCAATCATCTGTAACTGCCAACAGGTAGGGAAGTTGGGAGCCTGGGTGGCAGAGGTAAGGGAAAAACACAAGCAGATGACAAAAGCAAAACCCAAACATTCCCCAAATGCCCATAACAATGTGTTTTAACAAAGGTAAAAGAGCGAGATAACAATAGTAACTGAGTTTAGCTGTAAATTTCTCAATGGAAGTCAATGTGCAGTGTGATTAAAAAAAAAAAAAAAACAAATCTTAAAAATTTATTTCACTTTGACCCCTCTTTGTTGAAAGAATACCTGTCCTCAAATGGCTTAATCACTTGGTGTGTTTGCTGCCTGCCCACAAACACACTCAAAAATACATTTCCTGCTGTCCAAGCATAGACGAACAGTTTCAACTCCAGGCACACTGATATTGCGTGTATGTCAATTCATTGGAGTAAATTGACGCATTAATTGTTTTTGGCCCAGCCTGGGTTGACATGTCCAGCTTGGCAACAATCTCCAACCTAATCGCAGAGATCCTTAAATAGCATTTGTTTCTATTGGAATTGCAAACTTTTGCTAATCAAACTTTGATGATGAAATTTCCTAAATACTGTAGCAATTTAACTTTTTTGATTTGTCATCTGTAGCATGAAGCGGAGTGCAGGTGGAAAGAGGAGGACCCAATTGCAGACAGAAAACATGGTTTATTTGAATTTGACCGTCCATTAATACTGTTGGAATAAAAGCAAAGTTTCAGTGACATGGTAAAAGGTTATTGCAAGAATGTGTATTTGGTCAAGCAAATAGACCTGGCTGGAAGGGATTTGTATGACCTGGCTGGGAAGTCCGAGGTGATTGCCCTTAAATAGCTGGCAGGGTGCACAGGTGTGTGGATTCAGTAATCATCCTCAGGTGACCCTAAATCAGGTTGATGAAAAACATCCAGGGCTCCCTCTGGTGGCAGAAGAGGGGATCATGACAATCTGTGATACTTTAGAAAAGTTCCTACTTTACCCGCAGACTGAAGTGGATCGCTAGATCAGGTTGTAATAGTATAATGATCGTACTATAATTTTAAAGTACCATAGTTTTGTTATAATAGTTACAACAGTGTCTGCCCAATCAGCTGCTGATGTCTCAATAACAAAAATCCACATGTTTTGTTATGTAACATCAAATCTAAAGAGTTGTTTTTGGTTTGAGAAACCATCTGAGCCATCTTATCTGTAATGCACTGAGTGGCTCCCCACCTCCCCCCACGATCCCCGCAGCTGCACTCCAGCACATGATAGCAGCGCTATCAGCACGCTGCACAAACACCCCGTTTTACTCACAAGCAAGCTGTTTGACATTTGCTAGATAGGACAAAAGGAGGTAAATGTGAGCAGTGAGCATCTTCACATTGAGGAGAAATGTTCCTATCTGGACAGGAAAATGTAAGCGCAGAGATTCCCACCCCCGGAATGATACGTTACGAGTTTTAAAAAAAAATAACACATTTTTCTTTTAAAGATACTTTTTACTAATTGTGATATGTCTCAATTACCTGCAAATTACAGGTTATTGGTCACATTACCTTCATTTAGTTACTAACCATGTCTTTGATTTTCACCTCGCCACTGTCACTGAAAAGAGGGTACGCTTAAAGAGTTGATATAATTCCCAAAAATTTTTGGGAGGTTTCTACCATGTTGGAAAACACATGGATTTTTATTTTATTTATGCATATTTGAGTCATTTGCAATCTTTCCCAATCATTATCCAGATACCCTATGAATGCCAGGAAAAGCCAGGAAGCAGAGATGGAGGTAGCAGAGATGAAGATGCTGAGGATCTCTCTGGGAGTGACCAGGATGGACAGGATTAGAAATGAGTACATCAGGAGAACAGCACATGTTAGAGGTTTTGGGGACAAAGTTCGAGAGGCAAGACTGAGATGGTTTGGGCACGTAGAGAGGAGAGAGAGAGAGTACATAGGAAGAAGGATGCTGGATTTAGAACCACCTGAAAAGAGGACTAGAGGAAGACCAAAGAGGAGGTTCATGGATACAGTGAAGGAAGACATGAAGATAGTTGGTGTGACCAAAGAGGATACTGCAGATAGGAATAGATGGAAGAAACTGACTTGCTGTGGCGACCCCTAAAGGGAAATGCCGAAAGAAGAAGAAGACCCTATGAATGCCAGGATAGTTCTTGGCCATGGATAGTGTTCTTTACCATGCCCACATTTCAACGTAAGAAGGACGTATTTTAGAGTACGTGCTTTGTTCACGCTCTTTGCCACCAAAGAAAAAAAAAAAACTAGTTTTGCTAACTCGATATACTTCACACTGTATTTACACAGTGTTGTGTACACACCAAGGGGCAGGACCACCCTGGAATCAATAGGGAAGAGTACTCATGGAGTAAAAAATAGAAGTTCAAAAACAAAACTTAAAAAAAAAAAAAAAAAAAAGACAAGAATTATTACCCAGAAAAGCACAACACCACTATTAAGCTTTTAATTTTGGTTTAAAATCATATTATTTTTTCTGCCTGCATAGTTGGTCATGAGTAACTGTATGCAGTTTCAATAAAATATCTCCAGTGATTTTGGTGATATTATAGGCAGAGCCATAAAAATAATTCCGTTCCGTCATCTTCCGCTTGTTCCGGGGCTGGGTCGCGGGGGCAACAGCCTCAAACAGGAAGCCCAGGCTTCTCTCACCCCGGCTGCATCCTCCAGCTCACCTGGAAGGATCCCAAGTTTTTCCCTGGCCACCTGTGAAACATAGTCTCTCCAGCGGGTCTGTCGTCTGCTCCTTGGTCTCCTCCCGGTGAGACGTGCCCAAAACACCTCGCCGGCGAGGCGCTCGGGGGGCATTCTGACCAGATGCCTGAACCACCCCATCTGGCTCCTCTCGACCTGGAGGAGGAGCGGCTCGACACCGAGCTCCTCCCGGATGGCAGAACTCCTCACCCAATCTCTGAGTGAGAGCCCAGCCACTCTACAGAGGAAGCTCATTTCGGCCGCTTGTATCCGCGATCTCATTCTTTCGGTCACCACCCACAGCTGGTGACCATGGTGAGGGTCGGAACATAGATCAACTTGTAAATCGAGAGCTTTGCTTCTCGGCTCAGCTCTCTCTTTACCACGACGGACCGTTGCAGTGTCCTAGTTATTGCTGACGTCGCACCGATCCGTCTGTCGATCTCCCGCTCCATCCTTCCCCCACTCGTGAACAAGACCTCGAGATACTTAAACTTCTCCATTTGGGGCAGGAAAATAGTATTTTCAGGAAACTAAAAATTTAGTGGTTCATATAAAAATAGTACTTTTAGGAAACATCTTGATGAATTAAATGCTGAAGAAGATTTTTAAAAGAATCCAAAACAGCGGCTGTGAGTTAAATTTGAAGAGAAAATATTTGAAAGTCTTTGCTTTTGAGGTAATCTCACAATATGGAGATTATCTGTGTGTTTTAAACACACCATCTGGATGGATTAAACTCGTTAACACAACAACACTGAATCAAATTTAAATATGTTGAAGGCAAAAAAAGAAAAAGAGAAAATATTTTACTTAAAGTCCATTTCATTCATTTTTAGTTTGGGGTGTTTAAACCTTCAAACCAACAACCTCCCCAATCCCGATGAGAGCTGCAGGTTTACTGTAGAATCTATATAAAATGTAAATTTTTTTTATTCTAATGATTCATGTTAATCGTCGCCTCTCTGCTGAAACATTCACAATCCGACACGTAATTATTGGGCTTCTCTCATCTAAGTTTGAGTAGCAGTGTGTGTATATGTGTTTGGTGCGAGGGGGGTTCCACGCCTGAGCTGTGAAGTAATATTTTATGAGTTTCAGAGAAGCCTGACAGGCGTCTGTGTGTGTGGACCAAAGCAGCTGATACACGAGCGCGAGCCGCCAGAAAACGCCCCAAATTGCAGCGTCTGCTCAGCACTGAGCCTCCTTCCACCCAGAGACGCTCTTTTGTTCTTTCGCGCTGGCAGAGGAAACCTGACAGCTCTGAAATGATGCCTCCTCCTCCTCCACGTCCTTTCAGCTTCTACACCTTCATCTCTGGGTTTTATTTCCCCCCACACGCGCACACACACTCAAAAGAGGCTCAAACACACGTGAAAATGCACAAAAACATACATTCTCCCATCTGTCTCGCTCCTCTAGCCTCTAATTTTCCTCCCTAGCTCTTATTTTCTGCCTGCCCTCTCTCTCCTTTCTTTCCTGCCTGGCTGGCTTCGAGGATGGCGAATCCCTGGTGGATTTCTGGAGGGTATCACCATGGAGACGGGCTCTGCCACACGTGTCTATAGATCCTCCTGCTGGATCGGGAGCACAGTCGGAGGTGGTGCATTCACCCCCAGCCGGCTCTGTGGAGGCAGCATCAGCCTCTCGTTCCCGCGTCATTGTGACAAATAAAGCGGCGTGCTAATGAGTGGCTAAAGCTTTATAGCCGCTGAGAACGCCGGCTAATATGACTGCAGTGTCTGAAACGTCTGAGCAGGAACTGCCCCTCTCTCCTGCCCTGGCCACAGGAAAAGAGGTCCACTCTGTTTTAAGGGGCCTCTCATTCACACTGTAATAGAATTTGTTCCTTCTTGAAGCGCTAAGGATGGCCACTCCATAAAAAATGAAGTGATCTTTTTTGTCATCAGAAGCTCTGATTACTCGCTCTCACTGCACTTTTTCCACCGAAGCAGCATCTTGTCACATCCTTCCTTTTCTCCTCACTCATCCTCATTTTAAATACCTCTTTATTATTTCTGAAATTTTAATTGAGATGTGGGATGCAGGGATGATGGTGGAGCAGTTAGTTGGATCGGCAAACTGTGGCTCAGTCTAAAGCGTCTTCCAGAGTCTCAGTCACCTGACAGGTCAGAGGATCCAAAACTCCTGAACCACTGATTAACGCCTTCTGAGAAGAAGGATTTCTTCTGGAACGAAACTTTTCTTCCATCAGAACTGCTGAGGTCCAAATTCTACGGCCTCGTTTATAAAGAGGTGCATATATCTTAAGCTGAGCAAGTGTTTTTTGCTTCGCTCATGCACTGTGTTAATGCCACACAAATTTGGGACTTGTAAAAATCTTTCTGACTCCTTTTTCACAACCCAAGCTTCGTACGTCACACATCTCAAGTGTGAGGCAACTTGATCTCCATCCCACCCCAACCGCGATTCTACAACTCCAAATATGGATGATACAGTGGACATGAAGCATATTCGATGGTCCTTAGATGTGCCAGGGTTACCTGTCACCCTCATGCAAATCTGTGAGGGGCACACGTCTGACAGAAATTTAAAAAGAAATGGTCGATCTTCAAAGTGGTGACGAAAAAACAAAAACAATGATTCCTGGTTTGTCAGCCACTGGAGGCCGTCCAAGTAATTCCCAGCTTAATGTGTTAATGATGTTACTGTAATTATTTTTAGCGCTTAAAAATGTGGATTTAGCATAGCTAGGTTTGAAATCTTAGCGCTTGATGTAACATTTTGCTTGTTTTAACATCTAGCACGCTTGTTTGCGTGGCTGGCTTTCCATATCTGTGCACACTGTTTATTTTGACAGCGTGCGCATCACGGACACACACATTTTAATGGGAACAGTGTTGCTGTTTTCTCAACAGAGCCAATGTATCTAGAGTATGCCATCTAGTGAAGAAACATTAGAATTGCAAGGGAAATAAAACATTAACAAGGTTTTTTTTTTTTCCCCAAGTTCAGCGAGCTGGATTAAAACGTTTAACGGGCTGCATGTGGCCCGCAGGCCGTAGTTTGCCCATGCATGCGGTTTAAAATTGAGTTTAAATGTTGTGATTGGTAATGTGCACATATCTTATTGTGTGACCTATGTTTCATCTGACAGGCATATGTGAGGGTTTTTTTTTTATTGTTTCCTTAAACCTTCAAGAGCATTATTTCCCTGCCTCATTTCTCTTCAAGTTCTCTGCACTGGTCTTGTCCTTCCCCACGTCTTACAATTTGCATACGGTAGTTCCTGGCTTGCCTTGAAGTTACTCAAAGGTCCAACCAGTCATGAACTTTTACAGATCGCTCAGTTGCAAAGATGTTGGCGTACATACAGGTTTGATGTAAGTACAGTTATAAAAGAGGCGCCTGGATCCATCCAACCAGATTTCAATTATTTCCTCTTTTTACATGATGTGACTTCTCTCAATCATTCTTCAGTTTCTTACATTTTTCAAGGATATCCTCCAGGCAATCTTTTTTCCATGGAAACCACTTCTAAAGAGGTTTCTGTTGAGAGATTTTTGGTTTCAAGTCTTGATTCTTGTCTTTCCTGGGTTTCTGATCTGGTAGATGGTGTCCAGTCTTGGTCTTCTATCCTTCACCTGTTCAGTCTGCCTCTATGCTGAGATGAATTCCTCTATGGGGAATCGTTGCCAGCGCGGAAGGACTTTATAGTATGGTTGACCACATTACAAACACCGTCTGGAGGGCTGCCTGCGTTTACGTTACGACTTCATCTCTATCTGTTCATTGGGCGAAAATTTTCCGATCGTGTGATAATGCTGCTATCCCTGAAACAGTTAATGGTGTACAATAAAATTGAGAGGAGGCATTAGGTGGCACCATTCTGGAAAGTTTGAACATAAAAAACACAAACATTTAAAATTTGTGAGTTTTGATATAAAAAAAAATCAAATGTATCAAATTTTCTTCTTCTAAGTTTTTCCTCATTCAGACTTTCTGTTTTAGGTCATGTCTCATCCTGACCCAAAACAATGATATGCACTTGACTTCTTTAGCATCCATTAGCTGATACTGGAGCAATTATTCCTCTCTTTTTTCCCTTTTTCTTTTTTTGAGCGATTCAGGTGCAGCCGCATTAATCGCTGTCAGACACTTTGCTGCATTCATGCTGCTTCATTGTTCGAGGCTCAAACACCGGAGCAGAATACAATAAGAGCAGGGAGAGGTGGGAACCTGTGTCTATTTGCCTCCTCTCCCCTCCTCTCCCCATGCAGTGTGCCTGCCTTGGCAGCTGCTAACCTGCTGGGACCAGCTCGTGATTTATTTGGAGAGGTCCTGGAACAGAGGGGCCAGGATGAGTGGCATTTTAATGTGCTTTTGAGATGTTTGGTCACAAGCACTATTGATCACTGTGCTGCAGCCGCCCCCACTACTCCCTCACTGTCCTGCAGACCCCCTCAGCACCTTGGGACAGGAGGGGGGCTTAGGTTGTCAGGCAGGGAATGAGTTTCCATGTAGGTTCAGATTAATGAAATGAGGCTCCTGGTTGCGGGTGGTGTGGGGGGGGGCGTCAGACCATTAAGGAATCTGTGGCCGAGGGGAGATTTAACCTGCTTCTGACTGATGGAAAGGTGTGTATGTGTGTGAGGATGGATGCAGTGTTGGATGTTGATGCGTAGTGGCACCAGAAAGCGTCCAGAGGTGGTGAAACCAGCAATAAAGGACTTTTTATTGCAGGGTGGGACTCTCTCCCTCACCTTACATCCCTCCCTGTACAGACTGTGTGACTATGTCCTGAATAATCAAACAGATTAGGCTGCTGGGATCAATAACGCAAGCAAATACTCAGATTATCAGATTAGGATCCGTCCCCTCTGGTGTCGATGGGAACCAGAGAATACATTGAATCCTCAGCAGGGATTTTTCAGGCTTCCTTACAGCCAATGCTGGATAGTCTGGAGGAGAATCTTAATGCAGCTACACCTTATTCAGCCTCATACTAGAGCAACTTAACATGTCTAAAACAAGCAGATAAAAAGAAACTAAGAAACGCAATGTGAGATAGACCAAATTCTCTAAGAAAACCCGGAAAAAGGAGACTGGCAAAGAAAATAGTAAAAAGAAAAGGGACTTAAAACTGACTGGTTTGTTAGGGAAACCACTTCCAGTGGAAAACTTTTTTGAATACTAAAGACTCCTTCTACGTTTTTCCGTTCTGTTCCGTCGTTTTCCGCTCATCCGTAGCCGGGTCGCGGGGGCAACAGCCTCAGACGGGAAGCCCAGGCTTCTCTCTCCCCGGCTGCATCCTCCAGCTCACCAGGAAGGATCCCGAGTCGTTCCCCAGCCAGCTGTGAGACGCAGACCCAAGGTCTGCCTCTCGGTCTCCTCCCGGTGGGACATGCCCGAAACACCTCGCCCTCGAGGCGCTTGGGGGGCATCCTGACCAGACGCCCGAACCACCCCATCTGGCTCCTCTCGACCTGGAGGAGGAGCGGCTCGACACTGAGCTCCTCCCGGATGGCAGAGCTCCTCACCCGATCTCTGAGTGAGAGCCAGGCCACCCTGCGGAGGAAGCTCATTTTAGCCGCTTGCATCCGTGATCTCATTCTTTCGGTCACCACCCACAGCTGGTGACCATAGGTGAGGGTTGGAACGTAGATCGACTTGTAAATCCTTTTTGAATTTTGCAAAATTAATCACATACCATGAGGTCAAAGATGCTTTTTTACATATAAAAACCAGTTTTAAGGTATAAAAACAAATTCTAAAAGATACACTGTGTTATGAGTGTGAACTGCTGTACCTAACGTAACGTAAATGTCGGGATGGATTTTGCATAGCAATTCATTCTAATTGTTTAATTTTCTGAAATAAGTAAACATTAAAAGAGAATCACAAGAATCTCCAGAATAAATCCCTGTGGTAGTCCAATCATTTAAAAAGCCCTAAAGTTGTTTCTGTTTGTAAATTATTCTGGTTAAATGGCATTTTCTACCTCCTCTTCTCAAACATAAGAGACTCCAAAAAAGATTCTTGCAGGATTCCACTTATTTGAAATTCTTTAAAAATATCTTTTCTCAATAATAATTTTGGTAAAATAATATTTCAACAATTACTGCTCATAATAAATTTCTGTAACACTCCACCCACTTTAGAAACTTAGAGAAGTCTCTGCTCAGACTCTTCTTTAGCTTGATGAGAATATTTTAGCCTTGACATGTTTCAGACTTCAACCATCTATTTTAGAACATTGAAGGCTCCATGTGAGATCCTTGCTGCACTCCACATTCTGATCAGTCTCAAAGCAGTCACTTCTTGTCATTTTATTCTAGAATAAATATCTTACTCCACCCATTCTGGAACAGGACAGGCTTCAGGTCATCTCCTTGTGGCAATCCACGTCCCAAAATAGCCCAAAAAAGCAATCATTTATTGTTATTTTATTTTAGAATATTTACTTTCCCTTCTTTGATTTAGAACTTTAGAGACTCTAGATTAGATCTCTGTGGCACTCCTTGGGCTCCAATCACTTCACTGAAGTGTCTGCTTGTAATTTAATCAAGTACAAATGATTGTTAATGATTATTTTAGAAAACAAACATATTTATTGTGTGTATCGGTACTTGTTCGGTTACTAAACTTCAGATTTTGTTAAAGCTAGCTTTGGCATTTAACGGCTTTTGTCTTGTCTCTCTTCTGCAGTGTGTACGGCTGCCCTTTAGCCAAGAAGAGAAAGAGTCTCGAAAGGCAAACCCTGGAAACCTCCCCCAAGAGGAGCAGCTACCTGGATGACATGGATAACTCCACCATGGAGGAGTGCTACGAAACAGACGGCACAGAGGAGATGGACGACAGGGAAGAGGAGGAGGGAGCCGTGGAAGAGGAGGGAGAGGTGGAAGAGGAAGAGGAAGAAGATATGGAAAGCTACATGGACTATAATGTAGAACAAATGGAGCAAGAAGACGGTGAGGAAGAGGACAGAGGGGGCGAGGGAGACGAAGAAGAGATAGATGAAGAAGAAGAAGAGGTAGAAGTCGAACAAGAAGAAGAGGAGGCTGAGGAAGTTAGAGTAGATGAGGCTGAAGAGGAAGAAGAGGACGCAGTAGAAGAAGTGGACTATGAAGGAGAAGAGGACGAGGACGGAGAACAGAATCAAGAGCAAGGTGAGACTTTTGTCTCCTAAACAATTGGTAGTATTTTTTCAATTTATTATTCTTGTCCATGAGTACAATAAAAAAACACTAGAATTGCTCCGAATAGGGTATGTCGAAGTAAAACACTTGAATTCTGCCGACATTTTTCACAAGACCATATGAACTATTTAAAAGTGTGGACAGTGAGGCGCAGTTGTGTCTCGGTAACATAACTATCGCTGTATTGCAATTGCACAAAAGTCTACTAACAATGTACAGTCATTTAGACATGGTAACCATGGTAACAGATAGAATAATGACTATGTTTGGCACATACAAGAAATAATAAAAAAAAAGAAAAAACAAGTACTACAGAATGCCGCATTGTTCCATTATTAAGACCTGGTCTTGATAAATGTGACCAGAAATTAATGTTTTATAACAACTAGAATTTATGCATATTTTGTCATTACCCAAGATGTGTATCCAGATTGTTGCAGACCCACCAAAAGGGGGAGATGGTGGCTCAGTGGTAAGGCGGGGACTGTGGCTCAGTGGTTGGAGCGTTTGCCCGCCAACCGGGAGTTCGCCCGCCAACCGGGAGTTCGCCCGCCAACCGGGAGTTCGCCCGCCAACCGGGAGTTCGCGGGTTTGATTCCCACTGAGTGCACGTCTAGGGTCTTTGGAGAAGACACCTAATCCCTGTTTCTCCCACCATTGGTGCCGTCATAGGTGGTAGTCTGCTGCGGTGAAATGCAGCACATAAATTATCCGGTGAGGGATTAATAAAGTATAATAAAATTTAAAAATAATAATGATTTAAAAAATATATTATTGGCCCTTTGAACTGTTAGTGATTTTTTGAATTTCAACACCCTCTTAAAAATACTTTTACTTGCACCTTGTCACTTTGCATTCTATTTGGATTATTATTTTATTATTTTCTGTTTTTAGAAAGAAACAAAAAATAAGTAAGACATCAAGATGTCAAACATTAAACCTCTGTACATGTGTGAGTTTGACCTTTGGGAACTTTGGTCATATGTCTCTAAAAACCTGATCAGGTCAGTTAGAGTCGCTATTGAGTAACTGTGGGCAGTTTGTTTAAAAGCCCTTCACTTGTTTGGGTGATTTCTTGTTCACAAAAACTGTTACGGAAGCACAGACAGCCCGAGTCCTTAATATATCCCCCACGTTCTGTGGCTGAAGGTAAACTAAATGAACAGCTTTTTATTTTTCGTGTGATATTAAAGCAGTGACATTAAGAAGGAGCTTGTGAACAGCGGTGTCTGAACAGTTTCTACCTGATGTAAAACCCCAGATAACAGTGGGATTAGTGAAGCTTTCGGCCCATATGCTGGTAAACCCCCACCACCAGCAGATGTGGCAGGTTCTCTGCACCCCCGCATCTCCACTGGACCTGACAGTGCCTTCAAGTCCAATTAGGAGTGAGGCTCTGAGAGAGGAGTGCGTTAACCCTGTTTGTCGCCGCGCTCGCGTTTCTCCTCAGACATGTGAGAACGCCTCTGGTGTTCATTAGCGGAGGTTTTAGCGCCCCACGCACCGTCTCCTGTCACTTCCACACAGCCGCTGCCTCCAGGATTCCTGCAAATCCCCCAAATCATTATGTTGTTTACTGGAAGTAGAAGTTCTCACACGGCCGGCCTCCTGGTGGTGCTGATCCAGCGGAGGGACTGGTCGTCTGTGTCATTCTCCGGGCTGGTTGATTGCTCTGTAAATGCACAACTTGGAGGCAGGAAGGTTGCCACGATGAAGTCTGCAGTAGTCGTCTGAGACCCCTTTCTGTTTTAATCCCTTTGCTTCCAAGAGTTTTCCTCATCAGATTTTAAATGTTAGAAAGGTCTATCATGGCCGCACGGAGACAATAGGAGTTTGTCCATCTTTTTATCCTTCAGTCTATCCGTTCATCCTTCCATCCATCAATCTATTTAGGAATTCACCCCTTCAGCCTTCCACCCGTCATTCATCAACTCGCTTACACATTTATTTGCCCATTAATCCCTCAATTCATCCTTCCATCATGATTTCATTTACCCCTCTAACCACCAATGCATTCATCCATGGATTTGTTTATCCATGCACCTATCCATCCTTCCATACATCCTTCTATTTACCTCATCCATCCCTCCATCATAGTGAAGGTGGCGAATGTGTGAGCGCTACTCTCTTGTGAGTTGGGGGCAGAAGATGTGAAAGGAGGGAGATTGGAAGCTCTCCAGGAGCGAGTGCTTGAAATTACTGAGAGAAAAGGTTCAGTAACCTTCTGCAGTTTGTCAGAGTCAATTAGACACTGAGAGGAATTCTAAAGATCCACATGATTGAATAAAACAAGATGAATGGCCATCTACCCGAGCTCATCATCGTACACACGCTGCTGCATTATTACTCCAGTTTGAGATGCCAGTGATCTTACGATGCTCGTACATCCAAATCTGTGTCAAACCCTGAGGCCCGGGGGCCAAAAGGGACCATCAGAAACTTAACTCTTGTCTCTAGATGAAAATAAAGGTAAATGAAAAATTGATGATTGACAAAATGATTACTTCCTCATTTATTATGCATTTACTAAGCACTTGGGCTGTTCATGCGTCCATCTGGGCTTCCCTAGTTTTTTTTCTGAATGCGTTATCTTCCAAACCAATGAGGCTATTTCAATTAAGCTGTCCATGATACTAACTATAGATTAACTGACTAGAATTTTAGACTCATGCGACCAGAAGTAAAGGTCACAAAGTCCAAGATCACAAACTCATGTGAACACAATATCTCCCAAACCATCAACAGCCTTTTAATAAAACTGCCCATATTTACTTAATACCAACTATAAAAACTGATAAAGTTTTTATGATGATCTGGCCAAAAGGTCAAGCTCACAAAGCTCACAAAATTTAGAAACTTAATACACATTACTGCTTCAAACTGGTTTTATACAGACCTCAACCATTTATTACCAATAAAGTTTGTGACATAAAGCAGTTAGAGGCAGGTCTAACGACACGTTTGCTATGACTTACTAGAGCTGTTTCAATTACAGATTTCAATTTCTGTATATAACACATAAAAAAGGTGCACCAGGTTTTAGGGCGCAGACACGTTAAAAGAAGAAAAAGAATACTTAATTCATCCCTCAACAGGGACATTTGTGTGCTGCATTACACCGCAGCAGGCTGCCGCGACGGCGCCATTGGTAGGAGAAACGGGGGGTTAGGTGTCTTCTCCAAGAAGAGCTAAACATGAGCTCTGTGGGATTCGATGCCCCGAACAGCTGGGCTAGATTTCTGTCAAACTCACCAGGTTTCTGTTTCTTATTCCCAGACTCCGCCTTGTTGCCATGTGGCTCTTCGTCCTTCACAAATTGCGGTGTAACTCGCTCAGCACTGCCTCCCAGTCTTAGTAAAAGTGTGTTTGCCATTTTCTTTTATACCCAAACTTCCTCTTTATCGTTTTGATACTTTCCTCTTGTAGATCTGCTTCCCCAAAGTCATACAATACATTAGACAGGCTGCACTATAGGACACTGCGTTTATTTAGGAGAAAATTTAAGACTTCGAAGTGGTCCAACTGTCATTAAAATACAGTATTTTATTTGTAATCTTCAAATTATTATGTCGTTATTTACTGGCTTTTTGGGAGTTTTTGTGCGTCCTTTAATGTCTTCACTCTAAACTGAGAGTAGATCTTTTTTTTATGCAGAAAGCAGAATTTTCTTCCTACTTCAACAAACATCCGGTACTGGTTTGACGAATCAGAGCCCAATCTGCTGTTAAGGCTCTGAAAGTAAATTATTAGGGAAGCAAAGAGTTCTTTATCAAATTTAAACGGAACGAGTCCAGAGATCTGATCTTAAACTAGAAGGAGGGAAATGAAATTACAAGACATTTGTTTTTTTCCTCCTGACAGAGGACGAGCAGATAAGCGAGGGGAAACCCGGCCCAACGTCGGAGAAGGACGACAACAACAATGACGAGTATGAGAACTACGACGAGCTGGTGGCCAAGTCCCTCCTGAACCTGGGAAAGATCGCGGAGGACGCCGCCAACCGGGCCATGACCGAGTCTGAGATGAACAGCAACTCTTCCAACAGTGCAGAGGACGACGGAGAGGAGGAGGAGGATGAAGAGGAAGAAGATGATGAAGAAGAGGAAGAAGACGAGGAAGATGAGTATGATGAGGATGATGAGGAGGGTGTGGGTGATGAAGGTCAGAGGGGGGACCTGAGTTTGGACGTGGACAGCGATGTGGTCAGGGAAACGGTGGACTCACTCAAACTGCTGGCGCAGGGACATGGGGCGGTTCTCTCTGACAGCCTGGACGGCCAGGAGTTTGAAGCCAATATGGCCGCCAATGGAACCACTGCCGACTGCTCCCATGGGAGTGGGAATGTCCATGGGCAGGTGAAGGCTGGTGGGAACGGGCAGGTGGACACTAGCGAGGAGGAGGTGTGTTTGAGCAGTCTGGAGTGCCTACGGAACCAGTGCTTCGACTTGGCCCGCAAACTGAGCGAGACGAAGCCCAGTGAGCGGAACGGGCCGTCCCAGCAGAACCATTTCCTGTGCGGGGACCAGCAGCCCTTGCACCACGCCTATGGGGACTATCACGGCAGTCAGGACGACAGACGGACGCTTGACAGGAACTATTCCGATATGGACAATCTGATGAAGCTGGAGGAGCAGCTGAGCCCGCGCTCCAAGGCTTTCTCCAGCTGTGCACAGGACCAGCGCTACCATCACCGGGACTACGACGAGGACACGGCGTCCATCACGTCGGACCGCTCAGAAGAGGTGTTTGACATGACCAAGGGGAATCTGTCCCTGCTGGAAAAGGCTATTGCACTGGAGTCCGAGAGAGCCAAAGCCATGCGGGACAAAATGGCCGCCGAGGTGGCCAGACGAGACGGGGTTAGGTACGGCCATGAGAACCACGGGCCGCGGCACGGCTACGGTGTGGAACGGAAAGCCCGCCTTCCTGATGGAATCAAGAAGCCTTTCTTTCATAAAGGTAAGAAGCTTTGGGTCATGTACACTGTTATTGTTTACCATAAATCATCAAAAACATTTCCCATTGAAAGAATCAATGTGCTATCACATGATTAAAACAATCAAAACAATTTATTGACAATGATATATGTTCAAAAGCAATGCCAGAGATTCTACGCCATGCAGAGAAAGGTTTATTCTGAAATGAGGCTCTTGCTAAGTTTTCTAAATATGATATTTATAGTTAATAAGTTTTGGCTGGATAGCCTGCTTTAAAAGTGACATCACTACTCTGACGCAAATATGTTGCTTTAAGCAAATAACACTCAATCTGGAACGCGTTTGATAAAGAAAACAAACTTTAAATGTAAGCACTCTGTGAGACCAGAATTAGAGTGTGAAATAATTAATTTAGTCTTACCTATCGTACCATGCCTTAACCTGGAGTCAGGTAATGGGGTAACAACTTCTCTCATCCTGGCCACATCCTGTGGCTCCACCGAGAGCATCTCAAAATTTTCTCAGCTCTCTTTTTTGGAGTACCATGAGAGTCCATTTTTAAGTCTTTAATGTTCCTAAATATAACGTGGGGGTGGGACTGCACCAGGGATCTGCTCTGAGTCCTTTGCTGTTTGCTATGGTGATGGACAGGCTGACAGACGAGGTAGGACAGGAATCTCCATGGACAATGATGTTTGCAGATGACATTGTGATCTGTAGTGAGAGGAGGGAAGAGGTGGAGGAAAAGCTGGAGAGGTGGAGGTTTGCACTAGAAAGAAGAGGAATGAAGATTAGACAGAGTAGAACAGAGTACATGTGTGTGAATGAGAGGGATCCAAATGGAAAAGTGAGGTTACAGGGGGAAGAGATAAAGAAGGTGGAAGATTTTAAGTATCTGGGATCAACAGTTCAGAGCAATGGAGAGTGTGGAAAAGAGGTGAAGAAGCGTGTGCAGGCAGGCTGGAACGGGTGGAGGAAAGTATCAGCTGTGATGTGTGGCAGAAGAGTTTCAGCTAAAATGAAAGGTAAAGTGTACAAAACCGTGGTGAGACCGGCCATGCTGATTGGTCTAGAAACAGTGGCACTGAGGAAAAGACAGGAAGCAGAGATGGAGGTAGCAGAGATGAAGATGCTGAGGATCTCTCTGGGAGTGACCAGGATGGACAGGATCAGAGGAACAGCACATGTTAGAGGTTTTGGAGATAAAGTCAGAGAGGCCAGACTGAGAGAGAGAGAGCGAGAGAGTACATTGAAAGAAGGATGCTGGATTTGGAACCACCAGGAAAGAGGACTAGAGGAAGACCAAAGAGGAAGTTCATGGATACAGTGAAGGAAGACATGAAGATAGTTGGTGTGACCAAAGAAGATGCAGCAGATAGGGTTAGATGGAAGAAACTGACTTGCTGTGGTGACCCCTGAAGGTAAATGTCGAAATGCAAGACACCAGATTTTGACGTCTAGCAACCTGCTTGCAATTATGAATCTGGACTGGTAACAAGCTTTTCCAAATACAAATGTTTGGATGGAGAAACTGTCTCCTTCTCTTACATGAGCTAGTAGAATTTGCGAACTTCCCCAGAACCATGAACAAACCTTTTTCCACCCCGTTTAGAATTTAGCATCCCGGTACGAGCATGAGCGGCAGCAGCAGCTTATGTTGTTAAAATAGGCCAGCGTGGAAACATCAGAGGCTCGGCTTGTCAGGCATAAGTAATGGCAATCTGCACGGCCTGTTAGGACCACAAATCTCATCCCTGCCATGCAGCTCAGGCAAAATCTGCCTATTTTTAAACCTGCACAGGCACCGGGGGAAACAGAAACGAGACGAGTCGCCTCCGACTCTCCTGGCTGATACGGATAGAGACTGAGGCGGGACTCTAGCGGTGCTAATTGTCTTCCTGTTTCCTGCTCTCGAGGCAGTCGTGAAGGTTTCCATCAGCATTCACTGCAGCTGATTGCAACCTCCTTTGTTTAACTCCTAATTATTCCTCTCATCATTTACTGCAATAATATAAAGGCTTAACTGGGCTGGATCCTTTTTTCCCACAAGCAAGATCTCAGATAAGAGCGACAAACAGGAGCCGGCTCATTTGCAGCGGGATGATATTACACCTCAAATGCCACACAACTCACAACAGGTTTATATTGCTACTTAAATGCCACACAAATGCTAATTTCAAGAGCCTTCCATGGCCTTTGTGTCTGGATAATGTTGGAATAATGAGAGGATGCAAGACAGTTGCACTGCGATAGCATCTTTCCTTTGGCCAGATACAGCAGACACTCGTTGACCATGTGTCTGATTTATATAGCGGAGCTTAGTGGAGCAGAGGAGGGGGCTTATAGAAGAGAAGGTGGAGATGGAAATTGAACAGTATCAGGATGACCGATAACGAACGACAGCCTCACTGACTGCACATTAATTATCCAGAGATGCTATGGTAATGGAGGCCATTTGCTATGTAAAGTGCGGAGCTTCCCAGCCACAATCAATACGGCCAGTCTCCTAACACGGGCACGCACACCAACACTCGACAAGCCGATGGAAGAACGCTGTTGGACGTTTGTTGCTATCCTGCCACCATGACGTGGCAGGAATGTTCCAGAGCGGCGCTGTCCTGATGTGACATAGACGGATGGAAGGCAGCGAGGATAAAGAGCTGATTTTTTTTTTTGATGAATGAGACATGGAATTACGTTTGGTGACTCATTTGTAATGGTGTGATTAGGAGTCTTCCACCCCCCACGCCGCTTCTCATTTCCTACTTCCTGATCCCTCCGTCCCACTTTACTCAATTATTTTTCTTCCTTCACCTGATTTATAACTCAGGAGGCGTTTGAGGTCATCTTGGTTTGAATGGTTGAGTTTTTATAAAGTTTTATCAGAGGTCTGCTACCACAATCAGAGCGCACTGCGAAGCTAAGGCTGGAAACCAAGACACCATGACGTATCTACACCACTGTCTTATTTTTTTCCCTCTTCACCAACTAAAACCAACCTCATGCCCATGTTTTGTTAAATTGTGGAGCATTTTAGTGAGGTGTTTAGACAGTTTAGGGGGCTGTTCCAGCCTCTGTTTTTTATTACCGGTACTTTTGAGACAGTGTGCACTGTCTGCACCTGCTTTTGAAATGCCACATTTTGTCTGGCGTTTTAAACCATGAAAAAATAAAGTTAAGTACACAGGTGAGCAGAACACAGAGTCAAGATATCCAAAAAGGGGCTAAGGTAAGATGGGTCGAAAAAACACTCAGGGTTTGTCACAAAGGCTGAGATCAAAAACTAAGGCTAGTAAGCTTTGAGAAATAATGAAAGACAAAATATTTCTGAATTTTTCTGAATCTTGGTTGAAGGAATGATGTTACAAAGGTTGTTTAAAGTTAAATCAAAAGACTATATTTTGGTGAGGGAGATGAACGCTACACGAACTAACGTCAGATACCAAGACATACTGTACCTACAGCTCTGCAAACCACCAGCAACCAACTCAGCGTTGAGCCTTGTCCTGCCAACCCTGCTGCACCTCTTTTACCCCAATGCGGAAGGAAGGTTTTGGTATTTAGATTCACCGCGGTCAAAGCGATAGAATTACCGAGACCTTTAAAAGTTTAATCAGTGGTTTGTCTCTCAGATGGGGTGATTAAAAGTCCCTCCCAGTCCAGTTATCACCCATCATTTCAGTCGTCATGCTTACAAGAGGAATTTGTGACATTCAAAGTCTTTCAGAGGAGGCAAACAATGCCGCCTGGCACAGCCCGGCACACCTTTGGTAGTAACCATATCTGTGAAGAGTTTGGAGGAAACAAGAGAGCCAGGATTTTTGGAGAGAAAGACGATCTGGTTGTGTGTGAGTGCCAAACAGACATTGATGTGTGTGAGCAGAACAGAAGAGGAAAGCTTTTATTTGAAAGTGTTGAAGGCCACCAGCTCAGCAGAAACTTTCTCCAAAAACCTCCTCAGACTAGCTGTAAATAAACTTCCTGCTCCAACGACTCATCGGTGAAGTAATTACTGCTTCTTTGTTCTCATTCTGCTTCTTCACAAAAACACCGGTCGGAAGTATAAAAGAGATCTACTCTTCATCACGTTTCACAAGTCAAGGGAGTTTTGTTCTAAGGACGTTAAGGCCGTCATACAAACACTTAAAAAAAAAAAAAAGATTCTAAATTTTTTTCCTTTTATCACATTTAAGTCCAGTTTATTTTGGTTAAATCTGTAACCTGATTACAGAATTTCGATTTTTCAGAAACAGCCGGTGTCTTCTAAAAATCTCATAGATTGTGATTTTTATTTTGTGTGAATCTGATTGTTTATGGTTTTGACCTCATTCCGTTCCGTCGTTTTCCGCTCATCCGGGGCCGGGTCGCAGGGGGCAACAGCCTCAGACGGGAAGCCCAGGCTTCTCTCACCCGGGCTGCATCCTCCAGCTCACCCTGAAGAATCCCGAGTTGTTCCCCAGCCAGCTGTGAGACAGTCTCTCCAACAGGTCTGGGATCTGCCTCTCTGTCTCCCCCTGGTGGGTTGTGCCCAAACACCTCACCAGCGAGGCGCTCGGGGGGCATCTTGACCAGATGCCCGAACTACCCCATCTGGCTCCTCTCAACCTGGAGGAGGAGCGGCTCGACACCAAGCTCCTTCTTGGCAGAGCTCCTCACCCGATTTCTGAGTGAGAGCCCAGCCACCCTCCGGAGGAAGCTCATTTCGGCCGCTTGTATCCGCGATCTCATTTTTGACCTCATGAGAATTGTTATAATTGTGATTTTGTCTCATTAGTAAGAAAGTAGCGTTTAATTTAAATTTCATCCATTTTTATTTTAAGGAAGGAACAGTTACATGAGGAACGAAGTGTCCGGTATTCAAAATTAATTGACATCAAGTCACACACTTGATCCATGGTCGTTTAAGAAAGAAAGAAATATTAAATGGTAGACTGTTCATTGGTGTCTGTTTCCATCACAGCCACAAAACCTTCAGCTGGTCCATAATTTACCAGCAGAAGAAAATTGCAAACGCTTAACGTTACATGAGTGAAACTAAGTGTCATTTAAAAAAGAAAGGGCATCTCTTACTGCTTGTTTTTTTTTCTTTATTTGTTTTTTTTAAATACACTTAATTCATCCCTCACAGGAAAATTCAGCCGGCTGCCACCTGTGATGGCGCCAATGGTGGGAGAAACGGGGGGTTAGGTGTCTTCCCCAAGGACCCTAGACGTAAACCAATGGGAATTAAACCCACTAACTCCGGTTAACTACCGGTTAACTTCTGGTTAACTTTCAGGTGACTTTCGGGTAACTTCAGATTAACGTGCGCGGGCGATCACTCTACCACTGAGCCAACGTCTCCTTGTTTTTATGATGAAAAGATTTTGATTCAAAGAAATAAAATCCGCTGGTCATTTATTGAAGTCATTTTAACAGTAAAAAGTAGCCACATGTGTTTTGGTTTTTGGGGGGTTTTTTGTACTATCTCATTACTGTTAGGATAAAAAAAAATTGAAAGAATTCCCATTTGCTCTGAGCTTAGGTTTGCATGGATACCAGACGGGTAGACAAGCTTAAAAATATAAAATGCTATGGTTATTTAAATTGAAATTGAAACATTTTTTTGAGGTGTAGAAGTTTTTCTTCCACCCACCTCTTTTTTTCGCTAATACATAAATTTTGTACAGTGTCAAATTTAGTAAATTTCTTATTTTTTTTCTATTTTATTTTTTACATAGAGCAAACAAACAAATAAAATAGATTATTGAAAAATAATGGACACCATTTAGCCAATCAGAATCGAGACGCAGTCACAACAGTGTTGTTACATTTAAGAGTCAACTGGTTTTGAAGTGAGGCATCTTAAAGAACTGTCTTTACATGCTTGGGTACCGTACACATTGCCATCAAGCGATCACAAGCAGTACAATGTTTGTGTACCAGTACAGTGCCGGGGCATTGGCCCGATACCAATACCGGTATTGTTGATCATCTACTTACCATGGTGTAACAAAACATTTAAGTTCAAGAAAAGCAAGTCAATTGGATAAATGTCTCCTGTTTCCTACGTTTAAGTCCTGTGAGTCTTATCCAGGTGGATGATGTTCTTCTTCTTCTTCACCTTCAGACGCTTCCCGTGCAGACAAAAAGGAGAGCAGATGTCCGACCCCAGGCTGCGACGGCACGGGTCATGTCACCGGGCTGTATCCCCACCACCGCAGTTTGTCCGGCTGTCCGCACAAAGACCGGGTGCCACCAGAAAGTAGGTCACACACCAACCGGCCAATCAGCTGGCCGGATGGATGCAGGTGTTGGTCTGCATGATGCCTGCAGAGAGTGTGTGTGTTTCTGTGTCTGTGTGTGTGTTGTGTGTTGGTGCCGTGGTTGATCAGCTGACTGCATGTGCACGTTTCTGCTCTGCATGCTGGTGCACGTCAGACTGAAAACAGTCTTCTTGTGTTTCAGCAGCTTTTTGCTTCGAGTTTTCTCTCATTCCTCCATCACTAAAGAAACTCTGACAGACCATAATGAGGTGGCAATTTTTTTTTACTTTTTTTTTTTTTTTTAACATTATTGTTATGGCGAGATGTGGTAGAATCCAAGCGCAGAACACAGGATGAAAAGGAAAAACAAACTATTTTATTTCTGATTAGGTAAAGACAAATTCTTCGAAGCAGGCGGGTTGTCCAAGGCAGGCAGATTGTCCTTGGCAGGCGAGTTTCGCATAGAGGTTGGCTTTTGTAGCTTGCTGATTGCTGATCATCTGCAGGCGGTGAGCAAGTTTCCACGGAGACAGACACCCTCCTAGAAGCAGGGATCACAACAGTTATTTTTCAAAAGGCCGGAATTACTTTATAAATGTACAAAAACAAAATTTTTTCTTCAGTTTTATTCAATTCATTTTTATCAATACTAAATAGCGGAGAAAAAAAAAACAGATTCGGACTTACATCAAAACAAATAATAGGTTAATAATACATTAAATTAATTTAAAAAAATGCAGAAAAATTAGATAAACCGGGAAAAATGATAATAAATTATCAAAAAAAGTAAAGAAAAAAAGAAGGAAAAAAGCATTTTTAAAACATTTATATGGTAAAAGTCGAAACGTAACTAATACCAAAAAAAAAACCTGAAAAAAGCTAAATTAAAGTATGAAAAGTTTTTTTTTCTCATTAAATTAACACAAAAATAATTAAATAAACCAAACAAAAAAACAATAAATTCAAAATAAAATCAAGTCAATACAGACACATGTTGCTTTAAACACGTAAACGGTAATACAGCAAATACAAAGGTCGGGATAAAAAAAAAAAAATTTAATATACACACATACATACATACATTTATATACAAATGTACATTGAATATGACAATTTATTTAAAAAAAATAAACAGTAATCATTAGATCATTTTTTTTTTTTTACATACTCTACTCATCCTTTACCGGGGAAACTTGTGTGCTGCACTTCTATACTGCAGCAGGCTGCCACGACGGCACCAATGGTGGGAGAAACGGGGGCCTTCCGGTTAACGGGCGGACGCTCTAACCACTGAGACGGTGGCTCAGTGGTAGAACTACACAAATAAAACTAAACATATGGCTAAAGTTAAATAAAACATAAATGTGATATTACTCAAAGTTAAATACATACGCAAATAAATTCGATTTTTGGTCTTCGCAATATATAAATATATTATAGAAATATGTATGTCGTCATAAGATCCAAATAAATTTAAACAATTTTTTGCAGTATCATTAGAAGTTATGTACATGACAGACACACACACATATACTGTACACACACATATAGTGTATGTGTAACTCCACCTGTGTTCGTGTCTGATAAAATCCCATTAAACTATAAATATTTAGTCCTCTCCGGCTTCCAAAGAGCATCTCACTGGAAAACTGGTCTTCTTACACAGAAACCTCCAGAACTTGAGAAGCTGCGGCTCCTCTCTGATCCGGACCTCTAAATGGATCCTGGGATGGAGCAGAAAATTGATTGTCACATGAGAGTTTGGAGTTTGATGTCTGTGTTTCTCTTGATGCCCCTAAATGGTAGTTTCTCAGGGTCAGAGGTGTGTTTTTTTTTTTTAATCGCACCTAAAATTGCAGCTAAAAAACCTTAATTTAAAATAAAGTTTCTCCTTTTTTGAATTTGATTTTTGTTATTTTTTTATTTTTACAGCAATTGCATTCTCTCAAATTATTTTTTTTTCAGTTTTAATTGGTCAAATTAATAATTTAGAACAAAGTTTAGTTCATTTTAAATGAGCAAAATCAGCATTTTCAAAGTTTCTACCAGATTTTAACATTATTGTCAAATCAAAAGCATTCCTGAAGAATTTTTTTCTGTTCCATTCATGCATAGTTGAGTCATTTGCAACTTCAAAAAATATCCCAACACCTATTTGTTCTTGGCCATTGATTTTGTTCTCCGCCCCGCCCACATTTGTAACGTGCAAAGTAGGCAGGGAGTGTTTTTGCTGCTGCAGTGCACACGCTCTCATACAATCAAAGTGAATAATGTGATGTTTACGTCCACCTATTTCCTATTTTCCAGCAGCCAAGATCATTTTTCTTTTCCAGATTGTATTTATCTAATTATTAATGTTGAACAGCTTTCAGGAGATTTTTCTTTAATCAGGTTTTAAACTGATTATCAGAAATCTGATTTCTAGAATCTAAAATCCCTGAGAAAGAAAATAATCCAGATAAATCAAAGCAATGATCTTGATGCTGCTTAATTTTAAATTGCATAATAATTTAAACACAATGCAGCTAACCAACCACGACCAGGGTTGGAACAGGGATCCCGGATTAAAATGATGCTAAATAAAATGGAAGCATTAACACAATGCGTATCTACACTAGGTTGCTCACAGCTCTCGTTCTGGTTTGTAGAATGCAGCAGATGGGCTTCATCTTGACAGTGCAGAGAGGACGATAAAGTCTGGAGGTTAATAGTGAATCCCCAGGATTAAATCCCCGCTCCATAAACAGGCGGACGTTACCAACTTCAATATTTAGTTCCATGTTTTGTAAAAAAAATTTAAAACAGACCAAAACATCTTTGATAAAAAATCTTCCTAATGGTGGAACCTTGAAAATATTTTGTAAGGGTTTCATTTTTTTTTTTTTCCATCTGGAGGACAGACTGAAGCTAAACGAGGATGTGCATAATGGATGGATGTGGGGCTGGGGGGGCTTACCTGCTCCCTACACCAATTAGCAGGGAGGGTGGCTGAGGGGTTAAAGTTTAAGGGGGTGATAATTATGAAGCTGACGCCGATGGGGATTTTGGCTATCGCCACGGAGACGGGCACCCCAACCCCCCAAACATCTCCTCTCGGACATCCATAGATCATTAATCTAATTGGCTGGTTGCCGAGGCGACGTAAGGCTGCAGTCTGGTGGGAACTTTCTGGATTTCACCCGGCAGCTCCGCTTCCTGCATGAATGTGGGCTGTTTGCATGATCTCTGCCAAACCTAAATGACATCTTTTTTTATTCATGAACCTCCCCACCACCCCCTCTTTTCCTATCCTATGAATACTAATTAGTTTGAGGTAAGCTAACCTTTTTCCATTAGCATGAAGAAGAGGTCATTTAGGTTCCTGATGATGTTTCTGATGCCAACTCCTCACAAACTAATAGAGCTCATGTGTGACTGTAAGGGCTTCCTAACCTTCCCTGTCTCTCACTCCTCTATCTCCTGTCTGTGTGAAGTTGTGGCTATGTATGAGAATGTTCTTAAGTGTCCTACGCCCGGCTGCACGGGACGCGGCCATGTCAATAGCAACCGAAACTCCCACCGAAGGTAAGAGCTCAGCTCTCCCAAGCATCTTCTCACCTCACAGGACTGATCCATCATCCTTATTTTATTTTTTTTGGATTCATCTGTGTTTATTTTCAGTTGAATTCAGTTTATTTTTTTACTTGAGACTCGTGTATATGTCCTTAAAATAATTTATCAGAAAGAGGAGAAGAACTGTGATGCAGGAGGATGTTAACGATCTTCTGACTTCGCTTAGAATTACACAAAAGTCCATTCACTCTAGGTGTCCACAAATACTAGAAGTCCAGCCTGTTGGACCTCCACCCTCCTATGACCTGCATGCAAAATCGGCTTAGATAATCAGGATGCTTTCCTTCGTGTGAATCCGTACCAGTCCTCCAGGTCTACACCTCGCCATCACCCCATCTGAGTGGCAGCGAGGTGCTAATGGCTGCTGCTAGCATCTGCTGCTAGCGACACCTCAACAGCTATTTCAGTCTCTCCCTCCGATCCGGCTCCTGATGGATGCCATTTCTCACCAGGAGCTGCTGAATGATTTATGCTGGAGGAGGTGAGAGCATGCTGCATGCTAATCAGGCTCTGCTCCATCATGTGATCGCAGAGGAACCCAGAAACTGCAACAAACTTCCAGAAGGGAGGCAAGAAGTCTGGAAGCCCTTAGACAGATGATCACGTTAATTGTCTACATGCTATGAAATGAAGTCCTGGAACCACATGGAGACCAGGTGCTTCACTTAGATAGCACGTTTACACTCAAATCCATAAATATACTAACTTCAAC
Source organism: Neostethus bicornis (assembly GCA_902685375.1). Lineage (NCBI taxonomy): Eukaryota > Metazoa > Chordata > Actinopteri > Atheriniformes > Phallostethidae > Neostethus > Neostethus bicornis. Next base: position 3,857,610 of record LR738552.1, read on the forward strand.
ACAAACTGAGCCATTTTATTAAAAAAAATTAAGGGGGAGGCGGTGGCTCAGTGGTTGAGCGTTCGCCCTCGGACGAGAAGAAGATAACCAGAAGTTCGTGTGTTCAAAATAAATCCAAATAAGCTTTAAAGTCACATTTGATGCTGTTTTTCTTGTTCACTTTGTGTGTTTTGGTTATTTTCTGCGTTCTATTTTCTTTTTCATCATCACTTTTACTTCGTTTTTCATCTTAAGTCTTTCTCTGCTGTCCTGTTTCCACACATGTTTTTTTACTGATTCTCAGATCAGCTTATTTGGCTTTAACATGTTGATTGATCCACATTTCCTATAAAAAATGAGTAGCTGTACGTCAGCTCGTACAGGATGCAGAAAGTAACATCTGAAGCTTTTGGACCAGAAAGCAGCCAGATGTTGGTGACTGTGTTAGAAACGATGATGAATGTGTTTCCTGGATTGTGCAGAGAACTTCTGGTTTCTGACAGCGTGTTGTCCACCTTGCAGTCTGTCGGGATGTCCCATCGCTGCAGCCGAGAAGCTGGCCAAAGCCCAGGAGAAACACCAGAGTTGTGACGGACCCAAGTCTAACCCAGCGTCAGACCGAGTGCTGAGGTACCCCAACCCCTTCCCCCCATCAACCCCTTGACACGATGCACTGAACCCACTCATCACATCATTTTTTTTCTTCTCTAGTTTCAACTCATTTTCTTTTTTGTTTTGCCTTTTGTTTTCATTCCCCTTGAGGATTCCGGCTCCAGTCGTTGTGTGTGCTGGAGCGGGGGGGTTGTGCTGCTTTGATCGCCGGGGAAACACTGTGATGAGAAGTCAGAAGTAATTCTGATTTTTTTTTTTTTGCAACTCTTTGTATCAAACAGAAAATCAGCATCTGTTTACTGGCTGAGCTTAAATTGAAGCAATAAACGAGTATTGTGTGATAAAAGGCAAATGAAAAGAATGCGGGTGAAATAAAAGGAATGCTTGGATTCAATTTGGCCCCTTTATATTGCATATTTATGACAATATTCCTGCTAGGTGGTGTTTTCTGGGTTGTGATGAAAAGGGGAAATCCCTGCAGTTCCGGTCGTCTCCATCTGCATCATCATATCTGAATTATTTTTTCTTTCCCTCCATCAATAAATTACTTTTCCTCCACACTAAAAACCCTGCACCCCCTCCTCCCGGGCGATGTTCAGTGCCTCGGTCCAACCTCCACCCCCTGGTCATTTATTTTCCAGGCCTATGTGCTTTGTCAAACAACTGGACTATCCACAGTATGGTGACAAGAACAATGTTTCCACCAGCACGCCGCGCTCCAACCTGGCCAAGGAGCTGGAGAAATATTCCAAAACTCCCAGCTTCGACTACGCTGCCTTTGACAGCGGAAACAACCAGCAGGTGTTTGGGAAACGGGCAATCGCACCCAAAGTCCATGGCCAGAGGGACGTATCACCCAAAGGATACGATGGTAGTATCTTTTTTCCTACTGACTTTTTTCCCACCAGAAAAGTTTACGTCTAAGTGCAGGAATGTTCGTTTAAGAATTAAATATAATTAAATATTGTTGTTTAACTTAAAACTAAGTTTTGTGTGTTGTGTTGTTATTGTGTGTGTGTTTGTTTGCTTTCGGCAGCAAAGCGTTACTGTAAGAACTCGAGCTCTGCCAGCAGCACCAGCAGCAGCTACGCGCCCAGCAGCAGCAGCTTGAGCTGTGGAGGTGGCGGAGGTCCAGGGGGAGGAGGCAGCAGTGCCAGCAGCACCTGCAGCAAGAGCAGCTTCGACTACAACCAGGACATGGAGGCCGCTCACATGGCCGCCACGGCCATTCTAAACCTGTCAACACGCTGCAGAGAGATGCCGCACGGCATGCCGGGGAAACCCCAGGACCTATGTGCCCAGGTACCAAGAAGGGGCGGGGATGAAACTTCACACACAAACACACACTGATTCTCTCCGTTGTACATGTACACACATATTGTACATCTATCCATTTACTGTATATTTAGGGTTTTTTTGTCTCTCAGGGTTTTTATTTTTCAGTTCTTTCTTTGTTTTCGTGTCTTTTCTGAGGTCCCAGGGACGGCTTGGGCCTAGCAGGAATCGAACCAGGTTCTCTCGGTCGAAAAACGGTATCTCTACCACTAAGCCAACACCTCCTGGGACCTTATATTTCCGAATACATGCTTATGCACACACAATATACCCATGGAGTACTCTACTATTATTTCAGTGTGGGTTGACTTTACTTGATAAATAAAACCGCATATCATCGGCATAACGGTGAAACTCAACGCTGTAGTCTGATAATGTCTCCTTATGTAATCTTAAAATTTCATTTAAAAGGACTTGTTTATCTACCAATCTAAAAGTGCCTATTGGTTCTGCTTAGTGAACATTTTGGTTTTAGTGGAGCTGTTTGCAGTGACTGCATAGCTTTTTCAACAAACTGATAGTTTTTAGTTTGACTGGGACTGAAGTTACGGGTCAGAGAAAATTCCCCCAATATGGTACAATGGTTTATTTAATTAGGAGATTGTCCCATGCAGAACGACCAGATAGCATTCTTCTGCATAAAGGTTTATTCATTGGAACAATAAAGTCTCTGCATTTAAACTGAAAAGTACATAGATAGTGATCTGAGTATTTAGGGTTATTTAGGGTACAGACACGGTCTGGAAATATTCAGCATTTATTCATATATTTAATGTTTTTGTTTTGTTTTGTTTTTTTACTTACAGCTGTCCATTTTCAACATGTTTAAACCTCCCGGTCTTTCCTCGTGTCTTACCATAGTCACAGTAAAACCGAGTGCTATGTATGTGTTGTTAAATTTCCTAGTCTTTGCTGTAATGGCAGCCTTCATTAGTGCTCCACCCGTACCAATAAGTCCCTCAATAACTATTTTTTTTGGCTATTAAACCATCTTACTACATTCAGTTAACGTGTAGTAAGAGCTGCTGTGCTCTTTAATTGTCCAATCAGCAGAGCTGAAAACAGTGATGTAGGCAGGCCTTCAAAAAGTTGCAGAACAACCAGCCTAAATTCCGTTTGGTTGAAGTAAAAGTTTCCCTTTTAGTAGGATTCTGAAGACCGTTAGAGAAGCTCTGTTGATTTTAGTCTACCTGACAACAAAAGCTGGCTGAAATGTGATTGGTCAAATGCTTCAATGAGAAAACAGTTATGAATGAAAACATGCTAATCATTTGGAAATATTTTATAAAGATTAATAGACAAGATATTTTAAACCACTTTATGATTCAGATATTATTTAGGTCAGTAGAACCCAGTTAACAATTTAACGTTCCCAGAACGTTCTGTGAAGTTTTTTCAAAGGTTAGCAGAACGTTGCTTGGAGGTTATTTTCGGTTCTCTACAGGTTCAAACGGAAAGTTTTATGATGGTTGTGAAACATTATTTAAATTTTTTTGGTTTTCAGAACGTTCCTCTAACCTTAAATTTAACCATAACGTTTTGAATTTGATTCGCTTCAACGTCCTTCAAAGGTTAGGTTCTAACATAACTACTAACTAACATTTAGAGAACGTTAGTTTTTGGTCAAAACAAACCTTTAGAGAACTTCAGGCTAACGTTCCGTGGAGGTTCTCTGTTTGCTGGGAAAGGGCATTGGAGACATTTTGTACTTCTGATTTTCTTTCAGGAGACTCCCGTTACTCATTATCTTCGTCTCTTTTCTACATACGTTTTTTATCGTTTCACAGTGTTGTTCTTCCTCTCTGTCCACTTATTTAGTGCAGAAATCTCACTTCAAGTGCCAAAATAATGTTTGCAGGGTCACACACCTTCTTCTGGCTCCACTCTGTGCCCCACTATTCGAGAAGGACTAGCTTAATGCTAATGTTGACATCTGCGGCTGCTGGGAAATCAATGAAGGCGGTGGAAGTGAGAAATGTACTTATAAAAACAAAGAGAGCCCAGGAAGAAAAACAGCCCAAAGCAAGTTATTTCCCTGGAAAAGTGGGACAGAATTAGCCTCCCGGTGGTCAAGACTTCCTCTAGTTCCACCTCATTTTATCCTCTGTCCTGCCCCGGGACCAGACAGGCAGGATGTTGTCAGGACAGGAGAGGAAGATGAGAGACTTCAGAGGGTTTTTTGTTGTTCTTCTTCTACTTTCATCTCAGCACCTTGTGGCTCCTTTTCTGTCTGAGCGGAGCTCCTCCAGCACACGTTTATTCTCACCCTGTCCTGTTTCTCACTTTCATTCAGCTTCTTCAGAGCATTTCCTTCTGGTTTAATAAACTCCCCCTTCTGATTATTTTCTGCCATTTTTCCTAAAATTATCAAAAATATTCAAACTCGGAATTAATGGTTGGATTTTATTTTACCTGCACAATTTTTACGTAAAAATTTTTACTCTAGTTTTTTGAGGCATCAAACAAGATGCCCAATCCAAACAGTATAAAAACAGACATACAGCCTTCCATCGCACAGAGTTGCTGCCAAGGGTATCACATCACCAAGACATAGAAACAAAATGGATCAGAAGTTAGTTTTTAAGTTAGGATGTATGCGGACGATATTAAAAATGAATTCTGTTGCCCAACAATTTTGTCTCAGCAAGTTTCACTCATATATTATTAAAGGTCCTATATCATGCCTTTTTTCCCTTATTTTATCCTGTTCTATGTATCATTATATGCATAATTTTACATTCCGCCACAATGTCAACACAAAAGGTTATAAATAATACCCTGTTTGGGAGCGCAGTTTCATACCCGGAAGTCAAAACAGCTTGTTTCAGTTTTTTTTTCTTTTTTTTTTCCCGGGACCCGCCCCGTTGGTTGCGATTGGTTGTCATTCAGCGATTGGTGTTCAGCGATTGGTGTTTGAGCTGCAGGGGGCTGAACAAAAAACAGATGTACGTCACTATGTTCCACCAGTCGTCAGAGGTTTGGAGAACACGCCCCTTACTTTGAATTTAAATATCTCAAAATAGCATGAATCACAATAAAACACACTTTGGGGGATTGTTTGGGGTAGTACTAAGTAAAATAAAAGGTTAAAACCTCATAAAAGTCCGTTTTGCATGATATAGGACCTTTAAACATAAACACGACCTGCGCAATTAATACAGTCAGAGTCATAGTACAGTCTTGCTGGATGAACAAGACTGGTCCATTCACAGCAGGGAAGTTGTGCTAGAGAAAACTAGGTGGTGTATTTATAAAGTGAGTAATGATGTTAGCTGTGGAACAAAATAAGCTAAAAACTAACTAAGATGCACAATGATGTCACGTTGTAAAGGAACAACGCATAGATAAGAACGTAGATTAGTTAATCATCTTGTGATCTGTTTATTTATTGTGAAAAACAAGGTACCTTTCAAAATAAAATTACAATTCAGTAGCTGAACTCATTTTGTCACCCTTTCCCAACCAGGGTTTAAGAGGGATTGAAAATTATATGTCTATTTGTAACAAAGAAAAAAAAATTCTATTTAAATTCAAATTGCAGTAAAGTTCCATTCCGTCATCTTCCGCTCATCTGGGGCTGGGTCGCGGGGGCAACAGCCTGAAATGGGAAGCCCAGGCTTCTCTCACTCTGGCTGCATCCTCCAGCTCACTTGGAACGATCCTGAGTCGTTGCCCAGCTAGCTGTGAGACATAGTCTCTCCAGCGGGTCCGGGGTCTGCCCCTTGGTCTCCTCCCGGTGGGACCGCCCGAAACAACTCGCCCGTGAGGCCCTCGGGAGGCATCCTGACCAGATGCCTGAACCACCCCATCTGGCTCCTCTCGACCTGGAGGAGGAGCGGCTCGACACCGAGCTCCTCCCGGATGGCAGAGCTCCTCACCTGATCTCTGAGTGAAAGCCCAGACACCCTGCAGAGGAAGCTCATTTCGGCCGCTAGTATCCACAATCTCATTCTTTTGGTCACCACCCACACCAGGTGACCATAGGTGAGGGTGAGAAAGTAGATCGACTTGTAAATCGAGAGCTGTGCTTTTCGGCTCAGCTCTCTCTTTACCACGACAGACTGATTCAGCATCCTAGTTATTGCTGATGCCGCACCAATCCGCCTGTCGATCTGCCGCTCCATCCTCCGCCCACTTCCCTCCTCCTTTTGGGGCAGTAAAGTTGTTAGTGCAATAAAAACTACTACATACTTACATTACGTGTTATTTGCGCGACTGTGCTGCAGAGGTTTTCCCATAGACTAAAAGTGAGATGGCACGGCGACAAACTGAGCATTTGCTCAAATCAGCTGAAAAATCTCTTATTGCAATGACGATGCAAGCAGTGAGGCTGGTTTCCTGGCAAAAATCAGAGTAGATTCTCTAGGACATCCTGTCCAGAAGAGGGAGACAATTTGTACACTGTGCAACCAGAACATGTGTTTACTTTTCTAATTTAGCAGCAAAACACACCCATAAAATCTTCATGTAATTATCCAATAAATAAATCCGAACTGAATGGCCAATCAGTCCAACAGCATTCTTCAATCAGAGAACCCGATACATACCCTAATTGTATTAGCGTACACTATCGGCTGTAGAAGGGGTGAACTTAATGAGTGCAACGTCACCCACTAGTGTCCAGTTTAAAAAAATCTAGTTTGTTGCAATTTTTTGCTTGCGTTGGCACCGCCATGGCGAGTTTTTTGGAGCTGGAATTATGCAGTCATAGTTCCAGTTTTGCTTGGCAACCACCTTGCCAACCAGGATTGAGCTTGTTGAAGGCGACGCCCTTGCCCGTGAGAAGCAGCAAACTGCCAATCCATTCGATTCACTGTCTGGCATCCTGCAGTTATTTGCTAAGAAAAACCTGTCATTAAAACTTGTCTAATGTTCCCATTTTAGCTGAGCTACATTTTTTTAATCCGTACATCTGATTGTGCTACATTTAGCAAATACTGAAAAAATGTATAAGAATTCAGAATGCATTATAACTAAAGTACCAGAACCAGAATTGCTATTGTCACTGCACCTTTCACCATGTTATGGCTGCCAATTTTTCAGTAGCAGTGGTAGTATGGCCGCTGAGGCTTTTTGGAGGTAGAAGCTACTTCCCATTTGGCATGCAGGGGCAAGCAACTTGCTGTTTCTAGCTCCTCGAATACAGTCATTGGCACAGATATTGTTTTATTCAGCATGCGTTCAAGATAAGAAACCTGTTACATGTGGCGTTGCCATGGTAACGAGGTCATGAGGTCATAACAAAGGAGCGATGTGCTAATTCAATGTGAAGCGGTGGGTCGCACGAAGTGAGAGAGAGAAGGCGGGTGATTTCTTGACCTTTATTCAATGCACGCACCTCAGCCCGAAGTGGGCCAGAACCGAGCTGGGCCAAATAAGAACCGGGCCACTGTGTTCCAGAACAATCTCCACAACCTCCGCCTCTATTTTTGGTTCTGCTGCAGTCTAGTTGGAGCCGTTCATCACTGCTGCCCACCCCTAACCTTCAGCGCCTACCCCTCCACCACCCTTCCATGTCCACTCACATTAGGTTCACACACACATATACACACACTCAGTCACAGAGAGGAATGGGAGGAAAGACAGAGAGAGAAAGAGAGGGCTTTCCACTCGTCCTTGTCCTCCTGTTCTGACCCTGGAATGAGCGAGTGTTGTTTCTCTGCACCACAACAACACCATGTTTCTTTTTCTGTTCTTTTTCTTCTTCCCTTCCTTTTGTAGCAGAAAAGGTGGAACGTCCTCTCACATTTCTTCATATTTTCTTTTTAAATAGAGAAAAAGTTCCAAAATGAACATGTATTACTGCTTTTTAATCCCAAACTCTCTCTGTCTTTTATCCTTTTCTCTCCATCCTAACGTCCTACACATCCCCCTGTTTCTCCTCATCATCAATATCACCACACACACACACTCGCACATCCATGCCCCTTCCAGAGTCCCGGTCTTGATGTTGATGAGAACGGTACGTTGGACCTGAGTTTGAGCAAGCGCCTGTGCGGCGGTGGTCCCGGGGACTCGGTGCTCACACCTCTGGAGCCCATGTCCCCCCAGAGGCAGGCCGCCCTGCTGGGTTCCCGCTGCTACGGCATGGGGGACGCCGCAGACTGCTGGGACCTACCCGTAGACTACACCAAGATCAAACACATAGACGAAGACGAGAAAGAGGTAAAAAAAAAAAACAGCAGCTTTTCACCTTGCTGTGGGCAATTTGTGACCGGATTAGGGGGAAATTATGAGTGATTTTCTCAGGAGGGAAGGCAGATTATTGACCTCATCTGGTGTTCAGAATGTCCTGCTGAATGGACTGAGAAAGAACGTGTAATCTAAGACAGTATGAGGTCTGATTTGATTTGAATCAACCAATAACGTCCCAGCCCATTTCAAACCCTTGGATCAGGTAGAAATAATGAGTTGGTCATGTTGGTGTGAGACCATCGGTGGTGAGTTGGACCAATACTTTTACAAACCGTCCAGATTATCTCCTTCAGTATGTCCCAGTCAAACATTAGCTTTGTCTTTCGTGTTTCCCTGTCTGACTCACCACCGAACAGCCGGGAATTCACACTCACACCTTTCCACTAACAAATCTGCATGTTAATTGACGTCGGCGTGCACGGACTGATCCGCTCCGCATGCTGGATCCCTCTGTTTTTACATTTCACTCCTCTCCAAAATGAATTATGCAAAGCAGCACCTTGGGAGGGGATGGGAATAGCTCATCTCATCAAAGAACGGCTGGAAATCAATGCGCCACTGCTGGGCGCGCCTGCTGGAGTGCATGCGCCTGCTTTTGCTATGTGAATATTCATAAGCGTGCCTGCACCTCCATCTTTGTGGGAAGTGTGTCCTGTCCCCAGCCGATCTGAGCGTGTGCATGTCTCTGAGTCGGGGGATAATTTGGGCCTCTCTCTCCATCAGCATTACTGTACTTACACTGTAAAGCTTAGAAGAAAAGAAAAATGCTCCCGTGCCCTGGCTGCACACACTGCAGACAAAGCGGAGCCCCTCTGGAGGGAAAAACCCACCAGCAGCGCTCTGCTGCCACACCACAGTGCCATCTAGTGGCTAACGCCTGAACTGCATGAGGCAACTCCCTGAGAAGTCCACATTCACACAACCTGCTGAGGCTTTTGTACATTGATTCATCTTCTGAATCACTTATTTCAAAACGGGGCCAGAGGGTATACTGGAGCCTATCTCAACTGATTTCAGGCAAGAGGCAGGATACACCCTGAACAGGTCTCCAGTCTTTTGCGTGATCACACACATAGACAAAACATCTACACACACTCATAACTCGGGGCAGTTCCATAGCATCCAATCAACATGCACGTTTTTGGAGGGGGTAAGGCAGAATAAATTTCTGTTGTTTTGTGGTCTTACTTTTTTACCTGAGATGAAGAAAATGTTTTTAAAAATCAGTCTAATCCTCTGCATCCTGACGTCACAACTAATCAGGACAGCTAATAACGTTAAACTAGCGCTGTGACCCCACAGCGAGCCCGTGAGTAGCATGACTCAACAGGTAGAGTAGTCAGAGAGCGCACATTCTCAAAGACCAGATTTAAACAAATTTTCAATCCTCATCTCAGGAGCAAAGACACCAAACACCTCATTTCTCTCGAGGATTGAGTGCCATACATGGCAGCTTCCACTGAGTGTGTGAATGGTACTCTCCAAGGTGCTACATGAGGACGTTTACCATTAACAGCAATCTTCTTGCTGGTTTGTGCACAGATAGCTAGAAATACTGTTTGTTCTGTGTGAGGTTTGCATGTTCTCTCTGTGTCTGTGTGGGTTCTATCTGGACTCTCCGGCTTTCCCCCACTCCCATTCAATGCATGATGTGCTAACTGGTTATCGGGAAAATGACCCAGAATTGAGCATGTGTGTGAATGGTTGTTCTGTCAGTGGCCCTGCAACAGAGCCGCAACTTGTTCAGAGTGTACCTCACCTTGAACCAGTCAGAGTAGGCTATGGGATCCCCGTGACTAAGAAGTGGACAAGCGTTTGGGTGTCAAAGTCCGGTCCTTGAGGGCTAGTGTCGGGAAGGTTTTCCATGTGTTCCTGATTCAACACAGCTGATGCACATAAAGTGCCAATAAAACCAATAAAATTTGGCACAATGACTCACCAACCTGAATCAGGTGTGTCAATGCAAGAGCACATGGAAAACCTTCAGGACATCGACTGTCGAGGACCGGACTTTGACACCTGTGATTTAGACGATGGACCCATAGAGCCCCTGATTCTAAAATGTTTAGTTTCCTCCCCCTGACTTGCCAAAGTCTGTGTTCTGGAAAAGGTTGATTTGATTTTTCCAGTCATTTTCAGTACAGTCTCGTTTCCATGGAAACTGTTTCAGACAAAGTTCCAGTTGATTGATCTTCTGAAGGTTCAGCTAGTTCTGGTCTATGTTGGATTTCAAACCCAATAGGTCTGTCTTAGTCCTGCTTAACTTATACTTAGTAAAAACAAATGGAAAAGAGAGAAAGTCCTCTAAAGAACCCGAAGAACTGGAGAAGATCCCTAGAGAGAGCAGGAAGAACCGAAGGGTGACTCAGGCGTGTAGGCATAGGCAAACAACGAGTTAATAAAGATATGTGTTGGATATCTGCTTCTATCTGATGATAAATGAATCTCTGCTTCTCTTCCTGTCTTCTTAAATCTAGCATGACGACCTGGACCCCTTCCATGACCTGCTAGAGGACCGCTCCTACACCGACGTTAGCATGCCCAGCCCCAAGCCCAAGTACGCCCAGTGCAAGGAGAGTAAGAAGGACCTGATAACGTAAGAGCCTCCCCACTTTCCCAGTCTCTCTACACAATCCTGGCTGCTGCCTCCATCCTAACCTTCATGTTTGTTTGTCCGATGGGAACGTTGGCTCAGATCTCAGGAAACTCCTCACGCAGAGAAGTTAAACTGGAAACAAAGAGAACCAATAATCTGAAACCAATCTCCCCCATTTCTCAATCTGTAACCTTCATTTTGGGCTTATGAATTTGTCTATTTTTACGTCCCACACCAGGGTGTGATGGAAGTGGTCACTTGACGAGCAATTTTGCCTCACGTTAAAGGTGTGATCCACTCTTCTCCTGGTCCATTTCTCATTTTGTATTTAGCTTACCTGGACTACGCTGTTAGACGTCAGGGGGCAGGATGTGTTTGTTATTTCATTGCTACCATGTAGGACACGGCATGTTGCCAAAAACCTTTCTGAATATATTTAAACAGGTTTTTACAAAATCAGCACCGCGGCTTTCAGACCTCAGTATATTAAGATAATGAAATGATCTAGAGCCTTGTTTATGAAGTCTACTTAAGCCCAAATTCAAGTGTATGGTGTCTTCTAGGCAAAGTGAGTGGCTCATAAAGTTAGCGGAGTGCATGGACTAGTTCGTAACTTTAAGGCAAGTTAAGATGTTGCCATACATAAGACGAAGGGAAGAGACGACTGTCGTGGACAGAAGCTGAAGTGAAGTGAGGACAGTGAAATGAAGCTGTAATGAAACATTTAGAAAGATAAATACTGTACCTGTTGAAGGAAAATTAAACCACATCATGGAAACGAGGAAAAGTTGGTGAGGTGGAGGTTTGCACAAGAAAGAAGAGGAATGAAGATTAGTCAGAGTAAAACAGAGAACATGTGTGTGTGAATGAGAGGGATCCAAATGAAAAAGTGAGATTACAAGGTGAAGAGATAAAGAAGGTGGAAGATTTTAAGTACTTACGATTAACAGTCCAGAGCAATGGAGAGTGTGGAAAAGAGGTGAAGAAGTGTGTGCATGCAGGCTGGAACGGGTGGAGGAAAGTATCAGGTGTGATGTGTGACAGAAGAGTTTCAGCTAAAATGAAAGGGAAAGTGTACAAAACCGTGGTGAGAGCGGCCATGCTGATTGGTCTAGAGACAGTGACACTGAGGAAAAGACAGGAAGTATAGATGTTTGTAGCAGAGATGAAGATGCTGAGGATCTCTCTGGGAGTGACCAGGATGAATGGGATCAGAAGAACAGCACATGTTAGAGGTTTTGGAGATTAAGTCAGAGAGGCCAGCCTGAAATGGTTTGGACATGGACAGAGGAGAGAGAGAGAGTATACATCAGAAGAAGGATGCTGGGTTTGAAACCACCAGGAAAGAGGACTAGATGAAGACCAAAGAGGAGGTTCATGGATACAGTGAAGGAAGACATGAAGATAGTTGGTGTGACCAAAGAAGATACAGCAGATGGGGTTAGATAGAGAAACAGACTTGCTGCAGCGCCCCCTGAAGGGAAATGCCGAAAGAAGAAGATCATGGAAACAATAGTTAATAAAAGAAATGCGCACATTCTCAAAGACCAGATTTAAACAAATTTTCAAACCATGCGCAGTTCCGCCCCCCCTTCGACACAAAATGTGGTTACAACTACACTTCATAAATTAATCTTAAGCAGGACAAAGTCTTTTAAGAAGGACTGGCTTCAACCTGGTATAAAACTTTATCATAAATTATAAAGGAAGAGTTGAAGCTGTCGTAGCTGCAACGAAAACAAGATCATACAAACTTTATGGATTAGAAATAGCAGGTTACTTAAGTTCACGTGAGAGCTAAGGCAAGTGAGCGAATACTTTCGACAACATAGCATATCGCATAATGAAACTAAATTAATTGTAGATGGGTTAGATGCTAATTTTTGTAGCTTGAGCCTGGGATAAATCCATGTAAGCAGATGTTATTCAGAGCAGAAATGCTGAGAGAAGCAGCACCAGATGATTCAGCTGCTTCCCACCAACAAACTCACAATTCAAAGTCCCTGCACCCGAGCGTGAAGCGTTGCCCCGGAAAGGACGGGGTTCTTTAATCAGCTCCCACCACCTGCATCACGGCTTTCTTACCCAAGCATCTGTGCTCAGAACGAATGGACGTGTGTGTGTGTGTGGTTGTCCCGGTGAAACTAACGTTCTCCTGGTCTGTCTTTCAGTCTCTCAGGTTGTCCTTTGGCTGACAAAAGCATCCGAAGCATGCTCGCCAACAATGCACAAGAGCTCAAGTAAGACATGACATCAACCACTACTTTCTGTTTGATCCAACGATAATCTATCAATAAAAAATCTATCAATATAAGATACTATTAATATACCCATGTGGTGTTTGTTTAAAATTACCATAGTATGGCATAAGCAGCAAGATCTTCGTGTCAGTAGGATGACACAGATGGGTTTCATCTGGACTGAGAAAGATGGGAAAGATTATTTTCTCATCAAATTTGGTTCAAACTGTAAAGGGACATATTCGGCTAAATGCATATTTTTAGCTCTTTGATACTTTTTTGTGAGTCTTTGAGATTTGTAGTTAGTCAAAAACAAAGTAACAGCATGGATATCTTTATATGATCTTCGTTACTGTTCTGTTCCTACTCACACGCCTCGTTTAGGTTCATTTTTTTTTTTATTCTGTTACATCACATGTTTTTAGAGGAAATTACCATATAAGGAGAAACAATGGCCGACGTGCGTGTTGCACACATAGACATAAACAGTAGACCACCATGTTGGACTGGTCGTCTTACCTCCAAACAAACCAATACTGCGGTAGTAAATACAATGCATTTAAATGGAGCAGCAAAACAAGGCGTGGCTTTTCAGCGCTGGGCGCAAAGATTACAAATAGTTACGAGATCACGTAAATATGAGAAATTAGGACCAAAAGACACGAGAAACCGTAAATAAAAACAATACAAACATGTTTAACATGTCATAAAATCCTCATACTGTATGTCTTCTTTAAAAACACTGGAAGTTTCAACTTGTTTCTGTTTTAACGTCTATTCATAATGATTTATTTTTGGATTTCCTTCATGTTGTGGACATTGGTGAAGATCAAAAAGAAAATTTAAACATTTCACCACGTTTTTTTGGTGATTTCTAATTGATTAAATAATCAATTATTTATTCAAGAAAACATTAATCCAACACCTCATGCTGTGCCGAAACGCCTCCAATTAGGGTCTGATTTTTCTATTGCTCATTTACTTCCATCTTGTGTATTCAAATCAATATGTACCAAAAATAATTACCTTTGACGATGTTTGTAAGTTACAACAAAATTTAGGAAAACTGGGAAGAAATTTTGACGGAACGTTTACATGTTAAGAAAAGTCCAAATATCTGCAGTAAAGTCGAGTCTAACCTAAAATTTCTTCAAACTGAGACAATTTGATAATTAGGGATACATTTCAATGTGTTTAAAAACTGTTCCTGTAAAGAGAAATCTATTTTTGTAGACCCTGAGCCCTTTCTGTGTTTTCTGCCCCAGGTGCCCGACACCAGGGTGCGACGGTTCGGGACATATCACTGGCAACTACGCCTCACATAGAAGGTATAAGAAGCCCTGACATCCCCCATCATCACCTCTAAAGAATCTCTCCATGTTTATTTATGACTTCAACTCCTCTTCCTGTCTCTGTCGATTATCTGCAGTCTTTCCGGGTGTCCGCGGGCCAGAAAAAGTGGCATAAAGATCATTCACAGTAAAGAGAACAAAGAGGACCAGGAGCCCATCAGGTATACATGGTAGTCAAAAGTTTTCCATAAACACTCCAAGGCTCTTTCTGAAATGGCCTTTTATACCCTTCCCCTATTTATTACTCCTAAACCCTTGGTGAAAGCATCCCTCGCAGCCGAACAAGGTTCCCTAATCACAGTGCAAGGTGTTACTTTCTGAACTCTGCTTTTGGACACCTCCTACTAACTCTGTCGAATACGGAAATTGCAGTTACCGTGGTTCCTAAGCTGCCCTCATTGTTGGTAGTTCAGTCATTTTTGCTCTAGTTTCATTGTTTTTTATAAAATAGTACTTCACAATGTAATTTGTCTCCATATGGTGTGTTACTCAATGCCTCTAATGCCGCACTCTCACCACACTCTGTAATGGACCGATCCCTTGAAAAGGGATTGATTTCAGGTGGATCTAATATAGCGACCACTCCACATGGCCATGCAAACTGACAGGAAATGGTTTGGAGCCATTTTGGAAAGTGCCCAAGTCTCTCCTACTGTTACTACACCATCCCACCATACAGGAGTATGGAGTATGTTAGACCTTTATGCAGCAACGTCCAGTTTCAGCAAGATAAATGGGCCAAAAGTCATTGAAGGGGAAGGAGGAAAACCAGAAGAGGTCAGGAGGAGAAGAGAGAGATTGATTAACTCGACCTAAATCCCAGATCAGGCCTCAGTGGCCCAGCAGACACATTGATTTCTCTGATGATGCAGAACACCAACACCACGATTCATCCATCTAGATGGATAGATGAATGGATAGCTAGACGTTACTGACATCACTGGATTAGTTCATTCTTTCCTCCCTGTGGCGGAATGGATTGAAGAGGTCTTCAATCCAAGAGGTCTGGAATGTCTTTGGATGGATTGAAGAGGTCTTCAATCCATCCAAAGACATTCCAGACCTGTTGAGAAAGGTTGTCCTTTCAGCTGGGTGACGTAAACCTTTCAAGTGTTCTGAATCTTAGTCCTGAATGGATGGAACACCTTACCAGGATGCATCCCAAGCAGTTGCCTGAGACGCCTCTTTTGTCTGCTCTGCATGTGTAAGAGCAGCTGCTATTATCTGACATCCTCCTGGATGCTCCTCACCGTATCCCTCTTTCACCCATAGGTGCCCAGTGCCAGGCTGCGACGGCCAAGGTCACGTGACGGGGAAGTACGCCTCCCATAGGAGCGCATCAGGATGTCCGATTGCAGCCAAGAGACAGAAAGATGGCTACCTGAACGGAATCCAGTTCACCTGGAAATCAGGGAAGACGGAGGGAATGTCCTGCCCCACGCCGGGTTGCGACGGCTCGGGACACGTCAGTGGTAGCTTTCTGACTCACCGCAGGTATTCATTTATTTATCGATTCAACCATCTGTCCATTAGTCCAGCTGTACATTTTAGAATGGATAGTCATGGTTGTAGCTAGTGCATCATCAATGTCGCAGGCGCTTGTTCGTTGTCACGTATGAGTAGAGAAAATAGTGATACAATTTGTTTTAAAAAAAGCACACTAAATCACTAAGAAAATGACAAGAAATACACATGACTGATGATAAAAAAAACTCTGAAAAGTTTAAATCGCTGAAATATGTTCGATGATTATTCAGTGATTTCCATTTTTTCAGTAAGAATTTTTTCCAAACTTAAATCCATCACCACTTTTATTCTTTCTTTTTTCTTGCTATAGCCTGTCAGGTTGTCCTCGAGCCACCTCGGCCATGAGGAAAGCCCGGCTCTCTGGTGTGGAAATGCTGACAATAAAGCAGCAGCGAGGCAGCAACGGTAACTTCCCCATAAACACAACATGGCTTCTCCAGGAGGTTCATGTGATCAGACTTTGTCTCTGCTTCTTCCACAGGGCTGGACCACGAAGACGAGATCAAGCAGCTGGATGAAGAAATCAAAGATTTAAGTGAAACCAACTCACATGTGGAGGCAGACATGATCAAACTTAGAACGCAGGTGAGTGGCTTCCCTTCTGGTACCGCGTTGCTACGCGCTAACAGTTACCATGACACTGTTCTCCTTTGCAGATCACGACCATGGAGTCCAGCTTGAAATCTATGGAAGAGGAAAACAAGGTGATTGAACAGCAAAATGACTCTCTGCTGCATGAGCTGGCCGACCTCAGCCAGTCACTGATAAACAGTTTAGCTAATGCCCAGCTCCCCCATATGGTAAGGGACCCCAGGAATGGAGAGCCAGCTAGACAAGAGTAAAGCTAACCCACTGAAACGTGTGTTTCCCACTCAGATTTAAACCACACCCGAAATTATTAGTTTGAAATGTGAAACCAAAGTATTTTTTTTTTTACCTTTTTAGGTAGATTAATATTTTTTAAATGTATTTATGAGAAAAAAAATAGAATCTGTGCTGCTGGAAAAGGTGATCTTGACTCACTCTATTCATCCCTCATGGGAGAAATTTGTGTACTGCACTCCTACACCACAGCAGGCTGCCACGACGGTGCCAATGGTGGGAGAAACAGGGGTTAGGTGTCTTCTCCAAGGACCCTAGACGTGCACTCAGTGGGACGCGAACCCATGTTTAAGATATTTAAACTCAAAGCTTTTATTGCTACTTTTAATGAGGGATTTTGTTTGGCTGTAGTTTAAAATTCGCTTTGCACACTGAATGAGCCGTACCAAAACAAAACAGGGACCGAGGCAGGAATCAACATGTGTTTATGAATTTATCTCTGATTTGATTGGTTTAAGAGGAAGAAAAGATGACATTTTAAACTTATTGATGGAAAAGTCCTTGAGATGCAGCATCTCATTTTCAAGGTTAACCAAGAACAAAAAAAATAAAAAATACGCCACACACAAAACCAAACCAAAAAAAACAAACAATGCATATAAATATAAGAACTAATTACAAAGATAAAATACAAACAACTAGACAAGGACAATTTTACTCTCATGCACCTTCTCCACTCACTAGGACATTTAAAACTCCAGCGAGTAAAAAGGGGAGTGAAGCAAAAGGTGCGGAGAACTCAGTTTCAGAACTCAGACTTCTATTGAAAAATTGGCAGCGATCATTCAGTAAAGATTCTTGTCGCACCAATCATTCTGGCTCTGTTGACGTAGTTACAATACATTCTTGGCGGCCCTGATGTTTGTCGTTAATTGCCTGAAAGTTCGTGATATCAAAGTGAATAACTGACCAATCAGATGCCGTGTAGCAGCAGGAAGCCAGACTGTGAGTCAGATAGCGGATAGTTTGGCTGCAGTTAAGATCTCAAGTGGCGTTTACCTTAAAAAAAAAAAAAAAAAAAACTAGCTCCTGGTTGGCAAGTTGGCTCCATGCAAAGAAATAGTGGACCAATAACTGCATGTATCCAGATCCACTGATTAAACATGATTCAACACAAACGTTCCGCATGATGTCACAGCCACAGAATGTCCATGCATTCTGCAGCTTTTGTCACATCCTGCAAATAAATCCAGGCAGAAACCCCCCAAAAACTCTCAAGTTCAGGGGATGCAGGAACTAGAAGTTGCTGCAACACTGAGTTTAAAATAATAGATGACATTTTTTTCAGAGGTTTCTGCAGAAATCGAAACTTCAGGAGGATTCCCCACACTTCCTGTTTGCTGCTTTGCAATGTCATTTTAGCAGCTGCATGTTTGTCTGACAGGATCCTTCCTCATCATGTCTTTTCTTAGACGGCACAGTGTGGACTCTGAATCAGGGTTTTTTCCAATTTGTGCACAGTTCAGTGATAAAAAGAGTTCCCTGTTCAATTCCCGCCATGAGCTCATACCTAAGTGTCCCTGGAGAAGACACCTAACCCCCCAGTTACTCACAAAATTAGTGCCTTCATGGCTGCCTGCTGCTGTGTAATGCTGCAAAAGTAATTTACCCTCGAGGGATGAATATAGTATAATATAGTATGAAAAAAAAAGAACGTATGGGGGGTTTCCCCAACACTGAAAATATTCACCATGGTCTGATTAGTTAGTTCAGATTGACGATAGGTGTGAGTGTGAATGTGATTGGTTGTTGATCCCTTTCTGTGGTCCTTAGAATGACTGGAGACCTGTTTGGGTTGTTAAGCTGCACCTATTGGCTTGAGGTGGCCGCTCTGCACTCCCTTTTTCTTGTTACACTATAGGGTAGTTATGAAATGAGGACATCCTTAAAGAATACTACATAAAGAAAAACAATTTAATCCTGATATTTTTATCGTCTAAGAGGCCATTTGCAGGCAAAGTGATGCATTTAATCACCGCTGACCATCATTTCATGTATACGAGTAATTATTTTAATCAAGTCTTCCTTTTAAACTCCAGTTCCCACTAATGACGCCTCAATTTAAGGCCACTAAGTATGTTTGATTATTTTAAATGTGCCTGGTTTTCTGGAAGCTGACAGAATGTCTTCATCTCCTTTTAGAAACCGCTGTCCCACAAAGAGGCTCCTCTGAGGAACACCAGCTGTTTACAGCTGCACCAGCAAGTAAGTCCATCAAACATGCTGCCGAAACTATTCACTCATCTACATAGCTTGGACAATTACTTAAGTCATCCAGATGTTTATGTGCATTTATGTGCTAAATACAGATCTGTTTTCATCTGTATGTGTAACTAGAAGTTTCTGGTTTTGTTTTAGACGTTTTAATCTAGTTTTAAAGCTTCACACACAACCAAAACAGCCTTCCTCCGAGTTTCTAATGATTCACTTTTAGCTGCAGGCAAAGGAGAACGTTCCATTTTGATTTTTTAGATTTGCATGCCACCTTCAATCATATTGATCAGGAGCGGATTCAGGGGGGAGCGCACACCCCTCCTTTTAGGTCCACAAAAAAAAAATTGTCCTTACTACTTTAATTATTATAAACTTTGGGTAAAATATGCACCAAAATGCAGAAAAATTACTTATTTTTCCAAATGTTCTGGGGTCCCCGGGCCCCGGATACTGGCAAGCACCACAGGTGCTTGTTTTGTTAATGACTTCACGCCCCCCTCCCCTCTTTAGAAAAACCATTCCATTTGTAGTGATCATCTTAAAATCTGTCTTGACATTACAATCATTACTCTTCCTTCATTTCATTCTTATCTTTTTGACTGATTTTCTGCTCCTTTTTTTATTAAGTGAGATGTACCCAAGATTCTTTTTTGGTCGGATTTTATTTTCTATGTATAGTGAGGCAAATATGTTTTTGAGATTTTGCAAGTTGGCCCACTTAGAAATCATGAAGGGTCTGACTTTTTACCTTTGGTGCATGTTTTCTGTGACAGTCATAATTTATTGAGATCTGAAAATCCTATTGAATGCTTTTTAAGAGTAACTTGTACATTAGCGAGGCAGATAAGCATCTACCATCTGGAATATTTACACTTGTCACTAGTAGTGACAAGTAATGTACGAAAAACGCAAATCTCCGTTTTTGCACATCCACATGCAAACGCAAAACCAAAGTCTTCCAAAATCTCCACTTTGGCTAGAGTTTTCAAAAACGCCGGTTTTGAGTGAAAAAAACTCTGTTTTTGTGGGGACGGCAGGCCAAAACAGATAAAAATATATGCTTTTTCAAAAATACCCGGCTACGTGTGGGCAGGGCTCAACCCTATCTGCTGCATCCTCTTCGATCACACCAACTATCTTCATGTCTTCCTTCACTGTATCCATGAACCTCCTCTTTGGTCTTCCTCTAGTCCTCTTTCCTGGTGGTTCCAAACCCAGCATCCTTCTTCTGATGTACTCTCTCTCTCCTCTTCACATGTCCAAACCATCTCAGTCTGTCCTCTCTGACTTTATCTCCAAAATCTCTAGCATGTGCTGTACCTCTGATCCTGTCCATCCTGGTCACTCCCAGAGAGATCCTCAGCTTCTTCATCTCTGTTACCTCCATCTCTGTTTCCTGTCTTTTCCTCAGTACCACTGTCTCTAGACCAAACAGCATGGCAGGTCTCATCATGGTTTTGTACACTTTGAGGTTTATATGAACACCAGAAAGATGTGAATTGTATTTTCTCCTTGTTTTCTGCAGGAGCCGCTGAGTGAGCAGAACTTTGATGCCTACGTCACCACCCTATCGGACATGTACTCCAGCCAGGACCAGTACCAGAGTGCAGAAAACAAGGCCCTGCTGGAGAACATCAAGCAGGCCGTCCAGGGAATTCAGGTGTAGCCGTGCAGTAAACTACATAGTGTTATATATTCTAAGTTCTCTAAAAAGAAGAGGAAATATTAAGCTCATGAAAGACCTCAGTTCCATTTCTTTCTCTCTTTTCTTTTGGCTCTGGCTTTGAGGAAAAACATAAAGGATCAAACTGCAAACTAGTTTTTGAAAACATTCACATTTTGTACGTTTTCATACGAGCCAACATCGTGTCATGTGAGGTTTCTAGCTGCTCATGGATGCACATTTTTATTGTATATTTCTGACCAGGAAGAAGGTGGAGGATCTTTTTATTGCTCGGCGACAAAGCTTTTTAGAAGAAAAAAAAACTCGAACAATGTGAAAATGTAAAAAAAAAAAAAAAACTACAATCGAGGAGGAAAAGGATGTATTGTTTTCCTCCATGGATGATTTTTTTTGTCTTCTTCTTCTTGCGTGTAGATTATCCAGAAGCAAGAACTGGTTTATTTTCTAAAAATGCCTGAGAAATGTTTGTGTTTTTATTTTAAAGAAGGAGTTTTAAGAAGAAAAAAAAGCGGGTGTGTCGCTGTGCGTTAAATCGGTGCTGTAAATGACTGTCGGATGAATGTATGAATGAACTGTCGTAAAACATCATTACACGGAAACCCGATGGTGGAAACCCGCATCCAGGAGAGGCCACGTGTCACGCATGGTTACATGATCATCTTTAATTAGACGTGTAAAGACAATTAGCTAGCGAGGCTAGAACAATTTTTTTTATTATTTATTTGCCTCGTTTGCATAAAAATCTGCTCAATTGTTTCATTGCTAGGATCATAAAATGTCTCAGCAATATAGGAAATCATCTGTCTGGACGAAACCCACGCGATGCAATCTGCTAAGGACATAAAAAAGGTTGGGTATATGCAATTTCCTGTTTATAAGCATAGCGGGGTCACGTGAATCTTTTTAATATAGCCTATGTAAAATATTGATTTTTATACAAATCTTTTAATACAAAAAAAAAGTCTTTTTAAACAGAAGGGAACCTGCGAATTGAGTTTCAGAAACAAAAAAAAAGTTTATGAGTTCCTCTTGTTTTCTGTACGATTTTGCACAGGGACACCTCGTTTCCATGTTTTGATGTTGTTGCAGAAAACTCAGAGCTGTACCGAGAGAGACGCTTTTCCGAGGGTTTTCTATTAAAAAAAAAAGAGAGAGAATTTATAGAGTATGACGGCGGGACTTACAGGGTCACTGTCCCCACTTATGTGCCAGTTGACTATTTGCACTTGTCCTTGAAGATATTATCCTTGCGTATGGCGGCGTGCAATTTTCCAGGTGACCTCTTTGGCACACGATTGGAAGCCAAACCAACTGCAGGTGTGGCAAAGAGAACGAGCAGGAATCAGAAGGAAAGGAGGAATTTTAGCAGTAAGGACTTTTTTTTTGTAAAAAAAAAAACCATGAAGATTTTGTTTTATGAAGACTCTAATCCCCCCAGCAGCACTTTATATCTAATCACTGTACAAAGGGTTAAATAGTCAATCAATTCAAGGTTTTAAAAATGAGAAAATTAAAAAAAAAAAAGAAAGGCTGAGGAGGTGAAGACTCTGTGCGGGGTGAAACAATCTGTTTGCGTGAGTACACACGCACCCCTTCATCCCGTTTGCTGCCATTTGGTGCTGTTGCCTGGAAACCAGCCTCTGGTCACCGTGTGATTTTGTGCGGGAAAAACTTGGGCAAAAAAATAGCGGAATGAACCAATCATAGGAAGTCGGAAGTGACGCCAAACGAAGCGACAATAATTTATACTGCTCGGTAAATCACTCGCTTATGCACACAAAGAAAGAAAAGGACCATGGCGAGACGGATTTTAGACGTCAATCTTCATCTGATGCTGTTACCTAGAAACCAGTCTCACCACTTTACCACCGAATGAGTCTGGTCACCATGTGAGTCATTATGAGGGCGGGAAAAATTTGGGCAAACAACAGGGACCAATCAAAGAAGGACGGAAGTGATGTCATATTAAGCAACTCGAACGTGAACACAGAGATGGTAAACGCACATGGCTTTTATCGTTTCTATGATAGATTTTTACCGCAAAACGGAATCTGTCCTTTCGTCATGTGCAAAGTGAATCACGAAAAATACCACCTACTGCTGTCCAATTTGCACATGATCGTTCATAATAATTTTTACTGGAAAACTTTACATTTTGATTCTCAAATTTGCGAGATAAGGTTAGATTTAAATTTTCAAAATGACGGGAAACAGGGCAAAGTGCTGAATGCTAGGCTAATCCATATTTTTATTTTAATTTTCGCATTTTCCGTTTTTTTTTCAGACTAAAAACTGCTGTTACTCTTTGATTTAAACTGATAAAGAAAACACTAGATACAGTTTACCCACGAACTTAAACAAGGCTACTTTTCTCACTTTAATATATTTCGTTAAAGTTCAGTTCATAATAAACTTGTTTTGCCACCTCGTTTTAAGTCTTATTTGACTTTTCTCACAAATAATATGACGCTAGTAAACAGTTGTCAGTGCACGGTTTGATTAGCCAAAGTGTTATACACTGCATACTGTCAATTTACTTCAGCTACTAGGTTAGGGATGGAATGCATTTGGTGACAATTGAGACAGACCTGAAAACAGTCAGCTATTTAGCAAATAGAAATAAGACACAAACATCTGATTGTAGTTCGGTAGCTAAAAATGGAGGTCGGCCAAGCGATACGGTCTGCGTTAGCAACAATTCCCCAAATTGAGAATCAAAGGGAGGCAAAGACAATGTTTAAAGTTTTATTAATGGGAAAACATGGTTGCCCTGCTGCATTAGGGTTTGGGAAAAGTTTGATTTTACTTTTTGCTTTCTGGACTAATTACATACGGCCGAAAATCAGCAATTGGTTAAACAAAAAGTTAGCCCCTCCCTGTGGAGAGAAAAACCCCAATACTACGAGGTCAGACTGTTTCCAGTCTGAAGTATTTGAATGAAAACGCCTTCGGATGACATGGTGGCAGAGAATATATTTCTGGATTCCAGGCAACTGGTGCTGGTGGTCCAACTGAACCGATCTCATCTATTGTACTTTACGGTCCTGTCCCAGGACTCTACTAGGCATCTTCCATGACTGCTTCTCCAGCATCGTGTCTGCAGCTTCCTGCCAGTATAGTAACGCTTCAGTAGAGTAAATAGCAAGCTCCTCTTTTCTATTAATTCTCATGAAAATGGATTTTAAAGCACAAAGCGACGGGGATCATGGGAAAGATTGTGGAGCGGGCGTGGCAGTGGTGGGATTTTTTTGTACAAACCGTTGTGCTCTCTGTGGGACTGGATTTATTTTTTTACTACACAGCATGGATTTGTTGACATTTTAATTTTGCTATAAATGTGTGAGATCACAAGTTGCTGTGATGTTTCATTTCTAAATGGTGAACTTTGTACAATTTTTTGTCATGCTGGATGTGGACACATCTTACTCCGAATAAAGACAAAATGTGTTGCCAGAGAGACCTGAAGGTGATTGGCTCTTTACCTCCATCATCCATCCATCTGTTTATCCATCCAACTTATAGATCAAGTCCCTTCTGTGTCCTGGATCTTCCCAGGGTCTCGTGGTAGAATGGAACCCTTCACCAGCAGGCATCCTAACCGGTTATCCTGGTATGTTTATGGAGCACAGACAGCTTTCCAGTTTTTGACAGTTGGACATAAAACTGTTTTATTTGAAACTATTTTCTGAGAATAATTTGTCGCAACGTTTTTCTTTAAGTTTTACATATTAACATTTTTTTAACATGAATTATTTTCACTTTTAATAGAACTAAGATTGACAGTATTTTTTTTAAATCAACTTGATTTAGTTTTATAAAGTAGTTTAAAGTACAAAAAAAAAAACTCTAAAATGGCCCCAGGGGACGTTGGCCTAGTGGTAGAATGATCTTCTTTTGACCGGGAAAACCGGGCTCGAATCCCACTGGCCAAAGACTCTTCCTGGGACTACAGGACTGAAAACTGGAAAGACAAAGAAAAAAAAACCTCTAGGATAAAATTAAATCTAGAATAAACAAATCAATTTGGTCAAATCCAGAAAACAATAGATCAAATTTAGAGTAAGTCAAATGCAGTTGGTTTGAACCAGAATAAAGTAGATGATAAAATAAAAAAAAAATAGCTAGAAGTTAATCTATGAACAAAGTTTGTGAAATCCAAAATAAAGTTGGTTAAATTTAAAGCGAAGTTAAGTTTGAAATAACTGTAAAAATTGTGTCAAAGTAAAAAAGTTTGGCAAAATCCAGACAAAAACTGAAAAAAAAAAATTCCAGATTAAAGTTAATAAATTTTAGACCAAATAAAATCCAGTAATGCTTTTCTTTGCAGGTCCTCTTTAATCCACCAGATGGCAGCAAAGTAGACCTGTGCTCTTAGATTTAAATTTATTAAATTGAAACGTAAATTATTTTTCACTCAAAAAAATGTGAAAAAAACTCAGATTAAAGTTGATACAATTGAAATGAGACAAACTGAGAAAAATAGTATAAATTTAGAAAATTCAGGGAAAGTGGAAAAATAAAAAATAAAACTGGTGAAAATTTAGAATAAAATGACAAAAATGAAATAAATTCATAAAATTTCTAAATAAATGTACACAATTTCAGACTAAATTTAGTAAAATACAGGAAAACTAGAAGACAAAACGTTTTTTTAAATATCGAATAAATTTGGTCAAATCCAGATTTGAACTGAAATAAATTCAGATTAAAATCCTGGTCATATCAGCCTTGCAGTTTCTATAGAGTCCACCAGGTGGTAGCAAAGTAGATTTTGTGTTCTTAAATTTTATGGTTACATTTTTTATGGATTTTATAGTTACAATTTTATTTATATTAATCAACATTTGTCAGATTTATTGGTGTGAATCAAGTTTATTTTTCCAAACATGAAGAGGTGGGAACATTACAGCGAACTTTGAGAAAGTGGTGCTCTAAAAATGTCTCGTTCAAGCTCTTTAATGAGAATCAGATCTTTTTAGTTGTACAAATGAGGTTGTATCAATCAGTCAGAAAACATGTAGGATTAACTCTGATCAGAATGATGTGACCTTTGATCTGTGACGCCCACCTCACAGACATCATGCAGACAGTCTCATTTCCACAAGAATCCACCTGGATTTATTTCCTTTATCCGTCTCTTCCTGTCAGATTGTCTCCGTCCTACAGTCTGGTTTCAGGACTCCTGGAGTTTTAATCTCACTGGGAACACCCGGAGCTTCATGTGGGACCAGCAGAGAGACATCGGAGGAAACACAGAGCTCCTGCTGAAAGATAAATGTTGTTAGAAGATGGTCGTACCACGATCATTCCCAGGACTATTTATTCCTTGAACCATTTTGAGGTTCACACACCTGAAAACTTCTTGATGCATTTAGTTTTGTTATCCTTTCATAGTTAAATTCAGCTTATCCCAACACAGACTGGTGAGCTATTGCCATGGCAAGGTGTCCGGCAGCCATCGTTGTTGTCCACAATTTCACCAAAACTGCTTTTCCTCCCTTAATTCATAACTGATCTGGATTTTTTTAGACGGCTTGTGTTATAACCAAAAAAGGGCATAAGAATTTGGACCAATAGAAAACTAAGAATTGATGCCTCTACAGAGCTTTCAACCAATCAGTGTGAAAAAAAACGTAAATGCCTTTATAACATGGAAATGATTCATGACAGAGCCGTCAAATGTTGACATAACACACCCAGAAAATCCATTGGTGCTACCAGATTCGACCTAACTTGGCCTTTTGAGGTTGTTCCAAAGTCACTGGCATCTAAACAGACAAATGTTTCACCCTTATATTGTAGTGACAGGAGATACATGACCATACTCAGAGAATCCACTGATGTTCAATGATGAGGATTTGTGTACGACCTGCCAGTCCATGAATGTGAAAAAGATCTGCATCAATAAACAATAGATGTTTAAGCTTCAGGCCATGATGATTACACGGCTATCAAGATTTGGAATGACATTCTTTCATCTCGTATCTTGAAAATAAAAGTCATGACTTTGATTCTGGATCAGACAGTTTTTACCCCTAAGATCAGCATCTAATGGTACTAACTGGTGCTATCCTTGGTATTAAATGTCTTTACATCGAGTGTTGCTTTGTTTTACAAACGTCACAAGATCATCCATCCTTTATTCTTTTCGTGATGTGTCGCCATCTAGAGCCTGTTTTTTTGTCGTGTTTTTTCGTTTTTCCCTTCACGTCACCCAGGTGCTGCGTTGAACTGTGGTGGCTACTGATGGAGGACTGAACTGATTAGACTCCTACTGATTTACTTACTTTGTGCCATAAAAGATCTGGTCTCACCTACGATCTTCATCAGTTCTTCAATGACCCATGTGGAAACTAATCTCTGCCCAACCTAAACCTTGATTCTAATTGTTCGGAACTTAAATTGCTTTTGCCTGTGAGAAGCCACTCGGCCCTGGCCCTCCCAGTTTTCTCTGCCACTCAGTTCTACATGGATCACTTGGATACACATCCTAACACTTTGTTTTATACAAGGATTCAGCATGTGCAAAGATGAGAATATTAAAAATGTGAAGATTTTTTTTTTTGCTGAAGAAACAAAGATCTGTGTTGAAGAGTGTTTAGGGTGTAATAACAGATTTATCCACAGAACGGCGCTGTTTGACAGAATTTCTCTCATCCATTCTTTCTGATTTTTTTTATGTTTTTATTTTATTAAAATGTGCATTTACATCATTTGTTTTTTGTACAACAATTTAAATATTTTATTTGAATAAAATACAAATAACTTTTTTAAACTTTTTTTTAAATGCTTAAACTTATTTTCTTGATTTTAAGATGTTTTGTTGGTCTCTTCTTTCTTTTTTTTTAAGTGTCAGTTTTCTGTTTCTGTTTAGGTTTAATTTTTCTCATTGTGTTCTTTTTTTTCTTTTTTATGAAGTTTTTGAGTTGGTTTTAAAATTTTGCATATAAAAAAAGGAGAAATAATGAAGATTAAATTACGTTTTATTTTATTTTTTTTAAATTGATTATTTTTATATATTTAATTTACGTTTAATAAAATGTTTACATTCTCAATATTTTTTATTTAATATACATTTTAAATTCTTATGTTAATAATAACGTAACATATTATTTCTTAAATTACTTTTCAAATTTGATTTTTTTTGTGTTTTATTCTTTCTAATTTTGTTTTCCTTTGAATTTTTTATTTTATTATTTTTTTTTTTACATTAAATTATGTT
Source organism: Neostethus bicornis (assembly GCA_902685375.1). NCBI lineage: Eukaryota > Metazoa > Chordata > Actinopteri > Atheriniformes > Phallostethidae > Neostethus > Neostethus bicornis. Next base: position 3,885,448 of record LR738552.1, read on the forward strand.
TTATTATTTAAATTTCAGAGTTTTAATGTGATTTTTTTTCCCAACTTTTTTTAGAACAATGTAATTATATACTGTAATAATTTAATATGATGTAACTTTATTTTCTGAGAAATTAAATAAACTTCAAATGTGAGAAAATAACTTTATTAAAAACTGATACTTTGTTGCTTTTTGTCATTTTTTTATTTATTTATTTTGGTTTAGACTGCCATCAAAGATCTAATATTGAGTCAAGATGAATCACTACAATTAGGAAGCTAAAGTTGGACAAAAGAAAAAAATACAAATAGTAAAAAATGTAACAATAACAATTTTTTTTTTTTATAAAAACAAACATTTAAGTCATTTTATTTGATCACGAATTCAATATTTCATTTTAATTTTTTTTAAACTTCAAATTAATTTTTAAAAACATTTTTAACAACAAAAAAATCTTACAAATATGTTGAGATTTTTTTCATATAAATTTCAAAGAATATTTTTGCATTTTCATTTTTGAACAAAAATACCTTAAGAAATTATGAGAGAGATCAAATTACTTTGAAATAAAAGTGAAATAAATAGAATTTAAATGGCAAAAAAAATATTCAAAAAAATAGTTTAAACTCAACCAAAGGGAAAAAAAAAAACCAGAAAAAACAAACAAACAAAAAACCTTTTATTTTTATTATATAAATAATTAATAAATCTAATTAAAAGAAAAAAAAACAGGCTTTTTATCCTCAAAAGTTAAAATTATTATAAAGTTTCCTATTTTATATACAATTTCAAAACTGTACAGTTTTTTACAACAATTTTTTTTAAAGCTTTAAGATCAAATTATTATTTTTTTTATCTTAAAGTAACATTTATTTATTTTACATTTTTCACTTCCTTTGGGGTGAATTTTCTTGTTTCATATAAACTCTTTGATTGCTTGACTTTGTTAATGACGTCATCCCGCTTTACGACCACTTCTTTCCTTCTCTCTGATTGGTTTTTCATTGTTTGACTCCGCACTTTTCCTGCTACTGATTGGTTGCCATGTGATTTGGCTCCGCCTTCCTTCTGCGCCTCCGGACTCGCAGGTTGAACAAAACGCTGCTTGAATGAAAAACTCCAACAAAAATCTCACATTAAATTCTGTTTTTAAAACTTTTTACTCACTTTTTTTTCCTCCATCACTACTTCACAGCGGTTTGGACTGGATTACGGTTTGAATGGCGTCTCCTTGGCAACAGAAACAACTCATTTGACAAAGTTTGGATTTTTTTTTCCGTTAAAAACAGCACTTTTTCTCCTCTTAGACAATAAGAGGAGCGTGGAGTGGGAGTTGGGGGGGAAGGGGGAGGGTTGTTCCTCCCACGTGGATTAAAAAAAAAACTAATCAGATTGTGATCGATCAGGATTATTGATGATCTGCTGCTGATAAAAACATGGATGTAACTCTGTCAGAGCTGCTGGTCTCCTTCATGGAGTCTCCTCTAGTGGTCTGGGTGAGTCTCCTCTGTCACACCTACAGCACACTACAGTAAGGAGATGTATAAAATATCATATCTGATGGGTTTACTATAGTTATATATATGTATAACTCTCTGGCCTTCTCAGAATAACTTAAATTTAAAATAAGTTCTACATGCGTGATAACTCACTGCTTATTACGCTTGATTTGTCAAAACAACGCGAGAAATTTTGAGGTTTGCATTTATCCGTATATGTACGGATTTTCGGATATCCGTATCTTTAGTCCAGGGCAGGGGTGGGCAATTAATTTTTATCAGGGGCCGTATGAGAAGCCTGAATTGTGTCAGAGGGCCACCAACTTTCTTTCATTGTAAAATACATAGCTGGTACTGATAATCAGAATAATAAGAGTTTTGAAATCGCCTTGAAAACTCCGCATGCGCGCATACGTAGCGACGTAACGCTTTTCAAATAAAATAAATTTTCAAAATAAAAGTTAAAAAAAAAAAGTTTAATTTATGGTGTTTATGATTGGCCTCACGCGGGCCGGACAGGGGTGTACAAAGGGCCGGATGTGGCCCGCGGGCCGTAATTTGCCCAGGTCTGGTCCAGGGGGTGGCAACCTGCTGTTCTAGCCAAATGCGGCTCTTTATTACCGCCCTAGTGGCTTTTCGAAAATGTTTGAAAATGGAAAAATATTGTGGAAGGTGATTTATATACGAGGGTGTGTGTAGCCCTGCAAGAAACTGGCGACCTGTTTGTGTTGTATCCTGCCCCTCACCTGAAATCAGCTGGAATAGGCTCTATCACCGTCCGACCCTTGCAAGAATAAGCAGCTGGCCCAAGATCACCAGCACTGGAAATACTTGGTTGATCTGGTCAGCTCAATGCACTGGACTGGACCCATCCCCCTTCGCTGGAGCCCTGATTGATTGAGTCATTGATTGTGAAGCATCATAGCCTGCAACACATGCTGCTATCAGCAGTGCAGGTTGCCAGGCAGGTGGTGGCTATGAGATGGGCCATGGATCCCAAAGGCAAAAAGTAAAATAACTGAGGATTCAATGTTTCTTGGACCTGCTCATTTGCAAACATTGACAGAATGGAAGGATTTCCTGAATGTTTGCTTCGTAGCCAGAAATTGTCAAACAACAAAAAGACTAATGTGAAAAGACATTTCCAGGAATGCCATGGTATGGTACATTTGATTTGATTTGAAAATACTTTATTAATCCCCGAAGGGAACTTTGATGCTGCGGTGCCAACACCTCGATGCCTTCCCGGTCCACTTACATGGTGTGAAAGCTGGAAACTGAACGGTTAAAAACAGTCCATAATGAGTCCACGAAGTCAGGCCTCAATAAAGCACACCAAGTGGCCCATCCACATTCCTGCTGGGTCAGAACGAGCGTCCCCAGTTCCTCCATCTTGCCAGCGAGCGTCCAGATGTTACCCATGACAACTGCAGGGACACTGGGCTCAAAGCGCCTCCTTTCTGATCGTCTCCTTCTGCATAGACTCCTCCAGCCACGGTGGGTCTAGTTCCAAGAGCTAGCTGCTCGTTGAGTCCACGCTAACAAAGCGTAACGACTCCATGACCAGCAAAACGGAGAGCTAGCCGTTGAAACCAAAAAACGCCTAGCCTAAAAACAGCCGTCCAAAGTAAAAACAGTGCAGTCCAAAACGACGTCCAAAGAGCACACAAAGTCACATCTTCAGAACGGGACCAAACACAGACAAAAAACAAACAGAAACCAAGTGGAAAAAATGCATAAATAGACGACCAGACGCCAAAAAAACAGGAGACATCGCAGCAGGCAGCCGCCCGGGGCAGCGCCTTTTAACGGGTTGCGTTCCAGGTTTGGGGTGAGATAAAAAGTGTGATTTCGATACTTTAGTAAAAATTAGAGAAACACAAACTAGATTTAAGAAGTGCATGGGTATGTGCAGAGACGGGTAGCCTTGGACCGACAGTGCACCTGCTCGTTTAAGGACCTTGGCATATGCATGACATCATTTATAACCAAAACATACCATATACTGTATGTAGTTCTGGTGGTCTGATCAGGGCGGGTGGATTATGAATAAACTTACACCTTAGATTTATCACAGATGGGATTCATGAAGCTTAACGCTGCGTAAAAAGAGTTTTGTGGGTTTTATTAAATCTCAGTTGGCTGACCACTAAGGCTTGTTCAGCCACAGATCTTTGATGTTCTTAACAAATAAATCCTTTTAGAGATCTGTAAACATGGTTGTTGATGTTTTGTGTTCGAGTCTGAGGCTTCAGGAGGTTATTAACCTGCCAGCGCTTCCTGTTTAAACATAACCTCACATCCTGTTGACCTGACCGATCGTGCCCTATTTTTCCCATCTTTGTTGGACGACTTTCACTGGGCGTCTCTTTGGTTTTCCAGTTGTTCGGGGTTTTCTCTGCCTGTCGTTTGAATGTGGAAGCTTGTGTTAGTAGAGCTTTTAGGATGAAGAGCGAAGGTACAGGGTTCTTCTTGCAGTTTAAGGATGATGTCTTTTTTTTTTGTCCACACAGGTCCGGACATTGGGCCCACTGGGCTCAGGTGAGGAGGTGGGCTCTGAAGAGCGAGTCAGCATGTTCATGGAGCTGGTGGATGGCGTTTTTCTGCACAAGATTATGACACACATGTAGGTTCTGCTCCGGGTTTCAGACGTTTGAGTCAGATGGTGTACGTTTGTGTGTGAGTGTGTGTGTGTGTGTGTCTGAAACCACATCCTGACTTGCTAGTTTCAGGTTTTCCACGTCACCGCCAGATGTGCTTTACCACCTCAGGCGGCAAAATTAGAGATGTAATCTGCTTCAAGACATTTTTTTGGGCATCTTCCTGTTACCCGGGTTACATGCTCTGGCATTTCTACTGAGTTGACAAAAAAGGGCGGGGCTTGCATTACCTGACCAATTTATTTTCTGCTCACCGCACTGTGTCAATGCTGATTTGTTGCCATGGTAACAGAATATAAGTGCCAAATCTATCCCACACTGTGTTTAAATTAGGCCCACAAAACCATAACAAAACGACTAGAGTAGCCGGTCTATCAACATAACAGCTCACAGCACACGTAGTGATAAGACTCCAAATCCCAGAAGGCTTTGCAGGTGTCTTGGCACATTAATTGTCAAGATCCATAGTTTTTTTTCTCTTTGTTACCAGTCATCGTATCAACCAGATAATTTTTGATTGAATTTGAGACCCCTGATCTAAAATAATACTAGTAATAACATTATTTCCCCTCCAAAAAATAGAATTTCTATTTCCAATCTACAAGCCGATTTTCTACTGAAACATCAAAAGTTTGCTCTGACACGACACGGCACCACGACCACTCATGCTGACCGGGGACACCCTCCGCCCCCGTCACCCACAGTCACTCAGACGGGTTTGCGTCCCTAATCTGACCACATGTTCACATCAGAGTTATTGTCTGCAGAAACAATGGTCATCAGGTTATTGTTCTCCAGGCTAAGAATGTGATTGTAGTGGGGGTTTATGGGAAAGTGGGTTACAGAGGAGGGGGTTAGAGGGCGACAGGAATGAAGAACCCTTTCTGAGACGGTCAAAACGGACAGCTGGTTCATTTCTCATCATTTTCTTTTGACCTGAGGGAACAACAGTTCTGAGCTGGTATCAGAAAGTTCCGAGTTTCTGTAGAACTTTTAATCTCAAAGCGGATAACAATGTGGATTTGTATTACCGGGCTTTTTATAGTAAAATTAAAAAAAAGAAACTGAAGAATGAAGAAATTTAATTTGACTAATTAAAGTAAGCCTTAGTTTTTGGTGTCCATGCACATTCACAGTTTTCGGACCACATCCATGCACCCGATGGATGCATGAATGTGATCCAAATCACCTCTGATGGCTTAATTTATTTACCAGTTTTATCTTTATCAAGATGTGCCAGGTGGTCTTCAGACGACAGGTTATATGAAACTCGTCTGTTAATAAGCAGTTATTAATTATTCAGTTCTCTCTGTGTTTAGCAGTTTTAAGTGGAGCCTAGCCCCCCCATCCACCACCAGCTCCCCCTGTCCTTATGCAAATTAGTCTGGCTCTGACCGACATGTGAGGACAGTAAATAAAATCTGTCTGCAGCCCACAACACGTGTTTGCGTGTGTGTGTATGTGTGTGTGTGGCGTTTTGTCCTAACTCTGCACTCCTGCGGTGTGTTTGTGTGTCTCCATAGCGACCCCAGTCCGACCAATCAGAGGCTGAACAAGAACGTAAACAACGATGTGGCACTGCGTCTCTACAACCTTACCGTTCTCACCAAACACATTCGGACTTATTACCAGGTACACACATTGATCACACACACCATCACTGAAGCAATGAAGCCATCACGGCGGAAGCCTAAAGGTCAGTTTGGTACCAAACCAAATGTATCACACCATCATGTTGATATGAGGTTAAGTTGCTGCCCCTCTCTCCCTGCTGATTGTAAATGTGCACTGTGGTGTTCAGACATACCAAGTCTCGCACATTGGGCACGAGACACCCGTAATTAGGACCTATCTCACGCTCACCCGCCAAGGCTAATAAAACTCCTGCATGATGAACATTACAGTGCATTCCATGCACATTATTAGGTATAATGAGGCTAAGCACATGGCATCTCCTGTTGCTGCAGCTGTGCATCTGAAAGCCACTAGTAGTGATCTGCATGGTCTATTGCCAGTATTGTTTTTGGTGAATGTATGGAAGAAGTCGGACATTTGGGAACTTTGGTCATGTGACAGCTTATGTGCGTGAGCCGCAAAACAAAGCGTGACCAAGCAGTAAGAGGTGTATTCCTGGAGGTAATTCCTCTTTGTACTGATACATAACGCTAGGTGGTAACACACGTAAGACGCACAATTTTCCAGCTGTTTTCTCATGTTTTGAATGGTTTGTTTTACCCCAACTGTCATGGCGGGTGTTGTCCATTTGCGGATGTGATGTCAAGCTCCTCCTCGTTTTGGCCCCGCCTTCTCAAATCTCCTGCTTTGTGAAGCCAAAAACTTGGCATATCTGGGTGTTTCTGACCTTGCAGAGGAAAAGGAAAGTTATTTGAATTTGATTTGCTTTCTGTAAATTTTGTCAAAGTTTAATGAGGATTTGGAATCCTTTCAGTTATTTATTCACTCAGATGTTAACCTTACATACGATCCAGGAATCTGTCCTTTTCAGGTCTCCATAATTTCATTGACTCATCCATTTATTCAACTATTCAACTCATCTTTTTAAGTTGGAGAACTAAAGACTCTTTTGTCCCCGTTTACATCCACCAGTTTAGGGGTGTCGAACCCCGGTCCTCGAGGGCTGGTGTCCTGACGGTTTTCCATGTGTTCCTTGTTCAACACAGTTGGTGCACATAAAATGAAATCAGCAGCCGATAAAATATGTCATATTGACTCAATAACCTGGATCAGGTGTAAGAACACATAAAAAACTTTTGACACCTGTGCGTTCGATGGTCCAGTCCAAAGTGTACCCTGAATCTTTCCTGGGTTCTCCAAATGGGAAGGAAGACCTCACCAGTGGGGCATCGTAACCTCATGCCTGAGCCAACCTGGATGCTCTTCACCCTGTGTCCAATGCAGAAGAAGCTCATTTGGAGTGTTTGCGTTCATGATCTGTTTCTTTGGGTCACCACACACAGCTGGTAGCTATTGTTACTGTACGGTGCGGATGCAGATTCAGTTCAGTTTTATCTGTACAGCCCAAAATATCATAACTCAGTTCTCTAAACAGACATCACACAATCCATGGAACAAAAAATACACAATCAGTTTGTAGGTGAACAATTGCTCATTCTTTAACTAACAAATTCAGAACATTTTTGAACGTCTATAACAGAATGAACGTGTTTCAGTGAGAACTTTATTGGTTGTGATGCATTTCCTAACCTGGAGCTTCAAACCCAATCTGAGCCTTTTTACCTAGATCCTATGAGTCCTGATTGCCATCATAAAAGCATAAACCGTGCATGTGTGTGTGCACTAGCAGAGATACACGGAGATAAGACCTGTTGCACCGCTGATGTCTGATCACATGCAAATCCTCCTCTATTTATATCCATGTGTGGCAGCTGCTCTTTACTTTCATTATCCTGTTAGCATCCATTCATCTCTACAAGCATCCAACCAGCCATCCATTCACCCTTGCACCCATCTTTATGTGTTAACATTCAACCAGTTATCCATCCATTCATCCATCCGACCACACATCCATTCTTCTATTTACCGTATTCACCAAACTGTAAGTCACACTTGGCCAAAAAACACAAGTCCCATTGGAGTACAAGTTCCTACCAAACTACCTCACCAAAGACAGACGTTTCATTGTGGATGATAAGTTATAACATTAATCAAAGGATAGAAAATGGACTGAATAAGTGTAAGACGTAGGGTTCTGAATTCAAAACATATATCCGAAATGCCCCCCGATGTTCAGAAAAATATTCTCATGCAAAGCAACTATTTTAATATGTCGTTCTACACCTACATGCACACTGCACAATACACCCATTTACGCACTGACGCTAACACTCCGAAAAATGTATGACATTATGTAAACAAACAAGTTAGAATTGAAATTATTGCCAAGCTGGCATTAATTTAATTAATTATGGAGGATAATCTAGAGCAGGGGTGGGCAAACTTTTTGATTCGCAGGCCACATTGAGTTCTAACATTTAAAAAGGGGGCCGGAACAGGATCAGATGGATGGCATGCTTTGGTAACCGCTAAATTAGACCAATAGAATGACGCGCTAGATTTTAAACAAGCGCTAAATGTTACATTAAGCACATTAAATTTTAAATCTAGTGGTCCTGGGTCTGAAATCTAGTGCGAAAGCGCTTAAAAACGCGCATTTAGCGGCGCTAGGTTTGAAATCTAAGCGCTTGATGTAATACTTTGCTTGTTTTAACATGTGACATGCTTGTTTACGTGCGTGTATTAGGCCCGATGGCTTTCCATACAATAGAATGCGCCATCTAGTGAGGAAACATTAGAATTGCAGGAGAAATAAAACATGCAACAAGGTTCGGCGGGCTGCATTAAACTGTTTAATGAGGCCGCATATGGCCGTAGTTTGCCCATACCTCATCGAGACGCTCCTGGATCTGAACCTTCTGCAAAGAAAAAAAACAATGTGGACTGCATGATATAATTTGAAATCAAAATCTTACGATGCTTTTTGCAAAGTTTGTAGAAAGAAGTTTGGCGTTTCACTTTGAAGGTCAGCTATCGTAAAAAATTTTTGCCTCCAGCTACCTGCATGAAGATAAAAAAAAAAAACCTGCTCATTAAAAAAAAGAAAAATATGGCTCATTATAACTGAGTTCTTCTATGTGATGCGTATTGATGCTTCATTTGAGAAACAAGCTCTGTTCATCATTCTTAGCGAAACATGACACTATACAGGTATTTGTGTGTATCAGTCACTCTTGTACATGTATCGCACGTACGGCTGACTTGTGAAAAAAAAAGTGACGTTTAGTCCAGAAGATACGGTAAGCATCAATCGACTATCCATCACTTTGTATTGGCAGCCATTCAGTCGACCAAACAACCATCCAGTTGTCCCTCGATACAGTCAACCAAAAATCTTCCAAAACACTCATTCATCCCACCATCCATCTAACCAATGATCCAGTGTTTAATTAACTCAACAAAGCATCTACCAATTCCTGTGTACGTTCATTTCACCTTCAAGCCCCCATTTATTCCTGTACATATGCATCCATCTAGCCATCTACGCATCCAATAATCCATCCACAACACCAACCATCAGTCCATCCATCCATTCAACCATCCACAACACCAACCATCAGTCCATTCATTCAACCATCCACAACACCAACCATCCGTCCATCCATCCATTCAAACATCTATCTACGTAACAATCCATCCATCTGCATTAGCAACTAACCATCGATCTGTCCACTCACTCACCCATCCATCCATCCTTCTTAATACCAACCAAACAACCACCCCTCCTTTCATCGTTTTATCCTTCCATCCACCCGCCCTCCATTCAAACCGTTGATTTCCTCCATCCCTTTATTTCCAACTGATCTCTCAATCCTGCTCTTCATATAGATTTTATTTGCCATTTGAAGTGAAACAACATTGGAAAATAAAATCATCAATGATCAGGTGGATCTTCAGGAAAAAGATCCATCTTTACTGATTAAATTTTGATTCTATGGTCAGTGAATTTCAGCTGTTAATCCTATTTAAAAGTAATTTGATTATGTAAATGAGGTACAGATTAAAGATCCCCCACTTGTGTAGACATTTGTGCATTTGGATGATTTTGGAATTGAAGGCACAGCCTGGTTCTTATGGTACATTACACCCCACACCCACCCAACATACCTACCTACACACATCTACTGTCACATTTACACTTATTAATTTGATAAGAAATTTTTGGTCAGAGCTGTGTGTGTGTGTGGTCTCGTTGAAGTGGGTCATTGTGACGCGGTGTAGAGTTAATCTGTCCATGATGGTTAATCTCTGAATTTAACATAAACACACACCCAGAAAAACACACCTCCTATGGAAGCCCAACTCAATGAGCTGTCGTCTGGTTGCTTCATCTGTAGCGACACACACACACCTCTGTTGTCCTGGTGGTTTCCTCCCAGCAGACACTGGGTCGCCCCCTCAGGCTGCGTGTAACCTGATACTGTGTTCCCTCTGCTTTCATGATTTATTGATTAGATGATCAGTTTATTAGCATGAAAAATCAGCTGAAAGGGATTCCAGCTTCTTTCTGCTGATTCAAAACTTTACTCCCATTTAAATGATGTCCTTTAATCATGAGAAATAATTTCCTCCTCCTCCTCTCAGTGGTGGAGTAAAGGTTAGAGGTAAATTAGTTATAGCAGGTTTAAATATTAAAGTGAGGCGCTAAGCCCGGACGGAGAGCCCGTGACCAAGGTGGAGTGATCTACTGACAAAAAAAAAAAAAGAGGAATATTTGTAGATACGGTACATTAGATTGATTTTATCTAGCTATTTAATTTTGGATGTGTTTATTAGGTAACTTTTCTTTTACTTTTTACTGTAAAGTTTTGGTTATCAAAAATTGATCCTGTTTTTACTTTATTTTCCACTTTTAATTTTCCAAAAACATGGGATTGTTTTTCTGTTAAATCAAACTAAATTTTTCCGTTAAAGCAAAAAATATATTTATCTTAGGAAAGAGCAGAGTGGAGGAGAGGACAAGAGCAGTTGTGTGGTTACTGTGGTAACCGTGAGGAACTATGTGGTAAACTTTGTGGCAGGACAGCCCTGTCTGTCTGCAAATAAAGCACAAGATTTCAGACTGAGAATAAATAAATGAGTGGAATTTTTTAGACAAACACCATGAGATCAACCAAAACAATTATTGGGGGCTACGAAATGTCATTTTCAGGACAAATTTCAAGCTAGCACCAACTTTTTTTTCAAACACCTTTGTGATCGACCAGTCGATTGCAATAAACCAGTTGAACACAATCGACCAGTTGAACACAATCGACCAGTTGATTGCGATCAACCAGTTGATTATGATCAACGTAATGAACATCCCGGCTCTAAAAGTGTTGAGGAAAATTACTTTTTCTTTTTTTTTTTTTTATTTTATAGCTAATCCAGTATCCAATTTTCTTCTGATTGAACACCTAAACTGCATTCTTTAAACCCATTAGATCAAACAACATTTTAGTTTCATGCTCCAGCAAAGAACCGCTGGCACACACACCTGTCGAAACAATAGACTCAGTTGGATGGGCAAACCAGTCCCTCCCAGATTAATTCTTTTGGTCTAAAATGCTTGGTTTTCGGAGCATATTTTTTTTTTATATAAAAGTTGCAATTTGTTTAAACCCCAAAACCTTCTTAAGTAAAATTAATAAAGACGTTAAAAGAAGTAACAAATATGTAAAAAACCACTAGTTTTATTTTATAAAATTGGATCCAATCCCATAAATGAGAATAACTCGGTCCACGTTTTGGTCCACTCTTGTTTTTTCTCCATTGCTGAAAACTGGATGTTGTTCTTGATGGATAACTGTAAAGCTGCTGACGCTACGAGCACCCACAGCTTGTCCACACACACATTACACATAAAATTAATCACTAAACTAATCTCAAACAGCATTCTAAGACCTAGTTGTTGTAGAAAAGATCTAGTCGTTGGACAAAGTTGTTGATTTTTGCGATTCTGCGGAGTTTGGTTGATTTTGCATTAAAAGCTGCGATTATAAAATCCTGGAAAGACTGTCAAACACTGACACTTTCTGACAGAATATGTAGCACTTCAGCAGGGCCTTTGGACAGGTGACTGATCATACCACCCTGCAATGATCAGTCACCTCATTAATTAAGATCTTTCTTTATGTCTATGCATTTGGTCATGTACCTCTTGGGGTCGTTTTATGGCTGTTATTGTTTTCAGCGTAGACGTACCCACGTGTTAATTTCATCCCAGAAACACAAGCGTGTCTTAAATCTGATCCAAGCTGTTCTTTGAGATCAAAACTAGAGATCAGTATATGTTATGTTGGTTATTTATGCCAACAATAATGAGATGGAGAAGAAATAAGTATTTTGGTTCCAATTTACAATTTTTTTTAATCCTTGCAATTAAAATTATCTTAGAAACTGACTCCAGATTTTATTTTAAGTAGCAAAGTTTTGCATCATCTTGTGGATAAAAACAAGCTGTAAGACGAGCCGTTTTGGTTGAAATTATACTTTATTTCACTTTTCTAACTTTCTTCTGCTGATAAGTCGTAGATCTAATAAAAATTTTGTGGCTGTTTGCACGACAACAGATACCAACATACAGTCCTGCATTGCTTGCTGGGATTGAAGGGATGATCCACATTCCGAAATTGATGGACTTTGTGGATTCGAACGTCTGACGCAACATCCATTGATTTGTAATGATTGTTGAACATTTTCTCTTATGTAACTGTTACTCGCTTTAGTGTCAGAATGAAAAAAAAATTGTGGAACAGTATCGATACTCGATATTGGTGAGTACTCAAAAGTACTTGTACCAGTTTTGAAAAATTGAAATCCGTGCAACCCGACCAAATATTAACACCCTGTGGGCCCGAGTTTGACACCTATGATCTAATCTGTAATCCCAGTCCTGCCTGTCCATCCGAGAAGATACTCCCTTTTCCAACCAGGCCTTGCTTTTCTTTTCCCTCCAACTGGAGTGTTTCCTCCTTGAGTAAGAGACTCTAAGGACAGGGATGTCTAACATAAGGCTCCAGATTACAGCTCCATTCTGAGGAACATGTCTCAGCAGGTTTCCTTTAAAAAACACTAAATAAACTCTCTGCTTTCACTTTGAAACTTTCTGCCTGTTGGTCTGAATGGTTGTGTGTCTGATTGTGTGTTGGTAAGTTAAGCTCCTCTCACGCTCCCTTCCTCCTTTTCCACCCCTCCTTAGTTACCACGGCAACCGCAGAACAAAGCCCCGAGCCTCCATGGGATGTTTGGGGCTGCGTATCCTCTGTCCTACCACACACACAAACATACAGATACACACACACGCAGGCAAACAAAGTCACACAAATACAAACAGACACATGAAAATGCAAACATATACACACGGACACACACAAAAACAAACTCACACACAGTCGGACTCAAGCCCCCAACCTTCTTGTTCAAAGGCCATTGTGCTCACCACCGTGCAGCAACACACAGATACACACTCATGTGCAAATGGACACACACACACAAATACATTAAAATACCACGGCACATAAAATACAAATACACACAGAAAAATCCCTATATCACACACATGGTGAGAACTCTGTGTTTGTGTGTGTGATTGAAGAGTGTTTTTATTGCCCCACAGGGTGTAAAACGGGGATGGGACACAGGAGGGTTTCAGATCAGCTGTTTTTTTTTTTCTTCAGCGGCCAAGCGGAGAAACTTTTGTGTGTCTTTATAATTGATTAACAGGTCAGGAACTTGTCAGTCAATCACAGGAGGGAGACGCAGGGTGCGGGTGTGTGTGCAGGAGGGTGGGGGTGTGGGTGGGTGTGGGGGCCATCTCAATGTTGGAACATCTTGGGAAGTGAGAAGGTTCTTTTGGTGGAATCATGTCGGGATTTTATTGATCTGGGATTAGAGATGTGAGCCCACTGTGTTACTGGGGCATGGAACTAGGTCTGTGTGTGTGTGTGTGTGTGTGTGTGTGTGTGTGTGTGTGTGTGTGTGTGTGTGTGTGTGTGTGTGTGTGTGTGTGTGTGTGTGTGTGTGTGTGTGTGTGTGTGTGTGTGTGTGTGTGTGTGTGTGTGTGTGTGTGTGTGTGTGTGTGTGTGTGTGTGTGTGTGTGTGTGTGTGTGTGTGTGTGTGTGTGTAAATAGGTCAGACTATCAGGGTTTATTGATCTCTGGTCAGTTTGATGTGTTAGATCCTGTATTTATTGACGTGATCTGTCACAAAGGATGTTTCCTTCCACTCATAAATACTGTGGGTGTGGGTACCAGGAAAGAAAAAAAAAACTCCCATCATTCCACTTCAGGCGGCGTTTCACCATCATGTTTTTATCAGGACTGTTTCTACTTCCTGCCTGCTTTATTTTCTCTTTTTAATGCCGCCGCCCACGGAATGTGGAGGAGGTATATTAAGCCCTCACACTGTCTGTACGTCTGGGCTTCCATAAAACTTTTATGAACACAATAAGGGATTTTATTTAAGCTGTGTACAGTTACTCGGTACCTATACTATAGATGAACTGATCAGGTTTTTTCAAAGGTCACAAAGGTCTAGGTCACAATTGTTTATGAATGAAATAGTTGTTATTGAATGAAAGGAGTCCAGACACGACTCCATGTGGGACACCTCCTTTTATTCATTATGTAGCTTTGCAAACAGAAGGTTGCTATGGCGACGGGATCCACGTGAGAAATGTGCTTTTTTTTAGAGATATGTTATAAGCTTCCAGACTGACACCTGGTAACCTCCATGTTTTATTCAGACCTATGTTTGTGTGTGTGTGTGTGTGTGTGTGTGTGTGTGTGTGTGTGTGTGTGTGTGAGATCATATAGCCTGCATGTATTACCTAGCGTAACAGTATCCGCTGCAGAGCTGGAACCATAGTAACATGACCCCATGTTTTCATCCACCTGGTCAGCAGGTAACCTGAGCTTTTTCCTCCGTTACGTCCTAAACACGACCTTCCTCCGAGTTTTTATCTGTCTTATTTATTTCTTTAAAATTAGGGGTTTGTGTGTGTGTGTGCGTGTGTGTGAGCATGGGAGAGGATATGCAGGAATGGAATGCAATCCCTCCTAGCCATTTTTTTTTTCTAACACACACACAGACGCGCACACACCCTGTCAGCAGGGTGTTTCCTTTTGGCTGCTCGCCTACACACACAGACACACAATAACACACACAGATACTGTAACATGCCCTCATGGACACTTACACACACATAGACCCACTAACACACAGTAAAACACACGTAGACACTGAAAAATACACTGTGCCTGTGTGTTTTGTTTCTGTGTGTGTGCGTGCGTGCGTGCGTGTGTGTGTGTGTGTGTGTGTGTGTGTGTGTGTGTGTGTGTGTGTGTGTGTGTCGGCCTTGCCTCCACATGCTGATTATCCACCATAAAAAGGTTGCTGGTTCAAATGTGGGCAATGTGCACGTAGACGTAAAAGTAAACCTTCTGGTCTCTTTCTGCCTCCAGGAGACCCTCCAGCAGCTCATCGTCATGCCGCTTCCCAACATCCTTTGCATCGCCAAAGACCCGTTATCAGGTAACATTCATTAGGTTTTAAAACCAAGTACAATAAATTCAGATTTAAATGAGTTTTCTTAGTAGGTCTTTTTTATTTCTGGAATAAAGACTCATTTTATTTACAATATTTCAGTCCACCAACCCATCGAGTACCAAATCAGACATCCCAGCTGGGTTTCTGGAACCCCTCATTTTTAAAAACTTTCAGAATTGAAAGCTAAGGAAGAGTTTCGGTTCAGTTTACGCTCCTTGCTTATCCCACGCAAACTCTGCCATTTATAAAAACCTCCATATGTCCCTTTATGTGACTTAAGTTTTATCAAACACATCTTTAACAAATTAACTTACACTCCATCCGACCCAACCACGCCCCCAGAACTCTAAATATGGAACGTGCAAATGATGGGATGCAACTTTCATAGGATTCAAATTAGCCATTACCACCTGTCGTTACTCATGGCAGCCATGGCAGCATTTTCTACAACTAAAACTTTAGGAGGTGGTCACTGAAATAAAAAAGAAATGATCCAGAACAAAACAAAGAATGTAGCTGTGCACCACGAATCTGTCAGTTACTTCAGACGGTCTAAGTAATGAATCCACGTATTGATCCCTCATTTACGTGGAAGTGTGCGTACGTTCAGCTTTTAGCAAAGGTCAGCGTTACGAATGACTAGGGATTGGTATCAAAAACCGGATTTGTCAGAACCAGTTTCGCGGCCGTCATTTTGACCAGACCGATAAGCGCTAATCCAAACGAATCTATCAGTTCCGGTCATACACTTTTCGCTACAATCAGAAGTTCCTCGCTGATGGAGAATCCTTATTGATACACAACCCTACAAATGACCCCCACACCCATAATTTAACTGTGTTGAAGAAAAAATCCCACCCAATAAGTGTTTTCTTTTATCTTCCCTCAGCAAAAAGTATGGAGGAGTTGAAGAGGCTCCTGCTGCTCCTCCTGGGCTGCGCTGTGCAGGTATGAACGCCAGTCGTTTCTCCTGTGTGATGTAAATGCAGGCAGTGTTTGGTTAAATGTGGGTGAACATTACAAGGGATGCTGGTATGGTCAACTTTATTCGCAGGTAGGGCTTTTTCATGTGGGCGGGGCTTTGAAGGACATGGACATGGTGTTATTGGATGTATAGCTCCACTGAGCTGCTGGATGGTGGAACTTGGTTTGCACATGGTCGAAACTTTATTGGGTTTGGGAGGTTTTATTCTAGTTGCAGTCAGAGTGGGGCTTATTGTTTTCAAAATAGACACAAAAGTAAATTGAACACGCGTGGGGCCAAATTGTGTCACGCTTGACAAAAAAAAACTATCAGGAAACTATAATAAGATTGGAGGGTTTTGATGCTAGTCGAGTGTGAATGTAGAATTCCTGAAAGTATAGCAGCCATTCTTAAAAAATAAAGCATATCACATACTACGTATTCACACACATTACGTCTCAAGTATGCTGAAAAAATTTGATATGTTTCACTTTACTACCTGTAACATGTAAAAATATTCTTCAAAAGCATGAAAACATTTCACGTCACGAAAAGCATGACGTAAAAAAACCCTCCAACGTTTTGTTTTTCATGTTATAACATGATGAGGAGACAGTGGCTCCGCGGTTCGCTTGCGGACCGAAAGTTAACCGAAAGTTAGCGGGTTCAATTCCCACTGAGTTCACGTATAGGGTCCTTAGTGAAGACACCTAACCCACCGTTTCTCCCACCATTGGTGCCGTTGTGGCAGCACACAAATTTCCCCGTCGAGGGATCAATAAAGTACATATGTAAATAAAAAAAGGATAAAAAAACATATGCTTAAACTTTCTGTCCTGGTTAATCAAATCATAACGTCGCTCACTACCGCCACCTCTGGAAGCCTTAACAAGTGCCGCTGGCGTCGTTTACTCGAGGCTGTTTGTTGTTTAATATGTCAGTGGCATTAAACAATCAACGACCAAAAGTATGAATCACTTTTTTAATAATTGACTGCTTGTTTCTCGATTTGCTGCCGAGTGTGAAGCGGCTGGGATGGGCATCAACTACTACAAATCCGAGATCATGGTCCTCGCCCGGAAAAGGGTGGAATGCCCCCTGCGGGTCAGGGACAGGGTCCTGCTCCAAGTGGAGGAGTTTAAGTATCTTGGGGTCTTGTTCACGAGTGGAGGAAGGATGGAGCGGGAGATCGACAGGCGGATCGGTGCGGTGTCAGCAATAATTAGGACGTTGCATCGGTCCGTCGTGGTGAAGAAAGAGGTGAGCTGAAAAGCAAAGCTCTCGATTTACAAGTCGATCTACGTTCCAACCCTCATCTATGGTCACCAGCTGTGGATGGTCGAAATGAGCTTCCTCCACAGGGAGACTGGGCTCTCTCTCAGAGATTGGGTGAGGAGCTCTGCCTTCTGGGAAGAGCTTGGTGTCGAGCCGCTGCTCTTTCAGGTCAAGAGAAGCCAGATGGAGTGGTTCGGGCATCTGGTCAGGACGCCCCCTGAGCGCCTCGCTGGTGAGATGTTTCAGGCACTGGAAGGAGACCAAGAGGCAGACTCCGGACCCACTGGAGTCTATGTCTCACAGCTGGCTGGGGAACAACTCGGGATACTTCCAGGTGAGCTGGAGGATGCAGCCGGGGTGAGAGAAGCCTGGGCTTCCCGTCTGAGGTTGTTGCCCCTGCAACCCGGCCCTGGATAAGTGGAAGACAACGGAATGCTTGTTTCAGCCCTTGAGGACAATCTTTAGATATGGGTAGTGTTTATCAGAATACGGGCATAGCTTAGATTTGTCTAAGGAGGCCAGGCGTGGTGTGTGGGCATGGTCTGATTTGGACATCCTGTAGGATTTTCCTCTTTTAAAAAACTAAAAGAAGCTAAATCATTTAGAGGAAAAGCAGAACGCTGATTTTCTGAGTTCATTTTGCTTCCTGTTGCTGGGCACCAGGGTGGGAGGTGTGGCGGGCGAGGCGGAGGTCAGGTGGGAGACGGGGCGCAGGTGCTTTACATTTGTTTATTAAGCCTACTCTCCCCGGGCTCCGAACCAGCCGGCCGTTTTTTATCTTTGTTTCTTCCTTCCTCACGCTCCCCTTTCCCAGTTTGCTCCCCCCTCCCCGCGCTCTCTTTTGTGTCCCTGCACTGGTTAGACTGGTTCCAGGAAAGAGGAAATGGGAGGGATGGACTTGAGAGAAGGCCGCAGAAAACCACTGTTAAAACAAAATGAGTCTTTGTTACCGGTCGCCACAATTACCCACAATTCCTCCAACAAACACAAATCATTTGTCTGTTTATTCAAAACAAATCCCTCCGAAAACAAGAGCTCCTGTAAAAGTCTGGATCTCTACCAGGATCCCTACCTGGTAGAGAGCTCCAACAGGACTCCATCCTCTCACCACGATCTTCCTATAACTCCACAGACTTCCCATAAAACTTAAAAGTATCTCTGAAAACCTCTCTTTTCCCTGTCTACATTCCCTCTTGCTCTCGCCACTCCTCCTCTATCCAGCTCTCTCTTGTATCTACCCATCTTGTCACCAGCTCTCAAACTCTTACCCATCTTCTTCTTCTTTCAGCATTTCCCTTCAGGGGTCACCACAGCAAGTCAGTTTCTTCCATCTAACCCTATCTGCTGCATCTTCTTCGGTCACACCAACTATCTTCATGTCTTCCTTCACTGTATCCATGAACCTCCTCTTTGGTCTTCCTCTAGTCCTCTTTCCTGGTGGTTCCAAATCCAGCATCCTTCTGCCGATGTACTCTCTCTCTCTCTCTCTCCTCTGCACATGTCCAAACCATCTCAGTCTGACCTCTCTGACTTTATCTCCAAAACCTCTAACATGTGCTGATCTTCTAATCCTGTCCATTCTGGTCACTCCCAGAGAGATCCTTAGCATCTTCATCTCTGCTACCTCCATCTCTGCTTCCTGTCTTTTCTTCAGTGCCACTGTCTCTAGACCAATCAGCATGGCCGCTCTCACCACGGTTTTGTACACTTTCCCTTTCATTTTAGCTGAAACTCTTCTGTCACACATCACACCTGATACTTTTCTCCACCCATTCCAGCCTGCCTGCACACGCTCCTTCACCTCTTTTCCACACTCTCCATTGATCAGGACTGTTGATCCTAAGTACTTCAAATCTTCCACCTTCTTTATCTCTTCTCCCTGTAACCTCACTTTTCCATTTGGATCCCTCTCATTCACACACATGTACTCTGTTTTACTCTGACTAATCTTCCTTCCTCTTCTTTCTAGTGCAAACCTCCACCTCTCCAGCTTTTCCTGCACCTCTTCCCTCCACTCACTACAGATCACAATGTCATCTGCAAACATCTGTCTCTTACCCACCTGACGCATAATAAACTCTTTTAGTCTGTTTAATTCCCAACTTAAATTTTCTATATGTATATACAGTATATTTTTCATTGTTGCATGGTGTTTTTGGGTGGGGTGATACTGCTTCTTTCACTCCCTGGGAACAGTCTGACCTCACAGCATTTGGTTCGCTTGTTCCCCACCAAGTGGGTTCTTTTTCGCTTCAAACAATTGTTTCTTTCTGGTGAGGACAGGACGTGACGGTTGTAATTACCCCTAAGAGTCAGTTTTGTCCAGAAAACAGCATAAAAACAAACTTACCAAATAAACTTTCTAAACACTGTCTTTAAATTCTCAATCTGGGGAATCGTTTCCAAAACGGACCCTGCAGCTTGGTTGATCTCCTTTTTTCAGCTACAGAACTACAAACATGGCCTAGATGGATTCTTGCGTTCATGTCTTGGCCTCTTCTTTATTCTCTGATTGAGTTGAATGTTTTCCGATTGCTGCAATAAGCAGCTCGCTGCAATCCCTGACTAGTTGCTGGAGTAAAATAAAATTGATCAAGGTCACTAGGCAGCGCCAGTCTGACTAGTCCTAAGGTGTACTGAAAAGCAGATATGTAAACACACTAAATTTATGTTGTGTGTGTGTGTGTGTTCTCAGTGTGAACGCAAGGAGGAGATGATAGAGAAAATCAAGCTGCTGGACATCGAGACTCAAGCTGCCATCGTCTCTCACATCCAGGAGGTCAGTAGAACCGAGCTGGTTCAGGTTCTCAGAGTCGTGGAGTAACTTAGTCAATCTGTACCGAACGTTTTAAAGAGTTCCAGCTTCTGATCATTTAAAAACTGGCCACTCTCATGATTAGAAAGATCCGGACACCAGAAGTTCACCTCTGGTCCATCTCTCACAAACAAAACTCACGTGTTTGATTGGTTGAGCTACAACATCTTGTTGATGCAGATTTAGTACCAAAAAAACCTCAGATTAACCAGATTATTTGATCAAACTTCATTAGAAGTTGTTTTATTAACCTGATCCATAGAAACACAAATGAGTTATTGATCTGCGATATGCAGAGGAGGTGTGTAACGTGTGTGAGACGTTTTACTTCCTTTCAGATGCAGAGTAAAAATCCCTTCTAAATGCGGCAAAACAATGTTTGTTGTTTCCGAACGGAGGATCCTGCCGACATTAGCACCGCTTTTATTTTTAGTCTGAGTTATTTCGGGAAGACGTTTTAGTTTCCTGTCCATCGGAGGGTGCTGACCTCTGCTGGACGCAGTCGCTCGCTGCAGCTTGACAGGAACCTGTTACACTAGAAAACAAGTAGCTATTAATGTGTGTGTGTGTGTGTGTGTGTGTGTGTGTGTGTGTGTGTGTGTGTGTGTGTGTGTGTGTGTGTGTGTGTGTGTGTGTGTGTGTGTGTGTGTGCAGGTGACACACAACCAGCTGAATGTTTTAGACCTCTCCTGGATGGAGGGAGGAACCCAACTCCTTCAGGAAGAACTGGAGCCGCTGTCCCGCAACATGGCGGCGTCGCTACGGCAACTCATCGACCAGCGGGACAAAGCCTCAGAGGTACAGAGAAAAGTCTCGGTAGAACATTGTCAGATTTTATTTTGAGTAGAACATAAACATTGCGAATGATACGCAAAAATTTATCGGGATAAAGTTTTTAAGCCCAAACTTTCCATGTCGACCCAGCAGATCTTATTCTCAGTAAAACATTAGATTTAATTTTCTGTAGATTATTTTAATACGATTTACATGATCGTCATGTGTAGTGGATGTTTCTCCCTCCAGGTGATCGTGGACCTGACCCAGGAGAGGGACTATTTCTCCAGTCAGCATCCGCAGGACAGGTGCAGAACCTCAAGTCTGAGCAGCTCCCAGTCTGGACCGACCACTAATGGAGGATCCATCATGTGTGGTCTGACCAAAGAAGAGAAGCAGCATCTGTCTGTGGAGCTCGCCGACACCAAAGCCAAACTCCGCAGATATCGACAGGAACTGTGAGTCTTTAAAATATCAACACTGAGCTCCAGAGCCGGTCGGAGCGCTGAGGATGTTGTTGCCGCGGCGCTGATAGCAGATGATGTTTGTGTGTTTTGCAGGGAGGAGAAAACAGAGCAGCTGATGGACTCCAAGCATGAAGTAGAGCGTCAGGACCAGGAGCTTCAGAAGCTCAAACAGGAGGTCCGAATCAGAAAACATGTTCTATTCAAATATTAAAGAAAGTGTAAATGAAACAGTTGAATAATGAGTCCACTTTGTTTCTCAGAACCAGTCGTTGTCCTGCGAGGCCCGGTCGGTTCGAGCGTACCGGGACGAGGTGGACTCACTGAGGGAGCGGGCGGCCCGGGTAGACCGTCTGGAGACAGAACTCAGTAGATGCAAAGAAAAACTTAACGACGTCCATTTTTACAAAAGCAGAGTGGAGGTACCGACGTTACTAAGAAGCATTCACGATGACGTTCTTAGAAAAGACTTCTTCTTTTTTTACAGAATCTAAGAACCATCACTGAAGGGTTCCTATCATCTCGTCAGGCTAGACGTTTTTTTCCACCAGCTGTAATTACTTTGTGAACAGTTCACTTTGAAATATCCCGGACCTCTAAGTTGATTGTTTCTAGTGACCTTTTATTGGTAGATAATAAGCATAGATAATTATGTGGAAACTCTTCTAGATTGTTGGTAGAATTGGAAGACTTTTAAATTAAGACTTGGAGCCATTAAAAAAAAACCTTTGAGGTTAGAAAACCACCAGGAGACTCTAAGAGCGTCTAGAAACCATCAATAGGAGTGTTAGAGACCCTGGAAGCCGTAATATTTAAGATCTCTGTGGATTTTTCTCCCATCAGGAGCTTCGTGAGGACAACATGACCCTGCTGGACACTAAAGTGTTGTTGGAGGATCAGCTCACAGTCGCCAGGGGGCGCTGTGACAAGCTGCACACCTTGGAGAAGGACAACCTGCTGCTGCGCTCTAAAATCCACGACCTGGAAATGGTAGGAGAACTGAGGTGCCGCGTCGATGATGAGCATCAGTTCAAACCAACGGTGTGTGCGTGCAGGAACGGGACAACGACCGAAGGCGGCTGGAGGAGCTGGTGGAGGAGAACATGCTGCTAGAAATCGGGCAGAAGCAGAGCATGAACGAGTCTGCACATTTGGGCCGGGAGCTGGAACAGCTGGCAAAGAACCACGACAATACCGACAGTGAGAGTAAGGACGCCCCAACTCCACAGGGCGACACATCAACTCCACCTCACCACCTCTCCTTTCTACTTTACAGCCCGAAAGTCTCTGGTCCACGAGCTGAATGAGTGCGTCTCCAGTCGTCTGCTAAAGCTGGAGAAGGAGAACCGGGAGCTGCAGTCCTCCATCGAGAGCTTGAAGGAGGAAAACCACCTCCTGCAGGAGCAGCAGCTGCACACCCAGAAGCTGGACAGGGAGAACCAGAGCCTCAGTAACAAGGTGGGCTTCAGGGTTCATTCTGTTCATTTACGTTCAAGCATTCAGTTTTTCTTTCATTTTTCAACTAGTTTCTACATTTTTCTCACACAGAAGTTTTTCAATACCCAGTAACTCTTTCTGAATACAAAACGTTGCTGATTTCTGTTTCCCACCAATGGAAACACAGGAAGTGATCTCACTGCACCGTAGTGATTGGCTGAGATTTTCAATGTCCAACCAGTGAAGGCAGATTTAAGTAGAATTGAAAAATGACTGGTCTTTCTCTTGTTCTGATAAACTGGTTTGATTTTTTTGTCAGCTGGACCGTCTGCAAGGGTTACTGGACCAGGAGAGGCTGACCAATCAGGACATGGAGTCTCTTGGTGAAGAGTTACTGAAGGAAAAGCAGGGTCTGGAACGGGAAATGCATGCTTTGCGGGCGGAGAAGGACCGCCAGGTACGACAGCCCCGCCCATATCCTACTCTCGCATCCTCTCATGTCTCTTAATCCTGCTTGTCCAATCAGATCTCAGAGCTGGAGAGCGAGAAGCAGCACCTGTCAGAGGCAGTGGCGTCCCTGCAGGAGCGCGCTCAGTCCAACAGCGAGGCACGCGTCCGTGAAGTGGAGGCCAAGAACCGTCTGCTCCACCAGAGCATCACGGACACCGGCTCCCGGCTAGCCAGCCTGGAGACACAGTTGAAGGTGGTCAGCGAGGAGGCGGAGAGGCTGCAGGAGCGAGCGGCAAGGTGTGAGGAGGTGGAGAGAGAGGCGTCCCGCCTGGAGCGGAGCAGGGACGCTCTTAGCAGAGAGGTGAGAAGTTCAGCCTTCGTAACTTCTACAGATTATAGAAGTTACGACTCACCTGGTGGGTATCTCTGATCTGCCTGCAGGTGGCGTCTCTACGTGCGTGCAGCGAGCGCTCGGAAGTTCTGGAGAAGCAGGTCACATCCCTGCAGCAGGAGATCCACCGGCTGAAGCGAGAAGCCGAGGAGGCACAGAAGGAGGCGGCGAAGCACGAAGGAGAAAGTGGCATGCTCTCTAAGGAAAACCTGGACCTCCGCTGCTCCCTGGAGAACCTGCGTTCCTCCTCCGCACGCCTGCCTTCCTTACAGGAGGAGTTGAAGGAGGTGCAGAAGGAGGCCCAGGACGTGCAGAGGAGGTTGGAGGAATCCATTGAGGAGGTGCAAGGAGAGAGGAAAAGATCTGAAAGGCTGGAGGTCAGTTTATCTGCTCTGAATCAGGAGAAGCACCGTCTGCAGGAGGAGCTGGACAGGAGCAAGGAGCAGAGAGAGGAGGCAGAGACGCGGCTGAGGGAGACGCAAAGCAAAGAGGAAGAGCTGAGGCGGGAGGCGGGGGAGCTGAAGGAGGAGCGTAAGAGAAGGGAAGAAGGAGAGGAGGAGAGGAAGAAACTGCAGCAGGACTTGGAACAGTCCGAGCAGAACAGGAAGCACCTGGAGAAGGAGATCTGGAGGATCCGCACGCTGCTGGAGGCCAAGGAGGTGGAGCTGGAGGAGAAAGCTGGAAAGGTTGTCGCTGTGGTGAAGGAGGCGGCGGCCATGAGAAAAGAGGCAGAACGACTCAAGGAGGCGGCAGCGAAGGCGAAAGAGGCGGAGCGGGAAAACAAGGAGCTGCAGAAACAGGCGACCATTGATAAACGAACGCTGGTCACGCTCAGAGAGGTGAGACAGCCAATCACGTGGCAGTATGTAGTCATGTAGACAGCATGATAAGGGTACCGATGTCCGTCTGTCTGCAGGAACTGGTATCTGAGAAGCTGAGCGTCCAACAGCAGAAAGTGGAGTTGGAACGTCTGAACGAGGAGCTGGAGAAGATCGGTCTGACCCGAGAGAAGCTGCTACAAGAGGAGCACACGCAGGAGGACAGGTACAACTCCCTGGAGGTTCTCCTCCATGTTCCTCATGTCTCACGTTCTCTTTCTTCCAGCAGGTACAGGCTGCTGGAGTCCCGCCTGGAGGAAACCGTCCAGCAGACCATGAAACTCAAAGAAGACAAAATCTGCAGCTTGGAGAAGAAACTGGAGGAGAGCAGGACGGAGAGCGGGGGTCTACGCAGCGAGCTGGCAGCAGTACGTCTCCGCCCACAAAATGTGGAGAGTTCTTATGAATATTTCCATTCCGTCATCTTCCGCTTCTTCCGGGGTCGGGTCGCGGGGGCAACATCCTCAAACGGGCAGCCCAGGCCTCTCTCACCCCGGCTGCATCCTCCAGCTCACCTGAAAGGATCCCAAGTCATTCCCCGGCCAGATGTGAGACATAGTCTCTCCAGCGAGTCCGGGGTCTGCCCCTTGGTCTCCTCCCGGTGGGACGTGCCCGAAACACCTCACCCGCGAGGTGCTCGGGCGGCATCCTGACCAGATGCCTGAACCACCCCATCTGGCTCCTCTCGACCTGGAGGAGGAGCGGCTCGACACCGGGCTCTTCACTAGGTCTCTGAGTGAGAGCCCAGCCACCCTGCGGAGGAAGCTTATTTCGGCCGCTTGTACCCGCGATCTCATTCTTTCGGTCACCACCCACAGCTGGTGACCATAGGTGAGGGTTGGAACGTAGATCGACTTGTAAATCGAGAGCTTTGCTTTTCGGCTCAGTTCTCTCTTTACCACGACGGACCGATGCAGCGTCCTAGTTATTGCTGATGCCGCACCGATCCACCAAGATACCTCTGCCATTAGCTATTTACAGATTGATTTTAACTGGGAGTATTGGTGAGTAGAGCTTTCCTGGATCTCCCGCTCCGTCCTTCCCCCACTCGTGAACGAGACCCCAAGATACTTAAACTCCTCCACTTGGGGCAGGATCCTTTCCCTGACCCGCAGGGGGCATTCCACCCTTTTCCGGGCGAGGACCATGGTCTCGGATTTGGAGGCGCTAATTCCCATCCCGGCCGCTTCACACTCGGCAGCAAATCGTTTTGACTAATTACTTGTTTTCCTCTGTTTCAGCTCCGGCAGACTCTCTCCGGACAGGAAGCTCGTATCTCTGAGGGTTCCGGTGGAACCACAGCAGAACTACTGAAGATCAAAGATCATCTAATCGACGTTGAGAAGAAGGTCGGTCCTGTTGGAGCTTCTCAGAGGGGATGAGGGTCACAGTGTGTGTTGGTGGCGATGTTTAAGCAGTGTGTGTTACAGAACGCAGCGCTGCAGACGGAGAGCAGCCTCCTGAAGGAGCAGCTGCGGCAGATGGAGAAACAGAACACCTCTCTGAACAACCAAATGGGGGCGCTGCAGCGACATGCTTCCACGCTGCAGGAACAAAACTCGTCCCTGCACACACACACCGCTAAGCTACAGGTACACACACATACATTGCAGCTCCAATGAACGACCGATTGTAAAACTTTCTTTATAAATTGGATGTTTCACATTAAAATGAAACCTCCGCAGCGTTGAATCCCTAATGTAAAATTCTCTGCCTGGATCTCACACACACTTACTCAGACACACTCAAACACATGTCACTTTCTCGCTCCCTGCCCCTTCAGGTGGAACACTCGACTGTCTCCTCCCAGAGTGCTTCCCTCATGGCCCAGAATGCCGTGCTGCAGGGCCAGGTCAGCGCCTTAGAGACGGAGGTGGAGTCATGGCAACGGCAGCGCGAGGAGGCGTGGCGAGCGAGAGAGAGCATGCTGAGTGACCACGAGCGCCTGCTGAGCGTGCACGAGAGGCAAGCCCACGAGTACGAGCAGCTGATCAACCAGCATGCGGCGTTGAAAGGCAAGCAGAGGGCGCTGGAGAGCGATCACCGAGCGCTGCACAACAAGTACGTATCGTAAACAATTGTAACGCATTTAACCAGTGGAGTTTGATGAATGATTGATGTGATAGAGATCTCTGGGTAACGTCATTTTTGGCAAAAATTTGGGATCGTTTCCAGTTGGGTAACCTCTGAATCACCTGTCCTCATCTGGTGTGTGCAGGTACTGCACGCTGCTGCAGATGAAGGACAAATGGGAGGAGCAAGAAGGGCGTGACCAGAAGGAAAAGGAGGAGCTTAAGCAAGAAACCCAGAAGAACCGCCTCCTGCAGCAAGAAAACCTGCAGCTAAAAGCAGAAGTGGATCGGTAAGAAGTCTGAGACGGACGGTGGGGTCACTGCGCTGAGGTGGAGGGTGTTCTTTTGACCTGTGGGAGGTAGAGGGTGGAGAGGGCGGAGATGTTGGGGGTATTGAAGTGTGCTGGCCTGAGCAAGGAATGTCTGAGGGAGGTTCTGCTGGTTGGGGGATGGGGATTGGCCGCACTGCTCCTCTTCCTCCGGTCCACCGGGTTGCTAGTTCACATTTGAGAAGGTGGTACCGATATGACGCTCCACCAGGATGCTTCTGCCGTTAAGCCCCATAGAAGAAGAAGAAGTCTGAGAATCCTTGAGTTTCTTTCCTACATGTATGTTTTTTTCCCCTCACTCCCCACGTCTTCTCTCCAGGCTGATGGAGAGCCGGGCTCACCAGTCAGAGCAGAACGAGGGTCTCCATCAGCGCATCAACGAGCTGAAGAGCTCTTTCGGCTCCTCCCAGCTGGAGGTGAGTCAGTGGATGGCGCGGTACGATTCCCTCATGGAGCAGCACCAGGGCCTGGACCTGACCATGACCAAGCTGGACAACCACTGCGAGGTAACCCAGCACCCACAGCGCCCCCTCATGACCAGACTCCCAGGTTTAAATCGTCGTTTTGTTTTTAGCTGCTGAGTCGTCTGAAAGGAAACCTAGAAGAAGAAAACCATCATCTGCTGAGCCAGATCAATCTGCTGAGTCAGCAGAACCACACCCTGCTGGAGAGAAGCATGGAGAGTAAAGAGCTGTACCACCAGGAGCAGAAGCTCTACATGTAACCAAAATCACCACCTAGACCTAGACATGAACCTAGACATGTCACCAAACTGACACCGTTTTTTTTTTCCATTTTCAGAGATAAACTCAATTCTCTTCGTCGACAAAAAGAGAAACTGGAGGAGAAGATCATGGACCAGTACAAGTTCTACGACCCAACGCCTAAAAAGTAAACACCTTTTAAA
Source organism: Neostethus bicornis (assembly GCA_902685375.1). Taxonomy (NCBI): domain Eukaryota; kingdom Metazoa; phylum Chordata; class Actinopteri; order Atheriniformes; family Phallostethidae; genus Neostethus; species Neostethus bicornis. The sequence goes on from LR738552.1 coordinate 3,913,469, forward strand.
CTTGTTAAAATATTGTTAGGAGTTAAAACCATCAGTCTGAACTTGTTTTATTGTGTAAATATAAACATTCCATCAGACTGTTGATTCCATGAAGTCCATTAAATTTTAATAATGGGCACCTTGATGGGCGTTCCGCTGATTTACCATTTAGGTTGTGGTAATGGTAGACTATTTGTTACCGTAGTAACGGTGACAGTACCTTTGGCAGCAGAAGAAAGTGACACACGATAAATGTTTTTGTTCCATTTGGTCGTCTTCCACTTATCCGGGGCCGGGTCGCGGGGGCAACAGCCTCAGACGGGAATCCCAAGCTTCTCTCACCCCAGCTGCATCCTCCAGCTCACCTGGGAGGATCCCCAGTGGTTCCCCGGCCAGCTGTGAGACATAGTCTCTCCAGCAAGTCCGGGGACGTCTCCTCCCAGTGGGACATCCTGAACCACCCCATCTGGCTCTTCGACCTGGAGGAGGAGCGGCTCGACACCGAGCTCCTCCCGTATGGCAGAACTCCTCACCCGATCTCTGAGTGAGAGCCCAGCCACCCTGCGGAGGAAGCTCATTTCGGCCGCTTGTATCCGAATACAAATGTTTCTGTGTCATTTCTTACAATCGGCATTAATAAGCAAAATAACTTCTAGTACCATTTTGTTTTGAGCTTCTGTTGTTATGGTTACCGGCCAGCATTTAACCAAACCTAATTATATAAAATCCTGAGTTTAATTAACCAAATCTTTCAGAGGTGCACGTTACTCAAAATAATGGACCCCCTGCAGCCAGTTTTAAGTGTGTTCACCCACTCTTTATAGCTTTTAATCAATGTCTATGGTTGTTTTTGAGTGAGTACCTGTACAGTGCCGTGGTATTCACCCCGATCGGTACATCTCTAATTGATATATGTTCATTAGGAGTCGTCAGTGGTCCGGAGCGAAAGCGTTGGCCAAACTGATCAAACCCCGTAAGGAAAGCAGCCGGGAGCGAAACGGAGACAAAGAGGCTGAGCGAGAGCGAACGAAAAGCGCTCCGGACATCCCCCTACCTGCCACGCCCCCTCTCTTACCACCTGAGACTCCGCCCCCACTCCCTCAGCGGACATTAAGCGACTCGCCAGATCATCCCTACAGTAACCATAACAACCACGTCAACAGTCCCAGCTTAGGACCACAAAGTCCGGTTTTAGCACCTGTTAGCAGAGGTACACACACACACACACATCCACAATCTTATAAACAAAACAAAAATTTCTTCTTTTTTTTCAATTTCATCTTTACATCAATTGTTTACTGTCATATTTCATCAGTTAATTTGATTTAACCATTTTTCAGTTAAGATGATCAGTTAAGATTTAACCATTTTTCAGCAAGACGCACTTCCAATTTGTCCACTGGAGGGCAGTGTTTTTATTTGAAAGACTGAAATATTAGTTAAAAAAAAAGAAAAATAAGTTATTTAAAAATGATAAACAAAGACAACTGGATACATTTTATTTTTTTATCAACTTTATTTTAATTAAACCCTTTTTTTAATCAAGATGCACTTCCATTTTTTGTCCACTGGAGGGCAGTGTTCTTTTTGAAAGACTGAAATATTAGTTAAAAAAATAAATTTAAAAATAATAAACAGAGACAATTGGATACATAAAATTTTTTTAATAACTTTACTTTAATTAAATCCTTTTTAAATCAATATGCACTTCCATTGTTGTCCACTGGAGGGCGATGTATTTTTTTTAGTTTCATTTTACATTTACGTAAATCATGCAATAAAACAAAACTTTCTTATTAGTTCTGATAACACAGACAGAGCAGCGAACAAGATGAGAAAGGTCTGTTTCTGCTTTCTTCCTCTATCAGAGCACATTCACCTGCGATAACTGCCGTTATACATGACGGTGTGTTTACCAGAACTTTGTGTTTGGTCTGATGAGAGTCCAAAATCGTCCAATTAATTGAGCCTAATGATAATCTGATGGTCCGTAATGTGTAGTATACCGTACACGTATGAGGACTGCAGGACAGTAGTGAGGAGTGCTGTAGGTGTGATAGAGGAGTTTTAAAGCAGGTGGGATTTCATCAAGAGCTTCTCTGCATCTTCTTGTTGTTATGGTGATGGACAGACTGACTCACTTCTGATTGGTTGTTCTACATGATGATGTAACTTCTGATCAATAACTCTCATCATTTCATCTTCCTCCTTTTTTTTTTTTTTTCCTCTTTCCCCTCCTCAGCTCCTACGAAACGTTTGCGTTTCTTTCGTAGTAAAAGTCAAGACAAGCTCCTCCCTTCTTCTTCCTCCTCTTCCTCTCGCTCCTCCCTCTCTCTCACCAGACGGCTCCGGTTTTGGTCGTCCTCTGACATCACAGCTGACGTCGTCTCTAGCCAGCCAATCACAGCCAACGGAGTTTTCTAACACTGTCCCCGCCCCCATCATCATCTCTTTCTTCTTCATCATCTTTATTTATCCTCATCCATCCCATAAACACTCGCCTCACGCAAACACACACACATACAAGTTCGTGTTACCGGATCACGCGACTAGTAAGTTGTGTGTTTTTTGTTTGTTTTTGTTTGTATTTGCAAACACATGCTCCTGTTGCCGAGCAACCGTCCTCCTGCTTGTTTGCAGCCGTCACCGTTAAAAGTTCTGCTACTTTCAGACACGCTGCAAAGTACCACCGTGGCAACCGCCCTGCCTGCCTGCACCGCTCGTACATTCTGCTTAGAAACACATGGAAATAAAAAGTATCCTGTTTTTAGAAAAAACGGATTGCATTCTAACGTGACGTATCCATCAGCGTGTCGGAAGCGTCCACTCCGCTTGGCTTCAGCTTGCAAACACAACCTGCCCCTCTGTTTCCACCCGCACTGTGTGCTTCTTGCCCGCACGCCATTGCTACAACACCGGCATCTCATGCTTTTCTAATTGGTCCACAGGAATGACGGGGCGTGGCACGCATCGCAGCAGCAACGAGAGCATGAACGGAGACGAAGGACCGGGTATGGAAGGTTAACCGAGAGAAAAAAGTACATCTATTTAAATCTGTTTAAATTTTCAGGTCAGACTCCTCGGAGCCGGCTGAGCTCCACACCGAACCACCTGTCCCCCTCACTGGTTTCTAACAGACAGGGAACGGGGCGTCGGCCCAGAGGTCAGACTTTCTTCTTGTCCTCTAGAGGGCAGTGTTTTTCAGTGTTTTTCTTTGAAACTTTAAAAATCTTGCGTTTCATTCCAACTTTTCAGGCTTCTTCGATGAAGACATGCGGCTCAGCACCTCTGACTCCATTTTCAGTTGTCATAGCAATGCAGGAGGTCGGCCGGGCTCTGGAGATTTCAGCCACAACACGTCCAGCTCCAACTCGCCCGTCACCTGCAGAGGTCACTGTTCTACCAAATGTTACGTGAATCGGTTTTAATTTCAGTTGTAACGCTGCCGTTTTCTTCTCAGACGCTCCTGATCGACCTCCCCGCTCTGCCAGCCTCTCCAGCGATGATGTCACTAGCCCCATCCAATCGCTGTCCCGCTGCTCCACCCTCCCCTACGACCACGCCCCACAGAGAGCACAACCTCAGCGAGGCGGGGGAGGTGGAGTCAGAGCGAAACCACGCCCATCTTCTCCTGGAAGTGAGATGGTGACGCTGGAGGAGTTCCTTCAGGAGAGCAACCTGCAGTCTCCTCCCGTGGTGAGAATGACTCACAATGACACACGTCCAACTTGGGCCACCTCACTTTCTGTCTGCAGGAACTCATCTGCATCTTCTTGACCTGTCACCGCTGGTTTTCTAGCTGCCTTCATTTTTTATGGTTTTAGATATTTTACAACTTGATAAAGATTGAAAGAAGTTGAACAAAGTAAAGAAATCCGAGTAACAAGTGACCTGTCAAGTGTCCACTTCTTATGTGTATGAGTGGATTTAATGAGGTCTTTCTGAATGGTTTTACTGCACACTGCAGTAAACTGTGTCACCACTGGTTCGTTTTTTGCGGAGTTTTAAATCTCGGATGTCCGAAATGTTTTAGAGCCTCCAGAACAAATTCTGAAGGTCTACGTGGCAACAAACACTGGCTGAAATGGGATTGGTGTGTAAACGTTCTGAGTTATTTCTCTTGTCCTCTGGGAGGCGCCAAAGAGTTCCACGTCTTGGGCCAAAGAGGACGGGGGCTTCATTAAACACATTAACTTTTTTTTTTTTAGGGTATCAATTCTTTTCTTTCTGCCGCAGGTGTCGACAGGAAGTAGAGAAGACCTGATGACCGATTACTTCGCCAGAAGCCCCGCCCCCTCAGCTTCTGCCACCAGGGACCAGGCAACCCCCACCAGCTACGTCACGCCCACCGTTCAGTCATCCAGTCAGCGGCCGGGACAGAGTGTTAAGCCCTCCCCGCGCCAACCTGTAGGCCAATCCCCCGCCTCGAGCCAGAGTGTTTCCCAGAGAACTGGCCAATCCCTGAGCAGAGCCTTCAGCCTGGCCTCTGCTGATTTGCTGCGCTCCAACGGACCTGACAGTTTCCGTGGAAACGATGGATCTCCTAGTCAATCCGATGGGGTCGTTCGGCGGCAGGGAGGCGGAAGTAACGGTCGGGAGAGGCCGTTATCGGCTCGCTTCGGTCACCAAGGCGACAACTTCCTGACCCCACCCATCCACCACTCGATGTCTCTCAACCTGCAAACAGAGCGTCACGCCGAGCGGGAGCGTGACGCCCGAGCCGGCCGCGCCCACTACCATAGGGGGGAGGTTGCCATGGTAACACCTGTCAGGGCCACAGCCACCGAAGCCCCAGAAATAGACTCCGCCCACTCAAAGAAGGAAGGCGAGCGGTGCGACTCGGCGGAGCGGCCGAAGAGCACGCCAGCCTCGCCCGACCCAAACAACGACCCGCAGACCGTTTGGTACGAGTACGGCTGCGTATGAACCCCGCCCACCAGATTACCTGAAAACTTTGACTAAAAATGATAGAAAAAAAGTTCCTGTGATTTTTTTTTTTTTTTTTTTTTTACAGTTCTAACTTTTTAAACTTTTTCTACGTCATAAATCTTCCAATGAAATTGTAGTAGTGACAGTGTCCACTAGGTGGCAGCAGACAGGCAATAATATATCAGATAAAGAAAAAAAGTTTAATCAAAATAAAATGATGTAAAAAGTTTGATGATCTGAAAAAAATCAGAATTTCTCAGTGGGATTTTATACCGAACATTTTCTGATTGAGACTGATATCAAATCAAAGGTATTTTTCTGCAAAGGTTTTCACATTTCATCGACGCAAAAAAAGTCGAGAAAATCAATGAAAAACTCTTAACAAAAAAAAAAGATGTTTTATAGTTATTATAATATCCTGATGAGTTTTTGTGAAACCAGGATTGACTGAATGTAAAGTTTATTTGTTCTAAAAAACACTGGAGACGAGAATAAAAAGGACAGAAAGAGTGAACGAGTAAACGCAACTCCGCCCTGCAAATTACAGACTTCCATCTTTAGATCACTTCTTACTGGAAATCAAGCTCGGAGCCGTCACACACACGTGTATACATACATATACAGTGTGTGTATCTGTATGGTCACACTTTCTGTCCTCGTGCTGCTCCACTTCTCCACTGGAACTAGTGTTGTCAGATCTGAGGAGAACCTGACAACCTAGACAAAACAAACTGTGTGTAAACGCCTCGTTAATAAATATTTTTTATCTGAAATGTTGATAAGAGACATTTTTTATCTTTCAGGTTATTTTATAGGCAGTTTTTTTTTTTTTACTAACTTTTTGAAAGATTTCTATCAGGGTTTCTGACTCCTCCCACGTGATACCAAATAAGGAGTTGCTACATTGATGATGCACTAAGTACATTGACGCATTTTACAACCCAGAAATAATCTCACACTCTGCTTTATCCTAGTGTAACAGTCTAAACCAGAGTGGGCAAACTTTTTGAGTCTGTGGCCGACATTGAGTTCTAACATTCAACAAGCAGGCCAGTCAGAGGGGTCCACAAAAAAAAGTGTTCTTAATATTTTAATTATTGTAAACGTTGGGCGTATTTTGCACCAAAATGCAGAAAAATCACTTATTTTTCAAAATGTTCTGGGGGGAATTGCCCCTCAGAGCCTCTTATACTGGCGAGCACCAGAGGTGCACGTTTTGTCTATGACCTCAAGGTCCCCCGCCGCCTTTAGAAAATCCTGGATTTGCCGCTGAGAACAGGAGCGAATAGATGGCATGCTTTGGTACACTCTAGATTAGACCGATAGTATGGTGCGCTAGATTTTAAACAAGCGCTAAATGTTACATTAAGAGCGTTAAATTTCAAATCCAGCGGCGCTAGGTTTGAAATCTAAGCATTTAATGTAACATTTTGCTTGTTTTAACATCTAACACGCTTGTTTACATGCGCGTATTGGCCCCGGTGGCTTTCCATATCTGTGCACACTGTTTATTTTGACAGTGTGGGCATCACGGAGACTCACGCATTTTAATGGGAGCAGTGTTGTTGTGACAAAACATCAGAATTGCAGGAAAAGAAAACATCAACAAGGTTTATTTATTTGAAATTGTTATGTTTGGCGGGCCGGATTAAAATGTTTAACGGGCCACATGTGGCCCGCGGGCCGTAGTTTGACCATGCCTGCTCTAAAAAATCAGAACGATTACCAGTCAGTAAAGTTTAGCTGATGCTGTCAGTGTGTTTCAGACGTCTCAAAATCCTCGTCTGATTTCAGCGTTCTGTCGAGATGAGTTATCTACAGGTTCAGGAAGTGGTACGACTACCGAAGGATGTGAACTTTTGTTTATTTAAGAAAGAACTACATTAGATTAGAAGGTGTTATTGAGATTTTGTTGATTCTAATACTGATCCCGACCATAGCAGCACAATGGTTACATAACTCAACAGGTAACTTCATCAGTTTTATGCTCCTAGTGTAATCAAACACCAGCAAGTTACTGTTGACGAAGGTGTTGAAAGAGCCAAAGTACTTGTACTTAATTAGTGTGATTAGTTGGCCTTAGTGCGGCTGGAGCTGATTGGTGGAATGTTCTATCTTTGTTTTGTCTTGGAACATCATATAATAGGTCTACAAGGGGTGTTGGATTACATCCTGGTTGATTCCAGGTGAGAGGCAGGGTACGCCCTTATCAGGTTGCCTGAGAGATTTCCAAGATTTTCTACTGAAAGGTTTCAGAGAAGTGACTGAAAAGTTTTTGAGGTTTCAGGAAGATTTCTGGACCTCCTAAAATGTTTTGGAGATATTTCAGTGTAGTTTTCAAGCTTTTTTGATCTGAAAAGGTCTTTAAGAAATTCTTCAACCCTTTCTTAGCTCTCGAAAAGGATTGGTGCTTGAGATTTTAAGGCCTTGTTGGGAACAAAGGGAATCGAAAAAGATTGTTGAAAAATCCTGAGAAGCTCCAGAAGTGTTGATGAGACATTCCTCCTAAGCTTCCTAAAAAGTTACAGGGCCTAATGTGTTAAGCCCAAATCCATGAGAATCTTGACTGTTACTTAAATCGGAAAATTTATGAAAGTGGCCGTAGTTACTGTGTAACTTTAATCAGAATCAGAATATACTTTAATGATCCCACACATGGGAAATTTGTGTGTCACAGCAACAACTTCCTATCTGCTAAGTGAGTCGTTGTAGAGCCCGATCACGTACGGGAAGAAAGACCTCCGGTAACGAGATGTTCTCGAGCGCAGCTGTCTGAGCCTCTTGGAGAAGGAGCTCCGCTGTTCGTCCAGGAGTGGGTAGAGAGGATGGTCATGATTGTCCATGATGGATAAAAGTTTGTTCAGTGACCTCCTCTCTACCACTGCCTCAAGTGAGTCCTGTTTGCTGCCAATGACAGAGCCAGCCAGTCTGATTAGTTTACTCAGTCTGTTGGCGTCACTGGCTGTGATGCTGCTCCCCCATTTAACAATTTAAGGCAGCGGTTCTCAAATTCGCCAGACTCCACCAAGGGGCAGGCACGTTCTACCTCAGGGAGCATGTTTTTTCTTTTTCTTTTTTTTTTTACTGTTCCCGAATAAAGTGCAATACCACTCCACTACATTAAGGGGCAGTGGCACTATCATCAGCAGAATGTGCACAGGGAGCATTCGCTCAGTGTTTCTGTTACAAAAGCTATTCTTTGTTGTAAATTGATCCATATTTCTTTCTTTTTTATTTATCCTCTTAAACATTAATAAGATACAACGTTACGCGGATGTGTAGGTATAACAATTTTATAGACGAATTATACTTTTTATAGTTGTGAGGGGGCGCGTGATGTTTTCTTATTCCTAAGGGGGGCTGTGACAGAAAATAATTGAGAAGCACTGCTTTAAGGCAACTCTGGAGCTCCTCCGCAAATGACATGACGAAAACACGACACTAGTGGACAGAATTGGAAGTGAACTGAGGACAGTGAAAGGAAGCTTTTGAAGCAGTGAAGAAACAAAAAGCACACAAGCTTGACATAAGAAAAATGGACCACGATACAGACAAGATAGTAAATCAAGAGTTCATTCCAAGTTCTTCCGTGATTCATCAGACATTACTGAGGTTGTTAAAAAGTTCTGAAGAAGTCACATCTGGTTCTGAACATGTTTGTGAGAAGTTTATGAACTCCATCTGTCTATACACAGGAAGTTTTCTCTTTGAAAATAGCTGCTTTTTCTTGAAACTTAGTGACATTAAAACTCCCAAAAACTGAAATCAGCGACAACTTATCAGAACTGATCGACTAAAGTGAGAAAAAGTGTTAGAAAAGGGTTTTTATGGTTTAGAATGGTTTCAGATGAAACTATGTAAATGACTAATTGAGTTTAATAAATCTTTCTAGTAATTTATCTATCTGTTCCGTCATCTTCCGCTTGTTCCGGGGTCGGGTCGCGGGGGCAACAGCCTCAAGCGGGTAGCCCAGGCCTCTCTCTCCCCGGCTGCATCCTCCAGCTTACCTGGAAGGATCCCAAGTCGTTCCCCGGCCAGCTGGAGAGACATAGTCACTCCGGCTCTCCCGGAACAAGCGTAAGATGACGGAACATAGACGGACATAGTCTCTCCAGCGGGTCTGGGGTCTGCCCCTTGGTCTCCTCCCTGTGGGACGTGCCCGAAACACCTCGCCTGCAAGGCGCTCGGGGGGCATCCTGACTAGATGCCCGAACCACCCCATCTGTCTCCTTTCGACCTGGAGGAGGAGCGGCTCGACACCGAGCTCCTCCCGGATGGCAGATCTCCTCACCCGATCTCTGAGTGAGAGCCCAGCCACCCTGCGGAGGAAGCTCATTTTGGCCGCTTGTATCCGCGATCTCATTCTTTCGGTCACCATCCACAGCTGGTGACCATAGGTGAGGGTGGGAATGTAGATCGACTTGTAAATCGAGAGCTTTGCTTTTCGGCTCAGCTCTCTCTTTACCACGACGGACCGATGCAGCGAACTAGTTATTGCTGATGCCGCACCGATCCGCCTGTCGATCTCCCGCTCCATCCTTCCTCCACTCGTGAACAAGACCCCGAGATACTTAAACTCCTCCACTTGGGGCAGGACCCTGTCCCTGACCCGCAGGGAACATTCCACCCTTTTTCGGGCGAGGACCATGGTCTCGGATTTGGAGGCGCTAATTCCCATCCCGGCCGCTTCACACTCGGCAGCAAATCGATCCAGTGAGAGCTGGAGATCACGGTCCGATGAAGCCAACAGAACCACATCATCCGCAAAAAGCAGAGATCAGATCCTGAGGTTACCAAATTTATATATCAAAAATGAAAAATTTTTCATCTATATTTGGTCATCATGAACAAATTAATACAAATGTTAGTTTCTGGTGAAGCAACAGGTCTGAATGTTTCAGTCCAGATCTGGAAAATGTGGATTATATAAAAAACCAAACACGTAACATAAAAATATAACGTAAGACATAAAAACACATAAAGCAAATGGGGTTTATGTGTTCACAAACTTGTCACGACAAATCGGATTCAAATCAGTTTTTTTTTTTACCCACCCAGTCAGAGTGAAACTGTTTGTTCTTTCAGAGAAACTTTTGTTTCTGAGAAAATCACTTTAAATAGGAAATGGTTAACCGTTTCCTGACCAAACAGAACCCAGATGGTTAGAATCCAGAATTCAGCTTCACCAGAAATAAAACAACATAGAGACGTGAAACTTTAGGTGAAAGAGTTTGAACAGTTTATTTTATTTGTCTCACCCAGTAACGCAAGACAATCTCAACGTGCTTCACAATAAATTGAATCTGTCAACTGTACCGAGGCCTTCTCAGTCTGGCGATGACCTGGACAGAAACACTGATGATTTATCAGGAATCTGGAACAGAATTCACTCCCCAAGTGTAAAAACAGAAGGTGAGGATTGGGGGATGACAAACAAAAGTTGTAAAACAAAAGTTCTGGCGCCCAAACTACGTTGGTCCAATCTTGCCCAGTTTTCTGTCGAGATGTGCTGCCTCGTCCTACTTCTCGATACATTGTCGCAGTGCTTTCGAGTTCCTACTGAGATGAATTTTGTTTGACATAAGGTATAACTAAATTAGATAAAATGATGTGTTATTAATACTTTATTGATCCAAACACACCAAACTGATCCTTACTGATCCTGACCATAGCATTAGTAACATGGCTCGACAAGTATTTATTTTTATAAAAATAATGTTCCAACTATAAAATAGTAAAATGCTATAACAGTCCACCATGTTCTTGCTATATTATCATTGGCAGAGGTAGCATAACTCAACAGGTCAATTTAGTAATCAAATAATTCTCCTCTAATAAGAAAACACCAGCATGTCGAGTTACGCTACACATTATCGACATACTGTAGGCAGGGTAACTCGACAGGTTGCTAAGATCGACAGGACACCGGAAAGAAGTAAATTTGAAAATGAGTCACTTTTGTGTGAGGATGCCAGAGAAGGAAGAGGATCCAATGAAAAGACTTAAAGAGTTTGTTAACTAAAAAAGGTAACCTGGTGTTCTGTCGAGATCTGCAACCTCCGGAATTTAACTCAAAAGCAAAACAACAGGTAGTACATCAAAAGTAAAGAGGCCAAGGATATTCCAAGGTCACAGGGAAAGAGTCACAAGGTCAGGCAGGGTGGAGGCCTTATGAGAACCCAACAAGGGATCATTGGGGAAACAGTCTGTCATGATCCCCTCTTCTGCTACCAGAGGGAGCTCTAGACCTTCCTCCCTCTCCTGGACTTCAGCTGGATCCCAAACACCTGGGTGATCAGCCTGATGCTAATCAGCTGTGTGTTGTCAGCCTAGTGCCCAATTAAAGGCAGTCTCTCCTGACTTCCTTGTCGGGTCATCACATCCCTTCCAGTCAGGTCTTCCTGGTTGCCTGACCAAGATGTACATTTGAAACAATAACCTGAAACATTCCACTGATCCATGAACTGGACTCCTTTAATGAGATAAACCATGTTTGTTGTCCTGCATTTGGATCCTCCTCCATCCTTCTACACCCTCACGTCGTGACACAGCCTTTTAAAGGTACTGCTGACGAGGGCAGCACCAAGTGTAAAGAAGCTCCAGGTGGAGCAAATTCGAAGGTGATCTGGGACGAGAGAGGCTGATCCAGGGCTCCCTCTAGTGGAAGAGGCATTGGAACCACAACGAAACCAATGGGAATTGAATTTTTAAAAAAAAAAAAAAATTCACATTCACTTTAAACTTTTTAAAAATCTTTTAAATACAATGTATTTTTTGTTATTAAAAGATATAAAATATACATATTTTATTAATTTATTTTTAACTGGCAAATCTACCAGTCTTCCCAATTGGCATCTTTTTATTTATGGACAAATTAGTCAGAAATTCTTCACATTGAAACAAAATTTCACATACTTTTTATATGGAATTTCAAAAGTTTATTCACATTGAAACATTTTTTTTCATAAAAAACACAAAATATACAGTATCAACGACAAAAAAGCAAGATGTCAGTTTGGTTTGATGTTTTAAATTTAATCAAATTTGATTTGAGACTTTTTAAAATTGACTTTAAGCATTTGATTTTGTCCATTAATGGAAATATAATTTTAAACTGTTTTTCATAAAGAAAATGTTAACTAATCAGAAAAAAAATGGAATGTTTTAAAAATATATGTACAAAGAAAAATAATTTATATTTTTGGTGATGTTTTTTTGATCAGAACAGATTGATAGTTTCAAGTTTCCAGACTCTACTTCCAGTTTAGTTCTGATTCACCAGAATTTGATCAAAATCACACATCATGCTTTTTTTTCTACAACTTTTTCTCATCACGCACGCCCACGTGGGCGCGGCTGTTCGTCCGTAGCGCAGACATGCGGTGCGATCCCTCAGTGTGATGCAGAGCTCCCGAAACGGTAAGATCTCCTTTTAATTCTTCTTCATGGTTCAAACCTGCTGGTCAGGAAGCAGCTGTATGTTTTATTCTGGTGGACATGATGTCCATCCACAGGTACAGCTGAATTATTAATAAGTCAGATTCTTATATTGATTTGATGCTGAGTCACATTTTCCTCAGAGGAGTTTAGATTTTAACATCTGATATTCTGTTGACATGATGATGAAGAACTTCCACAGAACAGATCTGTTCTGTTGTATAACATCTGGCTGGCCAATCAGGTGGCAGCGTACATGATGGTGGAACATGAGGTTCTCATGATGGATGATGGGGGGACATCATCCATCACCACCTCACGATGGCAGAACATAAGGTTCTTGTGGTCAATGATGATGAAACATGAGGTTCTCATGATGGAAAGTGGTGGGAAGTCATCCATTAACCTCACAATGGCAGAATATGAGACTCTCAAAGTGAATGATGGTGGAGCATGAGATTCTCGTTGTCAATGGTGGTGAAATATGAGGTTCTGATGGTGGATGATAGTTGAGCATGAAATTCTCATTTTACGTGATGGTGGAGCATGAAGTTCTCAATATGAATGATGGTTGAATGTCATCCATCATCACCCCACAATGGTGGAACATGAGGTTCTTATAGTGGTTGATGTTGGAACACGAGGTTCTTAAAGTGGTTGATGTTGAAACACGAGGTTCTTAAAGTGGTTGATGTTGGAACACGAGGTTCTTAAAGTGGTTGATGTTGGAACACGAGGTTCTTATAGTGATTGATGTTGGAACACGAGGTTCTTAAAGTGGTTGATGTTGGAACACGAGGTTCTTAAAGTGGTTGATGTTGGAACATGAGGTTCTCATGAGGGTTGATGTTGGAACATGAGGTTCTCATGAGGGTTGATGTTGGAACATGAGGTTCTTATAGTGGTTGATGTTGGAACATGAGGTTCTTAAAGTGATTGATGTTGGAACATGAGGTTCTTATAGTGATTGATGTTGGAACACGAGGTTCTTAAAGTGGTTGATGTTGAAACACGAGGTTCTTATAGTGGTTGATGTTGGAACATGAGGTTCTCATGAGGGTTGATGTTGGAACATGAGGTTCTCATGAGGATTGATGTTGGAACATGAGGTTCTCATGAGGGTTGATGTTGGAACATGAGGTTCTTATAGTGGTTGATGTTGGAACATGAGGTTCTCATGAGGGTTGATGTTGGAACATGAGGTTCTCATGAGGGTTGATGTTGAAACACGAGGTTCTTATAGTGGTTGATGTTGGAACATGAGGTTCTCATGAGGGTTGATGTTGGAACATGAGGTTCTTATAGTGGTTGATGTTGGAACATGAGGTTCTCATGAGGGTTGATGTTGGAACATGAGGTTCTCATGAGGGTTGATGTTGGAACATGAGGTTCTTATATTGGTTGATGTTGGAACATGAGGTTCTCAAAGTGATTGATGTTGGAACATGAGGTTCTCATGCTGGTTGATGTTGGAACATGAGGTTCTCATGGTGAATGAAACAAAAAGCCACCAGAATGTTCATGATTAGTTTAGAAGTTATAACACAGCTATTAAAATATTTAAAGCAAGAAAAGTTAAACTGAAACCTGAGGTCCCCCTATTCTGCCCTCAGGCCTAATTTGGCACACCTGGTCCCAATCCCCAGGTGTGCCGTATTTTCCTTTGGACTATTTAAGCTCTGGTGTCCCTCACTTCCCTGCTGGAACATTCGTCTGTGTCCATTGCATTCCCTTTGGGGTCTGGTGCACCCTGCCTTCCTGTTGAGCTACATAGCTCTAATCCTCATCCTGGTGAGCTCTTACCCCTGGCTCCTGGTGCACTCTGTCTTCTTGTTGAGCAGAGAAGAGCTCACCAGGATGAGCTCTAATACTCATCCTGGTGAGCTCTTACCCCTGGCTCCTGGTGCAGCCTGTTTTCCTATTGAGCTACATAGCTCTGATTCTTATCCTGGTGAGCTCTTACCCCTGGCTCCTTGTGCACCCTGTTTTCCTATTGAGCTACATAGCTATAATCCTAACCCTGGTGAGCTCTTACCCCTAGTTGCTTGTGCACCCTGCCTTCCTGCTTAGCTTCTTCTTTCTGGTTCCCCATTATTCTACCGAGCTCTGTCCCTCTGGTCCCCTCGACGCCCAGCCGGGGTCTCCTTCTGGTCCATCATCGTACACAGTTCTGTTTGGTTCATCACTTCCTACATCTGATTAAAATTTGCATTACATCGGGGTCCTACGTCACACATCACCACCAATTATGGCAACCAGATGTTCACCAAACACATCAAACCTGTAAAAATGGCTATATGGGAAAACTGGGAAAATGTTGAGTTTGTTGAATTTGTAATTAAAGTACATTTTGTGACATGTTTGCATAGTTTTTTTCTATTAAATTTTAGTCAAAAAGAAGTAACAAACTGTAGTTTGCCTAAAGGAAAAATGTATGCTTGTTTTTGGCGGGAAAAGTTTGCTCGTCAGCAGCCAAGCTAGTTAGAGGTCACTAAACCGCAATGAAGTGAAAATATGTAAATACGTAATACATTATAAATTAAGATTTTTCCAGGGCTAGATGGAAGGAATAGATACAAACTGGAAAAAAATAGATGGGAATAATGTGGACATGGAGCTTCTCAGCTTCGTTGTTTCTTGGAGGAACTTCATTGCCAATCTTTGCTTTTTGGTTTTTGTATTTCTTCCAGGTGGAGAGAATCATTTACTATCTTCACTGTATTTTAGGTGGTTTTTGTTCTGACTGAGTCATTCCTTTGTGATCAAAATGACCTGCGTAGACTTTGGATTGAAATGTTTTTATTTTGTGTCGATCATTTTAAGCAGAAAATAGAACAATGAAAAGTTTCAATTTAATCACGCTGCAGCAGAATAAACATTTCCCGTCTGCCGATGAGCCAAACTAGAAAACAAAACGCCACCAAAATTACACACAATGATTCCAAACATGGGATTCTTGCTGTTTGGATTCTTTTCTCTGTGAAACCTCTCAGCTGTTCATCAAGTTGTGGTAGAATTGCTGAAAGTCTGCGTGGGAACAATTGAGTCCACCAGACGTTACGTATCTGGTTGTTAAGGTCTGTTTTAGGTCTTTTCTGTGGTCACTAAGAGGTTTTTAATTATCCAGAAGATGTGCTAATGCGTTTCTGGAGTGCTTGTTTGTCTCTGTAGTAGATTACGTCACACTTTTCAGACCTGTTGGATAATTAGTCAGACTGCTTACTGGATTAATCATCAAACGACCTCAGTGGCCAGCTGCATCAAGCAAAATATTGTCTTACTGCAAAATCTTTTTTTATTATTACAAAAACACTAAATAAGTAGAACAAATAGATTTGTCGGCTGATTTACTTTCAAGGTCACTCTTGAGATGTTCCGTTCAGTCATCTTCCGCTTGTTCCGGGGTCAGGTCGCGGGGGCAACAGCCTCAGACGGGAAGCCCAGGCTTCTCTCACCCCGGCTGCATCCTCTAGCTCACCTGGAAGGATCCCAAGTTGTTCCCTGTCTGGCTGTGAGACATAGTCTCTCCAGCAGGTTCGGGGTCTGCCTCTTGGTCTCCTCCTGGTAGGACATGCCCGAAACACCTCACCAGCGAGGCGCTTGGGGGAGCATTCTGACCAGATGCCTGAACCACCTCATCTGGTTCCTCTCGACCTGGAGGAGGAGCGGCTCAACACCAAGCTCCTCCCAGATGGCAGAGCTTCTCACACGATTTCTGAGTGAGAGGGCAGTCACCCTGCGGAGGAAGCTCATTTTGGCCGCTTGTATCCGCGATCTGTATCACAGCTGGTGACCGTGAGGGTAGGAACGTAAATCGACTTGTAAATCCTGAGCTTTGCTTTTTGGCTCAGATCTCTCTTTGCCACAACGGACCGATGCAGCGTCCTAGTTATATCTGACGCCGCACCAATCTCCTAGTTACCTTGCTTACTTTTGAGAATATTTTATTTAACTTATTATCAGGCAGCACTTTGCATTTAATGCATGATATTAAAATAAATAGTTGGTTTAATGAGCACACTAATAAATAACAGCCAAATGGTTTTCATTTTGCTTCAACAGTCTATCAAAAGTCATGCCGTCAAACAAAGGTATGTACCCAACCATGACTTTTTGTGACTGTTACACCTCTAATGTACACCCACTGTACTTACATAGCAGTGCACATACTGAATGTTTTATTGAGGTTAAAAAAATTGAAGCCAACAGAATCATTTCCATCAGTAATTTCCTCCAACTTTCTTTCCAAATGACCGTTTCGCTGCTGTACCCCGGCTGTAGCTCTTTGTGGAACAATCCCCACATTTCTAACATCAGCAGAAAGGCAGGCAGTACTGCTACGTGCTCAGCGTAGCTATACAGGCCTCCTGTAAGTGTCCCATTAGCATCTGTAAGGAGCAAACTAGAACCTGGCGTTCCTCCAGACTGGACCCCGCCATGGTCTCTGACCAGCATGATAACCTGCTCTATAATGGAACAGACCAGTGCTCGCTGGATCCAAATGAATATTCTGGAATTCTTGCTGGATTATTTGAAACATATTTTGAAGAACAAAAGAATGCATTTCTAAGAAACTCTTGATCTCTTCAAAGAATCTAACTGAAACTTCCAGTAACCCAAAAATATAAATAAGACATGCAGCCCTGAGACCTCCAACCATAAACTCCCTTAGGAACCTTCAGAACTTTCTAAATGTCATTACGTTTGTGATTCCTGAAGGATTTATCGTGGAAGCTGGAGATCTTCAAAAGGCTCAGAGTTGCTTTGGATTTCATCTTACTGTGAAGCAGTAATAATGAGATTTTTTAAAAGTTATTTTATCTCATTTTGTTGTGTGAATCACATGGTTGTCTGTCCGTCTATTCATCCATCTGAAACTGACCCAACCAACAGGTTCGCAGATAAAACAAATCCGTCAGTTTGTAGCGCTCTCACTTTGAGGTCGTTTTCGGTCTGGATGCGTCATTGTTATCTGAAAAGTTTTCACAATGATTCATTCAAATGTTTGTATCCAGTACAGAGATGAAATGAAACAAACTTGAACCAGATAAAAATGAAACATAAAGCAGTTTGCAGGGTGAGATAAAATGTTAAACTTACCAAGAAACCAACCAATCAGCTTAATGTGGTTCACTCAGTCATTTTAACCACTAGAAAGCCAGCAGCTCAGCTAGAGGAAGGCTTATCAGTAATGTAACCAACATGGGGCAGAATATCTAAAAAAAAAAAAACTGTTTAAAAGACAAGATAAAAAACCTAACAGTTCTCTAAAAAAACAAAAAACAAGCAAAAAAAGCAAAGAACCTAAAGCGCTTGACAAATTGATAAAAAAAAGGCCCTAAAATCGAACCTTGAAGCAGGCCGGGAGCAACATCTTTCCATCCCTCTGAGAAACTTCGAGAGAAGTAACAAAATCTTAAATAACACATTAATTGTTTACTGACTTAAAATAAATCAGACTTATTTTTTTGGGTCAGAATTGAATACAAAATGTTTCAATTACGTTTTTAAAAGTGATAAAAAATGACTTCTTCTTCTTTCGGCATTTCCCTTCAGGGGGCGCCACAGCAAGTCAGTTTCTTCCATCTAACCCTATCTGCTGCATCTTCTTCGATCACACCAACTATCTTCATGAATTCCTTCACTGTATCCATGAACCTCCTCTTTGGTCTTCCTCTAGTCCTCTTTCCTGGTGGTTCCAAACCCAGCATCCTTCTTCCGATGTACTCTCTCTCTCTCCTCTGCACATGTCCAAACCATCTCAGTCTGGCCTTTCGGACTTTATCTCCAAAACCTCTAACATGTGCTGTTCCTCTGATCCTGTCCATCCTGGTCACTCCCAGAGAGATCCTCAGCATCTTCATCTCTGCTACCTCCATCTCTGTTTCCTGTCTTTTCATCAGTGACACTGTCTCTAGACCAAGCAGCATGGCCAGTCTCACCACGGTTTTGTACACTTTCCCTTTCATTTTTGATGAAACTCTTCTATCACACATCACACCTGATACTTTTCTCCACCAGTTCCAGCCTGCCTGCATACACTTCTTCACCTCTTTTCCACACTCTCCGTTGTTCTGGACTGTTGATCCTAAGTACTTAAAATCTTCCACCTTCTTTCTCTCTTCTCCCTGTAACCTCATAAGATGAAATATTTTATTTGAAAAAGAGGTTGTTCAGAATAGAATATAAAATTCTTTCGGATAAAATCAAGCGTGAAAATAAAAGTGGCCCAAACAAACAAAAACAAACAAAAAAACCCCACATCAACCGAACGGAAGGACTAATAAGTAAGAGGATTTTTTTGCTTGATTATTTTATTTTTTCTATATTCCCTCATAAACTTGTGTGAAACAAGTTTGATGTTTCTGGAGATGAACGACATTAATCCTTCTTCAGCAATCAAATAAACATCCTTCCGTCTGATTTATCCCAACGCTGCAGAGAGTAGGATTACATCGACTTCTCATGAGATGAACTGGAGGAAACTTTGACTTGAGGACAGTGAACATCATCAATCAGAGATCCAGGTTCCCCTCGTTCAGCTCTGCAGCTCAGAGAGCATCTTTTACAGGTTAACAAGGTTCAATTATATCTGTTTTTCTGGGATTATGACTCACATCTGCAGCATTAGATGGTAAATCAGCTGCATAGCTGATTTACAACCTGCTGGGGAAAAAAATCCCAGGAGAAGAAACAATATCAAAGCTCTGCTTTATCACCAAGTAATAACAATGAAGGTGAAGAAAAGGTCAGATATGATAAATTCCCAGAGCGATTGGAGGAACCTCCCATTGACGCTCTGCATCACTGGGAGTTTACTCCTGTTCAGCAAGTTTTCTGGGATTCAGACCAAGAAAAGCAAATATTTTCTTCTCATTTTGTTTGAATTTTTAAGCACAAAATTTAACTAACAAATGACAAAACTATAACAGATTTGACATACAGTACATTTAAATCTATTTCAATTTTAACAACAGATAAAACAATCTTATAAAAAAATGTAATTCTGTAAATTTGTGTTCAAGATATTTTTTAAATATGTGATGCAGTCGAAACGGAAAGATTAAAATATCAAATTACATCATGTGCTAATTAGCTATTGTCTGAGGTAATTTTAGAATTACAGTTACTTTAGTCTGTAACTAATTACTTTTAAAATACTGTAACTGAGTTACTAACTTAGTTAGCTTTTCATGGAGAAAATTTGTAACGTAATTAACTACGTTTTTTAGGGTCAAATCTTTTAACGCGAAAACAGTCTGACGATGATATGAAACAAACTGTTTACTACAGAAATAAAATTAACATCAGTTTGTGATTCAGATGTTGTTCATTCCAACAGAGAAGGCTTTGAAGGCATTCAGCGTCTGCCACTTTCTGTTATTCATCAACCCAACCTGCGATGAAACTTAGTTACTATTGAAACTACCAGCTCATCCTCATCCTTTTTGGTTCAGCTTGATGATTCAGATTTTCCTGTGAAGCCATCTCAGAGTCAGAAAGTCTTTCATGACAAAGTGTTCCTCCATGTACTTTGTCTTTTTAACTGAGCAGTAAATCAAACATGGCCTTGGGTTCTTTAGTCACATCCAACAGATGAAGATGAACTCAGACGCTGTCAGCCTCTTCAAGACTCAAACAAGTTTTAGTTTGTGCTGAAAGGCGGATCTGTTCTGCTCAAGGCTGAGTTGTGATCTATGAAGAATTGCGATGATGTGCCCTCATATAGTCCAAAAGTAGGCTGGATCTTCACCAGATTACAGAGAGCAGGAAGGAGAAAACAGAATGGTTCCCGCTTACAATAATTCCATGGTAAATTCAACAGTGTTTGTGTCTAATTTAACCTGCTGCTGTTGTCATGGTTACTGCATCCAGGTCAGTAATCATGGAGAAGTATGGCATTCCTAAAACCCCGGAGAGGAAGAAGGTATTGATCGCAGGGTCATTTGTTCACCAGCTACGCTCTGTTTCCACATCTCAAACAGGCCTTCAGTCATTGGCACCTCACTACACACTGTGTAAGCTGTGCACACCGTGCACCTTCATCATTTCTAGTTAAAGATTCAGTTTGGTGGTTTCCATGTAAATCCCGACTATTAAATGGGTTTCTTTTATATGTTAATTCTCTATAACATCCATTTCTAAGGTGACAATTTCACCACCAGAGAAGGTTCCACTTGGTTCCTTTGTTTTTTTTAGCCATAGTCTCTCAGGGAACCAGATGTTTTTAACCCTGCAAGCTGAACATGGATAGAAAACCGTGGATGTACTTTACATGCCTTTGCAGAAACTCAAAAGCGAAACTTCTTTTAGAGGAAAAAAACCTGGACTAAAACCAGATGCCTGAACCACCCCATCTGGCTTCTCTCAACCTAGAGGAGCATCTGCTCCACTCCAAGCTCCGCCTGGATGGCAGAGCTCCTCACTCTATCTCTAAATGAAAGCCTAGCCACCCTGCAGAGGAAGCTCAATTCAGCCATTTATATCCCGGATGTCATTCTTTAGGTTGCCACACAAAGCTGGTTACTATGGTGAGGGTAGGAACAAAGATCTGGTTATCATGGTGAGGGTAGGAACGTAGATTCTGGTTACCATGGTGAGGGTAAGAACATAGATCTGGTTATCATGGTGAGGGTAGGAGTGTAGATCCTGGTTACCATGGTGAGGGTAGGAATGTAGATCCTGGTTACCATGGTGAGGGTAGAGACGTAGAACCTGGTTACCATGGTGAAGGTAGGATTGTAGATCCTGGTTACCATGGTGAGGGTAGGAACGTAGATCCTGGTTACCGTGGTGAGGGTAGGAACGTAGATCCTGGTTACCATGGTGAGGGTAGGAATGTAGATCCTGGTTACCATGGTGAAGGTAGGAACGTAGATCCTGGTTACCATGGTGAAGGTAGGATTGTAGATCCTGGTTACCATGGTGAGGGTAGGAACGTAGATCCTGGTTACCGTGGTGAGGGTAGGAACGTAGATCCTGGTTACCATGGTGAAGGTAGGAACGTAGATCCTGGTTACCATGGTGAGGGTAGGAACATAGATCCTGGTTACCATGGTGAGGGTAGGAACGTAGATCCTGGTTACCATGGTGAGGGTAGGAATGTAGATCCTGGTTACCATGGTGAGGGTAGAGACGTAGAACCTGGTTATCATGGAGAGGGTAGAAACATAGATCCTGGTTACCGTGGTGAGGGTAGGAACGTAGATCCTGGTTACCATGGTGAGGGTAGGAACGTAGATCCTGGTTACCATGGTGAGGGTAGGAACGTAGATCCTGGTTACCATGTGAGGGTAGGAATGTAGATCCTGGTTATCGTGGTGAGGGTAGGATTGTAGATCGACTGGTAAATCAAGAGCTTCACTTTTAGGTTCAGCTCTTTGTTCACCACAACGAACATACATAGTTTCAATTTCTAAAGTGGTTTTCTATCTGCGTCGGTAGCTCACACACACTCACACGCACATTCATCACACCTGATGACAGAAGCTGACATGTAAGATTCAAATCACCATAAGGAGCCGTTAGGAGTTTGGTGTCGTGTAGATCCTGGTTACCATGGTGAGGGTAGAGACGTAGAACCTGGTTACCATGGTGAAGGTAGGAACGTAGATCCTGGTTACCATGGTGAAGGTAGGATTGTAGATCCTGGTTACCATGGTGAGGGTAGGAACGTAGATCCTGGTTACCGTGGTGAGGGTAGGAACGTAGATCCTGGTTACCATGGTGAAGGTAGGAACGTAGATCCTGGTTACCATGGTGAAGGTAGGAACATAGATCCTGGTTACCATGGTGAGGGTAGGAACGTAGATCCTGGTTACCATGGTGAGGGTAGGAATGTAGATCCTGGTTACCATGGTGAGGGTAGGAATGTAGATCCTGGTTACCATGGTGAGGGTAGAGACGTAGAACCTGGTTATCATGGAGAGGGTAGAAACATAGATCCTGGTTACCGTGGTGAGGGTAGGAATGTAGATCCTGGTTACCATGGTGAAGGTAGGAACGTAGATCCTGGTTACCATGGTGAAGGTAGGAACGTAGATCCTGGTTACCATGGTGAGGGTAGGAACGTAGATCCTGGTTACCATGATGAGGGTAGGAACGTAGATCCTGGTTACCATGGTGAGGGTAGGAACGTAGATCCTGGTTACCATGGTGAGGGTAGGAATGTAGATCCTGGTTACCGTGGTGAGGGTAGGATTGTAGATCGACTGGTAAATCAAGAGCTTCACTTTTAGGTTCAGCTCTTTGTTTACCACAACGAACATACATAGTTTCAATTTCTAAAGTGGTTTTCTATCTGCGTCGGTAGCTCACACGCACATTCATCACACCTGATGACAGAAGCTGACATGTAAGATTCAAATCACCATAAGGAGCCGTTAGGAGTTTGGTGTCGTGTTCATAAACAACTTGGCATGAGATTGAATCTGCAACCCTGTGATTACAGGACGCTCGCTCCACCCACTGAGCCATCCCTCCCCCGATCCATTATTTATCTGGGTTGACAGATAAATAATAGAATGATCAATGGGCGGGCAGACAGATGTACAAATGGAACCGTTGGCAAATGAATGGGATTAGTTAACGAAAGTATAAATGAACAGATGACTAAGTGGATAGATAGATGGTTGAATGAAAGATTGTCTTGGAATGTTCACATGTACTTCCAAATGGCAGATATTGTCGTTTGAGAGAATAAAAGATGGAGCTCGTGGTCTGAACTTTTCCTCAGCGTGTTATTACTGATGTAGCTGAGCCAAAATAAAGAAACGAGCCTGCAGAATTTTTCTCTGTTTCTCACAACGAAAATGATTTTAGTTCAGAAAATATTTCTACAGGCTCAAAACAGAAACGCAGAAAAACCATCGTGAATAAGAATAAGGTCAAGGCTGCTTTTAGAAAGATTTGCGAAGAGAATTTTACATGGAGGAGGGTAAAGCAGTGCACGCTGGGAGCCACAGACATACTGTTGTCTCCTTTAAGTGAGACAACAGAGTGAGAGACGATCGCCACGACAACTCTCAGTAGCACACGCTGATCTGTCAGTGAAATAAAATAGAAAAGTTTTGGGCTACAGTATTTTTACTTTTGCTTTACTGCCATTTAAATGCTTTGTTGTTGTTCTCCATGCGTTAGATCACAGGATTAAAACTAGGACCCTCACAAAGGGGTGAATTGACCACCCCTACCAGAAAGCCCGTGGAGGTGTCTCGAGACACCAGGCCCTCTGCTTGAGTTATTAAAACAAGACACTTTGCAAGTCATTTGTAAGGCACTTAACACTCGGAGACTAGGACTAGGAGACTCTAATTGAATAGCAAAAACGACTCTGCCCCTCAGTGTGCAGGTCAAATAGAGATGTCAGAGGACTCTTTCTGCGGTAGACAGGAGGTTGAGAAAATCTTGGAGCTTCTAGTGCTAATTATTTACCACTGTAAAGACAATCTGACGAAGATTCACAAACAGAAGCTTGTTAGAAAGGATTAGTCTTATATAGTCTTATTTAGATCAAGAACGCTCCTTTAATTACCTCTTACTCTGCTCGTTATGTCTTATTCTGTACCCTTTTATTCCCAATGCACTGCTGGGATTATATTAGCTGAAGTAAACCAGAGAAGTCCGTTTCTAGTCGTTAAAAACTGCAATGCTACAGGTTTCCAACGTGTCCCTGTTTCACCACAACTAATGAGTCTTTGTCCAGAGATTGATCGGCTGTTGAATGAAGTTTGTTTAAGTTAAAACCATGTTGAATATTTACATGAAAACAACCATGAAGGACCAACTTCGAACACCCACTGATTTTCACCATAACTTATAGAAAAGGGGAAAGTCACAAAAGAACATTTTTTTTTAGTTACAGGTGAAAAAGAACCGAGTTTAGGCCCACTGAAAAATTTTGATAAAATGATTGTCAGCGGAAAAGACTGCAAGAGAAACAGAAAGCTATGGTTAAAATGATTATAAGTAAGCAGAAAATATTTAAGCAGTCAATGACATTGAAGGTTAAAATGAACTCAAATGTGAGCGTACTTGTTCAACATTAATGATTCGGTCCAATTTTCATTCAAACCAAGAATGTTTCAGTCCAAATAAACTCAATTCAACAATTAACAAATTACTAGAACCAATAGGTAATTAATACATTCTTGACTTTTTCGTAGAGACCAGAGTTCCAATGTCCTTTGCTCCGCCTCTTAAAGTGACAGCTTTCTGACAAGACTTTAGACTTTAAACAGAACCACAAACCACTCCTGAACCGAAACACCTCTAATAAATGAATAATCCTGTGTGAAGGAGAGATTCAGGAGGTCTTTCCTTCCTTCTGCTGTGAGACTCCACAATGAGCAATTTTAACCATGTGTTCTTTTTTGTTATTTCTCATCAGATCTACGGTAGCTCACTCACTTTGAATGCATGTTTTTGTCCTTAGTCTATTTCGCCTCTTTTGTTTTTGTTTTATTTGCGCATACTTGGCATGACCTCTTTTTCTTCCTTTTTTTTCTTCCCCTGTTGCATACTGCAATTTCCCCATTGTGGGATGAATAAAGCTTTTCTTAATCTTAATCACCCCCAAAAATTTAAAGAATACGTCATCTTCCCATTTTTGACATACGGTACTCTGAAATTTTGATAAAAATTCATCCTTAACTTTTTGAGTTATCTTGTTTATATACACACATACGCTCCCCATCAGCGTAGAGGAGGTCAAATTTACACTGTGTCTACACATCTTCTATGGGCGTTTTTTTTTTTTTTTAAATAATTTTTAGCAACACATCCCAGCATGCAGAGTGCTCGTTATTGTGCAAAAATGGGTTGGCCAGATTTTCCGCAAAGACAACAACTTTCCCCTTCAGTGTTTCTTCACATGCACGTGTCGTTGTCTGAGTGGCACACGAACCCATTGAGACATTCTCTCTTTGCACATTGTAATGAAAAGGAAACCACAGAAAACAAGAAGCAGCTCAAACAGAAAACTTTTCTCAAGCGGAAAGTTTTTTAGTTCAAACCTGAATCTACTTTTGTCAGACAAGAGAACAAAACTCTTTATTGTTCTTCACAGCGGCCTGACGAGCTGGAACACCTGGAGGATGGATCCACCACAAGATGACACACATAAAAACCTCCATCCGTCATGAAAATCGATGTGTGTGTTTGTGTGTGAGTGTGTGGTTGTATCATGTTGTAGTAAAAATCAGGTAGGCCGAGAGCAATGGAGTCGAACAACTCTGAAGCGAATGGGATTAAATGCGACATCAACCACCAGATCCACCAGATTCTGTTCTCCTATGTCTACATTCTCGTCTTATTGGTAAGAGCAAGTTCTACCGTTACATCACTGGTTTTACTAGTCAGACTGTGCTCTGTGTTTTTTACCAGCATGTTGCTGGTGATACTGGTTTGGTCTAACTGTGCTACTGGTTCCAGGTTGGGGTTCCTGCCAACGTGTACTCGTTGTACCATGCTGTCATGCAACTGAAGCAGAAGAACGAGCTGGGTGTGTATCTGCTGAACCTTACTCTGTCTGATCTGTTCTATATGGCCTCCTTACCTCTATGGCTCCAGTACATCTTCCAGGTAACTTTCTCATCTCGCTGCATCTTTTCCACATATTTTTTTCTCCTTTGTGATGTTCCTGATTTGCTTGGCTGTTTTAGGGTGACGACTGGCCATTCAGGGAATGGTTGTGCCGGCTGTGTGGTTTACTGTTGTATGAGAACATCTACATCAGCATTGGTTTCCTGTGCTGCATAAGTATAGACCGCTATCTGGCCGTGGTCCATCCTCTCAGGTAAATTTGGATTCTAACTACACCTAGGCCACTGGATTTTGATGGAGACAACGTCCATTTTTTGCCCGGTGAAGTCATTCTGCATGTTTTATTATTGACTTGCAAAGAATGCAGAATTGTTTGATTTATTGACCACCGATTAATACGTCCGGGTTTAGTGGTAACCAATGAACCAGATCATAATTCCAAGTCTTGAGATTGATGGAAAAATAGACCAAGGAAAGACAAGTTTGGTTTTTTTTGCTCAGGCTGCTGGCACCATTGAGGAGGGCGATAAATATCTGTTTTTATCTCCTTTTTTCTGTTTATCGTTTACATTAACTTGTTTTATTGTCTCTGAAATGATTGGGAATGGCCTTCGTCTCTCTTCGTCCTCCAGGTTCACATCTCTCCGCTCCATGAAGGCGGCATGGACAGCTAGTGGCCTCATCTGGCTGAAGGAAATTGCAGTAGGATATGGGTTCTTCCGCCATAAGGTGATAAGCCGAGATCCCACCAACCATTCGGTTTGCTTCGAGCACTACCCCATGAACGACTGGGAGTACAAGATCAACTACTACCGCTTTTCAGTGGGCTTCCTATTCCCATTGGCCATCCTCTCGGTAAAAACCATTTCAGTCATGGAGTCTTATATTTGGACTCTACTGTATAAATGCAAGAACCTGATTGACTGCAGTGGATGGCGATGAAGAGCATTTTTCTTGTTGCAGATCAGCTACCTGTGTGTTCTACGAGCGGTGGGCCGAAGTGCCGGGACCCAGCCGGTTCAGAAGATAAGGATCAGACAGTTAGTCAGCAGCACCATCCTCATCTTCCTCGTCTGCTTCGCACCGTACCACATCTTCCTTCTAGTCCGCACGCTACTGGAGCGAGACTGCAGCTTCATAGAAAGTAAGCTATCATGTTAACTGTTATCACTGGTTTGTGAGGATGTTCACTGGTACCTTTTCACATCTGTTAGTAGCTAACATGATCATTTTATAAGCAGTTATTAAAGAAAGGGTTTCACTCTAAATCAACTTTTTGGATGTTTCTACCACAT
This sequence comes from Neostethus bicornis, assembly GCA_902685375.1. Lineage (NCBI taxonomy): Eukaryota > Metazoa > Chordata > Actinopteri > Atheriniformes > Phallostethidae > Neostethus > Neostethus bicornis. The sequence goes on from LR738552.1 coordinate 3,940,651, forward strand.
TTGAATGTTTTTCAAATTGAGGGTGTCCAGGAATCAAAAACATTCCTGAAGTGTTTTTCTATTTCATTCATGTGTCATGAAGCGGTGTGCAGGTGGAAGGAAGAGGACCCAACTGCAGGACAGAAAACATGGTTTATCTGAGAATGGCAATCCAGTAATGCTGTGAAAGAAAAACAAAGTTTTTGTCATGGCAAAGGGTCATTGTTCAGAATGTGTTCTTGGTCAGGCAACCAGGGAGACCTGGCAGGGTGGGATGGTAATGACCCGACGTGGAGGTCCAGGGTGATTGCCCTTAAATAGGCAGCAGAGTCCACAGATGTGTGGCATCAGAATAATCACCCTCAGGTGTTTCAATCAGGGTGATAAGGGAAGGTCCAGGGCTCCCTCTGGTGGCAGGTGAGGAATCATGACATCATGAACAGTGCGAGCTTTCCCGTCCAGTATTTGAACAGTATTTGAATGCCAGGTTGTCCTTGGCAAAGGATTACTTTCTCTTTCACACCCATATTTGAATAAATGTGAGAAGTGTTTTTGGTGAATGTGCTCTGCTGATGCTCTACTCCTCCCCTCGCGGGCCCAGCAGGCAGGTCTAAGATTTTGGAATAAATTTTTGCATAACGAGTAAAATTATAATGTAACGAATACTTTTTTCTCACTTTGTGTTTGTTTTCAGAAATTTTTGACTACTACCACCTGTCACTGCTGCTCACGACGCTGAACTGCGTGGCCGACCCGGCGCTGTACTGCTTAGTCAGCGAGAGCGCCCGCCACGGACTCTACCGGGCCGTGGTCCAACCCGTCATCAGGGTTCTCTGCTGTTGCCGTCGTCGCGGGAGTGCCAGTCCTAGCAATCCCACGACTGAGTCCCGTGAAGTGGCCACGGAAGAAAATGAAAACCCCACCTCAATCAAGCTGCTGATGCACAACAATGTGAACAATGACACTTCCAAACCAAATGTCACCCCGCTTAACGCTACAAACAGCAACCATAAAAAAATAGAGATGGAAGAGTGGGTGCTGTTGCGTACCACACAGACCGAGACGAACATCTCCTGAAGGTCCCAGAGCAGAGCTAAAAGAAACAAAATGAGGCTCAAAACTCCCTCAAGCTTGTTTACATCCGTACGTGTTTACATGTCTGTGGTTCCTGATCAAGTGGCTCTAGACCAGATCATTTACGATAGGGATCTTTGTGATCTCTATGACATTGTGCATCAGAGATAGAAGATGGTTTGAAAGGAAGGCGATGCTGGTTAAACCACCTCCTCCCGGGTGGCACAGTGGTTAGAACAGTTACCTCACAGCAAGAAGATTGGGGTTTGAGTCCAGGAGTGGGAACAAGGCTTGAAACGTTGACCTTTCTGTGTGGAGTTGGCATGTTCTTAACGTGTGTGTGTGGTTTTCTAAGGATACTCCATTTTCCTCACACCCTCCAAAAAAACATCCATGTTAGGTTGATTGGCTGCTACAAAATTGCCCCTAGGAATGAATGTGTGTGTGTGTCCCTGCAACAGACTGGTGACCTGTTGGGGGTTTACATTGCCTCTTGCCTGAACTTAGCCGGGACAGGCTCCAGCAACCTCATGACGCTCTTTTGGGATAAGCGGTCTAGAAGACGAAAGACGTCCTCCCATATCAATCATGGTTCCTCAACCAGCATCCTGAAGGTTGGTGCAAAGCAGGATGGATTCATCCTTTCATGATTCTTGGCGAGTTTGTGGAACTGAAATGGAGACCCATTTTAGCAATGCAGCAAGGTTATTGGATTTCCTGCTGGCTTTCTATCATCTCCAATTAGTCTGACCTCTAAACCTATTTGCTTCTTTAAAGTATCTCAGGAAGTACCAGAGATAGTTGCGAGTAAAATTCTCAGTAATTCAGCAGGTCCTGAAACACTCAAACCAACAACCACGCCAGGTTCAGTCTCTGATCAGTCTCTTATCCTCTTGCTTTGTCCGTGCTTAACCCCCAGTTTGATGTGGTTCAGCTTTATTTTTCCATTCCAGTGTTCCTCATTGATCAATGTTACACTGAAATATGTTTTAAAATATAAATGTAAACATCAGAGAGCATGTAGTATTTATGAATATGGAATATGCCTATTTATATTCAGATCCATGCACAGTCACAATCTTACGTTACTACTTCGAGTAAAAGAAAATGGCAAAAAAAAGATGAATTTTACTGAATGTTGTTACATATTCACAAGCTAATTCCTTTTTGCAGCGCATCCAGTTTGGGCACACCAGTGCCAAAAAAGGCCCTGGAGCCTGCAAGGATCCTGCAGACGTCCTTTTTTGTTGCTTTGTAACGTCATTTAATCAGCTGCATATTTGTCTGGTAGAATTCTTCCTGCCGGCACGGTGGCGCAGTGGGTAGCACATTGGCCTCACAGCCAAAAGGTCATGGGTTTGAGTCCTGGGAGGTAACGAGGCTTGGAACACTAGCCTTCCTGTGTGGAGTTTGCATGTTCTCCCTGTGTCTGCGTGAGTTTTCTCCGGGTACCCCGGTTTCCTCCCACCCTCCAAAATATGCATGTTAGGTTGATTGGCTGGTGCCAAATTGCCCTTAAAAATGAGTGTGTGTGTGTGGCCCTGCGACAGACTGGTGACCTGTTCAGGGTGTACCCTGCCCCACACCTTGAATCAGCCGCAATGGGCTCTGACACAACCCCCCACCGCCCGCAACCCTGTAAGGTATAAACAGTAAGAAGGTGACTGACTGAGAATTCTTCCTCATCATGTCTTAATCTGCGCGACACAGTATGAGGTCTGAATCAGACACAAATTTCTCTAAACATTTCAGTGAAAAATGGAATGTTTTTGTTCACCTATTTTCTTCTTACCAACAGCAAAAATTATGTTTCTTTTCCGGAATGCTGGAAACAGCAATCTGCTTGATAATAATTAACAACATTCAGAAAAATTGGGCTAAACTGGCCAACAAATTATCTGAATTTTTTTTTTTTTTCAGAAATCCAAAAACTCTGAGACACAATACAATCCTGATAGAGCAAAGCAAAGATCTTGATGCAGCGTAAATTTTATTTGCATAACAATTTGAAACACACTGTGATATGCTGGACAAAGGGATCAGTCTAATTTTAAAATGAACAAATGTATTAATGACTGTATTTCTTAATGTTGTTTTGCTGGTATTATTTATGGTACAGTGAAGAGAGAGTTCTACCTGGCAGCACGTTAAGGTACATCATGCTGAACCACACAACGTGCACTTATAACGACAACAACTAAGATACAATATAAAAGATAAGTTTTATGGATATCTATTTATGCCTATTTTTAAAACTATATGTGACTTCTATAATAAAATATATATTTATCAGAGACTGTAAGAAAATTGTGGTCAAATATTAAAGATATTTACTTAAGCAAGACGAATTCTGCTGCTCTGCTGGTTTTAATTTGTCTTCAAATCTATATTGTGAACACACACATATGCATACATTCATGAAGGCATGCACATACACACACACAAGTATGCATGCATACCTGCATCCATACACAGACTCACTCACACACGTGTGAGGTCCGGTGGCTTGAATAATTTCCCAGTTCACCTCAACATACAGAAATGCATTTTTGTTTTAACGTAAGAAAGATTCAAGAATTTTTTATTGTCATTGTGAATGAAAATGTACAAACTAGAAACTTAGAATGAATTGGTCTACAAAGGCCATGCTGGTTAATTAACGTTAACACACATACATGTGGGTGGCATGGTGGCGCAGTGGGTAGCACAGTGGCCTCACAGCAAGAAGGTTGTGGGTTCGAGTCCCGGGTGGGGACGAGGTTTGGACTACTGGCCTTTCTGTGAGGAGTTTGCATGTTCTCCCCGTGTATGTGTGGGTTTCCTGCAGGTACTCTGGTTTCCCCCCACCCTCCAAAAACATGCATGTTAGGTTGATTGGCCACGACATGATTGCCCCAAGGAATGTATGTTTGCAGTATATCCTGCCCTAGCCCCAAATCAGCCGATATGGGCTCCGACACCCCCTGCAACTCCATAAGGGATAGACAGTTAAGAAGGTGACTGACTGACACATACATGCACACATGAGCTCATACGTACACACTGACATGTTCACTGTGCATTCAAACTCTAACAGCTCTGTGTGTGCCCGTCTACATACATAAAGACATGAACACATAAATGTCTATTCAAAGACCTAGAAGTATTAATGTATGAACATAAAAATATATCCATGCATGAATTTATTCATACAGACAAACACACTCATACGTTAACTTTATTTTTCACAGATCAAATTGAATTTTCTTTTTTAATTCTTATGTAAAAATTTAAGTTGTCAGTAGTGAAGCACCAAAGTGACAAACCTAGAGTTTCATTTACAGCAAACAGGGTCAGACAGAGTGTGTGGGCGGCCTCATAACATAAAAGAAACACGACACCAGGAGGGGGACATTGTGGGGAGGGGTATATAAAAATAAGAGTTTTATATTTCCACTGGGAGACAAAGTAATGAAGATATTCAAGATTAATTATTTAAGATATTTAAGAGCACACATGCTGTATAATCATAGAGACTGTGGTGTGTGTCTGCACTAAAATGTAATTATTCATGCAACAAATTATCTTTCTGGAAAAAGTAACTGAGTAACTATAAAAGTATTTAGTTACAAACTGAAGTAACTGCGTTTCAAAAACTTCAAAGATGTTTGACAATAAAATTTTAAACATTAGATATTTAAGATTTTTTTTTTTTAATTTTCAAACTGTAATTTCTCAATGAGTATAAATATAAAAAGAATAATTAAAATAAATGTTATTGAAAAAAATATTCAAGTATATGTTATTAATATTATTAATTATTGATATTCTAGTGGTGGCATGGAGGCATGGCACTATGGCGGCATGGTGTAGCACAGTGGCCTCACAGCAAGAAGGTTATGGGTTTGAGTCCCAGGTGAGGACGAGACTTGGAACACTGGACTTTCTGTGTGGAGTTTGTATGTTCTACCCATATATTCGTGGGTTTTCTCCAGGAACTCTGGTTTTCTCCCACCTTCCAAAAACATGCATGTTAGGTTGATTGGCCAGGACATGATAGCCCCTAACAACGATTATGTTGTTAGGGGCAAACATGTGTGGTTCTGTTACAGACTGGCGACCTGTGCGGTGTGTACACTGCCCCTTGCCCCAAATCAGCTGGGATTGGTCCCAGGATGCCACAAGGGATAGATGGTTAAGGTGACTGACTGAATATACTAGTCAAAGCTGTAACGAGTTTTTAAAATATACATTTGTAAGGTAGAAAATGCAAATCTTTGAGTACTTCTTTTGTTAATTTTTTTTTTTTTTTTTTATCATTCTAAAGTATCTTTTAGTTTTATCCCGGCTACCGTCCGAAACTCAAATCTGCATCACTCAGAGTATTTGTACCCCACTACTATTTAAAACCCATAACAGTATAACCTTTGTCTCCACTACTATGTAAAAACACACCTTTTTGTTTTACACTTCTTTACCCCACTACTCTGTAAGAACACACCTCTTGTTTCCACAACGACCTAAATAAAGTAAACAGGATGGTTGTTTCCCTGTATACACGTTAGCAAAGTCTGCTGGAGTGTCCATCCATGTCTCAAGTCATCATTTATCATCAGACTCAGATTATCTTTTCATTTACATAATTCAAAATATCTTTATATGCAGACGATATTCTCCTTTTCATTACAGATTTTTACTATCCATTTCAGCTGCTCTTACTCTCCTTGATTTATTTGGATCTGTATATATCAGTCAGTCACTTTCTTAACCGTCTGTCCCTTCCGGGATTGCGGGGGGTGCCGGAGCCCATCCCGGGTAATTCAAGGGGAGGGGCAGGGTACAGCCCGAACAGATTGCCAGTTTGTCGCGGGGCCACCCACCAACTATCTTCATGTCTTCCTTCACTGTATCCATGAACCTCTTCTTTTGTCTTTCTGTAGGCCTCTTTACTGGTGGTTCTAAACCCAGTTTATTTGCTCTCTGATTCTAATTTCCAGATGTGCTGCATCATGTCAGTATTTACACATCCTTTCAGTGACGAAGCCTCTATTAAACTTTGTTTGTTTAACTGCAGTGGTGATTCAGCTGTTTTGTTTGCTTTCAGAAGCGAATCCTTCCGTTGAAGCAGTGTTTGTGTTTGTTTTGAGTGTCCAAACTGCCCTCATAAATGTGTAAGCCCCCAGGATCTGAACAAGAGTGTGCTGTGAGAGCTTTGTGTACTGGTGTGTATTAATCTTGGCTCAATCAGGCACTGCTGTCGTTCAGCAGGAAGTCACATTAAACTTGAGACGGATGGGGTCAGAGCTCAAAACAGACAGTTAAGATAAAAAAAAAAAAAGCTTAAAGGAGTGAGTTTAGTTTTGATTATGTAACATGATAATTATAACCCTTTTCTGGGGTTCAATTCTGATCTTCCTGCATATTTAAAGATGAATAATGTATTTTTTGTTTGCTCAGAAATTCAAAGTTTACCTAAAAACCTCAGACACAGGTTTATGCAGTTTCACTTCCAAGTTTGAGACGATGTGCATGACACAGTGAAAATCTTGTTTGAGGCTGCACATACTGTACATTGTGAAGTGTATCATGTTAGCAATCTTCTTCTTCTTCCGGCATTTCCCTTCAGAGGGCGCCACAGCAAATCAGTTTCCTCCATCTAACCCTATCTGCTGCATCTTCTTCGGTCACACCAACTATGTTCATGTCTTCCTTCACTGTATCCATGAACCTCCTCTTTGGTCTTCCTCTAGTCCTCTTTAGTGGTGGTTCCAAACCCAGCATCCTTCTGCGAATGTACCCTCTCCCTCTCCTCTGCACATGTCCAAACCATCTCAGTCTGGCCTCTCTGACTTTATCTCCAAAACCTATAACATGTGTCCTGTCCATCCTGGTCACTCCCAGAGAGATCCTCAGCATCTTCATCTCTGCTACCTCCATCTCTGCTTCCTGTCTTTTCCTCAGTGCCACTGTTTCTAGACCAATCAGCATGGCCGCTCTCACCACGGTTTTGTACACTTTCTCTTTCATTCTAGCTGAAACTCTTCTGTCACACATCACACCTGATACTTTTCACCACCCGTTCCAGCCCCTCTGCACATGCTTCTTCACCTCTTTTCCACACTCTCCATTGCTCTGGACTGTTGATCCTAGATACTTGAAATCTTCCACCTTCTTTATCTCTTCTCACTGTAACCTCACTTTTTCCATTTGGATCCCTCTCATTCACACACATGTACTCTGTCTTACTCTGACTTATCTTCATTCTTCTTCTTTCTAGTGCAAACCTCCACCTCTCCAATTTTTCATCTCCCTCCTCCCTCATCTCACTACAGATCACAATGTCATCTGATATTTAACTCTACCTAACTCTCCAATTGGTTCTAAATGTTTTTATTTTTGTGAAGAACCCAAAGTCTGATTCGTGTTTGGTTTAGGAGAAGCTGCATTCAGCTTCAGTGTGATTTGGTAATGACCTGTGGTTGTTTAAATTATCACTCAATCTCTTCCACCACACAGTTGGCCACCTGACCGTTTCTCTTCCAGGAAGTCTGATTAGTTCCTTGTTCTGCACACAGACACCCACAGACTATAAATAAAACAGGCTGTTGAAGGTTTACATCTTTATTCTTGTTGCTTCAATGTGGGTAACTTGTCAAGTTAGCACTCAGGATCCAGAGATCTACTCAGAAATCCATTAAAAATTATTTTTTATTTCTATCCAAATTGTGCCTGCTGTTTGTTTAAGATCAGTTTTGAACACTATGTACACTTCAGAATGGATTATTCTTGCAGTTACAAATGAACTCATTTTGCACATAAACATGAAGAAACCAGACTAAGATCGAAAAGGAAGCGTTTGATATTAACCGGACGTAGGATTTCAAAACACTTTTGAAATGATTAGTCAAACAACACGCCTTTACAGATCCTAATTTAGTTTTAAACTAACTGAAATTTACAACATGATGAGCCAGTGTAGTAAAAAATGATCTTTGAAATAATTTATTAAAACAAAAGAAGCAAAAAAGGTAATATTTCTTATTTAAATACTCTAATTTCTTGTTAAAAATGGTGGCATTTTAAAGACGTTTCAAAAGTAATGATTAAGTTCAACGTAATTAGAAGGTGAGTTCACATAAAAAAAAAAAATTTGTCACATGCACCCCGAGCGCCTCGCTGGTGAGGTGTTTTGGGCACTTCCCACCGGGAGGAGATCAAGAGGCAGATCCCGGACCTGCTGGAGAAACTATGTCTAACAGCTGGGGAACAACTCGAAATCCTTCCAGGTGATCTGGAGGATGCAGCCTGGGCTTCCCATCTGAGGTTGCTGCCCCTGCAACCCTGCCCTAGATGAGCAGAAGACGACGGAATGGAACATTTGTATCACACATTTAGAAGAAAAACCTGGGAATATTTATATTCTAGTTAATCAAAAATGTCCCATTTTTGGAGTCCGAATAGCATCATAACCAGATGCCTGAGCCACATCCTTTGGATGTAAAGAGATAGATTTTGATTTGAAACGTATGCAACGTGTAAAATCAGGAAACAATTGTTTTCATAAACTTTTCCTTTCAATCTGAACTGAAAGAGCTGTAATTTTCCAGGCGGTGTTCAGATGGATGAGTCACATCTGGCTGTTTGGTAGATTTTTAAAACAGTCCAAATGTTTCTTTCTATAAAAAATTCATTGTTGAATAAACACTTGTTTTTTTCCTCATGAGACCAGAAGCAGAATGTCAGAATATGTATCAGGTTTACCCAGTTTGTTACTGATTTTACTGACCACACTGGGATTTAACAAAGTTTTCAGATCACAACATTTATTGACATTAAAAAGATTTTTCAGTCTTTAGTTACAGTACGATGGTGGATCCGTGTTATAGCGATGATTCTAAAGTGATTCATTCACGTCTACAGAGTGGTGAGCAGTTAGTTGGAGCGCAGCGTCGCTTCCAGCAGTCGGTTGATCATGTCAGAATGAGTAGGGTGAAAGGTCAAGCCGTCCACCTCCATGTCCAGGTGTGCAGTTTTCCCACTTCGGATTCCAAAACGCACCAGAGTGGACAAAAAGGTTTCCTCCTGGTATCCACGGAGACAGGGATTATGAGACTAGTACTTAACATGCTAGTATGTTAATGTTTATACTGTGAGACACCTTTATTAATTACCTTCTAAATAAAACCAAACTGAACCGTTACCTTCTGCACAGACGGCAGGTTGCTGGTCCAATCCTGCATCTGCTGCTCAGTGGGACCAGATCCGAGTCCCTTTCTCAGGTAGCGCTGGTGGGCGGGGCAGGTCTGCAGTAGGTAAAGCCCACAGGCCACGGCGTAGCCCCCCCAGTTAGACACACCTGCAGCACAGACACATTATTTGTCTTGCTTGATGTATCCACATCCCTGTTTCCTGGCTTTCCTGTCTGAAGTTTTCTAAGTTCTAACAGCTAAGAAGTTTTCGATGACCTTTATGTTTGAAGTTATAGAAGCACGTCGTTGTTCATCTCAGGTTCCAGCTGGATTTCTGAATTGAACATGTTAACTGTACATGCTAACCCTAATGTTGAGAAGCGTGCTGTGACACTGGGATGTACAAATAAAACTGAATTGAAAATTGATTTTCTCCACAGCTGGGCTGCAGCCATATTTACCTGCAGTGATGGCCGAGTCAGCAGAAATGCAGCAGGCGATCAGACTTCCCTTCGGCATCAAACTCTTCACCTTCTCCTTCACTTTACCCATTCCCAACTCATTCCCACCATCACCGATTCCTGCAGGAAGCAGCAAGAAGTGTCTTTTAAAACTTTCAGACTCAATCTCTCCATCAAATCTGGGCAGGCAGATAAAGCACAGCTTAAAACTGTTGAGTGTTCACTACTCCCCAATTGGGATATTCCTTTTTCTAAATCTATTTCCTAAAATTTGTTGATCCCTAAATAAGACATCGCGGATACAAGCAGCTGAAATGATCTTCTGCAGAGTGGCTGGGCTCTTATTCAGAGCAAGAGGAAGGAGCTCTGGCATCCAGGAGGAGCTCGGAGTAGAGCTCGATGGTGAGATGTTTTGGGCATATGTAGAGACCCAGACCCTGGACCTGCTGCAGAGACTATGTCTCACAGCTGGACAGGGAACAAGTCGGGATCCTTCCAGGTGAGCTGGAGGATGCAGCCAGGGTGAGAGAAGCCTGTGCTTCCATCTGCTTATACGCGACCCAGCCCCGAATAAGCAGAAGACAACGGAACGGAACTTTATTAATCCCTACTGTGGAAATTTGAGACTTCATTATAAACTTGATTTAATGTTTTTTCTGTTAAAATTTAAGACGAATAAACAACATAAAAAAAAAAAAAAGACTTGTATGACTTCATAAAAAATTGTGGATTTTAAAACCAAAGTTCTTATTTCTTGTTAGAAATATGATCAAAATAAAAATTCACCTTGAATTTATTTTGTTTATTCATGAAAAAAGAAAAGAAAAAGAATCCACTTTTTTTTACGCTATTTTACATTTTAGAGACGACCTCAATACCAAAATAAAATCTTTAGGTTCATCTTAATGACTAAAATATGTATTAATGATATCATGAGATAACTTTCAGTTAAATCTTAGTGAGTTGGCAGCTAAAAAGTAAAATAAAATATTCTACCAGCTGGCTGGCAAGTAGCTGAAAATTTGAGTTTCTATCTCCTCCTTCCAGGTAAAAAAAGAAGATGATGATGGTGATGAAGTGTCCCACCTGTTGTCGTGACTCCACGCAGCTTCTGAGCTGCTATGAACAGATCATCTACAGGATCCACCAGATGTTTGATATTTATTGCTCTCATGTTGTAATAGTTTCCATCCTCAGCACGTCCGCTGCGCTCTATCGCTACCAAGTGGTCGTACCTGGGAGAACAGATATATCACAAAACAATATAAAGTCATTAAAGAATCTAAGGATAATTTTATGTTAAATATAAGCTAGAATATAAACTAGTAATCTAATAAAAATTTTGAAGGATTGTAAATGTCACTGAGAGCTTAAATGTTTAATTAAAAAAGAAACCAAAAGTTTAGAAGAACAGAATAATTACATTCAGCTGACCTAGGTTTGGTTGGGTCTCCATCGTGACATAGAAACTCTAGCGCAGCATCTGGACCGCTGCCTTCAAAAGTGACCACTGGGATTGCAGAGTTGAGCACACCTTATGAAGACGAGGAGAAGGCATAGTTTAGGAGCTCCGATCAGTGGAAGGACTTGAGTTCCAGACCTCACCCGTCCTCACCGCCTCTTCCACTAACGCTTCATTCATCTCCACGGCCCTCTTGTCTGACAGTAACGTCACTTGTTTGCCAAGCGACACCAGCATGGTTGCCATGGCGATGGCTCCTGGGGGGCCGTCTGTCTCATCTGGTGGACTACAATAAAAAGCAAAAAACATTAGTAGGTGTTCTGAACAATAAAAACACGAGCTATAGATGAACTGATTAGGTTTCCAGTTTAATGTAACCAAATGTCACTAGATCGGTCATTAAATTATTATTATTATCCATAAATTAAAATATCATGTAGATAAATGTATATGCCTCTGTGGCTCAGCGAAAGACTGGCAAACAGTATCTTGCATGCCCTCAAAGTTCTTTAAAATATTTTCAGCTATGATGAGTACCTGTGCATGTAATGAGTTGGGAATCCTGTTGTTATGACAACAGAAGATGCATGGGACAGCGCCAGGCAGGACTGAAGGAGTTCATCCTGAACGAATAAGGCTTTAATCCCTCGATCACCTGATGAGAGGAACAACTAACATCAACTCTGGGAAAGACGTATACAACATTTCCACTGAGCTTCCTTAGTGTTCCGTGCTGGTCTCTGATCTGAACTTGGTGATCTTTGCGCTTACCTGGATGAAGACCTGCGCGATTTATTCATATTGAATCAATATCACAACATTCCCACCAGCAATTCGCTTACAAAGAGCTGGGATTTTCCTTCCATTTTTGATCTGCCTCTTGCAGTTTTTACATCTCTAAAACACTGCATCTCTATGTAATTCTGAGAGGCCAACTGATTTGTCAGGAGCGAGCCAGTGACTCCCACTAATAAGTAGCTTGCGCTGCTAACTAACTTTGCTACGAGTTTTTACAACCGTAAAAAGTAAAAGATAAAAACAACTACAGGCGGTTAAAACTAATTGAACAGATTAATATTTTGTAGTTTTTATATTTATCAAGAGCTTGTTAAAAAGTCAAATTGATAACGTAATGTCAAAACAAAATTTGCAATTTGATATCGTGCAGGCGTACAGTAGGTTATCTTTGACCTCACCTGGGTCGTCTCCGATAATGTTCTCCAGTTCCCGGATCTTTGCTGCTGCCCGCTTTGATACCAAGCTGTAGTGCAAAGGGTCATGGGATACAGGGAAGCAGACAGGGGTGAGGTCATAGTGGGATGGAACAGGATCTGGGAGGTCAGTGAGGAACATGCATCCAGGCGAGTGGCTGATGGCCGTGGAAGGTTCTGCAACAGGAAGTAGGTTTTACCGACAGGTTTTAGGGGAAACAGTGCAGAACTTTCTAGAAACTTACTACTGCAGCGTATGGCCTCCACACCCGTCACCCCACATGCCCAAAACACTGACACATCACCCTCATGCTCGTCCACCATGTCCCCATAGTCTGGTTTGCACAGGTCCTTGATACCCAGCAGACCTACAGGTTAAACAGATAAGTACACACATTTACATGTTCAGAGACACGCAAAAAGCAGAGTTAAACACACACACACACACACACACACACACGTACATAATACATCCACACATGTACAGATATACCAACTCACACGTGCAGATCTGTGTGTTTAGGCTGTGTGTAAGGGTGCAAGACTGACCAGGGTCTCCGATGTGGACCGGGGCACCGTGAGCCAGAGGATTATGATGGGTGACCTCCACTACAGTATCAAGCAAACCAAGCGGGACCGGCCGCATTGTAACCACCAGGGGGCAGGAGAAAGATCCAGCAGGGACACACTGGACCGCTGTCTGCAGACCAGAACTCCCAGTTACCAGACTGAATGTTTTCGTGAAGTACACAAAGATTTTAGGATGAGCAAGTTTTTTGAACGAGACCTCTGGTGAAGAACCGGCTTACCCTGTACATGCTGATGTTCCGGCCTTGTTCCACGTTTCTTACAGGAATTCCAGCTTCCTGTAGTTTCCCCTCAAAGCCGAAACTGCAGCCCAGATAGAAGCTGACCATGTCGGCCAGAGAGCTGTCTCCTCCCCAAGGCCAGCTGGATGGACGGAGTAGTCATACCAACGCATATCATTAAGAGGAATGTATTGAACCAAGGAAAGAAGAAGATGAAGGAAAGTCACACAAAGCCATCTGATGGGAGGATGACCGTGAGAACAGGCCACTTTAGAAAGAAAGCACACTACACACTGACATAGGTTTAATTTGACCAAGTGTTATTTTCCTTTTTGTGTTCTATTCAGAGCTAAAATGAACCAAAATCAAGTTATAAAACTACAAACAATTATAACTTTGGTAAAAGCTCTTTAAATGTTGTATTTGGGAGTGAAAAAAGGAGATCAATTTGTGGGTTAATAACCTTTGCAGATCAGAGACGGTTTTCACCAGTTGGCCATCCTCGTACAGACAGTACTGAGACACGTCTGTTCTGTAAACACAAAAAAAATTTTAGACATATTTTAGAAGGGCCTTGCTGGTTTGTTTCAGATTGTTGTCCTCCTGCATAATTCTATAGCGCTTGAGTCTGAGGGCACGACCTAATGGCCTGACATTCTCCTCCAGAATCTTCTAGTAAATAGTAACATGTATTGTTCCATTAATCATTGCAAGTTGTTCTGGTCCTGAAGCAGCAAAGCAGCCCCAGACCATCACACTGCCACCACCATGTTTTACTGTTGGAATCATGATCTTTTTATTCATGCACAGCCCTGCAGAGACTCTAACGTCCTGCATCGGCACAAATACTTGTACTGTTAAACCCCTAAAATACATAAACATGTACATGTGCATACACATAAACAGCTACAGTATCTGAGTTTTAAGGTTCTACTCCCTGAAATATTTTCTACCTGATATCAGCTTGATGAGCCAGAGGTGGGCAGGAAGTCTCTCCTGGTTTGCTGCGATAAAGCAGTGGTAAGGGGGCGGGGTTACTCCGGCAGAAGGCCTCGAATTGGTCGGCCAGATGCCTGGGCAGGATGACGACGTTAGCCTGTTGGTATCCTGACACAAACACATTTCAATTTTCACCTTTTGCATCTGAATTTAACTTTTCTTAGTTAGTAGTAAATGCAGGAGTAGAGCAGCTAGCTGTGAAAGATGGGAATTGGGGATCGGATAATGGAAAGGTGAGGTTACAGGGAGAAGAGATAAAGAAGGTGGAAGATTTTAAGTTCTTAGGATCAACAGTCCAGAGCAATGAAGAGTGTGGAAAAGAGGTGAAGAAGTGTGTGCAGGCAGGCTGGAACGGGTGGAGAAAAGTATCAGGTGTGATGTGCGACAAAAGAGTTTCAGCTAAAATGAAAAGGAAAGTGATGGTTTGGACATGTGCAGAGGAGAGAGAAAGAGTACATCAGAAGAAGGATGCTGGGTTTGGAACCACCAGGAAAGAGGACTAGATGAAGACCAAAGAGGAGGTTCATGGATACAGTGAAAGTGTTAGTGTGACTGAAGAGGATGCAGCAGATAGTGTCAGATGGAAGAAACTGACTTGCTGTGGCGACCCCTGAAGGGAAATACCGAAAGAAGAAGATATGGTAGGTAAAGAGCACGGGGAGACGGTCAAGTTATGTGGGAAAGAGCAAGTGATATTGTGGTGCCTGCGGTAGATGGCTGGAGAGTTTGATTGATTGTTTGGGTGTTTTACTTTTTATCTTTAATGTGTGTGTATCTAGTCCCAAATTTTGTCTGCTTGTAAGACTCTCAAAGATGTTCCCAGTGATTGTCTGCTTTCATCTCTCATTGGTTGTTCTTGACAAACATTTGCTAGTGTATCTCTTAAAGGCGCTTCTGGTGTTTAGATGTTTTTCAGAGATGCTCATCAACACTGTTCTCACTGTGATGGATGGTCAAAGGGCAGCAATGTGCTGAAATGATGTAGCTAGCTTTTGTTTTGTTAGCTTTTAGCTGTGTATTTATGTATCTACTTTTTTCCTCTTCTTTTTACCTGTTATTTTGGTACTTTTTTCAATCTATAATGTGAATCCAATTGAGACAATTGGTTTGGGATATTGGGCTAAAAAAATATAATTGAAGTGAACAATCAGGAGTCTTTCCGAGAAGCTTGTAAGCAGAAAACCACCAAAAAACTCAACGGGTGGGGAAGAAACCTCACGGGGGCCCACATGAAGGAGAGATCCATTCAGCAGCCAAGACTGTTAATTGAAAGTTAGTGTGTTCTACTCAACAGTATGTATATATGTATGTATATTGTTCTCAGATTTTTACAAATGCTTCTAGTGACTGTCTATTTGTTTATCCCCTAAATGTCCTCCTGATAATAACTTAGGAGACTATTGGTGGTTCTCCCCTTTCCTCCCCTTTTTAGGAATGCCTTTTAGAGTCGCTCCTATAAATGCTGTGTGATATTTACAATTTAGGGATAGGGTAAGGCAAAATACTTTTTTCATTTCTCGTAAATTGTTTTAGTCATTTATATTTTTTTAAATGTATCAAAACTTTTCAGTCTCTCCCTGGCAATTCAGCAAATAATAAAGAAAATATTTAAAAATTCAGCAAACATGATAAATTCAAATTTTTTTTTTTAAAATAAGGTAAGAGTATCTAAAAAACAAGAGGGCCCAAATCATCACCCTGCTGCCACTGTGCTGCAGAGGAAACAGTAAAAACTAAACTATCAGCCAGAGTAAATAAAGCCTGCAGCGCTTACCGTTAGCTAACCCAGAAGTCGTACCAATCCTGGAATCTTTCTGCCGGATTAACAGCCTCAACTCAGCTGGACTGAGACTAGCTAGAGGAGTTGAGCGCTGCATGTTGGAAACCTCGGTAAGTCAGTTAAACTTGCTGAACTCTGCCTCTACAAGCCGTTTTATTACAGGTAAAGTTGGAGTTAATCTTTGATAAACTGAACGTGAAGCAGAAAACATAAAAAACAGAAACATTAACAGAGAACACAGACATGAGGTAAATATATAAACTGAGATAAACTCAGTAAGAAACAGCTTTTTGTTATTGTCTACTAAACAAATATCCATCCTGTTTCCTGATACTCGCTGGTCAAAACTCTTCCAACAGGTTGGATGTATGGATCAGACAAAATCAAGAAGTCTTATAGTTTTTTTTTTACCTTGTGGATCAGGGCAGTGAATGTAACCAGCTGCCTGGTCTCTATATGACTAGCGCTATAGCTTTATGGTGTCATAAATAGGCCTCTATGTGTTACAGGTTTACATGTATGTAGTCTAACATAAAGAACACATTCAGTGAAAATAAAAATTATGATTGAAAATATTAGGATTAAATGCAGTTATGATTTGTAAGTGAATTTGCCACGGCCAATAGTGAATATTAATAATAAATTTAATGTAAAGCACAACAGAGGCAAATTAAATTGTTCTGTTCCGTCGTCTCCTGCTTATCCAGGGCCGGGTTGTGGGGGCAACAGCCTCAGACAGTAAGCCCAAGCTTCACTCACCCTGGCTGCATCCTCCAGCTCACCCAGAAGGATCCTAAGGTGTTCCCCAGCTAGCTGTGAGACATAGTTTCTCCAGCGAGTCCGTGGTCTGGCTCTTCGTCTCCTCCCGATGGGACTTGCCCAAAACATCTAACAAGCGAGACACTCGAAGACATCCTGACCAGATGCCCGAACCACCCCATCCGGCTTCTCTCGACCTGGAGGAGGAGCAGCTCGACACCGAGCTCCTCCCGGATGGCAGAACTCCTCACACGATCTCTGAGTGAGAGCCCAGCCACCCTGCGGAGGAAGCTAATCTCAGCCGCTAGTATCCGCGATCACATTCAAATTAAATTGCGTAGATTATATTTCTATTTTCTCTCAATCAAAAGCTATGAAACTAAAGCAGAAATTACTGAGCTACTCCAAATGACACCAGTTTAGAAACCATGGTAATTATGATTTTTTTTTCTGTACAGCTAGGGGCATGTGTCCGAAAGAGGAGTTCAGAAAGTTCTCAACCTCGTAGATGAATGAGACACTTTCACCAAAGGTTTAGGAGTAGCGGGTAGAAGGAGTGGGTGCAAAGTAATTTTGGAAAAGACCATCGGGAATGATGGATAGCAAAAAAGCTGCTGATAGAGCAAAGCTTCATTAGCGACTGATTGATTGAACCGACTTTTACTAGCAGGAAATAGCGCAGAGAAGAAGCAGGATGTAAATAATACAATAATCAAACATCATTGCGGGGCAGCAAAGAGCTGAAATCTGGATTGAAATGAATCCATTTGAGGTTGATACAAAAATAACTCAATCTAAAACCTTTTAGTGAACTTAGTGACAGATTTACTGATTTCTGAATCAAATGTAGTTTTTGGAAAGTTTAAAAAAAAAAAATCTGATTCTTGTGTTTATTTGATCTAATCTACTTACAAGAGAATCAAGTTTTTCTTGAATGAAGTGTACTTTGCACATCATGCCACCAACAGGCAGTCTAAGTCAATGTTTACAACATCCTTACAATAAAAATTACAAAGTGTTTTACAGTAAAAAATAAATAAAATAAAAAAATCTGTGTTTTAAACAAATACCATTAGATGCTGACTCAGCTAATTTACGGCTGAGCGTACCATGCCCCAGAAAAAAAAAAAAACTTCTGCAGATTTAGTTTATGCAACAACTCCGGCCACTTCATTCCACTGATAAAACACCAGTCAAACCCGAAAACTAACAGTTTTTTTATTTGTAACAAGTGTAGTCACAAAGTGTTAAATAATGAATATAATTCTATTTGCACGTTAAAATAAAAATAGTTAAATTTAACATTCTTTATGTCTAAAAGTTTCATTATGAAGATCCAACAATCCAAAAAGAAAATAAATATACTTGTTTAAATTACAAAGGTAATAAATATAGAAAATATACCAATATATAAAACTTTAGAAAGACATACACTATATTGTCAAAAGTATTCGCTCACCCATTCAAATGATCGGAATCAGGTGTTCTAATCACTTGGCCTGGCCCCAGGTGTATAAATTCAAGCACTCAGGCATGCAGACTGTGAAACAAGACATTTGTGAAAGAATGGGCCGCTCTCAGGAGCTCAGTGAATTCCAACGTGGAACTGTCATGGGATGCCACTTGTGCAACAAATCCAGTCGTGAAATTTCCTCGCTCATAAATATTCCACAGTCAACTGTCAGCTCTATTATAACAAAATGGAAGCGTTTGGGAACAACAGCAACTCAGCCACGAAGTGGTAGGCCACGTAAAGTGATGGAGAGGGGTCAGCGGATGCTGAAGCGCATAGTGCAAAGAGGTCGCCGACTTTCTGCACAGAGCTACAAACTTCATGTGACCTTCAGATTAGCCCAAGTACAGTACGCAGAAAGCTTCATGGAACGGGTTTCCATGGCTGAGCAGCTGCAGCCAAGCCACACATCACCAAGTGCAATGCAAGGCGTCGAATGCAATGGTGTAAAGCACGCCACCACTGGCCTCTAGAGCAGTGGAGACGCGTTCTCTGGAGTGATGAATCACGCTTTTCCATCTGATAACCTGATGGACGAGTCTGGGTTCGGAGGTTGCCAGGAGAACGGTACATTTCAGATTGCATTGTGCCAACTGTGAAATTTGGTGGATGAGGAATTATCGTATGGGGTTGTTTTTCAGGAGCTGGGCTTGGCCCCTCAGTTCTAGTGAAAGGAACATTTAAAGCTTCAGGATAACAAAACATTTTGGACAATTCCATGCTCCCAACCTTGTGGGAACAGTTTGGAGCGGGCCCCTTCCTCTTCCAACATGACTGTGCACCAGTGCACAAAGCAAGGTCCATAAAGACGTGGATGACAGAGTCTGGTGTGGATGAACTTGACTGGCCTGCACAGAGTCCTGACCTGAACCCGATAGAACACCTTTGGGATGAATTAGAGCGGAGACTGAGAGCCAGGCCTTCTCTACCAACATCAATGTGTGACCTCACCAATGCGCTTTTGGAAGAATGGTCAAAAATTCCTATAAACACTCTCCTCAACATTGTCGACAGTCTTCCCAGAAGAGTTGAAGCTGTAATAGCTGCAAAAGGTGGACCGACATCATATTGAATTCTATGAGTTAGGAATGGGAGGCACTTCAGTTCATAGAATGAGTAAAGGCAGGTGAGACAATACTTTTGGCAATATAGTGTATATACAAGCTTACATTTCCAGAATTACACTAATTAATGTATCATTTATTGATATTTAAACCATTTAAACAAAAATGTTGCATTCAACGTTTATTTATCTTAAATTGATTTCCATTTACACAAAAGCTGGGATCACACTGTGTGATTTTAGAACCTTTAACCACACTGTGCGACTACATTGCCTACAATTTGGGCCTCACAATTCAAGTCCGCACACAGTACAATCAAATAGTCAGCTGCGAGTGAACCACTCACACTGTTTCAGCACATTAAATAGAGCTTCTACTACAAGTGTTGCCATGATAGCTGTTTAAAGAACTTTAATGCACAGTTTTATCTGCAGACGGTCTAAAGATGAAGTTTTAACGTCTCTTATGAATTCAAGGTGCAGTGTGTTTCAGTCAAACTTGTAGAAACATTGTCTTTAACCGTCTTTTTGAACATATGTCCTGATTTTTTGTTACTGTAATTGTCTATCTTGGTTTAACTGGACCACGGGTTTGTAATAAAATCGATGGTTTAGTTGCAGTTTCACTTTATATCAGAACCAACTGATCAGGAGAATAAGACAATAGTGCTGCTTCTACAGTGCCATGTTGCTACGAGAGATGACAAAATGAAAGAGGTTTTTTCTAAACAGATTGATAAATGTGTCTGTTTATACATGTTTTAAACATTAGTTTACTTTGAGGATTTTCGTTTTGATCAAATGTTTTAGCATGCTATGATAAATGTAACGCTTGTTTGCTCCTGAGTATCCTGAGGGGGTTACCCGGCCAGCTGTGAGACAAAGTCTCTCCAGCGGGACTGGACTCTGCCTCTGGGTCTCATCCCGAATGGCAGAGCTCCTCACTAGATTTCTGAGTGAGAATCCAGCCACCCTGCAGAGAAAGCTAATCTCAGCCGCTTTTATCAGTGACCTTGTTCTTTCGGTCACCACCCACAGCTGGTGACCATGGGGAGGGTAGGAACGCAGATCAACTGGTAAATTGAGAGCTTTGCTTTTTGGCTAAGGTCTTTGTTCACCATGACGAACGGTCTCAATGATTGCTGCTAATTGATTGCTGCAATGATGGCATGCTAATGCCAACTATGGCAGCACGTCAGTTATTTACGGCAGAAACATGCTCTAGAGGTCAAAGTTCCTGCTCTGACATTGCTGCCTGGGGCAAACTGACAGAAGCGAGGCTGCCAGTGTTACACCTGGGGTTCCGGTGGTCTCCCATCCAAGTTACAACTTTAAGTTAAAGGGGAAAGAGGAGAAACAGGAGAGTTAAAGCTAGAAACATAAGTTAAAAGAGCAAGAAGTGTAAAGCATCAAGAAGTGTAAAGGCGGGTGATCAAGATCAGGGTCTGCTCTCAACTTTGCAGCCCAGGATAGGGACTTGGGGGCGTCATGGGCCGGGGTTCCAGTGGTCTCCCATCCAAGTACAGCCCAGGCCCAGCCTGCTTAGCTTCTGAGGTCTGACGGGATCAGGCATTGACAGGCTGGTATGGCCACAACGTTGAATGAAAAGTAAACAAAGCTTGAGTCACAAAAATAATTGAGGACTGTTTAAAAATCAGATTACTTCATTTTTTTTAAGAAACGAGGGAGGAGGCATTGGCTCAGTGGTAGAATGTCCATTCTTGGACTGAGATATGGCAGTCCCATATGCAACTGGGCCAATACCTAAGAGTCCTTGGGGAAAACACCTAACCATCATTTCTCCCACTGTTGGCACCATCGTGGCTGCCTGCTGCGGTGCAAAGCAACACAGACATTTCCCCATCTGAGGGATGAGTACACTGTATTTAAAAAAAGTTTCAGCCATATTTCAGCACAATTAAGCTGAAATCAGTCATATCTTAAAATGATTGTATAACCTGAAACTGGGACGTGATTCATTGCTTATGCTAGTTAGGAGATAATGCATGGATTTGATTTTCTCAACTAAGTTTTTAGGAGTTTTTCCTCTCCAAGAAGGAGGCTCTAAGGACAAGAATATCCAGGCTGTGTCTAGTTTTGAGAGATAGTGTGTGTCTGTGTGATCAACTTTGTGGTGATGTTATGATTGTATAAGTTTCACCTTTATAAGAGGAAGAGCTGAGCATTCTGTAGAAAACTCTGGAGCTCCAGTAAACTCTGCCAGGGAACAACATGGTGGACCTGCACACAGATCTCTCTTCATTACCAGACCACCACTCTAGTCACTGTTAAACAAGATAAAAGGTTATTAAAGTTATTTAAAGTCATTAAAAATCAACCAGAAACTGCTTGTTAACAAATAAAGCAGAATAAAACTTTCAATAGCAAATCAGTTGTCTTTCGTACCTGATATTTCGTTATTTATTCGCCATTAACTCATATTTAAAAGCCATTAATCTGGCTGCAGATGTGACGTCAATATATGTGCGACAATTCTATATGAGTCGCGAATATTTCCGTTTGGACTTCACAATAAAACATTTTAAATAAATGTTTAATTTACTCACCGTAATGACAAAGCATACCTTTAACTTGCTTTACGAGGCCAGATTTTCATATGAACACTATCTGTTGTCATTTTCATTAGAAAATTCAAAATCAATTTTGATTTCCGGGTTTGACCTTTCAAAATAAAATCAAGAAGCGAAAAGTAATAATAATAATACATTTTATTTCTAAGGCGCCTTTCTAGGCACTCAAGGTCGCCGTAAATCACATTTAAAAATAATATTAATAATAATATCTCAATTTAAAATAAATGTCATTGTTTAATTATTTTTCATACACATCATTTTCTTCATTGTCTATGTCAATAAATAAATAAATAAAATAAATAAATAAAAACTGTTTTTATCATTTGTTCAAAGCTATCAAGAAGCTAGTTCCTGGCTAGGGTACTTAGCTACAGCTACATGGGTTCTAGGACATTTCAGCCGCGGACATTTGGGCCAAAAACCTATTTTATGTAGTAAATTGTGATATTTTATGTAAAAATTTTATCGTAAATAAACAGTTGCACTACAGAAAATAATTGGTTTTAGTTTTTTTATCCCATGGCTCAAATAAAAAATTCTGATATTTAAAAAATTTTTTGATATTTTATGCAAAAATTTGATAATTTATGTAAAAATTTTTATCGTAAATAAACACTTTCCTGTTTATTTACGATAAAAATAAAAACATGTTCCTCTTAGACCCATTGTGTGCAGCACTGACTCTATAACCTACAACGTAGCCAAATACCTGAAAACCATCTTGGCCCCCTTAGTGGGTAACACAGAACACCACGTGGAGAACACACAAGATTTTGTAGAGAAAGTGAAACATGTACATATAGACAAAGATGACATCATTGTTTCTTATGACGTTGTATCACTCTTCACCTGCATCCCTACAAAAGAAGCTGTAACAGCAGTCAGACAAAGACTACAAGGGGACACCACACTGCGAGAAAGGACCAAACTGACTCCGGAACACATCTGCAACCTGTTGGACATTTGTCTCAACTCCACTTACTTTCAGTTTCGTGGTGGTTTCTACAGACAAATCCACGGCTGTGCGATGGGCTCTCCAGTGTCCCCCATAGTAGCTAATCTTTACATGGAGGAGGTTGAGAAGCAAGCCCTGAGCACATTCCCAGGAAATCCACCCAGTCACTGGTTCCGCTATGTTGATGACACTTTTGTGAAGATCAACAAGCAAGATCTGGAAGCCTTCACTTCACACATCAACATTGTGGATCCGAACATCAAGTTTACACGTGAAGACTCCAAGGACAACCGGTTGGCCTTTTTAGACTGCGCTGTGATCATAGGGGAGGACGGGAATTTGCAACTGGAGGTATACAGGAAACCCACGCACACAGACCAGTACCTACAGTTTGACTCTAATCATCCTTTGCAACACAAACTGGGTGTCATCAGAACTTTACAACACAGGGCGGAGGAGGTACCCACGAGCACAGAGGCTAAGGAGAAGGAGACACAGCATGTCCGAAAAGCCCTCTCGGTCTGTGGTTACCCCAAATGGGCCCTGAATAGGGTGAGAGCGTCCAAGAAACACGAGAACAGGGAAACAGAAACTGAGAAGAGAAAAAATGGAGTCTCTATTCCCTACGTGTCAGGACTGTCCGAGAAGTTACAGAGAATCTTCAGACAACATGACATCCCGGTTTTCTTTAAACCGGTCAACACATTACGTCAAAAACTAGTACATCCTAAAGACAAGATGCCTACGGAAAAACAGAGCAATGTAGTTTATTCGATCCGGTGCAGTGAAGGGAGCTGCAAAGAAAACTACATTGGGGAAACAAAGCAACCACTCCACAAAAGACTTTACCAACACAGAAGAGAAGCCTCTAGTGGTCCACAGTCTGCCGTACATCTGCATCTTAAATCCACCAAACACACTTTTGAGGACAGTGAGGTGAAGATTCTAAGTAGAGAGAAAGGATGGTTTGAAAGAGGGGTGAAGGAAGCCATCTTTGTGATGAAAGAGAATCCCTCACTGAATCGGAATGGAGGCGTTAGATACGTTTTGCCCGGTATCTATAGCAGCCTTTTGAAGCCATGGACTAAAGATGACACCTCGTGACTCAGTTTCACGCCTCTCGTTAGCAGGTTTCTCTTTTCACTAGGCTTTTAGCATTTTTATAATAGGTTTGTTTACTGGTCTGTGGCTACAATAGGAGCCATTCACGGCCATCTTAAGGAACATTCTCATTGGTCGAGCCCTTCTTACACTTTTTTTTTTACCTGTTACTCATGTTAGTATAAATGGATCCAGGTTCCAGTCCATTTCATTCAGATTGAAAATGATTTCCGGATGGAAGTCGAAACGTCTCGTTGAAGAATTAAACTGTCCAGAAGACTTTTTTGAAACTTTTTCTACTGTAAATAAACACTAAAATTTTTTATCGTAAATAAACAGTAGCACTACAGAAAATAATTGCTTTTAGTCTTAAAAATTTTTATCGTGCAAAAATTTTTATCGTGCTTTTAGTCATTTAAAAATTTTTTTATCGTAAATAAACAGTTGCGCCCAGGTTGCAGTTCTTCAAATGTCCGTGGCTGAAATCTCCGAGTCACCGTGGCTCAAATATCCCAGGTTGCAGTTCTTTGGCTCAAATGTCCGTGGCTGAAAAGACCGTTCACCGCTACATGTCTACAATATTTAAACCAATTTTTGCAGCTTAAGATAAAGTTTTGTTTCTAAAGTTAAAATTAAAAATTATATTTTGACCACAACAATACTTGGACACAACACAAAAATTGAGTATCATACAAATATTTCATAAATGGTTTGCTGGGGTTGTAAATAGTTGCTTTTATGAAGAATTTTTTTGTTCTTATTTTACATAGATTTTAATAATACTGTCCATTCTTAATTACTTTTTAGTTTGTATATTTCTTTGTTTTTAGCGACACTCTGTCAGCATAACTGTACTCCTGGATCAGACTTCCCCCATAACAGATACCAGGCGGTGAGGATAGGAGACCTTACATCTGCACCACCAATCCTCAACACCAGAACACCACAGGGCTGTGTGCTCAGCCCCGCACTTTTCACCCTCTCCACAAACTACTGCACTGCCACCCATCTCACAAACATGATTGTGAAGTTTGCAGATGATACAACCGTGGTGGGTCGCTAAACCAAAAATGATCAGACCCAGTACAGAGAGGAAGTCCAGAGGCTTACACACTGGTGTTTAGACAACAACCTCATCTTGAACACCAGCAAAAGGAAAGTCCCTGAAAGAAGGTGAAAGGAGGTGACAATGGAACAACATATGGTCCATTGTAGAGAAAGTTGCTGATGGAACAATGGTCTCATAAAAAAAAAAAAATATCCCAATATCATCCTAATGGCACCGGACACATGCATGTACAGTGTGGAGTGCAAAGGAAGACCACTGCTGATAACACGGCTCAAATGTTAAACAATGACTTGTGGTAACACTAGCAGAAGTATGTCTGGACTCTAGACTGACTCTTATCATTTTGGCATCTACTGAACCTTCCATTGAAGCTGGTTTTCAGGGACTTTGCCTTTAGAGCAAATTTTTTCAGTTACGCATACAATAAACAGAAAAAGATAAATTCATCAGGAGGCTGACCTCAGCAGTTTTTATGAATTTAAATGTTACGCAACGGCAAACCAAGAGTCTTTATAGTTCCTGTTACCATGCATGTCAGCGTTGGTGATTGAAGTAAAGTCTGATTTTCATCTAGTACAACATGTAGCTGCAAAGGGGTACAAAATAGTGTCAGTCCTGAGTCTGGATAGCGTCGATATGAAACTTTTGGCGAACCTTAGTATGCAAACCAAATATTTATCCTCCGTCTTAGAGGACAGTTTTCTGTTTTAGATTGCTGGTGGTAAACAATGTGAGTGTCATTTTGTGCTGTTAATTAAATGGGTGCTTGTGAAAATTGAACAATTCTTAGTAAAAATAGAAACATTGAGGCTTCATTTTTTAAGCTTATTTGCATCCAAATCTAAGCATACAGTCACTTTACATAAATAGAAAAAGTTATGAAGGTGGCGGAATGTGTGGACTGTTGTGTAACTTTGAGGCAAGTCAGTGGGAACTGACATACACCAATTATAAGTTGTGTGGACAGAACTTGAAATAAACTGAGAACAGCTTGGAGTTACTTGAACCTCATAGCAGTGGCAGATGTGGATTCTTTGTGTGCAGCTACTTTATTTTTTTGTCACCGCTATGAATTTGGTAACATTTCATTTTCATTTCCCTGACAGATAAGGGTGTGTCAATCCCACAGCTGGTATGGTAATTGCCTCTCAATCTCAAGAACAAAAGTAACTCCTTGCCTATGTTCATGAGTAATGACAGATGCCACAGGCTCAGTTGGGGATCAGTGCTTAGCCATCAAGTCATTTGCATCATTCATATTTGAAGTTCCAGAGGCGTGGTTGGGGTAGAATGGATTACAAGTTGGCTTATGCCTGAGAGTTGTCATTGGTTCAAACTTCAAGATTGTTATTGGTGCAGAAAACAGAAATAATGAGGAGGTTTGGTCTTATGTAGAAAAACGCAGATCAACAGACTGGGGTCAACTTCGGAAAAAATAAATAGACACATACAGTATGCAGTGAATTTTTTCTTCTAGAAGAGAATAGAACACAGGGTGACCTCTAAGTGTGGTAGTAAGAGCAGGCAGATGAATTACATCTGTTGTCGACGGCGTAATCTGAAGGAAAGTGGTAAAAGTTGCAAAGTTTTAATTAGAGTCAGTGTGGCTAGACAGTAAAGAATCCTTTGTGCAGAAAAGCTCTGGTAGTGAGGAAGATGAAAAGAACAAAGGCAGAACAGAAGATGAAATGATGGAACATCTTATTTTATTCACTGTAGAATCTTGCAAACTTGTGAACTCAACAAGACTTCCTTAATTTTCTGTTCTTCCTGAAATCCATAAACTCAGTTCCAGGCTCTTCGATGCAACAAGCCAATTAGTTCAGATCCAGATGCATCTCCCGAAAGGGAAGAGAAAATCTAGAATAACACTACATTTCCAATATTTCCAAATATTCTGACCATTCATCAGTATTTATTAAAGAACCCTCGGAGAATTCTCTGATTTGGCACACACAGACGCCATCACCTTTCTGCTACTGACCTCGCAAACCCCCTCTTTAACCTTTGAACTGTTTCATGTTAGTGCAGCTCTGCCGGACTTTATAAAAGATGTGAGCTGACAATTGATCAAACCTAGGAGAGCCGTCCTCAGTCCAGCATGGCTTCTAGAAAGCTATGCCTGATCCTGCTTCTGAGCAGCTACACGCTGGCACGTGAGTTTTCTTTTCTTCTCTAATTGCGGTTTCATTCTTGACCTTCAGAAAATTAAGCAAGAATGTTGCTTTTTAGAAAGTCCAGAAGTTAGAAAAAATTCTGTTTAACTATTAAAAGTGATCCAGTTTGATTTTTGGTTTGAATTGTTAGAAAAGCTTTTTTTGTCCAAATTTTTGTCCTTATTTTTTCTTATAGTCTTCATTCAAATATTCAAAATGATACAAATCAACAGTTTTCCATATTTCTGAAGGTCTCTGATTGCTTTTGCCTAATTAACAGTCATTATTTTAGCCACACAAGTAGACTATTTGCACCTGTTTTTACTGTTTTTTTTTTTTTTTTTTGTGAAATTAAAAACCGGAAAACCTAAAAGAAACAGGATGTTATCAGTGAAACAGTAACTCCCAAAAACGGAAGACTTCATCATCTCTGTGTGAACACAGAAACTTAACAGATGGACGTCAGAAGAAGAAATTCACAACTAAAAACCTTCACACAAAGTGGAACCCAACAAGAACCAGGATCAAGACTTCCAAGATCCACCTGAACTTCTGTCAGAAACAGTTTTCACAGAAACAAGATGACCAGAAAACAGGAGAACATTCTTTACAGAGAAAAACATGGATTTTCCCAGATCACGGATCTGTAACCAAAGCAGTTTGGAACCATCTGAATACAAAAAGGAACAAAACCTGAATTTTAAAAAGTGTTTGACGGATGCTGGAAAACACAGAGAGTGTGGAAAAGAGGTGAAGAAGCGTGTGCAGGCAGGCTAGAACGGGTGGAGAAAAGTATCATGTGTGATGTGTGATAGAAGAGTTTTATCTAAAATGAAACGGAAAATGTACAAAACCGTGGTGAGACCGGCCATGCTGTTTGGTTTAGAGACAGTGGCACTGAGGAAAAGATAGGAAACGGAGATGGAGGTAGCAGAAATGAAGATGCTGAGGATCTCTCTGGGAGTGACCAGGATGAACAGGATCAGAGGAACAGCACATGTTAGAGGTTTTGGAGATAAAGTCAGAGAAGCCAGACTGAGACGGTTTGGACATGTGCAGAGGAGAGAGTACATCGGAAGACGGATGCTGGCTTTGGAACCACCAGGACTAGAGGAAGACCAAAAAGGAGGTTCATGGATGCAGTGAAGGAAGACATGAAGATAGCTGGTGTGACCAAAGAGGATGCAGCAGATAGGGTTAGATGGGAGAAACCGACTTGCTGTGGCGCCCCCCTGAAGGGAAGTGCTGAAAGAAGAAGAAGTTATATGAATGCTGGAAAATAGTCCCTGGAAAATTCTCAAAGGGTCTGAAGAGAACCTACAAAAGGACAAAAGTTTTCTAATAGAGTTTTGATTTTTAGTTTTTGAACAAAAACTTGTGCTGACTTAGAAATAACATTTTATTTACAGTGAAGATACAGAAATGAAAATAAATCTGCTGCCTAACTGATTTTTTCCCCTCCTGCAGAGGACAATCCAGACCACCCGGAGCAAACAGCCTGTCTCTGTGAGTCATCTCCCACCAATTATCTCCCTCTGTTTTAGACTAATTTTTGGGACTGTAAAGTTATTACGTGTGCATGGTAGCGTGTGTCTGGTGGAGGGCCTAATCAGCTGATAGAACAGATCAATGCTGCTTGCTAAACTCTGATCCTATCATGGCTGACTGCTGCAAAGAGTCAAAGTTTGCTGACCTGTCTGAACTTCTTATGCGAGAGGCACAAAGAACTTTTCTTGCTTTTCAGCCCAAACTTTTTATGTTTAACTGGTTGCTCTCTATGAAATTGCACCAAGAATTTTGTGTCTGTAGCCTTGCAGCAAACTGGTGACCTTTACAGAGAGCGCCCGGACAGTCAGGACAGTCAGAAAATTGATGAATAGTTGCATGTATATATGGATTACGGACATGATGGAAAGATATGTGGATTAGTGAGTGAGTAGATAGCAGATAGATAACTGACAGATACATATATGAGCACATTGGGATTAATAGATGACTGAATGAATAGATGTGTTGTGGAAGGAGGAGGACCCAAATGCAGGACTTAAAACAAGGTTTATTAAACCAGGAATCAGCAAAGCTGTAATCAAAGAAGAAGAAGCATCAAAAGGTTATCAAAAAGTCAATCTCAGTTTCAAAGGAAGTCTGCTGGGTTGGGAGTCAGCCAGGGCTGGAAGGCATGAAGACCCGACGAGGAATGCTGGTGAGGCTGCCTTTAAATAAGCAGCCGGGAGATTAGGTGCAGGTGATCCAATCAGATGCAGGTGTTCCAATCAGCCAGAATTGGGGGAAAGGTGAGATGGTCCCTGGCTCCCTCTGGTGGTGGTTGAGGGACCCACAACAAGATGGATGGATAGAATGGTTGAATGGGGTGAAACCAGAGTGTGGATTCAGTTTTTGAGTACAAGCCTGTATAAACTTTTTTATCTGTGTGTTCTGCTGCAGTGGGATCCAGACTGAAGGCCCACAGGAAGTACGTGTATACGTACAGCACTGACAGCCGGAACGGCGTGGTGGGCACCGCTAACCTCCGAAATGGCCCCAAGCTCTCCTGCCAGGTGGACCCTTTTACCCTGTGTCCCACTTTCATAAGCAAGTTGTTATCTAATCCACCCCCTCCACCACGCTGACCTGTCACATGTCTGCAGGTCCAGATCGAAGTCCCCCACATGTGCAGGTTCATCATGCACACCAAAGACTGCATGCTCAGCGAGGTGTCCGTCATGGACCCGCAGGGGCAGCCGGTTTACGCACCAGCGCCTGGAGCCGATGCCTTCAAAGCCAGCATGGAAAAGTGAGAGAAAAGCATTTTATCACAGCTAGAGACTTAAAAAAACCAAAACTTAGAGTTACAACAGTTTTACAACCTGGGATCTGGTTTTAATAGCTTGATCCATTAGACCATTTGTATTTCTCTGCAGAAACAGTCTGACCTCTCAGCATTGAGGTTTGCTCATTTTTTGTTTAACCAATGGCTGCATTAAGGATGTATATAAAATGTGCCTGAAAAGTTGCTCAGAGCTTAAGAACAAACATTTCCCATTAGCAGCATGGCAACCACAAATATCCCTTGAATAAACTTTCTAAACACTGTCTTTAAATTCTCAACCTGGAGAATCATTACCAACACGGACCGTACAGTAAAGTTGATCCAGCTACAAAACAACAGACATTGTCGACAGACATTTGTGTTCATGTCAGACCGTCATGTCTGTTTGCTGATTGGCTGGATGTTTTCTGATCGCTGCAATTGTAAGCTGATGCCAGCAACCCCTGATGTAGTTCTTTTTCTTTCGGCATTTCCCTTCAGGGAGCGCCACAGCAAGTCAGTTTCTTCCATCTAACCCTATCTGCTGCATCCTCATCGGTCATGCCAACTATAAAAGTGATCTGGTTGTTATAATAATAATAATATATTTTTTAAAAAGCACCTTTTAGGACACCAAATGGCAGTTTAAATCAGTTAAAAGACATTTTAAAAAATACACAAATTAAAAACTATGCACAGTGGGGCAGCTGATAAGCACTGTGCCACAGCAAGATGGTCTGGCTGGGTTTGAGGCCCAATGAATTAATGCTTTTTAATTGAAAAACGGAATAAATTAACAACAAACTGATGGAGAGGTCAAGTAAGTCTCAACACGTGTGTTTTGACTTGAGATTTGAACAAGATGAAAGACTTAGTTTTGCAAAGATCAGAAAGAAGAGAGTTCCAGAGCATGGTGACAAGCTGACAAGAGGAGAAGCGGAGAGAAGTAGAGGGCATGTAGAGCCTAGTCATGGAGAGGTTTGTATCTGGTGCTGAGGATTTCGAAGATAATTCTTTATTTTTTGATAAATCAGTGTAGTTGTTGAAGGATTGGGGTGATGTAGTAAGATGAAGGAATTGTGTAACCCTTGATTATTGTGAAAAACTGTAAACTACAACCATTTTCTAAATCTATTTATCTCAATGAAGGAACCCACTGAAGTTCAGTGCGGAGAATGAAACAAACGTCCAGCTTTACCCCGAGTCAGACGAGCCAGTGAACATCCTCAACATAAAGAGAGGGATAGTTTCTGCTCTCCTGCTGCCGGTTCTGGAAGATGGAAAGCAAGTCTCTGTGGTTGGTACCTTTCACTGTGAAGTGATCATGATGAACCTCTGAGGGGACCTGGATTACATTCCAGTCCGCAGCACAATCGTGATAGATAAACATCTTGACTTTTATGGGGAAAATCCTCTTTATGTTTTTAGAGTACAGTGCATGGACGGTGTACCACAAAGTACATGGTGAACACGGAGCAGGACGTTGCCACGGATATGACGCTGTCCAGAGATCTTTCCCAGTGTGACCAGTTCCACAGCAGGGAGCTGGCCAGTAGCCCTCTGGCTCTGCTGCAGAAGCTGGTGGGTCAGCATTTAAGGTGGACAACAAAAGATGGAAACTTGTTTATTTATCATAAATATGACAATAAAGATTTGAATCTGAACACAGAATTAACAATCTTATGAAACAGTTGAACTGGTACCATTTTACACCTTCATCCACAGAAAGTTTCTTTAACTAATATTTCCATTGAAATGAAAATAACGTCTCCATCTTTGTTTGCAGCACAGACCCATGTCCAAGCTCATCACCAGTACTCAAAGATGTAATTATCAGTTTGATGACAAAGGAAAGCACATCACCTCCGGGACGTGTACAGAAAAACACCTTTACCTGCCTTTTTCTTACCAGTGAGTCCAAATCTAAGACTATTTTCTGCCTGAAAAAAAAAAGATTGCTTGTCCAATCTTCTGATTTTTGTCACAGAGAGAATGGAATCTCTAGTGTGGTGAAGCAGGAACTAAGCTTCCAAAGTGTGAAGAAACATGGTGACAAATCGTTTGGTGAGTAGCCCCGGTCTCTCTTGATTTACAAATTTTAAAGGACAGAAAATAGATATGTTATTAAAACTCAGCATGTGACTTCTACGTGAGGACTGTGTGAAAATTACAATACAAATATTTAGATTTAAATAGGAAACCTGTGATTTAATGGGAAACATACAGCTCTCGATTTACAAGTCAATCTATGTTCCAACCCTCACCCATGGTCACCATCTGTGGGTGTTGACCAAAAATACGAGATTGCAGATACAAGCGGCCGAAATAGGCTTCCTCCGCAGGGTGGCCGGGCTCTCACTCAGAGATCGGGTGAGGAGCTCTGCCATCCGGGAGGAGGCCGGTGTCGAGCCGCTCCTCCTCCAGGTTGAGAGAAGCCAGATGGGGTGGTTTGCGTCTCGCGCCTCGCTGGTGAGATGTTTTGGGCACGTCCCACAGGGGGACACCAAGAGGCAGATCCCGGACCCATTGGAGAGACTATGTCTCACAGCTGGCAGGGGAACGACTCGGGATCCTTCCGGGTGAGATGGAGGACGCAGACAGGGTGAGAGAAGCCTGGGCATCCCGTCTGAGGCTGTTGCCCCCGCAACCCGGCTCCGGATGAGCGGAAGATGACGGAACAGAACGGAGTAATCTAATCAGTTACTTTTCTTCCAGTTATGACGTTGTTTCATCACTAAGAATATAAATTGGTGCTTTAACACAACCTGTTTAAATAAACCAGCATAAAGCCATGCTATTCTCCCATGCTGCAGATTTACCAACAGCAGTTCAGAGAAGTTTCTCCTTCTTTGCTAAAAGCAGCTTTACTGTATGGAAAAGCTTTGGTTTTTTTACTTTTCCTTATATAGTTGTTCGTAGTAAATGTTCTTTATAAATGTTTAGAATTTTGTCCAATAGAATCAGAATTCTGAAAAAAAAAAAAAATCTGTTTTAAGCACATCCCGTTATAACATGAAACATTTTTTGTGTTCTTTCTGAATGACATGAGTTTATTATACACAGATGTGGACCAGAATCAGGCCAAGCCACTCGCTTTTGAAGACCCTGATGATAAAGCTCCAGTCCAGACGAAGGAGGCTGTTCTGAGCACTTTGCAGGAACTGGAAGGATTGCCGGCTACTGACCAGGGCCAGAAGAGAACCGAACTCTTCCATAAACTTGTTTCTGGCATGCGAGTTCTCAGAAACGAGACCCTCAGCCAAACGGTTACTGAGATGGTGGATGTATCTCCCTGGCTGACCTTCCAGGCTTTGATTCAGTGTGGCACTTCTGAGTGCACCAGCGCCATCATGCAGGTCATCTGGACCATTGACGGGGTGTCGATGGAGGTGGACGCTTTGGTCTACGGGTTGAGTCTGCAGGCTACTCCCGACGCTGCCAGAGTGAGAGATATGCTCAGCATGGCTCAGTACAGACAGAGTAAAGCCATCATGTACGCACTGGCCAACACCGTGAAGAAGTAAGTTAAATTTGATTGGCCGTTGACATGACTGGATCCAGCCATGTGATTGGCTAGATATTGCCATGTCAGTGGCTAGTTATCCACGTGTGTGTTAACAGTAAGCAAATCATTTATTAAAAAGTTGCTTGTAAGATTTTGATTGAAACTATGATGATGTTAAACATGTTGCTCCCATTTAACATTTGTCGATTGTGAACAATAAGCCATTTCCATGTAACTTTTGGTGATAACCTTTGCTGAAACAGAACTCAGTGAAATTGATACATCACCAAACAAAACATGGCCGAACCTAAACAAGCTTTTCACAACACTGGCAGGTTTCATCAGGAAGAAGTTACTCCGGTGGTCACTGATGTGTCAAAGTTCATGGAGATGCTCTTAAACGACTGTAAAGACGAAGTCCAAAGCACTGACTCTGATTTCCCAGAAGATCCTAAAGAAGTGTCTTTCCTTGTGATGAAGGTAATAAAAGACTTCAAACATCTCAGAATCTATCAGGAGTTTTGGATCAGAGTGTAAATGCTCCATGTTAATGCTTTGCTTTGTCTCCAGGTTGTCGGTGTGATGGGTCAGGCCATGCAAGCTGTCAGCCCTGGCCTTGTTTCATCCCTTCTGCAATGTGCCAAAAATACAGAGACTCCTCTGTCCAATCAAAAAGCAGCAATACAGGCACTCAGGCTCATGGACATTAATGACGAGGTGTGGTCCCCTCACATTTCAACTTAGAAATGCTAACTTTTTTATTAGTAGTTTAAAAAAGAAGAAATTTGGCTGATCGTGTGTGCGTTTGACCAATCACAGATCAGGAGCACCCTTATGGAGGTGTATCAGGACTCACAGAGTCCTGTGGAAAAACGCTTGGCAGCTTATCTGGTCATGATGAAAACCCCAGACCAAACCCTTGTCAGAGATATTCTGACAAGTCTAAAGGATGAGAAGGATGAGCAGATCAGGAACTTCGTAATCTCTCACATGAACAACATCCGCAACTCTGACGAACCACAGATGTTCCAGTAAGTAAAACATTTCATTGTCTGATTGATCTTAAACTACAAAAGACAATGCCGTAGAAAATCAGAGGTCAGACAGTATTGGTAAACAGGAAGTAGCGGGTGGAAACAAAGAAAAGAAAGCAATCAGGTATGCAGGTCTGACTCCTAATCTTTTTTCGGCCAATGTCCATTCCTTTGGCGACTATGTGGATGTGTCACTCTTTAGATAAGAAACTAGGACATTCTAACCGAGGCCAAGAGAACCTGGCCAGCCAGATTAAATCTTCTTTAGGAAAACTCTCATCTGAAGAGTCATTTGGAACTTGGAACTCTTTCTGATTCCCTCGATAGGCTCAAAGAGGACATAGCCGCGACCCTGCAAGGTGACCTGTCCCCCTCTGAAAGTGTCTCTCCAAGTTTGTCCAGAAACTACAAAATGGACTCCCTCCTGGGCTCTGTGGAAACCAACATGATCCTGGATGGCAAAGACACGCTGCCCAAAGAGATGACGCTGGAAGCCACTCTAGAGGCTTTCGACCTTGACTATGACCTTTTCCAGGTGATTTAGCAGTGTGAGGGGAACCCATCAGGAACAATGGGAGTTCATGGTCCTCACTTCTTTTGTAGGTCGGCGTGGAAGGAGCGGGATTCCAACCTACAATCGATTCGCTGTTTGGGAAGGAAGGTTTCTTCCCAGAATCACTTTCCAGACTGATTCAGGCGGCAGGTGATAGCGCCCCAATGCTCAAAGGCATCCTGGACAAAATCTCCTCTCCTCAGGCCAGGAGGAAGAGACAGGTGGGACCAAACTTTAATATGGAAATGTTTGACCAGTGCATTAGTATGTCCAGCCACACACATACAAAACTGTATTATTGAGGGAATACCGTAGCATCATTTACTCACCAAAAATGTGGGGGTTTTTGCAGACAAAATCTATCTTTCTGTCTCCTCTCTAATGCTGACTGTCAGTGACATTTCTACACCTTTCTTCTGAATTTTTCTAACTTTAATTTGAATCTGACATTCTTGATGTAAAACAAAGAGAATCCCAAATGCATCTAGACCCATAGATAACGACCACATTGGTCCAAAACGGAACATTTTACGGGCATTTTCACAGGCCTTGAAATTCAAACAGAATCAAACTTACAACCTTAGCGTGTACCTTCCATGTCACCAAACCATCTCATTTCTTTATGCTCTCCTGCTCTGCTGTGTTTTCAGACCCCGGATGATTTCTTGACAGCTCTCACAGAAAGTTTCCAGAAGCTTCTAAACAATGTACAAGCCTCTCCAAGTC
The DNA here is from genome assembly GCA_902685375.1 of Neostethus bicornis. Lineage (NCBI taxonomy): Eukaryota > Metazoa > Chordata > Actinopteri > Atheriniformes > Phallostethidae > Neostethus > Neostethus bicornis. Next base: position 3,976,431 of record LR738552.1, read on the forward strand.
CTGAAGCAACGGCATACCTCCGACTTCTAGGAGATGAAATTGGATACCTGAAGACGGGCGAAATGAGAAAAATACTAGAGACTCTTCTCATGTACTACCACGTCTACCTGAGGGCTCTACCCACACAGGTAAGCGTTGATTTGCTGTATGAAGATATATTCTTCTTAATGAAGTGGGAGAGCTTGAATTCTGTTTGAAATCCATCAGAACATCCAGTTTGTCCAACTGGATTTCATTCATCCTTCTTGTCACGCACCTATATATCCAGTTTAATTGGACCATATTTGTTTTCTAACACAGAGTAGACGATAATAGCTGGCAAATAAAACTGCTGAACTCTGCTGGATTTTTCACAATCTGAGTTTTAGGTTTCATAGTTTTATGCCTGTTCCGTTTGTGTTTCCGTAGCACGTTTATGAACACAAATCACTGAAGTGATTTTAATAATTGATTAATAATTAACATATGGGGCGGGTTTGGGGTTATGCAACTAAAAGTCAAGATGACAATGGTCAAGGTCACAAAATTTTAAAATCCTACACCCACGACTACACCATTTTGATTTGGTGAGGATGAAATGGGAGGACGTGAGAGATGAGCTGCGGGTACATGCTGGTGTGGACGCGTCGTGCTTGGGGCTGTGAAGCATGGTTTTGTTTTGTGGAGCACTGTTGGGGGGATTGTGGGTTTTGGCAGGGATTTGGGTCAGCCGGGTGTTGTTTGTTGGTGATGGGGCTGCTGATGATTGAGTTGTCTACAGAACCTTGTAGGTGGTGAGACTTGAGCGATTGTGTTGGGGAGAATGTGGTTTGGTGTAAAGCATTAGTTAGTGGGAGTGTTGGGCTTTGCTCTGGGGGTAGGTGAGGGAGACTGGTCTGTCTTCTGGGTATGATGTTGGGGACTTGGGAGAGTGGTTCGATAGGTGGCGGTAATGCTCCATGAGGTGGCTTCCACCGATAAAACTCCAAAGAAGAAGACGGTCCAGGGCTAGTTAGTTCAGCAGCATTGTCACATGAAAACAACTACACATAAAAGTACATGTAAATAGAAACAGATTAAATTAATATGAAAATGACACATACAAACAAGTTATTTGGGGTATGGGTGAAAGCAGTTGCAATTTCATGAATGCAATAAGTTTTTTTTTTTTTTGACTGGTCTCAGGGAAATTTGCAATGCAATGAGAAATGACATCGAGTTGTGAACATTTGAAAGAAGGTTTTGAGGTTTATCCAAGAAGTTTTGAGAAAGTCATCTTGGTTTAGTCATATGAGCCAAAGTTGTTGAGCTTTGTGGCACAGTTTGTGACGAAGGACAGGTGGAGGCATAATATACAACTTGATAGAACTAACATTTTCTTTTTTTTCTGTTTGTAATAATTGGTGAGGGGCATCTGGTTCCTTCTGTTTTGGAGCATTTTGGGACTCAATTTATCTCAACTCTTCAAAAAGAAATTATTAGTCTAAAATGATCAATTTAATGATGAAACAAAGAGAAAAAAATAATAAAGAAGTCCAACTGGAGCCAGTGAAGCATGTGATCTGATGACCATGAAAATGTCAAAGGGACGGGCTGGTTGAACAGAAAGGAACAAAGTTTACATAAACAGTCTTTTGTTTGCTGTTTGGATATTTTTAACCTTTAAAATGATCAATTATTAAACTTCAGTTACACTGTTTTTATAAATAAAAAATTTTGGGACTTGAAAGTAAAGACTTGGCAGCTCAGTAAAGATCTTTTGTGAGACAGAATCATCTGTCTTTACTTTATCAGACTGCTGAACAGTCAGACTACATGGCTCTTTACTTTTCTATGTGGCCTTTGAACACTTCCTGTTACCGGAAAATGTTTCCACTTCTCACATAATTTTATGAAAATTAGTTTAAGATATTTTTCCTGCGCTGAATTGAATTTTGCTTTATTTTTGTCGGTTTTGGATCCATACACGATCATTCTAAGATTTTATTTTCTGTGTTTTCTTTCTGAAAGGCTTTTTTTAAGCTGGCATCCAGCACTGAAAATCAGTTGTTTTTCCACTACATCTTCATGGAGAACACTTTCTCTCTGCCAACTGCTTCTGGACTTCCTCTGAAGTTCTCCCTTTCAGGTGTGTTTGCACCTGGAGCAAAAGGAGGGCTGACTCCATCATCCGTGGTAAATAATTTTCCTCATCTGCTGTTTGCATTAGAGTTACTAACCGCTGCTAAAAGTTATGTTCTCCTCACAGACCAGCCTGTCTTTCATGCCTTCAGTTGGGTTAGAGTTCATCACCCAAATGGGCGTGCACATCCCGGACTACGTAGATGCCGGGATCGAAATGCACACAAGCATGTACCATGAGAGTGGGATCAATGCAAAAGTCTCTATGGAGAGAAACCAGTTAAAGTTATCCATCCCAGCTCCTGAGTCTAACACCCTGCTGTTCAGCATCAGGTCAGCACTGTCCAGAAGAAAGAAAAACTGAAAAAATAAAATGGTGTTTTTTCACACCTTTCTTTGCTCCCATAGCAACAAACTGCTGTCCGTCTCAGCCGGTCAAACAAAGATGGTTCCATCTCTGGTGGAGGATCGGGTGGACTCCACTGACTGCCAGCCCCTCTTTACCGGACTCAATCTTTGCACCAAAGTGCGCTACTCAAATGCCAGCTCTGCTGACCAGGCTCCGTACTATCCTTTGGGTGGAGAAACAACGTAAGATGAAGAAACAGAACTCTTGCATGTGTTTGGTGTTGGGTTTATCTACTCATATCGATTCACTCATTTTCCAAACTGTTCAGTTATTAATAGTTTTCAGGGGATGCAGTAGCCCATCCCTTTTAGGTAGCAGGTCAGAGGTGCAGTACACCCTGTGTAAGACTCCAGTCAATTGTAGCCATGAAAAAACATTCAATTGAATTATATTCCATTTTACTTGTAAAGCAACACACAAGTTTTTATTGGACTATTTCTTCCTAGGTTCAGAAATATAGTAGCCTAATTTGTCTAAAATAAACAGGAGGATCTGTTGTTGAATCGTCCCATGAAACCGGGGTCCAAATGGTCGCTGATATCTGTGTTGAACAGTTGATTCAGAAAATGTATGGATGTACAATTTTGTAGGTCAGAGATTGAAAAGCCGTCAAAGAGTTCCTGCAATATTTTGTGTTTTTTTTTTTTTGTCTGATATGTGATTTGAACAGAACAAACATCTTAAACTTGAGTTCTTTCACCAGTTTTGCAGTTGAAATCCAGCCAACCGGGAAGGTCACTGAGTATAGCGCCACCATAAAAGATGAAACCCTCCGAGAGGGAAAAAAAGGTCGTAATAAAATGGAGTCCCTGAAGCTAACTCTTAAAGCAGAAGGTGAGTTTTACGCACAGCGGGCGATGGGTTTCCTAAAACGTCTGTGAGACGAGCTAGAAAAAAAAAACAAATCTTAGAGCAGACTTGGAGATTGAAAAAAATAAGTTAGCCAAAGAAAAATCGTAACAATGAATCTAGTGAGCTCATTCTGCAAATTCCTGAGGAGTCACAACATGTGTGTTGGTAATTTTTAATATGTTGAGTAAAATGTTCTGCCCTCCCAAAAATCATTGGCTATCTTTTGATTTATTTGCTTCTTTCAACTTGACATGCCACTGTAACAAAGAAAATTCTGGCATACACTTCTGGTCAGGGGCAGTCAAATCCAGTAGAATATAAGGGTTGTCACTGCTTGTTGTTGTTGGTGTTTTTTTTTTTTTTGCATAATAACCGTACAGAAAAACTGTTGAGGTGGAGGTTTGCACTAAAAAGAAGAGGAATGAAGATTAGTCAGAGTAAGATAGAGTACATGTGTGTGAATGAGAGGGATCCAAATGAAAAAGTGAGGTTACAGGGAGAAGAGATAAAGAAGGTGGAAGACTTTAAGTACTTAGGATCAACAGTTCAGAGCAACGGAGAGTGTGGAAAAGAGGTGAAGAAACGTGTGCTGGCAGACTGAAATGGGTAGAGAAAAGTATCAGGTGTGAAGTGTGATAGAAGAGTTTCAGCTAAAATGAAAGGGAAAGTGTACAAAACCGTGGTGAGACCGGCCATGCTGTTTGGTCTAGAGACAGTGGCACTGAGGAAAAGATAGGAAACAGAGATGGAGGTAGCAGAGATGAAGATGCTGAGGATCTCTCTGGGAGGTACAAGGATGAACAGGATCAGAGGAACAGCACACATTAGAGGTTTTGGAGATAAAGTCAGAAGGCCAGACTGAGATGGTTTGGACATTTGCAGAGGTGAGAGAGTACATTGGAAGAAGGATGCTGGGTTTGGAACCACCAGGAAAGAGAACCAGAGGTAGACCAAAGAGGAGGTTTGTGGATACAGTGAAGGAAGACATGAAGATAGTTGGTGTGACCGAAGAAGATGCAGCAGATAGGGTTAGATGGAAGAAACTGACTTGCTGTGGCGACTCCTGAAGGGAAATGCCGAAAGAATAAGAAGAATTTAATAAACTGCAAGTAACGTTTCTATTGGTTAGAGACTGAAACCCAGAAGAAACCAGAAAAGGTTGTAATGTTTACCCAGTATTCACAAAGAGTAGCTGGATTGTCAGCACTAGAAGATCTCCCACATTTGATGTAAATTAACAGAAGTACAAAGAGGAAATAATGACGAAAAAGTCTTATAACAATAAATTACAGTGGTGTCATTGTATTTTTAAAAAAATAGCAATTGGTGTTGTTTCTTTTTTTTTTTTATTCTGTGTTTTTACCAGGTGAAGAACCAATGGAAGCCACGGCAACTGTAAAATACAACCTCAACAAAAACCTTGTTTCTGCTGAGGTCGTCATTCCCGACTTCGATGTAGAAGCAGGTATAAAGCTGGAGGTAACCAAGGGTGATACGAATGGACAGAAGATGAGAGGAATCACCATCGATGTTACCAACAAGAACATCCCCCAGTTAACCCTTGTTGGACTTGCAAAGTAAACCTGAAAGATCTGGAAGAAGGAAAGACTCGAATGAGATTGTATAAACCTTGATTTGCTTCTTTTGAATGCAGGCTTGACCAGATGCGAGAGGTCATGCTGCAGATGAAGATGGACGTGCCATCTCTAGAAAGTGATGCATCAGTTACTGTGGTGATGAAGAAAGATGAAAATGTCCTTCTTGAATTGGAAACAGTTGCAAAGATTCCTGGAGGCTCGTACCAACAGACCACCTCTCTAAAATATGGTACAAGAAAATCACGTTGTAGGAGGACAGTTGAAAGATTTCTGAAATAACATTTAAATTCATATTCCACAGATGATGACAAGTTTGAGGTGGAACTGAAATCTGATCTGAACTCTGATATAAAAAAACTTATACCAAGTGCAGAGGAGTATCACAAACAATTACAAAAGCTCATTGATGACATTCTGGACCAGCAGGTAGCAAAGACTGACATGAAGCTGCGACACATCGTCAGCAAAGCAATAGTGGTAAAAAGCGCATCATCTTCAATCTCTTTTGGATTTTTAAGGGCAATTTTTTATGCCAATACCCAAAGAATGACTAGGAGTCATAAAGTACTCGGGATGTTTGGGCATTCTTTTCACTTTTGGGAACCTGGTATCTTGCAAACTAGTAAGGGTGTTTTCAAAGAAACAGTCCCGAGGTACTCAGTACCAACTAAAACTGAATAGGTGTCCAAGGTCCAAAGGTAACAAGGGTCAAGGTCACATGATTTAAAAACTTTACACATATGGCTGCTTTAACATTACAATCAATCCAAACATTCATTATTAATAAAGTTCAAAATATAGGTAAGAGAAGGCATTTTGTGCAACACCTTGGTGTCAACTTATTTTTGTTCATTTTGTTCGGTTATAGGCTGGAAATATTTGGCTGGACAAGCTGACTGCACGTTTTCCGTCTCTGGCAAACCTCAGAAGTAAAAGGAGCCTCTCAGATCTAACGTTACCGGCACTGTCGGAGAACCTTTTCCTCCAGTCGTAAGAATTTAAATTTTTCGACCAGCGTTAAATATCAGTGAGTGCATTTTATCTCAAAGGTTTTGTTTTATTTCAACAGTGACAGTTTGTTCCGATATCAGTTCAACAAAGAAAAAACTACCGTGTCCATCCCTCTTCCACTTGGGGGCAAAAGCTCAGAAGAGATGAACCTTCCAATGACTCTGTCTCTTCCCAGCATAGATTTACCACAGATTGGCTTTTCTGTTCCTGCAAAAAAAATGTCGCTGCCTTCTTTCACGGTACCCCCATCTGTGGATTTCACTGTCCCCCTACTCGGCCTTGCAAAAGCTTCAACAAAAATCCACAGTAACTTTTACACCTGGGAAGGCTCCGTTTCTGGGGGTAATGACACTGTTGATGTTCCAAGCTACGTTGCACAGTACAAGATGGAGGCTCAGTCCCCGTTCTGCCTCTTGTCGTACAAATTGGAAGGTAAATAACTTCTTTCTTTTATGTAAAAAATCTTTTAGAATGAGTGTAAGGTTTAAAAAAAACACAAAACACATTCTCTAACTGTTCTCCAACTGCCCTATTGGTGTTATAAAGTTCAATGCAACCACAAATGTGTAATTTGTTAATTAATTCTGTACTGCCAATCTTCTTCTTCTCCTTTCGGCATTTTCCTTCAGGGGTCGCCACAGCAAGTCAGTTTCTTCCATATGACCCTATCTGCTGCATCCCCTTCGGTCACACCAACTATCTTCATGTCTTCCTTCACTGTATCCATGAACCTCCTCTTTGGTCTTCCTCTAGGCCTCTTTCCTGGTGGTTCCAAACCCAGCATCTTTCTGCCGATGTACTCGCTCTCTTCTCTCTGCACATGTCCAAACCATCTCAGTCTGACCTCTCTGACTTTATCTCCAAAACCTATAACATGTGCTGTTCCTCTGATCCTGTTCATCCTGGTCACTCCCAGAGACATCCTCAGCATCTCTGTTACTTCAGGCCATGCTTCCTGTCTTTTCCTCAGTGCTACTGTCTCTAGACCAATCAGCATGGCCGGTCTCACCACAGTTTTGTACACTTTTCCTTTCATTTTAGCTGAAAGTCTTCTGTCACACATCACACCTGATACTTTTCTCTACCCATTCCAGCCCGCCAGCACAGGTTTCTTCACCTCTTTTCCACACTCTCCTTTGTTGATCATAAGTACTTAAAATCTTCCACCTTCTTTATCTCTTCTCCCTGTAACCTCACTTTTTCATTTGGATCCCTGTCATTCACACGTGTTAATTCACACGTGTGTGAATGACACTTCACTTAGTATTAAACTTAGCAAAATTAGTATAAACTTAGCACAAAATGCTAAGTTTATTGTTTATTAATGACCACAGTGTGAGCTGCACTTTCAGATTCCGTCATTATCTGCAGGTATTTTCTCTTCCAGCTCAGAAAGACTATGATTGGACTAAAGAATGATTACAAAGACATTTTAATGTTCTTTTAGTTTTAACAACAACATTGACAGACATTAGTAGGAAATGACAAATCAAATAATAATAATAACACATGTGGATTTGGTGTTGTGAGTGCTAAACTTAAAGAAATCCATTTGCACATGATATTCAAAACAATGGTTTAATATCATCAGTGAAGGGTTTTGGAGCAGGTTCTTGCAATCTAGATTTGGATAAGTAGTACAGAACTTGACCTCTGACCAATAGTTTTTTCTCTGTCTTTTCTGAAGGGATTGGATTGATGTCAGGAAGCCCTGATGAAAACCTCAAATATCTTCTGAATAGCTCCTTCAGCAACTGCCTCATCGACACAAGTTTCAGTGTTTTAGAGACCATCCGGGTGTCAGACAGACTAAATGCACGAGCAAATTACAAGTTTGAGGCCTTCAGTCCATTAGGCCTGCATGCTTCAGTTTACTACTCTGCTCAGTCAACGACCACCCCAAATTCAGATGAAGTAACAGGAGATGGCACGATAGATGGACTACTGGAACTTGGTTCATTCTACACCAATACCTCCTACACTCATAGCTATAACCTCCGACCACTGGATCGGGAAGCGAGAGGAGAGTCCTCCATGTACTTTGACTCACCAGTAATTCAATTTGACAACATGATCAAGGGAACTTACATAAATTCCGAATTGAATATCATTTCTAAAACCAGTGCTTTGTGGGATATCTTTAAACATGTGGCTGAACTAAAGTATAAAGATGCACAATTGACGCTAAAGTGTGGAGCTGTTGGTTCAGCGCTGGGTAAATCTCTAAAAAACAATGCTGAGCTTGGAGTTTCAACTCACATGTCCCTCCTTAGAATTGAATCCCAGGTGGACGATGACACAAATAGAATGTACTCACTTATTACTGGATCCCTGGATTCAAACGGGCTTCAGATCAACTCTGAGGGTTCCCTTACTTTTGATTGGGGTCGTGGATTGCATAAGGCGTCTGTAAAAGTTGGAAGAAATGGCCTAACTTATGATGGAACAAACAACATACAGTGCAGCCCTATCACCTTAGAGAATATCTTCAACGGTGCCATAGACAGCAATGGCGCATCCCTGTTCTCCACCACCAAGGCAATGGCAGAAGAGAGCAGAGCACAACTGAACATTGATGGTAAAATCACAGCCTCTGAAGCATCTTTGAAAGGTGAACTCAAAGGCCATTCCTATGATGCAACCACAGCAAACAACCTGAATATTGCTCTAAACCAAGGGGCTCTGACTTTGACTGCAAACACAAAGGGAATACTAAGGCAAATGAAAACAGAAAACAGTCACATGCTCACCTTAACTTTGTGGACATTAAAGCTCCGCTCCAAAACTGACAACTACATTTGTGACGACATTTACTACAAACATGACACTAAAGTTAACATGAAGCCATTTGTCATGGCTCTTGACATGACAAATGATCTCAAGCTTTATGATTTCAGTGTAAACAATGAAGGTCACTTTAAGGTTGAGCCAGTTAAGGTGGATCTCAGTGGTAGTGTGTTGGGGGCATATGGAGAGGACCACAACATCAACCATACTTATAAACTTACCTATAGCAAGACATCTGGCTCAGTGGAATACAACACAGACGGAACTGTAATGGATGCCAAGTTAAGCCAGAATTGTGAATTTAAATTTATTGGATTTGTTTTAACATTAGTCTGTGAGGCAGAAATAAATTCAGAACCTCTACGCTTCGACAGCCACCTTCGCACCAAAGCAATGCCTTTTAGTCTTATTATTGATGCTGACGTGAAAAGTGATGGAAAAGTAAAACTACTTGGGGAGCATACTGTAAATATGGACAGCGACATAATAGTTAAAGTTGTACCTTTGGCTTATGAATGCATACATCATTACCAACTATCAACAAAACATGTAATTTCAGACAGTGAGTTTTCCACTGATTTGGGAAACAGATTCCACGTTGCAATTAGACCGACAGAACAAATGCTATCCTGTAGGTTCAATTCCAAATTTAACAATCACGGTTTTGAACAGAACATCTATGCTTACAATAACCCTGAAAAAATTGGGGTTGATATTTCTGAAAAAATCAAAACGGATATTGCCACCAGGTTCAAAAGAGCAACACCAGCAACTCAAACGTTTACCATGTTCAGTTCTCTACGGTACGACAAGAGCAGTGACTGTCACATCATAAAGATCCCAATCATTGAGAGCTTCCCTGTTGCTTTTGAGCAGCTGAAGAATTCAGTTTTACAAGCCTTGGAATCACTCCAGCAGTTCATCCTCAGTTTGAACATCACTCAAGTAATCAACGATTTCCGAGACAATGTTGATCAGATACCAGTGCAAGTTAAAAACATTATTGAAAAAGTTGACTTGGAAAACAAGGTGAATCAAGTCAAAGATAAAATTGATTATATAATTGGTGAATTTGCTGTCACCATGGAAGACTTCGAGTTGGCCATGGAGAATTTGAGGCAAAAGATGGAGGCTACCATAACAGACATTGTTACCAAAGTTCAAGATCTCATCACTACGCTTGAAGAAAGTATGAAGACAGGAGATCTTGAGGACAAAATCACTAATGTCCTTAAAGATGTTGGGGAACAGCTTCAGGCCATTGATGACAAGTACCTCATCAAACAGTCATTAGTCAGAATACTAATTATTTTAGAAGACATCTTTGGACAAATTGACTTACAGAAGCTCAAAGAAAGCAGTGTCGCATTTCTGCAAGAACTCGACTCTAAATATGGGATTGTTGAGGCAATAAAGGAGAAACTGTCTGAAATAAAACTGGCCATTGAAGGATTCAGTTTCAACCAGATCTTGGACGATGTGAAGAATTATCTTTTCTCCTTTGACTGGGCTTCTTACCTTGAGCAACTTTCATACACAATACCAGCATCGGAGATGGTAAAAGTTTTGGAATCAATGAAGGATGTCATTGTCAACTGGATTGATGAATATGAAGTCCCTCAAAAGATTAATGCGGTCATTGAATACATACAAACTTTCATTAAAAAACACAATCTGGACTCTATTTTCAAAGATTTACTGGATCAGACAGTGACTCTAGTCAAAGACTTTAAAGTTGAAGAAACCATCCAGTCAGCGGTCGATGCTCTAAAATCCATCAAATTGGAATTTGTTTATGACGAAACTATGAAACTTTTGGACAAAGTAAAAAATTATCTTCAGGCAATTGACTTTAGCAAAAGTATTGATGAGCTCAATAAGCAAATTTCATCAATGTTAAAACAAATAACTGAATTTGACTACGGTTCATTTGTCTACAGCATGAATGGAAAGATAGCTGAGCTAACACAATATATTAATGAGGAAATAGAAAAATACGAGATTGTGCAAAAAATTGAGGCAGTCAGAGAGTTTGTCAGAGAAATCCAAAACTCTGTCTATAAGTATCTGGATGAACTTAAAATGACTACCGTGGCTGATGCTCTAAAGAAACTCAAGAATCTGATTGACACAGCATTTTATAACGACATCAAACTCAAAATTCAAGACATTCTTGAAGATATGAGGCAAAGAATTCTTGACATGGATATCCGAGATGAAATCTATATTTTCCTGGAGAGAATAAGTGACTCGTACAAGAATATAATTGCTTACCTATCTACAGAACTTAGCCAAATAATGGAGAACATCCGTGCAATAGAAATTGGCAGGGAGCTTATTAACCACGCTGAGCAAGCAATAAATGGAGTTTTGTCTGTTCTACAAAGAGCTGAAATCAATTTTCCCACGTTCACCATCCCTTTCACTGATCTCGTTATACCAGCATTCACAATCAATCTGAATGAACTGAAAGACATCAAAATCCCAGCTCAAATATTTCTTCCTGAATTCACCATTCTTGGTTCATACACAATTCCTGCCATTACTATTGACTTTGAACAACTCAAAGTGAAAATAGTTGAAATTATTGACAAGATTAGTGGCTTTGAGATTCAAACTCCTGACCCTGAAGAGGTCTTTGGTGATCTGAAAGTTCTCTACCTATTTGACCTGCCAGATTTCACCTTCCCGGAAATAACTCTTTTAGAAATAAAATTCCCACCAAAGATTATTCCCAAATTTGATGATAACTTTGGAATAAGAGATATTAATTTTAAACCTATTGCATTACCAGAAATTCCAAGTGAAATTTGCATTCCCATGTTTGGTAAACTCCATGGAAAATTCACCATCAACTCCCCAGAGTTTACTCTTGAAACCACAGGAAAGATTGAGAACTCAACAACAACTCTGAAAAATCAAAAGTTCTCAGCCACAATCACCTCCCATGCTATATCAGCCATCAAGTCTTTGGAATACACTTTTGAAGCCAGTGCTCAAATAGAAGCTCCCAGAATGAAGAAGCTGTTATTCACAGAGACAGTTAAAGCGACACACATGGCCTTCAAAATAGATCATGAAGGATCTCTGACATTATTTAGCTCTACCGTTGAGAGTTCGGCCAAAACTACAGCGAAGGCCACAACTCAGATGTACACCGCAGATTTGACCAACGAAATGTCTCTATCTTTTCAAAATGGAATACATTCAACAATGGCAACAACTTACAGCCACAACTTAGACATCCCATCAATAGAAACTTCCAGCCAGATGTCACTTAAGCATGACCTAACGGCCTCAAAGGAATCTGGCATTCTTACTATAAAGAGCCAAACTGATGTAAATGGAAAGTGTTCTGTTAAAGACCTCTCAGATGAAGGTACACATAAAAGCAGTTCAGTGCTCACTGTGGCCTTTGACATTGCTAAGTTGACTTTTGAAGGAGACACAAACAGTAAAACTTTGAAAATGAAGCAGACACTGAACGTTGAGTCTCTGTACTTGAGTCAGATCATTATGGAAGGAAAATGTGAAACCAAAACTCCATTCATAAATGATGTCATGGCTCTAAATGGGAAAGTTCACATTGGAGACTTGAATGTCCAACTAACAGCTTCTCATGCTACTGAATTGACTGACAGCCAGACACCAGTAGCGTCTAATTTACTTATATTTGAGATGTGTCCATTTGAGTTTATGCTCGATGTGAAGAATAAAGTCAACTCAAAACTTGTGTTTCCATTGAAGCTAACTGGCAGGTTCGATTTCCTGTATGATTACGGGGTTGTTCTAAACCCAGAGAAACAGCAGGCCCACTGGATTGCTTTGGCCAGATTTAATCAATACAAGTACAGTCATAACATTACAGCAAAAAACAGTGAATTTGATATTATTTTTCTGTCATCAGTCAATGGAGAGGCTAATTTGGAATTTTTGACTGTTCCTCTTTCTATCCCTGAAATGACTGTCCCTCATCTGGAAGTCACAATCCCTGGGATCAAAGACTTTTCCTTGTGGGAACATACTGGATTAAACCATTTGCTCATCACTCCTCAGCAATCACTTGACATGGATCTGAAACTTCAATACAGCAAGAACCCTGATAGGCACAGCTTCGAGTTACACCTTGAACCAATCTACAATGCAATAGGTGAAAATGCCCGGATAATCCAAACTCAATTTGAAGTGTACAGAGACAAAATAGTGGGGATTTTAAAAGACTCATACAATGATGCAAAGTCTCATTACATCAAACACAAAATAGACACTTCAAGCATGCCACCGCGGATTTTCAGAGTCCCTGGATACACAATACCACTTTTGAATATACAAGTATCTGCTTTTAGAGCTGAGATGCCGGCTTTTACTTACTTTGTTCCCAAGGAGGTCAGCACTCCAAGCTTCAAGCTGCCTGCACTGAGCTTTTCAGTGCCGTCCTATACAATTGTTTTGCCATCTCTGAGGTTACCCGTCATTCATGTTCCAGACACGCTAGGTGAAATAAAGCTGCCAGCTTTTGCCTTACCAAAAGTTCAGGATACAATTGCAATCCCAGCAATGGGTAACATAACCTACGACTTTTCTTTCAAATCCGCTGTAGTCACTGTGAGCACGAATGCAGGCCTCTATAATGAATCAGATATTGTCTTACGCTTTGGTGCCTCTTCCGTATCTGTGTTTGACATTTTGAATGGAAGAATTGATGGCACAACTAGTATGACAAGAATGAGAGGTCTAAAACTGGCATCCATTGTCTCCCTGAAGCATAAAAATGTGCAAGCAACTCATGAATGTGCTGTTAGTTTCAACAAAAAGATTCTAGATGCTACTATGAACAATATTGCAACAATAGATCTGCATTCTCTCAAACTTGGATTAGATCAAGAACTAAAAGTAAATACAAAGACAAATCCCCATATTTTTTTCAAGAAGAAACTAACGTATATGTTCAACATTCTTCCAGCTGAGTCAGTTGGGAAAGGAAACCTCGAAATGATCTGGGAACTGAACACTGTTTTGTCTTCTGTGACCCTGAAGATGGCCACTCAAGGAAATTCAGACATAACAATACTGGACAACAACTTAGTTGCTGATTTGTCGAATCTAGCAAGTTTCGATCTGAATGCGAACAACCTGCGTTCAACATCAAGAACTACCATGAAAGTATACATGGAGCAACAGGAAAAACTTAAACGGAGCTTGGATAAAGACTTCCTGTTTGATATGGACAATGCTTTAGAGCTTGACATTTCATTGCGGCGTGTTTATGCCATCCTCAAACATACAAGCACTAACAATGTTGATTCAGAACTTTTGGAAACAAATGGAAAGTACATTTTTGAAGGAGAGCTAGACTTTGTTCCCCTGACAGCTTTTAAAGCAACACTGCAGGCTGATGCTGGCCAGATGAGTGGTTTAGGAGAGGCTAAGCTCAACCACAACATAAACCTTGCCGTTGTCTATGAAAAGCAGACATTTTCCTGGCATGGAATGGAAAGATTGGGCTCTTTCATTCAAGCTTGTGATTTCTTTGTGTCCAATGATGAATCAGAGATACGTTTGAACGTAACTGGATTAGCAGAAGGTCATCTGGCATTCCTGAAGTCAATCAAGCTTCCTATTTATGAGAGATCCTTGTGGGATGTGCTCAAATTTGATGCAGTCACAAATACAGACAGTTTGCAATCCTTTAAGATCTCATCTGCTGTTGTTTACACAAAAAGCATGGAAGGTCATGGATACTTTATTCCAACTGTACGTTTTACAAATGAAAGGGTTTTTCAGATTCCTCAAATAAGCTTTGCGATGCCTTCTTGGGTGAAAGAAATTCCTCAGGCAATCAAGAACATAGACATGCGTTATGAAAATGTTGAAGTGCCAGACGATCTTATTCTCCCTCCTGCGATCTCAGTTCCAGCTTTTCAGGTTCCTTTTACCGACTTACAAATGGAGCCTTTCACAATTGACCCAAAGGAAATCCAGGTACCGGATGTCATCACCACTAAAGCTTTTGACATCAAGCTTCCTGGCATTCCAGTCATTTCAGTGCCCAGTTACAATATTACCACAAAGTACTTGCAAGAAAAAATGGCTTTCATGTCCTTCGAGATTCCACAATATGAGATTATAACATCCTCCTTTATGTTTCCAACTTCTGTTGGCTTTGGACATTACACCCTGAGTCTGAATGACATTGTAAACAAGATTTCAAACGTTAAATTTCCAAATATTGTAGTTCCAGAGCAGAAGATTGAAATCCCTGAAACCACACTATACATACCAACTGGTGTTTTCCTCCCAAATTTTGGAGCCCTCAGTGCCACCCTGAAGGTTTCCTCCCCAATTTATAGTGTGTCAACAACTAGTAGTATCACAAAGAAGGATTCCAACCTAATCACTTCACTCAATTCCATCTGTACTTCAACTATGGTCTTCCTGGAATATGAGCTCACAGGTAAGACTGACACATTCAACTTTTAACATGGGGCATAAAATAGTAAAAAAAAAAAAAAACTACCATTTGTTTCATATTATGTGTCTACAGCTAAAGCAATATTTGGATATGAAAATGAAGTGATTAATGTGAATGGAAACTGGAAATTGCTTCATAACGATGTAAATGTCAACTGGCTGCACATTTTGACTCATAACTTGAGGTAAGTAGATGTAGGAAATTTTATTATTAATATCGCACAGATTTTGTTATTGGAATTAAATTAAAGATTGTTCTTCCAACACAATCTGTTTGGTTTAATCTCCTATTTTTTGGCCTGATCTTCCATTTTGATAAATATATTTTTTGCATTTCAGAACCAAGCGCCAAGTTTCTCGTGGTGATGACACAAATCAGTAAATCTTTTTACTTTAATTGAATATGTGACAGACGTCATTTTGTGTGTATGTTTTTAATGCTACCTCTTTCAATGGCAATTTCTTTGTCTTAAAGAGAGCCTCGCCATACTCTTAGTATTGATGTAACCGGACGATCATTTGCCGACGTGAACGTCCGCTTTGCTTCCCGGAGAGATGGTATCACTGCATCCATGTCGTGTCCATCTGCTGGTTTTCTGGGGTTGCATCTGCAGCGGCGGTCTCCTTCACAGCTGGTCGGAAAACTCTTTAGTCGCTACCTGGTGAGAAAGTCTTTCCTTGATTCTTTATCAATTGATTAAAAACAAATCATAATGCCAAAAGCAAAATGTAAAAAAGAATAAGAAACTGTATCAATCTTCATTTTCTACAAAAACAAATAGAATCATAATTTTAAAGTGTTTTCCATACAGGCACAAATCCATGTAATTCCTCATTTATCCAGGAGTGATGGTAGGAAAGGCTTCAAAGTTAAAACATTTTCTACATACAGGCACTAGTTTTGGTTTGAATTCTTGAGTACAGAGGTGGCCAAAATGTTTGACTTATAGGCCAAAAAAGAAGGGCCTAAAAGATTAGGGTCACTTTTCATTTCAGTACATGGAACAAATTTGTGATGTGTATTGTGGATGGGAAACGGATGGGGTAAAGCTGGAGGGGTTTACCTTGGGAAAAAGAGGAATGAAGATTAACCGCCATTAAGACGGAGAATTTATGTGAATGAGAGAGACCCCTTACACTATTAATGAACTGAGGTTTTCAGAGTCATGCAACCAAAAGTCACTTAAGGGACTTTAATGAAACCCCCCACAGTTAATCAGTACCAACAGTAAATGAACAATGGACTCACCTTCAAGTTGTCATAACTTTCTACTACTAATACCAAGTGAACTACAATCTTTTGAACTTTGTTGTAAAAATCTACACTACATTCACCTATTGACCTGGTTTTGGAAATTTGTACGATACTTGCTCATTATGAATTTTGATAACTTGGTAGGAAAAAATTAAAAACTTTACAAATTTGTCTGCTTTAACGTAGTTAGTGTCTCACATAAACTTCATTAAATCATTACTACCTCCACCAATTAATTTATTTGTTAAATGGGACAAAAAGTCAGAAGAGAGAGATCAGAGGAAAGAAAGAGAAAGAGGAATGACAAGAAATGTCTGCAGAAAAAGTGATGACCTTTTTCCGTGGACCTCCGAAAGCGCTTTTCTAGTTTAAGTTTGTAATTATAGAACAAGCACATTGTTTGACACCATGACATTGACACCCTGTCAATCTATATTTGCTTTTTTTAATAAATGAGAACAAACTCCCCCACCCTCCAGTTTTTTGGTCATTTTTCACGCAGTAGTGTGTGAAATTTGAGAAGAGACAAACAGTTTTGTTTCTAAGTCATTATTCTAACTTTGTTTTTTGTGTTTTTTCTCATTATTAGTCAACCCCTGGAAAAGATACTAATGTTTTTACAACTAAAGCATCCCTAAAGAACTCGGAGAAGTTGGTCTTTCAGATATCATGGAATTGGAACTTTTTCAATGACTTAATTGAGGGCATTAAGAACAGGATCCCAGCGATGACCAATGCTGTGTACGAGTGTATCGACAAATACCACACCGCCCACTTTGGAATGGATTTAAACCAGGCGAGCATGAAGCTGACCACTACAATTTCCAATTTAATTGACATAGCCTACCAAAAGGCTTCTTTGTCTTCAACCGCATTGCGAGATGTTCTTCAAGACTTTGTAGAGCGAGCTAAGGCTCTGTACAACAAGGCTTTCAACGATAAGATGACCTTGCAGGAGTTTAAAGACATGGTGATCCAAGCTTTTGAATCAGCCAAAAATAAAATCTTCGAAGACTTCATCTCACCAATTTTCTATGATAAAAAGTTTAAAGTTCCTGGAGTAGAAAGCGATTTATCCATCATGGAAATGTATAGCGCAGCTGAAAAATACATTTTAGAAGTTAAAGACCTGGCTGTTCAACAACTCAGCACCTTTATGGAAAAGATTTCTGAGCACATCCAAAATATTGAGTTCACCATACCAGGAACTGATGTTAACCTTAATGGAAGAGAGATCTTAAATAAGGTAATGACTTCTCTGGAGTTGGCTTTAGATAATATCAGGAGGTTCATAAGAAAAGGAATCAATTTGTTTGACAAAGCAACTAGCCAGAGTTTCCATGTGATCAATGAAAAAACAGAAGCTCTCCTTGAATACCTCAAAGATAAGAACTTAGAACTTACTGCAAAGATAGACCCAATGTATGCTGAGGTTGTGCAATACGTACAGCAGCAGTCAGAGGACGCAAAGAAACATCTGGCTGAAAGTAAAGACCTGATAAAAATTAAAATCCATGAAGTTTATAATTCTATAAATTTGGAAAACATTAACAATAGAATGAAAGAATTTATAATTAGTTTGAAGACGTATTTATCTGAGGCAGTTACAAAAATAGTGCAACTGATAAAACAGGCATCTGAGAGTGCAGCTTCATATGTCAGGGTGAGTAATGAGAAGGTGGACGTTGAAATTCCTTTGCCGTTTCTTTGGAAATCCTTCAGCGAGTGGCCAACTCAGTTCAGACAGTGAAGCAATCAATAAGCATGTGCTGTCGTACTAGCTCAGAAGATAGTAATAAAAAGAGTCTGAAAAGAGGTTTTAAAGTTGCTTTAATTAAGTTAAAATAAAAACTATGATTGCTGGTTTGCTGCTTTCTGTCATGGCAACCTGTCAATGTCTAACATCTTTGTTATTGGGTATTTAATTAAAGAATGCCAAAAATTTTTTTATCTGTCACTGCTTTTTGTTGTTGTTTTTTTTTTCTTTGCAAAAAAACTGTACAGAAATACTGGAGAGGTGCAGGTTTGCACTAGAAAGAAGAGGAATGAAGATTAGTCAGAGTAAGACAGAGTACATGTGTGTGAATGAGAGGGATCCAAATGGAAAAGTGAGGTTACAGGGAGAAGAGATAAAGAAGGTGGAAGATTTTAAGTACTTAGGATCAACAGTCCAGAGCAATAGAGAGTGTGGAAAAGAGGTGAAGAAGCTTGTGCAGGCAGGCTGGAACAGGTGGAGAAAAGTATCAGGTGTGATGTGCGACAGAAGTGTTTCAGCTTAAATAAAAGGAAAAGTGTACAAAACCGTGGTGAGAGTGGCCAAGCTGATTGGTGTAGAGACAGTGGCACTGAGGAAAAGACAGGAAACAGAGATGGAGGTAGCAGAAATGAAGATGGTGAGGATCTCTCTGGGAGTGACCAGGATGGAGAAGATCAGAGGAACAGGACATGTTAAGAGGTTTTGGAGATAAATCCAGAGAGGCCAGACTGAGATGGTTTGGACATGTGCAGAGGAGAGAGAGTACATTGGAAGAAGGATGCTGGGTTTGGAACCACCAGGAAAGAGGACTAGAGGAAGACCAAACTGTGCCTTCGCAAACCTGTAAAACCCAATTTACAGGTAACTAAAATTTACAGTGCAAAAAAATCCCAAATGTTTCTATGTACTATTTGCTTTCAGAGGTCATGCAAAATGTCTCTTTTTTTCTTTGTGTCTTTGACACAATTCACCACAATTTTTGTTTTGAAACATTCATTACACGATAGTTATAAAATGTTACTGATGTGTAGAACTTCATCAAAGACCTGGAATTGTTAAATCTGTTTATCGCTCATCCCCCCGCCCAGCCTAAGAAATAGTGAAAAAAAGCTAACTTGTTTCGAGTATGACGTTCATTCTCAAACACCAAAAAGATTTACTGTAGTAGTTAATTGTGAAATCACATTTGCATTTTTGTACCAGTATGCTCTGTTTCCTGATGAAACTAAATCAGTATTCTGTTTAACTTTTTTGCACAAATTAAAAGAGAATCAATACAAAAAATTTCCACAGTCTTTTTTTTGCTACGCTCAACATCTTCACTAAAACCGGTGCTCTCTTCAAAGCCTAGTATTTAGTGATGCACGCACTGCAATAAAAACCTTTACCTATGTGTGTCTTTGGGTCAGTTAAACCAATACTGAGGTATGTGAAAAATGTATTTCACAAAAAAATATGACGGTGGTTTGCTCCTTGCATGGAGGCATCCCCATCAGGTGTGAATGGGTGAATGTGAGCTACACTGTAAAGCGCTTTGAGTGCCGACACAGGTGGAAAAGCGCCATACAAGTAGAGTCCATTCCATTTACCATGACAATCAGTTTTCAGTACAGACCCGACTTGACCTCACGACTGGACCTCAGATAAATGGGAGAAAACGCTACAACTTTACAAAAAACCACGCAGAGAGTTTAACAAGTACTCACCACAACATGGGGGAGACGGCAGCATAGTGGTTAGCGGGTTCGCGACCCACAGAGAGCACGTCTAGTGTCCTTGGAGAAGACACCCAACCCCTGCTTCTCCCACCATTGGCGCAGTCGAAGGGCAGCCTGCTGCGGTGTAAGGAGTGCAGCACACAAACTTCCCAGGTGAGGGATGAATAAAGTAATTCATTTATTTATTTAAAAAGATTTAGCAAATACCTTTTATGTGTACTGCCCAAAGGCTGCACAATACAGCAATATTATTATTGCAATAATAACACATGTTATTTTGGTTCTGTATTTTGCTCCATTTCCCAATCTATGTGTCTCTCCCTGGGTCCACTCTAGAAAGGTCAACTGAGTGGTCTGTTTTGTGCTGCTCCCTTTAAATTAAAATGAGATACCTCACACCCTTGCCCTCATCCTGTGTTTCTAAAATGAGCAACCATAGAAATGTACATACTAGACCGTGCAAACAAAGCTCCAGTCAGATGTTCAGGCAAGAAAGATGTTTTATTAATTATTTCATCTTATATAATAATTTTATCTAAAAACGTGACAAAACATTAAGAAAAAAACGTAACAAACAGACCTGTACCAAAATGGGGTGTGTAATCGGGAACAAAAGTGTCAGAGATTGAACAAAGAAATTTTTGCTGATACTTTATGGATTAAATTCAGATTTTCTGAGTAACGAGCGAAACACTAAAAGCAATCCAAGAAATACAAATCTGCATCCAGAACAAGTTGTATGCTTTAAATTCCAAATCAATATCGAACTATTAAACTAAAGATTTGCAATTTAATATATTGTCAATATCGGGCAACTCTATCTGCTTCTACACATTAAAAAAACAAATACATTCCACTGCTACAAATCCGAGTAGTCCCTCATTCATCCAGGAGTGATCCATAGTAGAAAAAGTTTCAAAAAAGTCTTCTGGACAGTTTAATTCTTGAACGAGACGTTTCGACTTCCTTCCGGATGGAAGTAAGTCGGAAGTAAGTCGACTTCCATTCCTTCCGGCTGGAAGTCGAAACGTCTCGTTCAAGAACTTTTTCTACTACATTCCACTGCTATAATTTAAAAAAAACACCATCATCATTACTCACAGTCGTAACAGCTAAACAGTGTCCCCTGTGTGAGTTTTCCTGTGAACATTTAACCTTTTTTATTCAATAAAACTTGCAGTACATCCAAGACGTTAATGGTCTCAGTTATACAGTAAGTGGTGTCAATTTCTTTGTCGATTGATTAAATTTATGATCATTAAATTCGGAAACAAATCCCTTGTGTACGTTAATTTAAATCTGTCTTTTATACTGATAAATATTTGTCTTAGCTAATCAAAGTGAGATGTTTTTTTTAGTGGATTCTCTTATGTACATTTAAGTTTGTCATTCGAGTAAATTTTTTTCCACATTCTTCACACCTGAATGGTTTGTCGCCAGTGTGAACTGTCATGTGTAAATCTAAGCTTTTCTTGTGACTAAATCTTTGTCCACATTTTTCACAACAGAAGGGTTTCTCTCCAATGTGAATCGTCTTGTGTCGGTTTAAACTAGTCTTGTGACCAAACCTGTGTCCACATTCATCACAACTGAACGGTTTGTCTCCCGTGTGAGTTCTCATGTGGACTTTTAAACTTGTCTTGTGAGAAAATTTTTGACCGCATTCATCACAACTAAAAGGTTTGTCCCCTGTGTGGATTCTCATGTGCACTTTTAGACTTGTTTTATGACTAAAACTTTGACCACACACTTTACAGTTGAAGGGTTTCTCTCCTGTGTGGATTCTCATGTGCACGTTTAAGTCTGTCTTATCACTAAATCTTTGTTCACATTCATCACAGCTGAACGGTTTGTCTCCTGTGTGCCTTCTCATGTGTCTGTTTAGGTTTGCCAGTTGAGTAAAATTTTGCCCACATTGATCACAGCTGAATGGTTTGACTCCTGTGTGCGTTCTCACGTGTCGGTTTAAGTCTGTCTTTTGACTAAATCTTCGTCCACAGTCGTCACAGCAGAACGGTCTGTCTCCTGTGTGGGTTCTCATGTGGATATTTAAGCTCGTTTTATGATTAAAACTTTGTCCACATGCAACACAAGTGAACGGTCTTGCTCCTGTGTGGATTCTCATATGTACGTTTAAATTAGTCTTTCGACTAAACTTTTGTCCACAGGCAACACAACCAAAGGGTTTCTCTCCAGTGTGAGTTCTGATGTGTCGACTTAAGTTCGTTATTCGACTAAATCTTTGTCCACATGCATCACAGCTGAATGGTTTGTCTCCCGTGTGGATTTTAAGATGGACATTCAAACTTGTCTTGTGGCCAAAAATTTGCCCGCATTTGTCACAGCTGAACGGTTTGTCTCCAGTGTGGATTCGCATGTGGTTTTCCAAATTTCTTTTATCACTTAAATTTTTACTGCAAACTTCACATTCAAAGATTGTTTTCTTTCTTTTGTGAAAATGTCCATTACTGGATTTTGCTTCAGGTCCAAATAATGACAAACGTTTCTTTTTAGAAGCAGAAGAGTCTGAATAAATGTTTACGTTTGGTGCATCGGAGGGTTCTTTTTCTCCACTGTATGCTTCATCAGTGTCTGTTTTAATCTGATAGATTAGGACAGAAACTGGTTTGCTGTCTTTGGAAGTCTCTAGCTCTTCGATGACTTCAGACTGGGTTTGATGACACGTTGCAGAATCAAATGAAAGCTGGGATTCTTTTTCATCAGCTTCACTTTTCACAGAAACTGTTATTACTGGAAAATCTGGACGCTCTCTCTCCATTCTGATCCGGTCACAGTTGCTCTTTGAGAAGGCAATGCTGTTCGTCCAAACTTCATTTAGAGAAACTTCTTTGTAATCTCACCAGCTGCCCTTCTTCTTTCGGCATTTCCCTTCAGGGGTCGCCACAGCAAGTCAGTTTCTTCCATCTCACCAACTGCTCTTCAACATAAAAAAAAAAAAAAAGATTATAAGACCTTTTTTTGTCCCACCAAATGTCAGTAGATTATTTAAATAAATCTTTTTATTGTTTTTTTTCCTCTGCAATTCCATGCCGTTCTGTCATCTTCCGCTTATTCAGGGCAGGAGCAAGAGCTTGAGATGGGAGGCCCATGTTTTTCCTTTACACAGGAGAATCCCGAGGTATTTCCTGTTCAGCTGTGAGACATAGTCTCTATAGCAGGTACGGGGTATGTGTCTGGGTTTCCTCTCGGTGGAATGTGCCTGAAACACCTCACCAGTGGTGCTTTTAGGAGGCATCATACCTAGATGCCTGAACCACCTCATCTGGCTTCTCTGAACTCGGAGGAGCAATGGCTCTACTCCGAGCTCCTCCCGGATGGCAGAGCTCCTTCCCCTATCTATGAATGAGAGTCCAGCCATCCTGCAGAGGAAGCTCATTTTGGCCACTTGTATCTGTGATCTTGTTCTTTTGGTCACCACCCACAGCTGGTTAACATGGTAATGGTAAGAATGTTACCACGGTGAGGGTACGAACGTAGATCCTGGTTACCATAGTGAGGGTTGGGAGATAGATCCTGGTTACCATGGCAAGGGTAGGAACGTAGAACCTGGTTAACATGGTGAGGGTTGGGAGGTAGATCCTGGTTACCATGACGAGGGTAGGAACGTAGATCCTGGTTACCATAGTGAGGGTGGGAGGCTCGATCAACTAATAGAGAGCTGACAGCAATTAGTGTTTCCATTAGATTACAGACACATTGACATTTCTCATGTCAACATCCACACATATTAAGTTTTAAATGAAAAATAACTAATTAAGCCTAATATGATGATATAAGTAAAAAAGTTGTCCCTCTCTTGATCTAATCTGTGGAAGGCTTTGCATAAATCAACATGTTTTTCCTGAAAAAAGATGATAATATAAAATCCCTTTTTGCAGAAAAAATCTTGAATTCATTTGGAGGTATTTTCTGATCATCAGTACAAAACAGATCATAGTAAGATCTTTAAATCCTTACCTTCTGATGAGTTGATTTCCTCCAGTTGATTTCTCTTCTGTTAGCATTACAACCTGGAAGTGTTTTATTCTGAAAATCCTCCTTTCTTGCACATGTTGGTAAAAAAAAAAAAAAAAAAAAAAGAATACTTTTAAAATATCAATTTTCTTGAAAAATTGGAAATGATGTAAGAACGATGTAATTACTAGTAATAATAATAAAACATAAAAGCAAATAAAGTGAGTCTCTTTCATCAACAGACTCGATTGGGACATGACAAACTTCTGAATCATTAAAATAAGTGCTGCCATAAACTTCCAAAATGTTTGAACGAGCAAAAATGAGATAAACATGTTTTTTAAAAACAATATTTGAGGGAAAACATTGAATTATGCGTTTTGCTACAGTGCAGTTCTAATTTTGTCCAGCAGGTAGAGCCAAAAACACCATTATGACCATGCAGTTTTACCTTTATACCACTAGAGGTCAGTATTAAACCAAGAGAGCCAGAAGACCTTCACACAAAGAAGATCAGACGCTATGTTAGATTCAAGATTATCGGAAATAGTAAAATTGTATCTAGTTAACGCTACTTTATGTAGATTAAAAATGAACTTTTTCTTTAATTAAAAAAATTTAAATGAACTTGATATTTTAAAAAGTTCCATTTTAGTCATTTTAAGAGTGATTTGTAATTTTATAGTTTTAAAATTTAGTATTATAATTTCCGATTTTTCTATTAATCATGAATGCAGCATTAGCAGCTACAAAACTAACAAAACTCAGAAAATTGATGTTAGTTTATTATTTTCAAGGTCAATTTTTAACATTTTGACCATTTATTGCGTATATCTTGTTATTTTTTTTAACCCGGTGAGAAACAACTGCTTGATTAAGTTGAAACTTAAAGATAAAGTAGAATTTTTGGCCATGAATCAGTAGTTTGTGGAGGTTTTTTTTGTGTTAAAGCCTCACCGTGACATGGATTCCTGCGTGTTAAAGCCTCGTAGTGAGTTTATTTACTGCTGTGGAGCTGTCACAGAGCTGATCAAGTTTGGATCTTGTGGAGAGAACCAGCAAGTCCTGTTTTTAATCATTCCAGGTTAGAAAAACACCTCAATCAGACCAGAAATAAATGATCTAAATGTGTTATTAACATCAAATATTCAGAGTCGTGTTTGTAATTACAGTCTATATCTGTATTAATTATAATATTTGTAATTAAATCCCTCTTAAAGAAAACATTATGTTCTTATACAAACGTGGAGAAAAGGGTTTGAACACATTGTGGCTTCAAAAGACTAGAAATGTACTTAAATCCACCTAAAATTATATATTTTTTATTGCTAGTCTCAGCTTTAAATTATTCATTTTTTTATTCTAAACACGAAAATCTGAATGTGTCACTATGTGGTGAATATGTGTCTAGAAGAGGCATGGGCAAAGTACGGCCCGCGGGCCACATGCGGCCCGTTAAACGTCTTAATCCGGCCCGCCGAACTTGAAAAAATGAAATAAATAAACCTTGTTAAAGTTTTATTTTCACTGCAATTTTGATGTTTCCTCACTAGATGGCACTCTGGATATATCGGCTTGGCTGAGTATACAACAACACTGCTCCCATTAAAATGAGTCTGTCTTTGTGATGCGCACGTTGCCAAAATAAACAGTGTACGCAGATATGGAAAGCCGTCGGGCCCAATACACGCACGTAAACAAGTGTGTTAGATGTTTAAACAAGTAAAATGTTACATCAAGCGCTTAGTTTTCAAACCTAGCGCCGCTGAATGCACGTTTTTAAGCGCTATCGCACTAGATTACAGACCTAGCGCTGCTAGATTTTAAATTTAACGCTCTTGATGAAACATTTAGCGCGCTTGTTTAAAATCCAGCGCCATTCTATCGGCCTAATCTAGCGGTTATCAAAGCATGCCATCCATCTCATCCTGTTCCGGCCCCCTGGTCAAATGTATCAACACAATGTGGCCTGAGAACCAAAAAGTTTGCTCACCCGTGGTCTAGAACAAGTCAGTAAACAATCATGGGGACCCACTTGAAAGAGAGATCCCTCCCCCACAAGCAGACTATATATTAAAAATCTTATTCTACAGCTTAATTTATGAAGAAACCAGTAGATGTTCTTCATCCTGATGGAAACAGGACAGGAGATGGGTCTCTCCAAAACGATGTCTATTGTTTGGTTCCTGATGACATCACAGAGTGTTACATTGTTATAAAGCTAGTAATTTTGAGTTTAAAGCTATCTTTATGTGTCACAGGTAATCCAGGTGTGGTGGGCTTCTACAGGACCTTCATGCAGACTCTGTACAGCACGTTGGGACACCGGTACCCCGTGTGGGCTATAAGCCACGCTGGACACTGTGCACCACCGGACTGCATGGACATGGTGGACGGTAGGACATATTGGGAAAACTAAAAAGACTCGTACCTGCAGTTAGTTACTGATGCTGAATCAGTGCTAGACGTAATTTAACTGAAAATCTGGTTTTAGTTCAAAATAATTGACAGCTTTAAAACAGAAAGTTGTATCGGTCTGTGGTGGTAAAGAGAGAGCTGAGCCGAAAAGCAAAGCTCTCGATTTACAAGTCAAACTAAAATTTGCTATCAGAACTTTTTTCAGATGCTTTTTTCATCCTCGGCAGGTGTTTCAGCAGCTGAAGACGATGTGTTCGGCCTGAACGGGCAGATCGAGCATAAGCTGTCGTTTCTCAGGAGTCATGTTCCCAGGACAACCAGTTTAGTTCTGGTGGGACACTCTATTGGTTGTTATATGATCCTGGAGATGATGAAAAGAGACCCTGAACTTAATGTAAGTGGTGAAACTACTTTTTCTTCTAAACAGCAGGCAGTTCTCGGACATGTTTAAACCATCCAAAGTTCCTGAAGTTAACAGGAACCAAGAGGCTGACAGTTAAACCCTTTCCAAAGTGTTATTGTTTTGATTTAATCTTCATCAATAACCAGGGAAGTCCTATTGAGATTAAAATCCTTAAAGTGGTCCTTACTTTGGTTCCATCTTGTATTAGGGACCAATCAATGCCATACCAACCAATTTCTGAAAGTCTTGTTAAAAGTAGAGCTGTTAGCCGCAAAGCACTCGGGGTGTCTGTGCTTCTGTAACACTTTTGTGAACCCAAAATCTCTCAAACCATCGAAGGGATTTGAATAAAACTGCCCATAGTTTGTAATTCAGGGTAAGTGGAGGCATATTGTGTGAAGCCCTGGCATCAGTTTATTGTAGTTTAATAAGCTTTTACTTTCCTCAAACTGGGTTTTTAGGAGTTTATTGAAGGAAACTAAAAGTTCAGGACTGTGCTGGCTTTGTTTTGTTTAGTTGTTTCTGTTTAACTAAGTTTGTGAAACTTTTTGGGATTAATAAGCGGATGGGGGCATTGGCTCAGTGGTAGAGTGTTTGTCTTTGGACTGGGAGAAGCCAGTTCAAATCCCACCGAGGAGCCTGAGTATCCCTGGAGGAGACATCTAACCCAATTGTTGCTCCCACCATTGGCGCCGTCGTGGCTGCCTAATGCGGTGCAATACAGCACAGTAACTTCCTCATTGGGAGACTAATAAAGAAATTAATCTTCAAAAATACATTCAGTCTAAATTCAGATGATTTTTCTCTACTTTTTCAGGTTCTGAAGGCCGTCATGTTGTTTCCCACCATCGAACGGATGGCTGAAAGTCCTCAGGGAAAAATCATGGTTCCCTTCCTGTGTCAGATGCGTTATATAAGCTACTTCCTGGTCTTCCTGGTGTCTCTTCTACCGGCTGCTTTGCAAGCTGCACTCGTAAGGTTGGCCTTCTCTGGCGTTGCCGGGCTGGACGGCACCGTCGTCAAGCCAACCGTGGAGCTTCTCAGTGGAGACTGTGCTGGTATGTTAAAGATAGGTTTCATGCTGAATCTACTTTTTGGAGGTTTTTAATGTGTTTGATTTTTAACGTCCTTCCCACCTCACAAAAACATCTGAAGACATCATTTTTTGTTGTTTATAGTTTATTCTTTCCATGTTTTCTTACATCTTAGGACATCTCTGTGCAGCAGAAGAACCACTTAGGGTTGGAGTTTAAGTTAAACAGTCTTTTAAACGTGTCCTTTTTGTTTCTCCTCGCAGCTAATTCTATGTACCTGGGCGGTCAGGAAATGAGAAAAGTTTTAGAAAGAGACAATGTGACCATCAAACGAAATCTTGACAAGGTAAGAAAAAATGTGTTTGACAATAAAAGAGCATTTATATGGATCTGAGTTTAGATCCATTATAAATGACCTCTCTTAGAAAGTAACTGAGTTACTTTTGGTACTCTTATTTTAATTTGATAGTCTTAAAAAAAACCATCCATGTATCTATCCAGTAAAACTGGTGTACTGCAGACAAGAAAGATTTTAGTCATTTGAAAGTTTCATCAGAGCAGCTTTCTGGATCTGACCTGATCAGGAGATCCAACCAGTGTGCCAAGCTTTATTGCGTCACCTTAAAGGAGGGTTATCGAGTTTTTATGGGGTAACAGTTCATATCTATTGATAAACATGGTTTGAGGCTGATAATAGAGTGTAAAGTGCATCAAGTTTGCAAAGCTATTGCACATTTAGTTACAATATTTTCACGACCATAAGGCTCATATAAAAGTCTCAGATTTTCTTCAAAATGAGCGGTGCTCCCTATCGTGCAGTGCGCCCTGTGATTTTTAAGAGAAAGACTTTGCCTAAAGAGAAGTTTCCAGCAGGTGTCATTATCAAGGCAAATGAAAAGGGCTGGATGCACGAGGAGTGGCTGAAGCAGGTGTATGTAAGGAGACCAGCATCACCATTGCTTTCGATTCATGACTCTATGCGTGCTCATCTCACCGCCGACGTGAAAAAACAAGTGAAGCAGATGAACACTATGCTTGCTGTGACTCCGGGAGGTCTGATAAAGGAACTCCAACCGCTGGACATCGGCGTGAACCGGCAATCCAAAGTAAGGCTGCGAGCAGCGTGGGAGGATGGATGACCAGGGGAGACCACAGCTTCACGAAGGGTGGAAGGCAGCAATTAGATTGTAGATGCTTGGACTAACGTGTCTACTGGCACTATTGTCCGAGCTTTCACAAAAGCAGGCATCATTTCTGAGGAGCAGCATGGTACAGAAAGTGACTCTGACAGCGAAGAAAGTGAACCTGCTAGGTTGGATTTAGAGCAGCTGTTAGATTCTGAAACAGAGGATGAGGACTTGGATGGATTTGATAAATGACTTTATGAGGACTGTAATTAACATTTAAATGATAAAAAAACTCAGTTTTACTCCTGATCTATTTTTAAATACGCACACTTGTCTGCTTGCGTGTGGGTTGTTGTAAGACGGACGTACGTAGAGGATATGTACAGTATATTAAACCCACGCCCTATCACCAGGTGCGCCATATGTGTGTGTTAAATACAGAGCACATGAAACTGTGAATGCGGCTTTTGGTCGTGAAAATACGGTATATTATCATAGCTGACCAAATCAATGATAGTGGATGTGTCATTTGTCTGATGCGCTTCCAGCAAACCGTTTTATTAATCAGATTTGTTTATTTTATTTAAGGGATCAATCTGCATCCAAGCTAAGATAAAAAATATGTTAAAAGAATTTAAACGGTATCGAAATAGTAAACTGAGACATTGTCATCTGACAATGCCAGAATAGTAGCTTTGGTTCTGGATTGACAACAAAATTTTCTGGTGTTTCTGCCTGAGATCACAAGGTCTGAACAGATGTGCGGTGTCTCAAATCAGAAAGACTACTATGTCCCAAAAATGAAACTAAATTGTTATCTAAATCACTCAGCAAAAAATATGACTCATATCTTTTCCATAGCTGTCACTAACTACCATGCCGGCTACTATCACACTTCATCCATGTACCTTTCAATCCTCATTTACATTCACACATAAAGACACACCCATGTTAACATGTAGTGGCCATTGAACAATAATACTGTAAAACACTTCCTGCTTACGTTAGAATGCGACCTTGGTGGAGTCTCTCAAACATGCCTGAATGGAAAAAAAAAAACACAGCTGCAATCAATTTGATGTTTATTGTTCAAACATGGTAGAAACCCCCAAAAAATTGATTTAGGATGAAATGCGTTTTGACCAACAAGTCAATTTCCAGAAGATACATCATCACAAATATCAAGAATACAAGATACATCATCACTTCGATCAAGAATTGAACTGTCCAATAGACTTTTTTGAAACTTTTTCTACTATAATCACAAATAAGAATTACCAACTTCTAGATCGTAAAAATTTACCACTGATAACAGTATTCATGTTTCACTGGAGTCTCTTCTGTCTCCAGCTTATATTCTACTATGGAGCCACAGACCACTGGTGCCCAGTCACATACTTCTACGACATCAGGAAGGACTTCCCACATGGAGACTTCAAACTGTGTGAAAAAGGCCTGCGCCACGCCTTCGTTCTAGATTCCGGGCAACAAGTTGCGAAAATGGTGGTTGAATGGATCCGTGGATGTTTGAAGACATGAGTTTCTCTAACTGGGTGTGGATGACCACGTCTAGTTATTAATTCTCAGAGATCAAGATGGACTGACTTAATAATTACAGATTATAGTTTCAGATTTGGGAAAATAATAAAGAGTCAGATACAGAAAAATATAAATTAAATTAAACAGATTAAATCTGTTCAGAAAATTTTATTTAAAATGGTGCTATTGTGCAAAATCAAAATTTTGGATGTTTTTATCATGTTTGAAAATTATTCCCACAGCAGAAACATTCCCAAAGTTATTTTCTATTTTATTCACAAATATTGAGTATTTTGCACGTTCTCAAATATCTGCAAATTATTCAAACAAAGGTTGTACTTGGTCGTGGATTTTGTTCTCTGCCACACCCACACTCTTGTATGCTAGTATAAAACTTAGCGGCATTTTTTTAATACTTGTAACTTGATTCACTTTACACTTTATTTGCATCCTCAAATAAGATTTACGCTGTGTTGTGCATGTCTCTTTGTGACGGGACTAAGCAAATAACTTGTCGAAAACTAAAGTCAAACTGAATAAATGTGCTGTGCACTTTTTTTGGCAGATGAGATACATGAGGTTTACCCAATAAAGCAATTATTAAACATTTAAAAAAAAAAATCTTAAAACCTTCAATAGTTTTTTGATTATGTTGGATAAATTATATTTTTTATTTAAGAAATCTTTAGCACTTTTTCTTCATGTGAAGAAATAAATGTAAAAGAATACATTTCTGCATAATGTGTGTGATTGAAAACATGATGTGAAACGTGTCGTCCAAACTTTTAATTATTTTATTAAAATGTCAAAGTTCTACTACACTTTCTCAAATGTTTTATTAAATTCTGAATGCACTCTTCACACATTAGACTCATGTGAAAAGGTGTTCCTATTTATTTCAGCCATTGAGAAATGATCTATTTGTTGTTGGCATCCTTCTGTTTCTAGAGAAAATGGCGCCTGCACGAGGTGCTCAGTTTCACACTTAGTTTGCCAATAACTAAATAAGTTTATTTAATTATCTGCTTTGTAGCAAGAGCTCAAATTTCCCGTCTTTCTCAGTAGAATTTGGACAATAGATGGACTGATGATTGGATAAATAGGAGGATAAATGGATAAAAGATGAGTAAATGGATGTGATCTTGAATTTTGTCACCTTGACCTTTTGTCGCTGTCATGATCCTCTCGCGTGCCACCAGAGGAAGCCCTTTACCTTCCCTCTCCTGGATTTCCGCCTGATCTCTAACACCTGTGGTGACTGGCCTTGATACTTGTGCGTTGTTTGCCTATCTAAAGGCAGTCTCCCCAGACTTCCTCGTTGGGTCATTACCATTCCTCCCAGCCAGCTCTTCCTGGCTGCCTGACTAAGTCCATATTCTCAAACTGTGAGTTATATACAGTATATATTTTTTCAACTTTGATCAGAAGACATTTCTTTGTGTTAATTCTGTGCTTTTGCTTTACAGCCTTGCTGGACTTTTATTAATAAATCCTGTTTATGTCCTGCATTTGGATCCTCCTCCTTCCACACCCACATCATGACTGTCGCATGACTTTGAAAACTTAATCAGTAGGTATTGAGAAGTTTAAACTTTGTGGGCAAGGCATAAAACATTAAATACATAATACATATCCAATTGATCAACTGATTCATTATTAACACTCACAAAAACTGATAGTGGAAGATAAACCAAGTAAAATTCACCCAAAAAGATTGGAGATATATTTAATTAATGTACTTTGTAATTGTTCAAAGTAATTTGTTGGATTTGTTCATTTGTTTTGTTACTGAAAACAAAAAAAAGGCTATTTATTTAAATAATTTTACTTGTAAGATTAATCTGGTCATTCTATTGGATTCCAACATCCAGTTGACATCTGCTTTGTGTTTTATGATGTACATTCAAACACAACATTATGCTGGAAAAACAAACAAACAAAAAAAACCTACTTATTCGCTCAGGAGTAAAAATACTTATTCCACACAAATTTACCCGGTGAGGGGTCAATAAAGTATATGAAAATAAAATAAATATATACCACTCCACCCTGGTTTAAATAAAAAAAATTCTTCATTTCAGAAGTTTTTAAAATTATCTTCATAAATAAAATAAGCCCACATCCAGTTGTGCCGGAGTGAAAGTCCACAAAAACATTTCTGTTTTGGAGGTGATAATAGTTTGAAAAATGTTTTTAAAGGATCTAATATTTCATTTTTTTTACATATAAATCCCACATCTTCGGTAATTAAAGATCAGTCAAATAAAATATAAATATAAAAATGATCTGACTTTATAATGATAATTAATCTCATCTTATGTGAGCAATATTTATTTTCTTAGTTTTCACAACTTTACAATTAATAGTGATAAAAAAAAATTTCTGATCTCTTTCTGCCTTCTTGTTCATACCTGGTTATTGTTATTTTTTTATTGAAATAATGAATAAGTTTTTAAAATAATAATGAGTTTGAAATGTGCCTCTTTTCTATGGATCTTGTGTCTAATAAAGGTTTTTTAATTATTAAAAAATGCTGATTATTAACCAGATTTTCAAATTTAATTTTGTTTTAAGATTTTTTTATATTTAATATTTTCCCTGAAAATATGTGGTTTAGTATGAAAATTGTTTTTATTTCCGTTTTAATAACACTTCTGGGGTGTACTGTTTTTAGTAACCACTAGGTAGCAGTAATGCTCAATTTTTGATACTACTTGATTTTAAAAATAAAAGAAGAAGAAACACTTCCTGGTGCTAATGCTAACAACAACAACAGCTAACTGTTAGTTTGTAACAGAAATAAATCTAAAGAATTTTTTTAAAGTCTCAGATGATCTTTATTCTGAGATATTCTGCTGAGGAGTTAGTAAACGTTTAATCTACAGAGCTGTCGTGAAGGCTGGTCGTTGTTAATTTGAGAAAAACAGGCCAAAAGCATCTGAAACAGCTGTTTATCATCCTAAAAAAAGAGGTGAGGATTTCAAACTTCATGTGGATTTATTGCTTTTAATCACTAATGAGAGAAAAAAAAAGAGGAAACGTCAATTTTGTGCTTGAAAAAAAAAAAGTCAAACTTGCTGCTAAAATTGATCAAAACCAACATAAAACGTGTAAATATTAAAACTCAGTGATTTAAGTAGAAAAAAATTATTACAATTTAAGTATTATTATTAAGATTATTTTCTACAAATGGTGAGAAAAAAATGATTCAATTTCTAAAAAACTGCATAAATACCGTAATAAAAATAAAATGAAGATAACTTTAGTACAAAAAATATTTTCTGCAAATAGTTATTCTGAACAAAAAAGAAGTGTGTTTTTTCTAAGTGGGGTCTTTTTTTATTGAAATTGACTAAAATGTGTTATATTTACTGAGGATTTGTGATCACAAACTAAATTGAGCACATTTACAGCTATATTTAGCTTTAAAATAAGTTTTTTTTTTAACACACACACACACACACACACACACACACACACACACACACACACACACACACACACACACACACACACAAATAAAACAACTAATTAATCCCCAATATTTTAAATAGACACAGATTTAAACCCAGGATTGGAAAGTGTGAGTCAGTGGTTAAAGAGAGATACAGATTTTAACAGATTGGGTTTATTTTTGGGGCAGGCCAAAGTGGAGCGAGTTGCAGTAATCAAAACAAGATGTGACCAGACTGTGGTCAGGATGGCGGTGCTGTGGAAAGACAGAGAGGAGTGAAGACAGTTGATGTTCCTGAGGTGAATAAAAGCCGACCAAGTGATGCTGTTGATGTGAGACCGAAAGAAAAGGGTAGAGACTAGGATGAAACTCAAACTCTTGACGTGAGGGGAACTAAGGAGCTGTCAATTTGTGGAGAGAAACTATCAACTTGGGGAAATGTGGATTTTGTTCCAACAAGTAGGACTTCTGTTTTATTCCATTTCAGTTTTAGGAAGTTGGATGTGAGTCATTTTTTCATTTTAGAGAGGCAGGAGGTAAGAGAGGACATGCAAGAGGGGATTCAGGTTTGCCACATAAGTAGAGTGGGGTGTCATCTGCAAAACAGTGAGAATGAACATTAAATTTACATAGTATATTGTCAAAGAGAAGGATGTAAATAATGAAGAGAAGAGGCCCCAGGACAGAACCTAGGAGAACACCAGATATGCACGAAGAACAACATGTTTCTGAATACATGCTGTAGTTCCACAGTTAAAATTATAATGAAAAACAAGATTCATGCCACAGTAGAGAAATATTATTTTAAATCTTTCTTTTTAAGATGTATTTCTATCTGAAACCTCATAACTTTTTTTTTGGTACGCGATCTTGAAATTATTATTATCTTTATTATTATTTCTTTTCAGAAGGAACGATCGCTGTTGATGACTTCAGGTGTATTTCTGTAAATGGAGTCTGAACAAGCAGCACACGAGGTCCTTTCGCACGAAAGAGGAACAAATCCTACGGTGTCCTCGTCAGAAAGGAGGACAGATGATGGCGGGACAGTGGAGAATGTGGCTGTTGTTCTTTCGATGAATGAAGAGGACGTAAAAGAGCCTCAACTTTCAACCCAGTTTAATCAAACACAAACTGAAAGTTTCAGAGTGTTAGAGACTTCACCCAACAAACTAACAACACGGATTAAAGCTGAAACAGAAGAGGACGACTGCAGTGAAAAAAAATCAACCTGCAATTTGGACACGAGTACAGACTTCCAAATGAACATTGATAAAATGCCCCCATGCAACTCCGGGTTTCAACCTTTTTCATATTTTCAATTTGAAATTAATAATAACACTTCGCTTGGAAGAGAGAAAACAATGTTTCAATGTAATTTATGCAGTAAAATCTTAATCGATAAAAGAAATCTGGAGAAGCACGTGAGAATCCACACGGGAGAAAAACCGTTCAGCTGCGATGAATGTGGGACAAGCTTTAACGACAAGGCCAGATTAAAAGTGCACATGAGGGTCCACACAGGAGAAAAACCTTTCAGCTGCCCTGAATGTGAACAGAAATTCAGTCACAAAACCACCTTAAATCGACACATGAGAACTCACACAGGAGACAAACCATTCAGCTGTCACGAGTGTGAACAAAGGTTTAGTCACAGAACAACCTTAAACCGACACATGGCTATCCACACAGGAGACAGACCCTTCAGCTGCAAAGAATGTGGACAACAATTTAGACGAAAGTCACATTTAGATAAACACACGAGTATCCACACCGGAGTGAAACCTTTTGTTTGTGATGAATGTGATAAAAGATTTGCTGACAAGACAAGTTTAGGCCGCCACATGACAGTCCATACAGGAGACAAACCATTCAGCTGTGAGGAATGTGGACAAAGATTCAGTCGAAACACGCACTTAATTGTACACATGAGAAGTCACACAGGAGAGAAACCATTCAGCTGCAGTGAATGTGACCTTAAGTTTAGTCAAAAAACACACTTAACCTCACACATGCAGAGCCACACAGGAGACAAACTGTTCAGCTGCAATGAATGTGGACAAAGATTTACACGAAGGACCACCTTAACACGACACATTCAAATCCACACAGGCGATAAACCATTTAGTTGTGATGAATGTGGAAAAAAATTTGTTTTTAAGACCGACTTAAATCGACACTTAAGAATCCACACAGGAGACAAACCTTTCAGCTGTGATGAATGTGGACAAAAGTTTAGTTTTAAGGCCGACTTAAACCGACATACGCGAGTCCACACAGGAGAAAAAACATTCAGTTGTGAGGAATGCAGACGAAGATTCACTTACAAGGAGAGCTTGAACCAGCACATGAAAATTCACACGGGAGAAAAACCATTTTCCTGTAAAGATTGTGGACAATTATTTCGCTGGAAAAACTCCTTAAAAGGACACATGCTTGTACACTCACTGTAGGTGTGGGTTTTTTTTTTTATTGTAATTGAATGCTTTGGAACTTCTTAAAGGTTATAAAAAATTTCAAATACCGTATTTGCATCACCATACCGTATTTTTCACAACAAACAAGCCACATAATTTTTTTTCAACCCTTTTAAAGTTCAACGTGTTGCAAATGACACAGGTTGGGATACCATATGGCAAACATATCGGTCATATTGTGTGTATCGCTTGTGCCATGTTCTTTGCCACTACACAAAACAGCGCCGTTTGCAACAGGTTGAGCTAAAGTTATTGAAAAAAATAATGTTAGTACCTTGCGACCTGCTTCAATAAATCACAAACTCAATTTTTGATCTCGCTGCTGTTTTGAAAACACACACTAGCATGCATGTTCTACCGTCCTCGCATCCTAAAACCTGGTGTGCCTTTTGTTTGTGTTAAATACAGAAACGGCATTCGTAACTGAAACTAAACCCTAGTTGTAGTGTACCCTATTGTTTTTGCCCAATAACCAACAATCTAACAATTTAAGCCTCTGGATTAAAACAAAAATAAAAATGGCCACAATACAAATAAAGGAAACTTACTTAAAAAAAACCACATTGTAACAGAGGGTGTGATGTATGCTTTTAATATACATGAGGGAAAGGCGTACACATGTGAGGATGTGTAAATATGCACAGAGTTATGTAGCTTTGAAAACAATGCACTTAGAGCTGGAGTGCATATCTTTGTTCCCACTCCATTTCTAGTTGTGTTTATGATAATTCACCGTTAAGTTGTCTTCCGGGTCAACAGCCTCAGACGGGAGACCCAGGCTTCTCTCACCCCAGCTGCATCCTCAAGCTCACCCAGGAGGATCCCAAGGTGTTCCCTGTTCAGCTGTGAGACATAGTCTCTCCTTTGGGTCCAGGGTCTGCCTCTAGGTCTCTTCCCAGTGGGACATGTTCGAACAACAGTGAGGAATTCAGGAGGCAAGTTAACCAGATCCCCTGACCATCCCAACCGGCTTCTCTCAGTCTGGAGGAGCAATGGCTTTACTTACAGATGGTGACCTTAGGTGAGAGTGGAAACGTGGGATGACTGGTAAATCGAAAGCTTTGCTTTTCAGCTCAGCTCTTTCTTCACTACGGCTGATCGATGCATCGTCCTGATTATTATCTGTCAATTTACCATGTTTCTTTATTTGCTAGGTAAGATTCTGTATTGGTAATCATTATGCGTCTAATTGTACCAAAACGTGGGACGTTTGGTTCAGAGCAAATACGTATAGCACTATGTAACTTTGGTGCATATGATGTACTTGGGTGCAAGAGTTCATAAGTTTGTCTTTATCATGTCATATGTTGTTTGTTATGTGCACATCTCTTGTAAAGTAAATGTGTCATATTTAATGTTCTAAGCTCAAAATAAACAATCAAATTTAAGGTGTTTTTTTTTGTATTTTATTTGTAACGCACACAGTTAGGAGCACTATTTTACAACAATTAATTTGTACACGAGTCACAAATTTCCCTGGTGAGGCATCAACAGAGAATGTAAAAATAAAATAAATGCTGATCTGGGTGCTATTTTTTATTTCCTTATTTTAAGTTATATTTTTTATCGTATTTTGATTTAAATGTTTTGTGTCTGTTCATTTTAACTTTGTTTAAGAAGCTGAAAAATTCTAATTGTTCAAAGTTGAATTGTAAATACTAGATATTTTTTTATTTTTAAATTTTATTATAAATTTTCATATTTTTAACGGTAAGTAATAGCAGGTTTATATAATAAAAATATTTTTTAAAAAAGAAAAGTAGTAATTAATCTGCGCATAACTTTAAATTAATCGATTCAAACAAAGGATCCGGTTCTTTCTCGTGGGCCCTTTCCGTATTTCCCATCACTATTCTGAAAGAACATTCACATGATCACATCTGTCCTGCTTAATGACTGAAACCAGGTGTGTCCAATTCTTTGAAAAGAATGACTGGATGTGATTGGCTGAGATACTTAGAACTACTCCCACTATTCTATTTGATTATCATTCAAATTATAATTTGTGCAAAAGTTTGAACTCAAATAGTAGGGAGATTTTTTTTTTTAAAGCTGAATACTTTATTCTATGAGATGGACTTCTTTAACTTTTTAAGAAACTCTTGAAGGTATGATTTTAAATAGTTACACAACATTTCATGGTACCACGGAATTATAGTTTAAAGTGTGTAAAAAGGTTTCCAAGATTCATTTTTTTTCTAAAAGAAGAAAATTAACAGAAACATTCTGTTTTAGAATCTCTGAAAACACCCCACAGTGACATCATGTGGACACTTGTATTACTACACATTCATGATAGATCTTTCTGTATTTTATACATGATGTTTCAATAATTTTGACAAAAAAAAGTCAAATCTGTGTTGAACAGACTCGCAAAATGCTGCTCTGATAAACTTACTGGTGCAGATTTTAATGCGGGTTCAACAACAAAGAACAGAAAGAAATGTCTGGGTTAGGGTCGTGTACATAGTACATGAGTGCATGTATGTACTTTATGATTTGGTGTCTCATTATCCGAACACCGCTTGTTCCAACACATGTCACAATTTAAACGAGACCTTGTTTTGCCATCAAAGAGGATCAGATTTACTATTAGAATAATAGTAGAATAATAAAACTGCATTAATGATGTTATTAGAAGTAAGAACTGAGTTAGTTTCTATGTAACTGCAAAGCTATGTTCTAAAGAATTATTAGAGGGTCTAATTCTCTAAATAAACCGCAAGAGATTACATTTGTATGACCTATTCAAATTTCAACCATTTAAAGTGTCCATTGTGCTGGCAAAACTTCTTAAGACTTAATTAAATTCTTTAATCAATTTATTCTTTATTCAAATTTATGTTAGTTTGTTTTGTTTGAAAAAAGTTTGATTCCACTTTTTATGATTTCTTGAAATCTTTTTCACACACTTTAAAGTATAATTCCATAGTACCATAACATGGTATGTCAAACTATTTTAAATCAGTCTAACAAGTTCCCTAAAAAATATTAAATAGTTGATATTTTATCCCATTGCATGTAAAAGGGATTCACACAGAATCATCAAATGAACTGTGTTTTGTACAATCTTTTACCAACTGCTTAAAAAAAACTTCCTATTATTTGAGCTCAAACTTTTGCACCAATTATAATTTGATCGACGATCAAATACAACAGTGGGAGGAGTTCTAATGTATCTCAGCCAATCACATTCAGTCATCAGGTCATTCTTCTCAAAGAATTGCACACACCTGGTTTCAGTCATTCACCAGGACAGATGTGAATGTTCCCTTAGAAGTATTTCTACAGTTTATCTGCATATGGTCATTCTTGTGCAGAGGCAATATCATAATCTATGAAGTTAAACTGAGATGTGATTATTGCTGGTTGAAAACTTAACCCAATGCCCTGCCTAGATGACTTCATTGGTTGTCTTTGGCAATTTTTGGTTGTCTCTTAGGAGACTATAAACGTGGTGAAAAATAACTGTCCCTTAAGATCAATTACACTCTAATTCCAATCTACAAATCCATTGATAAAATCTTATAGAGCTTTGAAGTTATATAACAGTTATGGGCATTTATTAGATCAACAATAAACGGAGACTTAAATGATTTGATATTGCTCAATTGATGTCAAATGAAAAATGTTGTGGTTAAATGAAGAAATTCCCTTTACTTAGAGAACAAACGGCATTAGAATCTTCAATCATTGATTGTTTTGAACCAAGCTTCGCAGTTTCATGGAAACCAACACAGTAGTTCATTCTGATTACATCATCAAGAGCTTTCATATTTTACTCTTTATAATCTTTCACACAAATTATTGTAAAAATGATCCCTGTTTATATGTTTACATTCAAAATCTTGAATTAATTTTCTTGAGTATTTTAAGTGAGAAAAACAAGGTCAAACGTAAATTGTAAACTCATGTCTACATTCAAGTCAAACATCAAGAAAATAATGCCGAAAGATACAGTAGATCATAGATGTAGTAATACAAATGTCCACTTGGGGATGTCCACTGTGGGATGATAAAATAGAATAGTGGGAGGAGTTCTAATGTATCTCAGCCAATCACATTCAGTCATCAGGTCATTCTTCTCAAAGAATTGGACACACCTGGTTTCAGTCATTCACCAGGACAGATGTGAATGTTCCTTCAGAAGTATTTCTACAGTTTATCCGAAAATAGTCATTCTTGTGCAGAGGCAATATCATAATCTATGAAGTTAAACTGAGATGTGATTATTGCTGGTTGAAAACTTAACCCAATACCCTGCCAAGATGGCTTCATTGACCATCTTTGGCAATTTTTGGTTGTCTCTTAGGAGACTATAAACGTGGTGAAAAATAATTGTCAGTTACCATCAATTACTACATATCGAACACTCTAATTCCAATCTACTAATCCATTGAAAAAAATTTTGAGCCTTGAAAATTCATATAAGTAATGGACATTATTTGATTAACATCAATAGAGACTTAAATGATTAAAACTTGCTCAATTCTTGTCAATTGGATAATGTTGTGGTTAAATGAAGAAATTCTCTTTACTTAGAGAACAAACAGCATTAGAATCTTCCATGATTAATTATTCTGGTCCAAGCTTTGCAGTTTCATGGAACACAGTAGTTCATTCTGATTACATCAAGAGCTTTCATATTTTACTCTTTATAATCTTTCACACATTGTAAACACATTCAATCACATTGTAAATATGATCCTCGTTTATATGTTTACGTTCAAAATCTTGAATTAATTTTCTTGAGTGTTTTAAGTGAGAAAAACAAGGTCAAACGTAAATTGTAAACTCATGTCTACATTCAAGTCAAACATCAAGAATATAATGCAGAAAGATACTATGACAGAGGAATACATAGATGTAGTAATACAAATGTCCACTTGGGGACACTGTGGGATGATAAAATACAATAGTGGGAGGAGTTCTAATGTATCTCAGCCAATCACATTCAGTCATCGGGTCATTCTTCTCAAAGAATTGCACACACCTGGTTTCAGTCATTCACCAGGACATATGTGAATGTTCCCTTAGAAGTATTTCTACAGTTAACCTGCAAATAGTTATTCTTGTGCAGAGGCAATATCATAATCTATGAAATTAAACTGAGATTTGATTATTGCTGGTTGAAAACTTAACCCAATACCCTGCCAAGATGACTTCATTGATCATCTTTGGCAATTTTTGGTGGTCTCTCAGGAAACTATAAACATGGTTAAAAATAAGTGCCTTACCCTTCAGTTACTACATAAATTATTGTAAATTGAATCCACAAATCCATCAAAATAGATAATCTGACTGTGTCTTGAGAAGTTGTATCAATTATGATAAATATTTAAGACATAATCACATTAAATGGAGACTTAAATAATTTAAAATAACTTTGTAATGTCAATTGAAAAATACTGTGGCTCAGTTAAGATTTTTTTTTAGTTAAGAGAATTAGCAGCACTGAATTCCGTTCTGTCATCTTCTGCTTGTTACGGGGTCAGGTCGCGGGGGCAACAGCCTCAAACGGGTAGCCCAGGCCGCTCTCACCCCGTCTGCATCCTCCTCTGCCAATAATCCTTTTGGACCCAGCTTTGCAGTTTCGTGGAAACCAACTCAACAGTTCATTCTGATCACATCATAAATGCAGCTTTT
The DNA here is from genome assembly GCA_902685375.1 of Neostethus bicornis. Taxonomy (NCBI): domain Eukaryota; kingdom Metazoa; phylum Chordata; class Actinopteri; order Atheriniformes; family Phallostethidae; genus Neostethus; species Neostethus bicornis. The sequence continues at coordinate 4,018,461 of LR738552.1, forward strand.
ACATTTTACCTTCCATATTCTTTTACACAGAAACTTTAAATATAATCCCCATTTATATATTTATGTACAAAATCTTGATTTAATATTCTTGGGTATTTGAGGTAAGAAAAATAAAGTCCAACGTAAATTGTAGACGCATGTTGGAACAAGCTGTGTTGGGACTGTTATACACAAAAATACGTACGTACATACTGTACATGCTCTAATTCAAAACAAATAAAGTAACAGAAGCCTTAAACTTTCTTCTTGTTCTCTCTTACTGAACCCACAATAAAATTTGTACCAGCTAATGTTTTTCAGAACCGTCTGTTGCCAGTCTCTTCACAGATTTGATATTTTTGCCTTTTTCATACTCTTTATTTAAATAAGCAATAATGTGCAGTCTGGTAGAAAACTGAGCCTTATGAAGAAACTTATCCTTGTTAAAACGATTGTAAAAATAAAATTTTCTAGGCTTTACTTTTAAATTTAAAAAAAAAAAAAAAAGTCACACCTGGTTTCAGTCATTCACCAGGACACATGGGAATGTTCCATCAGAAGTACTTCTACAGTTTAGCTGTAAATAGTCATTCTTGTGCAGAGGCAATATCGTAATCTATGAAGAGGAAAGTGAGATGTGATGAGAGACCGAATGCTTGGAGGAGCGGAGAGGTTCATCTTTAGAGGACACGCCCTCCCGCTCCTGCAGAAACTGTTCTTCATTTTACTTGATTTTAAAGACTGTAATCCTTCTTTTTTTAGTACATGTAGGTTTTTTAAATAGTATTACCTGTTTTTAAACATTCTGTTTTTGTAGGTTTTTACTCGTATTTCCGTTTTTACAAACATAGAAATGGTTTTACAGTAAATTTAAAAAGATTTTAGTACAAGTACAAGAGCAATGTTTTAAAGGTGATGCTATTTATGATGTAAAAAGAACCAATAAACATGTTAAAAGAAAAAAAAGTGAGATGTGATTGTTGCTAGTTGAAAACTTAATCCAATACCCTGCTAAGATCGCTTCACTGGTTGCCTCTCAAGAGACATTCAATCTGTTAAAAAATCTGTTTTTATTATAGTTTAACAGTTATTACAGCATACCTCTATGGACAAATTCCCAAAGAGTTATTGAAATATGTTGCATTGAACTATGTCCTCAAAGTGAAGATTGGTTCTGTGTTTGTAACCCCAAATCTATGCTCTCTTGTGAGGACCAAATTCAGTTCAGAGGGTCATCAGCATATGAATATTTGGAAAGCATTTGGATACTTTGTCCGTTTCAGCTAGGACAATAGAAGGCAATCAGACTATCATAAAGGTTAGCCACTCCTACTTTTGTAAACAAGTTATATAACCTTTCAATAATAAAAAAAACCCCACAGTTTATAGGTTTTGTTAGGGTTAGCCCCTCTGTGTGTTCTGGGTAAACTCAGGTTAGTTTATCAGGAAAATGATTTATAGATAGCAGTCAAAATGTCTCCCGTCAAGGATCACTCCAGGAGAAATGGTTTACACAGAGTTGTCAAAATGATCCCGAATGACTCGAGATCTTTCTGCTTGAGCTGGAGGATGCAGTCGGGGTGAGGGAAGCCTGGGCTTCCTGTCTGAGGCTGTTGCCCCCGCGACCCGGCCCCAGATGAGCGGAAGACGACGGAATGAAATGAAAATTTAATAATGTGAATGAACTTGGTTTGTTACATAATTGCCTCGTCTGAGGCAGGGTTGACAGTAAAATAAATAGAAAGTGTGAAAAAGATTGAAAAATTTAACAATAGAAGGGGTTGAGAAAATGAAAATAAAACTGTGTCTTACATCCTGTAAAAAAAATAGGATTTAGAACAGAAAAAACTGTCCATGGAAAAATTTTAGTGACCAAATAAATGGTGAAACTTTGGGATTATTTCAGTTTGATATGTGATGAATTATAATAGTGGGAGGAGTTAAGATTGCATCAGCCATTGTTTGAGTCATTCACCAGGACAAACGTGAATGTTCCCTCAGAAGTATTCCCACTATTTACCTGCAATTAGTCATTCTTGTGCAGAGGCAATATCATAATCTATGAAGTCAAACTGAGATGTGATTATTGCTGGTTGAAAACTTAACCCAATACCCTGCCAAGATGACTTCATTGGTCACCTTTGGCAATTTTTGGTTGTCTCTTAGGAGACTTTAATTCTGTTTAAAAAAAAATCTTTAACTACTTGTAAGTCACTGACACACAAAATGAAAGTAATTCTCAGGGAAATTCATAATTAAAATTGTCTTAGGCCATTTTTTAATAATATTTTTAAATATAAGTCAAATGCAACTCATAGCTGAACAAATATATAAAAAATATTTCTCATAATTAAAGCAGACAATATAACTGATTTAAATATGAAGAATTCACAGGGTTTATTTTGGTTACTGCTCCAAAAATATGTAAAAGGTTTAAAGTGCCACTGGATCTTTTCTTTAATCACCTTGCATAAGAAAAATGTGAGCCCCTACATGCGCCAGTGACCTTTGAAAACTTTTTCAAGAATCGGCTCAACACTGAGCTCATCCCAGGTGGCAGAGCTCCTCACCCGATCTCTGAGGGAGAGCATAGCCCCCCTGCGGAGGAAGCTCATTTTGGCCGCTTGTATCCGCAATCTCATTCTCCAGCTGTGATGAGGGTAGGAATGTAGATAGACTTGTAAATCACGAGCTTTGCTTTTCGGCACAGCTCTTTCTCTACCACAATGGACCTAGTTATTGCTGACGCTGCACCGATCCGCCTGTAGATCTCGGATTTGAAGGCTCTTATTCCCATCCCGACCACTTCACACTAGGCAGCAAATCAATCCAGCGAGAGCTGGAGATCACGGACCGATGAAGCCAACAGGACCACATCATTCGCAAAAAGCAGAGATCCGATCCTGAGGTCACCAAATTGAATCCCTCCAATGCCTCGGCTGCACCTAGATATTCTGTCATATTAAATGTGTTGTGAGAGATTTTAAAAACTGAAAACTTTTTTAAATAATAATAAAACATGATGTCAACTACTTTGCAGATTTTTTTCAATTGCAAGTTGTTTTCAAAATATTTAATCATATTCCTTTGTTTGTCCAGTAACTAAGAAAAAGTACGAAAATATTACAACTGGAAACATTTTTATTCTTAGCTAGAAACCATTATGATCAATTAAATTTATCTACTTGTACATAATTTTTTTGTCTGATTCAAAGTGCTTATGAAAAATTTTCTTTAATAGAAAAACAGTGTAAAAGATTCAGATCATATGTAGTTTTGTTTCTTACCACCAGATAGACCTATTACAGCACTAAGCTGATCTCAGAGCTAACGGTCATGCTAGTGAGTGAAGTGTGTGTGTTTGTTCTGCAACATTCTCATCCCACTGACCACCATCGCTTCTATTTTTTCCTCAAACTTTCCATCCAGATGTTCAGTTTCACATCTGTAGCTTTTAAAACACTCATCTTGTTCCCACTTTTACTTTTTATTTTCTTGTTCATTCCCTCCTTTTTGGATGCTGGTTTTTCGTCCATTCCACATCCGCTCCTCAAAGACCTCGTCGCTCGTCATCCTGCAGCCGCTCTTGGCGATGCACCGCACGGAAACAGGACTCCTGTTGCCTGGCAACCTGACCAGCAGCGTTCAGATCCTCCCCTCTGAGCAAAGCAACAAGGACCTGTTCTGTTCACTCACATTTCTCCTCACATTACTGTAGAAATGACTTTATTGAAACACATGAGATAATGAAGCAGCGCCTGAAGACGAACAAAAAAAGTTGATAAAAGCAGCTGATGAACAGGAAGCAGAAGTTTGTTCTGCATGGGGCTCATTGGTGCACATCTTCTTCTGCTTCTGTACACAGAGGAGCACCTGGAGATGCTCACAGATCAGACAATGGGTGAACAAAAGATACATGGTCCAATAACTTACAGTAACATGTGTTCATTCGTGTAGGAGTGAGGTCAACCCCATCCCATAGACTTTATGATTGTTTTTATGTACTACATTGGGTCTTTTCCCTAAGCTGGTTCCACACTGGAAACAATATTAATGCTTTGATGGTGGGATTGATCTTCGTTCATACTCAAGAACTAAATACCTTGGATCAGCTGTTATGAAACATTTTTCCAAACAGCATAATTTACGGTACTCTCAGCCAAGGAGGTTTCATGATGGGGAGCATGTACTATGTGCTGTGATGTGGAAGGAGGAGGACCCAATTGCTGGACATCAAACAAGGTTTATTAACTCAATTTAGGAAAGTCTGTAAAGCAAGAAGCACAGGATTAATTCAAGGTTTCAAAAGTCCAAATAATAACAATGTTCCGACATAGTCAGGCAACCAGGGTGATTGCCCTTAAATAGATGGCAAGGTGCACAGGTAAGAGAAATTATCTCTAGGTGATCCTAATCTGATTGATTGGGAATATCCAGGGCTCCCTCTGGCAGCAGGTGAGGGATCCTGACAGTATGTGTGTGTGAACAAGATAACTCAAAAAGTTTTTAGGTGGATTTTTCTCAAATTGTCAGGATATTGCCACAATGGGAAGGTGACAAAGTAAATTTTTGTGGGGATCCAGATCAATGTTTGAGTCCAGGAGTGTTTTAAAAGTTCTGTTTAAAGTCTAAAGTCTTCTCAAACGCTGGCTCTTTAAGAGGCAGAGGTAAGGCAGTGGTGGAACTTAACGAAGTAAATGTACTTCGTTACTGTACTTAAGTAAAAAAAATGGTGTATCTGTGCTTTACTTAAGTAAAATCTGAGACCGGTACTTTTACTTCACTACATTTTTTGAGCAAATATCTGTACTTTTACTCCGCTACTTTTTAAAAGTCTGTTTGTAATTTTTTGTTACATTTTCGGTCAGGAATTTGAAAAATATACAGTTTTTCTTAGCGCATTTTGAAGCTGCATCGCCAAAATCAACCTGTAGAGAAAGCTGTTGATCACCTGCGGTGTCCAGGAGGGAGAAGAAGTAACGAATCGAGGACCAATTAGAATCAAGAGTAAACATTTTCCGCAGTCATTCACCGCCAAAAAACTAACATTAAATATAGCACAAATTGAAAAAGAGTCAGAAGATTGTTGTTCATTGTGTTTACTTTTAAATAAAAAGTTGAGCAATTATTACATGGAGCAGGGGCGGCTCCAAGGATTTCTAAAGAGGGCGAGGCGGGGCGTGATGTCATTGACAAAGCCAGTATAGGAGGACTGGGGGCCTCCCTCCCGGAACATTTTGAAAAATAAGAGTTTTTTTTCCTGCATTTTGGTAGCCCATTCGCTGTCCCTGCAGGGGATAGCTTGACTAGCCCCCTTTCCTTTCCTGTTCTTTTTTTTTTTTTTTCCTGTGGACCAGAGGAGGGACGGGGGATGGAGGGGTAGGAGGCACGCCCCCCCTCTTTTTGGATCCGCCCCTGCAGAGTATTTATACAGTACAAAAAATAACATTTGAATTATGGTCTAATACTTTTACTTTTTACTTAAAAAGTACAATTTACACCAAATACTTTTGTACTTTTATTTAAGTAGATTTTTTTTATTGGTACTTTTACTTAAGTAATTTTTTTGCCTAATTATCTGTACTTTTACTTAAGTACAAAAAGTGAGTACTTCATCCACCACTGAGATAAGGACTTTAGAACTGTGATGTCCAGTATGTTATTCCAGTAACAATGAATTACGTAGAAACTCTTTTAACATGTAAAAACTTTTTTGATTGTGACCAAAAGGGTTCTCAAAATAAATAAGTCGCATGATTACACTTTAAAGCTGCTCTGCTTGTGTTTAAGTCTCTCCATGGTCTAGCACCAAAGTACATCTGTGATATGTTAGTACCTTATGAACCATCTAGAACTCTGAGGACCTCCGGGACCGGCCTCCTGCTGGTGTCTAGAGTCAGGACTAAACATGAACCATCTAGAACTCTGAGGACCTCTGGGACCGGCCTCCTGCTGGTGTCTAGAATCAGGACTAAACATGGAGAAGCTGCATTTCAATGTTATGCTGCAAAAGTCTGGAACAAACTTCCTGAAGCCGTGAGACGGGCCTCTACTGTGACAATGTTTAAATCTAGGCTGAAAACACTTCTGTTTAACTGTGCTTTTTATTAATTGCTCTTTTTTTTAATCTGTTTTAATGATTTTATTTATTTAATTTTTAAACTTTTTGATTCTATGTTTTGTGATTTTAATGCATTCTTTTTCTTTTCTTTCTTGTGAAGCACTTTGAATTACATTTTGTATGAATTGTGCTATACAAATAAACTTGCCTTGCCTTGCCTTACAGCTGTTTTTCTGAAAACAGAACTATCAGTCAGCCAGTCAGTCAGTCAATCAACGTCTTTACTGTCTATCCCAGGCATGGGCAAACTACGGCCCGCGGGCCACATTTGGCACGTTAAACGTTTTAATCCAGCCCGCCAAACTTGAAAAGACTAAACAAACAAACCTTGTTAGTTTCATTTCCCCTGCAATTCTGATGTTTAGTTACTAGATGGCGCACTCTAGATATACTGGCTTTTTCGAGAATACGGCAACACTTCTTCATTTAAAATGTATTTAAATGTCTTTGTGATGCGCAACCTGTCAAAATAAACAGTGTGCACAGAAATGGAAAGCCATCGGGTCCACTTCACGCACGTAAACAAGCGTGTTAGATGTTAAAACAAGTCAAATGTTACATTAAGTGCTTAGAGTTCAAACCTAGCACTGCTAAATGAACGTTTTTAAGCGCTATCGCACTAGATTTCAGACCTAGCGCCACTGGATTTGAAATTTAACGCTTTTGATGTAACAACTATCGTATTTGTTTAATTGGCTCTATCTAGCGGTTACCAAAGCATGCCATCCACCTGTTCCTATTCTGGCTCCTGGTCAAATGTTAGAACTCAATGTGGCCCGTGAACTGAAAAGTTTGCCGATCCGTGGTCTATCCCTTCCGGGAATGCAGCGGGTGCCGGAGCCCATCCTGGCTGATTCGAGGCGAAGGAGAGGGTACACCCTGAACAGGTCGCCAGTCTGTTGAGGGGCCACACACACACTCATTCCTAGAAAATTAAACTGTTTTAATTAAATAGAATGTTGACTTAATGTAAAATTTTCAGTTCGATATTAAACACAAGTTTAAATATGTGGAAACAAAAGTGACAAAATGCATTTTTTAAACCTCAGTTGTTAAACTCCACTTTTTACAAAGTTTGACTTCTAAGGTTCCGTTCCGTCATCTTCCGCTTGTTCCGGGGTCGGGTCGCAGGTGCAACAGCCTCAAATGGGCAGCCCAGGCCTCTCTCAACCCGGGTGCATTCTTCAGCTCACCCGGAAGGATCCCAAGTCGTTCCCCGGCCAGATGTGAGACATAGGCTCTCCAGCCGGTCCGGGTTCTGCCTCTTGGTCTCCTCCCGGTGGGACGTGCCCGAAACACCTCGCCCGCGAGGCGCTCGGGTGGCATCCTGACCAGATGCCGAACCACCCCATCTGGCTCCTCTCGAGCTGGAGGAGGAGCGGCTCCACACTTCTAAGGTGATTGAGGTTTTTTGCACAAGTGTTTAAACTTTAAACCACTTCTTACAGTGTTTTTATTCCTCTGGTTTTAAATGGAGGAGGGCTTTCGAGTGTTTGATTAGCAACCCAGCATGTACTGTATTTCGCCAGTTATGGGCCACCATGCTTATTTTGGGATGTTTCATGATCCCACAGGCCTTTGAGGATGTGTTGCCGAATCACAACAAACAATATTTATCTGCTCATTCTGAGGACATGGAAGTACAGCAAATTTAAAAAAAAATCCTGGGAACACCTCGTAAAAATGTCTTTATTTTATTTATTAGACATCAGAAACCTGTAAAAACGTTGATGCTGGTCGTCACGGTAATCTCTTTACATCTGAGGAGTGAATAGCATCAAAGCTGAGAGAACATCTCTCTGCACAGCAGGGACACTTCAACGGCTGCTCGCCTTCTGCTTTTTACCAGAATCTACAAAAAGAAGGAAAGCAGCTGTTAGAAGTTTTTAAAGAAACGTTTTCAGCTTTTTGCCTTCATGCAGAAATGTTTCTATGGTCACAGAACGAGCCACACAGCACTTTGTAAGCTGTTTGCAGCAGGGAGTGGTAAACTGTGGGAGTATCATGTGAAAAGCCCAGGTTGTGCATGTTTTCATTTTTCTACAAATCTAAAGTTTCTTCAGGAGAAGAACGAATGTTTTAAACTAGATTTACTGTTTGATAGAAGAACTTGTTTTCTAGCGTTTCATATGAGTAATTCAATTAATTACTATTAATTAATAACCAAAACTTCTTTACTGGCTTTTGGTCAGAAAGCAAACCAAAAATATTTTCTTTTACAAACTAAAACTCATTTGTTAGGAAGAGAAAAAAAGATTCAACTTAATTTCTGAAGTTTTATGTATTTTACTAAAAGTACAAAAAAAGTTGTTAAAAAAATCCTCTAAAAGAGAATCAGTTCATCTATAGTTGGTACTGAGAAACTGGAGTCAGTTTCATTGAAATTATTTCAGTAGCTTGGAAGACGTGTTCACAAATGAAACGTAGAGGAACACATTATGTGGCTTTGATTTAAAAGAAACTTTAAAATGGTCAATGTCACTGACAAGAAGTGGAAAATATCTGTCAGAATCCCTCACCTGTTGCCAGAGGGAGCCCTGGATGTTCCTAACCAACCTGATTAGGGTTACCTGAGGATGACTACTGATTCCACACATCTGCGCACCCTGCTATCCATGACTCCTGCAATCACCACAGACTTCCATGTTGGGTCATACAATCCCTTCCAGCCAGGTTACCCTTGTTACCTGACCATGTTTGAACTTTATTATTATTTGGAGTTTTGAAACCTTGAGTTAATCCTGTGCTTCTTATTTTACAGACTTACCTAAATTATGTTAATAAATCTTGTTTGATGTCCTGCAATTGGGTCCACCTCCTTCCACATCACGACAATATCAAACTTTGCAAATGTCATTTTAAAACTAAAGTTTCTATTTTCTAGTTTACCGAGAAGTTTTTATAAATATTATATTATAAATAAATAGACAAAAAAGTACTTTTCAGTCATTTATTCATATTTATTTTAGATAACAAATAAAAAGACTCATTAGAAAATAATCTTTCATTGTTTATCTCATAAATTTTAAATGTAATTCAATACTTTAAAGCTGTTAGTAAAATTAGTACAAATTAAAGATAATTATTGTGACATTTGAAATATGTCAATAATTAGAGCCCACATGTAACAGATTCATCTGTGTAACAGATTCATTTAAAAATGTATCAGATTAATACTGGAGAAGTGTTGCAAAGCGGCATTTTGAACAAAAAATATTCACATGTAATAAATATCTAATTAAAATGGCAGAATTTAAGAAAAAAATTGGATATTTCATCTGTGCACCACCTAAAACACACAAATTATCAGTGGAGCGTAAAGTGTGTGACCTGGTTGGTTTAGTTTGTATAAAGCAGAAAATTTGTTTCGTCCTGTGAACCACTTGTCCCCATCATGATTACAAGGGGGTGCCGCAACCTATCCTGGTTGATTTCAGGTGAGAAGTAGGATACACCCTGTACAGGTCTCAAGTCCACTGCAGGGCCACAGGTCCACACACACATTCATTCCTAGGGGCAATTTCATAGCGGCCAATCAACCTAACATGTGAACATGTTTTTGGAGGGTGAGAGGAAACCGATGCATGGAGAAAATACTCGCATACATAGGGAGAACATGCAAACTCCACACAGAAAGGTCAGTGTTTCAAGCTTCATCCCTTTGGGGGGAGGATGGCTCAGTGGATAGGGCGACCGTCCGATAACCAAAGGTCACTGAGTTCAGGGCGAGGTGTCCTTGAGCAAGCAACTGAACTCCCAGTTGCTTCTGATGATAGTGGTATGTGCCTTGCATGGCAGCTCCCACCATCAGGAATGAATGTGTGTGTGAATGTGTGTAAGGAGTAAATAAATAATGCATATGTGAAGCATCTTTGAGTGTCCAGAAAAGCGCTGTATAAGTTCAATGCATGATTATTATTGTCCCACATTGGACTCAAACCCCTGACCTTCTTACTGAGAGGCCACTGTACTAACTCCTGTGCCACCGTGCCACCCTGAACCAGAAAATAATTTATTTTTTGTTTAAAATAAACTCTCCCTCATGGTTCAAAGTTCACTGTTTGTACTTTTAAGTAAATAAAGTGGAAATATATATTTATTTTTTCCCAGACACACAGACAGGGATTGAGATTCTAAAATGACCAGTGAGCACCACATTGGAGCCGTTTGATCGTATCTCTGTCATGTCGTTCCTCCTTCATCGTTTCTACATGGTGAACTCATCTCGATTTTCATTTTCCATCCTGCACACTGGTTTGTGTGAAGGTCTGATCCCTGCACTCCTGCTCTGCGCCGGCTGCATTGAGATGCAAATCCATCCTTTCCTCCGTCGAAAGTGTAAACACAAGTCAAGCTTTTCTCTACGCTGGAATGGAAACAAATTGTCAGTGGAAGCTGGTAGATTCGTTTTTGCTTTGTTTGCTCTTCCAGAGTCGTTGAAGGAAGACCAGGCTTCTAGAGTTACTTCTTTCAGCATTGGGAAGAGGAGGAGGAAGATGAAGGGAAGGATGGAGAGGAAGAGATGGAGCATAAAAACAAGAGTGAAGAATATCAGAAATAAAATCATGCATAAAAGAGTTAACGTCACTGAAGCTTGAAATTTATGAGCAGGTGTGGAGTGAACTTTTCACGAGATGTAAAAGGTTAAAACTTTATCCAAATATTTGTTTCATTTGGACCCACATCTTCAATCTCGTGTGGTTCACACATGTCCTGTGGATTAGATGTGGTCTTTTTAGATTTAAAAAAGATCGGTTCAACCTTCATAAATCCGGTCACACCTTAACTCCTCCACTGACTCATTGAATAAAAACCCTGTGCTGTAAAAACGTCGGAGGGATAGGTTTTGAGAAGAAGTGGTGTTGACTCGACCACCTGAGCAGTGGGAGAGTGAAATAAAAAAATTCTAATTTTCAGTTTGAAGGAGAGTCTGATGTCTTTGGGTTTCTGTGGGGTTTTAAAGTAGTTCGTGGAGGTGATGGAGAATCTTCTCCAAGTTATGACAAATTATTTTCTGCAAATTCTTTTTATCTTCTTCTTCTTTTGGCATTTCCCTTCAGGGGGTGCCATAACAAGTCAGTTTCTTCCATCTAACCCTATCTGCTGCATCTTCTTCGGTCACACCAACTATCTTCATGTCTTCCTTCACTGTATCCATGAACCTCCTCTTTGGTCTTCCTCTAGTCCTCTTTCCTGGTGGTTCCAAACCCAGCATCCTTCTGCCGATGTACTCTCTCTCTCTCCTCTGCACATGTCCAAACCATCTCAGTCTGGCCTCTCCGACTTTATCTCCAAAACCTCTAACATGTGCTGTTCCTCTGACCCTCCACCTTTTCCAGTCTGCCTGAACATGCTTCTTCACCTCTTTTCCACACTCTCCTTTGCTCTGGACTGTTGATCCTAAGTACTTAAAATCTTTCACCTTCTTTATCTCTTCTCCCTGTAACCTCACTTAACTAGATTGTTTTTCTTTTAAAAGCGTGTTCTCCCCTAAAACCATCACCCAAAAAATCATTAACTGTTGGATAAACTTCTTGGGGCAGCACGGTGGCGCAGTGGATAGCACAGTGGCCTCACAGCAAGAAGGTCGTGGGTTCGAGTCCCAGGTGGGAACGAGGCTTGGAACACTGTCCTTTCTGTGTGGAGTTTGCATGTTCTACCCGTGTTTGCGTGGGTTTCCTCCGGGTACTCGGGTTTCCTCCCACCCTCCAAAGACATGCATGCTAGGTTGATTGGCCGGTGACAAATTGCCCCTAGGAATGGGTGTGTGTGTGGATGGTTGTATGTGTGTGGCCCCGCGACAGACTGGCGACCTGTTCGGGGTGTACTCTGCCCTTCGCCTTAAATTGGCTGGGATGGGCTCCAGCACCCCTGCACCTCCGAAAGGGATAGACGGATGAGAAGATGAGATAAACTTCTTGGTAATTTGGCTGAGATTTAACCTTTGATCAGATTGGAGGATGAATGGTAGGAAGGGGCAGGTTTTACCCTCTGGGGCAGTAATATCTTCTTTTCTAAACTGAAAACAGCAGATGAAGATTATGTGGTTTAGAATGAGTCACTGCAAACATTTCAAGCTAGTTTGAACTTCAAGAGACTTCTTTGGTAAATCTTGCTTTTTCATCAAACTAAAACTCCAACAGCACAGAGGCTGAAAAATCATAAAGTCAAAGCCACAGCCTGATCATCACAAAAGGTAATCTGGATTTTTTTAACAACTCTATTTCTTAATTTTTTTTTTTATTAATTCTGCTAGTTTCTAAAGATTCTCTAAATAGCAACATGCTGCTGATCAATGAGAGATAAAGGACAAAAAAAGAGAGAAAATATCTTGATTAATACTCTTGTTCATGTTCTCAGACGACTTGTTTTTAAAGCTGTTTTTCTTCTAATTTGACCTGATTTAAAATTGATATATATATATATATATATATAATTTTTTTTTTTCATTTTGAATGAACTTCCTGCCTTCATGAGCTGTGACTATAAATTGGGTTTAACTGTGAAAATGGATTTCAATCATTTCTGTAAAAGTTTAAAACTCATAATCAAGGCCGATAGCCGGGTTAATAGCTGGTAAATAGAACTTTAATTTGTTTGTTGGGGATGTACTTTTATTTTTATGAGTGATCTTCACACATTTAAACTCTGGCTGCCTTCCTACCAGAGTTTCATTTGGGAAATGGAGGGAATTTATGGTGTCCGAATTGGAGGGTGTTCCCTTGTGCAGCGGTAGCAGCACTTTGTGATTTAAGTCGACTTGAAGAGTGGGATGTGCCGGCTGCCCTGCAAAGTGCCCATCTTGTTTTGGTTGTTCTTCAGACAGTAGAATCCATCATGTGTGTTTTTTTTTTGTTACTCTCTGCAGAAAGATGAACTGCTCACCAAAATTTTCTGTTAGTTACAGATAGTTTGGAAAAATGGAATGGGATGGGTGAGATGGGCTAAAAATGTATCCTGATAGTACATAGAATTTAGTAACATAACAGTTTTTGTAAACAAACAACACTTTTTCTTTAAGAAGCAGATTGTGTCGTCATGCTTCAAAGCAATATAGGTACAAATAGCAATCTATTAAACTACCTTCCACCATTTTCACTTCCAAGCAAATGTAATGCTACCTCGTTATTTCACACCAATTCTGTCCTCACAGTCTGTAACTTTTACTCATATATGTGCTGGTTTGTATTTTGATGTTGGCAATAAGAAGTTATAATTATAAAAGTGTGCTCTGGACTCAGCAGGGCACCGGGTGCAAAGTGGAACTCCTCAATTTGTAAGAAAGTGGCAAAAATGAGAAAAAAATGACATCACTTCTCCTGAGGGCATGACGGATGGAACAGAGAAATATATTTAAATAAATAAATAAATAAATAAATGGCAGCTCAAAAGTTGGAAAAATTTGTACAGACAAATAAGTCTGCATGACGTTTTCTTTTTCTGTGATTTGTTTCTTTCTTTCACCATGGATTTGATCATCTTTATTATTTTTCTCACCTTGCTTTTAAAACTTTAAAAGTTAAGCATTTTGAATGGTCTTGAACACAAAACATGCTTTAAGAATGAATCTGTCTTTCTTGATTAAAATCAGTTTCAAAATCGTGTCAGATTACATACCATTGGTAATCATGCTCCTCATCCAGTGATCCAATACCCAGAGCAACTCTAAACCAGGAGTACTCATTTGGTCAGTCAGTCACCTTCTTAACCATCTATCCCTTACAGTGTTACGGGGAATACCGGAGCCCATCCCGGCTGATTCAAGTCGACGAGCAGGGTACAGCCCGAACAGGTCGCCAGTCTGTCGCCGGGCCTCACACATACAACCATACACTTATTCCTGGGGGCAATTTGGCACCGGCCAATCCAACATAGCATGCATGTTTTTGGAGGGTGGGAGGAAACCGGAGTACCCACGCAGACACGGGGAGAACATGCAACTCCACACAGGAAGGACAGTGTTTCAAGCCTAGTCCCCATCCGAGACGTTCTTCTTGCTGTGAGGTCGCTGTGCTACTCACTGTGCCACTGTGCCGCCCAACTGTAGGCAGTTTCAGTAAAATCTCTCCATTGGTTTGGAAGACGTCACGTTCAACAAGTTTTACACCATCATAAATTTCATAATTATTTTAGTTTATCTCATGAGAAAAGAGGGATTTGTATAAAATCTGTCGACTTATACCTTGTAAACACAGCACTACAGACTCATGTGTTTTTTTATAGGCTCATTTTATTGCGTTGGGATTTTGAGGACATTGTTGGCTTTGTACTGCATACAGGAAAAAAAAAAACATACAGAAAAACCAGCGAGTGTTTTTATTCCATTCATTTCCAATTCTTAAAAGTCTTGGACTCCTCATTGATATGATATCTGTGTTTTTAAGCTCTTTTAGTAGGTGCAATCCGATCCGTTTCATCATCTTCCGCTCATTCGGAGCTGGGTTGTGGGGGTAACACCCTCAAAGGGAAGCCCGGGCTTCTCTCACCCCAGCTGTTTCCTCCAGCTCACCCGGAAAGATCCTGAGTCGTTCCCCGACTAGCTATGAGACATAGTCTCTCCATCTGGTCCGGGGTCTGCCTCTCGGTCTCCTCCCGGAGGGATGTGCCTGAAACACCACACCAGCGAGGCGCTTGGGGGGCATCCTGACCAGATGCCCGAACCACCCCATCTGGCTCCTCTCGACCTGAAGAGGAGCGGCTCGACACCGAGCTCCTACCAGGTGGCAGAGCTCCTCACCCGATCTCTGAGTGAGAGCCCAGCCATCCTGCTGAGGAAGCCCATTTCAGCCGCTTGTATCCGCGATCTCATTCTTTTGGTCCCCACCCACAGCTGGTGACCATAGATGAGCGTAGGAACGTAGATCGACTTGTAAATTGAGAGCTTTGCTTTTCGGCTCAGCTCTTTCTTTACCACGACGGACCGATGCAGCGTCCTAGTTATTGCTGACACCGCACCGATCCGCCTGTCGATCTCCCGCTCCATCCTTCCCCCACTCGTGAACAATACCCCAAGATATTTAAACTCCTCCACTTGGGGCAGAACCCTGTTTCTGACCCGCAGGGGGCACTCCACCCTTTTCCAGTCAAGGACCATGGTCTCGGATTTGGAGACGCTAATTCCCATCCTGGCCGCTTCACACTCTGCAGCAAATTGATTCAGTGAGAGCTGGAGATCATGGACCGATGAAGCCACCAGGACCACATCATCTGCAAAAAGCAGAGATCCGATCCTGAGGTCACCAAACCGGATCCCTCCAACGCCTCGGCTGCGGCTAGATATTCTGTCCATAAAGGTGATGAACAGAATCGGTGACAAAGGGCAGCCTTGGCGGAGTCCAACTCTTACTGGAAATGGAATCAACATACTGCCGGAAATACGGACGTGCAATCATATGATTAAAGTCCAGCAAATTTCTACCAAGTGACATCAATGTCAAAAATGAGACCAAAAGAACCTCCTTAATTTATTTGTGGTAAAAGCTTTTTTTTTTTTCATTTTATGTCCTTTAATATCTTGAGTACTATGACTTCCAGGCAGAGAACTATCAATCCGAAATGATTCATCTTTAATATTTGGATTTCTTTTTATATTTTACAAATAGAACACATTTTTAGGACATTCAGAAAAAAGGCAGCTCATCCTTTTTGTCCCTTTACAATCTATTTCGCCCAATGAGCAATCCTCCATCAGACAATAGAAGTAAACAGAGCCGATGTGACCTAGACAGTCATAAGAGGAAGTACACCATGCTGTAATAAACCAGATGAGTCAATAGGATTTATTTAAATCACTGTTTGTTTCCTCTTGCTCATTCAAACAACCGTCCACCTGGAAGCTCTTCACAGACCTCATTTAAACTCCATGACGGCAAAGCATTTCATGTCTGAGTAAATCCCCACCGGAGTCATTTGGAATCAAATTTACTGTCCAGTAGCAGCTCGGCTATTGTCCTTTTGCCCTCCAGGTTCTTTAAAGATATGGGAAAAACTGTCTAGTCTGTTCATTAAAGTTCCCAAGAGAGCTGTCTTCCGGTCATGTAATTGACACCACTTCATAAGAGTGTGATAAACCAGAGAAGAGGTGTTAGCTCATTAATAGGCTGCTGGTTGAACTGCAGTAAGACGTGTTCGGCTGTGGGGAAAGACGAGAAAAGTCAGACCTCTTCTAAATAATTTGAGATGAATGGTTTCTCAGGCTCCTTGTTTTGTGCTTCAGCATTCATGAAATAAATGTTGTTGTTTCCGAGAAATTTTGTGGCTCCCTGTAGTGTCAAATAACGCATTTCTAAACGGGCATTAACAATAAATGAAATCTAATATTTATACCTCATAATTAAGTTTAGGTCAAACTTTTTAATGGTGCAAAAATACTCAAACAGGTGCAACTTTTCAGACTGATTTGTCACGTTAACATTTTGTGCTAGACGTTGGAACCTACTACTCATCCTGAACAGTTGAGATATATAGATATATATAAAATATTTCAATCATAAACTGGCGTTAATTACATTTTGTCCATTAAAATTTTAGAATATATTCGTATCAAAGCTTTATTCAGTTTGTGAATGTTTTTACACATGCTAGTTATGACTGTCAATCGCACTGCCCGCATCATGCCCGTGTTATCCCTGACTCACTGCCATGTTTGGGGATAGTCTTAATAGAAAGGAGTGAACCGCCTGCTCAGTCTGTGGGATCTTCTCTCTGGGGGTCTGACTGGCCTGGGGAGTGCGGGTACCTCCTTTTAGCCAGGTGGCTTCTGTGGGTGCCCATGTCTTCCTTGGCTCTGGGCGGACCTCTGTGGTTATGGCCCCTGTAGTCATGGGCCGGCCGCCTCCTGATGTGGATTGATCCCCAGTTATTGTTTCCTCACAGCATCAGGCCGGATGCTTATATTTATTTCAGTTAAAGAGACAGAAGCTAGCGGTTATGGGGAAATGGGGGTTGGGAAGTGTGTGTTGGGGTAAGGAGGTTTTTGTGAATGTCAATCCATGTGTGGTGTTTTTTTATGAGTGTGTGATTTTTGATGAATGCATGTTTTTGACTTAATGTTTTTTTTTTTTAATTATTTTACATTTTTTTTGTTCTGTTCAGCACTTTGTGTAACTTTGTATTGGAAAAGTGCTTTATAAATAAAATTTGATTTGAGCTTTAATTTTATCAGAGAAAGTAAACATGTAAAAATCGTAACCTCTATTCATTGGTAGGTTCCTCCATATTGTCATGGAGATGGTAGCATCAAGAGATCAAAGCTCAAAGAGATGCTATTTAGTGACATCACAGAGAGTTCTTACGTTCTTTGGAGTAACTTTAATGCTCAGTTGCTGCTTCTAGTTTCATTGCGAAGCTTTTTTTTTAATCCCCGGAGTGCAAACAACTATTTTAAAATTATAAATCATGTTTCGACGATTATTTAAGGGCTGCAAGGGAAAGTCCAACAAAGTCTCAGGAGTAGACAACAACTGCGAGTATACAATAGAGGGCCTGCTAAAGGACAGGAAGGAGCTTAAAAGCATCAACCTCCAAATTCGACGAGAATTAGAGCAATCCCGGAAGTGTAAAGAAAGAATGCTCCAACTTCAGTTGAAGACTTTGACCTCCTTGAACGAGCAGCAGATGAAGATCATCACATCGTTGAACAAAGCAAATGACAATCAAAAGGCAAACTTTGACGTCTTTACTCAAAAAATGACAAAGAAGACGATGGAACTTAAAGAAGAGAATAGAACGTTGCTGCATGGCAAGTTAATGATTTTAGCCTGGAGGAACAAAGAGAAATTAGAGGCAAAAAGACAAATAGAAGCACTGAAGAAGCAGCTCGAAAATATTCAAGCTATCCAAGCAAACATGGTAGCTGAAAATAAACCGCACGACCAAAATGATTTACAAAGTATTAATAAGGATCAGCTGGAAAATGCTAATCTCAGAGAGAATCTCAGAGAGAATAGCCAGAATCTTGTAGGCATCAATGAGGAGAGCTACGAGGAAAAGGTCCACGCTATGAAACAAAGACTGTTTTGGAAGAACCAAATTAAAATACTCGAGGAAAAAAACAGAAACTTGGAGAGGCAAAATAAAGAAATACTAGAGGAGAACGAGGAACTCAGAGGCAAAATACCTTCTCAGAATTTAAATGAAGACGATGATGATAGTAAGAAAAAAAAGGCAGAATTACTGCGAGAAAATGAGAAACTTAAACTGCAGAACTTGAAGCTTCGTGAAGATTTGATGGAATTGAAGCTCTTTGAGTTTATGTCCAGCACTGAGGCAGACCAAGCCACGCTGCTACAGCAAGAGAATGAAAAGCTGAAAAATGTGAATCGACAGCTAGGAAAAGATCTTAAAGAGATGAAGTACTCCAGCTTTCATGCTCTTTCTGAAAAAGAAAAGTCAGAAGTCCTCCAGACAGAAGTTGAAAAGCTGAGAAATCTAAACAAGAAACTTGAGGAGGATTTACAATTAATGAAAGTACGCAATTCTGAAGCTCAGAATTGAAAAAGAAAAACTACAAAAGAACCTAAATATCCTGGTTGCTTTATTAACCCGAAGAAGCTGGACTATATGTCACACAGGAGTGAAACACCCAGGAAAGTTTCATTGAGATCATTTTTTTAACAAAAAAAAACCCCAATAAAAAACCAAACTAAAAAACAAGTTTATTTTTCTTTATTTGGAAGGGGATTGTTTCCTACATTAGATTTGCATATTGCATTTTACCTAGCGAGTCAATACTTTTAATATACTGTACTGTATGCGCATCGTTATCTCTTGATCTGAGTTTTTTGAGGCTCAGGATCGGCTGATTAGGATATCGGAACATTAAACAACAAAAACTGGAGTTAAACTTGGCCAAGTTTGACTTGCACTGGAGCCAAAACCAAAAAAAAAGCAGAGTTATATTGCTACAGTTATTATGTTGATGTTTACAACTAGATAATAACTTTTGTTAACATCATTCATACCAGAACAGTCATGGCTCTGGTTGACAATGACTGTGTTGAAAGCATAGATGAACAGGATGTGATGTACAAGTTTGCTGTCCAGGGGCCTCATTTATCAAGCTGGCAAACATCTTACACTTATGCACGCATCTAGGTGTATCTTGGTGTACGCCAACTTCTACGCAGATCAAGCAATTCATAAAGGTGGTGGAGTGCGTGAACCGTTGCAAAATTTTAAGGCAATTGAGGAGCTGCCGCACACAAATCCCAAAATATGGAGAATATTGCAGATACATTGTGTAATTTGCATAATAAATATGGGAAGTTCTAGAGGTGTGTTTAGGGTGGGATGGATTTCAAGTTGGCTTATGGCTGAGATTTATGACAAATAAGATTTAGCTGTGTACGCTTTTTATGCTGGTTTTGACAAACCCCAAGTTTGCTTGTTAGAGGCACGGCCATAGTGCTAAGCCAAACAATCTACGCAATTTTTAGTAATTGAGGCCCCTGGAGAGGAAAACAAAAAGGCAGATGGGGGTTTACTTTGCAAAAGAATGGAATGCCTGTGGTGAATTCTTTATTCCGAAAGAGATCAGAACACAGTCGGACCGTTTGAGTCAAATCTTCTAGATCACAGATTGGATAAACTAATTTTCTAATTCATTGATAATGGGGAGTAAGTTGGAATATTGGGCTAATTAAGTTGAAAGTCAAATGAAAACGAGGGGGATTCTTTGTGCCTCTGTTCTTAGTTGCAAAAAACCCCAGTTCACCACGAGTAGTTAAACTTCCACCAAATTATATCAAATTAGCAAAACTATCAAGTTCAGTTCAAATTTACAGTTTATTGTTGTTGTTTTTTTAAAAAGTCACTACTAACTGTGTTAAGTTTTTAAAAAATGACCGTAGATGTTACAATTAGTTTTGATACAAATTAATTTTGGGTATTGGTTTACTTTCTTTTGATAAAATGTCTAAACATTTTTAAAACATCAATAGTTGATATTCTGTACTTGAGGTGATGAAAAGAACTTTTTCTCTGACAGGCAGACAAAAATTGAGCAATGCTCAAGTCCACTTAATAAATCATGCTGTTGAATACGCAGACCGTGCACAAATGTTGAATACCCTTGTCTTGTTGGGCAGAACATCCACCCAGATTCAGAAACTGAGTGAAACTTGTAAGAAATCATTTTCAGAGAGAAATGTGATGCACAGCCTGAGAAATGTGGCAGAAATGTTACTATGAGACCCATAAATATAAATTTGCTCCGATCCATTACGTCAGGAAAACTGTTCATTGGGAATTTGTTGGTTTGAAAAGTTGTAGAGGGTTGGGCTATTTACCATCGTTATGGAATAAAAAGTGTTAAAGATGACTGTGTAACGTATTGATGGATCCACCTTCTCAGACTTAGATCAGGAAGTGTGTTTCTTAATATTGGAAGAAGCATCAAATATGTTGGAGTAATTGGTTAAAATCAGTATTTTGACCACAATAGACGTTTAATAAACTAAGTCTATCTACTACCGCATTGTCCCCAAAGAAGGGTGGCTCAGTGCGTAGAGCAACAGTCCTGAAACTGGAGGGCTGTGGTTCTGATCACCTGCCCGGAGCTCATGCTGAACTGTCCCAGAGCAAGACACAAAAGTCCTGGTGATGGTGGTGCACCTTCCATGGCAGCTTCTACTGTCAGGTATGACGAGTAAATGGTGAGGAAGGATCATTGTGTGGACAAATTCAATTGGATGACAAATACAAGCTGCAGATGCTAGTAGTGGCAGTAGCTTTACACCAAGAAGAAAACCCTCACCTCACAACTGGTTTTCAGCAATGGAGAGCACTGACGAGGGAAAACAAGTGAGAAGGAACAAAATGAACCCAAATAAAACTGTGGTTATGTTCACTGAACCACATGTTCAGTGATGAATTTGATTTGACCATTTAGAAAATAAAACGTGGATGAAGTTATCCTGCTTTACGAAATTTCAACCACCTTATTCAGTAAATCTTTATTTTTTACATATTTGTAGCTTCTTTCAATATTTTCATTAATTGTGCTTAAAATATGCAGAAACAGTTGATTTAATTGTAAACGGACAAGGTTTTGGGATTTAAAAAAAATTAACTTTTAATTGCAACTCTTTGAAAAATTCCTTGCAAATTTACCGCTATATATTTTAAACCCAACAACAATCATAAAAACTGCCTGCAAAACCCTGAAGGAACTGCCTTATTTTCCACTGCCTTAGTTTTTGCTTGCGTTGTATTTTATTTGGGTGTTGCTGATGGATAAAATGATCTCCCATATTATGAGAGTTGAACATGTTAACCTCGGGTTGACTCAAACACAAGTTTCTCTAATGTATCTTTGCAAAAGTTTGGCAATTCAATGACAGTTGTAGCTTAACAGTTTAAGGAATCAGATTTTAACATCAGACTTGTGAGCAGCGTTGAATCAATCCGCTTCCATTGATCCATTGCCTTGCTTTATTTTGATCTCTCATTGTAAAATCTTCAGCAAGTTCTTTTTGCGTTGTGTTCTTGCTACAGGTGCCTGCAAGGATTTTTTATCTGGTTGCTCAATTATATATTCGCTACTCTGTAGTGCTTTAAAGTTGGGAAGTCTCCTGAAAACTTCCTTTGGATTAGACCCCCAACATTTGCCTGTAGGTAGTTGTGCTGTGTGTTCTCTGAACAAGATGGATTGTCTAACTCGCTTAACTGGTTTGATGAATAATTAATGGTAATGAGTTGAATTCATAAAGTGTTTTTAAAGACAACCAAAGGGGCAAATTAAATGTACTATGGAAACTCCCAATAAAGCTCTAGTTTGCCTGAGGCATAGTGATAGAAACTCTGGATTCAATATTTACTAGTCACCTGACAATCGTTGATAGTTGCACGCCAGGGAAACTCACTGTGGTAAACGACCTCAACCAATGAAACAACAAGCAGACAAAAGACACCAATCAGAACAGAACTATTATTATGTTCTGTAGGTGGGACAACAACTTTCGATTTTTAGATTAATCTTCTTCTTCTTCTTTTGGCATTTCCCTTTAGGGGTCGCCACAGCAAGTCAGCCTCTTCCATCAAACCTTATCTGCTGTATCCTCTTCGGTCACACCAATTATCTTCATGTCTTCCTTCACTGTATCCATGAACCTCCTCTTTGGTCTTCCTCTAGTCCTCTTTCCTGGTGGTTCCAAATCCAGCATCCTTCTTCCTATGTACTCTCTCTCTCCTCTGTACGTGCCCAAACCATCTCAGTCTGGCCTCTCTGACTTTATCTCCAAAACCTCTAACATGTGCTGTTCCCCTGATGTACTCATTTCTAATCCTGTCCATCCTGGTCACTCCCAGAGAGATCTTTAGCATCTTCATCTCTGCTACCTCCATCTCTGCTTCCTGTCTTTTCTTCAGTGTCTCTAGACCAAGCAGCATTGCCGGTCTCACCATGGTTTTGTACACTTTCCCTTTCATTCTAGCTGAAACTCTTCTGTCACACATTACACCTGATACTGTCCTCCACCCGTTCCAGCCTGCCTGAACACGCTTCTTCACCTCTCTTCCACACTCCTCATTGCTCTGGACTGTTGATCCTAGATACTTAAAATCTTCCACATTTTTAGATTAATCAAACGCTAAAAAAATTTTTTTGTACCAACCAACTGTATAAATAAGTTCAGATAAGTTTGACTTCATTTATCCCCGGAAAAAAATGGATCAAACAGGTGTATAAAGGGCCATTTTTGTGGTCATGCGCAATTTGGTGACATTTTTGTGTTTAGGATCAAGGGCCACTGCCCTGGAGATTTTTAGCATATTCCTGTTTTGACACAACAGAGTCAGTCAGCCAGTCAGTCACCTTTTTAACCGTCTATCCCGTCAAATCAAATTAATTTAACAATCAAATAACCTCTGAACAAATACCCAGTAAATTAAGCCGGGTTTGTTGCAGTAAAACATATTGAAAACCTGCAGGAAGAAATTTTCTAAACTCTATTTCTAAATTCTTAATTTGGGAAATTTTTGTCAAAATGGCCTGTACAGCATGGGCAGTTGCAAACCACAAAACTGGCCCACATGAATGCATGTGACAACACAGCATCATCTCTTTTCATAGATTAGCTACCTATCAAGTTCCTAAGTGAAATAAAGTTCACCTCATTGGGTACCCGGAGGCATTCTACATCAATGTAGCATGAAATAAAAAGCATAGGTACCGGTAGCTCATGACGGGGTGGCACATCTTGACAGAACACGAAACGTTTTCAGATTGGGTGTAATCATAGGCTAATGCCTGCAATACCTGACCTAGTGTCAGAGTAAAATATAATTGAACGGAGGCACTGAATGGTGTCAGTCTAGCAAGAGATAGAAGATATGTTGGCAAGGTGATGCTGAGTTTGGAACAGCCGGACAGGAAGCTTGGAGGAAGGCCAAAGAGGAGGAGTATGGATGTAACTGTTAGGGTCACTAAATTTCTCAATCATCACCCACGTTTGGCCACTTCCCTCTGTGTATGTTAGCCTCACTTGTTTCTGTGGCCTTTTTAAAATTGGTCTCAAGGGCGAGTTTTTGTTTCGTACACAAGTTCATCAGGTTCCTTTGTCATGTCTCCACGTCAGCTTGCGACACAGCACAACCAGCCATGAAATTTGGATTCAATTTCTTTTTTTATGCCAACGGGTTGTATCGTCAACATAAATGGAAGGCATTTAACAATCATTTGTGATAAATGGAACTGGTGCAAAGTGCTAATGAGCAGCAACTCTGAGGGCCGAATCTGACATCCTAATTAAATAATTTACCCTCTGTGTCCAGACACTTGATCAAATATTAGGCATAAAACCAAAGTTAAAATGAATTAAAATGACTGATTAGAACTCTGAATACTTAGTTTAAAACCCACAATGTCTTCTGTTTTATAAAATAATAAACAGAATAAAATGCTGCTGATTGTTTTCTTAGAGCCTGATAGAAAACTATTTAATTCCATTTGATCAAACTCATCTTTTTGTAAAATTTGCTGACTTTTTCAAGCATTTTAATCCTCCTCCCTTTAAATCAGATGTATTCTGATCCATGTTTTCTATTAATTCATAATTCTTTTAATCCCGGATGTTGGATTTGTTTTCAGTCGCTCTAGGTTTTGCCAGAGGCGAAGCTGAACAACACGGGGTTTAAATAAGTGAAATCTGCGTGTTTGTGTGTTTAACAAAGCAGCAAATTGGATTAAAAGGATTTTCAGTCAAATGATGAAATAAATATGAATAAGACCTGAATCATGTCTTTGGAGAACAGTTATTTAATCAAAGAGGAGGATAAACCCACACACTTTCTCCCCAGACAGTTCAGACAGGAATGTTTGCGTCTTTGAGATTCTCTTACATCATGAATGGTTTCATTTAAACATTCTGATCTCTATCATCTCCAATGTATCTAATGAAGTTCTCCAACAGTCTCTGGAGGTGATTCCTCGGTAGTGAGTTACGGCTGTCTGCAAACTCCATGCCGTGGTCCCGATGGAGTTCCCCAGTGAATTTCTATAAGCCCCCTTGAGCCACGTCCCATTTCAACTGAGCAAACCACAGGAGATGATGGGGGCAGAGGATACGGCTAGATGTGCTTCAACTGCCAATGGGGGTAGGAGGTAGAGACTGTCAGACCCTCTTACAAACCAAGAATAATAAACAGGCTCCTCAATGTCTTGACAAGTGGCTGCAGCAAACTTGCATCACCCTCCAGTCTGTGGAGATTTATGCATGACATAAGAGAGAGAGAAGTTTCTCTACCTGAGGAACAAATCTCATGTGGTGCTCGAGGAAATTTCAACAGCAGATGCTTAAATATTTTATCATAAGTATTGGGTTATTATGGGAGCACCAATATCAGATATCATACATAGCGAATGGTTGGCATTATTATGTTTCAGCTTGACATTCACTTATTATTTACAACACAGAGAACACAAGGTAGGAAGAGAGCGCGAGAAAATTCAACATTACTTGTTTTTTTTTTTTTTGTGTTTTAGTAGGAAAAAAAATACAGTAGTATAAGACTCGATAAATCTCAGGCCATCATTAATAATTTTATCAGGTGTTTGATGGAAAAGTGTTTATGAGAATGAAAGAGAACAGATTTTGTTGGATAATTGTAATGCCAACATCAAATTAGTATGACCACTTTTTTTTCTAAGTATGTTTCTTGTCATTTTTCCAAGTTGTTTTTAGGGATGGTTGTTAGATCTTCTCAAAAGCATACCACTGCCCTTTCATTTTTTAATTTTACCATCGCTTTTTGTCTGTTTTTTGTTAGGATAATCCCAAATGCATTTAATAATGGAGTGATCTGAGCTTCAGAGAGAACTCAGTTCCCCCGTTGTGTTCTGGTGCCATGTGGCATAACTGAGCTTTCCATCCTGAAGGTTGGCTTTTTGACAGCCACACCTCCTCAGAGACCATGTCTGATGAGGCTTCAACCAACAGCAGGCCATCTAAAAGGATTCCTCAGGTCCTGTGTCAGGCCTTGCCAAGTTTTTTTTTGTTTTTAGTTAATTACTTATTTAACATAGACAGTGTACCTTTATTAATACTGCTGTAGATGCATCAGTTAAGCAGTTGGTTATTTTTCATCTGCATTCCCAGGACAGGTGTTAAGACAAGTCAGGAAACTTTAGCAATAGGCGAGGGTCTTCAAGTTCTGGTTGATTGCTAGCCATGGTTAGTTTAGGAGGGAGGAAACTTATACTTGATTAGTTTATGACTTCATATTTACGCCGTGTTATACACACACTTTTTAATGGACCTTTGGAAATAAACTATAACTATAAAACAAACCATCGCCTGCATGCACACAGGGGCTATTTTGTAGCTGACAATTGAACCTAACATGCATGTTTTTGGAGAGAAGGAAGAAACTGACACACACTAGGGAACATGCACACTTGACACAGTATTGCCCCACTCCTGTACTCAACCCACTGACCTTCTTGCTGTGAAGCCACCATGCTGCATATTGCTGTTAGTAAGTCCGGCATTATTCCAAACACTGTCCAAGCGTAAAAAAATCCCTTGGAAAACGGTCAGTGGGGTGACATTGACAAACCCAATGTTAACAAAGCAACCTGAACGTGTACCGTGCGGAAGTGAAAAAGTCTGAGTTGTAATCATGGAGAAAGTGTTAGTACGAGCGAAACGGATTTCAATGAGTAGTGTTGTTGTGATAAGATGGGTTTTACGGTCAGTAGGTTTTACACCGAGTTCTTTGTCTGTCAACAAGCTTCAGCATGGAGGCTGTGAAAGAGATACAGGGAGATACAGGTTACAGGGAGAAGAGATAAAGAAGGTGGAAGATTTTAAGTACTTAGTATCAACAGTCCAGAGCAATGGAGAGTGTGGAAAAGAGGTGAAGAAGCATGTGCAGTCAGACTGGAACGGGTGGAGAAAAGTATCAGGTGTGATGTGTGATAGAAGAGTTTCAGATAAAATGAAAAGAAAAGTGTACAAAACCTTGGTGAGACCGGCCATGCTGATTGGTCTAGAGACAGTGGCACTGAAGAAAAGACAGGAAGCAGAGATGGAGGTAGCAGAGATGAAGATGCTGAGGATCTCTCTGGGAGTGACCAGGATGGACAGGATCAGAGGAACAGCACATGTTAGAGGTTTTGGAGATAGAGTCAGAGAGGCCAGACTGAGATGGTTTGGACATGTTCAGAGGAGAGAGAGAGAGTACATCGGAAGAAGGATGCTGGGTTTGGAACCACCAGGAAAGAGGACTAGAGGAAGACCAAAGAGAGGTTCAAGGATACAGTGAAGGAAGACATGAAGATAGCTGGTGTGACCGAAGAAGATGCAGCAGATAGGGTTAGATGGAAGAAACTGACTTGCTGTGGTGACTCCTGAAGGGAAATGCCAAAAGAAGAAGAAGATGGAGGCTGTGAAATAACAACTTTGGGCACTCCACATTGAAAGATTCATCCATTGAAATCCGGATTCCCAATGAAGCGATGGTTTTCTTTGTGAATACAAAAGAAACCACAAGAGGCAAATAAAAAATTACAAAAGGAATATCATAAGTCTAACATTTGTTTATTTTAGATAGTTCAGTAAAAATAAAGCAAAACAGAAACAAAAATTCATAAAAAAAAAAACCAAAGCATAGACCTATGTGCTTCCCTCGGGCCAAAAGACAACAAACATGTACCTCAGAGAGTTTTCGTTTTTACTGGAAGTAAAATCAAAAAGCCTGCAGGTGTTTTTTTTTAAAGGGGAGGAGATGAAAATAAATCTGAAACAATATCATGTTTACACAGAACTTATTCATATCCTTACTATCTTAAAAATAAACAAACAAGAAAAAAAATGAGAGGAATTCATTTTGGGTTTTGTATTTATATTTTTCCCAGTTCCTCTAGGATATCAAAACATTGCAACTATTCACACAAAGTCTACCAAACTGTGAAATTGCACCAATATTAATATTTATGCATATATTTTTAATTTTGAGGCTGAATGGTGGCCTCACTGCAAAAAGGTCAGGGGTTCATTAAAACTGTGCTATTTTTAATCTGTATTGTGTATTTTATTTTAGAAATTGTGGTGAAACACTGATGTATAGCAGGAACTTATGAACAACACCAATGCACTGTTTCTGACAGAATCACTTACTTTATTCTTAACACAATCTCGTTTTTCATTCTTCAGTACTCTGAATAATTTCATGGATAATTTCCGAGTCAGGTGTGAAATTTAGTGGAAATCAACTATTTCATCTAAACTCTGATCAGCTGGATGTGCGCATAAGGAAGGTCAGAAAAAGTCAAATCAAAATAAATTGAGTATTTTAGATTATGGTAATTCCCATTTCAAATAAAAAGCAAATTTGTCTTTTTTCAGTCCTCCACTGTCTGCAGCTACTATCAGCAGCGTGCTGATCTGGCAGCAGTGTGGACTTTGAACATATTTGCTTTGCCAAAAGCTCTGTGGGTATCAAAGGCTTTCTTGATAGATAAATTTATATTAATATGTAGTCTGTGAATTTAAATAACTGCTTTTTGACCTCATATTTAGGAGGCAGGATTTATCATCATAAGCAATCAGCGGAGGTGCATATAATTTTTTTAACCAGTGCTGCAACATTAGAACACTTCTTGCTCTTGTTAGAATGTGAGTATGGTAGAGAACAAAAGGCATGGCCAAGAACCCTGATCAAATAGTATCTGAGCACTGGACGGGAGAGTATTCAAATGTTTCAAACGTACATGAAATAATAGAAAATCTTTTCAGGAATGTTTTTGATACGGGAATGAAATTCAAACATTGTAGAAATCTCAAACATTGATTTCATATTAAGCTCCTCTCCCTTTATACAGGTCACATGTCTGACAGTAAAATGTAATAAAATAAGGGTGCACTGTTAATGTTTTCATGACCATTTTATGTCAACAGCATGTTTTATTCCCAGGTCGTCACTCCAACCTACAGCCGCTATAAAATAAATCAGAACACACACCTTCATTATCAGACAATCAACATGAATCCTCATGATTATAGATTATCTGGAATCTTTTTGATTAAAAACATTTTTTTTTATTTAACCATTAGAAACTCATTGATGCCCCTCACCTTGAATCAACCGGGATGGGCTCTGGCACCCCCCGCAACCCTGTAAGGGATAGAGGGAAAAGAAGGTGACTGACTGACTGAACTCATTGAGATTGGGAATCTCTTTTTCAAGAGTGTCCTGGGCCAGAGAAAGTTAATCTAGCATGCATGTTTTTGGAGGATGGGAGAAAACCGGAGAAAACCCAAGCATGCACCGTGCAATTTTTAAAATTTTAAATAAAAATTTTTAATTTTAATTAAATAAAATTTTAATAAATCATTTCCGCTATAATATAATAATATAATAGAAATAAAGTAAACAATATCTGAATGAATCCCGCTGAGGTCTTTTGTCAGTGTGAACCGTGTAAAGTCCCAAAACTTGAAAGGTAGAGCACCCACGAGGAAGTAGTCTGGTAATTAATAAAGTATGAAGACAGGAGAGTGATTGAAAGATGATTCAGATGTTCTGTGATTTGGTATCTTCCAGTCTGTTGTGCTTGATGTTCTGTTTACCCTCCGGAGGAAAGCTGGGAGAGAACACAGACAAGGAAGGAGTGTAAATAAGTCTCTCAGAAAGTCGGTGTGTTGCATTGGCACATTTGTGCAGGGATAAAATATGTGCAAGCTGGAGTTTGTGCTCCTGCTGTTTGAGATTTTTGTGAATTTGTGAGAATCTTCAACTTGATAAAACAAATGTTATGTTTATGATGAAAAGCAGTGATTTGTGTTTGGTTGCTAAATAAGCGTTAGCAAGAAAGCTACAAGTAGTGGCATCAAAACAGACACCTTCATTTTTTAAAATCACCTACAAAATGACTCAGATATCATACAGTATGCACACACAAAAATACACCGGCAGGTCTGTGACACAATGAAGAGGAGTGTACCTTTTCTCATTTTAGCCGTGTGCTATGCAGGGGTGTCCAACCTTTTTGTCCCAAGAACTACTTTTTGAATATCAAACCTCCTGAGATCTACCAGTCCAGTGTCAACATCACATAAACACAGACTTTTTCCGCGTGCATGCAGAGCTTTGCGAGGGGAGGTGCCACAACAGCAACAGGTGCTGCACATTCATTACAGGCTTAAAAACGTGCTGCACATCACAGACTCCAAAAATCTTCAATAACACTTGAAAAAGATGCCAGATTAAAGCTTTTTTGAAAAACAAAACAAAAACCCCCAAAAAACAAAAAGTTCAAAAGATTTTTAAAGGCACTTTCTCCTATTAATCACTCTTTTATAAATAAAAGATAAATACACCACTTAAGTTTTTTCTTTATTATTGGGTTGATAGATTTGAGTTTTTTTTTTAATAAGCTGAAAATCTCAAATTTAATTATCAAATTGAATCACTGCCAAATATATATATATATATACTGTATATATATAATATCAAACCATATTGAGTTGAAATTGCATCATTTCAAACCTGTGAGCAAGGTATCGAGAATAGTGCACATATGCTCGTGTCATTTTAATAATTCCATCGGACTACATTTTTTTTGGTTGTACAAACGCCTTGATTTTGCTGCAATCAAAATGAGGGGCAATTTGAGAAGTAAAATAAAAAATAAATAAATAATAAAAATTAGCCACTTCTGAAAATAATTTATATGCGTTTAGCAGTATAAACATGTTACAAATAGTGAACCTGTTTCTTTTCATAGTTTTAAAGTTTTTTTTTGCTGCAAGCTGTTCTAACCATTCACCTTAAATCCTGCAGCTTGATTTTGATTGAGGTTGGCAAGCAGGTGGTTTTATCTGAAGAAATAAACTGGGGAAAATGATTTTCCCACTCCAAAACTCCCCAGGCTCAGATTTGGAGCTATATATATATATATATATATATAAGAATGAAAGTGAAGAAAAAGCAGATGTACATTTAGATGTACATAACAAATCTTCTCGTTTCGGATCATTTCCCAGTGTTTCTTCTTCTTGCTGTAACAGATACACACTTCGTCAGTTACAGCCATTAAGATGCATTTTTAAAGCAAAACTGGTCAAATATTCAGTTGCAGACCATTCATTTCACACCTAGGCCGTCAGTAGTGCTGTACTTGCATCAATCATCCCTTCAGTTACTACAGTATTTTTGTGGTCCAACTGTAATGTAAAATTGTGCCTTCTAAATGTAATTCATCTGAATTAAATTTAAGTTAAAATAATGCACGCAATGTTTTATAAATTGTTTTAAAATAATACATGTTGAGAACAGTAGACAAAGAAAAGCAGAAGCAATATTAGCAGAAGACTGCTTAGTTTGGACTGCCAGGCAGGAGACCGAGAAGAAACCAGAACGGTTTATGCATATTTTGAATGAGGAATAGAGGGACTCATTCACATCAACATATCACAGAAAACACACAGGCAAGTTTTCTAATTGTTCTGAGTGTCCTCACATGGGATTACAGAGATGAACCGTTTGGCCCAAATGAAAATTGAGGTAAAT
Source organism: Neostethus bicornis (assembly GCA_902685375.1). Taxonomy (NCBI): domain Eukaryota; kingdom Metazoa; phylum Chordata; class Actinopteri; order Atheriniformes; family Phallostethidae; genus Neostethus; species Neostethus bicornis. Next base: position 4,049,572 of record LR738552.1, read on the forward strand.
CAATTCCCCATTTTTTTTCAGGACTTTGCTTCTATCTGTGTGTCGGGCTAATGACGTCGCAAACCGCTGGGACAGGAGTCATTCATCAAAGGCATTTAAAGGCAAATGCATGGCTGCATCCTTTCATTAGATAAAACAAAATTACCTCAGAGGAGAGAAACTAGCAGCTATCATATTCTCCTGTACGGGTGGAGACGTAGAGCACAAAGGGAATGGATGAGTGAATAGCATTGCTAAAGACAGGAGTAATTAAAGTTTTCTTCTTCTAATTATTGACAACATGGAGTTCTAAAGTGTTACAAAGATATGCGGTTAGCTGGGGCTGATCTAGTGTTCTTAGTACTTTAAAAAAAAGTGTTCTTACTACTTTAATTATTATAAACTTTGGGCAAAATTTGCACCAAAATGCAGAAAAATTACTTAGTTTTCAAACGGTTCAAATTGGGCTCATTTTGTCTATGACCTCATGCCCCCCACTTTAGAAAATCCTGGATTCGCCCCTGGTTAGCAGAACAGGACAGAACAGGAAAAAAGTTACTATATATATATATGCACATAGGATTTTAGGGACAGTTACATCTATTTTCACAGGTTATTTTTGGTCCTATAAATTTGCGTTCCTGCTTTGTTGAAACATCCCAATATGAGTATAAGAGTAGATTACAAACAAGCCCATTGGGGTGGAGTAGGATGTGCATGAGGTGCAAAAACAAAAGACCCTAGTCTTGTGTTAACTGTGAGAGTTACTTTAGTTCTAAACATAACCCTGTGGAATAGTTGACTTTATCTTTATTTTTCAATTAGTAAGTTATTTTAAAGGTTGTGAAAACTCCTTGTTGCTCATTTTATGACCTTTTCACAAACATGCACTAACATTTTCACAATTTTTTCTCTTGTTTAAACACTCTCCAAGTTCGAATATTCATAGGACAAAAATAAGTTGACGCTTAAGCGTCGAACAATATGTCCCCACCTGCCCTATAAATTTGAGCTTGATCTTTGTGACCTTAACCTTTAGTAGCATGACCCTGGGAACCTAATCAGGTAATCTATAGTTGGCACTGACTAGCAGTAGGCAAATCAATTACAGTTTTTACCATGAATTTTTGACAAGATTTGAAGTAAAAATTTTCCCACAGTTTGCAAAATTGTATGGTAGTTAGCAAAACATCTCCACAAATTCACAACATTACCCGATGTGTTTCACCCTTTTCTTTAAAACATTACACTTTTTTTTAAAAAATAAAACTCCACACACAACTCCTCTCTGTAAACACCAAAAAAACCTTGTGAGGTTATTTCTTGCGATCACAAAGAACTAGATTCCAAAAACCCACACAATAAAGAAATAGGATAAAGACATCCATCAGGCATGGAAGCAGATGTGTCAATTTGTAAACACAGCACTCAGGGGGCCTCTAAAAGGCAGCAAATAATTTTACCTCTTCAACAAAAATGGAAGAAGCCGAATGAAAAGTGAAAATAAGAGAGGAAGCTGAAAGAGGCAGAGAGAGAAGAAGGTAGAAGTCGAGAAGGATTTGAAGAGTACCGGTACATTGAAGATGGGAACCAAGGAGACTCATGTAGACCCAGGACCTGCTGAAGGGGTGATGTCTCACAGCTGTACAGGGGAAGGCACTCCCTCGAATGAGCAAGAGGATGTGACCATGACAAGACATGACCAGGAAGCGCCTGCTTATAATTCCATGTCCTTAATCTCCTGGTTCTGTAACTTGCGTCTTGATTTTTTTGTTTTCTTCTTCCCAAGTCAGGTGCACTGTAATTTGTTTTTCTTTTGGTGCAATGATGTCGTGAGAGGTTTTTATATTTTTTTATATTCAAAAAGATGCAGAAATGGAAGAAAACAAACAAAAAAACCCCCTTTTGTCCATCAGTTCTTCCCATTGGGTTCTGCTTCTCCTATTACCCTATTTTCTAACACCAAACCTAAATTTAAAGCTCTTAAATTTACTGGCTGAATGCAGACATCACAACGACCCTGAAAAATGGTGTTCAGTGAGTTTCACAGACAGTCTGATAAACAACACAAAATCTTGTCAGCGAAGTAAAAGAAGCCTTTTCACTTGTCATAAACTAAGCAGAGCAGATTTACAGTATCTGTTCAACAGGGTAGAAAAATCCAGCTTGAACGGATTGTAAGACCTAAGATAAGAAAACCATCCTGAACTATCGATGAATGATTCCTGAAAGTTTAACTTCTACAATAAAAACGACAAAATTCCAGAAGCGTAATATTTAAGACATTTTCCATGTTCATTACATCCTCCACCAGGTTTGAGCCCATAGGGCGTTATAAAGAATTTATACTTTGGTGTTCCAAACCAGGAGAGGTCAAACTTTTCCACACGTGAAACTTTTGCAAACTTATTCTGTTTTCTTTTTAAGTGTACATAATGGATATTAAAACTAACATATAATGAGAATGAGTCATCTGTAATTTGATCTTTTGGAGATTTTTTTTAATCTTTTCTTGGACATTAAAACTAACGTAAAACTTCATCCCAACTAAAGTTTCAGTGTAATTACAGTCTGTTCAGTCTGTTGGTTCTAAATAAACCAAAACTGTTCATTTATGGCATAAATCACCCCACGGTTCTGAAGTTTCTTCTGTTCCTAATTCACAATTTTTCTCTTAAATAACATCAATTTGATGTGAAAGTGATTAATTGAATTTAAATTGAATTGAAGATACAAAGTACTTTATCCCAAAAGGAAATTTGAGTGCTGCAGTGCTACAAACATACAATGACATACGACATGATTTTTTTTATTTTTTAAATGTTGTGAGTGAAAGTTTAAAGATTTGAAAGTGAAAGGTTGAATATTTTGATGGAGGATGGCAGAAATTATTTTCTGTACCGTTTCTTTGAGCAGCGGGGTTGCAGGAGTCTGTTGCTGAAGCTGCTCTTTAGATGGTCCAAAGATTCATGGACCACTTTCATTCTGTCCCTCGCCACCTACTCCACGCAGGTGAGGGGTGAGCCAACCACACGTCCAGGTTTTTTTTTTTTATCAGATTAAGTTTGCATCAGTCAAAAAAGTCAATGACTACTTTCCTGTACTCATGTCATTCTCTTTAGATACACACCTAACAATAGCTACATCATCAGAGAACTTCTGAGCATGATCGGTGTGAGTCATAACAGAAGTCTGATGTGAAAAGGAGATCTGTATTTCTCTTCTCACTTGATACTTTGTGATATCGAGGTTTGCTGACTAGGAGATGGGGTGTAGAGGCTGAAGAAGACATGCTGAGTGTGCAGACTGCAGTGATGGCAGGGTAATAGTGGAAGGTGTGGGTCCTGGAGACTGTTGAAAAACAGATTCAGTGTATTTACCCACGTTTGGTTCTCCCTACCTTGCTGAGATTGTGTCCAGAGATTGTTTTTAGGCCTCTCCAGACTTCCCATGTGTTTCCATACTGTCTGCACTCCTTTTTCATTCTAATATTAGGGTTCCTGCTGCCTTGCAGGTTGGCCTTGGCTGGCCAAAGGCTATGGGAGTAAACCCAGACAGAAAATCCTATACAGAGACCCGTAGGCAGTTGGCTGAGCTGTGTGATGCCTTCTGGCATCTCTTGCAGCGGTACTGACGCTGGTTGTATCTGCTTGCCTTTCCATTGGGCACCTAGAGGGAGATCTTGGCACTTGGCACTCCAGGATCTCCATACCACTTACCCAGGCCTGCACCTGGGGAGGTCACCTCAGTGCAGACTCAACACATAACCGCACAAACAGATAACTATCCAGGTGCAGACTCTATTGTCTCTAGAGACAGAAGGATGCAAACAATAATAAGGTCCTCCACCTTCCTTCTATTGCTGTCCTTGTCTTGCCTGTTTTTTTCCCTTCAGTTCTTTCATCCTGAGCTCTGTCCTGTCTCCTGACCTAAAAGCCCTCTTCTTCTGGTTCAGGAGGGCATTCAGCTCAAAGGTCACCCATGGTTTATTATTGAAGAAACACCACACCGTCCTGGTGTGAACCGTGTTCTCCAGACAAAAGTCAGTAACACAATGTGTTATGCTATCGATGTCCTCATGTGACCCACACAGGACCTCCCAGTCGGTGGTCTCAAAACAGTTTCTGAGCTCCTCGCCAGCCTCTTCTGTCCATCACCTCACTGACCTTGTAGTTGGACCACTTACTATCAATACTGCCTGTATTGTGCAGGCAGAGGCATGTCGCTCAATGCCGCGGCGTTGACTTGTTCTTTTTTAATTTAAAGACTCTAAGTGAGGATACAAAGCTTTATAGAAATTCTTTTTGGTTCAATTTTAAAACCTAATTACACAGGGACTAGAGCTTGTACATTATTTATATATTGAAACCATTTGACACAGTTTTCTTGTCCAAAATGTGTAGGAAAAAAAAAATCCCCAAAACATCCAGTTCTGATCAAACTAACCGTATTAGGTAAGGTTGCAATGTTCTATCAGAGACAATTTTATGTGTGTGTGTGTGTCTGTGTGCAAGCGTGCAGATTTCCTGATGAAACATATTGACTTATTTCTACCTGAGTTCTCTGCAGCTAAAAGTTACTAGAAGCAGCAGCAGGTAAATTACACATGACTTCACTTCATTATTTTGCCTCAAGACATAAAAGCAAAGCACGGAGGAGCAAGGATGAACAGGGGAGCTGCTTTAAAAATCAATCTTAGAAAAATACTAAGAAAAATTAGACATTCGTCTGCTACCATTTTCACAAATACTCGCTTATTTTTTTCTATTTCATCTTGAATTCTTTTCTTCGTAGTTTCTTTAGTCTAAACTGTCATTCTGATCATTCTTTTCGGGGGCACAACCATAGAAACGTGCAGTTTTGGTCACCATGTAAGCGCACAACCAATACAGCTCGTCAAAGAGATGTATGAGTCTGATTTATGGCTGGAGGGGGCTCTGGTTTGGCGATATTACGAGCCACAACATGTTGGAAACAGGCTGGGTGCATCTGGAATTACAGTAGTTGAATAACATCACAATGGAATTACAAGTTTTGTCCACAACTGTCGCGGCCTATGACTTGGAAATAGCGCAGAAGATAACTCTTGCCGTTTGGTTATTGAAAATCTTCTTGTTAAATCGGACATACTATGTTTACAGGAGACTTTTTTTACCGCAACAAGACTTGTCTAAACTGAACTCTAATGAGTAGCTCCACATGAAGTGACTGCTTTGTTTATCTCCTCCCTCCACCAACCCTTCCCTTACATCAAATCAAAGTTTTCCTCAGTATGTTTATGTCTGTGTATGTTGATGCTAAGTAACTGGTGCTGTTTTTTTAAACTTGCCCTGCTTCACTGACCTTGTTGGTGAGGCCGGGTGACCTATTTTTTTCAAACACCAAATCTACCCTCTACCCTCCCTTCCCTTTGTATCTCTATCTCTTCAACAAAGGTAGCGCTGTTTGGCTGCAGGCCTTAATTTTTGCAATTTCCCCACGGTGGGACTAATAAAGGTATTCTTGATTCTTGAAGATTGCTCCAATGATCATTTAGTGATGTAAAAAGCAATGCTGAATCTTCCTTTCATAGATCAAATGTGTTGCCAAACAAAGTTTGGCGAATAAATATCTTTTTCTGCATCATAAAACTTAAAATTTCTATCAATATCTGATATTTGTACTTAGAAGTTGCAACGTGTTCACTTGCACGCGTACTATCTTTATCATTTTAGCATGAGAATGCTCACCTTTAAAATGAATGGATTAGCCCTTCGGGTTCTTCTACAAATTTGTCTTGAAGTTTATAAATTCATTTTATACATTGATAATAATTAAAGAGATGATTTTACGCAAATTTATTTTTTAAAAGTTTCCACCATGTTTGAATATGATTCCCACATTAAAAACATCAATGGATGTTTCAGTAATTTGTGACCTTACCCGTAAAATTGTCAGGAGCTATTCTAACGTCAGGTTGTTCTTGGCCATGGATTTTGTCCTCCGCCATGCTTATATTCCAGCACAAGTAAGATGGGTTTTAGTGCATGCCCTCTGCTCACTCTCGATGGGGAGCACACACAGTCTCAAATGGAAGTGGAAGTAAATATGTACTTTTTCTCCGTTAACAAAATGTTCAATGTTTATCTTTACGTGCTAAGAGATAAGAATTCGTACCCAACAAAAGAACAATACCTGCTCTTTGACACCAGATTCAAGGCTGATCTCATTATTTAGTCTGTCTTAAAAAAGACTGGAGTGATGTCTTTTGGGTTTCTGTGTGTGAGTTCAGAGCGGAGCATCCGATGACTAAAAATGAAAGAAGCAGTCAGGTGTGTGTTGGAAATGGATCTGAACATAATGGTATCGACCTTTAGGTCAGAATTCTGTCAAACTTAGCCAACAGCGAACAGCTCAGCCGTGGCATGTTTGACTTAAGCCGGAACGTCACCGAGCTGAAGCTTTCACATAAAAACTCAGCCGAACAATGAAAGAAGTTCTCATTAAACCAAACAAGTAGATGGGTTAGGGCTCTGGCAGTCAGGAGGAAAATTATAAATTCATGAAGTTGTGTAGCTGCTTCGTTGGCTCCAGGCTACACCGCGGCCCTCGGCCTGTAAACTAAGTTTGACAAGCCCCCATGTAGAGACTTTCATTCTCATCCTTCCTCTTCTGCCTGGAACATTCTGGATGGCAACAACAGCAAATGCAGAATGAAGGAGATGATATGGAGATCAGCTCCCCAGGAGGTTAAGCAGAATGGGCAACTACATCCTCCCAGCATGGATGAGACTTTGAGGAGAAGAATTCTCCTGAAATTAGAACTGCAGCATCATGTGTAGAGCAAAGTTTTTTAAAACGTCTCAGGGCGATGTGGTGGAGACAGCTGTGTCAGGAGGGAAATCTGAACTGACAAGTACCAGGAGGCACACTGTGTATATTTAGTTAATAAGTTATCTTAACATTTACATTATGCAGCTAAATGTCGCCTATCATGGATATACTGGATTTTAAAGTGGGTATTTATACCTCATCATGGCCGTTTTTTCCTGCTTTATCAATCTTTAGCGAGAAAGCACAGATTTTCTTCACCCTGGTCATATTTTACAGCTCATCCGACAGGATTCCAAAGTGAAATAGTCTGTTCAGTTGGGTCAGGCCCAGAACATGTAGAATACCTCATTAGCAAGGAATCCAGGAGGCAATTTAAATAGTTGCCCAAGCCATCGCATATGATTCATATGATTCATGAATTGGTGAACACCCACAACTGATGACCATCGATGAGGGTATGAATGAAAATTTATCTGTAAATAGAGAACAAAACCTCTGTTTAATTCCACTTCAACTTGGGGCACGATGGTCCATATTTTGTTGCAATGATTCCCATCCCAGTCACGTTCCACTTCAGTTAAGTAAGAGTTTGAGTAAACCAAACAAAGCCAAAAAGACTACGTCATCTGTGAAAGGCAAACCTCCCTCCACCACGGCTGCCCCCAGAAATTAAGTCCATGAAGTAATGACTCGGGGATACCAGGGGTGTAACAGCTCTGTGGAAGAACGTTTGCTCCTGGACTGGAAGTTCTCCGGAAGTTTGCGGGATTGAATCCCACTGAGCTCATGTCTAGGTGTCCTTGGGGAAAACACCTAACCTCCCGTTTTTCCCACCACTGGTGCCGTTGTAGCAGCCTACTGCAGTGTAATGCAGAACATAAATTTTTCCGTTGAGGGATGAATAAAGTATACTTCTTTCCTCTAAAATCATTGAATGAGGACAGTTTTTACAGATTCAGACTCACTAAAAATGAAATCAACTTTCAGAGAATGTTTCAGTTAAATTAGGTCTGAACCTTTTTTGTCCTCATTTGTTATATTTATGCCATTTCGTTCACAACGACACCTGTAATATTTTTCCATCTCTTTGGACTGATCACCTTCTCCAAGTCGGAGGTTATATTTTCAGTGACATTGATTTGCCTCAAAGATAGCAGCCGATTTTGAATACATTTTAAGAAAATGTCAGAAATAGCATAAGATTAGATTTGGGTCTCATAACAAGATATTTTTGTAAAAGGGTCTTCATTATAACGAGACAGGAATAAATTTAGCGTTTCCAAGCCAGCATAAACAAATAAGATCCGACTCGTGAATTAGAGGTACAAAAAAAACATTTGCATGGAGGAAGTCTGTGTTTATTGGGCGCTTCTGGTTTCATGCCCGCTTTTTTTCCTAATCAGATTTAAAATTGGACGCTGACAATTTTATTTATTTATTTATTTTATTTTTTTTTACCTGTCCTGTCCGGCGTTATGACAAGCAGAATGATGATCTGTATGTCAAGTATTGCTGGGCAGTTTTGTTCTACCAGGGTCAGCACAATGTGCCGACCCTGACAAGCTTTATTTGTTTATTTTAAATGCTTTACAATCAAAATAGATATGCTTTCTGCGCTGGACCTGACAGAAATTACTAAGGAGAGGGGCGTGGGTAGGTGGGGTGGAAAAGAGGAGGGATAGGGTACAGAAGAAGAAAGGGGGAGAGAGTAAAAAGAAAATCTGAAGTTGTAGTATTCCGCATCACAACCAACCTGCTGAATTATCTGAGGGGAAAAAAAAAAAAAAAGTACAAACAAGAGTTTAAACCAGTGATAAAACTGACACATACAACAAAACCTTCTATAGCAAATGATGTACAACACAAACACATGTTACTAGAGTTATAATAATATTGGTTGAAAGCAAGGAACATAGCGGACAGTAAACAGAGTGATATAGTGTGCGAGTGTGAGTGAAAGTACATGCATGCTGCCGATGTGAACCATGTGCTTATTAGGACCAACGGATTGTCACCAGCTCCAAAGGATTGGAACAAGGGAGGCAGAGACACACGCTACCCGGGCCCACGCCCATCCAGATCCCGGGACCCCGAAGCCGGGCCGAGGAGCCGCCCACCCACCCAGCAAGGCGCATAGAGAAACCCCTGCCAGGGTCACCCCAGCACCAAGGTGCACGGGCCTCCCCGATGCCAGGACCCACAGGCCTCGGGGCAGACGCGGCAACCGTACCCCACGGCCCTAGGCGAGCCCAGGGGTGACAGAAGTCAAGGCCCGGACCGAGAGGGGAGCACTCACCCCAAGGGCCCAGGGACCCGACAATCCCCGAGCCAGGGCTCAACCGGGGGCCCAGCAGGGCCAGGCTACCCCACATGCAGCCACCACAGCCCAACACACAGCCAGGCGCCCAACCCAGGCAGCCCAAAGACCACCTCTGCACACCTAATGTCCCTCTTCACTACCCTAGTCCCTCACCTGTAGTCCTGCCAACTCTCTAGTGATGCTCACCCCAGTGCACCTCTTAACCCCAACTGGTGACGAGGGGCCCCGGCAGGGCCAGGCGAGACCGCCCCCGGGCCCGTTTCCCCCATACAAAAACCACACATCCGTATCTCTGGGTGTCTCCCGCCCCCCGGAGGCGGGCAACACAGAAGTGACTGGCCTCCAAGTCCCGCAAACCCAACCGCCCTCCAGGCAGCAGAGCCCCGAGATCCCGGCCGATTCGAAGGGACACAGACGGGTGAAGACCGGCCGCCCTCCAGTACGCTGACAATTTTAAACAATTCTTCTCTGTGCTATAATGGACATTATGAAAAGGTAGGGCCCAGGTTGACAGACAGTTTTTAACCAGTTCATGAGCAAATAAGGAGGGAAGAGGAGCGGGCAGGGCGTTGTGCTGGGGGGGCATGAATCCTGGGCAGGCATAGCAGCACTAGACTTGGGGGGACGGTAAGACAAGAGAGGAAAAAAAACGTGGGAAAAACAGGCATGAACAAGAGACCTGGAGCTTAATTTAGTAAGAATTCCATAAATCTTTGGCAAGCTTTTTTGCTCAGCAACACATTTCTTACACCATGGAAATTTGAGATTCATCAAAATCCCGATAATTCTCCATATGCAGCGTAAACTTTGTAAATCGCACCTATGACAAATTCCAGGCATAAACCAACTCTAAAACCATCCTGCTTATACCACACCTCTTGAGCTCCAACTATGGCCGCATGACAGCAATGTTCTGATTTTGTTTTGTCAGTCCAAGAATGAACCAATAACAAATAGCTATGATTACTTTAAAGTTGTTTTTTTGTGCATTTATGAGTATCTTTTTTTTTGGTTTAATTTTACTTTGTGAAGTTCATTGAGACGAGTGTATTGTGTTATTGAGCTTTACAAAAACTAGGGGCTCTAAAAGCAAGAAGCTTCAATTTGTTTTTATTTTTTGGTATTTTGTGCGCATATCGATGAGGTCATTGAACACCACTTTGTACAATGTGTTACCCGATCAGACTTTTTATTGTTTTTGGTAATGAAAAGGAATTTCAAATTGAAAAAAAAAATCTCCTCTCTCTGTGCTGATCTGCTGATGTGTCATTTCAAAGTTGAGTCCTTTGGCTGTCATGTTAGTGTCATGATCCCCTCTCCGGCCGCCAGAGGGAGCCCTGGATGTTTTTCATCGACCTGATTGGAGTCACCTGAGGATGATTGCAGATTCCACATACGTATTTGTGCACACTGCCATCTATTTAAGGGCATTCCCTGTCGGGTCATACACTTCCTTCCAGCCAGGTCTCCCTGGTTGCCTGACCAAATACACATTCTTGCAATAACCTTTTATACCATGACACTGACACTTTGTTTTTCTTTCCACAGTAATTATGGACTGCCAACTTCAAATACACCATGTTTTCTGTCTGCAACTGGGTCCTCCTTTTTCCACCTGCACTCTGTCCCGTGACAGTTGGTGCACAAAAATGTTCCATGCATTCGATGTGCAGCATGTTACGCATTTTGACGATGCGTATGCATTTTGTCCACCAGCAATGTCCACTGCTCGATGTAGAAATAAAACTGAATTGGAATCAGCTCCGTCCTCCTAACAAGCGCATAGTTTTAAATACAAAAAAATAGTTTGAAATTGATGTGCAAGCGTTCATTTTTATTCCTGCTTGTCTTCACTTTGACACACTGTCCGAAACTCCATGTTGATCTCCTTTTGTGTTTAAATCTTTTTGGACTCTGGCCCAGAATAACACATGCCATCCATTATAGATTGGCCCAGTTGCTGTTGTAACTCACTTTCACAAGTCAACAAGGACTACCAGTACCTGATGCTGTGTTTTTCATTATCGAAACAGACAGTAGAACCTCACATAATATTTCATGTAACACTCAAAACCACAGGTTGCATATCATGGGATTTAAACCATGGCCACTGTAAAGAAAATAATAGTCCAATATGTCTTTTTCCAACATCTAAACATAACAATGTCTATCGTTAGCAGAGCAAACAATGTCATTTGAGTACTTGCTTTTAGGATAGAATTGTAAATGGGTAGAAACAACCTGATTCAGACGCATTTATTTTCACATAGATCAGTCTGCATGCATTACTGAGCATCCAAATCATGTACCGGTAATACACGTGGATGTTGAAGTCTTTTTTTCTTCTTTATTTATAGTTTCCAATTTGTATTCATCTTGTTCCCTACATCACACACTATGGACTCCTACCCAGATGCACACACACACCTGTGGACGAACATTGCAGATTACACATTGAGATGTGTGTCTGCTAAAAAGATAAAGATGTTAAATTTAAAAAGTTTCCAGGCTGCTGAAGATAAAATAAAAAACTCAATTTTTTGTGAGAAGCTTCCAAAGAATCTCTTTAGTTAGAAAATGTGGAAAAACATGAAGCTAATTGTGTCATTTCAATCATTTAAGGAGGAAATTACAGACTTAAATTCTCTAAAGACAACTTGTTTCACACGGAAAAGAATATTTAGAGTGACTGTTGAAAGACTCGTTGTTTTTGCTGCAGCAGTTTAAGGAAAGGAAAGACTGTAAAGGATTTGATGATGACATGTAATTTTCTTGTCTTTATGGTAGTAAAAAGGTGTTTTTTTTTGGATGTTTTGTGTTCAGTTATTACGAAGCAACTGAGGAGAAGAAATGAATTGTTCTTTAACGATTCCCTAACAGTCGCTTCAGTGGTCAGTAAACAGCCATCCTCCAGAATTACAAACTCTTTCCTATTATCGACTAACTTTATTGTTTGAATTGACTACTGGTGACTAGTGATAGCCGTCTGAATTCTGACACTTGTGAAATCAATTTTAGTTCTGCTGATTTTAAGAGCTCAGTGTTTAGTTTGTCCCAAAAAGGAACTGAACCATTCCGTCCTTTCCGTTGTCTCCCGCTTATCCAGGGATGGGTGGTGTGGGTCAGCAGCCTCAGTTGGGAAACCTAGGCCTCTCTCTCCCCGGCTTCATCCTCCAGCTCACCCTGAAGGATCCCGAGTCGTTCCCCGGCCAGCTGTGAGACATAGTCTCTCCAGCAGGTCCGTGGTTTGCCTCTTGGTCTCCTCCCAGTGAGACGTGCCCGAAACACCTCACCCGCGAGGCGCTTGGGAGGCATTCTGACCAGATGCCCGACCCACCCCATCTGGCTTCTCTCGACCTGGAGGAGGAGCGGCTCAACACCGAGCTCCTCCCGGATGGCAGAACTCCTCACCCGATCTCTGAGTGAGAGCCCAGCCACCCTGCGGAGGAAGCTCATTTCGGCTGCTTGTATCCGTGATCTCGTTCCTTCGGTTTCCACCCACAGTTGGTTACCATGGTGAGGGTAGGAACTGGTAAATCGAGAGCTTTGCTTTTCGGCTCAGCTCTCTCTTTACCACGACGGACCGATGCAGCGTCCTAGTTATTGCTGACGCCGCACCAATCCGCCTGTTGATCTCCCGCTCCAGTGGAAGGCTTATTTCAATGCTGTTTCTGGGTCTTTTTGCCTTCATGATGGATCCCTCTGTTCTCCTTGGCCTGCTTGATGGTGATTAATAATTCCGTTATGGTTAGAGGTCACAAAATCAAGATCTGCTGCATTGATGTCACAAGATTCAGATCCCTCTTGGAGGCATACTGGTTGCGCAGGGCAGGTCATATAATTGGCTGCATTCCTCATAGCCAAGCTCCCTCTAGAGGTTATCCCTTGGAATGCCATCATCCATCCTGCATACATGTCCGACATACCTGCATACCACTGTCTCGAAGTATGTCTAGATGAATAAAGTACATTTTATTAGTTCAGAAATGCAATCATTTCGTTTAGTCTTCTAAACTGCTTATCCTGGACGGGATTACGGTGGGTGTGTAAATCCATTTTTTTGTTTAAAATGTAGAAAAAAAAAACAAAACAAGAATAACGCACCGTTTTATTATCAGATTACTTTAATTTCCTTTGTTACAGAATTTATTGTTAAAAAGAAAAGCCATTGTTTATCACCATGAAAATGAACTGATTTGGATCATTTCTCCAAAAAATAATACTTCTGTAAATATTTTCTATTCAGCATGAAATCGAATGGTTGTGTGTGTCTGTGTATTTATAGATGTTACACACGGTGATTTTAATTATTACCAACCATTCATTTAAATGTCACAGGATGCAGAAAAAACCCCAGAAATTGGAATATTTACACCACAGGTCACCTTGTCAGCAACGTTTATTTCTGTCTTTGTTTCACCGCGGTCAGGTTTTAAAAAAAAAAAAAAAAAAAAATGTGTCTTGACATTTCCTAAGATCTTTTCGTACCGTGTGACTCATTTCGAAGCTTAGACTTCTCATTTCTACATCTTTTTTTTTCTCCTACTGTCTGCAAATTTCCACCCAACTGGGCCTGTAATGAGTTTGCTTTTTCTCTACTAAAAAATTCCAACTATCGGGCTGTCATTTAAACCCTCTCTGCTAGAGGCGAAAATATTTTTCATAACAGTGTCCGCTTAGAAGAGACAAACACACCATCACACAAATTCTTTCTATTTCAATTCTAAAACCTATTTAGATAAAATCCCACTTGGAATCCAACCTTTGCAGATTTTGATATCCTGCCCATCTCTTTTATAAAAATGCCTTTCGTTTGATTATTTTGTTGCTGAAATGTGCCGCAGATTCCAGATATTTGTGGATGAAAGGTTCCAGTTTTATAATGTTTACACTAAAACAGGGATGGGTATTCTTTAGGACATCAAAAAGTCAAAGTGCACAGCAAGTCTGATTAACACAAGCTTTAATTTGAATGGAATATTCTCCATCTGCTTTTCTTTCTTGCTCTTCTTGTCTTACAATGAACCGCTGCGGCAGTCTCTTTTTTTTCTCTTTTTTTTCTGTTAGGATGAAGCCTGTCTGCTGTTAAGATGAACTTCTCATGATGTTAGGCGATACGATCAAAATTGAATCAAGTTGAATCCAAAGTAAAGACGAGGCAAGATTTTGTATGAAGCACATTTTATGTGTGAGACAATTCAACGTTCCGTTTTGTTGTCTTCCGCTTACCAGGGTCTGCTTCGCAGCCGGGAGGATCTAAAGACAGATCACCTGGGAGGATCCTAAGGCATTCTCCAGCCAGCTGCAAAACATAGTCTTTCCAGTGCATCCAGGGTCTGCTTCTGGGTCTCCTCCCATTGGGACATGCCCGAAACACCTCACCGGTGAGTCGTTCGGGAGGCATCCTAACCTTATGGGGAAGGACGACTCAGTGAGTAGGGCGAACACCCTGTAACCGGTGGGTTGCTGGTTCGAACCCCCACCAGGAGTTCATGCCGAGGTGTGCTTGAGCAAGACACCGAACCTCTAATGTCTCCTGATGGTGGTTTGCACCTTGCATGGCAGCATCCCCATCAGGTGTGAATGTGAGCTACACTGTTAAGCGCTTTGAGTGCCAACACAGGTGGAAAAGACCAAATCCCCCGTCTGAATATCGCCGACCGAATATGGCCGACCGACCGAATATGGCCGAATCCCCCATCTGGCTTCTTGACCCAGAGGAGCAATGTCTCTATTCCAAGCTCCTCCCAGATGGCAAGGCTCCTCCCATTATCTTTGAGTGAGAAAGTAATATTGGCAACGAGTTCTTTTTGATTCTTAGTAACTGTAACAATGTTGTCACTAGAGAAAATGTGAGCTTTAAATGATAAATCTGGGTCAAATAACACTCCTAGGTTTCTAACGGTGAGGCCAGAGGCCACACTTACTTCGTCAAAGAAGACTGCTTGGTCGGTAAAAACATCTCTCAAATTTTTAGGACCTACTTTGATGACTTCTGTTTCATCCGAGTTTGAGAGTAGATAATTGATTGTCATCCAAGTCTTTATGTCCCTGATACAGGTATTAAGTTTTTCTATATGGTCACTCTGGTCAGATTTGACTGATAAGTACAATGGCGTATCATCTGCGTAACAGTGAAAATTAATACTGTGACAGAAACAACTTTGGTCTTACATGGTCTGATAATGGATCTGTTGATTAATTTACAGTAACTATGATGGTCAATGTGGTCCTCTAAAGATCTAGGTCCAGAAGGACCACCGCTGACCAAATGTTTGATGCTGACAGCTGAATATTTGCTGCTGCTGCCAGTACAGTTTCCATCATTTTTACAGACATTGACATCTGTCACATGTGCTCCAAGGCAACCTGCTTTCATCCATGAAGTCACAGTGTACCAGTGGCCAATCTGACAGCTACAATGTCTTGGTTTGCATGGTGAAAGTCTCTTAGCATTGGATTCCCGTCCATTCATTCATTTATCGCTTTGGCTTTTCAGGATTTATCATTCTCTTTGTGTTACATTGCAAAGACTGTGTTCTTCATTGTGTAGATTTAATATATTTTAAAAGAAGCTCTCACTTATTTTTTCCACCGCCTCATCATACAGTTCCGGATTTCCAATGCCACCTTCTGATTGGGTGTTTAGGGATCCCACTTTTTAAACAACTGTCAAGTCTCACATAAGATTATGTTTGCGTGAGTCTGAGCATCTGCTAACGCACACATTTCCATGTGAAGTTATGCTGCACACTCATCAATGTTTTAAAGAAGAAAAGACTGCTGGATAAAAATTGTTGACGGTTGTGCTCTTATAATCAGTATGCATGATGTCCCACAGTTCAGCAGCTGTGTGGAATTACGGTCATCACCGCTAGTTTCACAGCTAGCGTCTTCAGTTGCTGAAATGTCCTGATTTTAATGCAACATTTCTTCAACTAAATAGTTCTGCTGAATTTATTTTATTGTTTATCTAAATCTTTCATGGCCAATGACACATTTGTGTGTTTATTTCTTATTGGGAAATTATTAAACAATTTAAATGTGCACTGTATTAAAAAAATCAAATGTTGGTAATGAAATTCTTTCTGCCTGTTGTAAATTCACAAAATTTATACTAGAATATTTTCATAAATTGAACAAAAACGGCAAAGAATTAAACGTGTTAAAAAATATTTGAAAAAAAAAAAAAAATCTAAGTAACCAAAAATTTGAACGACAAGAAGATAACACATTGAAATATGTTATTAAAATCAGTTAATGATCGGTTTGGAAGGTGTTTGAAAGTTTCCATCTTACTCCTTACAAGAATAACAATATTAAGAATAAAAAGGTGCATAAAAATACATTATGTGTATAATTAATGCTAAAAACTTTTCAGTTTTGGCTTGAGAGTGTTATTAGCTGCTTCTGGATTGTCACGATCCCCTCACCTGCCAAACAGAGATAGCCCTGGATCACCCCTCATCATCGTGATTAGGGACACCTGAGAGTGATTTGTCTGACACACACCTGTGGATCCTGCTGCCGATTTAAAGGCAGTCTTCCCGGATTTCCATGTCGGGTCATTGTCATCCTTCCCAGCCAGGTCCTCCTGGCATCCTGACATTAAAGTATAGTAACTCTCACAAAATTCTTCTTGGAAATGTTGTTGTTGGATAATTGTGTCTGAAAGTTGACTTGGGTGTTTATCCTGTTCACTCTACTCATTACTTCTTCTTTTTATTTGTTCTTGCATTTGCATTTGGCTGTAATCCATTGGTATGATTTTCATTTTGACTTCTTGACATCTCCCTTGACAGACTTTTATTTTTCCTTTCTAAATCTTTTTCGTTCATTCTGTACACTCGCCAAGTTTCCGACACAGCCAGCATCTTTTGTCTAACTCAGTAGGGGAAAAAAAGAAAAGTTTTATAAAATTGTCTTTGGAAAGCAATTTCTCACAGACAGTTTAGTTTTTAAAGACAATGTTTTCTGACAGTTTGGTGCTAAAGTTTAAACTTTTGAACTACTCAAACTTTCACATAAAAACCCCGCTTTTAAAAGTGTAGAATTTGTAGGTTTATCTCAAATTAATTTTCTGACAGTTTTGTCCATGAAGGTTTCTCAAGCAACCAAAGGTTCCCGAGGTGTTTCGGGCATGTCCTACTGGGAGGAGAACAAGAGGCAAACCCTGGACCTGCTGGAGAGACTGTGTCTCACAGCTGGACGGGGAATGACTCTGGATCTTTCCGGGTGAGCTGGAGGATACAGCTAGGGTTAGAGAAGCCTGGGCTTCCCGTCTGAGGATGTTGCGCTGGCAACCCGGCCCCGGATAAGCAGAAGCCGATGGAACGGAACGGTTCCTCAAGCAGATAAGTTGTCTCAAAGACCCGTGGCCCAAATTATACTTCTAGTTTTAATTGTTTGTGTATTTGTATGGGGTATAGAAATGTGTTCCATGTCGTTTCTGATTGGTTTGTCATGGAGAAATCATTTATAGTTTGATATAGTTTATTTAGACTTTCGTTTTTGATGTTATCAATTGCAACATTGATAGTCCCGGTATAAAAAGGAAAGGGCTAACGTGAAGAACAGTCCGACAATAATATGAAGGAATAAAAATCTGGTCATTAAAACTGAGAAATTTGATAATTAAACAAGTAATTTTGTCACGTTTATTGTTGTGCAAGTTGGAATGAGTTGACAGTACCTTTAGCGGGGATCTCCAGACTTTCCCATCATGACTTATTATCAGATGAGCCAGGAGA
This sequence comes from Neostethus bicornis, assembly GCA_902685375.1. NCBI lineage: Eukaryota > Metazoa > Chordata > Actinopteri > Atheriniformes > Phallostethidae > Neostethus > Neostethus bicornis. Next base: position 4,067,434 of record LR738552.1, read on the forward strand.
CTTGCGTATTTTTCTGTAAATTTAAACCTTAATGACAGATAAAAAGATTGAAATGATTAGTGCCTTAGATTTTTGCTAATAATTCTTCCGGCCAAATGTTGCGTTCCGACTTTTTCAAACACCGTTAGTCAAAACAGATCAACAGTGAGCACGAAAACTCCTAATTTGTGGTTGACAAGAAAGACGAGGTGCAGATGGTCAGGCTGGACCATTTAGCCTCAGACAAAACGCCACATGTTGTTATGACACTTTCAGACGTACCTGTCTGAGTGAGTAAATGGATGCCGTGGTGAGGATCGACAAATCACTCCAGTACTTCTGGTAGGAAGCCAAACGGTCTTTCTTCCTTGGGAAAGACGCTACTGCCTGAAACTCAACTGTGAGGATTGATGAGGTCACATAAAAGGACAGACGAGAGCTATCCATGGGGGTTAGGTAAATCAGATTTGTGCCCAGCACTGGTGCCAGTTGTCACACAGTCACAGACAGATGCGTTGTGTTAATTCACAAGGAGTTGAACAAGCTGTCATTTAGTCTGTGAGTAAGATTATTAGTCTGTGAAATGGGCCCCCCCCGTCAATATTCTGCGTGTATCTCAACATATTCAGAATTTTTGACAAAAAACAAAAAGCTTTTAATCCAAGATGCTGTACAACTTTTAAATATTGTACAAACATGTTACAGTATTGTAACAAACAGCTTTTATTTGTTGAGCTTTTAGATAGACCTACTGCAAAAATTGGATTCCTAGGGACTTTCAAACTTTAGCCTATCATATTTGTTCCGTTCCGTCATGCTCTGCTTATCCAGGGCCAGGTCGTGCGACAACAGCCTCAGACGGGAATCCCAGGCTTCTCCCACCCCAGCTGCATCCTCTAGCTCACCTGGAAGGATCCCGAGTTGTTTCCCGTCCAAAAGATATGAAAGCTCGGGATCAGTCAAGAACGAAATGGATTTGTCAAGCACCAAGGTAGTCTGGTAGAAAACAGTAAAAGTAGATACTGATACCAATTTACAAATTTATGGGGAAGCGATAGCTCAGTGGTAGAATGTTCACCCTTGGACGAGGTGTTTGCCAGTTCGAACCTCACCGAACTCATGCCGAGGTGTCCTTGAGGAAGACACCTAACCTCCCGTTTCTCTCACGATTGGCACCGTCCTGGCAGCCTGCTGAAGTAACGCAGCTCAGAAATTTTACCGTTGAGGGACGAATAAAGTATGTAAAAATGGAAAAAAAATATGTATATCTTGTATGGTGCTGTTTTCGCTTGTTACTAAAACTTCAAATTAACATTTCACAATCCCAAGCTTTACAAGTATGGAACCCATTGCCTTGTGGGGGACCCAGTCCTTCTGGATGTTGTGTTGAACCCGAGATTTGGGTGCTGTGAGGAGCTTTTCTTGGGCTCACAAGATTCTACCCTTGTGCTTTTTCTGCCCTGTACGGTCGATACGCAGCATGGTTCTTGCTGCTTATGGGAGTCCGCTAGAGCCTAAACTGTGTGACCTGAGGTGGCGTTTGCTGGGACCTTCTTCCACCTTCTGGCAGGATCTTCCTGGGGGGTCTGCTAGCCACAGTTTGTGGTGCAGATGGACTGCTGGTTTGCCATCTGTTGTGGACCCTGGTCTAACTCTGATTCCTGGGGAGGCAAGATTACATTTGCAGTGTTCATTATCTCTGAGCACTGCTAGTTCAACCCATTCTGCACTGGTGAATTTTCTAATATAATTATAAAACAACAGAAACTCTCACAGCTAGTGTTACGTAGAAACAGGGTACTAAACAAGTCACCAGACTGTTAAAACTAGGACAATTTTAAGTAATCGAAAATTCTCAGAGCTTTCTAATTGCAACAAAAGACCAAAACTATCTGGAACCACAACACTTAAAAGCATTCAATGAGCCTTATTATGAAGGCAAAAAAATGAATTATAATTGTATTATAAAAAAGCATTTTTTTACAATTCAATGGTTGAAAATGAGGAGTCTCTTAGAAAATAAGGAGCCAGAAAAAAAAAAAAAAGATACCGTATTTTATTTTCTACTTAAAACTAATTCAAAGTTTGGACGTGCATTACAAACGAGATCTAGGATGTCCCGCTTAGATGACTCATTACCACAGAGGGTCCACAAGTACAGTATTTACAGTATACATACTAGGAGAGTCTCTAAGGGAAAACACAACACCTACGTAAGTTTCTACACACTCCAAAGTGAATTGAGCGTCCCCTGTTTTACACGATCACCAGCATTCAGAGTTTTAACGCTTCAATTCATTTTATTTGGAAACCCTGTAGATGGGAACTCGGACTGAATGGCCTCATGACCAGAAAAAAATATCTGCAAAGTTGTTCCTTACGCTAAAAATGATTGCAATAGATCAGCTTGTAGAGAATTCACTGTACCAGAGGCAAACATTAGAGACTGGAGAAAGCAGAAAGTTATCCTGAGAGATATGAAAAAAAATTAATTAAGCATGACGACAAACACAGGAAAAAAAGTTTATGAATGAAACAAAATTTGAAAGGATTTACATTTTATTTAGAATCTATGTTCATATTTGGCTTTATGTTGTCAATAAAGATTTTGTGATGGCCACATGTGTTCAGCAACATTTGTCACTCCAATCTTTGGTCTGAACCGAGAAAAAGGGGACAAAAAAAGTGAGTGAGTCTGTCGCTGGACTACATATAAAGACAGGCACATACACATTCTTCTCGGGGCAATTTCTCAGTGGCTATTGTCATCGGTAAACACCTTAACTTTTTTGTAGACATCATCGTTATTCATTCAATCAATCCTGAACTACTGCGAAGGTGCAAAAACGATTGTGTTGGCTCTTTAGGATAAACTGAATAGTGTCAACAGAAGATGGGTTTTATTGGCAAAGAAATGAAAAGGCTGAATTACAGCCCAAACAAGACTTTAAATACTGGCCATCCTCACTCTAACACATCCTGGTTTCACTGTTCCACCACAAGTTTCTCAGAGATACATATAGACTTAACTTTACATTCGCTTCCGCCGCCAGAGAGAAAAAGCTGACTTTTCTGACACCAAGTTTTGACCTGAAGAATATATTTTTTAAGAAGCAGAGCCTCGAAACAGTTTGTCATGAAATATTAGTCGACAGTTCATCGTTTGAACTCAAATCAGCAGTTTTCATAACAATATACCAACAAATCCAGTCAACGAACAAATCAAACATGTTAAAAAAAATTTATTTCTTCAACTAAGGCAATCACAATTATGTCTTTAGTGTTCAGACAAACAGTTGTGTTTGTTTTTAACCTTAAGAAATATTGATATTTAGAGACTATGCGTGGCAAGAAACGACTCAAACTCTCGTTGCAGAGAAATGGTGGTAAAAATGCCTTGCAAATCTTAGCGTGCTTTATTTATGAGAGATCTGGAAAATTATTACTAATTTGATACGATGAACACATACCAGTCAATTTTATCTTTTTTTTTTTTTTTACTTTTTACATACTTTTTACATGCACTCCTACACCACAGCGGACCGCCACGACGGTGCCAATGGTGGGAGAAACGGGGGGTTAGGTATCTTCTCCAAGGACCCTAGACGTGAACTCAGTGGAAATCAAACTCGCAAACTTCAGGTTAACTATGCTCTACCACCGAGCCACTGTCTCCCCCCAAAAACTTAATCAGAGATGTCACGAAGTAGGTGACAATGCTTTATTCGTATATGTGTTGCAGGCCACAAGGACCAATTCCATCTTTGTCAAGGGGAGTGCTAAGCTTCTCTCCTTTCTTGCAACACCTTTCTTTTTTTAAACTGTTAATCATCCTGAACAGTAATCAAAAACCTGGGACTCTATTTCTAATCTTATAGATTTGAGGAGCATGGTAACGATCTGTGAATCTCGTTACAATGTAAAATATTAACGCAATATTTATCTTGCTGTACAACAGGGGTGCACAACCTTTTTTGTCCCAAGATCTACTTTCCAAAAATCAAACCTCCTGAGATTTACCAGTTCCATGTTACCATCGCAAACCCCAACAGATCGTTTCCAGCCTGCTGTAACAACCCCTACAAAACGGTTTGATACCTACGCATACGCAAACACTCTTTGCGAGGCGGAGGGGCACCAGCAGCACCGCGGGCTGCTTATTGATTACAGGCTTAATGTGATTTCACATCACAGACTCCAAAAATCTCCAGTAACAACAGAAAAGCTGCTAGATTGACACTTTTTTGGAAAAAAAAAAGTCACTAAATTTTAGCAACTCTAGCGGCTGACTTCAGGGCAGATGTCATTGTGAGGCTGATGATAGGCTGGCGCCAACTTTTTTTTTTTTTTTTACTTAATTTTCAATGCCATGCAATCTACCCATAATGCCTTTCTGATCACCAGTCGATCGGAAAGGCATGATCGACCAGTCGATCGGAAAGGCATTATCGACCGAAAGGCATTATTGACCGATCGCGATCAACCGGTCGATAAACACAGCTTATGTGTTTAATTCATAAGCTGAATTAAACACAACACCCCAACCTAGTGGATACATATAGAAATGACAACTCAAAAAACCACAACATACCTGGATTTTATTTCATCAACTCAACTTTCAGACAGAATGCTAAAATGTTACTGTTGATAAAAAGTAACCGACCGGTTGATCGCGATCATGATCGACGTAATGGTCAATCGCTGTACAGTATTTAGAAGGGGGTCCAATATGAAACACATTGGACCCCTGTTGTAACAACAACAATAGTGAATTGAATATACTTTATTAATCCCCATATGGAAATTCTGCAGAGTTTCTGCTTCTGTCTGTGTTAAATATCTTCCACATATTTATGCCAACACATGACGATTTAGAGTAACATACTTGACCCATCTATTTCAGAGTTAATGCATCAGGAAACTTTTTCTTTTAAATGACATAATGGGGGAAGTTTCGATGACAGAACTCACATTTTCCTAAGGCATCATAAACATCAGACATCTCAACTGGCCAGACTAATGTATCTAAGAAGCTCTGAACCATGACATTTATGCTTCACAGCTGTTTGATTTAAATATCATCCTTGGTTTACAACAAACATGCCCCTGATGTAGCCTCCATGTAATTGTATTTCAAACCATCTGTTTGAAGGGCATCGGTGCTGAAGCTGTCATTTTGTTTCAATGCTTTCTAACAAGCAGCTAACGTTTCAAATGTGTCGCAAATATATGTCAAGATTGCATTTTTGTTTTCTTGACACTTATAGATAAAGTTGGATTGAAGTCTGATTTAAAGTGAAATACGAGAAGTTCTTGTTTTTTTTAATTTTTTTAACTAAACTCAGAAAAATGACTTGTGTTCTCTAACTTGTTTTATAACTTGGTTTTAAGGCCGTTGGGTTGCTGATCAGAGTTTTTATTTTTAGATGTATAATCTTCTTCCTGGAGGCTTCGGCGCTCTCCTGACAGCAAAGCGAAGAAAATATCTGAGACTTAAAAGGACGTTTGGCTTCAAAATATTCCTCAAGTATGTATTTTTCTTGGCGCCACTGCATTTAATCTATTTTTAGACATTTTCTATACACGTGTACATAGAACTGTAACTAATGAACCACGGAAATTGATTCCTGTGGGTTATATGGGGTACATTCATTGGGTGTCCTCATTTTCTCACCATGCTGTTACTGTCCTTAGTCAGCAGTCTGTATCTCACATAATTAGCTCATTAACACCTTCCCAAGTACATTTCATGGTAATGTTGACACTAGACATGCACAATATTGCAGCTTGCAGTTCAGACACGAGTAATTTATTTATTACAAAGAAATCTGGTAGACTTGATGATCAGCTAATAAGGATGTACTCACACTTTGCATGTTGGCTGCGTAGTGTGAGTATGATTTCCCCCACTCCCCACAATCCCTCTGGCTTCAACTCGCATAGGGTTTCACCAGAGGCAGAGCATGCTTAAGTCAAAATGGTGCGATGGTTTCTATATAAACAAGAAAAGATTCCAACGGATTCTATCGCTGTGGTTACTATGTGGGTAATTATTTTAAGATGTTTGGTCCACTGCTCTCTAACAACCTGTGGCTAAAAAGGTCTATTGTTTTTGTATTAAAAGAAAAAAGGGTTAGAGGCACATCATTATTAGGTTTCGCCCCGTGCCCTAATATGTGGCCCAGTACAGTTAGCGCTCACACTTCATAGGAGCCGAACTGTGCCTTGTTACACATCTTCCAAACAGGCTATACCAAGGGTGGGCAAACTTTTTGACTCACGGGCCACATTGAGTTCCAACATTTGACAAGGAGCTGGGACAGGAGCAGATGGAGGGCATACTTTTGTAACCGCTAGATTAGACCGATAGAATGGCGCGTTAGATTTTAAACAAGCACGCTAAATGTTACATCAAGAGTGTTACATTTCAAATCTGACGGTGCTAGGTCTAAAATCTAGTGCGATAGCGCTTAAAAACATGCAGTTAGTGGCGTTAGGTTTGAAATCTAAGCGCTTGATGTAACATTTTGCTTGTTTTAACATCTAACACGCATTACGTCCAATTGCTTGCCATATCTGTGCCCACAGCGTGACAGCGTGCGCATCACGGACACACACACATTTTAATAGGAGCATTGTTGTTGTTTCTTTGCCGCCATCTAGCGAGTAAACATCAGAATTACAGGGTAAACAAAACATAAACAAGTTTTATTTATTTGAATTTTTTATGTTCAGTGGGCCGGATTAAAACGTTTAACAGGCCGCATGTGGCCCACTGGCCATAGTTTGCCCATATCTAGGCTATACAAACCACACCTGGGCGCGGTTCACAGCACTCACAAGTCATATAACCCCACTTAGGCTATCGAATGCACTTTACTCCAGGTCAACAAAAAGTCCAAAATGCTGTATGGGTAAATATTTCTATCATGTTGTAAAAGTTTTCACAAGGCCAATGAAAGCCTGGGATTTTAAGATACAGTATGTGTGCTGATATTAAGAAGAGAAGAGCCAATGATTACTTGATTTAAACTCTGTTATCATGTAGTTTGTTGTGATGCCTGAGATTCAGGCCGTATTTTCATTTCGGCAGAGTTCCCTTGTGGTTGAGGAAAATGCCACAATGCTCATGGCACCAGTTAAGTGAAGCTCCCTGGAGGTCTGCGACCTACATAGAAAAGCAGCTCATTTGAATGTTAAAATCTAAATGGTAGAACGGTCGCAACGATCCGATTCAGTAGAGGATTCACCGATGCACTCATAAAATGCACAAACACCTACACAAGGGTTTACTGTTGAAGCACGCTGCTCTGATAAGTAGAATTAATGTGTCAAACATAAATTAGTCTGTCTTTTGGCTAAAATGAAAGTACAGCCACATAAAAATGAAGCACAACCTCTTTAAATTCAGTTTGTTTTTTTATGTATCAGGACATAAACAAATATTTATGGGCCTAATTTAGTCTTAGAGTTTGGTAAATGAAACATGCACGTTGTATATTACACTGGATCATTATTTATTTAACACAAAGTAAAGTGAAAATGCAGAAGCAGAGAGAGGAAAATCATTCCAGTAGATTGTAGCTCAGAGGAATGTTTTTCAGAAGCTGCTTGAATGGTGTTTTATTTTATGCCTTTATTCGCAGTGTGTGGAGGAGGCATTAAGGACTCGGGCTGTCTGTGTGTCCGTCCACCTGTCCTTCCATAGAACATTTCTGTGAATGTGATATCTCTTAAATCACTGAAGGGATTTCAATAAAACTGTCATCAGTTACTCAGTACCAACCATGGATTGGTTTGAGGAATTCCAATTCCAATTGTAAAAATTTTGTTTGTATGTCTCAACGGACTTCACATTAAGGATTTTACAAGAACAAAAACAAGAAAAAAGAAGGAATGTATAAAAACAAACACACAGCTAAAAGCTAAATAACAAATGCTAACAAAACCATTTTTGCACATTCCTGCCCTTAGACCAGGCATGGGCAAACTACGACCCGTGGGCCACATGTGGCCCATTAAACAGTTTGATCCGGCCCGCTAAACTTGAAAAACTTAAATAAATAAACCTTGTTAATGTTTTTTTCCCCCTGCAATTTTGATGTTTTCTCACCAGATGGCGCACTCTAGATTTATTGGCTTTGTTGAATAAAACAACAACACTGCTCCCATTAAAAAGTGTGTCTCCATGATGCACACGTCAAAATAAAGAGTGTGCACAGATATGGAAAGCCATTGGGCCCAATACATGCACATAACAAGCGTGTTAGATGTTAAAACAAACAAAATGTTACATCAAATTCTTAGATTTCAGACCTAGCGCCACTGGATTTGAAATTTAATGCTCTTGATGAAACATTTAGCGTCCATGTTTAAAATCTAGCATGCCATTCTATTGGTCTAATCTAGCTGTTACCAAAGCATGCCACCCATCTGCTCCTGTTACGGCCCCCTGGTCAAATGTTAGCACTCAATGTGGCCCGCGAACCAAAAGGTTTTCCCACCCCTGCCTTATACTCTCCTTCACGGTGAGGAAAAACTCCTAAAAACCCATCAGTGGGGAAAAATAAGAAACCTCATGGGGATCCACACGAAAGAGAGATCCCTCCCCCAGGACGAGCATCTCATGTGTCTAAGACTATTGTTTAAATGTTAGCTTATTCTACTCTACAGTTTGATATCTGAAAGTCAATAGATGTTTTTCATCCTGACCGAAACGGGATGGTTAAGCAAGCACGAGGGCCTCCTCAGCCTGGTGACGCTCAGGACGGAGACGAGAAAAGGGGCCAGTCCTGATAAAGACGGGATGATGAATCAAGCGCAGGGGCCTCCTCAGTCTGGCCACGCCCAGGACAAGAACGCAGAGTATCCATCAGGAATCTGAAACAGAGCTCTCTCCCAATGGGGAGGAAGAGAGAGGTGGATACCACCTACCACCTACTGACTCTGAGAAGAAAGTTGAGGTAATCTTATCGTAACTGAGCTAATCTTTGATCATTTCTTTACAATGTTTTAAACCATTTTGAAATATCGGAGTTTTGTACATCCCTTTCACAAGAGTTATGCGGTACGCAGTGAAAATCACATTCATTTATGCACATTGTTCTCCTGCCGTGGTCGTCATGTTGAAACAGGAGTCTCGTCCAAACACGTTCGTACATATTAAACAGGATGGAGCCCTACAGATATCACATGCAAGAAGCTCAGAGTTAAAGAGAAGCTAGTCATGTGTGAAATCATACATGATGTCTTGTAATCTCACATGAGCTCGTTCGTCTACAGTAGAAATAATGAGTCCGCAGAGCCAAATAATAGAAGAACAGATCAAACAAGATGACTGATAGAGCCTGACGAGTGAATGTACAAGCCAATATCACGAGTCGTGTCAGTGTGTATGACGGATGAGGGCTAACAAGAAATTACAGGGAGGAAAATACCAGAGGTGCTGTCATGATTGGAGCGCTGCTACACCAGAGCATTTCTGTTTTCACCTGTCAGATCCCATCAAACACCTGAGTGCAACTTGTTTGGGTTGCAACAATTAAATTTATGCCATGGTTACACTTTCATAGGTGTAGGATAGGAAGAATGTACACATGTCATTGTCAGTGTAGCTTTCTACTTGATGTTCCACAGACCCGAGACAGCTGTGGAATCTTCTCTGCAAGAGGAGCATTGAATTTATTTTTTTCACTATAACTCAAAGGATGAAAAATAACCATCTTAATACAACCGTACTTTCTTAGATAGCTCTCATGTTTTCCTCACAGGTGCCGCTAGAAGGAGATTGTTGTTATTATGTCCCACGGCCATGTAGACGTGCCATGTTTGACAGATGGACCACGCCCTGCCAATATACCTGTTTTTATTCGATGTGTTCTAATCTTGGATGCCTAGCAGTGGTGAATTTTGCATTTCAAACCTAGATTCCTAGTAGTGCTCCATATCAACCAGACCCTCAAAAACTATTTAATGGTTATAAAAGAATCTTATTATACTGAATTTAAAAAATAGGTTGGGCTCCACAATAATTTTCTGTCATGATGTGGAGTGCAGGTGGAAAGAGGAGGACCCATTTGCAGACAGAAAACATGGTATATTTGAATTTGGTAGTCCATTAATATCGTGGAAAGAAAAACTAAGTTCAGTGGCATGGCATAATGTTATTGACAGAATGTGTTTTTGGTCAGACAACCAGGGAAACCTGGCTGGAAGGGATTGTATGACCCGATAGGGAAGTCCGGGATGTTTGTCCTTAACCAGCTGGTAGGTTGCACAGAAGTGTGTAATCTATAATCATCCTCAGGTGACCCTAATTAGGTTGATGAGAAACATTCAAGGCTCCCTCTGGTAGCAGGAAAGGGGATCGTGACATTGTCTTTCCTCAAAAAACAATCAAGTGGTGAAAAAGTCTCCTATCGTCCATGGAGCTGCTACATGAAACCATCAATAAAGACCTCGTAAATCTCAATAACATATACGAATCTAACATTATTTTACTCCCGCATTATTTACACCGCTCCGCAACAAAGCTAAAAGTCCGTTAAAACAAATCTGGTGAAGTGAACATGTAAATTACTGGAGACAAACAAATCCTGAGGAAATCCCATTTTGAAGATGTTTAGTCCTTGTTTCCCTTCTACACAACCGGTTTCTATTCAGCATATTGTCTTGATCTGAGGTTTCCATAGGTGACGTCTCTCTTTAGGCCTTGTAAAACCACTCAACCTCAAAACTCCAGCCTTGTTACTTTTTTCTGGCTGAGGCCGCTAGTACCACACCGCACCAACAGATCACTTTAAAGATTTTCCTTTTTAAGACTGGAAAAAACAGTCTTCCTGATTGAGTTTACATTTAAAGTTTCATTTGTGATCCCGTCTATTTTCAAGATTTAAAGTTCAGCTGTGAGACTTGGTCTCTCCAGCAGGTGCCTTTTGGTTTCCTACTGGTGGGACGTGCCCAAAACACCTCACCAACTAGGCTCTCAGGAGGCATCCTGACCAGATGCCCGAACCACCCAATCTGGCTTCCCTGGACCTGGAGGAGGAGCGGCTTGGCACTGAGCTCCCCCCGGATGGCAAAGCTCCTCACCCAATCTCTGAGTGAGAGCCCAGCCACCCTGCGGAGGAATCTCATGTTGGCCGCTTGCATTCACGATCTCATTCTTTCGGTCACTGCAGAAGCTCAAGAACTTTCTAAGCTCATCTATAGTTGGTACTGGGTAATTAAGGGCAGTTTTTTAAAAATCCCTTTAGTGTTTTCACCAAGTTGTTACAGAAGTATGGATGCATGGACAGCCTAAAAACTCAGTATTTTCTCCACTTTAATAAACTTAGTATTTTAAAGATGGTTTTTAGTGTCTTTTGTTCTAATATTTTTTTTGTAGCTTTGACAATATTCACTGTAAAGGGAATAAGTTTAGTTTGAAATATTAAATTTTTATTTTTATTTCTAATAAATTTTCTACCTTAAAAACAACTTTATTGAAATTTTTTATTTAATAGTTGTGTTTTACGTGTTTTAACAGTCCTTTTGCTAAATATCTCATTGTAATTTTTTATGGTACATCTTTGGAACAAACCTCCCTGCAGCGGAGTCTCAAAGCAGTCTCATCCTGTCTTTTCATAAATTTTTCAATTTATTATGATTGTTTCAGTTGAGACAAAGGCATTTTGGGAAATACTTTCTTTCTCTTTTGTTTCATTTTGTTTGTTTGTGAGTCCCAGAGAAACAGATTGGGAAGTTTTGCTGTGATGTAAAAAGTTGGCTGATTGGTTTAATGAAACTACTTTTTATATTGGATCCTATTTTCCGCTTATGAAACAAGAAAAGTAACAGACTATTGAAAACTAGTTCCACGGAGAAGAAAATAAGAATAAAAAGAGACAGTTCTAATAAAATAAAGTCATGTGTACGTGTTGGGTTGGGATTTTTATCCTAAAGAAACTGCTGACAAAAACTTTTTAATAAGATTTTTTAAAAGAAAAACCATAGAAGTGTTATATTTATGTGTAAACTTTCACTGATAACTGTTCATTTATCACACAAGCAATATTTTTTGTTGGTCTGCCAGTGGTCAGCCATCAATTTATTTTATTTCGTGCTTTACTTACTGGCGACCCAGTGGAAATTTGATCAGAATTTCTCACAAAAGAATTCCAAACATCTTCTGCAGATGTCTGGATAAAACTCAAAGCATGCTGAACAGTGTTGGGCTAGTCATGACAGTTGAAGTGGCGGCACATTGTTACAGTGGTTAGCACAGTAGTCCCACAGCCAGAAGGTCAGGGTTCTAGTCCTGGGTGGGTCGGGGATTGAAACACTGGTCATTCTGTGTGGAGTTTGCATGTCCCTGTGTATATTCTGGGTTTTCTCCAGATACTAAGGTTTACTCCCACCCTCCAAAAACATGCATGTAGGTTAATTGGCTGCTATGAGAATTGTCCCTGGGAATGAGTGTGTGTGGCTGGTCGTAAAAGTGTGGCTCGACAGCAGACTCATGACCTGTTCGGGGCCTCTCGCTTTGAATCAGCCGGGTAAGGCTCCGGCAACCCCACGACCCTGCTGGGGATAAATGGTTCCGAAGACCAAATGAAACAGTTTCTTAGTAAAAAAGAAAATGCATTAAAATACTAAGTTTTATCGTTCCGTTCATTCCGTTCAGTTGTCTTCTGCTTATCCGGGGCCAGGCCGCGGAGGCAAAGGCCTTAGACGGTAAGCCCAGGCTTCTCTCACCCTGGTTGCATCCTCTAGCTCACCTGGAAGGATCCCGAGTCGTTCCCCAGGCGGGCTCTGCCTCTTGGTCTCCTCCCGGTGGGACGTGCCCGCAACACCTCACCAGCGAGGCGCTCGGATGCCCGAACCACCCCATCTGGCTTCTCTCAACCTGGAGTAGAAGCGGCTCGACACTGTGCTACTCCCGGATGGCAGAGCTCCTCACCCGCTCTCTGAGTGAGAGCCCATCCCTCTACGGAGGAAGCTCATTTTTTCCAAAAAAAAAAAAAAAAAGCTAAAAGATCAATTTTGAAATATTTTGAGCAAAATTTGGTTTGATGGTTTTAGACCCTGTTGTGGTATTAAAATGGGTTTATTTTGGTTCCAACTAGAATTTCTATTGGCTTAAGATAAAAGTGGTCAAAATTAAAAAGAAAATTATTTGACTTCCTGAAACAAAACTTGATAAAAAGTTTCTTTAAAAAATAGGACATTTACTTGGATGTTTTGTTTGAACTGAAGTATTTTACTCCTTGAAGACCCGTCATTGCATTGTGTCTTAATTCAATACTCCTAATCAGTGGTGGAACGTAACGAAGTAAATGTACTTCGTTACTGTACTTAAGTAAAAAAATTGTGTATCTGTACTTTACTTAAGTAAAATTTAAGACCTGTACTTTTACTTTTACTTCACTCCATTTTTAGAGCAAATATCTGTACTTTTACTTCGCTATTTTTTAAAAGCGTGTTTTACATTTTTTGTTACATTTTCGTTCAGGAATTTGAAAAATACACAGTTTTTTAGCGCATCTTGAAGCCGCATCGCCAAAATCAAACGAAGCAGTTGATCGGGAGAAGAAGTCATGAATCGAGAAACATTTTAGTACAAATTAAAAAGAGTCAGAAGATCGTTGTTCGTTGTGTTTACTTCTAAAATAAAAAGTGAGCCATCATTACACAGAGCAGGGGCGGATCTAGAATTTTCCAAAGGGGGTGGGGCTTTAACAAAGCCAATATATAGTGACTGGGTTCCTCCCCCCGAAACACTTTAAAAAATAAGTGTCATTTTCCTCCATTTTGGCGGCCCATTCACTGGCCCTTCTAGAGGATAGCTTGACTTGTCCCCTTTTATTTATTTTTTTGTGGACCAAAAGAGGCGGGAGAGGGGGGGTCACACCCCTGCAGAGTATTTATCCTGATTACCATGGTGACACCCTATAGCACAAAAAATAACATTTGAATTATGATAGAATACTTTTACTTTTTACTTAAAAAGTACAATTTACACCAACTACTTTTTTACTTTTACTTAAGTTAATTTTTTGCCTAAGTATCTGTACTTTTACTTAAGTACAAAAAGTGAGTACTTTATCCACCACTGCTCCTAATTAAAGTTAAATATATTGCCATAAATGCCTTTTTAAATAAGTTTTCTCTATAACTAGCAATGACCACAGCAGTGCCTCAGTGGTTAACTGAGTGCACGTCTTGGGTCCTTGGAGAAGACACCTAACCCCTCGTTTCTCCCACCGTTGGCGCCGTCATAGGTGGCAGCCTGCTGCGGTGAAATGCAGCACATAAATTTCTCGGAGAGGGATTAATAAAGTATATTAAAAAAAGATGTATGAACACAGTTTTAGAAAGTTGTGAGATGGACTGTGAACAATGTTTTGAAAATCTCTTGCTCCGCTTCCATCGCCCTCCCTTCAAGCATGACTCAGTTTTTATGTCCCTTATCTTGTTGTCTGAGGCACTCTCCTTGCTTTTAAATCAATTTCCTTCATGGGGATTAATAAAGTAGAATTGAATTGAGAATGAACCGAGGCAGATATGAAGATCCGAAGACAGTGTGGCATCTCTTTTCAAATGTTGAAATAAAACATAATGTGCTTATCCTAAATGCCTCTGACAGGATTAACCGTGAGGATTTAAGGTTTTTCCTTAGGGGAGTTTAACACACACATGTATACACATCCACACACTCCGCCATCCCGCCGTAATTGCCTCGGTCGGGGTGGTGAAAGCCAGAGAGAGCGCAGCAGTAAGTCACTGATTCAGAAGTCTTATTTATGTTCGCTGGAGTTTGCTGCTCGCTCCGGGCCAAAACCGTACTGCCTCTGTCAGCATTGTGTGTCGGAGCCAAACAAAAATGTAATAACATGCTGTGTGTTGCTGTTGTTCTCCAGACACTAACGTTATCTCGGCCGAGGACGGATACTTCCCGCGGCATTGCTACAGCTACTGACAGGAAATATGAAGCCTGCCAACGACAACGAGGTTTCCAGTGGGTGCTATCTGTCTCGTATCCATCGGCAAGAGAGCAAGGTGACTTAAACATAAACTTATTTCCATACTCTTAGTTCTCCTTATTTCTAGTTCTATATAAATTTGAAATGAGAAGTTTTGCATCCATATTTTTCTCCCATCTTTTAAGTTTCATTTGTGGTTTTTGTATCCAGTAATCGCCTAATTGGTATTCTAAGTATAATCAGATCAGAATCAGAATATACTTTAATGATCTCACACATGGGAAATTTGTGTGTCACAGCAACAACTTCCTATCTGCTAAGTGAGTCGTTGTAGAGTCCGATCACGTACGGAAAGAAAGACCTCCGGTAACGAGATGTTCTCGAGCGGAGTTGTCTGAGCCTCTTGGAGAAGGAGCTCCGCTGTTCGTCCAAGAGTGGGTAGAGAGGATGGTTATGGTTGTCCATGATGGATAAAAGTTTGTTCAGTGACCTCCTCTCTACCACATACTAATACAATATTAATTATTGTAATTATATTAATTATTACAACTGCTCCAAATAGGGTCATTTAAGTATTCCAAGTCTTTTTCAGGTGTAAGGGGAGGATAGAGCATCCTCAATAATTAGGAGCCTATAAGGGTTCTTTGTAAGAAGAGAGCTGTGCTTAAAGCTAAACTTTTAATTTACTTGTCGATCTTCAGGTTGATCTCTTATCAGCTTTGGGTGGTGCAGGGGAAAAATAGTATTCCAATGTCTCAACAGTAGAGGCCTCCTTTAGAAAGACTATGGCCCTGTCCACACGTAGCCGGGTATCTGATAAAACGAATATATTTTTATCCGTTTGGCCTGTCATCCACACGAACCCGTCGTTTTTTTTTTTTCACAACAAACCGTTGTTTTTGAAAATTCCAACTAAAGTGAAGATTTTGGAAAATGCGGACATGCATAACCGGCGTTTTGTGTTTTCAAACGTCACGTTTAAACGTACAAGCGGCCGAAATGTGCTTCCTCCGCAGGGTGGCTGGGCTCTCACTCAGAGATCGGGTGAGGAGCTCTGCCATCTGGGAGGAGCTCGGTGTCGAACCGCTCCTCCTTTGGGTCGAGAGGAGCCAGATGGGGTGACCAGATGCCCCCCGAGCGCCTTGCGGGCGAGGTGTTTCGGGCACGTCACACCAGGAGGAGACCAAGGGGCAGACCCCGGACCCGCTGGAGAGACTATGTCTCACAGCTGGCCGGGGAACGACTTGGGATCCTTCTCGGTGAGCTGGAGGATGGAGCCGGGAGAGAGAGGCCTGGGCTGCCCGTTTGGGGCTTTTACCCCTGCGACCCGACCCTGGAACAAGCGGAAGATGACGGAATGGAACGTTTAAACGTTTTTCTTTTTCAATATCAGACAGTCGGCAGCATGTATCCTCTAAAAAAACAAAACAAAACAAAAAAACAAAAACGCTCTTTTCTTGCTTTTTTTTTCACTCTCAACTGCTCTTGCTTCTTGTTGAGGAGCAAAGGAGGCGAAATAAGTTACAGTCGGTTATTATCCATCACATAAGCCTTCGTAGCTCAGGACTTATGTTTAGATAAATACTGTCTGGCATGCTTGTAACGGCACTCAGAAGCCTATTTATACGGGTTCGCGTGGATGCGGTTATATTGAAAACAGTTACGTGTATACACGAGAGTTTTTCTAAAACGGAGGTCAGCAGATGAGCGTTTTCAAAAATACCCGGCTACGTGTGGACATGGTCTATGAAGACCTTACCCTGAGCAGGTATTTTTGCTTAGTTGATGCACTTTGTTTTCGACATGCAAATTTGGTATTTCTAAAAAACGTAACTTTCTTCTCACAAAGTAAGCTTCAGTAAGCTTCGCAACTCTGACAAATCTCACCATCCTGCCTTAACCTCGATTCTAGAACTTCAAATATGGATCATGCAGATGATGTGATGCAAATGCAATGAGCTAGAGACACCTGTTATTCTCACATACAACGGTGAGCAGCATTTTTTCTCACTGCACCAAGACAATCTCTCAAAGTACAGAATAACTTGTTAGATTTTCTCAGTGCATTTTTTTGTCGTCTGTTGGGTCATGCTGAGAGAAAAGCTTGACAATTGACTTCGCTGCATTTCAAACCTAAAAGTCTGACTCTGAGAAATAAAGAGCTGCTTTTTCAGGTCAGTGTGTACTGGTCCCACGCAGCGATGCCCTCATAAAAACTCACAATTTTCAATTCCTGTGGGTTTCATTGCACTTCTGCCAAATATTCTCGGTCTTTGTGTCCTCGTGCATTTTTATTCTTTTTTTTTTCTACATCTTTGTTTATTCCAATAAATATTCCAGTCTTTTAGTTTGTCTGATCAAAAATTAACCTCTTCAATTCTTTCTATTAACACAACTGAACCAAAATAAAATGAACATCTCTACCTCCAAAAAAAAAAAAAAAGAAAAAAAAACAACCAACATGTCAGGATGAAAGAATCTCACCCTCTGGAAACAGTCCTTCTCAATTCCAACAGCTCTGACAGAAGTTTGAAAATAAAAGATTTGCCTCTTTCAATTGTAAATACTGATACATCAAGTGGTAAATTGGAAAAAAATTACATTATTTGATTCAGTTAAATACTTCTCAAATTTCACGCTCTGACAGAAAGACTCCCACAAAACACATTATGCAAATCCAAGCAACAGAATGGTGCTTGTAGAGGGATTTAGCCCCTTTGAGCTATAAACACACACATTCTACAAACAAGGAGGACCACCCACAGAATGCCCATTGAACGCACATTCATATTTCAGGCAGGACCACCTTTGTTAATTTTGGCCTACTACATTTAGAAGTTTCAGTCGGGAATGGAACCTGTAACCTATAACCTAGGGGGCGAGGGTGTCAAATTTTGATACTCGAATATGTGTGTTGGGTAAAGTTAGTGGTGACGCTAATGTGGTGAAGGGTTTTCATGTATTTTATCTGCACACCTGACTAAAGTTACGGAATCGTTCACCGTCATCTATCAAAGTTGGATGCTTAAAAACTTTGGTGTGTAAGTGGTGTGCAACAAAAACTTTTAATAAATGTAGGTGTGTTCATTATAATTAGGTTTATTTTCTGTCATTATATTATAAAAATTATGTCTTGTAATTTGTAGTGAAAGGAGTGAAGAGGTGGAGGAAAAGCTGGAGAGGTGGAGGTTTGTACTAGAAAGAAGAGGAATGAAGATTAGTCAGAGTAAGACAGAGTACGTGTGTGAATGAGAGGGATCCAAATGGAAAAGTGAGGTTACAGGGAGAAGAGATAAAGAAAGTGGAAGATTTTAAGTATCTAGGATCAACAGTCCAGAGCAAAGGAGAGTGTGGAAAAGAGGTGAAGAAGTGTGTTCAGGCAGGCTGGAACGAGTGGAGGAAAGTATCAGGTGTGATGTGTGACAGAAGAGTTTGAGCTAGAATGAAAGGGAAAGTGTACAAAACCGTGGTGAGAGCGGCCATGCTGATTGGTCTAGAGACAGTAGCACTGAGGAAAAGACAAGAAGCAGAGATGAAGATGCTGAGGATCTCTCTGGGAGTGACCAGGATGGACAGGATCAGAAATGAGTATATCAAGGGAACAGCACATGTTAGCGGTTTTGGAGATAAAGTCAGAGAGGCCAGACTGAGATGGTTTGGACATGTGCAGAGGAGAGAGAGAGAGTACATCAGAAGAAGGATGCTGGATTTGGAACCACCAGGAAAGAGGACTAGAGGAAGACCAAAGAGGAGGTTCATGGATACAGTGAAGAAAGACATGTAAATAGTTGGTGTGACTGAAGAAGATGCAGCAGATAGGGTTAGATGGAAGAAACTGACTTGCTGTGGCGCCCCCTGATGGGAAATGCCGAAAGAAGATGTCTTGTGAATGCCATAGCCTACTATGGCATTCACAAAGTAGTTCACCCCTTGTCATTAATGCTGTGCACCCTGTGTTCTATCAATTTATTCGCTTGAATTTTTACCTTTTCTTATACTGTATAAGTTTGATAAATGAGCCATTTTGGCAACTTTTTTGACTGTTTAATTCACTTTGAGTCTTCAATGCTGAACCAGGTGCATGACAGAAACCTTCAGGACATTGACACTCGCAGGCTTTAGTTCAGCAAACCGATTTGAATCAGGACCAATATTTAGAAAATCTGTTTTGGTTTGAGTGAAAGTGTGGATTCCAAAGCTAATTTTTCCTCTCAATTCCAGTTAATAGGCTGCAATGGAAACCAAATAACCCATTTTATTCTCTTGTTTTACACCAGCAGCAACAATGATAGACAACATGCAACAACACTACCCGCTGCAAAATTCATAGTGTGTTCTCAACAGTTTTATTCCCCCTGTGCATGTGAAACTAAATTTCTTGTTACATTTACCCACAAAGTAGGCGTATTATCTCCAGCAGCTGGTTTCTGCAGGGTGAATTCCCAACACGAGCAAACAGTCTCGACCACAGAGGGATGGCTGTGAAATCGACGGACGTCTCCGCTCACATCAAAGCAATTGCAACTTTCTCCACCCACTACTTCTTGTCCCCAGTCATTATTCTGGGAGAACATTTGATCTGCAACAATGTCTTGATCAGAGATGCAGTAAGCAGTGTAATATGTCTAAACCGCTGACACGGCTCTCAGCCAGATGGCACCTTCTGATTATGGGCCAAATTACTTCCTCTTTTGGCAGTAAGCTGAGTTTCTTTAATATTCATGAAAAATTTATCAAGTGAAAAATGTTTTCAGTAAAACAAATGTCTACACCGGTATAATTTAAATTTACTAAAGACTTGTTTTGATGCCCAAGGAAATAAAAAAATACAACTCGTGACTTAAAGCGTAGGATTGTAAAACTGCTTCATGGGGACAAATGTTTTTGTCCCACAAGCTTTAATCAATTTAAGCAACAAATGTAACAGTTCTTGCTGATTACAGTAGAGCTACAATACTTTAAAATTAGTCAGGCACCAAAAATGAGTTTTGGTGTTAAGATCTATGTCATTGACTGCAGAAAAAGGTTGGCCTTGTGAACATGAGGTCACACGTAAATGTAATTTATGACAAAATGAAGCCAATTCAGTCGTCATTGTGTCAAAGATGGCACCATGTGGAATTTTTTCTAGACATATTTATAGTCATTGATTCATTCTGTGATCCATGGCAACAACCTTTCCGACCCGTAGCAAGCTTTTTGAAGGTACACGCCCCTGACACCACCTCTCTTGTCATGATCCCCTCCCCTGCCAGCAGAGGGAGCCCTGGACCTTTCCTCATCACCCTGATTAGGGACACCTGAGGATGATTGGTCTGATGATACACACCTGTGGATCCTGGTGCCTATTTAAAGGCAATCACTACAGACATCTTTATCGAATCATCAATGTCATCACCATCCCTTGAGTTAATCCTGTGCCCTTTGCCTTACAGCTTTACTGGACTTTTAGTTAATAAATCCTGTTTTGTTGCCCTGCGTTTGGGTCCTCCTGCTCCTTCCATATCCCCATATAATGACATTTCTACTGTGATTGACGATGTAAAACTTCTCAATCAAACCTGTCAAACTTTCCCACACAAATGGTGATTCTAATATGCCAAGTGTCAACTTGTACAACAAGGAAAAAAAAATAAAAATGAATGCATATAGAGAATGTGTTGTAAGCAGAGATGCTCATAGCTGGTGTGTCAGTGCACAGGCATTGTCTGCATAAATGATGACACATTGAATGCGCTGAACGGCTCATGGTAACTCAATAGAGTTGAAACCTACAAATGCCACATGAGCAGGGACACAGAAAACTAAAACAAAGCAGCGACAAAAGTTCAGAAAAACACATGGATCTGACTTTCTTGCTTACAAAAACCAAAAACTAAATCATTCCTTTTAGATGTTCCAACACATTTTAGAGCTGCTATAATTTGATGTGGGAAATAGAGATTCTAGCATGCAGACGTTTTCTGAAATGTCTCTTAACAATTGCACCCCACTGTGTTCATTTTTGCCTGGAAGCACCAAGCTCTCACCGACTCAATCAGTGCTGCGTTCTCAAGAGGAATATCTCAACTTGGAGGACTAGGGACGTAAACCCCACAATGACAAGGATGTTATTAAAGAGTCCACTGGCTTGCAGGCTTTTAGCTGAAGTGCTTGTGGTTTGTTCTGCGTCGGTATTAAACAGCTGTGTTTATTTGGGGTTAAACAGTGACAGTTTGAATTGGTAGGTTTAGAGGTGGTTAAGAGAACTTCTAGAAGGCACCTTTTCCTTTAAAGCTTTTCCAAATGACTCTAATTCAAACATATTTCAAAGAGCTTCACAATTAGGTTATCAAACTTAAATATATAATCAGATTTGCACAATCAACACAAGTAATAACTGTCAGGGTTTTGTGGGGATGTGGAAAGAGGAGAACCCAATTGCAGGACTTCAAACATGGTTTATTAACTCAATTCAGGAAAGTCTGTAAAGCAAGAAGTACAGGATTAACTCAAAGTTTTAAAAGTCCAAATTATAACAATGTTCAGGCAACCCGGGTGATTTGGAAGGGATAGAAAGACCCAACAGGAAAATCCGGGGTGATTCCCCTTAAATAGATGGCAGGGTGCGCAGGTGAGTGGAATCAGGAATCATCCCCAGGTGATCCTAATCGGATTGATTGGGAACATCCAGGGTTTCCTCCGGTGGCAGGTGAGGGATCCCGACTATAACCAAACTAAACCAAACAAGAATACAGGTGTCAACGTAACACTTTGAGGGGACATGCAACGCTAAATGGACCTGTTTATGTCTTGGGTATCTTTTAGGAAGTCTGCAAGGTCTGAAAATCTGAATTCAATCCATAAAGAAACGGCAAAGATATTCTTATAGAAAGGCTGAGCTTGTGGTTCAGATATTAGACATGTTTTTTAGACATTGACAAATAAATTAAGTCTATTTTGGTTCGCATCAGATAAATCAAGAAAACCTTTATTTGTCCCACTCTGGGGAAATTGCAATGACAAGCTCTAATTAGGCCTCATGTTTGCAACGACATTAAAAGTGAAGAAAAGTTCCTCTTGCATTCTGGGGACATTTTCTTAGAAGTACTGGCTTATTATTTGGAACTAATCATGTCAACATGGCAACTAATACAAAAATGAGTATTTGATATTATATGGGTTTAATTAAATAAAAAAATAATTCAAATCCAACCATAATATGTTACAATTGACATAACGTTAGTAATGAGCCATGCATTTTTACACACAATGAAGAGAAGTTATTAAATACTCAGGCTGTCCGTGCATCCGTCTATTCATGCCTCCATAAAACTTTTCTGAACACAAAATCTCCCAAACCTTCACAGTTTAAGGAAACTGCCCATTGTAGCTACTGTATGTGTCGGCTCTAGATGAGCTTTATACGTCGCTCCCAAGTTGTCCTAACTTTCTATCACTGATAGCAAGTGAACTACAGTCCTCTGAACTTCGCTATACCGATCTACACTAACTCCATCTACTGACCTACTTTTGGAAATTTATACAATAAGGTCACATAATATGTTTTGATAAAACCGATAACACCACAGCACAAAATCTAAAAGCTTAAATGACCGTTTCAATTTATGCAGTAAATTTAATATTTATTCTTTTTAGCCCCCCACACGTTTTGACAAACTGGCAGCCTGCCCACCAAAGCAACAAGATGGTGTTGAGAACCTTCATTATGCATTTGATTAACCACTGGAAGCAGATTTGCAGAGCGCACTTCACAACTAATGAGGGGCGTCGGGCAAATTTGGAGCCTCTGAAGTGAGGAGCTAAAACCCAAGTGGTCAAAATTCACAGCACCTGATTCAAGCACATTAACTACTTTGATTGGTCTAAATAGGTTTCTCCATTTCTGCCCTGAGATAGAGTGTGATAGCTAGTGGTGTAGAAACTATGGTGTAGAATTCAGAATTTTTAAAATGCGGTGCACTATAATGCACGTTTTGTGGTGCATTAGGAATTTGGATTTTTTTGTTAAATCTAAGCACGTGTTATAAACAATAATACATTTGCAGTTTTTAAAATTAAAAATGTCCATTTTCTTACCTTTCCCAAGCTGCTTCATCAAACACAGAGTTACGAGGGATCTTGGCTAGTTAGCAGATGATAGGCAGGGTACACCTAGACAGGTCGACGACGTCTTGCAATAAGAAAGTCAAATTAATAATAATAATGCATTGTATTTCTATAGCGCTTTTCAGGACTCTCAAAGATGCTTCACACGTGCATTATTCATTCACGCCATACCAGGTGGTGGGAAGCTACTGTTGTAGCCACAGCTGCCATGGGGCAAACTGACAGAAGCGAGGCTGCCATTTTGCGCCATCAGCCCTTCTGACCATTACCAAGCAATCGCATACGCACCATTTAGACTAGGCAACGTGGGTGAAGTGTCTTGCCCAGGGACACAACGGCAATTTAATCTCAACGACCATCCCACCGTGGCACCTGGGGTTACGGTGGTCTCCCATCCAAGCACAGCCCAGGCCAGCTTGCTTAGCTTCTGAGGTCTGATGGGATCATGCATTGACAGGCTGGTATGGCCACAAATTCTGTCCAATTTTCTTTTAGCTAACTTATCTCTTGAGATAAAGATCTTTTTCATTTTTAAAAACACCAAAAAGTAGATCTGATAAGGTGAAGAATTCATAAACTTGTTTTCGTTCGCATTAGGTGAACACAGATTTAAATCACCACTTGTTTCCTCAGTCTTTAGTCATCTTCACGGTGAAACTATTTTCCCTTTATGCCTTCTCAGCACCGCTCTAAATTGCTTGTTTATTGTCGGAAAACGGAAGCTGAGAAGTTTTCTTCATTAAAATTGAATTATGGCATTAGTATTGTCATTTAATTGCCACATCTCTGAAAGCCAGCTCGTGTTACAAAAAGGGAAGGCTTTACTTTCTCCGCTTTGAGTCATCACCATGTTAATATCCTGGCACAATTGCCTCGAGTGCCATAAAATAACACAGTAGCAATGATTGGAAAACAATTACAGTACTAATGAACACAACATAACAATTAATCTTCACTGAAATTCCTTTTGCATCTTCCATGGCCGAGACGAAGAAGCACAAGACGAATAAGTGACGTTAAAAGACAGCTCAGGGGACTCCATTACAGAAATGAAGGAATTGAGGTGTATTTGTACACAATGGGGCCTAGTTGGGCTGAACATAATTAGACAGGGACTGTACATCACTGTCTTCCACTTACCGGAGAAAGTTACAAAGTATTTCCTCCTTTACATTGAGGTCGCACTGTTATCAGTAGCTCGCCGGAGGGTCCAATAAAATGTGGGTTTCAACTCTTGCCAGGGAATCGATGAGCAGGTTTGATTGAGCGGTTCAGTTCGAGGTCTGACCTGTAAGAAGACATGGTGGAGCAGCAAATGTACAGGTATATGAAGTGTGGATAAGCTGCATTTTCTTTTTAATCAATAGTAGATCAGTGGCATATAAGTAAGAAAGACCGTACTTCCGATGAAACCAGAGTTGGAGCCTTCAACCAGCGTTGATTGAAGATGTTTGCATGAAGCTGATTTGATTCCATCCTGGGTTTGTCTCTTTTCAACAGTCCATTGTGGTGGAGAAAGAGCTGTGTTCAAACGCAATACTCTCAATTTACCAGTTAACCTACGTTCCAACCCTTTACTGCAATCACTAGCTGTGGATTGTGATGGGAAAAATAAGATCACGAATAAAAAAGCCAAAATGAGAGACCTCTGCTGAGTAGCCGGGGTCTTGCTCAGGAAAGGGCGAATATCTGCAGACTGGACCAATGACTGCATATCTCCGGCTCTAAAAAAATTGACATAGCGTTTTCCTTATTGGCAGTAAATGGCAACTGAATTGGCATCATTTGGCCATGGCTAAAAGTTTTGGGTGACGTCACACTTACTAGTAGGCCTTCATGGCCGGATAGCCAACCAGTACCTTATGGCTTCAGTCCAAAATCCCCAGCCAGTTAAACAAGGGGTATCCTGAATAAAGACAAAGGTATTCTTAATTAATTTTTAATTCAGTGAAGGAAGACATGAAGATAGTTGGCATGGCCGAAGAAGATGCAGCAGATAGGGATAGATGGAAGAAACCAACTTGTTGTGGCGACCCCTGAAGAGAAATTGAAGACGATCCCGACATCCAACATTAGGATATCTAATCAGGGCAGCATCTTTAATGTGTGGGGGCCATTCACCGTTCCATGTCTTTAAAGAATATTGAGATTGTACGTGGCAGGCTCATAGTAATGCTTTTACTAAACTTGTGCTAAACTGATCAAGGCAAAACTTGTTCTGTGCCCTGGTTTTTGCTGCCTGCAATCAGTTTGAATCATTAGAAGGCAAAAATGTCTTTCAGTATCTTATGATCAACCCATAATCACTTTTATTCCATAGAGGTGACAATGATTGCGAGATCAACTAAAACAAAGACAATGAAAGAGACATTTTAACTGTATTTGAAGTGACTGAATCCTTCTGATTGCCAACTGGACATTTTTCTACAAATAATCAATTAATCCCTTCGACTTGAGTTGGATAAATTGAATAGAAGATGACCGACAAACTAAGAAAATCAATTAATAATTGCAAGATGCTTTTTTAGATGTTTCAAATCAAATGAAATGTTTATCTTTTCAAAGTTTTCCTTCGATTTCTATCAAACCCTACCTCAGCGTACAGAGCAAATCTGTTTTATCTCTCTCAATAAACAACATATTAGTGAAAAAAAAAGAATCAGTTGAACTCGAATAGCTTAACGTCCTCACTTGCCATAGCAAGTTGTTGGTAATGAGGAAACATAATGAGGCAAACACTGAACCTGCAATCATCAAAAAGTATTCAGATGGTTTTAAATCTCTCCACTGAAGTATTTTTTTTCTATTTACTTACACAGACCACTTAGATCTATTAGTGGATCTATTAGAAACAGAATACATGTGTGTGAACGAGAGGGATCCAAATGGAAAAGTGAGGTTACAGGGAAAAGAGAGAAAGAAGGTGGAAGATTTTAAGTATCTAGGATCAACAGTCCAGAGCAATGGAGAGTGTGGAAAAGAGGTGAAGAAGCGTTTTCCGGCAGGCTGGAACGGGTGGAGAAAAGTATCAGGTGTGATGTGATAGAAGAGTTTCATCTAGAATGAAAGGGAAAGTGTCCAAAACCGTGGTGAGACCGGCCATGCTGTTTGGTCTAGAAACAGTGGCACTGAAGAAAAGACAGGAAGCAGAGATGGAGGTAGCAGAGATGAAGATGCTGAGGATGTCTCTGGGAGTGACCAGGATGGACAGGATTAGAAATGAGTACATCAGGGGAACAGCACATGTTAGAGGTTTTGGAGATAAAGTCATAGAGGTCAGACTGAGATGGTTTGGAGATGTGCAGAGGAGAGAGAGAGTACATCAGAAGAAGGATGCTGGATTTGGAACAACCAGGAAAGAGGACCAGAGGAAGACCAAAGAGGAGGTTCATGGATACAGTGAAGGAAGACATGAAGATAGTTGGTGTGACCGAAGAGGATGCAGCAGATAGGGTTAGATGGAAAAAACTGACTTACTGTGGCGACCCCTTAAGGGAAATGCCGAAAGAAGAAGATGACTTACACAAACCACTTAGATCTCTGGGGGTGCAGCATACAACATGTGTACAACCACTTTGAAGACGGTCTCTTAGAAAAAAAGAAAAATAAATGTATGTTTTAGTAAATACAACTCTTACAAAGCATGTAAAGAACCCAAGAAAGAGACGTTCTCTGGCAGCCGGATCGATTCCAGCCTTCACTCGATGAACCACAGTGAACCCCATGTTGCCCCCGAACTGCCTATTAGGTAATGTGTTAAGTACAGGGAATAATAATACATTGTGAATGAGTCTGTGTGAGAGCACTTTGAGTCATCAACATAGCAATAAAAAGAGCTGAATATGTACCCAACTTAAAAAAATGTTTGAAGCTATAAAACAGTTTCATGCCCAGGTTGAAAGAAGATCACATCTGCTTTGATGGTGACTATTGTCTGTTTTTTTTTGTTTTGGGTGGGGGAGTGAGCGGGGTTTAACAGTAGATCATTTAAGGGTCAATTGACAGAGCAATTCAACATTGCAGTCTCTCACCGTAAGGGTCGCTAGTTTGGTTGAAGGTTTGAAACTTGCTTGTACAGATGGCCAATTTTTATTATGACGTATAGTCAAAACTTGGCTTCAGGCTCGGGAGATCATCAGACGGATTGGGGCGGGGTCAGCATTAACTAGGAGAATACATCGACCCTTCGTGGTTGGGAAAGAGCTTAGCCAAAAAGCAAAATTCTCGATTTACAAGTCGATCTACGTTCCCACCCTCACCATGGTAACCAGCTGTGGGTTGTGACCAAAAGAACGAGATCGCGGACACAAGCGCCGAGTGGGCTCTCACTCAGAGATCGTATGAGGAGTTCTGCCATCTGGGAGGAGCTCTGTGTCGAGCTGCTCCTCCTCCGGGTCGAGAGGAGCCAGATAGGATGGTTAAGACATCTGGTCAGGATGCACCCCGAGCGCCTCGCTGGTGAGGTGTTTCAGGCACATCCCACCGGGAGGAGACCAAGAGGCAGACCCAAGATTTGCTGGAGAGACTGTGTCTCACAGCTGGCTAGGGAGCGACTCAGGATCCTCCTGGGTGAGCTTTACTCTCGGGCGTAAACTTTTTTTTAACATGCAATACTTTACTTTATTATCTATTTTAAAGCATCAAGAAATGAAATGAGAAAAAAATTGACCGTTGTATCAGCATAATGCCCAACTGTTAAATGTAACATACCGAAACTGTGTTATTGTGGATTTAGTTGAGATAATCTTAAATGAGGGAGGTCTCTTGTGCAACTGGGTCTCCATCAGGATTCTACTTTTTCCTCCTCCAAGGAGAGGGATGTACTGGATTTGTTTTAAGTCCGAGTATTTATTTCTAATTTTACTGACATTTAGAAATATTTTTTTCTGTTTCTGGACTGTATAAATGAAAGTGAATTGTCAGTGAAGATAAAAAAAAAAAGTTTAACTTCTTTTGGTCGATCAACTCAGCAACTCAATGGAAATGTTAATCGTTCATCAATAGAAACATCCTCGAGAAGGAACATGGATGATAATTGCTATCAAAGTGGGATTTATACTGACAGCATGTGTGGAGATGACTAATGTCACACACGTTACTAGGCAGTGCTTTTAATGGCATGAGAACATAAAGCGGTTCATCTAAAGATTCTTATAAACGACATTTAGTTCTCCTTATAAAGTCTCATAACTTTATAGTCATAAAGAGAATTTGGACCTTTTAAAAGAGCATCAGTAAATTTCCTCACAGTTTATTACAAAACTTGGCAGAAAGCTTGCATCATGTTGAAGGATTTGGCTCAGTTTTCAAATAGGCCATGCTTGTCTCGATCACTTTTGTTTTGTTTTTTTTTGTCCCAAACTGGCACGCTATAGACCTTAATTCTGTATTCCATCACCATCAACTTGCCTATATGTTGGTAAACTATCTTCTTGAAGCTTTTTGCTGATAGATCTTGCTGAAATGTGGGAAGCTCTTGCCTCTTCGGATGTGTTTAAGTGTTCACCTACGACACCTTAGGTTTGTCAGGATGAAGTTGTGGAGACAGGCAGGCAATGGGAGTGAGTATTTATTATGGAATAAAAAGAGTTCTTGCAATCACAAGGGGAACTGAAACAAATAAACACAACAACGAAGGGTGAAAAATACTCGGAAAACTAAAGCATTGTTGGTTCTAAGGGGAAGAATGGCTCAGAAGGTAGAGTGTCATGTAACCAGAGGGTCGCAGGTTCTGTTCCTCCACCCAGAGTTTTTGCCAGTTTCATTCAACCCTTCCTTGATGTGGGAGACATCCTATTCATAAAAACCTGACCTTTTTTCACCTTGATCTTAGTGGTCACCACTTTGAAAATCTAATCAGTTCATCTATAGTTGGTACTACAGGACTTTGGGCATTTTTTTAAAAAGCTGAGCTAAGCTAAGCTACTGCAATATCAAAAGTGTTATGGAGGGACAGATGTACCGGTGGATGCAAGAATATCCCAAGCACTCGATTCACTCCCGAGTGTGGAGGCATAAAAAGAACCCGGTGTCTGAATGAGAGATGCTTTTGAATATCTCGAATAAAGAATTCACGAGCTCCTTTCTGCCTGGACCAGCAACCCTTTGACATGTTGTACGACTCACTAGATTAAGGCTGTGTGGTGAAAATAAAATTTGTTCTTACTGTCTTGCAAAGAGGAAACTGACTTTTCGGTGGGACTTTAAAGGTGGCACAGAAAACTTTCACAAGAACAAATAGATAGATAGATCATTTATTTATAACCAACAAGACAAATGAAAGTTTATACATGACAAGGTTATTCTGGGGGATTGTACCGGTGTTTTTTATTCCTCTGTGAATTTCACAAAACACAGGAAGTACTTGTTAATTCATTTTCCGTGAAGCTTCAAACAATTCAGGGTCATGGTGGTCTGAAGCCTGTTTAAACTATTATGTAGATGAAATGCAGGAACATTCTGGGCAGGTCACCAATCCATCACAGGGCACAGGAAGTACTTGTATTCATACATCTGTCCTTATAGTGCTTGTTGCAAGTTGAGCCTGGTGTGAGCTTTATGAACAATTTGGACAGATGCAGCTAAATGTGTAGATCAAGCATGGGCAAAGTATGGCTCGCGGGCCACATGCGGCCCATTAAACGTTTTAATCCGGTCCGCCAAACTTGAAAAATCTAAATAAATAAACCTTGTTAATGTTTTATTTACCCTGCAATTCTGATGTTTCCTCACAAGATGGCACACTCTAGATTTATTGGCTTCATTGAGAAAACAACAACCCTGCTCCCATTAAAATGTGCGTGTCTCCGTGATGCGCATGCTGTCAAAATAAATAGTGGGACGGCCGTTAAATTGCTGCTGTGTCGCTGGGCAAGACACTTCACCCACATTGCCTATGCTGGATGGTGTGTGTGATTGGTTGGTGATGGCCAGAGGGGTCAATGGTGCCAAATGGTAGCCTCGCTTCTGTCAGTTTGCCCCACTGCAGCTGTGGCTACAACAGAAGCTTACCCTTACCTGGTATTGAGTGAATGAATGATGCACATGTGAAGCGTCTTTGAGCGTCCTTAAAAGTGCTGTATAAGTACAACACGTTATTATTTAAAAAACACACAGGTTCTGTTCACAAATAGACCCGGATGGACATTTTGTGTCTGAATCATGGCGTCATTTCTATTTGTTGTTTACTGGGTCTCACAAATGTTCCTTAATATGTTGGTACCTGACCTAGTGCCTGTTGTAAAATGAAATTTAATGGAGGCACAGGTGGTGCCAACCTGGCAAAAAAAATACATTAATATCAGCTAAATTCTTGTTCATTTAATTTAAGCAGAAATTCTTTCATTTAGCAACACAATGAAAGACAAACGGGTACTAACTGAATAACTGAACATGTTGGAGATGTAACGCAGAATAGATCAAATAGAAATAAGCTCATTTGTGGAAATTGAAAACAAGTACATTGCGATGCTTTGTGTTGGGAAGACTCTCGAATGCATTAAAGAGCTCTTCTGGAGAGGCGCCGGCTTGGAGGACTCCCTGGTGCTCTGATGGCACTTTCAATCATAAAAAGTCTTTGTCTGCTTAAGCCTGGATCAGTAATAGAGGATGGAGAAGAATTCCCAAAACACAACTCCAAAGCCTCTTGATATAAAGTGTAACAAGTTGCGTGGGTTCTAAGTATGAATGCCCATACATGGTGGTCAAGACTTCTCCAGGGATCATCTTTGTAAATTATTTGTTAAACTTCTTTGAAACAAGTTCAAACATTGAAAAAGCCTCTTCGATGCGATGGTCTTCCTGTTCCTCTTTTGATTAGAAAGTCATGGATATTAATTCTTTTATGTTTGCACATGTTTTGCATAAAATTACCATTTTAGATGAGGGCGACTGTAAAGAATCTGGACAAGCAAACTATGAATGACTAATGCAGCTGAAATTTTCTTGCCAAAGTGAGCACTCACAATCTGGCAACGACTTTGAATACACCCACAAGCAAGAGGCCGGGAACACACCATGAAGCATTTAGATGTTTCATGGCTGATTCCTATCAAAAAAAAAAAAAGAGTGGAAAAAATAGTCACTCATCAAGCGTTTCCACGTCCGACAAGCAGCAGGATAACATCCCCTCTGAAAGGACTGTGATGCAACACACTGACTGAGCTCCGCGGGGCAACTTTTCTCCATGTGGTTTGACATTTACAGTTCTTCCGGTGAGCTGTGGAAAACACGATCCTCTAAAAATAATAAAGCATACAGAAATTTAGCTGAAATAAAAAAAGACAAAGAATACGACAGTGAAGAATTTTCTAATAGCCTGACTTTTATTCTGACCCAGAGAAGGCTGCAGCAGGGAAAAAAAAAGATGTGACATTTGCATTTAAATTATGATGTGAACTTTGTCCTGAATGTAGTGCATAATGTAATAGTCCATCTAATGTGTGATTCACAAGAATGATTTTTTGATCAGGTGGCAGTATGCGATGTCATATGCATCCTAATTCAACTCTCAATCAAACCACAGCGTTTCTGTCTATTCATGTGCTACGACTATGAAATTCAGACCTTGCTGTCTCGGAGAAGACTTCTCTCCACCATGTGAGGACTTCCCACGGACAATTTTAACAAAAATGAAGATGATCATTGCAGCGATACCGTTATTGATTTGCCATGAGAGGAGGTCTCAGCATGATAAATTGCTCTCCTCACTGTGATGCAGGGGAAGCAGAAACTATTTCAGAGGCATGATGAAAGCATGAAAAAAGTTGCTAAAATGCTTCAAAAAAAAAAAGAAAAAAAAAAAGAAAGAAATAGGAACTTAAAAGCAATATGTTTTCAGAAAAACCAGAAGGTAGAAAATACAAAAATGGGTATGAGACAATTTTCATCCTAAAGTTTACTGGACCTTTTTGTATGTTTTGTAGACATTCTCGACTTTGTTGAAATTCTATATTTGTTTCCAGAAAAGTTCTTCTGAAACACAAAGTAATTAAAGCACGATCTAAAACCTTTATACAAGGGCTGCCCATTACGTCGATCGCGATTGACTGGTCGATCGCAAAGGCATTATGGACAGATCGCAAGCAAAAAAAATAAATACATCAGCCTATCATCAGCCTCACAATAACATCTGCCCTGAAGCTGCTAGAGTTGCTACAATTTAGGGGCTCTTTTTTTTTTCCCCAAAAAAGTGTCAATCGAGCTGCTTTTCAGCTGTTACTGGAGTTTTTTTGGAGTCTGTGACGTCAAATCACATTTTTAAGCCTGTGATCAATAAACAGCCCGCGGTGCTGCTGTGGCTCCTCCCACTTGCAAAGCGCTGTTAGTGTGTGCATGTTCATATGTAACAAATCGTGTTGTAGGGGTATTTACAGAAGGCTGGAAACAATCTGTTGGGGTACTTGGGGTATCTGGTGAGGATGCCCCCAAGCACCTCACTGGTGAGGTGTTTTGGGCACATCCTACCGGGAGGAGACTAAGAGACAGACCCACTGAAGAGACTACGTCTCACAGCTGGCTGGAGAACAACTCGGGATCCTTCTGGGTGAGCTGGAGGATGTAACCGGGATGAGAGAAGCCTGGGCTTCCCGTCTGAGACTGTTGCCCCAGCGACCTGCCCCGGATAGATGACGGAACGGAAACATTTCTCAATGGTTGACAGCAGCATTACCGTAGAGACAACCCTGCTTGGCTATTCATCTCCTTTTTTTTAGGGGACACCTTTGAATGATTTTTTTTTTTTTTTTTATTACTCTAATTCCTCAGCTGATTTTCTCATCACTCTGCAACCGTAATAAACAAGTACAACAACATTTAAAATGAAAGACACAAAGGATGCTTGCTTTAAAAAAAAAAATGCTACGAGTGACAGAAGCATTTTTTTGTTTCATTTTGTTTTTTAGTCTTTTTTTTTTAATTATTGTTGGAAATTTATAATGATGCAATCTATATTTGATATAAATTGGATTTTGTTTTATAGCGATTTTTCCCTGAAAATAAATGAATACATAATCAATTTACTGCATGCATAAATTTCTTTGCAAGAGAAGTGGAGAAGTGGAGAGAGTGGAAAAGAGGTGAAGAAGCGTGTGCAGGCAGGCTGGAATGGGTGGAGAAAAGTATCAGGTGTGATGTGTGACAGAAGAGTTTCAGATAAAATGAAAGGGAAAGTGTACTAAACCGTGTTGAGAGCGGCCATGCTGATTGGTCTAGAGACAGTGGCACTGAGTAAAAGACAGGAAATAGAGATGTTTGTAGCAGAGATGAAGATGCTGAGGATCTCTCTGGGAGTGACCAGGATGGA
The DNA here is from genome assembly GCA_902685375.1 of Neostethus bicornis. Classification (NCBI taxonomy): domain Eukaryota; kingdom Metazoa; phylum Chordata; class Actinopteri; order Atheriniformes; family Phallostethidae; genus Neostethus; species Neostethus bicornis. Next base: position 4,100,788 of record LR738552.1, read on the forward strand.
CAGGATCAGAGGAACAGCACATGTTAGAGGTTTTAAAGTCAGAGTGGCCAGACTGAGATGGTTTGGATATGTGCAGAGGAAAGAGAGAGAGAGTACATCAGAAGAAGGATGCTGGGTTTGGAACCACCAGGAAAGAGGACTAGAGGAAGACCAAAGAGGAGGTTCATGGATACAGTGAAGGAAGACATGAAGGTAGTTGGTGTGACTGAAGAAGATGCAGGAGATAGAATTAGATGGAAGAAACTGACTTGCTGTGGGAAATTCTGAAAGAAGATAAATTTCTTTGCAAGCCTAGACTGTACGATCAAGTATAAGACTAAAAAAAAAAAAAAAAAAACGTACATAACCATGTTTGTTAGATGACTGTGACTTTAGACTTTGTTCACAATTCAGAATGTTTTCACCAGAAAAAAAGCCAAATTCTTTTATTTCATTTATCTTTCCTCTCAAAACCACACAATCAACACCGACAAATGAAACAGACTTCCTATTGAATTTTGCTTTTATTCCTCTCATCACCAAGGTCAAATCTCTTCACGTCACATTTCTCTCTGCCTATTTCTTCTTCTCGCAAAAGCTGCACTCACAATTATCCTTCTGATGTTGCAGCCGTTATCTTCTATAATAGTTCACCTGCACAGGAATTCACAAAGTGCAAACTGGCATTCGGAAAGAAAAAGTCGTCCCTGCAAAGATGCATCAATGTTTAACTTTGTATTTAACATGACTTTAAATACAGTTTAAATTAGGGAACTGAATTGTGTCTGTTTATGAGATCATTTCATTTTTAGTAAAATGTCCACCTAAATTAGAAAATCATCATTCATCAGGAGTCTGTTACGTGACTAGTCATTTGATTTGTTCATGTTCAGACAATAGGTTCCTTTAACAGGAAGAAAGATGATTGAGCATCCATGTAATATTTATTGATGTGATTTTACTGTGTTGACGAATATTTTGTACGGATTGACTGAGGTAATCAGTCTGAAAAAATTGAGTTGTAAACCAGTAATGGAAGCAGTCTCACGCTTTTTATTAGCTTACCTTTGTGACGCTGACACACGACTACAAAAAAGACACTATTTGTGATCTTTTTTATTGGAAATGAAATTGTAAAACAAATCATTCATATCAAGGAAAAGGAGTAAACAAATTAGTTTGAATAAAAAATCTGACAGATGTATTCAGATTTAGATGGGGTCCGAACTCCTTTCTAACCTCGCAGGAAGGTTATTTGTTTATCACTATTTCTTTTTTGGCCTAAAAATATTCTGAAACACAAAGAATTAATCATATCGTGGCCATTAAATTTATAAAATACTTCTAAATGGTCTGTATGTTTTCTTTCATTACTTTTCTGATAGCTGTGCTACTTTCTTAAATCTGTGTTTTCACATCAAAATATCTGACCAATCAAATTTTAGCCAGCATTTGTTGCCAGGCAGACTAAAACAAATTGGTGACTCTTTCTGCAAAACGTCAGCCAGTCAGTCACCTTATATCCGTCTATCCCTTACAGGGTTACGGGAGGTGTCGGAGCCCATCCCAGCTATTTCAAAATGAGGGGCAGGGTACACCCGAACAGGTCGCCAGTCTGTCGCGGGGCCACACACATACACACACACACACTCATTCCTAGGGGCAATTTGGCACCAGCCAATCAACCTAGCATGCATGTCTTTGGAGGGTGGGAGGAAACTGGAGTACCCAGAAGAAACCCACGCTGACACGGGGAGAACATGCAAACTCCACATAGAAAAAAAACAGTGTTCCAAGCCTCGTCCCCAACCCGGGACTCGAGCTCACGACCTTCTTGCTGTGAGGCCACTGTGCTACCAACTGCGCCACCGTGCTGTTCTGCAAAAAGTGAATATTGTTAAAACCTTCGCTTCAACTATTCAGATTTTGAGCGGATCACCTTGGACTGACTGGAAACCTTCTTGAAGGCGAATCAGACAGGGATAGAAAACAGCAGCTAAAACAGTATAAGTGTTGGGTTACGGGGGTGAAAATATTGTCTTAAGCAAACAATGACTGAAAGAGGAAAGCTGTCAGAATTGATGGTTTATTCACTTTCCAGGTCATTTATACAATGATCGGTTCAAAAGTAGTTGAACAAAGTAAAGAACTCGAGCAGCATGGGACAGGACAGGCATTCAGGTCTGCTAAAAACAAAAAAGAAAAAAAGAACGAAAAAAACCCTTTAGCAGATAAATAAAACTGGACAGGCTTTTATTATTGCTAAACATAGAAAAATATAAATTACATCTGAAAAAACATTCAATACAGTATCTGAATTTCTAATCTTAGTTGGAGTTTCCCTGTCAACAAAATTTCATCTGTGTTCAGATCTCGTTTTAGAAAGTCTGGAGCAACCAAATCCTCAGAGTTTCCCACTATTAACTTTTTTCCCGAAAAGCAAAGCTCTCAATTTACAAGTCAATCTACGTTCCCACCCTCACCTATGGTCACCATAGGTCACCAGCTGTGGGTGGTGACCAAAAGAATTAGATCCCGGATACAAGCGGCCGTAATGAGCTTCCTCCGCGGGGTGGCTGGGCTCTCAATCAGAGATCGGGTGAGGAGTTCTGCCATCCGGGAGGAGCTCGGCATCGAGCCGCTCCTCCTCCTCCAGGTCAAGAGGAGCCAGATGGGGTGCTTCAGGCTTCTGGTTAGGATACCCCCGAGCACCTCGCTGGTGAGGTGTTTCAGTCACATCCGACAGGGAGGAGACCAAGAGGCAGACCCTGGACCCGCTGGAGAGACTGTCTCACAGCTGGCTGGGGAACAACTCGGGATCCTTCTGGGTGAGCTGGAGGATGCAGCCGGGGTGAGAGAAGTCTGGGCTTCCCCGTCTGAGTTCTGTTGCCCCTGCAACCCGGCCCCAGATGAGCGGAAGACGATAGGACGGAATGGTTCTTAGTTTACTTAGTCTATTCCATTTGTAGAAAACTGTTTTCACAAAGGAACCTCTGATAATTTGCAACGGTGACTAAAGTCTTTCTTTGTTTTTCTTTTAGTGCTTTTTGAAAACGGGGTGTCAGAATGTATAATTTTTTATCCTGCGCAAATTTGACTTCTTTGTAAGAAATATTTTAAAAATCACCAACCATAATTTAAACACTTTAATCCTATTTTAATTTTGTGTTTACCCCTCATACTTGTGATCTGAACTTGTTTTTGGTCTTCATGTGCGTGCATTTGTGTAAGAGCCTCAATTAAATTTTTTTGTAATAAATTTGCATTTACTATGAAGCTCTTTTTTTTCTACTTTTAAAGTTGTGAAAATTTAAATTCAAGTTTGTTTTAAAAGTTTTGTCCCTTGAAGAGAAGTTTCTTCTTTGGCTTCCCTCGGGTTAGAAAAAAACCACAACCGAGCCTGCATCATAAAAAAGTAAAAGACTGTCAGACTTTCCCATAACTATATGTTCTAAGATGTTCTGGTCCAGTTTGCTACCGGGTGACAGCTGAATCCGTCTCCGTCCATGGATGACTGCAGACGGGAGAGCTGTGACAAGTTAGCAGAAAATTCTAGTTCGACTTAAGTTGTAAATAAAATATTTGGAAAATTTTTAACTTTTTATCTAAATTTTTTAAAAAGTTTAAATAAAGCAGAAAATATTAAAATAAGTCAAATTGTTACAAAATTAAAATAATATTGATGATAATACGTATATTGAAAGATTCAGTTGGGTTCTGGTTTCGTTAAATCAATCTGCCCTGATAAACATGTTAAACATGCTGAGAAAAATCTGCCAAACATCACACACTTGTACACACATAGATAACAGATGCTGGATTAGTGTGATCTCTCAGTAAACACAACACACTTCCAACCAAGTCCCAACTGGCAACGAATAGTGTCTCAGCAGAAAGTAAAGACCCAAATGTCATCAAACTGGAAAGATATGAGTTCAGGAAATAAATTTAAAACTGTCTGTCTGCTTGTCATACATCGTATACAGTATATTTATATAAATATGAATCAGCGCCTTCAAATTCAACACCATGGGCCTTGCCCGGAAAAGGGTGGAATGCCCTCTGCAGGTAGGGAACAGGGTCATGCCCCAAGTGGAGGAGTTTAAGTATCTCGGAGTCTTGTTCACGAGTGAAGGAAGGATGGAGCGGGAGATCGACAGGCGGATCGGTGTGGCATCAGCAATAACTAGGACTCTGCATCGGATTGGTTTGTTGTGGTAAAGAGAGAACTGAGCCGAGAAGCAAAGCTCTTCATTTGCAAGTCAACCTACATTCCTACCCGTTCCGTTCTGTCATCTTCCGCTTGTTCCGGGGTCGGGTTGCGGGGGCAACAGCCTCAAACAGGAAGCCCAGGCTTCTCTCACTGAAGCTGCATCCTCCAGCTCACCCGGAAGGATCCCAAGTCGTTCCCCAGTCAGCTGTGAGACAGTCTCTCCAGCAGGTCCGGGGTCTGCCTCTTGGTCTCCTCCTGGTGGGACGTGTCCGAAAAACCTCGCCCGCAAGGTGCTCGGGGGCATCCTGACCAGATGCCCAAATCACCCCATCTGGGTTCTCTCAACCTGGAGGAGGAGCGGCTCGACATCGATCTCCTCCCGGATGGCAGAGCTCCTCACCCGATCTCTGAGTGAGAGCCAAACCACCCTGCGGAGGAAGCTCAATTCGGCCGCTTATACCCGCGAGCTCATTCTTTCGGTCACCACCCACAGCTGGTGACCATAGGTGAGGTTGGGAACGCAGATCGACTTGTAAATCAAGAGCATTGCTTTTCGGCTCAGCTCTCTCTTTACCACAACAGACTGCACGTTCCTACCCTCACCATGGTAACCAGGATCTACGTTCCCACCCTCCCTTATGGTCACCAGCTGGAGGTGGTGACCAAAAGATTGAGATTGCGGATACAAGCGGCCGAAATGAGCTTCGTCCGCAGGATGGCTGGGCTCTCACTCAGAGATTGAGTGAGGAGCTCTTCCATCCGGGAGGAGCTCGGTGTCGAGCCGCTTGTCCTCCAGTTCGAGAGGAGCCAGATGGGGTGGTTCATGCATCTTGTCAGGATGCCCCCGAGCGCCTCGATGGTGAGGTGATTTCGGCACGTAGCATTGGGAGGAGACCAAGGGGCAGACCCGTGACCCGCTAGAGAGAGTATGTCTCACAGCTGGGGAACGACTCGGGATCCTTCTAGGTGAGCTGGAGGATGCAGTTGGGTAATGGAAGCCTGGGCTTTCCGTCTGAGGCTGTTGCACCCGCGACCCGGCCCCGGATGGGCGGAAGACGACGGAACGGAATGTACGTACAGTATCTGTGCACATATGTGTACATACTGTATGTATGGATGAAGAAACTTAGAGATTTAGAATACTATACCGACAACCTGACTTTAACTTTGATCAATCAATAATTAATTAAAAAAGTCTGTACAGTTTGCAGACATTTTTTTCAGATTTATCAGAGTATTTGAAGAATTTCAAGGCTGAGTTAAATTGTTTAGCGTTTTCATTTCTCATCTGCAAAGATTACTCGTTTCTGTTCCCAGCGTGACTCAAACGAATGGGATTCAAACGACAACCCTGACCTGCAAACACTGTAAAGTAAATCTATTAGAGCTGTTCTTCAAATAAACAACTTCCAGATTTGTTCAGGTTGAGAAAGCGACAAGGTCACCAGTCCCTCAGATGCATGGCCACAATTAACCGATACCCAGATAAATTGTTTTCACCACAAAACACAATTTGCTGCATTTTCCTAAACTACTCGCTGCATCGTTGCTGCTGGAGCCTGAGTCAGCTGGTTGTCAATTCACAAATAATAGTTTTTCTTTTCCTCACTGTTTTTTTCATTAAAACTATTTTCCTATCATTCTATGAAAGGGGGAGACGGTAGCTCAGTGGTTAGGAGTGTTCGCCCGCAGACTGGGAGTTTGCGGGTTTGCATCCCCCCTGTGTTCACGTCTAAGGTCCTTGGAGAAGACACCTAACCCCCTATTTCTCCCACCATTGGCGTTGTCATAGATGGCAGCCTGCTGCGGTGTATTGTAGTACGAAAATTTCCTGGTTAGGGTTTCATAAAGTTCAGTCATCTTCCGCTCATCCAGGGCCATGTCGCGCAGGCAACAGCTTCAGACAGGAAGCCCAGGCCTATCTCTCTCTGGCTGCATCCTCCAGCTCACCCGGAAGGATCCCAAGTCGTTCCCCGGCCAGCTGTGAGACATAGTCTCTACAGCGGGTCCGGGGTCTGCCCCTTGGCATCCCCCTGGTGGGAAGTGCCCGAAACACCTCACCAGCAAGGTGCTCGGTAGGGATCATGACCAGATGCCCAAATCACCCCATCTGACTCCTCTCGACCTGGAGGAGGAGCGGCTCGACACCGAGCTCCTCACGGATGGCACCCGATCTCTGAGTGAGAGCCCAGCCAACCTGCGGAGGAAGCTCATTTCGGCCGCTTGTATCCACGATCTCAATCTTTCGGTCACCACCCACACCTGGTGACCATAGGTGAGGGTTGGAACGTAGATCGACTTGTAAATCGAGAGCTTTGATTTTCGGCTCAGCTCTCTCTTTACCACGACGGACCGATGCAGCGTCCTAGTTATTGCTGATGCCGCACCGATCCGCCTGTCGATCTCCCGCACCATTCTTCCCCCACTCGTGAACAAGACCCCGAGATACATAAACTCTTCCACTTGGGGAAGGACCTTGTCCCTGACCTGTAGGAGGCATTCCACCCTTTTTCTGGGCGACGACCATGGTCTCGGATTTGGAGGCGCTAATTCCCATCCCGGCCGCTTCACACTCGCAGCAAATCAATAAGATCACGGTCCGATGAAGCCAACAGGACCACATCATCTGCAAAAAGCAAAGATCCAATCCTGAGGTGACCAAACCGGATCCCTCCAGGTTTAGAAAGTATATATACAGTATATACTGTATATAAAAAAAAAAACTCTGCATTTGTTCCCTTTTTGTGAGGAAACAAAGTGTAAAAGATTATAATCTGAACACAGATAGAAAGACAAATAAGAAACAAGAACATAGACCGTTTCAATTGAACAAAAAATAAGAAACATTTTATGCGACGCAAGCTTTTAAAACTTGTTCTTGATGGAAGTAAATCGGTTACTGCAGAACGGAGGCCAATGAGATTTGATGTAAGACACAGCAGTAAGAGAATGACACATTATAAGATGATTGCTTAGTCAAATTAGGATTTACTACCACGTTTGTGTGCCAGTTTGAGTGAGAAATGGTGTGCTAGTCCACTTGGCTGTGATTTATGATTGTCCATAGCCCCCAAGGCTGACTGCGGTCACTTGTCAGTGAGCTGGGATATTCCCTGTGGCGTTCTAAACTCCTTTGTAAAACAATCCTTGTTGCTCTCAGATCTTTGTAATCTGTGTGGATTTGTTCAGAGGAGTAAGTTGAAAAAGATATTAGATAATTACTGATGAACTCTGAGAGGCAGTTAGATCTCATCTCTTCCACCTTCTGGTCCGAGATTTTAAGTTTCAAACTGACTTGTGTGTGCTGGTTTCCAGGCGACTGATGAATTTTTCATTCCCGGTGTATGGCACTACAGAGAAGAGCTGGATTCTGACAGTGGAGCCCATGTGGGTGGGCATGTCAGTCTGTGGGATTGAGGCATCGATTAATGGAAGAAGGAAGAGTGTAGCAGGGGTAGTAGAGACGGGGCAGTGCGGAGCGCACTGTGGAAATTCAACAATCAGTGGTGGAGATCTATTAGAGAATATATGGGGTTAAATCTGCTTTACAAAAACAGAAACACGGCATCTCAGATGTAAATGGTCCTGACCATAGCTGGGCAAATGAAAAAATTGATTAAATTAAATCAAGCTTATAATCTTACCCTTCAAATGTACAAAAATGGAAAATCTTTTTAAAAAAAGTATCAAATATTCAAAAAAAATGACACAAAAAATAGTCTTAAAAATAAGTGGCAAATAGTTAACGGATCGGTGCGGCATCAGCAATAACTAGGACGCTGTATCGATGAATCGTGGTAAAGAGAGAGCTGAGCCGAAAAGAAAAGCTCTTGATTTACAAGTCGATCTACGTTCCAACCCTCACCTATGGTCACCAGCTGTGGGTGGTGACCGAAAGAATGAGATCGCGGATACAAGCAGCCGAAATGAGCTTCCTCTGCAGGGTGGCTGGGCTCTCACTCAGAAATCGGGTGAGGAGCTCTGCCATCCGGGAGGAGCTCTGTGCCGAGCCGCTTCTCCTTTAGGTCGAGAGGAGCCAGATGGGGTGGTTCAGGCATCTGGTCAGGATGCCCCCTGAGCACATTGCTGAGAGGTGTTTCGGGCACGTCCCACTGGGAGGAGCCAGTGTTGAGCTGTCTCACAGCTGGCCAGGGAACTACTCGGGATCCAGGTGAGCTGGAGGATGCAGCTGGGGTGAGAGAAGCCTGGGCTTCCCGTCTGAGGCTGTTGCTCTCGCGACCCGGTCCCAGATGAGCGAAAGATGACAGAACGGAACGAAAAGATAATTGTTAACTTCTTCATACAAAGTCAGAAAATTCTTACTGTTAGACTCTCCTTCTTGGTGAGGAAACCTCCTCAAGGAAACCCGGCAGTGAGGAAGGAGAGGAAATTAAATATATCAATTATTAGCTAAACTAACTTTACAGCTATTTCTATGAAGGAATCAGCAGATGGGCTTCATCCGGACAGAAATGGACAGTAGCTGGGGGCACAAATGAGAGAAACCAGAGATGAGATGAGCACCACAGGAGAGGAAAAACCAAGAATCAGCCAATTGGGATGTGGATACTTCAAACACAGGCCTCCTCCGTCTGGTGATACTAACGACTGGAACACAGACTCAATCAGGAATCTGGAACAGACCCCTTTACCACAGAGAAAAGGGATTTTCAAAACTGAAATGAACTGGCAACCTGTCCAGGGTGTACCTTACATTGAGTGTGCTGACTTACAAGGTTTGACTCGAGCACCAGTGTTGGATCAAGAAGTTTAAACAATGTGAGTAGACAGCAGGGTTTGATGTCTTTTTTACTCTCTAGCAGGGGTGTCAAAGTCCGGTCCTGAAGGTTTTCATTTTGTTCCTGGTTCATCAGCTGATGCACATGAAGTAAAATCAACAACCTATAACATTTGGCACAATGCCTCGTTGGCCTCTATCAGGTGTGGAGATGCAATGATGCATGGAAAACCTGCAGAGACACCGGCCTACGAGGACCGGGCTTTGACACCTGTAGAGGATAAATTGCATCATTACATGTAAAATTTACAGCATAAAAAGTAGATCTAGATTTTAATGATGTAGAAATGGTGCACACCAGTAGCAGTGCAAAGCCACTTAAGAAACAAAATTCAGACTCATTTAATGGCTCTTGCAAAATTCAGCAAATATTAATGCATATCCGAGCTGTGCTTGTCAAACAGAACAAAGCAGCACTTGTTTTACACCGAGCACAGGACAGAAATGTTGACCCTGCAGGTTTTGCTTCTGCTTTGGATTCTAATATCTATCTTCTTCTGTGACATATCTGATTGTAGCAAGCTGTTTACACCACGAAAACAGATTCATATCTGCAAAAATTTCCTTTGAAATCTATAGATGAGCAACACATTTGCAAAAAAAAAAAAAAAAAACCCAAAAATCCTTGTCATTTATTTTGAAAGTTTAGTTTTGGTGTGACTTCTTCATCGAGTGTTTGCATGACGTTGATCGACAGCACTGCAGCACGAGCGGTGAAACTGAAGTGGTCTAATGACGGCTGACAGGTAACATATTGGCTTCAGTTGCTGTCGTCTTTTATTATCAGTGCGGTGTAATGAGTTTTTTTACTGACTAAAAATGAACTCAGAATGTCATTAATCATGATTGAAGAGTCTAAACTGCAACCGAAAATGTTTTATGAAAAGTTGACTGCTTATTTTTGGAGGGAGGCAAAGCTGCCAATTCAGGCATTACAGCCTCAAAATGGATCATTTTGATCTACTTTTGAGTATTCAGCCATCAACGTGGTGCAGATAACTTCAAATGGTCAGTGGGAACATAAACCAGAGGGTGGACCGTTCCGTTCCATCATCTTCCGCTCATCAGGGCCTCAGACGGGTAGCCCAGGCTTCTCTCATCGCAGCTGCATCCTCCAGCTCACCCAGAAGGATCCTGAGTTGTTCTACAGCCAGCTGTGAGACATAGTCTCTCCAGCAGGTCCGGGGTCTGCCTCTTGGTCTCCTCCTGGTGGAATGTGTCCAAAACACCCCACCAGCGAGGCGCTCGGGGGGCATCCTGACCAGATGCCTGAACCACCCCATCGAGCTCCTCTCGACTTGGAGAAGGAGCGGCTCAACACCGAGCTCGGATGGCAGAGCTCCTCACCCAATCTCTGAGTGAGAGCCCAGCCCGCTGTGGAGAAAGCTCATTTCGGCCGCTTGTATCCGCAATCTCATTCTTTCGGTCACCACCCACAGCTGGTGACCATAGGTGAAGGTAGGAACGTAGATCGACTTGTAAATTGAGACCTTGGTCAATATTTCACAAGACTGTCCCTCAACCCCTATTAGTTTTCTCACCACTGCCGATGAACTGAACCAGTTATTACCAGTAAGATAAAAGCATACGCTTTCAAACCTTCAGCCTGGTTGAGAAATTTTGACTACCTAATTAAATTCCCATCCCACATCTTGGATGGAAATTACATGGTCATGTTGCATTTCATAACCTCATTATGTCACAGAGCATGAAGAGAAGGTAAATGCAGCATTGGGAGTTTAACCCTTGTATTATGTTGATAAATAATTACATTGATTATGTTGCGGGTCATTTTGACCCGTGCAGTGTAAATCCATGCAAAACAGTAAAAAAACAGGTTAAACCAATCAAATTTTTATTTTGGATTTTATGTACATTGTAAAAAGGAACAAACAATAACCTTTTTTTTTTTTCATCAGAACTATTTGTGTGTCAACTTGCCTTATTGTCAATGTTCAACACTTTCCATGTTCTCCGCATGATGGACATAATGGACATAAAAAACATTTTAGGAAGATAAAGAATGGTTAACCAGTACTTTGGACAAAGTAAAAACTGAAGTGGGTCAAATTGACCCGTAACATAATACAAGGGTTAAAGAGGATTACTTTGGAGCTGGTTGTCTTGCAGTGAACTCGCCAACTCATCCAGTCATTCTTGGCCACTCACAAATGTCTGGTCGTGGATATCCTGTTAAGCAAGGAAGACCAGACATCATTCCACACATTTACTTTTGAAAAGTGACTCATTGCATTTTTTATTTTATTCCAAAACTGAATTGAGGGCAGCCGTTTTTGAATGTCCAGAAATTTTCCCAAGAGCTTCTACTTGTTCAGCAAGATGCCTGAGTTATCCACCACCGTCTGGATATTATTTAAATTTAACTGATCATTTTAGATACTTTTCATGTTCCTTACATTCTCAATCGTCTCAAGGTTTGAGTTACTCAATTCAAAATACATAATCCATCCCAACTAGGGGAATTCCTGTATCCAGTAGCACTTCAAGCTGTCCAAGGATAGGGGTGAGCCCCATTCAGCTTTTGATAGTGCTGAGGGATCGGATGGACGATCCTACTCAGCACTCCTTGCAGCTTAAGTAACTTGTCTCTTGAAAATCCAATAAAAATGTGGAGCACTATACAGACGTGCTGCCATCTCGGGAGGCGCTTTTAGACCCTTTTTTTTTTTCTTTTTTTTAAGAATGATCAAAATTTTAAAATACATAAGTCCAGAAATTGAATTCTGTTTTTCAGATAATACTTTTTCAGACATAAGCAGAATAGGATAGAAATTAACAGTGTTGTTGCTCAAATTGGGAGCAGCAAAGTACACTAGATACAGTATGTAGTGGATGTTAGAGCTGGAACTGGAGCCAAAACCGGGTGACAGGACGGAAGGTTAGACAAAACTAGTCAGCTGAACAGGTTGTATAAAGTCAGAGTCAGAAATATCGATTTAGGCGCTTAGAGGAGCTGATTAAAAATGACTGGAAGACTGGGAGAAGAGAGAAGCTAAAACAGAGAGAGAAGGAATGGATTTGATTGAATAGAAAGAAAAGACCAAATTGATTTCTGATATATCACACTAGAAATCCCTTTCCAGGGTGCACCCTGCCTCTAACTCACTTCATAGTTTAGATTAACTACAGCTTTCATGTCACCCTAAACTTGAAATTAAAAACACAACAACAATTGCTGAGGATGCCAGGATGAATCTCCAATTGAATGAGAAGGGCATTTTTTTCCGTTACTGGAACATTTTCCTGGACGGAGTCAAACTGGTTACAAAAACACAAAGACTCATTTTCTGAATGCGTGTAAAAAACCGTGGTGAGACCGGCCATGCTGTTTGGTCTAGAGACAGTAGGACTGAGAAAAAGACAGGAAACGGAGATGGAGGTAGCAGAAATGAAGATGCTGAGGATCTCTCTGGGAGTTGGTGTGACTGAAGAAGATGCAGCAGATAGGGTTAAATGGAAGAAACTGACTTGCTGTTGCGCCCCTTGGAGGGGAATGCCGAAAGAAAAAGAAGTACCGTATTTTCCGCACTATAAGGCGCACCTAAAAACCTCAAATTTTCTCTAAAGTCCACGATGTGCCTTTTAACCCGGAGCGCCTTATATATGGATTAATATTGAGCCACAACAGGTGTCGCAACTGTGGTAAGCAGCCGCCGACTCCATTTCCCCCGTAGAAGAAATAGTGCGTGGTGCATGCGGTGCATAGTTTTTGAATGCAAAACCTAACCGGCATGCATTTTGCACCGATTTGCGCCAATCAGAACTGCGTCTGCCTCTGTCATCTCGAACGCACCTATTTCCATTTGTGTGTTTGTGTAAAGACCCGGAAATGGCTCCTACCAAGAGACACTGTTACACCGCAGAGTTTAAACTCAAGGCGATCGGTCACGCAGTAGAACACGGGAATAGAGCCGCAGCGAGAGAGTTTAACATCAATGAATCAATGGTGAGGAAGTGGAGGAAGCAAGAGGATGCGCTGCGCCAAGTAAACAAGACTAAACAGAGTTTATCTCCAATGGAAAATAAACAGTGTCACGAAAATACTAATATTTTATTCATTTTGGGAGTAAAACAGAAAGCTGTTTTGTAATTGTTAATAAAGTTTGACTGACCTATCTGAATGTTTTTTTTTTTTACATTCCCTTTAGTGCAGCACCATTTAGTGAATGCATAACGTAACCCCAACTTTCAATTTAGCGCCTTATAATGAAGTGCGCCTTTTAGTGCAGAAAATGCGGTAGTTTAAACCCACACGATGCTTTAGTTTAGAACCCATGTATTGTTTCACCAAACGTCAGAAATGGCTTAAATTATTAATATTCATTCAACATGGAAAATTTCATTTAGAAAAAAATGCAAACAAACAACATTCTGAACAACCTTTGACCCAATTTTATGCTAATGATTTTAATGGAAAGATGGGAATAAAAAATAGAAAAGATTTTGTTAGAGACAAAAACTGAAGATGTTTTTGAGGGTTTCGTTGCTTTGTGTGACAAGCCAATCGGGGCTTTTAGTGTCGGCTCTTTTAAAATCCCCCACCCCATTTAGACCCGGTTATGAAGAGGACCTGAATGGAGCCCAGGAAGGACTAAATGGACTGATTAAGGAGTTTAAATGAGAGTGATAAAAACAAGAAGCTAAATATAATTTTTTTTACATGTATTTTCTTGGATCAAAACAAATCAATTTACAACCAGAAGTCCAACTCTTCAAAACACAAGAGAACGTCTTCATTACTTTCTTTTAGATTGAATAAGTACATCTATGCACATGTCTTACCAGTAATGCATTAAAACTGCTTCTGCATGTCCGCTCATGGAGTCGCACCACTTTTCACCCCCCAGTGGGAAACACTGTTTGTCTGGTTGCTGTCACCCTTTGTGAAGATGCTCGCCTTTGGTGGCATAATGCTGGAGGCTGTTTACCAGCACTCATGGGAGCTGGGGCTTTATTCGAAACAAGAGGAACCAGAGCAGTTTGAAGAGGTTATAGAGCTCTGTAGTTTAAAACCCAGGAGAGATGCTGTGTCAGCTCAGCGGGTTTTATTTTAACTCTGGAAGACTTTCTTGTAGCAACATGGAGATGGGAATCTTGAAAGAGGGATCATGGAATAACAAAATGTTTACCAGAAGTGGGTCGCTGAATTTAGTCAAAAAGAATAAGAATAAATCAAAACATCGGCACTATTTCATATTGGGCATTAAGTAATTGTGGCGCTTGAGCAGTTCCATTAAAAGCTCCTCACTAATTTGGAAGATTATGTGTTCACGAGAATTTGTGACAATTTTTGTGGCAATCCGTTGGTTGCATAACACTGAAAAAAATCTGTTGATCTATAATTGGTACGGAGTGACTGTGGGCAATTTTGTTTGGTGATCACACAAGAGTTACAAAAGCAAAATTCCAACAAATGCATGGTTGGACATCCCGGGCGTCTAATGTCTCGTCCACACTCTGTGGGTGGAGGCCCTTGAGGGCATCCAGGGGGACATTCTCAGGAGTCAACTTATGTTTCGACTCAGCAGTCAGTCAGTTCTTATTTTCTACTCGGACTTCCCGAGGGTGACAAAGAAAACACTTCTTTTCTGTCACATTTTGAACACAAACGTCAGTGAAGCTGTACAGCTTGACGATATCACCCTCCTGTGGGATGGAAGTTGTAATTCTTTTGTCTGCATGAGTTGCTCATTTTCTCATTGAGCAACTCACATTTATTTTTCAACATCACACCATCAGCTTTCAAAAATATCCTCGTCTGTATCTGAAAAGCTGAGATAGATTTCTATCAAACACGTCAGCTTTCTATTTCCTCACTGTAAGATTGTGACTCGTTGTCGTGCAGCTCCTCATGAACGATGCTGGAAGAACAATGCAAACAGACACGTTAGACCAAGAAGCTACTCGTCCGGTGCTGCCTCCTAGTCTTAGTAAAAGTGTGTTTGCCATCATCTTTCACAACCACACTTCCTCCTTTACTCATTTCATGCTGTCCTCTCCTACGTCTTCTTTCCCGAAATCACACAACACATTAGGCGCACTGTACAAGGAAAAGTGAGGTTACAGGGAGAAGAGATAAAGACGGTGGAAGATTTTAAGTACTTAGGATCAACAGTCCAGAGCAACAGAGAGTGTGGAAAAGAGGTGAAGAAATGTGTGCAGGCAGGCTGGAACGGGTGGAGAAAAGTGTCAGGTGTGATGTGTGATAGAAGAGTTTCAGCCAGAATGAAAGGGAAAGTGTACAAAACTGTGGTGAGACCGGTCATGCTGATTGGTCTAGAGACAGTAGCACTGAAGAAAAAGACTTATAAACAGAGATGGAGGTAGCAGAGATGAAGATGCTGAGGATCTCTCTGGGAGTGATCAGGATGGACAGGATCAGAGGAACAGCACATGTTAGAGGTTTTAAAGTCAGAGAGGCCAGACTGAGATGGTTTGGACATGTGCAGAGGAGAGAGAGAGTACATCAGAAGAAGGATGCTGGGTTTGGAACCACCAGGAAAGAGGCCTAGAGGAAGACCAAAGAGGAGGTTCATGGATACAGTGAAGGAAGACATGAAGATAGTTGGTGTGACCGAAGAGGATGCAGCAGATAGGGTTAGATGGAAGAAACTGACTTGCTGTAGAGACCCCTGAAGGGAAATGCCGAATGGAGAAGAAGACCTGACAGCGCTCCACGCATTTTGGAAAAAATTTAAGATTTTGAAGTGTGTCTTTCGATTGTCAGGGTATGATAACTTAATTTAAATGTTCACCCGACCAGAATGGATTTCGATGGGTCTTATATGGGTAGAACTTCAGAAAACAAGCACATATTTTACATTTTTGTTTTTTGTTTTTTTGCAAGCAATGGTCAAAAAATATTAAATTTAATTTGATATTTTGTCCAAATAAAGCTAAATAAATTACTCAATTGCATATCAACATGATGCTGCATGATTATCAGATTATGTGTAACATGCAATGAAAATGTCATTTTTTGATATGTTGTCCATTTTTTTGGTTTTAGTGAAATCTTTAGGCACTCTAATAATGGAGGATAATTAGGGCTGGTTTTTGCATTGTTTTTAAAATGAATCAAACCAGAACTGGCACTGTCACAGGACCGTGTACAACATTATTCACCTGAATATCAAATCAATTTGCATCACTGGACACCTGTTAATTGTTCCAAATTAGTTGTACATTTGAAACAAAAAAAGCACAGCTGGACTGAGCTGTGGCTTTGGGGTGACACAGTTATAAAACCACTTTAAAAGCACTCTTTGTTCTCCATTATCCTCAACTCTCCTGTCTAATGGGTTGTTTTCTGCTCAGAATTTAGTGACCTTAAAAAATCCAAAAGCTGTTAGTTTTAAAGAACAGATTTCTGTGATTTTTCTTTCTCAGAAACACCTGAAACCTACAGATATCTGTGTAGACTTTTTTTCTTTCGAAACGAGGATCATGCGGAAAATTATAACACGATTAGATAAAAAATAGAAATCTTTCTCAACTTGAATCCCATTCAAAGATCAGCATGATTCAGCTGCGGAAATATCAAACCAATGGTCTTACATAGACTTTAGAGTCTAAAGGATTTAGAATAATTTTGTTTAAACTTTAGATGGAATGTGAGCAAAAAAAAAAACCAAAAAAAAAAACCCAGCAGTGGATACAAAAGAAGAAACCTTATGCGGACCCACAAGAAAGAGGGATCCCTTCTGAAGTATCCATTTAAATGGAAACTCATCAACACTTTAATTGATAAACTTTTTTATTTTAAAGAATTTCAGTTAGTACTATTATCTTTTTTTTTGAACAATCTCAATGGAAGAAGCCAATTAGATCAGATTCAGAAGATTTTATTTGTACCCACAGGTAGATTTGCTTTGTAGCTATACGGCGTTGGTGTCAGAAACACATTTACAACATAGGCATGAACATTCACAACAGGGAATACATTAAATAAAAGTAAGTTAAATAATACGTCAAGTGAAACACAAGTAAAAGTATGTTAAAAAATATGTTAAAAAAAGGCGCTAGGATTTATGAAGTAAAACGACAGCGGATGGGTCAAAATTGTTCCTATAGCACTTTGTCTTGCAGGTTGGCACCCGAAATCTGCGTCCTGCTGGGAGGAAGTGAAACTCCTCAGATAGGGGATGTGAGTCACAGGTCACAATGTCAGAGGCTACACGCTGCACCTGCCAATGTACAGGGCCTCAAGACTCAGCTGGAACCCACTGATCGACCTCCTGGACCATTTAATAATATGGCTGATTATTAGCTTAATACTTTGTAAATTGAAAAAAAAAACCTGTGGAATTTTTTTTAAGACAACATAAATCAAACATGAAGGTTCTCTCCCTAAAAAAATATAATTCTACTGGTTAGATTGCAAAAATACCAATAACATGTGTTTTTTTAGAACCACAGACTTTGGGAAGCCACGGCCAAAAACAAACATTTTATGCTGATTGTTTAGCTCAAATTCCTCTTGGGAATGAGTGTGCACAAGTGCGATTGTCTGCCTCAGCGTGGTCCTGTGACAGATTGGTGACCTGTCCAAGATGTGCCCACCCCCTACTTGCTAGGGGGTGGAGCCAGTAATACAATTGATTAATTGATTTTTGTTTTTATTTAAATCTGGATGAAATAAATTATTTCTACATTATTTTAACACTATGATTGTAAAAAACATTATTCAGAAACGTACCATACACAAAGCTATTTCAGTCACTGTGTGGTTTTGCAAAAGACCGGTGACCTGTCCAGCTTACTGTCTGTCTATCCACCAGCGTTTGTTGGTCAGATGGATTTGAAAAAAAGATGGATTTGATGATTTCTCAACCAACCTGACAAACTATCTGCAAACTGAGATGCGTTTGACATGTCAAGTTATTTATACGCCCCCTGATACAGTCTACCTCTTTCCACCGTCACCGGTTTCTATTACCACTTCTGGTTGGTCCATGGCTAAATGAGGTGGTTGAAAACTGACAGGCATTTATTTTATTCCCCAGATTGGACGCTCTGTTTCTCTTCTCATCTTCTTTTGGTTCGTTCCTGCTGTGACACAGGAGTAAAAACAGTGAGGAAAAGTGAAGTGTCGGGGCATGAATGAAACTGAATGACCCACTTTCTCCTTTTAGAGCAAGTGTAGATTTTTTATGTTAGGGATTAAAATACTAAATGCAGGGAAAGCCAAAAAACAATTGGAAAGGAGAGGAATTTAATAACGAATAGTTGAAGAAAATAAAATCTTAAACTATAAAGAAGAGATAAAGAAGGTGGAAGAGCAATGGAGAGTGTGGAAAAGAGGTGAAGAAGCGTGTGCAGGCAGTATGAAACAGGTGGAGAAAAGTACCAGGTGTGATGTGTGATGAAAAATGAAAGGGAAAGTGTACAAAACTGTGGTGACAGCAGCCATGCTGTTTGGTCTAGAGACAGTAGCACTGAAGAAAAGACAGTAAGCAGAGATGGAGGTAGCAGAGATGAAGATGCTGAGGATCTCTCTGGGAGTGACCAGAATGGACAGGATCAGAGGAACAGCACATGTTAGAGGTTTTAAAGTCAGAGAGGCCAGACTGAGATGGTTTGGACATGTGCAGAGGAGACAGAGTGGGTACATCAGAAGAAGGATGCTGGATTTGGAACCACCAGGAAGAGGACTAGAGGAAGACCAAAGAGGAGGTTCATGGATACAGTGAAGGAAGACATGAAGATAGTTGGTGTGACCAAAGAGGATGCAGCAGATAGGGTTAGATGGAAGAAACTGACTTGCTGTGTCGCCCCCTGAAGGGAAATGCCGAAAGAAGAAGAAGAGTTGAAGAAATAAAATATCATATGAGCTTTCATGTTTTTATCTTCAATGGAGCTGAACATTATTAGCTTGATTCATCGGACAGTTTCCTTCTCTTAGTGAAAACATTTTGACCATCCATTTGACTATCCAAGTACTGCCCAGGCCCAGCCTCCTTGGCTTCTGAGGTCCGACAGTATCAGGCATTGACAGGCTGGTATGGCCACCTGTTAACTACAAACACGGTCCGGACTGAAGCTTGTATTCATCTCACGGTGTCAGCTGTGTTTGCTAGGCGGAAGTTTTCTAATTGCTGCAATTGTAAGCCTGCAGTACCTGACCTAGTTGCTGGAGTGAAATGAAATTGAGCGCAGGCACTAGGTGGCAAAAAATAAGAAAACAAAACAAACAGAAAATAAGTTAGTTAAACATTTGTTGAAAAATCTTTTTATGTAGTTGAATATTGGTTAATGCTGAATATTGTATTTTCTAATAATGTAACAAGTATTTTTGTCTGCACAGTGGCACAGTGGTTAGCATGATGGTCTCACAGCAAGAAAGACATGGGTTTGAGTCCCAGGCAGGGTGAGGTGTGAATCACTGGTCTTTCTGTGTGGAGTTTGCATGTTCTTCCCTGTGTGTGGATGTGTGCGTTTTCTCCACATACCCCAGTTTCCTCCATCCCTTCAAAAACATCCATATTGGGTTTATTGGCTGCTGAGAAAATGTCCTTCATGCTGAACGTTTGTGTGAGGGGTTGTGACTCTGCAACAGACTGGGGATCTGATCGGGTGTACTCTGCCTTTTGCCTGTAATCAGCCGGGATAGGTTCCAGCACAACCCCTGTCCCGTGTCCGCAGCTTCCCCCGTACCCCAGCCCTAATAGAATTTTATCATTATACACTTATAAATGTTGTTAAAAAGGTATCCAAGTCTGAGCAGCTCGAAAGTAGTGCAGACTGTCCAGATATGCTGTAATTGCACGTGTCGTTCAAACTGTTTGAATGTTGCAATGTAGACGAAAAGAGAAATTGAAGAGGAAGTGAAGTAGTTTGCATATACGTACATCGCACTAATCAGATTTCCAGGCACCGATCGGGTAGTAACAGGCACTACAAGACACGTAACAAGAGGAACCTGACAAAAAAGAGAACAACACTACTTCTTATACAACAAGAAGGAAGACGAGACACAGGTGCAAAAATCAAGTGATGCAAATAGGATCAGGTGAGGGGAGTTAGGGCAAAGGGCAGAACAAGAAGGAAGGAGAAATGGCCATACATGTGAGAATTATTATGCTAAAAACAGTTGCAAGTCTCTGCTGATTGATCCCACAACCTAATCAAAGTATCCAAGCAAGAATAACAAATTTTCAAATTGCCAAATAAATGCTGTTAACAATGCCTCCAGTGCCATAAATAACGTGTCAGAGCCTTAACGGCCTATTAAACATCGTTCGTTTGACTAGTGTGAACTTTTGGCTGATAAAGCACATGCTCACCAACAACTTCTCTCACACTTGGATTTTGAGGTTTTTAGGAAAGAAGGGAGGAAAATTATTATTAGTAAGCCATTAATAATTCACCGGAATTTAATGTGCTTTCAAGGACATGCTCTGAGTCGCTATTAGAGATTTAAAGCTGTAATAAATCTACAGCATATGGCACCACTCGCTCTGCTAAACTTCCAAGTGCTTCATTCATTCAAGAGCAGTTTTAAAGCCGATGGCGTGCCGTGGAGGGAGGCCGAGCTCTACTCGTGTAAGCTGCGTTCCAAGTTTGTTATTTATTGGAAACGACAGTAGCGAAATGTCTGCCAATTGCTCAGCCATCCATTTGCAAAGTAGCATGTAAATATGATTAAATGATGATATAACCAAATTATGCAAGAGCCTCTAATGGAGTCTGTAACCTTCCACAGGTCTTTACGTGAGCATTGTTCTGTCCGACTGATTTCAAAGGAGCCACAACAAAGTAGAATAATGAGGAAGAAAGTCAACGTAAATGCAACGCTATCAGGATCTTTAACCTTACTGAACCAGATTTTTTTCTGTTTGGTATGAAAGGAATTAAAAGCAGGTGCATGAATGAGGACATTTTGGTCGGTGGGTAGTCAGTTCAGAAGGGAATTGGTAAACATTAAACGGGAAGCAGTGAGTGACACGGGATAACATCACGAGTCATGTCAGTGGAATAAAGAAGTACTCAGGTAAACAGGATTATAATGTAAACACTCAGGCAAATGAAAAATATTGAAAAGTATCACTGGTAATAGCGATGGGAAATATCCAAGTGACTGTTAAAAGAACCTTTCGTTTCATCTTCTGAACTGCTTTTCTCTGCAGGGTTGCTGGAGCCTATCCCAGCTGATTTCAGATGAGAGGTAGGATACACCCTGAACAGGTTGCCAGTCTGTTGCGTGGCCACACATACACTCATTCTTAGGAAAAGTTTGGTAGCGGCCAATTGATCTAACATGCATGTTTTTGGAGGGTGGAAGGAAACTAGGGCCCCGTCCACACTTAGCCGGGTATTTTTGAAAGCGCATATATTTTTATCCGTTTTGGCCGTCCACATGAAAACGGAGGTTTTTTCACTCAAAACTGGCATTTTTGAAAACTCTGGCCAAAGTGGAGATTTTGGAAAACTCTCCAGATTTTGCTTTTGCGTGTGGACGTGTGAAAACATCGGTCCGTCGTGGTAAAGACAGAGCTGAGCCGAAAAGCAAAGCTTTTTTTAAGCAAAGATTTACAAGTCGATCTACGTTCCAACCCTCACCTATGGTCACCAGCTGTGGGTGGTGACCGAAAGAATGAGATCGCGGGTACAAGCGGCCGAAATGAGCTTCCTCCGCAGGGTGGCTGGGCTCTCACTCAGAGATCGGGTGAGGAGCTCTGCCATCCGGGAGGAGCTCGGTGTCGAGCCGCTCCTCCTCCAGGTCGAGAGGAGCCAGATGGGGTGGTTCGGCCATCTGGTCAGGATGCCCCCCGAGCGCCTCGCTGGTGAGGTGTTTCAGGCACGTCCCACCGGGAAGAGACCAAGGGGCAGACCCCGGACCCGCTGGAGAGACTATGTCTCACAGCTGGTCGGGAAACGACTTGGGATCCTTCCGGGTGAGCTGGAGGATGCAGCCGAGGAGAGAGAGGCCTGGGCTACCGGTTTGAGGCTGTTGCCCCCGCGACCCGACCCCAGAACAAGTGGAAGATGACGAAACGGAACGTGTGAAAATGGGGATTTGTATTTTTATGCGTCACTACCTGCGACAAGTAATGCACATACGTCATTTGTCTACGTCCTTGTTTACAAAAGCAGACAGTGGGCAGCATGGATCCACGGAAACAGGAATTACTTTTTACCGTGTTGCAGACCCACTTTTCTTGCCTTTTCATCCACTCTCAACTGCTCTTGCTACTTGTTGAGGAGCAAAGGATGAGGAATGCGTTGCAATCGTCGATTATTAATCGCAAAAGCCTCCCTCCTCCTGCTTGCGGAAATGACGAGAGAGGTGCTCTGATTGGATAGCTCAGAACTTACATCAATACTGCCCACTACTGGTCTGGCATACGCATAATCACACTCAGAAGCGTATTTATACGGCTCCGTATGGACGTGGATATTTTGAAAACGGTTACGTGTGGACGCGAGCGTTTTTCTTAAACGGAGGACAGCAGATATACATTTTCAAAAATACCCGGCTATGTGTGGACAGGGCCTAGATTACCCAAGGAAAGCCCACACATACATGGGGAGAACATGCAAACTCCACACTGATAAGCCAGTGTTCCAAGCCTCATCTCCATTCGGGGACTTGAACTTGCAACCTTCTTGCTATTAGGCCACTGTGCTAACCACTGCACCACCCTTTGAAAGAGCCTAGTTATGATATTTTTAAATTTTCAGGGTCTTTTGTAAGGGTATATATGGTAATATTCGTCTACTTAAACAGTCCAATCCTCTATTGTTTTTAATGAGCCAGAACCCAAAAATAAAAGCATCCTGATTTAAAGTCCTGTCCCTTTAAATGGCATTATTATGTGAATCAACTTTTTGAATCTTTCTGTATTGACGTTATTTACATATTAAAACATACCGGAAGTGCTTTTCTATTTCATTCATACGTGTTTGAAAAATTTTGGAGCTCTTCCGTCCAGTGTTCGAATTCTCTTTGAACATCAGTTTCACTGGTGATACAATTTAAAATGTTTTGTGTTCTCTTAATTCTTTTGTGGGTCTTTCAATCAAAAGTGGGTTAAAACATTTTAAAACATAGTAATTTAAGACACATTTATTATGTTCAGACAAACTCAAAACTTTTTTTTGCTCAGAAAAATATGCTGATAAATAATAATTTCTAAAGGTTTTATATAAAATTTACAACAAATGTTTGCTAAATGTCCAAATCTGTGCTAAATACATGGTCTGTTCCATCGTCTTCCGCTTATCAGGGGCCAGATCACGGGGTCAACAGCCTCAGACGGGAAGCCCAGGATTCTCTCACCCGAGCTGCATCCTCCAGCTCACCCGGAAGGATCCTGAGTCGTTCCCCGGCCAGTTGTGAGACATAGTCTCTCCAGCGGGTCCCCAGTCTGCCTTTTGGTCTCCTCCCAGTGGGACGTGCCAAAAAATACATGGTCATTTACTTTATTTCAAATAACTTACTTTGTTCATCCCTCAACAGGAAAATTTGTTTGCTGCATTACACCGCAGCAGGCTGCCATGATGGTACCAGTGGTGGGAGAAACGGGGGCTTAGGTGTCTTCCCTGAGGATACCTAGGCATGAGCTCAGTGGGATTCGAACTGGGTTCTTCCAGTTCAAGGGCAACATTCTACCACTGAGCCATCGCATCCTCCCTAATAATTATTATACCCAAAAATAATCATTAATTGTAATTTTGTTGATTTTAAGTACAATGTCGTAAACACATGAATTAGCAGGCAGTCCTTGGGACGAGAACCAAAGGTCCCCGGGAAGCACTGAGTGTGAGAATGTGACCTCGATGAGGGGATTTTGGGCTTCTTTGCTGGGGTTGTTGACCCCTCAACTCTTGCTGTGTACAAGCAAAAGAAAACCATACGATATCACTGCTAAAAGACCTCTTTTTGTGACACCAATAAAGAAAATGTGCAACAAATAGCCTCAAAATTTCATGTAACTCTCCTTTATTTAGTAGTTTTTTTATACAGATAAATAACACACGGACAGGCTGAGGTCTGCATTGTGGTGCTTTTAGAAAAACCTATTCCGCAGCACCGAGTTGCTTTAAACCAAAAGTTCCTCTTTTATTGGATGTTAGAAAGCATTGATGGGAATCACTTTCTCCTGTTCTAATCATCACCACACCATTCCTAATAGAGCTCTTATTTGCAAACAGATTAATCGGCTCATTTAAATCTCACATTGGCCCCCTGTGATTAAATTCAAGAGTGCAAAAGACAAGAGAGAGCAAATTGGTGTCTTTCCCCTCAAGATGTGTATACGTGTTCATCGCAGTGGTTCGGTTCTGTCATGCGACGTGTTGTGGCAGCTTTATGAGGCCATTTTTCTCCGGATAGATGAGCGTGTGAGTGTGATGGTCGGAAACGCAGCGGTAGCGGAGAGAATATTGGTTCATTGTGGAAATACACAGCACATAAGCTCAGTGCCCTTGAATTCCAGCCTTGGACCTCTGCTGCATTTCATCTCTCTTGCTTTGCTGTCAAGAGATCAAATAATAGCAAAGCTAATTTCAGAAATGGAGCGACTACGGTGCACAGTTTTATTCTTTAACTAAAACCCAAAGCTAAATGATGATCATGGTCAGAGAGGATTGCTCTGTCTGTGTTACATAGTACTAACTGTGTAGTAATAATACACATATACACATGCTAAACTCTCCTACATACTAAATTAGGGGTGCCCACACAGTTTGAGCAATTTATAAAATGACTGGGTCCAAATGACCTACCCTGAATAAAACATATACAGTTTGTAGATTAATACATTGCATGTTACATTATTTTTACTATGTTATTGGTAACATGTTATTCTCATTATTTTTTTTTTTTAAATAAAGTGTACATAATGTAGGCATCAGGTGCCAGTAAGAGGACTTATCAAGAATGCCAGAGCAAATTCTTCACACTTTTAACGTTCCGAAAAACAGGCTGGCTGCCACGACGGCGCCAATGGTGGAAGAAATGAGGGGTTAGGTGTCTTCTCCAAGGACCCTAGAATCAAACTCAGTGGGAATCGAACCTGCGAACTTCCAGTTAACTTCCGGTCCACTGACGAACACTCTAGCACTGAGCCACCATCTCCCCCGTTATGTATATATATTTGCATGTCATATTCAATTCAATTTTATTTGTATAGCTCAAAATCACAGAATTTCTGTCTCAATGGGCTTCACGAGAAAAAGAGGAATGTATTAACACAAATACACAGCAAGAAAAATAACTAACAAATGCTAACTAAACAAGACTAGCACATTAATGCACTTAGACTCTCCTTCACGATGATGAAAAACTCCAAAAAAAAAAACCATCAGTGGGGAAAAAAATAAGAAACCTTGTGGGGATCCACATGAAAGAGAGATCCCTCCCCCGGGACGAGCAAACAATGTGTCAAAGATTATTGTTTAAATATTAACTTATTCTACTCTACAGCTAAACATCTAAAGAAGTCAGTAGATGTTCTTCATCCTGATGGAAACACGGGGGAGTCCTCAGCCCAGCGATGCCCTGGACAGGGATGAGGAGTCATTTAAATGACATGCATATATATGCATGCGTAATCAGCATCCATGAATTAAATGGTAGTAATTTTTCAGTTTAAATGAATCTACTAATCAAATAATGACAAAAAATGGAAGTAAACGGAGTGGATTATTTTTTATTATTTTAGATTTCTAATTGTTCTTTTCTTTGGAAGGGTATGGGAGTGTTTTAGTGTCTCTGTATCTTTGTGTTTTTGAGTAGCTGGTGGCAGCATTTTTTTAAAAAATGTTTAAGTTTTTCTTTTTGTGAAATAATAGTAATACGGTTGAACTCGTCAGGGACTCAGCTTTCATACAATATTCCATTTGCTTGTGTAGCATGATTTATCAGTGAGGTAACTATTGAAATGCATCTCCTAATCTTGTAGGTTTTTTTTTTTTTTTCGCTCAATTTGATGTGCAAATTGGTCGTATTTGTACATAGTATGCACAGGATTTTGAGTCTTCTGCTGGATTGAGTTTCAGCGTCCCCTGTTTGTAAAAAGGTTAAAAATAGCACCCAAACCCCAGTTGGTGGATCATATTTGTGCCATGAGGCTTCTATGTGTGTAATCAAGGCCTTTGTGCATTTGTGCAGCTGCATTTAGGCAAATCCCTGTACTACTGGCACTTGTCAATATTTCTTGAATAAGCTGCTGAAATCCGAATCTCTCAGTGAGAAAGTTTGTTGTGATTGACCGTGCGTGGCCAGAAACCTATAATTTTATCGATATTATGTGATTGTTTTTTCAAAAATTATTCCTCTGCAGTGATCCTTTTCATGTTTTTTATTCAAGTACCTCAACCAGGGCAGTGGCTGACCATTTTGATGTCTTAAGAACAAATGCATTTCAGTTGTGACGTCATGACGTCATTGTGTCCTGGAACATGTGCGACTGCGACAAAACACGGAAAAGGGAGCCGGGCATTTTTTTTTTTTTTTTTTTTACAAATTTAATTTCAGTTTCCATTTTTGTGCCGCCCCCAGCACCCTCCGTCCTCCATGGAACGTTCATACCCACATGCGTTGCACTTAGTGCACGTCTAGGGTTCGACTGCCCTAAAATCAACTGTTGGAGACTAAAAAATGAGCAAAATGAGCTCTTTTTTTAATCCATTTGTTCCATCTCTGTACTCACCATTTTATTTCTGAGGTTGAGTTTGAGTTGAAACAGCACAATCTAAACCACCTAATGTACCACTTTTAGAGATTAATTCCAACATCTCAAGTAACTCGTAAGACAAACCTTAACAAGACGTTTAGAAACAAGTCGGAAAGTCTTTGATGAGAATGCAGTTGTTTTTTGTTAATCGTGAGAGTTATTTTCTAAAATTAGTCTGCAATAGTTGAAATGTGATGTTGTCAACTTTTTTCAATTATTGAAAGATGTTTTAAGTCTTTTAAACCCTTCATCACACACTTGAATAAACAGGAAACGTCATGCTGAAGAAAATAAAGCTGAAAAATTGCACTAAAAAATGCAGTAAAACAGCAAGTGGAACAAATGTGGCCTGCGTTCTGGTGTTGATCTGAAAAAGAGGTTTAAATATTTGGCTAAAGCAGAAATAATCCAGTTTTGAACCTCTACAACATCCTGGGATCTTCGCCACAAGTTGGAAAAAAAAAAACTCAGCAAGGTTTCCAATGCCACCCTGGAACTTATCCGAGGTCTTTCCTGGGAGCTCCTCCAATAGAATGTCACTGGATCACCTTGCCATTGAAACATCCAGGGGGCGTTCTGCCCAGTTTCCCCTGTGTTGAACTGAATGTTACTGATGTATGTCTTCTTGGAAAGGCAAATGATGTACATCCCAGAAGCAGTTAGACACACTCTGGGTGCAGTTAGACTTGAACCATCTGCTTGTTTACCCAGATGCTCGCCATGGCAGGGGACCAGGGAGTCTTTGGTTGCTGTTCATTTCTGACATCTGTTTTACATAAAACCTTAAGATGGAACATTTAAACAGGGAGCACTGGTGCCATTTGGAATACATTGTTATTTTGTCAAAATCAAGACACAAAACAGAAATGGTTTTTTTTTGGTAAAGTTGGTTTGTTTGAATGAATTCATTAATGGAACGTCCAGGGATCAAACAACATGCCTTGTCCACCCAACAACACAAAGTTTACTCATAATGTATGGTTGGGGACATTGACCTTGACCCTGAAAACCCAATCAGTTCATTAAAGCTGGTACTGAGCAGCAGTTTTATTGAAATCCCTGTGCGGGTTTGAGAATTATTAGTTCGTAAAAGTATTTTGGAATCATGCAATCAAGTACAGCCCAAGTGCTTAACGCCTTCACCAAATTTGGTGGGCAAATGTGTTAAAAGTACTGGAAATTTCTAGTTTAAGATTTGTTATCATGTTAATTAATTAGTATTGGAGCTTCAGAGCAAGACGTTTGCAGGTTGAATAAAACCTCTGCTTGAATACTTTCTACAGCAGACCTGGGCAAAATAAGGCCTGCGGGCCACATCCGGCCCTTTGTACGTCCCTGTCCGGCCCGCGTGAGACCAATCATAAACACCATAAATTAAACTTTCTTTTTTTTAACTTTTATTTTGAAATTTCATTTTTATTTTATTTTGAAAAGCGTTACGCCGCTACGTATGCACGTCTTAGACTTTTACTCCGCCCTCAAAGAGGAGAACTTTCCACACCTGAGGAGGCATGCTCAGAGGATCCTAGTCCTCTTTGGATCTACCTATCAATGTGAACAGACATTCTCAGTTATGAAGTTCAACAAATCCAAACACAGATCCTCTATGACTGATGACCACCTCTCAGCTGTCCTTCGCATAGCCACTTCAGACATTCCGCCAGATTTCAATGTTCAAGCCCAGAACAGACTGGATTATTCTCACTAAAGAGGTAACATGAGGTGGAAAGCATTACAAGTTATTGTTTGTGGAGATTAACAAGTTAAAAAATAAATTGCACTGGTTCAATTATTGTTTTTCTTATTTAACCAGTTTCACATAACCTAATATACATATGTACAGAGTGCTTTATTCTTCTGATTATCAGTACCAGCTACGTATTTTACAATGAAAGAAAGTTGGTGGCCCTCTGACACAATTCAGGCTTCTCATGCGGCCCCTGATAAAAATTAATTGCCCACCCCTGTTCTACAGTATGTAGAGTTTGTGTATTCTCCGTCTACGTGTGGAGGTTCTACATTGATTTACAGTATATGTCTTCTCTCACCAATCCAAAACATGCACACAAACTTACCCCAGGCCTCATTAATTAAGACTCACCTTGCTCCTAACACGCAAACTGGAGATTTATTAAAAACTTTTGCTCATCCGATCAGGTCATCTAAGCTTTATATTTAGTATCCGCTACGTGCCTCAGGCATGAGCCAACTTGATCTCCATCCCATCCCAGTCACACCTCTGGGATGTCAAATATGGATCATGCAAATGATGTCATGCATATACAATTTTTTTCAAATGTACCGTTTCCCTGGAAGCCAGGGACACTATTATGGTGTAGGTAGGCTTACGAGGCCCAGCTCCAAGAGGATAACTTTTAGCAGTCTAAAGCAACATATTGATCATTTATCCTGTTAGAGCAAAAATTCTGAGTGGTCATGAAATGATGTTTTGTGTCTGAATGAACCATTTGTACGCAGATTTTTGACTGGTTTTAATCTGTCTCAGCTCAGACACTTAAAAAGTGTTTGTTTCCAACCGTCAACTATCCAACAGGTGTGTCCACACCCAGAGACATGCTGACTGTTTTAATTATATCATCATTATTGGACCAAATGCCTTATTGTATAAGATGTGGAATGGGTGGACGACTGTGGACAGTTTCAACTAGAGTTCAAATTTGGTGATGGAGCATCTTTTCCACAAGATGGCCCCTTTTTTTTGAACGATTGGCATTTTTGTGTGCTTTTTAATTGTTTCCTTGCTGCTTCATTTCACTGTCTTCAGTTCACTTCAGGTTTTATGCACAAGTGCCATTGTTTCACCATGTCATAAGATTTGCGTAATGCAGCATCTGACTTTGCTGAATGTTTTGAAAGAGTACAAGCACATATTTATCGATCAGTCAAATTCCATAGAAGTTGGTGTATACATGGACTTGTATAACTAAAACTTGTAAAACTATGCTCCTTGTCTTTCTCATTGTTCTTTACGGCAGAAACTAGTACATCCTAAAGACAAGATGCCTACAGAAAAACAGAGCAATGTAGTTTATTCGATCCGATGCAGTGAAGGGAGCTGCAAAGAACACTACATTGGGGAAACTAAGCAGCCGCTCCACTAAAGACTTTACCAACACAGAAGAGAAGCCTCAAGTGGGCCACAGTCTGCCGTACATTTGCATCTTAAATCCACCAAACACACTTTTGAGGACAGTGAGGTGAAGATTCTAAGTAGAGAGAAAGGATGGTTCGAAAGAGGGGTGAAGTAAGCCATCTTTGTGATGAAAGAAAATCCCTCACTGAATCGGAGTGGAGGCGTTAGATACATTTTGCCCGGTATTTACAGCAGCCTTTTGAAGCCATGGACAAAAGATGACACCTCGTGACCCAGTTTCACGCCTCTCGTTGGCAGGAACTTCTATTCACTAGGCTTTTAGCATTTTTATAATAGGGCTCGTTTACTGGTCTGTGGCTACAATAGAAGCCATTCACGGCCATCTTATGTAACACAGTCTCATTGGTCGAGCCCTGCCTTACTATTTTTTTTTTTACCTTTTTTTACCTTTTACTCAGGTTAGTATAAATAGATCCAGTTTTCAGTCCATTTTATTCAGATTGAAAATGATTTCCGGATGGAAGTTGAAACGTCTCGTTCAAGAACTGAACTTTCCAGAAGACTTTTTTGAAACTTTTTCTATTACCTTCTTTGAGTTACCGTCTTTGGCTGTGTGTCTGTTTTACCTTATGATAGATTGTTGTCTTGTACAGGGTGTGACCTGCTTACGTTCTAGTTTTAAAGCTGAGATGGGCTTCAGCCCTCCTCCACCTGGATCTTGAATTTGATGAAACAGTTTAGAAAGCAGATGGATAAATTTGTAGCTCTCCAGTGAAAATGACGTTAAGTTTTAAAAGGTTTGAAATATGAACCTTGGAGAAAAGAGCAGTGATAAAATATTTATTTTTCAGTGGAATTCCTAGACTTTTTCAGTCTGCTGACCGCCAGGTCAGATTTCCACTTTACTGGAAAGTTCTGCATAATTCACACATTTCCATCAGTCTCATTAAGGGCATGATGACGTACAGTCTGTGTGACCATACATGAGGACCGGACCATAGACCAACAGAAAAATAACCTTTTAATTCAGCTTTTACTTTGTCACAAGTGATCGATCCAGCATCCTAATTACAGCAGACGCTGCACCAGATCACTGTGGGTTTTTACTTCTATCCTTCCTGACTCCTAAAAAAAATGCTTGGACTTAGAACAAGGTTGATATTTGACCTGAAGAGCAGACTACTTTTTTCAATGGAGGATCATGTATCCAGCGTCTGTAATCAGAGGCAGATTTCAGAGAGAATTTTAGTTTGTTCTTAAAGTTTGATTTTTAGTAACATAGAAAACACTCTTTTTCTTTTCACATTTTTATTTAGAAAGAAGAAGTTGGCTGTCTCAGAGGTGATTGGGCCTAGCACAGCATCAGCAGCTCTGAGCCATTTTTCTGCCCGGAGCTTTAATATACATCAGCTCAGCTGCAAAATTTCCAAACTAATTATCTCTCTATTAACTTTCCTAAAGGTGCAACTGAAATTAAATAGAGTCAAACTGATCAATTGTGAGTAATAAATTATTAATCATAAACCTCTAAGGTGCAGTAGAAAGACCAGAGCAAAATTATGGTCATGATCTGTATGCATAATACAGTGATGGTAACCCTCATATACATCTAGTTTTAGTAAAATAATAAAGCTACACGAACAAACACTGTCGATGTTGGTGAAATAATTAAAAGGGTGAAGTTTGGCTTATAAACTTCCACGACCACTCTAGGATCCTGAAGAGGGTATAGTGCTGATCTATAGTTCCACGTCTGGGACAGAATGTTCCTAATCAACCGGATTAGGGTCACCTGAGAATGATTCCTGATTCCACACATCTGTGCACCCTGCCATCTATTTAAGGGGAATCACCCCGGACTTTCCTGTCGGGTCTTACCATTCCTTCCAGCCAGGTCATCCTGGTTCCCTGACCATGTTTGAGCTTTGTTATTATTTGGACTTTTTGAAACCTTGAGTTAACCCTGTGCTTCCTGCTTTACAGACTTACCCGAATTGAGTTAATAAACCTTGTTTGATGTCCTGCAATTGGGTCCTCCTCTTTCCACACCCTAAAACCCTGACACTGACAAACCCTCCTCTCCAGTACCCTTGAGAATATCTTCACAGGGTGGCTGAGAAGTAATATCCCTCTGTGGTGGAACACACCCTCCCATGAGTATGTGTGTATACATTTATTTATATACATGTATAAACGTTTCCAGGGGAACATGACCAGTTTTTTTAATAGTCATTTTCAACTAATTTCTCACTTTCAGTTTTTTTTTCCCCTTTGTTCATGAAGTCTGAATTTCTCTCAGTGTTGTCTACTTGTTCTAGTTTGAAAGTGTTGCAACGTGGCAACTATTCTGCAACAATTTCAACATTAACGGGATCTGTAAGTTTTCATGTGATGTGGTTGGAGAAAATGATGGAAGATAAATCCAGGTAAATGTTGGAGATTCTGTAGCTCTGTATGTTCCTCACATCCCTCATCTCATTTCAATTTCAAATTGAAATTGAAATTAACTCCAACTGTTTAAGTGTGCTAAGAGGTTTCATGTGAAGTAGGATCTTATCACACCGTCCCAATGCACAAGGCAGGTTACAGCTAATGGAATCATGGCGGGTCGACCTCTTCTACACATTTAGATTTTTCATCATGGATTTAAAATTTAAAAGACAATCGAAAAAAGTTAGTGCCAATCTGAAGCCAACTGAACCAGCACACTGAATAAAACGCTAGCAATGAGCGACTTTTATCAAAGTTGGATTAAATAGCATATCAATTACCAAATTCATCTGGGATGTTACCGGTAGGGATGGGTATCGAGAACTATTTTTTTCAGAACCGGTTCCGCGTCCGTCGTTTTACCCGGACCGATAAGCGCTAGTCCAAACGGATCTGCTATCAGTTCTTGTCACACCGTGCTGCAACACTTTTCGATACAAGCAGAAGCACTTTGCTGACACCGCCCTCTCACTCGCGAAGGGGGCAGTACTTAAAATAAGTAAATTTCTGTTCATAATACTTGTTTGTTTTTTTTGTTTCTAAAAGTATTGATAAGAGATTTGTTAAAGACCCTGACATTAAGCGGTATTGATACTTCGATATTCCGTTCCCTAGACTAGTGCACGGCATAGTTTAAATCTTGTAAAATGTAACTATTATAATCTTGTTTTGATGCATTTAGATAAAAAGTACCACCCAGTTGTGGATTGAGACCAAACGAGCAGAGTACATCCAGCAAAATATTACTAGTTACGTTACATTATGAGCTTGGCAGAGAACAAGCTCAGAACAAGGCAGAGAACAGAAGTTATTATAGTAGGTCCTAAAAATCTGAGAGATGTTTTTACTGACCAAGCAGTCTTCTTTGACGAAGTAACTGTGGCCTCTGACCTCACCGTTAGAAACCTAGGAGTTTTATTTGATCCAGATTTATCATTTAAAGCTCACATAGCACAGACTTGTAAAACTGCATTTTTTCACCTTCGCAACATTTCTAGAATCCGAAATATCTTATGTAAAAGTGATGCTGAAAAACTCATCCATGCATTTGTTACATCGAGATTGGATTATTGGAACGCTTTGCTCGTAGCATGCCCTAAGTCTTCCCTAAAAAGTCTTCAGCTGGTTCAAAATGCAGCAGCAAGACTATTAGCAGGAACTCATAGAAGAGATCATATTACTCCTGTGCTAGCGTCTCTCCATTGGCTTCCTATTGAGTTTAGGATCAAGTTTAAAATCATCTTACTAACCTACAAGGCCCTAAACGGCATGGCTCCATCTTACATTAGTGAACTTATAGTACCTTATCAACCAAGCAGAACACTCCGCTCACAAAATGCAGGGCTGTTGGTGGTTCCTAGGATTTCAAAAAGTACAGTTGGAGGTAGAGCCTTTAGCTACCAAGCTCCAGTTTTATGGAATAAGCTCCCAGCTCAAGTGAGAGAGGCAGACAGTGGTCCTACATTTAAAGGGAGGCTTAAAGCATTCCTGTTTGAACAAGCTTATCAACAGGCCAGATAGAAACAGTTTCATTTAGCTGATATACACTCAACAAAAATATACTAACTCTTATATATATTTAATATACTGTACTTGCTCCTTTTACCATCAACAAAAGACCTGATAGGTTCATTGATATGGACAACTGAGCTTTACTTCCCAACTATATTAACATCCCACCAGAGGAGAATTTTCTGTGCATAACAGAACACATTTGTAAGATTAGTTCTTCTTTTGGAAGGGCTTATAAACACAGGACGGCCAGAACCGGCGAGTATTGCTGATTGCAAGCCAGGTGCTCAGCAAGCCATGCTCAGAAAAATCATTCATCCAGACTGTAAATGGGAATGCATTTAAATGACTTCAGTCACCATTTCAACAGCCTTTCTGCTTCTGCTTTTAAGCGTACCCACAATCACCAGGTGGTAACACCATATTCATTCATTTTTAGAGCGTGTTATTGTTTGGGAAGATTGTACATATGATAGCGGTGCATGAATATAGCAAAATAAGCAAGTTCTGGTCATGAGAGAACATTTTAACACAATTTATAAAATTGTTGCTGAAAAAAAAAACTAGTTAAAGAGCAAAGTGGTGAGATGACAATAAAGTGACCTGAAAGAAAATGGAACATTTGGACATGCAGCCACTTGAACTGGAAGGTCACATCTGCTTTTACTTGTAGCAATTTGAGCAAAACAAGACGTGGTGATGAGAGCAATATCTTCCCCGTCTGCCCTCATTGGTCAGCACCGCCTGCACATCCCATATCCACCTTCCTGCTTCGCTCATCTGCATGTGAAGAGGTGGAAAGGATTTTTAGAATAAGCCCAAGTGTTTAAATCTCTCTTTTTTTCCAACCAGGAGGGAGTAAGGTGAACTCTCATATACGCATGTTAAACAAAGAGTTTGATTTATATTCCAATGCACACACAGGAGGCATCACATGCACATCTGTTACCAGGAAACGGGGCAGCCCGAGAAAGAGAAAGACAGAGAACGATAAATAAAAAAGTCGAGACGAGAAAAAAAAACAAACTGATGATTCTGCCAAACACAGAAAGAAGATTATGCATTGAAGAAACACTACTGCTGTAATTGTTTTTAACACGTCCTGTTCCACAAATGCAACGCAGCGTGCTTCTTTTTCTCATTAAATTATTCATTTAATTAGTTATATGCTGACTTTAACATGCATTCATTCCAGACTATTGTGCAAATCCTCTACAGAGTCGTGCCCACCTATTCCCTAACAAACACAAGGTTGGGTTGTAACAGTACACAAAAATTATAGTTTGGTACGTACGTTGGATTTGTAATCAAGGTGGTGGTGAAGACAACAATGACCTGACGTGGAAGTCTAGGGTGATTGCCCTTAAAAAGGCAGCAGGGTCCACAGGTGTGTAGCATCAGAAATCAATCTCAGGTGTCCCTAATCAGTGTGATGAGGAAGGTTCTGGGTTCCCTCTGGCAGCAGGTGAGGGGATTGCGACAAAGTTAAATAATTTATTCACAAACAAACAGAAAATATTTAACATATTTTCCGAACATTTTTATAGGCAGCACGGTGGCGCAGTAGATAGCACAGTGGCCTCACAGCAAGAAGGTCGTGGGTTCGAGTCCCGGTTGGGGACGAGGCTTAGAACACTGTCCTTTCTGTGTGGAGTTTGCATGTTCTCCCCATGTTTCCATGGGTGTTCTCCGGTTTCCTCCCACCCTCCAAAGACATGCATGCTAGGTTGATTGGCCGGAGCCAAATTGCCCCTAGGAATGAGTGTGTGTGGCCCTGCGACAGACTGGCGACCTGTTCTGGGTGTACCCTGCCCTTCGCCTTAAATTAGCCGGGATGGGCTCCAGCATCCCCCGCAACCCCGAAAGGGACAGACGGATAAGAAGATGGCTGACTGCCATTTTTATAAACAGTGGGAAAAAAAATCTTTAAAAAAAGTAAAGCGCAGTTTAACAGTTGGACTGATTTTATATTCTATGCTATAAACACTCCAACGACCGCGAAAGACTGGCGACCTGTTCGGGGTGTACCCTGCCCTTCACCTTAAATTAGCCGGGATGGGCTCCGGCACCCCCCGCAACCCCGAAAGGGACAGACGGATAAGAAGATGACTAACTGACTGAAACACTCCAACGGATGCGGTTACATCATTGGCCCAATCTGAACTGGGGAAAGGACAAACAGCTTGAATGCTGACCACCCTGACAACCCTGACCTCCCAGAGGTCATGCCAGCTCTCAGACTGCAGCTGTCTGTTATGAAAATGTTTCCAAATTCAATAGCTGATAAGCAACTAAAGTTTATTTTCAATAAAATTTACTCATGCAAGATCCTACCTGGCGGTGTGAGTACACTCAGTAGGATAGTTTGGGAAGGAGGACTTTTTGTTACTTACCCAAATGTCCCTTACTGAAACAATACAAATAGACATTCTGTTACACCCCTTACCAAAGCTAATTCCCCATAATTTTACCTCTAACCTCAGCATGTGATGAATATATCACATTCCGCTAGCTCTGTCCACACGGTGCATCATCTTGAATCTTTACTTATGCTGCAAAGCGCCGAGTCATATCGACAAGATGCCGGAGAAAAATTGACCCGGCCTCATCCATATATGATCCATGAAGAGGATTAGGTTGGAACTTACCATACAGTTTGCCCTGTCTCTGCTTCCAGAGTAGAAATTCATCAGATGTGGAGCTGGAGTTTTCTGCCAATGGCCCATTAGGCTTAAACAGGTCGATGGTTAACTGATTGAAGAAAGCTTCCTCGCTCAGCCATCTAATCTGTGACGGCCAATGAACAATCCATTAAAACGTCAGTCAATGATTGTGAGATTGGTTTGAATGACTGATGTGTTCAAGGACAACTTAAATATTTTTTTCATTTGAGAGTAGATACTCCCTTTATGTTCATTCATCTATGACAGAGCTGGGTACAGGAAATATTTATCCTCTAAAGGATCCCAGGTGAGCTCCACTTCCTGCCATCAGGAATTCCCAGTTTCCATATGAATGATAAACGATCTATGAGCTAAACACATTCAGTAGAGTCTCAGTGATATTAGAATAGCGGAGACACTACAGGCCTTCGCAAAATGTGTTTTTATGGATGGTAAGATAAGTAACACGAAGGAAGCCACATTTGGAAGCTATAAGCATAATAAACCATGAAGATTTAATCCTATTGCTTGATGATAAGCACTCGGAATGTATTTGAGCCGGTTTATAAAGAACCTCCCACTGGTAAAACTGCTTTAAATAATTTTCTTATTAATATTTCAGAGGACTTTGGGTGTAAAACTTTGCTTTTAGGGGAAAAATAAATTCGAATGAGGCCAGCCAGTGCCAACAGGATGGGATGATAATATAAACGCCAATCGTTTCCAACTTCATTTCCAGACTTCAGAAAATAAGATAATTTTTTGAAGAGATGAACCTGGTATGAAAATAAGCTCAATAATCTTCTTCTTCTTTCGGAATTTCCCTTCAGGGGGCGCCACAGCAAGTCAGTTTCTTCCATCTAACCCAGTGCTTCTCAAATAGTGGAGTGCGCCCCCTGGGGAGGCGCAGCACAATGCCAGGGGTGGTGCGTGTGACCCTCTGGAACATGTTTTTTTTTTTTTCGCCGTACTAGAATAAAGTGTAATTGCACATCCACTACAGTAGTTGGCACTCTCATTGTCAGAATGTGAGCAGGGAGTATTGCAGAGGTGTCCTTATAACAATTTCATAGACAACTGATACTAATTATGGTCACGGCGGAGAGTGGGGGATATTTTTTTCTTCCTGGAGGGGGCGTAACAGGAAATAATTGAGAAGCACTGATCTAACCCTATCTGCTGCATCCTCTTTGGTCACACCAACTATCTTCATGTCTTCCTTCACTGTATCCATGAACCTCCTCTTTGGTCTTCCTCTAGTCCTCTTTCCTGGTGGTTCCAAATCCAGCATCCTTCTTCCGATGTACTCTCTCTCTCTTCTCTGCACATGTCCAAACCATCTCAGTCTGGGCTCTAGGACTTTATCTCCAAAACTCTAACATGTTCTGTTCCTCTATACACTGGTACTCATTTCTGATCCTGTTCATCCTTGGCAGGATCGACAAGAAAGCTCAGTAATAACGTCTCATATCTATTTGGGTGATCGGATAATTGGCAACAAAGAGGATTAATAAACTACACCGACCAAACTATCATCATTGTGTTTGTTTGTTGGAGACTCCTTCATTGAGAACAATACAAAAAATGTTTTGTGAATAACGTCTTCCACCCGAGCTGCAGTATGTACGAATGTATTTCATTGATAGGCGCAAAGAGGACGAACTCATTAGGACAATTAGGGGATTATTATAGCTGCCGACTAGTGGAACATGTGGTTTTAAATTGATTTAACCACTAAAGAGCTCATGGCTCTTTGAATCCATAACCATTATAGAGTTTCAAAGCATAGCCGATAGGCAGGAGGTTTTCATTCGGCACAGTTGTTCCTTTTGAAAGATTTTCTTTTTAAAGGTGACATGGTCCTGCTGGCCTCATTGAGCAAAGAAAGCCAGAGTGTACCAAAGCCAAGTTACATACCTCTATGACAAAGAACAGATTCGAATTATTACCGAAAAAACTATGACCTATGTCTTCGGATAAAAAATAGAAGCTTCACTGTTACCAGGCTTTTTACCACGAAGGGTTTAGATGTTTTCTGTCAAGTACAACTCCCAGCAGGAAGATTGAAGCCGTGACTTTGGTTGGTGTAGTGCTTGTTATTATTTGTTTCAGTGTTTTTTACAAGAGAAAAGGAGTCACGCAAAGATATTGTTGTGAGTTTTGACAGTTTTTATAGTTAGATTAGATCCAACATTTACTTACCAGGGTGGTAGAATTCTTTTGATGAATGGAGGAGAATAAATATTTGGTAAAATGATATTTAACAGGAACATTTTGTTTGGACACAGCTCTTTTTCTACATCTCACGTACTTCAACTGTAATCTAGTGGATTTAAATAAGACAGTCTTTTATAAAGTCTTTCGTTTGACTTTCCACTTTCCTGTCCATCCTGAAAGAGCATCTCTGTCCCAACTAGGCATTTGGGATTTAGGAATATCTCCTCCCCAATAAAGGAGGCTTTAAATATAGAAAAAAAAATTCTGGACATTATGAATCTACCTTTGCTTATTTTACAGTAGATGCCCACCTTTAAAACTTAGTGAACAAGAAGAGCCTCCAACGAAGCTTTCATTCGTATTTTGCCACGAACCAAAGCCCTTTAAAAAAAACACATTCATTTCTTACTAGGTGTCATGAAGCGGTGTGCAGGTGGAAGGAGGAGGACCCAATTGTAGGACAGATAACATGTTTTTTTTTTAGAATTGCAGTCCGGTATTCCTGTGAAAGAAAAACAAAGTTTTAGTGGCATGGCAAGAGGTTATTGTTCAGAATGTAATCTTGGTCAGGCAACCAGGGGAAGCCTGGCTGGAAGGGATGGTATGACCCGACAGGGAATTCCGGGGTTATTGCCCTTAAATAGATGACAGGGTCCACAGATGTGTGGCATCAGGAATCAATCTCAGGTGTCCCAATCCAGGGCTCCCTCTGGCGGCAGGAGAGGGGATCCCGACACTAGGATGTGCTAACTTCTGAAATGGTTCAGATTATTAATACTGGAAGTTTTAAACCTTGTTAAAAAGTTGATCATTCATGGGGAAACTGTATTGCACATAATTTTTTACCTCCTCAGAGTTTGAACTCCAGTTTATAATTTATTCAGCCTCCTTTTGTTCTTCTGAAATCCTTCTGGAATTTTGATCAACTATAAATGAATTAGCTGCAAATAATTATATGATCATATGCTACTCTGTACTTTTAAAGCAGACCCCAGGATGAATAGTCTTTGCTCACTGGCAGACTAATGGAAATTCTTAAATAAATTAAATAGTAAAAATCACTGACGCTTGCAACAAGAGGGTCGCCAGTTTGGATTCATCCCCAACTGAGTGTCTCATTGTCTTTATTTGAGGACTGTGAACGTTCTCTTTGTGTATGCATTGTTCTTTTTGAATGGATCATTATCAAAAACAAAAGAAGAAGAAAACATTTTAATTGGACCACAAGAGAACAACAAAATTACAGTTCCACTACACCAAATTCAAGATGAAGAGACGCAAATAATTAAATCACAAGTTGTGGAGTGCGGAGACTGAGGACATGCAGCTCAATACAGACTCTTACTTGTGTTACGGCCCTGGGGTTGTGGCCCTTTAAATCTTTCTGCCTGTCTGTCCTCACAGAACCTGGAGCTGCACTTGGCCCGCCCACTGCCACCTGCCCACTATAAAAAGGCTCAAACGTGGTTCATCTCGCTCTGCTGGCTGGTCTCTGCTCCTGGCGCCACCCTGATCCTCTGCCATTTCTTTTGTTTCATTGTACCTTTATTATTATTTTTGTAATAAATCCCTTCAAACCTTTTACTTTGTGTGGCCTTCCCCTTAATGTTGCTGCTCTTTGAGCCAGAGTAGTAACACTTGTCATAGAAAAATGGAGAGTGTGGAAAAGAGGTGAAGAAGCGTGTGCAGGCAGGCTGGACCGGGTGGAGAAAAGTATCATGTGTGATGTGTGACAAAAGAGTTTCAGCTAAAATTAAACGAAAAGTGTACAAAACCGTGGTGAGACCGGCCATGCTGTTTGGTCTAGAAATAGTAGCACTGAAGAAAAGACAGGAAACAGAGACGGAGGTAGTAGAGATGAAGATGCTGAGGATCTTTCTCGGAGTGACCAGGATGGACAGGATCAGAGGAACAGCACATGTTAGAGGTTTTAAAGTCAGAGAGGCCAGACTGAGATGGTTTGGACATGTGCAAAGGAGAGAGAGAGAGGACATCGGAAGAAGGATGCTGAGTTTTGAACCACCAGGAAAGAGGACTAGAGGAAGACCAAAGAGGAGGTTCATGGATTTTGACAAACTTATGCTATATTTTATGCATATATTATTCTTCATAACACAAAATACCAAACACAAGAATTTCAAGTAGAAACGGTAACAAACATGTTTGTCCAACATTTTTGATAATGTCAACAAAATTTGACCCAATTAAAGATGGCCTCCATGTTCCAGTTGCAAAACAATGTACGTCAGTGGGTTTTTGCTGGTTAGATCTTAATCCGCTGTGATGCAGAGATAACACCCGCCACACGAGATTAAAGCAGAAATATTGTCTCCACATTTTAATAATGGGGTTGAAACATCTTGACAAAGTAGTCATCCATTTTGTGTCAATAAAATGCGAACTTATTTTTATCTGCGGTTTCACTGTAAACATTGATGATCGACAAAATAAGTCGCCACAAAGGAAATGCTAATCTGACATAATGAATCCAGGGGGGACGGGTCCACCAGTCAACACTTGAAGGCAAATTTATTATTTTGACGCAAACGAACACGATGGATGCTTAAATTTTCAGAACATTTGATGGTGAATAATATAAATAAATGAAGGTTGAACCATAAATGCCGGCATGATGACATGATCTACATAGCATTTTAACTGTCATATGGAAGAAGATCATTAAAGCAGCCATTACTGCAGACTGAGTGCAAGCTGATATATTAGACTGATAACGTTTGATTAAATAGGGTTCAGATCTAAGAGGATGTGTGTAGTCCAGGGGCTTGATGTGCATACTGCAGTGCCGTTAAAACAGCCATGATTGCAGCTTTTCGTTCCCACTCCCTGCTGCTGCTGCCAAGTTTGTTTGCTTCCAAGTGAGATGCACTTCATCTCCAATGATCTTGATGTCACCATGCCCTTTAAGTGCACCCTTCACCACCATCGGTTCAACATTGACATATGAAAAACCACCAGTGGAGGACTAATGAATGTTCACACCGGTCAATCACAAACTCTGCTATAACTGGAAACACATTTTATTACGGATAGATATTTTTTATGTGTATAGAAAAGATAAAATAATCAAAATTATACAAAAAACAAGAGGTAAATGGTTATTGTAGAGGGATAATTCTTGTCTTACATCACATATAAATAAGCATACTAACTTTTGTTAACTCAAAAGTGTGATATTCACCAATAAAAAACATTTGAACTTTCATTTATTCAGTTTCACTTCATTTTTGGTGTTTTGAATTCTCCCTCCTTTTGCTGAAAAAGCAGTACCTCTAGAGCAGGCATGGCCAAACTACGGCCCACGGGCCACACGCGGCCCGTTAAACGTTTTAATTTGGCCTGCTCAACTTGAAAAATTAAATAAATAAGCCATGTTAATGTTTTATTTCCCCTGCAATTCTGATGTTTTCTCACTAGATGGCGAACTCTAGATAATTTTGGCTTTGTTGAGAAAACAACAACATTGCTCCCATTAAAATGTGTGTCTCCGTGATGTGCATGTTGTCACAAATCAATGCGCGCAGATATGGAAAGCCATTGGGGCCAATACTTGCACGTAATCAGGCGTGTTAGATTTCAAACCCACATTTTGAACCTAGCGCGCTAGATTTGAAATTTAACACACTTGATGTAACATCTACCATGTATGTTTATGTGCATGTAGGGGCCCCGATGACTTTCCATACCCAGATCAAGTATAACCTGCCAACAGACTGCTTCCTTCAACTGTTGCATTTTTTTTTTGTAGTGCTTTTCTTAATTTTTATTGGAAATTAAAGCACGTGTTTTCTCCAGATTCCAATGAGGTGACGCTCCTAATGCCCTTTGTCAAATATTAGAACTCAAGGTGGCCCGCGAACCAAGTTCTACTTGTTTTTATGTCAAGGTTTAACTTGGATATTTATATGTTTTGAAATGGGATAGTGACTGAATTTTTAAATCTTTGAATACTTGGACGCAGTTTAAAGCTGGAATTATGTTGAGTTTAAGTTGTCTCATAAAGCATCATACATACAATCAAAATATAGTAAGAAGAACATTAGTTCACGTTTGTTGGATGAACCAAATGGACTCTGTTCAGATAAAAGGGGGGGTGAGTTGGGGCGATAAAGGTGTGATCTTTTGTCTGTCGCCATAGAGCCGTGTTTCCCTCTGTGGCTTAAGACGGATGTTAGGAAACATGAACGTGGCTTTTAAGGTAGTTTTCTGACGACTGTGTTCTGACAAACGTTTGTTTAACAATCCCACTATCCATGTGCTTCTGCAACCTTTAAAAAGACTAATGTCTCCCATTAGTCTAACTAACAGTAGCTGCTGTGTTAAGTCCTGGAAATGAAATTCACAGTCATGCAAGAAATTGGGTGGGAAATCACAGTCTGACGTTTGGCAGGTTAAACTGCTTCCAGAAAGGTGCCAAACTTTTATTAGAATTATTGGCCCAAAAGTTTAATGACTTGAGTAGTTGTGTCAACAAAAGCCAATGGTGAGGAAAACTGAATTCACCCCTACGTGCTAACTAAGACTCCTCTCTCAGAACATCGTCTTTCCAGCCCAACCCCTGCCGTGCAGTGATTAATGTAAGTGTTGGTCATGCACAGGGCTCAGAGGACCGCAGCTAAAAGCCTGACATTTTTCAAGTTCACCACCCTGAGCTTTGCCACTTATCAAATGTTTGCCCCCTGCACCTGTAAACATGCACTTTAAAAGCCGACCGCCTGCAAACTCTTATTAGCACGGTCACCATGAAACCCTGCGAATCCTCAACGCTTTCTGTGCAAAATCTTCTTATTTTCTTCGAAAGCCTGATTGCTTTTCTTCAACACGCCAAGTCTGTGGGTTTGATTTATTGAACTAAGAAGAAAAATGTCATGTGGTAGGAACGCTTCGCTGTGAAATGCACAGACGGTCTGCGACTCTGCACATGTTCTCCCAATCACTGCTGGTGCATGTCGTGCATACCGTTTGGCAAAAACAGACAAAAAAAAAAGGCTGGTGCAGAGAGGTGAAGAAGAAGTGGCAAGCCAGTTTCAGAAGATCATATTTTTGCTCTTTTTGCAGCCGTGGATCACAGAGTGTGTCTGGAACAGGCCATGAAGCACAATGATGCAGGCTGAAAGGCTAGCTGGTTCTAGAGATTCAATGGCTGATTTATGAGCTTCACTGCACACCTTGAAAACTGGCACTTGAAGGAAGGAGGAGGGATGGGGGTCTTTGTAAGAACTTATCTGTCTCTAATTTATCACACTACCACTCCCCCACCAAGCTTTATCCATGGTCTGACCTGTGAGCAGGATTCCAAACATGAAGAGGATGAAAAAGAAGCTTTAGCTTGTGGTGGGGAAAATGGATCCTCAGCTGCGGGTTCATTTTATTTCGCTGGGTTGATGAGTGGAAATGAGTGATCAATCAGAAAGTAATTAAGTTGGCCTTGGCGGTCTGGTGAATGGCTTTCAAAGTGCTTAATACCAAGAATACAGCAATAGTCGTTTAGAAGGAGCCGTTCATATCAGGCCATTCGCTCTCCAAAGGAACTGATCGGAATTACTATCATGCACATAAAAATCTGTTAATCAAAGTCAATTTGCTGTGTGAAATGAAACTTCTAGTAAAAAGCTTGAGTTTTGGGGTTTGCTAGTTAAAAATCAATTTAGCCAAGAGGACGAATGTGTTCAATCTCCTGTTAATAAGTCCGGAT
This sequence comes from Neostethus bicornis, assembly GCA_902685375.1. NCBI lineage: Eukaryota > Metazoa > Chordata > Actinopteri > Atheriniformes > Phallostethidae > Neostethus > Neostethus bicornis. Next base: position 4,145,190 of record LR738552.1, read on the forward strand.
ATTGTCTCATTTAGGGAATAATTCCACTCTTCCCACTGTTCATTTGCACCCCAACTCATCAAACTTACATTCAGTCTGGGGACTGTCTGAGACTGTCTAATGGTTCTTCATACTGATACCTGTTTGGAAAGATTAATGTACATTTAGCCAGTCTGGAGCGGATCACAGACTCACACCGACTGAGTCAATTACAGAGCAGAGTTTTTAGAACTAATAAAGAATATTACAGGAAAGGAGCAGCCTGCTTAACTCTGTTTGGGTGTCTTGGATTATAATGAGGAACGGACGGGTTGGATATCAAATGCAGTTCAATTAATTTCATTCATACTAAATCACCCTAGCGAGAACAAGGAGTATGAAGACTAGGGACAAAAGAGAGGAAGGTGTGGCAGCTGGAATGGGACAATCGGAATCAACCTGAGTTAATTGGGAAGTAAGAAATGAGCCCGGGAAAGGGAAAGTGTACAAAACCGTGGTGAGATCGGCCATGCTGTTTTGACACTGAAGAAAAGACAGGAAACAGAGATGGAGGTAGCAGAGATGAAGATGCTGAGGATCTCTCTGGGAGTGACCAGGATGGACAGGATCAGAGGAACAGCACATGTTAGAGGTTTTAAAGTCAGAGAGGCCAGACTGAGATGGTTTGGACATGTGCAGAGGAGAGAGAGAGACTACATCGGAAGAAGGATGCTGGGTTTGGAACCACCAGGAAAGAGGACAAGAGGAAGATCAAAGAGGAGGTTCATGGATACAGTGAAGGAAGACATGAAGATAGTTGGTGTGACCGAAGAGGATGCAGCAGATAGGGTTAGATGGAAGAAACTGACTTGTTGTGGCGCCTCCTGGAGGGCAAATGCCGAAAGAAGAAGAAGGGATGAGCCTGGGAATGAGAAAAGAATGGAATGGAGAATTCCTAAAACATCGAAGGAGAGGCTGTGTCTTCTTCTTTTACATGAGAGTTTATTCCATAAACAGACCCGTTTGGATTGAGGTTCTACCTCCAACTGAATTTTCTAACATGAACTTAACCACCACCAGCTCTGCCTTTTTTAAACAAGGTGTCCAATTAGGCCAGAAGTGTCCAAATCCGGTCCTCGAGGGCCGGTGTCCTGAAGGTTTTCCATATGTTCTTGGATCTACACACCTGATTCAGTTAATTGAGTCATTTTGCCAAAGTCTATTGGCTGTTGATTTAATTTTCTGTGCATCAGCTGTATTGAACCAAGAACGTGTGGAAAACCATACGGACACCGGCCCTCGAGGACTGGCTTTGGACACTCCTGAATTAGGCAGTTCAGGACGTCTTCCCCCAACGCCCGAACGAATCTGTCGGTCATTTTTATTCTTCAACTTGTCTGAAAATGAATAAAACTTGTCTTGAATAGTGTGTTTGGTTTGAGAAGAAAAGAGGATGTGGAGGGAAAATATCCTCCGACTTTTACTTCATATATTCCAATTTAAAATGAAAGAGGCACACGAGAGTTGTGGGTACTGAATTTTAAGATCTAAAAAAAGTCATTGGGCTACTCTAGGGATGGAAATAAGAAGAATTCAGATAAACAACCAGTGTAATAAACTTCATCAGGAGGTAATTACGCAGGCACGGAACAGTGATCAGTCAAGAATAAATTTATTAATGATTAACTCACTTCCACTACGTCTCAATTGACCCCCGAGCAGGAAAGTAGGATTTGGAGCAGATTCCCAGCAGAAATCCTAATGTCGGTAATTAATCAAAATTGCCGTCGCTGTGCGCCAACACGCTGGGATGAGCAGAAAAATACCTGTCTTCCAAGTTAACGCAGAATAAACAGCACACACACATTTACACACACATTCTACTGGGATGTGTTAAATCCCTGCAGTGTGTTAGGTTTCAACGAGGATTCCTGTTGTTTGATGGGATAAATTTTTTTATCTTTTTCATTTCTTCTTACTTTTTGTAATCAGTCATCTTACGTGTCCATGCCAGACCATGCACTGACACCCCTAGACCTTCAATAGTGCTCCATCTGCATCAATCAGTCCTTCAATGACTATTATATGGTTGTAAAACCATCTTAATATATTTAATTACAGTAAAACAGAAAAAAGTTTAAGTCTCTCAGACCCTCTTTCACGACTGGGGGAAGGACGGAGCGGGATCAACAGGCAGATTGGTGCGTTATCAGCAATAACTAAGACGCTGCATCGATCCGTCGTGACAAAGAAAGAGCTGAGCCGAAAAGTAAAGCTCTCGATTTACAAGTCGATCTACACTATATTGCCAAAAGTATTCGCTCACCCATTCAAATGATCGGAATTAGGTGTTCTAATCACTTGGCCTGGCCCCAGGTGTATAAATTCAAGCACTCAAGAATGCAGACTGTGAAACAAGACATTTGTGAAAGAATGGGCCGCTCTCAGGAGCTCAGTGAATTCCAACGTGGAACTGTCATAGGATGCCACTTGTGCAACAAATCCAGTCGTGAAATTTCCTCGCTCCCAAATATTCCACAGTCAACTGTCAGCTCTATTATAACAAAATGGAAGTGTTTGGGAACAACAGCAACTCAGCCACGAAGTGGTAGGCCACGTAAAGTGACGGAGAGGGGTCAGCGGATGCTGAAGCGCATAGTGCAAAGAGGTCGCCGACTTTCTGCACAGAGCTACAAACTTCATGTGACCTTCAGATTAGCCCAAGTACAGTACGCAGAAAGCTTCATGGAACGGGTTTCCATGGCTGAGCAGCTGCAGCCAAGCCACACATCACCAAGTGCAATGCAAGGCGTCGAATGCAATGGTGTAAAGCACGCCACCACTGGCCTCTAGAGCAGTGGAGACGCGTTCTCTGGAGTGATGAATCACGCTTTTCCATCTGGCAATCTGATGGACGAGTCTGGGTTTGGAGGTTGCCAGGAGAACGGTACATTTCAGATTGCATTGTGCCAACTGTGAAATTTGGTGAAGGAGGAATTATGGTATGGGGTTGTTTTTCAGGAGCTGGGCTTGGCCCCTCAGTTCCAGTGAAAGGAACATTTAAAGCTTCAGGATACCAAAACATTTTGGACAATTCCATGCTCCCAACCTTGTGGGAACAGTTTGGAGCGGGCCCCTTCCTCTTCCAACATGACTGTGCACCAGTGCACAAAGCAAGGTCCATAAAGACGTGGATGACAGAGTCTGGTGTGGATGAACTTGACTGGCCTGCACAGAGTCCTGACTGAACCAGATAGAACACCTTTGGGGTGAATTAGAGCGGAGACTGAGAGCCAGGCCTTCTCGACCAACATCAATGTGTGACCTCACCAATGCGCTTTTGGAAGAATGGTCAAAAATTCCTATAAACACTCTCCTCAACATTGTGGACAGTCTTCCCAGAAGAGTTGAAGCTGTAATAGCTGCAAAAGGTGGACCGACATCATATTGAATTCTATGAGTTAGGAATGGGATGGCACTTCAGTTCATAGAATGAGTAAAGGTAGGTGAGACAATACTTTTGGCAATATAGTGTACGTTCCTACCCTCACCATGGTCACCAGCTGTGGGTGGTGACCGAAAGAATGAGATCGCGGATACTGAAATGAGCTTTCTCCGCAGGGTGGCTGGGCTGTCACTCAGAGATCGGGTGAGAAGCTCTGCCATCCCGGAGGAGCTCGGTGTCGAGCCGCTCCTGCTCCAGATCAAGAGGAGCCAGATGGGGTGGTTCGGGCATCTGGTCAGGATGCTCCCCGACCGGCTTGCTGGTGAGGTGCTTCAGGCACGTCCCATTGGAGACCAAGGGGCAGACCCGCTGGAAGGACAGTGTCTCACAGCTGGCTGGGGAATGACTCTGGATCCTTCCAGGTGAGCTGGATGATGCAGATGGGGTCAGAGAAGCCTCAGACGGGAAGCCCAGGCTTCTCTCACCCCGGATGCACCCTCCAGCTCAACTTGAATGATCCTGAGTTGTTCCCAGGCCAGCTGTGAGACATATGCAGTCTCTCCAGTGGGTCCGGGGTCTGCCTCTTGGTCTCCTCCCAGTAGGATGTGCCCGAAACACCTCACCAGCAAGCCGGTCGGGGAGCATCCTGACCAGATGCCCGAACCAGCGCTTTATAAGTAAAGTTTAATTTGATTTGGAGAAACGAAACCACCAAAACCATCCATCCTAAATCCCTTCGATTGGTAGAAAACTGTACATTATCAGTTGAGTCCACCACAAACAGTCAGTGTTTTCTTTTTTTTTATCTTCTCCAGAGGCGTTCCAACACCTACCAGATAAAACCAGAGATTTTAGAGCTCAGTAGCTTATTTGTTTTATTCCTACATGGCATGAAAAAAAAAAAAAAAAGCTCCTTCTGGAAACGCTGAATCTTGTTGAGATAAATTTGATTCTGAAACTGGACTAAATTAGTTTAATTAAGCCAAATTACATTAAAAAGATAACTTTTTGGATGCATGACCAGCCATCACCTACAAAGCATTTTGTAATAAAATTTAAATTTGCTTGCAGATTTTTTAATCAATTTTTGACCAATAAGAGATCGTTTCTGTCGTGTTATTTTGTCTATTTTCACCCACAATCGAACAAGAAGCAATTAGCTGTACAAAAAATGTCAAACATGATTGCATGTCCAATCTATTGATTTAATTATGGAGGACGATCCTCCCACGTACACACGTATACATGTACACATACAAACACACACAAACACTGTTCGTAGGATTTATTGGCCGGTTCGATTCGTTCACATGTTTCATTTTAGTATTATCCAACCGGTTAAGACATTTTTAGTGGTCTTCTGTTTAACTTTAACACTTTTTGCAACTGGGTGGGACGGTGGCTCAGTGGGTGAAACAGTGACCTCACAGCAAAAAGGTCGTGAGTTCGATTCCCGGGTGGGGATGAGACTTGGAACACTGTCCTTTCTGTGTGGAGTTTGCATGTTCTCCGTGTGTCTGCGTGGATTTTCTCCGGGTACTCCGGTTTCCTCCCACCCTCTAAAAATATGCATGTTAGGTTGAATGGCCTCTACATGATCGCCCCTGGGAATGAGTATGTGTGGACCTGCGACAGACTGGCGACCTGTTCGGGTGTACCCTGCCCCTCGCCTTAAATCAGCCGGGATGGGCTCCGACACCCCTCGCAACTCCCTTAGGGATAGACGGATAAGAAGATGACTGACTTTTTGTAACTTAAGTGTGTGAAATTTGTCTTTTTGGAAATATTTTTGTAAATTATGTAAAAAAAAAAAAAAAATCCCCATTTTTTAAATTCAAAGTACTGTTTTTTATTGAGTCACAAATAAAAATGTTTTTTTTTTTAAAATACATGGACTGTAAATGAATGCACTTTTTTTTCTTTCAGATTTAATTTTTAACAGCAAAACAAAAGTTTTTACAACCTTTTTACAACCTTTTGTAAACATAAAAAAGAATTTCTTAGTTTGGTATTAATTAATAACTTTATATTTTGTTTTAAAAAAAGGACCATAAATCATGAGTTTTTTATGAACATCTGCAAATAAAAGTATTTTTAAATTCAGAAAAAAATTAAAGTTTAAAAAATGAGTGGATTTATTTAATGAAATGTAAAAAAATAAGCAGCAGAAGAAAGTGACGCCATCTAGTGGGTGTGTTCCCTGCAGAAGTTTTACTGTGTGTGTGTGTGTGTGTGTGTGTGTGTGTGTGTGTGTGTGTGTGTGTGTGTGTGTGTGTGTGTGTGTATGTGTGTGTGTGTGTGCGCATGTGAACATGTTTATTTTTGGTTGTGTGTGTGTGTGTGTGTAAGTGTGTGTGTATGTGTATGTGAACTTGTGTGTGTCTATCTCCTGTGTGTATGTGAACGTACGTATGCGTGTGTGAATAAAATGTGTGTGTCTGTTTGTGTGTCTGTGCGTGTGTGTTTGTGTACAAAGCGAGTGTGTAGATGAACATGTGTGTGTATTAAAACGTATGTGAAAATAAAAGCGTGTGTGTATCAAATGTGTGTGTAAAGCGTGTGTGCATGTGTGAATGTGAGTTTGTGTGTGAACCTGTGTGTGTGTGTGTGTGTGTGTGTGTGTGAAACGCACCGTGGAAGTGTAACGGGTACGTGAAGGATGCTACCGCAGGAGAGAGTCTCTGACCTCTGAGCAAGGCAGCACAGACAGTTTCACTCCGGCAACTCGTTGGTGTGATTGTGAGTTTAGTCTCGCAGAGTGTGACGCTGAATCTCCCCCCTCCTCCCCCTCCTCAGTCTGACAGAGGGAGCACTTGTCTCTCAGTCAGAGAGAAGCAGCAGCTGCGTGGAAACGCTGCGTGGAAACGCTGCGTGGACAGCGTGGGGATCACAGAGCATCATGCAGGAGTGAAACTGGGAGACACTTCCACACGGTTTGTTACTGGAGCAGGACAGCGCACTTGTTTTTATTCCTGCGTGGAAACCTGTCACAAAGAGCTTTTCTTTTGATTTGATTAGGATTCCACAGAGAGCTCCAGCATGTTTTCCCGCAGACTCTTTTTCTTGGTTTGTTCTGCGGCATTTTCCGCCGAGCTGCTTTGCGCCACGCCAGAAGGCGCAGTGGAAATGTCCGCTTTTAACAGCAGCGCAAAGAGGGATTCGAACCAAACCATCCTTTCCAGAAACAAGAGGAAAACCTTGGCCGTGGATTTTGCGGTTCCCTCCCTGTTGCGCTATTTTCTTGCGGAGTTCATAAAGAGACCTCTGAACGCAGACTGCCAGACTTTCAGCAGCTGTTACACCGTGCAGGCAAACTTAAAAATGCACTGCATACCTCTGCAGAAGATCATTTCCAGCTTTGTGGAGGTGAAGTCTGAGGGGAACAGATCTCAGGAGGGACAGCTCCCCTTTTTCCTAAAACAGTCGCTGTCCAAAGTTCTGAAACTGGCTTTAACTAAAGCCAGCAGGAAGTCCAATCAAGTTGTGGTGGAAATAGGAGAAGATCTGGTGAGGATGGGATGTGGGGGTCTAGCTGTGCATGAAGAGACCCCTGTGCTCATGCTGGAATTGGACCTGACATCTATCCTGGAGTGGTGGCTCGGAGCAGAGGGGGGTCGGCTCAGGGTTCGGCTCATACCGGAGAGAAAGGCTCAGGTTCCTGGTGTGGAAGACCGGTACACTGCAGCCATCAGAGCCGCAGACCCCCGCCTCTACCTCCACATCTCATCTAAGGGTGAGTGAGGGTCCTCTCCTCCTTTTTTTCCCCCTGATGCCATGTTTCTATGTGAGGTTTCGATTTAGAGGTAACATCGAAGACCTCTGATCAACTCTTTGAATTCAGGGCAAACATAATTTATTTTTAACCTTTATTTTTTCAGAGTCTTTTTTTCAAGAGGTCAGAAATGCACAATCCCAAAAATGATTTGAATAAAGGGGAAAAAGAGGTAAAAAACACTATTTAAACACATCCAAATGCCACATTTTACAATCTGAATTAGAAAAACACGTCATAACTCTCATTTATTTTTGAAAATGGCATGAAAACACCAAAAGATATTAACCTCTGTCTTATCTGGATTTTTAAAAATTTGTGTCTCCGACCAATAAAATCACTCATCGTCACCAAAACCATATTTTGAAGGTATTTGAATTTCTCACAGTTTTATTTGTGAAGCTTGATATCACAATACGGTCCTCTCAACTTTCGTCTTCTCTCTTGTGATACCCTGGAAGTGACAAAAAAAAAAAAAAGAAACCTCATGAGGTCCAGATGAAGGAGGAATCCCACCAGGATGGATTTACAATATTACTGGGATTTTTGGTTAAACATCTGCTGAGCTAATTTTAGAGCTATTCTAGAGCATTTATACAAAAAAATGATCAGATGAACTTCATCTTGATGGAAATTGGATGGTAAATGAGAGCCACAGGACAGATAAGCCCGGAATGAGCCAAGTGGGATGTGGCTTGCTCATTTTGATAGTTGTTCTTGCTCGCCATACAAAAATAAAAGGCTGGGGTTTTTTTTCAAAATCCCACTGGCTCCGCAATTCATTTATAGCCCAGCGAGTTTCATTAGAGAATATTTTTTATATACTGAGCAAAAACCAATTAGCCCAGAGCCGGTCAATCACTCCAACTTCCTGTTTTTGGCAACAAGTGAGTATTTCTATTGGCTGAAGACATGAACCTAAAAGAATCCAGAAAAGACCAAAACAGATCCTGATGTTTGCTCAGTATTCACAGAGTTTCTTGGAGATCCTCAATAAGTTTTACATGATAGTTTGCGCTTTGTTGAAGAATTAAGTGGAAAAGAAATATCAGGTTAGATTTTAAACCTGGAGTTTTTGCTGTAAATGGGAAGCTGTCTATGTGTGTGTGTGAGTTTACGTGTGTGTGTGTGTGCCTCAGAGGAAAACTGCACTTTTGGGAATTTTCGCATTTAGGTCTGTTTCTCTGATCTCCGTTATTGATGCCCAAAGCGGCATCTGTGAGAAATGAGCTGCATGTTGATTCAACTCATAAATTTAGAATAGTTATGTTTATATGTAAACTGTTAGTATGACTCATTTCAGAAAAGTCCGACCTCCTCCTGCACGCGTACATCTGGATTAATTTCTCCTTTTTTTGGCAGGAAGTGGGAAATTGGGAATTTAGGAAAGAGGGGGTTTTATTTTGATTAGGCGCAAATGAAGCTGTTATCTCCCAAAAAGCTTTCACATTTTATACTGAAGGGCTCTTCTCTTGTTTTTCTAAGCATCCACAATCACTGTAATTGCTTAATCACTTTGATGAGGAAGACTGGCCCAGAAATGCAACAGTATGTGTTCCACGAGGCAACACAGAGGCTTAGCTGGGTCGAAGGTTGCTATTAGAAAGGAACCCCTCAAACACCCAACTAGAGCGTGGGCATTCCTTCAAACGGACCGAGAGTATGCTGTATTTTACTTTAATGAGAGCAGCATGTTTCCAAAACCATGAGTCACTTTATTCTGATGCATGTTAAAACAGAAAGTGTTGCTCTTTAAACATGAATAGAAATGTGTGAATGTGCGTGCACGCGTGTGTGTGCTTGCTTTGTTTTATATGCTATGATAAGTAAAGCAAGGCAAGTTTATTTTTGTAGCACAATTCATACAAAATGTAATTCAAAGTGCTTCACAAGAAGAAAAAAATGCATTAAAATCACAAACCATAGAATCAAAAAGTTAAAAAAAATAATTAAAACATTCAAAAAGAGTAATTAATAAAAAGCAAAGTTAAACAGAAGTGATTTCAGTCTAGATTTAAACATGGTCACAGTGGAGGTCTGTCTCACAGCCTCAGGAAATTTGTTCCAGACTTTTGCAGCATAAAATTGAAATGCAGCTTCTCCATGTTTAGTCCTGATTCTAGGCACCAGAAGGAGGCCGGTCCCAGAGGTCCTCAGAGTTCTAGATGGTTCATGTTTAGTCCTGATTCTAGACACCAGCAGAAGGCCGGTCCCAGAGGTCCTCAGAGTTCTAGATGGTTCATGTTTAGTCCTGACTCTAGACACCAGCAGGAGGCCAGTCCCAGAGGTCCTCAGAGTTCTAGATGGTCCATGTTTAGTCCTGACTCTAAACACCAGCAGGAGGCCGGTCCCAGAGGTCCTCAGAGTTCTAGATGGTTCATGTTTAGTCCTGACTCTAGACACCAGCAGGAGTCCGGTCCCAGAGGTCCTCAGAGTTCTAGATGGTCCATGTTTAGTCCTGACTCTAGACACCAGCAGGAGGCCGGTCCCAGAGGTCCTCAGAGTTCTAGATGGTTCATGTTTAGTCCTGACTCTAGACACCAGCAGGAGGCCGGTCCCAGAGGTCCTCAGAGTTCTAGATGGTTCGTGTTTAGTCCTGACTCTAGGCACCAGCAGGAGGCCGGTCCCAGAGGTCCTCAGATTTCTAGATGGTTCATAAGGTACTAACATATCACAGATGTACTTTGGTGCTAGACCATGGAGAGACTTAAACACAATCAGAGCAGCTTTAAAGTCTGAGCCACAGGAAGCCAGTGCAGAGACTTGAGCACAGGACTAATGTGATCCTACTTTCTTGTTCTTGTTAAGACTCGAGAAGCAGTGTTTTGAATAAGTAATACTGTATCGTTTTTCACAATTTTTCGCCCTATTTCACTTTGGAAGAAAATATCATTCCAATTTGTACACATATCCTCAGGTTTGTCCAATCATTGATCCTCTCAAACCCGTTGCTCCGTCAGAGACCTGCTATTGAGTAGGTAAGACTTTACCCATGGTGGTCTCCGGGGGTTTTCTGCATTGGGAAATATTTGGTTTTCAATGGAAATCAATATTTTTTTGTGGAAAAGTCAGTGAAAGCCGTCTAAACAAAAAGAGCCAGCTGTTCAGTGCCATGGAAACCGCAGACTCGTCACAGTAGATAAACACCAAAGCGCCCAGTTGGTCTGACTCCATCCGCAGTAGGTAGAAACTCTTATTTTATTTTCCTGTAATATAAATCCTGCCACTGCGGTCGTGTTCAGTGACCCGGCAACCGCCGAGCTTTTAGGATGTCCAACACTTCAAGTGATGCTTCGGTTAACGCAGAAGTCATTGTATTGAAAAGATTATTGATTTGAGGGGGCATTTTTTCTCAGTTTTTACTTTCAGTTTAAGTTGTTTGTATTTTGTTGGAAGCTAATCACACAATATGCTTTGACTAAATATTTTCTTCATTTTTTTCCACATGTCACACATACATAGTTGGTATTTATACATGTCTTTGTGTGACGAAAAAATCATAATTTATACCAGAGGTAGCCAACATTTTTCTACATGGTTCTAAAATTTCTCATTAGGGCCGGATCAGTAGCAGCTTCATGGGATAAAACCAAACGGGAACAGATGTGTAGAAAACATACTTAAATTATACTCGTTCATATTCTGAACCACTCATCCCTGTTGAGATTGAAGGGAATCTGGAGCCTAACATGGCCGGTTTCAGATGAGAGGTGGGGTACACCCCGAACTAGTCTCTAGGTTGTTGCAGGGCCACACATAGATACAGACAATCATACACACACAAGCACACACTGATTCCTAGGGGCAACTTCACAGCGGCCAATTAACCTAACATGGATGTTTTAGGAGGTGGGAGGAAACTGGAGAAAACTGGAGAAAACCCACATGTCCATGGGGAAAACATGCAAACTCCACACAGAAAAGTCAGCGTTATGAGCCTCCCCCCACTCGGTGGACTCGGTGCTAACCATTTGCACCAGCGTGCAGCCTGCCCAAATTTTGTTTGTAAAAAATATATGTATATGGATAAGTTGGTTTAACAGGGACAGTGTACGTTAATAAATTGTAAATTGACCAGAGTTAGCTCAAAATGACATCTTCTTTATCTGGTGTCAGTGGAAAGATTTTAAGTACTTAGGATCAACAGTACAGAGGAATGGAGAGTGTGGAAAAGAGGTGAAGAAGCATGTGCAGGAAGGCTGGAACGGGTGGAGAAAAATATCAGGCATGATGTGTGACAGAAGAGTTTCGGCTGAAATGAAAGGGAAAGTGTACAAACCGTGGTGAGACCGGCCATGCTGTTTGGTCTAGAAACAGTAGCACTGAAGAAAAGACAGGAAGCAGAGATGGAGGTAGCAGAGATGAAGATGCTGAGGATCTCTCTGGGAGTGACCAGGGTGGACAGGATCAGAAGAACAGCACATGTCAGAGGTTTTAAAGTCAGAGAGGCCAGACTGAGATGGTTTGGACATGTGCAGAGGAGAGAGAGAGTACATCGGAAGAAGGATGCTGGATTTGGAACCACCAGGAAAGAGGCCTAGAGGAAGACCAAAGAGGAGGTTCATGGATACAGTGAAGGAAGACATGAAGATAGTTGGTGTGACCAAAGAGGATGCAGCAGATAGGGTTAGATGGAAGAAACTGACTTGATGTGGCGACCCTGAAGGGAAATGCCAAAAGAAGAAGTCTGTGGACAAATGTTAAAAAACATCTCACTCCTCAAACATCAGTCAGGTGGTGGAACTCTCAGCTCTTCATCAGGTGATGAGCTACTGTGAATATTCATTTTTCTACCATAAAACATGGTAAAGAAAGTGGAATTATTCCTTAACAGCTCTCCAACTGATTGCAAGAACGTCTGGCTCCATTGAAGCAAAGTGTAAAACAAATGGCTCAGGTCGTCTGCACAGCACATTATGTCACATTTAGAGGTTACCATTACGCATCGATGTGTTTAAATGGCTGCCAGCAGCAGGGATCTAGCATTACTGGTTCTTTTAGCAGCTGGGGAGCCATCAGCATTTCTGCACTTAAAAATAACTAATTATGTTCAAAACTGGTAAAGTTTGGATTTGTCTGAACCACCACATGGAACCTCGGCACTTCTTGTACATCTAGTCACCCTGTGAGTACAATTATGAGATTATGTAGAGGAATGAAACATTTTAAGAAAGCTTTTTCCTTAATTTCTCTGTTATTAACATGTATCACATTGAGTGAATCTCTGTGGGATTTCAGTGTTTCTTAATGAAGATAAAAGTGAGAAAATGTTTTGAAAAAATATATTAAAGCAATTTTTCATCATGCGCTAAAATCTAAATGTATGTCGGTTAATAAGCTTATATGTAAGCTTTATCACATTTTAGATTAACGTGTCAGCCATGAATCAAGCATTGCATGAAATAATTTGAAAAATAGATTAATTTTATCAGTGCTCGGCTCTGTGAAGACTGATAAATGTGGTCTATGTGATCAAGCTCCGTTCCGTTCCGTCATCTTCCGCTTGTTCCGGGGTCGGGTCGCAGGGGCAACAGCCTCAAGCAGGCAGCCCAGGCCTCTCTCTCCCCGGCTGCATCCTCTAGCTCACCTGAAAGGATCCCAAGTCGTTCCCCGGCCAGCTGTGAGACATAGTCTCTCCAGCGGGTCCGGGGTCTGCCCCTTGGTCTCCTCCCGGTGAGACGTGCCCGAAACACCTCTCCCGCGAGGCGCATCCTGACCAGATGCCCGAACCACCCCATCTGGCTCCTCTCGACCTGGAGGAGGAGCGGGTCGACACCGAGCTCCTCCCGGATGGCAGAACTCCTCACCCGATCTCTGAGTGAGAGCCCAGGAAGCTCATTTAGGCCACTTGTACCCGCAATCTCATTCTTTCGGTCACCACCCACAGCTGGTGACCCTAGGTGAGGGTTGGAATGTAGATCGACTTGTAAATCGAGAGTTTTGCTTTTCGCCTCAGCTCTCTCTTTACCACGACGGACCGATGCAACGTCCTACTTGAAGCGGTCATATATGAACGTTTAAAATGCTGTGACCTTGAACTGTGTGACTGTTTTTTTGCCGCTTTTGGCCAGACTTTATACTTTTATTTTATTCTTGATGTTCAGTTTTGGGGGAGCCACGGTGGCGCAGTGGGTCGCACAGTGGCCTCACAGCAAGAAGGTCTTAGGATCACTGTGAAGGTCTTAGGAACGAGGCTTGGAACACAGGCCTTTTCGTGTGGAGTTTGCGTGGGTTTTCTCCAGGTACTCCAGTTTCCTCCCACCCTCAAAAGATATGCTTGCTAGGTTGATTGGCTGGTGCCGAATTGCCTTTAGGAATGACTGTGTGTGTGAATGGTTGCATGTATCTGGCCCCACGACAAACTGCGACCTGATCGTGGTGTGCCCTGCCCCTGCTTTGAATCAGCCATGATGGGCACCGACACCCCCCGCCATCCAGAAAGGGATGACTGACTGTTTTGAATGCATATGCTTCATTTCTAAAAGATACAAAGTCTTTCATTAAAAGAAGTAAGTTTGAAGCAGTTTTGGTGGGCTTTGTGCCAGACTCTATACTTTTATTTTATTCTTAATGTTCAGATGTGCCCATCTAGGAATACCGTGGAGTTACCTACACCGAAAAAAGATGGACCAATACCTTGAATTTTACATGTTAGAACACAGAGAGCAAGTGAAGCTTTCTTTAAAACTGTATGTCGGCAGCTGAGTTTCATACGTCCAATCAATTCAGTTCTTTCCTATACAGACCGTTGCAGAGACTGTTGCAGTAGTCTCAAATACTTGTGAAATAATCTCCAGTTCTTTTTCAGACATCATTCTTCCAAGCTTCGAGATCGAGCAAAGTTGGAAGAAGTACTGTTTGGTCAATTGTTTTGGGTGAACCTCGTGGCCCGTTTTATGGTCAAAAATTGCTCCAAGACAACAGATGGTTTTCTTAGCTGTTTGGATAGGTCACCCAAGAAGTGACTGATGATGGGAACGGCACTGGCCGGGGCAGTAGTAAGAGTCTCAGTTTGATCTGTTTAGAGCTGTAGAGAGTTTGTATTTAGTCTCTGTTTAATATGAACCAAGAACTCTATCAGGAAGCTCATGTCGTGGACTTCAGAAGCCTTGAAGGAGCAGTCCGACTGCAAATCCTCAGCAAACATATGGTATAAAACATTTCGCCCACCCAGAGATACAGTTTTGGATGAAAAGCTCAAACAATGAATGAATGCCAGAGATGGTAGAAAATTGGAATCTTCTCTCCTGGTTAGGGATGAGATCCCAACGGAGTGGAGTTTTAATATTTCGGATAGCTGCTCTTAAGTGAGGGACGGATGTAGCAGGAGATCAACATTATCTCGTTGTTGAAAAAGAGCACAGCCAAAAAGTGAAGTTCTCAGAGTACCAGTTGATCAACATTTTTACCATCACCTATGTTCACCATCTGTGGGTGGTGACTGAAATACATTCAGCCAAAATCAGTTATCAGGTCTATGAGGGCTGCAATTTGAGAGGGGCTCAGGATTGGGCTGTTGTTCCTCTGTGTAAACACGAGCCAGATGTGAATGTTTGGGCACCTGGCTAAGATGCCTCTCACCACAAACCTGACCTGATTAGTAAGTCATGTGTTTAAGTTTTTTTTTAATGTTTGGTCAAAAATAACAGTCAAAAACCTCCACCTTCTCGTCTCCAGCTCTGGAGACCTCTGCTAAACCTTCACACATCACGAAGAACCAAACGATTCCTTTCAGAAAGAATTCACACCTTCTCTTGCCTGCTGTGCATGTCCCAGCAGAAACCCTGGAGAGACAGTTTTACACCAGCGGAATAAAACTGGAACATTTGTCCTTTGTTTTGGGAAGATGTGGTGATTCATTTTCTCTCTAACTGGAACCACAGATGAGTGGAAACCCAAAACCTGTTGTTAGTTGTGACAAACGTTTCATGTGGTGGAGAAACAGGAGGAGACAGTTCCCACATGCATGTTTAAGCTACAAGTGGGAGAAATGATTCACCACGGATTTCTTTTTCACATTCAACATGCTGGAAATAAGATGTTTTGAAACCTGCAAAAGTGCTTTTTTAATCAAAAATTAGAGTAAATAAGTTAGGTACAAAGATGCTTGTGCGGGTCAGGAGGAACAAGTAGAAAAATCAGATGAAGGTTGGAACAACAAATAGGGCTACAACTAACGATTATTTTGATAATCGATTAATCTGTCGATTAGTGGAGCGATTAATCGATTAATCGATAAAGTGTCTACTTAATAAATATTAGTTTTTCGGCCTTTTATTGAATGTAATTGTGTAAAACACAACTCAGCCACATAAACAACATGTTGGGCTTATTCAAGAAAGAGCAAATGTTCATTTTTCCGTGAAATGAAGATGTAGAATATTAACATTTCTAGAGCAAATATAAAATAATAAATCTAGTAGATCATAGGCACCCATAAAATGTGCTCAAAATTTAAACTGTTGACCATCCAGGATTATATTTGAAAACAATAAATCTTTAACGCTTTTAGATAAGCAAATTTAACGCTGTTCAGAGGCATAGTACCAAACAAAAATCTCCACAGATTAACATGAGTAAATATAAAAAATAATAATCAAGTTGTTCAGTATTAATGCTAAAAAAAACACAAAAAACACCACCTCATCAGTAAAAATCGTAACAGCTTTACCACTGTAAATTATAATATATGTTTACAGATCGACTAATCGCTAAAGGGGTGCCCAACTAACAACACTCATTTGTTTTGGGAAAAATTGTGCATTACGGAGTAGAGAAGGGGGTCTTGTATCCTGGATTGAAATTAGCCATAATTTTTTAAACCCCTCGCCTTCCACCATTGACAGCGATCTTGTATCGGACACAATCATTTCCAAAATAAAAGTCCACGAGTGAAGCGCTATGCTGCAGAGTGCACTTGTTTTTCCACAGAAAATTGTCCATGTTCCGTTTTTTTTTTTTTTTTTTTTTTTTGCAGACAATAAAAAGTGTATTTAGCGACCTGTGAAATTGTTTTATTAGAAATAACATCATGTAATGTTAATTACAGCTCAGCTGTTTTTGCAGCAACGTTGTGCTTCCGTGCCAAAACGTGTCCGTTTTGCAAACTTTGCATGAAAAGACGTGTGTGTTTTTCACATTTTGCGGAAAATGATCCCAAACTTTGGATGGTTTTGTTTGTGTTTTTCTTTCCGCCATCTTGTTGAATCTGGTGGATCATGTGAGGTGGGCTGAAATGTAGGCCAATGATTGGCCACTATCTACTTCTTCTCCTATTATGGTACCTCGCATCGTCGATTTGCTCAATACTGCCCCACTCGGAGACCGATTTAACTGCAAGTGACGGTAAAAAACTTTTTAGACGACTAATCGATGACCACATTAGTCAATAACTATTTCAATAATCAATTTTAATTGATTAAATCGATTAGTTGTTTCAGCACTAAATGTATCTAATGCTTTCAACCACTTTGCTAAATTTACATTGAGAAATCCTTGGGTGTTCTTCGAGGACATGGAGGGAGTTAGGTTACCCTGATTCGAGACTACACACAAAAAAACAAGGGTGTTTGCTGAGCACACCAGATTGGGTCCTCCACATTAAACCTCATTAACATACACCATGTAAACCAATGTTAAAAATGGAAGTCTACCAATCTGCCTGGCCAGATTTGTATGAATATCGTTTGAGGCAGGACAGTAGGATTCAAAGACATGGTGGATTTATGACATTTGTCGTGCTGAAACACAATGACACATAAAAATTCAATCAGTTTGACTAGAAATGAAAACAACTAAAATTGGTAACAATTTTGGGATGGCTTTATTTTATTTGCTTTAAAATGATTTTACCCCATTCAATGAATTAAGTTTAGTATTGTAGAGAAAAGCCTGGAAGCCTAAGTATACGTCCCCCTGCTGCCATGGATTTGACAAAGCAGCACTCAGCTGTGCATGCATGATTCACCAAATCAGCAGGAGAAGGAACAGTGTGACATCTGCAGAGAGCAGGCTTCCAGGTGTCTCAATGGGTCACCCAAAATCAACAAGAGTTTACTTTCCAGTTTAGATTTTTTTTTGCCTTTCTGTCATCTGGCTGTTGCTGCTGTAAAACTGTGTCATGCCTGCTTGACGTGGGGTGTAATTTTTAACAAACCAGCTGCAGTTTGTGCTAAAAGCAAACGGAAAAGAACAGAAATAGTCCCAGTTGGTATTTTCTTCTGGCTGAACATAATAGCCGATGTCAGGTCCCAGCAGGTCTCCTTCCTGAGAAGCTGCTGCTAGCAGGTGGGATAACAGCACAGGATTATGACACATTTCTCAGCAGGGTTCTGGGTCGGATTTGACTTTTTTAAGTTTGTCATTTTCCACTTTAAAGGACTTGGATGATCTTCTTTAATAAGGCTTTGTACTTGTAGCCAAATTTGAGCTTTAGCTTTGACACGTGGTAATGCTGTTGTGTTTCATTTTTGGAGGCAGAATGGATCTTTTTCTTGGTTTTTAATTGACGCTTTCCACATTTTTGTGCACAATAACCTGCATTTATCAAAGTTATGCACTATAAATTTTTGGCAGGATCCCAACGACTTGGGATCCTTCTGGATGAGCTGGAGGTTGTATATTTTGGTATACAACCAAAATAATCCATGATTCTAATTTATCAAAACAACATGAGCGTACGATGAACACGAATCGAGATATTGTGTAAATATGGATAATTTCTGGAATGTATAAAGGTCTAATCACAGTAAATTTAACCAAAAGATGCAGTTTATTAGATGAAACTAGTGCTGTCATTTTAACGCATTAATTCAGGCACACACCTCCTACCCATGCGCCCCCCTTTTGGTCCACAAAAAAAAAAAAAAAAAGAGTTCTTAAGAATTCTTAATACTTCTTAATTATTATAAACTTTGGGCAAAATATGCACCAAAATGCAGAAAAAATACTTATTTTTCAAAATGTTTTGGGGTGGAAGGATGCCTCCTCCTGCCCGCCCACCCCTGTAGAAAATTCTGGATTTGCCCCTGAGTCGAGCCACTGAACGGCAAGTTTTTATACAAAAATAATAAAGACGGCACAATAAATAAAAACATAGTAATTTGTAGTTTTTTCAAAAAGGAGTTCTCCTAAACCCGGAGCAACTCCAGCCTGACATACCATCTAAACGTAAAACATGTTCAGGCAAGTTCCTCTGTAGCGAATGTGGCTACTGGGAGCTCGCTCCGCCAAGCTAGCTGAATTTGACAAGCGAATGAGCAAATCCACAACAGAGAAATGAACAAATACTATCGAAAAGCGGGTTGCTGCTGATTGCAGGACAATTTCTATCCTTGGAGATCAGAAAGAACCCCAACCCTTGTTTTATTTTTTTTAATATTACACCTGGCATCATGAGGCACAGTTCACCAATAATAAATTGAATTTAAAATCTTCTCTTCTTACTGTATTTAATTGATTAGTCATACAGTAAAATTTTTTAATATCCTAGAATCCAAATTCCTTATCAGGAGACCTTTAGCAAATATGACATCAAAATGTGATTAATTTAATTAATTAATTACAAAATCCTGTAATAAATTTGTTTTGTTTTTTTTAAATCGACTGACACCACTAGTTGAAACGTAAGAATACAACAAATCAAAATATACTTGATACAAAAATTTAGTGTAAGTAGTTTTGTCTGCAAGTGCGAATAAAAAATGCAAATAAAGGTCCAAGAATGGCTAGATTTTATTTGAAATTATTTTTCTTCAAGAACATCTGATCATATTTTTCTCTCCATCTGATCAACATTTATCCTTTTACACAACAAATCATTATGTTTTTCTGTCCACAGCTCATTTTTCTGTCAGCAGTTGTAGGAAATGCATTCCTAAAAAAAGTACTTGTCACATTTTTGTACGTGACGAACATTTTTTTGGTGTTTTGTTGTGCATTATTGAAGAATGAAAATCAGAAAAATAAATGTACATTTAAAGCCTGATCACTTTTTAACAACTTTCCTGCCCAAAACTGATCAGCCTGTTAAAAAGTAACACTGTTTAGAGAAAATGTTCATTTTTACGGTCGTCTGTATTTGCATTCTATAAAGCAAGGGTGTGACTGATCATGGATATGAATATACTGTATGTAAATGTGTATTTATGATTCCGCTTGTTTCCTGCATGACACAGGGATTGATGGAAGAAACTGACTTGCTGTGGCGCCCCTTGGGGAAAAAGCTGATAAAAAAATGGGACATGTGTGGAAATTGTTATAGAAATAAATTGAACCAGAATCCACTTTTTTACAGTTCAGGGAAGTCACGAAGTCACACTGTATTTTTTTTATTCAAAAACAAGCATTTATGATCAAAGTGGAGGTGATTTCAGAGCCTCAGCAACCTCACACTCAACATCTGCTCAGAGGTGAAGTGGTGTGTGATGAGATATGATTCAACCTGTGAGGGAAAGATTGTGTTTTTGTACCAGTTACCCAGTAAAAGAGAAGTGACACCACTTTTCTCCCCAAGTGGGAATGCTATCATCACTTCCCATTTACAGTTTTTCTCAGTCGCTCCGGTGCATTTCTCACATCACAATTTGTTCAACACATGAACCATTTCTCAAAACAATTAGTACAAACTGGAAAACCTGGTGGATAACTTTATCACTTTTTATTTCTTTCACGGGGGCACACATGCTCATTCAAAAATATGGACTATTTAAAATAACCAATTCCTATTTGTGCAGCACATATTGAGAACCAGGTCAACAATTTGGAGGTAACATCTCATACAATGAAAAGAGGATATTCTGGAAGGATAGCCCAGCTACCCTCCTCTGTAGGGTGGCTAGGTTCTCACTCAGAGATCGGGTGAGGAGCTCTGCCATCCGGGAGGAGCTCAGTGTCGAGCCATTCCTCCTCCAGGTCGAGAGAAGCCAGACGGGGTGGTTCGAGCATCTGGTCAGGATGCTCCTCGAGCGCCTCTTGGTGAGGTGTTTCAGACATGTCCCACCGGGAGGAGACCAAGAGGCAGACCCCGACCCGCTGGAGAGACTCACAGCTGGCCGGGGAACGCCTTGGGATCCTTCCGGGTGAGCTGGAGGATGCAGCTAGGGTGAGAGAAGCCTGGGCTTCCAGTCTGAGGCTGTTGACCCTGCGACCCGACCCCGGATAAGCGGAAGACGACGGAACGGAAATAAAAAGCAGAGAATGTTATGTTCATATTGTAAATATTGGGAAAGTACCACCCCATTTGTATGTGAGCAGAGGGAGAGCAATACCTGAATGGAGAGACCTAGTGAGAACTTGTGAATGACTCAAGCATATAAAAAACTTTTGATGTGCGAATAAGGTTCAAACATTGCAAAAGCCTCCATAAAGTTTCCAGTTTAAGCACTACTTTGCACATTTACAGTAACTCACCTTACAAGCCCAGCGGGTGGCATTATGGTGGAGAAATAGTTCTTCATGAAACAGTACAAGAGAGGGGAAAACAATGCTCAGCGGGTGTGATAAAGCGCTCACCTCTACTTTATTAACCTCTGTTATGTTCTCCAAGTGGTGCAATGAATGGGACTGCAGTGGAGTCATAAAATGATCACGGAAGCAGTGGAAGTGGGGACTTCTGCTTCATTAACCTGCACATTCTTTCCGCTCAGCGTGCCGACATGTTTACTTACTGCGTCATTAGCAAAGGGTGTCATCATAAAAATGCTAGCCAGAACGAGACTGAATCCGTAAAGTAGAGAAAAAGTAATAATACTCAAGAGGAGTGACTGTGTGTTCTTTATTCATCCAGTTTGCTCCTTAGATCCTCCGTAACACTCATACACACACATTCAGGTCATTCTTTTTAAACTGAATTCTCAGGCGTCGATGTTCTGGCTTTTGGGCAAACACAACTTCTTTTTGTTTGAATCACAAAAAGACTCAACAGAAAATGTGTTTTTAAGTTAAATTACACGCTCAGCACTTTGTTTACCCAGAGTTGCTGGTGGCTTTTTTTTTTTTTTCTTTTTTTCGGAAAGGGGTTGCTGCTTGGAAGATGAATAAACTTAATTTTCCATGTCCCGAATGTCTTTAGAGTAGCTCATCTTCTGATGGAGCAGCAACCCAGAGACATTCTGGGAATGTAAGAAAATGGGGAACACCTTCAAGTGCTTTAAAGACTGAATGAACTTCATATACATGGATGCACACATTCTTTCTCAGACTGTGGGCAAAATGAAAAACACGTGCTGATACAAACATCTTAATAAAACATGTTGGTAGATATCATTGTGCTGAAAAACAGAAAATCCGGCTCCAACTAAGTTGTTGTATGAAGTAAAATGGCCACTCGAGATTATTTTCTAAACATTGAAAAAAAAAATTAGTTGTTGTATAGCTTGTAAGTTCCATACCCAAATTGCTGATGCACCATACTTCTTCTTAGTTCGGCATTTCTCTTCAGGGGTCGCTACATCAAGTCAGTTTCTTCCATCTAACTCAGAGGTGGGCAAACTTTTTGTTTTGCCGGCCACATTGAGTTCTAACATTTGACCAGGGGGCTGGAACAGGATCAGATGGATGGCATGCTTTGGTAACCGATAGATCAGACCGATAGAATGGCGCGCAAGATTTTAAACAAGCGTGTTAAATGTTACATCAAGGGCGGTGAATTTTAACTCTAGCAATGCTAGGTCTGAAATCTAAACGGTTGATGTAACATTTTACTTGTTTTAACTTGTTTACATACGTGTATTGTCCCTGATGGCTTTCCATATCATGGAGTACGCCATCTAGTGAGGAGACATCAGAATTGCAGGAAAAATAAAACAAGGTTTATTTATTAAATTTTTTTCAAGTTTGGTGGGCTGGATTAAAACGTTTAAACGGGCTGCATGTGGCATGCGGGCCGTAGTTTGCCCATGCCTGATCTAACCCTATCTGCTGCATCCTCTTTGGTCACCACAACTACAGTATCTCCATGTCTTCCTTTACTGTATGCATGAACCTGATGCGCCATACCATTGTACAAATTAAATCTAATAAATTGTTTTTCAAATTCATCTAGATTTAGAGCTTTGTAATTGCTGATGAAAGTTTTGTTAAAGACAATGATAAATGTTTAAAAGTCATATGCACATTTATAAGTATATAAAAGTCAATGCATTAAACCAACAATTGTCTCCACCTCTGATCTAACTTATAATTTTAGGTTATGATCACTTGTGATAAAAGGTCAAAATTTTTTATTTTATTTAAAAGTTTAACCCAATTAATTGACTAGAGAAAAAACAACCTGCTTCCAACACCCACTGGATAAGCATTTGCAGCTTGTTTGGATCCACTCTGACTTGATTACCACCAGCCCTGTTCAACCAGCCATGAGGGTTTGTCCTGCCATCACAGTAAATTCCAAAGAAGATGGAAAAGCTTCAGGTAACAAAGCTGTTCCTCTCCACACACCCACAGGGGGATATTATCTTCAAATGGAAAAAAAGTGTGGAACATGAACTCTGACATTCCTAAAACCCTCCCAGAGCAGTGCGATTACTCAGTCTGAAAAGGGCTTTCTGTGCACGGGTCAGTGTCCATGAGTCAGCAGGAAGATGAAGCTTTGTCACAACTTAAACTGTTGACCTGGAAAGTGTCTGTTGAATTATTATATGGATAAAACCAAGATGATGACGGCGGTGTTGTGTTTAGAGTAAACATGTCACTTAAAGAAAAAGGAGCTCAATTAGGAGGAAGAAAAAAAAAGGATGGAAGCTCTGTTAAAAGGACTGGATGGCATAGAAGAGCAAAGCAGGTAAGTGAAAATTGGTTTGCAGTACTCTAAAAGAAAACAAGACTGGCCTAAAATCTCTGTGCTGTTTATAATGTTAGCCTCTAATGTGTTAATGACTGTGGGGAATATCAATCCAGAACCTGGTCCGGGGTAAACATTTTAATGGTGGGTAACTAAAACAGATGTGCATGACGGAAAGAAAAGTTTTGAAAGAGTGTAATGATTCAGGTTTTTTCACATACACCAAAATATATGGAATGGGATTGAAAATAATTGCAAGTGCAGTGTGTTGGAAAATAAATAATGCTGCAGAAGATTCAAAGCAGACAAATTGGAGCAAAAAGTGATTTAGTTTCTAGAATCTAGACAGTAGCTTAATTACAAAAGAACTTGGATGAATAATTGTTTGTGTAATTGATTTAATCTTTTTTCACTGATAGTCTGGTTGTTTTTTCCAGTGTTTCATGAATGGTTGTTTGTGGGCTGATACTTGACCTGGAAGGTGGAGTAAAATTAATTTGAGTGGAGGCAGAAGGAATGAAGATTAGTCAGAGTAAAACAGAGTACGTGTGTGAATGAGAGGGATCCAAATGGAAAAGTGAGGTTACAGGGAGAAGAGATAAAGAAGGTGGAAGATTTTAAGTACTTAGGATCAACAGTCCAGAGGAATGGAGAGTGTGGAAAAGAGGTGAAGAAGCATGTGCAGGCAGGCTGGAACGGGTGGAGAAAAGTATCAGGTGTGATGTGTGATTGAAGAGTTTCAGCTAAAATGAAAAATGAAGTTTACAAAACCGTGGTGAGAGCGGCCATGCTGTTTGGTCTAGAGGCAGTGGTACTGAAGAAAAGACAGGAAGCAGAGATGGAGGTAGCAGAGATGAAGATGCTGAGGATCTCTCAGGGAGTGACCAGGATGGACTGGATCAGAGGAACAGGACATGTTAAGAGGTTTTGGAGATAAATCCAGAGAGGCCAGACTGAGATGGTTTGGACATGTGCAGAGGAGAGAGAGAGAGTACGTCAGAAGAAGGATGCTGGGTTTGGAACCACCAGGAAAGAGGACTAGAGGAAGACCAAAGAGGAGGTTCATGGATACAGTGAAGGAAGACATGAAGATAGTTTTTGTGACCGAAGAAGATGCAGCAGATAGGGTTAGATGGAAGAAACTGACTTGCTTGGTGACCCCTGAAGGGAAATGCTGAGAGGAGATGGAGAGGCAGTAGATGGAAGTCAGAACAGGTTTTGGAAAAACATTCTACCACAAATTAAAGTGGTAATTATCTTTTTTAAATAAAGCGCAACAGCATGCTGTTAAAAATCATTTTGTATGTTGAATCCTTCCATTTGATCAGTTTTTCTTTGAGTCTTGGCCATAGGGGGCCATTCAGTACCAACCCATGTGGAGGCTCCAATACCACAATGGGACGGTACGCTAAGGGGGTTTTGCGACTTTTTGGAGAGAAAACGGTTGAGTTTGATAACAAAATCTTGATTTTTTTTTTTTTTTTTTTTAAATTGCTGACACAATTCATACTTTTCAATGAATTAAGAGCAACTGTGGTGGTTTTTAATTCACAGACAATAAACTACAGATTGTTTAGTTTTAAAATTAGCCAGTCTCGCGTAACGCTTCAATGTGCCCTTTAATCTGTTCTGTGATTATTAGTCAAGCCTTTTTGTTTCTTATCGTAGACTTTTTGTATTTCTTTTTACTCTTTATCTGTCACGTTATCAACACATTGCTGAGGCAGTGACATTAGAAACCTGCACATATTTTCCATTTTATGCTGGTAATTACTGTTATTACCCAGATACATTTAGCAGAGGATCATTAAACCCGTCCAGCCTACGGTCAGACGGTGAGAAGGCAACAATATGCTTTCCTAATGAACATGCAATATGATGTCCTTTCACATTTGTTATTCACTGGGCTCGGTCTCTCAGCGCCATACCCTTCACACTCAGTTTGTACCTTTTTACAAGCTTGTGTTCCCTTAAACAAGCCACTGCAGTTTAACTAGCAAGCATTGTTGCAGTTTGGAGGATTTTTTTCCACCTACCCTGCGGCCTTTGTGACTCTACACTCTGACTTAGGAAGTATGCTAACCAAGCCTTCAACTTGGAATAAAAAGTGGCTCAGACACCCACACAAACATTGCTGACATTTGCAGTCAGAAGCTTTGTACACTTGCAGGAAATAACATTCCTTGCATTAAGTCCCCCTTTTTGATAGTGTACCAACCAAAGACAGAAATGCATGCAGTAGACGTGTAAGAAACTCACTGCCTCTCATTAGTATAGGCTAATTTGTCGATGATCAAAGCAGATGATGATGAT
Organism: Neostethus bicornis; assembly: GCA_902685375.1. Lineage (NCBI taxonomy): Eukaryota > Metazoa > Chordata > Actinopteri > Atheriniformes > Phallostethidae > Neostethus > Neostethus bicornis. Next base: position 4,170,459 of record LR738552.1, read on the forward strand.
GGACTGTAATAGAACATTGTGATGCAAGCAAATGGTGGTTTTTACTTCATCACCATCAAAGATGACCGAGTATCAGAGCCGATTCAGCAAAAAGCCTTTGTTGAAAACCAAGAGAATGGACAAACAAAAAAAAATAATGAAGATTCATCCATGTAAGATTTTTTGCCATTCTTATTAGAGCAGTGGGTCTTAATCTGGGTTGGATCGAACCTTAGGTGTTTAGTGAGTCGGTTTCAGGGGTTCGGTGGAGCCTCCGCCGCAGATGTCCACCCCTCAGTCTAGTCTGCAGTTAGTGGGCACAGTCATTGAAAGCGTCCTGCTCTGGGATTTCCTACCGGTCCGCTTTGAGAGCGCTGGATAAGCAGCAGAGTGAGACCTCCCTATCAGACCGCTTAGAGAGGGCTGTATATGTGTCTGAGTGAGACTCTCTATCGGTCCGCTTTGAGAGCGCTGGATAAGCAGCAGAGTGAGACCTCCCTATCAGACCGCTTAGAGAGGGCTGTATATGTGTCTGAGTGAGAATCCTTATCGGTCCGCTTTGAGAGCGCTGGATAAGCAGCAGAGTGAGACCTCCCTATCAGACCGCTTAGAGAGGGCTGTATATGTGTCTGAGTGAGACTCTCTATCGGTCCGCTTTGAGAGCGCTGGATAAGCAGCAGAGTGAGACCTCCTTCTCAGTCGGGTTTAACAACATCTTCTTTAATAACCCTCCGTCTGACCACCGGTGTGAGTCAGTGATGTTGGGTTGGCGTTAGTGACACCGACCCAACGTCCACCTCCAACCGCCACAACGTGTGACTGTCGGTGTGTCGTGTGATTTCTTATGAATATTTTAATCCATCTGATTTCAAGCCCAGCAAAATTCATTTTGTGCACCAGTTAAAAAAAAAAAAAAATCATATTTTATTTTTTACTAAAGGGTTTGGTGAATGAGCATATGAAACTGGTGGAGGTCGGTGCCTCCAACAAGGTTAAGAACCACTGTATTAAAATGAGTGTGTTATTTAGACATTTTTTTCAAGTTTATAAAAAAAATTGCACAAGCTGTAGCCATGTTGGCTCCATACACTTACCATGTACAGTATGTATTCCTAGTACCTCATAGTGCAAAGGTGTCGAAGTCTGGTCCTCGAGAGTTAGTGTCCCAAAGGTTTTCCATGTGCTTTTGCATTTACACACCTGATCCAGGTTAGAGAGTCACCGTGCCAAATCTGATTGGCTGTTGATTTCACTTACTGTGGATCAGGTGTATTGAAGCAGGAACACATGAAAGACCTTCAGGACACTGGCTCTCTGGGACTGGACTTTGACACCCCTGCCCTAGTGCATTAAAAATCCACGTGGTAGGACGTATTTAACTTATTCAACAATATGCCCCCTGCGGGTCAGGGACAGCGGATCGGTGCGGCATCAGCAATAACTAGGATGCTGCATCGGTCTGTTGTGGTAAAGAGAGAGCTGAGCCGAAAAGCAAAGCTCTCCATTTACAAGTCGATCTACGTTCCTACCCTCACCTATGGTCACCAGCTGTGGGTGGTGACCGAAAGAACGAGATCGTGGGTACAAGCAGCTGAAATGAGCTTCCTCCGCAGGGTGGCTGGGCTCTCACTCAGAGATCGGGTGAGGAGCTCTGCCATCCGGGAGGAGCTCGGTGTCGAGCCGCACCTCCTCCAGGTCGAGAGGAGCCAGATGGGGTGGTTTGGGCATCTGGTCAGGATGCCCCCCGAGCGCCTCACGGGCGAGGGGTTTCGGGCACGTCCCACCGGGAGGAGACCAAGGGGCAGATCCCGGATCCGCTGGAGAGACTATGTCTCACAGCTGGCCGGGGAATGACTTGGGATTCTTCCAGGTGAGCTGGAGGATGCAGCCGGGGTGAGAGAGGCCTGGGCTGCCCGCTTGAGGCTGTTGCCCCCGCGACCCGACCCCGGAGCAAGCGGAAGATGATGGAACGGAAAAATGTGCTTTTACATATAAAATTGAAAAGAATCTTTGAATTAGAGAAATGAAAAACAAGTTCACTCCTAAGTGACCCCCAATGTATGTTGTGTATGTTGTTATAAAGTTTGTTTTTTTTCTGGGTTAATACTTGTATATGCTGTTCTGACCAATGACCGGTCTTGCTTTAGACCGTCTACTTTTAGAAAGCTTTTTATTCATAATCTAATCAACATAGTGGATGGTATTCCACTTTCAATAGGACTGAAGTCAAAATGTTTCTTCAGAGCACAGTCCACTGGTTGACCTTTTAATTTAGTCTTTTCAGGTGAAGAGCTGCAAGAAAAAAAGTGACACGACGCACCAGTGAGTGTGCAGACTCGACATAATCAATGTGACTGCTGACATTTAATGTTTGAATCAATCAGCTTATAATGGGAGAATCAATGGGAAGTCAGAATGACATGTCACTTTATTATTTATTCATTTCTATGATCAATTCACTCAGCCAGTTGGCAGTGTGTTGTGACAGTTTGGCAAACCCAGGAGACCTCCTTCCACTGATCGATGCTGCAAGTTACACTGAGCATGATCAAGTGCATGTGTCTCTGTGTCGACGCTTAACTAGGCTTCATTTCATGACAGGATGGTTGAAGACAAAGCAATGAATTCAGATGGAGAGGAAGAACCAGTTATAGCCTGTCAGTGCAAGGTGTCGAATCATTCCTCTTTACAAGTGTGAATAATGAGATGTTCATACGGGAGCTTCTGCTCTTCAATTGGGAAGCTTTTTGACGTTTGCAGTGCTCGAAAATCAGTGCTGCTCAACTAAGTGCAGAGCAATAATATAATTACCCCTTTGTCAGAGCAGACAGCTGCAGTCAATGTAGACCCACATGGAGCAAAGCAAAGAGGACAAGAAGACATCAAGTTGAAAATAAACACATTTTCAAGAAGTTATGAAAGGTTTTTATAAATTTATTTTTGCTCTTCTTCTTAAATTTTCCTTCACTGGTTGGACTTATGCTTAGAAATAAATGTATTGGAAATAAAATGGATTTATACTGTAGACTCTATGAAAAATTGAAAACCTGAGCCAATCATTTGTGGTGAACAAAACCTGTTGGCCTTTTATGGAACTGTCAAATCCTATAGACAACGCCAAAATTTTTGCAGAATTTTAAAATAAGATAACTTGTGAAACATTTAGTAACTTTATAAAAATACTGTAGCGAGCAGCGGGTTCCATTCCGTCGTCTTCCGCTTATATGGGGCTGGTTCGCAGGGGCACCCCGGCTTCTCTCACGCCGGCTGCATCTTCCAGCTCATCCGGAAGTATCCCATGTCGTACCATAGCCAGCTGTGAAACATAGTCTCTCCAGCGGGTCCAAAGTCTGCCTCTTGGTCTCCTCCTGGTGGGATGTGCCCAAAACACCTCACCAGCGAGGTGCTCGAGGGCATCCTGACAAGATAACTGAACCACCCCATCTGGCTTCTCTCGACCTGGAGGAGGAGTGGCTCGACACTGAGCTCCTCCCGGATGGCCGAGCTCCTCACCCGATCCTGAGTGAGAGTCCAGCCACCCTGCGGAGGAAGCTCATTTTGTCCGCTTGTACCCGCAATCTCATTCTTTTGATGACCACCCACAGCTGGTGACCATAGGTGAGGGTGGGAACGTAAATCGACTTGTAGGTTTTAATAAGTTCATAGGTTTTAATTTGATCACCATCGGACAAAAAAAATACAATTTAAAAAAAAAAAAAAAAGTAGCAATTTTTTATAGAAATCCATTTTTTTTATGTAATAACCACAGATAAATTTGTCACATAAAAACAAACAAAAACCATAATCGATTGGTCCGTAGAACAAAGACCATAACTTGAGAAAATTGTTTTTCTTGTCAGAATTTTTCACACACTGCCTGACAATCACTCCGACCTACTGATTTTTTTGGTGAAGTATTTCTATTGGTTGAAGTTGCAACCCAATAGAAACCAGAGTAGATGTTGGCCACGAAGAGTTGCCGAGCGGTAAGCGATTTCAGATTTTCTAAACTGTCTTTAACAAGAAACTCCAACCTGCTCAGGTTTATTTGTGACTCTTTGCAAGCCTGTTGAGGCTTGATTCATCTGGACTTGAAATGAGTGAGGATATCATTGATTTGGCTGACTGAGCTGGTGGAAAAGAGGCCTCCAAATTGGCGGTTGTATTATTTTGGCTCCTTCTCCAACGCTCAGGGAGCACAACTGTTGCCCAAAAACACAAGCTGTTAGTATTTTGTAACAGATCATACTTTAAAGCAGCAACAAAAAAAGAAAGCAGACAAGAAAAGGTTCATGAAGTGGTCATCACAGTAAAGCGAAATGTAAGCCAGTGTCATCATGGTTGGTAATGTTTGTGTTACCAATCTAGAGATTAGGGGATTCAAGGTGACATAGGTTGAAATTTTTTCACCCCTTATATTTCATCGCTTTTAATTTTTTTTTGGCAATTTATGTTCATTCTCCCTTGATATTTAAGATATTTATGCCACTTCCTCCTCCTTTTTCTGGAAAAAAAAAAATCCCAAAAAACCAACTACTACCTGCCTGGTTGATTAATGACGACGCATACAAGAGGCCTTGGTGCAGCAGTTTGGGTTCACAAGAAGGTGCGATGAGCAACGCACCCGCTACACGAGCTGAATTTTCAAACGCACCCTCATGGCCCACTTCCATAATGAAGGGAGTAAATAATGTGCATAAATCAGTGGTCACACCTTTCTGGAAGTTCAACACACTGTGTGCATATTTGTTTTTGCATGTGTTGGCCAATTTAAATGCCAGGAAAAAAGCAGGAGTGCAATTTCAAACTTTCTACCTTTGTGAGTAAAAAAATGATACCGCTTTTTAACAAATGATGTACTAAAAATACTTTACCAGCATATGCTTTTTATTTAATAAAAAAAGTCTATGTACTATTGTAGGATCACAAGATTAATATTTTTTGGTGTTAAATCACTTCCCCACTATAGCAGATTCTAGTAGAATCAGTGTTTAGTGTTTTTTTTTTTTTTTAGCATAATTTTGTTGTCTAGAATGCATTGTTTTCTGCGCTCCAATTGAAAGATTGCGATCTGTGAACAGATTGGTTGTAGATATATTACTTTGTAGATCAGGCAAGAAAACCTGCTCTTTGGTGCCAACTGTTAACAATTTAACCATTTCATTTGGGTTGTAACAGTTTTCTAAAACAAATTTTGCTTCCCAACCTACAAAAAATGTCTATTTTACTATTTTTTTTCTTAAAAAGCTAAAATATCAATTTAATTTATCTATTAATTCCCATGAACCTGCTTAACGTTCTTTCTTCTTTTCTTCAACCCCAAGTAAAAACTTTTTTTTTTTTTTAAATTTTCTGGAGAAATTTTGTAGAACAGGATAACTTGTTGCTAAATGTTTGTTTTGAAAATATTTCTTGCAACAAAAAAAAATCGTTGCTGATATTTTGTAATTTCTTAGTTTTTTCACACATACTTAGAGACACATGTATATTTTTTTAAAGTATTTTCAAATGTTTAAAAAAAAAAAGTTGTGAATATTGCTATATGTTGAGAAAATCCTTAGTAGTTCATTTTAATAGAATTAAAACTAAACAGTGATTTTTAACAGTCCAGAGCAATGGAGAGTGTGAAAAAGAGGTGAAGAAGCGTGTGCAGGCAGGCTGGAACGGGTGGAGAAAAGTATCAGGTGTGATGTGTGATAGAAGAGTTTCAGATAAAAGGAAAGGGAAAGTGTATAAAACCGTGGTGAGAGCGGCCATGCTGATTGGTCTAGAAACAGCAGCACTGAAGAAAAGACAGGAAGCAGAGATGTTTGTAGCAGAGATGAAGATGCTGAGGATCTCTCTGGGAGTGACCAGGATGAACAGGATCAGAGGAACAGCACATGTTAGAGGTTTTAAAGTCAGAGAGGCCAGACTGAGATGGTTTGGACATGTGCAGAGGAGAGAGAGAGTACATCAGAAGAAGGATGCTGGATTTGGAACCACCAGGAAAGAGGACTAGAGGAAGACCAAAGAGGAGGTTCATGGATACAGTGAAAGAAGACGTGAAGATAGATGGTGTGACCGAAGAGGATGCAGCAAATAGGGTTAGATGGAGGAAGCTGACTTGCTGTGGCGACCTCTCAAGGGAAATGCCGAAAGAAGAAGATTCAATTCTATTAAAATGAAATGTTTCCACTCAGTCTAAGAGTTACTGAACAGGTTATGATTTCCAGGTGTTCCGCCTGGATCTGTTGCTCTCCCTCTAAAGTTTTTATTGATAGAGTAGAATATTTTTGTTAAAAATTTTTGTAAAATAACATTTCATTCAATTTTATTTTCTAGCCTTATTGGAAAAAGTAAATCTCTTTAAAACCGTCCCTTTTGAATAATAGATAATTGAGAAAGTGACTAAAAATATTCTTAAATGATTTGCTTATAGCATATAAATCATTTTTGCCCGTTTACAAACCTTTAACAATTATGCCATTTTTTTCTTTCCTCAAATTCAGGCATGACATTTTTTTTTTTAAACTTCTGCTCTTTCTTTTTTTTTTTTTTTGCCATGATTGCTTTTGTGACACCAACTCAACTCTTTTCTTTGATGTACAGTTAAAGTTGGACTTTGCAAATCTCACCTCTTCCCAGAGAGCATTTCACACCCATTTTCCCTTCATTTTCAGAAAAGCCTTTTATTTTTAATAGGGCATTTTATTTTTCGCCCCTCCGCAGTCTGCCGTGACATCAGAATCTCATTCTAGACTTTCAGAGGGTCGTAAGTGAGTAAGATGGATTATTTACTGGTAAGTAGGCTTAAAGTACGAGGGAAAAAACACGCACGTCTTTACCCCAAATGTGCCAGTGTGACATGTTGCCCAGATAATCACAATTGAAACTAGAAAAGCAGTCGGAGAACGCGGACCTCTGCCCCTTCTCTTGACAGCCAGTAGGTGCAGATTAAAAGCCTGAACAGGTCTGTGATTGGTTGTGTTTTGCTATACGTTCCTTTCTAAACTGTAGACGAAGAAATTTTCTGTGCGCACATTTGGTCCTGGTACGCAAGAGGTGTCCAGCCGACCTTTTGATTTTCCATTGGGAGTAAAATAACAGATTTCTGGTGCCAACATCTCACCTCGTTTCTACAGCAGCTGGGCTTAGAATAATGTACGTATGCTTAAAATGTTTAGCCAAATGATGTGGATACTTGTGTCTACTATGTTGTATTTTTTTAAGATGCTACACCTGCCCAGTATTCAGGTACTTCTTGAGTCTACTGAAGCACTAACGCTGAGCTTTTTTTCTGTCTGAATGTACTTTCTTTGCATACAATCACATGCGAGCCAAATCAATCTAGTACGAAGCACTGCAGGGGGACACAGTCCAAAAGAAAAAGTCTTCAAATTTAACTGGAGTTTAAAAACCATTAACAGATGTGGTGCTGTTGCTACACATAGAGAGCCTGACAGCCTTGAAGGAGCAGCCTGAGTGCTCTCAGGCCACATCTTCGGCTCTCTTTTATGATCCGTAATGGGATTGCTGAAGAGCGCCAGCAGCATTCTCATCACAGGACAAAACCCGCTTAATGGGATATGATTCGCCACGAAAGGGCAAAGAAGCATAGTTACTCACTGAACCCACTTATCCTTTGAAACCTTCACCCTCACTTATCCCCACCCAACCACTAACCTCTATAAACGACAAAGTGTGTATCTCACCAACCTCACTTTGTTGCTAACAAGGGATGTCCGGAGAACGAGATGAAGAGGCAGGTGATCAACGACTTTACAGTTTGTTGAGGTGTTGGCATACATGGTGGTCTTAATTGGCTGAAGGGATGATGGTGGAAACTTGTCCTACAGTTGAATTGGTGGGAATAGAGTGTCCTTTTTTAACACATTATAAAACTAGAAATTCATCACCTTGACATGTAGGGTGAGAAAGTGTGTTAACATTGAAGCGTACAACATGTTCAATATTTTACTACAATTTTTTCTTGTATTGTAAATCATTTCTGTAGAAGTAGAAAAAGTTTCAAAAAAGTCTTCTGGACAGTTTAATTCTTCAACGAGACGTTTCGACTTCCATCCGGAAATCATTTTCAATCTGAATGAAATGGACTGGAACCTGGATCCATTTATACTAACCTGAGTAACAGGTAAAAAAAGTGTAAGAAGGGCTCGACCAATGAGAATGTTCCTTAAGATGGCCGTGAATGGCTCCTATTGTAGCCACAGACCAGTAAACAAACCTATTATAAAAATGCTAAAAGCCTAGTGAAAAGAGAAACCTGCTAACGAGAGGCGTGAAACTGAGTCACAAGGTGTCATCTTTAGTCCATGGCTTCAAAAGGCTGCTATAGATACCGGGCAAAACGTATCTAACGCCTCCATTCCGATTCAGTGAGGGATTCTCTTTCATCACAAAAATGGCTTCTTTCACCCCTCTTTCAAACCAACCTTTCTCTCTACTTAGAATCTTCACCTCACTGTCCTCAAAAGTGTGTTTGGTGGATTTAAGATGCAGATGTACGGCAGACTGTGGACCACTAGAGGCTTCTCTTCTGTGTTGGTAAAGTCTTTTGTGGAGTGGTTGCTTTGTTTCCCCAATGTAGTTTTCTTTGCAGCTCCCTTCACTGCACCGGATCGAATAAACTACATTGCTCTGTTTTTCCGTAGGCATCTTGTCTTTAGGATGTACTAGTTTTTGACGTAATGTGTTGACCGGTTTAAAGAAAACCGGGATGTCATGTTGTCTGAAGATTCTCTGTAACTTCTCGGACAGTCCTGACACGTAGGGAATAGAGACTCCATTTTTTCTCTTCTCAGTTTCTGTTTCCCTCTTCTCATGTTTCTTGGACGCTCTCACCCTATTCAGGGCCCATTTGGGGTAGCCACAGACCGAGAGGGCTTTTCGGACATGCTGTGTCTCCTTCTCCTTAGCCTCTGTGCTCGTGGGTACCTCCTCCGCCCTGTGTTGTAAAGTTCTGATGACACCCAGTTTGTGTTGCAAAGGATGATTAGAGTCAAACTGTAGGTACTGGTCTGTGTGCGTGGGTTTCCTGTATACCTCCAGTTGCAAATTCCCGTCCTCCCCTATGATCACAGCGCAGTCTAAAAAGGCCAACCGGTTGTCCTTGGAGTCTTCACGTGTAAACTTGATGTTCGGATCCACAATGTTGATGTGTGAAGTGAAGGCTTCCAGATCTTGCTTGTTGATCTTCACAAAAGTGTCATCAACATAGCGGAACCAGTGACTGGGTGGATTTCCTGGGAATGTGCTCAGGGCTTGCTTCTCAACCTCCTCCATGTAAAGATTAGCTACTATGGGGGACACTGGAGAGCCCATCGCACAGCCGTGGATTTGTCTGTAGAAACCACCACGAAACTGAAAGTAAGTGGAGTTGAGACAAATGTCCAACAGGTTGCAGATGTGTTCCGGAGTCAGTTTGGTCCTTTCTTGCAGTGTGGTGTCCCCTTGTAGTCTTTGTCTGACTGCTGTTACAGCTTCTTTTGTAGGGATGCAGGTGAAGAGTGATACAACGTCATAAGAAACAATGATGTCATCTTTGTCTATATGTACATGTTTCACTTTCTCTACAAAATCTTGTGTGTTCTCCACGTGGTGTTCTGTGTTACCCACTAAGGGGGCCAAGATGGTTTTCAGGTATTTGGCTACGTTGTAGGTTATAGAGTCAGTGCTGCACACAATGGGTCTAAGAGCAGCACTGACTCTATAACCTACAACGTAGCCAAATACCTGAAAACCATCTTGGCCCCCTTAGTGGGTAACACAGAACACCACGTGGAGAACACACAAGATTTTGTAGAGAAAGTGAAACATGTACATATAGACAAAGATGACATCATTGTTTCTTATGACGTTGTATCACTCTTCACCTGCATCCCTACAAAAGAAGCTGTAACAGCAGTCAGACAAAGACTACAAGGGGACACCACACTGCAAGAAAGGACCAAACTGACTCCGGAACACATCTGCAACCTGTTGGACATTTGTCTCAACTCCACTTACTTTCAGTTTCGTGGTGGTTTCTACAGACAAATCCACGGCTGTGCGATGGGCTCTCCAGTGTCCCCCATAGTAGCTAATCTTTACATGGAGGAGGTTGAGAAGCAAGCCCTGAGCACATTCCCAGGAAATCCACCCAGTCACTGGTTCCGCTATGTTGATGACACTTTTGTGAAGATCAACAAGCAAGATCTGGAAGCCTTCACTTCACACATCAACATTGTGGATCCGAACATCAAGTTTACACGTGAAGACTCCAAGGACAACCGGTTGGCCTTTTTAGACTGCGCTGTGATCATAGGGGAGGACGGGAATTTGCAACTGGAGGTATACAGGAAACCCACGCACACAGACCAGTACCTACAGTTTGACTCTAATCATCCTTTGCAACACAAACTGGGTGTCATCAGAACTTTACAACACAGGGCGGAGGAGGTACCCACGAGCACAGAGGCTAAGGAGAAGGAGACACAGCATGTCCGAAAAGCCCTCTCGGTCTGTGGCTACCCCAAATGGGCCCTGAATAGGGTGAGAGCGTCCAAGAAACATGAGAAGAGGGAAACAGAAACTGAGAAGAGAAAAAATGGAGTCTCTATTCCCTACGTGTCAGGACTGTCCGAGAAGTTACAGAGAATCTTCAGACAACATGACATCCCGGTTTTCTTTAAACCGGTCAACACATTACGTCAAAAACTAGTACATCCTAAAGACAAGATGCCTACGGAAAAACAGAGCAATGTAGTTTATTCGATCCGGTGCAGTGAAGGGAGCTGCAAAGAAAACTACATTGGGGAAACAAAGCAACCACTCCACAAAAGACTTTACCAACACAGAAGAGAAGCCTCTAGTGGTCCACAGTCTGCCGTACATCTGCATCTTAAATCCACCAAACACACTTTTGAGGACAGTGAGGTGAAGATTCTAAGTAGAGAGAAAGGTTGGTTTGAAAGAGGGGTGAAAGAAGCCATTTTTGTGATGAAAGAGAATCCCTCACTGAATCGGAATGGAGGCGTTAGATACGTTTTGCCCGGTATCTATAGCAGCCTTTTGAAGCCATGGACTAAAGATGACACCTTGTGACTCAGTTTCACGCCTCTCGTTAGCAGGTTTCTCTTTTCACTAGGCTTTTAGCATTTTTATAATAGGTTTGTTTACTGGTCTGTGGCTACAATAGGAGCCATTCACGGCCATCTTAAGGAACATTCTCATTGGTCGAGCCCTTCTTACACTTTTTTTACCTGTTACTCAGGTTAGTATAAATGGATCCAGGTTCCAGTCCATTTCATTCAGATTGAAAATGATTTCCGGATGGAAGTCGAAACGTCTCGTTGAAGAATTAAACTGTCCAGAAGACTTTTTTGAAACTTTTTCTACTATGGATCACTCCTGGATGAATGAGGGACTACACGGATTTGTTGCTAAGAATTTCTGTAGAAGTCTAAAGTTAATTCATTCATCTACTTTCTATGCTACTACTTCCAATTCAGGGTCACAGCCATATCCCGGCGATCCAGGCAAGAGGTTGGTAATGTTGGTACAGAGGGACACTGAAACCAGTAACCTAAGCACATTTTCTGGACTACTTAAAAGGAATAGGAAAGGCTTTCAAATTTATAGGTCAGGGGCCTCGTGTTCACTCTCAAATTTGAGTGGACGTTGACACAAATGGAGCGATTTATGAAGATGGCAAAGTACGTGGCCTTTTGCATAGGCAATTACGGGAACTCAGGAGCTGCCATATACGAATTGTACAACATTTAAAAAAATAGAACCTGAAATGCAAAGCATTTGTAGCAGCGACAAACATTTAGCAAGCACATAACTGCTTGTCACGAGAAAAATGGCCCACATCGCAAAAAAATAGGGTTAATAAGGATACATGCAAGGGTAGCAAGATGGCGCAGTGGGTAGCACAATGGCCTCACAGCAAGAATATTGTGGGTTCAAGTCCCGGACAGGGGTGAGGCTTGGAGCGCTGACCTTTCTGTGTGGAGTTTGCATGTCTGCGTGGGTTTTCTCCGGATACTCCGGTTTCCTCCCACCCTCCAAAAATGTTCATGTCAGGTTGATTGGCCGGTGCTAAATTGCCCCTAGGAATGAATGTGTTACTGGTGGCCGAGTGGTAAGAAAAAGATTTCTTTGCAGGTTCTGTTTGGCAGGGAGACCATACTCGGGGTATAGTTCAAAACATTAATTTAATTCCAAGACAGCTTCTTCAATAAACATGCACACTCCTTTCATGTGCAACACCAACTCGGTATATTGTGGTCTTTCGTGAAGGCTGAGCAGACTTGGCTGCCTCTTTCATTTGCTTCTGCCTAGCAACACGAGTTGACGACGGCAGCAGAGTGTCAATTCCTGTGCGAATTTTTGTCTTATGAATGGGAACCGTGTGTAGGATATCATCCAGTGAAATCCCAAGTTGCTTGATTGGAATCCGACCCAGGAGATTTAGCACAGGCACTGTAGTGACCTTGAACTCTAGTAGATGGCTCTCTTTGAGGTCCAGCATACGTGTCTTGGCCTGAAATGCTCCCTGGACTGGTAACAGGTGCTTGGAAGCAGACTCAACTTGAGCTTTGACTGCTTCAGCGGTGGTTACCCAATCTTCCTCCAGTAATCCTCTGTAATGAAGTTACCGAGCGTTGCCGTGTCTAGCTCGAACTTCAGATGTTTGCCATTCACTAGGATGGTCTTTTCCAGGGTCGCCCTGTCGTGTGGTGCCTGGGTGTTGATAGTCTTCACTGTTCATAGTTGATTTATCTTCTTAATCTGTCTTTTGTATGAGCTGTCAGTCTTCATAACCCATCAGTCGTTGCTGTCATGGTAACAGCATGTGTGTATGGTTGTATGTGTCTGGGCCCCGTGACAGACTGGCAACTTGTTGGGGGTGTACCCTGCCCTCGCCTTGAATCAGCCGGGATGTGCTCCAGCACCCCCGTAACCCCATAAGGGATAGACGGATAAATAGGTGACTGTGCAGATACATGCACATTGTCAATCACCACATTTGAACTCATTTTGAAATCGTACATCTACGATCATGTTGTACATCTACTTCTTTTAAACGCTTGCTTGTGAAAACTAAACTTTTGTGATGAATCAAAGACTTGTTGTTGAGTAAATGGCACTTGCACACCACACGGCACTGAGTTGTCTTGGTCAGTAACACCTTGGTAAGAGTTCTGGGGTTGGACCAGCAACTCTTCCTTTACAAGATGGCCGTTCTACCAACTGAGCCATATTGTCTTGTGACAAAAAAAAAAGTTTTCTACCGTGTGGTTCGAACGTCAATTTACTTAGTTATACATTATAAAAAAATATCTTTTTTACACGTGTTTGTTACTTTTTTAATGATAAAACATCGATTTTACAAAAAAAAAAAACGTTTTTGCTGCTTTTTGTGCAAACATGCCATTTCATAGTGTCAGCTTTTTTCAACTTACCATTTCAGTCTGCAAAGGCTCTAACATGTTTTATGTGCGACGTGTTACACATTTTGACTACACACTAGTTTTATACACTTCAGTTTAAAAAGCAGTCCTACATTAGGCCAGTTCAGGTTGGTAAGGCAACGTAAAACATCAAATTAGATACTGTTATAAGAAATATCAACGGTCAAGTAATTTAAGGCTCTCTTTAGCTAAAACTATAAACCCAGATGGGTTTGATGCCCCAATGACATCTATTAGGTGCATTTATATAGCTGCTGTTACCCGGGAACAATCCATGTCTATGGGACGTTGCAGTTAAGTGTTTGCTTAATGCACACCATCACACACCAGAATGGGGATATAAACACATTGACTGTTTGGAACAGGCAATGTGCAGAGATAAGAGAAGACTGGAGATAAGACCGGACTGTATGGGCTGGACAAACCTCAGAGTGCATATAGGATGTGAGATGGATGCTGGACTCAATTTGTGAGAGTTGTGAATCTCAGCACTGTGGTTTTAAACAGTCACTAGATGCAGGTTTTGATCTGGATTAATCACCAAAATCAAATTATGATTCATTGATATTTCTTAAAAGTATAATTGTGTTCTCCATTGATGAAACTCTCTCTTAATCATTTGTGTGTGTGCACGTGCGCGCAAGTTTGCGTGTGTGCGTGTCCACTAGAGAGCACTGGGGTGCTTTTAGGCCATACCGAGCTTTCTTTGTCTACTATTGCTAGCACGTAGTTCGGTGTGTAACAGTAGAGGAGAAAAAGGATGGAAGTCAGCACCTCTGTTTTTTTTTTTTCTTAAGTCAATGCCAGCTGCATGACATAATGTTGACCTTGCCATGTTTGCTCTGAGTCTATGAAATTAAGCCACGGCCCTTGCCTCAGCAGCCCTCACTCCCACACAACCACTCAGCACACAGATTTTCCACCATGTTTTACAACTGCAGCATGACCTTGCTTATTGTTCTTGTGGTGTTGGGTGGAAATCAAATGTAGAGTTGCACAAACAAACTTGTTCTTCTGGGAGTCAGGCCAGGCCAGGGAGCAGTTTTTGGTTCGTGTGGTGTTGCTGTCAATTGCATTGCAGAGTTTTGCTTATCGCAACTGTGAAGGTTTTGCTGACCTGCAAATACATTGGAGATAAGGCCCTTTTTACTTGGCCAGAATTTGCCATCACGCAAGCATTCGCCATGGGTGGACACCGCTGAAGCCTTGCAACTCTGTCGGGTAGCTCATTAGCAAGAAGCTCCAGTAAATCACCAGTTGAATTACCCTGGTTAGCCAGTCCAATTACGTCCATAATGTATCTACTGTGGTCTGCCGTTTGGCAAACTGTGATTATCCAGGTGTTGGCACATGACACAAATGATTCTGTTCTGCTTCATACACATCCATGCCCTTGCTTGGATAACATCTTATATAAGCATGGACGCAGGAATCTAGGCGAGACGTTCTAGTTTCATTCTCTCATGTCTTTGGTTTGGCAATCATGTAAAGAATAAACTTTAAATACTCATCTTTAGACACATTTTGAAATGATCAACATCCACTTGTAAGTATCTGAGTTCAGAAATGGGATGATATCAATTCACAATTTGTAGAAAAAACTGTTTAGAGAAGCGACTGATTGCATTTTGGATTACATTAGCCCATCCAGGACGGAGGCAAAGCACTAGTCTTTCTAGCGGGTTTTACTTCACCAACAAAGGATTCAGAAGTTCTTCTTCTTCTTCTTTCGGCATTTCCCTTCAGGGGTCGTCACAGCAAGTCAGTTTCTTCCATCTAACCCTATCTGCTGCATCCTCTTTGGTCACACCACCTATCTTCATGTCTTCCTTCACTGTATCCATGAACCTCCTCTTTGGCCTTCCTCTAGTCCTCTTTCCTGGTGGTTCCAAATCCGGCATCCTTCTTCCTATGTACTCTCTCTTTCTCCTCTGCACATGTCCAAACCATCTCAGTCTTGCCTCTCGAACTTTATCCCCAAAACCTCTAACATGTACTATTTACTGATGTACTCATTTCTAATCCTGTCCATCCTGGTCACTCCCAGAGAGATCCTCAGCAACTTCATCTCTGCTACCTCCATCTCTGCTTCCTGTCTTTTCCTCAGTGCTACTGTTTCTAAACCAATCAGCATGGCCGGTCTCACCACGGTTTTGTACACTTTCCTTTTCAATTTAGCTGAAACTCTTCTGTCGCACATCACACCTGATACTTTCCTCCACCCGTTCCAGCCTGCCTGAACATGCTTCTTCACCTCTTTTCCACACTCTCCATTGCTCTGGACTGTTCCTAGTTTGGTTAGGATTCAGAAGTTATCACAACATCACAACATGTTGTTTCTCTTGACACAGGGAAGAATCAAATCTACTCTGAAAAAATCTGTCTATGGCAGTAATTGTACCATCTCTACATACGGAATTTTCAGATTAAAACATGCGTCAATGAGAAAATTTATTACCTCTTGAAATGAAAGATATTTTGGACTATGAAAGGTGAAAATAATGTTTGGACAGTTTTATGAATGTGTATTAAATTTTATTAATTGTGGATCCCAAGAAAGTGAAGGAATAAAGCAGAAAATAAGAGAAGAGTTTTTGGGCTATGCAAACAAAATAAGAGACAAACGTATGACGAAGGTTGATATCACCAAAGAATATGGTCGTTATTCCATCAGCCTGAGAAAAAAAGCATTTTGTTTGAAGTTTTAGAATTTGTTGACAAGCCTCAACCGGAAAAAGTATTCATTAGCCATGCTATCTATCACTATGATCACGATTGGCTTGCACATGTTTGAATGATTGTTAAAAGCAGACAAAAGCAAACGTCCTTGGGTTAATTCTTTACAAATGTCACTGCTGAACACGGGAACATGAACCAAAGAAGGCAAAAGTGATGACGATAGTAGTTAAAATTATGAATGAACATTGAATTTTCAGTCACAAAACTACTTCCAGAGCTATTTTGTAAGTACCACTGAACTTGAAGCTCTTATGCCTACAAATGAGGGTGTACAAACACGAGGCAGGATTGATGTGAACTGGCCCATGTAAGAGTGCCCACCATCCCCACAACCGTCTGATCTCCACTCACGTAGGGTTTCGCCATTCGTGGTGAAATACTCATGCCAGTATGAAGTCAAACGCACTCTAGCATCCTTCAAATTACCTAGCGTGCGTGCGCCCCAAGACACAAATCATCTTGCCGTCTACATTGCTTTTAGTTTAGTTTTCATACCTCATTTCTTGGTGGAGTTCCAGAAATACAGAAAGTCATCTCTCTTTTTGCACCAATGATCACTAACATGAGCAACGTTGTGTGACTATGCCTTGAAAGCAATGGCGTAACTAAGCCACGACTGCTACTCCGACAAGGCTTCATGTGGTTTTGAAAAAAGCCCTGTAGGTCGTGTGTGTGTGTGTGTGTGTGTGTGTGTGGTAAGGAAGGGTATTGTATCTGGCAGCTTTTTTCTGTGATGCTTCTTGAAATGACGACTTGTTTCGCCTCCGTTCCAGACACTTCCCACCAATGAGGAGCCATTCGCACTTAGTCGTGTATTATTTACTGCACTGTGCTCATTAATGCCTCCACGAGAACAAACATATATTTAAAAAAGAGATTCAAACTGACGATGAAAACTACTTTGTAGCATCAAGAAATATTGGTTGTCTGATCCCTTTGCAGGGGCATGAAGTCAATGTCAGTCGGCAATTGCATTAGTCCGAGACTGTTGTCTCAGAACGTAGATTTATTTTAATGGGACTCAAACCTTGCACTTTCGATGTTAATTTCCTTTTTCGAGTTAAGACAACTTTCTGGAGTTACTAAATGTAATCAGTCAATATGACTTCAATAATTCATCAAAGTTTTTATTGTATTAAAATGTCTGGACTGCCTTTTAGAGACATTAAGCTCACCTCTGAGACTTCATTACAGGAATAGTTAAACATTTTAAGGACTAATTTTATTCCCTTTTCTCCAGAGAATTGTTAAGAAGGTTTAAGGTCACTGTAATGTCGGTGTGATCGGAACGCTGGAGATTTGATTAACCTGCTGGAGCAAATACATAAGGTCTTCATGTTGAATATGCATACCTCGGTTTCAATCTATGTGGATAGAGATTAAAAATGGAATAAAGATCTGCGGTTTTTACAGAGGACATCAAACTAGAATAAACCGTGGCATGAAAATCATTTCAGTTTTAGTCTAGAACGTATTAGCAATACACAGAATTTATGTCAAAATGACAAACTTTCAGCTTAAAACTTTTTTTCTTATTCTATAAAGCATACACTCATACTCATGCCCGTCCTGGGCATCGCCAGGCTGAGGAGTCCCCTCAGATAGATGTTCTTCATCAGGATGAAAAACATCTATTGACTTCTTTAGATATTTAGCTGTAGAGTAGAAGAAGCTAATATTTAAACAATAATCTTAAGCACATTGGATGCTTGTCGCGGGGAGAGATTCTTGTATCTGACATGTGTCCTCGGCCATCCGTCCGATCCTCGAAGAAGTCGTGGATACGGCAAATAACCAGGACAGGGACTGGTTCTCCAGAGCAGGCTTTTATTGTTAGAAGTCTGTACACACACTCACGCTGGGGCACAGGCAGACAGGAGAGCCCCGCTGTCCGTGATCACCCTCCTTATATCTGTTCTGTTAAACCTGTTGATGCCCTTCTCATCTGTCAGCCATCCTAAATATAGATTCATTAACATTGCTTTCTTAATATCAGTGGCTCTTAGTCTGCTAATCTTTGCCAGGGACTTTCCATGAAGGCATTTCACTGACACACTGTACATAGTCACCTGTTGTTTTCCCCCTGACTCTGGGTCACGCTGACCCCCTGACTCTGGGTCAGCCTGTCCCCTGATATTGAAGCAATATACCACAAGATCTCTCTTTCATGTGGATCCCCACAAGGGTTCTCATTTTTTCCCCACTGATGGGTTTTTTAGGAGTTTTTCCTCACCATGAAGGAGAGTCTAAGGGCAGGAATGTGCTAATATTGTCTAGTTAGTGTTTGTTAGTTAGTTTTCTTGGTGTGTATTTGTGTTTATACCTTCCTCTTTTTTCTTGTTTTTTTTCTGAATCTTTCATGTGAAGCCCATTGAGACAGAAATTCTGGGATTTTAGACTATATAAATAAACTTGAATTGAATACACAATCAATTCTACTTAAATTAATTTATACAGATGAGGAGCGCCATCCATTTTTAAGAAATGTTTTTCTCAGAAAATAACTAATAAAATCTAATTTGAATGGAAAAACATGACGAATCAATCATGAAGATCCAATCGAGATGAAACAAGGTCAGAATGTAGGTTGGAAAAAAAAAACCGATTAGCTCAACTAAAGTTAATAACGTGTAGGCTTAAAGAAGCAGCAGTTTGGATTCATTCAATCAGAGGATGGAGGTAGTGTAAAAATAAACAATATCTGCACCAAATCGAGAAGCTGCCCAACGACACACAAAATCAAACGAGCACCGAAATAACAATCAGAATGTAAATCTTATATATAGTTATAACCATGGTTTATAATAAATAATAGATTTACCACAACATGTTAAACCAGGGCATGCATTTTAATAGTTAATTGCGGAAGCAGTGAAAGTACATCCCTGGCAGACACGGAAGGAATGTGTGGTGTTTTATCATAAAGTAACTTACCGCCGTGGGAGACACTTGCCAGTTTTTTGAACAATAAAACCTCCATAAAAATGCTAATACAGTAAAACATTTTCTATTGAATTCACTTTAAGTGTCAACTATAGTCTAGTCATATATTTTCAGCAAGTACTGATGGAGAGGGGAGCAATTTGATTTTTTTTGTTTTTTTTTTTAAACTTTCAAAATATGATTACGACACCTTTTTCTGCCCTAAAATAACTTGTTTAAAATAAATCATACCACATTCATCCGTCAGAGTGAGAGCCCAGCCACCCTGCGGAACTCTTCACCCTGAGGAGCTCCTCACTCAAGAAGAGTGAGGAGCTTTGCCACCCGGGAGGAGCTCGGTGTCAAGCCGCTCTTCCTCCAGGTTGAGAGGAGCTAGATGGGGTGGTTTGGGCATCTGGTCAGGATGCCCCCCGAGCGCCTCGCTGGGGAGGTGTTTCGGGCACGTCCCACCAGAAGCAGACCAAGAGGCAGACCCCGGACCCGCTGGATAGACTATGTCTCACAGCTAGCTGGGGAACGACTCGGGATCCTTCCGGGTGAGCTGGAGGATGCAGCTGGGGTGAGAGAAGCCTGGGCTTCCCATCTAAGGATGTTGCACCTGCGACCCAACTCCAGATAAGCGGAAAACAATGGAACATTCATCTCTGATGGGGAAAATAATGTGCTGCATTGCACCGCAGCAGGCTGCCATGATGGCGCCAATGATGAGAATAACTGGGGGTTAGGTATCTGCTTCAGGGACACCAGGGCATAGGCCCAGTGAGAATTGAACAGGCTTCTTTGTTTCTTTTTTTTTACGTTTATATTTTTATTTATTTTTTTTTTAAAACTTGATGTTATTTTACTTAATAACAGAACAGAACTTTGCTTGATTTTTTTTTTTTTTTTTTTTTTTTTAAATGATAATCCCCGGATTTTAAGTGGAAGAAAAAAAAAAAACCACAATCTGCTCTTTTTTTTAAGACAACTGTACGGAATTTATAGCAACATGTGCAGTTATTAGGAGAAAAAAATTAATTATAAAATTACCTGTAATCATCCAGTTTGTTCTTTTCCTCTTTATGATAGCTACATGAAGTTAGCACTTCTTTTTTTTTTTTTTATCCACAGCATCATCTAGTTGCATAGAAGTGAGTTCCCAAAAAAAAAAAAAATGCAATTTACATTTCTAACCTTCTGGGACTTTCCCAAATTAGTCCAGATTTAATTAAATATGCTGCACAATTTCATCAATTTCCCCCCAACAAGTCTTGTTACGCTGTAGCTTTGAGCTGCTCATCTGTGACTGATTCCTCATTTCCTTCTCCGCTGGTTATTGTAACCCTGTCAAAGCATCCATCATTTCTGACTGCTGCTTGGCACTCCTGAAAAAAAGCTGAGGTGCACTTTTTACAGGCTGCACAATACATTACATTGCCATTACTGAATTAAAATTGAGAAGTAATATTGACTTTACTGTGCTGCTGCTGACATGAGATTAATCTTTGCCGCATGGGATATGCTGGAAGTGATTTTTCTCTTGCATTCACTATTGTTTTTTGAAGTAAACAAGTATCATTTGGACCGTTCTGCCGCCTCACTGTTGGCAAACCCAATTGGGAAGATTGCCAAATGTGACAATGATGAATTATAATAAACATTGTAAATTAATGGATACCTTGTTTGAATTACATTCACAAAAAATGATTTGTAATTTGATTTGCTCTTGAGTTTTTCTTGATTCCTTTCCCAAAATAAAAAATAGACGATGAAGGGATTGAAAAGACTAGCCAAGATGGAAGATGCCAGGAGGTAAATTAATCAGCTTAGACATCCAGAGCCAATATAGATAAAGGTTAGTTAATTCAAAAATGAAAAGGAGGAGGGAGCACTATCATTCATTTAATGAAGCATTTAGGAATAAGATTGGAAACCCTGTTTGCAGTATGAATCCATAAGGGAGCGAAGGCGCCAACCAGCAGGTACTTTGTCTCCAACAGAATTGCTGCTCAATCAGAGCATCAATAGATGCTAAGCAGGATTAAGACAAATTAATGGCAAAATTTGGGCAAATGAATTGATACCAGCAGAAACATTTCCAGCTCCAGCTCTGAATCAGATGAAAGAGTGAAATTACGATTATGGGAAGAAGTCGTTATTGTCTTTGTTTTGTTGTGCTTCTACTTTTACAAAAACGATTTTGCATGCTGAAACATTGGACACTCTAGGCACTCCATGGCATTAAAAAATATCTCCTTACTGAAAGGAAATTGATTTTCTTTTTATGTCTAGATTCTGTGCCCCTTTTCTGGGCATCACCAGACTTTGGAATCTTTGGTGCTTGATATATCTCGATAACCGATAGCTGATTCCTGATCCTTATCTCTGTTAGGTTAAAATGTTTAATAAAGTTGGGGAAAAACAAAAGAAATATGTCTCAAACCATGACCGTTGTAAAATATGAAGAAAAGTTTACTTGTCTCCCTCACCTGCCGCCAGAGGGAGCCCTGGATATTCCTTATCAACCTGATTAGGATCACCTGGGGATGATTCCTGATTCCACTCACCTGTGCACCCTGCTACCTATTTAAGGGGAATCAGCCCGGACTTTCCTGTCGGGTCTTACTATCTCTTCCAGCCAGGTCACCCTGGTTGCCTGACCATGTTTGAACTTTGTTATTATTTGGACTTTTTGAAACCTTGAGTTAATCCTGTGCTTCTTGCTTTACAGACTTCCCTGAATTGAGTTAATAAACCTTGTTTGAAGTCCTGCAATTGGGTCCTCCTCCTTCCACGTCTCTTAAAACCCTGACGTTACTATATTATTGGGAAAAGACGGTAGCTCAGTGGTTGGAGCATTCGCGCGTGGACCGGAAGTTCGCGGGTTTGCGTCCCACAGAGAGCACGTCTAGGGTCCTTGGAGACGTGCTCCAAGGACCCCGCTTCTCCCACCATTGGCGCTGTCGAAGGGCAGCCTGCTGCGGTGTAAGGAGTGCAGCACACAAATTTCATCGTTAAGGGATGAATAGAGTAATTCATTTATTTTATTTATTTTGCTTGCTGCCATCACTGAATCCCGATTGGCCATGCATCAAAAGATAGTTGTATCTATCAGCACACACACACACAAATATATCAAAAGTGAAATGCTCAAAATATTCTGCTTAACATGTTTGCAAAATTCTCTGGCTGTAGGTACGTGTGTTGCTTATTTTTTTTTACCATTGTGAAAAGCGTTGGCATTCTTGTTTAATTTCAAAGCCAATGGTGACCACTTTCTCTTCGTGAATGATAGCAAAGGTGAAGCTAGAGAGGTTCTTACCACCAATCTGACTGTGGTGATCATTTTTCACTCTGCGTCCTACAACCTTGTCAAGCTGGGGAAAAAAAAAAAAGACCCACTCAGTCTTCTGAGTGCAGCGTAATCTCCCCATGACAGTGTTTGACACATGCAGCTGGGGAGAGATTGTTGAGATTTGTGCATTGATCCACACTCTAGACCTCAAAAGGCACTTTGATTTGAATAAAGAGCTGGGAAGGAGGGCTTTTCACAACGTTAGACCATCACAAGAGTCTATATGGTTCTAAATAGAAATGTGTGTCATGCTACACGAGGGGTGTTTGTTTTACCGTGGGATTTGGTTGTAACCTTCCCTCTCAATGAGAGAGAAGGTGAAGGGGGGATGATTGTACGAGAGCAATGAGGAAGTCATAAAGACATAAGTGGTGTGAACATGATGTAATGTTTATTTTAATGGTAAGACATACTGATGGTGTCTATTATGGAGGAAATAAAAGATGATATAAGACACAAGGTGTTAGAGATCTGTATCATTAAGATAATTTATTTAAAGAAAAACCTTGCTAAAAACAACTAAGCAGTCTGATTGTAGGTCATGGGACTTGTTCAAGGGCAGATGGTTCCCACTTTTGGTGATTAAATGGCGCCTGAATGATTGCTGAAGGTGAACCGATCTGTGATTTAAAATAAATCCGACTGGACCTCTCTTCATTTACATAAAACCAGGTTTTGATGCGCGACGAGTCTTTATTACAGATGTAGTTGATGGAGAAACAGAAGTCAGGTGTTATTAGAAAATGCTTTTTTTCTACCGCTCATAAATTCACCGGCCACTAAGACAAGCCTCTTATCACTAAAAGGTCATAAACTTGCTCGAGGGGGCTGTTAAGCATGTCCTCTGGCTTCCTTTTTCTCTTACTCACTCACTGCGGTCTCACTGCTGTGCCAGCATAGAAAAAAAACTCAAAATCATAAGCTCGTACTTGTTCTCTCAGCCGTACAGAGAACCGAGCCACAAAATGGCCAAGGTTCGGATCTGTCTAATGAGGACAAAAGCCTGACTCACAAAGTAAAAATCTTTAACGATGTACAAACGGTCGAAGTGTGTCTCAGAAGAAATGATGAGAAATCGATGCATGAGAAGATTCCAACACTTCACAATCCTTTTAAATGAGTTACACCCTCACGCCCCACATCTGACTTGACCCTTTTTTTAGCAGAGGAACTCTGTGAAACTGCAAATCAGGTCTTTTTTTTTTTCTTCAGTCCGACCCTGAGGGAACATGGTGATTAATTACATCTTCATGTGTTGTCTACAGTCAAGCAGAGTTACTTACGTCCCCAGGATGCTCAAACTGAGACCATTTCATCTCCACTGGGTCATTTTGGCATTAAAGATGTAATAATTTGAGGATAAATGAGCCATTTTCTGCAATAAATTAAAAAAAAGTCTCTTGTCAACATGTGCTTGGCTGTATACGTATGTCCCGTAAAACATTTGAAGGAAAGTTATTAGAACCTGCACATTCCGAGTTTTGAGTTTGAATCATTGAAATACCAATCCGACCATAGATCTATCCACACTTTGACTGTCTATATTTCTTTACTTGGTTTCCTGGGTTACTCTGGTGCAACAAGAATGCCAGTTGCGACAAGGCATGCCAACAAAATGTCAGACCCATTCTATTTGGCTCCTCTGGATGTAAAGGAAAGAAAGTCATTGTGATCTATTCCTCAATAGCTCGCCACTCTACCACAAAAAATTTAGGATGCTTGTCAGCATAAGTACATCAAAAGCATATCTACTCCGCAGAAACAATATTTAAATGTGTGTCTATATTTAAAAGTAAACGTCTCAGCTATTTAGTTGAAATTATTGAGTGGAAATGGAATCATCTGCAGATGGAAGAGCTGCAGAGAGAGTTCCTTAAATGTTAACTTTTTTTGGTAATTGGATTAGCTGCATGAGTTGGTCTGAAAGTAATCCAAATCCATAACCTCCATAGATTTTACCATCAAGATTACTCCCGCCTCAATAAACTCACACACATTCTGTAACTCTCTATGAACCCCATTGCCTCTTTCTTTTAGTTTATGGTAACAAACACGTCCCTGAGTTTAATTTCTAGTTGTGCAGACAGTTCTCATTGACCCGTTCTCCATGTGGGTGTTTATTTGGAAAATCTCTATAACTGCTGAGTCACCCTGAGTAAAAAGCAGATTTTTGATGAGCAGAGCTTCAAAAGTAATGAAGTAAAAATGAACTTATGTCTGTGTTTACTATGTTATAGTGTCTTTTTTTTTTTTTTTTTACCTGTCCTGTCCGGCGTTGTGACAAGCAGAATGATGATCTGTATGTCAAGTATTGCTGGGCAGTTTTGTTCTACCAGGGTCAGCACAATGTGCCGACCCTGACAAGCTTTATTTGTTTATTTTAAATGCTTTACAATCAAAATATATATGCTTTCTGCGCTGGACCTGACAGAAATTACTAAGGAGAGGGGCGTGGGTAGGTGGGGTGAAAAAGAGGAGGGATAGGGTACAGAAGAAGAAGATGAGAGGGGGAGAAAGTAAAAAGAAAATCTGAAGTTGTAGTATTCTGCATCACAACCAACCTGCTGAATTATCTGAGGGGAAAAAAAAAAAAAGTACAAACAAGAGTTTAAACCAGTGATAAAACTGACACATACAACAAAACGTGGAGACGGTGGCCGCGTGGTTAGCGCGTTCGCCCGCGGACCGGAAGGTCGCGGGTTCGCGTCCCACGGAGAGCACGTCTAGGGTCCTCGGAGAAGACACCTAGCCCCCACTTCTCCCACCATTGGCGCCGTTGAAGGGCAGCCTGCTGCGGTGTAAGGAGTGCAGCAAACAAATTTCCCCGGTGAGGGATGAATAGAGTAATTCAAAATAATCAAAATAATCAAAAAAACCTTCTATAGCAAATGATGTACAACACAAACACATGTTACTAGAGTTATAATAATGTTGGTTGAAAGCAAGGACCATAGCGGACAGTAAACAGAGTGATATAGTGTGCGAGTGTGAGTGAAAGTACATGCATGCTGCCGATGTGAACCATGTGCTTATTAGGACCAACGGATTGTCCCCAGCCCCAAAGGATTGGAACGAGGGAGGCAGAGACACACGCTACCCGGGCCCACGCCCATCCAGATCCCGGGACCCCGAAGCCGGGCCGAGGAGCCGCCCACCCACCCAGCAAGGCGCATAGAGAAACCCCTGCCAGAACCACTCCAGCACCAAGGAGCACGGGCCTCCCCGATGCCAGGACCCACAGGCCTCGGGGCAGACGCGGCAACCGTACCCCACGGCCCTAGGCGAGCCCAGGGGTGACAGAAGTCAAGGCCCGGACCGAGAGGGGAGCACTCACCCCAAGGGCCCAGGGACCCGACAATCCCCGAGCCGGGGCTCAACCGGGGGCCCAGCAGGGCCAGGCTACCCCACATGCAGCCGCCACAGCCCAACACACAGCCAGGTGCCCGACCCAGGCAGCCCAAAGACCACCTCTGCACACCTAATGTCCCTCTTCACTACCCTAGTCCCTCAACTGTAGTCCTGCCAACTCTCTAATGATGCTCACCCCAGTGCACCTCTTAACCCCAACTGGTGACGAGGGGCCCCGGCAGGGCCAGGCGAGACCGCCCCCGGGCCCGTTTCCCCCATACAAAAACCACACAACCGTAGTGTATAGTGTCTTGATAGATGTAGAGGTCTCAAATGATTCTGTCAAAATACAACTTTAAACTCATGAAGACACTTAAAAGTTCTGAGAGAAAGAAAATATTGTACATGTCATTGATTTGGCATGGGCGAACTACGGACCGCGGGCCACTTGCAGCCTGTAAAACGTTTTAATTCGGCCCGCCTAACTTGAAAAAACTAAATATATATACCTTGTTAATGTTTCATTTCCCTTGCAATTCTGATGTTTCTGCACTAGATGGCGCACTGTATGATACGGATTGCTATCGGGCCCAATACACGTACGTAAACAAGCGTTATAGATGTTAAAACAAGCGAAATGTTACACCAAGCGCTTGGATTTCAAAACTAGTGCCGCTAAGTGCACGTTTTTTGAGCGCTGTCGCACCAGATTTCAGACTGAGCGCCGCTAGATTTGAAATTTAATGCACTTGATGTAACATTTAGCGAGCTAGTTTAAAATCTAGCGCGGCATTCTATCGGTCTAATCTAGCGGTTACCATAACATGCCATCCATCTGCTCCTGTTCTGGCCCCTTTGTCAAATGTTAGAACTCAATGTGGTCTTCGAAACAAAAAGTTTCCCCACTGTTTTTTTTCGGGTCGGGTTAAGATGTCAAACTCAAACAGGGGGGAAAATTCAACCATTGGAAAAAAGTCACAAGCTATATTTTATGTTTCTCGAAAAAAAATTGAAACTTACATAAAAAAAATGTCATGTATTATACAGATATGCAAAAGTACCATTTTCAAATGGAATCAAAACGAGTTTTGCTTCAAAACTGTACATAAACAAGTAACCTTTTTTTTTAAGTTCACATAATACAAAACATTGCGAACGCTCAACATTTCACCATGCTGGTACGGAGTCCAACAAAATACATAATGAGGTTCATACTCAAGACAAAGCGTCTATAGGTCCTGTTGATTAATGGGCCAAAACACAAGCAAATCATTTTGGGAATTTTGATAATATGGCTACATGTGCCGTAGGCTATTATACCAGCGGGTGAGCTACAGTGGTCATTTTGGTATAGCTTTCCATGCTAAATTTAATTACCATAATTTCACGATCATAAGGCGCATATAAACGTCTTAGATTTTCTTCAAAATGAGCGGTGCGCCCTTGTGTGCGGTGCGCCTTGTGTGTGAGAAAAAGGGGACCTAAAAGAAAACGCGGTGCCCGCGAGGCGGACCTGAAAGAAAAGGCATGAGAACGTTAAAGAGTGAAGTGTGGGCGTGGATTGTGTATAAAAAAGGTATGTGCTGTATGCACAACATTGCTGTTTTAACCCTGAAAATGACAAAGAGACGCTTATGACGCTCAGTTTAAGCTGAAGGCAATCAGCTACGCGGTGGAACATGGGAATCGAGCCGCCGCGAGAAATTTCAGCATTAACGAGTCAATGGATTGTAGATGCTTGGACTAACGTGTCTGCTGGTACTTTTATCCGAGCTTTCTCAAAAGCTGGTATCCTTTCTGAGGAGCCGCACAGTACAGACAGTGACTTTGACAGCGAGGAGCGAAGTGGACCTGCTCTGTTGGATTTTGCACAGCTGTTCGATTCCGAAACAGAGGATGAGGACTTTGACGGATTTGAATAAAGACTATTACCGGTAATGTGCTTGTTTAGTATCGTTACTACTTAAATAAAGTACAACCAAACTCAGTTTTGCTCCCGATCTATTTTTTAATACACACATTTGCATGCGTGCGTGTGTGTTGTTGTAAGGCGGTGTGTGACTGAGAATGCGTCTTTTCGTACAGTGCGCCTTATGTGTGTGTTAAATACAGCAATGGCGCACATAACTGAGGCTGCGCCTTTTCGTACGGTGCGCCTAATGGTCGTGAAATTACGATACCTTTGGGCCAAATTTATCTTGCAAGCAAAAGTTCGACACCTATGATGTAGGGTGGTTCATATACGCCCAGCATACAAAGGGTATGTACTGTATATTCAAGCTGCGTGTTGTAAGGCTCAGAGGAATAGACGGGGCATTTAGAGAGAAGACGGAAGATCTTACCGTCTCTCATCTTCAAGAAGAGCAAAGACATTGACCTTGTTCTCAACTAGGATGAGTTTTACATGTTTTTAACACTTAAAATCATCTAAGTAATATTTTTGAGTCTCTTTCTCAAAGCTTACAGTCTGGTAGATTTAGGATTAGAACCACCAACCTTCACACTGTCAGATTTTTATCTCAAACCCACTTTGTAGCTGACAGAACTTTGAGACATGACGAACACCTGAAGGGGAAGGCAGCCAGTCTCTGAATACCCGATAGCGCGCTTGACCTTGGCACCCCTCATGTGTGAAACTGTCTTTTATTTAAGCACACATCAGATGAGAACACGTCCGAGTTGCTTTCCCATGTTTTTCTAACACTACTCGATTCAGGATGTCTTTGACAAGCCTTGATTTGATGCTGCTCCATTTTAGACCACACGGTAAAGCAAACACACACTTTGCTCCGATAGCATTGTTGTCAGACAGCTGACAGAAGACCACCTCCGTACGAGCAGTCAAACATGCGCTAGGGATGAAAGGTAGACAAGCTGAAAACTGGAGAGTGAGAGGGTTGTGTTATTTTATGAAGAGATGATTTATTCATGCAACAAGAAGCTTCAAAGTAAAAATACATACCATAGACTTCTTTTTGAGGAAGAAAATTCTAACCTCTGAAGCACTGCAGGAAGGCCACACGCTGTTTGCTTCGTTAACAATCTGACTTTTCCTTAAGTATTTGGTTATTCTATATTTATTTACATTATAAAAAAAAATGACTGAACCAGGCATGGGCAAACTACGGCCCGCGGGCCACATGCGGCCCGTTAAATGTTTTATTCCGGCCCAAAAACCTTGAAAAAATTAAGTAAATAAACCTTGTTAATGTTTTAATTTTTCTGCAATTCTGTTGTTTCGTCACCAGATGGTGCAAAAGAAACAACAACACTACTCCCATTGAAATGTGTTTGTCTCTGTGATGTGCACGCTGTCTAAATAGTGTGCACAGATATGGAAAGCCATCGGGGCCAAAACACGCACATAAACAAGCGTCTCAAAATCTGGCGCCATTCTATCGGTCTAATCTAGCGGTTACCAAAGCATGCCATCCATCTGCTCCTGTTCCGGCCCCTTTTCAAATGATAAAACTTAATGTGGCCCACGAATCAAAAAGTTTGCCCACCCCTGGACTAAACTGACTTTCCATAAACTTGAATATATTTTCCGCTCATGTAGAACGCTTAAAGAGATTGGACAACTATTAAAATGATTGGTATTTTTAAATGATAAAAGATCATTGATCGAACCTCCATTTGGAAACATCTTGTTTACTGTGCTTTTAAAAAGGGCGTGTTATTACGCTCGATCAACTTTTTTTGGGAGGTTTCTGCCATCTTTTAATAATATTCCTACATCACGCCACAAATGGCTTTTTTAGATTTGGAAAGCCTATAATTATTGATGCTTTTAATTTTGTGGATGTTAATTACTATGTTTATGGTTTCCAAGTTTATCTTCAGTGTTTACATTCAGAATGTTCCGTTCTGTCATCTTTCGCTTGTTCCGGGGTTGGGTCGTGGGGGCAACAGCCTCAAGCGGGCAGCCCAGGCCTCTCTCTCTCCCCGGCTGCATCCTCCAGCTCACCTGGAAGGATCCCAAGTCGTTCCCCGGCCAGCTGTGAGACATAGTCTCTCCAGCGGGTCCGGGGTCTGCCCCTTGGTCTCCTCCCGGTGGGACGTGCCCAAAACACTTCGCCCGCGAGGCGCTCGGGGGGGCATCCTGACCAGATGCCCGAACCACCCCATCTGGCTCCTCTCGACCTGGAGGAGGAGCGGCTCGACACCGAGCTCCTCCCGGATGGCAAATTAAAAGTGTACCATAAAATAAAAATCTATCATTATGGCCACTATTCAAACACGAGATTGTTCTCAACCATGGATTTTGTTCTCCACCACACCCACATTTTAATTCAAGCAAGTTTCAGTACATTCTCAGTGCCTTGGGAAAACATGCTGGCTTTGTTATCTTGATAAACTTTCCACTGTATTTTCGGCTTCAAACGAGATTCATGCCATATTGTTTGGTCGTGAGAATAAAATTGTAATTGAATAGGTTTAGAGAACGTTTTTTTAGAGCAGGGTGCTTAGCACTTTCTTTGATTTTGTTTACGAGTTGTAAACAATGGGCGGCACGGTGGCACAGTGGGTAGCACCGTGGCCTCACAGCAAGAAAGTGAGGTTCGAATCCCGGGTGCTTGGAATATTGACCTTTCTGTGTGGAGTTTGCATGCTCTCCCCATGTATGCATAGGTTTTCTCTGGGTACTCCAGTTCCCTCCCACCCTCCAAAAACATGCATGTTAGGTTGATTGGCTGAGACCAAATTGCCCCTAGGAGTGATTGTGTGTGTGGATGGTTGTATGTCTGTAGCCCTGCAACAGACTAGCGACCTATTCGGGGTGTACCCTGCCCCTCATCTCGAATCAGCCGGGATGGACTCCGGCACCCCCCGTAAGCCCATGAGGGATTGAAGGGATAAGAAGGTGACTGATTGACTGAGTTATAAACAACTCCTTTTATTCTTTTAAAAATGAAGGAATGTTTAACTAGAATCAAGAAATAAAGTTTTATAGGTTTATAGAATTGGCTTTTTGGACCCTCTACACAACTTCAAAGTCAGTCTCATGATACACGATGAATCCAGAACTTATGAAAATAACACAGTGTCCAGGGACGCAAGCAGAGTGTCCAAGTTTTCATAAAGCTCGTTGCCTTCCCTGTGGATCTGTGAATGTAGAATCAATGAAGCTGCATAACACAGAAAAACCAATATGTAATTTTCTCCCCTGACACTGATGAGCCTTTGCCTTTTTGCACCCAGAAGAAGCCAGCGTTCATCTAAAAGTAGTTATTCAATTGAAAAACACGAGGGTAGCAACCATGGTGCTTTCTTAAAGAAACCTCACACACTGCTGCTGGAGGTTTTTTTTTTTTTTTTTTTTTTTTTAACATTCTGACTTATTATACATCACTATGTTGGCATGAAAGTTAGGCTAGCAACAGCCAGGAGGTTCTGCAAACACTGCTGATGCTTAATTCAGGTTTAAATATTTATGACTCTAAACAAAGCACTGCTAATGGTTGAAATTACGCTGCAGGCCACGTGTTTGGTATAAAAAGAGCCCAAAATTAGAAAGAAAGAGACAATGAACTGAGGCTTCAAAGGGTACATATCAGCTGCATCCTTGCGGCAGGTGCAAAAAAAAAAACCCCAAAAACCCTGTAGATATATTTAAAATGATGTGCGGATCTGACATAGAATGAAAATACTGAAGAAGCACTGCCAAAGATGGCAAGAAATTCCTATTTAAAATCATATTGAAAAAAGGTACGAAAAAGAACATTTAAATACAACAGAGTAGTTTAGTTTAATAATTGAGAATGTTTACAAAAAATGAATCGATAAATAAGTAACATGAATTTATTTTGGTTTCAATTGGCCCCTCAAATATAACAGTTGGTGCCCTAGTCTTGTTTACGAGTGGGGGGAAGGATGGAGCGGGACATCGACAGGCGGATCGGTGCGGCATCAGCAATAACTAAGACGCTGCATCGGTTCGCCGTGGTAAAGAGAGAGCTGAGCCGAAAAGCAAAGCTCTCGATTTACAAGTCGATCTACGTTCCTACCCTCACCATGGTAACCAGTTGTGGGTGGGGACCGAAAGAATGAGATTGTGGATACAAGCGGCCGAAATGAGCTTCCTCTGCAGGGTGGCTGGGCTCTCACTAAGAGATCGGGAGAGGAGCTCTGCCATCCGGGAGGAGCTCGGTGTGGAGCCGCTCCTCCTCCAGATCGAGAGGAGCCAGATGGGGTGGTTCGAGCATCTGGTCAGGATGCCCCCCGAGCGCCTTGCGGGCGAAGTGTTTTGGGCACGTTTCACTGGGAGGAGACCAAGAGGCAGACCCCGGACCCGCTGGAGAGACTATGTCTCACAGCTGGCCGGGGAATGACTTAGGATCCTTCCGGGTGAGCTGGGGGATGTAGCCGGGGACAGAGAGGCCTGGGCTACCCGTTTGAGGCTGTTGCCCCCGCGACCTGACCCTGGAACATGTGGAAGATGACGGAACTGTCTGCCCTATTCTAATTTTAAGTTCTTAAAACATTTTGTTGGAGGTATTTGGTAAGAAAAAAAAATCCCCAAATAACACAGTAGTGAGACTGATTCATTGAAAAAAAAAGTACCACGTATGTAGAATAAAATCCACTAACCAATTGTGGCGTATTATAATGCTAATTCTGGATATGGAGATGTGGTACCATTAGTTGCGCACACTGTTTGCTAGCTTTGCATTTCGACTTTGTGCACTCGGTGTGTCCACTTAAATCTGAGCTCATCCCTCTGCTTGAGCAGGAGAGCCAGATGATGAAAGATGACCTAGATTGTTTCTGTGGAGGCGAACTGTGTGTGTGTGTGTGAGAAAACATGGTGGCATGAGTGGAAAACTAAGCCTGCCTTATTCCCTCTGGTTCCAATAAACAAAAGCCACAAAAACAGCAATTTCCCTCAAACTGGAATCAAAGTTTTTCAACCTTGTGTTTTCAAGTTTTACAGATGTTTCTTCTTGCATGAGAATCGATGATGTACAGAGGGCAGAATGGGAAGAGGATTTTGATTTTGCCTTTCTTTTGAGACATTAGTTGGGTCTCTCACGTTCGACCACTTTACGCATCTTCTTCGTTTTTCGGCATTTCCGTTAAGGGGCGCCACAGTAACCACCTTACGCATCTATCATATATGTTATGAAATACAGCATCTTCCTTTTCTTAAATACTTTGGTAGTAAATATTGTAGTTGTCTTAAAATGTGATTTTCTACTTAAATGGTTCTTGTAGCACATATTTTGTCTGCATTGAGTTTCCTTTCACATCGGTCTGCCTGCACAATCTGTATCGCCTCTTTTTCACACTCCCACTCACTCTAGACTGTTGACCCTGTTTTTTCTTCATTTTTACCTTTTCCGTTCAGGGATGCCACTTTGAGTCAGTTTTCTGTCTCCTTCTTTACCTCTATTCCACTTTTCATTGCCTTGGACTGCTGAGCCTAAAGACTTTTTAAAATCCTCCGTCTTCTTTATTTCTTCTCTATAAAAAGACTGTCTTCCACAACAAATTCAACTAGAAACTAAAAAAATGCAATAAACTTTTTAGTCATCTCTAAAAACAGAAACCATCAGTGCTCCTGTCCTGGGCAACACCAGACTGAGGATGCCTCATTGCGTGATGTATCGACATCACGTTCATTTTCAGTGGTGGAACGTAACGAAGTAAACAAACTTCGTTACTGTACTTAAGTAAAAAAATTGTGTATCTGTACTTTACTTAAGTAAAATTTAAGACCGGTACTTTTACTTTTACTTCACTCCATTTTTAGAGCAAATATCTGTACTTTTACTTCGCTACTTTTTAAAAGTGTGTTTTACATTTTTCGTTACATTTTCGTTCAGGAATTTGAAAAATATTCAGGTTTTTTAGCGCATCTTGAAGCCGCATCGCCAAAATCAAAAGAAGCAGTTGATCGGGAGAAGAAGTCATGAATCGAGAAACATTTTCCGCATTCATTCAGCGCCAAAAACCTAACATCAAATATAGTACAAATTAAAAAGAGTCAGAAGATCGTTGTTCATTGTGTTTACTTCTAAATAAAAAGTTGAGCCATCATTACACAGAGCAGGGGCGGATCTAGAATTTTCCAAAGGGGGGGGGCTTTGACAAAGCCAATATATAGTGACTGAGGGCCTCCCCCCCAAAACATTTTAAAAAATAAGTGTCATTTTCCTCCATTTTGGCAGCCCATTCACTGGCCCTTGTAGGGCATAGTTTGACTTGTCCCCTTTCCTTTTATTTTATTTATTTATTTTTTTGTGGACCAAAAGAGGTGGGAGAGAGGGGTCACACCCCTGCAGAGTATTTATCCTGGTTACCATGGTGACACCCTATTGCACAAAAAATAACATTTGAATTATGATCAAATACTTTTACTTTTTACTTAAAAAGTACAATTTACACCAACAACTTTTGTACTTTTACTTAAGTAGATTTTTTTATCGGTACTTTTACTTTTACTTAAGTAAATTTTTTGCCTAATTATCTGTACTTTTACTTAAGTACAAAAAGTGAGTACTTCATCCACCACTGTTCATTTTTTACTTTGCCTATCTTTTTTAGGAGGGGATCTCAAAGAGGTTTTGTCTTATTTTTTGCATTGTCATATTCATTTTTTTTTTTTTGTTACGTTTCCTCATAAAAAGGAGAGTTGTAGCTTTAACGGAACCTAGCGTCGTCAAGCTCTCTGTCTGTCCTTTTGTCCTTGGGTTCATATTTGCTTTGATTTTGGGGTGTACAAATAAAATTGAATTTGTGCAAAGCAAAGAAATGTCAGAATTCCATGTGATTTGCATTTGCAAATATAAAGTAGTTAAAGTTTTCATTCATTTAATCTGTGCTAATGAAGAGTTAATGAGGGTTATCACAGTAATCAGAAGACACAGCTGATACTAATGCTCAGTCACTGGGAAAACCGTCTGTGTTTCACTACTTCGCTGTAAAGCAGTGATGACCTATTTAAAGCAGCCTGAGATAGCAAGATGCTTTTTTTTCTGATGACTGCAGATTTCTGAATTATGACTGCAGTTTCTGCTCTGATGCTGCGGTGTCTGAAGACTCCAAAGAAAGTGTCCTTA
This sequence comes from Neostethus bicornis, assembly GCA_902685375.1. Classification (NCBI taxonomy): domain Eukaryota; kingdom Metazoa; phylum Chordata; class Actinopteri; order Atheriniformes; family Phallostethidae; genus Neostethus; species Neostethus bicornis. Next base: position 4,205,324 of record LR738552.1, read on the forward strand.
AATACAGAATGTACCTCTGAGGCATTCTGACAGCCTCCGTTCCACACCATCAGCCTCTGCAGGCATAATTAGAAAATCTTCTGCTGCCCAGCACACAAGTCTAATTGATCTCAAGCAGAAAAAGGACACATGCACACTCTTAGGCTTACACACCTTGTTTTGTGGACAAGAAAAAAAAAACATTGGGAAGAATAGTGTTTCATCTGTGCACAAACATGCCGAGCTAGACTCCTTAAGTGGATTTTTTTTCTTTTTACTTTTTAGATTTGCAATTCATTGATTAAAACCCACAGCTTCACAAGATAAAAGGGTATCATTTACATATTTAGTGGTTTTTAATTCAGAGGAATGTTTTAATGCAGCACTTTTGCCAATTAGGCTGATGATATACCGGTTTCTGAAATGATCTCAGTCTCGCACAAGCTCATAGCACACGTAACTAAAGCTAAGTGCATCCATTTAAAAAAGGAGCAGTGAAACTTTTTAAAAAAGATCAAATATTCAGGATGGAAAATAAAAACGTGACTAAAAAATGATGGAAGGATTATTTTTCTAACTTCAGAGAGATTCTCTTTCCAGGTGCTTTTGTTTGGGAAGGCAAATTATACCAACTGTTAGAAGCAAACACAACCAGCGTAATGTTTTCAGATTTTTGGTTCATCGTAAGAACGAGAAGGTGCTTGAATATTTGCTCAAAGGCACATTTTGAGTCCAAATAGCTTCCAGAAGGTAAAAGTTATTACCTGCTGTTAGAGCGGTATGATGATAAATAGAAGATCACAATAAAGGAGAAGCCTCCATAAATCTTTCAATCCAAGAAAGAAAATCTTAATTTTCACTTGCGAAATAATGACGGAGCAGATTGTGAGGGGGAAGTTTAATTTGAGCAAGAGAATTAAACGTAGAGCAGGAAACTTTTGAACAGGTTTTTAAGGATTTCTGAGAGGGAAGACATGGAGAGGGTAAACATGTTGCCAAAGATGAGCTTGGTCTGTCTCTTCATGTCAAACTTGTTGTTTTAACTTGTTTTTTCGGTATTCCTGTTTTGGCATTGGTATTTTGGGGTTGGACAAGAAAAGCTGTGAGTCATGGTGAATCACCAGCAGGGTACAATGACCTGCTATCTGAACACCATGTGTGCGATGATGCATAAAAACCTGTCTGGACAAACACAATGGCAACACAATGCTGCTCCCATTTTAGAAACTGACAACTAAGATAAACAAAAAGTAGTTAGTTAAACCCAAAAAAGCTTGTTTTTAATTTTTTGTTTTACATCGTCATTTCAAGGTAGCGCTTCACTTTTAACAGTGCAATCAGTGACTAATCTGACGGCCCGTAAATGGTAGCTTTGCAGGCTAACCGATGGAACTACGACTCTGCGTCTCTATTGGTCATCAAGCAGCTCCATTCAGCCAATGAGAGTCTTTTTATTAGTAACCTGATAGAGAGAAAGGTTTAGGGTTAGTTTCTAGTTTTTTTTTTTTATAGATTTTCTGTCTTTTTTCTGAAAGATTTTTGGCAATCTGTCCAGGTTACAAAAACCTCCACCTTTCCTTTAACCCTAATGTTATTGTTCCACCGTCTATAAAAGTAATGTCTCCCAGTTTTTATGGTATTGAAGTGGGAAGGCACACCAATTTACAACACGAGCGTAACGTCAAAAAGATTTAAGAAGTCAAGCGTGTCTTTGTAGATATGATCGTAAAAGCAATATCCTTACACAGCCAAATTCTCTTTAGGTTACAGCCACCATTACCACTCAAGCAAACGTCACAAAGCCATTATGTTATAAAACTCTGATAAACAGGACAAGGAGGAGTGCCTCTGAGAACATCTGGGCTCTTTAGTTTATATTTAATGGACATTTTTAAAACTCAAGACACCAAACCTCACATTCTCCAAGTTGGACTTTTTTTTTTTATTACCAGCATACCTTTGGACAATCTTCTGGGAGACACGACGATACAATAGAATAATGACTATTGTTCTATTAAGTTTCTATTGTTCGTACCTATTGTTGTATCATCGTGTTTTTTTCATAATGCCTGTCACTATTTTTGTATTCTTGTTCTAAAAAGAGAGGGCAGGACAGTGGCGCAGTGGGTAGCACAGTGGCCTCAAAGCAAGAAGGTCGTGAGTTCGAGTCCCGGGTGGGGACGAGGCTTGGAACACCGTCCTTTCTGTGTGGAGTTTGCATGTTCTCCCCGTGTTTGCGTGGGCTTCCTCCGGATACTCCGGTTTCCTCCCACCCTCCAAAGACATGCATGCTAGGTTGATTGGCCGGTGCCAAATTGCCCCTAGGAATGAGTGTGTGGGTGGTTGTATGTGTGTGGCCCCGCGACAGACTGGTGACCTGTTCAGGATGTACCCTGCCCTTTGCCTTAAATTAGCCGGGATGGGCTCCGGCACCCCCTGCAACGCTGAAAGGGACAGACGGATAAGAAGATGACTGACTGACTGTTCTAAAAAGATGGAAAAAAAACTAAACCAGACATGGAAGGAAATGTCTTTACATGACGGATATTTGCCCAAAACGTGTTGCCTCAACGCTACGGTAATAATCAAACACCAGCTATTTTCGGCTGACTTTAAATGTGGGTTCACACCAGCCCATCGTCTAGCACAGGGGTGTCCAACCTTTTTTAAATCTCAAACCTCCTGAGATCTTTTCGATGGTAACGCGTCCGGCGTTACCATCGAAAAGCCCGGAGATTGTTTCCAGGATGCAGTAAAACTACCCACACAACACGTTTTGTTTTCACAAAACCATTACACATCACACTCACACACACACAGTCGGATAAATTCCTCTCTCTCTCAAACACACACATACACAGACAAATTTCTCTCGGTCAAACACATACACACAGACAAATTCCTCTCTCAAACTCACACAGACAGACAATTTCCTGTCAAACACACAGAAACTGACTGACAAATTCCTCTCTCTTGTACACTCTCTTTTTTTTTTTTCACTCTAACAAACAGTCTTTTTCCGCTCGAACACAGCGTTATGCAAGGGAAGGGGCCACAACAGCGACAGGTGCTGCTTATTGATTTCAGGTTTATCAACGTGCTTTCGTGTCAGAAACTCCAAAAACTCTAACACTAGAAAAAGACCCCAGACTGGTGCTTTTTGAGAAAAAAAAAGTCTCCAAATTTCAGCGATTCTAGTGGCCAGAGGGTCTGAAAACTCGCTAAAAAATTGCGTCAAAATTGTTGAGTTGACGACACTGACTTCAACTCATTCATTGACTTTTTCTCTCTAAACACCTGTCGGTCAACTTGGACTTGACTGATCGACTGGTAGTCCGTGGGCTAAGGATAGACCGCGATCAACTGGTTGGGCACCCCAGATCTAGCAGCTAAAATTCTACGTGTATTATCAAATCATTTTAAGAGCTTTAAAATTCGTGTAGAGCAGGGATTCTCAAATAGTGGGGCGCGCTTGGTGCGATGAAGGGGGCGCCAGTGACCCTGTGAAACATGTTTTTTTTTTCCTACAAGCATAAAGTGTAATTGCACATCCACAACAGTAGTTGGCACTCTCATTGTCAGAGTGTGCGTAGTGAGTATTAACTCTATGGTGTAGAGCAGGAGTTCCCAACCTTTTCTGCGCCACGGACCGGTTTAGTGTCCGACAATATTTTAATAGACCGGTCTAAAGGTGATGAGACCAGCCTGAAAAGCTGGCTTTTTAAAATCGATAATAATAAACTTTAATCCACGTTGTCTTCACGAGAAAATTTATTAGCAGCGTCTTTATAACGTGGAAACATTCTCTCTGCTCGAACGCACTCTTGTTGCCATGGTAACGGTAAACATGTACCTTCAAAATAAAATACATCCCAAAAACAAAGTGAATAAAAATAACAGTTCTGTGCGGCCCGGTACCACATGCCCCGCGGCCCGGTACCAGTCCGCGGTCCAGTGGTTGGGGACCACTGGTGCAGAGTTATTTTGCACTGAACATTCTCGAACACAGCACAGAGCAAGGTATAAGCTTCGAAAAGCTGCATACTGCAAAACGTGCTCATTGTAGCCACTAATTCCGACTTTCTTAGTTTCATAAAAAAAAAAAAAAAAACAGCACAAATTGTTTGATTCATTTTTGTTTTGTAGATTAAAGTGTTTTATATGTTGTGCTCCTGACGTAATGTTACTGATCAATTTAAGTTGATTGATTTTATTTAATTTATTTTTCAGTATCAAATGGTTCAAATTAGTCAAACATGTTTATAGCTGTGCTTTTTCTTTTTTTGTTTTCTTAATGTTAACAAGGATACAATGTTATGCAGAGGTGTACTTAAAACAATTTCATGGACAAATGATACTAATTATAGTCACGGCTGAGAGTGGGGGCGCAACCGAAAATAATTGAGAAGCACTGGTTTAGAGCAATAGTGATAAATAGATTTTATGATCATCATTTAGTTTCAAATTTGGTGATTTAGCCTGAGAGAGTTTTTTTTTTATCTATATTGTAGGGATGGTAGTGCAGATTGAAGGTGGCCATCAGGTGAAGCAATCTAGAAAAAAAAGTGTCTGATGTTGATCAAATTGGATAAATTTCTCCCAAATGGATTTTTTTTTGTTCTTGGGGAAAATAATAGCATTATGAAAACATTTAATGTACAAAGCCTTGCCAGCTTGTGAAAAGGATAACCTTTAACTCTGAATGGTTAAGATTCCCCTTCTGGTGAACTGAAAAAAGTGTATGGAAGTGTCATTTTAGAGGCATAGCCGAATGACTTTTCCCTCCATTCCTATACTAAACTGCATTTCTCCTCCAAGCCGGGCCTGTCCAAGTAATTAGCAAGCAAAACCATAAAAAATCATGTTCATTTCAGTTTAGCTTTATTTGTAAAGCACCAATTTACAACTGTCATCTGGAGGCACTTTACAGAAAATCAATTCAGTCGGTGGGGAAAGCCAGAGTTGGCAAAGGGAATTTACACGTCACAATAAAACAGAAGAACCATTTTTGAAAATTAGGAATGAGGCTAAAAGGCCAAATTGGGATCACATAATAAATGGCTGTTTATTCAATGGAAATGGTCACAAACAGCAAGTGAAAGGCAAGATTTACCCTATGACTCGATTGTGTGATCAACTTTTACCTGCAACAAGTGAAGAGGGAAGTAGATCGAATGGAACATTTTATTTTGACGGGAATTAGAAGACTTTGTAAAGACAAACCCTTCCACACAAAAACAATTGATCAAATGTCATTGGAGGCCAGAGGTGTGATGATGATGTGAATGATGAGGAAGGATTCTGCCAGACTAAAATGCAGCTGGTAAAATGTCATTACGAAGCAGCAAGGAGGAAGTTTGGAGGGCCCTCCAGAGGCTTGCAGTTCTACAAACGTACTACAGAAAAAATTCATCTGTGTAATAATTTGGAAGAGAAATATAGTCACAACAGCAAATGCTCAATTTTTTCCATTTAGTAAAAAAAATTAAATAAAAAAAATTATACAAATTAAAGGATTAAATCGTCCGCTTGTATTCGCGATCTCTATCTTTCGGACACCACCCAAAGCTGGTGACCATAGATGAGGGTGGGAACGTAGATCGACTTGTAAATCGAGAGCTTTGCTTTTCGGCTCAGCTCGCTCTTTACCACGACGGACCGATGCAGCGTCCTAGTTATTGCTGACGCCACACCGATCCGCCTGTCGATCCCCTGCTCCATCTCCCACTCGTGAAATGAGCTTCCTCCGCAGGGTGGCTGGGCTCTCACTCAGAAATCTGGTGAGGAGCTCTGCCATCCGGGAGGAGCTCAGTCTAGAGCTGCTCCTACTCCAGGTCGAGAGGAACCAGATGGGGTGGTTCGGGCATCTGGTCAAAATGCCCCCCGAGCGCCTTGCGGGCGAGGTGTTTTGGGCATGTCCCACCGGGAGGAGACCAAGAGGCAGACCCCGGACCCGCTGGAGAGACTATCTCTCACAGCTGGCTGGGGAACGACTCGGCATCCTTCCGGGTGATGGAGGATGCAGCCAGGGAGAGAGAACCATGGGCTGCCTGACTAAGGCTGTTGCCCTCGCACCCCATCCCTGGATGAGCGGAAAACGACAGACAGGAAAGGTTTAAATATTCTTTCATTGGCTGACATTTTTGTTAATGAATCGATGCACCAAAAATGAAGAACTCATTTTTTAACTGTGGACATTGTTGGACAATGGAAACCAGACAGTTTGTATGGTAATCAAAAACCATTGGTCCAGAGCCTGTTAATCCCTCCAACTTCCTGATTCCGGCAACAAATAATGACACCGATTCAGATCTACTTTTAGTTGCTTGAGTATCTAACTTTCTTTGCTGCTCTTGCACACACAGGTATTTTGCCCAAATCCCAGCTGCTTGTTTAGTCTCTGCAAAGAGCCAGAATTAAATAGAAATTCCTCTAACAATGCTGATTAGCTGATTTTATTCTGAACAATCTGCTTTGTAATGACAATAGAGAATAAAAGCAGGCTTGTTAATTTGCTGCCAATAATAACACAGGTTCCACAAGCATGCGCCTCAGTGGTGCGGATTTCCATAATCTTTATGCATTTGTGTGTTCATGCTTGCGTCCAAGCATCACAGAGTGAAGAGGGCCTCTCCAGAGAGCTTCAGGATGAGATCAAAACCATGCAAATGAAATTGGTACGGTGTGTATAGTATCGATTTGGACCATCTCAGAAGAGGTGTGTGTGTGTTTTTATCGTAAGGTGTGTGGCAGAGCCTGTACATCATTTTAGATGCAGTTACATTATGAAAGTCCGACATAATGTTGATGACGTTTAAAGGTCAAGAACGTCTTTGAAAGCTCACTGCTTGGTCTCCAGACACGAAACCCACCACTGAAGCACAGCTTGTTTTTTTCAGCAAGCAGTCTTCCTGAACGTCTCATCAGACCATCAGCTCTGGGATGGAGAAAATCCCAACATCACCAGCTTCTGTCTCAATGGTCTGAGTAGTTGTCTGAGTACATAAAATGCAAATGCGATGAATCTTTGCTCGAAAGTCAAAAACAGACTAAACAAGTGGAGATTTTGGCAAACGTTATTGGAATTAATACGATCCCAAAGCTCACTGCTTCTTAATAGATTAACAAGCAAATCATGGCGATACAGTTTTTAGTTTCAAGCACTTGTTGTTAATTTTTATGCCTCTGCCTACAAATGTGGAGGAGGTTTTAAACACTCGGGTTATCCGTGCGTGCGTCCATCCATCCAAAACACTTACGTGAATGTCATAGCTGCCAAAACAGTGAAGCCATTTTAATAAAACGGGCCAAAGCTACACAGTACCAGTGTGGTGCATAATGCAGCTTAAATAAAATGGAAATATTAACAGATTGACTTTTTGTTTTCAAACTTTTTGTTTGCTCGTCCCAGGGGAGGGATCTCTCTTTCACGTGGATCCTCATGAGGTTTCTTTTTTTTTCCCCACTGATGGGTTTTTTAGGAGTTTTTCCTCACCGAGAAGGAGAGTCTAAGGCAGCGGTCGGCAACCTTTGACACCGAAAGAGCCATTTGAACCCGGTTTCCACGGAAAAGAAAACACTGGGAGCCGCACATCTAAAATGAAAAAAAAAAAACTTCTACTACTTTACCGCAGCATGTTTCTTATAAAATCCACGTGCTACAGAGAAAATTACATTTTATTCATTTAATGAACACATTTTGAACATTTTGAATTCTTGAAAAATAATAACAATGAATGTCTCTTTCAAATAAATTAAAAAGCTGAATTTAAATTGTCCATGTAGCAAACGAAAGCAGAAAAATGCCATGAGGCGTCATCCTTATATCCATTTATCTTATCTAAAATGATATATTGCTTTTTCTTACCTTTACACTTTGTATAAACAACTATAGTGTGGTTATGTCTTATGAAGTGCTACGGAGAAAATTAAATTTTACCGATGTAATGAACACATTTTGAATTCTTGAAAAAATAATAATGTCTGAATGTCTCTTTTGAATAAATTAAAAAGCTGAATTTAAATTGTGCATGCAGCAAACAAAAGGGAAAAATCAGTGACCCGTCATCCTTATATCGCCTTGGGCTTTCAAAGTATGCAGCGGAGCTTACTTTGTGATATTTCAAGATCACAATAATCTTCAAATTTAGAACTAAAATAAAATAAAAACTAACACAAATAAAACACACTTCAATTAAATACGAAAAAATTTTTTTTAGTAATTTATTTTCCCAAGCCAATCAGAGCCGCATTATAAGGATGAAAGAGCCGCATGAGGCTCCGGAGCCGCGGGTTGCCGACCGCTGGTCTAAGGGCATAAATGTGCTAGTCTTGTTTAGTTAGCATTTGTTAGTTATTTTTCTTGTTGTGTATTTGTGTTTATACATTCCTCTTTTTCTTGTGAAGCCCATTGAGACGGAAATTCTGTGATTTTGGGTTATACAAATAAAATTGAATTGAATTGAACAGATTGACTTTTTGTTTTCAAACGGTCACAATGCTGTTACAGTTACTACGAAGATAAAGAGACGTGTAACTATGACTTGCATATTTAGGATAAAGCATGTTTTGGACTGAAAAAATGTGCTTAATGGTGTTGTGTTGACTGGGAAATTTGTGTGCTGCATTACGCCGCAGCAGGCTGCCACCTATGAGGGTGCCAATGGTGGAAGAAACGGGGGTTAGGTGTCTTCTCCAAGGACCCTAGATGTGAACTCAGTGGGATGCTAATCCATGAACTTCCAGTTAACTTCCGGTCCGTGGGCAAACGCTCTAACCACTGAGCCACGGTCTCCCACTTGAGATGAATCATCTCGTTTTTGGAGGGGGTCCTCAACCTAACGTGCATGTTTTTTGGAGGGTGGGAGGAAACTGGAGTAGCCGGAGAAAATCGACGCATACACGGGAAGAACATGGCAACTCCACACAGATAGGCCAGTGTTTCAAACCTCGTCCCCACCCGGGACTCAAACCCCTGACCTTCTTGCTGTGAGGCCACTGTGTTACCCACTGCACCATGCTGCCTTTTTTTCTTAATTTATGGGTTTCTTTTTTTTTTTTTTTTCTCAATTTAGGGTGAAATAACGCTATACAATAGTGACATTAGCAATATTTTTACGCCCCGCTTTAATGCGGTAGGTCTGAAGAAGACACTGCTCAAAAGTCACGTGAAAAAGCAACGTTTTAGAAAACAAAAAGTGACGTAAAAATTGTTTTTAACTTATAACATCACTTCATGACGTTGTTGCTATGATACAAATATGTGGAAAATTTCATAGAATTTTATAGAATATTTCATAGATATTAATTTTATATTCTATGTTATATATCTATGTTTTATAACTTGATGACATGATATGTACAGCTTAAGGACAATTTACGCAAAGCCTTGACTTTTATTTGAATACATTTTCAATGATTATTTTTCACATTTACACTCAAATGAACAATTGCAGTTTGTAGATTTTAACAAAATTGAAACATTCTAAAATCTAGCGTATAATTTTTTTTTTTTTTTTTTTAGTTTGAGTAACTTTAACTGGAGTACTGTAACTAGAGTTACTTTAGTTTGTAACTAATTATTATTATCCGTCTATTCTTTTCGGGATTGCGGTGGGTGCCGGAGCCCATCCCAGCCAATTTAAGGCGAAGGGCAGGGTACACCTCAAATAGGTCACCAGTCTGTCGCGGAGCCACACACATACAACCATCCACACACACACTCATTCCTAGGGGGAATTTTGGCACCGGCCAATCAACCTAGCATGCATGTCTTTGGAGGGTGGGAGGAAACCGGAGTACCTGAAGGAAACCCACGCAAACACGGGGAGAACATGCAAACTCCATACAGAAAGGACAGTGTTCCAAGCCTCGTCCCCACCCAGAACTCGAACCCATGACATTCTTGCTGTGAGCTACCCCGTCTGGCTCCTCTCTACCTGGAGGAGGAGCAGCTCGACACTGAGCTCTTCCCGGATGACAGAGTTCCTCACCCGATCTCTGAGTGAGAGCCCAGCCACCCTGCGGAGGAAGCTCATTTCGGCCGCTTATGACGCAGTGTGCCACCCACTGCGCCACCGTGCTGCCCAAGGTGTTTTGTAATGCAGCTATTTTTTTAAAGTCAGCTACACAACACTGCTTAGTACTAACTATAGATGAGTTGATTAGAATTTTCTTGGTGTCTAGGTCACCATTTCTTCTGACCGCAGTTTCGCTCAAACTACTGAATGGATTTTAAATAAACTGCCCATAGTTACTCAGACCCAATTAACGATGAACTGAATAGGTTTTCATACCCATGTGACAAAACGCGGCCATGCATTCAGACTTATTTTTGAGAGAACATCTCAGTTTTGACAATTTTAACTTATCAATATTTGATTGTATTTTTAAAAAATGCCTTTTGTTGTATTGGTATTTATCCATTGATATTCCTCTGCACCAACATGTGACCACTTATGAAGGTTGGAACCCAAGTTGACGAACTGCCTCATTTTTCTGTAGATTTATTCCTCTGTTCTTCGCTTAGCAATGAAAAAGACGGGTAGCTGAACTCTTCCACTTGGGTCAGTGGGTTATCCCTGGATATTACAGCCTGAGAAAACAACATCCTTCTTAAAACACTGCAAGCCAATACTGAGACCCCCAAATTCGTTCTCCTTAACATTAAAAATTCTTTTCAATGGAAGTATTTATTGAAATGAGTGAGAAAGGGGAAACTTGTTGGGGTTCAACCCTCCCCATTGGCAAATCTGACATAAATATGTGATTTTGAGTTTGAATGGTACCATTATATTTAGTGATGCATCACAGTAACTCATGACGATTAAATATGAAGCACAATTCCTCCGTCTATACCCACATCTCTGACATTTCTTATATTAAACTCTCTCCTGAAGGACTTTGAGTATTTTGAATGTTTTGACCTTTCAAAACATACAAAAAGGCATTTCAACACAGATTAGTTGCAAAGCTGAGTTATTAAATACGTTATCAGCACTCACACAGGTTGAGCATATCTGCCGAGGTAGGAAATAACTGTTGATAGGATTTATCTTCATTCCCCTGGTTTTCTGCTCCGTCTGACTGTAGGGGGGCAAAACAAGCAGGCGTGATGGTAAATTCTATAAACGGAGATGACAAAACAAGTGGCATCAGGAGGCTGTTTGCTTGTGTACCAACCACATTCTCCTTCTGTAAAAACTATCAAAGTGGATTCATCAGAGTGGCTTATAATCTGTATTTTTCTCTGGGGCAGATTAAAGAGACATATGGAAATGTACCAATAATGTTAGAGAGACGTGGTGAGGTATCTGAAGCAGCAATGTGAAGGATTCCTGAAGCAATGGGGAGTAGAACCAAGGACGAAAAACTCACGATTCTTTACCACTTCATGTGGGCTGCTGGTAAAAGGATTTCAACGACCAATTCGTTATAATAAACTCTTTAAAACAGGTGCTGTTAACCCTTTGCACCACTGCGGTCCAACTTTTACATCACGAAATGTCGCAATCTGTAATGATCTAATTATTGGTCTTAAACTCTGAGTGAACTTGGATTACTTGATGAATCTTAATCAATAGTCAGAATCTTTGCCAAATACACGACAATTTTCAATCGGATTGGAACATGGTCATTTTAATAATCGCACAAGTGGAGGAGTTTAAGTATCTCGGGGTCTTGTTCACGAGTCAGGGAAGGATGGAGCGGTGCAGCATCAGCAATAACTAGGACGCTGCATCGGTCCGTTGTGGTAAAGAGAGAGCTGAGCCGAAAAGCAAAGCTCTCGATTTACAAGTCGATTTACGTTCCTACCCTCACCATGGTAACCAGCTGTGGGTGGTGACCGAAAGAATGAGACTGTGGATACAAGTGGCTGAAATGAGCTTCCACCGCAGGGTGGCTGGGCTCTCACTCAGAGATCGGGTGAGGAGCTCTGCCATCCGGGAGGAGCTCGGTGTCGAGCTGCTCCTCCTCCAGGTCGAGAGAAGCCGGATGGGGTGGTTCAGGCACCTGGTCAGGATGCCTACCGAGCGCCTCGCTGGTGAGGTGTTTCGTGCACGCCCCACCGGGAGGAGATCAAGGGGCAGACCCCGGACCCACTGGAAAGACTATGTCTCACAGCTGGCCGGGGAACGACTTGGGATCCTTCCGGGTGAGCTGGAGGATGCAGCCGGGGAGAGAGAGGCCTGGGCTGCCCGTTTGAGGTTGTTGCCCCCGCGACCCGATCCCGGAACAAGCGGAAGATGACGGAATGGAACAGAAAGATTGCAATTGTGTAAATCAACACTTGTAAAACCAAAATAATCAGTGTAATGCTTTTTTTGATGCCACTGCTCAACTGTACAAAAATGGGTTAAAGATGAAAATTATTACCTGTGAACGTTAAAGCTTCTGTTTCAGAACTTGAACCATAAGCTTGAATGTGAAAATGCTTTTATTTTTTATTTGATCCCAAAACGGTGCCAAACAGATTATTTTCTTTGTTTGGCTAATTTAAAACAGATTTAAAGATTTATTTCTCGCAAGTACATTTGAATCAAAACATGCAAATTTAAGGGGGAATTTGTTTAAATCCAGCAATTAAATAAATCTTTAGTCAGTATTCAGCGACACAAACTGAAAAAAAATTAGATGTAATAGGCAATATTTGCACGTAATTCTTTTTTTTTTTTTATGATCCAGACATTTCTTGCCTCTTTGCTGTTCTGCAACACTTTTTAAAAAGTGTAGGTCCAATTGTGTTTCCTGAAAATTCTACCTCCCACACACAAACCAGGAGACTTGGCCATAGATCATTTGAAATGACTTGCCGTTCAGCATTAGAGCTGCTACAAATTCTCATTTACTCACATTAGTCACTCCACATAGTGCAAGTCTCCTCAATACACCCCAGAGAAATAGTCTATAACAGGGAACAGAACATGTTGTGTTATTGCGTCTTATTAAATAAAAACCAATGCATTTTATGTGAACATTATCATCCAATCCCGAGCAGTCATTCATCCCAGTTACAGCTGACAGGTGAGCTGAACTCCAAACAGTTAGCAGGTTGGATAAATAATCACAGACTGATGCTGATATTGGAAATAATTGAATGAAATTACAATTCTACATTTATTTGTGCACAGGATGCGATCTGAATGTAAAGGTAAATGGATTTTTTTTTTTTGGCAATCAAACTTTTGTCTGTTACCAATATTAGTTATGAGCTGTTTGCAACAATTTAAAAAAAAAAGTTTTGAGATTTTAATTGAATTCATGGCTCTCACTTCAAGTCACGAGCTCTAGTTTCAAAGATTAGATTTGGTTGGTTATTGTTAATGACATATCGTTAACTGGAGAAATCTGTCGTTAGTGAGATCCTTTTTTTTTTTTCTTTTTTATGAGTTATGGTCAGGCATCCAGTACCTGGAGGACCTGGCTGAGAAGGATGACGATGACCCGATATGGAAGTCTGGCACGATTGCCCTTAAATAGGCATCAGGGTCCACAGGTGTGTAGCATCAGAATAATCATCCTCAGGTGTCCCAATCAGGGTGAAGAGGGAATGCCCAGGGCTCCTTCTGGTGGCAGGCGAGGGGGTCATGACACATTCCCTTTTTTTTTCTGTTTCTATTCCTTTTCCTTGACTTTTAAATTCAGATCTACGCAGCGTTTCCTGTTCATAAGGTTCCACTTAGTACAGCAAATTTGCCCGACAGACTACTTTTGCTCTGCCTGCATGTTTCTTTTCTGTGGTTATTCCATATTTCTAAAATGTTTCTCTTCTATTTTCCTGACCTCATTTACACCAAGTGAAACTTCACTCAATTTTACTCTTGAATTTCTTTGAGTTTGTAGCTCCAGATGGGTTGTAATGAACCGAGATGTGGAATCAGAGTCGTGATATGGCCACAGCTGGTGACAGGCAGGAAAGGATTTATGTTGCTGTTGAAGAATCAGAATAATCTGTAAAATGGCAATCCCAGTTGGAAAATTGCTGGGAAATGGAAATATTAAGTTTCTGTGATGTCTGTAAATGCGTTAAGGACGTTATCCTGATAACACCAGTCATTATAAACATGTAATTGTGAGCTTGCCTGGGTGGAAAATCTGTCAGGAGACGCTGATGTCGGCCCCATCAGATGGCCACTTATTTTTTAACCGTTCGGAGAGGCTGTACATCATCGGCTTGCACAGCTGTCCTCTGCCGCACCAGTAAATTGATGCTAATGCAATTAGCGCCATTGCCTTCATCTCAACTCCACTCCAAATTCAGCCAAAGTGCAGAGAGGTGTAGCAACGTGTGTGTGTGGAGGCGGGAAAATGAGTGTGAGAAGGAAAAAATGGACACAATTAGGAGAAAGGCATTAGCGGGAAAATGGGTTCGAAACGCAGTCAAACTAGCAATATTTCAGAAGCGAGCTGAACATTTTCACAGACATAAATACTGCAGCAGTGAAACGTGCGTGTGCATTGATAACCAAAGTCGCCCAAAGAGTCAAAGCTGTATAAAAACCAGCAGGTGAACATCTAGTGACACAGAGTCACCGATGCAACCTAAACAAATACTATAAAGAATTATCATGGGAGTGTGTGTTTTTATTTCATTAGGGGTCGTCATGCCCCGTTGCTTATGTGAGATATTTCCGACCTAAAAAAATAAAAAGCCCAAACACCTGTATGAAAACTGGGTTATTTTAAGATGTAAACCAGTCTGTTGAACACAGAGAGAATAATAAAGAACCTGCCAAAAAGATGGTGAGACTTTCTGAGCCCACAGATCTATTTACAGAGCAGCAAAGGAAAAAAAAATCACATTGAAAGAAATGATTTCAGACAAAAAAGCGAACCCGTCCTTTAATGGAGTAAAATATTTGCTTTCCATCAAAAGCAGAGGTCTGAGGTTAAAAGAGGCTTTCTGTGAAACGGAATGATCCATCTATTTCAGAGGGATATAAAACGGTATGATAATGTGCTCCAACAAACTGACTAAAGCAAATAAACATGGCTGTTTATTTCTTTACATTTTCACCTTTTCCTGCTGCTTTTGGTAACTCCTCATTAGTTGGCATCAACTAAGCTTACACCTGCACTATATCATAAACGTAATCAGTTCAACTATTAAGTTTGGGATGATACCAACTATAGTTGGTATTGACTAAGTGGACAGTTTAAATAAATGTATTCAATAGTTTGGGAAATGTTGCACTCAGAATGTATGACCACAAACTTTAATCGAATGACGGTGACAACCTAAACTCTCCATCTACAGTTGGTACTGAGTGACTTTTTTTTTTTTTTTTTAATATACTTTATCATCTCTGACCAGGAAATGTGTGTGCTGGTCGGGGATAAATAACCAGGCCACCTATGTCCCAATGTCCCTAAAGGGACATGGATGGCCAAAGGCTGCCACCTTAATGACAGCGCCAATGGTGGAAGAAACAAGGGGTTAGGTGTCTTTTCCAAGGACCCTAGACGTGCACTAAGTGGGATGCGCACCTGCAAACTTCCGGTTGACTTCCGGTTGACTTCTGGTCCGCGGGCGAACGCTCTAACCACTAAGGCACCGTCTTCCCTAACTGTGTAGTTTAATTAAATTTCCCTTTAGTAGTTTGGGTGACATCATTTTCACAAGTGTCACTGAAGCACACACAAACAGCCCGAGTGCCAAATGCCTCCCCACATTCTGTGGTCAGAGGGATGTCATGTCCTCCCGTAAGCCTTTCCAATAATTTGAAAAGTGCGTATCTTCATATTGAACTGGATTTATTTCCAAAATCCCAAACGATCGTTTTAATAGCATCAACAGACGGTAAAAAAAAATGACTACATCAAACACTTGAAATGCCAACTCCCTGTGATTCTTAATGCTCAACATAGCATCATTTAGTTTGCGACCCCTAAATGAATCCTTATCTCTCTGTCACCTTCTCACATTTACCTCCTGTTCAGTTAAAATAAACTCTTTTCTTACCCTCTTATCGGAGTGCATGCAACAACATGCGAATCTTCCTGGAAACAAAACATCTGTCAACTTTAACGTGGAAAATTTCTTTATGTGGAAATTGGCTGAAAACAGCCAGATGTGGTTGTTGGAGCCTATTGTTAAGAAGCCTCCTAAATGACTAAATAGATGTGTGTTCTTGGAGGAGGCCCATCAGTAGATGGAGGAAATGCAAGAAGAGTTTTGTCTTGAATCGCTTGGATATACTCTTTGTTGAGCTTGAGGATGTGGCCAAGGAAGCCTGGGCTCAAATGCAGACTTATAACCCCTCCTTCTCGCGGTAGAAAGTTGGATGAAGAAGCCTGATGGAGAGCCGGTTGAAGGAAAGATCCTCTCTCAAAAGCGACTGGCAGAATTAGAGATTGGATCATCAAAATCAGGGTGGGCAGAGTTTTCAACTCATGGGCTACAGAAGGTCATAAAATGTGACAAAAAGGCCAGTTTATGGGAGCAGATGTGCAGAAGTAGGTGTGTTTTTTGAACAATATCAACCATCAGAGATGAGACTAAGGAAAGACATGCTAAAAGTAGTGCACAAATAGAACAAGCTCAAGTCCATTTTGGGACATCTGCATACCTATCAGTAAAAGTTTTGTTTTCTTAGGCTTTACTCAATTTAATCAGTGTGATTGTTGCACCTTCCGTCTCCCTCTCTGGCCCGCACTTACATACGGTTTCATCATTTGTGCCAGAGCACACTTACTGTATGTCAGTTTATGGTAAATGTACTCTACTTGTATGGAGCTTTTCCACATGGGTTATCACTCAGAGTTTTTTACAGTGTACCTTACACTCACTCTTTCACACACTGAATCTGTGAAAGGGTTCAGCACAGGTGACTGAACCTGTGACATTCTGGTTGGATGGTGCTCATTCCTTCGTCTATCTATCTCATGATGGTTTCAGGATAAACGGGAAGAGTGGTACTCTTGTTGAACCCAATGGAGTCCATCGCTATGGTTATTTTGTGGGTAGTAATTTTGGCGTGTTTAGTTTGCGGTGCTCCACATCCCTCTCAAAGCCGTTCCGTCCCGTCGTTTTCCGGTTATCCAGGGCCAGGTCGCGGGGACAACGGGCTCAGATGGGAAGCCCAGGCTACTCTCAACCCGACTGCATCCTCCAGCTCACCCGGAAGGATTCTGAGTCGTTCCCGAGCCAGCTATTAAACATAGTCTCTCCAGCGGGTCCGGGGTCTGCCTTTTGTTCTCCTCCGGATGGGACGCGCCCAAAACACCTCTCTAGCAAGGCGCTCGTGGGGCATTCCTGAACCACCCCATCTGACTCTTCTCGACCTGGAGGAGGAGTGGCTAAACACCAAGCTCCTCCTGGATGGCAGAGCTCCTCACCTGATCTCTGAGTGAGAGCCCAGCCACTCTGCGTAGGAAGCTCATTTTGGCCGCTTGTATCTGCGATCTCAATCTTTCGGTCACCACCCACAGCTGGTGACCATAGTTGAGGGTGGGAACGTAGATTGACATGTAAATCGAGAGCTTTGCTGTTCGGCTCAGCTCTCTCTTTTCAACGACGGACCGATGCGTCGTCCGTCGTGGATGCTCCACACCCCTCTCAAAGCCTAGTGGTAGAAACATCGATTGCTTCTGTAGCAACAAAAATAGTTTTAGAGCGTCGCAAAAATACGATATCCCCCATCGTTAGAGTTACTAATGATTCCAATAAAGCTCTTGGTGTGATTATGGGAGAGTTTTCTTTGAGGGAACAAATAAACCCAAGCTGCAGATTGTAATTAATCCATCATGTTGTCACTGTAAGCCGTGGACAGTCATGAACAGAATGCATCAGTCAGTCTACACCTGCTACCAAGAGACACACTAATCCTGCCAACAGGTGCGCCGTCTCATTTACTCGTTTCCATTCATGCCTAGTATCAGGGCAACTAGCAAGTCAGATAAGCTTATGGCTTCTGTTGGACTATAATAGCTTGGGTGTTGGTGGATGTTTTATCACTTAGAAGGGGGGCTGAATAAGTTGTGTGATCTCAGTGGTGTATTGATCAGTCGACACGCTGTGAAAACCTTCCCTCAGCATCGTGCTGCTGTGTAAAACCAACTGTGCATGCGTGTTTGCGACTGCTTGTGTTCCCATCTGTGTTCATTTGATAACAGTAATCCACAAGAACACAAATACCAGAGAAGTAACCAGCTCTGCTCTGAAACGTCAATCCTCACAATACCCCAAAGGGACATGATATCGATCTGTTTAATGTGAGCATTCATTGCTGTGACTTGACAAAAATAAACCGTTACAACGCTATTATCCCTGACATCTCCCGCTGTCGGAAAAAAAAAGGAATGAAATGAAGAAAAGTTTTACAAAGTGTGACGAGAGGAGATAACTTTCTGATATAACAATGAGAAAAAAATATAGTCAAAGGATTCGAAAGTTTATTAGTGGTGTAATATAAATATTAAAAAAGTAGTGCTGTCATTTTAACGCGTTAATTCGATTAATAACTACGCCACATTTTAATGCTTTTAATGCTACTAGGACGCTGCATCGGTCTGTCGTGGTAAAGAGAGAGCTGAGCCGAAAAGCAAAGCTCTCGATTTACAAGTTGATCTACGTTCCTACCCTCACCTATGGTCACCAGCTGTGGGTGGTGACCGAAAGAATGAGATCGCGGATACAAGCAGCCGAAATGAGCTTCCTCCGCAGGGTGGCTGGGCTCTCACTCAGAGATCGGGTGAGGAGCTCTGCCATCCGGGAGGAGCTCGGTGTTGAGCCGCTCCTCCTCCAGGTTGAGAGGAGCCAGGTGGGGTGGTTCGGGCATCTGGTCAGGATGCCCCCCCCCAAGCGCCTCGCGAGCAAGGTGTTTCGGGCACGTCCCACAGGGAGGAGACCGATGGGCAGACCCCGGACCCGCTGGAGAGACTATGTCTCAGCTGGCCGGGGAACGACTTGGGATCCTTCCGGGTGAGCTGGAGGATGCAGCCGGGAGAGGCCTGGGCTGCCCACTTAAGGCTGTTGCCCCCGCGACCCAACCCCGGAACAAGCGGAAGATGACGGAACGGAACATTTTAATGCGTTAAAAAAATTAACGCAATTAATTATGACGTGATAACGGTGGTGAGCCAATGCTGGCGCATTTGAATTTTGGCCCATTGAAGGACCCGTAGTTTTCCTGGCCGTCCTACATCACCTGCACTGGCAAATTAACAAGGCAGCGGTGGTCCAACACAACAGACATGAACAAGACTCAGGAGGATGAGACAGTCGCAGACACGTATCTAAGAGGGGCGTGGGGCCGCATGTCCCTTACGGCACCCCCCACCCCCTTTGGTCCACAAAAAAAAAGTGTTCTTATTACTTTAATTCTTTAATTATTATAGACTTGGGGAAAAATATGCATTAAAATGCAGAAAAATTACTTATTTTTCAAAATGTTCTGGGAGGATGACTCCTTACGCCCCCCTCAGCAGCCCCGCCACCACACCCTTTTAGAAAATCCTGGATTCACCCCTGAGTCGAGCCACTGAAAGGCAAGTTTTTAATAAAAAATAATAAAGACAGGAAAATAAATAAAAACATAGTAATTTGTAGTTTTTTCAAAAAGGAGTTCTCCTACCATCGGAGCAACTCCAGCCTGACATACCATCTAAACATAAAACATGTTCAGGCCAGTTTCTCTGTTGCGTGTGCCTACCGGGTTGTGTGTTGTTTAGCCTCAACATTGAATCATGGTGATACATTAGCATGACTCTATGTTCCTATCTGGAGCACATGAACATCCAGTGTTGGAGAAAAGACTGATGGTCTAAAATTCCCAAAAATCTTGCCTTGCCCACTTTGGTCACATTTAAACGTCAAATTGTATCTTTCCCAGATTGCTAATGACTCAACAGATGGACCAGGATCATGGTTTTCTGACTAGTACTGTCCAAATGGAGCATGGCATTTCATATCTCGTTTTGAGTAACTAATTCTGAAAGGGGTTTCTTTGAGAATTTGGTTTGCATTTACATAGCTCCTTAATATATCTTATGTCGATAGTTAAAAAGTATCAATCTGCGCAACATGGACACGAGATTTCTATTCACATAAGAATGTTCCGTCATCTTCCGCTTGTTTCGGGGTCGGGTCGCGGGGGCAACAGCCCCAAACGAGGAGCCCAGGCCTCTCTCTCCCCAGCTGCATCCTCCAGCTCACCTGGAAGGATCCCAAGTCGTTCCCCGGCCAGCCGGGAGACATAGTCTCTCCAGCGGGTCCGGGGTCTGCCCCTTGGTCTCCTCCCGGTGGAACGTGCCCGAAACACCTCGCCTGCGAGGCGCTCGCGGGGCATCCTGACCAGATGCCCCAACCAGCCCATCTGGCTCCTCTCGACCTGGAGGAGGAGCGGCTCGACACGGAGCTCCTCCCGGATGGCAGAGCTCCTCACCCGATCTCTGAGTGAGAGCCCAGCCACCCTGCGGAGGAAGCTCATTTCGGCCACTATGGTCACCACCCACAGCTGGTGACCATAGGTGTGGAACATGGGAATGTGGAACTATAAATTTGTACCACTTTTATGGTTTAAATAGCTAGACATGAATCCGTTCCATCGTCTTCCGCTTATCCAGGGCCAGGTTGTGGGGCAACAGACTCAGAAATCCAGGCTTTTCTCGCCCCGACTGCGTCCGCCAGCTCACTTGTGAGGATCCCGAGGTGTTCCCTGTCCAGCAGCGGGTCTGTGGCCTACCTCTAATTCTCCTCCTGGTGGAACGTGCAGACATGAATAATTTTTTTTATTGTTTAAGACAAACTCTATTTTCCTACAAAGACCATCAAAGTTTTTGATGACTATAAACTTGCATGCAAATCTTTAGGCAGAACTCCAAGAAGAAATAAAATTCCGTAAATAAAAAAAATCCAAAGTAATTCCTATGACTCACGGTGAGAAAGCCGCTGACTGAAGTTTGCTGACAAAGACAATTTCCTAACTCAGCAAATACTTAGAGGCACATCGTATGGCTTTGAACGTTGACTCAGCAGGAACAGGTAAATGTCTGATTTCTTTTTCTCTTTCATTGGTTTGGTCGAGGCTGAATTTGCACATGCAAATTGCTCCATCTCTCTTGCAGAGAAGCATCCAAGAGACTCATACAGCATGACAACGTTCTACTTGACTTACCAATTGTTTCTGAGAAAAATGGAGATGTGGTGAAGATCCAAGAAGAAAAATAGTGCAAAGAGAAAATGGTTAAAAATTATATAAAATCACGAGTTTGAAATCTAAAAGGAATTGAAAGTGTTTCAAATGATCAAACCAATCTAAAGCTGTCTGTCCGTAGGTGGGCAGAGGCATGTTGTCGATACCTTCACCTTAGTCTTGTTTGTAAAGAGCATGGACAGCTCAGCCAAAAATAGAACTTCACTCATTTTAACATTAAAAATGATTCCCAGGTTATCACTAATATTCCAGTAAGCCACCATATAATGGATACCAGATATTCTCATTTAATTCACTTGAGCTTTGAAGACCTCATCGCACAGTAACCAATTTACCTTTGTCTGACACTTGCTGCAGAAACTTCTGCTTTCCAATCCAGATTATTAATGGAAACACATTTTTTAGGACCACAGCTTTTACAGTTTCCCTGGAAAACTTTCCGAACCACAGAGACTGATTGTGCCGCAAAACTCATTCATTCTTATACACTGCAAAATATGAGCTATGTCATGAAGTGGAGCCTTTAGAAGTGTGACCCAGATGCACGAGCCAAGGTGAACTACTTTAATGAGGGTGACGAGGGTAAGCAAACAGACTGGGGCCAACCTGGGCAGGCTTCTGTCCTGGACAAGTGCAGTGGTCCCAGACAGGTGGGACTTGATAAGAAAGGGACCAGACGGGGACCATAAAACAGACCAGCAGTTGACTCGACCAGGATGATAAGGACTCTGCAAGGGAAAAACAAGACATTGGTGCAAACTTTTAGGAGCGGCAATAGGGACCAGGTTTGAGAAAGGGTTGTGCAAGAGGGAAGGAAAAAGGGCCAGAGTAGGGAGGATCATGACAAGCCTAAAGTCCACATGGTCTAGTGTTTCATTGCGTATGCACAATGCAATCCACAGCCTTTTTTAGGAAACGTCAAACCCCTCCGCCCCTTACCCATGCCATTAGAACTCCAAATATGGATTATGCTAAATGATGTGATGCTTACGCAACAGTCCTCAAATGAGCTGCTGGCATCTGAAATTGCTTGTGAATTATGGCAAGGTTGTTACTATTGTGCAGCCGTTGTGGTGCCGCTCACAGGCTAAAGATTTTGGGAGGCACACATTGACACACATTGATCTGTTGGTGAAATTAATATTGCATAGAAGAGGGTGGATGACTCTGCACAATTTCAAACAAATTTAAATGTGCTGAATTGACAATTAGCATGTATCTTAATTAACTATATTTTCCATGATGTGGTCCATTTTTCTTACAAAAGGTATTTACTGTTTGTTTTTTCTAATTGTTTCTGTGCTGCTTGTAATGGATAATTTCCCTGTCTTCAGTAAACGTTAGGTTCTGTTCACCTTAATGCTACGTAATAGTTCATGTGCTCCGCCATCTTCATAAATCCTTCAATTATCAAAGAAGTTGGTGTACATTCATATTTTGGCATAAGCATGCTTCATAAATGAGGATGTTGTGGAATTTTCTTAATAAGATGTCACACAAATGAGAAGAGAAAAAAAGAATTTAATAAAGTAAAAAAAGATTGAATGCTGCAGCATTGGAAGTTTATGCAAATTAGGGCTGCAACTAACGATTATTTTGATGATCGATTAATCTGGCGATTATTAGCTAAATTAATCGATTAATCGGGTAAAATTGGCAACTTAATAAATAATAGTTTTTGGCATTTTATTGAATGTAGTTATGCAAAACACGACTCATAACCACTTAAACAACACGTTGGGCTCATTCTAATAAGTAAAAATGTTAATCTTTCTGTGAAATAAAGAGGGAGAATATTACCATTTCTACATCAAATATAAAATAATAAATCTACTTACTGTATACAGTAAAGGTAAATCACGAGCACCCATAAAATGTGTTTTATAGGACTGGCTAAAAAAAACATACAAAGTAAAATGTAAACTGTTGACCATCCAGGATCACATTTAAAAACAAGAAATCAATAACAGTTTTAGATTTGCAAATTTAACCTTTTTCAGAGGTATAGTACCAAACAAAAATGGCCTAGGTTAACATGAGTAAAAATACACAAAAAACAATCAAGTTGTGTAATATTAAGTGCAGTTGATAGCAAAAACTTTCTAAACGATTAATCGATGACTAAATTAGTCGACAACTATTTCAATAATAGATTATAATCGATTAATTCGATTAGTTGTTTCAGCCCTAATGCAAATCAAAGTGTGATCGGTAGAAGTTCAAAGATTTTCCCAGACACACAAGTTTTAAGGATACCCGTTGTCAAGGTGGGCTTTTTCGTTGCTAGGCATTCTGATAGGCTATGCAACTTTGGTTGGGCTGACCATTATGTTTGATACGCTGATAATTTATTAATATTTATTACTGGGCTGAGCAAACTAAACATGTCCTTATCTTGCACCTGCAACTTGCTGGACAGAGGCTGCCCTATCTGGATAGAGTTTATAAAATGTATCTTTGCTTGTCCTTGAGCAGCTTGGAGTCGATTTGAACAGGCTGGAACAAGATTCTCACGACATAGATGTTAGATAGACGTCTTGTTTCAGCACATCAAGTTAATTAATAAAGACACCCATTGTCATTAAGATGTTTTCAAAGTGAATATTAACTTTACTTATTCCAAAATTTTCCACCACAAGTCTTCAGGTCTTTGTGGTTTTTGTGCATTGCTATTATGCACAAAAACCACAAAGCTTTTGTGGTTTGACTTAAAGCTAGTATAGAATATGTCGATAGGTCAGGCGGTACGTCTCTCATGCTAGCTTATATATTATAATCAGTGCAACTTTCACGTTGAATCCAAAATTTCGATTTGTCAGGCCACACGTCCAGTTTTCCACTTTACCTCGAGTCATTTGGAATTAGTTTTGTTACTGGACATTTGTACATGCACGGTAGGTGTTGTAGAAGCCATCCAGTGATTTCCACCACAAAATGTCAGTTTTTAATGTAGCAGCGCTTTAGGGCTTAAAAACACCAGGATTCATATTTTCTATTCCTCCTAGCAGACATTTCTCCTCAAAATCTGCTTTAAAGGATGAAAGCTTTCCATTTCAAGACGTTTTCTTATCAAGCAATTTATTTTCAGAGAATAACAATGACTCCGTGCCACAAAGCTATAGCAGCTCATTTGTATTTAAATATTTAGTCTCATTTATCTGTATTTAAGTACCAGTTTTCAAATTCATTTGTTTAATTAATGAAGAGAGATATGCTAATTGGCTTTTGGCAGATGCATGCTTCTCTGCCTGGAACAGTCGGTTTCCATGTGTCACAGGTAAAAAGAGGCACTGCTAGGATTACCAGACAGACAAACACCCCTCCAGGGTAGAGACGGCATATGAATTAGCCTGCCAAAAGCTGCAAGTAGTCACTGCCAGAAAGTTCTAGTTGTCTCGTACGCCGCAGACAAATGGCTCTAATAAAAGAGCCACTTATGCATCATTTAGCCATCAATGCCGCTCCCCTATTTTAATCATTCAGTTAGACTCTCAAATCAAATCTCTTTGATATCCACAAAGTTTAGTTGAGCTTATGAATATTTTAACTGACTCAGCAATACGTCATGAAAAAAATTCTCATTAAACCAAAATAAAAGAAATCAACAAATGTAAAAATTTGTTTCAATCCATCAGTCTTTCGAAGGTGGTCCCAGTATTTTGCTCATTGGTTCACCGAATTACCCAAATAATTTCCATCTGATCCTTTTTTTTCTTTTGGCATTTCCCTTCATCGGGCGCCACATCAAGTCAGTTTCTTCCATCTAACCCTATCTGCTGCATCCTCTTCAGTCACACCAACTATCTTCATGTCTTCCTTCACTGTATCCATGAACCTCCTCTTTGGTCTTCCTCTAGTCCTCTTTCCTGGTGGTTCCAAACCCAGAATCCTTCTTCTGATGTACTCTCTCTCTCCTCTGTACATGTCCAAACCATCTCAGTCTGACCTCTCTGACTTTAAAACCTCTAACATGTGCTGTTCCTCTGATCCTGTCCCTGGTCACTCCCAGAGAGATCCTCAGCATCTTCATCTCTGCTACCTCCATCGCTGTTTCCTGTCTTTTCCTCAGTGCCACTGTCTCTAGACCAAACAGCATGGCCGCTCTCACCACGGTTTTCTACACTTTCCCTTTCATTGTAGCTGAAACTCTTCTGTCACACATCACACCTGATACTTTCCTCCACCCGTTCCAACCTGCCTGCACATGCTTCATCACCTCTTTTCCACACTCTCCATTGCTCTGGACTGTGATCCTAGATACTTAAAATCCTCCACCTTCTTTATCTCTTCTCCTTGTAACCTCACTTTTCCATTTGGATCCGTCTCATTCACATTGCTTCCAACCAGAATACGAGCCATAAAATCAGAATTACTCCATTTTCTAAAAAAAATAGAAAAATTAAAAAAAAAATCCACTGATAATTATTGTTTTTTCCTCCGTGTGAAAAAGGTTCTCTTTTGTTTCCATCTTTTTCTATGATAGTCCCTCTTCTTTCTCTAAGAGTTTTGCTTTATTTGGATCAATTTCTTTGCCACTTACTTCCCATCATCATGTCAGCCAGAAATGCCACCGGAGGAAACAAAGTGCCATCAGCTTCTCTTTCAGCCATAAATCAAGCTCTTATTTTACCCAAGATATCTCACGCAGTTCTCAGGATGGCACGAATCTTTCATGGCTTATTGGAGGAAAAGAAATCTAACAAAGAAAGCTAATTAGATCATTTTATGTAAATGAATCTAGTTAAAGTTGGAAAATATATAATCTACTTACAGATAATGAACTAGTCAGCTTAATAAAAGAACTAATGACTTTAAGAAATTAAGACTAATAACATGCATATTTGAACTCTCATGCACTCACATGTGACCCAATGTAATTAATTAATTAGCTCCACAGGATGAAATTTATTACCTAGTGATGATTTCTCTAGTTCACTTATAGGTTATGGAATCCTTCCCATAAATATCTTACAATTAGTCTAATAAATTTGCTTTGAAGGCTTATTTCAAGGCTTTTTTTTTTTTTAATCAAATAAGTCTTGTTTAAGTCGACAGACACTCTGTTACCATCAGGTCGCAGGTTCAGGTCCCTCGCACTTAAGACCAATAGAGCCACATCCAGCTTTGTACCTACCTCAATCCGACGGTTCAAAGGCTTAGGGGCCTTGTGACGGGTTGCCTTGTCCTGAGGAAGTAATGACTGTATGACCATATTTAATTGATTTTATTGTTTTATGGTGTATTGAGTCTATGGTCTTTTGAAAAAACACCTAACCCCTCGTTTCTCCCATCATTGGCGCCGTCGTGGCAGCTTGCTGCGGTGTAGGAGTGCAGCACACAAATTTTTCCAGTGAGGGTGAATAGAGTAAATATTTAAAAAATAAATATAACCAAAGAGGTTCAAAATAAAAGTGTTTGAAACATGTTCGGAGATTAGATCCAACGTGTTCGACATCCCGCCTTTCCTTACCTTGTTGCTATGTGATTGGGTCGCTAAACTGCTGGTGCTGACTCCAAATAAATACGCTGGAAGCTAGCCAAATGTATTGTCAAGAATTCACAAACTCTCAAATATCGCCGGAATCTGTCTGACTGACCTGTTTCATCATCACCCTTTTCAGGACGTGTTTTACATTTTTCTCAGTGATTAGCTGGCTGCTAATCACTGCACCTGGCTGCACCAAGGATCTGCTCTGAGTCCTTTGCTGTTTGCTAAGGTGATGGTCAGGCTGACAGACGAGGTCAGACAGGAATCTCCATGGACAATGATGTTTACAAATGACATTGTGATCTGTAGTGAGAGGAGGGAAGAGGTGGAGGAAAAGCTGGAGAGGTGGAGGTTTGCACTAGAAAGAAGAGGAATGAAGATTAGTCAGAGTAAGACAGAGTACATGTGTGTGAATGAGAGGGATCCAAATGGAAAAGTGAGGTTACAGGGAGAAGAGATAAAGAAGGTGGAAGATTTTAAGTATCTAGGATCAAAAGTCCAGAACAATGGAGAGTGTGGAAAAGAGGTGAAGAAGCGTGTTCAGGCAGGCTGGAATGGGTGGAGGAATGTATCAGGTGTGATGTGTGACAGAAGAGTTTCGCTAGAATGAAAGGAAAAGTGTACAAAACCGTGGTAAGACCGGCCATGCTGATTGGTCTAGAGACAGTAACACTGAAGAATAGACAGGAAGCAGAGATGGAGGTAGCAGAGATGAAGATGCTGAGGATCTCTCTGGGAGTAACCAGGATGGACAGGATCAGAAATGAGTATATCAGGAGAACAGCACATGTTAGAGGTTTCGGAGATAAAGTTCGAGAGGCAAGACTGAGATGGTTTGGACATGTACAGAGAAGAGAGACCGAGTACATCGGCAGAAGGATGCTGGATTTGGAACAACCAGGAAAGAGGCCTCGAGGAAGACCAAAGAGGAGGTTCATGGATACAGTGAAGGAAGACATGAAGATAGTTGGTGTGACCGAAGAAGATGTAGAAGATAGGGTTAGATTGAAGAAACTGACTTGCTGTGGCGACCACTGAAGGGAAATGCCGAAAGGAGAAGAAGAAGCTGGCTGCTAATTCAGCCATTGTCCTGTCGCTGTTTGTAGATCTTCCGATAGACAGGTGCTCCAAGAATATTCCAATCATTAGCGGCGACTGACTAATCTGTCTCCTAATTAGAGAAGCTAATGCGTTCAGCTTTTTTTCCCGGGGCTGTACTCAAACAAAAAACAGGCCGTCTGTGTCACATTGTAAAAACTAAGGAAACAATTTGTATCAATAAACCCCTCTTGGCTTGATTTGGACGTGCTGATATGGTTCCGGTTGGTTGCTCTAGTGGATGATCTGTCTTACTTACAGCCGGTGGCTGGGGAGGAAAAGATTTCTAACTGGTAACACCTCTGGCTGGGAGATGCTGATAAATAGTGAAGTATAAAAAGTCCAAATCCTTTCTACAAGTCCTGGAGAATCATTTCTCACAGATTATCATCTTCTATCATCTGGACCTGTAGGTCAGGGACAGGGTCCTGCCCCAAGTGGAGGAGTTTAAGTATTTTGGGGTCTTGTTCACAAGTGGGGGAAGGATGGAGCGGGAGATCGACAGGCGGATCGGTGTGGCGTCAGCAATAACTAGGAGGCTGCATTGGTCCGTCGTGGTAAAGAAAGAGCTGAGCCGAAAAGTAAAGCGCTCGATTCACAAGTCAATCTACGTTCCTACCCTCACCATGGTAACCAGGATCTACGTTCCTACCTTCACCATGGTAACCAGGATCTACGTTCCTACCCTCACCATGGTAACCAGGATCTACGTTCCTACCCTCACCGTGGTAACCAGGATCTACGTTCCTACCCTCACCGTGGTAACCAGGATCTACGTTCCTACCCTCACCATGGTAACCAGGATCTACATTCCTACCCTCACCATGGTAACCAGGATCTACGTTCCTACCTTCACCATGGTAACCAGGATCTACGTTCCTACCCTCACCATGGTAACCAGGATCTACGTTCCTACCCTCACCGTGGTAACCAGGATCTACGTTCCTACCCTCACCGTGGTAACCAGAATCTACGTTCCTACCCTCACCGTGGTAACCAGGATCTACGTTCCTACCCTCACCGTGGTAACCAGGATCTACGTTCCTACCCTCACCGTGGTAACCAGAATCTATGTTCCTACCCTCACCATGGTAACTATGATCTACATTCCTACCCTCACCGTGGTAACTAGAATCTATGTTCCTACCCTCACCATGGTAACTATGATCTACATTCCTACCCTCACCATAGTCACCAGGGTCTACGTTCCAACCCTCACCATGGTAACCAGGATCTACATTCCTACCCTCACCGTGGTAACCAGGATCTACGTTCCTACCCTCACCGTGGTAACCAGGATCTACGTTCCTAGCCTCACCATGGTAACCAGGATCTACATTCGCACCATCACCTATGATCACCAGCTGTGGGTGGTGACCGAAAGAATGAGATCGCAGGTACAAGCGGCCGAAATGAGCTTCCTCCGCAGGGTGGCTGGGCTCTCACTCGGAGATCGGGTGCGGAGCTCTGACGTCCGGGAGGAGCTCTGTGTCGAGAGGAGCCAGATGGGGTGGTTTGGGCATCTGGTCAGGATGACCCCCTAATGCCTCGCGGGTGAAGTGTTTAGGGCCCGTCCCATCAGGAGGAGACCAATAGACAGACCCTGGACTTGCTGGAGAGGCTATGTCTCACAGCTGGTCGGGGAACGACTCAGGATTCTTCCGGGTGAGCTGGAGCATGCAGCCGGGGTGAGAGAAGCCTGGGCTTCCCGTCTGAGGCTGTTGCCCTCGCGACCTGGCCCCGGATGAGTGGAACAGAACGAAACAGAACGGAATTATGAATAGAAAAATCTTGCAGACCTAAACCAGAATAAGTCGACGCCCAGGCATTGACCAGCATCCCTCCACCTTTTGTGATCTTGAACTTTGGTTGCACGTGAGCAGTTTTAAAAAATCCTTTTCTCTGATTTAGGGAACGATTTTGCTCAAAAAAATTTTTTTACGGAAGCGCCGGCGAACAGAGGGCATATTGCCTCCTTCATATTCTGTTAAAATTGGCATGAAAAAAAAAGTTTTTACCTGTCAGAGTCTATTCTAGTAACATAAAATAACCATTGCTGTGCAGAATGGAAGTCAAAAGAATGAAGGAAAATTCTGTCTGTAAAAACTAGAACTAGAAATTTTAGACAGGTGGTGTATTTTTTTTTTTTATAAATTCATCAAATTTAACAGCTTACTTTAGTAATATTTCATCATACCTGGACAGCAGACAACCATTAGACCTGGATGTGCGTGCACCATTTCACACACTTGGTTAGAGTCATGCAACATGCAGGTCCCAATGTGCCCCGAGTAAAATTTGAATAATTCCGACAGACATTTAATGTTATGATGACTATTATGAAATATGCATTTCTTCTCTCTTGTTCCTAGAAGGGTTTTTCAAAGTTAATGAAGCTTGGTGGAAATATATGAGCTGGACCAATGAGCATCAGAGTGTGTCTGGGGTATCATTGCAATGGATGTGGCACGAGTCCTTGATTGAAATGCAGCTGGTGTTTTGAAGACATGCACGGACTAAAGAAGGCTTGATTTCCAGAATTTTTTTGTGTATAAAACCTATTTCTCCCATTTTTTTTCTCACAATGTAATATTTTGTTCATCAAGTTGTACATTTTTGTCTAAATTAAATGTGGCTTTGGTGATTAGAGAAACTAAAAGCATTTGAACAATGACTGAAATCATCTAAAATACTGTAGCATCAAAGGATGTTTCAAAGCCTTTGATTGGTCAATAAAAACCCAAACAAATAGTGGATTTACTGAGTAAACAAATGTGTTTTTAGACCAGAACGGCATTTAAAAGACAACAAAATAACACAATGGAAATATCAACAATTACTGATGAGGTTAAAAATGGTGACTGAAATAACAAGTGTCGCATAAATTTAGAGATTTTTGCTCTTTTCTGACCAATCGGGATGAGTCATCCCACGAGGTAGAGGTCGCCAATTCATTTTGAAAGTTACAGCTGGCTTCCGGTCTGCAAAGGAAAGATTTTTATAGGCCGAAATATAATTAACAACAGTTTGATTTTTTTTTTTTTTTTTTTTAAGCAGAAAATGTTTGAAGGGGTTTAGATTGCCACTGCTTTAATTTTCTCTCAGATCACCGAGCTCCTCACCGTATCTGTCCGGCGACTCATTTCAGCTGCTTGTCTTCTCAATCTGGTTTTTATGGTCAGCAAGCACAGCGGGTAACAATAGATGAGGATAGGAGCAGAGATCATCTTTATGAGAGACATAGACCTTTGGTTGCTTTACTCTGAAAACCTTACCAGTTCATCTGTGGTTGGTACTGAGTGACTTTTAGCTGTTTTGATAAAATCTCTTCAGTGATTCGGTAGATGCCGGATTCACAAGAATTTGCAGCCTTGATCTTTTTAACCTTGACAGTTGGTCCCGTGACTTTGAAGACCTAATCAGTTCATCTATAGTTGGTATAGTGGGCAGTTTTGAGATAATAGCATCTGCAAAAACGGTACATAAGCACGTAGAGTTTGAGTGCTAAGCAAAGAATACATTTGCAATTTTCTACAACTACACATCCTGGCTTTCTTTTCTAAACATCTGATAAACCGTAGCTTTGATGGCGCCACCTAAACTCTGCGAAATTTTATAACTCTTCGACAACTAGCCAGGGATTGGAGGCATTCGCTTCCGATTGCAATGATCGGAAAACATGCAGCGCAATCAACAAACAATAATAACGGAGTGACATGAACACAAGCATCTATCCTTCATTTTTGTAGTTCTTTAGCTGAAAAAATGGGACAAACCATCATGCCATATGGCCTGTGTTGGTAATGATTCCAGAGATTCAGAATTTAAAGACAATGTTTGGAAAGTTTAATGAGAAGGAAGATCTGGTTGTCCGGCCAACCAGAAGGCTTGAAACCTCGAAACCTTAGGCTTAGGTTTTGGGGTACAGATTCAATAGTGACTAATTGAGATCATCCTTTTCTCAATTACCTGAAAGCTTCATAGTGCTTTCAGGTAGTGGTGGTCAATTGACCCCCTCGTAGGAGTTCTACTGTTAAATCAAAATTATCATCCTACTGTGGAGCAAGCCAACCCAAATGCTGAGAGGTCAGACTGTTCTCACAGAAAGAAACAGTCTGTTGGATCAGGCTAGATGAACTCAACGGTAAAAGTAATTTTTAATCTGATTCCTGAGGGGAAAATGATAAGGTTCAAGATAAATGCCAACAAACAGCTGGGAGTTGGTTATTAATTTCATCAGCGAGACAAAAAGGTGGAATAATACCATTAGAGCATAATGGAACAGCATGTTTTCAGACCCAGAGGAAACAAAATTAAAACCTTTGACAAGTAAAACATCTGGAATAATTCTGCAGAAATCCGTATCTACACTGATTCATACAATTAGCCTCTTTTTCCTGTATTTTTTTTTAATTCATAACTTCTACGAGAAATCAAATGCAGTGTGTAATAAAGTCTATGCCACGACAGATGGACCATTAGCTGGAAAACATCCCTGTCGATAAAATGGCTAACAGGATCTGACTTCTACCATCTTTCCTGCGTCCTATGTTCGTCGGTGTGGCTCATCTCATTAGTCTGTCGCTGTGTAACCAGAAGCCGGATAAAGAAAAACAAAACCTCAAGAGTTTATCAGAGACAGTTCTGTTTTCTTTTAACAAACACATGGAGCTATATCTCCATATCGTTTAATAAGAGATCTTAAAGCTCTGCTGGAAAACACAAACATTCTTCTGACTTAAGAGCATTTTTCTAAGAAACATAGAATAAAAATGTTTCTTTTTATTCTAAGAAAAAGCAACATTTTTTTTTAATTAAGATTTGCTGTGATGGAGCCGAACTCAGGTGAATGTAAATTGAACAGACTCTAGTCCAGAATGTCCGTTATCAGGGGCGGATCCAGGATTTTCTAAATAGGGAGCGGGGGTCATTGACAAAGCCAGTATAGGGGTGTTAGGGGAGTCCTCCCCCCCTCATCCTCCAAAGAACATTTAAAAAAAAAAAGAGTCAGTTTCCAAGTTACAAGTTTTCCGATTTACAAGTAGATCTACGTTCCTACCCTCACCTAAGAGAATGAGATCACAGATACAAGTGGTCAAAAATAGCTTTCTCCGCAGGATGGCCGGGCTCTCGCTCAGAGATTGGGTGAGGAGCTCTGCCATCCGGGAAGAGCTCGGTGTTGAGCTGCTCCTCCTCCAGGTCAAGAGAAGCCAGATGGGGTGGTTCCAGATGCCTCAGAGCTCCTCGCTGGTGAGGTGTTTTGAGCACGTCCCACTGGGAGGAGACCAAGGGGCAGACCCTGGTCCTGCTGGAGAGACTATGTCTGACAGCTGGCAGGGGAATGACTTGGGATCCTTTTGGGTGAGCTGGAGGATGCAGCCAGGGTGAGAGAAACCTGGGCTTTTTTGATTAATTCTCTATACTTCATTGATGTTTGAAATTTAAAATGTGTATATTTTGAATTTATATGAAAGTAAATAACAATTGCATAGAAGAGGCTTCATTAAAAAAGAAAACTCATAAACACATAAATATTGATTTAGGTCAATTTATCTTTATTTTTGAACGCAATAAAACTGAGATAAATTAAGGTTCTAATAATCGCATTTTCAAGCTGATAAACTTTTGTTCCTCAAATTGTGTTTAAATGTTACAAAACTTGACAATTTGCAATAATTTGTAATTTTAATGTCTTAAATATGATGTTATACAAGCTTTGGGGTTCTTTAAGTAGATAATTACAAAAGGGCCGCATTGAGCTTAATTACATTCAAAATAATTAAGGTTTGAAGGATTAAGCTTTTTCCAGCTTGCAGAGAAAAAAAGCTTTTAAATAGATATATTTTTTTCTGTTCCTGCACGTTAAAGGTGATGCATTCAGTCTTTTTGTCATGCACAGGATTCCTGTTTGATGTAACAGGAAGCAAAAAGAGCTGGTTTGCTTTGCACTGTGTTGTTCTAAAAAAGAATTGCTCAGAAGTCAGAAATACAAAAGAGAATGTTTAATGCAATGAATATAAAGTAGGTACCACTTCGATTCGCATGGTTTACATTGAGAAGAAAATCTTCCCGTCCTATTGCAAAAAGCACAGATTGCGCAGACCCAAATCAGTGCAAATCAGAAATACTGTAGGAGGGATAACTTGGCAACCTGATTCCCATCTATCTTTGCCTCTTAACGTGTAAAAACATGTGCAGTTATGCTGGTTTACTCAAGTTTATGCGATGGAATTAGAGAGAGTGATTTAATTAAATCGAACGCTGCAGATGACCTCTCCATGTTCGTTTCAAACAATGTTACTCTATTGGCTCGGTGCCTGGAGAACCTTGTCATGTTCAGCGTAGACTGGGAACGCTGCCATGGCGACCAATCCCTATTTAATAGGAGAATGAATATATGATCTGTAGCAAGGCAGCTAATTCCCTGAAAATCTGTTTTCATTGTAAGTATTTGGAGAACAATTAACACTCCTAACATGCAGATTCTCATGCCTTGCCGAATTTTTTGTCCCCAGTCAGCAGACAATAGGAGCTTCTAATCACGTAGTCACTGTCCTTTTTACTTGGTAAAGTCTGTAATTTAAACTCTGAAGCAAACCGAGAGGCATTAATTATTCTTAATTTAGAGAGGATCAAATCGGCTGCTTTTAGAGTACTAACGAGACTAAATGATCTGATTTATCCACTTGTCGTGAAATTCAGCTGTCAAATTTAATTTTGTCGAGGTGTTTGGTTGAACAAGCTGAATGTCGTCCAAAAAAATCGTGCTTTCATCAATTTTAGTGTGAGAGCGTGGTTGGTGTGATCTGCCAATCAACGCCCAAAATTATCGAGCTAAAAATTAAAATCCACTGGAAAAAACTTTCCGCTCCATTCCGTCATCTTCGTTCATCTGGGGCCGGGTCGCGAGGGCAACAGCCTCAGACGGGAAGCCCAAGCTCCTCTAACCACAGCTGCATCCTTTAGCGCACCCGAAAGGATCCCGAGTCGTTCCCCAGCCAGCTGTGAGACATAGTCTCTCCAGCGGGTACAGGGTCTGCC
Source organism: Neostethus bicornis (assembly GCA_902685375.1). Lineage (NCBI taxonomy): Eukaryota > Metazoa > Chordata > Actinopteri > Atheriniformes > Phallostethidae > Neostethus > Neostethus bicornis. The sequence goes on from LR738552.1 coordinate 4,240,085, forward strand.
TCTTGGTCACCTCCCGGTGGGACGTGCCCGAAACACCTCACTTGGGGGGCATCCTGACCAAATGCCTGAACCACCCCATCTGGCTCCTCTCGAACTGGAGGAGAAGCAGCTCGACACTGAGCTCCTCCCAGATGGGGGAGCTCCTCACCCAATCTCTGAGTGAGAGCCCAGCCACCCTGCAGAGGAAGCTTATTTTGGCCGCTTGTATCCGTGATCTCATTCTTTCGGTCACCACCCACAGCTGGTGACCATAGGTGAGGGTTGGAACGTAGATCGACATGTAAATCAAGAGCTTTGCTTTTCGGCGCAGGACTCTCTTGGGACAGGGGCCTTCCACTCTTTTTCCGGGCGAGGACCATGGTCTTGGACTTGGAGGCGCTAATTCCCATCCCGGCCGCTTCACACTCGACAGCAAATCGATCCAGTGAGAGCTGGAGATCGCTGTCCGATGAAGCCAACAACACCACATCATCCGCAAAAAGCAGACCGATCCTGAGGTCACCAAACTGGATCCCTCCAACGCCTCGGGTGTGCCTAGATATTCTGTTCATAAAAGCGAATAACAGTAGGAATATTTTATTAAAACTTAACCAACATTTTATCCCTTAAAAAAAAAAAAAAAAAACTCTCTTCTTCTTTTCATTTTGCCCTCGAACGATAATCTGTGGAAAGTGAGTACTTCCAATTTGTAATTGAATCGTGTACCGCTGGAAACAAAGTCCCTCTTTCTTAACCAGCGCTTGAATTTTCCATAATGATCCACAAACTGTGGCAAAAAAAGAAAAGTGGGGGAGACAGTGGCTCAGGAGGGGAGACGGTGGCTCCGTGGTTGGAGCATTTGCCCGCAGACCGAAAGCCAACTGGAAGTTCGTAGGTTCGCATCCCACTGAGTGGACGTCTCGGGACTTTGAAGAAGACACCTAACCCCCCGTTTATCCCAACGTTGGCATTGTCGTGGCAGCCTGCTGCGGTGTAAGGTGTGCAGCCCACAAATTTTATCAATGAGGGATGAATAGAGTGAATTTAAAAAAAAAATAAAAAAATAAAATATGTGTTGCATCTAAAATATAAGAGTCATTTTCCTGCATTTTGGTGGCCCATTCGCCCCCCCTCTGCCCCGGGGGAAGTGGGGGCAGGACAGAAGGGGCAGGGGGTAGCTTGACTAGTCCCCTTTCCTTTCTTCCATTTTTTTTTTTTTTAATGTAGACCAAAAGGGGAGGTGCCCCCTGCCCCACCCCCTGGATCCGCCCCTGCCTATGATCAATTAATCTAATCTGTGATTCCCATTTTTTTTTTTACACATTTAACTCTGTAAAAAAAGTAAAATATGTAAAAACTTAAGCATTCTTTGGAAAAAAAGCTTAAAAATTCAAAGGATGTTCAGGTAACTTCCTCGGCTTGCTCGCTGTAAACATCCATCTGAAAATTCCAGAGGGAGTCACTATAAACAAGGCTTGCAGCCTAAAAGGGGAATATACGTGACCGTCTGTGAGGGAGAACAATCACACATCATTTGTATTCTTTCTGCGTAAAAAGCCATTTTGCTGGTGCTGCGAGTGTGCAACACGGAGGGTTAATCATTTTATCCCCCTCAAAAGATTATTTTCACCAATGTCTGATTGCAATTTTGACTTGTTAAGTGACCGTTTTGAAGGACACCCTCTAACTCTTAGTGAAATAGATCTTATTACCATACACGCATCCAGATTTCAGTTGTAAGCGAGCCACGCTGACACAAGAGGTGTCCTAATTCCCCAGAGCAATCAGACATGAACCCTCCTTGCTGCTTGCGTTCAACGTCCCAAAGACGAGAGGAAACTCTCAATGTGAAGCAGTGGAGGGTCAAGGTGAAGCAAATGATGAATTATACTTTCTAGAACATTTATTGGCGACCATTTGAACAAACAGAGCACTTACTTAAAATTCTGAAATGCAAGTTTATTCCACTTTGGTTTCGCAAAATGTGGGGAAAAATAAATCTCAAATCAGCTGCTTGGGATTAAACATTGGCATTTCCCTTCAGGGGTCGCATGTATCCTCTTTGGTCACACCAACTATCTTCATGTCTTCCTTCACTGTATCCATGAACCTCCTCTTTGGTCTTCCTCTAGTCCTCTTTCCTGGTGGTTCTATATTCAACATCCTTCTTCCAATGTAGTTTCTCTCTCTTCTCTACACATGTCCAAACCCTCTCAGTCTGACCTCTCTGACTGTAAAACCTCTAACATGTGCTGTTCCTCTGATCCTGTCCATCCTGGTCACTCCCAAAGAGATCCTCAGCATCTTCATCTCTGCTACAAACATCTCTGTTTCCTGTCTTTTCTTCAGTGCCACTGTCTCTAGACCAATCAGCATGGCTGCTCTCACCACACTGTCTCTAGACCAATCAGCATGGCCGCTCTCACCACACTGTCTCTAGACCAATCAGCATGGCTGCTCTCACCACACTGTCTCTAGACCAATCAGCATGGCTGCTCTCACCACACTGTCTCTAGACCAATCAGCATGGCCGCTCTCACCACACTGTCTCTAGACCAATCAGCATGGCCGCTCTCACCACACTGTCTCTAGACCAATCAGCATGGCCGCTCTCACCACACTGTCTCTAGACCAATCAGCATGGCCGGTCTCACCACGGTTTTGTACACTTTCCCTTTCATTCTAGCTGAAACTCTTCTATCACACATCACACCTGATACTTTTCTCCACCCGTTCCAGCCTCCCTGCACACACTTCTTCACCTCTTTTCCACACTCTCCATTGCTCTGGACTGTTGCTCCTAAGTACTTAAAATCTTCCACCTTCTTTATCTCTTCTCCCTGTAACCTCACTTTTCCATTTGGATCCCTCTCATTCACACACATGTACTCTGTTTTACTCTGACTAATCTTCATTCCTCTTCTTTCTAGTACAAACCTCCACCTCTCCAGCTTTTCCTCCACCTCTTCCCTTCTCTCACTACAGATCACAATTAAAAGGAAGTCTAGAAAATAGAAAAAAACACAAGCCTGGAAAAGCTAAATTAGATCTCATTACCTTCACAAGATTCATCCGGCTGTTTCTTTTTTTTTTTTCCTGAAGACTTTGACACATTAAAATCTCAAAAGATGTAATTATCCTGTATTATGCTCCTACTGTGTGGTAAATCGCATCCCAGATACATTATTCAAGAAGGTCAGCAGAGCAGCTGGGACACAAATCTTTGCTGGAAATGAGTCGAAGAGACAACTGTTCTCATAATTTAGAGCTATGAAAGAAAGCTAGCTGGTTTTAGGAGAGGCGAAGGGTGGCGGGTGAACTAGTTTAGATTCATGAGTTGTTTGCTAAACTTGACATCTGGAACCAGATTGGCAGGATTTCAAACACAAATCCTTACTTTGGAGTTTCCATAAAACCATCATTTTATCTCCTTTTTAATGGAGTGAAGTTTAAATTGATGTTCTCTCTCTCACACACACAACCATCACAGCCCCTTCCCTCATCAGAACATTGGGATTCTTTGTTTCAGAGTGCATGAAAAGCTTGTAAATTGTGCCCAGGGGAATAACTAATAAAAAGCTGTTTGAATTCTCAGATATGCTGTTAGGTTGTGTCACAGATCGCTGGATCTCTACGAAACACCAGCTGCTGATTTGGGGAACATGAGAATCAAACAAATGTTTAAGGTTTTAGAATTTTGTGACCTTGATCTTTGTCACATGATTCTGAAAGCACAATGTGTTAATCTGTGGTTGGTACAAAGTAATTGTAGGAAGTTTTATTAAGATCCCTTTGAGTAGTTTGGGAGATATCGATCTTGTTCTGTAAGTGGTGATGTCCCGTAGACCATCCCGTAGACCATCGTGATCTGCGACTTTGCGCCTCTGCGCATGCCCAGAATGAACCCCCTTTTTTCCTAATGATCTAATCATTCATTGAGACCTACGACCGATGTCTTGACGAGATCTGTGACCATCGAGATCTGTGATCTGCCATAGTGTTATTGGAGTTAGCATTATGGTTTGTTTTCGGAACTCCGATCTAACAATCGAAAAAAAAAATTCTACATCTTGTTTTTTTTTCTTGACATGGTTGAGCGGCTCTAAGACACATTTCACTGTTGATACAATGACTGCGCTCTCTGAGATGATGAATGACCATCAGTTTGGAGGTTCATGCTAAACTGGAGATCGTGTAATGAAGTCAGACACCCTATCTGCAGTTACACATTATGGAAAGAGTTTTTAAAACTGCATTAGAGATCATACGTACAGTACATATCGATCACAATCTCACGATAGCGACAATACAAAAGTGAAATATGTACCTGATGCTATACTTGTTCAGAAACATTATGGTACCAACATGTAGGAGAAGACCTAAGGTCCTAATCTGTGTACACGAGCAGAACTATTTTCCCTGAGCTAGAGGAACCCAGTGTGGAGGCCTGAAGACAAAATGAACGTGACAAGCGTTTGTGTCAAAATTGAAAACATATCTGAAGTCACTTTCAATTTCATTTGTGTATCTTTGAGCACCTAAGAGCCCACCTTTGAGTATTTATAGTATTAAAATGTTGGGTGTTTGTGAGTCACAAATTTTGTTTTTATGTAACACACGTATTCGGACGCAAGCGGGAAAATTTTTTTGCAGCAGCACTGCATGGGTTCTGCTCACACTCAGTCCCATTTGGAAAAGACGTTTTTATGTTCCATTCAGTCGTCTTCCGCTCATCCAGAGCCTGGTCGCGGGGGCAACAGCCTCAGGCTTCTCTCACCCCGGCTGCATCCTCCAGCTCACCCGGGAGGATCCCAAGTCGTTCCCCGGCCAGCTGTGAGACATAGTCTTTCCAGCGGGTCGAGGGTCTGCCTCTTGGTCTACTCCCAGTGGGACGTACCCAAAACACCTCACCAGTGAGGCGCTCGGGGGGGATCCTGACCAGATGTTCGAACCACCCCATCTGGCTCCTCTCGACCTGGAGGAGGATCAGCTCGACACCGAGCGAGCTCCTCCCAGATGGAAGGGGCTCTTAACCCGATCTCTGAGTGAGAACCCAGCCACTCTGCAGATGAAGCTCATTTTGGCCGCTTGTATCCGCAATCTCATTCTTTCGATCACCACCCACAGCTGGTGATCATAGGTGAGGGTTGGAACGTAGATCGACTTGTAAATCGAGAGGTTTGTTTTTCGGCTCAGCTCTTTTTTTTACCACGATGGACCGATGCAGCGTTCTAGTTATTCCTGACGCCGCACTGATCCGCCTGTTTGTTCACAAGTGGGGGAAGGATGGAGCGGGAGATCGACATTTTTACGTAACTTCACCAAAATTAAACTGGAAAACGCCAACTGTGTGAACCTGATGCTTATTTCAGGATGGTTTTTGGGTGAAGCTTGTGATATTTTCTGTTTCTGAACGTATCCAATTCAGGAGTTTCTTTAATAAAAATAGTGCAACATTTGAATATTTCTGTCCGACTTGCAACGTCTCTCTCGATGTTGCGGTATCATTAGAACAGAAAAGCTTTTTTGTCTGAATGTATTTGGTGGTTACAGCCTAAGATTTCGACTCGAAGCTCAAAGCAGCGTGTTCTATAATCTCTTTAGCTGCTTTAAAGCCTTTGACACAAAAGATATGAGGCCTCAGAAAATGGAAAAGAAACAGCAGTGCATGAGGTAGAGAATGAATAGAGAAGAAATCTTAGGACACAGCAGTGGGCTGGCAGAAAAGAACTTGTGGGAATGTTCAGAAAAATCTTATTTTGACCTTGAATAACTTGAAAATATCTAAAGGTTTTTTTGCACCATGTTTGAAAGAACAACCATATCAAGAGTAAAAACACAGCCTACAATTTTAATGCAAGGTCATTTGTTTTTAAAACTGCAAAGTCCTAAAACTTTGCAGACTTTGAAGAGAGTTACTAGAATTTAACCACTGTCCGATTTTGACTGCTTTTTTTTTTTTTTTTTTTTTTTTTTTTTTTTAGTTTTAGAAACTAAAAACTGAAAAGGAACTACTTTGTAATTACAAATTAAAGTACAAAAAGTCTGTGGTCTGATTGGTCTGTCAGGATCACCTCCCCTGCCACCAAAGGGAGCCCTGGATGTTCCTAATCACCCTAATTAAAGTCACCTTAGGATGATTTCTGATTATACACATCTGTGCACCCTGTCATCTATTTAAGGGCAATCACCCCAGACTTCCCTGTCAGGTCATACCACCCCTTCCAGTGAGGTCACCCTGGTTGCCTGACCATGTTTGAACTTTATTATTATTTGAACTTTAAATCCTGATTTAATCCTGTGCTCTTTGCTTTACAGACTTACCTGAATTGTGTTAATAAACCTTGTTTGATGTCCTGCAGTTGGGTCCTCATCCTTCCACATCCCTAAAACCCTGACAAGTGTAAAGTAGACTTTAAAACCTGTGGAGATTCATCCCTGCCAGCAGTGTCTGGGATTAAATATAATTTATATTACTTTCGTATTCCATTGTATCTATCCAACTATCTGACAGTGAGGTTTGAATTAATGTACACCAAGAAGACAAGAAAATATAGAAACATTTTAAAAATGTCTCAATATACAGAAAGAATGTTCACATATGTTCCGTTCCGTCCTCTTCCGCTTATCCTGGCCATGTAAAAATCTCCCTTATTTCTAGAGGAGTTGAAAAACAAACTTTACAAAGTACAGAAAATGTATATCTTGAAAGCTTTTAGACGTTTGGTTAATTGGTCCAAAACCTTTTTTTTCCACCCTTCAAAGCAGTTGAGATGTTTTTAGTTTGGTGGAAAATGGCTATGAGATTGTTTTGTTAAATACTTCGATTACGAAAGACGTGAAAGCCATCAGTAATTACCAACACTTTGGACAAATGGAGGAAAAAAGTAGCTTTCATCACAATTTCTGGTTTCACTGTGGGTACAGATGTACAGATGGAATGGTTTGAGTGATGCGTTTTACTGATGATCCTAATTTCTTGTTCCTAGAAAAGTTTCTCAAGTAATAAGTCGCAGATGTGTTTGAAAATGCGTGACTTCGACAGTACTGTTTTCAAATGACTCCCGAGAGTAGATTAATCATTTTTTCAAGACTTTGAAATTGTAAAAGTTTGAATGTCTTTATAGTTCGATCTTTATTTTTAAGTAATTTTTTTTATCCACTAAGAGCAAAAATAAATTTCCTTGATTTTTTTTTTTTTTTTTAAAGACAATCAATCTGATTACTTTTATTTAGTTTACAACTGGGTTTTTGACCATTTGGTCAATTTGGCCAATTTCCATCCAACAGTCCTGGATGGAAATATTAGATGAAAATGAAGATTTCTTTGATATAACCTTTTGAAAAAAATTGACCAATAAATTTGAAAACATGTCTTTCTTGGGCCTTTCGATTGACGTTGACCTCAAAAACCATAACTTTTAAATTTACTCACAGATTTTCTGAACTGCAAGCCCAACACCGATGATACCAAAAACTACCCTGGCTTTATGAATCAAAAAGAGGGGGTCGCTGGGAACATATTTTATCTAATTTGACTTTATTAGGCATCCCATCTAATCCTTCATATTAGCTGGGACATGCTCTGGCACCCCTAGACTCAGTGTTGAATTAAACGGTCCACTGAGTGGGTGAGTAAATGGTAGCTCATTTGTATTCAAGGCTTTTTTACTTATTTTACCCCATTTTTACACAATATTGGGGTCAATAATAATCTCTAATCAATGAGCAATTTTGTTAGATGATGAAAGATGCTTCTCATGTGTGGCGTCTCTTTAAAAAGTCCCATTTTTAAGTTTTTCAATTTTTATCCATCTGGCTCCGTCATTTTAAAAAAGTGATTTAGACTATACCCACACGTAGCCGAGTATTTTTGAAAACGCATATCTGCTGTCGTTCGTTTTAGGAAAACGCTTGCGTCCGCACGTAACCGTTTTCAAAATATCCACATCCACACGGAGCCGTATAAATACGCTTCTGAGTGCGGTTATGAGCATGCCAGACCAGTAGTGGGCAGTATTGATGTAAACATAAGTTCTGAGCTATCCAATCAGAGCACCTCTCTCGTCATTTCCGTAGCATGGATCCATGCTGCCCACTGTTTGCTTTTGTAAACAAGGACGCACACGAATGACGTACTGTATGTGCATTACTTGTTGTGAGTAGTGACGTCTAAAAACACAAATCTCCGTTTTTGAATGTCCACATGCAAACGCAAAAACGGAGTTTTCCAAAATCTCCACTTTGGCCTGAGTTTTCAAAAACGCCGGTTTTGAGTGAAAAAAAGCCCTCAGTTTTTGTGTGGATGGAAGGTCAAAACAGACAAAAATACATGTGTTTTCAAAAATACCCGGCTACGTGTGGACAGGGCTTTAATATTACCATCCAAGTATAGATTTTTTTTTATGTACTGCATATACAATTTCAATTTGCATGAAATCCAATTTGCCTATGTATTATCAATTTTCCAGAATCCCACCTCAGCAGCTATCTGAGTTTTATGTTGAACTGAAGAATCAAAATTTCATTGACTTCATAACGACACTTTAAGATTTAAAGTTCCTTTCAGTTTCATACACTTTGCGACTGGCATCATTTTGGTAAACTTGCCATCCAATCAGAGTTCAGGCATTCACAATAAGGTTGCACCGCTCTTATACTCAGCCTCTCAACGCTCTGCATGTCTAATCCTTTGAGGAAAGAGGGCAAGTGTGCCTTCCTGTGTGCTGCAAACAAAAAGATAAAGAGGAAAAAGCAAGTGGTGCTTTGACATAATGAGAGTAGGGCTGCTTTTTCCATCTTGAGAGCACCGAAAGAGCAAAGTTAGATAAATGTGAAGAATGCAAACAGATAATAGAGTGAGAGATTGTTCATTCTTCGTACCCATAGCTACACTCAAACACAGATCTAAAATCTAATTAGGAACACCGGGACACTTTGCATAAGGTCTTTGAGAGGAATAAAGCACATTATAGTTTGGATATTATTTCTCTGGTAAATTTGATTTCTCTGCTCTCTTCAGCTCTGATTTTTTTTCTTCCCCTCTTTCTCAGAAACTTTTTAGCATCAGTGTTTGGTTAGTTACACTAAAAACAGAATGGAGTGTATGTTAAGTACCAGGTAACCAAATCAATTGGACTATCACATCATCTCAGCTGACCATGTAAACACATACACTTTAGAAAACTTGCAAATTAATATCAAAACGTTAGCAGTCAGACAAAAGAAAAAAATCTTTCAGTCAAAACAAGTTATTAGGTCTGTAAATTGTATTCATTTTGAATTATTTTGAATTGAAATAAGCAATCGCGAATACAAGAGGCCAAAATGAGTTTCCTCCGCAGGATGGCGGGGCTCTCAATCAGAGATCGGGTGAGGCGTTCTGCCATCTGGGAGAAGCTTGGTGTCGAGTCGTCTGTGGCGGTTGCACCTGCGAACCAGCCCTGGATAAGTGGAAGAGGACGGAACAGAAATAAGAAATCAAATGATTTTATTAGAGCCTTTAAGGCCACAAATTAAATAAAGCCTCATAAACTATTGTTACAAGAAAGTAATTTTTTTGGCTTCTATTTGAACCCCAAACGATATAAATAAAAAGGGGCTGTGACTACCAAACTGAGTATAAAGGGAGATGGCGGCTCAGTGGTTAGAGTGTTCCCTCGCGAACTTGAAGTCAACTGGCCATTTGCGGGTTCATATCCCATTGATTGCACGTCTAGCTAGGTTCCTTGGAGAAGACACCTGACCGCTCGTTTCTCCCACCATTGGCGCCGTCATAGGCGGCAGCCTGCTGCGGGAAATGCAGCACATAAATTTCCCGGTGAGGGATTGATAAAGTATATTAAAATTAATATATATATATATATATACTGTATATACATACAACACAATAACATAACAAATAATCTGATAAAAAGGGGGTAATTCATTCCGTCATAATAGCGTTAGTCTGCTAACGCATGCTGCTAAACAAGAAGGAAGTTGCTGTAATTCTTCTTTTATTTCGATTTTAATAATAAAATAATGTATAGTTTATTAACCCTGCACCCGGGAAATTTTTGTGCTTGCATTACACCGCAGCAGGCTGCCATGAAGGCACCAATGGTGGGAGAAACGGGGGGTTAGGTGTCTTCTCCAAGGTCGCTAAACGTGAGCTCAGTGGGAATCAAACTCGCAAACTTCCGATTTGTTTAAAACATAGTGATTGTTTTTTTGAGTTGTCGTTTCATCACAAAATTGATGCGTTAAATATTAATATGGATGTAATTTGAATGTTACAACTGATATATTGTCAAGCTTTTCCTGGTAATTTGTTAATATTTTGCGTAACTAAACACTAGATTGTGGTCCCAGGCGGTATAGCCCCAATGGTTGAGACATCGCCTTTCGGCCGATTGGGTTCGAATCCTAACCGCAGCTAAATCCGCCTGGGACCACAGAAACCAAACCCTAAACCAACGAAAAAAATAGCAAAACGTAAAAAAAAAAAAAAAAAAAACAACACTAGATTGTGTTACAGTAACTCATTCCATTTGTGATGCGTTACTCTCTTTAGCATCCATGTAGCAAGCCAGCACTTTGAAAAAGTGCAAAGCTGCAAAGCTAAGCAGCTTAGAAAGCCAGTGAGGGCTCAGTGTGAGTCTCTGTCATCACCCCTGCTCACTCGGCAGGCTGCGGTGGAAGATACTGGTGTGTGATCACACCTGACAGAGAGGACAGCAGACGGGTGCCCCGCGGCTCTCAGGGAGCGCAACAAGCCTCACATTGATCCAGGGATGTTTTCAGCAGCTGTGCTAAACACTGATGCCCCATTCTTCATGCATAATACTCATATTTCAAACTCTATTCTCGGTGAGATTTAAAAAAAAAAAGTTTGATATTTGTTCTCATTTATTCACAAACGGCTAATTAGCTGCACACAATGGAGGAATTCTCTTGTTGTTTGGATGCTTCGGGCGTTTTGGCACGGTCATGATAGGGAATGTGTTCTAAGCTTGGAGCTCATCACAGTATTGAATTTGTTGTTTTTATTTTTCAATTTTAGTTGGATCTCATTATAAAAGAGGAGAGCAAATGTTTTAAAAGAACAAATATTGGATTTTATGGGTGGATGTGAGGAAATGCTTCACTTCTACGAGAAAAAAAAAAAAAACCAAGATTTACCTACTTTGTTGTAAACAAACATTCTGTTCCATTGTCTTCCACTCATCTGGGGCCGGGTTGCGGGGGCCTTAATGCCCCTGGTAGAGTCAGTCACACAAGGCAAGCAGGTCCTAGGTGAGGGGCCAGACAAAGCGCCCCTATGAAGCGATCGAGCATGGCCAAGTTGCCCTTGCCTGGACGCACACAAACATACAGACATAAAAAAAATCATGAGATACAGTAGGTCTGTATCGGAAGAAGGATGCTGGATTTGGAAGCACCAGGAAAGAGGGCTAGAGGAAGACCAAAGGGGAGGTTCATGGATACAGTGAAGGAAGACATGAAGATAGTTGGCGTGACTGAAGAGGATGCAGCAGATAGGGTTAGATGGAAGAAACTGACTTGCTGTGGCGACCCCTGAAGGGAAATGCCGAAAGGAGAAGAAGAAGAAGATACAGTAGGTCTGTACTGTTCTGTATAACCGAATGTATACTTTGTAATGATAAAATATTACTGGTCCGCGTCCTCTGAAACTAACTGAAGTCCATTACAATAATTAAAATTTATATTTTTAAACATTCGGGGTTCTAGTTTGATCATATAAGTATAGGGTTTTGACTTTTTGCAGATGATGTGATTCTGTTTGTTTCCAAATTTTACTGATGATTCGCCTTTGAGTATGTGATGGAAATTAACACTTTTGAATTCAAAACCGTGGCCTTCAGCTGGAAAATGATGGAGTGCACTCCACAAGTCAGCGATAGGGTTTGGCTTTAAGTGAAGGAGTCTAGTTCACAGTTGATGGAAGTACAGAGTGGGAGATTCACAACCTGATCGGTGCAGCGTTTATAATAAGGCGCAACATCAGGTTGTTATACTGAAAAAATAACTGGTAAATTTAAGAGTTTTCTTTTTGGCTCATGAGATACCCTCCTATCCTTACCAATGGTCACCAGGTGTCGGTTAAGACTGAAAGAACGTGGTTGCCATGTGAACGCAGACTTAAACAATGACTACATATGACCAGCATAAAAAATTCAGACAAAAATGAAGACTGATTTGATTTGGATGGAGCTGAACATTATGAGTAACATCACACCTAATTGTACTACAGCTAAGGGATGTAATACTTAAATGCTGGAGGGTCTATGTCTCCCGTCCTGCAGATTTAGACGGGATGAGGGAAGTCTAGGCTTTCCTGCAAAAGCTGCTGCCCCTGCGGCCAAAGAAAATGTTGTGGAGATTTTTACACAGGGTGACAGGAATTTGCTGGATTTTATGTCAAATAAAAAAAAGTCAAGATAAGAACTGACTAGTTCAAATTAAATAGAAACTCCTTTTACAACTTTTTCCGTCTTGAAGCAGTTGAGATGAAGTTGCTTCTTCCTTTATAGGATCAATATTTCTGGAAATGTTCCAATTCCCTGCTCAGACCGGTGTTCTGAGACTGTACACGAAATCACGGGGCAACAAAATTTTTTTAGTGATAGTTCTATGATCTTTTTAATTAACTTTATTAGCCTTTGTTTAGTTCAGTAAGTTATTTTATTGACTAATTTGATTTAACCAACCTCAGTGTGCAAAATCTACTTAGAGTAATTATAAACAGAAACCAATCGAAAAACAGGACTAATCAGTTTCCCAATTAAGAGATAAAGTTTTTCAGTAACCAAATTACACCAACACATTTATTTGTGCAACAAAATCAGTGATGATTTTGGTTACTTCTAAGCAAGAACACAAAACAACAAATAACCAGTTCAAACCATTTCATTTGCAAAACCCTGCTTCTCATTTTTCTAAAAAGTAATTAAAAAATTAGAACTAATGTCTTTATTGGTGCTTGGATCTTTTCCATATTGATGGATTGGCCTTAGATCTATTAAATCTGAAGTCAGTGGTTCCCTTCTGTAAAAAAGCCACCCAGATGTCATTACTTTATTTTCATTATTGGGATTTTTGCCAGTTAGCTTGCCAGTGGTCTCACTGGTTGACAACATGAAGGATAGTAGAAAAACCTTGTGACCCAGTTTCACGCCTCTCGTTAGCAGGAATTTCTATTCACTAGGCTTTTAGCAGTTTTATAATAGGGTTGTTTACTGGTCTATGGCTACAATAGGAGCCATTCATGGCCATCATAGGTAACACAGGCTCATTGGTCGAGCCCTTCTTACTATTTTTTTACCTTTTACTCAGGTTAGTATAAATAGATCCAGTTTTCTGTCCATTTCATTCAGGATCACTCCTGGATGAATGAGGGACTACACGGACCCATGAAGGATATTGTGGCAGAGAGGAATGGTAAAGTCTATTTTGAGAGTTTGAGTTCTGTAACTTTTTCATTATGATCCAACAGAGGCTTTAGTAAAAATCCCTGGCCTACAGTGGGATTTTTTACAAGAAGTGGAGGCACCAGGTTATCAAAATTGATATTGTGACTGTGTGTAGTCACTAACTTACTGATGCTGTGTCACACAAAACATTTCTTTGCTCTAGGGCTTGATAGATTATGGTTTTTAAACTAATGCCAATATAATTTGAAAGTGTCCGGGTATGGCCAATTCCAGTCAGACCGTTTTTTTTTCTTCTTTTTTGTGTTCATACTGTAAATTCTTGTGTATATATATACAGTATAATATTAGTCATTTGTCAAGGTTTTAAAAATCACTGCTCAGGTAAGAAATTGGGTGACACTTAAAACATGTTATATTTTACACATTTACAGGTGTAAATTCATTTTCTGTAAAACATTTTAGAATTCAAAGGAAATAATTTTTCTCCAATGCAAATTGTGACCAGAAATATACAGGAAGCAGTTTCATCTATGTCATACAATAAAGTGTTTCTTTCACCTTTTCTTAAGAATTATTGCTTTGTATGCTTCATGATGTAATTTGTTAAATGGTCATTTAAACGCTGTTGTGATGTGGAAGGAGGAGGACCAAAATGCAGGACATAAACAGGGTTTATTAACAGAAATCAGGCAAATCTGTAAGGCAAAAGCATAGGATTTTTTTTTTTAATACTTTATTAATCCCTCACGGGAAATTATTGTGCTGCATTTCACCGCAGCAGGCTGCCACCTATGACGGCGCCAATGGTGGGAGAAACGAGGGGTTAGGGTCTTCTCCAAGGACCCTAGATGTGCACTCAGTGGGATGCGAACCTGCGAGCTTCCGGTTTGCGGGCGAACGCTCTACCCACTGAGCCACCATCTCCCCTAATCCATTAATCCAAAAGAATGTCTTTAGATCCAAAATTATAAACAGAGTTCAAAGATAAACTTGGTCAGGGCAGCCAGGAAGACCTGGCTGGGAAGGATGATAATGACCTGACATTGGAGTCAGAGGAGACTGCCATTAAATAGGCACCAACCAGGATCCACAAGTGAGTGTCATCCAACTAATCACCCTCAGGTGTCTTTTGTCAGGGTAATCAGCATGGCCGCTCTCACCACGGTTTTGTACACTTTCCCTTTCATTTTAGCCGAAATTCTTCTATCACACATCACACCTGATACTTTTCTCCATCCGTTCCAGCCTGCTTGCATATGCTTCTTCACCTCTTTTTCACACTCTCAATTGCTCTGGACTGTTGATTCTAAGTACTTAAAATCTTCCACCTTCTGCATCTAACCTCACTTTTCCATTCGGATCCCTCTCATTCACACACATGTAGTTCGCGTTGGTATACTGAAATTAATCTGCCAGTTTTCATTGTTTTTTGAGAATGATTTAATCAGCAAATCGATAAATCAGTCGGACCCTGATTTGTTCATTGGTTAGGAACTGTTGTTAAGCTAAGCTTAAAAACAAAAGTAACTTAAAACACACAAAAAAAATCTATTCTCTATTCCTTCAACTAACTGCTCCAAATAAATTATTCTAACTGAAGGTTTTTTTCTTACCTAAATGGTTACTTTCTAAAGCTGTTGGATCAGCTGTTATAGGCATTGAAAATATTCTTTAGTTCACGAGAATTAGTTCAATTTTTACAGCTGCGGACAGTTTTGCTTAGCTTGGAGAAAATGTAACAAGTGCTACGCAAGCAGAGAACAATTCATTCTGTCTGGGCTCGCTGTGTGTGGCCTAATTTTTTTTTTTTTCAGCACCTCATATTCATTCTTTTTCCCCCAGGGAGAGAGAATTCAACTTTTTCAAACAAAGACATAAAAACTAGGATCTAAAGTGAGAAGTGAGCCTGAAGTGATGCCCAATTTGAGCAGTGTGAGGTAGAGAGGCTAGAATGAGGAGCCACCAGAGACTGGCTGCTGCAAAGCATCGGAAAAGAAAATTTCAGGTGAAACTGCCCAGAGGAAAAGTCTTTTATGTCACGGCTGAGTGAGAGCTGTGAGATTAGTTACGTTCGAGGCGGCCATCAAAGGCCTTCTGCCGAGCAGCACGAAGAGCAGCTGTTGCTTCATCAAAGACCGATGTTCTGGATTACCCCGGTCATTCTGGACGCTTGTTTTGGTGGATTTCAACGAGTTTAGAAAGTTGGCATTTAGCTCTATCTGTTAGATTTTATCTTTAAATCAAATCAAACTTAAATTCTAACACTTTTCAAACGTAAAGTTGCACAGAGTGCTGAACAGAGTTCATAAAAAAACACAAAAGAATTTAAATTTAGATCATTTAAAAAAATAAAATGTCCCTAGAGCTAGCCTATGCAGCCGAGGATCTGACCGCCAGGGTCCCCGCCGTTGGCTGCCACCCATCTCCTCCTTCACCCGACTCCTATGGCCCCTCCTGCAGGTGGTGAGTCCACTGGAAGGGTGGCCCATGTCCAGCACACAATCAAAACCTTTTCTACAAACAAACAAACTTGCACAAAACACTGAACATTTTCATCGAAATTCACACAGCCTTACCCAACCTAAACCGCAAGCCCCTGTCTTTTGAGTTGAGTTAAAAATAACTGTAAATAAAACAAACATCTGGCCTGATGCTGCTGCGAGGAAAAACAACTGAGGATCGATCTACATCGTAGTCAACCTGCCCATGACTGCAGAGGCCAAAACCACAGGGAGCAACCTGAATCTGACTAGCGCAGGCACCCACAAAAAACAAAAGACGGAAGTAAGGGGCCTGCACCACCACAGAAAGGACCCCAAAGACTGAGTAGGCAGAGATGCTGGGATGTAGGATTCCCATGAGGAAACACTGGAATAAGACACAGAATAAAACAATGGGAAATTAACTGAAACCAGTAAAACAAGTTAGAACTGTTTAAAAAGTTAATCTTAAAAGTAAAAGAAGAATATAACTGTATGAAAATAAAGTTCCGTTCCGTCATCTTCTGCTTGTTCCGGGGTCGGGTCGCGGGGGCAACAGCCTCAAACGGGCAGCCCAGGTCTCTCTCTCCCCGGCTGCATCCTCCAGCTCACCTGGAAGGATCCCAAGTCGTTTCCCAGCCAGCTGTGAGACATAGTCTCTCCAGCGGGTCCGGGTTCTGCCCCTTGGTCTCCTCCCGGTGGGACGTGCCCGAAACACCTCGCCCGCGAGGCGCTCGAGGGGCATCCTGACCAGATGCCCGAACCACCCCATCTTGGTCCTCTCGACCTGGAGGAGGAGCGGCTCAACACCGAGCTCCTCCCGGATGGCAGAGCTCCTCACCCGATCTCTGAGTGAGAGCCCAGCCACTCTGCGGAGGAAGCTCATTTCGGCCGCTTGTACCCGCGATCTCATTCTTTCGGTCACCACCCACAGCTGGTGACCATAGGTGAGGGTAGGAACGTAGATCAACTTGTAAATCGAGAGCTTTGCTTTTCGGCTCAGCTCTCTCTTTATCACGACGGATCGATGCAGTGTCCTAGTTTTTGCTGATGCCGCACCGATCCGCCTGTCGATCTCCCGCTCCATCTTTCCCCCACTCGTAAACAAGACCTCGAGATACTTAAACTCCTTCACTTGGGGCAGGATCCTGACCCTAACCCGCAGGGGGCATTCCACCCTTTTCCGGGCAAGGAAAAGGGAAATAAAGTAGTAGATAAATATATATACGTGTTATAATGATTCTTTTTAAATGATCTACATTGCTGTGTGTGAAACGTTTCGTTTCTAATTTGTGTTGTGTGCAAAACACCTACAGAACTTTTGGTAGGGCTAAGCGGGAGGTCATTTTTTAGCAAGTTAACACCATCCGAGGAGAGCTAGAGACTCTGTATCATAAGGTCCGTGGGCGTCTGAAGGTGCACTTGTGTGCAAGCAGGGAGATGAGTGGGAGCATATTTGTCAGTGCCTCCTTCGTTTTCAGAGTTTCTTTTTTTTCTCACGGGCAAAAGAAAAGAGAGAAAATATCAGAGCGGAAATGTTAAGGCCCAAGGTCCCAACTCAAAATAGGAACCGAGGGAGGATTATTGTTGAAGATCCTTTGCAAAAATGAATAATTTAACATTGATGTTAGCAGGTAAGAAGTCAATGTCACGCATAAAGCGCCTTGTAAAAGAATAGTCATTTTTATTATGAAAGAGGTTGCATTCATCATTTCTTCATGTTTATCTAGTCATAGACTTATTCTTTGTTGCTGCGTCTCTAAAAATCAAATTAACCCAAGGTCATGTTAGCCAAACAATCTCATCAGAGCTCCATCACCTCATCAATAATTTCATAGCATGACTTATCTCTCAGGGTTTTCTATTAGCGAAACCTTTTCTCCTCGTATCTTAATCTGATTGTCACCGTTTATTCTGGTCCTAATCTGGCTGCTTATTATTCAGTTAATTGAACGCAAATTATTTTGCTACTAAGATTGATAAAACAATTTTAAATGAGAGTCTTTAAATTGTTGTGAATTTCAAATTTATTATTTTACCTTTTGGTGATTTGAATCATTGTAAACAATCGATGAATGATGCCACATTTGACCAGCTGAGGGATATCGTCTTTTCAACATGTCCTGAGTCTGTCTCTGGGTATCCTCCCAGTGGGATGTGTCTGAAACAACCTCACTAGCAAGGCGTTTGGAAGGCATCCTAACCAGATCCCGAACTGCCCCATCTGGCCTCTCTTGATCCAGAACACCAAAAATTAATAATTTTTGCCATCTCCCGGATGACAGAGATCTTCACTCTATCTCTGAGCAACACCCTTAAACCCTTGCCACCTGTGGATAAAGTTCATTTCAGCCTATTTGGGATCTCGTTCCTTCAGTCACCACTAGAGGTGAGATCGGGCCTAAAAAAAAATCCAGCCCGACCCGGCCCGCGGGTATTTAAACCCGGCCAGAGCCCGACCAATTAACTTGATTTGCAGGCCCGAGCCCAAAGCAAACCCGAAATGTCATAAATTATTTGTGAGGACTCAGAAGGAGGAAGGTTATTTATAAATAGGAACCTATTTTAGTATACATTTTATAAACATATATTTATTTGAAAAAAAAAAAAGTCAGCGAAAGAGAAGCCGGTCCTAGCGTCCTAGCTATTGCAGACACTGCATCAGTCCGTAGGCAGGACTCTGTTCCCGACCTGCAGGGCAGACTTCACTATTTTCCATTCAAAGACCACGGTCGCAGATTTAGAAGTGCGGATGACTGTACAGGAACAAAGTTGTTGCAGTATTTTTTCTTCTTTGCCGCATTTTAACCTTTTTTTTTGGTTTTATTTTATAAGTTGTCGTTTTTATCAGAGAATCACAGTACCAAGCCACTTAAATTAAATATGGATATGACTTCCATCATTGAAATTGTAACAAATAATATACAGTACTGTTAACTTTTTAGGGACTAATGTGTTCTGCTACTGAACAAATACATTTGTATTGTAATGTTAACTGCCATACACTACAATTGTTAACACCAGAAGGCGACTGTCCAATCAGCAGGGCTTTAGGACCCTGAGATATATTAACCACCAAGATTTCAACCTGTAGGACATATGGAGGATTTCTCTTGAACTGGTCTTGTGGTTATGGTAGAGTGATGTGGGGTTTGATATGAAGTTATCCCGCTCTCATTTGTGTGTATCTAACACAATTCAGCAGTAAGCCTAACTCCTTCTGAAAACATGCGCAGAGTCAGGATGTAGCATCTTCTTCTTCTTCTCCTTTCGGCATTTCCCTTCAGGGGTCGCCACAGCAAGTCAGTTTCTTCCATCTAACCCTATCTCCTGCATCCTCTTCAGTCACACCAACTATCTTCATGTCTTCCTTCACTGTATCCATGAACCTCCTCTTTGGTCTTCCTCTAGCCATCTTTCCTGGTGGTTCCAAACCCAGCATCTTTCTGCCGATGTACTCGGTCTCTCTCCTCTGTACATGTCCAAACCATCTCAGTCTGGCCTCCCGGACTTTATCTCCAAAATCTCTAACATGTGCTGTTCCTCTGATATACTCATTTCTGATCCTGTCCATCCTGGTCACTCCCAGAGAGATCCTCAGCATCTTCATCTCTGCTACCTCCATCTCTGCTTCCTGTCTTTTCCTCAGTGGCACTGTCTCTAGACCAAACAGCATGGCGGGTCTCACCACGGTTTTGTACACTTTTCCTTTCATTTTAGCTGAAACTCTTCTATCACACATCACACCTGATACTTTTCTCCACCCGTTCCAGCCTGCTTGAACACGCTTCTTCACCTCTTTTCCACACTCTCCGTTGCTCTGGACTGTTGATCCCAAGTACTTAAAATCTTCCACCTTGTTTATCTCTTCTCCCTGTAACCTCACTTTTCCATTTGGAAAAATCAGGATGTAGCGTCTAAGCTCCATTTTAATGACAATAGAAAAGATGTCTTCAGAACAGAGTAAAACTGTAAAACAGAAAGAAAATACACACTTAACATAGTGCAAAAATATGTTTAAAATAGCTTATCCCAATGAAAATACGCCTACATGCTGTGTAATCTGACTACGAACGCAGTAATAAACATACGAACCAGCAGTAGCAAAAATACACGTTTCCAACGTCATTTCACACAAATGAGACATTAATACTGTACTTCACGAACATATAAAACAAACTGTGATGTCAAAAAGGATTAGAAAAATTGACGGGTGGCAGTGGATAAACTTGTGCTCATGTGCTAACTGAAATGCGGAAACAAAACGGCCGACTTCTTGTCGCAACTTCCTGTTTCTAATTAGGCCTTCACAATAAAAGACAGAAAAACGTAATAAATATAATCTAACTATAACAGTAAATATTCTGCACAATTATAAAGGGCAAGACAGAAGTTATTAACAATCGGGATCAATCAGATCTCCAAAAACTCATTTCTTTTCAGAAATCGATTTGTATCCTCCACCTGTTTGGAATCTAAGCAAAATGATCCATTCTCTGGTCAAGTTTTTTTTTTTGGACGGAAGATGGTGAGCCGATTCCTCTCATTGACATTAGTATTGAATCAAGAATCTAGCCTTACCACTGAAGTCTTCTTCTTTCGGAAAATATATGTTGTTTGTTGTTGTTATTGTTATTCGTACTTAAATTTGAGTGCTTTTCTTGTGCATCATTTGAAATAGCCAAATTAGCCAAATATGTTACATAGCCCTAAGACAGACTGGTCACATTGTCCAATTAAGAGACTTAAGTGGGTGGGGTCTGTCATTGGACTTGGACAGTTTATTTTTTATAGTTTTATTAATGGTTTTCTAGGATTTGTGAGCTTTAAGTTCTTTAAAAAATTTTCCAGTAAATGTTTTCAAGCTTATTATAAACTAAAAACAAACCTAATGATTCTTTCTACATCTGAGGAATACATTTGCGCAACCTTTGTGCCAACTCACTCTTCACCCCTTTAATGGGGTTTCTATCAACTTTGGTGGGATTGCAAAACAAAAGAGAATGCATCCAGGATTGTGTTTAAAATGTCACGCAGTCACCAGGAAAAAGTATTCGCGGCAGATCGTTTTTTCAGCCTGCAGCCTTGTTACTCTGGAACAAGGAAGAAAGATCAAACTCATAAATATATTCTCTGTGGACTTGATGAAAAACAAATAGCCAATTAAAATCTAGCTTTCCCTAACTATGTCTCTTCTTCTTCAAACTTTCTCCTCTCCCTAATCTGTCATTCTGTATGAGCTCAGACTACTTTGTACAACTAGGTTGCAAAAACTCCTTCTGAATATTTATTTATAATAAGCAACCCAGAAAACCTTCTGTTATGTTTCCATGAGCACCAATCCCAGTCACCCTCTAACATTCTGGGCTTTATTTAAATACACACCACTGATGTGTCCTAATTGGTTTCACTTCACAAAGCGTTGGTTTTTAAGAGGTCTTTTTTTACTGGTTTATGGAAATGTAGATGATGGTGGAATTGGACAGAGAGCAGAGGCAACCTGCCACCACTGCTGTGATACCTTGCTTTGGTAGATGTGAGAAAACAGAAGCTGACATGTTCCTGTCACTTCCTCTAAATGATGTCTTTGCAAATCAGCCCCGCTGTCATGCTCGTGTTGTGACCGGGAAGGCAGAAATGCTCAAACACAAGCAGTCGCTGGGAAATAAAAAAGCTTTTTGAACGTTGGCTCAACATTAGTCAGAGTTCTAAAAAAGCCAGCGTGGCACTGGAGCAGGATGGAATCCCAAACCTAATCCTGTGGGTTGCCATAACCTTTTTTTTCCCATGGGCTCCTTTGGTGTATTTTGCTCCCCGGTGGCCGAGCTGATTAACTGAGGTTCTAGAGATAAAGACGTTGCGTCCTGAATTCATAAATTCGTAAATTGTGCAAAATCAACTTTTTGGAGTTCCGTTCCGTCATCTTCCGCTTGTTGATGACGCGGGGGCAACAGCCTCAAACGGGTATCCCAGGCCTCTCTCTCCCCGGCTGCATCCTCCAGCTCACCTGGAAGGATCCCAAGTCGTTCCCCGGCCAACTGTGAGACATAGTCTCTCCAGCGGGTTTGGGGGGTCTGCCCCTTGGTCTCCTCCCGGTGAAACGTGCCCGAAACACCCCGCCCGCGAGGCGCTCGAACCACCCCATCTGGCTCCTCTCGACCTGGAGGAGGAGCGGCTCCACACCGAGCTCCTCCCGTATGGCAGAGCTCCTCACCCGATCTCTGAGTGAGAGCCCAGCCACCCTGCAGAGGAAGCTCATTTCGGCCGCTTGTATTCGCGATCTCATTCTTTCGGTCACCACCCACAGCTGGTGACCATAGGTGAGGGTTGGAACGTAGATCGACTCGTAAATTGAAAGCTTTGCTTTTCGGCTCAGCTCTCTCTTTACCACGACGGACCGATGCAGCGTCCTAGTTATTGCTGATGCTGCACCGATCCGCCTGTCGATCTCCCGCTCCATTCTTCCCCCACTCGTGAACAAGACCCCGAGATACTTAAACTCCTCCACTTGGGGCTAGGATGTTGCGTCCTGAATTCATAAATTCGTAAATTGTGCAACATCAACTTTTTGGAGTTTTCTACCATATTTGAAAATAATTTTATATAAAAAATGTACATGATGCTGTTTCATTTTATTTTTCTTTTATTCATCCATCTACAAGCTCTCCTGTTGAAAGTCAGATTTTTCTTGGTCACAACTTACAACAACCCACATTCTATCACCAGCAGGAAGATTTTTTTCTTCCATTTTTTTGTACAATTAATGAACCAAAATAATACACACCAGCTGTATTAGCTTGTGCTCTGCTCATGCTTGGTTCTTCCCCTCAACACGGAGAACCATTTTTTTTTGTATGTGCAACAAAATAAGAATATAAAAGACTAAAGCCTTGCTTTGCTAACCATATGCACTTATCACTGTTGTTGTGGTCAACACTGTGTTGCGTCCAAGGAGACAGGATTTAGGGGTGCACAAGAGGGGTAGAGAATTTGGTGTAAAAAATTGAAAATACATTTTTTTAAGCATTTTTGGGAGGAAAAACATAACATTTCTGAGCAATAAGTACCATGTTTATCTTTAAATGTTATGAGGATTATCATTCCACAAAGAACAGTACCCTATCTCTAATGTTACATCAAAATAGGAAGACAGTGTTTAAATATATCTGCAGCTGAAAGAAAAGATAATTAAACTCCAACATGAACAACGAGACATTCCATCCTTCTGAGTTAATTAGTCTTTGTTGTAAAATGTGTGCTTTTTTCAGTTTCATTGTGTGCAAAATGACCTTTCCTGAGTTTTTATTTTCTAATAATTACACGTCGGCTTTGCATTTGTCATCAAAGTAGCTTTTTCAAGGATTCAAAACAAAACTTGTTTTTGAAAAAACGTGTTAGGGTTTCTGCGTCCACCTTTGGGACAATGAAGGAGTGCTTACTACAGCGACACACATTAGGTAATGATGCTTTGTATATACTGTAGCAACAAATAAAAAATCACATTTGCTGGTTTTTTATAATACTTTTCAAATCAGAAAGATTTTATAACTATTATTTAGTTACAAATTATTTTGCATCAAATGAGAATTTTAATCAGGAAGACTGGATTCTGAGACCTTCTGAGTGAACATTCTGTTTTTGTTGATCTCAGAATGTTCTCGGAGTGAACATTCTGAGATCACCCTGGCAGTCCAGGGTGATTGCCTTTAAACAGGCAGCAGGGTCCACAGGTGTGTGGTATCCAACTAATCATCCTCAGGTGTTTCTATTCAAGGTGATGAAGAATGTCGAGGGCTTCCTCTGGCAGCAGGCGAGTGGATCACGACATCAGCTTTGTCAAACTATTGTGAAATGAATATAGTTGCAGAAAATAACATTAAAAAAATCATCACAGTAACAAATTACATTGTGACTCCTCCAGCACACAAACAGTACTCCAAACAATTCCTGCAGCAAACCAAAAATGTTTTACCTCTGTTTTTTTTTCTTTTGTGTAAGCCTAAGATAAAGATCACCACCTGTCAGCGTCTGCTGAATCAGCCAATGTCTCTTTCTCTCTCTCTCAGACACCGGCATTCTAGAAAATCTCTCGACAACCTTCTATTGCTCTCTGAAGACTCAACACAGCCCATTAAGCTCTATTACGAGCGCAAAACTAAACGCCGCTTGTTATTGCTCATTTCTCTTCCACTGGATGAGCCGGGTGTCTCCTGTAGGATTTCTGCACAGACTGGCCAATCAAGAAACGTTGTAAATGTTAGCATGGTTTTAATTTCTTTGAAAAAGAGAATCATTTAAGTTTACGTTGATTAAATGACTATCGTTTAGGGAAGAATGGAATGAGCAAATATTTGAGCCTGCCCGGTGCCACAAACTTTATCAGTTCAAATATAGTTGGTATTGGGTAATTTTACTAAAATCTTTTCTCTAGTTTGGAAGATATTGTGTTCACAGAAGTGCTACAGACAGACACACAGAAAGCCTGATTACTGGATGCCGCCACATTCTGTGGGCAGAAGCAAACAAATCTAAGATAATTTCAGTGAGTGGAATTTTTTTTACAATTTTTAGTCAATAAAGATTTCTGAGGATTTATATTGATTTTTCAAAAAGAAATGGATAATGATTGCAGTGCATAAATAGACTCCCAGCAAACATAGAACCCCCAGGGAACACTAGCCCGAAGTTCTATAAAGGTTTGTTTTTAACTAGCCAAAAACCAACTAGTTGTTGGTTACGTTAGAACCTAGATGGAAGCCATCTTTGTGATGAAAGAGAGTCCCTCACTGAATCGGAGTGGAGGCATTAGATACATTCTGCCCGGTATTTACAGCAGCCTTTTGAAGCCATGGACTAAAGATGACACCTCGAGACCCAGTTTCACACCTCTCGTTAGCAGGAATTTCTATTCACTAGGCTTTTAGCATTTTTATAATGGGGTTCGTTTACTGGTCTGTGGCTACAATAGGAGCCATTCACGGCCATCATAGGTAACACAGGCTCATTGGTTGAGCCCTTCTTACTATTTTTTTACCTTTTACTCAGGTTAGTATAAATAGATCCAGTTTTCAGTCCATTTCATTCAGATTGAAAATGATTTCCGGATGGAAGTCGAAACGTCTTGATCAAGAATTAAACTGTCCAGAAGACGTTTTTGAAATTTTTTCTACTATGGATCACTCCTGGATGAATGAGGGACTACACGGACTTGTTATAATCTAACCTTCCAGGATGTTGAGAGAACCAAATTCTAAAAGTTATGGTTAAAATTAAGGTTAGCGGAACGTTCTGAAAACCGAAAAATAACATTTCGCAACCGTCACAAAACTTCCTTTTGAACCTTTAGAGAACCAAAAACAACGTTTCAGGAACGTTCTGCAAACTTTTCAGTGACCTTCCCAGAACGTTCCGGGAACGTTAAATTGTTAGCTGGGCTGTTCCAAAAAAAATTCTAATAAAATTTCTTTCCAACATTATTAATTTGCTATGCACAACTCAGTCTAGGGACGTCAGCCAGAGCAAAGAACACTGTGACTCATTTCATGCCCTTTAAACTTCTCTTTTATTAAACTTTGTTTTAAAACTTGTCAAAAGCATGCCTGTGTTGCTTTTTGAACATGTTCTTGTCCATTCTGATGGCACCATGTACGTGAACACCTGGTCCGTCGTATAATACCACAATTGTCGTTCAGATGTTTGTCTTAGCTGCTGAGTCAGTAACAGAGAAAACTCGGGTGCCCCTGGAGGTCTTCTCAGTTCTGTATTACATCCAGGCCTTTTCTTTCTGCTCAAGGCGAGAGCCCTGATTGCCTCATCACCTCCAGCCAACACTCTCTGCCAAAGATGTATGAAAAACTCACCAATCAATCATAGATGCAGAGTTTTCCATCAGATGGAAGCTGGAAACCCGCAGAGCCCAACCAGAGTCTGGGTCTAGGGCCGTTTTTTTGCTTTGCATTTAAGACACCAGACCTCAGTTGCTTTCGCTATCAATCTGCACACTGTGGCTTTCGGCCATGTGGACATCAGTCTATCTGCCGGTGCATTGATAGAATCCTGGCCTTTTGCTGTGAATGTAAATTTGTCCATTTTTTAAAAAGGAAGGTCTATTAATGAAGAGAAGTTCCACGCCAGAGGAGTTGGTACTACTCCTTTCTACGTTCTTCATTTCATTAGACGTCTCTCGGTTCAGTTTCTTTTTCATAAGCTCCTGATTTTGGCTCATGTCAAATGCTCATAAAATAATGTTTTTTTTACAAATTCAAGAGGCAGAAATTGCCAAAAAATTGCATTTCTATTTATTTAAGATTGCTAAAAAGGAAGAAAAAAATCCTCTACTCTCACCAGTTCCCAATTTATGCAAACCAGACATGTTTTAGCCTTTCTGAGCTTTCCCCCCATTACACTCTCCTCCTCCTCCCCTGAGCTTGTCAACTCTCCATAATCAACGTGTCAGGAATGAAAAGTCGGACTGCGATTAGTTTGCAGACTGTCCTCCTCTCTGCTCCATGCAATCATCTCCTTGCCATTTCTAACATCTTAGATGACAGATTGCTCGCGGCATTTCCCGTCCTCTTTGGATTTTCTACAACCCTGTCCCCCCACAATCACCCAAGCGCCCCTCTGCATACGACCTCTTTTGGAGAAAGCAATGTGGAGTTCACAGTCCAGAAAGTTCTGCCAGACAAGTGAGGGATGTAGAAAACAAAGCCCGGTGGGGATTTTTCTTAGGATCTATTTTTTATACTTGTCCCCTGCGAACTAATTTGAGGTGAGTTTTTAAGGAGCTGGATGTTTTATGAACAACTGTGTCTCAGTTCAGCATCATTTGCTGCTCTTCTCTTGCTCTCATGTCACTTGGAGTTGGAAACAAGGCAGAAGTTCTCCGAGGAGAGAGATGGTAAAGAGTTTTTTTTTTTTCTGCGTGGCAGAGAAAAGGAAGGGACAAATGAAGTTTGATTCAACAGAACATCCACCAACTATAAAAAACATCCACATCAGGTTGCTGATGTGATGTGGAAGGAGGAGGACCCAAATGCAGGGCATCAAAACGAGATTTATTGAACACAATTGAGGCAAGTCTGTAAGACAAAGGGCACAGGATTAACTCAAAATAAAAAAGTTCACATAATACAACAGAGTTCTAGGATGTAACGCATAGTCAGGGAGGATTGTGAAGACAACGATGACCTGACGTGGAAGTCCGGGGTGATTGCCCTTAAACAGGCAGCAGGGTCCACAGGTGTGTGGCATCCAACAAATCATCCTCAGGTGTCTCTATTCAGGGTGATGACGAAGGTCGAAGGCTCCCTCTGGCAGCAGGCGAGGGGATTGTGACATCAGCTTTGTCATTTTAAATGATCCACATGTGTAAGTATGCACGTGATATATTAAATACTTTTCATGTAACTTGGCTTAGTAAACCAGAGTGGTTGGCATTGTGACCTTCCAGGAAGTTGGCTGCGAACTCACATCACCTGAGGCTTGAGACACTGGCTTGCAGCGAATATGTGCATACCCGCCTCTCGCCTTCTGCTAGTGAGATAGTACATCTTTGCTACACAAGTTGGATAAAGCAGTACAGAAAGTGATTGAACAGCTGTTCGCACAACTTCGAGGCATTTCCTTATAAAGTTAGTAAAATTGCCACAAAGTTAAACTTGGCTGTCCAGTGATGAGTTACGCCTGCTACCGTTCCTGCATCTGCACTCTGTTGCACACCACCTCACATCCAGTGGACCCAGTATTTCCCTATTAGCTGTGTTACTGAAGCATGAGAGACAGGTAGCCACATAGCGCACAGATTTGCATTAATGTAGCCTGAATTCGTCAAGAAAAAAAGCGTTCAACTCGGTGTTTAATAGTTTAATTTGCTGATCAATAAGTCAGTCAATTAGCCAAATTAGCTGCAAATGAATGTTTACAAATGTACACAAGAATGTGTGCCCCTTTCAAGTATTCTACCAACACGCTTCCAAACTAAAAGGTTACTTTAATTAAACTTGGAAATAGCTCAAGGTTTTTGCTCTTTCTAGTTTCCCACCATTTTACTCTGTAAAGAGACGCACACAGTCGTGGGCTTACATGGTGACTCCATTTCCATCAACTCTCTCTGTCGTGGTGCTGCTACCCTGCTGATTATCAAATTGTAGCGTTCTCTACTCAGGAATGGAAAAATGAAAAATAAACAAACTGGCAGGCTTCTAATACAGATTCATCAAGTATCATTAATCACAATTTGAGAGCACTAAGTGACAAAGTTTAGAAGTTTAAGTACGCTTTATGGGTCGGCAATAATCTCCGACAGGTTCTTTGGGGTTGATGCCTCGAGCTATGCATGGTAACGACCCGATGCCAGCTGTCCATTAGAGTTTTCCATTTTTTGCCTAAAGGCAATAACAAGTTTATGAAATCACATCCTCAGAGTGGAAATGTCTCTGTATTTAAAATCTATGTTAAAATCTGTGCTCCATTTATATGATGTTGTTCACTGTCACTGGACTTGAAAAGTTGTGGCAGAACAGGACGGTAAAAGCAGCTTAAAAAAAACACACCGCAGACGTAGCAGTGGTGTTAGCTCTAGTGGTGTTGGCTCCAGTGGTGTTAGCTCCAGTGGTGTTAGCTCCAGCGGTGTTAGGCTCCAGTGGTGTTAGCTCCAGTGGTGTTAGCTCCAGTGGTGTTGGCTCCAGTGGCGTTTAGCTCCAGTGGTGTTGGCTCCAGTGGTGTTAGCTCCAGTGGTGTTTGCTTCAGTGGTGTTAGCTCCAGTGGTGTTGGCTCCAGTGGTGTTAGCTCCAGTGGTGTTAGCTCCAGTGGTGTTAGGCTCCAGTGGTGTTAGGCTCCAGTGGCGTTAGCTCCAGTGGTGTTAGTAGCTCCAGTGGTGTTAGTAGCTCCAGTGGTGTTAGTAGCTCCAGTGGTGTTAGCTCCAGTGGTGTTAGCTCCAGTGGTGTTTGCTTCAGTGGTGTTAGCTCCAGTGGTGTTAGCTCCAGTGGTGTTAGGCTCCAGTGGCGTTAGCTCCAGTGGTGTTAGTAGCTCCAGTGGTGTTAGTAGCTCCAGTGGTGTTAGTAGCTCCAGTGGTGTTAGCTCCAGTGGTGTTAGCTCCAGTGGTGTTTGCTTCAGTGGTGTTAGCTCCAGTGGTGTTGGCTCCAGTGGCGTTTAGCTCCAGTGGTGTTGGCTCCAGTGGTGTTAGGCTCCAGTGGTGTTAGGCTCCAGTGGTGTTAGTAGCTCCAGTGGTGTTAGCTCCAGTGGTGTTAGCTCCAGTGGTGTTTGCTTCAGTGGTGTTAGCTCCAGTGGTGTTAGCTCCAGTGGTGTTGGCTCCAGTGGTGTTAGCTCCAGTGGTGTTGGCTCCAGTGGTGTTTGCTTCAGTGGTGTTGGCTCCAGTGGTGTTAGCTCCAGTGGTTTTAGCTCCAGTGGTTTTAGCTCCAGTGGTGTTAGCTCCAGTGGTGTTGGCTCCAGTGGTGTTAGTGGCTCCAGTGGTGTTAGTGGCTCCAGTGGTGTTAGTGGCTCCAGTGGTGTTGGCTCCAGTGGTGTTGGCTCCAGTGGTGTTGGCTCCAGTGGTGTTAGCTCCAGTGGTGTTGGCTCCAGTGGTGTTAGCTCCAGTGGTCTTGGCTCCAGTGGTCTTGGCTCCAGTGGTGTTAGCTCCAGTGGTGTTAGCTCCAGTGGTGTTAGCTCCAGTGGTGTTGGCTCCAGTGGTGTTGGCTCCAGTGGTGTTAGGTTCCAGTGGTCTTGGCTCCAGTGGTGTTAGCTCCAGTGGTGTTGGCTCCAGTGGTGTTGGCTCCAGTGGTGTTAGCTCCCGTGGTGTTAGGTTCCAGTGGTGTTGGCTCCAGTGGTGTTAGGCTCCAGTGGTGTTAGGCTCCAGTGGTCTTGGCTCCAGTGGTGTTGGCTTCAATGGTGTTGGCGCCACTGGATGACATGATGACATAATTCATCACTGATCTTTTTTTTTTCTCAAAGTGTATAAAATGACTCGTTTTTAAAACCTTAAGAGATTTTTAATATTGTTGAAGGAATGAAGCTCTGATTACTTTGTGGATTTTATGCAATTTGTCTTCATTTTTAGGTCTCACTGTCTTTTCAGTGAGGCTGTGGACACTCTGACTTTATTAGATATATTATATTACACATTCTAACATTTATTTTTAAAGCTGATTTTACATCCTCTTTTGGGAATTTTTTGCTAAATGTTTCTGTCATCGTTGTGAGATTCAGATTCGTTGCTGTACAATTGAAGCTCATCCTTGATTTTTGTTAATGTCTTTTGGGTTTAAATCATTTCTTTCTCATGATGCAGACAATCATGCTCCAAATCTGATTCCGAAAATCATTCAAGGATCATATTAACACAATTAGACTGTTTGGAATTCCTTCAAAAGTTTGTCACTTTATCGACTACGCTTGATAAATGACGTTGACCTTTGAGTTTGTTCAGCAAAACAGCACAGCTGAACAAAAGCCAGGCACCGCAAATCTCTTTTTTCTTTACAAATCATTGTTCTTTTATTTATTGGCATGACATTTTGATTAAATCCGCTGTATGGTTTAATTTGTGTGCATGACAGCAGGGATCGCTGGAGTAAAGGTTGGATTTCAAAGCTCAGATAATTGGGTTAAATGTGACACTTTTATACGTGTATCGGATCTTTTCTGGAATCTTCCAATACACTTTCGTTCTTAATAGTAGATTAAACACTGTGATATTTTCTTTTATTACATCTTTGATTTACTCCTTTTAATACCTCATAATGTTTTAGGACTTTATTTTTTATTTAAAGGTTCCATACATCATAAAGTTTGATAGGTGCTCCATGGGAGACCCTTATTAAACTTCCTCTTTGGTGTTTTTAAAGCCCACTAACTGCTTTTTTTATTGATATTTTTCTGCGGTAAGTGATAAAGGATAAACAGTTTGAACCTGGAGAGTTTTTGTAGAAGAGGATTGTGTTGGCTTGGACACAAGTGCACCAAACTCAAACTTAAAGAGGGGCTATTATGCTTTTGTGGGGGTTGTGATCCTTAACTCATAGCAAATACAGATGGTAGAGAAAATGATGGAGAAAAGTATCAGGTGTGATGTGTGATAGAAGAGTTTCAGCCAAAATTAAAGGGAAACTGTACAAAACCGTGGTGAAACCGGCCATGCTGATTGGTCTAGAGACAGTAGCACTGAGAAAAAGACAGGAAACAGAGATGGAGGTAGCAGAGATGAAGATGCTGAGGATCTCTCTGGGGGTGACCAGGATGGACAGGATCAGAGGAACAGCACATGTTAGAGGTTTTAAAGTCAGAGAGGTCAGACTGAGATGGTTTGGACATGTGCAGAGAAGAGAGAGAGAGAGAGTACATCAGAAGAAGGATGCTGGGTTTGGAACCACCAGGAAAGAGGACTAGAGGAAGACCAAAGAGGAGGTTCATGGATACAGTGAAGGAAGACATGAAGATAGTTGGTGTGACCGAAGAGGATGCAGCAGATAGGGTTAGATGGAAGAAACCGACTTGCTGTGGCGACCCCTAAAGGGAAATGCCGAAAGAAGTATAAGAAATACAGATACACATGTTTCCTTTTGTTAGCTTAGAAACGCAACAAGCCAAAAAAAAAAGACTTAGAATTACATTCATTCAGTTTCATTTCTGTTTTCAACAGTGATTTTCTCCCTCCTCTCGCTCCCCACTCAACCTAAATTTTGTTAAGGTTTCAACTACGTTTAAGTTTAAACCTTATGCGACTGTAAATACAGTGGAAAGTGCATCAAGTTGGCAATTGTTACGGGGAGGGACAGAGCGTGAATAGAGCATGTGCACTGAAATATATGTAAGAATAGGATTATGGAGAAGAACAAAAACCATAGTCAAGAACAAACTGACATTGGAAAACTAGAGTGCATGCAAATTACATAATCCTGCATGAATGATTTAAAAAAAAAAACCGAAACACATCAAGTATGTTTTTAATGAGGAAAAAAATAGCTCAAACCTACAAAGAGTTGTCATGAAAACCCCTTCTTAAGAAAAGTTTCTACATACAATATGATTATGCATGTTAGTCATGATTAAAATCTATGCATCTCTACCAAACCAGAACATAAAATTCCTTTTTATTTTTATTTGATAATAATTTTAAATAAACCTTGTTAGAACTGTGGGAGACAGATACTCGAGCCAAGATAAGGCAGAGTCTTTGAAAGTGAATTTTGAAGTGTTAAAAGTTAATAATGCATTAAAACCAGCATGAAGCATGATTTATATTTCCATCCATACACCAGTTCTATGAATGTGCACATTTTTGTCTTCTTCTCCTAATTGCTGGCGTTCCCTGAAGTAAATTTTTCTACTGAATTGATCTAAAAATTCTCATATTTGGTATCTTTATAAGTCTGCTGTAATTAGATGAAATCACAAAGGGACCGTGCGTTCTCCGAGCTGCATACGTCCTGAGGTATGCAGCTAATCTATATGCAGCTTCCATTGAAACAAAATGTGCTCACTGATAACCTAAATCTTGTAGTGTCCAAACATTTTATGATTACTATTTAACATCCAAACATGGTGGTAAGATTTTATTATGCTGTGCTCAGTGTGTTATAAACCTAATTATTTAATGAAGGAGAAGCGCACCGTGATGTGATCTAATTGGATTATTTTTTGTAGAACTTCATGCACTAAATCTAATGTGGAATTGATATTATGCCTAATTGATATTAAAACTAAAAAAGTGAGTTATAAAAAGTGAGTTTCGGGGTGAGACGGTGGCTCAGTGGTAGAGCATTCGCCCGCGGACCTGAAGTTAACCGGAAGTTAATCTGAAGTTTGCGGGTTTAATTCCTGCTGAGTGCACGTCTAGGGTCCTTGGAGAAGACACCTAACACCCTGTTTCTCCCACCAATGGCGCCATCGTGGCAGCCTGCTGCGGTGTAGTAGTGCAACACACAAGTTTCCCCGGTGAGGGATCAATACAGTATGTAAAAAAAAATAAATAAATAAAAGACCAGATGGACAGGGAACGACTGGACGTTCCCTCAGCATGCTTTTTTTGACTTGTGAGGTAAAATGCTCACAAAGTGAATTTGCATTTTCTTTTTTTTTTTCTCTTACGAAAGGCTTTCTTAGGGTTTTAAAATCTTTCATGCTCATCCTGATTTAATCCAAAACAAGTGTTCTCCCCATTCAGCCGTTTTCTCCAGGTAATGAAATTGGAAAAGCATCAAAAATCCACCATTTGTTTTCAGTCCAGCTGTTTAGGAAATTTAGAGTAACCCATGTACGGTTACATGATGCATTGCCGTGACAAACAGATGGCGCACAACCATGGAGTGTAAGATGGAATAAATGTTATGAACATTTATTTTTTCTTTAACCATCCCTCGTTTGTCGCGTTGCCAATTATTCTTCCACGTCAGTGAATCTTTTCCAAACCAATCGTTCAGCCATGTAATTTGTTTGTGATGTCAACACTTTTTTTTGCAGAACAGACGATCAAAGTAGTCACGAACATCGATATGTTTCTTTTTCTTCTTTTTTCACCAGAAATGATGTTAGTCTGCTCAGTGGGAACTAAAGGCTTTGTAAACATGTGACGTCTGCAATGTGTGTGTTTATAACACCTTCATGAATGTTTACATTTTTGCATTAACGTCTATATATACGTAATAAGCCAAGGGCATTTTAATGAAACTGCCCATTTTTACTCAGTATCAACTATAGATCAACTGATTAGGTTTTCAAAGCCACCACTAATCTTTTTTTTTTACAAAAGTTGGCGTCTCAAATTCTTGTGAATGTTCCGTTCCGTCATCTTCCGGTCATCCGGGGCAACAGCCTCAAACGGGAAGCCCAGGCTTTTCTCACCCCGGCTGCATCCTCCAGCTCACCCGGAAGGATCCCAAGTCGTTCCCCGGCCAGCTGTGAGTCATGGTCTCTCCAGCGGGTACATGGTCTGCCCCTTTGTCTCCTCCCGGTGTGACGTGCCCAAAACACCTCACCCGCGGAGCACTCGGGGGACATTTTGACCAGATCCCCGAACCACCCCAACTGACTCCTCTCAACCTGGAGGAGGAGCGGCTCCACACTGAGCTCCTCCCAGATGGCAGAGCTCCTCACCCAATCTCTGAGTGAGAGCCAAGCCACCCTGCAGAGGAAGCTCATTTCGGCCGCTTGTATCCGCGATCTCATTCTTTCGGTCACCACCCACAGCTGAGGACCATAGACAAGCGTAGGAACATAGATCGACTTGTAAATCGAGAGCTTTGCTTTTCGGCTCAGCTCTCTCTTTACCACAACGGACTGATGCAGCGTCCTAGTTATTGCTGATGCCGCACCAATCCGCCTGTCGATCTTTCACTCCATTCTTCCCCCACTCGTGAACAAGACCCTCAGATACTTAAACTCCTCCACTTGGGGCAGGACCCTGTCCTTGACCTGCAGGGGGCATTCCACCCTTTTCCGGGCGAGGACCATGGTCTCGGATTTGGAGGCGGCAATTCCCATCCCGGCCGCTTCACACTCGGCAGGAAATCGATCCAGCGAGAGCTGGAGATCACGGTCCGATGGAGCCAACAGGACCGCATCATCCGCAAAAAGCAAAGATCCGATCCTGAGGTCACCAAACTGGATCCCTCCAACGCCTCGGCTGCGCCTAGATATTCTGTCCATAAAGGTGATGAACAGAATCGGTGACAAAGGGCAGCCTTGGCGGAGTCCAACTCTCACTGGAAATGGAATCGACATACTGCCGGCTATACGGACCAAGCTCTGGCTCCGGTCGTACAGAGATCGGACAGCCCGTACCAAAGGGTCCGAGACTCCGTACTCCCGGAGCATCTCCCACAGGAGTCCCCTAGGGACACGATCGAATGCCTTCTCCAGATCCACAAAACACATGTAGACTGGTTGGGCAAACTCCCATGACTTCTCCAGGATCCTGAAGAGGGTATAGAGCTGGTTCGTAGTTCCACGTGCGGGACGGAAACCACACCACTCCTCTTCAATCCGAGACTCGACAATCCGACGGACACTCCTCTCCAGTATTCCTGAATAGACCTTCCCAGGGAGGCTGAGGAGTGTGATCCCTCGGTAGTTGGAGCACACCCTCCGATCCCCCTTCTTACAAATTAGGACCACCACCCCAGTCTTGTGAATGTATTTCTCCCAAATCAGTGCTTTTCAATCAGTGTGACATGATCGTCAGGTCACATAAGGCAGGAAGAGAATTATTGTTTGACACTATGGTTTAAACTCCTTGTTGATGACTTATGATCGTCATGAGACGTCATGAGCTTACAATGGTTTGCTTTGAAAAGTTCATGCGAACCTCTGAAAAGTTTCCCTTTTAATTTGTGAAGACAGAAAACTTCCTGTTAAATTAATCAAGCTTTATGTGATTAACCTTACAGGCATTTTGTCAAAATTCACATTTGTAGAAAAATGGTCTTTATCTGACACCGTTTGTGTGCTTGAATACAACTTTATACTAAAGATTAATACTAAGGATGTTGAAGGTCACGGCATACCAGCAGATCCTCCGTCATTTTACTATTCAATCTGCTCCTAATCATCATGTAAATTAGCATGTCATTGAACAAAATCAGTCTTTTGTTCCGTTTATCCATGCAAATTGTGTAAGTGACCATATGCATGCAAGTTTGAAGACTCGTTTTTTTCCCCTGCACCAACTTAGTGAGCATATTTTGAAAAATAGGCTATTTACTCACCTTTTTTCTGCATTTTATATTCCAAAAAACCTAGTTTTTGTGGTTAAAATAACCATTTCTGAAATTGTAAGTTCATTAAAATAACCGGTGTTCAGACTGTGACAGGACCTGCCAAACTGTGTCATCGTCTCAGACGTTAATCCCAGGGTGGAGAGCTTTTTATCTCGTCCTGCCCTTTGGTGATGGAGCAGTGACTCTTATATCTCACTGGCTCTTAGGAATGTGAATTGATATAAATGTCAGATTATGGAGTTTAAGATAAAAAAAAAAAATCTAATTGTGTTGATGTTTTAGTTCCATTTAAAAGTACGTCAGAGTTTCGGGCTGCTTAATGTCGTTGAGCAGTAAAGCAGCAAATATTTAAAATGCATTGTTATAAAATCTTAATAATTCACCTACAAGGAAAGAAAATGCTGTGCAACCGGGCAACTAACTTTTGCAGGCTTGGGTGATGAGCAAGTACAGCAAAACCACGCTTGAATGTAGAGACCACAAAGACAACAAGTTACTGTGTGTGTGTGTGTGTGTGTGTGTGTGGCCCCGCAACAGTCTACTGACCTGTTCGGGGTGTAGCATTAGCAATTTATGTGATTATCAGAACAAAATACAATGTGCCCAACACAATACAATTTTAAGTATGTAGGATCAACAGTCCAGAGAAATGGAGAGTGTGGAAAAGAGGTGAAGAAGCGTGTGCAGGCAGGCTGGAACGGGTGGAGGAAAGTATCAGGTTTGATGTGTGACAGAAGAGTTTCAGCTAAAATGAAACTAAAAGTGTACAAAACCGTGGTGAGACCGGTCATGCTGATTGGTCTAGAGACAGTGGCACTGAGGAAAAGACAGGAAACAGAGATGGAGGTAGCAGAGATGAAGATGCTGAGGATCTCTCTGGGAGTGAACAGCACATGTTAGAGGTTTTGGGGATAAAGTCAGAGAGGCCAGACTGAGATGGTTTGGACATGTGCAGAGGAGAGAGAGAGAGTACATCAGAAGAAGGATGCTGGATTTGGAACCACCAGGAAAGAGGACTAGAGGAAGACCAAAGAGGAGGTTCATGGATACAGTGAAGGAAGACATGAAGATAGTTGGTGTGACCGAAGAAGATGTAGAAGATAGGGTTAGATTGAATAAACTGACTTGAAAGGAGACAATAGATTGTATTTGTTAAAAATACTAGCGGTTCGACAGAAGTTTGGCACTATGTTTGAGTCAACATTAGATTTGAACAGCTCAAAACTTCTTGTTTGACAATCAATCGGCGTTTCTTGTCTGATTGGCTTATATCTTGATCTAAGATTGAAGTTAATTGTTGAATTACTGGTTGGAATAAATTATTTGATGGAAAAGGAACTTTCAAACAGGGCTAGAGTTAACGAACTCTACTTGTATCTGGTTGAAACAACAAAAACGGCAACATTTTGGAATTGTGATTGCAGGCACTATTGGTTCAACAAGTGCATAAAAATTCATTTGAAACGCTCGACACATCCTTGTCTTTGTATTAGATTTCTCTTGGGATACGCCATTTCAATATTTTAAAATAAAAATGTAAATAGACAAGCATAATTCTATTGCTGTGCTTTTTGAAGTCTCCTTTGGCTCTGCAGAGAGCCATACATGATACCACACAGCATATTTCTGCATTTTAAAGCCCTTTTTGCAATTATAATTTGTTTATTGTAAAAAACATGCAAGTTTTCTTTATTTTACAATAACACATATTGTTCGTTCTGTTCCGTCGTCTCCCGCTCATCCGGGACTGAGTCGCAGGGGCAAACGCCTCAGACAAGAAGCCCAGGCTTCTCTCTCCCCGGCTGCATCCTCCAGCTCAACCGAAAGGATCTCGAGTCATTCCCCGGCCAGCTGTGAGACATAGTCTCTCCAGCGAGTCCGGGGTCTGCCTCTTGGTTTCCTGCCAGTGCGGCGTGCCAGATGCCCGAACTAGCCCATCTGGCTCAATCTAAAAATGTCTGTATTCACAAAATTTACGTACGTTAACGTGTCCACTTCCATCTACAATATAGCAGGTATTTACGATTTTAATACTTGGCTCAAAATTAGAAAAAGACCCTGAAAAACCAAAAACTATTGCCCGTTATGTACTATGTACTTTATATTTGATGTTAAATTGACAACGTCTCTTATTAGGATTCACCGTCTATCGATGAGGTATCGCTCTGTAAACCGGGTTTAAATTTGAACAAAAACATTTGGCGCATTCTGACAATGCTACATGCCTAATTAACTGCACCAAGTAACGACTTTGTTATAAAGCTCTCATTGACGTGAAGATCATTTTTCAAACTTAGAAACTGGGTTCAAGCTGCACCGTGGCTTCACAGCAAGAGTTTCGGTAGTTTGAGTCCCGAAGTGAGGGGAGGCTCTCCGGAGAGGCGCCTACTCCGCCTCTCACCTGTAATCAGTCGAGATAGACTCCGGCATCCCCCTCGATCCCATTAGGGATAACAAGTTTAGAAGAGGATGTAGGGTACTGCAGTTAGACTTTTGTATTGGCCCAAAGAGGTTTGTGTCGTTTGAGGACAGACATAGGGTCTCACTGTGGGAATTGCTAGGAATCCGAGCATCACTAGTGAGATTTCAATAGATTTGCATGAACACTTTGGTTATTTGGCTTAAGTTTTGAAAATAATAACTTAGATTATTGACCATAGGTGAGGGTTAGAACGTAGATCGACTTGTAAATCGAGAGCTTTGCTTTTCGGCTCAGCTCTCTCTTTACCATGATAGACCGATGCAGCGTCCTAGTTATTGCTGATGCCACACCAATCCGCCTGTCGATCTCCCGCTCCATCCTTCCCCCACTCGTGAACAAGACCCCGAGATACTTAAACTCCTCCACTTGGGGCATGACCCTGTCCCTGGCCCGCAGGGGGCATTCCACCCTTTCCGGGCGAGGACCATGGTCTCTGATTTGGAGGCGCTAATTCGTCGTGGTAAAGAGAGAGCTGAGCCGAAAAGCAAGGCTCTCGATTTACAAGTCGATTTACGTTCTTACCCTCACTTATGGTCACCAGCTGCGGGTGGTGACCGAAAGAATGAGATCGCGGGTACAAGCGGCCGAAATGAGCTTCCTCCGCAGGGTGGCTGGGCTCTCACTCAGAGATCGGGTGAGGAGCTCTGCCATCCGGGAGGAGCTCAGTGTCGAGCCGCTCCTCCGCCAGGTCGAGAGGAGCCAGATGGGGTGGTTCGGGCATCTGGTCAGGATGCCCCCCGAGCGCCTCGCGGGCGGGGTGTTTTGGGCACGTTCCTCCGGGAGGAGACCAAGGGGCAGACCCTGGACCCGCTGGAGAGACTATGTCTCACAGCTGGCCGGGGAACGACTTGGGATCCTTCAAGGTGAGCTAGAGGATGCAGCCGGGTAGAGAGAGGCCTGGGCTGCCCGCTTGAGGCTGTTGCCCCTGCGACCCGACCCCGGAACAAGCGGAAGATGACGGAACGGAACTTAGATTATTTATATATTGGACTTGTGCAAGGCTGCCCTTTGTCATTGATTTGTTTATCACTTTTTTGGAAGAATGTCAGGTAGTTAGGATTATCCTCTTTGAAGAGATAGCTCCATTTTTCCATTAGTGTTATTTTCGCTGTGGAAACTTCTCTTTATGTACCCTCTGAGACTGGGCAACGAGAGACGACATAACAATCACACATTAGGAATACACTGATAGTACAAAGAAAGTTCATTTTAAAGCACAATGAGGCAAATAATTTTTCTTTTTTTTTCTCCACTTTCTTTCACAAACTAAATCTGTTTCACCTCATCATGCCATCTACCGTGATGCCTTTTTCTGCTTCATCATTTTGTTCTCCTCTTCAAACAACCGCTCCTCTAAACACAAACACAGCTTACATAAAAGGTGTGAGATAATCATGACAAACAAGCCTGCTTGTTTCCAGGGGGAGGTTTTTATCAGGCATCACACGGGAAAAAATCTTTAGCATTTCACATCTGCTTGCTTGATCAGATGAGTTGGTGACAACGCAGCAGGTACTATTAACAGTTTGCACGATTAGGCGGTCGCTCCTGACCCTGCCAGCTGCGAAGAGTCTGGGAGGCTGGGTAGGAAACTAGACACAAGGCGGAGATAGGTTAGAAGTTAATTGTACATCACAACATCTTGTTTGTTTGTGCTGCGTCTTCAAAACACAGAGGGAGTTGCGTACTATAGATTGCAGGGACATGAAAGCATATGGCTGGTTTTTATTTGATTCTAAATATGTATTTGTTTTATTTGTGCCGCAGTCTATCCCGGCTGATTACAGACGAGAGTCGGGATACATCCCGAACAGGTCACCAGTCTGTTGTGGAACCACACACATAAGATTCCTCAAACACACTCATTCTGTACTGTTGCACCCAACGTGACCCCGTGTCCTAGTTGGGATTCGCAGCCAGCTAAACTCTCCTTCCCATCAATTCTTCCAAAGAACAGTCTGTTGTAGCTTTTTTAGAATTTTAATGTAAAGAAGTGTTTAGCTGGCTGCGAATCCCAATTAGGACACGGGGTCACGTTGGGTGCAACAGTACAGTGAAATCATATTGCCACTCAAAGGGCTCGAAATGGCCAATTTCATTGTGTCCAATTGACCTAGCATGAATGTTTTTGGTGGGTTGGAGAAAACTGGAGTACCTGGAGAAAACCCACACATGCACGGGGAGAAGAGGCAAACTTTGCACAGACAGACCAGTGGTTCAAGCTTCACCGCCACTCCAGTACTCAAACCCCGACCATCTTGCTGTGAGACCACTGTACTAACCTCTGTGCCACCGTATAGCCATATCTTAACATATTCCACTACATTTAATTTGTAACTAAATCTTTTTTGTTTTCATCTTTCTATCATTGTAGTTGATAAAATACATATTTTTTGTAAGTAATTTTTGAGGTTTATTTTCTACATTCCAGAGTTCTGCGTCCTGATTGGCTGTACACACAATTATAGTAGAATAGTTTGAAGAAAGACTGGATGGCTGATTTCTTCGTATCCAACATATATCTTTCATGTTTGACTTCACATACCTTTAAAAAAATGTATTAATTGAAAAAACCTTTGTGTCCTTGACCTGGATGTGTATTGCGTCCTCTTTCTTGCCATTGACTGTGTTGCAAAAATTCAATACCTTATGCTAGAACTTGATGCTTTTCACAGCTCTTCTGAAGTTGGACCCAGAAGGAAGGGGAAAAAAAAGCAAACACATCCTCCAGACAAAATAATAATTGCCGAACAAGGTCTGACTTCTACTGATTTTCAATTATCAGCCGCTTGTTGGAGCTGGAACTCAATATTGGGTCTGTCATTTTAACAAGCGGGAGCAGAAATGCTGTGGCGTTGCGTTTGCTGCAGACTTTGTATTTTACAAGCATCTGACTGCTTGGATGTTTACAGGTAATAACAGGTAGAAAAAAAGCTTCCGCGGACTTCGACATCTACCCTGAGTTCGGTGTTTAGGATGCAACATAAGCAATGAACGCACCAACTAATCCTCATGTCACCACTCTGTGGTATTCAATTATTTTAATGAGTGAATCATTTATTGTAATAGGAGCCATTCTTTCAGTAATGCAGTAGAACGTTGCTCTAACTCTAACACTGTGATAATTGTTCTGTCACAAAGCTTTAAATTGAAGATTAATTCCACGGGAGTTCAGTTAGAGAGCTTTATTAAATATATTTTTATGTCATTTTAAATGTACTGAAAACACATTAGACATGTGGATGTTTTGGTTTGTACCTGATGTGGTCGAATGAAACAAAATAATAATAAAAAAAAATCTTCTTCCATCATTTCCCTTCAGGGGTCGCCACAGCAAGTCAGTTTCTTCCATCTAACCCTATCTGCTGAATCCTCTTTGGTTACACCAACTATCTTCATGTCTTCCTTCACTCATTCGTATATCCATGAACCTCCTCTTTGGTCTTCCTCTAGGCCTCTTTCCTAGTGGTTCCAAACCCAGCATACTTCTTCATAATTCCAACCAAATGTATATACTGTTGTAAAAAAATTCTAAGAATTAGCTGCATTTTTGTTCTGTGTACATATTCATATACCAAAACAAACCACATACTCATGGTGGGTGACTTTACGTTACAAAAACGTATATAAATGATCATTGAGATTAGCGGGCTTAGGCGACCATCTTTAAAAAAGGAATAAAATGTACATTTTGTTCTGCTTTTAAAACATTGGGCTTCCTGTGTAGCACGTATTTACAAGTTAGTTTGAACTTAAAATAGAAATATTTTTGATATTTATGTAGCAAAACACCCCTTATTAAACCTCAAGTGACAAATTCCTCGAAATAGATGCAACATTTGTCCATCCCACCCCACACTAACCCCCTCTGATAAATCATTTTATAACCTATTATCAAATGGAAACTGGGATTTATCTAGCTCTGCATGCTTTCGGAATAGCAATCAAAACCAGATCTGCACCTTGATTGGAGTTGACATGAATGATTTGATCACACTGGAGAGATGAAAGATCCAAGGATAGCATCGCTATCCTCTCAAGCATGCACAGGATACAAAGTAGGAACGTCTTGTAGACCAGTGGATCGGGATGCGTAGAAACCGTTTCCGAGGAGGTTTCTTCTTCTGTGAAGACGGCCATTGAGATAATTTGATGTTGGCTTTGGATCCATATTTAACTCTTTATTCATTTTTTTGTTTCAAAAAGCCAATACAGTTGATATCGGAAGTACAACTGAAAAGTTATTCTAGCGTATTTAAACTGGCTAGGTGGCATTCAGATCAACTTTAGTTTGAAGTCAAACACTAAATCAATTAAATATTCTCTTTCTGTCCTCTGGTAAACCAAGCCATCTTAACCTAAATGCAGTTTTAAACAGTGCTACGTTTTACCGTTTTATGCATATATGTTTTTCGATGTCTGTCATGTTTGTGTACTAAATCCGACAAGCTTGGCCTTGAAAAAAATTTACATGTCAGATTTAGATGTATTTTTTATATCCATGGATACTGTTTGTGATAAAAACACAACTTTTCCAATGCAAATCTCTTTTGGCCACAAACTGACTCTTCTAGTAGTTTTTAATTGTGGTTTTCTCCGTTTGTGCTGTTGAGTTTGCCTCTTTGCAACATTTCAAACGAACCAGCTCACACACAGCAACGTGTGCCATAAACTCAGACAGAGCTCATTAGTTCTGTAGCGTTACTGTACAAAGTAGGAGAAAAGATGGAGCTGCATACGCTTGTTGACATAAACGCTCTGTTTAATCACTCCTGCACTTCTTGATTTCCCGCCACACGTTCAACCCATCTTGTTTCCCTCGGCGAAAAGGTCTCCGTGTTAATTGGCCGTGCATCTGAGCCGTGTCGTTTCTTATCCATCTGCAAAAAGGCCATTAAAGAGACTCGTCGTATGTGTGCGGCTTTTATTTCAGGCCCTCCACGCAGATAATGGCAGATTATTAATTTAGTGTTGTGGCAGAGTGCTAAACAAATTATCTAGCACAGCTCAGCCATTTTGTTTCTCTCCACTGATAATCTGGAGGATTTGTCATCATTATCATGAGTAAACTGGAATTATGAGAGCATAAAAAGAAGTGACCTGATGAGCTGATTATAAACTGTACCAGCGGAGGTGGCCATGCTTCTTCCAAAACATCCCAAAGAGATTTGCACGTTATTTTAGGAGCTTCTACCCTAGTTTTATTTTTTTCACCTATAATCCCACTGCTGCATGTACTTTGTATGTGTGTAATTTGATTACATTAATTCTATAATTGAGCTCATAATTAATGATGTTAATTGCAACATTTTTAAATGAATGACCAAATGGAGCCCATATTTGGCATGATGGTGTTTAAAGCTTAATTAGTTGCGACATGGTGCAAATTGAGTTGCCGCCTCATGTTCTTTGGCAGAATAGGCTTATCTTTAGTCCAGTCATACCAGAAAAGACTTGAGAGGAGTCGGTCCATAACTATGTGGGGAAAATGACTGAAAAGTCGAAGCAATATTTTTTTGGAGGGTGCACATCAAAGTGTTTCCTTCAAAGGAAGGCATTACATGCTGGCTCGTGAAACTGAGAAATTTTGAGTGATTTCATAGACACAGTACATGCCACGTCCACGTTTCTTTTATGATATTCCTTTCCTTTAATCTTTCTTCTCTCTGAGCTAATCATCATAAGGTTGATGGGATTTTGAAAAGGGATGTTGAGTGGGTACGGGACAAGACCCGGTCGCAGGATGACCCTTTTATCAGTTCTGAGCAGGCTATGACCAAACCGCAAGTTCTCCACTAAATAATTTCCCTGGAGAACTGTGGTTTCAGTGCTAAGTTGACTTCTCCTGATTTCACACATGCATGTGTTACAAGAAAATTAGACCTTGAAGTTTGTTGTGGGAAGATGACACAAAATGATAATCACAGTCTCATCTATATGAGGAAATATTCAGATGACAAATTACAATGTGGTGTAATTGGTCACAGAGAAGGTCAGTAGGTGCTGTGTTGCCTGTCCGATGGAGAAAACAGGACATGTGTGGGGACCGAAAGACAGTGGTCAGGTGTGAGTTAAAGTGGGACTGCACCAGGGATTTGAAGACCTCATTTGTAAGGACGTGCATAGATCTTAAGATTACACACGCAAGATTACACACCTTGCTTACACCACACAAGTTTAAGAACCTTTGCAAGATTGTGAAGTTTTGTGGATACATTTGGCAAAACTGAGACAAAAGCCCGCTTGATCTCCATCCTACCCCAACCACGCCTCAAAAACTCTGAATTATGCAAATGACGTAAGGTACTGTATATGCAATGGTCCTCAAATGAGACGGTGCCTCCTGTCAATACTCATACACAATATAAGTTGTTTGAGGTGTTGCCATTTTGCAGCTGTGGTGGGATCTTTCACAAGCAAAAGACAATGGAGTGGTAGGTGGTTAACGCGACAACATACTGATCTGTCAGTGAAAAAAAAGGAAATGGTCCGACCTTGGTCCCCCCTCCTGTGGGAGATGCTCCGGGAGTACGAAGTCTCGGAGCCCTTGGTACGGGCTGTCAGATCTTTGTACGACCGGAGCCAGAACTTGGTCCGTATAGCTGGCAGTATGTCGATTCCATTTCCAGTGAGAGTTGGACTCCGCCAAGGCTGCCCTTTGTCACCGATTCTGTTCATCACCTTTATGGACAGAATATCTAGGCGCAGCCGAGGCGTTGGAGAGATCCGATTTGGTG
This sequence comes from Neostethus bicornis, assembly GCA_902685375.1. Lineage (NCBI taxonomy): Eukaryota > Metazoa > Chordata > Actinopteri > Atheriniformes > Phallostethidae > Neostethus > Neostethus bicornis. The sequence continues at coordinate 4,284,911 of LR738552.1, forward strand.
ACCTCAGAATCGAATCTCTGCTTTTTTGCGGATGATGTGGTCCTGTTGGCTTCACCGTGATCTCCAGCTCTCGCTGGATCGATTTGCTGCCGAGTGTGAAGCGCCCGGGATCGGAATTAGCGCCTCCAAATCCGAGACCAGGGTTCTCGCCCGGAAGGTGAAATGCCCCCTGCGGGTCAGGGACAGGGTCCTGCCCCAAGTGGAGGAGTTTAAGTATCTCGGGGTCTTGTTCACGAGGGGGGGAAGGATGGAGCGGGAGATCGACAGGCGGATCGGTGTGGCGTCAGCAATAACTAGGACGCTGCATCGGTCCGTCGTGGTAAAGAGAGAGCTGAGCCGAAGTCGATCTACGTTCCTACCCTCACCGTGGTAACCAGGATCTATGTTCCTACCCTCACCATGGTAACCAGGATCTACGTTCCTACCCTCACCATGGTAACCAGGATCTACGTTCCTACGTAGATGCCACGATCTACGTAGATCACAGCTCCCTCACCATGGTAACCAGCTGTGGGTGGTGACCAAAAGAATGAGATCCCGAATACATGCGGCCGAAATGAGCTTCCTCCTCCGGGTCGAGAGAAGCCAGATGGGGTGGTTCGGGCATCTGGTCAAGATGTCTCCCGAGCGCCTCGCGGGCGAGGTATTTCGGGCACATCTCACCGGGAGGAGACCAAGGGGCAGACCCGCTGGAGAGACTATGTCTCACAGATGGCCGGGGAACGATTTGGGATCCTTCCAGGTGAGCTAGAGGATGCAGCCAGGGAGAGAGAGGCCTGGGCTGCCCGCTTGTGGCTGTTGCCCCCGCGACCCGACCCCGGAACAAGCGGAAGATGACGGAACGGAACGGCCGACCTTAAAGAAACCAGCACCCATTGGGAATCCATGTCAGCTGATGATGATGGTTATGCATAAGCCGTGTCGCAGCATTGTGTTGTGCACCGATTTAGCAAAAGCTTGTGCCGAATATTTCTGCGAATGATATGAAAAATGTCTTTCCTTTCAGTGAAACTCTGACGGGATTTTTGTAGGTTAGTGGAAGTTGTGAACGGACATGAAGGCATGGTGTGAAAAGAAAAACAAAAAATGAAATGGAAAGTGATTTGCTGTACTGCTCCATGAATGAAGCAAAAGAAGTATTTGGTTACGATATTTTGCAAAACCTTGAGGAAAAACTGAACAATTGGTCCTTAAGAAGCTTCTTTGACTTTCTTTTTTAACTCGTTTTACCTCGTTTTGCAGTGATACCTCTTTGTGTTGTATCTGTGGAGTATTAAAGACAGCTTGGTAGCAGAATGAAAAGCACAACAGTGGAATAAAAAAGTCAAAGGTGGAAGCTATTGCACTTCATTCTGGCATTGTGCGGTAAAAACCAGTTTATTTTCAGCAGCGAGACCTTTTTTTGCTCCTTGCTGTTGTTGTAATGCTGAATCACTCCATACTCTATGGCCTTAATGTGGTTTATTTTCCAAGTGAACAACTTCAGAAAGAGGGATTTAAAACTCCCAGCACGTGAAATACTGAAAGAAGAGTTTAACTTTAACATGGTACAACTTCTAGACATAAAACGTTACCGGTTCTTCAATATTGGATCTAGGTTTTGAGTCGTGAATCATATCTAAACAGAATTTTTAGTTACTCCTCTGCATATACAAGCGCCAGGGTAAAATTATCCAAATAAATTCCAGTTCAACACATAAACTTTTGCCAAAGTCTGAAATGTGACGGGTGTTGTCTCTGAAAAGCAAATGTTCGGAATCTGTTTTTGATGCAAAGAAATTTTATCACATTGTGATAGAAATATATATATGTATTTAACTTGGGCCACATTCCGCGATGTTTAAAGAAATGTCTCGTGTGTACATAGATAGATGGATAGATCGATACATGATAGATACTTTATTGATCCCTGTTTTGATGTTGAGGAATCCAGCAGCATTGTTGGTAGGCAGCAAAGTGTGCAAAAAAAAAAAAAAGCTAAATAAAAGCAGCTTTTTAATAAGTCGTAAACGGAAGATTTCTGAAACCAAAAGAACTACTTAAGGATAAAACTGAAGCTTCAAAGCTTTTTCATATTATTCAACGGTTTGCCCTTTGTGCTCATCAAAAAGAACTTGTCTGTAAATTGAATTGATTGTTTCAAAAACTGCTTTGTGTGTGAAAATAAATAGAGATTCTTTAGAAATGAAAGGATCAAAAGTCTGTTGATTGTTGTTGGACAATATTGTGACGTGACTGATTTGGCAAAGCTTTGAAGGCTCTTTGATTAGGATGAGGGTAGGTTTTTTTTCTTTCCTTTTTAGTCACGAGAACCATTGATCTGAATAAGAGGAACACATCTTAAAGCTATCACAGTGAATAAATACGTCATTTTGTTGAGTCATTATTGATTAAGGTATTCCCAAATCCCGTCAAAAGTACTTTGTATAATTTTTAAACTAAGTAGATTAAATAAGTTAAGAAAGCTGCCCTAGAAAGCAGCTTCATTGGAAGGCTGCTCCACCCTCGCTGTGTGAAGGAGAGATTTAGGAGGTCTTTCCTTCCTTCTGCTGGGAGACTCCGCAATGAGCAATTTTAACCATGTGCTCTTTTTGCTATTTCTTGTCAGAACTGTGCGGTTGATCACTTTGAATGCATGTTTTTGTCTTTTGTCTATTTTGTCGTTTTTGTTTTGCATATACTTGTTCTGACCATTTTTCTCTCCTCTGCCCATGCTGTTGCGTACTGCAATTTCCCCATTGTGGGACAAATAAAGATTATCTTGATTAAAGTTTCTTTATGATAACTAGCTGCAAGTTTGTATTTATGTCATTGACCTTTTCTGTACTTTTTTCAGTTTTTTTTAATTTTATTGATACAATACAGAAACTGAGCTTAATTGCGTGCTGCCTTTCATATGTTTCTTCAGGAGGTCATGATTCCCTTTTTGCACGATGACTAAGCATTAGCTCATTTAAAACATAGAAACTTGAAAAAGAAAAGGTCTTGTTTCTCTGCACAGTCCACTGCCCAACATCAGTGTAATTGGCCTTATTTTAGCGATCATCTAACACGTTTCTGTTCCATCTATATGTGTGCTTGTAATATTTTACTCAAAAATGATAAGTAACAGTAAAGTGAAACTTTCCAAAACTGAGTTGGATTATGAATGAAAAGTTCCATGAAAGTTTTGAAATTGTAGTTTTTTCAGCATGAGATGGCAACATCTCATCAGTGAAGGAAAAAAAAAGGTTCCTATTTCTAAGTAAAAGATGTCACGGTTTCACTCAGCGATAGGGTGAGGAGCTCTGCCATAGCGGAGGAGCTCGGAGTAGAGCTGTTGCTTCTCCAAGTTTAGAGAACCCAGATGGAGTGTTTCAAGCATCTGGTTAGGATGCCTCCCGAGTGCTTGCTGGTGAGGTGTTTCAGGAACGTCCCACTGGGAGGAGAACCAGAAGTAGACCCCGCTCCCCAAGAGAGACTATGTCTCACAGCTGGCTGGGGAACGCGTTGAGATCCTTTGAGTGAGCTGGAGGATGCAGCCGGGGTGAGATGGGCTTGCCGTCTGCGGCTGTTGCACCCGTGACCTGGCCACGGATATGACGTCATAAAACGTGAAGATGACTGAACAGAAAGCTGACACGGGCTAGGGGTTAAAGGCAGAACCCAGATATCACAGCTTGAACCAGAAAAAGAGGCTGAACCTGGTTGTTATCTTCGAAAGTCTTTGAATTCGGACCAGGTGTGGTTGGATCAGCTGTGGTGATCAAGCAATCAGGCATTTCGTTGATGAGCGAAGGCGTCTCAATCCGAGTTTAGTAGTTTCTCTACCTTCCAATGGTTCTCTTTAATAAGTATTGTTATGCAAACGTCCCACTGCATGACAGCAGAACAGCATGAAGTTGGAAAAAAAAAAAACTTTTTTTGAGCCTTTTATTTGTCATCTTTTTGTTTTTGAGTTGAGCGGAAAAAAAAATTGATTAAAATTTGCAATCGGGTTTTGTGAAAAAATATTTCTGAGCGATTTTTTTTTGTTAAGTTCTTGCACTCTGTTTCTATATCAATACATTGATAACTTAAACAATAAATTGAACATATGTCTATCCATATGTATATTTATGAAAAGAGACTTGTGTTTTTTATATAAAAAAATATATAATCCATCCAAGAGTTAAATGGAACACCTTTATTTTCATTATTTAAAATCTTCCATTCATTTCTAGCGACACATTGAAATCTTGGGTCATATTGTCTTTGCTGTTTTGGCTCATTTCCAACATTTTCTGTTCAAAGCTGGCCAATAAATTTTTAGATTTTTTTCACTCTGAATGGCGCCTCGTCGGGCTGGCCGGGTCTCATTGTACTACCAAGGTTAATGTCAGGGATGATGATTTCCTGGGGCAATCATTTAAATTTATTAAAAAACACTTGTTTGGCTAAAGTCAAGGACAGAATTGAGGGTTTTCTTTTTCTTGGCATTAGATGAATTAGTGGAAGCAGTTTAGCTTTTTCTCCTCTCATTTCTTTGGAAGCTGTAGGCTGTGAATCACTGAACAGTTGAGTGGTTGGCTTTGTATTAGGTATGGATGCAACAAGCTGATCTACGCAGTTAACTATGACATCAAACTTTCCACACACTTACAGAAAACTGTGAAATAATCTCCATAATTTGAATAAATTACAACTAAAGTTTCTAGTAGCTCATTTTCATTCATTATTTCTGCTCCACGTCTTTGTTTTTTGTTTTTTTATCACCGTTTTACAACTTTCATATTTACATAATTACCCACTTCTGCTTCCAATACACAAATATTCACAATTACTAAATAATATTGTGTGAAAAATTGTGATTCCACGGTGACATCTGGAATGGGAGCAGGAGCGGCTTTAGGATCAGTTTCAGCGGTCCCACAGAGATGTTAGCGGAGGCAGCCAGGTGGATGAGATGAGCACTCAGAGATCTGAGATTACCCACTATAGGAAGGCAGCGGAGCCATAAGGGAAGGATGTTGTTCAATTTTAAATGACAAGACGGCACAACTTCATCATATGACAAGGTCAGAAGCAGGGCAGCACAGGGAGGGAGAGAGGGCTATATGGGAAATGGATTCTGAACATTGGAGATAAGACTGAGAGCTGTACGGTTACCTGTGATTGTATTACCTTTTACATCCCCAAAGACCAATGTGCTATCGGGTTGTTTCTGTCTCAGACTGTTAAGCACAACATCTGCACTACAAAGAAGACGAAGAAGAAAACCAACTTTTTAGAGGTTTCTATCATGTTTGAACACTGTCCTACATCAAAAAACCAACCGGAAGCGGTTTGTAAGCTTTACAATTTGGAATCTGGATAATTGCCCACAGATTTTGTTCTCCATATTATATTGAAAACAGGGAGTGGTTTTGCAGCATGCACATGCTCTGTTCACACATAGTCCCAAATGTGAGTGCCATTTTTATCTAGATAAAAATGGCATACATAAGAATGTAAAAACGTCCTTTCTTTACTAACTTTATGCACTTTACACTGTACGTAAAGCATGATTTATATTGTCATGTATTTATTTATGGAGTGAGAGGAGGGGGCAATTCAGTGTCAAAAACAAAATTTAACTGATTAACTGTGCTTATGAGCTTTCATCAGCAAATATTACATTTCTGTGCTATAAAAGCAAAAAAAACCCCAAAAAAACAAGTTCCGTTCCCTCATCTTCCGCTTGTTCCGGGGTCGAGTCGCGGGGGCAACAGCCTCAAGCGGGCAGCCCAGGCCTCTCTCACCCCGGCTGCATCCTCTAGCTCACCTGGAAGGATCCCAAGTTGTTCCCCGGCCAGCTGTGAGACATAGTCTCTCCAGCGGGTCCGGGGTCTGCCCCTTGGTCTCCTCACGGTGGGACGTGCCCGAAACACCTCGCCCGCGAGGCGCTCGCGGGGCATCCTGACCAGATGCCCGAACCACCCCATCTGGCTCCTTTCGACTTGGAGGAGGAGCGGCTCGACACCGAGCTCCTCCCGGATGGCAGAGCTCCTCACCCGATCTCTGACTGAGAGCCCAGCCACCCTGCGGAGGAAGCTCATTTCGGCCACAAAAAAACAAGTTACAATGTTTTATTTTTATATGCTGTAATGTAACTATTAAAATATCAAGAAAGCACAATACCCGTTAAGTCCAACTCTCCAGATTTAATCAGTCTTACAATTTGAAGGTCGAAACCTGATTCTTACAATCGGGAGGCATGACCTAGGAGATTAAACAAAATAAGCAAAAAAAGTATACATTTATATAACATATTTATATAAAAGAATTAAACATCAAAAGTATGGACAATTGTGTGACCTCTCAAGCACACTCACTGTCTTTTGTGCTCTTGTTTAACGTTTAGTTCTGATTGGTTGCTCTCTCATGAGAAACTTTAGGTAATTCTCCATTTATTTTTGCGTGAAATAAAATTGTTTGCAAACTGCTTTTAGTCACAAAAATGTAATGCTCTTGGTTGGGAAAAGATTGTACAATAGTGTAAATAAAATGTATTTTATGTGAGACTGTACACTCATATTGTCTACAAAACCATCAAAGGTCGGGCCCTTCTTAAAATCAGAAGTCCAAATTCATGTCCCTGAGGATTATGCCCCTTTAATCAACGAATGAATCATGGTGCGGAACAATGTTTTATTCACATGAGAATAGTTATACAAGAATATATTAACCCTTCAACAATCAGTTGTTGACATCCTTATACCCCAGATGCTTTAAACAGTATGTTTTTAATTGGAACAGCCAAATTTGTGTCGTGGTCAGTTTAGATAAGTGTTTTTGTGTCTCACGTTTAGGTTAGTTGAAAATAGATAGAAATTTTGTTTGCACTTACATGCAAACAAGACGCTCTGAATGGTTTAGCATACAGTATGTTGGAATCTGACCAGAGCGATCATTGGTAGATATGTTCTTATGTAAATGTGTCATTGTTACGAATGGATATGGTCTAGGGTTAGGCCAATACGTAGACGGATGTTTTGATCAATGTTCCCAGGAGTGGAACACAAAACTTCTTTTGGGAGTGCTGCAGATTGGTGCAGCTTGGCACCAGACCTTCTTAATCAGCCAACTAGCAAAAATCTGTAACTGCCAACAGGTGGGGAAGTCGGGAGCCTGGGTGGCAGAGGTAAGGGAAAAACACATGAGGGCAACAATAACAAAAACCCAAACATCCCCCAATTGGCTTTGCCCATGACAGTCATTGATGGCAATTTTTTTGGCAAAGTATCTACTAACATTTTCCCCAGAAATAGCAAATTAACATGGGATTAAAATTTCAGACAATCTCACAGATTATTTTAAATTACTAGAAGTCCTTAGGTGTGACTAATTCTGAGTGAAGAGGTTCAAGCATGTTTGCTATGTGTCTGACTTCACCTACTGTCCTTTCTTCGAAACAACTCAGAAAACTCCAATTTTCTGTTCTACTTGCACGTTATATTCCACTCAATCTCCCAGATTTAAGTGGAGCTCTTTAATCACATGCTTTGCCTTTGCTTTGGTTTAATGGAACTCGACTGGATAATTAAGACCACCAGCTGTTTGTCTCAATGAACCACCTAGTAATTCTTTAACTAATTATAAATGTGCCAAATAGTTTTGATGAAAACCTGGCTAGCGCTTCACACCATCTGTTAATTCAATGTTTCCTACATGACATTGATGTATGAATCAGGGCGTCTGTTGGGTTGTGTAACTATGTCTCACATATGAAGCGTTGATGTTAGAAAAAAACTTCCCGCTTTGACATTTGGCTGTCAGTTCGATTCATAACTCGATCCATGAAGGACAAAGAAAATAGAAGATGGAGGGTGAAAAAAGTTTAAAGTTACTCCACAGTAAAAGTATTATTTTAAAACTTAAAAATGGGGCGGATGTTTTTTTTATTATTATTATTATTATTTCTTTGTGAGAAAGGTGCTTTGACAGAGTCTACTCAAGAAGGTGTTGGGAAATTAGGGGTTTTGTTCAGGACATCTATTCATCAATCCATTTTCTGAAATATTTAAAAATTAGGTGAAAAACATGGTGTCTAGGTTCAAACGGTCTGATGTATATACCTCCAAATTTGAGTCTCATTTGTATGCCTCCACCTACAGAATGTGGAGAAGGCATTAACCACTGTTTGTACATCCAGGTCTCTACAATACTTCAGTGAACGCAACATTTCCTAATCTTGAAGAAATTTTTATGAAACGTCCTCAAGATACTCAGTACCAACTATAGAAATAGAATAAAAATATACTTTATTCATCCCTCAAGGGGAAATTTGTGTATTGTATTGCATTGCAGCAGGCTGCCATGACGGCGACAATAGGACACTTGGACATGAACTCTGTGGGATTCGATTCTGGGAATTTCCGGAGACGTTCTAGTCCAAGGGTGAACGTTCTAACACTGAGCTATTACCTCCCCCCTATAGATGAACTGATTGGATTTCCAGGGTCATACAACAAAAGCTCACCATATCAACGCTTTAATTTACAAATTCCTCAAAATGCCACTCCTCTTAATCCAGTGGAGCACTTTTAAATAAATTATCCTGACTTGCTCAGTACCAACTATAGATGGACTGAGGAGGTTTTGAAGTCACAAAAATCAAAACATTACCCATTGCATTACACCGCTTCAACCCCGTTTTCACATAGGCCTCCACCATTAATCATTAATACAATTTTGAGTTAGGCCAGGCAGAGGTGTGATATTGTTCAATGCCAGGCCTCATTTCAATAAGGATATTTTCAGCTCCGTCTGACTTTTTCTTTTCCTGTCTCACGTGCTTGGCTTGTATTTGCGACCGAGCATCAGGCAAAGATTACTAGGGCGAGTATAATGAGAAGCTTTGCTGCCTGTCAGATATGTGTTGTCCAGACGTCCACAGAGAGAAAAGAAGCATTCGCCGTTTATCCCAGACTGAGCCCATCAGCTGGCATTCAGACTTATGAGATGTGTCACCTCCGGATTCCTCTCACCCAAGTATAACCAGATTCCTTCTTTCATTCCACTTCTAAAGCAGGAGGCACATATTAAAGCTAACTGATATTTTTACACTGCGGATGGATGTTTGTAGGAGGTTTGCATTCCCAGGTTGGTGATATAAAAGCGAGATATTGGGCAAAGCAGAGCTATCTCTGCAGCTTGGTCATTGAAAATGCCGCCCCCTTTCTTATCCTTGGTATCCAGCCGAATATAACTGGCAATATGGGGAAAAATAGTCACAAAACGACCATTTTAGAGGCCATTTTGTGTAAAAGGCCACCAGTAACCATATACATTCCACTTCTGGATTGAACTACGAATATTGCACAAAAGTTCAGCTACAAGTAAAAGGTTGTTTGTCGGTGTGGTTCTATGAAGTTGTTTCTCTAAATACTGACGTTTATAGGACTTATTTTCTATTCCAGACCCACATGATTTGTGATAACATCACTCTCACAACAGCAGTGGAAAAAATTGGAGAAAAGCAGCACACTGCTGGAGAGAATCCATGAGGGCAATTCACAGGTCATTCAATTTAAACTGGGCACAGTACTTGAAACTAGTTTTGCCAGGTAAGAGTGTAGAAGAGCAGAGAAAATATAAGGTGGAGTGGTTTCTATGGTTTTACATTTTAAGGAATACAAGGCCTTTGAATCTGCTGACTGATCTTCAAGAATAATGCGAACATGTTACACTTACTGAATTGAAAATACTTTGTACTTTATTAATCCAAGAAGGGAAATTTGATGCTGCGGTGCTAACACCTCAATGCCTTCCCGATCCGATTACACTGTGTAAAAGCTGGCGACTGAACGGTTAAAAAACAGTCCATGAAGTCAGGCTTCAATAAAGCACACCAAGTGACCACTCCACATTCCTGCTGGGTCAGAACGAGCGTCTTCAGTTCCTCCATCTTGCCAGCGAGCGTCCGGATATTACCCATGACAACCGCAGGAACACTGGGCTCAAAGCGCCCCCTTTCTGATCTTCTCCGTCTCAGTTCTGTCGGGACTGCATAGACTCCTCCAGCCATGGTGGATCTTGTCTCGAGAGCTAGCTGCTGGTTGAGTCCACGCTAACAAATCGAAACGACTCCATGACCAAAAAACAGCTAGCCTAAAAACAGCCATCAAAAGCAAAACAGTGCAGTCCAAAACGACGTCCAAAGAGCACACAAAGTCACATCCTCAGAACGGGACTAAACACAGGCAAAAGACAAACAGAAACCAAGTGGAAAAAATGCAAAACTAGACGACCAGATGCCAAAAAAAACCAAACAGGAGACACCGCAGCAGGCAACCGCCCGGAGCAGCGCCTTTTTGGCGGGTGAACTTTATGAACCGCTTACCAATCAACACAGGTTTTTAAATAAACAAAATAAGCATTGTTCCGTTGAGCTACTGTATGTACTGTATGTAACACATGACTTGCAATGATCTTACAAGTCAGAAAAAAGAAGTTTAAGTACCTCTCGGTCTCAATCGTGAGTTAGCAAAGGATGGACCGAGATACCGACAGAGGGATTTGGTGCATCACAATGATTAGGACATTGCATTGGTACTTCATGGTAGGGAGAGAGATGAGCCCAAATATAAGCCCAAAAGCGAAGGTCCTCAGAAATCTACCACCTCAGAAATCTATCACCTATGGTTGCCAGCAGTGGGTGGTGATTGAAAGAAGAAGTTCCCAAACTCTCCATTCTCTGAATGGTGTCTATTATCTTGCTCAGAGACAGGGCAAGGTGTTCTGGATTCAAGCGCCATAGCTCAGTAAGTACAGCAACTATGTTACAGCCATAGGATTGCAGGTTCTATCTCCAAGCAAACCGCTCATGTCAGTGTTCTTGACTATGATACTAAACTTCTGATAGATCCTGATTGATCATGGTTGAGGACCAGACATGGCAGCTTTCACCATGAGGTATGATTGTGAGCTACATTGCGTTTACTAGGTATTATAAAGTGACACTTAGGTACAGTTCTCTTACTATAGAATCAAATTGGTGTATGTCCATCATGAAGTTGCTGTGGTGACCGCCTCTCACTCTCTTTTGCTTCAGAGTGACGTCACCCGGGCTACACAAACGCATCACTTTGTCATTGTTCATGAGTAATGTCGGGTCTTACTGGCTCTTTAGAGGACCATTGCAGGTGCGTCATGTCAACTCCAATCCATGAAGTTCTAGAGGCGTGGTTAGGGGCGGAATGAGTTGAGTCGGCTTACATCTGAGATTTGTCGCAGGTTTGATTTATGAAGGTTAAGTTGCATAAAGAGGGTTACAATGGTTTTGATGAATGATATATGGTGTAGGCAACATCCTTGAGCTGAGCAAAAGTGCTTGTCCAGCCAAAGAACTATAGGATGCTTCAAGAACGCTTCATGCGTTCCAATTGTATCCTACTGAGGGAAGGGTCATTGTTATACCCAAGACCTACTGGTGGAACTATGTCTTGGACCAAGCCCAGGATCACCCTGAGACCCTCAGAAATGAGCTCAAAGATGTGACTGGGGAGAGTGAAGTCTGGTCTTTCCTGCTCAGGCTACTGTACCTGCTATTTTACATAGCTACCTGCTTTGACGTTTGAAGATTCTCTCTCTTCTTCTTCTTTGGGTATTTCCCTTCAGGGGGCGCCACAGCAAGTCAGTTTCTTCCATCTAACCCTATCTGTTGAATCTTCTTCAGTCACGCCAACTATCTTCATGTCTTCCTTCACTGTATCCATGAACCTCCTCTTTGGCCTTCCTCTAGGCCTCTTCACTGGTGGTTCCAAACCCAGCATCCTTCTAATCCTTCTACCGATATGAACCGTTTCCAATAAAAAACACTTGATCTTGAGCGTGACATAAACTTAGCTGAAATTATAAAGGGTAAATTAAAATTGATGTTTTGTTTCTTGTTAAGGACTTTTTTTTAATGAGAAGAGTCTTCTGAAGCACTGCGGTTTAAAGTGTAGTCTGCATATTTAGTACCTACAGTAACAGGTGTTCACTAATGACAGTTTCTGTAGTATTTTCTTTTTCTCATTTACTTGAAGGTTTAATTATATTACAACATATTGAAACCGTGTTTTTAGTTATACCCCTCGGGGCCTTTGGCAATTTAAACACAGCAATTAAAGAATAAAGTGTCAGCTCGTTCCTCAAGAGAAGACTTTAGTAACAGACCTGTTGTGAAAACACAGGTAACAGTAATTCTGATGGTGAAATCAGCATAACGATATTAAACCCGATTGGCGAAACAGATTGTAAACACAGCCTTAGTGCTTTCTCGCTGAATATGCGCAGAACTAAACTAATCTAAAATGTGTTGCCTCTGTGTGTTTATCCCACCAGGGAGTGGATCTATCCAAATCTAACTGATTACGTAGACTTATACAGAAACAGGAGAGAAAAAAAGAACCTCTTTGAATGGAGCAAATGCGATAAACACAGCGAGACATCAGTTGTGTTGTACAAACATAATGTTAACTAAATTTAAAGAGTTGCGGTTTGAAAAACGTAATAAGATAAACCTAGATAAGGTATATGTTTAGCTTTTCAACACCTGAGCTGTTTTCAGCTTGAAAAAAAATGGAGTTCGAGTGATGTGTCACATAGACAGGCAACTTGACCGCAAGGGACAGCAATAGGCTGGACAGACTGATAAGGAAAAGGGCATCTGCGGTGGAGCAAAATGTGGACTCTGTGGGAGCTGTTTTGGAGAGCAGGATGAGGGTTTTAATGCAGGGTATCCTGAATAAGCCCCGTCACCCTCTACATGATGGTATCACGACCCAGAAGAGTACCCGAAGTAACAGGTTCCTCTCACTACGCTTTAAGAGGTCGTTCATCCCTTCAGCCCTCAGGCAATTTAATTGATCAAATGTTTCTGGAAGGAACTGAGTCCTTTTTTATTATTGTATGTATGTTGTTTTTATTTATTTTGTATGTACAGCTTGTGTGATTTCTGTTGCTGCTGGACACCAGATTTTTTTCTGCGGGAGATTGATAAAGTTTTTATATATCTAGCTATCTAGACAAAATTTACATTTTTAGAAGAAGTATAATTTAGTCATCCCTCAACAGGAAAATTTGTGTGCTACATTACTCCGCAGCAGGCTGCCACGACAGCACCAACGGTGGGAGAAACCGGGGGTTTAGGTGTCTTCCCCAAGGACGCCTAAAGATGAGCTCATTGGGATTCGATCCAAAGAACTTCCAGTCCAAGGGCGAACGTTCTACCACTGTAGCTATCGCCTCCCCTCATGCTTACTCTTCTATTTTTTTTTTTAAACATCTATTTTGTTGCCTTTTATTTATACGGTATTGTGGACTACTTCAGGACTTAGATTTCTAAAGCCATTTATGCAGCTTTAAATTGAGCATATTTCAAGGTCAAAAAGTTCCATTGCATTGCTTATTTGCACTTTATTAAGGCCATAAAAATCATTATGTAAAGGCTTGAATATCTCATTTGTGGGAGATTTAGCTAATGCAACTGTCTGGTACGGCCAAGTAATTACACCATATGGGCTTGTGTACATTGTTATGTTGGATAATACAGGTTCACAGCAAGATACTTGTGTTACCTGGTCTAAATAGTTATTAGTGATGTGCTGCAGAGAAATAAAACAGAAGCCAACAGCGGACAGCAGTCAATCATTTAATTACTATTTACATTTTGCAAAGTCATGCGAAGCACTATGGCACAAAGCCAAGCAACAACTTCCATTTACTGGAGCAAAAATACTCAATTAGACTGACATCTGTCCAAAAGATATTTCATCTCAGTCTCAGATGATTTAGCATATGCCATGAACAAATGAGAAACGCAGCAAAGGTATAGACCTTGTATAGCGATGATAAAGCCACTGGAATAATTAGATTGTTTGGATCTTTTTCGAACGTGTCAAAAGGGAGCTTTGGGACTAATTCTTGTGTTTATTTCTTTTTTCAGTGGCTCAATAGGATAAACAAAAAAAAGTATACATTACTTGTCACGATGTTCAAGCAAGGGGGTCACCGTTTGGGTCCAGGAGTGTTTTAAAGCCTCTGTTTTAAGACGAATATTTTAACACATGCTGGCACTTTAACAAGCGGAGAGGACATTGGAATTTGGGTCTCTATCGAAACCTTACGATGTGTCAAGCTTCTATTGGTTTCGTCGTCTTCCGCTTATCTGGGGCCGGGTCGCGGGGGCAACTCACCTTCGCTGCATCCTCCAGCTCACCCGGAAGGATCCCAAGTTGTTCCCCAGCCAGCTGTGAGACATAATCTCTCCAACGGGTCGAAGGTCTGCCTCTTGGTCTCCTTCCAGTGGGACGTGCCCAAAAGACCTCACCAGCGAGGCGCTCGGGGGGCATCCTGACCAGATGCCCGAACCACCCCATCTGGCTTCTCTGGACCTGGAGGAGGAGCGGCTCGACACCGAGCTCCTCCCGAATGGCAGAGCTTCTCACCTGATTTCTGAGTGAGAGCTCACCCACCCTGCGGAGGAAGCTCATTTTGGCCGCTTGTATCTGTGATCTCATTCTTTCGGTCACTACCCACAGCTGGTGATCATAGGTGAGGGTTGGAACGTAGATCAACTTGTAAATCGAGAGCTTTGCTTTTCGGCTCAGCTCTTTCTTTACCACGATAGACCGATGCAGCGTCCTAGTTAATCTGAAATCTAAAGATTCAATAAATATTATAACGCTATCATTTTTTTGGGTAAAACGAGAAAAAATTCATTTACCTAGATTAATATGAAGAAGTATGTGCATATTAATTGTGGTTTATAATTAGTTTTATACAAAATTTTAACATAACAGACGTTTAATTAGCTAGCGCGAAGATACATTTTGTTATTCCTTCAACCAGTCTCAAATAATATTTTACCGTTTTAGAGTAACTCGTCCGATACCGGTCAAAACGAAACTGGTGAAAACAAAATGCTCTTTCAGTCTGCAAAATAGTTCACGTACTGCAAGCTTAAAGTAATCTGAAAACATATGCTGAATTCATTTGGCGCTCCAGGAAGTTGAGGGTCACAAAAAGTACAGTGCCCTCTGGCATAACAAGATGTTTCTCCGGTCTGTCATTTTTTTCTTTCACAAAATGTGAAATGTAACTTTCCTGCATTCAAAACAAGGTTCATTATGCATTTGCTGTTCTGTTGTAATGGAAAGAAAACACAACAGCTGTCAAGCTATTTTTTTTTTTTTAGCAATTTCCTTTGACAAAATGACAAACAAGAATGGAACTGAAAGTGTCTGAAGAGAAGCTGGAATGAAACTTTTTGATGAGAAATTGGGCTTTTATATGATTTTTTTTACAAATAAGAAAACGTGTTTTTTTTCTCGCAACTTTTAGTACAAAAACAAATTTCCTCCGAATTGTTGAGCTTTTATGAAAATTGTTGCTGATGTTTAGGTTTTATGAAGAAAAAAAGTTGCTGGCTTTTGGAAACAGTCAATTTTTTTTCTTTACATTCAGATTTTTTTTTTTTCTTTTACCACCCCAATAGGACAAAAATGTTTGCCAGCAAGGACAGACAGCTTTGACCCCATGAGCGAACCCCCAACTAGGGGTGAGGGCTTCTGTCTGCCTTTATTTTCTGCCCTGTAAAAATAGTATATACCAGTGCATGAGCCACTGACGATGCTTGCAGGTAAAAGAAAATTATTAAGACTAATTTGATTTTATTTTTTTATTCTTTGACAGTCGACTTTTCTTTTTTTCCTACAAGAACCGCAGTAGCCAAAAGCTACAACAGAGAGACATTTGCTCCCAGCATGGTGTTCCACTGCCTGGCCACCAGTTTTACTTTTAGGAACGCCTCCACCAACTGTGCCATCATGTGTCCCTCCATGTTGTACCACTGTGAGCTGGAATATTGGCAATTTGATTCTTTTTAACCACATAAACCAACACTTAAAGGATGTTTTTCAAAGCACCTGCTGTGTGACTCATTTTGTTTCGGTTTTTCTAAATGCCTGTTGACCTTTCCGAGCAAAACCGGCAGTGGCGGGCGGTCAGGGCCAGCAGGACCTTCTCTGCTTGCCTAACTTAACCAGACATCATCATCATAATTATAATAAAAGTCAATTTCATTTTAAACGTATTTTTCCTAAATATATATAATTATTCTCCATATCTGTTTTTTTCATGTCATATTATATCCATTTGGTTATACAGCTTCCAGTGTTGTAACGTTAGGTTAAAGTTTTTATCCAATCAGAATTCAGCTCGCTGGTGTCGCTAGGCTGTATGAAATCTGGCCTTCAGATGAGCAGTGCGGGCCCTGCTTACTTCATAGTAAAGGGACACCTGTAGTTTCTGACAGCCAATCAGATCATCAGTAGGTGACAAGAAAGCCTGCTAGAATACCTTACCTAAGTGACATGTACCCGTCTTGTGATTGGATACCAACTTGACGTAAGCAATTCAATTTCAATTCAATTTTATTTGTATAGCCCCAAATCACAGAATGTCCGTCTCAATGGGCTTCACAAGAAAAAGAGGAATGTATAAACACAGATACACAGCAAGAAAAATAACTAACAAATGCTAACTAAACAAGACTAGCACATTTATGCCCTTAGACTCTCCTTCTCGGTGAGGAAAAACTCCTAAAAAGCCCATCAGTGGGGAAAAATAAGAAACCTCATGGGGATCTACGTGAAAGATAGATCCCTCCCCCGGGACGAGCAGACAATGTGTCAAAGATTATTGTTTAAATATTAGCTTATTCTAAGCAGAAGCAATCCTTCGCATGTCAACAAAGCGACACAGAGCCAGATCCAGGACCTTTAGCAGAAAAATCTGAAATATCTACTCGTTTTTTTAACTCACGATGGCAAAAGGGTTTCAGAATGGCAGAACCGATTTCAAGACCATGAAAAATGACTGTTTCTCTCCCTCCTCGACCGTCAGCACTTTCAGACATACCGGAGAAAATTTCCACAAACATTGGCCTCCATGTCTTGAGGAAAGAAAGGAGAATGGATTTTGTGTTGAAATAAGTGTTTTGGGGGACAGCTGTTTTGGTGAGTATATGTTTAATACGCGGGTTTATTGACGTTTAAATGCTCTTGAAAATAGCCTGTGTTGTACACCAGTGGTCCCCAACCACCGGGCCGCGGACTGGTACCTGGCCGCGGGTCATGTGGTACCGGGCCGCACAGAACTGTTATTTTTATTCACTTTGTTTTTGTGATGTCTTTTATTTTGAAGGTACATGTTTACCGTTACCATGGCAACAAGATTACGTTCGAGCAGAGAGAATGTTTCCACGTTATAAAGACGATGCTAATACATTTTCTCGTGAAGACAAAGTGGATTTAAGTTTATTATTATTGATTTTAAAAAGCCATTTTTTGAGGCTGGTCTCACCATCTTAAGACCAGTCCGTGAAAATATTGTCAGACACTAAACCGGTTCGTGGCGCAGAAAAGGTTGGGAACCCCTGTTGTACACAATTAAGGTGATGTAACGCCCAGTAGTGCCTACGTCTGCTTCTGTATATGATTTCTCCAGCCGTGGTGTCATTAATGATGGTATTTGAGGGGTATTTATTCAAGTCGGACAAAGTAGCACATCACCGAAGGCCTAGGTGGGAAATGCACGGACCGCCACTGAAAAACGGGAAAGCGTAATGGTTGTTAAGAGAGCTGGTTTTAGAAATGGGTTTCCAGTTTTTTACTTCTTTTTTTAAATCAAAATGTTTTGGGTTTTTTTTGTCTGATTTGAGTCTCTTTGCTTATAAATAGAACCGTTTTGGGAGACATATTTTCTGTGGGAGTGGGCATTAAAATATTTATTTATGATTCAAAGCTTTACACACACAAGAAAAAGCACGAAAATAAATGTATTCTACATCAGAGCACTTAAGTCCCAATTCCCTAGGTTGCAACTAAAAACTCGCGAACTATAATAGAGCGTAAATAAAACAGAGCCAACAAATTTTAATATTCCCAATCTTCATTATTTTACAGACAAACGTGTCCAAAATGAGACAAAAAAAAACAAAACAAGTGAACAATCCTGGTAAACGATACTGCACATTTTGGTTTTGAACTGATACCAAATCAAAATGAGCTAATTTTGCTCCTTTTTTTTATTGTTTCGTATTCTGAACGACTTATCTCTTATGGGTCATGGGGATGCCGGAGCCTATCCCGGGGCAAGAGACAGGGCACACCCTTAACAGCTTGCCAGTCTGTTGTGGGGCCACACCAGTGGTGGATGAAGTACTCACTTTTTGTACTTAAGTAAAAGTACAGATAATTAGGCAAAAAAAAACTTAAGTAAAGGTAAACGTACCAATAAAAAAAAAAAATCTACTTAAGTAAAAGTACAAAAGTAATTGGTGTAAATTTTACTTTTTAAGTAAAAAGTAAAAGTATTTGACCATAATTCAAATGTTATTTTTTGTGCTGCAGGGTCACAGAGAAATACTCTGCAGGGGCGTAACCCCGCCCCCCCGTCTCCTGCCTCTTTTGGTCCACAAAAAAAAGAAGAAAGGAAAGAGAACAAGTCAAGCTATCCCCTAGCAGGGCCAGCAAATGGTCCACCAAAATGCAGGAAAATGACACTTATTTTTTAAAATGTTCTGGGGGGGGAGGCCCACAGTCACCCTAGATTGGCTTTGTCAATGACCTCACGTCCCCACCCCCACCCCATCTTCAGAAAATCCTAGAACCGCCCCTGCTCTTGGCGCTGAATGAATGCGGAAAATGTTTACTCTCGACTTTGATTGGGCCTCGATTCATAACTTCTTCTCCCGATCAACTGCTCCTTTTGATTTTAGCGATGCGTCTTCAAGATGCGCTAAAAAAAAAACGTTATATTTTTTAAAATGTAACGAAAAATGTAAAACACACTTTTAAAAAGTAGCGGAGTAAAAGTACAGATATTTGCTCTAAAAATGTAGTGAAGTAAAAGTAAAAGTACCGGTCTTAAATTTTACTTAAGTAAAGTACAGATACACAATTTTTTTACTTAAGTACAGTAACGAAGTACATTTACTTCGTTACGTTCCACCACTGGACCACACACAGATAGCCATCCACACACACACTCATTCCTAGGGACAATCTTATAGTGGCCAATCGGGTTACCATGCATGTTTTTGGAGGGTGTGGGAGAAAATCCACACATCAATGCGTGGAACATGCAAACTCCACGTAGAAAAACCAGTGTTCCAAGCCTTGTTGCCACTTCAGGACTCAAACTTCAGACGCTATGTTTGGCTTTATTCAAATATTGTCAGGAGAGTAGTCTGTTCCCCGTCTGTGTCCTGCTTTCCCCCTCCCTCTTGTCTGTTTGTGTGCAACAAGTCACACCTGAAACTCATCTACTCATCTACTGCAGCATAAATGGAACAGTTTTCGACACACTCTTCGCCAGATGGTTTGGTTATCATGTTTGACTTGTTATCCAGTTTTTTTACTCCAGCTCCTACATTAGAACCTGCCTAGTTTATCTGTTTTGTCTTCGTTATTTGGACTTTTTAATCAATCTAATAAATCTGCTTGTGATTTTTCATCTGAGCCTGTCTGTTGTGTCAAGAGTATATTTTTGGCCTCAGCTCCACATCATGACAAATATCCAGCTGTTCCACAAGAATACACACATCAAAGATGGTCGAATCTAACCAGATATCTGCCCAAAACTGAAATTAATGGATTCTTTTTTTTTGATGACGTACTTTAGTGACGTAAATAAGTAAGTTAGGCTCCAGAAAATTAATGACCCACTTTGAGAGTTACATTCACTACTGAATATCCTCTTTCCTGGAATTTAGCATATAATATTGAAGGAAGCCATAATGGGTTCTGAGAAATAAAAGTTTAGCAATGTAGAGTAAGTTAGGAGGCAACATGATGTCATGTAAAAGACAGTTTTAACCTCTGGCAAAGAGAACAGAAGGACTTGGATATGTTCAGGAAAAATCGGGTTTGAGTCAAAATCAGTCAAGTCGAGAGGCTCCAGAAAACCAAAATGGTCAAGTCCACGTGATTACTTTGCTTAACCGAACATTTCAAACATTTATGCAGGAAAAAAATGTCAGTGATAGAATGTTTTCACCGCCTCCGGAATCCACACAAAGATTTAAGCAAGTCAACCAACAACTGGAAAGATGCCCCTATCAATCTGTCATTGTGCCATCGGGCAGAGCACTTCATGCACCTTGCCGTAAGTGTCTGTGTTATTTGATGTACAACTGCGTATTCAGTGGTGATCTGAGTTTCCAATGCAGCAGCTGTGGCCACAAAGAAAAATCCTCTACGACTATGACCATTTTGAATCCTCGTTTGCCCTGTGATGGAAGCTCACATTGACTGTTTAAATTGGCATTCTTGTTCATTCTGTCACTGCCCACAGCTGAAGTTTGGGTTTTAGGTCAAATAGTATATCAGATGTTGGCTTAAACATAATTTATCGTACTATATGTATGTATAGATTTCCAGTGGACTGATTTTGGGCCCTGTGCCTTATGTTGAAGATGCATGAGGTAGAATTTGTAATGGTTTTCAAATCTCAAAAGTTCTTAGTTTGGGATGAACATTTTTATTTTGCTTAAGGTCTGGCCTGAATTATATTTTTAGGCATATCTATTCTCTTACAAAAAAAAAAGCCTTTTAATGAATGTCCGTGTAGTCCCTCATTCATCCAGGAGTGATCCATAGTAGAAAAAGTTTCAAAAAAGTCTTCTGGACAGTTTAATTCTTGATCGAGATGTTTCGACTTCCATCCGAAAATCATTTTCAATCTGAATGAAATGGACTGAAAACTGGATCTATTTATACTAACCTGAGTAAAAGGTAAAAAATAGTAAGAAAGGCTCGACCAATGAGCCTGTGTTACATATGATGGCCGTGAATGGCTCCTACGGTAGCCACAGACCAGTAAACGACCCTATTTTAAAAATGCTAAAAGACTAGTATATAGAAATTCCTGCTAACGAGAGGCGTGAATCTGGGACACGAGGTGTCATCTTTAGTCCATGGCTTCAAAAGGCTGCTGTAAATCCCAGGCAGACTGTATCTAACGCCTCCACTCCAATTCAGTGAGGGATTTTCTTTCTTCACAAAGATGGCTTCCTTGAAAGAGGTGATTTGATTGAACAAACCAATTTATACGACTGTTTTGCAATTGCTCGTATATATTTCTTCATACATCAAATAAAATATAATCGTGTTTTTTTTTTTTTTTTTATTAATCTCATTTATAAAATGAGATTCTAGATACTCAAAAATACTATCTAGAAGTAGTATTTTTGAGTCAATAGAGACCAAAAGACAAACTATAATCCAATTTTTGTTTTTTTGTTTGTAAATTGCAGTTTGAAATTAATCATTTTCTGATTTTAGAACTACAATAAAATGGCATCAAAGTACGCATCTAGTCTAGGATCCCGTTCACACCTTTTCTCACCTGCTGTGTGTGGAAACCAGAAAGAGACATTTCATTATTGATATAAACGTTCAGCCATATTTGCTCCAGTTGTCAGAATTGCTCACATGCCTCCAGAGGGAGCCCTGAATATCCCTAATCAATCTGATTAGGGTCACCTGAGGATGATTCCTGATTCCACACATCTGTGCACCCTATCATCTATTTAAGGGCAATCACCCCGGACTCCCACGTCGGGTCATACCATCCCTTCCAGCCGGTTCTAGGACATTTCAGCCACGGATATTTGAGCCAAAATAAGAGTCATGTGCGCCACCGAATTTAGGACATTTCAGCCTCGGACATTTGGGCCAAAAACCTATTTTATGTAGAAAATTGTGATATTTTATGTAAAAATTTTATCGTAAATAAACAGTTGCACTACAGAAAAAAATTGGTTTTAGTCATTTTTATTCCATGGCTCAAATAAAAAATTCTGATATTTTTAAAATTTTTTGATATTTTATGTAAAAATTTGATATTTTATGTAAAAAATTTTATCGTAATTAAACACAAAAATTTTATCGTAAATAAAAACTAAAATTTTTTATCGTAAATAAACACTAAATTTTTTTATCGTAAATAAACAGTTGCACTACAGAAAATAATTGCTTTTAGTCTTAAAAATTTTTATCGTGCAAAAATTTTTATTGTGCTTTTAGTCATTTAAATTTTTTTTATCGTAAATAAACAGTTGCGCCCAAGTTGCAGTTCTTCAAATGTCCGTGGCTGAAATCTCCGAGTCACCGTGGCTCAAATATCCTAGGTTGCAGTTTTTTGGCTCAAATATCCGTGGCTGAAAAGACCGTTCACCCTTCCAGCCAGGTCACCCTGACTGCCTGACCATGTTTGAACTTTGTTAATAATTGAACTTTTGAAATCCTGAGTTAATCCTGTGCCTCTTACTTTACAGACTTTCCTGAATTATATTAATAAACCTTGTTTTGAAGTCCTGCAATTGCGTCGTCGTCCTTCCACATCCTTCCAAATCCTTAAAACCCTGACACCAGTTGTTTTTTCTGAAACTCATGTCAGTATAATTCAACTTAATTACTTCTTTACTTTTCAGTTTAATTATTTGCATATAAATGAATAATTTATTATTAGTATTTAGTATTTATTAGTATTTTTCACAAGTTTTTGCTAAATAAACCAAATTTCCTGCAGCTTTTTGTTTTTCTTCTTATTTTTTTTAACTTTTATCTTCCACTGCTCACCGCACTTTGTGTAAAGATAGAAAAAATATTTTTATGGCATTATTTTTTACGTTTTATCTTTTCTTACAAAGTACTTACCCCACTGCTCGCTCTCTCTCTTTCTTGAACTCATAGACGAAGTAATATTTTTCAGTGACTTAAAAATGCAAAATTATTCACCCTCATTCTTCTGGATCGCTGAAAGAAAAAAGCTATCTAGAAGTAGTATTTTCATCAAAATGATTATAAATATGAATTCATGTGATTACCAAGGTTTCCTCCAGTGGATTTGGGTCTTCATTCTATTGGAACAACTTTGAAAAATACATTTTTAAAGTCACAAAGAAAAGAAAGAACAGGTACTTTTTAAGAACATGAATTATCCAATCATCTGTGAATCAGCTGTAGTTTGCTTCGCTCCAGCTCACTGACTCATTTGGCTGCTCAACTGACTAAATTGAAGTCGAAGCAGTGAGAACCCCTCGTCTTTGTGTTCGCACCGATGCTAATGGCACACGTGCTGAATCAGAGGGGTAGCGTGGCACAGCACTATTACAACAAGACTTCTACTTTTATATCAAATATTAATGCTGTTATAATTGGAAAACAAGGTCCTCCGAGCCAGACAGGCAGAATTCCTGGTGGCTTTTTATATTTTCATAGCATTGCTGCTGTTTTTTTTTTGTTTTTTACCTCTGGTATAATGTTTGCCTGAGGGCTCGAATCAAGTTCCTCGCTCCCTGGGAGCTGAACGGAGAGACAATAAGAGATAAAATCAATTGAGGTAAATGGTGTCAAAGAAGTTTTTGGAGTTCAGATGCACCCTGAAATCCAAGAAAGCCTGTAATAACCAGTGGTGGAACGTAACGAAGTAAAAGTACTTCGTTACTGTACTTAAGTAAAAAAAAAAAGTTTATCTGTACTTTACTTAAGTAAAATTTAAGACCGGTACTTTTACTTTTACTTCACAACATTTTTAGAGCAAATATCTGTACTTTTACTTCGCTACTTTTTAAAAGTGTGTTTTACATTTTTTGTTACATTTTCGTCCAGGAATCTGAAAAATACAGATTTTTTTAGCGTATCTTGAAGCCGCATCGCCAAAATCAAAAGGAGACGTTGATCGGGAGAAGAAGTAATGAATCGAGGACCAATCAGAATCAAGAGTAAACATTTTCCGCATTCATTTAGCGCCAAAAAACTAACATTAAATATAGTACAAATTAAAAAGAGACAGAAGATTGTTGTTTGTTGTGTTATTTCTAAATAAAAGTTGAGCCGAGCACAGAGCAGGGGCGGATCTAGAATTTTCTAAAGGAGGGGGTGGGGCGTGAGGTCATTGACAAAGCCAATGTAGGGTGATTCCCCCCTCCCCAAAAAGAAAAAAAAAACATTAAAAAAAATAAGTGTAATTTTCCTGCATTTTGGTGACCATTTGCTGGCCCTGCTAGGGGATAGCTTGACTTGTCCCATTTCCTTTCTTCTTTTTTTTTTTTTTTTTTTTTTTGTGAACCAAAAGAGGCGGGACAGGGGGGTCACTCCCCTGCAGAGTATTTATGTGTGACCCTACAGCACAAAAAATAACATTTAAATTATGGTCGAATACTTTTACTTTTAACTTAAGAAGTAAAATTTACACCAATTACTTTTGTACTTTTACTTAAGTAGATTTTTTTTATTGGTACTTTTACTTAAGTAATTTTTTTGCCTACTTATTTGTACTTTTACTTAAGTACAAAAAGTGAGTACTTCATCCACCACTGGTAATAACTAACATTGATGGTTTTTTAAAAAATTCCAGTCCAATGTTCTGTCGTAGAGCTTGAAGACTGTAGATGAGTTCAGAAAGGAAACGTCTCGCATGATTTCATTTTTTTCCCACTTTCAGACAGGCTGTCATTCTTTTTGCATGCATGCTATGTGCAGCTAACGCTAAAATGAAAAAGCAGCGTCATGGATGGCCGGTGTGCGTGTGATGTATTTCATTATTCACTTTTATTTCTTTTTTTAACACACTCAAAGTCACTTTGGTTTTTCTTGTGGTTTCTCAAAGTAATCTGGGGTGGGTTTTGTAGATCTATCAAAAGCCCCAAATCTTTTGCCCACAAACACTACATGATTCTCTGATTTCAAGGTGTGATTTTCTGAAGTCTTTCAGATACCCTTCCTTAGCGCTAATTAATATGTAAAAATCACAGTTGTCATGGTTCCAAAACAGGCTTAATTAGTAGCGACAAGATGCTTTGGTGTTATTTGATCTTTATCAAAATCCTCTTTTTAATATTTATTTACGCCTCCACCTTTAGAGAAAACATTAAATACTCGGGCTGTGCTTGTGTCCATCCATGGGTCCATGCTTCCGTCGGTGCCTCAAATAGGGTTTTACCATTTATACCGAACCACATTGGGGGAAGGATGGCTCAGTGAGTAGGGTGACCGCCCTGTAACCGGAGGGTTGCTGGTTCGATCCCCCGCCAGGAGTACATGCCGAGGTGTCCTTGAGCAAGACACCGAACCCCCAATTGCTCCTGATGGTGGTTTGCTCCTTGCATGGAGGCATCCCCATCAGGTATGAATGCGTGTGTGAATGGGTGAATGTGAGCTACACTGTAAAGCGCTTTGAGTACCGACACAGGTGGAAAAGCGCTATACAAGTAGAGTCCATTTACCATTGCTGTGGCGACCCCAAAGGGAAATGCCGAAAGAAGAAGAGGTGCTTTGGCAGAACTTAATGGAGTCTATCGCTCTGGTTGGCAGTGGTGGTCCACATCCCTCCCACAGTTAATACCAAAAAGGTCAAATACTCTTGTGATAAATAGTCTTCGAATGGCACGAAATTTGGTGAAACATGGGATGTTCCATGCTCCAACACAATTACAGCTCACAATACATGCAAACTGCACCCGCGTCCAACTAGATGTCCTTTGTCCTGCCTCTTTAAAGCAGGCCTGGGATGGCTAACCAAACTGCGCCTGTTTAAAGATCACAGGACTTGCAGTAGTCAAATGAACCATGCTTTGATGGTCAAACTCACTGAGGCACAGTTCAAACACCATAGTGTGAGGCCACTTGCCCTCACCTAGGATCAGTTTCAGACAGCACTTAATATGGCAACTACTTTGTTTGCACACACATGCAAACTGGTGAGAAATACTTTGGGAGCCATTACTGTTAGGGCCATATACCCACCATCCTATTCGAAGTCTACCTTCTTCTTTCTAAACTCTTCTCATCGGTCACAATTTAGTTACGTGTATTGCTACATCTCAACTTGCACCACAGTCAATTTTTTTGCTGTCCTCACCCTTTTTTTCCAGCCCTCTTATTGGCAACCTTTCGTATGTCGCTCACGTATTAAAGTGCCATCTCAGAAGTTCAATCAATACTGTAGCCAGGTCTCACCAACCTGCACTGCTTTGTGGGCAAAAGGAGTCGCTGTGTTCTGCCCTCTCTCTCTGGGAAAAAAAAAAATACTGCAGCTTTAGCACTGCACGGATCAGAGAGCAGCTTGGTTAAAAGAGACAGCATCCAGAGTCAGATTATTTTTGGCTTTCTTCTGAAAAGTCGGTTTTCCTCCAAAAAACCGAGAGCAAGAAAAACACACCCACATGCATAAGTAAACACTCAAAACACACACACCTCCACACTCTGCTGCATTCTGAGATGGTACAAAAAAAACCCTATTTAAAAAGGTACCCCCCACAAACACACCATACCGCAAATAAATGCTTCATTTGGCCACTGAAGACATGAAGATATGTTTGGTTTTGTTCTCTCATCCACGACCACAACCAAGTAATCAAACAGTGAAAGCAAAAATCAGCACTACTAAGTACTAGCAAGTATTTAAAACAGCAAAATAGATGGCAGGGTGCACAGATGAGTGGAATCAGGAATCATCCCCAGGTGATCCTAATCAGGAATATCCAGGGCTCCCTCCAGTGGCAGGTGAGGGATCTGGAGGCGTGGTTAAGGTGGGATGGATTTCAAGTTGGCCTGTGATTTTCTCAAGTCTGATTTACAAAGTCTGGTTGTGAGAAGAAAGTAACGGTGGTTTTGATCAATCCAAAGTTTGGTTGCATGACAAAAGCAACATCGCGGAGTCTGATAAATCCCGCTGTAAACTTTTATTTGTACATCTTTTTTTGTCTCAACCTGTGACTTACAACCAAAAAAATCAAGTACCGTATTTTCCGCACTATAAGATGCACCTAAAAACCTTACATTTTCTCTAACGTCCACGATGCGCCTTTTAACCCGGAGCGCCTTATATATGGATTAATATTGAGCTACAACAGGTGTTGCAACTGCGGTAAGCAGCCGCCGACTCCATTTCCCCCGTAGAAGAAGTAGTGCGCGGTGCATGCTGGGATATATGAAAGGGCGTCTCATTTCCATTTGGTGTTTGTCTAAAGACCCGGAAATGGCTCCTACCAAGAGACACTGTTACACCGCAGAGTTTAAACTCAAGGCGATCGGTCATGCAGTAGAACACGGGAATAGAGCCACAGCGAGAGAGTTTAACTTCAACGAATCAATGGTGAGGAAGTGGAAGGAGCAAGAGATTGCGCTGCGCCAAGTAAACAAGACTAAACAGAGTTTCCGCGGGAACAAAGCGAGATGGCCACAGTTAGAGGACAAAGTTGAACAACCTTTACTGTAGCGCCTTATAATGCGGTGCGCCTTATACATGTATACGGAAAAAGTTTTTAAAAATGTCATTTATTGAAGGTGCACCTTATAATTGGGTGGAGACGGTGGCCGCGTGGTTAGCGCGTTCGCCCGCGGACCGGAAGGTCGCGGGTTCGCGTCCCACGGAGAGCACGTCTAGGGTCTTTGGAGAAGACACCTAACCCCCGCTTCTCCCACCATTGGCGCCGTTGATGGGCAGCCTGCTGCGGTGTAAGGAGTGCAGCAAACAAATTTCCCCAGTGAGGGATGAATAGAGTAATTCAAAATAAACAAAAAAAAAAAAAAATAATGCAGTGCGCCTTACAGTATAGTACAGAAAATACGGTAATTGATATTCACTGAGGCACAGATTGTTTTTCTGTTGTGTTTGTGTTGATTCTGCTTTCTTCATAGCTTGTGTAACGCCATGCTAAGTGGGACTATTAAATTATGTAAGAGTGCATGATTGGCTGTTTACTTATTTGCCCAGCGGAGAATTGTTAATCTGCTTTTGTCTCTATGGTGGCAAAGTAACTTTGTCTGTGCCGCACTAATCAAATATCTCCGTTTGTGTTATTGGCTGAGTTCTCTTTGTGTTTTATCAAAGCGACAAAGGTTAACAGGTGTTTCTCACAGTTGGAAAATATTATTGAAACCTCGTGGGTTAGAATGAAGTAAAGACTAAGAATCACAGTGTATTGTTTTATTGGCAATAGAATGGAGCAAGAGATGGATGGGTAGATTAGTGCGGTATCCCCAATACATAAAGTAATCATTCGTTTTTTTGTAGTGAAACAAGAGCACGACTCCGAGGTGTCAAACATTACACCTCCATCTGCCGTAAAACACAAACTCTGTTAATAATGAATAGTTGAGGTTTATGTGTTAATCGGATTGAAGCAGCCACACCGTTTATGTAAAGTTTTTTTTTAATTTTGTGACGCCAACCCTAACCCTAACCAACATGGGGTTAGAGTTGCCTAACCCTAACTTCAAACTTTGAAGTTTAGGGTTGCCTAACCCTAACTTCAAACTTTGAGACATTAATCTTTAGTTGCATGACTCTGAAAACCTTATCAGTCCATCTATAGTTGGTATAGTTGTCATTATACTTTTTTACCCATGATTTTAAACCGTTGTGGTGACCGAAAGAAGAAGAGAAAAAAAAAACAAATAAAAAAGAGCAGCAGATCTGGGGACTAAATGGATTAAATTGATAAAATCCATTTTTCAGCTCAAAACTGAGTATTTTTGTGAAGAATAATTTTATCTTTTTTTTTAACATATTGACTCGTATATACATACATATGTATATATATACATACATATGTATATATATATACATATGTATGTATATACGAGTCAATATGTTAAAAAAAAGACAAAATTATTTTTACATATTATTTTTACATATAAATATGTATATACGTACGTATATACATATATGTATATACGTACGTATATACATATATACGTACGTATATACATATATGTACTATATATACGTATGTATATGCTATACGTATGTATATTATATACGTATGTATATGCTATACGTATGTATATTATATACGTATGTATATTATATACGTATGTATATTATATACGTATGTATATACGTATGTATATACGTATGTACGTATATACATATATGTATGTATATACGTACGTATATACATATATGTATGTATATACGTATGTATATACATATATATACTATATATACGTATGTATATGCTATACGTATGTATATTATATACGTATGTATATTATATACGTATGTATATACGTATGTACGTACGTATGTACACACGTATGTATATGTATATGTGTATATGTGTATGTGTGTATGTGTGTATATGTATATGTGTATATGTATATATGTATATATGTATATATACATATATATACACTCAACAAAAATATAAACGCAACACTTTTGATTTTGCTCCCATTTTTCATGAGATGGACTTGAAGATCTAAAATTCATTCCAGATACACAATATTACCATTTCTCTCAAACATTGTTCACAAATCTGTCTAAACGTGTGATAGTGAGCACTTCTGCTTTGCTGAGATAATCCATCCCACCTCACAAGTGTGCCACATCAAGATGCTGATCTGACATCACGATTAGTGCACAGGTGTGCCTTATACTGCCCACAATAAAAGGCCACCCTGAAATGTGCATTTTGTTTTTGCTTTATTGGCGGTCTGGGGACTCAGAGCCAGTCAGTATCTGGTGTGACCACCATTTGCCTCATGCAGTAAACCGAGATTCATCCGTGAAGAGAACACTTCTCCAACATGCTAGACGCCATCGAATGTGAGCATTTGCCCACTCAAGTCTGTTACAGCGTCGATCTGGAGTCAGGTTAAGACCCCGATGAGGACGACGAGCATGCAGTTGAGCTTCCCTGAGACGGTTTCTGACAGTTTGTGCAGAAATGGTTTGGTTATGCAAACCAATTGTTTCAGCAGCTGTCTGAGTGGCTGGTCTCAGACGATCTCGGAGGTGAACCTGCTGGATGTGGAGGTCCTGGGCTGGTGTGGTTACTCGTGGTCTGCGGTTGTGAGGCCGGTTGGATGTACTGCCATATTCTCTGAAACGCCTTTGGAGACGGCTTATGGTGGAGAAATGAACATTCAATGCACGAGCAACAGATCTGGTTGACATTCCTGCTGTCAGCATGCCAATTGCACGCTCCCTCAATGCTTGTGGCATCTGTGGCATTTTGCTGTGAGACAAAACTGCACATTTCAGGGTGGCCTTTTATTGTGGGCAGTATAAGGGACACCTGTGCACTAATCGTGATGTCAGATCAGCATCTTGATGTGGCACACTTGTGAGGTGGGATGGATTATCTCAGTAAAGCAGAAGTGCTCACTATCACACGTTTAGACAGATTTGTGAACAATGTTTGAGAGGAATGGTAATATTGTGTATCTGGAATGAATTTTAGATCTTCAAGTCCATCTCGTGAAAAATGGGAGCAAAAACAAAAGTGTTGCGTTTATATTTTTGTTGAGTGTACATTTTTAAGGCACTGGCTCTAGCAAGTAGCTGTGGCTAGCAATTTCAAATTTAAATAGTCACTTTTGATTAAAAAAAAATGGAAAAAAGTAAATTTCTAACTTCCTTAATGAATCATTTGGCACCGAGAAAACATTTCAAATTAAAAAGACACAAGTAGTATCTTTTCCATGTTCAGACTGTTCTACCATTCCTCATCTGCCATTCGTTCCCACTGGCACATCTCCCGTTAATGGATTATTAATCATATTTAGTTTCATCTGAAAGTCTCAGACAGAGTTCCCTAGGTGCTAGCGGGGTCATTCAGCAATCAGCAGGAGAGAGCTTGTGAGTCAGCGAAGATGACATTCCCAAGGTAAAAATGTCAGAGTAATACTTCTAAATGTTCTGCAAAAAAAAGACTAAACTTACTCATGTTGTGACATCATCAATCAGGAATTTTAAAGTACATCTCTGTGTAATTTTGTTCCAACTAATATAAAATTTTCTATAAAAAAAAAAATATGCAAAAAGGGAAACTTAGGAATGAGTGTGAAGCGGCCGGGATGGGAATCAGCGCCTCCAAATCCGATCATGGTCCTCACCCATGAAAGGGTGGAATGGCCCCCTGCAGGTCATGGGGTCCGCCCCAAGTGGAGGAGTTTAAGTATCTTGGGGTCTTGTTCACGAGTGGGGGAAGGATGGAGCGGGAGATGGACAGGCGGATCGGTGTGGCGTCAGCAATAACTAGGACGCTGTTCTGATTTGTCATGGTAAAGAAAAAGTTGTGCTGAAAAACAAAGCTCTTTATTTACAAGTCGATCTACGTTCCAACCCTCACCTATGGTCACCAGCTGTGGGTGGTGACCGAAAGAATGAGGTTGCGGATACAAGCGGACAAAATGAGCTTCCTCCGCAGGGTGGTCGGGCTCTCACTCAGAGAATGGATGAGGAGTTCTTCTATCCAAGAGGAGCTCAGTATCGAGCCGCTCCTCCTCCAGATTGAGAGAAACCAGATGGGGTGGTTCGGGCATCTGGACAGGATTCCCTTCGAGCGCCTTGGTGGTGAGGTGTTTCGGGCACGTCCCACTGGGAGGAGACCAAGAGCCAGACCCCGGACCTGCTGGAGAGACTATGTCTCACAGCTGGCCGACTTGGGAACGACTTGGGATCCTTCCGGGTGAGCTGGAGGATGCAGCCAGGGTGAAAGAAGCCTTTGCTGTTGCCCCCTAGATCCGGTCCCGGATGAGTGGAAGATGACGAAACGGAACGGAAAACTTAGGAGACAAAAGTAAAGTAGAACATTTCTTTAAATAACAGAGAACATTCAGAAATATAAGGAAGGATGTTAATCTGTGGAAATCTAAAGGACAATGAAAGATTCACTGCATGAAAACAAAGTGTGCGTGCAGAGATAAAGACAAGTACACAGTGAGTGATTGTGTTATTGGATCATGCACATGTTAAGCACATTAAAACAAAGTTCCCATCAGGGTAACGTCATTAGGGCACAAAGCTGTTTTCTACAATCACACACACGCGCAACACGGTGGGAATGATTAATTGAGGTTACATGTGAGAAAACTGGTGTGTATTAGATTTCCCCACTCCTGAAATGGAAATTGGGTCTAATTTAATTTGATTTAATCCACGTTCTTGTGTTTTGACTTTGTAGTCCTGTCCTCTAACACAACTTCTTTACATTCAGCTTTTTCCTCCGGAGGGAAAAGTCAGTTTCCTCCATCTAACCTTGTCTTCTCCATCTCAAAACAACTAACTTCATGTCCTCTTTCACTACATCCATAAATCTCTTCTGTAGTCTTTTTCTAGGCATGTATTGCCAAATACAAATACAGGGAGAAGAGATAAAGAAGGTGGAAGATTTTAAGTACTTAGGATCAACAGTCCAGAGCAATGGAGAGTGTGGAAAAGAGGTGAAGAAGCGTGTGCTGTCAGCCTGGAACGGGTGGAGAAAAGTATCAGGTGTGATGTGTGACAGAAGAGTTTCAGCTAGAATGAAAAGGAAAGTGTACAAAATTGTGGTGAGACCTGCCATGCTGTTTGGTCTAGAAACAGTAGCACTGAAGAAAAGACAGGAAGCAGAGATGGAGGTAGCAGAGATGAAGATGCTGAGGATCTCTCTGGGAGTGACCAGCACATGTTAGAGGTTTTGGAGATAAAGTCAGAGAGGCCAGACTGAGATGGTTTGGACATGTGCAGAGAAGAGAGAGCGAGTACATTGGCAGAAGGATGCTGGGTTTGGAACCACCAGGAAAGAGGACTAGAGGAAGACCAAAGAGGAGGTTCAAGGATACAGTGAAGGAAGACATGAAGATAGTTGGCGTGACCGAAGAGGATGCAGCAGATAGGGTTAGATGGAAGAAACTGACTTGCTGTGGCGACCCTGAAGGGAAATGCCGAAAAAAGAAGAAGAAGATTGCCAAATACAGAGGTCCACATTACACTGGTGCCCATAAACCAATGCATATAATTTATCGATAGCTGAGGCAGGGACTCAGTGGTAGCACCTTTGCTCTTAGACCGAAAGTTTTCCTGAAGTTTGTGGGATTGAATGCCACTGAGCTCACCAAGCAACAGAGGGATGACAGCTAATCCCCTCTCTCTCCCACCATTGGCGCCATCCTGGCAGCCTGCTGCTGTGTAATGCAGCACACAAATTTTTCCGTTGAGGTATAAATAAACTATGCATTATTATTGTTGTTATCAATATTAAACCACCAGCTCCTGGGAAACTTTTTTGGCATATATCATGGTAGTTTAAAAACAAAAAAGATCAGTTTAAAATGTTCTGATCTTTTTACATTTTCTCAGGTTGTCTGGCAAGAAAATTTGCTCATTGGCTTGTTTTATTGTAACCATAGTTACCAAACAACATGTTCTTCTCCTTTGCCTCTTTGCTGAGTGCCTGTTAAAAGCAAGCAGAGCTTGTGACCCCACTATCTTTATATCATCCATTACTACTTCCATAAACCTTTTAGGTCATCCCCCAGAGTTGTATTGTCGAATACAGGGGTCTCCATTACATTGGTTGCGATAGACCTGTAGTTCCTAGGGAGGGTTTTAGTAGGGCAATTTGTTGCTATTGATACCAGGCCCGGTTCTAGCTCTCAAAATTTGGGTGGGCAGAATACATTTGAAGGTGGGCGTACAAAAAACACATATACACCCTCTTCAATTTGTGGACTTGGGACCATCACAGAAGGTGCACTTGCATCTCTCTGAGGCTGAATTATATGTATGTGTGTGTGTGTGTGTATGTGTATATTGTTTTTTTTTTTTTTTTTTTTTTTGTCTTTTTATTGTTTTTGATGCATATATAAGATAACAGGAAAACTACTACAGCATCAGTCGCCTACTTTTTTTTGCAAAGATTGTCACAAATTCATCCATGTCTAATTTATTTGTGATGGGTTTTTTTTCGTGGGCCAAAATTACCAGATTTCTTTTTCTATTGTGAAGCATAGCCAGAGAATACTCCAGCCAGGGTCTAGTGCGGTACCAGGCCGGGTTAAACGAACAAAATGTACTGCCAAATGCGCGTTTTTGGGTAGCTAGCTAACACGGGCTGCGTCGGGGCGGTAAGGGAAAGACCCGTACCGGCATAGTCCGGGGGTGCAACGGCCTGTTAAGGTTGGACTTGTGGACAATTGACAGAGGGGCTGATGTTTGTGGTGCTCGTGTGACTAAATACACCCTCCGTGAGGCCCGCCGAGCCAGCCGTGTCTATGGCGGCGGAGGCGCGAGCCGTGTCTGGGGCGGCGAAGTTAGAGGTGCAACAGCCCGATTGGCGGCTGTCTGTCACACCACTAGTGTCCGAGCGAGCCGCAGAGCCGCTGGGCGTGGGCTTGACTACAGGCTTGAAGAAATATCAAGTTACCTAAACGCTAAGAGGAAAACCAGGGAATCAGAGTTCCGCAGTCAGAAGTTAACGTGTGTTTTTGAGCAGCAGAGTGTGGGAAAATTGACAACTTGCCTATTTATGTCAAAAAGGCAAGGGGGCGTGACCAAACAGTGCTATAAGCCTATGTATGTAACGCAACATTTATTTGTGTTTAAAAACACCCAATAGGATGCTGCTCATTCTCTGTGACTTTTTGATTGGGTGGGCAAGCCATCAGTTTGGGTGGGCACTGCCCACCCTTGCCCATGCCTAGAACCGGGCCCGATTGATACAGTATATTGTTAATATTGTTAATTAATGAAGCGGTTGGTAATGTGTTTGTCTGACATCCATTTATTTATTTATTTTGGTAGATCACTAAGTTGGGTTGAAATAAAGTTGACACTTATAAAAATATTTCTTTGCAGTTTTTCTAATTATGCAATTTTCCTTCTTGTTAATCGGACCTATTTTTATACAATTAGTTTAATCTACTCAATATGGGGGGATCGGAACGCAACAGGAAATTTGCTGGTTCGCATCCCACTGAGTGCACGTCTAGCGTCCTTGACGAAGACACCTCGATCCCCATTTCTCTCACCATTGACGTCGTCGTGGCGGCCTGCTGCGGTGTAGGAGTACAGCACACAAATTTCCCCACTAAGGGATGAATAGAGTGAGTAAAATATATATATATATATTCATACTGTCTTGACAAATAGAAGAGTGCTCAATGCTCCAAGGTATTCTGCACACATTTGCTAAGTAACATTTGCTTTTTTTGGTTAAATCATAATTCAGTTTGAACACATTTCCTTGTCTACCAGATAGAGATGTATTCATGTCATGTTATGACACTAATTAGATTAACTTCACCACAGTCTCTAATTTAAACCTCATCATTCCACTTGATCGCTTTCTAAAATGGCTCCGCTGTTTAGACTGCTGTTAGACTGCAAACTTCCACGCCTCAAGTAAAGGCAAGACAAGTTTATTTGTAGCACAATTCATACAAAACGTAATTCAAAGTGCTTCACAAGAAGAAAAAAAAGCATTAAAATCACAAAACATAGAATAAAAATGTTTTAAAAAGATCAAAAAAAAAAAAAAATTAAAACAGATAAAAAGAGTTATTAATCAAAAGCACAGTTAAACAGAAGTGTTTTCAGCCTAGATTTAAACATTGTCACAGTAGAGGCCTGTCTCACGGCCTCAGGAAGTTTGTTTACAGACTTTTGCAGCATAAAATTGAAATGCAGCTTCTCCATGTTTAGTCCTGACTTTAGACACCAGCAGAAGGCCGGTCCCAGAGGTCCTCAGAGTTCTAGATGGTTCATGTTTAGTCCTGACTCTAGGCACCAGCAGAAGGCCGGTCCCAGAGGTCCTCAGAGTTCTAGATGGTCCATGTTTAGTCCTGACTCTAGACACCAGCAGAAGGCCGGTCCCAGAGGTCCTCAGAGTTCTAGATGGTTCATGTTTAGTCCTGACTCTAGACACCAGCAGGAGGCCGGTCCCAGAGGTCCTCAGAGTTCTAGATTGTTCATGTTTAGTCCTGACTCTAGACACCAGCAGGAGGCCGGTCCCAGAGGTCCTCAGAGTTCTAGATGGTTCATAAGGTACTAACATATCACAGATGTACTTTGGTGCTAGACCATGGAGAGACTTAAACACAATCAGAGCAGCTTTAAAGTCTGTTCTCTGAGCCACAGGAAGCCAGTGCAGAGACTTGAGCACAGGACTAATGTGATCATATTTTCTAGTTCTTGTTAGGACTCGAGCAGCAGCATTTTGAATAAACTGCAGCTGTTTTAAAGCCTTTTTGTTCAGACCAGTGAGTAGACCATTGCAATAATCTAACCTACTGGAAACAAATGCATGGATAAGAACCTCTAAGTCTGTTTTAGAAACCAAACCTCTGATTTTGGCAATGTTTTTAAGGTGGTAAAACCATTGTGCTTTTCCTCTCATGGCCAACATAGAGTACACTTTACCTCACCTCACTTTTCCTCCTGTTTCTACTGTATATACGAATCATTTTAGAAAAGTGGGAAGTTTTTTGTTTTTTTTTATGATGCTTCACCTTCTCAAAGCTTTTGCTTTTCACCCTTTTGAGCATCAATGAATTGTCAGCGTTTGGCAGCTGCTCTCAACGCTCCAGGACGATGCTTGAGATATTGTTTGAGGAGTCTATTAAACCATAAGGCTTTAAATTTTACATGACCATTCAGAATTCTTCATAAGAGTTTTCTAAAGAACTAAAACGATTCGACAAGTTGACTGGCTGAACCTTTGTATCCTTCAGTTTTCGTTCTTCTAGACCACCCAGCTCCATATGTAGAAAAGGAGAAATAAGTTTGGACAAAATCACTCAATCCTAAAAGTTTATTTTTTTCTGAATCTGTAAATTTGGTGGATGTAATTATTGGTAGTGGTGGAATGTAACGAAGTAAATGTACTTTGTTACTGTACTTAAGTAAAAAAAAAAATAGTGTATCCAAGTTTTCAAATAGCAACTGTTCTAATTAAAATTCTCAGTTTCTAGCTGGCCTGGTAAGACGTTTGTCCAAAGGGGAATGGGTTTAAGCCGAAGAAAAGCAAAATACATCCCTTTTTAAGCTGACCGCAGGTGGATGGAAACATCCCTCTGGTTTACTGTACACACAGTCAATCAGCATGCAGAATAAAATACATGCAAAATTGCACCAAAAAAAAAAAGTGAAATAGTAAGAGTAGATTGTGTTAGAGGTTGGGATCACTATAAAATACTTTGTTACGAAGTTTGATTATTTCCCAAACTTTAAACATGCGAATCACTGGTATAAGTGAAAGCTCCTGAAGATCTTATCTTGTTTTCAAAATCCATCAGACTGATTTTCCAACCGACCAAATGATCAAATCCATCTCTTCTTGGAAGAAATTTTTTACACAGAAAACATCGCTGCTTTTCAATAATTGCCTGACAAACTCTGTGATAAGCAAAGCGGCTCCCTCTAAAAGCCACGGGCAGGCCTGATTGGATGTGTGTCTAAAAATATGCGTGTGTGTGTAACCGCATAAAATCTAGGCTACACGCTGCCACGTACTCCAGGGTACACTGTCTCCTTAACTAGCAGCGGTGGTCAAAGTCAGCCCACGGTGAGCAGATGGTGATTGGCTGTGTCCGTTTCTCCCCGAGGCACTGATATAATCACTCTTGGTGTGGCATTGTTGCACAGCGTAGAGTCAACATCCCCCGTACACCGTCCCATTTACCACAATGCCTTTGCACTCGTTAAAGCCCCTTCCCGGTCCCACACCTGCAAACACATCTGTATGCGTGCATGTATGAGTATTGCACACAGCTGACACCTCCCCGCAGGGGTAAATATAAACCCAAAATACACTGGCAAGCTTCTTTCTGGACCAAGGCAATGGAACAAATAAGGACGGGTGAGTGCATAAACAGCTGGGGTTGTGTGTGTATGTGTGTGTGTGTGTGTGTGTGTGTTCATGGTGGCCTTAACTGTTTGCTGTGATGACTGAACACTCCAGAGGGAATCCTCTGAAGCCATTTTGAAGTGAGATGATTGTTTGTATATGCCCATGAGTTTGTTTCTGTCCCAGTTGTTCGGTGGGTAACTATCTGCCTCCCCTGCACCCGCATTGGGGTCCTCTCCCAGTGGTTACCAGGACCAACTGGGATTTTAGATGCTGGCTTACTTTCTTCTCCTGACTCTGCAATAGGTTAATAACACCACTTCTAGTAGAAATTTTGATTTGATCTGATTCACTTTGGGAATCATGCAGCTTCTGAGGACAATAAAGAAGGAGTAAATAAGTCGTTGGTTCGAACGCATGCTTATTGTTTGTTGCAGTTTTGTGTGTCGGATTGTTAAACAATCACAAAACAACAACTGCTTTTTGCGGATGGTGTGGTTCTGTTGGCTTGATCAGATCATGATCTCCAGCTCTCACTGGATTGATTTGCTTTAGAGTGTGAAGCGGCCGGGATGGGAATTAGCGCCTCCAAATCTGAGACCATGGTCCTCGCCCGGAGAAGGATGGAATGCCCCCTGCAGGTCAAGGACAGGGTCCTGCTCCAAGTGGAGGAGTTTAAGTATCTCAGGGTCTTGTTCACGAGTGGGGGTAGGATAGAGCGGGAGATGAATAGCCGGATCGGTGCGGCATCAGAAATAAGTAGGGCGCTGCATCGGTCCGTCGTGGTAAAGAGAGAGCTGAGCCGAAAAGTAAAGCTCTCGATTTACAAGTTGATTCATGTTCCAACCCTCATCTATGGTCACCAGCTATGAGTGGTGACCAAGAGAATAAGATTGCGGATACATGCAGCCAAAATGAGCTTCCTCCGTAGGGTGGCTGGGCTCAGGATCGATCTCAGGATCGACCTCAGGATCGGATCTCTGCTTTTTGTGGTTGATGTGGTCCTGTTGGCTTCATCCGGCTTCCTCCGCAGGGTGGCTGGGCTCTCACTCAGAGATCGGGTGAGGAGCTCTGCCATCCGGGAGGAACTTGGTGTTGAGCCACTCCTCCTCCAGGTCGAGAGGAGCCAGTTGGAGTGGTTCGGGCATCTGGTCAGAATGTCCTCCGAGCGCCTTGCTGGTGAGGTGTTTCGGGCA
Organism: Neostethus bicornis; assembly: GCA_902685375.1. Taxonomy (NCBI): domain Eukaryota; kingdom Metazoa; phylum Chordata; class Actinopteri; order Atheriniformes; family Phallostethidae; genus Neostethus; species Neostethus bicornis. The sequence goes on from LR738552.1 coordinate 4,323,719, forward strand.
CGTCCCATGAGGAGGAGACCAAGAGGCAGACCCCGGACTCACTGGATAGACTATGTCTCACAGCTGTCTGGGGAACGACTTGGTATCCTTCCGGGTGACCTGGAGGATGCATTCGGGGTGAGAGAAGCCTGGGCTTCCCATCTGAGGCTTTTGCCCCTGTGACCCAGCCCCGGATGAGTGGAAGATGACTGAACAGAACAAACAAAACAACAAATGAATATGAAATAAAGACAAGTGGCAAAAAATGCAAACAGACGTCTAAAAATACTAAAGCTCTTCTTCATTTTTATTTGATTTCCTTAAAGTCAGAAGTAACTTCTATGGTTTTAGTTTTTGGATGTTCTCACTGTGTCCGATAAGCTTTGGGGATTTTAAAGTTTCTGTCCTAAATTCTGATTCTGACTTGTTGTGATGGCTCACTGGCATTTCTTAGCTTCATTATTATTCATGTTCTGGCCTGTTTAAGTCCAACTACTGAACTTTGGCAGTTTTTCTTACTTTGGCTCATCTTAGTAAAGACTAATTCAGCATCTCTCTGACATTCTGTTTCTTCTGAACTCTTTGGAGCCAACCTTGTCTAATATTTCACTCCATTTCATTCCTAACTGCTTTTATTCCTCTAATCAATGCTCTGTTGCTTTGATGAGGTGAACACGTGGTTTAATAAAGCAAAGCAAGCTTCTCGGTCATAGCCCAAATCAGTAGTTGACAAACTGGGGCTTTGCAGCTTGGGCTTCTTCTTCTTCTTCTTCCATCATTTCCCTCCAGGGGTCACCACAGCAAGTCAGTTTCTTCCATCTAACCCTATCTGCTGAATCCTCTTCGGTCACACCAACTATCTTCATGTCATGTTTGCTGTGGCAACCCCTGAAGGGAAACACCGAAAGAAGAAGAAGATTGTTTCGTTCCGTCATCTTCCACTCATCCGGGGCCGGGTCACGTGGGTAAAAGCCTCAGACCAGAAGCCCAGGCTTCTCTTATTCCGGCTGCATCCTCCAGCTCACCCAGAAGGATCCCGAGTCATTCGTCCGGGGTCTGCCTCTCGGCCTCCTCCCGGTGGAACATGCCGGAAACACCTCACCAGTGAGGTGCTCGGAGGGCATCCTGACCAGATGCCTAAACCACCCCATCTGGCTCCTCTCGACCTTGAGGAGAAGCGGCTCGATACCGAGCTCCTCCCAGATGGCAGACATCCTCACCCGATCTCTGAGTAAGAGCCCAGCCACCCTGAGGAGGAAGCCGGATGAAGCCAACAGGACTACGGCAACCACAAAAAGCAAAGATCCGATCCTGAGGTCGGATTGTGTCATTCCAAAAAAAAAAAAAAACTTGCAGGAGAAAACTAAAAACTCCCTGTTAGGGACTTCAATAATCTATTAAAAAAAAAAGGGTATATTTAAGACTTCTTAAAAGTCAATATCAGATCAAGACTGCATCTATGTGGGACTTGTTCAGCTCAAAAGATCACTGTGCATGTGAGACGCTGTACATCCCGGTAATAAACTCTTAGGTCGGGAAGGTGAGGACAGCTTATCCGTAACAGGCAGCAGGCGGTAACGGTGAGGCCAACAGGTGTTAGGGCTTCTTTATCTTCAGTGGCTAAAACATTTAGACTTGCTTTAGCTTGTGGGATTTTACATCGATGAGCTGTAGAATCTAAAGCTGAATCTCAACAGATTTGAACACCTTTATTGTGCACTTTAAGCCTTAAACCTCCTGAAACTCATTCAGTACTGTTTTCTTTAATTTTTTTTTTTTTTTTTTTGGTATTTTGTTGTAGTTTTTGAGGTGTTGATATCATTTTGGGGAGGTTTATAAATTAAAGAAAGAACTAGAAGTTTTAATCCCTGTTAATTCAACTTTGAGTGATAGGGTGGGATAAATAACGACATGGTGACCCATGTGACATAAATTGTTCATTTGTTGGTCATTTTGAGATGGAAGTAAATTTAGGTATGCAGGTGGTGAGATGGGAGGTGGTGGCTCAGTAGTAGCACATTCACCCGCGGACTGGAAGTCAACCGGAAGTTTGCGGGTCCAATTCCCACTGAGTTCAAGTCTAGGGTCCTTGTAGAAGACACCTAACCCCTTTCTCCCACCATTGGCGCCGTCGTGGAAGCCTGCTGCAGTGTGGTAGTGCAGCACACAAATTTTTGCCGTTGAGGATGAATAGAGTTATGTTCCGTTATGTTCTGCTCATCCAGGGCCGGGTCGCGGGGGCAATAGCCTCAGACGGGAAGCCCAGGCTTCTCTCACCCCGGCTGAATCCTCCAGCTCACCCGGAAGGAGCCCAAGTCGTTCTCCAGCCAGCTGTGAGATATAGTCTCTCCAGCAGGTTCAGGGTCTGCCTCTCGGTCTCCTCCCGGTGGGCCATGCCCAAAACACCTCACCAGCGAGGCGCTTGGTGTGCATCCTGACCTGTCTTTTTGAGGATGATGTGGTCCTGCTGGCTTCATCGGAAGAATAGAGTATGTAAAAAAAAAAAAAAAAGAAAATCTCACACAGTTACCTACTAAAAAGCTTAAATTACCAGTAATACCCAATCAAATAAAAGCAAAGTTCACTCAGTAAGTCTGTGGAACGCACCCATTTTTCAGATGAATCTTCAAATAAACACATGGCAGTAATTTGAAAGCTTGAATGATCGGTTCTGCTTCTCAGAGTGGATTATGACTTGTTTAACATTTCTGAATGTCATTAGTTTAACTGCTATTTAAAAACAGCATCAGATCTTTTTTTTCCCTCAAAAACATGTAATCTACTCAATGATGCTTAAGCTTTCACAGCGGTTTCTAAAGGCAGTTTTAACTTAAGTTGAGGTTGTGGCACAGTGGTACATTTCTAAAATTATTGGATGTGTCACAAAGCTTTTTCACAAATTCCTGGTACTCATGCTGTGTCAAATGTACTGACTACTGATCTGTGACTTTAACCTCTGCTTGTACAGTTACAACACCAAGAAAATCACACGGTTACAGCTTCAAAATGGGACCCAAACCAAAAAGGAATGAAATTCCTTCTTAAGCTTTTGCTACAAGGTCAAAATTAGCATCTGCATGGTCGACTCAGAAATACACAGCGTGCAGAGTGAGAATTAACATCTTTATAATGCAGTGCTAGTCCCCATATTTGCAAGTTATTGCCATTATTATCCACAAGCTATCATCACCTAATCCTTCATGTAAGTCTGCTTGGTGTCCACTGGCCAGCCGTGATTGTGTGGGAGTAAACGATAGCTGGATTATGCAGATTAAACCCCGACTGCTGGATGTGACTCCTGCTCTGACTGAAGTCTGCCATGTGAGCTTTTGCTCGTTTTTCTCCCAAGCTTCGTCTCTCTCCTGTCACTCTTCCTTCCATCTCTCAGCATCTGATCATGGCTGCTAGCTGCTAGCTTGGCCTATTTACCGCATCCACTGTGTACGAGGCAGCTTCAATAAGATATTTCATAGCCCAGTGTCTCTTTGTTGGCGCTTTGAAGCTGTCTCTTGTTATTCTGCTGCTTGGTGAAGGTGCCAGTTAGCTTGGATCGGATTTCTGCTCTCAGTCAGCAAGATCCATTGGTTATGCCCCCGAAAGTTAATTAGCATTTGGGCTAAAGCAAGTTTCTGCTGCATGAGCTGCGTGACAGCTCTGATTCCTGCATGGATGAACCAAGACCTCGTGTCAACATATCTAGATAACATAAAGTTTATATACAGGAATACACGTGGTTTGTTTGGCCGTGTACTCAGAGGAACACCTGGAGATGTTACTGTGTGCTCACCAACCTGCAGGATAGCAGATAAAGGATTTTTTTTTTCTGTTAATATACAGTGCAGCAAAAAAGTATTTAGTCAGCCACCAATTGTGCAAGTTCTCCCACTTAAAAAGATGAGAGACACCTGTAATTTCCATCATAGGTACACCTCAACTATGAGAGACAAAATGAGAAAAAAAATCCAGTGTTTGGGATCATTGTCATGCTGAAAGACCCAGCCACGTTTCATCTCCAATGCCCTTGCTGATGGAAGGAGGTTTTCACTCAAAATCTGACGATACATGGCCCTGTTAGTTCTTTCCTTTACATGGATCAGTCGTCTTGGTCACTTTGCTGAAAAACAGCCCCAAAGCATGATGTTTCCACCCCCATGCTTTACAGTAGGTATGGTGTTCTTTGGATGCAACTCAGCATTCTTTCTCCTCCAAACACGACGAGTAGAGTTGTTACCAAAACGTTCTATTTTGGTTTCATCTGACCATATGACATTCTCCTAGTCCTCTTCTGGATCATCCAAATGCTCTCTAGCAAACTTCAGACGGGCCTCACCGGGAAATTTGTGTGCTGCATCACACCACAGCAGCACCAATGGCGCCGTCATGCCACCTATGACAGCGCCATTGGTAGGAGAAACGGAGGGTTAGGTGTCTTCTCTAAGGACCCTAGACGTGAACTCAGAGGAATTGCAAACCTGCAAACTTCCGGTTAACTTCCGGTTAATTTCTGGTCCGTGAACGTACGCTCTAACCACTGAGCCACCGTCTATGTGGACAAAAACATTTATTCAATAGAAGATAATTTATATATCATTTTAAACCACATTATCTGATCCAGGTACGGATTTGAGTCGATCATAATCACTTTATTCTCATAATTTCATGTAGGTTTTTTTTTTTTTGTTACTGGAAACAATATTACTGCCTCTGAGTTGAGTTTGTTTGTACCTAGCACAGATTACGTGTAAACTGTCCATTGTAGCAGCTGCTATGCATGAAAAAGTCAATTAAAATTTATCTCAGGAAAGCATCTATTTATCGCTTTTAATCCGTCAAGAGTTAAAAAAGATCCTTTTTGAATTTGTTAGACTTGATCGTCCTGAAATAAAACCTTGTTTACTATTCGTGTCCAGCAGGTTAATAAAGATCATCAAGCCAGCTTATTTTTGTGCAGTATTTTGCTTAGACGAATATGTGTTTGCTATTATTATGGTTCAATTTTCTTTCAACTATCGTTTATGTAGAATTTTTGATGTGAATAACTGGTTGGAAAAAGCAATAAGTGCACATTTAACTGCTAAATTTGACTATAGTTAAAGTACAAAAAGTTATTTGATTTTAAGAGTTGGCTTTATCTAATTTGGAAATAAAACTGTTGCGTTGTATTGAGGACATTTCTGACGGTCTGGTTTGTAGATGCCTGGTTTAAAGGCTTTAAGGTTGAATAGTTGTTTAAAAATGTCCAGTTTTGTATCACATTTAGGTAGTTAAATTAGATTTCTATCATCAGTCAATCTCACTGACAAACATTGGATGTCATGATCCCTTCATCTGCCACCAGAGGGAGCCCTCATCACCCTTATTAGGGATACCTGAGGATGATCTGTCTGATGACACACACCTATGGATCCTGGTGCCTATTTAAAGGCAGTCTCCTCTGACCTTGATGTTGGGTCATTACAATCATTCCCAAAAACTTGGCTGCCTGACCAAGTTTTTTATTGAATCGTTATATTTTTTGGACTTAAAGACATTCCTTTGGATTAATCCTGCACTTTTGCCTTTATAACCTTGCCTGACGTCTGTTAAATAAATCCCGTTTATTCCCTGCATTTGGGTCCTCCTCCTTCCACATCTCCACATCACTCTGAGGAGCTGCCATGGATGGATGGATCCAACAGTTCTGCTCATAATATTCTATTCATATTTTTCCATATATAGATATATTTTACATTCTTTTTTCTACTTTATTCACATAGGTCCATCTGAGACTTGCAGCTGCTTTGCATGTGGGTGAAAGAGGTTGTTTCTGGAATGATAGGGTGAGTCGGGTCATTGGTATGGAGAACATTGCGTGCACTCCTCACCAGACTGTGTAGCCTGAGTTGTAGTGAGGTCTTGGAGAACACAGTGTGGCTTCAGATAAGAAAACACTGACAAATGAGCAAGAGCTTATTTTTATAACCGAGAGCAGAGAGAGAAATCTTGGCTGGCAAAAATACTTGTAAAGGAGGTGAAAATGACAAACCAGGGAAGCAGCTCAGGTTGAAACAAAGTGGGGAGAATAAAAATAATTTGAGGATGCATCTTTAAAATATACAAAAATGACATAAAATGATGATCACATTTTTAGATTTTGACAATTTGTGATTAAAGTGATCCCAAGCTTTCATTTTCCAATCATATTTGGACTTTTCACCAAAATTGTTGGGCATTTTTTGTGGATTTTTAAGTCTTTATATCTTTTGTTGTGTTAATAACCATTCTGGCTGCATACAACTGCGTGATGGAAGTCAACCGGAAGTTCGCGGGTTCGCATCACACTGAGTGCACGTTTAGGGTCCTTGGAGAAGACACTCATCCCCCCATTTCTCGCATCATTGGCGTCATCGTAGGTGGCAGCCTACTGCAGTGTAGGAGAGCAGCACACAAATTTCCCCGGCGAGGGATCAATAGAGTGAGCAAAAAAAAATTAACAAAGTATTTGTTGGGATGCACAAGTTATTCCAATTAAAAACAGGCCGATCCAATAGATCAACTGCTGCCCACCCCATGTACGAAAGTTTGGGAAATTTGACAATTGTACTTAATTAACCAATGGGAGTACGAGGTCAGACCATGATTCAGATGAATTGGCAGTTTCTTGCTCCCAGTTTCAGGAGCGTTTCTGTTTAAAAAAAAAACTCTCTACTGATGGGCAAAGTGGTTGGGTTGGAAAACTTGACCAGACCAATGATGTATTTCTGGGTACGAAAATTTAACATGGCGCCATCCGGAAGCCAAAAACGGTGAATGAATTGATTTCATTTTGATGGAGCTGTGATTAATGGGTGAGGTCACACCAAAGCTACCGCTAGTGATGCAAACAAAAACCCCTTCAGGCCAATAGAAAAAGTCTAATTCACTCCCACACTTCAATCACAAGGGGGCAGCACAAAAAAACGCCCCAAAATGTTTTGAAGTTTAGTTACTTTTGAACAGTGGTGGAACGTAACAAAGTAAATGTACTTCGTGACTGTACTTAAGTAAAAAAATTGTGTATCTGTGCTTTACTTAAGTAAAATTTAAGACCTGTACTTTTACTTTTACTTCACTACATTTTTTGAGCAAATATCTGTACTTTTACTTCGCTACTTTTTAAAAGTGTGTTTTACATTTTTTGTTACATTTTTGTTCAGGAATTTAAAAAATATAAAGTTTTTTTTTTTAGCGCATCTTGAAGCCGCATCGCCAAAATCAAAATGAGCAGTTGACCGGGAGAAAAAGTAATGAATCGAGGCTCAATCAGAGTCGAGAGTAAACATTTTCCGCATTCATTCAGCGTGAAGAGCAGGGGCGGTTCTAGGATTTTCTGAAGATGGGGTGCGGGTGGGGGGCGGGAACGGGAGGTCATTGACAAAGCCAATATAGGGTGACTGCAGAGGTGTCAAGTAACGAAGTAAGTCTACTTCGTTACCTTACTCAAGTAGAAAATCTCGTTATCTTTACTTTAACGAAGTAATTATTTTTTTGTCTACTTTTTACTTTTACTCACTACTTTTTTATGCAATTATCTGTACTTTTACTTCGTTCATTTTATAAAAAGTAGTCGCTACTTTCGCCATTTTGTCACCGTTAAAAAGCCGCGACTGTTTGTCGGAGTTTTTTTTTTTTATGAACCCTGAATGCATCAAACAAAGGAACAGATGAATGATTAGCTGAAAGGTCCAGTCAATCATTACTTTGGGGCGAGTAGCCCCGCCCACAAACTTTTAAAGAGCAGGGACGTCAATTTCCGTGTTTGAGACTCGGGCTCGGAAATCAAAGTGTTTCTGATGCTGCAACACTGAACTTTGATTGAATTATCAATTTTTTTAAAAAAAACAACAGCAAAGAAATGTTTTTTTTATTATTATTTTCAGTCTGCGGTTATTGTAAACGTCTTTGCTGAAAATGTTGTAGATGGTATTTTCATAAAAATAACTTTGATCTGTGACGCACTATTTTATTTTTAGAAACAAAGCTGATTGAACTGATTAATCCATAAATAGTAGTGGATGAAGTATTTGTGCTTAAAAGCATCCAAAATGTTATTGATTAGTTTATAAAGACTGACTGAGGAGATTAAAACTACACATCGCTTAGATTTTGTATCATGTAGATGTTTGGGTTAACATTAAAAAAACCTTATATGTATGTACACATATATATGTAGATATGTATATATGTAAATTTATATACACCGTCTCCTAGGTCCCGCCCCTACTGTTTTTTTAAAATCTTGTTTCTCTGGTTATTTTTTTCATTTTTACAGTTCTTAAAATTTTAGAAAAAGAATTCAAGGATTTTGCCTCCTGTGTGTTTCCTTCACTCCCACTGCCTTACGAGTGCATGTAAAGGGTGTTATTTTGTCAATGGGCGTGGTTTTACTGGGTGTACGATATTTTTTGTAAAATACGATAATTTTACGTCATTAGTACGATAATCCAGCACCTCCCACCTGGCAACGCTGGTTCCAGGTGTCACGCAGGCTTTATGTGGCACTCCCAACCTTATCAACTTGATAAAGACTATTCAGTATTGCCTCAAAGAACTTTGAAAACTAGCTGCCTTCAAGGCTTAAAAAAGCCTTTTGGTCATTTTTTTTTTCATTTATTTATTTATTTTTTTTTACATTGAGTGTGTTTGTGTCTTGAAGTTGGTTAAATTAGGTGATGCAGAGTGAAGCTTGGTAGCTGAAGGGACGTTACATAATGCCCTGCTTATATATTAATACATTTGATTGTGTTCATTAATCGATTTCCAATAAAGATTATTAAGAAATAAATGTTTCTGATTCATAAAGTTTAACACCAAAACACTTTCATTTATTATCATATTTTCTGCTCCTTAAAGCATGTGGTAATAGTTAAAAATATGTTCACACGCTTTTGTTAACAATATTCCTTTTTTTCTGAAAATTACTTTTACTTTTTTTACTTGAAGTAGTTTTAAAATAGGTCACTTTTTACTTTTACTTAAGTAGAAAACTTGAGTTGATACTTCTACTTTTACTAAAGTAGTTTTTTAACTCGGTATTTATACTTCTACTTGAGTAGAAAATGTTGGTACTTTTGACACCTCTGGGTGACTGGGGGCCTCCCCCCCAGAATATTTTAAAAAATAAGTGTCATTTTCCTGCATTTTGGTGGACCATTTGCTGGCCCTGCTAGGGGATAGCTTGACTTGTCCTCTTTCCTTTCTTCTTTTTTTTGCGGACCAAAAGAGGCGGGAGAGGGGGGGCGGGGTCACGCCCCTGCAGAGTATTTATTTGTGACCCTGCAGCACAAAAAATAACATTTGAATTATTGTCGAATACTTTTACTTTTTACTTAAAAAGTAAAATTTACACCAATTACTTTTGTACTTTTACTTAAGTAGATTTTTTTTATTGGTACTTTTACTTAAGTATATTTTTGCCTAATTATCTGTACTTTTACTTAAGTACAAAGTGAGTACTTCATCCACAACTGCTTTTGAAACATTTTTATACCCGTTTGACAGTGAGACAAGATTCTAATAATTTGTGTCATTAAATTCAAACTAAACTCACAGAATGAGTTTTCTGTAACTGAACAGTAAAACCTTATTTACAACTTTGACAGCAGTAATTACTTATGACGGGCAGCCTTATTATCTCCTGCAGAAACCTGAACAAGAAGTTGCTTGGCACCGCAGTTTAGCTCCCCATTAACCCCCATCACCTCCCTGACAGGTATGTGAGGTGGCAGTGGCCAAACGCAGGGTTTGCACATGACACATTACAAGCTGCTTGATCCGGAAAACAGCTAGAGGAATGCAACCAGAGCTGCCAGTCTTTGCAGGGTGATGTGAAAACAAAAAGAAACAATCTGAGAGCAATGTTTTCCTTCCCATTAATTTTAATAGTTTGCTTTGAATACAGATTTGAAATGAAACGTATAGTTTTAATGTATAGTTTGAATTTCATTATGCAGCGTGAGCTTGTTTAATGGCCCAATTCTGAACGTATAAACAGCCCTAAATTAAGGAGCAGAATTGGAATTGTCTAACCTATAAAACAACAACCTGTAATGTTTTATCTTTACTATAATGCTCTATGACTTGTGGGATGTTGTAATGACACAATATTTAATTTAAATCTGCACAGAAATCCAGCCTCCTAACGGCGCGCTATCAGACTGTGTGGGTGAAAAATAAAAGAGTATTCCAGCAAAACAAGTGGAGTTTAATTATCAGATGCAATTAAACTATTTCAATAAAATATTTAATCATTTTTATTTAATTAGTAGCTGGACAATTAAATTAAAAAGGCAATCAAGAACATTTATACCTGCTTCAACTAGGGGTGCACTGTGTGAAATTTCGAGTACTTGGAGAAAAACATGGCTCGTTTTCAAACAGTTTCTTAATTTTTTAAAGACCCCCAACTTGGATGCATTTTGTTCCTATTTTGAAATAAAATCAGTTGATTACAAATCTATTAAGAAGTCACTTTGAATGCTAGCTTACTTAAAATGCCAAAAAAAAAGGCCTCTTATTCTCAGCTGGAGTGTTTAAAGTCACTTCATGTTGGCAGTACCAAAAGTTTCATTCGATATCTGCTTCAACATGTTTTTTACACTGCATTATTTACTTCTATTATGCACATCTTTGACCTCATCAGAGGGAACCCCAAAAACAGAGGTGTCATTATGTCAATTGTGATCAAGCTGTAGCTCAGAAAAAAAGTTAAATAAATTGCTATTTTTTAAAGAACAGGTTGTCCGGTGAGTAAGATCGCCTTGTTACCTGCTTACCATCACCATAGCAACAAACAGCATAACCCTCTATTGTTGTTTTTCTCTGCCTCTGTCGCATATGCAAAATACCCAGCAGAGCTTGTGGATTAAAATTATATGTAGTTTTGATACATTAAAAAAAAAAAACTTTGAGAAATTTATTGAGATGAGATGACCTTTGAGATCGATTTGCTGCCGAGTGTGAAGCGGCTGGGATGGGAATTAGCGCCTCCAAATCCGAGACCATGGTCCTCGCCCGGAAAAGGGTGGAATGCCCCCTGCAGGTCAGGGATAGGGTCCTGCCCCAAGTGGAGGAGTTTAAGTATCTCGGGGTCTTCTTCGTGAGTGGGGGAACGATGGAGCGGGAGATCGACAGGCGGATCGGTGTGGCGTCAGCAATAACTAGGACGCTGCATCGGTCCGTCGTGGTAAAGAGAGAGCTGAGCTGAAAAGCAAAGCTCTTTATTCACAAGTCGATCTACGTTCCAACCCTCACCTATGGTCACCAGCTGTGGGTGGTTACCGAAAGAATGAGATCACGGATACAAGTGGCTGAAATGAGCTTCCTCCGCAGGGTGGCTGGGCTCTCACTCAGAGATCGGGTGAACAGCTCTGCCATTCGGGAGGAGCTCGGTGTCGAGCCACTCCTCCAGGTCGAGAGGAGCCAGATGGGGTGGTTCGGGCATCTGGTCAGGATGCTCCCCGAGCAACTTGCAGGCGAGGTGTTTCAGGCACGTCCCACCGGGAGGAGACCAAGGGGCAGACCCCGGACCCGCTGGAGAGACTATGTCTCACAGCTGGCTGGGGAACGACTTGGGATCCTTCCAGGTGAGCTAGAGGATGCAGCCGGGGAGAGAGAGGCCCGGGCTGCCCGATTGAGGTTGTTGCCCCGTGACCCGACCCCGGAACAAGCTGAAGATGACGGAACGTACGGAACTTTGAGAAACATATTGTTGAGACACTTAAAAATTTTAACGTTGGATTGCATATTAAAAAATTGAGTTTTTGTTGTCCCGTTCCGTCATCTTCTGTTTATCCGGGGCCGGATCGTGGGGGCAACAGCCCACGCTTCTCGCCTTAGCTGCATCATCCATCTCACCCGGATGGATCCCGATGCGCTCCCCAGCCAGCTCTGAGACATAGTCCTCATCAGAGGGAACTCCAAAAACAGAGCTGTCCAAGACTAGCAGGTCCAAGGTCTGCCTCTTGATCTACTCCCGGTGGGATGTGTCTGAACACCTTACTAGCGAGGCACTCGGGACCACATGTCTGGTCAGGATATCCTGATCTTCCTACGATCCAATGATCCTAGGAGCTATCGCCTCCCCAAATCTCTCAGTGTCAACAAAGATCCTCAAAATTTCTACCCTGGACAGAAAGAACAGTCTGTTTGGTCCTTCTATTAGGAATCACTAGGTCGCTTCTAGAAGTGGCACAGGAGCAAGTGTTGCACTTTATAAATTAGACTTGGTTCTTTTAAGAGGTGTCCAGTGCCCATGGCACCTCACCAGGGAGACCTCCTAACCAGGTGCCCAACACATCCCACATGGCTTTTTTCTACACAGAGAAGCAGTGGGTCTGCTCAGAGCCCATCCTGAGTGGCAGAGCTCCTCATCCTAGCTCTAAAAGAGAAGGGGTGGTGGATTTTTGGTTGCGCCCTCAACTGGCTCATTAATTTGAAACAAGTGAGAGGAAGTTGGGATATGTTGCAAACTACAGGATTGTGGTCCTCAAGGATTGGAACTGGAGGTATAAAGGTTAGTTTTCAGTTTAATTTTGGTGCGCTGTTGAAAGAAGTATGGTCTCTTTGAGCCCAATTATAATAAATAAAATCAAACAACCGCTTACAAAATAAAAGCAAACGTGGTGAGTTCAAAGAGAACTGGGACAGTATTTGAAAGAGTTAGTTAACTGTGGCTAATGAACACTTAACCTCCCTGTTGAAAGTGTGTTTTAACAAGTTTTTATGTGACGAATAAAAAAATTGTTTCAATATTACATTTGGTCCATAAATTGTTAGATCAATAACAATCCTTTCCTGGTTGATTTAAAAAGGAAGGATTAGAGTTAAACAGGCATCAGGTGCAGAAACCGAATAAAGGCTGTTAGTCTGCAATGTGACGCTGATGACCTGAAGGTGAATGAGAGCAAAGAGATACTGAGTTACAAAGAAATGATGATGCATTTAAAACGTCTTTATGTTAAATGAGATAGTTCGAGGACGGACCGGGAACATAATGGGGCTTTAAACGAGACAGTGCTCATCAAAAGGTCGAATGTGTAACCACTATTACCTACGAGAATACCAGCTGTGTGTGCATGACCACTGGAAACCTTATTTTCTGACAAAAAACATATTGCATTTGCCAATCGGCATGTCCAGAGACCTGCTGTACATTTATATGTGAAGTCTCCATACTTTCATGTGTGGAGATTTTTCATTTTAATAGTTTTTAACAACAATGTTAAAAATTGTGGGACTACACCAAGGATCTGCTCTGAGTTCTTTGCTGTTTGCTATGGTAATGGTCAGGCTGACAGATGAGGTCAGACAGGAATCTCCATGGACAATAATGTTTGCAGATGATATTGTGATCTGTAGTGAGAGGAGGGAAGAGGTGGAGGAGAAGCTGGAGAGGTGGAGGTTTGCACTAGAAAGAAGAGGAATGAAGATTAGTCAGAGTAAAACAGAGTACATGTGTGTGAATGAGAGGGATCCAAATGGAAAAGTGAGGTTACAGGGAGAAGAGAGAAAGAAAGTGGAAGATTTTAAGTACTTAGGATCAACAGTCCAGAGTGTGGAAAAGAGGTGAAGAAGCGTGTGCAGGCAGGCTGGAACGGGTGGAGGAAAGTATCAGGTGTGATGTGCGACAGAAGAGTTTCAGCTAAAATGAAAGGGAAAGTGTAGCAGCGATGAAGATGCTGAGGATCTCTCTGGAGTGACCAGGATGGACAGGATCAGAGGAACAGCACATGTTAGAGGTTTTGGAGATAAAGTCAGAGAGGTCAGACTGAGATGGTTTGGACATGTACAGAGAAGAGAGACCGAGTACATCAGAAGAAGGATACTGGGTTTGGAACCACCAGGAAAGAGGACTAGAGGAAGACCAAAGAGGAGGTTCATGGATACAGTGAAGGAAGACATGAAGATAGTTGGTGTGACCGAAGAGGATGCAGCAGATAGGGTTAGATGGAAGAAACTGACTTGCTGTGGCGCCCCCTAAAGAGAAATGCCGAAAGAAGAAGAAGAAAAATAACAAAAGGAAGAACCTGAAGTTTGCAATACAAAAATATATTTGTTTGTTTAATCCACCTATGGTTTACTGAAGATGTTTAATTAACCAAAATACTTAAGAGCCACTTTGAATGAAATGCTTATCTGAAAAAGCAGATAAAAAAAAAGATTCAGATTGAGCAAGAACAAAAAAAAAACTATAAAAAAACGTGGGGGAGCCAATAGGTCAGTGGTAGATGTTTGTCCTTTGTCCGGAAGTTCGCCGAGTCGAATCCCACTTAGCACATGTTTAGGTGTCCATGGGGAGGACATCTAACCCCTTGTTTCTCCCACCATTGGCGCCATCATTGCAGGCTATTGCGTTGGTGCAGCACACAAATTTACCTGGTGAGGGATGAATATAGTACGTAAAAATAAAAAAAAGCAAAAACCAATTATCACAGTGAATAGAAAAATTCTATTGCAGTACATTTTCAAGGTAGAAGGCAGTACTGATGACTTTAGGCCAAAAATGATCAGGTCGGACAAATTTACATAATGTCAAAAATTGCACATAAAAGCGACAACATGTAAGAGCATTATTTAAATATTTAATTCATTTACGTTTTGGCGTTTAATTGAAAAGTAAAAGCTCTGTTAAAAAAAAATCAGTAGAAGCAAGCAAGAGTTGTTTTATTTTTGAACCCCTAAATTATTAAACCAATTGGGTTTTTTGTAATTTGATTAACTGTTTTTTTAAAGAGCAAAACAAGTCAACAAAATCTTAATTTCAGCCCATTTTTGTGAGACTCTCAAAGAATGTATGACTCTAATTCAAAGAAAGTTTAGTTTTACATCCTCGCTATAAAGTTGTCTGGGGACTTCAAACTGCAGCATCATTTATCAGACGGAGCCTGTTTTACTCTGCAAGTAAATAATCTAAAGCTGCAATAAGTCTCCTGGTGTCTTAACAGTTTGTTTCCAAGGTTATGTTTTCCTCGTCAACAACTCTAGCAAACATTAAATCGCTAAAAAGCTCTTTAAAAAAACCTAATGTACTCTTTTCTAAGAAAGCCAAGTTTTAAAAGACATATAAGTACGGTAAAATGTTAACATAAAAGTCCAAACTGTGAAGAGTAATGTACCGTATTTTCACGACCATAAGGCGCGCATAAGTCTCAAATTTTCTTCAAAATGAGTGGTACGCCCTATCATGCAGTGCCCTCTATGGGATTTGTGATTTGTGGATGTATTAGAGAACTATGAGGCGGACGCAGTTGAAAACATGAGAGCATTAGAGGGAGAAGTGTGGAAAATTTAAAATTAACGAGTCAATGGTTCGTAAGTGGAGGAAGCTGGAAAACGAGCTGCGACAGGTGAAGAAGACGCAGCTGAGTTTCCGGGGAAATAAGGCGAGGTGGCCAGAGTTTGAGGAAAGACTCCAGCAGCGATGGATGACCAGAGGAGACCACAGTTTCACAAAGGGTGGAAGGCAGTGCTGGGCGAGATACGCCACAGTTTGCTAGTGGATTTTAGATGCTTGGGCTAACGCGTCTGCTGGCACTGTTGTCCGAGCTTGCGCAAAAGCAGGTATCATTTCCGCGGAGCAGTAAGGTACAGAAAGTGACTCTGGATGGATTTGATAAATGACTTTATGACGACTGTAACTAATATTTAAATAAAGCCAAACAAACTCAGTTTTGCTCCCGATCTATTTTTAAATACGCACACTTGTGTGTGCGTGTAAGTGCGTTGTAAGGCGGACATTGTAGAGCAGACCTGGCCAAATTAAGGCCCGCGGGCCACATCCGGCCCTTTGTACGTCCCTGTCCGGCCCGCGTGAGACCAATCATAAACAGCATGAATTAAACTTTTTTTTTTTTTTTTTTACTTTTATTTTGAAGTTTTATTTTATTTTGAAAAGCGTTACGTCGCTACATATGCACATCGTAGACTTTTACTCCACCCTCAAAGAGGAGAACTTTCCACACCTGAGGAGGCATGCTCAGAGGATCCTAGTCCTCTTTAGATCTACCTATCAATGTGAACAGACATTCTCAGTTAAGAAGTTCAACAAATCCAAACACAGATCCTCTATGACTGATGACCACCTCTCAGCTGTCCTTCACATAGCCACTTCAGACATTCCGCCAGATTTCAATGCCCTTGTTCAAGCCCAGAACAGACTGGATTATTCTCACTGAAGAGGTAACATGAGGTGGAAAGCATTACAAGTTAAAAAATAAATTGCACTGGTTCAATTATTGTTTTTCCACAGTTTGACATAACCTAATATACATATTTACAGAGTGCTTTATTCTTCTTATTATCAGTACCAGCTATGTATTTTACAATCAAAGAAAGTTGGTGGCCCTCTGACACAATTCAGGCTTCTCATGCGGCCCCTGATAAAAATTAATTGCCCACCCCTGGTGTAGAGGATATGTATATAAAACCCGTGCCCTATCATCAGGTGCGCCTTATGATTGTGAAAATAGGGTAAAAGTAATTGAAGGCAACAAGATCGTTTGTGTCAGAAAGCAGCCATTAGACGGGCATGTAGATCACAGTACAGATCTACATGCTTCTTCAGAAGGATCTTTAAGCTCGTCAGCCTTTAATCAAACCTGTTTTCCTTCAACCTCGTCTGTGCTTGTCAGCTCCAGCAGCTGAAAAAAGATAACATTTAAAAGCAGGGGAAAAAAAGAAACCGCTAATCATAGCTGATCAGCATGTTAATGTGGCATGAATGAAGAAAAGATTTGTGAGACGCATACCGGTGGACTTTCATGTACACTCATAGACACACTGACAGGCTTTGTTTCCTGGCATGCTTTAATCTCCCCCCCAGCTGAAAAACTCATGGCCATCTCACTGCTTTCTTACGTTTTTGTGTTTTGTTTTTGACTGTAGTGTTTTATTTTTTTCTTGCCACTTGCACCTGTTGGGCAGTGAGCATGTGCAACTATTTTTAAAACTATCATCCACCACTTCCTCTTTTTGACTCAAAAGGAGGACATGGTACCATTATCGTAATAGCCTTCGGAAAATATTTTACATTAGGGTTCCCATCCTACGTTCTCACCCTAACCAATGGTCACCAGCTGTGGGTGGTGACCGAAAGAATGATATCGCAGATACAAGCGGCCGAAATGAGCTTCCTCCGCAGGGTGGCTGAACTCTCACTCAGAGATTGGGTGAGGAGCTCTGCCATCCGGGAGGAGCTCTGTTTTGAGCTGCTCCTCTTCCAGGCCGAGAGAAGCCTGATAGGTTGGTTCGGACATCTGGTCAGGATGCCTCTCGAGCGCCTTGCTGGTGAGGTGTTTCGGGCATGTCCTCCCGGGAGGAGACCACGAGGCAGACCTTGGACTCGCTGGAGTGACTATGTCTCACAGCTGGCCGGGGAACGACTCGGGATCCTTCAGGGTGAGTTGGAGGATACAGCCCGGGTGAGAGAAGCCTGGGATTCCCTTATAAGGCTGTTGCCCTCGCGACTTGACCCCCGGATGAGCGAAACAGCTAATGATAGAATATTTATTTGTCACTTCACTACATTTAAATGTAGAATTGCGTTTGAATAAATAAAATAAACAAAACACACACAAATAAGATTAAACTACTCCTAAACACAACCTTATTCTTCCATTTTTAAACGTTACTCTTACAGGACAATGACAGAAAATGAAAATGAATTTGCCAAAATCTTTTTAATTGAAGAGAAGGTTCTTCTGTGTCAGGGTCACAGCTTTGATCATGATTTTTTTTTTAAATATTTCACAGCTTCAAAGCCTTAAGAAACCAAAACAGACGTGAATCTCCTCCTTTACAAAAGAGTTTAAAAGTTGTTTTTCCAGCTGTGGGTCCTTGGGTTTTCTAAATGGTTTCCTCAATCAGCACCACCATTTTAAAAAGCCACTTAATGTTGTTATATTTCATGGGCTGTAAACTTGCAGCAATTACTGCCCCTTATGTAGCGAGTCGTAATTAGCGCTCTCGCTTCTATTTATTTATTTTTTTTTGCTTGTCCATTACTGAAAACGTTTGATGTGAATTAAAAGGATTTTTGTGTTTCAAATTTGAGAGAAACTGATTATTTTCCAGCATTAGAGCGAGCCCGACTGGGGTAATCATTTCTAAGAGTCGGCTATTTTCTGATGTTATTTCCCACGAGATTTATCATTTACCCAGAATTCCCCAATTCACTGCAGTGCATCTTAGCTTG
The DNA here is from genome assembly GCA_902685375.1 of Neostethus bicornis. Taxonomy (NCBI): domain Eukaryota; kingdom Metazoa; phylum Chordata; class Actinopteri; order Atheriniformes; family Phallostethidae; genus Neostethus; species Neostethus bicornis. The sequence goes on from LR738552.1 coordinate 4,341,909, forward strand.
TGTGTGTTTGTAGAGTCAATAAAGTAAATGTGAACGTTGTGTACACAGAGATTCTTCTGCTAAACAAGGTACGTTAAGTAAGACTTATTACAACTGGTAAATCCACAGTTTGAAACAAAGAAAATCCTTTCTTTAGCAAATAATCACCATAACTGTATCAAAACCGAAGTCGGAGCCACAAGATTCTCTTTACCTTGTAAATATGCATCGGTTTATTGATATTTCAAAACATGGAGGCCGATTGTGTAGAAAAATAGTTTCAGAAAGACAATGGCTGGATGAATTGGGAATGTTTTAATAGCCAATCTCTGATTCTGAGTGTTAGGTTCTTGTATCTTTTCTCCATTTGGATTGCCATTAGGCTTTATCTATTCTCCTCCAACTTGTTTATTGGTAGGTCTTCTTCCCCGAGAAGAAGGCTCTAAAGACAGAATGTCCTGTTTTTGTTTTGTTTAGTTATTACTTTTATTCAATGTGTGTTTCTGTCTAATGAACTGTGTGAAGCTCTTTGAGTATTCTACTACTGCAATATCCCAACCGCTCATTCTAATACAATGATTCTGAAAGAGTTTTGCAACAAACCAGTGACCTGTGCTGAGTGTACACAGCCTCTCATATGATCCCAGGCAGGATGGACCTCGGTAATGCTAGTTTGGATAAGCAGTTCAGGAAAAGGATGGAAAACTCTAAAAGGACAACCACGTGAAATGAGAACCAATGAGCTTTAAACAAAGAAACATGAAAGTTTGTGAGCATTGTCTGGAATTTCTGTATCAACGGGACCATCTCTGGTAGGGTTACTCAAAATCCTTACTTTGGTTCCACACAGACCGAGGCCATTCTTTCCGAATCGGGCAGTGATTCCCTGTTCCCTCACCACTTAAATTCTGTGTCTCGCAGATCATAGACTCGACTTTGCGCAGTAACTGCTTTAGATAGTAGGGGCAAGGTATTACAAATTCCTCGCTGTTTCATTAAAAAAGGTGGAGAAGAATTCGATGCCGCTGCTACCTGGTTCCACCCACACTAACAAGCTAGTGCTTCACTCTCCTTCAATGTGAATTAGAGTGGAGAACTGAATGAGAGTAACAGAAGTCTATAACACATAGTACACGCATCTGCACCATATACATTTTATGTAAATACACAATGAATCAGCAGCCTGATACAGCTGACTGTTTCTTTCTCACTGTTGAATCAATTTGACCTCCAGCATTAGGGTTTTATTCGCTCCACGGTTGGCAGGTCCTTTTTTGGTTAAACCAATTGCTGCTTTCTTGTCTGGGCCTGACGTGAAGTCTGTAGCGTGTCCAAACTGTCTTTTCAGAAAACAGTGCGTAAACTTTTTCCGTAGGTAACATCTTTCCCCTGAATAAACCTTCTAAACACTGTGTTCACATTTCGGTTTACTGTATAGCCCGGCGTTCTCAGCTCATTGTAATCCTATAATAATTCTATCAATTTATGGCATAGTTAGTGGAGTAAAATTAAACTGAGTGAAAGGCACTTGGTGATGCCAGTCTAGTTATTGAATTGGTACTATTTGCACGGAATGAGCCACCTGTTCATCGTGGCGATTATTATATAAACTACGTTTTTTTTTTCTGCAATCTGCCTTTTATGCCATTAGGTGTCAGTCTAACTTGGCTTTAACGCATCATTTTTAATTATATCCAGTTCCTTACAAAGTAATGAAAACGATTTTTGTACCTCCGTCTGATGAAGATTATAAAGATAATGGTGGAAGCGCTTTATCATTGCTGAGAAACTAAGTAACAGCTTTCTTGGAGAAAAAAAAAGCTGCATGGTGAATTGGCTTGCCAGAAACCCTGCAGTGCATCATCACTCAAGACTAGCTTAGGCCCATTAAATCATTTGGTCCAGTTGTCTTTTCTATCCACAGCCAGGCAAGTGAAAGACGATTAAGCATTTAGTACATATGGTTTTACTTCAACCGGACTTTGCTGAAAAGGCAACACTGTTAACTCATGAGATCTGGGACAGCTTAAGGGTGAGGACGAGGTTTTGACAGGGGAGGAAAAGTTAAAAAAAAACTTGAAAAGCTGATCAACAACTCAAAATCTACTCAGTTGCATACTACAACTGAGGTTGCAAACTACTCAGGATGTGGTTTACCGCAGTATTTCTATTGTAATTTCCCCCAAAAATAAATGGTTCCCAGTCGCTGAGTCCAAGCAGATTGTGCTACAAAGAAAAGTACTTTACTTTAATCCCGGTCATTGTGTCTGGGTGACTTGTCTTTTGAGAGTGCCACACTTACGGATGTCCTAGTGGTGCCTGAGCAAAATCTCAAGCCGTGAAGAGGGAAGTGGGGTCTCGTAGTTGCAGCAGAACAGAACATCCAGCTCAGCAGGCTGCTTGAGAAACAGATGGTAAGAACAATTTGTCCAACAAGTCAGCCTGCAGACACTTGTGAGAAGACAGCAGGTTTGCTTTATCTTTTCACTTGCACCAAGGGTTTTCTCCACTCTGTGGAGACTGTGAACTTTGTCCCCACTTTGCATCAAAAGGCGTTTAGATGGAGCCAGTCAGGCCCGGAGGCAGAGTTGTGCTTTGGGATGAAACGGTAGATTCCAGAGAGCTGGGCTGTCTGCTCTGTTCCCACAGAGGGACAACCACTACTGTCAAGGCCGAAGGGAAGTTAGCTGGGTCGGATAAGTTTGTTTTATGTGCACAAAAAGAAGAGCTTCATGTCCATGTGGAGCTTTCTTCAAACAGAATCTATGATCTTTCTAATGTGTAAAGCTCATACTCTCATTTGCATTAAGGATTTTAGTTGTGTGATGATAATAGACTCCTAATGCAAACATGTCCCTTGTTTTTGAAGCAGCCGGCTGGTGAGCAAACAACTGACCATCTAATTATTGCTGATAAAGAGTAAACAACCAAATTTTCAAACACATGTTGGAACAATCATGAGGAGATTAATAGTCTCCAATGAAGCTGCTGATAAACGTGGGGGGCTAATGAGTGAGCCATGTTTAAGTAACTCATAAAAAACTTCTTTCGATGTACGGTGGAGTCATGCTTAGCACTGGTGTCTTACATCAAAACAGCCCAACAGGACTCAGCAAAGTAATTAAATTAGTTACATTTATGTTTTTGACTATTTTAAGGTCTATTGATTATAGGATTGGAAGATCTACAAGTGGATTTGTGCGGGCCGTGCAATGAGAAGGACAGCTCGGTCAAAAAAGAGAAGCCCTCGATTTGCCTGTTCTTCTGCGATCTGAGTCGATGGTTACCAAAAGGACATGATCCAGAAAACAAGCAGCCGAAATGAGCTTTGTGTGCCGAATGGCTGGGTTTCCTCTAGAGACACCATGAGGACGTCCGCCATCCAGGAGCCAAATAGAGTTTTTTGGGCTTCTTCGCAGAATATTTCCCAAATGCCTAGCCGGTGAGGTGTTCCAGGATGTATCGGGAACCCAGAGGCAGAGCCAGGGTCTACTGGAGGAACTTTATCTCACAGTTTGGGACACTCCAATGTGGATAATGTGGCTTAGCTAAGGGTTCCTCGTTGAGGCTGCCAACCCCGCACAGCAGATAAGAAGAAAATACAATACGATCCAAGAGAGCTAAAAGGTGGAAAAAGACAGGGACTTTTTTTCCCCTCCCATATTTGTAACACAGTCCATTTCACAGACTCTGAGGAACACAGTATCTAATCTCTCACAATCAATGCTGTGGTTAAAAATGCACACTCAGGCCTCAGAGGACATTTGACGAATTATTAAAAGTGAACCCACAAGATTTAGTTGTTATTCTGTTTACTGGAATCTTATAACATTATGAAACCTCCTAGCAGATACTGAATATTTTATTTGTTCCTGTTTGTATTAAGTTCTTGCCAAAGGTAATATCTCACACAACTATTTAAGGGAATATTGATTGGGTTAAAATATTGACCATACACAAAGTGTTGTGACGTGAGAAGAAGGAGGAGTCAAACGCAGTACTTCAAAATAAGGTTTATTGAACACCTTTTGAGTAAGTCTGTAAAGCAAAAGGCACAGGATTAACTCAGGATTTCAAAAGTTCAAATAAGAACAGAGTCCAAACATGGTCAGGCAACCAGGGTGACCTGGCTGGAAGGGATTGTATGACCCAACATGGAAGTCCGTGGTGATTTGCCTCAAATAGATGGCAGGGTCCACAGATGTGTGGTATCAGGAATCAATCTCGGGTGTACCTAATCAGGGTGATGAGGAACATCCAAGGCTCCCTCTGGTGGCAGGTGAGGGGATCACAACACAAAGGACACCAAAGGGTCCGTTTATCATTCAGGTTCAGACCTTTACTTCATTTCTTTGCAAGTATCGGGATGTTCACCATTTGTCCTTTCCCAGCCAGACATTTGGAGTCATGGGACTGAGCAGTTATTGGAATTTGGTGTTTGTATGCTTCGGCCCACAGAAAGCACTCGAGCTGACCGTGCTTCCATAAGATTGACCTGTTTTGGGGATTTTATACAATAATATGACATATTCATCGATTCATCATTAATACAATTTGTGAAATAGGGTAGGGATATTTTTCAACGCCTTGGTGTCGACTTATTGTTGTTCGTCATATGTTTACGTGGATACCTTAGCTTCCTGACCATTGTTATAAGGTCTACCTTTATTTGTAAAACAGGCTGACAAGTCGGCATTCATGCTTACCTCATCACCATCCTAGGCCAAACATGGCAGCTCACCTCAAAGATGATGCTTTCCATCACTCTGCCTTCTCAACTCCTCCTGGGCTGGCGGGATGCGTTGGCAGCTGTCAGGCACAGAGTGGCATGCAGCAAGGTTTTAGACTTCCTGGCATTTTGCCCTCTCTCACTGACAGCAGCTGAGTGACATTGGCTGCCAGTCTTTCGCAGAGATTCCTCGTGTTCAGGGTTCCAAGTGTTATCATTACCGTGAGGACGGGTGTCATCATTTTCTCCCTTTGGAACATGGAAGTGCTCATAGCGAAAGTGGCAGCATCGTAGTGGCATTCAGCGTTGTGTGAATGACAAGATATTATGGCAGCTGTAGAGACAATGGCTCATGCTCACTATGGGCCATAAAAGTGATTCATGTGCTTTTTTGCTCTGTTTCCAAGACAAATCTACAATTATCTGACTCAACCTTCAATGCCCTTTGGTTTGGAGGAAATGGCCTCAACCCTGCGTATGACGAAGAGAGATAGAAAACTAGCATTTATAAAACGAGAAATGGGAATGAATTTTAATTGCTTCAATGCATCCAGGGTGAAATTCATTATCAAATTATCTTAAATAACATTTTAATCACATTACCTTGTAATGATTATTAAAACATTTGAGGGACGGTTTACGAAAAGTTGTTTAAGATTTATCTTTATGCAAACATTGGCCAACAAAACCTTGAAAAGTTGTCCAATAAACTCGCTATTAAACGTAAAAAGTTTATTTGAAGGACTCTACTAATAACATGTGTTTACATAATAAATTGTCGATTAAAGACTAATAACTGAGTTTGTTTTGTACTTCGTGACCCTTATCATTGTTCTACTTTCTTCTTCTCCTTTCGGCATTTCCCTTCAGGGGGCGCCACAGCAAGTCAGTTTCTTCCATCTAACCCTATCTGCTGCATCCTCTTCAGTCACACCAACTATCTTCATGTCTTCCTTCACTGTATCCATGAACCTCCTCTTTGGTCTTCCTCGAGGCATCTTTCCTGGTGGTTCCAAACCCAGCATCCTCCTTCTGATGTACTCTCTCTCTCTTCTCTAGACATGTCCAAACCATCTCAGTCTGACCTCTCGGACTTTATCTCCAAACCTCTAACATGTGCTGTTCCTCTGATCCTGTCCATCCTGGTCACTCCCAGAGAGATCCTCAGCATCTTCATCTCTGCTACCTACATCTCTGTTTCTTGTTTTTTCTACAGTGCCACTGTCTCTAAACCAAACAGCATGGCGGGTCTCACCACTGTTAGTCTCATATAACGCTGTAAAATGAGTATTTAGAACCATTTGTGAAAGTTGGAACAATTAAAATGTAAGCCATTCTATAACACAAGCTGTTTCTTTCTTGGGTAAAATATTTGAAAGACTACTTGAGATGACCAACCAACCGGTTGAAAATCATGACGTCTGTGTTTGAAAGGAAAATAAAGTGGATTAAGCAGGACACTCTGAAAGGGCTTTATCCAACGGCTGACCTCAGAACATCTATCTCATTATCATTTCTTGAACGGATTCAAACCCACAAACTCTAAAAAACTAAGAAAAAATCAATGTCATCACAGCTTAAAACGAAAGACACAAGAAAGAAAGATTTTCTACCAACAAAATAGTTCATTCAAGCATTCACTTTTGAAAAGTTCACGTAGATTAATGACAAAAAGAAGTGGGATCATCACTTCCTCTGTCTACTACTTCATTTATCCAATCTAGTCTCATGGGACTTCGGTGGGAGAACAGACTACCAATGATCACGATTACCTGCTTTCAATTTGCTCTCCTCTCCATTACGTTGCAGAGATACAACCCATCACTCAGGCCCATGCACCGCAAAACAGAACTTGATGCTAACGTAATGGAAACTGTCACCTGAGAAAAAAAACTGAGATTTTTGCGCTTGATGGGGGTAATTATTTTGATATGAGTAGAAAAAGTTTCAAAAAAGTCTTCTGGACAGTTTAATTCTTCAACGATACGTTTCGACTTCCATCCGGAAATCATTTTCAATCTGAATGAAATGGACTGAAACCTGGATCCATTTATACTAACCTGAGTAAAAGGTAAATAAATAGTAAGAAGGGCTCGACCAATGAGACTGTGTTCCTTAAGATGGCCGTGACCACTAGAGGCCACAGTCTGCCGTACATCTGCATCTTAAATCCACCAAACACACTTTTGAGGACAGTGAGGTGAAGATTCTAAGTAGAGAGAAAGGATGGTTTGAAAGAGGGGTGAAAGAAGCCATCTTTGTGATGAAAGAGAATCCCTCACTGAATCGGAGTGGAGGCGTTAGATACGTTTTGCCCGGTATCTATAGCAGCCTTTTGAAGCCATGGACTAAAGATGACACCTCGTGACTCAGTTTCACGCCTCTCATTAGCAGGTTTCTCTATTCACTAGGCTTTTAGCATTTTTATAATAGGTTTGTATCTGGTCTGTGGCTACAATAGGAGCCATTCACGGCCATCTTAAGGAACACAGTCTCATTGGTCGAGCCCTTCTTACTATTTTTTTTACCTTTTACTCAGGTTAGTATAAATGGATCCAGGTTTCAGTCCATTTCATTCAGATTGAAAATGATTTCCGGATGGAAGTCAAAACGTCTCGATCAAGAATTAAACTGTCCAGAAGACTTTTTTTAAACTTTTTCTACTATGGATCACTCCTGGATGAATGAGGGACTACACGGATATTTTGATATGAATTAATGTAGATGAACGTCAGGCTTGTTTGTGTGTTTTTAAGATAAATTGTCCATTTTATTTTTGCTGTTTTATGACATTTTACTGCTTTAACTTTCTGTTCAATCACAAGACTGCAATAAAGTTGAGGAAGGACACATGTCACCGCTTAACTCGGTTTATATTAGGTGATGTATTGCTCATCTGCCTTACTTACACGTAGATAAACGTGGGAGTGTGCATACACACACCCACTTAAACCATCAGTGACTTTGACTGACATTCACGCCTCCGTGCTTTACACTTTTTTACTCGTCACTTTCTCTTGAAGAGCCTCACACACCCGAACTGAGAGCAGAAAGGGAACAAAAAAAAGATGAAAAATGAGCCAAATAATGTCAGACTGAAGGCAGCACCTATCAAACGCATCAACGGGTCCAAGGTGTGCAAGGACGGGGCGGAGGTTTTATGACTGCTGCTAAACATAAATACATGCTGAGAATGTGGAGTGGGAAGATGTCTGTGGAGCGAAAAGATGCGTTGCTTGCAGAAATAAATGTAAATGTCAGCCAAAGTCTGGTTTGTAGTTTTTTTTATCTCATTTCAATCTAAGTTCTGCTGAAATATTCTTGAAAGAAGATATCGGTTTCTTCTTCTTCTCCTTTCGGCATTTCCCTTCAGGGGGCGCCACAGCAAGTCAGCAAGAAAGAAGATATTGGTTTAACTGCAGGTAAACTAAATATTACAAACATAATGAACGATTACATCCTACGAACCTGAGAGCAGAGCAAGGCTCATCCCATTTGTGAGACTGCCATCTTACTGGAACGACCAAACCTAAATGTAATAAGCAAAGTAAAGGAAATACAAGCTCTGGGCGAAGAGAGCATAATTGTAAAAATGACTCAAACCAAAGCTGTTACCCTAATATTTAACCAACACACCAAACTTGGACAACCACAGACTCGTAAACTGTGGTGAGAGCGGCCATGCTGTTTGGTCTAGAGACAGTGGCACTGAAGAAAAGACAGGAAACAGAGATGGAGGTAGCAGAGATGAAGATGCTGAGGATCTCTCTGGGAGTGACCAGGATGGACAGGATCAGAGGAACAGCACATGTTACAGGTTTTGGAGATAAAGTCAGAGAGGCCAGACTGAGATGGTTTGGACATGTGCAAAGGAGAGAGAGAGAAAGAGTACATCAGAAGAAGGATGCTGGGTTTGGAACCACCAGGAAAGAGGACTAGAGGAAGACCAAAGAGGATGTTCATGGATACAGTGAAGGAAGACATGAAGATAGCAGGTGGGACCGAAGAGGATGCAGCAGATAGGGTTAGATGGAAGAAACTGACTTGCTGTGGCGACCCCTGCAGGGAAATTCCGAAAGAAGAAGAAGAAAAAATAGAAATCAGTTTTTATTTGAATGTGAATTGGAAGCTCTAGCTTTCATTTTGGAGACATACTTTTCAAAAGTTGAACAAAGTAAAGAAATCTGCACCATATTATTACATTGTAGCCAAGGACTGGCAGCAAGCAATATCCATTCCTAAGAATCGTAAGTTTGCAGGATGTCTTTTTTTTTTCCCCCCAAAACTGAGTATTTACCTGCTGGTTGGTGGAATAGTGACTTTTCATTCAATATTTAAGGATCAATAACCCCCTGATTTTTTGGGACGTACAAGAGTTTTGCATAAGATTTGTTGCCAATCTTGAACTGCAATTACACAAATAAAATTTCTAGATGTACAAATATCTACCCTAAAGTACCAGATGGGTATTTTCTGACTTTGCATGGTCTACAATGCCCAATTCCTTTCTGTAGTTTTATGTTTTATATCTCGCTGTTTGGCCGTGATTATATCTGAACTGGAACCCTGAACCATCAGGAAGGTCCATCCTTCAGCTGACTTTTTATCGGCCGTTGCACAGTTCTGTTTAGCGTCCATTTTCACACTTATCGATCTCTGTGGGTAGCACCCTTGGGCAAGGTGATTTTCCACTTTCCTCCCACCAGTTCTCCAACTCCTGTAACTTTGCTGCTTTTACTGCTTGGAGAAAGAGGGATTCCTCTAAAATATAAAATTACCATCCATCTTTGTTTTATTTGGTCACTTGTGCATAAATATACTTCTGGGACAAGAATTCGGCTCAGGAGTTTAAGTATCTCGGATCTTGTTCACGAGTGGGGGAAGGATGGAGCGGGAGATCGACAGGCGGATCGATGCGGCGTCAGCAATACATAACTAGGACGCTGCATCGGTCCGTCGTGGAAAAGAAAGAGATGAGCCGAAATTCAAAACTCTTGATTTACAAGTCGATCTACGTTCCTGTCCTCACCATGGTAACCAGGATCTATGTTCCTGTCCTCACCATGGTAACCAGGATCTACGTTCCTGTCCTCACCATGGTAACCAGGATCTAGGTACCTAATTTCACCAAGGTAACCAGGATCTATATTCCGACTCTCACCATGGTAACCAGGATCTATGTTCCTACCCTCACCATGGTAACCAGCATCTATGTTCCTACCCTCACCGTGGTAACCAGGATCTACGTTCCTACCCTCACTGTGGTAACCAGGATCTACATTCCTACCCTCACCATGGTAAACAGGATCTACATTCCTACCCTCACCATGGTTACCGGGATCTACGTTCCTACCTTCACCGTGGTAACCAGGATCTTCCTGCCTACTCTCACCATAGTAACCAGGATCTACGTTCCTACCCTCACCATGGTAACCGGGATCTACGTTCCTACCCTCACCATGGTAACGAGGATCTACGTTCCTACCCTCACCATGGTGACCAGGATCTACGTTCCTACCCTCACCATGGTAACCAGGATCTACGTTCCTACCCTCACCATGGTAACCAGGATCTATGTTCCTACCCTCACCATGGTAACCGGGATCTACGTTCCTACCCTCACCATGGTAACGAGGATCTACGTTCCTACCCTCACCATGGTGACCAGGATCTACTTTCCTACCCTCACCATGGTAACCAGGATCTACGTTCCTACCCTCACCATGGTAACCAGGATCTATGTTCCTACCCTCACCATGGTAACCAGCATCTATGTTCCTACCCTCACCGTGGTAACCAGGATCTACGTTCCTACCCTCACTGTGGTAACCAGGATCTACATTCCTACCCTCACCATGGTAACCAGGATCTACATTCCTACCCTCACCACGGTTACCGGGATCTACGTTCCTACCTTCACCGTGGTAACCAGGATCTTCCTGCCTACTCTCACCATAGTAACCAGGATCTACGATCCTACCCTCACCATGGTAACCGGGATCTACGTTCCTACTCTCACCATGGTAACGAGGATCTACGTTCCTAGCCTCACCATGGTAACCAGGATCTACGTTCCTACCCTCACCATGGTAACCAGGATCTACGTTCCTACCTTCACCATGGTAACCAGGATCTACGTGCCTACCCTCACCATGGTAACCAGGATCTACGTTCCTACCCTCACCAGGGTAAACAGGATCTACGTTCCTACCCTCACCATGGTAACCAGGATATAAGTTCCTACCCTCACCATGGTAACCAGGATCTACGTTCCTACCCTCATCATGGTAAACAGGATCTACGTTCCTACCCTCACCTATGGTCACCAGCTGTGGGTGGTGACCAAAAAAATGAGATAACGGATACAAGTGGCTGAAATGAGTTTCCTTTGCAGGGTAGCTAGGCTTTCACTCAGAGATCAGATGAGGAGCTCTGCCATCCGGGAGGAAGTCGGTGTCAAGCCGCTCCTCCTCTATGTCGAGAAAAGCCAATTTGGGTTTTCCGGGTATCTGGTCAGGATGCCCCCGAGTGCCTCACTGGTGAGGTGTTTTGGGCATGTCCCAGCGGACCCCAGATCCTCTGGATAGACTATGTCTCACAACTGGCTGGGACCTTGTTTATGACACACCAGTCCTTGTTAGTTCAGTTCCGATATGTGGCAGACAGAGACATATTATTTGACATCTTACATAGACTTGTTTTTATTTAAACCATATTTTTCTCTGTAAGATTGAACATTTTTTATTTTTTGTTTGTTTTCTTTACCCAGTTTCAGGAGACCAAAATTGAACGGTACATTTAAGATTTACTATGTTGCCTGAAGCGGGAGATGTGATTGGTTATAAACAAGGATACGGATGCTTTTCTGCTGACTCGCTTCCTAATCCACACTTCGGAGTACCAGAAAGTTATTTAAACAGCTTAAGGGACCTTCTAAAACTTTGACGATTCGTCTCTAGCGTTGCGGTGATTCTTCATTTGTTTTATTCCGGTTACGTACAGACATGTTTTTAATGGCTTGTGAGGTAATAACAGAGAAAAAAAAAAAAGATTTCTTCTCGCTTCAAACTGCTTTTCATAAAAAGCTACTGCCCCTCGTTTGAGAGATGGATTTTGTTCCTTTTGCGTCTCGGCTGAGAGGAATAGAGTATGCTCCGAGCCTGCCTAATGGCGCGAGAGCTGCTGTGGGAGGACAGTGGAACCCCATCCTGCTGCAGAGATGTTCATAAAGTACATGAGTGCAGGAGTAATGTTATGCTGACCAACCCAAGCCCAAACTACTTGTAGAATACAAAATCAAGAAATGAAGGGATTTCCAGAAAACTGCACACAGTTACTCAGTACCAATTATAGAGTAACTAATTAGGTTTGCGGCCATATGCTGTCAAGACTCGTGAACAAGACTTCGGGCACATCGGAATGTTTGTCCATCCCGATGTGCCAAGACTTCGGGTCTTGTTCATAAGTTGGGGAAGAATGGAGCGGGAAATCCATAGGCGGATCGATGCGGCGTCAGCAATAACTAGGACGCTGGATCGATCTGTCGTGGTAAAGAGAGAGCTGAGCTGAAACACAAAGCTCTCGATTTACAAGTCGATCTACGTTCCAACCCTCACCATGGTAACCAGCTGTGGGTAGTGACCGAAAGAACGAGATTGTGGATACAAGTGGCCGAAATGAGCATCCTCCACAGGTTGGCTGGGCTCTCATTTAGAGATCGGGTGAGGAGCTCTGCCTTCTGGGAGGAGCTCGGTGTTGAGCCGCTCCTCCAGGTCGAGAGAAGCCAGATGAGGTTGTTCGGGCATCTGGTCAGGATTATCCCCAAGCGGCTCACTGGTTAGGTGTTTTGGGCACGTCTCACCGGGAGGAGATCAAGAGGCAGACCCCGGATCCGTTGGAGAGACTATGTCCCACGGCTGGCTGGGGAACGACTCGGGATCCTTCAGGGTGAGCTGGAGGATGCAGCCGGGTTGAGAGAAGCCTGGGCTTCCTGTCAGAGGCTGTTGCCCCTGCAACCCAGCCCTGACGGAACAGAACTATATGCTGCAGTCACCAATTTTTAAAACCCCCAAACCACTGAGGCAAGTTCAATCGTCTATCTACATTACACAGTACCGATTATAGATGAACTGATTAGGTTTTGTACAAATAAAGGTTAAAGACACAGCTATGCCGGGCAGAAGAGGCACATTAGTCGACACTGGAATGCCAAAGATGTGAAGATGTTTAAAATTTCTTGTAAGCTGTAGAAGAAAAAAAAAACTTGATATTGGCCGGGCGCCATGACTGACATCCTGAGTGTAAGAACGGGGTCAATCAGTTTCGATTAAATGAGCATTCGGTCATGGTGACGTGCAAATTAGAGCAGAAGCCTCCTTCTGCAGCTCGGTGCCGTGATGATAGGGTTGTGTACGGGCACACGATGGACACAGTGAAAATTTTCTCGAGTAGGGATGGCGTGGCAATCTTGCACGCATGATCTGTAGAGGTGATGGAAATGAAGAACTGATGAGGTGTGTGTGTTTGTGTTTAAATAAAAAATAGATGGAAGATAAATGTAGTTTACTCCATCTTGTTGCCCTTTTGAAGAGCAACTGCTCACAGCTTCTGACCAGCAGGTGATCGGAGGTATCCACCGGAATTAAAGCATTCATGTTGGCATGTGCACAACTTTGCCACGCATTAGTAGATAAATCCGCTGATTCTTCTTCTTTCGGCAATTCGCTTCAGGTGGCGCCCCAGCAAGTCAGTTTCTTCCATCTAACCCTATCTGCTGCATCTTCTTCAGTCACACCAACTATCTTCATGTCTTCCTTCACTGTATCCATGAACCTTCTCTTTGGTCTTCCTCTAGGCCTCTTTCCTATTGGTTCCAAATTCTGCATTCTTCTTCTGATGTACTCTCTCTCTCTCCTCTGCACATGTCCAAACCATCTCAATCTGGCATCTCGGACTTTATCCCCAAAACCTCTAACATGTGCTGTTCCCCTGATCCTGTCCATCCTGGTCACTCCCAGAGAGATCCTCAGCATCTTCATCTCTGCTACCTCCATCTCTGTTTCCTGTCTTTTCTTCAGTGCCACTGTCTCTAGACCAATCAGCATGGCCGCTTTCATCACGGTCTTGTACATTGTTCCGTTAATTTTAGTTGAATCTCTTCTTCTTTAACACATCACACCTGATACTTTTCTCCACCCGTTCCAGCCTGCCTGCACACGCTTCTTCACCTCTTTTCCACACTCTCCATTGCTCTGGACTGTTGATCCTAGATTCTTAAAATCTTCCACCTTCTTTATCTCTTCTTCCTGTAACCTCACTTTTCCATTTGGATCTCTCTCATTCACACACAGTACTCTGTCTTACTCTGACTAATCTTTATTAAAAAAAGAAGGGAAATGTTTGTCCGTGTTTGTCCGTCACAATGTGCCAAAAAAACAGAGATTTAGTCTGTACAAGATAAAATATCACTGCTGTATTGTTTCATAATTGGTAGACATGCAGAAACAGTCCCTTATTGAAAAAAGTGAAAGTCCAGTTTTAACCAATTATTGGTTGAGTCGGCTCACAAGTCGCCCATTATTTGGAGACATTTTCTCCACAAAAACCAGATTTTATTTTCCTTTGTGAAATTGAAGAAAATAGCGCTTTATTTAACAAAGCAGATCTACAACAAGTGATGAGGAGTGGTACATTTCACTCCTCATATGCATGACGTATTTCCCAGCAGGACTCTGCCCAAAGCAATGCACAACAAATCCCAGTGTCATGCTACCTTAGGATAAGCGATCAACACGAGCTCATCCATCCGCATGATGAAAAGGATACAAATCAGACTCGGTTCACTTTCTTCCTGCACTCTGATGCTCACAGACAAGAGATGAGCCCCCAAATGAAGTCCATGCATCCTGTTCCAAATTTTCTTAAGCTGTAAAAGTGTACATAATAAACCTAAATTTTTCTGAGAAAAAAAACATTTTAAGTTCCCAGGACTGAGTTACGGTCCCTTTGCAGCTTGATCTTTAATCAGCTTCATTTTACTTTACTGAGTTGAGTACTAGTTTTGCCTCTACCAAATTTGGCTTTGTAACCCTTTCCATTCACTGTGGTGATGGAACTACTTCCTGACATTTCAGCTTTGATCAACTTGGAGTTTTCCACCAAATATTCCAGTTTTATCTCTGCCTTGAAGAAGTTGCTCATTTAAAAAATATTTTACTAGCAGCCACAGATGTGTATGCATGGTTTATGTAAACTTTATCAGGCTGCACGCGCTCACAGTTGGAATGGTTTTGCTGAGGTTCAAAGTGAGCATTAAGCAGAGAGGGAAAAAAAAGGCAAATACCAACATTTAATCTGAAACTTCCAAAGAGGGTTGGTCTAAAACCAGATGGTGCTGCTCGGTGTAAAGAAAATTATGCTTTCACTTGTCGTGTATTAGAGTTTTATTAACAATATATTTCAAAACCAAACAGAGCCAGAGCCTCGTTCGTGGGTAGGAAAACTCCTGGAGACCAAGCAGAATGACAGATAGAAAGGTGGAATGTACCCTACCTCGGATTATGATTACAGATTGAATCATCAGCCTCTGAAACATTCATATCAGCAGGTTTAGCGTGACCGAAGAGGATGCAGCAGATAGGGTTAGATGGAAGAAACTGATTTGCTGTGGCGCCCTCTGGAGGGAAATGCCGAAAGAAGAATAAGAAGGGTGTATCAGATTGGATTCATCCAAAAAGGAGATTATGGGTTAAAGTTTGAATTTGGGCATGTGATGATATCACAATACATTTAAGGCTAATTGGTCAGTTCAAATTCTCCACAGGTTTTTGGTTGTACGGTGGTGCAGGGGTTAGCACAGTGGCCTCACAACAAGAAGGTTGTGGGTTTGATTTCCAGATGGGACAAGGCTTGAAACACTAGTGCATGCTAACATTAGTTTGCATGCTCTCCTTGTGTATGTGTGGGTTTCTCTAGTTTCCCACCACCAGTAGTGGATGAAGTACTCACTTTTTGTACTTAATTAAGTAAAAGTACAGATAATTAGGCAAAAAAAAAAAATTACCTTAGTAAAAGTACTAATGAAAAATTCTACTTAAGTAACAATACAAAAGTAATTGGTGTAAATTTTACTTTTTAAGTAAAAAGTAAAAGTATTTGACCATAATTCCAATGTTTTTTTGTGCTGTCTGGTTACAGATAAATACTCTGTGTAATGATGGCTCAACTTTTTATTTAAAAGTAAACACAACGAACAACAATCTTCTGACTTTTTTGTGCTTTATTTGATGTTCGTTTATTGGCGGTGAATGACTGCAGGAAATGGCTACTCTCGATTCTGATTGGTCCTCCATTCATTACTTCTTCTCCCTCTTGGAGACCGCAGGCGATCAACTGCTCCCTCTACAGGTTGATTTTGGCAAAGCGGCGTCAAGTTGCGCTTAAAAAAAAACTTGTATTTTTTTTCAAATTCCTGACCAAAAATTAACGAAAAACGCAAAACACACTTTTTAAAAAGTAATGGAGTAAAAGTACAGATATTTGTTCGAAAAATGTAGTGAAGTAAAAGTAAAGGTTTCAAATTTTACTTACGTACAGATACAATTTTTTTTTTTACTCACGTACAGTAACAAAGTATATTTACTATGTAACGTTTCTCTAAAAACATGCATGTCAGGTTAATTGACCATCATAAAAAATCGCCCCTAGGATGAATGTGTCTATTTATATTTTTATTTTTTTGTAAAAAATTGACAAAATTTGTCTGTTATTACATCAATGCCAATATTGTACCAACATCCACAATGGCTTCTGACGTGTCACTTCAGGACTATTTTAATTTGATTTAACATCCCACAAGTGCTGTCGTTGCATAAACAACACAATTTAAAAGTCTCTTCTAAGTTTTATAGTTTATATTTCTGCAGCCAAATCCGTCCAACTCGGTGCCATACATCAATGTCTTCCATTGTTTTCCACTTACTCCAATGATGGACATAAGGCTAGAAAGTGAGTCAGCGTATGCGAGTAACTTTCTACTCATATAATTCAATACGATTTATAGCCAAAATATTCAAGTCCAATTTAATCACATTACGCCAGTAATACTGAACCACAACGGTAATTTAATTGTGACCACCGCTGCAGCAAATCAACTGAGCTGACTGAAATGGAGGAATCTGTGCAGAGGCAGCGGTGTGCTGGCACTAATTGAAGCTCCTTTTAGATTCATATACACAGTCGGCGTAAATACGTGGGGGAGCCATTGCATTGGAAGCTTGATCAATACCAGAGAAAAGCTGGCAGACAGATTAACAAACACAGGAATGCACATGTGAAATAAATTTTTATGTATCACAGTACCTTAACAATTCCCAGAAAAATGATGGGATTAAAAATTAATACAAGGCTGCAAAAGGTAAAAATCCCCCCAGGTCCCAGGGGGCATTAACCTAGTGGTTGAGATACTGTCTTTCAACCGGGAGAACCTGGTTGAATTCCCGTTAGGCCCAAGCTGTCACGAGGACCACAGAAAAGACACAAAAACAAAGAAAGTAAAAAAAAAAAAAAAAAACACTAAAAAGAGCAAAAAAAAAAAGGGTGGGTGGGAGACCATGGCACAGTGGTCAGAGCACTCGCCCGTGGACCGGAAGTCAACCGGACGTTCGCAGGTTCCCATCCCAATGCGTGCACGTCTAAGGTCCTTGGAGAAAATACCTATACCCCCGTTTCTCCCACCATGGGCGCCGTCGTGGGCAGCCTGCTGCGGTGTAGGAGTGCAGCACACAAATTTCCCAGTGAGGGATGAATAGAGTGAGTAAAAAAACAAAAAAAATTAAATTAAATCAAGCTAAAAAATTCCCTAAAAGTAGTAGAACTGATAACTCTGGTGAGCAGGAGAAGTGTGACATAATAGCCAAATTAGTCATGGTTTTGTAATCATGTTACTTTCCCCCTGAGAGAACCTCTCATGCATGGCTTTGACTTAATGTCCACGCAAATGCAAGACATGTCTGAAAGTGACCGAAGCGCTCCACTCAAGCACTTAAAGTGGGCATAAACATGGTGGCTCATTAGTGGAGACGTTGATTGTGTGAAATGAAACACGAATAAAGAGCTAAGTGATTTTTAGTTGGAAGAAAAGAAGCAAATCACTGAAAAATTTAGTGAAATATATTGGATATAAATCAAGACACTAAAGCTGAGATTTGCTGTTTTCATAGTGACTCAGTGAAAAAAAATTAAATCAAAGTTTAGTTCATCGATAGATTGTACGGTCAATAAAATAGATCAACATAACTCAATTAGTAGGTATCATCAAGTATTTTTGAGTTATCCCAGGTCACTTTGCAACTTTATCTTACTTAATATTAAAGAAAATAAGTTTTTGATCATGGCAGGGAACAAAATCCACAGCCAAAAATAATCTGGCGTTCGTATCAGAATACTTTATAATCCCTGAGGGGAAATTCCTTTTTATACAGGACAAATTCCGATCAAGGAGATCAATAGAAAAATTAGATAAATGAATTAAAATTAAAGCAAAAAGTATAGCAGAAAATATATAAAATTTTAAGAATTTTACATTTCAATTTTACAATATATTTTAAATACTTAGGATCAACAGTCAATGAAGAGTGTGGAAAAGAGGTGAAGAAGCATGTGCAGGCAGGCTGGAACGGGTGGAGAAAAATATCAAGTTTGATGTGTGATAGAAGAGTTTCAGCTAAAATGAAAGAAAAAGTGTACAAAACCCTGGTGAGACCCGCCATGCTGATTGGTCTAGAGACATTGTGCATGTGCAGGCAGGCTGGAACGGGCGGAGAAAAGTATCAAGTTTGATGTGTGATAGAAGAGTTTCAGCTAAAATGAAAGAAAAAGTGTACAAAACCGTGGTGAGACCTGCCATGCTGATTGGTCTAGAGACAGTGTCACTGGGAAAAAGACAGGAAGCAGAAATGGAGGTAGCAGAGATGAAGATGCTGAGGATCTCTCTGGGAGTGACCAGGATGGACAGGGTCAGAGGAACAGCACATGTTAGAGGTTTTAAAGTCAGAGAGGCCAGACTGAGATGGTTTGGACATGTGCAGAGGAGAGAGAGAGAGAGAGTACATCAGAAGAAGGATGCTGGGTTTGGAACCACCAGGAAAGAGGCCTAGAGGAAGACCAAAGAGGAGGTTCATGGATACAGTGAAGGAAGACATGAAGATAGTTGTTGTGACCGAAGAAAATGCAGCAGATAGGGTTAGATGGAAGAAACTGACTTACTATGGCGATCCCTGAAGGGAAATGCCGAAAGGAGAAAAAGAAGAAGAAGAAAGTATACAAAAAATAATCCAAAATAATATCAAGTGTAGTGAGCCAAAAAATATATATATATATAGTTTCTGAATACTGTCCGAGACATCGTGCAAATCTCTCAAACTTACTTACTTAAAAGGATGGGTGGGTGGGGGCGAGAAAGCATACTATTCTACAAACATTCTACAAAAAAATGACTTTGCAGGATTTTTTTTAGAATGTGGTTGAGGTCACAATGGGCTTGATTTGGTTCAAAGGAACCATTTGTAACCAAAAGGCTCATTCATTGTGTTTCATAAAAGTGCCACTAACAATAAAAAAGAATGGAAGCATGACACATCTGAAGCACTTGAAACTACAAAATTTATACAAAAAAAAAAAAAGAAAATGTTGTTTGACACATTTTGTCCAGAAGTTTTGTGCAAAAAAATTTTCAGTTCTTTTTACAAAAAAATTCTTCCAGATTTCTGCCCTTTTTTTTTTATTTCTCTGCTGTCAGCTTCGTACCCCAATGGGGTCTCCAACTGTCAAATTTTTATAAAATTCATTTTCTATTCGAGCTATTTTTGTTCTTCCAAATTCATCTTTTGGATTCAGAGTTTGAATTCCTGATATGTTTGGTCATTTTACAAAAGTATTCCTCGTTAGGGATGATGACTCACTGTCCTCCTGCCGTTCACACTTGGCTCTCCGCAGCGCCTTCACTTGTAGTCAAAGTATGTATCGTACATGACATATTTAAAAGCTTCTGACAGTAAAAGTCTGAAGAGTAAAGTTCCAGCAGGTAAATGATTCAAATAAATAGTTTGTGTCAGGGTATTTAGAAATTTGAGGACTTTTTGTGGTTGTGTTGGATGTTATGGGCAAAGCCATTTGGGGGATGTTTGGGATTTTGTTTTTGTCACCCTCCTGTGTTTTCCCCTTCTACCACCCAGGCTCCCAACCTTCCCACCTGTTGGCTGTAAAAGATGATTGCTAGTTGAGTTGAAATGAGTCAAACTATTAATTGGTTTCTTTCTGCTTTTCTGGACGTGACTGTAGTTTAAAAAAAACCACAGAGAATTTCAAAGATATTCCGAAAAAATGGGCTACTGAGATATTGGGCTCTCACTCAGAGACCGGGTGAGGAGTTCAGCCATCCGGGAGGAGCTCAATGTCGAGCTGCTTCTCCTCCAGGTCGCGAGAAGCCAGATGGATTGGTTCGGGCATCTGGTCAAGATACCGCCCGAGTGCCTTGGTGGTGAGGATTTCCAGGTACGTCCCATCGGGAGGAGACCTAGAGGCAGACCCTGGATCTGATGGAGGGACTATGTCTCAAAGCAGGAAGGGGGAACAACTCAGGATCCTCCCAGGTGAGCTGTAGGATGCAGCTGGGGTAAGAGAAGCCTGGGCTTCCTGTCTGAGGCTGTTGCCCCTGCCCTGATAAGCGGAAGATGACGGAACTGAGAAAATTTCCTGAGATGGAAAAGAGTGTTTACTTTTTCTGAAAGCAGGGAAAGGAAAATCATTTGAAAGTAAATAAACTAGAATATTTGACACCCGAAAATAGATTCCATATCTGAAGCTTGACGTCAAGGTGACAGACAAAATGCCACAGCTTCCCTCCAACCCAAACTATTAATAATGAGGGGTTTAAAATCGATGTGATATCTAGATGAAAGCACTCATATGGGTAACATTTTTACATTTTGTGATCTCAACATTTTTTTTATCTTCATCTTTTGCTGCATAATCCTGAAAACCTAATCAGTTCATCTATAGTTGGTCAACTAATCTCTTCAATGGCTTCAAAGAATTTATATACACAGAAATGTCTTAAGAGTCTGTCGCTTAGTCAACTTCAACTTTGCAGTCATAGTTAAAATTTGGGGCTGTTTTGTCCACCTTGTTAAAGCTGCACTGATTAAATTAAAGTTTTTTTTATTAATTTGTGTTGTTGTTTTTTAGTTTTTTTTTTTTTTTTTTTTTCTGAAACAAGATTGATTTGGCCCATAGTTCCAATCTGCAACGCAGCAAATGGATTGCCTCTCAAAACAAATTTGCACCATTTTTAGATGTTCAATCAAGATAGTAATAAAATCGGAGGTGTGTTTGTGGCAGTTTAGTTGGAAAATGATTCAAATAAATTGTTTGTGTCAGGGTATTTAGAAATTTGAGGACTTTTTGTGGTTGTGTTGGATGTCATGGGCAAAGCCATTTAGGGGATGTTTGGGATTTTGTTTTTGTTGCCATCTTGTATTTTCCCCTTACTTCTGCCACCCAGGCTCCCAACCTTCCCACCTGTTGGCTGTAAAAGATGATTGCTGGTTGGCTGATTAAGAAGGTCTGGTGGCAAGCTGAGGGGGGGACTCATCTGCAGCACTCCCACAAGAAGCTTTTCAGCTGTTAAGATTGTTTGTAATTAAAGGGTAAATAAACACCCTACTCTTCCTCATTCTTCAATTGATTGTTTCACTCCCGAGGATTAATCAAGAATACCTTTTTGTAGGTATTAGGTAATACCTGTTAAAGTATCTCGAGGTCTTGTTCACGAGTGGGGGAAGGATGGAGCGGGAGATCGACAGGCGGATTGGTGCGGCATCAGCAATAACTAGGACACTGCATCGGTCCGTCGTGGTAAAGAGAGAGCTGAGCCGAAAAGCAAAGCTCTCGATTTACAAGTCGATCTACGTTCCAACCCTCACCATGGTAACCAGCTGTGGGTGGTGACCAAAAGAATGAGATCGCGGGTACAAGCGGCCGAAATGAGCTTCCTCCGCAGCGTGGCTGGGCTCTCACTCAGAGATCGGGTGAGGAGCTCTGCCATCCGGGAGGAGCTCGGTGTCGAGCCGCTCCTCCTCCAGGTCGAGAGGAGTCAGATGGGGTGGTTCGGGCATCTGGTCAGGATGCCCCCCGAGCGCCTCGCGGGCGGGGTGTTTCGGGCACATCCCACCAGGAGGACACCAAGAGACTATGTCTCACAGCTGGCCGGGGAACAACTTGGGATCCTTCCAGGTGAGGTAGGGGATGCAGCCGGGGAGAGAGAGGCCTGGGCTGCCCGCTTGAGGCTGTTGCCCCCGCGACCCGACCCCGGAACAAGCAGAAGATGACGGAACGGAACCATTTTGTAGTCCCACAGTGGGGAAATTGCAAGAATCAAGGCCTGCAGCCATACATAACAGCGCTGCTTTTATTGAAGAGATAGAGATATAAAGGCAAGGGTGGAGGGTCGATTTGGTGTTTTTTTTTTAAAAAAAAAAAAAGTCACCCGGCCTCAGCAACAAGGTCAGTGAAGCAGGGCAAGTGAAAAAAAAACAGCACCAGTTACTTAGCAACAATATATACAGACATAAACATACTGAGGAATCATGACATCCGTCTACGTATCGGCCTAAGTAACCCTAGACCATACAAGTCATAACAAATGGCAGTTCGTCTGGGATATCCATTTTTAGGCCATTTTTTTTAACTGATTGGCGACTTTGTGACTCTTTCTGTAGCCAAATGTTCCTCGGCAAGGGTTTGTCATCCAGAAGAAAGGTTGAATAAGAGAAATAAACCTGTTCAACATGATTATTGAGATGTACTTCTCTAAATACCAATGTGATGTTCTAATGTTCGTGTACGGATTGGTGTGAATAGGATTGAAGATGTGCTGAATCTTCACTTCTTTTATTTCACCAGTTAAAAGCAGACATCATTGCTCATGTGGTCATCTTCGTTGACCTGAAAAAAATGAAAAAATATTCTAATTTGTCCAGAGATTCTCAGACATTTGCACTACTTAAACTTTTGAGGTTAAACTCCTAATTATATGCATCTTAATTTCCAACAACTTCCATAGAAACAAATCTCTGGTCAGACCTTCCACAGTCACACTCTGGTGAAATGGTTCAGCATACAGTCTTAATGATGGCTCAGGAAGTCACCGGATGGGTAGATGTTTGCATAAATGTTTAATAGATGGTAGAAGCATCTTGCAAGTTTAACAAGGTATCCAGAGAGCAATCAGAATGTGGAGAGGACCTGATGAGAGATCATTGGCCTGGTCAGCTGAAATGTCTGATGACGGCAGGGACTTTAAACTTCTCCATTTATCTGTGATGAATTGTTTACAACCTGTCTGGTTGCGTTCGCTTTGTCATATGCATAATGTAAATCTGAATCACAAACAAACAGGGAAGTCAGTTCTACTGCTGTTTTTTCTTTAAATATGCAAAAATTTGAGCAGAACTCTGCATATTTCCAGTGGTAAATTAATGTTAATGAACATATTCCTCATGCAAGCAGCGTTTTTCAAAGTAAACCGAAAGTAAACCAATTTTTTTGACTTCATAAAAGTCACTCAATTTCAACTGATACTGCAGTTAACCAAAATATAGATGTCTTGATGTAATCCATCACTTATTTTTTATATCATTTTCTTTTCTGATAAGGAAATGGAAAGTGTATAATCTAATAGGACATATAAAAATGGTCGTGGCATCAATATTTAATGTGTGTAATCTCTGCTCCAAATATTTCATCAGCATTGCATGGATCTCTTAAAATCTCTTTTTTTTTTTCTTTCCAGTTCTGCAAGCAAAACTGAAACAGAATTGACATTTCAAATGTTTAGCAAAGTACTGAAAAGTCTATTTACAGAAAAGGAAATGTGTGAGGACGAACTGTTGTCAGACTGTAGATATGATTTAGTGCTTGAGAGGAAATTGTAAAGAATCACTTGAGACTGCCATGTTTTTTTTTTTTTGTCTGACGTCCAATGTCCAAGGTTGGCTTGTCAAAGGTTAGCTTGAAAGTTTTATCACTAATAATTATTAAGTGAAAATATGTCCAGTAATTAAATAACACCTCTCATATAATCGCATCTACATTATAAAAGTAAACATGGTACTTTTAATAAATATGTATACTCTGTTCATCCCTCATCGGGGAAATTTGTGTACTGCGTTACAACGATGGCACCAGTGGTGGGAGAATGGGAGTTAGGTGTCTTCTCCAAGGACCCAAGATGTGAACTCAGTGGGAATCAAACCTGTGAACTTTCTGTTAACTTCCGGTCCAAGGGCGAACTTTTATATTTATAAAATATAAATATAAAAGTTCAGCGCTGAACTTTTACCAATCATCTAGGACATGTATGGCTCTTATTTTTAAAAAAAGAATGTCTCTAAAGGGCATCTATTTATAGATATTCTCCAAATTCTACAATCGTTTATAGGCAGGAAGGCTTTTTGTTATTTTTGCATCTTGACATCTTCCCAAATTTTTCCCCACCCGTTCCAGCCTGCCTATCAGGTGTGATGTGTGACAAAAGAGTTTCAGCCAAAATGAAAGGGAACGTGTACAAAACCGTGGTGAGAGCGGCCATGCTGATTGGTCTAGAGACAGTGTGGTGAGAGCGGCCATGCTGATTGGTCTAGAGACAGTGTCACTGAGGAAAAGACAGGAAGCAGAAATGGAGGTAGCAGAGATGAAGATGCTGAGGATCTCTCTGGGAGTGACCAGGATGGACAGGATCAGAGGAACAGCACATGTTAGAGGTTTTAAAGTCAGAGAGACCAGACTGAGATGGTTTGGACATGTGCAGAGGAGAGAGCGAGAGAGTACATCGGAAGAAGGATGCTGGATTTGGAACCACCAGGAAAGAGGCCCAGAGGAAGACCAAAGAGGAGGTTCATGGATACAGTGAAGGAAGACATGAAGATAGTTGGTTTGACCAAAGAAGATGCAGCAGATAGGGTTAGATGGAAGAAACTGACTTACCTTGGCACCCCCTGGTGGGAAATGCCGAAAGAAGAAGATCTTCCCAAATTTTCTGTAAAATTATCTGTGCAATTATGATTAATGTGGGTTTGAAGCTCGTAGAGGACAATGTAGCTGATTCTTTAGTAAAGTGGAGAGGAAGAGAAAGCAGATTTATAGAGTCACATTTGGGTCTTTAAAAGCTTGCCTGCATTGCATTAACTACAGTAATTACAGGGATAGAGTGGAGGTGCCGTGTTAAATCATGTCTACTTTCATACGGCACCAGCTCTTTCCTGATGGATCAAGTTCACTGCTACCGCCTCACAGCATACTGATACATAGTTAGTCTGAAAGGCACAAACTGAATGTCTGAACTGCTGTAAATGATAAAAAAAACACAAAATGATCATCGCCCCAGTGGATTTTAACAGCTGTTTTTTTTTTTTTTTAACCATCATCCTCCTATTTTAACTGTGACTTTTATTAGACATCAACGTGGCCAAAGTTGCACGAGAACGGAATTCATTTGCAAGCTTATTAAAGTTTTCTCATCTTTTTCGTGATTGTACACATTTACAAGACTGTAATAGGAAACAAGCTAAATTACTTGGAAATAAGAAAGCAGATATGATGTAGAGAAATGAAAGTTTGGGGTATTATTCAACATACGCACAAGAAAAATTCAACCCAATGCTTAATTTTTAAACAAGAAAATCTTACATTATTTTGGTGGAAATAAATGTTTGGGAATAAAATACAATAGGAAGCGAGTTTCAAACTTGCACTTGAGGCGCTCACTCAGACCCAGTGAAATACAGAGAGACCAGTTTTGTGTTATTCACCGTGGACTGGCTTTGTGAACCATTCCGAACTCCAGCTTTTGGGTTGCCGGGTTGGACATAGTGCAACCAAACTAGGACACCGGTGTATGGGGCAAAGAATCATCAAGGTGTTAAACACCTGGTGTTTGCACTGCATGTCAGGGAGCCCTGGATATTCCTAATCAACCTGATTAGGGTCACCTGAGGTTGATTTCTGATTCCACACGTCTGTGCACCCTGCCATCTATTTAAGGGGAATCACCCCTGACTTCCCTGTCAGGTCTTACTATCCCAAACAGCACACCAATTGAAAGCTAACATTCTAACTATTTAAAAAAATATTAATATTTTCTTTTTGTGACAAAAAACTCAGTGAAGAAATGTGAAATATGTTGGTGGGACACAAAATACACAAATGACACAGATGGTGCCAAACTGTGCCAATTTCTTCTGAAACATTTAAAAGCCTAAACAAAATACAGTGGACGAGGTTGGAGATTAGATTATGTTTGTAGAATTTGTTCGCAAATTGCTGCTATTGTTGACATGGCAGAGAAAAAAAGCAATGGCAAAGAACAACCAGGCATTCAACATCAAAATACTGGATGCAAGATCTCCCAAATGATGCATGCACGTCTCGGGTCCTTGGAGAAGACACCTAACTCCTCGTTTCTAACACCATTAGCGCCGTCATAGGTGGCAGCCTGCTGCGGTAAAATACAGCACTTAAATTTCTCAGTAAGTGATTAATAAAGTATATAAAAAAATAATAATTAATAATTAAAGACTACATCTTCACAAGTTTTTCTTATTCCAGTCATACAGATACTGTATGTTTGAAACAGTAGCCATCAGACTTCCACCTCACACAGATTTTTAATTATTTTGCAAATATGATATAATGTTACATTCTGCACGCGTTGGACTTTCATTTATGTATAAGTTTCCTGCCATGCCAGTAGCAAAACCAGTTTGGGAAATGTACAGTACACAGCGTGCTAATTAGTGGTCTGCATGTTGCATGGTATGTTGCACGGACTTTCAAATCGGGATGACAGGGCAGCATTTCATGTGCTGGTTTGCCTGAAGAGAAAAAGAAAAATGTCTGTTGTGCAGCCATAACCGATTAGTTCTGCAAAGTCAGCTCAGAGGCAGCAACTTTTGATCATATAGATGCATTAAAACCTACACGTGTATACATCCACTTTTCACATGTTTCAAAAGTTCTATCCAGTCATGCAGAGAAATGCTTCTGAAGCCACTTTTTATTTATTTATTACTCTTTTCCTTTTATGAAGGTATCCATATTCCATATGAAAAAAATTGAGATATTTCGGTTTGATTTTTAATGACTGAATATGTGATAAGTATTCAGTCTTATGTATTTATTAGTACAACAAACTGGTGACCTGAATAGGGTGCATCCTGCCGTATACTGCTAAATGACTGAAAGAGGATGCATGGACGGAGAGATGAATATATATGCCTCTTTAGGGAAATGGTGACTCAGTGGCTAGAGTGTTCGCCCCCGGACGTTAACCAGAAATTAGCCGAAAGTTAATCAAACGTAAACTGAAAGTTAACCGGAAGTTTGCGAGTTCGCATCACACTGAGTTCACGTCTATGGTCCTTGAAGAAGACACCATAACCCCCGTTTCTCCCACCATTGGCGCCATTGGTGCCATCATAGGTGGCAGACTGCTGCGGTGTAATGCAGCACACAGATTTCCCGGTAAGGGGATTAAGTATATTAGACTAATAAAAAAAAAAAAAAATGTTTATGCATATAGAAGACCCAGATCCCCATCACATGGACCACAATCACTGAATTTCTATCAGAAAGAAAGACGTCCTACCATTGTAAAACAAGGTCATGTTGTGTAAAAATTCTTCTACATGGATGTTTCCAACATTTTAGTGAAAAAAACTAACATTCCAGATGCAGAAATACTGCTATTTGTTCTATGACCGCTCACCATCTCCTTCAATAAATAATACACATTCTTTAAGTAGAGTCCCATAAAGGCAGGGATACAATCTCAGTCCAAATTGGTCCATTTTACATGTTTAAATATTAATGTTCTGCTTCCACATATGTTTGTTTTGGGCTTCATTGCTGCTGTAGTGCATCGGCCATTTAAAGACCTGGAAATACGCCACGATCATATGAGTCATGCCTGACATGATGTAGAGCTTTTGGTGGTTTTATTTGCTTAAAAGCTTCAGAAGAATAAAACACATCCTTTTTGATTTACGTGTCTGATTTTCAACAATTCTGATGCAACATTTACGTCACAAATATTGATTGAAAAAACTAACCTGGTTTCTGTTCGGGTGGAATTAATACACAACCTAATAATCTGTTATTTATCTTGTTTGCTGAATTGCTTTGTTTCTTTGTGGGTGCAGCAGAAGAAAATTGTGTTTAGCAAATGCGGATCACGTTCGGGCTTCTTCCTTGTTTCTTCCAGCCACTACATTCTCCTTCTTCTGCATGATGTCACATAACTTTTTCAGAGGTTATATAAGAGTTACGTCGTGACTTTTTTTTTTTTTTTGTGCAACAGAGTATGCTGCTGTAAGTCATTGCAAAAAGTCAGTTTGTCATTCACAAAGAACACAATGAAAAATTGACAGATTTCTTTTCTTCTGCTTTTAAATAAAAAATGCATCTAAATTAAAAAAAAATTCTTAAATTTCTACCGAATGACTAGTGACTTGTGAAGGGTGTACCCTGCCTCATATGCAATACTAACCCTGATTTGGCGTACGGCATTGAGCAATCAGTAAATCAGATCAGTGTGTAGATTCATTAGTTTAATTTGGTCTTCTGAACCCCATATCTGGGGGCTTTCGGGACTGCTGGAGCCCCGCAACCTCAAACAGGTCACCAGTATGTAGCAGGGCCACACACACACAGACAACCATCCACACGCACTGATTCCTGGGGGCAATTTTCATAGCAGCCAATTGATTTTACGTGCGTGTTTTTGGAGGGTGGAGTTATGGATCATTTCTAAAAATAAGGCAAATTTGATTGATTTTGATATTTTTTCTCCCTGAGAACAGATTTAATATCCAAGGCTGCAAAAAAAGGTAACACTGGTCCTATGCAGAGAAGAAAATGAGCAATGGTGTTAAGTTGAGGGTGATACATGGATGAGGAGATAAAAGTACAAAGGCCACTGCAGGTTTTATTTCAGGCCTCCTATTTATATTGCATCGCTGTTTTGTTTGTATTCTGTCTGACCTTTGCAGAAGGAATGAGGTACATTACCATGGTGGACCTCAGCTAGTTTGTAGAAAAGAGTAAATCGGTGTGTTCTCAGAAGCCGCTCTGCTGTGGTCACGCCTGCTTTGGTTGTTTGGATCTCTACCACAGCACAACTCCTAAAGGACATGCGGTGCTGGATGTAGTGGTTGAATTAAAATGTATTTCAGACCCTTTGAGACGTGTTAGTTACACAATTGTCTGGCTGCTCGCATCTGAATGCATCCAATCAGAACACGGATGAAGCTCTGGTAGGAGATAGAAATAACCACTGTAACATAGTTAGCAGCTGGATTGTGTTCCAGTGGTGAACTTTGGGTTAAATCATTTGTTTCATTATCTTTTTTTTTTACATCTATAGATCACGCAGCAATGGTTAAGCATAGAAACTTTTTTTTTCTTCTTTGTTTTACACCCCGTCCTGTCTGGCATTATGACAAGCAGAATAGTAATCTTAATGTCAAGTATTCCTGCTCTGCCAGGGTCAGCAATATGTGAAGACCTTGGCAAGATTTATGTTATTTCTGGCCAGGCAGCCAGGTGGCAAACAGACCATCTCAAGAAGCGGCAGCTGGACCGGACACAGCCACGTTAGGCAGTACCCACCGACGTGAATAAGGAGCAAGAAGCCCCAACATAAATTCAATTTTATTTGTATAACCCAAAATCACGGAATTTCCGTCTCAATGGGCTTCACAAGAAAAAGAGGGATGTGTAAACACAAATACACAGCAAAAAAAAATAACTAACAAATGCTAACCAAACAAGACTAGCACATTTATGCCCTTAGACTCTCCTTCACAGTGAGGAAAAATTCCTAAAAAAAATATCAGTGAGTAAAAATAAGAAACCTTGTGGGGATCCACATGAAAGAGAGATCCCTCCCCGGGACGAGCAACCAATGTGTCACAGATTATTGTTTAAATATTTGCTTATTCCACTCTAAAGCTAAATATCAAAAGAAGTCAATAGATGTTCTTCATCCTGATGGAAACACAAGGGGCTCCTCAGCCCAGCGTTGTCCATTATGGGGATGAGTAGACGTTTCTCATCTACTCATCAGTCGCAGGCCAGAGGACGTAGTACTACCAAACCCACTAAAATATTAGTATAACGAATCATCTTTAATCATCTTAAAAACACACAAATATTTGTACTTTTTTTAAACAAATTGTTTTCTGACTACGTTCGTGTTTAATTTTTTTGTCATCTTTCTTCTGGTAGCCCCAGGAGCGGCTTGGGCCCAGTGAGAGTCGGACCAGGTTCTCCCGGTCAAAAAGGAAAAATTCTACCACTAGGCCACTGCTCCTGGGACCTATGTTTAATTTTTTTATGAAATTTTTAAACTTAAAGTTCTACTCTAGAAGTTCATGGGATTCAGAAGCAAGTTGATATATAACAGCGCCAGACTATTTTCAGAGCTTTTGTGTCTATTTTACTAAATCTCATGATTAACTGAAAATGAAAAAAAAAAAAGACCACCCTGAAGTGTAGTGTTGGATTGATAGGTTCAGAAAATGAATGTTTGGTTTGGAGCTCTGGTGACTCCTGTTCTGAAGGTCTTCATATATTCTTGCTCCAACACACATACATTTCTTCATCACTACAAGTTGTGACAGCCTCTTGTAGCTGAAGTACAAATTGCATGTAAAGTTTGAAAGTGCCATCTATCAGTGATTAAAAACGTGGTTACTTTCATTAGATTTGTATTTTGTACCTTACTTGTAAAGCATGGTTGGAAATTGGTGCTCTGGTTTTTTGTGTGGATTTGGGATGTTTGTTACCTTTATTTGTGGGATCACTCAAGATGCTTCCACTCCCCATGGTTGGCTATATGCATTCATCTGTGGGTTATAATAATAATAATGTATACTTTATTGATCCCTCACCGGGGAAATTTGTGTGCTGCATTACACCGCAGCAGGCTGCCACAATGGCACCAATGGTGGGAGAAATGGGGCATTAGGTGTCTTCCACAAGGACCTTAGACATGAACTTGCTGGGATCAGATCCGCAAACTTCTGGTTAATTTCTGGTCCGAGGGCGAATGCTCTACCAATGAGCCACCGCCTCCCCAATTATTGGTCTCTACAAATTACCTGTGAGTATGTTTGAGTGTGTACCGTTGTTTGTCTGTCTGAAAGACAACATTTTGTCTTCATCATCAGAAGTACGTAGTGACAGGAGGAGAATCTCTTTGTTTCTCTTTCAAAGCAATGTCTTTGAGTCAGTTTCTCTTGTAGATTACAAAGTCTAAGCTTGTTCCGAACCAGGTTGTTCGTAGGCTAACAAGAAGACATGATCCATCGTTTCGAAATGATTCAAGACTTACCGCAGCCTCCACGTCTTTGTAACTTTAAAAAAAGAATCTATCAGCCCATTATTGTACTAGTCTCCTTACACGGGTTTCTGAAGCCATGCCGTGGAATATAATAATCAGACGAGGCAGTGTAATCCACAAGAAACTATTTCAATTTCTCTACTTGTCCAGGGTGAGCTTTGAAACTGTCTCTTTGAAGAATGATTCATCTTTACATGAAATATCAAATTTGCCGGTTCATTATACAACACCCACACACTTACACAAACATGTTAGTTGTCTCTTAGGAAAGAGAGGACCATATCTCTGACATTGAGTAAAAACAATTCAGATGTTTGGTGGGCGCTTTGATGATGTAACTAGAGCTAACATCACAGTGAAATACTCACCGAGGATGATGGTAATTCATGTTGCGTTCCGTAGCTCAAATGGCAGACCACATTACTGGTTACCCATTTAAGTTTCCCCCGCAGGGCCTTTGTTTGGTAGTTGTCATATCTTTATCTCTACATTTCTACAAAGTTTGGGCATCCTGCACGTAATTCCATGTTTAATTCTTTAACAAAAATTAGAACCTGACTTGGGCATCTTTCACTTTAATTGAACACTCCCACTTTGTGTTTTTTCTAGTTGACTTTTTAAAGATGAGTACAGAAATGAGCCTTTGCTCATCTTGAAGTGTGACTGTTGTGTGTGATATGTATTTATGACTGCATAACTGGCAGCAGAGATCTGTAGTGCAGGTGCTCTGGTGTTAAAGGCTGCTAAACCTGTTGCTTCTCTGTCAATCTCTTCGTGTGTTCCTGTCAAAGAACTTCACCTGTCGTGGCCTGAAGATTAGGCACTATTATTGTGTCAATCTGTGTGATGTTCAGGAGAGTTTGAAGAGGCTACTGGTGTCAGTACTTCTACCGTTGCTGTGGCTACAAAGGCAGCTTATCATCACCAAGCTCTACATTGTGGATAGAATGTCTTTTTAGGAGAAGTTGACTATTTAAACAAGTAGAACGACCTCTGAAATTTACAGTCAGAGGTTGTTAATTCCTCTGACTTTGATCTCTGTGTGCTGCACAGGGATCTCTTTGTAGATACAGACGTATTTACAAACTTTCTTAGCAAATACCGTACCTACAAAGGGAAAATTACCTTTACAAAACAAATATTTACAAAATATTTTACAAAATATTTTACCTTTACAAAATACCTTTGTATTTGTAAATACCTACAAAGGTAAAATTACCTTTACAAAATAAATATTTACAAAATATTTTACCTTTACAAAATACCTTTGTATTTTTTACAAAGAACAGTAAAAACAAGAAATGAGTATCAATGCAGAGAAATGGAAAAAAGTCCAATTATGACTGTTTCTTTGTGTCATAGTGTGAAAATTATTCAACATAATTTGTAAGTGAATATCCTAACCTATTTAGGAAATAGTCTCAAAGGTCTAGTCAATTTGGAGCTTATCTTTTGACTTCACACTTTGACATCCCCCAGGTGTTTACCTTGTATTTAGATCTGAAACTCCAAACGGATTCTCTTTTGTCGTTACTTAATCAGACAACCAGGTATTTGCTGCTCCAAAACTGCAGGAAATCGGTTTGGTTTCACCATCTGTTGAGGAGATGTGACTGTATTAACAATGTCGGTTTGCTCGATTTCAACTTTTTTCTGCTTATTTTCTTAAAGTCATCAAATGATTCTTTTTTTTTTTAAATTATGGTCAGAGGTCATACTTTTACACCCTTTGAAAACATGTGAGTTAATTTGAATTCAACCCCAATTTAGTTTTCAAAACAAAATGCTTCTTTTTTCATTATTGTGTGTGTTTTTGCTCTTCACAATATTCCCCCAACATTTTTATTTTCATAATTACCCGTTTACAGGCTTACAATTATCCCTAATCTCTCAATCCCAGCTGTTCCCGTCATTATTAGAAGCGTGGATGCTTTGCTCTTGTCTCTGGTAACATTCTGTTACAGTTTTCTCTTTTGACACATTTTAAAGTCATTTGAAATGAACAAGACTGTTTTGTTGTTCAAGGCTATTCTTAATTCTTAATGTCTCTAAATATTAATGCAGAAATAACTTGTAAAGCAACCAAAGCAGATGCAGTTGATTTATCTACGACTCCACGTCTAACTTCATAAACCTCTCACTTCTCTTTAAATATTTGTTCATATTTTAGGATCAAGCCACCATCTGCTATTGAGAAGGTTTTCTTCTCCAGGAGGTTTTCAATTAGATATTGTTTATAGAAGACTCATTTGTTGTGGTTTTGTCCATTTAATTGTCTGAAGCCATTAAGGTAATCCTGAATGAATGACTATTCCAGTGTAAAGGTTTTACAGTTATTAGTAGCGGACAGTAATGGAACATATCAAAGTAAATGTATTTTGTTACTGTGCTTAAATAAAAAAAAATGTGTATTTGTACTTTACTTAAGTAAAATTTGAGACCTGTACTTTTTACTTTTACTTCACTACATTTTAGAACAAATATCTGTACTTTTAAACCGCTACTTTTTAAAAGCGTTTTGTATTTTTTGTTACGTTTTCGATCAGATATAATTATTGAACAAGTACTGTTTTTAGCGCATCTTGAAGCCGCATCGCTAAAATCAACCTGAAGAGGCAGCAGTTGATTGCCTGCGGTCTCCAAGAAGGAGAAGAAGTAATGAACCGTGGATCAGAATCTAGAGTAAAATTTTTCATAGTCATTCCCCACCAAAAAACTATCATCAGCTATAGCACAAATTAAAAAAAAAGAGTCAGAAGATTGTTGTTCATTGTGTTTACTTTTAAATAAAAAGTTGAGCCATCATTACACAGAGTAATTTACCTGTGACCCTACGGCACAAAAAATAACATTTCAATTGAAAATGAATACTTTTTACTTAAAAAGTAAAATTTACACCAATTACTTTTGTACTTGTACTTAAGTAGATTTTTTTTATTGGTACTTTTACTTGAGTAATTTTTTTTGCCTAATTATCTGTACTTTTACTTAAGTACAAAAAGTGAGTACTTCATCCACCACTGGTAGAGGAGTGTGTACTGGTACATTTAAACTGTTTGTAGATCTGGAACGGGCTTTTTAGTAAGGGTAAAGCAGTCTGCAGCTGCTCGGTAAGCATTTAAACATTTATTAAAACAATGAACAGAGGTTAAATGGACAACTGAAGCAAGGCAACAATAGGAACCCATTTGCACCCTTTGTGTTTCTTGAATTGTCCAATTTTTGCATTATAAAGCACTCCAAACTCTACATAAAATTACAGTCAGCCCATTTAATCATCATGTCAAGCTCCGATTTTTAAAAGTAAGAGAAATTATAACACTGCTGACCTCTTGGTATCATGACGGATGCCATCAGGTGAAAGACTATGAAGAAACACAGACGTACTGATGGTAGGCAGGTCAGCTTTGTTACATATTTGATTTAAAGTAGAATTTTAATTCATCTTTGGCAGTGCAGGTGATTACTTCCTCAGCCCAGAAGTTATGAAAAATAAAATTCACATGTCACAACACAAGTCCATAAAGGCCATGTTTTTCACATATTTCGCTGCCTCCTGTGCACTTGCATGCACCCAAACTGCTTTAAGAAATTTTTAAAAAATAATTCTTTCAGCTCCATGGATTCTTGTCATTATTTGGAGTGATTTTTATCCCACTTATTATATTTTGAAATGGAGTTGTTTTTTGCTCTGAAAGGCTCAAAGTTCAAACTGCTTCATTTATTTTGGAAGGATCTTTTTTTGCCTTTGTGTGTGGAAGGTTAGAGAATTATTGAGATCTTCAGCCAGAAACTTAGAAATTAACACTGAAAAGCACTTTTTTAAAAAACAAAAACAAGTATGAAAGCGATGTGTTCTTATTTACTTCTTCTATTCACTCATGAAACCTTTCATGTTTCCTACAACTTTATCTTTCGTAATTGCATGGGCGCTGTTCTCTGCCTCCAAAACAGTAATAAAACAAACCACATGAGCTGTGAATATGGTTGTGCTAACGAGCCTAAATTAAAATGAAACTATTCATATTCTTTATACGATGATACATCAACCAAAGTAAACTCCAATAAAAAACTATGCTGCATTTAAGATACATCCCAACTGGTGAGGATTACATGTAAGAAAAGTTAGATCTTCTGAATAATTTCTGAATACCGAGCCTCCTGTGGAGATCCGATGATGAACGCCTCACTGAACTTGAGCTGTCTTAGAAGGTCAGAGTGTAAAGCGACACACTTTTTTTTTATACTCAGCAACAGACTAGACCAAGCTCATCTCCACGGCTAGTTGTGCCACCTACAGCTTTTACGTGATGAAAAGCTGACAGATATTATTGGCATTTAGAGCACAAAGAAGCAAAAATGACTGATTTCTTTTGCTGGTGCCAATGAGTCATAAAATGTTCCCAGAGGCCATTGTTCATCCCGTCCAGATACGGTTTAAGACCCTAAGTGAGCTGGAAGAGGAGACAAAGTCTTACTTCTTTTTCTTCTTTCGGCATTTCCCTTCAGGGGGCGCCACAGCAAGTCAGTTTCTTCCATCTAACCCTATCTGCTGCATCTTCTTCAGTCACATCAACTATCTTCATGTCTTCCTTCACTGTATCCATGAACCTCCTCTTTGGTCTTCCTCTAGTCCTCTTTCCTGGTGGTTCCAAATCCAGCATCCTTCTTCTGATGTACTCTCTCTCTCTCCTCTGTACATGTCCAAACCATCTCAGTCTGGCCTCTCTGACTTTAAAACCTCTAACATGTGCTGTTCCTCTAATCCTGTCCATCCTGGTCACTCCCAGAGAGATCCTCAGCATCTTCATCTCTGCTACAAACATCTCTGCTTCCTGTCTTTTCTTCAGTACCACTGTCTCTAGACCAAACAGCATGGCCGGTCTCACCACGGTTTTGTAAACTTCATTTTTCATTTTAGCTGAAACTCTTCTATCACACATCACACCTGATACTTTTCTCCACCCGTTCCAGCCTGCCTGCACACGCTTCTTCACCTCTTTTCCACACTCTCCATTGCTCTGGACTGTTGATCTTAGATACTTAAAATCTTCCACCTTCTTTATCTCTTCTCCCTTTAACCTCACTTTTCCATTTGGATCCCTCTCATTCACACACATGTACTCTGACTAATCAGAGACAAAGTCTTTGTTTCCTAAAGAAAAAAAATCCCTTTCATTTAAAATATTTCTGCCATGCGACCAAGAGGAAGAAGAGAATTAGCTGAGTGTGCTCTCTTGTTTTGATAGCGTTATCGGAAGGTTTAACTTAAGTTTTATAGGCGGCACTTTGTGTTAATGAGCTGCGTCCTACAGCCAAACTAAAATCCCAGCTTGTTTACAAGATGGGATTTGTGCCAAAAGGATCCAGTGATACATGACAAACGCAAAAAAGCCTCTTAGAAACAAGCTAACTCAGTTCTAAAGCGAAGACGCAGCAGGTGGCATCTCAACATGAGCACTTAAATCTGCCTTCGCTACTTAACCTTTCTGACAAGTTTTAAAAAAGCAGATCTAAGTCATAAAGTGATGAGGCTTTTATTAACGTTGGGATTTTCTCGTCACCATTCTGTAAACACTCCTTTTCATTTGTTAGTTGCTTTCTAAAAATAGCTGCAGTCAGGTGACTGACTGAGTTATGGCGCGGGTGTTTGGTGCTTCGTTTGCGACGTGCATGGAATTTGTTGATGGTCTTAATGAAACTCAGAGTGCTTAGTGGACATGAGGGCTCCACTGATAGAAATCAATGCCGTCTTTTGTAGCAGAAAGAGGGAGAGAGAGGTTGATTCTGGCCTCGGCAGGCTGATGTGGCGCTGGAAGACTTTGACATGCATTTAATGATGCGTCACTGGGCCAGACGGGTAATCAATTTATTTAGGCAGTAATGTATGTATCCCCTGGTAAATCTTTAATTAATGGGAAAAAAGAAGACAATTGTGATGCAGAAGGCTGTGTAGTATTGAAATGCGGGAGGGTAAAAGGGTGGCTTCCTCATTTTGTTTTTAATTAGCTGAAACTGCTCAATACTCGGGTTGCATTTTATTCTATTTCCAAATGTCTTTCTCAGTCTTTGTCTTTTTGTTTCTATGACATATAAATTAGTGGGATAGCAGAAAGCTCATCTGCTATCACACCAGTTTCCAGGACTGCTTCACAGAAATACTATCCACACATTTACCCTGTATCAACTCGTCATGGGCAATTGGTCGTGTTTTCGGATCAGTGCGCTGCCGTGAAACAAAGGCCACAAGATCCTCATACATCATGTGAGGAACTGTTTCTCTAAATGTTTGGCCTGTTGTACTTTCTGAATCAGACCGTCTCTCCATCACCTGACTTTTTGTGGTTAATTAGCTTTATCAAAAAAAATTGCATGTTTTTATAAATCAAATTGCTTAAGTTTGTTATCAGAAGAGGAATTTTATGGCTTTGGAGTGATTTGGTTTTCATTTCTGCACAATTAACCACCCTTCTAGTTGGTGCATTGGAGGGTGAAATGTAATCTTTAAACATGTGGGCTTAACTTGTGTTTCTCTTGCTTCTCTTCACATTTTATTGATTGTAGTAAGTAGAAAACAATGTGAGTGGTTTTGGGCCGAAAGGGTTTCTAATATGCTTTGAAAATTGGTTTGTTAATTTTTTTCTCTGATTTTGAGCTAGATTTTTGAAGTTGAAGTCAGGTCTTAAACGTTGAAGCAGATTATTTTTTAAAACTGTAAATGTCAAAGATTTGAAAAAGCTTTTGTGTCATGCTTTCAAATTTGAGTTTTAAAAATTGTCTCTCGGATTCTGAAAAATGAATATTTCAATCGGCAACAAGTCAAAAGAAGAGGTTTCTAAACTCGTTTCCTTTGAAAATCCTCAACAATCTGTCAGGATGACTAGGTTAAAAAGATGAAGTCATCATGTACTTGATAATATAGTTTAGATTCTGTTTCTTGTGTGTTACTGTTTCTCCGCTTTTATCTTGAGTCAGGTGTAATAGGCCCTGTCCACATGTAGCCGGGTATTTTTGAAAACGCGTATATTTTTATCCGTTTTGGTCTGCCGTCCACACAAAAATGGAGTTTTTTTTCATTCAAAATTGGCGTTTTTGAAAACTGCGGCCAAAGTGGAGATTTTGGAAAACTCAGTTTTTGCGTTTGTTTTTTTGTTTTTGCATGCGAAAACGAAGATTTGCGTTTTTATACGTGACCCTAACTGCGACAAGCAATGCCCATACGTCAGATAGTGGGCAGCATGGATCCACGGACCAGGCATTACTTTTTACCCTGTTGCAGACTCTCTTTTCTTGCCTTTTGTCCACTCTCAACTGCTCTTACTTCTTGTCGAGGAGCTTCTTGTCGTTTACATCAATACTGCCCACTACTGGTCTGGCATGCTCATAATCGAAGAAGCGTATTTATACGGCTCCGTGTGGACGCGAGCGTTTTCCCAAAACGGAGGACACAAGATATGCATTTTCAAAAATACCCGGCTACGTGTGGATGGAGCCTTAGAATTGAAATCGTCATCAAATAATTAATATAATGTTTTCAATTAAATTCAAATGACCTCAAATAACGACTTCACAACATGTGCCACCTTGCAGAAGTGGCTACAAAAATCTTATTTGTTTAAACAGAGTTAATAATAGATTTTAGAACTGAACTTTGTATATTAAAAATTTTATCTTACATTTTTAAAAGCCGAATGCATTGGATCCACAGGGTGACCACACAATCAAATTCCAGTGCCTAAACATTGAAAAAAATATATCAATTTTATGGTATTTTTTTTTTTTTTTTTGGTTTGAATTTACTCTGTTGTGGTTGCAACATGTCTAAAAAAAATAATCAAAGTTTACATAAACCCCATATTGGAGATTTCACGCATGTTTGGAGCACCGACTACAACAGGAACCTAT
Organism: Neostethus bicornis; assembly: GCA_902685375.1. NCBI lineage: Eukaryota > Metazoa > Chordata > Actinopteri > Atheriniformes > Phallostethidae > Neostethus > Neostethus bicornis. Next base: position 4,380,980 of record LR738552.1, read on the forward strand.
AAAAACCAGCTCATCAATCTTCATGGAACATGAGACACACACATACACACGCGGGGTTGAGCTAAACCACTTTGAGCAAAAGCATAAAATGAACCGGAAGTTGGCTGTTTTTACACTTTAAATATGTTACACTTAATAAACTCCTGCTCAATTTTAAACTCTCATGCATCAAGAGATCTGTAGATATAATGTGATGTTATATTTTTCTGCTTTTCCCTCTGCCTTTTTAAAATTAGATTTTTTTTTTTCATACGTGTCTACGCTGCTTTTCCATCAGCGACTGCATGCAGTGTAACATTTTTGCATGCATACACTTTGGAAGACGTGCCTGTACATTAACTAACCATTCATGGTAAAGTTAATGGACCATCTGTAGCGGTACAGGCTGAACGGCTTCAAATCCATGCAAACAGTACATGCCTGCTTCCACTATAAAGTCCTGTGATGAATTAAACACAGACACTTCGTCTCATGAACAAATTTACACTTTTTATGCCTTAAAATATGGAAGAACACTGTTTGTGCTTCTGTTACACTGTTGTGAATTAGAAATCTCCCAAAACACTAAGAGGATTCTAATGAGCTTGTATACAGTTACAAAGTACCGACTATGGATGAACTGTTCTGCTCCGTCGTCTTCCGCTCATCCGGGGCCAAGTCGCGGGAGCAACAGCCTCAGACGGGAAGCCCAGGCTTCTCTAACCCCAGCTGCATCCTCCAGCTCACCCGGAATGATCCTGAATCGTTCCCCGGCCAGCTGTGAGACACAGTCTCACCAGCGGATCCACCCCTCCCATTGAGAGGGGCCCGAAACACCTCAACAGCAAGGTGCTCAGGGGGCATCCTGACCAGATGCCCGAACTACCCCATCTGGCTTCTCTCGACCTGGAGGAGGAGATGGGCGACACCGAGCTCCTCCCAGACGGCAGAGCTCCTCACCTGATCTCTGAGTGAGAGCCCAGCCACCCTGCGGAGGAAGCTTATTTCGGCCGCTTGTATCCGCGACCTCATTATTTCGGTCACCAGCCGTAGGTGAGGGTGGGAACGTAGATCGACTTGTAAATCGAGAGCTTTGCTTTTCGGTTCAGCTCTTTCTGTATCACGACAGACCGATGCAGTATCCTAGTTATTGCTGATGCCACACTGATCCGCCTGTTGATCTCCCGCTCCATCAGAATTTCATTTTGAATTGATGCGCCTCTACGGAGTTCATTCCAGTTTGACTGGCCAGATAAGAGGACATAGCAGGCCATAGTTCGTCCACTCTGGTTTACTTCAGGTTTCCAATCAGAACAACCAGAAAAGTCCGAAAACAATCTCTTATGTTTAAGACTCATCCTGATCAAATTTTTAGCTGATCTTTGGTTTTCCATTGGTGCAGATTTAAACTGCTGAATGTCTTGTTTTATTTTTCACCCTGAAATACAGTGATAAGCTGGTACAGTGAAAGCTTGTAGAAGAACCCCTGGTACCAGAGAATAGTGCTAAATCAGCAGAACTAAGAGTCTAATAACGACCAATTCAGCCTCCCCTAAAACAGCTCAGTGAGACCACATTGTGTGATTTGTCTCTGGCTGCCAGCAAATGAAGCCATGAAATCAGTAAAGCTTAAATGCCATCTGGCAAAGTGGTCCTGTATCCAAAAAGATTTTTTGCTCTCCCAAACGGGGAATACTTTACCTGTGAGGAAATGACTTCATAGCTCACTACATTATCTAAAGCACTCCAGATTTTCTTTGTTTGCCTTCGGGACTAAAAATGAAAGGTAAAAAAAAGAATGGAAAGTTATTGGTGGAATTTTCCAACATTTTTCTAAACCATCTAGTTTTAAAAACACAGCTTCCTCATTTTTTTCCACACTCACTGAGCTGAAGATCATTCAGGTGGCCATAAGGGTGAGGCAGAAGGGCATCGGCTGGAGTTGTCCTGTGACCGGACAAAATTCCAGCAGGTGTCTCGCAGTTTTCCCAGACGTTTCCGGAATTACCTTGTGATTGCATCCTATTTTTCAATTCAAGATGCCAGTGAAGCTACTTAAAGTTATAAAACACCCACCAATAAGACACAATTAAACATAAATGATCATATTTTTTAGGCAAACAGAGTTTATTTTTTAATAATTTTACATTTTTAGGGGCCTCTTTGATTTTTTTTTACTTTATGTTTGTGCTGTTTTTTATAGTAGATGTCTGGATCTGAGCACCCGAGGTACAAACTGTTCGAGATGATGACCAAACACGGCAAATACAGTCAAATAACTTGAATCAAAATCTTATTTCAAAGTTAACAATTTCTAACATTTCTTACAAGTATTTAAGAGTATTTTATCTGATCCAACATTGAGTTTAACATGATCACATTGACGTTATGGTCCGTTTTTATGTACGTTGGATAGTTTCCTAAACTAAATACTGTCATGGTTCCCTCGCCCACCACCAGAGGGAGCCCAGGACCTTCCTTCATCTGCCTGATTCGAGACACCTGACGGTGGTTGACCAGCTGCCTATTTAAAGGCAGTTTACCTTCCCTTCAATGATGAGTGATTTAGAGGGGAGATGGTGGCTCAGTGGGTAGAGCGTTCGCCCGCAAACCGGAAGTTCGCAGGTTCGCATCCCACTGAGTGCACATCTAGGGTCCTTGGAGAAGACCCTAACCCCTTGTTTCTCCCACCCACTCAAAGTGCTTTACAGTGTAGCTCACATTCACCCATTCACACACGCATTCACACCTGATGGGGATGCCTCCATGCAAGGAGCAAACAACCATCAGGAGCAATTGGGGGTTCGGTGTCTTGCTCAAGGACACCTCGGCATGAACTCCTGGCGGGGGATCGAACCGGCAACCCTCCGGTTACAGGGCGGTCACCCTACTCACTGAGCCTACTCACTGAGTGGTAGCCTGCTGCGGTGAAATGCAGCACAATAATTTCCCGTGAGGGATTAATAAAGCATTAAAAAGAAAAAAAAATTATCCCTTCCAGCCAGATCTTCCTGGCTGCCTGACCATGAGATACATTTGGAAAAGTAACCCCAAGACAATCCACTGAACCATGTGTTTGTCATGAAGCGGAGTGCAGGTGGAAAGAGGAGGACCCAGATGCAGACAGAAAACATGGTTTATTTGAAGTTGGCAGTCCATAATTACTGTGGAAAGAAAATCAACGTCTCAGTGGCATGGTGAAAGATTATTGCAAGAATGTGAATTTGGTCAGGCAACCAGGGAGACCTGGCTGGAATGGATTGTATGACCCGATCGGGAAGTCTGGGGTAATTCCCCTTAAATAGATGGAAGTGTGCACAGATTTGAGGAATCTGTAATCATCCTCGGGTGATCCTAATCAGATCGGTGAGAAGCATCCAGGGCTCCCTCTGGCGGCAGAAGAGGGGATTATGACAGTTTTTGTCCATTTACTGCATTACTGGACTCCTTCGTTAAATAAACCATGTTTCTTGTCCTGCACTTGAGTCCTCCTCCTCCTCGTCCACCCTCAACCTGACAAAAATCTTGAATCAGTAGTCATGAAAGACTGTTTACCCACATGTTAGTCATTTTTAATCCGACATGTTACACCCACAATCAGTAAAACATAACAATGTATCAAATATTTTACAAGAATCTGAAGTTTAACACATTTTGATTTTTCTTTGATTTTAAACATATTTTTTTATTCTCTCAAATAAAAAAAGAAAGCACCAGAGCGCAACGTGGTAAACATGTGGCAAAATGACAAAACCGCCATCTACAACTTTTTATCAGAAATTTTTTTCAATAAAAATTTTATTATTTTTCTGCCTGTAAGACTCTGTAGTTGATACAAAAAAAATACAGGCTTTGTGAATTGTTATTAATTCTATTTATCAGCGGTCGAGGTTGTATTCGTGGCAATTTTACATTGAATTATGTCAACAAGTGTGTTTTTTTTTTTTTTTGGTTGTTTTTTTATACAAATTCAAAAACGCATGTTGATTAACCAATTAGAGATTCATATTGCATGTTTGCATTAATAATTTATTAAGATGATTGAGGAATTATGAACAAAAAATTATTCTTAAAAACAATATTATTTCTACTGAACAGTTTAATTTTAATTCTTATCTAAATATCATCAGATAAAGGGAATTATTGGTTTCAAACAGATGAAGGAATGCTTTTTTTTTGGCAGAGTCTGTCTTTTATCAACCCTTTTAGACTTTTCATGGAGTGAGGGGTTAAAATCATGACCCACAATCATGCTGGAAGAAGATCTCCAGTGAAAGTCACTCAGCCAGCTCCATCCCAAACAGGCTGTCAGTCAGGAAGCCAGCCATCTCTCCAAACAGCTGCTAAGTCAGCCAGTCGGTTCCCCCTGTGGCTCATCAGCTTCTCTAAATGCTCTTCAGCAGTCCACAGCCATTTGAGGAGTCAGCTCTGGCAGCGTCCCGCCAACTCTTGTAGTTTCCAGCCAGTTTCCCCTCATTTCAATGGCTGTTGAATCCAACCCAACCTTCTGTACCACCCACAGTCAGCTCTTCTCATTTGGCAATTGGTCTAAAAAGGAAAGGATTTTGAGAAAAAAAAAAAAAAAAGAGAACCAGGACAGGACAAAACCTCATTTTGTAGAAAAATGTGTTTTTGCGTTTGTGAGGTAAACATAAAGTAATCACATGGATGGAACCAGCAAGTTTCTACCAGTGGTGAATGAAGAGCTCACATTTTGTACTTAAGTAAAAGTACAGATAATTAGGCAAAAAAATTACTTGAGTAATTTGACTTTTCAAGTAAAAGTATTCAACCATAATTCAAATGTTAATTTTTTTGCTGTAGGATCACAGATAAATACTCTGCAGAAGCGGATCTGGCGGGGAGCGCAAAGGGAAGCTTTTTGTTAGTTTTTTATGTGAGTTCTTTGGTTGTGAATGACTGCGGAAAATGTTTACTCTCAATTCTGATTGGTCCTCGATTCATTACTTCTTTTCCCTCTTGGAGACCGCAGGCGATCAACTGCTCCCTCTACAGGTTGAATTTGACTTTGTGGCTTCAAGATGTGCTAAAAAAAAAACCTGTATATTTTTCAAATTCTTGACCGAAAATGTAACGAAAAATGTAAAACCCACTTTTAAGAAGTAGCGAAGTAAAAGTACAAATATTTGCTGTAAAATGTAGTGAAGTAAAAGTAAAAAGTACGAGTCTCAAATTTTACTTCAGTAAAGTACAGATACACTATTTTTTTACTTAAGTGGGTTTTCTCCAGGTACTCCGATTTCCTCCCACCCTCCAAAAACATGCATGTTAGGTTGATCGGCCACGACATGATTGCCCCTAGAAATGAGAGTGTGTGGATGGTTGTATGTGTGTCACCCCACGACCCAAAACACCTGTTTTGGGTGTACCATGCCCCTCACCTCAAATCGGCTGGGACCCCTGCAAGTCCATAAGGGATAGATGATTGAGAAAGTGACTGATAACTCTAGGAAGAGGTCTTGTTTATAAAATACTGCTAACGCTACGTGACTCAACAACCTGGACGTCTCTGATAAAATTAGACTAGATAATGAATCAAAGTCAAAAAGTTATAAAATGCTAACATTAAAACACATATGAGTGACTTTAGATTTAAAGCTGAGTCAGCTGGTCAGTGGAGTGGACACTTGAATCTTAAAGTGTGATTTTAAAGCAATGCGAAGTAGGAATAAATCTTGAGTGGCTCATTTTGACCACAGCCGGGGTGTTGTGTTCAACGCCATGAAAGGCAGCATTTACAATCAATTGCTCTTTAGGGCTCATTTGAAATGGCTGCAGGATTTATGCAAAAGTATCCTCTCTGGAGAGAGGTGTGCTGGTCTGTAACTGTGCGGTAATTATCTACGGACTAATGACAAAATGAGAGAGTCTACGTGGGTAGTTTGTGCGAACTGGGTTTATAAAACGTAAAATAGAAAGTCAGTGTTCCTTTATAGTACCGGGATTTTTAGTTTGATGTTGGGTAATTACCTTTCAGTTTAGAAGGTGAGGACAGAGTAAAAAAAAAATCAGATGAAGCAGCTAAAGGGTGATTATGCGTATTTAATAACAAAATTATATGAGATTTTAAGACTTTTTAATAGCGATGAAACCTATATTCTGTAAAAAAAAAACATGTTATATTGAAAATTGGTGGAAGTTTTAGAAAACTAGATCTTTTTGCTATTTTGAATTGTTCTGCTCTTAAATTATAAGCTTTACCCAGATTTACCTAGAAGAGGAACGGGAGACAGATTAAACTTCTTCTTCTTTTGCATTTCCCTTCAGGGGGCGCCACAGCAAGTCAGTTTCTTCCATCTAACCCTATCTCCTGCATCCTCTTCAGTCACACCAACTATCTTCATGTCTTCCTTCACTGTATCCATGAACCTCCTCTTTGGTCTTCCTCTAGTCCTCTTTCCTGATGGTTCTAAACAAGGGATGGGCAAACTTTTTGACTCGTGAGCCACATTGAGTTCTAACATTTGACCAGGGGGCCGGAACAGGAGCAGATGGATGGCATGCTTTGGTAACCGCTAGATTAGACCGATAGAAAGACGTGCTAGATTTTAAACAAGTGTGTAAAATGTTACGTCAAGAGCGTTAAATTTTAAATCTAACGGCACAAGGTCTGAAATCTAGTGCGATAGCGCTTAAAAACGTGCATTTAGCGGCGCTAGGTTTGAAATCGAAACGCTTGATGTAACATTTTGCTTGTTTTAACATCTAACACACTTGTTTGTATTTCAATGGAAGCAGTGGTGTTGTATTTTTTGCGCCATCTAGTGATGAAACATCAGAATTACAAGAAAATAAAACAATAACAAGGTTTATTTATTTAAATTTTTTATGTTCGACGGGGCGGATTAAAACTATCTACGGGCCACATGTGGCCCGCGGGCCGTAGTTTGCCCACGCCTGTTCTAAACCTAGCTGCCTTCTTCCGATGTACTCTCTCTCTCTCTTCTGCACATGTAAACCCTCTCAGTCTGGCCTCTCTGACTTTAAAACCTCTAACATGTGCTGTTCCTCTGATCTAACGATTAAAAATTGATGTGTTTTAAAGATTGTCTACATTTCTAAATCTATCAGTAAAACAAACAGGTTGCACATATTATTCTGACAGATGAGTACTAGAAGAAATCTGTCTTCTGAATACGAGGGCAAATATCGGAAATTCCTGCTTTTCTACCTGAATTAAAACATTTAGAGATGCTAAGAAGGGATTTAATTGATTTTGAACCCACAACCAAAATGAGGAATGAGTACAAACACAGAAGCCAGTTCTAACGTCATCATCTGTGATTTGAATCATTACGGCTGTGTTTCAAGGAACAAAATAAAACAGAGTAAGTTCACATGTGAGCTGAAATCAGATCAGTGTGTTAATGGCTTAATTGAACATCTGGACACATCAATTGATTTCAATGTTTTATACCCATCTTAATCTGAAAGAAAAAACATTTTTCTGGCTGTTTTTTTAAAGTTTGATTCTTTAGAAAGTTTTACTTCAGTAAAAAGATTCATTTGACACATTTTTTAAATGCCAATATTTAAAAAATTCAGTAATAAAACAGTGTTTTAGGTACAAAAAAAAATCCCCGAAATACCACATTTTGTCCCTTTTGTACTATTAAATTTGTTTTGCTTTTTTAAAAACCAAATTAAAAAGTCTCTCAAGTGACTGTACAAAAATTATACTTGTATTTGTCTTAAATTGAATTAATTTTTGGATTTTTTGTAGAAATTCTTGAACAAAGACAATTTTCCTTCAGGATTTAAAAAAGCTCTTATCTAAGAGATGCTATTGTTATTTTTAAAATTGATCATTATTAACAGTTACATTTTGTTGATTGTAAACTGTTTTTTGTGTGTGTGTGTGTGTGTGTGTGTGTGTGTGTGTGTATGGGGGGCAAGGGGATTTTCAATTTATATTATGAAGCCTGTTGAAACAACTGTGCTGTGATATTGGACATTACAAATAAAATTCAAATAGATGTGATGCCCTGCACACATTGTGACATCGGATATGGATCTTTGATCATTTGACTGACCAATTTAAATTTATTTTTTTCTGCCATGTTTTCTCACTTTATGTTCCTACATGCTCTCTGAGAATTAAAAAGAGCCTTTCTGTCGTTGCAGGTGAACCTCTGGAGCATCGGACATCTGAAGGGTATTGGAGTTTCTCCTGGATAGCAGAGGACAAACTGAGTTTCCCGAATGACACCACGTTCAAGTCTGGTGAGTTGGATATTGTCAGCACCTCTCAGACAGACGGACAGGCTCAGGCACCTCTGGCCTGTTTTAAGTTGTTGTTCTAAATCGGTTGTGACACCAAGCATCAGCTTTCCATCAGATCGCATGAACGTCTCTTCCCAACCTGTCCTCAGTCATCAGGTACAAAGCGTTGTCTTGTGACCCTTTCAAGGACCCAAAAATCTCACTTTTTATAAAGTTCTCAATGAAAAATAAATGTTTTAATCAGTCTATCAGAAAAACTTTTATTGAGCATGAAGAAAAATAGCAAAATAATGATGGCACTTTTTTTTAGCTTGTTTTACAAAAGTAAACCAATGAGACAAAACGAGTAAAAAAAAAAAAAAAAAAAAGTCACATTACTTTAAAAAAAAAGAAAAAAATGAATCAGAGGGAAAAAAACATTATAAACTTATTTCTCTAAAACTGTTTCTAATTTATTTTTATTTAAATATCCTCCAGGGAACGTTAGCCTGAAGTTCTACCTAACCAAAAACTAACGTTCCCTAAACGTTAGTCGGTGGTTATGTCAAAACCTAGCCTACCAGAATGTCGAGAGAACCAAATTTCCAACATTACGGTTAAAATTAAGGTTAGAGAAACATTCTAAAAATAACATTTCACGACCGTCATAAAACTTGACGTTTGAACTTTTAGAGAACCAAAAATAATCTTTAAGGAACATTCTGCTAACCTTTGGAAAACCGTCCCAGTTTATCTTTGCTGGGAAGGTAGTTACTGTAGCTGGGTTCTTATATTATCTACACACATTGAATTTTCATAAAGTAATGATAATAAAAATTTTATTTGTAACACACTTTATATCTCCAGTAGAGATCTCAAAGTGCTACAATGACCAAAAGCAACAACAAACAGCAAAATTAAATAAAACCACAACAAAAAAAAAAAAACACTAAAAACTTTGCTGAAAAGCCTTTAGAAATAAAAATGTCTTCCGTCCTTTTTAAATACCTCAACGCTCTGTGGAGCCCTCAAGCTCTCGGGAAGAGCGTTCCAGAGCCGTGGAGCAGCTGCCTGGAAGGCCCTGTGCCCCATAGTGGAGAGTTAGGTCCTTGGTTGATGCAGGCAGTAGGAGGAGGAGGAGGAGCGCAGGTCTCGGACAGTGGTGTGGAGGGTTAGGAGTTCTCGGACAGTGGTGTGGAGGGTTAGGAGTTCTCGGACAGTGGTGTGGAGGGTTAGGAGTTCTCAGACAGTGGTGTGGAGGGTTAGGAGTTCTTGGAGATAAACAGGTGCAGTACCGTGTATGCACTGATGGGGGAGGAGGCAGACCTTGTACTGAATTCTGTATTTAACGGGTAGCCAGTGGAGGGATTTGAGGATGAGAGTGATATGGTCATATTTGCGCCTCCTTATCAGGATCCGGGCAGCGCATCATTTTTTGTTCAAAATCTAGCAAACAAAACATCCGCCGCACACTTTTTAAGACATTTAAATCAGATCACTGGAAAAGTTAGTATGACATTTTTGGGGGCAATTTTTTTTCTCACTTTTACTTTTTTATTGTCTTTCTTAACAGTCATATTAATTATTAACTGTTTTATTTAAGACATACGGTTAGTGATAAAATAGTTTATAATCAGGAATTGGATTAATAAAGATGATCTAAAATAAGATCATCTTTAATTTAGTGAATGAGTAAGTAATGCAAACTGCAACTGTAAATTTTTTCAACTATGCATGAAATTGTTTGAATCCTCTGAGCGTCTTCTGTTGAATCAGTAAGATAAAGATGGAGGTTCGAAAGTTGACAGCTTTGTAAATTACTTGTCAGGTACGTCAAATCTAGTGCTTTCACTTTCTTTGTAGCTTTTGATACAATACTAATAGACTTCAGATTTTAGTTCTCAATTTTTTTTTTCATAATTTGCTCTCTGAGAAAGACAACAGCTAAAAATAATCGGTTAGTGCTTGAAAATTGTAAACCAAGGTATGCCATGGAGAGATTATTACAACCAAATATGTAGAAACCTGCTGTATTATAAGACTGAAGGAAGACTGCTGATATTTTGCATCACGGTTTATTTGTTTTCACTCGCTTTTGTGCATTTCTGACACTATTTGTATTTGCACAATTGTGTCAAATTCCACAGCATCTAGTTCAAGCATGGGCAAACTATGGCCCGTGGGCCACATGCAGCCCTTTAAATGGTTTAATCCGGCCCGCTGAACACAAAAAATTTAAATAAATAAACCTTGTTAATGTTTTATTTCGCTTGCAATTCTGATATTTCTTCACTAGATGGCGCACTCTTGATGTATTGGCTTTGTTGAGAATACAACAACACTGCTCCCATTAAAATGTGTGTGTCTCCGTGATACGCACGCGATCAAAATAAACAGTGTGCACAGATATGGAAAGCCATCCGGCCCAATACACGCACGTAAAAAAGCGTGTTAGATCCAGGTAGTCCCTCATTCATCCAGGAGTGATCCATAGTAGAAAAAGTTTCAAAAAAGTCTTCTGGACAGTTTAATTCTTGAACGAGACGTTTCAACTTCCATCCGGAAATCATTTTCAATCTGAATGAATTGGACTGAAAACTGGATCTATTTATACTAACCTGAGTAAAAGGTAAAAAAAATAGTAAGAAGGGCTCAACCAATGAGCCTGTGTTACCTATGATGGCCGAGAATGGCTCCTATTGTATCCACAGACCAGTAAACGAATCCTATTATAAAAATGCTAAAAGCCTAGTGAATAGAAATTCCTGCTAACGAGAGGCGTGAAACTGGGTCACGAGGTGTCATCTTTAGTCCATAGCTTCAAAAGGCTGCTGTAAATACCGGGCAGAATGTATCTAACGCCTCCACTCCGATTCAGAGAGGGACTCTCTTTCATCACAAAAATGGCTTCTTTCACCCCTCTTTCAAACCATCCTTTCTCTCTACTTAGAATCTTCACCTCACTGTCCTCAAAAGTTTGTTTGGTGGATTTAAGATGCAGATGTACAGCAGACTGTGGACCACTAGAGGCTTCTCTTCTGTGTTGGTAAAGTCTTTAGTGGAGTGGCTGCTTCGTTTCCCCAATGTAGTTTTCTTTGCAGCTCCCTTCACTGCACCGGATCGAATAAACTACATTGCTCTGTTTTTCTGTGGGCATCTTGTCTTTAGGATGTACTAGTTTCTGCCGTAATGTGTTGACCGGTTTAAAGAAAACCGGGATGTCATGCTGTCTGAAGATTCTCTGTAACTTCTCGGACAGTCCTGACACGTAGGGAATAGAGACTCCATTTTTCCTCTTCTCAGTTTCTGTTTCCCTCTTCTCACGTTTCTTGGACCCTCTCACCCTATTCAGGGCCCACTTGGGGTAGCCACAGACCGAGAGGGCTTTTTGGACATGCTGTGTCTCCTTCTCCTTAGCCTCTGTGCTCGTGGGTACCTCCTCGGCCCTGTGTTGTAAAGTTCTGATGACGCCCAGTTTGTGTTGCAATGGATGATTAGAGTCAAACTGTAGGTATTGGTCTGTGTGCGTGGGTTTCCTGCATACTTCCAGTTGCAAATTCCCGTCCTCTCCTATGATCACAGCGCAGTCTAAAAAGGCCAACTGGTTGTCCTTGGAGTCTTCACGTGTAAACTTGATGTTAGGATCCACAACGTTGATGTGTGAAGTGAAGGCTTCCAGATCTTGCTTGTTGATCTTCACAACTTTATTCGATCCGGTGCAGTGAAGGGAGCTGCAAAGAACACTACATTGGGGAAATGAAGCAGCCACTCCACAAAAGACTTTACCAACACAGAAGAGAAGCCTCAAGTGGTCCACAGTCTGCTGTACATCTGCATCTTAAATCCACCAAACACACTTTTGAGGACAGGGAGGTAAAGATTCTAAGTAGAGAGAAAGGATGGTTTGAAAGAGGGGTGAAAGAAGCCATTTTTGTGATGAAAGAGAATCCCTCTCTGAATCGGAGTGGAGGCGTTAGATACATTTTTTCAGTGCGCTTGTTTAAAATGTAGCACACCATTCTTTTTGTCTAATCTAGCAGTTACGAAAGCATGCCATCCATCTGCTCGTGTTCCGGCCCCTTTGTCTAACGTTAGAACTTAATGTGGCCCACGAACCAAAAAGTTTACCCAACCCTGATCTAGTTGCATGCGTGCGTCAACTTAGTCGTTGTTATTAGTTTAATTAAACTAGAATGATTTAGAGAGGAACAATTTGCAGTCTGTCAGATGTTTGGTTCCAGTATATAAGGACGTTTTATTTTAACTTTACAGACCACAGGTCTACCCAAATTGATTTTGTGTTTGTAATGCATTACTTTTTCTTTTGCTCAATGCTGTGTTCACATTGGCATTTTAAAAACACGACCTGGAGTTAAAACAAAAGTGAGACGTATTAAGTGTGCTTTATGCAGAAAATACATTAATATCAAACTTTTCTTTTTAACTTTAATTTCCAAATTGCTGTCAGATTGAAGTCAAATTTTGTTGCATTAAAAATGTTTTCAGAATTAAAGAAAGTAACTAATTCATTTAGGATCTTGTTGAAAAACAAAAAAAAATGAGGACTTTTTTAGATTGCGTTTATTTTCACACTGATTGATATTAAGACTTGATTTGGAGGACTGACCGATGACTTCTGAGCAACTCACTCACTCGCTTATGCAGATTATTCACTAGAATTTGCATTTTCATTTATTGGCGGCAGTGAGAAATGCACCAATCGTTGAACAAATACAAATAGTGTTGTAAGAAATGCACCAATCGTTGTGCAAATACAAAAAGTGTTGTTAGAAATGCACCAATCGTTGTGCAAATACAAAAAGTGTTGTTAGAAATGCACCAATCGTTGTGCAATTACAAAAACTGTTGTAAGAAATGCACCAATCGTTGTGCAAATACAAAAAGTGTTGTTAGAAATGCACCAATCGTTGTGCAAATACAAAAAGTGTTGTTAGAAATGCACCAATCGTTGTGCAAATACAAATAGTGTTGTTAGAAATGCACCAATCGTTGTGCAAATACAAATAGTGTTGTGAGAAATGCACCAATCGTTGTGCAAATACAAATAGTGTTGTGAGAAATGCACCAATCGTTGTGCAAATACAAATAGTGTTGTTAGAAATGCATCAATTGTTGTGCAAATACAAATAGTGTTGTAAGAAATGCACCAATCGTTGTGCAAATACAAAAAGTGTTGTTAGAAATGCACCAATCGTTGAGCAAATACAAAAAGTGTTGTTAGAAATGCACCAATCGTTGTGCAAATACAAAAAGTGTTGTGAGAAATGCACCAATCGTTGTGCAAATACAAAAAGTGTTGTTAGAAATGCACCAATCGTTGTGCAAATACAAATAGTGTTGTTAGAAATGCACCAATCGTTGTGCAAATACAAAAAGTGTTGTTAGAAATGCACCAATCGTTGTGCAAATACAAAAAGTGTTGTTAGAAATGCACCAATCGTTGAACAAATACAAATAGTGTTGTAAGAAATGCACCAATCGTTGTGCAAATACAAAAAGTGTTGTTAGAAATGCACCAATCGTTGTGCAAATACAAAAAGTGTTGTTAGAAATGCACCAATCGTTGTGCAATTACAAAAAGTGTTGTAAGAAATGCACCAATCGTTGTGCAAATACAAAAAGTGTTGTTAGAAATGCACCAATCGTTGTGCAAATACAAAAAGTGTTGTTAGAAATGCACCAATCGTTGTGCAAATACAAATAGTGTTGTTAGAAATGCACCAATCGTTGTGCAAATACAAATAGTGTTGTGGGACATGCACCAATCGTTGTGCAAATACAAATCGTGTTGTGAGAAATGCACCAATCGTTGTGCAAATACAAATAGTGTTGTTAGAAATGCACCAATTGTTGTGCAAATACAAATAGTGTTGTAAGAAATGCACCAATCGTTGTGCAAATACAAAAAGTGTTGTTAGAAATGCACCAATCGTTGAGCAAATACAAAAAGTGTTGTTAGAAATGCACCAATCGTTGTGCAAATACAAAAAGTGTTGTGAGAAATGCACCAATCGTTGTGCAAATACAAAAAGTGTTGTTAGAAATGCACCAATCGTTGTGCAAATACAAATAGTGTTGTTAGAAATGCACCAATCGTTGTGCAAATACAAAAAGTGTTGTTAGAAATGCACCAATCGTTGTGCAAATACAAAAAGTGTTGTTAGAAATGCACCAATCGTTGTGCAAATACAAAAAGTGTTGTAAGAAATGCACCAATTGTTGTGCAAATACAAAAAGTGTTGTTAGAAATGCACCAATCGTTGTGCAATTACAAAAAGTGTTGTAAGAAATGCACCAATCGTTGTGCAAATACAAAAAGTGTTGTTAGAAATGCACCAATCGTTGTGCAAATACAAAAAGTGTTGTTAGAAATGCACCAATCGTTGTGCAAATACAAATAGTGTTGTGAGAAATGCACCAATCGTTGTGCAAATACAAAAAGTGTTGTTAGAAATGCACCAATCGTTGTGCAAATACAAATAGTGTTGTTAGAAATGCACCAATTGTTGTGCAAATACAAATAGTGTTGTAAGAAATGCACCAATCGTTGTGCAAATACAAATAGTGTTGTGAGAAATGCACCAATCGTTGTGCAAATACAAATAGTGTTGTGAGAAATGCACCAATCGTTGTGCAAATACAAAAAGTGTTGTTAGAAATGCACCAATCGTTGTGCAAATACAAAAAGTGTTGTTAGAAATGCACCAATCGTTGTGCAAATACAAATAGTGTTGTTAGAAATGCACCAATTGTTGTGCAAATACAAATAGTGTTGTAAGAAATGCACCAATCGTTGTGCAAATACAAATAGTGTTGTGAGAAATGCACCAATCGTTGTGCAAATACAAATAGTGTTGTTAGAAATGCACCAATTGTTGTGCAAATACAAATAGTGTTGTAAGAAATGCACCAATCGTTGTGCAAATACAAAAAGTGTTGTTAGAAATGCACCAATCGTTGAGCAAATACAAAAAGTGTTGTTAGAAATGCACCAATCGTTGTGCAAATACAAAAAGTGTTGTTAGAAATGCACCAATCGTTGTGCAAATACAAAAAGTGTTGTGAGAAATGCACCAATCGTTGTGCAAATACAAATAGTGTTGTGAGAAATGCACCAATCGTTGTGCAAATACAAATAGTGTTGTGAGAAATGCACCAAATCCAAATAGTATGTGAGAAATGCACCAAACTAAGACAAACTGTAAAAAACTAAAGGAGTTGTTAAGCAGGATATGTGCTCCAGTTGAACTATTATCTCCTCTTACAGCCTGTTCACTGAGTTGTTCATTCCTTTAAATGGGTTATTTCGCACTCTAACTCAACTTAGTGGTCTTCTCATATTTCAAACCTCGGTAGGATGACCCTGGCTCGCCACCAAACTACTTCTCCAACCAGTTTAAAAAGATGTATATCCTTCTTCTGCTGAGTTAATGGCAGTTTTGTAATGTCTATCCATCTCATTTACGCATCTATTGTCTTTTTCTTGTGTGGAGTAGGTGACCTGGTAGTCTGAAAAAGGAAACCCTAATTTTTCTCTGCTTGGACACTTCTTTAAGCTCATATAAAGATATCATATGTTGTTCTTGGTGAACGGACATTTCAGTCACGGATATTTGAGCCAAAAAACTGCAACCTAGGATATTTGAGCCATGGTGACTCGGACATTTCAGCCACGGACATTTGAAGAACTGCAACCTGGGCGCAACTGTTTATTTACGATAAAAAAAAATTTAAATGACTAAAAGTACGATAAAAATTTTTGCGCGATAAAAATTTTTAAGACTAAAAGCAAGTTTTTTGTAGTGCAACTGTTTATTTACGATATAATTTTTACATAAAATATCAAAAAATTTTAAAAATATCAGAATTTTTTATTTGAGCCATGGGATAAAAATGACTAAAACCAATTATTATTAATTGGTTTTACATAAAATGTCACAATTTTCTACATAAAATAGGTTTTTGGCGCAATTGTCCGAGGCTGAAATGTCCTAAATTCGTGGCACACATGGCTCAAATATCCTAGGTTGCAGTTTTTGGCTCAAATGTCCGTGGCTGAAATATCCGTGGCTGAAATGTCCTAGAACCGTTGTTCTTTGGCTATTAGAAAGTACGTCTCTAAGGCCAAGTGTAGGAATGCACCAAAACCGATACGATTACGTATGTATGTTTTGTGTATCTAGCCTACTGCGATGAAATGCAGCACATTACACCGCAGCAGACAGCCAGGACAGCGCCAATAGTGGAAGAAATGGGGGGTTAGGTTTCTTCCCCAAGGACACCTACACGTGAGCTTAGAGAGATTTGAACTGGCTACTCCCGGTCCAAGATCCAAGGTCCAATAAAGGGACCAACAACATACTAAATTCAAATCATTTACTTATTCATTTCAATAATAATCTGTGTCTTCAACCACTTACCGCTTGCAGTTGTTTATGGGCTTTTACGACAGTAGAGACCTACGGGCATGCTATTCTCAACTCGAGTAGAACCCAAAAGCCTGTCTGTGATGAAAGGCTCATGAAGACTTTCTTTTAAGAACTGTTTAAAGGTGTCCTTACCATTTGAAATAATATTTTATTTTACCAAAATGATAAGTATTTGTCATTTTGTTCAGCTGGTAAGTGCTTGACTAGCTGCCATTTTTGTAGCCAACACCAACCAATAGCCTGCTTCTACTTCTTCTGAAAAAAAAAATCTAAAGTTTAAACAGTTCCGTTCCGTCATCTTCCGCTTGTTCTGGGGTCGGGTCGCGGGGGCAACAGCCTTAGGCGGGCAGCCCAGGCCTCTCTCTCCCCGGCTGCATCCTCTAGCTCACGTGGAAGGATCCCAAGTCGTTCCCCGGCCAGCTGTGAGACATAGTCTCTCTGCCCCTTGGTCTCCTCCCGCTGGGACGTGCCCGAAACACCTCGCCCACGAGGCACTCAGGGGGCATCCTGACCAGATGCTTGAACCACCCCATCTGGTTCCTCTCGACCTGGAGGAGGAGCGGCTCGACACCGAGCTCCTCCCGGATGGCAGAGCTCCTCACCTGATCTCTGAGTGAGAGCCAAGCCACCCTGCGGAGGAAGCTCATTTTGGCCGCTTGTACCCGCAATTTCATTCTTTCGGTCACCACCCACAGCTGGTGACCATAGGTGAGGGTAGGAACGTAGATCGACTTGTAAATCGAGAGCTTTGCTTTTCGGCTCAGCTCTCTCTTTACCACAACGGACCGATGCAGCGTCCTGGTTATTGCTGATGCCGCACTGATCCGCCTGTCGATCTCCCGCTCCATCCTTCCCCACTCGTGAACAAGACCCCGAGATACTTAAACTCCTCCACTTGGGGCAGGACCCTGTTTAAACCCAGTTTAACAGTAAATAAACAAATTAAAGTATGTCGTTATCAATGAACTATTTATTTCTTTATTGAATGACCATGGTGTACACAAAGTAAAACCTCTCATGTTGTATTATTCTAAATTAATAGGCATTGCAGAAGCAAGAGTCCAAAGGACAACTCATTGAGGATTTTATCTTATGTAAATGTTGCTTGGTGTTGTATTAGTGGGAAAAAGTTCACTAAGGTAAAGTAATGAAGTTAAAAGTCTTTTGTTTTAAGCTAGAATTTTAAGAGTATCAGTACTTGATATCAGTGAAAGTAGTCAAATCAATTCAAATAAAGTGCAAGATCCGTGCAAGCCTGGTCAAGTCCTGCTGGTCCCTTGCTAGAGTAGTTTATCCAGTACAGTTTCCTTTGAGGATTTCTTTAAGATGACCGAGGTTCTCATTCTTCTCTAAAGATAGGGTAAAGAAAAGCGTGCCTTTGCAATTTCTTCATTTGGTTATGACTTTCAGTTTGTGAGTACTAGTGATGGTAAAAGAAAAATCGATCCGCAAATCAGTGTCTCCCCTTTTGGCTCTTTTTTCGTCTCAAAAAAAGATGCAGAATCTTCATTATTGACTCAGCTTAATCTTCCCTCATTCCTGAATAAGACAAAAAAATGTTTGATCTAATTTATTTAACGAGAGGACCTCTTTTCTGTCTCCAAGGACAAGACGAATTCTTTCAAATAATCAGCACTTTTATTTTATTAGAAAAGAGCACATTATTTCAATTAACTTCTCAGATAAACGAAAGGTGTTTTTCATTAAATGTCTTGTTAAGTCGCTTAAATTTCTTGGTTTGGGATCAAGTACTTCTGTTTCATCCAAGTGATGCAATTAATAAGAAATGCGATGTTTGATCTGAGTAAACGTAATGAAGATTCTCCAGAGATTACAACTTGACTATTTTCAATTGTTTGCTTTTAGAGGAGCAACATTAAAACGTTGTTTAAACACATGGCTGAAGAAACTTTGAAAGCTGTCTTTAAATCATTAAAATTGATGAAATGAGACAAAAATATAAGCAGGAAAAATTAGCTTCCTTCCCAAAGTTTTCTGTCAAGATAAGGTGAGGAGCTCTTCTGTCTTCGAGTAGCGCTCGAAGCGATGTAGGAGTAGCGCTCCTACATCGATGTAGAAATAGACTTGAGTCTCTGCTGAGGTAGACCAGGCACATGTCTATGGACCCAAGGCTTCAGAATGAACTGGAGAGACAATGTGTCTTTGGTGGAAATCTCAGAAGATGATCAGGAAAAAGCAAGAGAGGAAAGTCGGGGTTCCCCTTGCTTATGTAGCTGGATAATTAAACCAACCTGGGATAGAGGCAAGGCTAAGCATGGATGGTAGGGTTGATGGATGGTTACATGAGTGGGGATTTAAAGATGGATGTCTGAAATGATGCCCAGAATTTCAGAATGCCACCGAGCGCCTCGCTGGTGAGGTGTTTCGGGCATGTCCCACCGGGAGGAGACCAAGAGGCAGACCCCAGACCTGCTGGAGAGACTGTCTCACAGCTGGCCGGGAAACGACTCGGGGTCCTTTTGGGTGAGCTGGAGGATGCAGCTGGGGTGAGAGAAACCTTGTCTTTCCATCTGAGGCTGTTGACCCCGCGACCAGGCCCCGGGTAAGCAGAAGACGTCGTAATGGAACGAAACGTGTGAAATGAATGACGAATGAAAAAGAGTACATCGATGTATGTATGATGGTGTAGGACTAGAGTTGGCAAACTTGACTTGTGGCCCACAAAAGCTTATATTATATATAAAAAGGGGCACATTTCTTTGGTTTGGTTAAATGAAATTAAATTGGTTTTTGTCTGGTTGGTGTCTTTTCCAAGGACACCTAGAGATGAGCTCAGTGGGATTCAAACCGGCGAATTCCCGGTCCTAGGGCGAACATTTTTACTACCGAGCCTTCCTCTTGTCGGAATTAAGGATTACGGTTGGGATGTTGTAGTACTGGGCAAGATTAAAAAGAATTAAATTGCAAGTAACAAGAAAATATGTTTGCCCGTCAAATTTGAGAGAACAACTTAGGACAGGGTGTCCAGATCCGGTCCTCGAGGGCTGGTGTCCTGAAAGTTTTCCTTTTGTTCTTGTATTTACACACCTGATCCAGTAAATTGAGTCATTGTGCCAAATTCTATTGGCTGTTGATTTCACTTGATGTGCATCAGCTGTATCGAACCAGGAACGTGTGGAAAACCATCAGGACACCGGCCCTCGGGGACCGACTTTGGACACCCCTGACTTAGGAAGTTTGGTATTTATGAAATACATCAAACAACAATCTGTCTGCCATCTATTGGAAAACTATGAAACCCACATTAAATACATTTATTTATATCATTTTCTCACATTTAGTGGACCATATCAAAACGTTGGGCGGGCCGCATATGGCCCATAGGACATTGTTTGTCCACCTCTGATGTAGGTGATTGGATGAATGGATAGATGACTGCATGGATGGATAGATAATTGGGTTGAAGTATTTATAGATGGATAGCTAAATGTTTGGGCCATACTGGCTCGGTAAGTGGAGCAGTTGTCTTTCAACTGTGGGTAGTAAATTCTATCCCTGGCCTGAAAGCTCATTTCAACAAGTACTGAAGCAAGAAACCTAACCTGTAATTGCTCCTGATGGGTTGTGGTTAGCACGATGCATGGTTGCTTTCCGCCATCGGTTAGACATGTGATTGAATGGGTGAATCTGAAGTACCATGTTAACCGCTTTGGGGTACTCGCAGTTACTAGAAATCGTTATACAAGTATAGTCCATGTACCACTTTTCTTTACCAGTTGTGTTGGTATAAATGGAAAAATAAATGAATAGTGGGGCCTGTGAATGGATAGATCAATGGATAAACAGATGGATGAGTAACAAAGAAATTATTGGATGGGTTGGTGGATGGACAGGCGGATGAATGGATGCACAAACGGTACAGTGAATGAAGAGTAGATAGATGCATTGATGTACAACCATAAAAATAAAGCTGGAATGACCAGACATTTATATTTGGTCATTAGTGAGGTCTGGATTCTGATCAATGAGTCGAGGATGATGAGGCTGGTGTAGCAGGAAGCACATCTGGGCAGTAAAAGCCAGTTGAATAATGACACATCTCAGCAAGGGAAATTAAATGGTCACTGAACAAACGGGGGAAAAAAAATCTTTTATTTTTAACTCTACAGCATGTTTTACTTTACGACACA
The DNA here is from genome assembly GCA_902685375.1 of Neostethus bicornis. NCBI lineage: Eukaryota > Metazoa > Chordata > Actinopteri > Atheriniformes > Phallostethidae > Neostethus > Neostethus bicornis. Next base: position 4,401,783 of record LR738552.1, read on the forward strand.
GTTCGGGGACAATAAGTAAATTTCTACTCCTGTGCAAACTAAAAAGTTACATAAACTAAATCTTTATCACCAGTGTTACTCTTGGGAACTTGGAAGCTGTAAACGAATCGCTGCTGTTGCATTTTGCAGGACCAAAAAGCATGAAATGTGGTAGAAGAAAAGGCTAGGTCACAGCAGCAGAGCTTGGTGAACATGGCTCGGGGCTGCAGCGATAGATCTCAGCTCCCCCTCAGCATCTGCTGTCTGCTGGCATTTGTCAGCAGCTACAAAAGCCAACACAGACTAACTGGACACTTGCCACCAGCTGCCCTTCTTTTTTCCCTCCATCCAGCTTTTTCTTGCTTCCATTAGCAACCTTAATCTGCAGCGGCCTCAGGGAAAGCCAACATCGCTATTTAAATTTCTGTGTTGGTAAAACAACTTACGTCTTTGAGTTTGTGATATCACGAACGCAAAGCCTGGCATTGCTTTCTTTTCAGCTCAATACCGACTTGTTTTGGATCAAATGAAGCAGGATCGGCCATTGCTGGGTTTTGTTTAACTAAATGCTTTCCCTATGGGTTCTTCATCACTTCAGTCTGATTCTCTTCATGGAGATAGATGGTTCTAGTTCAGCTTTGGCTGCCAGCTGTAACACAAACACTCAGATGGATGCTAGCCACTTGAGAAAGCTACAATAGAACATCTGCCTCAATCAGCTAGAAGTGCTGTTATTGTGTAATCAGACCCAGCTGTATACTGAAGTGCGTTTTCAAAGTCACAGGGGAGAGGAGGCACTTATGCTCCATAAACATGGGCCGCAGCCTGGCAGCGATGCTAGGGAAGGCCTGGCCCTGCTGCTTGGCTGCAGCCAGGTGAAGCAATGATAGAGAGGCTGGTTAGAGAAGTATGTGTAACTTAGTGGTCCCATCTGGGGTGTTTCTCCTGGGGACACGGTGAGTAGGAGAAGGCAAGTTGTGTCACAAAGTAATAATAATGTATACTCTATTGATCCCTCACCGGAAAAATTTGTGCGCCGCATGACACCGCAGCAGGCTGCCACGATGGCGCCAATGGTGGGAGAAACGGAGGATTAGTTGTCTTCGCCAAGACCCTAGACGTGAACTCAGTGGCATGCAAACCCGCAAAATTCCGGTTAACTTTCTGCGCTATCTCTGAGCCACTGCCTCCCCCTAAAGTAGAGGTGTGAGTTAGAACACAGTTGCTTGATAAAGTTTAACCAGGAAAGAGGACTAGAGGAAGACCAAAGAGGAGGTTCATGGATACAGTGAAGGAAGACATGAAGATAGTTGGTGTGACCGAAGAAGATGCAGGAGATAGGGTTAGATGGATGAAACTGACTTGCTGTGGCGCCCCGTGAAGGGAAATGCCGAAAGAAGAATTGACAATCGTGTCAAGGCGTAGATACAGATAGGTTCAACATTCACTTCTGACCACCGGAAATTACAACTTTCCCGATTGTTCTTCTTCTTTCGGCATTTCCCTTCAGGGGGCGCCACAGCAAGTCAGTGTCTTCCATCTAACCCTATCTGCTGGATCTTCTTCACTCACATCAACTATCTTCATGTCTTCCTTCACTGTATCCATGAACCTCCTCTTTGGTCTTCCTCTAGTCCTCTTTCCTGGTGGTTCCAAATCCAGCATCCTTCTTCCGATGTACTCTCTCTCTCTGTTTTCTGCACATGTCCAAACATCTCAGTCTGACCTCTCTGACTTTAAAACCTCTAACATGTGCTGTTACTCTGATCCTGTCCATCCTGGTCACTCCCAGAGAGATCCTCAGCATCTTCATCTCTGCTACCTCCATCTCTGTTTCCTGTCTTTTCCTCAGTGCCACTGTCTCTAAACCAATCAGCATGGCCAGTCTCACGCCGGTTTTGTACACTTTCTCTTCCATTTTAGCTGAAACTCTTCTATCACACATCACACCTGATACTTTTCTCTACCCGTTCCATCCTGCCTGCACATGCTTCTTCACCTCTTTTCCACACTCGACTTTATATTAATTTGATACAGATTTAACTTTGAATATTGGTTTATTTTCCCTTGTGTTATTATAAAATCTAGATAAGTCATGTCAGAAAACTAAATCAGAAGGTCTATAGTGTTCCACCAGCAACATTTACTCTACCTCTTTGCCTAATTTCCTCTTTCAAATATTTGTCATTGATCACAATCATTTATGTCTGATCAAAATAAATGTTACCTGTTACAGTGCTTTTATTTTACATATTCAATAATGAGAAACAAAAGAGCTTTTTTTTTGTTAATAATAAGGTATGGGTTGAAGAAGTGATGAGTTCCAATGTTGTGATAATGAAACACAGCAGATGGCTGCTGTCTGGGCTTCTGTTTACTTACAAAAACTATTAATCATTCACAAATCAGGATGCTTTGGAACAATAGGACCAATTTAAAATGAAAACCAGTGAACATAAGTGCAGGTACGGTTTTGAATAGGAGTTTTATAATCTCATTATAAGGATCACAATAGTCGTGGTATAACAGATAATTGGAAGCGATTAAGCTATTTTTAACTATTTTAAATTTCCTGTCGGGCAAAAATATTGTTTATTTAGTGATACTTGACACTTTTGCCTTATTGAGTTTTTATTTTTAGGAACTTCGTTTTATTTCTCGTCCAGTCGAGCAGCCATCCTCTCCAAGATGGGCCCATGTTTGCGGATCAGCTCGTGGACCTCAGCAAGACTGTTCCCCAAAGCCTCAAGTCCCCCAAGGGAGTGTCTAGCCTGCTGGTCACAGAGTCAAAAGTCTGAGTCCAGCCTGCCCAAAATATTCCACCCAACAGCTCAGGCAGCTTGCCAACACTTGCTGAACATCCCAACACATCCACTATCAACCCAGGTCAATAGAAACCTGATGGTTACTAACCCAAATGTGTACATGTCTTCCACATCCTCAATGGACATCACTGACAGGCACATGCCTTTTTACTTAATCCAGGGGGTCGATCACTTATCCGGCCAAGAATGTACCACCAGGACACAAAGGCTCCCCTCTAGCCGTCCTCCGGGTCGAAAAAATGTTATTAATAGCACTGAAAGCCCAACTGACCAGTTCCATGTGGATAGATTTTTGAAGATTGAGGCTGCACACATATTGAGGATTTGCAGTAGACAAGACAAAACAATCCTGGAAGACGACACAGAAAAAGAAAAAGCACCTGCTTCCCTCAAGAGCCAGAACAGCAATTAGTCTTCGATTTATATGACTGTTGGGTGAGTGGGAACGTGAAGAACCAGATTCCTCTGCAAAGAATGATCAGTGATCCAAACTTAGGCCTGACGTAAATCACTAACATTCCAGAATCAGAGTGTTGCCGTTATTTTATAGCGTAGCCCAAAGAAATTTATATTTGAAGTTGCTGTTTCAAACAGAGTCGGACACGTTTGAATGTTATATCCACATCAAAAACATACTTGAGGTCTCATTTATGAAGCGTGTTTATTCCCAAATCCACATGTATTTTTTTTTATTTATTTATTTTAAATATACTTTATTAATCCATAACCGGGAAATTTATGTGCTGCATTTCACCGCAGCAGGCTGCCACCTATGATGGCGCCAATGGTGGGAGAAACAAAAGGTTAGGCGTCTTCTCCAAGGACCCTGAAGGTGCACTCAGTGGGATGGTAACCCGCGAACTTCCGGTTGACTTCTGCTTCACGGGCGAACGCTCCAACCACTGAGCCACCATCTCCTTCTATACGGATTGAGTAATTTATAAAGATGCCGGGCTGCGTGGACTTTCGTACAACTTTCAGCAAAGTTTGGACCTGCTGTATGCAAATTTAGTTTGTGTTGATTTTCTTATAGAGTTTAATTAAAGAACTGTAGTTTACTTGCTAAAACTAATTAACGACTAGTTAGAGGAAAAATTAATATAAATACATGATATTTTGAATAAATGGAATTATATATATATATATATATATATATATATATATTGCTGATGACATTGTGATCTGTAGTGAGAGGAGAGAAGAGGTGGAGGAAAAGCTGGAGAGGTGGAGGTTTGCACTAGAAAGAAGAGGAATGAAGATTAGTCAGAGTAAAACAGAGTACATGTGTGTGAATGAGAGGGATCCAAATGAAAAAGTGAGGTTACAGGGAGAAGAGATAAAAAAGGTGGAAGATTTTAAGTACTTAGGATCAACAATCCAGTGCAATGGAGAGTGTGGAAAAGAGGTGAAGAAGCGTATACAGACAGGCTGGAACGGGTGGAGAAAAGTATCAGGTGTGATGTTTGACAGAAGAGTTTCAGCTAAAATGAAAGGAAAAGTGTCCAAAATCGTGGTGAGACCGGCCATGCTGATTGGTCTAGAGACAGTGGCACTGAAGAAAAGACAGGAAGCAGAGATGGAGGTAGCAGAGATGAAGATGCTGAGGATCTCTCTGGGAGTGATCGGGATGGACAGGATCAGAGGAACAGCACATGTTAGAGGTTTTAAAGTCAGAGAGGCCAGACTGAGATAGTTTGGACATGTGCTGCGAAGAGAGAGAGTACATCAGAAGAAGGATGCTGGATTTGGAACCACCAGGAAAGAGGACTAGAGGAAGACCAAAGAGGAGGTTCATGGATACAGTGAAGGAAGACATGAAGATAGTTGGTGTGACCGAAGAGGATGCAGCAGATAGGGTTAGATGGAAGAAACTGACTTGATGTGGCGCCCCCTGGAGGGAAATGCTCAAAGAAGAAGAAGATTTTTTCTAAAACTGTTCAGTCTTTCTATCAAGAGCGTCACCCTATTTGTTCCCTAATCTTTACTCAAAAATTCCAGATGTATATCTTTGACCAAAGATTAATGTACCTACTTTTTATGTTCATCTGTTTTGTGCAGATGAACATCAAATTAAAAATGTAGAAGTCCATTTATTTCAAAGTTAGAGATTCAGTAAATTCTCTGATTCATGTTGAAGCAGATGTTTTTATCCTCTTTCACAGTTTGGTTTTGGGAATAAAAAATGGTGGATTAATATGTGTCACATTTTCTGTACGAGGTTGACGAAGCTTTTTGAAAAACAAAATGTTACCAAAAGTTGTAGTGATACCAATGAGATGATGATGGTATTAATATTTTAGTCGTTAATAAGATGATACGTTTTGATCTATTTTAGCTTCTCATATTGAATCAAAACAGATTTCATATTAAAAGCACATAAATTTTTCTACTTGACAAAAGTAAATCCTCATTTTAAGTTTGCAAAATCTAATCAGCGTCTGGATGCAGAACATTTTTCTATTTCTAAAATAACTTGGAACATCTTGAGTTCAATTTTGTTTGTTTAAATTTTAAGACAATTTACAAAGAAAACAATTAAAAAAAAGAAAATTAAAAAAACTTTCTGTTCCGTTGTCTTCTGCTTATCCGTGGCCGGGTTGCGGGGGTAACAGCCTCAGACGGAAAGCCCAAGTTTCTCTCACCCGGCTGCATCCTCCAGCTCACCCCGAAGGATCCTGAGTCGATTCCCGGATAGTTATGTGACATAGTCTCTCCAGCGGTTGCAAGGTCTGCCCCTTGGTCTCCTCCCGATGGGACGTGCCCAAAACACCTCACCAGCGAAGCGCTCGGGGAGCATCCTTACCAGAAACCCGAACCGCCCCATCTGTGTCCTCTCGACCTGGAGGAGGAGCGGCTCGATACCGAGCTCCTCCCGGATGGCAGAACTCCTCACCCGATCTCTAAGTGAGAGCCCAGCAAACCTGCGGAGGAAGCTCATTTCGGCCGTTTGTATCCACGATCTCATTCTTTCGATCACCACCCACAGCTGGTTACCATGGTGAGGGTTGGAACGTAGATCGACTTGTAAATCGAGAGCTTTGCTTTTCGGCTCAGCTCTCTCTTTACCACAACGGACCAATGCAGCGTCCTAGTTATTGCTGACGCCGCACCGATCCGCCTGTCGATCTTCCGCTCCATCCTTCCACCACTCGTGAACAAAACCCCGAGATACTTAAACTCCTCCACTTGGGGCAGGACCCTGTCCCTGACCCGCAGGGGGCATTCCACCCTTTTCGGGGCGAGGACCATGGTCTTGGATTTGGAGGCGCTAATTCCCATTCCGGCCGCTTCACACTCGGCAGCAAATCGATCCGATGAAGCCAACAGGATCACATCATCCGCAAAAAGCAGAGATCTGATCCTGGGGTCACCAAACCGGATCCCTCCAACACCTCAGCTGCGTCTAGAAACTTAGCCTTAAAAAACTTAGTCACTGAAAACTCATGATTGAGCTTTTATCACAAATTTAAAAGCCTCCAATCAGTGAAAATTATAGCGTACACTGTACATTTCTGGTGTATTTTGTTTGCTTGTCTAATTAATTCAAGTAATAAACTGTGATTCTGCTTTGTTTCAACTGCAGTTAGATTTTTTGTAGCAGTAATTAAACTTTAAACAGAGTTTTGCGTCTTAAAATCCCGTAATGCTTTACGTTTTATCCTGAGCATCAGAACAAGCAAACCCAGCATCTCCTGGGCGATGTTGTTCACACATTGTCTTCAATCAGCTTCCCAGTCGTTATTGTCTGAGCTTGTAGAACCGATTTATAACAATAAAATAGGGTTTGATTAACAAATCAACAAAGACGACAATAATGCAATTCCATTGCTTCTGTTTTCTGTTTGATGGAATTACGTTCAGATGAGTGGAATTCAGAGAAGAAGACTTTAAAAGCTTTAGATGTGAAATCTTTCAAGACCACACATGACTGACTTCTGATTGAGCTTCGATTTCATCTTCAGAAGCTGAAAAAAAACAGATTATGTAACAATAAAACCTACACATGCTGTCTTTTAGAAAGTCTATAAAGTCTGACTTAATGCTTTTTGGATAAAAATTGGCTGGAGTTTTAAAGAAAAAATACAGGCTTATCTGGATAAATAAATGAAAGATGTTTTGGGGAAAAAAAGTGTTTATTCTGAGCTATTGTTGTTTGAATGACGTCAATCACCATGTGGTGATGGATTTCACTGTATTTTTATTCAATCTTTTCTTTTTAAATCTCTTACTTAAAGGCTTATGTTCTTTTCTGAAAGAACATGTTTCTTGTTTTTTCTCACTTCATTGTTCAGATCTTGGTCTGCTACTGGCTTTAAGATTCCCCGAGTTATTATCTGTCCAGGGGAAGGAACATGGCCGAATAATTTTTAGCAAGAACAGTTATTCCAAAAAGAGAAATCAAAACCATATTTGAATTGACTTTACTTTATTAATCCCCAAAGGGAAATTTGAGTGCTACAGTGCAAACAACAGGTGTGCCGCCAATTATATTTCCGGCCAGAGGTGGCGCCGTTTCATAATTGGTTTTGTGTTGTGAGGCGAGAGGAAGAGTTTGGACGCATGTTGAGAATCATCAGAAACAAGCAGACCTGTAAATCTGAACCCTTTTTCATCCCTAGTTTATCCAAGGTTGTCAAGCTACAAACTGTTGTTTTCATCAACGATGACGAAAACGAAATGATTTCGTTGACGAAACATTTTTTTTTATGATGATGACGTAACGATAACGAAATAAATGTAAAATTTTGGTGACGAAAACGTAACAAAATAGGCGTCAGACTTTCACATTTCTGTGTCTTCTGTGTCTCATGGAGGCACGCCCCCCACAATGCTGCACGTTCACACCATCTACACAACACACCTGCAGCCACGAGAAGTCACAAACCATGGTGAAAACAGTAACAAAGGAGCTTGGTGGTCAGAAACTTAAAGTTTTCCACATATTTTGCGCAAACATCATGCTAACTTCAAGCTAATGCCAGCCTGTCGGCGCTGCTAACTTCCTTAGCTAGCTTGGTTGTGCTAACGACTGATTTAAAGACACAGTACAATGTTTACTTTGTTTACAGGGTTATTAAGAGGTGTCGTTTTTAAGTATGCATAAGTTACAACGTTTCTCACTCACTGAAAAATTTGTATTTATTTTACAATGTTCGCTGTTTTGCGCAAGTTAAAGCTCCGCAGAGTTTTTTTTTTTTTTAAACAAACAACCTGCATTATTCTCAGTAATAAAGACACGACTGTTAAAGTTTTTTTTTTTTTTTAAACTAAAACTAGTGTTTTAGTCACGAACACATGACTAAAACTTAAATTAAAATTTGTCCAAAGACGAAGACTAAAACGAAAACTTAGATGGCTGCCAAAAACAACAATGGCCACAAAGAGCATTCCTTGTGAGTGTTGGATCATCACTTGATGAGTAGATTAATATTTGTTGCTTTGGGTGTTTTATAACTTTATCTTGCATTTATGTTTTGGATTGTTGCTGAAAGAGTTTTGCTGTAAGTCATATTGTATTTTTTTGTGTTCTAGTTTTTACTCTGTTCATAATTGTGGGAGATAACGTCAATCTGGCACATTGTTGAGGAGTTTATCTGTCTGCATAACTTCATCCTACATTCAGTGAGGGCAGAACACCAGGTGTTAAACACCCGGATGCCCCCTCAACCCTATTCACCAGCGTTCCAGTCCGGTCGCATTGTGTCCAACCTGGCAACCCAAAAGCTGGAGTCCGAAATAGGTCACAAAGCCTGGCCGTAGTGAAAAACACCAAAATGGCCTCTCTGTATTTCACTGGGTTCTGAGTGTGCACTTCCAGTTCCCCAAGCGAGCAATTTAATGTAATTATCGTAAAAAAAAAATTTATTTGGTTTTGAGTTTGGCACTAAAAATAATATTTTTGCGCCTAAGGTTGGTTTTACACCAGATAAAAAGACTGTCTTTTAAACATGTCTTTTGAATGGCACCTTTCAAGCATTTTTAGGGATAAAACTGTGTTTTGTTCCGTTCCGTCATCTTCCGCTTGTTCTGGGGTCGGGTTGCGGGGGCAACAGCCTCAAACGGGCAGCCCAGGCCTCTCACCCCGGCTGCATCCTCCAGCTCACCTGGAAGGATCCCAAGTCGTTCCCAGGCCAGCTGTGAGACATAGTCTCTACAGCCTGTCCGGGGTCTGCCCCTTGGTCTCCTCCCGGTGGGACGTGCCCAAAACACCAGCTGCCCGAACCACCCCATCTGGCTCCTTTCGACCTGGAGGAGGAGCAGCTCGACATCGAGCTCCTCCCAGATGCCAGAGCTCCTCCCGGATGGCAGAAAACTGTGTTTTTAGATGAAATAAAATGGTGTGTTTTGAACTTTTAATTGGTGCGCTACACACATTTTCACAATTCATGTACATCTGCGGACCAGTTTTGTGTACCTCTGTTTATAAAAAAAAAAAGCCATAGGGTTTCCCAAATGTGTAGAAATACTATGAATAGGAAATTATTCAAATTAATTGCCTAAACTAAATGATTAAGTTCCCACTCGGGTTTTTTTTTTTGGCCTTGTTGACTATTTAGAGCTGGAAAAACTTTGGCCTTCATTTTGAACATGAACAAGGTATTCACACACACAGTGTCACACGGTTTCCTGTCTGCTACGTCCCCTGTTGCTAAGGAATCCTCGCATTGTCACCGCAAATTTCTCATTGCAGAAAGTTCTCTGCCTGCAAATTTGACCAGCTTTACAAACCTGTAGTCCAGAGTCAGTGTGACTAAATTGTGTTAATAAAGATTATTGAGATGGAAATAAAGATTTTCTACAACATGCAGCTTTTAAATCGAGGTTTAGGGGTCTGAATCTTGTTGATAACGTATCATGCCTTGGCTTGTCAGCATGTCCAGCAGTTTCCAAAAGCAGGGATTATGTTTTTTGTTACGGAGTCATACCTTATGATAGAAAATAGGAAGATGGATGTAAACACTGTAAATAGTAATGGATCCCCTGCAAGTTTATTTTGTCTATTAGAATAGAAATGTGTGTTTTCTTTGGCAGGAATAAAGCCTTTTGTTTTTACAATAACTTCAAGGACGTAATTATTTTCTTTGAGGCAATGATTTTGATGCAAAGTTTATTTATGCATTTTATTTATGCATATCATTCCAAATCTGCACAACTTCCTACCATCAGATAAATAATTTTTCCTTCCGTTTATGCGTCATTTTACAGGATTTATTCAGCAATGTTAAATCAGGGATAAAAACACGTCACAATCTCAATAAAAATTGAGGAATTATGGGATGACTTCCCTCTGCACGTTTAGCTTTAAATGTTGGTTTATTGGCACGTTAACACAGCGTGTCCTTGGAGACTCGTTCTGCTAGGAGCAGTAAATTAACTATTTTGTTTCATGTAAACATGAATGTATTTACAGAATGTTGACAGACTAAAGATTATTTTTAAAATAGCAAAAAAAAAAAAAAAAAATTGCCAGTTTTTTGAAAAGCAGAATTTAAAATTAATATGGAAGATCACTGTCTTGGATTTTTTTGGTGCTGATTCCCATCCCGACTGCCTCCAACTTGGCAGTAAATCGGTCCAGTGGGAGTTGGAGATGACAGCATGACGGAGCCAACAGGACCACATCATCTGCAAAAAGCAGAGACTCAGTCATGAGGTCACGAAAACGGATTCACCCACCGCCTCGGCTGCACCTAGAAATTCTGTCCATGAAAGTATGAACAGAATTGGTGACAAAAGGCAGCCTTGGTGGAGTCTAACTCTTACTGGAAATGGAATCGACATACTGCCAACTAACCAACCTATGGCACTGTTCATACAGAGATCGGACAAAAGGCTCCGAAACTCCGTACTTACTGAGTCCAATCAGTAAGGTCAAAATTGAGCAATTTTGAAAAAAGGAAAAAAAAAAAAGAAAATAGAGATCGGGTGAGGAGCTCTGCCATCCGGGAGGAGCTCGGTGTTGAGCCTCCTCCAGGTCGAGAGGAGTCAGATGGGGTGGTTTAGGCATCTGGTCAGGATGCCCCCCGAGCGCCTCGCTGGTGAGGTGTTTCGGGCACGTCCCACCGGGAGGAGACCAAGGGGCAGACGTTGGACCTGCTGGAGAGACTATGTCTCACGGCTGGCCGGGGAACGACTTGGGATCCTTCCGGGTGAGCTGGAGAATGCAACCGGGGAGAGAGATGCCTGGGCTACCCGTTTGAGGCTGTTGCCCCCGCGACCCGACCCCGGAACAAGCGGAAGATGACGGAACAGAACGGAAAAATAGAAAATATTCTATACCATTGAGACAGAAATTCTGTGATTTTGGGTTAAACAAATAAAACTGAATTGAATAGAACTTTGAATATAAACGTATGAAGAAGTACTATTGAGTTGGTCTGAGGCCCTCTTGACCATACCCTCATATCCCTCCCATTCCCAAACTCTTGGCAACTCCTCTGAAAGTGTGATGGTTCCATCCATTTTTGTGGGATTGTAAAAATAAGCGTCTCATTGAACGGTTAGCGTCTTCCATTGAGCCAGTTCAATAAAAACTTGTCAAAAGAGAACAAAGAGTAGAAGACGTTACCAAAGTGGACCGGAAAGTGGCTAGGATCAGTAAGGTAGAAATAAAGAGGGCACTGAAGAGGATGAAGAGTGGAAAGGCTCTCGGCCCTGACGGAATCCCTATACAAGTATGGAAGTGTTTAGGTGAGGTGGCAGTAGAGTTTCTGACTGGGCTGTTTAGAAAGTGAGAAGATGCCTGATGAATGGAGAAGAAGTGTGCTGGTTCCTATTTTTAAGAACAAGGGAGATGTGCAGAGTTGTGGTAACTACAGAGGAATTAAACTGATCAGCCATACGATGAAGTTATGGGAAAAAGTTGTCGAAGGTAGGCTAAGGTCTGAAGTAAGAATTTGTGAGCAGCAGTATGGTTTTATGCCTAAAAAGAGCACTACAGATGCAGTATTTGCCTTGAGGATGCTGATAGAGAAGTACAGAGAAGGTCAGAGGGAGCTGCACTGTGTCTTTGTAGATCTTGAGAAAGCGTATGACAGGGTACCTAGAGAAGAACTATGGTATTGTATGAGGAAGTCTGGTGTGACAGAGAAGTGTGTTAGAGTGGTCCAGGACATGTATGAGGGCTGTAAGACAGTGGTGAGGTGTGCTGTAGGTGAGACAGAGGAGTTCAGTGTGGGGGTGGGACTGCATCAAGGATCTGCTCTGAGCCCTTTACTGTTTGCTGTGGTGATGGACAGGCTGACAGACGAGGTTAGTCAGGAATCCTCATGGACAATGATGTTTGCAGATAACATTGTGATCTGTAGTGAGAGGAGGGAAGAGATGGAGGAAAAGCTGGAGAGGTGGAGGTTTGTACTAGAAAGAAGAGGAATGAAGATTAGTCAGAGTAAGACAGAGTACATGTGTGTGAATGAGAGGGATCCAAATGGAAAAGTGAGGTTACAGGGAGAAGAGATAAAGAAGGTGGAAGATTTTAAGTATCTAGGATCAACATTCCAGAGCAATGGAGAGTGTGGAAAAGAGGTGAAGAAGCGTATGCAGACAGGCTGGAACAGGTGGAGAAAAGTATCAGATGTGATGTGTGACAAAAGAGTTTCAGCTAAAATGAAAGGAAAAGTGTACAAAACCGTGGTGAGAGCGGCCATGCTGTTTGGTCTAGAAACAGTAGCACTGAAGAAAAGACAGGAAACAGAGATGAAGATGCCGAGGATCTCTCTGGGAGGACCAGGTTGGACAGGATCAGAGGAACAGCACATGTTAGAGGTTTTAAAGTCAGAGAGGCCAGACTGAGATAGTTTGGACATGTGGAGAGGAGAGAGAGAGAGTACATCAGAAGAAGGATGCTGGGTTTGGAACCACCAGGAAAGAGGACTAGAGGAAGACCAAAGAGGAGGTTCACGGATACAGTGAAGGAAGACATGAAGATAGTTGGTGTGACCGAAGAGGATGCAGGAGATAGGGTTAGATGGAAGAAAATGACTTGCTGTGGCGATCCCTGAAGGGAAATGCAGAAAGAAGAAGAAGTAGAAGAAGCATTGTTTTTAACGGCTTACATTTACTCATAAGATCTAATTATAATATCTTTATTTATCCATTAGGAACTTCATTTGCAGACAGAGCGTTGGAATAAACACAGACAGATGCATAAAATCCACATTCATTAAATACATAATGAATAAATAAAAATAGGGAAAGGAAAGAATAAAATTGATAAAATAAGAACATTTACTTATGATTTCTTCAGTACATGGCCTTCCTCAGGACTTGGTTTTTGTAAATGGAAGTGAGTGATTCTTGTTGATGTCCAATGATTTTACTGCTGATTTTAAAGATCTTATTGAGAGTGTTGCGATGTGAGACACTGATAGAACCAAACCAGGATGTGATATTGAATGTGAGGATGGACTGGATGAAGCATTTGTAGAAGACTGCAAGAAACTGATTGATGCACCTGAAGTTTGCGAAGTTTACGAAGTAAGAAGAGACGTTGCTGATATTTGGGAAAGATATTTTTTGTGTTCAGTTGAAAAGTGAGTGTATGATCAATTATGAAGCCAAGGTATTTGTATGAGTGAACCTTTTCTAATGCTTCGTTATTAACTGTTGGTATGGGGAAAGTAGTGAGTCCGTGGTGACCTCCGTGAAACTGGCCCCTTTTAAAAATATATCAACAAAAAATGTGTCAATCGCTTGTGATGTAAAATTTCTTGTTTGTGCTGTTTTAGTTTTTTTTTTTTTAGAAATACAACTCGGACGATGACGTCATTCAGACCATCATTTATTTCCAGGCGTCGCCATCTTTGATGACGTCATCGTCCAAATTGTATTTCTTTAAAAAAAAAACTAAAACAGCACAAACAAAAAGTTTTTTACAGCACAAACGCAACACAAACGATTGACTTTTTTTTGTCTATTTTTGTTTTTTTTTTTTTTTTTTTTTTTCTTAAGAGGGGCCAGCTTTACAGAGGTTCCGTGGTGGAATGAGAAGACCGACTCGTTGGTTTTCAGAACATTTGAGTCCAAACACTTGTCCATGTTTCACAAAGAAAAGGTGTTCAGTTCAGCCTGTAAAAGTCCATTAGTGTTGGTCGTGTTCATGATAACAGTGTCGTAATAGTGTAATAAATTTGATAAAAAAATGGATTTAAAAAAACTGAAATGGTCTTCAAAAGGTTTTTCAAATACTTATATTTTTGCAAAATGTTTTATATAAAAGTCTTGCATCCTAATTTAGGTCTTAGAGTTTAGCCGAGTCCAAAATTACCCACAATTACTGGCTTGATCTGTTTGTTTTAACATGACTCACTCAGACTGGGCGAATAGTCTTTTATTACAAAAACAATTTGATTTATCTTTACTTAGCTTAATGGTGGAATTACGTGGGCTTTCAAAGAGATACAAGTTTATGCTCCAATGAATCAAATGTTTTTAGAGTCTTATGGATGCTTTTGTTCCTCCCAGTTGAGCAGAGTTTTCTATCGGTAAAAAAAAAGATAGATTTAAAAGATACCAACATAAACTCAAAATTTTCAATTCTCATTACACTAAATGACCAGACTACCAGAAGATTTTAAGTACTCAGGATTAACAGTCCAGAGCAATGGAGAGTGTGGAAAAGAGGTGAAGAAGTGTGTTCAGGCAGGCTGGAACGGGTGGAGAAAAGTATCAGGTGTAATGTGTGATAGAAGAGTTTCAGCTAAAATGAAAGGAAAAGTGTACAAAACCGTGGTGAAACCGACCATGCTGATTGGTCTAGAGACAGTGGCACTGAGGAAAAGACAGGAAACAGAGATGGAGGTAGCAGAGATGAAGATGTTGAGGATCTCTCTGGGAGTGACCAGAATGGACAGGATCAGAGGAACAGCACATGTTAGAGGTTTTAAAGTCCGAGAGGCCAGACTGAGATGGTTTGGACATGTACAGAGAAGAGAGACAGAGTACATCGGCAGAAGGATGCTGGATTTGGAACCACCAGGAAAGAGGACTAGAGGAAGACCAAAGAGGAGGTTCACGGATACAGTGAAGAAAGACATGAAGATAGTTGGTGTGACCAAAGAGGATGCAGCAGATAGGGTTAGATGGAAGAAACTGACTTGCTGTGGCGCCCCCTGAAGGGAAATGCCGAAAGGAGAAGAAGATATAATAAAGACAAAATCATCATAAATACAAATTCAAAATCGAAGAACCTTCGTTCCGTTCCCTCATCTTCCGCTTGTTCCGGGGTCGAGTCGCGGGGGCAACAGCCTCAAAGGGGCAGCCCAGGCCTCTCTCACCCCGGCTGCATCCTCCAGCTCACCTGGAAGGATCCCAAGTCGTTCCTCGGCCAGCTGTGAGACATAGTCTCTCCAGCGGATCCAGGGTCTGCCCCTTGGTCTCCTCCCGTTGGGACGTGCCCGAAACACCTCGCCCGCGAGGCGCTCGGGGGGCATCCTGACCAGATGCCCGAAACACCCCATCTGGCTCCTCTCGACCTGGAGGAATTGAAGAACCTGAAAAACCAAAAGGATACCTGACCTGCAGATGAATAAAACAGAGAGAGTGCAGGACAGGTATCGCCTTCAAAATCAATCAGTGCAGGCATCTACTTCCAAATGAGCCCACCTGGCTCCACTCAGCTGGCCCTTCCCTTGCCTGAAGGAGGCTCCACACTTGCCAGGCAAAGGGAGGGGCTGTGACACGATCTCTTAATTTCCAAGTGATTAAAAATAGTATTGTTCCAATACCACTAATAACATTAATAGAGTACCAACATGGTCCTGGCAAAGATTTTTAAACCAGACTAACTGAGGTTGACTGTTCCGCAAACTTTATTGATGCCAGTTAACTTTTCCACAAAGAAGACATCCAAGCTTAAGAAGTGCTTCTGTGTGTGTATTTGTTCTACTCACCATGAGATGAGATACAGCAGCTCTGCACGGCACATTCTCTCTGCGGCCAACATGAAAGCTTCTCATTCAGAGAAGGACAGGATCTGTTTTGAGCAACATGGGGGATTTCTCGAATAAACCCAAATTTAAAGCAAAGAATCATTACTTTTCTACAAAAATCCATTTTCAGTACTTCCTGATTTCCAGGGTGTAGCAATGAAGACTGTCAAAGAAAAGAAGAATGGGTTTTTTCTTGTTGTGATTGCACTGTTTTGTTTGAACGGCATGATTATTTGACTGTTCCCCAAATTTGCTGTTGGAAACATCCTGTCCCAACTATCTGGCAGAGTTTAAGTAAATTATATGAATACAATTACTTTAAATCTGGTGGAATATTCTGACATTTTTCTCTATGCAACACTAAATCCCCCATCCTCTCACTCCTCCCTTAGTCCCACCTCTTGATGCATGAAAAAACAGAATACCGAAAATAATGAACCGAGTGTGAGCATAGTCCATGTCTATGTTCATCCATCTTGCTGTGCTCCCCAACCATCTAAGCACAATGGGGGCAAAGCCTCCAGCCACTCTGCTACCTGACTCTGGAACACACTTCCCCTCGACACCCGCAACTTAGACTCTTTCCGTTCCGTCATCTTCCGCTCATCCGGGGGGGCGGGTAGCTGGGCCAACCTTCTCATACGGGAAGCCCAGGCTTCTCTCATCCCTGCTGCAACCTCCAGCTAACCCGGAAGGATCCTGAGTCGTTTCACGACCAGCTTTGAGACATAGTCTCTGCAGCAGGTCTGGGGTCTGCCTCTCTGTGTCCTCCGAGTGGGACGTGCCCAAAACCCCTCACCAGCGAGGCGCTTGGGGGGGCATCCTGACCAGATGCCCGAACCACCCCATCTGGCTCCTCTCGACCTGGAGGAGGAGCGGCTCGCCACTGAGCTCCTCCCAGATGGCAGAGCTCCTCACCCGATCTCTGAGTGAGAGCCCAGCCACCCTGCGGAGGAAGCTCATTTCGGCCGCTTGTATCGGCAATCTTATTTTTCCGGTCACCACCCACAGCTGGTGACCATATGTGAGGGTTGGAACGTAGATCGACTTGTAAATCGAGAGCTTTGCTTTTCGGCTCAGCTCTCTATTTACCATGACGGACCGATGCAGCGTCCTAGTTATTGCTGACGCTGCACCGATACGCCTGTCGATCTCCAGCTCCATCCTTCCCCCACTCGTGAACAAGACCCCGAGATACTTAAACTCCTCCACTTGGAGCAGGACCCTCTCCGTTACCCGCAGGGGGCATTTCTTTATTTTCCGGGCGAGGACCGTGGTCTCGGATTTGGAGGTGCCAGGATTTGTAAACCTATTATAAATAACATTTAAGCTGACCTGAAGTGATTTTTTTTCATTCATGCATGTTTTCAGCACCTTATCCGAGCTGAAACAACAAGATGCACTTTTTAATATTAATATTTTTTTAGTGGTGATTTTGTGGCCAATCCTCTTGAATTTCGTTGTTACCTTTGGATTTTTGCGCCTGAACATGGATGAATAGTTTGGTATTCAGAGAATCCGTTGGCTGCCATGTTTCCCTGGCTTACCTTACCATCACCAAGTACGAATGTGTAAATGAATTATTGATGCAAACACTAATCTAATTTCTATCCAATAATAATCTGTTGAAGCAAAAAGCCCAACAATTAGTCATTTAGACTTTCTTACACCGCCTGCATTTTTATTTGTGATTATTTCCTCAGGTTCATTTGCCATTCAGTCGGAATTAAAATAATGCATTGCATTTATGGATTCGGTGTTTTGCTATTAATTCAAATTTATGTGGGTACTAAACATATTCACAACAATGAGTTATAGTAATACATGAGCATGCTCATGGCATTGTTAGAGGACGCTGCAGATATATTTGTATTCCAATCATTTCTTTATCACCGGCCGTAGTTCCTGATTGGGGCTCTGATGTTATTTTTATTGCCTTGTATTATAAACAGTAAAAATGATTGTGTCCTTATGCGTTCTTGTGAAATTATGATGGTAAAAATCAAGCTCAAGCTTCCACAAAGCAGCTAATCATCATTAAGATTTATAGAAAACCATTTTCGATATACTCAGGCTTGGGGACTTTGTAGGAAAAAAAACAAACAAAAAAAAAAAACTTTATATGACTACGATGGTTGAGCCCACTTTTAAAGCTGTTGCTGTTAGTACACATCAAAATACTAGATTTTGGTTGCCAGTCATGCAGCGATATAACAATGACCAAGCCAAGCTGCCCGCCCAGATGTTGGTGCAGTTTTACACAGCCATCATCGAGTCCATCCTCACCTCGTCCATCACCGTGTGGTACGCTGGAGCCACAGCCAGGGACAAACACAGACTGCAGCGCATTGTGCGCTCTGCAGAGAAGGTGATCGGCTGTAGCCTTCCATCTCTCGAAGACCTGTACGTCTCCAGGACTCGGGGGCGTGCAGGTCTGATAGCAGCTGACCCTTCCCACCCTGGACATGGACTTTTTGAGCGACTCCCCTCGGGCAGGAGGCTCCGGTCCATTCGGACCAGAACATCCCGCCACAAAAACAGCTTCTTCCTTTCTGCCGTTGGTCTAATTAATACTTTATAACCTGAACCCCACATCTCTTAGTCACCTCCCTCTTGTCACTTTACTATCTTTATTATTTTTTATTATTTTCTATGACATTGCACTACTTTTCTTTTTCTGTCTGAGCACTCTGTTTTGTTAAAATTATTTTTATTTATTTTATTTTTTTATTATTATTATCTTATATTATTGCACAGCTGTATCAAAGCAAGTTCCTAGTCTCTGATATTCTTCATTGACATGGCAATAAAAGCATTCTGATTCTGATTCTGATGACGGACCTCTATTGCCTCCTGTGTGCAGCCACTTTATTGGGTGTTGCCGTAGGGGACACACTTGGGCTTTGAATAAAATGACTTGGTGATGCTGACTGCAATGTTCTGCGCAAATTCTGCTGACTGTTTTATAGATCGCAAACGCCTCCTATTGTTTGAGTGTACGTGATTCATCACATCGATACCCCGTGAACCCTGAACAATGTCATTAACCAACTGTGACAAGATAGACGCTGTATTATGCAACGATTGCTTGATACTGATGTGATTTATTTCAGCTTTGTATGAACCCGAAAGTCTTGCACATCGTCTCTTGGCAGAAGGAATATAGCAGCGTTTATTTCTTCTGTTAAATTTAAAGTGCTTCATTAGGTGGCTAAAAATGGAAATATTACTTTTAAAATATTGAAATAAGCAGTAGCGGCATGGGTATAATTTCAGATATTTTTACAAGAATAGCAATGACGGTGGTCTAAATGTCGCTGTGAAGGTGGAATTGGCTCATTTACACCTACTTCCTCTCCAGTAGAACTCCATTTGCGAAAATATTTAAGAGAAGCTATTAACCTATAAATTTATGGTTTTACTTTGAATGATATGATTCGTTCCGTTCCGTCATCTTCCGCTTGTTCCGGGGTCGGGTCGCTGGGGCAACAGCCTCAAACGGGCAGCCCAGGCCTCTCTCTCCCCGGCTGCATCCTTCAGCTCACCCGGAAGGATCCCAAGTCTTTCCCCGCCCAGCTGTAAGACATAGTCTTTCCAGCGGGTTCGGGGTCTGCTCCTTGGTCTCCTCCCGATGGGATGTGCCCGAAACACCTCACCCCGCGAGGCGCTCGGGGGGCATCCTGACCAGATGCCCGAACCACCCCATCTGGCTCCTCTCGACCTGGAGGAGGAGCGGCTCGACACCGAGCTCCTCCCGGATGGCAGAACTCCTCACCCGATCTCTGAGTGAGAGCCAAGCAACCCTGTGGAGGAAGCTCATTTCGGCCGCTTGTACCTGCGATCTCATTCTTTCGGTCACCACCCACTACTGGTGACCATAGGTGAGGGTAGGAAGGAAGGAAATGATTCGTAACTAATTTAAATTTTTATGTAATCAAAAATAAAATGGCCCAATATATATACATACTCTTTATTTAATAGTGAATAATTTTCGGCTATAATGGACAAACGTGTACATCTTGATGACCATGGGAAGTTTGTTGTCTTGGAAATCATTATTGACCAATGACACAAGCCCTCTTTCTCAGCCTGTACCCTGTTTAAAAGGGGTTAACATTAGCCAGTGGTCAAGCTAATGCAAAAATGTACAAGCTTTCTTTCTCACAAACATAACACCTGTTTGTAAATTTAATTTAATTCAGTTTTAATTGTATCGCCACACGTGGCCCGTTAAACGTTTTAATCCGTCTTGCCGAACATAAAAAAATTAAATAAAAAAACCTTGTTAATGTTTCGTTTTTCTGTAATTCTAATGTTTCGTCACTAGATGGCGCCAAAGATACAACAACACTGCTCCAATTGCAATGTGTGTGTCGCTGTGATGTACACGTTGTCAAAATAAACAGTGCACAATATGGAAAGCCATACAGCCCAATAAACGCATGTAAACAAGCCTGTTAGATGCTAAAACAAGCAAAATGTTACATCAAGCGCTTAGATATCCAACCTAGTGCCGCCAGATTTGAAATTTAATGCTCTTGATGTAACATTTGGCGCTTGTTTAAAATCTAGCGCCATTCTATCGATCTAGTTTAGTGGTTACCAAAGCATGCCATCCATCTGAACCTGTTCCAGTCCGCTTGTCAAATGTTAGAACTCAATGTGGCCCACGAACCAAAAAGTTTTCCTGTACCCCGACTGTACCCCTAGTACAGTCCAATATTGAGTGATGGGAAAATGAAGCCTTTTGAAACATCAACACCTCTGAAGCAAAATTGTATCAAATGGTTTGAAGCATCTGATGCTTCAGAAAAACAATAACCTCTCGTGGACAAATTCAATCACTGCAAAGCAGCATGCGGCATAAATTAAGAACAAAAAACAATTTTCCAGGTTTAATATAGTTTGCTATTTTAAAAGTTAGAAAACAAACCCAATTTACATATAATTTTTCTTCAGAAATAAAAGTTTGGCAACAATTGAAGGCTTTAGTTTTACTTCTTGTTTAGCTCATTATTTCACCATCTTTGGAAAAAAAATATTTGACCTATACCAGATAATGCTGATACACAAACATATTTCTGAGCCAGTCTCAACAAATTCAGAAATTGTTTTTATATAACTCCTTGTCTGGGAATATGTTTATCCTTCAAGTATCTAAAAAACATGGCAAACCATGGAACTGATTAGTCATCATTAATAGTAGGGCTGAAACAGTTAATCAATTTAATCGATTATAATCGATTATTAAAACACTTGTCGACTAATTTGTTCATCGATTAATCGTCTAAAAATTGCTGTCAACTGCACTTAAATTGGTCTCCATGTGGGGCAGTGGAGAGCAAATTGACCATGCCAGCTACCAAAATAGGAGGAGAAGAAGATAGCAGCCAAACATTGGCCTTCATTTCACCCCGCCTCACGTGATCAGACAGATTCAACAAAATGGTGGAAAGAAAAACACGTCCAAATTAATCCGAAGTTTGGATCCTTTTCCGCTAAATTTGAAAAAGACTCGCGTTAATGTGCAAAGTTTGCGAAACGGACACGTTTTGGCACGGAAGCATAACGACGCTGCACGAACATCTGAAAAAAACATGTCGGACTCGAAGCTGGAGACGGCAAACTGGAGCGATACACGATGCAAAATACACTTTTTGTTGTCTGCAAAAAACCAAAAACAACCCAACATGGACTATTTTCTGTAGAAAACGGTTGCACTCCGAAGCAGAGCGCTTCTCTCGGGGACGTAGGAAGACGAGGGGTTTAAAAAAAAATCGCTAAATTCAATCCAGGATCCAAGACCCCCTCCTCTACACCGCAAAGCACATTTTTTCCCCACAAAAAACATGAGTGCTGTTAGTTGGGCACCCCTTTACCGATTAGTAGATCTGTGTTTGTAATATTATAAGTGGTAAAAATGGACCCAGGTCATTTTATTTATTAAAGTTACTATTTTTAAAATAGAGATGATGTTTTTGTTTTTTTTTTTGCACTAATACTTCACAACTTGAATGTTTTTGTATATTTTTTTTTCACGTTAATCTGGGGCCTTTTTTTGTGCGATACTTCTGAACAAGGTTAAATTTGCAAATCCAGAAGTGTTAAAGGTTTCTTGTTTTCAAATGTGATCCAACTGTTTACATTTGATGTTTTATTAGCCAGTACTACAAAAGCACATTTATAGGCGCTTATGATTTACTTTTACTGTATACAGTAAGTTATTATTTTCTAGAAATGATAATATTCTACCTCTTTATTTGCTCTTACTGTGATAAACCCAACATGTTCTTTATGTGGTTGTGAGTTGTGTTTTACACAATTACATTCTAAAATATGCCGAAAATGTCATATCTATTAAATTGTCATTGTTACCCGATTAATCGATTAATCGACCCAATAATCGACAGATTAATCGATTACCAAAATAATCGTTAGTAGCAGCCCTAATTAATAGTGATGTTTTCAGTTATCAAGGTGACACTGTCAGCCATGGCCTCATCTAGTCTTTTTTTTGGACTCTGTAAATGAATTGTGTTCATATTAGAAAATTAAACGGAACCAATTTGAATTTCACATTAAACAGTCCCATGAATGATGGGAATATAACTATAAAAAATAAACGAGCTACAGTCAGAAAGATACCACTGCTGGCAGGACCTGGGGTGCACTGCTGGCTCTGGTCAGTAAGATACTTGGCACAAAACAATACTTTTGTGCCAAGTCATACATCATTCGATCATACAGTACACCATATCCCATACCGTAACTCAAGAATAATATTTCTGATGATTTACGATGAACTGTAAAAAGGAGCTTAATGGAAAAAAATTGAAGGTGCCACAAACCAATTACAACTTTTTAATAGAAAACTTATACTAGATGCAAATTACCACTTGTTAACACGTGAAATAAAATACTCTCAAATGGGCAAAAAATTTATGAATTTTTTTTTCTAAAAATCCTTGAAAACTATTGTATCTATATTTAGAGATTAATTCCGTCATCTTTGCTACAATTTTACATGCTTATTTTTGATAGATCCCCATTGTCCTGGGAACAGAAAAACATGTGAGCACCAAGCGGAGGCTTCCCCGGAGTTCACGTGGAGTATAGTGGCAGCTGGCGACTTGCAGGGAAGAAACGGGAAAACCGAGAAGAAAACAGGAAGTCCCCAGGGTTGGGAGGAAGGTAAGAACGAAGGTATCGAGCATCCCCGTTTCAGGGGAATTCTGTTTTCAACAAATGTTTTTGTGCATTGTCAATTTGATCAATGCATTCAGTTTGGAGCCTTTTTTTTTTTTTTTTTTTTTATTATTTATCTTGGACAAGGTAGCATGTTCTCAAATCAACATAAACATTTTTTTGTACAGCAACTCAATAGAAATAATAAGAAGGTATAACAAGTGCACAAATCAAAGTTTCTAGTGTCCAAGAAGGAGTGGGGGGAAGAAAACTTATTTAACCCCACCCCCAGTGCTCATATGATACATATTTACAATAAATAATTCATTTTATATTGTTTCAACCTTAAGACGATTACTGAAAATGGAAGGATACGGACCTGGTTACCCACACCACCACAATAAAAAATAAAAAAAAAAAATAAAAAAAACAAAAGAAAAACACACACAAAAAAAACAAACAAACAAACAAACAAAAAAAAACACTCCAAAAGAAGACAGTGATATAATTACATTAGACATTCCATATACTGTGACCAAATCATATGTTTGTAATTTAGTTTGAACGTATTTACATTTTGATATTGCTTGGAGGATTTTTCGAGACTATTCCAGAGTTTTACACCACGTACAGACATGCAAAAGCTTTTTTTAGTGGTTCTCACTTTGGGCAGTTTAAAGTCTCCTATTACTCTCAGGTTATGTGATTTTTCATTCAAATTAAATAGACTTTGTAAATTTTTTGGCAGTAGTTTGTGGTATGCTTTAAACATTGTGATTGCTGAGTAGTACTGGGAAAGGTCTTTAAATTTTAAGAGTTTAGAATGTGCAAAGAGGTTGTGAGTATGATCCAAAAAACCAACTTTATGTATAATTCGTAGTGCTTTTTTCTGTAAGACAGTTAAGGGTGATAGTGTCGTTTGATAGGTATTCCCCCATATTTCAACACCATAAGTGAGATATGGAAGAACCATCGAGCAATACAATGTGCGCAAGGAGTTGAAATCAAGGTGATGTTTAATTTTATTTATTATAGAGAGACTTTTGGATATCTTTGCTTTTACATGTCTGACGTGGGGTTTCCAAGACAGTTTATTGTCTATGATGATTCCTAAAAATTTTGCTTCGTCTACAGTCTCAATTTGTACATTTTCAATTACAATTGGTTGTTTGGAGCTTGTTTTTGTATTTCCAAAGAACATGACTTTAGTTTTGTTCAGATTAAGAGATAATTTATTGATATCCATCCATTTTTTTATTTTGCTGAGCTCCTTATTGACTGTACTGATAAGTTCATTGTAATTATGACTGCTATAGAATATAGATGTATCATCTGCAAACAGTATGAGTTTTTATCAGTGGTGGATGAAGTACTCACTTTTTGTACTTAAGTAAAAGTACAGATAATTAGGCAAAAAATTTACTTAAGTAAAAGTAAACGTATCAATAAAAAAATCTACTTAAGTAAAAGTGCAAAAGTAGTTGGTGTAAATTGTACTTTTTAAGTAAAAAGTAAAAGTATTCGATCATAATTCAAATGTTATTTGTTGTGCTATAGGGTGTCACCATGGTAACCAGAATAAATACTCTGCAGGGGTGTGACCCCCCTCTCCCGCCTCTTTTGATCCACAAAAAAAATAAATACTTAAATTAAAAGGAAAGGGGACAAGTCAAGCTATCCCCTACAGTAGAAGGGCCAGTGAATTGGCTCCAAAATGGAGGAAAATGACACTTGTTTTTTAAAATGTTTTTGGGGGGAGGTGGGAACTGCCCCCAGTCACTATATATTGGCTTTGTCAAAGCCCCCCCCCTTTGGAAAATTCTACATCCGCCCCTGCTCTGTGTAATGATGGCTCAACTTTTTATTTAGAAGTAAACACAACGAACAACGATCTTCTGACTCTTCTTAATTTGTACTAAAATGTTTCTCGATTCATGACTTCTTCTCCCGATCAACTGCTTCTTTTGATTTTGGTGATGCGGTTTCAAGATGCAAAAAAAAAAAAAAACTGTGTATTTTTCAAATTCCTGAAGAAAATGTAACAAAAAATGTAAAACACACTTTTAAAAATGTAGTGAAGTAAAAGTACCGGTCTTAAATTTTACTTTAGTAAAGTACAGATACACAATTTTTTACTTAAGTACAGTAACGAAGTACATTTACTTTGTTACGTTCCACCACTGCTTTTTATACATATTTGTTCCAAAAATAAGTTGTTCATCTCTCATCTACAAAATTGCAAAGGCACGCTATGTTTAATAATTCCCATGTGAACATTTTTTATTTGAATAGATACATAGAATACAGTATGATTAGGATATTATAAGAATAAACTCAATTTAGGCCATGTTTTTTCACCCTGTAAAAATACACACCAAAAATCTGGGATACATTTAATGTCCCCCATCAACAATTTCCTCAAAAAATGAAAAAATTATTGCCGAAATTTGTATGATCATGTTGAATAGAGTTTACCATGTTTCCCTACTGCGCAACAATCCAATCGTTCAATCCAATTTAGTTCACGATGATTCTGATTCAGTGGCAACATTTAGTTTGCAGTGTGGTAACATTTTTGCAATTTTCCAGTTATTCTGTAAAATATTTTGGCAGGATTTATAAAATCTTGATGTGATATCTGCACTCTAATTTTAATGAGGAAACATAATGTAGAACATGTGCTGTACATTTTGCTTGACTATATTTTGTGAAAAATCAATTTTATTGCTGAATTTAGAACCATTTACATGATAGTCCTAGAGTGAGAGCTTGGACGACCTAGTCTGGGAGGTTAGCTTGCAACTCTGGTTTTATTGTCAGTAAAGTTTTGCTTTAGCAACCGTTACCTTTTTACGTTTTACTTTTTACAGCCAGATATGAACTTTTGGAATTTGAATATTTTCTCAGATAATCGACTTGGTCAATGCTTGATTAATATTTTTGAGCATTTTTGGCATTTGAGGTGTTTTTTTTTTTTTTTTTGTAGAAACTAAAACTCAGTGGAAACAAAGGGGCACAAGATAGGAACACTGATGTTCAAATTCCAGACTATACAGTGGGGATCAAAAGTTTGGGCACCCCAGGTAAAATTTTTTATTAATGTGCATAAAGAAGCCAAGGAAAGATGGAAAAATCTCCAAAAGGCATCAAATTACAGATGAGACATTCTTATAATATGTCAAAAAAAGTTAGATCTTATTTCCATCATTTACACTTTCAAAATAACAGAAAACAAAAAAATGGCGTCCCCAAAAGTTTGGGCACCCTGTAGAGTTAATACCTTGTTTCCATCTTTCCTTGGCTTCTTTATGCACATTAATACAAATTTTTACCTGTGGTGCCCAAACTTTTGATCCCCACTGTAGGTGGTGTGTAAAGTCTTTCTCAAAGGGACTGTCTTTAAGACCGGGGTGTGCTTGGCTTACTCCTCTGGCACATGTCCTCACTGCCACAAAATGGCGCAAACGACTGCCATAAAATGCAGCCGGTTTGTACTGTACAAACGCCCGCGGACGTGGCACGATGGCAGGGAGTGCACGTATGACCCTGTGGAACATGTTTTTTTTGTTTTTTTTTTCGTACTAGAATAAAGTGTAATTGCACTTCCACTACAGTAGTTGGCGCTCTCATTGTCAGAGTGTGCGCAGGGCGAATAAGAAAGAATTTATTCAGCGTGAGATGTGTCATTTTCTAATCACACTTAGAAATGCAACTTTATTCTGCTTGATTTGTGTTGTAGGTCATGTTTGTCCTGGTAAAAAAAAAAAAAACTCAATATGGGTATAAAATTGAGATCATGACGCTTGTTTTTCTGGCCTCTGGGCTGCATTGGTCAATAATGATTTATCGCTCCAAGAAAATGTGTGAGTTTTATTTGGTGTTATTGGGATTTTCATTCTGAAAAGTTCTATCAAGGGAACGTATAATTTTATTAGCCAGTCTAGCGAACACCCTGTCTTCACACCTTTCCCATCCACCAGTATCATTTATTTTCATACCTGTGAAGATGAGAGGAGTCTTCTTCATCTCATCTTCTGAGCTGATGATAAAATGGACGGAGACTGAAGAGCCTATTTATTTCCTTAATTTCTTTTGTTCTATCATGAGCTAAAAGGACTGAAACCCATTGGATGGAGCATGAGCTGAAATTGGAAAACTGAAAAATACCCGTCTGGCAAGCAGGAAGGAGTTAGATGGTAATGACTGATGCACAGTTTTTTCTGTAAATGAAGTGCTGACTCGGCTCAATCTTTCACTTCCCATCAGACAAAGAAAAATATTGGAAGAAAAAGGACATGTTTCCCATTAGTGTAAAAATAGAGCTTATCTAAAATCGTTCTTAATGTACTTTTCCATATCTATTCTACATCTAAAATAATACAGTTGATATTTGTACTCAGAGATCGGGTGAGGAGCTCTGCCATCCGGGAGGAGCTCGGTGTCGAGCCACTCCTCCTCCAGGTCGAGAGGAGCCAGATGGGGTGGTTCGGACATCTGGTCAGGATGCCGCCCGAGCTCCTCGCGGGTGAGGTGTTTCGGGCACATCCCACCGGGAGGAGACCAAGGGGCAGACCCCGGACCCGCTGGAGAGACTATGTCACACAGCTGGCCGGAGAACAACTTGGGATCCTTCTGAGTGAGCTAGAGGAAGGAGCTCACCCCACGAGAGAGAGGCCTGGGCTGCCCGTTTGAGAATGTTGCCCCCGCGACCCGACCCCGGAACAAGCGGAAGATGACGGAACGGAACGGTCTTTTGTACAATGCAGCAAATTGAGCTCCGTGAAGCTGGCCCCTCTTAAAAAAAATAGTCAAAAAAATATGGCAATTGTTTGTGCTGCAAAAAAATTCATTTGTGCTATTTTATTTATTTATTTATTTTAGATATTTACAATTTTTTTTTAGGTAAATATGACGTCATCCAGCCCCTCATTTTGCTAAAAAATGCGAGAAAACTCCTAAAAATTGTGAATCGTTTGTGCTATGTTTTTACTGTTATGTTCTGTAAAAATTTCCGTTTGTGTTGTTTTAGTTTATTTTAATTTTAAAAAATACGATTAGAACCATGACGTCATCAAAAATGGTGAAGCCCGGAAATAAATAAAGGGCTGGATGACGTCATTGTCCAACTCGTATTTCTTAAAATAAACAAAAACTAAAACAGCACAAACAAAAAAATTTTACAGCGCAAACGTAGCACAACCGATTGACACCATTTTTGGAAGTTTTCTTGCGTTTTTAAGCAAAAAGATGGTCTGGGTGACATCAGATTGACCTATAAAAGAATCGTAAATATCTAAAAAATCAAAAAATAGCACAAACAAAAATTTTTACAGCACAAACAAATGACATGTTTTTATTTATTTATTTATTTATTTTTTAAGATGGGCCTTCACGGAGCTAGCAAATTGGCGTGAGATGGAAACATTAAAAAAAATTAAGATAATCACAAGACCTAAGGCTAAAAAAAAAAAAAAAAAAAAAAAAAACGATTAAAGTTAGAAATTGATCAATGGAAAAGAGCTTAATATAAAATTTGTGAAGCTTTGACTTTAAGACGGCATTGGCTCTTTGAGGCATGTCGGATCGTGTTACTTTAAGCCTTTACATTAAAAAAAAAAAAAAACAAAAGTTAAAAAAAGAATGAAAAGAAAACAAAGTCAATCATAATTGAAAGTAGGCAGCAGAAAGTACAAAGGAAATATATGTGCATAATCAAACTCAAATCTTCTGTTAGCCACAATGCAGTTGGTGTGTTTTGAATAATTGAGCTGGGCAAGCTGCTGTCTCCACACATTTTTCTGGCACTTTTTAAAAGGAATGGAAATAAGGGATGAATACTTAATAGCTGTGATCTGTAGGAATCACTTTAACTCTTTTTTTTTTTCTAACACCACCTCATCCATCGTAAGATGGGCAACTTTGAAGCTTGCAAATGGGCCGTGTTACTTTTATCTGAAAGATACTGATAGTCGGCGTTAGATTGTGGAGATACAAGCTGAAAAATCACCAAGGTTGCTTAGATCAAGCGAAAATTTAACACAAAACGGAGGATTATTGTTGCTTTATGCTGATGTGGCGTTGCCGTCTGCATTGATGGCCATGAATAAAAAATACTTATGATAACATTAAACCAGGATTTTTTTAAATGAATGTTTACATAGATTGTAAGATTCTGTTCTGTCCTGCAAAGGATAGAACACCACCCCCATACTGCCTCATAAGGTGTAGAGGTACTTTATTACTCTGCACCAGGACTGTGTAGGTCTGGTGCTTGCCGACCACAGTCCTGCTGGTTTTAAACTTCTCTCCAACGCCATACCTCAGCCATTAATCATAGTGTGGAACTTTATAGGTTGTTGGTGTCATTTATTTGGGTCATGTGTAGAAGCAAAGAAAAATTAAAGGGGGGTTCAATGCAAATGTTACTACCTTGTCAAAAACAAATGGTTTTCTATTCCGTTCATGCATGTTTGAGAAATGTATGAGCTCTCCAGTTTATTTGAATATTTGGAAACCCGGTTTTTCTTGTCTTTGCTTTTTGTCCTCTGCCATTCCCAGAATCTAATGTAAGCAGGGAGTAAGCGGAGGCGGAATTCAATATGTAAGACACAGTAAATGTTGCATTTTTTTTTGCAAATATTACATTTATGAGCTTACATAAATGGTTCTGTTATAACCCACTGAAACCACCATTCTCAGCCCACCCTCTTTTGATCCTGTTCTCGGTACAAAGACCCTACCAGCAAAGAAATTCAACCTGAAAGCACTTTACTCTATTAAGATGTATTAATTTCAACCATGGCTCCTCAGAGACGGTGGCTCAGTGGTCAGAACGTTCACCTGCAGACCTGAAGTTAGCCAGAAGTTAACCGGAAGCTAACCAGAAAGTGACCGAAAGTTAACCGGAAGTTCGCGAGTTTGCGTCCCACTGAGTTTACAGTACATCTAGGGTCCATGGATAAGACACCTAACCCCCGTTTGTCCCAACATTGGTGCCATCATAGGTGGCAGCCTGCTGCGGTGTAATGCGCACATAAATTTCCTGGTCAGGAATTAATAAAATATATTAAAATGATTACAAAAAAAGATCAGTTTTAACACAGATGATTTTCCTCTGGGTTCTAAACAGAAACTATGGTGGATGGCGTCTCTCCATGACTTAATGTCGACGTCCAGCAGTGGTGGAACGTAACGAAGTAAATGTACTTCGTTACTGTACTTAAGTAAAAAAATTGTGTATCTGTACTTTACTTAAGTAAAATTTAAGACCGGTACTTTTACTTTTACTTCACTACATTTTTAGAGCAAATATCTGTACTTTTACTTCACTACTTTTTAAAAGTGTGTTTTACATTTTTCGTTACATTTTCGTTCAGGAATTTGAAAAATACACAGGTTTTTTTTTTTTGCATCTTGAAGCCGCATCGCCAAAATCAAAAGAAGCAGTTGATCGGGAGAAGAAGTCATGAATCGAGAAACATTTTAGTACAAATTAAAAAGAGCCAGAAGATCGTTGCTCATTGTATTTACTTCTAAATAAAAAGTTGAGCTATCATTACACAGAGCAGGGGCGGATCTAGAATTTTCCAAAGGGCGTGGGGCTTTGACAAAGCCAATATATAGTGACTGGGGGGCCTCCCCTCCCCCCAAAACATTTTAAAAAATAAGTGTCATTTTCCTCCATTTTGGTGTCCATTCACTGGCCCTTCTAGGGGATAGCTTGACTTGTCCCCTTTCCTTTTATTTTATTTATTTATTTCTTTTGTGGACCAAAAGAGGCGGGAGAGGGGGGGTCACGCCCCTGCAGAGTATTTATCCTGGTTACCATGGTGACGCCCTTTGGCACAAAAAATAACATTTGAATTATGATCGAATACTTTTACTTTTTACTTAAAAAGTACAATTTACACCAACTACTTTTGTACTTTTACTTAAGTAGATTTTTTTATTGGTACTTTTACTTTTACTTAAGTAAATTTTTTGCCTAATTATCTGTACTTTTACTTCAGTACAAAAAGTGAGTACTTCATCCACCACTGACGCCCAGTCAAATTACACAAAATGCTTCCTTCTCTATCAACACTGATTGTTTGAAAGATGATTCCGGAGATAAGACCTACATGGACTAGAAGTTGCACCTCTGTACTCAAAGAAACACATGTAGGCTACAGTTGTGTGCGGCTCAAGTGTGAACACGATGCTGGAAAAATTCTCCGCCACATGGAACAAGGAGCAAAAGTTGGATTTTGAGGCTGATTGTCAGGAGGAGATATGTAGTAGGATGCTGTTTGCTGGAGCAGTTGATTTGTTTGTCTGTAATAGTGTGGCCCCAAGGCCGTCCGTCATCTGCCAAGACAGGGTGACATCAGGATTTTTTCAAGCCATGCTCAGCAATGGAGAATTAAAAGAGAAACCCACAGAGTATAATTTCCTTACCCTTTTGGACAGATCTGGATGTAAAACTATTGTTTTACCCTCACCTTGTTTCCAAGTGACTCAGCTTTGGCTGGTTTCTTTCGTCACTATTCACACTCGTTGGCATAGGCTATGTTTGGAACATAGATTATTTGATGATCCAAGAGCTTCTTTTTTTGGCCCAGTTTCTTTTTCACAGTGACAGATAGATGCAGGATCCCAATCACTGCAGACGCACACTCCCACAAGTAGATCCCCTTCCATCTTTTAAGACTCACAAGACATCGTTAATAAGCCAAAATGGCATAGTTGGCATTGATGGATGTTTGTCTGGAAGCATCTGGAACCAACTCAGATTTACAGAGTTTGTAAACACACCACCATGTGAAATCACAGCTCAGTGCAGGAAACATGGTGAATCTGATCCAACATTGAAAGCCAATGAAATTCACTACATCCATAAACCTCCTCTTTGGTCTTCCTCTAGGCGTCCTGCCTGGCAGTTCCTCTCTCTCCCCTCCACATGTCCAAATCGTCACAGGCTGGCCTCTCTGACTTTAAAACCTCTAACATGTGCTGTTCCTCTGATCCTGTCCATCCTGGTCACTCCCAGTAAGATCCTCAGCATCTTCATCTCTGTTTCCTGTCGTTTCCTCAGTGCCACTGTCTCTACACCAGTGCATCTCAAATAGTGGGGCTTCCCACCCCTGAAGGCGGGGGGGCCCGCGGACGTGGCGCAATGGCAGGGAGGGCACGTCTGACCCTGTGGAACATGTTTTTTTGTTTTTTTTTCGTACTAGAATAAAGTGTAATTGCACTTCCACTACAGTAGTTGGCGCTCTCATTGTCAGAGTGTGCGCAGGGCGAATTAACTCAATGGTGTAGAGACAATTTCATAGACAAATGATACTAATTATAGTCACGGCAGAGAGTGGGGGGGCGTGAAATATTTTTTCTGCTCTAGACCAAACAACATGGCCGGTCTCACCACAGTTTTGTATGCATATACTATTTGAGTTTTGTTCTACTTTTATGGACATTGGTTTCATTCCGTCGTCTTCCGCTTATGTGGGGCCGGGTTGCGGGGGCAACATCCTCAGACGGGATAACCAGACCTCTCTCACGCAGCTGCATCCTCCAGCTCACCCGGAAGGATTCCAAGTCATTCCCAAGCCAGTTGTGGGACATGGGGTGGAGACGGCAGCTCAGTGGTTAGAGCCTTTGCGCGCGGACCGGAAGTTCGCAGGTTTGCGTCCCACAGATAAAACGTCTAGGGTCCTTGGAGAAGACACCTAACCCCCGCTTCTCCCACCATTGGTGCCGTCGAAGGGCAGCCTGCTGCGGTGTAAGGAGTGCAGCACACAAATTTCTCAGTGAGGGATGAATAGAGTAATTCTTTTCTTTTATTTATTTAGTCTCTTCAGCAGCACGGGGTCTGCCTCTTAGTCTCCTCCCGGTATGACGTGCCATGAACACCTCACCCGCGAGGCATTTAAGGGGCATCCTAACCAGATGCCTGAACCACCCTATCTGGCTCCTCTCGACTTTGAGGAGTCAAGAGGATATTTATCCTGGATATTGGTTATTAAATGAATTTGGATTCTTACTTTTATTTACTCCCCAAACAATATTACACTATTTTTAAAACTATTTTCAGTGCTTTTCAGCATCAGAATTAATTTAATACCACCACATAGAAACGCTGTTGTCAAACTGAAAAAGATTACTTCAATATGTTTGTTTGTTCAGTAATTTTACATTTTATGTTTCAACAAGATAATAACAGGTGGAGTCCAACTGCATCAAAAACCTTTTGAAGGTTTTTTTTTCTTGAATCATTGTTCAAATATAAAAACCAAACAAACTGTGAAATGCTTTTTAGAGTAAATCGTGAGTAATAATGAAGCTTACCATTATGTAGTTGCTCTCAGGTCTGCAGAGAAATAACACTGACACAGAACAATGGTCCACTTGCCACACAGACATCAAATGCCTTTTACTGACTCCCAGACATCCCTCTTATTAGAGCAAATAATTATGAACCATTACTTTGGATGATGCACAATTTGCTCTTTGCTCCACTTATCTGTGTTGCAGCTGAAATGAAAACTCTGGCACTTGTCGCAAGACCAGACCTGGGCAAATTAAGGCCCGCGGGCCACATCCGGCCCTTTACACGCCCCTGTCCGGCCCGCGTGAGACCAATCATAAACACCATAAATTAAACTTTTTTGTTTACTTCTAGTTTGAAATTTTATTTTATTTTGAAAAGCGTTACGTCGCTACGTATGCACGCATGCAGAGTTTTCAAGGCGATTTCAAAACTCTTGAGAGTGAAATGCACATGGTTTCTTCTCCCTTCAACTGCAGTGTGGATGATGTACCAAGTGAAGTGATCTGCAGTCGGACACACATCTGGCAGATCACTTCAAGTCAGTCTCACTGCTGGACCTTTACTCCACCCTCAAAGAGGAGAACTTTCCACACCTGAGGAGGCATGCTCAGAGGATCCTAGTCCTCTTTGGATCTACCTATCAATGTGAGCAGACATTCTCAGTTATGAAGTTCAACAAATCCAAACACAGATCTTCTATGACTGATGACCACCTCTCAGCTGTCCTTCGCATAGCCACTTCAGACATTCCGCCAGATTTCAAGCCCAGAACAGACTGGATTATTCTCACTAAAGAGGTAACATGAGGTGGAAAGCATTACAAGTTAAAAAATAAATTGCACTGGTTCAATAATTGTTTTTCTTATTTAACCAGTTTCACATAACCTAATATACATATTTACAGAGTGCTTTATTCTTCTGATTATCAGTACCAGCTATGTATTTTACAATGAAAGAAAGTTGGTGACCCTCTGACACAATTCAGGCTTCTCATGCGGCCCCTGATAAAAATTAATTGCCCACCCCTGCGCAAGACTGTACTTTGGAAGCTGGGGTCTTTGTATACTGTATGCAGTCCCACATGCAGATGAAAAACCAGGACACAGAATGTAAAAGAATGAATCTGTGTTGCTGCATTTATAATGTAGAATAAAACATTCAGCAGTGGTAAACATTAAGAACTAGCTGTGAGAATGAGACGAAGATTTCCAGGCTTCTGTGAGCAGATGTGAAATTTGTGTGCTCTGCACAAGAGGTTTATGGATCTTAGAAACACTTTTTCTTTCGGCATTTCCCTTCTGGGGTCACCACAGCAAGTCAGTTTCTTCCATCTAACCCTATCTCCTGCATCCTCTTTGGTCACACCAACTATCTTCATGTCTCCCTTCACTGTATCCATGAACCTCCTCTTTGGTCTTCTCTAGGCCTCTTTCCTGGTGGTTCCAAACCCAGCATCCCTCTGCCGATGTATTCGCTCTCTCTCTCTCTGCACATGTCCAAACCATGTCAGTCTGGCCTCTCTGACTTTATATCCAAAACCTCTAACACGTCAGACACACATTAACATGTTAATGAGGCTGTGGTTCAGTGGTAGAGCGTTTGCCCTCGGACTGGAAGTTAACTGGAGGTTCGTGTCTAGGGTCCTTGAAGAAGACACCTAGCCCCACGTTTCTCCCACCATTGGCGCCATTGTGGCAGCCTTCTGCGGTGTAATGCAGCACACAATTTTCCCGTTGAGGGATCAAAAAAGTATATATTATTATTATAATTTTGTTTTTTGAATGACCATACTTTTTTCATTATTAATGAACCACATTTTCAAAGTAAAAAATGGCTATGAATGTTTAAAAAACAAAAACAAAACAACATAATTATTACAAAAATAATTTTAAAAGTTGAGGATAAATGTGACCACAAACTAATACAAAAAAAGTTTGTAATTAGCAGTCATGTAAGGGACCATACCCAACGAGACGTGCATTTCCAGAACTGAATGAATGAATGAAACACATGCAATGGGCACAGTAGTTGTAAATTTATGTGTAGAGTTTATTTTAAACAGATTTACTGTAGTTCGTTAGGTTTTTGCACATTTTTTTTCATCCAGTATAAATGGCTGACCCTTTATAAATGAAAATAAATGGAAATAAAAAAAGTTTAGTTTCCTCAACTTCATTTTCTGCCTATAGTGATTAGCAGACGATAACGCAATTAGACAGTTTACCAGCTTGAAATTGGGTTTGTGCTTTGCAAACATGCTAATGAAAGTAATAATCTAATTAGTCAGGAAACGGAACAACTCAGCTGGTATTAGAGGTCAATATTCTTGTATCATTATGGAATAATGTATTTAAGGCTGGAACACATTATGTTGCAAAAGCACAATTTTGTCGACCTTTTTAAGGTTAAATGTTTTGCTAATTGTGTTTGTTCAGGCATAATTTCTACAGTAGCAATATTAAAGTGCTTAATACGAAGAAAGCATACCGATACAATTATTATGTATGTCGGGGGAACAAGCCATGCGCTACCACTTAGTCTTTGTTCGTGTTCACTCAATCGACTTTGTTTGGATGACATGCGATTAAGAGCAATTGGTGCCACTACAGTAATTGGAAAAGTGAGGTTACAGGGAGAAGAGATAAAGAAGGTGGAAGATTTTAAGTTCTTAGGATCAACAGTCCAGAGCAATGGAGAGTGTGGAAAAAAGGTGAAGAAGCGTGTGCAGGCAGGCGGGAACGGGTGGAGAAAAGTATCAGGTGTGATGTGTGACAGAAGAGTTTCAGCTAAAATGAAAGAGAAAGTGTACAAAACCGTGGTGAGACCGGCCATGCTGTTTAGTCTAGAAACAGTAGCACTGAGGAAAAGACAGGAAGCAGAGATGAAGATGCTGAGGATCTCTCTGGGAGTGAGCAGGATGGACAGGATCAGAGGAACAGCACATGTTAGAGGTTTTGGAGATAAAGTCCGAGAGGCCAGACTGAGATGGTTTGGACATGTACAGAAGAGAGACTGAGTACATCGGAAGAAGGATGCTGAATTTGGAACCACCAGGAAAGAGGACTAGAGGAAGACCAAAGAGGAGGTTCATGGATACAGTGAAGGAAGACATGAAGATAGTTGGCGTGACCGAAGAAGATGCAGCAGATAGGGTTAGATGGAAGAAACTGATTTGCTGTGGCGACCCCTGAAGGGAAATGCCGAAAGAAGAAGAAGAAGAAGACAGTAATTGGACTCTATTTGTCCTTTCTCCATGAGTATTCCCCGGAATCAACAACCAATCGGGTGAGTCACTGCTAATGAGCAGCTAAAGATCAGTCAAGGCTGCTTTTCTCTTTTCATCAATGAGTAAACCTTGCGAGGTTTCTCTGAGCCTAGAGGTTACTTTCTTCAGACCCTAGAGATGTAGAAAAACATTGTAACCAGACAACGTAACCTTGAATGTTGGCCCCATTGAGTTTGTTTTATCCGTTCTGTCTTTGAAGTCAATTATATCGTCAGGCAACCAGACAATCGTTGCACTGTCAATAATCCAGCAAATGGTCCAGCGTCGACCTTCCTTCTTTAATGATCTGCCCTGCTCTATAAAAGGAAGGTCAGTGGAGTATATCAACCCAGATTGAGCTCATGACTTTTAACTTGCAATGCTGTTTCAATTATACATTTACCACCCTGCTTCTCTTAATTATCCTGGCCCTCTTTAATCAGTAACGTTTCCACATATCCAGTTCATGGTTTTTACATCGCTTTAATGGGAATAAGGCTTATTCTCAATAGAAAAATGGATGTTAACTCAATTAAGCGTTGTGTCTAGGGCTGAAACAGTTAATCGATTTAATCGATTATGATCGATTATCAAACTAGTTGTCAACTAATTTGGTCATCGATTAATCGTGTAAAAAGTTTTTACAGGCAACTGTACTAAAATTGGTCTCAAAGTGGGGCAGTACAGAGCAAATTGACGACGCGAGCTACCAAAAATAGGAGGAGAAGAAGATAGCGGCCAATCATTGGCCTTCATTTCACCCGCCTCACGTGATCAGGCAGATTCAACAAGATGGCGGAAAGAAAAACTCATACAAAATCATCCAAAGTTTGATCATATTCCGCTAAATTTGAAAAAGACTCGCGTTAATATGCAAAGTTTGCGAAACGGACACGTTTTGGCACGGAAGCATAACGACGCTGCATGAACATCTGAAAAAAAAAAACATGTCGGGCTCGAAGCGGGAGACGGCAAACCAGAGCGATACACGATGTTATTTCTAATAAAAACAATTTTACAGATCGCTAAATACAGTTTTTATTGTCTGCAGAAAAACCAAAAACAACCCAACATGGACTATTTTTCTGTGGAAAACGGTTGCACTCCGCAGCAGAGCGCTTCTCTCAGGGACTCTTATTTTGGAAATAATCGTGTCTGATATGAGGCCGCTGTCAGTAGGAAGACGAGGGGTTTAAAAAAAAAAAAAAAAAGATCGCTAAATTCAATCCAGGATACAAGACCCCCTCCTCTACACCGCAAAGCACATTTTTTTCCCACTAAAAATGAGTGCTGTTAGTTGGGCACCCCTTTACTGATTAGTAGATCTGTAAACACTGATGTGTTTGTTATATTTTAAGTGGTAAAGATGGTCATTTTATTTATCAAAGTTACTATTTTTACAGTAGAGATGGTATTTTTTTTTTTGCACTAATACCTCACAACTTGAATGTTTTTGTATATTTTTTCTCATGTTAATCTGGGCCTTTTTTTTGTACGATACTTCTGAACAAGGTTAAATTTGCGAATCCAGAAGTGTTAAAGGTTTCTTGTTTTCAAATGTGATCCAACAGTTTACATTTGATGTTTTATTAGCCAGTACTACTAAAGCCCATTTTATGGGTGCTTATGATTTACTTTTACTGTTTACAGTAAGTAGAATTATTATTTTCTAGAAATGATAATATTCTACCTCATTATTTGACAGAAAGAGAAACATTTGCTCTTACTGTAATAAACCCAACGTGTTGTTTATGTGGTTATGAGTTGTGTTTTACACAATTACATTCTATAACATGCTGAAAAAGTAATATGTAATAAATTGTCATTTTTATCCGATTAATCGAATAATCGACCCAATAATCGACAGATTAATCGATTACCAAAATAATCGTTAGTTGCAGTCCTGGTTGTGTCCCAAGCCCTTTAGATTCACTGCGGCAATAAAGTCTCCAATAAAGAACCCAACAATAAGGCGTTTGATTGTCTTCCATTGTTATCCAATTGATAGAATGATATATTTGATTACAGGCATCGGCTAGTCACACATGACATCTGAAGATTGGTGAAGTAGTATGTTTGATATGTGACAAACAAAAGCTTGCACTTGCACTACTGTACACATGGTTGCTGCGAACTAACCTGAGTGGTCACGTAGGGTTGTGATTCATGTTGTCATGCGCCAACGCTGAAACTCAAAATATATCTCATGGCTGCATTTCTGAAAATGCACATTAGAATTATCTATGCCATTGTTTACATCAGGAATATCGAACCCCAGTCTTCGGGAGCTAGTATCTTGACGTCTTTATGTGTACATGCATCTACACATCTGATTAAAGTTATTTAGTCATGGTGCCAAATCTTATTGGTTGCCAGTTTGACTTTATTTGACTCATGTGGACAAAAATCACAATAAATACCTTCAGGACATTGGTTTTCAAAGACTGGAGTTTGGCACCCCAGGTTTTCTTGCTAGCTCTAACATGACTCTGCTTTAACCACCATGTCAGCATCTTATTATTTTGGCTTTTTTACAAACCTCTTCTCTCACACAGACTATCTTCATAGATTTTTTCACATCCATAAACCTCTTCTTTGGTCTTTCTCGAAGCCTCCATACTCAGTGTCCTTTTGGTAATCCATTCCACCACTCCAGTTTCTCCTTTAATCTTCCCCTCTTCCACTATATATAACAATATCATCTGCAAACATCATATTCTATTGATATTCCTGTGAATCAGTGCCCATCATCATAGCGAACAAGAAAGGTCTCAAAGATGATGCTTGATGCAACTCCAACCAGGACTTTTCCGTCCCATCTTTGAAACACTTTGCCTCCATCTACTCTCCTCATACAAAGAGGTTTACCCAGCCTGATTAACTGGTTTAAGTTGACCGGCCACTATGAAAAACCCCTAGGAATGAGAGGGTGATGGTTGTGTGTATGTGGCCCCTCAGCATACTGGTGACCTGTTCGATATGTACCCTGCCTCTTGCCTGTAATCAGCCGGTACACGCTCTGGCAACGCCCACGATCCAGTTAGGGGTAAATGTCTCAGAAGACAAAACAAATGAAAGTTTATTGATACAGTCAATGGGCGGCTGAAAATCAACAAACACA
Source organism: Neostethus bicornis (assembly GCA_902685375.1). Lineage (NCBI taxonomy): Eukaryota > Metazoa > Chordata > Actinopteri > Atheriniformes > Phallostethidae > Neostethus > Neostethus bicornis. Next base: position 4,441,396 of record LR738552.1, read on the forward strand.
TCAGTTCATAATTTCAAAGCGCGGCCACATTCTCTGACCGGCTTCAAGCCCGAGCTATCTTCATCCAGACTGACTGGACGTATCCTTATAATTTTTCGAAAACAGAATGAGTCTAAGCCGACATAGTTTAGGATTACATACACACATTGCCCTTACATTTAGGTCAGGATCAATAGGTTGATGGATTAAGGACAGATATCTTAGCAACAGGCTGGATATGGTTACGCGATTGAGTATAGGAGACGTGGGCCCTTAAGAAACCAATTGATCTGACCTTTTGAGATCAATAAGCCACTCAAGACTAAGTGAACAGCATCTAGCAGTTAAAATAGGTCCACTTAATATCAGAAGAAGAAATCCACTTCAGTGGCCTTGTGGCAAGGAAATAGAGCGGAAAGAAGAGACGTCGTTTTTCTTCTTGAGTTTAAAAGCCAGTTTTGGTGTCTTTGTAATTTTTCGTAATCAAATTGTTCTCAAACTGACATTTTCTTCTATGGTATAAAGTTAAGAGGCCATGGGCATAGACACCTAAGCTCAATGAGGTATTAGTGGGGAAAGAAACTACAAGCAATGAACACAAATACATGACAACAGATGCCAATATGACAACAATAAACCACAAGAGTACTAATTGGATTGTCTGCAGATTGTATCCTAATAACATAAGAATGAACCTTGAGATAATGAGATTTTCACCTCTGAAGAATGTGCTGTTCTTCTAATTGCTTCCCCATGTTTTATACGTATTTAACTGTACTTCATTAAAGAGGAATAGAAGGAGAAAATAGGGAATGACAGCATCTCAATAGCTTGGACTAGTAATTATTATCCGGGCCATAATTTACAGAGCAGTGTCAGCCTATGATAAATTGTGGAGATCGATGATAGAACTGGAGAGTGAAGAAGTAACGTGTTTTTTTTTTTTTTTTTTTAGATGTGTCTTTATCTTTTCTTAGAAGAATAAGGAAAAAAAATAAGACACAGAAATAATCTGACAATTTGGTTTTGAACAGTAGACTCTTTAATGCTTGAAAAAAAACCTTTGGACGTCTTTAAAGATCTTCTTCTTCTTCTTTCAGCATTTCCCTTCAGGGGTCGCCACAGCAAGTCTGTTTCTCCATCTAACCCTATCTCCTGCATCCTCTTCGGTCACACCAACTATCTTCATGTCTTCCTTCACTGTATCCATGAACCTCCTCTTTGGTATTCCTTTAGTCCTCTTTCCTGGAGGTTCCAAACCCAGCATCCTTCTTCTGATGTACTCTCTCTCTCCTCTGCACATTTCCAAACCATCTCAGTCTGTCCTCTCTGACTTTAAAACCTCTAACATGTGCTGTTCCTCTGATCCTGTCCATCCTGGTCACTCCCAGAGAGATCCTCAGCATCTTCATCTCTGCTACCTCCATCTCTGTTTCCTGTCTTTTTCTCAGTGCCACTGTCTCTAGACCAATCAGCATGGCCGCTCTCACCACGGTTTTGTACACTTTCCCTTTCATTCTAACTGAAACTCTTCTATCACAAATCACTCCTGATACTTTCCTCCACCCGTTCCAGCCTGCCTGCACACGCTTCTTCACCTCTTTTCCACACTCTCCATTGCTCTGGACTGTTGATCCTAAGTACTTAAAATCTTCCACCTTCTTTATCTCTTCTCCCTGTAACCTCACTTTTCCATTTGGATCCCTCTCATTCACTCACATGTACTCTGTTTTACTCTGACGTCTTTAAAGATATTATTTCTAAAATAAAAACCAAAACTTACACCTGGGACATTCATATTGACATGTCTGCTTTCTTTTCTGCAGAATATAAAGTGCTTAAAGTCAGTCAGTCAGTCAGTCAGTCAGTCATCTTCTTATCCGTCTGTCCCTTTCAGGGTTGCGGTGGGTGCCGGAGCCCATCCCGGCTAATTTAAGGCGAAGGGCAGGGTACACCCCAAACAGGTCGCCAGTCTGTCGCGGGTGCTTATAGTATGATATGCAATTCAATGTGAGGAAATAGTAGAACTACAGACGTAATGCAAAACTAATTGAATCAGTCATGCGATGAGCTTTAGGGACCTTTGGATGTAACCATTGAAGTAATGGAAAAGGATAATGTTTTAGGAAGATGGTTTGTTACTCAAAGAAGGTACAATTTAGTGAGCGCATGAAGTTGCAATGACCTTTGACTAAACACTACCCTAAACTCCTTTCAAAACAAACTGACGAATCGTGTTGTAACTTGTCCGTTTAATAATAATAATAAAATAATAATAATGAATTACTCTATTCATCCCTCAACGGGGAAATTTGTTTGCTGCACTCCTTACACCGCAGCAGGCTGCCCTTCGACGGCACCAATGGTGGGAGAAGCGGGAGTTAGGTGTCTTCTCCAAGGACCCTAGACGTGCTCTCTGTGGGAAACGAGCGCTCTAGCGCTGATCCACCGTCTCCCACCAATAATGATTCTTTTATTAAGAACAGGAGTAAAAATTGTAAGAAATATACAGAACAAATCCAGCTTCGTTATACAGGAATAAACGGGTGCCACATCAACACAAGAAAACAATAGCCTGTGCCGTTTAGCCGCGTTAGCCGTTTACTTCAGCTTAGCATGCGGTCATATTCCTCCAATCTAACAAAGAGATTACACACCTTTCGAACAATAAACATTTGTAAAACATCCATTAAACACTCAAAAAAACTTACAACATTGATTCCTCGATTTAACTTAAGATGACTAGATTAAGCTGCAGATTCTGTGGCTGCTGATTCTGTGGCTGCCTAGTTGCTTCATCTGTCGGCCGTTAACAAAACACAGGAAGTGACGTAACCGAAACCAACTACTGTATGTCAACACTACAAAATCAAAGAATCACACAACGGATAGTGGGGCAGAACATACATTGTAATATTTCAGATTGTGTGTACATTTATAAATAAAATGTATAGTAAAATCAAATGTTGTGAGTCTATCAGAATTTGATTTTGAGGGACAGCGCTTGATCTTGTATTGATGAGGTTTGAAATTAAGGTGCAGGACAATGGGTCTTCTATTCAAGGCTTTGTTACTTCGGGTTGTCAACAGTGACATTGGTTCATTCAAACGCTTAACGATAGTGTCTTGAATTGCTATTTAAATCATACAAGTCAAATTTTACACATGCTAAATTTAGCTGTTTCGTTTATTTTGCTTTTTGTTTTGCCAAATTGGAACAAAAATAGAAATGACTTTTGAGTTTTGACTATCGTATCATTACATACTGTATTTCCTAGCAACACAGTCAAAAAAGGGGAGGGAAATTGGGGATGGGAAGTATTACATCATACAGATTGGTCCCACCTATGGTCACCAGCTGTGGGTGGTGACCGAAAAATGAGATCGGGATACAAGCGGTCGAAATGAGCTTTCTCTGCAGGGTGACTAGGCTCTCACTCAGACATTGGGTTAGAAGTTCTGCCATCCGGGAGGAGCTTGGTGTCGAGCCGCTCCTCCTCCAGGTCGAGAGGAGCCAGATGGGGTGCTTTGCCCCGAGCGCCTTGCTGGTGAGGTGTTTCAGGCATGTCCCACCGCGAGAATATCAAGAGGCAGACCTCGGACCTATTGGGGAGACTATGTCTCACAGCTGACTGGTGAACGACTCAAGATCCTCCCAGGTGAGCTGGAGGATGCAGCTCGGGTGAGGGAAGCCTGGGCTTCCTGTCTGAGGCTGTTGCCCCTGCGAACCGGGCCTTGTTAAGCGGGAAACGATGGAATGGAACCGAACAGATTTGACATCAAAGAAAATTGAGGGAGACACCAGATTTTTTTTCAGGCAAATTAGACCTAGTGATCCAAAGAGATGAGGAGCACTCGTAGACTCTTAGACGACTTTCAGTTTAGCCATTGGCAAAGTTGTTACCCTCATTTATTTTGTTATAGGTGAGGAAAAGCAAGCTATATTTTCAGACTTCTACTTAATCACTTGTAGAAGTTATTAGTTATAGTTACCCCAAAAACTTTTTCTTAGCTCTGGAATACCAGCAGCCTTCTTTCAGCTGTCTAACAAAAGAAAAGTTTGAGTTGTTTGTGTGCAGCTCCACAAAGAAAAGATTAAAATTAGCAAGCATAAGGCTGACTAGCTCTTTATGTTTAAAATGCATTAAAACTGCATCCCGTTTCGTCTGTTGAATTACACAGTCATGCTTGAATTAAATGAAACTGAAGTTCGTGCGTTGGTGTCTTTGTTTGTGCTTGGCTCATAATTTATTTGTCATGCTCGACTGGTTTGCTGTTTATTGTCATAAACTTTTCAAGAAAAAGTCAACAGCTCTGCTCGGAGTTGCTGTTTTTCCTTCTTAAATCGACAGGATATATTTTAAGCTTTTCAATAAAAACATTACGTTCATTTTTTTTTTCACTAATAGGGAAGATGGTATTTATTTATTTTGTGTATTTCAGGTAGTTTTTAGATTCAAGCAGCATTTCGCTTTTAAAACTAATTTAAAAAACTGTCCTAGTGGAAGGACGTTAATAAAACCTCATTTTTGACAATTACATTGTTCCTGCATATGCTTCTTCACATGTTTTTCACACTTTATTTAATAATAATATTGTATACTTTGTTGATCCCTCAACAGAAAAATTTGTGTGCTGCATTACACCACAGACGGCTGCAACGACAGCACCAATGGTGGGAAAAACGAGGGGTTAGGTGTCTTCTCTAAGGACCCTTAACGTGAGCTTAGTGGGAATCAAACCTGTGAACTCCCTCTTAACTTCCGGTCCAAGGGCCAACACTTGGACCGGAGCCACCGCCTCCCCCCAAAATTTGTGTGCTACATTACACCGCAGCAGGCTGCCACGACGGCACCAAGCGTGGGAGAAACGGGGTGTTAGGTGTCTTCTTCAACGACACCTAGACATGAGCTCAGTGGGATTTGATTCCACAAACTTCCGGAGAACTTCCGGTCCGAGGGCAAATGCTCTATCACTGAGCTAGCCCCTGGACTGTTGAACTGAAGCATTTAAAAAAAAAAAACTTGGGACGACAAATACTCCCCACCATCTTTGTCGCTTGTCGCCTTAGTCTTCCCCTGGGGTTCAACTCATTCAAACACATCCACTCTCTTAATGGAGCTAACCTTGAGTCCTATCTTTTTCAGCTTCTTCTGCACTATCAGTTTGCTGTCACTACTAATCACAATGTCATCTCCAAAGCTACCATATTTTCCGCACAATGAGGCGCACCGCATTATAAGGCGCTACAGTAAAGGCTGTTCAACTTTGTCCTCTAACTGTGGCCATCTCGCTTTGTTCCCGCGGAAACTCTGTTTAGTCTTACTTACTTGGCGCAGCGCATCCTCTTGCTTCCTCCACTTCCTCACCATTGATTCATTGATGTTAAACTCTCTCGCTGCGGCTCTATTCCCGTGTTCAACTGCGTGACCGATCGCCTTGAGTTTAAACTCTGCGGTGTAACAGTGTCTATTGGTAGGAGCCATTTCCGGGTCTTTACACAAACACACAAATGGAAATGAGACGCCCTTTCATATCTCCCAGCATGCACCGCGCACTTCTTCTTCTACGGGGGAAATGGAGTCGGCGGCTGCTTACCGCAGTTGCAACACCTCTATATATGGATCAATATTAATCCATATATAAGGCGCTCCGGGTTAAAAGGCGCATCGTGGACTTTAGAGAAAATGTAAGGTTTTTAGGTGCGCCTTATAGTGCGGAAAATATGATACACACAGATTTCCGTCTAACCCAGGGGTGGGCAATTAATTTTTATCAGGGGCCGCATGAGAAGCCTGAATTGTGTCAGAGGGCCACCAACTTTCTTTAATTGTAAAATACTTGAATATTTTGAATAGCTGGTACTGATAATCAGAAGAATAAAGCACTCTGTAAATATGTATATTAGGTTATGTGAAACTGGTTAAATAAGAAAAACAATTATTGAACCAGTGCAATTTATTTTTTAACTTGTAATGCTTTCCACCTCATGTTACCTCTTCAGTGAGAATAATCCAGTCTGTTCTGGGCTTGAACAAGGGACAGCTGAGAGGTGGTCATCAGTCATAGAGGATCTGTGTTTGGATTTGTTGAACTTCATATCTGAGAATGTCTGTTCATATTGATAGGTAGATCCAAAGAGGACTAGGATCCTCTGAGCATGCCTGCTCAGGTGTGGAAAGTTCTCCTCTTTGAGGGCGGAGTAAAAGTCCAGCAATGAGACTGACTTGAAGTGATCTGCCAGATGTGTGTCAGACTGCAGATCACTTCACTTGGTGCATCATCCACACTGCAGTTGAAGGGAGAAGAAACCATGTGCATTTCACTCTCAAGAGTTTTGAAATCGCCTTGAAAACTCTGCATGCGTGCATACGTAGCGACGTAACGCTTTTCAAAATAAAATAAAATTTCAAAATAAAAGTAAAAAAAAAAAAAAAAAAGTTTAATTTATGGTGTTTATGATTGGCCTCACGCGGGCCCGAATGGGACGTACAAAGGGCCGGATGTGGCCCGCGGGCCTTAATTTGCCCAGGTCTGGTCTAACCCGTCTTTCAACATAGCAAACAAGAAGTCCTGCACCTGTCTCTTGGAAGCTAGAACTCCCGCCAGGAGTTCATGCTGAGGTGTCCTCGAGCAAGACACCGAACCCCCGAATGGGTGAATGTGAGCTACACTTTAAAACGCTTTGAGTGCCGACGCAGGTGGAAAAGCGCTTTATAAGTAGAGTCCATTTACTAGACTCAATAATTCAGGATCACACACACACACTTAGTTTGTCCTTCTTAAAGCAGCAACAACCTTGTACGCACCTGAATAACTTGTGATTTTCAACTTATCTCCCGATCTGCATACATTTGATTTCTAAACTTTTTTTCTCTGAGTCTTTTTTCTTTTCACTAGAGATGATGAAATAGATAAAAAGCGAACAATGCCTGGAAAAAAAAAAAAAAAGTACTTACACATTTAGACTTGTGTCGCAAGGTTATCCTATCTTCATCTCCTCTATTTGCATTTTAGAAAGTACATGATCATTTGAATTTTATGATTCAGACACACACTCTAACACACATAGTTGTGTGATGTAAAATGCTGCAGTGCAGTCTTTTATTAAGTGGAACTGGTTTCCATTCTTTGTTGTGTTGTGTAAATGTAGGCTTTGAGTACTCTGCTGATTACTCGTAAATAGAATAAATGTCCACACATACCCATAAAAAGAGCTGCAGTCTCTCTGGTTGCTTCCGAGGTCGCAATGTGTGATGCTGAGCTGCAGCTGTGGCTCTTGTCCAGGATAAGAGGGAGCCCTGGTCCCTTACTGTGCAGCTTTATTCTTACATTTACACTCACTAGTGTCGATCGGCTTCCTGTTTTTTGTTCTAATATTCAGTATTTCAGCACAAGTTAAAAGTCCTCTAGACTAATGAATACGATTATTTAAAAAAAAAAACATTTTAATGAGAACATACTCTTTCATAAGAAGTGACCTCAATTAAAAGCATGTGTTCAGAATAAAAAAAAAAAAAAGATTAATCCCAGAAGATTAAAAAAAACCACAAACAAAACACACCCTCCAATCCCCCTTCTTATAGCCCGGAAAAGGGTGGAATGCCCCCTGCGGGTCAGAGACAGGGTCCTGCCCCAAGTGGAGGAGTTTAAGTATCTCGGGGTCTTGTTCACGAGTGGGGGAAGGATGGAGCGGGAGATCGACAGGCGGATCGGTGCAGCATCAGCAATAACTAGGATGCTGCATCGGTCCGTCTTGGTAAAGAAAGAGCTGAGCCGAAAAGCAACGCTCTCGATTTACAAGTCGATCTACGTTCCAACCCTCACCTATGGTCACCAGCTGTGGGTGGTGACTGAAAGAATGAGATCGCGGGTACAAGCAGCCGAAATGAGCTTCCTCCGCAGGGTGGCTGGGCTCTCACTCAGAGATCGGGTGAGGAGCTCTGCCATCTGGGAGGAGCTCGGTGTTGAGCCGCTCCTCCTCCAGGTCGAGAGGAGCCAGATGGATTGGTTCGGGCATCTGGTCAAAATGCCCCCCGTGCGCCTCGCGGGCGGGGTGTTTCGGGCACGTCCCACCGGGAGGAGACAAAGGGGCAGACCCCGGACCCGCTGGAGAGACTATGTCTCACAGCTGGCCGTGGAACGACTTGGGATCCTCCCAGGTGAGCTGGAGGATGCAGCCGGGGAGAGAGAGACCTGGGCTACCCGTTTGAGGCTGTTGCCCCGCGACCCGACCCCGGAACAAGCGGAAGATGACGGAATGGAACAAACAAAACAGAAGGAGTCAGTTCATCTATAATTGATACTGAGTAAGTGTAGCAGTTTTATTAAAATCCCTCCACGTTTTTGGAACATTTTGAGTTTGCAAAAGTTTTGTGATTAGATGGACAAACTGACACCAGGGGGTTTACTGCCTCCTCCACATTCTGTGGTTGGAGGCTTAAACACACACACACACACACACACACACACACGCACACACATAGTCGAACTAACACATATACACTTAGTTACTACGCTTAATTGCAGAAAGAACAAAGAATTTTACAACTTACTCAATTTATTAAATTAATTTTTGGCAACACTGACATCTTATTTTAAGTTTTTTTTTTCTAATTTTTACTCACTCTATTCATCCTTCAACAAGAAAATTTGTGTGCTGCACTCCTACACCGCAGCAGGCTGCCATGATGGCACCAATGGTGGGAGAAACAGGGGGTTGGGTGTCTTCTCCAAGGACCCCAGACGTTCAATCAGAGGGATGCGAACCCGCGAACTTTCGGCTGACTTCCGGTCCGCGGGCGAACGCTCTAACCACTGAGTTAACGTCTCCCCTATTATTTGTTTGCTTGGCCAAATTTTTTTGGGAAAATTCTAATCTTTAGCTGTGTCACAATCTCTTTTCTTTTTCACAAAGCTGGCTTCTTTTACACCTCTTTCAAACCATCCCTTCTCGTTACTTAGAATCATATCCTGACTCTCCTCACATTTGTATTTAGTTGCTTTAAGATGCAGATGTACGGCAGACTGGGGACCACTTGAGACTTCTCTTCCGTGTTGGTGTAATCTTTCACGAAAAGATATTTTGTGAAAAAAAATATTTCACTCAGGACATAAACAGGATTTATTAACAGAAGTCAGACAAATCAGGATTAACTCAGGTTCAAAAAGTTCAAATGATATAACAGAGTTCAGAATTCAAACTTATGGTCAGGAAGCCCTGGCTGGGAAGGATGATGATGACCTGCCTTGGAAGTTTGGGGTGATTCCCCTTAATTGGGCAGCGGGTAGAATGATCCACAGATGAGTGTCATCCGACTAATCACCCTCAGGTGTCTCTATTCAGGGTGATGAGGAAGGTCTAGGGCTCCCTCTGGTGGCAAGCAAGGGGATCATGACAGAAACGTCAAACTGGTTAGGGAGTTTGGGTTAGAACTTTTGAATGCAATTAGACAACAATAGACGTTAGGGTTGGACCCACCCTAGGTCTGGGCTAGGACCCACCCTATTAGTGTAGAATTGTCAAAATTCAGTTTGTAAACAAGTTTGTTGGTCTTAGAGGTTGGTCAAACTCAGGTTATTTTATAAAGAACCAATACTCAGGAATCATTTTACCTTGATTCCTGAGTATTGGTTTAAAAAAACGTTGACGCCTTTTCGGCGATTGAGACCGCGTATTCTTAATTTCTCACATTAAAAACCTACATTCTTTCTATGAACTAGATATTCAAAAAACTCTGTCCTATCAATTAATTCATTGCAACTCAGACCAGACGAAGACGCTGCTAAGTGCCCACAAACATCTGTTCTGAAATTGGGTTAGAACATCCGGAATCCCACAGGGATCAAACCGGGACATTAACACCAAAACTTCCTCAAAACAATGAAGGTAAAATCCTGAGAGAGCCCAACTTGCAAAGATACAAACGGCTGCTGGTAGACCGCTCAAACATAGCGATGCCAACAAAAACCGGGGTTTTAAACATGATATAATAATACTTTCATTGACGAAAAAACTGGACCGAATTGAGAAAGTACTGTATATAAAATAACAAAGTGTTCCCAGTAGAAAAGAAGCATTTATAGTGATGTCACCCTATCTGGGTCAATGTCTCCCGACTCTAAATGAGGACAGTCACACATCAACAACAAGGAACGTTACATTTAATTGATTTTGTGTTTAATAATCTCTTAGTTATCTTTTTGCTGGTTTTTCCAGACTAAGTGAGAAAAAAAACGTTTAGTTTGTCCAAACTAAACACAAATGGGCTCAAAAATATTTCAAATACATGTACATATTTCATTATTTTGATCAATACAACATTTGTGTCTTTGCAGCGTTTGAATTTAAAATGTATCTGTTTAATTGTGAGAAAAGTGTCTGTGTCAAACTCTGGCCTGTGGACCAATTATGGTCGGTTGTGTTGTATTATTTGGCCCCTGAAAGCCAATCTAAATGACTATTGCAGCTGATCTGCTGGTGTCATGGCTACAACTCATTTAGGATTAAAAATTCAAATCCCAGAATGCCCTATTGGTGTTTTAGCACATTAACTTGCAGGACCCAAAATTTTTTTATTTATTTATTGCTGTCTCCCTGATCAAAAAGGCCCAGCAGAGGATGTACTTTTTGCGGCAGTTGAAGAAATCCAAGCTGCCCGCCCAGATGTTGGTGCAGTTTTACACAGCCATCATCGAGTCCATCCTCACCTCGTCCATCACCGTGTGGTACGCTGGAGCCACAGCCAGGGACAAACACAGACTGCAGCGCATTGTGCGCTCTGCAGAGAAGGTGATCGGCTGTAGCCTTCCATCTCTCGAAGACCTGTACGTCTCCAGGACTCGGGGGCGTGCAGTTCGGATAGCAGCTGACCCTTCCCACCCTGGACATGGACTTTTTGAGCGACTCCCCTCGGGCAGGAGGCTCCGGTCCATTCGGACCAGAACGTCCCGCCACAAAAACAGCTTCTTCCCTTCTGCCGTTAGTCTAATTAATACTTTATAACCTGAACCCCACATCTCTTAGTCACCTCCCTCTTGTCACTTTACTATCTTTATTATTTTTTATTATTTTCTCTGACATTGCACTACTTTTCTTTTTCTCTCTGCACTCTGTTTTGTTAAAATTATTTATTTATTTATTTTTTATTCTATTTTTTATTATTTTTATCTTATATTATTGCACAGCTGTATCAAAGCAAGTTCCTAGTCTCTGATATTCTTCATTGATTCTGTCATAGCAACCCAATTCTTAAACTGGGCAATTATATGTTTCTATAATGTTCACAGAATTGTTAGGCTTTGATTACGCCGCAGCAGGCTGCCATTACGGCGCCAATGGTGGGAGAAATCAGGAGTTATGTGTCTTCCATAAGGGGACCTTGACATGAGCTCAGTTGGATTCGATCCCGCAAACTTCCGGTCCAAGCGCGAACATTCTACCACTGCGCTATCATCTCCCTCAATTGTTGAGTAAAGCAGACCTGGCCGAAAGAAAAAGCCAACATTCATAATTTACATATATGATTTTAATTCAGATCAATGTTTATTTTCATCACCAAACACAAAGCTACATTTCTATTCTTTTATAACATGTTAAAGATGAAACTTTTTTGTTGTTTCCAGCTCTCAGAGGTGTGATATTTGTGTAATATGCTGTGATTAATACAGAACATTTTTGCCTGAGTGGTTGGTGTTGTGTTTATTCTCAAACACATGTAAGAGGGTTACCGGATCAGTCATCATTGTGATGTGTTACTACAAAGTAAAAGCTTATCTGAGTATGAGCATGTTTGAACTCTGTTTCCCCTTCTGTATGACACCAAAGCGATGCCGCTGGTGAACAGCGGACATTATGTTTGGATTGTGTTTGTGATTCATGCACTGTGTGCGAGAAGCTATTAGTCACGCAGATAAAAAAGAGAAAAAAGGTAAAAAGACAAATACTGAAACGAAATATTTGAAGGTGGAGATACCTCAAGATAAAAATACATTCTGAGGTCTTCTTTCTCTCCTCGAGTGAATAAATTGTTGTATTCCATTTATGAGGGATCGTGTTACTGGTTGAGCGGGCTAAGTAGGGAATTTGTAACGGGGATGAATTGTGCAGGATGGTGAACGGTCGTCCAGAAACACAATAAACCAGATACTTGGAGGCCACAGTATTTTCTTCATTTAATGGTGTTCTCTCACAAGTCAATGGGGGAGACGGTGGCTCAGTGGTTAGAGCGTTCACTCGCGAACCGGAAGTCAACCGGAAGTTCACGGGTTCGCATTTGAGTGCACGTATAAGGTCCTTAGAGAAAACGTCTAACCCCTTGCTTCTCCCACCATTGGCGCCGTCCCTAGGTGGCAGCCTACTGCGGTGAAATGCAGCACATAAATTTCCCGGTGAGGGATTAATAAAGTATATTAAAAATAAATAAAAATCCCATGCCGCACCTACCTACCCTTCATCTATGACCCCTTCTTTTCTCAATGAAGTAAACTCAGCTGTCTTATGAGTCCTACAGCTCTAACTCCATGTTTCCCATCAAGCAGCATCTTATATCAGCAAGTGGCAGTTAGTTAGCAAGCACTCGTGGGAAAAGCCGTAATATCAAGCTTGCACGTCCAAAATTAACCTGTCAGACTAAGTCACGTAGATTGGTTAATATTCAAGCCGTGGGGATCAAGCTACAAAACACCACTTGAGAAATCACTTTGGCAGTTACATCTGTTTAAAGGTATATTAACATTTTACCAGTGGCAGATACTAAAAGCCTTCAAAGCTTCAAAAAATCTGAATCACAAACTAGAATTGATTCTATTTTAGCCGTCAATGTTCAGCATTATTTTATTTTATACCTTGTTGTCGGATATGGTTTATAATAAAGAACTTCACAATGCGCTCAGCTGGATCTCTTGCACAACATCAACCAGTCTGGTTTTGTTACGGTCTCCCTGGACTAAGCCTTCATGAAGACTCAGGATACATAACTGTTTCGACTAATTCAACAACATACTTGGCCAGACTGAGATGGTTTAGACATGTGCAGAGGAGAGAGAGAGTACATAGGAAGAAGGATGCTGGGTTTGGAACCACCAGGAAAGAGGACTAGAGGAAGACCAAAGAGGAGGTTCATGGATACAGTGAAGGAAGACATGAAGATAGTTGGTGTGACCAAAGAGGATGCAGGAGATAGGGTTAGATGGAAGAAACTGACTTTCTGCAGTGCCCCCTGAAGGGAAATGATGCAAGGAGAAGAAGAAGAAGGTGGTTTTATAATAATAAAATAGTTATTGAAAATCTGATTGATGCAGGGGGGACATTCCAGAAGGTCTTACTGTGAAACGCCCTGCATTTTACCCCGCCAAAAAAAAAAAAAAAATCTGAGCTCCATCTTGTTTCATTCTGGCACGGAACAAAGATTTCAGAGTTTTTGTTAGTGTTTTTGCATTGAGCCAAACTTGGAGTAAAGGGTTGTCAGCGAAGATCAGACACTCTTCTTGTCTTCCAGCAGATGCGAGGCTTTGAAAATTCTATTCTATTTGTCGACACGGATATTTATCCTTGGGGCAACATTGAAATCACAAAGTTTGTCATAAAACCTCAAAACTACTCACAGACACTCTGGCAGGACAATTTTTTACATGACCAAGGAGGACCAAAGAGTTCTTACAAGAACAAATGAGGATCCTGATTTGTTTTCTGTAATAAACAAGATTAAAAATTTAAGAGATTAATACACTGTATTACCAAAAGTATTCACTCACCCATTTAAATGATCCAAATCAGGTGAAAATCAGGTAAAACAGAGTACGTGTGTGAATGAGAGGGATCCAAATGGAAAAGTGAGGTTACAGGGAGAAGAGATAAACAAGGTGGAAGATTTTAAGTACTTAGGATCAACAGTCCAGAGCAATGGAGAGTGTGGAAAAGAGGTGAAGAAGCGGGTGGAGGAAAGTATCAGGTGTGATGTGTGACAGAAGAGTTTCCGCTAGAATGAAAGAGAAAGTGTACAAAACCGTGGTGAGACCGGCCATGCTGATTGGTCTAGAAACAGTAGCACTGAAGAAAAGACAGGAAGCAGAGATGGAGGTAGCAGAGATGAAGATGCTGAGGATCTCTCTGGGAGTGACCAGGATGGACAGGATTAGAGGAACAGCACATGTTAGAGGTTTTAAAGTCAGAGAGGCCAGACTGAGATGGTTTGGACATGTGCAGAGGAGAGAGAGAGAGTACGAAGGATGGTGGGTTTGGAACCACCAGGAAAGAGGCCTAGAGGAAGACCAAAGAGGAGGTTCATAGATACAGTGAAGGAAGACATGAAGATAGTTAGTGTGACCAAAGAGGATGCAGCAGATAGGGTTAGATGGAAGAAACTGACTTGATGTGGCGCCCCCTGAAGGGAAATGCTGAAAGAAGAAGAATTTTTTTTGGTGCTCATCTGACTACTGGACCCAAAACTTTTACACCGTTCATGGAGATGATGTTGCCTTTGAATTTCTTAAATGGGATTTTATCAGCTGATGCCAAATTAGCCTACCCCCGGTGAGAGAAGTCCAGGCTTCCTGTTTGAGGCTTTCGTGACCCAGCCCTGGATAAGCAAAAGACGACGGGACAGAATGTTAAACTAGTGAATCAAAATATTGTAAGTAGAGTTGAAACAGTTTAAAGATCTGTTATCAGGATCCTAAATCTTCTGAAATAACCCCCCAACTGTGTTTTTATTTGCGTTTTTGAACGAGCAAATACAAATCTTATTTTACCAAAAATATAGTTTTATGAACCATCTGGGCACATAAAACGGGTCAACTTCTGAATAAGTAATTACTAAACCAAATCTGAACCCAACGAACTCACTGACACAAGAGGAACATACAGTCTGATCAGGCCGTTGACACACGATAGACGGGGAGTCTCAAACGAACAGACAATGAAAACAACACAATAGACATAAACATAATGACGAACAAAATATTAACCTTAAAAAGAAAAATGAAACCTTTAATGAACTAAGATTTAAGAAATGTAAAATTAACTAAAAATGTAATTCTAGATAACCCCCACCCTCCATCCTTTTAGAAAATTCTGGATTTGCCCCTGAGTCGAGCCACTAAAAGACAAGTTTTTATACAAAATAATAGAGACGGGACAATAAATAAAAATGTAGTTATTCGTAGTTTTTTTTTTTCAAAATGGAGTTCTCCTACCATCGGAGCAACTCCTGCCTGACATACCATCTAAACGTAAAACATGTTCAGGCAAGTTCCTCTGTTGCGAGTGTGGCTACCAGGAGCTCGCTCCGCCAAACCAAGCTAGCTGAATTTGGCAAGCGGCCTGGGCTTCCCGTTTGAAGCTGTTGCCCCCGCGACCCGGCTCCGAAACAAGCGGAAGTTGACGGAACAGAAACGAGCCTCTCTGTTTTCTCTTCAATCTATTAATCTATTTAACATTCTATTGAAGGACGAGAAAGACGTCTTTATGAGTGTTGCTTCTTCAAATAATTACATTACATTTTTCTTTTACATTCTACCAGCTTTTATTGACATTGTTTGTCATTTTGATTAATATTTAGTTAAACAGACGCAACCTAAGAAAGAAATTATTTCCCTTTAACCACAAAACGATGCACAATATTTTCTAAAGAAAAGACTTTCATGCATTTTGTCTTACGTTATTTATGAAGGCCGTGTAAACCTCAGTCTGAGCTACACTTTGATTTTGTGTTAAAGCTGAAAAGAGCGTGTTTAGAGTCTCCTGTGCTGTTTGGATCAGACGGAATCTGTTAAGATTGCGGCTAATCTTGCTGGATCAGAAATGCAAGCTCACCGCGGTCCGTCGTGACAAAGATCTGATAACGAGCAGAAGGTGTGCCCACATGTTCATGCTCAAAAACAAAAGCTGACATAAAAAACGATTAAGCAACATTCATAACATGGGATTTGAAGATTTATCATTAAATTTAGAGCCAGAATTGTGTCGTTAGCTACAACTAGTCGTAGAATAAAGTCAGGAAAATACTCATGAAAATGGAAAGAAACACGACCAAACACAGTGAGGACCTCGGAGAAGAGCCACTGCTCCTTTGGGTCGAGAGAAGCCAGATGAGGTGGTTTGGCATCTGCTTAGGATGCCTCCCAAACGTCTCGCTAGTGAGGTGTTTTGGGCACGTCTCACAGGAGGAGACTTAGAGGCAGAAAGACTATGTTTCGCAGCTGGCCAGGGAACACCTCGGGATCCTCTCGAGTGAGCTCGAGGATGCAGCCTGGGTGAGGAAAACCTTGGCCTCCCATGTGAGGCTGTTGCCCCCAGGACATGGCCCCAGATAAGTGTAAGACACGGGATGATAATTGTATAGGTGGTTATTGTTGACAAGCGATGTGTCCCCACAAAGTGCAAAAAATTGCTTTTGAATTCTTAAACAACCATAAAGAAAGATACTTCCTGTAATTCTGGGAAAGGTTTGATTCAGAATAGTTTTATCAATGACATGCAGCGAGTGGGAATTAAAACCATAAAGATATTGAAGACGCTTATAAGATTGGGTTAGGAACGGTTCAACACATTGGTAACTTCTTCTACTTTCGGCATTTACCTTCAGGGGGCACCACAGCAAGTCAGTTTCTTCCATCTAACCCTATCTGCTGTATCCTCTTTGGTCACACCAACTATCTTCATGTCTTCCTTCACTGTATCCATGAACCTCCTCTTTGATCTTCCTCTAGTCCTCTTTCCTGATGGTTCCAAACCCAGCATCCTTCTGCCGATGTATACTCTCTCTCTCCTCTGCACATGTCCAAACCATCTCAGTCTGCCCTCACTGACTTTAAAACCTCTAACATGTGCTGTTCCTCTGATCCTGTCCATCCTGGTCACTCCCAGAGAGATCCTCAGCATCTTCATCTCTGCTATCTCCATCTCTGTTTCCTGTCTTTTCTTCAGTGCCACTGTTTCTGGACCAATCAGCATGGCCGGTCTCACCACGGTTTTGTACACTTTTCCTTTCATTTTAGCTGAAACTCTTCTGTCACACGTCACACCTGATACTTTCCTCCACCCATTCCAGCCTGTCTGCACACGCTTCTTCACCTCTTTTCCACACTCTCCGTTGCTCTGGACTGTTGATCCTAAGTACTTAAAGTCTTCCACCTTCTTTATCTCTTCTCCCTGTAACCTCACTTTTCCACTCTGTTTCCACCTTGGGAAAGGTTGTGTGGTTACCAGAGCCTTTCCCAATTAGTTACAGGCGACAGACAGGGTACGCCCCAAAGGGGTTGCCAGTCTGTAGGTTGTCAAAATGATCAATTAAAACAATATTGATGTATTCGTTAATTAGCAATGTGATTGATTGATGCACCCATATTGACAATACAAAGACTATTTGGGCTAAAATTGTGAAAGTAGTTCCGGATCCATGTAGTGACGTGACCCCATTTTATCGTGGTCAAACTCTGTCACCATCATTACAAGTTTTTGGTAAAAAAAAAAAAAAAATGAATCCAACGCTGGCTATTTGTATTCATAATCTCGTCTCCTGGAATCTTGTAACTATAATTGAAGAAAGCCAAGCTGCCCGCCCAGATGTTGGTGCAGTTTTACAGAGCCATCATCGAGTCCATCCTCACCTCCTCCATCACCGTGTGGTACGCTGGAGCCACAGCCAGGGACAAACACAGACTGCAGCGCATTGTGCGCTCTGCAGAGAAGGTGATCGGCTGCAACCTTCCATCTCTCGAAGACCTGTACGTCTCCAGGACTCGGGGGCGTGCAGGTCTGATAGCAGCTGACCCTTCCCACCCTGGACATGGACTTTTTGAGCGACTCCCCTCGGGCAGGAGGCTCCGGTCCATTCGGACCAGAACGTCCCGCCACAAAAACAGCTTCTTCCTTTCTGCCGTTGGTCTAATTAATACTTTATAACCTGAACCCCACATCTCTTAGTCACCTCCCTCTTGTCACTTTACTATCTTTATTATTTTTTATTATTTTCTATGACATGGCACTACTTTTCTTTTTCTTTCTGAGCACTCTGTTTTGTTAAAATTATTTTTATTTATTTTATTTTTTATTATTTTTATCTTATATTATTGCACAGCTGTATCAAAGCAAGTTCCTAGTCTCTGATATTCTCATTGACATGGCAATAAAAGCATTCTGATTCTGATTCTGATAGGCGTTTATTGAAACAATTCCAAAAAAAAAGCTGTAATCAAATCTGAAAGGGTTTCAAACTACACCGCAGCAGGCTGCCACGTATGACGGCATCAATGGTGGGAGAAACGGCGGGTTGGGTGTCTTCTCCAAGAACCCGAGACGTGAACTCAGTGGGATGCAAACCCGCAAACATCTGGTTAACTTCCACTGAGCCACGGTCTCCCCCCACTGAGCCACCGTCTCCCCCGACAAAAAGTGACCTTTTTTGATGGAAACTTCTTTTTTGGGGGGCAGGCAAAGCAACGACTCTGACAAAATACTCTGCTTTAATCTGTAAACATTCACTTGCTCTTGCAGTGTTGAAGTCACATTGATTAACCTTTTATTGTATTCATTGTGAGAAAAATCCATCTTTTTTCATCTGTAGAAGCAAACGTACTTCCTCACACTCCAAAAAAAAGAGCTTCAAGTCATGTAATAGCTGACTCGGCACTGACTCGGTTCCTTTTCCAATGTTCTGATGCTTTTCAGATCATTATTATGCATACTGTAGAAGGTAAAGAAACAGGATGATGGAAATTGATGGATTAGAAAAGAGCACTCTGAAGCAGATGGAGAAGCAAGAGCCCTAAAACGATAATAAAATAATATCCGAATAAGAGAGACACCATCACAGAAGAAGTGAGATAAGTCTAGAAGACGGATTAGGATTGGAAATTGAAGCATTTGAGGAAGAGCCAAAGAGATATGACGGACCTGAGTCGACTTCAGAGGACCACATAGACCAGATGGAGAGCAGAAGAGAAATGAAGATGAAAAGAGATTGCCTCTGGTTTGATAGACTGAGATGACTAAAAGAAATGTGCTTGGCATTTGATAAGCTTCATTTATATCCCCGGTAATTCAACTCTGCTTTCTTTTCTTACCCTGGCAAGAAGAAGTCGACCCGTCACCGGCTTATCAACCAGCTACACACCCGTCTCGCAGGTATGAGCAAAGATGCATTCAAGGAGCTGCCTCTGCACAGCCGTCACCAAAGCAAGCCGTAGAACAACCTGCACAACCTTGGCGAAGACCCTGAATCTTGATGGTTTTGCTGTTGAATTTGTCAGTAACTTCCTCGTATTCTGTCGGAGTGAGAGGATGGATACACTGGTATTGGTCATGCAACGCAGAGCAGATCCACATATCTGCTTCTCACGTTCTTTATTCAGAAAATACATATAGGAAGGACGTGTGTACACATGAGGACTGAATTGAGATTTTTTTTTCTCACTGAGGAATGGTAAGAGTATTTCAGAGACCCTAAAGTCAATAGAACTGCGATCAATGAAAACCTGGTAAATATGTAACTTGTGGAATCCAAATGATTTTTTATGAAGAAATACCGAGCCCACGTCTTCCAGCCATCTTTGTTTCATTATAATAAATCTCCTCTTGGTCCTCTCTTAGTCTCCTTGGTCCCAAACGAGGTAACTGGTTTCTTCCCCGCTCTGCAAAAGAACACACTCATCAGGCTGACTGGTTGGGTTGAAAGTTATCCATAGCTACAAGTCTTCACACATCTTAGTTTTCATCTCTGACTGACTCTGAGACAGACTGGCAACCTGTGAAGTGTGAGCCCCACCTCTTGCCTAATTCAAGCTCACATAAACTGAGGTGTCCCCACAATCCAGCAATGTAGAAGTGGTCGAAAAGTCGAAGTGATTAATCTCTCCTTTTGTATCACATCAAAAAATACATTTTTCGGGTGTTACTAAATGGATATTACTGGTTCTCTTTATTTGAAGTGAAGAAAAAAATCCACAAGATGGAAATAATTCATTTCTACAACAAACATATTTAGGATAATGATAATTATCTTTCATCAGAACTAAGTCATTTCTTGGTATAAGTTTTAAATTAGTTCCGTTCCGTCGTCTTCCGCTCACCTGGGGCTTGGTCATGGGGGCAACAGCCTCAGACGGGAAGCCCAGGCTTCTCTCACCCTGGCTGCATCCTCCAGCTCACCCGCAAGGATCCCGAGTCATTCCCTCGCCAACTGTGAGACATAATCTCTCCAGCAGGTCCGAGGCCTGCCTCTCGGTCTCCTCCCGGTGGGACGTGCTCGGGGGGGGTTCAGATCTCACTGAGTTCATGTCTAGGGTCCTTGGAGAAGATACCTAACCCCCCATTTCTCTCACCATTGGTGCCGTCATAGGTGGCAGCCAGTGGTGGATGAAGTACTCACTTTTTGTATTTAAGTAAAAGTACAGATAATTAGGCAAAAAATTTACTTAAGTAAAAGTAAAAGTACCAATAAAAAAATCTACTTAAGTAAAAGTACAAAAGTATATGGTGTAAATTGTACTTTTTAAGTAAAAAGTAAAAGTATTCGACCATAATCAAATGTTATTTTTTGTGCTATAGGGTCACAAATAAATACTCTGCAGGGGCGTGACCCCGCCCCCCCCGTCTCCCGCCTCTTTTGGTCCGCAAAAAAAAGAAGAAAGGAAAGAGGACAAGTCAAGCTATCCCCTTGCAGGGCCAGAAAATGGTCCACCAAAATGCAGGAAAATGACACTTATTTTTTAAAATGTTCTGGGGGGTGGGGAGGCCCCCAGTCACCCTATATTGGCTTTGTCACTGACCTCACGTCCCCGCCCCCATCCCCACCCCATCTTCAGAAAATCTTAGAACCGGCCCTGCTCTTGGCGCAGAATGAATGCGGAAAATGTTTACTCTCGACTCTGATTGAGCCTCGATTCATGACTTCTTCTCCCGATCAACTGCTTCTTTTGATTTTAGCGATGCGGCTTCAAGATGCGCTAAAAAAAAAATGTTATATTTTTTTAATTCCTGAACAAAAATGTAACAAAAAATGTAAAACACACTTTTAAAAAGTAGTGAAGTAAAAGTACAGATATTTGCTCTAAAAATGTAGTGAAGTAAAAGTAAAAGTACAGGTCTTAAATTTTACTTAAGTAAAGTACAGATACACAATTTTTTTACTTAAGTACAGTAACGAAGTACATTTACTTCATTACCACTGTTCATCACTACTTACTGACCATTTTTAAATGTTCTGTAAATAATCCTGTTTTTGTGCAGCGTTTGTGTGCTATGGAAATTAGTTTTAGTAAAAAACAAACACTTGCCAAGGTTAAATTTGTACATGAACAATGCCTTTCGTTGTAATTTTCAGTAGAAAACTCAGAAATAATGCCCAAGTTTCCAAGATGAGCTGAAATTTTACCAATGAAATGTCAGAAAGCACAGAAGACTGAGAAATGCAAGGGTTCTAAACGTTTTTACTCATGTTTGCTTTATTATTTTGCATAGACAAATTTAATGCTCTGCATGTCCCCTTTGAGTCGGTATGAAAATGGTTACTTTTTGTCGTAAACTGGCAGAGAAGAAGGTGTGAGAGAGAGGATATACAGCTGGCATGTCAACAATCTGCAAACTAGCTTTTTTTCTCTTATAGTTTTATGTATTTAAGGTATTTTCAACTATAGTTTTTATCGCAATTTTTTTTTCCCATTGTAAAACAATATTGAATTGAATATACTTTATTTATCCCTGAAGGGAAGTTTGAGCGCTGCAGTGCAAACACCTCGATGCCCCCTCACCCCTATCCACCGGCGCCCCAGTACGTGTCCAACCTGGCAACCCAAAAGCTGGAGTCTGGGACGGGTCTACAAAGCCAGGCCACATTAAAGAACATCAAACTGGCCTCTCTGTATTTCACTCGGTCATAATGAGTGCCTCCAGTTCCTCAAGCGGGCAATTAGACGTTTCCATGCAAACCGCTATAACACAGAGTCCGAACTACCTCCTGCAGACCGTCTCCTTCCCCGCACCTCCTCCAGATCGTCTCGTTCTCCTCCTACTCTCATCCAAGGACAAAACCAATTCCTGCAGCCCCACACAGATGGGCCTCCGAGAGGCAGCAGCTGGTCACGCACGTCAACATGCCTCTCAATGGCAGAATGACTCCATAACCAGCTAGCTGGACGATTTCTGAAAAATCAGCTATCTGACACAAACGGTCCAAAATGCCGTCCAAAGTGAGCACAAAATGAAATCTCCAGAAAGAGATGAAATATATCACAATCACAACAGCTGTTGAACACAGAAACTTGTAATTCCTACTTACAAATGTAAAAAAAAAAAAAAAAAATGTTCCAATTCATGTTAAATGGAGGCAGCGAAAGTCCAGTCATTAAAGACGTTCTCCTCTGTGCATGACTTCGAGGTTTTCTTATGAAATTTTTTTTGGAGGAAAATTCAAACTCAGTTTTCGGTCTCTAGTGAGGATAGAAGTGGTTCCAACTCACTGAAACATAACGTTGCAGGGCATCAGTTTATGGAGGACATTCTGTTGCACGCAGTCGTTTGTTCAATCAATCCTCGGTTTGGCTGGAAGAACTGACTCTTGGAGGAGGTTGAGTTAATTGCACGTTTGTGAACAAACTAGGGCTGAAACAACTAATCGAATTAATCGATTATAATCGATTATTGAAATGGTTGTCGACTAATGTAGTCATCGATTAATCGTTTAGGAAGTTTTTGCTGTCAACTGCACCTAATATTACACAACTTGATTGTTTTTTGTGTATTTTTACTCATGTTAACCTAGGCCATTTTTGTTTGGTACTAAACCTCTGAACAGGGTTAAATTTGCAAATCTAAAACTGTTAACGATTTCTTGTTTTTAAATGTGATCCTGGATGGTCAACAGTTTACATTTTATGTTTTTTTATCCAGTACTATAAAACACATTTTATGGGTGCTCGTGATTTACCTTTAGTGTATACAGTAAGTAGATTTTTTATTTTATATTTGCTGTAGAAATGGTAATATTCTCTCTCTTTATTTCAGAGAAAGATTAACATTTGTACTTATTAGAATGAGCCCAACGTGTTGTTTAAGTGGTTATGAGTTGTGTCTTGCATAACTACATTCAATAAAATGCCAAAAAACTATTATTTATTAAGTTGCCAATTTTACCCGATTAATCGATTAATCGAGCCAATAATCGCCAGATTAATCGATCACCAAAATAATCGTTAGTTGCAGCCCTAGAACAAACTAATATAAAAGTATTAATCAAAATTTTATTTGCATATTAAAGATTCTAAATGAACAAAGAGGGGCATTGCCAGACTTTTTTATAGTTGTAGTTTAGTAGGGAACTGATAAAGTACACCTGATGAACACTTGTCCTTTTTTTTTTTTTTTACAGTATGTGTTTATTTGAAAGCAAACTCATCGTAGTTTTTCATTAAGAATGTTTCACCTCAGCTTCTTCATATTTTGCTCAAAATTAATATTACATTCACAAAGTCTTTTTCTCCATTTTGTTGGTTTGACTTGAACAGGGTTGAAAATTCTCATGCTCTGCTAGTTTTCCTTTTAAGCTTATGCAGGTGGGCCGAATGGAAATGAAGCTACAGGGTCTTATTTAGGAATACAAATGTTCTTCCATCTGCTTTAAAGCATCAATTCCACAGACGTTTTAAGGCTTTATGGACTGAAAATAATAATATAATTTCAACCTTTTTTTCACAGCATATTTTCCTGATAAAATATTATTTAAATTCTTTGTGCCATCCACTGAAACCCATATGTAGTCTTATCTTCATTATTTAGAGGGACAGGTTTATAGGTGGGTCCGCTGTGCTGTGTTGGAGCAATACAGAACCAATGTGCACGCTTTAAATTCTACAGCTGTGATGTAGCCTTCGATGTCAGCCTCGAAGAGAAAAAAGCAGCAACCTTTGTTTGCTCTGGTAAGCAGCATCTTTTTTTTTCCTCTCCTCTGCTAATGCGCTTTGCTCTAACAAGGTCACTTTGTCCCAGAATGACAGAAGTGGCCTGAGCATAAAGCTTCGTCCAAATGCCTGCCTTCTCAGAACATGTTCCAACGCCTGTCCGTAGCAATCAGCGTACAAGGCAGGTCGTCCTTCGGATGCTGGAACTTGCAAGACCCACTGGCATCTCCAATAAAAATCTGCAAATTTATTTGGCTAAACCAATGACTGTTTACAGAAACTAGACGTAGACATTGCCGCTTTCTGCATGCAGAATCAGAAGTAGTTTCTGGCAATAAAAAATTTCGACATCCATGGACTTCTTTTGAGAAATGGACAGCTATTACTTAGTCTCTATTGTTGTCACGGCAAACCTTCTGGTCCTGTTACCTTAGTTACACTACATTCTTCATAGTTCTGATGTTGGACCACAGGTGGGCAAACCTTTTAATTCGCGGACCTCATTGAGCTCTAACATTTGACAAAGGAGCCGGAACGGGATCAGATGGATGGCATGCTTTGGTAACCTCACCTCATTGGAGAAAAAAAATACACATCTTGGGATGTGAAGAAAACGTGTTCTTTAATTTCCAATAAAAATGAAATTAAATTCAAATCTAGCGCGCTAGCGCTTAAGAAACGTGCACCTAGCATGCTAGATTTAACATTCAGCGCTAGATTACGTGTTAGATTACGCACATGTAGTGATCCCAATAGCTTTCCATTTGCGCACAAGGTTGGAAATCTGACGCGCTTGTTTACATGCGTTTAGTGGACCCAATGGCTTTATATATATTCGTGCATCACGGAGACACACAATTGAGTGGGAGCAGTCTTGTTGTTTTCCAAACAAAGCCATTATCTCTAGAGTGTGCCATCTAGTGAGGAAACATCAGAATTGCAGGGAAAATAAAACAACATGGTATAATTACTTCATTTTATCAAGTTCGGTGGGACAGATTAAACCGTTTAACGGGCTGCGGTTTGCCAATGCTTGTGTTAGACCCATGGCATCAGTTTTCCGAGTACATAAATGGACAGTCAGATGCACATGGGGACATTTGGGGACAATGACCTAGCCAATTGCCTTCAGTCAGACAGATTGGCTGCAGTTAGAATCTCCAGTGGCAGGGCGTATACATTAAAAATTCTCGCTCCTGGCTGTGAAAGTAGTTGTCATGTTAACGCAGACAACTAATGACTAATGACTGCATAGTTTTGGCTCTAAAAATTCAGCATAGTGCCATGCCTATGGCAGACAAGGGCAACTCAATTGACGTCATGTCATGGAGCCAACTACTATGGTTGACTCATGCTAAGCCCTTACAAGAGGCAAACAAGTTTTCAAGAGATGACAAAAATTGGGTATGGCTGACACACACAGTGGGGAGTGTATGGTTGTATGTGTATGGGCCTGTGACAGACTGGCGACTAGTTCGGTGTGTACCCTGCCCATCGCCTTGAATCAGCCGGGATGGGCTCCGGTAACCCCCACAGCCCAGAAGGGATAGATGGTTAAGAAGGTGACTGACTGATCCAATGTACTGAAATATTGAGACAATGGTATTTTGATACTAGTCTCGACAAATAAAATGAACTGAACAATAAATTTAACAAATGAGCGGGAGATCGACAGGCGGATCGGTGTGGCGTCAGCAATAACTAGGACGCTGTATCGGTCCATTGTGGTAAAGAGAGAGCTGAGCCGAAAAGCAAAGCTCTCGATTTACAAGTCGATCTACGTTCCAACCCTCACCTATGATCACCAGCTGTGGGTGGTGACCAAAAGAATGAGATAGCGGGTACAAGTGGCCGAAATGAGCTTCCTCCGCAGGGTGGCTGGGCTCTCACTCAGAGATCGGATGAGGAGCTCTGCCATCCGGGAGGAGCTGGGTGTCGAGCCGCTCCTCCTCCAGGTCGAGAGGAGCCAGATGGGGTGGTTCGGGCATCTGGTCAGGATGCCCCCCCGAGCGCCTCGCGGGCGGTGTGTTTTGGGCACGTCCCACCGGGAGGAGACCAAAGGGGCAGACCCCGGACCCGCTGGAGAAACTATGTTTCACAGCTGGCCGGGAAACGACTTGGGATCCTTCTTGAGGCCTTGAGGCCATTGAAAAATGAAATGTCGCTACTACATCTCAACCCCAAGACGGCGCCACTAACTCGACTTTGAAAATGTTGTGCACGAACACATTGTCGAAAAAAAAAAAAGTTGCTTGGGGGGGTTTGTTTCTTTTTTTTTTTACAGTAATGAAGCAGACTCAACAGGAACATCTGGTCTTCCAAGAAGAATTTCAGTTTGATTTGTTTCTGTAGTTTGAGCACAAACCCTGTTTGACTCTGACCATCATCAACCACACTGTGAAGCTCTTGCTCCTCTGCTCAGCTGCTCATTTTCCTACTCACATATGTTGCATTGGCTTGCAGGTCGGTAAGGGTGGTATGGTTTCTCTCACAGTGAGTCCATCGTGCTGCTCCTGATGCGAACTGATGAGGCCTGTCAGGGCTTAGCGCACCATGCTAATCTCATCATACTGCTTGTGTATAAGAGCATCAGCGTCTGCACTTGCTCAGCGGTCCTAATTTCATGAACTCACATAGCTATGCATCTCACCTAATGGCATTAGTGTCAAACAGTTTGATAGGGACGGGTGGTCTTCTACATGATTATCTCTTGCTGTTTTTCTTTTGAGGCCATGCAGCCACACACATACACACACACGCAGTGTCTATCCACCTGCTGAGATGTAATAAATGGGATGATGCTTGCCTAAAAGGACAAAGACTAAAAGATTCAGGGAGGGCAAGGCAGAAAACAAGAGGTAACTGCAGTTCAATAGCAATAAATAGTGTCGTGTTTTAGTACTTTGACCTTTATAGTTATTGGCTTTTCAAGTAATAAAGTTCTTATTACCATGAGGAGATCAGCCTGTTGCTGTTTGCACAATGTTCCTTTCAATTTCAGCTTTTGGCTCGGATCGTCAGTGTCCTAGCGTAATATATCAGACTGTTTATTTCGTTCCGTCATCTTCCGCTTGTTCCGAGATCGGGTCGCGGGGGCAACAGCCTCAAACGGTCAGCCCAGGCCTCTCTCTCCCCGGCTGCATCCTCTAGCTCACCTGGGAGGATCCCAAGTCATTCCCCGGCCAGCTGTGAGACATAGTCTCTCCAGCGGGTTCGGGGTCTGCTCCTTGGTCTCCTCCCGGTGAAACGTGCCTGAAACACCTCGCCCGCGAGGCGCTCGGGGGGGATCCTGACCAGATGCCCGAACCACCCCATCTGGCTCCTCTCGACCTGGAGGAGGAGCGGCTCGACACTGAGCTCCTCCCGGATGGCAGAGCTACTCACCCGATCTCTGAGTGAGAGCCCAGCCACCCTGCGGAGGAAGCTCATTTCAGCCGCTTGTATCCGCGATTTCATTTTTTCGGTCACCACCCACAGCTGGTGACCATAGGTGAGGGTTGGAACGTAGATCGACTTGTAAATCGAGAGCTTTGCTTTTCGGCTCAGCTCTCTCTTCACCAGGACGGACCGATGCAGCGTCCTAGTTATTGCTGATGCCGCACCGATCCGCCTGTCGATCTCCCGCTCCATCTTTCCCCCACTCGTGAACAAGACCCCGAGATACTTAAACTCCTCCACTTGGGGCAGGACCCTGTCCCTGACCCGCAGGGGGCATTCTACCCTTTTCCGGGTGAGGACCATGGTCTCGGATTTGGAGGCGCTAATTCCCATCCCGGCCGCTTCACACTCGGCAGTAAATCGATCCAGTGAGAGCTGGAGATCACAGTCCGATGAAGCCAACAGGACCACATCATGTCCACACGTTTATTTCACTCAGTAAAAACAGTGTGACCTCCCAGCTTTGGAGTTCACTCGCTCTATGGTTGTGATGGATTTGACGTATGTAACGTGCCTGAACGGTCAGCGTAGTCCAAAAAATAGTGTGTGAAAACAAACTTTTCCTGTCGGTAGGGCAACCACGTCTTCCCCCTGGATAAACGTTCTAAACACTGTCTCATCCTCAATCTCGGGAAATGTTACCAACACAGACCAGACCGCACAGCATTGTTGATCTCCTTTTTTCAGCCACAAAGCTACAAACATGGCGGACGGAAGCGTCAGTGTTCAAGTAACATTGTCGTCTCTGTTCCCTGATTGGGTAGGAGATTTTTTCAATTGCTAAGGTTGTGAGCAGGAATGATGTTATGATATGACCGGACAGGAAAGTCTAGGGTGATTGCCCTTAAATAGATTGTAGGGTGCACAGATGTGTGGAATCAGGAATCATCATCAAGTGACCCTAATCAGGTTGATTAGGAACATCCAGGGCTCCCTCTGGATCCTGACAATGTGTGGGCTTTAAGCCCTAGTTTTCCCACCCATATAACAATAATAAAGAAATGAGCACTTCTTGAATGTGTATTTAAGTGCCGTCAACCGTATCCAGCTTTTCTGAGTTAACTATAGAATAAATTTGATTTATTTTTGACTCAAAATAAGTTAGTTTAATTAGAATCTTTGAATGCAGGTTATGCAAATTGAGGTAACATTTTTGTTTTGGATAATCCTGTTTTTTGCTTATGAATTAACATGTTTAATTAGTAATCCTCACCAAATCTGAAGCACAGATTGAATCAATTCCTTCAGATTCAAAGGATTTTCTGAATTATTAAATTAGTAAAAGCTGCAATTCACATTTGAAGCTGCTTGATAAGATTTACAAAAGAAATACTTTTTTCTCTCTATCTTTATTTTAAGTAGTAGATCTAAAAGTGGTCGAGAAGCATTGCACTACAATTTAATACTCAAGTTCTTATTCAAATTATGATGCAAAAATGATGCTCTAGGATTGTACTGTTTACTTGATTAAAGATGGTTTCATTCATAATGACTTGTGGTGCCGATGGTGCTATAATGGGTCCTGTAAGATTACAGATGATTGTACAGTTGCATGGATTTAATGTGAAGGATACAATCCCAGAGTGTGTTATTAGTGTTATTATGAGCCATATTTTACCTCAGGCGTGTCTCCTTTCCTCCAGTGGATCCATTTCTGGTGCTTTTCAAAGACACTACCATGCAACCTAGTCTACTCTGAACAACAAGCAGCAACATTACAGATGAGAAAGTTAAACCTTTGCATGTGAATTTTATTGATCTTTAAAGCATTATGTTTGAAGTGAGTTGCAGGGTTTTTTATTTTATTTTTAACCGAGCAGAAACTCTTTGAAAAGTAGTCGCCTTTCAAAAGAACCGACTCGATGCCGACCTTGGGCTTGCTTTCTGACTTCTTTATAGTGTTCTGTTCATAATTTATTTCCAAAAAAAAAAAAAATACATTTTGTGATTCACTGTTATCTTTGCTGTTCAAACTCTTTTATTGACTTTGGAAAATGTGCTTAATTGCAGAGAGAGATTTAGTTCTTCACTTGATTTCCCTTCAATTATATAAAAACATCGTTTTTCACGCTTGTTTTTTTTTTTAATATAGCTTGTTTCAGCTATTCTAAAGATTACTACTTGGTTCACTGATTAAGCTACCGCTGCATTATGAAAATTATGATCATCAATCATGCTAAATCCCTCCCACCCCGTTCATGAATATGTGGACCATCTGAATAGCAGCTTCAGCAACAGACTACTGCAACCCCGCTGCTCAAAGGAACGGTACAGAAAATCATTCTTACCATCCATCCTCCATCAAAATATTTAACTTTCACTTTCAAACCTGTAATTACTTGCCATTCACAACAGTTAAAAAACATACTGTCTAAAGTAATAGCAATCATTTATAAATTCAGATTTGTCCTAAATAAAAAAAGTTTATGTTATATAATACATTAGTGCTTCCATATTTAATTTATTGTATCGAGATTTGGGGAAATACGTACAAAACTAACACAAAACCAATTTATATTTTACAAAAAAAAGCAATACGAGCAATAACATTCTCATCTTATAATCAACCAACCAATAATCTATTTATAAATTTAAAAACATTAAAGTTCTATGATTTAGTGGAATTACACACTTTAAAATTTATGTTTAAGATAAAAAATAATGTGATGTCAAACTCTCTACAAAATATGTTTATTATTAGGAAAAGTCCATACGAACTAAGAGGAAATGATGTGTTCATTAAAAATAAATTTAGAACAAATGTTAAAAAATTCTGTATTTCTATTAAAGGTGTGGATCTTTGGAAAAAAATATGATGATGAACTTAAATTATGTTTAAATCTTTTCTGTTTAAAAAAGAAATTTAAGTTATTATTACTTAAAAAATATGCAAGTCTTGATGGTTAAATTCAAGCTTATATATAATGTAAACAATTATAGTAACAATTGTATTACTTTTTCTACTTGTATTACTTTTTCATTTGATGTTCTAATTCTCATTTTATGTATTATGATTGATTCTGAATATTTACTTATATGTTTTATGATGGATTTCTAAGTATTTACTTATATGTTTTTTTGCTTTTAAGATAATTTATAAAAAAGATCGGCGAAATAAGCGTTTGCTTCAGCCGATACCTTTTCGGTCCTTTGCTAAAATATATTATTTTTCTTTCTTTCTTTCTTTAATGTGAAATTACACTGTGTCCGAAATAAATAAATAAATAATACTGTATGACATTGTATTATTGTAACACTGCAGCACTCAAATTTCCCTTTGGGATAAATAACGTATATTCAATTCAATTATTGCTCATATTTCAGTAACGACAAGGAGACAGACATCTTTATTAAAATTGGAACAACATCAAATTTATTGGAAATTCATGATGTATTGATATAGTAAAATCAACACCTGTGATTGGCTAATCGCGTTGAGCTGTGATTTTTTTTTTTTTCCATTTTATGCTACATCTTTTCTAGTTTACATATCTCTCCATCACGGCCAACCTCTCAGTGGCCAACCTGTTTTTTTTCCGGCTGTTTGGAGAGGCGCTAGTTGACTTGGTTGTAGTTGATTGGTTGGCGGGCTTAGAAGACCTCACCATTAAGTAGTGAGCTGCAAAAAATAAGAAAAACACTGGAAGAGCATTACTTCATGATGAAGAGAAGATTCTGGAGCCTAAACAGTAAGGATACTCACTTCCATTGAGCTATTCAGCTTTGCTGACTACTCCGTTCCGTTCCGTCGTCTTCCGCTCATCCGGGGCGGGCCACGGGGGAAACAGCCTCAAATGGGAAGCCCAATCTTCTCTCACCCCGGCTGCATCCTCCAGCTCACTCGGAAGGATCCCAAGTCGTTCCCCGGCCAGCTGTGAGACATAGTCTCTCCAGCGGGTTACGGGGTCTGCCCCTTGGTCTCCTCCCGGTGGGACTTGCCCAAAACACCTCAACTGCGATGCACTCGGTTGGCATCCTGACCAGATGCCCGAACCACCCCGTCTGGCTCCTCTCGACCTGGAGGAGGAGCAGCTCGACACCGAGCTGCTCCCAGATGGCAGAGCTCCTCACCCGATGTCTGAGTGAGAGCCCAGCCACCCTGCGGAGGAAGCTCATTTCGGCCGCTTGTATCCACGATCTCATTCTTTCGGTCACCACCCACAGCTGGTGACCATAGGTGAGGGTGGGAACGTAGATCGATTTGTAAATCGAGAGCTTTGCTTTTCGGCTCAGCTCTTTATTTATAAATAAATTAAAACATCTGAATTTATTGTTCAAACTTAATGACTTTTCTGTTCACAAGCAATATTTTATTTAAATTAATAAAATAAAATAAATGAATTACTCTATTCATCCCTCACCGGGGAAATTTGTTTGCTGCACTCCTTACACCGAAGCAGGCTGCCCTTCAACGGCGCCAATGGTGGGAAAAGTGGGGGTTAGGTGTCTTCTCCAAGGACCCTAGACGTGCTATCTGTGGGACGCAAACCCGCGACCTTCCGGTCCGCGCGCGAACGCTCTAACCACGCGACCACCGTCTCCCCCATTTATTTTGAATACTTAAAAGTTTTACAGAATTAAAAAAAGTTTTGCAGATCAACAGTCCAGATCAATGGAGAGTGTGGAAAAGAGGTGAAGAAGCATGTGCAAGCAGCCTGGAACGGGTGGAGAAAAGTATCAGGTGTGATGTGTGATGGAAGAGTTCCAGCTAAAATGAAAGGGAAAGTGTACCAAACCGTGGTGAGACCGGCCATGCTGATTGGTCTAGAGACAGAAACAGTGGCGCTGAGGAAAAGACAGGAAGCAGAGATGGAGGTAGCAGAGATGAAGATGCTGAGGATCTCTCTGGGAGTGACCAGGATGGACAGGATCAGAGGAACAGCACATGTTAGAGGTTTTGAGGATAAAGTCAGAGAGACCAGACTGAGATGGTTTGGACATGTGCAGAGGAGAGAGAGACAGTACATCAGAAGAAGGATGCCGGATTTGGAACCACCAGGAAAGAGGACTAGAGGAAGACCAAAGAGGAGGTTCATGGATACAGTGAAGGAAGACATGAAGATAGTTGGTGTGACTGAAGAGGATGCAGGAGATAGGGTTAGATGGTAGAAACTGACTTGCTGTGGCACCACCTGAAGGGAAATGCCAAAAGAAGAAGAAGAAGAACCAGATGATTATTTAATATGCTTTGAGTTAAATGGAAGCGAATAAATCTTTGAGACATGCCAAGCAAATATATTTTTGGATCGCCTCTGCAGAATTTTTTGTGACATTTTGAAATCTATCAGCACCAGCAAGGCATGTTTTTCAGTATTTTTTTTTTTTTATAAAAACATACAAAGAAGCATCAACGCTCCAGTGTCATGTTCGCTTAAATATATGTTAAAGACGAACATAATAGTATGAGTCAGAAATAAACGTTATTTTCCCCAAAAATCCTCCCTCTAGGGAGAGAAATCCTTTGGGTAATCTGTTTTTTTTTTTCCAACATGACTACATCAGTTTGTCGAGGTTTGTGCTGACATGATTCAACAGATTACAGGGAGGATAAGACGGCTCATTTCAGGCCATCACATTCAGTCGTAAACATTTACTGCCAACCATTTCAGAAAAAGGGAAAGCTCCAACAGTACCTGACCTTACTATGAGACTAGGATATTTTTTTAAACTGATTTTCTTCTGTTGACATCAGGACCCTCGCTCTAACTTGATAGTAATATTATTATTTGACTAAACTGTTAGCGTTCAATGAATGTCTTCAATTATCCTCACAAGGGGCTGGGCTCTCACTCAGAGACCGGGTGAGGAGCTCTGCCATCCGGGAGGAGCTCGGTGTCGAGCCGCTCCTCCTCCAGGTCGAGAGGAGCCAGACGGGGTGGTTCGGGCATCTGGTCAGGATGCCCCCCGAGCGCCTCGCGGGCGGGGTGTTTCAGGCACGTCCCACCGGGAGGAGACCAAGGGGCAGACCCCGGACCCGCTGGAGAGACTATGTCTCATAGCTGGCCGGGGAATGACTTGGGATCCTTCCAGGTGAGCTAGAGGATGCAGCCGAGGAGAGAGAGGCCTGGGCTACCCGATTGAGGCTGTTGTCCCCGCGACCCGACCCCGGAACAACCGGAAGATGACGGAATGGAACGGACCCCAACCTGAAAACTCCTTTCCACCACTTCAGATCCTCATGTTCTTCTTTTGGCCAACGATAAGTTGACAGATTTGATTCAATTTGAGCCATTTTTAAGCTGTTTTAAAAGCCATAAGAGTGGGTATTCCTCAGTTCATGCAAACCTTAACAGAAAAAGTCTTTTGTCGTGTGACTGTCTGTTGAAATAGAACCTCACGGTCCCTGTGAAGGCAGATCCGGTCCTAAGATTACCATCTCTACATTTAGTTCCATTCCATTGTCTTCTGTTTATTCAGGGCTAAATCACGGGGGGATTGCCTCAGATGGTAAATCCAGGATTCTCTAACCCGGGAGGATCCAGAGGCGTTCCCTGGCCCGCTGTGAGACATAGTCTCTCCAGCAGATTGGGGCCTGCCTCTGGGTCTCCTCCCGGTGGGATGTGCCCAAAACACCTTACACCGGAGGAGCAAAGGCTCTACTCAGAGCTTCTCCCAAATGGCAGAGCTCATGACTCTATCTCTGAGTGAGAAACCAGCCAGCGAGCAGATGAAGCTAATTTCAGCCAATTTTATCCATGATGTTGTTTGAGGTGACATTTAGTAAATTCCTCAAAGGGAGGTTGATGTAACTCTGGCCAGTTTGGGCAAGGTTGGGATGGCTCTCGCGCCAGGTTGATGTAACTCCTTGGGCCCTGGAGCCCAGTTTTTAACTTTCCAAAACTTAAAAAAAATTGGTGTCTCTAATACTTTAAACTTAAATTAAACCTCTAAAAGACAAAACCGTGGTGAGACTGGCCATGCTGTTTGGTCTAGAAACAGTAGCACTGAAGAAAAGACAGGAAACAGAGATGGAGGTAGCAGAGATAAAGATGCTGAGGATCTCTCTGGGAGTGACCAGGATGGACAGGATCAGAGGAACAGCACATGTTAGAGGTTTTGGGGATAAAGTTCGAGAGGCAAGACTGAGATGGTTTGGGCACGTACAGAGGAGAGAGAGAGTACATAGGAAGAAGGATGCTGGATTTGGAACCACCAGGAAAGAGGACTAGAGGAAGACCAAAGAGGAGGTTCATGGATACAGTGTAGGAAGACATGAAGATAGTTGATGTGACCGAAGAGGATGCAGCAGATAGGATTAGATGGAAGAAACTGACTTGCTGTGGCGCCCCCTAAAGGGAAAAGCCGAAAGAAGAGGTGTCTCTAAAATTTCACAATGGTGAGTGTCTTGTGGTTCATTGGCGTACACGTTGATGGCTATCTAATAAAGGTTCCAGTATGGTGGTGCTTGCCAAGATTATACTGTAAAACAAATTTTTTTTCTGAGACATAATTCTGCAGTGAAGATTCCAGTAAAGAGCGTCAGTTGAAATATAAGGTCGGATTTGTTTAATTCATTTATTAAGCTTCCGTGCACCGATATCTGTACGTGCACCGACTTCTATGCAAACAGAGTAATTCACAAAGGTGTCTGAGTGCTTGGAGTTTTGTGGATCGTTAAGGGAACTGTATCCTGTACGCAAATTGTAAGACATTGGGAAAAGAAATACTTGGAGAGCGATATTGAAGTGAATTAAGGACAGTGAAATGAAGCCTTTAAAGCAGCAAGAAAACAATTAGTAAGCACATGTAAAAATGGGGCACATCATGGTAGAGATGGTTAATTAAGATAAATAAATATTGGCAATCTCTACATTTAAATTCCCTTTGAAATCAAATGATACCAGACTTTGGTGCAGTATTATCCTGAACACCTCCAGTGACTGAAATGGATCCCCGGGGGGCTACTTTGTGTTTTTTAATTCACTGAAAGATCAATGAGTCGATTACAGAGTTGCAGAGTTTTTAAAAGAGGCTGCAAACAAATGCCAGGGATCCCTGAAAAATAATCTTTAAGAATCATGATTTAAATATGATGCATTCCTCATGTCTTTTTAACGTAAGCAGTACGGAATGGGAATGTGTGCGAAAGCCAACATAATCATTTTTTTTCTTAATAAATGGCCTCTCTGATTAAATCTTGCGCAGCCTGTGCCCTATGTATGAAAGTCTGGCTCTGCCACTGATGCTACTCTGATAAATCAGTGCTTGTAGGAAAGAAAAAAAACCCACGATCTTCTACACTCTTATCCTCTTTCTGTGGTTGCCATGGTCACACAGTGAGCCGTGGCATCACGTTGAAAAAGTTGACCCATAATAAACTGGCAGATGAGGTGTTTTCACCAGAAAACAATGAAGGCGGGTAGCTACACTGACTCTCTGTATGGAAGCGCCCTAAAGGCGAGTCATCTGTGGCTCATTATCTCACAGCTTGTGCTGGTTTTCACGGCTATTTTCTGATCCTGTTCTTTTAGATTTCATGCAGCTCTATATTATTGTTTTGGGGTGATTCTGCAAAAAGTGAAGTAACTATAAGTTGCTAAATTGAGAGCTGCATCCCAAAAAAAAAAAAAAAAAAAAACAAATTTGCTTTTAATTTAAGTAAAAAAAAATCTTTGATAGATTTTAAAACCGTTCATTGACTGTTTTAAACAATAATTATTTCAGTTTTTTTTTTCTATGTAATATGGTTGCAAAGCAAAGGGGTCACTTTGATTTTTTATTCTAAACCCACTTGATTAGACAAAAATTTTTCATTTAATTTCTCACTCAAAGATCGGGTGGGGAGCTCTGCCATCCGGGAGGAGCTTGGTGTAGAGCCGCACCTCCTCCATGTCTAGAGAAGCCAGATGGCGTGATTTCGGGCATCTGGTCAGGATGCCCCCCAAGCGCCTCACTGGTGAGGTGTTTCGGGCACGTCTCACCGGGAGGAGACCAAGAGGCAGACCCCAGACCCGCTGGAGTGACTATGTCTCACAGCTGGCCGGGGAACGACTCGGGATCCTTCCAGGTGAGCTGGAGGATGCAGCCGAGGTGAAAGAAGCCTGGGCTTCCCATTTGAGGCTGTTGCCCCCGTGACCCAGCCCCGGATGAGCGAAAGACGACAGAACAAACTTCTTTTGCTGACCGTACAACTGATCAAAAAGCAGGGGACGTAGAGAATTATGTACACTCTGGTTTCATTTTTTTTTTTTTTATACTTTATTAAATCCCTGACTGGGAAATTTGTGTGCTTCACTACACCGCAGCAGGCTGCCACCAGTGGTGGAACGTAACGAAGTAAATATACTTCGTTACTGTACTTAAGTAAAAAAATTGTGTATCTGTACTTTACTTAAGTAAAATTTGAAACCTGTACTTTTACTTTTACTTCACTACATTTTTAGAGCAAATATCTGTACTTTTACTTCGCTACTTTTTAAAAGTGTGTTTTACATTTTTCGTTACATTTTTGTTCAGGGATTTAAAAAATATAACGTTTTGGGGTTTTTTTAGCGCATCTTGAAGCCGCATCGCTAAAATCAAAAGGAGCAGTTGATCGGGAGAAGAAGGAGAGAGGGAGAAGAATCGAGGCTCAATCAGAGTCGAGAGTAAACATTTTCCGCATTCATTCAGCGTGAAGAGCAGGGCCGGTTCTAAGATTTTCTGAAGATGGGGTGGGGATGGGGGCGGGGACGTGAGGTCAGTGACAAAGCCAATATAGGATGACTGGGGGCCACACCCATCCGCCCAGAACATTTTAAAAAATAAGTGTCATTTTCCTGCATTTTGGTGGACCATTTTCTGGCCCTGCAAGGGGATAGCTTGTCTTGTCCCCTTTCCTTTCTTCTTTTTTTTGTGGACCAAAAGAGGCGGGAGACGGGGGGGCGGGGTCACGCACCTGCAGAGTATTTATTTGTGACCCTATAGCACAAAAAACAACATTTGAATTATGGTCGAATACTTTTACTTTTTACTTAAAAAGTAAAATTTACACCAACTACTTTTGTACTTTTACTTAAGTAGATTTTTTTATTGGTACTTTTACTTTTACTTAAGTATTTTCTTGGCCTAATTATCTGTACTTTTACTTAAGTACAAAAAGTGAGTACTTCATCCACCACTGGCTGCCACCTATGACGGCACCAATGGTAGGAGAAATGGGGGGTTAGGTATCTTCTCCAAGGACCCTAGACATGAACTCAGTGAGATCTGAACCCACAAACTTCCGGTTAACTTTCGGACTTCCAGCAAACGCCTCTTATCACTGAGCCACCGTCTTCCTGTGAAAGTAATCGACAATAAACTTAAAACCTTTATTATTATCCTTCATTAATTTAAAAATGATTTTTTCTGGTATCAGTTTAATACTTGGACCACAGATGGAGAAACAACCCAAAAATAGCTGGTAGATTACACACTCATGACCCCTTCTCCAAAAAAAACAAAACAACTTTATTACCGTTCTTTTTGGTGTCTTTGCAAACTTACATCACCTGTCCTCTTGTAATGACACAAATTGCGATCGTCACTTTTCATTTTCTAATTAAATATTATATTCTAAAATACAATTGCGAAAAGATTGATTGCACTTCTAATTTCATCCAAGGTTCCTCTGTTGGGTCTTTTTTAGGGCTGAAACAACTAATCGAATTAATCGATTACAATCGATTATTGAAATAGTTGTTGACTAATTTAGTCATCGATTAATCGTGTAGAAAGTTTTTACTGTCAACTGCACTTAATATTACACAACTTGATTGTTTTTTGTGTATTTTTACTCATGTTAACCTAGGCCATTTTTGTTTGGTACTATACCTCTGAACAAGGTTAAATTTGCAAATCTAAAACTGTTATTGATTTCTTGTTTTTAAATGTGATCCTGGATGGTCAACAGTTTCCATTTTATGTTTTTTTTAGCCAGTACTATAAAACACATTTTACAGGTGCTCGTGATTTACCTTTACTGTATACAGTAAGTAGATTTATTATTTTATATTTGCTGTAGAAATGGTAATATTCTCCCTCTTTATTTCACAGAAAGATTAACATTTTTACTTATAAGAATGAGCCCAACGTGTTGTTTAAGTGGTTATGAGTCGTGTTTTGCATAACTACATTAAATAAAATGCCAAAAAACTATTATTTATTAAGTTGTATATTCTACCCGATTAATCGATTAATCGAGCCAATAATCGCCAGATTAATCGATCACCAAAACAATCGTTAGTTGCAGCTCTAGTCTTTTTATCAACCACACAAAACAAGCATAGATTCAAGCTAATGAAAATCTGTCTTGATAGAACATGTTGAATCTCCAAGGACAGACTTTTTTTTTTGTCCGCTAAGTTACTTATTTCTACTTGGCTAATTATTATCGAAAGGTATCACAATTTTTTCTAAAGCTCGTTGACCACAAACTACTGGAACAAACTCTCGCTCATTGGGAGGGTTTCTGATTTTTTTGTGCTAATGGAATAAAGATTAAACACAAGCCGACCCATGCACATTTATGTTGTTTGTAGAATGTCTGAAAAATCGATATTAACAGCAAAACTCTCCTCCTTCTCAGCAGCTCAAATCTTCATTATGATCTTTTATCTCCTGACATGTTGCTGTAAAGGTTGAACAACAATGTGAAAATACATTCATTATCCACATTATTAAATCTTCCCGATTAGTATCAAACAGTATTCTTTCTTCTTGAAGAACTCCTAAATTCTGTGTTTAGGATTCAATAAGATAACCGAAACTTCACTAACTTTTTTCTACACGTTGGGTAGTTTTATATGGTTTTGTACAAGGTGAGCCGAAAAGCTACGCTCTCCATTGACCAGTCGATCTACGTTCCTACCCACACCCGTGATCACCAATTGTGGGTGGTGACCAAAAGAACGAGATCACAGATCCAAGCAGCTGAAATGATCTTCCTTTGTAGGATGGCTGGGGTCTCACTCAGATAAAGAGGGAGGAGCTCTGACATCTGGGAGGAGCTCAAAGTAGAGCTGTTGCTCCTTCGCGTCGAGAGAAGTCATATAGTGTGGTTCAAGCATTTGGTCAGAATGCCTAGTGATGTTTCGGGCACATCTAACTAGGAGGAGACCCTGGGCTTCCCGTCTGAGGCTCTTGCCCCCGCAACCTGGCCCTGCATAAGCAGAAGACGACGGAATTAACGAACGGAACATTACACACTTAGCTTCAAAATTACACTTTAAAGTCGCTAAGTTTGAAAGATTACACCAGTGGTGTAACGTAACGAAGTAAATGTACTTCGTTACTGTACTTAAGTAAAAAAAATTGTGAATCTGTACTTTACTTAAGTAAAATTTAAGACCGGTACTTTTACTTTTACTTCACTACATTTTTAGAGCAAATATCTGTACTTTTACTTCACTACTTTTTAAAAGTGTGTTTTACATTTTTCGTTACATTTTCGTTCAGGAATTTGAAAAATACACAGGTTGTTTTTTTTTTTTTTTTTAGCGCATCTTGAAGCCGCATCGCCAAAATCAAAAGAAGCAGTTGATCGGGAGAAGAAGTCATGAATGAGAAACATTTTCCATTCATTCAAAAACCTAACATCAAATATAGTACAAATTAAAAAGAGTCAGAAGATCGTTGTTCGTTGTGTTTACTTCTAAATAAAAAGTTGAGACATCATTACACGGAGCAGGGGCGGATCTAGAATTTTTCAAAGGGGGTTGGGGGCCTCCCCCCAAAACATTTTAAAAAATAAGTGTAATTTTTCTCCATTTTTGTGCCCATTCACTGGCCCTTCTAGGGGATATCTTGACTTGTCCCCTTTCATTTTATTTATTTATTTTTTTTTGTGGACCAAAAGAGGCGGGAGAGGGGGGTCACACCCCTGCAGAGTATTTATCCTGGTTACTATGGTGACACCCTATAGCACAAAAAATAACATTTGAATTATAATCGAATACTTTTACTTTTTACTTAAAAAGTAAAATTTACACCAACTACTTTTGTACTTTTACTTAAGTAGATTTTTTTATTGGTACTTTTACTTTTACTTAAGTAAATTTTTTGCCTAATTATCTGTACTTTTACTTAAGTACAAAAAGTGAGTACTTCATCCACCACTGCATTACACTAAGTGATAATATTTCTCAAACTGACTTGCATATTTGTATTTGGCATAGTTTTACGTCGGATGCCCTTCCTGACAAAACAACCTCTGTGATTATCTGGGCTAATGCCCATTGCACAACCATTTGGATGGTTAGAAGCTAGATGCAGAGGATCTCTCTGGGAGTGACCAGGATGGACAGGATCAGAGGAACAGCACATGTTAGAGGTTTTAAAGTCAGAGAGGCCAGACTGAGATGGTTTGGACATGTGCAGAGGAGAGAGAGAGAGTACATCAGAAGAAGGATGCTGGATTTGGAACCACCAGGAAAGAGGACTAGAGGAAGACCAAAGAGGAGGTTCATGGATACAGTGAAGGAAGACATGAAGATAGTTGGTGTGACTGAAGAAGATACAGCAGATAGGGCTAGATGGAAGAAACTGACTTGTTATGGCGCCCCCTGAAGGGAAATGCTGAAAGAAGAAAACTCAGAAATAATATATTCAGTACTTTTGAAAACGTAATGAATAAATGTTAAGTAAAGGAGAACCAATGTTATTTCTTCAAAATGCAAAACCAATTTATGTAAAATCAGGCAGCACCGTGAGAGTTTAAGTTTCAACTCCAAATTTAAAACGCTATTGGGACAATAAATTAAAATAAAACCATTTAAAGTCAACACTATGGATTACTGCCATCTATAAAGTACTTGTTTGAAGACAAATGT
This sequence comes from Neostethus bicornis, assembly GCA_902685375.1. NCBI lineage: Eukaryota > Metazoa > Chordata > Actinopteri > Atheriniformes > Phallostethidae > Neostethus > Neostethus bicornis. Next base: position 4,482,498 of record LR738552.1, read on the forward strand.
GCCATTATCGTCAGGGTTTTAGGGGAGAAGGGAGCTGGAAGGAGGAGGACCCAATTGCAAGACTTCCAACAAGGTTTATTAACACAATTCAGGAAGTCTGTAAAGCAAGAAGGTTTCAAAAGTTCAAATAATAACAAAATTCAAAACATGGTCAGGCAGTCAGGGTGACCTGGCTGGAAGGGATAGTAAGACCCGACAGGGAAGTCTGGGCTGATTCCCCTTAAATACTGTAGAAGGCAGCGTGCACGGATGTGTGGAATCAGGAATCATCCTCAGGTGACCCTAATCAAAATGATTAGGAATATCCAGAGTTCCCTCTGGCGGCAGGTGAGATATCCTGACAATTATGGGCTTTTTAGAAGTTTATTTGTATCTTTATAGATCTACAAGAGCGCCGACAAAATCTTTCAATCTAGTTCAACATCTTTTTGATTTCTAACTAAGTCTTTATCAAATACCACAAAAACTCAATTTCTCTTAAATCTGAGACCATGGTCCTCGCCCGGAAAAGGGTGGAATGCCCCCTGCGGGTCAGGGACAGGGTCCTGCCCAAAGTGGAGGAGTTTAAGTATCTCGGGGTCTTGTTCACGAGTGGGGGAAGGACAGAGCGGGAGATCGATAGGCGGATCGGTGCGGCGTCAGCAATAACTAGGACGCTGCATCGGTCCGTTGTGGTAAAGAGAGAGCTGAGCCAAAAAGCAAAGCTCTCGATTTACAAGTCGATCTACGTTCCCACCCTCGCCTATGGTCACCAGCTGTGGGTGGTGACCGAAAGAATGAGATCGCGGATACAAGCGGCCGAAATGAGCTTTCTTCGCAGGGTGGCTGGGCTCTCACTCAGAGATCAGGTGAGGAGCTCTGCCATCCTGGAGGAGCTCGGTGTCGAGCCGCTCCTACTCCAGGTCGAGAGGAGCCAGATGGGGTGGTTCAGGCATCTGGTCAAGATGCCCCCCGAGCGCCTCACGGGCGAGGTGTTTCGGCCACATCCCACGACCTCCATCGACTTCCTCTATGATCTTCCTCTAGTCCTAGTGGTTCCAAACCCAGCACTTGGGATGCCCCCCGAGTGCCTCGCTGGTGAGGTGTTTCGGCCACATCCCACAAAGGAGGAGACCGAGAGACGGACCCCGGACCCGCTGGAGAGACTATGTCTCACAGCTGGCCGGGGAACGACTTGGGATCCTTCCAGGTGAGCTGGAGGATGCGGCCGGGGAGAGAGAGGCTTGGGCTGCCCGTTTGAGGCTGTTGCCCCCGCGATCCGACCCCGGAACAAGCGAAAGATGACGGAATGGAACGGAATGATTCAATATGTTTATGAAGAGATTTGGAATGCTCTTCATGAGATCAGAAAACAAGAATACTGTCATCATTAAGAAAGTCCAAGGTGTGTTGGACTGTTTTACGCTAATGATTTCCTTTAAGAAGCAACCACGAAGCAGACGATTGATTTCAAGGAGCATGTTCAATACATTTAACCAATTAGTGTTTGAGCTAGACACGGTAATGTGTCTGGAATAAACAACTATGTTTTCTATCTGCTTTGAATAATCTTTCAGTTTAGAAGTTAAGTACTTTATTATTGTCGAAGTCTGTCTCAACTATTTGAGTGCTCATCATCTAAGCTGCTGTTATGAAGTCATTCTTTTCCAGAGTGGATCATTTATTGAGTCAGAAACTTCTGCTTTGATAGAACGTGTAAAAACTGATTTTATGGACCAGAATACACACAACCACATTTGACTTTTTTAATTCCTCACTGGGAAATTTGTGTGCTGCATTTCACCACAGCAGGCTGCCACCTATGACGGCGCCAATGGAGGGAGGTACGAGGGGTTAGGTGTCTTCTCCAAGGACCCTAGACGTGCACTCGTTGGCATGCAAACCCGCGAACTTTCAGTTTGAACCAGGCTCAAAGGTTATTTTTAGAAATAAAACTGCAGTTCTGTTTTTTATCAAGTGAATCCGAAGCTCATTTTTACTCGACTTCATTAAGAAGTTTGAATTTCATCGGCAGAAGGGTACTCGGTTTTGAACCACCAGGAAAGAGGCCTAGAGGAAGACCAAAGAGGAGGTTCATGGATACAGTGAAGGAAGACATGAAGATAGTCGGTGAGGATGCAGCAGATAGGGTTAGATGGAAAAAACTGACTTACTGTGGCACCCCCTGAAGGGAAATGCCGAAAGAAGAAGAATTAAGAAATTTGAATGAATAAGTACCGAAGTTTTTTTATTTTTTAGAAAGTAAAGAAAACTACATTATTTTACTCTTCTTTAAATTTTAACTTACGTGGACCAACTACAGAAAGTTTTACTTCATGCGTCTGGCTCACACTTATCGGTCATTCTCACAGGGTCAACGGTTTCCATTAGATCCTGTGCTACAACCCGACAGAGAAGAAACGCCTGTGGTGTGTGTACTCTCTGTGGGTGCATTTTTCTGTCTGAAACAAGTCAACTGTAAAGTTCAAGAATTGAAATGAACCTGCGATTTTAAAGAGTGCTCTTGTAACCAGTGGTGGATGAAATACTCACTTTTTGTACTTAAGTAAAAGTACAGATAATTAGGCAAAAAATCTACTTAAGTAAAAGTACAAAAGTAGTTGGTGTAAATTGTACTTTTTAAGTAAAAAGTAAAAGTATTCGATCATAATTCAAATGTTATTTTTTGTGCTATAGGGTGTCACCATGGTAACCAGGATAAATACTCTGCAGGGGTGTGACCCCCCCCCTCCCGCCTCTTTTGGTCCACAAAAAACTAAATAAAAGGGGACAAGTCAAGCTATCCTCTAGAAGGGCCAGTGAATGGGCTCCAAAATGGAGGAAAATGACACTTATTTTTTAAAATGTTTTGGGGGGAGGCCCCCAGTAACTATATATTGGCTTTGTCAAAGCCCCACCCCCCTTTGGAAAATTCTAGATCCGCCCCTGCTTTGTGTAATGATGGCTGAACTTTTTATTTAGAAGTAAACAACAACGAACAACGATCTTCTGACTCTTTTTAATTTGTACTTTATTTGATGTTAGGTTTTTGAATGAATACGGAAAATGTTTCTCGATTCATGACTTCTTCTCCCGATCAACTGCTTCTTTTGATTTTGGCGATGCGGCTTCAAGATTCGCAAAAAAAACCTGTGTATTTTTCAAATTCCTGAACGAAAATGTAACAAAAAATGTAAAACACACTTTTAAAAAGTAGCGAAGTAAAAGTACAGATATTTGCTCTAAAAATGGAGTGAAGTAAAAGTAAAAGTACAGGTCTTAAATTTTACTTAAGTAAAGTACAGATACACAATTTTTTTACTTAAGTACAGTAATGAAGTACATTTACTTCGTTATGTTCCACCACTGCTAGTAACTGAGATGTGCCAATGACTGGACCTCCTGCTGTCCTCTCCTTTTCTATACAGCTTGTATCCCCCTACCACATTAGTAGATCATGCTTGAAAAAGAATTTGTGTTGCGATCTCCAGATTAATTCCTTCCTGTATCACGTTTATGTTTGAATGAAAATTGCTATGATAACTGATGGAAAATCAAAGTAGATTTGATGATGTTAGTGAGTCTATTTTGACCTGGAAAAAGTAACTTAAGGTTTTGCAAGAATGAGAGACAAATGACTTCAGACTGCAGTTTTTGTGACCTGGAGCGATAGTTTTGCTATTTTGATTTCTAACCTCAGGGTTGGCAGAAAAATGACACTCGCTAAAATTCTCATTTAAAATGTATGTATGTATTTTTAAGGCTCATGGACATTGTCGGTACTTATACATGGATTTGCCCAGAAGCAATCACAGCTTCTGGACCTGTTTTTTTTTTTTTCTTTTTTTTTCCCAGGGCTTCAAGTGACAGTTGTGTTTTGCCATATGACACCATGTTGCACATTACAATTTGAACATTTTCCCATTGGCCATCATAAAAAAGTGTCATGTCTGATGAGTCTATCAAGCAAAATTATTCCATCATTATTTATCAAAACTTCTTCTTTCGGTATTTCCCTTCAGGGGGCGCCACAGCAAGTCAGTTTCTTCCATCTAACCCTATCTGCTGCATCCTCTTCGGTCACGCCAACTATCTTCATGTCTTCACTGTATCCATGAACCTCCTCTTTGGTCTTCCTCTAGTCCTCTTTCCTGGTGGTTCCAAATCCAACATCCTTCCATCTCAGTCTGGCCTCTCTGACTTTATCTCTAAAACCTCTAACATGTGCTGTTCCTCTGATCCTGTCCATCCTGGTCACTCCCAGAGAGATCCTCAGCATCTTCATCTCTGCTACCTCCATCTCTGTTTCCTGTCTTTTCTTCAGTACTACTGTCTCTAGACCAAACAGCATGGCCGCTCTCACCACGGTTTTGTACACTCTCTCTTTCATTTTAGCTGAAACTCTTCTATCACACATCACACCTGATACTTTTCTCCATTCGTTCCAGCCTGCCTGAACATGCTTCTTCACCTCTTTTCCACACTCTCCATTGCTCTGGACTGTTGATCCTATCTACTTAAAATCTTCCACCTTCTTTATCTCTTCTCCCTGTAACCTCACTTTTCCATTTGGATCCCTCTCATTCACACACATGTACTCTGTCTTACTCTGACTAATCTTCAAACCTCTTCTTTCTAGTGAAAACCTCCACCTCTCCAGTTTTTCCTCCACCTCTTCCCTCCTCTCACTACAGATCACAATGTCATCTGCAAACATCATTGTCCATGGAGATTCCTGTCTAACCTCGTCTGTCAGTGTGCGCATCACCACAGCAAACAGCAAAGGACTCAGAGCAGATCCTTGGTGCAGTCTCACTATTTATCAAATGCTGCGCGCAAATTAGGAATTTGTTGTCTCTTGATATTTAGATAAAGGAGAAAATAGCATTGTTCTGAGTTTATGTTGCCGTGGTTACCAACTAACATATGAAACAGAGTGGATATTAAGAACAGTCAGGCTATTTGACTACTTTTTTTAATGGATGTCCTATATCACATTTTTACTGACACCCTGCGGCTAGTCAAGTATTCATTCTGACCAAGTTGTAAGACTGTCCACTTAACTATGCCACACTGGGAACTCAAATTCAGGTGCCAGAGGATTTGTGCATAAAGTCTGTTCAAGGCTAAATGTGTGGGAGACAAAAAATAGAGGTCTGAAGTTTCTGGAAATGTTTTGTAAAGCCTTTTTTTCTAGAAATCAGAGGTTTTTGCGACAAAACCAAAAGTGTGCTACACGGAGGATCCTAGGTCAATAGTTAATAAAACTGCTTCAAATCAGAAAAGTTCCGTTTAAAAAAATATTGGAAAAAAAAAAAACAGCCGTGGGTGGTAAACGAAAGAATGAGATCGTGGATACAAGCAGCCAAAATAAGCTTCCTCCGCAGGGTGACTGGGCTCTCACTCAGAAATCGGGTGAGGAGTTCTGCCATCCGGGAAGAGCTCGGTTCAGAGCCGCTTTTCCTCCAGGTTGTGAGGAGCCAGAGAGAGTGGTTTAGGCATCTGGTCAGGATGCCCCCCAAGCGCCTTGCTGGTGAGGTTTTTTGAGCACGCCCTGTCGGGAGGACACCAAGAGGCAGACCCCGGACCTACTGGAGAGACTATGTCTCACAGCTGGCTGGGGAACGACTCGGGATCCCTCCGGGTGAGCTGAAGGATGCAGCTGGGGTTAGAGAAGCCCGGGCTACCCACCTTAGACTGTTGCCCCTGTGACCGGCCCCGGATAGGCGAAAGACGACGGAACGGAAAAAAAAAAAGTATATTGCCTTTTTTTTTTTTTGTCCTTTTGCCTTTATTTTTTTAACTGCACATTTAATTATCTCCTCCTCTTGTACAGTTCCTGCTTCAAAATTTCAAAGACATAATTATTAAAGAAAACTGCTTGCTTTATATCTTAATTACTGTACATGTGTAATTCAACACATATTTAGGGGGGGTTTTGTTTTGTTACCTACACATCAAGTCAACGCATGAGTCACTGACGAGCATATCTTAATCTATAATAAACAAACTTGCATTGTTTCCAAATTAGTCTCATTTAATTAACGAACGTTTAGCCTTTATTTAAACCAACATAAACTCGTGTCGCTTCTGATTTGGAACAAATTGACGTCCGTTTCTAAAAGGCGATGTCACATTAATTAGCCTGGCATGGTAAGTCTGACCTCACCGTCTTCACTGTAGAGTCTATTTTTGCTGTAGATTTTAACACACACGGTAAGGAGTGTCTGTAAACAGCAGGGACCCCAGGTGAGCACAGTCAGGGGTCTTCGCTCTAGTAGATAACTAACAAATAAGAAAAGTACTTTTTTACACCTTCGTGGGGAAAAATAAACCAGGAAATAAGACAAAACAAAGGAATTTGTTCCACTGTGTTGACACCATCTACTGAACAGGGATTCGTTCTGTTCCGTTCCGTCATCTTCCGCTTGTTCCGGGGTCGGGTCGCGGGGGCAACAGCCTCAAGCGGGCAGCCCAGGCCTCTCTCTCCCCGGCTGCATCCCCTAGCTCACCTGGAAGGATCCCAAGTCGTTCCACGGCCAGCTGTGAGACATAGTCTCTCCAGCGGGTCCTTGGTCTACCCCTTGGTCTCCTCCCGTTGGGACATGCCCAAAACACTCCGCCCGCGAGGCGCTCGGGGGGCATCTTGACCAGATGCCCAAACCAGCCCATCTGGCTCCTCTCGACCTGGGGGAGGAGCAGCTCGACACCGAGCTCCTCCTGGATGGCAGAGCTCCTCACCCGATCTCTGAGTGAGAACCCAGCCACCCTGCGGAGGAAGCTCATTTCGTCCGCTTGTACCCGCAATCTCATTCTTTCGGTCACCACCCACAGCTGGTGACCATAGGTGAGGGTTGGAACGTAGATCGACTTGTAAATCGAGAGCTTTGCTTTTCGGCTCAGCTCTTGCTTTACCACGACTGACCAATGCAGCATCCTAGTTATTGCTGATGCCGCACCAATCCGCCTTTCGATCTCCCGCTCCATCCTTCCCCCACTCGTGAACAAGACTCCGAGATACTTAAACTCCTCCACTTCGGGCAGGACCCTGCCCCTGACCCGCAGGGGGCATTCCACCCTTTTCCGGGCGAGGACCATGGTCTCGGATTTGGAGGCGCTGATTCCCATCCCAGCCGCTTTACACTCGGCAGCAAATCGATCCAGCGAGAGCTGGAGATCACGGTCCGATGAAGCCAACAGGACCACATCATCCACAAAAAACTGAGAATCGTATGAATTATAAAGCATTCCGGATGCTTTTAATGTTCTCGTAGACACGTTTCCCACTCAGTACCCTCAGTGGAAGCCTGCGAGAAAGTAACCTGACCCATCTCACTCCGCACTTCAAAGCTGCCATGACACTTTAAGCCCTCCCTTTTATTTTTCGTGCTTCATTTTACTCCTTGCTGCGCTTTACACGCTTAATTGTGCTGAGAGCTTTGATGGTGGGTGGGAAGAGAGTGAGTGCCATGTTAAGGAGAAGAGAAATTGAGCATTGACTCTAATTAGATGGAGAGCGAGTTGAAAATAACTCTCCTTTTCAGCACCAGGAAACGTATTATCAAAGCCAGCAGTAGGGAATGAGGACAAGCATAAACCATCGAGTTCAAAGTTGCTGGTTGCTTGATGAAGGCACCTGAGGCGCAACACCGCAGGTGATGTGGGATGTAAAGAGGAAAAGCAGACAGATGGTGTGCAGGCCCTTGTCTTGTAACCCAGGATATACGGCAGTTGATGAAATAAGAGCAAATGTTTCGTACTCCCCCCCGGGTTCATGCCTGTAGGCTGCAAAACACAATGTGGACTTTTTAAAACAGGTGTGTTCTTCACGTTGAAATCTAGTCTGATAGAGTGCAAGGACTCCTCATGAGAAAAGCATCAAAACATGAAGGGTAGACTAAATAATTGGCACGTTAGAACGAATATTTTTTGAAAAGGAACATACGCAGACATTTTGGGGGAGCAGGTCAAGGAAGCACAGATGCATGGACTGCCCGAGTGTTTAATGTCACCTCCACATTCTGTGGGCAGAGGCTAAAAAAGACACTAGACCAAACAGTATGGCCGCTCTCACCACACTGTTTCTAGACCAATCAGCATGGCCGCTCTCACCACACTGTTTGTAGACCAATCAGCATGGCCGCTCTCACCACACTGTTTCTAGACCAATCAGCATGGCCGCTCTCACCACACTGTTTGTAGACCAATCAGCATGGCCGCTCTCACCACACTGTTTCTAGACCAAACAGCATGGCCGCTCTCACCACACTGTTTCTAGACCAAACGGCATGGCCGCTCTCACCACACTGTTTCTAGACCAATCAGCATGGCCGCTCTCACCACACTGTTTGTAGACCAATCAGCATGGCCGCTCTCACCACACTCTCTAGACCAATCAGCATGGCCGCTCTCACCACACTGTTTCTAGACCAATCAGCATGGCCGCTCTCACCACACTGTTTCTAGACCAAATAGCATGGCCGCTCTCACCACACTGTTTGTAGACCAATCAGCATGCACGCTCTCACCACACTCTCTAGACCAATCAGCATGGCCGCTCTCACCACACTGTTTCTAGACCAATCAGCATGGCCGCTCTCACCACACTGTTTCTAGACCAATCAGCATGGCCGCTCTCACCACACTGTTTCTAGACCAATCAGCAGGGCCGCTCTCACCACACTGTTTCTAGACCAAACAGCATGGCCGCTCTCACCACACTGTTTCTAGACCAAACAGCATGGCCGCTCTCACCACACTGTTTCTAGACCAAACAGTATGGCCGCTCTCACCACACTGTTTCTAGACCAATCAGCATGGCCGCTCTCACCACACTGTTTGTAGACCAATCAGCATGGCCGCTCTCACCAGACTGTTTCTAGACCAAACAGCATGGCCGCTCTCACCACACTGTTTCTAGACCAAACGGCATGGCCGCTCTCACCACACTATTTCTAGACCAATCAGCATGGCCCCTCTCACCACACTGTTTGTAGACCAATCAGCATGGCCGCTCTCACCAGACTGTTTCTAGACCAAACAGCATGGCCGCTCTCACCACACTGTTTCTAGACCAATCAGCATGGCCGCTCTCACCACACTGTTTGTAGACCAATCAGCAATGCCGCTCTCACCACACTGTTTGTAGACCAATCAGCATGGCCGCTCTCACCACACTGTTTCTAGACCAATCAGCATGGCCGCTCTCACCACACTGTTTCTAGACCAATCAGCATGGCCGCTCTCACCACATGGTTTCTAGACCAAATAGCATGGCCGCTCTCACCACACTGTTTCTAGACCAATCAGCATGGCCGCTCTCACCACACTGTTTCTAGACCAAACAGCATGGCCGCTCTCACCACACTGTTTCTAGACCAAACAGTATGGCCGCTCTCACCACACTGTTTCTAGACCAAAAAGCATGGCCGCTCTCACCACACTGTTTCTAGACCAATCAGCATGGCCGCTCTCACCACACTGTTTCTAGACCAAACAGTATGGCCGCTCTCACCACACTGTTTCTAGACCAAACAGCATGGCCGCTCTCACCACACTATTTCTAGACCAATCTGCATGGCCGCTCTCACCACACTGTTTCTAGACCAATCAGCATGGCCGCTCTCACCACACTGTTTCTAGACCAAACAGTATGGCCGCTCTCACCACACTGTTTCTAGACCAATCAGGATGGCCGGTCTCACCACACTGTTTCTAGACCAATCAGCATGGCCGCTCTCACCACACTGTTTCTAGACCAATCAGCATGGCCGCTCTCACCACACTGTTTCTAGACCAATCAGCATGGCCGCTCTCACCACATGGTTTCTAGACCAAATAGCATGGCCGCTCTCACCACACTGTTTCTAGACCAATCAGCATGGCCGCTCTCACCACACTGTTTCTAGACCAAACAGTATGGCTGCTCTCACCACACTGTTTCTAGACCAAACAGTATGGCCGCTCTCACCACACTGTTTCTAGACCAATCAGCATGGCTGCTCTCACCACACTGTTTCTAGACCAAACAGTATGGCCGCTCTCACCACACTGTTTCTAGACCAAACGGCATGGCCGCTCTCACCACACTGTTTCTAGACCAAACAGCATGGCCGCTCTCACCACACTGTTTCTAGACCAATCAGCATGACCGCTCTCACCACACTGTTTCTAGACCAAACAGTATGGCCGCTCTCACCACACTGTTTCTAGACCAATCAGCATGGCCGCTCTCACCAAACTGTTTCCTGACCAATCAGCATGGCCGCTCTCACCACACTGTTTCTAGACCAATCGGCATGGCCGCTCTCACCACACTGTTTCTAGACCAAACGGCATGGCCGCTCTCACCACACTGTTTCTAGACCAATCGGCATGGCCGCTCTCACCACACTGTTTCTAGACCAATCGGCATGGCCGCTCTCACCACACTGTTTCTAGACCAAACGGCATGGCCGCTCTCACCACACTGTTTCTAGACCAAACAGTATGGCCGCTCTCACCACACTGTTTCTAGACCAATCAGCATGGCCGCTCTCACCACACTGTTTCTAGACCAATCAGCATGGCCGCTCTCACCACACTGTTTCTAGACCAAACAGTATGGCCGCTCTCACCACACTGTTTCTAGACCAAACAGTATGGCCGCTCTCACCACACTGTTTCTAGACCAAACAGTATGGCCGCTCTCACCACACTGTTTGTAGACCAATCAGCATGGCCGCTCTCACCACACTGTTTCTAGACCAAACAGTATGGCCGCTCTCACCACACTGTTTGTAGACCAATCAGCATGGCCGCTCTCACCACACTGTTTCTAGACCAAACAGCCTGGCCGCTCTCACCACACTGTTTCTAGACCAATCAGCATGGCCGCTCTCACCACACTGTTTCTAGACCAATCAGCATGACCGCTCTCACCACACTGTTTCTAGACCAAACAGTATGGCCGCTCTCACCACACTGTTTCTAGACCAATCAGCATGGCCGCTCTCACCACACTGTTTCCAGACCAATCAGCATGGCCGCTCTCACCACACTGTTTCTAGACCAATCAGCATGGCCGCTCTCACCACACTGTTTCTAGACCAATCAGTATGGCCGGTCTCACCACACTGTTTCTAGACCAAACAGCCTGGCCGCTCTCACCACACTGTTTCCAGACCAATCAGCATGGCCGCTCTCACCACACTGTTTCTAGACCAAACAGCATGGCCGCTCTCACCACACTGTTTCTAGACCAATCAGCATGGCCGCTCTCACCACACTGTTTCTAGACCAATCAGTATGGCCGGTCTCACCACACTGTCTCTAGACCAATCAGCATGGCCTCTCTCACCACGGTTTTGTACACTTTCTTTTTCATTTTAGCTGAAACTCTTCTGTCACACATCACACCTGATACTTTTCTCCACCTGTTCCAGCCTGCCTGCACATACTTCTTCACCTATTTTCCACACTCTCCATTACTCTGGACTGTCGATCTTAAGTAGTACTTAAAATCTTGGCTATAATTTTTTTGGCTATATTTTTTTCCCCGTCCATCTTTAAAACTATTTAAAAAAGCCTCCCGTATTTTGACATTTTTTAAATTCTTTCTCCAAAGTGCAAAAAAGACCCCCAGCAAGTTGTGTCCACACTGTGGTGGTTAGGTAACAAAAAACTGAAAAGGAACACATGGGTGTGACGAAGGGATCGATTGGACCATCAGCAATGGCAAAAATACAAGTTGTGTGGCATTGAAAGAAAAGACAAAGCGAGGAAAGCAAAGCTGGTGAGGACGGAGAAGCATCGAACGCTAACAGAGGTCAGAGCCACTGGGAGCCAAACAGCAAGCTCAAAATGGGAGGAAGTGAGAGACGAAATGAGAAGAGAGTGCGAAATATTGTCACAGGCGCTGATGGAGCAAAAAGAGATTATAGAGAGAGAGAGATGTGTAGATAACGTGTGACAGAGAGAAAGACGAATGCCAGAAATAAGAGGAATATAGAGCACAGTAGACAGTGATGGAGAGGGAAGACATCTTCAGCAGATAACATCCACTGCCCTACTTACATCTGACATTTGAGAAAAATAGACTGCAACAGAATATAAAGAAAAGAAAATTAAAGTGAGAAAGAAGATGGATTCAATTGTCAAAGAATAAATATGAGAATTAAACTGGCGATGATAGTTTGGCCTCAGATGATCAAGCATTACGGCGATTGGAAATCAGTCTTCTTTGTTCTTAGTTTTACTGGAACGACTTAAACGGTTTCTTTTATCTCGTATAAATTAACGAACAATTAATTTAGGAAGCTTCCTTCCTGCGGAGGAAGCTCATTTCGGCTGCTTGTATCCGCGATCTCATTCTTTTGGTCACCACCCACAGCTGGTGACCATAGGTGAGAGTAGGAACGTAGATTGACTTGTAAATCGAGAGCTTTGCTTTTTGGCTCAGCTCTCTCTTTACCACGACGGTAAAGAGAGAGCTTTATTTGCAACTTTATTGCAAATGTAAGATTTTCTTTGATGCTTCAATTTGTTTAAAAGAACAAAAAGTTGTGAGTTTAGGAAAAAAAAATCATGGAAACCTTTTGATTCTTTCAGACCAAAGTTGAAAGAGGATGGTGGGAGGACGATGTGACTTTCGATGCTAATTTCAACCTCAACTCTGATCCAAATCGTGAACTTTTGACTCCAAAATTGAAGTTTTCGTGGCTAAGAGCCAAGTTAGAAAACAATGTGAAGGATGGGTCTTTGAACCAACGGTCCGCCGGTTTGCAAACCTTTTACTTTGAACCAACGCAGCTTTGTTTATCACCTTTTATAGGGTAGATTTTCCAAAGCAGCTGCAAAATCTGACTCCTACCCACTCTGGCATGCTTTCTGTAATACCAAACATGGACTGCTTAAAAAAGGAAAAGCTCAGATCAAATTTGAAGTAAGACTTGAGCATCTGGTCAGAATGACCCCCGAGCGCCTCGCGGGCGAGGTGTTTCAGGCACGTCCCACCGGGAGGTGACCAAGGGGCAGACCCGGACCCGCTGGAGAGACTATGTCTTACAGCTGGCCGGGGAACGACTTGGGATCCTTCCAGGTGAGCTGGAGGATGCAGCCGGGGAGAGAGAGGCCTGGGCTGCCCGTTTGAGGCTGTTGCCCCTGCGACCTGACCCCGGAACAAGCGGAAGATGACGAAACAGAACAAAAATTCATTTGGTCAATTTTACGTGTTTTTTTTTTTTTCAAATGAAAGTAAAGGATTTGGGGTTTTACTTTCATTTGCTGCAAAAATGACCTGACTTCACCCAATTTTCAGACATTTTATACAGAAATTGTCATGATGTGGAACGAGGAGGACCCAAATGCAGGACATAAACAAGATTTATTTAACAGAAATCAGACAAGCCTGCACGGCAAACGCATAGGTTTACCCAAAGAAATGTCCTTAAGTCCAAAAATATAACTGTTCAATGAACCACTTGGTCAGGAAGCCCTAGCAGGGAAGGACAGTGATGACTCAATGTGGAAGTCAGGGAAAACTGGTTTCAATTAAGCACCAGGATCTACAGGTGTATGTCATCAGACAAATCATCCTCAGGTGTCCCTAGTCAGGGTGATGAAGGGAGTTCCAGGACTCCCTCTGATGGCTGGTGAGGGGATCATGAGAGAAATATTTCAATAGTTCTTAAATGTCTTTTTTTTTTATGCTACGACCCTGTAATCCATCACCACATACAAAACAGCATTGTGTAGCAATTTTTTACGATATTATGTTTTTAACCAAACACTATTTGAATTTGGGCTGTTTTTCCAGCCACCGCTGCTAGAAATCACACACAGAACAGTGTGTTCTTCAACTGGATTATCAACACACATAATAAATCCTAACACAACCAAAGTTTCCCTTACCTAAGCTTTCTGATCACACACAATCTGGCAAAGCAAAGAGCAGACACACCACACACAGCGCACCAGTCACTCCTGATCATAAAGACCATAGGCTGCCTTCTAAAGACTAAAGATTTACTTTTATGCTCTTGGAATTATTTTGTGAAACAACACTTTTCCGTAATGACTTCCTTCTCTGGCAAATGAAGACAGACTGCTGCTCTAAACAAACTTAAATCTGAAATAACCGTCACCATATGTGGGTCATTCTGACTTAAAATGCACCTGTTTGGATCTCAGTCTTCCAGAGTAGTGTGTGGCAAATCAGTGTTTGGTATGTTTGTTTTTTTCCCCATTCCTTTTTGTCGCATATCGCACAATGATTGACGATTATTGATAATTGATTATCGATTATTGAGAGGTAGATCGACATGCGGATCGGTGTGGCATCAGCAATAACTAGGACGCTGCATCAGTTCGTTGTGGTAAAGAGAGAGCTGAGCCGAAAAGCAAAGCTCTCGATTTACAAGTCAATCTACGTTCCAACCCTCACCTATGAGCCGCTTATCCAAACCGTGTCGCAGAGGCAACAGCCTCAGACGGGCAGCCCAGGCCTCTCTCACCCCGGCTGCATCCTTCAGCTCACCCGGAAGGATCCCAAGTCGTTCCCCGGCCAGCTGTGAGACATAGTTTCTCCAGCGGGTCCGGGGTCTGCTTCTTGGTCTCCTCCCGGTGAAACGTGCCCGAAACACCTCGCCTGCGAGGCGCTCGGGGGGCATCCTGACCAGATGCCCGAACCACCCCAATTGGCTCCTCTCGACCTGGAGGAGGAACAGCTCGACATCGAGCTCCTCCTGGATCGAGAGATTTTCTTTTTTTTTTTAATATACTTTATTAGTCCCTCACTGGGAAATGTGTATGCTGCATTACACCGCAGCAGGCTGCCACCTATGACGGCACCAATGGTGGGAGAAACGAGGGTTTGGTGTCTTCTCCAAGGACCTTAGACATGAACTCAGTAGGATGTGAACTTCTGGTTAACTTCCGCTTCATGGGCGAACGCTCTAACCACTGAGCCACTGTCTCCCTATTTTTGAGCGTCTTCATTATTGAACGCTAATATTTACCAAAAACAACTGGAAGCGATCTGTTATCGTAAAGTGTTCAAAAATACAACTTTTGATCATAACAGAAGGTTGAAGTTTTGTTGTTTCACAAAAAATAGTTATTGAGAGCATTGCAGCATTGGCTGTTATTGGCCTGTCAAATTTGTGTTTTAAAAAACGAAAAATAGGCAGAAACCAGCGAGCGAGCACAGAACCCTGGTTTCGTCTTCTATGCCAATCGAAATGATCTACCAGTGGCAGACCAGATGGCTGAACATGCCAAATTGGTCGGAAATAAACATTAATGGAGTCTGACATTGCAAATGGTTGGTTACACTTAAAAAGACAAGGGAGACAGACGTTTGGGAGGTTTTCCAGACATTCCACTGTGCCAATTATTTTGTGCATGTTTGCTAATACACACTAACTTAAAATCTTTGCATTAACATTTTTTTGTTTCCAGACTAAAATTTTTGACTCTGAATAAATGTTTATGAATGAATGCCGTGCTGGGCATCGCCAGGCTGAGGAGTCCCCCTTGTTTCCATCAGGATGAAGAACATCTATTGACTTCTTTAGATATTTAGCTGTAGATTAGATTAAGCTAATATTTAAACAATAATCTTTGACACATTGTTTGCTCGTCCCGGGGGAGGGATCTCTCTTTCATGTGGATCCCCACAAGGTTTCTTATTTTTTTCCCCACTGATGGGTTTTTTAGGAGTTTTTCCTCACCGAGAAGGAGAGTTTAAGTGCATTAATGTGCTAGTCTTGTTTAGTTAGCATTTGTTAGTTATTTTTCTTGTTGTGTATTTGTGTTAATACATTCCTCTTTTTCTTGTGAAGCCCATTGAGACGGAAATTCTGTGATTTTGGGCCATACAAATAAATAGAATTAAATAAATTGAATTAACAGCATCTGTCCAGGTTTGCAGCCATCCAGGCATGGGGCTAAACATCCTCGGACATGCAGCTGATCAATCTTACTGACACAGGTTCGGTTTAGGGTAACAGTGGATAAGCCAAGCCCCTATTAGTGTCCATCACCCACAGTGCTAAATGCCAGTCTGACAGTGAATCGGTCTGAAAATACCAAAGGCAAGGAGATGGGAAACGTATCCTATGTTAGGGATGTTTCTTCTGCTGTGTGTGAAACTGAGCTGAGCTGCTTGACCTGAGCCAATGGCGTGGTAACGCTAACACTGGTTAAAAAAAAATATTTAACATAGAAGCAGCCAATGACTGATTATTTTCATAGTTTAGGGTTTAACTCCACCGCCTCTTGTGTTTATTTATGTTTGGATCAATTGGATCGATTTGCTGCCGAGTGTGAAGCGGCCGGGATAGGAATTAGCGCCTCCAAATCTGAGACCATGGTCCTCGCCCGGAAAAGGCTGGAATGCTCCCTGCGGGTCAAGGACAGGGTCCTGCCCCAAGTGGAGGAGTTTAAGTATCTCGGGGTCTTGTTCTCGAGTGGGGGAAGGATGGAGAGATAGCTCGACAGGCGGATCGGTGCGGCGTCAGCAATAATTAGGACGCCGCATCAATCCGTCATAGTAAAGAGAAAGCTGAGCCGAAAAGCAAAGCTCTCGATTTACAAGTCGATCTACGTTCCTACCCTCACCATGGTAACCAGGATCTACGTTTCTACCCTCACCATGGTAACCAGGATCTACGTTCCTACCCTCACCATGGTAACCAGGATCTACGTTCCTACCCTCACCATGGTAACCAGGATCTATGTTCCTACCCTCACCATGGTAACCAGAATCTACGTTCCTACCCTCACCATGGTAACCAGGATCTACGTTCCTACCCTCACCATGGTAACCAGGATCTACGTTCCTACCCTCACCATGGTAACCAGAATCTACGTTCCTACCCTCACCATGGTAACCAGGATCTACGTTCCTACCCTCACCATGGTAACCAGAATCTACGTTCCTACCCTCACCATGGTAACCAGGATCTACGTTCCTACCCTCACCATGGTAACCAGGATCTACGTTCCTACCCTCACCATGGTAACCAGAATCTACGTTCCTACCCTCACGATGGTAACCAGGATCTACGTTCCTACCCTCACGATGGTAACCAGGATCTACATTCCTACCCTCACCATGGTAACCAGAATCTACGTTCCTACCCTCACCATGGTAACCAGGATCTATGTTCCTACTCTCACCATGGTAACCAGAATCTACGTTCCTACCCTCACCATGGTAACCAGGATCTATGTTCCTACCCTCACCATGGTAACCAGGATCTACGTTCCTACCCTCACCATGGTAACCAGAATCTACGTTCCTACCCTCACCATGGTAACCAGGATCTATGTTCCTACTCTCACCACGGTAACCAGAATCTACGTTCCTACCCTCACCATGGTAACCAGGATCTATGTTCCTACCCTCACCATGGTAACCAGAATCTACGTTCCTACCCTCACCATGGTAACCAGGATCTACGTTCCTACCCTCACCATGGTAACCAGGATCTACGTTCCTACCCTCACCATGGTAACCAGAATCTACGTTCCCACCCTCACCATGGTAACCAGAATCTACGTTCCCACCCTCACCATGGTAACCAGGATCTACGTTCCTACCCTCACCTATGGTCACCAGCTGTGGGTGGTGACCGAAAGAATGAGATTGCGGATACAAGCAGCCGAAATGAGCTTCCTCCGCAGGGTGGCTGGGCTCTCACTTAGAGATCGGGTGAGGAGCTCTGCCATCCGGGAGGAGCTCGGTGCCGAGCCGCTCCTCCTCCAGGTCGAGAGGAGCCAGATGGGGTGGTCCGGGCATCTGGTTAGGATGCCCCCAAGCGTCTCGCTGGTGAGATGCTTCCGGCACGTCCCACCAAGAGGAGACCAAGGGGCAGACCCTGGACCCACTGGAGACACTATGTCTCACAGCTGGCTGGGGAACGACTCGGGATCCTTCTGGGTGAGCTGGAGGATGCAGCCGGGGTGAGAGAAGGCTGGGCTTCCCATTTGAGGCCGTTGCCCCCGCCACATCGCCCCGGATGAGCGGAAGATGACGGAACAGAACGAAACATTTAATTTAATTTTGCTTTATTAATAGCCAAACAAATTGGGTATACATTTTATACAGTAAATACAGAATACGTAAATACAGTCCGTATTCTTAAATCTATCAGTACTTTAAGTTTTACAAAAGAAAACAAAGCAGTTAAGAGGATATTAGATTTTGCCACGAGGTTTTCAGTTGTTTTTGATCTTCGTGTCGAACGGAGAAAAATAACAATGATTGCGTTTTATGCCAGCCACCTCCACCCGAGTGAATTTATTTATAACCTGGATTGTGTAACGATGTGAGAATAAGTCTAACGAGGAAACATTTTTCCTGTTTCCAGTAAATTAAACAGCCAAGGATTATTTTTCTGTTTAGCTGACACTAAAAGAAAATTAAACCAAGCCGGGCATCGTTGAGTGAAACATTATTTTCTCTTCCCTGATTGTTTTAGCCTCCGGATTCAGAGGTTATAGAAAGTTTTTGGAGTGAAGATCACAGAGCCAGCCAACTTTATTTCCTCACCACTTTCCGAGCGAAGACAATGAACAGCGGAGTGCTCGTCCGCTTTGATCTCTGCCCCTCAATGCTCCCTGGGTTGGATGTGTTGAATTGTTCTTGCAGGTTGCAACCCAGCAGTGTCCGTGTTGGAAGGCTTGGTTACCATGGTGATCCCATTCTCGATTTGCCACAAACAGAATCAGATCAACAGCAGAAGAGATGCACTGAGAAAGAGAGAGTGGTTCTCAGAGGGACACATTAAAGCACAGAGCAGCACAGATGGATTCGGGCCTGCAGGTTAAGGCTTGCCTCAGTGCTCGTGTATAAAACAATATATGGGTTCCTGTAAAGCCTCTATGTATTACCAATAAGTTCAATGTGTGGTGAGTTATTCTGATGACGTTGTTTTGGCTTTGGGCCTTGACTACTACTACCCCTGCTAAAATCCCTATATCAGTGGTCACCAACGTTTTCTGCGCCACGGACCGGTCTAAAGGTGTAGCAGAAAAACAAAACAAGACCAGCCTGAAAAACTGGCTTTTTTAATCAATAATAACAATGAACTTAAAACTACTTTGTCTTCAGGAGAAAATTTATTAGCAGCGTCTTTATAACGTGGAAACATTCTCTCTGCTCAAACGCACACTGGTTGCTATGGTAACAATAAACATACCTTCAAAATAGGGCTGAAACAACTAATCGAATTAATCGATTATAATCGATTATTGAAATAGGTGTCAACTGCGCCTAATATTACACAACTTGATTGTTTTTTGTGTATTTTTACTCATGTTAACCTAGGCCATTTTTGTTTGGTACTAAACTTCTGAACAAGGTTAAATTTGCAAATTTAAAACTGTTAACGATTTCTTGTTTTTAAATGTGATCCTGGATGGTCAACAGTTTACATTTTATGTTTTTTTAGCCAGTACTATAAAACACATTTTACAGGTGCTCGTGATTTACCTTTACTGTATACAGTAAGTAGATTTATTATTTTATATTTGCTGTAGAAATGGTAATATTCTCCCTCTTTATTTCACAGAAAGATTAACATTTTTACTTATTAGAATGAGCCCAACGTGTTGTTTAAGTGGTTATGAGTTGTGTTTTGCATAACTACATTCAATAAAATGCCAAAAAAAACTATATTTATTAAGTTGCCAATTTTACCCGATTAATCGATTAATCGAGCCATTAATCGCCAAAATAATCGATCATCAAAATAATCGTTAGTTGCAGCCCTACTTCAAAATAAATGAAATCACAAAAACAAAGTGAATAAAAATACTAGTTAGATTCTTCACAGTAAGACTAGATCAATCAGAGTTGTGAGTTTGTTTTGCTGGAACCAGACAGTCCCATCTTGACCTGAAACCTGAAGAGTGTTTAAGGTCCAGTCTGCTTCGTAACTCTGTAACTCCCTTAGCAAAGAAGCTTCCTGTAGATATTTGGGGTTTTTTTTCTCATTTTACTAGTTTATGGGTTTAAATGTAATGAAATGATGCTTCACTGCTGAGTCATTGACGGATGTAAGGAAGAAATTCCGGGGACTTTTCAAATTAAAACATCAGTATGTCATATGTATTATTATGGAAATAATAAAAGTTATTTCTTCTTTCTGTGTGGCTCGGTACCACATGACCCACGGACCGGTACAGGTCTGCGGCCCGTTGGTTGGTAACCACTGCCCTATTTGTTAAAAATATGTACACATCGCTATGTGCTGCAGACCCGCATAATTATTTGAACATCTTGCTAGACGAGCTCCAAACTTTTACCATGAGAGAAATTTTATTTTTTCGTATTTGGGGGTCTGAGTTAGTTTAATGTGGTATTGATATTCAAAAGATGATCGAAATAAAAAAAGAAAGAAAATAAGAAAGAAACATTGATAACTTTACTCACTGGTTTGTAGCCTTTTGTCACTGAAATGAAACAAACGTTATGTAAAAGAGCTGTTTGACATGACGGCCATTTTTCTTAAGACTATGAGAAAATATAACCACCTAGGCCAAGGGGTTGGCAAACGTTTTGATTCGCGGACCACATTGAGTTCTAACATTTGACGATGGGGCCGGAACAGGAGCAGATGGATGGCATGCTATCCGCTAGATTAAACCAATAGAATGGCGCGCGCTAAATTTTAAACATTCGCGCTAAATGTTACATCAAGAGCATTAAATTTCAAATCTATCGGCGCTAGGTCTGAAATCTTGTGCAATAGTGCTTGAAAATGCACATTTAGCGGCGCCAGGTTTGAAATCTAAGCGCTTGATGTAACAAGCCAATATGTCCAGAGTGCACCATCTAGTGAGGAAACATCAGAATTGCAGGGTAAATAAAACAGTTTGCCCATGCCAGACCTAGACTTTTAGCACAATGCACACAAAAGTTTTAGATAAATTCTGTCTTCTTCACCAAAAAGATTTTTACAACAGTAACGTTTTATAAATTTTATTTTTAAAGCTACAAACATTTACCTTTTTTTTTTTTTTTTATGTAAAGTGTTCATGTGTCAAGTCCTTTCTTTCCAACATCCATGAGTGCAGATGTGGCCAAAAATAGCGAGATCGATACACTCCATCAGGATTATTGGTGTCGTTTGTAATCATTGTACCTCATTGTGTTCATTATGTGGAACTTGCTTGTCGGAAATTTGTCCGGATTGTGCTACAAAACCGGATGAAGAAAAAAAAAAACCTGACTCTTTTCTTTCATCCATCTCTAGCAGCTTCTTTTTCCTGTATTTGCTCATTTTTCTGATCTATTATCATAAAGGCCAGTTCGGTGAAAAACTGCCCCTTCATCAAACTTACAAAATGCTGCTCTGGGTTTTGTTTTTTAACACAATAGATCTCCGGGAGTAAATTGTCTGGGAGTTTGTCAAATACCTCTGCGTTTTCTTATTTTATAGCATTTTATCATAGAAGAAAAATTTGCTTCAATTGTTAGTTGATATAATTTGTGACGAGAAGCGCCTCTTTTGGCACGAATGCTAATAAAGTGAAATATGCTTGTTTGTATGGATTTACATACTCGGATGTGTGTCGATGCCGCGAGCTCAACAAAAGGCTGCACAGCAGCCAATGAATCACCTCCATTTGTGTGTTTATCCTGCGCTTTTTAAAAAGTGCCTTTCATTGTACTTGAAATGAAAGCACGGCCACCGACTCTACATAATCAATAATGTAATTGCAAAACAGAACAGTCGTTGCATTCAAAGACAGAAAAAGCAGTGGGTTCAACATAAACCCCCAAATGGCCAGCCACAATCTAACGAGGCTCTCAAAAAATGTGAGCACAAGAAATGAGTTTTTTGGGGGGTTTTCTACTTGCACTGTACTGTCTTTTTTCTGCTTGTCTGGGAGTCAGGTGGCATAGGCTGCAGAGGAGCCTAGCCTTCTCCCACCTAGTTTCATCGTCTAGCTCATTTGCAGAGACCTTGTAAACAGTCAGTCATCTTCTTAACGGTCTATCCCTTGCGGAGTTGCGGGGGGTGCTGGAGCCAATACCGGCTGATTTGAGGCGAGGGGCAAGGGAAATCCCGAACAGGTCGCCAGTTTGGCGAGTTCTCATTCCTCATTCCTTCCTAGGGACAATTTGGCACCGGCCAATCAACCTAACATGCATGTCTTTGGAGGATGGGAGGAAACCCATGCAAACACAGGGAGAACAAGCAAACTCCACACAGAAAGGACAGTGTTCCAAGCCCCGTCCCCACCCGGGATTTGAACCTACAACCTTCTTGCTGTGAGGCCACAGTGTTAACTACTGTGCCACCATGCTGCCCATCTTGTAAACAGTTTGGCCCTTCCATTTACTAAATGCCTGAACCACCCCATCTGACTCCTCTTTCAACTAAGGCCATACAGGATGTCAGAGATCCTCACCATATTTCTCTCTGTGTTGAAAGAACATATTTGTTTTCAGTCATCATGAACAGCTTTCGACTCTAGGTGAGTATGAAACAAAGATTTACAGCGAGGTCATTAGTTTGAATCCAGGCTAGCTACGATGCTGATGACACGCCCTCCAAATCAAGTACTTTCATTAAAAGGTGTTTTGAAAGATCTTTAGAAAGTCGTTGTATTATTAATTGGCTCAGCAGAAGAACTATGGTATTGTATGAGGAAGTCTGGTGTGACAGAGAAGTATGTTAGAGTGGTTCAGGACATGTATGAGGGCTGTAAGACAGTGGTGAGGTGTGCTGTAGGTGTGACAGAGGAGTTCAATGTGGGGGTGGGACTGCACCAAGGATCTGCTCTGAGTCCTTTGTTGTGTGCTATGGTGATGGACAGGCTGACAGACGAGGTCAGACAGGAATCCCCATGGACAATGATGTTTGCAGATGACATTGTGATCTGTAGTGAGAGGAGGGAGGAGGTGGAGGAAAAGCTGGAGAGGTGGAGGTTTGCACTAGAAAGAAGAGGAATGAAGATTAGTCAGAGTAAAACAGAGTACATGTGTGTGAATGAGAGGGATCCAAATGGAAAAGTGAGGTTACAGGGAGAAGAGATAAAGAAGGTGGAAGATTTTAAGTATCTAGGATCAACAGTCCAGAGCAAAGGAGAGTGTGGAAAAGAGGTGAAGAAGCGTGTGCAGGCAGGCTGGAACGGGTGGAGGAAAGTATCAGGTGTGATGTGTGACAAAAGAGTTTCAGCTAAAATGAAAGGTAAAGTGTACAAAACCGTGGTGAGAGCGGCCATGCTGATTGGTCTAGAGACAGTGGCACTGAGAAAAAGACAGGAAACAGAGATGGAGGTAGCAGAGATGAAGATGCTGAGGATCTCTCTGGGAGTGACCAGGATGGACAGGATCAGAGGAACAGCACATGTTAGAGGTTTTAAAGTCAGAGAGACAGACTGAGATGGTTTGGACATGTGCAGAGGAGAGAGAGAGAGTACATCAGAAGGATGCTGGGTTTGGAACCACCAGGAAAGAGGACTAGAGGAAGACCAAAGAGGAGGTTCATGGATACAATGAAGGAAGACATGAAGATAGTTGGTGTGACCAAAGAGGATGCAGCAGATAGGGTTAGATGGAAGAAACTGACTTGCTGTGGCGCCCCCTGAAGGGAAATGCCGAAAGAAGAAGAAGATTCATAAATAGATTCACTGGAAATCTTCTTTTTCTTCTTTCGGCATTTCCCTTCAGAGGTTGCCACAGCAAGTCAGTTTATTCCATCTAACCCTATCTGCTGCATCCTCTTTGGTCACGCCAACTATCTTCATGTCTTCCTTCACTGTATCCATGAACCTCCTCTTTGGTCTTCCTCTAGTCCTCTTTCCTGGTGGTTTCAAACCCAGTATCCTTCTTCCAATGTACTCGCTCTCTCTCTCTCTCTCTCTCTCTCTCTCTCCTCTGCACATGTCCAAACCATCTCAGTCTGGCCTCTCTGACTTTATTTCCAAAACCTCTAACATGTGCTGTTCCTCTGATCCTGTCCATCCTGGTCACTCCCAGAGAGATCCTCAGCATCTTCATCTCTGTTACCTCCACCTCTGTTTCCTGTCTTTTTCTCTAGACCAATCAGCCTGGCCGCTCTCACCATGGTTTTGTACACTTTCCCTTTCATTTTAACTGAAACTCTTCTATCACACATCACATCTGATACTTTTCTCCACCCGTTCCAGCCTGCCTGCACACGCTTCTACACCTCTTTTCCACACTCTCCAGTGCTATAGACTGTTGATCCTAAGTACTTTGATAGATTTAATGTAAATGATAATAAAAAACTAAACTAAGAACTCTCTGGAGCTTTGCAAACCTTGGACAATCTTTTGCATGGTGAGCAAGAACCATTGGTTCAAAGCCTGTAAATAAACTACTACATCGCAGTTTTGGCGAGAAATAAGAATTTCTATTGAGTTGAGAAACAAACCCAAAATAAAGCAGAAAATGTTTGCCAGATTAATAAAAATTCACATGTTTATTTTTCCAAGACATGTGAACCATGTCTATTACCGCCCATCTTTCTGCACGTGCATTTTGCTAGCCAACATGGCTATCCGAGTGTGCCATCCGTGTGTTTATACATGGCACAGTCATCAATGGTGTAAAGTGATACCTGTCATCAGATAATAAACACAAACTTGTTGAGCATGACTGAGAGCTCCAGCAGCTGATTTTATTCTGTGGAGGCACACACTAAATTACCTACACACTCCACACTGTCTTTCTCTGCACCGGTAAGTGCCTGCAGGACTCTTCACATTATCAAACGTCTCACATCCTAGCAATGGTGTGAGCTGTTTAGCTAACGGCGCAGACTTAAATTTCAGCCAGACTGATACAAAGTGAGACGAAGGAATGTGAAAGTTGTATTTAAATGTTTTAAAACTTTCTATTTTCAATTGAACTGGTTCTGTACTTTAACGTCCAGATGATTTTACAGATGAGATTTTTCTGATGACCTTTGTAATCTTCTTTTAGCAGTTCAAATTAAATACGTTATTCATCCCGTACATCTGCATCTTAAATCCACCAAAGACACTTTTGAGGACAGTGAGGTGAAGATTCTAAGTAGAGAGAAATGATGGTTTAAAAGAGGGGTGAAGGAAGCCATCTTTGTGATGAAAGAAAATCACTCACTGAATCGGAGTGGAGGCGTTAGATACATTTTGCCCGGTATCTATAGCAGCCTTTTGAAGCCATGGACTAAAGATGACACCTCGTGACCCAGTTTCACGCCTCTCGTTAGCAGGAATTTCTATTCACTAGGCTTTTAGCATTTGTATATTAGGTTTGTTTACTGGTCTGTGGCTACAATAGGAGCCATTCACGGCCATCTTAAGTAACACAGGCTCATTGGACGAGCCCTTCTTACTATTTTTTTACCTTTCACTCAGGTTAGTATAAATGGATCCAGGTTTCAGTCCATTTCATTCAGATTGAAAATGATTTCTGGATGGAAGTCGAAACGTCTCGTTGAAGAATTAAACTGTCCAGGAGACTTTTTGAAACTTTTTCTACTGTTGAGGGATGAATAACGTATTTAATTTGAACTGCTAAAAGAAGATTACAAAGGTCATCAGAAAAATCTATTTTGTAAAATCATCTGGAAGTTAAAGTACAGAACCAGTTCAATTGAAAATAGAAAGTGGATCACTCCTGGATGAATGAGGGACTACACGGATTCATCCCTCAACAGAAAAATTTGGGTGCTGCATTATACCGCAGAAGGCTGCCATGACGGCACCTATAGAGGGAGAAATAGGGGGTTTAGGTGTCTTCTTCAAGAACACTTAGACATGAGCTCAGTGGGATTGGATCCAAAGAATTTTTGGAGAACTTTAGGTTAAAGGGTGAACATTTTACCACTGAGCCATTGCCACCGCCCTCACAGTTGCATTTTTATAGCAAAATCCTTGCTCTTCATGACTTCTTCTGCACAGCACTGTGTGCGCTTCGAATCAGACACAAATGTTATTAAACGATTAAGTCTCTCCGTCCGTCCGTCCGTCCGTTCCGTCGTCTTCCGTCTTCCGGGGGCAGCAGCCTCAGTCGGGAGGCCCAGGCTTTTCTCACCCCAGCTGCATCCTCCAGCTCACCTGGAAGGATCCCGAGTCAATGCCCAGCCAGCTGTGAGACATAGTCTCTCCAGCGGGTCCGGGGTCTGCCTCTTGGTCTCCTCCCGGTGGGACGTGCCCAAAACACCTCACCAGCGAGGCGCTCGGGGGGCATCCTGACCAGATGCCCGAACCACCCCATCTGGCTCCTCTCGACCTGGAGGAGGAGCGGCTTGAAACCGAGCTCCTCACCCGATCTCTGAGTGAAAGCCCTGCCACCCTGCAGAGGAAGCTCATTTCGGCTGCTTGTATCCGTGATCGCATTCTTTCGGTCACAACCCACCGCTGGTGACCATAGGTGAGGGTTGTAACATAGATCCTGGTTACCATGGTGAGGGTAGCAACGTAGATCCTGGTTACCATGGTGAGGGTAGCAACGTAGATCCTGGTTACCATGGTGAGTGTTGGAACGTAGATCCTGGTTACCACGGTGAAGGTAGGAACGTAGATCCTGGTTACCACGGTGAGGGTAGGAACGTAGATCCTGGTTACCACGGTGAGGGTTGGAACGTAGATCCTGGTTACCATGGTGAGGGTAGGAATGTAGATCCTGGTTACCATGGTGAGGGTAGGAACTTAGATCCTGGTTACCGTGGTGAGGGTAGGAACGTAGATCCTGGTTACCATGGTGAGGGTAGGAACGTAGATCCTGGTTACCATGGTGAGTGTTGGAACGTAGATCCTGGTTACCACTGTGAAGGTAGGAACGTAGATCCTGGTTACCATAGTGAGGGTAGGAACGTAGATCCTGGTTACCACGGTGAGGGTAGGAACGTAGATCCTGGTTACCACGGTGAGGGTAGGAACTTAGATCCTGGTTACCGTGGTGAGGGTAGGAACGTAGATCCTGGTTACCATGGTGAGGGTAGGAACGTAGATCCTGGTTACCATGGTGAGTGTTGGAACGTAGATCCTGGTTACCACGGTGAAGGTAGGAACGTAGATCCTGGTTACCATAGTGAGGGTAGGAACGTAGATCCTGGTTACCACGGTGAGGGTAGGAACGTAGATCCTGGTTACCACGGTGAGGGTAGGAACGTAGATCCTGGTTACCACGGTGAGGGTTGGAACGTAGATCCTGGTTACCATGGTGAGGGTAGGAATGTAGATCCTGGTTACCATGGTGAGGGTAGGAACTTAGATCCTGGTTACCGTGGTGAGGGTAGGAACGTAGATCCTGGTTACCATGGTGAGGGTAGGAACGTAGATCCTGGTTACCATGGTGAGTGTTGGAACGTAGATCCTGGTTACCACGGTGAAGGTAGGAACGTAGATCCTGGTTACCATGGTGAGGGTAGGAACGTAGATGCTGGTTACCATGGTGAGGGTAGGAACGTGGATCGACTTGTAAATCGAGAGCTTTGCTTTTCGGCTCAGCTTTCTCTTTACCACGACGGACCGATGTAGTGTCCTAAGTTTCTCTGAAAGACAAAATGTTTTCATCCACTTATTTTCTGTATCTGTTGAACATTTATCAGGAGTTTTTCTTTAATTGGGCTCAAATGACAGACTGAACAACACAAAAACCCGATTTCAGGAATCCAGAAACTCTGCGATACGACATAACCCAGATAAATCAAAGTACCGTAATATGATACTTACGATCATTTAGAACACTGTAGAAATGAAGTTTCTAAGGATAGTTGTGACAAATACCTCCCAAATTTAGAGATTTCTACTTCATATTTTAAAATGTTAAATCTTTAGAGATATAAAGTAGGTACTTTGGTCCAGTAAAAAAAATGGCTCCTGTAAATTCTCTAAAAAAGAAACTGTAATAAACGCTACCGTACTGGCGGTGCAATGCTACATGTATTTGTGCCGAGCTATTTCAGTAAGGGCAAGGGTTGGTGCAGCGCTGTGCATGGATGATCGATAACTCAAGCCTCCTCCTCTGGCTTTTCCCAATTTGGAGGAGCATCGGTTACACTCCGAGTCTCTCCAGAAAAAAAAGATGGTGGCGCTGTTAAATCAGGAGCTTCTTCTTTCCGCTCAGCTCCTTCTTGACTGAGTCTTACTTACTGATGCCCCAGTCTTCTAGTAGATCTACCCCTCCACTCCAATCTCGACTCCCTCTATAATAAAACAGTCCAAGCAGCTTACTCGGATAAGAGAAGTGTCCATAGACATGTTAGTCTGTAGTTTACAGTTAACGTGAAATGTTTCTGATCTAAGACTTGGTTGACCTTTGTAGTTTCAGTGAATATTGGGTTGTACGTGTTGTTGTTGGAGACAGTATCTTCATTGGGCTTTGAAAATCAATTCTTCTTTTTTTTGGCATTTACCTTCAGGGGGCGCCACAGCAAGTCAGTTTCTTCCATCTAACCCTATCTGCTGCATCCTCTTTGGTCACACCAACTATCTTCATGTCTTCCTTCCCTGCGTCCATGAACCTCCTCTTTGGTCTTCCTCTAGCCCTCTTTCCTGGTGGTTCCAAATCCAGCATCCTTCTTCCGATGCACTCTCTCTCTCTCCTCTGCACATGTCCAAACCATCTCAGTCTGGCCTCTCTGACTTTATTTCCAAAACCTCTAACATGTGCTGTTCCTCTGATCCTGTCCATCCTGGTCACTCCCAGAGAGATCCTCAGGATCTTCATCTCTGCTACCTCCATCTCTGTTTCCTGTCTTTTTTTCTGCACCTCTGTCTCTAGACCAATCAGCATGGCCGCTCTCACCACACTGTCTCTAGACCAATCAGCATGGCCGCTCTCACCACGGTTTTGTACACTTTCCCTTTCATTTTAGCTGAAACTCTTTTGTCACACATCACACCTGATACTTTTCTCCACCCGTTACCGCCTGGCTGCACATGCTTCTGCACCTCTTTTCCACACTCTCCATTGCAATTACAAAACTGTTATTGAAAAAGACAAGAGAAGACCAGGAGGACATGAATCTCTTTTAAACTCCAGTTTACTAGGTTTTGTAATGAGCGGACATGTAGAGATCTCAAACCATTTTGGTTTTCAGAACTTGTCTTACCTCCAATCACAACGTGCATTCATCACCCCCCTGAAGAAGGATACCACTTTACTGATGATTTTCAAGTTTAATAGCATTAAACCATCAATTTCACCGTAAGAGCTGGGGAAATACTCAAGAAAACAGTGTGTTTTATCTGAAACTCTTCTTTCACACATCACTCTTTGGTGATGATACTTTTTTCCACCTGTTTCGTCCTGTCTGCATACGCTTCTTCACCTCTTTTCCACACTCTCCATTGCTCTGGACTGTTGATCCTGAGTACTTACAATCTTCCACCTTCTTTATCTCTTCCCCCTGTAACCTCACTTTTCCATTTGGATCCCTCTCTTTCACACACATGTACTCTGTTTTACTCTGACTAATCTTCATTCCTCTTCTTTCTAGTGCAAACCTCCACCTCTCCAGCTTTTCCTCCACCTCTTCCCTCCTCTCACTACAGATCACAATGTCATCTGTTTAGCTATTTACAGTTACATCAATGTATATCTATATAAATGTGTGTATTTATGTAAAATAAATACAGGTGTGTGTAAATACACTTATATATATGCCAAAAATGTGAGCAACACTTTTAAAGAAGTTTTTAAAGAACTGAAAAATGGTTTAAGACCTCTGCAGTGGGCTATAATTTGTCCAGATTTACTGGCCATTGCCGCAGAGTTACAGTAGTTAAAATGTACCGATGAAACACGAGCATCAGTAACTTACATTTTATGAGCGGGGGCATTAAAAACGTGTCGATGTTTGGAGGCATCTGTTTGTAGTTGTTCAGCTATGGCCTGTGGCTCTTTACCAACTGCCAGCTAGTTACCTCTGAAGCTTCTATAAATTTATCATCACTGTGATATTCCAACAAAAAGCTAACAAAATGCAACAGAAGGATGATCTTAGATTTATATGTTTGTTTTCTTCCACTCTTCTGGTGGCAATATTTTAGTGTGAGACAGAGCTGGCATGGTGCCATTACAAGCTGTTAAACCAAAATGTTTTTCACCATTTTGGTGTTTGCATTAGTTTGCATTTTTAAAATCTGGGATTAAATTACGATTGAGATTGATGGAGCCCTGGAATCATATCTGTCGCACATAAAAATATTCATAACACAATAGTTATGAAATATTACTAAAGCTTTTTAACAAACCAGGGAGTGTGAAAGTCCGACTATTGCTCATCCACCTGCCTGTCGAATAGCACGCACACTCCATCTCTTCCTGCACTATGTGAGAAACCAGAGCAGGTTCAGGGATTTTAATTTGGATCCCTCTTTGATACCACTGCGGTGAGACGTTCCAGGCAGGTTCCACCTGGAACAAAAAATCTGCAAGGTGATTAATAGACGTGATTAAATATTTGTGAACAAACCAAAACCAACCCAAAACTCTATGAGCGTCCTCCGCAGGGTTGTTGGGCTTTCACTCTACGATCGGGTGAGGAGCTCTGCCATCCGGGCGGAGGTCTGTGTCGAGCCCTGCCTCCACTAGGTCGAGAGGAGCCAGTATCTGGTTCGGGTATCTGGTCAGGATGCCCCCAAGCGCCTCGCTGGTGAGGTGTTTTGGGGACGTCGCACCGGGCGGAGACCACGAGGCAGACCCCGGATTTGCTGGAGAGAGTAAGTCTCACAGCTGTCCGAGGAACGACTTGGGATACTCCGGGTGAGCTGGACGATGCAGCCGGGGAGAGTGAAGCCTGGGCTTTCTATCTGAGGCTGTTGCACCCGTGACCCGGCTCTGGATGAGTGGAAGACGACGGAACAGAACAAATAGAACGGAACAATTAGAATATTTAAAGTTTTAAAAAATGTTTCTGTTTATACGCTCATTTGGATTTTGATTTTTATTTTGAATTTCTTTGAGCAGACAAGTAAACTACTTCCTCACAGAGAAGACAATTTATAGATTCCTTCCTTTCCTCTTAGAGGTTGTTTTCTGTATTCCCACTCGATGCCTCCAGCTCTTGTGTTGAAAGCAGCTCTGGGATTTCTTCCAGCGAGCTCGGTGTGCAGGAGATGTGCAGGGAGAAGGATGTGTTGACTTCCCCCTGTGGATTATGTTCCATCAACTCTCTTTACCCAGCTGAGAGGTTGCTGTTCGCCTTGTCCTCTGCCATCCGCTCTCAAACTAACTACCTCTTAGGTGGAAATGTGCACATCTTGATGCACCCATTCCCCGTAGCCAAAGGAAATTAATTAATAATCCGAAGAAAAAGTCAACTGTATAGATTTTCTGTTTTTCTTGGATGTGTTTGGGTGAGGTCATGGCTTTTCAACAGAAATATTTTAATTACTGAAGTATTGGAACTCTGCCGTCATCTTTTCTATCTCATAACCCTCTCACCTGCCACCAGAGGGAGCCCTGGACCTGTCTACCTCTCCTGGATTCCAGCCTGATCCTAAACACCTGGGTGATTAGCATGGAACCAATCACTTGTGCATTGTCAGCCTGCTGCCTATATAAAGACAATCACCCCAGACTTTCTTGTTGCAAGTCAGCCTTCAGTTACTGGCACTAGGTGCCCTGAAACCTATTGTCGTAGAGCTGAAGTTGTTCTAACTAGACTTAGACTTGGGCACTGCGCCCTGGCGGAGAGTTTGAAATTAGTCGGCAAACATCCTAGTGGGCTGTGTGAGTGTGAAAACGCTAAATCGGTTGCTCATGTAATGTTGTCATGCAGCAAATACAATCGAGAAAGAAGACATCTTTTTGTTCAGTTGGCAGACACAGGGTTGGCCGTTTTTTCGCTCAAGTCGATGTTGTTTTCGGTGGAAGGGCAAGTTGGAGAAGCCGTGCTTTTTTATCTGCGCCGCACTGGCCTTTTTTCAAGAATCTAATACAGTTGGATTCTTGAGAATCTAACTGTGGATTTTCTAGACTCTAGCTGTAGATTGGTCTGCCTGTGGAGGGCAGCATTGCGCACTCGAGCGTATAGCCTGCCGGAAACGATTTGAAGGAGAAGAAGAAGACTTTCTTGTTGGGTCATTACCATCCCTTCAAGCCTTAAAGCCTTACCAGACTTGTGTTAATAAACCTTGTTTTGACGTCCTGCAATTGGGTCTTCCTCCTTCTACATAATAAACCCTGACATTCTAGATGTCATAAAAAAACATGTTGACCTTCTGGAAGGAAGGCAACTTCAGGCGTTTTATCCATCAAGACTTTTTCCATGTCCAGATTTTTAATCTGAGGATCTCCAAACTCTAACCAAGCCAGGGAATTTCAAATTTACGTTTTTAGGGGACTTGTCCGTAGTTGAGTTAGATAAGTTGTCCTCTTCATTGTTCTCCCTGCTTTGGCCAGGCTCTGGTTAAAGATCCAGACCACCCAAAGAGTTACAAGTCTCTAAAATATTCCATTAGGTTGCATGTCTGTGCGACCTATTGGAACCTGTCCAGGCTTTATCCGGGCTCATTCTGAACCTTTTGCTTTATCTAGTCACTGCAAGCTGAATCCCTCACATTCAACCAATTTTAAAAATAAATGTTTGTTTTTCTTCAAATAAGTGAACCTAAATGTTCAAAAGATACATATTGTCAATCTGAAAGGAGTTTTAGAATTTTTTAAAAAACATTTGTTTTTTTGATAATTTTCTGAAAATAAGAAAAATTTTACAAGATAAGTCTTTGGCTTTTAAATTTTTTTATTCATTTATCGTCAATAAACTTATAACCATGATCACTTTTTCTTGTCTAATAAGATGAAATAATTCACTTCTAAAAATTCTATCTCCATTTATTTAATCAATAAACTACCACATCCACCTTCTCACAGACTTTACAGAGAAAATTTGTCGCCGAGGGGCTTTTTTTTTATACTTAATGAACAGTCGGGTGCTTTTCCGCACAGAGGATCTACTAATTTATGTATTCATTCTTTTTTGTCTTGACTACAAAGGCAGAACATGTCCCAGTTCTTCCTATATTTCCCTCAACTGCTGGTTGGATTTTTGTTGCCAAGCGAGTTGTGCTAACTTGCTAGAACCTGCTCACTCTTTGAACATGTCTCTGCTGATTTTTTTTTTTTCTTTATTCTTGTCATTGTCCATCAATATGCTGGTGTTTTGGTATGCTCCTTTTAATAGTTCCCATATTTCTGAGCACGTAAGAGGACTTTCTCCAGCTTTGAATAACTTCTCGCTGAAATGAGTTGACTGCTGTTTGATTTTTGTATAAGAACACTTTGTGCAGCTTGTGCTTTCACACTGCCAAATATTTTAGTAAATTCTCTTTGATGCAAGAGTAACATCCCTTATAAAAGAATTCTCCTGTAAAACTAACCCTTTCATAGCGATGTTGACTTGAAGTTATCATACATCAGTACGACACACTTTAAATAGAAGCTAAACTCTCCTCCAGCCAAACATATTTTGTTGATCAAATGAGTAATAAAGTTCTAAACGAGCCGTCTCTTGTTACTACTTAATTTAGAGCGTTTTATGGCAAAATTTAAAAGACTTATACATATGGCTACTTCAGATTAGTTGTGAAATACATTCAATTGTTCACTATTAACAGTGGTGGATGAAGTACTCACTTTTTGTACTTAAGTAAAAGTACAGATAATTAGGGAAAAAAATACTTAAGTAAAAGTATCAATAAAAAAATCTACTTAAGTAAAAGTACAAAAGTAATTCATGTAAATTTTACTTTTTAAGTAAAAAGTAAAAGTATTCGACCATAATTTAAATGTTGTTTTTTGTGCTGTAGGGTCACAGCACAAAAACTGTGACCCTAAGAAGACCCCCCCCCCCCTCTTGCTCCTACCCTCCCACCCCCCGCTGCCGCCTTTTTTGGTCCACAAAAAGAAAGGGGACAATTCAAGCTATCCCCTTGCAGGGCCTGCGAATGGGCACCAAAATGCACAAAAATGACCCTATATTGGCTTTGTCAATGACCTCACGCCAACCCCCCGCCCCACCATCCCCATTTTTAGAAAATCCCAGACCCGCCCTTGCTCTGTGTAATGATGGCTCAACTTTTTATTTAGAAGTAAACACAACGAACAACGATCTTCTGACTCTTTTTAATTTGTATTAGATTTGATGTTAGGTTTTTGGCGCTGAATTAATGTGGAAAATGTTAACTCTCGAATCTCTGATTGGTCCTCGATTCATTACTTCTTCTCCCGATCAACTGCTCCTTTTGATTTTGGCGATGCGGCTTCAAGATGCGCTAAAAAAAAAAAAAAAAACTGTATATTTTTCAAATTTCTGAACGAAAATGTAACAAAAAATGTAAAACATATTTTTAAAAAGTAGCGAAGTAAAAGTACAGATATTTGCTCTAAAAATGTAGTGAAGTAAAAGTACCGGTCTTAAATTTTACTTAAGTAAAGTACAGATACACAATTTTTTTACTTAAGTACAGTAACGAAGTACATTTACTTCGTTACGTTCCACCACTGATTATTACTAAAGTTTATGAAATAGGTTAGCCGGAGGCATTTTTGGAAGCCCTAGTGTCGACTTATTCTTGTTATGTAAGCTTGTTCTATTCCGTCATCTTTCCCTTATCTGGGGCTGGATCGCAGGGGCAACAGCCTCAAACGGAAAACCTGAGCTTGTTTCACCCGCCTGGATCCTCTAGCTTACCTTGTGAGACATAGTCTCTCCAGAAGTCTGGGGTCTGTCTCTGGGTCAACTGCCGGTTAGATGTGCCTGAAACACCTCATCAGCAAGGCGTTTGTAGGGCATTCTAACCAGATGCCCGACCACCCTATCTGGCGTCTCTCAACCTAGAGAAGCAGCGGCTCTACTCCCCAGCAAACACAGAATCTCCAGGGAACGTTAGCCTGAGGTTTTCTAAAAGTTTGTTTTTACCTAACCAAACCTAACGTTCTCTAAACATTAGTTGGTGGTTATTTTTTAACCTAACCTTCCCAGAACGCTGAGAGAACCAAAATCCAAATGTTATGGGTAAAATTAAGGTCAGAGGAACATTCTGAAAACCAAAAAAATAATGTTTGAACCTTTAGAGAACCAAAAGGAACCGGGGTGATTCCCTTTTAACAGACGGCAGGGTGCTCAGAAGAGAGGAATCAGGAATCATCCCCAGGTGAACCTAATTAGGTTGATTAGGAATATCCAGGGCTCCCTCTAGTGGCAGGTGAGGGATCCTGACAGGTACGACCCTTCAAAATACTTCGGGAAGCTTGTTTAAAGGTTAAATATTATGATAATAAAAATTACTAACACATTTTTATTGCATGTAATCACTATGATATATTCAATTTTAAGATAGTGTCTTAAAGTAGCAGCTCAAACCAACATGGCTGCTGCAATGGTCCTTTACGTGTTTGAGGCAAGAACATCTCTGGTTTGATGGGTTTAGATATTCCACTGCCTGACGTCTAGTCTGCTTAAGGAGGAACTTTCTCATAAAACTAATGTTATAAACCATCGTCCTACCTAAAATTTGCCTCCAGCTGGCAGTCACAGATATCTTTTCCTTTGGAAAATCATTGGCCTGACAACCTGCCACCTAAGTCAGACAGAATGATTTTCTCAATAATTGGAATCTTGCAGACTTTCTAACAGCTCGGCTGCATTTATAAAATAACTCACATGTAAGAAAGTACATCTAACATGAGCAATTCTCCAATCCATGATACGTTTCTACAAAGCTACAAAACCATATGGTGAACTTTTTGCATGTGGTACTAAAAAAAAAATGGAAATGAAATTATCGCCTAAAAATGAAAAACACCCAAAGAAATTTCACAGACATGGTTTTTTGATTAAAAAAAATAAACGGTCGATATGCTCAGCGGTTCATATGTCTTCTAATTACTATCCAAGGTCAGGCCACTGGAGCAACGAAGTGTAGACTTTATTTTTCAGGCCACTTCTCTTAGGCTGCATTACATATCAATAAAGAATCGAGATTGAATTATCAATGCCCGCTATTACTTAATGACTTTAGTTAACTTTTTTTGTCTCCCTAAACTCCTCTATCACACATACAGCACATTTGACCGCTGTTTTACAGTCCTTATATGGTCCTTATACTTGTCCTCCATTGTTGTAACACATTTTTCTGCCACTTTAGGCTTCTTCCTATGGTTCCACAGTTTGTTTTTTCTATCTGTAACCAGATGTGCGAGGGAGGATAGCTATGAAAATGTCTAAATTAATTTACAGTAATTGAGCCACTCAAATCCATACAACACAATCTAACTTCTTTCTTTGTGTTCTTTGTGTCATGATCCCCTCTCCTGCCGTCAGAGGGAGCCCTGGATGTTCCTCGTCACCCTAAATAGGGACACCTGAAATTGATTCCTGATGCCACACATCTGTGGACCCTGCCATATATTTAAATGCAATCACCCCGTACTTCCCTGCCGGGTCATGCCATTCCTTCCAGCCAGGTCGTCCTGGCTGGAAGGTTGCCTGACCATGAATACATTCTGACAATAACCTTTTACCATGCCACTGAAACTGCATTTACCTAATGAGATAAAACACACCGTTTTATCTCATTTAGATTAGATTCCCTGAACGCAAGGTCGATAGTTTGTGAAGACTTTTTTGGTCACTATGAAAATCAAAAGACTTGTTTCATAATTTACATTTTACTGCCTCTCAATAAAACATAGATCACATATTGTTGCCAATAATATACAAAGTGTTTATTAACTGAGTGTATGGATTAACAGATTGATCATCGTTTCCCAGTTGACTGGAACCATGATTGCTTCATCGTCATGCTGATGATTTCTTCCAAACTAAAATTGAACCAGACAAATAATACAACATTTGCTTTTAATAGTCAGAATGAACACGCTTGTTCCGTTTGCCTAATTCCTCCTGATCAGCTCAACAAAAAACAAGCTTTATTTTTTGCCTTATGTGAGAAGTAATGTTAGCAGCTCCACGGCTCGTTTTAACTTTTCTATTCTCACTGACATGCAAACCACGGACAATGTGACTGCAGAGTTCTTTTTCTTGTTATTGTACCTCAGCCAATAAAACATCAAAGTCGTGGCTTCCCAGTTCTCAGCCAGCCATTAATGATGCTGCCTCACTTCTATGCAGCCATTGTGCAGAACAAGACAGAAAAAAAGAGCCAGTTGTTAATTGTGTCATGTTTCGCCAGGAAATTTGGCACGATCATTTGTCAACA
The DNA here is from genome assembly GCA_902685375.1 of Neostethus bicornis. Classification (NCBI taxonomy): domain Eukaryota; kingdom Metazoa; phylum Chordata; class Actinopteri; order Atheriniformes; family Phallostethidae; genus Neostethus; species Neostethus bicornis. Next base: position 4,519,659 of record LR738552.1, read on the forward strand.
TTTAATGTCCTCCGTGACTTCGATTAGCTCTGAACATGTGACTGAAATTTTCTTTTTTTTGGTCTAGTTTTCATGTTGGTTGTTAATTAGGCTGTTCATTTGAAGTCTAATCAACAGTGGATTTCAGCTTCCGTCTTTGTAAACTCAACTTAATTAGGCTCGCTGGACAACTAGCTCAGTGTTAATGCTACCATAGAGTACACTCTCCATTGCTCCGGACTGTTAAGTATCTAGGATCAACAGTCCAGAGCAATGGAGAGTGTGGAAAAGAGGTGAAGAAGCGTGTTCAGGCAGGCTGGAACGGGTGGAGGAAAGTATCAGGTGTGATGTGTGACAGAAGAGTTTCAGCTAGAATGAAAGAGAAAGTGTACAAAACCGTGGTGAGAGCGGCCATGCTGATTGGTCTAGAGACAGTAGCACTGAAGAAAATACAGGCAGCAGAGATAGAGGTAGCAGAGATGAAGATGCTGAGGATCTCTCTGGGAGTGACCAGGATGGACAGGATTAGAAATTAGTACATCAGGAGAACAGCACATGTAAGGGGTTTTGGGGATAAAGTTCGAGAGGCAAGACTGAGATGGTTTGGACATGTGCAGAGGAGAGAGAGAGAGTACATTGAAAGAAGGATGCTGGATTTTGAACCACCAGGAAAGAGGGCTAAAGGAAGACCAAAGAGGAGGTTCATGGACGCAGTGAAGGAAGACATGAAGATAGTTGGTGTGACCGAAGAGGATGCAGCAGATAGGGTTAGATGGAAGAAACTGACTTGCTGTGGCGCCCCCTGAAGGGAAATGCCGAAAGGAGAAGAAGAAGTGTTATTCAGACAATCTCATACAACGTTGTGAATGGCAAGTAATTACAAGTTTGAAAGTGAAAGGTTAAATAGTTTGATGGAGGATGGTAAGAATGATTTTCTGTACCGTTCCTTTGAGCAGCGGGGTTGCAGGAGTCTGTTGCTGAAGCTGCTCTTAAGATGGTCCACAAATTCATGGAGAGGGTGGGCGGGATTTAGCATGATTGAGGACATTTTGCATGAATGCATGAATGAAACAGAATTATTTTTTTTTATGTCTCTGTTATGGAAATGAAATTCAAACCTGGTAATACCTTCCAAAAAGTTATTTTAATATTTAATCATCATATTTAATCATCACATCCTAATTAAGTTCATTGATTTTCTTCATAGCATCGGAATTGATGTTCCGTTCCGTTCCGTCATCTTCCGCTTGTTCCGGGGTTGGGTCGCGGGGGCAACAGCCTCAAGCGGGCAGCCCAGGCCTCTCTCACCCCGGCTGCATCCTCTAGCTCACCTGGAAGGATCCCAAGTCTTTCCCCGGCCAGCTGTGAGACATAGTCTCTCCAGCGGGTCCGGGATCTGCTCCTTGGTCTCCTCCCGGTGGGACGTGCCCGAAACACCTCGCCCGCGAGGCACTCGGGGGGCTTCCTGACCAAATGCCCAAACCACCCCATCTGGCTCATCTCGACCTGGAGGAGGAGCGGCTCGATACCGAGCTCCTCCCGGATGTCAGAGCTCCTCACCCGATCTCTGAGTGAGAGCCCAGCCACCCTGCGGAGGAAGCTCATTTCGGCCGCTTGTATCCGCGATCTCATTCTTTCGGTCACCACCCACAGCTGGTGACCATAGGTGAGGGTAGGAACGTAGATCGACTTGTAAATGGAGAGCTTTGCTTTTCGGCTGAGCTCTCTCTTTACCACGACGGACCGATGCAGCGTTGTTATTGTATACGGAATTGATGTTCGTTATTGTAAAACATCATCTGTAAACAGCGATAAACTTACACTTGCTAGTTACGACTAACTTCTAACCCATGTCACAGAAGACCGGTGTGGGGTTCAAATTACAATCCTAGGGCTGAAACGTTGCACACTGACCAGGCGTGGCTACGTGCATAATGGGGTTACCCCGGAGGAAAACTCACGGGTACCAAAAGTTCAATATTAAAAAAAAACTAAAAAAAAACAGAGTTCATCTAAATATTAAAAAGATGGCACCAATGGCATGCAGCTCATTTGGTAGTGATTATTTGTCTAATGAGAGCCAGGAAAAGTTTTCTTGAAGCTGAGCTGCTTCCGAATAGTCCGCTAATCCCCAGTCTGATTTATAATTAATAAATAGTTTTACAAAATTTTTGGCATGTTTTCTTCACCGTTCAAACAGCAGCCACATTGCATCAATAAACCAGCAGCCACTTGACAACGTCAGAACATTTCTGTTTACTTCTCCTCTCGTTCGTTTGAGAAAGACTCGACGGGGGGGTTAAAGGTCTATGTATCAACAAGAAGACTTAATGAGTTAGCTTGCCGGGCTCACACAAGCTTTACCCCCATGGCTGCACCTCTTTAATTCATAACTGGACCTTTCTGTTCACTTCCTTTTTGTTTGGCATGGTGACATGACAGTGGCGGCTGGTGACGTGTGGCGCAGGGGCGCCGCCCCCCTGACCTGATCACCAAAATATATATATATATATCTATATATACATATACAAACATGTATGTGTTTATAAGTATGCAAAACTGTCGAGTGTGAAGATTACATGCATTTTAATAATGTTTTACACCGTTTTATTTTATTTTATTTTCTTACTTCCTGTGCAAACCGGAACGAGGGTGCGGGGTAGGTACGCCCTACCAGGAAAACCTATTAGTGTGTATGTGGCTTCCGGTTTTTATGGAAAAAACGTGACGTCAGCTCTAAAATTTTTTCCATTCATGTGTATTGCAAACCATAACCACGCCCCCGGGGCGCAGATATTTTCCGCCCATCCGGTGTGTGATAGGTTATCCTCTCTGTCAGTCTGTTACATGAACCAATCAATTAGCTATAAGCTGACCTATAAATCCAACCCACGCCACGCCCTTTCTTTTCAATGCGGAATTCTGGGAGTCTTCATCATGGCGTCGGAAGCTAGTTCAGTTGCTAACAATGCTAGTGGCTTTTTAAAAGAGGATTCAGTGTCGTCCCTTCTACAGAATCCGTTTTCTAAGCGTTCTAAAGAAGAAAAAAGGAGAGTGAAGGAGCTTGGACCGGACACCCCAGATTTGACTGTGCAACAAAACAGTAGAGATCGCGGCCGCTTTTATGTGAGAGGATAATGAAGGTCTATGAAAAGTGGCGGTGGCTAACTTGATGAGAAACACTTTTTTTTTGTTTCCCCTGCTTATTGTTTAGTTCAGCAGCAACTGAAAAGGTGTGGATATCAACAGGGGTGAGTGACTTGAAGCATTTGTCTAAAAAGTGCAAACGTCACGAAACTTGCTGCACCCATCTTGATAGTAGCTATAAGCTAGGTGTTTTTGGCAGTAGTAACATCCTGGCACAATTAAATGAAGGCTACCGAACTGGCATAAGGAAACATAATGAAGAAGTCACCAAAAACAGACACATATTGTCACAAATAATTTTATATTTATTTTATATAAATATATTTATATATACTTTTATATAATATATCTAAAAAAAATTTTTTGTGTGTGTTTGAAAAATGTGCGCCGCCCCAGTTTTTTTTACCACCAGCCGCCACTGTGACATGATAGTGTCAGAACGTCGTTTTTCTTCACGTCTTTCTGGTCTCGATTTGAGTACGAACGCCCGCAGTAAACCAGTACTAACCACATGAAGGTAACCATGTGTTTACCTTTACCAAGTTTCCAACCATCCAGGCTTTGATCTTTTAAATGAACCAATCTAAATCAATAATGAAAAAAATATATATCCGTTCTGTTCCGTCGTCTTCTGCTCATCCAGGGCCAGGTCGCGGGGGCAACAGCCTCAGACGGGAAGCCTAGGCTTCTCTCATCCCGGCTGCATCCTCCAGCTCACCTAAAAGGATCTCGAGTCGTTCCCCGGCCAGTGTGAGACATAGTCTCTCTAACAGATCTGGGGTCTGCCTCTTGGTCTCCTCCCGGTGGAACGTCCCCAAAACACCTCACCAGCAAGGCGCTCGGAGGCATCCTGACCAGATGCTTGAACCACCCTATCTGGCTCCTCTCGACCTGGAGGAGGAGCGGCTCGACACCAAGCTCCTCCCGGATGGCAGAGCTCCTCACCCGATCTCTGAGTGAGAGCCCAGCCACCCTGCGGAGGAAGCTCATTTCGGCCGCTTGTATCCGCGATCTTATTCTCTTGGTCACCACCCACAGCTGGTGACCATAGGTGAGGGTAGGAACGTAGATCGACTTGTAAATCGAGAGCTTTGCTTTTCAGCTCAGCTTCTCTCTTAATACGACAGATCGATGCAGCATCCTAGTTATTGCTGATGCCGCATCGATCCACCTGTCAATCTCCCGCTCCATCCTTCCCCCACTCGAGAACAAGACCCCGAGATACTTAAACTCCTCCACTTGGGGCAGGACCCTGTCCTTGACCCACAGGGGGCATTCCACGCTTTTCCGGGCGAGGACCATGGTCTCGGATTTGGAGGCGCTAATTCCCATCCCGGCCGCTTCACATCTCTGAGTGAGAGCCCAGCCACCCTGCGGAGGAAGCTTATTTCAGCCGCTTGTATCTGCGATCTCATTCTTTCGGTCACCACCCACAGCTGGTGACCAAAGGTGAGGGTAGGAACGTAGATCCACTTGTAAATCGAGAGCTTTGCTTTTCGGTTCAGCTCTCTCTTTACCACGACGGACCCGTCTATGGAAAAAAAATGACATAACCCGGTCTAATCTCTTAAATCGATCTGTTAAATTCGTATTACATTCACAGTGACGTCTTTGTTTGTGTCTGGTTGTAAGGAAGGCCGTTGAGAGATCTATCGAAGCATTTATTTGATGATAATATTTATGCGTTGAGCGCGCTGAGCTCGATAACCCACACCGACTGCTTAATCAGTAACACACTGTAAAAGCAGCAAGCACCTTCAGCTTAACTGATAAAACATAAACCAGAGTCATTGATTCTGATAATAAAATATTACACCCTAAATGAGATGTTAGAGCTTGAAGCGGGTTTGTCCAGCCAAGCTTCATGGTATTTAGTCATAAAACATCATTTTTAGGACATTATTGGTTTACTTATTAATAAAAATCAGTTTATCTCTCAATAAGGATGTAAACACATGGAGATAAGAAGCAGAAAAATGTATTTTAAATTTGGCTTTTTTTTTTTATTTTTATGCCTCTACCTAGAAAATGGGGAGTAGGCATTGAGCACTCAGGCTGTTCGTGCACCCGTCCTTCTGTAACGCATTTGTGAAAATAATATTTCCCTAGTTTATGCAGCCGAGGATCTGACCGCCAGGTTCCCCGCCGTAGGCTGCCAACCATCTCCTCCTTCACCCGACCCCTATGGCCCCTCCTGCAGGTGGTGAGTCCGCTGGAAGGGTGGCTCATGTCCCCTGTTCGGGCTGAGCCCGGCCGGGCCCCATGGGTAAAAGCCCAGCCACCAGGCACTCGCTCTTGTGCCCCACCCTCGGGCCTGGCTCCAAGGGTGGGCCCCGGTGACCCGCATCTGGGCAAGGGCAACTTGGCCATGTTTGATAACTTCATAGGGGTATTTTGAGCCACGCTTTGTCTGGCTCCTCACCAAGGACCTGTTTGACTTGGGTGACCCTACCAGGGACATTAAGGCCCGGACATTATAGCTCCTAGGACCATTGGGGCACGCAAACCCCTCCACCGCGATACGGTGGCGGTTCAAGGCGCCCCCGAGCGCCTCGCGGGCGAGGTGTTTCGGGCACGTCCCACCGGGAGGAGACCAAGGGGCAGACCCCGGACCCGCTGGAGAGACTATGTCTCACAGCTGGCCGGGGAACGACTTGGGATCCTTCTGGGTGAGCTGGAGGATGCAACCGGGGTGAGAGAGGCCTGGGCTACCCGTTTGAGGCTGTTGCCCCTGCGACCCGACCCCGGAACAAGCGGAAAATGACAAAACGGAACGGATATTTCCCTAGCGGGGGTAGAATTTAAAATTAAACTGGCTTCAGTTATCCAGTACCCACTATAGATAAACTTAAGGGAGCACCTTTGAGTTAAAAAATTTTTTTAATTAAAAAAAAAAAAAAAAATTTTGAGAGGCCTTGTTAAGATTAGTTGGTTCCGTTCCGTTGTCTACTGCTAATCCGAGACCGAGTCGCGAGGGCACCAATCTCAGATGGGAATCCAAGGCTTCTCTCACCTGAGCTGCATCCATCAGCTCACCCGGAAGGATCCTGAGTCATTCCCTTGCTAGTTGTGAGACAGTTTTTCCAACAGATCTGGGGTCTGTCTCTTGATCTACTCCCAGTGGGACGGGTTCAAAACACCTCACCAGCAAGGCGCTCAGGAGGCATTCTGACCAGATGCCCGAACCACCCCATCTGGCTTCTCTCGACCTGGAGGAGGAGTGGCTCTACTCCAAACTCCTCCCGGATGGCAGAACTCCTCACCCGACCTCTTAGTGAGAGGCTAGTCACCCTTGTCTAGATGTGGGTCACCACGCCTGCTCCCCTGCGGAGCCAAACCTGAGGGTGGGGCGTGAGAGCGAGCTCCTCGTGGTCGGGCTTTTACCCATGTGTTCAGCCGGGCTAAGCCCGAACAGAGGACATGGATCAGCCTTCTAGTGGACTTACCACCTGCAGGAGGGGCCTTCGAAGGTCAGGTGAAGCAGGAAATGGGCAGCAGCCAACGACGGGGACCCTGGCGGTCAGACCCCCGGCTGCACAAGCTAAAAGATTAGTTTGTAATACTAGATTTTAAAAAAGTCCAACGCCGCCTTGATAGTGATGTTTTTTTTATGACACTTTATAGTTTTATTTAGTCATGTTTTCATCTTGCGGTTAATCATTTTTTATTTACCATTTTTGTTACTTACGTTTGTTAAAGCAAGTCGTCCTAAATTTTTTTGGCAGACTAAGAATGAAGGAAAACAATCAAACCTTTGAAAAGACTGTGTTTTTGCCCGTAAAATATCATTCTTGATTAAAAGAATTCTCCGTTTGGAAATAAAATGTAAAAGAAGTATTTGGAGGATTAAAGAGAAGTAAGACTCCTTTCAGTGGGTACGATAGTAACACTAATTACGCTTCTCCAGATAAACACTTCAATCTTTACAGGGTACACAAGATCAATTGGTAAAAGAAAATCTAAGCTGCTTCTTTTTTGCTCACATAAAAACTTTTGCAGTTTTCATGTAAAAATAAGCCAATTATTTCAGTAATAATATAACTAATGAGAGAAAACAACCATAGTAAAAGTGTTGGCATGTGGTGGTAGAAATCAGAATCAGAATCAGAATGCTTTTATTGCCATGTCAATGAAGAATATCAGAGACTAGGAACTTGTTTTGATACAGGTGTGCAATAATATAAGATAAAAATAATAAAAAATAAAATAAATAAAAATAATTTTAACAAAACAGAGTGCTCAGAAAGAAAAAGAAAAGTAGTGCCATGTCATAGAAAATAATAAAAAATAATAAAGATAGTAAAGTGACAAGAGGGAGGTGACTAAGAGATGTGGGGTTCAGGTTATAAAGTATTAATTAGACTAACGGCAGAAGGGAAGAAGCTGTTTTTGTGGCGGGACGTTCTAGTCCGAATGGACAGAGCCTCCTGCCCGAGGGGAGTCGCTCAAAAAGTCCATGTCCAGGGTGGGAAGGGTCAGCTGCTATCCGACCTGCACGCCCCCGAGTCCTGGAGACGTACAGGTCTTCGAGAGATGGAAGGCTGCAGCCGATCACCTTCTCTGCAGAGCGCACAATGCGCTGCAGTCTGTGTTTGTCCCTGGCTGTGGCTCCAGCGTACCACACGGTGATGGAGGAGGTGAGGACGGACTCGATGATGGCTGTGTAAAACTGCACCAACATCTGGGCGGGCAGCTTGGCTTTCTTCAACTGCCGCAAAAAGTACATCCTCTGCTGGGCCTTTTTGATCAGGGAGCTGATGGACGGCTCCCACTTTAGGTCCTGTGTGATGGTAGTGCCGAGGAAGCAGAAAGAGTCTACATTGGTGATGGGGGAGTCTGTCAGTGCAAGGGGGGTAATGTGTTTTTATTTATTTATTTTTATTTTGTCTTATCAGGGTTTCTGTTTTCTGTCCTTTTTATGTCTTTTCTGTGGTCACAGTGACGGCTTGGGTCTAGCGGGAATTGAACCAGGTTCTCCCGGTCGAAAGATGGTATCTCTACCACTAGGCCAATGCCCCCTGGGACCATACATTTTTACTTTTGTTGGTTAAAACCCTAAACAATTTAAAAATTCTGTCGCTCTTGACGCATTATAACTAGGTAATTAAAGTACTTTTGCTACTGGATCGGTTGGTTTAACTCTGACTTGGATCTAGTTCCATTACTAACATGAACAGAACGACTTGCAAAACTCCTCAGTGAGTGTTAAAGATGTTCCGTGAAATCTAAAAATCTAACCCGCTCCCCCCGTTTCTCCAACCATCGGTGCCATAACAGGTGGCAGCCTGCTGCGGTGTAGTGCAACACATAAATTTCTCGGTCAGGGATTGATAAAGTATATATATATACAAGAAATATTGAATAGTATTCAGTTTGAAAATTACTCACAATTTCATGAACGAAATTGCAAGATATACCGTAATTTCACGGCCATAAGACCCGCCTAAAAGTCTCAAATTTTCTTCAAAATGAGCGGTGCGCCTTTTTGTGCGGTGCGCCTTGTGTGTGAGAAAAAAACGGACCTAAAAGAAAACGCCGTACCCACGAGACGGACCTGAAAGAAAACACATGAGAACGTTAAAGAGTGAAGTGTGGGCGTGGATTGTGTATAAAAAAGGTACGGTATGTGCTGTATGCACAACATTGCTGTTTACGCTACAGTTTGCCAATGGATTGTAGATGCTTGGACTAACGTGTCTGCTGGTACTGTTATCCGAGCTTTCGCAAAAGCTGGTATCCTTTCTGAGGAGCCGCACAGTACAGACAGTGACTTTGACAGCGAGGAGCGAAGTGGACCTGCTCTGTTGGATTTTGCGCAGCTGCTCGATTCTGAAACAGAGGATGAGGACTTTGACGGATTTGAATAAAGACTATTACCGGTAATGTGCTTGTTTATACTACTTAAATAAAGCACAACCAAACTCAGTTTTGCTCCCTATCTATTTTTTAATATTAATACGCACATTTGCATGCTTGCGTGCGTGTTGTTGTAAGGCGGTGTGTGACTGAGGCTGCGCCTTTTTGTACGGTGCGCCTAATGGCCGTGAAATTACGGTATATATATTTTTTTATTTTATATATCTATATATATATTTATATATAGATATATATAAGAAATATTGAATAGTATTCAGTTTGAAAATGACTCACACTTTCATGAATGAAATTGTAAGATATATTTTTGACGCTGGAATAATGTTCAAGCATGTTTAGAAACTTTAAAATGTTGATTTGGCATCAAATCTATCCATAGTTTTGCTTTTTTTAAAAAAAAAAACAAAGGAATGTGGTATTAATTACACAGACAAAGGATTTTTTTTTTTTTTTTTAAATATACCTATTAATTAATTCCTAACCAGGAAATGTGTGTGCTGCATTACACCGCAGCAGGCTGCCACCTATTACGGCGCCAATGGTGAGAAAAAACGGGGGGTTAGGTGTCTTTTCCAAGGACCCTAGACGTGAACTCAGTGGGATAGCGAACCCGCGAACTTCCAGTTAATGTCTCGTTAACTTCCAGCCCGGGGGTGAATGCACTAACCACTGAGACACCTTCTCCCTTTTACTTTTTTTTTTCTATTCTTCTTTTTTAAAAAACTCACCAATCAGCTTTCTAACATTTCTATTCAGTTTTATTGTATTGTTTTACTTTTCCACACACATTAACTTTATCTCAGAAGGTTGCAGGGATATTTGTTATTATCCGTTCTATGCAAAGCCACCTTATTATAGTTAACCATGGAGCTTTATTACATTCACACTGTGTCCGACGTCCAATCTCATTTTCATTTTCTCTATGTTTGGACCCGGTGGAGGTTTTATTTATGCATTACAATATGGTTCTCTCTGTATGTCTGATGTGCATACCCCTGCCTCACCTACAATCTGGCTGGGGACTCTGAACTTCATGAAAAATACATTTTAGTTGACATACATTAAACTTTTGCATGGGACAGAATATAATGAGCCGCACAGTGGGTAGCACGGTGGCCTCACAGCAAGAAGGTCAGGGTTCAACTCTCAGGTGGGGATGAAGCTTGGACTACTGGACTTTCTGTGTGGGGTTTGCATGTTCTCCCCGTGTATGCATGGGTTTTCTCCAGTTTCCTCCCACCCTCCAAAAACATGCATGTGAGGTAAATTGGCCGCTATCAAATTGTCCGTAGGAGTGTATATGGCACTGTTATAGGGACAAAAACACTTCCCTATGACAACACACTTGTGTGGTTGTGTGTGTGTGGACCGGCAACAGACTGGTGACCTGAGAGGAAAAAGTTGACATGTTACTTATTTTACAAAACAAAGACTTTATATGGTTTGAAATGAACTAAGAATTCCCAAAAAGTGATCATATATGTGGTATATAAAAGAGGATTTTACCCTGACATACCTTCATGATTTCAAGTACTTAGGATCAACAGTCCAGAGCAATGGAGAGTGTGGAAAAGAGGTGAAGAAGCGTGTGCAGTCAAGCTGGAACGGGTGGAGAAAAGTATCAGGTGTGATGTGTGACAGAAGAGTTTCAGCTAAAATGAAAGCGAAAGTGTACAAAACCGGCCATGCTGATTGGTTTAGAAACAGTGGCACTGAGGAAAAGACAGGAAGCAGAGATGGAGGTAGCACAGATGAAGATGCTGAGGATGTCTCTTGGAGTGACCAGGATGGACAGGATCAGAGGAACAGCACATGTTAGAGGTTTTGGAGATAAAGTCAGAGAGACCAGACTGAGATGGTTTGGACATGTGCAGAGGAGAGAGAGAGTACATCGGAAGAAGGATGCTGGATTTGGAACCACCCGGAAAGAGGCCTAGAGGAAGACCAAAGAGGAGGTTCATGGATGCAGTGAAGGAAGACATGACCGAAGAAGATGCAGGAGATAGGGTTAGATGGAAGAAACAGACTTGCTGTGGCGCCCCCTGGAGGGAAATGCCGAAAGTCGAAGAAGACACCTTCATGAATAACTGTTCATCATCTTGAGCTACGTACTTAAATTTAGTCTTTTTTTTTTTCCTGCTACATCTGTGTCATCTCTCTCCTGAAACCCTCAACTGTGATTAAACATAATTACCACTCATTTATCTATACGGTTTTAATCTTCTGACTCTGCCAAAGTTCCCAGATTGCCTATGAAATTTATCTGCATACACTATTGACAAACTGCATATAATTTCAACCATCTGCCATGGCAACTTGTCAACGCAAACTCTATTTCAAGAGCCCTATGTGCATCTGCTCCCCTACCCAGTAAGACTAGCTGAATAATTGTTGAATGAAAATGCTCACCACTCAGCTCTTGTTGCTTGCAGCACTTAAGTTCTTTGGGCTGAGGAGACACAATCGAGCGAGACACTCTGAAATGTAGCAGAACAATAAGTGACTGTGAACCGTTTGTGCTTCTCACTGAATGAGTGTGGCAGGTAGCAGCAGTCCAGCGTCACATACAGACACTTATCTTTAGAGGCTTACCAGTTTTTTTTTTTTTTGGAAGTGGGGTTATGTGAGTTCTTTGGAGCAGTTGGCACCTTAAATGCTAAAATGCAAAATGAAATTTACAGAATTGAGGTGAAAACTGTCGTGTATTGCAGTTCAACTGCAGTGAGAGTCCGTAACGCCACAAAGACTAGAAATTAGAGGGTTTGTGGTGGAGAGGCTGCTTTAAAAATCATGGTTTTATCAACTGCTTACATTAAAAAATTTGAACAAAAAAATAATTCTATTCAACAAATATGTTGATTTTAGTCTGTTTTTTGCTGATGTGTGTTGAGGCAGTGGCTCAGCGGTAGAGCGTTACCCCTAAGACCCAAAGTTCCCAGGTTCGAGACCCACTGACTTCATGTCTAGTGTCCTTGGGGAAGACACCTAACCCCCCGTTTCTCCCGCCATTGGTGCCGTCGTGGCAGCCTGCTGCGGTGCAATGCAGCACACAAATTTCCTAAAGTTAGGAATCAATGCATTATTAAAACTGCAAATAAGAAAAAAAAAAAAAAAAAACGCAAAAAATCTTTCCTTGTGATTTAGCACTTTCAAAACATTAAATAATTATTGCAATTTTAGCTAAAATAAGTTGATGCCAAAAAGTTGGACAAAATGCCTCCGTCTCCAATATTGCATTCCTAAAAGAGTAATGAAAATACGGACAGACATACTTCTAACATACTTCTATGTAACATACTATAATAAATATACATAATATATACATAATATACTTCTAACATAGAAGTATGTTAGAGTGGTTCAGGACATGTATGAGGGCTGTAAGACAGTGGTGAGGTGTGCTGTAGGTGTGACAGAGGAGTTCAATGTGGGGGTGGGACTGCACCAAGGATCTGCTCTGAGTCCTTTGCTGTTTGCTATGGTGATGAACAGGCTGACAGACGAGGTCAGACAGGAATCCCCATGGACAATGATGTTTGCAGATGACATTGTGATCTGTAGTAAGAGGAGGGACGAGGTGGAGGAAAAGCTGGAGAGGTGGAGGTTTGCACTAGAAAGAAGAGGAATGAAGATTAGTCAGAGTAAGACAGAGTACATGTGTGTGAATGAGAGGGATCCAAATGGAAAAGTGAGGTTACAGAGAGAAGAGATAAAGAAGGTGGAAGATTTTAAGTATCTAGGATCAACAGTCCAGAGGAATGGAGAGTGTGGAAAAGAGGTGAAGAAGTGTGTTCAAGCAGGCTGGAACGGGTGGACGAAAGTATCAGGTGTGATGTGTGATAGAAGAGTTTCAGCTAGAATGAAAGGGAAAGTGTAGAAAACCGTGCTGATTGGTCTAGAGACAGTAGCACTGAAGAAAAGATAGGAAACAGAGATGGAGGTAGCAGAGATGAAGATGCTGAGGATCACTCTGGGAGTGACCAGGATGGACAGGATCAGAGGAACAGCACATGTTAGAGGTTTTAAAGTCAGAGAGACCAGACTGAGATGGTTTGGACATGTGCAGAGGGAAGAGAGAGAGAGTACATCGGAAGAAGGATGCTGGATTTGGAACCACCAGGAAAGAGGACTAGAGGAAGACCAAAGAGGAGGTTCATGGATACAGTGAAGGAAGACATGAAGATAGTTGGTGTGACCAAAGAGGATGCAGCAGATAGGGTTAGATGGAAGAAAATTACTTGCTTTGGTGTCCCCTGAAGGGAAATGGTGAAAGAAGAAGAAGAAGATGCGGATTGCCCAATGTCGTATTAAAGGTCCCCTATTATGCCTTTTTTCCCTTATTTTATCCTGTGCTATGTATCTGATATGCATAATTTTACATTCCGCCACAATCTCAACACAAAAGGTTATAAATACTAGCCTGTTTTGGAGCGCAGTTTCATACCCGGAACTCAAAACAGCTTGTTTCAGTCTTTTTTTCTTTTTTTTTTCCCGGGACCCGCCCCGTTGGTTGCGATTGGTTGTCATTCATTGTGATTTCCCCACCCACCCAGCACAGCGTGGAGCGGGAGGGGCGAGGTGTGCTTCACAATAGAGTGAAGCACGGAAATGGGTGGATATCAGGGTGGAGAGCAGGTAGAAGTGGGGGAGGGTGTTTGAGCTGCAGGGGGCTGAACAAAAAACAGATGTACGTCACTATGTTCCACCAGTCGTTAGAGGTTTGGAGAACACGCCCCTTACTTTGAATTTAAATATCTCAAAATAGCATGAATCACAATAAAACACACTTTGGGGGATTGTTTGGGGTAGTACTAAGTAAAATAAAAGGTTAAAACCTCATAAAAGTCAGTTTTGCATAATAGGGGACCTTTAACATATTGGATCAACATCGCAATGTCAAATAAAAAAAAAATGGGATTTTTGACGATATCTCCAGTCTTACCAGGAAGGCATTCAAGAGGTATCCTAACCAGATGCTTCAGTCACTTCTTCTAGATAAGCTGTGGCTCTTCTCTGATCTCCTTAAGAGTGAGCTCCTTACTCTATCAAAAGATGACTTTTTTTTTTCTCCCTGCTGAACTTCTGCTTTCCGATGGAAGCTGAGTGAGTGTTTTGAGTGAGTAAACGGGTTGTAAATCAGGATGAGATGCAGTCAAATACTTCAACCCCCTAAAAATCCCTTCACTGGCCCTAAGTTAATGTGTTTTACTTTAAGGGGATTTGGAAGAGAAGACGATTTGAATGGTTTGTTTTCTTTCTCTTCTCAAGCCTTTGCAATGTTATTATCTGAGGGAGTTGTGTCCAGCAGTTGGCCTGATTTGGTATGCTGCGCCGACAAGAGCCTCAATTGATCCAATCTACAACTGCACAGAGAGCAAGAAAAGTGTTTACTAGACTGATTCGATGATGCGGAGTCCCACGCTCACTCTGGACTGATAGGTTTCTGTCTCTGTACTTTGGGAACGCTCCTCTTCGGTCCTCCAATCAAAAAATATTTTTTTAAAAATACACTTATCCCGAGTCCAAACTGGAAAGTTACAATATAAACATAGAAGGCAATTAACAACATTTGGTTACGGAAAGTCTAAAAGATGGATGGGGAATGTTTGTTACTATAAAAATTTGAGCAGGTTTAAGAGTTTCTCCAACTAAGACTTCTCCGACTTAGGGGGAGATGGTGGCTCAGTGGTTAGAGCAGGGATGGGCAAACAATGGCCTGCGGGCCACATGCAGCCCGTTAAACGTTTTAATCCAGCCTGCAGAACTTTAAAAAATTCAATTAATAAACCTTTTTAATGTTTTATTTTCCTACAATTCTGATGTTTTGTCACTAGATGGAGCCAAATATACAACAACACTGTTCCCATTAAAATGAGTGTATCTCCGTGATACGCACGTTGCCAAAATAAACAGTGTGCACAGAAATGGAAAGTCATTGGGCCCCAATACACGCACGTAAACAAGCGTGTTAGATGTTAAAACAAGCAAAATGTTACATCAAGCGCTTAGATTTCAAACTTTGCGCCGCTAAATGCGCGTTTTTAAGCGCTATCGCTCTAGATTTCAGACCTAGCGCTGCTAGATTTGAAATTTAAGGCTCTTGATATAATATTTAACGCAATTGTTTAAAATCTAGCGCGGCATTCTATCGGTCTAATCTAGCGGGTAACAAAGCATGCCATCAATCTGCTCCTGTTACCCTGGTCAAACGTTAGAACTCAATATGGCCAACGAATCAAAAAGTTTGCCCACCCGTGGGTTAGAGCGTTTGCCCACGGACCAGAAGCTCACAGGTTCACATCCCACTGAGTTCACGTCTATGGTCTTCGGAAAAGACACCTGACCTCCCTGTTTCTTCCACCATTGGCGCCGTCATAGGTGGCAGCCTGCTGTGGTGTAATGCAGCACACAAATTTCGAGGGGACATGGTGGCTCAGTGGTTAGAGCACACGCCTGCGGACTGGAAGTCAACTGGAAGTTTGTGGGTTCGCATCCCATTGAGTGCATGTCTAGGGTCCTTGGAGAAGATACCTAATCCCCTGTTTCTCCCACCATTGGTGCTGTCGTGGTGCCAGTGGTGGTCAAAGAATTCAGCACACAAATTTTTCTGATGAGGGATGAATAGAGTGGGTAAAAATAAAAAAATAAAATCTTTCTAATTACTTCTAAAAAAAATCTTAGAATTTGTGTGCCGCACTCTTTGGCCACCATTGGCACCTCGACAATGGTGGCACACCAATTCTAAAAAAATATTTTAGAATTGGTGTGCTGCACTCCTTGGCCACCATTGGCACCTCGACAATGATGGCCAAGGAGTGCAGCACACAAATTCTAAGATATTTTTTTTCCGACTTAGAAAAAGTCGGAAAAGCCAATGGTGGCCAATGGTGGCCAATGGTGGCCAAGGAGTGCAACACACAAATTCTAAGATATTTTTTCTCCGACTTAGAAAAAGTCGGAAAAGCCAATGGTGGCCAATGGTGGCCAAGGAGTGCAGCACACAAATTCTAAGATATTTTTTTTCCGACTTAGAAAAAGTCGGAAAAGCCAATGGTGGCCAATAGTGGCCAATGGTGGCCAAGGAGTGCAGCACACAATTTTTTTCTGATGAGGGATCTTGCTAATTGCTTCTAAAAAAATATCAGTTTCCAATGGAGTTATACTCCAAATACTCTCCATTTGAACTGTTATCCACTCTCAGATGAACATGTTTCATGGCACATCTGGCAGATACAGTAAATGGAGAGCGTCAAGCTCTGTTAGGTACCAGTATTCAAGCTGAGGTGACAATCATTTTCTCAGTGGTTTGCCGTTATCATTTGTAATTGCCTTTGCCCTGCGGCTTCCAATCCTCCCATGCTAAGTCCTAAAAGCTTTATATCTGGTAGTTACTAGCAGTAAATAAATGCACTGGGGCATTTGGACTCCTCTCACCAAATTGCCTGTGCGAGTAGCATGCAAATAAGGAAGGGAAGGCAAATGAGGCGTTTCAATTTAAGACTTCATGTTCTTCGGTTTTTATTTTATTTTTGCAATTTTACAAGATAGAAAAATACTGTTTTTCAGATGGAAATAAAAATGTCTGGAAATGCAGAAACTAATTACTTGTGATTTCTATACTGATATCGTCTTTAGAAGTGGGTAACTTTTGACCTCCAGGGTAAAACACATGGACATCAGAGTTTTTTTGTGTCAGTTTTCTTGTAATTCGCTATGATTTTAGCAAAAGTCAATGAAAGTTTAAAAAGAGAAAGGTTTAGATCTAATTAGCCGGAAATGTATTTGCCTGGTTTTTATCCTCTACTGTGTTCATTTATTGCTAACGACTTCCTGAGGATTGTAGAAGGTTTCCTACAAAGTTACGGTACAAAAACTGAAAAAAAAAAGAAAAAAATCTTGATTCGGTTTAAATGTACTTATTAAGGGGAAAAGTAGTTGTGCCTTGATACCACCAACCAGCGATGGATGAAGTACTCACTTTCTGTACTTAAGTAAAAGTACAGATAATTAGAAAAAAAATTCTTAGTTAAAAGTACCAATAAAAAAAATCTACTTAAGTAAAAGTACAAAAGTAATTGGTATGAATTTTACTTTTAAATAAAAAGTAAAAGTATTCGACCATAATTCAAATGTTATTTTTTGTCACAAATAAATACTCTGTGTAACGATGGCTCAACGTTTTATTTAAAAGTAAACACAACGAACAACGATCTTCTGACTATTTTTTTTAATGTGTGCTATATTTGATGTTAGTTTTTTGGTGTGAATGACTGGAAAATATTTATTCACAATTCTGGTTGGTCCTCGATTCATTACTTCTTCTCCCTCTTGGAAACCGCAGGCGATCAACTGCTCCCTCTATAGGTTGATTTTGGCAATGCGGCTTTAAGTTGCGCTAAAAAAAAAAAAAAAAGATTTTTTTTTCAAATTTCTGACTGAAAATGTAACAAAAAATGCAAAACACACTTTTACAAAGTAATCGAGTAATGTCATGAAGTAAAAGTAAAATCTCAAATTTGACTTAAGTAAAGTACAGATACACGATTTTTTTTTTACTTAAGCATAGTAATGAAGTATTTTTACTTCGTTATATTCCACCACTGCCCCCCAACCATCATGATAAGGTCTGAACTGTTGCAACATCTTGGACAGCGAGGACGTCTTTAACGGATTTATTTTTTTTAGTATAATAATAAATTAATTAAATGTTTTATATAAGAAAGTTAAAATTAAAATTCAAAGTTCAAATCAGAAATTTGAAATTATTATGTCATTCAAGACATCTCTCCAGAGAAGTGGGTAGCACAGTGGTCCCACAGCAAGAAAGTCAGGGGTTCGAGTCCCGAGTAGGGATGGGGATTGGAACATGGCCTTTCTTTGTGGAGTTTGCATGTTCTCTTCGTGTCTGTGTGGGTTTTGTTCGGGTACTCTGGTTTCCTCCCACCCTCCAAAAACATGCATGTTAGGTTGATTGGCCGGTGCCAAATTGGCCCTAGGAATGTATGTGTGTGTGTGTGTGTTTGTGTGTGTGGCCCTGCGACAGACTGGTCAACTGTTCGGGATGTGCCCTGAATCACCCGGGATGGGCTCCAATCAAACTCCAAATAACTTTGACCTTTTTATACTAAGACATTTGGTTTGGTTGCCAAATTTCTAATTGTGTGCATGGTTGATTATGGTTTAATTTCCGTTAGACTGTACTATTAACTTTATAAGGTTTCAGAGTGGCCGTCTTTCAGAGGAAGACATGTTATATGCGGTACTTGAGGTGTTAATGTGAGCTTTTCTAACATGCATGAGGGTTAGAGCAGTGGTGGAACGTAACGAAGTAAATGTACTTTGTTACTGTACTTAAGTAAAAAATTGTGTATCTGTACTTTACTTTAGTAAAATTTGAGACCGGTACTTTTACTTTTACTTCACTACATTTTTAGAGCAAATATCTGTACTTTTACTTCGCTATTTTTAAAAGTGTGTTTTACATTTTTCGTTACATTTTTGTTCAGGAATTTGAAAAATACGCAGGTTTTTTAGCGCATCTTGAAGCCGCATCGCCAAAATCAAAAGGAGCAGTTGATCGGGAAAAGAAGTCATGAATCGAGAAACATTTTCCACATTCATTCAAAAACCTAACATCAAATATAATACAAATTAAAAAGAGTTAGAAGATCGTTGTTCGTTGTGTTTACTTCTAAATAAAAAGTTGAGCCTTCATTACACAGAGCAGGGGCGGATCTAGAATTTTTCAAAGGGGGGGGGCTTTGACAAAGCCAATATATAGTGACTGGGGGCCTCCCCCCCAAAACATTTTAAAAATAAGTATCATTTTCCTCTATTTTGGCGGCCCATTCACTGGCCCTTCTAGCGGTTAGCTTGACTTGTCTCCTTTCCTTTTATTTTATTTTATTATTTTTTTTGTGGACCAAAAGAGGCGGGAGGGGGGGTCCCACCCCTGCAGAGTACTTATCCTGATTACCATGGTGACACCCTATAGCACAAAAAATAACATTTGAATTATGATTGAATACTTTTACTTTTTACTTAAAAAGTACAATTTACATCAACTACTTTTGTACTTTTACTTAAGTAGATTTTTTTATTGGTACTTTTACTTTTACTTAAGTAAATTTTTTGCCAAATTATCTGTACTTTTACTTAAGTACAAAAAGTGAGTACTTCATCCACCACTGGGTTAGAGTTTATGTGCAGTCAGATGGAGGAAATTATGACGTGACATCATCGCCTCTGTTGTTCACACTGAGCCAAACTGTGTCACTGTTCTCTGGCTCAGAAATAACATATCAGCCTCACCAATGACAGGGTATTAAATGAAATGAGACATGATCACGCTGACTGAGGTCACTTTGACACAGTTTCTAGGAACACATTAAAATCTATTCAGACTCTCGAGGCTTGGCGTATCTACATCCCCCTGGCTGACTCCTGGCTTTCCTTTCTTGTAGCTTTATTCTTTCTGGTTTCATTTCCATCAGCATGAAACATAGCGGATGATTTCTTCAAAAAATATATAGTTGTTTTGTTAGATTAGTTAACGCTTAACTGACAGAATTAGAACCAAAGTAGGATGATGAGACCAAACAAGCACCTCTACCTTACGAGCACTTTATTCCAGCAACACGAGCTTCAAATTTCCAAACATTTGTAAAGACAGAGGAAGGCTTACAAAGCCAAAGAGAAATGACAAGATCCGAGAAGATTGTTAAATCAGGCTTGTACAACATGATTTCACGCCAGCTGGAGAACGTGCTGTTTTCTTGGCAAAAACTGGGTCAAAAATAATGAGATGTTGGGAAATTTTTCTTTGTCATGATCATGTCTTCTAAAATAGTATGTTCTTCAAATCTCCAACTTTTGGACCCAGTTTCTATGAGATGAAAAGGATTCACAGATTGAGAAGATTTCAATGGGTTGGTACTTGTTATTTTGAATTTAGAAGGTCAAATAATAACAGGCGGATCGGTGCGGTGTCAGCAATAACTAGGACGCTCCATCGGTCCATCGTGATAAAGAAAGAGCTGAGCCAAAAAGCAAAGCTCTCGATGTACAAGTCGATCTACGTTCCTACCCTCACCTATGGTCACCAACTGTGGGTGGTGACCGAAAGAACGAGATTGCGGATACAAGCGGTCGAAATGAGCTTCCTCCGCAGGGTGGCTGGGCTCTCACTCAGAGATCGGGTGAGGAGCTCTGCCATCCGGGAGGAGCTCAGTGTCAAGCCGCTACTCCTTCAGGTTGAGAGTAGCCAGATGGGGTTTTTCGGGCATCTGGTCAGGATGACCCCCTGGGCGCCTCGCTGGCGAGGTGTTTCAGGCACGGGAGGAGACCAAGGGGCAGACCCCGGAACTGCTGTAAAAGCTATGTCTCACAGCTGTCTGGGGATCGGCTTGGGATCCTTCCAGGTGAGCTGGCGGATGCAGCCGGGGTGAAAGAAGCCTGGGCTTCCCGTTTGAGGCTGTTGCCCCCGCGACCCAGCCCCGGATGAGCGGAAGACGTCGGAATGGAACGAAACGGAAACATATGATTGCTTCAAACTATTGAACACATAGACTACAAACATCATTATAAGAGAGTTTGTGATACCGGGCAGGTAGAGGCACATTGTCTGACATTTTGGGGTCGACTTATTCTCATTATGTTCTATAAGCATAACATTCTGCTTCTACTTGATTGATAATTATACTTTTTTAAATTCTCTGTTACAGGTCAGTTTTTCTGGGTGAACAGCTCAGCTTACGGAGGACCCTGGGTGCTGAGTCCATGGCTTTGGGGTGGTCAGACCACCTGTAGCCTGGACATGGCAGTTTTTCTCCACCCAAAGCAAAGTGGACAGTACACCATCTGGCTGATAGAGCGGGACAAGCCTCCACTCGCCCTCTTCTCCACAGACACGCTGCCTCGCATCACTGGGTAAGCAAATTTCGAAGCAGTCAGGTCGGCTGTAGAGGTGTCGGGGTCTTGTGAGACCTGCATCTAAATTATTCTAGCTGTTTTTTTTCCTGACGCTGGATGAAAGAGGCTGCTGTGAAATGATTGTTTGAATGTAGTAGGATGTGGTGGATTGTTGCTCAATACAGTTTCATATAAATTGTAAAAAAAGTAAGACAAAATTTTCTTTTTTTATGAACCAGAATGGACACCACACCCCGTCACTGTAACACTGTTCCCCTATTGGTGCTAATTCCGTTCGTTCATTTCTACAAAATACTTCCAAAGGATCCGTCCCTATTCTTTCTTTGCTTTTCCGATGGCTGAGCTTCCTTTGATCGTGTACGTGCTCAAATGTACACATTTCAGCCAGAATTTGTTGCCAGGCTTGTTAAATTTATCAGAGCCTCTATAAAGACCTTCAGAGTCCATTATGTGTCTCTCTTTTATACAAAGTGGGCTGGAGAAACCTGCAATTAGGACCTATTTCCGGATGATGAACACTCTAGTGCATTCCATGAACAAGATTAGGTATAATGATGCTAAGCACATGGCATCTCCTGCTGCAACAATCTGCACGGTCTATTTCCAGTATTGTTTTTGGTGAACGTGTGGAAGAAGTTGGACATCTGGGAACTTTGGTCATGTGACAGCTTATGTGCGAGACCCGCGTAAAACAAAGCGCGACCAATCAGTACAGGGGTGTATTCCTGGTGGTAATTCCTCTTTGTACTGATACACAACGCTAGGTGGTAACACACATAACACGCACACATAACAAGCTGCTTTCTCGTGTTTTGAACGGTTTGTTTTACGCCAACTGTCATGGCGGGTGTTGTCCATTGGCAGACGTGATGTCATAGCCCCTCCTCCTTTTTGCCCCGCCTCAAAATCTCCCTCTTTGTGAAGCCAAAAACATGGCATCTCTGCAAAAGAAGAGCTCCAAACAGTTTCAGAAAACTGCTGGGTGGTGCCTAATCGGATGGGGTGGAGCAGTAACAGCCGCTTGGTGGAACAGAAATGAAAGAGCGACTTGGTGGAACAGTTGCTTGGTGGAATAGAGCTGGAATTAGTTGGAATTTTTACGTTAGTTAGCACAGGCGGAAATGTATCAAAACAAGTCAAATTTTCTAAATAAGCACTAAATCTAAAGGATTTCTTCCTTGAGATTTTTTTTATTAATATTATTTCAATCTTTTTCTTACAAGTTAATCTTGTTTTTTTTCAGCGTTGTGGAGCATTTTTTTCGTCTCTGCCCAATAAAAAGTATTACGTAACAATACATAATGTAAAAATGTCATGGTGGGAGTCTCTTTGTAAAAATCTTAAAGTGCAAAAAACAGACATGTGAAGATAAAATGTATTTTGTAATCTTAGAAAGATTGAAGTGTTTTGAAGGTGTATTGATTTTTTATTTATCTTTCTAATTACATTAATAATGAGACACAAGCAAGACTGAGCTCCTCCATGCTCAGCAGATTGATGGAAACAGTTTGTAGCCACTATTCACAACATTCCATTCCGTTCCGTCACCGTCCGCTAATCCTGGATGGGATTGTGGAGGCAACAGCCTCAAACGGGAAGCCCAGGTCTCTCTCACCCCGGCTGCATCCTCCAGCTCACCTGGAAGTATCCCGAGTCATTCCCCGACCAGCTGTGAGACATAGTCTCTCCAGCAGGTCCGGGGTCTGCCCCTTGGTCTCCTCCCAGTGGGACATGCCCGAAACACCTCACCCACGAGGCGCTCGGGGGGCATCCTGACCAGATGCCCGAACCACCCCATCTGGTTCCTCTAGACCTAGAAGAGGAGCACCTCGATACCGAGCTCTTCCCGGATGGCAAAGCTCCTCACCCGATCTCTGAGTGAGAGCCCAGCCACCCTGCGGAGGAAGCTCATTTCATCCGCTTGTATCCGTGATCTCATTCTTTCGGTCACCACCCACAGCTGGTGATCATAGGTGAGGGTTGGAACGTAGATCGACTTGTAAATCGAGAGCTTTGCTTTTCGGCTCAGCTCTTTTATTTACCACGATGGACCGATGCAGCGTCCTAGTTATTGCTGACGCCGCACCGATCCGCCTGTCAATCTCCCGCTCCATCCTTCCCCCACTCGTGAACAAGACCCCGAGATACTTAAACTCATCCACTTGGGGCAGGACCCCGTCCCTGACCCGCAGGGGGCATTCCACCCTTTTCCAGTCGAGGACCATGGTCTCGGATTTGGAGGCTCTGTTCACAACATGTTGAAGATTACAGTCTAACATAACCGGGCGGCTCGGAGATTTTATAAGCTGGCTTAATTTATGATTAGATTTATTTTAAAAATAAACAACAAACAGCGTGAAGCATTCGGCTGGCAGGCTCTAATCTGCGATTACATTCATATTGCTTGACTAGATAACTAATCCCTCATTAACACCAGGTCTGGTGCTTTTTTTTTTAACAACTCCCAACACTAGCGATGTGTCATATCCATGTGTGTTTGCACTTTAACCTCGATTAGCACAATTGTACTCTGTGTTATACTGTGTGGGATGAATTTCAGAATCAGTTTTATGCAGCTCGTGTGTGTGTAATTTTCTTCGATACTCTAATCCCATGAATGCCACGCTTTATTCATTTTTTGTCTCTTCAAGTGATGCTTGTGGAAGAAATTTCAGTGTTTGTTTTCCATGCAAATAATGCAATTGTATGGTCTTAAAGGACAGTGGCTGCGGACGTGCTCATTACACGTGTGACGAATTAGGCTATGAAGTGTATGCGTTCTCATTTGTAGTCAAAAGATGACGCCCACACACACACGCACACACATCTCTGCCGGCTGGAGACTCACTGAGCCGCACTCACGTACATTTCTGCTCCGATGGGGAAGACACTTGCCTAATAAAAAGGAAGGCGAAAGAGACAAAAGCAAGTAGAGCGAGCCACGGAAGCCAAAAGCTCAGGGTGCTAATTTAAATTCTTGTTTGTCCTTGGATTTTTTGTTATGTGGTAAAAAGTAAAGACTTTAGTAGTTTTAATTTAACGAGGTCAGTTTGACCAAAACACATTAAGTCAATAATTTCATTTCTCAAACCTTTGAATGATTTCTGCTTTATTTACTCTGTCTTTTGACCCCACGCTAAGAGAATTGGTTTAGAAAAACGACAAATGGGAAGCTGTTTTTATCAAATTATTTTATGTCCTAAAATAAAATTCTTGAACATTTGTCTTGATTGCAAAAATTTTTCTGGCAGAATACCCAACATGCAAGCTGGTAAGGGAATGAATTTCTAATCAGAACCTTTGAGGCATGAAAATGGGTAAATGAACAAAAAAAAAAGCAAAAACAAATGTAACACACATTTTATGTCATTTCGTCAGAATGTCGTGGATTTGGCTGCGTGTTTGGACGAATTGCTTGTGTTTCCATCTTTACATAAAGATACTTTACTGTAGACAACGTGTAGACAACCTGTAGACAACCTGTAGACAACCTGTAGACAACCTGTAGACAACGTGTAGACAACCTGTAGACAACCTGTAGACAACCTGTAGACAACCTGTAGACAACCTGTAGACAATGTGTAGACAACGTGTAGACAACCTGTAGACAACCTGTAGACATCCTGTAGACAATGTGTAGACAACCTGTAGACAACCTGTAGACAACCTGTAGACAATGTGTAGACAATGTGTAGACAACCTGTAGACAACCTGTTGACAACGTGTAGACAACCTGTAGACAACCTGTAGACAATGTGTAGACAACGTGTAGACAACCTGTAGACATCCTGTAGACAATGTGTAGACAACCTGTAGACAACCTGTAGACAACCTGTAGACAATGTGTAGACAATGTGTAGACAACCTGTAGACAACCTGTAGACAACCTGTAGACAATGTGTAGACAACGTGTAGACAACGTGTAGACAACGTGTAGACAACGTGTAGACAACCTGTAGACAACGTGTAGACAATGTGTAGACAACGTGTAGACAACGTGTAGACAACCTGTAGACAACCTGTAGACAACGTGTAGACAATGTGTAGACAACCTGTAGACAACCTGTAGACAACGTGTAGACAACGTGTAGACAACCTGTAGACAACCTATAGACAACGTGTAGACAACGTGTAGACAACGTGTAGACAACCTGTAGACAACGTGTAGACAACCTGTAGACAACCTGTAGACAACGTGTAGACAACGTGTAGACAACGTGTAGACAACCTGTAGACAACGTGTAGACAACGTGTAGACAACGTGTAGACAACCTGTAGACAACGTGTAGACAACCTGTAGACAACCTGTAGACAACGTGTAGACAACGTGTAGACAACGTGTAGACAACGTGTAGACAACCTGTAGACAACGTGTAGACAATGTGTAGACAACGTGTAGACAACCTGTAGACAACCTGTAGACAATGTGTAGACAACGTGTAGACAACCTGTAGACAACCTGTAGACAACGTGTAGACAATGTGTAGACAACCTGTAGACAACCTGTAGACAACGTGTAGACAACCTGTAGACAACCTGTAGACAATGTGTAGACAACGTGTAGACAACCTGTAGACAACGTGTAGACAACGTGTAGACAACCTGTAGACAACCTGTAGACAACGTGTAGACAACCTGTAGACATCCTGTAGACAATGTGTAGACAACCTGTAGACAACCTGTA
The DNA here is from genome assembly GCA_902685375.1 of Neostethus bicornis. Lineage (NCBI taxonomy): Eukaryota > Metazoa > Chordata > Actinopteri > Atheriniformes > Phallostethidae > Neostethus > Neostethus bicornis. The sequence goes on from LR738552.1 coordinate 4,545,274, forward strand.
GACAACCTGTAGACAATGTGTAGACAATGTGTAGACAACCTGTAGACAACCTGTAGACAACCTGTAGACAATGTGTAGACAACGTGTAGACAACGTGTAGACAACGTGTAGACAACGTGTAGACAACCTGTAGACAACGTGTAGACAATGTGTAGACAACGTGTAGACAACGTGTAGACAACCTGTAGACAACGTGTAGACAATGTGTAGACAACGTGTAGACAACGTGTAGACAACCTGTAGACAACGTGTAGACAACGTGTAGACAACCTGTAGACAACCTGTAGACAACCTGTAGACAACGTGTAGACAATGTGTAGACAACCTGTAGACAACCTGTAGACAACGTGTAGACAACGTGTAGACAACCTGTAGACAACGTGTAGACAATGTGTAGACAAGGTCACCAGTCTGTTGCGGGGCCACACACAGATACAATAGTACACACACTCATTCCTAGGGGCAGTGGTGGATGAAGTACACACTTTTTGTACTTAAGTAAAAGTACAGATAATTAGGCAATAAATTTACTTAAGTAAAAGTAAAAGTACCAATAAAAAAAATCTACTTAAGTAAAAGTACAAAAGTAGTTGGTGTAAATTGTACTTTTTAAGTAAAAAGTAAAAGTATTCGATCATAATTCAAATGTTATTTTTTGTGCTATAGGGTGTCACCATGGTAGCCAGGATAAATACTGTGCAGGGGTGTGACCCCCCTCTCCCGCCCCTTTTGGTCCACAAAAAAAAATAAAAATAAAAGGGGACAAGTCAAGCTATCCCCTAGAAGGGCCAGTGAATGGGCCGCCAAAATGGAGGAAAATGACACTTATTTTTTAAAATGTTTTGGGGGGAATGGGAGGCCCCCAGTCACTATATACTGGCTTTGGAAAATTCTAGATCCGCCCCTGCTCTGTCTAATGATGGCTTAACTTTTTATTTAGAAGTAAACACAACGAACAACGATCTTCTGACTCTTTTTAATTTGTTCTAGATTTGATGTTAGGTTTTTGGCGCTGAATGAATGCGGAAAATGGTCCTCGATTCATGACTTCTTCTCCCGATCAACTGCTTCTTTTGATTTTGGCGATGCGGCTTCAAGATGCGCTTAAAAAAAAAACCTGTGTATTTTTCAAATTCCTGAACAAAAATATAATGAAAAATGTAAAACACACTTTTAAAAAATAGCGAAGTAAAAGTACAGATATTTGCTCTAAAAATGTAGTAAAGTAAAAGTACCGGTCTTAAATTTTACTTAAGTAAAGTACTGATACATAATTTTTTTACTTAAGTACAGTAACGAAGTACATTTACTTCGTTACGTTACACCACCGCCTAGGGGCAACTTTGCAGTGGCCAATCAGCCTAACATGTATGTTTTTGGAGAGTGGGAGGAAACTGGAATGTACCCACACATACACAGGGAGAACATGCAAACTCCACACAGGAAGGAAAGTGGTACATGGAGTTCATGGAGTACAAATTGTAAAAATAATAAAGAAAATAAATCAATACAATTTACATAAAGACTCTCTTTAACTGTTTTAAATTATTTTTAGGAGATTGAAAAAAAAAGTTGAGCCGAAAAGCAAAGCTCTCCATTTACAAGTCGATCTACGTTCCAACCCTCACCTATGGTCACCAGCTGTGGGTGGTGACTGAAAGAATGAGATCGTGGGTACAAGCGGCTGAAATGAGCTTCCTCCGCAGGGTGGCTGGGCTCTCACTGAGAGATTGGGTGAGGAGCTCTGCCTCTCGGAAGGAGCTCGGTGTTGAGCCGCTCCTCCTCCAGGTCGAGACAAGCCAGATGGGGTGTTTCGGGCATCTGGTCAGGATGCCCCCAAGCGCTTCGCTGGCGAGGTGTTTCGGGCACGTCCCACCGGGAGGAGACCAAGAGGCAGACTATGTCTCACAGCTGGCCGGGGAACGACTTGGGACTTTTCCGGATGAGTTGGAGGATGCAGCCTGGGAGAGAGAGGCCTGGGCTTCCCGTCTGAGGCTGTTGTCTCCGCGACCCGACCCCGTATGAGCAAAAGACGACGGAACAGAAAGTTTGAGAGTATTTATAAGAAACTCCATAAAACAGAAAATCAGTGAACAATACTATTTTAGAATGGATTCCAATTCAAACGGTTTTTCAAAATCAGAATTATATTAAAACAACATGAGCATATGCTTATTTTCCAAAACCATGCAACAGCATGTTAGAAAAGGGTCGATTAAACTGTGGTGTGAAGATTTGATGATACATTATCTCTTTTTTTTTCGCATGAAAAATGTACCTTGTTGTGAAAATGATCCAAATGAAATCAAAGTCCCTTGATTTTTTTTTTTTAAAGATCAATACATGTACGAGGGTATCAGTGAACTTTCATGAGACCTGTAAACATGCTGATCTGATATAATTCACAGCATCACCTGAAGCACTGGAGTCACCAAACTGCTGTCCAAGCAAGTTTGATCCAGAGTGATTAAAAACCTCTTTTTTTTTTCTTCTGAAAAGCAGTAACGTGACGACTGATCTTAAAATAAAACCAGCTGGATTTTGGTACATGTCTATGTATAGCCCAGTGTCACACCAAAGTCATCTCAATAAGCTTCACGTACATTTATAAAAACAGAAACAGTCATTGGTCAGGACGTCTCTAAGATAACGATCTGGGACCAAATCTAGATCGGACCTTGTCATTAATAAAGAAGGAACTTCTACTTCTTCGTTTGGCATTTCCCTTCAGGGGGCGCCACAGCAAGTCTGTTTCTTCCATCTAACCCTATCTGCTGCATCATCTTCAGTCACACCAACTATCTTCATGTCTTTCTTCACTGTATCCATGAACCTCCTCTTTGGTCTTCCTCTAGTCCTCTTTCCTGGTGGTTCCAAATCTAGCATCCTTCTTCCTATGTACTCTCTCTCTCTTCTGCACATGTCCAAACCATCTCAGTCTGGCCTCTCTGAGTTTATCTCCAAAACCTCTAACATGTGCTGTTCCTCTGATCCTGTCCATCCTGATCACTCCCAGAGAGATCCTCAGCATCTTCATCTCTGCTACAAACATCTCTGTTTCCTGTCTTTTCCTCAGTGACACTGTCTCTAGACCAAACAGCATGGCCGCTCTCATTTTAGCTGAAACTCTTCTATCACACATTACACTTGATACTTTTCTCCACCCATTCCAGCCCGCCTGCACACGCTTCTGCACCTCTTTTCCACACTCTCCATTGCTCTAGACTAATAAAGAAGGAATAAATAGTGTAATAATTTTAAAACAAAGAGTAAATCTCCTGCTTTATTGTGTTGATAATTATTTACTTTACTGTATTTAAAGAATTCAGCGGATGGGATTCATTCTGCCGGATCTGGGTGTTAGGTTAGGGTACAGGCAGCAAGAACCAGATCTAACAAATACAATGATTTTATGATTGAGATCTTTATCAGCAAACGAGGTCAACATCTGCACAAAAATAGTAGAAAATAATTAATATATTCTTTTTTTCTGACTATTATGTGTTTTCAATTTTTATTTTTTTTTACAAGCCAGGCTATCCAGTGAGAAGAATCATCCATTTACTTGGTTTACTGTAACCATAGCAACTAAACAACACGTTCATCCCACACTATTCTCTTTCATCTCAGTTGAGTCTGTGGATGATAAAAAAGAAAGCTGGAAACTGAAGTGGAAACTGGGGTTATCAAAGCTGGTTTACCGGCAAGTGTTCTATAATTAGAAACAAGTTGTGTTAAATTTGCGTTTGCCATGAAATAAAAAAAAAATCTGAAGGGAATTAAAAGTGAGGAAGAGCTCTTACATTTTGGGTTTGTTCGCCTTGAAGGTAAAACCTCATTATTCAGAGCAAAATAAATCAACATGACAAATGAGGTCAAGTTATTTAAAATTCTTCAACTGTGCAAAAAATTTAGCGTTCAGTTTGAAATAGAAAAATCACTTATACATAAAGGACTCGGCCGGTGGTTTTTAGACCGATTCTGGTTTAAAGTGTTCAATGTTTCAAATGTCGTTTAATGTTTATGAACAATGGGAGAAAAAATATGTGTTGATGTGTCAAAATCAATGCGGAGATAGAAAATGGTATTGAATTTAATAATCTGACCGGATCAAAGCTCCAAATCAAACGGTTTTATTTCATAAAACCTGTTTGAATTTTATGTTTATAAGTTGTCTTTTTTTTTGCACATTGCAATTCTTTCTTATAGAAAACTTTATTCGTCTAAATTGTGGGAAAAAATAACACAAAATTTGTCTGCATTAGAAAATTTAAAAATCAAGCCACTTAAAATCATCAATTTGTTTTCTTAAGAGATCAAATTAAAGCACAAGATGAAAAGCTGAAGGTGTAGTAGTTTTCTTATTTGTAACTTTAAGTAACTTTAGTTACTTCGTCACCATTACTTAGCTGAATTGATCAGCTGAACGGAGAAATATTCTTGCAGAAATTATTGAGTGTGCTAAGCAGACTGCTGTAATCTGATCTCCCCTTACATGCATTCAATGAACTCAACCTGCAGTGCATCCTGCTGTACGAAAAATTAGGTTTTCATAAATGTTGAAAAGTTAAAAGCTTTATAGTTTGTATTAGTATAATTAATTTAATTGGCCAACAAATAAATTAATTGTGTATCGAATAATCGATAAATTACTCTTACTTTTGTAATTTATTTTAAATTTAAATCAAATATCTCCATTTAGGACACTGTATCAATCTGTCGTGGTAAAGAAAGACCTGAACTGAAAACCAAAGCTATCGATTTACAAGCCGATCATCAGCTGTGGGTAGTGACCGAAAGAATGAGATCGCGGATACAAGCGGCAGAAATGAGCTTCCTCCGCAGGGTGGCTGGGCTCTCACTCAGGAATCGGGTGAGGATTTCTACCATCCGGGAGGAGCTTAGTATTGAGCCACTCCTCCTCCAGGTTGAGAGAAGCCAGACGTGATGGTTCAGACATCTGGTCAGGATGCCCCCGAGCGCCTCGCTGGTGAGATGTTTTGGCCACGTCCCACTGGAAAGAGACCAAGAGGCAGACCCCAGACTCACTGGAGAGACTATGTCTCACAGCTGGCTGGGGAATAACTCGGGATCCTTCCGGGTGAGCTGGAGGATGCAACCGGGGCGAGAAAACCCTTTACTTCCCGTATGAGGCTGTTGCCCTGCTACCCGGCCCCGGAAGACAACGGAACGGAATGGAAACAGAACGGAACGGCCTCTACAATTTAAAAAAAAAATAATAATATTTTACACTTTTATGCTTGGTAAATTGTACTGGGTAAATTTCTTAAGATCTCATATGATGCAACTGTGTGGACACCCCATTCCAAACCCATGCTGTACATGACTTCAAAGGCGTGAGACCAAAAAATTGAAAATGAATATTTTAGTAACAATAAAGAATGGTGCAACATGTGTTCCCTTTACCTTTAGAGTTTTAAAAACCAGGACATATCCACCATATCTTCTTCCTCTTTTTTCTTAACTCCTGACTTAGATGCAATCACATGCTCCAAAGCAACTTAAAATGGATTCAGCCCTTCTGATCTCAAGTAGTAGACTGGAAACATCCGGCAACTCAACTGTGTCAGGAAGACAAAGAGCATAGTTGGAAATAAGTGTCTTTAGATGGATTTATTCATGTTGTCACGTCCTTTTGTGTGAGTGCATCATCCCTGTCTTTGCTAAGTACAGTCTGCACTCAAGCATTCATATGACGGGTCACTGAGTGAACTTTCGCCATGTTCCAAAGTGGCAAATTGCCAGCGCAGAAATTTGTGTGCACACAATCTTACATTAACGTACGACATGACCTCCGCATCTCAGTAGTGGATGAAGTACTCACTTTTTGTACTTAAGTAAAAGTACAGATAATTAGGCAAAAAAATACCTAAGTAAAAGTAAAAGTACCAATAAAAAAAATCTACTTAAGTAAAAGTACAAAAGTAATTGTGTGGATTTTACTTTTTAAGTAAAAAGTAAAAGTATTCGAACATAATTCAAATATTATTTTTTTGTGCTGTAGGGTCACAGATAAATACTCTGCAGGGGCGTGACCCCGCCCCCCCTCTCCCGTTTCTTTTGTCCGCAAAAAAAAGAAGAAAGAAAAGGGGACAAGTCAAGCTATCCCCTAGCAGGGCCAGCAAATGGTCCACCAAAATGCAGGAAAATGACACTTATTTTTTAAAATGTTCTGGGGGGGAGGCCCCCAGTCACCCTATATTGGCTTTGTCAATGACCTCACATCCCCGCCCCCCACCCGCACCCCGTCTTCAGAAAATTCTAGAACCGCCCCTGCTCTTGGCGCTGAATGAATGCAGAAAATGTTTACTCTCGACTAAATCGAGGCTTTGATTGAGCCTCGATTCATTACTTCTTCTCCCGATCAACTGCTCCTTTTGATTTTAGCGATGCTGCTTCAAGATGCGCTAAAAAGAAAATATATATATTTTTTTTAATTCCTGAACGAAAATGTAACAAAAAATGTAAAACAGACTTTTAAAAAGTAGCGAAGTAAAAGTACAGATATTTGCTCTAAAATGTAGTGAAGTAAAAGTAAAAGTACAGGTCTCAAATTTTACTAAAGTAAAGTACAGATACACCATTTTTTTACTTAAGTACAGTAACAAAGTACATTTACTTCATTACGTTCCACCACTGCTGCATCTTCACACACAAAAAAAATCTTCCTCCCTGCACTTCATTTACCAGAGTGCTACCTCTTAAGCTGTCCACCATCAACATATGCACATAAACACGCAGAGCGCAGACGAGCACATTTACCGTACGCTTTCTCCATCATTTATTTTACATTAGAACTTTATCAAACGACCCAAGTTTCGGGGTCCATTACAGCAATGTTTAATAAAATGAGTTTAGGTATCAAGACCTTGAATGCGCCCAGGCGTTGGAGAAGAAAGAAGCAGATATCATTTAAAACATGGCAGTGGAGCAGTTTCATCCTAAAACTGATCGATTACTCATGTAATGCGGGGGAACGAGGCTTCGAAGGAGGCAAATGTTAATGCTAAACTTTAAAGTGCAGCAGGAACATTATAGAAAGTGATAAATGGTGCAATATTTCCTCCTACATGCCTGTATTAAATAAAACACATCCCCAAGTCTGCACATCTGAGTTTTATTCATGCTGTTTGAACTGTGCAACCTAAAACTCTGATCGTCTGGTTTCTTTCCAAAAGTTTGTGAACGGTTTTTGTCTGTATACTTTTAGTTTATAAGCTATCAGGCATAAAATACAATGATTTTGTTCAGAGTTTGGCAAACATTAAGAGCCAAAACGCCATTTAGACAAAGGAAAGAAAACAACGGGAACTGTATGTACTTTTTCACTTTTAGAACAAAGACATCACTGTACAGGTGGCCTATGTTGTCCACGTACGTATCTGGATGTAATCATGTCAGAATATGGAGATGTGGAAGGAGGAGGAGGACCCAATTGCAGGACAACAAAACAGGATATATCCAACCAAAAGTCCAGTAAGACAAAAAAGTCCAAAAACAGCTATAAGGCAAAGGGCACAGGATTAACTTTGGATCAAAAAGTTCAAATGATCAAAGAAGAATTAACTTAAAGAAGAAACTCAAAGAATAAATTTATGGTTAGGAAGCCCTTTCTGGCAGGGTTGACCTGACAAACAATTCTGGGGATTGCCTTTACATAGGCAGCAGGATCCACAGGTGTGTGTTATCAGATGAATCACCCTCAGATGTCCCTAATCAGGGTGATGAGGGAAGGTCAAGGGCTCCCTCTGGTGGCCGGGAAAGAAATAATGAAAAATTTGGCAGAAAGCAAATAATGAAAAAAAAAAAAAAAAGAACCTTGCTGATTTTAACAAGAATACATTTTGTTGTTCGTCGCTTGGAGGAAATAATCTTAGTTGTTCCTAAAACTTTATTTATTTACACTCAAGATCCTTCCGGGTGAGCTGGAGGATGCAGCCGGCGGGAGAGAACCCTGGGCTTCCCGTCTGTTGCCCCAGCAACCTGACCCCGGATGAGCAGAAGTGAATGAAACGGAATGGAAATTATTGCAAATTTCTGTGGTTGCATTTTCAGTCTGTGGTAACCATTTAATTAGTTTCTGGTGATCGCCATTTGGCTTAACACTGGTTTGCCACACAGTAGATAATTATAATCATTATTAAATAACTTTCTTTAGTAAACTCTCAACTTCAAAATGCATGAAATGTGTTTTCCTGATCTGTTTGTTAACTTGAGCAATTAAAAATTACCGGTATCTCAAAGTTAGCTCAACATTACGCTACCTGTGGGGAACGAAGGAAATTATGTTCATCCATGTTTAATCAGGAAAATATTTTGAATCCAAAAATAACAAAGTGTGATCAATTGACCTGCCAAACCAACCGGGACCGCAAAAACACTGCTTTCAGCATAGTGTGTTTGGGTTAGGGTTAGTCAGGATTAGGGTTAGTCAGGGTTAGGGTTAGTCAGGGTTAGGGTTTGTCAGGGTTAAGGTTAGTCAGGGTTAAGGTTAGTCAGGTTAGGGTTAGTCAGGGTTAGGGTTAGTCAGGGTTAGGGTTAGTCAGGGTTAGGGTTAGTCAGGGTTAGGGTTAGTCAGGGTTAGAGTTAGTCAGGGTTAGGGTTAGTCAGGGTTAGAGTTAGTCAGGGTTAGGGTTAGTCAGGTTAGGGTTAGGGTTAGTCAGGTTAGGGTTAGGGTTAGTCAGGTTAGGGTTAGTCAGGGTTAGGGTTAGTCAGGGTTAGGGTTAGTCAGGTTAGGGTTAGGGTTAGTCAGGTTAGGGTTAGGGTTAGTCAGGGTTAGGGTTAGTCAGGGTTAGGGTTAGTCAGGGTTAGGGTTTGTCAGGGTTAGGGTTAGTCAGGGTTAGGGTTAGGGTTAGTCAGGGTTAGGGTTAGTCAGGGTTAGGGTTAGTCAGGTTAGGGTTAGTCAGGTTAGGGTTAGTCAGGGTTAGTCAGGTTAGGGTTAGGGTTAGTCAGGGTTAGGGTTAGTCAGGTTAGGGTTAGTCAGGGTTAGGGTTAGTCAGGTTAGGGTTAGTCAGGGTTAGGGTTAGTCAGGTTAGGGTTAGTCAGGGTTAGGGTTAGTCAGGTTAGGGTTAGTCAGGGTTAGGGTTAGTCAGGTTAGGGTTAGTCAGGTTAGGGTTAGTCAGGTTAGGGTTAGTCAGGGTTAGGGTTAGTCAGGTTAGGGTTAGTCAGGTTATGGTTAGTCAGGTTAGGGTTAGGGTTAGTCAGGGTTAGGGTTAGTCAGAGTCAGGGTTAGGGTTTGTCAGGGTTAGGGTTAGGGTTAGTCAGGTTAGGGTTAGGGTTAGTCAGGTTAGGGTTAGGGTTAGTCAGGTTAGGGTTAGTCAGGTTAGGGTTAGGGTTAGTCAGGGTTAGTCAGGGTTAGTCAGGTTAGGGTTAGTCAGGGTTAGGGTTAGTCAGGGTTAGGGTTAGTCAGGTTAGGGTTAGTCAGGGTTAGGGTTAGTCAGGTTAGGGTTAGTCAGGTTAGGGTTAGTCAGGGTTAGGGTTAGAGTTAGTCAGGGTTAGGGTTAGTCAGGTTAGGGTTAGGGTTAGTCAGGGTTAGGGCAGTCAGGACAGCTCAGACTTTTTAACAAACCTAAAAATTTCAACCGTTTTATTGTCGTTTTTCGTCTTCTAAACAGCTTATCCCTAACAGGGTCGCAGGGGCTACTGGAACCTATCCCGGTTGGTTTTAGGCGAGAGGCAGAATACACCCTAAACAGGTCGCCAACGACTACCACCCACATACTCAAGCATTCCTAGGGGCAATTTTATGGAAGCCTATCAACATAACATGCATGTTTTTGGACGATTGAAGGATTTTATTGATTTTTAATCATTTTGCTTCTTTTCTTCTTTCATCTCATCAATATTTGTTCAGAACTTTGTGAAAAGTGTAGTTTGAGAAACAGGATTTACAAACAAAGACTAATTAAAATGTCTTCTTATTAATAATTAATACATCCAGGCTGCAAAGAGAAGCCCAAAGATGAGTTTGCCAAAGTCTTGCCAATGTCTTGTTTTAATCATTGAACCTAAATTTAACCGAGATTAGAACCATCAGAGAGCCTCAGTGTTTTCTGAATGGTAAATATTTTTTTAGAGAAAGATCAGAGACATACTTAGTTTATTCCAATTTAGCAAAGTGTATCATAAAAAACTAATCTTGTGCATAAAAGTTCCACAAGTTTAATTCACAATCCACAAAGCCCAGACGTGGCAAGCGGAGGCACTTGAACACCATGTGCCGTTTAAATCCCCCGTAGAGAATAATTTTGGCTTCGATTAGAGGATAAAACTGACTGTAATCAGCCACATATTTGAAGTAACATCACCACAGTGTTTCACCTTTACTCCACAACCGTTTGACATTTAGACAAAGTTGGGATGTTTATAATTGAACAAATGAGCTCATACCCAGTTATGCACAAATTAAAGACACAATGAAGGGTTTCAGTCATGTCATAAGATCCACTTCAGAGAAATGATTAAGCGAAGTACAGAAGCTTCTATCATTTTTTTGTAAATGGAGTTTACAAAAAAAATTCATCAATTTCTCCTCCAAAAGGATTGATGCTCCAAGTTCAATCTGAGCTTCGAATGAAGCTATAATAAATTCAATAATAATAATGGGGAAAAAAAACGTAATTCAAATTAATTACTATTGTAATTCATTCATAACACATGTACACAATTTTCCAGAGTTTTTTTAAGCTTATGTTGTAAAAATGTGTAAAGTTTCATTCCTTAGCTTAAGTTTCATAATATTTTACTATGTCGTAAAAATGTAAAAAATGTCCTGTTGTAATGTGATTAGTTGTGTCAGTCGATTAAAAAAAATGATTCAAATTAATTACAGGATTTTGTAATTAATTAATTGAATTAATCGCATTTTAACGTCATCTGCTAAAGGTCTCCTGATCAAGAATTTAAATTCTAGGATATTTAATAAATTTACTGTATGACAAATCAATTTAATACAGTAAGAAGAGAAGATTCTGAATCCAATTTATTATTGGTGAACTGTGCCTCATGAGGCCAGGCGCATCATTAAAAAAAAGTTAGGGTTCATTAGGGTTCGTTCCTATCCTTAAAGATAGAAATCGTCCTGCAATCAGCAGCAACACACTTTGCGATAGTATTTGTTAATTTCTCTGTTGTGGATTTGCTCATTCGCTTGCCAAATTCAGCTAGCTTGGAAAGGCGCAGCGAGCTCCCGGTAGCTACACTTGCAACAGAGGAACATACCTGAACATGTTTTACATTTAGATGGTATGTCAGGCTGGAGTTGCTCCGGTGGTTGGAGAACTTCTTTGTGAAAAAACTACAAATTATGATGTTTTTATTTATTGTCCCGTCTCTATTATTTTTGCATAAAAACTTGCCTTTCAGTGGCCCAACTGTCTGGTCCTCCTCAGTCTTGCCCATGTCTGTAGTGTTGGACCACTATTGCCTTGTTAATTTGCTAGTGCAGGCGATCTAGCACGGCTGAGAAAACTACTGGTCCTTCAATGGGCCAAAATTCAAATGCGCAAGCAAAAATTTTTCGCCACCGTTAATACGTCCCAATCGCATTAATTTTTTTAATGCATTGAAATGTGGCATAATTAGTTTATTGAATTAACGCGTTTAAAGGACAGCATCAAATGTGATATTAAGTTGTTATGAACTATCACTACTGTAGGTGAAACACAAGAGGATGTTACTTTTTTTCTTTTTCCATTTTCTGTTCCGTAAACAACCGGATCTGTGACTCTGAATCTAACCCGGAATATTGCAGCCCTATTATCACTGTATCATTTTGTATTCTTTCAGTCGGCTTAAAGAAATGTACTATTATCGATTGAGTCAGGTTAAGATTAACTCAAAATGTCTTTGAATAAAACGTAGCGTTGGTGATCTAAAATGGTTCTAGGACATTTCAGCCACGGACATTTGAGCCAAAAAACTGCAACCTAGGATATTTGAGCCATGTGTGCCCCCGAATTTAGGACATTTCAGCCACGGACATTTGGGCCAAAAACCTATTTTATGCAGAAAATTGTGATATTCTGATATTTTATGTAAAAATTTTATTGTAAATAAACAGTTGCACTACAGAAAATAATTGGTTTTAGTCATTTTTATCCCATGGCTCAAATAAAAAATTCTGATATTTTTTAAAAAAATTGATATTTTATGTAAAAATTCTGATATTTTATGTAAAAATTTTATCATAAATAAACAGTTGCACTACAGAAAAATTGCTTTTAGTCTTAAAAATTTTTATAATGCAAAAATTTCTATTGTGCTTTTAGTCATTTAAAAAAAAATTTATCGTAAATAAACAGTTGCGCCCAGGTAGGTTGCAGTTCTTCAAATGTCCTTGGCTGAAATGTCCGAGTCACCGTGGCTCAAATATCCTAGGTTGCTGTTTTTTGGCTCAAATGTCCGTGGCTGAAATATCCGTTCACCATCTAAAATATTGTATCAAAAAATCAATAAAAAAAAAAAATAACCCGTTCTCTCCTGTTTGTGTAATAAAGTGTTAATTAATCAGAAGAAATTACAAATTGACCCTATTTTAAGATCCATACAAGGCAAAACAATCTGAAAAACTGCTTTTCAATGCTTTGCATTTGGACGATTAAAAGATTTCAAGTTTTCTCTTAAGACAGACATTAAAAGAGACAAAAGCCAAGGAACAAACACTTATCTTCATGTTTATGTTTAATTGAACCAAATGTAGATGTAAGTAAGAGAGGATTATTCCTGCCACCAACTTCAATATTCAATTTACAGTCTCATAAATTAAATACCGACATTGCTTTGTAGATACTTGAATATCTATTCTTGCTTCTTGTCAGACATAAATATAAATCCTAGTCTTCTTAAATAAAATATGATGTGCACATAATTTAAACTAAAATGACCATTTTACTGGCTTAATTTGAGATAAGTCTCATAAGCTTCTGTAATGCCGTGCTAGAAATAAGCAAGCGTGTGGCAAAGCTTACGCGGAGGTTGTTCAAGCTTCCTTCGGGGTGAGGAAGCATGGCTTTTAGCTTAACAACTGCCCCCGGGTCGGCTAATGCTAATTTACAACACGAGGTTTAGTCTATTGATGCGAGTTTTTGAATACATTTATACACGCGTATACTCTATGTACGTATATGGAGTTCAGCTGAAGAATGTCTTATAAGATCTACACTGCGTTTGAAACAGTGATGCTTCTTTATTTGGGCACAAAAATAACACATTTGTTCTTCCTTAAAAAAAAAAAAAGGTTGGCACATGTAAATACTAACATAAATGTGCTTCGACTCTTCTTCGGTTGGAAAAACAACCAAAATTTCTGAAAAAAAAATGTTCCATTCCGTCTTCTTCCGCTTATCCGGCGCTGGGTTGCTGGGGTAACAGCTTCAGACGGGAAGGCCAGGCTGCATCCTCCAGCTCACCCAGATGAATCCCGAGTCGTTCCCTGGCCAGCTGTGAGGCATGATTTGAGGAGTTATTTTGTCCGGGACTAAGTGCCCATGTGAGGGTCACCCAGTGGTGGAACGTAACAAAGTAAATGTACTTCGTTACTGTGCTTAAGTAAAAAAAATTGTGTATCTGTACTTTATTTAAGTAAAATTTAAGACCGGTACTTTTACTTTTACTTCACTACATTTTTAGAGCAAATATCTGTACTTTTACTTCGCTACTTTTTAAAAGTGTGTTTACATTTTTTGTTACATTTTTGTTCAGGAATTTGAAAAATACACAGTTTTTTTTTTTAGCACATCTTGAAGCCGCATCGCCAAAATCAAAAGAAGCAGTTGATCGGGAGAAGAAGTAATGAATCAAGAAACATTTTCCGCATTTATTCAAAAACCTAACATCAAATCTAGAACAAATTAAAAAGAGTCAGAAGATCGTTGTTCGTTGTGTTTACTTCTAAATAAAAAGTTGAGCCATCATTACACAGAGCAGGGGCGGATCTAGAATTTTCCAAAGGGGGTGGGGCTTTGACAAAGCCAGTATGTAGTGAGTGGGGGCCTCCCCCCCAAAACATTTTAAAAAATAAGTGTCATTTTCCTCCATTTTGGAGCCCATTCACTGGCCCTTCTAGGTGGTAGCTTGACTTGTCCCCTTTCCTTTTATTTTATTTATTTATTTTTTTTGTGGACCAAAAGAGGCGGGAGAGGGGGGTTACACCCCTGCAGAGTATTTATCCTGGTTACCATGGTGACACCCTATAACACAAAAAATAACATCATAATTATGATCAAATACTTTTACTTTTTACTTAAAAAGTACAATTTACACCAACTACTTTTGTACTTTCACTTAAGTAGATTTTTTTTATGGGTACTTTTACTTAAGTAAATTTTTTGCCTAAGTATCTGTACTTTTACTTAAGTACAAAAAGTGAGTACTTCATCCACCACTGGGGTCACCCAAGGCAAACAAGTCAAACATGAAACAATTTCTGGTGGAAGTGTTGAGCAGTTTAGTAAATTTACCTCCATTCAGTCAGTCGTCTTCTGACTCAAAAAGGAAGCCCAATATTACTAACCTGGCCCAACCAGGTCTTAAACCATGGCCACAGTGCAAACCAGCTGTGCAGCTGTTTTTACCATGAGTCAAAGGAAGATGTCTGCTTACCATTGGTGAAATGCAACCGCTTACCTAACCTTTGGAATTGTTTTTTTAGCTCACTGTTGCTAAGGAACCACCAGATGATTTTTTTACGACTTTCCACTTGGCCATGCAGTAGCTTGGCATACCAAAGCTGGATGCAGAAACTCTTCCCAATTACATACAAATCCAACATACAAATAATATTAATATTTCAGACCTTAGTCACCCTTCCAGGGAAAATTAGTTTGCTGCATTGCACCGCAGCAGGCAGCCATAAATGTGCCAATGATGGAAGTAACTGTAGGGAAGACGGTGGCTCAGTGGTTAAAACGTTCACCCGCAGACCGAAAGTTACCCGGAAGTTTGAGGGTTTGTATCCCACTGAGTTCACATCTAGGGTCCTTGGAGAAGACACCTAACCCCCCATTTCTCCCACCATTGGCGCTGTCAAAGGTGGCAGTCTGCTGCGGTGTAGTACAGCACACAAATTTCCTGGTCAGGGATTAGTAAAGTATATTAAAAAAAAAAAAACTGAGGTTAGATGACTACTCCAGGGACTCTTAGGGATTGGGGGTAAAGTGCACAGGCCTTTAATTTTCAACATTCCTAATTTATTTCCTTTTAATGACATTTTGACTCATTCAGTTTTGATATTTAGACTCTGTAACTCAACTCCACCTTATTTCTGTCCCCAGAGTTGTACATGAGTCGTACAGTCGTACATGGGTTACCACATGGAACCCCTCTCCTGGTACCATGTGCTGTTCTGGAACTACTCTTCCTTTATATATCTATGTTCAACTAGCGACATCTACTGGTGGTACGGCATATCACAACAGACAGGATATTATTTTGCAACAGTGCAAACAAAAACTCTCTTGGAAGCAAAAAGCACACATTCAAATAAAAAATGCACATAGTCATAAGACATAAGCATCATGAAGTGGATGCAGGTGAAAAGAGGACCTAATTGAAGGACAAAAAACATGGTTTATTTGAGTATGGCAGTCCAGTAATGCTGTAAAAAAAACATAAGGTTTTAGTGGCATTGCAAGAGGTTATTGTTCTGATCGTGTTTCATGGTCAGGCAACGAAGGAGATCTGGCTGGAAGGAATGATATGACCCGACAACTGAAGGGAAAACAGGCTGCCTATTTAAAGACAGCTGCACGTAGATCTTCAGGTGTGTAAAATCAGGCAAATGAGGGATGGCCCCGGGTTCTGTCAAATGTAATGTCAAAAATACTGTCAAATATAAGCTTTGCTTGGATGAACTGAATTTTTACAAAGAAAACTTTGGTGCAAATTAAAGGTTCATCCAAGACTTCATCCAAATAATATCCTTTCAGAAGCTTTGAAACAAAGAAATGATAAAAACATAGGGAAGTAATGAGACATCATGAACTCTCACTCCAGCTCCACGCTTTCTTACTTTACAAGCTGCCACCCACATCCCACATAATCATCTGCTATAAAACTCTATTTTTATACAATGATCCAAGGTTCTTCTGTTTTATCTGATAGCATAAAGCGAGGTCTCTCACACCTCTACATTTTCTCTGGGTGCTTCAGAGGATTAAACTAAACTAGAGAGAGATGGGTCACTGCAGGAGCGTTTCACTGCATTCATCTTTCACTCTCCTACTTAGTGCTTTACAGTGCTGACCTCCACCTCTTGGACCGTGGCTGCTGAAGGCCCACCGCAGGTGGGACCGCATTGCTCATGATCTGGGACGGCTGCCAGAAAGATGGTAGCGGGATCATTAGAAGAAGAGAAGAGGGCAGCTTAGAACAATACTTTTTTTCTTTTTAAGAGATGTTGTTCTCTCTTTGGTTTGGGAAATGCTACTAGATGCATCAAGAATGATTTTTTTTTTCCATGTCCAACCAAAACTCCTGCTGACCGCGATGGAGCTGATTCAATCTAAAATATATTAATATTGAATAAAAGGCCATTTATTTTCTTCACACATCCTAATCTTTTTGAGTCCAGAAAATCCATTTAAATGTATTTGTACCTCTTTCAACGTGTCATATTTTTTAAAAAATATGTAAAATATTGACATTTTTAATCTTTTTTATGTAATGTGAATGTAATTTATCACAAAAACCTCTGAAGAAATTTTTAATAAAACCGTCATTTTAATTATAGTAATAATTATTCAATTTAATTATTGATCGATTTGCTGCCGAGTGTGAAGCGCCCGGGGTGGGAATTGCAATGAAACATCTCCAAATCCGAGACCAACGTCCTCGCCCGGAAAAGGGTGGAATGCCCCCTGCGGGTCAGGGACAGGGTCCTGCCCCAAGTGGAGGAGTTTAAGTATCTCGGGGTCTTGTTCACGAGTGGGGGAAGGATGACGCTAGGACGCTGCATCAATCCGTCGTGGTAATGAGAGAGCTGAGCCGAAAAGCAAAGCTCGATCTACGTTCCAACCCTCACCTATGGTCACCAGCTGTGGGTGGTGACCGAAAGAATGAGATCGTGGGTACAAGCGGCCGAAATGAGCTTCCTTTGCAAGGTGGCTGGGCTCTCACTCAGAGATCAGGTGAGGAGACCTGCCATTTGGGAGGAGCTCGGTGCTGAGGCGCTCCTCCTCCAGGTCGAGAGGAGCCAGATCGGGTGGTTCAAGCATCTGGTCAAGCATCTGGTCAAGCATCTGGATATGGAGCCATCCATCAGCTCCCTGATCAAAAAGGCCCAGCAGAGGATGTACTTTCTGCGGCAGTTGAAGAAAGCCAAGCTGCCCGCCCAGATGTTGGTGCAGTTTTACAGAGCCATCATCGAGTCTGTCCTCACCTCCTCCATCACCGTGTGGTACGCTGGAGCCACAGTCAGGAACAAACACAGACTGCAGCGCATTGTGCGCTCCGCAGAGAAGGTGATCGGCTGCAGCCTTCCATCTCTCGAAGACCTGTACGTCTCCAGGACTCGGGGGCGTGCAGGTCGGATAGTAGCTGACCCTTCCCACCCTGGACATGGACTTTTTGAGCGACTCCCCTCGGGCAGGAGGCTCCGGTCCATTCGGACCAGAACGTCCCGCCACAAAAACAGCTTCTTCCCTTCTGCCGTTGGACTTATGAACTCTTTATAACCTGGATCCCCACATCTCTTAGTCACCTCCCTCTTGTCACTTCACTATCTTTATTATTTTCTAATATTTTCTATGACATTGCACTACTTTTCTTTTTCTTCTGAGCACTCTTAGTTTTGTAAAAATTATTATTATTTTTATTTATTTTATTTTTATTATTTTTATTTTATATGTTTGCACACCAGTACCAGAACAAGTTCCTAGTCTCTGATGTTTTTCACTGACATGGCAATAAAAGCATTCTGATTCTGATTCTGATTCTGGTCAGGATGCCCCCAAGCGCATTGCTGGCGAGGTGTTTCGGGCACATCCCTGTAGGAGACCAAGAGGCAGACCCCGGACCCGCTGGAGAGACTATGTCTCACAGTTGGCTGGGGAACAACTCGGGATTCTTCCGGGTAAGCTGGAGGATGTGGCTGGGGTGAGAGAAGCCTGGGCTTCTCGTATGAAGCTCTTGCCTCCACGAGCCGGCCACGGACAAGCGGAAGACGATGAAACGGTACTAATTACTGGAAATTATGGGGATAAATATTGTAGTCCAAGTCGACCATCCCAACTTGTTCTCCTTTTGGCATTTCCCTTCAGGGGGCGCCACAGCAAGTCAGTTTCTTCCATCTAACCCTATCTGCTGCATCCTCTTCGGTTCATGTCTTCCTTCACTGGATCCATAAACCTCTGTGGTTTTCCTCTAGTCCTCTTTCCTGGTGGTTCCAAATCCAGCATCCTTCTTCTGATGTACTCTCTCTCTCTCCTCTGCACATGTCCAAACCATCTCAGTCTGGCCTCTCTGACTTTATCTCCAAAACCTCTAACATGTGCTGTTCCTCTGATCCTGTCCATCCTGGTCACTCCGAACACACACCAAAAAAAAAAAAATCAACCAAACACGTTGGTTGAAAACTTGTAAAACTTTTCAATTGAAGCCAAAAAATGTTGGGCTGAAAAGTGTTGCATAGCCTGTAAGCTCTCATGCACGAGCTTCAGGAGACATTTGAAGGTAACACAGCCTGTTTTATGTTGACATGCTTTTTCTCATTCTTTACCTTCGTTGTCGACTTCTTTGCTTTTGAGCTGTTTTATATGTAAATGAGACTTGTCAAAGCAACGGCGACACACGGTTCTCTGGTGCTTCTTTATACCATCACCACGCAGGGGAGACCAGACAGTAGCATTATTTTCTTCTCTGACACAGTTTGCTTCACCTGTAATAGAAATGGACTTCTAGAAGGAGCTGGCATACCGAGCCCGACTGAAAAAAATACAATTCAATTGGTCACTGTTCTTTTAGGAGATTCTTAAAAAGTTTCTCATTATAGTTGTTATTACACACAAAAAAAAAAAAAACGAACATACCAGCAGAAAATATGAAATATGCTGCACATAATAAAGTTCTAATCATCTCTACAGTTAATTAATTTCTTGTTTATCTCCAGCTGCTTACTTTCAGTTGATTTATGAGGGTCTCTTTGCTGCAGAAATAAAATATTTCAGCCTCATATAAAGACTCCTGATAGAAAAAAAAGAGCCATCTATCCACAGATGAGTTATATCTTGTCATTCTCAGCCGGCACATACTTTACCATCCTTTTCCTCTCATGCACATGCTCTTCATCTTTCCCTCTTTTTCTTCACAAACAGGTTACATAAGGTACTATCAGTTCTTTTTTTTTATTCCCAACCTTCCCACTGTTCTCACATATCATCGCTCTCATCTAAAGGGATTTTAATCATATTCTGTCTTCTATATTTCTGACAGTAAAAGTTTTGTAGAAGAGTGGAAGGGTTTGGTGCGAAGCAGTGGCCTAGTTTTTGCGCCCATACTGATGTTCAGTCTTTACCCTTGGCAAAAGCAGAAGGAATGTTTGAGCATATGCATTGAAAACTTGATGCCTAAATCAAAAGTGAATTTTCCTATCATGTGCATTTTCTATCAAATAAAAAGCTGAGATTTTTTTTCTTCCGGGTTTGCACTCGTCTCTCCGGGGGAAGATGTGTTATAAGTCTCTCAGGTATCCTATAGGTGTAGAGTCATGTCTTTCTAAAGAAGCGCGTGTTCACATGAGAAATATGTCATGGATGAGCTTATTTGAAAATCTATCAAATATGAATGAATCAAAACTTTGTTTCTTCATATTTTCACACGTATGTTTACATAC
Organism: Neostethus bicornis; assembly: GCA_902685375.1. Classification (NCBI taxonomy): domain Eukaryota; kingdom Metazoa; phylum Chordata; class Actinopteri; order Atheriniformes; family Phallostethidae; genus Neostethus; species Neostethus bicornis. The sequence continues at coordinate 4,565,123 of LR738552.1, forward strand.
AGTATGTGTGCTAATGAAGATTAGTCAGAGTAAAACAGAGTACATGTGTGTGAATGAGAGGGATCCAAATGGAAAAGGGAGGTTACAGGGAGAAGAGATAAAGAAGGTGGAAGATTTTAAGTATCTAGGATCAACAGTCCAGAGCAATGGAGAGTGTGGAAAAGAGGTGAAGAAGCGTATGCGTGTGATGTGTGATAGAAGAGTTTCAGATAGAATGAAAGAGAAAGTGTACAAAACCGTGGTGAGAGCGGCCATGCTGTTTGGTCTGGAAACATTAGCACTGAGGAAAAGACAGGAAACAGAGATGGAGTTAGCAGAGATGAAGATGCTGAGGATGTATCTGGGAGTGACCAGGATGGACAGGATCAGAGGAACAGCAGAGGTTTTGGAGATAAAGTCAAAGAGGCCAGACTGAGCTGATTTGGACATGTGGAGAGAAAAGAGAGAGAGTACATCAGAAGAAGGATGCTGGGTTTGGAACCACCAGGAAAGAGGACTAGAGGAAGACCAAAGAGGAGGTTCATGGATACAGTGAAGGAAGACATGAAGATAGTTGGTGTGACAGAAGAGGATGCAGCAGATAGGGTTAGATGGAAGAAACTGACTTGCTGTGGCGACCCCTGAAGGGGAATGCCGAAAGAAGAAGAAGAGGTTTACATATGTGTGCGTTTGTCTGTATCATAGCTGCAATAATTAGTTGACAAATAGGTCTACTACTCTTCCTCTCTTTTCGGCATTTCCCTTCAGGGGTCGCCACAGCAAGTCAGTTTCTTCCATCTAACCCTATCTGCTGTATCCTCTCTGGTTCTTGTCTTCCTTTCCTGTATCCATAATCCTCTTCTCTGGCCTTCCTCTAGGCCTCTTTCCTGGTGGTTCCAAATCCAGCATCCTGGAGTCAAAGCCTGTGCTTTCTCAAGACAGGCAGAGGGGATGAGCAATTATCAGGCTTTTACAGTTGCTGTTTTGTGATAAAGCTTCATAAATCAGCATGTTTTCTCCAAAAACAAATGCTCCAAAACCCAAATTGTGTGGTTACTTTGCATAGCGTGGGACCTTTAGAGGAAAAGTATCAAACTGTACTTGTCAGCAAGAAATTATTCCTGCATACAGCAGTTTGAGAACACACCCGAAAGCAAGTGCAGCATAAGAAACTCACCGCGTGTGAGCGACAAACTTCTTTTGTGCTTTTTTGTTTACCGTGCAGTTCAACTTTCATATTTATTTATTTGTCTGAGGGTTTATTTTGTTTCTGCTTCATGTTCTTACTGTCTGCAGATGACAGTCGTCACCTGCTGAGATAGAAAAAAAAAAAGTAACATGTGCTAGACAATCCTAAAAGATTTATTTTAGGAAGCATATTTTTTCAAGCGTTAGCAGTTAGATCAGATATCTGAAGTCAACCAGTGAACGCAAGGAAAAGACTCAACAACTTTATGTCTGCTTTGTTTCCTGATGTTTTCGGGTTTTAGAATTTAGACTTCTTTGGAAAGCAGAAACTATTTCAATGCATTGATTCTTCTCAGCATCTTGCAGGAATAACTTGGACCACTTATGCGGTTATGTCGTTGCTGAATGTATTCAAGACGTACAGTATATGACCTGAGCCATATACGGACCCATCAAGACTTTGTTTTTTCTGGATACTAGACTTGTCTTTCTTATGGATGAACCCTTTAAGTTCATCCATAAAAAGGCTGAACTATTTATGGATACTGAAAAGTTCACCCTGGTTTAAAAATTTATTACAAGATACAGTGTAAATTTCTTTTTAAGACGAAGCGATAGCTGTGTTTCTTGTTAAGTAAAAATTCTACTTTTATTCAATTTATAATTACGGATAAACATGATGCAGAGCTCTGCCATTCGGCAGGAGCTCAGTGTCGAGCCGCTCCTCCTCCAGGTCGAGAGGAGCCAGATGGGGTGGTTCGGGCATCTGGTCAGTATGCCCCCCGAGCACCTCACGGGCAAGGTGTTTTGGGCACGTCCCACTGGCAGGAGACCAAGGGGCAGACCCCGTACTTGCTGGAGAGACTATGTCTCACAGGTGGCAGCGGAACGACTCGGGATCCTTCTGGGTGAGCTGGAGGATGCAGCCGGGGTAAGAGAAGCCTAGGCTTCCCATTTGAATCTGTTGCCCCCACGACCCGGCCCCGGCACTAGCGGAAGATGACGGAACGGATAAACATGATACCATGACAATTGTAGAAAAAGGAAAACAAATATTACTTTTCACTTCCATTTTTGACACTATAATTTCCAATAAATTGAGCAAAGTAAGCACATATTCTTTTATATTCTTTTTTTGGTATATTCACATGAAAAAAAGCCCGCCTAACAGGACCTGTTTGGTCCAAACAGGAGCTGACTATATGTACTAAAACGCTTCCTGCTTATGTGGGAATGTGGGCGTGGCCGAGATCAAAAGGCATGGCCAAGACAAAGCTGGTATTCAAAAAGTATTTTTATAATAGATGGGAGTAAATTGTTCCAACACATGCTGACAAAATTGAAACCCATTTCAGGAATGGTTTAGGCATGGAATTACAGTTTTAACGTGTAAAAACCTCATAATAATTCCATTTTCTTAAAACCCCAAATTTTTGTCGGAAAATAAAACAAAACTTTTGGCACTGAGAGCAGGTTTTATGTAAATAACGCACTGCTCTAGTTACCAAGAATATGGTAAGTTAGAAGAAGACGTTGAGACAAAAGTGTACGAAAGGGAGGTTCAAGCAGCAAAAGAAAGAAACAAAAAAAAAACCCAGTCAAACAGTAAAGGTGAAGCATAAGACGATGAATGAAAAAAATGACGGAATCCGTCCGAAATGAGCTTCCTCCACAGGGTGGCTGGGCTCTCACTCAGAGATTGGGGGAGGAGTTCTGCCATCCGGGAGGAGCTCGGTGTCGAGCCGCTTCTCCTCCAGGTCGAGAGGAGCCAGATGGGGTGGTTCAAGCATCTGGTCAGGATGCCCTCGAGTGCCTCACGGGCGAGGTGTTTCAGGCACGTTTCACCGGGAGGAGACCAAGGGGCAGACCCCGGACCCGCTGGAGAGACTATGTCTCACAGCTGGCCAGGGAAAGACTTGGGATCCTTCCAGGTGAGCTAGAGGATGTAGCCGGGGAGAGAGACGCCTGGGCTGCACGTTTGAGGCTGTTGCCCCCGCGACCCAACCCCGGAACAAGCGGAAGATGACGGAACGGAACTATGGGGTAAAATTTCAATGATGAGGTAAATGTTTCTTTTTTTAATGTTTTTGGATGTGCAAAACTCGATAAGTGTGATTTTGGGTGTTTGTTCACAAACTGCAGCCCTACAGTATTCTTAAATAGAAGTTCGTATTTACTGTAAATTTTCGGTGAATTGGAAAATCTACAACCTTTTCTAGTGTCCCATCTATTCCATGATTTATAAGTATTCCTGTTTATTTGAAAACTAATATTAAAGGCGAATAGAAATGACAAAAACAAGAAATGTATGTCTTTTCACGTCTGCGTGCTGACACATCATACAGAAAAGGGCATAACGGTGGCATAACTCATGCAGCGACTTTTTATGACTTCATCGTCACAGTCTCGCCAGATGTCTAACCAGCTGACATTTACTTGGGTAGATGTCGGCTTGAACCAATATTTGGTTTAGAAAATAATGTTTTCCTTTTTTACTGCCCGCCAGCCAAGAAAATAAAATCTAAATGGTGATCAGCATGTCATTTTTGACTGTTGCCCAGAGCGGGAAGACACACGAGATTTTGTTATTTGCATGAATAGCAAACATTTTGACACTTTTTTATATACGTGGGCTTAATGCCGACCAATTACAAGATGTTTTGCATCAGAAATATTGGACAGTTTGTTGCTGAGAGGCATTTTAACAGGGAGCCATTTGTCAAGTGTCTAGCTGAAGTGGCACTCTAGTGGAAAAACAACCCTGGTACAAGAATTGCAGTTATGTTACAAATGTTGGCATTAACATGGGAGCCTGATAAAATTAGACAAACTGTAAGAAGTCGATGGATATGAGATCCTTATCACCACATTGAGGGCAGTGAAAGTTGGGAGACTTTTTTGTTTCTTTGGTTTGGTCGGTAAACCATTCAAATATGGTAACAAAAAAAGATAAACCACGTGTAAAATGTGCTGTATGTGTGACATAAGAGTTAGGAGTAGAGGTGGGACTGCACATGAGATCAGCTCTAAGACCCTTTTTTTTTTTTGCTGTGGTTGTGGTTGGAATCCCCACGGATGATGTTGTTTGCAGATGATATTGTGATATATGTAGGGGAAGCAGGAGATACAGCTTTACAAATTGAGGGCCTTGAAAGGAAAAAAGTTTACAAGAAAGTTGGGAGACTTTTTTTTATTTTATTTTGGCCAGTACACCAGTAAAATGAAGGTAAAAAAAAAGATAAACCACATGTAAATTGTGCTGTATGTGTGACATAAGAGTTAGGAGTAGAGGTGGGACTGCACATGAGATCAGCTCTAAGACCCTTTTTTTTTTTTGCTGTGGTTGTGGTTGGAATCCCCACGGATGATGTTGTTTGCAGATGATATTGTGATATATGTAGGGGAAGCTGGAGATACAGCTTTGCCCTGGAAAGAAGAGGAATTAAGGTTAGCCGCAACAAGACAGAGTTTTACCCCAAAAGAAATAAATCAGGTGGATTTTAGATTCACTGGACATGGTCAACAATCCAAACTAAGGGAGAGTGTGTGGAAAAAGGGCAAAGAACGCTCTGTGGGGAGGCTGGAACAGGTGGAGAAAAATGTCAGTTTTGATGACCATTTGAAGAGTTTTAGCTACAAGCAAAAAAAGTGTAAAAAGCTTTGGTGACAGCAGTAGAGAAGAAGGACATGAAGGTACTTTGTGTAAGAGAAGAGGATGTAGACCATAGAAGAAGTGACCAGTAAAACCAAAACAATGACGGATCTTTTATTTCAGGTTCTGTTATTTCCTAAACTCTTAAGTACTCTTAAAATTTTGCATGATAATAAAGAATGCAAGCTTTTATCTTTCCATTCAGACACTTTTAGTTAACTTGGCTTTTCTTTGTTCGGTTTGGATGGTTGGAAAGGAAAAAGAGCTCAATCAGTTTGACATGATGTGAGCGACTTAACCTGCTAACATCACCAGGTCATGGCTGACAGATGGGGTCCGCTTTGGGTCATGAAGGTTTTTTTTTTTTAACCACTGCCACCTTGTTCATCCAATTGAAACAGGTGAATGTGTCTTAAGTGTATTTATCTCATAGATTGCTTACCATCATTCAATAATTCCAATTGGTACTTTTAAAGAATCTCTATCTCTTTTTAAATGACTCGTTCCGAAGCAGAAAAGGGTTTGTCTTTCAATTTTATTGATGTTTTATATGCCTTTTTTCAATAATCTGTAAAGCATCCTATTTTGGGCTGAATGCAGAAACTAATCAGATGGGTCAAGAAAATTGTTCAACAGAAAACAAAACTATCACCTCTTGGTAATGGCTAACGTTGCAAAAAAATATTTAACAAAATACTTCAGGATTGTTTTTGATCTTTTATGACAATTTTGTCATTAAAAGGAATCAACGTCAGTTTGTTGCTGCGACGTAATTACGTTTAGTGTTTGGTAAAACCTTAGCCATTGAAGTTGTTTGGAAATAACACATGACAGATGTAAGATATAATTTCACTGTTCGATAACTATTGGAATTGAAATGCCAGTGGATGGCGTACTGGATTCAGGACAAAATTATGGCAGTAGAAAAAGTTCTACCTCTGCTTTTACTCAAAGGGGTGGCACTAAAACGATTTTAAACCAAAGCATCGCCAACAGTAACCAGAAGGCAGTGTGCTGAAGGTTACAGTTCCAGCTAAACAATCGACACCCTGCAGCCAATCATAAACAAGCATTCTTCTTCTTCTTCTTTCGGCATTTCCCTTCAAGGGTCGCCACAGCAAGTTATGATGACATGTGGTAGAAGTCAAGCACGGGAAAAGGTAAACATAATTTATTTCTAATTAGGTAAAAACGAATTGTCCGAGGCAGGCGGGTTGTCCAAGGCAGGCGAGTTGTCAGAGGCAGGCGAGTTGTCCGAGGCAGACGGGTTGTCCAAGGCAGGCGAGTTGTCCGAGGCAGGCGGGTTGTCCGAGGCAGGCGGGTTGTCCGAGGCAGACGGGTTGTCCTAGGCAGGCGAGTTGTCCGAGGCAGGCGGGTTGTCTGAGGCAGGCGGGTTGTCCGAGGCAGGCGGGTTGTCCGAGGCAGGCGAGTTGTCCGAGGCAGGCGGGTTGTCCGAGGCAGGCGGGTTGTCCGAGGCAGACGGGTTGTCCAAGGCAGGCGAGTTGTCCGAGGCAGGCGGGTTGTCCGAGGCAGGCGAGTTGTCAGAGGCAGGTGAGTTGTCCGAGGTGGGCGGGTTGTCCGAGGCAGGCGGGTTGTCCGAGGCAGGCGAGTTGTCAGAGGCAGGCGAGTTGTCCGAGGCTGGCGGGATTCTAGAACAAAGGAACAGAAAATAAGACCCCGAGCAAGAAAATCGCAAGACAAACTAAAGGCTTGTTGTTGTTACCAAATGGAAATCAACAATCTGGCATAGGCTGAGGGTGCAGGGTGGCTTATGAAGCTTGCAGATTGCTGATCCTCTGCAGGTGGTGAGCAGGTTGCCACGGAGACAGACACTCTCTTAGAAGAAGGAGCAGGGATCACAACAGTAACCCTATCTGCTGCATCTTCTTCAGTCACACCAACTACCTTCATGTCTTCCTTCACCGTATCCATGAACCTCCTCTTTGGTCTTCCTCTAGGCCTCTTTCCTGGGGGTCCAAACCCAGCATCCTTCTTCCAATGGAAAGAATGATTTAAAGCATGGTGGTGTTAAATAGTATAACCAGAAGTTTATGTTAACATGATCACCCAGAGTAACTTTTACAAGTAAAGGGCCATTGCTGCACCTTGGGGGTACTTCAGATTCAAAAGATTGGATGAATAATTTAAAAAAATGGTGTGATAAAAAAAAATGTGCCCATACCATCCAGCACTAGTTTTAGTTACTCATTACATTCTCCTTTAAAAATTGTGAGTTTTTAATCTTTGCAGGATTGGTAGGCTGTCCGTGACGTGTCTGCATCTTGTATAATCGTTGGGATGGGTTCCAGGTCCGCCAACATCTGTATTTTCAATCCTGTGCAAACTCTTAAAAAGGTTCAATCTTTGATTAACATCCAGAAAGCACACCCAAATCCTCTCCACTCTGTTCGAGCTCCATCTTATTTTTCTTCTTAGAAAGAAAGACACTAGCTGTAATGTCTCCAACAGAGGCTGAAACTGACTGAAACAACTGGGGGAAAAAGTCATTTGATTGATGAAAGCCCCTGGCAAAGCTGCTGGCAGCGCCATCTCCTCTGGAAAAGCTAAGGTTTTGTGGCCTTATCAGAAAAAAAAGTACTAATGAGAAGTTGTGGTCCACCACAGCTTTCTTCCTGAAAGACAGCAGTACTTACAACCTCACGGAAAGTAAGACCGGCCGTCATTAGCAGTTTCAGTGGACAAGAAAGAACAAGAAGAATTTGTTTGGATACTTTTAGGAAGCTGGTGTAGTTTTTACATTGGCGGATGGTGCACACCTTCATAACCTTCTCTACTGGCTTAAACTATTCAAATCACAAAACTATGTAAATAAAATTTTGCAGATTATTAAATATGAAATATGTCCAAATAATCTGTCTTTTATTTCACGGCTTCCCCGATGGCCGCAATGCTTCCAAAAGTGAATTTTTGCTTTAAAGCATTTGACCAAAACTATTTCTGCCAGCAAATCTTGTCCGACAGACTAAAGTTAGAAAAAGCTCCCACTAACGCCTTCAAAGGGTTCCAAATTGACTGGTTTTGGATTTTAACTATCTTGATTTACAAGTCGATCTACGTTCCAACCCTCACCTATGGTCACCAGCTGTGGGTGGTGACCGAAAGAATGAGATCGCGGGTACAAGCGGCCGAAATGAGCTTCCTCCGCAGGGTGGCTGGGCTCTCACTCCAGAGATCGGGTGAGGAGTTCTGCCATCTGGGGGGAGCTCAGTGTTGAGCCGCTCCCCCTCTGATTTAGTCACTTGCCCGCTTACACTAAATACAGGGACACGTTCGACATGCAGCCTGCGTTAAATGACGATCAAGACAAGCTGTTGCACCTTGCTGATTGACAGAAATCAGAGGCCAAAAACAAACTGAAAGCATTGAGGAGGATAAAAAATATGATTTCTCACAAAGTGATATGACTTCATTCCAGTCAGCTGTGATCAAAATTTGGAGAAAGTACAAATAAAAAAACGGGTGCTAAATAAATCCAACATGTCTTGGAGAAAAAAAAAGCACAACAAAAGAAATGAAAAATTAATGGGTTGTGAAACAGGAACCGAAGAGCATGACTGAACTGTAAGAGAACAGTTCCAACAAATAGGATTTGCATCCAGAAGAAAAATAAATAAAAAACATCAGTAACAGGGAGAAAAAAAAAAGCAAACACAGGCCAAATCGAAGCTGTCAGCAAGTGTTGATTCTCGGATGAAAGCGAGTTTGGGATGAATCACTAATGCACATCAGACAAGGAGATGAATGATGCCAGAAATTTGTTTTTGGTGCAGCACCAACGAAACAAATAAGACAGAAAAACAAATTTCCTGTCATTGATGATGTTGAAGGTGCACAAAATGAAGAACCAGAAAGGGCAGCCTTCAACTCAGCATTAAAACACACACACGCACGCACACACACACACACACACACACACACACACACACGCGTTTAATTAACTTCCAACAACAAAAAAAGACATCAAACTAAAACCTTTAGTGACAAAAAAGTTCCAAATTGTGATAATTATAATTATAAGTAAATTCTTCTTAGAGGATCAACCAACCGACAGCCATTAGTTTTTATTATTGAGATTTCATTAAAAAAATAAGTCTGTCATGAAAGCAAAAAAAGTTATTACAGTCATTTTATTCTTTTCAAAGAAAAAAAAGTCAAGTTTTTAACTTTTTTATGTGTATTAAAAACAACTGTCTTTTTTTTTTTTTTTTTTTTTTAAGAATTCTTCTAATTTCTGTTGATTAAAATTTGGTAGTTTTTTATTGTGCTTTTTAAAATATAAAAAGAAAAAAAAATCCATTTTTAGCACTTTATTTTTCCCAAATTATAAAATGAGTTTTATTTTTTTCAGTCACGTGCAATTTTTTTGGGGGTATTTTCACAAAAATAATCATTTCATCTTTTTAAAGAAGTTTATTTATAATACTTAAAGAGAAAGTTAACTTTTATCTATTTTCTTTTACTTTAAATGAGATGGACTTTTAAACGAAGTACAGAAAGTTTTTTCTTTTATTTATTTGTCTCTTTTTTTATTTTCTTTTGCAAACATTAGATTTTGCAAAAGTTTTTTTGAGTCGAAGACTTTTGTGAAGATAAAGAATGAGAAAAAAAATAATCTGAGTGGAAATTTTCTTTTATAAATAAAACCACAAAAATGGGAAAAGATTGCTAGGAAATGATTTCATCTGAAAACTGTTGTGGTGTGGAAGGAGGAGGACCCAAATGCAGGACTTTAAACAAGATTTATTAAGCCAAGGATCAGCAAGGCTGTAATTAAAGAAAAGGGATAAAAAATGGTTATCAAAGAGTCAATCTCAGTTTCAAAGGAAGTCTGCTGGGTCGGGAGTCAGCCAGAACTGGAAGGCATGACGACCCGACGAGGAATGCTGGAGAGGCTGCCTTTAAATAAGCAGCAGGGAGATTAGGTGCTGGTGATCCAATCAGGTGCAGGTGGTCCAATCAACCAGAATTGGTGGAAAGGTGAGATGGTCCCTGGCTCCCTCTGGTGGTGGTTGAGGGAACCACAACAAAACCGTAAACCTTCTTCCGTCTCCGGTCAGCGTTGTAGCCTTTTGGATGCTTTACTACATCCTCATCTGTTTCAACTTGTTTGTTTTCTGAATGATTTCCTTAATTTTACACCAATTAAATCACATTTCATCCCACTCTTTACATGTCTAATGAGTTTAAACTATGATCAACCTTTTCTGTTCTATATAAACAGATTTGTGGAGCGGTTGAGTTTTCACCTCACGTATAAGTTGGCGAAAACCCAAAAAACCTTAAACATTTCTAACTTTTAATAGCACGCTATTTTATTTCCATTTTCCAAACTGACTTGATGTTTATGTGCCTCCCAGGCTTGGCAGCGAGGAGAAAAACTGAAAGTTCAAGCAGCTGAGAAACAGCTGAGTGATTACAGATAATTAAGATGTGAGTCAGTGCAGCGGAAATTTGTAGGGAGGTAACCCTGAGAGGATGGGGGCGTCAAAGCCAACTGTTGCACTTCTAAATGTGACCTGGTGTTAACCTTTAAATGTAAGCATCCACAGCTGTATTGTGTTTGTTTAGGTAGGAATCCGTTCCGTTCCGTCATCTTCTGCTTGTTCCGAGGTCGGGTCGCGGGGCAACAGCCTCAAACGGGTAGCCCAGGCCTCTCTCTCTCCGGCTGCATCCTCCAGCTCACCTGGAAGGATCCCGAGTCGTTCCCCGGCCAGCTGTGAGACATAGTCTCTCCAGCGGGTCCGGGGTCTGCCCCTTGGTCTCCTCCCGGTAAAACGTGCCTGAAAAACCTCGCCCGCAAGGCGCTCGGGGGGCATCCTGACCAGATGCCCAAACCACCCCATCTGGCTCCTCTCGACCTGGAGGAGCCAGATGAGTGATAGACCAGGCATGGGCCAACTATGGCCCGTGGGCCACATGCAGCCCATTAAACGTTTTAATCCAGCCTGCTGAACTAGAAAAAATTAAATAAACAAACCTTGTTAGTTTTATTTTTCTGTAATTTTGATGTTTTGCCACTAGCTGGCGCCAAAGAAACAACAACACTGCTCTCATTCAAATGAGTGTGTCTCAGTGATGCGCACGCCTTCCAAATAAACAGTGTGCACAGATATGGAGAGCCATCTTTTCCCAATACACACACGTAAACAACAATTTGGTGGAAAAAGTAAGTAGATCTGGAGCCGGATTTGAGTCATAGAAAAAATATTTTTGTCACAAAAAAAAAACAAGGTAACAAATTCGATGAACTCAGCATGTAGATTTTGTTCTAAGACGTGTCTAGGTGACCCCTTTGGTTCAAGTTGCAAGTGGATTATGTGCTAGACTTTCTTACTTTCATTTTTATGAAGGTATGAGGGCTTGAATGGTTATTGTGGTAACAGTAGTGACTGAGTAATGGCCGCCAGTTTTTCAATGAAGTCTATGGGTGCCGAGGGTTGTTTGAAGGCAGATGCTGCTTCTCGTTTGCCTTGCTAACGGAAGCAGTTTGCCTTATGCAGTCAAAGGCTGAGTCTGAGATGATTACTGCTAACACCTCTAAACCTGGCCGCACACGTCAAAATGACAAATGCATGCCTTAGAAATAGGAGATGGGAATAATTTTGACAACACATATTAGTGGCAACGTATGCAGCAGGACTACCAAGCACTTCGTCAGGAACAGTGGTGGAACGTAACGAAGTAAATGTACTTCGTTACTGTACTTAAGTGAAAAAATTGTGTATCTGTACTTTATTTAAGTAAAGTACTTCTACTTCACTACATTTTTAGAGCAAATATCTGTACTTTTACTTCGCTACTTTTTAAAAGCGTGTTTCACATTTTTCGTTACATTTTCGTTAAGGAATTTGAAAAATACACAGGTTTTTTAGCGCATCTTGAAGCTGCATCGCCAAAATCAAAAGAAGCAGTTGATCGGGAGAAGAAGTCATGAATCGAGAAACATTTTCCGCATTCATTCAAAAACCTAACATCAAATGTAGTACAAATTAAAAAGAGTCAGAAGATCGTTGTTCGTTGCATTTACTTCTAAATAAAAAGTTGAGCCATCGTTACACAGAGCAGGGGCGGATCTAGAATTTTCCAAAGAGGGATGGGGCTTTCCCAAAGCCAACATATAGTGACTGGGGGCCTCCCCCCCAAAACATTTTTTTTTAAAAATGTCATTTTCCTCCATTTTGGTGTCCATTCACTGGCCCTTCTAAGGGATAGCTTGACTTGTCCCCTTTCCTTTTATTCATTTTTTTTTTTTTTTGTGGACCAAAAGAGGCGGGAGAGGGGGGTCACACCCCTGCAGAGTATTTATCCTGGTTACCATGGTGACACCCTATAGCACAAAAAATAACATTTGAATTATGATCAAATACTTTTACTTTTTACTTAAAAAGTAAAATTTACACCAACTACTTTTGTACTTTTACTTCAGTAGATTTTTTTTATTGGTACTTTTACTTTTACTTAAGTTAATTTTTTGCCTAAGTATCTGTACTTTTACTTAAGTACAAAAAGTGAGTACTTCATCCACCACTGGTCAGGACAAGTTCACCATCTCATGAATTCACGACAATCAAAACATTTTGAAAGTGTATATGAATGAAGGTCCAGGTCTGAGTGGTTCAGATGGCTGAAGTCAACTTCTCTTAAATGCCAAGGGATCTAAGAGGACATCCTTAGCTTAGGACTGAGATAGCGTAATCCAAGATAACTCAGGTGATAATTAGTATCTACGAACAAGGATGAAAATGTGTCTTTTTTAATAAACCATATTTTACTAAACAAAAAAGCAAAACACTGTGATAAAGATATCATTGTAATTGTTGAGTTATTTTCTGGACGGTTTTACTAGTTCAAACTTGTGCTACACTTCACCGCAATGTGCTCACACTCGCTCGACTTGCCTCCGACTGACTTGCAACTAAGTAAACTGATCAAAGGGAGATTTCATCGTTCATTCCAAAATCTGAAGTTATTACTGTGGATGTGAGGGAGATAGACTCTTCAGTCCCCTTGCTCCTTTGCCAGATTAGATCTGTGAAAATGGATCAAAGTGATGAGTGTCAACTCATTATTTTTTATACATGGAGAGTTGATCAGAACCACTGGAAATGATTCATTATTAAAAAGATTACAGGAAGTCAGCATGTGAGATTCATGTAAAATTCTCCATCATTCTGTTTCATCTACAACCTTGAAATATTGTTTCAGATTCTTCTGATTAAAAATGAATTACCTTTTTTTGTTTTAAGTTGATAGTTCGGTATATTTTTCTGTCAACCTTCAAGTGCTCGTTCCACGTTTGAATTAGAAATTAAGACAACACGGAACCTTAGTTTTAATAGAATTGATCTAAACAAATTAATTAAAATGCTGTTTTTGCCACATTTTTAGCTCTCAAACTCTAAACTTGTCGAGTCTAAACGGTGTCGAGCTGCTCCTCCTCCAGGTCGAGAGGAGCCAGATGGGGTGGTTCGGGCATCTGGTCAGGATGCCTCCCGGGTGGCTCGCGGGCGAGGTGTTTCGGGCACGTCTTACCGGGAGGAGACCAAGGGGCAGACCCCGGACCCGCGCAGCCAGGAAGAGAGAGGCCTGGGCTGCCCGCTTGAGGCTGTTGCCCCTGCAACCCGACCCCGGAACAAGCGGAAGATGACAGAACGGAACGGAAAGTCTAAACGTGATCAAATTGATCAGTCAATTCTTTTGTTGTCCAATTCTCTGTTTCTCCACACATATAAAAATTTCTCATTGACTTTCAGTCAATCACAGAATAGGTTTTAAGATGCTTTTGATCATTTCTAAATCCCAGATTGGGTTTTGGCTCACAATACATCTACGGTATGTTCAGAGAATAAAATCACAGCAGAGCTCTTAAAGCCATGGACTAGACTAAGCAAGCTGGAGTCCAGACCAAACACGGAGAAGCAGCCTTTGTCTGGAATAATCTACCAGCAAAGATTAAACCTGCCACATTTAGACACTTTAATCCCTTTTTTTATGCAAATATGTCTTCGATCTGCACGGTGTTTCTGCTCCGACAGCTGAAAATATTCTCCATACAACCAGAATTATAAAATTGGAAACATTGATGTAAAATTGGTTTCGTGGATTCTGTGTAGATGTCCAAAGTGAACTGAAAAATTTTTTTGCAACTGCGTTAATTCAAGGTTGAACTATTCAGCGTGCTACTACTTCTAAAGAAAATCATTCATTTAATCAATCAAAGCTTTTTTCTTAACAGATTTCATCTGACATCGTTCACCTTGATTCTAATGTTTTATTCTGATTGGAAAAAAGACAGAAATAATCTCCCAAATTAATTAATACATTTAAAATATTTCATTGGTAGCTACATTGACTAGCCCACCGGTCTTCAAACTCTCTGACACAAAGTTCGTTCTTGCTTGGAAAGTTGTGAAGTTTCTGATTACATTCTTATTACTATGCTCTTAATGTATAAGAGCATCTGGGGGAAGGATCCCTCTTTTGTGTGGACCCCCATGAGGTTTCCTTTTTTTTTTCTCACCGTGAAGGAGGGTCTAAGGGCAGAAATGTGCTAAAATTGTCTAGCTAGAATTTCTTAGTTAGCTTTTTGCTGTGTATTGTGTTTGTTTTTGTTCCTTTTTAATCCACAATGTGGAGCCTGTTGAGACAATTTTGTGATTTTAGGCAATACAAAGTAGGAAGAGCATTTTATACAACCTTCAACAACATACCGTTTTACACATGCGGAGAATAATCATGTTTCCCACACAAAGGTATGCATTACCAAAACTAAGAACAGACTGTATTCCAATAGTTTTTGGTCACTATATAAAAGTGGTTAGTTGAGATTTTTAATGTCCCATAGAGTTCACAGTGTATCGTATAAACAAGAAAGGGACCGGAAGATGTGCTTCAACCACCGAGGGATCACACTCCTCAGTCTCCCTGGGAAGGTCTATTCAGGGGTCAGTCGGATTGTCGAGTCTCGGATTGAAGAGGAGCAGTGTGGTTTCCGTCCCAGACATGGAACAACGGACCAGCTCTATACCCTCTTCAGGATCCTGGAGGGGTCATGGGAGTTTGCCCAACCAGTCTACGTGTGCTTTGTGGATCTGGAGAAGGCATTTGACCGTGTCCCTTGGGGACTCCTTTGGGGGGTGCTCCGGGAGTATGGAGTCTCAAAGCCCTTGGTACGGACTGTCCGGTCTTTGTACGACCGGAGCCAGAGCTTGGTCTGCAATAGCCGGCAATATGTTGATTCCATTTCCAGTGAGAGTTGGACTCTGCCAACTCTCACTCTCCAGTGAGTCCACCGATTCTGTTCATCACCTTTATGGACAGAATATCTAGGCGCAACTGAGGGTTCCGGTTTGGTGACCTCAGAATTGGATCTCTGCTTTTCGCAGATGACGTGGTCCTGTTAGCTTCATCGCACCGTGATCTCCAGCTCTCGCTGGATCGATTTGCTGCAGAGTGTGAAGCGGTTGGGATGGGAATCAGCGCCTCCAAATCCGAGACCATCGTCCTCGCCCGGAAAAGGGTGAAATGGCTCTATGCATGTCAGGGGCAGGGTCCTGCCCCAAGTAGAGGAATACATCTATTTATGAGCACAAATCAAACCAATGAAGGCAAATTTGAATTGTATTGCAAAAAAAATAAAAAAAATTCATAAAGCTCTTCCAAAACACTTTAATGTTTTCAGGGATTTTCTTTAACAAAAACCAAGAATATTTTGATACATGTTTCCAGTTTTCTATCAGTAAATTGAGAATGTTGCAGGAGGTCAGAGCCGTATGACTTTTGAAAAATATAAATTGGATTAGAAGCAGATTCACTGTTGAATATGTCCCTGAAGTCGTTTGAATAGCAAAAACTTCTCTAAATTGATTTGGTGATAATACATTCGTCTAAACCTTTCCGACACAAAGAAAGGATGAGTTGCTCTTGCAGTGACATTAGCATGTTAAAATTATATTTACAAGTTTGTAAGTTTTGATTTCTTTGGATCTCTTGTGTATACAGTGTGCAATAAGAGGAAAGGTACAGGGTTGTGATGGAGAACTACTTTTCGTTTAAATATTTCACAAGCACAAAATCTAAAAGAAACTTAAGCTTCTGATGTTCAAAGAATCAAAGCAAAGCTCAAAAAACTTATTCTCAAAGTCTTTGAATCTTTGTGGCTGTAATCAGCTTCCACTGAATCCCAAATAAAAACCAGTCTGGCTTATGATCCCCGTTGGCTAGGAGTGTCAAAATTATTTTAGTTTAGGAGTCACTCAAAGTACAAGTAGGCCAGACCAGTAAATACAAACAAATCAAGTCATTCTTCAGAAAACTATCAGGAACTACTCAATTTGGTCCCTTTGACAGGTTGTTTTTGACCATCAGACCTCATGCTTGACATCTAAGGTGTAAGCTAACTACAGTTTAACTTTACAAAGTCGTTTCCCATTTCGTTACTGTGTCTTTGGAATCCAGGAGCTTATTCTGAGTTGTCAGTATGTGAGAAGTGGGTTTGGTCTCCCGTTTCACATGAACACACTGAGAGAACCAATCAGCAGATCATGGCCACCCCCAATATCTAAGGCCATTTTAAACAGAACATTCAGCTTAATGTGCATGTTTTTGGTGGAGAAAAAATAAAAGTGGTGGAATGGAATTATATCAGGGTGAGGTGGAATAAAAGGGATTACGACAGTCACTGCTGTCCTAGTGGAGAAGGAAGGAACAGACATACGTACGTAAGGTTCAGCTCTTGATTTCATAAGAAAGAAAGAAATATACTTTATTCATTCCTCAGCGGTGGTTGGGGTAGGTGTCTTCCCCAAGGACACCTAGACATGAACTCAGTGGGATTCGATTCCTCGAACTTTCGGAGAACTTCCAGTCCAAGGACGAACATTCTACCACTGATCTATTGCCTATCAATCTGATCCTCACCTGTTGTCATTATCAATGAGCAGTGACGGAGAGAACAAGATTGGAAACGCAAGCGGAGTGAGCTTCTTCAAAAAGATGGCCAGGCTCTTACTCAGAGATAGAATGAGGAGCTATTCGGGTGGTGAAAGCACCCGGTCAGGATGACTTTCGTTCATCTGAAACAGCAGGTGTTTTGGGCTTGTTTTCAGTGAGCAGAAGTTAAGAAGTAGTCCAAAGACTTGCTCAAATGACTACATCTTTCAACTGATCCTAGAAAGCTCCAACATCCCACATACAGCATGTGCTGAAAGATGTTGTAATACAAGGAAACCCAGAGCTCCCTTCTTAGGTTGTTGTCCGTGTGATCTGACTTGGTAGTAGAAGTAGACAACATTATACAATTCTTTCATAAGAGAAAGGCACACAAAACATCACTGCTCCAGAGTAACGATTCAGTGTTTCAATAAACGGAAGCTGATAGTAGAAACCATTTAGTGTTTTACTTTTTAAAACACTGCCCTGAAGCCGTTGGTGGTATTGATTGTGCAGCATTCTGCCAAGCCTTGACAAAAGGGAATTAAGCTTGATAGTTGCTTTGTTTTTTGCTTCACAGTTTAAGAGCAGAAAATTTCTGTTTACTTCAAAATGTTCACATGCGCTTGGTCTTTTTTATAGATATATAAGTGTTTGATACCAACAAGCTTTGAAGTTGGTTGTTTAATCAAAATTGCACAGGTGCGTAAAAGCCTTTGCTGCCAGTTGGCCACTTTCCCAAAATCCTCTGCCCACACACATCCGGCATTTTTTCTATGACAAAAAATTAGCACACAAAAAGGCCTCTTAGAACAGAATACATTTCATTTTAGTGATTTTCTCTAATTTAGACATTTACTTTTACTTGGTTATAGCATAATGGATTTTTTGTTCTTTTTACCTTTACAAATGGCTGACATCTCAATAAACACTTTGATTTACATTTCTGTATAAGTTGCTGTGAGATAATAGATTACAGCTCGTATTTAGTTTTTTGGTTATAAAATATTACAAAATACTTTGTGATTTTACAGCCTCTTCAACTTGCAAGAGATGGTTTAGAGCAGGGATGTCCAAAGCCGGTCCTCGAGGGCCAGTGTCCTGATGGTTCTACACGTTCCCAGTTCAATATAGCTGAATCAACAGCCAATAGAATTTGGCACAATGACTAAATTAACTGGATCAGGTGTGTGGATGCAAGAACATATCGAAAACCTCAAGGACCGGATTTGGACACCCCTGGTTTAGAGTATGACTACTTGAAATCGGTAGAAGTAGAAGCCTTTCTATTGTGATGAACTATTTTCGGAGCCTTTTCAGAAAGATGAGGGAACACGACTGAGAAGCAAAGAAAGAAGGCAAATAATTGAAGTGATGCAATTGGGAGACATCCTGGTGAAAGTTAGATGGTCAGCTTCTGATCTCTTTGTTTGTGTTTTTAAATTCTTTTTCAAATGATAACTTGAGTTGAACCTTGAATCAAATATGACAAAATAACAAAAAATATTCGTGGGTTTTTTTCAAACTTTTTTTTTTACTATGGTTTCTTTTTTTCACACTAACCTCAGAAACTTAAAAAATAATGGGAAATATATTTAATGTTTTATGTGAAACATCTTTTCCACAAATTTGTACATTAATTTCTTGAGTGCACATTAGAATGCCACATCCATCCACCATCTTGAAGAGTGCGTATCCAAAAAGCAAAGCTCTCGATTTACCAGTCAGCCTATGTAGACCTACGATCACTAGCTGTGGATGGCGACTAAAGAATAAGAATATAAACACCAACAGCCAAAATCAGAGTTTCCTCGCAGAGATGGGTGAGGTGCTCTGCCATCTGGAAGGAGTTTCAGTGAACAGCGGTCACTCCTCCGCATTGAAAAAAGCCAAATGGGGTGGTTCAGGCATCTGGTCAGGTTGCTTTTCAGAAATCCTATCGGTCCTATTGGTACAGTAAAAATCAATAGTGACTTGATATTAAAGCCATGTAAGCAAAGAGGTCTTAGGTAATGAAGAAGCTGGTTCAGAAGTCCTGTTAGAAAACTGGTGAAGTTAAATGCAAAATAAATTTGAGCACAAATATTCTTGAGATGAAAAAAAAAAAATCATGTTTGACATACCACTTGGATTTTGTTTAACTTGTTTTGATACGATTCAGGATGGGAATCTTCCATTTCCAATGAGAAGAATTTGCTTTTAGCAGTGAAACAGAAGAGGTACGCTGTGTCCGGAATGAACTGCTGTGAGATTTATTTACACATAACGTCTTTCCTCATTTTCATCTTGAATGATCTCCTCCGTATCCCATTGCCCTCCTCAACGTAATTAGACTCAATCGAGCTTTCCAGACATGTCCATTTATCTACTATGGATCTCAATCACTTATCAGCACCAGGAGAGTGTTTTAGAGCTGATGAAGGCATGACAACTCCTACGATGATGCAATTTAAAACCCAGATCTTCACTGATCGGTAAAGCGAACAATATGGATGAAAACAGTGGTGCATTTGGCTTGTTAAATCCAAATGCAACTCTATTTTCTTTGCATTTGTGTATCAGCTGGTGTTGGTTGATTACTTCTTCTTCTCTGAAACAAATGTTTGTTCCATCATTTAAGAGGAAACACAACGGTATAGCAATTGGAAAAAGAAATCTTTGTTTCATAAGTCGACAACTTAAGATTAAATACCGTTTTTTTTCAACGAATAAACCAACAGTATTTAAAAAAAAAACTTTGAAAAGTCAAAGATATGTAGAAAAACGGCTACATTTCTCTCACCAAAATTTTTTATTACTTGTTCTTCCTCCTCTGATGTCACTAAAGTCTACCCTGTTATGACTTTAGCAAAGGTTTATACAGATGTGAACAGATGTTGAGTGGGAGTCAGGCTTCTTTATTTTGTTTCCATCAGGATGAAGAACATCTATTGACTTCTTTAGATATTTAACTAATAGAGTAGAATGAGCTAATATTTAAACAATAATCTTAGACACATTGGAGACTCGTCCCGTGGATGGGATCTCTCTTTCACATGGACCCCCATGAGGTTTCTCATTTTTCCCTACTGATGGTTTTTTTTTAGGAGTTTTTCCTCATCGTGTAGGAGAGTCTAAGGGCAGGAATGGGCTAATATTGTCTAGCTAGCATTTCTTAGTTAATTTTTTTGGTGTGTATTTGTGGGTATACATTCCTCTTTTTTCTTGTTTTTTTCTGAATCTTTCATGTGAAGTTCATTGAGACAGAAATTCTGTGATTTTGGGCTTTACAAATAAAATTGAATTAAATAGAATTCATTTTTTCTTGAAAACTCTGCTTTAAAACAATTTGGACATAATATATGTCACTAAATTCTTTTCTTCTGCGTCTGTCAGCGCAATAGTTTTTCCTGCAATATCACCTCACTATATTCACGGCGCTCGCTGTCGATGTTTTCTAATTTAACAAACACTGTCTTTGGCTCTCTAATCAGCAAATCCAAATACCGTTATATAACCTAGAGATGTTAACATATAATTGGCAAAGCAACTCAAGATCAGATTTGGACCTCCTGGTTTGGGCTGCATAATGTATCAATGTCGATATCAAGTCAATATTTGCCACATCAACATCTGTGATTAACTAATCACAAAAAGCAAAATTATCTTTCTAATTTTGTTTTATACATCATTATAGATTTAATTTTCAAACTTTCAATCTAAAAAAATAGTAGTTTTTTTTGCGGGTCAGGAACAGTGTCCTGCCCCAAGTGGAGGAGTTTAAGTATCTCGGGGTCTTGTTCACGAGTGGGGGAAGGATGGAGCGGGAGATCGACAGGCGGATCGGTGCGGCGTCAGCAATAACCAGGACGCTGCATCGGTCCGTCGTGGCAAAGAGAGAGCTAAGCCGAAAAGCAAAGCTCTCGATTTACAAGTTGATCTACGTTCCAACCCTCACCATTGTAACCAGCTGTGGGTGGTGACCGAAAGAATGAGATCGTGGATACAAGCGGCCGAAATGAGCTTCCTCCGCAGGGTGGCTGGGCTCTCACTCAGAGATCGGGTGAGGAGCTCTGCCATCCGGGAGGAGCTCGGTGTCGTGTCGCTCCTCCTCCAGGTCGAGAGGAGCCAGATGGGGTGGTTCGGGCATCTGGTCAGGATGCCCCCCGAGCGCCTCGCGGGCGAGGTGTTTTGGGCACGTTCCACCTGGAGGAGACCAAGAGGCAGACCCCGGACCCGCTGGAGAGACTATGTCTCACAGCTGGTCGGGGAACGACTTGGGATCCTTCCAGGTGAGCTGGAGGATGCAGCCGGGTAGAGAGAGGCCTGGGCTGCCCGTTTGAGGCTGTTGCCCCCGCGACCCGGCCCCGGAACAAGCGGAAGATGACGGAACGGAACGGAAAAATAGTAAATTGTTATTTTGGCAATATTGTGAAGCCCTAATCAGGAAATCATGGCTGAAACGCAATTAGCCAATTCATAAATAAGCCAAACACGACATTGATAATGGTTTGAATCAATGCTCCAGTGTTGTGTACAAGTTGTTAAGAAGCGTTCTCAACATTCTTTCTCTCAGATAAGAACAAACTCTTGGGAATACCTTGCTTTGTCTGCAATCCCAGGATCTGAAACCAGATTATATCTTTAAAGCAGCAGGAATCAGCCTTGCCAAAGATAAACGGATCTCTCTGCACAGCCTGACATGTAACGACTCTTGCAGTAAATACTGTTTCATGTCAGAGATGAGCGCAGGAGACAGAAACCTCATCATGTACAATTTGCACACACATAGCAGCAACCCTTTTCATCATTAAGGGCCAACAAGTTCTGTTTGGCCAAAAGGCTGAGTTTCATATCTCAGCAAGGGAATCCTTATCTCCCTGTCCCCATTCATTACTGCACCAGGAGACCTTTCACTGCTCATTTGTATGGTTCAGAATGTGTGGAGACTCCTATGGGATTGCAAATGATGTAGTGTTCACTAAACTTTTAAAACCGTATCTCTCATTTTTAAACTCCAGCAATGTGGCATGTAGTTACAACCCCATTCTTGCTGGGCATTGAAAAACAGGTAATGATCATGTTACCATTCATGGCTTATTAAAAGTTATAACTTTTCATGGTGAAAAAGGAGTGTTGCGATTGGGTGGCAAGTTGTTGTTTACAAAAAACAAAGTAAAAATAAGTCTCACAGCAAAAATCAGAGGCGTACATACTTTTTTTTGTCTTTAAACTCATATAAATTAGAAAAAACCTTCCAACCAATCAGAAGCTAATTTATACAAACCAATATTCCATTTTGATTTAATCTAACAATCTTTAATCACATATTTAAAGTGTGCAAGTCCAAAAATAGTTTTTGGGGGTTTTTTGGATGTAATTTCTCCTCACTAATTTTGCAGTATTTTAGTGAGGCCGTTTCCATGGCGACACCAATGTTCAACTCTCCCACAAACTCAGTAACAACAGAATACTTGTTAACCTTGGGCATCATTATGAAAAATTTTCTTATTTTAGGCCAGTTTTTATTCCATCATTTGGTCTTTTAAACTTTTTTATTTTAATTTGGCAGATGAAGCAGTTCAACATTCACCATTTAGTTTGGTCAATAACATCAGCAATTATTTGGCGTAGGTAAAATCTCAGTGGTAAAACTGCTACCTTTGGACCAACAAGTTGCCGGTTCAGTTTCTAGAAAAAGATGCCAAACACCCAGTTTCATTGGCTGTCTGCTGCGGTGCAATGCACCACAGGAATTTCTCCATGAGGGAATAATACAGTATAATAAATAAATAAATGGTAACTAACGGTAATTATGGACTTTTTTTATTTCCATAAGACATAACAGAAGGTCTTGGTTTTTTTTGTGTAGAATTGGCTTGCCGTAATTACAGAGTACGGAGTCTCGGAGCCCTTAGTACGGGCTGTCCGATCTTTGTACGACCGGAGCCAGAGCTTGGTCCGTATAGCCGGCAGTACGTCGATTCCATTTCCAGTGAGAGTTGGACTCCGCCAAGGCTGCCCTTTGTCACCGATTCTCTTCATCACCTTTATGGACAGAATATTTGGCGCAGCCGAGGCGTTGGAGGGATCCAGTTTGGTGACCTCAGGATCGGATCTCTGCTTTTTGTGGATGATGTGGTTCTGTTGGCTCCATCGGACCGTGATCTCCAGCTCTCACTGGATCGATTTGCTGCCGAGTGTGAAGCGGCCGGGATGGGAATTAGCGCCTCCAAATCCGAGACCATGGTCCTCGCCCGGAAAAGGGTGGAATGCCCCCTGCGGGTCAGGGACAGGATCCTGCCCCAAGTGGAGGAGTTTAAGTATCTCGGGGTCTTGTTCAAGAGTGGGGGGAGGATGGAGCGGGAGATCGACAGGCGGATCGGTGCGGCATCAGCAATAACTAGGACGCTGCATCGATCCGTCGTGGTAAAGACAGAGCTGAGCCGAAAAACAAAGCTCTCGATTTACAAGTCGATCTACATTCCAACCCTCACCAGAATGAGATCGCGGGTACAAGCGGCCGAAATGAGCTTCCTCCGCAGGGTGGCTGGGCTCTCACTCAGAGATCGGGCGAGGAGCTCTGCCATCCGAGAGGAGCTCGGTGTCGAGCCGCTCCTCCTCCAGGTCGAGAGGAGCCAGATGTGGTGGTTCGGGCATCTGGTCAGGATGGTCCCCGAGCGCCTCGCGGGCGAGGTGTTTCGGGCACGTACCACTGGGGGAGACCAGGGGGGGAGACCACGAACCAGCTGGAGAGACTATGTCTCACATCTGGCCGGGGAACGACTTGGGATCCTTCCAGGTGAGCTAGAGGATGCAGCCGGGGAGAGAGAGGCCTGGGCTGCCCGCTTGAGGCTGTTGCCCCCGCGACCCGATCCCGGAACAAGCGGAAGATGACGGAACGGAAGAATTGGCTTGCCGTAATTGGGGTTTTCAATGTCTTTAGTTCTAAACAACTATAGGCTTGATTTTTATCACATTTAGCCATAAGCATGAGTCCAACTAAGAAGGAAAATTAAACTTTCTTTAAGACAACAGTATTAGTAATCCATCCAGGAGAGCCTAAAACGGATTCATCTTCATAAATCGTTAGCTTTGTCAACACAACGAGGTTGTGAAATGATTGGAGATGGCCAAATTAAAAATGGTAGAATTTCCGCCTTTCGAGCATAAGAAGCCGGTTCGAATTCCGCTGGGTTCTAGCGTGGTGGGACAATGTTTGCCCTTTGACCGGAAGTTCTCCAGAATTTCACGGGATCGAATCCCATTGAGACCATGTCTAGGTGTCCTTGAGGAAGACACCTGACCCCCCATTTCTCCCACCATTGGCGCTGTTGTGGCAGCCTGCTGTGGTGTAATCCAGCACACACATTTTCCTGTTGAGGGATGTTGAGGAATTAAATATGTAAAAACTAAAATAAATCAATTAAAAAAATTGTTCTTGGCCACAAATTTCGCTCTCAAAGACGCCCACATTCTGCTCAGGCTCGGTCTCGACAGAGAGTGCTTGTTCTATGAAAATACACAAAAATGTGAGTATAAAAACGGTGATCTAGCTTGCTGTCTAGATTTGCGGTAGTGAAACTGAACAGAAGTATTTATAGCCTTTTTTCTCAACAAATCTCACTTTTCTTGGCTAACAAAACGGATCGTGTTTATCTGAATGTACTATGAGATAAGAACACTCCCTCTTTAAACAGCGCTTCAGTAAAGCAGGTAAATTGGTTCTCTGAGCATCATCTTCCTTACCTGGTAACTTTCTAACTCATCAAATGTTCTTTTGAAGCTTGCTCAGTATTCAGTGAGGCAAACTGAGAGTAGGATGGAGGAGGGCGCCGCTGGTAAAACGGTTTCAGGCATCAGTCTGATTCAAAGGTCAAGCCGCCAGAAGCACTTTGAGCTGTTACTCATGTTTAAACACAGAAAAAAAAATCCTATGGAGCGTGTAATTCAGGATTTACTGGTGTGCTGAGGGAGAACGTAAACTACTTTATCCCATTAAAGCATTTCTGTTTATAATGGTTTTATCCACATTAAATCATTTGGATGTTTTGTAGTTTCACACAACAGACTATGTAGTGATTATGTAATAACTTGAACGGTTTAAAGCGTTCAAAACTCGTAATCAATATATAAAACAAGCAGGATCTGTTAATAATATCCACCAGTGGACGGAGTCGGTTCTGGTGATCTGAAAGTGACCAAAACAAGAAATGAATATCGATAACTAGACAAGCAAAAGCAAAACAGAGACGATCTATGCAAGTGGGCGAAACATTTGAGAACAATTACAAGTCAATTTAATAGTTCCGTTCCGTCATCTTCCGCTTGTTCCGGGGTCGGGTCGCGGGGGCAACAGTCTCAAACGGGCAGCCCAGGCCTCTCTCTCCCCGGCTGCATCCTACAGCTCACCTGGAAGGATCCCAAGTCGAAACACCTCGCCTGCGAGGCGCTCGGGGGGCATTTTGACTAGATGCCCGAACCACCCCATCTGGCTCCTCTCGACCTGGAGGAGGAGCGGCTTGACACCGAGCTCCTCCCGGATGCCATAGCTCCTCACCCGATCTCTGATTGAGAGCCCAGCCACCCTGCGGAGGAAGCTGATTTCGGCCGCTTGTACCCGTGATCTCATTGTTTCGGTCACCACCCACAGCTGGTGACCATAGGTGAGTGTTGGAACGTAGATCGACTTGTAAATCGAGAGCTTTGCTTTTTGGCTCAGCTCTCTCTTTACCACGACGGACCGATGCAGCGTCCTAGTTATTGCTGACACCGCACCGATCTGCCTGTCGATCTCCCGCTCCATCCTTCTCCCACTCGTGAACAAGACCCCGAGATACTTAAATTCCTCCACTTGGGGCAGGATCCTGTCTCTGACCCGCAGGGGGCATTCCACCCTTTTCAGGGCAAGGACCATGGTCTCGGATTTGGAGGCGCTAATTCCCATCCCGGCCGCTTCACACTTGGCAGCAAATCAATCCAGCGAGAGCTGGAGATCACAGTCCGATGAAGCCAACAGGACCACATCATCCACAAAAAGCAGAGATTCGATCCTGAGGTCACCAAACTGGATCCCTCCAAAGCCCCGGCTGCGCCTAGATATTCTGTCCATAAAGGTGATGAACAGAATCGGTGACAAAGGGCAGCCTTGGCAGATTAAATTTGTCAATTTAATCGCTGTAAGACATTCACAAGTCTGAAGATAAAGTATTAGAGGACAAGTGGGGAATAAACACCTGGAATCAGAATGCTTTTATGGCCATGGTCAATCTGGAATCTCAGAGTGAAGTGACTGAGTGATGAGCGGGTTATGAAGTATTCCTTAGTCGAACGGCAGAAGGGAAGAAGCTTCTGCCATTTGTGGCGGAAGGTTCTGGTCCAGACGGACAAGAGCCTCCTGCCAAGGGGAGTTTACTCAAAAAGTCCATGTCCAGGGTGAGAAGGGTCAGCTGCTATCCGACCTGCACACCCCCGAGTCCTGTAGATGCACAGGTCATGGAGAGATGGAAGTTCTGCAGTCGATCACCTTCTCCTCAGAGCGCACAATGCGCTGCAGTCTATGTTTGTCCCTGGCCATAGCTCCAGCGTACCACACGGTGATGGAGGAGGTGAGGATGGACTCGATGATGGCTGTGTAAAACTGCACCAACATCTGGGCGGGCAGCTTGGCTTTCTTCAGCTGCCGCAGAAAGTACATCCTCTGCTGGGCCTTTTTGATCAGGGAGCTGATGGTCGGCTTCCACTTTAGGTTCTGTGTGATGGTAGTGCTGAGGAAGCGGAAAGAGTCTACAGTGGTGATGGGGGAGTCTGTCTTTGCAAGGGGGTGAATGGAGGCTTCGGGTTGTTGTTGCTGCACCAGGACACCAGCCGGTCTACCTCCATCCTGTAGGCCGACTCATCAAAACAAAACAAAAGCACAAATGGGCATTTAAAAATGAACAGAACTAATTGAGGACATCCAAACCTGAAAATCACAACCTGAACACTTACTGTGGGGATCAAAAGTTTGGGCACCCCAGGTAAAAAATTGTATTAATGTGCATAAAGAAGCCAAGAAAAGATGGAAAAATCTCCAAAAGGCATCAAATTACAGATGAGACATTCTTATAATATGTCAAAAAAAAGTTAGATTTTATTTCCATCATTTACACTTTCAAAATAACAGAAAACGAAAAAATGGCGTCTGCAAAAGTTTGGGCACCCTGCAGAGTTAATACCCTGTACTGCCCCTCATGTCTCATCTGTAATTTGATGCCTTTTGGGGATTTTTCCATCTTTCTTTGGCTTCTTTATGCACATTAATACAAATTTTTACCGGGGGTGCCCAAACTTTTGATCCCCACTGTATATCACATGAATACCTGAAGGCAGAATAATTACCTGCTGTTGATTTTTGCTTGTGTTATATTGCTTACTTGTGTTTTCACACCCTTGCAGTGGCAGCTTGACATTTTTTGGTGTCAAAAGTAAGTAATTATACTCTGATTCAAAGTGACTTTTATAGAAAGTCATATCGATGCCTCAGGAAAAAACAGATCTGCATCAACCTGCCTCCGTTTCCTACCTCTCCAGGATTTTCTCAAACTTTATCACATCAGTTTGAATTGCACAGATAGTTGCTGATTTCGGGCCCAAATGAAACTTCTGCATACTTTTATGACACTGAGTTATTGGAGGAAAAGTGAGAGAAATTAATCTAAATGTCAAACAGATTTACTTTATATGTCAGACCCATTAATTCTACTGAGAAACACTTTTTAATATTTTGCAATTAGATACATAAAAATACCAAGAAAATATAATATCTAAAAATGTTATAACTATTGTATCGTATTTATATCTTCTTCTTCTTTTTTTGGCATTTCCCTTCAGGGGGCACCACAGCAAGTCAGTTTCTTCCATCTAACCCTATCTGCTGTATCCTCTTTGGTCACACCAACTATCTTCATGTCTTCCTTCACTGCGTCCATGAACCTCCTCTTTGGTCTTCCTCTAGTCCTCTTTCCTGGTGGTTCCAAACCCAGCATTCTTCTGCCGATGTACTCTCTCTCTCTCCTCTGCACATGTCCAAACCATCTCAGTCTGGCCTCTCTGACTTTAAAACCTCTAACATGTGCTGTTCCTCTGATCCTGTCCATCCTGGTCACTCCCAGAGAGATCCTCAGCATCTTCATCTCTGCTACCTCCATCTCTGTTTCCTGTCTTTTCCTCAATGGCACTGTCTCTAGACCAAACAGCATGGCGGCTCTCACCACGGTTTTGTACACTTTTCCTTTCATTTTAGCTGAAACTCTTCTGTCACACATCACACCTGATACTTTTCTCCACCCGTTCCAGCCTGCTTGAACACGCTTCTTCACCTCTTTTCCACACTTTCCATTGCTCTGGACTGTTGATCCCTCACCATTAATCGGTGAGGGATTAATAAAGTACATTAAAAAAAAAAAATCCCATTCTGATCCTGTGTTTAGACTTTAACTTGTTTTAATGACATTTTAACTGGGTCTTTAGCAATTTTCTGGTTGCGTAACCTGCTTAGTTGTAGAATGGCTAGCCGACGCAATTGTGATCTTATTGCAGTGGCAGATTCCAAATGCTTTTGAAGCCATTTCTGCTGGCCTAAAAATGCCCAATCACAAACTGGGCGTAAGAAATTATATGTACCGTACCTTTTCTTATCAAAGCCCACATCAGCCTGTGGTCAAGGAGGGCACCAGAGAGACCATACGGTTGTGCGACAAATAGAACAGCAGTAAGAACAACTTAATTATTTTAGGAATCTCACTATTTCTTTGAACATTTTTGATGTGAAATGTATTTCCTAATTCACCAGATACAAGTCAGCACCACCATTTATAACAACTATTTTCATTAAAATAACTGCAAATGAGTTTTCAAAGCCGTGACAAGCATGCGACCTTCAGTCATTTGCGGTGCTTATTTCTACGTTGCTCTCGGGGGTGTGAACATGACTCGCCGCTTTCACTCTAGTTTCAGTTTGTGAGATTGAAGGGCCCTTTGATGTCCACAAATATTAACATCTTCCAGCTGTATTCACTCACTTGGGAATTAGAGACATGCACAGGGTTTTTTTTGTCTTTTTTTGATACACATGCCTGGCTGTTTTTGAAATAGAAAGCATGACTTTATAGTCAAGGTGAGCCTTTGAGAGCAATGACTCTTAGTCCTGGGTTGTTCAAATATTTTCAGCTTTAAGATGTTTTTTGTTCTTTTGCAGCTCTTGAAATGTAGATTCCGGTTCATACTTAGTTCAATAATTGAAGGACGAGTCGGATGTTACATAAAATGTCAAACATAAAAAAAGAGGATGGATTTGCTTTAGATAGATATTTTGTTTGCTTTGCCTCATTTTGGGATTGAATTGCATTTCAAAAGCTCCAACATAAAATCTCTAAGGGTAGCAGATTTATGTAAATGAAAATTATTAGTCAGAGTTGATGTTTTAGGACAAGTGATGAGCATTTTTGGACAAGTTTCAGCTTTGTAATAAATGGATAGTTTGACCTTAATGAGCTTAATTAGTTATAACTTAGATTCCGTTCCGTCCCGTCATCTTCCGCTGATCCAGGGCCGGGTCGCGGGGGCAACAGCCTCAGACGGGAAGCCCAGGCTTCTCTCACGCTCTGTATCCTCCAGCTCACCCGGAAGGATCGCAAGTCATTACATGGCCATCTGTGAGACATGGTCTCTCCAGCGGGTCCAGGGTCTGCCTCTTGGTGTCCTCCCGGTGGGACATGCCCGAAACACCTCACCAGCGAGCCGCTCAAGGGCATCCTGACCAGATGCCTGAACCAATCCATCTGGTTCCTCTCGACCTGGAGGAGGAGCGGCTCGACACCGAGCTCCTCCTGGATGGCAGAACTCCTCACCCAATCTCTGAGTGAGAGCCCAGCCACCCTGCGGAGGAAGCTCATTTTGGCCGCTTGTACCCGCGATCTCATTCATTCGGTCACCACCCACAGCTGGTGACCATAGGTGAGGGTAGGAACGTAGATCGACTTGTAAATCGAGAGTGTTGCTTTTCGACTTAGCTCTCTCTTTACCACGACGGACTGATGCAGCGTCCTAGTTATTGCGGACGCCGCACCAATCCGCCTGGAACTTAGATAACCCAGTTTATCAAAACTTATAAAACATCAAGATAACAAGCAGCATCTTTTTATTATCCACTTAATTTTATTTCAACCTTCATTTTTTTTTGCCATATTTCTCTAACAAATAATGTCAGACTGAAATTCAGGCGGACGGAAAATTTATTTCCTATCAACTCATTACTTTTTACTTTATTTTCTTGTCCCCCAAGGATACTTTATTTGGTATTCAAAAGAACATTTCAGTGAGTTTGATGTGAAGCAGAGCTTATGTAAGTCATTCAGCTACTTTATAAAGAAAGAGAATAGATTTTTTTTTTTCTTTTTTCAATTTCCAGATGTGTCACAAAGTTCAACCATGGGCATAGGTGCTTGAATTCAATATGTGGAAATTACATTTGTAAAATAATCTTTTTACTGTCAACGCTGTTAGATATGTTTATGTTACCACGGTTACCAGAATTACGAGTTTAATTAAGTCTAAAAAAGGAACAAGAAGAACTGTATTCTGTACTACTATATTCTACCCCGCTTACTTAGTAAGTTAGAGGCGGGGTGCATCCTGTACAGTGTACAGGTTGGCAGATAGCTACCTGAAATGCCATTTTTGTTTTTGATTACTTTGTTGATGACTTTTAGTCCTGGTCAGAGTTTCGCAACTGGTGAGGTGAATAGTTTAGTTTTGAAAACTTACGGTCTTTAGAAATTTTATATGGTTTTAAAAAGAAAAAGTTTCCTTGTTCTTGGGACAGGGTCCTGCCTCAAGCGGAGGAGTTTAAGTATATCGGGGTCTTGTTTACGAGTGGGGGAAGGATGGAGTGGGAGATCGACAGACAGATTGGTGCAGCGTCAGCAATAACAAAGGATGCTGCATTGGTCCGTCGTGGTAAAGAGAGAGCTGAGCCGAAAAGCAAAGCTTTCAATTTACTCGTTGATCTACGTTCCTACCCTCACCTATGGTCACCAGCTGTGGGTGGTGGCCGAAAGAATGAGATGGCAGATACAAACGTCTGAAATTAGCTTTCACCGTAGGGTAGCTTGGTTCTCACTCAGAGATCAGGGGAGGAGCCCTGCCATCCGGGAGAAGATTGGAACCTCTCCTCCTCGAGCTCGAGAGAAGCCAGATGGGGTGGTTTGGGCATCTGGTCAGGATGCCTCCAGAGTGCCCTGCTGGTGAGGTGTTTTGGGCATGTCCTACTGGGAAGAGACCAAGAGCCAGACCCCGGACTCGCAGGAGAGACTATATCTCACATCTGGCCGGGGAACGACTCAGAATCCTCCCGGGTGAGCTGGAGGATGCAGCTGGGTTTAGAGAAGCCAGGGCTTCCCGTCTGATGCTATTGCTCTGGCAAGCCGGTCCTGGATAAGCGGAAGACGACAGAACAGAGGTTTGCCCTCCACACCAGAGGAGGTGCTGTGACCATAAGGAAATGTGAAAATTAATGGAAACAAATGTCGAATAGACACACATGTCAGGCATTTGTTATTGTGTGTTGGCGGTGGGTTGGGGGTAGGAGTTAGCGGGCCATTTTCTTCCACAAAAACCAAGTCTGTGTACTGTGACGGTTTTACGCAACTTCGCCCTCATAAGACAATTTTTTTATTAAAATAAAATATTACAGACCCCATTAGGTTTCAGCGGTTCAGAAGACGAAACGAAATATAATGTAAAAAAAATAAATAAACAGCTTGTACCAACTACCAATCCCTTGCATAATTAATCTGACCGAATCACTTCCACTCAGCCGTCCGATGGTTGTTATTTCGATATTTCTCAATTTATTTATTTACCAGTTTGATTTTTTCCATCTCCTTTCCTCATGCTTTAGTTTCACTTGCATTTTCTGCTCCAAGCTGATGGGCAGGTTTGAGCATGAACACCAGATGTAACCTAATCATGACTGAAAAACAAGAAGTAAGACCTGCAGATAAAAGTCTGATTGGTGATCTGGAAACGGCTTAAGGGCCCAAACGTCATATTTCACAGAGCAGTGTCTGAAGTTTGTTCTCACTGATCAGCACCGCTGTAACTCACCTGCTGTGCAGAATATTCCTTTTTGATCAAAAACAAAATGCAAGTTCATAATGTATGTCCTCTGTTTCAAGTCTTTCAAGCTTGAAGTTATAAATACAAAATGAAAGGCAAAAGAAGGCAGTCGGAGCTGAGTCTTCCTCCTTTGTGATTTCATCTGTACACCATGTCAACATCCATTCGGATGATGACATGCTGGCTTTTGACAAATCTGTGAAAAATAAATTTATTTTCACCTTGGACATGAAATAACCTCAAGCAATCAAGGTAAACTCTTTAATCCAAATGAGAAACATCAGGTTGATGATAGAATAGACTTTAAAGCTGCTCTGCTTGTGTTTAAGTCTCTGCATGGTCTAGCACGGGGTTGGCAAACTTTTTGGTTCGCGAGCCACATTGAGTTCTAACATTTGACAAAGGGGCCGGAACCGGAGCAGAAACATAGCATGCTTTGGTAACCGCTGGATTAGAACGAGAGATTGGCCCGCTAGGTTTTAAACAAGTGCGCTAAATGTTACATCAACAGCAGTTAATTTCAAATCTAGTGCGATATCGCTTAAAAACGTGCATTTAGCGGCGGAAGGTTTGAAATCTAAGCGCTGGATGTACAAACATTTTGCTTGTTTTAACGTCTAACACGCTTGTTTACGTGCATGTATTGGGCCCAATGGTCTTCCATATCATACAGTGCCCCATCTAGTGAGGTAACATCACAACTGCAGGGAAAATAAAACATTTACCAGGTTTATGTATTAAATTTTTTCAAGTTTGACGGGCCGGATTAAAACGTTTAACGGGCCGCATGTGGCCCGCGGGTCATAGTTTGCCCATGCTTGGTCTAGCACCAAAGTACATCAGTGATATGTTAGTACCTTATGAACCATCTAGAACTCTGTGGACCTCTGGGACCGGCATCCAGCTGGAGCCTAGAGTCAGGACTAAACATGGACCATCTAGAACTCTGAGGACCTCTGGGACCGGCATCCAGCTGGAGCCTAGAGTCAGGACTAAACATGGACCATCTAGAACTCTGGGGACCTCTGGGACCGGCCTCCTGCTGGTGTCTAGAGTCAGGACTAAACATGAACCATCTAGAACTCTGAGGACCTCTGGGACCGGCCTCCTGCTGGTGTCCAGAGTCAGGACTAAACATGAACCATCTAGAACTCTGAGGACCTCTGGGACCGGCCTCCTGCTGGTGTCTAGAGTCAGGACTAAACATGAACCATCTAGAACTCTGAGGACCTCTGGGACCGGCCTTCTGCTGGTGTCTAAAGTCAAGACTAAACATGAACCATCTAGAAATCTGAGGACCTCTGGGACCGGCCTCCTGCTGGTGCCTAGAGTCAAGACTAAACATGAACCATCTAGAACTCTGAGGACCTCTGGGATCGGCCTGCCGCTGGTGCCTAGAGTCAAGACTAAACATGAACCATCTAGAACTCTGAGGACCTCTGGGACCAGCCTCCTGCTGGTGTCTAGAGTCAGGACTAAACATGAACCATCTAGAACTCTGAGGACCTCTGGGACCAGCCTCCTGCTGGTGCCTAGAGTCAAGACTAAACATGGACCATCTAGAACTCTGAGGACCTCTGGGACCAGCCTCCTGCTGGTGTCTAGAGTCAGGACTAAACATGAACCATCTAGAACTCTGGGGACCTCTGGGATCGGCCTCCTGCTGGTGTCTAGAGTCAGGACTAAACATGAACCATCTAGAACTCTGGGGACCTCTGGGACCGGCCTCCTGCTGGTGTCTAGAGTCAGGACTAAACATGAACCATCTAGAACTCTGAGGACCTCTGGGATCGGCCTCCCGCTGGTGCCTAGAGTCAAGACTAAACATGAACCATCTAGAACTCTGAGGACCTCTGGGACCGGCCTCTTGCTGGTGCCTAGAGTCAGGACTAAACATGGAGAAGCTGCATTTCAATTTTATGCTGCAAAAGTCAGGAACAAACTTCCTGAGGCCGTGAGACAGGCCTCTACTGTGACAATGTTTAAATCTAGGCTGAAAACACTTCTGTTTAACTGTGCATTTGATTAATTACTCTTTTTATCTGCTTTATTTATTTTATTTTTTTGATCTTTTAAAAACATTTTGATTCTACGTATGTGTTGTGATTTTACTGCATTTATTTTTCTTGTGAAGCACTTTGAATTACGTTCTGTATGAATTGTGGAAAAGAGGTGAAGAAGCGTGTGCAGGCAGACTGAAACAGGTGGAGAAAAGTATCAGGTGTGACGTGCGACAAAAGAGTTTCAGCTGAAATAAAAGGAAAAGTGTACAAAACCGTGGTGAGAGCGGCCATGCTGATTGGTCTAGAAACAGTAACACTGAGAAAAAGACAGGAAGCAGAGATGAAGATGCTGAGGATCTCTCTGGGAGTGACCAGGATGGACAGGATCAGAGGAACAGCACATGTTAGAGGTTTTGGGGATAAAGTTCGAGAGGCCAGACTAAGATGGTTTGGACATGCGCAGAGGAAAGAGAGAGAGTAAATCGGAAGAAGGATGCTGGGTTTGGAACCACCAGGAAAGAGGACTAGAGGAAGACCAAAGAGGAGGTTCATGGATACAGTGAAGGAAGACATGAAGATAGTTGGTGTGACCGAAGAGGATGCAGCAGATAGGGTTAGATGGAAGAAACTGACTTGCTGTGGCGCCCCCTGAAGGGAAATGCCGAAAGAAGAAGAAAGATGAATTGTGCTATACAAATAAACTTGCCTTGCCATGATAGTTTGGAAACCACTGCTGTTTTTTTTTTTAATGTTTCATAAGGTTTCTGGTTTCACTCTGTTCTCATTACATTACCAAACATATTTAGTTTTAATCTCATATTTAGATTTTGCGGAGAAATTCTCTGCTTCACAGAGACTGGTGTCGCCAACTGAGATGTGAAAGGTTTGTTTGTTGTTGTTTCTCAGCACAGCGAAATAGGTTCCCAGTCTCACCCCAACAAACTGCATATCAAATTGACAGCTGGTGGCTGAATCCTCTCACCGGTTCATTAGTAATATGCTTCAGTGAGAATGTGTGCGTGTTTATTCAAAGTAGCACTTTTAATATCAAAATTTACCGAAGCCCGAGGCGTAGTCTTTAACACGCATTTACTTCTGGTAGGATGGTGTCGAGTAAAAATCATAAGATTTGATCTTTATATTGATTATTTCTCATTTCTATGCATATATTTTATAAAGTGAGTGAGTTCATGTTATTTCTGAATAAAATCCAGTGTTTTGGCCGTCAGGATGTTGCCATTAGGATTTACTTCTATTGCTGCTGGGCTTGAATTCAGACTTTGAACTTTTATGATCCATAATGCATCAACCAGACTCAGAAAGCAGAATGCTGCCTTATGTAACATCTGGATAGATGTGGACAAGTAAAGCTTCATAAAAATTTCCAGCATCGAATGCTCGAAATAACATGTTACCCCTGAAAACAGCTACAGCACTATAAATAGTCCCACCTCCTGTCTCCATGATGTTTCTTTGTTTCTAAACCAGGGCTTAAAGAAATGTTCTTGCACATATTAAATATGCACATTTTCATTTTCAGATGAATATATTCAAATAAACTTTACCATAACATACTCTGCTTAGCAGCACGGAAAGGTCCTGAAATGCGATCCAGATATTACCATTATAAAATTACCCATGTAATTATTGGCTAATCGGGCTGCACGCTCTCATGTATGTGTTGGTTTTCACCAGTTTCCTTTAATGCAATATGATGGCATTAAAATAAATAAATAAAAATTTACGTCATGGTAAAGAGAGAGCTGAGCCGAAAAGCAAAGCTCTCAATTTAAAAAGTCGATCTACATTCCAACCCTCACCTATGGTCACCAGCTGTGGGTGGTGACTGAAAGAATGAGATCGCGGGTACAAGCGGCCAAAATGAGCTTACTCTGCAGGGTGGCTGGGCTCTCACTCAAGGATCGGGTGAGGAGCTCTGCCATCCGGGAGGAGCTCGGTGTCGAGCCGCTCCTCCTCCAGGTCGAGAAGAGCCAGATGGGGTGGTAGATGCCCCCCGAGCGCCTCACGGGAGAGGTGTTTCGGGCAGGAGACCAAGGGGCAGACCCCGGACCCGCTGGAGAGACTATGTCTCACAGCTGGCCGGGGAACGACTTGGGATTCTTCCAGGTGAGCTAGAGGATGCAGCCGGGGTGAGAGAGGCCTGGGCTGCCCGTTTGAGGCTGTTGCCCCCGCGACGCGACCCGACCCCGGAACAAGCGGAAGATGACGGAACGGAAAAATTAACGTGTCATTTGGCCAATGGGAAATTGTCTCTAGGAATAAGTGTGTGTGTGTGGAGGGTCATGTGTGTGTAACCCTACCACAGACTACCAAGCAGGCGACCTGCTCGGAGTGCACCCCACCTCTCGCCTGAAATCAGCTGGGATAGGCTCCGGCACCCCCTCCAACCCGATCAGGGTTAAGTGGCTTTTTCCAGTTTTCTCAGCCCATCCACTACTTGGTTTCCCCATGTAAACCTAGCTTCTCCTGGCATCCGCGCTTAATCATCCCCGGTCCTTCTACTCATCCCCGTCCTGGGCATTACCGGGCTGAAGAGTCCCCCGTGTTTCCATCAGGATGAAGAACATCTATTGACTTCTTTAGATATTTAGCTGTAGAGTAGAATAAGCTAATATTTAAACAATAATCTTTGACATATTGGTTGCTCGTCCCCAGAGAGGGATCTCTCTTTCATGTGGATCCCCACAAGGTTTCTCAATTTTTCCTGACTGATGGGTTTTTTAGGAGTTTTTCCTCACCGTGAAGGAGAGTCTAGGGACATAAACGTGCTAGTATTGTCTAGCTATGATTTGTTAGTTATTTTTCTTGTTGTGTATTTGTGTTAATACATTCCTCTTTTTCTTTTGAAGCCCATTGAGACGGAAATTCTGTGATTTCGGGCTAAAAAATAAAATTGAATTGAATCACATACTTCTCAGATCTTTATTCCATATTATTCTGGTTTAAAGACAGGGATGGACCGTGTTTATTTAGGTTTTACTTTATTGGGTGTTTCTGTTTGGTCCTCTGTCTGTGAACCCCTCTGCATAGAAACTAGCCTGTGTAAATAAATTCTAAATGAATAGAATTTGAGGAAAACATAATCAGTTATTAGAAGTAAAAACTATTTCATC
This sequence comes from Neostethus bicornis, assembly GCA_902685375.1. Classification (NCBI taxonomy): domain Eukaryota; kingdom Metazoa; phylum Chordata; class Actinopteri; order Atheriniformes; family Phallostethidae; genus Neostethus; species Neostethus bicornis. The sequence goes on from LR738552.1 coordinate 4,602,169, forward strand.
TCCTAGTTGGGGTTTTTAAAACTGCATCTTCAAAACTTTTTCGTCTCGTTTTTGCATGAATGACGCTAAGCTGACGGCTCACATGTCAGCAGCTTCTCGGGAGGCGTGAGGGTTGCATGATCGATTGCCACGCTCTTATAACCCGGACAGGATTACATCGCTGCAGCAGGGAATTGTGGGTAGAGTATTTAATGGAGAGAAAGGTTTCGAGGAGATACAGGTGCTGATAGTGAAGTAAAAGCGAGACATGTAGCAGGTGATAGCGAGCAAAAGAAGAAGTGAGGAAAGATGGTGGTGGTCAGTGATGGATCTGGGCAACTCGCTTGGCTATGAAGAGCTTTGAGTCGCTGATCTGGTGCGTTGATGAGGAAACTGTGAGGACAGGCACAAGACGTCTTTCAGGAGTGATGGAGGAGGGTGAGAAGCCGGCGGCCAGAAAATAACAAGACACTTTAACTCACACAGAGAATTCTGTAGTGACTTAAAGGTGATGTGTCATGTTGAGATATTATCATGTTTAGTGTAAGACTAGTGTAAGACTAAATAAGACTAAATATCTGTCGAGGTGCGGAAGGATGGTGGAAAGAGGAGGACCCAAATGCAGGACTTCGAACAGGGTTTATTTAACTTAAATCAGAAAAGTCTGTAAACCAAGAAGAACATGATTAACTGAAGGTTACAAAAGTCCAACTAAAATCCAAAATACCAAACATGGTCAGGCAACCAGGGTGACCTGGCTGGGAAAGGTGGTAGTAAGACCTGACAAGGAAGGCAGGTGAGACTGCCTTTAAATAGGCAGCCAGAAGATTAGATGCAGGTGAGTCCACAGGTGCAGATGGTCCCACCAGCCAGAATTGGGGGAAAGGTGAAATGGTCCCTGGCTCCCTCTGGTGGTGGTTGAGGGAACCACAACAATATCGAAATAACGGTTTAACGGTTGACAACTTAATGAAAGTGAGCATCCACTAAGAAAAAACTGACTTGATGTTTCATTGTGTTGACAAGTTGGAATAAATAAAGAAAAAATGTCTATATTTACACATAAAAATAAGTTGATATCAAAACATTCAAAATCAGCCCTTCATCACTTCCTCCACAGTTGGTACTGAGTAAACTAAAAGCAGTTTACTAGAGATTTTTCTCTTCACAAAAACTTTGTGACTTTGAAATTTGGTTGATTTCTGATGAAATCTCATCAGTTAATCTATAGCTGGTACTGAGTTTCTGTGCTCAGTTTAATTAAAATCCGGTCATTGTTTGTTGGAGATATTGCATTGTCTTACAGAAGTAAGGATAGCCTGTGTGCAGAAGACTTCTTCGCATTCTGTGGACAGGGACGTTAAAAAAAAAAAAGCTGATGAAAACAAGTAGAAAAAATTTCAAAAAAGTCTTCTGGACTGTTTAATTCTTGAACGAGACGTTTCGACTTCCATCCAGAAATCATTTTCTAAGTAGAGAGAAAGAATGGTTTGAAAGAAGGGTGAAGGAAGCCATCTTTGTGATGAAAGAGAGTCCCTCACTGAATCGGAGTGGAGGTGTTAGATACATTTTGCCCGGGATTTACAGCAGCCTTTTGAAGCCATGGACTAAAGATGACACCTCGTGACCCAGTTTCACGCCTCTCGTTAGCAGGTATTTTCCATTCACTAGGCTCTTAACATTTTTATAATAGGGTCGTTTACTGGTCTGTGGCTACAATAGGAGCCATTCACGGCCAATGAGCCTGTGTTACCTATGTAACACAGGCTCATTGGTTGAGCCCTTCTTACTATTTTTTTACCTTTTACTCAGGTTAGTATAAATAGATTCAGTTTTATGTCCATTTCATTCAGATTGAAAATGATTTCCGGATGGAAGTCGAAACGTCTCGTTCAAGAATTAAACTGTCCAGAAGACTTTTTTGAAATTTTTTCTCCTATGGATCACTCCTGGATGAATGAGGGACTACACGGAATGATGAAAATGAATACATAGTTCTGTTCTCTTCAGCTGCTCTTGAATGACTCTTTCCTGTTACTTCTAAATTGGTTATAAAAGACAGATTTGTCCAGATGACCTTGTAGCCGAGAGGACTCTTAAGAACAGCAAAAAGGTATTTATTAGCCATAAAAATGATAAACAGGGTCCAAAACGTTAGTCTAATCCATTGCTTCTCAATTATTTCTGTTGCGCCTAGGAAGAAAAAAAAAAAATTCGCACCTCCCCATTCTCCGCCGTGACTATAATTAGTATCATTTGTCTATGCAAAAAAACTCCACACCATATAGTTAATACTCCCTGCGCACACTCTGACAATGCGAGCGCCAACTACTGTAGTGGATGTGCAATTACACTTTATTCTACTACGGCAAAAAAAAAAAAAAAAAACATGTTCCACAGGGTCACAGGCGCCCTGTGGGCGTGTCCCACTATTTGAGAAGCACTTGTCTAATCTCACTATATCACATAAATCTACCAAATAAACACATTTTAATAATAATAATTACGCATTGTACTTCTACAGCGATTTTAAGGACATGCAAAGACGCTTTTCACATATTCATAATTTATTCCCCCCATGCCAGGTAATGGTATGCTACTGTTGAAGCCACAGCTGCCCTTGGGCAGACAGACAGAAGTGAGGCTGCCATTTTTGTGCCACTGGCCCTTCTGACCATCACCAACCAATCACACACACACCATCCAGACTAGGCAACGTGGGTGGAGTCTTTCCCAATGACATAGGGACACTGTGGTACCAGGGGTTCTGGCGGTTTCCCATCCAAGTACTGCCCAGACCCAGCATGCTTAGCGTCTGAGGTCTGACGGGATCAGGCGTTGACAGGGTGGTGTAATAATTTTAAATATCAATGTATGGGTTTTAGTATGCAGGTAAAGTTCATTTTCATAATACATTTTGTAATCCCGTTTGTTATTTTCGCGGCTCAAATAATTATTATAATTCAGTTTGAAGGGATTTACACACAAATGTGTAAACTGACTTTTGTGTAGAAGCTCAGGTAAACATACGTTATCACAGAAATGAAGTAAACCAAACAGAAATAGGTTATTTTTAATACTCTAAGAACTCTTTCCAGACAATGAACACTAATAGTCTTGAAAACTCCCAGAACAACTAAAATTGGATTTCTTTCACACTAAAGTCTTTACTGCTGCAACCTTTATTAGTCTTTGCTTTTCCTTCTTTTGTCTTTGCCTTCAGCAAGTTTATTGCAGCTCAGAGGATCAGGCAGCTGCTTGCAGAATATTTCACTTCCGCAACTTAGAAACAGACCAAAAAAAAAAAAATGCGGCTTGATTTTCTAGTTTTTCTGGGGTCATTGTGTACGTCTCTAGAGAAAAACTGTCCAATCAGATTTGTTTCTTTTGAATGAATCCTAGCAGATGACAAAGATTTGTGGACTTGAGAATTCCTTTTTTTTTTTAAAAAAAGAGGAACTGTTGTGCTTTTGTGGGGTAATAACTTTCATCTGAGGAGTCCCCCATGTTTCCACCAGGATGAAAAACATCTATTGACTTCTTTAGATATTTAGCTGTAGATTAGAATAAGCTAATATTTAAACAATAATCTTTGACACATTGGTTGCTCGTCCCGGGGGAGGGATCTCTCTTTCATGTGGATCCCCACGAGGTTTCTTATTTTTCCCCCACCGATGGGTTTGCTGATTTGACTGATTTACTTTTAAGATTGAACTTGTTTTACTGATTTTAGTCATTGGTCTATTGTTTTATTCTGTGTCTTTTTCCAGTGTTTCCTCATGGGGATCCTCTATCCCAGCAGCTCTGCCTGCTTAGTCTGAGGCGTCCTTTGTGTTGGGGTCTAGCTGGCATAGGTGTTGTGGGTCCCTCACTTCAGCCATGTGTTTTTTGTGGATGCCCAAGGTAGACCCTTGTGGTTGCAGTTTCTGCACTCATGGGTATGTTGGGTCCTGGTCTGGATGGATCCCCAGTTATTATTTCCTCACAGCAGCATCAGGCCACATGTTTGTTTTATTTATTATTATTTTTAACTCAGTTAAAGAGACAGTAGATGCAGTTCAGGAGAAATCAGGGGCGTGCGAATTTTGATGCGTGTGTGTAGTGTATTGTGCAAGTGTGTATGTTAGAGAGAATTTTTTGAACGTATGTTTGCAATTTTTTTTTTTTGTTTAATGATCTTGATTTTAATTCCTATGTGAGGTCTTTTGTTTGTGCAAATTTATTTTTGAAAAATGCTTTACAAATAAAAAACAGAAAACCACTTCAAATATGTTTTTGATCTGGGAATCAAGTCAAATATGGTAGAAATCTCAAAAAAATGGATTTTGCATAAAGTCTGTGATGCCTTTCTGAGCATCTACAGCTTAACACTTTAATGTCCAACCTCATAGAACTGAACAAAAAAAAACTTTTTGATAAAAAACCAAACAAACTGATTAATAACCAAGATGATCGTTTGTGTCTTTACTTTCAAAGAAAAAAAGATTGGAATGATTATATATCTGTATAAATAAATCCCTTCAATCTCACACGTGCACAAACACTTTTATGGTTCTTTTTCTTCATTGATTATTCGGGTCATTGACTCACATGGGAAAGCAGAGCTGCAAAGATTCTTTATCTTAAATAATAGATTTGTTCTTTTAACACTCGTCTGTATTTGCTTTTCCTCATGAGCATAAAACGCTCTCTTTTAAATTTTTAACTACAAACAGATCACACATATTTTCAGTGTGTATAGATCTATGTGAAGAGATAGATTGATAAAGAAAAATAATTTTAGTTTGAGTCACAAAGACTTGCTCACATTTGGTGTTGTTCCCGTTTGTTCTTCTCCGCCACTTGTAAATGTAGGGAAGCTTTCAAAGATGTGACAACACCAAAATCCATCAGACTGGCCAGCGTAAGCTCCTAAAAACTACCTCACTTTTAAAAACGGTTAGAGTCAGACGTTCGGCTGTGAGTTCACTTGTTGAGTTAATGTTAGATTTTAAATATACAAGGGACAGAAATAACTGAGTATTCATCAAGAAAAAGAAGAGCATGGTTTCATATGGCCCTGGGTCTGTGGCTCCTCGATGCAAAGTGACAGGCTGGTTATATCCATGAGAGCTTCAGAGGCCAAATAAAAGAAACTATCTGCAGACCTGTCAGCAGAGGTGTCAAGTAACGAAGTAAGACTACTTCGTTACCTTACTCAAGTAGAAAATCTCGTTATCTTTACTTTAACGAAGTAATTATTTTTTTGTCTACTTTTTACTTTTACTCACTACTTTTTTATGCAATTATCTGTACTTTTACTTCGTTCATTTTATAAAAAGTAGTCGCTACTTTCGCCATTTTGTCACCGTTAAAATGCCGCGACTGTTTGTTGGAGTTTTTTTTTTTATGAACCCTGAATGCATCAATTTCCGTGTTTGAGACTCGGGCTCGGAAATCAAAGTGTTTCTGATGCTGCAACACTGAACTTTGATTGAATTATCAATTTTTTAAAAAAACAACAGCAAATAAATGTTTTATTTTATTATTATTTTCAGTCTGCGGTTATTGTAAACGTCTTTGCTGAAAATGTTGTAGATGGTATTTTTATAAAAATAACTTTGATCTGTGACGCATTATTTTATCTTTAGAAACAAAGCTAATTGAACTGATTAATCCATAAATAGTAGTGGATGAAGTATTTGTGCTTAAAAGCATCCAAAATGTTATTGATTAGTTTATAAAGACTGACTGAGGAGATTAAAAATACACATCGCTTAGATTTTGCATCATGAAGATGTTTGGGTTAACATTAAAAAAACCTTATATGTATGTACACATATATATGTAGATATGTATATGTAAATGTATATATACCGTCTCCTAGGTCCCGCCCCTACTGGTTTTTTAAAATCTTGTTTCCCTGGTTATTTTTTCATTTTTACAGTTCTTAAAATTTTAGAAAAAGAATCCAAGGATTTAGCCTCCTGTGTGTTTCCTTCACTCCCACTGCCTTACGAGTGCATGTAAAGGGTGTTATTTTGTCAATGGGCGTGGTTTTACTGGGTGTACGATATTTTTTGTAAAATACGATAATTTTACGTCATTAGTACGATAATCCAGCACCTCCCACCTGGCAACGCAGGTGTCACGCAGGCTTTATGTGGCACGCCCAACCTTATCAACTTGATAAAGACTATTCAGTATTGCCTCAAAGAACTTTGAAAACTAGCTGCCTTCAAGGCTTGAAAAAGCCTTTTGGTCATTTTTTTTTCATTTATTTATTTTCTTTTACATTGAGTGTGTTTGTGTCTGCTGAAGTTGGTTAAATTAGGTGATGTAGAGTGAAGCTTGGTAGCTGAAGGGACGTTACATAATGCCCTGCTTATGTTAATACATTTGATTGTGTTCATTAATCGATTTCCAATAAAGATTATTAAGAAATAAATGTTTCTGATTCATAAAGTTTAACACCAAAACACTTTCATTTATTATCATATTTTCTGCTCCTTAAAGCATGTGGTAATAGTTAAAAATATGTTCATACGCTTTTGTTAACAATATTCCTTTTTTTCTGAAAATTACTTTTACTTTTTTACTTTAAGTAGTTTTAAAATAGGTTACTTTTTACTTTTACTTAAGTAGAAAACTTGAGTTGATACTTCTACTTTTACTAAAGTACTGTAGTTTTTTAACTCGGTATTTATACTTCAACTTGAGTAGAAAATGTCGGTACTTTTGACACCTCTGCCTGTCAGGATGCATCACATGTACAAGTCAGAACAGATTCTAACAAATCATATGTGGATCCAGCTCACGTAGCTTTTTATAAAAAATGACAAACAAAAGATTTCTGCAAAGGAAAATGACCGCAAGGAGGTTTATTGGAGATACCAAAGTAGATCCAGCTGACCAAATCCATGAACTCTGATTTCTGCTCTTATTCTTCTTTTTCTTTCGGCATTTTCCTTCAGGGGTCGCCACAGCAAGTCAGTTTCTTCCATCTAACCCTATCTGCTGCATCCTCTTTGGTCACACCAACTATCTTCATGTCTTCCTTCACTGTATCCATGAACCTCCTCTTTGGTCTTCCTCTAGTCCTCTTTCATGGTGGTTCCAAATCCAGCATCCAGCATATTTCAGCCATACTAATTGGCTGAAATATCTGCTCTCTCTCTCTCTCTCCTCTGTACGTGCCCAAACCATCTCAGCAGAGATCCTCAGCATCTTCATCTCTGTTACCTCCATCTCTGCTTCCTGTCTTTTCTTCAGTGCTACTGTCTCTAGACCAAACAGCATGGCCGGTCTCATCACGGTTTTGTACACTTTTCCTTTCATTTTAGCTGAAACTCTTCTGTCACCTGATACACACCTGATACTTTCCTCCACCCGTTCCAGCCTGCCTGAACACGCTTTTTCACCTCTTTTCCACACTCTCCATTGCTCTGGACTGTTGATCCTAAGTACTTAAAATCTTCCACCTTCTTTATCTCTTCACCCTGTAACCTCACTTTTCCATTTGGATCCCTCTCATTCACACACATGTACTCTGATTTCTGTTAATAACTGTTTTACTATATTTACAGGAGACTTTTTACCGCAACAAGACTTGTCTAAACTGAACTCCTTTAATGAGTAGAATCAGAAGCTCCACATAAAGTGACTGCTTTGTTTATCCTCCCCCCTCCACCAACCCTTCCCTTACATCAAAATCAACGTTTTCCTCAGTATGTTTATGTCTGTGTATGTTGTTGCTAAGTAACTAGTGCTGTTTTTTTATACTTGCCCTGCTTCACTGATCTTGTTGGTGAGGCTAGGTGACTTATTTTTTAAACTCCAAATCTACCCTCTACCCACCTTTCCCTTTGTATCTCTATTTCTTCAATAAAGGTAGCGATGTTATGTTTGGCGGAAGGCCTGAATTCTTGCAATTTCCCAACTGAGGGACTAATAAAGATATTCTTGATTCTTCTTGTACAGCTTTTAAGTGCTTTCCATTGTAGCTCACATTCACACATTCACACACATTCATAGTTGATGGTGGAATCTACCATGCAAGGTGCAAACCACTATCATCAGAAGCAATTGGGGGTGCAGTGTCTTGCTCAAGGACACCTCAACATGAACTCCAGGCGGCGGGGAATCCAATGGCGACCCTGTCGGTTGCAGGACCAAATGAGCCCGTTTGGCAACATAGCTACTGTACACCTGAAAATTTCTATTATTGGAATTTGGAAACATCATCCAAGAAATGGGTAAAAAAAAAAAAAAAAAAAAAATGAAGCCGGATTGCAGTGAGTGATAGTTTGTGCGCTGATGTTATTGAGTAAATCTTTTATAGAGCTGTATGATGTTTCTCCCTTTGAGGTGTAGAAATAAAGTGGTTCTGCTGTCACTTTTGGGAGCTAGAGACTTTAAATTAATTTAGCAACATGTGCCTCCAAGTCTAAGGTTGAAAAATCAAACTAGTTCCAATTGACTGAAGACACGGTGAGTCTTTGGGGGGAAGGAGCTCCTTCTCAGTAGCTGCAATGTTGGGATTTGCAACTCTGATTTGTTTTCTTTAGGATTCATAATGGCAGCAACTCTCATTACAATAAATGAACATACATGAGATGATTGTGTATCCAAGTAAAATCCAATCTCACCACCATACAGTTGTGGCTGTAGTGTGACGGTTATATTTGGTCCGTATTTGTGAAGCAGTAAAGCAGAAATGTTTGGAGAAGTTTGAGTATGTCGGGTTCTCGTTCAGGTGTAATGCATGGTCTACAGAACGGTGGATAAGGACTCTAAATTGGTCATTTGAGGTCAAGAAAGCACTGAACCATCGGGTGAACTTTGATATGTATAAGTTGATTTCATCACCTGCATTTATTTTCCCGGTTGATGCCAACTGGTGCCTTGATTCAATTTCATTCCACTCCAGCCACTAGATCAGGAATCATGCAATAACAAGTGAGACCCAGCAATAAGGACTAGCCAATCAGTGGATAAATATAACACTGTGACAACAAATGCAATATTCCATATGCGTCTGTTTATAGCTCAATAGCTAAGGCTGGAGGCAAACTACGGCCCGCAGGCCACATATGTCTCGTTAAATGTTTTAATTCGACCCGCCTAACTTGAAATACGTAAATTAAAAAAACATGTTGATGGTTTATTTTTCCTGCAATTTTGATATTACCTCACTTGATGGCGCTCTTTGGATATGTTGGCTTTGTTGAGAAAAACAACAACACTGCTCCTATTAAAATGTGTGTGTCTTTGTGATGTGCACGTTGCCAAAATAAACAGTGTGCACAGATATGGAAAGCCGTCGGGCCCAATACATGCATGTAAACAAGCGTGTTAGATGTTAAATGTTACATCAAGCGCTTAGATTTCAAACCTAGCGCCGCTAGATTTGAAGTTTAACGCTCTTGATGAAACATTTAGCGCTCTTGTTTAAAATGTAGCGCAAAATTCTATCTGTCTAATCTAGCGGTTACCAAAGCATGCCATGTTTCTGCTCCTGCTCCCTCATTGGCTGATTGGGCCGCCATCTTGGACCGGTAGTCCTACCTACAAACAAACTGTGGTAGCAGATGTGATGCCTCAGCACTCTGTTGAAAGCGGGACTATTGAAATCGGGACTCAGGGATTATTAGGATTACTTTTCACATCTTTATTTGGTTATATTTTGAGTATTTAATTTTATTCTACTGTATTTATCCCCACTAGTGAAATCTTATCCAGCTACTGTTAGCTCCAAATTTACTGCCGGGGTTTTCAACTGGCTTACAGGGTTAACCTAGAATTTATAAATCATATAAACCGCAACACTGACTCAGAATACATAAATGGACAAAAGATCTTTCAAGCCTGGACATCTGACGGGAGAATTGTTTGTAAAGATACAAAGTCTTGTGTGTTTATGTTTATGGTCATGCAGGTTAGAAACACGGGAGCGGGGGAGGAATCTGATGTATCTAGTTTTTATTTAAAGAGAGAGATGTTTATCACTTGGTGTAAATGTTTCAGACATTTTCTACTCTAGACCACATAAAAATGACAAATTAGGACCATAGGGTATAATATTACGGATATTACATTCAGTAGAAACATGTTTTAACAAGTTGTAAAATCATAAAAATTTCTCTTTGAAGCAAAAAAAATAAATAAAATGTTCTCACCCACCATGAGTGAAAGAGGATGCAGAAAGATTCTTATTAGTAAAACTTGCAGACTTCTGGGCCGCACAGGGTTCAGACTCTCCAGCTGTTGTAGGTGATGGACTGAGTTCAACTTTGCAACAACTCCCCAGGAATAAATGTTCAACAAATGTATCTACAAATGCAAACCCATCCCTTAGAAAATGCACACTTTTTAAAAAAAATGTGCAATGGGTTTAAAGCACGTAAGAGAAATATTGACAATTGGCAAATTTTAGTCATACGTCAATTTTTTAGACCCTGGTGATCTGTGGTGAGAGGAGGGAAGAGGTGGAGGAAAAGTTGGAGAGGTGGAGGTTTGCACTAGAAAGAAGAGGAATGAAGATTAGTCAGAGTAAAACAGAGTACATGTGTGTGAATGAGAGGAATCCAAATGGAAAAGCGAGGTTACAGGGAGAAGAGAGAAAGAAGGTGGAAGATTTTAAGTACTTAGGATCAACAGTCAAGAGCAATGGAGAGTGTGGAAAAGAGGTGAAGAAGAATGTGCAGGCAGGCTGGAACGGGTGGAGAAAAGTATCAGGTGTGATGTGTGATAGAAGAGTTTCAGCTAGAATGAAAGGGAAAGTGTACAAAATCGTGGTGAGAGCGGCCATGCTGATTGGTCTAGAGACAGTAGCAGTGAAGAAAAGACAGGAAACAGAGATGGAGGTAGCAGAGATGAAGATGCTGAGGATCTCTCTGTGAGTGACCAGGATGGACAGGATCAGAGGAACAGCACATGTTAGAGGTTTTGGGGATAAAGTTCGAGAGGCAAGACTGAGATGGTTTGGACATGTACCGAGGAGAGAGAGAGTACATCAGAAGAAGGATGCTGAATTTGGAACCACCAGGAAAGAGGCCTAGAGGAAGACCAAAGAGGAGGTTCATGGATACAGTGAAGGAAGACATGAAGATAGTTGGTGTGACCAAAGAGGATGCAGCAGATAGGGTTAGATGGAAGAAACTGACTTGCTGTGGCGCCCCCTAGAGGGAAATGCCGAAAGAAGATGAAGAAGAAGTCAATTTTTTAGACCCGTTGATTGTTTGTCATTAAGATGCTTTTCTCTCTTTTCGTTTTGTATCCTGAACTTTTAAGCTTTGTTCAACCCCACCACGTGGAAGCACCTTTAAGATTACAGTATGAACCCTGCCTGACAAAAGATATCATTTTATACCTGCGGCCTGCAATCTGTTTTGCCTCTGCAGTTGCTACATTTCACCTCAATAATGTCAGGCAGCTTTATGGCCGACCATCACTCTTAAGAACAATAGGATCAGGGGTCAGTTTGTGTCTTTCTGGCGGCGAGGGCGAGCAATATCACTCTGGAGACATGTCCGGCTCTCCTTCTATCCATACTTATTGGCTGAAATATCTGCTCACAGGGCCACTTCTGACATGTAATCTACTGCAGACAGCAGCAGAGAGGGAGCCTGATGATAAATCTTCTCTGGGACTGAGTATGTTTTATGGGTTTCACGTCCGTTCTGCTAAACTATGCTTGAGCGTTCCCGTACTGCAGGGGCTGAATGTTAAGCAGGTTCCGGAGGTAGTGGTGTGATTTCTGCTGCCCACCAGCTGGCTGAATTATGAAAAGCTGCTGGGCATAGTTTAGTTTAGAGGTTCAACCACAAAAGCATGAAAGAGACTTGATTATACATACTTAAAGGTGGTTTAGAAAATGTCCAGAAATTCAATTTTTCCAACATAACATGAAGTCGCCTTTGCTGGGAGAATTTGTGCTGATAAATAATGACACTGAAAAAAATTATTAATATGCAGCGGATAAAAAGCTTCAAACATTTTGTATGGTGAACCAAAATCATTGCTCCAAAAACCATCAAATTTAGATTACGATTGAGTATCTTTTTTTTCTTACCAAATTGTGTCCAATTTGTGTACCAAAAGTTTTCCGGTATTCCAAATTGATGTGAGAATAAAGAAAATGTTCTGTTTTTATTCATCTTAACATTCTAAAATGTTCTTAAAGGTTATCAGGCATCCCGAATTAAAACGTCGTATTGATGTTTCTGACAAATAAAACTATTCAGAGATCTTGGGTGAGACAATAACTCAAAGTCCTTCATTAAGGGGGGAGACGTTGGCTCAGTAGTTAGAGCGTTCGCCCACGAACCAGAAGTCAACCGGAAGTCAACCCGAAGTTCATGGGTTTACATCCCACTGAGTGCACGACTAGGGTGCTTGGAGAAAACACCTAACCCCCCATTTCTCCCACCATTGGCGCCATCATGGCAGCCTGCTGCGGTGTAGGAGTGCAGCACCAAATTTCCCTGGAGAGGAATGACTAAAGTGAGTAAAAAAAAAAGAAAATAAAGAAGTATAATCTCTTTCTCCAGAGATGGTGATTCCATTGCCATTCTTTCCATAAAGTTCGGAGGTCCATGCTGATGGTCCTCAGTAACCGCAAAATTTAGTAGCCAGAGAAATGTCAATAGATTTTTATTATTCATTTTTAAATCTGCCATTTTTTTCTACTTTTTTTTTTAATGAAGGGTGCAATAAATAAAAAATGTGATTTGATAATTCCACCCTGGAATTCACTGAGCACCCAAAAGTGGCCAATTCTCTTGCAAATGTTACCAAAAACCATCTGCACACCTGGGTGATTGATTTAGAAGGGTAACTGTTTTTAGTAGCGGTGTTGGTTTGATCATTTTAAAACCTTTGTCTCTACCTCAGTCAGATTCATGGATGGACCGCGGAGGGAAGAGAAGGTAGAATTCTTCTGACTGTTGTTTGCATGGCTCATACATTTCTTTTTAATATTCTTTTTATTATTTGTCTGTTTGACCAAGACAAATTTCTCTTAGGGCAGACAAATTAAAAATGACTTCTCATTTCCCTCTGAGCAAACTACAAAGTCAATTCATTTAAATTAAATTACATTCCGAGGAACTGATCAAAGCATCCATAGGATGAGCAAATACTTTTAGCTATTTTTCTTTGTTGTACTGGAAGTTTCATTTGTTCAGATATGTGTTTTTATAGTTTTTTTTTTTTTTTACATTTACAGCAGTTCAGCTGAAAAATAGCACAGGTGTGTTTTTATGTGCATACAAAAGAAAAATTGGTCGACAACAAGACTTTGAATGTGCCTTACTTTCCGTTCCGTCATCTTCCGCTTGTTCCGGGGTCGGGTTGCGGGGGCAACAGCCTCAAACGGGTAGCCCAGGCCTCTCTCTCCCCGGCTGCATCCTCCAGCTCACCCGGAAGGATCCCAAGTCGTTCCCCGGCCAGGCGTGAGACATAGTCTCTCCAGCGGGTCCGGGGTCTGCCCCTTGGTCTCCTCCCGGTGGGATGTGCCCGAAACACCTCGCCTGGGAGGTGCTCGGGCGGCATCCTGACCAGATGCCCGAACCACCCCATCTGGCTCCTCTCGACCTGGAGGAGGAGCGGCTCGACACCGAGCTCCTCCCGGATGACAGAGCTCCTCACCCTCCTCACCATGCCTTACTCCTCCCCTATATTTGTGACTTTAATATTGAATGTTTGAGCTCTAACGAGGTTGAAGCAGTCACGTGCAAGATTTTTACATTTTACGCAATTATTTGCAATTATTTCGCAATTATTATTGTCATGACTGTAATGTACGTATTTTCAAAAACAGGTCAATAGTTGGATGTAGTGTAGATTTTTAGAGCAGAGTTCAAAGGACTGTAGTTCACTTGTTTATGGTGTTAGAAAGATATGACAGCTTAGAGGTCTTCCTTTACGCTCATCAATAGTTAGTACTGAGTAACTGTGGGCAGTTTCATTAAAATCCCCTTTCACAAAACTGTTACGGAAGCACTTTAAAAGTTAATGTGAAGCAGAATAATTTTATAGGTCTGGTATGAACATATCAAATATATGCTCCATAGTGGCACAGTAGTTACCACTGTGGCCTCACAGTAAGATAGTTTGGGGTTTAGTCTTGTTTGGGTTCTTACTTTTGCCTTTCTGTGTATTGTTTGCATGTTCTCACCATGTACGCCTGGGTTTTCTCAACCTCCAAAAACATGCATGTTCGATTGAAATGAAATATACTTTATTCATCCCTGAATAGGAAAATTGGTGTGCTGCATTACACCACAGCAGGCTGCCAGGACGGCGCCAATGGTGGGACAAACAAGGGGATTAGGTGTCTTCCCCAAGGACACCTAGACATGAGCTTAGTGGGATTCAATGCCGCGAACTTTTGGAGAACTTCCGGTCCAAGGGCGAACGTTTTACCACTGAGCTATCTGATTGGTCACTCAAAAAATATGAAATTGAAGAAATGGGTCTGTGCCCTGCATTCCTCGGTGTGGCCCTGCAACAAATTGATGACTTGTTCTCGTTGTACCCTTGCTTTTGCTTGTAATCAGCCGGATTGGTCTACAGTGTGCCCTGCACCTCTTACAGGAATATGTGGCTTACAAAATGAATAAATGATATGAGAATCTAAAAATTTTATTTGGAGAACAGAATAAATCAGCTCCTCCTTGAGCCGCCACCTTAACGTGGTGGAGGGGTTTGCGTGCCCCAATGATCCTGGGAGCTATGTTGTCCAGGGCTTAATGCCCCTGGTAGGGTCACCCAAGGCAAACAGATCCTAGGTGAGGGGCCAGACAAAGCGTGGCTCAAAATACCCCTATGAAGAAATCAAACATGGCCAAGTTGCCCTTGCCTGGACGTGGGTCACTGGGGACCCCCTTGGAGCCAGGCCCGAGGGTGGGGCACGCGTGCGAGTGCCTGGTGGCAGGGCTTTTACCCATGGGGCCCGGCCGAGCTCAGCCCGAACAGGGGACATGGGCCACCTTTCCAGCGGACTCACCACCTGTAGGAGGGGCCATAGGGGTTGGGTGATGGAGGAGATGGGTGGCAGCCAACGGCGGGGACCCTGGCGGTCAGATCCTCGGCTGCACAAGCTAGCTCTGGGGACGTGGAATGTCACTTCTCTGGCGGGGAAGGAGCCCGAGCTGGTGCGCAAGGTTGAGCGGTTCCAGCTAGATATAGTTGGACTCTCCTCGACGCACAGCTTGGGCTCTGGAACCAGGCCTCTTGACAGGGGCTGGACCCTGTACTATTCTGGAATTGCCCTTAGTGAAAGGCGCCGGGCTGGAGTGGGCATACTTGTTGCCCTTGGGATCCTTCCAGGTGAGCTAGAAGATGCAGCTGGGGAGAGAGAGGCCTGGGCTGCCCACTTGAGGCTGTTGCCCTCGCGACCCGACCCCGGAACAAGCGGAAGATGTAGGAACGGAACGGAGGATAAATCAGAGGTTTTTTCATTATCTCGACCATAATTGTTCGGTAGCTCCCAAGGAAAGTTTTGATTGATCTCATGCTGTTTGGTGTTCAAACTATTAAAACAGTAAAATATTTTATTCATCCTCAGTATGAGACTCATTTCATTTTTTTTATAAAAAGGCAATGCCATTGTGACCGGACTGCTGGCTCAAGACCGGGCAGAGAGCACCAGGGAAGCAAAGGCACAGACCATATAAACAGTTTTAACTATATTTCTTTAAAACCTATCAAAATGGCAATCCTTAGAATAGTTCACGTGCTAGGGTTTAGCCCACCATCACCTCCTCATCCTGGGATCACCAGGATCATGCTGGATCACCAGGATCAGACGTGGTTGTCCTGTGGAAATCCAACCGGAACTCGCTGCAGGTGAAAACGTGGACTGTTAAGGGAACCTGGGACACCATCGTTGTGTTGTTGGGTGTCCTGCAACACAACGACGAATGGGCCCGCAAAGGTTCACAGCCTTTGCAGGCCCATTCGTCCGGACCACCGACTGCGAGAATCGTCTTGCCCGGTGGGATCCGTGTAGGATACCCCTTGTCTCTTTTCAGGGGTAGCCTTTTGCCGAGCAGTTGTGTGCAGGCCATAGTTCTTCACTGTGTCTCTTGGCCGTCACCTTTGCTCTGGCTCTGCCCTCTCCTACTCCTCCACCCCCAGCTGCCTCTTGGATAGCAACCAGGGACTGCACCACTTCTTAGTAGCAGGTGACGTAGCAGGTGACGTTCCGTTCCGTCATCTTCCGCTTGTTCCGGGGTCGGGTCCTGGGGGCAACAGCCTTAAGTGGGCAGCCCAGACTTGTCTCTCCCCGGCTGCATCCTCTAGCTCACCTGGAAGGATCCCAAGTCGTTCCCCGGCCAGCTGTGAGACATAGTCTCTCCAGCAGGTCCGGGGTCTGCCCCTTGGTCTTCTCCCGGTGAGACATGCCCAAAACACCCCGCCCGCGAGGCGCTCTGGGGGCATCCTGACCAGATGCCCGAACCACCCCATCTGGCTCCTCTCGACCTGGAGGAGGAGCGGCTCGACACCGAGCTCCTCCCGGATGGCAGAGCTCCTCACCCGATCTCTGAGTGAGAGCCCAGCCATCCCGCGGAGGAAGCTCATTTCGGCCGCTTGTACCCGCGATCTCATTCTTTCGGTCACCATCCACAGCTGGTGACCATAGGTGAGGGTTGGAACGTAGATCGACTTGTAAATTGAGAGCTTTGCTTTTCGGCTTAGCTCTCTCTTTACCACGACGGACCTATGCAGCGTCCTAGTTATTGCTGATGCCGCACCGATCCGCCTGTCGATCTCCCGCTCCATTCTTCCCCCACTCGTGAACAAGACCCAGAGATACTTAAACTCCTCCACTTGGGGCAGGACCCTGTAGTTGAGGCAAAGGCCCGGGCTTGGGAGGAGTTCGGCGAGACCATGGAAAACGACTTCCGAATGGCAGGTGACGTAAATAAAATAATTGAGAAAATTAAAACATGCTAAAAACACAAGACATTTCAAACATGCAGCATAAAAATAAAAAGCAATAAAATACTCCATCTGCTACACCATCTTGGAGAAAAAAAAAGTCAAGTGGTTTCACATCTGTTTCGTTTTTTCTTTGTGACCCATCGCTCCTCTTCCATCATTTCATTCACTCTGCCAGCCTGTTCAGGTCTTCACCAGTTCATCTCATCCTCTTATTTTTTATTCTGCTCCATTTGGATTCTTTGTTTGATTTTCTGTTTGAACTCAGCTTTGATTGTTGGCTGGTTCACGCGCTCTCTTTTCTGTTTTGGATCGGTTATTAAAAGTTTGTTACTTTCTCCACTTCTCTGCCTTTCAGTTTATATTTGTATGTTCCACTCTGAAGGTTTGGAGGCTAATCTGAGCTTTATAGATCTTATTAAAGCTTATGAAGGGGTTGCTCCTTTAGGTGAACCCTGTTTTCACTCAATGAAATCATCTTTTTATGGCAGGATTGTGTAATTTTATGGACACCTCTTGAAAAGTGTTGGTTTTTTTTCTTTTACTAGTATGGAGGATGTGGTTTTTTTTTTTTGTCATTGGAAAAGCATCAATCTAGGGCTGAAACAACTAATCGAACTAATCGATTATAATCGATTATTGAAATAGTTGTCGACTAATTTAGTCATCGATTAATCGTTTAGAAAGTTTTTGCTGTCAACTGCACTTAATATTACACAACTTGATTGTTTTTCGTGTATTTTTACTCATGTTAACCTAGGCCGTTTTTGTTTGGTACTATACCTCTGAACAAGGTTAAATTTGCAAATCTAAAACTGTTAATGATTTCTTGTTTTTAAATGTGATCCTGGATGGTCAACAGTTTACATTTTATGTTTTTTTAGCCAGTACTATAAAAGACATTTTATGGGTGCTTGTGATTTACCTTTACTGTATACAGTAAGTAGATTTATTATTTTATATTTGCTGTAGAAATGGTAATATTCTCCCTCTTTATTTCACAGAAAGATTAACATTTTTACTTATTAGAATGAGCCCAACGTGTTGTTTAAGTGGTTATGAGTTGTGTTTTGCATTACTACATTCAATAAAACACCAAAAAACTATTATTTATTAAGTTTCTAATTTTACCCGATTAATCGATTAATCTAGCCAATAATCGCCAGATTAATCGATCATCAAAATAATCGTTAGTTGCAGCCCTACATCAATCTTTTTAATTTTTAGTCATAAATTATCTTTTTATCAGCTTAAAATAGACTATCTAATTAGTTTGACATCTGCTAGATTCCCTTCATTTTTTAATTGATATGTTTTGTTTTCTAAGCCTCAAATTTTATGTAAAAGTGTCAACTAGTCAAAAAAAAAAAATCTTTTTAAATTTGACAGTTTTCTGTTTTAACTGAAAATCCAAACTTACCTAATTAAGACATTTTGATTCCATTTAATTACATTTTAATGAAAAGAGGATTGATAGATAATTTTCTATCTTAAACGCACACACTGAAGATGGTGAGGACACTAAAATAATCCACTTGGGACTAATCATTTATTTTGTTGCTGTCTGAAAGGCAGTGTAGAAAAAATGTCATCCATTACAATTCCGTTCCGTTCTAAACAAATCCGGTAACCGGATCTTGACACTCCAATTTTCACCATATTTGCCTTTAAAAAGAACTAAAAGCACTTTTGATAGTGTTTTAGATCGATTGTTGTCCAATTGCAAGGACGACAAACAATATTTATTAAAAATTGTGGAAGAAAACACATGGTTCAGAGGAATGTCTTATGGTAAATATTCTAAATGATCGTTTGGTCAGGTAGCCAGTAAGACCTGGCTGGAAGGGGTGTTGACCAAACCAGAAAGTCAGGGCAGAGTGCTTTTAAATAGGCAGCATGTCAATGACCCACAGGTGTCCAGCATGAGGTTAATGACCACAGGTGATTAGTATCATGCTGGAATCCACCAGACGGAGGTCCAGGATTTCATCTGGTAGCAGTTGAAGGAATCACAACGGTTTTCAACTATTCTATGACAAATCAAAAATACCTTGTTCCATTCCATCGTCTGAGGCTGAGTCGCGGGGGGAACAGCCTCAGACGTGAACCCAAAGGTTTCTCTCACCCCGGCTGCATCCTCCAGCTCACCCGGAAGAATCCCGAGTCGTTCCACAGCCAGCTGTGAGCCACAGTCTCTCCAGCGTTTTCGGGGTCTACCCCTTGGTGAGACGTGCCCGAAACACCTCAACAGCGAGGCGCTCAGGGAGCATCCTGAGCAGATGCCCGAACCACCCCATCTGGCTTCTCTCAACCTGGAGGAGGAGCACCTCGACACCGAGCTCCTCCCGGATGGCAGACCTCCTCACCCGATCTCTGAGTGCAACTAGTAAATCAAGAGCTTTGCTTTTCAGCTCAGCTCTCTCTTTACCACGACGGACCAATGCAGCGTCCTAGTTATTGCTGACGCTGCACAGATCCGCCTGTTAATCTCCCGCTCCATCCTTCCCCCACTCATGAATAAGATCCCGAGATACTTAAACTCCTCCAATTGGGGCAGGACCCTGTCCCTGGCCCGCAGGGAGCATTCCACCCTCCCAATCCAAGACCATGGTCTTGGATTTGGAGGCGCTAATTCCCATCTCAGCCGTTTCACAATACCTTGTAATAAACAAAATCTTTCATGAAATTTCTTTTCTAAGAATCCTTTACGCTGTGCAAGCGTAATATGTTCTTAGTTCTATTCACAAAACTCAGAAAATAAAACTACAGACACGAATGGGAAGAAAATTTCGAGGTCAAGGTTTAAAAAGCGTCATGTAGAAATAACATCTGTGAATATAAAAGGAAATATGACCATCTTCTCTGAAGACTTGTTGAAAATGTTGGTTAAAAAAAATCAAATGTGATAAATAGTTGGATTCATTTGACTTAACCCGTGCCAGATGATAAAAATTCCAATTTAGTAGTTTGAAGCCGAGTTACTCCATTTTTTAGACCACTAGTCAGCAGATTGAAGACATTTTCCTACTAAAACGCACTTGACTCAAATTATTGGGCCATTGAGAGGAGCTTGATAAGCCGTGGGATTCTTTTTGTTTCAAATCACGTATATTTCATCAGGAAATATTTCAATCTTGGAGAACAATGGACCATGAGAGCTGGAGCTTAATATCCTTGATTTCAGAGAAAAATGGACAAATTCAAAAGATCTGGACACAGTTTGATCGTCTCAAGCATGAGTACAATATTAGACAAATCTCCCACCAGTTTTTATGATTCTTCCCACAGAAAGCAGAGCACACGGAGGATCCATACGAACTTCGGTAACACTGTGAATAGGATTTTGGTTGAATTGCCCACAGTACCAACTATAGATAAACTGATTAGAGTTTCAGAGTGATGCAAGTAAAGTTCAAGGTCACAAACCTCGCTAGTTTATCAGTCAGGCTTAGTCTTGTTGTTCGATGCCCTGGGCTTGACTTTAATTATATAAACTTGTATTATTATTTTAAATATGAAACTTTAACCACTATGTCCTCATATTGTTTACTTCTTATTAGTGGTGTCAGTAGATTAAAAAAAAAGTTAATCAAATGAATTACAAAATTTTGTAATTAGTTAGCCACACTCGATACAGAGGAACTTGCCTGAACATGTTTTAGGTTTAGATGGTATGTCAGACTGGAGTTGCAGTAGCAGAACTCCTTTTTGAAAAAACTACAAATTACTATGTTTTTATTTATTGTCCCGTCTCTATTTTTGTATAAAAACATGCCTTTCGTTGACTCGACTCAGGGGCGAATCCAAGATTTTATAAAGGAGAGGGGGCCAGGGGGCGTGAGGAGGCATCCCCCCCTCCTTTGGAACATTTTGAAAAATAAGTAATTTTTCTGAATTTTGGTGCATATTTTGCCCAAAGTTTATAACAATTAATGTCTAAAATGTAATTAGGTAGAAAGTGCTTTTCTACCTGTGTGCACCCCCACACCTCCCATGTCTGTTGTGTTGGACCACCGCTACCTTGTTAATTTGCCAGCGTAGGTCTTGTAGGACGGCCGAGAAAACTACGGGTCTTTCAATGGGCCAAAATTCAAATGCGCAATCATTGGCTTGCAACCGTTATGAAGTCATAATTAATTGCGTTAATTTTTTTAACATGTGAAAATGCGGCGTAATTATTAATCGAATTAACGCGTTAAAACGACAGCACTACTTCTTTTGTTTACAGCTGAATTTCTGCTCTTATTTTTCCTCTAAATTGTCACATAAGTTAACTGTCATAAAGTTGTTTTTTGTTTCCTTTACCTACCTGATCCGGTGACCCCGTCTGACACAATCTGAGTTGTGTGTTCCGATTTGACAAAGTTCCCACAGAACCACAGAATACATAACAGGACTGTCACCGACTCAGTGTCACTGTCACTGTTTCTGACCGACCTTTTGTTTCTTACAACGCACTCTTTCTTCAGAAAGACTAAACAACAAAGTGCCAAATAATTTTTTTGGACAGTTTCATCACTTTTTAAAACAGAAAATAGAAAAACGTACTTGTTCCTGAAACCAGGAAGTTGAAGTGATAGACAGTGGGCATATTACGTTAGTCCACGTACTGTTTCACTGTCCCATTAACGTAGTTACGTTGATCTTTGACGTTTCTGGACTTTTGACTTTTTCTACATTTTTTTTTGTACATTGTTCCTATGTTTTCATTTACCGTAATTTCACGGCCATAAGGTGCACCTAAAAGTCTCAAATTTTCTTCAAAATGAGCGGTGCGCCTTTTTGTGCGGTGCGCCTTGTGTGTGAGAAAAAGCGGACCTGAAAGAAGACACATGAGAACGTTAAAGAGTGAAGTGTGAGCGGCGTGGGAGCGATGGATGACCGAAGCAGACCACAGTTTCACGAAGGGTGGAAGGCAGCGCCGGGCGAGTTACGCTACAGTTTGCCAATAGATTGTAGATGCTTGGACTAACGTGTCTGCTGGTACTGTTATCCGAGCTTTCGCAAAAGCTGGTATCCTTTCTGAGGAGCCGCACAGTACAGACAGTGACTTTGACAGCGAGGAGCGAAGTGCAGCTGTTCGATTTCGAAACAGAGGATGAGGACTTTGACGGATTTGAATAAAGACTATTACCGGTAATGTGCTTGTTTATACTACCTAAATAAAGTACAACCAAACTCAGTTTTGCTCCCGATCTATTTTTTAATACCCACATTTGCATGCGTGCGTGTGTGTTGTTGTAAGGCGATGTGTGACTGAGACTGCGCCTTTTCGTACAGTGCGCCTTATGTGTGTGTTAAATACAGCAACGGCGCACAAAACTGAGGCTGCGCCTTTTTGTACGGTGCACCTAATGACCGTGAAATTACGGTAACTGATATAAAACACTAAATACGAGTTCTGAGTAATTCTTCCTCTAACTCCCAAACCTGTCATTTTGACGCCTCTATTAAATACATTGTACCTTTTTCTCACACCTGACCTTAGCGCGGTTAGTGCTGTCTAGTAACCATTGTGGCGTCACTCACAGGAAATCTAGATGTGTAAAAATTAATTTCAGAAGATGTTTATCAGTCACCGAGGCACTTAGCGCTAGTCGTCAAATTGACAGCGGTGGGAGTTCTAGTGGTTCTAGAATTCTGGTAGTCCTAGTGTTAATGAACTTTGTTTGAATGCCAATCCATAATCAAATACATTCCTGAAGTGATTTCGAACCAGGTTCTCCCAGTTGAAAGACGGTAGCCTATGTTTACCGCTAGGCCAACGCCCCCTGGGACTTAAAAAAAAAAAAACCTGACTGGTGCAATAGTTTGTCCGGTCATTCATTCATCATCTGAAGGGGGTGCTGGGCCCTATCCTATCTGAGAACAGGGTACAACGTACTAAACAGGTCGGAAGTTCAATATGATATCACACACAAAAAACCATTCGCACACTCATTCCTAGGGACAATTTCATGGCGGCCAATTTACCCAAAAGGTATGTTTTTGGGGGTTAAGAGGAAACCGGAACACCCGGAGAAAACCCACACATACATATGCAGTGGGTGTAAAAATTATCTCTCTTTTTGAAAAAAAAAATCCATTTCAGAAATATATTTTTTAAACCTTCTTTTAAAAAAAATTCCTTTAACCTTTCATAGTTTTCATTCTTGACCCACCCACACATGACGATAAATAGCCTTCAAAAAATCCACAGAGTAAAACATTTCATTACAACCCACGTCATCTTACCTCAGATAAACTTTTAAAAAGCCGTTAGGGATAAGAAACTGAATACAAGACATGTTATTAAAGTGTTTCTGCACTGATATATTAAAGAAAGAATTCAAACTAGGGCTGCAACTAACGATTATTTTGATGATCGATTAATCTGACGATTATTGGCTCGATTAATCGATTAATCGGGTAAAATTGGCAACTTAGTAAATAATAGTTTTTTGGCATTTTATTGAATGTAGTTATGCAAAACACAACTCATAACCACTTAAACAACACGTTGAGCTCATTCTAATAAGTAAAAATGTTAATCTTTCTGTGAAATAAAGAGGGAGAATATTACCATTTCTACAGCAAATATAAAATAATAAATCTACTTACTGTATACAGTAAAGGTAAATCACGAGCACCCATAAAATGTGTTTTATAGTACTGGCTAAAAAAACATAAAATGTAAACTGTTGACCATCCAGGATCACATTTAAAAACAAGAAATCATTAACAGTTTTAGATTTGCAAATTTAACCTTGTTCAGAGGTATAGTACCAAACAAAAATGGCCTAGGTTAACATGAGTAAAAATACACAAAAAACAATCAAGTTGTGTAATATTAAGTGGAGTTGACAGCAAAAACTTTCTAAACGATTAATCGATGACCAAATTAGTCGACAACTTTTTCAATAATCGATTATAATCGATTAATTCGATTAGTTGTTTCAGCCCTAATTCAAACTATTTAAAAGCCGTAACATTTTGATTTTCTTACTTTGTAAAATGAACAAAATAAAATCTCTCTATACGACTTCCTCAGGGTCACATACTCTTAATAGTTTAACATTTGATCCACTTGATTCGAAAATTAAAAGAACGATAAAAACCAATTCACAAAGGTTTGTAAAGAGATTAAGTTGAAATTCTGCCTGAATGGATAAAAAGTTGATAGTTTATCTAAGCTGCAGAAAATTGTGTTGAGAATCTTTTTTTATGAAATTTAGTTGCCAATTTATTTGAGCTAATTTGCTGTAATTTCTTTTTAAGTTGTTGTTGGCTGAAGATTTTCGTTAAATCAGTTGTAAATGTTTGTTTTTCAACAGAAACAATGCTCCCAAATGTAAAAGTTTTCTGTTCCAAATCACGTCTATCTGTTTTTCCTTTTCTCTTTAAATGTAAATTAGAATGTTGCTTTCAATTTTTAATAGACCGTCCCGACAGTCCAAGTTTCAATGTTTGGATTTGTTTAGAAGAGATTAGTAAGAACACTGAATTCTGCAAGGAGTCGTCTTCGCTGAGCTCTGGTGGAAGCTTCTTAAGACTGTGAAATAACAAGTTTATCTCTGCAGAAGTTTGAATACTAAAATCTAAAAATATGTACGGTGTATGTACCAGGAATGAGGTTGGGCGATATCACCCAAATACTGCAAACTCAAGTCAGCTTCTTCCATCTAACCCCATCTGCTGCATCCTCTTCAGTCACACCAACTATCTTCATGTCTTCCTTCACTGTATCCATGAACCTCCTCTTTGGTCTTCCTCTGGTCCTCTTTCCTGGTGGTTCCAAATTCAGCATCCTTCTTCTGATGTCCTCTCTCTCTCTCCTCTGCACATGTCCAAACCATCTCAGTCTGGTCTCTCTGACTTTAAAACCTCTAACATGTGCTGTTCCTCTGATCCTGTCCATCCTGGTCACTCCCAGAGAGATCCTCAGCATCTTCATCTCTGCTTCCTGTCTTTTTCTCAGTGCTACTGTCTTTAGACCAATCAGCATGGCCGGTCTCACCGGCCATTGTACACTTTTCCTTTCATTCTAGCTGAAACTCTTCTGTCACACATCACACCTGATACTTTACTCCACCCGTTTCATCCTGTCTGCACACGCTTCTTCACCTCTTTTCCACACTCTCCATTGCTCTGCACTGTTGATCCTAAGTACTTAAAATCTTCCACCTTCTTCATCTCTTCTCCCTCTAACCTCACTTTTCATTTGGATCCCTCTCATTTATACACATGTACAGAAAATTGAAGGTGTTTAAAACTAGCAACTGAATCTGCCATAAAGAAATACATGTATGTAGATTTTATGGATTAAATAAGTCATATTAATGAAGTTGATTCTATGTTCAATTTTGGAAAAATAAAAATCTTAGTGATTTATAGAGCTTTTCCTCTGATCAATAAGTTTGACCCACGACAGACCGGCAACCTGTTCAGGGTATATCCTGCACCTCACCTCGAGGTGATGGACGGTTTAGAAGGTGACTAACAATAAGTTTGAAAGTCTGACTATTGCTCATCTCTGTCAAGGTATTAGGGAAGCCTCATGAATTAATATCAGCTGTCAAAAGTAAAAGAACTCAAACATTTAACTTGACTGAGCCCCACAAACTGTGGGAAAGAAATGCACCAATATGCTTTATTCATCCTGTTCCGTTCCGTCATCTTCCGCTCAGCTGGGGCCGGGTCGCGGGGGCAACAGCTTCAGACTTGAAGGCCAGGCTTCTCTCACCCCAGCTGCATCCTCCAGCTCAACCGGGAGGATCCTGAGTTGTTCTCCAGCCAGCTGTGAGACACAGTCTCTACAGCTGGTCCGGGGTCTACCTTCTTGGTCTCCTCCCAATGGGATGCCTAATGGTAGCACCTTACCAGCGAGGCGCTCGAGAGGCATCCTGACCAGATGCCCGAACCACCCCATCTGGCTCCTCTCGACCTGAAGTAGGAGCGGCTCGACACTGAGCTCCTCCCGGATGGTAGAGCTCCTCACCCAATCTCTGAGTGAGAGCCTAGCCACCCTGCGGAGGAAGTTCATTTTGGCCGCTTGTGTGCGCGATCTCGTTCTTTCCGTCACCACCCACAGCTGGTGACCATAGGTGAGGGTAGGAATGTAGATCAACTTGGAAATCGAGAGCTTTACTCTTTGGCTCAGCTCTCTCTTTACCACGACGGACCGACACATGTCCTAGTTACTGCTGATGCCGCACCGATCCGCCTATCGATCTCCCGCTCCATCTTTCCCCCACTCGTGAACAAGACCCCGAGATACTTAAACTCCTCCATTTGGCCCTTCCCCAAGTGGAGGAGGATTTATTCATCCCTCTACGGGAAAATTTGTGTGCTGCATTACACCACAGCAGGCTGCCACGACGGTGCCAATGGTGGGAGAAACGGGGGGTTAGGTGTCTTCCCCAAGGACACCTAGACATGAGCTCAGTGGGATTCAATCCGCAAACTTCCGGAAAACTTCCGTTCCAAGCACAAACGTTACACCCCTGAGCTATCGCCTCCCCCTGATGAACACACCTGAACCCTCTGCGTTCACGTGTGTAACGTCACAATACATATTAATCCTATATTATCTCACTTTTAGAATGATAGCTTAAAAAGATGTTCTATGCACTATAAAGCAGTCCATAACTTCATCTGAATTTAATTATGATGCCCACATTAGATGAGCATGATTGGACTGTGTTTTGGTAATATTTAACATCTCCCCCATTTAGAGGCAGTAATTGGAACTAACAGTAGCCTATGAAGATTAAACGAGCTGCACAGACTGGCCTTTATCCATTTTTTAGATCCTTTGGGTGACACCTATGTCAGCCATAAATATGATTTACAATGCAGTGTGTTAATGAATTCATTTTTATGAACTCATTTAGAGATTAGTTCATCTATAAGACTTTAAACTAAGATTTGTTCCAAATCTACGCAACCGAAATGTACAGATTTGATGCATGACAAGCATAACTGGTCAGAGAACATTTTATTTTGCTCAATAAATTTAATTATTTATTAATACGTGCAGTCGCGATGCTCGTTGGTAGTCTGCCTCTAGTCGCTGTAATTAACTGTATTTTCATTGAATGCCTTTAAGGAATCTCAATGTTTTTTTGTGAATCGTGCAAGCATTAGTAGAACCTTCTGCAGAAAACATTTGGGTTTTTTTTTTTTTTCCAGAGGAGCAGACATGAGCTTGATCATAAATTTGGTCCGCATGATTGTAGCTTTGTGAGTTTATTCAGGCGGGATAGGATTGTAATTCTAACAAACAACTTTGAGTTTAGCCGCAGCCACGCTGCTAACGCTTCCTGCATCATTTTATCATTTTTTATGCTTCATCTTGTATCTTTATTGTAAGATTACATTTAAGAAAACTATAAAAGTAAGAATAGATAGCTTGATGTTTTCAGCAGAGGGCTGTTTGAGAAAATGACTCATCTATTTCCTGCTATTTCTCTTCCGAAACAATCCCTTAAACAGATTTATGAAAATTGAACTGTCTGTCTTTGAGTTTATTCTTTTTAGAAGACAAAAAAGTTTGGTTTCAGTGTTGAATGATTTGCAGAGTTTATAAACACTTTTAAAAAAAAGCAAGAATAAGTTGGAAAGAATCAATTCGAGACATTAATTGGCAAGATGATGTCAGTTTTTAGAATGAAATATCTTAGTTTTTTAAATGGATTTTAGTAAGACCCAACAGGGAATTGTAGGGTGATTCCCTTTTAGGGCTGCAACTAACGATTATTTTGGTGATCGATTAATCTGGCGATTATTGGCTCGATTAATCGATTAATCGGGTAGAATATACAACTTAATACATAATAGTATGTTGGCATTTTATTGAATGTAGTTATGCAAAACACGACTCATAACCACTTAAACAACACGTTGAGCTCATTCTAATAAGTAAAAATGTTAATCTTTCTGTGAAATAAAGAGGGAGAATATTACCATTTCTACATCAAATATAAAATAATAAATCTACTTACTGGATACAGTAAAGGTAAATCACGAGCACCCATAAAATGTGTTTTATAGTACTGGCTAAAAAAACATAAAATGTAAACTGTTGACCATCCAGGATCACATTTAAAAACAAGAAATCATTAACAGTTTTAGATTTGCAAATTTAACCTTGTTATGAGGTATAGTACCAAACAAAAACGGCCTAGGTTAACATGAGTAAAAATACACAAAAAACAATCAAGTTGTGTAATATTAAGTGGAGTTGACAGCAAAAACTTTCTAAACGATTAATCGATGACTAAATTAGTCGACAACTATTTCAATAATCGATTGTAATCGATTAATTTGATTAGTTGTTTCAGCCCTATTCCCTTTAAATAGATGGCAGGGTGCACAGATGTTGGGAATTGGTAATGATCACATGTGTCACCCAATCAGGGTGATTAGGACCTTTCAGGGCTCCCTCTGGCAGCAGGTGAGGAATCCTGACAGTTCTCCTGCGGACCAGAAGTTAACCAGAAGTTTGTGGGTTCGATTCCCACTGAGTTCACGTCTAGGTTCCTTGTAGAAGACACCTCACCCCCTGTTTCTTCCACCATTGGCGTTGTTATAGCAGCCTACTGCGGTGTAGTAGTGCAGCACACAAATTTCCCCGGTTCCGTTCTGTCATCTTCCACTTGTTCCGGGGTCGGGTTGCGCAGGCGAAACAAACTCAAACGTGTAACCCAGGCCTCTCTCTCCCAGGCTGCATCCTCCAGCTCACCCGGAAGGATCCCAAGTCGTTCCCCGGCCAACTGTGAGACATAGTCTCTCCAGGGGGTCCGGGGTCTGCCCCTTGGTCTCCTCCCGGTGGGACGTGCCCGAAACACCGCGCCTGCGAGGTGCTCGGGGGGCATCCTGACCAGATGCCCGAACCACCCTATCTGTCTCCTCTCGACCTGGAGGAGGAGCGGCTCGACACAGAGCTCCTCTCGGATGGCAGAGCTCCTCACCCGGTCTCTGAGTGAGAGCACAGGAGGACCCGGGAGTACGGAGTCTCGGAACCCTTGGTACGGGCTGTCCGGACTTTGTACGACAAGAGCCAGAGGTTGGTCCGCATAGCCGGCAGTATGTCAATTCCATTTCCAGTGAGAGTTGGACTCCGCCAAGGCTGCCCTTTGTCACAGAATATCTAGGCGCAGCTGAGGTGTTGAAGGGATCCAGTTTGGTGACCTCAGGATCGGATCTCTGCTTTTTGTGGATGATGTGGTCCTGTTGGCTTCATTGGACCGTGATCTCCAGCTCTCACTCATTACAGTATGTAAAAAAAAAAAAAAAAATAGTATAAGACCTACATATAGAATAGAATGTTAGCTAAACACTGAAGGACTGGTTTAACGTATGATCAGTTTTATTTCCACGTCTTCATGTTTTATGTGAATTTACAACCCAATTTTACATCTAGTGTGACAACTGACCACAGACTAAGCAGCTGTGGCATTCTCCAAAACATATTGTTCAGTTAATCGTAATAGTGGCAAGATGGCTGCTGAAATGAATTAATCCAATTGGTGACGCATACAGATTCACACGTATCGCTCAATTCCATACACTGGATGTCGGATGCACCGATAGACTGACTTGACAAAGTTTGTACATACAGTACTGTATAGAATTCCAAACTTAGACACTCACTCTTTATGGATTCTTTACCAGTCTTCTTGCTTTCGAGATTCCCAAGCATGTCTTCATTGGTAATTTAGAATGTCTGCCTTTACCAAACAAGCAACCTCTGCATCCCTACATGAGTCCAAAGTCTGAATGTGCTGACCATCTAAAAGCCTTTTCAAGCATGTTGATTGAAACTGTTTGACCAGCCAATTACAGCTTAACTACTTCCACTATCCTGATGCAAAAAGTCACCTCTAGCCATATTAAATGAAGAGAAGAAAAAGCTTAGTTATTAGAAGTCCTAATGATACTCCTCATGCTCGCAGAAGCCGGTGTTCCTCATTAAAAGCAAATTCTGTAACATTCACATTGATTTCGGCTTCTCGCGCCCTTATTCAAGCACCCACTCTCTCTCCCACTCTGTCTCCTATTTAAACATGGAAAATATTCCTTTCATCCAAAGTTTCAAGTAAATACCACTCACATATTCTCTTTTAATACATAGTAAATACACAACCTTAGCTCACCCTGAGCATGAGAAAAATATGAACTGTGGACTTTAGCGTACTTAAAAATCACTATTCCGTGTTTGTTGAAAAGCGTGTGCATTAGGGTTCGATGTTTACTAAAATCCGCACGATATGTAATACCAGTAAACACATTTACTAAAGAGCATCATTAGCGGTGACACGGGGTGCAAAGGTTCTCCCTAAGTGATATTACATTCGATGATTCAGCCATTTGTATGACTGAACCAAGAAAATAGTTTTTCTCGTTTTACGGCAATTTAATTATTTTACTGCTCTATTATGATGTCCAAATTAATCATTTTTCTTACCGAATAGTAATATTTTTCATTTTTTTAACTTTCTGTAATAACAATAAGAAGGATTTTGTGCCTTGACTCTGTCGTGGTGCGGAGGGATGGGGGAAAGAGGAGGACCCAAATGCAGGACTTTGAACATGGTTTATTTACTTATTGCAGGAAAGTCTGTAAAGAAAACATGATTAACTTAAGATTTCAAAAGTCCAACTAAAATCCAAAATACCAAACATGGTCAGGCAACCAGGGTGACCTGGCTGTGAAAGGTGGTAGTAAGACCTGACGAGGAAGGCAGGTGAGACTGCCTTTAAATAGGCAGCCAGAAGATTAGATGCAGGTGAGTCCGCAGGTGCAGATGGTCCCACCAGCCAGAATTGGGGGAAAGGTGAAATGGTCCCTGGCTCCCTCTGGTGGTGGTTGAGGGAACCACAACAGACACACTAATGAACAACTGTATTTTCTGGACTACAATCATTTTCTTTTGGGCTCATACAAAGGTGCAGATAATATATGTATTTTTTTCTTTTTTTCTTCCTTTTCTAGGGGCGCTTTAATTGAATTGAATTGAAAATACTTTATTTATCCCCAAAGGGAAATTTGAATGCTGCAAAATTATAGGCTTAGCGTTTTCATTAAATCATAGGGTTTCATTTTTAACTGTTGTAAGTGAAAGTTTAAAGGTTTGAAAGTGAAAGATTGAATATTTTGATGGAGGACGGCAGAAATTATTTTCTGTACTGTTCCTTTGAGCAGCGGGGTTGCAGGAGTTTGTTGCTGAAGCTGCTCTTCGTATGGTCCACAAATTCTTGAAGAAGTGGGAAGAATTTAGCATGAATTATGACAATTTTGCTTTCATTCTGTCCCACGTCACCTCCTCTACGCTGGCGAGGGGTGAGCCAACCACAGTTTGTTCGGTCAAAATTGGAACAAGAATAAAAAATAAGATTGACAAAAAAATCAATGCAAACAAAAATAGGATATTTTTTCTTCAACAGATAAAACGCACGTCAAATTGCCAACTGGTAATAAAACCCCTCATTGTAAAAAAAACTCAATCGAGAACTTGGTTTGATGCAAGTTTTAAGTTGAAGGTCATCAATCTTGCTATTCAGGAAGAAAATTGCGTTTTTTTTTTCCGGTTTTCTTTTTTGGTTGTCCCTATTTAATCAGTAAAGTTGCTGTCATGTTTAAAGGTACAGTTTAAAGAATCTGTTCATGTGCATACATGTACTGTACATTTACTGTACAAAATCCATCTGCACATGGAGTAAATATAAATTTTTTCAACATAAATATCTGCAGCTTAAATCCTGATGTGACTTACTGTAGACCCGCTGGAGAGACTATGTCTAACAGCTGGCTGGGGAACGACTCGGGATCCTTCCGGGTGAGCTGGAGGATGCAGCTGGGGTAAGAGAAGCCTGGTCTTCCCGTCTGAGGCTGTTATCTCCGTGACCTGGTCCCGGATCGGTGGAAGATGACGGAATGCAACTTTTTCAAAAGTTGCATTCCGTCTTGTTGTAGTTGTGTAGTCATAACACCTAAAGAAAAACTGCTAGGAAGGATCTCCACCATGTTTGGAAGTGTATTTTTGGGAATCGACAGTAAATCCAAAAAGACCAGTCCAAGACCGGTCCAAGCTCATCTCCAGGCGAACAATCCCATACCATAATATGCCCCCCACCAAACTTTACAATTGCAATGAAGTCAGAAAAGTACAAACACACACATCTAAGGTTTTCAAAACATTTGAAATGCTTTTTTTCTCTCTTGAGGATAAATTTGTGTTTCCCCAACATTTAAATTTAAAACAGCTCCATCCATTTCATGCTAGCACCACAAGAGCTCTCGCAATTACCTAATTAAACTGTTTAATTGGCATTGCTTCAGATAATCATGTTCACAGTTACATTATCATCAGTTTTACACCCTTTTAATGAGTCGATCTCACCACTTGTCTATCATGTGCATGTTTGCAGGTGTCAAAGAGATGATTTTAAATCTATTAAAATATCAAAAAAATACATTTAAAAAAATCTCATTTAATTGAAAGGTTTTTCTACAAAAATGTGAAATTCTTGTGGATGTAGCGATGTGATGTAATAAGCAGGTGAAATATGTCATCGCTCCTGTAAAGCTTGTGAGTGATGGAGGCTGCTCAATTTACTCATATATAAGTCTAAAATGCTTCATCCTGCAGCTGTGACATCTGCAAACTTCTTCAATGGAGTTTAGGTGCCTCATTACGATGCTGCCATACCTCGATCTCCTCTGGTCCTGTTTGAGCTGGAACGAGATTCGTATTGAACAAATCAATATATTGATCTGTTTAAACTTTTCTCCATTTAACGTTTTATCTTCACACTTTTATCTTCATACTTTTTATTTGTCACAGAATGGATGTGAAATTGTCATGATGTGGAGCTGAGGCTAAAAATATAACCTTGACACAACAGACAGGCTCAGATGAAGAAATCACAAGCAGATTTATTAGATTGATAAAAAGTCTAAATAAAGAAGAAAAAATAGATTAATTAGGCAGGTTCTGATGTAGAATATGGAGCCAAAAACTGGATAACAAGTCAAGCATGGTAAACAAACAATCTGGTGAAGAGTGTGTCAAAAACTGATCCATTTATGCTGCAGCAAATGAGTAGATGAGTTTCAGGTGTGACTTGTTGCAGCTCCCCGCTGGGTCTGCCCAACTCCACACACACACACAGACAATCAGGGACAAGAGGGAGGGGGGAAACAGGACACAGAGGGGGAACAGACTACTCTCCTGACAGTACCCCCCGTAACGGGCGCCACTCGGCGCCTGCCTGGCCGGCCAGGATGAGACCGGTGAAAGTCCCTCACCAGGCAAGCATCCAAAATGCGAGAGCATGGGACCCACGATCGTTCTTCAGGACCATACCCTTCCCAATAGACCAATTACTAAAGCCTTCTGTCGCGCTGATGCACATCCATGCGTACTGTATAGGCACGAGAACCACCCACGAGGCGGGCGGGAGGAGGAGGATCGGCATGAGGACAAAGGTCACTAGAGACCACAGGTTTAAGCAGGGAAACATGGAACGTGGAATGGATGTGAAGAGCAGAGGACAAGTCAAGGCGGAATGCTGTGGGACTCAAAACCTTGGCAGAAATACTGTACGAATCTGACACAAAAGGAGCCACCGAAACTTCTAAAGAAATGTGACCATGTGCCCGCTTCTCCCACCATTGGCGCCGTTGAAGGGCAGCCTGCTGCGGTGTAAGGAGTGCAGCAAACAAATTTCCCCGGTGAGGGATGAATAGAGTAATTTTTATTTTATTTATTATTTTATAGAAATTACATTATAAATAACTTCATTTCAATGTATTTTAGAGCCAGTGAAAGAGGACGCCAGCTGCATGGTTGGTACTATAGGGCCGGCAGGGTCTTCGCATGAGGGGGCGGTATCCACCATATGAGACAATTACAGATTATCCTCTAAATATATACACACCTTCACAGTAGGCTGCATTCCAGACAATAACAGTGTTGACATGTCTGCAGCACTCAGATTGCCGTTGTGTTGTCATTCATCTCCTTATGTGGTGATTAGACCCTCACCCTTAGCAGCTCAAGGGATTGTTGTTCAGCAGAAATTGTTCTTTTTTTTTTTTTTTTACAGAAAAATAACAACTAACCAAATCCAAATAATTTATCTACTGAGATGATTCAAATAACTAACGTGGTAAAATTGCAGGAGAAATAGACGTAATCATTGACGTGTCAGTTTAAACCTATTTTACTTTGGTTTAGTTTCGGTTTTATTTTCATCAAAATATTTAAATTTTTTCCTCTTTTTTAGTTTTTTTTTTTTTATTTCCGTTCCGTCATCTTCCGCTTATCTGGGGCCGGGTCGCAGGGGGCAACGGCCTCAAACGGGAAGCCCAGGCTTCGTCACCCCAGCTGCATCCTCCAGCTCATCCGGAAGGATCCTGATTCATTCCCCGGCCAGCTGTGAGTCATAGTCTCCCCAGCGGGTCCAGGGTCTGCCTCTAAGTCTCCTTCTGGCAGGATGTGCCGAAACGCCTCACAAGTAAGGCGCTCGGAGGCATCCTGACCAGATGCCTGAACCACCCCATCTGGCTCCTCTTAACCTGGAAAAGGAGTGGCTCGACACCGAGCTCCTCCCAGATGGCAGAGCTACTCAACCCATCTCTGAGTGAGAGACCAGCCACCCTGTGGAGGAACATAATTCGGCCGCTTGTACCCGCGATCTCATTCTTTGTGAGGGTGGGAACGTAAATCGACATGTAAATTGAAAGCTTTGTTTTTTTGGCTGAGCTCTTTCTTTACCACGTCGGACCGATGCAGCGTCCTAGTTATTAATGACGCCGCACCCACAGGTTGGTAAACTGTGGGGATTGAACACAGGAACTGTATTTTTTGGTGCCAGCTCGACCTCAATTTTCAACAAGTCAGTAAGTTTCAGTTTGAAGATTGTCTTTGAGGCATGCCAACAGCGCAAACACAATCTACAAGCGGGTTAAAAAGATGAACCATGTGCTCCACTGTTTTTTTCGTTTCTCTTTAGTCTTCCTCTAGGCCTCTTTCCTGGTGGTTCCAAATCCAGCATCCTTCTTCTGATGTACTCTCTCTCTCTCCTCTGCACATGTCCAAACCATCTCAGTCTGGCCTCTCTGACTTTAAAACCTCTAACATGTGCTGTTCCTCTGATCCTGTCCATCCTGGTCACTCCCAGAGAGATCCTCAGCATCTTCATCTCTGCTACCTCCATCTCTGTTTCCTGTCTTTTTCTCAGTGCTACCGTCTGTAGACCAATCAGCATCGCTGGTCTTACCAGGCATTGTACACTTTTCCTTTCATTTTAGCTGAAACTCTTCTATCACACATCACACCTGATAATTTTCTCAACCTGTTCCAGCCTTCCTGCACACGCTTCTTCACCTCTTTTCCACACTCTCCATTGCTCTGGACAGTTGATCCTAGATACTTAAAATCTTCCACCCTCTTTATCTCTTCTCCCTGTAACCTTACTTTCCCAACGTGCACTGCAATTGTTTTCGGGTGATTTTTTTTTTCCAAACCTAGATTGAAAAACCAATTCATTTAAGCGTGTTTCTGTTCCCAAAATATATTTCTCCACACATTCAATAAAACAGAAATTTTTTTTTTTTTTTTTTAGTTTCATTTCCATTTTTCTGTTTGCAAATAATTTTTAAATTTGATCCCAAGATGGAAAATAAATGGCGGCAAGTTACTCGTACCCTCCCATCTAATTAGCTTCTTTATTTAAGTCTGCAGAGAGCGATGTGAAATAAATAGCAGAGAGTTTTCAGTATGTACACTACACATGTTACATGTGACGGGGTCCGGAAACATGTGACAAATTAAACAATTAGTGTTAGAGACTTTCTCTCATTGGTTTCAGCTTTCATAAGTTCTCTGTCCTCCACAAAATCAGTTTTATCTTTTAAATTAAAAATATTTTAATCACAACCGCTGTCACTCGATTGGAGCAATTTCCTGTGACTTTATAAACTCTGAAGTTGCAGAGTAATTGAATTTGGGTCATAATTAAAAAGTGCAAGGAGCCATGTGATCCCTCTCTCCAATGCCTTTCATCTTTGTAACGGCATGGCGGTTTTCTCTGAGAGTTTTTGTAATTTGCATAGCTCGACTATTCCGTGTTTTATGTGCTGCATGAAAAAAAAAATCTCATTAAATTAGGTATGCTGTTTAATTCAGCGTTGACAAGATGGAAACAATTCTCTGAAATTAAAGGGAGAAAAAACTCATTAATGACAAATCAGAAATTGCTTTACTGCTGTTTTTGTAAGCAGCCATGAACTGTACCCAATCTTTTTATCATTTTTTCTGAAGAAAAAAAGATTTTTTTTTTCTCTTTTCTGCAGTGCTGACAACATGAACCCCATCCCATCCGAACCATCGGGACATTTCAATCAGTACAGCATCATTAAATAACACTGCATCTGTAACCTCTGAATTCTTCCGAGCAGCAGGGGTGTGGGTGGAATAACAGCTCTGATTATCGAGCTGCACGAAGATTCCGACTCAAAGCATCAGGCTTGTGACGGAATATGAAGCAACGTCGCACTGGCTGCTGCAAAGACAAGGCCGGGATGTACAGGAAATGAAATTATGGCACAGACAGAAAACAGCTGCAGAGTTGAACAGGACTGGATGTGGGTGGAGCAGCTGTCAACATGTGCTGCTCCTCTGCAATGATTCTGCAACATGGTGTCTGATGGGAAATACGAAGGTGCAGAGTGAGAGAGTTTTTTTGGAATGTCCTGTCTGACAGACAAATAACACTTTAAGAGAAATGGTTTGTTGTTGGTGGATCTTTTTGGCTGCTCTGCTTAAGGGTTAGATAGAGTATATGCAACTTTGTAGAAACTGAATAATGTTTTAAAGCCCTTTTTTTTGCCAGATATTGCATTTCTGAGTTCACAAAATGGTACCATGTTTATCTATGTGTCATGAGATGAAAATGATTACCGTATTTTCACAACCATAAGGCGCACCTAAAAGTCTCAAATTTTCTTCAAAATGAGCGGTGCGCCCTATGTGATTTGTGATTTGCGGACGTATTAGAGAACCATGAGGTGGATGTTGTTGAGGACATTAAAGGGGGAAGTGTGGGCGTGGATTGTGTTTAAAAGAACAGGTGCTTTATGTGCTTTATGCAGCAACACTGAAAATGGAAAAGAGACACGCTTATGAAGCTCAGTTTAAACTGATGGCAATCAGCTACTCAGAGGAACATGGGAATCGAGCCGCCGCAAGAAAATTTTAAATTATCGACTCAATGGTTCGTAAGTGGAGGAAGCTGGAAAACGAGCTGCAACAGGTGAAGAAGATGCAGCTGAGTTTTTGCGGAAATAAGGCGAGGTGGCCAGAGTTGGAAAGACTCCGGCAGTGGATCATCGAGCAAAGAACGACTAGGAGTAGCGTTTCCCCTGTCACTATTCGGCTAACACTAGCGGAGGAAATGATAATTGAGCATTTCCAAGGAGGTCCATCTTGATGCTTTCGCTTTATGAAATGCTGCAATTTTTCCATCCAGACAAAGACTGGCATTTGTGTCCGAGCTTTTGCAAAAGTAGGCATCATTTCCGTGGAGCTGCATGGTACAGAAAGTGACTCTGACAGCGAGGAAAGTGAACCTGCTATGTTGGATTCAGCGCAGCTGTTACATTCTGAAACGGAGGATGAGGACTTGGATGGATTTGATAAATGACTTTATGACAACTGTAACAATTATTTAAATAAAGCACAACCAAACTTAGTTTTACTCCCAATCTATTTGCAAATATGCACAATTGTGTGTGTGCGTGCGTGCGTGCGTGTGTGTTGTTGTAAGTAGGGCTGAAACAACTAATCGAATTAATCGATTATAATCGATTATTGAAATAGTTGTCGACTAATTTAGTCATCGATTAATCGTTTAGAAAGTTTTTGCTGTCAACTGCACTTAATATTACACAACTTGACTGTTTTTTTGTGTATTTTTACTCATGTTAACCTCGGCCATTTTTGTTTGGTACTATACCTCTGAACAAGGTTAAATTTTCAAATCTAAAACTGTTAATGATTTCTTGTTTTTAAATGTGATCCTAGATGGTCAACAGTTTACATTTAATGTTTTTTTAGCCAGTACTATAAAACACATTTTATGGGTGCTCGTGATTTACCTTTACTGTATACAGTAAGTAGATTTATTATTTTATATTTGCTGTAGAAATGGTAATATACTCCCTCTTTATTTCACAGAAAGATTAACATTTTTCTTCATTAGAATGAGCCCAACGTGTTGTTTAAGTGGTTATGAGTTGTGTTTTGCATAACTACATTCAATAAAATGCCAAAAAACTATTATTTATTAAGTTGTCAATTCTACCCGATTAATCGATTAATCGAGCCAATAATCGTCAGATTAATCGATCATCAAAATAATCGTTAGTTGCAGCCCTAGTTGTAAGGCAGATGGTGTAGAGGATATGTACGTATATAAAACCTGCGCCCTATCATTGGATGCGCATTCTGTGTGTGTTAAATACAGAGCATGCAAAATTTGGACTGCCCTTTTAATACGGTGCGCCTTATGGTCGTGAAAATACGGTACTTCTTAGCAACACAAAACATTCTTTCAAACCAGCAAAAAATATGAGGATAGTCTTTAAGTTGCAGCTTTAATCGACATATTTTCTTAGTGCACAAAAACTGCATAATCGTTCAACCTATTATACATCTGCGCACACCATTTATCCACCCTATCAGAAGAGGTCATATATCACATCCCATCTGCACGACTTTAATAGATATTACATTATATATAAAACTTTGCTGGATTTCTAGATGTAAATGGTATGCATACCGTCTGATAGGGTGTGGGTTGAGAAAGCAGCAGTGGGCGTTATGTCATAATTTTGATCTACAATCATATCACCCATCGAACGCGGAGACGTCTCAATCATCTTTCAGTCGGCGCATTTCTTTACTTCCCTCATAAATATTCCGTCGCTCAAACAATCACTTCTGTCTAACGTTCCTTGTTTGCTGCCCTGACCTCAATGGATGTGGGTCGGAAGT
Source organism: Neostethus bicornis (assembly GCA_902685375.1). Classification (NCBI taxonomy): domain Eukaryota; kingdom Metazoa; phylum Chordata; class Actinopteri; order Atheriniformes; family Phallostethidae; genus Neostethus; species Neostethus bicornis. The sequence continues at coordinate 4,641,117 of LR738552.1, forward strand.
ATGTGAGTTTCTAAGTTAACATGAAGATTGATTACCCGCCTTCTTTTAAGTCATCATATGCAGACAATAACATTACATCACACCGTGTTGACCATGGATGTGGTTGGGTGAAATCCCGTCATTATTTGCTTGTTTATAACGATTCTTCTCATCTTCTTGTCCGTCAGTCCCTTTCGACGTTGCGGGGGGTGCCGGAGCCCATCCCGGCTGATTTAAGGCGAAGGGCAGGGTACACCCCGAACAGGTCACCAGTCTGTCGCGGGGCCACATACATACAACCATCCACACACACACTTATTCCTAGGGACAATTTTGGCACCGGCCAATATACCTAGCATGCATGTCTTTGGAGGGTGGGAGGAAACCGGAGTACCCGGAGGAAACCCACGCAAACACAGGGAGAACATGCAAACTCCACACAGAAAGGACAGTGTTCCAAGCCTCGTCCCCACCCGGGACTTGAACCCACGACCTTCTTGCTGTGAGGCCACTGTGCTTGTAATGATTCTAATTTAAAAAAAAAAAAAGCTGAGTGAGCCAGCTCTAAATCTCACCTGTATTTAAGGTAATTTGGGGGATCTTTCCGTTCGTTCCATCGTCTTCCGCTCATACGGGGCCGGGAAGCCCCGGCTTCTCTCACCCTGGCCGCATCCTCCAGCTCACCCAAAAGAAACCCGAGCCATTCCCCAGCCAGCTGTGAGACATAGTCTCTCCAGCGGGTCTGGGGTCTGCCTCTTGGTCTCCTCCCGGTGGAACGTGCCCGAAACACATCACCAGTGAGGTGCTTGGGAGGCATCCTGACCAGATGCCCGAACCACCCCATCTGGCGTCTTTCGACCTGGAGAAGGAGCGGCTCAACCCCGAGCTCCTGCCGAATGTCTGAGCTCCTCACTCGATCTCTGAGTGAGAGCCCAGCCATCCTGCAGAGGAAGCTCATTTTGGCCGCTTGTATCTGCGATCTCATTCTTTTGGTCACCACCTACAGCTGGTGATCATAGGTGAGGGTAGGAATGTAGATCTCCCGCTCCATCCTTCCCCCACTTATGAAGAAGACCCCGAGATACTCAAACTCCTCCACTTGGAGCAGTACCCTGTCCCTGACCTGCAGGGGGCATTCCACCCTCTCTTTTACAAATTAAATTTTCGCAGTAGTACTTAATTTTGTCTAAATTAGTTGGACTTATAAACATGTATAGTATGTATACTGTATAACAAATATTTGGCGGAAGGAATCACGGTGGTTTATCATAGTGGCCTCACAGCAAGAAGGTAGGGGTTCGAGTTCCGGATGGGGACGAGGCTTGCAACACTGGCCTTTCCTTGTGGAGTTTGCATGTTCCCCCCATGTATGCGTGCGTGGGTTTTTTCCTACCATCTAAAACGGGGCGGGCAAACTTTTTGGTTCGCGGGCCCCATTGAGTTCTAACATTTGACACGGGGGCTGAAACAGGAGCAGGTCGATGGCATGCTTTGGTAACCGCTAGACTAGATCGATTTAATGGCGTGCAGGATTTTAAACAAGCGCTAAATGTTACATCAAGAGCGTTAAATTTCAAATCTAGCGGCACTAGGTTTGAAATCTAAGCGCTTGATTTAACATTTTGTTTGTTTTAACATCTAACACGCTTGTTTACGTGCGTGTATTGGGCCCAATGGCTTTCCATTTTTGTGCACACTGTTTATTTTGACACCTTTTGCATCACAGAGACACACATTATAATGGGAGCGTTGTTGTTGTTTCTAGATAGCGCCATCTAGTGAGGAAACATCAGAATTACAGGGAAAATACAACATTAACAAGGTTTATTTATTTAATGTTTTTAAGTTTGGCGGGCCGGATTAGGACGTTTAATGGACCGCATGTGGCCCGTGGGCCGTAGTTTGTCCATGCCTGGTCTAGGTTGATTGTCCGCTACGTAACTGTCTCTAGGAATGACTGTGTATGAGATGTCCTTGGTCTTTCTCGGTCTCTCATTCTGATAGGACATGCCTGATTGTACCATACGTAGGAATTACCTGCCTGGGTAATTAACAATAGAAGTTTCAGATTTGTCCTTGTTTTTCTTGTTGGCTTTGCAGTGCAAACTTTATCGTCTTTCTGCTATTGGTGAAACTTTTCAATCATCTCTATAACACATAGTTTAGATTTAAATACGGTAGACGTGGTGTAATTAAACTTGCACCTTTTTCTACAAATAGACATTACAATGTACATACAATAAGGATGTGTTGTTTTTTTTATGTTGCAATAGCTGCTGTCAGTTAATTACTGTAAATTAGCTCCTCTTGTACCATGCAGTTATTCAATCTGTCAATTCAAATGTGCGTGGCTTTGTGAGTCGTTTAAATAGAAAAATTCTATGAAGAATATTTCTGCTCGCCACCTGGTCTGCAATCATCTCAGCTTTGCATTTAGCTGGAAATGTTTTGTGTTTGTAGTCAGACCATCTGAATGAGCCACACAGACACAAGTTTCAGACTCCTGCATGCTAATTTATCTTTTTTTTTACTGTTTATTTCTGTGGATTTGCTTTCATCTTGTGTGATCAGCTTGTGGCAGGTTTGCTCGTTCTTTAGAGGAAGTATATTTTGCATTGCACAGAAATTTAAGTCGGCTTTACTCGGGTGTGATTCATCTCAACTAACAATGGCTAATATCTGGCTTCAGTCAAATTTAAAATGTTAGTCTGTGAAATCACATAAAAGCCTGACGATGACGTTCCTCTAAGCAGCTCATCAACGGCTGATTGTGTTCACAAACTAAAATCCAAGTGGAACAAAGAAGTATTCTTTGAGGACAGTAAAATGGGAGAAGATGAACTAATCCAAGGTTTTGTGGATCAGTTATTGGTAGCTGAAGAGAGTGAGAAATGTTCATTTGAAGACAACGTGATAAAAAATGTGTACATTATGGGGGTGACCTGTTTGGGGTGCACCCTGACCCTTGCCTTGAATCAGCCGGTCGAAAGACACCTCTACCACTAGGCCAACCCCGCCTGCAACCACAAGCTGTTCTTTTTTTTTTTTTTTTTCTTGTCACTTCTGTGATCTACGGGACATCTTGGGCTCAGTGGAAATCGAACCAGGTTCTCCCGGTTTAAAGATGGTAACTCTACCACTAGGCCAACGCCCCCTGCAACCACAAGCTGTTAATTCTGAGAAAAATAAGAATAAAGTTAGATTAAATATCTGCATTTAAACTCATCCAGAAAACAACCTGTTACTGTTATCTAAAGTTTGACGAGGCACCCTCTTTATATTTTTTTCTCTAAATCAACTTAAAGCAACATTTTTAATGTGTTCGATCAACCTGTTTGATTTATTTTACCAAATTTGATCCATTTACTAACACAATACTTGAGTTTTCTCAGTGGTTTGGAGAAATGCCAATTACCCAGCCTAACCACATCAGGACATTCAGTCTAATCTGCACTTTTCCTGACATATTGGCTCAAGCTTGTTGCACACTGTGCCATTTCACAGTCAAAATCAATGGGGCTTAAGTAGTGATCCCAGCCCATGAGCAATCACGACAGCGCCCCAAACCTCCCTCCATCTTCTTAACCCCTACTACCTCCAGGTGTAGCTATTTGTTTGCAGTCTCATTTTCAATCAGACTCATCTCCCCAACACAAATAAAAACCTCTTCGATCTACAAAAGCCTGAATGATCAAAACCTGCAGCCATGTCTCCAAGGGGGTAAAAAACCCATTACAATGTAAAACAGCCTCTGTCTGCATCCCCTTCCTTCACTGAAGCATTGAACTTGGAGTTTGGGTAAAATTCAGAGGTGTTCACCCACCCTGAGGATCCGACTGGAATAGCTTTGTCACTGTGTTTTGTTGCATCCCGAAGAGTGTTTTGTGTCGCCGCTGTTTCTCTTTTACAAATTCTAATCTGAATGACAAGATGTACTCTGGGATTTTCGGGGACTAAATTGTGTGTTTTGACCTTTAACTGGATGATAAAAAACATGTATATTTGCAGTATTTGATTATTTTTGGCAGGATCCCACGGCCACAAATGACTTTCTGTCAGCTTTGATTGTTGATAAGTTCTGTCACCCCCATTTACATCCACAAGGTCTCGGATGGTTGGTTGGTAAAACAGCCACTGAATTTAAATCCCTTGATTTGTTGCTTTAGATCCATATTAATTGGAGGTTAAAGGTTTGTTTGCATTCAATTTTCTGTCTTTTTAAACTGAGGGGTTCAAGCATAGTGGCCCTCATTTTTCAGAGTTGCATACAGGACATTTTGGCTGCATGCATGATTCCGTTCCGTCGTCTTCCGCTTATCCGGGGCCGGGTCGCGGGGCAACAGCCTTAGAATGGAAGCCCAGGCTTCTCTCACCCGAGCTACATCCTCCAGCTCACCCGGAAGGATCCCGAGTCATTCCCCAGCCAGCTGTGAGACATAGTCTCTCCAGCGAGTCCATGGTCTGCCCCTTGGTCTCCTGCAGCTGGGACGTGCCCAAAACATCTCACCAGCGAGGCGCTCGGGAAACACCCTATCTGGCTTCTCTCGACGTTCGGGAGGAGCTCGGTGTTGAGCTCCTCACCCGATCTCTGAGTGAGAGCCCAGCCACCCTGCAGAGGAAGCTCATTTCGGCCGCTTGTATCCGTGATCTCATTCTTTCGGTCACCACCCACAGCTGGTGACCATAGGTGAGGGTAGGAACGTAGATTGACTTGTAAATTGAGAGCTTTGCTCAGGCATATTGGCCTTCATTTTTCAGAGTAGCATCCAGGACATTTTGGCTGCTTGTAATGTGTACAACCAAAACGATGAGCTCAGGCAGATTTATCAAGAGTATGTGAACTGCTTTTTGTAAATATTTTCTAAATGTGCTCCAAAAACAGACTCGTTGCTGAGAAATTCTAAAATTACCTGCCAGTACAGAACATGTTTAATTTTTTATATAAATTTTTGAATGGACATGGGTGGCACGGTGGTGCAGTGGGTAGCACAGTGGCCTCATAGCCACCAGGTCGTGGATTCCAAACCTGGGTGCGGATGGGGCTTGGAACACTTGCCTTTCCGTGCAGAGTTTGCATGTTCTCCCCATGCACCCACTGGTTTCCTCCAGGTACTCCGGTTTCATCCCACCCTCCAAAAACATACATGTTAGGTTGATTGGCCACTATATGATTGCCCTTGGGAATGAGTGAGTGTGGCCCCACGACAGACTGGTGACCTGTTCGTGGTGTACCCTACCCCTTGCCTGTAATAGTGTAACACTGTCTAGTAAAACTTTTTTCATGCATCATTTCACCATATTGTAAAATAAAGATGTGACTGTGCATGGATCTGAATTCATACATGCATGGTTATGTTCCAAGTATGCCTAAAACTGGCCTGAACATGCCTCTTTATAATTGCCACGTGTCTTCTGAGGTATTTTTTACACCATTTTTAGCTCAAATTGAATGAAAAAAAGAGTAATTGTGAGACAGAAATAAGGATTGCTTTATGAAAAATGGTTGTTGCAAATCACTGTCATTTTGTGTGCTGCAGAGACGGAATCAGAAGGTTGGACTGACTCCCTCTTTAAGATAACGAAGGATGTTATCACGTAACAGTCACAATGGATGCATTCAAAAGTTGTTTAGTGACAGGATCTGGTGGAATGAAAGATGAATTGGTTTTTCTTTTTGAGAAAACCTGCACTTTGGGCAGATTGGATCCTGATTGGCTGAAAGTTGACCAGAGCTTTTATGAAAGAAGCGGGAACATCAGAAACAGTCAGTCAGTCATCTTCTTATCCATCTGTCCCTTGCACGGTTGCAGGGGGTGTCAGAGCTCAGCCTGGCTGATTGGAGAAGAGGGCAGGGTACACCCTGAACAGGTCACCAGTCTGTTGTGGGGCCACACACATACAACCATACACACTCATTCCTAGGGGCAATCCTGTAGTGGCCAATCAACCTAACATGCATGTTTTTGGAGGGTGGGAAGAAACCAATGCATACACAGGGAGAACATGCAAACTCCAAACAGAAAGGCTAGTGTTCCAAGCCTCGCCCCCACTCAGGACTCGAACCCATGACCTTCTGTGAGGCAACTGTGACACCATGCCGCCCTCAAGAATGTGATAGTGTTTCTGAAAATAATGACTATAATTTGACAGTAAAAAGTTTCAAGAAACATATTGTAATTTTCTGCAAATTTTGCAACATAATTTTTTCCGTTCCGTTCCATCATCTTCCGCTTGGTTCGGGGTCGGGTCGCGGGGGCAACAGCCTCAAACGGGCAGCCCAGGCCTCTCTCTCCCCGGCTGCATCCTCCAGCTCACCTGGAAGGATCCCAAGTCGTTCCCCGGCCAGCTGTGAGACATAGTCTCTCCAGCGGGTCCAGGGTCAGCCCCTTGGTCTCCTCCCGGTGGGACGTGCCCAAAACACCTCGCCCGCAAGGCGCTCGGGGGGCATCCTGAACAGATGCCCGAACCACCCCATCTGGCTCCTCTCGACCTGGAGGAGGAGCGGCTCAACACCGAGCTCCTCCCGGATGACAGAGCTCCTCACCCGATCTCTGAGTGAGAGCCCAGCCACCCTGCGGAGGAAGCTCATTTCGACCGCTTGTACCCGCTATCTCATTCTTTCGGTCACCACCCACAGCTGGTGACCATAGGTGAGGGTTGGAACGTAGATCGACTTGTAAATCGAGAGCTTTGCTTTTCAGCTGGGGCACGCGCACGAGCGCCTGGTGGCCGGGCTTTTACCTATGGGGCCCGGCCGGGCTCAGCCTGAACAGGGGACATGGGCCACCCTTCCAGCGGACTCACCACCTTCAGGAGGGGCCATAGGGGTCGGGTGAAGGAGGAGATGGGTGGCAGCCAACGGCAAGGACCCTGGCGGTCAGATCCTCGGCTGCACAAGCTAGCCCTAGGGACGGGGAATGTCACATAATTTTTTATTTGACGTAAAACACACAACTACTGTAAAATTTTTTTGAGAAATGCAATCAAAAACATGTTTTACACCCCAAATCGACCCACATCATGTCAACTAAATGCCTCCAAACAAAGAAATGTTCCTTCACAGACACAAAAATACCCATAAAGATTTCATTTATATCCCTCAACCCCTGAAAAAAAAAAAAAAAGACAACATAAAAGCATGTCTTTTGTTTGTCCTGACAGAAGAGACTCAAAGCTGATCTAAACCAGACCCTCGTAGACAAATCAGCCGTAATGCAGTTAGGACATTAGGCCAACATCCTCTCTAACAAGCAAACACACACACGTTAAATGAAAATAAAAGGAGCCACAGCAGAATGCATGGGCATAAATAAAAAGGAGAGTTGATTCGTGGTCATGACGAGTTAATCTGAGCAGTTTTGGTTTTTTAACATATAAAAAATAAATATTCCACATAATTACGGGGAAGTTTTTTAGCAACCAGCAGTCTGGTCAATGATCAGGTGACTTAAAATAAGTAGAAGTCTGTTAGAGGACACAAAGAAGCAGAATTATTAGCATCCGCCATCGTGTTAGTCATGTAAATCTAATTAAAAGACAAAGACATGTTTTCATTCATTTTTATTTGATATGTAGGATGACTGCATGTTGGAGTAATAATCAAATCTAAAGATTTAAGTTCTTTCTTCTGATTCATGGTTTTGTTTATTGTCACTGAAAACGAGCCTTAAACACGGAGATAATTTAATCAAACATGCTTTACATCTGATTACATATCAGTGTGTGTATGGATCACGTCAACAGGCTCTTGTTTGTTTTTCATTTTAATGACACAGATGTTAATCATTCCATAAATGTTTTTAGTCCACCCAAGATTTTGTGAATCTTTTTATCTAAATTTTGATCTGTTTTGCCAAAGTCAGGGGCGCATCCAGAATTTTCTAAAGGGGGTAAGGAGCGTGAGGTCATTGACTAAGATAGTAAGCGACGTGGGCACATTCCCCCCAAAACATTTTGAAAAATTTGACGACATTGTGATCTGTAGTGAGTGGAGAGGAGAGGTGGAGGAAAAGCTGGAGAGGTGGAGGTTTGCACTAGAAAGAAGAGGAATGAAGATTAGTCAGAGTAAAACAGAGTACATGTGTGTGAATGAGAGGGATCCAAATGGAAAAGTGAGGTTACAGGAAGAACAGATAAAGAAAGTGGAAGAATTTAAGTATCTAGGATCAACAGTCCAGAGCAATGGAGAGTGTGGAAAAGAGGTGAAGAAGCGTGTGCAGGCGGAGAAAAGTATCAGGTGTGATGTGTGACAGCAGAGTTACAGCTAAAAGGAAGGGGAAAGTGTACAATGGCCGGTGAGAGCGGCCATGCTGATTGGTTTAGAAACATTAGCACTGAGAAAAAGACAAGAAACAGAGATGGAGGTAGCAGAGATGAAGATGCTGAGGATCTCTCTGGGAGTGACCAGGATGGACAGGATCAGAGGAACAGCACATGTTAGAGGTTTTAAAGTCAGAGAGGCCAGACTGAGATGGTTTGGACATGTGCAGAGGAGAGAGAGAGAGTACATCAGAAGAAGGATGCTGGGTTTGGAACCACCAGGAAAGAGGACTAGAGGAAGACCAAAGAGGAGGTTCATGGATACAGTGAAGGAAGACATGAAGATAGTTGGTGTGACCGAAGAGGATGCAGGAGATAGGGTTAGATGGAAGAAACTGACTTGCTGTGGCGACCCCTGAAGGGAAATGCCGAAAGAAGAATAAGAATAAGATGAATAATCCTTCCTAATGAGTTCGTTCCATGCTGAGGGTATTTGGTATATTTTCCCCTAAGCTCGGGGTACGGTAAATCCAGCCTTAGCAAACTGTATATTTTATTCTGTTGGCCAATTATTTCAAGGTTATGGAGGAGAAGTTGGGATTTATTTCCCTCTCATTATTGGGAATGGGAGGGTGTGGTTCCCAAACAGGAAAGCACCATGGTGCCACGACATTCTTAGCCCTTCCTCTGCATCTAGAAGCATCTAGAAGGAAGAGGGTTGGAGCTGAGGGAGGAAGGACAAGGAAAGAGGTGAAAGAAGAAAAAAGAGGCAGGAATGCAAAGCCTGTTGAGTTTTACCTCAAACGTTGGGGAAATCAGAGAAGCTCCGAGGTTGTTTGTGTGAAAATGTGTTTCAAACAGTAAACACACCCCGGTTTCCATTTCCCAGAGCTTTTCTCATCATTTTAATGTCGGTGGTTTCTCTCTGAGCCTGGCACGGGCGTAGACTCGCTAAAAGCTTTCTGAAAGAGCAAAAACGTTCCAGCTTTCTCCAAACGATAATGTGTCACTTGTGGGGAGTCATTTAAAAATCAAAGCATGAAAGAAATTATCTCTGGCAAAATGCAAAGACCCCTGCTTTGTTAAATCAGCTGATGGGATTGTCTCTAACACCTTTACTGCTGAAGTACCCCAATAATTTATCTCATTTACGGCTAAAAAGGATCCCATTTCTTCACTTGGTCACAGGTTCATGGAAGATTTCTGGACATGAACGAGGCTCTAATACAAGGAGAAAATGTCCTTGGGATTGAGCCAATTCCAGGTTGGCTCTGTTTTAAAGCTTTAAATTAGACTAGTTTGCTCCTAATGTCGTTAAAGGAAAGCTTTACGATGTAAAATTAGGCATTCATCTGACACTCATTAAAGCTCTACTCCAAAAACTTCAAATCAGTCATAAAAAGTTTTTGTTTCTCAACGAATGTCAAAGTTTGTCACCTTGTAAAAAGTCATTTTGCTTTAAAAATTATCATTTTTAAAAACAACCGGATGTAGTTTCATGCATTGCGTTGCAATAAATTTGCATCATGCTCATTTAAAAAAATTTGCCCCATCAATTTAATTGATCTATATTTAAAAGGAACTGTCATGATATGGGACATTTTAAGAAGTTGATCCTGAAAATTTTCTATCTTTAACTTTCTTGTGCTAAAAATGGAAGACTTTCTCTTTTGTTGTCAAAAATAAGAAATTGCGAGTTTAAAAATTAGTTGTAGAAGTTTGAGTTCAGTCAGTCACTTTGTTAACCGTTTATCCCTAACGGCAGGGGTGTCCAAAGCCGGTCCTCGAGGACTGGTGTCCTGATAGTTTTCCACACATTCCTGGTTCGATACAGCTGATGCACAGAAAGTGAAATCAACAGCAAAAAGAATTTGGTACAATGACTCAATTAACTAGAAAACCTTCAGGACACCAGCCCTCAAGGACCAGATTTGGACACCCCTGCCTTACAGGGTTGCAGGAAGTGCCGGAGCCTATACTGGCTGATCCTAAGCACACACATACAACCATACACACAATCATCCGTAGGGGCAATTATATCGTGGCCAATCAACCCAGCATGCATGTTTTTGGAGGGTGGGAGGAAACCGGAGTACCCAGAGAAAACCTACAGGTACACGAGGAGAACATGCACAGAAAGGCCAGTGTTCCAAGCCTCGTCCCCACCCGGTACTCGAACCCATGACCTTCTTACTGTGAGGCCACTGAGCTAACCACTCCACCGCCATAAAGTATGAGCAAAAAAAAACTGAGCAAATTTGGTGCGTTTGACTCTTTCATAATTAAAGGGTCTGGTTTTTTTAAATTTATTATAATTATTTGAGATGGTACGATCATATAAAGATTTGTGCCAGTTTAAACCTGTCCAAAACTGTCCAAGCTCAGGTGGTCCGAGTTTACTGAATGACAAGATAGACATACATACATACAGATGGACGGACGGACAGACAGAAACTTTATTAATCTCCTGCAGGAGAAATTCTGGTGTCCAGCAGCAACAGAAATAACACAAGCTGTACATACAAAATAAATAAAAACAGTATACATACAATAATAAAAAAGGACTCAGTTCCTTCCAGAAACATCTGATCGATTAAATTGTCTGAGGGCTGAAGGGATGACCGACTTCATAAAGCGCAGTGAGAGGAACCTGTTACTTCGGGTCGTTTTCTGGGTCGTGATAACATCATGTAGAGGGTGACGGGGGTTATTCAGGATACCCTGCATTAAAGCCCTCATCCTTCCCTCCAAAACAGCCCCTACATTTCTCCCCACCACAGATGCACACTTCCTTATCAGTTCGTCCAGCCTAAATGTTTCTTCAGCTGTTCTTGTCAACTCAGCTGATCTACAAGCAAGATTCAACAGGTTTATAGATTAAATGAAAAGATTTGCATTTGAGCCTGAAAGAAATAATTTGACAGCACAGTTGCATCAAAATGTTCAAATGAAACATGTTGGATGGAGAAGTGCTTTTCAGAGATGTTTCATCTCTGTGCACGAACGTAACGACCTTTTAGTGGCTCCTGTAATCCACTAATTACCTCTAGCAGGTGCTTGTACGTAGCCGTGTTGCATACAGGGGCATGCCGCTCATAAATTTAGCCTCTCATCAGGGAAAGAGCTATTTCCAGGAACACCGTCTGTGTTTTGGTGCCTTGACTTTTCAAACAAAGGGATGGGCAAGAGGGAGGGGATGAGCGCTCAGAGCCGGAGAGAGAAATCAGGATAATTTGCTTAATAAAATTAGGGACAGTTGGACTGTGGAAAGGCGGTCGGTGGCAAAGGAGGGGGCAGCATTCAGAGCTCGACCGCAGACCAGTCACACCATAGCATCCATCTGAACGACTGTCACGTCGTAGTTGTGGCTCTAAAATCTTTAAAAAGGTTTGACACTGTTGATACTGGATTAAATTTTGAGTAGACCTGCAGGTGTTCAGGTGGGCTGACAAGGGGGTGGGTGGTCATGCATCAGCAGGAAAAAGAAGACCCTCCTAAAATGGAAGGAGATGAGGAATCCCCCATGTCGGCGTCTGCTGAAGCTTTAGATGCTCCATCGTCTGAAGCTGTAAGAGGGGCACCAAGTGATCAGCCCCTCGCCACGCTGGCTACGCTGACCCCTGAACCCCATCGATGGGGCAGTTACCTCTGCCGGCCGTGTTGCCTCCTCATTGCTTTGACCTTACTCCTGCTCTGTCTCCTCGGCAGCTGGGCGGTGGTCCACCTCAGCCTGCAGACTCATGGAGGGTCGCCTGTTCGGATCTCAGCCAGCTACGATCAACGAGTTCCACAGGACGACACAGCAACCATCGAACCCCACTTTACAACCAACTGCACCATGGGTAAGTCCTGATTTAATATGGCTACGCATGTTTTTGTTTGTTTTAATGTCGTCTACGACCCTGTGTCCATGTTTACGTGGACATAACTAGGGCTGAAAATACTAATCGAATTAATCGATTATAATCGATTATTGAAATAGTTGTCGACTAATGTAGTCATCGATTAATCGTTTAGAAAGTTTTTACTTTCAACTGCACCTAATATTACACAACTTGATTGTTTTTTGTGTATTTTTACTCATGTTAACCTAGGCCATTTTTGTTTGGTACTAAACCTCTGAACAAGGTTAAATTTGCAAATCTAAAACTGTTAATGATTTCTTGTTTTTAAACGTGATCCTGGATGGTCAACAGTTTACATTTTATGTTTTTTTAGCCAGTACTATAAAACACATTTTATGGGTGCTCGTGATTTACCTTTACTGTATACAGTAAGTAGATTTATTATTTTATATTTGCTGTAGAAATGGTAATATTCTCCCTCTTTATTTCACAGAAAGATTAACATTTTTACTTATTAGAATGAGCCCAACGTGTTGTTTAAGTGGTTATGAGTTGTGTTTTGCATAACTAAATTCAATAAAATGCCAAAAAACTATTATTTATTAAGTTGCCAATTTTACCCGATTAATCGATTAATCGAGCCAATAATCGCCAGAATAATCGATCATCAAAATAATCGTTAGTTGCAGCCCTAGACATAACCCATTTCCAGTTGATTGGACCAAAACATAACTTTTGTATTTGGAATAATTTGAAATATGAATGCTGCAAAAATGATCGCAAATGATTGCAATGTCGTGTTTTCTGAAGTTTTAAACACGACAAATCTGCAGAAAAACCAAATTTGTTAACATTTTCCTTTAAATAAGAATTTACAGATTGCATTTAAAAGTGACCCAAAGTTTTTTTGGAGTGACTAGTGAAGCTCTTCCTCGTGCTATGAGTAGTTTTCTTGTGGTGTGCGTTCAGACTAAATGTGTCTCACATGTTTCCAAACATGCCTGAAAAGCTCACAGCCACATTCTGTCATTTTTTTTTTTTTTTTTTAACTTCGTTACACGGTGTTGTGGAATGAAATGCGTAGACTGGTGAAAGCCAAGATAATATCCCCCTCTGTCAACCTCCAAATCTACTCAAATTAAATTAATATAACTGATTCAATTTCCTCTGAACTAGACGGAGGCGCACAGCAAAGTAATGTGTGCTACCAGGAAAATGTAGATTCAATCCCTGTTTCCACCGACTGATGAGTATCTGACGAACACACAACGCCACACCAACCAGGTGCAGGAGCTTTTATAAAATATTCACATGCATTTATCAGAAGTTTGAGTGAAAAAAAAATGTTTTTTTTTTCTTTAGTTTGCTTTTAAATGCTTCAAACAAGAAAAAGTCGTTTAGCTGACAGCAACGTGCTCGACTGAACTGAAATAAAAGGGAATGGATAAGTGAAAGATAAAGGAAAGAAATGGTTCACTGGTACCTTCTCATCATGGACCAAATTACATTTTCAAGTTGGCAACGGAGCTCAAAAAGACGTCAACAAAATGATAGAAGTTGTTTACACAACCTCTTTCTAACCTGGTGGAGTTTTTTTTATCTATTTAGATTTTAAAACCACTCTTTTGATTTCACCGTGTTTGGCTTGAAAAATTGGAACTATATGTTAACATTAACATGGATTTTTTTGGGTTCCGTTCCGTCATCTTCCGCTTTTTCCGGGGTCGGGTCACGGGGGCAACAGCCTCAAACGGGTAGCCCAGGCGTCTCTCACCCCGGCTGCATCCTCTAGCTCACCTGAAAGGATCACAAGTCATTCCCCGGCCAGCTGTGAGACATAGTCTCTCCAGCAGGTCCGGGGTCTGCCCCTTGGTCTCCTCCCGGTGGGACGTGCCTGAAACACCTCGCCCACGAGGCGCTCGGGGGGAATCCTGACCAGATGCCCGAACCACCCCATCTGGCTCCTCTCGACCTGGAGGAGGAGCGGCTTGACACCGAGCTCCTCCCGGATGGCAGAGCTCCTTACCCGATCTCTGAGTGAGAGCCCAGCCACCCTGCGGAGGAAGGTCATTTCGGCCGCTTGTACCCGCGATCTCATTCTTTCGGTCTTTTCGATTTTTTTGGGTGTGTAAAGAAATATTAGAGCTTCTGATTAAAAATGCTGAATTCTTTTAATGGCTTTGTTCATTTCATAGAGAGCAGTTGTTGCCATGGTAACGGTATAATACCAGCATGTTGGACCCATTAGCTGTAGAGACGTTTCTATAGTTTCCGTGGAGTTTAACATACACTCTCTCACCTCTCTGTTCTACCAGCTTGTTCTGAAAAAAAAGAAGGAAAGATTATTTTATGAGCTTCGAAAGAAAAACAAGAGCTCCACGCTGAATGATACAAACGGTAAACACAGGTCCGGGTTCAGGTCCAGAATGGTGGATTAGCAGCTTCAGTCCAGCTTGTTAAAGCTGTCTGAAATATTTCTGAAGAGTTAGATCTACATGTTTTTTATTTATTAAATCATTATGATCCACTGTTTGCTATTACATTCAACAAATCTACTACTTTGAAATTATTTAGTGGTTCTATTATGACTTCGGTTTCATTGGAAGTTGATTGGATTTCAGTCTGCTGAGCTGGGCCAAAAAATATATATATTTTTAATACAAAATCATTAAGAACTTTGCTGTTATCTTGGGGTGAAGGGCATTTACATAACCAGGGATTTCCGAACTTCGCTCATCATTTTGGGTACGAGATAGAGGTGAGATCATAAGACTGAACCTGAGCCCAAGCCCAACCCGACCCGAAATTCGGGTCAATCATTACTTCGAGTCGGGTCGGAGTCGGGCTTCTCCCTGGCTGACTTATTTTTCAAATAAATATAAGTTTATAAAATGTATACTAAAATTTAAAAGTGTGTTCCTGAAAATGTTTCTATTTATGAACACACACCCCATAAAATATGACAGGCTCAGGCTGAGTTGGGTTTTAAAACCCACGGGCCGGGTCGGGCTGGATTTTTTAGGCCCGATCTCACCTCTAGTAGGAGTACTGCTCCAGCAAGGCATCCAGACAGATCAAAGCAGGATTTTTATTACTGCGGATGCCATACCAAACTACCACGTTTGTAAATTAAAATTAAAAACACATTTACTTATAAACCCAATTTAAAAATTTAAGACCCTGGTTAGAAATTTCTGGTCAATATTTCACCGCTCCTGTGACCTCAGTTTTAAAGAGTTACGTAGATCTGAAGGTGAGAAAGGGCTGTCCGATCTCTGTACGACCGGAGCCAGAGCTTGGTTCGTATAGCTGGCAGTATATAATTCCATTTCCAATGAGAGTTGGACTCCACCGAGGCTGCCCTTTGTCACTGATTCTGTTCATCACCTTTATGGACAGAATATCTAGGCGCAGCCGAGGCGTTGGAGGGATCCAGTTTGGTGACCTTAGGATCGGATCTCTGCTTTTCGCGGATGATGTGGTTCTGTTGGCTTCATCAGACCGTGATCTCCAGATCTCGCTGGATCGATTTGCTGCCGAGTATCCATCTCGGTGTCTTGATCACAAGTGGGGGAAGGATGGACTGGGAGATCGACAGGTGGATCGGTGCAGCATCAGCAATAACTAGGACGCTGCATCGGTCCGTCGTGGTAAAGAGAGAGCTGAGCCAAAAAGCAAAGCTCTCGATTTACAAGTCGATCTACGTCCCTACCCTCACCTATGGTCACCAGCTGTGGGTGGTGACCGAAAGAATGAGATCGCGGACGAAATGAGCTTGTTCCGCAGGGTGGCTGGGCTCTCACTTAAAGATCGGGTTTCCTGGACTTCCCATCTGAGGCTGTTGCCCCCGCGACCCAGCATGGGATAAGCGGAAGACGACGGAATAGAACGGAAAAACAAACCTTCATGTAGACACTATCTGTCCTCTTTGATTTTTGACAAATTTTTCTGCATGTTTGAAATTGTTAATTTGCTTTTACCTCATAGTCGCAATTGTTCATTGAGATTTGAATTGATTTTTATGGGGACATACAAGAAAATAACTTATTCATTTGAGTTTTCACGTTCCAAATCTGATGTAACTGAAGCCGCTTTGCTGCCCATCTGATAAGCAAACATCTCACCTGACTGCTTATTACCTGCATGCTGATACGCAAATACACAAGTAGAACAAAGACAGGGAGGGAGCAGAAAAGATAACGAAAACAAAGACAAGATTAGGAAATTATATCTAGCATGCTTCCTTATTAACTCTACTATCTAACCTGTATCCAGTGTCTGACACAGATCTACTTTAACCTTTTAAAACTGATCACTATAAAGCCGGGGTTGGCAACCCGGGGCTCCGGAGCTGCATGTGGCTCTTTAGGTCCGCCATAGTGGCTCCCTGGAGCTTTTTAAAAATTGGTGAAAATGAAAAAAGATGGAGGAGGGAATTTTTTCATTTGGTTTTAATATAATTTCTGAAGGACAAACATGATGCAAACATAACATTTTTTTTTATCTTAATGTCTCAACGTTTTCTCAACGTCAATGCTGTAAAAACATGTAGAACAAATATTAAATTTCAACATTTCTGAAGATTTGCGTCACAGCCTACGACACAGGTTTCCATGATCACGGTGGGATGTCAGGCTGTTGGAAATAAACCAAAGGCTGTGTGCCATCAATCCCAAAACGAAAAGGAGAAAAATAACTGACAACAGAAGATTCAACATTTCTCGAACTGAATCATTTACATTCATTGTCAATAAATTCTAATTGAAAATGAATGAAACACTAAATTTAAACCCCCAAACTAGGTAATTAGAAAAACCCAAAACTCTTTCAAAAGTTTCTTTGCTAAGGTGAGTCATAGAGTTACAAAGTTACGGCACAGACTGGATCTTAGAAACACTGTCCAAAATGAAACTGTCTGGTTACAGCAAAACCAGCTCAGGACTCCCACTGAGCTGAGTAACTCAGCTAGTAGTAACTATTAGTTTTATACACTTTTTGTGATATTTGATATTTTGAGGATATGTTTTATTGTTACCATAGCAACCAGAGAGAACGTTATCATGTTCTGTTAACACCATGTAATAAAGACGCTGCTAATAAAGTTTTGAATGAAGACAAAGTCGATATATGTTTATTATCATTACTGATAAATTAACTGTTTTAAATATTGCTCTTTAGTTTTTTTGCGACACCTTTAGACTGGTCTGTGAAAATATTGTCAGACTCTAAACCAGTCTGTGGTGCCGAAAAGATTGAGTCCACTCATCTACAGGATAAACTTCAGAGATAATAAACATTTAATTATGAAGGCTTATTATGTATTTGGAGTCATTTTTATAGTAGGCTAATTTTACTAATATAAATATATACGGCATGTTTTGACTTCATTCTAAGGCTTTTCATATTTGCGGCTCCAGACGTGTTCGTTTTTTGTTTGTTTCATCCAATGCGGCTCTTTCAACATTTTGGGTTGCCAACCCCTGCTATGAAGGTATGCTACGTTTAGATTTTATTGAGAGAAGCTGAATTTAAAGCATCACTATAATCAGTGGTGGATGAAGTACTCATTTTTTTGTACTCAAGTAAAAGTACAGATAATTAGGCAAAAAATTTACTTAAGTAAAAGTAAAAGTACCAATAAAAAAATCTACTTAAGTAAAAGTACAAAAGTAATTGGTGTAAATTGTACTTTTTAAGTAAAAAGTAAAAATATTTTATCATAATTCAAATGTTATTTTTTGTGCTGTATGGTGTCACCATGGTAACCAGGATAAATACTCTGCAGGGGTGTGACCCCCCCTCTCCCGCCTCTTTTGGTCCACAAAAAAAATAAATTAATTAAATAAAAGGAAAGGGGAGAAGTCAAGCTATCCCCTAAAAGGGCCAGAAAATGGGCCGCCAAAATGGAGGAAAATGACACTTATTTTTTAAAATGTTTTGGGGGGGAGGCCCCCAGTCACCCTATATTGGCTTTGTCAAAGCCCCCCCCCCTTTGGAAAATTCTAGATCCGCCCCTGCTTTGTGTAACGATGGCTCAACTTTTTATTTAGAAGTAAACACAACGAACAACGATCCTCTGACTCTTTTTAATTTGTTCTATATTTGATGTTAGGTTTTTGAATGAATGTGGAAAATGTTTCTCGATTCATGACTTCTTCTCCCGATCAACTGCTTTTTTTGATTTTGGCGATGCGGCTTCAAGATGCGCTAAAAAAAAAAAACTGTGTATTTTTCAAATTCCTGAACGAAAATGTAACAAAAAATGTAAAACACACTTTTAAAAAGTAGCGAAGTAAAAGTACAGATATTTGCTCTAAAAAAGTAGTAAAGTAAAAGTAAAAGTACCGGTCGTAAATTTTACTTAAGTAAAGTACAGATACACATTTTTTTTTACTTAAGTACAGTAACAAAGTACATTTACTTCGTTACGTTCCACCACTGACTATAATATTGTTTAACAAGGTTTTACGAATCAGGATGGAAACTAGTTTATATACCATTCTGCTCGATTAAAAAAAAAAAGACTTAAAGTCAGAAGGACCTCAGAAGTTACTTAAACTCCCTGAAAACTAATCTGTTTCCACACCCTTCCTCATTAGTGAATGAGTGGTGATTCTTAGTCATTTCTGTCAGGATAGAGTGGGAGCAAATCCAGCCATGGTTGAAAAACGTCTAATTGTTCTCAGCTCACCGTGTTCTCCTGCCAGGCGGCACATAAGTCCTGGCCAGTCGGGGAGAAAAAAAAAGCCACGCAGACACTGTGTGCTCTCCTCAGGCACCACCTGGGCACCAAGCACACCTCCCACTACCTGGACTAAGCCTTAATCCGTCTCCAAGTGGCCACAACACATTTCCCAGTGTTCAGAAACACAGCCACCCTCAAGCACCTGTCAGGAACCTGAGCTCCGATTACTTCCCATCACACTCAGATACACCTGTTTATTTTTCCTCTTTCACTCCAAATGAGTTAATTACCGCCGTTAATCATCTGTGAATGGAGAGAAGCACGCATGACTCATCTGATTTTGGTTGATTCAATTATTTTGCCAGTTTAAAGTTTTAATTTTGCCGCAGTCAGAGGAGTGTGTGGGCACACATCGTTCTGGATTCAGCAGGATTGCGTAACGGTTTTATGCAGACCTAGAAAAAAAAAAACACTAAAAAGCAAGGGGGGGAAAGGGAGGGAAAGGCAGCTAATAATAAGCACGGTGTGTCTGAATTCACTCCACAATGAAGTCTGACTTTTTCTTATTATTCCGTTCCGTTCCGTCATCTTCCGCTTGTTCCGGGGTCGGGTCGCGGTGGCAACAACCTCAAACGGGCAGCCCAGGCCTCTCTCTCCCCGGCTGCATCCTCCAGCTCACCTGGAAGGATCCCAAGTCGTTCCCCGGCCAGCCGTGAGACATAGTCTCTCCAGCGGGTCCGGGGTCTGCCCCTTGGTCTTCTCCCGGTGGGACGTGCCCGAAACACCTCACCAGCGAGGCGCTCGGGGGGCATCCTGACCAGATGCCCGAACCACCCCATCTGGCTCCTCTCGACCTGGAGGAGGAGCAGCTCAACACCAAGCTCCTCCCGGATGGCAGAGCTCCTCACCCGATCTTTGAGTGAGAGCCCGGCCACCCTGCGGAGGAAGCTCATTTCGGCCGCTTGTACCCGCGATCTCATTCTTTCGGTCACCACCCACAGCTGGTGACCATAGGTGAGGGTTGGAACGTAGATCGACTTGTAAATTGAGAGCTTTGCTTTTCGGCTCAGCTCTCTTTACCACGACGGACCGATGCAGCATCCTAGTTGTTGCTGATGCTGCACCGATCCGCCTGTCAATCTCCTGCTCCATCCTTCCCCCACTCGTGAACAAGAGAAATACTTAAACTCCTCCACTTGGGGCAGGACCCTGTCCGTGACCCGCAGGGGGCATTCCACCCTTTTCCGGGCGAGGACCATGGTCTCAGATTTGGAGGTTTTTTTTTGTTATTTTCATTCTATAGAGAATTTCTTTAAGTTAAAATATTTTTTATTCACATAAAACAGATTTTCAGGTGGTTCAAAAGTCGTTTTTTACTGATTATTATCACCTTTCATTGAGGTTGGAGAACCAGATATAGAGACGTTAGAGTTTGACTGCTCTTCTGCAAATTCTGAGCAGTATTCACTTACTGATAATGATATTTTAAGTTACCACGGTGGGATGAAAACCCCACTCTGCTGGTCAAAAGATATTTGTAGAAACATACACAGATAATATTTAGATATTGGCAGTGTTGTTTTTGTCAACGATAACGACAACGAAATTATTTCGTTTTTTTATGATGACGACGTAACGATAACAAAATAAATGCAACTTTTTGATGACGAAAATGTGACGAGAAGTTTGCAAGTTTCTGTTGACGAGACGAAAATGTAATGAAATAGGCGTCAGACTTTCACATTTCTGTCTGTGAAAAGAAAAAACACAACGGCTGCATTCTGTCTCTCACGGAGGCACGTCCCCCACAATGCTGCACGTTCACACCGTCTACACAACACACCTGCAGCCACGAGAAAGTCACACACCGTGGCGGCAACAGCAACAAAGGGGCTTGGTGGTCGGAAACTTAATATTTTCCACATATTTTGCGCAAACATAATGCCGACTTCAAGATAATGCTAGCCTGTCGGCGCTGCTAACTTCCCTAAATGCAATGCATTCCAATGTTTACTTTGTCTATAGGGGTCTTTAAGAGGTGTCATGCATAAATTACAACGTACTTCACTCAATGAAGAATTTCTATTTATTTTACGTTGTTTTACAATATTTGCTGTTTTGCGCAAGTTAAAGTTCGGGAGGGTTGTCCGTTTTTTTATTTAACAAATAACCTGCATCATTCTCAGTAATAAAGACAGGATTGTTAAAGTAAGATTTTTTTTTTTTTACACTGAAACTAGACCAAAAACGAAAATGTGACTAAAACTTAAATTAATTTTCATTCCAAAGACGAAGACTAAAATGAAAATTTAGATGGCTGCCAAAAACAACATTGGATATTGGCCAAAAGTGTTCATAAACTATTTCCAAATTAACAGTTTTCTTTCTGATTGCTGTTCTGCTTCCTAATGTATTTTCACATTAAACGCATGTAACCAATCCCATTTCAGCCAGCAGTTGTTGCCATGTAGACTAAAATAAGCTGAGCTGAGCTAAGATTATCATTTTCAGACCTGCTGATTTCACTTAGCATAGCAGCCAAGCAAGTGAACAATGTCAATGATGGTGGGCTAAGGAAAAGGAAATATTGTCATCCTGTAAAACCTTTTTTTATTCGTCAAACAACAACTTAAGAAGGAGAACAAATAGATTTAGTGACTAATTTGCCTCCAACATTATTATGAAGATAGACTTCAAAAAACAATTGAACAAAGTAAAGAAATCAAAGTAGCATGGGACAGTTGTCTAATTCTGTAAAAAAATAAAATAAAATCAGTAGAGGTATGACAGATTAGGATGGACGCTTAGTATCGGTAAGGAGTGAGAGAGGTGGATCTAAACTAGGGCTGAAACAGTTAATCGATTATAATCGATTATCAAAACAGTTGTCGACTAATTTGGTCATCGATTAATCGTCTAAAAAAGTTTTTACTGCCAACTGCACTTAAATTGGTCTCCAAGTGGGGCAGTAGAGAGCAAATTGACGATGCGAACTACCATAATAGGAGGAGAAGAAGATAGCAGCCAATCATTGGCCTTCATTTCACCCCGCCTCACGTGATCAGACAGATTCAACAAGATGGCGGAAAGAAAAACACAAACAAAATCATCAGAAGTTTGGATAATTTTCCGCTAAATTTGAAAAAGACTCGCGTTAATGTGCAAAGTTTGCGAAACGGACACGTTTTGGCACGGAAGGATAACGACGCTGCACGAACATCTGAAAAAAACATGTCGGACTCGAAGCGGGAGACGGCAAACCGGAGCAATACACGGCGTTATTTCTAATAAAAACAATTTAAAGGTCGCTAAATACAGTTTTTATTGTCTGCAAAAAACAAAAACAACCCAACATGAACTATTTTCTGTGGAAAACGGTTGCACTCCGTAGCAGAGCGCTTCTCTCAGGAACTCTTATTTTGGAAATGAACGTGTCCGATATGAGGCCGCTGTCAGTAGAAAGACGAGGGATTTAAAAAAAAAGATCACTAAATTCAATCCAGGATACAAGACCCCCTCCTCTACACCGCAAAGCATAATTTTTCCCACAAAAAAATGAGTGTTGTTAGTTGGGCACCCCTTTACCGATTAGTAGATCTGTGTTTGTAATATTATGGTAAAGATGGACCCAGGTCATTTTATTTATTAAAGTTACTATTTTTACAATAGAGATGATGTATGTTTGTTTGTTTTTTTGCACTAAAACTACACAACTTGAATGTTTTTGTATATTTTTTTCTCATGTTAATTTGGGGCCTTTTTTTAAATTTTTTTTATGATACTTCTGAACAACAATAAATTTGCGAATCCAGAAGTGTCAAAGGTTTCTTGTTTTCAAATGTGATCCAACAGTTTACATTTAATGTTTTATTAGCCAGTACTATTAAAGCACATTATGGGTGCTTATGATTTACTTTTACTGTATACAGTAGGTTATTATTTTTCTAGAAATGATAATATTCTACATCTTTATTTGACAGAAAGATTAACATTTGCTCTTACTGTAATAAACCCAACGTGTTGTTTATGTTGTGAGTTGTGTTTTACACAATTACATTCTATAATATGCCGAAAAAGTAATATGTATTAAATTGTCATTTTTATCCGATTAATCGAATAATCGATCCAAATAATCGACAGATTAATCGATTACCAAAATAATCGTTAGTTGCAGCCCTAATCTAAACCAATCACTGAATACGTAACACCCTCTGAGATGATGTTAACGTGAAATAATTTTGAAGTAATTTTTGTTTCGTTGAACAGGGTAGTTCTAGTCTAGCTTTAGATGCGTTGGGTTTTTTTTTTCCCTCCAACCTTTGTGCTGTATATTCTGATTAATGATTCCATTTTGCTTTCATTTATCCATTGAAAACATATTTATCATGTTAACTGTGGTCTGGATAGTCAGAAGTTAGCTTAGGCAATTCGGAATGTCTAACCTCTGGTTGAACTGACCGAGACGTCCACCCCGACAAGACAGACAGCCGTGTTGAGCTTATCACGCTTGTAATTGATCCTTTTCAAAGTAGGATGATTGAAATGGTCTTTAAGGCTCGTCCAGACTGACAGAAAGCAGTAGTTTCTCTCAGATTATTTTTATATCTCCGCATTTACTTGGTAACAGATGCGACTGAACAGATAACATTTTAATCATCTTCACATGGACGGAAGCTTTTGGATTAAATGTTTAATCAGTATTAGTAAAAATTTAGTCAAGAGAGCTGCTGATAAAAATTCTCAGTCAAAATGATTGACCATGAATAAAAAATAAAATGTTAAAATACAGACATTGTGGGCATCAAATGTTGTACACATTAGTAAAAATATTTCAGTACTGTCGTCTTTCGCTTATCCCAGGTCGGGTCGCAGGGCCTACAGTATCAGACGGGAAACCCAGGCTTCTTTCTCCCCGGCTGCATCCTCCAGCTCACCCGGAAGGATCCCGAGTCATTCCCCGACCAGCTGTGAGGCACAGTCTCTCTAGCGGGCACGCGGTCTGCCTCTTTGTCTCATCCCGGTGGGATGTGCCCAAAACACCTCACCAGCGAAGGGCTCCGGGGGTATTCGGACCAGATGCCCGAACCACCCCATCTGGCTTCTCTTGACCTGTAGGAGGAGCGGCTCGACACCGAGCTCCTTCCGGATGGCAGAGCTCCTAACCCGATCTCTGAGTGAGAGCCCAGCCACCCTGTGGAGGAAGCTCATTTTGGCCGCTTGTATCCGCAATCTCATTCTTTCAGTCACCACCCACAGCTGGTGACCATAGGTGAGGGTTGGAACGTAGATCGGCTTGTAAATTCAGAGCTTTGCTTTTGGGCTCAGCTCTCTCTTTACCACGACGGACCGATGCAGCGTCCTAGTTATTGCTGATGCCGCACCGATCCGCCTGTCGATCTCCCGCTCCATCCTTCCCCCACTCATGAAGAAGACCCCAAGATACCTAAACTGGACCATGATCCCCAGCTTTCACAGGGCTGATCTGCTGCCGAGTGTGAAGCAGCCGGGACGGGAATTAGTGCCCCCAAATACGAGACCATGGTCCTCGCCCGAAAAAGGATGGAATGCCCCCTGCAGGGCCCAGCTGCTCGTTCCGATATATTCTGTCCCTTTTCTATTATTAACTGGGAGAATGTTGTGTATTAAAACGATTTTAATGACATTTAAAACAAGCCCAAAAATAAAAATGATCATAACATAATCGATACCTATTGTTTTTTACCTTAAAATATTATTTCGAACATCTAGAGAAATTGTGAATTTTTTGTTTTTAACCCAAATACTGTTACAATAAAATCTCTGAACTGAAAAACATTTTTACATATAAGAATTTTTTCTTCATTTTGGAGTTTTGACAGCGTCCATCTTCCCTCCCTGGTTGTTATTTCCATGACACCATTTGCTCCAGTCAGTGAGGTGCAAAGAGATATGGTCAATAGAGAATGAATAAACGAAGCAGCGTCTCGCTTTTTTCTTCATGCCCTTCCACTTTAATTAACTCATCAGTCACCGGTCCAACGAGCAATCCAATTTGCTGCACCTATAGTGACTTGTGTGGCTTCGGGCCCATCACTAGAGCTGACAGGAAGGTAGAATCTAACCTTCTACCAACATCTTCCTCCTTTGATTGTGGTAAAGCTTTACAGAGAGCCTCATTGACCTGTCATTTAGAGCACTAACCTTTATTCTTTTGATGTTTTTTAAGATGAAAAAAATCAAATGACATTTAAAGGCATGGATCAGTGAGTAGAGGAGTGATCCTGTAACTGGAAAGCTGCCAGTTAGAGCCAATTTAAAAAAACACATGCAGAGGTGTCCTTGAGCAAAACATTGAACTACTAATTGCTCTTGATGAGTTGTGGCAAGCATCTTACTTGGATGGTAGCCTCCCTCCGCCGTCAGGTGGGAATGTGTTGTGAATTGGTGAATATGTAGCCATTCTAAGGCGGTTTGGAAAAGGGTCCCACAGTACAGACATTAGGCAGATCTATTCACCATTGACCATTTACCATATCGAATGACTGTAAATACGAGCTAGAAATAGTCAGGTGCTTCTGGCTGCATGCCAAATAGGAAGAAGTAGCTGGCTCCAAAAATTCTCAAAGACTTCTATTGAAAAGTTGCTATTATTCAGTCACTGTTGTTGTTGTTGTGTCACTGTTGTCATCTGTAGTGGAAGGAGGGAAGAGGTGGAGGAAAAGCTGAAGAGGTGGAGGTTTGCACTAGAAAGAAGAGGAATGAAGATTAGTCAGAGTAAAACAGAGTACATGTGTGTGAATGAGAGGGATCCAAATAGAAAAGTGAGGTTACAGGGAGAAGAGATAAAGAAGGTGGAAGATTTTAAGTATCTAGGATCAACAGTCCAGAGCAATGGAGAGTGTGGAAAAGAGGTGAAGAAGCATGTGCAGGTAGGCTGGAACGGGTGGTGAAAAGTATCAGGTGTGATGTGTGATAGAAGAGTTTCATATAGAATGAAAGGAAAAGTGTACAAAACAGTGGTGAGACCGCCCATGCTGTTTGGTCAATCCAAAAATAATAGAGACGGTGCAAGAAATAAAAACTGAAGGATTTGTAGTTTTTATTTTTAAAGGAGTTCTCCTACCACCGGAGCAACTCCAGCCTGACATACCATCTAAACATAAAACATGTTCAGGCAACTTCCTCTGGTGTGAGTGTGGCTACCGGGAGCTCACTCCGCCAAACCGAGCTACCTGAATTTGGCAAGCGAATGAGCAAATCCACAACAAATAAATTGACCAATACTATCCCAAAATGGGTTGCTGCTGATTGCAGGCCAATACTTATTGTTGAAGATAAGAACAAACCCTAACGAACCCCAACCCTTGATTGACTTTTTTAAATGATGCACCTGGCCTCATGAGGCACAGCTCACCAATAATAAATTGGATTTTAAATCTTCTCTTCTTACTGTATTCAATTGATTAGTCATACAGTACATTTTTTTCAAATCCTAGAATTCAAATTCTTTATCAAAAGACTTTTAGCAGATATGACATTAAAATGCAATTAATTTGATTAATTAATTTCAAAATCCTGTTATTAATTCAATTTTTTTTAATCGACCGACACCACTAGTTTTTTTTTTTATTCTAAATTTGAACAACTATCACAGAATTTTAACTGTTGCATTGTGAATAAATTAAGAAATATTTCTATAAATTTTAATATAAATTCATCCTTCATCAATTGTGCATTAGCTTGCAAATCGTGTACACAAAGCTAACACCTAGCAGCAGTAAACCTTGTGGGAATCTGATCTGTTGACCTTTCCTCTATCGCCCCATTTCCCTAACCACTCCACCGTGATGCTGCTGCTTCCTAATGGAGCGTCACATCTACTCTGTGTGCTGCGATTAGGTACACAACAGTGATAGGGTGTCCTTGAGCCCATCAATCACACCCGGACTCGTAAAGACGAGAAGGGAAGTGGGTTTGGAGGAAACCAGTGGAGTGGACAGAGGGTTAGCCATGGATGGAAGGGTGATAGAGTGTTTTTAAAGTGAGAAACACAACCAGTCTCAGAGGTATAGACAAATATCTAGCATGTGTCTGTAATTGGGATTTCGCTCACTTTGACTTATCTCAGACATTTATTATGTTTGTTGCTTCGTAACGCAGTCACAACAGGGATACTTTCTGGTGAAGATTAAATCACGTCAAAATAGCCAAAGATTTATGAGGTCTGAAGGATGTCTCACAGCGGAGCAGTGGCCCATGAGACAGAGCAACAGACTATAAATGATTCTGTTTGCTGTCTGTCTTGTAAAAACACGTCAACCCACCAGAGCACGTCAGTGTGTGTAAATTTAAAAATGTCAAGGCGTATAAAACATGTTAAAAGTCAGACTTGTTTCAAACTTCAACAGTGGGATTTTATTTTTTTGGGTAATCTCGGATAAGACTGGGATCATTTGTTTTTCAAAGATAAAACAAAAAAATGAGATAAATCCTGTTTTATCTACCTGCTTTAAAAAATATGAATATAAAAAAAAACAAAATAAGGCACGGCATGTTTTAAAGTAAGACCAGCGCTTAATCTCAACACCAATGGAAGCTTTTAGCAATGGGTGATTTGCTTTTTCTTAAGTTCATCCAATCTACCGTATTTTCACGACCATAAGGCGCAAATAAAAGTCTTAAATTTTCTCCAAAAGGAGCGGCGCGCCCTATCGTGCAGTGGGCCCTATCTGTGTTGTTAGGCGGTCATATTAGAGAACCATGACGCGGATGGAGTTGACAACATGAGAACGATGAAGGGGGATTTGTGGGCGTGGATTGTGTTTAAAAGAACAGGTATGTGCTTTATGCGGAACATTGCTGTTTTAACAACACTGAAAATGGAAAAGAGACACGCTTATGAAGCTCAGTTTAAACTGATGGCGATCAGCTACGCGGAGGAACATGGGAATCGAGACATTCCGTTCCGTCATCTTCCGCTTGTTCGGGGGTCGGGTCGCGGGGGCAACAGCCTCAAACGGGCAGCCCAGGCTTCTCTCACCCCGACTGCATCCTCTAGCTCACCTGGAAGGATCCCAAGTCGTTTCCCGGCCAGCTGTGGGAAATAGTCTCTCCAGCGGGTCCGGAGTTTGCCCCTTGGTCCCCTCCTGGTGAAACGTGCCCGAAACACCTCGCCTGCGAGGCGCTCGGGGGGCATCCTTACCAGATGCCCGAACCACCCCATCTGGCTCCTCTCGACCTGGAGGAGGAGCGGCTCGACACCGAGCTCCTCCCGAATGGCAGAGCTCCTCACCCGATCTCTGAATCGAGCCGTCGCAAGAAAATTTAAAATGAACGAGTCGATGGTTCGTGAGTGGGGGAAGCTGGAAAACAAACTGCGACAGGTGAAGAAGACGCGGCTGAGTTTCCGCAGAAGTAAGATGAGGTGGCCAGAGTTGGAGGAAAGACTCCAGCAGTGGATCATCGACCAAAGAACGACTGGGAGGAGCGATTCCACGGTCACTATTCGGCTAAAGACAGTTACACTAGCAGAGAAAATGAAAATCGAACATTTCCAAGGAGGTCCGTCTTGGTGCTTTCGATTTATGATACGGTGCGAATTTTCCATCCAGACCAGGACCACCTTAGCGCAGCAACAATAAGTACCGCGCAAAACTCATCACAAAACTTAGTTTTGTCCCAACACACACTTGTCTGCTTGTGTGTAACTAATAACTAAATACACTAATAACTAAAACATTAAAAAATGTTGATGCCTGTCTGAGAAAAAAAGGTTTAAAGTGTGTAGATCAATATTTTACAACCTTAAAACATCCATGTTATTGAAAAAAAAAGTTGACTACTTTCCAGACTTTACCTACTGCGGGTCATTTTTAGGATTCAACTTCGGCCGTTACTGACGAACGGCTGCACCATCGTCGCTCCTTAGAGCTATTAATAGGCTTCTAATGTTAAATATTTTTAAAGTCAACCAGAAAAAGAGTTGGCTTCATCGGTCCGTGATCTCCAGCTCTCACTGGATCGATTTGCTGCCGAGTGTGAAGCGGCCGGGATGGGAATTAGCGCCTCCAAATCCGAAACCATGGTCCTCGCCCAGAAAAGGGTGGAATGCCCCCTGCGGGCCAGGGACAGGGTCCTGCCCCAAGTGGAGGAGTTTAAGTATCTCGGGGTCTTGTTCACGAGTGGGGGAAAGATGGAGCGGGAGATCGACAGGCGGATCGGTGCGGCATCAGCAATAACTAAGACGCTGCATCGGTCCGTTGTGGTAAAGAGAGAGCTGAGCCCAAAAGCAAAGCTCTCGATTTACAAGTCGATCTACGTTCCAACCCTCACCATGGTAACCAGCTGTGGGTGGTGACCGAAAGAATGAGATCGCGGGTACAAGCGGCCGAAATGAGCTTCCTCCGCAGGGTGGCTGGGCTCTCACTCAGAGATCGGGTTAGGAGTTCTGCCATCCGGGAGGAGCTCGGTGTCGAGCCGCTCCTCCTCCATGTCGAGAGGAGCCAGATGGGGTGGTTCGGGCATCTGGTCAGGATGCCCCCCGAGCGCACGTCCCACCTGGAGGAGACCAAGGGGCAGACCCCGCACCCGCTGGAGAGACTATTTCTCACAGCTGGCAGGGGAACGGGAGCCGCCTCCTCTTTGCATTAGTGACTCATGAACGTGTTTCTTTTTTACTTTTTCACACACTCGAACGCAGTCAGTGAGCAGATGAGCCAAAAAAGCAAAAATCTTTGATCCTACTTTGGTCTGACTGGCCTGGGTGGTGCGGGCGCCTCACTTTAGCCACGTGGCTTCTGTGGGTGCTTGTGTCTCGTGGAGCTCGGTGGACCCCTGTGATTTTGACAGCTGCAGTCACGGGCAGCCCGACTCCTGGTGTGGATCGGTCCCCAGTTATTATTTCCTCACAGCATCAGGCCGGATATTTTTAAATTTTTTTTGTTAAAGAGACAGTAGCAAACGGTTCAGGTGAAATAGGAGTTGGGGAAAGATGGGCGTACGAGGTGTGGGATAGGGGGGCTGTGTGAACGTCAATGCACGTTGTGCAGTGTTTTGTGCGAGTGTGATTTTTGATGGATGCTTTTGACTTACTGTTTTTATTCAATGATCTGGATTTTAATGGTGACCTCAGGATCGGATCTCTGCTTTTTGTGGATGATGTGGTCCTGTTGGCTTCATCGGACTGTGATCTCCAGCTCTCATTGGATCGATTTGCTGCCGAGTGTGAAGCGGCCGGGATGGGAATTAGCGCCTCCAAATCCGAGACCATGGTCCTCACCCGGAAAAGGGTGGAATGCCCCCTGCGGGTCAGGGACGGGGTCTGCCCAAGTGGAGGAGTTTAAGTATCTCGGGGTATGTTCACGAGTGGGGGAAGGATGGAGCGGCAGATCAACAGGCGGATCGGTGCGGCATCAGCAATAACTAGGACGCTGCATCGGTCCGTCGTGGTAAAAAGAGAGCTGAGCCGAAAAGCAAAGCTCTGAATTTACAAGTCGATCTACGTTCCAACCCACACCTATGGTCACCAGCTGTGGGTGGTGACCGAAAGAATGAGATCACGGATACAAGCAGCCGAAATGAGCTTCCTCCGCAGGATGGCTGGGATCTCACTCAGAGATCGGGTGAGGAGCTCTGCCATCCGGGAGGAGCTCGGTATTGAGCCACTCCTCCTCCAGGTCGAGAGGAGCCAGATGGGGTGGTTCGGGCATCTGGTCAGGATGCCCCCGAGCGCTTCACGGGCGAGGTGTTTTGGGCACGTCCCACCGGGACAGACCTCGGACCCGCTGGAGAGACTATGTCTCACAGCTGGCCGGGGAACGACTTAGGATCCTTCCATGTGAGCTAGAGGATGCAGCCGGGGTGAGAGAGGCCTGGGCTGCCCGTTTGAGGCTGTTGCCCCCGTGACCCAACCCCGGAACAAGCGGAAGATGACGGAACAGAACTAATTTTAATGAGTTTTTATTTTAAGTTTTTATTTGTTCTGTTCAGAACTTTGTGTGACTTTGTGTTGGAAAAATGCTTCGTAAATAAAATTTGATTTAATTTGATAAACTTTTCTAGCTGGAGTTGTCCCTCGACCACCCACTCCCTTGGTTGCTCCCACCATTGGCACCATTGTGGCTTCCTGCTGCAGTGCAATGCAGCAAAAGTAATTTCTCCATTGAGGGATTGATACAGTACGGTAAAAAAAAAAAAAATATTAATGTGGCACCAAAAAGTTCTAAAACCTAGTATGAAGCTTCAGAAATCCCTCATAATTTATCAAACAGCAACAATAAAAATTTATGTGTCCGTAAAAAACTAATTATTTATTTTTTATTATGTATAATAAAAGTATATAAAGTCTAGTAAAAGTGTCCAAGTCCGTAAATCTGAATTTTATTTGTGATGTGAAGTAAATTTGTGCATAGTCCTGCCCGACTGATGACGCTTTTTTAAACTGAAACTAAGACGCGTCAATTTTTGACCGTTTTGTTTATTGCTCTTAATTAAGAAAACACACTTTTTTCTGATTTTTTTTTTTTTATCAAAATCAAAGTTCATAATTAAAATCATTAAACTGGATAGCTTTGCAGTGAAAATCTATCACAATTTTTTGTGCAAACTGATTTAATTCAGAGGAAATTCTATATTACAATTTCAATTTAAATGGTGACCAAAATAATGAGATCGCGGATACAAGCGGCCGAATTGAGCTTCCTCTGCAGGGTGGCCGGGTTCTCAGTCAGAGATCAGGTGAGGAATTCTACCATCCGGGAGGAGCTCTGGGTCAACCCACTCCTCTAGTTCGAGAGAAGCCAGATGGGTGGTTCGGGCATCTGGTCAAGATGCCTCCCAAATGCCTCCCAAATCCCAAGTCCAACCGGGAGGAGACCAAGAGGCAGACCCCAGACCTGTTGAAGAGACTGTCTCACAGCTGCTTGGGGACCAACTTGGGATCCTTCCGGGTGAGCTGCAGATTGCAGTTGGGTTGAGAGAAGCCTGGGCTTCCCGCTTATCCGGTCCTGGTCATGTGTAAGACAACGGAACAGAAAATCATGCAGCATAACAACAAAACTAACTCAGGTGATCACATATCTCACACAGAACTTATCAACAAGATTAAAAGGTCTGTTTCTGCTTTCTTCCTCCACATTAAATTAGAGTCAACACTGCCTGCTGTGTGTGCTGCCCCATGATGGTGCAGGGCTACAAACCCTTTTCCGATCAAAGTGTTTAGAAGATAGGTTCAGACAGAAATCTATCGCTGCCAATTGGCAACATTTATGCAGAGTACCAATGTCTCGCAAGAGAGCAATATCGGCTGATTTAATCTGCCAACCGATTAATCAGTCCGACTCTTCTACTACTTAAGCTTATTAAATCTGTCTTGCAAGTGTGAATACGACTGCACTGTTAAAAAAACTTGTAGAATTGTCTTACATTTTTGTCTTCCTGATTTAGTTGGACATAAAATTCAGATGTATTCGTTTCTGACTAATAGCCCTAAGTTTCTGAAAAATTTACAAGCAATCACCAACTTTTTTGTTTGCAAATTACAAAGCAAAATTGCCAGTTGAGAGAAAATAAAAACAGAGAAAAGCGAACGTAGTTTACACCACTGTGTTTCATCATCTTCTCGCCTCAGGCCGAAGCATCCATTCAACACAAACCGGTTTTCTCTTGCAGGCACATTTCAATTCAATTCAATTCAATTTTATTTGTATAGCCCAAAATCACAAAATGTCCGTCTCAATGGGCTTCACAAGAAAAAGAGGAATGTATTAACACAAATAC
The DNA here is from genome assembly GCA_902685375.1 of Neostethus bicornis. Classification (NCBI taxonomy): domain Eukaryota; kingdom Metazoa; phylum Chordata; class Actinopteri; order Atheriniformes; family Phallostethidae; genus Neostethus; species Neostethus bicornis. The sequence continues at coordinate 4,673,640 of LR738552.1, forward strand.
ACAACAAGAAAAATAACTAACAAATACTAACTAAACAAGACTAGCACATTAATGCACTTAGACTCTCCTTCTCGGTGAGGAAAAACTCCTAAAAAACCCATCAGTGGGGAAAAAATAAGAAACCTCATGGGGATCCACGTGAAAGAGAGATCCCTCCCTCGGGACGAGCAAACAATATGTCAAAGATTATTGTTTAAATATTAGCTTATTCTAATCTACAGCTAAATATCTAAAGAAGTCAATAAATGTTCTTCATCCTGATGGAAACACGGGGGGCTCTTCAGCCCGGAGATGTCAAGTACGGGGATGAGTAGATGTTCTTCATGCTGATGGAAACACGGGGGACTCCTCAGCCCGGAGATGTCCAGTACGGGGATGAGTAGATGTTCTTCATCCTGATGGAAACACTGGGGGACTCCTCAGCCCGGAGATGTCCAGAACGGGGATGAGTAGATGTTCTTCATCCTGATGGAGACACGGGAGACTCCTCAGCCCAGCGATGCCCACGGCAGAGATGAGTAGATGGATTTCGTCCTGATGGAGCGAAATCTTATTAAGCAGGTTAATATTTTACATACGGAGTGAGTGTTAATAGCCTGGAGCAGGAATTAGGCTCTTCCCAACGAGCCTGTGCAAAATGTTTAAGGTAAACCCAACCTGTTTACAAATTTAAAGTGTTATTCATTTAACAACAGTCATTAAGATGCAACGACCCTAACTCTCGTTTATAACAAGATTCCTGGCATGAGGTTCTCAATCTTTCTGTCCAATGAGTCACTTCAATACATTTATTGTACATTGTGATCATAGTGATGCTACACTTGGCCGTCGACATGTGGAAAGGTTCTTTATTCCAACCTGTCAGAGAGTTTTATTGACCCAGTTCAAGCAGTAAAGATAATTAACGTGTAATTTATGGATAAGAAAAATGCGTCCATGGATCATGTTTGCCCCCTCAGGCTTTTAACGCACCCTGTTGAATGTGAAGTAGACTGTACAAAAATTTTTTGGAAAAATGTTTTCTATTTTTAAAAGTAAAAAAATGCATTTGTGAAAATATTTTTGCCAAAATTAAAAAGGGGGGATAAAAAATTACTTGTAATTAAAAGCCTTGTGTAACTAAATTGGTTTTTATCATCAAACCATGCCAATGCTAATGTTTTTCAATGCATATTTTTAATGCATTGCTCCGTTCCGTTCCGTCATCTTCCGCTTGGTCCGGGGTCGGGTCGCGGGGGCAACAGCCTCAAGCGGGCAGCCCAGGCCTCTCTCTCCCCGGCTGCATCCCCTAGCTCACCTGGAAGGATCCCAAGTCGTTCCCCGGCCAACTGTGAGACATAGTCTCTCCAGTGGGTCCGGGGTCTGCCCCTTGGTCTCCTCCCGGTGGAACATGCCCGAAACACCTCGCCCGCGAAGCGCTCGGGGGGCATCCTGACCAGATGCCCGAACCACCCCATCTGGCTCCTCTCGACCTGGAGGAGGAGCGGCTCGACACCGAGCTCCTCCCAGATGGCAGAGCTCCTCACCCGATCTCTGATTAAGAGCCCAGCCACCCTGCGGAGGAAGCTCATTTCGGCCGCTTGTACCCGCGATCTCATTCTTTCGGTCACCACCCACAGCTGGTGACCATAGGTGAGGGTTGGAACGTAGATCAACTTGTAAATCGAGACCTTTGCTTTTCGGCTCAGCTCTCTCTTTACCACTCTTTAATGCATTGCAATTTGAGAATTTTAATGCTAATGCGAATTTTACTGTGTAGGGGATTTTTGAGTTATTTGGAAAGCATTTGAACTCTTTTATTTTTACCTCCAATTAAAATAAATTGTAACTTTTACAGCAAATAAATCTGTCGACTCTTTGACTTGTTCTTGTCCAACATAATGGAGTGCTCATGTGCATTTTTCTAATGGGATAACACTTATTTCAATCATTCCGATTTCAAAACATTACCGTCACATGAAATGTTCCCTCTAATTTATGTGTCTGAACAAACACACAATCTTCCTGAGCAATAGGGGGTGGAGCAAAAACTTTTACACTTTTGTGATGTCATCAGCATTGATGAACCAAATTCCGAAGCAACAGTTTTGAAGCAATTTGTTTCAGATGGAAAGAAGAAAGAGAAATGCTTCGAAGCTCCGTCTCGTTTTCCCAGCTTTATTTTAAATTGGGTTTTATTTTGTGCGCTGCATGGGTTTTCTTGTGCACTATTAATCTGCAAGCAGTGCACAATTGCGCAGGCTCGCAACTTAAAAGGAACATTGGTCAACAAACATATTTTTTGGAAAAAACGCTATAAATATGAAGCTGAATTTTTTATTTGATAACATATTGAGAAAGAAATATAAACTATAATTTGATCCTTTTTTTTTTTTTTTTTAATACTTTATTAATCCCTCACGGAAAATTATTGTGCTGCATTTCACCGCAGCAGGCTGCCACCTATGACGACGCCAATGGTGGGAGAAACGAGGGGTTAGGGTCTTCTCCAAGGACCCTAGATGTGCACTCAGTGGGATGCAAACCTGTGAGCTTCCGGTTTGCGGGCGAACGCTCTACCCACTGAGCCACCATCTCCCCTTGTTTGCTTTTGTAACATGCGCACGGAGGCACGCATGCAATCCAAATGCAGTTGAATTTGTCATTATTTTAGCGCCATATTCTTTTTTAAGGAATAAATTTTGAGTGTTTCAAGAAGTGTGTATTGAGGAGTTTTACAACTTATGTATAACAACTGATAATATTTAAAAATAACTGTTTTTCAGATTTAGCCCATTGGTAGTTATTCATGGCACGTACCCTTGCGATTAATAACGGATCGCAGTTATTTAATTTACAAGTTATGAGTAAATATGTATTATTGTGCCGTTTTTTTTTTGGGTTTTTTTTATGCTGGTGGGAAACAAAACATCTCGGGAATGCAGAACAAGCATTTTGAACATATTCCTCCAACTTTCCATCTCTGCCAATCTGCCCTTGAATGTGCCTCTGTCTCCAGCAGAGAGCATGACGGATAGTCATAGTGATTGGGCAGTGTTCCCGCCAATCGAGCGTGGCTGTGTGCAGTTAATTGAATTTATGAGTGAATATGTCTTGTCCGGTGCACTGTCCGATGGGAACCGGTGCCGCATCTATCTTCAGCATTGCAGCCACTGTAAATCTCCATGAATGTCTCCAGATTTTGCCTTTAATGGGGTGGCAAGATAGTCGCTGCTTCACCCGCTTGAGATTTCAGCACCGTTTAAGATTGCAGATTAGCGTTGGGATTGATGAGCTCCAATGCGGAGGTTAATTCTTTGATACCCTCAATCCTATCTGTGGAAATAGTTTTTCTGTTGCCTTCTCCTATTTTTTGTTTGTTTTTGTCTAACTTATTGTTATTCTATGCACATAGAATCTAAGCATATCTCCAGCTAGGCAGACCTCTTGCCTGAAATCCATCCACAGACGCAAAGGGATTTCAGGATATAACTGGCATCAGTGGCGGCTGGTAGTAAAAAAAACTGGGGGGCGCACATTTTTCAAACACACACAAAATATATTTTTTTAGCTACAGTATATTATATAAAAGTATATATATATAAAATAAATATAAAATTATTCGTGACAATATGTGTCTGTTTTTGGTAACTTATTCATTATGTTTCCTTATGTCAGTTCGGTAGCCTTCATTTAATTGTGCCAGGATGTTACTACTGCCAAAAACACCTAGCTTATAGCTACTATCAAGATGGGTGCGGCAAGTTTCATGACGTTTGCACTTTTCAGACAAATGCTTCAAGTCACTCACCCCTGTTGATATCCACACCTTTTCAGTTGCTGCTGAACTAAACAATAAGCAGGGGAAACAAAAAAAAAGTGTTTCTCATCCAGTTAATCACCGCCACTTTTCATAGACCTTCATTATCCTCTCACATAAAAGCGGCCGCGATCTCCACTGTTTTGTTGCACAGTCAAATCTGGGGTGTCCGGTCCAAGCTCCTTCACTCTTCTTTTTTCTTCTTTAGAACGCTTAGAAAACGGATTCTGTAGAAGGGACGACACTGAATTCTCTTTTAAAAAGCCAGTAGCATTGTTAGCAACTGAACTAGCTTCCGTCGCCATGATGAAGACTCCCAGAATTCCGCAGTGAAAAGAAAGGGCGTGGCGTGGGTTGGATTTATAGGTCAACTTATAGCTAATTGATTGGTTCATGTAACAGACTGACAGAGAGGATAACCTATCACACACCCGATGGGCGGAAAATCTCTGCGCCCCGCGGGCGTGCTTATGGTTTGCAATACACATGAATGGAAAAAATTTAGAGCTGACGTCACGTTTTTTCCATAAAAACCGGAAGCCACATACACACACATATGTTTTGCTGGTGGGGCGTGCCTACCCCGCACCCTCGTTCCGGTTTGCACAGGAAGTAATAAAACAAAATAAAATAAAATAAAACGGTGTAAAACATTATTAAAATGCATGTAATCTTCACACTCGACAGTTTTGCATACTTATAAACACATACATGTTTATATATGTATGTATATATAGATATATATGCATATATATTTTTTGGTGATAAGGTCGGGGGGGCGGCGCCCCTGCGCCAAACGTCACCAGCCGCCACTGACTGGCATGCTTGCTCATCTGTAGGAAGACAAAAGCTTTATTAATTTCTGTACTAAGCTTCTCTCTCAGTCACGTTACCGTTCCATGCAACAAGGACATGTCTGTCTGTATTCAAATCTACAAACCTTCTTCACTAAAGCGTAAAAAGTTCTCCTAAACTGGTGAAACAAGCTGCTTTGCATGATCTCTTGATATCCTGCAGAGTGTGACGCATCTATCAAAGGAATCTCACAAATCTGATGAGCGTTTCACAGAGATAACGAAATGTTAAATGTCAAATTTAAACTGATTTCAGGCAACATGGCATAGGCGAGAGAAAAGTCAAGCTTCAGATGCAAATATTTATTCATCCCTGTATCTAAAGATTAAGAAATGTTTTAAAGGCTAATATTGTCCTTAAGTTTATTATAATAGGCTTCACATGTACAATGCTTCCGTTTTCTTGTGCGAATGTATTTGTAATCACTTTTTTAAAGTAATCTATTACTAAAGTAATCTATTACTCAAAATTCATCACATTAAAACATCTACAAAACTAAAGAAAAAGAGACATTTCTCAAGTTTAACTTGTGAAAATCAGTACGCTGCATTGGTTCGTTGTGGTCAAGAAAGAGTTGAGCCGAAAAGCAAAGCTCTTAATTTACCAGTCCATCTACTTTACTACCCTCACCTATGGTCACCAGCTGTGGGTGGTGACCGAAAGAATGAGATCGTGGATACAAGCGGCCAGATTTTGCCTATTGAGGAAGGCTAAAATAAGCTTCTTCAATAGGGTGGCTGGGAGGAGCTCTCCTATCCGAGTGGAGCTGTTGCTCCTCCGGGTCGAGAGAAGCCAGATGGGTTATTTCAGGCACCTGGTTATGATGCCTCCCGAGCGCCTCGCTGGCGATGTGTTTAGGGCGTGTCTCGGGAGGAGACCAAGATGTAGAACCTTGACCTGCTGTAGAGACTATGCCTTGCAGCTGGTTGGGAACACCTCGGGATCCTCGAAGGTGAGCTGGAGAATGCAGCCTGGGTGAGAGAAGACTGGGCTTACCGTTTGAACCAGTTGCTTCCTCAACTCGGCCCCGGATAAGCGGAAGACGCAAACGGAACGGAACATGTGAAAATGCAAAGATAATTCATATTAATGTCTTAAACAACCAATTTGCATGTTTTTGCTCGACTTTACACCAAAGTTTTGTGCAAATTGAAAAATTTTTGTAGAGACACGGACCTAATCTCATCCTTAACCGTTCCGTTCTGTTCTGCCATCTTTGCTTATCCGGGGCCAGGTCGTCGGGGCAAACAGCCTCATACGGGAAGCTCAGCCTTCTTTCACCCCAGCTGCATCCTCCAGCTCACCTGCAAGGATCCCAAGTCTTTCCCCAGCCAGCTGTGAGACATAGTCTCTCCAGCAGGTCCGGGGTCTGTCTTGGTCTCCCTTCACTGTAACATGCTTGAAACACCTCACAGGCGAGGAGCTCAGGGGGCATCCTGACCAGATGCTCGAACTACCCCATCTGGCTCCTCTCGACCTGGAGGAGGAGCGGGTCGACACCGAACTCCTCCTGGATGGCAGAGCTCCTCACCTGATCTCTAAGTGAGAGCCCAGCCACACTGCGGCGGAAGCTCATTTCAGCCGCTTGTATCCGTGATCTCATTCTTTGAGTCACCACCCACAGCTGGTGACCATAGGTGGGGGTTGGAACGTAGATTGACTTGTGAATCGAGTCGATCATCCTTAACCGAAATTTATTAAAAGATGACAGAACTTTTCAGTTAATCATTTTGCTTTTATTTCCTATTCAGTTAAACAAATAGTTTTTTTTGTTTTTCAAAATGCCGCAAGCATTAAGCTGTATGTTCTCAAATCCATTTACAAGATTTTTTTTGCATTGAGTTGCAATAAAAATAAATTTACTACCAGAACAAAACTGTGAAAGTCAAGATGGAATTGATGTGTGAAGATTTCAGAGTCCCAGTGGTCATCATGTATAGTTCGGGCTGTAGGGGAAAAACTTCAAGATTTATGTTTCTTTTAGTTTAGTCACTTCCAGGATGATCTGGCTTTACAACTTCAACTCTGGCTGAAGTGTTGAGGGGAAAAAGTTTGCCAAGGCCAGGTGGCACCGGACCACGGAGAGATTTAAAAGTCACCAATGTAATTATAAAATCAATACAGCAGTGAGCAGAAAGCTATAAAAGATGGAAGAGAAGTTGTCCTCAGTAGTGACCTAAAAGAGCATTCCTGCAGCTATTAATACACTTTAGCTGCAGAAGTTCACTTTATTTCTCTATAAAAGTCGCAATTGTGCGTAGTTTAAATCAGGGGGCCAAACTTTGTTTGATATAGAAGACCCATAAAGTCCAAATAAGTCTGTAACTAAAACAGATGATCTTAGAAATAAGAGAAAACCTAAAGTTGGCTCATAGAGTATCTGGGGGAGACGGTGGCTCACTGGTTAGAGCATTCGCCTGCAGATTGGAAGTCAACCGGAAGTTTGCAGGTTCGCATCACACTGAGTGCACGTCTATGGTCCTTGGAGAAGACACCTAACCCTGCGTTTTTCCCACTATTGGTGCCGTCATTGGCAGCCTGCTGTGGTGTAGGAGTGCAGCACACAAATTTCCCAGGTGAGGGATGAATAGAGTAAAAACAAAGAAAAAAAATTAAAAGTAGTTCATTGATGCAATTTTATTTGTAAATTAAACATTTTTTTGTCCTCATCAGCTGATTTGGGAATTAATTTATTATGATTATTAAACCCAAATTTGGGAGAAGATGGTGGCTCAGTGGTTAGAGCGTTCGTCCGTCGACTGGAAGTCAACCATAAGTTTGTGGGTTTGCATCCCACTGTCTTCGTTTGGTGGAATGAAACGAAGTAAATGTACTTCGTTACTGTACTTAAGTAAAAAAATTGTGTATCTGTACTTTACTTAAGTAAAATTTAAGACCGGTACTTTTACTTTTACTTCACTACATTTTTAGAGCAAATATCTGTACTTTTACTTCACTACTTTTTAAAAGTGTGTTTTACATTTTTCGTTACATTTTCTTTTTTCGAATTTGAAAAATACACAGGTTTTTTTTTTTTTTAGCGCACCTTAAAGCCGCATCGCCAAAATCAAAAGGAGCAGTTGATCGGGAGAAGAAGTCATGAATCGAGAAACATTTTCCGCATTCATTCAAAAAACTAACATCAAATATAATACAAATTAAAAAGAGTCAGAAGATCGTTGTTCGTTGTGTTTACTTCTAAATAAAAAGTTGAGCCATCATTACACAGAGTAGGGGCGGATCTAGAATTTTCCAAAGGGGGGTGGGGCTTTGACAAAGCCAGTATATAGTGAGTGGGGGCCTCCCCCCCAAAACATTTTAAAAAATAAGTATCATTTTCCTCCATTTTGGTGCCCATTCACTGGCCCTTCTGGAGGATAGCTTGACTTGTCCCCTTTCCTTTTATTTTATTCATTTATTTTTGTGGACCAAAAGAGGCGGGAGAGGGGGGGTCACACCCCTGCAAAGTATTTATCCTGGTTACCATGGTGACACCCTATAGCACAAAAAAAAACATTTGAATTATGATCGAATACTTTTACTTTTTACTTAAAAAGTACAATTTACACCAACTACTTTTGTACTTTTACTTAAGTAGATTTTTTTTTATTGGTATTTTTACTTTTACTTAAGTATTTTTTTTTTGCCTAATTATCTGTACTTTTACTTAAGTACAAAAAGTGAGTACTTCATCCACCACTGTGTCTAAGGTCCTCGGAGAAGACACCTAACCCCCTGTTTCTCCCACCATTGGTTCAACGTGTTTTGAGACTCATTACCAGCCGTTTAAATCTAAGACATGGATTGCTGAGTTCGTGCATCTGTTTAGTCTCTTATCAGCAGCTGCAGTGGCCTTTCCACTCACCTCACAACTCTCCAACACAAAAACATTGTTCCTCTCAAAGCCAAATGGACCTTATGAACAAACGGATGATAAAACCCACTTACTCCCACAGGCAATTCATCCCCACTGACCCATTTGTTTTCACAATCTGACAAGTGTGATTTAAGAAGTGCGGTAGGCAAGGAGTGGAGCAGTTACGTCTGGCTGCTCTTACCTGCTCCAGGGGCTCAAAGTTAGCCTCAACATCGCTTTCATGCTTCTTTTTACCCTGTCATCAAAGTTAGAGTGATGGATACATTTACATGCGATGCCTGGAAGGTCTAATGCACTACACAGATTTTGTCTTTTTTTTTTTTTTTTTTTTTTTGAGGGAATTGTTCTGCTTGAAGTGTCAAACTTATACAGAGGAAGCTATGAAGCATAAAATAATCGGCTTAAACACATGTTAAGCATGACTGAATGCGAATAACAAAATTCTAAAGACTTGGTGTTTAACAAACAAGTTTTAGATTAAGGTTGAATAAAACCATCTTTGGAAATGTAGTTTTTTTTTTTTTTTACACACTCTATTCATCCCTCATTGGGGAAATTTTTGTGCTTTGCACTCCTACACCGCAGCAGGCTGCCACAACGGTGCCAATGGTGGGAGAAACGGAGGCTAGGTGTCTTTTCCAAGGAAACTAGACGTGCACTCAGAGGGATGCGAACCTGCGAACTTCCGGTTGATGCTCTAACCACTGAGCCACCGTCTCTCCTATTTTGGCTTACTTGTTGGTTATTTATCAGCATTGACCAATAAGATCTTTAAGGCTCAAATGGAAATCTTTATGAGAAACTATAGTCCTTGTTATTATTGTTCCTCTGAATCTGATCATTTTCTTGCATCTTCTAGATGACCTGGGATGGGCAAACTTTTTGATTCACGGGCAATGTTGAGTTCCAACGTTTGACAAGGGGGCCAGAACAGGAGCAGAGGGATGGCATGCTTTGGTAACCACTAGATTAGACCAATAGAATGGCACGTTGGATTCTAAACAAATGCGCTAATTTTAGCTGTGCTCGGGTGAAATCTAGTGCGATAGTGCTGCAAAACGTGCATTCAGCGGCGCTAGGTTTAAAATCTAAGTGCTTGATGTAACATTTTGCTTGTTTTATCATCTAACATGCTTGTTTATGTGCGTGTATTGGCCCCGATGGCTTTCCATATCTGTGCACACTGTTTATTTTGACAGCGTGCACATCACAGACACACACACACATTTTAATAAGAGTAGTGTTGTTGTATCTTTGGCGCCATCTAGTGATGAAACATTTGAATTGCCGGGAAATAAAACATTGACAAGGTTTATTTATTTAATTTTTCAAGTTTGGCGGGACGGATTAAAACCTTTAACGGGCCGCATATGGCCCGCGGGCCGTACCTTGCCCATGCCTCTTCTAGACGTTTAGTTTCTATTGACAGAAATAAGAGAATATTTAAGAAGCACACCAGTATTCTAACCTGCTGGAGATAAAAGCATGCAGAAGTCTTCTTTAGTTTTAGACATTATTTCTTTAAGTGTAACAATACTTTTAAGATGGTAAATTGCTGATGTTTGAGATTCAATGTTCAGGTCTTAGGTTGCGTAGGTTTTAGTAAATGAGACTCGAAGTGACCACAGACGCTTTCTCGTTGCAAAAAATATGTAAATCTTGCTTATTTTGACAGAAAATGACTTAAAAAGCACAAAATGAGACTGAAATATTTTTCCTCCCCATCTTTTACAAACTTTTGCAAAGTAACTTGGTAGCTTTTCTGTTTATTTATCTTTTATTTCTCTCATTTTTCATCCTTTACTTTGAGTCCCTGTGAGCTTCTCATTAGTGGCCCAGTCAGGGTACAAAATGTTTTCCAAGCTGGAAAAACAAAATACATTAATTGCAAACTTCATGTTGGAATTTGAAGCGCCTATCTCATCAGCTCAGCTAACAGCGTTTGCTTCTGCTTGTCATGCAATCCTTATCAGCCTTTCAACTCCAAGTTTGCCTGAGCAGAGAACAAATCTGCATATTTCAGATCAAGGACAAGCTACAGTACGTGCAGCTAGTCAGCCATGATAAGAATCACCCCCTCTACCCCCGTATGAGCAGGGTGACTAAACAACATCTCCATCAGCTTTGTCTTTGCTTTGCTCTGATCGTTTTCTCCTGATGAAGGTTGAGATATCACATATCTAATTTCCATAGATATCCAAATGCACCTGCAGACACCGCGTACCTGAGTTTGGGACATGTGACGTGGTGTCATAGTGTGTGTGAGCTGTCATCATCAGCATGCATCCTGCTAGCTGTAACTAGGTCGTTGTTTTGCCGCCTGTGTTTCCTGTCAGAGGAGTGTTTTACCTCTTACAGCTGCACATTCACACCTACTTATTTATGACGGTGCAGGTGAAGTTTACATGCTGAGGTTAGATTAGGTTTTTGTCTGCATTCAATTTTTCTCTATTTGGAAGTTGTGTTTTCCTAGAGCAGCAGATTAAAGTCTGTATCTACTGTATGCTTTAAATCACACACATCCTACCGAGAAACGTAATATTTTTCTCTGATTCCACAGTTTTTTCCCGATAAAGCTGCCAGTAGATAAATAGATATTGAATCAGTGTTTCATGTCGTTTTTTTTCTCCTTTCTCTTTCCAGCGTCCTCACCTGGCCCTAACATCACGCTAGAGGGGCAGTACCACTGCCACCAGGGACCTGCAATCCCGTTAGACAAATTATGTGACTTCAACACGGACTGTCCGCGAGGAGATGATGAAGGCAACATTTGCCGTGAGTACCAACTTCAAACAGACCCAGATGTTTGTTTGCATTCTACACCATGGTTTCATTTTTACATGGTGATTAGCTGATCGCTTTTAAAGGGGTATTGCGAATTATTCTTAATGCATTTGTTCTTGACCTAGTAGCTGGAGTGAAATGACATTGAGCAGAGAATATAGCCACCTCTTTGTCATGCAGATAGATTCACACAATGGGTAGAGAGGTTCACTACATACCCACATTGTCACAGGGGGTAAAGGTAGCACCTAGGAGAAAAAAAAAAAAACACCTGGGGTAAGACATATAAGCACATAATGAAGTCATCGGCAAACATAGGATTACACGGAAGGTAGTGACTTTAGCTAGAAGATGATAGGAGGAGGTTCAAGATACCAATCTCTGGTCTGAAAACCAACCGGCAGAGGCCTGTGAAAAGGGAGTCAATACAAGACAGTCAGCTTTTTATTGGGGTAGCGCCCTAATTGCGCTCAACGGTCATGAGGCATCGTCGGACATCGCCGGGCTGAGGAATCCACCGTGTTTCCATCAGGATGAAGAACATCTATTGACTTATTGAGTAGAATAAGCTAATATTTAAACAATAATCTTAGACAGTTTGGATGCTCGTCTCCGGGGGAGGGATCTCTCTTTCGTGTGGATCCCCACGAGGTTTCTTATTTTTTCCCCATTGATGGGTTTTTTAGGAGTTTTTCCTCACTGAGAAGGAGAGTCTAAGGGCATAAATGTGCTAGTCTTGTTTAGTTAGCATTTGTTAGTTATTTTTCTTGCTGTGTATTTGTGTTTATACATTCCTCTTTTTCTTGTGAAGCCCATTGAGACCGAAATTCTGTGATTTTGGGCTAAACAAACAAATTGAATGACTCTGTTCACTTGTGTCGGTTGTAACCAGCTGATCAGATCGGTGGCAGTCAAACCTAATTCTTTCCGACACTAGCATCCATTTTTTTCCATATTTGTACCTGTTTTAATGAGTAGATCATTAACCACAGTCAATCTGCCATTTTGAACCCAAATGGCCTCCAAAACGACCTCCAGACTTTGGGTAATATTGCTTAGATTTATGAAAATATCCACGTGCTTCGCCACCTTTATAGGTTGCGTAATTGGTGCGGAAGTTGGCGTTCAATTGTTTGGTTTTTTTTGGCTTAAGTAGACTTTCTTACTGATCTATTCGTAATCTGTAACAAAGCTACTTTCAATCTGAACTCTGTCTCAGATTATGTCTCCAGACAGTGGCCCCAATCGTACTCCGCCTAATCTATTTAGAGGTGAGGATGAGTTAGCCTCTTTCAGGGGTGTAGTTCCTCCTAGTTCGTCAGTTTGCACAAAGCTTCTGATTCAAACCCAGCGGTGTATCACCTAACCTCCCCTGCATTGAAAACCACGCCAACGCAGATTTGCTTGGCTAGCATTTCTCACCCTTGACATATTCCATCGTTGTTATTTCTATCTCTTTGCACATTTGTTTCTGCCTTTCTGGGGGCTTATAGGAACGCCTGCCAAGTATGCTGACATCTTTTTCACAAGTCCCCCAGGCCGGATGGTTTGTGTGCAGTCTTTTTTTAGTCCTGCATGCATGCACACGGTTTTACATCGCCTTTGAGATGTATTGACACACGGTTCAGAAGCTTCACCCCACATCTTTTTAAGTAAAATAATAAGGTTGCAGTTTAATTCAAGAGTTTTTCACCCATATTAAACTGGCTCAAATTAATTTTCCAGCGCCTACAGAGAGGGTCAGCCTCCCATGTGCTGCTTATTAAAATGATGCCTACTCCCTTGTGTGTGTATAGGTTTGCTAACAATGGGAGCAGAAAGATAAGAGAGCAACGATAGGATGAAAATCCCTGCCGGTGATTCCCTTTCTACCGCACGACTTATCAATGCTAATTGGCCTAAGAGGTTTGCCCATGGGTATAAACTCTATTTGAATAAAATAAGTATGTGTGTAACATTTTGGCATCATTACCAGTTGTTTTAGTCGTTAAGTTCAATTCAATTGGTGTAAATATACGTCTACGCGTCTATAAATTTGAGATGTTTGGATAATTAATGAAGCAACAAAACCAGATGCCAACTGGTAGGTCTCAGAGAGAAAAGTTTAGCTTGGCTGCTCTCTCACCGGGAGCTTCATCATGATCAGTGAGCACTGAAGCGTGAATACCAGCTCTCATTAACTCCTCATCTCTATCACGCTAACAAATTAACAACTTTAATCCTTTTTAGAGCAAACATGGACCAATGATCTTATGACGGCGCCAATGGTGGGAGAAACGGGGGGTTAGGTGTCTTCTCCAAGGATCCTAGACGTGAACACACTGGGATGCAAATCCACGAACCCGTTGGCGAATGCTTTAACCACCGAGCCACCGTCTCCCCTCCAAGTTTATTGCTTACAATTATTATTTTCGTAAGCACAGTAAATTACTATGATGTGGAAACTGGCACAAACTTGACGCCCATCTTTTCAATCTTTCACAAGAAAAGTTTTGCAACTAATTAGCTGAATCTGACTTTTCTTTTTAAATTCTTCATAAATTATTTTGACGCTGATTTAAATCGAAGAGTCAAAAGAAGCAGGAAGAACGAACTTCACACACATCAGTCCCAAGGGTCTTGACATATAAATAAATTCAAATCTCAGAGGATCACCTTCAACATCCCACCAAATCATCCTCATGCACAAACACATCCTTTAACTCCCTTCAGGCAATTTCAGGCTGTCTAAATTCTTGAGGCACCCCGTTGCTTCCCATCTCTGCGGTTGTCCTGGCGAAGCATAGAAACTCTGCTTCAAAGGAGGAATTTAAAAAGGGGTGTGAGGTTCATTTTTAAGGGATTTCCCCAAATAAGCGCCCCATTTTGATGGATGATTTTTTTTCTAAGCTGAAGATAGAATGGCTGAGATTTAAAAATCTAAATATTCTGATAGATATTTTATAACTTTATGTAAAATAGAATCTGTAAATTAAAAATTTGGGGTTAAGCTAAAACAGTCCAAATAGCGGTTTAAAATTTTTTTTTTTTTTTTTTACTCACTCATCTATTCATCCCTCACCGGGAAAATTTGTGTGCTGCACTCCTACACCGCAGTAGGCTGCCACAATGGCGCTGATGGTTGGGGAAAGACAGAGATAGGTGTCTTCTCCAAGGACCCTAGACGTGCACTTAGTGGGATGCTAACCCTTGATCGACTTCTGGTCGGTGGGCGAGGTCTCTAACCACTGAGCCACTGCCTCCCCACTTTTTTTTTTTTTTTTACCTGTTTACCAGTTTCCTTCAGAAGAACGACACACACTGAGCAAGAAATTGAAATCACCTGAACCCAATTTCTTGCTTTGCAATTTTGTCTTGCATCTTGATAGTTTTAAGTGATTTGTGACCCAGATTAATTTAGAAAACTTTTCACGTTAATTCGTTTTAATCAACATGAACCGTGGATTTAAATTAGCATCATCACTATGAGCCACCATGTTTGCATCTGTCATAGTCCACATAGACGTTAGTGTGCTCTCACTCTGTTAAAAATATAGATAAATAAAAATAAAAACATGTCATCCACAGTGTTGCGTGCAGACCTCATTCTTTGGGATAAACATACATGCCACAGAAAGTGGGTTAAACTTTTTCCGTCATGTTTTTGCTGCTTTATTTTTAATTGGCTCTAAATAATTCTCCCTCAACTTTAAAACCAGTTACAGTGACTTTCAGAGATGGTTTAGGACCGAAGCTTTCAGAACTAGTTTATAAAAATGTGTCATTAGCAACACAGAACTTTAAATGAAACCACCAGCAGAAACGTTTGAGGTGCAGTAGTTAATGCAGATCCATATTTTCATAGTAAAAAATAAAAAACTGTGTTTACTTCTAACATATTATCATCTAAACTGTGATTTTTCACCTGTAAGGATTAAAAACTAAACCCCATTGGACGATACAGAATATTAGATACAAAATAGCTTTTCTGTTTCTAAATGTAATTAATTGCACACAAGCATAAAAAATTTTAAAAATAGAGTAACTAAGATACTGCATCGGTCCATCGTGGTAAAGAAAGAGCAGACCCGAAAAGCAAAGCTCTCAATTTACAAGTCGATCAACGTTCCTACCCTCACCCTCCGTCATCTTCCGCTTGTTCCAGGGCCGTATCGCGGGGGTAACAGCCTCAAACGGGCAGCCCGGGCTTCTCTCACCCCATCTGCATCCTCTGGCTCACCTGGAATGATCCCAAGTCATTCCCCAGCCAGCTGTGAGACATAGTCTCTCCAGCAGGTCCGTGGTCTGCCTCTTGGTGGGACATGCCCGCGAGGCACTCGGGGGGGCATCTTGACCAGATACCCGAACCACCCAATCTGGCTCCTCTCGACCTGGAGGAGGAGCATTTCGACACCGAGCTACTCCCGGATGGCAGAGCTCCTCACCCGATCTCTGAGTGAGAGCCCAGCCACCCTGTGGAGGAAGCTCATTTTGGCCTACCGTCACCTGTGCGAAAAAAGGAGATTGCGGATACAAGCGGCCGAAATGAGCTCTAGACTTACTCCAGGTCGACAGAAGCCAGATGGGGTGGTTCGGGCATCTGGTCAGAATGCCTCCCGAGCGCCTCGCTGGTGAGGTGTTTCGGTCACATCCCACCGAAAGGAGACCAAGAGGAAGACCCTAGACCTGGTAGAGAGAACATGTCCCACAGCTGGCTGGGGAACGACTTGGAATCCTTCCGGGTGAGCTGGAAGATGCAGCCTGTGTCCTGTCTGAGGCTGTTGCCCCCATGACCCGGCCCCGTAAAAGCGGAAGACGACGGAACGGAACGAACAGAACTAATCCCTATAGCAACCAACTTTGACCATAATTTGATCATAATTATTGCTCAGCTATTTTTTTAAATCGTTTTATTGATTATTTTTTAATTAATACTTACAATTTATTTCTATAAAATTAACAAAGAAGTCATGTTATTCAAACATGTCGCCTCAGAATGACTTTGATTGTAAAGAAAAAAAAAATTGTGAGGAATTCGATCTGCTGCATTCTACAAACATGAATGTTTTGATTGTAGATTTAAATAATTTGATCCATAATCCCAGTCCAATGTACACTTTAAGAGTTTTTTAAGAATTTTTTTCTCCAAGAAGGAGGCTCTAAGAACCTGCATGTCCTGGTTTTGTTTGGTTTAATTTATTTTTTAATGTGCTGATTGTGTTTCTCTCCAATTAACTGTACGTGAGGCTGTTTAAGATAATTTTGTTGTGAAACTGGGCCAAAAAAATCAAGTTGAATTGAACACAAATAGTAAATTAAAAATTTTAATTAGCTTCTTATTTATTTTTCCAGCCAACTCTCATTTTTGCAGCTTGTTTTTCATCCTGATTTTATGTCCAGTTTAAAGAATAATTTTTATTAATTTATCAACTTTTTTTCGTCCTTTGAAAATGTTCATTTTCTGTCGATGTTTTTCTGCTGAAGAAACATTCACTGATATTTTTGGCAGCTTTTAACATTTCTGGTTTGTGAGTCTGCACGTTGAAGATGTTTCCTAGCTGAACAGCTAATTAGGCCTAAAAAACAAACACGACGCCATCCATTTACAATCCTGTCGGTCACAACTATTTATCAACAGATTACAACAATTTTTTTAAAATCTAGTTAACTTTTGTTTTGATTAAATACAAGTTTTCTTCGTCTAAACATTATTCTGCATCAAAAAAAGTTACGTTTTTTAGGACTTTGTTTTAAAAGTTGAAGAACTTGAAGACCGATAAAGTCGTAGGAAACATTTGTATTGATCTAAAAAGTCCGATTAAAGTCTCAATATTTTAGTTCAAAACATCAAAAATCTTTTATTTTCTAGATTAATTGGGTTTGTTTTTTTTTTTTTTTTTTTTAGTTGAAGAGTACGTCTTAATTTTTGTTTCATCTTCTGATCCAATTTTCACTAAAAGATGCAGGGGTGCCGGAGCCTAGCTTGAATGATTTCTGGAGAGAGGCGGGGTACATCCAGTACAGGTCACTAGTCTGTCACACACACACACAAAGTAGTTCTCACAGTCACCTTCATATCCATCCATCGGGGTTGCGAGGGATGCCGGAGCACTTCCTGGCTGATTCAAGGCAAGGGGCAGGGTACACTCTGAACTAGTCGCCAGTCTGTCGCGGAGCCACACACATACAACCATCCACATTACTAGGGGCAGTTTGGCACCAGCCAATAAACCCAGCATGCATGTTTTTGGATGGTGGGAGGAAACCGGAGTACCTGAAGGAAACCTACGCAGACATGGAGAACATGCAAACTCCACACAGAAAAGACAGTGTTCCAAGCTTTGACCCCATCCGGGACTTGAACCCACAACCTTCTTGCTGTGAGGCCACTGTGCTACCCACTGCGCCACCGTGCCACCTAAACAGTAATTCTTACTGGCAATTTTCTGGCAACAAATCAACCTAACATGCTTGTTTTTGGAGGGTGGGAGGAAACTTGGAGGAAACCGACACATACATGGGGAGAACATGCAAACTCCACACAGAAAGCAAGCCTCATGCCCACTCCGGGACTCGCATCCCAACCTTTTTGCTGTGATCCCACGATGAAGCCACGTCTTAAGTAATTCTGTACTTTTAGATCAAAACATTTTAGACTCATTTCATCCATAAAATATAATCAGATCCAGTCTTTTATTCAATTTTATTTGAACCTGCTGGATTATCAAATAAAATATTTAAATACAAAGAAGGAGCTGATCATTTAGAAGAAATCTTCAGAGAAGTCTTGAGCAGAAGTTTAAAGATACTCTAATAAAAGATTTCTGTCTGAATTTTGCCTTCAATAATGTAATTTATTACATACATGACAGAATAAAATATAACTGGAAAATCGTTAAGTGGGTTTCTGTCCTACTTACGACTCAGAAAAGATATGAACTCATGTCCCGATGAGTCACAACTCAATCAGATTATTCTAACTTCTACCATTTAAAAAAAAAAAAAAAAGTCTTTTAGTAAAACTTTTAAATAAAATCTCACAAGACGAGCACTAACGTTTCTTTTGGGTTTAGTGTGTATTGGGGTTTTCTCAAATTAAAATAAGAATAATATAAACCAGGGGGGCGGCACGGTGGCCTTACAGCAAGAAGGTCGTGGGTTCAAGTCCCGGGTGGGGACGAGGATTGAAACCTTGGCCTTTCTGTGTGGAGTTTGCATGTTATCTTCAGGTCTGCGTGGGTTTTCTACATGTTCTCCAGTTTCCTCCCACCAGCGGCGACTGGTGGTAAAAAAACTGGGAGGCGCATATTTTTCAAACACACACAAATTTTTTTTTAGATATATTATATAAAAGTATATATAAATATATATATAAGAATAAATATAAAATTATTTGTGACAATATGCGTCTGTTTTTGGTGACTTCTTCATTATGTTTCCTTATGCCAGTTCGGTAGCCTTCATTTAATTGTGCCAGGATGTTACTACTGCCAAAAACACCTAGCTTATAGCTACTATCAAGATGGGTGCGGCATGTTTCATGACGTTTGCACTTTTTAGACAAATGCTTCAAGTCACTCACCCCTGTTGATATCCACACCTTTTCAGTTGCTGCTGAACTAAACAATAAGCAGGGGAAACAAAAAAAAAGTGTTTCTCATCCAGTTAGCCACCGCCACTTTTCATAGACCTTCATTATCCTCTCACATAAAAGCGGCCGCGATCTCCACTGTTATTTTGCACAGTCAAATCTGGGGTGTCCGGTCCAAGCTCCTTCACTCTTCTTTTTTCTTCTTTAGAACGCTTAGAAAATGGATTCTGTAGAAGGGACGACACTGAATTCTCTTTAAAAAAAACCCTAGCATTGTTAACAACTGAACTAGCTTCCGACGCCATGATGAAGACTCCCAGAATTCCGCAGGGAAAAGAAAGGGCGTGGCGGGAGATTTATAGGTCAGCTTATAGCTAATTGATTGGTTCATGTAACAGACTGACAGAGAGGATAACCTATCACACACCCGATGGGCGGAAAATATCTGCGCCCCGCGGGCGTGCATATGGTTTGCAATACACATGAATGGGAAAAAATTTAGAGCTGACGTCACGTTTTTTCCATAAAAACCGGAAGCCACATACACACTAATACGTTTTCCTGGTAGGGCGTGCATACCCCACGCCCTCGTTCCGGTTTGCACAGGAAGTAATAAAATAAAATAAAACGGTGTAAAACATTATTAAAATGCATGTAATCTTCACACTCGACAGTTTTGCATACTTATAAACACATACATGTTTATATATGTACTATATATAGATATATATGCATATATATTTTTTGGTGATCAGGTCGGGGGTGCGGCGCCCCTGCGCCACACTTCACCAGCCGCCACTGCCTCCTACTCTCCAAAAACATGCATGCTAGGTTGATTGGCTGGTGCCAAATTGCCCCTAGGAATGAGTGTGTGTGTGTGTGTGTGTGTGTGTGTGTGTATGTGTGTGTGTGTGTGTGTATGTGTGTGTATGGTTGTATATGTGTACGCTGCCCCTCGTCTTGAATCAGCCGGGATGGGCTCCGGCACCCTCGCAACTCCGTAGGGGAAAGATGGTTAAGAAGTTCATGATAAACCAGGGGTTGTAATCATGAAGTTCGTGAGGTAAATTTGGCCAATTAAAGGGTCCAATTTGGTAAAGACAAAAGAAAAAAAAAGTGGCAAAAGCGCCTCTGGCAAAAAAGTAACCTCCTTACGCCATCGGCTGCACTTATTTTGGCTTCCATTTTAATATTCTTTATTAATCCCTCACCGGGAAATTTATGTGCTGCATTTCACCGCAGCAGGCTGCCACCTATGGCAGCGCCAATGGTGGGAGAAACAGGGGGTTAGGTGTCTTTTCCAAGGACCCTAGACGGGCAATCAGTGGGAGGCAAACCCGCGAACTTCCGGTTGACTTCCGGTTCATGGGCGTGCGTTCTAACCACTGAGCCACCATCTCCCCCCCATCTATTGACTTCTTTAGATATTCAGCTGTAGATTAGAATAAGCTAATATTTAAACAATATTTTTTGACACATTGTTTGCTCGTCCCGGTGGAGGGATCTATCTTTCACGTGGATCCCCATGAGGTTTCTTATTTTTTCCCCACTGATGGGTTTTTTAGGAGTTTTTCCTCACCGAGAAGGAGAATTTAAGTGCGTTAATGTGCTAGTCTTGTTTAGTTAGCATTTGTTAGTTATTTTTCTTGTTGTGTATTTGTGTTTATACATTCCTCTTTTTTCTTGTGAAGCACATTGAGACGGAAATTCTGTGATTTTGGGCTAAAAAAATAAAATTGAATTGAATGTTCTGCATTAATTCAATAATGACAAATTTATTCGGTAATTGAAAGATTTATTAATTATTCAAATAATTGATACATGTACCCTAATTTACTTGTTCGCTTTGCTTGAATTTAATGTAATTCATTAATTAGTGTTCAGATTTTTTTCTTGTCCAAATGATGAACAAGCATAGATTTTATTCCATAACCTATTGAGGTCGTTTTAACAGGACCAGTAGCGTACTGACTTTTTGATGTCATCAGTGGTTGAACTCCAATTGAACCATTTTTTTCTCTGATTTTCTTGTGATTGCTCCCAGAAAATCTCAAGTCAACATGTTCGTAGTGTTTTTTTTTTTCTGTACCCTTTCATTTTTACTTCTTCCATCCTGTTAGCCCAGTCAGACTGACTGAACACCACTTCTCCTTCCCAATTTTCCCCTGCAGACAGAAGGTCGGACCATCCATTAGTCTTCGCCCCCCCATGCTTCTATCCTTTTCGCCTTTCCTGTCACTTAGCCCCTCGATCACCAGTCCCAGCCCTGTCCTTTTTATCCTTGGATAATTCTCCACTTTTCCATCTCTTCCTCAAATCATCTTTTCTTTTTTTTTCTCAGGCCGCTTTCTGAACGGCAGCTACTGCTCTTTTGAAGAGGGTGAGTGCAGCTGGATGCCGATCGCAGGCCGCGGCCTCTCCTGGAGGAGGATCCTGTCACCAGCCAAAGCAACCAGGCAGAGCTGTCCTCCATCAGGTAGCTCCTACACTCGTCCTCTGAGAGATAATGACCACTGTTCAGATGATCAGATGATGGGAAAACTTATTTGCAGGCTCTCTTAGTGAGGTGGAAGCCTCATTAAAACAGACTTCAAAGAGATGAATTTGACATAAAAGCCAGCAAGGGATTTTTTTTTTTTTTAAGTAGGAGGTAACATGAATTTAACCTTCGGCATCAGAAACTGTTGATATGAGTCATCGTTAGGTTTTTAGTTCAAAGATAAAGATCAAAATCAAGCTGGTCATGAAAGATTTGCAAGCCTTGCTTTTGTTGTGAGACCACCAAAGCAAACACGAGAGTGTTACAAGTCCTCTGTGGCGTTTAAAGGAGGGGGTGGGGGGTTCAGTATGTTGTTTGTGTCCTTTTATTTTAAATGAGTGCTGTGACGCTAACCTGAAAAATACTTGACCCATGTTTAGTGGTCTCTTTCGAATCGTCTATGTTTTAATGCTAAAATTCCTGTATAATAATTATGATGTAATATCAAAGGTATTTTACAGTGCATTCCCCCCTCCTCTCGCTCCTCGCTTAGACCCACCCACTGGGCGTGTAAACCTTGCCTTAGGCTACTAATAAAGTGCATCAAGTTACCAGAACTAATGGGTATTCTGTTTTTCTCATTAATAAT
This sequence comes from Neostethus bicornis, assembly GCA_902685375.1. NCBI lineage: Eukaryota > Metazoa > Chordata > Actinopteri > Atheriniformes > Phallostethidae > Neostethus > Neostethus bicornis. Next base: position 4,695,653 of record LR738552.1, read on the forward strand.
TTGATGCATTTAGATTAAAACTTAACTCCCTGTTGAGAGGAGGGACTGAGCCTGAGCAGAGCACATGCACTACTGCTGAAAAATACTTCCCACTTATTTTAGAATTTGGACGTGGTGGAGAACAAAAGGCATGGCCAAGAACTTGTTGTTTGAAAATTAGACAGAAAAGCTTGCAATTTACTCCGACATATACATGAATATTTTAATGTTTCTGAAAACATTCAGGCATCGTTAAGACCTCCAAAAAGTTAGTTTTGAATGAAACCCTTCTTTAACATGAGGATTGATCGGTACATTCTAATGGATCGCAACGTTGTACCGAAAATAATTGATTTTACAGTTTTACACAGATGACGTCTCGCTGGATCGATTTGCTGCCGAATGTGAAGCGGCCGGGATGGGAATTAGCGCCTCCAAATCCAAGACCATGGTCCTCACCCGAAAAAAGGGTGGAATGCCCCCTGCGGGTCAGGGACAGGGTCCTGCCCCAAGTGGAGGAGTTTAAGTATCTCGGGGTCTTGTTCACGAGTGGGGGAAGGATGGAGCAGGAGATCGACAGGCGGATCGGTGCGGCATCAGCAATAACTAGGACGCTGCATCGGTCCGTCGTGGTAAAGAGAGAGCTGAGCCGAAAAGCAAAGCTCTCGATTTACAAGTCGATCTACGTTCCAACCGTCACCTATGGTCACCAGCTGTGGGTGGTGACCGAAAGAATGAGATCGCGGGCACAAGTGGCCGAAATGAGCTTCCTCCGCAGGGTGGCTGGGCTCTCACTCAGAGATCGGGTGAGGGGCTCTGCCATCTGGGAGGAGCTCGGTGTCGAGCCACTCCTCCTCCAGGTCGAGAGGAGCCAGATGGGGTGGTTCGGACATCTGGTCAGGATGCCCCCCGAGCACCTCGCGGGCGGGGTGTTTTGGGCACGTCCCACTGGGAGGAGACCAAGGAGCAGACCCCGCACCCGCTGGAGAGACTATGTCTCACAGCTGGCCGGGGAACGACTTGGGATCCTTCCGGGTGAGCTGGAGGATGCAGCCGGGGAGAGAGAGGCCTGGGCTACCCGTTTGAGGCTGTTGCCCCCGCGACCCGATCCCGGAACAAGCGGAAGATGACGGAATGGAACGGAACACAGATGGTGTTCTAGTCTCTAGAAAAATGTAACTAATAATTATAACCCTACTCATGAGTAATTTTAGAACCAGTTACATTAGTACTTTTACCAAATATTTTTCCCCAATTATCTGTACTTTTACTTCAAAAGGCGAACGCTTCATAAACATTGTTGGGTTTTGTTTTGGTTTTCATGCCATTTTATGTTTGCAATGACTGATAAAATGCTCTTCTGTTTGCTTCATGTGTACACATCAGGTGCTACGTTCACTGTGGAAGGAGGTCAGTCTAAAAGTCAACGAGGTTCGGCTTTACTGAGGAGTCCACTTTTCCCCCCTCCTCTCAGAAACTCCCCTTGCACGGTAAGACTTTCCATCCTTAACCAGATTACGATGACCCAACATAAATAAATGTTTAAGTACGATGTACTTGTGTTTCCCATCTAAATGGTCTTATATGAGACTGATCACTTCACACCACTAAGTAAGACAGAGTACGTGTGTGAATGAGAGGGATCCAAATGGAAAAGTGAGGTTACAGGGAGAAGAGATAAAGAAGGTGGAAGATTTTAAGTATCTAGGATCAACAGTCCAGAGCAATGGAGAGTGTGGAAAAGAGGTGAAGAAGCGTGTGCAGGCAGGCTGGAACGGGTGGAGAAAAGTATCAGGTGTGATGTGTGATAGAAGAGTTTCAGCTAAAATGAAAGGAAAAGTGTACAAAACCGTGGTGAGAGCGGCCATGCTGTTTGGTCTAGAAACAGTAGCACTGAAGAAAAGACAGGAAGCAGAGATGGAGGTAGCAGAGATGAAGATGCTGAGGATCTCTCTGGGAGTGACCAGGATGGACAGGATCAGAGGAACAGCACATGTTAGAGGTTTTAAAGTCTGAGAGGCCAGACTGAGATGGTTTGGACATGTGCAGAGGAGAGAGACCGAGTACATCGGCAGAAGGATGCTGGATCTGGAACCACCAGGAAAGAGGCCTAGAGGAAGACCAAAGAGGAGGTTCATGGATACAGTGAAGGAAGACATGAAGATAGTTGGTGTGACCGAAGAGGATGCAGCAGATAGGGTTAGATGGAAGAAACTGACTTGGTGTGGCGCCCCCTAAAGGGAAATGCCGAAAGGAAAAGAAGAAGATGACTTCACACCACTACGATCCCACAAACAATAATCCCAATCAATTCATTCCTGAGAATGAACAATGTTGGAAAATCCACAGCCTTATTGTAGTTTTATTTTTCCGTTCCGTCGTTTTCCGCTTCTTTAATTAAATCCAAAATTTCATACCTGATTAGCAGCAGCGAGACCTAAAATAATTTTGCATATTCATTACCTGAAAAACATCTAGGCAATATTAAACTTGTCCAAATTTTATCATCCTGTTTATTTCACATATATTTTTACCAATTTCTTTATGAAGTTTGATACGGTCAAACACGTTAGAAATGATAATAATCTTCTGTCTCCAGAATTGAACGATATTTGGAGCTCTTTTTGTTTCAGAAAAGTATTTTGGTCTTTTTTTTTTGGGAGAAGGGAGTCTGTTGAAGATATTTCAGGTGTTTGGGATTTTTATTCAATAATTTTAGGATTTTGACGCATCGGAGCACAACGTTCCTATTTTAATTGAACTTTTATTCAACCTGAGCTCTGAAATAAGCTGTGAATCATAACTAGACTGAAGGTCTAAAAGATTTTGCTCCCAAAAATTTGAAACTTTTTGAAAAAAGCAGTGTTTAAAACGTCTTTATAAAACTTGTAATAAATCCTTATTGCGTGGCAACAGAAAACATGGGCTGTGGTTTAGAATCAGAATCAGAATCAGAATCAGAATATACTTTATTGATCCCACACAGGGGAAATTTGTGTGTCACAGCAACAACTTTCTATCTGCTAAGTGAGTCGTTGTAGAGCCCGATCACGTACGGAAAGAGAGACCTCCGGTAACGAGATGTTCTCGAGCGGAGCTGTCTGAGCCTCTTGGAGAAGGAGCTCCGCTGTTCGTCCAGGAGTGGGTAGAGAGGATGGTCATGGTTTTCCATGATGGATAAAAGTTTGTTCAGTGACCTCCTCTCTACCACTGCCTCAAGTGAGTCCTGTTTGCTGCCAATGACAGAGCCAGCCAGTCTGATTAGTTTATTCAGTCTGTTGGTGTCACTGGCTGCGATGCTGCTCCCCCAGCAGATGACAGAGAAGAACAAGGTGCTGGCCACCACAGACTGGTAGAAGGTCTCCAGGATCTTGCCGCACACATTGAAGGACCTCAGCTTCCTTAGAAAGTAAAGTCGGCTGCAAGTCTTCTTGTACACAGCAGTACTGTTGCTCCTCCAGCTCAGTCTACTGTCGATGGTCACTCCAAGGTATTTGTACTCCTCAACCACCTCCACATCTCTACCCAGAATGCAGAGCGGCTGCAAAGCAGTCCTCCTCCTCTTCCGGAAGTCAATCACCATCTCCCTGGTCTTGTCCACATTGAGGAGCAGGTGATTCTCTCCTGCCCACACCACAAAACCATCCACCACCCTCCTGTACTCCTCCTCCTGCCCACCACTTATACACCCTACAACTGCAGAGTCATCAGAGAATTTCTGTAGGTGGCATGAATCGGAGTTGTGCTGGAAGTTTAGTTTAGTTTAAATTAATCTTTTTCTGACCTAAATTCAAACTTCTTTCTTTTTACAAATCTTATCAATAGACGAAGGGTTACACAGCTCCTCAGTGTCTACAAATAAAAGACCTACACATGAAGTGTTTTATTTTCTAAAACATTTTACCACAATAATTGATTTACGGTAATCAGATAAGAGAACCAGTCCCAGAGAAGAATCCAGTCCACTCCAGATTTATTTATTTTATTTCTCTTTTTGTAAGTCGCTGCCCCTCAAGGTATGAGATAAACATTGCACAGCATTGTAACCTTTAACCCTGAACATGTTTCTGTAGAAAATATATCACGAAGCCAAAGAAGAGCCGCAGGGATAAAAGCAGTGGAGACAATAGAAAGGTCAGAGGGTCAGAAAATAAGATAATCAGATGATTTATGGACAAAAGAATGTATTATTTCTGAACCATATTGCTTGTGTATGTGAGGGAGGTACGAGGAGGGAGTTGCACCATGCATTTAACTCCTCGGCCTTCAGAAGTGCTCCATCTGCATCAAATTAAAATAATGAAATAATAAAATTGTTATGATGTAGAAGAAGGAGGAGGAAGAACCAAATGCAAGACAAATAACGGGATTTATTAACAAAAAGTCCAGCAAGGCTGTAAAACAAAAAAGCACAAGAGTAACACAAAGAATTGTCTTTAGGTCTTTAAGTAAAAAATATATATAACTCAGAGTTCAAGGATATAACTTGGTCGGTCAGTCAGCCAGCCAGGAAGGAAGGAAGTCATGGTTGGAAGGGATGATGCTGACCCAACACAGAAGTCATGGAAGACTGCCTTTAAATAGGCATCAGGCTAACAATGCAAAGATGATTAGCATCAGGCAAACGACAACATGTGTTTGGGATCAGGCTGGAATCCAGGAGAGGGAAGAAGGTCCAGGGCTCCCTCTGGTGGCAGCTGAGGGGGATAATGACAAAAATGAAGCATACTGGCAGCACGGTGGCGCAGTGGATAGCACAGTAGCCTCACAGCAAGAAGGTCGTGGGTTTGAGTCCCAGGTGGGGACGAGGCTTGAAACACTGTCCTTTCTGTGTGGAGTTTGCATGTTCTCCCCGTGTTTGCGTGGGTTTCCTCCGGGTACTCCGGTTTCCTCCCACCCTCCAAAGACATGCATGCTAGGTTGATTGGCCGGTGCCAAATTGCCCCTAGGAATGAGTGTGTGTGTAAATGGTTGTAAGTATGTGGCACTGCGACAGACTGGCGACCTGTTCGGTGTGTACTCTGCCCTTCGCCTTAAATTAGCCGGGATGGGCTCCGGCACCCACCGCAACCCCGAAAGGGACAGAAGGATAAGAAGATGACTGACTGACTGAACCATACTGAAAAACCATACAGATGTTAAATTCATACAAATTCTTGGGCATCACAGATTGCCCGCAACACACAAAACCATCCATAATGATTTTTTAAACCTCAACAGTATATAAAAAATAACATTTAACTGATCACAAACTTGGATTATCTGAAGATAAAACCCATTTGTATTTCTGCACAAGTTTTTAGAAATCTTCCATATCACTCGGAAGTCTTTACTTTGTTCAACCTTTTTCAAAAGTTCTTCTTGAAGATTACTTTGGAAGTAAATCAATCGCTAAATATTTAAGTTTTTTCTCCGTCAGTCCAATTAGTTGATAAAAAACAGTTTTTTCAGCAGCAAAACATGCAGTATTTCCATTCACTTTTTCCGCCATTGACGTTTTTCCATAGCTTAGTGGCAACAATGTCATATATTGGCTGGAATGTAATGATCCAAATCCTTCAGTGTGACCCACACAGAATGGAAAAAGCTGTGATCAGAGAAGCTGTGAAAAGAAATGTTCGGACCATTTGGAAATATTTTCCGTTCCATTGTCGTCTTCTGCTTGTTCTGGGGCCGGATCGCGAGGGCAACAGCCTCAAACGGGAAGCCCAGGCTTCTCTCACCCTGGCTGCATCCTCCAGCTCGCCCGGAAGGATCCCAAGTCGTTCCCCGGCCAGCTGTGAGACATAGTCTCTCCAGCAGGTCCGGGGTCTGCCCCTTGGTCTCCTCCCGGTGGGACGTGCCCGAAACACTTTGCCCACGGGGCGCTTGGGGGCGTCCTGACCAGATGCCCGAACCACCCCATCTGGCTTCTCTCGATCTGGAGAGGTGAGGAGTGAGGGGTGAGGAGCTCCTCCTGGATGGCAGAGCTCCTCACCCGATCTCTGAGTGAGAGCCCAGCCATCCTGCGAAGGAAGCTCATTTCGGCCGCTTGTATCTGCAATCTCGGTCATCACTGGAAACATTTTTCCAGTGATGACCGAAAGATTTTGATATTTTATAAATATTAATTGGTGAAATATAATTAACACCCATGTTCAGACATCTTTCAGACTTCCAGAGAAGACTTTTAAGGCATCTCAGACTTACCACTGATATATAGTGTTAATTAGATTAGCCATAAAAGTCGTACACAATGTGACACTTTCCCTACCTATGGTAAAACGGTCTCCATGTTATTGACACGGTTTTCCATCGACAGTCACAAAGCAAACATTACAAGTGTTGCTATGGTTACGCAAGCATCTGTTCTGTTTAAACAGAGAAATAAAAATGATGTTTTCAGCACTGAAATCGCTGTAAGGGGATTTGTTCACGAGCTTTAAAATTCACACACCCCATGTTTAAACCCTGTGACCACATGCTGAGTGTTGTTTCATTAAAAGCCGTCTGGTCCCCACACACCGCTCAGTCTATGTATTGATTTGTACCAAAGCATGCTTTAGCTGCACAGTTTGAAAAACAAAAACCCAAATTATGATCAAGATTGAATTCATTTCGACTAATGAGAACTGAACAGATGGTTGTACCTGATTAATCGCAGCACAGTTTCCAGTTCTTTGTTCCCTCGGCTGATAACACATTTGGCTGGTTTACTTCCATTCTGATGTCAGGAGAAGATGCTGAGGTTTTTATAAGCTGACAAACTTGCTCTACCTCAAAGTTTTCCCGTCTAACTTCATGGAAAGTTCTGTGCTTTTTAAACTGACTGTACATACTGTATGTATTTCTATCTTCGGCAGGTGCGGTTCTGGCTTTGTTCTGGAGGTCTACCGAAGGGTTCGCTGTCGTTGTGGATCATGGAGAACAGCACGGGTCCTGATGAGAAGCAGAAGCTTTGGCAGTCGGCCAGGGAGCAGAAATCTGAAGGAGGCTGGAAGATCGTCTCAGTTCCTCTTTATGGATTAGCAGACTGGTAAGACCAATCAAATGACTGGTAGATTATATTATGTCGGGGCTGTGGGTAGGAATGTTGTTCAGTCTAGTAATCCCTTAAAATATCTTCAACATCCCATTTTTTACTCTAAATTTCATGACTGTATACATGTTGATTGAAAACGACTTGAGAAATCAAATTTTCCAAAACCACATAAACGCACTGCTGTTTTACAAGCAATCAGTCTACAAAACACAACCCAGTAAGAATTTGCAGATTTACAAGACATAATAATTAAGATTAAATTCTTTAACTTATTTATGCTTAAAGGGACAGATTAAAAGTGGTGGAACATAACGAAGTAAATGTACTTCGTTACTGTACTTAAATAAAAAATTGTATATCTGTACTTTACTTAAGTAAAATTTAAGACCGGTACTTTTACTTTTACTTCACTACATTTTTAGAGCAAATATCTGTACTTTTACTTCGCTACTTTTTAAAAGTGTGTTTTGCATTTTTCGTTACATTTTCGTTCAGGAATTTGAAAAATACAGAAATTTTTTTAGCGCATCTTGAAGCTGCATCGTCAAAATCAAAAGGAGCAGTTGATCGGGAAAAGAAGTAATGAATCGAGGACCAATCAGAATTGAGAGTAAACATTTTCCGCATTCATTCAGCACCGAAATAATCAAATATAGCACGAATAGCACGAATTAAAAAGAGTCAGAAGATCGTTGTTCATTGTGTTTACTTTTAAATAAAAAGTTGAGCCATCATTACACAGAGCAGGGGCGGATCTAGGATTTTCTAAAGGGGGGGCATTGACAAAGCCAATATAAAGTGACTGGGTGCCTCCCCTCCAGAACGTTTTAAAAAATAAGTGTCATTTTTCTACATTTTGGGGGCCCATTTGCTGGCCCTGCTAGGGGGATAGCTTGACTTGTCCCCTTTTCTTTTGTCTTTTTTTTTTTCGTGGACCAAAAAAGGCGAGAGAGGGAGACGGGAGGGGGTCACGCCCTGCAGAGTATTTATTTGTGACCCTTTTACTTAAAAAGTAAAATTTTCACCAATTACTTTTGTATTTTTACTCAAGTAGATTTTTGTATTGGTACTTTTACTTAAGTATTTTTTTTTGCCTAATTATCTGTACTTTTACTAAAGTACTAAAAGTGAGTACTTCATCCACCATTGCAGATTAGGAAGACTAATTAGTAGCATGGAGTCCTCGAGCAACAGGCAACCAGGGAGACCTGGCTCGAAGGGATGGTATGACCCAACAGGGAAGTCTGGGGTGACTGCCCTTAAGTAGCTGGCAGGGTGCACAGATGTGTGGAATCTGTAATCATCCTCAGATGACCCTAATCAGGTTGATGAGTAACATCCAGGGCTCCCTCTGGCGGCAGGAGAAGGGATCGTGACAAAATTGGGTGCTCAGTGTCTTGCTCAAAAATACCTCAGCATGAATTCCGGGCAGGGATTTGAAACAAGAACCGACCTGTTACAGGACGGTCACCCTGCCCAGTGAGCCATCTTTTGAGGGAGATAGTTTTTCTGTGCATCGGGATGAGCACACTTTGTCTCACTTATTCAGTGGTCTTTTTGCCATATAAATCATAATTTCGCAAGTCATCATAGTGGGCGTAAAAGGCTTAAAAAGAAGTTCTTTTTTTTGGAAATTATGTCGTACTCTGCTTGATGTGGTCCTGTTGGTTTCATCGGACTGCAATCTCCAGCTCTCACTGGATCGATTTGCTGCCGGGATGGGAATTAACGCCTCCAAATCCGAGACCATAGTCCTTGCCCGGAAAAGGGTGGAATGCCCCCTTCAGGTCAGGGTCCTGCCCCAAGTGGAGGAGTTTAAGTATCTCGGAATCTTGTTCATGAGTGGGGGAAGGATGGACCGTGAGATAGACAAGCGGATCGGTGTGGCGTCAGCAATAACTAGGACGCTGCATCGGTCCGTCGTGGTAAAGAGAGACCTGAGCTGAAAAGCAAAGCTCTCGATTTACAAGTCGATCTACGTTCCAACCCTCACCTATGGTCACCAGCTGTGGGTGGTGACCGAAAGAATGAGATCGCGGATACAAGCGGCCAAAATGAGCTTCCTCTGGAGGGTGGCTGGGCTCTCACTCAGAGATCGGGTGAGGAGCTCTGCCATCCGGGAGGAGCTCGGTGTCGAGGTGCTCCTCCTCCAGGTCGAGAGAAGCCAGCTGGGGTGGTTCAAGCACCCCAAAAATCTAAAAAAACCTACAACAAATTAAAGATGAGGAGCCGAGGAGGGTAGAATTTTTCTGCGAGCGCCTCGCTGGTGAGGTGTTTCAGGCATGCCCCACCGGGAAGAGAGCAAGAGGCAGACCCTGGACCCGCTGAAGAGACCATGTCTCACAGCTGGCGGGGGAACGACTTGGGATCCTTCCCAGGTGAGTTGGAGGATGCAGCTTGGATGAGAGAAGCCTGGCCTTCCCGTCTGAGGCTGTTGCCCCCTGCGACCCGGCCCCGGATGAGCTGAAGATGACAGAATGGTACGGAATGTCATACGATTTGGCATCATTTGTAACTTACAGAATCTCAAATGGTTACAATAGAAACTTCACATTTAAAGATTTGTTTCGTTCTTTGAAAATTGTTTCATGTTTGTAGTTAGTACTAAGTAACTATAGGCAGTTTCATTCAAATCCCTTTTGTGGCTACAGTGCCATCCCTTTTTGGGAGATATCTTGTTCTGAAAAGTATTAGAAACTTTTCAGAACAAGAAAAGCCCAAATGCTTAATATCTCATTCACATTCTATGTGCGGAGGCATATGAATGTAAAAAGGTGTAACAAAATTAATTTTTTGTATACAGTCATAGAAATGACCCACTATCCCTTTTTTGTATGAAGAAAACTATCACACAAAAGTCATCCCACTCTTCTTACTTTCCAATTAGCTGTAGCCCTGATTTATCCTTCACAAAAAAAGTAAATGAAACCAAAATGATAATTTAAAGAGGCCGTTCATCTTTGTTTGCCTGGATGAGGATTTCTTTGCTATTCAAACTTGAATAATCCCGCTCCCTTATGAGTGATTAAATTTTGATTCCTGGGTTATGTAGTCAGCTTAGCTTGTGCTTTTAATTAGAATGTCATGTACGTAACCAGTAGGTGAACCTCCCAGACAATGACCTTTGGAGAGCTTAAATTGAATCAGAAATGCAGCCCAAAGTTCAGGCAAATGTCAGGAAAGTGAACGTTTCTGTGTGTAAGCTGTAAATCCTGCCTTATCAACACAATTAGGCTAAAGAAACAAGGGAGATAAAAACATATTTTTTGATGATGGTTAAGACCATTAGATACGGTCCCTCCAGGTTCAGTGGATATCCTACAAGGACTGAAAGGAAAAACTACAAGCTAAAAATCCGACTTCATTTATTATACTCTATTAAAAAACAGGGGGTTTGATCCAACAGACGGATAAGCTCCTGATGCTGTGAAATATTGTTGCATTGGCAGTGCAATCTAATTTTATTGGCTGCTTTTAACGATGGGAAATTATGTCAAACGAACTTATTGGAAGTTCACACTATGTTTGATCAGTATTTTCACACCAAAAACACTCCTGAAATAGTTTTGTATTTCATTCGTGCATATTTGAATAATTTAAGAACACTCACATCCAGTATTTGGAAACAATTTGAATGTCCGATTGTTTTGGCCATGGATTTTGTTCTCCACCACGCAAATATTCTTAGACAAGCAGGAAAGGTTTTTGAAGCAACAGCGCTCGCGCTCTACTCACGCTCAGTCTCTCAATTCAGGTATTGCTATCCCTCCATTCAGAGAAATACCGTGAGAGACAGTGGGTTGACATCAGCATCTTTTATACTGCGTTTCTTATTATAATTTGAATTATTTTATTTATGCAATAAGGACAGTGCACATCTGTTCAGTTAGAATAGATGTAAACATACTGGATTATTACATTCATTGACACAGTTTTTCTTACGAGCCTCTTTTCCTGAAATGAGTTCAAGTAAAATGGCTGCATGGTGGTGCAGTGGCACTTTGGCTTCACAAGAAGAAGGTAGGCAGATGTGCCAAGTCTCCTGCATTAGCCAGGAGACACCCGCAATTAGGATCTATCTCACACTAACCCGCCACAGCTAGTAAAACTCCCAAACAATGAACACTCTTGTGCTTTCCATGAACATGATAAGGTATAATAAGGCTAAGCACATGGCATCTCCTGCTGCTGTAGCTGTGCATTTGAAAGCTGCTATTAGTGATCTGCATCGTCTATTGCCAGTATTGTTTTTGTTGAATGTATGGAAGAAGTCGGACATCCGCGAACTTTGGTCATGTGACAGCTTATGTGCGTGAGCTGCCAAACAAAGCATGAACAAGCAGTTTAGGGGTGTATTCCTGGTGGTGATTCCTCTTCGTATTGATACGTAACGTTAGGTGGTAATACGCGTAATATGCACAATTTTTCAGCTGCTTTCTTATTTTTTGAATGGTTTAATTTATGCCAACTGTCATGGCAGGTGTTGTCCATTGGCAGATGTGATGTCAAGCTCCTCCTCCTTTTGGCCCCGCCTCCTCAATCTTCCTCACCCCTAAAATCTCTTGCTTTGTGAAGCCAAAAACTTGGCAGCTCTGGATAGGGGTTTTTGCGTCCTGGACTGGGGGCGAGGTTTGAAATACTGGCCTTTATATGTGGAGTTTCCATTTTCCATGTTGTCCCCGTGTAGGTGTGGGTTTTCTTCGGGGTACTCCCGTTTCTTCCCACCCTCCAAAAGTATGTGTGTCTTGGCCCAGGATACTTGTAAAAAAGAGATTTGTATGTGTTAGATGCATTTCTCGTGGTTAAATACAGGTGAAAACTAGTTCTTTTGACTCCCTGACAGGCAAGCTGCTTTTTACACCTTCAAAAATCAAGGCCATCAGGGAACGGATCTCAAATTTGTTTTAGTTTTTCTGACCGTTGCTATCAAAGAAAGTGTGTTATTTATGCCCAAAATATTTTACCGTATTTTCCGCACTATAAGGTGCACCGCATTATAAGGCGCTACAGTAAAGGCTGTTCAACTTTCTCCTCTAACTGTGGCCATCTTGCTTTGTTCCCGCGGGAACTCTGTTTAGTCTTGTTTACTTGGCGCAGCGCATCCTGTTGCTTCCTCACCATTGATTCATTGATGTTAAACTCTCTCGCTGCGGCTCTATTCCCGTGTTCTACTGCGTGACCGATCGCCTTGAGTTTAAACTCTGCGGTGTAACAGTGTCTCTTGGTAGGAGCCATTTCCTGGTCTTTACACAAATACACAAATGGAAATGAGACGCCCTTTCATATATCCCAGCATGCACCGCGCACTACTTCTTCTACGGGGGAAATGGAGTCGGCGGCTGCTTACCGCAGTTGCAACACCTGTTGTAGCTCAATATTAATCCATATATAAGGCGCTCCGGGTTAAAAGGCGCATCATGGAGTTTAGAGAAAATTTAAAGTTTTTAGGTGCGCCTTATAGTGCGGAAAATACGGTAATAGTGACAAACGCTTGTTTGACACTGGATCATTGTCACTAAAGAAGAATGTAGAATCGTGATCAAGAGATGTTTCTTTAAAAACACAGCTAGTAATATGAATAAACTTTTTATGATATAAACCAACCTGATGCATCCTGTAACTGTCTCCACTTTCTGTGAAAATTCAGCTTCGGTGTTAGATAGTGGCACAGCAGGAACAGCATTCAAAAATAAGAATTGTCAGGGATTAAACGCATGGTGGAAGGGAGAAGGATACAAATGCAAGACATCGAACAAGGTTTATTAACTCAAATCAGGAAAGTCTGTAAAGCAAGAAGCACAGGATTAACTCAAGGATTCAAAAGTCCAAATAATAACAAAGTTCAAACATGGTCAGGCAACCAGGGTGACCTGGCTGGAAGGGATAGCAAGACCCGACAGGGAGGTCCGGGGTGATCCCCGTTAAATAGATGGCAGAGTGCACAAATCAGGAATCATCCCCAGGTGATCCTAATCAGGTTGATTAGAAATATCCAGGGCTTCCTCTGGCGGCCGGTGAGAGATCCTGACAAGAATATAGAAGAACATGTACTAGCTTTGTTAACTTGTGCGCTTTACACTGCAGCCTCAAACGGGTCAGTGAAAGGATTGCGGAATTTAACGTGTCAAAAACAGAAGTGAAACTGAAAGAATGTGTTTAGAAGCATTTTTTGGTGAATTGCGCTTTTTGGAGTTAATAGCTTCATTTCATCTTGAGGCTATCCAGACGTTCTCTGACTGTGTCGTTTAAAAAGCATCTCATCCTTCCTTAGGTTCTGGCTCCAGTTCAGCGTAGAAGATGGACCTGGACTCGGTTCAGCCGTCTCTCTCGACAACATCTCTTTCAGTATGGACTGCTTCTTGGCATGTAAGTATTAAGAATGTTCTTCACTTTTACTCTTTTCTAGAGCACTCCTGCTAGTGGGGAGCAGGAGTCCTCCTCAATATTTAATAAGTAACGTTGTCCAGACTTTCAAATTAGTTTGAGACAAGTGGGTATGTTGAGACAAGAGATATGTTGAAAGTATGTGTTGAGTTTAAAGAGATAATACATTTTAATTTGTGATGTGCTCATTGGTAGGCCACAAAACAAAGCATATCTTTGTGTAGTCTCACTCGATGGTAATTAAACCAAACTATCGGTCATTGAAGTTTAAACTTATCATCTGAAATGGAATATCATCCAGTGCTGATGACCTGTTGAATGGTTTGTGATTGCTGCTGAAAATTGGGACTAACACAGGCATGGGCAAAGAACGGCCCATGGGCCACATGTGGCCCGTTAAACGTTTTAATCCGGCTCGCCGAATTTGAAAAAGTTAAATAAATAAACCTTGTTGCGTATTTTACTTTTCTTGCAATTCTGATGTTTCCTCACTAGATGGCGCACTTGATGAAATGGAAAGCCATTGGGTCCAATACACGCTCGTAAACAAGCATGTTAGATGTTGAAAACAAGGAAAATGTTACATCAAGTGCTTAGATTTCAAAACCAGCGCCACTAAATGCATGTTTTAAGCGCTATCGCACTAGCTTTAGACCTAGCTTCAGACCTAGCGCCGCTAGATTTGAAATTTACCGCTCTTGATGTAACATTTAGCGCGCTTGTTTAAAATCTAGCACGCCATTCTAGCGGTCTAATCTAGCGGTTTCGAAAGCTCCTGCTCCTGTTCCGGCCCCTTTATCAAATGTAAAACTCGATGTGGCCCACGAACCAAAACGTTTGCCCACCCTTGGACTAACATTATTTCAGCTGCTTTTGCTTTAAAAGTGAGGCACAGTTGCCACGTGATCCTTTTAAATCAATCTAAAGAGCACCAGGAGATAAAAACACTCCATAATCCGTAATATTTAAAGTCAAAATTAGTGCAAATTAAACCATCTTTTACAAATCCTTCATAAAAAGGATGTTTTTTTTTTTTTTTTACTGATTCTGCTTCAATATTAAACTAATCTTTTTGAAAACTTTGGCTTCCCATTGATTAACTTTGAACACCTTTATGGAATCCATACCTAATTATATTCCGTTCAAAACCCGTTTTTAGGGCCTTTTATGGCGTGTAAAATGTCAGGACCGCTAGCGACTGATTGAGAACGGTTTATGTTCCTGTGTTTTACTGTTGGCTCAGAAAGGTCAAGCTTCATGTCACCTCTCCAGATATTTTGGTGTTATTACTGAGATGGTTTATCGGTGTAAAAAAAAAAAAAAAAAACTGGAGTGAGATGACAAGCATGTAAGAATGAGAATTGAAGGTTAGGAGTTCAGTGTCTCGCTACATCTCTGTCTATCTGAGGGAGTTTGTTTGAACTGTGACAGGAATAGCAATGCTTCAACGTCTCTGGGTCTATGATTCACTAAAGATTTGAAAACTGGGATATAAATGTTTTACCCGACAATAATGGGTTTGCAAACGAGTCCTAAAATGTGTCCAAAGATCCGGACGAGCAACTGATCCATGGTGTGTTTCGCCAGCTCATCATAGAAATGTAATATAGATATGTAATAAATATGAGCTTTCATTCCGTTCTGTAATCTTCCGCTTGTTCCGGGGTTGAGTCGCGGGGGCAACAGCCTCAAGCGGGCAGCCGAGGCCTCTCTCTCCCCGGCTGCATTCTCCAGCTCACCTGGAAGGATCCCAAGTCGTTCCCCGGCCAGCTGTGAGACATAGTCTCTCCAGTGGGTCTGGGGTCTGACCCTTGGTCTCCTCCCCATGGGACATGCCCAAAACACCTCGCCCACGAGGCGCTCGGGGGGGCATCTTGACCAGATACCCGAACCACCCCATCTGGCTCCTCTCGACCTGGAGGAGGAGCGCCTCGACACCAAGCTCCTCCCGGATGGCAGAGCTCCTCACCCGATCTCTGAGTGAGAGCCCAGCCACCCTGCGGAGGAAGCTCATTTCGGCTGCTTGTACCCGCGATCTCATTCTTTCGGTCACCACCCACATCTGGTGACCGTAGGTGAGGGTTGGAACGTAGATCGACTTGATGAATCAATCGAGAGCAAAGCTCTCGATTGATTCGTTTGATTTGAAGAAATCAAACATGGCCAAGTTGCCCTTGCCCGGACGCGGGTCACCGGGGCCCCCCCTTGGAGCCAGGCACACGTGCCCCCCGGGGGTGGGGCACGTGTGCGAGCGCCTGGTGGCCGGGCTTTTACCCATGGGGCCCGGCCGGGCTCAGCCCGAACAGGGGACATGGGCCACCCTTCCAGCGGACTCACCACCTGTAGGAGGGGCCATGGGGGTCGGGTGAAGGAGGAGATGGGTGGCAGCCAACGGCGGGGACCCTGGCGGTCGGATCCTCGGCTGCATAGGCTAGCTGAGCTTTCATTTCAATTTGAAATAAATAAAAACCTCAGAGTTGACTGTCTACTTTTTCTTTTCTTAGCTCCGTTCATCTTTTACTAGAGTTTAGGGTGTGTGGTGTGTAGGATTGGAACCTTACGTGCTTTTCATCTCCCTGTCTGGATGAAGCCCATCTGCAATAAAGATGGACTTTGTTGTGACGCAAGGCTGCACAGGCGTCAGTACGCTTAATTATTTCAGTCGAGAGCTCAGTTAAGAACCTGGAGAAATGACTTGGTGCTCATCGAGCACTTGATTTGCAACCTGCCTCGCTGGATGGATAAATAGGGGATACCTTCCTCGGACAGGATATTTAGTTCACCCGAATCTGAAGTTAGAGTTTAATTTAGTATATATTTTTTGTTTTTGAGTATCATTTAGTGTCTTAACCTTCAACAGATTGAGTCACTGTGCCAAATTTTATAGGCTGTTGATGTCACTTTTCGTGCATCAGCTGTATTGAACCAGGAACACAATGAAAATCTTCAGGACACCGGCCCTCGAGGACCGAATTTGCCCACCCCTGCCTAGACCAATCAGTATGGCCGCTCTCACCACGGTTTTGTAAACTTTCCCTTTCATTTTATCGGAAACTCTTCTATCACTCATCACGTCTGATACTGTTCTCCACCCGTTCCAACCTGCCTGCATACGCTTCTTCACCTCTTTTCCACACTCTCCATTGCTCTGGACTGTTGATCCTAAGTACTTAAAATCTTCCACCTTCCTTATCTCTTCTCTCTGTAATCTCACTTTTCCGTTTAAATGACTTTAAACACAAGTGGGCCACAAGTCCTTTAAATTTTGGGACCCAGATGTGAAATTACATTGCATTGTGTTAAGCTGGGAAAATTAAGTAACGACACTTAAGAAGGTGTCATAATCGGAGGAAGCGTGGCAAATTGGTGAGTTAAGTAAATAGAAGTGCGCAAAAACGGATTATCTAAGTGTTACACGAAGTGTTCTCATTAACCCAGCTCTGTTTTTATGTGAGGTCATTAGAAAGCATGTTTCACACGTACAGTATTTGCAGTGCCAATGCTTTTGATGTCCAGCCCAGCATGCATTTTGACAACACATACGTACATACTGTACATGTGTAAAACAAAATTGAAGTAAAATTAATCTTCTTCTTCTTCTTTCGGCATTTCCCTTCAGGGGGCGCCACAGCAAGTCAGTTTCTTCCATCAAACCCTATCTGCTGCATCTTCTTCGATCACACCAACTATCTTCATGTCTTCCTTCACTGCGTCCATGAACCTCCTCTCTCCTCTCTGTCTCTCCTCTGCACATGTCCAAACCATCTCAGTCTGGCTTCTCTGACTTTATCTCCAAAACCTCTAACATGTGCTGTTCCTCTGATCCTGTCCATCCTGGTCACTCCCAGAGAGATCCTCAGGATCTTCATCTCTGTTACCTCCATCTCTGCTTCCTGTCTTTTCTTCAGTGTTACTGTCTCTAGACCAATCAGCATGGCCGCTCTCACCACGGTTTTGTACACTCTCTGTTTCATTTTATCTGAAACTCTTCTGTCACACATCACACCTGATACTGTTCTCTACCCCTTCCAGCCTGCCTGAACACGCTTCTTCACCTCTTTTCCACACTCTCCATTGCTCTGGACTGTTGATCCAAGATACTTTTGTAATACAAATTGAATAAATTGTATTATAAATTGAAGTAAAATAGAGTAATTCGTTTATAATTATTAATGAATGCAGGAAAAAAATGCATTCATACCCTGTTAGACTTTCTGACTGGCAAAATTAACAGTGAAAATTGATCAAAGTTCGATCGGTCTGATTATTAGCTTTGAGGGTGCAAGAAAAGGTTCTTGAGCTATTGTTTGGCCAGCCTGGAAACTTTAATGCAGGAACTGTCCTCGTTTTATTTACCGTTTTCCTTCTCTGAGCCTTGGGAGTTAATTATTACACTGATTTTTATCAAGTGGCGACCAAAGGTTAGCCGGTTTTGTTTGAGTGTTTTGTCAAAAACAATTCAATTATAGATGTTTTGTTGTAAATTATTTAGTTATCACATCTATTGGAGCACATCATCCAGATTTCAATTTTCAAAGTGGTGCAAATAATCTATTTTGTGTCACCTCCAGATGACGTTAGCGATTAATGAGGCCAGATACAATCTCAGCACAGTTAATCAGCCGAATGCGATGTGAGAAATTGCTGTTGATCCCGCGGGCTTACTGGGCCGAGGATGTTTTATTTAAAGAGCTGACATTTTACAGCAATACTTCTCTCCATGTTTGTGTTTTGTACACTGTGTGGGACGTTCTCCATCTCTACCTGTTGTCTGTTATCCACACCCTCATTAGACCATCTCCCATCCTATCAATCTGAGCTGTCGTGGAGCTTTTACAAACATCATTTCCTAGAGTGGTCTCCATGACTGATTAGCATGATGGATCTCACAATGCATCTGAGCTTTATGGTGGAGCTCTGTAATGAGTTTTAGAAGGAGAACCTACCTGGAACATATAATGCAGAGGATTGAACCAGCCGTGGCCTTTTTTTCCTCCTCTTCTCCAGGCTGAGATGTAATTTATATCCTGGCACGTTTCATGATGCATCTGTTGCCCTTCAAGTGTTGGACCCTGCTGTCAGTTTTAGCATTTCATTTTCATCCAGCATCATTAAATTAGTTTATAGAGTTAGACAGCACAGGAAGTTCATGCTTCCCTCTCTGGTGTATTTGAGTTGTGTTTTTATACAGAATGAGCTGCATTACAAGCATCCGAAGACATTCCCAAACATCTGCGTTCCCTCCTCATTATATCCAGGCTTTGACTCGGATTTTTACTCGTTATCATTGGGGATCTTTTCTGTAACACAATTGAAATAATTTGTTTTTCAATGTGAATCATGCATTTATACATAACTTTATTTTAACTGGAAAAAAGGCACCATCTGTTTTTCTTTCCACCCACACGTATGCAGTGTGTGTGGTTTTTATTTTATCATCGATCTTTACTTCACTCTCAGATAAGTCTTACAAAATTTTTATCATTTTTATTGTATAGAAACAATAGAATCCCACAAAAAAATCTGAAATGTCGATTTAAAACCCACAGACACTCTGTCTGTACTGTGCTTCATCCAGCAAAGTGACAGCCACACCCGGCGTGTTGACCCGATGCTGGATCTGAACCAGTCCTTGTTCTTCGTCCAGCAGGATAGCATTCCAGTGCCAGGTCCGCCTGCTCAGTCTGTTCCTTTGCTCTGCAGCTACGTGTCGCTATGCACAGAATAACAATGATCCCAGTTTTATAAGTAACTTTTCTGAAGAGGCACAAAGTTGTGTGCACAGAATACATGCTTAAGGTCCAGGTTGCACAGATATAAACCAACTCCAATCAGAGCCATGACCACATGCTGTATGTGATCCATCAAATCTGCACCTTACCCGGGTCTTAGACAATCATATTTATTTGTAGATTACAGATCTGAGGAATGAGCTATTGATTTTTTTTTTTCCCCACTGGTAGATTTTTGTTGAGGTTTGAAGGCAAAAATTCCTCCCAAAGAGATTTTTAGCAGAGTCGCTCGGACAGATGTGATCATCATCGTGTCAGAGCAGAAATTTTAGGTCAAACTGGATCTTAATTCACCCTCAAATTTCCGTTCCATCATCTTCCGCTTGTTCCGGGGTCAGGTTGCGGGGGCATCAGCCTCAAAGGGGCAGCCCAGGCCTCTCTCTCCCCGGCTGCATCCTCCAGCTCACCTGGAAGGATCCCAAGTCGTTCCCCGGCCAGCTGTGAGACATAGTCTCTCCAGCAGGTCCGGGGTCTGCCCTTTGGTCTCCTCCCGGTGGGACGTGCCCGAAACACCTCGCCCACGAGGCGCTGGGGGCGCATCCTGACCAGATGCCCGAACCACCCCATCTGGCTCCTCTCGACCTGGAGGAGGAGCAGCTCGACACCAAGCTCCTCCCGGATGGCAGAGCTCCTCACCCGATCTCTGAGTGAGAGCCCGGCCACCCTGTAGAGGAAGCTCATTTCGGCCGCTTGTACCCGCAATCTCATTCTTTCGGTCACCACCCACAGCTGGTGACCATAGGTGAGGGTAGGAACGTAGATCGACTTGTAAATCGAGAGCTTTGCTTTTCGGCTCAGCTCTCTCTTTACCCTCATATTTAATTCATTTAATTTGCTACAATTTAAAGTGAGCAGACAGATTTCTTTTGACCAGAAGAAATCCTCTCAAATAAGAGATTTGCAGACCTTTTGGCTGTTCAGGGAGTTCCCCGCCATATTGTCACAAATGGTGAGAACTCTGCTCAAGGTGACTGGGGAGCCCGGATGGTGGAGAGGGAGTGTTGTGCTAAAATGATTACAGAGATGAAGATGAAAAGTCTTTTTTTTTTTGCCCCTTGACGCCTACAGAATGCCGGCTGGAAAAACAAGCCTGATTTGTTCCGGACAAAATATCAAATGAAACATTTTGGACAATCACATCATAATTAAAGATTCCTAGATTTCTGCATCATATTAGCTTCCTTTTTTTTTAAAAAATTTTAGTGCATTTGGAAGAGAAACAGTAGCTTTATGTGCTTGAAATATTAACCCACGGAATGAAAAATTTTTAAAATACAAACAAAAAACCATAATTCCGTTTTGTTCCGTCGTCTTCCGCCTATCCAGTGCAACAGCGTCACGCTGGAAACCCCGGCTTCTCTTATCCCGGCTGCATTCTTCAACTCACCTGGGAGGATCCCGAGGTGTTCCCTGTCCAGCTGTCAAACATAGTCTGTCCAGTGGCCTGCCTGTGGGTTTCCTCCCAGTGGGATGTGACCGAAACACATCACCAGCGAAGCGTTCAGGATGCATCCTAACCAGATGCTCGAACCGCCCCATCTGACTTCTCTCAAAAAACTATTGTAGAGCTTGGAATTATTCTCTTCTGTTATTTCTACTTCATGCGGTTAGAGACAAGTTTTTCGATTGGTAATCGTCTTTCAATCGTCTTTCAAACATGGTCAGGCAACCAGGGTGATCTAGCTGGAAGGGATGGTAAGACCCTACAGGGAAGTCCAGGGTGATTGCCCTTAAATAGATGGCAGGGTACACAGATGTGTGGAATCAGGAATCATCCTCAGGTGACCCTAATCAGCTTGATTAGGAATATCCAGGGCTCTCTCTGGTGGCAGGTGAGGGAATCCTTACACCATGTCTGTGATTTAAGCAGCTTTGTTTTATCAGCCAGTGGTTTTTTTCATAACACATAATCTATAATTAGTATTTCATTCATTTGTTCTTATCTGTATTAAAGCTTGTTGTTTGAATTGCCATATTTGTAATTTCGGGTTGAGTTTTTCTTGTTTTTTTACATTTTCAGTTATAATTTCTTTTACTGATTGAATGAACAATTTAGGACTTTTTTCACAGCCTACTTCCATCTTTATTAAACCTAAAGTAATCCTGATTCTTCCATGTTTGTTTGGGGGGTTTTGTACGCTTATCATTTTCCACAGATCAAATGAACAATTAAGAAAATCTGATTTTGCAAACTATTTTACCAATTTGGCACCAAGATTCATACTTTGAATGTTGTGATGTGAAAGGAGGAGAACCCAAACGCAGGACAAAAACAGGATTTATTAACAGAAGTCAGGTAAGATTAAACTTATGGTCAGGCAGCCAGGAGGACCTGGCTGAGAAGGATGAGAATTATGACAATGACCCGACAAAGTAGAATAGGCAGCAGGATCCACAGGTGTGTGTTATCAGACTAATCACCCTCAGATGTCTCTGATCAGGGTGATGAGGGAAGGTCTAGTGCTCCCTCTACTGCCAGGGAAGGGGATCATTACATTGAAAGATATATATATTTTCATGATTACCGACATATAATAATAATTATATTCTTCCACAATAAATGAAGTGTATCATATTCTTTCTGTAAGAATTTCCTTCACAAAATAAGAAAAAAAAAGACCTGCAATGTAGGGCTGCAACTAACGATTATTTTGATGATCGATTAATCTGGCGATTATTGGCTCGATTAATCGATTAATCGGGTAAAATTGCCAACTTAATTAATAATAGTTTTTTGGCATTTTATTGAATGTAGTTATGCAAAACACAACTCATAACCACTTAAACAACACGTTGGGCTCATTCTAATAAGTAAAAATGTTAATCTTTCTGTGAAATAAAGAGGGAGAATATTACCATTTCTACAGAAAATATAAAATAATTAATCCACCTACTGTTTACAGTAAAGGTAAATCACGAGCACCCATAAAATGTGTTTTATAGTACTCGCTAAAAAAACATAAAATGTAAACTGTTGACCATCCAGGATCACATTTAAAAACAAGAAATCATTAACAGTTTTAGATTTGAAAATTTAACCTTGTTCAGAGGTATAGTACCAAACAAAAATGGCCTAGGTTAACATGAGTAAAAATACACAAAAAAACAATCAAGTTGTGTAATATTAAGTGCAGTTGACAGCAAAAACTTTCTAAACGATTAATCGATGACTAAATTAGTCAACAACTATTTCAATAATCGATTATAATCGATTAATTCGATTAGTTGTTTCGGCCCTACTGCAATGGTTGAAGCTTCTAAAAAGAATCTGAGAAGATTTTTGGAAGCACAGTATGAAAGCATTGCAGCAGGATTGTTATTATCCTGGTGCACTCACACACCAATGAGACTGATCCAGAGCTTCACACACACACACACACACACACACACACACACACACACACACAAGAGGTAAGTCAAACTTAACTAATCTGATTGATTTTTGGTAGAAAGTTCCTCCTGCGTGAAGTTTTTTTTTTTTTTATTGGATTCACATACACACAGGATCAGAGGTGTCAAAAGTACCAACATTTTCTACTGAAGTAGAAGTATAAATACCAAGTTAAAAAACTACTTTAGTAAAAGTAGAAGTATCAACTCAAGTTTTCTACTTAAGTAAAAGTAAAAAGTAACCTATTTTAAAACTACTTAAAGTAAAAAAAGTAAAAGTAATTTTCAGAAAAAAAGGAATATTGTTAACAAAAGCGTATGAACATATTTTTAACTATTACCACATGCTTTAAGGAGCAGAAAATATGATAATAAATGAAAGTGTTTTGGTGTTAAACTTTATGAATCAGAAAAAATTATTTCTTAATAATCTTTATTGGAAATCGATTAATGAACACAATCAAATGTATTAACATAAGCAGGGCATTATGTAACGTCCCTTCAGCTACCAAGCTTCACTCTGCATCACCTAATTTAACCAACTTCAAGACACAAACACACTCAATGTAAAAAAATACAAACACACTCAATGTTAAAAAAAATAAATAAATGAAAAAAAAATGACCAAAAGCTTTTTTAAGCCTTGAAGGCAGCTAGTTTTCAAAGTTTTTTGAGGGAATACTGAATAGTCTTTATCAAGTTGATAAGGTTAGGAGTGCCACATAAAGCCTGCGTGACACCTGGAACCAGCGTTGCCAGGTGGGAGATGCTGGATTATCGTACTAATGCCGTAAAATTATCGTATTTTACAAAAAATATCGTACACCCAGTAAAACCACGCCCATTGACAAAATAGCACCCTTTACATGCACTCGTAAGGCAGTGGGAGTGAAGGAAACACACAGGAGGCAAAATCCTTGAAATCTTTTTCTAAAATTTTAAGAACTGTAAAAATGAAAAAATAACCAGAGAAACAAGATTTTAAAAAAACAGTAGGGGCGGGACCTAGGAGACGGTAAATATAAATTTACATATATACATATCTACATATATATGTGTACATACATATAAGGTGTTTTTAATGTTAACCCAAACATCTACATGATACAAAATCTAAGCGATGTGTAGTTTTAATCTCCTCAGTCAGTCTTTATAAACTAATCAATAACAGTTTGGATGCTTTTAAGCACAAATACTTCATCCACTACTATTTATGGATGAATCAGTTCAATTAGCTTTGTTTCTAAAGATAAAATAGTGCGTCACAGATCAAAGTTATTTTTATAAAAATACCATCTTCAACATTTTCAACAAAGACGTTTACAATAACCGCAGACTGAAAATAATAATAAAAAAAAACATTTCTTTGCTGTTGTATTTTTTATAAAAATTGATAATTCAATCAAAGTTCAGTGTTGCAGCATCAGAAACACTTTGATTTCCGAGCCCGAGTCTCAAACACGGAAATTGACGTCCCTGCTCATTAAAAGTTTGTGGGCGGGGCTACTCGCCCCAAAGTAATGATTGACTGGATCTTTCAGCCAATCATTCATCTGTTCCTTTGTTTGATGCATTCAGGGTTCATAAAAAAAAAAAAACTCCGACAAACAGTCGCGGCTTTTTAACGGTGACAAAATGGCGAAAGTAGCGACTACTTTTTATAAAATGAACGAAGTAAAAGTACAGATAATTGCATAAAATAGTAGTGAGTAAAAGTAAAAAGTAGACAAAAAAATAATTACTTCGTTAAAGTAAAGATAACGAGATTTTCTACTTGAGTAAGGTAACGAAGTAGTCTTACTTCGTTACTTGACACCTCTGCACAGGATACACACACAGCTACCAATGAGACCCATCAGGTGGTAGAAACTGTGTGTTGTCTGCAGTGATGATCATTAGAATTTCATATGTAGTGTATTTGGTCCCAAAAGATGTTGTAAGGCCGCTGTAGAACATTGATTTTTATCATCCAGCCTCTATGTGGTGGAGAAGTATGTTTCTTTGCTACGTTCCTTTTGACATCATTGATTTTTTTTTTACCCCCTTACAATCTTTGCAAAGCCTGACCAGATGTGGCCAATGTTTTTCATACAGCTGGCTGTGGCCTGTAACCCGGACCAAATGAAAAAAAGAGTGTTTTATCTGAGCGGGAAGTTGGCCAAGAAAACACATTCTCTCCACCTACACAGAAAACTAAATTTCTATATGTTTTTGTGTTGAATTTCTTTGTGCAAATCCTGCCTGGCAAAGGGGCATCTTATCAGATGCAACAGAAGAGCAGTTCTGCTTGACAAAGAGACGTTTTTGAGCCAGAACAAAATAGTAGCTCAATATCGGGATTCTATCTAAACTAGAGAAGCACATCATTGCTTGGCGGCATTGCTCGCTCCCTTTAAAATTTGAAGGTTATCACTATTAATTGTGACTAATGTGCAGGTAGCTTTACATTATGACAGTTAAAACTACAAGTGTTGTGATCCCCTCGCCTGCTGCCAGAGGGAGCCCTGGAACTTCCTCATCACCCTGATTAGGGACACCTGAGGTTGATTTCTGATGCCACACACCTGTTTACCCCGCTGCCTATTTAAGGGCAATCACCCCAGACTTCCATGTTGGGTCATTGTCATCCTTCCCAGACAAGTCCTCCTGGCTGTCTGACCAAGTTTATCTTGAAAACTGTTGTAGTTTTGGATTTAAAGACACCACAACAAGAAGGGCATGTGGATTTTTTATTGTTTCCATGGGGATAATTTTGTAGTTGTTGAAGAAGAATCATTAATTATTTTCAAAGTATTTTGAAAGACGTTCCTCTTGGTTAGAATTGGAGGTAAATGGAACGATGGAGCCTGTGATCTTAGTCTTGGAAAAGCAGGTTTGCTACAGGCTTTCTCCAAAACAGCCAGACTGTATGTTCTATCCCTTCTACAGACAAAAAAGAATGAAAAGGATCTTCTTGTCGTGTGTTTCAGTGGTGCTACAAATGAAAATATGATCCCTGCTGTCAGTTCCACATTATCTGCTCTGGGTGGGGGGTTGCTGTGTTCCCCTCTCCTGCATATTTTACAGTTGGACATGCAAAAAAGAGGTAATTTTTTTTTTTTATTATTCCAGCCAATGGCGAGTTTCCACCAGTGGCCACCTCAACCAGTCTGACATTAAGACCAACTATGAAGACCCCACCTCCATCCTTCAGAACCCCTTCAGCCATCTTTCCCACCACGGATTACTGTAAGTGTCGGGCTTAATTGCTGCATATCTACTGGTGTTTCTCCTATGTGTGTGTGTGTGTGTGCATGTGCGTATGTGTGTGTATGTTTTTTCCCTCCTGATAACAGTACTGAATCACACAGATGTAAGCCTGCGTGCATTAGTGAGTCACTCCATGTGTCTGGAACTGTTCTGCATGTTGTATGACCTACTACAATGTAAGTGTGCCCTCTACTGGCGTGCACGGCTGAGCAAACAGGGAGATCTGCTTTGTCATTAAATGGAGCAGGACGGGCAGTTTGAAGTGTAAAATCCTCCAATTTATCTCCTGAGAATGTCAACGGAGCCGGTTACACTGACTTGACATTTTCTAGGCTGTACTCTCTCACTTCTCTATTGCTAAAGGCTAAAGAAAAAGCAGAAGTTCAATTTCTATATTTTAGGTCATAAAGAGGTGTCACTTTCAGATCAGAGCTCCTCTGGAGGTTTTCTTCAGCTGTCCAGTATCAGCGCAGAGAGATGGTCTGGCTGCTCGAGGGACATTTTTTGCCGTCCTAAGCGATTTACGATTCTTCTTAGCTGCTTCACAAATGAGCAAAAACAAGTGCGATCCTCACCATTCTCAAGAACAACCGAACTAAACGTCATCAGGATGCAAGAATTAACCCCCCTCCATGGGATTATATTCAATCCCCTCTTCTGATATTGTGTAACAGGTATCTATAATGATCTCCAAATCTTTGATTCAGGCTGGGTTTTTTTTTTTGTTTTTTTTTTTAATAATTAACCAATCATGCTTATTCACTATATTAATTATTAGGGATATTTCAAATTTGATTGAACGGTCTCAAAAAATTCTAAATTTTGCAACATGGATTCTTTTAAAAAATAAAGACACGCTTTGTTATTTTTGACTGCACTCGTTTGAGACTCTGTTAGTTCGCGGGTTCGATTCCCATTGATTTCATGTCAAAGGTCCTTAGAGAAGACACCTAACCCCCTATTTCTCCCACCATTGGCGCCATTGTGGCAGCCTGCTGCGGTGTAATGCAGCACACAAAATTTCCCGGTGAGGTATCAATAAAGTAAACATTATTATTATTAAATTTTATTACCTTCTGAATAAGTGACAAAAGTACGACCATGAGGTGGTTATTTCTAAACATCAGAGACTTTATTTTGTGTGAAGAAGGTTCTGAGTGTAAAAAATGGCAATGCCAAAAAACACACAATAACACAACATATGAAACCAATTTTTTATGACTTATATGTCAAAATGATGAATGAAACTTAACTGCAGAGGAAACTGAAACATAACACAGTGGGTTTACAAGTGTGTTGAATGGTGGGTTACAAAGTCTGGCAAGAACAGTGATCGCAGAAACACAACCCTGTACAAATCAGAGATAGATCAAAGTACTGGCATCCAAGTTGGCACACCTGGAATTTAAAGTGTATTGGACATATTTTAAATGAGCTTCCTCCGCAGGGTGGCTGGGTTCTCACTCAGAAATCGGGTGAGGAGCTCGGTGTCGAGCCGCTCCTCCTCCAGATCGAGAGGAGCCAGATGGGGTGGTTCAAGCATCTGGTCAGGATGCCCTCCGAGCGCCTCGCGGGCGAGGTGTTTCGGGCACGTCCCACCGGGAGGAGACCAAGGGGCAGACCCCGGACCCACTGGAGAGACTATGTCTCACAGCTGGCTGGGGAACGACTTGGGATCCTTCCAGGTGAGCTGGAGGATGCAGCTGGGGTGAGAGAAGCCTGGGCTGCCCGTTTGAGGCTGTTGCCCCCACGACCCGACCCCGGAACAAGTGGAAGATGACGGAACGGACATGTTTTATCTACACTGCTGTTAGGTTTCAGTTTTGAATACAGTTAAACATACATTTGTCTTTATTGGACTTCACACACCTTTTAGAAAAGCCTGAAACATCTGTTCCTCCCGATCCAAACACACTCTGATACTGCCTTTCTGTTCTCATTGTATCTTCACCCAAATAAAGTGAAGGACTGCTGTTTTGTAATTCTGTTATTGTGTGGAGAAAAAAAAAAAAAAAACAGAAAATGATGCGTGCAAAAATTTATAGACCGGCTCTGAATTTCAATTTGCTTGCGTAATTTATTACCAAACCCAACCTGGCCTGAAATATAAACTGACCTTTGTCGAAAAAAACAGCGGATTATTTCAATTTTCACTCAGAAATAAACTGTTTACTCGAATGTTAACTATTTAAGCAAAGTAAGATGTTGATTTAAAGATGTACTCAACCAGTCATTTTCTATTTGATTTAAATGAGTTTTTTTTTTTTTGGTCAACTATGCAGGTGCAGGTTAGGTTTTTCCTCAAACCTCTTCTTTCTGGATTCTCTAGCGTACTCCTGCATCCATACGTTGGTACTGTTCCAGCTCTCTCATCTCCCAATGCCACAACATCCCCAGAGAAACGGGCTGCCACCACCATACTCAAGTGCAGGAATGCTATTAATGAGCTGTTGCATGGTGCTTGCTTTCCGCTGCACACACAGTTAGGAATCAAATAGCTCCGACTTTGTTTGTCAGATCAGAGGATTTTCCTTCCTGTGCTTCGACAGTCAGATGTTCTGCCACCTCTCAGACTTCTGTTTGATGTCTCTACTACAGCTGTTGTACGATACGGAAAACATACCTTCACCCTGACTTTAACTGGAGATGTTTTCTTGCAACAATGACTGTGCAACTTGTTTGGAGTGTTCCAAAATGCAAGCATTCTTTTTAGCATCAGGTTAATAATTAAGCAGATAGAATCAACTGTTGTAGCTTTAGTGCATGTACAAATAATTTGATAAAATTACACACATAATTATGCAAAAGGATGATAAACATTGTCACGTTTCGATACACAGCAAAAAAAAAGTAAAATTGAATCGATGATACCTTTAACTAAGCCTTAACCCTAACACTTAGAAATGTTAGGGCTAACCCTAACCTTAACCCTAGCCACATGGGCTTGGTTAAAGGTATCATCGATTCAATGGTGGGTCCCAAGTCATCAAGGACCTAACTTCTTGATGACTTCAGTCCGCACTCAATCTCAAACGGAGAGGTTGCCCATCCCACTTTTTAAGGATGTTAAATAGTAAATGGACTCTATTTATGCGGTGCTTTTTTTTTTTACCTGTGTTGGTACTCAAAGCACTTTACATCGTAGTTCACATTCACCCATTCACACAGATTCATACCTGATGACGGGAGATGCCATGCAAGGCGCAAACCACTATCATCAGCAATTGAGAGTTCGGTGTCTTGCTCAGGATTACCTCAGCGTGAACTCCGGGCAAAACCGACAACCCTTTGGTTACAAAACGGTCACCCTACCCACAGATACAAGAAAACATTACATCATGTGTAATTTAAATAAAATTTTTTGTTTTTAATCACTTTGTTCATACCTTTCCGTTCTGTTCCGTCATCTTCCGCTTGTTCCGGGGTCGGGTCGCGGGGGCAACAGCCTCAAACGGGTAGCCCAGGCCTCTCTCTCCCCGGCTGCATCCTCTAGCTCACCTGGAAGGATCCCAAGTCGTTCCCCGGCCAGCTGTGAGACAGTCTCTCCAGCGGGTCCGGAGTCTGCCCCTTGGTCTCCTCCCGGTGGGACGTGCCCGAAACACCCCGCCCGCAAGGCGCTCGGGGGGCATGTTGACCAGATGTCCAAACCAGCCCATCTGGCTCCTCTCGACCTGGAGGAGGAGCGGCTCGACACTGAGCTCCTCCCGGATGGCAGAGCTCCTCACCCGATCTCTAGCCACCCTGCGGAGGAAGCTCATTTCGGCCGCTTGTATCTGCGATTTCATTCTTTCAGTCACCACCCACAGCTGGTGACCATGGTGAGGGTAGGAATGTAGATCGACTTGTAAATCGAGAGCTTTGCTTTTCGGCTCAGCTCTCTCTTTACCACGACGGACCAATGCAGCGTCCTAGTTATTGCTGATGCCGCACCGATCCGCCTGTTGATCTCCCGCTTCATCTTTCCTCCACTCATGAAGAAGACCCCGAGATACTTAAACTCCTCCACTTGTGGCAGGACCCTTTCTCTGACCCGCAGGGGACATTCCACCCTTTTCCGGGCGAAGACCACTGTCTCGGATTTGGAGGCGCTAATTCCCATCCCGGCCGCTTCACACTCGGCAGCAAATCGATCCAGTGAGAGCTGGAGATCACGGTCCGATGAAGCCAACAGGACCACATCATTCGCAAGAAGCAGAGATCCAATCCTGAGGTCACCAAACCGGATCCCTCCAACGCCTCAGCTGTGCCTAGACATTCTGCCCATAAAGGTGAAGAACAGAATCGGTGACAAAGGGCATACCTTTGTTCATACCTCACTGGGGAAATTTGTTTGCTGCACTCCTTACACCGCAGCAGGCTGCCCACGACATCACCAATGGTGGGAGAAACGGGGGGTTAGGTGTCTTCTCCGAGGACCCTAGATGTGCACTCAGTGGAATGCGAACTCACGAACTTCCGGTCGACTTCCAGTCCTTGGGCGAACGCTCTAACCACTGAGCCACCGCCTCCCCCTACAAAATTAGACTGACACTATTTTAATGGTTTCTGCCACCTGGACTGTTTCTTTCTCTCTGTCTAACCGTCCGATCTCACACCATCGAGGTTTTTTAACTCTGTGATTGTTGGGTTCATTTTTGATTGAACCAATTGCAGGATCTCACAAACGGTCTCTAATGCATATGTTCCTTACCTATTAGCTGAAGTGGAATAAAAGTGAGCAGAGGCACTTACCAGCACCAAACTGGTTAAGTACCATCTACAGGCAGGGGAAGATACAATGATACGTAAAAAAAAAAAAATAACATTCCTGAGCTGCTCTAGTGATAAAGTCCATCCTCTGAAAGCCAATAAGAGACAGGAAGAAGAGGGCATAAGTCTCGATCTGTGCAGACTCTAGTAGAACTTTAGTGAGCCAATAGACTATTAATCCACCAAACCATCACCAGAACAGGAACACTCACTAAAACCACTTCTTGGCTAATCTATGATCTCACAAATTCATCTCACCAGACCCACTTTGAAAATCAATCTGACTGAGTGTACGATGGTACACACGGAACAAAGCAAGAAGTGGGATTGAGGAAAAAAACATCTTGGAACAGCAAAAAAAAAAAAAAAAAAAAAAACACTGAAAAGTCGACTCCAAGGCATCGAAAAAAAACCTTTTTCTTTCTGACCCTATCAGTTCCCCCGGGAGGAGACCAAGGGGCAGACCCCGGACCCGCAGGAGAGACTATGTCTCACAGCTGGCCGGGGAAAGACTTGGGATCCTTCCGGGTGAGCTGGAGGATGCAGCCAGGGTGAGAGAGGCCTGGGCTGCCCATTTAAGGCTGTTGCCCCCGCGACTCGACCCCGGAACAGGCGGAAGATGACTGAACGGAACCCTATCCGCAGACGTGACAATGCGGGAGACACCCGCAATTAGGACCTATCTCATGCTCACCCGCTAGGGCTAAAAAAACTCCCACTTGATGAACACTGTAGTGCATTCCATGAACATTATTAGTTATAATGAGGCTAAGCACATGGCATCTCCTGCTGCTGTAGCTGTGCATCTGAAAGCTGTTACTAGCGATCTGCATGGTCTTTTGCCAGTATTGTTTGTGGTGAATGTATGAAAGAAGTCGCACATCCGGGAACTTTGGTCATGTTTCAGCTTATGTGTGTGAGCCGCAAATCAAAGCGTGAACAAGCAGTACAGGGGTGTATTCTTGGTGGTAAACCCTCTTCGTACTGATACATAACACTAGTTGGTAACACATGGAAGATGCACAATTTTCCAGCTGCTTTCTCATGTTTTGAACGGTTTGTTTTACGCTGACTGTCATGGCGGGTGATGTCCATTGGCGGATATGACATCATGCCAACAACTGCCAACGGCAAAGGCGTAAAAACTTGATAATACATTGCTTACCCACACACAACACTTCATTTTCAATTCTCATCTTGTCTTTCCCCCATGCCTCCATCTTTTCTTTACAAAGTTGGAAGGACCGATGTAAACAGAAGTACAGTACATCAGCACAAACAGGAAATACTGTACTTAATGCGTGTCTGCCCTCTAATTAGCTCGTTTAAGTTCTCTCTAAGCATGTTTGATTTGATTTAGTGCTTGTAATTTGAGTCTTCTTCTGTCTAAAACACTGAGTTGTTTGTTTGGAAAGATTAAAATCTGAACCCTGTGGTGGACGGCTGACAGGATTTGATAATACTAGAAGGTTGTGGAGTCACTGGAATCAGTCAGAAGACAAACGACAGCTCCTGGTTTTAAGAGAGACTATTTATATGCAAAATAAGAAAGATGACATTTATATACAACATAATATAGTGGTAACACTTACGATACTTCCCACCAGAGCAGTCATTGGGATCTGCTTATTGGTGGAACTTATAACAGGGTTATAACAGACCAAACCAGCCTTAAAGCTCTTTGGAGAAAGATGGAACCCTGAGATCAAACTTGTGATTATCATAGATATTAACTCGGGGTAAAGTAGCTGAACTTTCCGTGAGGGCTTTGAGCCGTTAACATTCGACAGGCGTCTCTTCTTGCCGACGGTTTGACGTCTGTAGAGCAGGACGTGGATCCTGATGAGGGTTTTAGCTCCACGCACCCGTCACTCCAGCAAGGCTCTCCTCTTCCCCTGACACAC
This sequence comes from Neostethus bicornis, assembly GCA_902685375.1. Taxonomy (NCBI): domain Eukaryota; kingdom Metazoa; phylum Chordata; class Actinopteri; order Atheriniformes; family Phallostethidae; genus Neostethus; species Neostethus bicornis. The sequence goes on from LR738552.1 coordinate 4,728,121, forward strand.
TCAGTGATTAACCCCACCGAGCATCAATGTCTCCTCTCGCTCATCCCTCTCTTCACCCTGCTATCTGGGTCGAGGACGTTTTGTTCGCTTTCATTTCATCCCATTTTTCGATGTTATTGAGTGTAAGTCGTATTACCGCCTCTTCATCCGACCACCACCCTCAGTCTGCTGTCCCACATCGACTTCACCCACTGACCCTGAAATCACCCGCTTCTTTTCCTACTGATATTTTTGTCTTTTTCTCTCCAAAAATTAATAAACACGACTGACTCACAAGTTGTACAAATCTCCCCCGTTCCGTCATCTTCCGCTTGTTCCGGGGTCGGGTCGCGGGGACAACGGCCTCAAATGGGCAGCCCAGGCCTCTCTCACCCCGGCTGCATCCTCCAGCTCACCCGGAAGGATACCAAGTCTTTCCACGGCCAGCTGTGAGACATAGTCTCTCCAGCGGGTCCGGTGTCTGCCCCTTGGTCTCCTCCCGGTGGGACATGCCCGAAACACCTCGCCTGCGAGGCGCTCGGGGAGCATTCCTGACCAGATGCCCGAACCACCCCATCTGGCTCCTCTCGACCTGGAGGAGGAGCGGCTCGACACCGAGCTCCTCCCGGATGGCAGAGCTCCTCACCCGATCTCTGAGTGAGAGCCCAGGCACCCTGCGGAGGAAGCTCATTTTGGCCTCTTGTACCCGCGATCTCATTCTTTCGGTCACCACCCACAGCTGGTTACCATGGTGAGGGTTGGAACGTAGATCGACTTGTAAATCGAGAGCTTTGCTTTTCAGCTCAGCTCTCTCTTTACCACGACGGACCGATGCAGCGTCCTAGATGGTGCACTGCTTCTCCCTTCTTTTCTTTTCTGTAATTGTGCGTGAAGAATTTAGAAATTTTCGTGAGTTTTTTAATATTGTCGATTCTTAAAGAATATCCGACCACATCGTTTGCCAGAGAAGATTTTATGTTGTGCATCATTCTCAACTCTTTTGGACAATGATGTTTGCAGATGACATTGTGATCTGTAGTAAGAGGAGGGAAGAGGTGGAGTAAAAGCTGGAGAGGTGGAGTTTTGCATTAGAAAGAAGAGGAATGAAGATTAGTCAGAGTAAAACAGAGTACATGTGTGTGAATGAGAGGGATCCAAATGGAAAAGTGAGGTTACAGGGAGAAGAGATAAAGAAGGTGGAAGATTTTAAGTATCTAGGATCAACAGTCCAGAGCAATGGAGAGTGTGGAAAAGAGGTGAAGAAGCATGTGCAGGCAGGCTGGAACGGGTGGAGCAAAGTATCAGATATGATGTGGGATTGAAGAGTTTCAGCGAAAATGAAAGAGAAAGTGTACAAAACTGTGGTGAGACCGGCCATGCTGATTGGTCTAGAGACAGTGTCACTGAGGAAAAGACAGGAAACAGAGATGGAGGTAGCAGAGATGAAGATGCTGAGGAGCTCTCTGGGAGTGACCAGGATGGACAGGATCAGAGGAACAACACATGTTAGAGGTTTTTAAGTCAGAGAGACCAGACTCAGATGGTTTGGAGATGTGCAGAGGAGAGAGTATATCAGAAGAAGGATGCTGGATTTGGAACCACCAGGAAAGAGGACTAGAGGAAGACCAAAGAGGAGGTTCATGGATACAGTGAAGGAAGACATGAAGATAGTTGATGTAACCGAAGAAGATGCAGCGGATAGGGTTAGATGGAAGAAAATGACTTGCTGTGGCGCCCCCTGAAGGGAAATGCTGAAAGAAGAAGAAGAAAGAAAGAAGAAAGATTCTCAGCTCACTCTTAAACACCAGCCCCAATCCGATGACTCCTCTGACTTTTTTTTACCAGGGGGAAAATTGGTCACTTTAACTCATTTTAGATGGAAAGCAAGTAGTTCTTCTTCACTTCATAAGCTTTGTTCTTAGCATTCAGAGCCACTCACACTGTTCCAGCCTTGATCCATCTTTCTAATGATCGGCATCTCTGCTGGATAAGGAGGATCAGTGATGAGATGGAAAAGCAGGTTGGAATAAAAAGTTCCCTCTTTTTACTAATACTTTGTGCATCTGTGCTGATTGATGCAAGTTTTAAAGTTGGATTTATGTGCATCATACCGAAGAACAAGACACTAAGACTTCATTGTCATTTTAATCCTTCAATTCCAGCATTTTTTCTTCTACAATTTATTTTGTGTAGTTTTAATAATATGTCTTTACGAGATCTTAAATTTCACATCGATAATGTACCGGGATACTACTCAGAGCGCCTTGTGTGAAACCTTTTGTTTTAATATCTGATGTATCCACAAAGTATGGAGCGTAATCAGTGGTGGATGAAGTACACAGTCTTTGTACTTAAGTAAAAGTACAGATAATTAGGCAAAAAAAATACTTAAGTGAAAGTAAAAGTACCAATAAAATAATCTACTTAAGTAAAAGTACAAAAGTAATTGGTGTAAATTTTACTTTTTAAGTAAAAAGTAAAAGTATTCGACCATAATTCAAATGTTATTTTTGTGCTGTAGGGACACAAATAAATACTCTGTGTAATGATGGCTCAAATTTTTATTTAGAAGTAAACACAATGAACAACGATATTATGACTCTTTTTAATTTGTTCTATATTTGATGTTAGTTTTTTTGGTAGGGAATGACTGCGGAAAATGTTTACTGTAGATTCTGATTGGTCCTCGATTCATTACTTCTTCTCCCTCTTGGAGACCGCAGTCGACCAACTGCTCCCTCTACAGGTTGATTTTGGCGATGCGGCTTCAAGTTCAAGCGCTAAAAAAAGAAAAAAAAGATTTTTTTTTTTCAAATTCCAAATTTTTTTCAAATGTAATGAAAAATGCTAAACACACTTTTAAAAAGTAGCGGAGTAAAATCACAGATATTTGCTCCAAAATGTAGTGAAGTAAAAGTAAAAAGCACAGGTTTCAAATTTTATTTAAGTAAAGTACAGATACACCATTTTTTTGCTCAAGTACAGTAACAAAGTACATTTACTTAGTTACGTTCCACCACTGAATGTAATAAATTGTGTTTAAAACAATACAGTGCTTTCTGTTCCCAATCTCACTTTAAATTTGCATCGTGCTCATTCAGCTTAAAATCTCACAATCAAAAAACCTGCTTTACTCAATCCCCTGCTGGCTCCGAGGCTTATCAGCACAAGATCACCCCCAACCTTCACTCTCTCAGCCAGAACCTAATTTGCTTTTCACTTTACACAGCAGTCGACCTAACAAATCAACCTTGATAAATCATAATATGAAAGCAGAACTCTTTTATGACCCTTCTAATGTGGTGGTCTTTCCCCCCCGCTGGTTTGAATGGCAGGCTGTATTCAAATCCCAGCTGTCGCCATGACGATGGCTTCGAGCATCTGATTGACTCTGCTGTTCCAATGTAGGGATTAAAAAACATTCCAGCCAATTTTAATCATGGCAGGAGTTTAAAACCGTCAGTCAGAGAGATTTAGGTTTCATTCAAAATGTCTGGCTGCGGAAAAATAAAGGCTCCGTCCGTCTGGGTGTTAAATAATTACACAGGGATCTTCATGCAGTGGGTCACTGTTCGTTAAATACGTTTTTGTTTGAGCTTAGCTCGGTCTAAAAAGGACTCACCAGCACTAGAAGTCGTTCTACACATTTACAACAACTTATTCTGTTCCGTCGTCTTCCACTTCTCCGGGGCCGGGTCGCCGGGGCAACAGTCTCAGACAGGAAGCCCAGGCTTCTCTCACCCCAGCTGCATCTTCCAGCTCACTCAAGGATCCTGAGTCGTTCCCCAGCCAGCTGTGAGACATAGTCTCTCCAGCGGGTCCGGAGTCTGCCTCTTGGTCTCCTCCTGGTGGGATGTGCCCGAAACACCACACCAGTGAGGCGCTCTGGGGGAATCTTGACCAGATGCCCGAACCACCCCATCTGACTTCATCCCCCTTCAGAGGAGCGGCTCGACACCGAGCTCCTCCCAGATGGCAAAACTCCTCACCCGATCTCTGAGTGAGAGCCCAGCCACCCTGCGGAGGAAGCTCATTTCAGCCGCTTGTATCTGCGATCTCATTCTTTCGGTCACCACCCACAGCTGGTGACCATGGTGAGAGTAGGAACGTAGATCGACTTGTAAATCAAGAGCTTTACTTTTCAGCTCGGTTCTTTCTTTGATATGACGGACCAATGCAGCGTCCTAGTTATTGCTGACGCCACACCGATCCGCCTGTCGATCTCCTGCTCCATATTTCCCCCACTGTAAACAAGACCCTGAGATACTTAAACTCCTCCACTTAGGGCAGGACCCTGACCCGCAGGGGGCATTCTACCCTTTTTCAATCGAGGACCATGGTCTCGGATTTGGAGACGCTAATTCCCATCCCAGCCAAACAACTTATTAAAAAAAAATAAATGATTGAATTGGAGTTATTTCTTTCCAAATCGGAAAATAGTGCACTCGTTACAGTCGATCATAGGACTCAGGACATTAAAACCACAACAAAGAATCAAACCCACCGCAGTGAAGCCAAAGAGTTTAACAAACGTTTTATATCACATTTTTGATCAAACTAAATACTTTAATAATTTACGGTAGATATGCTGTAAGTGAAGAATTAATAGCTCACAAATGCATTAAAAAATTTCTGTAAAGTTGGCCCCTTAAAAAAAAATAAACAAAAAATATGTCAATTGTTTGTGCTGTTATGTGCTGTAAAAAAATTTGTTTGTGCTATTTTATTTTTTTGTTTATTTCAAGAGATACTATTTGAACGATGACGTCATCCAGCCATTTATATTTTTGCGGGCATCGCCATCTTTGATGACGTCATGGTCCAAATTGTATTTATTAAAAGAAATGAAAATTTTTACAGCAAAAAACTGCACAAACGTAGCACAACCGATTGATACCATTTTTGGGAGTTTTCTCGCATTTTTAAGCAAAATGAGGGGCTCAATGACGTCATATTGACCTTTAAAAGAATCGTGAATATCTAATAAATAAATAAAATAGCACAAACGAACATTTTTACAGCGCAAACGATTGACATATTTTTGTTTATTTTTTGTTCATATTTTTTTTAAAAAGAGGCCAGCTTCCCAGAGCTAATTAAAAACCTTTTCAAAATGATCAAGCAAGCTTAAAACCAGTTTTTGGGCAGGTTCAGTTGGACGTAAAAATGTAAATCAGCATAGATTGAGATCGGTAAAGGCAAACCGGTGCCGTCTCAAAGAAAAAAAAAAAAATCCAGAAAATGACATGTTTGCTGTTGATTTTTTTTCAATCAAGCTTGAAGCTGTTAAATGCCGCTGTGGTCCAATCAGAGATGTTTTTATTCATCCTTTAATTCTCTTTTGATCCTGCTTTATGGAACAATCTAGTGCTACAACTAACGATTATTTTGATGATCGATTAATCTGGCGATTATTGGCTCGATTAATCGATTAATCGGGTAGAATTGACAACTTAATAAATAATAGCTTTTTGGCATTTTATTGAATGTAGTTACTCAAAACACAACTCATAAACCACTTAAACAACACGTTGGGCTCATTCTAATAAGTAAAAATGTTCATCTTTCTGTGAAATAAAGAGGGAGAATATTACCATTTCTACAGCAAATATAAAATAATAAATCTACTTACTGTCACGAGCACCCATAAAATGTGTTTTATAGTACTGGCTAAAAAAACATAAAATGGAAACTGTTGACCATCCAGGATCACATTTAAAAACAAGACATTGTTAACAGTTTTAGATTTGCAATTTTAACCTTGTTCAGAGGTATAGTACCAAACAAAAATGGCCTAGGTTAACATGAGTAAAAATACACAAAAAACAATCAAGTTGTGTAATATTAGGTGGAGTTGACAGCAAAAACTTTCTAAACGATTAATCGATGACTAAATTAGTCAACAACTATTTCAATAATCGATTATAATCGATTAATTCGATTAGTTGTTTCAGCCCTAGAACAATCCCTCAGCGATGAATATGTTTGCCTCTCTGTCTAATGGTGGCTCCTGCTTGTTAGGATAATTGCACAGTACCTGTGTCGAAGTTCACCAGTACGTCGGTATGATGGTCAAGCAGAGTCATCGTCTCAGGGGATTATTTGTGTAAATGTTTACATGTGTGTATTGCTTGTCAGAGGGGCTAAATGAGTGTGTAGACCACTTATTTGAGACAACTATCATTGGTGAGAGCTCATTTCATTTTTGTTTGCTCTGCCAAGTGTTCATCACACAAAAGCTTATTACACCAGCTGTGTGGTGTGTTGTCGAGAGGGTGTGTGTGCATGTTTGTTCACGTTCTTTCACTCATGCTGATGGACCAGGGGGATCGATGCAAAGGGTTGAACTGTGAAACCAATCGGTCGAAATGAAATGGTCACTAAGTTTGGCTCATTTTCTCACAAAATCACTTCAAGTAAATGTTCGGAATTTTATTCGATTAAAAAATACTGTAAATATACTGTAAGTAAACCAGGCTGCCATGTCTGCCTCGGGTAATTGGACAACTACAACCAATCCATGTGGTTTTGCCACATCACTTTTGGAATATCCTGAGAAAAGTGGTGGAATCAGGTAACAGAATCTGAGGGCAGGCTGCTGGAAAGATTCAAGAGTCAAAAGCAGGCGATAGGGATCAGTGCCTCCAAATCTGAAACCAAGTTACGTAGTGGGTGCTGTACCAAAAAGAAACCCTGACATACTTCAGTAAGTATGCCCCAAGTGGAGGAGTTTTAGTATCTTGGGGTCTTGTTCTCGAGTGGGGGAAGGATGGAGCAGGAGATCGACAGGCGGATCGGTGCAGCGTCAACAATAACTAGGACTCTGCATCGGTCCATCGTGGTAAAGAGAGAGCTGAGCCGAAAAGCAAAGCTCTCGATTTACAAGTCGATCTACGTTCCAACCCTCACCTATGGTCACCAGCTGTGGGTGGTGACCGAAAGAATGAGATCACGAGTACAAGCGGCCGAAATGAGCTTCTTCCACATGGTGACTTGGGCTCTCACTCAGAAAGAGGAGCTCTGCCATCCGGGAGGAGCTCGGTGTCGAGCCGCTCCTCCTCCAGTTCGAGAAGAGCCAGATGGGGTGGTTCAGGCATTTGGTCAGGATGCCCCCCGAGCTCCTCGCTGGGGAGATGTTTTGGGCATGTCCCACCAGGAGGAAACCAAGAGGCAGACCCTGGACCTGCTGGTGAGACTATGTTTCACAGCTGGCTGGTGAACGACTCAGGATCCTTGAGTGAGCTGGTGGATGCAGCTGGGGTGAGAGAAGCCTGAGCTTCCCATCTGAGACTGTTGCCCCCGCCACCGGCCCCGGATGAGCGGAAGATGACGGAACGGAACGGAATGAAAAATACAGACTGTATTTCTGTCCTGTAGCTCTGAGCTTGTAGAATAAACATTTTAAATAGAATAGGTTTTTTTTTTAATCTTGCTTCTGCAAAAAGCAATTCCCCATTGCAGGATAATAAAAGCTTCCTTATCTTTTTTTCTTATCTGTATTTGCTGCAAACTCAATTAGGTGACTTGCTCCTCTATTTAAATAGAATTGTGTTTTTTGTTCCTAAAGAAATGACATGCATGAGTGTTTCACGTCTAAGACTTGCTTTGTCTTTACGTGAACCCACCGAACCTGTGTTCAGAATGTTGAGACCATAAGAAGCTAAACCAAGCATGAGGTTGTCTATTTGACAAAAATGTGTCCATCTTTATTGAACAGATGTTTAACAGATGTGAGCCTGTCTAAATTTCACTCTAAACAACATCAACCTGAAGGCGACGCTCCTAACCTGTTCTTTGGAATCTGATAAAAGACCGTTTTATTCTATATTTCATCAGATTATTGTATAAATTGTATCGTTATAGAGCAATCCGAGTGTCCACAGTCAGACGGAGACGTGAGGAAGAAGCGCTTCTCTCTACGGTGTCATCCTCACTGCAGCTTTAAATCAAGATTAAGTGCTGCAGCACTTAGTCCCCTCATGTCCGTCTGACAACTCTGATCTGAAGCTAATTACAGAGAAAAGAACTCCAATTAGCACGGACACGAGGGATTACGAGGAAAATGAGGAGAAATGTTTGTCACCTGTGATCCTGCCACTAAGCCCCCCCGCTGGAGTTGTGAATATAATAATAGAGGCTTGTCATGTGGACGGCTCACAGACTGAAGCCTGCCCTCCCAGTATGTAATCATTTGCTTCATGTCTGCTGTGGAGCAGTGGGAAATGTGGAAGAGGAGAGAATGACAGGCTAACAGAAGCGTGATGAGTCGATGGTGTGTGTTGAATGTCAGCCAGTCCATTGTGTTTCTGTCTGCATGTGTGGGCAACTCAAAGTGCTAAACCCTTCTTTTTTTTATATTTGCAGCCAAAAAATGGACTTTTCACACCTGCGGGGCTGTGGGCCCTGAAGGTCCAACTCCCACTCAGTGCCTCAACTTCTACAGGGGCAGCAACGTCAACGTGACAGTTGGAACCCGAGGGCCCTTCAAAGGCATTCAAATGTGGCACGTCCCGGAAACTGGCACCTACAGGTAGGACGGAGGCTATTGGGCAGAGCATGTCTGCTTCTAACACATTTAGCTTTTTCTGAAGGGTAACAGGATTTCCAGCCGTCCAGAAGGCACATATATTTGAGATTTAAGCTCCAAGCACCTGGAGTGCTTCTCTCTTCCCTCCGCCCACCTCCAACACTCAGGCATGTCCTTCATGAGCCAACAGAGAGATAAAACATCCAGACTTTTATAGGAAGTAGAACAGGATGAAGTAAAAGCGGCTAACTGTTGTCATCATTATCCTTCCAAAACCACCCACATCCAAGTCTTTACCTTCTTTGAGGGTTAGAAAAGCCTCCGCCAGCTTCTATTCTATAACGTATTTATACCAGGTTTAGAATACCCCATACTTCCCTCGTCCAAATATATACCCCTGCATTCTGCCAAAAGCCACATGCAATGAAATGGCTTCAAAACATGTCCTCAAGTTTTTATAAAGCACATTGTTTGCACACAAACTCCACAGTTGTTCTTGAAGCAGCTCTGTTTAGCTGGCGGGATCGTTAAATGAAGCTGACAGACGGCCACAGAGATGAATATGTGCTCTGCAGCTCCCAGAAGTCATTAGGCAAACAGCTGAGGTAGCTGCGAGTGAGTACCAGGCGACATGCTCGTTCTCCGAATCCAGCTCCACTACCCGGGGAAGAAAAATATCAAAGCATTTCAATACACAAGTCAAGTTTTTTGCTTTTATTTTCTGGCAGGAAGGCTGGTGGTGTTTGTTTGCCGTGGCGGTCTGGTTCTGTTTGGCCCTCAGAGCATCGAGCCATGTTAGGTCAAAGACTTTCACTCCAAACAACTGGCGCAAAAGTGTTTTAGTCTTTCCAAATTCATCTGGCTCTTTCCAGCCGCTGCGCCAGATTACATTAACCGGTCGGGTAATTGATTGCTTTGGGCTGGTCTTGTTTATCAAGTAGACTTTAAATTTAAAGGACAGTTCAAGATTAATAGTGTTTAACTGAAACAGATTTGTTTTAAAATACCATTTATTAAGTATTTACTTTATTTTAAAATCAAAACAGACCGTTTGCCAACTTTTAAATTCAATTCATGAATAATATTAAATTATACACCAAAAGTCGGACTTTTGAATTGAAGAACATGCCATCCACGACCAAGATCAGCCCAACTAAAACAAATTAGGGATTTATTTGTTGTGTCTCTAAAATTAATTCTCAAAATTCCAAAAAAATAAGTCCATTTTTTCTGTTTGGGACACAAAGCATATAAGGCTTTCAAATCCTGAAAATTAAAAAATTTAGACAGTTATCCTAAACCACCTGAAACATCTACAGAGTATTTATGTTAAAGTTGTGAGTCTCTCAAGTTGGGGTTTAGCGAAGGCCCCGTCCACACGTAGCCGGGTATTTTTGAAAACGCATATATTTTTATCCGTTTTGGCCTGTCATCCACACGAAAACGTGTTTTTTTTTTTTCACTCAAGACTGGTGTTTTGGAAAACTTCGTTTTTGCATTTGCATGTAGACGTGCAAAAACAAAGATTTGCGTATTTATGCGTCAGTACCTGCGACAAGTAATGCACATACTGTACGTCGTTCGCGTGCGTCCTTGTTTGGATCGTCTATATTTTCCTGTGTTTTATTAACTTTATAGTGGATGACGACTTTTAAAAGCAATTCCATCTCTTGTCGCTCCACACAAACGAGATGCCTGGCGCCATGTTTCAGGTTTTGCGGAAATGACGACAGAGGTGCTCTGATTGGATAGCTCAGAACTTACGTTAACATCAATACTGCCAACTACTGGTCTGGCATGCTCATAACCGCACTCAGAAAAGTATTTATACAGCTCCATGTGCAGTGGTGGAACGTAACGAAGTAAATGTACTTCGTTACTGTACTTAAGTAAAAAAATTGTGTATCTGTTCTTTACTTAAGTAAAATTTAAGACCGGTACTTTTACTTTTACTTCACTACATTTTTAGAGCAAATATCTGTACTTTTACTTCGCTATTTTTTAAAAGTGTGTTTTACATTTTTCGTTACATTTTCGTTCAGGAATTTGAAAAATACAAAGGTATTTTAGCGCATCTTGAAGCCGCATCGCCAAAATCAAAAGAAGCAGTTGATCGGGAGAAGAAGTCATAAATCGAGAAACATTTTAGTACAAATTAAAAAGAGCCAGAAGATCGTTGTTCGTTGTGTTTACTTCTAAATAAAAAGTTGAGCCATCATTACACAGAGCAGGGGCGGATCTAGAATTTTCCAAAGGGGGGTGGGGCATTGACAAAGCCAATATATAGTGACTGGGGGCCTCCCCTCCAAAACATTTTAAAAAATAAGTGTCATTTTCCTCCATTTTGGTGCCCATTCACTGGTCCTTCTAGGTGATAGCTTGACTTGTCCCCTTTCATTTTATTTATTTATTTATTTTGTGGACCAAAAGAGGCGGGAGAAGGGGGGAGGGGTCACGCCCCTGCAGAGTATTTATCCTGGTTACCATGGTGACGCCCTTTGGCACAAAAAATAACATTTGAATTATGATAGAATACTTTTACTTTTTACTTAAAAAGTACAATTTACACCAACTACTTTTGTACTTTTACTAAAGTAAATTTTTTGCCTAAGTATCTGTACTTTTACTTAAATACAAAAAGTGAGTACTTCATCCACCACTGCCCGTGTGGACACGGATATTTTGAAAACGGTTACGTGTGGACACGAGCGTTTTCCTAAAACGGACGACAGCAGATATCTGTTTTCAAAAATACCCGGTTACATGTGGACGGGGCCTAAGTTTCTGTCTGAACGGCAGAAACACTTAGCTCATGTCGAAAGAGCAGAATAACTGTGGTTATAATACAACACCCTGTGGAATTCCGGTCGTGTCCACACGTAGCCGGGTATCTGATAAAACAAATATATTTTTATCCATTTCGGCCTGTCATCCACACGAGCCCGTAGGTTTTTTTCACTCAAACCCGTCGTTTTTGAAAACTCCAACCAAAGTGAAGATTTTGGTAAACTCCGGTTTCGTGTTCACATGTAGACATGCATAACCAGTGTTTTGCATTTTTAAACATCACTACCTGCGACAATTAATGCAGAAACGTTGTTTGTGTGCATCCTCGTTTTTAATATCAGAAAGTGGGCGGCATGGAAAAAAACATTTTTTTACACATGCAACTGCTCTTGCATCTTGTGGGGGAGCAAAGGAAGAGAAATGTGTTGCAGTTGGCTGTTATCTATCACATAAGCTTTCCTAGCTCAGAGCTTACGTTTAGATAAATACTGCCAACTACTGGTCTGGCATGCTTATAACAGCACTCAGAAGCATATTTACACGGCTCTGTGTGCATGCGGTTATATCAAAAACGGTTAGGTGTGTACGCAAGAGATTTTGTAAAACGGAGGACAGCGGATATACGTTTTCAAAACTACCTGGCAACGTGTGGACATGGTCTCCATCATATGTGGTTTAACCACTAGAAGCGGAGCAATGACACTTTTTTACTTAAGAATAGAAATATTAATAAAAACTATTTAGAATAAAATAAAATGCATGAGAGCGACTTGACAAAATTACGGGTATCAACAAAAAATACCATGACTGACAAAAGTTTATTTTCCCACACTGTCCTATTGAATTCATCCTTATGAACAGTTTATTACAGTAAACATTGAGTTTGACATTCATAAAACATACATAATTTTTAAGTCAACACTGAAAAATACCAGATATTTATCAGAATGTTAACATAGAATCTAAAAGTTAACTACACAGAATTAGTTCTGTGTAGTTAATGGGCTGATTTTAGCTCCCTGGGCGTTTCGTTTGTCACTCCTGATCTAACAGAATCATTTATTTAATTTTGTGTTTGAACTTCAGGATTACAGCCTACGGTGCAGCCGGTGGGCGAAGTGTGACGGCTATGAGTCGGTCACATGGTGTCTACATCACAGGAGACTTCCCGCTGAGGCGGGGTGAGCTGCTGTACGTCCTGGTGGGACAACAGGGAGAAGACGCCTGTCCCAATGTGAGTCATTAAACCCAACACTTCATGTAAAGTTACCTGCTTTTTATTTGTATTTGACTATGTCCTACAGCAGGGGTGCCCAACCTTTTTTGTACAAGATCTACTTTCCAAATATCAAACCTCCTGAGATCTACCAGTCGCATGTTACCATCGCAAACCCCACAGATTGTTTCAAGCCTGATGTAACTACCCCAATAACACGATTTGTTACATATGCACACATTCACAGCGCTTTGCGAGGGAGAGGGGCCACAGCAGCACCGCGCACTGCTTATTGATTACAGGCGTAACGTGATTTGACATCACAGACTCCAAAAATCTCCAGTAACAACAGAAAAGCCGCTAGATTGAGACTTTTTTGGAAAAGAAAAAAAAAGGGTCCCTAAATTTGATCAACTCTTGCGTTTGACTTAAGGGCAGATGTCATTGTGAGGCTGATGATAGGCTGGCACCAACTTTTTTTTTTTTTTTTTTTACTTTTTTTTCAATGCCATGCAATCTACCCATAATGCCTTTGCGATTGACCAGTCGATCGCGATCGACGTAATGGGCACCCCTGTCCTACAGTGTTTCTGGGAGACTATGATGATATTCAGCTGTGATTATTTATATAGACTAATAGAAGTGCAATCACAAAAAAAATTACAGAGATTTATTTAATCTCTTAAAAATATGAAAGTCAGGGAGTAATTTATTTGTTCCTTTTGAACATAGTAGTTTTTGTCACCAAGCTAGCTTCTATCAAATCCAACTTATAGTGAAAAAATATAATAATCCTCACGTCAATCTTACTGTTATGGTGAGGATGAGGAAGGAGGAGGACGACCCAAATGCAGGACAACAAACAGGATCTATTAACAAAAGGTCCAGCAAGGTTGTAAGGCAAGGCTTGGGATTACAACAAAGGAATGTCTTTGGTCAAAGTTCAAAAATAGAACACAGAGTTCAAGGATATAATTTGATCGGGCAGCTGGGAAGACCTGGCTGGAGAGGACGATGACCCGACAAGGGAGTCAGGGCAGACTGCCTTTAAATAACCAGCATGTCGATGATCCACGGGTGTCCAGTAGGGGTGGGCGGATCGATCCTAATATCGATAATATCAATACCAATGCTAGTATTGATATTGATCGATACTCCAACTACAATATCGATACTTTGGTTGAAGTTTTATCCCCACACTTTGCTTTCGTTTTTTTTTTCAAAAAGACAACCTAACTTATCTGTCTGCAAAATATGCGTAAATGCTGTGTGTCGCACCTGTATGCTAAAGTGAAGTGGCCCCGCCCCCTCTCTTTCGCTTTGACTTGTCACATGACTCAGCGACTCGGGGCCAGTAAACAAAAAAACAAAAACAGGAAGTCGGTAAAAGTAGAGAGAGATGGAAAAAAGAGAAGTACCGTGTGGCTGTACTTTGAGGCTACCTGCACCATGTGCAGAAAGGTTGTTAAATATAGTGGTAACACTAAAAATTAAAGACTCACCCCAAAGAAAAACTTCAGAAATGGAGGAGAAAACCCTGACCCCTTCTGTTTCCTAGAGGCAGCGCTCATTAACAGAGACGCTCCAATTTTAATTATGAAAGTACAACATAATCATCTTTAACATTAGTTAACATTTGTTTGCAACTGGTCACTTCTATCGATTTACCTACCAACCTGTGTTTATACATATACTTGGTCATATTATATATATGACCCAAACCCTTGATGCAAAAAATAGTCATTAAAAAAATATATATATATGTATATATATATTTTTTTAATGACTATTTTAAAATATATCGATATTATCGGGTCGATAATATCGGTATCGATATCGGTATCGGCGATATCGGTCTGGTGTTTACTTGGTATCGGATCGATACCAAAACTTGCGGTATCGCACACCCCTAGTGTCCAACATGACGTTAATGACCACAGGTGGTTAGTATCAGGCTGGAGTCCGCGAGGGGGAGAAAGGTCCAGCGCTCTCTCTGGTGGCTGGCGAGGGAATCATGACACTTGCATGTAAACTGAAACAAGTTTAGATACTCCAGCTAGTATGTGCAAGGAGAAAATAACCAAAGGAACAGTTGATGTTAGCTAAATGGATTGTTTTGCAAAAATGTTGCAAAAATCCCTCCTCATCCAGTTATTTTTCTGGTAAATCATATCCTTCTGACAGATAATAAAATGATGTTACAGCCAGCGGCGTGAAAATGTATCTTTTTTTTTGTTAGTTTGTTTTCCTCTCTGACTTTTTAAGTATTGAGGCTGTAGCTCTTGGACATAAAATAGACTGAATGACCTTTTAAATTCTGACAAAACTAAGGTTACTGTTTTCAACCTTAAAAATCCTCAGAGGTCTATTTTCCAATCACATAGTTGCTGTGGATGACATTTTCAGACCTTTAGTCCTAAACCTCTGAGTCATCTTTGCCGAAGGCTTCTTTTTTTATTCACATAATAAAACACAATGGGATTTGTTTGTACTGTTTTTAACCTTAAGCCTTAAAGCATAGGCTCCCTGACAAATATCGAATAGTCTTATATTGATTCCATTTAAAACCTTAAACATTCTTGTCTTGTTACCATATTTATAAAGGCTAGGAACCACTAGGAACAACTAGGACAGGCGTTGGAGGGATCCAGTTTGGTGACCTCAGGATCGGATCTCTGCTTTTTGCGGATGATGTGGTCCTGTTGGCTTCATCGGTCCGTGATCTCCAGCTCTCGCTGGATCGATTTGCTGCCGAGTGTGAAGCGGCCGGCTTGGGAATTAGCGCCTCCAAATCCGAGACCATGGTCCTCGCCTGGAAAAGGGTGGAATGTGCCCTGCGGGTCAGAGACAGGGTCCTGCCCCAAGTGGAGGAGTTTAAGTATCTCGGGGTCTTGTTCACGAGTGGGGGAAGTATGGAGCGGGAGATCGACAGGCGGATCGGTGCGGCATCAGCAATAACTAGGACGCTGCATCGGTCCGTCGTGGTAAAGAGAGAGCTGAGCCGAAAAGCAAAGCTCTCGATTTACAAGTCGATCTACGTTCCAACCCTCACTTATAGTCACCAGCTGTGGGTGGTGACCGAAAGAATGAGATCGCGGGTACAAGCGGCCGAAATGAGCTTCCTCCGCAGGGTGGCTGGGCTCTCACTCAGAGATCGGGTGAGGAGCTCTGCCATTCGGGAGGAGCTCTGTGTCGAGCCACTCCTCCTCCAGGTCGAGAGGAACCAGATGGGGTGGTTCGGGCATCTGGTCAGGATGCCCCCCGAGCGCCTCGCGGGCGAGGTGTTTCGGGCACGTCCCACCAGGAGGAGACCAAGGGGCAGACCCCGGACCCGCTGGAGAGACTATGTCTCACAGCTGGCCGGGGAACGACTTGGGATCCTTCCAGGTGAGCTAGAGGATGCAGCCGGGGAGAGAGAGGCCTGGGCTGCCCGCTTGAGGCTGTTGCCCCCGCGACCCGACCCCGGAACGAGCGGAAGATGACGGAACGGAAAGGAACCACTAACCCACAAATTACAATTTTCAGGTAGAGATGATTTTCTGTTACTATTTATTCAATAATTAATCCAATTTTTATCATTTGATGACTATAGACATTACATAAACACATAATCAACAATGCAGTTTTTAAGTGATGAAAAAGGATCAGATTTTGAACATACACTGTATATGTGAAACTATTAGTCTTTTTTAATTCCAAAACAAACCAGGTTTAAAACCTCTCTATAAAGGTTTTTCTCTTCAATTAAATGACTCCAACTATTTGTTTCAAATAAAGCTTTATTTATAATGAAGTGATTGACTGATCTTTTTGGAGGGATTATTCTAAAAGCAATTACCATCAACTGCATTCCCATCATGCATCTCAGTGTTCCTGCAGCGCAGACATAGAAAATAAGGTTTTCGTTATCCGTAAGTAACGTAATCTGACCTCCACCATTCCTGTCGTCTCATAATTAAACGGTGCGACAGATCGCCACCTGGAAGCTGCTTTTTGGAGGATAATTTACTGTTTAGACTGTATAGCTACTCAGAGACTGATGAATAATTCAAATGGACCGTTTTTAAATATTTATCACCTCACCTTTCCTGGGGATGATTGAAAACAAATCCATTAGAGTCATTAAAATCTAAAATGTTTTGTCCTGAGAGCACAAAACTTCCAAAGGGTTTCAGCTTCGAATGCATAAATTTAATTTAAAACACACAAGTAGAGTTAAATAAAAAAGGCAAATATTTGAGACGTAGGTTTCGTTTTTTTTTTTTTTTTTTTTTTTTTAATTATTTATCTTGGACAAGGTAGCATGTTCTCAAATCAACATAAACATTTTTTTGTACAGCAACTCAATAGAAATAATAAGAAGGTATAACAAGTGCACAAATCAAAGTTTCTAGTGTCCAAGAAGGAGTGGGGGGAAGAAAACTTATTTAACCCCACCCCCAGTGCTCATATGATACATATTTACAATAAATAATTCATTTTATATTGTTTCAACCTTAAGACGATTACTGAAAATGGAAGGATACGGACCTGGTTACCCACACCACCACAATAAAAAATAAAAAAAAAATAAAAAAAAACCCCAAAAAAAACAAAAGAAAAACACACACAAAAAAAACAAACAAACAAAAAAAAAAACACTCCAACAGAAGACAGTGATATAATTACATTAGACATTCCATATACTGTGACCAAATCATATGTTTGTAATTTAGTTTGAACGTATTTACATTTTGATATTGCTTGGAGGATTTTTCGAGACTATTCCAGAGTTTTACACCACGTACAGACATGCAAAAGCTTTTTTTAGTGGTTCTCACTTTGGGCAGTTTAAAGTCTCCTATTACTCTCAGGTTATGTGATTTTTCATTCAGATTAAATAGACTTTGTAAACTTTTTGGCAGTAGTTTGTGGTATGCTTTAAACATTGTGATTGCTGAGTAGTACTGGGAAAGGCCTTTAAATTTTAAGAGTTTAGAATGTGCAAAGAGGTTGTGAGTATGATCCAAAAAACCAACTTTATGTATAATTCGTAGTGCTCTTTTCTGTAAGACAGTTAAGGGTGATAGTGTCGTTTGATAGGTATTCCCCCATATTTCAACACCATAAGTGAGATATGGAAGAACCATCGAGCAATACAATGTGCGCAAGGAGTTGAAATCAAGGTGATGTTTAATTTTATTTATTATAGAGAGACTTTTGGATATTTTTGCTTTTACATGTCTGATGTGTAAAAGCAAAAATATCCAAAAGTCTCTCTATAATTGGATATTATATACGTTGCATCCTAAAAAAAAAAAAACAGCATCCTTCACATCTTCATGTTCCAGCTCAAATGCAAGAATACATTTTGAAAATATGTGGTGCAAAAGATAAGACAAGCGAAAATAATCTTTGACTCTGGATAAAGCGAGGAAAAAAATTAAATTGGGATCCAGTCTTTAATATTTCTGTCCACAGATCAACAGTGCTGTTTAAAAAAAACATTAATCTCTTCTTTTGGATTTTGGGAGTAATTTTTTCTCGTTAGTCTCATATATCTTTCTAATAGAAAATATGTTCCGTTCCGTCATCTTCCGCTTGTTCCGGGCCCGGGTCGCGGGGGCAACAGCCTCAAACGGGCATCCCAGGCCAACTCTCCCCGGCTGCATCCTCCAGCTCAGACGGAAGGATCCCAAGTCTTTCCCCGGCCATAGTCTCTCCAGCAGGTCCGGGGTATGCCCCTTGGTCTCCTCCCGTTGAGACGTGCCCAAAACACCTCGCCCGCGAGGCACTCGGGGGGCATCCTGACCAGATGCCCGAACCAATCCATCTGGCTCCTCTCGACCTGGAGGAGGAGCGGCTCGACACCGAGCTCCTCCCGGATGGCAGAGCTCCTCACCCGATCTCTGAGTGAGAGCCCAGCCACCCTGCGGAGGAAGCTCATTTCGGCTGCTTGTACCCGTGATCTCATTCTTTCGGTCACCACCCACAGCTGGTGACCATAGGTGAGGGTTGGAACGTAGATCTACTTGTAATTCGAGAGCTTTGCTTTTCGGCTCAGCTCTCTCTTTACCACCACGGACCGATGCAGCGTCCTAGTTATTGCTGATGCCGCACCGATCCGTCTGTCGATCTCCGCTCCATCATTCCCCCACTCGTGAACAAGACCCCGAGATACTTAAACTCGAAAATATGTAACACCGTCAATTCTTGATACAATATCTTGCATATTTATTTTCAACACTGCATCGTTCTGCATTGTTCGCAAATTGTGTTCTGCATGCTGATTGGCTGCACATATAGTGGGCTTGAGGGAGGCAAAAAAATTCAAATTTTGGGGGAAAAAAGCGGTTAAAATAATGGAAACAGGTGCTAAATCTTTAATTTGACAACAAGAATAGTTTAATTATTGATTAATTAATATATTCATTCATCTGTTTACAACCTGTATCAAAGTTCATATCCAGGTTTTATATGGTGACGACACCTGAAATTTTTACGTCATCATTTTTAGTCAGTCAGTGATTCCATCATATAATATTCTACAAGTTTGACGTCTCAACTTTTAATTTGGCTCAAAGAGTTGTTTTAAAATTCCAATGGTACTCTAACTCCTTAACAGGTCATGTTTTATGACTGACTCACAATGCTTAGATTCCGATATTAAAAACTTTTAACACCTAGAATTAGATGATTGGATGGATAAGTATTGGGTTGGATGGTTCCTGTAGTTCCCGTTGATGATTATTCTTATTCTTTTCTTTGTAAATTATAGGTTTGTGTATGTTTATGCATGTTTGAACTCCTGATTTCAATACTTTATGTCAAACATGGTCTGATTATGGAAGTGTTAAACAACAATAGAGCCGTGCTCCTTGGTGTATACTTCAATCTAATTTATACTGTGATAAATTTGATGTTTCTCTTGTTATGTATTTCATAGAATTTACAAGTAATGTTTCATCTAATACGACTCATAATAAGTTATTCTATAGTTCTTTAGGACAGTATGTATGAAATTTGTAGAGTACAGGGATGGATAGCAGAGCTTTCCTTAACACAGATTTTAAGATCTTATTTGCTAGAGTCTGGGAATACTTTGCAGCTGGATTTGTCACTTTGTGAGTTTTACTTTCGTTCCCAATCAGCTGGTTTGTTGGATGTTTTTTTGAAGCCTCACACTGAGCCTCACACTAAAAATCCCTTTTGTTTGCTTTTTCTATTTTTTTCATTGACTATGCAGCGTTGACAATGTGAGCACCTCGCACCTTGATTTTTCTCTGTTGATGGGAAAAAAAACCTTTGTAGTCTTTGCAGAGACTACAAAGGTTTTGTAGTACTGAGTACATGTGTGTGAATGAGAGGGATCCAAATGGAAAAGTGAGGTTACAGGGAGAAGAGATGAAGAAGTTGGAAGCTTTTAAGTACTTAGGATCAACAGCCCAGAACAATGGAGAGTGTGAAAAAGAGGTGAAGAAGTGTGTGCAGGCAGGCTGGAAGGGGTGGAGAAAAGTATCAGGTGTGATGTGTGATAGAAGAGTTTCAGCTAAAATGAAAGTAAAAGTGTACAAAATCGTGGTGAGACCCGCCATGCTGTTTGGTCTAGAGACAGTGGCACTGAAGAAAAGACAGGAAACAGAGATGGAGGTAGTAGAGATGAAGATGCTGAGGATCTCTCTGGGAGAGACCCGGATGGACAGGATCAGAGGAACAGCACATGTTAGAGGTTTTAAAGTCAGAGAGGCCAGACTGAGATGGTTTGGACATGTGCAGAAAAGAGAGAGTACATCGGAAGAAGGATGCTGGATTTTGAACCACCAGGAAAGAGGCCTAGAGGAAGACCAAAGAGGAGGTTCTTGGATACAGTGAAGGAAGACATGAAGATACTGTAGTTGGTGTGACCAAAGAGGATGCAGCAGATAGGGTTGGATGGAAGAAACTGACTTGCTGTGGCGCCCCCTGAAGGGAAAAGCCAACAGAAGAAGTCTTTGCATCTCATTGTACAATCCTATGGACACCTCTATTTTTCCTAAACTCAGATTTACAAGAAAGGAGTGACAAGCTTACCACAGTATTAGTACAAGAAAGAGTGTGAGAAGATTTGAGCAGGTAAACTCTTTAGAGTTTCAGATCTGACATTAGGTTCCAAATGTGTAAAAGAAAAGTTCTAAAGAAGCGACAGAGTGAAAGTACGGGCTGTTCACAAAAAACCCTCAAACAGCAACTCATAAAACCTCAACTGGATTAAAGTCCCTGCATCTGACATCAATGGCAAACAAACCGTCCAGCTCGGTTTTTCTCAGAGGGGCTGATGTCTTACGAGGCGATGCGGGCAATCTGCTGCAGAGATGACAAACATGGCCTCTAGTTTCAGATTGCTGATGTGAAAAAACGGTACGGATAAGTTTAACTTCTCTCTAACTCTCTCCAGGCCAACGAAGTTCTGAATAAGATCTGTTTGGAGCAGAGCGGCCCGTTGAAGAGCAAGAGTCAAATGAAAGGGGGCGGAGGTGGAGGTGGTGGTGGCACATATGTCTTCAAGGTAAGATGGTTCCACTCGGCTATGAGCAAAGATACTATCCAAGATCCTACTTTAGGGAAAACAAATTTAGACAAACTTATTTAGGCTTATTTGCATCTTTATGCAGATGATACATTCCTTCTCGGACATGTAATTGTAGGATTATTAGCATGCATTTAAATGATCATATTTTGAAATCACATGTCTGATAACATTGCCTTGGTTTTCAAAAATTATTCAGTCAAAAAAATGTGATGTTACTGTCACTTGTAGATGGATTATACGACTGCTAATCGAAGTTCAAAGTTACATAACATGATTATTTAACATTAATCCATCTAAAGACTTTAATTATGTCTAATACCCAAATAGAAAGATATCACATTTAAAAAAATGTCCAAGTTAATTTCAGTTATTATCCTTTCATCAAAGTTTATTTGCGATTTGTGCATCTGTATGCAGATGACATTGTCCTTTACCATAAAAAAGTCTTGCCTAATAATTTAATTACTTGGGTTTAGTTTAAAACTTTTGAAGATCCAAAGTTGAATTTAAAAGCCCAGATTATCAAAACATATATTTTTACTTAGATTAATAAATCATTGCTTTTTTAGCAACATGTTCACCTGTATGCAGATGACACACTCATTTACATTGCTAAAAAGTTATCAAATGATTTTTGCACTAAGTTGCAATTTAATTTTTAATGGCCCGAAGTTAGTTTAGAAGAAGAAGAAGAATACTTTATTGATCCCTCAATGGTAAAAATTTGTGTGCTGCATTACAACCGCAGCAGGCGGCCATGACAGCACCAATGGTGGGAGAAACGGTGTCTTCCCAAGGACACTTAGACATGAGCTCAGTGGGATTCGATCCCGCAAACTTCTGCAGAACATCATTCTACCACTGAGCCATTGCCTTCCCCTATTTACATGCCGAGATTATCAAATTATATGTTTTATATCGTCTTAGCTTTATTATAAAATTATTTGTTTTGTTTTACTATGAAGTCATTTTTAAAATCTTTAAACCTCTGAAAATGTTTTTTATGTCTGCATTGTTGTTCTATCAAAGCTCATTGACAAAATTTTGACGATCCTGTTTTTTAAGAACAGTGTCTGTTAATGTCAATTTTAAATTTAAGCTTGTTGTTTTTTATAGTTAAGTATTTAAAAGATTATAGCTATCCTGATATGTCATGAACACTTCATTACTTTTCATCCAAATGATGATAAAAAAAAAAACTGAAAGAAAATAAAAGATATCGAAAGAGAACTGTTTAAATAATTTCTTTCTTGTTGCTGCTGTAACGCACAAATTTCCCAAGTGTGGGATCAATAAAGTAAATCTAATCTAATTGTTATTGATGATGACCCAGGTGGACAGAGGAGAGTACATCCCTCTCATTATCGCTGCTGGTGGAGGTGGTCGCGGCTACAGCAGCCAATCTGAGTCCCAGTTGGAGCAGATGGACTACGACCCTGCCCAACAGGGACGCAATGGAAAATCACATGCTGCAGGTCAGTGGTGGATGAAGTACTCACTTTTTGTACTCAAGCAAAAGTACAAATAATTGAGCAAAAAAAATACTTAAGTAAAAGTACCAATAAAAAAAATCTACTTAAGTAAAAATACAAAAGTAATTGGTGTAAATTTTACTTTTTAAGTAAAAAGTAAAAGTATTCAACCATAATTCAAATATTATTTTTTTGTGCTGTAGGGTCACAAATAAATACTCTGCAGGGGCGTGACCCCGCCACCCCTCTCCCGCCTCTTTTGGTCCGCAAAAAAAAGAAGAAAGGAAAGGGGACAAGTCAAGCTATCCCCTTGCAGGGCCAGAAAATGGTCCACCAAAATGCAGGAAAATGACACTTATTTTTTAAAATGTTCTGGGGGGGAGGCCCCCAGTCACCCTACATTGGCTTTGTCAATTACCTCACGTCCCCGCCCCCCATCCCCACCCCATCTTCAGAAAATCTTAGAACGGCCCCTGCTCTTCACGCTGAATGAATGCGGAAAATGTTTACTCTCGACTCTGATTTGAGCCTCGATTCATGACTTCTTCTCCCGATCAACTGCTCCTTTTGATTTTGGCGATGCGGCTTCAAGATGCGCTAAAAAAAAAAACCTTTACATTTTTTAAAATGTAACAAAAAATGTAAAACACACTTTTAAAAAGTAGCGAAGTAAAAGTACAGATATTTGCTCTAAAAAATGTAGTGAAGTAAAAGTACCGGTCTCAAATTTTACTTAAGTAAAGTACTGATACATAATTTTTTTACTTAAGTACAGTAACGAAGTACATTTACTTTGTTACGTTCCACCAAACTGAGTATTTACAGTAGGGGCTGACGGATTATATGTTTTTGATGCTGAGGCCAATCGATGCTTAAAAATTAAAGTTTAATGAAATAAAACATTAATTTATGTGTTCAGTTTGTCAAAATGAATGTTAGATAAAAAATAAGATCAACTTAAATAACTCTGCAGTGTATACAGTATCTGTCATCATTTACAGGCGGACCCAATGTTAAAAAGGGTCTGTTTCTGCTTTCTTCCTCTGTGTCGGAGCGGATTCACCCCTTTTCCTGCCATATGTCATATAGAAGTGTTTGTAGAAGCACTGTAAACACTGTGTGTTTGTCTGGCAAAAGTGCAAAATTGTCCGATTTAATCAGATGAATCAGTCAATCCTATTTAAAAGTTTGTGAAGCAGTAAAAAACGGAGAAAACATGTTTCTTTTTGCCACAAAATGGTTCAAACTTGCTGAGCGGACATATTTGTAAAGCAACATTAACACACTGCAGCGTCTGTGTGTTTTCTGTTCAAGTTGAGCAAACAAAAGAAATGGTTTGTTTTTCATTTTTTTCAAGTTTACTTTAGATAAAAAATGAATTATTAATCATGCTTCGGAGGAACTGTTTGCCAGGTTAGAGGAAATGTTTGTTTTCCTGTTTCCTTGGTTTTGAAGAAGAAACAAAACGAAAAGATGGAACAAATTGATTTAAATGAAAGATTATTTTAAATTAATTATCTGCTCGATGCTTTGCGGCTTCTCTGAGAAAAAGTGCAGATACATGCATGTCTAAGCATTTTATTTGCTGTCTTGTGAAACACATTTCCTGTGTTGTGTTGGTGAACAGGTGGAGGTGGAGGCTGGAATGACAACCTCCCTCTGAGCCAGGGTGGCAGGCCGCTGGTGCTGGGGGGACAGGGCGGCCAGGCCTGTCAGAAGTTCTGGCAGACTCGCGGTGGCTTCGGAGGCGGAGGTGGCGGCTGCATGTCAGGTGGCGGCGGAGGAGGCTACAGAGGTTAGTGTCTGACAGGGAAAGATTCAGGTATCAGGTGTGAAGCAGGCGACACATTTTTCTGGATGGAAACCACGGATCAGTAAAAATCTAGAGACGTTTATTTGCAAAGCACAATTTATTTTTTAAAAAATGAAGTAGAAAAGTAAAAAATAAAATGACTAATTAACCAGGTAAACAAGGACGATGATGTGGTCCTGTTGGCTTCATCGGACCGTGTTCTCCAGCTCTCACTGGATCGATTTGCTGCCGAGTGTGAAGCGGTCGGGATGGGAATCAGAGCCTCCAAATCCAAGACCATGGTCCTCATCCTGAAAATGGTGGATTGCCCTCTGCGGGTCAAGGACAGGGTCCTGCCCCAGGTGGAGGAGTTTAAGTATCTCGGGGTCTTGTTCACGAGTAAGGGAAGGATGGAGCGGGAGATCGACAGGCGAATCGGTGCAGCGTCAGCAATAACTACGACGCTGCACCGGTCCGTCTTGGTAAAGAAAAAGCTAAGCCGAAAAGCAAAGCTCTCGATTTACTTTTCGAGGGTGGACGTAGTCGATCTACGATCGTACCCTCACCTATGCTCATCAGCTGAGATCGCAGATACAAGCGGCCGAAATGAGCTTCCTCCGCAGGGTGGCTGGGCTCTCACTCAGAGATCGGGGTGGGGAGCTCTGCCATCCGAGAGGAGCTCAGTGTCGAGCCGGTCCTCCTCCAGGTCGAGAGGGGACAGATGGGGTGGTTCGGGCATCTGGTCAGAATGCCCCCCAAGTGCCT
This sequence comes from Neostethus bicornis, assembly GCA_902685375.1. Lineage (NCBI taxonomy): Eukaryota > Metazoa > Chordata > Actinopteri > Atheriniformes > Phallostethidae > Neostethus > Neostethus bicornis. The sequence continues at coordinate 4,753,207 of LR738552.1, forward strand.
TGCTGGGGGGGTGTTTCGGGCACGTCCCACTGGGAGGAGTCCAAGGGGCAGACCCCTGGACCCGCTGGAGAGACTATGTCTCACAGCTGGCCGGGGAACAACTTAGGATCCTTCCAGGTGAGCTGAGGATGCAGCCGGAGAGGGAGGCCTGGGCTTCCCGTCTGAGGTTGTTGCCCTTGCGACACAGCCTCGGATAAGCGGAAGACGACGGAACGGAGCGAACAAAATTAGCTGGTTAAACTGTACAATTGTAGATTGTCAGCATGGATGGAATATATTTGTAAAAACAGCAAGAAACAGACTTTTGTCAAATGTATATCCCACTGGTCAAGCTGGTTAAAGACCTCAAAACACCAACCAGATCCTCTGTGTGTCTCAGCTCTGACAGTTACGATGGATTGAATCATTTCTGGCTTTGCGTTTAACACCATCCATCCAAAGGTCAAATTCAAACACTGTCGACGATGCCTCGTCCACACAGTGTAAGTGAAACAATAAGAACACACTGGATCAACCAAGAATGTAGGGTGTGGAATATTGATCTCAAACTATGAAAATGATAGAGAGCAATAAAAGATAAAGTTGATTAAATCTGAGCACCATACTGCCTTAACTTCATGAAATCTAAAAGCCTGCAAATAGTAGTCAGTCAGTCACCTTCTGAACCGTCTATCCTTAACGGGGGGTGCCGGTGCCATCCCGGGTTATTCGAGTCGAGGACCAGGGTAAACCCCAAATTGGTCGCCAGTCTGTCACGGGGCCACACATATACAACCATATACACACACAGTCCTTCCTAGGGGCAATCACGTAGTGGCCAATCAACCTAACATGCATGTTTTTGGAGGGTGGGAGGAAACTGGAGTACCCGGAGAAAACCCACGCATACACATGGAGAACATGCAAACTCCACACAGAAAGGCCAGTGTTCTAAGCCTCGTCCCCACCCGAGACTCAAACCCACGACCTTCTTGCTGTGAGGCCACTGTTCTAATCACTGTGCCACCGTGCAGGGCAAATATTATAAATGTACATAAAAAGCTAACAGGTTGTTGTGTTTGGCCTGCTTGTTTCTAGGTGGTAACACTTCTCTGGATGACAACCCTAAAGCTGACGGTGACGATGGAACATCCTTTTTTGGTCCTGATGGAAACCCCTTTCTTTATCCTTTGAAAGGTAACGTTAGTTTTTTTAAGTTGTTTTCCATGTTTTTTTTTTTTTTTTTTTTTATGTATTTAAATCAGGGGTGCCTATTATGTCGATCTCAATTTACTGGTCGATCGTGAGGGCATTGCGGGTAGCACTGAAAAATAAAGTTATTACATTTGCTCTGAGTGCTTCAAAACTCTATCACATAGGGGTGTATTTCATTGGTCAGAATTAACCGGTGCCTCCCACTGATTGGTTTGGTCGATCTCATGTGTTTAATTTTTTTTTAGCTTTTCAAAATGTACTAGCAGTTTAAAATTTTGGGATTTTATTTTCAGACAAGAAGAGACAAAGTTCACCGAAAACTCTAACCGTAGGCCAATTTTAGCAAATTTTTAGGAAACATGAATCTAAAAAGAAGCAAAAAGTCAAATCTAACGTTAAACTGTCTTTTAAAACGGCTGCAGTAAGTAATCATTTCCATCTACATGGTAATCTTCTGTTTCCATCCACCTTCTTTCTGATTCACCAGAAACAGAGATACCTCCACATTTAATTTCCCTTGGTAGTTTCAGACGCTGTGATATAAATAAACATTTTAAAACACTCTTAATCTGCATGCCGACGTCTCTGCTGCTACTTTTCCAGCCAGTTGAATGTAGATGATATTCGAAAGTAAAAACCCTGGAAATCGCCAGATGTTACTGGTTTATCAAGTGTTTTAATTACCGTATTTTCTGCACTATAAGACGCACTGCATTATAATAATGCGCTACAGTAAAGGCTGGGGTTACGTTAAGCATTCACTAAATGGTGCTGCGCTAAAGGGAATGTAAAAAAAAAAACATTCAGATAGGTCAGTCAAACTTTATTAACAATTACAAAACAGCTTTCTGTTTTTACTCCAAAATAAATAAACAGCTGTTTTATTATTTTCTCAAAGATAAAGTATTAGTATTTTCGTGACACAGTTTATCTTCCATTGGAGATAAACTCTGTTTAGTCTTGTTTACTTGGCGCAGCGCATCCTCTTGCTTCCTCCACTTCCTCATCATTGATTCATTGATGTTAAACTCTCTCGCTGTGGCTCTATTCCCGTGTTCTACTGCGTGACCGATTACCTTGAGTTTAAACTCTGTGGTGTAACAGTGTCTCTTGGTAGGAGCCATTTCCGGATCTTTACACAAACACACAAATGGAAATAGGTGCGTTCGAGTTGACACAGGCGGACGAAGTTCTGAGTGGCGCAGATCGGTGCGCAATGCATGCTGGTCAGAACTGTGTCCGCCTGTGTCATCTCGAACACACCTAATGAGACGCCCTTTCATATATCCCAGCATGCACCGCGCACTACTTCTTCTACGGGGGAAATGGAGTCGGCGGCTGCTTACCGCAGTTGCGACACCTGTTGTAGCTCAATATTAATTCATATATAAGGCGCTCCTGGTTAAAAGGCGCATCGTGGACTTTAGAGAAAATTTAAGGTTTTTAGGTGCGCCTTATAGTGCGGAAAATACGGTAATCATTTCCATCTACATGGTAATCTTCTGTTTCCATCCACCTTCTTTCTGATTCACCAGAAACAGAGATACCTCCACATTTCATTTCCCTTGGTAGTTTCAGACGCTGTGATATAAATAAACATTTTAAAACACTCTTAATCTGCATGCCGACGTCTCTGCTGCTACTTTTCCAGCCAGTTGAATGTACAGTAGATGGTACTTGAAAGCAAAAACCCTGAAAATTACCAGATGTTACTGGTTTATCAAGTGTTTTAATTAAATTAGAGCTGATTTGTGATTAAAGTCATTCAGAATACATCCTCCATGTATCTTTTTACAGATGTCATTTCAGGGGTGTTAAAACTTTGAGTGGAAACAATGATGGTGATAAAAGCATGAAAAGTAGTTTTAGTGTATCAGGCGCCGTGCGGAGGGTTTTCAACAGACACACATGTAAAAATCCATTTTCTGTACAAAGTATCTTGAGCTCCGAAAAGTAAGAATAGATGAATGGACCCACAAATTTTTTCTACCACAATCGCGTCTACACAAACTGTATCAATCAAAAGTGTGGACACACCTTTTCACTTTGGACGAATGAAAAATATGTCTCCTCTCTCTGCTTCGAGTGTGTAACATCATTACTGTCGAGTCTCACTCTGACCTTTTGTGTCGTGATTTGATCCAGTGTGAGCAGATTTACTTCTAACATCTCAGCCTGTGTGCTGAAACCTCCTGTTCGGCGCCTCCTCTTGGCAATGCATCGACTTTAGAATATGCGGGTGCTTGTTTAGTCACCAAGTTGAAAAAATAGGTGCCAAATGCGCTAAAAATTAATGATAATGTGTTTTTAATGACATATTAAGTTTGAATTTGTAATGTTTTATAATGTAATTAAAAGCAGTTATTCAACGTTACTGTTTTGCGTTGATATTTTGGATTTCAAGACGCTTTTTTGTCATATTCATAAATGTGGTTTCTACAAATGAACTAGTAAGTTGAGTAGGATTTACCCAGAAAGTTGCTTTTCTGATTGCTGTTCTGCTTTCCAACATGCTTTTTTTTTCACATTAAAGTATTTAACCAATCATATTTCAGCCAGCATTTGTTGCCAGTTTGACTAAAATCACTGAAGCATCCTTAAATACCTGAAGAATCCATTCTACTTGCTCTCTTTACATAATATAAAAAATAATGAAACATTTGCTTCAACTATTCTGTTTTTGGCTGGTTTCCTACTGTATGGGCACCAGGTCTTTGCACAAATTCAGGCTATGTCACCATTTCAGACCTGCTGATTGGACAAGCAAAGAGTACATCAACTAAGCGAGCAAACAGTGCCAAAAAGAGGACTTTTTTTTTTCCATTGCTGCAAATCTGTTTTTAATCAGCAAACACCAGCAGAAGGAGGAAGACTATTAGATTCAGTGGCTGATTTAGTGTCAAGGTCATTTTTGGGACCAACTTTTTAAACTAAGTTGAACAAAGTAAAGAAATCCAAGTAAAACATGTATTACGCTCACGCAGAAAGAGGACAAGTCTGACAAAGAAAGATGGGTTTTATGACACTCAGCCTAAACCGTGATGCTAGCAGAACATAACATTATTTGCAGAGCTTCTTCATTAACATGCAGTCAGCAGCTATGACCGTTTTGCTGTCCTATTTTCATTAGACGTCCCATCATCCATCAAGAAAAAATAAGTGGAAAAACAAAGCAGAAAATTATTTTCACAAACAGTTGTACTTGCGTAAAAAAAAAAAAAAAAAAAAAAAAAAAGCAGGTTCCAAATATTAATCAAGAAATCTTTTAGCCTCAACTATAAACAACCAGATGATATGTTTTGAGAAACTTGGTCAGGCAGTCAGGAAAACCTGGCTGGGAAGGGTGGTGATGACCTGCCGGGGAAGTCTTCTTCTTCTTCTTCTTCTTTAGTTTGCGGCATGAAGCACCAACCTGGGTGCATTACCGCCACCTACTGACTGTCACGAACCTCAAATCCTCCTCAATAACCCTGTACACCTCAAAAAAGTGTACAGGGCACCAAAACCCTTCCCCTGACGTCCATACAAAAACACCTCCTCCAAGCTCACTTGTCTCATCCCAACACTCCTCAGCACCACCATCATAGCCTCTCTTTCTTCCTCATACTTTCTACACGCTAACACCACTTGACTAACCCCTTCCAACTCCCCACAGAAATCACAACACCCATCCAAATGTTTACCCAGAATCTTGAGCGTTTCATTCAATCCCGTGTGCCCAATACGTAACCTGCTAAAAACCACCTGCCCCCGCCTTCCACCACCCACCGGATCCACAGTCACCCCCACCGTCCTCTGTACTTCATACAAGTGTCGTCCCTTCACCTCTGACTCCCACTCCATCTGCCACTGCTGCATTATCCCCTTCCAGACCAACGCCTTCACCTCCCCTCGTGACAGAGCCACGACCCTCTCCACCACCACCCGATCTGCAGCCCTCTTTGCCACCTCATCCACTCGCTCATTCCCCCCAATCCCAGAATGGCCCGGAACCCACATAAACACCAACGACCCTCCTACCACCCCCGACACCATATTCAAAACATCCCAAAACAAACCCTGATGATACCTCACCCTCCCCAGTTCAAGAGTCCGAACCACTGACAACGAGTCCGTGCATATAAGTACTTTCCCACCACCATGTTGCATCGCCCACACCACAGCCATCCACACTGCATATAACTCCACCGTGAAAATACATAAGTGATCTGACGTGCGAACCCCTACCTCCACTCCAGACCCTTCCACCACCATTCCCGCACCCGTCCTCCCCGAAACCGGATCCCTTGAACCATCCGTAAACACCAATGTGTAATCCCCATAATTCTCCTCAACAATATTCCTAAATGCTCCCGCCACATTCACATCCCCAAACCTCCGTCTCCACCCCACCATCCCCAATTCCACCCTCACCTCTCCCAGCCTCCACTGTGGCACCATCTGAAAATTGTCCTCCCGCTCCAACTCCAAATCCCCCACACCCAATTCCCGTGCCCACAAACCCCCTACCCACCCAAAACTCAAAGTTTCCTTCACACCCCTCTCCCAGGACCAATCCAGAACCCCCCGCCCAGGGTGATTATGGCTCTTTCCTCTCAAGGAAACCCAATAATTCACCGCCAGGTGCTTCCTCCTCAGAGCGAGTGGCATGACACCCGCCTCCACCCTCAGGGCACTCACTGGCGAAGTCCTCAGAGCACCTAAACAAATCCTCAGGGCCTTGGCCTGCACCACATCTAAATCCCGTAACACTGTAGGCGCCGCCGAACCATAAACCACACATCCATAATCCAATCTGGATTTTATCAGGGCATCATACAGGCACCTCAAAGCTGAAAAACTGGCCCCCCAGTCCACCCCAGCTACACATCTCATGACATTTAATATCTTGTCACACTTACTGGTCAAGTACCGTACATGTTCCCTCCACACCAACTGCCTATCAAAAGTTAGACCCAGAAAACGAAAAGACCCCACCATCTCAATGTGCCTACCATAGAGCTTCAAACCCTTCACAGTGCCAACCCGGCCCCTCGAGAACATCATACCTTTTGTCTTGTCCACCGAAAATCTAAAACCCCACCTGTCACCCCAAGCCTGCACCCTGTCTATACCCTCCTGCACCTTCCCAACCACATACTCCCTGTTCCGTCCCCTCTTCCACAACGCCCCATCATCAGCAAACAGTGATCTACCTAAATCATTCCCCACCCCACTAAACACACCATTAAACATAACATTAAACAAGGTAGGGCTAATTACACTCCCCTGCGGCGTCCCATTCTCCACGTCATAAACCAACGACATCGCTCTCCCAACCTTAACCTGAATCCTCCGCCCCTCCAAGAAACTCCGAACCCAATTGAATATTCTCCCTCTAATCCCCATCGTGCGTAGTGTAATCAACAGTCCCTTCCTCCACAACATATCATAGGCTTTTTCAACATCAAAAAATACCGCCACCAAAACCTCTCTATTCACCCGTGCCTTCCTAACATCATCCTCCAACCGAACTAACGAATCCAAAGTGCTCCTACCCCTCCTAAAACCACATTGGTATTGTGACAATAGATTCCCCTTTTCTAACTTATACTCCAACCTCTGAGTTACCAACCTCTCCATCAACTTGCAGACTACAGACGTTAAAGCAATCGGCCTGTAGTTACCTGGATCACTTGTATCCGCTCCAGGCTTCCTAATCGGGAGAATCACTGCCTCCTTCCACTCTGCCGGCACCACCCCCTCTCTCCACACCCTATTAAATAATCCCAAAAGTTTCCCTTTACCCACACTACCCAGCTGTCTGAGCATGCCATATACAATACCATCTTTACCAGGCGCCGACTGACCTCCTTTCGCCAAAGCTGTTTCCAACTCCCCCATTGTAAACACATCATTTACCACCTCCATGACATCCTCATCCCTGCCCAGCTCCCCTGCAAATTCCTCCTCCAACTGCCTCCTCACAGCTCGCCCCTCCACCGACAAAGCCTCAACATTCTGAGTTTCCACAAACCGCTGTGCCAACACCTCTGCCTTTTCCTGGTCCCCAACCACAATCCGGTCCCCATTCCGTAGAGCCGGTAAATCAAAACACCGTGCACCCCCACCCATCCTCCTAATCATACCCCACACTGAACCCACCGGAGTGTCCCTACCAATAGTGCCACAATAGCCCCTCCAATAACCCCTCTTGACTGCCCGAATCGTCCTGCGTACCCTAGCCTGAGCTCTCTTATACTCCATTAAGTGCTGAAAGTTGTGTGAGCACCTCACTAAGCGTAAAGCCCGGTTCCTTTCCCTAACTATCTCAGCACACTCACTGTTCCACCACGGCACCAACCGCCTCCCGCCTCCGCCCCTGCTCCTTGGAATAAATTTCCCCGCCGCCTCCAATATGCCCCCCTTAATCCGTCCATCCAACTCCTCTATATCCAAATCTCCATCCACAGCACCCAACAATCTATCACTCTCCTCCGCAAACCCCCTCCAGTTAGCCTTATCTAACACCCACCTACCCCCACCCCGATCCACCCGTGGCCCTACCCCTATCCCCCACCTGCACCAAATCGGATAATGGTCACTGCCCATCGTGCCATCCCTATGCACCCACCACTCACACAAATGGGCCATCCCAGAAGACGCCAACGTCAAGTCCAGCGCCGACTCCCTCCCGGTTGCTACATCTAGTCTCGTTCCATGACCCGAATTCAGACATACCAAGCCTTTCCTCTCAAGCAGCTGCTCCACCACCCTACCATTAGCATCCGTCCTTTCACTTCCCCACAGCACACTATGCCCATTAAAATCCCCACACCAGAGTACAGAACCATCATCCTGTCCCTCAACACCATCCAGCTCGTCCACAGCTAAACCCCTCCCCGGGTTATAATAATTAATAACCGTAACAGACTTACTCCCTGCCCACACACGCACCACCACATACTCCCCCTCCATACCCTTCCCGACCACCTGATAAGGCAACCCCTCCCTTATAAAGGTCGCACAACCACCACCCCCCCTCTCAAGCCTGTCCCTTCGAATCCCAACAAATCCACGCAACACAAAATCAAACCTCGGTTTCAACCACGTCTCCTGAACACAAACAACATCAGGTTTAACCATGCCACCCGCAATAAAAGCCTTAAAATCCTGACCATTAGCCAACAAACTCCTTGCATTCCACTGGAGAACTAACATAATGAACCTGAAGATACTGCCGCGTCCAACCCTGCCTGCTCATTCAAATCATCCCTAACTTCCTCCCACGTCAAACCAACCAGACCAAAGTGATGCACAGCCGCCTTAACCACAACCTGTAACCTCTCCGTCTTAGATTTTAAACCAGCAGTAGCATTTATCACCCCTGCAACAAAAGCCACCAAGGTCCGTGGCGACACCCACCCCACCTGACCACCGTCAGATACTCCCACAACAGCACTAACCGTCCCCAATCCAGACGACCTCACTTCAGAACCCCCAACAGCCTTCACAGCTTCCGCATAAGACAATTTACCCTCCCGACGAACCTGCTGCACCCTCAACTCCTTCTTCATGGCCTCACACCCCATAAATGAAACACTATGTCCTCCTCCACAATTGCAACACTTAAGTCCCACGCCCTCCCCACATGGCCCCTCCTCGTGGTCACCACTACACCGACCACACCTCCTACCATTCCTGCACGCCCAGGCCATATGTCCAAACTGCTGGCACTTAAAGCACCTGATAGGCGCCCTGACAAACTCCCTCACCCTGTACCTTATTAATCCAAAATACACCATCCCTGGCAAATCTTTGCCCTCAAACAATACCTTCACCGACACAGTGTCTGCTCTAACTCCCGCTCTGACAAGCTTCTCCACCCTCACCACCCGTCCCCTATCCACTCTCAAGTGTTTAACCAGGTCCTCCTCACTGACCCCCCCCGGAACCCCTGATATAACCCCAGCACACCCACCCCCTGATCTATCCCCCACTCTAACCACTCTGACAACCTTACACTTCCCTACCACTTGCAATTTCATAGCTTTACCAACCTGATCTACATCCCCACATCCTATCAAAAGATTCCCATCATCCAACACCCTAGCAAACCGAACTTCCCCGACCTTGTCCTTCAAAACCCTGGTCAGTCTCAAAGGATCATAACCCCTCAATCCCTCACCCCCATCAAACCTAACCACCACGTGAAACACACCCATCCTTCCGCGACCCTGTCCCTCCCCCCTGTCCGTGCCACCATCCCCCCCTGACAGACGAGACTTCCGTTTAATACCCTTAGTAGACCATCCCTCCCCTGATTCCGACCCCTCCCCACCACCAACCTCCCCCGCCCGACCATCCAACCCCCCGCACACACCCCCGTCAACTTCCATCAACCCCTAATCGGTGACCGCAGGCGGACCAGTCCGGACCTGTACAGGCCGTCGGTTGGCCGCCCACAGGACAACCGTATACCCCCACCACCCACAAACAAAAGAAAAAAGACGCACCACAAAACAAACTCACGCCAATTCAACCAACCCAAACAAAAAACCATGACTAAACTACCCAAAGGAAACATCCAAGTCCTCCCGGACTCAGCACTGTTCAATTCCGATCAACTCAATCTTCTGTAAGACTCTCCTGCGAACACTTCCGCGTTCCGTCCTCGAACCAACCTCCTCTGCCGGGGAAGTCAGGGGGAGACTGCCTTTAAATAGGCGCCAGGATCCACAGGTGTGTGTCATCAGACTAATCATCCTCAGGTGTCCCTAATTAGGGCAATTGGGAAAGGTCCAGTGCTACGTCTAGTGGCAGGTGAGGGGATCATGACAGGAACAGAAAGACCAGATCTGGAAAAAAAAAAAACCCTTACCAGATCTCATATTGGCAACCATATATCTGTTATCTATAGTATTAACAGCTACATGTTCATTCGGCCCTGTTCACACCCTAAATTAGGAAACTATTAGTGGTATTTTGGGAAAAATTCACACAGAAAAGTTTAATTTTTTTTACATAAAACTTATCCAGAAGAAGAAAAGCATCTAAGTTTGCTTTTATACAAACTTCAGAACTCGTATTTTTATGATCCACATATGGAGTTTTAGAGCTGTGTTTGGGACAAGATGGATTTTGAGTTGGCATACGCCTGAGATTTGTCATTGATATGATTTATGAAGCTCATGTTGCATAAGGAGAGTTACTGTAGTTTTGACAAATCCCAAGTTTGTATTACATAAGCATGGTTATAGTGCTGAGCAAAAAAACTATGCTCCAATAACAACCTACAAAATTCTTAGTAGATGAGGCCTTGATCTAGAAAACTTTGAGATGTTTTTAAGTTAAATTTAAAAACATTTATTCAGGACACACGTGTAGAATCCGAGCAAGTTAGCTGGTTTTCTGCTAAGTGTGGAGGATCTGCACAGCTGGAGGGATGTTTGTTCTTCATTAAATCAGAAAGTTCCAGGCTTGATGCAAGATGGCTGCAGGATGGAAGAAGATGTTAGGAGGTTGTTTTTAACCAGGCACATTTGCAGAATGTTCATCAGTAGTTTTTGAGTCACACTTCCTGAATGTGTTTGATGTGTTTGCCAACAGCGATGGAGGGAGACGGAGAGGTGATCATCAGCCCGGTTCAGAACTGCAGCCACTGCGAGAGCGGCGAGTGCCACGAGAACGAGGGCAGTATCATCTGCTACTGTGATGAAGATTTCAACCTGGCTGCAGACGGCGTGTCCTGCACCAATGCATCAGGTCGGATTGTCCGAGTCATCTGAAGATTGTTAACATATTTTGGTGCAGTACTCAGAAAAATCTCCTTCAGGGGGCGCCACAGCAAGTCAGTTTCTTCCATCAAACCCTATCTGCTGCATCCTCTTCGGTCACACCAACTATCTTCATGTCTTCCTTCACTGTATCCATGAACCTCCTCTTTGGTCTTCCAAAGAGTCCTCTTTCCTGGTGGTTCCAAACCCAGCATCCTTCTTCTGATTTACTCTCTCTCTCTCCTCTGCACATGTCCAAACCATCGCAGTCTGGCCTCTCTGACTTTAAAACCTCTAACATGTGCTGTTCCTCTGCTCCTGTCCATCCTGGTCACTCCCAATTAAATCCTGATTATTTCATTCTAGCTGAAACTCTTCTATCACACATCATACCTGATACTTTCCTCCACCCGTTCCAGCCTGCTTGCACATGCTTCTTCACCTCTTTTCCACACTCTCCATTGCTCTGGACTGTTGATCCTAGATACTTAAAATCTTCCACCTTCTTTATCTCTTCTCCCTGTAACCTCACCTTTCCATTTGGATCCCTCTCATTCACACACATGTACTCTGTTTTACTCTGACTAATCTTCATTCCTATTCTTCCCTCCAACTTTTCCTCCACCACTTAATCTGGTCCAACAGACGGTTTACCCATATTGCTTCAACTTTATGGTTATATTTTCTGGGGGTCTTTTTTTTTCTAAAGCTGCTTTGACACAGAAAACAACGTTACTGCTCGTAAGATGAGTTTGATTCTTCCATATAAGTCACTTATTATCTGACGTGTGAAACCTGCGATCAGCAAAACCCCACAGCAATCATTTATTTTACTTAGGAGCTACAGTAAAGTATTTTGTACTTTTTTAGAAAAGAAAAAAGGGTCTAATTGACCATTTTTAAACGAGGTAATATGACAATCTGTTTCAATGGAACATTTTGAAAAAAGCTGCTTGAATGATATTTATTTGCCCATGTGAATGAGTCACGTTTGGAGGGTCATTTCCGTATCACTGATGCCCAGGGGTGATGATGATATCGTCCTAATATGGTTTCAGATGCAACGCAAATTTTGACTTTACACTAATTAAAATGGCTCTTAATAATTTAAACTAAAATCATAAGGCAACCATGTCGGGTATGTCGTAACCATGGGGAGTGTGAATGTGATCTGTTCAGAATATAATTATAACGAGATGTCAGAAAAGGTCACAGTATCAGTCTGGAGAGGAGGATTCGTGTACCAGCCTCTCCTGTTCTATCACATCATTAATTAAGTTAGGGATCTGCGTGGCAGAGTCCATTGTTAATCCTCTGCTGTTCTTGTCCTACTGCAGGACCAACACTACGCCCTCAACAGACTCTCTCCCACCTGGCGCTCGGCCTGTCCGTGGGAACATCCGCCCTCATCGCCGCCCTGCTGCTCGTCGTCTCGGGGGTGATGATAAGTAAGTACATCAAGTTCCTGCAAACATAATTGAAAAGAAAGTTTCAGTTCTGCACCTGCATTCTGAACCAAAAAAATGTCCTGAGGCCTCATTTAGGAAGCGTGTTTCTTTCCAAATCTGTGCATTTGCTGACTTCTAGACAAATTGAGTTATTTGTGAAAGGGGCAGAAAGCGTAGACTACCGAGGAACTTTAAGGCAACTGCGGAGCTGCCGTACGCAAATCCCTTGTCATGTCCATTAATACTGTGGAAAGGAAAAAATGAAGTTTCAGTAGCATAGCATAAGGTCATTGACAGAATGTGTATTTGGTCAGGCAACCAGGGAGACCTGGCTGGATGGGATTGTATCACCCAACAGGGAAGTCCGGGGTGATTGCCCTTAAATAGCTGGCAGGGTGCACAGATGTGTAGAATTTGCAATCATCCTCAGGTGACCCTAATCAGATTGATGTGAAACATCCAGGGCTCCCTCTGGTGGCAGGAGGGGGGATCATGACATCCCAGGGAAAAGACGGCATTTATAGAAGAACCTAAAGTGAACTGTGGACATTGAAACTGTGGACATCTCCACTTGTAGTCTGCACTATTATGTGTGGTGACTACAAGTAATAGTGACTCCTGACAGCACCGGCTTATTTGAAGACCATTTCATATGCATTACATCATTTGCATGATCCATTTTTGAAATTCTAAAGGCGTGGTTGGGGTGGGATGGGGATCAAGTTGGCTCAGCCTGAGTTTTGTTGCGGGTCTGATTTATGACACCTTGATGCGAACGAATATATTTTCTCTGCTTAAAAATCGACTAAATTTTTTATAAATCAAGCCCCAAATCTCAAGTGTGAGTTTATGGAGTAAATAAATGGTGTGGAAATGTAAGACCTCATTTGGTTCCTTCCAGCTTCTAGTGTGTGATCAGGCATCCATACGTCCTCAGTAAGCAATGGGAACACGTACCGCTGCAGAATCACTAACAACTCCTACTTTCTGACGGGTTGAGAGGTTTAGCTTATTTTATCATGTAGTGGCCTTAATATGTATTACTTCTCTGATAAAGTGTCAGCGCCGTAATCTGCCTGTGTTCTGATAAGACACACACACACAATGCACAGCTTCCTCCTGATCCTACTCAGACTGGAGTAAGCAAGGCTGCTGTCAGAACAAAGCAGACTCCCATCTGCCCAAAGCGTTCAGCCAGTTACGGTCAGACGTATGCAGTCATTGAGCCATCATCTCCTCTCACACACACATAGTACATCAACAGACTCATGTGTGTATTCAGACGTTAGTAAAGGAGGCGGAGGCGAATGAGGACTGACTGTGTGAGGAATGAAAGGTGTTCATGATGGATGGCTGCTTAACCAGCAGCTGGCAGCACTCATACATTAGACAGCACTTGGTAAATAAATAACTCTCCTGCACACGTAAATACACACAAATAACTGCCTCAGCACCTTATACGCTCACAGCCGGGGTTGGTGCTCTGGGGTCTGGGATTGTGGATTCAGGCGGAGCTGCTGTCCAACAACCAGGGATTTAGGCTGTAAACCGTGTTACTTTATGTACTTCTGTTTACAAAAAACATTCAGATTTGACGTTTAAACCCTTGATGTAAAGTTTTGCAAATGTACAGCAAAAGCTTTTCCTGTGGGAATCCTTCTAGGCAGAAATTTAGGAGCCTCATTTAAAAAGCATACTGTGCGCTAATCTGTGCGTACGCCAGTGGCGGCTGGTGGTAAAAAAAACTGGGGGGGCGCACATTTTTCAAACACACAAAATTTTTTTTTAGATATATTATATAAAAGTATATATAAATATATATATATATATATATACAAAATAAATATAAAATTATTCATGACAATATGTGTCTGTTTTTGGTGACTTCTTCATTATGTTTCCTTATGCCAGTTCGGTAGCCTTCATTTAATTGTGCCAGGATGTTACTACTGCCAAAAACACCTAGCTTATAGCTACTATCAAGATGGGTGCGGCAAGTTTCATGATGTTTGCACTTTTCAGACAAATGGTTCAAGTCACTCACCCCTGTTGATATCCACACCTTTTCAGTTGCTGCTGAACTAAACAATAAGCAGGGGAAACAAAAAAAGTGTTTCTCATCAAGTTAGCCACCGCCACTTTTCATAGACCTTCATTATCCTCTCACATAAAAGCGGCCGCGATCTCCACTGTTTTGTTGCACAGTCAAATCTGGGGTGTCCGGTCCAAGCTCCTTCACTCTTCTTTTTTCTTCTTTAGAACGCTTAGAAAACGGATTCTGTAGAAGGGACGACACTGAATTCTCTTTAAAAAAAACCCTAGCATTGTTAACAACTGAACTAGCTTCCGACGCCATGATGAAGACTCCCAGAATTCCGCAGTGAAAAGAAAGGGCGTGGCGTGGGTGGGATTTATTGGTCAGCTTATAGCTAATTGATTGGTTCATGTAACAGACTGACAGAGAGGATAACCTATTACACACCCGATGGGCGGAAAATCTCTGCGCCCCGCGGGCGTGGTTATGGTTTGCAATACACATGAATGGAAAAAATTTAGCGCTGACGTCACGTTTTTTCCATAAAAACCGGAAGCCACATACACACTAATACGTTTTCCTGGTGGGGCATACCTACCCCGCGCCCTCGTTCCGGTTTGCACAGGAAGTAAGAAAATAAAATAAAATAAAACGGTGTAAAACATTATTAAAATGCATGTAATCTTCACACTCGACAGTTTTGCATACTTATAAACACATACATGTTTATATATGTATATATAGATATATATGCATATATGTTTTTTGGTGATCAGGCCGGGGGGGCGTTTATAGAGCGCATTTGCAAAAAAAACCCATTAAAAGTCTAGTTTAAAAAATAGAAAAATAAAATCCATACTAATTATAAAAAGGCTCAAAAACATATCACAATAATTAAAAGTACCGCGTAGAATTCATCGGGAGGGTTAGTTTTTAACCTCGATTTAAACGTTTCCAGATTCTGTAAAAGTTTAATCGATGATGGCAGTTTGTTCTATTTTTTTGCAGCATAACAACTTTTTTTTTCAGAAAAAAGTATACAAAAGAATATCATAAGAAAAATAGGCCCACATTATGGTTAAGTTCATTTCTTTTGATCTCACTGACAGATCAGCGTACGCCACTCACAAAATATGTGTGACCACCTCCCAATCTGCTGTCTTTACTTGTGGGAGTTACTCTACAGCTGTTTAATGAGTAATAACAGGCGGCACTGGCTCATTTGAGAACCTTTACATTTGCATCACATCATTTGCATGATCCATGTTTGAAGTTTACATCGGTCCGTCGTGGTAAAGAAAGAGCTGAGCCGAAAAGCAAAGCTCTCGATTTACAAGTTGATCTACGTTCCAACCCTCACCTATGATCACCAGCTGTGGGTGGTGACCGAAAGAATGAGATCGCGGATACAAGCGGCCAAATTGAGCTTCCTCCGCAGGATGGCTGGGCTCTCATTCAGAGATCGGGTGAGGAGCTCTGCCATCTGGGAGGAGCTCAATGTCGAGCCGTTCCTCCTCCAGGTCGAGAGGAGCCAGATGGGGTGGTTTGGGCATCTGGTTAGGATGCCCCACGAGCAACTCGCTGTTGAGGTGTTTTGGGCACGTCCCACCGGAAGGAGACCAAAAGTCAGACCCCAAACCTACTGGAGAGACTATGTCTCACAGCTGGCTGGGGAATGACTCAGGATCCATTCAGGTGAGCTGGAGGATGCCACTGGGGTGAGAGAAGCCTGGGCTTCCCGTCTGAGGCTGGTGCCCCCGCGACCCAGTTCCGGATAAGCGGAAGACGACGGAACTGAAAAAATTTGAGTGTTGTAAACACAGTGCAGAAGCTGAGCGAAACCACTTTCTCATCTTCTGATCTACATGACTCTTTCTAAATAAGGACCCAGAACTGTGTTCGTTTTATGTGAGATGTATTTTTTTCCAACTTGTCTTTTTCCTCTCTGCAGTGTACAGACGTAAGCACACGGAGCTGCAGTCCATCCAGCTGGAGCTGCAGAGTCCAGACTGTAAGCTCAGTAAGCTGCGGGCCTCCACCATCATGACTGACTACAACCCCAACTATTGCTTCGCCGGCAAGACGGCTTCGGTCAATGACCTGAAGGAAGTACCGCGACGCAACATCTCACTCAGCAGGTGAAAGATCTGAAAGCAAGAATCCTGTAATCCTGTTTGAGGGCTGGTGGGAAGGAGAGGTGAAGGGGAGTGACCTAGTCAAGGACAAATAGTATCTGAGTGCAAGAAATAAGGCTTCATGCTTCATGGGCAGGAGATTGTATTTGCTGAATTCAGTGAGTTTCACAGGGGTGGATCCAGGGGTTTTAGTCCACAAAAAAAAAAAAAAAAAAAAAAAAAAAGAAGAAGGAAGGAAAGGGGACTAGTCGAGCTATCTCCTTGCAGGGCTAGCGAATGGGCCATCAAAATATAGGAAAATGACTCTTATTTTTCAAAATGTTCTGGATGGGGAATGCCCCAGCCCAAATATACTGGCTTTGTCATTGTCCTCATGCCCCGCACCCCCCCTTTAGAAAATCCTGGATCCGCCCTTGTTCTACACCCATTTACAGATAGAGAAGATCTTTTCAAATTTATTTCGCACTGCTATTTAGATCTGCCTCCACTGGTTAAATGAATTGATGAAGATCTGCTGTTGCACTTTTAATTGGAGTTTCCAGCCAAGATGGAGGATGTTTCATTATAACATAACGAACAGAAGCGAGGTTTTCTTTCCTTTGTTTCAGAAGTAAAATAAGAAACTAGTATTTTTTAGGTCAGCCGAGGCCTGCATCAGCTTCCTGAACAATGAAATACAAACACACCTTTTCTTTTTATCCTTCGTTAATTTTGCAGTCTGGCAGCCATTTTTTTTTTTTTTTTGCTTTTAACGACAGTAACTTTTGCTGAAACTTTTCCTTCCACCTGCTTCCTTCTGACATGAAGCGTCTCGTCTATCCATCATTAGTCACTTTTCTTAGTTATCAGTCAAAACCTTGTCTGAAGTTGTGACTGTCTGAGTGAAACTTTCACACTTTAGACTTTCTTAGCGTTGCTCTGTGCTGCATCATAACTCAGAGAATCAACGCGGTACCTAAAAGTCAAAACTTTTTTTTTTTTGATGTAGGAATGAATAACCTTCAAACTTGTAAAAAAAAAAAAAAAAAAAAAAAACTCCAAAAAGTTCATTTTTGCATCGAACTCACTCTTTAAATTTTAATATTTTTTATTTAGAATCATAAAAAGTTGTTTAAAAATGTCCTCACATAAAAAGGTGTTTTTAAAGAATCACCTTTAAAAACCGGGTTCGAGTGAAAACAGAAAGAATAAAACTTGATGAATCCAGTTGAAAGTGAGATTCTTCCCCATAAAAGTTATGAGCTTTGCTCATTATGAGAAATCCCCTCGCCTACCGCCAGAGGGAGCCCTGGACCTTCCTTGTCGCCCTAAATAGAGACACCTGAGGATGATTAATCGGATGACACACACCTGTGGATACTGGTGTCTATTTAAAGGCAGTCTGCCCTGACTTCCATGTTGGGTCTTTGTCATCCTTCCCAGCCAGGTCTTCCTGATTGCCTGATTATAAGTTATCGTTGAACTCTGTTATATCATTTGAGCGTTTGGATCCTGAGTTAATCCTGTGCCCTTTACAGACTTACCAGACTTAATAAATTCTGGTTTTGTCCTGCATTTGGGTCCCCCTCCTTCCACATTATACTCCTTTAAAATAATTATCTACTTTGTAATTAAAAATATTAGAAATAAATGAGTAAAAAAGAGAGTAACTTTATCTGACAATAGTGTGAGGTGAAGTGTGGATAAAGATTTTCTCCATCACTGTTTCATCTCTAACTGATGTGTATTCTGGTCGACTTTCACTGCTGTTTACTTGAGTTTGGGGTAAAAATCTCCGCCTTTCAGCTTAGTGCTGTTTTCTTTGCCTGCAGGGGTCTCGGTCACGGTGCTTTTGGTGAGGTGTATGAAGGTGCTGCCGTGGGCATACCGGGGGAACCAAGTCCTCTGCAGGTGGCAGTGAAAGTGAGTCTAAACCTTTAAAAAATGTTTTAAAGACTTAAACTATGTTTGTGTTGCTTTTTTAAAAGTTTTTTTTTTTTTTTTTTACCCCTCAGACACTTCCTGAGGTTTGTTCTGAGCAGGATGAGCTGGACTTCCTCATGGAGGCTCTGATTATCAGGTAACATCAGCCCACACACCACATCCAGATTCCCCTAATATTAAATCAATGTAATCGGCATACCGTGCACCGACTCATGTCTCTGCTTGTATCGTCTCTGTAGTAAGTTCAACCATCAGAACATCGTACGGTGTATCGGCGTCAGCCTGCAGGCCATGCCCAGGTTCATCCTGCTCGAGCTGATGACCGGAGGAGACCTCAAAAGCTTCCTGAGAGAGACCAGACCTCGGCTGGTGGGTCGAACAGGACTTTAACATGCACGCCTTGTGCAGCTTTTTGTTTCACAAACATCAGCTTTGAAGTTGCAGGAAACAGTTGCTCATTTGCACATCAGACAAGCTGCACTCCTTTATCTGTGTGTGTGTGTTCACCTGACCAGCGTCCTCCGGGGCTCTTTCTGCCTCTTTAGCTGCTAAATGATCCACCGTGTTCACTAGCTGGTAGTAAAGCGCTACCGGGAACAAAGAGTTAGTTATTTTCTCTCTTGATGCATTGAGTTTGCTTAAAGCTCAGAAAAATGTCCAGCCATCATGACCCCGACCGGTTTGTTAGTCTGGGGATTTTTCTGCCAACCTGTTGTGACAAAAAAAAATCAATATAAAACTTTATTTTCCTTTAAGCAGACCAAATGGCTTCTCTGCTGTAGGGCTAAACTTTTATCTTTAGGATGGAGGGACAGAAGAATGTGGAGGGCCTGCATTACTGAGAGAAAATTTTCATACATTCAATAAAACACACAGACATACATGATTCTCATCAGTCATTTGATGCCCCTTTAGAGATTTTCTTATTGCTTATTCGTCAACGTTAATATTCATTTTTACCAATGGTGCACAAGCTTTCAGTCTCTAAGGCGAGGCCTCATTATTTTAACGCGTCAAAAAAATTAACGCAATTAATTATGGCGTTATACCAGTGGCGAGCCAATGCTTGCGCATTTGAATTTTGGCCCATTGAAGGACCCGTAGTCTTCTCGGCCGTCCAACATCGTATGCGCTGGCAAATTAACAAGGCAGCAGTGGTCCAAACAACAGACATGGACAAGACTCAGGAGGATGAGACAGTCGCAGGGGCAGATCCAGGGGGGGGGCGTAGTGGCGCATGCCGCCCTCCCCCCACTCCTTTTGGTCCACAAAAAAAGTGTTCTTACTACCGTAATTTCACGACTATAAGCCGCATATAAACGTCTTAGATTTTCTTTAAAAGGAGCGGTGCGCCCTTTCGTGCAGTGCGCCTTGTGTGAGAAAAGGCGGACCTAAAAGAAAAAGCGGTGCCCGTGAGGCGGACCTGAAAGAAAATGCATGAGAACGTTAAAGAGTGAAGTGTGGGTGTGGATTGTGTCTAAAAAAGGTATGTGCTGTATGCACAACATTGCTGTTTTAACCCTGAAAATGACAAAGAGACACGCTTATGACGCTCAGTTTAAGCTGAAGGCAATCAGCTACGCGGAGGAACATGGGAATCGAGCCGCCGCGAGAAATTTCAGCATTAACCAGTCAATGGATTGTAGATGTTTGGACTAACGTGTCTGCTGGTACTGTTATCCGAGCTTTCGCAAAAGCTGGTATCCTTTCTGAGGAGCCGCACAGTACAGACAGTGACTTTGACAGCGAGGAGCGAAGTGGACCTGCTCTGCTGGATTTTGCGCATCTGTTCGATTCTGAAACAGAGGATGAGGACTTTAACGGATTTGAATAAAGACTATTACCGGTAATGTGCTTGTTTATACTTCTTAAATAAAGTACAACCAAACTCAGTTTTGCTCCCGATCTATTTTTTAATACGCACATTTGCATGCGTGCGTGTGTGTTGTTGTAAGGCGGTGTGTGACTGAGACTGCGCCTTTTCCTACGGTGCGCCTAATGTGTGTGTTAAATACAGCAACGGTGCACATAACTGAGTCTGTGCCTTTTCGTACGGTGCGCGTAATGGTCGTGAAATTACGGTACTTTAATTATTATAAACTTTGGGCAAAATATGCACCAAAATGCATAAAAAAATGTTCCAGGGGCCGGGATGCCTCCTAACGCCCTGCCAATTTCTATTGTTGAAGATAAGAACGACCCTAACCCTTGTTTTATTTTTTTTAATGAAGCACATGGCCTCGTGAGGCACAGTTCACCAATAATAAATTGGATTTAAAATATTCTCTTCTTACTGAATTCAATTGATTAGTCATACAGTACCATTTTTTTTTAATATCCTAGAATTCAAATTCTTTTTTTAGGAGAACTTTAGCAGATATGACAGTAAAATGTAATTAATTCAATTAATTTTTTTAATTGACTGAGACCACTACTATATATAAAGAAGGTTCGTACAGAAAATCATAGCAATGAGCTGGATGCAAAACAAGAATTATAAGCGTACAAAAATGGTCATTTTTAGATTGAAAAAACTCAGCCTCCAGATGGTGACCAACCGAATGCTTAGCTTGTTCAAATCTGAAAGTTGCTGCTAGTTAGTCAGGTTTTTTAGTATCAAATCAAACACAAATGTAGAATTAAGGTCGTTATGTTTTCTACTCGGAATTACTTTTATTACAGATTCAATGGATGCAAACATTTCAATTTTTCAGATTTCAATAAAACTCAGTTTTGATTAAATCTTTTCACTTTTGTTGGTCTCCATTGTTTTCTATGACAAAGTAAGAAAGATTCTAACACACTGAATAAAGCTAAGAACGTTCATATTCCCAAAAGGTTTATCTGAAATAATTGTGTATTTTCAGGCACCACGCTGGAGTTTTGATCACAGGTGCACATAATTGGTCTGCACGTGTTTTCAAAAAGTACGCCGTTCACCATTTCAGATGCGCGGGAACGCTTTTGCATACTAACGAGGCACATTGTACCAATGTTGTTTTTGGCAGCCATCTGAGTCTTAGTCTTAGAAACAAAAACTAATTTAAGTTTTAGTCACATTTTAATCCTCTCTATATGTTTTAGTTTTAGTCGACAAAAACTCAAAAGAGATTTAGTTTAGTTTTAGTCGGTGAAGAATTGGAACGTTTTGAGTCTAGTTTTAGTGTAAAAATGCAAGCTAGCACTAGCTTAAAGTCTTGCTAGAACATCAGCAGCCCGCTTGCACAAAATGTGTGCGAAACTTTAAGCTTTAAGTTTCCGACCACCAAGACCTTTTGTTGCTGTTGCCGCCATGGTGTGACTTCCTCGTGGCTGCAGGTGTGTTGTGTAGACGGTGTGAACGTGCAGCATTGTGGGGGGCGTGTCGCCGTAAGAGACAGAATGCCGCCGCTGTGCTTTTTCTTTTCACAGACAGAAACATGAAAGTCTGACGCCTATTTTGTTACATTTTTTGTCTCGTCAACAGAAACTTGCAAAAACGTCTCGTAACAATTTCGTCACCAAACAGCCGCATTTATTCAGTTATCGTTACGACGTCGTCATAAAAAAAAAAAAACATTTCGTTGTTGTTATCATTGACGAAAGCAACACTGTATTGCACAAAAAAAAAAAAAAAAAAACACTGTTTCTATTTATCTGATGACACCTCTTTATCACTAAAAAACAGTAACGAGTGGCCTTTAATAGACGCGTAAGAAAAACAGCCTTAGGACGTAAAAGATTGAAAAATGTGGCATTGGCAGGGGTTTCTCTATGCGCCTTGCTGGGTGGGTGGGCGGCTCCTCGGCCCGGTTTCGGGGTCCCGGGATCTGGATGGGCGTGGGCCCGGGTAGCGTGTGTCTCTGCCTCCCTCGTTCCAATCCTTTGGGGCTGGGGACAATCCGTTGGTCCTAATAAGCACATGGTTCACATCGGCAGCATGCATGTACTTTCACTCACACTCGCACACTATATCACTCTGTTTACTGTCCGCTATGTTCCTTGCTTTCAACCAATATTATTATAACTCTAGTAACATGTGTTTGTGTTGTACATCATTTGCTATAGAAGGTTTTGTTGTGTGTGTCAGTTTTATCACTGGTTTAAACTCTTGTTTGTACTTTTTTTTTCCCCTCAGATAATCCAGCAGGTTGGTTGTGATGCAGAATACTACAACTTCAGATTTTCTTTTTACTTTCTCCCCCTTTCTTCTTCTTCTTCTGTACCCTATCCCTCCTCTTTTTCACCCCACCTACCCACGCCCCTCTCCTTAGTAATTCCTGTCAGGTCCAGCGCAGAAAGCATATATATTTTGATTGTAAAGCATTTAAAATAAACAAATAAAGCTTGTCAGGGTCGGCACATTGTGCTGACCCTGGTAGAACTAAACTGCCCAGCAATACTTGACATACAGATCATCATTCTGCTTGTCACAACGCCGGACAGGACAGGTTAAAAAAAAAAAAAAAAAAAACAGCCATAGGACGTAAAAGATTGAAAAATGTGGCATTTAAAAAAGTTTTTAATGTCACATTAAATCCAATAATCAGCTTATGTTAACCTGGCAAATCCCCCCAAAACTGACTCCTGTTGTTGGCTGTTTCATCTCTTAAAACTAGAAGCCCCAGCATTTTTTCAACCTCCTATCCATCACCTGACCCTCTTTACCTGGCCGGCACCCTGAGGAGTAGTGTCGTTCAAAGGTTTTTTTATTCTATAAGAGTCGTTAGCTCGTTAGCACTCTGCTGCCTTTCTCACTTCGGTCTTATGTGCGTGTGTTCTCTCAATACAGAATTTTACCTTTTGGGAATCACATCACACGTGAGCTGTCTCAAGGCACAAACTTATAGACTGAAAAACAAATTTCATCCATCAAATCACAGTTTGTGAATAATTTACTAGAGCAATCAAGCCTTGACAAGCCTAGGATTTGTTAAGTGCCTTCCAAACGACTCTTAAGTGCCTTGTTTTAATAACAAAGCAGAACGCCTGGGGTCTAGAGACACCTCAAAGAAGCTTTCAGGTAGTTAGGTCAACTGACCCCATTGTGAGGCTGCTAGTGTTAAATGAATTTTTTTTATTTTACTGCAGTAATGACCCTGATCTGGGCAGATGGGAACTGGACGGTAGGAATGGGCTTCTTGGTATTTTACTGACAGTTTTTTTGTTTTATTTTTTATGTCCAGGAGCAGCCATCCAGCCTGACCATGGTGGACCTTCTCAACGTGGCCAGGGACATTGCAAAGGGCTGCCAGTATCTGGAGGAAAACCAGTTTATTCACAGGTACAGCAACAGATGGTGGAAAACACAAACACCAGTCACGTCTGAAAGAGAAGAATAAACTGTGTGTTTATCTGATCTGAAGTGAAACCCAAACAACGGCGTGCAGATCATTACGTACATATGAGACGCTAAGCAGGATTCAGCTGTTTGTCACGTTCCTCGGCGTAACATATGGACTCTGCACGCCTCCCGCTTCCTGTGTGATTGCAGGAAGGACAAGTGATGAGTTGAGCTTCATGAGGGCCAGATGGGGTAGCCGGCTTGCCGTTTCACGCTCCGTATCAAAGCCACAAGTCAAGCTGGGATGAAGCACGAGAGTTTTAAAAATTATTTATTAGATTTTTTACACCCAGATTTTTTTCCAAGCAAAGTTAACGTCCTTCATTTGATTTTTAAACATTAAAAGAAACAAGAGAAATAATTATTGAAATTAATTTGATGTTTTTATTCTATAAATTTCCAAAAACAAGATCGTACATGGAGTTAGTGTAGAATTTTAAAGTTCACTTACTCTTAATGGTTGGGGCGTCACAGCAAGAAGGTCATGGGTTCAAGTCCCAGGTGGGGACGAGGCTTGGAAAACTGGCCTTTCTGTGTGTAGTTTGCATGTTCTCCCTGTGTATGCGGGTACTCCGGTTTCCTCCCACCATCCAAAAACATGCATGTTAGCTTGATTGGCCACTGCATGATTGCCCTTGGGAATGAGTGGGTGCGTATATGGTTGTATGTGTGTTGCCCCACGACAGACTGGCGACCTGTTTGGGGTGTACCATGCTGCTCGCCTCGAATCAGCCGGGATGGGCTCCACCCCTTCCAGCCCTTCCTCCCCCCTCAACCCTGTGTGGTCAGTCAGTAAGAAGGTGACTGACTTATTCTTAATGGTAGAAAGGTGGCTGATTCCATGGACGTGATTCCCTAAGTTCAACTATAGTTGGTACTGAGTAATTGTGAACTGTTTCATCAAAATCCCCTCAGTAGTTTCGTAGATATCAAGTTCACAAAAGTGTCACAGAAGCACAGACGGGCAGACGGTCGGTCCAAGGGCTCCGCAGTCTGTCACCAGAGAAACAAACAAATCTCACAAAACCTTCGATACAAAAACACACACTTTGAAACTCCATCAATCTTCAACAGAACAACAAATTTCTGTCTTCTATCAAAATTGCCTTTAACGGCCTCTTTGAAGTTAATTTCACTTTGATAGAGGTGTGTTTACTTCAGGTTGAGAAAAAAGACCAGTGAATGAATGAAGTGGTCGAAAAATACTGCTTTTCTCTGGGATTACAGGTCTGGATGATGAGCTGGGAAATGCTCCAGCAGGTTAAGTCGCAGGGTTAATGCTTACCACAGTAGTGTGTGTGTGTGTGTGTGTGTGTGTGTGTGTGTGTGTGCTTTCTGCTCTGCTTTCTAACAGAAAACTTGTCAATCTTCCTTTTTATGTAGGTGGTTTTATATTTTAGCCGATCCTGTACCAGTGACATCTATAAGGAGCTGTAAGAGGGACTTTGTGCTGAGATTTAATTTCTTTTAAAGCAACACAAGCTTCTAAAACAGATTCTCTAAAGATAGAGGAATTATCCCTGGAGGTCTGCTAGAGATTTTTCTCCTTCGTCTTTAGCTAGAAAGCAGTCAGTGAGAATCTGATAAACAAGTGGAGATACTATTTTTATTTCCAGAGATTTTCTCTCTAAGAGGGAGGCTCTAAGGCAAGCATGGGCAAACTATGGCCCGCGAGCCACATGCGACCCGTTAGACGTTTTAATCCGACCCACCGAACTAGGAAAAAAAAAAAAAAAACATGTTAGTTTATTTTTTCTGTTTTGCCACTAGATGGCGCCAAAGAAACAACAACACTGCTCCCATTAAAATGCGTGTGTCTGTGATACGCACGCCTTCAAAATAAACAGTGTGCACGGATATGGAAAGCCATCGGGCTCAATACACGCACGTAAACAAGCCTGTTAGATGTTAAAACAAGCAAAATGTTACATCAAGTGCTTAGATTTCAAACCTCGCGCCGCTAAATGCACGTTTTTAAACGCTATCGCTCTAGATTTCAAACTGAGCACCACTAGATTTGAAATTTAACGCTCTTAATGAAACATTTAGCGTGTTTGTTTAAAATCTAGTGCGCCATTCTAACGGCCTAATCTAGCGGTTACTAAAGCGTGCCATCCATCCGCACCTGTTCCCAGGAATAAATCCAATTTTTTTAAGAGGGGGATATGGGGCGCGTGACGTCATAGACAAAACGAGCACCTGTGGTGCTCGTCAGTATGGAGAGGTCTGGGGGCATTCCCCCTAGAATATTTTGAAAAATAAGTAATTTTTCTGCATTTTGGTGCATATTTTGCCCAAAGTTTATAATAATTAAAGTAGTAAGAACACTCTTTTTTTGTGGATCAAAAGGGAAACGTCCACCCCCGTCTGCCCTCTCTTCCCAGATCCTGCCCGCTTGTCAAATGTTCGAACTCAATGTGGCCTGCGAGTCAAAAAGTTTGCCCGCCCCTGCTCTAAGGACAGGGGCGTCCTGATTCTCATAGTTTAGTTATTACTTGTGCTGATTGTGTATTTTTGTATCCAACCTCACCGGGTATACAAACTTTGATTCTGTAAATCGAAAGCACTGGTTGGTAGAATGAACCAGGTGTTATGAGGAAGGACATCAGGGCCTTTTTTCCAATGTGCCCAAAGAGGAAGAGAAGTCCTCATACAGTACGGGACTTACATGAGGGTCAGCTGCAATGTTGTTTTTGGCAGCCATCTGAGTTTTCATTTTGGTCTTAGACTTTGGAACGAAAATTAATGTAAGCTTTAGTGACATTTTAGTCAGCAAAAACCCAAAAGAGTTTTCGTCTAGTTTTACTCTGGGGAGACTTAGAACGTTTTTATTCTAGTTTTAATGTTAAAAAAAAAAAAAAACAACCCTTCCGAGCTTTAACTTTGAAAAACAACATAAAATAAATGGTAATTCTTCAGTGAGTGAGGAACGTTGTAACTTATGCATACTTAAAAATGACACCTCTTAATAACCCTGTAAACAAAGTAAACATTGGAATGCTTTGCATTTAAATTGAATTGAATATACATTATTTATTACCGATGGAAAATTTGAGTGCTGCAGTGATTTTCTATACCGTTCCTTTGAGCGGTGGGGTTGCAGGACTCTGTTGCTGAAGCTGCTCTTCAGATGGTCCACATATTCATGAAGGAAGTGGGAGGGATTTAACATGATTGATGACAGTTTTGCTTTCATTCTGTCCCTTGCCACCTGCACGCAGGCAAGGGGTGAGCCAACCACACGTCCAGCTTTTTTACCAGCTTGTTCAGTCTGTTAAAACAGTCGTTAGTGCAACCAAACTAGTTAGCGGTGCCGACAAGCTAGCATTAGCTTGAAGTCGGCATGCCGTTTGCGTAAAACTTTAAGCTTTAAGTTTTCGACGACAAAGCCTCATTGTTGCTGTTGCCATCACGGTGTGTGACTTTCTCGTGGCTGCAGGTGCGTTGTGTGGACGGTATGAACGTGCAGCATTGTGAAAGCCGTGTCGCCGTTAGAGATAGAATGAAGCTGCTGTGCTTTTTCTTTTCACAGACAGAATTATTGAAGTGTGTTGCCTATTTTTTTGTTACATTTTCGTCTCGTCAACAGAAACTTGCAAACGTCTCGTCAGATTTTAGTCACCAAACTCTCGCATTTATTTTGTTATCGTTACGTCATAAAAAAAAAAAAAAGCTCTGTTCCGTTCCGTCATCTTCCGCTTGTTCCGGGGTCGGGTCGCGGGGGCAACAGCCTCAAACGGGCAGCCCAGGCCTCTCTCACCCCGGCTGCTTCCTCCAGCTCACCCGGAAGGATCCCAAGTCGTTCCCCGGCCAGCTGTGAGACATAGTCTCTCCAGCAGGTCCGGGGTCTGCCCCTTTGTCTTCTCCCGGTGAGAGGTGCCCGAAACATCTCGCCCGCGAGGCGCTCGGGGGGCATCTTGATCAGATGCCCGAACCACCCCATCTGGCTCCTCTCGACCTGGAGGAGGAGCGGCTCGACACCGAGCTCCTCACGGATGACAGCGCTCCTCACCCGATCTCTGAGTGAGAGCCCAGCCACCCTGCGGAGGAAGCTCATTTTGGCCGCTTGTACCCGCGATCTCATTCTCTCGGTCACCACCCACAGCTGGTGACCATAGGTGAGGGATGGAACGTAGATCGACTTGTAAATCGAGAGCTTTGCTTTTCAGCTCGGCTCTCTCTTTACCACGACGGACCGATGCAGCGTCCTAGTTATTGCTGATGCCACACCGATCCACCTGTCGATCTCCTGCTCCATCCTTCCCCCACTCGTAAACAAGACCCCTAGATACTTAAACTCCTCCACTTGGGGCAGGACCCTGTCTCTGACCCGCAAAAAAAAAAAGCTTCATCAACAAAATTATTCCGTTGTCGTTATTGTTGACAAAAACAACACTGGTCAGCCGCAGACTGAGAGCTAGGACGATCTCATCTGGGAGGTTAGAATTAGCATTTGGTGCTGGCTAGCAGCGGTTCTTACTATAAACCTCTGTGATAAAACAACTCACACAGTAACTTAAGTGGGGTTTTTTTTGTTTTTTTTTTGCATTCATGAGGTAAAATAAATTTTTTAGAGAATGAAACTCAGTTCAGGATTCAGAAGAGAAACAAAAGCTAAACGATTGACCAGGGACTGTTTTTGACTTTATTGTGGGTAACTAGATGTGATTTGAAGAGGAGTAGAACGTACACTTGTGGCACATACAGTGGGAGTTTAATCTTTTTTGTCCTCTTTATGTCACTTCATATAGAAGTAAATGAGAGTGTGGAGGCCAAACAATCTGTCACTGTCCTTATTTTCTTCCATTTCCTGTCTCATGATGCACTCTAAAGTCAGTATCTCATGTCGTGTTTGGTTATTTATTGGCCTGGTGAGGAACAGTGAGGGAAAGTGAAACAATGTGGCAGCACAAAGAAGGTTTACTTCAAATGAAAAAAATACAAAATATCTTCTTAGAAAAAGAGCAAAACCGTTCATTCCGTCGTCTTCTGCTTATCCGGGGCCGGGTCGCAGGGGCAACAGCCACAGACGGGAAACCCAGGCTTCTCTCACCCGGAAGGATCTCAAGTCTTTCCCCAGCCGGCTGTGAGACATAGTCTCTCCAGCGGGTCTGGGGTCTGCCTCTCGGTTTCCTCCCAGTCGGACGTGCCCAAAACACCTCACCAGCAAGACGCTCGCATCTTGACCAGATGCCCGAACCACCCCATCCGGCTTCTCTCGACCTGGAGGAGGAGTGGCTCGACACTGAGCTCCGCCCAGAAGGCAAAATTCCTAACCAAGAACAAAACCTAATCAATTTGAAAAAAGTCATTTCCTGTTTTAAGCTTCCAGTAAGACACATTCTCATTTATGTTTTCTATTAGGGATATCGCTGCTCGGAACTGCCTGCTGACCTGCAAAGGACCCGGCCGAGTCGCAAAGATCGGAGACTTCGGGATGGCTCGTGACATTTACAGGTACCAAAACCACACAAAAAGTTTCTGGTGGAAGTCGGAGTGAAGAGATGCTAAAAGCAAACTGAAGAAGACAAAGGTTTAGAGGATAATTAAGAGTTTACTGGGGTATTAAATCACACAGACAAGGCAATAAATCTCTACTGTTATAGTTAAACGAGCTGTTTTTACAGACAGTACAGAATAAATGTGAAACTGTAGCGAGGGTTCTTACTTAATCATGGGGTCTTTTGAAATTGAAAGAGCATTTTCTCTTAACAGAAAAGCTCCATAAATCATCAAATTCGTTTCAGGAAGTAAAAGTTAATTAGTAGATTGCGGTGTGTTGCTAAATAGGTAAGAGAAACATCACACAGACAAACTGTAGTCTACCGCTGTCGCTCCGAGAGCGTTTTTTTCTTGATTGTACCACGAGATTAACCATCTGTTACAGAACTGGTTCACATGTGAAACCTGTTTTTTTTTTTTTCTTGTGTAGCTCAGATGTGTGTAACCTCCAGGGTATGATGTCCTTAGTAAGCAGGAAGGATTTGTCTCAGCAAGTTCACACAAATGTCAAACCACGCAGCTCCCAGAGAGACTGTAAGAAAACCCAAAAGTCACATCTGAGACTCTCCAGGCCTCAGTTAACCTGCATTAAATCTTCATGGAGGAATGTTAAAGGTTAAAGTGCTTGACAGTACATTTAGAAAAGGACGTTTGGCTTTTGGTTGGAGGAGAAATCCTCTTCCTCTGAGGATCAGACATGCCAGTTTGGTTTAGTGCCTGTAGAGAAGAGCAGCTCTGACAGCAAGTAGAGTAACCCTCTAATGTGTCTCGTGTACAGTTTTAGAGACCTTTGGCATCACATTATGGTAAAAACCTGCCTCAGAGCCTGTTTGTCTCAGGGGTGGATCAAAGGGAAGGGGCTTGAGGGGTCTATGCCCCCTTTTGGTCCACAAAAAAATAAAAAGAAGAAAGGAAAGGGGACTCGTCAAGCTACTCTCTTGCAGGGCCAGCTAATGGAAAATCCTGGATCCGCCTCTGAGTCTGTTTAACTGATGCTGCAATAAAAAAAAATTACAAAAAAAAAAAAAGATTTTCGTTTTACTCCCTACCAAGCAGTTCTAATATTTAAATATAATCTACACAACTTGTCTGAAACGTCACTTTTTTATTTTAAGATATGAAACAGTTTAAATCTATGAATTAAACAGTAGAAACATGGGGCGACATTAAAGCAGTGAAAATGTGTCAGAGTTCTAAGCAGCAGGTTTTGAATCTTTACATTGAAAGTGGCATTTAAAGTCACCATATGCCGAGGCTGCTGACGAATCCACCCTGAAGCACATTATAAATACTTCATTTAAATGCTGATGTCAGTTTTTTTTTTTCCCCGTCGATGTCAGTTTTATCTTCTAGCCTGGAGCTATGATTATTTCTGTTTGGGTGTTTTGAGAGAGAGGTGATTATTATGTGTACAACGCAACAAAGGTGTTTGATGATGAGGTCGCACTAATATGACATTAGACATGGAAGTCCTTGAGAGGAGAACCCAGGGACAAAACAAATCAGAGAGGAATCTGGACCAGGCTCCAGGTGGTGATTTTTAAACAGATATTTTGTCTTGTTGCCTTCCTCCAAAAGTAACACAAGTTAAGGAGATTTATTTTTAAATTGTATATTTGTACAAAAAAAAAACGAACCAAATGCAAAATCTAAATTAAAAATAAAGAGAATTGAATAAAGAATGAAAAATATTTACATCACCTGGTTTAAGGCTTCAAATCTGAGACCATGGTCCTCGCCCGAAAAAGGGTGGAATGCCCCCTGCAGGTCAGGGACAGGGTTCTTCCCCAAGTGGAGGAGTTTAAGTATCTCGGGGTCTTGTTCACGAGTGGGGGAAGGATGGAGCGGGAGATCGACAGGCGGATTGGTGCGGCGTCAGCAATAACTAGGACGCTGCATCGGTCCGTCGTGGTAAAGAGAGAGCTGAGCCGAAAAGCAAAGCTCTCGATTTACAAGTCGATCTACGTTCCCACCCTCATCTATGATCACCAGCTGTGGGCGGTGACCGAAAGAATGAGATCGCGGGTACAAGCGGCCGAAATGAGCTTCCTCCGCAGGGTTGCGGAGGTCTCACTTGGAGATCGGGTAAGGAGCTCTGCCATAAGAGAGGAGCTCGGTGTCGAGTCGCTCCTGCCCTAGGTCGAGAGGGTTAGATGCGGTAATTCGGGCATCTGGTTAGGATGGCCCCCCAAGCGCCTCGCTTGTGAGGTGTTTCGGGCATTTCCCACCAGGAGGAGACCAAGAGGCAGACCTCATACCCGCTGGAGAGACTATGTCTCACAGATGGCCGGGGAACAACTCGGGATCCTTCTAGGTGAGCTGGAGGATGCAGCTGGGGTGAGAGAGGCCTGGGCTTCCCGTCTGAGGCTCTTGCCCCCGTGACCCGGTCCCGAATGAGCAGAAGACGACGAAAGAAACGAAACGGTTCAAGACATCTTTGACACATCTGAGAATTGATTTAAAATGTACCAAATATCTAGATGTGTTCATCCTAGCTAAAGCCAAAATTTTATTTGTTTACATGATCCAAATTAACAAGTTTCTTTTTAAAAAAAAAAAAAATAGGAGGCCAAATAAAGTGCCTTGTGGAACTCCTTACCCAATCTCTTCAAGAAGTGTTGTAATTATTTTACTAAAATTACTTTCTCAAGGGATCAATATGACACTCAGACAATTTACTGTAAGACATACAGTATTTGCTAGCATCCATTGTTAGGATGGTTTCAATCTTACAGCAATAGAAGTTTGGTGACAACCCAAACTCCTCATTAAGGTCAGGAGATTTCACGCAGAGGGTTAGGTTAAATACCTGCTGTCCAATACGCTTCAAGCAGTAAAGTCGAAAGTTTTAAATGTATAGTGATTAATAATCCACAGCAGGTTTACAGCGTGTCGGCTCAGAAACATTCATTCATGGTCGCTGTGCTTTTATCTTCCTCTCCATTCTGCATCGTCATCTTTGCCTTGTCTAGCTCTCCTTTCTAATCCTTCGGCTTTCCCTCCGCTTGCTCACATCAAACAAAATCACACTTGTTTAAAATGTTCAGCTTTTCTGAAACTGGATTAGAGTCCAGCTAATCCGGAGCTCAGTTTCCGGTCTGTTTGTGGAAATAACAAATATTTCCATAAAAGCGGTGATTAAACACAAAGCGCGCTGCACTGATCAGAGTCTCTGTCTCATATTTTACTTTCTTTATGTGGTAAAAAAGCAGACAACAGCACTCAGTAATTAAGATGTTCTCCTCTGTTTTGACAGCTACAGCTCATTGATATGTTTTTGTAGTTTTATGGAGCGCGGACAACACGCTCTGCATTGCTCTTTATTTTTTTTTCCATTCTCCATTCCAGAGCAATGGAGAGTGTAGAAAAGAGGTGAAGAAGCATCTGCAGGCAGGCTGAAACGGGTGGAGAAACGTTTCAGGCATGATGTTTGACAGAAGGGTTTCAGCTAAAATGAAAGGAAAAGTGTACAAAACTGTGGTGAGACCGGCCATGCTGTTTGGTCTAGAGCGGGGGTGCCCAACCGGTTGACCGCGGTCTACCGGTAGATCGCAGACTGGTCCCAAGTTGACCGCGAGACGTGTTGAAAAAAAATTAAGAAAAAAAACATTTTATGACTTTTTTTGTTGCCAATTTAGCAACCATTCACCCGCTCAAAAAAAGTGACTAGCGACAATCTGGCACCTTTCTTGTGTTACAGAGCGCATTAACCCACGTGACTAAAACTCGGAAGTCGGCAAGGATCAGGATGAAACTATCAAAGCAATATTTTTTGTTGACTAGTGGAGAAGATCATTTTACAATTCTAAATAATTTATTTTCAAACAATCCCTATTTGATGCCTGCAATTCACCCCGAATTTCTACTCAGCTGCAGATCTGAAGGCTAATAAAGGAAGGGATGTATACTTTCAGCTTGATGACGTCGTGTGAGGCGTCATCACAGGACATCGCGGGACTGGTAGATCGCAAGAGGTTTCCTAGTTGAAAAGTAGATCTTGGGACAAAAAATGGTCAGCCACCCCTGGTCTAGAGACGGTGGCACTGATGAAAAGACAGGAAACAGAGATGGAGGTAGCAGAGATGAAGATGCTGAGGATCTCTCTGGGAGTGACCAGGATGGACAGGAACAGAGGAACAGCACATGTTAGAGGTTTTGGAGATAAAGTCAGAGAGGCCAGACTGAGATGGTTTGGACATGTGCAGAGGAGAGAGAGAGAGTACATCGGAAGAAGGATGCTGGGTTTGGAACCACCAGGAAAGAGGACTAGAGGAAGACCAAAGAGGAGGTTCATGGATACAGTGAAGGAAGACATGAAGCTAGTTGGTGTGACCGAAGAAGATGCAGCAGATAGGGTTAGATGGAAGAAACTGTGGCGACTCCTGAAGGGAAATGCCAAAAGAAGAAGAAGAAGATGGAGCCCGGACCACATTTTCCACCATCTTTTATTAGGATGGACGGGAAAATGAGAGCAAATTGGTTAAGAGGAGAGCACGATGCTGGCAGAGTCTTAAATATTTCTAATCACCTGTTTGATTGTAAGTGATAAATTAGGCCAGGTTGGAGTGTTGGAGCCGTGCTAGTGATTGATTCTTCTGGCTCGTTGAGTATCTACGAACCTCCACACCAATACTTTGCTATCTACGATGCAGATTTTCTCACTTTATCTCTGGATCACTGCTCAGTGCCGCTGCTCGTAGTTAAAGTCAATTATGCTGGATTTTAAGTTCACTCTGTAGGGAACGGAGCTGCTTTATTTCCTTAAATAATTGACCGAGTAATTTAATAAATGGAATTAGATTAACAGACAGAAGAAATAAAATTTCTCACTCAATCCCTGCTTTTAGCTGCATGAATAGTGCATGTCTTCTCAGGCCTCCTGGTACATCTCCCATCTTATGTCTGGATTTGAACCCTCTGGTTCTTTTTTTCTGCTCCTGCTGAGCAAAGCACAGCTTGAAACGTCGTCTTGACAAGAAGTTTCTGTAGCTAAAGCACACGTGCTAGAGAAACATGCTTCATTAGTTCCTTTTTCCAAGCTGCAGTTGTCAGTTTTACCCTCTGATGTAAAATAGACAAATAAAGTTGTGTGTCTCAGGGTGCTTCGGCACCACAGTAACACAATTCCAACTTTCCAGGATGCTCTTTCCGTCACATGGTAGCGGAGATCTTCCTGCACCCAAATACGCCAGACTCTACCTGGCTCCGATCCAGCACAATGTTTTCTGTTATCGGGCAAACAACCGTTTGTGGGGCGGAATGAAATGCCGACTGGATTTGCTCACCTGTTTCGGCCTAAACGAGTAAACAAACAGTTGCATAGAGAACAAACCAGTGATTCAGAGAAACCTCAATAAACAAAAGAAACTGTGCAAATTAGTTGAGAAAAATCAAACGGATTCAGTTTTAGAGGCCGTTAGAGATTCCTCTGATCATCAGTCTTCTTCTTCTTTCAGCATTTCCCTTCAGAGATCACCACAGCAAGTCAGTTTCTTCCATCTAACCCTATCTGTTGCATCCTCTTCAGTCACACCAACTAGCTTCATGTCTTCCTTCACTGTATCCAAGAACCTCCTCTTTGGTCTTCCTCTAGTCCTCTTTCCTGGTGGTTCCAAACCCAGCATCCTTCTTCTGATGTACTCTTTCTCTCCTCCGCACATGTCCAAACCATCTCAGTCTGGCCTCTCTGACTTTAAAACCTCTAACATGTGCTGTTCCTCTGATCCTGTCCATCCTGGTCACTCCCAGAGAGATCCTCAGCATCTTCATCTCTGCTACCTCCATCTCTGCTTCCTGTCTTTTCTTCAGTGCCACTGTCTCTAGACCAATCAGCATGGCCGGTCTCACCACGGTTTTGCACACTTTCCCTTTCATTCTAGATGAAACTCTCTTGTCACACATCACACCTGATACTTTTCTCCACCCGTTCCAGCCTTCCTGCACACGCTTCTTCACCTCTTTTTCACACTCTCCATTGCTCTGGACTGTTGATCATCAATCTTGTTATAGTTTTATTAAACTTTACACATAATGATTGATATTTCTTTGGTTGAAGTTATTTGTCCTTAGCGTTTTCTTCTGATGTAACTTAAACCCCGTTTTGTTGCCCTTTATTTGTGGTCAGGCCATAGAGGCGACAACCTAAACAGGGATGCCCAGACTTCACGTGTCCCAGTCACATCATCCAGCTCATTCAGAAAGATCCCAAGGGTCCTCTGTACCCTCTTCCTGTCATCTTCCTCTTCCTCAGGCTCTACAATATTCTGAGGATGGTTTAGAACTCAATATGCAGATTCCCGTCCTAGCTGCAGCCCATTCCACTGCAAATTGGTCAAGTGAGAATTGAATAGAATATACTTTATTAATCCCCAAAGAGAAATTTGAATTTTGCAGTGCAAACACCGGGTGTTTAAGACCTTAATGCCCCCTTGCCGTTATCCACTGGCATCCCAGTCCGGTAGCACTGTGTCCAACCTGGCAACCCAAAAGCTGGAATCCAGAATGGGTCCCAAAGCCTGGCTGCAGTGAAGAACACCAAACTGGCTTCTCTGTATTTCACTGGGTCCGAGTGAGTGACTCCAGTTCCTCAAGCGAGCAACTAGACGTTTCCATGGAAACTGCAAAAACACAAGAAGCACCTCCTCCAGATCGGCTCCTTCTCTTCAGCTCCAACGGGACCGAACCAACTCCTCCAGCCACACACGAATGTGCCTATTGCCCATTTCATGTGGTGCAATAGCCGTACATGTTAATAAAGGACTCTTATCGGCTTTTCTTGGCCTATTGGAGTGCAGAGGCAGGTGACAGATATCAACAGGCACGAGCAAACTACGGCCTGCGGGCCACTGGCGACCCGTTAAACATTTAATTCTGGCCCGCTGAACTTGAAAAAAATTAAAAAAATAAACCTTGTTAGTGTTTATTTCTGCTGCAACTCTGATGTTTCCTCACAAGATGGCGCACTAAATGATAAGAAAAGCCATTTCAATATGATTGAAAAATTGTTGGGTAAACAATTTCGAAATTGAATGAATTGTTTTCCACAAATGAAATGATGGCGTGTATTTGTTTGTGTGCAGGGCAAGCTACTACAGGAAAGGTGGTCGTGCAATGTTGCCAGTGAAGTGGATGCCACCTGAAGCTTTCATGGAGGGCATCTTCACATCTAAAACAGACACGTGGTGAGAATTGTGCTCATTTTATTTGCTCATCTGACTCAGGCATGTCTTTGTCTGGATTTCCACCTTCCCGTGTCCTTTACTCCTTTATCGTTTTTAACTCCAGGGTTCGTCCTTGTCTTTGGCTTTTCATAATGGATTTAATTTATGACTTAATTTGTCCCTAGGCGAACACATTTTTATTCTGTTTTCATCTCCCTTCTCTGAAAAGGTCATTTGGGGTGCTGCTGTGGGAGATCTTTTCGCTGGGCTACATGCCATATCCGAGTCGTAGCAACCAGGAAGTGTTGGAGTTTGTAACCAATGGAGGAAGAATGGATCCTCCTAAAAACTGCCCTGGACCAGTGTAAGTAACATGGATTTTTTTTTTTTTCATCCAGAGCTCATTTCTAATCGACTCTACAACTGTTTTAGAAAGTATTCTAAAGTCTAATTTACTTCACTCATTTCAGTACGAGACGTTTCTCTTTGATTTCTTTAGGATTATATTGTAAATAACTAATTAACTCAGGTTGAATTTTTATTTATGGCCTCCAACAAAAACTTTCTGGACAAAACAGCCCAAGAAACCAAAAAAATACTGCTGGGTTTTTTGTGTGTATGAATTTTACTAATCAATGTTTGGAAGAAATGGATTTTCATCTGTATCATTGGAAAGAAAATCTGAAAAGAAATACCGTATTTTCACGACCATAAGGCGCACCTAAAAGTCTCAAATTTTCTTCAAAATGAGCGGTGCGCCCTATCTGATTTGTGATTTGCGGACGTATTAGAGAACCATGAGGCGGATGTCGTTGAGAACATGAGAACATTAAAGGTGGAAGTGTGGGCGTGGATTGTGTTTAAAAGAACAGGTATGTGCTTTATGCAGCAACACTGAAGATGGAAAAGAGACACGCTTGTGAAGCTCAGTTTAAACTGATGGCAATCAGCTACTCAGAGGAACATGGGAATCGAGCCGCCACAAGAAAATTTAAAATGAACGAGTCGATGGTTCGTAAGTGGAGGAAGCTGAAAACAAACTGCGACAGGTGAAGAAGACGCAGCTGAGTTTCCGCAGAAATAAGGCGAGGTGGCCAGAGTTTGGAGGAAAGACTCCAGCAGCGATGGATGACCAGAGGAGACCACAGCTTCACGAAGGGCGGAAGGCAGCGGAGGGCGAGTTACCCGCAGTTTGCCAGTGGATTGTAGATACTTGGGCTAACGTGTCTGCTGGCACTGTTGTCCGAGCTTTCGCAAAAACAGGCATCATTTCCGAGGAGCTGCACGGTTCAGAAAGTGACTCTGACAGCGAGGAAAGTGAACCTGCGAGGTTGGATTTAGTACAGCTGTTAGATTCTGAAACAGAGGATGAGGACTTTGATGGATTTGATAAATGACTTTATGACGACTGTAACTAATATTTATATAAAACCAAACAAACTCAGTTTTACTCCCGATCTATTTTTAAATACACATGTGTGTGCGCATTTGTGTGTTGTAAGGCGGACGTACGTAGCAGAGGATATGTATATAAAACCTGCGCCCAATCATCAGGTGCGCCTTATGTGTGTGTTAATTACAGAGCATGCATAATTTGGACTGCGCCTTTTAATATGCTGCGCCCTATGGTCGTGAAAATACGGTACATTTGTATAAATAATTAATTTTGTGATTCGAACCAAAGCTGATTTGAACCAAATTTTTCCATTTTTATAATTTGTTGGAAAGTAAAAAAAAACCCTTGTTCAAAAAGACAAAAAAGGACAAACAAAAGCAGTAAATAATTTTCTTCTTTATTCATTTTTTTGTTGTTGTTGCCTCATTGTGCTGAAAGCAGGTCATCTGTTCAGATCACTGGTTAATTTAGACTGTCCTGCATTCTCTCCTCAGCTCCCGAGTCTGGACTCATGGACCCCAGTTTGTCCAAAAAATAAACAGACCTCAATTTTTCTAAACTCTCCTGAAGTCTCTTGTTCAGGGTATCGAGCTTTCCAACTTCTTCCTGGAGCAAATGTCTTTTTTCATTTTTAGATTTCTGAGCCGACTCAAACGTCTTCACATCTTCTAGCTGTTGGTTTGGAATGTTGATGTTTTTATTGTCTTGCAGCAGCAGGTTAGTTTGCTCCAGTTCGGAGGGAAATTCAAAAAGATGGTTTTCTATCACATTTTCCTCCAACTTTTGGACTTCATCGTTCTCATTTTCTAGCAGTAATTCTGTTTTTTCTATCCTCGAATCAGAATAAACCTCAAAGAACTGGTGTTCTTTTGAATCCTGTCGACAGGTTTTCAGACTGAGCTTGTCGATTAGACGTTGAAATTCTTCATTTTCAATCCCCAAGTTTCTGGTTCTTTCTTGCAGTAATTTAACATGTTCTCTCCAAAACATTCTTTGTTTCACCAAATCATTCTTTGTCTTGCAGTTCTCCAGATTTTCTCTGAGATTCTGGCAATCCTCACTGAGAGCATCGATCTCCAGATGACGCTTCTTCACACTTTCAGACAAATTCTTTAAATCTGATGTCAGACAATCTTTTTCTTCAACCATAAAGACCTGATTAGCATAAAAATGTTGTAGCTGCTTCTTCAGCTCTTCTACTTCTCTTTTTGCTTCTGCCATTTCTTTCTTCCTCCAGGCTGACAGCATACACTTGCTGTGCAGCAAAGTTTTGTTCTCCGTTTTAAGTTCCATCAGTTTTTTCACCATTAAGCGAGTTCGGGCGTCAAAGTCTGCCTTTAATTTATCAGTAGTTTGTTTACGTTCTGAGATGATCTCCGCCTGCTGCTTGTTAATGGACGCCAGTGCATCTAAATGAATTTGGAACTTTCTCCCTTTACGTTGACGGGATAGCTCCAGTTCCCTGCGAAGCTTCTTGATGGTTGTGTGTAGATCTGCGTTGTCCTTTTGAAGGTCTTTTAATTTCCCCCTGATTCCATTCTCTTGTGTCGAGGTCGGTCTAGACTGCTGCGAGTTCACCATCTTCACGCCCTCGTTTCGGATGTGTATATTCTTGAGCTGCCGGGAGCACTTTGTCTTCTGGCAAAGCTGCCGGTCAATCTTGTCCTTTCCAAGCTCATGCTCAATGTTGAGGTTTTGTTTTACAATTTTGTTAGATTTTTTCTCAGGCTTAAAAATCTTCCGAAACATTTTTTTCAATGAATAAAAACCTTGTTCTGCTCTGGAAACAAGAATTTCACAGTGAAGCTGCTTTGTCGGCCACTGAGCCTCAAAGTGATAAAAACTCTCTATGTTACTAAATGGCATTACTGTCTCAATGGCAGCGCCATGGAAACAGAATTTGAACAGGGAATGCATATTTTGAAACTTTGTTAGCAGCGTTAACACTAGCACAGGCCCAAAAAAGTCGTACGTTTTGACATTTAAACTTGATAATTTATAAAATTGTAAGAAGCTAAACACAGCTGAAGTTAAATCTCAAAAGTAGAGCTGCTGTTAGCATTAGATGCTAACTAGATGCTAACTCTAACCTCCCAGACTAGTTTGTCCCGGCTCTCAGTCTGTGGATGCCTTTTAATGTGAATCAGAAGTAAAAGTTTATTTTTCACAAATTGCAAAATACTACTTTGCGGTGCGTCTTTACGTATCGATATGTTTATTATGTTGAAAAGTTCACATAAATCTACATAAAACCTCCCAAAAAGTGTTTTTTTTTAACTTACTAAATACTAAATAGGCACCCAATCTTCAAAAACAACACACGTGTGTATTTAAAAATAGATCGGGAGTAAAACTGAGTTTGGTTGGTTTTATATAAATATTAGTTACAGTCATCATAAAGTCGTTTATCAAATCCATCCAAGTCCTCATCCTCTGTTTCAGAATCTAACAGCTGTGCTAAATCCAACATCGCAGGTTCACTTTCCTCACTATCAGAGTCACTTTCTGAACCGTGTGGCTCCTCGGAAATGATGCCTGCTTTTACGAAAGTTCGGACAACAGTGCCAGCAGACACGTTGGCCAAAGCATCTACGATCCACTGGCAAACTGTGGCGTAACTCGCCTGGCGCTGCCTTCCACCCTTTGTGAAGCTGTGGTCTCCTTCCTCCAACTCTGGCCACCTTACCTTCAGCTGCGTCTTCTTCACCCATCGCAGCTCGTTTTCCAGCTTCCTCCACTTAAGAACCATCGACTCGTTAATTTAAAATTTTCTTGTGGCGGCTCGATTCCCATGTTCCTCCACGTACTTGATTGCCATCAGTTTAAACTGAGCTTCATAAGCGTGTCTCTTTAACATTTTCATTGTTGTTAAAACAGCAATGTTCTGCATAAAGCACATATCTGTTTTTTTAGACATAATCTACGCTCACACTTCCCCCTTTAACGTTCTAATGTTCTCAACTGCGTCCAACCCGTGGTTCTCTAATACGTCTGCAAATCACAAATCACACAGGGAGCACCGCTCATTTCGAAGAAAATTTGAGACCTTTATTTTTGCCTTATGATCATGAAAATATGGTACATTGCTATACTAATATTTCCGATTGAATTGAAGATACTTTATTTATCACCAAAGGGAAATTTGAGATAACTATTTAATTAGAATGATCTATGGTTAAATAATCGAAGAGGTTAAAGATTAACCTTAAACACTATTTAAAATAATTGCAATGCCAGCAATTCCAACTCTAGGCTCGTCAAATCAGAGATTCTACAGAATGCGACATCTGTATCAATCATTTGGGCCAAAAGAAGCTTGAATACAGCCTCAACCAAGCTGGCTTCAACAGACTTCTACTAGAGCTCTAAATCTTAAAACATATGAATACATAAAACATATCTACTGGTTGAATAGTTGTCACTTTGTGTGCAAGAACGGTGAAGCGAATCAAAAAGACTGAAGGTACTAATATCCGTTCCCACGGAATTACAAAAAAAAAAGACAAATTTTACACATTACAAATAAATATGTGAAATTATTTGTACTAGACTGGAGTATTCCTTTCCTTTTGTGTTTGAAGTACATAGCACACTTAGAGCTACAGATGTGATGACGACTGCAGGCCAAGAACTTTGCCCCTATCGTTAGCTGCTAGCAAATGCCAAAGTAAATTCTAACTCAGGCATAGCAAAACTCTGGCCCGCGGGCCATATGTGGCCAGTTAAATGGTTTAATTTGGCCCGCCAAACTTGAAAAAATTAAATAAATAAGCCTGTAATGTTTTACCCTGTAATTCTGATGTGTCCTCACTAGACAGCATGTCATCATTATCTCTAACCTTCTCGTACTCGTTTACAGACTTTTATTAATCTTTGAATCCAGCTTAAGAGGTGGGGAGCACGTGGTGGTGACAGGTGGCGCGTCGGAGGCTAAAGCACAGCCTCCAACTACATTAGTCTACATTAGTCTTTATACATTGATCCAAACAGTGTTGAACTGGTTTCTTTTCTTCATGTTTGTAGGTACCGGATAATGACCCAGAGTTGGCAACACCAGCCTGA
Organism: Neostethus bicornis; assembly: GCA_902685375.1. NCBI lineage: Eukaryota > Metazoa > Chordata > Actinopteri > Atheriniformes > Phallostethidae > Neostethus > Neostethus bicornis. The sequence goes on from LR738552.1 coordinate 4,795,140, forward strand.
AGACAGGCCCAACTTCTCTACCATCCTCGAAAGAATTGATTACTGCTTACAGGTAAGCTGACATATCCAGACCCTGATCCTGAGTAACCTGATAGATCAGACTTTTTCTTTCAGTCCACCTCACGACAATGAGGTTTGATTTTGCTTTAATCGCTGCTTTCTGGTCGGAACGTCACATGCCTAACGTGCTAGTCGGCCTACCTGACAAACTAAACTTCACCGGCAGCAAAACAATTCAGTTTTTACCCTGAAAATTTCTAAACATGGTGTTTGTTCGGGCTTCAAATGTTCAATTTTGGGAATCAATGCCAACACTGACCGTTTAGCTTGGTTGACCACCCTGCACTGGTAACGCAACAGGACCCAAATAGATGCTCATGGGTGGGGAACTCTTGCCCAAAGTCTCTTTATATTTGGCCCGCTAAGTTATAACATACTGTAGAAAATTATCCATGTGGCATAACACTACAAATCCCAGAATGCTTTGCTGGTGTTGAAGTGCATTTATTAATTGAAGTTTGACACCTCTGCACTAGGTGGTGCCAGCTTGGCTATGGATTTAGTAGAACTAACCTTTACTTGGTTTCAGGACCCTGATGTGGTGAACATGCCGCTGCCGGTGGAGTACGGTCCTGTTCCTGAAGAGGAAGAGCAGGCAACCACACATCCTGAAAACTCTACTTCTGCTGTGGTGGTGAACCCCCAGGTGCCTGATGGGGAAGCTACCCAGCTGCCCCCCGCCTATCCTTCAGAGGAAAGAAGAGGTGGAGAGCACGTGGTGGTGACGGGTGGCGTGTCGGAGGCTAAAGCACAGCCCCAGCAATGCTTCCACCAGCATCACCCTCACACACAGACCTCCATCACCTTGACCACCACCAACACCTCCACTGCCCCCTCCACTGCCAAGGGACCTCACGCCCCCGCCCAGCCTAGCTCAGACGGGGGCCACATCAACCTGGCTTTTGCGCAGGCCCACACGCAAGAGAAGGAAGGTCAGAACGGGAAGAACACCAGCCTGTGGAACCCCACGTATGGCTCCTGGTTTCTGCAGCAGCAGAGGAAGCAGCAGAGGCAGGGAGGGGTAGGAGGTGTAGGGGGTAGTGGTAGCAGGGTGCCGGGGGAAGGGCAGGAGCATGTGGGTAGGACTGTGGCAGAGGTGGCGGGGGCATTAGGACTCCAACACCAGCACAAGCAGTTCCAGCTTCAGCAACAGCACCAACTGCAGCTTCTGCACCAGCAGCAAGGTCTCTGCAGACCGCTTTTACCTCCACCCCCACCTCCAGCCTCACAGTCACCCCTGCTTTTAGATTCCGCCGCTTTGCCCCCAGTACCCCTATACAGACTCAGACGATTCCCTTGTGGGAACATCGGCTATGGCTACCAGGAGCAAGGCCTGCCCATGGAGCCTGGTACCACCAACCCTCTCCCAACACAACAAGGCACCTCCATGCCGGCAAGCCACCAGAGGGGAGTGCCTGTCCCTCCAATGTCTCTGGGACGGTCGGGCATGTCGGAGGATAGCCGCCCGCTGCTAGTAACCATGGGAACAGTGCAAGACCAGAGGCTGCCCAGGATGGAGGGCCACAATGCCACCGTGCTTTAGCCAGAATGGAGACCATCAGAGCAGAAGTAAAAATCCCCAACAGAATAAAGCACATCAACCAGGTTTGGGAACCAAAATACGAGGGAAGAAAAGTGCTGGAAACAGAGGAAGATTTCATTGGAGTAACGAGTTGAATCTTCCCTCACCAGACTTTAGAGGTCATCCGTACCGGTTCCTCTGCAGATCCCTCACTACAGGGGAAATATTCATGTTAATAAAGTGTAAAGAAAAAAACAACAAAAAAACTATTTTTCAAAAATATCACGGAAACCAGAGACATTTATATTGAAGAAAAAAAAATGGGGGGAAACTATGTTTCTTTGCTTGCCTATTTGTTTATTTATTCATTTCTTTATTTAATATTTGGGAGGGTTTTATAAATTATTAAATACCGTAATCTTAAAAAAAAAAAAACATTTTACAACAATATTACTTCTTTTTATTTAAATTTATTACAAAAAGCCTGAATAAGTTACCAAAAGTCATGTTTTACTTTGTGAGAATTAACTTTTAAATTCTATTGATTTTGGTCATTTCATATAAATTTAAATATTTTCAAACTAAAGGAATTTTTTTTTATTATTTTACTCATAAATGACCATGTTTATCTTTTTTTTCTCAAAAGGGTGTATTTGTGATGTACAAACGAGCAAAAAAAAAAAAAAGATTCAAAAAAGAAAAAACTGCTTTTGCATCATGTGTGAATACCTCCCCGAATTCCTCACCCACCCCACATACACCACCTTTACCAGTCCGACTCACTAAGCACATTGTGTTAACATAAGTCTGTGTTAATCGTCCACTTTCTTATAAATCAATCATACGTTAATCAAGATATTTTTAAAGCTTTTGCTTGACTGTATTTGGCAAACCCTTCAGTCCATTTGCTGTAAAGAGAAGCTGTGTCGTGATGCTCGGTGATAAAGAAAAACGCATTCCTGCGAGCCAATAATGAGAAAGTCTGACTTTTGCTCCTGAAAACTGTTTTTGCTTCGTTTCCAGTGCCTGTGTTAAACCACACTCATTTCTCTTCATAGCTCACATCTGTTGTTTGATGTAAAAAAGACCGGCCGATCCTGTAAATGTTGTAATTATACTGTATTGTACAATGAATCTGGTAAAAGCTGTACATTGCCCTTCAGAAGACATTAGCCAAACTGAATAAATTACTATAAAAATGGCTGGTTTGTGGGGTTTTTTTCTCAACACAGAACAAAACAAATTACAACTACAAAAGTCTGTGTAGTCCCTCATTCATCCAGGAGTGATCCATAGTAGAAAAAGTTTTAAAAAAGTCTTCTGGACAGTTTAATTCTTGAACGAGACGTTTCGACTTCCATCCGGAAATCATTTTCAATCTGAATGAAATGGACAGAAAACTGGATCTATTTATACTAACCTGAGTAAAAGGTAAAAAATAGTAAGAAGGGCTCGACCAATGAGCCTGTGTTACCTATGATGGCCGTGAATGGCTCCTATTGTAGCCACAGACCAGCAAACGAACCCTATTATAAAAATGCTAAAAGCTTAGTGAATAGAAATTCCTGCTAACGCAGGAAGCCATCTTTGTGATGAAAGAGAGTCCCTCACTGAATCGGAGTGGAAGCGTTAGATACATTTTGCCCGGTATTTACAGCAGCCTTTTGAAGCCATGGACTAAAGATGACACCTCGTGACCCAGTTTCACGCCTCTCGTAAGCAGGAATTTCTATTCACTAGGCTTTTAGCATTTTTATAATAGGGTCGTTTACTGGTCTGTGGCTACAATAGGAGCCATTCACGGCCATCTTAGGTAACACAGGCTCATTGGTTGAGCCCTTCTTACTATTTTTTTACCTTTTACTCAGGTTAGTATAAATAGATCCAGTTTTCTGTCCATTTCATTCACATTGAAAATAATTTCCGGATGGAAGTCGAAACGTCTCGTTCAAGAATTAAACTGTCCAGAAGACTTTTTTGAAACTTTTTCTACTACAACTACAAAACTCAAACACCTCTAAAGACAAAAAAAAAAAAATCAGATACAGCAATGAAGCTCACATTTTTACTGACTGTATCCAAATTGTAGTTAATGTGGCTGTGTAGCTTTTTAAGACAAGGTGGTCTAAGTACTTAAGAAACTAATTTAGAGATTTAAATATTGTGCAGGTCACATGTTGGGACTGTAAGTCAGTAGTAAGGTGCAACTGTTGATCTGAAAGACCTTTCACCAAGAGACCAAAACGAACCAAGTAGGGTCAAACTGATACCAATATAATAGCAGGACTCATGAGGCTTTGACAAAACTGCAAAGGGCCGTTGGGGACAAACACAATTTCTAACATTTTCAACATTTACTCCAGCTTAAAGTAAGAAGACATGAAGATAGTTGGCGTGACCGAAGAGGATTCAGCAGATAGGGTTAGATGGAAGAAACTGACTTGCTGTGGCAACCCCTGAAAGGAAATGCCGAAAGAAGAAGACACCAGCTTAATGCTAGCCTCATACAACACTGATTCTTACTCTGTGGGAACAGTCTGACCTCGGAGCATTGAGGTTTGTTTACTCGACAGCAGTAGGATCCATTTTTGCTCTAACCATTCGCCGCTATTTGGTGAAGACTGAACGTAGTGTATAAAATGTGTCCGAATAAATCGGGATAATCCAGAAAAGAACATGGGAAACTTTATCAAAATCCTGTGAGAAGCAAGGTAACGCATATTTCCCTTCAACACAACTTTCTACAATGAGATTTTTCTGTAGAAATAGACGCCTGAGAAGTATCCCACACACATTGTTTGCCTCTTTGTAATGTCATTTTAGCAGCTGCACATCTGTCTGGTTGAATCATGTCTTTATCAGCCGTCACAGGGTGAGCTCTGAATCCGACCGATTTCTCTTTAAACTATAGACAATGGAATGTTTCCATCCTCATATTTCCTGCTTTTCAGCAGCAGAGATAACTTTTCTTTCCCAGATTGCTGGAAAATGAAAACTGCTTAATAACGTGCAACAGCCTCCAGGAGTTTTTTACCCCCCTCTAATAGCACTCTATTGACAAAATGATTATCACAAAAATCTGGTTTAAGAGATCCAAAAACCCTGAGCGACAATATAATCCATATAAACAAAAGGAATGATCTTAAAGACGCTTGAATTCCATTTGCATAAAAATTTGGAACACATTGTAAACATTGTGTTTGTTCTAGTTTTTGATTTTCAATTTCAGGAATTGTTGCTAACCCGGACCATGTAATATAGCATGGTAGACCTCCATGTTTTACTAGAGAACTACAAACATGGCTCTAACGGACACTTGTGTTTGATGTTACAGCACCTCTGTTCTCTGATTGGCCACATGTTTTCTGATATCTTCAATCGTGAGCTAATGTCTGCAATCCCTGACCAAGTTGCTGGAATGTAATAAAACTGAACAGAAGTGTTAAGTGGCGCCAGCCTGGCTAGCTTACTTTTTGAAAGTTAAAACAATAAAAAGAAAATAAAAAGAGAAAACACAGCATGTCTTAGACGTAGATGCGGTGTGAATGCTTAATAACAGCAGAGCTGGAACAGAAGGAACAAAAAGGGCAGAAAGAGTCCAGTTCTCTCTGGACATTCATGAGAAAATACAAACAGTGCTTATAAAGATGCCAGACTGCTACAAACTGACATTCAGTCTGACCTTAATTCCTAGCAGTGGTGCTGAAATTCAAGGATGTAGTTTGGAGACAACAAGAGGGCCTTACATAAAGCATCACAATAGAGAGTTTTATCAGACAATGACACTCACTTGGCCCTGCCAACTGCAGGGTATCTGCTGGAGATTCTGCCAGTCATTCTCAACTTAGAAAGAAAATAAAGTTTCCAAGCTAAACAGAAACTAAAGAAGGTTTTATTTTTAAGGAAAAGCGAATGGTCAATCATCATTTAACTGGACAACGCTAAGATATAAAGATCTACATTTAATATCCATCAACAATTAGCATTTAAATATTTCTCGGAATGAAACATTTGCTTTAAGGAAACAACAAATAGCTTATCTTTCTGTAATCAAATAAACATATTCTTTTTCATTTCTATTAGTCTGTGTAGTCCCTCATTCATCCAGGAGTGATCCATAGTAGAAAAAGTTTCAAAAAAGTCTTCTGGACAGTTTAATTCTTGAACGAGACGTTTCGACTTCCATCCGGAAATCATTTTCAATCTGAATGAAATGGACAGAAAACTGGATCTATTTATACTAACCTGAGTAAAAGGTAAAAAAAATAGTAAGAAGGGCTCGACCAATGAGCCTGTGTTACCTATGATGGCCGTGAATGGCTCCTATTGTAGCCACAGACCAGTAAACGACCCTATTATAAAAATGCTAAAAGCCTAGTGAATAGAAATTCCTGCTAACGAGAGGCGTGAATCTGGGTCACGAGGTGTCATCTTTAGTCCATGGCTTCAAAAGGCTGCTGTAAATCCCGGGCAGAATGTATCTAACGCCTCCACTCCGATTTTTTTTTTTAATTTTTTCTACTATTACTATTAAAAGGGTGGAGATGGTGGCCGCGTGGTTAGAGCATTCGCCCGTGGACCGGAAGGTCGTGGGTTCGTGTCCCACGGACAGCACGTCTAAGGTCCTTGGAGAAGACACCTAACAAATTTCCCTGGTGAGGGATGAATAGAGTAATTCATTAATTAATTATTTCTATTAGTATTAATATTATTTCACTAACTAAAACTGACTGACATCTATATCTAATAACAACTGTAAATATGGTGGCCATTTTTTTTCCCTCTTAAAGCCTTTATCACTTTCTCGGCCAAATTTCTAGATAAGTATCGCAGGCTTTTATGAACAAAACTAGAAATTTCTTTGGGGTTTTTTTCCACAGGAAGAGTAAAATGAGAAAAACAAAAACACAAATAGAAGAAACTGAACAAACCAGATTTTTAAAATTTGTATCCATATGTATATGTTTTATTCTCACTTCTGCTCATTCCGTTCCGTTCCGTCATCTTCTGCTTGTTCCGGGGTCGGGTCGTGGGGGCAACAGCCTCAAACGGGCAGCCCAGGCCTCTCTCTCCCCAGCTGCATCCTCCAGCTCACCTGGAAGGATCCCAAGTCGTTCCCCGGCCAGCTGTGAGACATAGTCTCTCCAGCGGGTCCAGGGTCTGCCCCTTGGTCTCCTCCCGGTGGGACGTGCCCGAAACACCTCGCCTGCGAGGCGCTCGGGGGGCATCCTGACCAGATGCCCGAACCATCCCATCTGGCTCCTCTCGACCTGGAGGAGGAGCGGCTCGAACCCGAGCTCCTCCCGGATGGCAGAGCTCCTCACCCGATTTCTGAGTGAGAGCCCTGCCACCCTGCGGAGGAAGCTCATTTCAGCCGCTTGTACCCGCGATCTCATTCTTTTGGTCACCACCCACAGCTGGTTACCATGGTGAGTGTTGGAACGTAGATCGACTTGTAAATCGAGAGCTTGGCTTTTCGGCTCAGCTCTCTCTTCACCACGACGGACCGATGCAGCGTCCTAGTTATTGCTGATGCCGCACCGATCCGCCTGTCGATCTCCCGCTCCATCTTTCCCCCACTCGTGAACAAGACCCCGAGATACTTAAACTCCTCCACTTGGGGAAGGACCCTGTCCCTGACCCGCAGGGGGCATTTTCTGGGCGAGGACCATGGTCTCGGATTTGGAGGCGCTAATTCCCATCCCGGTCGCTTCACACTCGGCAGCATATCGATCCAGTGTGAGCTGGAGGTCACGGTCCGATGAAGCACACAGAACCACATCATCCGCAAAAAGTAGAGATCCAATCCTGAGGTCACCAAACTGGATCCCTCCAACGCCTCGGCTGTGCCTAGATATTCTGTCCATAAAGGCGATGAACAGAATCGGTGACAAAGGGCAGCCTTGGCGGAGTCCAACTCTCACTTCTGCTCATGTTTAATCAATAGATTAAGTTTCCTGATTGTGAATTGCACCTCCATATTGGCTTTGTCAATTACCTCACGCCACCCAATTTAGAAAATCCTAGATCCACCCCTGAATACATAGATCATTTTTCTTTAGTGCCTGTAAAACTTTTTGAGAATTTCATAATGTAAAACTGAACAAGATTTACTTAAAATCTATTAAAAAAAAACTTGTATTTAAAAAATAATAAGATTTTGTATTTCGGTGCATTCCAATTGAAACCATAGGAAGAAAGGCGGGAAAGTGAGGCGCGACACTAACAACACTACGCAAGATGGCTGCCGTTAGAGACAAGTTTCACCCAAATCTAAACGTAATCTTTTCTCAAATCGGGAACAATAGGAGTCCAACTACTCATTACATGAGAGAAAATTAATCTTTCAAACTAGAGTTCATCTGCTGGTCATGCAGTCTCTGGTTTCATGAAAAGAAAATTGAGTCTTTGGACGAACAAAAAATTCATTAGAAGGAAAAAACAAGAATAATTGAGATTTGAAAATTCTTATTCTTAGAACAAATTGGAAAGTGTTTGTTATTATTCAGATTTAATCTGGTCATCATAGGAATCATTACCAGCTCTGAAACACAGACTCATGATTCTGTCTGAGGAAAAAATAAATCGTTAGATCATTTTACTTCATATCAGAGTTTATCATCAACACGAGGCCAAACTGAGAAAATAAAAACATTCAAAAACATTCTCATCACAATATGTTTCCAATTTTCAGGTTTTAATACAGAAATTTAATTTAATTCACCAGCAGTCTTTTTTTTTGCAGATCTATTATAACCGTTCCGTTCTGTCATCTTCCGCTTGTTCCGGGGTCGGGTCCCGGGGGCAACAGCCTCAAGCGGGCAGCCCAGGCCTCTCTCTCCCCGGCTGCATCCTCTAGCTCACCTGGAAGGATCCCAAGTCGTTCCCCGGCCAGCTGTGAGACAGTCTCTCCAGCGGGTCCGGGGTCTGCCCCTTGGTCTCCTCCTGGTGGGACATGCCCGAAACACCTCGCCTGCACTCGGGGGGCATTCTGACCAGATGCTTTAACCACCCCATCTGGCTCCTCTCGACCTGGAGGAGGAGCGGCTCGACACCGAGCTCCTCCCGGATGGCAGAGCTCCTCACCCGATCTCTGAGTGAGAGCCCAGCCACCCTGCAGAGGAAGCTCATTTCGGCCGCTTGTACCCGCGATCTCTTTCTTTTGGTCACCACCCACAGCTGGTGACCATAGGTGAGGGTTGGAACGTAGATCGACTTGTAAATCGAGAGTTTTGCTTTTCAGCTCAGCTCTCTCTTCACCACGACGGACCGATGCAGCGTCCTAGTTATTGCTGATGTCACACCTATCCACCTGTCGATCTCCCGCTCCATCTTTCCCCCACTCGTGAACAAGACCCTGAGATACTTAAACTCCTCCACTTGGGGAGGGACTCTGTCCCTGACCCGCAGGGGGCATTCTACCCTTTTTCGGGCGAGGACCATGGTCTCGGATTTGGAGGCCTTTTATAACCTTTCTTTTAAAACCTTGCTTCTAAAGTATGACCCCATTAACAAGTTGGTGAGTTTGTACAGAAGATAGGGCTCTATCTTCTGTACAATTTTAGATTCTAGGAAAAAAATCAAATTGAAATGATTGCTCTTGCCTGACAGACCGTCTACTTTGAGTTATAACTTTAAAACATTTTATAGCTTTATTATTAAAAAATCTAAAATGACCACACTTACTGCAAATATAATAGACGGTATGAGTCACGGGGGAGAAGTAGTATACTGACTTCTTTGCTGTTTCCGGGTCTTTGTGGCCTCGTAATGGATGTCTCTCTTCTCCTCGGCCTGCTTGATACTGTTTTTGACAGTTGCACGCAACCTGCAGCGGTCAGAGGTCACTGACTGGAGATCACCTGTGTTGATGTTGCACGACTTCAGGTCCCTCTTGCAGGCATCTTTGTACTGCAGAGCAGGTCATCCAGTTGGCTGCATTCCTGTGGCCAGATCCCCATAGAGGACGTCCTTTGGAATGATTTATGTTAACTAAATTAACATAAACCTGCAAATCTTTTAACAAATATTTCTTATCATTAAGTACAGATAAGTGTGTTACATGTGTAATATAAAGTTTATCATACTGAATAACTAACTGATTTGTAACAGAATGACTTGTAATAAACTCCTAAATGCATTTATTTATAATACATTTATAAATCAGAGTAAAATACTAATTGTCTTTTCAGAGCACAGAATTCTTACCGTGTTTTAATAAAAATTAAAAAAATGGAAATTTATGCATGACACTTTTTAAAACAGATTTTTTTTCTATTTGGAACTGTATTCCAGTCGAGCTCCAACAGCTAAGCAACAAGTATTCTTTAAAAACTAAAGTTTCACAAGTGAAAATCTATAAGTTATCTTTTTTCTCCCAGAAACTTAAAATGTTTAATGAGATTATGTCTGATTCAGAGCTCACACTCTGTCATGCAGATAGTCATCCCAAGGAGAGACTCTGCCAGACAAATATGCAGCTGCTAAAATGACATTACAAAGCAGCAAACAGGAAGTACAGAGGATCCTCTGGAAAACAGAAAAATCTCATCCACATAATAATTTGGAACTCATTGCACAAAAACGACAACAGAAGTTTGATATTATTCAAATTGAATTTATTCATGCTGCAAATTCAAAATGCAGATCCATCCATGAACAGACATCCGATAAAAACTGTAGCAAAAAACAGAGAATAAGCTGTGCTTAAAAAACAAACATGTGTTTCAAAAGAAAAAAAGGAAGTGTTTCTCTGCCTCACATTATCGGTGGCAGATATTTCAGACCACCGTGACCCTCAAAGCAAACAGATCAATGAAGAGGCCGCTAGAGATTCCGCAGCTGCTTTTGGAGTTTCCACGCCCTAATTGGGTGCTGCATGAGCGTTTTACTAAAGAACAACTTTTTTCCTCACTCTCTTAATCAGCGGCTTATTCTCTGTAGAGCACCTCACACTGCTATAATCACATGACATCTATCCTTTAAATCCAAAGATGATTACATGTTTCTTATGTCACGAGGTTCTAATTGGTATTTATAGCCTTTTGAATGTTTTTCTAGCAGATCTGCACTTCATTTGCTGTTTTTAAGCTGGGTGAATATAGTAACTTGCAGGTTTTTATACATATAGAAATGTCAAACAAAAAAGTTCAAATTACCAAAGCATCACATGGGAACTGTTTTTTCCGAGGTCATTTTTGTCTGGATATATCTTACGGTGTCCTAGGGCTACAATGATGCCCTGAATTCATCACTAGAAACCAGAGGAGCTTCCAGCCTGCTTAGATATTTTTTTTGCATTGTCCACTTGGTCTCTTTAAATGCATAAGGATAGTATAAACATGTAAAAGTAATTGTAGAAAATAATGTTCACGGCGTATTGTTTTCTACCGAGTATCCAGGATCATCTGAGATGGGCAGCAGCCTTACTAGAGAACGTCAAATTTCTTCATGTAATCTAGTTGATCTCTGCCTCGGTGAGACATACAGTAAACCCTCCAGCAGGTCCTGGGTCTGCCTCTGAGAACTTATTCTTTCAGTCACCTCCAACAACATGGTAGGAATCAAGTGTGACTGGAGATCTTCTCTTTTAGGCACCGTTCTATGTTCTTTGCAACTGAATAGTGCAGCGTCCTTATTATTGCTGACGTTGCACCAATTCGGCTTTCAATTTCTGGTTGTCACATGTAAATAAGAGTCAGAGATCATTATAAACATCTAATAGGGCAGGACTGATGACGCTAATAATAGTGTTTGAGAATAGATGTAGTTTTTAAAGTGACCTGTTTTGTTTTCTGTCTTAATTGAATTTTCTTTGGTTTCTTTTTCTTTCCCGAACATTAGTGATGATAAAAAGGTCACGTTGATTCAATTCTAGCTTTAAATCATTAAGGTGATATCAGGCATCAGGACCGGACGGATTGGTTTTTAGAGACACGTTTCCATTTTTAAAAAAAAAACAAGAAAGGTTGATTTCTACTGAATTTGATCAATTTCTAAAATGTTTTTTTAATGTTCATGAATCAAGTCCGTGTAGTCCCTCATTCCTCCAGGAGTGATCCATTGTAGAAAAAGTTTTAAAAAAGTCTTGGACATTTTTAAGGAAGGGCTCGACCAATGAGCCTGTGTTACCTATGAGCAGTGGCGGCTGGTCATAGGTAACACATACACACAAACATAAACACATACATAAACATGTAAGTGTTTATAAGTATGCAAAACTGTCGAGTGTGAAGATTACATGCATTTTAATAATGTTTTACACCGTTTTATTTTATTTTATTTTATTACTTTCTGTGCAAACCGGAACGAGGGCGTGAGGTAGGTACGCCCCACCAGGAAAACGTATTGGTGTGTATGTGGCTTCCGGTTTTTATGGAAAAAACGGGACGTCAGCTCTAAATTTTTTCCCATTCATGTGTATTGCAAACCATAACCACGCCCGCGGGGCGCAGAGATTTTCCGCCCATCGGGTGTGTAATAGATTATCCTCTCTGTCAGTCTGTTACATGAACCAATCAATTAGCTATAAGTTGACCTATAAATCCAACCCACGCCACGCCCTTTCTTTTCACTGCGGAATTCTGGGAGTCTTCATCATGGCGTTGGAAGCTCGTTCAGTTGCTAACAAAGCTAGTGGGTTTTTTTAAAGAGAATTCAGTGTCGTCCCTTCTACAGAATCCATTTTCTAAGCGTTCTAAAGAAGAAAAAAGAAGAGTGAAGGAGCTTGGACTGGACACCCCAGATTTGACTGTGCAAAATAACAGTGGAGATCGCGGCCGCTTTTATGTGAGAGGATAATGAAGGTCTATGAAAAGTGGCGGTGGCTAACTGGATGAGAAACACTTTTTTTTTGTTTCCCCTGCTTATTGTTTAGTTCAGCAGCAACTGAAAAGGTGTGGATATCAACAGGGGTGAGTGACTTGAAGCATTTGTCTGAAAAGTGCAAACGTCATGAAACATGCGGCACCCATCTTGATAGTAGCTATAAGCTAGGTGTTTTTGGCAGTAGTAACATCCTGGCAACCGAACTGGCATAAGGAAACATAATGAAGAAGTCACCAAAAACAGACACATATTGTCACAAATAATTTTATATTTATTATATATATATTTATATATTCTTTTATATAATATATCTAAAAAAAAATTTTTGTGTGTGTTTGAAAAATGTGCGCCCCCCCCTGTTTTTTTTACCACCAGTCGCCACTGCCTATGACATGACATTCACGTCATCATAGGTAACACAGGCTCATTGGTCGAGCCCTCCTTACTATTTTTTACTTTTTACTCAGGTTAGTATAAATAGATCCAGTTTTCAGTCCATTTCTTTCAGATTGAAAATGATTTCTGGATGGAAGTCGAAACATCTCGATCAAGAATTAAACTGTCCAGAAGACTTTTTTGAAACTTTTTCTACAATGTTCATGAATACTAATACATTTTTTTATTAACATTCAGGTGTTAAAAATTTTAAATTCAGCGCTCAAATTGGATACCGTGGGAGTGGAAATAAGTCAAAGTAATTGTCCGGAACTGTCGGCGGTCTATTCAACTTTGCACTACTTCGTAGCTCTACTTTAAACACATTGACTTAAAACAAAACTAAACTTAAGTATTCTAACATTCAAATCGTGAAACATAAAAAAAGAAAAAGAATTTACTGACCAATAGTGATCAACATGAAAAAGGTCTGTTTCTGCTTTCTTCCTCTACTGTGTGACGTTACGTGGTACATTTATGAAACTCTAAATTTGACTTAATGACCCTCGTTGGTTCATACGGCAGATTACTGATAACTTGTCAAAGTGCAATATCCGCCGATTCAATCAATCGGGCCATACCTTTTTGTACATTTTCCCAAGAAAATCCTCCACGTCGACGCCAATGAAGGAAACATTAGTTTTAACTATAATTATTTTTCCTGTTTTCTTCCTGCGTCCTCCGTCGCTCCACGGTAACTTAAGCCTGATAATAAATGCTGAGTAAAACATTCACTTTGCCAGAACATGATTTATCTGCATTGCTGGCAGACACACACACACACACGGGAAAACAAGTGTTGATTTGGTTGTTTTTTAATGGAGGCGGATGGGGTCGGAGCCTAATTGAATTCCATTTAATTCACATTGATTCATAAAGTGAAACCCGGTTTGAACTAAACATCCATCAAGCTTCTGCAAGTGAAAATCAATCTTTCTGTTTTCAAAGTGGCATCAATTAATATGCACACACACTCACGTCTGCTTAAACAGCAGCTTACACACACTCAACCAGATTTTCTGAGAAAATTTTTACCTGATGTGATCTAAATTAGTTTCAGGGTTAGAAATATCAATTCTATTTTCTATCATATTGATGTTTTTAGTGCAATTAAATTAAACGTAGTGCATGGTTTTATATTTGAATTTAATTTCTGCCAAAAACAAAATCTTTTTGAAGTTTTAGTTAACTTTATAAAGTGCTGCACCCGTAACTCACCTCCGAAAAACACACACACACATAGGATACGCAAGGTTCAACCGCTTTCATCTAACAAACGAGCACCATTAATCCCACGATAGGTGACGCGGCTGGGACGAACCAGCACGCCATAGCCGGGTCGACAGGTGAAGTAGCGCCGACCATCAACGCAACCATCGTTCCTTCCTTTGGGGCTCCGCAGCTCCAGACCAAGCCAAAGATCCGGGGCAAAGTCTGCAGTACCCAGGTAGCGGATGATCGCCATCTCATTGGCACTGCTGAGGAAAACCTGCATGCCGACATGGAGACGAGCTTGTCCGTCGAAGGAGGTGGGGCTGGGACTGAGCATGCTGCCAGTGGTTCCACCACTCAGGGAGCTCCATCGCCGACGGTGAGGATTGGATCGACTCCTTTTTAGTCATTTGTTTTAAAGACCATTTCAGAGATAAAAAAAAGGAAAAAAATTATGAGAAAATGCTGCGTGGAAAACTGATATTAGGGGTGGAACGGAACACAAAATTACGGTTCAGTACGTTCCTTGGTTTTGAGATTATGACTAGGATTTTTTCGGGAAAGAGTTGGAAAAAAATGCAAAATAATTTGCCCAGTTTTATTAAACCAAAAATTTGTTTTAAACTTGAATCATTCAGGAAGTAAAATAACTACAAAGAGCTGCTGTTTTAAGTAGGATGTAAATCTAATTCTAAAGTTAGCATCCGATAAAGATTTCATCATCCTTTTACAGCCCTAATCATGCAGGCACTGTTAAAAAAGAAGTTTTTTGCTGACTGATACGACAGCTTCTGATCAGTATTGATCCTATCGAGCCTGCAGCGGATAAGCACGCAGCCTGAAAGCACACGAAAGAAGAAATGTGAAGAAAAGTGTTGAGAGGAGATTAACCTGGGAACCGGGCTCCTCCTGCTCGTCTCCTTTGGAGTGGCGATGGCTGATGATGTGCTGAATGTGCGACGAATCGTCCCTGCAGAGCAAACAGAATATTTAAAGCTTCCACAGAGCGATAAAAAGAAGAGAAGAGTTGTCATGGTGCAGGGAGATTCTCACCGCTGAACGGTTGGTTGAGGCGTGAAGAGTTCAGCTGAGACAGACAGTCGACTGAACCATGGATTCTGTGAATGAGGAAGGAACGTGAGTTACTGTCTGAGGAAACACAAAGCTTAACAAGTTTTCTTAAAATAAATACAAAACTGAAGACAAAATGAAAAAAGTCAGAAGTTTTCTGGCAACGGCTTCATTTTTTTCTAATTTGGACTGTTCTTCAGTCTTCTTTCTTCTTCTTCTTTCAGCATTTCCCTTCAGGGGGCGCCACAGCAAGTCAGTTTCTTCAATCTAACCCTATCTGCTGCATCCTCTTCGGTCACACCAACTCACCTTCACTGTATCCATGAACCTCCTCTTTGGTCTTCCTCTAGTCCTCTTTCCTGGTGGTTCCAAACCCTGCATCCTTCTTCCAATGTACTCTCTCTCCTCTGCACATGTCCAAACCATCTCAGTCTGTCTCTCTGACTTTATCTCCAAAACCTCTACCATGTGCTGTTCCTCTAACCCTGTCCATCCTGGTCACTCCCAGAGAGATCCTCAGCATCTTCATCTCTGCTTCCTGTCAGTTCTTCAGTGCGACTGTCTCTAGACCAATCAGCATGGCCGGTCTCACCACGGTTTTGTACACTTTCCCTTTCGTTCTAGCTGAAACTCTTCTATCACACATCACATCTGATACTTTTCTCCACCCGTTCCAGCCTGCCTGCACAAGGTTCTTCACCTCTTTTCCACACTCTCCATTGCTCTGGACTGTTGATCCTAGATACTTAAAATCTTCCACCTTCTTTATCTCTTCTCCCTGTAACCTCACATTTCCATTTGGATCGCTCTCATTCACACACATGTACTCTGTTTTACTCTGACTAATCTTCAGACTAAACAGACTGTTGTTCAGTAATTTCCTCAAACGCAAAAACATCACTAATAATTAAACTACAAAAGACTCAGAACAAGGGCTGCTCAATGTGCAGTGGTTAGCGGAGTGACCTCAAAGCAAGAAGGTCCGGGTACAAGTCCTGGGTGGGGGACGAGGCTTGGAACACTGGCCTTTCTGTTTGGTGTTTGCATGTTCTCCCCGTGTACGGGTGGGTTCCTCCAGGTACTCTGGTTTCCTCCCATCCTCCGAAAACATGCATGTTAGGTTGCTTGGCTGCTATGAATGTGCCCCTGGGAATAAATATGTGTCTGGAACCCTGCAACAGATTGGAGACCTGTTTGGGGTCTACCCTGCTTCTCGCTGGGATAGTCTCCAGCACCCCCAACCCCGACCCTGTTAAGGATAAGCCGGTCAGAAGATAAAATGTAACAAAAAAAATGGCTATTTCAATCCAATCAGCTAAGTTTAGAAGAATATCTGCGTCAAATCAACTCTTAAGATATTTCCTAAGGTAAAACTCAAGTATTTAAATCTACTTTAAAGAAGTTTTTGTACTTAAAATGTTCCGGTTGAACAGAATAAATAAAAAAAAAGTTATAAAATGAAGATTTTCTGCTTAGTTTGATGTACTTCTGGTTTCTGAGTTTCAGTAAATGATATTAAAGTTTCTGTAATTGTTAAGATTTTGGAATGTTTTACTTTATCAAGTTCCTAGGAACATGTATTACTCATTACACTCGTAACACGAGTGTAATGAGGCAGTGGAGACGGTGGCTCAGTGGTTAGAGCGTTCGCTTAAGTTAACCAGAAGCTCGCGAGTTCGTATCCCAATGAGTTCACGTCTAGGGTCCTTGGAAAAGACACCTAATCCCCCATTTCTCCCACCATTGGCGCCGTCATAGGTGGCAGCCTGCTGCGGTGTAGTGCAGCACACAAATTTCCCGGTCAGGGATTAATAAGTATATTTAAAAAGAAAAAAGACTCAGTATTAAAAAGAAAAAAAGAAAGCACGATTGAAGAACAATTTGATCAAGATCTGAAAATATCTAAAAAAAAAAGCTGCTTTTACAATTAGCTAATTCTAGTCCTAAAAATGACATTATCGATTTCATTTTGATGTACGGTGCAGACTAGAGCAAATATGTCTGTGGGTAAAAAAAAAAAAACCCAGAGGATGTTTTGTAAAAGGTAGAGTGGTTCATTATTTCTGATGAACTCTCAACACTCGTCACAGTGCTTTACTAATTCATTAAAAATGCTTTCACTAGAACGCTGAGTCGTTGTGGCGTTAATGTACCGTCTCCTAAAAAAGGTCAACACTTTTGATTCATTCATAAAAAACAAAGCTGTGTATGGCAGCGAGCAATTAAACGGCTCGTCAGACTAAATGGGTTTCATATGCACAAAATTAAATTATCTTCAGGAAAACAGCTACTTTGAGGTTTGATGCATTCATCAAACCAACACTTTGTCAGTGCGGTGACTAAAACCAGATAGATTTGATGTAATAAGAGGGCACCGGCTATTCAAAACATTCAGAATGCTGATAATGTGGATCTCGTTACTCTCTCTTCATCTGACTGAAAGGTGATTGAACAAATGATTAGAGTGAAAACACAATTGAAAGCAGCACACCGTCAAAAAGCCGTGAAAAAAACACGGTCCATTTGGAAATATTTAATAAATATTATTTGACAAAGTATAATTTACAGAAATTTGTGATTCGGGTATTGTTAGGCCGACAGAGAAGGCTTTGAATGTGTTCAGAATCTGCCACTAATGTTCACAAATGAATCGTCTCCGCTGAATCCAGACCCTCAACCCCATTGAAATCTTCGGGATGTGCAGGAGAGGGTTTCTCCAGAAATCAGACTCTATCACGGGCATGGGCATGGATTTAAATTCGCCCCGCTGAACGTGGAAAAAATTAAATAAATGAACCTTGTTAAGGCGTTGGAGAGATCCGGTTTGGTGACCTCAGGATCGGATCTCTGCTTTTTGTGGATGATGTGGTTCTGTTGGCTTCATCGGACTGTAATCTCCAGCTCTCGCTGGATCGATTTGCTGCCGAGTGTGAAGCGGCCGGGATGGGAATCAGCGCCTTAAAATCCGAGACCATGGTCCTTACCCGGAGAAGGGTGGAATGCCCCCTGCGGGTCAGGGACAGGGTCCTGCCCCAAGTGGAGGAATTTAAGTATCTCGGGGTCTTGTTCACGAGTGGGGCAAGGATGGAGCGGGAGATCGAAAGGTGGATCGGTGTGGCGTCAGCAATAACTAGGACGCTGCATTGTTCCATCGTGGTAAAGAGAGAGCTGAGCCGAAAAGCAAAGCTCTCAATTTACAAGTCAATCTACGTTCCTACCCTCACCATGGTCACCAGCTGTGGGTGGTGACCGAAAGAATGAGATCGCGGGTACAAGCGGCCGAAATGAGCTTCCTCCGCAGGGTGTCTGGGCTCTCACTCAGAGATCGGGTGAGGTGCTCTGCCATCCGGGAGGAGCTTGGTGTCGTGCCGCTCCTCCTCCACTTCGAGAGGAGCCAGATGGGGTGGTTTGGGCATCTGGTCAGGATGCCCCCCGAGCGCCTCGCTGGTGAGGTGTTTTGGGGACGTCCCACCAGGAGGAGACCAAGTGGCAGACCCCGGATCCGCTGGAGAGACTATGTCTCACAGCTGGCCAGGGAACGACTCAGGATCCTTCCGGGTGAGCTAGAGGATGCAGCTGGGCTGAGGGAATCCTGGGGTTCCCGTCTGAGGCTTTTGCCACCGCGACCCGGCCCCAGATGAGCAGAAGACAAAGTAACGGAACCAATAAATATCTGACTTATTGTAAACAAACACAATAATCCACCAGTCCGCTACTTTAATAAATCGCCCTATTTGTTTAGAAGTTGGCAAATGCACAGATTAGGGTGTAAACACGCTCCACAAACGATGCCCCTCCTCTTTTAGGTGCACTCGGCTACTGAACTGATGATGTGTTGAGAAGGTATTGATTTAAGAAAAAAAAATTGATGATGCATGCAACATTTCATAATATCATATTTTATACTGAGATGTGTAATTACAAGCCCTCTTGCATCTCTGGAATCCAGATTTAAAGTAGGAATGATGCCAGCTGGCTCATTACAAGGCATCCCATTAAACAGAGAAGTCCCAGTGAGTTGGAGCCCCTGGTTTCCTGTCTGACTGCTCTAACACTAGTTAATCACCAGAACAGAGAACCGTTCACCTAACAAAGGGCAAAATCAAAGATGTCAGCAATTCCATCAATTACACTGTCAAAAAGAGCTCATTAGATGTATTGATGAAGATATTTTATGGCTTATTGTTAAATTTGCTGCAGGCTGTAAAATGTTAATTAGGTAGTGTGAAAGCTCGAAGACTCACCGTTGGACACGGGACGGTGGAGCAAAGACTCCGTGTTTAGGAGGGCAGCTAAAGTATCTCACTTCTCCTACCGATCCATCGTTTTTACCGCTTGGTTTGTCCAGTTCAACGCCCAACCAGATTCCTGGAAAAAAAAAAGAGACAATCAGTCAAATGTTTAAACTTTCTCCACCTTCTCATTCCTCAGGGGGAGGCAAAGCTCAGTGGTAGAATGGCCATCTTTGGACTGAAGAGTTGCCGATTCAGTTCTTGATGAGCTCATGCCTAGGTGTCCCTGAAGAAGACACCTAACCCCCAGTTACTCCCATCATTGTGGTTGCCTGCTGCGATGCAATGCAGCACAGTAATTTCCCCATGAAGGATTAATAAAGTATGATTATTATTATATCTGATGCAAATCCGTGTAGTCCCTCATTCATCCAGGAGTGATCCATAGTAGAAAAAGTTTTAAAAAAGTCTTCTGGACAATTTAATTCTTCAACGAGACGTTTCGACTTCCATCCGGAAATCATTTTCAATCTGAAACTAGTACATCCTAAAGACAAGATGCCCACAGAAAAACAGAGCAATGTAGTTTATTCGATCCGGTGCAGTGAAGGGAGCTGCAAAGAACACTACATTGGAGAAACGAAGCAGCCACTCCACAAAAGACTTTACCAACACAGAAGAGAAGCCTCTAGTGGTCCACAGTCTGCTGTACATCTGCATCTTAAATCCACCAAACACACTTTTGAGGACAGTGAGGTGAAGATTCTAAGTAGAGAGAAAGGTTGGTTTGAAAGAGGGGTGAAGGAAGCCATCTTTGTGATGAAAGAAAATCCCTCTCTGAATCGGAGTGGAGGTGTTAAATACGTTTTGCCCGGTATCTATAGCAGCCTTTTGAAGCCATGGACTAAAGATGACACCTCGTGACTCAGTTTCACGCCTCTCGTTAGCAGGAATTTCTATTCACTAGGCTTTTAGCATTTTTTTAATAGGTTTGTTTACTGGTCTGTGGCTACAATAGGAGCCATTCACGGCCATCTTAAGTAACACAGGCTCATTGGTCGAGCCCTTCTTACTATTTTTTTTTACCTTTTACTCAGGTTAGTATAAATGGATCCAGGTTTCAGTCCATTTCATTCAGATTGAAAATGATTTCCGGATGGAAGTCGAAACGTCTCGTTGAAGAATTAAACTGTCCAGAAGACTTTTTTGAAACTTTTTCTACTATATATCTGATGCAGAGAGAAGACCCCACCCTTTCCTGGTTGGTAAAAAGCTCATATAAATCTTGTATATAATTGTCATTGAGAATCTGTAAGATGTTTCGGTTTAACACCCCCAATCTCCTCTTAAACAGTAACAGCAAAACAGATAACCACACAATTAGCTTCCTGGACCACATATCTTACATATGGAATGAAGCAAAGGAGAGAATTCATGAGCTAAATTAAGGCCCAAGAAAGTTTCTGGCTGTGTTAGCTTTGGTTAAAAACAACCCCTTCCTCAGAGTGCTGAGACTGTGCAGTACTGGTAACTCTGATTTTAGGGTATCAAAGGAAACTTAAGACTAAAATCCCCTTGAACGTGATCCCAAGTGGTGTGAGATACATTAGTATTTATTTATACATGGCGGATGCCTGCAGAAAAGCTCTGCCTAAATATTAATGAATGCACTAATCTGTTTTCTGTTTGGGTTTCACCAGCTTTTTGCTCCACAGCAGTATTTTCAGACTTTATTTTACTTCTTTTTTTCCCCCAGATAGAAGTTTCATCACTATAGTTTTCTAAAAGAGTTTCCTGTGCAGAGCTTAACAGACCTCAGCAGAGGTGAAAACTTACCGTAACAAACGGCTAAGCTTCGAGACATTAAACATATTTTGATCCTGTTTCCTTTTAGTTTTCTCTATTCTTCACAGTGTTCTTTGAAAACCCAAACGTTCAGATGTTAAATTCATTTTTAACCGATCAATGAGGTTTCTTCTTTTTACCACAATTGTTAGAATTAATTTGAAATTTTTTTATGTCTGAGAGCGAGTAAATCTCAGAGTTCTCTTTGGTCCAGGTTTTAATAATTAGCTTCAATCTTTGATTACTGATTTTGTGAGAGAACGGGGGTCAGGTGTCTTCTCCAAGGACCCTAGACTTGAACTCAGCGGGAATCGAGCCCGTGAACTTCCGGTTAACTTCCAGTCTTAGGGCGAACGCTCTACCAGTGAGCCACCGCCTCCCCCATACAATAAGATGTTATTTTGTTGAAAAAGATCTTTTATTAACATGTTCGTTTTCTTTTCCGTTCCGTTCCGTCATCTTGCGCTTGTTCCGGGTTTGGGTCGCGGGGGCAACAGTCTCAAACGGGCAGTCCAGGCCTCTCTGTCCCCGGCTGCATCCTCCAGCTCACCTGGAAGGATCCCAAGTCTTTCCCCGGCCAGCTGTGAGACATAGTCTCTCCAGCGGGTCCGGGGTCTGCCCCTTGGTCTCCTCCCTGTGGGACGTGCCCAAAACACCTCGCCCGCGAGGCGCTCAGGGGCATCCTGACCAGATGCCCGAACCACCCCATCTGGCTCCTCTCGACCTGGAGGAAGAGCGGCTCGACACTGAGCTCCTCCTGGATGGCAGAGCTCCTCACCCGATCTCTGAGTGAGAGCCCAGCCACCCTGCAGAGGAAGCTCATTTCGGCTGCTTGTACCTGCAATCTCATTCTTTCGGTCACCACCCACAGCTGGTGACCATAGGTGAGGGTTGGAACGTAGATCGACTTGTAAATTGAGAGCTTTGCTTTTCGGCTCAGCTCTCTCTTTACCACGACGGACCGACACATGTCCTAGTTATTGCTGATGCCGCACCGATCCGCCTGTTGATCGGACCTGATTGGATTCTTCAAAAGGTCAATTCTGGCCCCGGAGCCTTATGTTTGACACCCACTTTGTAAAACTTAGAAATTGCTACATTTGTACTTTTTAAATAAAGAATTGTACATACTAATAAAAGCAAAAATAAAAAACCCCTCCAGGTTGTTTTTTTTCAGAGAATTCACTGCAGTTTTTATGACTAATTTACCACACACAATAGCGTCTCTGCTTTTCTCACCTAATCTGTCTCATTTTTAATGTTTCCTAAAACCAAACACATCCTTAATGCTTGCAGCAAGACTAAATTAATAACTTTGAGTTGTCGACACTCAACAAAGAGCGTTACTGCTTAAGGGGAAGTAATAAAACTATGTGTACATTTGTCTAACCTGCAGACGTAAAAGTCAAATAATGACTTCAAAAACAGGCCGATTAACTGGAGCATTTAAACTCTACCACACACACATCCAAAGAGCTGAGAAACTCTTTTTGGAAAACAGATCAAAAAGAGTAAAAGAGAAATCTGACTAATGAGCTTTTATTGAGTTCATAACTTGTGTTTTATTGCTTCTAAAGGATGATAGATGTTTTGATTCCAATAATGTTTCTCTCTCTTTCGGTCCATTTCCGAGCTTTGCTGTGAAAAAAATCACAACTCTAGATTTAACCATTGAGAATCCTATTTATTTTTTGATGGATGAATTTCGAGCTGCTCCTCCTCCAGGTCGAGAGGAGCCAGATGGGCTGGTTTGGGCATCTGGTCAGGATGCCCCCCGAGCGCCTCGCTGGTGAGGTGTTTCGGGCACGTCCCACCGAGAGGAGACCAAGAGGCAGACCATGAACCCACTGGAGAGACTATGTCCCACCTGGTTGGGTAACGACCCGTGATCCTTCCGGGTGAGCTGGAGGATGCAACCGGGGTGAGAGAAGCCTGGGCTTCCCAGTCTGAGGCTGTTGCCCTCGCGACCCTGTCCCAGATGACCAGAAGACAACGAAACGGATGAATTTCACTTATTAAGATGAATTACTTGTAACCTATTGTTAAAGATTGTAAAACCAAAACTTCACATTTGCACAAGAAAAGGATTCAAAGATTTTTTTTTGAGGTACATTAATGTCACCTGTTGCATGGTAAAATTTGTGAAAGCGTACATACGTATCGTCACTAACATTCTTCACATGAATTCAAAGAGAAACAAAAGCATGTGAAATGTTTTGGGAACTAACCTGGTGCAAAGCTGGTCATCCCACAGAATTTTACAACACCGGTTCTCTGGCCCGCTACCAGGACCCGCTCACCGACTCGCAAATCGGAACCGTTGCACAATGAGCTGCTGCCTGAGGGAGTTCGGCTTCTAAACCCTGCAAATAGAAACCCCAGTACCGTTTCATTAAAACAGCTTAGAGCATAGGTGGCAGGGTAATTATATCTACCCTCTGACTCTACATTAAATGACTATTGGAGATGGCCCACAAGCTGCAGTGAATGTACCATTAATAATACATATCCCACAATGCTTTGCTGGTGCTTATTAAAGCAAAAATTGTTGAGGTTTAACGGAAAGAGTCATTGCAGAGAAAGGTAAAGTTTGACCTGCAGGTGGAAGAGCTGAGGAAGAGCGGAGGGATGGTGAAGGTGTCGTCCTGGAACTCTGGGAGAACCGGTCTTTTCTCTGTCTGGCTGAAGGCCGTTGCCTTGACAGCGGACGAGGCCGACCCCCTGGTCCATGGCGGGAGTCAAGCGAAGAGGAGGAAGACGAAAGCGAGCGAGAAAGAATGCCTGTGGATGGACAAAATTTTTTTTTAAAAACTAGAGAAGAATTTCTTTAAACCTACAGACTTCAGAATAAAACTAGAAGATACCGAGCAGCCAGATCTAAACTACACTCACACATGAGCAGAAGCCCCACTCTGCAGTTAAAGCACTGAATTAGCCACTCCCTTTAATAATGAATCCAACATCGATCCATTCAGGCCAACATCTGTGATCCAGCAGAAATAATGAGCTTTAGTCTATTATTCATTTGGCTTCTCAATCTCCTGAAAATAACCGACTATGGGATTGTACCCCAGAAACCCAAGTACTTGAGACTTGTTTTGGTTAACAGCACAAAACAATGAAGCCAAGCATTTTTATAACGAATGTAACTTTTATTATATTCACCCAATCAGAAGCAGTTTAGATGCAGGACTTTACTTTACAGATATTTACAAGACATCATTTCATTTCGTGCCAAATATTCACAGGTTAACTGATTCAATCTGTGCCAAAGTGTTTTAAGAAGAAACGATTCAGCCACAAGTAAAGAAAAACAAGCAATAAAAAGGACATTTTATTTTTAACTTTTGCCAAAAAAAAGTTATTTTGAACAATAAAATGCATTGGCATCAAATTAAAAAAGCTGCTGTTTTTAGGAGTGGCTGAACGTCACCTGAATGGACTGAGGTTGGTTTCGTCTATTAAAGAGTTTACAGGAAAAAAAACCTCTTCCTAAAGTTAAAAACTTGAAAAAATATACACCAGGGGTGTCAGACTAGCTTTTTGTAGCCAAACCAAGCTGTGGGTGATGACTGAAAGAACAAGATTGCGGATACAAGCGGCCGAAATGAGCTTCCTCCGCAGGGTGGCTGGGCTCTCACTCAGAGATCGGGTGAGGAGCTCTACCATCCTGGCTCCTCCAGTTCTAGAGAAGCCAGATGGGGTGGTTCGGATTCTGGTCAGGATGCCCCCTGAGCGCCTTGCTGGTGAGGTGTTTCGGGCGCAAACCCACCGGGAAGAGACCAAGAGACAGACCCTGGACCCGCTGGAGAGACTATGTCTCACAGCTGGCCAGGGAACGACTCAGGATCCTTCCAGGTGAGCTGGAGGATGCAGCCGGGGTGAGAGAAGCCAGGGCTTCCCGTCTGAGGCTGTTCCCCCCGCGACCCGGCTCTGGATAAACGGAAGACGACGGAACGGAATTATAAAAGTATTTCAGAATTTAATGTAAAATTTGATTTTATATTTTCCATACATTTTTTTAGAAACATTTAAATTTGAGTGGAGTATGGTAAATTACAGGACCGTAAATGATGTGTCTCTCCCAGTGATCGTATGGTATTGTAGAAACCAATCAGAACACTGCATTCACAAAAAGTTGATAGCAGTTTCACGGGTTTCTAAAAGTACAGTTGGAGGCAGGGCCTTTAGGCACCAATGTCTCACTTTATGGAAAATCCCCTCGTTTATCATCAAATGTAACATTCTAAACCTGTAGTTAAAACAGGACATATTGTCACTCCAACAATATGTCCTGTATGACTGTTCGTTTTATGTTTGACACCCATAATCTACAGTCAAAGCAAACACAATCTTAAACTACAACTCATCTACGAGCGTAATACCTGTGTTACCAACTGGGACATCTCCCTCTTCTCCTTGATCAGCACCAGGTGGATTTTTATCATTTTCAGACGTTTTTTTAATGTGGGATAAACCTTTTCAAACAGACAAACAAGAAACACAGTGACTTGTCTTAATAAAGACATTAAGTTTGACATGGCAGTAGTTTGTAAGTGGATTATAATTACTGTATTTTCATGACCACAAGGTGTACATAAAAGTCTCAAATTTTCTTCAAAATGAGCGGCACACCCTATTGTGCAGTTGGCCTATGGGATTTGGGATTTGCGGACGTATTAGAGAACCACGAGGTGGACGCAGTTGAGGACATAAGAACATTAAAGGGGGAAGTGTGGGCGTGGATTGTGTTTAAAAAAACAGATATGTGCTTTATACAGAAACACTGAAAATGGAAAAGAGACACGCTTATGAAGCTCAGTTTAAACTGATGGCAGTTAGCTATGCAGAGGAACATGGGAATCGAGCCGTCGCAAGAAAATTTAAAATGAACGAGTCGATGGTTCGTAAGTGGAGGAAGCTGAAAACAAACAGGTGAAGAAGACGCAGCTGAGTTTCCGCAGAAATAAGGCGAGGTGGCCAGAGTTTGGAGGAAAGACTCCAGCAGCGATGGATGACCAGAGGGGACCACAGCTTCACGAAGAGTGTCAGGCAGCGCCGGGCGAGTTACGCCACAGTTTGCCAGTGGATTGTAGATGCTTGTGCTAACGTGTCTGCTGGCACTGTTGTCCGAGCTTTCGCAAAAGCCAGCATCATTTCCGAGGAGCTGCACGGTTCAGAAAGTGACTCTGACAGCGAGAAAAGTGAACCTGCTATGTTGGATTTAGCACAGCTGTTAGATTCTGAAACAGAGGATGAGGACTTGGATGGATTTGATAAATGACTTTATGACGACTGTAACTAATATTTAAATAAAACCAACCAAACTCAGTTTTACTCCCAATTTATTTTTAAATCCGGACACGTGTGTTGTTGTTGTAAGGCGGACGTACGTAGTAGAGGATATGTACATATACAAAACCTGCACCCTGTCATCGGGTGCGCCTTATGTGTGTGTTAACTACAGAGCGGAAAAAATTTGGACAGCGCCTTTTAATACGGTGCGCTTTATGGTCGTGAAAATACGGTAATCAACAACTTTGACTAATGTGGAAGATGACGGTACACTGACTGAATCTCCAAGTCAAAATGACTTGTGTTTTTAATAACTTAAAATCTTTTCCTTTTTTTTCTCCACATATTTAATATAAACTTAAAACCTAAAGTAAAAAAAAGAAGGCAGTAATTTACTGAAACAAACCAAAACAGTAATTAAGTTGATAATAAGTTGATATTAAGGCTTAAAGCTAGCATTGGGGTAAAAGTGAAAATTGGGCTCAAGATGTTTTCATTTCTTTTAGTTTTGTCGAAAAGCCTTCTGGTCCTTCATAAACTTTTTTTTTTTAAGTACAACTTTTGATTGATACCCTATCCAGATGATCCCACGCTGCCTCAAAAATATAAAGATCTAGCCCTTCAGAGAGGATTCATTAATCCATCAAAGCTTCATTTTCTGAGCCTTTTCTTCCAACTCAGAAGCTTAACTGGAGCCGATCCCATTTATTCAGTATGTGGAAGAAGGATGCACTCCGGACAACTCACCAGTCAGTCACAGGCCAGAGGATCACACACTCCTTCTGGCTAGCAGAGTCACTTTTTAAGGCAAATCCCTTTGTCTGGATAAAGTCCATTTGCTACATGCTTAACAAAAATGAACTGTGAAACACCTAGTGCCAGTCTTATGTACATTTTTTCTGTCCATTCTGAAAGAGGATATTTTCTTCAACTGGGTCTCAAACAGGTTTCTTCAGCATCCTTCCATGTAAGAATACCTCCCACTGACAGCAGTTATTCAATACTAACTATAGATGGACTGATCAGAATTTCAGAGTCATGCAACCTCATTAAGGTAAATAATTCTTCTGAACTTCATATCCCCCGAACCACAGAAGGGATATTATTGAAACGGATCCTAGTTACTCTTCAACAGTGGTGGAACGTAACGAAGTCAATGTACTTCGTTACTGTACTTAAGTAAAAAAATTGTGTATCTGTACTTTACTTAAGTAAAATTTAAGACCGGTACTTTTACTTTACTACATTTTTAGAGCAAATATCTGTACTTTTACTTCGCTACTTTTTAAAAGTGTGTTTTACATTTTTCGTTACCTTTTCGTTCAGGAATTTGAAAAATACAGGTTTTTTTTAGCGCATCTTGAACCCGCATCGTCAGAATCAAAAGAAGCAGTTGATCGGGAGAAGAAGTTATGAATCGAGAAACATTTTCCGCATTCATTCAGCGCCAAAAACCTAACATCAAATATAGAACAAATTAAAAAGAGTCAGAAGATCGTTGTTCGTTGTGTTTACTTTAAAATAAAAAGTTGAGCCATCATTACACAGAGCAGGGCCGGATCTAGAATTTTCCAAAGGGGGATGGGGCTTTGACAAAGCCAGTATATAGTGACTGGGGGCCTCCCCCCCAAAACATTTTAAAAAATAAGTGTCATTTTCCTCCATTTTGGCGCCCATTCACTGGCCCTTCTAAGGCAGGGGTCACCAACACGGTGCCTCCGGGCACCAGGGCGCCCGCGGCGACCCCATCAGGCGCCCACAGGCCAGTTCTAAAAATAGCACTAATCACAAATTAGCTCTGTCTAAAATTTTATTTAATTGAGTTGCTATTCTTTTTTTATTTTATTTACAGTGATGTAAATTTAAAATCTAATACATAAAAAGTTAAAAAAAAATATATCACAAAAAAAGTTTAATACACGAACTCTGACGTAGAGTGACGTCGGAGGTCACTCAAATGCATATGACAAACCAGCTCTACTTGAATGAGATTGCTAGCACGTTTTTTACCCACAAAACATGGTAGAAAAAAGGAAGAGAACTTATCATTTTCACAGTGAATGGGAGCAAGAATTCTTTTTCACTAACGTAAAAGAAAACCGTGTTTGTCTCATCTGCGGTGCGACTATGGCGACGGCTAAGCGGCACAACGTGGAGAGACATTTCAATTCATGTCACAAAAGCGCGGTCGTACGAAAAAGTCCGTACCGACTTTTTCCGTGGTACGGACGGAAAAAGTCCGTGAGTTAAAGGCAGCTTTGGCCAAACAGCAGTCTTTTTTTACGAGGCCGGTAAAAAACTCTGAAAAAGCAACAGAAGCCTCATTTAGAGACCGCGGTCAAGTGAGCCGCGGTTCACTCCGCCGCGGTTCACGTGTGCGCGCCCGTTTAAATGTCTTTTTCACAGGCAAAATGGATAAAAGTGATTTTATCGCTCCTCAAAGTTGACTACCTGTGAAAAAGACATTTAGGGCGCGCGCACGTGAACCGCGGCTCATTTGACCGCGGTATTTAGCGCTACACATTTTTTTGATAAAAAAGAAGAAGGCGTTTTCAGACGGCGAGAAGAGAGTTCCTGCAGTCCAAAGGTAAAGACACCTCTCTGCTGGAGGACACTGAGTGGATTCTTGACCTAGCATTTTTAACTGACGTCACTGGGAAACTAAACCTTTTGAACTGTGAGCTGCAGGGCAAAGGTAAGACATGATAAGCTCTGTAGAAGCATTTAAAGCCTAGATGAGCATTTTCTCCTTGCTTTTACAGAGGAAAAAGGTGCTGCACTTTCCCTCTGTACAGTCAGTGCTGAAAGACAATGATTCTGCATCTGAGACTTTTGACAAAGCTGCAGAAAAGTACTCTCAAGTCATAAACAGACTTGGGCAAGAGTTTGAGAACAGGTTTTATTACTTTGATCACCTTGAGCCATGTGTGTCATTTATTACCAATCCTTTCATGCAAGTGGATACAACATGCATTGCTGAGAAACTAAGTGCAACGTTCAACTTGGATGTTGGACAGGTGGAGATTGAAATTGTAACATTGCAAAATGACCTCCACCTCTAAGCCAACGAGGCCGCATCAAACTTTTGGTGCCTTGCAGACACTGAAAAGTACAGTGGTGTATGCACAGCAGCCATGAAGGTTGCCAGCATGTTTGGTTCAACCTATCTGTGTGAATCAGCCTTTTCTGACATGAACTTCATTAAGAATAAACACAGAACCCGCCTCACTGATGCACATCTGCAAGAGTCACTCAGAGTTGTAGTGTCAACTTACATCCCCGATTACAGTACACTGGTGAAGAGCATGCGATGCCAGGCCTCCCACTGACAACGAAACAAATGCCAGATGTTGGTGGCAAAATGTAAGTACCATGGCAAAGATAAATTTTAATATATTGAAATACTGTTACAGATGTGTTACTAAGTGTAACAGACGTGATGATTTGTTTTAATGGCTGCAAATGTAGTGGTGCCCTTTGCATCATTCAGTGCCCTCGATGTAGCCCTCGGTACCAAAGAAGTTGGTGACCCCTGTTCTAGGGGATAGCTTGACTTGTCCCCTTTCCTTTTATTTTTTTTTTTGTGGACCAAAAGAGGCGGGAGAGGGGGGTCACACCCCTGCAGAGTATTTATCCTGGTTACCATGGTGACACCATACAGCACAAAAAATAACATTTGAATTATGATCGAATACTTTTACTTTTTACTTAAAAAGTCAAATTTACACCAATTACTTTTGTATTTTTACTTAAGTAGATTTTTTTATTTGTACTTTTACTTAAGTACAAGAAGTGAGTACTTCATCCACCACTGCGCTTCAACTATTGATTTACTGATTGGGATTTCAGACCAATACGTAGAAAATGGTCAAGGTCACAAATATTGAGGTCATTAATTTATAGGGCAGGCAGAGACATCGTTTGACGCTATTCTTGTTTTCCTCTTTAATGTTTTTTTTCCCCTGAGAAGAAGGCTCTAAGGACAGGAATAGCACCCATAGTGTGTTTCTGTCTGATTGTGTTTTACCCACCATGAAACTTACCTCACACATTTCAGATTTTCAGTCCTGTTTTACGCTCTAAATCCTTCCCCATGATTTTCTTTCTCTTAATAAAATATTTTAAACGACTGCTCTCCCATTGAGACCATTTCTAATGAGTCTTCAATCAATTCAAGTGATGAACAACATCACTTCCAGGCTCTATTTTACTGCTCTGCTGATTCTTGTTTGGGTCTAACACTTCTCGTCTTGCATTTGTCTCTTTAAGAAAACTTTACCCTGTCATTTTAATTTTATATTCTTATTTATCATTACCATGGCAGTCGTGGGCACCGTGATCTACCAGTTTCCTTGCCTTCTGTATCCTTTTTTTGTCGAACCAACAACAGTATCTTCAAACCATCCATAAACCTCCTCTTTGATCCTCCTCTGGGTCTCCAGCATGTCAGTTTCTATCTTGTGATGCAGCAGATCACCATCGATCGGCGATCCGTTCAGATTGACATTTTTGGTTCTCACATGGTCCACAATGCTGCACAATCCGACCAGATTTCGAGGTGTCTATAGGTGCATAATGAGCCTCCTAAATGAGGTGAAAGTGAACTAGTTGGGTTAACTCTATAGAGTGGCCATTAGAAATAACCGTTCATGCTCAATGTAGAAAAGAATCAAACGAATTTGCACTTCGAGATTATTTTTTACTTTTCAACTCATGTTGGGAGAAAATTTCTAGCCGGGCTAGCGCCATCTAGAGCCGACATTCAACAAATTGGGGATTGTTCACAAGACCCTGAAAAAAATAATCGACCTATGAGCAATAAGAGATGATGCCACGCCGTCAAACGCAAGAAGAATTACACATGTTTCCGCTCTACTTTCTGGACCAGACTCACTCTTGGGCGCATTACACACGTCTTGTCCGGTCCCGACCCGAAAGCAGTGATTAGTTCAAATAAAAAAGTACCCACCCAATGTAACACAAAACGCCAGACGGTTTCCACGGAGTGAAAGAAAATTGCCTGTTGAATCGAGCTAGAAAATTTCACCTTGTTTTGGTATTTATTGATTGTTGTTTGGTGGTCCACACCCTTTTGAGATGAACCTGTGCCTCTGCTCTGAACCTGACAATATTCCTACCAAGAATAGCAAACATTTCTTGTCACTTGACCTTTAGCTCATATGGCTTCATCTTTCCCCTCGGCATGCTGACATTCACTTCAGGTGGCAGATTGTGGCACGGACCGAGTCTTTACGAACAAAGTGGCTCTGCTTTCTGATGTCGTGTATGCTCCATCGCCCTTTGAGGCCTGAGCTACTGCCGACCCTCTAATAAGGAGCATGCTGGTGCTCTGCTGTGTCTGTCTTTCCTGGTTAGCGAGACGAGACGGCTCCACAATGACCCGTCCAATCTATTGATAAAAACAAGCAAGCCGTTCCCACTGTGGATCCAAAGGGACAGTAAAAAGCAGGCGGTGCTGAAAGTTTGTGCTTTACGTGGAAGACTAAAGCAGTGAAAAGTAGGCGGTAATAAATTAGTCTAGTTCTTGCCGTATGGAGGTGCAGACACACAAGGCCTCCGATGCATCGCATGGCATATGTAAACACTCACACACACCTTGTGATTAATAGCTGCCAGGCCACTCAGCCTGTCCATGCCCTAGTTATTAAACCCTGCTTAATTGGACTATCAATCACTTGGTTTCAGGGGCCTCTCTGAGGTCTGCTATTCCAGTCACACCCCGATCAATCGGTCTTCAAATCCTTGACAATTACACTCAGCAATACAGCTGGAAAGCACAGAGGTGGTTTGATTCACAAAAAGACACCAAAACAAGCTTTAAACAATGTTTCGAGGTAGATCGAGTGTTTTTGTCATTTATCAGAAGTTGAGGAAACAAGCATTCAAGGACTGAGTCGGCAAGGTCTTGTCAGGAGTCTAATGTATGCATTGTCCTTTGGCAGCAGCTCAGAATCTGCCTTCAAAAGAGATTAATTTCAAAGCCGAGATGCAATAAATCCAACCATGCTCTGACATGGCTCATACAAGATAGAAAAAGATGAAAAAGTTTCTTCTTAAAGTAAAGAGGTCGAAGTTAGAGCTCTAGCACACGGCCTCACTGGTAAATCTTTTCTCTCTTTGGCTGTAGGTGAGCAGCTCAAAGATCTACTTCATTTCCCCGATGAAAAACGAATGTAATGACAGAATCATCCGTTCAGCACCTGGGGTTACCATGGAACACATCTACGGAAGAGACAAACTTTTCTGATCACAGAGCTACTTTGGTGCTTTGCAAATAATTTGTTCCATTTACACAAATCAGTTATATGTGAGATGCTTAGTTCATTTAAAACAGGGATAGGCAAACTTTTTGACTCACGGGCCACATTGCGTTCTAACATTTGACAAGCGGGCCAGATCCGGGAGGGGCGAAGGAGGACGCACACCCCCCTTTTGATCCACAAAAAAAAAAAAAAGGTGTTCTTACTACTTTAATAATTACAAACTTTGGGGCAAAATATGCACCAAAATGCAGAAAAATTACTTATTTTTCAAATTGTTCTGGGGGAGATGCCCCCAGGCCTCTCTTTACTGTCGAGCACCACAGGTGCTCGTTTTGTCTATGACCTCACAACCCCCGCCCCCTTTAAAAAATCCTGGATTCAACCCTGAGAACAGGAGCAGATGGATGACATGCCTTGGTAAGTGCTATATTAGACCGATAGAATGTCACACTACACTTCAAACAAGCGCTAAATGTTACATCAAGAGCATTAAATTTCAAATCTAGCGGTGGTAGGTCTGAAATCTAGTGCGATAGCGCTTAAAAGCGTGCATTTAGCGGCGCTAGCTTTGAAATGGAAGCACTTGATGTAACATTTTAAAACGTCTAACACGCTTGTTTACTTGCGTGTATTGGGCCCGATGGCTTTCCATATCTGTGCACACTGTTTATTTTGAAGGTGTGTACATCGTCGAGACACACACATTTTAATGGGAGGAGTGTTGTTGTTTATTTGGCGCCATCTATTGGTAAAACATCAGAACTACAGGAAAAGTAAACCTAAAAAAGGTTTTTGGGGGGTTTTCCTAGTTAGGCGGGCTGGATTAAAACGTTTAACGGGCCGGATATGGCCCGTGGGCCGTAGTTTGCACATGCCTGATTTAAAATAATAACAATGACTCTAATCCTGAGTGCATCGCCATGCCTGTGATTGATAAATTACATTATTAAAATTTTATCCTAAACCCATCTTCTAAGCTCCGATCAGTAGTTAGAAGTGTTTCGGATGGTTCAGTTTTATTTTACCAGAAAAGAAACTGTGGTCTTAGATATAATATCCATGCTGTTCCTCAGAGAGTGCTACAGAACACAGCCCGAGTAATTAAATATTAAAAAGAAATCCTTTTGACAAGTCACCCTCATCTATCCTTGTAAAAAAATCCCAGAATTCTGATCTGTGAGGGGCAAAAAACTTTTCAAATTCACCTTGTTTGTGGATTATGTTGTGAAAAAATTTATTTTTATTACAGTTCTTAGTGGCAAAGCTCCATGGATGAGTATATTCTTCAAAAACTTGTGCAGCTCACGTCTTGGCAATGCTTAGTGGACCTGGCAGGACCCGAGCAGAACTTAAATACAGAGGTGGAATCAGCAATAAAGCAGCCACAGGTCTCCCTAAACACCTCCAAAGTATCCTAAGGACAGAATAGAAGCGGTGTTAAAGACTTTTTCTGACTTGTTGGTTTTACCTGTGTTAATCTTTGAGGTGATGTGAGACAGATCAATACGACGAGGTGGACGAACTGCTGCCGATGTCTTTGGGGTGCTTGTTTTCAGCTTTTCCAAAGGTTTGCTTATTTTAGACAGAGGTGCAAAAATTCCTGTTTGAGAAAAACACTTAAATGAGTAAGAAGTTGAAGAAACGCTTCATCTTTAACCCCAATGTACTGACATGACCCACCGTGTTTGGGCGGACAGGTGAAATAATAAATGCCTGCCACTGAACCATCGTTCTTCCCTTCTGATTTGTCCAGCTCCACTCCTGCCCAGAGACCTCCGGAAAATTCTGTGCTGCCGCAGAATCGGAGAGTTCCCACCTGCATACAAACGTAGAAAAAGGCAGGAGAAATGCAGTCAAAAGTCACTGCTGCCATTTTATCTTCCACCCATGCATTACGGATAAATAACAAACAACCAGAATCTCCACATTTCAGCACATTTATGTCTCAGTGGAAGACCAAAGGCAAAACGGACATCAAAGCGTGAGAGTGAGGTTGAAAACAAAGAGAAGAAAACATATCGGCAACATGCTGAAAAGCCATTTCAGAGCAACCATCAAACTGGGAAACAATTTGTAATTCTTCAAACATGGTTGTGATGGCTGCACCAAAAACACAAGTCATAATAAGAGAGGATTACAAAGGCCTGATAACATGAAAGGAACAGGAGCTAATTATGGCGGCTGGTGGTTTTCTTCTGTTCTTCCATCACTTGTCAACTTCTAGTTCACCACTTTGTTCTCCAACACTAACCTTTGATTTGTCTGAAAGCTCCATTAACAGCGGCCGCACAAAGAAAACGGCGTATCAGAAAAGCCTTGTTTATTCAGGTAAACTCTCTCTACATCCGGACACACACCGACAAACTTACAATCCCAAGCCGGAGGACCGAACTCATTAATCATTCAAAACTTCTAAAAAGTCATTTTCCATCATCAGAAAGTTTGATTCAAACCAGCTTTTTTTTACTTTTTTCTTTCAAAAGACCTTAATTTCAGTCAAACTGAACAATTTGAAGCCTTTTCAAGCCCAATAAACTCTAAATCCTGAAGAGAAATAAAGAACTCCCTCATCTAATAGCAGTCCACGTTAGGACCTTGGTCATAAAAGAGGAATTATTCTAGTAATTTCATGTCTTTTGTTTTTTACCTGTTGGATGACTGAAGTTGTATCACGGATTTGCAATATTGTTATTTTACTGAAGGATTTATCCTTCAAAATGAAAAAAAAAAGAGCAGTTTCCCCTCGTGGTGGACTAGCGAGCTCATGTCTTCATTTAGAAGGTTAGACATGAGTTGCTAGCTTATGCAGCCGACGATCTGACCACCAGGGTCCCCGTTGTTGGCTGCCACCCATCTCCTCCTTCACCCGACCCCTATGGCCCCTCCTGCAGGTGGTGAGTCCGCTGGAGGGGCGGCCCATGTCCCTTGTTCGGGCCCCATGGGTAAAAACCCGGCCACCAGGCGCTTGATCTCATGCCCTACCCTCAGGCTTGGCTCCAAGACGGGGCCCCAGTGGCCCGCGTCCTTGGCCATGTTTGATCTTTTCATAGGGGTTTTTGAGCTACGCTTTGTCTGGCCCCTCACCTAGGACTTGTTTGCCTTGGGTGACCATACCAGGGGTATTAAGCCCTGGACAACAACAACAACCCAACCCGGTTGTGTCAACAACAATCGACCCGGATTGTCAAGAACAATTGGCCTGACACTGAGCCCCTTCCGGGGCACTCAGCCTAACAGGCCGCTCCTCCTCCGGGTCGAAAGGAGCCACATGGGGTGGTTCGGGCGTCTGGTCAGGATGCCCCCCGCCCGCCTCGCTGGTGAGGTGTTTTGGGCACGTCCCACCTGGTGAAGACCAAAAGTCAGACTCCGGACCTGCTGGAGAGACTATGTCTCACAGCTGGCCAGGGAACAACTCAGGATCCTTCCGGGTGAGCAGGAGGATGCAGCTGGGATGAGAGAAGCCTGCACTTCCTGTCTGAGGCTGTGGCCCCGCAACCCAGCCCCGGATGAGCAGAAGACGACAAAACGGACATGAGTTGCAAATACAGCTTTAAAAATGCATCCAGCTGAAATGAAGTTGTGCTGTACGGTGGCGCAGTGGATAGCACAGGGCCTGACAGCGAGAGGATCGTGGGTTCTACTCCTGGGTGGGGAAAAGGCTTGGAACACTGTCTTTTCTGTGAGGAGTTTGCATGTTCTCCCCGTGTATGCGTGGGTTTTTTCTGGGCAATCTGGTTTCCTACCACCCTCCAAAAACATGCATGTTAGGTTAATTGGCCGCTACACGGTTGCCCCTATGAATGAGTGTATGTGTGTGGCCCTGCGACCGACTGGCAACCTGTTTGGGGTGCACCCTAGCCCACGCCTTGAATCAGCTGAGATGGGCTCCGACACCCCCCGCAACCCTGAAAAGGATAGACAGCTAAGAAGGTTTGTCAGGTTTTTTATTGCTCCGATTTCCTTTTTGAAGATTTAAACATCCACATAAATATCAGAAACCCTGATAAAAGTTCAAAGGCAGGTGTTTTTGTTTTTTACTCAAGTTTGGTTTTATACTTTAAAAAATTCAGCGTCATTTATTCCAAGCTTTGTTGAAGCGTTTGGTGATTGCTGACCAAACGTTAAATTCATATCCATTTTTAAAAGGTAAAAACTGTTATTGTGATTGGTCTAACAGTGACTTCGAGCTGCTTGGAAAGCGCTTATTTCACTGTTTCTCACGTGAATGAAAAGTTTTGCAACTATTGGATCTTTTGCAAATAATAATCCCATTTTTCTGTTCTGCTGATTACGGCTTCCGACAAATTGTAGCATCTGAAGGATTAGTGCAGATTAATAATTCGACAGATGCATTCGACTCACTTTCTGTCTGGCTATCACCACACGGTCACCCAGCCGGATTCCCATAGAGGCGAGCTGCGTCCTGGCCTTATCAGAGAGAGCAGGAACAGGGTGACTTGGTAGCGTGAGGGGTAAGGCAGAGCTGGGTTTGGGTAAAGCCTGTCTCAGTAATGTCCAAAGTTCTTTAGCCACGACGTCAGAATCTGGCATATCCAGAGTCATGTTGAGGGGACCGGGCACAACATCTGCAGGGCACTCTCCTCTTTCATTCTGCAAGTAAAAATTGAAGAAAAAAAAACATCACAAAGTTATCATTCAATTGACAAATTAGAGTCCAGTTGATGCGCTTAAAAAAAACTATGTGCTCAAATATGACACAAAAAAACCTAAAAATATCCACACATTAAAACTGAGGGTTTCACAGCATGATATTAATCTTTTAAGTGTCCTGCACATGATCGGAGGTGTTTTTTGTACCAATGATGACAAAAAAAAGTAAGTTTTTTAGAAAATAATTTCAACCCTTCGTAATTGAGTACATCGTCCATTTTGAGAGCAACACTGGGTCGCAGAGTCAACAGCCTAGGCTTCTCTCACCCCAGCTGCAACCTCTAGCTCACCCAGGAGGATCCTGATGTGTTCCCTGTTCAGCTGTGACACGTATTCTCTCAAGTGGGATGTGCCTGAAAAAACCTCATCAGCAAGGTGTTACAGAGGAAGCGGATGCGGAGGAAGCTCATTTCGGCCGCTTGTATCCGTGATCTTGTTCTTTTGGTCACCACCATAGGTGAGGGAAGGAACGTAGATCCTGGTTACCATGGTGACGTTAGGAACGTAGATCCTGGTTACCATGGTGACGGTAGGAACGTAGATCCTGGTTACCATGGTGAGGGTAGGAACGTAGATCCTGATTACCATGGTGACGGTAGGAACGTAGATCCTGGTTACCATGGTGAGGGTAGGAACGTAGATCCTGGTTACCATGGTGACGGTAGGAACGTAGATCCTGGTTACCATGGTGAGGGTAGGAACGTAGATTCTGGTTACCATGGTGACAGTTGGAAAGTAAATCCTCGTTACCGTGGTGACGTTAGGAACGTAGATCCTGTTTACCATGGTGACGGTAGGAACGTAGATCCTGGTTATCATGGTGACGGTAGGAACGTAGATCCTGATTACCATGGTGAGGGTAGGAACGTAGATCCTGGTTACCATGGTGAGGGTAGGAACGTAGATCCTGATTACCATGGTGAGGGTAGGAACGTAGATCCTGGTTACCATGGTGAGGGTAGGAACGTAGATCCTGGTTACCATGGTGAGGGTAGAAACGTAGATCCTGGTTACCATGGTGACGGTAGGAACGTAGATCCTGGTTACCATGGTGAGGGTAGGAACGTAGATCCTGGTTACCATGGTGACGGTAGGAACGTAGATCCTGGTTACCATGGTGAGGGTAGGAACGTAGATTCTGGTTACCATGGTGACAGTTGGAAAGTAAATCCTCGTTACCGTGGTGACGTTAGGAACGTAGATCCTGTTTACCATGGTGACGGTAGGAACGTAGATCCTGGTTATCATGGTGACGGTAGGAACGTAGATCCTGATTACCATGGTGAGGGTAGGAACGTAGATCCTGGTTACCATGGTGAGGGTAGGAACGTAGATCCTGATTACCATGGTGAGGGTAGGAACGTAGATCCTGGTTACCATGGTGAGGGTAGGAACGTAGATCCTGGTTACCATGGTGAGGGTAGAAACGTAGATCCTGGTTACCATGGTGACGGTAGGAACGTAGATCCTGGTTACCATGGTGAGGGTAGGAACGTAGATCCTGGTTACCATGGTGACGGTAGGAACGTAGATCCTGGTTACCATGGTGAGGGTAGGAACGTAGATCCTGATTACCGTGATGAGGGTAGAAACGTAGATCCTGGTTACCATGGTGAGGGTAGAAACGTAGATCCTGGTTACCATGGTGACAGTTGGAACGTAAATCCTCGTTACCGTGGTGAGGGTAGGAACGTAGTTCAACTAGTAAATCGAGAGCTTTACTTTTTGGCTCTGCTTTTTTCACCAAATTCACAAATTAGACTGACTTACACTAAATCAAAGTATTTAGAAATCATTTAAATATAATTACAACACCATCAGCTCGCGCTGCTTTTCAGCTGAAGACTAAAGATTTATGACCCAATTAAAATTTATGACCCAATAACTAAATTCATAAACATCTTAAAAGTTCACAAATGACAACGTTTCTTGGTACAAACATTATTTTATGCATATAAAAATACTTCTCTTGCAAACTTTTTAAAAATTTTAAAAAGAGTACAATAAAAACTTAAAAGATTAAGACCAAACTACTGGGATCAATCAGTCATAAGTGTAAAGTTTTTACATTTGTTGCAATTGTGAAAATTTATCTTCATTATTGTATAAATTTCTAAAACAGGTCAGTAGGAGGGAGTTAGTGCAGATTTTTATAGTAGAGTTCAAGAAAGTCTGGTTCACTTGATATCATTGATAGAAAGATAGGAGAACTTGGATGTGATCCTTCAGATCATGTAGAGTTGGTACTGAGTAACTGTGGCCAGTTTCATTAAAATTCCTTCAGTGGTTTGAGAAAAAAATCAATTTCACAAGAATTTATGACCTCAGTGTTAGTTGGACAAGATGTTGAGAGATTTGTCTTTTCTGAAGTAAAACTAAACTGGTGTTTATCCAACCTGAAACATTATCATTTGAAGTAAATTTGCGGTGATGCTTTTTTTGTCAGACAACAATCGAGCCGTCGACACAGTAAGTAAACACATTGAAGATTGAAGAACACAGCAGAGTGTAATTGAATCCTTTTTAGTGCAAACAATCCGTCTCCGATTTGATCCGATGCATATAAACTTAAAACAGAAAAAAAGTGATTTAGTTTTTTCTGGTAAACGCTAGAAGAGACATTTATTATCCTATGAAATTAAAAACCAAAGACAGACACTCAGAGCTGATATTTTACAAGGTTTAAAAATGCTTCTGAATACTGTGTGAAAAGGATTTTTGTTTTATATGCTATTGAAACAAATTTACTCTTTGTTCAGTTTCATTTTAATCATTTCCTATAAAACTTTGACTTTAATGTTGTGGTAATTACAAATGAAAACGTTTTTGGGATTTCTTTTCTTCATCAAGATGAAGGGTTTAAGGACATCCGCATTAAACTATCACTAACAAATCAAAAGTAAACTTGTAAAAATGCTGAAAGCAAAAGAAAAAAAAAAGCTGAATGAGTTTGTACATGCTGCTTCTCCACCTGCTTACCTGGATGGAGACGATAATCATCTGTACAGTGTGGAACAGCATGGTGGACGATTAGCTTTGCTCAGTTTGGAGCTGATTCTTCCACAGCTGTTTGGTGTCTAAAATATTTTGCATCAGCGGTTCGTTTGGTTAAAAATTTTTTTTTATCTAATTCAGCTTAAAGCAAGAGTTTTTGTGTAAATTAAAGATACAAAATAAAACACGGGTAACCATTTTGGTGATGCTTCGTAAATAGAATTACAGTCTTAATTGTTTTAAGTTTAAAATGAGCATTAGAACAAAAAGAAATCTAAGACTGAATAT
The DNA here is from genome assembly GCA_902685375.1 of Neostethus bicornis. Classification (NCBI taxonomy): domain Eukaryota; kingdom Metazoa; phylum Chordata; class Actinopteri; order Atheriniformes; family Phallostethidae; genus Neostethus; species Neostethus bicornis. The sequence goes on from LR738552.1 coordinate 4,835,876, forward strand.
ATTTAAGTAACTTTGTAAAATTAAGAAGGCTGGAGACGAACTTGAAAAGTAACTTAGATCTTATTTGTACGTTTTTTTTTTTATATAATTGGTTTTTCATCTTATAACACGTCATTTATTACTCCGAGGCAAAATATGAACGTACAGCCCTGCAGTGTGGGTAGTTGTATTACTGTATTTTCACAACCATAAGGCGCACATAAACGTCTTGGATTTTCTTCAAAGTGAGTGACGCACCTTAACATAAAGTACGCCCTATGTGTGTATTAGGGCAAATGAAAAGGGCTGGATAAACGAGGAAATGATGAGAGTGGCATCACCATCGCTTTTGATTTATGACTATGTGTGCTCATCTCACCGCTGACGTGAGAAAACAAGTGAAGCAGATGAACGCTACGCTTGCTGTGACTCCAGGAGTTCTGACAAAGGAACTTCAACCACTGGATATCGGCGTGAACCGGCCGTTCAAAGTAAGGCTGCGAGCGACATGGGAGCGATGGATGACCGAAGTAGACTATAGCTTCACGAAGGGTGGAAGGTAGCGATTGAAATGTAGATGCTTGGGCTAACGTGTCTGCTGGCACTGTCGTCCGAGCTTTTGCAAAAGCCAGCATCATTTCCGAGGAGCTGCATGGTATAGAAAGTGACTCTGACAGCGTGGAAAGTGAACCTGCTATGTTGGATTTAGAGCAGCTGTTAGATTCTGAAACAGAGGATGAGGACTTTGATGGATTTAATAAATGACTTTATGATGACTGTAACTAATATTTAAATAAAACCAAACAAACTCAGTTTTGCTCCTGATCTGTTTTTAAATACGCCCACTTGTCTGCTTGTGTGTGTGTTGTTGTAAGGCGGACGTACGTAGTAGAGGATATGTATATAAAACCTGCCCCCTATCATCAGGTGCGCCTTATGTGTGTGTTGCATACAGAGCACATGAAACTGGGTTTGCGCCTTTTAGTATGGTGCGCCTTTTGGCCGTGAAAATACAGTAATTTCTCCCGTTCTTTTTATTATGATTTCATGCACTTCTCTTTGACAATCAACACTCTAAGTTACATTATCCATGTGTGTAACGCTTACATACGTACTGTACTTGTTACAAAAATAGCGGCGCTACACGTTTCACTCAGATAGTCAAACCCCTCAACTTTCCATGTTTGGACAGGTTACTGATGTCACAGCTCTTGAAAGCTTAGTTTTTTATTACATTTTAAGACAGTTTTGGTGTCACCGTCTGCTTTGGAAAAATACAGACACACTTTGAACTTTTTGTTTGCGGTCTCTCTCAGACTGGTGCATTTGTTGTTACTGGGGGAGAATCTGACCAGCCTCCCCTTTGCACTGAAGCAGGTAAAGAGGAAGGGATGGCCCATCTTTTTAGGACGCATTGTATTAAATCAGTACACGCTGTAGTACTGATTTGCTACCTTAGCACCGTTCAGGCTAAAACTTATCGGTCAGGTAAAAATGTCGACATGGCACAGAAACCAAAAAAATTAAGTTTTTGTATACCATCGCTGGTCTGAATTGGGATCATATCAGTCCTGTATTCAGGTCTCTGCACTGCCATTCTACTCCCCTCTGGATCAAACACATTGAAGCCCATCTGGTACTCACTTTAAACTGAAATGTGATGCTGAGGTGTTAGATGAACTGATGCATTAACAAAGCAACTTTATAAAAAAAAAAAAAATTAGGAATTTTTTCTAACAGTGGCTTGTTTCTCAAATGTTCAACCCACTCATTAAAACTTCCATCAAAGAATCGTAACTTCTTTGCTAAACAACTCACATTAAATAATAAAAAGAAAGGTTGTGGTTAGATTTTTCGCACAGATAAACGTTTCTTTTTTTAGTTTAGGAAGGCCTCTATCCTTTCTTTAACCCACAACAAGTGTACAAATGGAACAACTCAGCATTTTTTGAGCCTCATTGATGTTGCTGCATCAAAAAGAAGAAAGTGAGCATCTCTTTTCCACAGAGCTTAATGTTTTTTTGTCTGATACTGCTAGGCTTAACAGTTTCTTTAATTATATTCCTACTTTCAGAACAAAATGCATCAAAAGGGCTGATCAGCAGGCACACCACATGAACATTTACCCACTAAAAATAAGAAAAAAAAACTTTAAATAGGCCACCATGTCTTACAGCAAAATCAGAGCCGTGAGAGATCCTAACTGTTTTAATTTTCATCGCAGTTCAAGTACTCTGTGACAAATATAGGAAAGAAGTTTCCCATCACTGTGAAGCTAATACATTGAAATAATCTGGGTTTCTTGGTCTACCACAGTGTGTGTGGGAGGGAGGTGGAACAACGGTGGGTATGCTAATGGGAATCATGTTCTATGTTTTTCTCACTGATATTATGTCATGGAACCATCGCTAGGGTTTTGATCTCAGCTCATTTAACCCCTTACCTCCCTATTTCATCCATCTGGATGAAGTTCATCTGCTTCATACTTCAAACATGAACTACGTTAGAGATTTTCAGATGGTCTAATCCAGGGGTAGGCAAACTTTTTGGTTCGCAGGCAACATTGAGTTCTAAGATTTGACCAAGGGGCCGCCACAGGAGCAGATGGGTGGCATGCTTTGGTAACCGCTAGATTAGACCAATAGAATGGCATGCTAGATTTTAAACAAGCACTAAATGTTACATCGAGAGCATTAAATTTAAAATCTAGCGGCGCTAGGTCTGAAATCTAGTGCGATGGCTCTTAAAAACGTCCATTTAGCGACACTAGGTTTAAAATCTAAGAGCTTGATGTAACATTTTGCTTGTTTTAACATCTAACATGGTTGTTTACGTGCGTGTATTGGGCCAGATGGCTTTCCATATCTGTGCTCACTGTTTATTTTGACAACATGCGCATCACGGAGACACACACATTTTGATAGGAACAGTGTTGTTGTACCTTTGGCGCCATCTGGTGACAAAACATCAGAATTACAAGAAAATAAAACACTGACAAGTTTATTTATTTAATTTTTATGTTCGGCAGGCAAGATTAAACCATTTTACGGGCCGCATGTAACCGGCGGGCTGTAGTTTGCCCATGCCTGGACTAATCTTTAAATCCAGTCCTAGGTACAGTATCTTCTGCCTGTCCGTACTGGGGCAGGTTCTCAACTCCATCTAGGTTTTTAGGAGACTCTAAGCACAGAGAAGTCCTGGCTATTGTTAGTTTAGCTCTTGTTTATGATTACTGATTGTGTTTCAGTTTGACTAACTGTGTGAATTTCTCAGAGAGAAATGTTGTGGTATCTGAATAAGCTTGACTGTGGAGCACTTAACTAAAATCTTAGGTTAAGCTTTTGTTTAAATTCAGAGACTGACAGGAAGTGGTTTTCCAACCAGCAACCCCGCTGTGCAAAGAAAAGTGGGTAAAATTAGAATGTTCAAGAAAACCAACAACTACTCTCAGAGATGTTTTCTAACTCACTTTTTCATTGAGAGGGTTTTATTTTATTTTCATCTAAACAAAGAAAACTTTGACAGCAAAAAAGATGAACATTATTTGTTCATATTTCAAATGATCAAAAGAGGTTTTTAAATTTCTACTAAAGCTTTGGTTCATGTTTTCTTTATATTCTAAAGAAGCTGCAAAAGTGAACATCCCAATTTTCACTCCTGACATCTCGCAGGGATTACTCTGCCGGCTACGCAGCGGTACGTCTGCAAGATTACTGAGTGCGTCCATGTGAGAAATACAACAAACACTCAAGGAGCTTCTACAACATGTGCATGCTGATATGAGTCACTGCTTTATGTTTGGACTGCACACATTCATGTTGGTTTCCAGACTAACAAATACAACTGCATACATGTTACTGATAAAACACCAAAAGATAGAACACAACTCCCAATGGTTGCTTTTATGTGTCGATTCCGAGCTTTTTCTAGCTCAAAGAACATCTTTTTGAAATGCAAACCTATTGAATTGGAGGAAGACTACACATAATCTACAGAGTTCATGTGTAGAAACTTTTATAGAATTAGGAGAGTTTTAAGGAACTGAGAGTGAAGCCATGAGAGGAGTGCATTACAAGCTGCATAAAAATGTGCAAAGGAGGAATATAGTGGTAAACAGACTACACCTATAGAGCACTTTTCAGCATTGAAAGCCATTTAAAATGTACCGCACACTGTTCTATTCACTCACACATTCATACCTGACAGCACAAGCCGACGTGCAAGCACTAATAACGACCTATTAGGAGCAATTCAAATTTAGAGTCTTACTTTACCCAAAGTCGAACCAACTCTTCAACTACATTCTCCGTCTTTAGCCTCACAAAGCAACTGAATAGAGCTTTTCTGGAAGAATGAATTTTATTTCTCCATCTGGAATTTGATGGATGGATTTGAATTGGCCAGTTGCCATGACAATGGTCACTGGTCTGACCGCACTGTGCCACGTATAAAGCTTGATGGAGGGTATAATGGCATGAAGCTGGGTGTGGTTCCTCGTTGGGATTTAACTATATATGAGATTAAATTATTCCGTTCCGTTCCGTCATCTTCCGCTTGTTCCGGGGTCGGGTAGCGGGGGCAACAGCCTCAAGCGGGCAGCCCAGGCCTCTCTCTCCCCGACCGCATCCTCTAGCTCACCTGGAAGGATCCCAAGTCGTTCCCCGGCCAGCTGTGACACATAGTCTCTCCAGCGGGTCCGGGGTCTGCCCCTTGGTCCCCTCCCGGTGGGACGTGCCCAAAACACCTCGCCCGCAAGGTGCTCGGAACCACCCCATCTGGTTTCTCTCGACCTGGAGGAGGAGCGGCTCGACACCGAGCTCCTCCCGGATGGCAGAGCTCCTCCCCCGATCTCTGAGTGAGAGCCCAGCCACCCTACGGAGGAAGCTCATTTCTGCCGCTTGTACCCGCGATCTCATTCTTTCGGTCACCACCCACAGCTGGTGACCATAGGTGAGGGTTGGAACGTAGATCGACTTGTAAATCGAGAGCTTTGCTTTTCGGCTCAGCTCTTTCTTTACCACGACGGACCGATGCAGCGTCCTAGTTATTGCTGACGCCGCACCGATCCGCCTGTCGATCTCCCGCTCCATCCTTCCCCCACTCGTGAACAAGACCCCGAGATACTTAAACTCGTTAAGAATAAATTATTAAATTCTCCGATTTTCTAATTAATTCTCTTAATCTCCGAATTCTCTAATTAAATATTAAATTATTAAATTATCTTTGATCAATTGAAAGGCAACCGATAACAATGACACGTTCAAGTGTTCTCTATTTGAGCAAAGAAACTTCCAACATTTCAGAAGTCTAACGTTGAGATAGGTACTTTAAGTCTGATTCCCAAAGAAACATAAAAGAACATCCTTTTCTTTGCTCTTCTTTTATAGAAAACTTTCTTCTCCTTAAGTTCAAGGCTTGTTGTGATTAATCTCTGCAGAGCCAGAGAGGAGAAAATATTCCATTTAGACACTTCTAGCAACGACCTTCAAAAGGAAACCCGAGGTTTTCAGTTCTCGTGTCATGACTTTTAAAACTGCCTGCTGCCACAACCCGTATTTGTCAAATGCAAGTGGAGTTTTCAGGTGGAGCAGGTCTGCTTTGTGAATACCAGAGAGTAAAGCTTTCCAGTATTCACTCATAATAAACGTTTAGAGACTAAGATAAAGACAAACAAAAAAATTTCTGCACGTGAAAGCACCGATAAGGGCCGAGTATGTCTCTGAAAGCAGAGGGAAATCCAAAAGGAAGAAGTGTTAGGGTAAATACTAACACATATCAGATAATTCAATGTGTTTCCACACATAGCTCACAACATGATTTGTATAATATTACCTTCTTTAATACGGGGGTCCTGCAATTTACCGATCTGGCAGAATCTGATTCCCAAATCAACGTCTTTATATCATAAAACCTCTTACTATGCAATTAAATAAAGTTTTTAATTCTCAAAAAAAGCTGCACACTGATGTAACACAATTTTCATAGCAGATTGTCGGTACATCGTGCCACCTATTAAACATTAGACTGCTGCACCGACTGTGGCACAGAGTGTGGCACTGACTATGGCACTTTCATCCGGTCAGATTCGGTAAATGACAGGACCTTAGTATGATTCCATGTTATTCTTGTTTTTAAAGAGGATTGGATTTGGTATATTTGAAACAAGACAACAAGCTTGTTATTTAAAAGCAAATCTACTTAGACCATCATTTTCCGTGGGACATGTCCGAAACGCCTCGCCTGCGAGGCGCTCGGGGGGCATCCTGACCAGATGCCCAAACCACCCCATCTGGCTCCTCTCGACTTGGAGGAGGAGCGGCTCGACACCGAGCTCCTCCCCGATCTCTGTGTGAGAGCCCAGCCACCCTGCGGAGGAAGCTCATTTCGGCCGCTTGTACCCACGATCTCATTCTTTCGGTCACCACCCACAGCTGGTGACCATAGGTGAGGGTTGGAACGTAGATCGACTTGTAAATCGAGAGCTTTGCTTTTCGGCTCAGCTCTCTCTTTACCATGACGGACTGATGCAGCGTCCTAGTTATTGCTGACGCCGCACCGATCCGCCTGTCGATCTCCCGCTCCATCTTCCCCGAGACAAGACCCCGAGATACTTAAACTCCTCCTCTTGGGGCAGGACCCTGTCCCTGACCTGCAGGGGGCATTCCACCCTTTTCCGGGCGAGGACCATGGTCTTTTGATAATCATTTTTATTTATTTATTTTATTTTTACATACTTAATTTTACATCCCTCAACGGAAGGAGAGATTCAGGAGGTCTTTCCTTCCTTCTACTGAGAGACTCCACAATGAGCAATTTTAACCATGTGCTCTTTTTGCTATTTCTCACCAGAACTGTGCGGTAGCTCACTCACTTTGAATGCATGTTTTTGTCCTTAGTTTATTTTGCCTTTTATATTTTTGTTTTGTTTGTGCATACTTGTCGTGACCCTTTTTTTTTTCTTCTTCTTGTGCCTATTCTGTTGCATACTGATATTTCCCCATTGTGGGACAAATAAAGGTTTTCTTAATCTTAAAAATTTCTGTGCTGCATTAATCCACAGCAGCCTGCCAGGACTGCGCCAATGGTTGGGGAAACAGGGGTCAGGTGTTTTTCCCAAGGACACCTAGACATGAACGTAGTAAGATTCAGTCCGGCAAACTTCTGGTCCAAGGGCAACCATTCTACCACTGAGCTATCACCTCCCCCTTAAATTAAATGGTAGTGTTGTCTTTTCTGTTTGTTGAAGTGTGAAGAACATGACAAAGTGTATTTGATAAAATGCTTGTTAAGTGCCTGAATAAGATTTTTTTGAGAACAGCCTTAATTATGTTATATTAATTTTTTTTAATGATGATTCATTTTCAAATTCCTACAAAAGTTAAGTTCTTTTTTTTTCTTTGTGGAGTTGGCACATTCACTTCATGTCTGATTGAGATCTACAGGTGCTTCCCCCCCAAAAACCAAAAGAATGCTGAGTAGTATATGAGGGCTCAAGGTTCACAAGCCGTCTCTTCAGCCTTTTAAAACTAATAAAATTTTCAAAAGTTCATTTTGAATTTAAAAAAAAAAAAAAAAAAAAAAACAGTTGTTATTTTTCTTGTAAATACAGTGTTTTCCAAAAGGTGGCGCTTGTTGGTGCACTGGTTACTTTTGAGGTTTATTCATTGGGTACCCTGAAATCAGACTTTCGAGGAAGTTTTTAACCAACATATCTGGTGTTCATGTAAATTTTTCAAGTCGGAGGGTCAATTTACCAACACATTTCAAAGCATTTTAAAAAAAGGAGAAAAATTGGGTTTGAATTGATATTTACTCTTATGAGGCGGTTTATTTAGAAACATTTAAGAGGAAGTTCATGGTTCCCATCATTAGAATGTTTTAATCAAAAAGTTTGATAAGCAACATATTAGTTGGAATGGATGGATGGATGGATGGATGGATGACAGGCAGACATGAATGGATGGACCTGGCTGGACATGAACAAAGAATGGATGGATAGAAAGACGAATAGGCAAAAAGTTTCTTGTGTAAAGACAAACACATGAAAGATCGACAGCTGAAAGTGGATAGAAGATACAGACGTATGAATCTATAAACTTTGTAAATGAATGGTAGAATGAGTATAAAAATGGATAGACAGATAAAGGGATAAGCGCCTCGCTGGTGAGGTTTTCATGTACTGTAATTTCACGGCCATAAGGCGCACCTAAAAGTCTCAAATTTTCTTCAAAATGAGCGGTGCGCCTTTTTGTGCGGTGCACCTTGTGTGTGAGAAAAAGCGGACCTGAAAGAAAACGCCGTGCCCGCGAGGCGGACCTGAAAGAAAAGGCATGAGAACGTTAAAGAGTGAAGTGTGAGCGGCATGGGAGCGATGGATGACCGAAGCAGACCACAGTTTCACGAAGGGTGGAAGGCAGCGCCGGGCGAGTTACGCTACAGTTTGCCATTGGATTGTAGATGCTTGGACTAACGTGTCTGCTGGTACTGTAATCCGTGCTTTCGCAAAAGCTGGCATCCTTTCTGAGGAGCCGCACAGTACAGACAGTGACTTTGACAGTGAGGAGCGAAGTGGACCTGCTCTGTTGGATTTTGCGCAGCTGTTCGATTCCGAAACAGAGGATGAGGACTTTGACGGATTTGAATAAAGACTATTACCGGTAATGTGCTTGTTTAGTATCGTTACTACTTAAATAAAGTACAACCAAACTCAGTTTTGCTCCCGATCTATTTTTAATACCCACATTTGCATGCTTGTGTGTGTGTTGTTGTAAGGTGGTGTGTGACTGAGACTGCGCCTTTTCGTACGGTGCGCCTAATGGCCGTGGAATTACGGTATTTGCTGGTGAGGACGTTTTAGGCACGTCTCACAGGGAGGAGACCAAGAAGCAGGCCCCGGGCCCGATGGAGAGACTATGTCTCACAGCTGGCCGGGGAACGACTCGGGATCCTTCCGGGTGAGGTGGAGGATGAAGCTGGGGTGAGAGAAGCCTGGGCTGCCCGTTTGAGCCTGTTGCCCCCGCGACCCGGCCCCAGATAAGCAGAAACAACCGAATGGAACGGAAAGAGGAATTTCTATCCGTATCATTAGGATGAGTCAGTTTTTTTAATTAACAATAAAGCTTTAAATACTCTGATCAGCAGCTCAGAAAGTGTTGGAGAACCGAAACACTTCCTTAGTTTCAACTGGTCATATTGGTTTACAACCAACAGAACAAATGAGAATAAAAAGATTAAGATAGGATGACATCAGCATCAAAAGTGAACAGATTTTTTATTTTAATCATGTATATATGAGTCATTTGCTAGCTCTACTGTTTAGTACTTGGACACTGCATAAACATCTAGTTGTTCTTGGCCATGGGTTTTGTTCTCTGCCCAGCCACATTCGAACGAAAGCAGACAATGTTTTAAACGTGTTCCGCTGATCCTCAGTCCTTGCTCTCAAGTGACCAGTGCCTGAAATAAGTACGGAGTAAAAAGAACGGGGCTTTTTCAATGTTTGAAAGAGTGCATTTTTGAACTAACAAAACGTGGCATGATTATCTAGATTTACTATGATATAAAAATAATAACCTCAATAAAACACAATAACACACTCTTTAAAACCAAAATGCAATACAAACAATAAAGGATATTATCTTCAGTCGTTGGGGGATTTAGGAAGGGGGTTCAAAAAGAGAAGCAGGAATCTATCATGCAATCATTTTTTATAAAGCTCTATACAGGCAAACTCTGAAAATAAAATGATGAAAATCATTTAAAGAACGGGTATGCAGCCCATCGCTGATGCATGATGCTTTACTGACCTCCAGTGGGAAATAAAGTTATCTTCTAAAAAGATGATCTTTAAGAACCGCAGACGTCGGTAAATATTCTAATGAATTATAAAGAGAATTCTATTCTAAACATTTTAAATAGTTTTAACGATTCCAAAAAAAAATGTATTTGTTGTGGAAATAGAAAGACTTCTCACGTCTAGTGTTTGTGGATGTCTTCTTCTTCTTTTTTCGGCTTTTCCCTTTAGGGCTCGCCACAGCAAGTCAGTTTCTTCCATCTAACCCTATCTTCTGCATCCTCTTTAGTCACACCAACTATCTTCATGTCTTCCTTCACTGCGTCCACGAACCTCCTCTTTGGTCTTCCTCTAGTCCTCTTTCCTGGTGGTTCCAAACCCAGCATCCTTCTTCCTATGTACTCTCTCTCTCTCTCCTCTGCACATGCCCAAACCATCTCAGTCTTGCCTCTCTAACTTTATCCCCAAAACCTCTAACATGTGCTGTTCCTCTGATCCTGTCCATCCTGGTCACTCCCAGAGAGATCCTCAGCATCTTCATCTCTGCTACCTCCATCTCTGCTTCCTGTCTTTTCTTCAGTGCTACTGTTTCTAGACCAAACAGCATCGCCGGTCTCACCACGGTGTTGTACACTTTCCCTTTCATTCTAGCTGAAACTGTTCTGTCGCACATCACACCTGATACTTTCCTCCACCCGTTCCAGCCTGTCTGCACATGCTTCTTCACCTCTTTTCCACACTCTCCATTGCTCTGGACTGTTGATCCTAGATAGTTAAAATCTAGGATTGTGGATGTAAGATTGTGGATGTTTGTGGATGTAAGAAGTGCTTATTAGTCTAATTATTTTTCTTCTCATCCAAGTCACGACAGGAAAGTGAGGTAATCACCATCACAGTAAAACTATCTGCATCCCGACATCCTAAATGATCCATGCTGGAGTCGTTCTTGCCTCTGAACTCTCTGTAAAACTGTCTTTTAATGGATAAGCAGTATTCCTTGACCTCGGTGATTAGGAAACTTGCCTGTAGCATTCGATTCCAGAGAGAAGGATCATATGATCCATAATCAATATTTAGCTGTTCTCAGCAGTTTCTCACCTCCATTAAGTTGTCTCTAGTCGTTGTAAAATTAACCTCTTTGCTCGGGGTTCAATATATCCAAGTGATTCCATAAACTGGAGCTGCTTTCCAGGAATCCTCGAGGATTAAAATGACCAGCGTAGCCACAGTGATAGCTAAATCACAGCAAGTCATTTTTTGGGAATTATTTTAGAGATAATTCTACTACATCCTAACGGATTACGGGTTTTTGAGACAGATGCCATTATTAATTTCTGAGTGGTCTAAGAAAGACCAGCTTTTAAAAAATAGTTTAATGTTTATGAATAATTACATTTTTTAAATCGTAATTCATAATAAGGTTGTTAAAATCAATGCTCAGATGATAAAAACTCATTTAAACAACTTGGGTGTAAAAATGTGCAAAGAAATTTCGTAATTTATTCATTTAAAGGCATAAAATGAATATAAAATGTTACCTTTTAAAAGGACAATTTTTATTAAAATTCAAATAGTTATTTATAATTCAATTCTCTCATCTTTTAGAAAGAGGTTTTATTAAGTCTATTTTTTTTCTTGCAGAGGGCATTAGGGGGAAGGATGGCTCAGTGAGTAGGGTGACTGCCCTGTAACGGGAGGGTTGCCGGTTCGATCCCCCGCCATGAGTTCATGCCGAGATGTCCTTGAGCAAGACACTGAACCCCCAATGGCTTTTGATGGTGGTTTGCACCTTGCATGGAAGCATCCCCATCAGGTATAAATGTGTATGTGTGAATGTGAGCTACACTGTAAAGCGCTTTGAGTACCGATGCGGGTAGAAAAGCGCTATATTAGTAGAGTCCATTTGCCATTCAGTGCTGAACATAGCATGTTAGGCTGGTTGTTGTAATCTGATCTCCCCTTACTTATTTGATTATTTTGATTATTTTGAATTACTCTATTCATCCCTCACCGGGGAAATTTGTTTGCTGCACTCCTTACACCGCAGCAGGCTGCCCTTCAACGGCGCCAATGGTGGGAGAAGTGGGGCCTAGGTGTCTTCTCCAAGGACCCTAGACGTGCTCTCCGTGGGACGCAAACCCGCGACCTTCCGGTCCGCGGGCGAACGCGCTAACCACGCGGCCACCGTCTCCACCCACATTGTGCTTCTCAGTTTTTTTCTATTATGACACCCTAGCAAGAAGAAAACAATTCTTGCGGCCTCACTCTGTGCTGCGACTATAGATAAGACACTTCCTGTTGCCTGCTTGGTGCAAAAAAACCTACACCAAAGCGCTAATGCTTCCCTGTGTACACTCTGACAATGAGAGCGCTACTGCCAACTACTGTAGTTGATGTGCAATTACACTGTATTCTAGTATGGTAATAAAAAAGTAAAAAAGATTATGTTCCACGGGAGCGGGTCCCACTGTTTGAGAAGCACTACCTTACACAAAGGTAATGATTCCCAAACAATATAAGCTGAATCAGTTCACACGACTGAAAAAATAGAAACATTATGGTAGTCGATCTACGTTCCAACCCTCACCTATGGTCACCAGCTGTGGGTGGTGACCGAAAGAATGAGATCGCGGGTACAAGCGGCCGAAATGAGCTTCCTCCACAGGGTGGCTGGGCCCTCACTCAGAGATCGGGTGAGGAGCTCTGCCATTCGGGAGGAGCTCGATGTCGAGCCACTCCTCCTCCAGGTCGAGAGGAGCCAGATGGGGTGGTTTGGGCATCTGGTCAGGATGCCCCCGAGCGCCTCTCGGGCGAGGTGTTTCGGACACGTCCCACCGGGAGGAGACCAAGAGGCAGACCCCGGACCTGCTGGAGAGACTATGTCTCACAGCTGGCCGGGGAACGACTTGGGATCCTTCCAGGTGAGCTAGACGATGCAGCTGGGGAAAGAGAGGCCTGGGCTGCCCGCTTAAGGCTGTTGCCCCCGCGACCCGACCCCGGAACAAGCGGAAGATGACGGAACGGAACGGTATGTCATAGTGTGCATTGAAAAGATTGTCTTTCTGTAACAAGATTCATCGGCACTAACTGGCAACATTTTTGCCAAATACCAATGTCTCTTAAGGATGCAACATCAGCTGATTTGATGATTCAATTGGAAAAAAAGTTGTACAGGACCTTGATTTCTATAGATAATTCAACAAACGTGACAGATTAATACGGGAGAAAAGACACTGGAAATTATTCTATGTTATTATGATGTGTAAAGCCTCTGTGTCCCTCAGGACATTTATTACCCAAGGATATACAGATTGTTTGACAACGTAATAATATTAACATTAAAATGCTTTATGATTGTGCATGTTTCATGGTGAAGGTTGTTTAAAGAATCCTTCTGAAGGACTAACCCTAACCGTTCTGAATAGCTCTTCATTAAAGTATTTCTAGTTTCTAAAGACGTTTCACTGACAGTTTATTCATCCAAAAAGACAAGCTTTTCAAGTCAATTCAATAACACCTGTCTGGAAGGGTTCAGAACATTTGAGTTTTAAGTTTGAAATATTTAGTACTTCACATTATGAGTTAATGGAATCATCTGGTGCTTCAAAGACATTTAAATTATCTTTATTTTGCAACCTTACATTTGATTATTTTTAGAGGTAACACCAGAGGACAAAAATCAGCGAGGACATGCTGTGAAATCTGCTGTAAAATCTTTATATCATATTTATCCTTTTATTTAGTTTTAGAGTTGTGTCACAGCCTACATCTGATTTGTCTCTCAAAATCAATTATCTGACAAACAAATTGTCCAACCAGATCAGAGGTAAGATCTTAAGCCCGAGCCCGACCCGAGCCCGACCCGAGCCCGAGCCCGACCCGGGTCCAGGCTTCTCTCTCGCTGACTTTTTTTTAAAAATAAATCTATGTTTATTAAATGCAAACTAAAACGAGGTGTGTGTACTAAACTAAGGAATACTTGTTATAAAATTAGTTAATTTAGATGAAACAGAGAAGTAATTTTTTACTACTAAACAGGATCCGCAGAGCCAGCGCATGCTCTGCACACGTGAACACCTCCTCTTAATTTGGTAATCCTCTCCGCTGCACGTCTTTATTTTATTTATTTTGAACTGGTATCCCCAACATGAAGGAGTAAGAAGTTAAGGATAAACTAAAGGCAGGAGAACTGAAAAGACAAACACACACCTGTAAGAGTGAGGTGTGGAAAAGCTTCAAATTTATTGTTCAAAATGCTACAGAAACTTGCGTTGGCTTCACTGGATGTAGTCAATGTGGTGCTTTGCTTTCAAATGAGAGCAAAAAGACTGGCACCTCGACGCTGAGCATGCATTTAAACAGCTGGACTGGCAAAAGTGATGATCGTTAAAGATCTATTTTATCATTTGTTTCAAAGACCGTCCCTCCTCTTCGCGCTAAGCAGGCCATCACAGACAAGCGTGATAGGGGTCCGATAGTGGGATTTTTTTTTTCATTAAAAAACGTGTTCTTGAAAATGTTTCAGTTTATAAATAACCTTCGCCCTCCTGAGTCCTCACAAATAAAATATGACATTTCTGGCTTGTTTCGGGCTCGCAAATCACGTTGATTGGTCGGGCTCGGGACGGGTTTTAATATCCGCGGGGTCGGGTCGGGCTGGATTTTTTGGGCCCGATCTCACCTCTGAACCAGATGGATACAAAAGCTTCATGAGCAGAATCTGTTCTTAATTTGTGTGTAAACCAAGTTTCAGTGGTTAGTTTCACTAAAGTTAACTTGGAAACTTTCAGAGAGCTTTTCCCATCTGGCAAATTGCTCAGATTGGTCAAATGCAGGAGTCTCTGATTCCCAACCCCATGACCAGAATTTGCGGCCTGCGTCTTAATACCAAAGATCAACGCTAGTGCGGCCCTCAAGATTGATATGAATGACATACCTTGTGTGCAAAGCACATCATTATTTTGTTTATTTATTACCGATTGCTTTCTTTTTTATTCATTTTTTTAATTTAATTATTTTACTCATTATTATTTTGTATTAAAATAAAAATATTTGAAAACATCGGAAGGTTTTATCATCTTTTTCTTGTGGAAATCCCCATGCTGCTCAGTCTCACCCAGACTCTTCCTCCAGCTGCCCCCAGGTAAATTGAGTTTGTGACTACTGGTCTAATGTGATTGGTTTTGCATCTCTATGCGGGATTGTGTGACAGACTGGTAACCTGTACAGGGTGTGCCCTACCTCTCGCCAAACAGCTAGCCATTACAGGCTCTGATATGTGCCAATACTCAGCAGTGAACAAATCAGTTCAGATAAAAACTGGAATTTTGGCAACTAATGTGTTTAGTATTTCTTCTGGTTTACTTGTGAATCCTGCTCACAACGTAATCATCTGAACACATGGATAATGTGTGTATGGGTGGACAGAAGGGTGGTTTGACACATTTCAACATGTCATTGAACAGATTTAAAACATGCTCGTCTCTGAGAGAGCTGAGGAAAACCATTCTTACTCTGAAAGCGGGATTGGCTCCGAGATCCAACAGACACCTGACAGCCGCCGTGCACAGATTGGACGCGGCAATGTGGAGGGCTGTGCCGAAATCAAACTCACTGCAGGTGGCATCAATGTCTGCAGGAAAAAAAGAGCAATAAAATAATTACTCCACGCATTCTTTACATGGCATTTAAAAGTCCAAACCAAATTTTATCTCATCGATTATTGCGCAACAAGAAAAAAGGTTTTTCTTCATGTGCTGAGGTGTGCTTTTCTCCCCGTTTCAAACAGGCCGCAGTGTTCACAACATCTCCCCTTCATCACTATCTGCCTGCTGACTAGTGATTTTTGAAGCTTGAGCAGCAGATTTGTGTGAAATGAGGGATATTACCAAGACGTTTAATCAATCCGCAATCAAGTCTTCCCATCATTATGCAACTCTAGTCCTACTGTAAAATCATTGTCTGCACAGAGCGGACCCACAGTTACTAACACGTGGAGTAAAGAAAAAAAAGAAGAAAAACTAAGAGAAATAGTCAGTGCAACAGCACCACATAGTGGTGCCTCGTAGAAAACAAGACTAAGAACAGAAACGATCACTTGTGAGCAGCAGAATGGTTTGTATGATTTGGTTTTAAGATGCTGGTGTGAAAGCGTGTTTCTTAAAAGTTTGCTGGAATAATATGTCTTATTGTTGCCACACCTCCAGGCTGGGAAGCCTGCAGCACCACATGGACAAGCTGGGGTACGTCGAAGTAGGCGGCATAATGCAGAGCCCTCATCTTGGTCCAGCGTGATCGAAGATTTGGGTCTGCCCCCGAGGCGAGAAGCTGCCGAGCAAAACTAGCAGACACATTTGCATCGCCTACAGAGAGAAAGAAAAGTGTAACTTCGAAGGGATGATCGTATTAAAACTACCAGATTCAACGTGTGAAGTTTTGCTTGGCTAAGCTAAGAGACATTACTAACCTATTCCAGGGGCCCCTGCTTTGCAGCAGTAGTGCAAGAGGCTCATATCTGTCAGACCATCTCGATCATTCACACCACAACCTCGCTTTAGGATCTGCAAATTGAAGCAGAAACAGTAAAACACAGATGAGACAGATAGTGACTGAAAAACAGACAGAGTTCCAAATCAGTCATTTTAAACTTTAAAAGGCAATATAAAAGATCTTTTTGATTCTCTGTGAATATTGAACAAGCGTTAAGACCCACTTTGGTCTTTTCTAGTTTTTTCATTACTTATTGTGACTAAAACCATGAAGCTGGAGTGGCTGAGGGTTTAGAATAGTTTTTGCTGAGAAGTTCAATTTGCCACAGAGTCTGCAGTTAAATGTTTTGGGGTTTTTTGTTTTTTTTTTTCAGTATAACAGTTTCTCGTTAAAATGCGGCTCACTTTTTGTGGCCTTGCTATTTTGCAGATCTTTTTTGTGCAATATTAATTTTGCTTAGGATCAACAGAACAGAGCAATGGAGAGTGTGGAAAAGAGGTGAAGAAGCGTGTGCAGGAAGGCTGGAACGGGTGGAGAAAAGTACCAGGTGTGATGTGTGATAGAAGAGTTTCAGCTAGAATGAAAGGGAAAGTGTAAAAAACCGTGGTGAGACCGGCCATGCTGATTGGTCTAGAAACAGTAGCACTGAAGAAAAGACAGGAAGCAGAGATGAAGATGCTGAGGATCTCTCTGGGAGTGACGCTGGGTTAAAAACATAGTGCATTTTCCAATTTTAGGAAGAACATTTTTTCTAATCAGGATGAATAGAAGCTGAATCTTTGAACCAGCTTCTACCAGACTAAGGGTGGACACTATCACTGAGCTATCGTCTCCTCACTTTTAAAGTTTGATACTTAAAGGTAGTTTTATTCAGACCTGGGATGAAAGCTGTTCTTATTTTTTTTTTGTTAACCCATCGGCAACAAACTCAGGGTGTTTCTTCATTTTTTGTCACACAGAAAGTAGCATTTCTTCATTTCTTGTACACTTTCAGACTTTTTTTCCAGACTTCCAGTGGAGATGAGAACTCTGCCTGCAGGGGATCCGTCGCAGTCGGACTCTCACCATAAAAAATGTATATAGTGATGTGAGAAAGGATCAGGTTTTCTGCCTTTTAAAAAACTTTAGCAACTTGTTTCCTGTCTGTGCTATGACAGAAGAAGTGACTTGTGGACATTCTTGGGTTTCAGGGTTAATTATTAATATCCAACAACTCTATAAAGCATATTTATATCACAGAAAATATGATGGATTGCAGATGCTTTGAAGATTTAAAGCAAAACTGATATTTTCTCGTGAATTTACTTCTACATATTGTAAATCAAAACGGAAGAACTGGTGATAAAACAGAGAAAAGTTTGAACTGGAACGCGAAGGTCGTACCTCGTTGCCGATTAGGTCAATGTTCTTCTGAACTTGGGGGACCCACTGTCTGAGGATAGCAAACAGCTCAGGTATTGTGGTGTTGGGGTCCTGGAGAATCTCTTTGCATTCCGGCTCGCTGGGATCAAAGAAGGAAAACTCTGCAAAAAGACGAAAAGGAAACAAAATGTCGTGAAACACTCGTTGGGCCAGCTTGAGCACTTTGTTGAGAAGTTTATGGTGTTTCTGGAACTACTGTCTCCATTAGCAACGTGTGTGTGTTCCGTTTCGTCATCATCCATTCATCCGGGGCCGGGTCGCAGGGGCAACAGCCTGAGACGAGAAGCCCAGGCTTCTCTCTCCCCGGCTGCATCCTCCAGCTCACCAGAAAGGATCTCGAGTCCTTCCCCGGCCAGACACATAGTCTCTCCAGCGGGTCTGGGGTCTGCCTCTTGGACATGCCCAAAACACCACACCAGCAAGGTGCTCGGGGGGGCATCCTGACCAGATGTGTGAACCACCTCATCTGGCTCCTCTCAAACTGGAGGAGGAGAGGCTCGAGAGGCTCGACACCAAGCTCCTCTGGTGGCAGACCTCCTCACCCGATCTCTGAGTGAGAGCCCAGCTACCCAGCTAAGGAAGCTAATTTCGGCTGCTTGTATCCACGATCTCACTCTTTCGGTCACCACCCACAGATGGTGACCATAGGTGAGGGTTGGAACGTAGATCGACTTGTAAATCAAGAGCTTTGCTTTTCAGCTCAGCTCTTTCTTTACCACGACGGACCGATGCAGCATCCTAGTTATTGCTGACGCCGCACCGATCCGCCTGTCGATCTCCCGCTCCATCCTTCCCCCACTCGAAACAAGACCCCGAGATATTTAAACTCCTCCACTTTGGGCAGGACCCTGTCCCTGATCTGCAGGGGGCATTCCACCCTTTTCAGGGTTAGGACCATGGTCTGTGTGTGTGTGAGCTTTTTGTGTCTCTATCTGCGCATGTGTATGTACTGGTATATGTGCATGCATATGTCAGCAGTGCAAAATATGACTTATTATAAGAGGAGAACACGAGTTATTGGAGCCTACTGGAATCAAACTGTGTGCAACTAGTGTGTACAGCTGCTCTGCATGTGTGAGACAGTGTTACTAGTGTCTCTGTCAGCACCGCATGAGTGTTTTTCCCTAGTAGTTTGTACCCACCGTCGTCATTGAGCATGGGTGCAGATGCCACCTGGTGGATGAACGGCCGCTGGGAGGTGGTGTACACAAGTGTGTGTGTGGGTCCGCCCTCCACAGCTTCAGAAAAATCCTCCTTTGTCATGTCCCCCTCAGGCCCAGCAACTGCAACAATATCAGAACCTTTATTCTCAGAATGAATGGGTATCGTTGCAGTGAGAAAGAAAAAAACTAAAGCCTTTATGCACAGAATTTGTTTTACTCTGAGACATTATCACAGATCAGAGGTCATCATTGATTTTTATCTCATGTGAATCCCCGTGTCGAGACACGGACACACCTGAACTGCTGTGTTAAATTTAGAGAAAACTGATTCTTTCAAGTGATTCACTGAAAACATTGGAGCATAGTTTTCCACAGGTAAATCTTATTTTGTGTGAAAAAGGCTTTAGTGTGTTAAAGCTTTTGGCTAATCTACGTCATCTAAAACATGTGGTACGTTTACTATAAAATTCAAAGAATTCAAAGTGAACGTTTATAATCTATTGGTTTCTAATTCACCAAAAAAAAAAAAAAAACTCAGAGAAAAGTTTTTCTCTGAGTTTTTATTTGTTCATTTCAGCACTTTGTGTAGCTTCATGTTATAAAAGTGCTCTATTAATTAAGTTTTATTCGACTTAAAAAGATCAGAAAAGATTTGTGGGACACTGAAACACACACACAAATACACAAACTAAAGTAATCCTAAAAAAAAAAAAAAAAAAAAAAAAAAAAAAGATCACCTTCCAAACCAACAAAAACTCACTGTCTTCTTCTCCTTTGTCCTCTTTTTTATTGCCCTCCATGTGAGTCTGCCAGTCTGGCTGAGCAAAAAGAGATCCAAACTGGTTCCAGTGGATTGGTACAACATCTTACTAATATCCATCTAAAAATAACCCTGCGAGTAAAGCAAGTCGCCTCACTTTTCAAATGAAACCCACCCACCCACTCTCCGTTTACATCCCACTGATCCAAAAACCAGCAGCTATTTCCAGCCGTAATAGTCTCACTCAAACTCTCCACTTCCCGGACATGTGGATGACTGAGTTCACAACAACTTCATGTGACTTAGCTGATCATAAGAACGGCAATGAGGGGAATGGGGCCGTAGGTGCCAGAACAAATAAACACAGTGCTGAAGGCCAACAGGGTGGGGGATGTGATTAAGACAGACCCTCTTGTTGCTGTGGAAGTACATCTAATCCTTTTTAGCTGCATTTATCCTGCTAAAGTGTCCAGAGAGTTTATTCCGGTCATCCATTTCCAGGGTAGAGTGGAACCATTTTCATCACAACAAATGACCAAACATTGGAACAAGTTTGTTTTTTAAATAAAAAGTTTTATCCTGTCCAACACGTAGCTTTGGATTGTTAACAAAACCACCAGACTTTAATTATGTATAAGTTCCCACTTTAATTCAGATTGATCTTGCAATTTTGATAACATATTTAAAATATGTTGTCACGGCCCTTTCCTTGCCTGCAGGGGAGACTTCTTCTCCCCTGTAGGCAGGAGAAGGGGAGGCTTCTCCTGCAGGCAGGGGTGGCTTCTCCTACAGGCAGGGGTGGCTTCTCCTGCAAGCAGGGGTGGCTTCTCCTGCAGGCAGGGGTGGCTTCTCCTGCAGGCAGGGGTGGCTTCTCCTGCAGGCAGGGGTGGCTTCTCCTGCAGGCAGTGGAGGCTTCTCCCGCAGGCAGGGGTGGCTTCTCCCGCAGGCAGGGGTGGCTTCTCCCGCAGGAAGGGGTGGCTTCTCCCGCAGGCAGGGAAGGCTTCTCCCGCAGGCAGGGAAGGCTTCTCTTGCAGGCAGAAGAGGCTTTTCCTGCAGGCAGGGGAGGGCCGTCTGAGTGTAGCCACCTGGGCTCAATTAAGAAGATGCCTCCACTAATCTCTCTGCTCTCTTCCAGGTACACTTTGGTTCGCTTCAATTTTGGTTTTGCACTCAGACACATGCACCTACACACATGCTCTTACAATCTTACACACATTGCAGAAGTTACATTTTACAGTTATTCAAACCACACAATGAATTATCATTTCTTTACTTTAAGAATCTCAGTTACAATAAACTTAATTTGATTTTGTCCATACTTTTATCTCTGTTTCACTCATTTTTTGTCCCAGACTGTGACAAGTGGGGACTCGTCTTGAGTTAAAGTTCAACTTTAAATTTGTAGAAGTACTTGACTTTTGCAATTTACTTTAGTACTTTTGGTACTCTTGCACTGCTCGGGCTACAATCAGACAGCCCTCCACTACCTGCAGGAAAAGCCACTCCTGCCTGCAGGAGAAGCCACCCCTAAAGGCAAGGAGGGGCCGTGACAATGTGTTTTTAAATTATTAAAAAAGAATCTGCCATGTGAGTTTTAATGCTGTGGATTAATTAATTTCTACAAATTAATTAGTTCCAATTGAATTTAACTATCTTGAGAAGATTTTTTTTAAGAATGTATTCAGTGCCAAGTTGTATGAACTCAAATTGAAAGAAATTATCACTGAAGTTATAAAACACTAATTATACATTGTATTACAGCAATTATATGATATCATCATCCTTCCTCCAAGCAGGTGTTCCAGCTCCATCCCAACCAACTGGACAGCACCTACAGCTCTTCAGAAGTAGTTTTGAGATCTCTCTTAAACTCCTTGGACACTCAAATTTCCCCAGAACTCCCCACAACTTTATATTCAGATGCATACACTTTATTAATTCCCTAGTCTGAAAATTAATGTGTCCTGTAGCTCCGAGCAGTTCAACAGAGAGCTCCAAACAAACAGCTTCTGAACAGCTGCTTGGTGGTGCGGAATTGGGTGGCGTGGGGCTGGAGCTGACATAGGTGGAACACAGGACTAATGGCTCTGTGCTGGGTTGAATGCAGGTTACTAGGACAACAATGTTTGAAAGCTCCAGTGGATCACAAGATCTTAAACTGTCACTAAAAGCTCTATCTCATATCTTCACAGCCACTTGGTGGAAGAACCGCTTCTATTTGCTTTACTGCACCAGTAAAGCACACATTATTTTAGTTTTTGTGTTGCTATCTTAGATTTATTTAATTTTGTCTCAGGTATGATGGAACGGAGTCATCTTAAAATCTTGAAGTCTTGTGCCTCCTAAACATCAGATCTGGACAAATATCATGCTACAAAGTAAAATGGGAATCTGCAAATAGGAAACAAAATTCTCAAAAATAGCAAATTAAGCTGGGAAATGGTTCACTACAAACTCCACTGTTCTATGTGCATTAACGTGCTGTGATCAGGAAAGAAATCCTGATCACAAGATATGATTTATTAAACCATCTTCATCACATCTTCACCTTCTCTCTTCATGTCGGTGATACAAAACTCCTTTAACCAAAAAAAAAAAAAAAGAAATTCATGGGAAATTCATAGAAATTCAACTGCAATCAAAGCCCTAAATATTAACTTTTCATTAATGCATTGATAATAATGCATTGAACTTATATAGCGCTTTTCTAGACACTCAAAGACGCTTTACATATATATATGTGCATTATTCATTCACTCCATACAATCATTTACACACACAACATTCACTCCTGATGATGGGAGCTACCATGCAAGGCGCAGACCACTATCATCAGAAGCAACTGGGGGTTCGGTGTCTTGCTCAAGGACACCTCGGCATGGACGCTGGGCGGGGGATCGAACCTGCGACCTTCCAGTTACGGAGCGGTCGCCCTACCCACCGAGCCGTACTTCCCCCCATTAGTTTTTAGATTTTCCGTTCCGTCATCTTCCGCTTATCCGTGGTTGGGTCGCGGGGGCAACAGGCTCAGACTTGAAGCCCAGGCTTCTCTCACCTTGGCTGCATCCTCCAGCTCACAAGGAATGATCACAAGTTGTTCCCCGGCCAGCTGTGAGACATAGTCTCTCCAGCGGGTCCGGGGTCTGCCTCTTGGTCTCCTCCCTGTAGGACGTGCCCGCAACACCTCAACAGCGAGGTGCTCAGGAGGTATCCTGGCCAGATGCCCGAACCACCCCATCTGGCTTCTCTCGACCTGGAGGAGGAGTGGCCTCGAGGAGGAGCTCCTCCCAGATGGCAGTTTTTAGATTTTGTAATTTTAAATGTTTTCAAGTCTGATTGTGTCACAGTGTGAGGCCTGTTGAAGGAACATTTCTCTACCATTGTTTCAAAGTTTCTATTCTATTCTAAAATCCATTCAACTTGATCAGATTGCCATGCTGTCCTCAGATTAACACACTGGCCTAAATCTACAAGTAGCTCCTTTATCATGTCCTCAATTCAACAGACAGGAGGTTAAAAAAACACACATTTTAACTACTTTCTACAACATTTCTAAAGAAATAAGCTCTTTTTACTGTTTAACAGCAAGAAATTGTGTTTTTATCCTAATATTGCTCATGCATCATGATCAATGTGTGTTTCTGTGAATCTGAATTAGGGCTGCAACTAACGATTATTTTGATGATCGATTAATCTGGCGATTAGTGGCTCGATTAATCGATTAATCGGGTAAAATTGGCAACTTAATAATAGTTTTTTGGCATTTTATTGAATGTAGTTATGCAAAACACAACTCGTAACCACTTAAACAACACGTTGGGCTCATTCTAATAAGTAAAAATGTTAATCTTTCTGTGAAATAAAGAGGGAGAATATTACCATTTCTACAGCAAATATAAAATAAGTAATCTACTTACTGTATACAGTAAAGGTAAATCACGAGCACCCATAAAATGTGTTTTATAGTACTGGCTAAAAAAACATAAATTGGAAACTGTTGACCATCCAGGATCACGTTTAAAAACAAGAAATCATTAACAGTTTTAGATTTGAAAATTTAACCTTGTTCAGAGGTATAGGACCAAACAAAAACGGCCTAGGTAACAATGAGTAAAAATACACAAAAAACAATCAAGTTGTGTAATATTAAGTGCAGTTGACAGCAAAAACTTTCTAAACGATTAATCGATGACTAAATTAGTCGACAACTATTTCAATAATCGATTATAATCGATTAATTCGATTAGTTGTTTCCGCCCTAATCTGAATTCATGCACATCTTTTAAAAATATAATTTTATTTGACCATTTCCAGACCATAATAATCACCTGTGGTTAAGATAACTGTTTCTAAAATAGCTAAATACTAGTTAGCTGCTTAGCATGTCCTAAAGCTACCAGCTTAAGTTTTATTTATTTAAACCTTATTTTAACTGATGTTTTAATCATTTTTGGTATAAATTAGTATTAAAATTATGAAGAAAAACTATTTTCAGTTTAAAATGTGAAAGAACTTGTTCTTTTTTTTTTTCTCTCTCTTATTAGCTTTTTAATTCAATATTTTCCAAACAGGTTTCAAGCTAAATGTGTGTTTTATGTTCTGTTTATGAACAGAAATGTAATTTAATATCTACAGATAATAATTAAATATGGATAAAAATAATAATCTTACCTGTAAATCGCAGCTTGTTTCACTGCAGCAGATTTTGCTAGCATCAATTAACACATGCCGCCAAACAGGAAGTAGTTTCAGAATAAATGTTTCACAGTAAACTACATTCGATTTTGATTACTTTATCTTATTTTTTAAATTGTTTTTATATTCTGCCAATTTTGAAAAGTTGAGGGAGAATTAAAGGCGAAATAAATATGTGTATAAAATATACAAGGTTTATTAAAACAGACATTATGCATAATAATTATTTTTAAAAAAACAGTGGAGATAAAAAAACAAAGAAACCTCATGGAGAGCCACAAGTTTCTTCGCTTTTTTTCAATGCTTTTTTTTTTCCCAAAGAAAATAGGTTGCAAAATTTTGTATTAAAATTTGACATTAAAATCCCTTGGTCACATGAAAGTCAGGGAGTTGAGTCCTGGAGTGGGTGTGTCTTTCAGTGTGGAGTTTGCATCTTCTCCCCATGAGGCCGTGGGTTTTTTCTGGTTTTCTCCCACTTTCCAATAAACATGTGTATTAGGTTATTTGGCTCGTATAAAATTGCCACTTGGAATGAGCATCTGTGTGGAGGATTGTCTGTGTGTGGGTGAACGGTCTTTTCAGCCACGGACATTTGAGCCAAAAAAATGCAACCTAGGCTATTTGAGCCACGGTGACTCGGAGATTTCAGCCACGGACATTTGAAGAACTGCAACCTAGGCTATTTGAGCCATGGGATAAAAATGACTAAAAGCAATTCTTTTCTGTAGTGCAACTGTTTATTTACGATAATTTTTTTACATAAAATATCACAATATTTTACAAGTTTAGTTGTCCTCCACGAAGGTTGTGACTGTTGTGCCACGAAGGAAGGCAAAATATCACAATTTTCTACATAAAATAGGTTTTTGGCCCAAATGCCCGTGGCTGAAATGTCCTAGAACCCTGTGTGTGTGACCCCGCAACAGACTGGCTACTTGTTTGACTGTACTCTTCCTCTCATTTGAAATCAGCAGGGATAGGCTCCATCACGGGTCAATAGATGAAGAAGACAAAACAAAAAGAACATATGCCAACTTGTTTTTACGAGAAAAAAAACAAACAAACCACTGAATGTGCGCCTGGTCCAGCATGGTCCAGTCTTAAGGTCAGATTTTAGAACCATATGTGACCTTTGAGTCCAGATGTTTTCCTTCCAATGAACTAAACCAAAAGGATAACTTTTGCATCAATGTACTTTATTGATCCCACACATGGGAAATTTGTGTGTCACAGCAACAACTTCCTATCTGCTAAGTGAGTCGTTGTAGAGCCCGATCACGTACGGAAAGAAAGACCTCCGGTAACAAGATGTTCTGGAGCGGAGCTGTCTGAGCCTCTTGGAGAAGGAGCTCCGCTGTTCGTCCAGGAGTGGGTAGAGAGGATGGTCATGGTTTTCCATGATGGATAAAAGTTTGTTCAGTGACCTCCTCTCTACCACTGCCTCAAGTGAGTCCTGTTTGCTGCCAATGACAGAGCCAGCCAGTCTGATTAGTTTATTCAGTCTGTTGGCGTCACTGGCTGCGATGGTGCTCCCCCAGCAGATGACGGAGAAGAATAAGGTGCTGGCCACCACAGACTGGTAGAAAGTCTCCAGGATCTTGCTGCACACATTGAAGGACCTCAGCTTCCATAGGAAGTAAAGTCAGCTGCAGGTCTTCTTGTACACAGCAGTACTGTTGCGCCTCCAGCTCAGTCTACTTTCGATGGTCACTCCAAGGTATTTGTACTCCTCAACCACCTCCACATCTCTACCCAGAATGCAGAGCGGCTGCAAAGCAGTCCTCCTCTTCCGGAAGTCAATCACCATCTCCCTGGTTTTATCTACATTGAGGAGCAGATGATTCTCTCCCACCCACACCACAAATCCATCCACCACCCTCCTGTACTCCTCCTCCTGCCCACCACTTATACACCCTACAACTAACTGTTCAATAGAACATTTTAAAAAATCAAATTTACACACAATTTTGCACCAAAAGTGACAAGAAAAAAAAAAAATGAGGTTATTTTTTTTATATTTTTATTGAATTAAAGTTAATTATATAGAAGCTGAGATAGGCCTGCGCGTGCCTTCTGACCCTTACTGGGATAGGCTGTTCAGAAAATAAATGAATTACATTTATATCAAATTAATTCTGTTGTTTCAACATTATTTTATTTAAAATTTTAAATAATTTCCTGTGGTTGTGTTTCAGCCAATCAGCTTTCAGCAAATTTATACGGAAATTAAAAAAAAAAAAAGGAACCGGAAATTGTCAAGTAACTAAAATATAAACGGAAGTTAAGGTGAAAATTTCTTCAAAGTAAACCAATTTTTTTTTTTTTTTTAAAGTTTTTATTTATTTATATAAATTTGAACAAATTTACTATTTAATACTTTTAAGAAATGGTGTATTTTTAGAATTTTTTTTAAAATAACATTCATATAATTGTTGTATTTGAAGTTTATTTTTGGAACAAAATAAAATAAAACCGGAAGTGTAATGTCAACATTAACTAACTTGATGACAGCTCAGCCGCATCCTCAAGCTAATCGCATCAAAATAAAAGAAAAATCATCTGGAATTCAAACAGATATCAGAGCATTTTTTACTTGTTTTTTTTTCTTTTTTTAGGTTTCTACAAAATGCAGACAAATAATTTTTTACACGTGGCTAATTTTACCACTTTGTTTGTTTGCATGGTGCTAAAATTCCCACAGATCTTCCTGCTGATGCGAGTAAAAAACACAAGAGGAGTGAGTCTGAAGAGTCTCTTACTGGAACTAGTGGGGTAGGTGATCTGATGGTTAATGGTACTACTGGGTTCAGATCTGCATCTAAAAATCTGACACGTGGAAGAATAGTGTGTTTGCTTTGCTGTTTCCTGTTCCTGAATTGCTTTGAATCTGTTTGAAAGTAAAGATAAAAAGAAACAAATTTATATTTCTGATTATTTTGTAACAGATTTGATATAAATTTGTTGAGATTGAGATGTTTTTTATCAAATCAAAGCAGAAACAGGGATGATGGAAGATAAAGATCTCAGTGAAGAAACATAATGGTTCACTGTTCAACCTCTCTTGTGCCTGGTGGAGAGGAAATACACACACACACACACACACACACACACACACACTGAAGCTTTGACATGCATTTGGTAGCAGAGCTGCATTGGGGTGTTTTGTTCTAGTTCCATTTTTAAGGCAATTTGAAGTGTTTTAAAGACAGAAAAAAAATCACAAAGTATAGAATAAACATGGAAAAAAAGAGACATTAATCTTCAGTCAAATGTTTTCAGCCAGTCACAGTGTCTGTCTCACATCCTCAGGAAGTTTGTTCTCCATGTTTAATTCTGACTCTAGAAACCAGCAGGAGGCCGGTCACGTTGGTCCTCAAAGTTCGAGATCAGTAACTATTGATATTTGACTTGTTCTTGTGTTAGAGGAGATTTTTGGGCTCAGTGATATGAAATCACTTTGTTATGCCTGTTCTCAATGAGCAGCACCTGCTGCTGCCCCTCCCAAAGCACTACCTGGTGCCTGTGGTACAGAGAAAGGAATTTGTCTGTGTTTGCAAGAGAGAAAATTGTCTGTGTGTGTTTGCGAGAAAGAAATTGTCTCTTTGTGTTTGAAAGAGTAGAATTTGTGTGCGCGTGCGTGTTTGAGAGAAATTTGTTGTGTGTTTGTGAGAGAGGAATTTGAGAGCGATCCAAATGGAAAAGTGAGGTTACAGGGAGAAGAGATAAAGAAGGTTAAGTACGTAGGATCAACAGTCTAGAGCAATGGAGAGTGTGGAAAAGAGGTGAAGAGGTGTGTGCAGGCAGGCTGGAACGGGTGGAGAAAAGTACGAGGTGTGATGTGTGTCAGAAGAGTTTCAGATAAAATGAAAGGAAAAATGTACAAAACCGTGGTGAGACCAGCCATGCTGATTGGTCTAGAGACAGTGGCACTGAGGAAAAGACAGGAAACAGAGATGGAGGTAGCAGAGATGAAGATGCTGAGGATCTCTCTGGGAGTGACCAGGATGGACAGGATCAGAGGAACAGCACATGTTAGAGATTTTTGAGATAAAATCAGAGAGGCCAGACTGAGATGGTTTGGACATGTGCAGAGGAGAGAGAGAGAGTACATCAGAAGAAGGATGCTGGGTTTGGAACCATCAGGAAAGAGTCCAAGTGGAAGACCAAAGAGAAGGTTCATTGATACAGTGAAGGAAGACATGAAGATAGTTGATGTGACTGAAGAAGATGCAGCAGATAGGGTTAGATGGAAGAAACTGACTTGCTGTGGCGCCTCCTGAAGGGAAATGCCGAAAGAAGAAGTCAAGCCATCAAACCATAGCCAGAGCAGCTCATTAATCAGACTCTTTTTACTCCACAGGTTTATTGTGTTTGTAAGCTACCAGATGTACTACGACTACCCACCTCCAACCTACTTAGAATATCCTATTCTCATCATTCAAGGTCAGTTACAAAACGTCTGACATACTTTCTGCAGGTTTCAGACTAAAATCAATTCATTCTTGATGTCTGAGAATTCAGAAGATGAAACAAGATACAAGGAAAATAATTTCACCTTAAAACAAACATTTTTAAAATGTCAAAATAAAACAAATTTGATCTTAATCTTTATGTTCAAGTTATTCCTTTTTTTTGTAGTTTCTATGTCTTGTTTTAAAATTGTCAAAAGTCACAGTAAAAAGTCACATTAAGATATTTTGTCACATCATGGAGGGTTTTTTTTTTCTGTCCAGATGTTTTTCTCCTGCTCCTGATTCTTCACTATAATGGCAACCTGCAGCACGCTCTGGTCTACGCCGCCTTGTATCCTTCCATAACTCTACAACCTATGAGCCTTTAGCCGTTCTGCTACCTTAACGTCATGCGTTCAGATTCGTCGTAGGCTGGAGGCTCCTCACCGTGGAGAAATGGATCCTAGACTTTTCCATGGTAATAAATCACAAGTTTGAAGTTAGCATGTGGTTTTCTGAGGAGTAACAAGGTGGAGACGTACCGGCTGTTTGATGAGATGATCTTTATTCTCCTTTGAAAGAAAACAAACACCAGGACATTATTAGCTCAGCCTCTGTTAAAGTCTGACCTCTGCTTTCTCCTCAGAGCTTGTGCACGTTCATTAGCGCTGCCAGTAAGTTCGCTCAGCTGCAGTGTCTGTGGAGGTCAAAGGATGCTGGGCAGGTCAGCTCCCTCTCCTGGGCCATGTCTACTTACACCAGTCTTGGTGAGTTTAGGACTAAATTAACTTTTAACCTGAACATGTAAAGCGTGTATGCTCGTGAACCAATTGGACGTGGTTATCAAACATTAAACCAATTCTTTTCATTCCTGTAGAAGATTGTAAATATTATGCTGAGAAAAGCGACCAAACTAGTGCATTGAAATCTGGCGTAAATAGTTGCTGATCTCATTTCAAACCCGGAAGAATTCAGCCTCCAACTTGACAAGAACATCCAGATATGTTACAGCTTTTCTGATTTTGTTCTTTGATGTATGCATGGTTCATTTTGTGCAGCTCAAGAAAACAATCCTGTGTATGTAACGAGGTGAAGACGCATCATTAAATGGTTAATGTGCCTTACGAACTTAAAGGTCCCCTATTATGCAAAACTGACTTTTATGAGGTTTTAACCTTTTATTTTACTTAGTACTACCCCAAACAATCCCCCAAAGTGTGTTTTATTGTGATTCATGCTATTTTGAGATATTTAAAGTCAAAGTAAGGGGCGTGTTCTCCAAACCTCTAACGACTGG
Organism: Neostethus bicornis; assembly: GCA_902685375.1. Taxonomy (NCBI): domain Eukaryota; kingdom Metazoa; phylum Chordata; class Actinopteri; order Atheriniformes; family Phallostethidae; genus Neostethus; species Neostethus bicornis. The sequence goes on from LR738552.1 coordinate 4,865,925, forward strand.
TGTAACATAGTGACGTACATCTGTTTTTTGTTCAGCCCCCTGCAGCTCAAACACCCTCCCCCACTTCTACCTGCTCTCCACCCTGATATCCACCCATTTCCGTGCTTCACTCTACTGTGAAGCACACCTCGCCCCTCCCGCTCCACGCTGTGCTGGGTGGGTGGGGAAATCACAATGAATGACAACCAATCGCAACCAACGGGGCGGGTCCCGGGAAAAAAAAATAAAAAAAGACTGAAACAAGCTGTTTTGACTTCCGGGTCTGAAACTGCGCTCCTAAACAGGGTAGTATTTAAAAACTATTGTGTTGAGTTTGTGGCGGAATGTAAAATTATGCATATCAGATACATAGCACAGGATAAAATAAGGGAAAAAAAGCATAATAGGGGACCTTTAAGTCTAAAACTGTCCGAAAAGGTGTGTTTTGAATCTAAAGACAAAAAAAATAAGAGTCGGAGATAAAGATGTTGAATTCTCTTTGGCAGGAATTACGTTAATTTGACTTAATCCCTGTCAATGACAAAAATATATTTTGCACCTTTAACATATGGTGGGGTGTCCAAATCCGGTTTTTTGAAGGTCGTTGTCCTGAGGGTTTTCCATATGTTCTTACACCTACACACCTGATTCAGTTAATTGAGTCATTGTGCCAAATTCTATTGGCTGTTGATTTCACTTTCTGTGCATCAGCTGTATTGAACCAGGAACATGTGGAAAACCATCAGGACACCGGCCATTGATGACCGGCTTTGGACACCCATGATATATTGGACTTTGAGGTTGATAATGTGTGAGATTCTGTCTGCTTCCTGTTTCTTCCAGCACGGATTTACACCACCACGGTGACGACAGCAGACCGGCAGGGTGAGACCATCATAAACATCATATAATAAATCAAACACACTCAATATTCAGATCATTCTAACCTATTTTTTCTCTTTGCTGCAGTACTGATGCGGTTCATGGTCCTGATGTTACTAAACCTTTGGGTTTTACTCACAGTGATTTACTACCAGAAACGCAGCGGCCTGAAGAAAGAGAAGGAACAGTAGAAAATTAGAGACCAGACAATCTATCAGAATCATGCCTAACTGTAACTTTATGATCTTAATGACGCTTTTTGTTTAAATTGAGATTTTTACATGTGTTAAGGTGGTATGGAAGATTTTTATGAATTCATTTTTCAGACTGTTACCTAACTTTTTGCGGAAGCACAGTTCAGTAGTAGAATGGATATCTTTGAACTCAAGTGTTGCAGTGTGATTCCCAATGAGCTCATGCCTAAGTGCCCCTCCAGAAGACACCTAACCCCCAGTTACTCCCACATGTGATAGTTATTTTTATTAAATCTGACTCAGGTTAATAACTAGGTACGGTGAAGAAAAAGTCTGTTGGCCCCTACCAGGTATATCATTCCAGATTTCTGGTTTTAGTGACGCAAACCGAGAAGAAACCAGAAACGTTTCAACTGTCTCAGCGCTTTAAGGTCTTCCATACTGCCTCGAAGTCTAAATATTCCTAACTTTCACATTCCAGGATGTAAGAATCCAACTTGTATTTTTTCCTTTTACATATCAGGTCTTTCAGCTTCTAAATGTGAACTTTGTACTGTAATAACTTAAATAAACCAAATCTTTTACCCTTCTACAAAAAAATGTTAATGTCCTTTGTTTCACAATTAACACCAAAGTTTTAATCCATGGTGTATTCTGTGCCGTGATCAAGAAGTTCATAAAAAAAAAAAAAAAGCAAGATAAATTTCATAAGCAGCATGATTTACGTTATTTTTTCTAAACAAGCTGGGGTTCTAAAAACGGTATAATTTTAAGTTAGCTGTAACGTTGACTAAATGTAGAGAATTTTTTTTTTTTTTTAAACACAAGCTTGTCTTTTAAATTAGTAAATGTTAATCAGACTTTTTTACACCTGAAAGAATGAGATCCTGGATACAAGCGGCCGAAATGAGCTTCCTCTGCAGGGTGGCTGGGCTCTCACTCAGAGATCGGGTGAGGAGTTCTGCCATCTGGGAGGAGCTCTGTGTCGACTTGTTCCTCCTCCAGGTCAAGAGAAGCCAGATGGGGTGGTTCGGGCATCTGGTCAGGATGCCCCCGAGCGCCTCGCTGGTGAGGTGTTTCGGGCATATCCCACCAGGAGGAAACCAAGAATCAGACCCCGGACCCGCTGGAGAGACTATGCCTCACAGCTGGCCGGTGAACAACTCTGACCCTCCCAGGTGAGCTGGAGGATGCAGCTGGGGTGAAAGAAGCCGAGGCTTCTCATCTGAGGCTACTGCCCCTGCGACCCAGCCCTGGATTAGCGAAAAACGGCAAAACAGAACTTTTTTACAGCGGTCATTGAACTCTACTTTTACACCATTTGATGTCATAAAAACTAGTTTTTTGTCCATCTTTTAAACACTTTTATGGTTGTTTTAGTCTGAAAAACCATCTTTAAAGAGTGTGTGTATCCTCCTGCCTATAAGAGTACGTCCTGAAGGAACTCCTGCCTGGCAGTTCAAATCTCAATATCCTCTGGAGGTGTCCGGACCTTCTCATTAAAAGAAACAAAAGAAATAATCCAAAAGCAAACGGCACATCCATGTTTTTTATTGTAGAAGTGGTTATTTTTTTATAGAACTGTTTGGTAGCAAACATGCGATCTGGATGTAAAGCCCTTAAATACAAAGTGGACAAGGCTGTATAAATAATATAATGTGCACTGTATGGCATGTAAAATATATACCGTGGATATTTAGATGTATAAAACATGCTTCTTGGTTAAAGGAGAGCACTAAGTACAAACACACACACACAAACAAAAAGTTGACTCTCCGTTTGTTATCTAAGCCACATACACGTCAACAAGTCTCCAAATTTTAGAGTTTGGTTAATTTTAATACAAAAATATCCAAACAAATACTTCTAGAACACATGAATTAGGATTGGTGCTGTTTAGTAATTCATCTGACTGGATCGTGATTGCATACCTTCATTATAGATTAACTTTCTGTAATCCCTGCGGAACGTATTAAAACCACCAGCTGGAGGAAAGCTTGAGTCCTCCTGGATGGAAAAGTGTCTGCTGATTCAGCTCAGATTTACATTCATTCATTCATTAACGGTATTAGATAATAACGGTGCCTTTCTGATTCAGTAAACATTCACCTTTAAAACTGACAGTGCAGCATTGCGTAATGGGACGGTGAGTGTCCATCTGAAGCCATCAGAAAAGATTTTTAAGCAGAAATGTAGCGTGCGGGCTGATTTTTCATAGTTAATCTGAATTAGAGGCACTTTTTTTAATTATTTTAGACCTTTCTCATTGTGCTTCAGTACCTTTATAAAGCAGAACTGTGGAAATCAGACGCTACAATCATGCTAAATAGCTTTAAAGGACACGCATACCAGGGAGAAAAAGAAGAAAAAAATACTGGATCTTCTGAGTGTAGTGTTCCCCGATAAAACCCTTCATAATGTTTACAATCATTTGAAACAAAATGTCTTTCATTTGGCCACAAAAATCAAGCGGAGAAGTCTCTTCCTGCCCGCTGCACCCCTCACCGTGTCCTGATCTGTTGAGGTAAGTGGACGTTGAGTTTGGCCGAACTTGCTCGGTGAGTTTCTCCAACGTTCTGGCCGAGGACCCGACAGAAAACTTTGGCTGAAGATTTGCAGGTGAGTTTGAAAGTCGAGCAGCAGGAATAAAGCAGACTGTGATGCTGAAGATTTCAGTGTGCAGGTCTGCAGGAGGAAATGTGCTCCGTCACACTCCAGGGAAAGTTAACTGAGGAAAAAAAAAAAAAGAGAAGCAACGATTGGACAGAAAATAAACTGTGGAAGAAAATCAGGGCAGCCGATAGTACTCAAGTTTTCATCTGAAGGCCAGTAAGTGAAGATGAACCTGTGAACTTATGCATGCAAGAAAAAACTTTCCAGCTAAACAGAGAGATGATCAGAGAAATTTTAGTGCCCACCGTGACTTTTAGAAATCTAATCACTGACTCAGACCTTTTTCTTTAACGTTCTGCTTGGCCTGCATCTACCCGCTGAAGCTCTGCTATGCTGCTGTCTCTAAATTTCCAAAGTATTTTTCATCAATATTGATTTAGTTAGCTGGTCAGCACCATTGAAAAATTTTCTTGACCGTTAGAGCAGCTACAGGAGAGCCCGTGCTTCTAGCAGGCTACATTGTTTCCTCCTTTGATAAGGAGTGAATCTTACACAGTCTTACACATCCCTGTTAAGGATGTGTACGACCCAGAAATATTTGGATTAGACAGTATGATTCAAAGTCAATGTCATCTGGAACTGTTAGGTTTAGTACACAGAATGGGTATGTTTGAATCCCAGTGAAACGGAGAAGGTGGATCAGACACCAGATGTTTTATGAAACCCAGCGAGATGAGATCATTTCAGTTCAGATGAATGGATCTCCTGATAGTGTGTTAATCCCACCAGGTGAAACACCCCCTCTAAGTGAGGAATAAACGAACATACACATTTTAAAACGGAATTATTTACAAAGAAACTTGTGGAAGAAGAACAAGAGGAGAAACTCCTTCATGAGTACCAGAAGCTGTTGGATTCCTCACACATTGTTTTGAAGTGGTTTGACCTGTGGGGCCAAAATCAGACGGTAAAAATGACACAAGAAAAAAAACAAGAAGTGAAGCCAAACAAAATGAGCCAAAAAAAACCCCCTGTTACCATTTTTTCTTTTCGTCATGAAAATTTGATTTATTATTTTCAGATGTGCCTCCGCCTGCCCTTGAAATTTGTGACCCTAAACTCGGAAATCTAATTAGTTTATCCATAGTTGATACTGAGTAACAGCAGGTAGTTTACTGATTTTGGCGATAGCGTGGTACAGGTGGTGCAACGTAAACCCAGAGATCTGCAGCAACCTGAATAATGAAATCTCACAACTTTTGTACGAATGTTTATGCATGTTTAGTTTGTCCTGCTACCTGCTCTTGCTGGTGGGAAGCTGTCGACTAGGCCTCCTCATGGACTGGCTGGTCTGAACCTTCATGGAGGCACGTGGCGAGGAGCGTGCAAAGTGCTCTGGGGGAGCGGGCTTCTTGGGAATCTTTTTGACCAGCCGGCTCACCCACTTCTGCTGCTCCTCCTGGGAGGTGGCCAGCAGAAGCAGGTTCTTTGCTGCGGACACGTCGTAGTTGACTGGGAGAAACAAAGAGGTAGAAATGAAACCATGAAGTAAATCCCTAATTAGTTCTTACATAACACTGTGATGCCACATTTACAGGAATCACACCTTTGCACGGAGCGATGATCTCTTCCTTCTTGTCCATGTGGTCTTTGTGACACTTGATGTGGCATCGCCGGCACTCCAAAGCAGGAGGCGGCTTGAACATGTTCCACAGCGGCTTCGTGCACGCCTCACAGTTGGTGGGAAAGTGATAAAGAGTGGGGATGAATTCATGGCCTTTGTGGCAGATATAACTGGACTTTTCTCCGATGGAATGCGGCTCGACGGGAAACTCGGGCTCCTTTTTGCTTTCGCCTTCATTAGCATATAAAATCTGCAAAATGGGCAAAAAGTGAACAGACAAATTAGCTACTTTTTCATCTTAAAAAGAAGAATTAAATTAAACAAAATAGGAGGTGATATGGACCTGGAATATTCTTGGGATCTCCTTGGAGTCAGCACGGTACACGTCTGTTTGGGTAACAGGTCGCACGTGAAAAAGTTTGCTGAAAATAAGATAATGACAGGACACAATTAATTCAATTGATCTTAAGCTGAGCAAATGCTTTTGCTCTTATGCTCATCTATCTTTCCGTTCTGTTTCATCATCTTCCGCTCAACCAAGGTCGGGTCGCAGGGGCAACAGCCTCAAACAGGAAGCCCAGGCTTCTCTCTCCCCAGCTGCATCCTCCAGCTCGCTCGGAAAGATCCCGAGTCGTTCCCCAGCCAGTTGTGAGACATAGTCTCCCCAGCAGGTCCGGGGTCTGCCTCTTGGTCTCCTCCCTGTGGGACGTGCCCAAATAACCTCATCCGCAAGGCGCTCAGGACCACCCTATCTGGTTCCTCTCAACCTGGAGGAGGAGCGGCTCGACACCGAGCTCCTCCCGGATGGCAGAGATCCTTACTTGATCTCTGAGTGAGAGCCCAGCCACCCTGCGGAGGAAGCTCATTTCAGCTGCTTGCATCCGCAATCTCATTCTTCCCGTCATCACCCACAGCTGGTGACGATAGGTGAGGGTTGGATCGTAGATCGACTGGTAAATCGAGAGCTTTGCTTTTCGGCTCAGCTCTCTCTTTACCATGATGGACCGATGCAGCGTCCTAATTATTGCTGATGCCGCACCGATCCGCCTTTAGATCTCCCGCTCCATCCTTACCCCACTCGTGAACAAGACCCCGAGATACTTAAACTCCTCCACTTGGGGCAGGACCCTGTCCCAAGTGTCTCACTGAATCAATTTGCTCATCTATCTTTTGCACAAAAATTTAAGAATGATAAAAACATCTGTAACTCTTCGTAATCTCAGGCGTGATCCAACTTGAATACTATCCCACTTCAACCACGCCCCTGGAGCTCCAAATATTAATTATGCAAATAACCTGATGCATATGCAATGGTCTTAAAATGAGCCGCTGACACCTCCCATTACACATGGTGTTATGTAGTGCCCTGATCTCCCAGCAAAAGAAATGCCAGGCGGTCGTTACAGCATTAAAATAAAATGGTCAGACCTTAGAGTAGTATTCTGTCATCATCTTAGACTCACTCTATGTCCAGCACCATGCAGGGAATGGACTGCTCTCTGTCCTGCTCGCTGTTGTAGAAGAGAATCTTCTTGCTGCTCACCACCACGTACTACACAGAAATGACATTTTAGAAATAAAACAGAGATATTTAAAACTTTCATTTAGATTAAATCAAACCTTTTTCTCCCATCCAAATTTCTTGGTGTTATTTCTGACTGGGAGGGACAGCCAACCCTCGAGTCTCATTTCTGTGGATGAGAAGAAAGAAAAATGATCAGAAATCTAAACCAGACGGTTCCTTATAATCCTTTTTACTGGTTAAACTCTACTTTAATCTACCTCTTTTATTTTGATTTTTTTTTTACTTACACATTTCTATTTAGTAGATATTCTACTTTTAAACTTCTAAAATGAAGATATCACCGAAACAGTAAGAAGGCTTTCAAGATAGAGATGTCCTGGTTCTGTTTGGTTATTACTTGTGATAACTGTGTGTGTGTGGATCCCTGGAGGGATGTAAAAATCAAACAGATATAAAATACCTGTGTATGCATCGTCTGCATCAAACTCTGGCCCGCTACTGACGCTGGCAGAGTCCATGGACTGAACGCTCAGGGTCTGGAGAAGGTTCCTCAGCTGCTCGATGTCGCTGTCTTTACTGTCCAGCGCCATCTGCAGCTCGATGCGCATCTGGCTCTCCTCCGCCAGTTGCTGCACATTAAAAACAAACAAAATCAGTTTTTTTGTGTTTCCGTGGGAAAAAAAAGCGAGCGGACGTCTCACTGACCGCCTGCATCTCGTTGATCTCCTTCTGATATTTTATCATGGTGCTGTTCAGCTTCTCCTTCTCAGACCTCAGCTCCAACTGCAGTTTCCTGTTCTCTTTCTCTTTTCGCCGCATATCTGTGTCGTTACCACGACGACTTCCTCCACCGCGGACCTCCTTTCGGTTCATGATCTCCGCCAGTTTATTGACAGCCTGCAGCAAGTCACCAGAAAAGTTTTTTTTTTCTTCCCCCGAATAAAGGATGTCGGTAAAGAAGATGTGATGCTTAAACACCCACCTGAGTTTTAAGCGTTCTCTCCGACTGCAGCTGCTTCTCAAACGCCTGCTTCATCTGGCTAATCTGAAGCTCCCAATCCTTCGACTTATCTGATTCTATAAAAGGTTTAAAAAAAAAATAGCAGAAAAAATAAGAAACAGACAAAAACTATTTAAATTTATTCATAACAATTTAAAAAGATGTTTAGAAAGAGAATGTAAGAAGATTTTTTTCTGGCTTTAAAAGTTTAAAAGTGATTTGATCTTCCAGAACTTCTAACTCAGTAGGAGGAAACTTTTTCACTTTTGGGTCCAAATCTGTGTAAAGATTAGTTTAGCAGATGGATTCGGTGAAGCTTCTCTTTGGATGAAAAGAGAATAAAAGAAATTAAAAATGAGTGCTTTAGTTTTTATTTTAAATAAAAAATGTAATATTGTCTGTCTTTTTTTCTTTTCTTAGCTCCACTTATTTTTCCAGAAGACCTAATCGAGGTTTGATATCTGGATGAAGTTAAACCTGCGTGTGAGATGACTTTCTTGTAAATCATACTGAACAGAATTAAAAGTAAAATGCAAATCTGTTAATGTACGGTGCGACCTATCATTTTTTTATCTATAAAGATCCGCCCCTGCAGTCGGTAATGCCCCGTGATTGCCACATTTTTTTTAATGATTAAATCTACTACAGATTAATCCGTGGATCAGTTACTGAGCAAAACAAATCTTGATCATTTCTTTTTTAAAGATGATTAAGTTCAAGTGATGTAAATTACCATCAACAGCTTCTTTCAGTTTGTTGTTGAGCTCCTCCTTCTCATTGGCCAGGTTGGCGACGTCACTGGTCAGAGTCCTGTTGGCCTCCTCCAACTGGATAAAAATATTTTAAAGTTAGGTCTGGTGGTGTCCCACAGGGTTCAATTGTGGGGTCAAACTTGAATTTAAAGTTGCTTATAAATAAAACAGATTTTTATTTGGTATTATTCAGAATTATACTTTCAGAATTTCAGAGTTTCAGAATTGTACTTGTTTAGTAACTAAAATTTGGAAAACAGTTAAGATAAATTTATTTTGTTTAAGAAAAGATGTTAACCAATCGATTTAACCCACCTTAAAAACGGTTAATTTAAATAAGTTATTACCAAATTCACAATATTTTGAACCCAAAAATAGAAAATATTGATGTCAAATTATTTTGGAACAAGACAAAAATGGAACTGATTAAACAGAGTCATGTTCGATGCAAACACAGCATATAAAAAGATGTAAAAATGACTGGGATGCTGTATAAAATTTAACTTTTTAAAACATGCAATGTCTAGACATGTTGTATTTATTATTGGTGCTTCTTATCTTGTTCTGAAATATAGCAAAATCTATGTAAAAATATTTGGATCCAATAACTAAAGCACAAAAAAGAGTCTGTAGAAATAATTAATGACACTGATTTCTAACTAATATATTAAAATGTGGAGATTTAGTGAGGTTAAAAGTAAAGAAAATTTAATGAGATGTAAATAATTACCGTATTTTCCGCCCTATAAGGCGCACTGCATTATAAGGCGCACCTTCAACAAACGACTATTTGTAAACCTTTTTCCACATATAAGGCGCACCGCATTATAAGGCGCTACCGTAAAGGCTGTTCAACTTTGTCCTCTAACTGTGGCCATCTCGCTTTGTTCCCGCGGAAACTCCCGCGCATCCTCTTGCTTCCTCCACTTCCTCACCATTGATTCATTAATGTTAAACTCTGTCGCTGCGGCCAGAGGTAAGATCTTAAGCCCGACCCAAAATTCGGGTTGGGTCGGGCCTAAAAATGACAATCATTACGTCGGGTCGGGCTTCTCTCTCGCTGACTTTTTTTTTTAAATAAATCTATGTTTATTAAATGTAAACTAAAATGAGCTGTGGGTACTAAACTAAGGAATACTTGTTAAAAAAATAATAATTTGGATAAAACAGAGAAGTAATGTTTTACTACTAAACAGGATCCGCAGAGCCAGCTCATCCTCTGCGCACGTGAACGTCTCGTCTTAATTTGGTAATCCTCTCCTGCGCACGTCTTTATTTTGAACTGCTATCCCCATATGAAGGCGTAAGAAGTTAAGGATAACTAAGTTGTTTTCATACGACACCAAAAAGACTGGCACCTCGACGCTGAGCAGGCATTTAAACAGCTGGACTGATAAAAGTGATGATCGCTATTTTATCATTTGTTTCAAAGACCGTCCCTCCTCTTCGCGCTAAGCAGGCCATCACAGACAAGTGTGTTAGGGGTTCGATTTTTTTTTTTTAATTAAAAAAGCGTGTTCTTGAAAATGTTCCAATTTATAAATTTTCATAAATGATATATTTATAAAATATATCGCGGGCTTGGGTCGGGCTGGATTTTTTTAGGCCCGATCTCACCACTGGCTGTGGCTCTATTCCCGTGTTCCACTGCGTGACCGATCGCCTTGAGTTTAAACTCTGCGGTGTAACAGTGTTTCTTGGTAGAAGCCATTTCTGGGTCTTTACACAAACACACAAATGGAAATGAGACACCCTTTCATATATCCCAGCATGCATCGCGCACTACTTCTTCTACGGGGGAAATGGAGTCGGCGGCTGCTTACCGCAGTTGGACACCTGTTGTAGCTCAATATTAATCCATATATAGGGCACTCCTGGTTAAAAGGCGCATCATGGACTTTAGAGAAAATTTAAGGTTTTTAGGTGCGCCTTAAAGTGCGAAAAATACGGTACGTAACTCTTATCGTTCAAAGACTTTTTACACAAAAAACTTACAATATTAGCAGGTCACTGATGTTTGCATTGGGAAAGTTTAGAACAAACATTAAGTCGCAATGTGCCTGCTTTTCGTCAAAAACATAATTTTATATTCCAATGTTGATAGATTTACATAAAAAAAGACACTAAAAATCCCACATCCAAAACAGAGTGTGTTCACAACAAAATCCATGGCCAAGAGTAACTTGGCATTTCAACACTATCCGAATCCTGGCCGTGAGAGCTTGCAAATTAATTAAAAACTATTTTAGGTATGTTTTTGATACAGCAATGACATTTATGGTAGAAAACTCATTTTAAACCTCTTTAAAAACTCATTTTAAAAATTAAAATGACAACTGCTTCAAAAATATACTTTGTTGTAGCTGTATTTAAATATTATTTTAGTTCAGAGCGAGTTGTGTTGGTTGCGTGTTCTGTATAGGCTGACAAAAGTAAGGAGCATCAATCCAATCCTGTTTTAGGAAAAGGCTTGGACCTATAGTAATAGGTATTTTTCTTTCGTCAACCAAAAAAAAAAAAAAAAAAGACCATGCCCATCTATTTTGTTCTTGATATCCAAGGTCCTCATGTCTGCTTCAAATGAGACTCACTGAGCTGATTGTGATGTCCTTCTCAGAGAGCTCCTGACGATGACGAGCCATCATCTCTTTTAGCTCCAGTTCCTTCATTATTTTTTCCTTCTCCAGGTCTGAGTACTGCTCTTCAGCGATAGAACGAGCCAGCTGCTCTGAGTCAGCTTTGGTCAGCGTGATCTCCAGCTGAGCTGCCAGCGAGTCTCTGAAAACGTTCAGAAACACCAGATTAAACAAGTTCCTGAAATAAAAACTAAAAATTTACCACCAAGATTTCTTAGACTAAAAGCACCTCTCCTCCTGCAAATCCTGCAGAGACTGCTGCACCTCTTTGTAGAGCTTGTTCCTTTCCTCACACTCCTCCTTCAGCTCTCGAACCTGAGTCTTATAAAGAGTCTGCAGGATAAACAGCAGATCAATTTTTCTTTCTGTTATAATTTAACACCTCGAAATGATTTATTTGATGACATAAAACAATCTGTGCCAAGTTAACTTGCAAAAATAAATCAAAAGAAGTCTAGGCCGGATTAATGTGAAACTGATGTAATCTGTGTTGTGCTGTTTTTAAATAAGGACTATGGTGCTATATTTAGTTTGATGATGATAAATAAACCATTCTTACAGAGAAATACTGCTCGGCCTCTAACTGGTCCTGTAATTCTTTCATTTGGCCATCGGTGTCTTGTCTTTCTCTGTGAGCAATCAATGAAAAACAACAGTTAGAATAAACACAAAATATGATAGAGTATATTTGTTTCTTTGAAGGAGATTTACTTGCGCAGTTCTTGGTTTTGCTTCTCCAGACTGCGTTTTATGTCCAGCAGGTGATTAGTTTCCTGCTTCAGTTGTTTCTCTGACGTCCTCAGGACGTTAACCGTTTGGTTCTGTGACTTCAGATCGTTCAGGGTCAGGTTACGCTTCTGGGTCTCCTGCTCGATCTTAAGCGTCAAGTTTTTTACCTAAAACACAAAGTGAATACAGAAAGGAGAAGTTAGTGTGCAGGGCAATTCAGCTGACTTTCTGTCGGTCTGTCCAGTGGGACTCGGGGTCTTTTAGCGCAAAAGTCTTAACTCAAGCTACCTTGGTTTTTCTGTAAAGGCCAAACTTTCCAATGTAAATATCTACAAAAAAGGCACTTAATTACATTATAATTGTTTTCCTGCTGCTCCAAAAGCTTCATTTCACTGTCCTCGTTTGAGGTTCTTTCCACATGAGTCTTCTTTTCCCCCCATCTCTTACAATTTATGCACAGCTTTTCTTAGAATTACACAATAATCCAAGCACTCTAAACCACCTTTTATTTTTATTCACCTTGCATGAAAGCTGGCATAAAAAGACTTTACACTAAGGAAGCTTAAATAAATGAGGTTCTGGTCTTTCTCCTAGATCCTCCTCATCCTGCAAACAAAACTGTTTGGATTGCTGATCTGTTTTTTTGGGGTTGCCACCCACAGCTGATGGTCTTGGGTGAGCATAGGAATGTAGAAATTCTGGTAAATTCAGGGCTTTGCCTTTACGCTCGGCTTCTTCACTTTTACAGAGTAAAAATGCTTCCCCTCACAGACGAAAAATTCTAAATCATCACTTAAAGATCCCATATTGGTCAATTTTTAAAATTCAGTTTTTCTAAGCATGTTTATGAGATGTATTGTTTTAAACACAGAGTGCAATATTCTGTAGTTGTAAAATTTTTCTCATATCTTTAACGTCACATCTTGTTCTGTGACGTTATCTTTGCTGCTCATGCAATCATTTGTAAACACAAACAAGCAGAGATGTCGTCCCCTCACCTCCTCAGTAAGGAGGTCCTTGTGTCTCCGGAGCTCGTCCAGCTTCTGTAAGGCCTGTTTGTAGTCACAGTCCATCATGCTGCTGTGCTTCTCCTGCTCTAGTATTCTGTTCTCCAGCCTCTGTTTGGCCGAACGCTCCTCTGCTAGTTTCTGCTCCATTTCTGTATTTGAAGGAAGATAATAAATCTTTCACCAGATCCACTCCAGACTCTGCCTAAAACTTATTGGGATAAATCGTTACCTTTCATGGACTCTGATTTGGCTCCTTCTATGGTCACTTTGATTTTGCTCTTGTCTGCAAGCAGAGACCTGGTAGTTTTATGAGAAGCCTCCTCTTGTTCCAGTTCCTGCTGCAGAACTTTCAGCTTGTAGGTCAGATCAATTTCCTTGTTGCTCATCTCCTGCAGGATGAAAATAGACATAAAGAAACAAAAGAATATGGTTTCAGAAAAAAAGTATTTAAAGTTGAAGCAAAATAAAAAGCAAAGAGGAGTTGTGACATTATTGTTTGGTGTCTGATTATATTTGACCTTCTCCAGATCAGTAAGTTTCTCCTGGAGTTGCCTCTTCTCGGTCTCACTTTTGGACAACATCTGTCTCTGTTGGCGAGCCTCATCCTCAAGACCGGAAATACGTCCTGAAAAACCAAATCAGAATTACATTTAAGAAATTACAGAAAAAAGACAAAACACACTAAAAATTAGATGCTTCTAAAATTTCCTTTTTCTCTTTATGATGCTGAAGTCTTGACAAAACAAACATTTTTTTTTGTTTGCCAATTGTGGTTTCAGTCACAGTTTAATCTGTTAATCCCACAACTACAGTTTAACAAGGCAGAAAGTAGTGGGGCTTCGTGTTAATTTCAGCTAAATCACATAATAGGTTTAACAGCACAGCAGACTTTTGCCTGATTATAATTAAATAGTCAATCTGGCTGGTGTGCCAATCCCAAACTTACTGTGTAAAAATGATTTTTTTTTTGTAAAATGAAATCAGTAAATGAGTAAAATCCAGAACCTGATTAGTTATTGTCTAAGATATCGTAATGTGTTCTGTTTGGGACACCCACCCATCAGGTCGCTGATAGTTTCAGAACCCTGGCTGTGCTCCCTCCTCTCCGTCTCCAGTGCTGCTTGCAGGCTGATGCATTCCTTCTCCAGGCTGAGCTTGCTCCGTTCCAGCATGCAGCACTTGTCCTGCAGCTCACGAACATTGGCTTCCAGCTGCTGCAGCTGTTTGCTGCTGTCCGTCTGGGATTTACGCAGCCTGGTAGCAGCTTCAGACTCGGCCCGCAGTAACGTGTTGGCCTCCTCTAGCTGGAAGAACAACCATTTAAACTATTTAAGCAGATGTAAAAAGACCCTGAGAAAAGATGAGAGCCAGATCTGGAGGGAGCAGAGATTAAGATGCTCTGATCCTTTTTGGAAGGAGCCAGGATGATTTTTGATATTAAACAAAGAGGAGATGGAGATCAAGAATAAGTTGATCTTCTTCTTGATCCCTCATCTATCAAAGTTGCGTACTTCAAATTTGGGTGTAAAGGAAATGATTGACCGAAACGATGCACTCATTAGGATTTATCAAAATGACACGACTGAATGGTATTGTTGCAAATTAAATGAGCACTGGAATGACAGTAATAATGTAATTTATGATACTGAGAGTCATTGCCACAATCTAGTTATAGTTGTCAGAGATTTCGGAGCATGCCAGTTTAAAAGAAGGCTGACCTGTTTCTGCAGATGGATGTTTTTCTCATTGGAAATCTGTGAATTCTGGTTTCTTCTTTTCATGTCATCCAGCTGGTCTCGTAAGCTGTTTACTGCACAGAGGAACAGAGGTCAGCAAACTGCTACATAAACCATATCATTTTGGTTTTATGATTGTTTCAAATGTGAAACCATAACTGAGATTTTTATCTAATGAACTAAATGAACTAAACTAAAGGGTCTTTCATAAACTGCAACACAATATTGTCCATCTGACTTTAATCCACCTCATGTCTTAAAGGACTGACCAATGCAGATTTTTCTATAAAAGAAATTTGTGAACTTAACCCTTTACCAGGCACATGTTTTGCACCTTTTTTACTTAGGTGGACATGCTTTCAAACTAAAAGGAAATCTAGAATAATCTTGTTTTATAACGTTAGTTCCTATAGAGGCTTTTAGCCATTTTGCCTGACAACTAGTACGGCCGCTTTTGGCCGCTACACCCTGTAAAGGGTTAATAAATAAATAAACCAATCTTAAAACAATAAGCCACATGAAACAAAGCAGCTTTATTCTTTCCAACTTAATTTCCTCCTAAGAGTTCCACACACACATTAAAACCAGGAGTTTTTTTTTTTCTTTCCCGAGAAGGAGACTCTTACTACAGAGATGTTCTTGTGCTAATTGTGTGTTTTTGTCATTGAATGTGTGTGGATGCTTGAGGGATGACTTAGTTGTGAAAGACCAGCAGAGGGTGCTGTTACCCACTGTTAAGTGTTTCACTGCCACCTTATTATTCAGAAATATGGCATCAATGTTCTGTTTGATAATCAGATGTACAAACAAGAAAAAGTCGGCGCAGAGGCATCAAACAATATGCCTTTTTCTGCACTTTATCATCAACTTTATTCATAATGAATGATTGAAGCAGTCATACAGTATGTGTGAGATTTAAAACATTTTTGCCATTATGTTACTTAAATTTATGATGTGGTCTTCTTGTATCATATTCCAAAAACAGGCCAGTGGGTTACTGTAGGTTTTTATCATTAAAGTTCAAAGAACTGTAGTTCACTTGCTTAAGATATGACAATTTAGATTCACATAGAGTTGGCATTGAGTAATTGAGGGCAGTTTAATTAAAATTCTTTTAGTGACTTGCATTCATAAAAGTGTTACGGAAGCACAGACGGCCGAAATGGTTAGCGCCTGCTTTACATTCTGTGAGTGGATAAAAAAAAAAATTGTATCTATACTCTACCTTCGTTCTCAAGGCAGCGCTTCCTGTCGGCCTCGCTCTCCGCCTTACGGTGGCTCTCCAGGCTCTTATGCTGCAGCAGGGCCTTCTCTCTCTCCAGCTGTCTCAGCGTTGACTCCAGGTTCTTCCTGCTGTTCACCTAAAATTACAAAAAAAATCTCGGTCATTCTCACATTATGAGAAACAACTTCTAAAAAAAATTAATCTGAGATTAGGATTTACTCAGCTTGTGCACCTAATGTAATAAATGTGACACTTTTACCTGAAATACGACAGCATATAAATAAAAAGAATAATTCTCAACTTTCAGAAAAAAAAGGTGAGGAGGCTTTTAAAAGGCCAGAAGGAAAAGTGGATCATTAATCCCACAATTAATCACAACAATAGAACCAGAGTAGAATCAATTAAAAATGAGATGTTAACCTCTTCCTCAAGTTCCTTCGCCATCTTTTCTAGACGGCTGGTCGCCGTTCTGTGAAGAGAAGGAATACGATAGTGAAATTACAGCACAGCTAAAAGAATCACATTAAGGAGTTTGTATGTTCTCCCTGTGTATGTGTGGGTTTTCTATAGGTACTCTAGTTTCTTACCACTCTCTAAAAACATGCGTGTTTGGTTGATTGGCCGCTATGTAATCCTCGCTCTGAGTGAGGGAGTGTGTGTGTCTGTGTGTGGCCCCGCAACAGACAGGCGACCTGTTAGGGGTGTATCCTGCCTCTCGACTTAAATCAGACGGGATAGACTCCGGCACTCCACAAATCCCCATTAGGAATAAGCAGTTCAGAAGACGAAACGAAGCAATTATTTAAACTTAATCAAAATCAACTCAAATTTGAACATTCTATGTCTCCCTGAAAGCTGTCTTTGTGCATAAAATCTTCACGTTCAGTTAACTGACGCAAAGCACTTAAGAATGAAAACACTGTTGGGTCGTAAAACAGTAAGATGATGGATTTTTTTGCGAGAAATAAGTCTATGTTTGCACAAATATAAAAATGAGAATATGCATGAAGTCAAGACAACACAGATATAATTGTGGCTAGCCGTTTAATTGTACGGGGGCTTTTTTATTTCTTTTTTATCTTCCAGCACCACTTAGACCCTCCTTTTCAGTTAGAAAAACTCCTGGCAATAAAAAAAGAAAGCTTTTTTTCATAAAACTGATGAAGATTCACATGAACGAGAGATTCTTTTTATTCTGATGCTTTTTCTTGTTGATTTGTTGTTTTATTTACGTATTTTATTTGTGTGACTTTGAAGCACTTTGTTACCCTTTATTTTAAAAGCACTATAGAAACAGTTATTGCTTTCTTTGTTTTACCTGTATTTGTGCTCCAGATCATCTTTGACCTGCTTGTCGTTATTCAGCTGCACCTCCAGGTTTCGCAGTTTCTTCTGAAGAGCTGCTGACTGAAAACAGACATAACGATCAAACAATAATTTTTAGATCTATTCATTTACAAACAAAGTCATGCATTAAGTCCTGCTTCCACGCTGTGTCTCTCAGGTTAAAACCTTGTGTCTCAGTTTTTCTGAGACACAATCCGTTCCGTTCCGTCATCTTCCGCTTGTTCCGGGGTCGGGTCGCAGGGGCAACAGCCTCAAGCGGGCAGCCCAGGCCTCTCTCCCCGGCTGCATCCTCTAGCTCACCTGGAAGGATCTCAAGTCGTTCCCCGGCCAGCTGGGTCCGGGGTCTGCCCCTTGGTCTCCTCCAGGTGGGACGTGCCCAAAACACCCCGCCCGCGAGGCGCTCAGGGGGCATACTGACCAGATGCCCGAACCACCCCATCTGGCTTCTCTCGACCTGGAGGAGATGCGGCTCAACACCGAGCTCCTCCCGGATGGCAGAACTCCTCACCCGATCTCTGAGTGAGAGCCCAGCCACCCTGCAGAGGAAGCTCATTTTGGCCTCTTGTACCCGCAATCTCATTCTTTCGGTCACCACCCACAGCTGGTTACCATGGTGAGGGTTGGAACGTAGATCGACTTGTAAATAGAGAGCTTTGCTTTTCGGCTCAGCTCTCTCTTTACCACGACGGACCAATGCAGCGTCCTAGTAATTGCTGATGCCACACCGATCCGCCTGTCGATCTCCCGCTCCATCCTTCCTCCACTCGTGAACAAGACCCCGAGATACTTAAACTCCTCCCCTTGGGGCAGGACCCTGTCCCTGACCCGCAGGGGGCATTCCACCCTTTTCCGGGCGAGGACCATGGTCTCGGATTTGGAGGCGCTAATTCCCATCCCGGCCGCTTCACACTCGGCAGCAAATTGATCCAGCGAGAGCTGGAGATCACGGACTGATGAAGCCAACAGAACCACATTATCCGCAAAAAGCAGAGATCTGATCCTGAGGTCACCAAACCGGATCCCTCCAACGCCTCGGCTGCGCCTAGATATTCTGTCCATAAAGGTGATGAACAGAATCGGTGACAAAGGGCAGCCTTGGCGGAGTCCAACTCTGATTAATAACTGAGTCCAGTTCTGATTAAAAAGAGAAACTTTTCTACAATTTGATTGCATTAATGTAAGATTTTTGTTGTTGTTACAGATTGAATTATAAAAATGTTTCTTTGCCTGATAAACAATTGAGTAATCTTCACTTTTTGGATTGTATCTCTTTTGTTATAACATTTGTCCAGATGACAAAGAAATCCTTTCATTTTGGACCTAAGTATATTTTGCCCATCCTGAAAGAATCTCTCCTACAAGTTTAGAGGAAAGTTGGACTCCAGTTTTAAAAGTAGCCTGTCCTATTTTAGTTAAACAAAGATATCAGTCATTCCATCAAAGTACAAACTAGTCTGGAACTGTTAGTCATTAAATCAGACATTATTACCTCTCCTTTTGAATTCTCATTAATCACTGACGAATTGTTGGTGGCATTAAACAACCTAAAAAAGCATGAAAACAGAATTATTATGAAAGAAAAAATATTAACACTGAGTTTGTTCAAAACTGAGAAAGAAACAGAAAATTTACTGGTTTTCTTTGAAGTAGGTGAAGCCAACAAAAGGTAACTGGTTTCCAACAAACGCTTTAGGAGTGGGGAAGGTTTCCACGTCGCCTTTATCATCTTCTATTTCATCAAAGTTACTGGTGTCTATGTCGCTGCTCAACTCTGGGACCACCGGCGCCACCGCTAATTAGATCGAGGAGAAGAACAAGATGAAAAGTTTAACATAAAGAATAATTCTTCCTTAAATCATCTTAATTATAAAACTCTCCTGCAGTTTATAGATCTTTTAAAACTCTACAGCAGGGGTCTCAAACTCAATCTACCAGGAACCGCATTAGATTATGACTAGGTAAGTCTGAGCTACATTAGGTTTGCACAAGAAAATAATTAGGAAAAATTGCACAAGAAGTCAAACATTACGCCTGTGCTTGCCGTAGAAATTTGTGACCTTGAACTTTAGTTGCATGGACTTGAAAACCAAATAAATTAATCAATGGCTTGTACTGAGTAACTATGGGCAGTTTAGATAAAATCCCTCTGTGGTTTAGGAGATAGTGCATGGAAAAAAAAAAAAACAAGCAGGTACAAATAGCCTGAGTGAAGAATGCCTCCTCCACATTTGGTGGTCGGAGGCTAAAAATTGATAAAACATGAATAGAGAATAGAAAAAAGACTAAAATAAAAAATAAATAAGTGGCATACTTATTTAGTGCTTTTATTCATAGCAAACGTCAAAAAAATGCAGACCATGAAACACTTTTTATTTTTTTAAGAACTTAAAAAACGTGATGTTTTCAGATAGTTAAACATTACAAAATTGTTTTGTTTAATCAGCATCTTTTAGGAAAGAAAAAAAAAACACTTTGAGAACTGAATAAAATCTCGTCAGTTGCTGATGCTGTAACAATCAAAGCAGGATTTCCATCATTAAAACCTTCATACTAATTCTCCTGGTATCTTTAAATGATATGCAACCTCTTTCAAAACTGGCATGCATTTATACATACATATGTAGAGGAGGAAAACAAGCCGGTGATACTAACTGTCTCTGATGGTGTCGAAGGTCCACTGGTCATTCTTGAAAAAAGGATGTCGTTTAATTTCCTCCACACCATTTCGACCCAATCTCACCTCCCTCAAAACAAAGAGGCCAAAGGTCACAACGGGAAAAATAACAACCATTACAAGGTTATACATAATAAAACAAGCTTTCCTGGAGAGTAAAATTTGATAAAGTGCATCTAAATCAACTGAAATATACTACTAACTAGTATCTGAAATATTAATGAAATGTTATTATACTTTATCAAATCTATACGCATTAAAAGTTTTAGAAAATTTGATCATCAGAAGAAATTTTTAGTGGTTTAAAGAAATTTTATCCACAAAGATAAACAAAGAAAGAAAGAAATTCTCATTTCCTTTGACTCTTACTTCCTACCTGTCAGTGAGGAAAGCACAGATGATATTTTTGGCATTTTCTGAGATTTCCACATCATCCGGGAAATTAAGAGAGTTTTTGTGGTCCATAATTTTACTGTAGGTCCCCACCAGAGAGTCGGCGTAAAATGGTGTGTCACCTAAACATCAATAACAAAACAAAGAGTTGCTTTTAAAATTAAACAGATTTACATTCTGAACCTTTTTGTCTGACAAAAGATCGCTGGAGAGGTCTGTTACTCACCAACAAGCATCTCGAAAATGAAGACACCGACAGACCACCAGTCACACTCCCTCCCGTAGAAACCGTCTCCACCCTGAGATTTTAGAACCTCAGGAGAAATGTAGTCTGGGGTCCCGACCGCAGTGTCGCAGTGCACCATCCCGGTCTGCAACAAACAACAAGCATTATAAAACTAAGTCGTATAAAGCTCTGTAAATTTGAACCGCCCATTTGTCCGCAATCCACATTTGGTCCACATTATTGAATAAAATGACTTTTAAATGGTGCAAAATCGAAGTTGAATCAAAGCACAAGATGTAAGAAAAAAAGTTTGATTTTTTTATTGAGTTTTGCTTTATAAACTATTTTAGGAAATAGAAAGAAATTAACTGAATTACAAGAAATAAAATGAGTTTTTTATCACAAAAAGTTTTATTGGCAGTGTAATAACTTTACTTTGTAAACATCAAGGGTTTCTATCTTTTGCTTGATCTCGGCTCCTTTTTAAAATACTTACAGTTCAGATATTTGTTTTAAATATACTTGCCACCAAGTTTGGATACCACAGATAAATTAGTATAAGTAATAATGTGCCAAAAAGTGTCATAAAAATGTCCAACAAAAATCTGATTACAGATCAGATATTCTTATGTAAAAAACAAATGTTTTAAAGGTTTTATTTCCTTTATTTACACTTTCAAAATAACAAAAGCAAAATAATAGCATCTGCAAAAGTTTGGAGTGAAGAGCTTGTACAACCGCTTGAAAAGTATGAACGCTTGTAAACACTTTTCGTAGCAGCTGAGAGTCTGTCTATTTTTGGCTCCTTTTGCTTTACAAAATTGTTCAAAAATTTTGAAGATTTCTGGTCCGTCTGCACTGCACTATTGATAGATTTTTAATTAGGTCAAGAGAGTGTGAAGATCATGCCAAAATCTTCATGTTTTGCCTTTTGATAAATTCCACTGTGGATTTTGATGCAGATCCAGTCTTTCTCTAACTGCAGCTTTTTCACAGATTACTATCATATAGTTCAAAATTAATTAAATTATATTTTCTGCTTATTTGAGAAGTGTTCCCTGTGTCAATGGTGATTGATCCACTCCCAAGCTTAACAACAGAAGGGTTTCTTTTTGTTTTGTTTTTTGTGACATTTTTTTATCATAAAATTCTGTACCCTTTTTTCTCCAAACATGACTTTGCTCATTTTGACCTGAGTTTTATTTTAATCTCATCAGTGCACAGAACTTGTTCTTAAAATACAAAAGGTTTTTATTTTTGTTCATTTGCAAACTTCAAACGCTAGTTTTTTGTGGTGAGGAAGTTTTTTTCTGATGACTCTTCCATGAAGACCATATTTGCACAAGTAACTATTCAGAATGAAAATGAGTAGCACAATTTCAGTCAAGTCTTCCAGAAAATTCTGCCATCAAACTTTGGTTTAAATTTGCTCGTCAGGGCAAGCTCTGGTGAGTCTGGTCATTTGAAACCTTTGAGGTTGACACCACCTGATCTTTCTAGACAATGATTGAGCACAATCGTTGACACAGCCAGATCTCAGCCTTTTAAAGGAGGCAGTATTACGTGTTAACTTGCTTTTGTTTAGTTTACTAGCACTTTGATTATAACACTTATGTAACAAACTTGCAGTTTTAGCCCACCTGTTACCCATTCTGATGGCAGGATGTAACTTACAGAGTCCATCTTCATGCATGTGCCGAAGTCGGCCAGTTTCAGGTGTCCGTGTTTGTCTAGCAGCATATTGTCCGGCTTGACGTCGCGGTGGATGAAACCCATCGAGTGAATGGCATCCAGCGCCATCACCACTTCTGCCGTGTAGAATTTCGCCCATTTCTCAGGCACGTCGTAGGTGCTGGTGAGGTTGACCAGATCACCGCCCGGCATGTACTCCATCACCATGTAGAGGTAGTGCTCATCTTGGAAGGCACAGCACAACTAAACACAAACAAAAAGCCCTTTTATACAAAGGAAGTTATTATTTGTGCGCACAAAACCCCACAATAAGTCAATTCCAAAGCATCACAACCTGTTTCAATGATGAATGGACGAGGTCTGTGTGGTAACTATGTTGAAGCACTGATATGAATAAGGGTTTAAAATGTGTTGCCCTCATGTTATCTAAATTTATTAATTGAGCTAATTGTATGAACAGTAGAGTTAAAGAATTCAAATGTAGTCAAAATTAAAAAAAACACAATGTCTTACAAACTTTTCAGAAACAGAAATACTTTATTGATCCCAAATGTGGAAAATTTTACCTGCATACTTAAGACTAGAAATCTAAAAATCAAATTAGAAGATGTTACCTGCACAACCCAGGGACTGTTAGCAAACGCCATAATGTCTCTCTCTTCCCAAAAGAATGCTGAGTCCGAGCGCTTGATCATCTCAAACTTACTCAGCAACTTCAGAGCGTAAACTTTCTGGGAGACTTTATGCCTAACCTGCAGGGTGATAGGGAACACAAGAGCAT
Organism: Neostethus bicornis; assembly: GCA_902685375.1. Taxonomy (NCBI): domain Eukaryota; kingdom Metazoa; phylum Chordata; class Actinopteri; order Atheriniformes; family Phallostethidae; genus Neostethus; species Neostethus bicornis. The sequence goes on from LR738552.1 coordinate 4,888,943, forward strand.
CATTTTGTTTTCTATTATGGAAAACGTCGAGTTTGTAGGTACTTCTAGGCCTAAAGGATATTAATTGAACCTGATTTGGTTTGAAAAAAATTACAAGTCAACATGAATTTTTTTTCTTTTTTAAAAAAAGCTTGACAATATTTGTAAATATTACAATGATTCATAAAGATTAGAAAGAATTAGCACCATAAAATGCCAGATCTGCAGTGTCAAACATTTTACCTCCATCCTTTTAAAGGCTGAACATCAGCAGTAAAAAAAATATTCTATACATTTATTCTGAACATTGTGTCTCTGCTAAAAAAAAGAAAAAGTGATAAAATACTTCCAAAGCCATCACAAAACTCACCAGCTGGACTTCACCAAACGCCCCTCGACCAATAATTTTCACTTTATCAAAATCCTCAGACTTCACCTGGAGGTCTCGTAGTTCCCCGATTACTTTCTCATCTGGAACAAAAGTTCACACATCAAGTCAACATGATGACGATCTCCTCTGCAAGCATGCCGGATATATAAATACTTACATCTATTTAAGAAGGTTTCAATGTTCTTGTTCTTGCGGAGAGCCGGATAGTCCAGGTCTAAGGCCAGAGCATTTATAGAGTCCTTTAAACACATAAAAGGTTAACTCAGTAAGAAAAAAAACAATAAATCTTTTGAATAGTGTGAATATATTTTATAAACCAGGAAGTATTTGTACACAGTTGCTTGTGTTTATCTCTCCTTCAGGACTGATAGTTGGAGTCAGAATGTTCTCTCTCCATCTTTCTCTGAATATTTTTATAGCTCTCTGACTCATCAGCAGCAGAAGCATTGGTCGCTTACATAACAAAGTGAGTATCAACACCATAGAAGAGAGCATATTCATCACCGGGCGTTTAACTAGTTTGCGACAATTAATTATGACTGAAAAATGCCAAAATGGAAAGAAGAAGGTGAAAACTGGAGGAATATTTCACAATTTAAATTTCATTATTTGTTTATTTACAGTATTCACTGTGGTGAAAACTCCCAAATCAATCTTCTTCTTTCGGCATTTCCCTTCAGGGGTCACCACAGCAAGTCAGTTTCTTCCATCTAACCCTATCTGCTGCTTCATGTCTTCCTTCACTGTATCCATGAACCTCCTCTTTGGTCTTCCTCTAGTCCTCTTTCCTGGTGGTTCCAAATCCAGCATCCTTCTTCTGATGTACTCTCTCTCTCTCCTCTGCACATGTCCAAACCATCTCAGTCTGGCCTCTCTGACTTTATCTCCAAAACCTCTAACATGTGCTGTTCCTCTGATCCTGTCCATCCTGGTCACTCCCAGAGAGATCCTCAGCATCTTCATCTCTGCTACCTCCATCTCTGTTTTCTGTCTTTTCCTCAGTGGCACTGTCTCTAGACCAATCAGCATGGCCGCTCTCACCACGGTTTTGTACACTTTCCCTTTCATTTTGAAAACTCAAAATCAATGAAATTTTGCAAAACTCCCTGATGTGCAACTTCATCCAAAAGCTGAAACCTTCCCAACAAAACTGTGTGTTAAATTTTTTTCCTGTCAGTTTACTGATTTTTTTTCCCCCTTTTGATGGGAGTGAAAGCACACCGCAGAATTACTTGTGTTTAAACTATCAGCCTTAGCAGTTTCTCACATTTATTCACAAGGAAGAACACTCCAACATACATTCCTGTATTCAGCTATGAAAGTTTAGGCAAAAATGTTTCTTTGGTGACAAATTAAATGTCAAGCTTTTTTTTGTAAATCTGAATTCCTTGATACTTCATTGAATACCAAAATATTTTCCAACTTTTTTTGAGATAGCCTTTTATCCAAGATATGCTTTGTGAACTTGTTGTTTTTGATAGGAAAGATTGTCGATTCAAAGGGTTACAGGAACAAGTCGGTGCCAAGGAGACAAAATATATGCTTCTGCTTGCCATATGTCATAAACTTTATCAGTTCATCTGCAGTTGGTATCAAGTCTCTGAGGGTGGAGACATAAAATTAATGTTTATATCAGCCCATGATTTGTGAGGTTATGCCTCTTTATGATGATGTTGTAATCTACTAGCATAAGGTTGCATATATGGTGACCTAAAATCTAAAAAAATATATTTTTAATTGCAATTAGAAAAGGGCTTGCACAAAAAAAATTACCTTTAGTTTGCAACTAAAAAATTCTTGTAAAACCCTTAAAGGGTTTGTTTGATAAAGTTAGAGATAATACGTTTTATTGGTTCTTAGTCACTGACCAATGACTTCATTTCTAAAAGGATTTACTCTGTTTTCTTTCTGACCACTGAACAAAATAAACTCTCCCACAGCCAGCAGGTCCGACTGAAACCCACTAGCTTTGCTTAAAGAATCCAATTTCACTCCGCCCAACCTGACTGACCACATTCACAAAAAGATGCACTTCAAAAATAGCAGTTAAGACCCCAGTGACTCATTTCCTCCCTGCTGTCCTCGTTGTGACATTTGTTAGTTAACATGATCAGCATTGGTGGGTTTTATTTTAACAAGTCATATTTCTGCAAAAACCACTTCCGCAGAGCACAGCTGATGATGATGTGCATGCTTTCCTACCAACGAGCAGTTGATTATTTGAGACTTAAAATCATTAAATGTAAGACATTGTGTCATATTTGTCGATTCAGAAGTTTTTTGGGGGTTTTTTTCGTAGCAGTTTTCAGCTTTTTCCTGTAACTAGCAGATGTTTTACAAACATATTTTGTGCAATAAACAAAGATAAAGTTTTGTAGAAATATGCCTTTAAAGGTTGTGAGGATGTGGTCACTTTGCAGTTGTCTGACCCAGGGCAATGTGGGGAAGCTATTACACCAAGAGAAGACAGACTGGTGCTAACTTCCACTCATCACACTGAAACAAAAGGGAAGTTGTATATCAACTTCTGTCAGCTGTGTACATGCCTGAACGCTCAGTGAGAAGCTTGTAGAAGCTCTGGACAAAGTCGAACGATCGAGGACACAGAAACAGAATACTAAACTAGTTTCTCCTTGACTTCGTATCTGTCTCTCTCTTCTTTATTTTTCACTCATTTGTTTGTTCTTATCAGCTGTTCTTCCTGTTCTTCTCTGCTAAAGTTGAGAGAGCTGAGCACTCTGTTTTATCAACTCAGCTTCACTTCCCCATTAAAGGGCTGACCTCACACAAAACTACTATTTAAGGAAAAAAATACACAAAGCAGTAGGGGCGGTGGGGTGGAGGACTGCCCTGTGTCTTGAGAACACACACTTATTTGCACCAGGATCTCCCCGACATAGCAATACAGGAAACGATCCACCCCACCCCAGGGCTGGCAGATAATTTCAGTGTGTCATGAAGCCAATCTCTGTGTGCAAGTTATTTCCTCTCTAGCTGCTTTAGTCTGCTGCTCAACATTCAACCGTGACTACGAGGAAAGACACGTAGCAGATGACGTGCATGTTATGGGACATTTGTGTAAAGAGCAGCTAAACCCCATATTTGCTGATAAAGTGGCTGCTAGAAGAGACAGAGGTCAGGGATGCACGGTGCAGTGGGCCGCTGGTTTTATCTACTCACCTCTATCATTATGATTGATCTAATCTTAAGATATTTAATAATATTATTAAAATATTAAAAGTTTTTTTTCCTTTCTTTTTTAGGCCTACAAAGTAAAGAGTTTACATGGAGGGTGCAGCAGTCTCTGGCTGAGCGAGACACATTGGCTCCTCCAAGTCTCATGCAGAGGGTGTGAGGGGTTGTTGTGGATCGTGTGCAGTTTGGGCAGCATCCCCATCTGACCTAGAGTCCTCTTGGTCCCTAGAGATCTCGGTCACATTTACTCTTTTTTTTTTTACAAAAAAAAAAAGAGTAACAAAATAAAAGAGTAAATGTCAGAGCAACAAACAAACTAAATCTTACTAGATGTCAAAATCAAACCCATGGTCTGCCTCTTGGTCTCCTCCCGATGGGACGTGCCTGAAACACCTCACCAGCAAGGTGCTTCTGACCAGATGCCCGAACCACCCCATCTGGCTTCTCTCGCTCTGGAGGAGGAGCGGCTTGACACCAGGCTCCTCCCGGAGCTCCAGAGCAATCCCAGAGAAAGCCCAGCCACCCTGCGGAAGAAGCTCATTTCGGCCGCTTGTATCCGCGATCTCATTCTTTCGGTCACCACACACAGCTGGTGACCATATTCAATTCAATTCAATTCAATTTTATTTGTATAGCCCAAAATCACAGAATGTCCGTCTCAATGGGCTTCACAAGAAAAAGAGGAATGTATAAACACAAATACACAACAAGAAAAATAACTAACAAATGCTAACTAAACAAGACTAGCACATTAATGCACTTAGACTCTCCTTCTCGGTGAGGAAAAACTCCTAAAAAACCCATCAGTGGGGAAAAAATAAGAAACCTCATGGGGATCCACGTGAAAGAGAGATCCCTCCCCCGGGACGAGCAAACAATGTGTCAAAGATTATTGTTTAAATATTAGCTTATTCTAATCTACAGCTAAATATCTAAAGAAGTCAATAAATGTTCTTCATCTTGATGGAAACACGGGGGGCTCTTCAGCCCGGAGATGTCAAGTACGGGGATGAGTAGATGTTCTTCATCCTGATGGAAACACTGGGGGACTCCTCAGCCCGGAGATGTCCAGAACGGGGATGAGTAGATGTTCTTCATGCTGATGGAAACACGGGGGACTCCTCAGCCCGGAGATGTCCAGTACGGGGATGAGTAGATGTTCTTCATCCTGATGGAGATACGGGAGACTTCTCAGCCCAGCGATGCCCACGGCAGAGATGAGTAGATGGATTTCGTCCTGATGGAGCGGGGATGAAGAAGCGCGGAGGTCTCCTCGGTGTGGCCATGCCCAGGACAGGAACGCAGAGTCCTGGATGGGGCTCTCTCCCAGAAAGGAGGGAGAGAGGTGGACAACATGTGAATTGTATTGTACCAACTAGCAGTGTAATTCTAAATAAACAGACAATTTAGAACAATGAATGAGATAGAAAGCCAGGGGTTTAGGGTAGAGGGTTAGAGTAGGGGGTACGGGGAAAGAGCCAAGACAGTCTGGCAGAGAATAGTAGATAGAATTAGAGGACAGAACCCCAATGTACCATAGATGAGGGTAGGAACGTAAATCAACTTGTAAATTGAGAGCTTTGCTTTTCAGCTCAGCTCTTTCTTAACCATGACGGACCGATGCAGCGTCCTAGTTATTGCTGATACCGCACAGATCCGCCTGTCGATCTCCTGCTCCATCGTTCCCACACTCGTGAACAAGACCCCGAGATACTTAAACTCTTCCACTTGGGGCCGGACCTTCTTCAAGTTAGTGAGCCTGGGCAGATATCTTCTCAAGTTCTTGATCAATTGTCCCAAATTAAAAATCACGAAAGGTGTTCCCGTGAACACAGATACTGTAAATAAGTCAATTGGCTTCACATGTGTCTAACTTTAGACTGAAAGGAAGATGAGAAAAGAAGTTAAGTGAAAAACTTAAACATAAACACAGTTGTCAGGGAAATAAACATTCCTCAAGAACAAAATGATGTCCTATTAATACTTTAGCATTCCTATGTCTCCTTTAAACACAATGAATCAAGTGCGGGGGAAGGATGAATGCATAAATACATGCTGTCCTGCTGGTAGCAACATCTTTGCAGTGAAAAGGCAGAGACAGTTTCTCTTGTTAGCTTTCACAATAAGCTGCTTTTCAAGTATTTTTAAAAATACTTGCGGGAGCTGGGAGCTCATTTCAAGAAACCAGTATGAAAAAACTCCAAGAACTACTACAACAGAACCAAAAAGAACTGGACACCTTCACAGTAGAAGACACAGACACACTTGATCCAACAGCAGAAATAGACCCAGATGCAAATTTCTTCATAAGTTCTCCTATAAACTGCAAATACTATGAACACAAACTGTTTGAAAGTAATATTAATTTAGAAGGAAAACTATCAATTATACACTTTAATAGCAGAAGTATGCAAGCTAATTTCAGTTTTATTTGTGATTTTCTCAAAGAATTCACTCATCCGTTCAGTATCATTGCAATAACAGAAACATGGTTCAATGAAAACACTCACAGCTATTATGATATGGAAAATTATATAATGATAACAAAGAATAGAGAAAAGAAAACGGGAGGAGGGGTTGCTCTGTATGTCCACACTTCATTAGAACATGTTTTATTATCAAATATGACTGTTGCTATAAATGATGTTATGGAATGTTTAACAATAGAAATCCAAAGAAAAAAGACTAAAAATATTATAGTAAGTGTTGTGTATCGTTCACCAAGTTCAAGTGTTGAGAATTTTATTGAATGGATGGAGAAACTTTATTCTGGTGTGACTCAGAAAACCTTGTACATCTGTGGTGATTACAACCTTGACTTGTTAAACCCAACCAAGCAGAAAAGTATTGATGACTTCATAAACACAATGCATTCTATGTCGCTTATTCCCAGAATAACCAAACCTAGTAGAATAACATCACACAGTGCCACAATAATAGATAACATCTTTAGCAATAACATGGAAAGTCAGATTACAAGTGGACTCTTTATCGCTGACATTACAGATCATTTACCCATCTTCACTGTCTCAGAATCTGATTTTAAAAAACAACCTAAATCTACTGAACCCTTTCTAAAACGAATACTAACTGAAGAAACAATCAACTCTCTCAACAACAGCTTAAGTCAACAGGATTGGACCGGAATTTATGAAGAGACAGATGTTGACAAAGCTTACAATAATTTCTTAAATTTATTTCTGACTCATTATAACAATCACTGTTTCTTAAAGGAAATGAAAGTAAACTATAGATGTGAAAACAAGCCATGGCTGACTAAGGGGATCATAAATGCTTGCAAAAAGAAAAATAACTTGTATAAAATATTCATAAAAACAAAAACCAAAGCAACAGAACAAAGATATAAAAAATACAAAAATAAACTAATAGACATAATTAGAACAAGCAAGCAATTATATTATCGAAGACTGTTGTATGAGAACCAAAATAACATGAAAAAAATGTGGAATGTGTTGAATGCTTTGCTTAAACAAAAAACTAAGAAGTCAGAATATCCAGAGTACTTCAGTACAGAAAATCACAAAGTCAGAAGCAGAATAGATGTGGCAAACTATTTTAATAAATATTTTGTAAATATTGGTCCTGAGTTGGCTTCAAAAATTAACAAAATTGACACCGTGCACTGTAAAAATGATATTGAAAGAAATCCATCTACCATGTTTCTCTCTCCAACAACTGAAAAAGAAGTAATAGATACTGTTAACAGGTGTAAAAGTAAATTATCAAGAGACTGTCATGACATCAGTATGAGATTAATCAAACAGGTCATCGATAACATTGTCAAACCTCTCACACACATTTGTAACTTATCATTTCAATCTGGACAGTTTCCAAAAAAAATGAAAATGGCAAAAATAATTCCTATCTTCAAAAGTGAAGATAAACATGATTTTACCAACTACAGACCGATTTCTCTGTTACCTCAATTCTCAAAAATACTGGAAAAACTGTTCAATACACGCCTGGAAAACTTTATACATAAACATCACATTATCAACGAAGGTCAATATGGATTTACGACAAAAAGAACTACCTCAATGGCTATACTCGACGCAACTGAGGAAATAACAAGTGCGATAGATTGTAAAAAATATGCAATTGGAATTTTTATAGATTTAAAGAAAGCTTTTGATACAATCAATCATGCAATATTACTTAAAAAATTACAAGAACACGGGATAAGGGGAATCGCTGGGGAATGAATACAAAGCTATTTAACGGAAAGAACGCAATATGTGCAAATAGGGTCTACTTCATCCGAGACTCTTAGTATTTCTTGTGGTGTTCCCCAAGGCTCCGTATTGGGACCAAAACTTTTTAATATTTACATAAACGATATTCTTATGGTATCACAGTCGCTAAAACTCATACTGTTTGCAGATGATACATCTATATTCTATAGCAGTCATAATTACAATGAACTTATCAGTACAGTCAATAAGGAGCTCAGCAAAATAAAAAAATGGATGGATATCAATAAATTATCTCTTAATCTGAACAAAACTAAAGTCATGTTCTTTGGAAATACAAAAACAAGCTCCAAACAACCAATTGTAATTGAAAATGTACAAATTGAGACTGTAGACGAAGCAAAATTTTTGGGAATCATCATAGACAATAAACTGTCTTGGAAACCCCACGTCAGACATGTAAAAGCAAAAATATCCAAAAGTCTCTCTATAATAAATAAAATTAAACATCACCTTGATTTCAACTCCTTGCGCACATTGTACTGCTCGATGGTTCTTCCATATCTCACTTATGGTGTTGAAATATGGGGGAATACCTATCAAACGACACTATCACCCTTAACTGTCTTACAGAAAAGAGCACTACGAATTATACATAAAGTTGGTTTTTTGGATCATACCCACAACCTCTTTGCACATTCTAAACTCTTAAAATTTAAAGACCTTTCCCAGTACTACTCAGCAATCACAATGTTTAAAGCATACCACAAACTACTGCCAAAAAGTTTACAAAGTCTATTTAATCTGAATGAAAAATCACATAACCTGAGAGTAATAGGAGACTTTAAACTGCCCAAAGTGAGAACCACTAAAAAAAGCTTTTGCATGTCTGTACGTGGTGTAAAACTCTGGAATAGTCTCAAAAAATCCTCCAAGCAATATCAAAATGTAAATACGTTCAAACTAAACTACAAACATATGATTTGGTCACAGTATATGGAATGTCTAATGTAATTATATCACTGTCTTCTGTTGGAGTGTTTTTTTTTGTTTGTTTGTTTGTTTTTTTTGTGTGTGTTTTTCTTTTGTTTTTTTTGGGTTTTTTTTAATTTTTTTTTTTATTTTTTATTGTGGTGGTGTGGGTAACCAGGTCCGTATCCTTCCATTTTCAGTAATCGTCTTAAGGTTGAAACAATATAAAATTAATTATTTATTGTAAATATGTATCATATGAGCACTGGGGGTGGGGTTAAATAAGTTTTCTTCCCCCCACTCCTTCTTGGACACTAGAAACTTTGATTTGTGCACTTGTTATACCTTCTTATTATTTCTATTGAGTTGCTGTACAAAAAAATGTTTATGTTGATTTGAGAACATGCTACCTTGTCCAAGATAAATAATAAAAAAAAAAAATAAAAAAGCTGGGTCCATCTTATGTAACAATAGCCCACCACATGGTTTAGGTGTTGAAAACAGAAAATAAATCCAGCTTAGAATGATTTGCTGAAGTACATATTCAAAAATTTGAAGACTTCTGGATTCAAAGAGATGCAAATGTGAAATCATTAAACTGTTGAGTGGATTGAGGTTTCACAGGAATAAAATCTACATGCAGCAATGCTAATTAACAATGTGGTAATACATACCAACAAGACCTCGGGGAACATTTCAAACTACTTAGTCAAAACAATTGTTTATGAATATTAAATAAATGAGGAGATTGGGGAATAGTAGGGCAGGAAGAACAGCTCCAACTTAACTGTTCAAGTTATTAGACATAATTTACTCCAGAATGACTGCTTTTTAAGCAAAATTTGACTCTTGACCAAAAGTGGGATTTGTTGCAGGATGTTGGAACATTGGATTTCTTGGGCTTTTTTTCTTAAATACGTATGTGTATACAGTATATGTAATACAAAACAAGTGACCCAACGTGGGAGTTTGAATAGACAAAATAGTTACTACTGACAAGAACCATCTTTATTTCTGACCAATCAGAGATTATGAAACCTAATCCAAACACAACAACCTAAAGGTGCAGTCAGCTTGGACTAGCGTTCAAAGTCAATAACGTCCAGTTCCAATGTATAGTTTCGATGGTATTCCCACGAATCATGTGTTAGGTGTGTAAAATGCAGGAGTTGGAACGTTGTAAACTCAAACACGGCAATAACCAATCATAGACCATGCTTTTCAAAACAAACTGACCACTCCATACAATCCAATCCAAGTGGGAAATTTATTTTTTAATGCCTTCCATTGATACAAATAAAAGTTGTAATATTTATTGAAGTTCTGTGTTTACATCTTAAAATGCCTAATTTTTTTTTTTTTTAGGTTTAGGTTTTATTGAGTTGGAGTGTAAGCAGCCCCAGAATCGACCTAGGTTCTCCTGGTCGAAAGACGTCCCCTAAATTTACAGTTTTATTTAGCAGTTGTAAATGGAAAATTTAAAAAAATAGATTAATCTATTTAGTAAGTTTTTTTGTTGATTCTGTTTTTTACTCTGACTTTAATGATACCATTAAAACGTGTACACTGTTTTTTAAGAACTGATGATATACGTCTTTACTGTTAATCATCCGAACCAAACAGCCACATGAGCATGACAGTAACCCATCTGGGGACTGATAAAAGTTTGTGTTATCAGGATAAGTGAGCATAAATGTATTAGATTTGTCCTTCTATCTTTAGTTTACAGTAATCCAACTGGTGGATTATGGCTTGTTGCTTGGCAACCACTGCAAAATAAAGAGTAGAGGCCATTCGAAGCTCCAAAGAGACAGGAGTTTTATGAGAGCTTCTTTTCTGCTGCTTTTCTTTTCCATTTTATTTACACAACCTGCTGTTGACATTTCAGACTGGTGGCTCCCCCCCTGCCTGCTTCCACTTTTCATCCTCCTGTAAAAGCCACGTGCATCTGCCGGTCAGGAATGTAAAGATTAAACAAAGACACAAAACGATAGAAAATAACTTCATTATTTGGGACAGTTGGATTGCAATTTATAGCATTTATTTCTTTATTCTTTATTTTTAATCTAATCTTTGTTTCTGCGAAATACTTCCTGTGTATGACAGTCTCAACCTTTCCGTATTTTTCTTTTCCATCTCTTCTGTCCCCCAAACCTTAAGCTCATTCTGGTCTCTTTATGCCTACACAGAAAACATAGAGCACAGCTCTGCGCTTTAAAAGGACTCAGGAGAAAGTTAATGTTTTGATTAAATTCCAGCTGTTTTAAAAATAGTTGTCTGGATAAACGGTGGGCTGGGCGATGCGAGGGGACCGTGCCAGGCATGGCCCGTAAACTCTGCAAGAGACACAACAGCAGGAATCCGGTGCTCGCAAATAGCACAGCTAATATCTCTGTAGGGAATAAGATAAGTATGTCTTACTCATGTCTTTGACAGATTTCTGTCCCATGCTCTTGTGCCCTTCACATTTTAGGCACCCGGTTTTGTTCTAAAGCACATTTAAGGAAAATACAGAGGGTCACGCTGCATGCACATGCACTGCTGCATGCTACCTGTGTTTCATCCAGCTACCACCAATGAGTCATACTCTATATAATTTGAGCATTATTATGTAAGCTGGAATGTGTGGGTTATACGGTCAGGAAGCCAAGAGGTTTGCTAGTTTCAGTCAGGCAAATACTTCGATCGAACTGCTTCAATTTACTTGAAGAAAATAAAAAAAACACTGAATAAGGTCAAACATCGGGGTAAGAACACAGCTGCTAAAAACAAGGATGACTACAAAATGGTTCAGCTAAACTCTAAGGAAGTAGTATTAATTTAATATCTACAACTGTTAACTGATATTCAAAAATATTTATTTATTTTATCATTTTATAAAATACAGATATGTTCCGTTATCTTCCGTTTACCGGGGCTGGGTTGCGTGGTGGCAACAGCCTCAGACGAAAAGCCCAGACTTCTCTCACCCCAGCTGCATCCTCCAGCTCACCCGGAAGGATCCTGAGTCGTTCCCCGGCCAGCTGTGAGACATAGTCTCTCCAGCGTGTCCAGGGTCCTTCTCGCAGTGGGAGGTGCACAAAACACCTCACCAGCGAGGCACTCGAGGGAGCATCCTGACCAGATGCCTGAACCACCCCATCTGGCTTCTCTCTACCTGGAGGAGGAGCGGCTCGACACCAAGCTCCTGCCGGATGGCAGAGCTCCACACCTGATCTCTGAGTGAGAGCCCAGCCACCCTGCGGAGGAAGATCATTTCAGCCACTTGTATCCGTGATCTCATTCTTTCGGTCACCACCCACAGCTGGTGACCATAGGTGAGGGTTGGAACGTAGATCGACTAATAAATCGAGAGCTTTGCTTTTCGGCTCAACTCTTTCTTAACTATGATGGACAATGCAGCATCCTACTTATTGCTGACGCCGCACCGATTTGCCTGTCGATCTCCCGCTCCATCCTTTCCCCACTTGTGAACAAGACCCCGAGATACTTAAACTCCTCCACTTGGAGAAGGACCCAGACCCTGACCTGCAGGAAGCATTCCTCCCTTTGCCGGGCGATAATATTTATTACCTGTAATTAACGGTGGCATAGGCTTATTTTTTTTTGCAATAATTTTTAAATTTGCCTCTACTGTTTGGAAACAAGCTTATAAAAATGCACATATTTATTAACTGGCTGAGGTTTTCATTTTTGTATAGTGAAAAAAAAAAAAAAATGTTGTTCCGTGCCTTTTCAATCTCTCAAACTTCCTGATTTTGACGATGACAATATATTTCTATTGATTGGAGAACCAATAACGGAATAAGCCAGAAAATACTTTCATGCATTCGCTTTTGAAAACAAATGTCCGAGCCTGTGCATGTGTGTGGGAGTGTGTTTCACCATCAGGTTGAGAATGAATAATGCCACCAGATGGGTTGTTTGTGTGGGAGCCTCAAAGTTCTCCAAAGTTGTATAAAAATCTCAGGTAATAGACTCTATCACAAATCCTACTTGAATATTTATCACCTCTGTAAACAGGAATACAATGTTTTTCTATTTACATAGAAAACATATTTCTTACTAATGTTCAAAACTCAAACACGCATAAGCAGCATCTTTTTTAAACTGGTTTGAATTGAAAATACTTTATTAATCCCCAAAGGGAAATTTGATGCTGCAATGCCTTCCCAGTCTGCTTACATGGTGTAATAGCTGGCGACTGAACAGTTAAAAAAAACAATTCATAATGAGTCCACGAAGTCAGGAGCGTCAACGAGCGTCCCCAGTTCCTCCATCTTGCCAGTCAGCATCCAAATGTTACCCATGACAACCGCAGGGACACTGGGCTCAAAGCGCCTCCTTTTTCATCGTCTCCTTCTCAGATCTGTCAGGACTGCATAGACTCCTCCAGCCACGGTGGATGTTGTTCCGATAGCTAGCTGCTGGTTGAGTCCACACTAACAAAGCGAAATGACTCCATGATCAACAAAACGGAGAGCTAGCCGTTGAAACAAAAAAACGGCTAGCCTAAAAACAGCCGTCTGAAGCAAAACAATGCAGTCTAAAACGACGTCCAAAGAGCGCACAAAGTCACATCTCCAGAACGGGACCAAACATAGGCAAAAGACAAATAGAAACCAAGTGGAAAATATGCAAAAATAGACGACTAGATGCCAAAAAAACAGGAGATACCGCAGCACGCAGCCGCCTGGGGCAGCGCCTTTTAACATTTAACGTTTAGTTTTCCTTTAAAAACATGATTGTCAAAGAAAGTCCTTGTGGTCTGTAAAAGTCAAATCAGTAAAAATGAAAACAATATGAAGAAAATAAATGCAACCATATTCTAATTGAGCAACATTGGTTTCTAGTTTTTAAAGTTTCTAATGAACGAGGATAAGTCAACGTGAAGGAGTAGAATATTATGCCTCCACCTGCCGTTTATCGCAAAATTTTTCAGTTCATCTCCAGTTGGTTTGTAAAGCCAAAGTTTGGGACCTTGACCTTTGGTCGCATGATACTGAATGTTAGTAAAATTTATCTATATAGCTGGTACGTATTAATAACTGAGCGGTTACATTCAAATTTCTTCAGTAGTTTGAGAGTTATCATATTCATAAAAGTGTTATAATGCCTTCATATTTTGTGGTCGGAGACATAAAAAAAAAATAATAATTCTTTAACTTAATAAAACTAATACTAATTGAGAGTGAAATTTTATTTTCTCAATCAGATAAAAAGACTTATCTAATAACAACAAATCAAATGTCACTTTCTCTTTGTGGATTTTGTTTATTTACCATGAATATGTCAAACTAAGAGGTTTTAAAAAGAACAAGCAGAAAGCTTGATTAAAATGGGTACATTTACAACCAACTCCGGGTTTTTTAAAGCCTACAAAAATAAAAACCAAAAGTAAACAGACACAATTTGAGTGGAAAAAAAAAAGAATGATATGTGGCATCAATAAGCTGGAGTCTAACTGTGTAAATCAACTGTGTATTTTAGGATTTGTAACGATGCTGTAAAAAGACACATAAACATAAAAAACACATATATGTCTGCTTGTTTGGGCTTTTTAACAAGAGTTTTGAACATAAATAAATTTTTACTGGGTTTTCGCTGCAGCAAACGCAATAAAATGGTTTACCACAAACATTTAAATCTAATTAGCTCTTAGCTAAGCTGTGTTTAGTGGCAGACTAACATTATTATTCAGTGTCTAATACAGTGAATACATCCTGTTTCAGGGAGTTTAAACTCTTAACCCATAAATAAGAAAAACTTGTTTTTTATGAACTTTATTTGCGGACAACATTGTCCATCAACTATTAGGGTTAGGCACTAACCCTAGTACCTAGGTACCTAGTTAGTACCTAGGTACTAACTAGGTATTAAATAATGTATTTTTCCATTCCGTTCCATCGTCTTGCTGCCAGGTCGCGGGGGCAACAGCCTCAGACGGGGAGCCCAGGCTTCTCTCACCTCAGCTACATCCTCCAGCTCACTCAGAAGGATCCCGAGTCGTTCCCTGGCCAGCTGTGAGACGTAGTATCTCCAGCGGGTGCGAGGTCTGCCCCTTGGTCTACTCCTGGTAGGACATGCCCGAAACACCTCACTAGCAAGGCCCTCGGGAGGCATCCTTACCAGATGCCCAAACTACCCCATCTGGCTTCTCTCAACCTGGAGGAGAGGCTCGACACTGAGCTCCTCCCAGATGGCAGAACTCCTCACCCAATCTCTGAGTGAGAGCCCGGCCACCCTGCAGAGTGTTATTGTGCCACTATCTTCATCATTTTCTTCTTTTTTTTATGATAATCGTTTTTGGTCTCATTAATTTGATAAAACCTATTTAATACAAATTAAATTTCAAATATTGTTGATTTTCATTTTACAAAAAGTTACAAATGGACACTTAATTTGGATAAATTAGTGCTTAATTATTTCATTAACTTATTGGCTTTCTGTGTTCGTCAATTTTCTCTTGCGGGCATAAGTGAACACAGACAATTTCTAATCTCGTGCACTGACATTCTTAAAAAATACAAACTAGCACAAATATCCTTTTCTGTGTGTGAAACAACACACATTATTGATGCTGTTAACTGGAGTCACTGCTGCGAATGGGGTTCTTTTAAATGACCATTATTTATAAAATGTCTGAAAATACAACAGCCACTCAAGACTAAACCCAAATTTTACCTTGAAAACAAACTGTGGAACAATGGATGGAAAAACTGATGATAGATACAGAACAATAGAAGTTACAGACGAAGAAAAAAAAGAGAAGAGAAATCTGTAAAAATTCTTTCAAGCTTAAAGGGAAAAACAACTTTGAGACTAAAACATGTGACCAAATCAAATGTTTTATAGGGCTTTAAAAAGAAAAAACAATGTCATTAAATACACTTGATTAAACTGTATGAGATTGCAATAGAGTTGTAGGATACACCGATATTGAATATCTCATGAGACATCCGTAACTGGGGAAAACGTTGGTGATGGGCGCCAATGTATTTCTGTCTGAAAGCATTCGCCAAGAAAAACACATTTACAAAGTTTTATAAACACAACACCATGTGACCGCACTGCTGAGAGCAGGTAATTCTTCTTCTGAATAGTGGAAGAAAGCAGAAGCAGACCGTTTTCATTTTGTTCATTGTTTTGTTATTCTTCTTCTTCTTCTCCTCTTGGCATTTCCCTTGAGGGGGCACCACACCAAATCAGTTTCTTCCATCTAACCCTATCTGCTGTACCCTCTTTGGTCACACCAACTATCTTCATGTCTTCCTTCACTGTATCCATGAACCTCCTCTTTGGTCTTCCTCTAGTCCTCTTTCCTGGTGGTTCCAAATCCAGCATCCTTCTTCCGATGTACTCTCTCTCTCTCCTCTGCACATGTCCAAACCATCTCAGTCTGGCCTCTCTGACTTTAAAACCTCTAACATGTGCTGTTCCTCTGTTCCTGTCCATCCTGGTCACTCCCAGAGAGATCCTCAGCATCTTCATCTCTGCTACCTCCATCTCTGTTTCCTGTCTTTTCTTCAGTGCCACTGTCTCTAGACCAAACAGCATGGCCATATTACGTTGCATAATATGACTGTTAAAATACTTGGAACAAAATTGTATGAATGAACGTTTTCCAGGAGAGATAGAGGGATCACAAATTAACATTTGCTAACGCTAACAACTTTTTTGTCTTTTGCTTTTTTTAACATAATAGATGGAACATTCTCTCGTTGTAATTCCAATTCTAAAGTGTTAATTACATGCGTTTTGAGCCAATATTTCAATTTTTGAAAGACTACATTTAGATTTCTGTCTATACTCTGCAGCCATAGTTTCTCAAGAGTTTGAGGACAAGTGTTTTATCCAAATCAGACCAGGGTTTTAACCACAAGAACATTTTCCAGAAGCTCTGTGTCTTAGGAGGTACGTTGCCAGATCCCTTTCATTACCAGTGCAGGAGCCAGGCTAATTTGAGTAGCAGAGGATTTTTACTTCTCAGAAAAAAAAAACCTGACATGGAGGTAATGCTTTGGAGATGACTCACAACCACGGGGGTGGGCTTTGTAGGGTCAACTACAAAATTTTCCAAGTTATTTTCACTCGTCATAACTCATTAGACGTGTTGAATTGTTGTGAATACAACATTGAAACTCAGATGTTCACGCTTGTTAAGCTGTGAGGCATTAATCACAAAAACCTATCATAAATCTAGAAATGTGACTTTTTAAAACAACATTTTCTGTCGTGTGGTGGCTAAAGCACAAACTAAACATCCAAAACAAATAGAATTTATAACGTTTAATGTTTAACTACATGTGCAAAGGTCAAAAATGCCCAAAGTGGGTCAACAAGGAGGTTAGTTCTAACTTTTTCTGGTTAGGTGTGAAACTTTACAAAGTCACAATATTGATTGCACTTGTCTCAATGCTGTAAAAATACAAATTTAATAATAAAATTAACTTTTTAAATAACTACAAATGTAATCTAATGCCTGTTATTTTGTTTTTTTTATTTCATAACTGACTCGTTCTGTGTAAAATAACCAAACCAAAGGGTTCACATGCAGGTGTTCATTAAAAATTGTAATAAATGGGTGAAAGAATTGTGTAAATTATCACAAATTATGAAGATATTAGCCTAAATGTCAAAATATCTGTTGGGAAAAGCGAGTTTTCTAGCACTAAAGGTGTCCAATAAGTAGATAGCAGAGAGTGCAACGGTCCTTACGATGGCTCTACAATTATAGTTCTAAATATTGTCGTTTTTGATGACATTGAAACAATTTCATAAAAACTTAAATCAACATTGACGGAGAGATTTTCAAAAGAATTTTCAGACAGAAAACTGATGAAATCCATTTTGAAATAAGAATGTTACATAATAAAATGTAGAAAAAGTGAAACACGAGGATAGTTTTTGGATGCCCTGTATATGTTCTGTTCTGTCATCTTCTGCTCATCCGGGGGCGGGTCGCGGGGGCAACAGCCTCAGACAGGGAGCCCAGGCTTCTCTCACTTCGGCTGCATCCTCCTGCTCACCCGGAAGGATCCCGAGTCGTTCCACAGCCAGCTGTGAGACATAGTCTCTCCAGCAGGTCCGGGGTCTGCCTCTTGGTCTCCTCCTGGTGGGACGTGGCTGAAACACCTCATCAGCGGCGCTCGGGGGGCATCCTGACCAGACGCCCAAACCACCCCATCTGAATAGTTTTTAGATGCCCTGTATATGTTGAACAAAGAAATCACTTTCTTATAATCTGAATCATTTTTAAAGTTGAACAATAAATACATTTTTTAAAACTTGGATGTTTCAACTATTCAAGCCCAGCATCACAAAAATGCTCCTCCTCCTTTCGGCATTTCCTTTCAGGGGTTGCCACAGCAAGTCTGCTTGTCCTGCATCCTCTTCGGTCACACAAACTATCTTCATGCCCTCCTTCACTGCATCCTAGGCCTTTCTCTAGGCCTCCTACCTGGCAGTTCCTCTCTCCTCTGCACATGTCCAAACCACCTCAGTCTGGTCTCTTTCCAACTTTATCTCCAAAACCATAGTTCCAATTATTTAACAAATCATTTATTTTGCAGCTGCTGTAGATAAATATGGATCATTTTGGTGAAGGGAAAAGCCAAAAAAAAAGGGCATATTTTGACTTGGTTATCTCACATACTGAAAGTGTGTGAGAATCTCTGGTTTGAATAGTTACTCCTGATTTACCAAAACTAGAAGCTTCATGACTTACAAGGTATGTATCTCACATGCCGGGTGTCATTTAATGGAGTGAAGCCCAAAAAACAAGAAAAGAAGAGGAGGCCTCACTAGAGGAGGTGTGGAGCAGAGGGTTTGTTTTCAAGGAAAAAAATTGCCCGGGCCACGGTCCCTAGTGCCTTATAAGGCAGTGTTTCTATCCAGCAAGCAAAATGAAGCTGGGAGAAAGCCGAGTGCCCGGACGAGGAAAAGCAGACTGACTCTGGGAGAACACAGCGTGCAGGGGTTGTCCCCACAGAGCTGCTCTGTGACGAAGAGTTCAACTGGAGCAATACATGATGGGGCTACAAATGATCAGATGGAGGGAAACACAGAGTAGAGATGTAACAGGATAACGTTTTTAACGTAGAAAAGAGATTTCGTTCGTTTAGGTGGTCAGTGCATCAAGTATAGCTAGATTGCTGCAATGTGACTGCTGTGTGTCTAACAAACCAGAAAGACAGAGTATTAAAAAAGAGATAAGATTATAAACCAAAATGGAAAACTGCAGTCATTCGAGGGGACTTTGAGCCCCATATTTAGCTGCCAACTATTTACACAATGAGCTCATTTCCTTTAGGATGACAGCAAAGCAACTTAAATGACTTCTAATCAAATGTCTGCTTGGTTTTTGTTTTTAAAAAAAGCCCTGTTTACTTGTCCTTAAATGTTATGCCTGAATTATTAAGGCAGTCGGGGGTGGGATTAGTCCTAGTAAAGTATAACAATACTGAAAAGGGTTACTTATGATGCTTGGTTTCCACTGATGACTACTGACAGACCCCATGAAGTCATTTAGATTACCTCCATGCAGTTTTGGCTTTTTAAAAATTTTTCTGTTTGATATTGCGATATCAATTCAATCCGCAATATTTAACATGTTTTTATATTATTATTAATTAACATACAGTTTTGTAACAAATGATAAATGCTAAACACCAAAAACGTATTAATTGAATTGAAAATACTTTATTAATCCCCGAAGAGAAATTTGGTGCTGCGATGTTACCACCTCGATGCCTTCCCGGTCCGCTTACATGGTGTAAAAGCTGGAAACTGAACAGTTAAAAAACAGTCCATGATGAATCTACGAAGTCAGGCTTCAATGAAGCACACCAAGTGGATCCTCCACATCCCTACTGGGTCAGAACGAGCGTCCCCAGTTCCTCCATCTTGCCAGCGAGCGTCCGGATGTTACCTATGACAATCGCAGGGACACTGGGCTCAAAGCGCCTCCTTTCTGATCGTCTCCTTCTCAGTTCTATCGGGACTGCATAGACTCCTCCTGGATCTTGTTCCGAGAGCTAGCTGCTGGTTGAGTCCACGCTCACAAGGCGAAATAACTCCATGACCAACAAATCGGAGAGTTAGCCGTTGAAATCAAAAAACGGCTAGCCTAAAAACAGTCGTCTGAAGCAAAACAGTGCAGTCCAAAACGACGTCCAAAGAGTCACATCTCCAGAACGGGATCAAACACAAGCAAAAGACAAACAGAAACCGAGAGGAAAAAATGCAAAAATAGACGACCAGACGCCAAAAAAAGAGAAGACACGCTCGGGGCAGCACCTTTTTTAACGGGGTTTTTGTGACTTTGTGGGATTCTTCTTATCTGATAGTACAGTATACACAATTTGTATATTTTGCTAGTTCAGAAATACAATAAAAAAAGAAAGAGAGCTTTCACAAATTTTGATCTGGTCTCACTTTTTGAAACTGTGAATTCCCTCTTCCTCTCGCCCCCCACTTTGTCTTGTCTTGGTGTAGTTACACAAAATTAGCATTCCATGTTCAGACCGAAGGGCGGCATGGTGGCGCAGTGGTTGGCACAGTGGCCTCACAGCAAGAAGGTTGTGGGTTCGAGGCTTGGAACGCTGTCCTTTTTGTGTGGAGTTTGCATGTTCTCTCTGTGTCTGCGTGAGTTTCCTTTAGGTACTCCGGTTTCCTCCCACCCTCCAAAGACATACATGCTAGGTTGATTGGCCGGTGCCAAATCGCCCCTAGGAATGTGTGTGTATGTGGATGGTTGTATGTGTGTGGCCCCCGCGACAGACTGGCGACCTGTTCGGGGTGCACCCTGCCCTTCGCCTTAAATTAACTAGGATAGGATCCGGCACCCCCGTAACCCCTTAATGGATAGACGGATAGGAAGGTGATGACTGTTCAGACCGAGCATGAGCAGAGCGTGTGAATCGCTGCAAAAAAAACCAAAAAAAACAATCCCAGCTTACTTTAGAATGTGAGCGAGGTGGAAAAGAAATGGCTTGGCAAAAAACTACAATGACGTTCGAATAGCATCCGAATACTGGACAGGAGAAAATGGAAATAAATAAAACAGAAACCGCTTCTATTCAATTTGAATAGAATAAAGGAAGAAAATGGAGTTTTTTTACAATTAGCTGATTAAAATTGTTGCCGTGCAGCCTCACTTTTTCTGTAGGTTAGCTGCATGTTGTGATGGTTCACTGCCAACAGATGCCAACTTCTGTTTACTTGTTTTAAATGTGGGGTTGACATGAACGATTTGTCATTTTTAGTGGTTAAAGAAAATACAGCTAAAATATCAAAACATCTTTGTATTTACTTCTTTTTGCCAATTAGTATTAAATAAACTAAATTAAAGCTTAAACTGATGTGATTTTTATTTAGCTGTTCCCATGCCAACCACATATGATGGATTATTCAATAAACATAAGGCCATAAGCAATTATCAAAGGCATTTCAAGCATGTCTGTTTTTATTTTACCTGCAAAAAAAAAAAAAAAAGGATCAGAGCGTGCAGTGTTTGAATTCCACCCTGACAAGCTAAACTTCTGAGACCCAGCAGCAGCGAGGTTGCTAAAAATGGAAAACTGTTTTTTTTTTCTCCTACGCAGGCTTCCCACTCAACTTTTGTCTCCAACTCAACACCTCTTTCTTTTCTGTTCATGTCCAGAAGTAAACACCACAAAAGTTTTCAGCTATTTGTTTGACAAAAGACTTTTAAAGACGGCGACAGGACGTGGAAATGTCCTGTGGTTGATGGACCTATAAATAAGGAGGTGAGTGGTAATGTTTTGAACATCAACAAGCCAGAGAAGTTGTCCTGCATTGCATCTTTGGAGGGTTCAGAAAATCTAACCCAATCTGAATCACTGATTTACTGATGTTTGAAAATATCCTGTATCCATGGAGATGTAAATCAGGGTGACATCAATCTTAAGATTGTTATGAATCCAGCTGTCCTCAAACCAAAACCTGGTAAATCCTTTGGAAAATAGTCCGTAACCAGTTTGAAGTGCGATTCATTTTAGGAATTTGGGATCTTCTTTCCTATTTAAGTCATAAATTTTAAAATATAAACTGTTGTAGAGGGAGGATTTTTCCACTGAATTGTGCAACTAAAAGCTCATTGGCTACATCCACCGAACTTACACAGAGTGGACACATTTTTATACTTTACTAAATTGAATAAAAACAAATTAAGCTATAAAACTTGTCACATTGAGAAGCGCCACTGGTATCAGTTCCGTTGTCTTCCGCTTATCCAGGGGCCGGGTCACAGGGGCAACAGCCTCAGGCTTCTCTCACCATGGCTGCATCCTCCAGCTCACCTGGAAGGATCCTGAAGGTTCCCCAGCCAGCTGTGAGACATAGTCTCCCCAGAGGGTTAGGGGTCTGCCGCTTGGTCTCCTGCTGGTGAGACCTACTAAAAACATCTCACCAGCGAAGCATTCGGAGGTATCCTAACCAGATGCTCGAACCTCCTCATCTGGCTTCTCTTGACCTGAAGGAGCAACAACTCTACTCCAAGTTCCTCACTTTGTCTCTGAGCGAGAGCCCAGCCACCCTTTGGAGGAAGCTCATTTCGGCCACTTGTATCTGTGATCTCTTTTTTTCGGTCATCCTCAGCTGGTGACCATACATGAGTCGGACTGTAAATCAAGAGCTTTGCACTTCGGCTCAGCTCTTTCTTTACCTGGACGGATCAATGCAGCATCCAAATTGTTGTGGACGCCGCACCGATCCACTAAATAGTCAAACATAAACAGTATTTAGTAACTATAAAATATGTTAATGTCATCTTTTGACGCAAATGCCTCTATTTAGAAGTAAATACAGCTGTTTTCTTTAGATTTAAGAGTTAAAAAGCAAAGCAGATTAGATCTTTAGGTAACAAATCCTTTGCTTATGGGGTAAATTTGTGCATTTTAGAAGCTAATTGTGACTAAGCACTCAAATAGTTCTCCTGTTTTGATCATTATCCCTATTTAAAGTACTTATCCTTTTATTTTAGAAAGATTACAGCAGACATAATCCATGTTTAAAAATGCTCCACAGGTGGTGGAAATCACCCTATTATCAAAAAAAAAGTTACCCAGGAAATATTAGTCTGTCTGATCATACCAAGAACATTCTACACACGTTAATCCTAATCTGCAGACATGCTTCAAAGAGCCCCAAACTGCACTGTCTGCAATGAGTCTTAACTTTTAATCAGGCCTGTCTCAACTACATCCACCAGATCATCAGTCTTACAAGTAATCAGATGTTTCATACAAAGTCTGCAAACATTTTTTTGCATTTTAGTGTTAATCTATGAGTTGATTTGAATCCACTTGACTTACCAGTAAACTTTCCAAGTTTATAGCAGATCTGGGGTCTCTGATCATGTCCTCCAATTTTTTCAGCTTGTTTTCCATCCTCTTCTCTGCTCCCAGAGACATGATTGAAGTGTTGATTTAAATCTATTAAAGAAGTTGACATGGAAGTCCTCTTTGTTCCTGGACTGGTAGGCCTTGTGGAGCAGCCTTGGGCATTCAGCCCACCCAAACACACTCCAATAAGAAAAAAAAAAATCACAACAAAAAAAAGAAAAAAAAAAGAGGGGGAAGACTAGGGAGGGAAGGAGGGAAAAAAGGGAAAGAATTCCAAAAAATTAAAGCAGCAACTTTTTTCTTCTTAAACAACTTTGGTTGAAGTTTAAATTTGAAGATAGCAGCAACAGGGCGTTTTCTTCAAACCCTCTCCTCCCCTTTCCTTTTCTTAGGGTTTTTTCTCTTTTCAGGAAAAAAAAATGCTTTGAGTTTGTAGTTTTTAGAGAGAATTCCGTGTGAGTTTTATTCCATTAACAGGAAGCAGAAGGTCCGTTAGTTGTAGTTTATCAGAAAGAGGAATAATGTCGCTTCTCCCGCGCTGAATTTTTAATAAACACTAACTCGCTTCCTCAGTTTCTTCTCGCATTTTCCTCTTTTTCTCTTCCTGGTTTGTTCACATTCCCGGTTACAGCCGCCAAAATTCATCTAGGTTTTTTTCTGTCCAGCGAGGAGAGAGGGAAAAAAAAAACTCCGACAAATTACATTTTTCACTGTACGCACATCTACACACACTCATACACACTCACAGTCTCTCCTCCCACTTCCAGTGACCTGAAGAACTTCATTTCCCACAATGCACCTGTCCTCCACATTTCCATTCAAAAGCTTGAGGTTATGATTTTTATGATTCTTTCTACTTCTTTTCATTCATATAATGTGTGATCAAAAATGTATTTATTTATTTATTTATTTTAATCTTGACTGAATAAATTAATTTCCAATGCAAACACTTTACAATAACTCACAGATAACCTGGATCATGCAATTTATCACATTTGATCTCCTTTATGCACATTCTGCACTGCTTGTTAATAAAAATTAAAATTATATCTCTCTTAACATTATCCTTTTTTTATTTTGTACGTGTGTAATTTTTAATGGAAGATTGATTTTAACTTATTATTGTTCAATAATCTGTATTTTTATTCTTTTTATTATTATTTATTTGTTCTGTTCAGAACTTAGCACAACATTTGAGAGTGTTTATTCCCATGTTGTGAATCCATTTTTCAAATATGTACATATATGAAGGTATCAGAGATGAAGATGCTGAGGATCTCTCTGAGAGTGACCAGGATGAACAGGATCAGAGGTCATGTTAGAGGTTTTGGAGATAAAGTCAGAGTGGCCAGACTGAGATGGTTTGGACATGTGCAGAGGAGAGAGAAGAACTGCCAGGCAGGAGGCCTAGAGCAGGTGTTCCCAACCTTTTTTGTCCCATGAGCTACTTTTCAAATAGCAAACCTCCTGAGATCTACCAGTCCGGTGGCCAATCAACCTAACATGCATGTTTTTGGAGGTTAGGAGGAAACCGGAATGGCCAGAAAAAACCATGCATACACATAGGAGAACATGCAAACTCCACACAGAAAGACCAGTGTTCCAAGCCTAGTACCACCCAGGACTCGGACCTCGACCTTCTTGTTGTGAGGGCCATTGTACTGACCACTGTTAACACCTTCAAGCCCACAAAAAAATGGTTAGTCTTCTAAACCGCCCATTCCTACCAGGTTTGCAGGGGGTGCCCGAAGCCTATCCCGGCTGACTCAATGCAAGAAGCAGGATACACTTCAAACAGGTCGCCAGTCTGCTGCGGGGACATACACACACTACCATCCACACTCATTCCTATGGGCAATTTCATAGTGGCTAATTAGCCTAACGTCTATGTTTTTGGATGCTGGGTGGAAACTGGAAAAAACTCACACATACATGGGGAGAACATGCAAACTCCACACAGACCATTGTACTACCCTCTGTTAACACCTTCCAGCCCAAAAAAATGGTGTTTGATTAAAAATAATTTTAAGTCAGAATTTGACAGTTGATTGATAACTATTTTCACTGTACGGTCATAATTAGGATCAGGATTCTCTTCTCACCCTCCAAGGGTGCTGTGATTCTCCATTCAAGCCAGGTTCCTAACTTAACATTAGTATTTTTATTAGTTTTTATATGTGTATATTGCAACCGTTAAGTAGCAAGCTTAGGAACAAGATCCTGGCAATTAACAGCTATGCCCTGACAGTAACCAGATACCCTTCTGGGATAATAGGCTGACCAAATGCTCATTATGCATAGACAGTTCCACCCTGAACCAGTTCCTCAGAGACAATACACTGACTTCAAAATCGAGGGCAAAGGACAAGTGAGCCTCAAAACCTCCATTGAAGATCAAACATTCAGGTTCCATAAATCCATCAGATAGATGGCCCAGGAGACGAAGCACATTGTGAAAACCTCAGACAATATTAAGTAGAGGTAAAGCTGTTGGAAAAACCCTTGTGTAAAGAAACTAAAAAAAAAAATTGACCACTAACAGATACCTTTCAACAATATCTCTGTGGGCAGGATCTAAAGATACCATCTGTTTGTTCAATTCAATTTTATTTGTATAGCCCTAAATCCTAGAATTTCTGTCTCAATGGGTTTCCCATGAAAGATTCAGGAGGAAAAAAAAAAAAAAAGAGGAATGTATAAACACAAATACACAGCAAGACAACTAACTAATAAAGGCTAGCTAGACAATATCAGCACTTTCCTGCCCTTAGAACGGGCATGGGCAAACTACGGCCCGCGGGCCACATGTGACCCGTTAAACAGTTTAATCCGGCCCGCCGAACTAGAAAAATAAAAAAAATAAACCATGTTAGTTTAATTTTTTCTCGATTTTCTTGGGGTTTTTTTTATGTTCGTCACTAGATGGCGCCAAAGATACAACAACACTGCTCCCATTAAAATGTGTGTCTTTATGATGCGCAAACTTTCAAAATAAACAGTGTACACAGATATGGAAAGCCATCGGGCCCAATACATGCACGTAAAACAAGCATGTTAGACGTTAAAACAAGCAAAATGTTACATCAAGCGCTCAGATTTCGAACCTAACGCCGCCAAATGAACGTCTATAAGCGCTGTCGTACTAGATTTCAGACCTAGCACTGCTAGATTTGAAATTTAACGCTCTTGATGTAACATTTTAGCGCACCATTCTATCGATCTAAACTAGCGGTTACCAAAGAATGCCAGAGGACCTGGACCCAGAGGCGAATCCAGTATTTTCTAAAGGAGGGGGGACACAAAATGAGCACCTATAGTGCTCGCCAGGACAGAGGGGTCTGGGGGCATCCCCCCAAAACCTTTTGGTGCATATTTCAACTGAAGTTTACAATGATTAAAGTTGTGAGAACAATTTTTTTTTTGACGACCTAGAGGGAGTGGGGGCACCCCCCACTGCCCGGGTTCGACCCGCTTGTTAAATGTTGGAACTCAATGTGAACCGCGAGTCAAAAATTTTGCCCACCCCGGCCTTAGACTCTCCTTCACGGTGAGGAAAAACTTCTAAAAAAAAAAACCATCAGTGGGGAAAAAAAATGAGAAAATGAGGGGGTCCACATGAAAGAGGGATCTCTCCCCGGGACGAGCATCCAATATGTCGAAGACTACCGTTTAAAAATTTTGCTTATTCTACTCTACAGCTAAATATCTAAAGAAGTCAATAGATGTTCTTCATCCTGATGGAAACATGGGGGACTCCTCAGCCCGGAGATGTCCAGGACGGGGATGAGTAGATGGATTACATCCTGATGAAAATGAGATGATGATGGTTTGTTCTTGTTGTTGTATGAGTGGATTCCCATCATAGATTTTAAGGCCTTCTCTACAGGCCTAAAAATTGAACATGAGAAAAGTTGAGATGAACGCAGTGGTCTTTAATAAGTCAAAGAGAAAGAAAATGTTTGGAATACAACAGTGGCACCATGTGACAGAAACTCACACATTTACAGCCGAGTCTCCCACTTAGGAAAAGTGACCAGTCTGGAAAAACATCAGACTTCTTCGTTCAGAGAAAAAAGCCAATTGAAACAATAGCATGTATTTTATTTTCTCAAAATCCATCTGAATTTAATCCAACCTTTTCTAATTTTCTGAATGCAGAATTTAGACTACAGAAGTTTCAATATTTAATGAGATATTACAGCACAAAAAATTTCCCAAAGATCCCATTTCTAATTTTTGCTTAGCATCTTTAACGTAGACATCTCTTTTGCATATCTCTAATACTTATTAAATATTTAAATATGTGTTATTCCGTTCTGTCGTCTTCCGCTTATCCGAGGCCGGGTTGCGGGTGCAACAGCCTCAGACAGGAAGCCCAGGCCTCTCACCCCAGCTGCATCCTCCAGCTCACCCAAAAGGATCCCGAGTTGTTCCCCTGCCAACTGTGAGACATAGTGTCTCCAGCTGATCCGAGGACTGCCTCTTGGTCTCCTCCCGGTGGGATGTGCCCGAAAAACATCACCAGCGAGGAGCTCAGAGAGCACCTCATTTGGCTTCTATCAAACTGGAGGAGGAGGTTGAAAGAACCTCTGCTCCTTCCGGATGGCAGAGCTCCTCACCCAATCTCTCAGTGAGAGCCCAGCCACCCTGCGGAGGAAGCTCATTTCGGCTGCTTGTTTCCGCGATCTCATTCTTTCGGTCACCACCCACAGCTGGTGACCATAGGTGAGGGTTGGAACGTAGATTGACTTGTAAATCGAGAGCTTTGCTTTTCGGCTCAGCTCTCTATTTACCACGACGGACTGATGCAGCATCCTAGTTACTGCTGACGCTGCACCAACCCACCAGTATGGATATATTAATATAACATATACAAATATGTGTTACAAGGTATAAAAATATATATTTTAATCTTTTAACTGAAAGGTCTCATTAAATTGTAAGTAACGACAGGTTTATTTAAAATCTTTTTTAAGGACAAAAGTACTTTTTTGATCATTTTTAGTTCAGACTTTGCATCAATTTTTCAGATTGTAGTTTGTTAAGACACCCAAAGCTGATCAATAATTCATTAAACACTCTGACAAGTGTTGTGTCAACATGTTGCAACCAATGTAGAGAAGCTCGTATGACTTTTTAAGTTCAAGTTTCAAGTTCAAGTTATTTTTTTTTTGTCCAGAAATTTGGTTGTTAAAAAAGAAATTTATGAAACCTGTCTTTTAATATTCTTGTTTGTTGCACAGTGTGCCATTAAACTGGTAAAGAATAGTTTTAACTTAAAACTAGTTGAATTGGAATATTTATATATATATTTATCTGAACTTGTTCTCTGGTCATCAGTTTATTAAGAATGAACTGAACTCATATGTAATATTCTTCTATGTATGATTTAAAGATGGATATTCAGGTCCCATGGGGGCGCTGGCCTAGTGGTAGAGTTGCCACCTTTTGACCGGGAAAACCTGGGTCGATTCTGTTGTGTAGGAGAGGGAATGAGGAGGATCCAAATGCAGGTTTAACAGTTTATTAAGTGTTGAACAAAGGAATCCACAGCAGAGAGATAACGGCTTCAGGCAGTGCTGGATGGCCAAGAGGAAGGGCTGAAGGTTCCTGTGAGGAGAATAAGAAAATTAGTCTGATATCAAAATTTGACTCAGCTTAGAGGTGGTCAGTTTACCACTAGAATCGTTGAAGACCTGACAGAGACTGTGGGTGACACCAGGTCTTTTATAGCCACCGGTAAGTCTGTGCAGCTGGGAGCAATCAGCCAATCCTCTCGTTAGAAGCCATCCAGCACCTGTGAGTTTTGGGGTAGAAACAAAAAACAAGCAGGCCTAAAAGGCCTCACACCACAGTACCCCCCCCTCTACGGACGCCACCTGGCGGACCACCAGGCCTGTCCGGAAAGCGGCGGTGAAAGTCCCGGACCAAGCCAGGGTCCAGGATCGCTGAACGGGGCACCCAGCACCGTTCCTCCGGGCCATAACCCTCCCAGTCCACGAGGTACTGTAGACCCCGACCTCGGCGACGAACATCCAAAAGACGGTTGACCGTGTACGCATCCGAGCCGTCGACAAGGCGAGGAGGTGGAGGGGGAGCAGAAGGAGGCTGGAGGGGACTGGTAGAAACCGGTTTGATCTGAGAGACGTGGAACACAGGATGTACCTTCATGGAAGAGGGCAGGGCGAGCTTTACCGAGACCAGGTTGACCAGCCGCAGGATCCGGAAAGGGCCAATGAAGCGGGGTGAAAGCTTGCGAGACTCTGCCCTGAGGGGAATGTTCCTGGTAGACAGAAGGACAGACTGACCAACCTGATATGCTGGGGCTGGCTGACGGTGGCGATTAGCTTGGCGCCGAGCCCGGCCGCAGGCCTGTTGGAGGGCCCTCCTAGTTTTCCTCCAGATCCGACGACACCGTCTGATATGGAGCTGCACCGAAGGGACGGCCAGCTCCTGTTCCTGATCCGGGAACAATGGGGGTTGGTAACCCAGAGAAGCCTCGAACGGGGACAATCCTGTGGAGGAACTAACTTGGGAATTATGGGCATACTCAATCCACGGGAGATGAGACGACCACGTGGACTGGGCAGAGGCCAACACGCACCGTAATGTGGATTCCAGGTGTTGGTTAGCCCGCTCCGACTGGCCGTTGGATTGGGGGTGGAAGCCAGATGACAAGCTGACGGAAGCCCCCAGCGCCTTACAGAAGGACTTCCAAACAGCTGATGTGAATTGCGGACCCCGGTCAGAGACTATGTCCAGAGGGATACCATGCAGACGGAACACATGGGTCACCATGAGCTGGGCAGTCTCCAAGGCTGAAGGGAGTTTAGGAAGAGGCACCAGATGTACAGCTTTGGAGAATCGGTCCACAATCGTGACCACAACAGTGTTACCTTCTGAGGGAGGGAGTCCGGTCACAAAATCCAGTGCGATATGGGACCAGGGACGACTGGGAACCGGTAGGGGATGGAGCAGCCCCGCAGGAGGACGATGAGGGACCTTGCCCCGGGAACAGGCAGAACAGGCAGCGACAAAATTCCTAGTGTCTGCCTCCATCGTTGGCCACCAGAACCGCCGCTGAAGAAGCGCCATTGTACGGCGAATCCCAGGGTGACAGGACCACCGGGATGCATGTGCCCATAGGAGAACCTGGGAGCGGGCAGAGGATGGCACATACGAACGGTTAGCTGGGCCAGTACCTGGGTCCGGATCATGCTGCAGACCATCCCTTATTGCAGTCTCGATCTCCCAAGTGATTGCCCCAATGACGCAGGAGGGGGGTAGAATGGGCTCCGGCTCCGATCTGGACTGATGACCATCATGCAGGCGGGAGAGGGAGTCAGGTTTGGTATTGCGGTTGCCCGGCCTGTAAGTGAGGGTAAAATTAAAGCGTGTAAAGAACAGCTGCCACCGGGCCTGTCGAGAGTTGAGTCTCTTAGCTGCTTGGATGTAAGCGAGGTTTTTGTGGTCTGTCCAGACCACGAATGGGTGTTCTGCGCCCTCGAGCCAGTGCCTCCATTCCTCGAGTGCCAGTTTGACTGCGAGCAGTTCTCTATTCCCCACGTCGTAGTTTTGTTCAGCTGCAGAGAGACGCTTAGAGAAAAAGGCACAGGGATGGAGTTTGCCATCCTCCTGATGGTATTGGGACAGCACAGCACCCACCCCTGAATCCGAGGCATCCACCTCCACAATAAACTGCCTCAAGGGGTCGGGCTGGACCAGAATGGGGGCCGAGGTAAACCTCTTTTTAAGCTCAGTGAATGCACCCTCTGCTTGGGGAGACCAAACGAACGGTCTGGCTGTGGAAGTAAGCTGGGTAAGGGGAAGAGCTACCTGACTGTAATTGCGAATGAAACGCCTGTAAAAATTTGCGAAACCCAGAAATTGTTGTAGTTTGCGACGGGTGTTGGGTCGAGGCCACTCAGCCACCGCGCTAACTTTTTCGGGGTCCGGGCAAACCTGCCCAGCGTGTACAATAAAACCAAGGAAGTTGACGGACTGAGAATGGAACTCGCACTTCTCAGCCTTTACAAACAGACGATTCTCAAGGAGTCGCTGGAGTACCGCACGGACATGGACGATGTGCTCCTCAACAGTGGGCGAAAAAATAAGAATGTCGTCCAGATAAACAAAGACAAAACGATTAAGGAAGTCACGGAGCACATCGTTAATGAATGCCTGGAAGACTGCGGGAGCGTTAGTTAACCCGAAAGGCATGACCAAGTATTCGAATTGGCCCAGGTGGGTGTTGAACGCCGTCTTCCACTCGTCCCCCTCCCGCATTCGGACGAGATGGTAGGCGCAACGCAGATCGAGTTTAGTAAAGACCCGGGCTCCCTGAAGTAGCTCGAACGCCGAATTAATGAGGGGCAACGGGTATTTGTTGCGAACGGTGATGTTATTAAGACCCCGATAATCGACGCACGGACGGAGGGAACCATCCTTCTTACCCACAAAAAAGGACCCCGCTGCTATGGGTGCCGAGGAAGGGCGGATAAGCCCCGACGCCAGGGACTCATTGATGTACTTCTCCATCGCCCCCCTCTCTGGAGCAGACAGATTGTACAGGCGACTGGCGGGTAAGGTTGCCCCAGGGAGGAGGTCGATGGCGCAATCATATGGCCGATGAGGCGGGAGAGATTGTGCCCTCTCCTTACTGAAGACCTCTTTGAGGTCATGATACTCTGCCGGGATAGACGCAACGTCCACCGGGTCGATTGAGCCTACCGTGTCGGAAGAGACGGTTGTCACGGCAGATTGGAGGCAAGTTGCATGGCACTGATTGCTCCACCCGACGATACGCCGGTTTTGCCAGTCGACCTGTGGATTGTGCAACCTAAGCCAGGGGAAACCTAACACAAGGGGTGAGCCGGGTGACGAAATAACGTTAAACGAAAGGTGCTCACGGTGATTACCCGATACCACCATCTCCAACGGGGAGGACTGGTGGGTCACCCTGGTGATAACGTGTCCATCGATCGCCGTGGCATTAATGGGTTCTCCGAGTGGTTGGGACTGGAATCCACACTGACGGAGAAAATCTGCGTCGATGAAGTTGCCGTCGGCCCCGGAATCCACCAACGCTTCGACCGGAAAAGAAGAGGAACAACCAGAGGTTAGTGTCACAAGAATCATAAGCCTAGGGGTACCATGACAACTAGTTGTGCCCACCCGTAACCCTAGGTCTACCGGTGGGCCCCGTCTTTTGGGCGACAAGGGCAAGCTGAGAGTAAGTGACTTCTCGACCCGCAATAGAGACACCTCCCTTCTTTTAGTCTAACCTCTCTTTCCTTTTTGGTTAGATGCATCTGTCCCAACTGCATTGGTTCTGTGGAAGGCTGCTCAGCCTCTTGTGGAACAGATGCAAATGCCCTAGGTGGGGGGCAGACCGAGGAAGGCTGTCGATGGCTGTGAACTGGAGTAGGGTGTAGGGCCCGGGTGGTATTTTCATATCGTTTCTCTCTTTGACGGTTGTCTAACTGTATTGCCAGCGAAATGAGTTCCTCCAATGTGGATGGGGTCCCCCTGCCAGCTAGCTCATCCTTCAGAGGATCATTCAGGGCATTTAGGAACACCCCTCTTAGTGCCTTCTGTCCCCAGCCAGCCTCTACTGCTAGGGTCCGGAATGAGATGGAGAACTCCGCCACAGATAGAGTTCCCTGGGAAAGGTGGAGTAGACGCTGGGAGGCATCTCCAGCCCGGTCCGGCACCTCGAACATGGTTCTGAATAAACTCAGAAAATCAGATGTTGAGCGATCAGCCAGGGGGGCTGCCGCGTCTTCGGCCTCGGCCCACTCCAGTGCCCTGCCCCGAAGAAGACCCACAATGTACAAATTCTTAACTTTGTCTGATTCGAAGGTCCGTGGTCTTAGAGCAAAGACATTTGAACACTGCAAGAGGAACCCACGACATTTCCCCAGGGTTCCATGGAAAGGTTCCGGGTCCGTAATATGGTGGTCCATGAGTGGGCTGGGCATAGCTGAAGGAGGTGCCGAGGCTGTGGACAGAAAAAGAGAACTTAGATTATTTACTTTGTCTGCTAAAGCCTGTAACTGTGTTTTTAATTGAGTATTTTCGTCCATAAGGGCCTTTATGGCCTGTTGTTGTTGTCCCAGGAATATTCCTTGTCGGGTCAGAATCTCTGACACTGAGGGTGATGCAGAACCCGCTGGATCCATTCTGGTCAGGTCTTCTGTTGTGTAGGAGAGGGAATGAGGAGGATCCAAATGCAGGTTTAACAGTTTATTAAGTGTTGAACAAAGGAATCCACAGCAGAGAGATAACGGCTTCAGGCAGTGCTGGATGGCCAAGAGGAAGGGCTGAAGGTTCCTGTGAGGAGAATAAGAAAATTAGTCTGATATCAAAATTTGACTCAGCTTAGAGGTGGTCAGTTTACCACTAGAATCGTTGAAGACCTGACAGAGACTGTGGGTGACACCAGGTCTTTTATAGCCACCGGTAAGTCTGTGCAGCTGGGAGCAATCAGCCAATCCTCTCGTTAGAAGCCATCCAGCACCTGTGAGTTTTGGGGGAGAAACAAAAAACAAGCAGGCCTAAAAGGCCTCACACCACAGATTCCCCCTGGGAAATACATGCACACAAAAAAATTTGAAGATGGATATTCAACCATCTACCTGGGACTTGAACCCATGAACTTCTTGATGTGAGGCCAATGTGCCACCCACTGCATCACCATGCTGCTCGGGGCCCATTCATGCAGCCTTAAATGAAATTTAATGAGTGCTACAAAAAAAGTCCACAAGAGGGAACAAGAGACCATATGTAAAGCAGATTTCTGAATTTGAACCTTCTCAAATTTAAATAGAAATAAACAAAATGCTTATTAGTCACTGATGTTTTTTTAGGAGGAGGTGACTTGAGCGGTCACAGCGACTGTATATCATGTTTATAACTGAATTTGATAATATTTCAAGGTTATTCAACTTGATCAAAGCATATTCATCGTCACATTATTTGTAAAACCCTGACCAGAGGGATAAGTGTGTGTATGTGTGTAGAACTCTACGTTCTACCAGCATTAAAAAGATTAACTTCTTCCCCTTTCGGCAGTTCCTTTCAGGGGTCACCACAGCAAGTCAGTTTCTTCCATCTAACCGTATCTGCTGAATCTTCTTCAGTCACACCAACTATCTTCATGTCTTCCTTCACTGTATCCATGAACCTCCTCTTTGGTCTTCCTCTAGGCCTCTTTCCTGGTGGTTACAAACCCTGCAGCTTTCTTCCGATGTACTCTCGCTCTCTCCTCTGCACATGTCCAAACCATCTCTTGCCTTTCGGACTTTATCTCCAAAACCCTGTCCATCCTGGTCACTCCCAGAGAGATCCTCAGCATCTTCATCTCTGCTACCGCCATCTCTGTTTCCTGTCTTTTCCTCAGTGCCACTGTCGACCAATCAGCATGGCCGGTCTCACCACGGCCATGATGTGGCCGTGGTGAAAGTGTTCGGGAAAGTGTACAAAACCCCGAAAGTGATTTGTACACTTTCCCTTTCATTTTAACTGAAACTCTTCTATCACACGTCACACCTGATACTTTTCTCCACCCATTCCAGCCTGCCTGCACACACTTCATCACCGCTTTTCCACACTCTCCATTGCTCTGGACTGTTGATCCTAAGTACTTAAAATCTTCCACTTTCTTTATCTCTTCTCCCTGTAACCTCACTTTTCCATTTGGATCCCTCTCATTCAAACACATGTACTCTGTTTTACTCTGACTAATCTCCATTCCTCTTCTTTCTAGTGCAAACCTCCACCTCTCCAGCTTTTCCTCCACCTCTTCCGTCCTCTCACTACAGATTAAAAGACAGATTTAAAAAACTAACTTAACTGCAATAATACTCTATTCAGCTGTTTTTTTTTATCCATCTGACCCTTGTTGGTCATAAAAGTTTAACTGATATAACCAAAGCCCAGCTACTTATGAATTATTTACCATTTTAAAATGTGTTTAAACTCTACCTACCTCAGTATTAATAATTAAAACATTGGCTGATGTCCTCTGGCTGTTTTGTGTTTGGGGAATCCGTTTTTTCTTATTCTGTAGGTGTTAAATATTCTCACTTGAATGTCACTCAAAAGTTTGATAGCTGCTTTTTTTGCACATCATTTTATATCTATTTTTTATCAAGTACAATCTGAGGAGGTGTGTGTTAACACGAGGTCAGCAGTTTTATCTGCAACAATTTTTTTGGGGTTGTATTATTCACAGAGGTGTCAAGTAGCGAAGTAAGACTACTTCGTTACCTTACTCAAGTAGAAAATCTCGGTATCTTTACTTTAACGAAGTAATTATTTTTTTGTCTACTTTTTACTTTTACTCACTACTTTTTTATGCAATTATCTGTACTTTTACTTCGTTAATTTTATAAAAAGTAGTTGCTACTTTCTCCATTTTGTCACCGTTAAAAAGCCGCGACTGTTTGTCGGAGTTTGTTTTGTTTTTTTTTATGAACCCTGAATGCATCAAACAAAGGAACAGATGAATGATTGGCTGAAAGGTCCAGTCAATCATTACTTTGGGCCGAGTAGCCCCGCCCACAAACTTTTAAAGCGCAGGTACGTTAGTTTGTGTGTTTAAGACTTGTTGCGGGCTCGGAAATCAAAGTGTTTCTGATGCTGCAACACTGAACTTTGATTGAATTATCTTTTTTTTTTTAAAAAAACAACAGCAAATAAATGTTTTATTATTATTATTTTCAGTCTGCGGTTATTGTAAAAGTCTTTGCTGAAAATGTTGTAGATGGTATTTTTATAAAAATAACTTTGATCTGTGACGCACTATTTTATCTTTAGAAACAAAGCTGATTGAACTGATTAATCCATAAATAGTAGTGGATGAAGTATTTGTGCTTAAAAGCATCCAAAATGTTATTGATTAGTTTATAAAGACTGACTGAGGAGATTAAAAATACACATCGCTTAGATTTTGTATCATGTAGATGTTTGGGTTAACATTAAAAAAACCTTATATGTACACGTAGATATGTATATATATATATATATAAATTTATATATGCCGTCTCCTAAGTCCCGCCCCTACTGGTTTCTTTCTGGGTTTCTTAAAATCTTATTTCCCTGGTTATTTTTACAGTTCTTAAATTTTTAGAAAAAGAATCCAAGGATTTAGCCTCCTGTGTGTTTCCTTCACTCCCACTGCCTTACGAGTGCATGTAAAGGGTGTTATTTTGTCAATGGGCGTGGTTTTACTGGGTGTACGATATTTTTTGTAAAATACAATAATTTTACGTCATTAGTACGATAATCCAGCACCTCCCACCTGGCAACGCTGCCCAGGCTGTATGTGGCACTCCCAACCTTATCAACTTGTTAAAGACTATTCATTATTTCCTCAAAGAACTTTGAAAACTACCTGCCTTCAAGGCTTGAAAAAGCCTTTTGGTCATTTTTTTTTCATTTATTTATTTTTTTTACATTGAGTGTGTTTGTGTCTGCTGAAGTTGGTTAAATTAGGTGATGCAGAGTGAAGCTTGGTAGCTGAAGGGACGTTACATAATGCCCTGCTTATGTTAATACATTTGATTGTGTTCATTAATCAATTTCCAATAAAGATTATTAAGAAATAAATGTTTCTGATTCATAAAGTTTAACACCGAAACACTTTCATTTATTATCATATTTTCTGCTCCTTAAAGCATGTGATAATAGTTAAAAAATATGTTCATACGCTTTTGTTAACAATATTCCTTTTTTTCTGAAAATTACTTTTACTTTTTTACTTTAAGTAGTTTTAAAATAGGTTACTTTTTACTTTTACTTAAGTAGAAAACTTGAGTTGATACTTCTACTTTTACTAAAGTACTTTGTAGTTTTTTAACTCGGTATTTATACTTCTACTTGAGTAGAAAATGTTGGTACTTTTAACACCTCTGATTATTCATTACAATGACATTGTGTTCAATTTGAAATTATATCACAGAAAATTTTGATAATTTTATCTACAAAATGCATTGAAATGTAAAAGTTTTGTTGCAGATGTTGAATTAAAAAGTGTCAGTATCAGATTACATTTGATTAGAACTTGCTGATTTACTCTTTAAAAACCATGTAAATTCTATATGATATTATTTGAATGCATCACAATATAAATTTTTCAACATTGGCCTAGCCCTGCTGGTCCTCCGGTTGAGCCCTGGCTTGGGGGAGTTGGGTCCCTGGGCCCTTGGGGTGAGTGCTCCTGTCTCGGTCCGGGCCTTGACTTTTGACATCTCCGGGGCTCGCCTAGGGCCATGGGGTTGGGATCCGGGATCTGGATGGGCAAGGGCCCGGGTTGCGTGTGTCTCTGCCTCCCTCGTTTCAATCTTTTGGGGCTGGTGAGGATTCGTTGGTCCTAATGAGCACATGGTTCACATCGGCAGCCTGCATGTACTTTCACTCACACTCGCACACTATATCACACTGTTTACTGTCCGCTATGTTCCTTGCTCCCAACCAATATTGTTATAGCTCTGGTAACATGTCTTTGTGTTCAACATCATTTGTTCTAGAAGGTTTTGTTGTGTGTGTCAGTTTTATCACCGGTTTAAACTCTTGTTTGTACTTTTTTTCCCCTCAGACCAGCAGGTTGGTCGTGATTCTGAATACTGCAACTTCAGATTTTCTCTTTATTTTATCCCCCTTTCTTCTTCTTCTGTACCCTATTCCTCTTCTTTTTCACCCCACCCCCCAACCCCTCTCCTCAGTAATCCCTGTCAGGTCCAAAGAAAAAAAAAGAATAAATAAATATAATTTTCAACATTTTTTGTATCATGTCTGCAAATTTTAACGATGTAACAAATAATTGTAGTTTGAAATGTTTGATGTAATTTGATCTGAAATTCATCAGATCAAATTTACCAGACTGAACAAGCTGGTAAAAAAAGCTGGACGTGTGGTTGGCTCACCCCTTGACTGCGTGGAGGAGGTGGCTAGGGACAGAATGAGAGCAAAACTGTCATCAATCACACTAAATCCCTCCCACCCGCTCCATGAACCTGAGGACTATTTAAAGAGCAGTTTAACCAACAGACTCCTGCAACCCCACTGCTCAAAGGAACAGTACAGAAAATCATCTCTGCCATTCTCCATCAAAATATTTAACCTTTCACTTTCAAACCTGTAATTACTTGCCATTCACAACGTTGTATGAGACTGTCTGAATGTAACACTGCAGCACTCAAATTTTCCTTTCCGTCATCTTCCGTATGTTCCGGGGCCACGTCGCGAAGGCAACAGCCTCAAATGGGAAGCCCAGGCTTCTCTCACCCCAGCTGCATCCTCCAGCTCACACGGAAGGATCCCAAGTCGTTCCCCAGCCAGCTGTGAGACGCAGTCTCTCCAGCGGGTCCAGGGTCTGCCCCATGTCTCCTCCCGGTAGGACGTGCCCGAAACAACTCGCCCGCAAGGCACTCGGAGGGCATCCTGCCCAGATGCCCGAACCACCCTATCTGGCTCCTCTCGACCTGGAGGAGGAGCGGCTCGACACCGAGCTCCTCCCGGATGGCAGAGCTCCTCACCCGATATCTGAGTGAGAGCCCAGCCACCCTGCGGAGGAAGCTCATTTCGGCCGCTTGTATCCGCGATCTCATTCTTTCGGTCACCACCCACAGCTGGTGACCATGGGTGAGGATAGGAACGTAGATCGACTTGTAAATCAAGAGCTTTGCTTTTCGGCTAAGCTCTCTCTTTACCATGACGGACCTACAGTGGTGGTCAAAAGTTTACATACACTTGTAAAGAACATAATGTCATGGCTGTCTTGAGTTTCCAGTTATTTCAACAACTCTGATTTTTCTCTGATATAGTGATTGGAACAGATCCTTCTTTGTCACAAAAAACATTCATGAAGTTTGATTCTCTTATGACTTTATTATGGGTAAACTGAAAATGTGACGAAATCAGCTGGGTCAAAAATATACATACAGCAACATGAATGAGCAATTTTGGAGACTTAGAAAGTTGTGTCAATGACATGAGCTTCATAGCATGACCTCTTAACTTCTTGTGAGTGATTATGAGTGACTACAGCTGGTGACTTCTCTGAGGCCATTTAAAAAGGGCTCATTGGATAAAAACACCCACAAATGCTACAATGGGAAAGTCAAAGGAGCTCAGCACAAATTTGAAAAAGAGAATCATTGACTTGAACAAGTCAGGAAAGTCACTTGGAGCCATTTCAAAGCAGCTGCAGGTTCCAAGAGCAACAGTGCAAACAATTGTTTGTAAGTATAAAGTGCATGGCACTGTTTTGTCACTGCCACGATCAGGAATAAAACGCAAGCTGTCACCTGCTGCTGAGAGAAAACTGGTCAGGAGGGTGAAGAGTCAACCCAGGAGCACCAAAAAGCAGATCTGCCAAGAATTAGAAGCTGCTGGAACACAGGTGTCAGTGTCCACAGTCAAGCGTGTTTTGCATCGCCATGGACTGAGAGGTTGCCGTGCAAGAAGGAAGCCCTTGCTCCAAAAGCGGCACCTTAAGGCTCGACTAAAGTTTGCTGCTGATCACATGGACAAAGATAAGACCTTCTGGGGTAAAGTTCTGTGGTCAGATGAAACAAAAATTGAGCTGTTTGGCCACAATGCCCAGCAATATGTTTGGAGGAGAAAAGGTGAGGCCTTTAACCCCAAGAACACCATGTCTACCATCAAGCACGGTGGGCCTGTTTTGCTGCCAATGGAACTGGTGCTTTACAGAGAGTCAATGGAACAATGAAGAAGGAGGATTACCTTCAAATTCTTCAAGAAAACCTGAAGTCATCAGCCCGAAGGTTGGGTCTTGGGCGCAGTTGGGTGTTCCAACAGGACAATGACCCCAAACACACATCAAAAGTGGTAATGTAATGGCTAAATCAGGCTAGAATTAAGGTTTTAGAATGGCCTTCCCAAAGTCCTGACTTAAATCCCATTGGGAACATGTGGATAATGCTGAAGAAACAAGTCCATGTCAGAAAGCCAACAAATTTAACTGAACTGCACCAATTCTGTCAAGAGGAGTGGTCAAAGATTCAACCAGAAACTTGCCAGAAGCTTGTGGATGGCTACCAAAAGCACCTAATTGAAGTAAAAATGGCCAAAGGACATGTAACCAAATATTAGCATTGCTGTATGTATATTTTTGACCCAGCTGATTTCGTCACATTTTCAGTTTACCCATAATAAAGTCATAAAAGACTCAAACTTCATGAATGTTATTGTGACAAAGAAGGATCTGTTCCAATCACTATATCAGAGAAAAATCAGAGTTGTTGAAATAACTGGAAACTCAAAACAGCCATGACATTATGTTCTTTACAAGTGTATGTAAACTTTTGACCACCACTGTATGCAGCGTCCTAGTTATTGCTGATGCCGCACCGATCCGCCTGTCGATCTCCTGCTACATTGTTCCCTCACTCGGGGAGTTTAAACTCCTCCACTCAAATTTCCCTTTGGGGAAAAATAGAGTATATTCAATTTAATTCAATTCAATCAATCTGATTCATGATTGAGGTTTTTTTTTTTGCACTTATAGAGAGAAATGTCTGAAACAATTGTGTGTGCCTCTTATTTATTCGTCTTCATGGGCAGATCACTGAATAAAAACAATACTGTTACAACACAAAAAAGTGGATTATTTTTGTCCAAAGCAGATTTGGCCACATGTTATGTACATCATAAAAAAAAAGTCCTCCTCATTTCAATATTTCCTCCATTTTTAATCATTTAAAAAAAGCATTTAACTGTTTACCGGCCATTTACATCGGAATTAAAATTCAGATCAAATCATCTTTATTTTTTAAAATGATTTCCAAAAGAAAACTTCTCAACAATAAATAATAATACCATAAAATATACACAAAAAAATTGACAGTCCACCACTTAGTAAAACAATGAACAGATTTCTTGTTTAGAGACAAAAAAATTTTGGAGGGTTTTTTTTTTTCTTAGCAAAAAAGTGACGATCCATACAAGTTACAGAAAAGCTGATAATCTATACATTGACACTAGCAAGATAACAAACTGGTTGTTTCTGGTATGTTTCATTCTGTACAAAGAAAATAGTCGTCTTTACAAGCGAGCATCATTGTCTTAACTGTGGGGATTAAATAAGCAAGAGTTAAGGCAACTTTTCTGGTATTTTTGAAACATTTAGGGTCTTTTTTTTTCTGGTGATCATTTCTTTCTATTAAGTTTGAAGATGGTGGTTGCATAATCCAGGCTGGTATTCAAGCCTGTTATCTGTCAAAGAAGGAACGCAAAGGATTTGTCACCAGTCTGGTTGCCATTAGAACGATTTAGAAGTAAGAATTTATCCTCCATGTTTTCAGTGTGTGTGGTTCAGTACAGCAGGTCAGGGTAGAAACATTCATAACTGGATCGTTTCTATAAATCAGCATACCTCTGTCGAATAGAAGAAAAAAGGGCAAAGTATTCGTTTATGTCTAAAGAAAAAGCTTTTCTCGACCGACAGGATTTATAACTGCAGCCTGAATTGTTATGAAAGTGTCCGAGATGCACATTTTAAAAGAAAAGTAACTCTGCCAAAAAGCAAAGCTCTCGATTTACGAGTCGATCTACGTTACTACCCTCACCTATGGTTTTCACCTGTGGGTGATGACCGAAAGAATGAGATCGCGGATACAAGCGGCCGAAATTAGCTACCTCTGCAGGGTGGCTGGGCTCTCACTCAGAGATTGGGTGAGGAGTTCTACCATCCGGGAGGAGCTCGGTGTCGAGCCGCTCCTCCTCCAGGTCAGGAGGAGCCAGATGGGGTGGTTCGGGCATCTGGTCAGAATGCCTCCCGAGTGCCTCGCTGGTGAGGTTTTTCGGGCATGTCCAACCGGGAGGAGACCAAGAGGCAGACACCGGACTCGCTGGAGAGATTATGTCTCACAGCTGGCCGGGGAACGACTCGGGATCCTCGGGATGCAGCTGGGGGAAGAGAAGCCTTGGCTTTCCGTCTGAGACTGTTGCCCTCGCAACCCGGCCCTGGATGAGCAGAAGACGGAACGGAAAGTTACTCTAATTTTAGATCATTTTCTGCTGCAAAAAAAAGCTACGAAAAGTTCTATTTAAAAAAAAGTCAGAAGATTGAAAGTTTGCAGACTTGTTTAAAACAAAATTCATACATTTTATCCTTTTATTTATCTTATAAACCACTTATCCCAGTAAGAGCCCGGAGAGATGCTAAAGAATATCCCAGCAAATTACAAGGAAGAGGCAGGGTGCACCACGATCAGATCACCAATTTGTTGTTCAAGCTTCTAGTTCATTTATGCATGTTTGAGTCATTTGCAAGTTCTATTTTTTACTATTTTTTACTAGTAAAAAAACTGTCTTTTTATTATCTGGATACTATTCAAATGGCAGGATGTTCTTGGCCACAAATTTTGTTCCCCACCCCACCC
The DNA here is from genome assembly GCA_902685375.1 of Neostethus bicornis. Lineage (NCBI taxonomy): Eukaryota > Metazoa > Chordata > Actinopteri > Atheriniformes > Phallostethidae > Neostethus > Neostethus bicornis. The sequence continues at coordinate 4,931,466 of LR738552.1, forward strand.
ACTTTCTAATTTAAGCAAGGTGTGTTTAGCTTGGGCGTTCTACTCTTGCTCTGTCCCTTCTTTTCACAAGAGGTGCCATTTTTATGTAAATGCACAAAAATAAGAATGTGAAAAAAAATTGCGCTAGCTTTGCTAACTTGATCCGCTTTACGCCCTATTTAGGGCTTCAAACTAGATTTACGCTGTGTCGTGCATGCTCCCAGAGCGTGGGACTAAGCGGTGAAAGAGAGGATGGAACAACAGCACAATTCACAACTAAGTGTGAAAGCTACGTGCATATGTACACCATTTTTTAAATTACCGGTATTCTTAATCCGTTCATTTTTTTATATAAAATTTTATTGGCCGAAAATAGTCATTTTTTTGTGAAAAACTTATTAAAGTCCATCCTCACCCAGCTTCTACCGCAAGGCCCAATAAAATCTAAGAAAACCAGGACATTTTTAAGATTTTTTTTTAAAAAAGCTGCTTTCTGAAAACAGGGTGTTGTTTTTTTCCGGTAAAAGTTACAGTAGTCAAGTTTATCTGAACCTCAACACAATCCGTTTTTTTCAAAATGTTTTTCATCATATGGGTTGAAATCAAATATCAAGATGACGTAAGGTTGGTGTTAAAATGAGAACTTGGCAACAAAGTGAAAATAATTATACTTTCGTTTGAATTTTTTGCATTTTATGCTTTTCAAGCACAATTATTACAAATTCATGAATGCATTTTTGACACATTTTAATTAATTAATTATCATTTACTTATCTGACAGTTTGATAAGATTGTGACATTTATTAACGATTGTGACATTTATTTTGATTTGCAGGGAAATAAAATTTGAATAAAACAGTTTTCTTTCAAGTCTATTGTAAACTCATAAAAACATAGCCGCAAAACTCAGTCACCTTCTTATCCGTCTATCCCTTACAGGGGTGTAGGGAGGGGCAGGGCACACCCCAAACAGGTCACCAGTCTATTGCGGGGCCACACAAATACAACCATTCACACACACACACTCATTCCCAGGGGCAATTTGGCACCAGACAGTCAATCTAGTATGGATGTTTTTGGAGAGTGGGATGAAACCGGCAAACTCCATACAGAAAGGACAGTGTTCCAAGCCCCATCCCCACCTGGGACTCGAACCCACAACCTTCCTGCTCTGAGGCCACTATGCTACCCATTGTGCCACCGTGCAGCCAACCACAAAACTTTGCTGGAAAAAGTCTCACTTAACTTTTCAGTTAATAAAATACAATGGATTTTGTGTCTTAACCAGAGCTGGTGTACATGTTCCTTTGGGATTACTCTAAAAACTGGGATTTGGTTTGTACCGCCTCTTAAACATGTTATAATTTAACAATTTTTTGTGGTGTAGCTTTTAAAATCCCCTCATAGATCGCGTGGCTTGCACATCACAAAGCCCTTAAATTGGACGTTTGTCTTTTGGAAGAGACAAACGTCTCTTCCAAAAGACAAATCAACCACTTTTTTTACAGCAAAGAACACTTTGTTCCTATCCCCAAGATGCCAAGTTATTTACCCAAATTACGGCCTTTCACGTTCAGCCCATAAATCATTCTGAGTAAGATAAATGATTGTTGCGCTCTGATATTTTCTATTTTTATAGACTTAAGAGATTAAAAAAAAACTTGACGATTTAAAAAAATGCATATACTTGAAAATATTTTACCCAATCGTAAAAAAAAAAAAAAAAACCTAAACAAAACCAAACAGGACACTAAGAAATAATTACATCGTAAAGCAGTGGCATGAAGTGCTTTGAGTTGCCCCAAAGCTGAGCCCTGGCAAACGTTGGTTGGAGTTCAAACGGCTGACTAATAGGCAGCAGATAGAGTTGCACTGTTCTTATTCTGAGTCAACACCGTGAAATCTCAGCCGGTGTCTCTGCTTACATCTGCCTTCCAGACAGATGTTAAGTTACATTTACAAAGTTTAATTGTAAGAATGAACTTAAAAAGTGGGTGTCATGCAAAAATAAACATTTTGGATGTTTCCACCATGTTTGAACGTTATACCCACATCAAAAAGCTCCAGAAGTAGTTTCCTATTTATTTCATAAATAGGCACCCACAAATTGCAAATTTTTTGGGTGCACAGTTTCAGAATGCCATGGCCAAAAACAACCTGTTGTCCCACAGGTTGGTTTTGGCCATGGGTTTTGTTCTCTACAACGCTTCAACATATTACGACCACACACCCAGTCAGTCACTTTCTTAGCCGTCTATCCCTTGTAGGGTTGCATGGGGTGCCAGAGTTCATCCCGGCTGATTCGAGGCAAAGGGCAGGGTACACCCCGAACAGGTCACCAGTCTGTCGAGGAGCCACACACATACACCCGTACACATGCACACTCATTCCTAACGTAGTGGCCAATCAACCTAACATGCACGTTTTTGGAGGGTGGGAGGAAACCGGAGTACCCAGAGAGAACCCACGTAAACATGGGGAGAGCTCCACACAGATAGGCCAGTGTTGCAAGCCTCGTCCCCACCCAGGACTCAAACCCGGACCTTCTTGGTTGGACCACACAGTAAAAAAAAAAAATCATTTTTTTCAAATAAAGTGAAAATAACTGTATATGAGTCGAATCCAAAATTTTCCAAATAAAGTAGAAATGTTGAGATTAAAATAAAAATGTTGAGAATTCCGTCATTTAAATTACAACAAGAATAATGGTCCTAATTATTTTGCTCCATAATACAAATCAAAATACCAAAAAAAGTGATTAAATCAATCCATTTGCATAGAAAACTGACTTCAATATCAGCGTCCAGTTGTGCAGTCTTTTTATAAACATGCAGGCTTTTTTTGTCCAAATTTTATCTTTAATCTCAACATTTTTACAGTTTTATTTTGAAGACATTTTGTAAGTTTTTTTTTTTTTTGGCCCAAATAAGCTGTCATAATTTTTAAAGTAGTTTTAAAAATTAAAAAGTAAGAATAATGCTCTTTAAATTGTTTTATGATCTCCCTCACTTTTTATTTTCTTACAAAGTGATTTTTTTTCTTTTTTTGGCAATTACAAATGATTTCCTTTACAATTTTAAGTGCTATTTAAAGTTTTTTCTTTGACGTTGAGGTTTTTGGCATGCAATATTAGTGCAACTCTTTCTTTTAAAAGTGATTAGTAAATGTTGTCTTTGACGCTCAGAAAGTCACTTGATCAGATTAAAATGTTGTTTAATGCATCGTAACTGCAGCAACAAGCAGTGCACGAAGCATGACAATAAATCTAGAATAACTCTGTCTCTGTTGTTTGGCTTTAAATATGGAACAAATGGCAAAATAGAAAGCAACGTTTTTTGTCAGCAAATTCAAAACGAATCATTCGGAGCAAGATTGATTTTTGAAGGGGTGAACTTTCATCTGCCATGTTGAAATCCTGCTCGGCCAGTCTAAAATTTTAATGGTAATCCCAAAGGGCATTGGCCTAGTGGTAGAGACACCGACTTTTGACGGTGACAACCTGATTTTAGTCCCGCTAAGCCCAAGCCATCCCTGGGACCACAGAAGAGATACAAAACAGAAAATTAAAACCCTGAAAAGACAAAAAAAACTTTACAATTTCAATGGTAGTATGTGATAGTCCAGGCATGTGCAAACTACGGCCCGCAGGCCACATGCGGCCCGTTGAACATTTTAATCCGGCCCGCCAAGCTAGAAAAAATTACTTAAATAACCTTGTTAGTTTTATTTCCCTGTAATTTTGATGTTTCCTCACTAGATGTCACCAAAAAATACAACAACACTGCTCCCATTAAAATGTGTGTATCTGTGATGTGCCCGCTGTCAAAATAAACAATGTGTACAGATATGGAAAGCCATCGGGCCCAATACACGCACGTAAACAAGCACGTTAGATGTTAAAACAAACAAAATGTCACATCAAGCGCTTAGATTTCAAACCTCGCGCCGCTAAATACACGTTTTAAGCGCTATCGCACTAGATTTCAGACGTAGCGCCGCTAGATTCAAAATTTAATGCTCTTGATGTAACATTTAGCACTTGTTTAAAACCTAGCATGACATTCTATTGATCTAATCTAGCGGTTACCGAATCATACCATCCATCTGATCCTGGACCCAGGGGCGAAGCCAGTATTTTCTAGAGGGAGGGGTACAAAACTGTGGCGCTCGCCAGTATGGACGAGTCTGGGGGCATCCCCTTATTACCTTTTTTGAAAAATAAGTAATTTTTCTGCATTTTGGTGCATATTTTTCCCAACGTTTATAATAATTAAAGTAGTAAGAACACTGTTTTTTGTGGACCTGTTCCGGCCCGCTTGTCAAACGTTAGAAATCAATGTGGCTCGCGAGTCATAAAGTTTGCCCACCCCTGTCATAGATAAAGCATGTAGGGCCAGTAGTAGCTGGGGAGGTTGATGTATCCACATTGACATGCTGTACTGGTGTTTAGGTGGTGGAGAAAACCTTGAGATGATCTCAAACAGCACCTGCAGCTACAGTATCTCCACACCTGGATGTTTAAAACACAGATATCAAAAATGGGAATGATTATGTTTTCCTCTTTATGTAAAAATCCAAGTAAATTTAGTCAAGTTAAAAAGTCAAAAGAGATTTTATGATTCCACCAACGCAGCTTTAGTTTCAACTCTCTAATGGTCTTTTTAAAAGTTGTCAGAATCTTTGCAACCATTGAAAGAAAGACTTAATTCAATTGTCCTTCAGATATTTTGTCATAAACCATACCCTTGTTTTTATGCTTGCCTTGAACAACCACCCATCAGAATAACACTGAACACTTGGTGTCAGGTTGGCAAATTAGAGAAAATAACACTTTGTGAACAAAAAAAATCTTCCACCTGCGGTGCGACATTAAGTTAAACCAAAAAGCATTTCACTGTTTGTACAATTATCACCTCAGGGTTCCTTCACCGAACGCAAAAAAAGCAGCTCTGAATATGTAACAAAGCAAAGTGCCTGATGTTAGAAAATACAAAAAAAAAAAAAAAAAAGGGGTGCTTGCTTTGGAGAAAAGAGGGAGGGTGGATAAAGTTTTTCGGGGCAGTGTGGGCTGAAAGTCTTTAAATGAGGTGAGAAGCAGTGAGAGGGAAGGTTTCCTGTTGCAGGAATGAACCATCTCCACTTTAGAAGTCAGAAAGTCCAGCTGGCCGTGACATCCAGTCTGAATCCGTTTAGTCCTTCTTAGAGAGCCTGTCACACAGAAAAAAAAAGTCTTGTCCGCACATCTTTTCTAGGACTCAAAGGCCATTTGTGGTGCTGGTGGACTGGATGAGGACAACATGTGTTTGGTGGGTATGTGGGTGATTGGATTTACACGTTTGGCCAGAGAGGGAACTTGATGATGGCACTGCAGTCCTCAAAGCATCCATCTGTGAAAAAAAAAAAAAAAGAGTCAGAGTTAGTAGCTCCGTTCGTTCCGTTCCGTCATCTTCCGCTTGTTCCGGGATCGGGTCGTGGGGGCAACAGCCTCAAACAGGCAGCCCAGGCCTCTCTCACCCCGGCTGAATCCTCCAGCTCACCTGGAAGGATCCCAAGTCGTTCCCCGGCCAGCTGTGAGACATAGTCTGTCCAGCGGGTCCGGGGTCTGCCCCTTGGTCTCCTCCCGGTGGTATGTGCCCAAAACACCTTGCCCGCGAGGCGCTTGGGGGGCATCCGGACCAGATGCCCGAACCACCCCATCTGGCTCCTCTCGACCTGGAGGAGGAGCGGCTCGACACCGACCTCCTCCCGGATGGCAGAGCTCCTCACCCAATCTCTGAGTGAGAGCCCAGCCGCCCTGCGGAGGAAGCTCATTTCGGCCGCTTGTACCCTCGATCTCATTCTTTCGGTCACCACCCACAGCTAGTGACCATAGGTGAGGGTAGGAACGTAGATCGACTTGTAAATCGAGAGCTTTGCTTTTTGGCTCAGCTCTCTCTTTACCACGACGAACTGATGCAGCGTCCTAGTTATTGCTGATGCCGCACCGATCCACCTGTTGATCTCCTGTTCCATCCTTCCCCCACTCGTGAACAAGACCCCGAGATACTTAAACTCCTCCACTTGAGGCAGGATCCTGTTAGTAGCGTCACATTTAAATAGAGTTTGTGTCAAACTCACTGCGGTTTTCATAAATTTTAAATTTAAAAACTCTTGCTCGGCTTCAGTCGTTATAAATGAGGCCTCATGAGGTACATACTGTATTTGCTGATCCTCATTAGCCTATCATGAGTTTACTGGCACACGAGGGTAAAATATGCAATATAAGATTAATCTATTTGTATTTTTCACATCAGTAACAATAAACAGCGCAGTGTTAGACGTCGGTGAGATAACCGGGTATCATTTGTTCTCATTTCAGCCGGTTTGCTCTCCGGAGGTCTAACGATGCACAGGGCCTCATTTCCATCTTTTGTCGCTGCTAATTAATCTTATTCAGAGCACTCACCTCATGTTACCACAACTTGAATTGATCTTCAAATTGCTCTTGACTACAATTCCATTTAATTAATAACTCAAGGGGTACATCATTAAAACGAGCATTAACGTGCCGAGTGAATCCTTTGACATGAAAAATACTTCTCATTTTGTTTAAGAGGTTCTGAAACAACCTGCCAGTCACGGCAAAATAATGTGCTAGTTTGCGTCTGATTTAAAAACAGAATATTTAAAAAGACCACATGCGAATTACAATTGAGATTACCTTTTTTGTGCCACTCCAGGTTGCACTTAAATGTGCCTTCTTTCAGCAATTTAACATGACTTCTTGCTCTGTTAATGCTGGTTTGACCTTGACCACAGTCTCTGCTGGAGGTCACATTGTGACTGCAGTTAAATCAAGCTGCATATTGTGTGATTTTGATTAAATGATCAAACTTGTTATTAAATTACAAAAAGCCAAAACTGTCCAAATTTGAGGATTTAAGGACAAACAAAAAGCTTGTTAAAGAGTCTTTCATGGAGTTCAGTGGACACAAGTAAAGAATTTGATTAGCTTTTCTTACTTGGTACTTCGAAAAGTCACTGAGAATTTTTTTTTGAAAAAATTATAATTACAATAGTTAAAAAGGTATTCTTCTTCTTTCGACATTTCCCTTTAGGAAGTCAGTGAGTTTTTTCCATCTAACCCTATCTGCTGCATCCTCTTCGGTCACACCAACTATCTTCATGTCTTCCTTCACTGTATCCATGAACCTCCTCTTTGGTCTTCCTCTAGTCCTCTTTCCTGGTGGTTCCAAATCCAGCATCCTTCTTCTGATGTACTCTCTCTCTCCTCTGCACATGTCCAAACCATCTCAGTCTGGCCTCTCGGACTTTATCTCCAAAACCTCTAACATGTGCTGTTCCTCTGATCCTGTCCATCCTGGTCACTCCCAGAGAGATCCTCAGCATCTTCATCTCTGCTACCTCCATCTCTGTTTCCTGTCTCTTCCTCAGTGACACTGTCTCTAGACCAATCAGCATGGCTGGTCTCATCAAGGTTTTGTACTCTTTACCTTTCATTTTAGCTGAAACACTTCTATCACACATCATACCTGATACTTTTCTCCCCCCGTTCCAGCCTGCCTGCACACGCTTCTTCACCTCTTTTCCACACTCTCCATTGTTCTGGACTCTTGATCCTAAGTACTTAAAATCTAACACCTTACAACTCAGTGATGGACAAGTAGTTAAGACAATCAAAACAGGGTATACACTAATGCCTCTTTTTTAAAATGAATACCAACCACAGAAATTGCTCATCTGAGGCTGAATTAACATAAGTTCATACACTAAGTTCACATTTACTTCTTATGAGAAAATGTACCATTTAAACACTAAAAAAACAAAATATTGCACCTATAATCCATGTAATATTTTCTTGTTTCTTAAAGGATAGTGTCCTTTGAGGTGTCAATTACCCAAAATCTATTTTAGATAATTGCCACCTCGTTGGGTATTACTTACAAAACTGAGCACAAATTATGCAGAAGACAATTTGATGTTTCCGTGGCAACATTGGGAGCAAGAACATAGCAGACAGGAAACAGCGTGACACTGTGTGTATATGGAAGTATAGGTACAAGAACATCAGTGCTGCCAATGTGTACCATGTGCTCATGAGAGGTTTTGAGACAGCTGTGTTCAATAAGGAACACAATAAAAACTTCCAGGACAGCTGTTCTCAAAGATATCATTTTAATATCTCTGGGCCCGATGTCTGAACTCACCTCATTTGTTCTGATTGCGGATTCGCAGACACCTCCTTTTCAGTGGGGGCTCCAGCTCAGGGCTACCAGCTGCTGATAATGGTGCACTGATAGAGCAGGACAAGATGGCTGTCTTGTCAGCGGAAGGCTTTGGCACAGGCTGGATGACAACACAACCTCCAGTTGATAGCAATGGCAGGGCGTAAGCATGCTCTCCTTCCTCCATGTCGAGGTCCAGATCTGGCTTACCTTCCACTTTGTTTATCTTTTCATCTTGCGCTAAACCCCTTTTTACTGTTTCCCTTTCACTGACAGAACAATTGTTCTCTTTCAGTGCCTCGTGCTCCAAGTCACCGTTGGCTGGTCGATCTTCTGGCTCCTCATTTCCTCTAGCCCTGTCTCCATTGTGATCAGGGCAAGACTCAAATGAAGGTGTGAGAAGTGAATGCCACCCTGTGCCATTGACTATTACATTACACATGGCTGCAGGGCTAGCTTGGTACGGGGGGACGGATTGGGTCCGTACTGTACCGGGTAAGGGAATTGTAGTAAGATTGGGGATGGAGTGATTCAGAGAAGGATCAGCTTTGCTGGAAGGGAGGCTGTCACTAAAAGGTGGAGCTGGTGATTCCAGTGTGTTAAGATGTGTAACACCATCGAGTTCACTGCCTCTTGAGAGGAGAGTCCTTTCCCCACCTTCATCCTTTAAGATGGCAGCTGGTGGAGACCTTGATTCAGCTTCTGGCTCCATTTTTATCTGGACCCCAGTTAGCATCCTCTGAATAACCTGCTGTTGGCATGGCTTTTGGCCCACAGTTAAATCAATAACTCCATCAACTAGTCCAGATCCACAGTTGCCTGAGATGTCCTCTGTCTTCACAGTCAAATCCACCAGTGCTGTCCTGCTTCTATCGGAGCGTATCGGAGAAACACGCTCACCACCAGCTGCCTCGCTCTTCTGCTCCCCCCTTTCGCCTCCAGAGGACCCTGGAGAGTGCGGCCTAGAGAATGATGCAACAGAGCCCTCCGGAGTACGGCGGATACCCCCACCACTTTCCTGTTGATTCCTTGAAGTTTTGGAGTTGAATGGAATTGGGATTGGAATGGGAATTGGGACTGGAAGGGGCACTATGACAGGGTAGGGAACTAAGAGGGTTGGTGGGGGTACAAGTGGGACCAAAGATGGCATTCCAAAATTCATCATGGGAGGTACAGGGATGGGGCCATTAGGCATCATATTGACGGGAGGGAACGGTGGTAGACCTGGCATGGGAATGCCATGGTGTGGTGGCATCATTCCAGGGTTGGGATTGGAGGGATGGTGGACATGTGGAGACAGAAGAGGCCTGTGCATGGGGCTTGATGCTGAACCGAGGGTCCTTGAGGGAGGTGGTGGACCAATACCAGGGATGATGGGGTTTGAAAGTGGGCTGTTTGGCCCTCCTGGATGCATAGAAGGGCGGAGAAATGGTGGCCGAATCTGCTGCATCATTTGATGCTCCATGAAGAGAGGGAGTGGCATGGGTCCTCTGGGTGTCATCACCATAGGTGGGCTACCTGAAGGAACTCCAACAGGTGGGTGCAAAGAAGGGAGAGGTGGTGGGGGGAGGGTTGGGCTTTCACGGGGTCTAGGTGTTGGGATTTTGGCCGAAGCAGAGGAGGAGGGGGAGCAGACAGCTGCTGTGTCTGAGGGTGAAGTGGAGCTAGAAGTGGAGGGGGCCAGAGCGGAGGTGCTAGAATGCCCTCCCGGTGAGGGGGCTTTTCGCCGAAGGTCCGTTAATGGTGTTCCCCAAGATTCAGGGGTGAGCAGCTGTACCCCTCCACTGCATTCTGCCTTACCCTCTCCACCCACCCCGTGTCCAGAGTTACACAGCGCACCAGGAAGAGCCGCCTGAGTCTCTTTGTAGAAAATATCCATCTTGTACTGATTCAGACATTTGGCACTGCAGAACTGCAGCCTTCGCTCACCGGCACCAAAGTCCAGGTACTCTTTTGTGTGACGAATATGTTTGCACCAGTCGCACACCTGCAAGAAAACATACAAATACAGCTTAGAACATTTTCACCGATCAACGTCAAAACTACCAGTTGTTTTTTATTGACAACTCATCCTAAAATATTCGGAAATCTAGATAAGTAATATAGATAGAAAAAAATCTTGACTTTGAAATATTCAAGATTGCAAAATCTATGATTTAATGCAAGATATTGTTGCATTAAATTATAGATTTTGCATTTAAATTCATTTTTGTTTGAAGCAAAGACAGACATAAGTTTAAGCCAAATTTTTCACTTTTGGGATATTTTGTAGTTATAAATGAGCTTTTTTGCAAATACTTATGACCCCAAAACTTTGAGATTACACTTGAAGGCACTCCTAAAGAATTTCTTCATCAAGACCAAACTCCAAAACAGTCTCAAAAATGTAAGTATTCCTCATCAAGATGGGTTTTTTTTTAATTATTTACATAAAATGCATCAGTGAGTTTAAACCCTTGTCATCTCAACCTATTTCTCAGTGTGTGTGGTTAAATGAGCTTTTTCATTAAAGCATTTTGTCTTTCAAATAAAAATACATATGTCAGTACCAAACAACTAATAATATCGAACAAACTTTTTAGATTCTATCTAAAATGTATTAAAAAGTCAAACCATTCTAGTGTTTGACCTTCTTTTGAATAAAAGTGACTTACAGCTAAAAAAAAACCCTTAAACATTTCAACTATTGAGAAGCCATTAGAATTGTGCTACCAAAATTTAAGATCCAGGAGAGATTCGTGCCAAAAATACCATTTAAAATCATAATTCTAAGTCTCTAATAAATATAAAATATATCAGTAATGAGTTCAAGTCAAAGAAAAGAAAATATTCTGCTTTCCAAAATGTTTCATATGGGTAATACTTGTACAAGTGGCTGTAAAAGATTGTAATATGACAGATAAAGTCTGATTAACTTATGATGAACGTTTTTTCTTTAATTTACTGGAATATCTACAGTTGATGGTGAAATCATTCTGTGTGTATTGGTGTCTTCTCTTATAGGTGGGTGTAGATCAAGTACAAGAACTGCATAAATGTCATGATCCTCTCTCCTGCCGCCAGAGGGAGCCCTGGATGTTCCTCATCACCCTGATTAGGGACACCTGAGATTGATTTCTGATGCCACACATCTGCGGACCCTGCCATCTATTTAAGGGCAATCATCCCGGACTTCCTCGTCGGGTCATACTATCCTTTCCAGCCAGGTCTTCCTGGTTGCCTGACTAAGAACACGTTCTGACAATAATCTCTTGCCATGCCAGTGAAACTTTTTTTTCCCTTCACAGCAATACTGGACTACCATACTTAAATAAATCATGTTTTCTGTCCTGCAATTGGGACCTCCTCTTTCCACCTGCACAACGCCTCTTGACAGTAACATGCATTCAGCATCTGCAGCAGAGCATCTGTAGGGAAATTTAATTCCCGATTTGACTTGTAAAGGGGGATAAAATTTAGTTTTCTGACCAAGTAGTTGTGTGTACATCTATGTGTGTATGTTACCATCCACGAAAAGACACAAATACTCAGAACAAACTAACCACACACATATCAAATATTGCTTTCTTTTAGCCCCTGCAGTTGTAAGTATCCCAGAACACACTCTTCCCTGAACGCTAGGCACATTTTTCTAAAGGGGAAGAAAATGAATGTGACCCTGGTAGAGCAGATAGCAGTGGGCGAGCCCCGAACATGGCGTTACTCGTCAGGCCACACACAGCTCACTCTGTCAGCTCCGGGAGGAGTGTCAGGTCCTCGCTGGAGATAATTACGGCATTAATCAGTTGTCAGACCCTCCAGCGACATCCATCCATCACACAGACCCTTTGCCCCCCCCTGCTGAATGTTAATAAGTAGAGGAAAGCATGTGGAAGCTGGATAAACTCTTTTAACTCACTGCATCGTGACACCAGTTGATCTAGAAGGATTGAGTATGACAGCTGCAGAAGGTTGGGGAACTCTGAGATGCCGAGGCCGATGTAAAGCAGAATTAAAAGAAATATTCACATGTTTTTCTGCAGCTAAGTTATGGTTTGTTTGGCCACCGAGTACAAGCAGTTGCACTTAGCAATGCATATTTGGTCACTCTCTGGGAGTGACCAGAATGGACAGGATCAGAGGAAAAGCATGTGTTAGAGGTTTTGGAGATAAAGTCAGAGAGGCCAGACTGAGATGGTTTGGACATGTGCAGAGGAGAGAGAGAGAGAAGAAGGATGCTGGGTTTGGAACCACCAGGAAAGAGGCCTAGAGGAAGACCAAAGAGGAGGTTCATGGATACAATGAAGGAAGACATGAAGATAGTTGGTGTGACCAAAGAGGATGCAGGAGATAGGGTTAGATGGAAGAAACTGACTTGCTGTGATGATGACCCCTGAAGGGAAATGCCGACAGAAGAAGAAAATATTTATTCCTTGAAGAAATGAAAACTTGTACAATCTGCATTCAGTCAGTCAGTCATCTTCTTATCCGTCTGTCCCTTTCAAGGTTGCAGGGGTTGCCAGAGCCCATCCCGGCTGATTTAAGGCGAAGGGCAGGGTACACCCCAAACAGGTCGCCAGTCTGTTGGTAGGGCCAAATCTGCATTCATTATCTCAAAATTAATATTTGTAGTATACATTTTTTAAAAACTCGATTTTGATGGATTTATACTCTAAATAAAAGCATAGATTATTTGTATAGATTATTTCAAGTTTCTCAAAGACTTTTTTTTAACACTGCAAGATAATAGGAAAATGTTTTGGTTTGTGAAAAAATCACAAGTCAGATTGTTTTAGAGATTTTAACAGATTATCTAAAAGGACTGAGTTTAGCTGATGGTTTAGTAAAATCTTAAATATCAAAACAATGTAATAAAATCAAGCATGTTCATTTTTATTTAAGAGATTTGATAAGGTAGAGTTTGGGAGTTTTTTGAGTGTTTTTTAAGGTAAATTGAATGAGTCATTAGTTTGTCTTTAATAGCTCCAGATTAAGCCTGAGTCCAGATCAGATGCGTAAAACTCTGAACTGAATGGAAATCCTGAGTATTCGACACGTTTTTACTGCCCATTTAGTCCGATTCAATGAGCCATGACTGAGTAAAAGTCAGAAGGCGCTCTCATAAGTTGAGTTTGATAATGATGGATCCAGGATATTTTAAATAATAAATGTACAGAAATTTCCTCGACTCAGAAAGACAGATGGAGAGCACTTAACGACTTTCTGCACCGTGTGTGAAATTTCACTGCACATTACACTAATGGAGTTGTGCTTTCTCTTTGCCGCTCTCTCCTGCACACAGATGTTTGCAGTTGAACGTAATTACGGTCATTTATTTCCATCGTGGCCAACGAACCAGCGCTGGTGGTGTGCTTCGTCCACTTTGCATTACAACAATTAACGTGCTTCAAACAAGCATCCTCACCTCACCATCTCCTTCATCCTCTTAAACTCTGACCTGGTGACAAGGATGGTAAGATTTATGAATCTCTACAATTAGACATCAGCCAAATTTGGACAATAATTCATTTAAACCAGTTCGGTTGGTGAAGAGCCACTAGAAATGATGAATAAGGTCATTTTTTAAGGGTTAAGAGAGAGGATGAATAACATTTAATTGGTTTAGAGATAAAGAAAAAAGAGGTCGTAGAGAATGAATAGGATATTACGAGGTTATAGACATCCCATAAGATGAGACAGGTTAAGATCATGAAGATAAAGGAGAGAAGGAAGCTTTAAAAAGCTGTAAACTGTCACGATTAAGGATGTGGTTTCTAAAGTGAGACGTAAATGCCTGAGAGATAAAGATGCAGAGGAGGGAGATGGAATTTGAGCAAAATCGACAGGTTTGTAGGGATCGGTAGTCACGTTTCTGATTTGGTCATTATTCAAAAACTCCATTAGTCCATTAGTTATGTTTGAGAAAAGCAGGCAAAACACAGGATGTTGCTAATTGAATCTGGAAACCACATTGTTAATTACACCAAAGATCACACACAACATCAATCCATTTGAACACAAATGTGCATGTCAGTGAAGGGCCGTGCATTCAATCCTCAGACCTTTAGGATTCCTCTATCTGTGACAATCAATAACATCAAAAACCATTGTTTGGTCATTTGAAAAATAGGTTTACAGCCATAAAACAATATTTCTATTCATTCACCTGTGCGTCTATCCGCTACATCATCCCCACTTTCCTGTCAGGACAAAGCCCATCTGCTGCATCCTACCAACATGAACTACATAATGGTAGGTCAGAGGTCTCAAACTCAATTCACAAGAGGCCTTTTGGGATATTTGGTTGTAATAATATGTTAAAAGAATTGAATTGAATGAGCTGCTACACTTTTGAGCATAAAAAATAAGACGTGCAACCATTTCCGTTTTTTAGGTGATTAATCTGGATCCTCCGGGAAGAATCCCAATTAAATTTCAGCTTCAACAAAAACATTTTCTGAGGTCTGCACCACTCTTTGCGCTCAAATTTGGACATTTGATGGGGACTGATTTGCATTCCTGTTTAAATTGAGGAGGGTTTTTTTCATTGTATCCAACATCAGAAAAGGACAATCTAGAGGAGGTGCAGAGAAGGAGACTGTCGAGAGGAGGTGCTTCGGGTCCTGTATTTTTGCGATTACAGCGGAAACGTCCAATTGCTCGCTTGAGGAACTGAAGGCATGCACTTGGACCCAGTGAAATACAGAGAGGCCAATTTGGTGTTCTTCACTGCGGCCTGGCATTGTGACCCATTCCGGACTCCAGCTTTTGGTTGCCAGGTTGGACAGAGCGCGACCAGACTGGGACGCCAGTGGATAGGGGCATCAAGGTGTATGCATTGCAGCTCTCAAATTTCCCTTCGGGATAAAACTGAATAAAATATCTGTGGAGAACATTTAGAGTGTATATACTGAACATTTTACAGTATGCACCACTGCATACTGTAAAATAATGTAACAACCATTGTTTTGAAATGGATTTCTAGTCAGATTTTGGTTACCTGGGAGCTGTTATTCCTTTACCAGTTGCCTGGCAACTTTGCACTCATGTCAAGACTTTTCATTTTTACACTTTTTTAGAGGATTATATAAACCAGGTGTTGATTAAGTGATGTTCAGACACTGCCAGAACCTGGCTGAGTGGTCCAGATACTGATTCTCAGGTCATACTTAACCTGGAAAATGTAGGCAAATTTTATCTTGTGAAGGATCTGCATTTATTTGTGATTTGATTAGCTTTTTCTCACAAAGTAGAGAATAAAATCCTCCACCACACAGAGATAAAAAAAAAAGTAATTTAAGGTCCTCGTTAAATCATAATCCAGATTTATTTCTGAATTCAAAAGTAAAAAAAAATACCACAAGAAACTTCTTAAAAATGATTGCTGAAAGCTTTCTTTTTCTTTATTAA
The DNA here is from genome assembly GCA_902685375.1 of Neostethus bicornis. Lineage (NCBI taxonomy): Eukaryota > Metazoa > Chordata > Actinopteri > Atheriniformes > Phallostethidae > Neostethus > Neostethus bicornis. Next base: position 4,947,059 of record LR738552.1, read on the forward strand.
AAGGATCAAGCTTTAATGATGTGAGTCTTTTGGGGGGGTTTAAATGTTTTTTAGGGGAACAATGAAGATAGGACTTAAAAATCTTAAATATCTGCCTGTAGGGCGTCATTATGGGATGTCAGATTTCAGTTAGTTTGAACTGTTTGCAGACATATTTCCACTTCTTTTATTTATTCATTAGAGATACACGTTTAAGCTGATAAAAATGCATTAGTGGAAAATTTGGGTCTCTAGGACTGAATTTATGTTCCTGTTATTTTAATCAATTAAGAACGTAAAAGCCGAAAAGCAAAGGTCTAAATTTGCCAGTCGATCTACGTTCCTACCCCCCCTAAAATCACCAGCTGTGGATGGAAACTGAAAGGACAAGATCACAGATACAAGCAGCCAAATTGAGCTTCCTCCGCAGGGTGGCTGGGCTCTCACTCAGAGATTGAGTGAGGAGCTCTGCCATCTGGGAGGAGCTCGGTGTCAAGCCGCTCCTCCTCCAGGTCGAGAGAAGCCAGATGGTGTGGATCGGGCATCTGGTCAGAATGCCTCCTGAGCGCCTTGCTGGTCAGGTGTTTTGGGGACGTCCCACCGGTAGGAGACCAAGAGGCAGACCCTGGACCTGCTGAAGAGACTACATGTCTCCCAGCTGGCCGGGGAACAACCTAGGATCCTTCCGGGTGAGCTGGAGGACGAGCTGGAGTGATAGAAGCCTGGGCTTCCCGTCTGAGGCTGTTGCCCCCACGGCCCAATCCCGGATAAGCGGAAGACAATGGAACAGAACAGAAGATACTATGTTTATCTACTTACGCAACGAGATAAGATCTTTTACCTCATGAAAACACAGAACACCCTCTTTGAATTAAATCATGCATTTTTTTGTCTAATGTGTAAGTAACAAATAAAGATGATCGTTAGAGTTTACAGATGGAGGTCACTAAATATGATGCAAATAAAAAAAATGAACAAAGCAAATGAACATGAGTAAACTTAAGAATATGATAAATATGTACCTGTTAAGTTTGAAGGTCTGACATCCCTTCAAACTTACACAAGTGTAACCAAAAAGCATGACTAGGACATATCAGAAGCCAGTATTCTAACTCTATCTGGTGTTGGATGGTTGGTCCTTACAAGCACGTCGCTGTTTGTCTTGAAGACAAGTCTGGGCGTGTCCTGTGTAAAGCTGTGCTGGGGTAATTTCCCACCGTGGCCATCGTCGTCTCTCGCCTGGAGGAGAGAAATAATGGCTTCTTTTTACGGATGGACAAAATAAACAGGTGAACAGAAGCAACAGAGAGTGAGAAACGGAAAAAAAAAAAAACAGTGACAGAGAGGAACAGAAACGTGATGATGAAATGGGTTGATGAATAAATCAATCTGCTGGATTGTCTGAAATCAAAAAAGTGTGTGAACATGCATGCACAACATTGGAAGCCTGAAGATGTTTAAGTATCTGAAAATAGAGGGGTTTTTTTACACTTCTGTAATAAGAAAGAAACATTTGTCTCTTATACATTTTTAAATATACAAAAATTAATGCCAGAAATTGTGAATTTTAGTTTGTAATGATGATCGTTTCTTAAATATGACTCATTTTAAGGCCGTTACGTCCTCCCACACACATTATTATTCTTCTCCCTTGGTTTATAAGTCATAAAACCTTGTCATAAAAGTGTTGTGACTGTGTTCGGCGTGACCCCCATAGCAGAGTTTAATTCGTTGTTACCTATCACTTCACAACGAGATGCAATCAGATGATAAATAATATAAACACAAAAAGAAGAGTAAATAAAATCAGTGGTAAATGATACATTTTTCTGTTTTTTAATAAATCGTGCTTTACATTTAAGAACTTTTGAAAAATTTTCTACATTTTTTTTTTCATTGTGCTTCTATTTTATCGGGGAAAAAAATGAAAAGAAAAACAAGCTATGTGCAAAAAAATTTTTCTGAGTGTTTCATCATTGGTCAGATGACCTCGCCTATCATTACCAGCTGTGGGTGGTGACCGAAAGAATGAGATCACGGATACAAGCGTCCGAAATGAGCTTCCTCGCTAGGGTGGCTGGCCTCTCACTCAGAGATCAGGTGAGGAGTTCTGCCATCTGGGAGGAGCTCGGTGTCGAGCCATTCCTCCTATAGGTTGAGAGGAGCCAGCTGGGGATGGTTCAGGCATCTGGTCAGGATGTCTCCCAATCGCCTCGCTGGTGAGGTGTTTCGGGCATATCCCATCAGGAGGAGACCAAGAGGCAGACCGCAGACCTGCTGGAGAGACTATGTCTCACAGCTGGCCGGGGAATGACTTGGGATCCTTCCGGTTGAGTTGGAGGACGCAGCTGGGGGGAGAAAAGCCTGGGCTTCCCATCTGAGGCTTTTGGCCTTGCAATCCGGCCCCGAATAAGCGGAAGACGATGGAACGGAAAGTTAATCCACAAAAAAACTTTTAAGAAAACTGTACGTTTGTACATTTCATCCAAAGTGAAACACAAGTTAATGATCCAAAATATTGAAGAAAATGTCACAAGTTTCTAAATAAACAAAAAAAAATACCCAAACAAATTGGAGGTCATCCCTTAAGGTCATCTAAAGTTGGTACTGAGTAACTGTGGGCAGTTTCATTTCAAGTCCCCTCAGTGGCTTAGGAGATATTGCATTCACAAGAATTTGTGACCTCGACCTTTGTTACTTTAAACTTTGTTTGCATTACCCTGAAAGCCTAATCAGTTCACCTATAGTCCATACCGAGTAACAGTTCCATTAAACGCTCTGCAGTATCACAAAGCACAGCCAGTCTGAGTGCTTGATTCCACATCTTGAAATATGAACACAGGGATTCACATGAGATTAGATTCATCAGAGGACCGCTCTAAAGACCAAACTGGGAATTTTTGCAAACATGTCGATTTTATTTGGACCTTTGGCTGATATCTGCAAGTTTGTTTACATATTTTACCGAGATGTTGGCGGAATGAATGAAGCAGGGATAGATGATGGATGATAGGATGGATGGATGAATGAATGAATGGATGAATGGATGGATGGACAGATTGATCCGCCATGATGGTGGCATCATTGTCTTGAGAGGATGTTCAACCATCTGGGCATGAACACAGTCCAGGTGTGTGTGCCTGTCACCTGCCAAAGCCAGACTCACACTGGCAGACACACACAGGCAGACACACACTGGCAAACACACACCATAGCTCCTCTCAAATCCCACTACGAAGCTCCAGGCCAGGCTCCATGTAAATGACAAGCTGGAGCAGAAAACCTTTTAACACACAGCTACAAACTAAGAATAAATCAGGTAAAAAGGTTCTGCCCGTCAGTTGGTTCTCATAAAAGAAAGTTAACAAAAAGGGGCGCTATTCCTATTTAACCCTTTTGGAGGAAAAAAATTTAGTCGAGAAAATATCAAAACTGTCTATTTGTCTAAATTTGTTTTTTAAAAAGCGGAAAAAATATTGTCTATTTACATTATGTTCCAAATGATTTTGCAATGATTCTGTTTTATCTGCCAAATATGCAGCTGCTAAAATGACATTACAAAGCATCAAGCAGGAAGTGTGTATGATCCGCCAGAGGCTTCCAGTCCTGCAGAAACCTCTACGGAAAAATCTAGAGAATAATCTGGAACTCAGTGTAGATTTAATCTACAGTCCAATTAACCTGACACAACTTGACAATCAAATTATTCCCATTGCCAATCAGCAATTATGTAAACAGTTTATTTCCAATTGCCGCCATTATCGTTAATCTCCAACTAATCGTACTATCACGATAAGCCTGAATGTCTGCGAAACTGGTCGTCTGTATTTGGAGTGTTTAGATATTGATGTGGTGACCAAAGAGGATGCAGCAGATAGGGTTAGATGGGAGAAACTGAATTGCTGTGGCGCCCCCTGAAGGGGAATGCCGAAAGAAGAAGATGAAGAAGAAGATCATCGAGATGTGCTCAGAGTTATTTAACTTCCTTCTAAACACAGTTTGATGGAACATCCAAAAATTTTTGAATAGATTTGTTGTCATTTATTCAGTTTCTGAACCGTTTATCCCTAATGAAGTTGCTGGCCCTCTCCCGCAACCTTGTTAGGGCAACTTAATGGAGAGATGGTGGCTCAGTGGTAGAGTGTTTGCCCGCGGAAGTAACCGGACATTCATAGTTGATTCCCACTGAGTTCACGTTTAGAGTCCTTGTTTCCCGTTGGAGAAACAGAGAGATTCTGTTTCTCCCATCATTGGCAGCCTGCTACGGTGTAACCCAGCACACAAGTTTCTCCGGTGAGGGATCAATGAAGTATTTGGGGGTGACAGTGGCTCAGTGGTAGAGCATTCACCCACGGACTGGAAGTTAACCAGAAGTTTGCAGGTTGGATTCCCACTGAGTTCACGTCTAGGATCCTTGAAGAAGACACCTAACCCTCCGTTTCTCCCACCATTGGCGCCATAGTGGCAGCCTGCTGCGGTGTTGAAGTGCAGCACACAAATTTCCCCAGATGAATAGAGAATGTAAAAATAAAAAATACTAATAATTTCAGGCGAGAGGTGGGGTAAACCCGCACAGGTCACCAGTCTGTTGCAGGGTCATACACACAAACAAAACTTTACATATACCGTAATTTCACGGCCATAAGGCGCACCTAAAAGTCTCAAATTTTCTTCAAAATGTGCGGTGCGCTTAATGTGTGAGAAAAAGCGGAACCTAAAAGAAAACGCGGTGCCCGCGAGGCGGACCTGAAAGAAAACACATGAGAACTTTAAAGAGTGAAGTGTGAGCGGTGTGGGAGCGATGGATGACCGAAGGAGACCACAGTTTCACAAAGGGTGGAAGGCAGCGCCGGGCGAGTAACGCTACAGTTTGCCGTTGGATTGTAGATGCTTGGACTAACGTGTCTGCTGGTACTGTTATCCGAGCTTTCGCATAAGCTGGTATCCTTTCTGAGGAGCCGCACAGTACAGACAGTGACTTTGACAGCGAGGAGCGAAGTGGACCTGCTCTGTTGGATTTTGCGCAGCTGTTCGATTCCAAAACAGAGGATGAGGACTTTGACGGATTTGAATAAGGACAACGTATTACCGGTAATGTGCTTGTTTATTCTACTTAAATAAAGTACAACCAAACTCAGTTTTGCTCCCGATCTATTTTTTAAAACGCACATTTGCATGCGTGCGTGTGTGTTGTTGTAAGGCGGTGCGTGACTGAGACTGTGCCTTTTCGTACGGTGCGCCTAATGGCCGTGAAATTACGGTACATAAAGTTTTCTTGTTAAAGAAATGGACTCAAATTAGGCGCCACATATAAGAAATAGAATAAACACGTACATTTTGTTTGTGGTAGCTACACTGTTGTGGTTCATATATAAATAAATTAGCTACTCTATTCATCCCTCACCGGGGAAATTTGTGTGCTGCACTCCTTACACCGCAGCAGGCTGCCCTTCGACGGCACCAATGGTGGAAGAAGCGGGGGTTAGGTGTCTTCTCCAAGGACCCTAGACGGTGGTCTCAATGGGAATCAAACCCACGACCTCCTGGTCTGCGGGCGAGCGCTCTAGCGCTGATCCACCATCTCCCACCATGACAAATGACTTGGGTTTAATTCATCCAAGGTCATCAGATTGTATTAAAATGTAGCTCTTCATTAAAATTGTAATAAAAACAATAATACGTTCCTATAAAAATATAGAAATGATAATTTAATAAGCACTTCCTGCAGAAGCTAAAGCAATCTCTCAAGGGGTCAAAGTCCATGTTTATATTTTACAATCTCCATGTCTTGTTAGTGGGAGTTGCTTTATTTAAGCTGAATGGCTGGCAGCTATGAGATAATCACCTTCCTCTCTGTGCCCACAAGCGCAGGCCTTGGGCTTCCCCTCCACCAGTCAGACTCAGCTACTGGATGCACACACTAGGCAGTTAAACACACATGCTCACACACACTCGTTTCCCTTCATTTCCCCTCCGGTGGCAGCTGATGGAGATGCAAAGTAAACTGTGGAGGGTTAAGGATTGGGGTTGCAGGTGGGGCAGCGTGTGTGTATGTGTGTGTCGGGAGTATTGTGACATTTCTGGGCTGACATAAAGAGACACTCTGCCCCCTCGTGCCTGAAGGGAGCTCCCGGGGAAAGACACTGATGGAGGTCTGGGGTCTCCAGAGGAGAGGAAGGGGGGGATTTCATTATGAGAACAAAAAGCTGCAGCAGAAACAACCTGCAGGGTTCCGACATGCTTCCTGTTCTGTAATTCAAGACTTTCCACTTCCACTTCCTAAACATGAGCAGAAGAATTTTATTATACTATTTGCTCAAATAAATTCAAGTAAATATTACATACACATCAGTTTATTGATGCATATACTCAAGTACTGCCGTTGTGGTAAAGTTAGAGCTGAACAGAAAAGCAAAGCTCTCGATTTACAAGTCGATTTACGTTCCAACCCTCACCATGGTAACCAAATGTGGGTGGTGACTGAAAGAATGAGATCGCGGATATAAGTGGCCGAAATGAGCTTTTTCCTCAGGGGGGCTGAGCTCTCCCTCAGAGATTGGGTGAGGAGCTCTGCCATCCGGGAGGAGCTCGGTGTCGAGCCACTCCTCCTCCAGGTTGAGAGAAGCCAGATGGGGTGGTTTGGGCATCTGGTCAGGATGCCTCCTGAGCGCTTTGCTAGTGAGGTGTTTCGGGCACGGCTCATCGGGAGGAGACCAAGAAACAGACCCCTGGATCTGCTGGAGAGACTATGTCTCACAGCTGGCTGGGGAAAAATTCAGGATCCTTCTGGGTGAGCTGGAGGATGCAGCGCGGGCGAGAGAAGCCTGGGCTTCTCGTTTGAGGCTGTTGCCCCTTTGACTCTGCCCTGTATAAGTGGAAGACGACGGACCAGAATATAAAAACAACTTTAATTTTTTTTTTTCAAAAGCATTTTCTTGATATCTAAATCCAGTTTTGCTTAAATGATTATTATATTTTACCAACAGTGCTTAAAAAATGTCAAATAAAAAGCAAAAATGTTGCATTTTTTCACAGTTAAAATGAAAATTAAATTAAATTAAAAAAATGAAAAAGCTGCATGCAGTATTTAAAATAATCTAACCTACACATCCCTGTTTTCATGCTTTACTCTGGCACAGGATAATTCATCACAACTAATTACCAAACTGGATCTTAGAGCCGAGTCCAATGAGCACACGCTTTTTTTTTTTTGGTTGTTTGTGTGGGTGTTTACCTAAAACATGTAAATGTGTGTTAAAGTGTGACGGTTCAGAGTTTTTTTTAACATTACCCAAAAGCTTCATTTCACCTCAAATCTACATGCAAAATCAGAATGGAAAATTTCAAAATCAACAAATAATTTCTTTAAATTTTTTCTCACATAGAAAGCTACGTTTTTTGTGCAACGAGGCAAAGAAACCAGTAAAAATGCCCTAATGGAAGCAGTGGACGGTTGAAATAGGAACATAGGAGCAAAGTCAGCAGCCACATGGAGAGAGTGGATAAAAAGAAGAATGGAGTGAAGAAGGTGGAGAGAAGAAAATTTTTCTATAAACTAATTGAGAAAAAAGAAGCAGAGTAAATATAAATATTCGTAATTAGCTTAATTGAAACTATCAATCATCATTTGCTCTGAATAATATGCAGGAATGCAGCGATGTGAGAAAGTAGCGACCATAGTCACCCAAGGAGGGGATTGAGTTACATGAATGAGGCAGCTGAAGATATTTCATGCAACACGATACCAGAATCAGCCCACCCTCCTTCATCCCCTCTCCTTAGCACATCTCCCACCAAGCACACGCAGACACCAGATACTTTTTAGGTTTTTTTAGATGGAAAAAGAGAGAAAGCCTGCAGGCTGTGTTGTTGTGTCCAACCTTGTGGGCGCATGAGAAAAGAAACATGTGGGTATCATTTACACAAATGGCCTGCATGGATGTGCCAGGACCAGACAAAATATAGAATCTGAGCCCCTGTGTCAGACATAGCCTTTTCTGTTTTTGTGATGTTTGAACATGTACGTCCTGCTGTTGGATGATATGAAGCACCCTGTTCGTTTCGCGGCCAGTGATAAGGCTTTAAAAGAATTTTTACCATGTTTGTAAAAAACAAAAAAAAATTTATGATTGAAATGTTTTTTGTTGGGAAAGAGAAAGTGTCCAAAACCGTGGTCAGACCGGCCATGCTGTTTGGTCTAGAGACAGTCGGACTGAGAAAAAGACAGGAAACAGAGATGGAGGTAGCAGAGATGAAGATGCTGAGGATCTCTCTGGGAGTTACCAGGATGGACAGGATCAGAGGAACAGCACATGTTAGAGGTTTTGGAGATAAAGTCCGAGAGGCCAGACTGAGATGGTTTGGACATGTGCAGAGGAGAGACAGAGAGGGAGTACATTGAAAGAAGGATGCTGGATTTGGAACCACCAGGAAAGAGGACTAGAGGAAGGCCAAAGAGGAGGTTCATGGATACAGTGAAGGAAGACATGAAGATAGTTGGTGTGACTGAAGAGGATGCAGCAGATAGGGTTAGATTAGGGCTGGGCAAACTACGGCCCGCGGGCCACATGCGACCCATTAAACTGTTTAATCCGGCCCATCAGGACTTGAAAAAATTAATTAAATAAACCTTCATGTTTTTGCCCCATGCAATTCTGATGTTTCCTCACTAGATGGCGCACTCTAGATTTATTGGCTTTCTTGAGAAAACAACAACACTGCTCCCATTAAAATGTGTGTGTCTACATGGCCCCCGCTGTCAAAATAAATGCACAGATATAAGTGCGCACAGATATGGAAAGCCATCGGGCCTAACACACGCACTTAAACAAGTGTGTTATAAATGTTACATCAAGCGATTAGCTTTTAAACCTAGCGCCCCTAAATGCACCTTTTTAAGCACTGGCGCACAAGATTTCAGACCTAGCGCCGCTAGATTTAAAATTTAACGCTCTTGATGTAACATTTTGCATGTTTGTTTAAAATCTAGCGCGCCATTCGATCGGTCTAATCTAGTAGTTACCAAAGCATGACATCCATCTGATCCTGTTCCGGCCCCTTTGTCAAATGTTAGAACTCAATGTGGCCCGCGAACCAAAAAGTTTGGCCACCCCTGACTTGCTGTGGCGCCCCCTGAAGGGAAATGCCGAAAGGAGAAGAAGAAATGTTTTTGTTACGATTAGAACATTTTGAATAGCACTCTATTACTTTTAGAGGTTACGTTTTCTTCTTTTTTATGTAGAGAAAACAGGTACATTTTAAATTGGGACTTATAAAGACGTGTACGTTACACCAGAGCGTTGCATAAAATTCTCTATTTTTTTTAAAGGTATTTGAATGTATTCTTTGATTTTTTATTTGATTCAAAGATAAATTAGTATGCAAAATTCGTCCTTCCCCCGGGAAGGATGGCTCAGTCGGTAGGGACAGTGTCCTCTAACCACAGGGTCGCTTGTTCGATCTCCCACCTGGAATTCATGCCAAGGTGTCCCTGAGCAAGACACCGAACCCCCAAATGCTCCTGATGGTGGGTAACAGCTTGCATGTCAGCACCCCCATCAGGTATGAATGTGTGGGTGAATGTGAGCTACGATGTAAACGACTTTGAGAACCAACGCAGGTAGAAAAAAATCTACATAAATAGAGTCCTTTTACCATTAAAAAAAAAATCTTATGAATACATTTATTCAGTTTTATTTCCATTTTTGACATTGAGAATGCCCATGTCCTCTCACTTCCCATTCAGTCCCGCCCTTGGGTGCCTGCACGACACAGCTATAACCTTGTTTGAAGCCGCAAATTCAGCGTGAAGAATATCAAGCTGGCATAGACATAGCCGTTTCTTTTATATTCTTGATTTATTTACGTAAAACAGCCCTCCCTCTGGGCTCCAAGTATTAGCAGACCACATGCACTACAACTCTCACCTTCGACTTTGGAATGTAGGCATTTTGGAGAACAAAATCCTTGACCAAGAACAACTTAGCATTTGAATGATATCTGACTATGAGACAGGAGAGTCATCAAATGAAATTTCACAACACCCCTCTTTAATATTTATTTAAGAATGTTTGACTTTCTAAGCTGTGGTCACTTTGAATGAAGCTGAGTTTTTTTTTTTTTTTTGTTGTTACCAGTGACAGATCAATCGATTTGTAAATCGAGAGCTTTGCTTTTCGGCTTAGCTCTCTCTTTACCACAACGGACCGATCCAGCGTCCTACAATCTATGCTCCCACCCTCACCTACGGTCACCAGCTGTGGGTGGTGACCGAAAGAATGAGATTGCGGATACAAGCGGCCGAAATGAGCTTCCTCCGCAGGGTGGCTGGGCTCTCACTCAGGGATTGAGTGAGGAACTCTGCCATCCGGGAGGAGCTCAGTGTCGAGCCGCTCCTCCTCCAAGTTTAGAGGAGCCAGATGGGGTAGTTCAGGCATCTGGTCAGGATGCCCCCCGAGCACCTCGCTGGTGAGGTGTTTCGGGCACATTCCACTAGGAGGAGACCGAGAGGAAGACCCCGGACCCGCTGGAGAGACTAGCGGCCAGGGAATGACTCGGGATCCTTCTGGGTGAGCTGAAGGATGCAGCCAGGGTGAGAGAAGCTTGGGGTCCTCTTCTGAGGCTGTTGCCCCCGCAACCCGACCCCGAATGAGCGGAGGATCACGGAACCAGTGACAGATTGTGTTAGTTTCTCTTGTCATTCTGGAAATGAAACTTAGAAGTTTCATGAGAAACTGCCGTTGCACTGACGCAGCATGTTGTGAAATTTTTGTCAAGTCAGAGGCAGGCGATCGAGGAGAGCAGGGAAACAGAGGAATTGGAGATTTTTTCCCCTGTTTCTCTCTTTTTTTTCCCTCAACTGCTCAAAATGTGGAAACCGATGTCACATCAGAGAATCGAAGCTACAAGAAGTTATTAATTTATTTCATGGTGTGTTTAAAATAACTTAGGCAACCTCCTCTCACCTTCCTAGCAGGGGTACAACTCCACATGAGTTTTTTTTTTTTGATGTCATGTTTACCAGTGACCTGATTGATCTCTGATTGCCAAACAGATGCCATGTCAGATTTATGACCCCCTCTGGAGAAGGAACACAGCTTAAAATAAAAAGCCACATTTTGATCTAATATGCCGTTTTGAAGCCTGTGCGTCTGTCAAAAACATGTCTGCCTCACCTGAACCCACCTTATCACTTCGTCAATGCATTCAAAAACAAACTGCAACTGGATAAAAACTACAAGATCGTCATAAGTGAGGGGAAAATGTTGACAACAGTACAATACAATGTTACAGTAAGAGCAGCATTCGGTTTGATTTACATGCTTTGGGAAAAAGTGTCAGTGAAAAAAAAAATAGAAACTGGATATCAGCAACTGAAATGAACAGACTTGAAGTGCATTTCTATCTCCTTCCTGACTCGGTATAGTGCTTGGAAAGTGATTATGTTTGGATGAATAACTGACTTCAGGACACACAAGCAGGAGAGGAAAACGTTATACTCACAGCACAATTCCTTATATATCCCAGCTTTGGTACAAAAGAGAAAGGAGATTGTTTAACCACAGCAAACCAGAAATGAGAACCCAGAAATAAAAAATAAAATTAATCATTTACATCTGTTATATTCTGAATTTAGTTTGATCAAAAAAATGACGAATGATCAGTCTCCTACTGTGAATGCAAGGCTGTATTTTTTAAATAGTTTGTCAGAAAAAGGAGTACAAGCCTGAATATTTCAATGTTTAGATCAGTTTACAGACCAAAACACATCTTAAATTTAATTGTTTAAACATTAGAGTACATCAGAGATGGGCAAAGTCTTAGACTTATGGGCCGAAAGGGGTCCGATCGTTTGACCAAAAGGCCAAACCCAGAGCATGCACGATACGGATACAAATACAATCTTGAAAAAATATAATTAGAATCAGATTTTTTGATTCACTGATCTTCACAATGAACCTATTTCTTATTTTTCTGTCTGAATGCAGCCTTTCATATGACCTCGTTATAAGATTAGGCAAAAAAAAAGGAAAAATTAAAAAGGAAATGAGTCCAAATAAAGAAATTAGTGTCAAAAAATGACTTTCCAACTTGGAACGTTTTTAAGACCCGACGCCCAAATGTCGGGATAAACAAGTTAGATAGTCTAATCTTCTGACGGCAACTGAACAAAACCACAAAATTTGAATTACAGAAGAAAAAAAACAATTAAAAAGTTCGCTGTGTGGCAGTTTTAAATAAAAGCATGACGATCAGCATATGGCCCTCGGGCTGTAGTTTGCCCACCCCTAGAGTAAATACCCAGAAAATATTAAATGCCAGCACCATACCTTGAACCACTTGCTGATATAAATTATTAAAAATGTTTGAATCTAGTTCAATTCAAATTTGGTTAACATTTCAAATTCGCTTTTTAATCTGAAAAAAAACCCCCACAAATTTCCCACAAGTGGGATCAATAAAGTTATTCTGATTCTGAATCTTATTTTTTCCCCAAATTAAATCTAAATCTCAAGGTGTTTTCAATAAATTCAAAGCAAGTTCAATTAAACAAGACAAAGGCCACACTTATGTTTTTGGTTTGTCTTTTTTTTAGTATTGCAGTACTCTATCATTACTAAGAAAAAAAATTGAACTAAGTACATTAATATTATGACACTTGTTAACAACATCAGCTCCAAAAAGATTAATAAAATATTCAAAAAAGAAAGTTTTGTGAAGCCGAATCTGCACAAATTAACCTGTGATCAAGAATAAATGTAATCAGATTAGTATGTGCAACATTTTAATGTAATGTATTCACTAAAAGTAACTAAAAATAGTGTAACTTAGTTACATTTTTGAAGCAGTTTTATTGTAATGCAAATGTATCACATTTTGATGGTTGTAAACCGGTTTTATAGTAACTTGTCAACACTGGACAAAAATAAAGATTAAATCAACCAAATGTATTTGAAATGTGCTTAAAAAGCAGTTAAAGTATGCAAGAAAGTTTGAAATTTCTGCTGATTTTAAAGAGAATTTATGCTAAGTTGTGTAACTTCGATTCTGTTTTTCAATATTTCATTTTAATAGCTTTACTTTCCGAAATGTTGGTCTTTGCGTTTTTGGTCTCACTGATAACTTATAGGTGGTAAACACTGTGGGAGTTATGCTCTCAAAAATCTTTTCTGTCAAGGTAAATATGGGTGTATTGAATATACTCTTAATTGGACTTGATTTTTCAGCAGATTGCAGGTGAACGTCTGGGTCAGTCTGCAAGCAAAGTCTATGACATCACATTAAAAAGTCTAGTTGACGATACAGAACGGGGTTTACCTTATTTCTCTTGAAATATGCTCTCCGGCAGGCAGCGAAACATTTCTCGCTGCAGAAGCTCTTGAGCTCGCTCCCCATGCTGAGAGAGTACCGCTTCACACCGACTTTCTGACACCACGCGCACATGATCTGCACATTGGAGGAATCTTCATCTAAGGAGGAAAACAAAATATGTGATCAAAGAAACGCTTCAACAGGGCATTAAGATTTTTAAAAAATCCTAGAATGTCCATGAGAATTGGTTAAGATTTGTTTTATCATGTGATTGTAGCTGCCATCATGTTGAACATGTAAAAAAAAAAAGCCCAAAATACAATGATGTCTTTAACATAAAGAATGGACACATGTTTAATCTGTAAAAGCAAGGACTGCAGACAAAATTATCTGCAGAAATTTTTTCATGCTTAATTCATCCCTCAACGGGAAAATTTGTGGCGCCAATGGTGGGAGAAACAGGGGGTTAGGTGTCTTCCCCAAGGACACCTAGAAAACTTTGACCAAGATCTGTGATCAATTGTTTTTTTAATTGCTTTTTTGAAATGGCATAATTTCTAACAACCAGGCCCGAAAAAATTCTACCTTTCCTCCAACTTTTCAGCAGTTTTTTCTCGACGAAAATGAGAATTTTCTTCTTCTCTTTTCGGCATTTCCCTTCAGGGGGCGCCACAGCAAGTCAATTTCTTCCATCTAACCCTATCTGCTGCATCTTCTTCGATCACACCAACTATCTTCATGTCTTCCTTCACTGTATCCATGAACCTTTTTGGTCTACCTCTTGTCCTCTTTCTTGGTGGTTCAAAATCCAGCATCCTTCTTTCGATGTACTCTCTCTCTCGTCTGGCCCATGTCTGGTCTCTCTGACTTTATCTCCAAAACCTCTTACATGTGCTGTTCCTCTGATCCTGTCCAACCTGGTCACTCCCAGAGAGATCCTCAGCATCTTCATCTCTGCTACCTCCATCTCTGTTTCCTGTCTTTTCTTCAGTGCCACTGTCTCTAGACCAAACAGCATGGCCGGTCTCTCCACGGTTTTGTACGCTGTCCCCTTCATTTTAGCTGAAACTCTTCTATCACACATCACACCTGATGCTTTTCTCCACTCATTCCAGCCTGCCTGCACACACTTCTTCACCTCTTTTCCACACTCTCCATTGCTCTTGACTGTTGATCCTAAGTACTTAAAATCATCCACCTTCTTTATCTCTTCTCCCTGTAATCTCACTTTTCCATTTAGATCCCTCTCGTTCACACACATGTACTCTGTTTTACTCTGACTAATCTTCATTCCTCTTCTTTCTAGTGTAAACCTCCACCTCTCCTAACTAACGACGGAATGTCCTGGCTCTGTTTATGTTAGATTTAGATGTTATGTATTGATTGTGTGTTTCTGACTGTTTAAACAGTGTAAAAAGATATTATTTGTGAAATCTAGGCAAACATTAAGACCCACTTTGGGGCTTTTTTCGGCCTTTTTTATGCTTTGCGTTTCTAACCAATAGAATAAGGTTTTTGTACACCATACAATAATGATAAATATGTATTTTTTATTTTCAATACTCTTATTTAAGTAATATTGATAAAGATCTTCTCTATTATCTTTAACTACATTTTATTTTCTGCTTATTATCTGATCATTATCTTTTTAACTGGTTAAACAAAATGAAGTGTGGCTGCGGTTTAACGCGGTCAGTTTGGACAACATCTTATTCTAAAATTCCCTCTGTGACTCTAAAATGCCTCTTTGATGGTAAACTGGGACTCCTGATGATGAACTGAGGGCTTTTAGTGCCATCGCAGCTGAAACGAGAGAGATTCCCTGCAGCATCTCCCAATTATCACATTATGATTGTGCGCGGGTGTGAGGACAAAGGGGGGTAAGAGGGGTATACGGGCCCATTAGTTTTTCACCTCTCCTCACCTCTTTATCACTGTCGGCAGGGCTTTTCACCTCTTCTCAGCTTAATGGATCCATGGGGCCTTCAGATTTTAAGCAAAAGACTTACTCAGAATTAGGAGGGGAACTCTCTCGGGGTGCTCGGGAACGTACAGTGTGGTCAGGTCTCATTCCTGCACTTACTGCTATGCTCATCACACTGATTAGAGGAAATATTTGTCTGAAACAGGAGCAACTGAAGGCCGATGTGAGATAGCTTTCGATTTTCCACGTCCTAACTAGCTCGTGCACTAACAGAGGGAGAGATAGTGTGTGTGTATCATGTAATTATGCAGCCTGCACTAAATGCCACCATCATCCGCTGTACCTGCACCTCAGAATGCTCCTTTTGTCCAGTTTGTAGGAGTTCATGAATAATTCAGCGTATGCTGGGAGATGGTAAAGAAAGGAAGGGGGGCCTACAAGAGGGTTGGAGGCGGTTTTGGACGGGTGGGTGTGTGGTCGGCTCTAAGTGGGACCGACCATCTGTTTCCCTGCTCCGTCAGGGCCAGCGGGGACTCCTCTAAGGTGATGCCAGGCGGTGTACCAGCCTCCTGTCCACAGCAGACGTGTGGGATAATGAAGCCCGGCCAGAGGGGCATTGTGTGCGGGGACCAGTTCCATTGAGAGAAGATGGGATGATCCTGACACTCAGGCAGGTGGAGGAAAACAAGGTGTACAGCAGGTAGATGCTCATTAATTGTGTTGCTGACGGAACGAATGTATTAAACTAAAGGTTTAGTTTTCCTCATTACACCAGTTTAAGAGAAGAATAGAATTATCCAGCCGTTTCAAATTGGCTTTACACTTTCTACTTTGTATATGCAGAAATAATACCATTTCTATCTGTGGAGATGTGTTTTTGGGTGTGTGTGTACTAGTAAACAAGTGAACTCTGAATGTTTTCAAAGCCTTTTCTGCAGGTCTAAAAATATCTTAATCACAAACCACTGCTAATTTTGTTTTGGTCATTAATATTAATAAACTATCTACAAAAGATTTGCACGTTTTCTTTCATGGCTTTTATAATCACTAAGTTCTTTCAAAACGCGTTTTCACATTATGCATTTGGCCAATTACATTTCAGCCAGCATATGTTGCCAGGTAGACTAAAATCAGGGAAGCTTTCTGTAAAGGGTTTCAGGCTCTCTAAACACAAAGTGAACAGCAATGAAGCTTTTACTTGGTCTTTCTAGGCATTGGCTCAGAAATTCTTGCAGGATTCTACGTCACAATTTTCAGACACTAATTTTCTTTATAAACAAAGTACAGGGTAAACTATCCCGCATTCAACAAATTCCCAGTGGCGCGGTAGTTAGCACAGCAGCCTCACAGCAAGAATGTTGTGGGTTTGAATCCCAGGTTGGGGATGAGGTTTGAAACACAGGCCTTTCTGTGTGGAGTTTTGCATGTTCTCCATATGTATGCATGGGTTTCCACCCTCCAAAAACATGTGTGTTAAGTTGAGGACCCCCTCGAAAACGAGATGTCTCATCTCAAGGGGCTTATCCTCCTAATAAAATAAATAAATAAAAATTCTCAGTGGTGAGACACCTCAATGGAAACATTGTTTTGTTGCTGTAAAATAATTTTTTTATCAGCAAACAACAGCTGAATGTGTAAAACAAATATATTCTTTTTTCATACTCTATTCATCCCTCACCGGGGAAATTTGTGTGCTGCACTCCTACACCGCAGCAAGCTGCCCATGATGGCGCCAATGGTGGGTTAAGTGTCTTCTCCAACTACCCTAGACGTGCACTCAGTGGGATGCAAACCCACGAACGTCCGGTCCGCGTGCGAGCGCTCTAACCACTGAGCCACCGTCTCCCCCCAAACAGATATGCTACCTAATTTAATAACCCTTTAAAATGGACTTTTCTAAAGATGTTGAACAAAGTAAAGAAATCCAAGCAGCAATGGAATGTTGTGAATATATTTCTGTGTGTTTATGAGTGTGTATGTGTTTTTGTGTGATTAAATCTCTTTTTCTGATAAAATTCACACACACAGTAAAAAACAAACAAAGCCATGTTCACTGTATACCTGCCGGGGGTTTGATGAGCGGTGGGGGAATCATGGGGACCATGATGGGCAGGTTGCCATGCTCCTTAGTGCCGGGCATAGAGGTGGACGGTGTGGTGGGCACCTCTGAAACTCCGTTCCTGGAGGATGGGAATGAGCTGTTGGCTCGGTCTGGGGAGCTTTCACTGTTCTCCACTGGCGCTGGCATTTTTGGCAACGAGTTTTCTGCAACAACAACAAAAAAAAAGATTTAGGAGAAATAGTTTCGGACCTAAATGTTTCTCCCAATATGAACCTCATCTGTCATCTATCTATAGAGATTCTTCCATTTATAATCATGTGTATAAGTATTATAATACTGGGACTGCCAGGGTTTGGAACCACCAGGAAAGAGGCCTAGAGGAAGACCAAAGAGGAGGTTCATGGATACAGTGAAGGAAGACATGAAGATAGTTAGCCTGACCGAAGAGGATACAGCAGATAGGGTTAGATGAAAGAAACTGACTTTCTGTGGAGACCCCTGAAGGGAAATGCCCAAAGAAGAAGAAGCAGAAGAAGAATTTTATGCTGATGTTACCGAAGCAGCTTACCTTTGAGCACAGAGATGTGTTGTGGCGTCTCTCCTATGTCCAGGTTGTCGGAGTCTCTCAGCTCTACTTTGTCGTAACCGTACCACCCCAGTAACTCATTCATTGTGTTTTCTGCAAAATTCTGAAACAGAAATAAAAAAAAACAAGGTAAGCTCATTACAAATCCTCACATGGATAGACGAGTAAGACCAAAGGTGGGAAAACATGCTTTTCTGTGACCCCGAGCGGAATGTTCAACGTTTTAATTTAGCAATTTAATTGAGTTATTTTAATGTTTCTGATTTAAGTAAGCTTTCAATTAGATTTTTTTTTGTCTGATTGAGACAAAATTCTGCCTATATACTCCGTGCAAATTCAGCTAAAAATTGTTACACAATGAAAGGGGGAATTTTCACAGAGCATTTCAGAAAAAAAAAAAAAAGTTTTATCACAGTACATTAAGCAGAAGCAAAAAATTATCCAATTGCAGTAAAACAAGAACTTCTGCACAATTTGATTTCCGTTCCATACGTTTCATGGTAAAACAAGAACTTGGAAAATTAGTTAAATACGTAGATAAACATTGAATGTTTATCCAAAAGACTTCCAAACATCCATAGAAATGAGTGTTTTAATTGAGGCCACCAGGTAACCACTGTGTCACAGTGCACCCCTGAAAAAGAACTGTTCCGTTCTGTCGTCTTTCGCTTAGTCGGGGGCAACAGCCTCAAACAGGAAGCCCAGGCTTCTCTCACCCCAGCTGCATCCTCCAGCTCACTCGGAAGGATCACGAGTCGTTCCCCAGCCAGCTGTGAGACATAGTCTCTCCAGCGTGTCCAGGGTCCTCCTCACAGTGGGAGGTGCCCAAAACACCTCACCAGCGAGGCACTCGGGGGAGCATCCTGACCAGATGCCCGAACCACCCCATCTGGCTTCTCTCGACCTGAAGGAGGAGCGGACCGACACCGAGCTCCTCCTGGGTAGCAGAGCTCCTCACGCGATCTCTGAGTGAGAGGCCAGCCACCCTGCGGAGGAAGCTCATTTTGGCCGCTTGTATCCGCGATCTCATTCTTCCGGTCACCACCGACAGCTGGTGACCATAGGTGAGGGTAGGAACGTAGATTGACTTGTAAATTGAGAGCTTTGCTTTTTGGCCTAGCTCTTTCTTTACCACGACGGACCGATGCAGCGTCCTAGTTAATACTGACGCCGCACCGATCCGCCTGCTGCAAAATTAAGCTAAATTCCATTTAGGAGGAAAAGGCATTCCAATTCTCTCATTAAATGCTTTAAAGTGCCTTTAAACTACTAGAGAATGCTTTACAAGGTGCTTCACCTTCACACACAGTCATCCCTGATGGAGCAAGCTTCACTCCATGTGAACCAATTGGTGGTTCGGTGTCTTGCTCAACATGAGCTCGTCCAGCTCTACCCACTGAACCATGCTGCCCATAACTTCTAAGACCATAATAAAGACTAAATTTGGCTCCGTTAGCTGCTCCGTTACGACTGCTGATTCTTCCTCAGTTTTACAAGTTTTCCAGTAAATATTTCAGCATCAATCGACCGTCAGCGTGTGCTTTAAAATTCCATCCAGGTGGAACATTTTGTCAATAAACACTTTACTTAAAACAAAACCCTCAGCTTACTAATGCACACAGCCTATCATCACCATACGTCTCTCATCTGGAACATCTGTTCACCCAACCGCTGCTGCATTAAGTGATTCTGTTACTGCTTGTCTCCAAAAATATGGATGGAAATGTTGTGTATGCATGGAGACTCCGGCAGAGAATGAATTGGTTGTGCTTCTTTCTGTGTGGTTACGTGTTAGTCACAGGTCAGTAAACTATCAGCGGAACAATGGATCAGGACACGAGTTGGCTCATTATGCTGCAGCCAGTCCCACTTTCCTGTGTACATTATCTCATGACAGCAGCCACCAGTCATCAGTCACTTGATCGAGCAGTTAAATGTCAATTACAAACAGAGTCTGCACACACGGAGCATGTCAGAGTGGCTCAGTGCCACACACAACATCCAACTCCAGCCTGATGTAAATGTACTTTGCAGCCTAGAAAAAGCCAAACCAGGGGTAAATGGAGATTTTAAAAATAATCTTTCTCTCCACATCCGAGATGATACGTCTCAACCATGTGGAGAAAGACTCAGAGGAGTCTACGTTATATTTTTTGTGATTTGCAATATTTTATGTGTGATCTTTAAAACTTAAACTTGTTTCTGTAAACTGTAATCCTTCAACTTTCTTTCACCCATCAGAGACGTTTGCTACTTTCCATTCCGTTTCGTCGTCTTCCACATATCCGGACCCAGGTCACGGGGGCATCAGCCTCAGACGGGAAGCCCAGGCTTCTCTCACTCCAGCTGCATCCTCCAGCTCACCCGGAAGGATCCCGAGTCGTTCCCCAGCCAGCTGTGAGACATAGTCTCTCCAGCGGGTCCAGAGTCTGCCTCTTGGTCTCCTACCAGCGGGACGTCCCCAAAACACCTCACAAGCGAGGCAATCGGGGGGCATCCTGACCAAGTGCCCGAACCACCCCATCTGGCTCCTCTCGACCTGGAGGAGGAGCGGCTCGATATCGAGCTCTTCCCAGATGGCAGAGCTCCTCACACGATCTCTGAGTGAGAGATAACCAATCCCGTTTGCTACTGTGATTGGTTATTGTCACTAACTGCCAATTCGACAGCACAGTTATAGAAGGATGCTTGACTCAGCTACAAAGCATATGAGAAGCAGGGTACACCCTGGACAGATTGCCTACCTACCGCAGGCTCGCATAGAAATGGACAACCATGCATAGAGATTCACAAACACACACAGAGACAAATTAATGTCATGGTCAAATATTTTTGAAAAATTTTGGAACAAAAATTCATTCTACATTAAATCCAAATCACCCACCATAAGTTTGTTGAGTCACTTGAATATTTTCTCTGCTCATCGGTCAGTTCAGCCCTAGTTTTTCTTGTCAAAAAGAAGCATAAAGTTTCTACCCATGCTACAAGCTGGACATGCTCCGTGTGGATCTTGAAAGGCTGGAACTAATGGGGACTGTCAGGAGTTATTGATCTATGTGCTACAAAACACCACTGTGGCAATGAGGTCAGGGGTAAATGTGGTATGAAGATGTGGGGCAAAATTTGACAGGTGAGAAGACGCACTATGAACCAAGTTTCTCCAATCAGTTTTAAGCCTAGATTGTGCAGGATTAGGTTTAATTACAGACATCAGGTCATTTGTGACAATCAGCTCTAAGGCATTTGGGATTTTTATCTCTAAAAATGTCGACATATCTCCACTAAAATCTCCCATCATAATCCAACAAACAGCAAAATGTTCTGGTTTTAATTCCATGTGAATTTTCATGACTCGTTTTTTTCAGCCAATTCTTATTCATTTTAGTTTTCCGTTCGCATTTTCAAAAAAATCACAAACTAAAAGATAAAATCAAATCTGGTAAAAAAAAAAAAAAGTAACAAGAAAGTTTGACTCAGATTGTTGTTGCAAGAACACGGCTGACGAGTAACAAAAACGCAACGTTGCAGAAAAGTCGCAGATTGGTTTATGTGCAAATAATGCCGGTACGTTCTGGTGACGTTTCGTTTATCAACGTTTTTAGAGAGTTGTAGTTTGGTTCATCCAGACACAACATTATGTAGTTGTTCCTGTCAGAATCCCTCACCTGCCGCCAGAGGGAGCTCTGGATATTCCTAATCAACCTGATTAGGGTTACCTGAGGATGATCACTAACTCCACACATTTGTGCACCCTGCCGTCTATTTAAGGGAAATCACCCCGAACTTCCCTGTCTGGTCTTACTATCCCTTCCAGCCAGGTCAACCTGGTTGCCTGACCATGTTTGAACTTTGATATTATTTGTACTTTTGAAACCTTGAGTTAAACCTGTACCTCTTTGCTTTACAGACTTTCCTGAAATAAATTAATAAACCTTGTTTGAAGTCCTGCAATTGGGTCCTCATCCTTCCTCATCCCAAAACCCTGACAGTTCCAGCATTGGTGCAAAAAATTTTTACCAAGTTGATCACTTGTGCGTGTCTATAAGAGTCCAGCAAACAGTTTGATATGGAGGAGATATTGCAGCAGCAATGCACCAAAGTTGCTACAAAGTGCAGAAATTTTGAAGCAGCATAAACGTGTCTATGACCTACAATGTGGCAGAAATCTTTCCACCAAAGTTGCTATACTGTAACATAGCAGCCTTGTAGCACTGTGGACATGTTTGTTCCCTTCAGTGACTGCAACGTTACAAGCAGCATATTGTTAGCCAGGGATATTCCGTACATTTTAGTGCCAAGTTGACTCCTTTTAAAGAAGCATCCAAGTATTTCAAAATATTGAAATATTTAGTGGTTGTTGTGGGCTGAAAGGGTCCTACAATAATTTCAGATGACTTTGCATTTCTTTCTGGGACTGGATGTAAATCCAGAATAAAATTGGTAAAGTTACTGGTATTACTTTGTCCGAGGAAATGAGACACTGCTGTTTTGATGTTTGAGGGGTAATTTTAAATCGCCAAACAATCATTTCGTTCTGTTCCGTCGTCTCCTGCTTAACCAGGGCCAGGTCGCGGGGGCATCAGCCTCAGATGGGGAGCCTAGACTTCTCTCACCCCGGCTGCATCCTCCATCTCACCCGGAAGGATCCCGAGTCGTTCCCTAGCCAGCTGTGAGACATAGTCACTCCAACGGGTGTGGGTCTGCCTCTCGGTCTCATCCCGGTAGGACGTGCCCAAAACACCTCACCAGCGAGGTGCTCGGGAGGCATCCTGACCAGATGCCCGAACCACTCCATATGGCTTGTTTCTACCGGGAGGAGGAGCGGCCCGTCACAAAGCTCCTCCCGGATGGCAGAGCTCCTCACCCGATCGCTGAGTGAGAGCCCAGCCACCCTGCGGAGGAAGCTCATTTCGGCCGCTTGTATCCGTGATCCCATTCTTTCCGTCACCACCCACAGCTGGTGACCATAGGTAAGGGTGTAAATAGAGAGCTTTTCTTTTAGATGATTAATTTTTACATTTTCACCGGAGATTGGTGAGAAAAGCTCCCTAAAAACGACCATGAAACCAGAATAACTACTCAGACCTGTGCCATCCTGAAGGTTTGTGTGGATTCGCTGAATTGTTTCTGATCACGACACCTGGGAAAAAATATCTGGAGTGCATTAGATTTCAAGGTTAGACCACATCAGATTTAATAATGGCGGACAAATGAAATCCAATCCATTCACAATCTCCTCTTTATTCTGCAGAGGTTTTTAAAAATGATGGATAAGGCAGAGAAGGTTGGTAATGAGGACAGCTCATGTTTGCAGATGTAATAACACTCCCTCTGAACAATGATGAGTGACAGAAGAGCTCTCTCTGCCTGAAGCTTCCTCACATTCAGATTCGGCCACACAAGACTCTGCAGACCACAGACATAACCATGGAAACCTCTCTTACCATCCAGTGTACAATCATAAGTCCTCCATACAGATATTTAAAGTGTAATCCTTCACACACCCTCACAACGCTCAAGATGCAAAGCTTAGAAGTCTCACCTGGTTTACATGTTTTGCATCAATTTCAAAAATAAAAAGAAATACTCCACAGGCATGTTTGGTAAGCGAGGCTGTTCTTCAAAAATCTGCAACAGGGATTAAAAAAAAAAAAACTATGGAAACAAGAGTCAGTCTGTATTCAGACCTGGTGCAAAATTTTGCTTGTGAGGAGGACGTTACATCTTGTCCTGGACCAAAATGATTTATTTAGTTTTATAAAAGAGTCAATCTGAGCAAACAAATTCCTTATTGTCCATATTTTTGCTGCAAAAATCCAAAAGTTCAATTGAACAGGGAAGAAATGCAAAAAAAAGTCTACATTTATTTATAAATATATTAATGGAGATCTACAGTAGAAGCTAGATCTCAAAACCGGGCCTAAAATGACAATCATTTCTTCGGGTCGGGTCGGGTCGGGCTCGGGCTTCTCTCTCGCTGACTTTTTTTCAAGTAAAAAAATGTTCCTATTTATAAATAACCCTCCTCCTCCCGAGTCCTCACAAATAAAATATGACATTTTGGGTTTGCTTCCGTCTCGGGCCTGCAAATCAAATTAATTTCTCGGGCTCGAGCCGCATTGGGTTTTAATACCCGCGGGCTGGGTTGGGTCGGGCTGCATTTTTTTTAGGCCCGATCTTACCTCTAATCTACAGTGTGTGAGCAGCCCAGTGGTACAGTGGGTAGCACAGTGGCCTCACATCAAAAAGGTCAGGGTTCGAATCCCAGTTGGGGACGAGGCTTGGAACACTGGCCTTTCTGTGTGGAGTTTGCATGTTCTCACGTGTATGTGTGGGTTTTTTTTGGGTACTTCCATTTCCTCCTCTCCAAAAACATGCAGGGTAGGTTGATTGGTCACTGCATGATTGCCCCCAGGAATGAATGAATGTGTGTGGAAGGTTGTATGTGTGTGGCCCAATAGACTGGTGACCTGTTTGGGGTATACCCTGCCCCTCGCCCAAAATCAGCCGGGATGTGCTCCGGCACTCCCTGCAGCCCCCGTAAGGGATAGACGGTTAAGAAGGTGACTGATCTACAGTGTGCAGCTCTTTGTATATTGCCCAACACGTAAACATTGTACACGTAAACAGTACACATGTAAACAATGGTTCAGTGGTTAGAGTTAACCGAGAGTTCGCGGGTTCGAATCCCACTGAGTTCACATCTAGGGTCCTCGGAGAAGGCACCTTACCCCCATTTCTCCCACCATTGGCGCCGTCACAGGTGGCAGCCTGCTGCGGTGTAGTGCAGCACACAAATTTCCCGGTCAGGGATTAATAAAGTATATTAAAACTGTGTAATTATGAGTAGGAATCAAAATACTGATAAATCATATCTTAAAATTGGGAGAAAAAAATAATTTAAGCTTCTTCATAACTTCAAATTAACCTTTCATTTATTTTTGTTGTCCTACAACATACATTTAATGTATGTCTTCGAAGCATAGGATTATTTCTGAGTGTCCATGTGTAAGAAACCGGAGTGAGTGAGGCCGATTAAAAGGTAAATTGATCTCCTGCTGAGTAATTAATCAATTCCTGTTTGGACAGTTGGATGAGAAGTAATCATCAGTAAAGGATTAGAGGAAAATTTTCCAAGAAGTCAGTCTGAAATCTAAATAAAACACAATGTGAGTCAATCATTGACCAAATGCGTTATTATGACTAAACAGCGGAATTTGTTAAAGATGACATTGTGATTTGTAATGAGAGGAGGGAACAGGTGGAGGAAAAGTTGGAGAGGTGGAGGTTTGCACTAGAAAGAAGAGGAATGAAGATTAGTCAGAGTAAAACAGAGTACATGTGTGTGAATGAGAGGGATCCAAATGGAAAAGTGAGGTTACAGGACGAAGAGATAAAGAAGGTGGAAGATTTTAAGTATCTAGGATCAACAGTCCAGAGCAATGGAGAGTGTGGAAAAGAGGTGAAGAAGCATGTGCAGGCAGGCTGGAACGGGTGGAGAAAAGTATCAGGTATGATATGTGACAGAAGAGTTTCAGCTAAAATGAAAAGAAAAGTGTACAAAACTGTGGTGAGACCCGCCATGCTGATTGGTCTAGAGACAGTGGCACTGAGAAAAAGACAGGAAACAGAGATGGAGGTAGTAGAGATGAAGATGCTGAGGATCTCTCTGGGAGTGACCAGGATGGACAGGATCAGGGGAACAGCACATGTTAGAGGTTTTGGGGATAAAGTCAGAGAGACCAGACTGAGATGGTTTGGACATGCGCAGAGGAGGGAAAGTACATCGGAGGAAGGACACTGGATTTGGAACCACCAGGAAACAGGCCTGTATCCAGGCCTGTGTGTCCATGAACACACGGACACACGTCCTAAGAGGAGGTTCATGGATACAGTGAAGGAAGACATGAAGATAGTTGGTGTGACCAAAGAGGATGCAGCAGATAGGGTTAGATGGAAGAAACTGACTTGCTGTGGCGTCCCTTGAAGGGAAATATCAAAACAAGAAGAGGAATTTGTTAAAGAAAAATTTCTAGTTCGTGATATTTGACTAAAAAAAAGGCAAAAAGTAGTCAAACTTTTTGGAGAAATGTAAAACAGATTAAATAATCTGAGAAAATTATTTTTGACAAAAGAATTGAAGCAGAACCTGACTTCCTACGTTCTTGAAGGTAAGCACATTAAAAAAAACCCCAGAAACACAGCATCACTGTGTCTCCGTTTCTTCCTACCCCCTGTCCTCTGTGTCACCCCTCTACTTCGGGAAAATAAGAGTGTTATTAAGAGAGGAAATCTAATCCTTGTTGGCGGCTCCTCAAAGCAGTGGCACCGACTTAGGATGGGGGTGTTCAGTAGAGGAGGAACACTGCAGATGTCTGGGATCTGGAGGTATGGATGGTCTTCATCATCTGTTTCAACACAAACTATTTTCACACATAACTTTGTTTATCACTAAGTTTTAAGGAGGGAAGAAGTTATGGGAAGACGTGTGTGCAACTGCTTGACAATATATTGAGTCCCACTTTTTTTGGGATATCAGTTTAATATTAGATATGTAATACATGTTTTTTAACAAGCTTTCTTCCATCTAACCCTACCTGCAGCATCTTCTTCGATCACACCAACTATCTTCATGTCTTCCTTCACTGTATCCATGAACCTCCTCTTTGGTCTTCCTCTAGTCCTCTTTCCTGGTGGTTCCAAATCCAGCATCCTTCTTCGGATGTACTCTCTCTCCTCTGCACATGTCCAAACCAGCTCAGTCTGGCCTCTCTGACTTTATCTCCAAAACCTCTAACATGTGCTGTTCCACTGATCCTGTTCATCCTGGTCACTCCCAGAGAGATCCTCAGCATCTTCATCTCTGCTACCTCCATCTCTGTTTCCTGTCTTTTCTTCAATGACACTGTCTCTAGACCAAACAGCATGGCGGGTCTCACCACAGTTTTGTACACTTTTGCTTTCATTTTAGCTGAAACTCTTCTGTCACACATCACACCTGATACTTTTCTCCACCCGTTCCAGCCTGCCTGCCCACCACGGTTTTCTAAACTTTCCGTTTTTGAGCAGTGTATATTTGCAATTTTGGATTTTTAGACATGCTGGCTACCCTCCCCACATCTTCCACGGTAACTAGGTCACCAAGTTAGGAGTAATTTTGTAATTAAGAACACTCCTTAGTTGTTTTTGTCACTTGTTTCTGTCAACAACTTCTAAATTTGCCTCTGGCCAAGTTTTCCGAGCAAAACAGGAAAATTGTGGTTAACAAAGAACACACTGACTTCAGAAAAAACTGTGTGTGTTTTTAATGAAACATGAACAAAATGTTGCGTTTAAAAACAATAATAACAATGTTGTTTTATTCATCCTGACGTTAATGGTGGCAATATTATAGTGCATGCCAAATAATGCGTGACAGCATCCATGACGAGCAAAATGCCCCAAAACAAACTCAGATAATTACACAGTGCATTAAAAACAAAGAAGTGTCACAAACACTGCTGAAAAAAAAGAACTTCGACAAATTATTTTCTTCTTAAGTCGGGATTTTTCTTTGTTTTTTAAAATCGTTCAATTAATTTGCAACTGATAAGAAAATCTGTATTTTTTAAAAAGTAACTTTTAAAAAGATAATAACTTGAAAAGTTACTTTTTCAAGTTATTAAGTTACACTTGATCCAAAAGTCTTTATTTTCATCCCAGAGGTCAATTGAGTTTTTAAAACCATTTTAATTTGATTATTGCACATCCAACGCCTCCTGGGAGGGTTTTAAAATAAAAACAGATGATATTTCTTTTAACTAAAACTATGATCTGTTAAAAATGTGTGTACTCTTTAGCATGATTTTACCAAATACGTCATTCTTTGTAGTTTAATCAAACAAATACTGTTCTGCATCCATTTTTTTTTCCGTCACTGAAAAATGTTCTTTTTTAAGTCAAAATGCATGGAATTAAAAAAATTTGTTGACAAATTTTGTCTTCCCATTTAACAAACTTTAATTGCAGTTTAAACCCCTTTCCGTTCTGTCGTCTTCCACCTATCCGGGGCCAGGTCGTGGGGGCAAAAGCCTCAGACGGGAAGCGCAGGCTTCTCTCACCTCAGCTGCATCTTCCAGTTCACCCGGAAGGATCCTGAGTCATTCCCCAGCCAGCTGTGAGACATGGTGTCTCGAGCGGGTCCGGGGTCTGCCCCTCGGTCTCCTCCCGGTGGGACGTGCCCGAAACACCTCACCAGCGAGGCGCTCGGGAGGCATCCTGATCAGATGTCCGAACTACCCCATCTGGCTCCTCTCGACCTGGAGGAGGAGCGGCGCGACACCGATCTCCTCCCGGATGGTAGAACTCCTCACCCGATCTCTGAGTGAAAGCCCAGCCACCCTGCAAAGGGAGCTCATTTCGGCCGCTTGTATCCACGATCTCATTCTTTCGGTCACCACCCACAGCTGGTGACAATAGGTGATGGTAGGAACATAGATTGAATTTAATAGAGTTTAAACTTAATTCAATTATAACTACTCTTATTTAACAATTAAATGCTACATTGTATTTAAATTTTTTTACAAATAAATAACAAATCAAAAAAGCTGAAATTTTTGACCATTTAAACAATATTTTACTGTTTTTTGTTCATTTAACCAACTAAAAATGC
The DNA here is from genome assembly GCA_902685375.1 of Neostethus bicornis. Taxonomy (NCBI): domain Eukaryota; kingdom Metazoa; phylum Chordata; class Actinopteri; order Atheriniformes; family Phallostethidae; genus Neostethus; species Neostethus bicornis. The sequence continues at coordinate 4,975,572 of LR738552.1, forward strand.
TAATTAAAGCTAGTTAAATGGCATAACTGTGATAACTACTAACATTTACACCTTTATTTACAGCTTCTAGTATTGGTAAATGTGAAAAAATAAAAATGAATCGTCAAGGCTTCAGCCAGTTTTTCATTATTCCAGTTATGTTACTAGGAAATGGAAAAAAAAGCAGGTTATTAATGGACTTAGTTGATTCGGTTATTTTTTCTTTGACTTATTTTTTCTCATCTTCAGTTTGACGTTGATCATCTTGTATCTGTTCCTAACTCTATGAGATTTCCACAATAAAAAGCACAGATATCTGATTGTCTCACATCTATTGTGTATGCAAAATTTGCTTCTCTGAGTTCAATCAAGTGGAACATTGTTCTGATGTGGCAGCAGTCAGAGCTAACGGCGTGTTAGCCAGCGTACACACACATCAGACCTGCCTGCTGTTTGGGAACTGAGAGATTTGACAGGTTGTCTTCTCTGCTGTCACTTAGTTGTACTTCTGTCAACCTTTCCCACCAAACAACCCAGCAACGTGAACGAGAAGGAAGGACTTTCTAGCTTCCAAACTCAATCATGACTATTGCTGGCATTTTTATTTTTTTACCGCTCAATAATATATTTATTGGGGTGAGATTTGTTTGTCGGTTTGTTTGTTTCTAGAAGCTGGGAGAACTATTTTGCAACCCTCGCTCATCTTGCCCTCTGCACAACTTCTGCACAAAAAGTCCATTCTTTCAGCTGAGACATTGTGCTTTTCCCTATGCTTTTCCCCAAAACAAACAATAACGCACCACTTTAATTTCCTAATAACGGTAACGCATTGTAACTGTAGGAAAAGTAACTGATCGGATTACTCTGTTACTACAATCAAAAATAACATTATTAGGAATTCTGTTGTACTTTGAGAGCGTTATTCCCAACACTGCCAACCACTGACGCTGTATCGCTGTATGCCACTTTAGATGGGACACTCTTTCACTGTTCAAACAGCGGATCCGAAAACAGGGATGTAGGTAGGTCTTCAAGAAAGCCAGACAAACTAGCTTAAAATCTGATAAGTTGAAGTAAACAATTGAATGTTGTTCACTTTGTGCAGAAAGCAATTATTGTTTAGTTGGCAGAGCGGAGTTTCTGCTGATTTTAGCTAGAGGTGGGTAGTAACACGTTACATTTACCCCATTACATTTACTTGCGTAGCTTTTTGAATAAAATGTATTTCTATGAGTGTTTTTAATAGTTTGTACTTTTACTTGAGTAAATTTATAAGTAAATAACGCTACTTTTACTCCGTTACATTGGGCAAAAGTTGACCCGTTACTTTTCTTGATTTTAACACGTTTTTTTAGTACAATAAATTTTTTTAAAGATCGCTTCCTGCTTTGGAGGACGGTAGACAACTTTCCTCCAATCAAATATAGTGAACACAGTCACATGACTCTTTCTGCCCTATCAGACGTACCCTTGCACCATCTTACAAGAAAACAAAACTTGGCACAAAAAAGTTATTTTGGAAAACAAATTACTGCTAAAGCAGGTCAAAACGCCTCTTTATCTGATTTGCGTACAGGGCTGTTGAGCTAATAACCATATTTAGAGTAAAACAATGCAAGCATCACTAACATTTTTATTTATCGATCTTTTAGCTTTATTTTGAAAATACAAATTTTGTACATTTTGTTGTGTTGTTTATATTCTTATGTCTACAAACAAAAACGATTTTACTTTTAAAGTTACTCAGTACTTGAGTGGTTTTTTTCAAGACATACTTTTTACTCTTACTTGAGTAAATTTTTTTCTAGGTTTACTTATTACTTTTACTTGAGTAAAAATATCATGGAGTAACTGTATTCTTACTTGAGTACATTTTTGGCTACTCTACCCACCTCTAATTTTAGCCTACCTGGCAACTAATGCTGGCTGAAATGTAATTGGTAACATACTGTATTTAAATGTGAAAACCCATTTTGCTGTCGCAAGCTGTTGAAAAAGCTATTAAAGAAAACAGGTACTATTTGAAAATGTTTGACGAAAATTAACTTACTGATATATTATTTGTAGCAGTTTGTTTTTCAGATATTTTTTACGCCAGCAGAGAAGACTTTTAAAGAACTCAGGGTCAAATGTGTGACGTTCAATCTTTTTACTTCCTTTTTCTTCTTGTCTTTCCACTGCACTCTGGTGAAAGTGATAAAAGCTACAAACTAGGTTATGATTGTAAATAATAGGGACATTTATCCTTTTACTTTCTAGTAAATTACAAATGTTTTGTGTCATAAAATCTGCTTGACGTGAAGTTTCTGTAACAAAAGATTTTTGATGATATATTTTACAAAAACAGGGAATCTTCTCAATTACACATCGCCAAGTGATACAGGAGATTCAGACTGATCTGTAATTGAACTGGTTTCACAGTGTGGATGATTTTTCTCTAATTTCTCTAACACTACCGTGTTCTCACGTCACTGTTTACAGCACATCTGCTACATTCAAAATGAACGGAAGAATTTTCTAATGAGTTCTAGAACTTTCGATCCCATGTGGTCTCTTTGAGCCAACTTGTGGGTCATTGATTTCATCTCCTATGGACAACCTGAACTTTACCTACACTCTTCTTTCTGCTACAAAGATAAAATAAGATATGGTATATGGTATTTATCTGATCTGTAATCCCAGTGCTGGACCCCTATCCATATCAGGAGAGGAAAACTCGTCCAACAGGGGCTTCATCAATTGGTTAGTGCATACCACTAGTGTAGTGCTTTATCACGATTTGTGTTCTATGTCGATGATATACGTATCTATCTATCCATCAATCATAAATCCCACAAAAAGGAGCAGGGGTGCACACAACTGTCAAAAATGTGTGCTGCTCTGTATTTTGAAGCATGTGGAGCGTTTTGGCCCACCAGCCTAATGGCCAAACATTCCTTGAAATGTCATGCTAGCGCGAAAGGAGCAGAAAAAAAGAACTTAAAAAGTGGGGGTTTATAACGTGCATAAAATTTTATGATGAAAAACATCATAAAAAGTTATGTTCAATGACTTCTAGAAAAATAAGTCTGCCTGCTTAGTTTTAAAAGAGCTGCAATCTTGCTGCTTATTTGCTCTTAGCAGCTTCTTGGTTTATGTTAAAAAAGAGGTAAGAACAATATTTTGGGATATTGGGATATTCTTCTTACCTTCACCAAATAAAAATCATGGTGAATTAAACTTCAGATCCTGGTAAAATAATTGATGAATTGGTTGGTGTATTGCTGACAGACCAGATAATAAATGTCTCCCTTCTTTTATGATAGCCGATCAAAAGTCTTTAGCCCTCAAACATAAAGCTTTTGAGTATGCACTAAAAAAGTTACGCGTGTTGAACCAGCTTTGAGAAAAAAACCAACACACTCAAAAACATGATCATAAGGTCACTGGACAGGAGTCAAACCAGCTTATGGATCGGCAAAATAGTTCTTAAAATATCCCAATTTTAAGACCTATTTTGTTGATTGATCTTTAACTGATTAAATGTTTTTGTTACAATTTGTTCGACCACGTTTTTCTTGTTTAGCCGTCATGTGATTCAGGTTGCACCAAGTAACATCTACAGGAGCTCCCCTGAGTGCAGGACCAAAAAATTTTAAGTGCATCCCTGCTCATAGCAGAATAATTATTGATGTGTTTCAGTGCAGCTAAACATTTTCTGACACTTTTCAACAGTAACTAACCTGTAAAAACAGCCACCACACACACAACCCCCCCACCCATGTCCCTGTTGTTTCCCTCCAGTGAGACGCAGACATGGCCAGTACGGCTTGTGGTTATGATGATGGTAGAAAACGGATACCTTGCGGTTAGAAACCAGAGCAGGTCACAGAACACCGTGATAAAATTCCCGAATCCACACGCCAAGTTTCCCTTTCGCCTCCTCCTCTTTTCCACTCCTTTGCTGCCTTTCTCCACCTCTCCTTTTCCCTCTCCTCTGCTTTCATTCCCCCCTCTGCTTTCCTTGATATCTGATCCAGCAGAGACACTCAGGTTACAGTTTTTACAGCTTAGCCAGCCTTGCGCTGTATACATTCCTTTCTCCCTTGTTTCTTAGCCCACTCTCCAGCCTCTCCATGCACACTCCTTCTCCATGATTACTCACCAGGGCTTATTTTACCATGGAGCACATTAAGCAGCCAGATGAAGGAAACACTGTCAGACTGTTTGGTTTTTTTAGAGGGCTATGATCCCCTCACAAGGGCACATTGTGTGTCCCTCTGTGTGTATTTTCTAACAGCTTTGGTCTGACATGTTGAAGATGGAAGAGTTTAAAGGAAAAGAATTAAATGAGGGGGATTTTAATAGAAACTGTGGATTTATTGCAACCATCATGCCACTCTGATGTAATGGTGATTAGCTGTGGTTCTGCCAGGTTAAAAAGAAGACCAAACAGTTTAACAAGCTTTTTGTCCAAATAAAGTACGGTGATCAAATCTATTCTTCTTAATTACACTTCCACAAATCTATTTTGACTCAAACAAACTGCGGGTTTGTTTACAAAATGATGTAATGAACTCTGAACTTTATTTTAAGTGTGTTCAGACTTTAATCCGAACTTTTCATGCTTCACGGCACAGAGAAGTGGTGTCATCAATGGTGGAAAAGTCTATTGAAACCAACATGCTTACTCATTCATAAATCAAAACAACTTCCAAACTGCTTGAATACATTTCTCCAAATTAATGAGGGGTTAGGTCTGTCAGAGTAAATAAAAAATCCTGCTTTATGTTGATGGTGTAGTAATATATCGCTCTAAAATTAGACTTGATCAGGTTCTCTGTCTGCAGAGATAAACTAGCTACACAACTAAAACATTTCAGGGTAAAATTAATTAGTTTTAAATAACTATAAAACAATCATTTAAAACTGTCAAATTCAAGATATGGACTTTTTTTGATCAAATCTAAATCTTCTTCTTCTTTTGGCATTTCCCTTTAGGGGTCGCCACAGCAAGTCAGTTTCTTCCATCTAACCCTCACACCAACTATCTTCATGTCTTCCTTCACTGTATCCATGAACCTCCTCTTTGGTCTTCCTCTAGTCCTCTTTCCTGGTGGTTCCGAACCCAGCATCCTTCTTCCTATGTACTCTCTCTCTCTCCTCTGCACATGTCCAAACCATCTCAGTCTGGCCTCTCTGACTTTATTTCCAAAATCTAAATGAACTGATAATATAAACGGCTGAGGAGTCCCCCGTGTTTCCATCAGCATGAAGAACATCTACTCATCCCCGTTCTGGACATCTCCGGGCTGAGGAGTCCCCCAGTGTTTCCATCAGGATGAAGAACATCTACTCATCCCCGTACTTGACATCTCCGGGCTGAAGAGCCCCCCGTGTTTCCATCAAGATGAAGAACATTTATTGACTTCTTTAGATATTTAGCTGTAGATTAGAATAAGCTAATATTTAAACAATAATCTTTGACACATTGTTTGCTCGTCCCGGGGGAGGGATCTCTCTTTCACGTGGATCCCCATGAGGTTTCTTATTTTTTCCCCACTGATGGGTTTTTTAGGAGTTTTTCCTCACCGAGAAGGAGAGTCTAAGTGCATTAATGTGCTAGTCTTGTTTAGTTAGCATTTGTTAGTTATTTTTCTTGTTGTGTATTTGTGTTAATACATTCCTCTTTTTCTTGTGAAGCCCATTGAGACGGACATTCTGTGATTTTGGGCTATACAAATAAAATTGAATTGAATTGAATTGAATTGAATTGAATTGAATTAAACAAAACCAACCAGTTTCCTGTAGATTCCAATTTTTAAGGTACATGTACAGTAGATGTTGATAGTTAATACAAAGATCAAAAGATCGATCAATAGATTTCTATTGCTGTACAAAACAAGGTAAAGAAAAAAAAGGTTAAAAAACCCCCAGCGATTACAAGGAGTTCTAAAAAATTTTGATTCCTCAATTATTCATTCATCTGCTAGTTTTTTAAACTAATTTCTCAGTATGTTTAAAATTTAAATTTAAAATGACAGGTAATAAACTTTTTTGATGCATTCGCTGCACTTTTTTACAACAAAATCCCAAAAATGATAGAATAATTTCAGCTAATATAATTTTGCAAATAACACAGGAAATAAAAACAATTAATTTTGGCTGTTATTAAATTAAAAAAATGAGATGTTAAACTATTATATAATCTTCTGGAAAGATTTTATATCAAACTCGCTTCCTGAACGATGACAAAAATCTATCATGTAAGAATAAAACCAGCACAGCGGGGAAAAAAAAAATCCCTCCTGAGTGATGACTGGCATCATGCAATTACTTTTTCCATCTGATGAATTATCAGAGGAATCTCTCACAGTGAAATTTATTTCCTTTTTCTGAGTAATGTCTGCAGAATTTAGACCATTTTTGGTGTAATTAATTTTAAAAATAAATCAAATGAAAATTGAACCTGCAATTTGACATGTTCCCCTCAGAAACAGCCCTATTTTATAAAATTATTTTGAGGAAATATAAAGAATAATCTGTTTGACATTCAGACCTCTTCCTTCCATCATCCTACATCCCTCCTCATCAGGACCAGCATCCAAAGGAAGGTTTCACTTATTTTTTTCTGTTTTTCCTCATGAGAGAAAACAGGAGGGGTGTTGGAGCATCAAACTGGGACAACTCTGTTAAAAAATAAAAGCATCTGTTTATCCCTTATGATGCACTGAAACATTCAGAATCAAATCAAACCTGAAAATCATCATTTATACCAATATTTTTTAATCAAATACATATATTAAATATGAGAATGACTTCTCAGGAATCCCTCACATACAAAAGGCTTTCATTTTTCCCAGAAAATCACCTTCTAAAATCCATTTCTTTATTATTTTCTGTCTGATTTTCTTCATAATGAAGGATTTAGTTAAAATGAGCAGATTTGTAGTAAAAAAAAATCAATCTGGGACCTTGTGGATCTTCATCCAAATGTGTCCAAACAATGAGAAGATGCAGACAAAGCGGACTGCCTGCCTCACACACACACTCACACACACATACACACACAAGCGCGCCTCTTAATAAACCGCGCGGTTTGAACAGATCAAAATAAAAATGCAATCAAAATCAGTAAAGATGAGATTTTTAAAAAATAAAAAGAGGAATCTCGCTTTGTATTTGATGCATACAGAAAACACGCACATCTGGATCGCGCTTCTTCTCCGAACAGCTGCTCAGCATCCAGATGCGCGCACAGACACGCAAACCCACGCAGAGCCAGAAAAGCATCAGTGATCAGCAAGTATTCCCCACATTGATTTGCTAATCGTGCACATGGCTGCTGGTGCAGATCACTATAGTATTAATAGTACTAGTGCACTGACGCCTTCACTGACGCGCAGGATTTTCCACTAACTCTGTCTGGTACTAAATAAAAATGAAATGATCTGAGGATTTAACTTCACATTGAAAGATGCTGGTGAATGGATGAATGGGGGCTGCATGCTGCTTTTAGATTCCTCTGACAAAGGAAGTGAAAATAAATCAAAGTTTTCTTTAGCATGCATCTGATCCATCTGGGCTTTACCTTCATCTCCTCATTGATTTCTCTCTTGACTGGATGAGCTGGTTTGCGGCTTCTTTTATTTTCCGGTGGTCTGCCTTCTTTTTCCATCTCTGCCATGTTTCTCCTCTCTGACACTTCTGTCAATATTTGCGCTGAGGAGGGGGTGGCTGAGTGGGTGGGTGAGTGAGTGGGAGAGGCAGATGTTTCACAGCGGCCACACGGCGAACATCTCGGCGCATTTCTGGGCCCCCTGCGGCGCTGGAGAAGCCGCGTAGAGCTCACGGTGCCCGACTACACCAGCCATGTCCTCCACGGTCCGCTTTGCGCTCCAGTGGTGATCCGCTCGTGTGAGTCAAATGAGAGGTTGAGTGAGGGGAAAAAACGAGACAGGGGGAGGGGCGTCGGCTGAAACATTAGATGACGCGTGGTTGATCAGAGGTGGGCAATTTCTTCTTATGGAGCTCAATCTGAGGAGCTTCTTCTCACTGCTGAGAAACAGCAAACAGGTGCTTCCACGAAGAACATGTTGTCCTGCTTTATTACGCTCTCTTTTAATCTTCTTCTGTTTCTGATACCTGATAGACCCCCTGTGTTCCTGGACATCCAGACTGAGGAGACCTCCAAACTTCTTGATCTACCATCTTCCTGATCAGGATGAAGCCCATCTACTGATTTCTTCAGATAGAAAGCCAGTGAAAAGAATTAGCTATTATTTAATTAACGAACTTAGACACATTGGCTGCTCATCCCGGGAGGAGGGTCCATCCGTCATTTGGATCCCCATAAGGTTTCTTTTTTAGTTGTATTTTTTTAGTTTAGTTGTGTTTATACATTTTTCTTTTTTGTTTCTTATCGGTTTTTGTACTTTTTTTTCAATCAACAATGCAAACCCTGCTAAGACAGTTGCTTTGTGATATCAACCTCTACAAATAAAATTGCTCCTGTCTTTAACAGGGACAGATCTCTCCTTCTTGTGGATCTCCATGAGGTTTCTTCTTACCTCCCACCCCTTTGACTATTTTTTTTTGTTGTTGTTGTTGGAATTATTCTCAACAAGAAGAAGGGTCTGAAACAGAAGCGGGCAAACTTTTGGACTCATGGGTGGTAAAGGGTCTTATTCTACCACCAAACTCAAACCACAGACATGGTGTGGACTGACAAGTGTATCAAATATATGTTTTTTTAAAAGTATAAGTTAAAAGTTTCCATCCAAATTTGTTCTTTTTTGCTTTCTTGATATTTGTAATAAAACCCTCCCATATTTACCTGTCTGAATCTTGCTGTTGTTATGAGGCCAGCTCAAATATGGGTGATTTGGGTCTGAGAGGGCCGGTGTCCTGAAGGTTTTCCATGTGTTCAAAACAGCTGATGCAAATAAAGTGAAATCAACAATCATTATGATTTAGCACAAAGACTCAATAACCTGGATCAGGTGTTTAGATGTAAGAACACATGGAAAACCTCAGTACACAGGTCTGATTGCTGTAAAAATTACTTTAACATAATTAATTATACATTTTATTTTAGCTGATTGTACAACATTAATTCTTTCTGTAAAACACCAGAATTTAGAAAAATCATTTTTGTCATTTGTCAAAAGCATAATTTTAGAACAGTAGTTTGATCCATATATCAAACTATCAGTGACAACAAAATAAAACTAAAACCTACAATAAATGGAGCTGTAATGCAAAGTTTAAAAGAACCCAATTTTTGTGTGTAGTGATTGATAATGTGAGAGAGATAATTAATATTCATACTGTATATATTGAGGGAAATCAGATAATCCATTAACATAAAATTCATTGTAAGAAATTTGACCAGAGCACTGTATTCTTTTTGGTAAAACAACTGTAACACACAAAATTATCCCCACAGACCTCAACAACTTCAATAATATGTAAGAATATAACAGTTTACTCACTAAAAACTTGGATTATTTGTAAATAAAACCCATCTTTCTCTCTTCCTAGCAATGTTAAAAGTTCAACCTTTCTTGTCAATATATCTGTAGAAAGATGTTTTCTACAGATGTGGATCCTGTCATATAATTCTCAGATTTCTTTACTTAGTTAAACTTTTTTGAAAAAGTCAAATTAAAAAATTACATTAAAAAATTAGCCATCAAATCTTTCAGGATATCCTTCATCAATTGTTCCATTCCGTTCCGTTGTCTTTCGCTCATCCGGGCCGGGTCGCAGGGGCAACAGCCTCAGACGGGAAGCCCAGGCTTCTCTCACCCCGGCTGCATCCTCCAGCTCACCCGAAAGGATCCCCAGTCGTTTCCCAGCCAGCTGGGAGTCATAGTCTCTGGTCCAGGGTCAGCCTCTTGGTGTCCTCCTGGTGGGATGTGCCCGAAACACCTCACCAGCGAGGCGCTCGGGGGGCATTCTGACTTGATGCTTAAACCACCGCATCTGGCTCCTCTCGACCTGAAGGAGGAGTGGCTCGACACCAATCTCCACCCAGATCGCAGAGCTCCTCCTCCATAGTATATCCAGCGGGTCTGGGGTCTGCCTCTTCTGGTCCTCTGGTCTTCTCCTTGTTGGGATGTGCCCGAAACACCTCACCACCCATCTGGCTCCTCTCGACCTGGAGGAGGAGCGGCTCGGCACCAAGCTCCTCCCCGATGGCAGAGCTCCACACCCGATCTCTGAATGAGAGCCCAGCCACCCTGCAGAGGAAGCTCATTTCGGTCGCTTGTATCTGCAATATCATTCTTTCGGTCACCACCCACAGCTGGTGAGCATAGGTGAGGGTAGGAACGTAGATCAGCTTGTAAATCGAGAGCTTTGTTTTTCGGCTAAGCTCTTTCTTTATCACAATGAACCGATGCAGGGTCCTAGTTATTGCTGACGCTGCACTGATCGGTTCATCCATCTTCTGCTCCAAACTTCCCCCATTCCTGAACAAGACCCCGGGATACTTAAATTCCTCCACATCGGGCAAGACCCTGTCCCTGACCTGCAGGGGGCATTCTACCCTCTGCTGGGCATCAATTGTTGTTCGCTGATTTTTTAAAAAAAGGAGATTTGACATTGAAATGATATTTTGATGAAAAAGATGTTCTGGAACCAGTGCAGCTGTTGGATATGTGATGAGGAGAAATGGAGGTGGAATTATTTTATAAATACTAATGACCAAAAATATTAACACTAGTTTGTGATTCAGATCATATTCAGGGTTTGCCGATGCTATCAGTAATTCGGACAAAGCTCTGGCACTTGTCATACAGCCTCCGGACGGCCCTTACCGAGTGCTATAGTACTCTGTACTCACAGAACACACCCCTCAGAAGTCCCTAAAGAACATGATCGCATAACACCTGCACAAGAACCAAAAAAAAATAAATTTTGATAGGGAAAACTACTCCAATCCCTCCAGGAGCCTGAAGAAATTTACTGTTCCACACTGCTTCCACAATTCAAGGCTTTTCACCCTGTTTCAGCACATTAAAATATTTCACGTGATGGAATTTCACATGGAGACGAAGATGCTGTGGATCTCTCTGGGAGTGACCAGGATGGGCAGGATCAGATGAACAGCACATGTTAGAGGTTTTGGAGATAAAGTCAGAGAAGCCAGACTGAGATGGTTTGGACATGTGCAGAGGAGAGAGGGAGTACATCGACAAAAGGATGCTGGGTTTGGAACCACCAGGAAAGAGGACTAGAGGAAGACCAAAGAGGAGGTTCATGGATACAGTGAAGGAAGACATGAAGATAGTTAGTGTGACTGAAGAAGATGCAGCAGATGGGGTTAGATGGAAGAAACTGATTTGGTGTGGTGACCCTGAAGGGAAATGATGGAAGGAGAAGAAAATATTTCACATGATATTTTGAAATATGCGGAAACATATGTGTTGTCCACTTTGATCACTTGTAGTGGTGTTACAAGCATTTCAGTCCTCAAATTTCTTACTATTGCACATAGACGTCTGCATTACTGTCATGTTATGATCATTTTGTTACTGGGCTATAATTAGGACTGATTGTCCTCATTTGTAATTTTATCATACGTACAGTGACCCCCGACCTACAACAGGCACAGCTTATCTATTAATCAGTTCAGATTTGTACAGTAGGTTGCTCATCCCACAAGGTGATCAATAGCATTTCTCTCAAGTGTTTTCTATTATTCCTATTATTCAAACAGAAATAAATCACTGAAGACGCTACCAGGAGTTTTTCATATTCCAGCGGGAAAAAATTCAAACATGGTTTTACCTGCAAATCCATTATTAGAAAAAATTACAAAATAAATTCAATTCCCTATTCACTTGATAATAGAATGAAAAAAAAAACAAGAAATGATGCATCGCTGTAAAAGGAGTAAAGTTTCAGAACAATTTTCACATTCAAAGCAAATCATGAAAACATAAGTAAAGCATTAAAAAATAATTAATAACGAACATGCTAAACTTTCAAAGATAATGTCCTTTTATGTTATGAATGAAATAAGGAAAACATCTTTAATATCTTATCATTTTATTTGCAAAACTTCATTTATCTTCATCTCCAGCTCTCACTGGACCAATTTGCTGTTAAGTGTGAAGCGGCTGGGATGGGAATCAGCGCCAAGACCATAGTCCTCACCTGGAAAAGGGTGGAATGCCTCTGCGGGAGGCAGGTGGAATGCCTCCCGCAGAGGCATTCCACCTGCCCCAAGTGGAGGAATTTAAGTATCTTGGGGTCTTGTTCAGGAATGGGGGAAGTTTGGAGCGGAAGATGGATGGACCGATCAGTGCAGCGTCGGCAATAACAGGACGCTGCATCGGTCCGTCGTGGTAAAGAAAGGGCTGAGTCGAAAAGCAAAGCTCTAGATTTATAAGTGGATCTACGTTCCCATCCTCACCTATGGTCACCAGCTGTGAGTAGTGACCGAAAGAATGAGATTGCAGATACAAGTGACTAAAATGAGCTTCCTTCGCAGGGTAGCTGGCCTCTCACTCAGAGATCGGGTGAGCTTATCTGCCGTCCGTCGAGCCACTCGTCCTCCAGGTTGAGAGAAGCCAGATGGGTGGTTCAAGCATGTGGTCAGGACGCCTTGCTGGTGAGGTGTTTTGGGGCACGTCCCACCAGGAGGAGACCAAGAGGCAGACCCCGAACCCACCGGAGAGACTATGTCTCACAGATGGCCGGAGAACGACTCAGGATCCTTTTGGGTGAGCTGGAAGATGCAGTTGGGGTGAGAGAGGCCTGGGCTTCCCGTCTGAAGCTGTTGCCTCCACGACCCTGTCCCAGATAAGCGGAAGACAACGAAATGGAACGGAAACGTCATTTAAGTCAGATATTAAATTGGTCTTTGTTATGTGCCTTAACAGCAGAAACATAACGAACATAAAACAATCATAATGAGACACAAAGAATAAAGACTGCAGTTTTAACTAATTGATTTACAAACCAAATTTGCAAGGTGATTTCACATGGAATGGGAGGGAGGTGGCGTAATCCAGCTGTGCCTAAAGAACAAAATCAAACATCCTCCCCATGGCTTGGCCCATAACACCTGGTTTCTATGATCTGTCTTTAATCTGTTCCTGCAGGTAGGTAATGCAGCTGGGTTTGCTGTCATTGAAATCTGTTTGGGAGTAAATCATGCTGGCACAGCATGTTGGCAACAATGACAAACTGGACCCAAGAAACACCACAAATTAAAAGAGAAGATGGAAAAAGTTGATTGAATTGGAATAGTTCAGACTTTTTTAGAGAACTTTTATAATTAACAATAAATCATAAGAGTCAAACAGTTTAAGAGGAGTCATCAGCTGAGTTCTGAGCTGACAGGCAGGAGGCCTAGAGGGAGACCAAAGAGGAGGTTTATGGATGTAGAGAAGGGGGACATGAAGGTATTTGGTGTGAGAGAAGAAAATGCAGGACATGGGATTAGATAAAGGAAACGGATACATTGTTGCGGCCAAAAACAGTCGTAAAAACAACTGTAACAAATGTTTTGGACTTGCAGTGCATGTAAGAAATGTTGCATTCACTAACAGTGTTTCATTTTTTTGCTCCAGCAGCAAACAGAAAATTAACAGAAAATATTTGTATCATTTCAGATTGTAGATTTATGTAAGAAGTGTTTTTCTTTTGATAAACATCATGTTTATTTGTATTTTTTCAAGTTTTTATGTGGATTTCTTTTTTAAATCATTCGATTGTTTTTCAAGTTTTTTTTTCTTTCTATTATTAGATTTATTTTCTATGATTCTATTCTTCTTCTTTCAGCACTTCCCTTCAGAGGTCGCCACAGCAAGTCAGTTTCTTCCATCTAATCCTGCCCCCTGCATCTTCTTCGGTCCCACCAACTAGCTTCATGTCCTCCTTCACTGTATCCATGAACCTCATCTTTGGTCTTCCTCTAGTCCTCTTTCCTGGTGGTTCCAAACCCAGCATCCTTTTGCCGATGTACTCTCTTTCTCTCCTCTGCACATGTCCAAACCATCTCAGTCTGGCCTCTCTGACTTTATCTCCAAACCTCTAACATGTGCTGTTCCTCTGATCCTGTCCATCCTGGTCACTCCCAGAGAGATCCTCAGCATCTTCATCTCTGCTACCTCCATCTTTGTTTCCTGTCTTTTTCTCAGTGCCACTGTCTCTAAAATCAGCATGGCCGGTCTCACCATGGTTTTATACACTTTCCCTTTCATTTTAGCTGAAACTCTTCCATCACGCATCACACCTGATACTTTTCTCCACCTGTTCTAGCCTGCCTGCAGACGCTTGTTCACCTCTTTTCCACACTCTCCGTTGCTCTGGACTGTTGATCCTAAGTACTTAAAACTTTTTTATGATTCTATTATTTTATGTTTTTTATAAGTTCATTATAAATGTAAAAGTCAAATCCAATTCTTACATGAAACAAATGAAAATATGTTCAAGTTTGTGGATACTCTGACTCATAGCTTGAAATAAACTCTTCAATTTTCTGTTTTCTGACTTTTATGAACAATATTGGGTTCAATTTGATTGATTTTCTTTTAACCCTTTCATGCATGAATTATGATGGACAACTCCAGGATTTTTTTCAATTCCGTTCAATTTTGATATTCAGATTTGCTTATAAAGGAAAAAACAACAATTAAAAGTTGTCCACTCTAGTGACCTCTATGCATGAAAGGGTTAATGACAGCATTATGTTTGTAAAAGTATAAAAAATAAATGCTCTTTTAGAAAAATGTGTTTTTTAATGAGAAAAACCCACAAACAAATGTTTGACTTATTTGGAGGCTGTTGTATTTTTAGAATTCATACAATAAGTAATGTATTTATGCATAACTAATCATGACCTTGATGATTTCTATCATGTTTATTTTTTTCAAATAATTGCTTTTAGAATATTTTTTTCTGCATGAAATCATTAAAAACTGAACAATTAGACATTGAATATTTTGGATTGTCATCATATTATTATGACATTAAAGAAATATTGGCATTTTCTGATCTGGAAATATTCCATTTTTTATGAATAGTAAATACATTCAGATAAACATTTTATTTTAATTTAGCAAATGAAAATGTTTAAAACATATTGCAAAATTAATAATAAATATACAGGAAAAAAATAAATAAAAATAAAAGCAAAATAAAAATGAAAAAATAAAACAAAATAAAACTCATTTTGTTGACCAGTCAATAATTTCTGAATAAACTAATTATTCAACAATAAGAAATAATTGAATTTAAATAATTTATTGATTACCGAAATGTTATTTATTTAAAAAAATTGTACTCACACTAAAAAATAAACATAAGTAATAAAATTAAAGTAATTTTTAAATCATATATTTAAAAAAAAATTAAAAATCAAGGGCATTTGTTGTGACGTCAACGTGTGTGTGACGTAGAGATGTTACGTAGTTAAAGATGGCGGCGCCCTGTGGAGGGTAGTGAGTTATGTAGTTCTTTCAGTGTCAAACCATAGTTTTATTTTTTATTAGAAACTTTTCATCTTTATATTCATTTGTAAACATGTTTCATTGTTGGCATGTCGTGTTGTTAACTCCGAAATACCACAATACGTCTTAGCTACTGGTAAATTTAAAAAAGCAACAGAAATAAAGAAAATGTTTTCATCCACTTGGTCGGGAATCCCTCGTTTAACAGCATCCTTTCCAGTTCAGAGGATGCTCAGTCTGTTCTCCAGCTCTGGAACATCATCATGGAGTAAAGTGGTGTCTGATGCAGAGAAGATAGTTGGATATCCTACCTCTTTTATGAGTTTAAGGTGTCTCCTGAGTGATGAGCTGAGTAACGTGGCCATGCATGTCAGGAAACTGGTTGGAACTCAGCATCCTCTACTCAACACTGCCAGGTAAAAATAATACACACATATTCATCCTTATCTGCAACTTGTAATAAAGTAAAGAAAGGAAAAGTCATTTAAAACAAACATTCATACATTCACTGTTTTCTAAAACAGATCTGATCAGTTCTAACAGTTTGTATGGAAGATACAAAATGTTAGAATTTAATATATATTCAGTTGAATTGATAATGAGTAATTAATGAGTAATTAACATGCTAATTTGCTCTGAATAAATAGATGAGCTTTTTAAAAAAAAGGTTTTGGTGAGTGAAAATAACAAAAATGTAATCAATTTATAGCTGATGATGGTGGTACCCAAAAGACTGATGTTTAACAGTTCTTGTATGTTTTGTGTAAAATATGGATCACGAATGACAAAAAAAATGTTTAAATTTGAAACTATTACGTAGAATGCCATTTTCAGTTCAGATTTATTCATTTGGTCATACATAAAAGCACAACAATAACACAGATTGCTACAAAGAAACAAACAGACCAAATTTTCAAACCACATGGAAACAAAATTCCTCATTTAAGTTTACATGTGCATTTTCTGTGCAACATGTAATTCCCAGTGAAATCAATGCTAGCTGGCATACGACAAAAAAACCCAACATGACTTTAAATGTTTATTGTACTTTGGTGAATAGATACACACACACATAGAGCACAAATGCTCATGTTTTTATGTCTGCTTTTTTTGTGTGATGTGTGAGCCCCATTGAGGGAAAGTTTCTGTACCATTGTGTCAGAGGAATGAAGTTTTGTATTCTATTTTGTTTAAAAAAAAATCAAATTAATCAAGTAAAAAAATTGCTGGCATCTGTCTGGATTAGCAGTGGTTAGCACAGTTGCCTCACAGCAAGAAGGTCAGGGTTTGCCTCCCGAGTAGGATGAGGCTTGAAACACTGTCCTTACTTTTGGAGTTTGCATGTTTTGTCTGTGTATATGTGGGCTTTCTCAGGTTGATTGGCAACTGAGAAATCGTCCCTACAAGTGTGTGTGTGTGTGTGTGTGTTACGTCTCAAGTACTCGGGGGCGTACAGGTCGGATAGCAGTTGACCCTTCCCAACCTGGACATGGACTTTTCGAGTGACTCCCCTCAGGCAGGAGGCGCCGGTCCATACGGACCCAAACGTCCCGCCACAAAAACAGCTTCTTCCCTTCTGCCGTTGGACTTATGAATACTTTATAACCCGCTCACCACTTAGTCGCTTTGCTCTTGTCACTTTACTGTCTTAATTATTTTCTATGCCATTGCACTACTTTTCTTTTTCTTTCCGAGCACTCTTAATTTTGTTAAAATTATCTTTATTTTTATTTATTTTCTTTTTTTTGCACACTAGTACCACAGCAAGTTTCTAGTCTCTGATATTCTTCATTGACCATGGCAATAAAAGCATTTCTGATTCTGATTTATTAGACATTCATACATATTCACGCATGTTGGGGAGGGGTTAGATTAGTGGTAGAGTGTTTGTCTTTGAACAGGGAGAAGCCGGTTCAAATCCCACTGAGCTCCCTCGGTGTCCCTGGAGCAGACACCTAACCCCTTACTTGCTCACACCATTGGCGCTGTCATGACTGCCTGCTGTGGTGCAATGCGGCATTGCAAATTCCCCATTGTAGGACTAATAAAGGTTTGAATTATTAATATCATTATGTAAGATTATAAGTGGTACTCAGCTTAAAAAAACAGATGATTTTAATGACCATCATTTTTCTATTATGCCCAGCAATTGTTCAGAATACCACTTCTATGTTTATGTGTGCATTCATATTTCATGTAAGTTTTTTATTTAAAACAAATACAATTATCTCTAATAGGTGGGAGGGTGCCGGAGCTTATCTCGGCTGATTTTTGGTGAGAGGTGGGATACACCCCAAACAGGTTGCCGGTCTGTTTGCAGGCCCACACAAACAGATAACCATTGACAAACACACTCATTTCATGGGCTATTTTGTAGCAGCCAATTAACCTAACAGGCATGTATTTGGAGAGTAGGACGAAACAAGAGTACGCATAAAAATGCTTACGCGCTTACTCGGGGAGAACATGCAAACTTCACACAGAAAAGCCAGTGTTTCATGCCGCTCCCTCACTGTGGAACTCAAATCCCCAACCTTCTTTTTGTGAGGCCACTGTGCAAACCACAGGCCATTGTGCAGCCCAGTGCCAACCTCTATTAAAATGTACCTCCTGAATAAATACATTGATAACAAGTTTTAAGTTAGTGTTTTAGCTGCTTCTTGATGCCATTTTCCCCCCTTACTGCAAATCTTTACAGTCGCTCACGTAATCCAGAAAGTCAGTCATCTTCTAAACCGCTTATTCTTGATGGGACAATAGGGGAGCCAGATCCCCCTGTTTGGGGGAGGTGGGGTGGCTCATTGGTAGAGCGTTTTCCCTTAGACCGGAAGTTAACCGGTTATAAAGAGTTCATAAGTCCAACGGCAGAAGGGAAGAAGCTGTCTTTGTGGCGGGACGTTTGGGTCCGAATGGACCGGAGCCTCCTGCCTGAGGGGAGTCACTCAAAAAGTCCATGTCCACGTTGGGAAGGGTCAACTGCTATCCGACCTGTACGCCCCCGAGTACTGGAGACGTACAGGTTTCGGAGAGATGTAAGGCTGCAGCCGATCACCTTCTCTGCGGAGCGCACAATGCGCTGCAGTCTATGTTTGTCCCTGGCTGTGGCTCCAGCGTACCACACGGTGATGGAGGAGGTGAGGATGGACTCGATGATGGCTGTGTAAAACTGCACCAACATCTGGCCGGGCAGCTTGACTTTCTTCAGCTGCTGCAGCTGAGCCTTTTTGATCAGGGAGCGGATGGACGGCTCCCACTTTAGGTCCTGTGTGATGGTAGTGCCGAGGAAGCGAAAAGAGTTTATAGTGGTGATGGGGGAGTCTGTTAGTGCAAGGGGAAGAACGGGTATGCTGAGTTTGTTGTTACTTAAGTACATAAATCAGAAGACCTGACAAAACTTCTCTTAGAAAGGCTGAAGACCTTCATCAGTGCTTTCTTTGTGAGGTTGACATAATTTGACATATTTTTTTTTATAATTTCAAAGTTTAACATGGAAATGGTTTGAAAAGTCTGATACGTCTCCTGCTCCGGTGACTGCGTGTATCTCATGTTGAGGAGGTCTTGTACGGTTACACTTTGCTTCACCTGCAGATCCATTCATAGTATCTTCTTTCATCTCTGTCTTCCATCAGGCTAAACAACAATTCATGACAATCAATAGTTATTTGTTTGTTTTCTCTCACTCAAGCAGCAGCTGTTGCTATCAATACTACATCCTGGTTAATACATCATTCTTGAACAAAACACACCAAATAAACTAATGAGACATAACTAAAGTTTAAAGAGTTTAATGAATATTTGGTGGGACTTGCAGAGAAGTAGTTGATTACTTATTTGGTGCAAGAATATTTGGTTGATTCAGGTTTCTCACTGTGATTGTTTTGGCTAAATGAGACCAAAAAAATTCTTTTGCTTTTGCTGTTTTACTTCTGTTTAATTTTTTTGGTCAAATGATAGAATTTTAGCTGCTATGAGGTGAGTTTGTGTTGGGACTAGTTGCTGTTGTTAGGATTAGCACCCTGCCAAATACGGATATAATTGGAAAATTAAATGTGCTATTATATATACTGTATATATATATAATAATGTAAGTTCTTGTTGACGAGGCCCAGGTTTCTAGCACCACCATAGCTTTTCCATTGCAAATGTTTATTCCCTGTGAGGGTGTGACTTGGAGACCTGGCATAACATCACAACTTTTCTTTTCTGAGTTTCTTCTTTAGATTTCTGAAATTATAATCAGGGACTTCATCTGAATTAAGTTCTTAATTTTGTTTTGCTGTTTTTTTCTCACACTTATTTACTAGGATAGAAACATGTCTGTGTATTCCCTCATTCGTCCAGGAGTGATCCATCACAGAAAAGGCCTCAAAGTTGTCTTCTGGACAGTGAAGTCATCATTTTCAATGATTGCAAATTATTTCCAGCTGGAAGTTGAAAATGTCTCGATCATCAAATTACACCAGGGGTGACCAACTTTTTTTGTCCCAAGATTTACAGTACTTCTCCTGAGATCTACCAGTCCATTGTTAACATTGAAAACTCCCAAAGATTCTCTCCAGCCTGCAGTAAAACTACCCTCACAACACAGACCACGACCATTGTTGTTATGGTTGTTGTTATGGTTGTTGTTATGGTTGTTACACAACCATCGGACTTCACATCGCCAACCCACCCTCTCTCAAACAAACATACAGATGGAGAAATCCCTCTCTCTCAAACACAGACACATAGACAAATTCCTCTCCCTCAAACACACACACAGACGAATTCCTGTGGAGCTATTTGTGTATTTTCATTAATATTGTACTAAATACTGCAGTTGATTAATTTTTTAAGCCCATATCACTCATCTCTAATTTATCCTGTCTGTGTATAACCTCTGAAGCTTGATTGCTAACTATAATTTTCAAACTCTACAAAACCCATAGCACGTTGTCCCACTGATGCACTCATTACTGATCCTGTACATCCCAATCCCTTTTAGAGACAACTTCAGCATCTGTTATTATTTCAATAAAAATTGCTTTTATTGTCATATGTAACACACAGTAAAATTTAAATGTTTAACAGCTCTTGTTAGATGCATACGTTAATTAAACAACAATAAAATTTCCCAAACTTCTTCTTTCAGCATTTCCCTTCAGGGGTCGACACAGCAAGTCAATTTCTTCCATCTAACTAAAAAATATAGAATTTTTTAATTGCGTGCAAATATGTTTTTGCAAACAAGATGTATTTTAGCGAGGGACCCCTGGTATTTTCTATTAGTCACTGACGTCTTTGATTTGATCTCATGTGAAACAGATTTATCAGCAAAACTTTCATTTGATTCGCCAAAACAACTTAGTCCAACACAGAGGTGATCCCCGAGAGTTAAAAAAAAAAAAAAAGTGGTACATCATAGTCATCTGTCTGTCTCCTCTAACGGCCTGGCCAGAATGATTCCCAAAAATTTGACACATAGTCCCACGTGAATATGAGCATTAAGTAGTTTAAAACTAAATTATAAACAAAGTGTACTTTATCTTTATGATGAAAAATACAAGATAAAAAAAGACAGATGAAAACATAGTCCAAAATGATTTTAAATTTTTTTCAAAGGAATGGTAAATTCCAAAAGAATGAGATCGCGGGTACAAGCGGCCGAAATGAGCTTCCTCTGCAAGGTGGCTGGGCTCGCACTCAGAGATCGGGTGAGGAGCTCTGACATCCGGGAGGAGCTCGGTGTCGAGCCGCTCCTCCTCCAGGTCGAGAGGAGCCAGATGGGGTGGTTCGGGCATCTGGTCAGGATGCCCCCCGAGCGCCTCGCAGGCGAGGTGTTTTGGGCACGTCCGACCAGGAGGAGACCAAGGGGCAGACCCCGGACTCGCTGGAGAGACTATGTCTCACAGCTGGCCGGGGAACGACTTGGAATCCTTCCAGGTGAGCTAGAGGATGCAGCCGGGGAGAGAGAGGCCTGGGCTACCCGTTTGAGGCTGTTGCCCCCGCGACCCGATCCCAGAACAAGCGGAAGATGACGGAACGGAATGGTAAATCAAGCTTTTTTTTTTTAATTATAGACCACATTTGTGGATGATTTTAACCAAATGGGTCACAATGTGGTTATCACAATCAACTTTGAGATTTTCTGTATAACTAAAATCCTATTTGACCGTGATGTCATATTCAAAATAAATTTTGAAGTAAAAGCACAACCATAGGGGGAAATTTTCAAATCTCAGTTTTAGGCATCATTTTTGTTCTGTGTTTCAGAACTTTTGGCTTCTTTGTTAAAGTTTTGGTTAGCATTTGCTTGACTTCAATTGAAAGGTATTTGGGAAGAAAAAAGCCAAATCCGTGTCTGGTCACGTCTTTAGAATATTGGAGGATCTAGCCAAGTTTTCTTCTGTTTTATCAAAAGTAATCACAAACTTGGAGCAGAAAGAAAAGTGAACTGGAAGACAGAGTCCTCAAACTCTATCCTGCCATTCGGACGGGTATGATGGAAACAGGAGCCCAAGGGTGTAATAACCTATACGCCTAAATCTGATATGACAATCCATTCGGGTGTTGTAGCAGCAGCGGGCAGTGAGCGGGGGCGGGCAGGAGGGTTTTAGCAGACCTCTTGACAGTCTGACTCCTCACTGTCAGCTCGGGTTGGCTGGTTCGTATTTCCCTCTGTGTCTCGGCCTTAGACGCGTTGCAGATAAAAATATCCACAATAGCAGACAGGCAGACCCTCGTGGAGTTGGGTTTCGGTTTTTCCTTTCCTTTCATTCTCAAAAAACTGCTGCTCAGCTATCTTCGCCTCAAAGTGTGGAGTTACATCGAGGGGACTGCGGACCAACAGGAGAAACTTTACTTGTTTTAAGGACAGTCCTTGAGAGTTTGACTAGGACTCCCTTCCACTGGGAACTGCTTTTCATTCATCATCAAAACTCAGTTTTTTTGTTTTACTTGATGAATAATCCGGCCACACGGTGTCAGTGGTCATAAAGCATGACAAAAGAACATCTCTTTATGTTACAAAAACCTAAAAAATATATATATATATATATATATATATATATACACATACGTTTATTTAATATATAAACATGTACTGTATATATAGCGTGTTACAGAACTCAAAAAAATTATTTCATCAACTTTTACTGCCTTAAATTAACTTGTGTTTTTAGGCATTAAAATTCTTATTTTTGTAGATATTTTTTCAATTAGCCAACAAAATTAAATAAATTTTGTAAACACAATAAATACAAAAAACATAAGAATAGAACTTTTCATTCCTTATAATTTAAAGTTAAATTAACAAGGTTATTTTTTAAAAAAGCAAAACAAGATAAACCACTGAAATAAAAATGTATTGTGCATAATTTAAATTTTTAAAAATTTAACAAGGTTAGTGAAAATTTGTGCATAATACATTTCATTAGGTTATGGATGCCAAACAGGTTTATTACAATCACACCTGTAATTACTCCTTCCAAATGTTTTATCAGGTAGAGGTAAGGACTCTGTGCAGACCAGTCCCCCCTACAACACCATGTCCCGCAGGTCTTTATAGACCTAAAACCAAACTGTATCTTCCAGGTCTTTATGAATCTTGCTTTGTGCAGGTACACAAAAGATGCAACCAGGTTGAAACTGGTCCTATAAAGTTGGTATTATGAAGCTGTTTAAAATGTCTTGGTAGAGAACTACCCACATCATTATACCACCTCCACCATGCTTTACACTAGATACAATGAAGTCAAGTACTTTGGTTATAACAACCACCAAACTCAAATTTTGCCGTTTTATTGCGGGATGTAGAAATGTGATTCATTCCTACTAACTACAGAATCTCGTGACAGCGTGCTTCTCACCACTGCATCCTGACGCTTTGCATGACATGCAGCTTCTCACCATTGATACCCATTCCATAAAGCAAGCTGTACTTGTTGAGCTAATCTGAAGGCGACCAGACGTTTGAAGGAGAATTGACTTTGCAGAAAGTTGGTGACCTCTTTTCACTTTTTCCTGAGCACTCCACATCAGTTTACCTGGCCAACTATTTGACGGCATCATTACTGTCATTCCAAAACTATTTCAGGAGTAACCTTTTATATCAGGTATATAACCAGTTGCTATCATATTTCTCTGATTTTAGCCCCAAAAAACAGTGGAAAAATCTTTTGTAATTTGTACTTTTATTTTAGATTTCTCAGTGAGTTGGATCCTCTCCTTTTACACTTTTAGTTATTTTACACCGTCAAGGATATCTGTGAAGATCCAAAAACAGCAAGAACATCTTGGCATCTCCTTCCAGCTTGGTCAGATTTAGCTGTGAGATGGCATCTCATTCCTCTACCAGCACTTACTGAAGGTCAACCGTTACAAACATGTATAAAGCACAACCAACCTGATCTCATAAATGTTCTTTAGGTTGATCTCTGGATTCAGAACAAGCTGATTGGTCATTCTGGACATTTAAATTTTAATTATTTATTCATGGGGTAAAAAATATGTTTTCTGTGAGGAAAATTTTTTTTTTTAAGTGTTTACAGAAGACATAAAACAAGCTTTTTTGGAAACCAGAATCAAATCCTGGAAACCGGGGGAAAAAAAAGAAGAAAGTCGATAATCTAAACATATCATGATTTTAATCTATAAGTGCATCTGCTCTGCACAATAGAGGCAGATGCATTGCAGAAAATGTCTCTTGGGGAAAAGTACAGTCATACTTTGCATCTTCGTTCATTCATTACTTTGGAGAAATTGCCATGTGGGGGATCAATACGACACCATGTGAGGTCATGCGTTTGCATGCATTAAGCTCAGCGGGGCACACAGCGCCTTTCGGCTGAATTCCTGCACCGCAATCACTGATGACCTGTTCACAACCCTTTAAAATGACAGCATCTCATTTCTTTCCTCCTACTTCCTCCTTTCTTCAACGAAGCCCTCAATATTTTACTCTTCATGCCTCCTCAGGAGGGAAAGTGTAACTGATTGATGCACGCCGCTGTGCATTATGACATAAATATTCATCATATGCCTCCTTCAGGCCGCTGGTTTACCTGGACCCTCCAGAAGGAATGCAGCATTATCATTTTGAGGCTTTTGTTTGGATTTGTTTTTAGCTCATGCTGCACCAGTTTCACAACTATTCTTCAGTTGAGTAAAAATTTAGTGACCATAAATATCTCTATAATGTCAGCTGTATCATAAATTTGATGTGTTTTATGCATTTCTCCTGGCGGTGGCAGCGCTTTGTGAATCATTTGTGTGTTTGCTTCTCTATACTTCCACAGTGTTCTCGCTCCTCAACCATCTCCACCCCTTTCTGCGTTGCAGGGGTGGGTCAGAGAGGTGGGGGAGAGGGATTTAGGGGTGCGGGTGTGTCTCTGGGCATTGAGCGGAGGGGGGGCGTGACCGCTTGTCTGCCTCGGAGCTCCTAACGAGAGTGTGATTCATGGCACAAGGAGCTCCCATAGGGACAGGATTAGAGGTGCTCTGTCTAACTGCTCCCCAGAGAGAGTAGAAAGACATTTAATCTGCCCACTATGCAGGCAGCCACCTCTGGGCTCTGTGTGCACGTTTCTCTGAATGTGTTACATACTATTTAGAAGTGTGTGGGGGGGTATCCTGCAACAATGAGAGGACACAATTCTGCAGCCAAAACTTGTTAAAAAAAAGATACATTTTATTGTTCTTATGTGGATAAAGTCCATTTCTTTATTTGATGGAAAAGTCGGTGGATTTGTTGAACAATGTTTTAGTCAGTCAGTCACCTTCTTAACTGTCTATCTCTTTGGGGTTACGGGGGGCGCTGGAGTCCTTCCCGGCTGATTCAAAGCGAGGCGCAGGGTACTCCCCGAACAGGTCGCCAGTCTGTCCCGGGGCCACACACATACAACCATACACCTACTCATTCCTAGGGGAAATTTGGCACCTGGCAACCAACCTAACATGCATGTTTTTAGAGGGTGTGAGGAACCGAAATACCCGGAGAAAACCCACGCAGACACAGGGAGAACATGCAAACTCCACACAGAAAGGCAGGTGTTCCAAGCTTCGACCCCACCCGGGACTTGAACTGAACATGGTGCGCAAGTGTGCATATTTTAATTCTACCTGCTGTGCCACAAATCAACGTGTTGAAACAAGCGCTCTTGCACGTCATCATGGGTCTTAACTTTTCCTTGAAATGGCACGTTAGCACAAAATAAGGGGAGGAATGTCATTTTTGTTTAATCTAAAAACGCTGTTTATCAGTTTATGGTTAGTTATTAATATTCAGATTAAGATCTCACTAACACCTGAAGTTAAACAAAGTTTATTATTTTATAAGTCAAGCATTAAGGGGTTAAATCCAATAATCTTGTCCAATGAAATACCGAGGGAGTCATTTAGTTGTTGCTCCGTTTGGTCTGGCTTAAGTTGCATCATTAATTCAAGACTAATTGATTAAAGTTTGATGTAAAATTTTTTTCTACAGAGGGTTTGTTTATGACAGCAAGAACAACCTTCAGATGAGAGGACTAATTGTCCTGCTGATGTCTAAAGCTGCAGGGCCGAGCCACACAGCCTCCGACCTGCACGCTCAAGACATGGTCAGCGGCATCTTTCCGAGGTAAGCCATAATGATTTCACGGTTAAAACAAAATGCAGTTTGATACTTCTAACAGTAACCTTTACAAGCGCTGCATGTCTAGAGTTACCAACATGACACTCTAATGAATCTTCATGCTGTCATCTTTCAGTTTTAATCACTGCAGCAGAGTGTGTTATCCAGGTAATGATGTGTGTCTACCACGTTCTGCCGTTAAATAAATCCCAACCAAGCTGCTAATTCACATCCTGGTTTGTTTCTCTAACCACACCGGCAACCAGTCTTTGTCTTGTTTGTGTGTGCTGGTGGGGAGGAAAACAGTGGGCAGTGAACATCTGTAGCGCCGAGCCATAAATGGGCACTTTTCTCTCTGTTACATGGCTGCTGGCGGATAAATGGAGAAACAAGATCCTTGTGTCATGTAATTCTATCTTGTGGGTATTGTCCATATCAGTTCCTGTAAGTGAAGCACTACATCATCTCGTGGATGTAAGAGGATATTGAGGTAATGTAACCATGGTTACGAGATTAAAAGTGTTTAAAGTTTTCCCACAGATTTTTAGTTAAATTACTATAAAAATAAAATAAAACTCTTTGAAATAAAGAAGATGTAAATTCTTCTCTATAAAATGCTGTTTATGACTCTTACATTCTACTACGTCTAGAGCTGGATGACAGAAATATAAAAATAAATTTCCAATATATTTTTTTCTTTACGCAAATCAAGATTTTTTTGGTCCCGCCCCAGGTGGACAAGTTTAAGTATCTCGGGGTCTTGTTCACGAGTGGGGAAAAGATGGAGCGGGAGATCGACAGGCGGATCGGTGCGGCGTCAGCAATAACTAGGATGCTGCATCAGTCCGTCATGGTAAAGAGAGAGTGGAGCCGAAAAGCAAAGCTCTCGATCTACATTCCTACCCTCACCTATAAAAGAATGAGATTGCGGATACAATCGGCTGAAATGAGATTCCTCCGCAGGGTGGCTGGGCTCTCACTCAGAGATCGGGTGAGGAGCTCTGCCATCCGGGAGGAGCTTGGTGTCGAGCCATTCCTCCTCCAGGTCGATAGAAGCCAGATGGGGTGGTTCGGGCATCTGGTCAGGATGCCCCCCGAGCGCCTTGCGGGTGAGGTGTTTTGGGCGCGTCCCCCCAGGAGGACACAAAGAGGCAGAACCCCGGACCTTATCAGAATCAGAATGCTTTTATTGCCATGTCAATGAAGAATATCAGAGACTAGGAACTTGCTTTGATACAGGTGTGCAATAATATAAGACAAAACCAACAAAAAATAAAATAAATAAAAATAATTTTAACAAAACAAAGAATGCTCAGAAAGAAAAAGAAAAGTAGTGCAATGTCATAGAAAATAATAAAAGATAATAAAGATAGTAAAGTGACAAGAGGGAGGTGACTAAGAGATGTGGGGATCAGGTTACAAAGTATTCATTAGACCAACGGCAGAAACTATGGAGAAACTATGTCTCACAGCTGGCTGGGGAACGACTTGGGATCCTTCCAGGTGAGCTTGAGGATGCAGCCGGGATGAGAGAAGCCTGGGCTTGCCGTTTGAGGCTGCTGCCCCCGTGACCCGGCCCCGGATGAGCAGAAGATGACAGAACGCAACGGAAAGATTTTTTTATTTTTTATCAATTTTCTGCTGGTCCACTCAAAAATAAATGAACATAACATTTTTTTAACTTATTTTTTAAAAAACAAACAAGTTGGGCTCTGCAACACAGATACTAGACATTTTAAACCTCTGTCCACTTAGGGAGAGCATGTTGAAATGGGAATGCATTTGCCTGTCTTTCCAAATACACATTCTGTCTTCCTCAATTTCATCCTCCTGTACAACTTCCTCACCTCGAAACAGAAAACAAAGCTGACACGAATTACTTTGTACAAATCAAGCTGGAAAAATAATTGTATGAGTGTGCCATGCCTGATCAGGAAAGCCATCCTGATCACAGAAACACCATCTCATACACTTCATCACTCTACAGTCTTATTCCTTAAGGCAACAGGTGCAAAGCCAAAAAAAGCAAACCATAGAAAATCCTTACTTTCAACTACAATCAAACCCACAATAATAGATTTACATGACCTGAGGTGATTTTTATTAATGCTCTTTTAAGTATTAACATGTGTCATTTTTAATCCCGGTACTATGTAATTGTAAGTGGTTTTGTTTCTTGTATTTGTAAGTTACTTTTGAGTCCTATAGTAGACAAACTTTTTTACCCCAATGGAGGGTAAATTATTGTGATCTGTAGTGAGGGGAGGGAACAGCTGGAGGAAAAGCTGGAGAGGTGGAGGTTTGCACCAAAAAGAAGAGGAATGAAGATTAGTCAGAGAAAAACAGAGTACGTGTGTGTGAATGAGAGGGATCCAAATGGAAAAGTGAGGTTACAGGGAGAAGAAATAAAGAAGGTGAAATATTTCAAGTATCTAGGATCAACAGTCCAGAGCAATGGAGAGTGTGGAAAAGAGTTGAAGAAGCGTGTGCAGGCAGGCTGGAACGGGTGGAGGAAAGTATCAGGTATGATGTGTGATAGAAGAGTTTCAGCTAGAATGAAAGGGAAAGTGTACAAAACCGTGGTGAGACCAGCCATGCTGTTTGGTCTTGAAACAGTGGCACTGAAGAAAAGACAGGAAGCAGAGATGAAGATGCTGAGGATCTCTCAGGGAGTGACCAGGATGGACAGGATCAGAGGAACAGCACATGTTAGAGGTTTTGGGGATAAAGTCCGAGAGGCCAGACTGAGATGGTTTGGACATGTGCAGAGGAGAGAGATTGCATCGGCATAGGGATGCTGGATTTGAAACCACCACCAGGAAAGAGGACTAGAGGAAGACCAAAGAGGAGGTTCATTGATACAGTGAAGGAAGACATGAAGATAGTTGGTGTGTCTGAAGAAGATGCAGCAGATAGGGTTAGATGGAAGAAACTGACTTGCTGTGGCGACCCCTGAAGGGAAATGCCGAAAGAAGAAGAAAGAGGGTAAAATACCCCTAAGGATAAAAACTTCTTTAAAAATCCACATGTAAACCAATGTTTACAATATATAGTGTAGCCTTGCATTCCAAAACATGTTTGATTGCATGGAGCTAGTATTCGGTGGATAACACGGCTGTCAACAAATGAGATATCATTGATGGGTGATCTTTCATTTGACATGCCACAACACCTGAAGAGCATTCTGGGCTTTATATTAATGGTGCTACATGCTCTATGGACTACAATACCAGTGGGCAAGCTCTAATAGTCATTTTGTATGGCTTTATGAGCCAAATTGGAATGGATTTAAACCCTGGCTTAGCCGAAATTTCTAAAATAAATTGTATGTTTTTTGTCTATAATTATCCTTCAGTTGTAAAACCTTTCTCACATCTGAATGAGTTGTATTTAGACATCATTAATTGGAAAGTAGGTCTTCCTGAAGGTTGCAGGTCCTCTCAGTCTTTCCCACACACACCAGCTGCCAGCATGCAGCGTAAAACAAGAATGTGGGTGTGCGCCAAGCGGTTTCCAGAAGTGACTGCTGTGTTTGGCGTGGCCGTACGCTGCGAGCCTGAAAGGATTCTTTCTTTACGAACACAAACCTGGAGTCTGTGCAGAAACATCCAAACATTAAAACCAGTGGGAATAAACAATGAGCATGCAGAGAGACCGAACATCTTAACGCAAATATTGTAGGAACTTCACCGTGACATCACACACACAGGGATGCCTAGGGATATGAGAACTTGTACTGTTTGGGTTTTGACTGGGAATTGATTAAAAAAATTAAATACTTAATTGCAAATTAAGTATTTAATTAAGAGCAAAGCTCTCGATTTACAAGTCGATCTACGTTCCTACCCTCACCTATGGTCACCAGCTGTGGGTGGTGACCGAAAGAATGAGATCGCGGGTACAAGCGGCTGAAATGAGCTTCCTCCGCAGGGTGGCTGGGCTCTCACTCAGAGATTGGGTGAGGAGCTCTGCCATCCGAGAGGAGCTTGGTGTCGAGCCGCTCCTCCTCCAGGTCGAGAGGAGCCAGATGGGGTGGTTCGGGCATCTGGTCAGGATGCCCCCCGAGCGCCTCGCAGGCGAGGTGTTTCAGGCACGTCCCACCAGGAGGAGACCCAGGGGCAGACTCCGGACCCGCTGGATAGACTATGTCTCACAGCTGGCCGGAGAACGACTTGGGATCCTTCCGGGTGAGCTGGAAGATGCAGCCGGGGTGAGAGAGGTCTTGGCTACCCATTTGAGGCTGTGTCCCCCGCGACCCGACCCCGGAACAAGTGGAAATGACGGAACGGAACGTATTGCAAATTGGAAAAAATAATTTGCAATGAATAAATACCAGTGATTCATTGTGATTAATCATTGAATTTGCATAAAACCATAAAATTGTAAATTTGGAGCATGCTGTCAAGATATGGAGTCAAGATATGGAGCCTTTAGATGTCAGTTTTAGAGCCTTTCGCGTGCAACAGGAGTTTCACCTCATTGTTGCCATGAGAACCTACTTTCTACCCCGTGCAGAGCCAACAGGTGTGTGTAACATCCACTCGGCGACTCTTCAAGCTCTGTTCCACCAAGCAACTGTTCCAGCTTTACCCCACCCAGCGACTTTATTTTTTAAGCTGATTTTTTTTTTTTTTTTTATGAGCTCCTCTTAAACTACTCTAACGGACACTCAAATTTCCCCAAAACACCATTAATAAAGTATTTGGATTGGATCATTTAATTGAATATGTACACGCACACATTGGCTTACACACACATTCACACTTGCATACATAAAGACACACACAGACTTATAAAACACACTCAGCATGACTTGATCACCTCATTTGCACTATTTTGCTCTCTCTCTGTCTCTGCCCCCACCTCTCCGAAGCTCATTAGCACCTCTGCTGATGGCAAGATGGAAGGATGGAGGGAGCCGGGGTAGGGCGGGTTTGGAGGGTGATTGAAACCTCCGGGGGATGGTCTCCTCCCTTCTGACAGGCAGCATTTGTAAAACATTTCCCACTCTGCTGCCTGACAATGATGATTCACAAAAACACCAGATGGATGGATGAATATTTGGACGTGACCCTAACTGTCTTTTATTTTGTGTTTCATGCAAACCATTCTGGTGCTGGACAGGTCACCTCTTTAAAGCAAGCTTTGGAACACATTCTGTGGTTGTGGAAAACGAATGAGAAAGAGGAAAATGGAACAGAGAAGCCAGGACAAGGGGCGTGGTGAAGGGGCGTTACACCTCAGCAAGATGGCATCGGTTGCTATGCAACTGAAAACCAAAGCTATTTATACACCGGCCCTCTTGTCCCCCTTTTTTTCCACCCCAAGCTGCACTGCTGTGAATTAGGATGGCTACATTTGGAGGTTTCAGATTGTTCTGCCCGCAGGAGGCCGCTTCTTTATGTCGTTTGACAATTATTTCAAATTGTAGAAATATACAGAATTTTTTTTTTTAAAACTTTTTGATTATAAGTTGATAAAAAAATGTAAGAACACACATTTTTGTGTGTTTTAACAACTGGCTATTAAAAGCATTTTCAAATTAGAAATTAGCTACAAAATAAAATTGCTATAGTTTATTTTTATTGCTTAAATTAAGGAAATTATTATTTTATTCAACAGTGCGGCGGGTAACCACTTAGTTGCTTGAGCAATTTTTCTAATTAAACATGACCAATTTGTTGAAATAATCAATCAATAGAGACCGAAAAAAAAAAAAGGAAATTACTGATGGATTATTTTGTTTATCTCAAATAAATAGCAAGTTTTTTTTTTTTTATCACCCCCACTTTGAAAAAATATAATAATCCGTATGTTTTAACATCTTAAAATTTCAATGTTACATTGGAAAAAGTTCTGAAAGGAAGTGACAGACCGTTTGAAATTCTTTTAAAAATAGTCAAGGCCAAAAACTGGTTTGTGAGTCCGATATTTACAGGCCATAAGAGATGGTGTTAAAGGCAGTAATAGATTGCCACTGGGACGAAATGATCTAAAAAAATGTATTGAAACCTTTAAAAGAACAGGAAAGAGAGCTTCATTTAAAGAACCTATATATCTTTTTTTAAGTATCTCAGGGTTTTGTTCACGAGTGGGCGAAGCATGGAGCGGGAGATTAACTGACGGATCGGTCCAGCGTCAGTAATAACTAGGACGCTGCATCGATCTGTTGTGATAAAGAAAGAGCTGAGCCAAAAAGCAAGTCGATCTACGTTCCCACCCTCACCCATGGTCACCAGCTGTGGGTGGTGACCGAAGAACGAGATCGCGGATACAAGCAGCCAAAATGAGCTTCCTCCACAGGGTGGCTGGGCTCTCACTCAGAGATCGGGTAAGGTGCTCTGCCATCCGAGAGGAGCTCGGTGTCGAGCCGCTCCTCCTTCAGGTCAAGAGAAGCCAGATGGGGTGGTTTGGGCATCTGGTCAGGATGCCTCCCGAGCGCCTCGCTGGTGAGGTGTTTCGGGCACGGAGAAGAGAGCAAGAGGCAACCCGGGACCTGCTGGAGAGACTATGTCTCACAACTAGCCAGTGAATGACTCAGGATCCTTTCAGGTGAGCTGAAGGATGCAGCCGGGGTGAGAGAAGCCTGGGGTTCCTGTCTGAGGCTGTTGCCCCCATGAACTGGCCCTGGATAAGCAGATGACGGAACAGAACATATCTTCTTCTTTTTTATGGCTGAATCTTATTTGGTTAAATAAACCTTTAAATAAAGCATGAACTATACTGATTGATGCATACTTTTTACTCTCACCTAAAACACATTCGGATAAAAATCAGCTCTTTGTTGTTATCCTCTTTGCTAACAATACGCTCTCCTCTTGAAGTGTGGCCATCACTGTGAGACACCTTGAGAAGCCGCTTCTGTCAACTCGTTAATTTCCTCTTATTTAAATCCTGAACTTATTAACTCTCATTCGGTGCGGCGCTGTTGTTTCCGTGCGCCACCGAGCTGAGAAACCAACCAGACAATGGGTGTGATTGAGAGGCAGAATAAATGACATTATTGAAATTTAATCACATCCTTCCCGTGCCGACGCTGAACACAGCAATTACCTGGCGAGAAGTGTGTGCGCGTGTGTGTGTGTATAGGAAGGGGCTGGAGCTTAAGGCAGACGACCGGCTCATCAGGTTCTCGTTCTCAGTTGAAAGAAGGTCGTAAGTGGCTATCAGCGCACCCGACCCTGTCTGGATGGATCCCTCCTGTCGCAGCCTGGCGAGCTTCCTCCATATGGAGAGAGGCCTAATTATCCCCCACCAATGACTGAATCAACATTTGATTATATCCTCTCCGAGGCTGCAGCGAAAGACTTTATTCAGATACCACTGTTATGTCTCTTTTTTTAATACCATAATCAAGGATGGCTGTTATCTGCTAATGAGAAGTTAAATTTCTTTTTTTTTAAAACATTGCCCCCTGGTACGCTGTGTGGTGACATGTCTGACACATCTACTGCTTTATGCCCCTGAGGTTGCTCAAAATGTTTTTTACAAGTTATGTTATAATTGTGTGTCACAAAGGTCTCATTTTTTTTTCAGCTTCTGGAAAAGAACTTTTTTTTTTCTTTCTGTGTGTTAATAGTCAGAGGAACCTGGCAGAAATCACTGAGCTGATCCACACTGCCTTCCTGGTGCATCGTGGGATTGTCAATCTAAAGGAGTGGACCGTGTCTGACGGCTCGTTAAAGGACATGGAGTTTGGGAACAAAATGGCCGTCCTCAGCGGCGACTTCCTGTTAGCGAACGCCTGCACCGGGCTGGCCGAGCTCAACAACACTGAGGTATCTCGTTTGTTAAAGTGGAGCTAACCCTGCCTCTAGACAAATTTCAAAAACATAGGCAGGGCAGTTGGCGTGCGGTGGCGTGGCCAGGTTGGGAGAAAGAAAAAACATTCTATAACCACTTTAGATGTATCATCAACTAGGTTTGTTGGACTTCTAACCTCTTGCAGTATCCCAGTACCTCTCCTCTCTGTGGTTAAAATGCCAAAAACTTGCCAATAGAACAAAATATGACGATTAGAGCAGGAACACCTTTCTGGTGGTTCCTAAACTGGCACAGTTTGGTCCACCAGTTACCACCCCCTCCATCCTGTTTCATAAGTAATGCGGTCAGGGGACAGCGGCCACATGCACGTCTCAAAAATCCCTCTGATTGAGTTTTCAGCTTCGGACATCTGTGTGATGGTGGTCTCACAGGTGCACCACAGATCATATCTGCTTTGCAGCTTAGTAACTTGTCGCTGACAGAAGCTGTCACCACATTGCTCTGTCAGAATGTGGTTGCTTGAGTGGATCAAAATAACCTTCTCCCACTCACATGCCATCAGCTGGACTGGCCCTTAACGCCTACCCTGTTGCCTTTTTTTTTTTTGCACATGATTGGTTTAAATCAAACACATGACAGCAAAGAGATGCTTCCCAAAAATACCATCTAAATGATATCCAGAATGTTTCTGCCACAAGATGTGGTACAGTGAGGCAAATATGTGTTTGAACACGTGATTTCAAGATATCCGAGTTAGAAAATCCAGGAAAGAGTTGAAAAGAGCTGAAATGTTCATCTTAAGATATAAGATAGATAAAAACTTTATTATTCTCCCAATGGAGAAATTTGGGTATCCAGCAGGAGTACATTACACAGGCCATACAGTCATATAAATAAATAAAACAACATGCAATAATAAAAGTTACCACTAGTAAAAAGATAACTCGTCAGGACTGACTTTCTTCCAGGCTCTATTTGGTTAAATTGTCTGAGGGCAGAAGGGATAAATCAGTCCTGCAGAGCAGTGAGAGGAACCTGTTACTTCTGTTACTTTTCTGGGTTGTGATCACATTATGCAGAGGGTGACGAGGATCTTTCAGGATGCCCTGCATTAGAACCCTCATCCTCCTCTCCAGAACAGCTCCCACAGAGTCAACGCTCCTCCCTATCATATCTGAACATTTCATAATCAGTCTATCTTGTCGATTGTTGTTCCTTGCGGTCAAACTGCCACCCCAGCAGACGACCACAAAGAAGACTGCCCTTGCCATGACAGACTGAAAAAAAATCTGCATCATGTCACCGTAGACATTAAAAGACCTCGGCTTCTAAGGAAAAGCAGCTTGCTCTGTCCTTTCTTATACAAGGCCCTAGCGTGCTCTGACCAGTCCAGTGTACGGTCAAGATGCACACCCATATAAGTTTTCTGTGAAAGACATAATCTAAAATATCTCCTGAAAATTACATTGTGGAATTTTTAAATAATTTATTTGTGTTACTGTTGGTGAAAAGCATTTGAATATCTAAAAAAATGACCAATTTATGATACTGTACCTTTTTCGCAATCCCAGTGGTTAAATGTTTCCTGTAGTTTTTCACTGAGTTTGGACACACTCTTCTCCTTTCGGCATTTCCCCTCAGGGGTCGCCACACCAAGTCAGTTTCTTCCATCTAACCCTATTTCCTGCATCCTCTTCGGTCACACCAACTATCTTCGTGTCTTCCTTCACTGTATCCATGAACCTCCTCTTTGGTCTTCCTCTAGTTCTTTTTCCTGGTGGTTCCAAACCCAGCATCCTTCTTCCAATGCACTCTCTCTCTCTCCTCTGCACATGTCCAAACCATCTCAGTTTGGCCTCTCTGACTTTATCTCCAAAACCTCTAACATATGCTGTTCCTCTGATATAATCATGTTGGTGTAAATAAGCAACCCAAAGTTTTGACCTCTCCCGGATTTTAAGTTTGAGAACTTGCTAAATTAGAGTGTTCAAATACTTATTTGCCTCAATGTATTTACTCAATTGAGCAAACACACAGAAAAATTGCTCTTGCATACTCGAGGTGAAGCCTAATCTCGTAGTTAAATTTTTTTTTCAATATTTTGATAGACCACATCATAAATTCAAAGTGGGATTAATCCCATTCA
This sequence comes from Neostethus bicornis, assembly GCA_902685375.1. Classification (NCBI taxonomy): domain Eukaryota; kingdom Metazoa; phylum Chordata; class Actinopteri; order Atheriniformes; family Phallostethidae; genus Neostethus; species Neostethus bicornis. The sequence goes on from LR738552.1 coordinate 5,011,498, forward strand.
GTTTGGGTTGGTACCGAATCCTCACACTGCAACGCTACTTTCATCCCCTCAAACAAGCCAGCAGTGCTGTTTATTAGGAGAATGAAAGTAATCTGAAGCAACCGCAGGAAGCGTCCTCACAGTGGAAGTTTTAATGGACATCTGATAGCTAGAAGTTACTCATGTTTGAAAAGGTTAGCAAAACAAAGTGAACTGAGAGAAAACCACACCATAGCGGCCCCTCATACTGATGGTTTTAGCCTTTTTATCTAGTTTTCCACCAGTTTAAGTCCAATAAACTGCATTATTTCTGCCAGGAGTAAATCATCCATCATTGAGTTGAGCAAATTTTTATTGTCAGTCTCATTAAGAAAGTAAAATTTTGACTTAAAGTATTTTTTGAATTTCCAACCTTGCAGAAAAGATAATGGGATACTTTGTGACAACTCTTGCTATAACTATTCAGTTTTAAAGTCTTTAGTACTTTTTTTTTTAAACATTATGAGAACTTTCGGGTAAGGATTAAGTTTTCTAAAGAGGTGCTGAATCACTGAAAGTCAGAACATATATTTTTTTCTGATGACCAACGTGCAAACCCGATCTGCTTATAAACACGGTGTCATGTCATGTAAGGCCTTTAGAGGAAATGAACAAGCAGGAAATGCTCTTTCTATAATTGGCCATAAGAGTCACATCATCACATTTTTAGTCTGTCCGATCAAATATGAAAACCTGCATTTTAGAGGAAATTGGATTTCTTCTGTAACACAATTCATTTACAGATGTTTTTGTTGTTATATTATTATGTAGTTCAAATCTCCATCATCACACATGAGTAGCAACTTTAATACTTAAAGAATTAAAGATTAGAACATCTACATCTACGATTGCACAGTTTACCTTTGTAGAATGGAGGAAATGGGCTTCATACAGACAGGTGAGAGTAACAGATTCCAGAAATCTCAAAAATCTGTAAACGTTTTATAAGAAAAAATTAATCGATAGAGCATACAAGTTCTTAGCTGGCTACTAAAAACACCTACAACTTGTAAGAAAGCAGTACAAGATATTAACTTTTTCTTTTGGCATTTCCCTTCAGGGGGCGCCACAGCAAGTCAGTTTCTTCCATCTAACCCTATCTGCTGCATCTTCTTCAGTCACACCAACTATCTTCATGTCTTCCTTCACTGTATCCATGAACCTCCTCTTTGGTCTTCCTCTAGTCCTCTTCCTGGTGGTTCCAAATCCAGCATCCTTCTTCCGATGTACTCTCTCTCCCCTGCACATGTCTAAACCATCTCAGTCTGGCCTCTCTGACCTTATCACCAAAACCTCTAACAAGTACAAGATATTAACTCAGGGTACCTAAACGTTTGCAGAGAACATTATTTTGGTTCTTTGTTATTTTGAATGCATAAATAATAGAAATAGGATCTAACCTTTGCCCGAAGTTCATGCCGAGGTGTCCTGATCAAGACACAGAACCCATAATTGTTCCTGATGGTGGTTCGCTTCCACCATCAGGTTTGAATGTGTGTGTAAATACCTGATGGTAGATAGGTAGAAAAGCGCTGTATAAGCGAGTTCCGTTTCGTCGTCTTCCGCTCATCCGGGGCCGGGTCGCGGGGGCAACAGCCTCAGACAGGAAGCCCAGGCTTCTCTCACCCCGGCTGCATCCTCCAGCTCACCCGGAAGGATCCCGAGTCGTTTCCCAGCCAGCTGTGAGACATAGTCTCTCCATCGGATCTGGGGTCTGCGTCTCGGTCTCCTCCCGGTAGGACGTGCCCAAAACACCTCACCAGCGACGCGCTCGGGGGAAATCCTGACTAGATTCCCGAACCACCTCATCTGGCTCCTTTTGACCTGGAGGAGGAGCGGCTCGACACTGATCTCCACGTGGATGGCAGAGCCCCTCCCCCAATCTCTGAGTGAGAGCCCAGCCACCCCGCGGAGGAAGCTCATTTAATGAGATTGCTTTTATTTAAAAGTAGAAAAATAAAAGATAATAAGAGAGGTTTTTAGTGCTTTTTTGATAGAAATACTTTGATAAGTTTGACTACATTGTTAAAAAAAAGGTGAAAATAGTGTCATTTTTTTAAACATTTTTAGTTTGACGGCGTGCTTCAGGATTTTTTAAAACACAAATCTGTGCCTTGGCTCAAAAAATGTTTAAAAAGACTGATCTGTGTGCCTTTCTGTCTGTCTTGTTGTGCTTCTAGATTCTGTTTCTCTGTGTATAAAAAATAGAGTATATATTTTGCTTTCTATGTATCTGTGTATCCAGTGTGTCTCTAAATGGATCTGATGGATTCAGCGATGTGTCTGACAGCGAATCACATCATCGCCACCAGGTGAACCATCGAAACGGACACCTGTCACCACCACCTCTCCAATTATTTCCAGAACTCGTACCAAACCACCCCTACTCCTCCTGTCTTTCTCCAGGAGCTGTAGGTAAAAAATAAAAGAAAGTTTTCTCCCCGTTTTCTTTTATAAAACCTTGCTATCGTCCTTTAAATAGCTCACGTTGAAGAATATCTCTGTTTGACAGACCAGCTGAATTTCTTTGACAAAATGCAGCAAATAGAGTGAAACCAAGAAAATAGAAATAGAAAAAAAAATAAAAGAACTTTATATTGTTTTTCTTTTTGCCAAACAGAACTTTGCTTTTAATATGCAGCTTAAATGCTAAGTTTGTTCAGTTGTTTTCTTTGAATAGCCTGATTTGTCTGGCCTCCAATGAGACCCAAATTGGGCTGATTGGTCCATTTAAAATAGCGTATGTGTGATTACCATCCATCTCCGTGTGGTCTTGTACAGTGTGAACCCTGCCTCCCTCTTGATAGTCTACACCGCCCTTCTCAGCGCTGTAATTGATTTGTTGGTTATAGCAGTGTGGTCCCCAACCACCGGGCTTCGGACCAGTACCGGTGCGTGGGTCATGTGGTACCGGGCCGCACAGAAAGAAGAAATAATTTTCATTATTTCCATTTGGTTTATTATTCGAGCCATACTGATGTTTTAGTTTGAAAAGTCACCGGATTTTCTTCCTTATATTCATCAATGAGCAGCCAATGGCACATCATCCCATTAAATTTAAACCCCTAAACTCGCAAAATGAGTAAAAAACAAAGATCTATAGGAAGCTTCGTTGCTAAGGGGAGGTACAGAGTTACGAAGCAGACTGGACCTTAGAAAGGTTTCTGGTCAAGATAGAACTGTCTGGTTCCAGCAAAACAAACTCAGAGCTCCAATTGATCTTTTCTTACTGTAAAGAATCTAACTAGTATTTTTATTCACTATGTTTTTGTGATGTCCTTTATTTTGAAGGTATGTTTACCATTACCATAGCAACCAGAGTGCCTTAGAGCAGAGAGAATGTTTCCACGTTATAAAGAGGTTGCTAATAAATTTTTTTGAGAAGACAAAGTGGATTTAAGTTCATCGTTATTATTGATTAAAAATGCCAGTTTTTCAGGCTGGCCGTTTTTCTGCTACACTTTTAGACCGGTCCGTGGACATATTGTCAGACACTAAACCGGTCTGTTGCGCCGAAGAGTAAAGAAAGAGTACATAGGAAGAAGGATGCTGGATTTGGAACCACCAGGAAAGAGGCCTAGAGGAAGACCAAAGAGGAGGTTCATGGATACAGAGAAGGAAGACATGAAGATAGTTGGTGTGACTGAAGAAGATGCAGCAGATAGGGTTAGATGGAAGAAACTGACTGGCTGTGGCGACACCTGACGGGAAATGCCGCAAGAAGAAGAATTGATTTGTTGGTTGGGAAAATTTTAAAATGTACAAAATTTGTACCTTTAAATGCTTCATTCAATCATATTTGTTTTTAAAACTTCAAAGCTTTGAGCTGAAATCAACAAAGACTCAGAGTTCATTTTATTTACACCAATTTGCTGATTAAATGATACATCAGGCTAAAACAAAGAAGTTTGACTTTGATGTTAAAGATGGTCGATCGGCTGAACAGGCTGTTATACTTCTTTTTTCGTTTTAAAAGCAGCAGATGTGGAAATTTGAAAGTTTTTCCTCATAATCCAGACTTTTTTCTGGTGACAGCGATGGATATTAAATGTCGTGGCCTTGAGAGAAAACCTATGCTGCTACTTGTATAAACTGTAAAATAATCTCATCGTGCAGCTCTAGTTTCTTCCCCCTCGCAGACCTGTCGGCAAAACACGATCTGGCCAGATTTGGGAATGGAGTAAGGGGGAGACGGGAGGACAGCTTATCGGATACTTTCCCCAAAAAAAATAAATAAAAATTCCCTCTGGCCCCCACTTCCCAAGGCAGAGACACCACATCTGGTAATACTGTAGGCACATTGTCCTTCCAGGTCTGTGGACGAAGCTCGAGTTTCCTCAATATTTTCCCCTGGTGGATTCAGTTACCCAAAGGGCACTGCGAGGCTGACGGAGCAGCCAGCGTCACCAGACTTTTTTGATGAACCAAGGATGTCTGAGATGAGCTGAAGGAGTTCTAAATATAACCTCATTCATCTGAAGAGGACAAGCGTGGCCTTGACTTGTCCGACTTAGCCGCCCTATGAATGAAGGACAGATACACTGACTTCACTCGTTCACTTAGTCTGGACATAAATCCTTTTAAAATATTCGGCGTTCCATCAGAAGTCGTTAGAATGTAGGCTCACATGCTCACATACCGGACCTCCACTAGCTAGAGTCTACTCTAACAGGCATATGTGTGACATGTAAATGGTGGTATTCTAAAATAAATAGATGGTCTTTGATCAGACTGTCATTCCTAAAATTTGACTCGTCTGTCTCTGGATACATTGTCTCACCATCTGCCTTTGAGCTCAATTCCAGCGTCTCATACTGGACAGACACCTGATTTGGTTCTCAGACCCCTCTATAAATAAAGAGTATAATGAGTCAATGCAAGTCAAGATGTGCTTCATAAGATCACCAGGAACTTTCCTGGAGGACTAATAATGAGCACCTGGCTTCCAACACCTCAGATTAATTCTCTAAACCAGCTGTTCAGAGGCTCATGCTTCAATCAGAGGGGAAACGGTGGTTGTAATTACAAACCCCACTGATAATTTGATGCATTCGTTTCTTATCAACCTAATTTTCATCAGCATTTTTTCTTCAGCTGTGATTTATAATGAGGGAGACGCTCTGCGGTTCGGGACCACGCTCCTGTCGGCGAACATGTAACCTGCTGTCTTTGGATCAATTAGATAAGAGCCGTGTGAATTCCTGGCATTTTCTCACTCAGCTTTATTCACCTGCTGAGCCCTAGTTGGCTATGTTTCCTCCTTTACCATCCAACTTATTCAGGTTTAGGTGGAATGGTTAGATGGAGTGTGTCAATGAAATTAATTGCTAATAGTCAGACAAACAGAAGACTTTTTTTAATGGCCCAAACACCCTTTGTTTAGTAAGAGTATGGTTACCTTTTCCACCATCGGGGCTGAAGTACTTTTGGTTAAATGTCAGAAGAAATGTTTTGCTAATCTGACAGTGTATAAAATCTGTACAACAGATGTGACGGATCGATACAGTGGTTGAATTATTGCGAACGTCGCACAAACTCACTTATTAATGTTGATGGAATATTTGGACTCTTTGCACCTGTACTATCTGAAAAATGATAGAAAGGTGAAGAATCGTGTGCAGGCAGGACCGGGTGGAGAAAAGTATCAGGCGTGATGTGTGATAGAATAGTTTCAGCTAAAATGAAAAAGAGAGTGTACAAAACCGTGGAGAGAGCGGCCATGCTGTTTGACTGGAGACAATGGCACTGATGAAAAGACAGGAAACAGAGACGGAGGTAGCAGAGATGAAGATGCTGAGGATCTCTCTGGGAGTGACCAGGATGGACAGGATCAGGGAAACAGCACATGTTAGAGGTTTTAAAGTCAGAGAGGCCAGACTGAGATGGTTTGGACATGTGCAGAGAAGAGAGAGAGAGAGAGAGAGAGAGAGAGACAGTACATCGGAAGAAGGATGCTGGATTTGGAACCACCAGGAAAGAGGCCTAGAGGGAGACCAAACATGAAGTTCATTTTGCTTCAAATATGGAGCTTTTGTTGCTAAAAACGTTCTCTTTTCATCATCATTTTCTTCATCTTTTAGAATGGTAAACTAGCCAAAGATTAAAGGTGAATCAGTTGTATGTTTAAGTAAAAAATTAAATCAATATTTATGTACATTTTGACACAAATATGAAGGTGCCCGAAACAGAGCCATGGGGTGCACCAAAGAGTGATTCTAAAGGCAGAAACATGCCTGAACTTTGTAAAAGTTACAAGTTCAACCGATGTGACATGAAGGGGGCTATCATTTGAGCAAGTTAACAATCATGATGAATGTGACAATGAGCAAAAGTTTGATGATAAAGAAACAAAAATCATACACCGGGGCATTGGCTCAGTGGTAATGTGTCTTTCCTTGAGCTGGGCGAAGCACGTTTGATTCCCACTGAGCCTGCTAAGTGTCCTTGGAGCAGGCTCCTAACCCCCTAGGTGTTCCCACTACTGCCATCGTCATGGCTGCCTGCTGCGGTGCAATGCAGCATAATAGTTTCCCTATTGAGGGATTAATATAGTATGGTAAAAAAAAATAATAATAATATATTTATTGGGTTATTTTTTCCTTGTGCTTCTTTTGCAGGTTGTTGAACTGATCTCTAGTGCCATCGGAGATCTGGTGCAAGGAATTTACTATGAAAATCACAACACGACTGAGGTAATTTACCAAATCCAAATTTCCTCTTTGACAACATACTGCTGGTTTTAGTTGCCATTCTGGTATTTCCATGAAGTTCCCTAAAAATTACATCACTTTAAAAAAATGCACACAGCTTTTTGATGATCAAATGTTGTTATACGTATAGTGTATCTTTTCAAAAGTTTTTTACATGCCAGTCTGACTTAAAAAAGTAAAAATAAAATACATTTGAAAACACCAAAAAACTACCCAAAATACTGAACATGACACTCTGTTAAAAAATACCTAAAAGTTGTGTATGACTGCAAAAGTTCAGAGACAAGTTTGGATGAGGTGTTTTATTTTGAAGTTTATCCTAAAGTAGAAGTTTCTAAAGTTTACGCCGTTTTTTTTTTTATTGTTAATAGGGACAAAAAAAAAAAGATCCATCCTTTAAAATCAACATTTTCTTTTAAATACAACATAATTAAATAAATTCTTGCCTGGAAAAGTTTAAAGAAACTGGAAACTTAATGTGGAATTTTTGTATGAAAAGTGCATTTATTCACCAGAAAAACAAGACTGCAAACTGGATTTGTTTTTAGCTCAGCCGCTTTATGGAAACTGTGAAGTTGTAGAGAAGAAGTGGTGAAACTTCGGGCCTGTTTGTTCCGCAGGACGGCGTTGACATGGCATCCTGGGAGGAGCAGACCTTCTTGTCCCACGGAGCACTGCTTGCCAAAAGCTGCCAAGCTGCCATGCAGCTCGCCAAACATGACAAGGAGGTTCAAAGGGTGGCCTACACGTACGGGAAACACCTGTCACTGGGCCACAAGGTAAGCCTGACCTGTTTAGCTGTTTGACTTCTGGTTTCAATATTGGTAGTAACACATCACAAAAGTCACAAATTAGTTGGTCAGTTCCTTTTTTAGTTACAAAGTAATCAAACAAATTAGCCAGAAAAAATGGTGACAATTATTACTCATAACAATCTCAGTAACAAAATTTATAAAAAAAAAAAAAAAATGAATTACTCTATTCATCCCTCACCGGGGAAATTTGTTTGCTGCACTCCTTACACCGCAGCAGGCTGCCCTTCAACGGCGCCAATGGTGGGAGAAGCAGGAGTTAGGTGTCTTCTCCAAGGACCCTAGACGTGCTCTCCGTGGGACGCAAACCCGCGACCTTCCGGTCCGCGGGCGAACGCTCTAACCACGCGGCCACCGTCTCCACCAGACGATATAAGTGGGCTTATATAAGTGGACGATATAAGTGGGCTTGTTTGATATTATGATAAAAATACAGCAGAAGTACGTCAAAGTTTCTGCTAATGCTAATAGGCCAACGTGAATAAACTCTTTTTTACTCTGCCCTATATTTACATTGGTATTTTTTTGTCATGCCTATGAAAGTTTGTGTAAATATTTCTATGTACTGTATTTTCACGACCAAAAGGTGCGTCATATTAAAAGGCGCAGTCCCAGTTTCATGTGCTCTGTATTAAACACACACATAAGGCGCACCTGATGATAGGGCGCTGGCTTTATATACATATCCTCTATTACAGGGGTGGCCAAATCCGGTCCTCGAGGGCCGGTGTCCTGAAGGTTTTCCATATGTTCTTACATCTTCACACCTGATCCTGTTAATTGAGTCACTGTGCCAAATTTTATTGGCTGTTGATTCACTTTTTGTGCATTAGCTGTATTGAACCAGGAACACAATAAAAACCTTCAGGACACCAGCCCTCGAGGACCGGATTTGCCCACCCCTGCTCTATTACGTACTTCCGCTTTACAACAACACACACACAAGCAGACAAGTGTGCGTATTTAAAAAAAGATCAGGAGCAAAACCGAGGTTTTTTTTTATTATTTTTATTTAAATATTAGTTACAGTCATCATAAAGTCATTTATTAAATCCATCCAAGTCCTCATCCTCTGTTTCAGAATCTAACAGCTGCTCTAAATCCAACATCGCAGGTTCACTTTCCTCGCTGTCAGAGTCACTTTCTGAACCGTGCAGCTCCTCGGAAATGATGCCTGCTTTTGCGAAAGCTCGGACAACAGTGCCAGCAGACACGTTAGCCCAAGCATCTACAATCCACTGGCGTATTGTGGCGTAACTCGCACGGCGCTGCCTTCCACTCTTCGGTCATCCATCGCTCCCTCGCCGCTCGCAACCTTACTTTGAACGGCCAGTTCACGCCGATGTCCAGCGGTTGGAGTTCCTTTGTCAGACCTCCCGGAATCACAGCAAGCGCAGTGTTCATCTGCTTCACTTGTTTTTTCACGTCGGCGGTGAAATGAGCACGCATAGAGTCAAAAATCAGACAACACACATAAGCTACACTGCACGATAGGGCGCGCCGCTCATTATGAAGAAAATATGCTCGTGAAAATACGGTAATATTAATATGGTGTGACAATAATTTATGAGTCTTTGTTTGTATTCTAAGTTAATTCGTGACTAAGAAAAGGAGAAATGGTAATAACAGGGAGGTAGATTTTTTTTTTTACAGAATAAAACGTAAGACGAAGGAAAAGATAAATCTGTCATTAGGAGGTCATAGTTTAGTTTTTCCCTCCACATTTCCTAGATGTTTCAACTTTTATTTAAAAAATTTGATGTTTTTATCTGAATCTAACTGGTATTAATGCGGTCAGTCATAATGACCCACTCACAGGTCTTCGGTTCTACGTCCTCCCCCTGCCGAGGTACTCTGTAGGTGGTATCTGCTCAGAACACAGAAATAATGTCTTTGAAGCAGAGTTGTGTCTCACCGCCTTGCTGCTCATTAGCAGAACAGCCGTTCCAACCACTGCGGTGCTTAATTGGTCACCTGAAAGTGGTGGACAGGAAGCCAGGTTGTTCTGACTCCTCCTGTTCTCTCCTCCCACAGCTGAACTCCGACCTGCAGCCATTTGTGAGGAGCGGCTTGAGCGAGCAGACCTCTTTCAGTTGGAGCGCCGCCCCGGTGGTTTTTCACCGTCACATTGTCGGCAAGGAGGGGTGGCATCAGCTGCTGCAGCAGGTAACGATGGTGACATTACTCATGGTGTCCCACAGGAGTCAGTGTTAGGACTCAAACTTGTACTGAATCAATGTTTTGGTGCTTTGCACTCGGTTTGAGAGCTAGTCTAAAAAAAAATTCAAATCTGAATTATTCACTGAGATAAAAGGGAGATGAGACTTAGAGGGAAACATAAATACAGAGCTACAAGAGCATGCACAAAAAAAAGGAATCTCGACCATATTTTTCTATTTCCTCTTTCTTCTATAATTTTCTCTCTTCCTCCATCTTTCTCTCTCTGTCTATTGAAAGTTTAGATACAAACGGATGAACGGATAGACAGTGCGACCTGTGTGAGGAACATGATCTTTTCATGACTAAAACAGAAGCTTCTAAAATGTAGAAATTGATTCTCTCTGTTTTTGTTTATTACAAATCGTTATTGTATTTGGAAACTGGATCAGTGAGGACAGTTTCATCTCTGTCGGTGGATAGAATGACACATTTTCTTCCCGTCTGGAAAATCACTCCGCTCCATCATGTTAACATAACCCAAAAAAAAAATCCCAGAAGATTTGAACTGAAAATCTGCGTCTTTGTTTTTTTTCTGTCTCGTTCTAAGGCGAAAACCTTAAGAAATCAACCGGATTACTCTAAGGTAAGCTCATGTTCTCTTAACTTCATGCTCTGCTTCAATCTGATACAAACAGGACGTGTTTTCACTCTTAGCAAAGTCTCAAAATGAGCTGCCCAAAGTCAACATGTTGAAGGAAGGGGATCAGGGTGCAAATTTCCCACTGAAGTTACAGAGGGAGGGTCTGGCAGGGGTAGGGGGGTGGTTATCTGGTCCCGTCTGAAATCAGAGCTGCCGGGATTAGTTACTGAGGCCTATTTGTGGAGGAGACACGGAGGCTCTGAGACAGTGGCATTGTGAGAGAATCTCCTTCAGCCAAAAAGGGAGAGAAGTTTTTAAGTAGAGGTGAGGGGGGTGAGAGGGAGGGAGGGTGCTAAAAAGCAAAACTAGGAGGGGGGTTTAAATTTTAGAGGTTAAAAAAGTACTAACCTCTAAAATTTAGAGGTTAAAAAAAAAACAAAGTTTCTAAAATAAAACTTTGGTGAATAAACAAATTTTATGAAGATTATTTCCAGGTGAAGTTTTAGTAGTGTAATCTGTAGTGAGAGGAGGGGAGAGGTGGAGGAAAAGCTGGAGAGGTGGAGGTTTACACTAGAAAGAAGAGGAATGAAGATTAGTCAGAGTAAAACAGAGTACATGTGTGTGAATGTGAGGGATCCAAATGGAAAAATGAGGTTACAGGAAGAAGAGATAAAGAAGGTGGAAGATTTTAAGTATCTAGGATCAACATTCCAGAGCAATGGAGAGTGTGAAAAAGAGGTGAAGAAGCGTGTTCAGGCAGGCTGGAGCGGGTGGAGAAAAGTATCAGGTGTGATGTGAGAGAAGAGTTTCAGCTAAAATGAAAGGGAAAGTGTACAAAACCGTGGTGAGACTGGCCATGTTGTTTGGTCTAGAGACAGTGACACTGAGGAAAAGATAAGGAAACAGAGATGGAAGTAGTAGAGATGAAGATGCTGAGGATCTCTCTGGGAGTGACCAGGTTGATTACGAGTAGAAATGAGTATATGAGGGGAACAGCACATGTTAGAGTTTTTGGGGATAAAGTTCGAGAGGCCAGACTGAGATTGTTTGGACATGTGCAGAGGAGAGTAAAGAGAGAAGGATGCTGGATTTGGAACCACCAGAAAAGAGGACTAGAGGAAGACCAAAGAGGAGGTTCATGGATACAGTGAAGGAAGACATGAAGATAGTTGGTGTGACTGAAGAGGATGCAGCAGATAGGGTTAGATGGAAGAAACTGACTTGCTGTGGCGCCCCCTGAAGGGAAATGCCAAAAAAAGAAGATTGAAGATAAAGTTGAGTCAGAAGTTACAAGTTTAGAAGATTAGTTGGAGCCAAATGCGTGAGAATACATCCTTATTTTTGTCTTTAAAGAAGGAAGCCTGCAGGGGCTCGGAGTGGGCGGGGGTTCCATCTGAAGAATTTATGAGGCAAATTGCCCTCAGCTAGAAGATGTAGCAGCTCAACAGCAGAACCTCCTAAAACCTCAGACTACGTGGACTAATCTGACTTCATGTCTTCGTCCATGTCCTGTGTGATGCGATGCAGCATGTATCATTCACACTCCAGGTTCACATGGTGTGTTTCTCATTTAAAAACTTCCACTAATGAACAAGAAGTCATTATGACGGGGTAGTTTTATCCTTTTATATCACGAAGTACAGTTTTTGAGTGACTTGCCAAACACTGATTATGATTATGGTGGCACTACTGGCGCAAACATGACAAACTAATGTTTGTTTTCATCTTTTGGCAGCTTTTGGCAGCAGTGAAGTCGGAGAAAGGCGTCAGCTCGGCGGTAGACCTGTGTCGTTACCATAGCAACAAGGCGCTGGATGCCATCCAGGCTTTGCCGTCTTCCGAGGCTCGATCCGCTTTGGAGAACATCGCCTCTGCTATCAAGAAATTTTGACACGGACACACACATGCACATACACGGACTAATCTGGATTTGGATGTTGCTTCATGAACCATCTTAAGATGGCTTGTTAAATAAAAACTTTTTCTTTATCATCATGCTTCAGGTTTTTTTCCTCCCACTCCAGGCTGCATGTAAATGCTCACACTTTGTTTCGCTGCTTATCAGCAGGACCACATACCAGGCAGAACATCATCTCAGATGTTCTGAAGGAGCATTTCTGTCATGTGGAAAATGTGCCGTGAAAAGCAAATGATGCACTTTTTTCTGAAGGAGCTCCTTTTACCGATGCAGAGAACACGCTGGAAGCCACAACTGCTGGATGTTTGCCCGGATTCCCTAAAAAACTGTAAAACATCAACCAGGTGAGTGTTGATACGGATAAAGAAGCTAAAAATGAGTTTGGTCTGATTCTCTGCAGAGGAGGACATGAATCAGGAGTAATGTCATTGATGTTGTCTTATTATTGGTCCTTGTGGCCGTGTGTGTGATCCAAGCCGACCCAGGGGCGTGGAAAGGTCACCCAGCCTCTCCCCTTGGCCCGGCACATTGAAGCTCCGCCAGGCAGTAATTATTAATGAAGAGACCTGAGCAAATGGACAGGAAATGCAGAGGTATTGATTGGGCCGGCTGCCCTGCTGTAAGCAGCCTGGCGCCAGCCTGGTGGCCTGTGGTTTCCCAGCCTGCCGTCTGCAGGGAGGGGGCACCGCAGAGGTGTGAAAGCAGGCCGCCGTTGGCAGCTGTCTGTCACACCGAGCCACACCTGAAGGACAGAGATCCAGACTTACTCTTTGCACGGAACACGTAAGGATGCATAATAGAATCTTTCACCATTAATTTGAAATGTTTCAATTAAAACAATATTTAAATGCAAAACGTTAATTCAGCTTTTCTAAAATTACTGATGTTTTTATTTATTAAAAATTGGGTTTATGTAAAAAGTCAGTGTTTAAGGATTCAATTATCTGCAAAAGTCAAAAGAATCTTCTGCATTTCCCTTCAGGGGGCGCCACAGCAAGTCAGTTTCTTCCATCTAACCCTATCTGCTGCATCCTCTTTGGTCACACCAACTATCTTCATGTCTTCCTTCACTGTATTCATGAACCTCCTCTTTGGTCTTCCTCTAGTCCTCTTTCCTGGTGGTTCCAAACCCAGCATCCTTCTTCCGATGTACTCTCTCTCTCTCTGTCTCTCTCCACGTGTCCAAACAATCTCAGTCTGTCTCTCTGACTTTATCTCCAAAACCTCTAACATGTGCTGTTCCTCTGATCCTGTCCATCCTGGTCACTCTCAGAGAGATCCTCAGCATCTTCATCTCTGCTACCTCCATCTCTGTTTCTTGTCTTTTCTTCAGTGCCACTGTTTCTAGACCAAACAGCATGGCCGCTCTCACCACGGTTCTGTACACTTTTCCTTTCATTTTGGCTGACACTCTTTGTCAGACATCCCACCTGATACTTTTCTCCACCCATTCCAGCCTGTCTGCACACGCTTCTTCACCTCTTTTCCTCACTCTCCATTGCTCTGGACTGTTGATCCTAAATACTTAAAATCTTCCACCTTCTTTATCTCTTCTCCCTGTAACTTCACTTTTCCATTTGGATCCCTCTCATTCACACACATGTACTCTGTTTTACTCTGACTAACCTTCATTCCTCTTCTTTCTAGTACAAACCTCTACCTCTTCAACTTTTCCTCCACCTCTTCCCTCCTCTCACTACAGATCACAATGTCATCTGCAAACATCATTAGAAGATGTTTGCATCTTCCTGTCTAACAAAAGTCAATAGAATAATTTCTAGTTTCTTTAAATAGTCAATTTCATTCATGTATTTTTGAGTCATTTGAAAGCCTGTCCGGTATTCGGATGCTATTTAAATGCAAGGTTGTTCTTGGCTGTGGATTTTGTTCTCTACCACACCCATAATTGAACGTCAGGAGTTCTATTCCCTCACGCATTCGAGGAGATTAGACTAAACTGCTAGCAAGAGGAGGCAGGAATTCTATGTTATATAGTGGATAATTTAATCTAACCGTGTTGAGATTAGTTCGGTTTAAATTGGCTGTAATTGTGTTTGAAAACTGTTTGAAATAAATGTTTCCAAATGAGCAAAATATATATAGATAAATATGCATGAAGGCGTTTATACTTAATCAAACATGATATGTCTGTTAAATTTGATCTAGACATGTTTTGGAGCAGATGGAAGAGGGTTTGGTTACCGATGTGCTGCATCACGTCTCCGTTTAACAACTCCAGAAAGCAAAGAAAACCTCCGCAGGTGAAATATTTTCCTTTGTGTTTGGATAGGATTACGGCTGCTCAGCATTTCGCCCCCTTTTTTGTCATATTTCCCATCTGATAATGTCCCAAATGTTTTCAGTCAGTGACATATTTAGACTGCAGCAAGAAAAGTTTAGCATCCGGAATCTAAAGATCCTGCAGGCTCTAACGTCCCTCCGTGTCATGGAGAATGTGAAATCCTTCTTTGATTTCGAATAATTTCCACAATTTTATAGGTTGTTTAATATTTTAGATCAAGTTTTCTTCAATTAATTGAACTCTTAAGTATTTTTAAACTTAAATAATGATAAAAAAAAAAAAAAAAAATCTTATTTATAGGTTTTCAATCTGCAGATTTACTAAATTCTTTTCCATGAAGAAGATGCAGCAGATAGGGTTAGATGGAAGAAACTGACTTGTTGTGGCGACCCATGAAGAGAAATGCCAGAAGAAGAGGATGGAATTTTTAGTTATGATGTTTAGAGGTGTCTTTAGAATGCTTCTTGTTGGATTGTGTTTATAACTAATCTAATAATTTATAAACCCATCTAATAATTCTATGAAGTAGTCTTAAAGGGTTTCATATGATTATAATCAGATGGAAACAAACAATCAGCACAAATATCATCTAAACTAAACAGAGAGCCCTGACCCTAGATCCTCCTCCTCCTGGAAGAAAAACTCCCAAAAATCCAGTTTGAGGTTCCAGTCTTTTAAGTTCTATTGTTTTTTCATTTTAAATGCACTTCACTGGAAGCCACCGTCTTCCATCCTGGATCAAATTCTCCAAATAATAAGCTAACTTTTCTTTCAATCCCTTCTTCTTCTTTTGGCATTTCCCTTCAGGGGGCGCCACAGCAAGTCAGTTTCTTCCATCTAACCCTATCTGCTGTATCCTGGTTCATGGTATCCATGAACCTTCTCTTTGGTCTTCCTCTAGTCCTCTTTTCTGATGGTTCCAAATCCATCATCCTTCTTCCGATGTACTCCCTCTCTCTCTCTCCTCTGCATATGTCCAAACCATCTCAGTCTGGCCTCTCTGACTTTATCTCCTAAACCTCTAACATGTGCTGTTCCTCTGATCCTGTCCACCCTGGTCACTCCCAGAGAGAACCTCAGCATCTTCATCTCTGCTACCTCCATCTCTGTTTCCTGTCTTTTTCTCAGTGCCACTGTATCTAGACCAAACAGCATGGCCGATCTCACCATGGTTTTGTACACTTTCATTTTAGCTGGAACTCTTCTATCACACATCACACCTGATACTTTTCCCCACCCGTTCCAGCCTGCACATGCTTCTTCACCTCTTCTCCACACTCTCCATTGCTCTGGACTGTTGATCCTAAGTACTTAAAATCTTCCACCTTCTTTATCTCTTCTCCCTGCAAACTCTCCTTTCCATTTGGATCCCTCTCATTCACACACATGTACTCTGTTTCTTTCAATTTCAACTTTCTTTCGATCCCAAAACAGAATAAAAACTCATTTTCTATGTTTAATCAGAGCCAAAAAGAAAATTTATGGGGATAAAGACGAACGGGAAGAAAAGTTTGTTGTCATCCTGCTGATCCTGAATGTAAATTTTCCATCTTTAAGATTTACTTCATTCCAGCTCTTTCTGAGTCTCTAAAACTAACTTGTGCTGCTCGATGTGTTTGGTGAGACTTTTCCCTCCTGCTTCTGCGCCAGCTCAAAGTTTCCACCTCATTTTCAGTGATGAATTGCTCTTTAACGTCCATGTGACAGACCAGCGTGACATTCTGAACAAAAGCTCCTCAGATGGAGCGTCTCAGCTGCTTAAACATCAACTGAGATATTTCAGGATGGATTTACTGGTTATTTGGGGGGAAATTTACCTGAGAATTTTTGTTGTCAACCTGTTAAAAAAAAACTGCAATAAAATACTATTTGTTTGCATTGAATTAAAGCATATTTTGCACAAGTTTGATCCTATTATATGTAAACTTTTAGATCATTTGGAGAAAGTAAGCTTTGATTCAAATTAAAGACATAATTTGAACATGTTTTGTGAAAAATTATTGACAATTAACTATTGGTTTGTTTTATTCTAACTTTCTTCCCTGATTTTGAGAAATTTTAGAGTTTTTATTTGTTTAGTTTTTGTTTCTTCTTCTGACCCGCTCATCCCTAATGGGGCGATAGGATGCCGGAGCCTATCCCAGCTGATGTCGGGTGAGAGCCAAGCTACATCCCGCACAGGCTGCCATGCTCCTGTAGGGCCACACACTCTCGACCCGGCCCCGCTTATCCATGGCCGAGTCGCGGGGACAACAGCCTCAGACGGGAAGCCCAGGCTTCTCTCTCCCCGGCTGCATCCTCCAGCGGGTCCGGGGTCTGCCTCTTGGTCTCCTCCCCGTGGGACGTCCCCGAAACACCTCCCCAGCGAGGCGCTCAAGGGGGCATTCTAACCAGATGCCTGAACCACCCCATCTGGCTCCTCTCGAACTGGAGGAGGAGCTGCTCGACACCAGGCTCCTCCCGGATGACGGAACTCCTCACCCGATCTCTTGAGCGAGAGCCGGGTGGCTCTCCCTGCGGAGGAAGCTCATTTCGGCCGCTTGTATCTGCGACCTCATTCTTTCGGTCACCACCCACAGCTGGTGACTATAGGTGAGAGTAGGAACGTAGATCGACTTCTAAATCGAGAGCTTTGCTTTTCGGCTCAGCTCTCTCTTTACCACGACGGACCGATGCAGCGTCCAAGTTATTGCTGACGCCGCACCGATCCACCTGTCGATCTCCCACTCCATCCTTCCCCCACTGGTGAACAAGACCCCGAGATACTTAAACTCCTCCACTTGGGGCAGGACCCTGTCCCTGACCCACAGGGGGCATTCCACCCTTTTCCGGGCAAGGACCATGGTCTCAGATTTGGAGGCGTTAATTCCCAATCCGGCCGCTTCACACTCGTCAGCAAATCGATCCAGTGAGAGCTGGAGATCCCGGTCTGATGAAGCCAACAGGACCACATCATCTGCAAAACGATTAGATTTTGCAAGACTTAATTAAAAGTTTTCAAACGTCACAAAATGAGTGTGAAAACAGAGGGAAGAGTGAAGGATAGAGATGTGGATGCCCGGGAGGAGGATGGACAGGATGAAAGTGGAGAAACAAGCTGCTTGGTTGTTCATCCACTTCCTCGCCTGTTTGCTGTGAACAGAGAGGTGCTCCGGGGGCCAGGAAGACCCCCGGGCACCTCATCAAACATTTATCCTCGCCGTGAGGAGACAAGAGGAAAAGAAGCTGGGCAATGAGAAAGGACAAACATGGGCACAGGAAAAACAGAACGGGGAAAAAAAGTAGAAAATAAGTTGTTTTTTGTTACCAGATGAGGTGTTAGCGATGGCTCTGGAGTGGTTGGAGTCATCATCTCACAGCTGAGAAGTTGCTAGTTTAAAACTTGGGACAGAGATCTTCAATTAAGATGAAAAAAACTGGACGTTATGTTGTTGGGATGAATGAGACTGGCTCTGTTTTTGTGTCCTCCTGGTGATCTGTACAAGGTACACCCCGCCTCTTACCTGATTCTTAGTATAATTTTGAAGCTTTGTTTTCTACATTATCGAGTTCTGTTGCTTAATGACTGTACACACAGTAGATCAGGGAACGGAGGGATTAGGGGTAGGCAACATGTACAAATAAATGTTCTGACAACGACGTTGCAGAGATGAAGATGCTGAGGATCTCTCTGGGAGTGACCAGGATGGACAGGATCAGAGGAACAGCACAAGTTAGAGGTTTTGGAGATAAAGTCAGAGAGGCCAGACTGAGATGGTTTGGACATGTGCAGAGGAGAGAGAGAGAGTACATTAGAAGAAGGATGCTGGGTTTGGAACTACCAGGAAAGAGGACTAGAGGAAGACCAAAGAGGAGGTTCATGGATACAGTAAACGAGGATATGAATGAAGAGGATGCAGCAGATAGGGTTAGATGGGAGAAACTGACTTGCTGTGACGTCCCCTGAAGGGAAATGATAGAAGAAGATCTGACAACAACTCTTATTTTCCACAGATTTTGTGATATTAAAAACTGCAGCCATTCATTTTTAAATGGTGACCAGAAACCATTGACCCACATCCTGTCAATTGCTCTGACTTCCTAGTTTTAGAGACAAGTTATTATTATTTCTATTGATTAGAGACACAAGGCCGTGTTTAATTTTTAGTTGGGTTTTAAAGCCTACCCAGCCTGTGCTGCCCGTTCCACAGGATCCTCATCTGCCTTTAAGATAAGCCGTGAAACAGTGTTGGAAAAACGGTTCAGATAAAAGATGGAAAGCTGCTTCTTTTTCTAAGAAAAAATGTAGATTTTGTGGTGCTTAATGTTTAATGCAGAACAGAAATTGTGGCTTTTTCCTCTTTCCTGACATGAGTCTACTGACAGAAATAATCTACCTGATATCTCAGATGAAGCTGAAAAGGAGAACAGAAAGAGGAAGGAGAGATTTCTCAATGCCGCTCTGCAGAAACCAAACTCTCTGTTTGCTTACAGTTTCCAGTTGGAGAGCTTCAGGTATCATGAAAGCAGAAGTTGGAGAAGTTCTAAACTTACATTCTAAACACGAGGTGGGAACAGTGGGGCTAGTGTGGCCAGCCGGCTCAGACAGGGAGCGGTGGAATTACAGCGGGAACGGTGGAGTCAGTGAGCGTGGACCGCTTCCATTACACACACACACATTTATACACCATGCACACAATATACACTCTATACGGGACGCTATGCACATATCCACATAATCAAATACTGTGTATATAACAGGTTTACACAAAAAATTATGGGTCCAAAAGAGCATTCTGGGATTTGCTCGATGCACCGTAGGCTGTAACATTGACAGGCTAGTTTCATTTGTCATACGGTATAGTTTTTGTAGGCTGAATTTGGTCCACGGGTCAGAATTCCACACCTATGCTATGATGTCACATTTCTGACAGATGTTGCACTCACAGCAGATGTTTGACAGCCTGCTTCATGCCAGAAACATACTCATCCTGCACATAAAATTGCATGCACTAATCGCCCCGCTTTGCACAAATAATGGTTGTAATGATTCGTGCACAGCCCTGCCCCAAACAGAATGTCCAGTACAAGCACGTGCGTCGTTCTAGATTAGGGTTGTAACACACTTAGATATTCACTCTGAAATATGTGCGGACTTGGCCTGAAAATGAAGCTTTCTGATCAAGATTTCAAAACATTTTGTGGATGATGTGGTCCTGTTTGCTTCATCAGACTGTGATCTCCAGCTCTCACTGGATCGATTTGTTGCCGAGTGTGAAGTGGCCGGGATGGGAATTAGAGCCTCCAAATCTGAGACCAAGGTCCTAGCGCGAAAAAGGGTGGAATGCCCTCTGTTGGTCAGGAACAGGGTCCTGCCCCAAGTGGAGGAGTTTAAGTATCTCAGGGTCTTGTTCACGAGTGGGGGAAAGATGGAGCGGGATATCGACAGGCGGATCGGTGTGGCGTCAGCAATAACTAGGACGCTGCATTGGTCCGTCATGGTAAAGAAAGAGCTGTGCCGAAAAGCAAAGCTCTCGATTTACAAGTCGATCAACATTTCCACCCTCACCATGGTCACCCGCTGTGGGTGGTGACCGAAAGAATGAGATCGCAGATACCAACGGCTGAAATGAGCTTCCTCCGCCAGGTGGCTGGGCTCTCACTCAGAGATCGGGTGAGGAGCTGTGCCATCCGGGAGGTGCTCGGTGTGGAGCTGCTCCTCCTCCAGGTCGAGAGGAGCCAGATGGGGTGGTTCGGGTATCTGATCAGGATACCCTCCCAGCGCCTCGCTGATGAGGTGTTTCGGGTTCGTCCCACCAGGAGGAGACCAAAAGGCAGATCGCGGACCCGCTGGAGAGACTATTTCTCACAGCTGGCAGGGTAACGACTTGGGATCCTTCCAACTGAGCTAGAGGATGCAGCCGGGATGAGAGAAGCCTGGGCTTCCCGTCTGAGGCTGTTGCCCTGCGGCCCGGCCCTGGAAGAACGGAAGATGACGGAACGGATCCATTTATTGTAAAAGAAGAATTGAATTGAATGACAGACCGACAAAAATCTCAAGCTTTTTTCTCTTTCTAAACTCAATAAAAGGTGATTCTTTTGCATTAAACAGATTCATTCTTTGACCTTTGCAACCCTTTCAGACTGGATGTATAAAGAAGCGAGTGAGGATGTGTGTGAGGGGAAGAGATGCTGGAACTTCCATTTGTCTTCCTGTGAGTGGCTTCTCAGTAAACACCTGCTAACACGATGGCGGTGATGGATAAAAGTTCTCCTGAGATGAGACCAGGATGGGGCTGAAATGATACTTTAATGAGCTTGTGCTAAGTGTCGCATGCCGGCCCCGCCTGACCCCGCGCCTCCTCCCTGCCCTCCGCGCAGGGCCTCCTCGCTCCATTGGCTGACAGATCAGACTGCCATGGAGACAGCTCATTAGTGAAATAATGAGAATCCCACCAGGTACGCGTGAGCTTGTTATATCATCTCAGAAATCCAGATATTTGTAGCTGGAAACATTGGGTACTATTGTGTATGCATGGAATATCCAATGATTAACAGAGAATTGGGCTTTAGGGAGGTCTGACAAACATCAGAAAATGATGTATTCTACATTTTTACCAACCAGAAATATCCTCAGAAAACTACAGAAAAATCCATCTTTTCCAAATAATGTACACACTGCATTCATTTTTACATACTATTGTGTACATAATGGGTCTTCTTTTTTTACCATTTCTGCTCGAGCCATCGTGCAGAAATTTTATTTGTGATGCAAATCCTAGTAAAAAAAACAAACAATCTAAATCTTAAAAACACGTTTGCATGTGTCCTGGTCAGTTCATACATACTGTACCTCGTTGCAGCTTCTACTTAAACTTTTGTACTTTAATGAGAGAATTCTGAAACATTCTTACCTTCATTGACTGTGAGGGTTGGATGTAAAGAACAAGCAACTGAAAGATTGAAATCAGAGACTTGTTCGTCTGTGTATAGACAGAGCAGTCAGATGGGGTGGTATGGGCATTTGGTTTGAAAATGAGCGATTTGCATGCATGTTTAACCAGGAAAAAACACCGGCCCAAATAAAAGACATCCTGAAAGAACTTAACGACTTAATCCTACTTTATTAATCCCTAATGGGGATATCTGTGTGCTGCACCACAGCAGGCAGCCATCACAGCGCCAATGGTGGGAGTAACGGGGTGTTAGGTGTCTTCCCCAAGGACACTTAGACATAAGCTCAGTGGTATTCGGTCCCGTGAACTTCCAGAGAATTTCCGGTTTAAGGGCAAACGTTTACCACTGAGCTATCGCCTCTCCCTGGCATGATCTCACGATGGGGATCAAACTTGCAACTCTTTGGTCTAAAGACAAAGGTTGCCCAGGAATGCTTCATAATCTAAACATGTAAAAAGGGAAGGTTACCCACCTGCTCTTAGATAGAGGGGGGAAAAGTAAAGAAGAGGACTGATCACACAGTACAGTAGATAAAGCGCTAGGTGGGACATGCATGGTCTGACCCCGTGATTCCAGCTGTAAAAAGATGGGATCAGATTCTCAGATAAGATGCTTAAACAAGCCAGAGGAACCTCAACTGAAAGTTGTTGGAATAAAAACATTTAACACGACAGTTCAAAGTCTTTAGACACTGAATCTTTAAGTAATTTTTTTGCAAATTGACATGTGAGCGTCTATTTTTAGGATTTCTGCTGGTTTTTTGCATTTCAGACAAAACACAAAAAAGTTTCGGAGACAAATTGGTGACATGTACAGGGTGTACCCTGCCTCTATTTACCTGGTACAATGAACTCCAACATCCTCTTTGATTCACTTTGAACAAAGCAGTGTAGATGGTGAATTGATGAATTAATCCATTTTTCTCTTGTATTTCCTTGAAACTACAGTGGTGGTCAAAAGTTTACATACACTTGTAAAGAACATAATGTCATGGCTGTCTTGAGTTTCCAGTTATTTCAACAACTCTGATTTTTCTCTGATATAGTGATTGGAACAGATCCTTCTTTGTCACAAAAAACATTCATGAAGTTTGATTCTTTTATGACTTTATTATGAGTAAACTGAAAATGTGACAAAATCAGCTGGGTCAAAAATATACATACAGCAATGCTAATATTTGGTTACATGTCCTTTGGCCATTTTTACTTCAATTAGGCGCTTTTGGTAGCCATCCACAAGCTTCTGACAAGTTTCTGGTTGAATCTTTGACCACTCCTCTTGACAGAATTGGTGCAGTTCAGTTAAATTTGTTGGCTTTCTGACATGGACTTGTTTCTTCAGCATTATCCACATGTTCCCAATGGGATTTAAGTCAGGACTTTGGGAAGGCCATTCTAAAACCTTAATTCTAGCCTGATTTAGCCATTCCATTACCACTTTTGATGTGTGTTTGGGGTCATTGTCCTGTTGGAACACCCAACTGCGCCCAAGACCCAACCTTCGGGCTGATGACTTCAGGTTTTCTTGAAGAATTTGAAGGTAATCCTCCTTCTTCATTGTCCCATTGACTCTCTGTAAAGCACCAGTTCCATTGGCAGCAAAACAGGCCCACAGCATAATACTACCACCACAGTGCTTGATGGTAGGCATGGTGTTCTTGGGGCTAAAGGTCTCACCTTTTCTCCTCCAAACATATTGCTGGGCATTGTGGCCAAACAGCTCAATTTTTGTTTCATCTGACCACAGAACTTTGTCCATGTGATCAGCAGCAAACTTTAGTCGAGCCTTAAGGTGCCGCTTTTGGAGCAAGGGCTTCCTTCTTGCACGGCAACCTCTCAGTCCATGGCGATGCAAAACACGCTTGACTGTGGACACTGACACCTGTGTTCCAGCAGCTTCTAATTCTTGGCAGATCTGCTTTTTGGTGCTCCTGGGTTGACTCTTCACCCTCCTGACCAGTTTTCTCTCAGCAGCAGGTGACAGCTTGCGTTTTCTTCCTGATCGTGGCAGTGACAAAACAGTGCCATGCACTTTATACTTACAAACAATTGTTTGCACTGTTGCTCTTGGAACCTGCAGCTGCTTTGAAATGGCTCCAAGTGACTTTCCTGACTTGTTCAAGTCAATGATTCTCTTTTTCAAATCTGTGCTGAGCTCCTTTGACTTTCCCATTGTAGCGTTTGTGGGTGTTTTTATCCAATGAGCCCTTTTTAAATGGCCTCAGAGAAGTCACCAGCTGTAGTCACTCATAATCACTCACAAGAAGTTAAGAGGTCATGCTATGAAGCTCATGTCATTGACACAACTTTCTAAGTCTCCAAAATTGCTCATTCATGTTGCTGTATATATATTTTTGACCCAGCTGATTTCGTCACATTTTCAGTTTACCCATAATAAAGTCATAAAAGAATCAAACTTCGTGAATGTTTTTTGTGACAAAGAAGGATCTGTTCCAATCACTATATCAGAGAAAAATCAGAGTTGTTGAAATAACTGGAAACTCAAGACAGCCATGACATTATGTTCTTTACAAGTGTATGTAAACTTTTGACCACCACTGTATTTCTAAAGGTTCTATCTGTTTCCATGGTGATCGATGGATTTTGTAAGATATCTTCCTTTGAATTTTTATCCTAGTTGTGTTTTACAGCACGGATACAGGTAATCTGAAATCTGACCATAGATGAAGGAAATTAATGAAGCATTTCACTAAAGAACACCTGGGAAAATTATCTTATTTAAACATTTTTCATTTTATTAAAGATTGCTAATTCATTTTTAAGTTGGACTATTATTTCTCTGGATCTAGATTAAATTATTCAAAATATTTTATTTATAATTTGCTTAAGTTTATGGTGAAACGGCAACTGTAACAACTGCAACAACAACGACTTGGGTGATCTAATGATCAGATTTGTACCTACCAACTGGAATCGGTGTATTTTTCCAGGATTTTTTTTTTTACTTTAGAAGAGCAAAGAATTTATATTTTTTTAATTAGATGTTTTTATATTTGATTTTAATGTCTGAGTGAGATCTGTATGTTGTTTCAGTATTTGTCCACTAGAGGACGCCATTGGTCAAGTTTTTTTTTTTTCCCCCACTGATTTTATTAATAATTTTATTGATTAATTGAAATGAAAGAGTTTTTTAGTCATTGTAATGATCAATTTTACATTTTAATTTATTTTAAAGAATTATTTTGAATAACATATTTGATTTTTTTTTTTATGAGAATATTATTCTATTTCTTGGAAAACAGAATAAAACTTCAGTTGGGGAAAAAAAAAAAAGAATCTTTTAAGGATTAAAACTGCATGTTTTATCTCTAAATCATATTGAGATTTTTAAATGCAAAGCGCATTGTAAGTCAAATTAATTTTAATATTGTTATTGAATTTTGGAAACAATCTGTGTCATGTCTCGTGTTTTATGCATGTATTTTATGATTAATTGACATTATTTGACTTTGTTTTTCAGCACAAGTGGGAGGGAAAGAAAGCAGGTAAAAAACACTCGTGAAAATGACAGTTTTTAAAATTATTATTCTTTTTAAAATTTGTAAAATAAAATACATAAAGTTTTGATTTAAAAAAAAAGTGAGGAAATTAACTGGCACTTATAGTACCTACCTGCACCGCAAGAGGTCAGTGTAGAGTAATGTTCAATGAGACTGAAATTACATTATTTTTACTTAAAACACGTAAAAAAATATATATATATAAAAAAAATTAACTGTTTCATTTTTAAAAACAAAAAAATAATGTTTTCTCACAAATTCAAATTTTAAGATTTTTTTTTCTGTGTGTTTTATGATCTACCAATAATTTAATCAAAAGAAACTCACTTTGTACAAAAAAAAACAAAAAACAAAACCTGATCAATTTTTTTAATAGTGATAAAGTATTAAAGTATTAATCCACTGTAACACTGATGTTGTTCTCTTTGCACTCTTGCTCCGATGCGGCCCGGAAGTGACGTAGAGGTCCCGCAATTACCGTCGCGTCACGCGAGACAGCGTCGGAACCCTGCGAGAAAAAAAAAAAAACAAGAAAACAAGAAGAAGAAGATTTTTTATTTCCTGTAAAGTAACAGTAGTGACAGTTTGCTGACATGTCGTACCGATATCCTACGCTCTTTGGAGAGGACATGGAGCCTTAGAGGTGAGCTCTGGGGAGGGGGAATGGTGGAGGTGGTGGGGTACATCCACCCCAACATTAATCTATCATTTATTAATTAATATTAACACGACTGTTTCATTAAAACAGTCCGAACACATGTAGCCATGGTAACCATGCTAACCGTTAGCATGTTAGCTTCAGTGTTTATGTTTAATTAATTTCTTTTAAAACGTCTCTGGTTTTGTTTTGGTTGAAAGAATAAGGAAGTATAATCTGTTAAAAGGTCAATTAGACATTTTAAATGTTGATATTTAATGTATAAAATCAGATAAATGTCAAAACAGACGTTATAAACAGCCGTAAGGAAGTTAGTAAGGTGTAAATATGAAACATGTGTTTGTCTGAATTTCAACATGAACTCTTCTTTTTTAATATAAATCTAATAAATCCAACAGTATTTATTGTTAAAATGACAGCAAAATGAAATCAGACTTTTTTTTTTTAAGTGTAGATCTGTGTTTTTGAATCTTTTTCAAGCCAAAGTGTAGCTTTTATAAAAGATAATCTTGAGGCACTTCAACAAACATGATTGAAATGAATCATTTTTTAAACATTGTACTCATTCTCATCAAAGAGTCATGAACAGGAATACAACCAACATTTCAACCTAGTATGATTCTTCTTCAAAATAAAAAGTTCAGTTGATAGATTCACTTCAGAAATACAGCTGGAACCCCAAAATGCTCCAACAATCTGCTCTATAACTTCAAAAAGTAAAGAGGTCATTAAAAGAAACTTCAGCTAATTATCTCTAATGTTAGCAGAGATACAGAAGTAACAATATTAGAGAAAGATTAAGTTGTTTCACGCTGAGAAATATTAATATATTAAAGAAAAGATTCTCTTTTGTCACAATGTTAGCGCATTGAAACTTTGACAGACGAGAGAAGCCAGATGGGGTGGTTCGGACATCTGGTTAGGAGACTTCCAAATTCCTCGCTGGTGAGGTGTTTTGGGCATGTCCCACCGGGAGGAGACCCAGAGGCAGACTCCAGACCAGCTGGAGAGACTATGTCCCACAGCTAGGCAGGGAACACCTCGGGATCCCCCAGTGTGATCACCCTGGCTCTACCCTGGCTGGATGCAGCCAGGGTGAGAGAAGCCTGGGTTTCCCGTGAGGCTGTTGTCTCCGTAGCCCGACCCGGGATAAGTGGAAGACAACAGAACAGAAAGGAACTCTGCACAGTGAGACAACATGAGAGGTAGATGATTATTTACAGACAATTCACAGTGCAGTGTTAAAGTGACGGTGCAGTATTCTAGTGATTGTTGTTGTTACAGTAAATGTTGCCATAAAGTCCATTAGTGCTGGTCAGTTGGATGTGCAAAGGGGGATGGAAGGTGGTGGAGTGATTGTTTTCACAGTTCTGGGGAGGAAAAATCTTTCTCTAACCCGTGAAGTGATTGGCTAGTGGGTCCTGTACCACTTTCCTGATTGGAGAGGTACAAACAGTCCGTTTCCTGGGTGGGTAGAGTTGGTTGCTATGTGTTTGGCCTTCTGCTAAACTTGGGAACAGTACCCCGAGTCCAGACCTGTCAGACAGCAGACTACGATCCCCTGTTCAGTCCTTACGACCCGGGCCAAGTCCTTTTTGTGCAGTGTAATGCACCTGTGTAAAGCAGAAGTTTGACTCCTGTCTCTGCGTTTTTTTAAGTTCTCATCCATCCAATGTTTAACCTCTCCATCACGTTTACTAATGTGAGCCTTTCAAAACATTTAGGATCCATCATTTAACCTGTAATTGATTAGTGGATACGAGACTATGTCACACTCTGATTTATGGTGTGTGTACACATACAAAAGTTTTTTAAAAAAAACTCACTCGTCTTTCATTAAAAAAAATAAAAGGAGGTATTTGATGTACATGTACACACAGTTGCCCCTCGTCACATGTCTGACTTCCTTTAAGAAAAAAAAAAGGAAAAGCTCACATGACTGTGGTCTTTTTCAGAGCCGAGTTAGAAAAACAACTTTTGAATGAAATGATCTTTCTGTAAAGTCTGAAAAAATCTCCTTCAACATCACCTGCATTCGTACACACAAAACACTGACTGAGATTTAACATTTAAAATCATTTGTAATTTTTTTGTCTGTTATCTTTTTCTCTAACTTGTTTCAGTCTAAAGATGCAAATAAATATTTCTGCAGACTAGATGCAGGTATTCTGTACACGGTTTGTGGGTAACGTACCAGTTTCGTACAGAAAACTTCTTTAGATTTGTTCTAATCACAAACTTTTAATGTAATTTGATTATTTGCAAAAACTGATACTTACTGCTAAAATCAGGTCAAAATGGGAACTTTTGAAAAGAAGAAAATTCCCACACATTTACACCTGTATCAACGCTGGTTTGAAATTAATTGCAGATTCCTTGTTGATTTCTCCAGGCCATGAATTCCTGGAAGAATGGAGAAGTTCCAGATGAAGCAATGCTTGAGAAAGGTGAGTTTTTTTTATTCTCCGTTTCCACACTGCAAGAAACATTTTTTAATCCCTAGATTTAAAAAAAAAAACTGTATCTTAAATTTGGCTTTGTTTTCAGATTACAAGTACGTCCAGGGTGTTAAGGAGGAGATGGAGGACTGTGGGGTCTGTGAGAAAGATCAACATGGATCCCCTGAAGCGGGAGAAGCAGGGAAAAGGCTGTGTCCAGAGATAGCTGCTGATACACATCAACCAACCAGCAGCAAGAGACCCCGAGTCTCTAATGAGGTCAAATAATCAGAGAATTTGATTAGACATTATTAGATGCAATGTTTAAAACCCGTCTGCCATTTATTTATTAAACAGCATTTTATTTTGATTGATTAAACAGACACCTATTAGAATGATGTATTTATGTATTTTGTTTTGTTTTATGTCCAGATGAGACGACGGTTGTTAGATGAAAGCAGCCGGCATGAACCTCTGTGCCTCAGCACGTCTGCAGAACGGAGGGAGTGTGTCCAGGAGAAGTCCAGAGTCTCCTACAGGAAGCCGCTCTTCAGCATCTCACACAGAATCTCAGAGAAAAGGAACCCACCGAGCATGGAGCAGCAGACCAATCACAACAGCTTAAATCAGCTCAACAGCATTTTTTCATCCAATCTCCAAAGTCTGGAGGAAAACGGTCCTGTGGAGACACCTCCCTCTCCCACCTCCTCTGCTGATTCCTCTCTCTACCCGCTGATCGAGAAGATGTTCTTCATCCTGAACACGCTCAACTCCAGCATGACTCAGCTGCACAGCAAAGTGGACTTGCTAACGCTGGAAGTCATGCGCATCAAGAGGCAAATAAAGCCGACGGAAAAAATGAGTGAGTTCCAGCCGCCGCCCGAGTACTTGCTGACGAGCGAGGAGTTGAACCAGCTGATGGAGCAGACGTCCAGCGCTGGCGAACTAGGCTGTCGGTTGCTCGTCCATCTCTTCCCAGAGCTCTTCAAACCCAGAGATTGCTCGCACGACTGCTTGGCGAGCAAACGGACGCTGGAGTCGCTTCACCTGCAGCTGATCCGTAACTATGTGGAGGTTTGCTACTCGTCCGTGAAAGTTAACAGCGTTTGGCAGGAGCAGTGCCTCCTCCCCATCAACGACTTCTTCAATCGATTCTGGGCTCAGAGGGACATGGAGAGCGCCCAGCTGCTGGGGAAGCAGGCGTTCAGCAGCATGGCGATGAAGACTGAGCCTCCACACACTCACTGCTTTATTAACGAAGAAGGCAAAGAGGAACATCTGCCTGTGTACGAGCAGCAGAGCAGCGTGGAAGCAGCGGATCCGACGTTGAACACCCAAAGTACTGAAGAAATGGATGAGGTTTCCTCTCCGGAGGATTTCATCATTTTCCTGATGCATCGCCTTTTCCCAGAGGTGTTTGAAGAAGGAAAGATGCCAGAAGGCAGTTTCAGCAACGTGGGCCAGCTGATTCTGGACTCTGAGAAGATGGCAGTGATAAAAAAATACATGGAAGCTAATTTCCCAGATGTGCCAGAGGAGAGCTGGCTGCAGGTGTGTATTCAGCACCTGGAGGACGCGCTGGAGGCGCCTCACAGCAATGAGAGCGATAACCCAAGCGAGGAAACCTACGACATAGCCGTTGGCCTCAGAAACACAGAGAGGGTTCCCGAACATGAAAAACCGAGTCGTAAATCTAAGAAGTCGCTGTTGACGCCGGTGGACTTCGACACCTTGGAGATCCCCTTGCCAGATTTTATTTTCCCCCGTGAATACCTGCTGTCCAGAGACCAGCTGAGAAGAAACTATGAGTGCAGTTTGTCTGTGGGGAACTTCGCTTCTCGTCTGCTCGTCCTCATCTTCCCCGAGCTCTTCACCCAGGAGAACGCCAGGAAGCAGTACAACTGCAGCGGCTCGCTGGGTAAAAAGCAGCTGGACCCGATCCGAGTCAACCTGATCCGTCATTATGTCCAGCTGGTCTACCCGCGCGCCCGAAACGATCGGGTCTGGATGCTGGAGTTTGTTGGGAAGCTGGACGAGCGGTGCAGGCGGCGAGACACGGAGCAGAGGAGGTCCTACCTGCAGCAGAGGAAAGTATTCGGTCATGAAGCCGAGCAGGATTTTCTCTGCCACATGAACACGTTTATTCCTGAAAGTCTGAGAGAAGATCCGGACGCTCTGTCGCTACCGCCGGAGAAAAGCAGCAAAGACTTCTGTAAGATTCCTCTGGATGAGCTGACCGTCTCACCGCCGGACTTCCCCGTTCCGTCAGTGTATCTACTGTCGGACGCCGAGGTTCGTGAGATTGTCCAGCAAAGCCTATCAGTGGGAAATTTTGCAGCTCGCCTACTGGTGCGCCTCTTTCCTGAACTTTTCACCCAGGAAAACCTGCGGCTGCAATACAACCACTCAGGTGCCTGCAACAAGAAGCAGCTGGACCCGGTGCGGCTGCGGCTCATCCGACACTACGTGGAGGCCGTCTACCCAGTGGAAAAAATGGAGGAGGTGTGGCACTACGAGTGTGTACCCAGCATCGACGAGCGCTGCCGGCGGCCCAATCGGAAGAAGTGTGACATTCTTAAAAAGGCCATGAGGTCAAGCACTGTGTCTTAGATCAGTTAGTTTTCACTTTATCATTAAATCTTTAAAAGTGTAGAAGCTGCATCATTGGACTTATGAAAAAAAAAAATCCTCTAAGTAGGAAGAAGCCAAGATCTTACTCGTATGTTCCAGGTCATATAGTCACAGCGCTTCTATTTATAAGCCAAACCTGCCCGAGCTCTTCTAACACGCTTACCAGGAAAGAAGCATAGTCGCTAACGGCAACGGTCCTGTAATTTCTTTTTAGTTTTTATTTTCTTTACTAACAGAAAGGATTCGTGTTTCTGTTCGTGCCACCACTGTTTCAGTAACAATGTGCTTACAGGCAGGTTCGTAACTATAATGACAAAAATTTCACCATCAGTGTAAACCTTCAGCTTTAATCCAAACACCTGCACTCACACTAATTAAGAACCTCAAAATATATAAAAAAAAAAGCACTTTGTTTTTATGTAATAACTCCACTTTTTTATGTAATCTTAAAGTCGATGCCAAATTCCAGTTCTTCTCATTGACCCTAATCTTTTTAACTAGCAATGGTTGTCTAATTTACTCCAGAACTCTACAATCAGAGACAAAACTTCTCTGTCTGAACTTCTTTGGTGTCAAATCTCAGGAAACAAAAAATAACTTTGATCATTTGCTGCTTTTTTATTTTCAATTTGCTTGTTATAAATTAGAATAATTAAATAAATATATTTAATTTCACATGAAACACCCTTTTTTGTGGCAAAGATTTAAAAAATAAAAGCTAATGCTTATAATTAGAAAATATACTTAGATTAACAGAACTGAAATCATGTGCCATTGTTTTCCAGATGTGCACATTAGAAAAGATTCTTTTTTCTATGCATCTAACATCTCTAGAAAATGTGAACTTAGAATTTGCTGAAAACGTTTGTCTCTTTTTTCCCCAAACAATTCAATTTGTTTGAGAAAAAAAAGATTTTATTGGAACTTTTTGAAAAAACTGCTTGTGAAATCAGATAGTTTGTTTGATACGAATCATAAGTAATTATAATTTCAAATTCCATCTAAGCATTCAGAACTGAAATTGAACTTCAATGGAGAATAAACACGTCCATGATTTAAACTCCTTTAAATTGACTTTAAACCAACCAAATGAGACAGATCTTTTGAATTAAGGCTGAAATTTTACACTTAAAAGTAAAAAAAAAAATGTTTATCTGCATATTTACGAACCTGACTGTGCGTTAAGCCTTCTTATAGAAGTATTACAAAAATAATCTACATGACAATGGATCATGATAACCTATTTCTAATAAAAACAGTAAATGAGAAGTGATGTGAAAATCTTCTAAATCTCCATGTGAGACTTTAGGTTCACATTCAGAGGAGAAACGAGTCAACGTGATGGTTCGTAAAACTTTATTTAGATTTTACTGTCAGAAAAATGACAAAAACACATGTTTTCCGTGTACATCCGTTCTGCATGCTGAGGATTAATTCATCTCTGGAATCATAATTCATTATGAGTTCGATCT
Organism: Neostethus bicornis; assembly: GCA_902685375.1. NCBI lineage: Eukaryota > Metazoa > Chordata > Actinopteri > Atheriniformes > Phallostethidae > Neostethus > Neostethus bicornis. The sequence goes on from LR738552.1 coordinate 5,043,713, forward strand.
ATGTTCATGATTTAAATGCCTCGCTTTTAGAAAGCTCCAGATTTTTCCACCTTCTTAAGGAAACTTTGTGTTTTTCTCCGTCGCTGGATTCACCTAAAACTCGTCGGAGGATGACTCGCATCAGTGTCACTTTGTTTGTTTCGGGGTTCTCTGACACGACAAGGTCTAATGTGTCTCCCACTCTGACCTAAGAGGAAGAAAAGAAGAAAAATTAGACATGAAAGAAGTCAACCGGATCAGACAGAGTTAAAAAAAGCAGGGAAAAAAACTCACCGTTTTACTTTTTTTAATGAGTTTCTGTCCATTTAATCTGAGCTTGTCGCTGTAGAAAGCATCTTCTATTTTACTGTAATGAGACGGTGATGAGTTATAATCCAGAGATCAGAAAATTATCTCTTCAATGATGTTTATAACACTTACTTGCGTGCGATGTCCAGGCCGGCTTTTATAATGAGATCATAACGAAAAGACTGCACATGTTTCTCCATGTCTTTATAGTCTTTTGGAAGATTGGGGTCGACATCTTCATAATCGCTATCCTCTGGGTCATTTTCATCCTCGTCTTCATCCTCCTGCGGAGCCGTGCGCGAAGCACCTCTCTTCTTGCTTTTAAACCTCAGATGATGAACCGACCAGCTCCTGACAGCATCTTTGCTGTGGAAAGCCGGACGGTGGCTATCGAGAGCAGGAAAAGTCAAGCATCCCCACAGCTGGCGTGTGTGGATGGTTCTCGGACACCATTCGGTAGGACGTAGTCTGCATCCAGCCGCCACTAGGTGGCGAGGATTCAACCGGCCGAGTTGCCTCATGGCGAGAGCATGAACCAAGAGGGTCTGCATGTTGGCACTCAACCCGGTCACTGGAAGATAGGTATATGCAAAAACAAAACAACCACAATCAGATACACAACATCATACAAATCTAATACATGATCACAGTCACTGGTACCCTGAATGCCTTCAAAAAATTTTCCACTTTGAAACAAACTAAAATCAGTTAGATTTAGTCTTTCTTCTTACTCTCGTGGTTTTTACGACACAGCATTCGACCAATCACGTTTCAGCCAGCGTTTAAAAGACGTTAAAAAGAGTGTTCATTCAATTGAATGAAAATATTGTTTTGATGCTGTAAAATAATTTTTATCAGCAAACAAAAGGGTGGCTGGCCTCTCACTCGGATAGAGTGAGGAGCTCGGAGTAGAGCAGTTGCTCCTCCAGGTCGAGAGAAACCAGATGGGGTAGTTCGGGTATCTGGTCAGGATGCCTCCTAAACACCTCGGTCGTGAGGTGTTTTGGGCACGTCCCACCGAGAGGAGACCAAGAGGCAAAGCCCAGACTCGCTGGAAAGATTATGTCTCACAGCTGGCCAGGGAACTCCTCAGGATCCCCCGGAGGAGCTGGAGGATGCAGCCAGGGTGAGAGAAGACAATGGAACGAAAGAACAACTCGGGCAAAACAAATAGATTTAGTGGTTGATTTATTTTCATGGTCATTTTGAAGATGAACTTTTCAGAGTTGAACAAAGTAAAAAAATCCGAGTAGCAGCATAGGATCTATAAGGTATTCACAGTTTTAGAAAATCAGAATCAGAATATAATTTAATGATCCCACACATGGGAAATTTGTGTGTCACAGCAACAACTTCCTATCTGCTAAGTGAGTCGTTGTAGAGCCTGATCACGTACGGAAAGAAAGACCTCCGGTAACGAGATGTTCTCGAGCAGAGCTGTCTGAGCCTCTTGGAGAAGGAGCTCCGCTGTTCGTCCAGGAGTGGGTAGAGAGGATGGTCATGAATATCCATGATGAATTTGATGCAAAAGTTTGCATCAATGCAAACTTTTAGCATTGATGATTAAAGACAAAGATAAACTTTATCTATAAATAATCCAAGTTCTGGTAAAAAAAAAATAGGTTTTTATGACTGGATTGTAATTAAATGATCATTCATGTGATCTTGTGAGATTAGATGAGAAGCATGCAGGAGAGAATCCCCATCCAGAAGAGGCAGATGGCATGTTCAGACCCTCCCTAACAGGAGGAGACCCCAAAAAGATCAGATCTAGGTTTTAGGACAAGCATGGAAGGAATTTGAAGGTAAACTAAATTTTTGATTTCCCTCAATTAGGTTAAATTTCTGCTATCTAAAATCAGCAGAAGATCGTTGTACTAATTAGATTTCTACTTTAACTTAGCTTTGTTTACATGCTGTAAATGAAAACCTCTGCTAATCAAAGGATTAAATGATAAAAATAATGACCAAATCAGAAAGATCCAACCCTCTTCTTCTAAAATAACAACCCTGATTTAATTTGATTACACAAATACAACGTGCTGCTTAATGTTAATCATCTTTCATTAAAATATTTCAGCAATCAACAAAGATAAACACTCCGTGACGTCACCGGAAGTTAAACCGCTGTCGCCAACAAGTCAAAACAGCAAAAATGACATTTGATTCAAATCTTACAAAAATATTTAAAGGACTTTTTTAGATTTTTATCATCTTTAACTGAAATGAGTACCGATTATTAAAAAAAAAGTTGCATAAAAGAGGCTAAAAATGAGATAAAACGTGTGAAACCACATGGTTTTACTTTAGTTTAAAATCATATAGAAGACAGCATAAAAAATTTGCGGTAAAACAGAGATAAGTGAACGATGCTGGAATAATAAAACTAGTTATTTTAGAATTTATTTAGATCAGACTCACCTACAGAATAAGCTTTCATGGCCTCTAACGGCTTCTTCTTCTACAGCGGTTTCATCTCGGTGGTTATAAATACACTGCCCCCTACCGCATCAAACAGGAGCTACACAATGCTCACCATGTTTTAATATAATAATAAAAATTTTATTTGTAACGCACTTTATATCTCCAGTGGAGATCTCAAAGTGTTACAATGACCAAAAGAAACAACAAACAGCAAAATTAAATAAAACCACAACACAAAAAAAAACCAACACTAAAAACTTTGCTGAAAAGCCTTTAGAAATAAAAATGTCTTCAGTCTTTTCTTAAAGGCCTCAACGGTCTGTGGAGCCCTCAACTTCTCGGGAAGATCGTTCCAGAGCTGTGGAGCAGCTCCCTGCAAGGCCCTGTCCCCCATAGTGGAGAGTCTGGTCCTTGGTTGATGCAGGCAGTAGGAGGAGGAGGAGCGCAGGTCTCGGACAGTGGTGTGGAGGGTTAGGAGTTCTTAGAGATAAACAGGTGCAGTGCCGTGTATGCACTGATGGGTGAGGAGGCAGACCTTGTACTGAATTCTGTATTTAACGGGTAGCCAGTGGAGGGATTTGAGGATGGGAGTGATATGGTCATATTTGCGCCTCCTTATCAGGATCCGGGCAGCACAGTTCTGGATGTGCTGGAGCTTTTGTAAGCCCCTGCATGGGATCCCTTCAAGGAGGGATGACTATGAATATGACTATAATACATATATACAGTGGTGGTCAAAAGTTTACATACACTTGTAACCATTCAAGGTAGACTCTGGACCCCCCCCAACAGGGATAAGATGAATATTTATTTAATTTATGTCAAGGGAAACTCCAGACTTCAGTGTTGAGCGCAAGTAGGGGTAAAAGTTATCATTCATTCATCTTCTGAACTGCTTATCCCTAATGGATTCAAAGGGGGTGCCCAAGCCTTTCTCGGCTGATGACAGGTAAGAGGTAGGGTACACACAAAACAGGTCGCCATTCTGTTGCAGGGGCACAGACAGACAACAATCCATATGGACTCATTTCTTGGGTGATTTTGTAGTGGCCTCTTAATCTAACATACATGTTTTTGGAGAGTGGGGAGAACATGCTAACTCCACACAGAAAGGTCAGTGATTCAAGCCGACCTCCACTCCAGGACTTGAACCCTAAACATTCTTGGTGAGTCCGCACTGCAGCCCAGTACAAGTTATGTGAGACATAAATAAATAAAAAATAAAGGAAAATGGGAAAATTGGACAGGATTACAAATATGTACATCAGGGGAAACAGCACATGTTAGAGGTTTTGGGGATAAAGTTCGAGAGGCAAGACTGAGATGGTTTGGGCACGTACAGAGGAGAGAGAGAGAGAGGGATGCTGGGTTTGGAACCACCAGGAAAGAGGACAAGAGGAAGACCAAAGAGGAGGTTCATGGATCCAGTGAGGGAAGACATGAAGATAGTTGGTGTGACTGAAGAAGATGCAGCAGATAGGGTTAGATGGAAGAAACTGATTTTCTGTGGCGACCCCTGAAGGGATATACCGAATGGAGAAGAAGAAGAAAGAAAAATGGGGAGATTGCAAAAAAGAAAATGCGTAAAAACAAATAATGTGTGTAAAGTGGAAACAACTAATAGATTATAGTCATATTCTGTGTATATACAGTGGTGGTCAAAAGTTTACATACACTTGTAAAGAACATAATGTCATGGCTGTCTTGAGTTTCCAGTTATTTCAACAACTCTGATTTTTCTCTGATATAGTGATTGGAACAGATCCTTCTTTGTCACAAAAAACATTCATGAAGTTTGATTCTTTTATGACTTTATTATGGGTAAACTGAAAATGTGACGAAATCAGCTGGGTCAAAAATATACATACAGCAATGCTAATATTTGGTTACATGTCCTTTGGCCATTTTTACTTCAATTAGGCGCTTTTGGTAGCCATTCACAAGCTTCTGGCAAGTTTCTGGTTGAATCTTTGACCACTCCTCTTGACAGAATTGGTGCAGTTCAGTTAAATTTGTTGGCTTTCTGACATGGACTTGTTTCTTCAGCATTATCCACATGTTCTCAATGGGATTTAAGTCCGGACTTTGGGAAGGCCATTCTAAAACCTTAATTCTAGCCTGATTTAGCCATTCCATTACCACTTTTGATGTGTGTTTGGGGTCATTGTCCTGTTGGAACACCCAACTGCGCCCAAGACCCAACCTTCGGGCTGATGACTTCAGGTTTTCTTGAAGAATTTGAAGGTAATCCTCCTTCTTCATTGTCCCATTGACTCTCTGTAAAGCACCAGTTCCATTGGCAGCAAAACAGGCCCACAGCATAATACTACCACCACAGTGCTTGATGGTAGGCATGGTGTTCTTGGGGTTAAAGGCCTCACCTTTTCTCCTCCAAACATATTGCTGGGCATTGTGGCCAAACAGCTCAATTTTTGTTTCATCTGACCACAGAACTTTGTCCATGTGATCAGCAGCAAACTTTAGTCGAGCCTTAAGGTGCCGCTTTTGGAGCAAGGGCTTCCTTCTTGCACGGCAACCTCTCAGTCCATGGCGATGCAAAACACGCTTGACTGTGGACACTGACACCTGTGTTCCAGCAGCTTCTAATTCTTGGCAGATCTGCTTTTTGGTGCTCCTGGGTTGACTCTTCACCCTCCTGACCAGTTTTCTCTCAGCAGCAGGTGACAGCTTGCGTTTTCTTCCTGATCGTGGCAGTGACAAAACACTGCCATGCACTTTATACTTACAAACAATTGTTTGCACTGTTGCTCTTAGAACCTGCAGCTGCTTTGAAATGGCTCCAAGTGACTTTCCTGACTCGTTCAAGTCAATGATTCTCTTTTTCAAATCTGTGCTGAGCTCCTTTGACTTTCCCATTGTAGCGTTTGTGGGTGTTTTTATCCAATGAGCCCTTTCTAAATGGCCTCAGAGAAGTCACCAGCTGTAGTCACTCATAATCACTCACAAGAAGTTAAGAGGTCATGCTATGAAGCTCATGTCATTGACACAACTTTCTAAGTCTCCAAAATTGCTCATTCATATTGCTGTATGTATATTTTTGACCCAGCTGATTTCGTCACATTTTCAGTTTACCCATAATAAAGTCATAAAAGAATCAAACTTCATGAATGTTTTTTGTGACAAAGAAGGATCTGTTCCAATCACTATATCAGAGAAAAATCAGAGTTGTTGAAATAACTGGAAACTCAAGACAGCCATGACATTATGTTCTTTACAAGTGTATGTAAACTTTTGACCACCACTGTATATACACAGAATATGACTATAATCTATTAGTTGTTTCCACTTTACACACATTATTTGTTTTTACGCATTTTCTTTTTTGCAATCTCCCCATTTTTCTTTCTTCTTCTTCTCCATTCGGTATATCCCTTCAGGGGTCGCCACAGAAAATCAGTTTCTTCCATCTAACCCTATCTGCTGCATCTTCTTCAGTCACACCAACTATCTTCATGTCTTCCCTCACTGGATCCATGAACCTCCTCTTTGGTCTTCCTCTTGTCCTCTTTCCTGGTGGTTCCAAACCCAGCATCCCTCTCTCTCTCTCCTCTGTACGTGCCCAAACCATCTCAGTCTTGCCTCTCGAACTTTATCCCCAAAACCTCTAACATGTGCTGTTTCCCCTGATGTACATATTTGTAATCCTGTCCAATTTTCCCATTTTCCTTTATTTTTTATTTATTTATGTCTCACATAACTTGTACTGGGCTGCAGTGCGGACTCACCAAGAATGTTTAGGGTTCAAGTCCTGGAGTGGAGGTCGGCTTGAATCACTGACCTTTCTGTGTGGAGTTAGCATGTTCTCCCCACTCTCCAAAAACATGTATGTTAGATTAAGAGGCCACTACAAAATCACCCAAGAAATGAGTCCATATGGATTGTTGTCTGTCTGTGCCCCTGCAACAGAATGGCGACCTGTTTTGTGTGTACCCTACCTCTTACCTGTCATCAGCCGAGAAAGGCTTGGGCACCCCCTTTGAATCCATTAGGGATAAGCAGTTCAGAAGATGAATGAATGATAACTTTTACCCCTACTTGCGCTCAACACTGAAGTCTGGAGTTTCCCTTGACATAAATTAAATAAATATTCATCTTATCCCTGTTGGGGGGGGGGGGTCCAGAGTCTACCTTGAATGGTTACAAGTGTTAGGTAGGGTACACGCCAAACAGGTTGTCAGTCTTTTGGAGGGACTCAATGCACATCTAGTGACATTCATCTATTTAGACACTCATTCTTACAGGCCATTTCCCAGTAGCCAATTAACCTGATATTCTTACCGTATATGTTTTTGGAGGGGGAGAACATGCAAACGCCACACAGAAAGGGTTCTTTGAATGACTAAACAAAATATAGGTACACTGGTGAGGAAAAACAACAGACAAAAAATCTACAAAAGGCGTAGACGTTGTTGCCGTATGGAAACCAACAATCTGGCACATGCTGGGGGTGTAGGTAGGCTTAACTAGCTTGTTGATTGCTGATCATCTACGGGTGGTGAGCAAGTTGCCACGGAGACAGACGTCCTTTTTGAAGTGGGAGCAGAATCACAACATATTCTCTTACAGTAATAATTCCAAACACATTAGAGATTCATTTCAAACATTTATTGCCCCTTAAATTCTTCCAGGTTTACATTCATTCATCATTTAATTTTAAAAGACGATCAAAGTCTTCTTAAAGCCCATTTGGTACAAAGACGAGAACATTTCCAACTTTTTACAAGAAGTTTGTTTTTGTTGCACGTCTGAGCTTTTTGTGTATCTGCGTACATGCGTGTGTGGATTTAAAGGTATGTTTGTGTGTGCGAGTCTGTGGAAGAACCTTGTGCTTCTATGTATGTGTATATCTGTGTGTGTTTTTGTGTTTGCACATGATTGCGTATATATATGTTTTTACATGAACATTCGGCTCCAACACACACTTGTCACACATAAATTTAAACCAACAACAGACACATTATGAGTGGGACGTTATATAAAAATGTGGTAGAAAGTTTGCGTAGCGTGTGTGTGTGAGTTTGTGCGTCAATGTCTTTGCATATTCTGCTTTCAAATGACTCCCAAATCCTCTGAAACATGGCCGACACATTCTCCAGTTGCACAGTGACTGTGTGAACATGTTGAACACACAGTAAAGTGTGTTTTCCTCCTGTTACGTGCTCACATAGCGGATTGTAATTGTTACACTTGGACATGACGAATGGACACCGATGCATTACATTCTTGTATGTTTAAGGTTTTATCACAGTCTCTCTGGAGGAACAGATCATGCATGTTCAGGTCACCATAAAAGAATAATTCTCCGCTTTTTTTGAAGTGGTTATTGTTCCACAGACGGCATACAAAGATTGGGATCCAGATGATTGCATCTGTGTGGCCTTCTCAGCCTATCAGAGAGTTTGGAGCACAGTAGCAGGTTTAAACTTGGCAGTATGCAGCAGAAAAACAAAATATAATTAAAAAAATAATGAAATGATTCATGTGTTATTATTAAATATGAATATTTATATTTTAAATCTAATCCTTTTTGTCCAATATCAGATTTTTTTCCCTTTTTATTTGATTTTCTACTTCTATCTGACATGATTCTGGCTATTTAGCAAGGTGGGGTACACCCTGTATGAGTCAGCAGTTTGTCACAAGGGTACACAGAGAAACAGATACATCCACATGCGAACATATTCAACCATCTGATTCAATACGAACTTATTTTCAGATATTTTTCTTTAGATTTTATGTCTGTGAGTTTTTGTTCTAAACAGACTGCAGAACTTTAGGATGCACCCTGCCTCTCGCCTGCTAACTAGCCTGGTGAGAATTGCATATTATTTGGTTAGCAAATTGATGACTAAATTTAAACAAGAATGGGTTCACCTCTAAGTAAAGACACCCTTTGTTGCATTTGTTGAAGTAAATTTATGAACTTTTTTTTTAAAAACTTGATAAAATTGTGATTTTTTTTTGTAGTGTTTCATTCTGAGCAACAATAACACCATCTTTTAAAATCTTGAACATATTTACTATCATTTCTCCACTCTGTAATAAAGTTGCTTAAGTAGCACCAGCACACATTTACTGATCAAAACACATTTTCTTTACATTCATCCCATCAGTTTGTAGTTTTTGAAAGGCATTCAGAGAGTTGTCCAGAGAAACTGAAAAGAAATTGGACCTCAAAGTAAAACTAAAACCGGATGGATCATTATCAGAGATTTTTCTGTGTTTCTTCGTCTCTGATGTCAGAGTTTCTTGTCTTTTTTTCAGCTGCATAAGAACATTTTGTTGGGTTTGTTGTGTTGCTGTTATTGCTGTGATGTTATAGGACCTCCGTTAAGCGTCACTGGTAACGCTGAGTTTTGATCAGGAACCTTCAGCTTTAATGTTGGACTGTGCAGCAGTCATGCAGACTTTGTCTTCTTTTATTTCCACTGGAAAGTTTGTGTTTCCAGGACTCCGTCACATTGTTCTGCCCACTTTTTATTGCTCCGGTGGTCCAGTTTCTTTCACAACACGTGTGTATTTAACTTTCAGACTCATAAAATTCACTTATATATTGAAAATATTGACAACCATCTCATATTTGTCAGATTCAAAGTCATAAATAATTGCAAAATTTAAAGTGAAATAGTAAAATGTTAACTAATTGAGGGAATGTTAAGAAAAATAGAAGTACATAGTGTGTAAATGAGAGGGATCCAAATGGAAAAGTGAGGATACAGGGTGAAGAGATAAAGAAGGTGAAAGATTTTAAGTATCTAGGATCAACAATCCAGAGCAATGGAGAGTGTGGAAAAGAGGTGAAGAAGCATGTGCAGGCTGGAATGGGTGAAGAAAAGTATCAGGTGTGATGTGTGATAGAAGAGTTTCAGATAAAATGAAAGAGAATGTGTACAAAACTGTTGTGAGAGCGGCCATGCTGATTGTTCTAAAAACAGTAGCACTGAGAAAAAGACAGGAAACAAAGATGGAGGTAGCAGAGATGAAGATGCTGAGGATCTTTCTGGGAGTGACCAGCATGGAGGGGATCAGAGGAACAGCACATGTTAGAGGTTTTGGAGCTAAACTCAGAGAGCCAGACTGAGATGGTTTGGACATGTGCAGAGGAGAGAGAGAGAGTACATCGGAAGAAGGGTACTGGATTTGGAACCACCAGGAAAGAGGACTAGAGGAAGACCAAAGAGGAGGTTCATGGATACAGTGAAGGAAGACATGAAGATAGTTGGTGCGTCTGAAGAAGATGCAGCAGATAGGGTTAGAGGTTAGAAACTGACTTGATGTGGTGACTCCTGAAGGGTAATGCCAAAAGAAGAAGAGTATTTTTGTGTATTTTCAATTCAAGGTCAAAATAGAAAAAAATTAGATACAGCTTACAATTATAAACTTACCGAATTAGGAAGGTTTTTTTTTTTTTTTCGAATTAAATTGATATAAACTTTTTTGTGTTTAAATATCACAACTTTTCTAACACACATGTTGAAATTTGTAATTATGAAACTTTTGTTTCCAACATTATGACTTTAAAATCTCATAAACATGAGTTGTTTGTCAATTGATTTCATTTTAAAGGTGGTATGGATGTGTTTTTGGATTTTTTTTTTTTTTTTTTATTTCACTGGTTGAGCTCCTGCTAATAAATCGATGTCCTGATCGACATGCGGTGGGCTAATTGTGTCTACTCAGCATGCAAAGTGATTGGCTAAGGTTGTCGATGTCCCACAGAATACCAAGTTCATTAATATGTTTTTTTTGTTTTTATAAGCATGAGTCCAACCAGTGAAGATAGATTTAAATGTTTCAAACCTTGAATTTAAGAAGGTCTTCCATACCACCTTTAACGCCTCCTTAGCAGTCACTAAGAAATACTCATCACTTGAAGCTCTTCATGTTGCCTGTAACTAAGTTCCCAGGTGATGGGTGGGTTTCCATGAGGGGGGGGGGGTCAGTCATAAAGACGTTTCCACGCATGCGCTGTTCCTGTGAAAGGACCTGTGGTTGTGGCAGTTTTCACTGCAGTGCACGATGAGCACCGGGTAGCAGTGGGCGTCATCATAGTCCGGAGGCCCTTCTTCCTCCCCATTGTTCTGCTGTGACAGGCAGCGGGTGTTCTCATTGGGGCTGTCCTGCTCCTCCAGGCTGCCGCTCCTCCACAGGCAGCTTCGCTGGCTGAAGCGGCTGGCACTGAACGGGATGCGTGAACCAGTACAGATGCTCAGGGCGCTTCTTGAGAAGACCGAGGAGCAGCTGATGGCTCTGTGGCACCGTTCACAGTTCTGCCGGACCCCTGAGAAACTGGAAGCCAAATCCATTAAACCAGCTTCTGAGTAACTAGGAACCAGTTGCTGGTTGGAGCGGATGTGCCACTCCAGCTCTGTGCTGTCTATGGTGTTCACACGGGGAATGCGGCGCCAGTACGGCCGATCATCACAGGGAGTGGCGGGCAGGTAGTCATGGCCAAACAGCTGCTCCACTCGATAATGGACATAAGCAGTGCGGTACTCTGTGAAGACTCTGAGAGGCCAGGAGAAGGTGAGGAAGGATGCAAACCAGAAGACATAGTGGGAAAGATACCAGGGGTGGTGGTCTGGATCAGGCAGCACCATCACATACTCCTTCAAGTCGATGTTCTTCAGGTGCATGCCCTCCCTGGCCTCCATGTAGTCATCCAAACCTTCGTTATCTGTGAAGAAGCGGGCTCTCTGCGTCAGGTAGGAGTTCTCTGATTCCACATTGGCGAAACTAAAACACTTAGTGAAGCGCATCTTGGTCAGAGGAGATTTTTCTAATCCCACCAGCTGCTTGGAGACATCTTTAACCCCACAGTGACTGTAGTCAAACTCTGCCTCCGCCACGTGGGTGTTGACCCGTTCGTGGTAGACCTGGGTGCTTGTATAAGCATCTCCATTCCGGTAGCGCGTGACCTGTCGAGTCCGCCTCACATAGTGGTAGCTGATGGCCTTCCACCAGATGCAGGGTTTGGCCTGCTGCATTCTTTGGATACGCTCATAGATGCCCTCTACGTCCACTTTGTGCTGCAGCTCGTTCTTCACATGGCAGTGCCAGCACTCCACCAGGTAGACTAGATAAAGCATGCCGAGTAGGGCAAGGGGGATGTAGATGTATCCATCAGAGCAGGGGCTGTCATGGTACGTCTTGGATTTCCCGTTTTCAAACGTAAAGCGGGTCACCTTGGTAACGTGACACCAGATCATGGCGCCCACACAGCCGTACATGAGAATGGACAAGATGAGACATTTCCAAAAACTCTCCCGACATAATGACTTGCTCAGAGATTGTTTCAGGGGTCTTTGCTGTGAAAACAAAAGGAGAAAAATGACTGTAAATACAATCCAATCTTTAAAAATCTTTCTAAAACCTGCTTTACAATGAAATAAAAGAATAAATTTGTTCTATTTTTTCATGAGAGGCTGCTGCTTTGTCACAAGGTCCCAGCTCATGTTTCTACAATTACAGACTGAATGAAAACATTCCTCTTTGGACAAGCTTCTAACCACGCCACGAAGAAACATTGTTAGCTTCTTCTTCTTTCAGCATTTCCCTTCAGGGGCGCCACATCAAGTCAGTTTCTTCCATCTAACCCTATCTGCTGCATCCTCTTCGGTCATGCCAACTATCTGCATGTCTTCCTTCACTGTATCCATGAACCTCCTCTTTGGTCTTCCTCTAGACCTCTTTCCTGGTGGTTCCAAACCCAGCATCCTTCTTTCGATGTACTCTCTTTCTCTCCTCTGTACATGTCCAAACCATCTCAGTCTGGTCTCTCTGACTTTATTTCCAAAACCTCTAACATGTGCTGTTCCTCTAATCCTGTCCATCCTGGTCACTCCCAGAGAGATCCTCAGCATCTTCATCTCTGCTACAAACATCTCTGTTTCCTGTCTTTTCCTCAGTGCCACTGTCTCTAGACCAAACAGCATGGCCGGTCTCACCACGATTTTGTACACTGTCCTCTTCATTTTAGCTGAAACTCTTCTATCACACATCGCACCTGATACTTTCCTCCACCCGTTCCAGCCTGCCTGCTCAACTTCTTCACCTCTTTTCCACACTCTTCATTGCTTTTGACTGTTAAGCTTCTGAAAACAAGAATCTGAGGAATGAATTCCGCACTGGGATTTTGTCTTCTAAATCCATGTACTTCTCTCCACTACTCGGGGAGACGGCTGCTCAGTGGTTAGAGCGTTCGCGCACAAACCGGAAGTTTGCGGGTTCGTGTCCCACAGAGAGCACGTCTAGGGTCCTTGGAGAAGACACCTAACCCCCGCTTCTCCCACCATTGGCGCCGTCGAAGGGCAGCCTGCTGCGGTCTAAGGAGTGCAGCACACAAATTTCCCTGGTGAGGGATGAATAGAGAATTTAATTTTAACATCTTTTCATTTAGTACTCCACACTACTAGTTGGTACATGTGATTTACATGTCGTCCTTCTTATCCCATCACTCTCCTGAGGAGTGAGGTCTCTGTTTCTATCCTGGTTGTTGCCAGTGCGTTGGTGGTGCTTGATGCATCTACATCACCCCGAGCTCATTCCTACTTTCGCCTTCATCTCATTCCGACTGGCCCTTCCCACCAGAGTGGAGCCCAACTGCTGGATTTTTCAAAGATCTCGTTTAGTTGCAGAGTTAGATTAGTTGTTATCAATAACCGTCCAAAGCAGAACATGACACGCACATAACATGCACCACATAAAAAAATAAATAAAAATGGGTCCAAAATGTATTTGGGCTTAGGCCAGGGGTGGGTGAATTTTTTGGTTCGCACGCTACCTTGAGTACTAACATTTGACAAAGGGAGCCGGAACAGGAGCAGATGGATGGCATGCTTTGGTAACCACTAGATTAGACCGATAGAATGGTGCTCTAGATTTTAAACAAGCGCGCTAAATGTTGCAAGAGTGTTAAATTTCAGATCTAGTGGCGCTAGTTCTGAAATCTAGTGCGATAGCGCTTAAAAACGTGCATTTAGCAGCGGTAGATTTGAAATTGAAGCGCTTGATGTAACATTTTGCTTGTTTTTACATCTAACACGCTTGTTTACATGTGTGTATTGGGCCCGATGGCTTTCCATATCTGTGCACACTCTTTATTTTGACGACGTGCACATCATGGAGACACACACACTTTAATGGGAGCAGTGTTGCTGTTTTCTCAACAAAGCCAAAATATCTAGAGTGCGCCATCTAGTGAGGAAACATCGGAATTGCAGGGGAAACAAAAGATTAACCAGATTTATTTATTTAATCTTTTTCAAGTTTGGCAAGCCAGATTTAAACGTATAATGGGTCGCATGTGGGCCGTGGCGGTAATTTGCCCATGCCTGGCCCAGGGTACATTGGCAGTCCATCCTGGGAAGGAATCTTTTCATCTTAATGTGGAGTGTTTTTTTCTTCTATTTTTTTCTTATTTTAGGAGGTTTTCCTCACTGAGAAGGACAGTCTAAGACAGGGGGTCAAACTCTGATCCTAGAGGGCTAGTGTCCTCACGGTTTTCATTGTCGTCCTGATTCAATGTAACTGATGCAGATAGAATAAAATCACCAGTAAGTAAAATTTGGCACGATGAATCAATAACCTGGATCTGGTGTTTAGATTCAAGACCACTTCAGGCTACCTGTTCTCCAGGACTGGAGTCTGACACCTGTGGTCTAAGAGCAGTGATGTCTGGATCTGTTTAGTTTGGATTGGGACTAATTTTAATTTCAAATGCATTTATTGGATTTTCTTCTTTTAACTCCTATGTCCATAAATTGTAACTAGTCTGTAATTGGCTCCCAAATTAAATCAAAATGTCATCAATTTGTAGATATTTGACTGATCTTTGTGATTTTTTTACCCCTTTCAATTTACAGAGCAGCTTGCTGTGGCTCAGTACACATGCATTGAACTGTACACATGCAATTGAACTGTATTTCTGTACAAGATGGAGCTCTGCAGGTGCACAGAGCATGTATCAGACAGGTGGACACAACCTAAAACCTGATCCTCTGTCTGCTGCAGGATTTAACATCTATTGATGCACAGCTAGAAAAATTAAAAAAAAAAAATCCCCTGCAGGTCTCTGCAGCATCAGATCTCTGCGACAAACAGGAATGTTTTCTCCTCAGACATGATCCTACCTCCTCCCTGCTGTCCTCCTCAGGGATGCTGGTTGCACTGGTTTCACTGGCTGCTGATGCTGGGGGAGTCATGGTTGTGGATGCTGCAGGGTGGGGAGTGGTCAGCACCTTGTCCGCCTTATGTTTCCATCATGCTGCTGCAGAGACACTGTGATGATGATTATGGGATGGTGGGGTGTTGAAGGGGCTGCTCTCCATGGTGCTGACTGAAGCAGGTGAGATGGCGCAGAAATCTGACGCTTAAAGGGAAAGACGCACCAAATCAGGCGCAAAAAACCGCGCGTTTTATCGCTTTCATTTTTTAAAATTAAAAAGCTGAACATGATTCAGCGTGATTTTAGTTAGAAAATAAATGTTAAAATACAAATTGATTGAAGATTATTTAGAATATTTAAAAGCGGTTTGAATATTTTTGTCAAAAGTCTGACTTTAATTTTTGGACACTAAAACCAAATCAGAAATACAAAAAAAAATCTAAAGGCAAACATAAACTGGATTAAAAAAAATTGTAAACTGTGGAAATAAATTGTGTAAAACAGAGAGGTGGGCAAACAATAGTCCGCGGGCCAAACGCGGCCATCTGAATTTTTTATTTGGTCCCACAAACCTGAGTAGATTATTGAAATAAATCCATTTTTCTTTGTTTTGTTTCCTAAACCGTTTATCCCTAATGGGATCACCAGGGGTGCCAGAGACATCCTGGCTGATCACAGGCGAGAGGCAGGATACACTCCAAACAGGTATCCAGTCTGTTGTGGGGCCAAATTCACAGAACCTAACATCAACCTAAATGTATTTTTTGAGGTCGAGAGAAAACAGTAGTACCCAGAGAAAACCCACACCCACATGGGAAGAACATGCAAACTCCACACAGAAAGGCCAGTGTTTCAAGTCTCGTTCCCACTCCTAGAATTGAACAACAATCTTCTTGAACCCCGATTTTCTTGCTGTGAGGCCACTGTGATAACCACAGAGACCAATTAGAGTGTTTCCTGATAGAATTCAGACACATTGACTGGTGATGACCTGCATTTCAGGGATAATGGTCTTTCTAATTTGTTTTTCTCAAATTTACGGAACGATTTTGAAAGTTTTTCCCATGAAAGATTTTTTCTTAAAATGATATATCTATTTTAGTTGCAAGTCAAAAAAACATCAGCCAAGTTACCTTTTTGACTGGTTTTGTTTCATCAAATTCATTTGGAAATGTTGATGAGTGCAAACATTTAAGTATAATGGGGTTAAAGTTCAACTGTGGATGATGGTGGCTCAGTGGGTAGAACATTCGCCCGCAAACCAGAAGTTCGCAGGTTCGAATCCCACTGAGTGCACATCTAGGGTCCTTGGAGAAGAGCCTAACCCCTCATTTCTCCCACCATTGGCGCCGTCATAGGTGGCAGCCTGCTGCGGTGAAATGCAGCACAATAATTTCCCGTGAGGGATTAATAAAGTATTAAAAAAAAAAAAAAACTGTGAATGTTGAGTGTTTGGATATAAAGTAATATATTTGGGATTCATAGATGAATTCAACAAGTTATATCTATTAGATGTTATCATATAAACAGTTTCTATTGAAGCAGGTAAACAATCGGTCATGATCCCCTCACCTGCCACCAGAGGGAGCCCTGGACCTTCCCCCATCTCCCTGATTAGTGACACCTGAGGGTGATTATTCTGATGCCACACATCTGTGGACCCGGCTGCCTATTTAAGGGCAATCACCCTGCCCACTGCTTCACGACACAGTCTCAATCCTTTTCTATAAAAGTTATGAATTGTTAGCCTCATAAAAATGATTGATTAGCATCATTAATGACATGTTTTTCAGTATTTTATGATTCAAAGGAAATATGGGATAAACTATATGAAAGATTAACTCACAAACTGACACGTTTGAAGCAACTGTTTAGATGAGACCTAAACTCTGAGACTTTGAAAAGAAAAAGTACTTTTATTGTTTAAAAAAAATTAGAGTAACAGCTTTTAGTGGCAGAAATTATTCATTTTAACGTACTTTATTCATCCCTCGACGAGAAGATTTGTGTGCTGCATTATGCTGCCAATGGTGGGAAAAACAGGGGGTTAGGTGTCTTCCCCACGGATACCTCGGCATGAACTCAGTGGGATTCGGACAGGCTACTCCCGATCGAAGGACAAACATTCTACCACTGAGCTATCGCCTCCTCCACTACCTCACTCCACAAATTATGGACTTAAATCTAAACACGGCGTTCATGGATCTGTGACAGCAGGTAAAACATAAAAAGACAATCTGTTCTTTTATACAAACAAGAAATTACATTTAATTTACTGTGAAACGCCAACTAAACCAATTTTTAATTTACATCATACAAAAAGTTACAAAAACAGAGAGAAACTCCACCAAATATCAAAAATTATATAAAAGTACAAAAGTTTTCTTGACCTTTTACACATCCTTTCTTTTAAAATAATTTAGTCAAATAAACTGAAAAATTCTCAGTCCTTAAAGATTTTAGTTGGAAGTGAGAGGAAGGGGGAAATATTATTTCTTCATGAAGTAAAAACTAAAATTAGACGAAATTGATCTAAAATATATGTTTTGTCAAAAATTTAATTTCTGTGCAAAAAAAAGGTAACAGGTTCATCTATAGATGACATCAGTCAGTCCACCATTAAAGCACAATAATTCTTCTTTATGTCAGTAGATGATTTTGTTTGTAGGTTTGTTTTCTTTTCCTATGATCGAGTCTGAAGTTGTTCTCCCACATCTTTCACTCTTTTTCCCACGGCCATCGTCTCTGCCGATTTGGACCCTTAAACGTAGAAAATAAAAGTCATCAAACAATGCATGAGCAAATCTATGTTCGCAGCTCATCTTACCGAGTACATGTTGGAGAGGTTGTTGAACAGCACCTGGCCTGCACTCACTTTGTTCCTCACACCTCGGATTGTACCGTTCTTACTGCAGATGTTGATCCTCTTGTTGCTGAAACGCATGTCTCTCTTGGCACTGGCGTACAAAAGCAGCTCATCCGGTTCACCACCTTGTTCCTCCACCGTGCCGTCCACCATCAGGCCCTTCAGGTGCCTGTTGGCCTCACTGGTGGTGAGCGTGCCGGCCTGTTCTTGCTCTGAGCTGCTGGTCCCATCAGAGTCCACTGAGTCAGACACCGTGCTATACCAGCTTCTTTCATCCTTAAAGACCTCTGTTAGAACCCGGCCGCTGTTAGCTGATGCAACTCTGAACCGGACAGTTTTTCCTCCCTTTAGTTTCTCTTCTTTCTCTTTTGGCCCCTCCATTTTTTTTCTTAAAAAAAGTCACATGTTTCACATCCCAAAGCAACAGATGAGCTTCTCCTCTAAGCCATAGTGTTACTGAACAATAAGATGTCCGGAGATGAGCGGAAAATACCCTGGAGTATAACCACCACGCTCCCTAAAGCTTTAATAATAAATAGGCTGCTGTCATGGTAACAGCTAAAACAGGCAAACAGTAAAATGATATTAGCATGTTCAATAATAGATCAAGGTCAGTTTTCAAACCACACACACCTTCTGTCTGATCCTGTGCACCTAGAAAACACCCCATGACCTCCATCATGCCTGTCTGGATCTGAAATAAAGCCGACATGTGGATTTTTTTGTGTTCTTTGTATATTTGTACAATTTTTCTTTTCTCATTTGCTTTCATGTGAGAAAAACTCCATCTCTTGTGAATAACATGACAGCATATTTTTATCTGGATGAAGCCCATCTGCTGCAAACAGAAACATGAGCTATCTTATTAAAACTTTAGATGAGCTAATCCTCGCACATCCAGGATCTCTGCTTAACTATAAGACGTAGTGAAGGGCCAATCGAAATAGTTGTACTTTTCTTCCTTGTAAAAATATTTGCTAACGTCTCCATTTCTTTCACCAATTAGAAAATGACCCAGACCCATTTTTTTGCAGTTAGTCATTGGTTAGGGGAAAAGGGTTAGGCATGTGCAGTTTGGAAGACGATATGAACGAGACCAGATGATGTGGAAGTGACACCATCATGACAGCAGCAGGTGTACAGAACAGCATCTTACCAGGGAGTGGTGGACACCAGGGGGAAGACGAGACACAGGTGGAGACATCAAAAAGAAGGAAACTGGGACCAGGTGTGTCAGACAGAGAATATCAATCTCATACCTCGCATGTCGAGTTGATGAATAGTTCATCAATTATGATAATTATGTCCATATTGATATTTTAATAAGGTGATTAGAATTCACACAATTTCACAAATGAATTTCTCAATTTTATTAAGAGGTGTTTGACTTACTTATTAAAAAAATATTCATGAAAAATTTGGATTTTTCTGAAAAAATGATCAATGTTTGCAAAAAAATTAACTTTAACTTGATCTTCTATTTAGTGATCAGAGCTGAGTTGCAGTTCCACTTTCCTCCTGTAGTTGGCAGCAGCAAACAACGTTTCTTCCACACTACCGTCAAACAGGAGCGAAGAAGAAACACACGTGTAAGCAGTAGCTTGATGCTAACAAACAACATGAAGAAAAGAAGGCAAAAACAACAAATTTACTCTAATTTATCCAAAAAACAAAAGAAACACTTGAAGGAATTTGGAGAAGAACACCCCTTCCATGATGTGTGAGCAGAACAAGTTGTTTCATCTTGGTTTTAGATAGTTATGGCTTGTTTTAATGTTAGCATGAACAGATAATTCATCAATCCGAACTTAATAAAAAACATTATTGTCAATTTTTAAATCAATTCCCAACTATTTACCTTAATTAAACCCTTTTTATTATTTGGAGAGTCTTTTGGCTTTAAATTTAAAGTCATTTTCTCAATAAACTAGTTTTAACGTTTGATTTTCATCCAAATGATCAGAAAACTCTAGAAACAACAATCAGATGATTTAATCCTGTTAGAAGTAGAACTTAATCCAGGATTTGTTGGAATTTTTATTATCAATAGTCCTCATTTTTTATTTTTTGGCTCTCTTAGTATTTAGAGATGTGACTTGATGAACATCTAACATCCAAATGATACCAGAAGAGATTAAAATAAGGGACACATGCTGCAAAAAATATTGATTTAAAGATTAATTGATTCAATATTTCTTTATAATCATCTTTTTTTTTTTCAACTATGGATGAATTTGACCCATTAACAAGTATCTTTAACCAATCACAATTCAATACTGTAAATAATATTGCTTGTTAATAAGTTTGATTTTAGTTCAAGTTTAAATATTTAATTTATTATAACTATAGTTTGTCCCAAATTTTGTCATCTGGGGTCGGGTTGCCGGGGCAACAGCCTCAAACAGGAAGCCCAGGCTTCTCTCACCCCGGCTGCATCCTCCAGCTCACCCCGAAGGATCCCGAGTCGTTCCCCGGCCAGCTGTGAGACATAGTCTCTCCAGCGGGTCCGTGGTCTGCCTCTCGGTCTCTTCCCGGTGGGACTTGCCCGAAACATTTCCCCGGCGAGGCGCTCATAGGGCATCCTGACCAGATGCCCGAACCACCCCATCTGGCTCCATTCGACCTGGAGGATGAGCAACTCGAGCTCCTCCCGGATGGCAGAGCTCCTCACCCGATCTCTGAGTGAGAGCCCAGCCACCCTGAAGTGAAAGCTCATTTCGGTTGCTTGTATGCGTGATCTCATTCTGTTGGTCACCTCCCAAATTGTTATACTAATAGAATTTGAGTCTAATCAAGATTCTTCCTTTTGTTTATGTGGATTGTTTTGTATGTCAGGATTTTGTTTTCTCCTGGGATCAGATGTTTGTAAGAATCAGTTTGTTAGTTGATGATGCTCTACATGTTTTTAAGCAGATCAATGTTTCCATCAACCTGGGAAAAAAAATTATCTTTGATGCTGGAAAGTAGGAAATGTGAATAAAAACGTTCAATTTTTTTTACAGTTTAAAAAGATGTGTGATTGATTCAGAGTCCACACTGTGACGTGCAGATGAAGACATGATGAGGAAGGATTCTAACAGATAAATATGCAGCTGCTAAAATGACATTATAAAGCAGTAAACTGAATTTTTCTTTTATTTATATGAAGTAGACATGAACTCTGAAGTCGGTTTGATTTGCAGCACAGCATGCGTTTTTAAAAATCCATGCATCATTGCGCACCAGTCATATATGAACAGAATAAATAAGGACAATTATGTTGCATTCGCCTTAATTTTTTTAACTTAATACAGACTTTGTTTTTCCTCAGAGTAAACGAAAGACCTGAAAGAACAGAAATAATAGAACTGGTGAGCGACCTTGACACACATCGCAGCACAAAATGATCATAATTCTAAGTAAAAACTCCTGCATTCTTTTTTTTTTTTCCCTCTTTTCTAGCCTTCAAGTCCTACGCAGTCTGATGATGATCCTGAAGAACAGGATGAAGAAGATCCAGAGGAGAAAACAGCCTTTCAGAAGCTGCTTTCAACTATTAATCAGAACACTCCTGATGAACCCAGTGATGATGAGGAAAGCACGGAGGATGAAGAGGAAGAAGAGGAGTTTCTAGAAGAAGGTGGAAAATCTGTTCTACGTAACATTCAAGTTCAGTTTTACATTAAATTGAAAAATAATTCTTTTATAGAAGGAAGCGATGAAGCTGAGGGTGATGAAGATGAAAAAGAGGAACCTGCAGAAGTAGATGAAGAGGTGAAGAAGGACGGAGAGGAGTTTGTTGACCAGCAGAACGAGTCTGAATTCTGTCTGGAAAACAACTTCTCAGATAAAAGAGAGCAAGAGGAATCAGACCAACCTGAACATCCAGACAGCAGGAAAGGTAAAAAAAAAAAAGATGTTTCTTTGAAGTGAAATTCTACATAAATATACAAAACAATTGCTTGTATTTCTGTGTATTTTCAGACATGTTTTTCCAGCACGTTAACACGGAGCTAACAGAAGAAGACGTTCAGAAAATCAACTCTGGCTCCAAATCCAAATCTCAGATTGTGGTATTAATCATTAATTTTATCTCATGAATCAAAACTATTAATATAAATCATGCCGACTGTTTGTTTTTTCTTGTCTTTTTGTGCAGTGGCCCAAACTGGGAACTCTTCATTGCATCAGTCCTTTGGAAAGATTTGGACCTGTTGGGCTGCAGAAAGATTCCAATCTTCCAGTGTTCCACAAACTTTTAGAAAACCATTGGAAGAATCTGAACGCTGCAGCAGACGAGCTCCGTCCTCTTCAGATGGAGCTGCTGACTCTCATGGGCACATATAAAGACTTGTATCATCCAGAGACGTGTCCTCTGAAACATGGGGCTCACGTACGCACTGCTTACTGCCTCCACGTGCTCAATCACGTCCTCAAGGCCAATTCTCAGGTGCTGTCCCACAATGCACAGCTAAGAGAGGAGAAAAGTAAATCTAAGGCTGGAGCTGAGCCACAAGATGAACCCAGAGACCAAGGATTGACCAGACCCAAGGTAGGAAAACTCACCAAGTCACCATTTTAACTTGATTGTTTTTTGTCATTTATTCATATTTGCTAGATAAATGAACGTCGGGATGTTAGAATGAGATTCTTTCTCGTGGCAAATAAATTTAGTATTAAGGATAAAAGTATAAAGGATCACTCTATTCATTCCTCACCGGGGAAATTTGTGTGCTGCACTCCTTACACCGCAGCAGGCTGCCCTTCGACAACGCCTATGGTGGGAGAAACGGGGGTTAGGTGTCTTCTCCAAGGACTCTAGACGTGCTCTCTGTGGGATGTGAACCCGCAAACTTCCAGTCCGCACGTGAACGCTCTAACCACTGAGCGTGAACCACTAACCACTGCCCAACTCAACTGTAAAGTTGAACTTTAAATTTGACTACGGGAGACGTGCTGATTAAACTTTAAAGTTTTAATCAGCACGAAATAATATTTTCGACTGAATGTTTGGCTTTTAGAGCGTAATGTAAAAAAAAAGATAAATACAAAAACCACTAACGAAGCTTTTAATTTATATTATGACATCAGACAGAGGTCCTCTAGTGGTGACACGTAAACACTGTCGCCAGAAAATCTAAATGATCAAACAATCATTACAGTTTTTCTTCTTAATTTCATTTTTTTTCATCACTTTGTCTCTTTATTTAAATAAAGTGTGTAAATAAAGTGTGTGTTTCCAGGTTCTGATTCTGGTCCCGTTTCGAGGCACAGCTTTACAAGTAGTTCACATACTCATCAGCCTGCTGGAAACCAAAGGCAAGAAGATCATCGTCAGCAACAAAAAAAAGTTCAAAGAAGAGTTTGGAGAGGAAGTGGACGACAAACCACCAAACCTGCACAGACCTGAAGATTACCAGAGCGTCTTTTCTGGCAATGTAGACGATCACTTCAGGATAGGTTCGGTCACATAAAATCAGAAGTTTGGGAAGTTTAAATTTCATCTGTTTGACGTCTTTATCTCTTTTTGTTTTTTTAGGTATCTCCATAGTGAGGGGCAACATACGTCTCTACGCACCTTTTTACTCCTCAGATATCATCATCTCATCTCCGTTGGGTCTGCGCACCGTGTTGGGAGCAGAAGGAGAGCCTAAGAGAGACTTTGATTTCCTGTCGTCCATTGAGCTGCTGGTGTTGGAGCAGGCTGACGTTTTCCTCATGCAGAACTGGGAACACGTCCTGGTGAGTCTGCACGGTGCCATCTGGTGTAAACGTTTGAATCCATTAATGGACTTATTTAGTGAGAAATCATTTCTCTTCCTCCAGCATGTGATGAAGCACATGAACCTGCAGCCCCTGGATTCACATGGAGTGGACTTTTCTCGGGTCAGGATGTGGAATCTGAACGACTGGGCTCGACATTACAGGCAGACCATCATTTTTAGCTCCATCCAGGATCCTCAGATCAACAACATTCTGACCAAACACTGCACCAACTACAGAGGACAGGTCAGAGACAACAGAGAACGTTTGAGCAGTTGATTTATTCCAACATGAACCAAAGCATATTTGTTCCTGATGGTGGTTTGCAACTTCCACCATCAGGTATGTGTGTGTGTGCAAATGGGTGAATTTGAGCTCCAATGTAAAGCGTTATGAGAATTAACGCAGGTAGAACAGCGCTGTATAAGTAGAGTCCATTAAGTTATTCTTCACATTTCACTAATAAAAATAGAAGCTGGAGACTTGGAAAGAATATTTTCTCAATTCCCATTTTTTGCAAAAGATTTTTAAAAAATCTCTCAAAGATGATCTATTTGGGAGAGAGCACTCACTCTGAAGAAAACAGACCAAAAAAAATTCTCAAAAGCAAAACTGTCTCACTTTGATCTTTTAGTTTTTAAACTAGGCCTTGAACTTCTTTCCAATTTAAGTCAAGTTTTGTATTTGATTTGTTTTAGCTTTTTTACTAACTTGTTTTAACTACTTTTATTCAAAAAGCAAAACACTTAATATTTGAATTGTAATACGGTGTAAAAATATATATATTATTCTATTCGTAGTTTCCAATGAGATGTCGTAGTTCTTGTGGTGCAGTAGATGTCCAGCAGGTGGCGACAAATGAATTAAATTAAAAAAACAATAACAATGTCTGCAAATTATTAATTAAATTCTGTTCTTATAATGAACTAAAACTATTTCAATATAAAATAATATGAATATATACAATTCAGTCTGTGCATTTGAGATTTTGTTGAGTTTAACAAATAATACTGTTATAATTATAATGTGGATTATAATTTTAATACTTTTAGTAATTTTAGATTTGTAATATTTAATTTTATTGCTCATAGTTGTTTATTTATTGCATATTTGTATATGTATGCTAAATTTGCTTCTCTATTTATAAATTCCTAAATTCAATGCAACTTGTGAATTAGATTGAGAGTTTTTTTTCTGTATAATTTTTGTCAGCTAAAGTTATCATAATAAAAACCAAAGTATTAACTTGGTTCTCTTTGATCCTCGTTAACATTTTATAGTTTTTAACTTTTAACATCATTTTATCACAATTTGAAGTTTTTGGGGTTTTTTTTTTTTAGATTGATAATAAGCTGAATGGTGACACCTAGCGGCTAAACTGAATAATGCAGCCATGCATTATTTTATTTCACTTTATTTCAACTTTTTTGTTTGTTTTTGGGAAAATTATTTCAGAAACACACAAAGTAAAATATCATTTATTTATTCTTATTTATCTACGAATAATGAGAACAAAATTAAACCATGTTGTCATTATTGTCTGTTGTTTGAGGTTAAAAACTTTAAATTAACTTTTATCAGGTGTAATGATTTCTTGTTTATTTTGTATTTTTCTGTCAGATTGCTGTAAAAAACATGCCAAAAACAGGCTCTATCTGCCAGGTGTTGGTTCAACTGCCCCATGTTTTCCAGATGTTTCCTTCAGAAAGTTTCATGGATCATGATGCGCGGTCAGTTGTCTGATTAAATACAATAAACAATGGCATACATCTGATGTAAAAAATGTTTTGATTAATCAGTTTCTGTTTTTCTGTTTAGTTTCCATTTTTTTGTGGACAAAGTTCTACCTCAGTACAAAGACTCCATCATGTCTCACACCTTCATCTACATCCCATCATACTTCGACTACATCCGACTGAGAAATTACATGAAGAAAGAAGAGATAAACTTCACCTCCATTTGTGAATATTCCAGTAAATCCGAGGTGTCGAGAGCCAGACATTTCTTCCTGAAAGGAGAGAAACACTTCCTGCTATTTACTGAACGCTTTCATTTCTACAAAAGGTTTGAGGGTTTTTAAAAATCTTAATCTAATGATATTTTCATATTACTGAAAAAGTTTATTTTCATACAGATTAAAACAAGACAGTTCAAACAAAATGTTCTTATATTTCACCCTTTTTTTTTTCTTCTTTTAATCCCAGATACACCATCAAAGGAATCCAGAACCTGATATTTTATGGACTTCCATCTTTTCCTCATTTCTACAGTGAGGTGTGTAACATGCTGACGGCTGGAGGTCAGGGAGAGGAGGCCAGCTGGACGTGCACTGCTCTTTACTCCCGTTATGACGCACACAAACTGGCTGCCATCACAGGAGCACAGCGAGCTGGACAGATGATTCACTCTAACAAGAAAGTTCACCTCTTTGTCACAGGAGGGGAGGAAAAAACCCATGGGGGACAGTGAAAGGAACAGTCAACAAATTTCTGGTTATTTTTAAGTTCAAATAAATGTTTTTACACCTGGAGAAAGTGTATATGTGATGATGATGGTAAACCATAATGTTATGACTATCAGATACTTTATGATCAATGTTAAATCCTTTGATCTGTTTCCGGGTTAGAAGCTTACTGATTTGTTTTATGATGATCAGGAAGCCTCGTCTTCTGTAGGGGAAAAATTCTGGAGATTGGTTACAAATAACACTTTAAAATCCAATAAAAGAATAAAAACGGGAAATGCGATGCCAGAGAGAGGGCACATGTAAGGTCTTTATTCATTGTTTGGTTTTCTGATACTGTGATAAATTGGCTTAAAGGCAGATTAGACCCCAGGATAACATACTTTAGAAGTGTTACAGCTTCAATTTAGATAATCTCTTCCAAAAAGACCAAGTCAGATAAACACAATCTGCAGAGTGGAGTAAGCCGATGTGTCAGACACATAATTATTAACTCCACGTGTTTATGCAATTGTGACTTTGGCCACACAGTTACAATGTTTTCTCCACTGAAAGTGTCAGACGCTCTCAAACAGTGACGATGGACGACAAAGCTCAGAAACTTACCTTGAAACGTGATGTGGGGTTGTTGGGTGCTGTGTCTCTCATAGCAGGGACGATGATTGGATCTGGGATCTTCATGTCTCCTCAGACTGTGATCTCCAGCATCGGCAGTCTTGGAGGTAGTCTCATGGTGTGGGCCTCCAGTGGTCTACTGGTCATAATGGTGTCATTCTGCTACGCTGAGCTAGGAACAGTTATAAAAGAGTCAGGAGGGGAGTACATCTACATCATGAGGACTTCAGGCCCTGTTGTTGCCTTCATGCTTGTTTTCAGCTCAGTGTTATTTGTCCGACCAGCTGGTGTTGCTGGAATCGCTCTGAGTTTCGCCCAGTACGTGATCGCTCCTTTCTATGAAGATTGTCCTCCTCCAGTTCTGCTGGTGAAGATCGTGGCTGCAACTGCAATCATTACTCTGGCCATCGTAAACTGTCTGAATGTTCGCTTTGCCATGTCTGTGCAAGTGTTCTTCATGGTGGCTAAAGTTGTGGGCCTTGTTGTCATCATAGTAGGAGGTGTGGTGATGCTGGCCAGAGGTCAAGCATTAAGCTTTGAGAATTCCTTTGAGAAAACAAATGCCGGTATAAATCCCATCGGCATTGCTTTCTATCAGGCCCTGTGGTCTTATGATGGCTGGAATAATCTGAATTATGTGACAGAAGAGCTGAAACGACCAGAGGTAAGAAAAATAAACTTGTGGCAATACAAACACCATCGCGGCAGATTATTTAATCTACATGAATAATTAACAACACTATCAACTGTTTTCTTTACAAATTATGTCAGTTTTTTCCGGTTCTGTATGCTAGAATTCAGATTGGTAATCGTAGTACTTAAACAGAGAAATTAAAAACGCCTGCTCATCACTTTGAATCGATAAAACTGTTTTACTAGAATACTACTTCTGAAACACCTCACTGTTTTGGTTCATGTTAATGCACGTAGCTGGACTTGAACCATCAACCAGAAAACAATGTGGTGTTTTTATAGCATAAGCATAAAGAATGGAGACAAAGGTACCAAACAAAGAAGGAGAGCGACAAAGAAGGAGAGCGACAATGTGTCTTACTTAAGAGGGATGGGTCCAGTGTGTGTGACTTTTGAACTATTCACGCGTGTTCACGTACCATTTTCTGCTTTGTGGAATGGCCCCATGTTGAATCTATGAAGCAAGAACTACGCAATTGTTGGCATGGAAACCAACCACCATGTCATCCAGGAGTGAGATTTTTGAAGATACACACCTCTGCAAATGAAGACCCTAACTGGGGCCAATTTGTCTGGCTCACAGTCCGACTTCCTGATGTAAAATTTGTCAATCGAACCTGTCAAACGCCCTGACATGGGGTGAGCAGTTTGCGGCCACGGGGTCATTTTTCAACACTGTCCAGAAGACGACTTTGAAACCAATCAACAATACAATCGACAACTCCAGGATGAATGAGGGATTACACAGACTTGATGCATTTTTTACCCTAAATATGCCTTAAACCATGAGGCAAAAAATGACATGACGACCACCGAAAATGTGTTATAACTAATGTAGCAGAAACAGAATAGTTTCTTCAAAGATTACAAAAGAAGACTATTGGTGCTGAAACATGATTGACCCAGTGGATTCTTCCTATTGGCATGGAGAGGTAAACTGTTCCTTACTCTACCATGTGTTCAGGTGGATTTTTTCCCACGTTTGTTTTTGTACAAAAATACAGTAATTTCTCCAATTTAGGAAAACATTCACATAATTACACAAGTAGGTCAAAGATCCAAAAGGGGCAAAATGACACAAAAAAGGATTGCTTGTATTTGTCATTAAATACAAATACAAGCAACGGCAAAAGTGGCAAAAGTTCAGAAGGACGATGACCTGACAATGAAGGAAAGGCAGTCTATCTTTAAATATGCAGCTGGTCAATCACCAACAGGTGTCCCAAATCAGGGCGATGAAGGAAGGTCCAAGGCTCCCTCTAGTGGTGGGCGAGGAAATCAAGACACATCTATTGAGTGTTGTACAACTAAAAACAATTATGGATTTTTTAAAAATCATTAATTTTTAAATAAATTAATGCCAGGATTATTCCGAAGATAAAAATGAAATAAAAAAATTAAAAAAAACCTTAATTGACATTTTAAAAGATTTAACATTATAATCTGAAATCTTACCTTTACTACTACCAGAACTAAAAATATGTATTTGGTCCATGATTAAATTAATCATAATGTATACTTTATAATTTTATTCATAACAAAGCAAACATTCAGACTTGATAAAAAAGTTATTGACGGTAATATTTTAATTTGTGCAATTTTTTAAAATAAAGTTAAAACATTTTAAAAAAAAACAACATTTCAAAATAAAACAAAAATGATTTTAAGAACCTTTTAAAACTCTACTAAGAAAATTAAAATCTGCATTTAAATGAAGTAAAAGCTATTAATGAGTTGTTTTTAACTTTAGATCCTTTAAGAAAATTGGTTCGATCGACTTAATTAAAAGTCGAGCTTTTTTTTAACAAAAATGTTCCATCTGAATTACGTGCATTTTTAAATTTGTAAAAACACAAATTTAACTCAAACGTTTCTGTTCAAACTATCTTGATGTCTTCCTTCACTGTATCCATGAACCTCCTCTTTGGTCTTCCTCTAGTCCTCTTTCCTGGTGGTTCCAAATCCAGCATCGTTCTTCTGATGTACTCTCTCTCCTCTGCACATGTCCAAACCATCTCAGTCTGGCCTCTCTGACTTTAAAACCTCTAACATGTGCTGTTCCTCTGATCCTGTCCATCCTGGTCACTCGCAGAGAGATCCTCAGCATCTTCATCTCTGCTACCTCCATCTCTGTTTCCTGTCTTTTCCTCAGTGCCACTGTCTCTAGACCAATCAGCATGGCCGGTTTCACCACGGTTTTGTACACTTTCTCTTTCATTTTAGCTGAAACTCTTCTGTCACACATCACACCTGATACTTTTCTCCACCTGTTCCAGCCTACCTGCACACTCTTCTTCACCTCTTTTCCACACTCTCCATTGCTCTGGACTGTTGATCCTATCTACTTAAAATCTTCCACCTTCTTTATCTCTTCTCCCTGTAACCTCACTTTTCCATTTGGATCTCTCTCATTCACACCCATGTACTCTGTTTTACTCTGACTAATCTTCAAACCTCTTCTTTCTAGTGCAAACCTCCAGCTTTTCAAATATTTTAACATACTTTATTAAATGTGACATTCTCATTTTGACAATTAGAAACATTTTCTCATTTACTTCTCATTTATTGCTTAAACCTCTTTTTAAACTCTTTTGTCTCAACTTCTGTTAAGTCTTCATGTCTATGAGATCAAAAACCACCAATCATTTTCTGTATTTTAAGAATTCGTGGTAAACTTCAGCCTTTTGAGTTCCGTAAACTTCCATTAAAGTTAATTTTTACAACCTAGTGTCACAACAACGTCATTTCAAAGGGTTTTTCATACAAATAATTACACAGAAACACAAAAGTAGTGACTAAACTAAACAGAGCCTGTTCTTAGAGCCTCCTTCTCAGTGAGGAAAATCTTCAAAAAGTCTGAGTGGAGAAAGAAAAAGAAAGAAAAAAGATGGAAATCTTTCTTGAGGATAAACAGACAAAATAAATTTTATCATCTGATGTGAAAATGAGACCTACATTATTCAGATCCAAACCAAATATGTACTTTTGACCTTTTGAGTTCTATTGCATGTAGATTTTCACCTCTCAGGTCTAAGTGTGATTTACCGGAGCAGTAAAACAGCAGATAAACTGAACAATAAACGCAGGTGAAAAACTGTGACACATTTGAAATGTTCTGTTATTTAGTCAATAATTTACCAGGTACGTTTGAAACTGTTACAGTTTATCAAATCAGAGCAGAAACCGTGGGAGCTTAGACATTGTTCACGTTGGTTGTTTGGATGGTCACAAAGAAGCTTGTACGAGGTGGTAGAAAGATGCAGATGTTGATCAAAGTCACACTTCTCTATTGAGCTCTGCTGTCATGGAACAAAAACTCAGCCTTAAGAGAGAAGTGGGACTTATTGGAGCCATGTCCTTCATTGGTGGGACCATGATTGGATCTGGAATCTTTATTTCCCCCCAGTATGTCCTTCAAACAGTCGGCAGCCCAGGAGCCAGCCTCATCATCTGGACTTGTTGTGGCCTGGTTGCCATGCTGGGGGGGCTGTGTTACGCTGAGCTGGGAACTGTCATCCCAGAATCTGGAGGGGAGTACATCTACATACGCAAGACTGTGGGGAAAGTTGTGTCTTTCATGTTTGTTTTCAGCTTTGTGATGGTGATGAGGCCGGCCAGTGCCACAGGAATTGCTCTGAGTTTTGCTGAATACGTGGTGGCTCCGTTTTATAACGGCTGCACGGCTCCACAACTGCTTGTAAAATGTGTGGCCGCAGGAGGAATCCTGCTCCTGGGATTAATAAACTGTCTTAACGTCCGCCTGGCCACCGGCATCCAGGTGATCACCATGGTGGTGAAGGTGCTGGCCCTGGCTGTCATTATCCTGGGGGGAGTTGTGATGCTTTTCAAAGGAAAAACTGCAAATTTTCAGGATTCTTTTGAAGGAACGAATGCTGGAGTCAGTTCGATTGGGCTCGCTTTCTATCAGGGCTTATGGTCCTTCGATGGCTGGAACACTTTAAATTTTTTAACCGAGGAGCTGAAACACCCTGAAGTAAGACCCAATATTTTAATGTTTTAATTTGATTTGTTTTGCCCAATATCACAATAAATTTGTCACAATAAATTTTGGTGCCGTTGTGGCCGCCTGCTGCTGTGCAATATGGCACAGTAATTCCCCCATTGAGGTATCAATGTAGTATGGTAAAAAAAAAACACAACAGTAACAACAAAACCCAGATTACACACACACACACACACAAGTTAATGACCAGTTCCGTTGTCTTCCACTCATCTGAGGCCGGGTCACAGAGGCAACAGCCTCAGACGGGAAGCCCAGGCTTCTCTCACCCCAGCTGCATCCTCCAGCTCACCGGAAGGATCCCGAGTCGTTCCCCGGCCAGCTGTGAGACATAGTCTCTCCAGCGGGTCCGGGGTCTGCCCCTTGGTCTCCTCCCGGTGGGACGTGCCCGAAACAGCTCCCCAGTGAGGCGCTCGGGGGCATCCTGACCAGATGCCCAAACCACCCCATTTGGCTACTCTCGACCTGGAGGAGGAGCGGCTTGAACACCGAACTCCTCCCGGATGGCAGAGCTCCTCTTTCTGAGTGAGAGCCCAGCCGCCCTGTGGAGGAAGCTCATTTATCATCCCTGATCTCATTCTTTTGATCACCAACCACAGCTGGTGACCATAGGATAGGGTAGGAACGTAGATCGACTTGTAAATCAAGAGCTTTGCTTTTCGGCTCAGCTCTTTCTTTACCATGACGGACTGATGCAGCATCCTAGTTATTGCTGATGTCACACCGATCCGCCTGTCGATCTCCTATATGACCCCACATGAGAAAAAAATTACAACATTGTAGAAATAAAAGAAAGGGTCACCTGTATTTTGGTCAACACAAAAACTGAACTGGGACAAACTGAGCTGTAACATAATCCGAGGGTTAAATATTAGCTGATCTAACTCCACAACTATGTGAAGAAATCAGCAGATGGGCTTCATCTTGATGTAAATGGGCTGTCGCTGGCGTCCCGAATGAAAACGAATCCGAGATGATAAGAAGGCCACAAGACACAAGAAAAGCCAGGAATCAAAAATCTAAATGAATAGTTTGTAACTTACTGCCAAAGCACATCAAGTATTGACTTCACCCCTGTTTTCACAACTTTGACAGAAAGTTACAAACTATTCATTTCACTTTTTGATGTTTAAAACAAAACAAAAAAGAACTACTTTCTTGATTTTGTTTAGCAATAAAAGGAGTGATCACAGCACTCCCTCTGATCCAATGGCAAGATCAAAGAGAAATGTTGTGTAATACGAAGATGAAAGTGGTCTAACATCACAAGGTGGTGCATTAAAGTCACTCTTCCTTCTTGCTTTTGATCATTTGCATTGTTTGGGAGAAAGAAAGCTTGATTGTTGGATTATTTTTCTATCTTTTGGTCATCATGGTGGACAACGATCACAAACCCCTGAGGATAAGCAGGTAATTGTACTGATTGGAGGTGTAGCCATAGTTTCTGGGAGTATGATAGGATCTGGTATATTCATCTCTCCTCAGTTTGTCGTCCTCTATGTGGGAAGTCCAGGTGCAAGCCTGGTGATCTGGGCTCTTTCTGGGCTTGTTGTCATTCTTGCAGCACTGTCTTACGCCGAGCTGGGGACAGTCATTCTGAGTCTGGTGCAGAATTCATCTACATACTTAGGATTTATGGCTGATGTCCGGCCTTCTTTGCAGCCATCACATTTATCCTGATTTTGAAGCCATTTACTGCTGCGGCCATGGCTATCAGTTGCATAATATGCCGTTGCACCTTTTTACTCTGGCTGCCAGCCTCCTGAGCTGGCACTGAAATGCACAGCAGCCGTGTCATCCTCATCATCTCCATTGTCAACATCCTAGATGTCCGCATGGCTATCAGACTTCAGGTGCTCTTCCTGGTGGCCAAAGTCGCATCGATGACTATCATTGTTGTTGGTGGGATAGTGGAGGTCTCTAGAAGCTCCGATATAATCGTGGAAAACTTAAAACCTGAGAATTCTTTTAAAGGGACTCTGTATTCGGTGAATGGGTTAGGAATGGCTATTTTTCAAGGACTCTGGGCGTTCTCTGGCTGGTACAATCTGAATTGTGTCACAGAGGAGCTTAAAAGACCGTTGGTGAGAATACGAACCTCAGGAGGTTTATAAATAATTTTTTCCTTCATCTTTGTGTAATCTCACCACTTCAGACTTCAAATGCTCTGAACTAGTCATCAAAGTGTTAAAAGGTGGCCGATAAAAAAGACAACAACTAGTATTTATGTCTGTAATCATCAACTGAACTGATAAGGTCCATTTTTTTACAGAGACTCTGAAAACATGTTGGATCAGAATCTGCTGATCCAAGTTAAGTCCCACATCGTTCATTTCATTTATACAGAATGTTTTATGTATCTTGCAGGTGAATCTTCCCAGAGCTCTACTGATAGCTATTTTTCTGGTGACTGGTCTGTACCTGCTAGTGAATGTGAGCTATCTAACCGTGATGACCCCCAAAGAGCTCATAGCCTCTAGTGCTGTAGCAGTCACCTGGGGGTGAGGAAACATTTTATTCAACCAGGAGAAACAGAACATTCTGTTTCCGTTACCCGATACAATCCTTTTTAAACCTTTGAGTAGAGATCAAACAACTTTGACCATGTTTTTCCAGAAATAAAGTTTTGGGCAGCTGGGGTTGGATCCTGTCTGTAGCCGCTGCTTTGTCGGCTTTTGGTTCCTTAAATGGAACGTTCTTTAGTGGAGGTCGTGTTTGCTTTGTTGCTGCCAGAGAAGGACACATGGTAACGGCTGTTTTCTTTTTCAAGTTTACACGTCTGAGGAATGAAAGTTTGTAACTTTTCTTTCTCGCATAACAGCCGGACATATTGTCCATGGCACATGTCCACCGACTGACACCGTCTCCAGCTCTGATTTTTACCACACTGATCTCCTTAGTGATTCTGATTCCAGGAGACTTTCAGAGTATTGTCAACTATTTCAGGTAAGACACTCATTTTGGATGTTTTTGCATTCCATCAATTCCATACGGCCAGTCACAGCTGAGCAAGGGTCTCTGTTCCAGTGGGCTCTCTCCCTGGGTGAGGCACAATAGGGATCAGGTGAATGAGGACCTGGGTGCAGCTGACGGCGGGGACCCTGGTGATCAGACCCTCGGCTACATAGACTAGTTCTTGAAATGTGGAAAGTCACCTCTCTGGCAAGGAAAGCGTCCAACTAGATACAGTTTATCTAGTTGGACCCACCTTGACACACTGTTTGGGCTCTGAATTCCCCTCTTGATGGGGGCTGAACCCTGTTCTACTTTGGAGTTGCCCCCAGTGAAAGTCTCCTGTGTTGGAGTTCTCCCCGGGAGATGAAAGTGTTGCTTCCCTCCGCCTTTGGTTGTGGGGACGGATCCTCGTTTGTCATGCACCGAATGTCAGTGTAGGCTACCCGCCCTTTTTAGAGTCTTTAGCGGAAGTCCTGGAGAGGGCGCCCCCAGGGCAATTCATTCTCATCCTGGGTGACTTCAATGCTCATATAGGTAACGACAGTGAGACCTGAACCCAAGCGGGGCTCTGTTGCTTGAATACCATGTTTAAACACAAGAATGTCCACATGCACACCTGGCCCCGGGACACATTATGCAGTTTTATGATCAACTTTTTAGTCGTTTCATCAAATTCAAGGCCCCATGTCTTGGATGCTTGAGTGAAGATAGGGGCGGAGTTGTCAACTGATCACAATCTGGTTGTGGGTTGGCTTAGAGGGCGGGGGAGGAAGCTGGTCAAACCTGGCAGGCCCAAACAATCAGTAAGCAGGGTCTGTCGGATAGTTGAATGTCAGATTGTAGAGATGAAGTGTGGTTTCTGTCCCCAACGTGGAATTGTAGACTAGCCTTGTAGCCTTTTCAGTATCCTGGATTGGTCATGTGTTTGCACAACCAGTGTGCATGTGTTTTGTGGATCTGAAGAAGACAT
This sequence comes from Neostethus bicornis, assembly GCA_902685375.1. Classification (NCBI taxonomy): domain Eukaryota; kingdom Metazoa; phylum Chordata; class Actinopteri; order Atheriniformes; family Phallostethidae; genus Neostethus; species Neostethus bicornis. Next base: position 5,078,938 of record LR738552.1, read on the forward strand.
TCAACCATGTCCCTCGGGACTCCTGTGCCACTGCAGATCGGGACAGGGTGGGACCCCGAATCGGAGTCCTTATCTTGGGTTCTTGTTCACATTAGAGTAAGAGATTGACAAGCGGATCGGCCTCCTCAATGATAAGGATGCTGCATCGGTCTGTCGTGATAAAGAGCTGAGTGACAAGCACAAAAAAGCAAAGCTCTTCATTTTGCCAGTCGATCTACTTTCCTACCCTCACTATGGTCACCAGCTGTGGGTGGTGACCAAAAGAATGAAATCACGGACACAAGCAACCAAAATGAGCTTCGTTCATTGGGTGGCTGGGCTCTCACCCTGAGAAAGAGGGAGGAGCTCTGCCATCCAGGAGGAGCTAGAAGTAGAGGCATTGCCTCTTTAGGTGGAGAGAAACCAGATGGGGTGGTTCCTCTGATATTTGGGTGTTATCTAGTTAGGATAAGGGAACGACATTGGAAAGGAATAACATCATATAATATTCTATTGTGTTGTCGTAAAACAACATAAAAGATTTTTTTTTTTTTGTGATGTAGTCTTATTTTATCTAATGAATTACAAAGAAGTTTATAGGGGGTTTTGTAAATACAACATAACTTCCTGTTTGTTAAATTTTGTTTCAGTTTTACAGCTTGGATTTTCTATGCCATCACTCTGTCCGGGCTGATCTACCTAAAAATCAAGAAGCCAGAACTCCCCAGACCATACAGTGTAGGTTTTATTTACGTGGTTTCTAACTCTTCCTTTATCATATTTTAACATATTTTTTTCTTTTCTCAGGTTCCGATAATCCTGCCCATCCTTGTCCTTATTGTGGCCGTTTTTCTTGTCATAGCTCCCATCATTGATGATCCTCAGATTGAGTATCTCTATGTGGCCTTATTTATTTTAAGTGGAGCCATTATTTACGTCCCGTTTATTCATTTTAAGTTGGGTCCAGGACTCTTGACCAAGGTGACAGTTTTCCTGCAGTTGTTTTTAGAGGTTGCCCCAGCAGAGAAAAATCTCTGAGACAAGTTTCACCTTCAGAAAAGAAGCCATGTGCACAAAGTTCTTATGTTTCTGTTCAAGTGAACATTTTTGTGGGATTTATTTTGTTGCAAATCCACAAATATATTATTTTGAATTCAAATTTGTAATTTATTTTCAATCAATCTAGTTTTCTTTTTTATTTTACTCTGACATGTAATAATGTCCAATAAACTAATTTTTGCTCGCAAACTGTTCCTCTTGGTTTTTAATCAAGGTTTGATGATTCAATAAAATAAGTATTCTTAGTTTTAGTTCGGTTTCTGTCCTTGATTTACCTCAGTTCAGATCATTTGCAGTTTCTGTATTAAATGAACCCGTTTTCTTGCCTGAAAACCAGCCTCACCACAGTATGCTGGATGGAACAGTATGCTGTGGTGAGGCTGGTTATTCACGTCCACTTCATTTCAAGGATGCAGCAGACAGGCTAAAAGACAGCAGGGAGAAGACAAGACGTTAAAACCTGGATACCTGCTCATTTCATATGCAGAAAAGTTTATCAGCATAAAAAACATCAGCCAGCCTAAACCACAACGTACAAGAGATCATTTTAGTAACCCGACCCTGCATAGCTTCCAAGATGTAAACAAAGATGTACTCGCTAACTGCGGAGTGTGTAAACACCGATGCTGCGAGGTCAGACTGTTTCCACCGAGTCACAGAAACAGCCAGATATTAAGTATAAGGCTAAGAGGCTAGGCCAAACCACCGTCTACACCAGCACACAAACAAGTCAACCCATTTTAAAAAAAAGGACAAACATCCAGAATTTTTTTTACAGGATTTCATTTAATCCCAGGGAAATTTGTGGGTTGGGAGAAAAAGGGTGAGGTTAGGGTGGAAAGGTGTAGAGGAAGAGCTCGTACAAACACTTCACTGTACATCCAGATTTACACTGTAGGAACATGATGTGTGGCCTTCCCTGCGGTCCCGCCTGAGCCACCCGTACAAGCAGAGCTCCTGCTCCATCTTGACTCAGTCTGGATGAAACCAATCAGAATGGGAAACGTTTTAAAACCGTTTGGAATGCAGAAGGTACAATGTGGGTGAACTGAGCAGAGAGTAGCGGTGGGATAAGATGGAGAGCTTGTCTGGGTGATTCTAGGCGAGGCAGGAGGTTCCACTGACACTCATTTCAACACGCCCTGCAATTCTGTAAAAATGTATTTTCTGAGAATAAAATCAAAAGGCATGAAAATAAAATGAAAGTTTATATAACTCTTTCAAGTCCATTTTATGTATAATTTTCATTCTTCTTCGCTCTCGTTTTCATGCTCCATATCTTCCTCTCCGTTTGCTTTGGATTCCGTTCGGTTCGTTTCCTCTTCATCTTCCTCCATCTTCTCCTCTTCATCATCCTCCTCCTCCTCCCAGTGCTGAAAAAAGAAATAGAACACAGGTGTGACGGTTTGGACCAGGAGTAAAGAATAAAAGAGTCGTTCGAACTTACATCAGAGTCTTCACCAGGTAGACCTTCATCACTAGAAGCCTCGTCTTCATCGGACGACTCTGGAAAAGCAAACAAAGAAATCAGCTTCCACTGACATTTTGTTTCTATTCTAGTGTGAACGAGTCAGAGAAAAACTATACTCGTGTTTGCACGTTCTACAGAAAAAATTAAGAATAGTCACGATGCATTCCTGATTTAACAATAGTTCAATTTCGTCCATATATACTTCTGTGTTCTCATTTAGTCCTCTCTACACAGTGGAATTCCCTCTAACAGTGCACTGTAATAGGGCTGCAACAAACAATTATTTTGGTAATCGATTAATCTGTCAATTATTGGGTCGATTACTCGGATAAAAATGACAATTTAATAAATATTACTTTTCAGGCATATAATAGAATGTAATTGTGTAAAACACAACTCATAACCACATAAACAACACGTTGGGTTTATTACAGTAAGAGCAAATGTTTCTCTTTCTGTCAAATAAAGATGTAGAATATTATCATTTCTAGAAAATAATAAATCTACTTACTGTATACAGTAAAAGTAAATCATAAGCACCCATAAAATGGGCTTTAATTACTGGCTAATCAAACATCAAATGTAAACGGTTGGATCACATTTGAAAACAAGAAACCTTTAACACTTCTGGATTCGCAAATTTAACCTTGTTCAGAAGTATCGTACAAAAAAAAGCCCCAGATTAACATGAGAAAAAAATATACAAAAACATTCAAGTTGTGAAGTATTAGTGCAAAAAAAAACCCCAAAACAACAACAAAAAAATACCATCTCTATTGTAAAAATAGTAACTTTAATAAATAAAATGACCATCTTTACCACTTATGATATTACAAACACAGATCTACTAATCGGTAAAGGGGTGCCCAACTAACAGCACTCATTTTTTGTGGGAAAAAATGTGCTTTGCGGTGTAAAGGAGGGGGTTGATTGAATTTAGCGTTTTTTTTTTTTTTTTTTAAACCCCTTCCTACTGACAGCGGCCTCATATTGGACATGATCATTTCCAAAATAAGAGTCCCTGAGAGAAGCGCTCTGCTGCGGAGTGCAACCGTTTTCCACAGAAAATAGTCCATGTTGGGTTGTTTTTGTTTTTTTGCAGACAATAAAAAGTGTATTTAGCGACTTGTGAAATTGTTTTTATTAGAAATAACATTGTGTATCGCTCCGGTTCGCCGTGTCCCGCTTAGAGTCCGACATGTTTTTTTTCCAGATGTTCCTGCAGCGTCGTTATGCTTCCGTGCCAAAACGTGTCCGTTTCACAAACTTTGCATATTAACGCAAGTCTTTTTCAAATTTAGCGGAAAATGATCCAAACTACGAATAATTTTGTATGTTTTCCTTTCCGCCATCTTGTAGAATCTGCCTGATCACGTGAGGCGGGGTGAAATGAAGGCCAATGATTGGCTGCTATCTTCTTCTCCTCCTATTTTGGTAGCTGGCATGGTCAATTTGCTCTCTACTGCCCCACATGGAGACCAATTTAAGTGCAGTTGACAGTAAAAACTTTTGAGCCGATTAATTGATGACCAAACTAGTCGACAACTATTTTAATAATCGATTACAATCGATTCACTGTTTCAGCCCTACACTGTAATACTCACTAATTTAACCATCCTGGAAAGGGATCCCCCCTTCATGTTGATCTCCATGAGGTTTCTTTTTTTTTTCCATAGCTGGGTTTTTCTGGAGTTTTTTCTGAATTTGTTTACTCAGTTTAAGAATTAGCTGTTCTTCTAAAACTAATGTTTGTGTTGATTTTTTTTTTGTTCAATCTGCAACGTGAACACCGTTAAAACAACTGTTGTGATTATGGGCTGTACAGATAAAATTTAATGAGCTTCTGTTCCTGTGGTTCAACAACACACCCTGACATCTCAGTGCAGAAAAAACTTCTGTTCATCGGCTGCTTTTTTTTTTTTTTTTTTTTATTTTTTAGGCATAGCTTAGCTAGGTAACCGGAGCCCTGGTGTCATGGTGAGGTCAAGGTGATGAGATTGTACAGAAACACATGCTTACCTTCTTCATAAACCAACTTGGCGGTGTGGTCGATGTCTGAGATCGCATTACTACTGTCATTTGCCACCATCTGGTGGAAAAAACCAAAGAAAAACAAGGTGGATTTTAACTCCTGCTCAGTATTCACAAAAAAAAAAAATTATTGTATTTAAATAAAACTTCAAAGGTGCTTTAGAAATCAGACAAAACATTTGAAAGCAATGGTGCTTGAAAGAGAAACGCCAAGATAAGCAATGACATGAAATGAAAACATAAAAACAGCAGATAAAATAATAGATGAAAATCCAGCTGTGGGTGCAGAGTGACCCACTCTTTATTTTAGAGCTGGTTATCCTATTTAGAGCCAGAAACTAAATGACCGCCAGTTCTTGGTCTAGAGCAGGGATAGGCAAACTTTTTGGTTCGTGAGCCACATTGAGTTCTAACATTTGACATGGGGGATGGAACAGGAGCAGATGGATGGCATGCTTTGGTAACCGCTAGATTAGACCGCTAGAATGGAGCGATAAATGTTACATTAAGAGCGTTAGATTTCAAATCTAGTGGTGCTCTGTTTGAAATCTAAGTGCTTGATGTAACATTTAGCATGTTTTAACATCTAACACGCTTGTTTACATGCGTGTATTGGGCCTGATGGCCTTTCATATCTGTGCACTGTTTATTTTGACAACGTGCACATCACGGAGACGCACACATTTTAATGGGAGCAGTGTTGATGTATCTTTGGCACCATCTAGTGATGAAGCATAAAAATTGCAGGGTAAATAAAACTTTAACAAGGTTTAAACTTTTCGTTTGGCGGGCCGGATTAAAACGTTTATCGGGCCACATGTGGTAATTTGCCCATGCCTGGTCTAGAAGCAGTCATGTAAGTGTAGAGATGTGCGCTATTTATTGTTTATAATATAATATATACAAAAAAATTCTGTGAGAAGAATTTGTCATCTCGCAAGACAAACAATAAATCCTACTGATGACATGTTTAGGTTTACAACATCTTAGCAGCACACCTGTGGAAACTGACAACAATGACAGAGCGTAGACAGCATGCACATGATTTTTTTTTCCTTTTAAAATAGGGTTGTAGCTTATCTGGAGGATCTTTGATTTTGGTAAAAAGTAAAAAAGTTTAGGCTAAATGGCCTAAAAGCGATGACACCACTCAGGCACAAAAATGCTACTAAGAACAAAACACAAACAGGAAAACGTTTGATTAAAAATGACAAACTCTAAACTTAAATGCTTTTTAAGAAATCAATAAGAAATAATGAGTTATTGTTAGGTATGCATAGAACTGGAAAAAGGAGGTTGTCATGGTGGTAGAACACATACCGGGAGCTTTGTTAGTTTGCAACGCAGTAAATTACAGCTGGCCAGAAGTGAAAAGTTGGCTAGAAAACTTGTGTTTAAGTAACATTCACAACCCATAATGAAACTGTATAATTACGCGATGCAATAAAAAGGAAGTTTTACTTGGAAATAGATGGTTGGAAGGGAGAAAAGGATCTCAGCGACACAAGTTGACAGACTTGCTGACACAACGTATTAACAGATTAGCACCCACAATGCTTTGGAAAAAACATTGTTTCTCCTAATACTAAGCAAACATTTGATTTCTGAAGCATGGAGATGGCGCCACCTACTTGCGTCATCAGAAGATGCAGCTTCCCTTGCAGCCTGGACAGCTTCTGAAACATCTTTACTCTGCTCTCAATCATGTGATAAAGTACTCCGAGTTGAGAGATAAGGTCTGGCAGCTGGTGGATCAGATCAATGAGTTTCTATTAGATTTATAACACTAGAAGTAACGTTTCTGCATCAGACATGAACGTGTTTCGTCCAGACGGGACGGGATCGGACTTACCGATGCCAGGTAAGATGTGTGGTGCAGCAGAATAGCTTTGAGCCACCGTACCATCAGAATGGCCCTGCAGAGAGGAAACAACCAATTTGCATCCAGCAGCTTTAAAACAATCCACATGGGTAAATTAAACTCATAAATTCACCATGACAGACGCCTACTTACGTGTAAGGATGTCCTTGGAGCCGTTTTGTTATCTGCAGGAGAAAGAAATTGTTAAAACTACAGCATCAGTCGTAGATGCCAGGGGTCATCACAGATTCAAACAAAAAAGAAGCTCTTTTTGACTGAAAAGTTTTATTTTTTACATAAAAACAAAGTGTTTAAGGGAACATTTGCTGCTTTCTTACCTCCTGCACTAGTGGAATAACAGCTGGGAGAGGTAACCGAGCAATCGTCTTCTTTATTATCGTCTCTTTGCGAGTCTGGAAAATTTTCTACAAGAAAACAAAATGATGTTAAACAATGCAGCACTGGTTCTAGGAGGAATTTTACCACCAGGAATACATACATTTAACAAAGAGGAGTCGTCGCTTTCCAACGCCTGTGACAGTAGCACAGCAAAGCTGTCCGTCTGCAAGTAAGGCGCCGCTTTCTTTTCGCTGGAGGCTGTAGACAGATCCATCTCACCAAGCCGCTCAGCTATGGACACCTGCAGGAGAGTCATGTTTAGAAGTTTGCTCAGATTTTAACAGCTAGATCCTCTAGCGGCTCACACAAAGAGGGGAATGCCTCCAAACCAAACACCCTAGCCCCCTCATTTGGTTCCTCTTCATATGAATCATCAGATCTTCTCTAATCTCCTGTATGAGGGGCTCACTGGGAATACTCCCCAATTTGTTGCTTTTTTTCTCATCTGTGTTTTATAAATTCCATTAATGACTGGTAACCGGGGAGACAGTTAAATTTTATATTGACAGGATTTTTTGTGTTGCTTTTAAAAGGTTATGGCCACGATAAAAGATAGAAAGAAAAATTCCCGCTCGTTGTCTGTTGTTTTCAGTTTGATTTTTACTATTGTGTGCACAGAACAGACAGAGTCTCTAATCAGTTACTGTGGATATCTGGGATTATAATTATACCTCTTTGGTGTCCAAGTCTTTTTTCCTCTTCTCAGACCCCTGTGGAAGAACCTTCACTGCAGCTTGATGTCCTGGAAGCCCTGGAACCAAAACTTTACTCTTTGCATTGACCAAAGGAGTTTTCACCTAGATGACATCAGAAAAAAAGTTAGAGTTCCTCCATATGCGTGCACGCTTATTTTATACTTGATAATGTACTCTTGATACCTTGGATACAGTGGTTTCCATGGAGATGCATAAGCTGGTGTGAACATCTCTGGTCAGACATATGTGTCTTTCCGCTGTGTTGATGTCCTGTAATATTGGAGGGAAGGAGACCAACAGGTAAAACAAACCGTCTCTCAGTGCTTGATTTACTGTGAAAACACTAGCATGCTTTAAAACTTTGTTTCAAACTCTGCTGGTGGCTGGTCAGGAGAAAAATCTTACTTTAATTACAACAATACACGTTAATGAAAACCAAAAAACACTTCATGACGTTTTGTAAATATGACAGATACGTGTCTTAATAATAAAAAATCTTGGATGCTTTGCTTGGTTTAAGACAAACTATGCAGCATCGTCTTGGTAACATGCACTCACCACTTTCTCCAGCACGGGTTGAAGGTGATTTCCATAGGCGAGCAAAAGCGATCGGGGATCAGCTCCAAAGGCCACGGCCAACAGGGGGATGGGCATTGGGGAGTCCTTGGTATCAGACATTTGTACCGTACAGCACGGTAAGAGAGGCTTCTTACACGGCCTGCAGGGACACATATTTACACCGTTTTCGCAAACATTCTCTGAACAAAAAAAAAAAATCCGTTGACAAGTCAGTTGATCTAGAAATGCTTTAAATCTTTTATATTAAGAGAAGTTAGAACTTATTATTCAGAACTGGGAAGGATTTTAAATAAGTTCATGGTGCATTTTTGTCATACTGTTTCCTGTTTGCTATATCCCCTGCTGCCTGGCCACCATGTTGCCATAGAAATGTCAGCTTGTCTTACACATTTTCTTTCCCTGATAATCCAGCAGTTATGTTGTGATGCTCAATATTACAGTAATTATATATTATTGCAACATTCTTTTGTACACACTTTTCTATTCCTCTATGAACCTTTTTCACCCTTCTGAACTCGTTTATGAAGCGTTTTAATAACTAAAAGCAAACTCAATTTACATATGTATTAATTAGAATTATAGTTTTATTTTATAATTAAATGTGCTGTCCATGTTTTGCAAGATTTTCCCTCTGCCCATAATGTATGTGTATGTTTATGCCTCTTTGCCAGAACGCGCTTGAAAAAAATAGACTTTAATCTCAAGGAGTTTCTTAGCTTGTCGTCTTTGATAGAACAAGACCAGACACACAAATTGGTATTTTCTGTGTTGGGGCACATTTTTTAAACCTAGAGAATTTTCTGTCTGGATGAAGTCTATTGGCTACATCCATCAAACATGTCAAATTATTGTGGATGATCTAATATGCAACACTGATGGAAGAAACTGACTTGCTGTGGCGACCCCTGAAGGGAAATGCTGAAAGAAGAAGATGTAACACTATTCTTAGGTGTATGTTGTGACAAATAGAAAAGAATATTTCCTACAACTAAATCTCCACAAGATTCAGATTTAACTGTTTTTTTAGGAGTTTTTCTTCCCAAGAACAAAACTAAGGATGTCCTGGATCTGTTTGGACATTACTTGTGCTTAACATTCAGATCTATCAGTCCAGAAGCAGCCAGAAACTACAAAGTTAATCTGGTCGAGACGTTGATTCCTGCACCAAAGTTTCTTACTTTTCATCCAGTTAATTCTCCTCTCATATGTATGTATTAAGCTGGAAGACCCACCCATTTAAAAAATGTTCAAACAGATGCAGCTGTCCGTCCTTACACACCACGGCCAGTCTCACCGCCTGAGCAGAACAACAAATGGATATCAATCAGAACAAGGCCGATTAAAACAAAGTGTACAACTGGTACTATTTCCAGAAAATTCTAACCTCTTCTTTGCTGTTTGATGGAACAAGATCGATATGTTGGGGTTCATCAGACAGAGTGAAAGAGACCACAGAGTTCTTATCCTTCCCATCTTCTCGTACTTGCCTGCAGGTGAAGCTCAGGATTACTTACAGGGTAAGCAACAACGAAAAGCACTTTCATCTGTTACACAACATTCAGGAAATAGTCTGAGGATCAAGTCTCTCTTGGAAAAAAAAGAATACTTTGCACAAGGCTCAGTTCAAAACTTGTTTGGCTGTTAAAACTTCTTTTCTTAACATCAGTCTACAGCTGGTTGAAAAAATAATTATGTCCTAAACACAGGCTTGCCAGATACTTACCATACACTCAGCAGCCGGTCGTCAGATGCACTTGATAAGAAATAAAGGCCGTTACTGTCAGGAGGCCGCGTGGTGGCAAAGCACAGGCTCGTCACGGCTGTGGAGTGGCCTGTGAATTTCTGCAGGCAGAAAAACAGCAGTAAAATTAATTTTGGTGAAATATATGTAAAAACAGGAGGAAAACTGTATCGTAACCTACAGCTGCACAATATAACAATCTCAAATTATTATTATTATAATAACAAAACAGATTATTTTATTAATAGTTCCTAAGGTTAATTAAAAAAAAGTTTATTTAAGGTTTGTTGAAGTCAGTGTGTGTCTGCAGTGTGAAGCTGAAATAAATTTGAATGTTTTGTAAAATGAATACTAATAAATCTGGACTCACCCTGTAGATCTCTTTAGTTTCCAGGTCCCACATTTTGATGACTTGTCCAGCTGAGAGAAGCAGCTTTCCATCAGGACTCACACATATACTGCTCACCGCTGCTCGGTCCGCTCTCCATTTACTGGAAAAAAAATTAAATTTTTACCACCATGAATCTATTTGGACTTTATTTTTTTTTTTCCTCAAAGGCACTGGTTCTTTCCGTTTAAATAAAACACCAAAAACTTTAAAAACAGTGAATTTGTCTTCCTTCCTGTTGAAAATTCAATCAAACATAGAAATCCTATCATATTTACCATTTTCTGCATTGACACTTAATGTTTATTCACACATTTCTTTAGTGCATTGTTTCTTTTGATCGGACAGATTTTGACCCCATTTTTAAACAGTTTACAGCGTAACCCAACAAGTCTATTTGATTTGCTGAAAGTTTCTGTCCAAGACTATATTAATTTAATTTCAATTTACAAGTTGGATGGTTGGGATGCTTTCCGGACTCTGTTTTAGCTAGCTGTTCAGGGCACGCCTCACAGGAAGGAGACCCAGAAGCAGATCCAGGACTTCTGTTCAGCAGAAGAAAACAGAAGCAGAATTCACTTCTCATTTAGTCTGACTGTAAAACTCCATTCATTTCTGAACCGCATAATCCAACACTGCCTTCCCGGGAACCTGAGTCTATCCAGCAAGGCAGGGTACACGCTGGACAGGCCACCAGGCACAGAGATGCGCACTCACTCCAAAATGAGAATTGGACTAAGGCATACACATGTTAACTCCACTGGAAGACCAGACTCTCAAGCCTGGAACAGGACAGAGTTTGAACCAGGAACCCTCTTGCATTTAGGTCACAAATACCCCCCCCCCCCCCCCCCCCAAAAAAAAAAAAACTCCACCCAATGGCTACTATTTAAATAAACAGCATGTGATTTAAAGGTCCCCTATTATGCTTTGAGCTGCAGGGGGCTGAACAAAAAACAGATGTACGTCACTATGTTACACCAGTCGTTAGAGGTTTGGAGAACACGCCCCTTACTTTGACTTTAAATATCTCAAAATAGCATGAATCACAATAAAACACACTTTGGGGGATTGTTTGGGGTAGTACTAAGTAAAATAAAAGGTTAAAACCTCATAAAAGTCAGTTTTGCATAATAGGGGACCTTTAAAAAGAGTTGATTCAAATGTATTTTTTTTTCACTTTAACTTAGAAAGAGAGGGAATCATAAAATTTTTTTTGTTTGTTCAAACAGGCTCAATTAAACCTCAGAAAATCCATTTTTGCAAGATTTGACAGAAAACTTAAACTGAGTAAATAAAAAAAACAGAAAAAAAAAGATGCCACACTAATTCCAACCTTCAGATTGATTGGAAATATATTTTGGTCTGGCGCACTTAGATTTTATGAGCGTTTGACAATGCTGACTTAAAGTGACAAATATCTGCAGTAGATTAGCTGCTGCTGACTGACGACCAAAGTCCAGTTCAGACTGCGCCTCATTTAACTGAACCTTTAAAGATCAAATTAGAAGTGATTGTGAAAATAAGTGCAAAAATTTGGTACCGGGAGAAAAAAAAACTTTTTATACCATTTATTTATCAACTGATACAATGTCCCTTATTGTTTCTACATTTTCAGTCCAGCTTCTATGAGAAAATGTAGTGTCTTAAAACAGACAAGCTTGTGTATACATTTGATTATATCTGGCCTTTTCCATTCAACTAAAAAAAAACAAAAAAAACTGTTCCGACCTCCGCGTTTTGCCCGTCTGCAGGTCCCATTCCACTATGTTTGTATCATCAGAACCGCTGTACAATAAACTGTCTTCAGGATGCCAGTCCACACAGTTCACTCTTGCACTGTGACCCCCGTCCTGGAACAAAAAACAAAACTTATCAAATTTTCCAGAAAAAGTTTTAGATTCTCAATACATTTTATTCTAAAATAACTGAGTATTTTTGGTTTTTTTGATCAATGCCACAATTGATCTTGTTTTAATCTAAAATTCAAATAGATTTGGTTGTTTATCTTATGAATCCAGCAGGAAAACTGTCTAGTAGTGTTATCATACTGGTTTATCAGCAGAGTAGTCAATGAAATAAATTTCACAGACCACAGTCAGAAAATTTCTTATTTTTTAGGTATTCAGAGTGAAGTTTTATTACAGAAGTGAGTTTGTTAAAAATGCAGCAAGTTTATGTGTCAATTAATCCACGGTGCAACAAAGTAAATTTTTAAAGACACTTGTGTCAAATTGATTCTAATATTTTTTTTTTGTATACTTTATTGATCTCTCACTAGGGAAATTTGTGCGCTGCATCACACCGCAGCAGGCTGCCACGATGGCAACCAATGGTGGGAGAACAGGGATTAGGTGTCTTCTTCAAGGATCGTAGACGTGCACTCAGTGGGAATCAAACCACGCGAACTTCCGGTTAACTTCCGATCCGAGGGGGAACGATCTACTATTAAGCCACTGTCAATTTATTATGTCAGATTGATTTACTTAATTGCATTTTAATGACACAAAGGACAAGTTCATTGCAGTGCATTTTTAAAAAGATGCAGACTTAAACTTGTCTTAAACTAATTTTTAAACATTTAATAATTGGTTTATTGAACATGTAAAATGTTCATTAATTGTAAATGTACCAAAGTTAGACACATGTTTTTTTTTTTTACATCTGCTTTCCCTGGATAGATGTTAAGAGTCAGGTTAAACAAATTTACAAATTATTCTTTTTGAAATATTTGGAGCCTATGTACACAAAGGGCAAATGAGAACCACGTTGAGATAAGTCCAAGATAATTAAAACAGGAACCTTTGATTGTGTCTGAGCCACTTTTTAAAATCTACTTTAAACATTCAATATATGTCAATTTCCTCATCAGCCACACATATAAGCGGTAAATACTGTGGCTTATATATTGGGATTTACCGTTTCCGGCGGGAACCTTCCCAGAGGTGTAATAGTTTTTACCAGATTTCCTCCAGCAGGAATGCAACCCTGCTTATTTTTGGGCATAAAAATGAATAGCTTTTCAGATTTACCAGAGTACAGTGTAGATCTCCTTTTGCTGTGCTGTATATCAGCACAGTACCAGCTGCTGTGCCCATCGCCAACAGGTCTGCTTTCTCTTCCCATTGTGATGACTCCGATTTTCTTTTCTTCCTGTGAGGCCCCTCCTGTAAAATAAAAACATGTCATTCTGCCCCAACATCATTTCATTTATTAATTCATTCATTTTGGGCAAAAAAACAAAACAAATACAAGCAACATACAGAAGAAGAAAAAAACAAATTCAGAGCTTCCAAATCAGAGACCCTTGTTCTTTGCCTGAAAATGAAGGATTCCCCTCTGAAAGTCACGGACCTGGTCCTGCCCAAAGTGGAGGAATTTAAGTATCTCGGGTCATGTTCACAAGTGGGGCAAAGGTGGAGCAGGAAATCGACAGACAGACGAATCAGTGCAGAGTCTGCAACCTTTGCAATCTGGAAGAAGCTCCGGGTAAGCCGTTGCTACTCCGGGTCGAGAGAAGCCATATGAGGTGGTTTGGGCATTTGGTTAGGATGCCTCCCTTCAGGGATCCACCTTCTTGGTGAGGTGTCTTGGGCACGTCCCATCAGGAAGAGACCCAGGTGCCCCCCTCAGGAGCGAGTAAGTCAACAATGCCGCAAAAATCCCCCCAAAAAAAAGAGTGGAAAAAAAGCCTTTTTGAATCCCACCCATTGTTTATATAAATCACAAATTTATAATTGACTTCAACTATGCTAACTTATGATGAAAATCCAGTGCATTCCATTTTTTTTACTTTCAGCAATGGATCAAACAGTTAAAAGTCAAATAATTCCATAACCTCCGAGATCACCCACAGAAAGAACGAGATCGCGGATACAAGCGGCCGAAATGAACTTCCTCCGCAGGGTAGTTGGGCTCTCACTCAGATCGGGTGAGGAACTCTGCCATCTGGGAGGAGCTCGGTGTCGAGCTGCTCCTCTTCCAGGTCTAGAGGAGCCAGATTGGGTGGTTCGGGCATCTAGTCAGGATGCCCCCCTGAGCGCCTCGCTGGTGTGGTGTTTTCGGGCACATACCACCAGGAGGAGAGCAAGGGGCAGACCCCGGACCCGCTGGAGAGACTACGTGTCACAGCTGGCCGTGGAACAACTTGGGATCCTTCCAGGTGAGCTGGAAGATGCAGCCGGGGTGAGAGAAGCCTGGGCTTCCCGTCTGAGGCTGTTGCCCCCGCGACCCGGCCTCGGATAAGCGGAAGACGATGGAACCTCCGAGATCATAAATATTGTATATTTTACACTTTTTAATCGGTTTGACTACCTTAATAAGCATGCCTAAAGTTGGGTAAATAAAACCTTAAAAATTAAGTATTGTATTTTAACATGTTGAACATGATTGTTATTGATTAAAACCTTTATGAATGATCCTTACAGCAGGATTTTGGATATGAAAAGAGCACTGGCGACACAGTGAGAAATGTTCCCTCATATTTCAAAAAAAGTTTTTTTTTGTATATTAATTTACTATCCTTTTTTTCATAATTATTTTATTTTCATAATTTTTCCACGTGATACTTCTGATTGAAAATGAAAGATCAGTGAAGTATATGACTTGAATTTAAAGTCAAAGTAGTTTTTCTTTTTACTTTTATTTCTACTTAAGAAGTTTTTGTCAATTTTCACAAAGTTTCCATGACAGCTTGTTGTCTGATCATCTTTAAGAATTTCTTTCCTGTTACATTTTAAATTAAAATCTATACATATTCCTAATTTATAATTGTTTTAACCACTTGTTACACTTATAGACCAGCATCATTGACTTACAGTTAATAGAAGTAAATAAGTTATTCAATTTAGTTTGATCATATTGAACTTGATTAAATTTTAATATTGTTTTATACAAAACATTAACTTTAAGTCATGATAACTGATGCCACTTAACAGATTTACTACTAGACTATTTTAAAACTTTAAAAAGACTAGTTAACTCAGTGTGGCAATTTTATTAATCAGTTCAGATTGAAATAACATTAAAATAATTGTAAGTTAACATGTGAATTTCTTTTTAAAAATTTATCCACCATGTGGGTCTAACATGTGCTTTCTGTGCTGCTGTTCACTGCTAGCCTGTTGCTAACGATGCTAACTTACTTAACCAGTCTGTCATCCTCACAGAGAGACTCAAATAAAAGAAATTAATGTGTAAAAGTTACATGAGAAGCTCACTGTGTTATTTAATAATCAATTAAGTGAAAATAATTCTGTTTCAGATGAAAAATTAGAACAGGCCTCGCTAGCAGGCTAATTTACCTTAGCTGTCCGGCATGGTCCCCAGCTTATACACGTACAGGTGGCACTCAAATGAGCTGAAGGCACGTATTCCTGCTGAAGTGTTTTACTATCTGTGTTCCAAATGCGTAGTCTGCCATCCTGGGCGCACACGGATAAGTACTGTCGTGATTTGGGTGAGAAAACGCAGGGTAGCTTCTGTGAACAAGACCCTCCACCAGCCGCCATTTCTGTAGCACTGCTGCGTGCGCACGTGTTGGGCTGTGCGCACATGCGCAGTTGCTGATGCGTTCAGGTACAGTTCTCATTTTGATGAAATGTGACGTTTAAGATCCTTTTTAAAAATATTTTTTATGTCACATCCTGAATGTCTGTGTTTTTTGTGACTTCTTTGTTGGATTTGACAGAGAGAAAGAAGAGGGATGATGTGCAGAAGAAAAAAAGAGGGAGATAAGGTGAAGAGATAATCGGTGAACGGACATTTCAGCCACGGATATTTCAGCCACGGACATTTGAGCCAAAAAACTGCAAGCTAGTTCAGCCACGGACATTTGAAGAACTGCAACCTGGGCGCAACTGTTTATTTAAAAAAAGATAAAAAGCAACTGTTTATTTAAAAAAAAAGATGAAAAGATAAAAAAAATTTAAATGACTAAAAGCACGATAAAAATTTTTGCACGATAAAAATTTTTATCGTGCTTTTAGTCATTTAAATTTTTTTTACGATAAAAATTTAAATGACTAAAAGCACGATAAAAATTTTTGCACGATAAAAATTTTTAAGACTGAAAGCAATTTTTCTGTAGTGCAACTGTTTATTTACGATAAAATTTTTACATAAAATATCAGAATTTTTACATAAAATATTAAAAAAAATTTAAAATATCAGAATTTTTTATATGAGCCATGGGATAAAAATGACTAAAACCAATTATTTTCTGTAGTGCAACTGTTTATTTACAATAAACTTTTTACATAATACACAATAACAATTTTACACAATATTTTACAAGTTTAGTTGTCCTCCATGAAGGTTGTGACTGATGCCACGAAGGAAGGCAGGGATGGTCTTCTTGCCTGTGTTTAAGTCAAGCACCAGGTTGTGGAGACGAACCTGAAGCTCCTGGTAATGTCCGTGGCCCAAATGTCCGTGGCTGAAATATCCGTGGCTGAAATGTCCTAGAACCGAGATAATCTGTTGTAGCAATATTCAGCTGGATTATCTGAAAGCCAAACCAAAGTTTAAATCAGGGATACAGTTGAAACACACAAAGACAACCTTCTATAACAAACTAAGAAATGATATAGAACACAAACCAATATTACAGAAGGGGTTATACTGATTGGAAACAAGGAACATAGCAGACAGTATAGTAGAAAAAGTTTCAAAAAAGTCTTCTGGACAGTTTAATTCTTCAACGAGATGTTTCGACTTCCATCCGGAAATCATTTTCAATCTGAATGAAATGGACTGAAAACTGGATCTAATTTATACTAACCTGAGTAAAAGGTAAAAAAAAAAAAAAAAATAGTAAGAAGGGCTCGACCAATGAGCCTGTGTTACCTAAGATGGCCGTGAATGGCTCCTATTGTAGCCACAGACCAGTAAAAAACCACACAAGATTTTGTAGAGAAAGTGAAACATCTACATCTAGACAAAGATGACATCATTGTTTCCTATGACGTTGTATCACTCTTCACCTGCATCCCTACAAAAGAAGCTGTAACAGCAGTCAGACAAAGACTACAAGAGGACACCACACTGCAAGAAAGGACCAAACTGACTCCGGAACACATCTGCAACCTGTTGGACATTTGTCTCAACTCCACTTACTTTCAGTTTCGTGGTGGTTTCTACAGACAAATCCACGGCTGTGCGATGGGCTCTCCAGTGTCGCCTATAGTAGCTAATCTTTACATGGAGGAGGTCGAGAAGCAAGCCCTGAGCACATTCCCAAGAAATCCGCCCAGTCACTGGTTCCGCTATATTGATGACACTTTTGTAAAGATCAACAAGCAAGATCTGGAAGCCTTCACTTCACACATCAACGTTGTGGATCCTAACATCAAGTTTACACGTGAAGACTCCAAGGACAACCGGTTGGCCTTTTTAGACTGTGCTGTGATCTTAGGAGAGGACGGGAATTTGCAACTGGAAGTATACAGGAAACCCACGCACACAGACCAATACCTACAGTTTGACTCTAATCATCCTTTGCAACACAAACTGGGCGTCATCAGAACTTTACAACACAGGGCGGAGGAGGTACCCACGAGCACAGAGGCTAAGGAGAAGGACTCACAGCATGTCCAAAAAGCCCTCTCGGTCTGTGGATACCCCAAATGGGCCCTGAATAGGGTGAGAGAGTCCAAGAAACGTGAGAAGAGGGAAACAGAAACTGAGAAGAGAAAAAATGGAGTCTCTATTCCCTACGTGTCAGGACTGTCCGAGAAGTTACAGAGAATCTTCAGACAACATGACACCCCGGTTTTCTTTAAACCGGTCAACACATTACGGCAGAAACTAGTACATCCTAAAGACAAGATGCCCACAGAAAAACAGAGCAATGTAGTTTATTCGATCCGGTGCAGTGAAGGGAGCTGCAAAGAACACTACATTGGAGAAACAAAACAGCCACTCCACAAAAGACTTTACCAACACAGAAGAGAAGCCTCTAGTGGTCCACAGTCTGCCGTACATCTGCATCTTAAATCCACCAAACACACTTTTGAGGACAGTGAGGTGAAGATTCTAAGTAGAGAGAAAGGATGGTTTGAAAGAGGGGTGAAAGAAGCCATCTTTGTGTTGAAAGAAAATCCCTCACTGAATCGGAGTGGAGGCGTTAGATACGTTTTGCCCGGTATCTATGGCAGCCTTTTGAAGCCATGGACTAAAGATGACACCTCGTGACTCAGTTTCACGCCTCTCGTTAGCAGGTTTCTCTATTCACTAGGCTTTTAGCATTTTTATATTAGGTTTGTTTACTGGTCTGTGGCTACAATAGGAGCCATTCACGGCCATCTTAAGTAACACAGGCTCATTGGTCGAGCCCTTCTTACTATTTTTTTTTTACCTTTTACTCAGGTTAGTATAAATTAGATCCAGTTTTCAGTCCATTTCATTCAGATTGAAAATGATTTCCGGATGGAAGTCGAAACGTCTCGTTGAAGAATTAAACTGTCCAGAAGACTTTTTTGAAACTTTTTCTACTATGGATCACTCCTGGATGAATGAGGGACTACACGGATTTATAGCAGACAGTAAATCAGAATCAGAATATACTTTAATGATCCCACACATGGGAAATTTGTGTGTCACAGCAACAACTTTCTATCTGCTAAGTGAGTCGTTGTAGAGCCCGATCACGTACGGAAAGAGAGACCTCCGGTAACGAGATGTTCTCGAGCGAAGCTGTCTGAGCCTCTTGGAGAAGGAGCTCTGCTGTTCGTCCAGGAGTGGGTAGAGAGGATGGTCATGGTTTTCCATGATGGACAAAAGTTTTTTCAGTGACCTCCTCTCTACCACTGCCTCAAGTGAGTCCTGTTTGCTGCCAATGACAGAGCCAGCCAGTCTGATTAGTTTATTCAGTCTGTTGGCGTCACTGGCTGCGATGCTGCTCCCCCAGCAGATGACGGAGAAGAACAAGGTGCTGGCCACCACAGACTGGTAGAAGGTCTCCAGCATCTTGCAGCACACATTGAAGGACCTCAGCTTCCTTAGAAAGTAAAGTCGGCTGCAGGTCTTCTTGTACACAGCAGTACTGTTGCTCCTCCAGCTCAGTCTGCTGTCGATGGTCACTCCCAGGTATTTGTACTCCTCCACAACCTCCACATCTCTACCCAGAATACAGAGCGGCTGCAAAGCAGTCCTCCTCTTCCGGAAGTCAATCACCATCTCCCTGGTTTTATCTACATTGAGGAGCAGGTGATTCTCTCCTGCCCACACAACAAATCCATCCACCACCCTCCTGTACTCCTCCTCCTGTCCACCACTTATACACCCTACAACTGCTGAGTCATCAGAGAATTTCTGTAGGTGGCATGAATCGGAGTTGTGCTGGAAGTCTGAAGTGCCACTCTAAACAGAGTGGCACGGTAGATACATCTGCTTACATGCATATTCCTGATGTAAATCATGTGCTCATTAGGGGTAACTGATCTTTCCCAACCCCAAAAGACCGGAACAGGGGAGGAAAAGACACAAGTAATCCGGGCCCAGAGTCAACCCGATGTCGTGACCCCGAAGCCGAGCAGAGGAAAGTGCAGAAGAGGCCCTCTTACAGGAGTCATCTCTGCATCATGGGGGAGCATTGATGCTGCTTGATCAAGCATCACTATTTAGAAAAGGTCAGCCTAAACATAGAAATCGACTAATTGTAAACCTGTGAAACATAGAAAAAATCGTTCTGAACGACAAGATAAGCTCTTTATAATAAACAATAAAAATATTAAACAGTGTTAAAAATTCCAAAGACTTCTCCATTACACACACGTTTTACATTTATATTTTTCCATAGGTTTAAAATGTGTGCTTGGCACAGAAACCCTTACAAAAATGTGAACAACACTTATTTAAACTCAACATGTTAAGCTGTTAAACTGAACATTTCAGCGTGATTTCCAGTGTGTTTAGCTGAAATAAAATGATTTGAAATTAGACCTAGTTACATATTAAAAAATAACATTAAATAAAAATGAATTAATATGGAAATAATTACATTTCCAAAGAGTGTAAACTGGTGGAGGGATAATGTCTCCATCTGCTGGTTAAAATAACTAACTACAGTTGGCGCTTACTTATGACGTCGTTCACATGTGCTTCTCTGCAGTGTGTCAGTGACCTCTTTGCTTCCGTAAACTTAACCCCAACAAGAAGATATGAGTGTGAATCATGATCTATTAAAAAAGTAAGTTTAAAATGAAAGCAGATGAGCATATTTTTGCAATGTAAATAAGTATTCTACAACATAGTTTAGATTGTATGTGATGCTTGAATGATGTCTGTATCTTTCAGATGGAGATCAATCCACAGGTTAATATCAGTGTTCAGCTCCAGTCTAAAACAAAGCAGGGAAGGAGAGATTGGAGTCAAACTGAGAAAGAACAGTAGGAGTTTTTCCACTGCTTGTTTAAGATGTAATGAGGAGAGTTCTTCATCTCTAAGTACTAAGCTGACCTCCAGACAGGTTCTGCTGTCCAGGAGAAGAAGACCTCTGTCCCCTCTGGAAAGAATCAGCAGCCTCTTACCTCAGGATGCTCTGAGTCCTGAAGTGATGCAGCTCAGAGACCAAAACCAGGAACACACACCTGAACCTGAACCCCTCACTGAAAACCAAGAACTTGACACTGTAGAAGTAACAGACACTCCATCACTTCTCCATGAGGAAAGACAGACCCCTTCTGTTCTACCAGGAGAAACCTTGCTCACCTTTGGAGAACTGCTCATGGCAGAGTATCGTAAAAATCGGCGTGTGGAATTCAGGAAGATGTTCCAGCTTCACAGTGGCGCCACTCTTCAAAGCAGCTGGGGCATCATTCATCATGACGATGTTGCTAGGCAACCAGCAGGTAGCTTCCTGAGGACCGGCAGAGGAGTTCCCATCCTCATTCGACGAGCCAGCCTGGAGGATTATGTGCTGCATATGAAAAGGGGGCCTGCCATTGCCTACCCAAAGGTAAGGTGGAGCAGATATTCCAGTTCAGTTTCAGTAGGATTTATCATGTGGATCCTT
The DNA here is from genome assembly GCA_902685375.1 of Neostethus bicornis. Taxonomy (NCBI): domain Eukaryota; kingdom Metazoa; phylum Chordata; class Actinopteri; order Atheriniformes; family Phallostethidae; genus Neostethus; species Neostethus bicornis. The sequence continues at coordinate 5,100,155 of LR738552.1, forward strand.
TTGTTCAGGATGCAGCCACCATGCTGATGATGATGGATGTTACAGAGGGAGATGATGTGCTAGAGTCGGGGTCAGGATCTGGAGCCATGTCTCTATTCCTGTCCAGAGCAGGTCAGTGGTCCTAAACTGTGCAGAGAGATGCATCAGTTCCAGAGCCACAGGGGCACATAACTGTTGGTTAATGGTAGGCCTCTTCCATAAACAAGATGATGGGAGTTTTTTCCAAAAGTTGTTTGATCATGTATCCCTCGTTTCGCCATCCTGTGAGCAGGTTCCAACTCAGGTGCTCATCAGTGTACAGGACCAAAACAAAATATGTGCACTTTTGTTTATAGAAACAAACAAATGTTTTTCACTCTGGTTCGCAGTGGGGCCTAGTGGTAGCGTGCTGAGCCTGGAGGTCAGAGAGGACCACCACAGGAGATCTGTGTTGAACTACGAACGTTGGAGGACGTCTTGGAGTGTACGACGTGGGCGGGAGTGGCCAGACAATGTGCGCTTTCACGTGGCAGACTTGTCCACAGCCTCTCTGCAACTAGCTGGGCGGAGTTTTCATGCTGTCAGTCCATTTTTTTTACCCAACTTATGAATGAACACTGCAGGAGATGATCTTATGTGTGTTTTTATGTGTGTGTTCAGGTAGCTCTGGATCTAATCAACCCTCACCTGGTTCTACCCACGGTGCTGCCATATCTGCACCCTGGAGCTGTGTGTGCCGTCTACCTCGCCAAGTGTGTAACTGCTGATTAAATAGAACATTTTCATAATGGGTATTTGTACTGCATTTTTGCCCTTACTCCCTTCTTCCTGGTGAGGAACTACTCCAAAAAAACCCAGCAGTGGGGAAAAAAGAAACCTCAAAGGGGTCCACACTAAGGAGAGATCCCTCCCCAGGAAGCAGCAGCCGATGTATCTACTAAATATGAGCTTATTCTACTCTACAGCAATATATCTGAAGAAATCAGAAGATGTTCTTCATCCAAACAGCCTCTAAATGTCTGATTTTACAGAAAATTTTAATAAATATACCCATAGACACAAAGATCAGGCCAAATGCAGAGACAAATACACTGTTACCCTGCTGCTTTTTGACTCTCCACTTGTGACGCAGTATTACGCAGGTGGTCGACATGCTTGAGGGGGTTCGATGCTCTGCTTTACCACTACTGATTGAACGCATCATCGAGGTGCCGGTCCGGACCTGGGTGGTGGCTCCAGCCCTGCAGAAAGACGGGCAGTATTGCACAAGAAAAGCGCCGACTCCAGATGAGGAAGAGATTGATAGAGGTGAGTACAACTAACTTTTTCTCAAACCGTTGGAAGTCAAACATAAGGCGTTGGGGTAAAAATCAGCACGATGTGTAGCATTTGTGTTGCACGATTGCTACCAGGTGGGATATCGTTTGCATTTATATGAAATATTTTGTTTAACACTGTTTTAAAATACTCAATGCCACTGACCACCAGGGATTATTTTTTATTTTGTCTAACATTTTACTTTATCAGATGAAAAAAAAATCACAGATATTTTTTCTACTGTCGGGTAAAATTAGTAAAATTTATTTGCTTTTGTTTGGAGCTTTTGTGCTCAGAACCGAGTCTCATTTCAGAACTGAACACTGAGGAGAAGCATACTCCTGGCTTCGGTAGGGTTCCATACATCGCCAGACCACATCCGGAACAAATGAGTCACACAGGTCAGTCAGCAGCAAACATCATATGACCCTGCAAATTTTTCTTTGAATGCTCATTGTTTTATTTGTTTTCCAGCTTTCTTGGTGAAACTGAGGAAATACGTGCAATAGCGACACAGAGTGAATGTTTCAAATGATGCCATTGGAAAAAAAAAAAACCTGGTAAATAAAAAAATATGAATATTGAGAGAAGTTTGACTCTTTAAGTAGATAAAAAACCCCACAAAGACCTGAAAATGTTTTTTTATTTTAAACATTTCAGGTTTACAACATGTCACATCATCAGACAAACACACCAAATAAGGTCCCTTTGTGTAAATTTGTGCATAAATTTTTTATGACAAGTAATTGAATGAAAAGTATGTACAAAAATATAAATAAGTTAAATATTTTATAAATAAATATATAAATAAGTCAAACTTAAACAGCTTTCGTGAAGCCACGTCTATAGAAATACTTGAAAACAAACTAATGTTTCTATTCAATAAATAAAAGTTTTTGTGTTCGGTGAAAAGTGCATAGAGCTGTAACGATCAGACCTTCAGTTTTGCAGAAAAAGTGCACGTGAGTTAAAGATGCAAGACTGAACTTGTGAGCTGCGAAGGTTCTACATTTCATTGATCCAGTCCATGAAGGTCTCATAGGAGCTGTCGAAGGAGGACTCACAGGAAGTGTTGTTTCCTTACAAAGAGGAAAGACATGGAAAAGGAAAATGAGTGTTTAAGGAACAACACAAATAGAGGTTATAACAGTAAAAAAAAAAATTCAGACACAAAACTATATGTTTCTGCTAGTTCTAAATATGATTATTAAAGTTTCCATAGCAACACAGCAGATACATTGTGACAATAATGCATTTGAATACCCTGATTTTTCGCAAGCTCTTCCACTTAAAGATGATGAAGGGTTGTGAAATTTTCATCTTGATAAGTTTGTGTACATGTGTACATACATTTTTGTTCTTAGTTTTTGTACTTTTTTCAATCTGTAATGGGAAGCCAATTGAGACAATTGTTTTGGGATATTGGGCTACACAAATAAAACTTAAATGAACTGTGCAAAAAAACTGAAGATCACGATCTATCATTTTTTTTTTTTAAATTGACAGCTGAAAATACATATACCGTAATTTCACGGCTATAAGGCGCATATAAAAGTCTTAGATTTTCTTCAAAATTAGCGGTGCGCCTTTTTGTGCAGTGCGCCTTGTGTGTGAGAAAAAGCGGACCTAAAAGAAAAACGTGGTGCCCGCGAGGCGGACCTGAAAGAAAAGGCATGAGAATGTTAAAGAGTGAAGTGTGAGCGATGGATGATCGAAGGAGACCACAGTTTCACGAAGGGTGGAAGGCAGCGCTGGGCGAGTTACGCTACAGTTTGCCAATGGATTGTAGATGCATGGACTAACGTGTCTGCTGGTACTGTTATCCGAGCTTTCACAAAAGCTGGTATCCTTTCTGAGGAGCCGCACAGTACAGACAGTGACTTTGACAGCGAGGAGCAAAGTGGACCTGCTCTGTTGGATTTTGCGCAGCTGTTCAATTCCAAAACAGAGGATGACGGATTTGAATAAAGACTATTACTGGTAATGTGCTTGTTTATACTACTTAAATAAAGTACAACCAAACTCAGTTTTGCTCCCAATCTATTTTTTAATACGCACATTTGCATGCTTGCGTGTGTGTTGTTGTAAGGCGGTGTGTGACTGAGACTGCGCCTTTTCGTACGGTACGGTACATACACATGCATACAGCATAAATTTCAATTCTATTGGACATGTTAGTCCATCTTGATTCTGTTTATTCTGCTCAACTAGAGGCGCTTGTTTTATCGTAAGCTGCAAAACATCACTTCTCCACCATGTCCAATCAGAACGACTAAATACTAACATGGCCATGTCTAAACAATAATCAACACACGAATTTTAGACATCCGTCCACAGGGCTGGGAGGAGCTACCGGATAATTGCCAGTCTAATGAAAAAAAAAAAATCCACAGTTGGAGCGATTATCAGAAAACAGAAGCTAATCAAGACTGTTAATCTTCAGACTGAGGCTTCATGCAAGATCTCAGTGGGATCTCAATGAACCTAACAAGGTTAGGAATCAACCTAGACTGACACAAGAGGAGCTGGTCAAAGACTAAAAGGTATTAATGAGTTCCAGCAGGAATACTAAACAGAACCTCCAGATCACTGGGCAGAGGGTGGCTCAAGTTGAAGCAGTGAACTAGCACCCTTACAGGCTCAGTACCCACAAGCCTCAGTGAGACCAGACATGCCTGATCTAAAAGACTAGAGCATATTGTTTTTTTTTTTTTGTCTTTGTCCCCACGTGAGAGTTCTAGTTTTGCCTTTGTAATAAACAGGATAAATGACATTGTCCTTAAAGTTGTGTCCATGTGCAATGGCATCTACTATTGTCTCTGATTTTCTTTGGGTGTGTAGGGATACTTGTAGTTATCTAATCATAAACAGAACAAGGGGGAGCAGATGGGGCTCTGAAAACGATGAATGAACACAGCATAGAATTTTGTTAATTTCAACAAATTTCTAGCCAAACCGGTTCTCCCTAGTGCCTCGGTTCATTGTAATTTTACTTTGACAACCAGTCAGTGATTATTTGCTCACAATACCAGCGATGGAAAAACATCCTATCCAATCAGAGATGACATCATGACATTCGTTCTGTAGCTGACAAAGGAAGTCAACCATCCCCAAGATTGAGATTTTAAAGACAGTATTTACAACCGGATTCCAAAAAAGTTGGGACACTTTAGAAATTGTGAATAAAAACTGAATGCAATGATGTGGAGGTGCCAACTTCTAATATTTTATTCAGAATACAACATAAATCACAGGTCAATAGTTTAAACTGAGAAATTGTATGATATTAAGGAAAAATATGCTCATTCAAAATTTCATGGTGTCAACAAATCCCAAAAAAGTTGGGACAAGAACCTATTAGAGGCTGGAAAAAGTCATTTGAGCATACAACAAACACCTGGAAGACCAATCAGCACTAATCAGGTCAATTGGCAATATGATGGGTATAAAAAGTGCTTCTCAGATTGGCAGTGTCTCTCAGAAGCCAAGATGGGTAGAGGATCACCAACTCCCACAATGTTGCGTAAAAAGATAGTGGAACAGTATCAGAGAGGTGTTACCCAGCGAAAAATTGCAAAGAGTTTGCAGTTGTCATCATCAACTGTGAATAATATCATCAGAAGATTCAGAGAATCTGGAAAAATCTCTGTGCGTAAAGGTCAAGGCCGGAGAACCATACTGAATGCCCGTGATCTCCGGGCCCTTAAACGACACTGCATCAAAAACAGGAGTGCTACTGTGAAGGAAATCACAGCATGGGCTCAGGAGTACTTCCAGAAACCATTGTCAGTGAACACAATCCACCGTGCCATCCGCCGTTGCCAGCTGAAACTCTATTCTGCAAAGAAGAAGCCATTTCTAACAAAGATCCACAAGCGAAGACGTTTTCACTGGGCCAGGAGTCATTTAAAATGGAGTGTGGCAAAATGGAAGACTGTTCTGTGGTCAGACGAATCACGTTTTGAGGTTCTTTTTGGAAATCTGGGGCGCCATGTCATCAGGACCAAAGAGGACAGTGACAACCCAAGTTGCTATCAACGCTCTGTTCAGAAGCCTGCATCTCTGATGGTATGGGGTTGCATGAATGCGTGTGGCATGGGCAGCTTGCACATCTGGAAAGGCACCATCAATGCAGAAAAATATATTCAGGTTCTAGAGCAACATATGCTCCCATCCAAACGTCGTCTCTTTCATGGAAGACCCTGCATTTTTCAACAAGATAATGCCAGACCACATTCTGCATCAATCACAACATCATGGCTGCGTGGGAGAAGGATTCGGGTACTGACCTGGCCAGCCAACAGTCCAGATCTTTCACCTATAGAAAACATTTGGCGCATCATTAAGAGGAAGGTCAGACAAAGAAGACCCAAGACGATTGAACACTTAGAGGCCTGTATTAGACAAGAATGGGAGAACATTCCTACGTCTACACTTGAGAAGCTGGTCTCCTCAATGCCCAGACGTCTGTTGAGTGTTCTAAGAAGAAGGGGGGGTGTCACACAGTGGTGAAAATGGCCTTGTCCCAACTTTTTTGGGATTTGTTGACACCATGAAATTTTGAATGAGTATATTTTTCCTTAATATCATACAATTTCTCAGTTTAAACTATTGACCTGTGATTTATGTTGTATTCTGAATAAAATATTAGAAGTTGGCACCTCCACATCATTGCATTCAGTTTTTATTCACAATTTCTAAAGCGTCCCAACTTTTTCGGAATCCGGTTTGTAGAAAGTTCACTCAGCGGAAGACGTGGCTGCCCTGCTACAGATGAAAACATGTTTGCTTTTACTCTTACATTAATAAAATTTTAGTCAATAGACTTAATTATTAGTACAAGCTTTTAAATTGCAGCTTTGACTGAAATCCAGCTGCCCTCCTGTCCAAGCAGCATGTTTTTTTTTTCCATACCTTTATTTTTAACTCTGTTAAAAGAGAAAATCGCCAGCCGTTCAGGGGAATGTTGGTGCTTGTGTGCAGTGTATCTGTGAGAGATTATTTTTGAATGTGTGCTTGCTTTAGATCCTCTGTTTAATAATTTGGATTTTAATTCTGACGTATATTTTTAATGTTTTGCTAAGCATCTTGTGTAACTTTATGTTTTCAAAATGCTTTATAAATAAGTTTGATCCACAAAGACAATTACAACCAGCTTGTATTGACAGATGTTCAGACAGGTGGAGGTAAACTGCATTGTGGCTTTAGTGAATACTTTCTCTAAACCAACTGTTGCTTGTCGAAAAGCAGTTTTGAGAACGCCATGAAGACTAAAATATTTTTTTTTGTAATTCTTAGCTGCATTTATCTTTTTGACAAAACTGCCAGATAAAACAAGTCGATGAAGTCTCGCAGAAATTCAGTTGATCCCATTAATGCCGGCTGCTGTAGCATTTAGACGCTGTGTTTCTGAACAAGCGTATTGTGTGAAGGACCTCAAAGCAGGGCAGCTGCTTCTCCGCACCCAGAAGATTTAGGGCGGGGTAGTTCGGACTTCAGGTTACGACAGCTCCTTGTTGAGGTCTTCCAAGCACATCCTAATAGTAGAAGACCCCAAGGAAGACTCAGGACACATTTGGAAGAGCTACACCTCACACATGGTCTAGGATCTTCTTGGAATCCTTTCTAATAAGCTGGAAGAAATGGGTGAGGAGAGGGAAGTCTTGATTTATCTGCTAAATTTGGGCATACACTGCGATGTGTATCGCAGACGCTGCGATTCAGCCCAAATTTAGCCCAGTTTTAGGTCGCATGACAATTTAAGATCTAGCCCAATTCCAGATTAATCGTATATATCTGTGTCTCTCTTGGAGTATGTTTTCGCTCCCGACCAGTAATTATGCGGTAGGATGAGTTTCTGGCATGTCCAGAATTTTGTGGTCACTCCCAGCTCTATTCTCCCGATCAGTTGGTTCTGACATCATTACATTACACAGAAATCAAATTATGAAACTGTAACAATCTCTACACAGATGGACAGAGCATGGAGGCAAAACTTGTGGAATGAGATCCGTTCAATTTTGCTGGTAATAGTGTGAGTGGTTCAATCGCAGCAGACTATCAGATGCTGCGATTGCGTAAGCGGAACAGTGTGGGTGATGGTTTGATTTGGAAAGTTTTGAAATTGTACTGCGTTTACCCAGCTTTAGGATGCTGCGCTTATCCTGCACAGCCCTCTGCAATCTTCTGATTTAGGAATTAAACTTTCCTTTTCCTGTCATTTAACTGCTGTTATTGCTAGGGCTACCTTTCGTCTCACTACTATCAAACAACTACCGTCAACAAAGGAATTTACGTACTTGGCATGTCTTCAGGGTAGAAGTGGTACGAGTGCTGGGCCTTGCTAGTCCCTGCCGCAGTCATGTAGGAGCTGGCAGCTGGGGTGGTGTCCAGGTCGATGGCTGGGGTCAGCGAGCATAAACAATTGCTTTCAGGGCTGTTTGCAGAGGGATTTCTGACGGTGGAAGAAGAACCGGGGCAATGATTTGCCTTTTTGCTATAGGTGCACAAGGAGCAGGGCAGCGGGGACGCAGAAGGTCCACGTGGCACAAGGATTTCTTTCTCAAAGCTGTACCGCCGCTGGGCACCGCTGTGGTGGCAGGGACGCCGACGTTTCCACAAAAGGTGAGAGGAAGCAATGGCCATCACCTAAAGAAAAGCACAGACTCACACATCAGGGATGAAACATCTCTCATAGAACAGTAGGGCTGCCTGAACTATAAACATTGATTTATTGCAATATTAACTGATCATATCGCAAAAAGCCACAATTTTTCTCTAAATTTTTTACTCCCTCTCTGCCAGACGTCTTTATGGTCACGCTAAGTGACCAACTGGTTGGTCATGCAGTTCAAAACTAGCCAAACAACTTTGTTGTAGCAGGATTGGGGGCGCAACCAGAATGTTTAACTAGCATGTTAGTCTGCAAATATTTTATTTTGTTTTATTTCTACAGTAGAATTCTTGTGATAGTAGCATAAGATTTCTAAAGGCTCAGCCTTTGTAACCAAGTGAACCAAATAAAAAAAATTCAGTCTAATCCGAGAGACCTCCTTTTAATAGTTTACCGATTAGAACAAGAATAAGCCACAAAGTGGTCCAGAATCCTATCTTCCACTGCAGTGTTTTTGTTCAGATGGCAGCAGCATTTCTCTTTCCGCAGCGGTCAATATGAAGTCTATCCTTTATGTGTCACACCCAATCACCAAATAATTGTTCATTTTTCTGAAAATCTGTGATACAAACAAGAGTACAAAAACATAACTGATCAACCTGAACCAAAACCAGGTTTCTGAGCAGGAACAGAAAAGTGACAAATATTATATAAGGATATATTTGCTGTTACTTTATGGATTAAATTCAGACGTTCTGAATCACTACAGACCCCATAGACCCAAAAAAGGCACATAAAATACAAGCTGCCATTAACTTAATGTGTCCCTTTAAAATATAGGAACTAGGCCACATATACTGAGAATTCCATTTATAAGAAGTTATTTTTTCTTATTTTAAAACACGATAGCTCAGACTACCTGAGGAATATATATTTTTAAAACATTGTTAAAACTGCTGTAAGGATTTTTTAATAAAGTTTCTGTTTCATATTTAATATTTTCCATGCTGTTTTCTGGACGACATAAAAAGTAAGATAAAAAAATATACATTTTTCACATTTTTAATTGTATCCATGATCTCATTCTTTCAGTCACCACCTACAGTGATGAGTTTGAGCTTCCTCTGCAGAGTGGCTGGGCTCTCACTCTGAGATCGGGTGAGGAGCTCTGCCATCCGGTATGAGCTCAGTGTCGAGCTGCTCCTCCTCCAGGTCGAGAGAAGCCAGATGGGATGGTTCGGGCATCTGGTCAGGATTCTCCCGAGCGCCTCGCAGGTGCGGTGTTTCCGGCACGTCCCACCGAGAGGTGACCAAGAGATAGACCCCGGACCCGCTGGAGAGACTATATCTCACAGCTGGCCGGGGAACGACTTGGGATCTTTCAGGGTGAGCTGGAGGATGCAGCCGGGGTGAGAGAAGCCTGGGCTTCCCGTCTGAGGCTTTTGCCCCTGCGACTCGGCTCCGGATTAGCAGAAGACGACTGAACGGAACCTCTTTAATTGTTCCATTTTTGTTATTGATTTAATGCAATTTGGGTTTCTTTAATTTAATAATACTTTAAAATTTCATAAGAGTGCAGTGGATTCATTTAAATAGTTAAAATGTTTGTGTTAAATTGGGACTTCATTTATTGATTGGGCAATACTGTAGCTCATTGATAGAACGTTCGCCCTTGGACTAGAAGTCCACTGAGCTCATGTCCTGATGTCCTTGGGGAAGTCACCTAACCCCTGTTTCTCCCACCATTGGCACCGTCGTCGCAGCCTGCTGCGGTGTAATGCAGCACACAAATATTTCTTCTTCTAATTCATTCCTAGATATTACTGTTATACGTACCTCATAGTTTAAATATTAAAACAAGTTGGACAAATTCACTTTCGTTACAAAAATGTAACATTAAACATCAAATTGGTATTGCAATATCAATTAAAAACAGCAACTTGATTATTTTCTTACTACTGTGCAACCTAACTTTGCAGTAATTATAAAAGATAGCTGATCTTTAGAACAGGGGCGTCAAACTCTGGTCCTGGAGGGCTGTTCTCCTGAAGGTTTTCCGTGTGTGTGAACACAAGTTTCAGAACACCGACCCTCCACGTTGGGAGTTGGACACCCCTGTTTTAGTTGATTTAACTTATACAGACCTCCTCACAGCAGCGCTTACTAACTGCGGCTCTGTAGTTAATGCGAGCCCACAGCATGTCTCGCTGTTTGAGGAAGCGAGGAAAATGTCTCCTCCAGTTTTTTCCAAGAGCCCACGGGAAAATTTCATACTTGTTCTCCTCCTCGTCCTCCTCCATGGTATTGGCAAGATAACTATTGATGGAAAACAGAAGCTTGAATTTGGATTAAGCAAAAATGCAAAAATAAAAGCTAGCTTCTTTGGAAAAAAAGGCAAGATAAAATGTGGATTTTTTTTTTTTATCATGTTGGAAACAATTTGTTATTTTTCAGTTGATTTAAAGTTCCAGAATGAAACAGACAAAAAAATCTACAAAGTGGTCTAATCATAAAACAAACAGCAGCTATATAACGAATAACAAAAATATAACAAAAACGTAGACACAAATCTCTTGACTTACAGTGCAATGAAAAAGTTTTGTCTGGTGTATTCGTCCAGAGAAAAACGAGCCCGTTTGAAGTACACAAAGGTCATGGCCAAAAGATACTAATGAAAAAGAGAAAATAAAACAGTCACAACAAATATAGCTTTACAAAGTTTATTCCAGTCACACATTTCAAACCTTGTACCTTGTCTGTTATTTTGTAGCAGCAATCCATTCTCAAAAAGTCCTGCATCAAATCGTGTTCTGAAATGTGGACAAAATAAATGATCATTTTAACATTTATTATTGCTGTCTTTAATGTGACATGTAAGACAAAGCAAGTTTATTTGCATAGTAGAATGCATACACAAAGCAATTCAAAATGCTTTACAAAACAGAAAAAAATATTAAAATTACAAAAGATAAAAAAAAAAAAAGTAATTAATATTCAGTCAAATGCATGACTAAACAAAACTGATTTCAGCCTAGATTTGAACATTGTCACAGAGCGATGTACGGTAGCCTCACAGCGAGAAGGTCGGAGTTAGAGTCCTGAGTTGGACGAGGCTTAAAACACTGGCCTTTTGGTGTGGAGTTTACATGTTCTACCTGTGTATGTGAGGGTTTTGTTTTCTCCAGGTACTCCGGTTTCCTTCCCCTCTCCAAAATCATGTGTGTTAGGTCAATTGGCCACTATAACGTCCCTAGGAATGAGTGTGTGTGTGTGGATGGTTGTGGGTTTGTGGCCCTGGAGCAGACTGGGAACCTGTTTGGGGTGTACCCTGCCTCTCGTCTGAAATCACCCGGGATAACCCCCGGCATCCCCATGACCCCGTTAAGGATAAGCAGTTTAGAAGACAAAACAGCAGAGGCTTATCTCAGAAAGTTTGTCCCAGACTTTTGCTACGTAATAATTAAATGGCGTGGTGCTCCTTCTTTTTGTTGTACAAATCCATAAATTTGATGAGCTACATCATTTACCTACCAAAAATCTCAAAGTAGGCATCCATTTCCTGCCACTGAATGATGATGCTTGGGCTCGTGAGCCTTCTGAATCTCGGCTCTCTCTGCCAAGACTGGACCTTCTGTATGGAGCGTTCGGTCTCTTCCTTACTGGCTCGGTTATTAGACGTGTTAGGTCTTCTGACCTGACGGACGTTTTTACGTTTGACCCTCAGAGATGAAGATGGGGGAGTCTTCATCCTGGATAATGATGCTATTTGAAATAAAAAAAAAAGAAGATTCATTTTATTATTCTTGTAAAATGACTGGATCTGACTGAATTTTGCAGAAACTATTACTTTGTATATGATTTCATTGTTTCTTTATTAATGATTATAGTAAAGTAGATAAACATGTTTTTACAACATAAACCATTAAAAAAACCCTAATTATGATCATTTTACTACCTCTTAAGTACTGAACATATAAAAAAGTATTGCACAAATAATAAAAAAAACAATTATTAAAAAATAAAAAATTAAGTTAAAAAAAATTTAAGTTTAGTCGCAAAATAAGTGTATGAAAAAAAAAAGGTAATAAAATTGTAATTAAACATTTTACCCTCATTTTAATCGTAAAAACTCATAACAGAAAATTTTATTACAATTTAGACATTATTTTAAACGTATTTTTTAACAAAAAAAAGCTTTTTTTGACGCGAAAAGAACGCGTAGCGACGCTAGCTTACAAGCTAACAGAAAGTAAACTCTGTGACGCAAGCTTCAGTTCTTTTGATTTTGCGGGAAATGTTAAAAAAAAGGAGAATAAATTGAATTCATCTTCATTTTTTTGCTGAAAAATGAGGTTAAAATGTTAAAGGTTGAAACAAACCAGTTCGAAAGTTAGTGCCAAACAAATGTGTTGTTTCAGAATGTTAATAACAACGCACGCGCACTCAGCATGTTAACTTTTAATTCTGTATCAAGGTAGTATAAAAACTAAGTAATTAAAAAAATTATTAATGTAAAATAAAGTTGTTGTTTTTTTGTTTTTTTTTAAATATCATAAGATGGTTTGAACAGCTTGTCAACACTCTCTATCTACAGACAAATTAACACAATATCCACTAATGTACTTGACTGTTTTAAAAATGATTCAATAAGTAAGTGTATTTATCAGATAAGTCTTAGGGTACTACTACCTGGAGTCAGTGGTGGAACGTAACGAAGTAAATGTACTTCGTTACTGTACTTAAGTAAAAAAAAATGTGTATCTGTACTTTACTTAAGTAAAATTTGAGGCCAGTACTTTTACTTCACTACTTTTTAGAGCAAATATCTGTACTTTTACTTCGCTACTTTTTAAAAGTGTGTTTTACATTTTTTGTTACATTTTCGTTCAGGAATTTGAAAAATACACAGGTTTTTTGGCGCATCTTGAAGCCGCATCGCCAAAATCAAAAGAAGCAGTTGATCGGGAGAAGAAGTCATGAATCGAGAAACATTTTCCGCATTCATTCAGCGCCAAAAACCCAGAGGTGTCAAAAGTACCAACATTTCCTACTCAAGTAGAAGTATAAATACCGAGTTAAAAAACTACTTTAGTAAAAGTAGAAGTATCAACTCAAGTTTTCTACTTAAGTAAAAGTAAAAAGTAACCTATTTTAAAACTACTTAAAGTAAAAAAAGTAAAAGTAATTTTCAGAAAAAAAGGAATATTGTTAACAAAAGCGTATAAACATATTTTTTAACTATTATCACATGCTTTAAAGAGCAGAAAATGTGATAATAAATGAAAGTGTTTTGGTGAAGCTTTTATGGCTCCGTGAAGTTGGCCCCTCTTAAAAAAAAAATATAAACAAAAATAAACAAAAAATATGTCAATCGTTTGTGCTGCGTTTGTGCTGTTTTGTGCTGTAAAAATTTTCGTTTGTGCCGTTTTATTTTTATAGATATTAACGATTCTTTTATAGGTCAATCTGAGGTCATCCAGCCCCTCACATTGCTTAAAAATGCAAGAAAACTCTTAAAAATGGTGTCAATCGTTTGTGCTACGTTTGTGCTGTTTTGTGCTGTAAAAATTTTTGTTTGTGCTGCTTTCCTTTTCTTTAATTTAAAGAAATAAAATTTGAACGATGACGTCATCAAGCCCCTCCTTCTCCCTAAAAATGCGAGACAACTCTTAAAAATGGTGTCAATCGTTTGTGCTACGTTTGTGCTGTTTTGTGCTGTAAAAATTTTTGTTTGTGCTGCTTTCCTTTTTTTTAATTTAAAGAAATAAGATTTGGATGATGACGTCATCCAGCCCCTCCTTCTCCCTAAAAATGCGAGAAAACTTATACAATTGGCAGAAATTGTTTGTGCTATTATGATTTCAATAATAAGAATAAAACAAAAACTGGTAAATAATTTACTTTATGACAGCTCGTAGGCTACTGCAAAATCTGTCGAATGAAGTATAAGCCGGGCATTTGTAAATTCGACACAGATGTTCAGTTATACCACCAATAGTAAAAAAAACTATGATCAAATCTTGACGCAAACAATATGCCAACTGCGGATATGCCAATGTTTTCAGAAAGCAGATAATTAATGTATACATTTTCCCTAATCATTGTTATACAGTAGTTGTAAATTTGCGCCCTATAATAAAAAAAAGGGAATAACAGAAGCCAAAGATTACCAAAAGTTATGCAAAAAGGTCCTGTCTCCTTTCGTGCGTTTAATTATTCTTATGCAGCAGTTAAATGGCTACTAACGTCAGTGCCGTAAGTGTAACTGTGTCTATTGTAACTTGGAAAAAAAAGTGTCTACAGTATATAATTTGAAATAGTTTACCTATATAATAATAATAATAATAAAATAATGAATTACTCTATTCATCCCTCACCGGGGAAATTTGTTTGCTGCACTCCTTACACCGCAGCAGGCTGCCCTTCAACGGCGCCAATGGTGGGAGAAGCGGGGGTGAGGTGTCTTCTCCAAGGACCCTAGACGTGCTCTCCGTGGGACGCAAACCCGCGATCTTCCGGTCCGCGGGCGAGCGCTCTAACCACGCGGCCACCGTCTCCACCATATGCTTCCCCAACAACAAACCCTGGATCACCTGTGACCTAAAGACTCTCCTTAACAGGAAGAAAGCAGCCTTCAGGTTCGGAGACCGGGAGGAGCTGAAGATGGTGCAGCATCAACTCCGAGACCAGCTGAGGAAGGGAAATATATAGGAAGAAGCTGGAATCCAAACTACAGCAGGACAACATGAGGGCGGTGTGGTCCGAAATGAAAAAGATCACTGGATATGGGGGAAGAAGCAGACCCACTAGTGGTGGCAAAGATAGAGCTAATGACTTTAATACCTTCTTTAATAGGTTTAGCTCTACGAATGCCTCTTCTTCTACCTCTACCTCTTCTTCCCTACCTTCACCACACCTGCTACCAGCGTCTGCTCCTTCTCAGCTATTCAATGGACTAGTACCTGACCCCTCCCCACCCAACCATTTGACTGTGACCACCTTTCAGGTGAAGAAACAGCTGGAGAGGCTAAACCAGCACAAAGCAGCCGGCCCGGATGGCATCAGCCCCTGTACCCTGAGGACCTGTGCGCTCCAGCTGTGTGGGGTTCTCCAGCACCTCTTCAACCTGAGCCTCAGGCTGGAGAGGGTTCCGCTTCTCTGGAAGACATCCTGCCTGGTCCCTGTACCCAAGAAACCATCTTCATCTCACCTCAAGGATTTCCGTCCAGTTGCCCTTACATCTCATGTGATGAAGGTGCTGGAGAGGCTGGTGTTAGCTCACATGAGACCGCTGGTGAACTCCTCTCTGGACCCCCTGCAGTTTGCCTACCGGCCACGCCATTGTACACTTCAGACTTCCAGCACAACTCCGATTCATGCCACCTACAGAAATTCTCTGATGACTCTGCAGTTGTAGGGTGTGTAAGTGGTGGGCAGGAGAAGGAGTACAGGAGAGTGGTGGATGGATTTGTGGTGTGGGCAGGAGAGAATCACTTGCTCCTCAATGTAGACAAGACCAGGGAGATGGTGATTGACTTCCGGAAGAGGAGGACTGCTTTGCAGTCGCTCTGCATTCTGGGTAGAGATGTGGAGGTGGTGGAGGAGTACAAATACCTTGGAGTGACCATCGACAGCAGACTGAGCTGGAGGAGCAACAGTACTGCTGTGTACAAGAAGACTTGCAGCCGACTTTACTTTCTAAGGAAGCTGAGGTCCTTCAATGTGTGCGGCACGATCCTGGAGACCTTCTATCAGTCTGTGGTGGCCAGCACCTTGTTCTTCTCTGTCATCTGCTGGGGGATGCCAGTGACACCAACAGACTGAATAAACTAATCAGACTGGCTGGCTCTGTCATTGGCAGCAAACAGGACTCACTTGAGGCAGTGGTAGAGAGGAGGTCACTGAACAAACTTTTATCCATCATGGAAAACCATGACCATCCTCTCTACCCACTCCTGGACGAACAGCGAAGCTCCTTCTCCAAGAGGCTCAGACAGCTCCGCTCGAGAACATCTCGATACCGGAGGTCTTTCTTTCCGTACGTGATCAGGCTCTACAATGACTCACTTAGCAGATAGGAAGTTGTTGCTGTGACACACAAATTTCCCACGTGTGGGATCATTAAAGTATATTCTAATATATAACATTTCTTGCTTAAATTTGAGTTGCAACCGAAGAAATAAAACAAAACAAACATTGAGCTCATTTTCAAACTGTAGCATAATTTACATTTGCCTACGGAAATATAACAATAAATGTCATAAATTGAATAGGAGCAAATTAAGACAGATGACCGGAAGTAGCCTACGAGCTGTCGTAAAGTAAATTATTTACCGGTTTTTGTTTTATTCTTATTATTAAAATCATAATGGCACAAACAATTTCTGCCAATTTGATAAGTTTTCTCGCATTTTTAGGGAGAAGGAGGGGCTGGATGACGTCATCATCCAAATCTTATTTCTTTAAATTAAAAAAAAGGAAAGCAGCACAAACAAAAATTTTTACAGCACAAAACAGCACAAACGTAGCACAAACGATTGACACCATTTTTAAGAGTTTTCTCGCATTTTTAGGGAGAAGGAGGGGCTTGATGACGTCATCGTTCAAATTTTATTTCTTTAAATTAAAGAAAAGGAAAGCAGCACAAACAAAATTTTTTACAGCACAAAACAGCACAAACGTAGCACAAACGATTGACACCATTTTTAAGAGTTTTCTTGCATTTTTAAGCAATGTGAGGGGCTGGATGACCTCAGATTGACCTATGAAAGAATCGTTAATATCTACAAAAATAAAACGGCACAAACGAAAATTTTTACAGCACAAAACAGCACAAACGTAGCACAAACGATTGACACCATTTTTAAGAGTTGTCTCGCATTTTTAGGGAGAAGGAGGGGCTTGATGACGTCATCGTTCAAATTTTATTTCTTTAAATTAAAGAAAAGGAAAGCAGCACAAACAAAAATTTTTACAGCACAAAACAGCACAAACGTAGCACAAACGATTGACACCATTTTTAAGAGTTTTCTTGCATTTTTAAGCAATGTGAGGGGCTGGATGACCTCAGATTGACCTATAAAAGAATCGTTAATATCTACAAAAATAAAACGGCACAAACAAAAATTTTTACAGCACAAAACAGCACAAACGCAGCACAAACGATTGACATATTTTTTGTGTATTTTTGTTTATATTTTTTTTTTAAGAGGGGCCAACTTCACGGAGCTAAACTTTATGAATCAGAAACATTTATTTCTTAATAATGGAACCAGCGCATGGAACCAGCGTTGCCAGGTGGGAGATGCTGGATTATCGTACTAATGACGTAAAATTATCGTATTTTACAAAAAATATCGTACACCTAGGAAAACCACGCCCATTGACAAAATAACACCCTTAACATGCACTCGTAAGGCAGTGGGAGTGAAGGAAACACACAGGAGGCAAAATCCTTGGATTCTTTTTCTAAAATTTTAAGAACTGTAAAAATAAAAAAATAACCAGGGAAATAAGATTTTAAGAAACCCAGAAAGAAACCAGTAGGGGCGGGACTTAGGAGACGGTATATATAAATTTATATATATACATATCTACATATATATGTGTACATATAAGGTTTTTTTAATGTTAACCCAAACATCTACATGATACAAAATCTAAGCGATGTGTAGTTTTAATCTCCTCAGTCAGTCTTTATAAACTAATCAATAACATTTTGGATGCTTTTAAGCACAAATACTTCATCCACTACTATTTATGGATTAATCAGTTCAATCAGCTTTGTTTATGAAGATAAAATAGTGCATCACAGGTCAAAGTTATTTTTATAAAAATACCATCTACAACATTTTCAGCAAAGACGTTTACAATAACCTAAGACTGAAAATAATAATAATAATAAAACATTTCTTTGCTGTTGTTTTTTTTTTTTTTTAAAAACTGATAATTCATTCAAAGTTCAGTGTTGCAGCATCAGAAACACTTTGATTTCCGAGCCCGCAACAAGTCTCCAACACGGAAATTGACGTCCTTGCTCTTTAAAAGTTTGTGGGCGGTGCTGCTCGCCCCAAAGTAATGATTGACTGGACCTTTCAGCCAATCATCATCTGTTTCTTTGTTTGATGCATTCAGGGTTCATAAAAAAAAAAAAATTCCGACAAACAGTCGCGGCTTTATAACGGTGACAAAATGGAGAAAGTAGCGACTAGTTTTGATAAAATTAACGAAGTAAAAGTACAGATAATTGCATAAAAAAGTAGTGAGTAAAAGTAAAAAGTAGACAAAAAAATAATTACTTCGTTAAAGTAAAGATAACGAGATTTTCTACTTGAGTAAGGTAACGAAGTAGTCTTACTTCGTTACTTGACACCTCTGCAAAAACCTAACATCAAATATAGTACAAATTAAAAAGAGTCAGAAGATCATTGTTTATTGTGTTTACTTCTAAATAAAAAGTTGAGCCATCATTACACAGAGCAGGGGCGGATCTAGAATTTTCCAAAGGGGGGGTGGGGCTTTGACAAAGCCAGGGGCCCCCCTTCCAAAATATTTTAAAAAATAAGTGTCATTTTCCTCCATTTTGGCAGCCCATTCACTGGCCCTTCTAGGTGATAGCTTGACTTGTCCCCTTTCCTTTTATTTTATTTATTTATTTATTTTTTTGTGGACCAAAAGAGTGGTGGGAGAGGGGGGGTAACACCCCTGCAGAGTATTTATCCTGGTTACCATGGTGACACCCTATAGCACAAAAAATAACATTTGAATTATGATCGAATAGTTTTACTTTTTATTTAAAAAGTACAATTTACACCATATACTTTTGTACTTTTACTTAAGTAGATTTTTGTATTGGTACTTTTACTTAAGTAAATTTTTTATTGGTACTTTTACTTAAGTAAAAGTATAGATAATTAGGCAAAAAATTTACTTAAGTACAAAAAGTGAGTACTTCATCCACCACTGCCTGGAGTACAAGACAGTGGTCACTGACTGATTGGTATGAACTCAATCACCTTACCACCAATGCCAGAAAGACAAACGAGAAAATGATAATAATGCATTATACTTATATCACGCTTTTTAGGACACTCAAAGATGCTTCACATATGCATTATTCATTCCCTCCATACTAGGTTACGGTAAGCTACCGTTGTAGCTACTGCTGCCCTGGAGGAGGTTTACAAAAGCAATCGATCACTCTGACCATAACCAATCACACACCAGTGCCAGAACAAGTTCCTAGTCTCTGATGTTTTTCACTGACATGGCAATAAAAGCATTCTGATTCTGATTCTGATCAGATAAAGACTAGGCAAAGTGGCTGAAATGTCTTGCCGAAAGACACAGCACCAATTTTTCTAAATGGCCATCTCACTGTGGCACCTGGGGATCCAACGGTCTCCCATCGAAGTACTGCCCAGGCCCAGCCTGCTTAGCTTTTGAGGACTGACTGGACCAGGCATTGACAAGTTGGTATTGCCATGGTGATGGTGATTGAGTCCCGGAAAAAGGCCACTGACCCCACTAGTGAACATCCATGGACTAGACATTGAAAGAATGGATGTCTACAGATACCTGGTGTTCACATTGACAAGTTGGACTGCTCAGATAACAGTTGTGTGTCCCATACCAACTGTCAAAATCCAATCAGCAAAACTCAAGGTACAACAGAGGTAACCCAAACTAATCCATACCTAAAATATAATAAAACCCCACAACAGGTTGACACTAGTTCTAATAGAAAATGTGTTATAATTTGTTACAACATAGGTTCTGTCAAACACTGAAAATAAAATGAGTCTGTGTTACCTTTACTAAAAAACAAAATAAAAATCAGGTAAAAACTAAATGTAATCGAAAAGAGTGAGTAAAATGTCAACCCACACTTCCTCTCGAGTTTCGTCTCCGTTTAACTTTTCCATCCAAGTGTTGTCACACTAATCATATTTGACCCCTAAATGGCTCTGAGCATATTGGCTCAGAAAACATTTCACATGTTAAATTTTGAAATTAACATTCTTTCACATGTTAAACATTTCACTCTTAACAATTATGCAACCTGGTTGGAAAAAAACAGTGACACAAACAATTGTAGTTTAACAAGTATAAACAGTATAAATACGTAATTTCTCTAAGACAAAAGTTTTTTTTCTCGTAATGAGATATCTGTCATGGAATAAACAATTGTTCGATTTTAACAAGGAACTGATGCACCTGAATTAAATTCAATAAATCTTTATAATTATTGGGGCTATAACTCTTTGGTCAGGTGCTCCAGATATGTCGCATAAGAAGGCAGTCCTGCGTTAAAGGGCCCATCTCATGCAAAATCGACTTTCCAGAGTTTTCTACCTTGTAAGAGTGATGTCCGGGCCTTGTATATGTCACCAAAGGGGTTTCTAGATTGATTTCGCCCGTTTTTCACAAATTGCTGTGGATTTCTGGTACGCTCAGACAAAACAACGAATGAGCAGATGTCTAAAGTATGACGCATTTGACACGCCCCCCTCCGTAGCAAACCCTCCCTCCTCACCACCCGCCCGCCCGCCCTCCTCACTCCACTAATCTACGAGCATTTTGTAATACTTTACCAATCAGTAACATTCATCCCATGCCGCCGCGGTGCTTGTGCTTCATGCACCTCAAAATCCTTGTCGGATTCTGGATCCAAAATGTAGGGCTGAACATGATGAATCGACATGATAAAATCTTATTTCAGACGCTACCAAACCGCTACGCACGGGTTTACGCCTGCCTTCCCCCTCCCGCTCAGAGATGGGCGGAGGAATAGCGGCTCAGTGAGAGCAGAGGGCGGAGCTTGTACTTTCTGAGGACGGGCGGGATGACCAATACCCGGCCTTTCATAGTTCCGGGTCTGTGACTGCGCTCCACCAAATCAATATATTTTCATAACTATCGTGTAATGCATGTTGCAAACCCCACATTTTACGTGTGTATGTGCATAGGATACAATGTGAAAAAAGTTATTTTGCATGAGATGGGCCCTTTAACCTGGCCTGTGTCTCACAGCAGGCCCGAGATCCTTCAAGGTGAGCTGGAATAAATAATAAATAAATGAATTACTCTATTCATCCCTCACCGGGGAAATTTGTGTGCTGCACTCCTTACACCGCAGCAGGCTGCGCCAATGGTGGGAGAAGCGGGGGTTAGGTGTCTTCTCCAAGGACCCTAGACGGTGGTCTCAGTGGGAATCAAACCCGCGACCTTCCGGTTCGCAGGCAAGCGCTCTAGCGCTAATCTCCCGTCTCCCATCATATGTGGTGGGAATATGTGGTAAAGATGAAGAAATTCTGGGATGCAATAGGTGCTGTCCCTGCGAATGGAACCGGTGATAGCAGAAGACTTAAGAGTTCTCCCTTCAGAGATCCCAAAAGTAAAATGACTAAATTAATGTTTAACCATGAGCAGAATACGTACTTTCTTCAGGCAAAAAAAGTGTTTGAGAATAGAGGGGGGTCTAAACTGCCCCAGCAAGTAGTTCGTTTCCATCACATTGGGTTTGTTGTTTCAAAAAAGTGATTCCAGATGTAGAACGTAAAGAAATTTAAATAATGAAAAACAACACTTTTGAGTATAGTGAAAGTAGTATATCATCACAATTTGTTGTATGAGGCATTTTCCTTCCTTTTGCCCGGAGCCTATTAGTAAGATATTGTTTTCCATGCTATAAAAAGGCACCCCAAGCCAGCCCTCATTTCCTAAATGAGATTATGTTCTTACAAGTAGGTGAGTTTTATTTGCTTTAACGTGCCATATGCGCAGGCAGAGGAGTGCACTGAAAGCCTCACTAATCCTCTCAGCTGTGTGTCCCTTGTAAGTCACAGAAGGATGTACGCACGCAAGTAGAAAACATGAATTGTTTTGCCAGCCAATCTGTGGATTTATCGAACAAATCTGACACAAATGGAGGCAATTTATAAAATGGATTTTTACATATTTCGTTTTGAGAGTTTCCCTCTGGAAATGGATCTTGGCGTCAACAACCTTGGTCATTTGAAAATGACGGACACAGCAGGTGGCTAAGAATTTCAGCTGTTTTGTCTTTTACTTTTTTGTCTCTTTTGATGTTTTTGTCTCAGAGAACTAAAAAAAAAGCTTGAACTGGAAAGTACTAAAGATGGGCTGTTCACCATCTAAAGGTAATTTTGCTGTTCTTGGTTCAATGAGGAAAGGGAGAATGTTACCAGCTGCCCCCATACAAAGTCTCAAAGTAGATGGAGATGGTCAAAATTTAGCTGGTGCCACCAATGGGGATGTAAAGAACAAGATAGAAACTGCACATTGCCAGGTATTTCAGAGAGAGACACAAATGACACCACAAAAAAAGAGAAATGTACACGAGCAAGTCACAATGGAAGCAGTGAGTATGAATAAAGTGGAGATTCAATCAATGGATAATGGGACTGCATCACAGAGAAAAGACAAAAATCTTGAAACGCAAGATTTCTTAGACAAAAAGTCAAACAAGAAAACAAAGAAAAATGCCAAAGCTGTGAAAGGTCCAAAAAAGAAAGAAAAGGACAAAGATAAAGACAAAGATTTCACAGATCAAAAAGTTGACTTTCCCGAACCTCTGGTGAAAGCTCATCAAGCTGCTTATGCGTTTTTGAATCCAAGCATTAACAAATATGATGATCTTCTTGGACTATTGGAAGAAGCCACCCAAACTCAAGTGCATGTTCAGCCAATGGTGGCCTTCATGGCTTTACGCTACGAAGAACTCATTCAAGGATTGGAAGAGATGGCAGATGAAGGGGAAAAAGTTCTCAGAGAAAATGGAGAAAATCTTGCTTGGCCAAGTCCAATGAAAAACCTACTGTCCTCTACATCTATGAAATCTGGCTCTGCTAAGACTGATCCTCCACCCGATTTGTTGCAACAGCTGCTTCAATACACCACACAAAGGATGAGAAATGTGAGTCATACGGTTGGTGGGATTGGAGATTCGGCTTTGGAGGAGGCAGTGGAGTACTTTACCTCAGTTTCAGAGGTATTAGAGGAGAAATTAAAAGTCAAGCGCTCCTTAGAGACTAGATTAATGCGACTCATGAACCGTATTGAAATGGCCTCTTTGCGAAAGCCTGGACCAGAGGACTCTGCCCTTTTTAGTGAGGACAGCGGAATTGGGGCCGAGAATGAGTCACTAGCTGGATCTGAAAAACAACATCGACGTGAAAGTTGTGGGTCCACAGGGACTAATAGATCAACTACCAGTCCTTTTGGAGGCACTTCCAAAAAGACTGCAGGTCCATCAAAACAAACTTGTCGAGGTCAAATAAGTCCAAGTGTTTCACTTTCTTCATTAAATTCTCTTGGATCTGTGTGCACCATAATGCCTAATGACCAGCGGGACTCATTGTTGGGATCATTCTCTTTAGATGACGGGGAGGATGACGACGAAGAGGAAGTAAATCAAGGATTGCAAAATGTGCAGGTGGCTTTCAGAATACCATCTAACTCTTCATCAGCTGATAGTGAAAAAAATCCACGACGCCTACCCCCAAAGCGCATAGAAAATCCACAAAATGTTGAAATGACCCTTAAAATGAAAAATGCCATAAGTGGTCGAATACAGTTTGTTCCAAAACAATCCTCTACAGCTAAGGTAAAGGTTACAGGAAGCCCACAAACCAAGAGACATGACTGGACAGATGAGGAGGTTCGATCTCCAAAGAGACCCCAAACAGCAGCCCCTGTTCGAAGGGCAGTGGCAAAATCAATCCCAGCCACTAGGGGACAACGTTCTCGGTCAGCAGAGTCCTTGCGAAGCAAAGGTGAAGATCCAACATTGCTTGAACTGGAAAGGACCCAAAAAGAGTTAAACCAAAAATTGCAGAAATTGAATAAAAACAAGGTGGCAGGAAACTCTAAGATTGTTCCACTTAAACCAACACAAAGAAACTCACCAGCACAATCTCCAGCAAAATCTAGCAAAAATTCTTCATTAGGCAAAGACAGAAATTCCAAACAACCCAGAGAAAAGACAAGCCCTGCAATCTCCATCAACAAAAAAGAAGAGCAAATCAAGGATGTAGAAAGTAATGAACAGAAAGAAGAGCAACCAACAAAGTTTCCCATGAGGGCTACTCCACCTCCAAGCCCTCCTTTATCACCTCGACCATCCTCTGGTCTCCGCAGAGGTAGAAACTCAGTCAAAAAACTTATTGACACCTTCAGTCAAGGAATAGAGGAATTAGAAGGTCCCAAAGTTCTTGGGCCGCTGAAAGGTGTGCGTAGGTGTGGTGTCCCAGTCTTGCCTGGTTTGGGAAATGTTGAAGCTGTTCTCAGTTCGGGAATAACTAGCTGCAGGCCTGAGCCCACAACGTTAGAGAAAACTGATTATTTGGATTTAGATAATCTCCCTCCACCTCCGCTGGAGGTTTTAATGGACAAGTCATTTGAAAGTGTCCAAAATGGATCCTGTACTACAGCAGATGGGGCTACAAAAGTCAGAAAGTCACCAGTTTTAAAAAGGGTGGGGATATCCCAAAGACTGAAAGCCTCAGTTCAGTCTAGTACTGTGCTACCCAGTAAAGCAGGTTTACCACAGCCTTCCAAAGCCATTGTTCCAGCTAAAAATGATAATCAAGAAATGACACCTTTATCAAAAGTCAGCCAACAAGTTGTTCAACCAGAGACAGACCAAACTACAGAAACAAATTCTTTGTTTCAGCAAGCCAGGAAGATCATCAATTTAAAACAATCTACAGACTCTGACTCAGGGAAATCATTAAATTCTGTCTCAAGCAATCAAAGAGAATCAACAAATCCACAGCACGGTGGTATTTATCCAGTGCCTGGACCTGATAGCACAACTTCTACAGTGCCTACATCGCCTGTAACCGCTACTCAAGCTCCTACAACCCCAACTCTGTCAAGAGGACGAATTTTACCCACCACACCTTCTACCACAACTAGCTTACATCAAAGACTTCCAAGTGCCCTCAGTTTTAAAGCTCAGGCTTCTTCACCGACAGCAGCTAGCCCTCTTGTTCACAGAGCACTCCCCACACCACCAGGTGTTCAGCGGAGACTTCCCAGTCCACCAGTTGGAAAGCCTACAGTTTTGAACTCCAACCCTGTTCCCTCATACTCATTTAAAGCTCCATCACCACCAGCATCACCAAAAATTCACAGATTGTCAAGAGAGAACAGCAACGAAGACTTATCAAGTTCTCGAATGTTCAGCAACGCCCGTTCAGTCTTCTGTCCTGTGTCTCCGTCCATGTTTGAGGCTAAGCCTTGTCCAAACCCTAAACCACCTCAGGCATGGACATCTACCAGAGTCTCACTTATTTCAAGTAGCTGGGGTAATAGAGGAAGACTTCCCGTTTCAGTTCAAGGACCTAGACCATTTGTGCGACGTAGCCAGTCGGACCGAAGGCCAAGTCTGAGTCTGCCAACACAATCGCAAGGTGTCTCAGTGGCTGAGACCTGTGGTAGTGAGCCAGCAATATTTTCACATGGGTAAGAATTGAACCTTTATTTTATTCCTAATGTAAACGGAAGTAGTTGGTCAATGTTATGTAATCCAGTACAACTTGACTTGACTTCACGTTATTTCTTCTGAGCTTACTTAGAAACCTTAGTCACATAACCCATTAAAATCTTTGAAGCATTATTCCTTACAGGAATCAACACAAACCCAATTGCCACTGTTCCCTAGTTACTAAAGACAATTGTTTTCTTTCTTTTTATAGACTAGATGATGAACCAATCAGAGACGAAGACATATGGGGTAGCCAATCAGAGTTTAGAGTGACGCCACGCTCTGCATCTCACCCGGACTTGTGCGTTGTTGGACAAGGCTTGCACAGGGACTAAAAAAGGTCACTGCAAGACAAGTGGGATTATGGATTAGCAGGCCTCACCAAGGATTTAAATTGATACAGTTTATTCCACAGGGTAAAGAATAGTTGCTATTCTTTACTTTGTTTGGGTAACACACCTGGACAAGAATTCACTTAAAAAGTTTTTAATTAGTTTGAGTAATTTTCTTAAAAATTGATCCATTTTTTAAAATGAGTTTTTAAATGGTGTAAAGCCTTTTGCGGATGATGTTTTTTACTCAATAAATTTCCAAAACTTTTTATGATGTAAAGAGTGCTTTCTTTTTTCTTTTTTAAAAGTATCATCTGTTAATGGATGGTTTTGCTTACTCTTTCTATTCACAACGTGTCCAAAATTTGTATCAATCTCTATGTCTATAGATTGTGTATATAGCTCGTTCCTCACTGAAAATCAGCTACATAGTCAAATAATTTCTATATTTTTGTCATTTATTGATTCAATATTGTCTTAAAAAAAAAATCTCTAGATCAATATGGCAATTGCTATAATACTTTTGCACATATTTTATGTTGCTTGTTTGAAAAACTAAATTATGATGTGGAGGTATTTATGCTTATGAAACATACTGTAATTTATGTGTTTATTTTGTTGTTCAATAACAATATTTCAGAACTGTACAATGTTAGTAATGCGACCAGAGTGGAATTAGATGGCCTTGGACAGAAGTCTTCCAAATATTCCAGATTGGTTGTAAATAAGTGCATGCTCAAATTATGATACAATCACTTATAATAGGAAATAAAGCAACTTAACCGCTATCACTAACCAGATAACCATAACTAAGCCTAAATCAAAATTTACCAAACATGCACCTTGATGCATATAAAGTTTTTTTAAGGAAACATTATTCAATCAGTTGTTAAAGTTGAAAAGTAGTTCTTACGTATTAGTAAAATACTTTCAATTTTTAGGTTAAATTTGTATTGTTGAATTAAACAGCTTATGTCAGGAGTGTCAAACTCAAACACCCAGTAGGACAAAATTTAATATTGCGACAAAGTTGTGGGCCAAAATTGATATTCATAGAAAAAGTATTCTCTATGTTTAATATCAGTTTAAAAAAATCATCTGAATTTAGACAAGCACAGCTTCATAATACTGTATATACACCACTAAATGTCATTATAAACACAAAATTGCAAAGCTATTATACCAGCTGTAAATAAATTAGAGTTCATTTATGAGTCCTGCCAAAACACCAAATGAGCATTTTGGAATTTGGACTGTTAATAATCTTTGCACCAATAAAAAAACTCCATAATAGCAGTGAGTCAGCGTCAATTCTCATTTGATATAGCTTTGCGGGCTAAATATAATTACAATGCCCATGGCCCAGAGTTTGACACTCCAGGGCCTATGTGATGCAGTCTTACATTAAAACTTTTGGCTCACACGCTTAAAAAAATCCCACTTTTAAAAGTATTTCACCAAAATTAGTGACTTGACTCAAAACCAGTACAATGCTTCTTATTTTGTTTTCGTTTCGTCGTCTTCCGCTTATCTGGGGCTGGGTCGCGGGGGCAACAGCCATGGACGGGAAGCCCAGGCTTCTCTCACCCTGGCTGCATCCTCCAGCTCACCCAGAAGGATCCCGAGTCATTTCCCAGCCAGCTGTGAGACATAGTCTATCCAGCAGGTCCGGGGTCTGCCTCTTGGTCTCCTCCCCACGGAGGCGCTTGGGGGGGCATCCACATCAGGTGCCCGAACCACCCCATCTGGCTTCTATCGACCTGGAGGAGGAGCGGCTCGACACTGAGCTCCTCCTGGATGGCAGAGCTCCTCACTAGATCTCTGAGTGAGAGCCCAGCCACCCTGGAGAGGAAGCTCATTTCGGAGGAAGTTCATTCTTGCATCCGTAATCTCAGTCTTTCGGTTACAACCCACAGCTGGTGACCATAGGTGATATATTTTTTTCTTTTCCAATTGCATTTCAAATGTCTGAATTTTTTAAAATGAGAATTTTTTTTTTGTTTGTTTTAGCTTAAGGCTAAAAAAGGTGAAAAAATATTGAGAAAGTAACGTCAAGAGGGTAAACCACTTAAAAATCTTAAAGCTGCGTATATGTTTCCCTCTTCTCTGTTGTCCGGCTTTCTGTCCCATTACTCCAGCCCCTTTTTTACGCAAGCTAATTGGTTTAGATTAACTAACTAACCTAACGGAAAGGAACTTGACACATCCTAAGTTTTCTATAGAGAGCAGAGTTCCCTCTGCTCTGCTTGTTAAAGGGCCAGCATGTGACAACACTTTAAACAGAATCTTTGAAACACTCCTGCATCCAAACAGTGACCCAAATTTGATCACTTTGACCTCTTCTCCATTTTTGCATTTTGGAAATTTCCTGAAACTTTCATAAAAATCCACCCATAACTTTTTGATCCCCATCACAAAACCTCTTTGGCGGCGGTAACTATGCACACAAAGCAATAACATGTGTATAAATGTTTACTGTAAAGTTATTTCACTCAGTTCCTAATGAATACCTGAATGTTCACAGTTATGTGAAGCATGTTCTCCACCAAAAGGAGTATCTCACACTACCACCTATACTCTACCGAGCCTGAAGTCAAATCAAAAGCATTATGAATTCATAACTATATTGGAGATACTTTTGATGCTCTGTAATCCTGTTGTTTGCCGGGGATTAGGGTTTCTCTATACAGCCCGAAAAAAAAATTCACTTTAGTGAATTCAATAAGACAAATAGCAGCTTCTAAAAGTAAAGTTTCAGCTTTAGAAAATATAGGAAAATCTCAGAGGGACATGATGTATCTTAAAAATCTCCATTCGCTCCCAAGAGAAATGAATACAAATGTGTGGATTATGCTAAATGAGTTCCAATGAATAAAACAATATTCATAGAGAAGAGGGAATGCTGACACAGGCACGGGCAATTTATTCATAGTAATATTTTCTGTCTGTTATTGCCTATTCTATATCTGTGAAAAATTCCAGATAAAGCTTTAATACCCCTGCTGGGTGTCTGTCCTGTGCAATGTGTGTTTTGTTTTAATACTGCAAGAATACATCCGTCAGCAAACTGTTCAAATGATGAAATTATCAGAAAAATACATTTTATTTCAGACAGAGGGCTTTGAAAAACATCAAAAAGTTCATGGACCTTTTCTGTATGTCTGATATCTCCAGGTCGATGTTGATTTCTTGCTTTTATTGCAGCAAAAAGCAACTAAAACAGGAACGGGAACTTCCCTTCCACTAAAGTTTGACTTGTATATAGTACAAAACAAACATTTTTATGTTGAATATTTCTCTGGAAAGGTGCTCTTATGGTCTGTCAGTAAGTCTTTGCAGTTTGAATCAAAAAATTTTAACCTGATTTTAAAGAATAAATGCCAATAAAATGTCTGTATTTTTAAAACCAGTATCACTAACTCCTTGATAAAAGCTGTTCTTTCCAAAGAACAATTTATCTTTACAGTGTACTTTATTTTCACCAGCTCAGAGGAGAGGAAAAAAAAAAGATCCTCTACATTTTTTTCTTTTAATAAAACATACTTTTCCACACAGTGCCCTAGGCTGTTAAGTTTGGTCTTTCAGGTCCAAAAAAGCTGCAGGGCAATAAAGACTCCAATGTGTCATCAAAAAAAGGTGAAGCAAAGTTTTAACGTAGGAAATTTCTCGGGTTTAAATTATTAAAACATTAGTCTCACAAGAAACCCTAAAGTTGTCACAATTTTTGTATGCCTGTGTATCTGTAGATAATTTTTTTTTTCTGCCAGAAAAATACAATAAAATAACAGTCTCTTTCTGAGAGATAGTGTTTACTACTTTTTTACAAAGTGAAAATATTACAATTTATCATATTTTTCTGGCATAAACAAACAGAGTTGAGAGAAGCCAGATGGGATGGTAAGGATACCTCCCGAACGCCTAGCTGAAGAGGTGTTCCTGGCACGTCCCACCGGGAGGAGACCCAGAGGCAGTCCCTTAACCCGCTGGAGAGACTACAGTATGTCTCACAGCTGGACAGGGAACACCTCGGGATCCTCTCAAGGGAGCTGGAGGATGCAGCCGGGGTGAGAGAAGCCTTAATTTACTTTCTGAGGCTATTGCCCCCGCGACCCTGCCCCTGAATAAGTGGAAGACGACAGAACAGAACGGAGCAAACAAGTAAAAATTTGACCAAAAGAAACAAGCAAAAGAGAGAACAAATGATGCATAATTTGCTTTGAGAATGTTGATAAAGAAGGAGAAAGTTGGAGGGAGTTATGTCTGTAGATCTAAAGAAAACTTAAAATTGGCTTCCCAGAGAGAAATTCTGGATTGGCTGAGAATGATGGTGGTGAGGTGTATGGCACGCATAAAGACTGTGACACAGTGATGAGGTGTGCTGTAGGTGTGACAAAAGAGTTTAGAGTGGAGATTGGACTGCATCAAGGATCTGCTCGGAGTCATTTCTTGTTTGACTCCTTTACAACAGATGTTGCTGCCATCGGTTGTAAAGGCAGCAACAGATGCCTTGAGAATGATGTTTACATAAGAACAGTGAACAGGTGGAGAGGAAGCTGAAGAGGTGGAGGTTTGACCTGGAAAGGAGAGGAAGGTGAACAGTTTAAAGCAATGGAAAGTGTGACTATGAAGGGAATAAGTGTGTGCAGGCAGGCTGGAGCAGTTGGAGAGAAGTGTCAAATGTGATATGTGAAATAAGAGTTTCAACTGAAAAGAAAAAAAAACTGTGGTGAGAGGAGTCATGCTTGGTCTGGAGATTGGGAACAGGAACAGTTCATGTTAGAGGCTTGAAGATCAAGTCAAAGAGGCCAAACTGAGGGGAAAAAAAGAGGGAATAAGAAAAGAAAAAAGTCTAAAAGAGGCTTTGGACGACAGGGGCCATCATTTCCTTCCAAATGTCAGATTATAAACACTCCAGGTTTTGGTCAATCATGAACAAAGTTTGACACCCCAGCATGAGGCTTTTATCCAAAGAAGAAACAGTTTCAGTAACAGACTTTTACTGCTGCACTACAGACAGGCTTAGAAAATCCTCAGTCTTCCTAGTACAATTGGGAAACTTGATTTTAGGTAATTATTTTTATTGTGTTATTTATTTAGTTTGATCTGTTTTAGGACTGATTGTTTTATACAGGTGTGGGTAGCATCTGAAAGTTTCTTTGGGATTAATAAAGTTCATCCATCTATATAAACCCAACATGACCATATTTTAATATTATCCTCCTCTAATCCAATTTCTAGCATGAAGGTGCCAAACTCTTAAATTAAGGGGCTGCATAAAGCTCAATGAGTCCAGTAAATGACTAAAAAAAAACAGGAACAGGAAACACATCTGTGTTTCTTTTTTTTTTTTTTTCAAAAAAAGTCTGGAAAAAAACAGAAAAATAAAATTCTAGCATTAAATCAATTCAACATTAAATGTCTTGTAAAATTAGATGAGTATTTTAGTCATACATTTGATTATAAAATAAATACAGTCTATTTAATCACTATTGTGCAAAAACCTTAAACAACAAATCTAATTCTGATCCAAACATAAAAAAGTTACATCTAATTTTTTTTTCCTGGTTTGATTTATTTTCTACCTGGGGCCAGAATGAACCCACTATCGACCCAAATCTGGTCCGTAGGTCTTACGTTTGACAACCATGATGTAGCTTTAGCAAAAACCAAACTAGCTTCGACCAATTTTTTGTGTTTTTACTTTAGAATTTATGTGTATGAGTCTATAAAATATATAAAAAAGTGTTTAAGACCAATTTATTTACATTAAGCAGCCAAATAGCTTGATTTGACATTTTTCTTTTGCTATGTTTAAATGGTGGAAAACGGAAGTCAAAACTTCCGGGATTCTAACAAAAAGAGAAAGAATAATTTAAAAATGTAGTGACTGACCTTTTTGAATTAAAGATGTAGTGAAACCGGCTTTCTGTCTTTTATTTTTTTGTTTCTTTTAACTCGTTTAGCTGCTTCTTTAAATTAAAGGCCAAAAAAGTGACCTCTGAACCCTATACCGCTCTCTAGTGGTCAGGTGTGGAACACCAAGATTAAAATGCAGCAGTGTTTGTTTCCCATCTTTTTAAATTCAATTTTCAATTCAATTTTATTTGTATTGCCTAAAATCACAAAATTTCTGTCTCAATGGGCTTCACAAGAAAAAGAGGAACGTACTAACACAAATACACAGCAAGAAAAATAACTAACAAATGCTAACTAAACAAGACTAGCACATTTATGCCCTCAGAGTCTCCGTCACGGTGAGGAAAAACTCCTAAAACCCCATCAGCGGGAAAAAATAAGAAACCTCTTGGGGATCCACAAGAAAGAGAGATCCCTCCAGGTACTGGAGACCCACCAGGAAAGGGGTCAAACAAAAAAGCTAGAAATAGGGAATATTAACTGAAATAGTTTCTAGTTGGCTGCTAGATATGACATGTAGAAACTGGGGAGCGTATGACACATTGGGGTTCTATCCTCTAATGCAAGGGTGGGCAAATGTTTTGGTTGGCGGGCCACATTGAGTTCTAACATTTGACCAGGGGGCCGGAACAGGATCAGATGGATGTCATGCTTTGGTAACCTCTAGATTAGACCGATAGAATGACGCTAGATTTTAAACAAGCGCTAAATGTTAAATGACGTCGGAGGGATCCAGTTTGGTGACCTCAGGATCGGATCTCTGCTTTTTGCGGATGGTGTGGTCCTGTTTGCTTCATCAGACCGTGATCTCCAGCTCTCACTGGATCGATTTGCTGAAGAGTGTGAAGCGGCCGGGATGGGAGTTAGCACTTCCAAATCCGGGACCATGGTCCTCACGCTTGTTTACGTGCGTGTATTGGCCCCGATGGCTTTCCATATCTGTGCACACTGTTTATTTTGTGTGCATCACGGAGACACACACATTTTAATGGAGCAGTGTTGGTGTTTTTGGCGCCATTTAGTGGCCAACAATCAAAATTACAAGGAAAATAAAACATTAACAAGGTTTATTTATTTAATTTTTTAATGTTCGGCGGGCCGGATTAAAACGTTTAACGGGCCGCATGTGGCCCGTGGGCCGTGGTTTGCCCACCCCTGCTCTAATTCTATCAAATTCTCTCTGACAGACTGTCTTGGCTGCTTGATGTATCCACATCACCCTTGGCTAATCCCTGGCTTTTCTTTCTAGTGGCCCCTCTCCCATTTCATTCATTGTTCTGTTATGCCTTTCATTTAGTTTTTTACACAACCAATTGGTACATTACGATTTACATGTTGCCAACCTCTCCCTTCCCTCACCTCCCTTCCTTGGGAGAGATTTCTGCTTCAGATTCCTGATGGATCCTCTGTGTTCCTGTCCTGGGCATCCCCAGACTGCGGAGGCCTTTGTGCCCGATCTACCATCATGTTTCCATCAGGATGAAGCCCATCTACTGATTTCTTCACATATATGACTGTAGAGAGAAGAATGAGTTAATATTAGGGGGAAGGATGGCTCAGTGGGTTGAGCAAGTGTCCAACAACTAGAGGATCGCTGATTCAATTACCAGCTTGGAGTTCATGGAGGTGTAGGTGTTACCCAGCTTCAAGGACACATGCAGGTGTCCACCATCAGGTGTGAATGGGTGTATGTGAGCTACAATGTAAAGCACGTTGAGGACCAACGCAGGTAGAAAAGCTCTATATAAGAGTCCATTTATCATATTTCATTAACAGTCTTGAATACATTGGCTACTTGTCCAAAGGGAGGGGTCTCTCCTTCATGTCGATCCCCATGAAGTTTTTTCTTTTTTTTCCACAACTGCTGAATTTTTTGGAAGTTTTTCTCACCAAAAAGCAGTGTTTAAAAGATAAAAATGTGCTAAAAATAAAAGTTAGTTTTGGTAATGTATGTAATTTTTCAGAAATCTACTTACTTTGATTTTTTTAAAGATGAGAAGAAGGTGGTTTTAAAAAATTGCTGGTTTATTTCTCCAACTTGTAAAATAACAGCAAAAGGAAAGCACATGCCAAATAGAATAACCACTTGGGTTGTTTAAAAGTTTAGCTGTTGTACCTTTCAAGTGGGCAGATGTTTAAACTATAAGCATTATTTTCCTTCTCAATCTGAAAACCGAGCAAATGAGCTGCATCTCAGCAGTAATAAACGAGCACAGATGGTGTGATTAGAGTACGATAATGTAAATACAGCAATGCACGTTTTAATTGGAATGAAATAAAAATGTAAAATGATGCAAATTCGGCATTGCAATTAAATTAAGAACTAAACAAACAACTTCTATCTTTCAATATCTTAGTTTACGTCTCTGTTAATGAGATGGAACCATGCCAAATATGTCCCACATAATTTACTGTAAATATGAACAAAATCAGGAGAAAAATTGACCAATTATCTTACTCTGGTTGTTTAGTAGGATATTTTTCCTACATATCTAAAAACAAGAAATTTTTTTGCTAGATTTTGCTGAATGTACTCAGAGATATCTTCAAGTATTCTGAAATAGTATTTAATAAGCAATCATAATTGCAAGAAGTATGTTCTTGCTGTGACAACTGTGGATCAGAATTTTTAATACGTTATCTACACTCTGAGAATATGATTCACTCTCATCTCTCAACGTTTGTCACATCGACTCCTGGTTGTTAATTTTTGCTGATTGCTTACTTGGGAACAATCCAACTGTGTTGATATTTATGTAAATGACTTCAATATTAGATTAATTTCCTGTGAGCGTCAGGTATTTTAAAAAAGCAGACAGCAGGCATATCATGTCAGGTGCAGAACAGAAGTTATTGAAAGGAGACATAATGAGGACAGCCTGAGCGTTTAATATCGGTGATGACATTTTTACTAAATTATTATTTATGCACTGCCTCTAATAACTGTTTTGAATGGAATGCATTTTAAATATATTAATGGAACAGCGGAGGAGTATCTCTGGGTCTTGTTCACGGGTGGGGGAAGGATGGAGCGGGAGATCAGCAGGTGGATTAGTGCAGCGTCAGCAATAACTAGGACGCTGCATTGGTCCATCGTAGTGAAGAAAGAGCTGAGCTGAAAAGCAAAGCTCTCAATTTACAAGTCAATCTACATTCCTATCCTCACTTATGATCACTAACTGTGGGTGGTGACCGAAAGAATGAGATCGCGAATACAAGCGGCCACAATGAGCTTCCTCCGCGGGGTGGCTGGGTTCTCACTCAGAGATTGGGTGAGGAGTTCTGGCATCCGGGAGGAGCTCATTGTTGAGCCGCCCCTCCTCCAGGTTGAGAGGAGCCACATGGGTTGATTCGGGCATCTGGTCAGGATGCCCCTTGAGCGCCTCGCTGATGTGGTGTTTCGGGCTTGTCCCACCGGGAGGAGACCAAGAGGCAGACCCCGGACCTGCTGGAGAGACTATGTCTTACAGCTGGGCGAGGAACGACTCGGGATCCTTCCGGGTGAGCTGGAAGATGCAGCTGGGGTGAGGAAGGCCTGGGCTTCCTGTCTGAGGCTGTTGCCCCCGCGACCCAGCCCCGAATGAGTGGAAGACGACGGAAAAACAATGGAACAGAGTCCAATGTTTCTATCTGACTTTAACTGTTGCTGTGTCTGGATTAGGAAGAAAATGGGGAGATATTTTTTTGGATAGAATTATTTGAATCTTGTGAATTCACAGTCAGATTGACAGCAAGCTGTGATAGTGTGAGTGTCCAATGTCCAACATGACATTGTCCACTTTCAATTATCCTCCTTCTTAATCCTGCTTGTTTTCACATGACTGCTTTGGTCTAACACCATGGTTTTGTCTCTTAAACTCTCATCAATCCCATTTCTTTGAATGTTGTTCTTATTCATCATCTGGCTTGTCTCTCTTTTTTTATAAACTGAAAAGTCTCTGAAAAGTCCTGCTAACAAGCTCCGTACTGACACTAAAATACTTAAAAATGTAGTTTCCATGGAAACAAAGTGAAGACCAGCACATATTCAAGGTTAGACCTTGAATATATAAAGTTTTCCCAAATTGTTCTTTTAAGCCCACTTATAAACAGAAACGCAAGAACAGATAAAAAAAAAAAAAAAAGCAAATAATTTATTTTAAGTGTATTTTTTTTGTCAAATACTCAAAATTAACCATTTAATTTCTTCTAAGACATTAAATAGGATGAAGATGAAGTAACTTTGCTGATGAACTGCGTCTTATTAACGTATTGGAGAAGACACCTTGGAGAAGACAGCTAGCCCCCGCTTCTCCCACCATTGGCGCCGTTGAAGGGCAGCCTGCTGCGGTGTAAGGAGTGCAGCACACTAATTTCCCCGGTGAGGGATGAATAGAGTAATTCATTTATTTATTTATTTATATTTCACATCGATGGAGTCTGTTTAGTAGTCCAGGTAGATTTTTCATTTTAGCACATGGGCATTATATGATTACTGTATTGTTTAGTATTCGTTTTTTAGGTTCTGTTCGTTTTGTGTTGTTTTTCTTCATCTGTTTCTAACGTTAAGGAGCTAAGCTAGCAACCAGATCTGACCGTTAGCTAAACTGACGTCACTTCCTGTCTAGAGAAGGAAGCGGGACAGAGAAGGGAGCTGTTTACAGCTAAACAATCCATTAGCATCTACTGCTTAGGACTGATGAATCAATGTCTTTTCATTCCATGTCAACGTAAAGGATTTTCAGTAAACAACAAGTTACAACGTTTATCCGTTTCATTATTTTGAATGGAGTTTAGCGTGGTGTTTAATCTACGGTTTTACATCTAGAGGAGAACACTATAGTGAAAAGACACGAAGACTTCAGTATTCACAATGACCTCCAAAGGTGGATCTTCTACCAGCTCAGCCGGACGCGTAAGAGCAAAGGCAGAAGCTGCAAAAATAAGAGCAAATTATGCAGAACGGCAGTTACAACTACGGTTACAAGATGCAGAACGGCAGTTACAACTACGGTTACAAGATGCAGAAATTCAGTTTGAAAAAGCTAAAGTTCAAGCACAACTTGAAACGTTACAATTAAGATGTGAAGCTGAGGCAGCAGAACGCGAGGCACAAGTTTTAGAAATGAATGAAGACCTACAGACAGTAGATGAAATAGATGAAAATGAGCAAGAAACAAAGCAAGAAGAGAAAATGCAACGTACTAGCGAATATGTTGTTGCTCAAAATGCTTATAGAGGACGTTCTCCTATACCACAGGATAATGTTGACAGCCAGTCATACAGGGAACATATGTGGAGACCATCTAGCCCTCATTCACAAAATGTGCACGCAGAAACAAGGCCAATGTTTTCACAAGGTAGCGTGGATATTGAAAACAATAACCCAAATTTACCAACATAAACTACGGTTAAGAAGGAAAATAAAGGAGCATTTAAAGCTAAATTAGAGAGAAATGCGTACAAACCTTTCCAGCCATATTCTCCAGACTCTTAAACGTTCACGCTCAACCCTTTACGCAGAACAACTCTGTTTTGCCATCACCTGTAGTAGATCCATTAGCCCAATATCTGGCCAGACGAGACCTCACAAATTGTGGTCTGTATCAGTTTGATGATAAACCGGAGAATTACCATGCATGGTACGCTTCATTTCAGAGTACAACAAGTGACATTCAGTTAAGTCCCGTACAGCTTCTTGGCCTCATGATACGATGGCTCGGGAAAGAATCTAGTGAGTACGTGAAACGTATTAGATCAGTTTACCACAACAATCCATCTGAGGCATTGAACAAAGCATGGAATCGGCCAGAGGAATGCTACGCTGCTCCGGAAATACTTTGTAATAGAAAAGTCACTTTTTGACCGTCTTGATAATTTTCCAAGACTAAATACAAAAGAAAATGTGAAACTACGTGAACTTGGAGATTTGTTGACAGAAATATGTGGTGCCAAAGAAGGTGGTTATCTGACTGGCTTATCTTTTTTGGATACTTCACGTGGGATTGCTCCAATTGTGGCAAAGTTACCGTTTGGACTCCAAGAAAAATGGCTCACATCTGGGTCAAAGTACAAAGAAGAGCATGGCGGACGTTTTCCTCCTTTTCAGTACTTCTGTATATCAGGAAGCAAAGAAAAGAAACGACCCCAGCTTTATGACGTCCACAATAACAACTTTCACTAAACCAGACAAGACAGTGTTTAAAAGAAATGGTAACGAACGAGCAATCACAGTGCAGAAAACAGACATTTCTTCACCGCAATCTAACAAAGCAACAAATGTTGACCTATCAAAAATGTGTCCTTTACACAACAAACCACACGCACTCTCAAGCTGCAAAGCATTCAGGAATAAACAGTTAGAAGAAAGAAAGGTGTTCCTCAAGAAAAACGGAATCTGTTTTAAATGTTGTGCTACAACTTCGCATCTAGCCAAAGACTGTAAGTCATCTGTCAAGTGTACGGAATGTGAGTCTACTTATCATATTACTGCCATGCATCCAAGCACACCAAACCCACAAACTAAGGCCCCACCAACTCCACAGGCTTCTCTGATCACGACATGGTTCACCTCATCCCGGCATACAGACAGAAGTTGAAGCTTTCTAAACCTGCAGTGAGGACTTCCAAGAAGTGGACCAGCGAAGCTGTGGACGAGCTTCGTATGTGTCTGGACACAACAGACTGGGGTGTGTTTAGAGCTGCCACAGATAGTCTGGATAACTACACAGACACAGTGACGTCATACATACGTTTCTGTGAGGACAGCATCATTCCATCAAAAACCAGGGTAAGATTTAACAACGACAAACCCTGGTTCACACCCAGACTAAGACAGATCAGGAGGGAAAAGGAAGCAGCTCACAGAGCCAATGACAGAGAGAGCTACAAAGGCGCTAAGTACCGGTTCTCGAGAGAGGTACAGCAGGCGAGATCCAGGTACAATAAACGTCTGAAGGAGCAATTCTCTGTCAATGACACCGCCTCTGTCTGGAGATCACTTCGGCAAATTACAAACTATAAGCCGAAAGCCCCACATGCTGCTGATGACTTACAACTGGCAGAGAAACTCAACACCTTCTATGCCAGGTTTGATGTCTCACTCTCCTCCCCCCTCACTGATCAACAACCTTCAGACACTTTGAAGCCACTCCCATCCCCCACCCAATTAACAACAGAGGTCACTCCAGCTGACCAGCCCTCCCCCTCCACTGCTTTCTTGGTGACAAAACAGGATGTGCTCAAGCTCTTCTGCAAGCAAAACCCTCGGAAAGCTTCGGGCCCAGATGGTGTCTCCCCGGCCACCCTGAAACACTGTGCTGAGGAACTGTCTCCAGTTTTCACAGACATTTTCAACACCTCGCTGAAGACATGCCACGTTCCAGCCTGCTTCAAGCGGTCCACCATCGTTCCTGTTCCCAAGAAGCCCCGTATCACTGGACTTAATGACTACAGGCCTGTGGCGCTTACGTCTGTAGTCATGAAGTCATTCGAACGCCTGGTCCTCCCTCATCTCAAGCACTTCACCTCTCCCTCTCTGGACCCTCTGCAGTTTGCCTACAGAGCCAACAGGTCTGTAGACGACGCTATCAACCTGGCCCTCCACTTCACCCTGCAGCACCTGGACTCCCCGGGAACCTATGCCAGGATCCTGTTTGTGGACTTCAGCTCTGCATTCAACACCATCCTCCCTACCCTGCTTCAGGACAAGCTCTCTCAGCTCAACGTGCCTGACTCCACTTGCAGGTGGATTACTGACTTCCTAACAGACCGGAGGCAGTGCGTGCGGCTGGGGAAGAATGTCTCCACCTCTCGGACTATCAACACAGGATCTCCACAGGGCTGTGTCCTCTCTCCCCTGCTCTTCTCCCTGTACACCAACTCCTGCACTTCCAGCCATGACTCTGTCAAACTGATCAAGTTTGCAGATGACACCACACTCATTGGGCTCATCTCTGATGGCGATGAGTCGGCCTACAGGATGGAGGTAGACCGGCTGGTGTCCTGGTGCAGCAACAACAGCCTGGAGCTCAACGCTCAGAAGACAGTGGAGATGATCATGGACTTTAGGAAAGTCACAGCTCCCATTACCCCCCTTGCACTGACAGACTTCTCCATCACCACTGTAGACTCTTTCCGCTTCCTCGGCACTACCATCACACAGGACCTAAAGTGGGAGCCATCCATCAGCTCCCTGATCAAAAAGGCCCAGCAGAGGATGTACTTTCTGCGGCAGTTGAAGAAAGCCAAGCTGCCCGCCCAGATGTTGGTGCAGTTTTACAGAGCCATCATCGAGTCTGTCCTCACCTCCTCCATCACCGTGTGGTACGCTGGAGCCACAGTCAGGAACAAACACAGACTGCAGCGCATTGTGCGCTCCGCAGAGAAGGTGATCGGCTGCAGCCTTCCATCTCTCGAAGACCTGTACGTCTCCAGGACTCGGGGGCGTGCAGGTCGGATAGTAGCTGACCCTTCCCACCCTGGACATGGACTTTTTGAGCGACTCCCCTCGGGCAGGAGGCTCCGGTCCATTCGGACCAGAACGTCCCGCCACAAAAACAGCTTCTTCCCTTCTGCCGTTGGACTTATGAACTCTTTATAACCTGGATCCCCACATCTCTTAGTCACCTCCCTCTTGTCACTTCACTATCTTTATTATTTTCTATTATTTTCTATGACATTGCACTACTTTTCTTTTTCTTCTGAGCACTCTTAGTTTTGTAAAAATTATTATTATTTTTATTTATTTTATTTTTATTATTTTTATTTTATATGTTTGCACACCAGTACCAGAACAAGTTCCTAGTCTCTGATGTTTTTCACTGACATGGCAATAAAAGCATTCTGATTCTGATTCTGATTCTGAATACGAACGGAGCCTTCATGTTATCAACTGAGAACCTGCTCAGGCTTAGCAGAAATCTCAGGGAGACGTGCAGATGGATTTATGATTCAGTCCATTGATGGAAAAATAAATGTCCCTCTCCCATCACTCATCGAGTGTAGCGACATACCAAATAATCGGGCAGAAATTCCAACTCCAAATGCTGTCATCCATCAGCCTCATTTGCAGCACATTGCTAAACATCTCCCAGAAATAGAACCGAATGCTGAGATATTACTTCTTCTCGGCAGAGATGTTCTAAGACTACACAAAATCAGACAACAAGTTAACGGTCCCCACAACGCCCCGTTTGCACAACGTTTGGATCTGGGTTGGGTGATTGTGGGTGAAGTCTGTCTCGGTAGTAGTCACAAGCCAATCGTCAACAACTTTAAAACGAATGTACGGGAAAGTGGCCGTCCATCCATCTTTCAGCCCTGCTTCAGCTACATGCAAATAAAAGATTCACCCCTGAAACTCAACTTCAGCACCAAGATAACAGAGGACACACTTGGGAAAACAGTGTTTGACAGAACGGATAAGGACAACAGACCAATGTTCCTGCAAAAGACTGTAGAAGAAGACAAACAATCTCACGAAAAATTCGGACTCATAGAACCAGAAACGGACACCGAAGTCAGGCCAGAAGTGAAAGCTTACTGCACAAACATCAAAGAGAACCATCTCAATCCAAACCGCTTTGAGTGTTTTTCAAGTTTGAAGTCGGTAGTAAGAGCTATCGCTTGCCTAATTCACATAGTCAGGTCCTACAAGAAATCTAAAGACGGAAGCCATTGCAAAGGATGGCATTGGTGTAAACAAGCTCGTTCACCAGAAGAACTTGACCAAGCTATGTTTGTTATTTTACAGGCAGTACAAAAATCTGCTTTCCAAAAGGAACTTTCAGCTTTGCACGCAAAAAAGCCGACATCAAAAGACAGTTGTCTCCAGAAGCTGAATCCTATCTATGAAGATGGCTTGATTTGCATTGGAGGTCGACTTAAACATTCAAACTTGGATACTAAGGAAAGGCACCCAATAGTTTTGCCCAAAAACAGTCATGTCGCTTTATTGCTGACACGTCATTACCACTCACAAGTCAAACATCAAGGACGTCACTTGACTGAAGGAGTCATACGTGAAGCAGGTTACTGGATTCTGAGTGGCAAAAGGCTTATCAACTCTGTTATTCACAACTGCGTTGTTTGCAGAAAACTCAGAGGTAAAGTTGAGGAACAACACATGGCAGATTTACCCCCTGAGCGTGTCGAACCATGTCCTCCTTTCACGTACGTAGGACTTGATGTTTTTGGTCCATGGATGATCACAGCAAGGAGAACACGTGGTGGACATGCAGAAAGCAAAAGGTGGGCCATAATGTTCAGTTGTTTGACCTCAAGAGCAGTCCACATAGAGATAATGGAATCTATGGATGCATCAAGTTGCATAAACGCAATCAGGCGCTTCTTTGCCATCAGAGGACCAGCCAAGAAATTCAAATCGGACTGTGGCACAAACTTCATTGCAGCTTGTAAGGAACTTGGGATGACTACAACGTCACAGGATCCTAAGATTCAACGATTTCTCAGCGAGAAAGGATGTGTGTGGGAGTTCAATCCTCCTCACGCTTCGCATATGGGAGGTAGCTGGGAAAGGATGATTGGTGTCGCAAGAAGAATCTTGGACTCTATGTTTATGGAATTACATGTCAACCTTACCCATGAAGTGCTTTCTACTTTGGTGGCAGAAGTTACAGCGGTTATGAATGCACGACCTTTGGTGTGTGTTTCAACCGATCCGGACAATCCGCAAGTTCTCTCTCCAAATATGCTTCTTACACAGAAGTCTGGTGTTCCTACCGCTGTTGGAGACTACTCGGAGAAGGACATGTACACTAAACAGTGGAAGCAAGTTCAGGCTTTAGCAAATCGATTTTGGACACGGTGGCGCAAAGAATACCTACCAACTTTGCAACACAGACAAAAATGGACTTCTCATCGGAAAGATTTGCAAGTCGGAGACGTGGTTCTACTCAAAGACAAGCAAGTTGAGCGCAATCACTGGCCATTGGGAAGAATTAGCACTACGTTTCCTGGAAAAGATGGTCACGTTCGACAAGTGGAAATAAAGACTGTTGATCAAGGCACTCTGAAGACTTTTCGTAGGCCCGTTCCGGAAGTCGTTTTACTACTTTCTGCGCATGGTTAGTTGTGGTATAGAAGTAGTGACCTCATTTAGGTCAGGCGGGGAGTGTATTGTTTAGTATTCGTTTTTTAGGTTCTGTTCGTTTTGTGTTGTTTTTCTTCATCTGTTTCTAACGTTAAGGAGCTAAGCTAGCAACCAGATCTGACCGTTAGCTAAACTGACGTCACTTCCTGTCTAGAGAAGGAAGCGGGACAGAGAAGGGAGCTGTTTACAGCTAAACAATCCATTAGCATCTACTGCTTAGGACTGATGAATCAATGTCTTTTCATTCCATGTCAACGTAAAGGATTTTCAGTAAACAACAAGTTACAACGTTTATCCGTTTCATTATTTTGAATGGAGTTTAGCGTGGTGTTTAATCTACGGTTTTACATCTAGAGGAGAACACTATAATTACGGTTATATAATAATGATAATAATAATATAATAAATTACTCTATTCATCGGTGGACAGTGGATGAATAGAGTAATTCATCCAACGTCCAAAGAAAGGATCACCATCCAAAGAAAGGAATATATAAACCCTTTCTCTCCTTTTCCACCTAAAAATCAAGTTTTTGCACATCTAAAACTTTAAAGCTCAAGCAATAGTCCAAACTAAAATATACCTAATTTAAAAAGAGAAGTAAAGAGATTAAGACAAATGATCTAATGATGCTGCATGGGTTTTGAGTAATACTCTCCTTCAATGTCTCATTTTGAAGCCAATATCTCAAAGAAAATTGGAGCTTTGTGAAGCATCAACACTTGAGTTGCAAATTGTCTCAAATGGTTCAAAGTGTTGAGGCCTCAAAAAA
The DNA here is from genome assembly GCA_902685375.1 of Neostethus bicornis. Lineage (NCBI taxonomy): Eukaryota > Metazoa > Chordata > Actinopteri > Atheriniformes > Phallostethidae > Neostethus > Neostethus bicornis. The sequence continues at coordinate 5,143,689 of LR738552.1, forward strand.
ACCACTGACCTCTAGTGGGCAAATTTAACTAGCACACAACTCATAATCTGTAAAGTTTTTTTTTTAATATAAAAATGAACTAAAATTGTATTTTCTACTTTATTAAATTTGCAAATAAAATATATTCTATTTTGGACATTTTTATATAAGGTATCAAGAAATAGAACTTTTTCCATAGTTGAAATCTTTGTGGTTTCAAACTCAGAGAACAAGTGGGCCAAAATTGTTTCAGAAAGAAAGAAACGTGCTTTCAAGCGCCGTCTCATTTGTCCATCACTACATTTTAGAAGTTACATTTTAGAACCATAGTTTTATGTTGGAAATAGATGTTCATTTGAATATAGAAAAGCAAATATTAGGTGAGGTGGTAAAATTGCTTTTCTTGTCCTCTGCTGTTTTAGGCAGAGGTGGGTAGAGTAGCCAAAAAATTTACTTAAGTAAAAGTACAGTTACTACAAAACATTTTTACTCAAGTGAAAGTAATAAGTAGATCTAAAAAAATTTACTCAAGTAAGAGTAAAAAGTATGCATTGAAAAAAAAACTACTCAAGTACTGAGTAACTTTAAAAGTAACATCTGATTTATTTACCAGACATAAGAATGTAAACAATATAACAAAATGTACACAAATTGTATTTTCAAAATAAAGCTAAAAGATCAGTAAAAAATACAAACCCTTACCCACCCCCCCAAAAAAAACAAAAAACAAAAACCACACATTAGTGATGCTTGCATTGTTTTACCGTTAATATGATTATTAACTCAACAGCCCTGCACGCAGCTAGGATAAAAAGACGTTTTCACCTGCATTAGCACTAACATGTTTTCCAAAATAACTTTTTCGCAAAAGTATTGTTTTCTGCAAGATGGCGCAAGGGTACGTCTGATAGGTCAGATGGAGTCATGTGATCGTGCTCAGTACATTTGATTGGAGGAATGTTGTCTACAATCATCCACAGCAAGAAGCGCTCTTCAGAGAATACTTATATTGTACTGAAAAATGTGTTAAAAGCAAGTAAAGTAACGGGGCAACTTTGCCCGATGTAACGGAGTAAGAGTAAGCGTTATACTCAAGTAAAAGTACAAACTATTAAAAATACTCATAATAGTACATTTTATTTATAAAGTTACTGTAATGTAACGGAGTAAATGTAACGTGTTACTACCCACCTCTGGTTTTAGGACAATCTAACTCTGGCATTGCATGAATCTCGAGCTTTGAAATTTCAGCATTACACTCTGCTCACCTGACAGCTGGTCAAGTCAAAGATTTGCATGCTGTGATTTTACATGTGACAAAAAATCCTCTCGTGACGAAGGAAAAGCTTTGACACATTAGTAAACACACACATACAGTGTCAACAAAACTGCAACTGGAAAATTTTATGTCTATTTGATGTAAAAAAAAATAATTAAAAAAAAATCGAAACCAAGAAAACTACTTTTTATAATTTAAGACTATAAAATTTTGTTTTTAATAGAAGATGTTGGGTTCCCCAGAACAACCCGGCATACCGAGTCGCTGTTGTATTTCAGACATCATTTGCATTTAGATAGCACAATCAGAGATCCGCAAAGACATGACAGTTTGAATTTTTAGATTGCTTGAGTGCTGAAGTGATGATTGGATGAAATCTGATGATTAACAGGAACAGTTTCAATCAGCTGGCCGTATGATAACGAGAATAAAGACCAGAGACTGTAAAAAAGAAGGACAAACAGGTCAGTCACATTGTTATTCAGAGCAGGGTGAACAAAGAACTGACATATGAGAAGTACATTATATGTTTAAGTATAAAGATACCCTTGGATTCTTAAAGACAACTGGTTTGTTTTACGTCACGCTGGTTGAGCTATTAGTTCAGTGCGTGTGCATGCATGTCTGAGCTTCCCTCTCTGCATGAAGGCCGGGGTCTCTGAACACTGCTGGCATGTGCTGCATCTTAATAACACCATTAGCATTCAAGGTCTGCAAACTGCTGGACTATGAACGCTGGCAAACCAAGGCGGGTCTGATTAGAAGGCTTAAGGTTAAATCTAACTTTAATGTCTTAACTTTACAATATGAAGGATATTTGTTATTTCTGTTTAGATATCACAAAGTTGTGTTTTGTCGCTGTTGAAAAGTCGGGATGATTGGTGACCTCAGGATCGGATCTCTGCTTTTTGCAGATGATGTGGTTCTGTTGGCTTCATCGGTCTGTAATCTCCAGCTCTCACTGGATCGATTGGCTGCCGGGTGTGAAGAGGTCGGGATGGGAATTAGCGCCTCCAAATCCGAGACCATGGGAAAGGATGGAATGCCTCCTGCAGGTCAGGGACAGGGTGCTGCCTGAAGTGGAGGAATTTAAGTATCTTGGGGTCTTGTTCACAAGTGGGGGAAGGATGGAGCGGGAGATCGACAGACAGATCGGTGCAGCATCAGCAATAACTAGGATACTGCAATGGCCCTCTTTACCACGTTCTTGTGGTAAAGAGAGAACTGAGCCGAAAAGCACAGCTCTTGATTTACAAGTCGATCTACGTTCTTACCCTCACCTATGGTCACCAGCTGTGGGGGGTGACCGAAAGAATGAGATTGCAGATACAAGCGGCCAAATTGAGCTTCCTCCGTAGGGTGGCTTGGTTCTCACTTAGAGATCGGATGAGGAGCTCTGCTATCTGGCAGGAGTTCGGTTCGAGCTGCTCCTTCTCCAGGTTGAGAGGAGCCAAATGGGGTGGTTCGTGCATCTGGTCAGGATGCCTTCCGAGCGTCTCGCTGGTGAGGTGTTTCAGGCACGGAGAGGAGAGCAAGAGGCAAACCCGGGACCTGCTGGAGAGACTATGTCTCACAGCTGGCTGGGGTACGACTCAGGATCCCTTCGGGTGAGCTGGAGGATGCAGCAAAGGTGAGAGAAGCCTGTGCTTCCCGTCTGAGGCTGTTGCCCCAGCGACCCAGGCCCGGATGAGCGGAAGACAACAGAACGGAACGGAAAAGCCGGGTTATTATGATGGTCATTTCTTTTATTTATTCATTTTTATAAATTGAAAAAGGATGTATATTTTTAATTAAATTAACTCACCAAACACTGGAAGAATTCTTTACGGCATGTGTAATAGCACTCTTTACCACATGATGGGAGTGTTAACAAAGACATTCTCGTCATACTTCGCTCTACCAGACTGGAGACACTTACAAGTTGATTCCAACTCATTTTGTTGATTTATGATTTATGAAATGAGCACACAGAGATAAGATAGAAATGTCTCACCGCTACACATTACACAGTATATTTACTCAGTTATCTTCCAAATATTTTGCAAGGCAACGACAGAAAACAGACCCCCATGTCTGCAAAGCCACTTTTCTTTTACCTACAGCATCATTACATCCAGTCAAGAGCAGGAATTGAGTTTGAGATTGCAGTCAGGCAGAAACAGCCGAGGGCAACTCTGCAGCCCCTCTGACACAATGCTGAAGGAGCCTTTGTGAAAGGTCAGGTAAGCAGCAGCGACACCGTTCCGCTCACCAAATGCCACAATGTCCCAAGGGTTGGTGTGACTGACGGGGGACCTTATCTAGTGGCGTAACACCACTACTATTGGTGGACCATGCAAGGGTTAATAGGTGATGGAGCAGATGAGCCTGGAGTTAATAGCACACCATCATTAGCTGGACTGGATGTTGGTTTATGTGTCTGGAATACCCTTTGCACACACACTTCTTTATATCAGCCTCTGGGTGGGTTATATCCATAACAGTGGCAAACTAATCTCCCTGGCTCTTTCTATTTCTAATTTAAGGCAAGCTGGCAATACACCCACAACCTTCTGAAGCAAGGCAACACTTAGAGGTACATGATGGCCTACGCAGAGCAGCTAATTAGCGATTTGAATGTTTATAACTAGTGCCTTGCAGAATAAAACCTGTTCATGTTTGGAAGTTTAATAAGAAGAGTTTCCAGGTACGCTCCAGTGAATTATTTTGTGCAGCTCCACTTGTTTGACTCGTTTTGACACCTGCAGCTTTAACGGGAATATTTTCATACTTAAATAAATGTAAAAAGGCTAACCATCAGATCACCTTCTTCTTCTTTCGGCATTTCCCTTCAGGGGTCGCCACAGCAAGTCAGTGTCTTCCATCTAACCCTATCTGCTGCATCTTCTTTGGTCACACCAACTATCTTCATGTATTCCTTCACTGTATCCATGAACCTCCTCTTTGGTCTTCCTCTAGTCCTCTTTCCTGGTGGTTCCAAATCCAGCATCCTTCTTCCTATGTACTCTCTCTCCTCTGCATATGTCCAAACCATCTCAGTCTTGCCTCTCTAACTTTATCCCCAAAACCTTTAACATGTGCTGTTCCCCTGATGTACTCAATTATAATCCTGTCCATCCTGGTCGCTCCCAGAGATCCTCAGCATCTTCATCACTGCTACCGCCATCACCATCAGATCACCTGAACTTTAATAAATACAGTCACTGTCATGGGAAAAATAAAAGTTTATTCGAGGATAAACGTGTGTAAAACAGTGAATGATTTTGCTCTGCTGATCCTTTCTATTTTTTTTTAAATCGTTTTATATTCAGTGTCTCCGAATCCAGTCATCGCAGACTTTTTAAATACCTGGTACATCAGCCAACTCGATACTAATTTACTTTTTGATAGGATGGAGTCTCGGAGCCCTTGGTACGGGCTGTACGGTCTCTGTACGACCGGAGCCAGAGCTTGGTCCGTATAGCCGGCAGTACTGTATGTCGATTCCATTTCCAGTGAGAGTTGGACTCCGCCAAGGCTGCCCTCTTTTACCGATTCTGTTCATCACCTTTATGGTCTAGGTGCAGCTAAGGCCTTGAAGGGATCCGGTTTGGTGACCTCAGGATTGGATCTCTGCTTTTTGCGGATGATGTGGTCCTGTTGGCTTCATCGGACCATGAACTCCAGCTCTCACTGAATCGATTTGCCTCCGAGTGTGAAGCGGCCGGGATGGGAATTAGCGTCTCCAAATCCGAGACCATGTTCCTCGCCCGGAAAAGGGTGGAATGCCCCCTGCGGGTTAGGGACAGGGTCCTGCCCCAAGTGGAGGAGTTTAAGTATCCCAGGGTCTTGTTCATGAGTTTGGGAAGGATGGAGCGTGAGATCGACAGGCGGATCGGTGCAGCGTCGGCAATAAGTAGGACACTGCATCGGTCCGTCGTGATAAAGAAAGAGCTGAGCCGAAAAGCAAAGCTCTCGATTAACAAGTCGATCTACGTTCCAACCCTCACCTATGGTCACCACCCACAGCTGGTGACCGAAAGAATGAGATCACGATACAAGCGGCTGAAATGAGCTTCCTCCACAGGGTGGCTGGGCTCTCACTAAGAGATCGGGTGAGGAGCTCTGCCATCCGGGAGGAGCTCGGTTCGAGCTGCTCCTCCTTCAGGTCGAGAGAAGCCATTTGGGGTGGTTCAGGCACCTGGTCAGGATGCCTCCCGAGCGCCTCGCTGATGAGGTGTTTCGAGCACGTCCCACCGGGAGGAGATCATGAGGCAGATCCCGGAGCCGCTGGAGACATTATGTCTCACAGCTGGCCGGGGAACGACTTTGTTATCCTTCCGGGTGAGCTGGAGGATGCAGCCGGGGTGAGAGAAGCCTGGGCTTCTCGTCTGAGGCTGCTGCTCCCGTGACCCCGTGATGAGCGGAAGACGATGGAACGGAACACACTTCTGAGTATAAACAGACCTGGGCTTTCTCACTTTCTTTTCCATTGTGTAGGTTTCTAAATGTTTCTCCATGATTTGTACTTTGGGTTTCATGTCACCTGTTGCCCTAATAGAAAAAGATTTTCCACTCCATAAAGCCACTTCTATTTGTGGACTCCTTTCAGCCCTTATTAGCATTCATGTCTGCATGGTGGCTGAATGCTTTTTAATTAGATAAGAGAAATGTAAATGAGCATGAGAGACATTAGAAAGAAATATGATCCTGCTGGTGAAAAAGCACCAATGGATCTTCAATGGAGCACTTTTTTTTTTTAGATTGAAGCAGCTAGCTGAAAGGATTCTATCTAGCCTTTGGGCTGGTAAAATATTCTATCTTTGTGTGCTCTCTTAATGTGTCATCAGTGACAATAACGCAAAGTAAAACTTTTGTTGACTGAATTTAAAGCTGCAGCATAAATGAGTACCAAAAGCAAGATTTAGTTATTTTGAAGGAGGTTGTTTTAGCCAGTAATAAAATGCTTTCGTTGTTCCGTTCGTTCTGTTCCGTCGTCTTCCGCTTATCTGGGGCCGGGTCGCAGGGGCAACAGTCTCAAATGGGAAGCCCTGGCTTCTCTCACCCCATCTACATCCTCCAGCTCACTCGGAGGAATCCCGAGTTGATCCCCAACCAGCTGTGAGACATAGTCTCTCCAGCGGGTCCAGGGTCTGCCTCTCGATCCCCGAAACACCTCACCAGCGAGGTGCTTGGGATGTATTCTGACTAGATGCTCGGGCCACCCCATCTGGCTTCTTTCGACCTGCAGGAGGAGCGGCTCGAAACCGAGCTCCTCCCTGATCTCTGAGTGAGGAGGAAGCTCATTTCAGCTGCTTGTATCAGCGATTCATTCGGTCACCACACCTTTCCCAGATCTGCAGGGGGGCATTCCACCCTTTTCCGGGTGAGGACCATGGTCTCGGATTTGCTTTTATTGTAATCAAGTAAATCAAACCATTCACCTGCCCCATACGTTTGTGAACTGGTTTTTGTGACCTAGACATTTAGTTACCTGATGAACCTCATCAGTTTATCTAGTGTTGGTATTGAGTAAGTGTGGGCAGTTTCATTAAAATTCTTTCAGTGGTTGTTCACTAAAGTGCTAAGGATGCAAAAACCGCCCGAGTGCTGAATGGCTCCTCCACATTCTGTACGGAACCAGACATAGCATCCAGATACTGTTATAATGGAAATTGCTGAAGTCATCTGGGAACAAACGGTGGCTGCAGGAGGTTTTAAAATGTCACATCAACCCTTACCCGGGGAGGACATACATGATCCAGATAAAGCTAATTTTAGTTGACTGGATGCATATTTGCTCATTTATTAACTTGTTCATATGCTTGTTTGAATTTGCACTATTCCTGAATAAACATACATCTTCTAGGAAAGAAAAACTGCGCTTCAATGAATACCACCTAACACATTTAAGAAACTCTTAAAGAAACCATGAGGGTCAAAAAAAAGTCTTCTAACTGTTGACACACCTGCTAATACTGAAAAACGTATCTAAATTTACCCAAATATTTTTACTCTAAGAGGCAAGGCAAGGCTATTTGTAGCACAATTCATACAGAATGTAATTCTGCGTTAAAATCACAAAACATAGAATTAAAAGGTTTAAAAAAATAAATAAAGAAAATCATTAAAACTGATAAAAAGAGTAATTAATCAAAAGCACAGTTAAACAGAAGTGATTTCAGCCTAGATTTCAACATGGTCACAGTAGAGGCCTGTCTCACGGCCTCAGGAAGTTTGTTTCAGACTTTTGCAGCATTAAATTGAAATGCAGCTTCTCCATGTTTAGTCCTGACTCTAGGCACCAGCAGCAGGCTGGTCCCAGAGGTCCTCAGAGTTCTAGATGGTTCATGTTTAGTCCTGACTCTAGGCTCCAGCAGGAGGCCGGTCCCAGAGGTCCTCAGAGTTCTAGATGGTTCATGTTTAGTCCTGACTCTAGGCTCCAGAAGGAGGCCGGTCCCAGAGGTCCTCAGAGTTCTAGATGGTTCATGTTTAGTCCTGACTCTAGAGACCAGTAGGAGGCCCGTCGCAGAGGTCCTCAGAGTTCTAGATGGTTTAGTCCTGACTCTAGGCACCAGCAGGAGGCCGGTCCCAGAGGTACTCAGAGTTCTAGATGGTTCATGTTTAGTCCTGACTCTAGAGACCAGTAGGAGGCCCGTCGCAGAGGTCCTCAGAGTTCTACATGGTTCAAAAGGTACGAACATATCACAGATGTACTTTGGTGCTAGACCATGGAGAGACTTAAACACAAGCAGAGCAGCTTTAAAGTCTGTTCTCTGAGCCACAGGAAGCCAGTGCAGAGACTTGAGCACAGGACTAATGTGATCATATTTTTTAGTTCTTGTTAGGACTCGAGCAGCAGCATTTTGAATAAACTGCAGCTGTTTTAAAGCCTTTTTGTTCAGACCAGTGAGAAAACCGTTGCAATAATCTAACCTGCTGGAAACAAATGCATGGATAAGAACCTCTAAGTCTGTTTTAGATACCAAACCTCTGATTTTGGCTGTTTTTAAGGCGGTAAAAGGCTGCTGAGAGAGTGATGCAGGTAGAAAGATAGATACATTTCAAATGGCCAGTTGTCCACACACAAATAATTGTCAATTCTTAGCATTCCCTGAAACCTAGTAGATCACATCTGGTTGACCAGGTGATGATGGTTAATGAGTTTTTTTGCCTGTGTGAAGGATTTACATGTAGTCTCAAACCTTTTCACAAATTATTATGTCTCACATCTTTAAGTGGTGTTGAAGGCATGGCGTAATCAGAAAATGAAGGAAAACAAACAGCGGCATTCATTCCTGATAAATTACACGGGCCAATCGCATCTTTTGTATGGTGCATCCATTTGACGTGTAACATTTATTAGGAGATTGGACACACACATTCCTTTGGGTCCAGGGCTGGTCTGGCTCTTTTCTAATACAAGTAAACTAATTATTTCCTCAACACATTCATTTTGCTTGTGTTTGACACACATAAAGGCGATCTGACGTGAGTCTCACAAAAAAGAAAGAGTGTCTGAAAAAAGGAAAAAAAGCAGCATTTGAGGAATAAACAACTGGGAATCGGCGCCTTCAAATCCGAGACCATGATCCTCGCTCGGAAAAGGGTGGAATACCCTCTACAGGTCAGAAACAGGGTCCTGCCCCAAGCGGAGGAGTTTAAGTATCTCAGGGTCTTGTTAAAAGTGGGGGAAAGACGGACCTGGAGATCGACAGGCGGATCGGTGCAGCGTCAGCAATAACTAGGAAGCTACATCGGTCCGTCGTGGTAAAGAAAGAGCTGACCTGAAAAGCAAAGCTCTGGATTTGCTTTTCAGGTCAGTAAATCCAGATCGACTTCGATGTAGAAGTCGATCTACGTTCCTACCCTCACCTATGGTCACCAGCTGTGGGTGGTGACTGAAAGAATAAGATCGCGGATACAAGCGGTCGAAATGAGCTCCCTCCGCAAGGTGGCTTGGCTTTTATTCAGAGATCGGCTGAAGAGCTTGGCCATCCGGGAGGAGCTCGGTGTCGAGCCACTCCTCCAGCTTGAGAGGAGCCCAGATGGGGTGGTTCGGGCGTCTGGTCAGGATGCCTCCCCGAGCACCTCGCTGGTGAGGTGTTTTGGGCTCGTCCCACTGTGAGGAGACCAAGAGGCAGACCCTGGACTCGCTGGAGAGACTATGTCTCACAGTTGGCCGGGGAACAACTCGGGATCCTTCCGGGTGAGCTGAAGGATGCAGCTAGGGTGAAAGAAGCCTGGGCTACTCGTCTGAGGCTGTTGTCCCCGTGACCCGGCCCTGGATAAGCGGGCGACGACGGAACGGAACAACTGCTACGATGTAAGCAAAACAGCAAATCTTGAAAAACCAAAATGTGCTGGGTAGCTGAAACTAAATCAAGTTATCTAAATATTTTTGTTCCATCTCGGGGTTAGCTGTCTGCTCATACTTCACATCAAATAAGTCTTTTGATTTGGCAGAAACTTTTAATTAAAATGAGCTTAGTGGACGTTGGAGCTCCGGTGGCTTCATGTGGCACTTTAACCAGCTCTCAATGGAATTGGTTTTCCATTTTCTTTTGTTTCTCATCAATCATTTCGGCAACATTGCCTTTTCCCCTCAGAATGCTACACGCGGATAAAGGCTGGAACAACTCAAGCCTAGATATGCAAGTAGAAATATTACAGCTCAATTCATTTACTAAATCCCCTTGGACTTGTGTAAAAGGGGAAAATAATCCTAAATAGAAATAAAAAGAATATATATTTGCAGATAAACATGATACATTTCCTTGATCTTCTTGCTTTGCCAGCTAAACACTCCTTTGTGGCCCAGTACGCTGTATCTTCTACCAGAGTGTGAATTTTGTTGAAATGTGCATTAACTATAAAAAAGAATGTATTAAATAAAAGATGAAAAGTAAATTGATCTGTCTGAACCGATACAGATGGTTCATATTTCATTATATGCAACGGAATGTATTTTTAGGTCTGCAGCAAATTGCACCACTTTTCTTCATGTAAGAAAACGCTTTAGTCCATTATTGCTCTTAACGTTTACATAATTAAGCTTTTAATGGGAACTAAAAAGAGTCTCTGAATGAAGAGGTCAAAACAAGCCATTATTTTCTATGTGACATGCTAAAATTGGGCTCATTACATGTAATTAAAAATATTTGGCCCGCTTACCATCCACTTCCTGCTCTCTCTGCTCCACCTGAAATTAGAAAGGTTAAGTATGTTTCCAATGAAAATCTTTGGAAGCCTACAGCAAATTACAAGTGAGAAACTTTTATTCAATACTCAGCTATCTATAACTATTAACACTTGGACCGCTGCACCCGTCAATATAAAACAATATAAAACACTTAGGGGGATGACCGTTTATGACTTTTAATATAAACGTGTTTTCTATTTTATCATGTATTGTTTTGGGTTCTAAAAATGAACATTTAAAATTTACAAGCATTGTATCTCTTCTAGGCAGCACGGTGGTGCAGTGGGTAGCACAGTGGCCTCACAGCAAGAAGGTCGTGGGTTCGAGTCCCGGGTGGGGACGAGGCTTGGAACACTGTCCTTTCTGTGTGGAGTTTGCATGTTCTCCCCGTGTTTGTGGGGGTTTCCTCCGGGTGCTCCGGTTTCCTCCCTCCAAAGACATCCATGCTAGGTTGATTGGCCGGTGTCAAATTGCCCCTAGGAATGAGTGTGTGTGTGGATGGTTGTATGTGTGTAGCCCCGCGACAGACTGGCGACCTGTTCGGGGTGTACCCTGCCCTTCACCTTAAATTAGCCGGGATGTGCTCCGGCACCCCCCGTGACCCTGAAAGAGACAGACGGATAAGAAGATGACTGACTGTATCTCTTCTAACATGCTGCACCCCGCAGCAGTTGGGGGAAGCAACAACTCCTACGGGAACTTGTTGCTTTGTTAACAAACACATTGCTACGGCAATGTGCTTAATAAGTGTGTGTGTGTTTATATTCGTGGATAGAGACAAGGAGGACTCTGACGCCATTATAGAAAAATTTTAGAAAGGTGAGTGAGATAATATTGAAGAGACACCATGAAGAGAGTAAGAAAATTGTTGCCTGATTAAAGATTGCCATGTTTTCTAGATAAGTCTTGAAAGTTCAGGTTAACAGATTGGAATATAGCCTATAGCCAATTTTTGACGAGGAAAGTTTTGAAGCAGCAAAAAGTACGCTATTAATAAATTAGATCATTTTACTATGATGTTTGCTTTTTATTCTAGCTTTTAAAAATATTTAACATTTTATCATTTTTATTACTTTAAAAGTTGAGTGGTGTAACACTTTATTTACGTAATATAGCAGCGCAAAACATAAATAATGACATAAGCGTGACATTGACGGTCAGGGCCTTTGCAGATATATTTAGAACGCAGCGATCTTTGAGTTAATCAACAAAGATTGAATCATGTTCACTCTTGTTTTTAAAAGCTAGATAAATCCGAAGATTCTTTGACATTTCAAATTGCATTAGAAAAGTCTCTGTTTTAATATTATTAAGATAGCTGTCTGCTTTATGCCTCAACAACACTGCAAAGGAGGCAAAAAGTGAAATCTGACATGTAAGGATTATTAAAAAACAGTGTCTGCTATCATCTGAGTTAAAGTTTTTAACGAGTCGGACTGTCACCAGGAGAGAAAAAAATATCTAAGCGTGTTTTACTTTGTTGCACAGCAGGAGGCTGTTGATGCATTTAGTCCAGGGATCAAGAACATGAAGCAGACAAATGCATTAACATGCAATGTACTGATGTGCTAAAACTTTATGATAAAAGATACGCTGCTAATTCTAAAGTCTAACAATGAAAATGGTGAATAAGAAACTCCCAGCAAGAAATGGCTAAAAGTTTACTTAAACTAAACCTTGTACAATAATTTTCTTTATAGGTAAAAACAAGATAATAAGATAATTAAAAATAGACATGTACTAAAAATATTGATGCTCACATACATCGTCGATATTATTATAATTTATACATAATTGATTCTCATTTTCATAAAAGTGAGCCCCAGCCTTCGGGGGGATTAACGAAGAAAAACACTCTGTACTTTAATACAACCAACATTCAAGCTCACCTACAGCGACTCCATCCTGACAAAATATCTCCTTCAATTAATTCTCAGTCTGAATATTTCTCACATCCAAGTTCTGACAGTTTGGTAATTCTTGAAAGAAACTTTTTCAAGTTAGATCAGATGACCCGTAAAAACTAAGTTGGGGTTGTTACGTACTTCTGAGTTTTCTGTTTTAAGAACACAGAGTCAGAGTTCAGATTTTTCTTTTTGCTTTGTCATCCTCCTACAAGATGGATTTGGAGAGTTTAGACTTACTTTGAAAACTGCCAAAAAATCAAACACCATTTCACATTTTAAAGTTTCTACTGAGCTTTAAACTTTACAAACCTTCCAGTTGATGTAAAGACAGTGTAACTGAGAAAAAAATCAAAGGCAGAACTTAAGATGCTCAGGTTGTTGCCATCAAAGTCTGAAAATGTTACAAAACTTTACAATTTTTTGTGAAAAATGTTGGATTTTTATGCCTGTTTGGCTGGTCCTGCATAATCACCACTGAAAGGCTAGATACATACATATAATTTCCAACTTGGGCCACTCAAGCTCTTATATTGTTGAGGTAAACACAAAAAAACCTACAGTTTTTTCAGCAGGAGGCCTGGAAAGTGTTTTGTTTTGTCTTCTGAACCGCTTATGCATAATGGGGCTGTGGAGGTGCCAGAGCCTATCCTGGCTGACTTCAGGCGAGAGGCGCGGTACATCCTGAACAGGTCACCAGTCTGTCATGTGCCACACACACACGCATTCCTATGGGTAATTTCATCAAGGGCAATCAACCTAATATGCCTTTGGAGAGTGGGAGGAAACTGGAGTGCCCAAAGGAAACCCACACATACTACATGGGGAGAACATGCAAACGCCGCACAGAAAGGCCAGTGGTTCAACCCTTGCCGCCACCCTGGGACTCTAACCGCCAACCTTCTTGTGAGGCCACCGTGCTAAATACTGCACCATCGAGCAGCTCGCCTGGAAAAAGTAAAAATGAATTTTTTGTCGTTCCAAGATTTGAACCAGGACAGTTTTTTTTTTAAAAAATGGAGATTTTTTAAATGTGACTTATAATTTTCAATTTTATGTCATTCAAGTTTATGTCTTTGTTGATTACAACACACTTTTAAAAAAGGGACAACGTACATTAAAAAACATACAATGCAAATGTGCTAGAATAAGCCAAATGGCTGCTTTTCATCTTTGTATTTTTCTATCAAAGTTGAGTTTTGGACAGCTCCTGCTGATTCTGCAAGAGCTTTTAAGTATGAGTTTGTCACCATGTCACTTAATGTCTTACAAAGCAATGCTGTAATATTCTGATTAAAATATCAAATATGTTTCAAGGCCACCCTCGCTTCAACCTGACATTGCTCATGCTTTTTTTTGTCACATTAGAAGGATTTTTTTCCTGACTGGCTCTGACTGTGTGCAGCAGAGTCTGGTGTGAGATGTCCGATAATCCCACAGCAGAGAGGGGCTGCATTAGTTACAGACAACATGGTTCATCTCTGGCTTTGGCACCAGGTCGCAGTGGCTGGGAGAGAAGGACTGGCAAGCTCTGGATGAGAGAGCTGCCAAAATGTCTTCCCGAGTGACCTCGGTGTGTGAGACAGAAGAAACTGCAGCCAAACCTGCTGATATACTGAAGAAGAGAAGAAATGCATCAGCACAATGCACCAATAATTTTAAAAAGGAAATTTGAATGTTATTTTAAGCACGTAAGAGAATGAAAAGCTTGGTTTGTGACACCTGTACAGTATGTTATATATTAGGATAATGTTTAATGAACATGTTGGTGCAAGAATCAGAGATAAAGGGTGGGTTTGGGATCCAGGAGAAGGAATCCAGTAGGACAGATGATGGTTATCTTGGCAAAAAGAATGGAAATAACTGTAGTTAATACAGTGCAGGAAGTAGCACAGTGGAAGTAGTCCTAGATGGTGTAATCTAAAGATCAGTGAAGCAAAATTATTGTTTTTAAATAACATAGGATGGTAGTGTGTAGTATGACTCTGGTAAGAAGGAAGATGAAGTAGACAAATGCAGCGCAGATATCAAATGGTAGTAGGTGAAAACTCTCTGAATTATGATGTTTACAGATGATATGGTGATATCCAGTGAGAAGAGGGAACATGTGGAGGAAAAACTGTACATGTGGAGGTTTGCCATGGAGAAGAGAATTAATGGTTAGCCACAAAGAGACAGAGTACATGTGTGAATGAGAGAAGGAAAATAAAATCAGTGAAATGGCCTGATTTACAAGTCAATCTATGTTCCTACCCTCACCTATGCTCACCAGCTGTGGGTGGCGACCGAAAGAATGAGATCGCAGGTACAAGCGGCCAAAATGAGCTTCCCTCGCAGGGTGGCTGGGCTCTCACTCAGAGATCGGGTGAGGAGCTCTGCCATCCGGGAGGCATCTGCCATCTCGGTGTCGAGCCGCTCCTCCTCCAGGTCGAGAGGAGCCACATGGGGTGGTTCGGAACAAGCGGAAGATGACGGAACGGAATGGAAATGGCCTGAAATTAAGTTTATTTCTGATTATATTTTATCCAGGACCAGCTATCTGGCCGGGGAACATCTCAGGATCGTCTTGGGTGAGATGGAGGAGGCAGCCAGGAGGAGAGAAATCTGGGCTTCCCGTCTGAGGCTGTTGCATCTGCGACCTGGCCCCGATTAAGTGGAAGACGATGGAATGGATCGTTTTTATTTGTAAAAGACCTGTGAGACTGACTGTATTTGAAAAATGTTTTATGAATGAAGTTTAATTTGATTTGAAAGAAGAGGGAAAGCCAGAGAGCTCTCTCCAGCAAATACTGGACACTTGACATTGCACACATCTTGCTTTTAAAATTTGACATGAAATCTTTCCTCCACCTTTTGCACAGGTTATTTATAAAAATCCAACACTGGAATAACTACTACAATTTTATCAAGAGGAGACTGGGCTATTCAAAGTAATAGAACTACATTGACACTGTCAAAACTATGCACGTTCCAAACATCTCTGTGTATTTTCTACTATTGTCTCTATTGCCTAATTCTGATGTGTTCATGTGTCGATATCTATGTTCATGTCTGTTCTGTCTGCTCTATTTTTGCAAACAGATGGAAATTAGTTTGTATGCTAATTTTGACTTATTGAGATTGAAGCTCCCGCTGACACGTGATCAATAAGCACTGCCCTAATTAGAGTAAATTAAAACATTCAAAACATTCATCAATATTCGTCACACCCACCCACTCATCCATGATTTTTTCCAGCCACTAGCTTCTGTATCTTTGACTGAGCTTGAAATATAAGTGAGTAAAACATAAACATCTACCCTGATGCGGATGTGAGAAAAAAAATTGTTGTAGATCAACCAATACCTAGAGTAGACCTGTTCATGACTGCAGAGATGAAACAAAAATAAGTACAAATCCTGTAAAAGATAAGTTAGATAGGAGGGTCTTCAGCCTTTTCTTAAATCTATGAGCAGTCTCTGCAGCCCCGAGGTCCTCTGGTAGGCTGTTTCACAAATGAAAACTGTCACCTTGTAAAGGGATTTTTGCTCATACCTTACCAGCGTAGACAAATAAGAAGGCTTCGACAGTTAAGGCATGTTAAAACTAACATGAAAACTTTCAAATCAATCCTAAACCAGTTTATATTTTTATACTAGTAGACTTTTTAATGATAGCGAATAACTTACCTGACTGAGTCAGGTAAATTTAAAATAGAAGTACTACTTGCTCATTTCCAAGGATATACTAACAAAATGTGTGAGGCATTTTCCTTTAAAATGTTCACACTAGATTGTTTAGTTCAATCTGTGAGCAAAGGTGTGTTCTAATTTGACTCAAAGAGTTGGACCACACAATTATTTTTTTAACCAAAGTATAAAAAAAACTCCATCTTTTTACAGAGCAGAGAAAATGATGAGGGCGCAGAAATCGAAGCAGAATTCTTGTCATTATTTCTGTGTTGCTACGGTTGCCTCAGCTGTCATCCACATTACCAGTAACCTGTGTCCAACAGCTAACTAATGAACAGCAAGCAGGACAGCAACGCAAACATTTCCTTTCCACAATGACAACTTGGAACTTCGCAGCAGCATCATAAAAGTCCAGGAAGACCCTCTCAACATGTGGCACAGGCTAAATATACAAGTGATGTTATTGTGAGAGATACCCATTATCTTTAGCTATCCCTGTGGAAATCTTTTCCAGGATTGTTTGTCTGAGTTCTGTGCAGTGTTTTCATTTTGGCACAGAAATAAAAATAGTGGATTTCTGATGAGAATCCAGAGGGGTAGCCATTTGAAACTAGGGTGGGGCAATGTGGATAGATGTGTAAAGTCTTTATCGTCAGTACTGGAGGAAGAGGAGTCTACGTAGTCAAATGTTTATAAATGTTTATGTGGATTATGATATTATGGGTGGTAAATCTTAGCAAGAAAGATTCAGGACTTTGTCTCCAAAACATCTAACATGTGCTGTTCCTGTCCATCCTGGTCACTCCCAGAGAGATCCTCAGCATCTTCATCTCTGCTACAAACATCTCTGTTTCCTGTCTTTTCCTCAGTGCCACTGTCTCTACACCAACCAGCATGGCCGCTCTCACGACGGTTTTGTACACTTTCCCTTTCCTTCTAGCAGAAACTCTTCTGTCACACATCACACCTGATACTTTTCTCCACCCGTTCCAGCCTGCCTTTACATGCTTCTTCACCTCTTTTCCACACTCTCCATTGCTCTGGACTTAGCAACTAAGTAGCATGAAATATTTTGTTTTTGAGCCTCTTTCAGTGCATGCAAGGGAGGCAGACACCATTTTTATATAAAAAAAACACTTAAAACATTCCTCTTTGAAAAAACTTAGAACTATATAAAAAAAAAATCTTAATCGAAACAGTTGCTGGTTGGCTGCTAGAAACTAGAAACTGATTCTGTTTTTAATTTCCATTTACCTCGCTCCACTATTCAATAAAACATTAAACACCTTAGAGAAGCTGCTTACTTTATATTTACTTCAGATTTATTTTAACTGTGTATTTAGTTTCTTTTGCACACAACTCTCTCCATCAGTTTTGTCGATATTTCTGCTAATATGAGATTTTCACACTACTCATCCTTCTCTCACCAGCAAACCCTCTCTTATTATTAAAACAAGATAAATATCCGGTATAAATGTAGTTTGTCGAGTGATCTGCTGTCTTTATAAAAAAGGATGAAACCATGGACCTTCCTCATCACCCTGATTAGAGAGCCCTGAGAATGATTTCTGATGTTACACACCTGTGGACCCTGCTGACTATTTAAGGGCAATCACCGCAGACTTCCACGTCGGGTCATCGTCATCCTTCCCAGCCAGGTTCCCCTGGCTGCCTGACCATAAGTTTGATCTCTGTTTTATCATTTGCACTTTTGGATCCTGAGTCAATTCTGTGGCGTTTTTCTTACAGACTTACCTGACTTCTGTTAATAATTCCTGTTTTGTCCTGCATTTGGGTCTTCGTCCTTCATAACAGGTGGTGTTTAAGTGTGCCAATGTTTTTGTGCATGTTAAACACATACAAAATCTTTTCAAACTTTTATTTTATTGTAACAAAGTTATATTTACGCACCATATGTCGTGAAAGTGTGGTGACTGAAGTCTGATTTTAGTACGAAGCACCCAAATGGAAGAGCCTAAATCCAAAGCATTTTCAAAAAGTTGAGATTAGAAAAAAAAAAGATCTAAAATCAAACAAGTAAATACCTACGATTAAGGCAACAAATGGTCAATCAGACATTTGATTAGCAAATTAAGTCAGTTGTAAAATATTTATTCATATTTTTATGATAAAAATGAGTGTAAAACTACAATACTAAAAAGTCCTTTGGTTATTGAACACGTCGCAGAGCAAGAAACAGCAACGGGCTCACAAATTAAGTACAAATAGAAGAAAAATCCATCTGGAAATAACGTCTTATGCCAAATTGGACTTTTCCAAAGTTCCCTTTGATTTTTATACTTGATGCAAAATGCTTGTTTTACATGAAAAATAATCAAAGCAGCTATTTGCTACTTTCTCTGTAAGCATGAAATAATATGGATCTTATTTCTGCCAGCCTCCATCTCTCACTTGCAAGATGTTTTTCTCACAGTCACTGCGGTTTTAAACCGATTTCAACAATGTGACAAAATTGTTGTGCTCTACTTTTACTGTATACCTAAAATATATAAATTAGGGCTGAAACAACTAATCGAATTAATCGATTATAATCGATTGTTGAAATAGTTGTCGACTAATTTAGTCATCGATTAATCGTTTAGGAAGTTTTTGCTGTCAACTGCACTTAATATTATACAACTTGACTGTTTTTTTGTGTATTTTTACTCATGTTAACCTAGGCCATTTTTGTTTGGTACTATACCTCTGAACAAGGTTAAAATTGCAAATCTAAAACTGTTAACGATTTCTTGTTTTTAAATGTGATCCTGGATGGTCAACAGTTTACAATTTATGTTTTTTTAGCCAGTACTACTAAAGCACATTTTATGGGTGCTCGTGATTTACCTTTACTCTATACAGTAGGTAGATTTATTATTTTGTATTTGCTGTAGAAATGGTAATATTCTCCCTCTTTATTTCACAAAAAGATTAACATTTTTACTTATTAGAATGAGCCCAACGTGTTGTTTAAGTGGTTATGAGTTGTGTTTTGCATAACTACATTCAATAAAATGCCAAAAAACTATTATTTATTAAGCCGCCAATTTTACCCGATTAATCGATTAATCGAGCCAATAATCGCCAGATTAATCGATCACCAAAATAATCGTTAGTTGCAGCCCTAATATAAATATATTTCTGTTCCGTCATCTTTGCTTATCCAGGGCTGAGTCGCGGGGTCAACAGCCTCAGACGGGAATTCCGCCCAGGCTTCTGTCACTCCGGCCGCATCCTCCTGCTCACCCGAAGGATCCCGAGTCGTTCCCCGGACAGCGCTGAGACACAGTCTCTCCAGCGGGTCCGGGTTCTTACTCTTGGTCTCCTCCTCGTGGGATGTGCCCAGAACACCTCACCAGCGAGGGATTCGGGAGGCATCATGACCCTATGCCCAAACGACCCTATTTGGCTTCTTCCGAACTAGAGGAGGAACGGCTCTACGCCAAGCTACGCCCGAACGGCAGAAGTCCTCACCCGATCGCTGAGTGTAAATAATAATTACAAAGCCAAACTGAAAAATCTAGATAAAAAGATCTTACTTTTGTACAACGTCTGCTCTTTAACTGAATTCGAAATACAGCCATACTGAAAGCTGTGGTGCTTCATCCTGTTGATAGTAGCATCAGAAAAGGGTGTCATCTGCAACAATCTTCATGAAGTTTGTGTTTGAATCAAATACCTCTTATCTGGTCATTAATACAATTAGAAGAACTTTCTCAAAATGTCCTTTGTTCCTAAACCTCATGACAAAGTTGATCCCAATTCCTAGCTGACTGGGAACCAGGTTTAGTCTCCTGTGACTTTTTTTCAGTGGGGAACATTTGAAGATGTTCAAAAGAAAGCAGAGATCTGAAAACACTTTCTGATGCCGAGTCACACGACAACACCGTCTTGTATCTTCTAACCTCAGTGTCGCGTGGATTTAGAAGCTTGTCACTGGGTGTGAAAGCTTGAAGCAGCCACGTTGGTGTCAGACAAGCTTGGGATTAAGCAGAGTCACTAGATAAGCCTGAGAGAGAGGTGATATGAGTAATGGAAGGGGTGAAAGCTTATTTCTGCTTTGCTAAATTATCAGGTATCAGCTTCGGCTGTCTGTGGTTAACTACAGAGTCACATTAAGCCTTCCGGTCTGTTCCAATTAATCAAATAAGACTTAAGGGAAATGAATCATCATTCACAACTTGATGGAATATTCAACCTGTCATTAAAGGTCCGGAATACAGATTGCTTCACTTAAAGGTAACAATTATCTGCAACAGGAAGTTGAATTTTTGAATAACTTTAAGAAAGCAAATGAACTACTTCAAAAGCTAAAGAATCTTGAAGTATTTTTAATAGAAATAGACTTTAGTGTTCAGTACTGTTTTAACCGCTTTTCCCAACCAGGTCAAGAGGTTTTAAAAATAGATAAAAAACTGAATAAACAAAATACAATACAAACAACAACCTGAAATCAAATTTTCAAAACAGTTTGTTTGATAAAAATAAAAGTGCTCTTATGTTTGGACAGTGTGATGTGGAGTCCCACAGCTTGTGGGACAAAGGATTTTCTAAGGTTGTTTGTTGTGCAGAGTTGGGATAAAAACCTGTTGCTAAAAATGTTCCTCTGAACGAAAACTGTGAAACATTGTTCATGATCGTCCTACATCTTGACAACCTCCATTATTCTGCCATCTAATCTTGCATAAACTCCAGAGGTAAGTAATAAGGCCGGATGCTAATGGCCAGCATCCCCTACTGCAGGGGTGCCCAACCTTTTTTGTCCCAAGATCTACTTTACAATTATCAAACCTCCTGAGATCTATCAGTCCCATGTTACCATCGCAAACCCCAACAGATCGTTTCCAGCCTGCTGTAATTACCCCTACAACACGATTTTTTACATACGCACACACTCACAGCACTTTGCGAAGGGGAAGGGCCAAAGCAGCACCGCAGACTGCTTATTGATTACAGGCTTAACAACGTGATTTCACATCAAAGACTCCAAAAATCTCCAGTAACAGCAGAAAAGCCGCTAGACTTCAGGGCAGATGTCATTGTGAGGCTGATGATAGGCTGGCGCCAACTTTTTTTCAATACCATGCGATCTACCCATAAGGCCTTTGCGATCGACCAGTCGACCACGATCGACATAATGGGCACCCCTGACCTACCATGTGTATACAACATGAGACCACCTCCTTTCTTCTCAACAAAAGATGCATGATTCTGTCTGCATGCACGTTGGAGATGCTGGGCCGTACAATTAGGTAAATTTGTTGCTATAGACATTATAAATGTCCAGACAGAAATGAACAGTTTGGAAGATATGATTCCCAAAAGTTTCAGACATAGAGGTGAGGAAGTTGGCAGTTTGCAGAAGGCAGAATCAGATGTCTGTCTTCTAACTGCTTACATTTTGTCTTGCATAGATTTTCATACCGCCTCACTGCTTTAGCCGGCTATTCATCAGAACCATCCGTTCAACCTTGTTGAACCTTTCAGATTCACAGATGGCCAGAAATAAAAAGCGTGTGCTTCGGCGTATCAAACACACCCACTTCAAAAGTAATGACCAATCACAAGAACTGATGGACAAGAAATTGTGCCGAACAAGTGGCAGGAACAGATTGTTTTCTTTTTGTCTCCGCTGTAGGATCAAAAGAGCTTGATAAAAGGTATTGCGCAAATGCATACAAGTGCATATTTTCCCAGGGTTTCTCAGGAAAGGATGAGAATAGAAAAATCAAATAAAAAAATATGAAATTGATTATAGATTTTAAACAAATTAATGGATTTGTAAATATTATCCAAACGGATCAAGCATAAAGGCTCATTTTAATTCATAACTTGGCTAGTCGGGAGTCATTTTTTGCAAATTGCCATGTACTAACTTCAGTGTCGGGTAGGTACTCTGTGACAAGTTTTATATAATGTATTCTTGGTTTAGAGATGCAAATAGAACACATTTGTATTGCAATATTACTGCTTCAAAAATGTAACTGAGTGACACTACTTAAGTTACTTTTAGCTAATCAAAACATTTGCATGACGGGTTTATGGATGTGGAAGGAGGAGGACCCAATTGCAGGACATCAAAACAAGGTTTATTAACACAATTCAGGTAAGTTTGTAAAGCAAGGAGCACAGGATTAACTCAGGATGTTGAAAGTTCAAATAATAACAGAGTTCAAACATGGTCAGGCAACCAGGGTGACCTGGCTGGAAGAGATGGTTACGACCCGCCAAGAAAGCCCAGGGCAGGCATGGGCAAACTACGGCCCGCCGGCCACATGCGGCTCGTTAAACGTTTTAGTCTGGCCTGCCGAACTAGTAAAAAATAAAAATAAACAATGTTAGTTTGATTTTTCTTGATCTTTTTATGTTCGTCACTAGATGGCGCCAAAAATACAACAACACTGCTTCCATTAAAATGTGTGTGTCCGTGATGCGCACACTTTCAAAACAAACAGTGTGCACAGATACGGAAAGCCATCGGGCCCAATACATGCACGTGAAACAAGCGTGTTAGATGTTAGCAAAATGTTACATGAGGCACTAGATTTCAGACCTAGCGCCGCTACATTTGAAATTTAACACTCTTGTTGTAACATTTAGCACTTGTTTAAAATCTAGCACCGTTCTATCGGTCTAATCTAGCAGTTTCCAAAGCATGCCATCCATCTGCTCCTGTTCCCAGGGGCGAATACAGGATTTTCTAAAAGGGGAGAGGGGTACAAAAAGAGGAACTATGGTGCTTGCCAGTATAGAGGGGCATGGGGGTATTCCCCACAGAACCTTTTTGAAAAATAAGTAATTTTTCTGCATTTTGGTGCATATTTTTACCAAAGCGTACAATAATTCAAGAAGTAAGAACAATTCTTTTTTTTGTCAACCTAGAGTGGGTGGCGTTCCCCGCACCCCCGGGTCCGGCCCACTTGTCAAATGTTAGAACTCAATGTGGCCTGCAAGTCAAAAAGTTTGCCCACCCCTGGTCTAGGGTGATTGGCATCATAAAGGGCATCAGGCTGACTATGCACAGCTGATTGATATCAGGCTAATCTCCCAGGTGTTCAGGATATGGTTGGACTCCAGGTGAGGGAGGAAGGTCCAGGGTTCCTTCTGGTGGCAGGCTAGGGGATCCCGACAGCGTACATACAGGTATTGCATACATATTGTACATACTAATCCGATTACATGTATACATGATCACAGATTATTTTTTAATAATTTACACTTATAGTGTAAAGTTAATAATTTAACTTTACACTATCTTGTTTATTTTTCTCAGAATTTAGTTGCTTTAAATAAGTGTGTTACTAAAAATGGAATACACTACCGTAACTTGTTTGATTTCTAAACTGTTTCTACTAATGCTGTCGACTGCCTTAGATGTGAAAACATCTCTTTTAGTGGTGAAAAGAAGAACAAAGGTCAGGGCATTCGCTACAAAGAACCCTCTCATCAGCATATTGCTGGGTCGGAAGGTTGCAAATGCTGATGTCCATTTCTAGAGGCGTTGCATTGATTTTTTTAAAAAAAACATTCTGCTTTACTGAACTTTTTTTTAAAAATAATCCAAAACTGTTCTAATGCACACACTATTTCTTTTTGATTGACCTCAATAGAGTGGTCCAGTTTCTACAACTAATTTTCTTTTTTCACATCTAGACTCCCAATGTGGAAGAACGTCTAAGAGAAAAGTCAATTTACAAGAAGTTTTTCTTTAAATTGTGATCTCGGGAGGTTTATTCTTAGACTTGGCAAATTGTTTTCCAAGTTAACTTGTTGCTGTCTCTATTTAAAGGTAATAATTTTCTCATTGACTGGAGGCAAATGACTTAAAATAAAAGTGGATGTGGCAACAATCATTTTAGAAAATGTCTGGCTGGTTTTTATAGCAAAGAAAAAAAATGTCTGACTCACCAACGGCTGTATTTTTTTTCTCAGAAATAACTTCTCTCACAGTTGCATTTAACTTTTTTTTGCGCTTATATTCAAACCCAGCTTATAGAAAGAATCAGAGAGATAACACTGTTTGAGGTATTTCAGGAAAAAGGTCGTCTGAGACAAACGTAGCGTTCCCCTTTACTTCTGCTCCATGACAAGTCTTTTCAAATGCATTGTTTTTGCAACACAACACGGTTTATTCCTGGAAAATGAAGAGATTTTGCTTTTTTAAACTTGCGATGAATGCAACAAAGTGACTTGTCCTCATTATGTCTCACAATATGTGAAAAAGTTTTTCAAATAATAAGAATGTATTTTTACTGAGAAAAGCAGACTATGAAACATATGCCAAGCCAATGTGTCTTAATTGGACTATACCTAAGATTAAGATAGGGTCATTTCATTTAAATTAGTCTTAATAAAAACTGGGAGGAGGGGAGTTCGGAGAAGCGTGGCGCTGTGTGAATTTTGATGCATGTGTATGCAATGTTTTGTGTATGTGATTTTGTAATGTTTGTTTTCTTTGAATTTATTATTTTTAATGATCTTGTTGTGATCCCTGCTCCTGCTTCTAAGAGGGTGTCTGTCTACGTGGCAGCTTGCTCACCACCTGTAGATGATCAGCAATCAGCAAGCTACATACGCCACCCTGCACCCTCAGCCTGTGCCAGATTGTTGAATTCCATGCGATAACAACAAGTCTTTAGTAGATCTTTGTCTGCCAATTTTCTTGCCTGTAATCTTATATTCTGTTTCCTTTGTTCAAGAAACCTGCCTGCCTTGGATAACCTGCCTGCCTCAGACAACCCGGCTGCCTCAAACAACCCGCCTGCCCAGGAGAATCTGTTTTTACCTAATTTTGTTTTACCTTTTCACCCTGTGTTCCACGATTGGTTTCGACCACACCTCACCATAACAGAGCAGGATTTTAATTCTGTTCATCACTTTTTGTAACTTTGTTAAAAATGTGCTTCATAAATAAAATTTAATTTGGTTTGTATTATTGCATTGCTATTCATTTGACGGTGGATTATTTCATTTAAAGGCAAAACTAAGGATGTCAAACTAATTACATTGATTTTTTATTTGGTCGTAGATTGAATATTTCACATTGATGTTCAGGGTCTTCTATTTACATGCCCAGATGTTATGCATTGCTCATTTCTGTTTAGTTTCTTGGCCTTTGTAATGAAATCTGTGAGAGAAGAATGACTAAAAGTTCGCCAGAAGCTGAACAGCAGTGCATTGCACCGCTGGTATATTTATCTCACTATGCATAAAACTCCGGATAAGTGAAAATTGGTTTAGTGCTTCTAATTTGACTTCTTTTTTCACACTTTCAGGATAAATGTGATTGATCTCTTTGCCCCAGGAAACCGTTCAGTAATCAACTCAGTCGTTTCTGCAAGAGGCAAACAACAACATTGGCAGCCTTGGCTTTAAAACCTGCTTTTTGATGAATGACTCATATGCACATGGAATTCAAACTCATCTGTAATTATCCCTATAAATATATATAAAAAAAATGACTTGAATAAACTTATTACATTAAACTCTTTAACTAAAATTTTTTAACTAAAATTTTTCTTAGAAAGAAATTGACCAAATAAATTGGTTGTATTTAATTACAGTAACATGGCCTTGGTTTCATTATATTTTGTGGGAAACAGAAAAAAACCCTGCAGTAACTGAATAGTAACTAAATATTCTAGACAAGTAACTGTTTTTAAATCTAAAAACAGTTACTTTTTTTAGTAAACTGTTTTACTAAACAGTTTAACGTCGCAACACTGAATTAATGTCAGTGTTGTGACGTTAATTTAGCGTGAAAATGCATTTGTTTTTATTTTTCTCTTGCGAAAAAAACACAGCCAAAGTCACAAAAAGGTTGGTGATTGTAAAATTTCCTCCATAAAACACTTTGACAAAAACAAGACCATTGGACAGTGAAGAAAATTATTCAATTTGATGATCTCAGGATCTTGCTGTTTGCAGATGATGTGATACTTTATCTTGTCAAAATCTCTGATCGCTGGTTCACAAATGGGTGAACTGAATTTAAGACAAACTGCATATACATAAATCTTGTTGATAAAATAACGTCTCGTCTCAATAGTTTTAAGAAAAAACATGCTTCTAGCAATTTTTTTACATTGAAGCAAAGTTTTATGCAGATTTAAAAAAAAATAAAAATTTGTTTGTCATTAGTGATTCAATCTAATTAAACCAGTTGTGCTTGGTATGAATTTTTGTCATGGCGACAGGGTCTTGATAGTTACATGTTTTGGTTTTAAAATACAACTTGTTCAATTAGATGTGCATCTATTTTTGAAGCATTTCATTATTAGACATACTGTACTCTGTGACATGCAGTTCTTACCACCAAGTCACTTACCAGCTGACTGATAAAACCATATACCTGTTATAATTGGCCAAGTTTAATATCGCAAGAAAGCAAGACCTGAATAGACTGAATATCCAGTAAATAGCAGGTTATAATGAATCTCGTCTCTCTTTTATACGTTGGTGACATTCATCTATTGGAAGAAAAGGGACAACCTAACATTTGTCAAAGCCGATGAAATAGGGAGTCTTAGTAAAGTTTTTATTAACATATTGAGAAGCAAAAAAACACCATCAAATCACACGAGCAAATTTTCAACACAATGGCTTGAAAAAAACCCTGTTTTTTATTCTATTCTTTGATCAAACACTCTTTCAATTTCTTACTGGTGCCTTTTATGTAACAGATACTGAATTCATCTTTTGTCTTCTTTTTTTAATCGATGAAAGGCATTTTCCAGAATTAAGGTCGGCAGAAAACTGGGAACAAACCATCCCAAACAGAAATATTAATAATTGAAAAATTTTATAATAAACTTGTTTGAACAAGTTTATAGGTCAGTCACCTTCTAAACTGACTATCTCTCACACGGTTGCAGGGGGTGACGGAGCCAATCCTGGCAGATTTGAGGTGAGGGGCAGGGTACACCCTGAACCGGTTGCTAGTCTATCGCGGGGCCAAACACATACAACCATATACACACACTCATTCCTGGGGGCAATCATCTAGTGGCCAATCAACCAAACATGCATGTTTTGGAGGGTGGGAAGAAACCAGAGTACCCACAGAAAACCCACACAGAAGGCCACTGCTCCAAGTTTCGTCTCTACCTGGGACTCAAACCCACAACCTTCTTGCTGTAAAGCCACTGTTCTGCCCACTGCACCACCGTACTGCCCCTTGTTCAAGGTATAATAATAATTTAAAAGTGGGATTTTAGGCTAATCAACTATTTGAAGATTTCTACCTTGTTTGAATCTCATTTCCCAAAAACAAAAAACAGTCCTGAATGGGTTTTCAATTTCATTCATGTATGATTGAGAAAGTTACCCATTCCATCCAGTATTCAGATTATTTTCGAACGGAAGGTTGTACTTGGCTAAGGGTTTTGTACTCTCTCTCGCCCACATTCTAACATAAGCACACTCTGCTTGTGCTAGCTCCCAACTGGGATTTCTATTTTTAAGGTCATTTTTTTTCTTTTTTTTAATATACTCTATTAATCCCTCACCAGGAAAATGTATGTGCTGCATTTCACCACAGCAGGCTGCCACCTATGACGGTGCCAATGGTGGGAGAAACAAGGGTTAGGTGTCTTCTCCAAGGACCCTAGACGTGCCCTCAGTGGGATGCGAACTTGCCAACTTCCGGTTGAGTTCCGGTTCGCAGGCGAACACTCTAACCAGTGAGTAGAGCTTTATGTATTTACAAGCTTTATTTTGTGAGTACAGCCTTTCTGAGCTAACAACAAGTACCATGTTTATCCATAGTTAAAAATCAAAAAGAAAAAAAAAACAAGATAAAACCAGAAGATCGAATCCCAGCTTAAGTCAAATTACTGTGCAGTCGTAGATACTATGTACGATCAAAGAAAGAGTCCAGCTTGGGAAACAGGCTTGTGTTCATTTTTCTTTATCCTGCCTTGTGTCTGGGGCAGGTGTGGGGACAGATGGAAGGTCTTGATGAACAGAAGGATGAGAGGGGGAAGACAGAGACCAAATGTTGTGCCCTGTGGTGATGACATGAAGGTAGACAGTCAAGAGAGGTTATTAACGACGGGAGTGAGGAAGGAAATCAAAAGCTGGCCAAAGACTGAAGGGATAACAGCTGTGGAGAGGAACACGGAGTAGCACTAGTAATTTACCCTGTCACAGCAGAAACACACTTTCACACTCTGACCCACTCTGTCAGCGGACATTGTCGTTTCACTGCCGACCACACTCGTTTAAGTTGTTTTAGGATTTTCTAATAGCTATTTTCACTCAGACATGACACAAATTAGTTTTGCCCACAAACAATATAATCTACTCATTATTTGCTTCTGATTACTTGCTTTCCTGGAATAAAAGAGGGTGACAAAAAAATCCCATCTCTTTGCGAGTTGCTCTGTAATTGTTCGGGGAATTGCTTTGGTGGTGTGCAGAATTTCATTTGATGAAATGCATTTTCCTTTTACTTTCAATTTCATTTTGGTAAGGATACATCGGTTTAAAAATTAAGTGAGCAACAATGATACAAAACTGACTGCAGATTGTGTATCGTATCAGTAGAGAAAACCCAATGGAGTCCAAATCCTCCAACTCATTTAAAGTGCCACATCTATCCATTCGTGTTTTCGGAAGTGATTCCATTTCGTTCAGTCATCTTCCGCTTGTTCCGGGATTGGGTCGCGGGGGCAACAGCCTCAAGCGGGCAGCCCAGGCCTCCCTCTCCCCAGCTGCATCCTCTAGCTCATCTGGAAGGATCCCAAGTCGTTCCCCGGCCAGCTGTGAGACATAGTCTCTCCAGCGGGTCCGAGGTCTGCCCCTTGGTCTCCTCCCGGTGGGACGTGTCCGAAACACCTCGCCCGCGAGGCGCTCGGGGGGCATCCTGACCAGATGCCCGAACCACCCCATCTGGCTCCTCTCGACCTGGAGGAGGAGCGGCTTGATACTGAGCTCCTCCCGGATGGCAGAGCTCCTCACCTGATCTCTGAGTGAGAGCCCAGCCACCCTGCGGAGGAAGCTCATTTAGGCCGCTTGTACCCGCGATCTCATTCTTTCGGTCACCACCCACAGCTAGTGACCATAGGTTAGGGTTGGGACGTAGATCGACTTGTAAATCGAGAGCTTTGCTTTTCGGCTCAGCTCTCTCTTCACCATGACGGACCGATGCAGCGTCGCATGCAATGCAGCAGTGATTCCAGAACACTATATTACAGGGGCACATGGGATCCTGGTTTTGGCAAGGTACACACTTGGTAGGTCACTATATATTTTTGTCGATACCATGCTACACTGACAACTTGCAACCAGTTTCAATGAAAATACTAGTGAAAATACTAACCTGACCAGCCAGATAAATTCTTGTAATATTTATGTGTTTACAAACTGTTTAGAATCCACCTGGCCTTTTCTCAGCAGATTGGTTTGCAGACCATACCAGCAGCTTAGCGGCCCAATTACATAACAGCAAAATGAGGGAAGGCAAGACGTTGGAGAAGTGGCATCCAATTACAAAACATTTTTCAAACACACTGTTGTGATCCCCTCGCCCAGAGTGAGCCCTGAATGTTCCTCATCACCCTGATTAGGGATACATGAGATTGATTCCTGATGCCACACATCTGTGGACTCTGCCATCTGCAATCACCCCGGACTTTCATGTCGGGTCACACCATCCCTTCCAACCAGGTCACACTGGTTGCCTGATCATGTTTGAGCTATTTGAACTTGTGAAATCTTGAGTTAATCCTGTCCCCTTTGCTTTACAGACTCATATATAAATATAAAAACTTTACAGCAAACACCAGGTTACTCAGAAGTAAATAACCAGCCAATCAAAAGTAAAGCTTTTGTTCAAGCAGCAGATTCCAAAAAAAAAAATTTCAACTCTGCTTTATTTCTGCTGACGTGTCTGTTTAACTTCAGGGTCTCGACAAAAGCTAGAGGGATTTTGGAGTTTTAGTACTGAATCAGATTTGCTGCAATATAAAATGAGAAAATAGTCACCTATTGTGTACGTTCAAGAGCATTGACAACCGATGCATGAGATGGAATGAGCCCGTTGGGAAGCAAAAAGGAGACATTTAAATAAGGACTGAATGTAACTATAAGTTTTTGGCGAAAAACAAAGAATATTAAATTCAGTTTTTGTTGAAAACAGGGGAAGTTTGACCGTCAGAGGAAGCTGCTTTGAGTTAGAAGACGAACACTTCATATTGTTTGTCAGGGACCGGTGGGCTACTCGGGGTCCCAGAACAGTGACTGAAAGTCTGAAACTATCCATTTCGCAGCGTAAATGATTTTTTTTCTCTCCTGGGTGCATTTCTACCAAACACAGCCCGTGTAAACACACAGATGGTGTCACGGCAACACAGCTGTAGTCTCATGTTGCCTACTTGCCCCCAAACTGCTCTGTTCCTTCTTCCCTCCGTGGGGTTCATAACTCAACAAAATCACAAGCGAGAAACCGTTACCTCATGCATCACTTCCAACCCTTGCCGTATTTACAAAGCTGACACATGCATCCTCAGTAATAAATAAGCAAAGTTGCTTTCAAGAAAATACTAAATTAATTCTATTTGTTTTGCTCCCGTTTGTTTTTTTTTTTTTGGTGTTTTTCTTAACTTTATGCAAATGGGAGCACGGGTAAATCTACACAAATGTGTGTTAGCCAGGTGACAGGAGGGAAATAAATAGCTGAGGGTTGGTGGACTGTTTGTGGAGTACTTTTGGCAGCTGGTTGGAGTCGAGGATGTATGCACAGGTGCCAGACAGCCAAGTGTTAGCTCAAGGGGAAACGCACATGATTTATAAATGATTTTTCTTTGGCGAGCCTCCTGTCGTAAGGTGTGAAAATCAAAGCTGCATAAATGAGCAAAGGAATGGAACAGAACTGATGAAAAGCAGCACATCTAACACATGCATTCTCAAATAAAGCAGCCATTTCCAGCTGGTCATTTTGAAGTCAGCCTTTTTCTTGCATCACAAGCATTTGCAGCTTCAACAAAAGCACCAGACATATTAGTCATGACTTTTAATCCCCCGTGATGATGTAAAACATCAAAACAACCCAGATTCCATCTCTCTTCCTCAGAGATGTTTAACAAACTAAATGAGAAAATAGTGTCCAGAGCAATGGAGAGTGTGGAAAGAGGTGAAGAAGCATGTGCAGGCAGGCTGAAACGGTTGGAGAAAAGTATCAGTTGTGATGTTGACAGAAGAGTTTCAGCTAAAATGAAAGGGAGATTGTACAAAACCGTGGTGAAACCTGCCATGCTGTTTGGTCTAGAGACGGTGTCACTGAGGAAAAGACAGGAATCAGAGATGGAGGTAGAAGAGATGAAGATGCTGAGGATCTCTCTGGGAGTGACTAGGATGGACAGGATCAGAGGAACAGCACATGTTAGAGGTTTTGGAGATAAAATCAGAGAGGCCAGACTGAGATGCTTTGGACATGAGGAGAGATAGAGAGAACACCGGAAGAAGGATGCTGTGTTTGGAACCACCAGGAAAGAGGACTAGAGGAAGACCAAAGAGGAGGTTCATGTATACAGTGAAGGAAGAGATAAAGATAGGTGGCGTGACGGAAGAGGATCCATGGAGTTAGATGGAAGAAATTGACTTGCTGTGGCGACCCCTGAAGGGAAATGCTGAAGGAAGAAGAAGAAATGAGAGAATAGTGTGATCGAATACATGTGAAGAAAATGGCGAAGAAAACTAATAGAGCTTTTTGCACAAAGACAAGTATTTGTCTGTCCAACTCACTGGCCTGGTGGGTAAAACTGCTTTCTGGCATCCTGTAACTTTTTCTGAAGTCTATTTTGCTTGTTTGGAAGAAAAAAAGAAAGAAAGAAGGGACGAAATATGCTTTATTCATCCCTCAACGGGAAAAGTTTGTGTGCTGCATTACACCGCAGCAGGCTGCCAAGATGGCACCAATGGTGGGAGAAACAGGGGGTTAGGTGTCTTCCTCAAGGAATGAATCTTATTTTGTAGTTCAATTTGGAGTCCTGCACACATTTTTTCCCTCATACTCAAAACAGCGCACCGACAAACTCAAATTCTTCTAACAAAGGC
Organism: Neostethus bicornis; assembly: GCA_902685375.1. NCBI lineage: Eukaryota > Metazoa > Chordata > Actinopteri > Atheriniformes > Phallostethidae > Neostethus > Neostethus bicornis. The sequence continues at coordinate 5,175,759 of LR738552.1, forward strand.
GGTAACTCATCTTAGGCAATGAAAGTAAAAATCCACCACATCTAAACCTAATTTCAAATGAATTATATGATCAAATTTAGGATCAGAACATTCTGATTGTCATGATCCCCTCACCTGCTACCAGAGGGAGGCCCTGGACCTTCCCTCATCACCCTGATTGAGACACCTGAGGATGATTATTCTGATGCCACACATCTGTGGACCCTGCTGCCTATTTAAGGGCAATCACCCGTGGACCTCCACGATGGGTCATTACCATCCCTTCCAGACAGGTCTCTGTGGTTATCTGACCAAGAACACATTCTGAACAATGACCTCTCGCCATGCCACTAAATTTTTTTTCATAGCATTGCTGGACTGCCATATTCATATAAACCATGTTTTCTGTCCTGCAATTGGGCCCTACTCCTTCCACCTGCACACTACCATGTCATGACACTGATATATGAACAACTAACTAACTTTAACTAACTTGAACCTGTTAAATGCAGAATTCAGTACAAGCTCTGCCTCCTCACCCATCAGTGCATACACGCACCGCACCTGTTTATCTCCAAGAACTCCTAACCCTCCACACCACTGTCCGAAACCTGCGCTCCTCCTCCTACTGCCTGCACCAACCAAGGACCAAACTCTCCACTATGGGGGACAGGGCCTTCCAGGCAGCTGCTCCATGGCTCTGGAACGCTCTTCCCGAGAGCTTGAGGGCTCCACAGAGTGTTGAGGTTTTTAAGAAAAGACTGAAGACATTTTTATTTCTAAAGGCTTTTCAACAAAGTTTTAGTGTTGTTTTTTGTGTTGTGGTTTTATTTAATTTTGCTGTTTGTTGTTCCTTTTGGTCATTGTAGCACTTTGAGATCTCCATTGGAGATATAAAGTGCATTACAAACAAAATTTTTTTTTATTATTATTATAATAACTCTTCTTAAACTTTAAATCTAGACCCTGGCATTCTTCTACCTTTGAAAAAAATAACCAATGAGTTCAAACTTACATTTGATCACATGTCAGAAACATGTAACAAGAGAAATGAACAATTTTAATATGAAAAAGAAGTTTTAAACCGTTGCAGACTTTGATTTAATGAGTAGAACATTGCCTATAACAGTATTAATACTCATTCTGAAGTTTATTTCTTTATTCAGCAGTGAAGCGGTGAGAAAAGCCAACATTTTTCAACCTTTGCAAGAGTTTGTAAAGTTTGTATACTACTACTCTACTCTGCAGATGTTCAAACCCATTTCTTCTTGTAGGAACGAGTTATCCAATCAAAGTAAATGTCAGTGGAAAGATGCTAAAAATGATGGTAATTAAAAGGATGCCATCCTGGGAAAATTCTTCCAGTCCATCAACAACGGCAGCTTAATGAGCCTGAGGTAGTCCTGTGGAAGGACCGTACAGCTGCTGGCTTGTTTGGATCTTCCTAATGGCTTTCAGGACACGTGGGAAACTTCAAACAGATTTAAACTGCAACTATTGGACAGGTAGGAACGACTCAGACCTTTTCTGAAATAATGATTATAGATTGTTGAAAAGTTGGCCCAAAAAAAGAATCTAGTTTTGTAGCGTGTACTGAAATATGTATGAGGTGAAAGGCATTTTTGTGGAGCTCATTTCTTGAATGTACTGGTAGTAATTTTCACTATTTAATTTTCTTAACTTAAGCTTCCTAAAACCAGACACCAGAAGATGTGTTGAAACAGGACCTATTACAATAGATGTGCAACTACCGTCAGATTTCAAATTAGAAAGAGAGAGACAGAAAAGGACAATTTCCAAATACCAGTACTGAGCAGGATTTACGGTCCATGGTAAATGTTCTTGTATCTTTTTTCCTGAGTTCTTTTCCACCAGAGGGAACCTCGGGCCTTCCGTCCTTTGCCTGATTTTAGACACCTGAAGATCTAGGTGCAGCTGCCTTTAAATATGCAGCCTGTCTTCCATTCAGGTGTCGGGTCATACCTTCCATCCCACCCAGGTCTTCCTGGCTACCTGACCATGACATACATTTTGAACAATAACTTCATGAAATGAAATAGAAACAAATGATAGAAGAGATCTCTGCTAAATTACCAATTAAAAAATACCCTCACGAGCATGCAAAAATAAAAACTACATTGGTGTCTTTTTCACTGTCATTTTTTCTTTCATACAGTTTATCCTCCCTGTTTTTCTGTCTGTATTTTGCTGTAGACCTGATCTTTCACACCAGCTTTTTTGTTGCTTAACAAATAAACAGAAAAGTATTTGCATGGAGTGTCTTTTAGCTTGTTTCAAACAAACAGAATCTCAATTCAGTGACTCAACAGAGAGCTGGTCCACTGGCTCTGCATCTGTGAAAAAACCCTCTAAAACAATATTTTTCAGTAGTTTTGTGTAGCATGCAAGAAAATTAGGACATTTTTATCATTTTGCAAAAACCCACCAGCCAGATTGAGAAAACAGGACATTTGGTCATACTAAACAGTTCATAGACAAGACCATTAGATGTGGAAGGTGTGCATCAATTTTGTCTGTTTAACATTAAATCATAAACAATGTATTTTGCATGCAGTGTGAAAATAATTTTAGAAATTTGGAAGTAATTATAAGTCCTAATTGATTGGATCTCGACTAGGCTAAGTGTGCTTTTTTGAGCGGTTGTTTGCGGTCCTGGTTGAGAGCTGATTCCATTTGGTTTTAGCATGAGCTAAACACTTATAAACTCACGATAAATGTTTTTCATAGAGAATACAAAGTCACAGGTCAGTAAAATTATATTAGACAATGTTTCCCCCACAACAATGCAGCAACTGTTTCCGTTTTATCCCTGCTCACCAAACAGCATATTGGGTTCAGTGGGGGTTTGGCCTCGGCTCTGACCTTGGCTATTCCGCCTCACTTCTTCAGCTGTTGAAAATGAGTGCAAACCCCTGAAGGCAGCACGCTGCTCTGAAAATGATGGCGTCTCAAAATTGTTCTTATGAATGACCACAAACATAACCTCCATCTGAACACAAAGCTTTGCTGGGAGCCACAGTGGATGAGCCATTAAACGGAAATCCCCTGTGGTTGTGATTAGTGCTTTTCTGCAGTCAGTCTGCTTCATGGATAGCTGAGTTTATTCTTGGCTGTAACATCCATGAACTTGACGACTCCCCTCAGTCTTTAGAGGGGCTTCTGTGACCGGTCCATGAATCAGAAGGCCAACACACGACTGGGGAGGACCGTTGTGGACAGGCGTATCGCCATGCCCAGCTTGTACAGCGACGGTAATGCAGCCTTCCGAATCCTATTATCACTGTAATGGAACGGATGGCGTAGGATGAGAAACTATGGATGTGCGGTGGAGGGGGTGAGGCCACCACATCGTATCCATCTTCATTTGTCTGTAAAGAAGACTCAAGTCCCTCTATTTCACACTGCAAATAACAGCACAAAAAGTACCCCTGAAGTACTGTAAGCTTTACCTGAAAACTTCTTTCAGTTCACAACAAGTCCAGTTTGCAAATTGCAGAGCCATAGCATGATAATGACCTGGAGATGATGGGGTGACACCTCATCACAGTCTCCCATTTTAGTATAAGAAGCTCAGATTGTTTGAAGATCAAGCGTCAAAAAACAGATGACAGCATTTCCTGTCGTATGCACTTTTTAAGGTCAACACTTAAGACTACAAATGATCATTAAGCATGCATTTTATTTGGACTTTTGGTTGGAAGCAGAACAAATCATCCTCTAAATAAAATACACCAAAAGTACTCCAAAAGAGACCAGAATTTTTTTCTTTAGGTTATTTTTGTAAACAAATATAAAACAGTCTTCTTCTGCTTACTCTCGGTTAAACTGCTGCAGCCGCCTTAGCAGGGTAGCCTGGACTTCCATTGCTCTGGTCTCATTTTCCAGCTCATCGGGAGGATTCCAGGCCATCTGTGAAACATCATCCCATCGTGTATTTGGACATGCCCGAAACACCTTTCAAGCGAGTCATCCAGGAGGGATCCAAGCCAGGAGCTCAAATCACCCCATTTGTTTTCTCTTGACCCAGAGGAGCAACTGATCTACTCTGAACCCTTCCTGAAAAGCAGAGCTCCTCACTCTATTTCTCAGCAAGAACCCAGCCATCCTGCACAGAAACCTATCACAGGAGAGTGTTTGCATGTTAAGTTGACTGACCTGCTAATGCACTCGCATACGTTTATCGTATTTTCAGCAATAGCAAAAAATATGCTAAAGGCTACAAAATTAACAGGTCATCTATTTCAATTACACTTTGAAAGTAACAGCATCTTGTAGAAAGCATGAGCAGTGCATGCTTGATAAGCTCCTCAGAAAACTCTGGTAAATTATTAAAATGCATTTTGGCAGAATTTACCAACAAATGATCCAACAGTTTGATTCAGATCACATGTACGTATATAGAAGTATTTTCTACTTGACTATATTTTTTCGTTCCGTTCCATCGTCTTCTGCTCGTCCGGAACCGGGTCACGGGGGCAACAGCCTCAGACGGGAAGCCCAGGCTTCTTTCACCCCGGCTGCATCCTCCAGCTCACCCGGAAGGATCCCGAGTCGTTCCCCAGCCAGCTGTGAGACATAGTCTCTCCAGCAGGTCCGGGGTCTGCTTCTTGGTCTCCCCTCGATGGGAGGAGCTATCCTACCTCACACCGTAAGATTTGTTTTTTTTTTCACATATTTTTGAATACGTAAAAACTCTGTACAGTAACCCTTTACTGTCTGTTACTATCGGTGGGACGTCCCCCACCGGTCCCACCGGTCCCACCGGTTTCTGGTTACAAACTTAAAATGTTCTTGTTTCACAAGCAAATGTCGATCAAATGTTCCAATCCGCCTTTGCAATGGGTTAGGTATATTCAAATCAAATTTTATTTATAAAGCACTTTTGCAACACAAAGTTACACAAATTGCTGAACAGAACAAAAACTTTTTTAAACAACATTAACCAAAACCCAGTAAGCAAAGAAAAAACAAGCATCCATCAAAAATAACACACTCACACAAAACACTGCACACATGCATTGACGTTCCCCAAACCCCATTTCACCTGAACCGCTAGCTACTGTCTCTTTAACTGAAATATAAATAAACATCCGGCCTGATGCTGTGAGGAAACAATAAATGGGGATCAATCCACACCAGGAGTCAGCCTTCCCATGACTGCAGCAGCCAAAATGATAAGGGTCTACCCAGCTCCAGGGGACATGGGCACCCATAGAAGCCACCTGGCTAAAGTGAGGCACCAGCAACACCCTAGCCAGTCAGATCCCCACAGACTGAGCAGGCAGAACTGCTGGGTTATAGGAACCCCATGAGGAAACACTGGAACAAGACACAGAAGAAAACAAGAAAATAAAAACTAAAAACAGGTTAAAAACTATTTAAGAAATTAATTAGAAAACTCAATCAGAAAAATAAAACTGATTAAAAAAAACCAGGAAAATAAATAAACAGATCTTATTAAATACATAAAATCATCTTAAGTAAAAAATAAAAAGTTAAAAAGATGTGTTGAACATTCCAATATATAAATATAGCTTAGTGGCAAAATAAGTCAACTGATGTTTTTGCTGGCTTTAAAGTATAAAAACATCGCCTATAGAAGACGTTGTGAAAGATGGGAGTTTAGAAAGCATCTAAATATTCTCCAGGTGACATTTTGTTTTCTCTCGCTGCCTCCTGCTGTGTTTTATAACGCTCATGCCAAATTCTCATTTTGTTCTTATAATAGAAGTAATAGAAAGTTTTTAATCTTCCGCTTATCTTTTATTTTCTGGTGTACATCAAACTCACCGTCATTTTATGATTATATGCCTCAGTAGGTGCAACATTTCACTGATGAATGATCTCACAAAATACAGCTCAGACGTTTTTAGAAGCATATCACTTTGCTGTGCGTTTTCAGAGACAGAACGTGCTGTCTGCCGGGTGAATTGTTGAGACAAATGACTCATGAAAAAAGGGCGAGAACAGAGGCAGAGGAAGATTTGTGAGCTGCATGGAGCCACCACCTTCAGGTGAGGGTATAAATAAAAGTCCACAGATGTAAAGAGCTTATAGAAGGACTAATGACTTTCATTTGACAGAAGACACAAACTCTGAGAAAACAGGATTGGAAAAGCTTTAAAACAGCCTCACAGAAAGAGAACTCAGGCTCTTGCTTTACTGTGCTTCGTTAGATAAATAATTACATTTTTAACTTGGAAAGAAGGACATGGTCTGTTTTGGAGATATGGCGCATTCTCAATTGAAAGGTTTAGTTAAGTGGAATATTTTTACAGAGTTTTAGATAAAAAAAAACCCCAACTCAACAAATGTGGGAAGTGCTCGTTACAGTTGTTTATTTTCTTTTTTCACCGAATGTTTCTTTATCTGCATTGAAAGCCCATAAAATTCTTTTATTCGTTTTCTATTAATTTAACACTGACAAAACTACCAGATTGTCACCATGGCAACCAGTTAGCCTGAACTGGAACTTAAATCAGGAGGTTTTGTGTCCTTTATTTTTCTATACCAGTGTCGCTTAAACAAAAAAAGTAAAAAAAATTTAACATTTTTGTAATAACTTTTTTTTTGTCAGCTCGCTGTTCACTGATCATACTGCCACACAACAACCCTACAAGACAATGGTGGGTGACCCAAACAGGTCACCAGCCTGTTGTGGGACTACACTCAGACTCATTTCTAGGGGCAATCATGCAGTGGCCAATCAACCTAACATGCATGTTTTTGGAGGGTGCGAGGAAACCGGGGTACCCGGAGAAAACCCACGAATACACAGGGAGAACATACAAACTCCACACAGAAGGGCCAGTATTCCAACCCTCATACCACCCAAGACTCGAACCCATGCCCTACTAGCTACGAGGCCACCTAGCTACCCCCTACGCCATTGTGCCGCTCAAATTTGACGTATTATTTAAAAAAAATTTTCATGAACAGTATCAAAGTCTAAAAAAAAGTGCAGCACTAACAGTTTGATAGAACGTGGTCTCAGATTCTAAACACTATAGCGGAAACTGTTATAAGTTTGGTTTGATTATAATCAGCAGGAACAGGCTGCTTTAATGCCGACCAGCTACATTTGTACAGTTTTTTTTTTCTGTCACGGGACGACTAGCATTTTGACTCATCTATTTGTACATTTAGTTACAAAAATTTTAAATATAATAATAAAAGTAAAATCCCCAAAAATGATGGCTTCAGAACAAACATGAGAAGTTGAAGGCTGCTAACAGCCAGCGCTGCTGGCTACCATCCGATGCTAACAATAATCTCCCAGACTAGGTCGTCCAAGCTCTCGGTCTGCAGTTGTATGTTCAGTAAATTATTTTAAATTCAGCAGCTAATAAGCAAGAAAATTAAAATTTTTACAAAATATAGCTTGTAAAAGATGCTACTTCCACCTGCTAATGGTGCTGCGTATTGAGTTTGGCCTGCAGAAATTGTGGGTTAAATGTGGCCCCTTAAAATAATCTGGTGATCAAACAAACTTTTTTGTTTGCCTCTTTTTTGCCGCCTCCTGAAATGTTTCTATTTGAGTTTACACATCATTGTACACTCATTCACAATTTACTTTGAAAACATTTGATATTTAGACATGCTGATTTCTGTAAAATCCAATCTAGAATGTAAATAAGAGCTGCTATGGAATGTAAAAAAAAATTCAAAACAAGTGTTTTTCTTTGACAAATAGGAAATAGACACGCTAATTCATGAAGCAGAACACTGTATAAATTATCTCAAGAGGAGGAACAAAAATAGTGTATGTAGTGATCACAGAAATCAGTTTAAGTGGCAGATAATAGCTTGACAACTTGCTATGAAAATAATTTTTTATACCTCAGTCTGCAAGCATGACGATGCAGTTGTAAAACTTTAAATGCATTCTTGGTCGTTTCCACACTCATAGCCACTCATGCTGGTTGTGTTTCACAAACTCTAACAAACCAGAAAATCAGCCGTAACAAAAAGATAAGTGGATAAAGGAACAGATGGACGACAGTGTGAGTGGCTGGCAGAGAAGTCCAGAGACAGTGTGAACATGTGTCAGAGGGAGGTTAGGACTGGAGGAAAGTCTACAGCTAAATCCGGAGTCCAAAATCCATGCAAAGAAACAGTATATACAAAAGTTAATGTCAATTTACTTGGTTTTTGTAATCAAGAACCAGATTTTGGAACAACGTTGAGTTAACCAAAAAAAGATAGTAAAACAGGGAAAACTGTGAGGATGAGTTTAAGTGTTTGCTTTTTTCTTTATATGTTTATCATTTAAAAGCAGTTTTTTTAGGATCATAGAACAGCACAAGATAGCCTTTTAGTTCAAAGTACATGCAATCGGGCCAGATCCAGGGGTGGGCGTGTGGGGCACACACAAAAAAAGTGTTTCAACTACTTTAAGTATTACCGTATAAACTTTGGTCAAAATATGCGCCAAAATGCAGGAATATTACTCAAATTTTTCAAAATATTCTGGGGAGGAATGCTCCCAGCCTCCCCTATACTGGCGAGCACTGCAAGTGCTTTCTTTGTCTATGACCTCACGCCCCCCTCTTTAGAAAATCCTAGATCCGCCCCTGCCAATTTGTGCATTTATTTTAATTCTAGTAAACATTTTGTTCTTGAAAGACATTTACTTTTTTGCTGTTTGCATGTTGAATATAATTTCCCATAAAAATACAACCTAAAAATGTAATTACCTGTTTAATTTTTCAAAATATACACTGTGGGCCAATTGTTTTTTAATGCCCAACAGACCCCTTAGTTTATTCATATTTAGTTACAGTATATGTTGTTTCAATTTAATTTCCTTTCTATTAGAATCAGCTTGGTAAGATTACTCCTAGAGTTAGAGTGCTGCTGTTATTCAATTGAAACATTTCCATTTCTATATGAGAATTTTTTTTAGCAGCAAGTTTGTCTTGCAAAACAAGCAACAAAACTGCAGAGTAGAAGGATAGGAGAAGAACAAGAAGATCCTCCAGGCGGAGACATTGAAGTGTCTGAAAAGAAAAAAAACTTACTTTGAAACTTTTCTGAGTACTGGTCCTGTTTCCATCTCCAGGAGTAAAAATGGCAAAGGAAATGTCAGCGGCGGAACTGGCAGTGTCTAAAAGAGACAGCAGAGATAAAAGTAAACCCAAACAGAACTTCTACAGGAATAAACACCAAATTGTTCAAATTCTGGTCTGGATTCTGGATTATGACATGTCTTTCCAAAAAAACATCCCAAACTTGAATGAATTTTCTTGTACAATATTTTTTTAAAAATTGCACAATTTAATTAGTATCTTTGGAAGTAGCTTCATTATTTTCATCTCATTCACGACGTACTGTTTAAATGACATTGGTTGTGGTCAAAGAAGTAGAAGAGGAGGAAGACGCACACGTACATCAAAAGAAAGAGTAAAAAAACCTCAAGAGTCTAGGACTTAGGGTAGGAAGGATGCTGGATTTGGAACCACCAGGAAAGAGGACTAGAGGAAGACCAAAGAGGAGGTTCATGGATACAGTGAAGGAAGACATGAAGATAGTTGGTGTGACCGAAGAAGATGCAGCAGATAGGGTTAGATGGAAGAAACTGACTTGCTGTGGCGACCCCTGAAGGGAAATGCCGAAAGAAGAAGAAGTTGTTGTGTGTGTTGAAGTTTAAAACGGCCAACCAGTTGTAGAAAACACTTGTTTTTTATAATGTTGCTTTAACTTGTATTTTTGGATCTGCATCTCCTTATTAACACCCAATCTAACATTTTGGTCTCATGTCGTGAGAATAATATTAGAACTTTACATTTCTAAGTATTGAATCTCAGGTTGGATCCTTTAGAGATCCATGTTCCCAGTAGACGTCTAACTTGTTCTGGTCCAGTCTCCTTCTGCAATCATTTAATTGAATTTTTTATATCAAATTAGAAACATGCATTGAGTTTGTGAAATCTGGTGTGTCTGCTTTGTTAAGAAGACATTTTTTGTAAATGATAAACTCAAAGTTTTATTTGTAAAGTAGACAACCTCAGAGGGCGGCACAGTGGCACAGTGGCAGGCGCAGTGGGTAGCACAGTTGCCTCACAGCAAGTAGGTGGCGGTTCGAGTTCCGGTGGTGACGCGGCTTGGGACACTGACCTTTCTGTGTGGAGTTTGCATGTTCTCCCCGTTTATACGTGTGTTTTCTCCAGAGACTCCAGTTTCCTCCCACCCTCTAAAAACATCCATGTCAGATTGATTGGCTGGTACCAAATTGCCCCAACGACTGTGTGTGGCCCACAACAGACTGACGACGTGTTCGGAGTTTACCCTGCTCCTTGTCTTGAATAAGCCAGGATGGGCTCCGGCACCCCCTGCGGATCTATCAGGGATGGATGGTTAAGAAGATGACTAACTGACTGACCGTGTGGAAAGTCAGTATTTAAGCACGGACATTTAGAACCTTTTTTAAATGTATTTTTTTCTTCTCATACCTCTCAAACTAGATAAAATAAGAGGCAAAGAACCTTGAGATTGATTTGATTTATGTGTGATGAAAGAAGAATTTATTAGAAATATGGATTTGGACATTTTTGGGTTTCTTCAAAACTTCGTGTATTTTTAAGTTACAAATAAAAATGCACATGAACCAACATTACATGATAATATTTTGTGCAGAGAATGAATCCATCTTTGGAATAGTCTCCAAAAGTTAAAAAAATGTTGAGATGTTCTCTGGAGACACAAAAATCAGCTCGAGTTTGAAAAACAATGTTTTTAAATTATGTACCAAAGACGATAATCAAAGAGATGCAGAAATAAAAGTTCAGAGTTTATCTGCTGCAAGAAAATTGACTTAAAAATGAGATGATTAATTTGATTTCAAGTGGAAGTGGGAATAAGATACCCCAGAGAAGTGTTACAAACCTTGTTGTGTGGAGATATTATTTATCTCTTAATTCAAAGTCAACATCTTTTCGTGATCTGACTACTTAGTTTCTGTTTTTAAAAACTTGTTATGATGTCGGGATGTGGAAGAAAGAGGACCCAGGATAACGAAACAGAATTTATTAATTAAAAGGTCCAGTAAGGCTGTAAAGCAAAGGGCACAGGATTAACACAATGAAAAGTTTGGATCAAAGTTAAAACGTTATAACAGAGTTTAAGGATATTGTCTTAGTCAGGCAACAAGGAAGACCTGGCTGGGAGGGATGGTAATGGTCTGACAAGGAGGTCAGGAGAAACTGCATAGGCACCAGGCTGACAATGCAAAACTGATTAGCATCAGGCTAATCACCCAGGTGTTTGGAATCAGGCTGGAATCGAGCAGAGGGAGAAAGGTCCAGGGTTCCCTCTGGTGGCAGCTGAGGGTATCATGACAAAACTGTTTCCTTCTTTTAGAAATAGAAGTCTGTACCTCTCTTGTGAAAATTATTCTTTAACATTCCAGGAAATAAAGATTTGTATGCTTTTAACTTTGGTTGCATAAAACTGAAAACCTAATCAATTCATCCATAGTTGGTATTGAGTCACTTAATAACAGTTTTATTTTAATCCCTCAAGTGGTTTGGGAGATATCGTATTCAGCAAAATGTTTTAGAAACACAGTCAGTTAGTCACAGTCACCTTCTTATCCGTCTATCCCTGACTGGGTTACGGTGGGTGCCGGAGCCCATCCCGGCGGATTTAAGGTGAGGGGCAGGGTACACCCCGAATAGGTCGCCAGTCTGTCACAGGGCCACACACACATACAAACATCCACACACTCATTCCTAGGGGCAATTTGACACCGGCCATTTAACCTAGCATGCATGTCTTTGGAGGGAGGGAGGAAACCAGAGTACCCGAAGGAAACCCACGCAGACACGGGGAGAACATGCAAACTCCACACAGAAAGGACAGTGTTCCAAGCCTCGTCCCCACCCGGGACCCGAACCCACGACCTTCTTGCTGTGAGGCCACTGTGCTACCCACTGCGCCACCGTGCCGCCTTTAGAAACACAGACACAGGTCAACTCAAGTACATGATGGCACCTCCACATTCTGTAGATAGAGTCATGAAATTAATGTAAAATAATTGCAACTCATCTTAAATGACAAAAGGTATTTTGATATCAATCTATTTGTTGTCCTTCTAAAATATTGAACGGCTTGAAGTTCAAGGTCCTCTTCAGACAATGAGTCACTACTGGTAATTATTTTATTCCTGCTCTTTTCCTCCTTTTTTTAGACGAGAGCAAAGAAACAGCAGACTGATTCAAGGTCAAAGAAAAAAAAGTACTTTGTTGATAAAGGAGGAAACGAAGAAGGGGAAGTAGATAAGGTGAATGTGTGGAAGGTCCTGAGGACACTGTAAAAGAAATCAGTCTTGACGGCACTAAGAAAGGACACCAGCAAGCAATGAAAGGTGGAAATGTGCTTTTCTGTCCAGCCAGACAATCTATTACCTCTAACAATGTCCTCTGAGACAATCATTTAGTGGATTTTACAGAAAATAACTGCAATAAAATGTTGATAAAATACATTGAAAGTTAGGGTTGAGTCTGCATTTACGTAGAGATCGATATGCATTCCATGAATGTCGATATTCAATTAGATCCTTTTTAGTGCACAACCTGCATGAAGAGAAACATCTCCCAACTCATTGTAAGAAATGTCTAATCAAATAACATAAGATCAATAAATTATGTTTAATTACCCGCCAGTTTTTGTCTTCCATATTTGCCACGTGTTGTTACGCAGCACCATTTGTTTTAACGTTACACTGATTAATGAGACCTGTGGCTCTGCCAACATGTCGCTCTGCATCACTTCACCTGAATAAAGCATCTCTTCACTTTACAGAAACATCTTGTTACATCAGTTCAAAGCAGCCAAAGGAAACCGGAGAGGAGCATCAGCTTAGACTTGTGGGCCAAACAGGTCAAAAACCAAGGAGGAATCAAACAGCCTGTGAAATTCCGTTCCTTCATCTCCACTCATCCGGGGCCAGGTCGCTGGGGCAACAGTCTCAGACGGGAAGCCCTGGCTTCTCTCACCCCGGCTGCATCCTCAAGCTCACCCGGAAGAATCCCGAGTCGTTTCCCAGCCAGCTGTGAGACGTAGTCTCTCTAGCAGGTTTGGAGTCTGCCTCTTGCTCTCCTCCAGATGGGACGTACCTGAAACGCCTCATCAGCGAGACGCTCGGTGGGCATCTTGACCATATGCCCAAACCACCCCATCTGCGTCCTCTCGGCCAGGAGAAAGGGCGGCTCAACACCGAGCTCCTTCTGGATGGCAGAGCTCCTCCCCCGATCTCTGAGTGAGATCTGCGGAGGAAGCTCATTTCGGCCGCTTGTATCCGCAGTCTCATTCTTTCAGTCCACTCACAGCTGGAGTTGTGAAATTACACAACTGAAAATAAAATGTTTGTTGTGAAACTAATAGATTTCAAAGTGAATCCACTATGGATTTAATTCTACATTAGAAGTAGCAGGAAGCAATCTTGACGCACATGCGACCATATTGACCAAACTTTATCATCTTAACACAGTTTAATGACCCACATATATTATAATATTATCCATCTTTTCCTTTTCAGACAACCTCTTAAACCTGTCATTCCCCCAACCAATCTCAGGAGTATGGCTCAAAGCTAATTAAAGGATTTCTTCTGTCTTCTTTTTCTTGCCTCAAAATTCTCCAATCTTAAGCCTGTTCTTTGGAGAGGCCTATTGATCATTGCTGCCTTTGTCGACTGGAGCTGTGCAGCAGATGCAATCAGCTCCAATATAATAGGTCTATGCATTTAATTGGGCTTGGCCTTAGTGTTCCCCTCTATTGACCGAAATCTCCTCACTAAACCTCTAATCAAGCTCCCGCATCGCTCTGTTTGTCGGCCGGCTATTTTATCGAAAAGAGATTTGATGAGAATCATGTCATATTAGCACGGTGCTTTATTGTTCTTGATTTAAACAAGGTGTGATGAAGTGCAATGCCGAACTGCAAACGTAAACTACGAAGAAAAACAGCAAAGGAGAGTAAATATTTTAAGATACCAGGAAAAAGCAAAAGACCAAGAGACAAAATTGGGTCATATGGTGCCAACGTTACTTTGTAAATAGATGAACGTGTTGTAGTTCGTTCTGCTCTCCTCCTACACACACAGCAGGAATCAAACAGATGAATATTTATTCAGTGATACACAGATTAAATTAAAATGAAAAGGTAACAAAGCAAAGAATACTTCAATAATTTGTGTGTTCTGGGGATACACAAAAAAAAAAGCTCCCTCCTCACAGCATTATGTACCGGTATCGCAGGCTTGGGGGTTTGGTTCGATGGGGCATATTGGCAGGATTCACTAGGGTTGACCCTGTGGACGTCGTCGACGTCTAATCCCCATCCACACAGTGCAAGTAAATTGCCTACAAATTGAGCCTCCCGATTTAAGTGCACACACAGTATGATCCGATAGTCTACTGTGAGTGAACCAGTAAACAGAGCTTGCCTCTGTTGCCATGGTAGCCTTCCCATTCCATCGTCTGTTCCATCGTCTTCCGCTAATTCGGGGCCAGGTCGCGGGGGCAACAGCCTCAGATGGGAAGCGCTGAGGCTGGCATGGGAAGCTTCTCTCACCCCAGCTGCATCCTCCAGCTCACCTGGAAGAATCTTGAGTCGTTCCCCAGCCAGCTGTGAGACATAGTCTCTCTAGCGGGTCCAGGGTCTGCCTCTTGGTCTCTTCCCGGTGGGACCTCACCAACCAGGCACTCGAACCACCCCATCTGGCTTCTCTAGACCTGGAGGAGGAGCGGCTTTACTCTGAGCTCCTACCAGATGACAGAACTCCTCACCCGATCTCTGAGTAAGAGGCCAGCCACCTTACGGGGGAAGCTAATTTCAGTCGCTTGTATCTGCGATCCCGTCGATCTCACTCATCTTTGCTTATCCTCAATTATTTTCTTTCATGTCTGTATTTAGGGTTTCTTTTAATTGATTGGTTACCAATTTCTTAGCATGCATGAAAGCGAGGTGGCATTTGTGAGCCTACTGTGAAGTTTTTCCTAGTTTCGATCGAGAGAACAATGGGATACTGAAGAAAGTTTTTTGTTTTTGTCAAACCCTAAAATTTGTTGCCATGCAAAGATTCCTAAAAAGTCTTTGAAAAAGTTTTTCAAAGAAAGCCCATGTTTATTTCCAATGTTCAAATTTTAATATTGACTTCAATGAATTTGACTCAGATGAATTCAAAGCATCAAAGAAGGTTCACAAAGAAACTACAACAGTCTTAGTTTAGTCGATTCAAAAGGAAATGAACAAATCAAAGGCATAATAGTTCAAATAAAACAGCAAAACAATGTTGCCTTATCTGTTTCAATTGGAGGCCAAGCAGCACACAACAGGTCTTTACACATGTTGCAAATTATGATAATTTTTTTTTGTGGCCGTTCTACATTGTGATTTCCGAGATCATTTCACTGGCATAATTCATACCACATAAAAAGAAATCTAAAAGAAATGTCATTCTTTGTAGATGATACCCAATGGGACAAGACAAATGAGGGAAAATAAGAAAACACAGCAAAGGAAGGATCCGGACGGAGGCAACTAAGAAACCAGAAATCAAGCAAACAACATGTTAAACAGATGAGATGTGGAAGATCAGGAAGAGAAAATGAGGGTGAACCAGTGGTGAAGTTTAGAAAAGAGAGAATGGAAAGTGGAAAAAAGGAGGAGTGAGTAAGAAATGAAGCATTTACCGGGTGTGGCTCTCTCCTAATATTTGGATTGTATATTTAGAAAGGCAACCTCATCCATACCGACGAATGTCAAAACATCCATAAACGTGTATCTCCTCCGTCTGGCAGCGAGTTATTTGATCCTACCCTCCAGCTGTGTGTTTGTGCTCGTCATTTTACAAGACACAGCCCTCTGTGAATAATCCCACTGTTTCAGGCAGTCTGAGCAGTGTTTATTCATTAAACATTAGCGCATTCTTTTGTCAGTTTTACAAAAGGGATTTCATTAAAAGACACCATTCTGCTTACAGATACAAATTATTTATGATCAACTCCTGAGCGTCTGCTTTAGGCAAGACAAGTTTACAGAAAGAAAAAGTCAACTAAGAAAATTTATCGTATCAAATAGAAGCAAAGACTCAGAGGATGTCAAAAGAAGATAGAAAGTGTGGTTTCTAGAGCTTGATCATCAAGGTGTCAGTCCCCTTCTTTTGGGTGGTGACCAAAAGAATGAGATCGTGGACACAAGCGGCCAAAATAAGGTTCCTCCGCAGGATGTCTGGGCTCTCACTCAGAGATCGGATGAGGAACTCTGCCATCCTGGAGGAGCTTCGTGTCGAGCCGCCCCAGGTCGAGAGAAGCCAGATGGGGTGGTTTGGGTATTTGGTAAGGATGCCCCACGAGCGTCTCGCTGGTGTGGTGTTTCGGGCACGTCCCACCGGGAGGAGACCAAGAGGCAGACCCCGGACCCGCTGGAGAGACTATGTCTTACAGCTGGCTGGGGAACGACTCGGGATCCTTCCGGGTGAGCTGGAGGATGCAGCCTGGGCTTCTTGTCTGAGGCTGTTGCCCCTGCAACCCGGCCCAGATAAGCAGAAAATGACAGAATAGAACAGAACTACTGGAGGCTACATATTGATGATCATCTCCAGTTTGATCACAACAACATCACCAATCATATGTACATTTTTTACAAGCATCGGTACAATTATGAAAACTCCACATTGGAAAAAAAAAAAAAAAAAAAAAAAAAAAAAAAAAGAGTGTTTTGCACCTCAAAAAAACAAAAAACAAAATTCAAACTAACAGCCAACTCGCTGATAGGCAGCAATGCTAACTGCCACACAACCAGACAGCCCACATTTAAAATCATTAAAGAAATTACATTTTGTAACCCTGAAACTGGGCCGTTATTCCATTTATGATCATGAACAAAAAGTAGCTGGAGGACAAACTCCAACATAAGTCATTTTCTTCTAAATACTCCAGCCTGTAAGATCTCCACTTATCCATCATTTGTTTGAAAAGATAGAAATGATTATTGATTGGCTCCACTCCACTGAGGTCTAAGTGGATGGTCATTACGATCCGGGCCAATTTTTTTCAGCTTACATTTCTGAAGCTTTTATTGTGGAGGCCTTTAACCACTCTGTTTATGATCCTAACTCATTTTCTGGAGGGACATCATCATCCACAGAGGACTGTACCTTTGAACACAACTGCCTGGAGCAAAATAACTTATAATGTCCTCATTTAACCAAAACATATAGAACAATCTTAGTTGAAACATCAATTTTCTTCATGTTCCCAAGTCTTTGCTGTAGAAAAAATATTCTTCTTCTTTCGGCATTTCCCTCGAGGGTTCGCCAAAGCAAGTCAGTTTCTTCCATCTAACCCTATCTCCTGCATCCTCTTCGGTCACGCCAACTCTCTTCATGTCTTTCTTCACTGTATTCATGAACCTCCTCTTTGGTCTTCCTCTAGCCCTCTTTCCTGGTGGTTACAAATCCACCATCCTTCTGCCGATGTGCTCTCTCTCTCTCTTTCCTCTGCACATGTCCAAACCATCTCAGTCTGGCCTCTATGACTTTATCTCCAAAACCTCTAACATGTGCTTTTCCCCTGATCCTGCCCATCCTTGTCACTCCCAGAGAGATCCTCAGCATCTTCATCTCTGCTACCTCCATCTCTGTTTCCTGTCTTTTCCTCAGTACCACTGTCTCTACACCAAACAGCATGGCCAGTCTCACCACGGTTTTGTACACTTTCCCTTTCATTTTATCTGAAACTCTTCTATCACCTGATACTTTTTTCCACCCGTTCCAGCCTGCTTGCACACGCTTCTTCACCTCTTTTCCACACTCTCCATTGCTCTGGACTGTTGATCCTAAGTACTTAAAATCTTCCACCTTCTTTATCTCCTCTCCCTGTAACCTCACACACACCTCTCATTCACACACATGTACTCTGTTTTACTCTGACCAATTTCATTCCTCTTCTTTCTTGTGCAAACCTCCACCTCTCCAGCTTTTCCTCCATCTCTTTGCTCCTCTCACTACAGATCACAATGTCATCTGCAAACATCATTGTCCATGGAGATTCCTGTCAAACCTCGTCTGTCAGCCTGTCCACCATCGCCATTGTAGAAAAAATATACAAACCAAATATGTAAAGATGAAATGAGTAGAGTAGGGATTGTGTAATCTTTGAATAGATGTTTTGTGTAGATACATCTCATTTACGATCCCAAGCCAACTTTTATGAGGAGGAAATGAAGCTACAAAGCAAAATAAGGACCGGATGCTTCTCAGAAATGCTGCAGAATGTGTTGCATGATGAACAATTGCTGCTTGGAAAGAATGCACCGAAATCAGTCGCCACTTGGTTTACTCTTCTAGTGTGTTATCTTTCATCTCCTGGACAGTGTGTCTCCCAGACTTCATTTGTAATTCAAGGAACCAAATCAATACTTCAATAACGTAAGAGATATTACTATTGCATCTGATGATTATGCCTTTAATGTGAGGCTGCTGTTCTCCGCTCTACATCTCGCGGTCTGTCAGAGACTATTTATACACCTGAGTCATTTGTTTTCATAAGATGCCATTGCTGCGCTGCATTACTTCGACGTTTTCTCATCACTTGTTGACACTTTCCATTAGATACGTCACATGAATCGATTTGGAAAAAATTTACAATAAAAGTACCATAAATGAAAGCTCCAACATCTTGTCTGGAGGGTGGGAAAAAGGTTAATGGGGATAAAAGTAAAAAAAGAAGAGCTTTTAGATGGAAATATGTGGAAAAAACTTTTCCTTAAAGTTAGTTTGTAAACTTATTTTAAAGAATGCACATAAATATACAGATCGTATTAAGATATTTTTCTTATTTTGTTTCATTTGTGATGTAAAAAATGGGCTTAAATCTCTCTATTATGAGGAAAAAAATGGAGTTTAAATCTTTTTTAAAGTTATTAAGATGCAGCCAAGCTGGCACCACGTGTGGCCACCACTTAATTTATTGTGACCCCGGCAACTGTTCACAAATTGCGGGCATTACTTTACAATTGCAGTAATCGGAATATGTCCTATCCAATCCGGTAATAGAGATGCCGTTCTCCGGTCAGCTGTGAGACATAGTCTCTCCAGCCGTTCCGGGGTCTCCCAGTGGGACGTGCCCGAAACACCTCACAAGCGAGGCGCTCGGGGGGCATCCTGAACCGACTCTCACTTAAGGTCACCAGCTGTGGGTGGTGACCGAAAGAATGAGATCGCGGATACAAATGGCCAAATGAGCTTCCTCCGCAGGGTGGCTGGGCTCTCACTCAGAGATCAGGAGAGGAGTTCTGCCATCTGGGAGGAGCTCGGTGTCGAGCCGCTCCTCCTCCAGATCAAGAGAAGCCAGATGGGGTGGTTCGGGCATCTGGTTAGGATTCCTCCCGAGTGCCTTGCTGGTGAGGTGTTTCGGGCACATCCCACCAGGAGGAGAGCAAGAGGCAGACCTCGGACCCCCTGGATTTTAATCCTTATGTTTTTTTTTTTGCACTGCTCAGTACTTTCAAAAGTACTTTGTGAATATGGGTTTATTTCAGGTGAAAGTCCAAGATAAAAATCACGAAATGAAAGCACATCACCTAATCATGTATGAATGAAATATAGAACCAATTCAAGTTCGTTTTCGATGTTTGAAAAACATTTAAACATGTTAGAAACCTCCAAAAAGGTTGATTTAACTACAGCTGTGTAAAACCAGTATATCTTCTCCCCTTGCTTATTTTTTTTTTCTCTTGGTGACACCACTTCCTGGCTTTGTTCAAAATGAAAAATGCTCTTTTTGAGATTAGACAAGATTATATCTTCATTGTTTGCACGAGATTAAAACTAACAATTAGGTTTGTGTCCGCCTTGCTGAGCACCATGATGAGGAGTTTAATTTTTTTTTTTGCTAATTCTATTATTCAAATATATCCTCATGAGAGGAAATGTTATTCTGTCACTCTCCTGATCACGTTTGTTCTTTATTAGTCCTAGAGGGAGTGAGTTTATGCAAACTAAACCTTTTGGAGTTTTTTTTTTAAACAACATTTGAACATTATTTCCTCATCAAAAACATACCTGAAGTTTTTTTCAGTCATGTCATGATGTGGAAGGAAGATCCTCAACTTAGCATCAAAAAGTTCACATAAAATAACACAATTCAAAGATTAAACTTGTGGTCAGAAAGCCAGGACAGAAAACCTGGCTGAAGGGATGGTGATGGTGGTGGCGACAATGACCCGACAAATACATCTGGAGTGATTGCCTTTAAAAAGGCATCAGGATCCACAGGTGTGTGTCATCAGACTAATCACATTCAGGTGTCCCTAATGAGGGTGATGAGGGAAGGTCCAGAGCACCCACTGGTGGCAGGAGAGGGGATCATGACAAGTCAAGCAGATTTGAGTAATTTGCAAGCTCTTCTGTCAAGTATTAAAAAAAAAAGGATTACTCTATTCATCTCTCAAAGGGGAAATTTGTGTGCTGCACTGCTTACACCGCAGTAGGCTGCCAATGGTGGGAGAAACGGGGGTTGGGTGTCTTCTCTTAGAAGATAGATCATATTCACCACACCTTTTGCTCTCTAACATGCCCACGTTTAAGCGTAAGCAGGATGTGTTAAGTTACAGGCTCTACTCATACTTAGTCCCTCCCCTCAAGTACTGCTCTCCATCCTCTCGCACATCCAGGAGGTAGGACTAAGTGGGTAGAGAGAGGAATTCATAATGTTAAAACTGAAAAATTTATTTATATATTATTTCTGCGGAAATTTCATTTCTGAGCAAAAGGCTCAAAACGCGTCATGTTTATCAACATCTGGAATTATTACCCCTCAAAAATACTGCCTCATGAAAAGATCAGTACAATAATTTCAGAGAACTGGCTCCAGCACCGCCCGCAACCCCGTAAGGGATGAGTGGCTAAGAAGGTGACTGACTGACAGACAAAAAATTGTTAAAATAAATTATTTTAACCCGTCACAACACACCCCTACTTCTTCTTTTGTCATTTGGAGATTTCTTTAATCTTTTGTTGTCTTTTTTTTGTGTGCACTTTAGTACTTATTTCTACCCAAGGTGGAAAAGCTGGAGAGGTGGAGGTTTGCACTAGAAAGAAGAAGAATGAAGATTAGTCAGAGTAAGACAGAGTACATGTGTGTGAATGAGAGGGATCCAAATGGAAAAGTGAAGTTACAGGGAGAAGAAATAAAGAAGGTGGAAGATTTTAAGTATCTAGGATCAACAGTCCAGAGCAATGGAGAGTGTGGAAAAGAGGTGAAGAAGCATGTGCAGGCAGACTGGAACGGGTGGAGGAAAGTATCAGGTGTGATGTGCGACAGAAGAGTTTCAGCTAAAATGAAAGTAAAAGTGTACAAAACCGTGGTGAGACCGGCCATGCTGTTTGGTCTAGAAACAGTAGCACTGAAGAAAAGACAGGAAAAAGAGATGGAGGTAGCAGAGATGAAGCTGCTGAGGATCTCTCTGGGAGTGACCAGGATGGACAAGAGTAGAAATGAGTACATCAGGGGAAGAGCACATGTTAGAGGTTTTGGGGATAAAGTTCGAGAGGCAAGACTGAGATGGTTTGGGAACGTACAGAGGAGAGAGCACATAGGAAGAAGGATACTGGATTTGGAACCACCAGGAAAGAGGACTAGAGGAAGACCAAAGAGGAGGTTTATGGATACAGTGAAGGAAGACATGAAGATAGTTGGTGTGACCAAAGAGGATGCAGCAGATAGGATTAGATGGAAGAAACTGACTTGCTGTGGCGACCTCTAAAGGGAAATGCCGAAAGAAGAAGTGCCGAAAAAAAAAAAAAAAAAGACAGCGAGTGGTTATGAAATTTAATAAAACATAAAAAGGAGATGACTGGTAAGTTGTAACCAAAAATGTTCATTTTACTTGTACTAAATCAAATAAAAAAATAATGTACTTTTAATATAAATTTGTGACCTATCCAAACAGGTATGTTTTACTACTTAATTCAAGCTTAAAAAAAATACTCTCTCATGCAGTAAAACCTCCGCAAACGCATTTTTCCATCTGTTAAATAATTCCATTTAATTCTTATTTAATTTCTCAGACACAGCTGCGACAGAAGGGCCGCACTCAAATGCATCACTGACCTCTGATTCCAGCTTTAGAAAGGGAGATAAATGTACCTTTCACACAAGCAGATTTAACACTGCAAATTATCCACCTGCCACGTTAATAACTGCAGCACACCTGAGAAACAGAGCCATCGCTCATGTTTGAAATTTGCCAGAATAATCATCATGCTGATTGGTTTGAATCCCACATTTCTTTCTACCGCACTGATTCCAGAAAGCTTGTCACACCCCGGCTATTTGTTGTTTAATTCATCCTTGTTTTGTGCCTTTCTCTGTAGCTGCGCTTAATCACAGCCGGCAGGTCAGTCAGTGGTCTGTGGGAACCGTAATAGCCTCACATTCATGCATTCACTAATAACCCTCTGCTTTGAGGTGCTTCATTCTTCATGCTTGATAAAAAAGAAACCAAAACAGTATTTTTAAGTGAAACACAATGAAACCGCAAAGTGCATTTCAAAACAATTCTCATATGGCATCCACAGTTTCATGACAGTTCATGATTAGTTTTTTGCTATTTTATTTTTTAAATTGAAGTCTTTCTCTATGTAAATGCTAAGCTGCACTCCTTGAAATTAAATGTGTGCTTTTTAGTTGCCGGTTACACAGTAGCGGTAAGCTGTGCACTTCCATGTCGACCGTAAAAACCAGAGGCCTGTTGTAACCAAATGCCATGAAATTACAGTCGAAATCAGGTGTGAACAACAGCATCTTCAAGTTAAGAGAAGAAGCTTCCAATGTACAATCATCTAGAGGCGTAAGATTGAAGATAAGTGGAGGTGAAATATAATTTTTTATGATTTGATCAAATCAGAAACTAAAGCAAAGAGCAGGAATTCAACTTGAATAAAGATGAATGACCCCATGCATTTAAAGCATATTATTACGACTCAGTTTTAAACATGATGGAGGACAATCGTGCAGATATGCAGCTAATGTGGTTTACAAAGGCTGATTTCTCTTGTGTTGGAAACCACGTGTTTCCTTTTAGTTTTTCTTTCAATGCTTCTTGTAGAATTCAATAAATTAGAACCGACAAAGCATAAAACGGGAATCCTTAAGTCTTACCATGTGGACTTTGTTTCACTTATCCGTTCCGTTCCGTCATCTTCCGCTCATCTAGGGCCGGGTCATCGGGGCAAAAGCCTCAGATTGGAAGCCCAGTCTTCTCTCACCTCAGCTGCATCCTCTAGCTCACCCGTAAGAATCCCAAATTGTTCCCCAGCCAGCTGTGAGACATAGTCTCTCCAGCGGCTCCGGGGTCTGCCTCTTGGTCTCCTCCCGGTGGGGCGTGCCTGAAACACCTCACCCGCGAGGCGCTCGGAGGGCATCCTGACCAGATTCCCGAACCACCCCATCTGGCTTACCTCGACCTGGAGGAGGAGCGGCTCAACACCGAGCTCCTCCCGGATGGCTGAGCTCCTCACCCGTTCTCTAAGTAAGAGCCCAGCCACCCTGCGGAGGAAGCTCATTTCGGCCGCTTGTATCCACAATCTCATTATTTCGTTCACCACCCACGGCTGGTGACTATAGGTGGGGGTAGGAACGTAGATCGAAATCGAGAGCTCTGCTTTTCGCCTCAGCTCTCTCTTTACCATGACGGACCGATGCAGTGTCCTATGGAGGAGATGGGTGACCCTGGCGATCAAATCCGCGGTTGCATAAGCTAGCTGTTTCACATATCAATAAATTTAAACCCGTTTAAATGGTTGCAAGATGTTCAGAAACTTTAAACTATGAAGATAAGGTGCTTCACAGCCATTTTTTAAATGAGAAACAGATGAGTCAGATGTGGTTTAAATTGGATCATCTTGATAAAAATATAACGATGTCATAAAAACACAAAATGCACCAAACGGAATAATTTGGGAAACTTGGGAACTTATAATCATTGAAAAAATATCAAAGGACAATGTGTATTCTAAAAAAAAATACATCTTGAAAAGTGCAATTTGTTTCATTAGGCCCAATTCATACGTAAACATACATGTACGGGCCTGAAAATACTTGTATACTTGCGTGAGTATACTTTGTGAGTTTTGTTCCCACATTGGCAAATATATTAAAGTATTACATTTTTTAAACAAAAAAGAAAACTAAAAATTAAACAAAAATATAAATTATTCAAATTGAAAATGGAATCTTCTTGAAAGAATGGACAGAGCTTTAGTTATCTGATAAAACTTTAAATAGCCTTGAGGCAAAGGCAAAACCGAAATGTGTAGCCCTGCAGCGGTACTGCAGAAACAAATGTTGCTATTTATCACATTATTCTCTCTAAAGAACAACAAGAAAATCATTAGTAGGGTAAAAAAATATATAATGCTGTTTTGTATTTTTTAAAACCTGGAAAATGATGTTGTTTTGAACAAGCGGTCGTCCCCAATCCCGTTGCCCACCATTGTTAATCACTTATTTTATAAAGTCAACAATCAACAGCGGTACGTTAGTTTGCTTTGTCTGTTTTGTTCCCAGAACATCTATTTATAAAAGCTCGGGAAGTTGAATCTAAAAGCTATTTCCAGCTCTTTAAAAGCCTATTATTGGTCTTCAGGTTGGCTCCATCTACGGCCTAATTGAACCACTGCAGTGTACATTAATTGACCTCCAAATATCAACCTGTTCTTCTCTGTTCTGAGCTGTAGAACATTTTGTTAATTTGTCTTCAGTTTCAGGAAAAATTATACTTAGTGATTTGGCCTGCAAGTTACCTCGACCGCCCCCTTTTATTCTACCTAAATAATCCATCCTGGTTGGCTATTTCAATTCTTAATACACCGACTTTATCACTTCAACACATTTAACGACACAAGTTAGATTTTCATTTAATTTCCACAAATTAGTTTACAAATTTTTATCATATTCTTGTTAAGCAGTTTTTTGTTACATGCATGTAACATTTACCGTGATCTTGGATCGAATGTACACGTTATTTATTTACCATTTTTTCTACCATGAGAAAACATTAATGAAGTATGAAGGAGCAGGGATATTTTTACGATTTTCATTTAACCAACATAAAAGATCCAGCTGATCTCTGATCTCGTCCTATGAACCTGAGGATCAATGTGAACTCCTTCAACTCATTTAGTTTGAAGCAGCTGGAGCAATAGCATCTTGAAAAGTGGGTAAAATGCGATGTTGCTTAATGAGTCCAATTTTGAGAGGAATTAAAAATAACATTTCAGCTTTTGGTGTTGTAAACAAGACTCGATGATATAGTGGTCGTGTGGCTATGACTACTCATTTACCTGACGATGGAATATCCATTTGAAAGATTTCAAAGTGTTAAAAGAAAGTCTAGAACAACTTGGTGGAGTTGAAGATTCAAAAGGAAAAAAATGCTAATTTTACAGCAAATTTTAGTCCTGTGTCCCTAATTCATCCTATTTTTATTAAGTAGATCTTATTTTAAAAATTATTTAAAGGTCCATGCAGTCTATGTTTAGATGAAGCAGCTTGTTTCTGTGTCGTGACAGGAAGATCTTCTTTTGCACTTCCACATTTACTTCTTTTCCAAATACTTTATTTTATGTCATTCTAGCGGCATGCTTCTCTGCTGGACAAGAGAGTTTTTTTAGACTGTTTGTGATGGTTTTATGATGATGTTGGTTTAAAATGACTCACTTTCTCTGAATGTCTCATTTTTCTTCCATTTTTCTCTCGTCCGTCTTTGATAGTTGAGTAGAGCAATCAAAACGGTCAAAATCAGTCGGTCCAAAGACATGAAAGAAACTTGAAACCATGAAGCCAGAAACAGAAAATATTATGAATCAAACAAACACATTAGAATTATGTTAAAACACCCAAAAAACAGACATTATTATCAAAATTATTAAGATAATCTTTGATTAAACCTGATTACCTTCAAAGACTTTTCTGCTGGTTAAATTTTTTTTTTTCTTTTTACCAAATTCCAAAATGTTTTGTCTTCTGAACCTTTTGTACCTTATGGAGTTGCGGGTGGTGTGTGTGTGTGTGTGTGTGTGTGAGGGTGGGGGAGGTGCCAGAGCCTATCCCGGCTGATTACAGGTGATAGGCGGAATATATCCTGAACAGGTCATCAGTCTACTGCTTGGCCATACACACTCAACCATCCACAGACACACACATTCCTAGGAATTCATTAACTATATGAGCTAAAACCTGTTATTTTTCTTAATAACTCGATAGAGGAATATGGCTTTATTGCCTAAAAGAGTTATTAAAGGTCTCATTGATGCAAATGGAACAGTAGCGAAGGCCTAAGAGGGAAATATATAGTCTTCCACTGAGATAAACAAGAGATTGAAAAATTAATGCTGACGCTTAAACTTTTGATGTCAGAATTTTAATTATTTATACCAGAAACAAAAAAGATCCTTTTTTTATTAACACAAGTAATTGAAAAAATATTTAATTTTGTAGAAATGAAGCATGACTAAAATGAAAGTGTAATGACTTACTGTAGTTGTTATTGATGACTGCGTTATTAAGTTGGCATTTGGGCTGAGCTATGGATTGGCTTACATCACAGTTCTAATGAATGTATATTTAAAAATCTCTCCACAGATTCACCATGGGGAAACAAACTGAAAAAATCCAAGTAAGTTATTCTTCCTTGTGACAAATAATTGTTTTTACTGGTACTTGATGCTTATGTAACAAAAACGGCAAAAGCCCAGCAAAAGAAAAGAAACAGAATGTGCCAAATAATGAGAAAAAAAGCTGTGCGTTAAACCATGAAGAGATATGCTTTTACATATGCCGTATTTTCACGACCATAAGGCGCACATAAAGTCTCAAGTTTTCTTCAAAATGAGCGGTGTGCCCTATCGTGCATTGCGCCCTGTGTGATATGTGATTTGTGGACGTATTAGAGAACCATGAGGCGGATGTCGTTGAGAACATGAGAACATTAAAGGGGGAAGTGTGGGCGTGGATTGTGTTTAAAAGAACAGGTATGTGCTTTATGCAGCAACACTGAAAATGGAAAAGAGACACGCTTATGAAGCTCAGTTTAAACTGATGGCAATCAGCTACTCAGAGGAACATGGGAATCAAGCCGTCGCAAGAAAATTTAAAATTAACGAGTCGATGGTTCGTGAGTGGAGGAAGCTGGAAAACGAACTGCAACAGGTAAAGAAGACGCAGCTGAGTCTCCTCGGAAATAGGGCGAGGTGGCCAGAATTGGAGGAAAGACTCCAGCAGTGGATCATCGAGCAAAGAACGACTGGGAGGAGTGTTTTCACTGTCACTATTCGGCTAAAGGCAATAACGCTAGCGGAGGAGATGAAAATCGAGCAAGGAGGTCCATCTTGGTGCTTTCGCTTTATGAAAGGCTGCAATTTTTCCATTAGGACAAGGACTGGCACTGTTGTCCGAGCTTTTGCAAAAGCAGGCATCATTTCCACAGTGCTGCACGGTACAGAAAGTGACTCTGATAGTGAGGAAAGTGGACCTGCGAGGTTGGATTCAGCGCAGCTGTTACATTCCGAAACAGAGGATGAGAACTTCGATGGGTTTGATAAACGACTATATGACGACTGTAACTAATATTTAAATAAAGCCGTCCAAACTCAGTTTTACTCCCGATCTATTTTTAGTACACTCTGTTTGACAAGTTCCTCCTAACATTAGTTTCATGGTCTAAAGAAGTAGACACAGACAAATCCTACAGAAAAAAATATATATTTTACAAAACTACACACACCGTAAAACTTTAGTGTGTTTGTATGCGTTTAGTATGTTAGTACTTATAAATCTTTTTAAACTAGAGTAACATTAGAATAACCCATTGAAATCAAACCATCCTCACAAACAAGAATTGAAACCCCCAAACTAGTAAAATAAGTAAAAAAAATCCTAAACATCTTTAGAAAGTTTCTTTAGTAAAAGGAGTTACAGAGCAACAAACTTACGAAGCAGACTGGACCTTAGCAACACTTCGGGTTTTATCGTCAACCATAATCACAAGATGGGACTGTTTGGTTGCAGCAAAACTTTCTCATAGCTCTCACTGATTCAGTGTACCCCGACCCTTGTATCTAGCCAGAAAAGGCTCCGTTTAACCCTGGTGACCTGGTAATGGACAAAGCAGTTTTTAAAATGAATGAACATATTCAAGTGACATTTTATTATGAATCAACACATCTGTAAAAGGATTACAAACCAGCAAAAATGTGTCTTGCAATGTGTTTGCTGCAACTGATTAAAATGTAAATGCGCTTCAGTTTTCACTCACTGCCCAGCAGTTTGTCAATGACATTTTTTTTGGTTAATCGTCGAGAAACTAAAAGACAGTGATTGCATAAAAATAAGCTGAACAGGCTTTTCTGAAAAAAAGTCCAAATAAAAGAAATAGTTTGACTGATCATTTGCTGAATCTGTTGATATTTAAAGCACATATGAATGCATGCATGCCCATACATTAGTTTTTTGGACTTTCTAGTTTAGTCGTTATATTTATAACTATCTTCTTCTTCTCCTTTCGGCATTTACCTTCAGGGGTCGCCACAGCAAGTCAGTTTCTTCCTTCTAACCCTATCTGCTGCATCCTCTTTGGTCACACCAACTATCTTCATGTCTTCCTTCACTGTATCCATGAACCTCCTCTTTGGTCTTCCTCTAGCCCTCTTTCCTGGTGGTTCCAAATCCAGCATCCTTCTGCCGATGTACTCGGTCTCTCTCCTCTGTATATGTCCAAACCATCTCAGTCTGGCCTCCCGGACTTTATCTCCAAAACCTCTAACATGTGCTGTTCCTCTGATATACTCATTTCTGATCCTGTCCATCCTGGTCAC
Source organism: Neostethus bicornis (assembly GCA_902685375.1). Lineage (NCBI taxonomy): Eukaryota > Metazoa > Chordata > Actinopteri > Atheriniformes > Phallostethidae > Neostethus > Neostethus bicornis. Next base: position 5,204,641 of record LR738552.1, read on the forward strand.
TCCCAGAGAGATCCTCAGCATCTTCATCTCTGCTACCTCCATCTCTGCTTCCTGTCTTTTCCTCAGTGGCACTGTCTCTAGACCAAACAGCGTGGCGGGTCTCACCACGGTTTTGTACACTTTTCCTTTCATTTTAGCTGAAACTCTTCTGTCACACATCACACCTGATACTTTTCTCCACCCGTTCCAGCCTGCTTGAACACGCTTCTTCACCTCTTTTCCACACTCTCCATTGCTCTGGACTGTTGATCCCAAGTACTTAAAATCTTCCACCTTGTTTATCTCTTCTCCCTGTAACCTCACTAGTTATATTTATAGTTATATTTATAACTATAAACCATTGCTATTCTAAGGCAATGTAACCTTTAATATTTATCCTGCTTCTACAATCAGACAAAACAGGACATGTGCATCTAGCACGACCTAAAGGTCCTTGATGAACAATGTTTTCCTGCAGAGGGAAACAAAAGACTTCACAGTGGTGACGCCAGCTCTGAGCTGGCGGAGATAAGAAAGAGGCTGATGCCTGAGAGGGATTCACAAAACAGCCACTCAATACCCAGAGACACATTTCTGATGAGAGCAACTAATAAATGTTGTCCTGATAATACTCTGCAATCATTTTCTAAGAGTGGAGAGGATTCATCAGTTTACGCTAGCTGGTATTATGCACGCTACATAGCCAAGATGCTAAATGAACATGTGAACAATAGTGTTGTGTCTGACGTCCTCTTTTACTGAAATGCAGAGATAAGGTTTCCTTTTTATTTCACCGTATCTGCATTACGCAACTGTTTTTAATCTTCATCTAATAACCACAGGTCAGAGCACTTTGGGTGCTCAAGAACGGGACTGGAATTCATTCAAAGCCTGAGTTTTCTGGTGTATTTAGAGCTGCAAATAATTAGAAGATAAAAACTCTCAGAGTGTAAAATATTGGTAACAATGGATGATTCCACATTCATCTCACGTCTCGTTCTCATTGAGCTCAGTAAAAATTCAAACAGTAAAAATTGCTTGAATTTGAACTTTTCCAATTCCGCCTGGAATCCTTGATGCTTTCATCACCAGGTGTGTTCTTTTCATCTAGTATAACATTGCATTGATGCCAAGTGACTCAAATTAAGAAATAACTTAATCTATATCAATTAACGGAGTAAAACAAAACCCTATCCAAGGTTTTATTAAATTCCAAAACCTCAAACCTCTTGAAAACCGGTATTTCAAGTCCAAATCTTCAGAATGGCCATCGTTGTTGGTATATTGTTAAAGAAACGCCACAACATTTTTTGATAGTTCCAATAGGCTATTTCTTCAATCTAGACAAGTTGACACACATGTTGCCTGTTTTGTTACATGCATTCAGTTGCTCTGGAGAAAAAAACTACACATTTGGATCCAAATGCTGTATGTATGGTCGCTTTTATTGGACCATGGGGTCTTCACATGGTGCATACTTAATTATGCTCTTTGCTGTAGCAATAGAGAAAATGTATAGAAACAGTAGATGTGTGCATCAACTTGTCTGAATTGAGGGAATAACATAGAGTATGGGAGGAAAAAGTGGTGTGTTCTGCACTGGTCTGGACCGTCCATCATCAATTCCACTCAATAAGCCCAGTATTACAACAGTTGTCTCTATTTGCTTCACACCGTAAATTGAACTGAATTGTGAGGGCCCTGGGCCTTTTCCTGCTGCTGTCTGTCTGTCTCTGTCTCTGTCTCTCTCTCTCTCTCTCTCCTGTGTGCAGGAGACTGTATCTCCGTCCCTGTTCCTGAGAGTCTGTTGCCATATAATTCCTGAGAGGCCGCTGCCATATAATGGATTGATCAGGAGCAGCTGGGTGTTCTGCCTGCTGCTGGATCTCCCATGCTCCAGCCGCTGCTCCTGTTTATCGTTGTTTTATCTTAGTATTATTGTTAATAAAAGGCGTTAAACCGTCCGCCTGCCTTCCTCAACTTCTGTTTTGTCAGGGTCTTGAGCCAAACCCCTGACAGAATATTCACAAAAATTAGTCTCAAGATTAGCAATAGCGAAAATAAAAAACTACGCTTTAAGGTTCCATCTCGGGCAAAATCAACTTTTCAGCAAAAGGTAAAGCTCAGATGAAGAATGAGGGCAGTGGGAAGAGGCTGTTCCTGAGTTATGGGCAGAAACCTATGGTAGTGTAACTTGACAGGAAGCCCTGATCGACAGAACACCGGCTGCCTGATTTTCCTACTTTTTTGTTTTGATCACTGTTGCCGAAGTTTTTACCTCCGATGTTTGAACAGATGGTGATAAATGTATCACTAAGATGACAAATTACACGTACTATCATCTACTAAAAATTTGATGACCATAAGTTTCTCAATCTGTTCTAAAACAGAAATGAGTCTGATAATGAGAACAGTTATGCTCTGGGAGTTATATTGTCACATTTATGTTTGAGTCTTTCTTGCTACTGTTTTGAGTCCTCAGCTGGTGGGTTTAGACATGGAAGAGTTGAAGGCAAATAATGAGATGAACATTTTTGGACATGGTTTCAAACGCTTGTTTTTTATTACAAAATTCTATGGGAATTGTACCAAACATCCTCGCTATCGGAACAATGACCCTGTCGTCATGGTTTGACAAATCAATTGCCCCTGCAAGATGGCTCTGGATGAAGTGGAAGATAATGGAATGGAACACTTTGTATGTGGGGCCACTGATCAGTGGTTATATACCACATGGTCATTGATCCACATTTATAAATAGTCACTGGACTACATTTTGTTATCACAAATGATGCAGAACTTAGACTTGAACAACTGCAGCAACCCCAGATCATAATACTCTCCCCGCAGGCTCGTGCAGTAAACACCTGACGTTGTGATCCAGATTGTATTTGTTCATCTGCCTCTCTTCCATCCCTGATGCATCCATGATTCTTGAAGATGAATCTGGCCCCTGAGCCCATGTCTTCCTTTTATTGCCTTAGTCATATCTCGATCCTAATTAGGCCATTTAACATAATTGAGAATTTTATTTTGGCTGTGACTCCTCCTCAAAGATGATGGAGCGCCACTATTTAGACATTTCTTGGTGAGTTTTTAACTCAATTTTAGGATTTTTCTGCAATCTGTAAAGATGTTTCTCCACATGGCACCACTGATTTGTCCCTCTTACATATTATAGAATTATTAAACTGTTATTATCCAATAGAATTGCAGCAGTAATTATCCAATAGAAAGCTCTGACCTCTCAGCTTAGTCAAATTCAGGTGGGGATCTTGTTTTTGGTCTGCGGTATCTTGTAAACAGTAAGAATTATTTAAAAAGAAGAACTATCACTTTGTGCAGATAAAGATCTCTCCGTACAAACTCGCTGACAGGAGTATTTGGAAGAGAAGCATTGTAAAAACATGTTTTGAGATCAACAATGTTAGATTTCTAAACCCAATAGAAGATCTTTTGCCTCAGTACAAGAGCAATGTATTTTTGTTTCACTCAGAAGGTTTCTCCAAACAATTCCATGCATGATTATGTGCTTTTAATGAGGGGGAAAGCTGCAGATCAGTTCATAGACTAATCAGCATTTCCCTCAGGCAGCACTGCATCAAAGGCAGACTCTGTTCAGCTCAGAAAAAAACATGTGATAATTGTCACTGGACACATTTCAAATTCAAGTAAAACAAAATAAATGCCTGTTGAAAATGTACTCAAAAGGAAAAAAAACATAGTCAGTTTTCAGATTCTTCTGCAACACCAGACCAAATAAAATGAGTAAATATGAAAACTCTACATGTTCCTGGTCACTGATTGTGAAAAAAACAAAAAAGACATTTTTCAGGGAAGCAAACATAAGTCGGTGGCTAGGTGTTGATCTCTCCTCCTGTCCAATCACACACACACCATCCAGACTAGGCAACATGGGTGAAGTGTCTTGCCCAGGAACACAGCGACAATTAATATCAACGGCCGTCCCACTGTGGCACCTACGTTTCTGGCGGTCACACATCCAAGTACAGCTCAGGCTCAGCATACTTAGCTTCTGCGGTCTGACAGGATCAGCTATTGACAGGCTGGTATGGACACATACTAGTAACGTTAGTAACTGGTAGGTACTTTAGTAACCTTAGTAGTTACCGGGTAACTGGGCAGTTTTAACAAAATCCTCTAAGATGTTTGGGAGATATTGTGTTAACAAAAGTGTTACAGATGCACAGACGATGTTTAAAGCCTTCTCCACACTCTGTGTGCTGAGGCATTGAAATAGAACATTTTTCACAGTTTTTTAAAAATTATTAGTCTTTTTTTTTGTCTCACTTTAATCAAATATGTACAAAATCCAATATATTTTATAAATACTACTATTTTAATTTAGCATAATTTTAATAACATTTGAGAAAGGAAGTGAATAAAAAAAAATCTGTATTCATTGTTTCAAAACCTAAAAAGAAGATTTTAGAAATAACTAATGATTACCAGTTTCCAACATGGATAAAATAGGCCATTCTTCCCAATGGGTACTGTATTGAACTAATACGTTAGTACCTCGGCTCTTGTATAATTTCATCTAAAAGTCTGAAGTTTCAAAAACTCTTGTCATCCGGGAGAAGCTTGGTGCCAAGCCGCTCCTCCTCCAGGATCAGGTCAGGTCAGGATCCCCCCGAGTGCCTTGCTGGTGAGGTGTTTCAGGCACGTCTTACCGGGAGGAGACCAAGAGGCAGACCCGGGACCCGTTGGAGAGACTATGTTTCACAGCTGGCTGGGGAACGACTCGGGATCCTTCCGGGCGAGCTAGAGGATGCAGCTGTGGTGAGAGAAGCCTAGGCTTCCCATCTGAGGCTGTTGCCCCTCGACCCGGCCCCGGATAAGCGGAAGACGACGGAACGGAATTCTGAATTTTGAAACATTGTGAAAAATACATTTGTTTTTTAAAGTATTAAAATTGAGTTAAACTGTCCAACCAGTGAAAGCAGAAATAAGTAACATTTCCAAATTTCTAATTTGACCTTTAACCAATGGTTGGACTTCAATCATTCGAACTACCTTAAAACCTATCCTAGTTAGGACAAATCTATTTTATTTCTTTCTTGTTTTTCTCCTTCTTTTTTTAAATTTTGGCATCGGTAATAATCACCATCTGACTCAAACATCAACCAACCAAATCTAACCATCCAGTTTTAACTATGGTATGTTGGTGTATTCTATCCTTGATGCTGGTCAAGCACAAAATAATTGTTGATGCTTGTGTGTGTGTTTTTAGGAAAACAAATTTTTTTGCAAGTTCTTCGTATTCGTATCATCCAAATGTCTTGAAACTCTTCAGGCATCATGCTGCAGAGCTAATATACTTCATTGAGTTGGAATAGGCAATTATCTGTTCTCATGTTTGAAATGCATCCTCATTGGATGGGCCTCAGCTTACGGAAGAAATTATAAACCCTTTATGATTTCTTCCTCTTTCCTTTAGTGTAGCCTAAACACCTCTGGAAGGTGATTATATACCATAAAACTTAACTTGAGTTCTCTTTATTATGCTCCCACGTTGGTTATTTTTGTTTTATGAGCCATAAAACAAATCGGGTCACTACATTAGCCCTTAGTGACCATTCAATGTGAATCTTTCAGACAATTTATAGGTAACTTTTTTAATGTTTAAATTATTACTAACAAGGTACAAGTTAGGAATTTTCTTTCTCCTCTGTTAAATTGTTTAGGTTGGCTTAAAACTCTTTTTTTAATCACCTTTGAGAGAAAATAGCTCATAAAGATTTCATAGAAAATATTTTTTCTTGTTACAAACACTCATCTCGTTTTGAATTTATTTTGACAAAGACACATCTTAAAGCATAAAAAATGTTTTTGTAAGTCTATCGAGTGGATTTGGAGGCATCATTGCACTCTGTCCCAACCCAACCACGCCTCCAGAACTCCAAATATAGATCATGCAAATGACAAGACGCTTTAGAAATGATCTTCAAATGAGCCAGTGATGCATGCCATTAGTTATGCACAAAGGAAGTGGAGATACTGGTCTACCAACAAGAGGAGTGTAAAGCAGTGCTCTCTGCAAGCAACATCTGTGGCATTTCACATAAGGAAAGTGGAGTGGGAGGCTAGCACTATGGCCTGCAAAAAGTGGCGCACACTGATCTGTCACTGAAATCATTCAGAAAATAGCTCTGCGCTAGGAGTTCATGTGAACTACTGGGGTTGGTCTTCAGTGTAGGGTGGTCTGTTTTCTTTCCTTGAAAATGAGATAGTGACAACTTAAGGCTGTTTTCATAATCTCATTATCAAGTCTCATTATGGCCTTGCATCAAACTGGTGACCTGTTTGGGGTGTGTCCTGCCTCTCACCAGAAATCAGCCGGGATTCCCCATCACCCCACTAGGGATAGGTGGTTCAGAAGATGAAATGAATGAATAAAATGTCATTATTAATCTCTAATTATGAACCTTTTTTGTGTAAAATGTAAAATATTGTGTAGAAATATTTCTTGTGTGCCTAGAATGATTTGAAAGTGCACACACTCCGCTCAATCTCAATATGTGTGAAAAACGGTGTATGTTCAAATTTTAGCATAAGCAAGCTTTAAAAATGAGGCCACTCTGAAGCCTAAGTGACCATTTTGGCTGTAGATACAGTATTTCTCCAAAGAAAAGGAATTTCTTTGGGCAGCTCGAATTCAAGTTCCACTTCCATGGGTCACCACCGACAACTGGTGGTCATAAATCAGGTGGACACACCAATGAGACCAGAATCTCTTTTTGTGTTCTCCACCGTGGACCTCTGCAGAGTCTTTGTGACAGACTTATCAATCTGCCTGTAAATCCCAATTTTTTTTCTTTGTTCGAGAATAAAATCTACACAAAGTGCTTTCTCAAAATAAATTACCTTCAGGTCACAGAAAAAGATTTTAGATAATAAAATTCTCCATATCCCTACAATCACAGGTAATAAACTCACAAATTTATCAAATTAAGTCAATAAGTATATCACAAAAAAGATTTTATGAACACACATGCAAAAAGCAAGTTAATGTTTTGTGACTTTTAAAAATGTTTTTATTTCAGAGAAAGTTGCATTGATCAGAATTTTGTCAGGATCCCCTCCCTGCCACTAAAGGAAGCCCTGGATGTTCCTCATCACCCTGATTAGGGACACCTGAGATTGATTCCTGATGCCACACATCTGTGGACCCTGCCATCTATTTAAGGGCAATCACCCCGGACTTCCCCGTCGGGTCATACCATCCCTATTAGCCAGGTCTCCCTGGTTGCCTGACAAAGAACACATTCTTACAATAACCTCTTGCCATGCCACTGAAACTTTATTTTTATTTTCACAGCAATACTGAACTATCATACTTAAATAAACCATGTTTTCTGTCCTGCAATTGGGTCCTCCTGTTTCCACCTGCACACCGCTTCATGACACATTTAGCAGTTTCTATATTCCCATTTTTAACCCAAGGGTGAACAAACCACAATTACACAATACCAATTACATAAAACTAGAAGTTATCAATAATTGCAAAATGTTACTAAAATGTTTCAAACTGAGCTTGAAAACTTTTGTAAAAAGTTTTTTTTATAGATAAATGCATCATCTGCATAAAACCTAATTCCCTTTTTTGTAGGGAAGCTTTTATACCGTAGGGATTACGATGGTACGCTCATTGGGAAGAGCAGCCTTTTCCAAATACAAAGTGTGATATTTGCTCGATTTGTCTTATTTTTATGCCCATAGGCGTGAATTTCATCCTTCATTGTGGATTCAACTCAATCTAAACCATAGCTGCCCTTCAGTCAAACCAACAAAATACAACGGATATGAAAAGAAATATCCAAACTGAGTTGAAGTTTGCAATGAAATGAAACCGCAAACTCCTCCAAATCAGTTTAATCTACTGCCAAACAACTCTCTTGGTGGGCTTAAAGCAACTGGAATGAATAGATTAGGGAAGTAAACAGGGAAGAAAAAATCCACCGAGCTCATATACCTCTGAGAAGGTACCTCTAAACAGAGGCACCATCTCTACTCCTTTGTTCACAGCACCTGCAATTCTCAGCTGGCAATCACAGCCACATGTTGACTTTATAGCATCATGTTACGTTCAAAAGCAAACAGAGCGAAAAAAAAAGAACGAGTCTACTTCCTTTCCTTGACTAACAACCTAGCAAATAATTTATTATTCATGTCTCCGGTAGCCTCATGTGTCCCCAAAAATCTTGATCTAAATTACGAGGTTTAAACTCTGTTTCCAAAATAATTGAGATGGTGCCTTAATGTAGAAAAGATAATATTGGCCACCTCTAAATAGAACATTTTGAATTGTTTTGTTCAAGCCTTGTTGCGGTTGTAACATAATGTTTGAAAATAGCGGATATAAACTTTATCATAAAGTACGCTTGCAAACATTGTAAAAAAAAATTTGCGTGAGGAAAGAAGCTTTAGATTGTTGACGAACTGCAAGCTGTAGCTATTTGCTTTTATAGGCTATTACAAAGTATTAAATCATTTTTAAATGAACACTGGGCAAGTTGCTCTCATGCATATTTGGCACCAAAAAGCCTGATCATTTTTTTATAATAATTCACTAGCCTTGAATCCCCATGGACAATGATGTTTGCAGATGACATTGTGATCTGTAGTGAGAGGAGGGAAGAGGTGGAGGAAAAGCTGGAGAGGTGGAGGTTTGCACTAGAAAGAAAAGGAATGAAGATTAGTCAGAGTAAAACAGAGTACATGTGTGTGAATGAGAGGGATCCAAATGGAAAAGTGAGGTTACAGGGAGAAGAGATAAAGAAGGTGGAAGATTTTAAGTATCTAGGATCAACAGTCCAGAGAAATGGAGAGTGTGGAAAAGAGGTGAAGAAGCATGTTCAGGCAGGCTGGAACGGGTGGAGGAAAGTTTCAGGTGTGATGTGTGACAGAAGAGTTTCAGCTAAAATGAAAGGAAAATTGTACAAAACCGTGGTGAGAGCGGCCATGCTGTTTGGCCTAGAAACAGTAGCACTGAAGAAAAGACAGAAAACAGAGATGGAGGTAGTAGAGATGAAGATGCTGAGGATCTCTCTGGGAGTGACCAGGATGGACAGGATTAGAAATGAGTATATAAGGGGAACAGCACGTGTTAGAGGTTTTGGGGATAAAGTTCGAGAGGCAAGACTGAGATGGTTTGGGCACGTACAGAGGAGAGAGAGAGAGTACATACGAAGAAGGATACTGGATTTGGAACCACCAGGAAAGAGGACTAGAGGAAGACCAAAGAGGAGGTTCATGGATACAGTGAAGCAAGACACGAAGATAGTTGGTGTGACCAAAGAGGATACAGCAAATAGGAAGAAACTGACTTGCTGTGACGACCCCTCAAGGGAAATGCCAAAAGAAGAAGAAGACTAGCCTTGTATCAATTCAATAGCACTTTCACATCTTCTTAGCCAACCATCGTTTAAAAAATGTGTGCAACAGTTACAAAACAGTGCCTATGGACAAATATTCTCACAGAATAAAACTTTCAGTTATAATCAAGTCACCGGAAATATAAAATGTATACATTTGGAATTCAAATGGATGGAAATATGCAAATGGTTGCACATAAAATTAAAGCTCATAAACTCACACCAAAATTTATTTATTAATAATGTATGTTAATTCTAAGTTAACTTTCAAAGGATGTCAATAAATTTCACAAAACCCCTCGCCCCAAAAGAATACATTCATAGCGTCAGCAACAAGTCCGCCAGGCAAGCCACTCAACAGGAGGAAAGTCGTCATCATAATTCTTCTTCTTTGCCACATTTGATTGTCAAAGCTCCTAATATAAATTCTTCTTCTTTTGGGATTTCCCCTCAGGGGTCGCCACAGCAAGTCAGTTTTTTCCATCTAACCCTATCTCCTGCATCCAATTCGGTCACGCCAACTATCTTCCTGTCTTCCTTCGCTGTATCCATGAATCTCCTCTTTGGTCTTCCACTAGGCCTCTTTCCTGGTGGTTCCAAACCCACATCATTCTGCCGATGTACTCTCTCTCTCTCCTCTGCACATGTCTGAACCATCTCAGTCTGGCTTCTCTGACTTTATCTCCAAAACCTCTGACATGTGCTGTTCCTCTAATCCTGTCCATCCTGGTCACTCCCAGAGAGATCCTCAGCATCTTCATCTCTGCTACCTCCATCTTTGTTTCCTGTCTTTTGCTCACTGTCTTTAGACCAAACAGCAAAGCTCTTAATGTAAACATACATGTAAATTGTGTTACAGATTTGGTTACAAGCGATATATTGTCTTTTTTCTCGGTAATGCGTTTTACAGCATTACTCCAAAAAAAGCAATATGTTACAATAACTCAATAACTTTAATGCATTATTCTCGACCCGACTGACACTGAGGGGAAATGCTAAAGGCATTACAATTTTTGTTCCGTTCCGTCATCTTCCGCTTGTTCCGGGGTTGGGTCGCGGGGGCAACAGCCTCAAGCGGGCAGCCCAGGCCTCTCTCTCCCCGGCCGCATCCTCTAGCTTAACTGGAAAGATCCCAAGTCGTTCCCCGGCCAGCTGTGAGACATAGTCTCTCCAGCGGGACCGGGGTCTCCTCCCGGTAGGACGTGCCCGAAACACCTCACCTGCGAGGCGCTCGGGGGGCATCCTGACCAGATGCCCGAACCACCACATCTGGCTCCTCTCGACCTGGAGGAGAAAAACCTCGACCTGAAAAATTGTACAATTTTTGTACAATTGATAAATAAACAATAGGCTAATAAGAGTAAAATCATTTGGTAGTTTTCAAATTTGTCACTCTTCGTTGCTTCCTGTTACTTTGACATTACTCACAAACTCAGATTTAAATTTTTTTAAGGTCTCGAAAGGAAACTAAATCACAAGGTATTGCTGATGTGCAGAATTGGCCTTAGCAAGTGGTATTTTCCAGAACTCCCATAGTACATGAAGGCAGGATTGGATTTCCTTGTTAGCCATCAACAACACCTGAGAGGATTTTTCCTTCTCTTTGGCATTCCTCATTACACAACCAAAGGTTCCATTATCCACGAAAGATGATATCTGACAGTGATTTGGCACAAATGTCTGAACTATAGTGACTGAATCCCAGGCTTGTGGTCGTCATGTCAGCCTAACAGCCAACTGGTGCCTCCAGTTACTTCCCATCATTCCGTTGTCTGCCTCTACTAATACCAATATGGATCTCATCTTCCTGTTATTTTTTTATTAGTGTGTGGACAGATTGCGACAGGAGCAGCTGGTATTTTAGTCCGACAGCAGAAAAATGAAACTGGCACAACTGTCTCCTCATTGAGATCCAGCACACCTGCAGTCAATCAATAACTGAGTTTGCATGATAATTATATTAAGATTGGAAATTAAATTAGGGAATTAAGGATGACGGGAAAGTCAGTCGAACTCTTTAAAGCTAATTAACTGCTGCTGTCTGGATCTTCCAATTGGTGAAGGAATCCGGAAGCATACAGTCTATTATAGGCTAGCTTAATTGGGTCACCGACATCCTGCGGCCTGAAATCTGCAGGTGAAATTCATTCCTCCTAACTCACACACACACACACACACACACACACACACACACACACACACACACACACACACACACACACACACACACACACACACACACACACACACACACACATTTTTGCAGTTTAAATTTTATTCAAGTCAACAACAGAAGACATTTTTCCAGTCTCATAACTTTAGAGTTTCCCCAGAGTCCCTGACCATAGTGAGTAGAAAACAGATGCTTTATATAGAAAAAAAAAACCCCCACCTGTTTTGATGTTAATTTACCATAAATAAAAGCAATACGTGCACGCAAACAAGAAGTAAGTCTTTTGCCATGCGAGATGGAAGAAATACTTGTTTATTTAAATCTCAGAGTCTCCACAAGACTATTTTTAACCTCAACACAGTGAACTTGCTCTTCCCAGAAAATGACTGTAATTATCTACCTTTGCACTGTCAGTGGTTATAATTACTCTAATCATGTTTCTTCTCTATTAATGCTTAATTACTTTGACGCAAAATATGTTTTGCATTTGCAAAATTGATCAATTTGCATAAATAAAAGATGGAGGTCAGAGGTGTCAAGTAACGAAGTAAGACTACTTCGTTACCTTACTCAAGTAGAAAATCTCGTTATCTCTACTTTAACGAAGTAATTATTTTTTTGTCTACTTTTTACTTTTACTCGCTACATTTTTATACAATTATCTGTACTTTTACTTCGTTATTTTTACAAAAAGTAGTCGCTACTATCGCCATTTTGTCACTGTTAAAAATAAAGAAAAAGTCAGTAAAACCAATCGGATCATTCGCGCCATTCAATTTGAATGTGATTGGATGAGCCTAGTCAACGCAATCTCAACGCATTTTGAGCTCATGGCATTCAAAACTTCGCCTTCAAATTTGAGGAAACATGTCGAGGTAAGCTGAAAACATATTACTAACCTAATAATGATCAACCTAGTTAAATCGTAGTACGCCATGCGTACGGATTTCGCCTTGCTAGCTATGGCGAGCTGCATGCTAACACTTTGTCTTTACTTCCTGGTTCTATTTTATTTCGTAACCATTGAACTTTGTTTGATTAGCTCTCTGTTAAATTATTGTTTAGAGTTTTGATTGTAAGATGTTGTGTGATTTAATATTGTTGCTTTGTGTAATACTGTTTTAATATTAAGTGGATCGACAGCTTTAACAATGAGATAGAAATGCATGCAACACTCAGTAACAACTGAGAGCAGGAACTTTAGATGTGTTCGAGATGATTTGCGCATTTCATGGATTTCAGATAAGACCAAGCATTGCAAGGATCGGGGAAAAGCCCCTGGAAGTCTATGAGAAAACAGTTTCTTCTTATTTTAGAAAAACAAGATCAGAAAGTAACATTTACATACATCCGCTTTAAAATTTTTACACAATAAATTTACTAATTTGTTGAAGAAGCGCAACAAGTCAATACGTGTTCAAGTTAATTTCAGTTTTTGTTTTTAGACTTCATTAAACAAAAACACAGACAGTAAATTATTTACACCGTTCATTAAAAATTACAATCAATTTTATTGTAATGATTTACTTGCATAACTTTGAAACAATTATTTAATAAAATTGAGATAAAATTTCAAACCTCATTCTTAATATTGAGCAGTTTTTAGCTCTTTAAAATATTAACAAATCTACCATTTTTTCTTATTTCCTGATTTGCGAAGCTGTAATGTAAACATTAAATGGAAGATTTTCTTTATTATTATTATTATTGTTGATTCTATTATATAGTTTAGTTACTGGTGCAATGAATGAGTTTTAAATCCTAGAGATCCAGCAGATTTCAGTGTGTGAAATCTCTTAAGAAACAGACACATTTTTACATTAAAGGGCCCATCTCATGCAAAAGTGACTTTCCAGAGTTTTCTAGCTTGTAAGAGTGATGTCCGGGCCTTGTATATGTCACCAAAGGGCTTTCTAGATTGATTTAGCCCGTTTTTCTGTGGATTTCTGGTACGCTCAGACAAAACAACCAATGAGCAGTTGTCTAAAGTATGACGCATTTGACGTAGCCCGGATGGACTTCGCACACGCCCCCTCCGCAGCAAACCCTCCCTCCTCACCACCCGCCCTCCTCACCCGCCTCCACTCCGGCCTTACGCCCTCACAAACTCACTTTCAACGTCCGATATACAGGCTGGTTCGCTGCTCTGGCTCTTTTTTATTTTCTTGCTTGAACACGCTTTTTAGATTAATCGACATGATAAAATCTTATTTCAGACGCTACCAAACCGCTACGCACGGGTTTACGCCCGCCTTCCCCCTCCCGCTCAGAGATGGGCGGAGGAATAGCGGCTCAGTGAGAGCAGAGGGCGGAGCTTGTACTTTCTCAGGATGGGCGGAGGGATGAGCAGACCCGGCCTTTCATAGTTCCGGGTCTGTGACTGCGCTCCACCAAATCGATATATTTTCATAACTATGATGTAATGCATGTTGCAAACCCCACATTTTGCGTGTGTATGTGCAGAGGATACAATGTGGAAAGAGTTGTTTTGCATGAGATGGGACCGTTAATGTATGCTTTATTAATTTAATAACATTCACACAGAATGATACTGTGAAGGTTTTGTAAAAACACAACTGCATCATATATGTTGGTCTGATATTTATTAACATGTAACATAATTCTTATGAAACACAGTCTTATGATTGTATAATTATTAGTATCCTAACTCAAATCACATTTTCTCACATATAACCAAGCTCACCTACTCCACATCTTGTTTTGGCTTGTGGTTCTTGAAGTAATGTCAAGATAGTAGCATAGACCAGTGGAACCAATCCCTAACTGGTGGGTTTACTTTCATCCATAAACTTCAAGCATGACATTACTACCACAGTACAAGATAATCTGAGTTTGTGATTCCAGAGAAATGACACAACTCTCAATATGCCTTTACTTTCTCCACAGAAGAAACACCCCACAAAGCTGGAAAAGTACATCCAACTAACCCAAAAAAGGAGATCATCCACACAAGATTTGTTGGCTCCGCCCATAAAGCAATCAAAGTTGTGGGAGAATCAAAGAGTCTCCCAGGAAAGTGTAGACAAGGCAGTCCTGAAGTTTGTGGTCCAAGGCTTGCACCCACCCCACATTGTCCAGCAACCAGGTTTTATTGATCTTGTTCAGCAACTTCAGCCGAATGTGAATGTTATGACACGCAACACTCTTGTGAATAAAGTTGCAAAAGCCTCAGCGGAGATGAAGATAAAACTCAAAGCGGTTCTCGGTGAAGCTGAGTATATCGCAACTACTGCAGATTGCTGGACCGCACACCGCCGCAGCTTCATTGGGGTCACTGCCCATTGGTTTTGCTCACAAACAATGCAAAGATTCTGTGCTGCCCTTGCCTGCAAACAACTAAAAGGATCTCATAATTTCTCAACCCTGGCTGGAGCCCTAAATGACATTTACACAGAATACAATTTAAGAGAAAAGATTGTACGAACAACAACTGATAATGGGTCAAACTTTTTGAAGGCCTTCAGAGTGTACGGGCAGACAGAAGAGAACGATATTCAGTTTGATGGAGACGGTGAGGAAGGAAATGGTGGTGGCCAAAATGATGAATGTGATGAAGAGGAAACCACAGAGGGTGAATTCATTGACACTGGAGCACTTTTGGATGAAGATGATTTCGTAGAATTCCAGTTACCCAAACACCACAGATGTGCATGCCATCTCCTCAATCTAGTCTCCACAGTTGATGCCTCAAAGGCAGAGGACAGTCCAGTGTACAAGAAAATATCAAGGTCCACATTTGGTAAATCTGCTAGTCTGTGGAAGTTAAGCTCAAGATCAACCACTGCAGCTGAAGTAATCGAAGACTACTGCAAACTGCAACTTGTAAGGCCAGTTCCTACAAGATGGAATTCATTCTTCTCAGCCGTTGAAAGACTAGTGAGAATAATAAAAGAAAGGGGTGAAGTAGCACTTGCAGCTGTCTGCAGTAAACTAAACATACCCCAGTAAGTGTTTTATTTGCCTTTTAATTAACGTGATTCAACAATTTTCTACTTTTGTACATTAACTAAAGTGTTGCTCTTAAAATGTCTATTAAAAAGACAGAAAATTATCAAAACTGTTATCAGAACTGTGAAAAACAAACACAAATTTAATTTTAGCAGGCTGAAAGTTTAGTTTGATAAATTGCAATACATACCTAATTAAAACACCACAGTAAAACCCAAGTTACTTGTCAAGTCTTTTTTAATAAATTTAGAAAACAAAGTAATTTATCTGAATAATTTATTTTTCAAACTTTTTGAGAAAAGTTCTTTCACCCTAGCAGCAGAACTATGTAAGAGCACAGAGGGAATTAATGTGTTTAAAATGATTGTAAACTAAAAGTTTTTCATTTTGTTCTTCCCTACTTGTTTTCACACTGAAAAGTATCAATAAGAATACCGACGAAATATCAAATACAAAGCGGTATGAGGAAGAGTAGAAGTATTGATAAAATGGCACCAATACCCATCCCTAGTGAACAATCTTTTTTTCTGAGATTGAAGTTGTATCAACTCGGGTGAATATTTTATATTATTTTATTTTCCTTTTTGTATTTGTGCAGGTTTACACCAGCAGAACTTGCATTTCTCTCAGAATATGCAAAAACAATGAGTCCAGTTGCTAAGGCACTTGATGTTCTTCAAAGTGAAACCAGCGTGCAGATGGGATGGTTGGTCCCTACCATAACTCTGCTGAAGAATAAACTACGGCATTTTTGTGGATCTACCAAGTTCTGTGAGCCTTTGATTGCTGCCCTTCTTTTAGGCCTTGTTAAACGGTTTGGAGAGATGCTTGCTGACCCAGAGCTGATAGCCTCTGCCATTCTTGTTCCTAAGTTTAAGACCTGCTGGACAAGTGATCAAAATGTCCTGAAACTTGGTAAGTGCTCAACTGTCCTGTAATTCTTTGAATTTCTTTGGAGTCGCTGGAATGAGGCTGACATTTTATTTATTGGCACACACAAGCACACATAATAGCCATTGCACATTACAGTAATTTTACAATAGTCTTATATTATTTCATCTGCACTAACTTTTTGTATTATAATTTATTCTGCAGGCCTTGATTATATTAGAACACACTTGAAGGTTCAGGTCGGGAATCTCGCCAGCGAGAGCTCTGTTTCATCTGAGG
This sequence comes from Neostethus bicornis, assembly GCA_902685375.1. NCBI lineage: Eukaryota > Metazoa > Chordata > Actinopteri > Atheriniformes > Phallostethidae > Neostethus > Neostethus bicornis. Next base: position 5,221,330 of record LR738552.1, read on the forward strand.
AAGACGACTTGTTTTCCTCTTTAAAAAAGACTAACCCTCTTGAAATGACACATCAACTGGATGCATACCTTGGGTGCCCAGGAGACACATCAGAAGTCTTAAAATGTTTTCCTGCTGTATTCCAGCTGTCACGCAGGCTGAATGTGGCACTCCCAGCCTCAGCAGCCTGTGAAAGACTGTTCAGTGTTGCCGGACTCGTCTTCTGCCCGAGAAGAGCACGAACTGTCTCAAAGAACTTTGAGAACCAGCTGCTTTTGAGGCTTAACAAAGCCTTTTGGTAATTTTTTTTTTGGCAGTGATGCAGAGTGAAATTTGGTAGCTGCAGGAATGTTGCTTTTTGCCCTATTTGTGTTAATAAACATTTGAGTGTGTTCATTAATTTCCAATAAAGGTTGTTAAGAAAAAAATGTTTCTGATTCATAAAGTTTCACACCACAACACTGAATCATTTAGTTATTATATTCTGCTCCTTGAAGCATGTGATAATGGTTAAAAACATGTTAACACGCTTTTGTTAACAATATTCCATTTTTTCTGAAAATTACTTTTACTTTTTTTACTTTAAGTAGTTTTAAAATAGGTTACTTTTTACTTTTACTTAAGTAGAAAACTTGAGTTGATACTTCTACTTTTACTAAAGTAGTTTTTTAACTCGGTATTTATACTTCTACTTGAGTAGAAAATGTTAGTACTTTTGACACCTCTGGGTATAGGTTGATGTGCAAGAGGTTTTTTTTTTTCAATAATTTTTAACTAATAACGAACCAGAACAAGAGAGCGGAAAACTTCTGCCTCAAAACTCAGTTCAGACATCAGAAGGATGGCGAGAAAAAATTTCTGCAATCTGAGAATTTCCCAAGTGAATAAATTAGGAATCAATCCATTCATGCATGGAGTAAAACCACTGATCACCATTCAGCATTGCTTCTTCAACAATACTAGCTGTAAGTAAACCTTCTGTAAACATCTTTTGACAAGTGCAAGATCTATAGGTGTTTATAATTTCTCATCTCGAATTAACTTGTTAGGATGCAGGTGTCATGATGAGAATGTGGAAGGAGGAGGAGGACCCAAACACTGGACAACAAACGATTTATTTACAAAAAGTACAGCAAGGTTGTGAGGAAAAAGCACAGGATTAACACAAAGAACTCTCTTGGTCAAAGTTAAAAAAAATATGACGCAGAGTTCAAGGATACAAACTTGGTCTGGCAGCCAGGAAGACCTGGCTGGAAGGGACAATGACACGACAAGGAAATCAGGGGACACTGCCTTAAATAGGCATCAGGCTTACGATGCACAGATGACGATGCACCTAATGACCACAGGTGTTTGGGATCAGGCTGAAATCCATGAGAAGGAGGTCCAAGGATGCATCCGGGGTGAGAGAAGCCTGGGCTTACCGTCTGAGGCTGTTGTCCCCGCGCCCCGCCCCGGATGAGCGGAAGACGACGGAACGGAACATTCTACTAACATAGTTTGATTGCAATCCGAAAATCTTTACAGATAAAACAAAAAGAGTAAGAAAGAGTATGAAAAGTTGAGAAGTTTTCAAGATGAAAATGACTAATGTATTCCTCAGATAAAACTTCATAATTGAAAGAATGGTGAGATAAGATCTTTTTGAGAACTCTATAACATTAGCTTCTTCTCAGATTGTTTGATAAAGCATGCAATCACAAACAGACCAGCATAAATTTAAAAAATTCAACCCATACAGCAGAGATTACACATGCATAATGTTTCCCAACATTGTACAACAGCCGTGAAACCAATTCCAGGTGCCTTTCATTTCAGCTCCAATGTTCAGCATTATGCAAAACACGAGTGCAGTAAACTATTCAGAGATGCCATTTGCACTCTGGGATATTATTTCTAGTGCTTACTCAGTACAACGGAAATATTAAAAAGAAAGAAAGAAGCAATAATTGTAAATGCGGAAAGCCTTCCATTTTCCTCGTGCTGTATTGTTGAATGAAATTAGGTAAACAACTGAGAACACAGCAGCCAGCAGTGAAGGATGAGACCGAACTGTTAATGACCTGCTGACAGCGGCTGTGGCCGGCACAAGAAAAACAAGCTGAGAACACCGATGATGTTATTATAGAGAAGATTGAAATGAAGTCACACCACCTTTACATCCACAGGACAACATTCTGAATCCACATGGGACAGGGTGAAATTGCCTGACTTTTGTCTTTCAGAACACATTGTTGGAGTTGTCAAAGAGAAAGAAAATTCTACCATGGACAAATTGCTTTTTTCCAATTCAGATCTTCCACAAACTCCTTCTAGGGTCTGCCTGTGCTTAAGGTCTGTCTTTGCAATTTGCTGGGTTTTTTTTTCGCCCTGAAAACAGCAGTCTTTTGTTAGCGTGTTGTTCCCGGTTGGTCTGTTCCAGTCTCTTCTGGCCAATCTTTGTGTTAAATAAGATCTCTAATTACAAGTAACTGACTGAAAATGAGTGCAATTAAACCTCAATTTGGATGACTTTATTAATTCTATTTAAATTCTCTTCTATTCACTTTTTAATAATGATTTGAACCAACGCCTGTGGTCTTCCACTGCTTTGTGATATTTCTATAATAAAAGTGAAGCGAGTAACTTTCTGTACTCCGGTCTATTCCTGCTGTCTGGCACTTGCAATTCTGTTATCTGATTGCAGAATGTGCTGGAAGTGGAGTTCACACACAGTTCTCTTCTTTGCTGGGTGTTAATCTACTCGAACCACACAGCTCAGCTAAAGTTCTGTTACGTGCCATTCTGACCCCACAATCTGCAGCGTGCCATCCTCCCCTTTTCGTTGGAGTCTGCCGCTGAAGCATCGGCCAAAAACGGAAAGCTGGAAAGCCTCTTTGGGTTGTTCCCCTTAAGGCATAATTACAAACGAGGAGAAGAAAAGCAGTCTCCTGTAGAAGGGCCCGAGGTTACGCTTTGCTCTCACCATCTGTTCTCTCCACAGGAGGCTCTTGGACCGGTCTATCTGAAGGGAAAATTAATGGAGCCTCAGGGACGGTCAACAACCCTATAGGAGGCCAAGTCTGATACGAGCAGTCGCTCCGGCAAAGCTGGACCTTTAAACACGGTGTGGTCAGCCGGTGGACAAGACTTTGATAAAACGACTGCATACTTGACAATGAAAGTGATTCTTTTACACACAGCCGTGTACACTGTCACGTAAATATTTCCAAAAACTCCATGGTAAGCAAAAGTAGTTAGGCTAATAATAAGTAGACCTGGATGTCTTTAGAGGGAGAATATCAGCCTCTCCATAGAGGTTCTTGCTTAATACTTATTTCATATTACACTAACAGACAGGATCAGGAACAGGGTTCTGCCCCAAGTGGAGTAGTTTGAGTATCTCGAGTCTTGTTCAAGAGTGGGGGAAGGATGAAGCGGGAGATCGACAGGCAGATTGGTGCGGCGTCAGCAATAACTAGGACGCTGCATTGGTCCGTCGCGGTAAAGAGAGAGCTGAGCTGAAAAGAAAAGTTCTCGATTTACAAGTCGATCTACATTCCAACCCTCACCTATGATCACCAGCTGTGGGTGGTGACTGAAAGAATGAGATTGCGGATACAAGCGGCCGAAATGAGCTTCCTCCGCAGGGAGGCTGGGCTCTCACTCAGAGATTGGGTGAGGAGCTCTGCCATCCGGGAGGAGCTCGGTGTTGAGCCACTCCTCCTCCAGGTCGGGAGGAGCCAGATAGGGTGGTTCAGGCATCTGGTCAGGATGCCCCCGAGCGCCTCGCTGGTGAGGTTTTTAGGGCACGTCCCACCGGGAGGAGACCAAGAGGCAGACCCCGGACCCGCTGGAGAGACTATGTCTCACAGCTGGCCGGGGAACGACTCAGGATCCTTCCGGGTGAGCTGGAGGATGCAGCCAGGGAGATAGAAGCCTGGGCTTCCCGTCTGAGGCTGTTGTCCCTGCGACCCGGCCCCAAATGAGCGGAAGACAATGGAACAGAATGGAACTAACAGACAAGACTGGCTCCAAGAAGTGAAAAAGTTCATAACCTAAATAGTATCTATTTTTACATCAATGAACAAAATAGACTAAAAGAAAACAATATAAAGACGGCATAGAAAATAAATGTCTTTGACAAAAAACAGAAGCAAATGCTCAAAGTAAGAATTAATATTCTAATTTCCATAAATATTTCAAATCAACACAAAACAATCATCACACTTATTAGAATAAAAATTAAATACTCACAAAGACTGCTCTTTGTGGGTTGACATGCTTGGATGAATGTGGATTCATTCAGATAAACAGGCGTGCCAGTCTTTGGTCACATTCAAGAAGTTTGACAGTTCTTCTTCTCACATCAGAAATAGGAATGAACATTGAACTTAAAAGTGAAAGCACGTCACCACTGGCCAGACAAAGAATTACCACACAGCACAGTTCATTGCCTAGTTGTGCAGCAGTAGAAATAAAATGCATTCATCTGCTGAGCCACTTATTCCTCGTAGGATGGCGGGGTGTGCCAGAGCCTATCCCATCTGATTACAGCCGAGCGACAGGATACACCCCGAACAGGTCGCCAGTCTGTCGTGGGGCCACACACACAGACAAACACACACACAATCCCGGGGATTACTTCATAACAGCCAATCAACCTAACATGCATATTTTTGGAAAGTGGGAGTAAACCAGAGTAAACCCACACAAACACGGGGAGAACATGCAAACTCCACACAGAAAGGCCAGTGATTCAAGCCTCCCTACCACTCTGGAATTTGAACCCCCGACCTTATTGTTCTGAGGCCATAATTGTTTGTCCTGCTTCTAAAGTTTAATTCTCAATAAACTTGGAAAGACACATCGAATTGTGTAAGTTTTTAAAGTGACCGGTTTGACTCAACTCGCTCAGTGCTCGACTGAATTTGGGCCTGTGTCTGGTCAGGCTCTCGGTGCAAAGCATCGCTTAAATACTCAAAAGATCGAAACTGGTAACATAATGCCATCTGGGCATCTGAATCTATATTCCCTCCTTGTTCCATAAAACAGAATATCTGGTCCATCATCAAGTAAAAGTTTGCAAAAAGAATGTTAATTTTTCTGAAAAAAGCATCAGAACAAACTGAAACATATGCAAAAAAATTTAACCATCTGTCAAACTTTGAACTAAAATAAAATTCTTCACAAAGCATTTTTCTGACATTTAATCAATAATACTGCGTGGTAGAATTTAACTGGATGATCTAAAGCATGAACGTCAAAAGAAAAATCTGCTCTGTCTGCATACATATCATGTTTGATATCTCAGGAAAAATAAAAAAATAGCAGGTCAGCAACAAGGTTTTATTGATGACAAGTTGATGTGGTCAGATCTGCTGAGGTACACATCACCTCGAAGAGCTACCCCAGCTGTTTGACAAACAGACTGATCCTTCATTAGCTCTATGCATCACATGCTGACACCACTGCATGTCCATCCCCCTTGCTAGCAAAGCATATTCTGCGTTTAAAGTACCCCTCAAAGCCCCTTAGACTTTCCTTTTGCATGTTGCTTGAAAGCAACTTAATCTGATCCCCTCTGATCCCCAAAGCTTTGTCACCTGGTTCTTTCCTTGTCATTGAAACAGCTATGAGCTGTGGCCTTCTCTTAATGGGATTATCCCACATGTTCACTAAAGGGGATGTGTGGGCCACATCTGTGTGCGTCATCCTTCTACAAGCCATCGTTACAGTGAAAAATAGATCTTCAAACCTAACAATCCTCTACCCCTGACAATCACATCAACTGCATGCTGTGATGTCGCAGAGACCTAAGAGAATCTGGAGGCTTCCGCAGGGAACAAAGAGGAGTGTGACCTCTGCAACCTGACTAATGACCACAGATAGTGGGATGAAACAGAATGAGTGTCTCTGTCTGCAAGAGGAAGAAAAACGATGAATACCTTCAGAGAACATTTTGATTTAAAATGTCAAACACATTCTATTTATCTCAATTCTTCTGATCCAGGGTTGAATCCTGGGAGAAATATTTAAACGGTAGGTATAAAGCAAAAACCTTATGGGGTTTTTGTTTTAACGTTATTCCCACATCAAAAATATGCCAGAATTGGATTTCTATTTCATTTATGCATGTTTGAGCTCTCTGATGCAGATATAGCATTTAGATTTGGATTTGAATTCCAGGCGGTTTTTGAACACTTATTTAGTTCTTCACCACGCCCACATTCTGACCTAAACAGGAAGTGTTTTCAATACACACGCTCTGCTCATGTCTGGTCCCTCCTCTTGGGTGTGGCTCTCTTCTCCCTCAGAGAAAAACTATTTTTGATATAAATGCATTAAAATACAAATTAACATGTGTTCCCTTTGATTAATTGTACTTTAAGCTGGCCTCAAGATTTATGCTGTGCCATGCACACATTCAGGGGGCAGGACTAAGTGTAGAACTCGCTAGAAACTCGTTAAATGTATTTTAAAGTTTGTCTAACCTACTAAAAGGTATCATGTTTACTGTATCCGCGTACATGTCCTATTTTTTGGTAAAGTTCTTCATTCCAACCATTGTTTCTTGGGAATACTGGAAGTTTTCCCGGCATGTTCTGGATCTCTCCCAGTTTTTTTCTATTTTGGAACATGACCAGAACATCTCATCCAGGAAAACATCCTGAAGGTATCCTGACTAGATTATTCAGTCACCTTATTTGACTCCTTTTGATGCAGAAGAGCAGCAACTCTACTTTGATACTATACTAGATAACCATGGTCATCACCATGGGCTATGGTTAGTTGTTGTCACTTAGAAATGGGTACAAAATACAGCAAAAACTTTTTTTTTTAGAATAATGCTGGGTTAAGCCTGTAAATATCCCATGGATGCAGCACATGTGGTGGAGGCCATTGGGCAGGGGGTTTACCGGGTATAGTGTTATGGAGATTCTGGTCGCTTCAACATCAGCTGCAGAACTTAGCTCTAAGAATGTTTTAAATTAAAGTGAAAGAATAACTTTTTAAGCTTCACCTTTACTTCAGATAAAACTTTCCGACCAGTGAATTTTTTTGCTTGTGCTCAATAAGTAACTTTAACTATTTGGGACTTTTGAACCCTTCTTTTTCTCAGTGTCTCTTTATTCCACAAACACCCCTGAGGATTATCTCTAGAAATCATCTACACATCCTGCAGCATTACATCAAAACCCCCATCAATGTTGCCTCAATCTTTGAAGGACTCAGGGTGCCGTTTTCATTCTTCTCACATTGCGTTCAACCTTGTCTGCTGCAGGTGGAAAGTGTGCTCGCACACTCCACTTGCATCATTTGGTATTCCAGCTATCGTGTGGGCAGATAGTTTGTCCTCAGCTCCCTGTTTCAGTCTGCAACACAGGTTTTAATGCCAAGGGAAGGAACGGGTAGTGACAGAATCTCCCCTATGACTCTTTATGAAGTCTTCCTGAAAAACAAAGTCAATAAGACTTGGAGCACCAAGCCGCAGATATCGATTATCTGTCTCTCACTATGAAGCAAAAAGGGTGATGCAGTGAGAACAAAAGGAAAGGAGAGCAAGACGAGTGATAGAGGATATGAGTGATACGAAGAGAGTGCGAAAAAGATGAGGGGGAATGGTAGCAGAGCTATTTTGATGCTTTTGGAATTTGCAGACCCCAGTAAGATGTTGGTGCATGAGGGGGAGGATGGTGTGCTGCTACAAACCGCTGTGCTGGACAGAAACTGCAAAGCTTTGCTTTCTAAAAATAAAATGGCAGTGATCTGCTGCATCCTCACATGGTCAGAAGCTTTATCAGTTTTATGGTTTTATGTGTTTGCTTCTTTTCAGGTTTAGGAGTTAAAGTGAAATACTAGCTTATTGTTTTTGAAAAGCTGGAGGATTGTGTATTTTTCCACTAAATCTGACAGATATGCAGCATAAGTAAACCCACGCCTGACTGAACCACGCTGTGTTGCTCAGACAAATGCAATCCTCAGTTCTCCAAATTCTCACATTTAAAATGCTTATGAAACCAGTTTTTGGTTAAATAAAAAAAAAAATACAGAAGCTGCAGAATATTATTTCTTTGGCTTTAAATTAATTTTTAAATGAACCAATCAACTCACTGGGGTTGAGGTATGCAAGACTGCCCATTTTGGTATTGACCTGATAACGATATTAGTTTGAGGTGCATTTTTAATGTTTCTTTTTGTCTGTGTAGATGAATTAATTTTTCCACTAAATCAAACCAGCTTCTTACATTTATGTAACAACTTGAGGTTGTTCAACTACAGGCACAAGGGTTTGCATTTTTTTGAGTAAAGTATTGGCGCAATATCCAAACAACAAATAGAGCGCAAAATGAGTCTTGTAATAGCGTGGGATTGGTTTGCCAAAACTACAACATCGGGAACAAAATAGGAACTGCCTGAAATATCTATATCACAACATTAGACTTACTGTCAATACAAATCAAGACATGTTGGACAACATTCATCTGGACATTTGGTCCTTTTGCCAAATTATCTGTAGTTTTGGTTAGGGCCAAGAACTAGATATTAAAAATGACTCACAATTGAATTGAAAATACTTTATATATATCCCCGAAGGAAAATTTGAGTGCTGCAGTGCTACAATCATACAATACAATGTCATACAACATGATTTTTTTTCTTTAACTGTTGTGGATGTCAAGTAATTACAGGTTTGAAAGTGAAAGGTTAAATAGTTTGATGGAGGATGGTAAGAATGATTTTCTGTAACATTCCTTTGAGCAGCAGGGTTGCAGGAGTCTGTTGCTGAAGCTGCTATTCAGATGATCTACAGATTCGTGGAGTGGGGTGGGAGGGATTTGGCATCATCGATGAAAGTTTTACTTTCATTCTGTCCCTCGCCACCTCCTCCACGCATGGTAGGGGGGGAGCCAACCACACGTCACAATCAATCACATTATGAATTCACATACAGATGAAAGGTGATAAATTTGAATTTTCTTCTGAATCAACATTTTAAAAAATATTTATTGTAAAGTTGTGTAATGTAAATAAACGTTGGGGGAAAAAAAATTGAAGTCTTTTTAGACCAGTAACTTGTCTTAGTTAACGAAACTTGCCAAAATAAAGCACAGCTAAACATGTGACAGGGCATATTTCGACAGAACACCGCAATACTTTTTGATTAAAAGCCACAAACTAATTTTAAACTCTGAGATTTGTTTTGAAATGATCAAATTTCAATTATTAAAATTATTTTTACGAATGCACAGTTTGCACCCACAATGCTTTGCTACATGATGTCACGATCTATTTTTTTTTAAACCTGAGAAATAAAAGAAGGAGAAAAGAAAAAGAAGTCTTTCGGTGTTTATTCATTATATTTTTTATTGTTGTTGCACTAAAGATAATAAACTAAGAGGATTTGTTCTTCAGACAATTTAGCTGATTCCTAGTGTAAATTAAAATGAAATAATTAAAATGATAAATTGACAAACCACATTAATGCGATAATCCAGAGCAATGGAGAGTTGGGAAAAGAGCTGAAGAAGCATGTGGAGGCAGGCTGGAACGGGTGGAGAAAAGTATCAGGTGTGATGTGTGATAGAAGAGTTTCAGCTAAAATGAAAGGGAAAGTGTACAAAACCGTGGTAAGATCGGCCATGCTGATTGGTCTAGAAACTGTAGCACTGAGAAAAAGACAGGAAGCAGAGATGGAGGTAGCAGAGATGGAGATGCTGAGGATCTCTCTGAGAGTGACCAGGATGGACAGGATCAGAGGAACAGCACATGTTAGAGGTTTTGGAGATAAAGTCAGAGAATCCAGACCGAGATGGTTTGGACATGTGCAGAGAAGACGGAGAGAGTACATCCGAAGAAGGATGCTGGGTTTGGAACCACCAGGAAAGAGGACTAGAGGAAGACCAAAGAGGAGGTTCATGGATACAGTGAAGGAAGACATGAAGATAGTTGGCGTGACTGAAGAAGATGTAGCAGATAGGGTTGGATGGAAGAAACTGACTTGCTGTGGCGAAAGAAGAAGAAGATTGACCCAATAATATCTCCGCCTTTGTTAAAATGTTTTTACTTAAATTAAACAATTCCTAAGACTGGATCCAGTTCAAAGCATGTTCAACTTCCTGGCCACATTAGAAGTTGTGATGGACTGTAGAGTAAAGCCTTGTACATAGTGACTGCAGATGAGCTTCAATCCTAAAATTGAATTAAATTGGTAAAGAAAAAATGAATGGCCTTATAACGTATCAATTTTAATTTTGCCATGAGATTGGAAAGTATTGATTGAGCTCAGAGCTGCTGACATTCAAAGCTCCTTAGTGTTTTAAAAACACAGATTGCTAAAAACGGAATTAGTGTGTCATTAATATCATTTTTAAGGAGTTTAGAAAAGACAAGTTAAAGGAGACACAACATTACAACCTTCTTTAAACTACTTGGTGTTAAGGTTTTCTTTTAATGAAGCATATCTGCCAAGAGTTGAAGGTTCAAATACATTCTGCTGTCCTTGTTACGACCACAAGTACTATTCTGTTAAGACATTTTCAGGAAATGGAGTCACGGCTAAACCACACAAACACACTGGTTTGGTCAATAATTGGTCACAGTTGTTCCTGAGAATCCTTATTATTTGCAGCGCTGCCACATAGACCTTAGAAAACTTTGTAACCTTAACACTTTACCCTTAAACCTCCAATAACCAGCAGCATCGGGAGGTAAAGAAGCTGCCATTTAAGATTTTTGTTGCTATGTAACCATATGACCATATGTACACTGCCTTGTGCAAACTCACAAATGGATCCCTTGAGGACACAACCAGTAAAAAACAAAATGTGGAAGGAGAAAGGACAGGATCAAATCGGTCAGTCAGTCACCTTCTTATCCGTCTATCCCTTAAGGGGTTGCGGTGGGTGCAGGAGCCCATCCCGGCTGATTCAAGGCGAGGGGCAGGGTACACCCCGAACAAGACATGATCAAATTGTTCAAAGTAAAAGCACAGATCAGTCTTTTTGTCTGCTTTAATTGAAGGATGTACCTAAATCCAGGAGTTAGCCAGTAATCTGGGAGGAGCCGGACAATTCGTCCCAACACTTTGAAAACTATTGTCAAATAATGTCATTGGGGCTGGGTGGCAGGGGTAACAGCCTCAGAAGGGGAGCCTAGGCTTCTCTCACCCCGGCTGCATCCTCCTGCTCATCCGGGAGGATCCAGAGTTGTTCCCTGTCCAGCTGTGAGACATAGTCCATCTAGTGCAGGGGTGGGCAAACTTTTTGGTTCGCGGCCACATTGAGTTCTAGTATTTGACAAAGGGGCTGGAACAGGAGCAGATGGATGGCATGCTCTGGTGACCGCTAGATTAAATCAATAGAATGGTGTGCTAGATGTTACATCGAGAGCGTTAAATTTCAAATCTAGCGTGCTAGGAAGTGGGTTTTTTCCACTTCAACTCTAGGTCTTAAGGCCAACCACTACCACATCCTATTTAAGCTTCCACTGTCAGTGATGAAGTAAGAATTACAGAGACACAACTGACTGTCTGTCCTCACAAAATACAAACATAAAGCTTTTCTAGTTTGTTCTTTTTTATATTTCACATAAATTTGAACCTGCATGTTGTTTAAACACATAATTTGGGCGTTCTCTCGTAACAAAATTGAGTTGACCAATGTGCAAGGCTTACGTATTGAATTGAGTTGTATTCATAAATGTCATGATTCCATCTCCTGCTGCCAGAGGGAGCCCTGGATGTTCCTAATCAACCCAATTAGGATCACCTGAGGATGATTTTTGATTGCACACATCTGTGCACCCTGCCATCTAAAAAAAGGGCAATCACTTTGGACTTCCCTGTCGGGTCATACAATCCTTTCCAGCCAGGTCTCCCTGGTTGCCTGACCATAAAACATTCTGAACAATAACCTTTGCCATTCCTCTAAAACTTTGTTTTTCATTCACAGACTTACTGTACTGCCATTCTTAAATAAACCATGTTTTCTGTCTGCAATTGGGTCCTCCTCATTCCACCTGCACACTGCTTCATGACAATAAAGAACATTTAATCACTTTTAGAACTATTTATACATAACAAAATAAAACAAGACTTCAACCTAGCAGCACGGTGGCGCAGTGGGTAGCGCAGTGGCCTCACAGCAAGAAGGTCATGGGTTCAGGTCCCGGGTGGGGACGAGGCTTGGAACACTATCCTTTCTGTGTGGAGTTTGCATGTTCTCCCCGTGTTTACTTGGGTTTCATCCGGGTACTCCGCTTTCCTCCCACCCTCCAAAGACATGTTTGCTTTGATTGGCCGGTGCCAAAATTGCCCCTAGGAATGAGTGTGTGTGTATGTGTGTGTGTGTGTGTGTGTGTGTGGCCCCGCCACAGAATGGCGCCCTGTTCTGGGTGTGCCTTGCCCCTCGCCTCGAATCAGCCGGGATGGGCTTGGGCACCTCCCGCAACCCCGAAAGGGATAGATGGATAAGAAGGTGACTGACTGACTTCAACCAAAAACACATGAAAATACAACAAAAAAACAAACAAAATACGTCAGCACGGTGGCCTCACAGCAAGAAGATCATGGGTTCGAGTCCCTGGTGGGGATGAGGCTTGGAACACTATCCTTTCTGTGTGGAGTTTGCATGTTTTCCTTGTGTTTATGTGGGTTTCCTCCCACCGTCCAAAGACATGTATGCTAGGTTGATTGGCCGGTGCCAAAATTGCCCCTAGGAATGAGTGTGTGTGTGTGTGGCCCCGCCACGGAATGGCGCCCTGTTCCGGGTGTGCCTTGCCCCTCGCCTTGAATCAGCCGGGATGGGCTCTGCAACCCTGAAAGGGATAGACGGATAAGAAGGTGACTGACTGACTAACTTCAACCTAAAACACATAAAAATGCAACAAAAAAACAAACAAAAAAACGGTGGCACAGTGGATAGTACAATGGCCTCACAGCAAGAAGGTCGTGGGTTCGAGTCACGGGTGGGGACGAGGCTTGGAACACTGTCCTTTCTGTGTGGAGTTTGCATGTTCTCCCCGTGTTTACGGGTTCACCGGTGACATATAGCACCGGTGGATCAGCCTGAACAGGGCAGATAATAACACCTTCCATCCCTGCTGGCAAATAAGTTTCCCGAGGCATTCGTCCGGTTTCCTCCCACCCTCCAAAGACATGTATGCTTTGATTGGCCGGTGCCAAATTGGAATGGGTGTGTTTGTGGATGGTTGTATGTATGTGGCCCTGCGACAGACCGGCAACCTGTTCGGGGTGTACCCTGCCCTTTGCCTTAAATCAGCTGGGATGGGCTCCGGCACCCCGCAACCCTGGAAGGGATAGATGGATAAGAAGATGACTAACAAAAAAAACCCCAACATTGGATATTGTAATTTATGAGGTAACGATACTTATCTCACAGCATAAATAAAGATTGTATCATCATTTGTTCAAAGAAAATAAAAATATTTATTGAGATTCACTTTGGTTTTTGAGGCTATAAATTCCCACCTTTTCTCGTTCCCCACTTAGTCCTACCATCATGTGCATTCCAGACAAATCTTTAATCTTGTATGAGGCTGCAAATACAGTGCGAAGCACATCAAGATAACCAAGGAGCATATCATTTATTTTCTTCTTTTTGGTGCATTTGAATGAAAAATTGAACAGTGAGCATGAGCAGAGACATGCACTAAAACACTGTGCTCAAGTTAAAATGTGGGCATGACAGAGAAAACAACCTGACATTCGAATGATAAACAACTAAAACATGCATGAATGAAATAGAAAACAACTTCAGATGTGGGAAAACATTCAAACATGGAAGAAACCTTCAAAAAATTGATGAATGAAACCTCAAGATTCAAGTCCACAAAGACCAAATCCATCTCTGAAAAGCAGAGGAAGTGTTAAAGGGAGAAGAAAAGATTGACTGACATGCTGTCTAATGTGTTCTGACAGCACTGTGAGTCCAGAACAGCGATGGTCAGCCCCCACTACCGTCTTATAATTCCATTTTCTTTCAGTCAAACCTGGAAAACAAAAACAGATGCTCCAGATTCACAAGACGTATTTGTTGGTCTTCACAAATAGAGATTCAATTTGTAATGCATTGAAAAACAGCGTAACGTTTCCAGGCTTTCTTCATATTTATTTCATAAGCTGAAATTTCATTTTACTCCTGATTTGTTCTTGTTTAAACATACCCTGTTTTTTCTGCAAGCAATTCTAACCGACAAACTTTAAAAAAAATAAATAAAAACAGGTCGGATTAGTGTAAGTAAAAATAGTTTCAGTCTCTTTGGGATAAATATGTGAATTCAGAAGTTTAATGATTTCAAATACATTTTTTTTCTTCTTCTTCTTTCATCATTTCCCTTCAGGCGCCACCACAGTAAGTCAGTTTCTTCCATCTAACCCTATCTGCTGCGTCTTCTTCGGTCACACCAACTATCTTCATGTCTTCCTTCACTGTATCCATGATCCTCCTCTTTGGTCTTCATCTAGTCCTCTTTCCTGGTGGTTCCAAATCCAGCATCCTTCTACTGATGTACTCTCTCTCTCTCTCTCACTCACTCTCCTCTGCACATGTTCAAACCATCTCAGTCTGGCCTCTCTGACTTTATCTCCAAAACCTCTAACATGTGCTGTTCCTCTGATCCTGTCCATCCTGGTCACCCCCAGAGAGATCCTCAGCATCTTCATCTCTGCTACCTCCATCTCTGCTTCCTGTCTTTTCCTCAGTGCCACTGTCTCTAGACCAAACAACATGGCCAGTCTCACCACGGTCTTGTACACTTTCCCTTTCATTTTAGCTGAAACTCTTCTATCACTCCTGTTACTTTTTTCCACCCATTCCAGCCTGCCTGCACACTCTTCTTCACCTCTTTTCCACACCCTCCATTGCTCTGGACTGTTGATCCTAAGGACTTAAAGTCTTCCACCTTCTTTATCTCTTCTCCCTGTAACCTCACTTTTCCATTTGAATCCCTCTCATTTACACACATTTTTAAATAGCTTTAATTGTCTTTTTGCAGACACACCTGATTTTACACAACTATTTTCTTAAAACTACTTCCTTTGTGTATAGTACTTGTGGTCTGTGAGGAAATACAAAACCTGATCCAAATATTAGTGATACCTTTTTTTCTGTATAGGTCGTAATTTGTAATCTGCATAGGTGAAGGAATGTGCAACTTAGAAATATTAAAACTCTTCAGAGCCACAAATGCTAAACAATCTTAGGACACATATTGAACTTTTTGATATACTACAGTGTATAAGGTGTTGCAATTAAAAAGAAAAATAGGCATGCTTTTTCCCATGCAATTTAAAATTTTAACAAAAAAATATCCTCAAGTTGAGAATTAATCACTTCGCCTGTCAACCATTTTTTTTCAAGCCTGGCAAACTTAAATAAAGTAAATGATAAAATATTAGTGGTTATTTTCTTGTCATCATGACGTTCCCTTATAAATTGCATCTGTAGAAACATGGACTGCTGTGAAGGTGTCAAAAATGTCAAATTCCAAAACTTGTTATTAATGACACAGACTGTTTTCTGAATTATTCCAGACCTGAATCCACATGCAAAGATGCAAGTGCACAGATAAAATGGATAACAGTGGCTATAGACACTGGATAAAAACTGGATGCAATTTTTTTTAGCTTATTTTACCTTTTACAATTAAACTGTAGACGCTTTAATGAGGAATTCAAGCTGCAGACCCCCAAAAATTGGAGATTTCTAATCTCACATCTAATTATTGAGTGAGCATCAACATCTTCCATGTAGAACCTGCACAATTGGATGGCACGTGGAATGAAAGAACCTGTTTTCCAAAAGGATCTGAAGTAAACCCCGATGACCTGCTTGGGATTCGTAAATTTGACATTACTGAAACCTTCCAGTCAGAAAGTGAAGTCTGACAGGCCGAGGTGTGATATCACAGTTCAGGGAAAAAGTCTATGATTGAGAGATGATGAGCAAGCCCAAACATGGCTACGATCCACTTGGATTCTCAGAAATCTTTGATTGAAAAAAGCCCACTCATTCTCATCCCTGGTGAAGAGGAATAAAAAAATAGTGCCTACGAAGGTGTGAAATTAGTCTGATCAAAAGGTGAGCTCTTGTATATGGAGACAATAGAATGAGGATTAGGATTCTATTTTCTTCCTGCCGTCTGTCCTTCCTGATCGGACTGTAATGATGAGGAGTAATTTAACCTGTTGCTTAGTGACTTAGTGTCACACATCTTACATACTAGTAGTAAAAAAGCAGAGCCATTTAAAGGAGGTGGAGAGCAAGTGGGTGTTCCCTTCAACCTGACAATTCCTGACAGCTCTGTAAAAGCTGTTAATTTACCTATTATTTTCATTTCCATTTACGCCGCACATAATTTACTCCAATCCTATTTTCCCCTGTCCTCAAACCAAAAACTAGAAACTTTTACAACATTTTCCACGGATGCAAAAGGTCTGAAAATTTTGCGTCTTTCTTTGTGCCTCTTCCAAGAGGGACACACCTGGAACACCTCGCCATTTAAAACATCCTAACCAGTTCCACCATTCGCCTTTCTGGTTCCTCTCGACCTGCAGGATCGATGGCTCTATTTCAAGGCCCTCTTGGTAAGCAGACCTTTTCTATCTCAGAGTAAGAGTTCGGCCGCTTTGCAGAGGCAGCACTTTTTGGATATTTCAGTATCTTGTTCTTTGGATCACCACCCATAGCTGATACACATACATGAAGGTCAGAATGTAGAGAGTATAATCCACGACTAATATTCTTTTGAAATATTCATTTGTTAAACAAGGGAGAATTGACATAAAAATAATTATTTTAATAATTTAATTAAGTTCATTTTTTGGGATTTTTTTTTTATTGAGCTAGTGTGGTAAATCAATTTTGATTACTTAGATTTTACATGCTTCGGATCAACAGCCCAGAGCAATGGAGAGTGTGGAAGAGAGGTGAAGAAACATATGCAAGTAGGCTGGAACAGGTGGAGAAAAGTATCAGGCATGATGTGTGATAGAAGAGTTTCAGATAAAATGAAAGGAAAAGTGTACAAAACCGTGGAGAGAGCGGCCATGCTGTTTGGTCTAGAGACAGTGTCACTGTGGAAAAGACAGGAAACAGAGATGGAGGTAGCAGAGATGATGATGCGGGGAGTGACCAGGATGGACAGGATTAGAAATGAGTATATCAGAGGAACAACACATGTTAGAGGTTTTGGAGATAAAGTCAGAGAAGCCAGACTTGAAGATGGTAGATGAAGATGGTATTGACTTGTGCAAAGGGGAGGCGGAGAGAACATAGGCAGAAGGATGCTGGGTTTGGAACCACCAGGAAAGAGACCTAGAGGAAGACCAAAGAGGAGGTTCATGGATACAGTGAAGGAAGACATGAAGATAGTTGGCGTGACCGAAGAAGATGCAGCAGATAGGGTTCGATGGAAGAAACTGACTTGCTGTGGCGACCCCTGAAGGGAAATGCCGAAAGAAGAAATGTGGTCAATCAATTTCTCTCCTGGGATTAATGAAGTCAATCTTAATTACTTCCCCACAAAATCAAAATCTATCCTTTTTGTTGTTGTGTCTCCTGAATTAGGAAGGAATAATCCTTCACCCACAACATATTTAAAAGTAAATCGTTTGTGTGTAAATGAATTCTTTGGGATTTTTTGTACGTGAGCACTGGTGAGTATTCCTTCTGTGATATCCTGAGAAAACCTTCAGTCTCTGCTATCCTTGCATCTCTGCTTCTGCTTGACTTGACCTTTCTGGAACAAGTTAAGTAATACACCGGGGGGTTATAGTATATAAAAAAAGCAATATTTTCCCCCACAGCAACATTAGCAGCAGAGGCTAAGAAATGCCTTTAGTCTGCACTTCATAAAAAAAAACGTGATAGAGAACAGCCTTGGAGAATAGAAAAAAAAATCTAAACAAACGCAGCTTGATGTGGGAGTTCAGCACTGTGGGGTTCATAAAGAAAAGCAGAGATGCTTCGAAGTTCTTGTTGTGTACACTAATTTCTCAGTGATTCGAGGAGCTCAGTTGGTGGATTTGTGTAAACAGTCAACTCCAATCAGTTCAAGCTCATGTGAACCATTTAATCTCATCTCAATCCCTCAGAATTAACTAAAACATTGATTGCTAAATTTCTGCTGACAAAGAATGCAAATAGCCCATTAAACTAATAAAGAACCAGCAAGTTTGCCCTATATGTGATTATGATTTAAATAAAAGGTCAATTGTGCCCAGTGGATTTGCATACAGTCATTTAGACTTTAACACCGAGGTCTACTCAGTAGCACTTTAGAGCTCCACCTGCTTGGAATTAATCCCCTGGCGACATCCTTTCTTTGGTCTGCATTTTAAACGAACACACAGAGCAGCATGAGCTGGGGTTCCACATGATAAAAATAATAAGAACAAAATGAAAATGGAAAACAGAGACGTAAGCCTGCTAGGCTGTGGAAAGAGTGACTCATCAGAGGTGGTTTACACTGCGTTCCAAATTATTATGCAAATGATGTTTTTGTTTGATTTTCCAAAATACTTGATGCAAATGACGATCAGCATCATTTTCAAGTCATTAGCTGTCAAATTGTATTTCAAATATTATTGAACAAACCTCCTAATGAAAACAGTATTTAAAAAATAAATGAAAAACTTAAAATGCACTGTTCCAAATTATTATGCATAACATAGTTTCAAGACTTTTTCTAGTTTATAAAGAACTGAAAATAGTAATTTGTTGAATTTACAGCAATATGAGGTCATATTCACTGAAATAAACAGCCATTTCAATCCAAAACATCTTAACAGGTCAAGTTACATGTTAACATAGGACCCCTTGTTTGATAGCAGCTTCACAATTCTTGCATCCATAGAACTTGTGAGTTTATGGAGAGTTTCTGCTTGAATGTCTTTGCAGGATGTCAGAACAGCCTCCCAAAGTTGCTGTTTGGATGTGAACTGCCTCCCACCTGCATAGATCTTTTGCTTGATGATGCTCCAGAGATTCTCAATAGGGTTGAGGTCAGGGGAGGATGGGGGCCACACCATGAGTTTCTCCCCTTTTACGCCCATAGCAGCCAATGAAGCAGATGTGTTCCTTGCAGCATGAGATGGTGCATTGTCGTGCATGAAGATGATTTTGTTTCGGGAAGCACGATTCTTCTTTTTGTACCACGGAAGGAAGTGGTCAGTCAGAAACTCAACATACTTAGCAGAAGTCATTTTCACACTGTCAGGGACCCTAAAGGGGCCAAGCAGATCTTTCCCTAGGATTCCGGCCCAAAACATGACTCCGCCACCTCCTTGCTGACGTCGCAGCCTTGTTGGGACATGGTGGCCATACACCAACCATCCACTACTCCATCCATCTGGACCATCCAGACTTGCACGGCACTCATCAGTGAACAAGACTGTTTGAAAATCGGTCTTCATGTATTTCTGGGCCCACTGCAGCCGTTTCTGCTTGTGAGCATTGTTTAGGGGTGGTCGAATAGAAGGTTTATGCATAACTGCAAGCCTCTGGAGGATCCTACACCTTGATGTTCGTGGGACTCCAGGGACATCAGCAGCTTCAAATACCTCTTTGCTGCTTTGTAATGACACTTTAGCAGCTGCTCTCTTTATCCGATGTATTTGTCTAGCAGAAACCTTCCTCATTTTGCCTTTATCTGCACAAACCCGTGTGTGCTCTGAATCAGCCACAAATCTCTTAATGGTACGATGATCACGCTTAAGTTTTCGTGAAATATCTAAAGTTCTCATACCTTGTCCAAGGCATTCAACTATTTCATGCTTTTCAGCAGCAGAGAGATCCTTTTTCTTTCCCATATTGCTTGAAAATGGTGGTCTGCTTAATAATGTGGAACATCCTTCTTAAGCAGTTTTTCCCTTAATTGGGCTCACCTGACCAAGTAATTATCACAGGTGTATGTGATTGATTTCAGTGATCCACAGAGCCCTGACACACAATACCATCCATGAGTTTAACTGAAAAACACTAAATTTAATCTTTATGACACTTAAATACAATTTGCATAATAATTTGGAACGCAGTGTAATTCTACATGCTCATATCTGACACCAATCAAGTCACTTACTAGCAATGTTATTAAAAATATTTTCAGTCTTCAAGTTTTCTATTTTAATTTTTTTTTTTTTTAAAAACTGTGAGGGGTTCAAGAGCAAAACAGAAACGGATGCAGTTGATAAGAAAACACTGCAAATATTTTACTATAAAAGAAGAGTTTGGGCTCATCTTTCACTGACTTCAAGATAATCAGCACAAAAAATATCGTAAATGAGAATTTATGTGGACGTTCACGTACCACAATTCATTGGGATTCATTGGGGGGAGGTGGTGGCTCAGTGAAGTCAACTGGAAGTTTGCGGGTTTGCAACCCATTGAGTGCACGTTTAGGGTCCTTGGAGAAGACACCTAACCCCTTGTTTCTCCCACCATTGGCGCCCTCATATGTGGCAGCCTGCTGCGGTGAAATGCAGCACACAAATTTTCCGGTGAGGGATCAATAAAGTATATATATATATAAAAAAAAGGTTTATGCAAATCAATAAACACATCTATATTGTTATCTTTGTCCATTTGCATCTGACAGTCTCAGACAGTTTGAATGAACGTCGATTCAAATTTAATTTTTTGAATACTACCAAATTTGAATAATCTTGCTCCTGTTATACCAAAATAAAAAAATACAGGTGATCAGTTATTAAAACACAATAAAAAAAGGTCTGCCATGCTCAGACTGTTTAGTGAGTTTTATAGACCAGAGCTTCATTATGTCACTATAGAAGAAGAAGAATTCCTTTATTGGTTCCACAATGAGGAATTACTTTGCTGCATTGCACCGCAGCAGGCAGCCATGACAGCATCAATGGTGGGGGTAACTGGGGATAGATGTCTTCTCCAGGCACACCTAGGTGGCTCATAGGATTCAAACTGCCTTTTCCTGGTCCAAGACCAACACTCTACCACTGAGCCAACGCCTCCCCTTGCCATAAAGAAAAACACAATTATTTATTTATTTTTTTTTCACAGAAAGTGGCTCATATACCACAACTCACTAAATTGAATTGTTCCTAAAACAAGGTCATCATTAAAGGCTCGAGAGTGGAAGTTCTTCAGCACGATGCCCACTAAATAGAATGCAAGCTTGAAGATTCACCTCAGCCTTAACGGCGTTATCTGGAATACACATTGCTGCACAAGTGGTTGTTAACACCTGCATTTGTTCAGATCATAATACAAATCAAATCAAATTTTAGTTTTAAAGCACTTTTTCAACACAAAGTTACACAAAGTGCTGAACGGAACATATAAAAACTTAAACAAAATTAAAGTCCAGATCATTAAAAAAAACAGTAAGTCAAAAACAAGCATTCATAAAAAAAAAAAAATCACACACTCATACAAAACACGGCACACATGGATCGACATTCAGACAACTCCCTCTTCTTTCCCCCACACACAGCCCCCATTTCACCTGAAACGCTAACTACCGTCTCTTTAACTGAAATAAAAATAAGCATCTGGCCTGTTGCTGCTGTGAGGAAATAATAACTGGGGATCCCCCCCTTGTTGATTAATTATCTTGTTAACAAATTTGAGGTGGAAAATGCAGAATATTTCTTAACTTTTTGAAAAGAATGTGTTATGCTTTCTGATTGGAATGTGTTTGGATTTCTAGAAAATGTATCATAGGACTAACAGTACAAACTGGAAGGAGGTGATGAGGTCACAGTTTAAGTCTAATCAGCTAATATCGGTGATTAGAGCCATATGGGGACATGATCTACGGCCATTCATCTGGCATTTGCATATAAATTTTTCTGTTATATTGCACACAGATTTTTCCAACATAAAATGTGGCATCCCAAATACAGACCTTCTGTGCAAATTCTGCATGTCTAAAGAAGAAATTATTTAAAAAAAATAAAACTATGGGTAAATATACTTTTATCACCTACATAAAAACAGCAAATAAGATGCTAACAAAATCAGTGGAATTCCAAGTTTGCGCCAATATGGACAAACTACCATTTTTAGCAGCAATTTGATGTTTGTTGTGAGCTCCCTGGGTATGAGACTCCGGGGAGAGACGAGGCAAAAGACAGAAGCTAATTTTAGATATCCACTTTACACCAGCTGGAACGAGGAGGCTGAGCTGAGAAGTGGAGGAGGAAGCGAGGCGAGGGAACATTGCAACATCGAACACTCCATTACGGAGAAAGATTGGGCATTGAAAATGCCAGCAAATCACCTCGTGCAAAAATATGTCTCAGTTTAGAAAATGTCCCCTGTGAGTGCTGAGCTCCGTTACAGCGTTGAAAATGAGCTGTACAGTTTTTATAAGCAGGCTGGTTGCAAGAAGATAATTTAACTGCTTCTATAGATAACAAATGCAGGAGAGTGCTTTTTTTTCCGTTGGTTGTTTCAACTTTTTCTTGACTTTAGTAGGTTAGAGTGAATGAGCAAAACAAAAAAAAAAAATCACACTTTTAATCTTGCAGTGGCTTTATGGTTTCATTGAACATCGATCAAACTCAATTACATTAAAAAACTTACTTAAGCAAAGCCTTTGGTGTGGAAATACCAGCGCCCTCTCTGGTGTGGCTGATTTTCTTTATCAAGATATTTTAAGGAACAAAATTTGGTTGTAAAATCAATACTTGACTTTTAAAAATTATTTTGGGAAATATTTTTTCTTGAAAAATAACTTTTTAAGAGTTATAAAAATCACAGTTATGTACCCAACTGCATGTGCTGTCAAAATGCATGCTGTGCGGCAAATCAATCTAATTGGAGAACTTCAACGCGTCGACATGGCGAGCAGCCACAGGACTCAAAAATTAATCTTGAGAGGGCATGTCAAAGTAGAAAGGATGTAATAAACGTCACTTCTTTTTTTTTTTATCTCAAAATGATTTTTATTACTAAAAATACTGCAAAAAGCGCTTTTCAATAGAAATGCATGAAAACGTCTTTTAAACAGACAGGCGACTTGTTCAGAGTGTACCCTGCTCTTGCCTGCTACCAGCCGGGATAGGGTTCTGCATCCCTATACCTGCACAATGGGTCAGTTCCAACTGACTCAGTTGGAATAAATTGTTCAAAAGGGGACTTTTTGCACAAAAAATTGCATATTTTTATGATGAGTAATCTTTAGAACGTGTTGATTAAAAGTAATCTAATTTGCCACCTGATTTGCGGCATGCCCTAAGCTTAGATACTTGAAGCTGGGGAACACGTGGTACAATGGGATTCTGTCCTTTAATGCCATCTACCTCTGCTCTCTGATTCACTGTATTGCCAGACTGCCTTGGTGCTCGATGTATCCACCTCTTCCTGAGCTGATCCCTGGCTTTCCTGTCTTGTTCCCCATCTAATTCGCCATTCACTAATGTCTTTTTTAGTATTCTACACCGCTAGTTGGTACAGTGCAATTTATAAGTTGTTCACCTTTTGCCCCTCTTCTCCTACTCCCCTCCATGGGAGTAAGTCTGTTTCAGATTCCTGATGGATCATCCGAAGCAATTGACATGTTTGGATGAGTTTTTATTGCATATGTGCAAGGATGTTTTTTTTTTCAGGCTTGCAAACTTTGGTTCCCTTGAACCTAAAGAGACAATAACACTCTTCTTCTTCTTTCCGCATTTCCTTTCAGGGGTCGGCACAGCAAGTCAGTTTCTTCCATCTAACCCTATCTGCTGCATATTCTTCGGTCACACCAACTATCTTCATGTCTTCAGTCACTGTATCCATGAACCTCTTCTTAGGTCTTCCTCTAGTCCTCTTTCCTGGTGGTTCCAAACCCAGCATCCCTCTTCCTTTGTACTCTCTCTCTCCTCTGCACATGTCCAAACCATCTCAGTCTGGCCTCTCGAATTTTATCCCCAAAACCTCTAACATGTGCTGTTCCCCTGATGTACTCATTTCTAATCCTGTCCATCCTGGTCACTCCCAGAGAGATCTTCAGCATCTTCATCTCTGCTACCTCAATTTCTACTTCCTGTCTTTTCTTCAATGTCTCTAGACCAATCAGCAGGGCCGGTCTCACCATGGTTTTGTACACTTTCCCTTTCATTTTAACTGAAACTCTTCTATCACACCCGATACTTTCCTCCACCCGTTCCAGCCTGCCTGCACACGCTTCTCCACCTCTTTTCCACACTCTCCATTGCTCTGGACTGTTGATCCTAGATACTTAAAATCTTCCATCTTCTTTCTCTCTTCTCCCTGTAACCTCACTTTTCCATTTGGATCCCTCTCATTCACACACGTACTCTGTTTTACTCTGACTAATCTTCATTCCTCTTCTTTCTGGTGCAAATCTCCACCTCTCCAGCTTAAGAGAGGCAATAACATATTCAAATCAATTTCTGAAACCCAAATAATTTGGTTTGATCAACTTTTTTTTATACTTTATTTAACCAAACATTTCATAAATATCCAAGAAAATGTTTAAAAATGATATGATTGGTTTTTCAAGCCCCTTCAGGTACACTTATATGACCATACATGACTAATTTAACTGACTGAAAAAATCTGAATCATTTTAAAAACAGATATAAATGGAACCTTTTAGCCCTGCTTATTTCAAGACATGGGTTAGCAGCTAACACTAGCTGCTGCATAATGTTGTTTTTCCTAGGTTGCGTGCCATGAGCTGAGAAAATATTTTCTCCTGTGTTTGTCCTAGTTCTGTCAAAAAATGCTGAACTTGTTCCCGGTGCTTTCGCAGAGATTTTAAAACCCTGAGTTGGGCGAACTCTTTTTAGTTGAGTCAGATATAGATGAAATTCCTCTTTATTTTATGCATCATTGAAAGCGCACAGAGGGGAGGCTTCCTTTGTAAAGCAGAGACAAGTGCATCAAGAAAAAGAAGTTGAACGCAGGAAGCCGCTGCGGGACAATACTTCATAAGAAATGCACCAGATGCCCTGCAGCTCTCCTGTGCTTTCAGCTTTGCTCACCATCTATCCCAGCATGCACCATTATTGCTCTGCTGCTGGGGATCTGGTCTCAGCTGAGAACTGAATAAAAACAGACGAGCAACGCCAACTTTAATATGAACAATTAACATTAAAGACCAACCCGAATCGATTGTTTTAAATTGATTTAAATTAATTCATTATTTAGAATAATTCTCATTTCTCTAAGAATACAGTTTGGGTTTGTTGAGCCGCATTTTGTAATAACGGTGCATTTTGTAATAAACGTACATTATCTGAGTTTGGAGGGACCAGTCACACCATTTATAGAGCATGTTTTGGATGCTCAAGCAGGACAGTTATATGACAACAACACACTTTCACCACTGCAGCCTGCCTCACCAGATGAGACTGACCCACCTATCCAGCCTGCCTCACCAGATGAGTCTGACCCACCTATCCAGCCTGATGAGCCTGAGGACCCTGTTCTGACTACACCCCCTGTTCAGCCTGTCCTACCAACTGAAATCTTTCAGTCTATTATCAAAATGACCCTTGAGGATGACATGTCAATGCTTGGGACATTTAACAGAGTGTCTCAACATTTTAAAGACATTGCAGATCGATTCCATCCATCAATCTATCTAAGGGAAACATTAAGCCGAAGCCTTGGGTTGGACGTCGTTGGAAAGCACACAATTAGTGTACAAAGGTTGTACAAAGCAGCAGGGCGCTTTGGTGGTGTGGCATTAAAACTCAAGGATTATGGGTTGGGGCAGTTTATTACAAAATGCGGCAGTTTATAACAAAATGCGGCAGTTTATAACAAAATGCGGCTTTATTACAAAATGAAATGAAAAAGTTATTACATTTTGGACATTTATTACAAAATGCACCGTTATTACAAAATGCGGCTCAACAGGGTTTATTGAAAAAAAAAAAAAATCACTGTCATCATCTTAAAAAGTGTCAGTTACAGCACAAATACAAGAACTAACTAAATTACAAATACAATAGACATCTTTTCCCTTAGCTTCTCTTCAAAAATAGGGGAAGACGTTAGCTCAGTGGTAGAATGTTCACCCTTGGACCGGGAGAGGCCGGTTCAAGTCTGGCTGGGCTCATGTCTGAATGTCTTTGGGAAAGACGCCTAATGCCCAATTTCTTCCACCACTGGTGTTATCCTGGCTGCCTGCTGTGGTGTGGTGCAGCATGGAAGTTTCCCCTTTGAGGAATGAATAAAATATGTAAAAACTAAATTTTGTTTCTTTTTAGCATCTTCCGCTCATCCGGGGCCGGGTCGCAGGGGCAACAGTCTCAGACAGGAAGTCCAGGCTTCTCTCACCCTGGCTGCATCCTCCAGCTCACCCAGAAGGATCCCGAGTCGGCATGGGATCGACTCAGGATTGACTCAATTTTTTTAATTTAAAAGTTAAATAAAAAAATTAATCTCCCAAAAACATAGGTTTGGGAATAAAAATCTCATCCAAACCTAACTAAATGACATCATCTACATTTGAGGTCTGTGAAACTTGCTACGCCATTGCTTGCTTAAGATATCTTCCTTGTTAATAGAATATTTAAAAATAATTATTCAAAATATCTTAGAGTGTGTTATTCACAAAATCACCTTTTTTTTTTTTTAGATTTCTATGATGTTTAAAGGTCATTCCTACTTTAAAGACATATATTGTGCCTACATTCATACCTAAGCAGGAAATAGTTCAGTGCATGTACTCTGCTCATGCTCAGTCCCTCCTCTCTTCTCACTATGCTTTCATTAATGTAAATGCATCTAAATAAGAATAGACATAAATATGCGCTAGCTTTGCTAACCTAATCGAAGTTGTTCTTAAAACTTAATACAAAATTTACGCTGTGTCGTGCACACACCCCGGATGTGGAATCATGCGAGGCGTAAGAGAGTAGGCGAGCTCAGTCAGTTCAGTGATGTATCAAAATTATGAACCACAACGATCGTAACGTTTTATATTAATGAATGTTATTAAATTCATATTAATTGGCTGAGAGTTTGAGAGCTGCTCTTGTTCTTGTAGGATGTGGCAGATGAGATGAATCCAGAATTCAGTAGCAATGAGCCATATGATTAAATGCATAATTTAAAAAGAAAAATTGTCTGGTCAGATATCCGATTCTGATTGGCTCAAGAATCCAAATTGAGATTAGGCATTAGAGATTAATAACCCTGCCACTGGCATCAGGTGGCTGCAAACATTTCAATATTCGAAATAAATTAAATAGAAAAATTAATTTCTCCTTGGCTGGTCTGAAGTTACACACTGCTTCTTCACATCAACAATCTTCTCACATCCTGTTCAGCTGCTACCGCAGGCTGAGGCAGAGCACACAGCTTCATTTGTTTGTGAAAATCTGGATAATGATGTGAGATATTCCAATTAACAAGCTGGTATGGTGCTATAATCTGAAACACAGCAAACATGATACTGATTGTTGGGCCATTCATCAAACTAAACCAATTATTAGAACTTTGTGTATTTTACTCGGAGGCATTCTATCTTTTCATTACTATACTGAGAATAACCCATTTTAAATCAGCTTGAAACTAGTTTAACCCGTTTTTACATCTTTAGATCAATTTGTAGAATGTTTGTATCTAAAAATATTATTTCTGCGTGTAAAGACTAATCTCCAGCTGTAGGAAAGTGGAATAGATAACCTTATTAGGGAAGTGTGCACAGTGTCCAATTAAATGAGATGAACTTGGTTTTGGTAATATACAATAAATCTGCCGAGGATACGTTCTAAAAATAAAACTACATACACATTTTAATAACATTATGGGACAGAAGTAGGCAAATAAGAAAAATTTTAAGAACAATATCATGTGTTTATAGCTCTGAGTCCTTTGCTGTTTGCTATGGTGATGGAGAGGCTGACAAACGAGGAAAGACAGGAATCTCCATGAACAATAATGTTTGTACACGACATTGTGATCTGTAGTAAGAGGAGGAAAGAGATGGAGGAAAAGCTGGAGAGGTGGAGGTTTGCACTAGAAAGAAGAGGAATGAAGATTAGTCAGAGTAAAACAGAGTACATGTGTGAATGAGAGGGATCCAAATGGGAAAGTGAGGTTACAGGGAGAAGAGATAAAGAAGGTGGAAGATTTTAGGTATCTAGGATCAACAGTCCAGAGCAATAGAGAGTGTGGAAAAGAGGTGAAGAAGCGTGTGGAGGCAGGCTGGAACGGGTGGAGAAAAGTAACAGGAGTGATAGAAGTGTGTCAGCTAAAATCAAAGGGAAAACGTACAAAACCATGGTGAGACCGGCCATGCTGTTTGGTCTAGAAACAGTAGCACTGAAGAAAAAGACAGGAAACAGAGATGGAGGTAGCAGAGATGAAGATGCTGAGGATCTTTCTGGGAGTGACCAGGACAGACAGGATTAGAAATGAGTATATCAGGAGAACAGCATATGTTAGAGATTTTGGAGATAAAGTCAGAGAGGCCAGACTGAGATGGTTTGGACATGTGCAGAGAAAAGAGAGTACATCGGAAGAAGGATGCTGGGTTTGGAACCACCAGGAAAACATACATGAAATGCCCACAGAATAATAAAAAGTTTATTCATTTAAAAAATGTGTTAAGTATTGGGTTTTCCGTCTGAGGCTGTTGCCCACAAACCCTGGCCCCGGACAAGAGGAAGACGACATAATGGAATCGTAGGAAGTAATGCCTCAATTGTCCGTTATCTAAATATTAAAGATAACTGCGGGTTAATTGTTCTTCTGTATAAATGGACTCTTCAATTTATTTGCAACAGTGCAGGTTATTGTTTATCATTTTTCCACAATAGAGACTCATCCAAATTGCGTCGTAGAAAAGGATTTGCTTCTTCTTGTTCCTGATTCTTTTTAAATGGCCTCTCCCATTACCCTTTCTGCAAACAAGCAGGATAAATATTTGAATAAAAAGGAATAAAATTCTGCAGGGCATTGCACTTCAAGGCCTTCTAATATAGATTATCTTTTTTTCTAATGATATTTTCA
Source organism: Neostethus bicornis (assembly GCA_902685375.1). Classification (NCBI taxonomy): domain Eukaryota; kingdom Metazoa; phylum Chordata; class Actinopteri; order Atheriniformes; family Phallostethidae; genus Neostethus; species Neostethus bicornis. The sequence continues at coordinate 5,250,267 of LR738552.1, forward strand.
TGGGGGATTTTTGCAAACAGCTGCTTTAAATGCTGTAAGTTTGGTGCGTCTTAGCAAGTCCAACAATTCCTTGTTTTCAGCCTCCTGTTTCTCTCATTTATCCCCCATGTTGGTCAGCAGTTTCCTCAGGTAATCCAGAGGGATTTCTGAAATAAGTAGAGGGTACACTTTCAGGACACAGAAAGCGGAGGCAGCTTTACTGGAACCACACTACACGCATGTCTGGGAGGCAATGTCCAAACTCCATCCCAAGGGATTGCTATATCAGTAGTACTGCTGGTACAAGGACACACACCGGCTAGTATGAACTCATTTTAAAAAGATGTTTCTATCTCCGACTAAGTCCTGCAGAAACCTCTTTCACTTCAGAAAATTCCCTTCCTGAGCAAAAGCTTAAGAGTATTTTGTATGTTATTTAGGATGAATTATTTGCGTACACCTCCGGGGTGTGTTTCTCCCTGCATGCATGAATATTTTGCATGCGCTGACTGTGAGAAAATGTTTCTTTTTAATAGCTTTTCCAAAAGATACAGCCTATACATCTTCTTCTTCTTTCGGCTTTTCCCTTTAGGGGTCGCCACAGCAAGTCAGTTTCTTCCATCTAATCCTAACTGCTGCATCCTCTTTGGTCACCCCAACTATCTTCATGTCTTCCTTCACTGTATCCATGAACCTCCTCTTTGGTCTTCCTCTAGTCCTCTTTCCTGGTGGTTCCAAATCCAGCATCCTTCTTCCTATGTACTCTCTCTCTCTCCTCTGCACATGTCCAAACCATCTCAGTCTTGCCTCTCTAACTTTATCCCCAAAACCTCTAACATGCGCTGTTCCCCTGATGTTCTCATTTCTAATCCTGTCCATCCTGGCCACTCCCAGAGAGATCCTCAGCATGATGCAGCCTACACATACGGCCTGGGCATTGCTGTAGTCTTGTTGGGTTTGACACAGAAAATCTTCTTCTTTCGGCATTTCCTTTCAGGGGTCACCAAATCAGTTTCTTCCCTCTAACCCAATCTGCTGCATCCTCTTCGGTCACACCAACTATCTTCATGTCTTCCTTCACTGTATCCATGAATCTCCTTTTTGGTCTTCCTCTACCGCAGAAAATATCAGTTTATTTTATTACTTTTCTTAACTGGACTGGATTTCTATTCCTGAGCTGATCCCTGGTCTGACCCAAAGTGTGTGTTTTTATTGTATTATTTAATAATTTTTTAAATTATCTTTTGTTTTTGGTGAGATTTTGTATAATGTGGTACACTGCCAAAGGAAAGCTATAAAATAATTGCCCTCTGGGACAAATAAAGTTCTCTGATTCTGAGTCTGATTACTGTATTTCTATTAGTGGCAAAGCCTTCTCTGTAGGGCTGAATCAAAATCTCTGAATAACAAACTGGTATTAATTATTATTTTGCTGTTAATGTTTACAAAAAGATTGCAACTGTACTGTGTGTTTTTTTCAAGCCTTTTCTAATGACTGTGCTGCTTTCCAACGGGTATTTTTATATTGAAGCATGTGACCAAAATCAAATTTCAACCAGTATTTGTTGCCAAGTGGGCTAAAGTCAGCAGAACCTCATTAAACTCCTTACAGTCTAAGCATTAGGCTCGCTTTACACAAAGTGGAGGCAGAGAAACTTCACTCAACTAATCAGATTTTGATCTGGACTCTAGCAGGCTCACCAACATCCGTCACTGGCTTCTATCATAATCTTTTGTTCCGAACAAAGGTTAAAGTAGTTCAGACCAAACCACGGAGCAAATCCCTCATTTTTTTCTCTTTACAGTTGCGCCACATGAATGCGTTTAGTTAATGTTCATGTTTCTGTCAGCACTATCCATTGAACTCATTTTTAAAAGAAAAAAATGTATGTTTGAAGTCTGTGAGGTTTTGTCACAAAAGGTTTATTTAAATAAAAAAGGGGTGGGGAAAGGCTTGTGTGGCATTTTCCAATATCCCAGCAAAGGCAGTGAGAGGGAAATACATAAACAGGGATTAATTGGATTTCACAAAGGGCTAAATGTACAGTCACAGCATAAAAAGTTGTGTACTTGGCATCTTTTAAGTTGTTTTTTTTAAGCTTGTGCAAGGAGGTCAAGGACCAGTGATAATCTGGCTTTGGAGTGTTTTTTTTTTTTTTTTTTTTTGCAAGCAGGTGAGAACATTGGGTTTGTAACTGAACCGCAAAATATAAAGTCTAAACTGCTCAGGGAATCGAGGGGCACATATGGTCAAACCAACACAATGCTGACAGTTTTCCATATTTATAAAAGCTAGAACTCCTTTTGGAAAGGACTAAATAAAGACAGGCTCTACATACAACACACACACACCTGCTTAGGCTAGGTTTTTCTTCGTATTGACATGACATATATTGGCAAGGCTTCCTGATCACACATCCTCCTCCAATTTACTTAAAAACTTATGAGAGATATGATTTCTGATCAGTTTTGTTAAGTTTTATTCACTGATTTACGTCATATGTAAATCTTCTTTCTTTGGCATTTCCCTCTAGGGGGCGCCACAGCAAGTCAGTTTCTTCCATCTAACCCTATCTGCTGCATCTTCTTCGGTCACGCCAACTGTCTTCATGTCTTCCTTCACTGTATCCATGAACCTCCTCTTTGGTCTTCCTCTAGTCCTCTTTCCTGGTGGTTCCAAATCCAGCATCCTTCTTCCGATGTACTCTCTCTCTCTCTTCTGCACATGTCCAAACCATCTCAGTCTGGCCTCTCTGACTTTATCTCCAAAACCTCTAACATGTGTTGTTCCTCTAATCCTGTCCATCCTGGTCACTCCCAGAGAGATCCTCAGCATCTTCATCTCTGCTACCTCCATCTCCGTTTCCTGTTTTTTCCTCAGTGCCACTGTCTCTAGACCAATCAGCATGGCTGGTATCACCACGGTTTTGTACACTTTCCCTTTCATTTTCTATCACGTGTCTTCGATCACACATCACACCTGATACTTTTCTCCACCCGTTCCAGCCTGCCTGCACACGCTTCTTCACCTCTTTTCCACACTCTCCATTGCTCTGGACTGTTGATCCTATTTACATAAAATCTTCCACTGTCTTTATCTCTTCTCTCTGTAACCTCACTTTTTCATTTGGATCCCTCTCATTCACACACACGTACTCTGTTTTACTCTGACTAATCTTCATTCCTCTTCTTTCTAGTGCAAACTTTCACCTCTCCAGCTTTTCTTTTTTTTTGTGTGTTATTTGTAAATAACTTTTCAATGATTGATCTCTTCTTCTTGTGGTCTTCTTTTGGTTCTTCTGTTTTTACTGCAGCACCCAAATTTCCCTCTAGGAATTAATCAAGTATTTTCAATTCAATTAATCTCCTAAAGTTTCTTTCCTGCATTTCCTAAGAACTATCAGATCAATCATTAACAACATGAACAAATTCAGTACACAGTCGCTGCAATAAGTTCTGATCCAGCAGTTCATCGAACAGATTTATTTTTCATCACTTCGGTTTTTGACCATTTACATGTTCACAAGAGTTTGAGAGGACTGAAAATTCTAGTTTCTTTCTCAATGAGTCAATCGTCAATGCTACAGCTGGTGTTTGTGTCATTGTTAAAACATGTGGTGGGAAATTTTGTCTTGGAACCTTTACGGAAATAACATCCACGTAAAACCATGAGGTTTTTTTGAAAATGGTCAAAAGCTGCATAAAGTCAGCAATGCTTTTTGTAGAAAATGGGATTTCCCTTCCTTTAGAGAAGAATCACTTTCACCATTTCAAGTTGGGAAGAAACGTGCGATCCTACTTCATTTCTATCCCATACAAAAGCTCAGTGGTAATTTTTAGATTGTATAATTATTACAGCCATGTTCATTCAAAAGTGAATTCTAAAAGAAATAAAAAACAAACTGTTTGACGACCTCAACTTTGAATATTTGTTAACAAATCTTTACTTTGAGAAAGTTCCGGGCGACTGGTGGACAAACAAAAAGTACGCGCCAATTTCTCAAACAATACGTCTCCACCTGCCTTATAAATTTTTTGACCTGTGAGTTCATCTATAGTTGGACCTGCGTGACTGTGGGAAGCTCAATCAAAATCCCTTCTGTGCTTTGGGGGATGTCCAGTTTACAAAAGTATTATGGAAGCAGAGGCAGCCCGAGCACTTAAAGCATCCCCCACATTTTGAGTCAAACTATTGAGAGCAGTTTCAAGTTGTATTGCAAAAAAGAGAGAAAAAACACAACTATTTTCCACATCAAATTTAACTGTATACTATTCAAATTTTATAACTGGCACAAAAAGTAAAGAGCTTGTTCTGTAATCCAAACATCCCATGAATATTGTCATACTCTGTCTTTGGTCAATAGTGTTTAGTGACTGTCTGAAACTTGCTTCACATCCAACCAACTAAATTGGTACAAATGTAGGATTCTGAATATACCATTAACCAGCTTTTGAGGCCTGAAGAAGCGTTTTACTTAATGGGCAGAAATTATTAGGGTACAATTTTTTGTTATCGCAGTTTATAAAATGTAAAGTTTCAAAGGATAGCAGATCAGCGCGAGTGATCTGCCTCTCAAGAATTTGATTTAATATTCTGATCCACTTTCATTATTAACAGGGATGCTGGAGGTCAACTTGTTAAGTTAGCAGTCAGTTATAATAAGACCATTAACGTTTCTTTGTTCTTTTAATTTTTTCTGGTTTTAGTGTCTCTATGTCACACCAACGTAGTCTCTGGTGGTTGCTGTGCTTTTGAGAGTCCAAAGTTCAGCTGTTTCTAGATTTTGACGTCAATCCTTGATTCTGTATCCAATAAAAGAATTGGCGTTGAGTGAACTCTGTGTAGTTAGGGTTAATCAGATCCACCAATTAAAAAAAAAAAGTAGTGAATGTTTATGCCAAAATAGGATGTTTGACAGCGATTTACAGATTTTACTTACCTAATGACGGTATGAAGCTTGACTTTGAGTCGCAGTTTGCCGCTCTTCGGAGGTAGGGGCGTGTACCTTTGAAAATGTTGCTCCTGAAAGGCAAGATGGTTGTCATGTTGGCGACTGGACCAACCACTGCCGATATCCAATTTCAAATATACAATATGGCCATAAAGTGGATGTGATTAATCATTAACCATAATTATTAATTGATATTATTAACTGCAATATATTTTCCAGATTTCAGATTTGCCATCCCGCAATGATTGCAAGTTCGTGTAGAGCTCTAAATTTTTGCTGGATTTTTCAAGAGATGAGCTACTTGAGCATCAAGGAATGTTGAGTGGGAGCCTTTCATGGGTGGTCTTTTTTTAAAGCTAAATGAAGCCCACAGCACTCAAAGCTCTGCTTTAAGTGTCAGTGGACACTCAAATTTCCTCAGTAGCTTATTAATAAAGTATCTTTATTGGTTCCAGGGGGGACCTTGGTAGAGATTTCGTCTTTGGATCGGGAGAACCTGGTTTGATTCTCACTGGGCCGTCCCTGGGACCACAGAAAAGACACGAAAGGGAAAAAAAAGTTTCTTCATTTAAATTTTTTTTTCAGATTTGCATCTTACAAGTTCTTTTTTTTTTCAATTGATTCCCATTCCTAGTCAATATGTATCCATAAATAATGTATATCAACACTGATTTTAACAGTTTAATTAAGACATGAGGACCTCTTACCTTTAGGATGGGCTCAAGAAAAGGTTGATCAGTCCATTGCTGTGGCTTTCTTCCTGGAAAATTGACAACTTCAAAATATTTGAAGTAGAATAAGAGCCATAATGCTTATTTTAGAAAAAGAAAATCTGTCTTCAATTACATGAGCAATATTTATGCATGAGATCAGCAGGCAGGTTCAGTACATGTACCTGCTACTTTAGTTCCATTCATCATCCCAAACAGCTGGATGACACAACCGTGGGTGGTGCTGCGTTGGCGACAGGAGTCACCAAGAGCAATGGTTCATGGTTCCAAACACTTCCTCTGCTCTATTTACTTGGTGACATTTACACAATGTTCTACAAAGGGGTGAGACGGGGTGAGCTGCTGAGATAGATCACGCTGCGCCTCAGATGTCACACTGGGCTTCATTATATCAGGCTCGGTGTTTCAGGCCCTGCTCTCAAGAATCAATACATAACATTACTTTTTTCATTTGAATAAAACCTTGAATGATATTTGTTTTTTGTGATCCAGCTCGTGCTTTTTAGTAGATCAGTCTGAAACTTTTCAAAGCCACCCCGCCAGAGATAATTTTCTGTTTAATCCCTGTTATTACGATGCAGTCTGTTCTAACTAGACAAAGAAATAAAAAAAAAGATAACGTTTTTATTCAGATAAAAGACAAAACAAAATGATAATGCCTTGATTCCACTTTCAGCTATGCTTTAAAAAAATATCAGGAAGATTTGATCAAAATGTAACATCATTCCACAAAATGTTCAAGTCACTCTCATGATCGACATTTAAAGAAAGATCAACAATAACAAAATGTTTGGCCTTAATTGGTCGCATTTGGCCCAATGGTATGTTGTCAAGTATTTAGGATCAACAGTCCAGAATAATGGAGAGTGTGGAAAAAAGGTGAAGAAGCGTGTGCAGGCAGGCTGTAATGGGATGAGAAAAGTATCAGGTGTGATGTGTGATAGAAGAGTTTCAGCTAAAATGAAAGGAAAAGTGTACAAAATCATCGTGAGACAGTAGCACTGAGGAAAAGACAGGAAACAGAGATGGAGGTAGCAGAGATGAAGATGCTGAGGATCTCTCTGGGAGTGACCAGGATGGACAGGATCAAATGGACTCTACTTATATAGTGCTTTTCTATCTGCGTCAATACTCAAAGCGCTTTACAGTGTAGCTCACATAGACACATACACATTCATACCTGATGGGGATGCTGCCATGCAAGGCGCAAACCACCATCAGGAGCAATTGGGGGTTCAGTGTCTTGCTCTAGGACACCTCGGCATGAACTCATGGCGGGGGATCGAACCAGCAACCCTCCGGTTACAGGGCGGTCACCCTACTCACTGAGCCATCCTTCCCCCTATCAGAGGAACAGTACATGTTAGAGGTTTTGGAGATAAAGTCAGAGAGGCCAGACCAAGATGGTATTGACCATGCAGAGGAGAGTACATAAGAAGAAGGATGCTGGGTTTGGAACCACCAGGAAAGAGGACTAGAGGAAGACCAAAGAGGAGGTTCATGGATACAGTGAAGGAACACGTGAAATTAGTTGGCGTGACCGAAGAAGATGCAGCAGATATGGTTGGATGGAAGAAACTGACTTGCTGTGGCGACCCCTGAAGGGAAATGCTGAAAGAAGAAGAAGTATGTTGTCAACAGGTGGGTTTAGAGATGTAGAGTTTATCAGTCCAAAAATCACCATTAATCTCTGTTTTACAGCTTATTCACATGCTGCTAGACTGGACCTGAACAAATGGAAATAGACCAACAGTTTTTTCTGTAGAGAATCAGTTCACCTACTTCAAACGGAATAAGAAGCTGGATCACTGAGGCCCTTTGAGTATTTGTTTAAATTCATTCTAAACCTGAGCAGAGGGAGGCTTTCACTTCACATCAGCATGTTCTCCTGCTATTTGCTCTTCAGTGAAGAGCCTTAAATTTACTCAAAGGTTCATTGTCTCTCCAATATTTTACTTTCGCACTTACGTATACCTCAGAGTACATAAGTGTTTGTGTTGCGTTTCCGAGAGCCTACATTCTGTTTTATTTCACTGTGCTTTTTCTGATGTTTCTGTGTAATACAAATAATTTTAACACCAGGACAGATTATGTCGTTCTTAATGTCATAATTCCATTCCTTTTACTAACCTTTTTTTTTTTATACGCTGTTTAGAGCGCTGCCCTGAGCAGGTGCCTGCAGCAGTGTTCCCTGTCAGCATTTAGTCTGACTTTCGCTGAGTTTCTGTCCCTTCTTGTAGCTATGTCTTGTCTCGTTCTGGAGATTTAATTTTGAACGCACTTTGGACGTAATTTTGAACTTTGTTGTTTTCTGTCGGACAGCTCAGTTTTTTTTTTTTTTTTTTTAGGAATTATGCAGCTAGCTTCCAACGGCTAGCTGGTTTTGGAGTCATTCTGCTGTTGAGATGTATGTTTACATGTTGACATGCGCAACCACAAGTTGGCTCTCGGAACCACATCCATTTTGGCTGGAGGAGTTGGTTTGGTCCCAGGGGAGCTGGGGAGAATGAGAGGATCTGGAAGAGGTGCGGAGAAGGAGACGGTCTAAAGGATGCACTTCGGGCCCTGTGTTTTTGCGGTTTCCATTTAAACGTTCGGTTGCTTGCTTGAAGAACTGGAGGTGCACACTTGGACTCAGTGAAATACAAAGAGGCCAGTTTGGTGTTCTTCACTGCGGCCTGGCTTTGTGGACCCATTCCCAACTCCAGCTTTTGGGTTGCCAAGTTGGACACAGTGTGACCAGATTGGAATGCCGGTGTATAGGGGCGAGGGGGCATCGAGGTGTTTGCACTACAGCACTCAAATTTCCCTTCGGGGATGAATAAAGTAACTGTATGGTGATTTAAAGTAATATTTTTATTTGTTTGGGTCAAAAAGAATTAGAAAAATTAAGCAACATGTTTGACTTCTATGTTGTAACTATTTCTATGGAAAAGCATAGAAACTTTTCGAATTACAAAAGGTAGAAAGTGAAACATTCAAACTTTAATCGCTAAGGACATAAGCATAGCTGGTAGTCATAAACCTTTTTATTCAACATTACCTGTCAGTTTTGATTACTCCGATTTTCTCTCTGATGCGTGTCAGGAATGAATCAGATTTGTTCTGTGACTCAATCTTCTCTCATTTGCAAGTCAGTAAGCAAAAATGTCTCGGCTTTTCTGCTTTCAGATTGGAATGATTACAGGCCAAATTTCAAAGTAATGGTGGCTGAGTTTACACAAAGATAAAATCAAACATCGTGTCAAAGAGATATTTGAGAGTTACAAGCTTCATTTTTAAAGCTCAAAGTGCAGTTTTTGTCAGTAAAGCGAAGGAAGTTCTAACTTTAATCTCAGATTAAATCATAACAGATGAATAGATACAAAGGTGTAGAAATAAATTCTAAGGATTCTACAACCATATGGCCTTTGATCGTTTTTTAACTCGACAAATGATGTTTTGATTGCAAAGTTGAGTTAAATTAGAAATTTAATGAACAAAATGTTGAAAGCGCCACATGTTATGCAAGGATAATATTCTCTTATTGGATTAGGTTGTAATAAACAGGAGAGTAGTTTATGAAGTTTCGAAGCTTTCTATTTTAGCAGGAGGAGGCTTTGAGATTTTAATTAACAATAAACCAATCAGTTCAACCAGGTTCCTGCATCACATGGAAGAGTATGTTCAATGCCATCTGGGTTTGGATATATTGTTTAAAACTTTTAGTTTGAGGTCACTTCATCACTTTATTATTGGTCTCCTAAAACACAGCTTATGAACTAGCTTATCAATATATTAAACCAAACCTGACAATTCTGATTTGTTGACAGATCTGTCAGTTAGGTACAGTTGAGATTTATTTATCTTGTTCGTCAACAAACTCAACGGCTTGTCTGAAACGCAGGTGTATAGAAATCAATACATTTGCCATAAAGCAATTCCATTGTGTTGTTGTTTGATGTATGGCAAGTCAAACTCTGCCCCACCGCAGGGTTTGACTTGACGTTGAATCAGACAATCTGCTGCCAGAAGGAGACGTCTGCCTTCATGAACTTTACATGTGAAAAGGACAGATCGGCCATTTTGACGTCTGTGTTGTGAAATCAGCTTAACATCAATAACTCTACCACTCCCTCACCAGTGAGCATCCAGAGAATGAACATTGAGCAGGTGGACTCTTACAAATACCTGAGTGTTCACCTCAACAAAAAACTGGTCTGGACTCATAACACCAACGCACTGCACAGGAAGGGTCAGAGCAGGCTCTACCTCCTGGGGAGACAGCGGTCCTTTGGAGTGAATGGGGCACTCCTGAAGACCTTCTACAACTCTGTGGTGGCATCAGTCATCCTGTACGGTGTGGTCTGCAGAACAATAGCATCACAGAAAGGGAGAGGAAGAAGCTGGACAGAATCATCAAGAAGTCCAGCTCTGTCCTGGGCTGCTTCTTGGACTCAGTGTGGGAGGTGGGTGACAGAAGGGTCCTGAAGAGACTGGCATCAATACTGGACAACAAGTCCTACCCCCTACAGGACACTCTGTCTGCACTAAAAAGCAGCTTCAGTGGCAGGCTGCTCTACCCTCGCTGTGTGAAGGAGAGATGCGGGAGGTCTTTCCTTCCTTCTGCTGTGAAACTCCACAATGAGAAATTTCAACCATGTGCTCTTTTTGCTATTTCTCACCAGAACTGTGCATTAGCTCACTCACTTTGAATGCATGTTTTTGTCCTTAGTCTATTTTGCCTTTTTTGTTTTTTTTGTGCATACTTGTCATGACCTTTTTTTCTTCCTGTGCCTATTCTGTTGCATACTGCAATTTCCCCATTGTGAAACAAATAAAGGTATTTGTAATCACCTTTTAGAGAAAGCTCTTTTCGGCCACTTGGGTTCACAATCGTGTACTTTTCCTCACCACACAGCTGGTCGCCATGAACGAGGGTGGCAACACTAATGGACTCATGAACTGAGAACTTCGCTTTCAGGCTCAGTTTTCTCTTTCTAACAAGCAAATAAAACATTCTAATTATTGCACACACTGCACTCATCTGCCTGTTAATGGAAGATCAGGGACTTCATCATTCTCTGATTTGTGAACATGAGCAAAGTTACTTAAAATCCCTTAAAATCATTAATATGCAAATATTTGATTAAAAATGTGAAAGCATCAACTTACCCTTCCTACTCAAAGAACAATGACTCAAAGCTTACCTTCATCTTGGTTTTTGCTGCTTTTATGCCATTTCATCTTGTTTTGAACAATAGGTTTTCTTTTATGTCCAAGTTTACACAAATAAAAGAAGAGAAAACACCCGTTTTCAGTCCTCTTCAAAGAGATGCTTATGTTTTTATGCTCTTCATGTTACAAGAATAACTTCTAAAGAAATTTCTTTTTTCATGACGAACTAACACGAGCTAACACTTTTAGATTTCACTAAGCAGCTTTCCTAGCAGTGCTTACATACATTGTACATTCTTTTTTATCAGCCTTAGATCAATCTGATCGGTGATTTGATCAGACGTGTTAACATAATAAGATCACAATACATAGTTGTTCAGATAAAGGCTGTAAAAACGTTATGCAATCCCAAAATGGACTGATTTAAAAATTAGCAATGGAAGAGGGATTCTAAAAAAAGGTCTATAATTCAAAATTCTTCCGTTTTCTTGATGACACAATGTCTGAATTCTTGAAACCAAACTTCTTCAGTAAAAAATTCCTACATGAACCAAACAAAATGATTGTGTGGGGATTTTTTTTCATCGAAGTTTTGAGGTGTTGGAAAGAAAATCGATTGAGGTGTTTAAGCAAAAAGCACTTTGTGATTGGATATTTGGAAACAGTGCTTTGTTCCCTTCGGGTACTGAAGCTGAATTTGAGGGGAGAAAGTCGATAAGGTTTCAACGGGAGTCGTTTCAGTCAAACATTAAAATTTACATGATTTAAAAAGAAAAAAGCAGACTGATTGATTATAAAGTTTTTTTTTTAAAATAAAATGACCACAAAAGATGTTTCAATAGTTAAACAAATAGCGATGTGTTTAAATGGGTTGAGTTACTTTGAAGATTTTCTAGTCAACATTTTTATGCATCTAGAGGAATTAAATTGATTCATTTATAAGAAACTAAATTCAACCTTATTTCATTTACAATATTAAGCAACTTTTGCGTCGTTATTTGTTAAAATCTCATAATTTAGACAAATCATTCTGTGCAACGTTAATGTATTTTCTATAAATTGCTTAAAATGTTGAAATCATGCTCTTTTTTTAAGTTTTATTGCACAATGTTCGTGGTTGTGAAGAAAGAGCTGAGCCAAAAAAGCAAAGCTCCCTATTTACCAGTCGATCTGGGTTCTTAACCTCATCAGCTGTGGGTGGTGACCGAAAGAATGAGATTGCGGATACAAGCGTCCAAAATGAGATTCCTCTGCCGGGTGGCTGGGCTATTACTCAGAGATAGAGTGATGAGCTCTGCCATCCGGGAGCTAGGAATACAATCATTGCTCCTTTGGGTCAAGAGTTAGGATTGAGTTAGGACGCCTCCCAGATCACCTCACTAGTGAGGTGCTTCGGGCACGTCCCACCGGGACAAAACTCCGAGCAAGACTTTGGACCCACTGGAGAGACTATCTCTCACTGCTGGGCAGGGAACGTCTCAGGATTTTCACGGGTTAACTGGAAGATGGATGTAGAGAGAGAGAAGCCTCGGTTTCCCTTCTGAGGTTGTTGACCGTATGACCCGGTCTCGGATAAGTGGAAGAAAACGAAATGGTAAGTCAGTAAAAAGAAGGGGTTGTTGAATAAGTTGTCATGTCATTAAGTCATGTTGAATAAGGACAAAGTTCATTGATAGCCCTTTTGCTTCATCTCTTCAAGACCAACTGCTTTCCAACAACATGATAGCAAAAAAATACACCACAACTGTGTCCAGAAAAAAAAAAAAAAAAAAAACTTTCACAAAAACCTTTACTTTTTGGGTGAAACTACGAAGAAGTTTTGAAGGAAACCTAAAAATCTTGCATTAAAAAATTATTTGTGCAATGCTTTGAATCCACACACATATAGTCTTATTGGGGTGCAATTCAGATCTTTTCATGTATTTTATGAGTTGACGCTGCAATTTAATGAGGAATGGGATTCTTATCCGGGAAAAATCCAACAGATAAAAGAGTAGAAAAGGTAATGAAAATAAACAAGCTTTATATATGTTGTGGTTTATTTATCTTTTTTTTTTTTTGGCCCGTCAGTGGTGTGTATGGGAGTTTGAGGTGAAATAGATTTTAGAAAAATTGTTTATTATTCACTAGTTTTTTCCTCATCTTTTTTTTTTCTTGAAAACTGAAGGAACAGGTAAGACGTCGCCTGTATTAGTCGCCTGCTCCAGTATGCTGCTTAAAAATGAAGTTTCTGAAGAACTTCAGAAAAGCATTTTTGCAATATTAGTTCAGTTTGCCCGCGACAGACTGGCGACCTGTTCGGGGTATACCCTGCCCTTCGCCTTAAAGCAGTCGGGATGGGCACCCCCCGCAACCCCACAAGGGACAGACGGATAAGAAAATGACTGACTGACTAGTTCAGTTTGGCTTGAAATCTTCTTTTCCTTTCAGCATTTCCCTTCAGGGGTCGCCACAGCTTCTTCCATCAAACCCTATCTGCTGCATCCTCTTCGGTCACACCAACTATCTTCATGTCTTCCTTCACTGTATCCATGAACCTCCTCTTTGGTCTTCCTCTAGTCCTCTTTCCTCATGGTTCCAAACCCACATCATTCTTCCGATGTACACGCTCTCTCTCTTCTGCACATGTCCAAACCATCTCAGTCTGGCCTCTCTGACTTTGAAATAGTGAAGTGAATCTACACATATCTCAAACGTTCTACCTTGTCGTAGAGATAAGTGGGCCTTGTAATTTCTACCCAAGTTGTTTCTAGAATGATTATGCAGTTTTGAAAAAAAAAAACCCAAAACCCCAAAACAACCCTATATTAGCATTCCTGTGCCATTCTGCCTCTAAATAATAATCTCAGCCAACAACATTGAACTACATTTCTATCCACATTCACCCTCTTACGGCTCGCAGATCACTGTCTTCATGACAATCTAGCTCTTAAAGTGGCGGATGAGCTGTTGCTAAATAAAAATAATCAAGTACTTAGAAGTACTTGTGGTTCTTATGCATGCATTTGTTTCCAGAAGGTTAGATTATTTCAACAGTCTTCTGACTGGTCTGAACAAAAAGGCTTTAAAACAGCTGCAGTTTATTCAAAATGCTGCTGAACCAGAAAACATGAAGTCATTAGTCCTGTGCTCAGGACTCTGCACTGGCTTCCTGTGGCTCAGAGAATAGACTTTAAAGCAGCTCTGCTTGTGTTTATGTGTGAAATGTTAGAACCATATGAACCATCTAGATCTTTGAGAACCGTTGGAACTGGCCTCCTGCAGGTGTGTAGAGTCAGGACTAAACATACAGTAGAGAACAAACTTCCTGAAGCTGTGAGACAGGCCGTTACAGTAACAATGTTTAAAACTAGACGGAACACAGTTGACTGATGATTAATCACTCTTTTGATCATGCCTCAAACGGGCAGTCCAGGCCTCTCTCTCCTGGCTGCAATCTCTGGCTCACCTGGAAGGATCCCAAGTCATTCCCCGGCCAGTTGTGAGACATAGTCTCTGCAGCGGGTCCGGGGTCTGCCCCTTGGTCTCTACCTGGTGGGACGTGCCTGAAACACCTCGGGGGACATCCTCACCAGATGCCCGAACCACCCCATCTGGCTCCTCTCGACCTGGAGGAGGAGCGGCTCGACACCGAGCTCCTCCCGGATGGCAGAGCTCCTCACCCGATCTCTAAGTGAGAGCCCAGCCACTCTATGGACGAAGCTCATTTCAGCCGCTTGTACCCGCGATCTCATTCTTTCAGTCACCACCCACAGCTGGTGACCATAGGTGAGGGTTGGAATGTAGATCGACTTGTAAATCGAGAGCTTTGCTTTTCGGCTCAGCTCTCTCTTTACCACGACGGAGCGATGCAGCGTCCTAGTTATTGCTGATGCCGCGCCGATCCGCCTGTCGATGTCCCGCTCCATCCTTCCCCCACTCGTGAACAAGACCCCGAGATACTTAAACTCCTCCACTTGGGGCAGGACCCTGTCCCTGACCCGCAGGGGGCATTCCACCCTTTTCCGGGTGAGGACCATGGTCTTTTGATCATTATTTCACTTAACGTGCACCTAGTCAGGCATCACCCATTACACACATACGGACATATACATATACTTATACATATGCACATGCGTATATGTCTTATAGCTGAGCTCTAAATTCGATGAAGGACATAAACATACCAAAATCAAATAAAAACACAGCCGGTGGAGTCTCACCTAACACCAACTCAAAGATCATAGTCATTTAGGACCTCATGAAAGCATCTCTGATTGTTCCCTCTGTGGAAATATGAAGGCGTTTCTATGTAATAACATCCCCATATTAAAAGATATGAATAGTTTAAAAGTTTGTTAGTTTAAGGATATGCAACAAGGACACAAAAAACCTTCGTAAACTTAATAAAGCAGAGAGGCAATTGCATTTTCTCTTCGACCAAGAAAACCAGGAGAACATTTTATTACACCACCCAATAGGTAGCATTTAATTGCTTGTAACAGGAAGAGTGAGAAGATAGCAACTCTGAAGCGGGGATGAATTCACGTCTGGCAGGCTCACGTTTCAAACTTATCTTTGGAAAAACAACTTTATCAGTGATTTTTGTCCTCCTGTGTTATTAATACCAGAGTCATTAAAGCAGGATTCTGGTTTGTAAAGAATCTCCATGAACATGGCGAGGCTGATGGTAGATAAGGTTTGCTTTCAAAGAGCTTTTTGTAATGGACACTTTCATTTAATGGGAACACGAGTCCCCCATCTTGCATCCCACCACATGCAAACTTCTTTCATGACCTTCACTGTAGACTGCGTAGAGATTAAAAACATGGGTGTGCAGGTATAAAGAATGGATGTGAACTTTTCAAGGTCTATCTGTGTCCAAAAGTTTTGTCAAATTAGTTATCAAAATAGATAAAAATGAGAAAGACATCTAAAAACTAAAGGGATTATTGGAGTTCCAAATAAAACTTTGGTTTCAGATTTGGGAACGAAACACACCATGTGGAGGTCAGACATGAAAGAAGACAAAGATTGAAGAAGATTAAAGAAAAAAAATCTCAGCAAGCAGCACAATTTTAAAAGTCCGAGGCAACAAATCTGTTCATTTTTCTCAAACAAACAAGGTCAATTTCCATTTACAATATTTAAGACTGTGTTTCTCGTTGGGCTGATCATGGACGACATGTGGCGTAAAAACCACTGCTGATCCAAACACACTGTTTGCTACACACAGAGATGTTTCCTCAGCTAATGAACATAATAAAGTCTTTAACACTTTGGAAATGAGATATTTAACAACAGTGTTCTTCTGATCCAAAGTATCAGATAATTGGAGTAGAGCTCATTTTAAATTGTTAAAAAATTAAACTCATCAGGAGAATAAAAAAACAAAACAAACCTTTGATGCTGATTATTAAAATACTTACTTTAATTATCAAGAATAAGAATTGTAGTGATCAATACAGTTAAATCAAAATTACCCCTTTGGAATATTTGACCTTGTTGTTTTTCACTATTCTTTGTCAAACATTTTTTTTTTCAAACTAACCCCAAATTAAAATAATTTTAATAGAATCAAATTTTTATGCGAGCAATCCCAATAGGATGTCAAACAAAAAAGTAGTGATTGAAAAGAATAATTAACAAAATATCACCAATCAAACCCTGCTTGAAATGGAATGAAGTAACTCCAATCTAACTTGCTTTTAGATTTTTTTTATCACGTTATATTTTTGTCACTAATTATCGGGGTCTTGTCCTGTGATCTTTTTTTCCAAAACTTTGTTGAAACTGACACAATAAATAATTTACTGAAAAATACAAATTTTGTAACCTTGAAAAAAAGAACCCAACAGAGTAACTAAAGTCATCTTAACCGAAAGCACATTGATAATCAATCAATGTGCTTTTGGTTAACACAACTTTTTTTTTTTACCCACTCTATTCATCGTCACCGGGGAAATTTGTGTGCTGCACTCCTACACCACAGCAGGCTGCCACGACGGCGCCAATGGTTGGAGAAACGGGGGTTAAGTTTCTTCTCCAAGGACCCAAGAAGTGCAGTCAGTCGGATGCGAACTCACGGTTGATTTCCGGTCCGCAAGCGAACGGTCCAACCACTGAGCCACCGTCTCCCACAATCAACTTGTGCAAATATTTCAAACCATGTTACCTTCCTTTATTTCACCATTCATTTATCTTAATTCAATATGTTATAAAAAAAAATCTTCAAGTACAAGAAGACAGTGGGGGTAAAAAACTTACATTATTTTGGTGTGGTGGCCGCTCCATCTCAAATCATCTACTTCGGTTGTCGGTAGCACAGCTAGCACAATGTTGGTTCAGCTGTAATAACTTTCTCCTGCCTTGATTAAAAGTTCAAATTAATTTTCTCCATTTTAAAAATGAGACTTAAAAAGAAAAACTGTCAGCTGTACTAGACTCACTACTTAGAAATTCTCTGGTTCTTAGCCATAGCGTCCGATCTCTGAGATTGCTGGTGCCCCCTATAGTGAGGCTTTAGAACAGCGTGCCTCACCTTGCATCGGTTTGGCAGTCATTTTTGACCGCCCAGTACAGAAACACTGTCCAAACAAAAAGTTGATGATTAAAAAACTGCATATGGCATATAAATGATCTAAACTATGTAAATCCGTCTCATTTAGTACAAGTAGTAAAACATTTTAGTACAAACATACAGACATTGAACTTACCCATTGTTATTAAATGGTAACTGCTCAGTCTTTGGTGAGATTTATGCCTCACGTGTGTTTTTTCTTACAATCTCATCACAAAACGTGGAAATTGAGCAATTTTGGGAAAATGTAATGTAATGTAATGTCATGTAAAAAACACATCAGGGAGCAAATATGTGTGGGATGATTAAAGTATATTCTGATTCTGAAATATAGTTTTTTTTTTATTACCATAATGACTAACTAGACTTTATTTTCTCCTATCTGTCCGTTCGTCCGTGCTTCCGCCCATCTAGCTATCTAGTATCTAGGTATTGATCGATCTGGATAAATAGATTAGCATTAACTTTTCAGAAGCCAACTATGTCTCTGTTATCAGATGTTTTTTTGATCAGAACCTCTAATAGTAGCTCCTTAAAAAAGATAAAGATGAAGACAGATTTGTCTGCTTCCCTAAAACCTGCCGCTTCAGTCCTCACTCTGTTTGTCTATTTCTGTCATCCATCTCACGACAGCACAGAGCCCGATAATGAGATCTCTTCCTTCATTTGACATCAGCGGCCTTCATCATGTGCATATCATCGTATTATCATGCAGCGCTTGGCCCTGGTGGAGATTATATTTACTCTGTGCTGCCGTAAGCACCTTGCCTGGCAGATTATGTGAATTAAAGCCTGATTATGGGATCTGGCCAGGAGATGCGTGTACAGGTGATTTGTAATAAGGACAGTGTTGAGGTGAGTCAGCAGCACCTGGCCTGCTTACAGCAGCTGGACCTCAGAGGGAAAAAATGCACGGCTCATCTACGGTAAGCAAACAAGGAAAGACGAGAAGGACGCTTCATTCCAACCATCTGTTTTGAAAGAATGTGTAGAAAGGAAGCTGACAAGAAGAAAAAAACCCAACAAAATCCTCGGAACAAGAAAAGAAAACACAGATGAGTCAGTTTGGTTCATAGGAATAAATCAGTATTTTATATTCTTCTGTAGCAAAATGTTTTCACACTGAAACAGTTCTTTTTATTTTATTTTTTGTTTGCTTTTTTGTCCTAGAACCTTAGGTGAGAATCATGTCTATGTCGAGTCAAGTACACATTTAAATTGAAGTGTTAGTTAGCAGAGTGGAGAGGGAAGTGACAGAATGAGACGAGTAGAGAGAGTTTGGAAGGTTTTTTTTTTCTTAAAACACAAATCATTCAAATTATCACATTTTGAATTTCTCTAATCTGGAAACCAGTAATTTTTGGTTTTTTTTTTCATTATCTAATTTATTTGTTGTATAATTCTATCTAATCCCGATGATAAGAAATTAAAAGATAATCATATACTATTATTGTTATTATTAAAAATGATAAAAGATCCCTTGTATGTATCTGCTGAGATATTCATTTGCTTTTGAGACATTTTCTCCTCCCAAAATATAAAAATGATACATTTTAACAGAGTTACATTCCTCTAGACCTCTTTCCTGGTGGTTCCAAACCCAGCATCCTTCTGCCGATGTACTCTCTCTCTCTCCTCTGCACATGTCCAAACCATCTCAGTCTGGCCTCTCTGATTTTATCTCCAAAACCTCTAACATGTGCTGTTCCTCTGATCCTGTCCATCCTGGTCACTCCCAGAGAGTTCCTCAGCATCTTCATCTCTGCTTCCTGTCATTTTCTCAGTGCCACTGTCTCTAGACCAATCAGCATGGCCGCTCTCACCACGGTTTTGGACGCTTTCCCTTTCATTGTAGCTGAAACTCTTCCGTCACACATCACACCTGATACTTTTCTCCACCCGTTCCAGCCTGCCTGCAAACACTTCTTCACCTCTTCTCCACACTCTCCATTGCTCTGGACTGCTGATCCTAAGTACTCAAAATCTTCCAACCTCTTTATCTCTTCTTCATGTAACCTCACTTTTTCATTCCATTTTTTCCATTCAGATTATGTATCAAATTATAATTGTTTTTGTCCGCAAACAAAGCAACACTTTAACAAAACCACAGCTCATGTCAGAAAGACATCAGCTCTTTTACTTTTTGTCTATTTATTAACTCATAAACCAGTGACATTGGTCTTTTTTTGTCTTCCTCTTACAAATTTCTATTTGAATATCTTGATAAAAATTGATTTTAGTCAGAATTCAGTTGCGTTTCCTAAGGAGATGATTAAATTGAAGCTTGACTTCTACAGCTTACCAAATGACTCAGACTTGTAGAAAGATCGAAATGGGTGTTTAAAAAGTTATCCAAAAACAGTATTAGTTTCCTAAAGAAGTATGGGCTAAAAAAAACTACCACATTTTATCTCCCTGTTTTTGCAGGCTGGAACGTACATTTATTCATTTTTTTAGTCTTAAAAAAGTCCCACGCTTGCACTGGTATTTATTTCCAGAATCCAGATTAAGCAAGTTGATTTTTCACTGACTTATTTAAACAAAATACGACACAGTCATCTGGGTTCAATCATGTGTCAAAGATAGATCTCATATTAAGATGACAAAATAAATCATTTTTATTTTTTATGATACTTTTATTTTTGTAACTATTTGAATTTAATAGTGTTCATTTATCTGTGCAGCACTTTAGATACACTAAGACAGTTAAAAGTGCCTTATAAATACAATTTTGTGCTTCAAAAGCTGTCTTAATGCCTCAAAATGCATTTAATTTAGGATTGTAAAACTTTTGAACAAAATAACCTTGTTAATGTTAAGGACTAATAAAGTCTTATATTTCACTGATGTAAGCAATGAAAAACCTTTTTTTTTAAAACTCTCCACTCGTCGATTTGTGCAAAATCCCAATCCAATGAACAAACTAACACCGACCATGTTGGTACACCACAGTAAAGCACCTTCTCACTGTTTGCTTCACATGAAAATAAAATGACTACTTCACAAATCCCCCCACCCGTCCAATTTACATTCTCACCCAATAATTGTACAAAAAATATGCCAATATACAGAACGGTACACCTACTGTAGGAGAAGAACATAAAAAAAAAAAAAAAGACTTTCCGCATTTTGAAATGTGGTTCAGTCCAACAGAATAACAAGAAAGGCATTAAAATGCAGTTGATCAGAGGCAGTGATCTGTAAAGTGACTAACTCAAAGTATCTTACTGCAATGTACAGCTCCGTATGAAAGAGAATGACTGATAAATTGCTGCTCTTGTAAAGCAAGTTGAAACAAAAGAAAATAAAAAAACAGAGGTTATGTTTCATGTACGTAATCTGCTGAATAGAATTTCAAGACTTTTTTTTTTTTATCTTATTGGCTTTTAATAAATGATCTTCCTTCTTCTTTGCTTCATGGAACATCCTCACATAAGCATCACAATGACCTTTATCCAGCTGATAAATGACAAATTTCTCCATTTAACCTGGCTAAATGAGTAATTATGGGACTCTGTTGTTTGTGTAGCCTGAAGAGAATCTCAGCTTGGTGATATATCATACTGGTAGTGGCTTTGGGCAAATGATTAAGTGGCCTTGATAGATTTCAAATATCACAGTAATACGTACTGATAGCATCTGAAACAGCACCCCAAGGCAAATACTGTTTACACCAATGGTTTTCAGTCTGCCATCAGAACCAAACTTTATGGGTGAAAAATACTTGTTCGGCTTGGAGTTAAATTAGTTCTCCAACAC
This sequence comes from Neostethus bicornis, assembly GCA_902685375.1. Lineage (NCBI taxonomy): Eukaryota > Metazoa > Chordata > Actinopteri > Atheriniformes > Phallostethidae > Neostethus > Neostethus bicornis. Next base: position 5,271,404 of record LR738552.1, read on the forward strand.
CAAGCCAAGAACTTTATGGTAAACTGTTTCTGATGCAGGTTTTTTTCCCCTCCCTGTCACGTACAAAGAACCTCATTTCATACATAAGTTGAGGTAGAAAAAACAGAACTGACCTTTTGTAGTTCAGTTTGACTTATTTCCAGGGCATTGAATGAGTCAGTTTATCGGAAAGTGCATGAAATGGCTGTGGTAACTTCTGCGTAATAACTAAATTCTCATCACCGAGCAGTGTAATGAATGAATAACTGAAAATAATAAATAGCAAAATTGATAGAAAAACACAGATGAAAATAAAAATGACTTAATTTTTTTTAACGGTGATAGCTCCTCTCCTTTTTCTGTACTGTTCCAGTGGTCCCATATCTGCTGTTAGGTCCACAACATTGTTACATGGTTCATCAGAGTCGACGCTAATCCTTCTGGTATGTAGGTCCTTTGACAAAGATGCACAAAAATCCATACAAACACCTTTTTTGTTGACCTTGAATTGAGCGTTATTCCATAGCGGAATACCTCCATACGTTTAACTGCTGAACATAATTCAAATTAGGTCAACAATGTCGGAAAAAATCAGTTTTTGGCCAGTTTTTTTGTTTTTATAGATTTCTGGGTCTTTTCAACAGTATTCACATGGTAGGACTTCATGCAGTACCCAAAGATATCTCCCTTTGGCATCCACTCCCCAGCGAAATGATTCTTCACTGTCTGGTTCTGATTTATTGTTTGGCCATGGACAGCACAATTCTTTTGTTCTCAAACTGTGCTCTCCATCACCCACTCGGAGCTTTCAAAGGAGGGCTTTTCATCTCCGCTGTCCTCATACTGAAGCAGCATGCCGTTAACCGACAGACTGCGCTTAGTCCAGATGTTACTGATCCTGCGCGGCTGGGTGGTGCGGCATTGTTCAGCCCCTACGTGACCCATGTCAAATGAATGGCTTCTCTTGGGTCTTCCCTCCTGGGGAAACCCGAGAATACGTCCAAGCATGGTTGTTGATTCGGCCCTTCCCAGAAGAGGTTGTTTATCAGATGGCGGTACAACGGCTACTGTGGTTTTAACATTGGGAATGGTGGAGGAACATGAAGCTCCTTGGTCCTTGGGCATTCCTCGGAGGTCCAGTGCAGTGAAGGCTCCTAGCAGGTGGTCTAGGCCTTCTCGTGCTTTGGCGCTATGCCCATGCCTTCTAAACTTGCTGCTAGGCAGGGTGTTGCTTTCGCTGCCTTGGACACTGTAGCGATCTCCAAGTCCCCTCCCCATTTGGCTTTCCAATGAGTTGGACGAGGAAGATGACGAGGAGAGGCTACTTTGGAGGGATCCACACTTGAACTCCACCATTTCCTCACGCATGACAACAACAGTGGACTTGACTTGTGGTGGAGCTCCATTGAATCGGTTCACCCCTCCATTGGTTTGTGAGTATGTATTACTCACCGTGGGTAATTTGCTCGTCTGGATTCCACTTGTAACCTTATAGCGAACCATAAGAATGATGATAAAGACGAGAAGCGTGGCCACAATGATGCCGCCGATCACAAGAATCATGGTGCCACCCATAAATCCACTATGAAGAGACTGGCACTGTGGATAGTCCTCAGTGGTGACAAATTGGACACAACCAACAATGTTGGTGGCAGTGAGTGTTGTAGCGGTATCGTCCCAGATGGCCAAAACACACAGGTCATACTGCATCCCTGGGACAAGGTTGGTGACCACGAAGGCTCTGTGAATCATGGGAATCATTCTGGAAACAGAAAAAAACAAAACATCACAGATTATTTCAAATGTTCAATTTTGATTAGAATGAATCAGATGTACTGCCGCAAATTAGAGAAAGTGCCAAAAATAACCATCCTAAGCAGCTATTTATATGCAGAAAATAATCCAGAAAGATGACTTTATTGCTCCCTGAAAATCCCATTTGACATGCATGAAGAAAACAGTAATGAGATAAGCAGTGAATGGACACTTTTCAAGTATTGTTTAGGCAAAATGTAATTTCTCGTACGTCCCATTTAACATTTATTAAGGTGTTTCAAACCAATCTCACATTTCCAGATGTTTGAAAGCAAGTAATTTAATCAGCTTGCTAAAGGTTTGACAAAACTCAAAGACAAAGCAACATAAATCCCAAGAAGGTGTTTTCTATCAAGGATTTGAAAAATGTAAAGTTGTAAAAAAAAAAGAAAGAAAAAAAAGCTTTTATTCCAGCTAATTTTAGTCAGTCATGGTCATACTTCTGCCAATAGAAAAAACAAATGAACATTTATCTTCACTTCAAATAACCAATAGTCAATTAGTACACCCGACAGGGAGTCGGAGCAGTTTGGGGTTTTGGTTCCAGAAGAGAGCTACACAAAACACAGAGGAGTAAATATGTAAAAGTAGATTCAAAAGTAAATCTACATATTTTGCTTGCAAGTGAAGTGGGAGGCGGTCATCACAAGGTGGAACTTTGGGAGTGGCACACACCAATCTGTCAGTGAAAAAAAAAGATGTAATATAACCATAAATGTGCGTAAATCTTTACTGACAATCTTTTTTTTTATGTGGCCCAAGTTTCTCATCGCAGACATTTATGTGTGCTTTCTAATTTAATCAAAAGCCTCATTTCACAGTCCTCAGTTCACGTTAGGTTCTGTGCATATGTTGTCTTTTCTTCATACAATATCTTACATACGTCAGCTTGTGGCCTTGCTTAGAATTGCACAATAGGCCACGCACAACGCCACCCTCATAAAATGCTCAATTTGCGTTGATGCATACATTTTGGCATCAGCGTGCTTTACAAATGAGACCGCATATGACATTCCTGAGAGCTTTAATTGGTGTGTTGATTGTGAAACTACGATGTTCACAATTTATGTAACATATAAAACTCGTAAGCGTAGACAGATGCATAGAACGGAAGATCGAAAACATTGTCAGTTTGATTACTAAGAATAATGTTCAATCAACCCAAAACTTTTTTGCACCAATGGTTGCTGCATTTGTAGTTTCCTAAGGGTGTTTTATAATATTATTTGTGACACACTGAATAATTTCACTATTAATAATAGTATGCCTGAAGTCTTACGTTTGTGCCGAAAGTTCCGAAAGGGGTCAAAAATGGGAAATTACAGTTTTTATGCCTCAGTCTAAAAAATAGTCTCTCATTAAATTTAGAAGTGCAACAAAAAAATGTAACACAAAATACATTTTTTTTAAAAAGTACTGAAGATAATTATTTATTTAATTTAATAGGACAAATTTTGGTTGTTCTCACCAAGCACTTATTTAGAAAATTATTTCTACTTTCATAACAAAACATTGTCATTTTTAAGTTGTTTTTTCCAACTTAATTTTAGAAGAGCTTGAAGTGGTTTCAGATTTTGATTTGTTGTGACTTTTATGCAGATGCATCTCCCCCCAGGTTTTAAAATGTGTTAAAAGGTTTTCAGACTAACTTTGGAAATTTGCGAAGGTCTTCTTGGCTTTTCAACCTCTAAATAATGCTAAATAATAAATAGAATGGGTTTTGGAGCACACAATGTGTCTGACTATTTCATTTTGAAGTACTGAAGGCTTTTCATTGTGTTAGTTTCCAACTAAAGTTTAGGAGAAAAATGCAACGTTTGTTTGTTTCATTCCAGATTACGAACCTTCTTTTTTGTATAAACTAATTATTTTAATGAAAGGAGGCAAATTTTGGTTTTCACATATGGAAAAAAACTGAACTTGTTTTGCATGAGTAAATATTTAACATGTTTTGAGCCATGTTAAAAAAAGAGATTCCAGTGGAATAGGAATTGGGGTTTAAAAATCAAATGGTAAAACATCACGTCCTCTTAAGTTCTGATTAATATTTCTGTAAATGTATATTTAGTATCTTCAACACACAAAAATATTTGACACTTTTGAAGACACAATTGAAGTTTTTACTATGGTGCAAAAATAAAACTAAAAGATTTCTTATATGAAGGAATTTGATATTTTACTTTTTACCTTTTTACGTTTTAAGAGAGTTAACAATTTACTTTTTACTCACTAAAAATAAGTTCTGAATGTTATTTTGCTAAGACTGTGTTCTGATAATAAATGCTTGTTGTCGTGTTTAACAGGGTTCTGTGGGGTTGTTTGGGTGAGAGCTATGCAAGGCCACTGGAGTGAATGTGTACTGTGAGAAGAGGTCTTCGGTGTCTGTGTCTCTGCAGGAAGGGGGACAAACAGTCTGGACGGCAAGGAGGGGAGTCACGAGGATGGACCAATCGACACACTGTTTCATTCAATCTTTACATATTGTGTTTCTGCTTATTCTGTTGTGTTGTCTCTCGTTGTAACCTCACAAAGACACACAGGTGTTGTTTGTTTAGGAACCTGGGACCCAGATGCATCTGTATTAGATTTTCTGTTGAGGAATAAATTTCAGAAACTGAGAACTTTTCTGAATCCTGGTAATATTGGAGGGTGGAGACAGCAGCTCAAAGTTCGTGGGTTCGCGTCCCACAGAGAGCACGTCTAGGGTCCTTGGAGAAGACACCTAACCCCCTCTTCTCCCACCATTGGCGCTGTCGAAGGGCAGCCTGCTGCGGTGTAAGGAGTACAGCCCACAAATTTCCCCAGTGAGGGATAAATAGAATAATTCTTCTTCTTCTTCTCCTTTCGGCTTTTCCCTTCAGGGGTCGCCACAGCAAGTCAGTTTCTTCCATCTAACCCTATCTGCTGCATCCTCTTCGGTCACGCCAACTATCTTCATGTCTTCCTTCACTGTATCCATGAACCTACTCTTTGGTCTTCCTCTAGTCCTCTTTCCTGGTGGTTCCAAACCCAGCATCCTTCTGCCGATGTACTCGGTCTCTCTCCTCTGCATATGTCCAAACCATCTCAGTCTGGCCTCTCGGACTTTATCTCCAAAACCTCTAACATGTGCTGTTCCTCTGATATACTCATTTCTGATCCTGTCCATCCTGGTCACTCCAAGAGAGATCCTCAGCATCTTCATCTCTACTACCTCCATATCTCTGTTTCCTGTCTTTTCCTCAGTGGCACTGTCTCTAGACCAAACAGCATGGCGGGTCTCACCACGGTTTTGTACACTTTTCCTTTCATTTTAGCTGAAACTCTTCTGTCACACATCACACCTGATACTTTTCTCCACCCGTTCCAGCCTGCTTGAACACGCTTCTTCACCTCTTTTCCACACTCTCCATTGCTCTGGACTGTTGATCCCAAGTACTTAAAATCTTCCACCTTCTTTATCTCTTCTCCCTGTAACCTCACTTTTCCATTAGTGAGGTTACACTATACGATGAATAGAATAATTCATTTATTTATTTATTTAAAACACTTGGTATGCTTTAATATTTAATTATTCATTTTTGGATCGCCGGATTTCTCTCTTCAGTCTGCACACGCAAGAAGAACCGGGTGGAGAGATTATTAATTAATAAATGATAGTTGAAGTTAACATTGGATTTTATTTGTCGTGAGAAGAAACAAACCCCTGAATTCTTTCATATACTTTAAGTTCTAATTCATATTTCTGAAAAAAAAATGTTTAACCTTCCAAGAAAGCAAACTGTGAGTTGAAACTAAATTAGAATTAATAATCATGAGACACTAATCCGCATATAAAACCGATTTCTACTTTCAGTGTTTGGTTCAAAGTCTGACGACTTATTTTGCGGCATGGACTCTGCTGCATACGAATGAGGCAGCATATATCAGTGTCTGACTGGTGCATCAGTTCCTTTAACATTGGAACCACAGGACACCTTGTGTGTTCAAAGCAATACTATTTTAAGCCCTCAGACTAAAAACTGGAATAAAACTGGTCATTTCTTCAATAAAAACCTAATATTTTCAATTTAGGACCCTCGGTTTTATATCCCAGGGGGTTCATCTGCAGTAGCAGCAGGGTTCATTATTGTGGAAGAACTTCACTAATTAAAATGATAAAATTATAAGGAAATGTCCACATTTTTTCATTCTGGAAGAAAATGACTTCTTGGCTTCTTATATGAAGAGAGAGAGAGTGGCATAGAAAGCAGCAAACTTGAAGCAACGTAATTAGTTACAGTTCTAAGACTGTACCTCAGAAAAATCAACCCTTGTAAGCTAAAATAAAAACCAAGTTGGAGCACACAACAAATCAGCAAACATTTTCAAATATAAATAACACTTAAAAAATGCTATATTTTTAGACGGATATCAGCAGATACCAACAAAGAAGTTAGAAGGAGAAACAGCAGGAAACGTGTTTAATAGTGAGCTAGGCAATTAATGTATAAAATGAACGTGGCTTCTTGCCGAGTATAACATGTATAATAAGGTCTCAGAAACCTCAGCTCATTTTTAAAAATTATCCTGTAATAAATACAAATATTTTCATGGGAAAATCATTGTATTAATACGTTAAGCTGGAAAATCAAACTCATTATTTGTGCCTCACAAAAAAACAGCTAATGACATTGGTGTTTACTACATTAGCAAAAATGAGCCCCTTGAAGACTGCCGCACTTTTGTGGTCATCTATAAATAGATTTCTGGATCATCCTTCCATTGTTGGCTTGAGGTTTTCCTGCAGTGTGCATCCAAAACTTTGATCCTTCTAAAGCTCTTTCACTACAGAGCCCAGACACCAGTGGGGCTGCAATTCATTATTCATCTTTAATTGCCTTTTTCCTTAACCAGGACGAGGCTGTGCTTCCTCACGTGTCCGAGGGAACTCATGCATTCGCTCTTGTTGCCCCACGTGGCTCTGATTGATTTTTAATCATGCTGTTCCTTGAGTGCAGGCAGTGGGACACAGAGTTAGGCAGATAGAAGAACGCTGTAGGTGAGCATGAGCACACTGTGAAATCATATAAGTATGTAGTTAACCTGACGTAGCAGGCCATGTTTTTAATCTCAGGAATTTTTTATCTTGTAGAAAGGGCTTTTATTTTTACCTCCCATTTGATGTGTAGTTGTGATGATGAAAGATGGGCTATTTTACTTCCGTGGGGGAATAAGTCTCATCCCATAGTATGCATAAAAACATGATACCTTTGTAAGCTCATTATTGTGATATTTTCCTAAAATAAGTTTATGAACATGTCTGATCAATTTCACAAATTTTTTTACACTGAATTTTCCCTCTTCTGGCTTCCAGCTTTGTCTTGGTTTGAGCACAACACCAGATAGATCTTATTATAGTCCGTGAATAAACTTATCAAATTAGATGGAACATGTTCATTTTTTGGTGCATTTACTAAAAAAAAGGTTCTCACTTTTAAGGGCAGTGACTGAGCATGTGCAGGGCATTGTCAAACTGCAAAAACATTTCCTGGCTATGTTAGACTGAGGGTGTGGCAGAGAACAAAAAGCATGGCCTTTTACTTTACTTTCCCAATAGTAGTGCTTAGTGGTGAGATGTATGGAGATTTGTGAAACTTTTCATATAAATTGTCAGGTTTTTACGGATGTGGAAGGAGAACCCAATCGCAGGTCTTCAAAACAAGGTTTATTAACTCAATTCAGGTAAGTCTGGCTGGAATGGATGGTAAGACCCGACAGGGAAGTACGGGGTGATTGCCCTTAAATAGGTGACAGGGTGCCCAGATGTGTGGGATCAGGAATCATCCTCCGGTGACCCTAATCAGGTTGAGTAGGAATATCCAGAGCTCCCTCTGGCAGCAGGTGAGGGATCCTGACATATATAGCTTTCTTCTAGATCACGGAAACAATTTTTTTTGCCAAAATCTCACAAACTCTATCGCAAACAGCCAACCCTACTATTGACACCTTTGAAGTGTGAAGACGGAAAAAGCCTCTGAATGTCCGACTAACATACACTCAAGACGGATCAACTTTGTGGTTATTACTGGTAATGAATATTTAGGTGAAGCAGTATCAGACTGCCAGTAAATGTCTGAGCTTTCAGGGAAGCAATTCAGCTGTTTTTAAGTTGTTTCCAGTAAATGTGAATGTGGATGAGTCATCAAATTTTTCAAGCAGAAAAGAAATGGTCTGAAAATTGATGTTATTCTACCGACTGTGGCACAGAACCCTCAATCCAAAGAAAATTTTAGATAAGTAACCTATCGGTGAGTTTTTTGGTGGACAAAGTTGTGATCTTTCACTTAATTTACTCTTAATCTCATGTGAAAGTCCAGGGCCAGTGTTTCCACATTTTAATGTGTTGATTTTAATTTTCATTGGATGTCAAGATGAGAGATTGAATTCTTAAGGATGCATTTTCAAAGAAACACACCATTAAAATAAAAGTTATAAGAAAGGCTTATTTTCTGATTTTTTTTTTTTTTTTTTCAAAATATCATCTTCAATATTATGACACGCATGAGCTCTGGACAAATCCATTCTGATTTCTGAAAGCATACCTAATGACTTAGTTGTAAACGTCAAGGGTGCTTTCTGAATTTTCAAGCAATTATCTCTGTTAAATTTTGCTTTATTCACTGTTTCATCTGAAAAAGAAAATTGATTTCACAGAGTCCATAGATCTCCAGCAACAGTCGCCAAGCCCACACTTCTTTGGACTTGAGCAGCTTAACTGGATACATTAGAATGAGGGCTCTAATCCTTTTTCTTCTTGGATTTCTAATTAATGGTTAAGGGCAAGGATTCTTTCATTGTAGCATAAAACTGTTGAGGCAGCTTCTCCTACAGTTGTCAATTTAAAAAAAAATTCTGAAGGAGGATTAAGAGAGATGAGAATTGATCTTCAAGTAACACTTCAGAGAAATTGAATGCTTCAAGCATTCATTCTATAAACTGTTACCAATGGACTAAAATGATCTAAGTATTATTAACTGAGGACTACAGATCAAGAATAATCCCTCACTTGAACCATAGTGGTATTTGCTAACCATTTACTTTATTTAGAATAAGGGTGAAAAACCCAGGTTGTCCTGAAACTTTTCATTATGTTCATGGTTCGACTGAAATAAAGTACAACCAACAGGCAAAAACAAAAAAAAGTGGCACAAATGATGCTCATTTATCACTGTTGCACACTTCCAAACCAAAACAATAATCTTACCTGTAAATAAGGACTTCATCATCTGAGCAGTTGTACTGGAGCTGAAACATTTTGACCTTCGGAGTAGATTTGCTCACACTCCATTTGACCAAGGCAGAGACAGCAGTGACCTCTGAGACAGACACCACTTTTTCTGGAAGAGGCTTGGGCTCTCCTTTGCTGATCTTTGTGGAGCTAGTGATGTCTGATAGTCCCGACTTGGACTGTGTTGTGCGATTTGTGCTGTTACTAAGGTGAGGGAGTTGAATGATCGATAGCTCGATGGAGGCGATCGATTCACCCGCGGCATTAGCTGCTATACAAGTGAAGATGCCATAGTCCTTGGATGTGGTGATGGCTATGTCCAAGGTGCCATTTTCATATACAGTGGCTCGGGAGGAGTTGGTGATCAAACGGTCATCAGGAGCGACCCAATGCACCGTTGGCATTGGATCACCAACAGCTTTGCAGCGCAAGCTAGCTGTTTGGCCCTCAAGCACCAGCAATTTGTGAGTATGTTGAGTGATTAGAGGGCGCTCACAGACAAACTCCTCCTCACGAACAGACCAAAAGTAGCGACCTTTCAGACTGGTAGGAGAAGCACAAGTTTCCATGTCATCTTCACGGTCTAACCTCCGTAGCCATAGCACCTCACAGTTGCAATGCAACGGATTTCCACCAAAGCTTAGAGAAAGTGGGGGGGCATAGGGAGTGCTCATTATCATGTTGCTCTGTGAGCGAGCAAAGATCGGGTCTGGAGGGAGCTTTTGGAGACGATTGGACGTCAGATCTAAGCGAGCCAGTTTATCCAAGTCTGTAAACGTCCCTTCTGCAATGAAGGAGATGAGGTTATGGTCCAGACTCATCTGATGAAGGTTCACCATCTTTTGAATGGCTTCCCAAGGCACACTGCGCAAGTTGTTATACGACAAATCAAGATCCTCCAGTGTGAGCAGCGAATCATCAAAGGCCGCATTAGAGATTTGATTCAGCTGATTGTTGTTGAGGATGAGGTGCTGGAGATTGATAAGTCCTCGTAAGTCATCTGGTCCCAATTCGGTCAACCGGTTACTGTCCAGGTGTAAAGATCTTAGGGTCTCCAGGTCAATGAAAGAGAAAGGCTGGATGGCGCTGATTGTGTTGCGGGACAAAGTGAGATCCACCAGACCTGTCATGTTAGCAAAGTCCTGAGTGGTAACCTTGAGGATAAAGTTGCCACCTAGTCGGAGCTCCACAGTGTGCCGGTCAATGTCTGGTGGCACAAAGAGCAGGCCTTTGGAGGGGCACAGAGTTCCCAGTGACTCTGACAGGTTCTGGCAGACACAATACTTGGGACATGCATGGATCATTGTAACTGCAGTTCCCAGAAACAGGAGACAGATGACCACTTTGTCCATGTTACCTCTCACAAGGGGGACCTAGAAGAGCAAAAAAGCACATGAGACAAGAAAAAAATTGCTTAGTTCTTTCTGGAAACTACACCAAAATTTCAAAGACACAAAAATTTGTTTGTGTCTCAAAATTAATTTCTATAATGTCATTCATTTGCTTACTTTCCAATATTTTTTAACAATATATTTTTTGGCAATGTTAATGTGGTGTAGGAGGTGCCAGGCCGAGCAGACAAAATGTGTACGCATTTGTGAACATTTTAACAGAGCTCACTCCTGGCTGAATTCTCCGAATGAATGGTCACCCTTGGCTTCACCTAGCAAACTTTTAATTCCCCCAGACATTTGTATCATTAATTCTTAATACACTTGAAATCTAAAAATCAATTTCAATCACACTCTTTTCTTCTCCTTGGTTTTACAGAAGCAAGTTTAACTAATGAATGAGATTTTGGCAAAAGCACACCCTGAAACTACAAAATAGGAGAAAATTTGATCTGTACATGCTTTACCACACAACGTGCGAATGTGCAACATGTCAATTTCACTTTAAGGTTTCATCTCTTTGTGTAGGATTGCACTTTGCGGATTATAATTACATCATTTTGTAAAATGTTGCATGGTTTAAGCTTTGTGCATGATCAAAACAAATAGTTTGCATGTATATTTACACATTTCCACTTTAGATTTTGATTTGATCATTCGGTCAATAGAAATAACAATGTACATCGAGATGCAGTTTCAAAATTATAATCATGACCTACAGCACAGTGAATGATTGAGGATTGCAAATATGAAGATAAAATTGTTTATTATGAATTTGGTTTACTGCTGTAATAAATCACCTGTTTAAACAAAATTACATTATATAATAAAAGTTAATTTATTCATAAATCATTAGCTATTATTTTGTTTTTATAGCAAGGTGATTATTCAACAAAATGTGCTTTCCAGATCAACATGCTAAACATTAAGCAAAGTCCTAATTAATATGACTAATTTTAGACCAAGTTATCCACTAGAATAAACCTGGGAACCTTTAGATCAAGAGTGGGCATTCTATTCTCCTAATCAAAACTGACAAAACAGTTGGATGCCACCCCAAATGGGAATAGATTACGGGTTAAGAAACTTCCTCTTTGCACCAGGGGGTGAGCCTCCATTTCTGTTAAGATGTCATGATGTAACAAAAAAAGGAAACGATTCAGATCGTAAGATTGAAATTCTGCCATTTTATTTAGAAACAGGTGAGGCTGCCTTCCAAGAAAGATCCCCCATTAGCTTGATTACTGTAACCATCGTCACCAAAAAGCACAGCATTCGGTCATTTTTATTACCACCCTTTCTGCTCCCACACTACCCCCAAAACCCAAACCCCTACACCCTAAGACAACAAAACAGTTAAGACAAAACCGTCACGAGAAATTTGAGGATGTGTTTTACAATCAGACAAAAATATTAAAGGTGTAGGCTCATTATTACCATTTCAGTATGACTTATAAGACCACGGCATGTGGAAATTTTGACATTGCATTTTTGGAAATTTATACTTTCAATTAATGTGCTTAAACTTGGAAATTATTCTGCAAGTTTTTACAGTTACAAAATGTAATTTTGTCTGCCGAACTTGAAGAATGAAATAAATGTGTTAAATGATTGATTAAAATTCAACAGACAGTTTTAGCTTTTATTAGGTGTCTATGTAAACTTATTTTTATAGATTTATTGATCTATAGATGTGCAGCAGATCTAAATGTGCGTACATGTACACAGTCAAACTGCCGGGGTACTTTCGGTTGGCAACCCGACCTTTTGCCCCTACTGTCAGGTCTTTCTGAGTCATCACATTTGCATTCAATCAGCTTCCCTTAAACTGTGTGAAACTCTTTCCAAAAGAGACTTGATGCACACCGTTCTGATCCTCTCAGCACTCTGAAGCTAATCCCCACTTGGGCTTCACGGCGAGGCCTGTCAGCGATGACAGACAGTTTCTTTCAAGGACTCGTTTTAATGGACAGTGTCTGAAAATCACCACCCAAAATGCCCTGAAAGCTCACTAAAGCTTTACTTTCTTTTCTTTTGCTCTAAAAAAGGATCAAATGAGTTTGGTCAGAATTTTAAAAATAAAAGTAAACCAATATAGTTTCAGTTTAATTGACTCTTCAAAGTAAGAGTATAATCGTTTGTAAAGACGATAAAATTAGAGAATGAGAAGCAGAAGTTCAGTTGACACTAAATAACCACTGGTGGTGTTTAAGAAGCTTAAAAAATGTGTTATTAAAATACCACAAAGAATACTTTTCAAATACAATTCACTGCATCCATGAACCTCCTCTTTGGTCTTCCTCTAGTCCTCTTTCCTGGTGGTTCTAAGCCCAGCATCCTTCTTCCGATGTACTCTCTCGCTCTCCTCTGCACATGTCCAAACCATCTCAGTCTAGCCTCTCTGACTTTATCTTCAAAACCTCTAACATGTGCTGTTCCTCCGATCCTGTCCATCCTGGTCACTCCCAGAGAGATCCTCAGCATTTTCATCTCTGCTACCTCCATCTCTATTTCCTGTCTTTTCCTCAGTGTTACTGTCTCTAGATCAAACAGCATGGCGGGTCTCACCACGGTTTTGTACACTTTTTCTCTGAAACTCTTCAATCACACATCACACCTGATACTTTTCTCCACCCATTACAGCCTGCCTGCAGATGCTTCTTCACCTCTTTTCCACACTCTCCATTGCTCTGGACTGTTTTGTGCTAGGTACTTAAAATCTTCCACCTTTTATCCACCACCCCAGCCCTTTCACAGTAAAAAAAAAAAAAGAATCTGGTTTTTTTTTAACTGAAAAAACAGATTCACATATACAAAAAAAGATCAAGTTGTGGAGACACATCTCACATGCTGCTTACATGTTTTGCCATTTGTTGGACAAAAATCCAAATGTACAAGTAGTAGTAGTTGCCTGGAGGGAGAGGATGGTCACTGATCATTACCTCCTCTCTCTGCAGTGACTTGTCCTGCTGTACTTCATGCCTGAGGCTTTGTTGTGGATATGCCTTGCCACAGACTCTAGTGAACCACCACGGCCTCAATTTATGCTCTACAAATGTCTCTGTCATATTATTACACTGTAGAAAACTGAAAGCAATAAAAAAAAGACTCCACACAGATATTCCCTAGACTTTTTACATCAGTTGTCAGATGTGTTCAGTTCAGTCTTGCATCGGCACAGAGGGAGTGCATCTCACACAGAACTGGACTCACCAGCAGCAATGCATCTTTTCAAATCCTCTGCCACTCTTTGATAAAAAACAAGCCACAGGATGACAGCTAAATCTAAGTGCGCACCACACAAACCAGTGATGTCACGTTGCATCATTTGTGGATGCTGATGCTCAAAATCAGGACAGTAGCTTTCTGTTGGAGCCGGAGGGGACATCAGAAAAAAATACAAGTTCTTTCAAAACAGTGATAAATGACAAACTAGGAGATAATTTCTAGTAGTTTTTAGTTTAGAAGAATCATCCACAGTCCAGGTTTTCGTATCTTTATAAATCATTTGAAATGTAATAAAGGGAGGTTATTGATCTCAGATTTTAAAGACAGAATGTTGCCATAATGGAGGAAGATCTTGACAAAAGATGGAGATCATCAGGGTGGAAAATGGAAGAGCACACTGAAGCTGAAAGCTCCTCGAGACAATAATTGAGGTAATTTTTGTGTTCAGTCAAACATACCTACACATCTTTTCTTCAGCTTAGTCTGGATTTAGGGAGTGAGTCACTTCTCCAAAACAATTAAAGCAGCTAATCTACAAACTTGGTTTATTTCTTTTTTAAATAGCATGAGACTGAGAAAAACGGGACAATTTTTTTTTTTAGGACATTTCAAAAATTCTTTTTAGAAAATGGATTCTTTTCTCTGCTCCAAAGACTTGAGTATATTCTGGAATAAAATGTACCAAACCTGGGCTGTCCATGACCTGTCTGATAGGTGGATAGAACTGGTCAACAGTACTGGTAGCAAGCTGAATTTGTTTACTGTGAAGACTATTCTTGGTCCTGCATTTGTTGTTAATTCCGTTTATTATTTTATTGACAATTGTTTGGATCTACTAAGGTACTTGGAAGATCAAGTTCAGTAGCTTAAATATATTTTCTCTCTGTCTGCAAATGATGTGGTTCTGTTTGTCCCAATCGGACTGTTTTCTCTAGTACTCTGTAGATCAGGGGTGCCCAACCTTTTTTGTCCAAATATCTATTTTTCAAGTACTAAACCTCTTGAGATCTACCAGTCCCGTGGCAACATTGCAAATCATGTCACGTGAGAATCCAGTCAACAGTAGTTTTTCTAAATATTATCTCTTTTGTTCCGCTCGAAGACCAGACCATTTTTCTGCCATATCACGCTAATAACGTGGAAAACTAATTGCACCTATCAATAGGACCTTAAGATAAAAAAACAAAAATACGGCTTTGATAGTTTCATCCTGGCCGACTTCCAGGTTTTAGTTACGTGGGTGAAAGTGCTCTATCATGCAAGAAATGTGCTAGATTGTCACTAGTCGTTTTTTGAGCGGCTGAATGGTTGCTAAATTTAACGTCAAAGTTGCTGAATTGGTATTACCGACTTTCTGCCATAAAAAAACAAAAACAATTTTTTTTCTTAATTTTTTTCCAACACGTCTCGTGGTCGACTCGAGATCATCCCGCAATCTACCAGTAGACCCCGATCGACCAGTTGGGCACCCCTGCTGTAGATGGGCTATAACAAGTAGCCATAAGAAGTCTGGGTTTCCCAACATGGCCTACCCTAATCACAAAACCCTGACTAGCAGAAGATTAATAGATATGTGTGATAAATACTTTGGTCTTTAGCAGTGGTGGCTGGTGACGTGTGGTGCAGGGGCGCCGCCCCCCCGACCTGATCACCAAAAAATATATATGCATATATATCTATATATACATATATAAACATGTATGTGTTTATAAGTATGCAAAACTGTCGAGTGTGAAGATTACATGCATTTTAATAATGTTTTACACCGTTTTATTTTATTTTCTTACTTCCTGTGCAAACCGGAATGAGGGCGCAGGGTACATACGCCCTACCAGGAAAATGTATTAGTGTGTATGTGGCTTCCGGTTTTTATGGAAAAAACGTGACGTCAGCTCTAAATTTTTTCCCATTCATGTGTATTGCAAACCATAACCACGCCCGCGGGGCGCAGATATTTCCGCCCATCGGGTGTGTAATAGGTTATCCTCTCTGTCAGTCTGTTACATGAACCAATCAATTAGCTATAAGCTGACCTAGAAATCCCACCTACGCCACGCCCTTTCTTTTCACTGCGGAATTCTGGGAGTCTTCATCATGGCGTCGGAAGCTAGTTCAGTTGCTGACAATGCTAGTGGCTTTTTAAAAGAGAATTCAGTGTCGTCCCTTCTACAGAATCCGTTTTCTAAGCGTTCTAAAGAAAAAAAAAGAAGAGTGAAGGAGCTTGGACCGGACACCCCAGATTTGACTGTGCAACAAAACAGTGGAGATCGCGGCCGCTTTTATGTGAGAGGATAATGAAGGTCTATGAAAAGTGGCGGTGACTAACTGGATGAGAAACACTTTTTTTGTTTCCCCTGCTTATTGTTTAGTTCAGCAGCAACTGAAAATGTGTGGATATCAACAGGGGTGAGTGACTTGAAGCATTTGTCTGAAAAGTGCAAACGTCATGAAACTTGCCGCACCCATCTTGATAGTAGCTATAAGCTAGGTGTTTTTGGCAGTAGTAACATCCTGGCACAATTAAATGATGGCTACCAAACTGGCATAAGGAAACATAATGAAGAAGTCACCAAAAACAGACACATATTGTCACGAATAATTTTATATTTATTTTATATATATATATTTATATTTACTTTTATATAATATATCTAAAAAAAAAACTTTGTGTGTGTTTGAAAAATGTTCAAAGAAGTTCTAACTAAAAGGAGATCATATTTTCATCATTAAAACACAGTAGAAAAAACATGAACACATGAATAGATATATTCGGTGCATCTGGATGAAAATTTGAACAGAATCTGATAATGAAGCGGTTCAAACTTTAATTCATGACAGCTGAGTTATTTCTGGAATCTGAAGAGAGAAAAAGTGTCTTTGACAGCCTGTAAAGGGGGACGCATAGAATCACCCTTTTTTAATTAAGATGGGTGTCAAAACGCATTTAGTTTTGATTTTTGCAGCTGAATTATCTTTAAGAAGCTGACCTTTTCAGTTTTTATGAGCTCGAACCAGTTTGTCTGTTCTTGTTTGTGACATTTGATCAAGTAGTCGTGACTCATGTGAAACGAAGGAACCAGTCCTTCTATAATTCTGTTTCAAACTGGTGGTCTTTTAATATGACTGATTAATGTTTGTAACAAGTCTAAGCTGCAATTCTCAATGAATAAATTAAATAAATACCCGTGTATACATCCACAACAACTACAGAGAAAAAGGGAACCTTTTTGTTCAATTCCATCACAGAAACCAACGACCCTTTGTCCTCTGTCTTTCTATGAAAAAAAGAAAAGACATTTAAAGACAAATGACTGCCTCTGACCTTCTTCACAGGCAGACTGCGAAGGTATTTTGTCCCTCACTTATCAGACAGCCCAGGCTGTAGAGGAGAAAGCTTGTAGTGTGGATTTAAGAAGAATCTGTGAGGTATTTTTTTAGAAATCGGGAACTGAGCCAAACCTCATTCATAGCACAAACCAATAAAACAAAGTTGCGGATTACAGTTATGGCTATATCACAATAAATGAATATAGAATCAATATCATATCAACACCTGCATTTAAATAGTCTCAAAGAGCTGTGATTTTTCTTCAATTGTTTTGCAACAGGGCGGCAAGGTGTCGCAGTGGGTAGCAGAGTGGCCTGCTACCACTCTGCTTCAAGTCCTGGGTGGAGAAGAGGCTCGGAACACTAATCTTTCTGTGTGGAATTTGCATGTTGTCCCCGTGTAAGCATGGGTTTTCTCCAACCCTACAAAAACATGCATGTAAGGTTGACTTGCCCCTACGAAATTGTCCTTGGGAACGAATGTGTGTGTGTATGGTTGTATGTGTGTTGTCCCGCGTCATACTGGCAACCTGTTTGGGTTGCACCCTGCCTCTCACCTTGAATCAGTCGGGATGGGCTCTGGCACCCCATGCAACCCTGTAATGAATGGATGGTTTAGAACCGGCATGGGCAAACTACGGCCCGTGGGCCACATGCGGCCCGCTAAACGGTTTAATCCAGCCCAAAAAAATAAAAAAATAAAAAAACCTTTTAATGTTTTATTTTCCTGTAATTCTAATGTTTCATCACTAGATGGCGCCAAAGATGCAACAACGCTGCTCCCATTAAAGTGTGTGTTTT
This sequence comes from Neostethus bicornis, assembly GCA_902685375.1. Lineage (NCBI taxonomy): Eukaryota > Metazoa > Chordata > Actinopteri > Atheriniformes > Phallostethidae > Neostethus > Neostethus bicornis. The sequence goes on from LR738552.1 coordinate 5,289,194, forward strand.
TGTGATGCGCACGTTGTCAGGATATTTCAAACCTACATTTTAAACATTTTAAAGGGGAGACAACAGCACAGTGGTTAGCGCGTTCGCGCGCAGACCGGAAGGTTGCGGGTTTGCGGCCCACAGAGAGCACGTCTAGGGTCCTTGGAGAAGACACCACCTAACCCCCACTTCTCCCACCATTGGCGCCGTCAAGGGGCAGCCTGCTGCGGTGTAAGGAGTGCAGCACACAAATTTCCCCCGTGAATAGAGTAATTCATTTATTTATTTTAAACCTAGCGCTACGTTTTTTAAATGCTAGGGCATTTGATTTTAATGTTAGCGCGCTAGCTTACGTGCGTGTAGCGGCCTCAGAGACTTTCGATATATAGTGCGCTTGTTTACCAAAGCATGCCATCCATCTGCTCCTGTTCTGGCCCCTTGGTCAAATGTTAGAACCCCATGTGGCCCACAAATCAAAAAGTTTGCACACCCCCGGTTTAGAAGATGACTTACTGACTGTTTTGCAACATTTCATCCAGTTTAGGCGCTTTCTCGCACAGACAAGTCTAAGAACTTTGTTTTGAAGGAATCTTAGGACAAGAAGCGATAGCAACACTTCGCAGGTAGAAGCAGTTAAATCTTCATATTTTGAAAAGGAGACGATCATGATGGACACACATCAGATCAATGAGCCTTTATTACATGTCTTTACAAATCAAAAACACTTTCTAATATTTTAACAATAATAAAAAAGTCAATTTTCAAACTGCAAGATTTATTTACTTCCTGCAGTTTCTGCTGTCTTTGTTCCAGATGGACTTAAACCCGCCTGGATCTACCATCAGCGTGTGATGTAATCCAGCTGAAAGAGCCATGATGCTCTCTGGGTTAAAACTGTGATCCAAAAGCCCACAGTGCTCACTTCGTTTCCCCCAAGACATTTGAAAACTACACATCAGGCTTTGAGGTGTTATCAGCCGAAAACATTTAATCTTCTGGAGTCTTTTTGTCTGTGGTTCCTCCAGTAATGGGGGGTTAGTGGGTTGATGCAGCCTCCACCTAGAATGCGCATCAAGAAAAACTACATGAATATCTCCTTGTTTTGGTAAAGGTGGATTCAAATCTTTAAGGTCAGACAGTAAACCTAATCCTACAAATCGGGACGTTGAGGATGGGATTTAGAAAGAAAAACAGTCGGCGTGTCACCTGGAAACACGTCATCATATAAGAGCTCAGATTTGTTTACATGTCTCCAAAGTGTAACTAGTCGGATTATGATGAATTTGTTATTAGAAACTGCTGTTTACAGGGTGGCCGTAAATAAATCCAGAGCTGCGACCGGATTATTTTGATGCTCAGGCAAGTTTTGTAGAGATGAAAAGTTTTTATTTTGAAGCAGATTAACTAAAAGGAAGACTACTAAGGTGTTGAGACATTAAAAATGTGTTTAAATTTATGTTTACTTTGAGAAAAGTATATGGAACTAAATCAAAGTATAGGAATGTATTACAAAAACCAAACTGTTTAAAGTCAAACATTTATCTAGTTGAATCTTTGTTTACCATAGATTTAGCAGGGTATTTTTAATTCAGTCTTTGAACATCTGAAATACCTGGAGAGCAATGTTCTGCAGAGGGGTACCTCAAAGATAGTCTTAAACAATCCAGCTTTCCCGGAACTGTAAATTTGATAAAGTTGGGATGTGAGCTTTGGTTTTTCTCTTTGGTCTTCTCTTATTACAAAACTTTGTTTAAAAAGCCTTTTAGTTTACAGAATAAAAAACATTCCATGTGGGCCCAGCAACCTGCCGAGGTGCACACCTTTCTTGTCAACTTCCTGCTGTGAACACATGCAGCTCCTCCAAAAAACTTAGCCAGTCTGTAACCACCTTCCTCACTTTTACTTGGCTCCATCTACTAAATAGAGTACCAATGAATTTGGGACTGGCGTTGAGTTGGAGGAAAAATGGTTAGCCAATCAGCCAACAGAAAATACCCTGTGACATCACTTGCAAGCGTCCATTCAAGTCTGTTAGCAATTTGGTATCTTATGTATTTACATTACTCGTATTTAAGACTCTTCTATATTTTTCCTATTGGTTTTTCTTTCGGGGACACAGAGGATCAGTTTTAACCATTTGAAGAAGTCCTTCATAGTGTCTCTCAGCTAAACTCAGAGACTTTGCAAATTGCTGTAGCCGTGGCAACAGAAAAGGATCCAGATTTAAGAATAATTTATGTTCTACCGTGAATGTGTTAATGGAAGCTGGACTGAGTCATCTGGGAACTGAATCGTGAGGATATTTTGCAGCAAGCACGTGCCAGAGGGATGATTAAGACATGGATCCTACAGATGGAGAATCAGGCTTTGACAAGGTTTTCTTTTCTTTTCAGCTTCCATAACCACGTGGGTTGCTTAAGCCATCTGGAAGTTGTCGCTCTGATTCACATTTTGGTCATCATACAAAAAAAAAAAAAAAATTTGTAAATTAATTTAATGTGAAATTTCAACCATTCATAATCTTTTATTCTGTCATGTTATTTTGTATGTAGATTTTAATGTCTAAAAATGTTTTAAATTCAAATCTTCTTTCTGGTTAATCCTAGCATGCAAATCAAAATTAAAACACTGGGGTGATACCATATTTTTTGCTATCAATCCCAAACCATGTAAACATGAGCAGGAATCGCAGAGTCGACACAAAGACAGATTCTTTGTCGACAAAGACAAATGAGAATAATAGTTCCATGTAGGTCATGGATAATTTTATATGTGTTAGATTTCCACTATGGATTAAATATTTATTTATTTATTTTTTTTTACAAATACTGCATATTAAACTGCAAACACATGGAATAGATCAGTCCAATGATGAGCCCGAAGTGGCCAATAGCTTTTTTGTTTGGTTTGTGGGTATAAGTCAAACAATTCGTGCAACAAGGCAACATGAAAATACTAGAGGGTGGGAATTAAATGAGCATTAATGACAGTAAACAGGAACTAGAAATGATAAGACTCATAATACCCAGTTGGTATAGTGATTACAGTTTATTCAAAATGCTGCTGCTGGAGTCCTAACAAGAACTAGAAAATATGATCACATTAGTCCTGTGCTCAAGTCTCTGCACTGGCTTCCTGTGGCTCAGAGAACAGACTTTAAAGCTGCTCTGCTTGTGTTTAAGTCTCTCCATGGTCTAGCACCAAAGTACATCTGTGATATGTTAGTACCTTATGAACCATCTAGAAATCTGAGGACCTCTGGGACCGGCCTCCTGCTGGTGCCTAGAGTCAGGACTAAACATGAACCATCTAGAACTCTGAGGACCTCTGGGACCGGCCTCCTGCTGGTGCCTAGAGTCAGGACTAAACATGAACCATCTAGAACTCTGAGGACCTCTGAGGACCTCTGGGACCGGTCTCCTGATGGTGCCTAGAGTTAGGACTAAACATGAACCGTCTAGAACTCTGAGGACCTCTGGGACCGGTCTCCTGATGGTGCCTAGAGTTAGGACTAAACATGAACCATCTAGAACTCTGAGGACCTCTGTGACCGGCCTCCTGCCGGTGCCTAGAGTCAGGACTAAACCATCTAGAACTCTGAGGACCTCTGGGACCGGCCTCCTGCTGGTGCCTAGAGTCAGGACTAAACATGAACCATCTAGAACTCTGAGGACCCCCAGGGCCGGTCTCCTGCTGGTGACTAGAGTCAGGACTAAACATGAAGAAGCTGCATTTCAATTTTATGCTGCAAAAGTCTGGAACAAACTTCCTGAGGCCGTGAGATAGGCCTCTACTGTGACCATGTTTAAATCTAGAATGAAAACACTTCTGTTTAACTGTGCTTTTGATTAATTACTCTTTTTATCTGTTTTAATTATTTTATTTACCTATATATCAAACTTTTTAATTTTATGTTTTGTGTTTCAAATGCATTTTTTCTTCTTGTGAAGCACATTGAATTACATTTTGTATGAATTGTGCTACACAAATAAACGTGCCTTGCCTTGATTATTCTAGATACAGAAATGAAACACTGAGGAACGCAATTTACCATTCAATGAGTGAAGATTTTAAGGAAAAAAAACAATATATAGATAAGTTTGCTTGCCAGGTAAAGTAGGCAACTCCAGTTGTGTTAGGTTTGAAGCCGACTTCATCATTCCAGTGGTGGTACTCTGCTGAATCCATCACACAACACTTCACACACCTCCTGAGGCAAATCACAGGCTGTGCTCAGTTCCAGACAGAGGAGGTAATTGACAAACCGTCTGCTCTTTTCAACCAGCCAACAACTCTCACTTGTATGTGATTCATCTAATATTTAACTGACCTCCTGCACATACGTCGCTCCATATTGCTCAACTCTCCATCTTCTTTGGACGTTTTAACCATATCTTATGGTAAAAGGAAGACGGGGAAGGTCAAAACAAAACATCTCTACATGCATCTGACCCCAAGTCTGCATGAACACCGGCATTAATCAAAGATGACAGATGAAGAGACATGATCAGAATTTAAAAAAGCAATGTAAAATGTTAGGAGAAAATAAAAAAAAATGATTTCGAACTGAGTTATTTTGAAGATCTCAAAACTGTAGTATTCCGTCGTCTTCTGCTTATCTGGGGCTTGGTTGTGGAGACAGCAACAGCCTCAGATGGAAAGCCCAGGCCTCTCTCTCCCCGGCTGCATCCTCCAGCTCACCTGGAAGGACCCAGAGTCGTTTCCCAGCCAGCTGTGGGACAGTCTCTCCAGCGGGTCCAGGATCTGCCTCTTGGTCTCCTCCTGTGCGATGTGCCCAAAACACCTCACCAGCAAGGCGATCGGGGGGCATCCTGACCAGATGCCCGAACCACCCCATCTGGCTCTTCTCGACCTGGAGGAGTAGTGGCTCGACACCGGGCTCCTCCTGGATGGTAGAGCTCCTCACCTGATCTCTGAGTGAGAGCCCAGCCACCCTGCGGAGGAAGCTCATTTCGGCCGCAATGTATCTGTGATCTTGTTCTTTCGGTCACCACCACAGCTGGAGACCATAGGTGAGGGTGGGAACGTAGATCGACTTGTAAATCAAGAGCTTTGCTTTTCGGCTCAGGTCTCTTTACTACGGCGGACCGATGCAGCGTCCTAGTTATTGCTGATGCCGCACCGATCCGGCTGTTGATCTCCCGCTCCATCCTTCCCCCAATTGTGAACAAGACCCCGAGATACTTTAAACTCCTCCACTTGGGGCAGGACGCTGTCCCTGACCTGCGGGGGGCATTCCACCCTTTACCAGGCAATCTCAAAACCAATCACTAATTATTAATAATTGCTAAAGCTTGACTTTTAAATGTAAAACGGAATTAATTTAAAACATGTGTATATTACAACCAATAATTATGAAAAAAAAAACTCCTAAAAATATTCTTAGGCCATTGCTGCTTTATTTCCTCCCTATAAAAGGCTCTGAAAATTTAATATAAATAAAGATAGCAAGAAAATAAACTGTATATTTCAGATGGCGGCAAGGTGTCCTCAAAAATGTTATTTTTAAAGCTGACACTTAAGGAAGGAACATATTTTTCAAGAGATTCTCTAAAACTTCCTTGTCCTTCAAGTTTGTGCTTTTAATGTCACTGTGACCAGACTGCTTGATGGTACACACAGAAACACTCCATTCTAAATATGCCAGCTATTTCAGGGTTTGAAAATGTCTATTACGAATATTAACCCACGATGACCTCCATCATAACATGAAAATTTACTCCATAGCACACATTCACCTTCCTGTCCACTCATTACACTAACAAAAAATCCCAATTACCATAAGAATGTCAGGAGTCTGAAAACTAAACAGGCAGAATGTGGTCGATCAGATTCAGCTAGAACGAGTTTTAAAAATGTAATCTTAATATTATTAATTTTCTTAGTAATTTCAAGTATCATTCCTTCTAACACAAACTTTGTTTTGGCAGAATCACATTACATTCAAGTAAAAGCATGCAAAAATTTTTGTATGTGTTCAAATGTACTCGGCTTAGAAGTTCAAAATAAGAAATGGCAACATAATTGAATTGAAAATACTCTATTTATCCCCAAAGGAAAATTTGAGTGCTGCAGTGCTACAACAAATAATGCAATTTAATGTTTGCCCCAATTAATGCTACAATTTAAATACTGTAATTTTATGACCATAAGGCGCACATAAAAGTTTGAAATTTTCTTCAAAATGAGCGGTGCGTTCTATTGTGCAGTGCGCCCTATGTGATTTGCGGAAGTATTAGAGAACCACGAGGTGGACGCAGTTGAGAACTTGAAAACATTAAAGGTGGAAGTGTGGGCGTGGAATGTGTTTGAAAGAACAGGTTTGTGCTTTATGCAGAACATTGCTGTTTTAAAGGTCCCCTATTATGCTTTTTTTCCCTTATTTTATCCTGTGCTATGTATCTGATATGCATAATTTTACATTCCGCCACAATCTCAACACAATAGTTTTTAAATACTACCCTGTTTAGGAGCGCAGTTTCAGACCCGGAAGTCAAAACAGCTTGTTTCAGTCTTTTTTTATTTTTTTTTTCCCGGGACCCGCCCCGTTGGTTGCGATTGGTTGTCATTCATTGTGATTTCCCTACCCACCCAGCACAGCGTGGAGCGGGAGGGGCGAGGTGTGCTTCACAGTAGAGTGAAGCACGGAAATGGGTGGATATCAGGGTGGAGAGCAGGTAGAAGTGGGGGAGGGTGTTTGAGCTGCAGGGGGCTGAACAAAAAACAGATGTACGTCACTATGTTACACCAGTCGTTAGAGGTTTGGAGAACACGCCCCTTACTTTGACTTTAAATATCTCAAAATAGCATGAATCACAATAAAACACACTTTGGGGGATTGTTTGGGGTAGTACTAAGTAAAATAAAAGGTTAAAACCTCATAAAAGTCAGTTTTGCATAATAGGGGACCTTTAACAACACTGAAAATGGAAAAGAGCAAGCTTATGAAGCTCAGTTTATACTGATGGCAATCAGCTATGTGGAGGAACATGGGAATCGAGCCGCCGCAACAAAATTTAGAATTAACGAGTCGATGGTTCGTAAGTGGAGGAAGCTGGAAAATGAGCTGCAACAGGTGACGAAGACGCAATTGAGTTTCAGTGGAAATTCTGGCGAGGTGGCCAGAGATGGAGGAAAGACTCCAGCAGTGGATCATCGAGCAAAGAACGACTGGGAATAATGTTTCCACTGTCACTATTCGGACTGCACTGTTTAATACGGTGCGCCTTATGGTCGTAAAAATACGATAACAATAATGGAAAAAAAGTAGAAAAGCCAGATCCCTCAGTGACACAACCGAATGCCTTTTCCAGGTCCGTATATCACATCAACTGGTTGGGCAAACTTCCAGGATGCCTGTATGATACATTAGAAACATTTGCCCAAATTTTAGATGATGAAGTTTACCTACTACATGCTGACATTTTTCTTGTTCTTTGTTTCTCTACACTCTTTTTTGGGGGTGAGGCATTAGCCCAGTGTTAGAATGTTTGCCCTTGGACCAGAAGTTCTCCGGAAGTTCGCAAGATCGAATCCCTCTGAGCTCATGTCTAGGTGTCCTTGGGGAAGACACCTAACCCCCGGTTCTCCAATCATTGGCGCCGTTGTGGCAGCCTGCTGCGGTGTAATGCAGCACACAAATTTTCCAGTTGTGGGTTGAATAAAATATACTTCTTCTTCATTAGTCTCCGTTAAATTTGTAGTTCCATAAAGTACACTGATGTTCGAGAGTCCTGAATGACTCTTCACTGAAACACTTACTTTATCTTTTGCAAAATTTAAACAGAGCCATTTAAAAACAAGCTAACAAGCGGGAAAATGGAAAAACAAAGATTCGTTGATAAAATCCTGGTATCTTTAATACCAAATCTGTTTTTTTAATCAACACCCATCTCTCTCAAATTGAACTGTGATTGTAGCTCAAAGGGTTTCTTAAACATCTGGGGCCCATATCTGTGCGTACGCTGACTTCCACACAAGTCGAGTGATTTTTGAAAGTGGCAGAGTTTTGCGTAACTTTAGGGCAACTTAGGAGCTGCCGAATGCAAATTGTAAGACGTGGGGAAAAGATGACACTTGTGGTCAAAAGCTGAAGTGAACTGAAGACAGTGAAATGAAGTGTTAAGAGCAGCGTGGAAACAATTAAAAAACACACATAAATGCCTGTCCAAATAAAAACTGACTGCATTAAAGAAAAGATGATTGAAATAAATGCACATTGTCGAATCACCACATTTTAACTAATTTTGAAACCATGTGCACCTTTTTTCTAAGCAATGGAATTCAGTATATAATTCAGTACAAGGTCTGCCTCCTCACCCATCAGTGCATACACGGCACTGCACCTGTTTATCTCCAAGAACTCCTAACCCTCCACACCACTGTCCGAGACCTGCGCTCCTCCTCCTTCTCCTACTGCCTGCACCAACCAAGGACCAAACTCTCCACTATGGGGGACAGGGCCTTGCAGGGAGCTGCTCCACGGCTCTGGAACACTCTTCCCGAGAGCTTGAGGGCTACACAGAGTGTTGAGGTTTTTAAGAAAAGACTGAAGACATTTTTATTTCTAAAGGCTTTTCAACAAAGTTTTTAGTGTTGTTTTTTGTGGTTTTATTTAATTTTGCTGTTTGTTGTTCCTTTTGGTCATTGTAGCACTTTGAGATCTCCATTGGAGATAGAAAGTGTGTTAAAAATAATTTTTTTATTAAAATTTGTATATTTTACATCCTAAACATCAAGATAAATATTATTGATATTAATACCATTAAAAGTGAGTGGATGCCTTACAGGGTGTTAGTTTAGCTAAGCTATTCAAGTGTTGTGGAACACTTTCCATAATGATCTCGTTCTAGTGGAGTTGTAACAAAAAACCCTCTGAAAATCTTGTGTGTGGGAATATTTTTTCAAGTATCGCTTTCAGCCTGCCCTGCTTTTCATGCTACAGACAGTCAGATAATACGCCAATAAGATCGTTCACAGCACAAAACAAAACAAACTAAGGGAAGCCAAAGAACTCACTTATGTACTAGCAAAACAATGTCCTTCAGACGAAGAAAGAGGAAAAAAAACTTAACTTATGCTCTAGAAAAAAAATTAAAACACATCTCAGAAGAAATAGCACTGGCTCACTTGCTCTCTTATCAGAGGCTGCCAGATGCCAGCCCACAACACCATCCCACACACAGCCTGAAGGTGCACCGCAACATGATGCCACTGCAGCGGCGAAGGGGTGGGGGCGCGTAATGGAGAGATACAGTAAAGAGAGGGGTAGGAAGAGGAAGAAAAGGATGTATAGCCTCGGAACATTTAGAAGGAAAAGTGGATCACCATGCGGAGGAGGGATGAGTGGAACATGGGGAAAAAGTAAAGTCGGAGACCGATATCTCTTCCCCTTCTCCTACTGTGCCTGAGAGGGTTTAGACCAAAGAAGAGCAAGATGCAACTTTAGATGTCCTCTGACAGTTTGATGTGCTACTGAGAAAAAAGAGAAAGAAGTAGCTCAGAAATGTTCTCTTTGTAGTTTTCTGGCAACACTAAAAAATGATGCAAATCACTTTGGAATAAAAAGCTCCATCCGTCAGACTTAGTACGAGTTCAACATGTAGAAAAGTCCCACATGTTCATGCTAGAAATGGATGATTTGTTATTGTTTACTATCTATCGTCAAAACCATTTTCTGCAGAAAGAATTTATCACATCACAATAAAAACAATAAAAATCTTTTTGATGAAGTTTTAAATGTGCAACACCGTCATATTCCAAAACCAGCGGAAAATTGACAACAATGGCAGATCAGTTGCACCGTGCTGAGAAGAACTCAGTTAAGGTTTCGTTAACTTGTTGACATTGTTTGTTTTTGGTGATAGTATTTATTGCAAAAAAATTTAGGCTGAATAGCCCACTTTCAAAGTGACAGCACTACTCTCAAGAGCAAGTACTGCTGGGTGCAAAACCAGTACATGTTTAATTAAAAGGGAAAAATGATTGGAATCGCTGCAGCATCAGCAATAACTAGGACGCTGCATCAGTCCGTCGTGGTAAAGAGAGAGCTGAGCCGAAAAGCAAAGCTCTCGATTTACAAGTCGATCTACGTTCCCACCCTAACCTATGGTCACCAGCTGTGGGTGGTGACCGAAAGAATGAGATCGCGAATACAAGCGGCCGAAATGAGCTTCCTCCGCAGGGTGGCTGGACTCTCACTCAGAGATTGGGTTAGGAGCTCTGCCATCCGGGAGGAGCTCGGTGTCGAGCCGCTCCTCCTCCAAGTCGAGAGGAGCCAGATGGGGTAGTTCGGGCATCTGGTCAGGATGCCCCCCGAGCGCGTAGCTGATGAGGTGTTTTGGGCACATCCCACCGAGAGGACACCGAGAGGCAGACCCTGGACCCGCTGGAGAGATTATGTCTCACAGCTGGCCGGGGAACGACTCTGGATCGTTCCGGGTGAGCTGGAGGATGCAGCTGGTGTGAGAGAAGCTTCCCGTCTGAGGCTGTTGCCCTCGCGACCCAGCCCCGGATGAACGGAAGACGACGCAACGGAACGGGAAAAATTAAAATAATGCCTGGGAAACAAAATACCTGCTATATGAAAGTGCGTGTTACATCCAATGTTCCTTCTAATTTTTTATGTGTCTGAGCAAACACACAAACTTCCTGAGCAGAGGGGGGGGGCAAACCTTTTATTCTTTGTGACATCAGCAGCAGTGACGAGACAAACTCTGAAGCAGCAGTTTGAAGCAATTTGTTTCAGAAAGAAAGAAGAATGAGATATTCTTCATTGTGCTGTTTCCTTTTCCCATCTTCAGTTTAAATTGAGTTTTATTTTGTGTGCCGTTTCAGCTTTTCTAGTGCGCTATTAATCTGCGAGCAGTGTGCGACTGCACAGGCGCGCAGTTTAGAGTGTACATTGGTTACATCCAAAAGCCCTGTGCACATCTGTAACTGTGCTTTTGTCTCTTCTGAGGGTAATCTGTCTGACAAGGCCCTTCATGTTTGCCATTGGCTGCCCACTGATTACCTAATCACCTTCCTCCAATGAGCTCTCGAAAAAGCATGCACACCTGAGGGCTTACGCTCTTCCTGCTCTCTCTGGTAAGGTTTCTGATCTTTGTGTCTGCCATACTGAAGGTGACAACCAGCAGCAGGTACTGTATGTAGTGGACAGGGTTAATCTGGGCCACCCACTGTGCTTTGGAGAAGTCTTTTTTTTGTTTAGACTAATTGAGTAGGCTTTTCCCCCTCTGTTTTTATAAGATTAACCATTAGTATAAACCTTATGTTATATTCGGTTCTTTTTTTTTGGGGACAACCTAATGTGCTTTTTCTTTGCCATACACGCAGGCATTTGCTCTTGTGTAAATAAATCCTTCTTTTGTTCAAATGTTTCTTCTGTCTTTTAGAGTTATGTTGAGCCTTTCTGGGAGCTGCCGCAGGACTTTTTGTGCTTTATTGTGATATTTTAGTTATCATACCAAATATATAAAAATTTTTAGATTTTTTTTTTTGTCTTTGTCCTATGTGCCTTGTTGCCCAGTCCTTGGATTGATCGTTTCTTTCATGCCGTGGAAATAGTCTGACCTCATAGCAGTGGGGTTTGATTGCTTCATGGTGGGCGGGTACTTCTTTGATTTAACCAATTATTCCGTTTGGATTCATACTGGACACGACAATAGAATGCACCTGAATTTGGAAAACAAAGCACAAAAGCAAACTTTTTCCCATCGGCAGCACAGCAACCATTGTTGTTTTTGGCAGCCTTCTAAGTTTTCGTTTTAGTCTTCGTCTTTGGACGAATATTAGTTTAAGCTTTAGTCACGTTTTTGTCATCTCTTTATATTTTTGTTTTAGTCACGTTTTAGTCAACAAAAACCCAAAAGAGTTTTTGTCTAGTTTTCGTCAGGGACGATTTTGAACGTTTTTAGACTAGTTTTAGTGTAAAAAAAATTCTTACTTTAACAATCATGGCTTTATTACTGAGAATGATGCAGGTTATTATTATTATTTTTTTTTTAAACTCTGCTGAGTTTTAACTTGCGCAAAAACAGCAAACATAGAAAACAATGTAAAATAAATAGAAATTTTTTAGTGAATGAGGAACGTTGTAACTTATGCATATTTAAAAATGACACCTCTTAATAACCCTGTAAACAAAGTAAACACTCCATTGTGTCTTTAAAGCAGTCGTTAGCGCAACCAAGCTAGCTAAGGAAGTTAGCAGCGCCAACAAGCTAGCATTAGCTTGAAGTTAGCATGCTGTTTGCACAAAATATGTGGAAAACTTTAAGTTTCTGACCACCAAGCTCCATTGCTGCTGTTTTCACCATGGTTTGTGACCTCCTCATGGCTGGAGGTGTGTTGTGTAGACGGTGTGAACGTGCAGCGAGGTGTGTTGTGTAGACGGTGTGAACGTGCAGCATTGTGGGGGGCATGCCGCCGTGAGAGACAGATGCAGTAGCTGTGTTTTTTTCTTTTCACAGACAGAAATGTGAAAGTCTGACGCCTATTTCGTTACATTTTCGTCTCGCCAACAGAAACTTGCAAACGTCTCGTCACATTTTCGTCACCAAAATTTCGCATTTATTTCGTTACCGTTACGTCATCGTCATAAAAAAATGCTTCGTCAACAAAATCATTTTGTTTTCGTCATCGTCGACGAAAACAACACTAAAGCAACCACATCTTTTAGTTCTCAATCTGGCATACCATTGTCATAACGAACTGAATAGCATTGTTGATCTCATTTATTCCAACTGTAAAACTACAAACATGGCAGATGAAGGCTTGTGTTCATATCACGGTGTTCACTGACTGGGCAGGACGTTGCAAGCTGATGCTTACCATACCTGATGCGGTTGTTGCAATTAATCAAAATGTAAAACCTTCTCGCTTTGGATGGAAGCTTTTAGAAGACAAAGAACATTTTACTAGAGTGAGTTGTGACAGCCTGATGCCGTTTCTGATTAGAACAGATCAGCCTGAAAATTCAATTTTGCTCCACTTTCTCTTGCCACGCTAATAGAAAGATCTGTGGTTGCATTTAGATGCCGATGTACACGCGTAACAGCCCTACACAACCTTAATTTCTTTGTTGTTTCAATGCGAAAAACAACCTGACTTTTCCCACAAGCATGCAGCCCACTTGATTTTGAGGTGAATCTAGCAGAAAAAAACTTAACATTAGCAGTAAATTTCCGTTCCGTTCCGTCATCTTCCGCTTGTTCCGGGGTCGGGTCGCGGGGGCAACAGCCTCAAACGGGTAGCCCAGGCCTCTCTCTCCCCGGCTGCATCCTCTAGCTCACCCGGAAGGATCCCAAGTCGTTCCCCGGCCAGCTGTGAGACATAGTCTCTCCAGCGGGTCCGGGGTCTGCCCGTTGGTCTCCTCCCGGTGGGACGTGCCCGAAACACCTCGCCTGCGAGGAGCTCGGGGGGCATCCTGACAGGATGCCTGAACCACCCCATCTGGCTCCTCTCGACCTGGAGGAGTAGCGGCTCGACACCGAGCTCCTCCCGGATGGCAGAGCTCCTCACCCGATCTCTGAGTGAGAGCCCAGCCACCCTGCGGAGGAAGCTCATTTCGGCCGCTTGTACCCGCAATCTCATTCTTTCTGTCACCACCCACAGCTGGTGACCATAGGTGAGGGTCGGAACGTAGATCGACTTCTAAATCGAGAGCTTTGCTTTTCGGCTCAGCTCTCTCTTTACCACGACGGACCGATGCAGCGTCCTAGTTATTGCTGATGCCGCACCGATCCGCCTGTCGATCTCCCCCTCCATCTTTCCCCCACTTGTGAATAAGACCCAGAGATACTTAAACTCCTCCACTTGGGGCAGGACCCTGTCCCTGACCCGCAGGGGGCATTCCACCCTTTTCCGGGCGAGGACCATGGTCTCGGATTTGGAGGCGCTAATTCCCATCCCGGCTGCTTCACACTCGGCAGCAAATTGATCCAAATTGAAAGCAGTAAATTTATTCAACCCAATTCAAAATCTTCTAAAACTGACAGCTTTCTCTCACAGCTGTTTTTTTTATTTTAACTTATTCTAGCTCTGCAGCTTCAACCAATAGAAATACTTGTTGCCAAAACTAGGAGCTTGGGGTGACAGGCTTTGGTCCAATCGCTTTTGTTTGATTGGCTGATGTTTTAAACATGCCACAGAGTCCACAGCTTATTAATTTACTTTTTCTTTTATACATTCTTCTATAAGCACGAGTCCAATTAGTGAAGGTAAACTTTGATTTTATAAAACACTATTTTAGAAAAAACTTTCAGAACTCCTTTAATAAATCTAATTCTGGTTTACAGGAAGGTTTTGTGTCACTACCACTTCAAAGTGATTAAAAGGTCACGGTTATCTGTTTAACCCGCTGTTCTTCGTGCTTCAGGTCACACTTTAAGCTCATTGGATCAGCAGCTTTCAAATGTTCCACTATCCAGATTTGTAACCCTGGCGATTTGTGTTTGTTCAGTTGGAGCATTAACAGTCTGAAGCAGATAAAACTAAAACTCTTGTCCGCCACTGGAAGAGCCAAATCAAACATTTCAGCTTAAATTTCAAAGATTTGTTTCCAAGAAATATGAACAAAGCTTGGAAAGTGATTCTGATCATGTTTTCAAAGTCATTAAACTTTTAAAATATAGAAAATAAAATTTCTTGTTACAATGATGTAAAAAAAACTGTTCCATTGCCTCAAAGTTTTTGTTATAAAAATGCACATATAAATACTAAAATATTCAAAAGTCTGTCCTTAAAACAACTCTCAAAATGAAATATTGATTCTTAACTTCAGAGGTGCCTGCGTCTAGTTCTCAACAACTGAAATCTTGTAATTTCTAAATGCCACTCGTCTCCAACACTAAATCTAATGGTTAAAATCCCTCATGTACATTTCATTCAGCTGTACAGAAGGCCTGGCAGCCTGCCATGCCCTGGATCCCAGGATGTGTTGGAAAAAGGTTGAATGAATAAGTTGTAGGAGTAGTTGCTCTGCAGGACCGAACACCTCTGCTGTAGACATTTGGGGTGAATGTTTTGTGTCTTGGATCAGAGAGGTTGGACTGAGCTGGATACAAAAATGGTGAAAAACAAAATTTTTTATTCAGAACAAAACTCTGTTCAGAAAAACTCTGAAACTAACAAGAATAAGGTGTCGAACAATATGTTTCTGCCTGCCCAGATTGTAAACAATACTAACAACAAATGTTTTTTGACTTCAATCTTCATGACCTTCAGCTTTGTTTTGTATTGTCCTGAAAGCCTGGTTCAGTTTATTTATAGCTAATACTGAGTAACTGTGGGCAGTTTCATTAAAATCCTTTTGTCAGTTTGAGAGATAACAATAATGTTAGACACACGAACAAATAGATGCGTCCATCTACATGAACAGGTGGAGTTCTTCATGCCTTCTTCACATTGTGCAGGCATAAAAAAAATACCTGCCAAATTATGGACAAAGTGGAGAAACATGTGGTAATAATAATAATAATAATAATAATGTATTTTATTTATAATGCACTCTATACTTGAAATCAAGTCTCAGAGTGCTACATGGATTAAAACATTAAAACTTAAAACAATTAAAACAGTACAGTATAATAAAAACAAACATACAATGCAAACAAATTTAAAAATGATAAGCTTTTTTAAAAAGGTGGGTTTTTAGTCCTTACATTTTAAACACTCAGAAAAAGTTAGAGCTGATTAGAAAAGGTCGTTCTGACTTCTAAATATGCTGCATTTACCATTTGAAACTTTAAAAATTAAAGACACAGCATGGATGACTTGCTTCTTTTCATCTTTTTGTAGCACTTTTCTTGTAAAGCGTTTATTTTCTTGGACAAAAAAAAGCATAAAAAAGTTCTCAAAACTAATTTGAACTCTCATTCCATAGAAACTCTGCCATCATCGCAATAATTCACAATGAGTTTCTCGTTTCACCTCAGTAATATCACCAAATCAATTTAATTATGTATTTGTTCTTTCTAAATTCAATATGTGCATTTTAATTAACTGCAATAGAGTTTCCAAATCACCCCGAAAGCTGGCTTATTCTCATTACTGTGGATTTTTTTTTCTTTCTCTCTCGTGCCACTAAAAGCAGATCTTTCAGCCCCGAAGCACCTCGGTTGTGGAACCAGATCCTAATCTCCTTATAGGATGTGTGTGAGGAAATACTAAACTTTCTCCATGTGTGGGCATATGGCAAGAGGAAATAGTGGCTTAAAGTTTGTGTAATTACTCGTTTTATTAACTAACGGAAAATTAACTAACCCTAGTTTTAGAAGAAATGGCTCCCAAAATAGAGAAGCTTAGATTTTCTTTTCTGCATTAACTAAAAAAAACAGCAGAAACAATCACGTAAATGAGGTGGGAATAAGAAAGGGAAACAATGTGAGCCACCAATGTGTGAATCTATTCCAATAACGAGAAACAATCAAGTACAATCACAAATTTAACAACTTTGTGTAACACATATCATTAAATTTACAGCCATCTTCAAACTCCTCAACTAACACAGGGACAGGGGTTGCCAAAGTCTATTCCTTCTAATTTGTAGGCAGGGTACACCATGGACAAATCACCAGCCTATCACAGAGCAACTTAGAGATAGACACTCCCTCTTCCTTTACAGGATGTGTCCAGGACATCCTGCTTTTCGTTGAGTCCCTGTCTCACCTCATTTTTCTGGAAAGATAACCTGTCTCATTCATTGAGTTGTTAGATATAGATAGGCTCATTTCTATTCCAGTCCTGGAGACATTCCCTCTGTCCCAGCGAGGGATCTCTCCTTCAACCGGGTCTCCATGAGGTTTTTTCTTGTAAATGTGATTTTTTTTTTTAGGAGAAACGACTAGGAACTAGTGGACTACAGAAAGTCCCTTTAGCAATTTGATACAGTAATAGTGGTTTGAAGAAAAGCTCATGTACCAATTTGCAATGCAGAATTTACCCAACATGCACATCTCTAAGTCATCAAACCACACTAATCTGCTATTGCAGAGAAAACAAAACAAACACCAACAAGTGCAACCAACCCGGTCAGTCTACAGACTGAAGGCGACAGATACGGTCTGTGGTGATTAGTCTCCATCTGAATTGTGGAAACACTCATGCAAGTAAAATGTGTGCATTTATGCAGAAGACCATGTCCATATGGGGAAGTGCTATATAATTCATATAGCAGGTGTTAAACAGCTTAAGCTGCCTGAATGAGACACACGCAGCTTTGAAATAGGGCCTATCATATACTGTAAATTGTGCCTGCATGTTTGCAAAATGGCTGACAGGCAGAAGTCATTGTAGTGAAATATATCCCTGAACATGGGTGCGTTGTGCAAAGGGGATGAAGGGCGTGAAAGCAATCAGCAGGGTGTGAGCCCTGCTTTTTGACAAACAGTAACATGTCAGATGTGAGCAGAATGCGCAATGTTTGAAATGTGTTTCAAAGATGACAGTGAAGAAAAAATTATAAAGGTTCAGATCAAATCAAAATAATCCTCACGTGATTGAGTCTGCCAAAACTCCCGCAACAATAACAGGATTAACTTTTGTTTCCTGCTCAATACGTGATGTGCTTTCAAAGCCTGATTAGGTTCCCTTGTAATTAGATCCAGGAATAATAGAAGATAATGAAAGAACAGAAAGTAACGTATGATTAAAGCAGCCAGCGATTTTTGCAGACACCTAATGTTCTTTGATGTGAGATGCACTTTTGCTGCATAATCTGAAGAAATAAACACCCAATCAAAAAGCAGATGCTGCTGGCTTTCTTTGTCATACAACTCGGCTGAAAACTGGAAAAAGATCTCTAATCAGCAAAGGCTTATACGACAAAGACAGCTGCTAATTTATGGTGCTCAGTGGACCTCTTCAGTGCATGTTGCAACCATTGAAGCAGGATACACAAGAATAGTTTGGATTTATGGTCACTGATCTATTCAACTTACCAAAGGTCTCAAATTCAACTAAAACAATAGTCACTATTGGAAACAAACACAAACAATGCCACTAAGATGCTAAATAAACAATGTGAAACAACATGCTCTCTAGCGAGCGCACAAGGTTGTGCTCATTCTCCAAACTTGTGCTTTACCCAATTTGCATATAAACATATGGCATGTGTGACGTGTTCATTTTAAAAAATTCAAAGTCTGTTTTACTGCTAGCAAACAGTCACTTTCTAACTTTACAAACCTTTTCCAACCAGCTAACATCTAGCGCAAACTATTGAAACAGAATTTATTTTCTATATTTCTACATGCTATTAGTCTATCCATTGTCAGGAACCCTCATCTACCGCAAGAGGGAGCCCTGGACCTTCCTCATCACCCTGATTAGGGACGCCTGAGATTGATTTCTGACAGTGGTGGAACGTAACGAAGTAAATGTACTTCTCTGAGTACAGTACTTTGTTACTGTACTTAAGTAGAAAAATTGTGTGTCTGTACTTTACTTAAGTAAAATTTAAGACCGGTACTTTTACTTTACTACATTTTTAGAGCAAATATCTGTACTTTTACTTCGCTACTTTTTAAAAGTGTGTTTTACATTTTTAGTTACATTTTTGTTCAGGAATTTGAAAAATACGCAGGGATTTTTTGGCGCGTCTTGAAGCCGCATCGCCAAAATCAAAAGAACCAGTTGATCAGGAGAAGAAGTCATGAATCGAGAAACATTTTCCGCATTCATTCAGCGCCAAAAACCTAACATCAAATGTAGTACAAATTAAAAAGAGTCAGAAGATCATTGTTCGTTGTGTTTACTTCTAAATAAAAAGTTGAGCCATCATTACACAGAGCAGGGGCGGATCTAGAATTTTCCAAAGGGGGTAGGGGCTTTGACAAAGCCAATATATAGTGACTGGGGGCCTCCCCCCCAAAACATTTTAAAAAATAAGTGTCATTTTCCTCCATTTTGGCGGCCCATTCACTGGCCCTTCTAGGGTATTGCTTGACTTCTCCCCTTTCCTTTTATTTTATTTTTTTTTTTTTGTGGACCAAAATCGTCGGGAGAGGGGGGGTCACGCCCCTGCAGAGTATTTATCCTGGTTACCATGGTAACACCCTATAGCTGCTATAGGGTGTTACCATGGTGTTTTTTTTGTGCTATAGTATAGCACAAAAAAAACACCATTTGAATTATGGTCGAATACTTTTACTTTTTACTTAAAAAGTACAATTTCCACCAACTACTTTTGTACTTTTACTTAAGTAGATTTTTTTATTGGTACTTTTACTTTTACTTAAGTAAATTTTTTGCCTAATTATCTGTACTTTTACTTAAATACAAAAAGTGAGTACTTCATCCACCACTGATTTCTGATTTTTCAATTCAATTTTTTCAATTCAATTTTATTTGTATAGCCCAAAATCACAGAATGTCCGTCTCAATGGACTTCACAAGAAAAAGAGGAATGTATTAACACAAATACACAACAAGAAAAATAACTAACAAATGCTATCTAAACAAGACTAGCACATTAAAACACTTAGACTCTCCTTCTCGGTGAGGAAAAACTCCTAAAAAACCCATCAGTGGGGAAAAATAAGAAACCTCATGGGGATCCACGTGAAAGAGAGATCCCTCCCCCGGGATGAGCAAACAATGTGTCACAGATTATTGTTTAAATATTAGCTTATTCTAATCTACAGCTAAATATCTAAAGAAGTCAATAGATGTTCTTCATCCTGATGGAAACAAGGGGGACTCCTCAGCCCGGAGATGTCCATTTAAGGGCAATCACCCCAGACTTCCACGTTGGGTCATTTCCATTCCTTCATGGCAGGCCTTCCTGGTTGCCTGACCATGATTGAACTTTGTTATTATTTGAACTTTTGAATTCTGAGTTAATCATGTGTCCTTTGCTTTACAGACTTACCCAAATTGTCCTGCAATTGGGCCCTCCTCCTTCCACCTGCATTCCAAACCCTAACATCCATAAGAGTCTGCCTACTGGTCTGATTATTGGTCTTCAAATAGTTATTCAAAGTACTTCAAAGCAATAAAAACAAAGTAACAATAATAAAGAATTAAGTCACGCATGTAACAGTAAAATCAAAGTTTAAATATGTAGCAAAAGATGTCTAAAATTAAACTGTGACAGAAGTGTAAAGATTAAAAGCTTTCAGTTATCATATGCAAAGCTAAAGAATATGGTTTTTAGTCCGGACTTAAACATTATCAGAGGATAGACCCATCCCACATTATTAGGAAGACCACTCATGATTTCAGCTGCACAGTATTGGAATGTTGTTTCCCCAAGTTTACTGCTTACTCTGGGCACTAAAAACACTTCTTTCAAAGAGTTCATATGAGACTGGTCCTGAGCCATGAAGGTGCTTGTTCACAAGCAGAGTTTTAAAGTAAGGAAACCAGTCCAGAGACCTGACGGCAGGATTAATGAGATTGTAGTTCCTGGTTTTAGTTAGGACATAAGGATCAGCTCTATGGAAATGCTGCTGCTGTTTAAGAGCCCGCTGATAGAATTCACTGAGCAGACGGGTGCAGTAGTTTCCACACTGGAAAACTCGGTTAAAAAAAATTAAAGGATTATCTGGTACAGGTAATCAAACTTATTAGTAGTTTTGTCGTGGTGTGGAAGGGATGGTGGAAAGAGGAGGACCCAAATGCAGGACTTTGAACATGATTTATTTAACTTATTGCAGGAATGTCTGTAAAGAAAACATGATTAACTGAAGGTTTCAAAAGTCCCAACAAAAATAAAATACAAAACATGGTCAGGCAACCAGGGTGACCTGGCTGGGAAAGGTGATAGTAAGACCTGACAAGGAAGGCTGGTGAGGCTGCCTTTAAATAGGCAGCCGGGAGAGTAGGTGCAGGTGTTCCAATCAGATGCAGGTGTTCCAGTCAGCCAGAATTGGGGAAAAGGTGAGATGGTCCCTGGCTCCCGCTGGTGGTGGTTGAGGGAACCACAACAAGTTGTTATAGTTGGTACAGCAATGACCATTTTCAGAGCTTCCTGTTGACAATCGTACAACGATGATGAAGATGTAGTCAAGTTTTCTTGGAACTAATTTCATTTGGGCAGACTTACTGATGTCTTACTCAGTAGTTTTACAAACGTGACTAAGCAGAGTATAAACACCCTGCTCCCAACTTGTAGACAGAAGCTGGCAATGTTGTCCCAGGAAAAATGTTTGAGTTCCCAATTTAGAGGAGCATTTTTTTCTCACAGTCTTTGTTACAGTTCAACAAACATTTCACATGAGTGACCGTATTTGCACCCAATGAAGTTAAAGTAAATTTAGCAGCTATGATTGCTTTTCTAATTGGTACATATTATCCACAAAGAAGTTGTACAGTTCTTATGCTTAATTTAATTTAAATAGTTTTTTTAAAAAAAAAGAAAGAAAAAATGGTCTGGTTTGGGCATCTTGTTACCGTATTTTCTGGACTATAAGCCGCTACTTTTTTCATAGGTTTTGAACCATGCGGCTAATAAAAAGGAGCGGCTATTCTGTGGATTTTTTTCCACCACTAGGGGCGCTCTAACCGGAACTAGAATCAAAACTAAGATAAAATAAAAGCAAAGAATACGCTACTTCCTCTTTAGCAAATATAACTGGTAGGAGCAGATAGAAGGACGACAAATTTCCAATCCTATTATCTTCATCTTCTTCACCCCTTCATCATGGAACCCACACAAAGAAGTTCGTATGATACCAGTTTTAAGTTGAAGGCCACCGATGTCGCTATACAGGAAGGAAACCGCGCTTCTGCTCGGAAGCTAAGCGTCAATGAGTCTATGGTGAGACGCTGGAGGAGGCAGCGGGCAGAGCTTATGCAATGCCTGAAGTCAAGGAAAGCTTTCAGGGGACATAAAAGCAGGTGTCTAGAGCTTGAAAATGTCCTGGAGGACTGGGTGAACACGCAGAGAGCAGGTGGCCGTGGTGTATCCACTGTACAGATCCGACTTAAAGCCAAAACCATCGCCCGCAAAATGGAAATTGAAGATTTCAAAGCGGGGAGGTCATGGTGTTTCAGATTCATAAAGCGCAAGAACCTGTCCATCAGGACACGGACCACTCTCTCTCAGCAAGTCCCTGCGGACTATCAGGAAAAAATTAAAAACTTTCCCAAATTTGACAAAACAAAGACACAAGAACACTCCATCGGACCAGATGAGATAATACATATGGATGAGGTGCCTTTGACGTTTGATCTGCCTCTGACCAGGACCGTTAACAAGACGGGCGCATCATCCGTGCTGCTGAAAACAACGGGCCATGAGCGGACGCATTTCACCAAATAGAGCGGATGCGGCTTATATGCAGGTGCGGCTTGTATGTCTTTTTTAAATTATTTTTTAAAAATAGAGCGGATGCGGCTTAGGTGGGAGACGGTGGATCGGCGCTAGAGTGCTCGCCCGCGGACCGGAAGGTCGCGGGTTTGATTCCCACTGAGACCACCGTCTAGGGTCCTTGGAGAAGACACCTAACCCCCACTTCTCTCACCATTGGCGCCGTCGAAGGGCTGCCTGCTGCAGTGTAAGGAGTGCAGCACACAAATTTCCCTGGTGAGGGATGAATAGAGTAATTCATTATTATTATTATTATTATTATATGCAGGTGCACTTTATAGTCCAGAAAATACGGTAATTGCCTCCTAAGCGCCTAGCTTGTGAGGTATTTCAGGAACTTCCCATCAGGAGTAGGTCCAGGGGCAGGCCCCTGAACCTGCTGGAAAGACTACGTCTCACAGCTGGCCCCGGATAAGTGGAACACAACGGAATGGAACGAAAGAAAAAAAATGTGTTGACCTGGTCTTTAAACTCCCCACACTGCCATCCAATTAGCAATCTACAGTTTCCACTAAATAATTAATTTATCGAGTCTCAACTCACCAGACACAAACACCCCCAAATAAAAAAAAAGAACCCACACAAAGAATCCACAGAGGCCTTTTATTAGCTAAAACTCAATGAAACCTTCACAACTGCGTCTGCTGCTGCAGCGAGGCTTATCGAAGTAAAACAAAAGTTATACCACTAAAGCCAATTAATCAAGCTAATTAAATAAAACTATAATAAAGCCGAGAAAGACATTTTTTTCCATTAATCATCAATATCAAATTATACCAATGTGATCTGATTAGATAATATTTTGCAATGCACCACTTTACAGTAAAGCTGGTGTCCGCATGTTTGTGTTTTCTATATCAGCTTTTATTTCCATCTGTGCTTTAAGAGTAAAGCATGCAGAGCCGATTAAAAAAAAAACAACAAAAAAAAAAAAACTGCTGAACATAGTGGCTTTTTTTCTGCCTACAAATTTAATGTGCAGCCTTTCAGTGTGCAAATTTCCTCTTCCCAGCAACTTTTCACTAACTGTTGCGATACCCTTACGACCAGCTGGGAATTAAATAGAAAAAAAGTGTAATAAGAATATCTTTTTAAATACCGGCTGATACCTTTTTAAATAACCATCTATTTTCATAAAATGATATTAGGAATGTAATTAAATGAAAAAAAAGAAGATAGAATATTATGAAGAATGTTAATGCAGCTTCAAAGTGATCAAATCGAAGAAAATCCTAAAAGTTACTTTGATTATTGTTCTGTTCCATTCCGTCATCTCCCGCTCATCTGGAGCCGGGTCGCCGGGGCAACAGCCTCAGACGGGAAGTCCCGGCTTCTCTCACTCCAGCTGCATCCTCCAGCTCACCCGGAAGGATCCCGAGTCTTTTCCTGGCCAGCTGTGAGACATAGTCTGTCCAGCGGGTCCGGGGTGTGCATCTTGGTCTCTCCCCAGTGGGACGTGCCGGGAACACCTCACCCGCGAGGCGCTCGGAAACCACCCCATCTGGCTCCTCTTGACCTGAAGGAGTAGCGGCTTGACACCGAGGTTCTCCCGGAGGTCCTCCCGGATGGCAGAGCTCCTCACCCGTTCTCTGAGTGAGAGCCCAGCCACCCTGCGTAGGAAGTTCATTTCGGCCGCTTGTACCCGCGATCTCATTCTTTCGGTCACCACCCACAGCTGGTGACCATAGGTGAGGGTGGTAACGTAGATCGACTTGTAAATCGAGAGCTTTGCTTTTTGACTGAACTATTGCTTTACCATCACAGGCCGATGCAGCATCCTAGTTATTGCTGACGCCGCACCGATCCGCCTGTCGATCTCCCGCTCCATCCTTCCTCCACTCATGAACCAGACCCCGAGATACTTAAACTCCTCCACTTGGGGTAGGACCCTATCACTGACCCACAGGGGGCATTCTAGACGAGGACCTTGGTCTCAGATTTAGAGGCGCTAATACCCATCCCGGCCACTTCATACTCGGCAGCAAATCGATCCACTGAGAGTTTGAGGTCCTCATTGAGTTGATCATGAGCTTCAATGAGTTCATCATTCCCATTGAAGCTCATAAGGTCACCAATGGCAAATTCAGCCACTAAATTCCCTTTACTGGTGCAATATTACTGTAGAGCAGTATCCAATATTGCTTTCAAATATGGCCGTTTTAATTCAGCCCAACCTCATGTTAATAAAATATATCAATAAAACTTGTTAATGTTTTTTCCCTGGATTTTCCCAAAGGCCATTTGTTGGAAAATCAGACTTCCTTAGTTGTTCTAACCAACATCAGATGACGATAATAATAATCTTCCTCAGTCGGAAAGTCCTTTTCCCCATTTTTTAAGACACCGGTTAAACGCCACGTTTTTCCATTTGAGGTCAATTTGATGTCAAATTGAAAATAAAGAAATTTTATCAATCAAAGTCAAACTTTATTAAATATTCTTTGCTTTGACTTGATTTCTATTTTTTCTTATATAATCAATGACAAGTTATTCTTGTCATTTTCTGTATTAGAATTCACATGTGAAAACTTTGCCTCAGCATGAAAAACAATGCACATGGGAATTTAAGCAACTTGATAATCTCATTGGGGCGTCTGCACGAATGCACATTGATTGAAATCTAATAGTGAAGGGGAGTGTCAGAGGGAGGACGTCGGACCTGTCAGACTCCAGCTAGTAGAGCTACAGTCTCCTAAAATCCATTTTATTGATTTTTGTTGGCTGCTTACTGCTTCCTTTGACAGGACGGGATTCTCAGACAGACATCCAGGATGCACTGTACTTCAAATATTCAATACTTTCACACCCCATAAAGGAAGCTGCTAAGCTGTTGGACTTTCTTCTCTTGTTTCCTTTTAATTTCTGATTCCACTTAGCGAGGAAATTGTCCGTATTTATTAAGGGTGTAAATAACAGTCGTATCCAATACAGGAGTCAATGGTTTGTTGTTTAGTAATATGAATCAAACACATGAACCAAACAGATCACCACATTTGGGGTTTGGCCAATAGACAGCTGAAAAGTGCATTTGCTACGATCAGTTTAACTTGTACCCTCACCCACAAAATATGGAGAGTTGTTAAGCACTCAGGTTGGTCGTGCGTTTGTAACACTTTTGTTGATGCAATATTTCCCAAATCACTGAAGGGATTTTAATCAAATTGACCACAGTTACTTATTACAAATGGTAGACGAAATGATTAGGTTTTCAGCACCATGTGACCATGGCTTAAGGTCACGAATTGATACACCAGGAGGAGACATATTTCTGGATGTCTATGCCTAGACCGGGCATGGGCAAACTACAACCCGCGGGCCACATGTGGCCCGTTAAATGGTTTAATCCAGCCCGCCGGGACTTGAAAAATTTAAATAAATAAACCATGTTAATGTTTTTTCCCCTGCAATTCTGATGTTTCCTCACTAGATGGCACCAAAAGATACAACAACACTGCTCCCATTAAAATGTGTGTCCTCGTGATACGCACACCAATACATGCAAGTAAAGCATGATAGATTTCAAACCTACAAATAAAACCTAGTGCACATTAGATGCACGTTTTTTTCCCTGCTAGCACGCTTGATTTAAAATTTAGCACGTAAGACTATGAGCAAGAAGTGGCCCCAACTGGCTTTTCATATCTAGCGTGCTTGTTTACTATAGCATGCCATCCATCTGTTCCGGCAGGTTGATCAAATGTCAGAAGTCAATGTGGCCCACAAATCAAAAGGTTTGCCCACCCAGGCCCAGACTTATTACTGTTTTAATTAGGTCAAAAGATTGTTTAATTCGGATAAAAATGTGGAGAAATTTCTCATATCAGAAACACACATTTTAAAGATAACCCACTTAAGATCAGCAGATGGGTTTTTGGAAATGCCGCGCAGCTGGACTGCTAGAAATGTCTCCGTGGTATACTACAGTAATTACTTTGATTTTGAAACTATCAACTTATCTAATTAACTCGCACTTTTGCCTCCCACTAAATTGGAATTTGAGACTCTGCTTCCAAATGGAAAGAGCCAGAGCTTGTTGGATGGGGTCATGGCTTGGTTGAGTTCTTTCTCTAACTGGTAGAGTTCAGTCATCTTCACAAATAGGAAGAGGCCAGAAAGAAGGATTGCCAAGCTGATCGGAGACAGGCTGAATAATATATGAATCATTCCAAAATTACAAATACAAGGCCAATACATCAGTCGTAGAAGGTAAAAAGCACGCAGAAGCTGATTTACACAATCTGGGATGGTCGATGACTGAAGCTGGACATCCGCGCTCTAGCGTTTGCCATTTCAGCCACAACTTTTTAGCCTCCCCTAAATGACAAATAACTTTGATCTGTTCACTACTAGAAGTTGCAATGCATATTCTGTCTGGAGTTCAGTAGAATGAGGCACTCCTGGGCTTCTGCGTGCACTGGCCTATTTCAAATGTTCACCTGCCTGCAGGCCAGTTGTTTCCCAGGTGGAAGATCACCTGGGCTACTGCTGGCACTGCACGGTCCGTTTGTTTTGTGTCACACTTAAATTAAACATCTACACAGAGCTTCCACTGCTCGTATTGACTCTTACATCTTTTCAGTTCGTGGTTAATAAATCACATAAACTACCCCATGCCTGCCATTGAACCTGGCTGTAATGCTCAGAAAACACGGCTGCTCATTTTTCAAACAGTTTTATTCAATGATGAATGCTTTGCCACGCTGGCCAATCCTTTTGGATGGAGTTCTGGATGGCTGTGTGGCCATGGAGTCCCAAAAAGTCTATCATGTGAGTAAAAGGGTGGTGAGGGGATTTCGAAGCTGAAACAACAGGGGGTGAAATTAAGCTCTTTTTTTTTTTTTTTTTTTTTTTAGGGAGCCTGAAGGTGATATAATGACCTCTACAAAATACATGCACTGAAGAAAAAGTCTTTCTACTGAAGAAAAAGGGAGGTTTTGTTACATTCGGCAAAAACTTTTCGGAAATTTGGTCGTTACGATTAAAAATGCTATTACTTTTTACTCACTCTATTCATCCCTCACCGGGGAAATTTGTGTGCTGCAGTCCTACACCGCAGTAGGCTGCCACAACGGTGCGAAAAACGGAGGGTTAGGTGTCTTCTCCAAGGATCCTAGACATGCACTCAGTGGGATGTGAACCCGGGAACTTACAGTTGACTTCCAGTTGACTTCCGGGCCGCGGGCAAATGCTCTAACCACTGAGCCACCGTCTCCCCCAATTTTACGCTTTATCTTGGATATTTTATTTGTTTTTGTTAACGATACGTTTTCTAAAATCTTTTATTTGTAAACCATTTTATTGTTTCCCACAATTTGAATGTTTCTTTACATTTTTACACAAAAACAAAACAGTTGTTGGTGCTTTGGAGGATTAAAGATGGACGCCACGCTTTAGAACAAAAATTGGTGGAACACCAGAAAAATGTTGATCGCTGACTGGGTGATGAATTAGTTTAACAGGTCAGATCAGCTATAACAAATTTTAATAACTCATAATACTAGTAACAACAATAAAAAGGGCTCAGTTATTTTCTAGCACTCTTCTTCAACAAGTCCCTATTTGAGAGATGTTACTTTTTTTTACAGACAAACTAATGGCACATAAAGGTACGTAACTCCTTCACCAGAGATTAAAATTTTTGTTGTTTCGTTTTGTCTTCCAAACCCTCCATCTGTAAAGGCGTTGACTTGTTACATCTGTTGAAGCAATAAGTTTGACTTACAGATTCCATCTTTCTACTTTATGCTGAAATTAAATCAGAGCACTAAAAGACACGGGCGAGATGGGTGAGAGATGAAGCATTGGAGAGGACCAGACAACGAGGGGACAGAAATCCTATGTGATTCCACTGGTAAAAGCTTCTTCTCTCCAAGTCTGAGTTCTGACTCTGCCTTCGATGTAACTTTTCCTGTCTCCACTGCAAGAAAACCACATCAGACAAAAACACACGACAGCTGGCACGACTTTTAACAGCGTTAGTTCGGCTCGAGCGAGTTTGTCACACTGGATCGGGTGGAGAACCGGATAAAAACTTTGAGGTAGAACAGACTGTTCCGTTTTCTGTTTGCTAGCAGACGTGCCCTAGTTTGGAGGGTATCCGTAGAGATACTCGATTATCAACACGTCAAGTTATTTAATAAAAACACAAACAATCCCAAGTCAATTTGCTTTTGAATTAGACAAGTAATGACGTATTTGTTGCTATTGTTCATCTGTGCTAATCCCACTAAGATGATTTCATGTACTTGACTGTGCATGCTGCGTATCCTGCTGAGTTCAAAGGAAAAAGCAGATATAAAAGTAGTTGATTTACATCTGCCTCCATTTTGAAGAACATCGTCTTCCGTTCAGACACCTTTACCGTGTATCGATATAAAAGTCTGATGTGAGAAGAGAAACACGCTGGCGCAAGATTCATGGAAACATTTTTTTTTTTCAAAACACGCATCCAAGTGTTGTAATTTATTTTATATGTTTCCAAAGTGGAAGATATTCATACCTTATGTTTCCAAAGTGGAAGAATTACTGATGATTCCCACTGTTCATGGTGATAGTGAATGCACCATAAATGTCAATTGCTAATTAGCAAAAGACTTAGTTTGATTATAAAGTAGAGTACGGTCAATTAGCAAGTGATATACAGTTGAAGTTAATCAGCTTGGGTAGAAAAGGAAGCAATACAGTAGTCAAATTCCTAAGAATATTTTTTTCTTTCTTTTTTAGTTAAATTTTCTGGTTGTGAGAGTTTGTTAATGCATCATAGAATACTTTAATTAAAACTCCTTCTTTTGGCATTTCCCTTCAGGGGTCACCACAGCAAGTCAGTTTTTTCCATCTAACCCTATCTGCTGCATCCTCTTTGGTTACGCCAACTACTGTATCTTCATGTCTTCCTTCACTGTATCCATGAACCTCCTCTTTGGTCTTCCTTTAGGCCTCTTTTATGGTAGTTCCAAATCCAGCATCCCTCTTCAGATGCACTCTCTCTCTCTCCTCTGCATATGTCCAAACCATCCCAGCCTGGCCTCTATGACTCCATCTCCAAAACCTCTAACACATGCCGCTCCCCTGATGTACTCATTTCTAATCCTGTCCATCCTGGTCACTCCCAGAGAGATCCTCAGCATCTTCATCTCTGTTACCTCCATCTTTGGTTCCTGTCTTTTCCTCGGTGCCACTGTCTCTAAACCAAACAGCATGGCCGCTCTCACCACGGTTTTGTACACTTTCCCTTTCATTCTAGCTGAAACTCTTCTATCACACATTAAACCCAATACTTTTCTCCACCCGTTCCAGCCTGCCTGCACACGCTTCTTCACCTCTTTTCCACACTCTCCATTGCTCTGGACTGTTGATCCAAAGTACTTAAAATCTTCCACCTTCTTTATCTCTTCTCCCTGTAACCTCACTTTTACATTTGGATCCCTCTCAATCACACACATGTTAAATATTTCATTCTGCTATAATTAAAACGATCAAGTTTTCTTTTCTTTTTTTTTTTTGATGGTGTGAAAATTCTACTTTAATTTGTAGTTACTAAGTTCTTTTAACATCCCAGAAATGTTAGAGTTATTGACATTCAAGGCTTCAATGATAACGTTTATAAAACTTTTTTCTAAAGTTGAAATCTGGGAAATGATCAGAAGGAGAATCAATGAAAAATAATTTCCCCGGAGAACACGAAATTTTAATCTTTGACCTCAAACTTGTTTCAACAAGGATTATAACTACAAAACTTTAAGATAAAAAGTTTGTAAGTAGAAACAGAAGAAAATAATAATTTATTTTCAGACGTTAAAAAAAAAATCTTCCCCGAGGTTTTGTGGTATTTGGAGAATAAATGTTGGTCTTATTGCAGCTTTTCTTTTTTGTGAGAAAACAAGAGCAATTAGTCCAAAATCAATTAAAAAATAAAAGCTGGTAAAAGTACAAAAAAACCCAAAATGGCTTGATTTATTCTTTTTTAAAAACAACTATAAGAGTTTTAATTTATCTGTTTTTTTAAAGTGTGAATCAGGCAATTTTCTGATAAAGAAAACACTTAGAGGCCACTTTATTTTTAATAAGCTGAATCAGTCAAAGTAAATTTGTATATCTTTGGTTCATATCAAAACATTTTCAAATTACAAGCAAAGTAGAAATAATTTCTTATTCTGATAAAAAAAAAAAAAAAAACTGTAATAATTGATCTGTGCTTTGTATCAAGACGGTAGAAATCTTCAACTGCAACTGGATTAAAATCTTGCTGAGGCCCGTCGACGACTAGCTGAACATGTGAAGAAATAAATCAAAATGTAATTGAAGGCGAAGCGTGTGACTTGTTTAGTGCAGACATATGCATGATGGATGCTTCTGAAAGAAAGAGAGCGTTGTGGTGGGCTTTGCTCAAAACACAACTGAGAGTAGAGAAGTCAAGAAATGCAGAAGCACATTGGATAACATTGAGAAATTTTTACAGGAAGTGGAGATAATTTTTCAAAATTTCCAAAAATGCTAAATACATGGAGCAACCCTCTCAATTTAAGTTTAGAATTAGAATTACTTTATTGATCCCACACGTGGGAAATTTGTGAATTAGCCATAAACAGTGAAAGTAGTTATTAATTAAATTCATTTATCACCTGAAATGACTTTATTCTATTTTTATTTTTTTACATTTTCACTGTTAGTAGATCATTTCATTTTAATTAAGGAAAAGAGATAAAGAAGGTGGAAGATTTTAAGAACTTAGGATCAACAGCCCAGAGCAATAGAACGTGTGGACAAGAGGTGAAGAAGCGTGTGTAGGCAGGCTGGAATGGGTGGAGAAAAGTATCAGGTGTGATGTGTGACAGAAGAGTTTCAGCTAAAATGAAAGGAAAAGTGTACAAAACCGTGGTGAGACCGGCCATGCTGATTGGTCTAGAGACAGTAGCAATAAGAAAAAGACAGGAAACAGAGATGAGGTAGCAGAGATGAAGATGCTGAGGATCTCTCTGGGAGTGACCAGGATGGACAGGATCAGAGGAACAGCACGTGTTAGAGGTTTTGGAGATAAAGTCAGAGAGGCCAGACTGAGATGGTTTGGACATGTGCAGAGGAGAGAGAGAAAGAGTACATCGGAAGAAGGATGCTGGGTTTGGAACCACCAGGAAAGAGGACTAGAGGAAGGCCAAAGAGGAGGTTCATGGACGCAGTTAGGGAAGACATGAAGATAGTTAGTGTGATCGAAGAGGATGCAGCAGATAGGGTTAGATGGAAGAAACTGACTTGCTGTGGTGACCCCTGAAGGGGAATGCCGAAAGAAGAAGAAGTACCAACAATTCACACACCATAAACTCAGAGGATCTCAGATTTCTTGGATATTTTTTAGTAGAGTATGATTCTTGGCGAATCCAAGTCATGTTCTGTGTTTTCTTTTTTCTTCTACGACGCAGAAGGGAAGCAGCAGGACAACCTGGCTGGAGAAATTTATCTCGAAAGAGGGGTGTAAATTATTCACAACCAGAAACACAATTTAATATCTTGTGTTTTTGCTCCTGAATTTATGATCAAGCTAATCTATGGTTGTTAATTTAACCTGCAACAGAAATATTTCTGGTAAAGTGAAGGTGCTCAACGTCTTCTAAAATTAACATCATCAGGATGAATCAACGTAAGGTTCAATTACTTTGAAATGTTTGGATTAATTAATATTTTTGTGAAGTAATGATGTTAGGGGGTAGTAAAATTTTTTGCACAGAAATATGATATTTGCAAAAAAAAAACAAACCCCAAAACCAATCACTTATTTGCTTTCACTTTAGTTTTTGACATTAAGAATACTACTACCTACATACTGTACATGACACAGTGTAAATCTTGTGGACAGCCAATGCAGTATAAGGTGCATGAAGTTAGCAAAGCCAGTAAATATTAATTTATATTCTTATTTTGGTGTGTTTACATATAAATTGAACACAATGTTGGGGGTGGGGATAAAACATGAGCAGAGCAAGTGCAATAAAGCACTTCCTGCTTATGTCAGAAAGTGGGCGTGGCAGAGGACAAAAAAAGTGGCCAAAAAAAAGTTGGAGTTCGAATGGTGTCTGAATTCTGGCTGCCATTACATAAACATGTAGAAATGAAATAGAAAACCTCGTCATGCATATTTTTTGGATGTAGTAATAATGTTCAGACTTGGTGAAAACTTCCAAAAAGTTGATTAAGTATAAATATCTTTATGTTCCTTATAACGTATTCCCTTTTTTTAAATCAGTCAAGTCCATATATTTCTCTTCAGAAACACAAATTCAGACTTCTAAAATAAGCGTAAACTCCCCTGAGAATGACAGCATATGCTCACTTCTTCTGAATTATGCTCATGTACCTACCACAGCCCCTAAAGATAAAGTTTTGCTTTCGGCATTTTTATACCTTTATGAAAAACTGAGTTCTTCTTTATGTCTTACTTTGAGAGCATTTCAGCCAAGATAACTTGTGCCTTAAATAAAATATATTTCAATGAGTTATTTTCATATGCGCTAAACTTGTCTATATTTTTTCGTTTTAAAAGAATCTTCCACTGTGAATATATTTTTACGCTTCCTCATTGACCGTCACTGGAATCCTTGCTTCTCTTTATTGTCCATCTAACCCATAACGAACATATAACACATACTAAAGTCAAGAATATGTCTAAGTATAATCATCGTTATATTCAAACTACTGTATTTAACATAATAGGAAATAAGGGATACTTCAAAAGATATGTCTAGTACTACTAAACCAATAATCACACTCTGATACTTTCTTATAAGACATTGAAGTGTGAGAAAGTCATCACAACCTGCATATATGATTACATACGGTCCACAGACTCTACCACTTTTAGAGATGGCTCCATTTGGATTGCCTATGCATGGTTTTTAAATAAGTATTCTTTTTTAAGGAGGTGGCTGAAATAATCAGTGCCCTGTAAATCACTGTGTACTCAAACACGTCGTGTGTAATCTCCATAGATAAAAATCACTGATACACCAATTAAGATTTTTATGATGAATGTTTTAATTACAAAAAAAAACTGAACAATTCTTTCAAGTGAAGATCCCACCTCATTCTGGCCAAGCTGTTACTTTTTATATTTGTTAAATAATGTTGTCTACTCAAATTCACTTTCAGCAATAAAAGGTCCACTTCACTCACTCTGGAGAATTTCAGACCGTTTGATATGTTTGAAGTGAGTTGCACCGCTCTAAAAACCAACAGTGACAGGATACCGGATGACTAATTCAACAGAGTTTATATTGTTCTCCCTGGAAGTGGTTCCCACAGCAACTCCACCAGATGACTTCCCTGTCTGTATCTTTGATCACCATTCTTTCATCTCTTGTGAGCCGAGGACCGGCTGGAAATTGCAGCATAGCGTGATATATGACATTCCATCTCAGCAGCGTATGAAAAATAAATTAGATTTCCCTACATCATTTCCTGATCAACCCCTGTTCCCTTCACATCTCCGCCACCTCCCCTTCCTGCTGTCATCACACCTGCCTCTCTCTTCCTGCCCGTGCACGTGACCGCTCAGCCGCAAGACACAAACACAGAGGGGCTGCTCACGCCAACTGTGTCACAATAGGTTTTATGCAAAAGGTTTAAAGCGCCCATGCTTCAAAGAAAATGACTTAATGGGAACACTTGTAGGTCTTAGACATTCCAAATATGACGGAATGAGCAGGATCTACTTTGTACCTGTGAGACGTTATTATTGACAATAATTGGTCATGTAACACATAAGAGCACACATATTGTGGCTTATAGAAAAGAACGTCTGCTCCTCTGGTGCAGAAATGGAACATATGAACAAAACTATGAAATTAGGTTGAGATGAAAGGGCCGCTTGAGAATCTTGCTTATGCTAAAATCTGTCCATGCGCCATTTTTCATGCAAATCAAGCGATTTATAAAGGTGGTAGAGTGCATGGCCCATGGTCAAAATTAGGAGCCACTGTACACAAATCGGACACGACACTAGTGGACAGGCCCTTAAGTGAACTGAGGACAGTGAAATGAAGCATTTGAAGCAGCAAGAAAACAATAAGAAAGCACAATTAAATGCCAGTTATTTCAGCCCCATACATGAGAAAATTGGTCAAAATTACGGGAATCATAGCCAATCAAGATGTGTGGACATTGTCGATCACCACACTTGAACTCATTTCATTGAGGCAGGTGCACACGGTTTCAAAATATTTTATCTACTACACATGAACACATTTTAAAATAATTATCAGTGGTGCCACAGAGCTCGTGTCCCCACTTTAGATGACCGCAAAAGGAATTACGCTTTCTCTCCATTAAACCCAAATGAATAAAACACACAGATTTAAACATAATAATTAAGAAACATAGCTAGGAGTTACTTGTAACTGCCTCTAGTGAGTGCGATTGATTTCCAGCAGCGGCTTTAGTTTTTGTCTCTACTTTTCGGTTGTACTATTTCTTTTTATTTCAGTGGCAGATTGGCGTGTACCCTTCACAGAGTTACAGGCCGTAGGGACCACCTGCCACAAAGTCTTTTACTTGTGGGAAATGCCAGCATGGCTGTGGCTTCCAGGAAACAGAAACTCCACCTCCGTCTACTGAAATTACAGCACTCCATTGTACATGAGTAATGACAGGAGGCACCGTCTTATTTGAAGACCATTGCATATGCATCACTGTATTTGCATGATCCATATTTATCCAGGGCAGGCTAATCATGTCCTATTCAATATACATCCACACAGAGAGTATTAAAAACAGAGTTCCTTTAAAAAGCAGTGTTTAAAATGCGTCAGCGTCTAACAACATTTTTTGCACATTTTTTTTCTCTTTGGTAAGAATCCGTTTTTTCCCCACAATATTCTTCACAGCCATAAACGAGTGGGTGATCTTCTGTCCAAAGAAAAAACATTCCTGGAACTATACCTACATATCTTTCCGCTGATGTTCTCTCATGCAAAGTGTTAAATTTCCACATTTTCCTGTACGGGATCGATAAACGACGTCTAAATGCGACTCCAGCAAAAGATTCTGAAAGCCGAGAGACTACAAATCACTGACTGGGTGTCTGGACTAATGACACATTAGCTCTAATTATGCACACCCTCGGGGCGGTCATTGTCTTCTGCCATTGCTCTGTTTGTTTCCAATTATAAGCAAGAATTTTGATACACTACGTTAGTAGCCACAGCTTGTGTAATTTCTCCATAAAAGGAGAGAATAAGTAATGATATGATGTTGCCAGTTTGGAAATGATTTATTCTAAAAAGTCGAGAAGTACGAATGTGATTTAGTTCAGACCTTGTCAAGAGACACAAAAATGAATCAAACTATTGAGAGGTCAGAAGTTTTCCTCATTAGTAACAAATTTTCTGAACCCTTACCGAACTCAACATACCTGTACATGTCTTTTTTTTTTACTTTAATAAAAATGAACTTAACATAACACAAATAGATTTAGGTTTGTCTATTCATTAAGTCATACCAGACATTTCCATTAGCAGTGGTTGGTTATGTTTAGCATGAAGTTATGAAGACGTAGAATAATTTTTAAGACTGATGCCATGGAGGAAATAGAAGTCTAATTCTAGAAATAGATTTGGAGATGAATGCAAACATAAA
The DNA here is from genome assembly GCA_902685375.1 of Neostethus bicornis. Classification (NCBI taxonomy): domain Eukaryota; kingdom Metazoa; phylum Chordata; class Actinopteri; order Atheriniformes; family Phallostethidae; genus Neostethus; species Neostethus bicornis. The sequence continues at coordinate 5,325,132 of LR738552.1, forward strand.
AATGAGAGCATTTGGCAGGGGTGGCCATTATGTCGATTGCGATCGACTGGTCGATTGCAAAGGAATTATGGGTAGATTGCATGGTATTGCAAAAAAAAGTAAAAAGAAAAAAAAAGTTGGTGCCAGCCTACCATCAGCCTCACAATGACATTTGCCCTGAAGTCAGCTGCTAGAGTTGCTAAAATTTAGGGACTCTTTTTTTTACCAAAAAAGTGTCACGCTAGCGGCTTTTCTGCTATTACTTGAGATTTTTGGAGTCTGTGACGTGAAATCACATTGTTGAGCCTTTAATCAATAACCAGCCCGTAATGCTGCTGTGGCCCCTCCCCCTCACAAAGCGCTGTGAATGTGTGCGTGTGCGTATGTTACAAATTGTGTTGTAGGGGTAGTTACGTCAGGCTGGAAACGGTCTGTCCGGGTTTGCAATGGTAACATGGGACTGGTAGATCTCAGGAGGTTTGATATTTGAAAAGTAGATCTTGGGACAAAAAAGGTTGGGCACCTCTAGCATATGGGAACACAATGTAGATCTTATTTAGTGCTGCATATACAGTAACTTATATTGTTTAAAATAGGTGAAGTATGCTGGAATGGACAAAGTTCCATCTTTTTCTATCTTATATTATTCAATTTCAACTAGAATATAAAAAAAAACCCAAACAAAACGATCTAATATTGACTTTAACATTAGAAGCAGCTTCTCTAATACAGATAATGTCCTTTGGTTTTTTCAAATGGTGCGGTCCTCGACATGTTTTATGTCTTTTAATGTTTTAATTAAAGTGACCTTTAATGATGCCATTATTTCCATTTTGGCATTTAAGTTGGCATTTCTTCTGTTTCCCGTCTGTGTGCAATTCTAGCAACAGATGTCCTGATTGTAGTCCGAACAGCAAAATTGCTCTGTTCATTTCAGTCTTAAAAAGAAAGCCAATAAGGGTATTTCCCTCCAATCCCGTACAGCTTATTTACAACCCACACAAAAATCTGTCACAAAAATAAACCACCTGTTCAGTGTTGGATTTTCTAATTACAGTGTGAATATAACGATTGCACAATATAAGACAATAAAGATGTGTCGTTTTTTAATGACACAAAAAAGGTCAAAATTTAACAAGTGAGCAAAAAGAGTTCCCATGTATCGTACGTATGTTCTAGTTCTCAAGCAATAATACATCCACTGATCACAATGGGGATGGAAGCATTCATTGCATTTATTGTCCAACAGTTCTTATTCTCAAAGAGAAGCTAAGAAAGAGATGAAGAGATGAAAGAAAAAGTTTGAATTATAATCCAGGGGAATGTCTTCAGTGTTCTATTTCAGGTCTAACAACAAGATAAACATTAATTTAGGAAAATGCATTGATTCATTTAACTGAAGTCTTTTTTAAACAATTCATTCTTCTGTTAAGAGAGGTGATTCAGCAATATTTGTACATGCACAATACCATACTGTTTCCCGTCTGCTATGTTCCCAGCTCACTGTGCAGAGTGTTGCTGGGAAATGATCCCATTGTTGTCTGTAAAAATCAAGGTCAGAAACTTTGTTGTAGTTTGTCTCAATAACCATAGTTGTTTATAGAATGGACTTGTGCTTTTACGGGGTAAAAATTCGTATCTTACTGCAAGTATGGATAAACATGGTACCTTTAAAACTATAAACAATCAGTCAGTCAATCACCTTCCTAACCATCTACCCTTTATGGGGCTTTAGGAGTGCCGGACCCCATTCCTGTTGATTCGATGCGAGTGGCAGGGTACACCGTGAATGGGTCGCCAATCTGTCAGGGGACACACACTTCTTCTTTCGGCATTTCCCTTCAGGGGTCGCCACAGCAAGTCAGTTTCTTCCATCTAACCCTATCTGCTGTATCCTTTTCTGTCACACCAACTATCTTCATGTCTTCCTTCACTGTATCCATGAACCTCCTCTTTGGCCTTCCTCTAGGCCTCTTTCTTGGTGGTTCCAAATCCAGCATCCTTCTTCTGATGTACTCTCTCTCTCCTCTACACATGTCCAAACCATCTCAGTCTGGCCTCTCTGACTTTAAAACCTCTAACATGTGCTGTTCCTCTGATCCTGTCCATCCTGGTCACTCCCAGAGAGATCCTCAGCATCTTCATCTCTGCTACCTCCATCTCTGTTTCCTGTCTTTTTCTCAGTGCCACTGTCTCTAGACCAATCAGCATGGCCGGTCTCACCACGGTTTTGTCAGGGGGACACACACATACAGTACAACCATATTCCTAGGGGCATTCATGTAGTGGCCAATCAACCTAGCATGCATGTTTTTGGGGGGTGGGAGGAAACCTGAGTACTCGGAGACCCAGCAAACAAAGAACCTGCGGGGAACGTTCTGCCTGAGGTTCTGTAAAGTTTTGTTTTTACTTAACTAAAAACTAACGTTCGTTGAATGTTAGTTGGCGGTTATGCCAGAACCTAACCTTTCCAGAACGTTGAGAGAACCAAATTCTAAATGCGATGGTTAAAATTAAGGTTAGAGGAACGTTCGGAGAACCAAAAAATAATGTTTGAACATTTAGAAAACCAAATATAACTTTTAAGGAATGTTCTGCCAACCTTTGAAAAACCTTCCCAGAACGTTAAATTGTTAGCTGGGGAAAACCCACACATACACGGGGAGAAAATGCAAAGTCCACACACAAAGGTCACTAGTTCAAGCCCTGTCCCCACCCAGGACTCAAACCCACAACCTTGTTGCTGTGAGGCCACTTGTGCTACCCAGTCCGCCACCTTGCCGCTATATACCAAACACACAAACTTTAAAGAAATGGGTCCAAGAAGTCAAAGTTGCTCACATGATGTACTTAGTGTATTTAAATTTATAACTGACTGAATAAATCTAACATTTCTGGAACTTTTAATCTTTGGAAAGTGTAAGCAGATAGCAGCTAAACTGGGCCGTCCTTTCTAGTGCACTTTTCATTGGTTTAATTCTTTGTCATTCACAAAAGCTCTCTAAGAAAATCTCACAATCCGGAAGAAAAATAGTCACAGTTAATAAAATTAAATGTATTATCTAACTACAGCATGGAGTCACTAATGTACGAGTTAACATTGAGACTGAGCGTGTGAAGTGCTTCTATTAAGACATCAGATTTGTGGATTGGTGAATTGAAAGGGGAACTAATTGAAACAATGCATGATGGATTTCCACCACGTTCCGAAGAAGAAAGCAACTTCTTCATTGAGTGGATCCCCAAGCCGTTAGTCAAAAGTGATTTATTGAGCTTTCACTCAGTGCAGACTACAATAAAGTATGTTGAAGTAGTTCATTTTCACAGTCTTGGGGTTTTACTTTAAGAAAATGAATAAAGATTCCAGATGCACAACGTAAGCATGCAAAGAAAAACATTTGTGGATGTTTAAAGTGAAAATTGCTTCTTAAACTGTTTGAGTAGTTTGAACAGTACAAATCAAAACAGACCAGTAGTAACACTAGTGTACCAGCTTGGTGCACAAACAATGCCAAGGTAAGTGAAGCGAAAATGTTGAGTTTTTAAAGAAAGAACAGCACAGGTTTTTCTCTTGGATAGTGATTTACTAAAACACACCATCCATCTGTTTTATCGCAGCTGTACAATCACATTTCGAATTTTTTTTTATCCTATAAGTAGAAAAGCTCGACCAACCCTGGAAAAAATGTCTATTGAAGATGTTTGGATGTCAACGCTTTATGATTTGGTAAACATGGAGCCGCATAATGTTATGCTCCTCCACCTCTCTGGTTTTCCTTCTCTCTCCTTGTTCTGCCCTTGCCCTATTTCCTCACCCTTGCTCCAAAATGCCCCTTCCTAATGCTTGCCCTGTGTCTCACCTTCCCCTTGTTATACAAGCCAGTGTCCTTCACTTCACTGTTGTCTGTTCTTATGGTGTCTCGCCCCCACTATGCCTGCCCAGGAGCAGAACCTGTTTCCTGTAAGTCTGTGTCACAAGTCCAGCCCTCTGAACTTCTCTATTAATTTAGCTGCTGACACCAGTAAGGTTGTTTTCATCTTGCAAGCAGATGAGTTTGCCATCACAGAAAACCAAGGATAAAGAAATCCTCTCCTAACCAAGAGCCCAAGCTATAGACTTGGCAAAAAAAAGGAATAAAAAAAGCTGCTACTTATTATTGGCAAGGATAGATGAGATGGTAACAGAGTTCTGCTTCCTGTGAATTCAAATTCAAATGAGAGGAACTTATGGCCCGAAGCCACAAGAGCTTTGAATCCAAAGGCGTGCGACATGTGCAATAAATTCTTCATATGAATGCATCACCCCTTCCCACTGCAATGACTCGATTCACTTTGATTATCACGCCAAAAAGAAAATCTAATCCTTTTATCAGATCATTTCTAAACCTGTAATTTTTGTCCGGTTTTTCCCAATGAAATGATAAATCAATACTTTGGTAAAATAATAATTGTGCTCTCTGATATTACTACCTCGTTAAGGTTTACTGATAATCACTTTGTTCTATTTTTGGAAACTAATTGGCCTTTTGTTTTTTTTAAAGCTTGCTGCAGAACCAGTAAAAACTAGTGCTGTCATTTTAACACGTTAATTCGATTAATTAACTATGCCGCATTTTAACGCGTTAAAAAAATTACGATGTCATAACAGTGGAGAGCCAGTGCTTGCGCATTTGAATTTTGTCCTATTGAATGACCCGTAGTCGTCTTGGCCGTGCTACATTGCCTGCGCTGGCAAATCAACAAGGCGCAGCAGTGGCCTACATTCGCCCCCGAGTCGAGCCACTGAAAGACAAGTTCCGTTCCGTTCCATCATCTTCCGCTTGTTCCGGGGTCGGGTCGCGGGGCAACAGCCTCAAATGGGTAGCCCAGGCCTCTCTCTCCCCGGCTGCATCCTCTAGCTCACCTGGAAGGATCCCAAGTCATTCCCCGGCCAGCTGTGAGACACAGTCTCTCCAGTGGGTCTGGGCTCTGCCCCTTGGTCTCCTCCCGGTGGGAAGTGCCCGAAACACCTCGCCTGTGAGGCGCTCGGGGGGCATCCTGACCAGATGCCCGAACCACCCCATCTGTCTCCGCTCGACCTGGAGGAGGAGCGGCTCGACACCGAGGTCCTCCCGGATGGCAGAGCTCCTCACCCGATCTCTGAGTGAGAGCCCAGCCACCCTGCGGAGGAAGCTCATTTTGGCCGCTTGTACCCGCGATCTCATTCTTTCGGTCACCCCCCACAGCTGGTGACCATAGGTGAGGGTTGGAACGTAGATCGACTTGTAAATCGAGAGCTTTGCTTTTCGGCTCAGCTCTCTCTTTACCACGACGGACCGATGCAGCGTCCTAGTTATTGCTGATGCCGCACCGATCCGCCTAATTTGTAATTATTATCTGTAATTATTAGTAATTTGTAGTTTTTTGTAAAAAGGAGTTATCCTACCACTGGAGCAACTCCAGCCTGACATACCATCTAAACATAAAACATGTTCAGGCAAGTTCCTCTGTTGCGAATGTGGCTACAGAGAGCTCGCTTCGCCATTCCAAGCTAGCTGAATTTGTCAAGCAAATGAACAAATCTACAACAGGGATATTAAAAAATACTATCGCAAAGTGGGTTGCTTCTGATTGCAGGCCAATTTCTATCATTGAAGATAAAAACGAACCCTATCGTACCCTGTCCCTTGTTTGATGCACCTTGCCTCATGAGGCACAGTTCACCAATAATAAATTGGATTTAAAATCTTCTCTTCTTACTGTATTCAGTTGATTAGTCATACAGTACATTTTTTTAATATCCTAGAATTCAAATTCTTTATCAGGAGACCTTTAGCTGATATGACATTAAAATGTGATTAATTCGATTAATTAATTACAAAATCCTGTAATTAATTTGATTAATTCTTTTAATCGACTGACACCATTAGTAAAAACATTTAAAAATTTTGTACAACTGACCTAAGACTAAAAAAAACCTTTATGCATGTACTAACCATCCCCCACCCAGACCCCACCCTTCTAGTTCCTAATTAAACTACTTTTAAAGCATTGTTCTACCCTGTAACTGCCTGCTATTGTAATTTATTCTACATCCCTTAATTCTGTGCTCCTATTACACAACATCGAAGGTATTATGTGTGGAGATCCGTGGTTATAATTATAACAACGATAATTTAAAAAATGTGTTAAACCCTTTTGGACGAGTGCGTCTCTTCGTATGAGGTGTTGCTTGCTTGGCTGGCTTCTTTGAATCCTTCACATGAATTAATGTAATGTAATTAAATAACAACTAAAAATGTGTTTTATATCCTGAGACTTTCACATTTATTGTCGCTTATGGGAACGTAAATAAATATTTCATTTTATAGTTTTTGAAACCTCTTTCAGGCAAAAATGGAGAGTGTCAGAATGAAGCCATCAGACAGTAAAGGAGAAAAAACATCTCTCAGGTTGCTTTATTTTGTCTTTCTTGTAGAATTTAATATGGTTATAAAGCAGCCAAAGCTGGAGGTTGCATTGGCTGTGCCTTCACATGAAAATAATACCAGGCTCGGGCCACAAATAAAAAGCTAATCTTACCTATATTACGTGGTATTGTGCCATATGGTCCCTCGGAAACACTTCCAGGCTGCACATTCACTCAAACAGCGAAATCCTACAGGAGAGAAGAGCAAAAAACGAACGCTTTTTAAAGTTCATCCCTTTTTCCTACCATTTTACTTTGCAGAGTTGAGGTAAGGTGTGGAAATAGAAAGGTCAAATGTGGTTTTACACTACGTACGTCTACAGGTGAATAATGAATAAGCCTTCATGCATTAAAAAGCAAGTCGATGTTTTACATATTTGACCTTTGTGACTGGATGAAGGTCTTCTTCACAACATGGATTGAAAACAAAGTCATCTTGATATGCAAATATACACATTTGTCATTAGCAAATGATGCATTAAACTTTAACATCTTTTACAATGTAGAATGCAACATCTAGGACGAAAACAAAAGCTTTGTGTAAACTAGAAAGAGATTGGATTCCTTTTTGGGAAATGATTGAAACATTGCACAGCAGGGTGTTTGTGTAGGGGTTTGGTTTTCTATGTGACATAATCTCTAATGCACATTATTTGTCTGTCTTCTTTTTTTTCTTAGTCATCCCTACAAGCTGTTTTCTTTCTAAACACACAGCACGAAAGCTGCATTATCTGTTTGTTTTGCTGATATGTGTGGGTGGAAGAGTGTGGGTGATCATGCATGCACGTCGGCGAGTTTATATTTCAGCTAATGCAGAAGAAACACAAAATCATGCTTCATTTGCAAGATCCTGTGTGTCAGCGTTTATGCATTTACAGATGCTCCAAATAGTGACATATGGCACCTATGAGTGATGAAAGATGAACTCTAGTGGCCTTGTTGACTTTAATGAGTGGCATTTCTCTAGTGTTGATAGTCAACGTCTTTGGAGTCAACCATTTGAGCAAATTTTCTTCGTGTTTTTTTGCCCTCCTACGCGTGAACAACATGATCCAACCCTTCTATAGACGTGGATGATGACAGCATGGCACTTTCGCTCTCACTCTACTGTTTCTTTCATTCTTCCATTCACATGATGAGAGAAAGTCTTACAAAGAATTGATGCTCGCTGGAAAAAAAATTCTCATGCAAATACAAAACAAAACATCAGAGCATGTCTAATTGGGATTTTTCTGTTCAGTTTTGCATTATTGATTAGAAAAATTATATCTGATATGTTGTGAATGACCTGACAAACCAGTGGGCCACTCAGAATGGATTTAAAAAGGCTGTCCGGGAGAAATAGAGCGAAAAATAAAAAGACAATTGCTCAATACGATTAGCTAATCATAGGTCTTAATATTGCATGTGGAATTTTTTTTATTATGTTGTAGTAGTTCGGGAGGAGACCAAGAAGCAGACCCCGCACCTGCTAAACAGTATATGTCTCACAATTGGCTGGGGAGCGACTCGGGATCCTTCCGGGTGAGAGAAGCCTGGGCTTCCCGTCTGAGGCTGTTGCCCCCACGACCCGGCCCCGGATAAGCGGAAGACGACGGAACGGAACAGATGTAGTTAGATATAAATCTGTTTAAAGTAGCCTCACATAATATTTTTCCAACTGTAGACAGATGCAATGTTTCCTTTATTTTTTTATTTGTCAGAGCAATTACACAAGCTTCCTGAGCAAAAGGGGGCGGAGCTAAAACTGTTACTCTTTTGTGACGTCATCAGCACTGACGAGCCAAACACTGAAGCACCGCTTTGAAACAATTTATTTCAAAAAGAAAGAAGAAAGAAACATGCTCCGGAGCTTCGTCTCATTTTCCCATCTTTAGTTTAAATTGTTTAGTTTGTGCGCTGTATAGGTTTTCTTGTGCGCTATTAATTTGAGCGCAGTGCACAAGAGGGAACATTGATCAGACGTCTGAGATAAGGGTCAAGAACTCGTAAATTACTCCACTGTTTTTGAAATGTTTTGGCTGCGAGAAAATTTAACTTTCATATTTTAACTTTCAAATTATAACCTACAAAGTAACCAGAGCGATCGACTCCATTGCATTTAGTGAGTGGACAAAAATTTCTGTTTGTTCTGAAACCTCCGCACCATACTGAAGTAATCGTGCTATGGCACATGCAGTGAAACCCTACGTGAATGCATGTTAAAGGGAAAGTGGGGACAATAGTAATAATCAGACCCCGTTCATGGCAACCATGTCGAGGGTAAGTGCACATAATAACGTTAGATTTTCTTAAATGAAAATGAGATTGTCTTTCAGGATGTGAGGGAAACAGAATGCAAACAGCATGCCATCATTAGCTCAGCTCGTTAAGATTAGAGATGCTGCTTAGTATTTTAACCTGCTGCGACGCACAGGCAGGCTCACTCAGGGAATTGAGATTTTAAAAGAAGCCAACAGAGCACAGTTTTATTACGTTCTTTTAATAATATTCCTAATGTAATGTGTTTTGGAATCTCTTCATTTCTGTCAGTCTCTATCGGATTGAATCTAAACTGAATCTCAGCAGGAAATTAGCAGCTTGTAGACCTTCTGAACCAAAAGTGAAAAAGCGGCTAAAGACAGCATAGCAATCTAAACTTGGATAAAATAAACAAGTTTGTGTTTTCAGGGCGTAATGACAGGGTATGTACCAAGTAAGGAGGGTCGGATGTGTTTGGGCACCTCATCTTCCTCTTCGACAAAACATCTAATTAAAGTCTTTACACTAAAATGTTGCATTTACCTCTAAATTAATTAAAACTATAATGTAATTCTTTTCCAAACTGAGTTGAATTTTTATTTTCAGACCAGATACGCATCTTTCCTTCCAGCAGAGAAGTTCGAGTATCTCAGAATCTTGTTCACTGGGGACGGTGTGTGTTTTGAGAGATGAGGAAAGAGATGAAAGTTCCGATGTACTGATCCATCTTCAGTGCAACCCTCACCAACTGCCGTGAGATTTGGGAGATAAAAAAAAATGTGGATACAAAGAGGTGAAATTGGTTTCTTTATTAGGATGTTTCATCTTAGCCATGGGGATAAGGTCAACTGGAGTTTGTAGAAGAGCATCTTCTTTGCATTTCGAGAAGTTAGCTGAGGCAACTAGCTCAGGCAACTGATTTGCAATGCCCGTGGTTGTTATTCTTCAGAGGTAGACCCCCAATTCACTGAGGGAATAAACCTTTTGGAGATTCTTTGAAGGCAGAATGAGAGTGTTTTTTTTTCCTCTGCAAACCTTGCTCGTGTAGGTAAAAGCAACCTGATGTCTGGATATTTTCTGTTTGTTAAGAATATGTGTAAAAATGTTGCGACATATTTCTCTGCTCTGCTATACTTTTTGAGATTTTGACTCAAACGATTTGAAGATACAAGCTTGTCTGCTGCTTGGCATAACCCCCTCTGTCAAACTAAATGAAACCGTTTCGGTTGTATTTCATCATTTGTACTTAAACCATAGATGGTACAACCAGCAAAGACTACAGCATCGAGATGCCATGTTTTAGATTGAATAAACAAAAAGTTATTGTGTGAGTCTTAAACATCCTAACTCCATGAACAAACGAAATCTGGTGTGTTATCACTTGGGGACATCGACAGTCAAGCATTAGAGGTTTTCATGCCCCAAAACATCTGATTAAAAATAAATAGGTTAATACTTTTAGGAAGTATCGCAAAATATTTGATGCAAAACGAGTATTTTGGAGCACAATCTTAGTTGCCTATAGCAGTGGTCCCCAACCTTTTCTGCGCCACAGACCGGTTTAATGCCTGATAATTTTTCCACGGACCGGTCTAAAGGCGTAGCAGAAAAACTAAACAAGACCAGCCTGAAAAACTGGCTTTTTAAATCAATATTAACAAACTTAAAACCCCTTTGACTTCATAAAAAATGTATTAGCAGTGTCTTTATAACGTGGAACATTCTCTCTGCTCGAACACACATTGGTTGCTATGGTAACGGTAAACTTACCCTCAAAATAAAGGATATCACGAAGTTCTGAGTTTGTTTTGCTGGAACCAGACAGTCCCATCTTGACCTGAAACCTGAAGAGTGTTTAAGGTCCAGTCTGCTTCGTGACTGTAATTCTCCTTAGCAAAGAAGCTTCCTGTAGATATTTGGTTTTTTTTTTCTCATCTTACTAGTTTAGGGGTTTAAATGTAATGAAATGATGCTTCACTGCTGAGTCATTAACAGATGTAAGGAAGAAAATCCGGGGGCTTTTCAAATTAAAACATCAGTATGGCTCGAATAATAAACCAAATGGAAATAATAAAAGTTATTTCTTCTTTCTGTGCGGCCCGATACCACATGACCCACGGACCGGTGGTTGGTGACCACTGGCCTATAGGATGTACGTTTTAGGTTTTACTCTTTGCAAATGATCAACGACCCATCTACTTTCAGTTATTCTGGAACACAAAAACCTGCAGGTATCCAGACCTCGATGATCTGTGCTAAACATTCTTGGTATAGTGAATATCAGTCAGACCAATAAGAGTCATTCTATTTCATAAGCTGTACTCAAGTGGTGACTGGCTAGACTTTGCTTGCTCAAAGGCTAGCAGAAGAATTGATTTGAAACTTTTCTTTCCCACTTGAAAAACTTCTCAAGACTCCTACAGAATAACTTTACATCAAGCTACACTTGATGACATAAGGGAATGCGTTCTAATCCCAAGAATATTGTTTCTAGAAGTTTAACAGATTGCATCAGACTGTTTGCAAAAATAACTTTCAGTTCTATTTTTTTTTCTAAATCTTGCTGCTAAATCAAATATAAAAGACGATGATGATAAATAACTAGGACTCTTTTATTATGACCTAATAAAGGCTTTAATTAGTTGTTCTGCTTCAGTCAAATTGCATTATGTAAAATCTTTATCAAGATGCAATAATGGCATTAAAGAAAGTATAAGAAGATGGGATCGGGTTACTTTGAATGTACATGATCATTATGACGTCAACACCTAAGTTTTTGTGAACAGCTAGATTAAAGGTGGGGTTTAATGTAAAATTAACTTTTCTGAGGTCTCTATTATTCCAACATCATAAACATACCTGAAGTAGTTTTCTATTTTATTCATGCACGTTTGATTAATCAAAAATAAAAACACCAATTAAACGTTGAGTTGTTCTTAGCCACTGATATTGTTCTCAGCCACGCCCATATTTGGGAGGCGATAACTCAATGGTATGGAATGTTCGCCTTTGAACTGAAAGTTCGCCGGAAATTCAACTAACGAGTCGAATCCTACTGAGCTTATGTTTAGGTGTCCTTGGGGAAGACACCCAACCCCCCATTTCTCCCAACATTGGTTCAATCGTGGCAGCCTGCTGCGGTGGAATGCAGCACAAAAATTTGCCTGTTGAGGGATGAATTAAGTATGTAAGTAAAATAAAAAACAACACAAACATGAAGTCTTTCAGTGCACATGCACACACTCAAACAGTCTCTTCGACAGAGTCATTTTTGTGTAAACACACCGAAATAAGAACAAAAAAGAATATGTTCTGATTTGCTAACTTGAGGCACTTTATATTGTAGTTGGAGCCTCATGCAGGATTTACAGTGTCATGTATGCGTCCCAGAAGGCGAGACCAAGTGAGAAGGGAGACACGGGAGGAATACAGTGTCAAAAAATCTAAAGTGGAACTGAATTAATGCATTTATAAATCCATGTTTTTGGGCAAATATTGCTTTCTGAGCTTACAAAAGGTGCCATATTTTTCCCATAATCAGTTAGATAAGTATTGTTAACAAATAAAATCACAAAACCTCCTGACACTTTAGTTTAGCTGGTGCAAACATATAGTGAATGTAGTTTTAAATTGGGCATGGATACTGTATGCATTAGTTTGAACTGGTCTCATACGGTAGCAAAAAGTACCATAAACCATTTGCAAAATTCCCATGCTGAGCTGAAACCAGAGAAAAAAGATAGAAACTGCTCCTCTGTGGTCTGCCTGAGATCTTACATGCCTGGTAATGGTAACGCTGTCGGGTAGTTCGATGCAAACAGTGACAAGCTAAGCCCCCTCCCGAATCCTGCAAAGACATCCTAACTGCACATCCTGTGGAGAAATGTAATCTCATTTTCTGCAAGGAAGGCTGCAGTACCCATGAGAAAAGCGTTTAACTAATTCACACATTGTCATTCTGCAGTCCATGTGGTTTTTTGTGCATATCTGGGACCACTCATCCAGCCAGAGCTGTTTAAAGAGCATCAAAGCTGAGAAGTTGTCATTACACAGAGAGAGCTGGAGATAACACTGAATCAAATTACATAGAAGGATATGTAGTTTTAAGAGCACTGTTTTAGTTTTAAGACCATGAAGCCAGAATTGAACATACTTTCCTCTATGAAGAAAAAAAAAAAAACATAAATATTTCTGATGCGTAAAACACTTTTTAGAAAATTTTTAAACAAATAATATAAATAATAACAATAATGAGTTTAAATATTTCGGGGTCTTGTTCACGAGTGGGGGAAGGATGGAGCGGGAGATCGACAGGCAGATCGGTGCGGCGTCAGCAATAACTAGGACGCTGAATTGGTCCGTCATGGTAAAGAAAGAGCTGAGCCGAAAAGCAAAGCTCTCGATTTACAAGTCAATCTACGTTACCACCCTCACCTATGGTCACCAGCTGTGGGTGGTGACCGAAAGAATGAGATCGCGGATACAAGCGGCCAAAATGAGCTTCCTCCGCAGGGTGGCTAGGCTTTCACTAAGAGATCGGGTGAGGAGCTCTGCCATCCGGAAGGAGCTCAGTGTCAAGCCGCTCCTCCTCCAGGTTGAGAGGAGTCAGATAGGGTGGTTCCAGCATCTGGTCAGGATGCCCCCCGAGCACCTCGCTGGTGAGGTGTTTCGGGCATGTCCCACCGGGAGGAGACCAAGGGGCAGACCCTGAACCCGCTGGAGGGACTATGTCTCACAGATGACCAGCGAACGAGTCGGGATCCTTCCAGGTGAGCTGGAGGATACAGCTGAGATGAGAAAAGCCTGGACTTCCCGTTTGAGGTTGTTGCCCCTGCGACTCGGCCCTGGATAAGCAGAAGATAACAGAACGGAACATTTTTCCCCGGGCGGCACCATGGCCTACTGGGTAGCACAAAGGCCCAACAGCGAGAACGTCATGGGTTCAAGTCCTGGATGCGGACAAGGCTTGGAGCAATGTCCTTTCTGTGTGGAGTTTGCATGTTCTCCCTGTGTATGCATGAGTTTCCTCCGGGTACTCCGGTTTCCTCCCTTCCTCCAAAAACATAATGCTAGGTTGATTGGCCACACACGATTGTCCCTAGGAATGAGTGTGTGTATGGTTGTATGTGTGTGGCTCCGTGACAGACTGGCGACCTGTTCGGGGTCTACCCTGCCTCTCGCCTCAAATCAGCTGGGATGGGCTCTGGCACCCGCCACAATCCCGAAGGGATATACGATTAAGAAGGTGACTGAGATTTTTTCCCCATCCAAGGACCAACCAAGTCCGACCCTGCTTAGCTTCTGAAATCAGAAGAGATCTGGTGACCTGTTCGGGGTGTGTCCTGCTTTTCGTTTGAAATCAACCGGGATAGGCTTCAGTTCCCCCATCCTAGCTCAGTAGGGATAAGCGATTTAGAAGACAAAATATTTTTTGCCCCAAATGATACCCTTTTATGACCCAGATATGGTAACTATTATCTTCAAGGTGATTAAAAGCCTGTATTTTCTCATGATGGGCAATAGTTAGAATAGTTTCTAACTATTGTATAATAAATGCTCTAAAACCAAAATTGTGATTGTTTGTGAGATAGAATGATAATTTTTTTTTTTTTTTTTTTGCGTCAGATGAAACCTTTAGATGCTTAGGAGTTATTGTTTAGTTTTTTTTAATTATTATTAATTAAATGTACAATACTGAGCTCAATTTTAGCATTTGATTTTTATATTTTATTGGACATCCCCAATCTTTTTTTGATCTTCAGTACACCTTAGTTACAGTGAGACTCTGGTCTAGTTGGAGTGACAAACTATGTCACCTCTGATATGTCAGCATGGGAAGCAGAAGCATTTACCTCAGTTTGGATGACACATGCTGACTGACCATCTGGAGCTGTTTTCTCTTTGAAGTCAGCAGACATGTGGGTCAGCACTGAGCCAAGCTAAGTTTAAAACATGGCCCACAGTGATTAAGTCTGGTTTCCATAAACATGCTGTATCTTTCTGCCCTGGAGAAATGTTACTTTGGTACCACTTGGACACTGAGCTGAGAGCCATTTAGAACATAAAATGTCTAAATGTAAAATGAAATGTAGTGTAAAATTGAAAAAAAAAGAGATGCCAGACAATTTCCAATGCATGACACATCGCGAAGGCATAAACAGCTTTCTGTCAGAGGCTGATTCATTTGTTTGGAAGGTCAACATCTACTTGTGGTGCAGGCATGGCCTTTACATCTGGTAGTCAGACTGAATCTGTAAGCTTACATCCAGACCTGTTTGACGTAAAATGTAGTCTTGATTTATATTTGTAAGTTTAAATAAATCTGAATAGGGTGGGCGTCTTTAAAACCAATCGAATGCTTGGAGACCATCTGGATTCAAACAGATGGAAAAAAGTTTCTCAACAAGCATCAGAAGAGTTCGACATGAGACGGGGAGTAAACATCAGAGATTTACAGATGTACTAATGATGGCAGTGACAGGGTTAGAAAATGGGTCAATCACTCATAAATAATAAATTGCTATGCATTAAACATTGGTACAAGGAGCAAAGACTTTACTCCAGGAGGAAATGAAAAAGTCCAGACGGGTTTTATTGAGTTTTTATAGGAGAGAATGAAAACAGAAAGAAACAAATAAAATGTTTAATTTGTCTTATTATTTTCAATCCTATTTGTTTTTCTACCTGTCATTGTTTTAGGGTGTATTTTTATTTCATCTGGTTAATATAATAGTCCAAAATTCAATAACAACAATAAATCTGTGTCAGATGCAATTTCAGTTTAAACCTCATTTGTTACCTTCTTTTATTTTATTTATGAAGCTGTTTTAAGCACTAATATCGAGTTACAGAGAAATCAGAGCCCATTGAAGGCAGTTAGCAAGAAAAGGGCGGGGTACACCTTGAACAGGTCGCCAGTTTAGCGTATAACCAAGAGATATGCACCAATCACGTATGTATTAACATCTATGGGTAAGTTACTTTTTTAAATGACCAATTATTACCTTTTTGTCCGTCTATCCCTTACAGGGTTACAGGGGATGCCGGAGCCCATCCTGGCTGATTCAAGGCAAGTGGCAGGGTACACCCCAAACAGGTTGCCAGTCTGTCGGGGGCCACACACACAATCATCGACACACACACACACACACACACACACTCATTCCTGCAATTTGGCACCGGCCAATCACCCTAGCATGCATGTCTTTGGAGGGTGGGAGGAAACCGGAGTACCCGGAGGAAACCCACGCAGACACGGGAAGAACATGCAAACTCCACACAGAAAAGATAGTGTTGCAAGCCTCATCCCCACACGGGACTCAAATCCACGACCTTCTTGCTGTGAGGCTACTGTGCTACCCACCGCGCCACCGTGCCGCCCACTAAGTTCACAAGTCAAAGTTTTAATGCATTAATCCAAGAAATGGGAAATGATTACTATTACTCTAATTATTACTTTTCTTAATAATTCTAATCGTAATTAGACATTTTTCTAGACCCTTCCCAGGGGCGGATCCAGGATTTTCTGTAAAGGGGGGAGGGAGTGTTGGAAGTCAGGTCATTGACAAAGCCAGCATAAGGGGAGGCTGGGGGCATTCCAACCCCCCAGAACATTTTGAAAAATAAGAGTCATTTTCCCTCATTTTGGTGGCTCATTCACCGGCCCTGTAAGGGGGTAGCTTATCTAGACTCATTTTCTTTCTTCTTCTTCTTTTTTTTATGGTGGACCAAAAGAAATCCGCACCTGCTTCCCCAGCTTCCCCTTTTGCAGCTTTAGACAATTCTATCTCAGAGGTCTACAGATTATTCTTGTATTTTTCTGAATTCCTTTTTTCTCAGTAAACAGTTCCAACTTGGTTACGTATGTCGGTCCTAGCTTTCCTCTACACATCATGACAACGACACATGCATTTGAGTTCTGCACAAAATTACCAAACTTCTTTTAGAAAAAAAAAAATTTGTGATATATTCAAGAGTTTATTGTGTTTCCGATGATCAATAAAATAAAATTACAATTTAAAACGTTTAATTCAAATTTTTTCTTTTAAAAGTAACAATCTGGAGCTTATTTTGTTTGGAAAAACCACAACAAGAAATTAAGCTGCATGTAACAGCTTTCTTTTGAGACGTTCAGGGTCAGCATCGGTCCCCACAGCTCAGTGTTAGCCTAATAAATATTCAGGCAGACATAAATCAGATGGAATACCTTGAGGCTAGTCGCACCGTGATAATGTTTATTAAGCAAATATCAAGTGGGGATAAAAATCCGAAGCTTTCCTCTGTCAGCATGTTGTAAATCCTGTCGCTCAACGACTATAGATGGCCATGAATTTTGTGTCAGTGACTGACGTGGACGCCCTCTTCCTGATGTTTTATTTCATCCCATCACCTTCACATGAAGCAGGCAAGGAGTACATACATGGATATATCTGTAGAAAGTAGTTTTATTGCCCTGGTCTAAAGGGCAGAACAAATCTTGAAATATTATAGAAAATCACATTGTGTACGGTGGGCTTTTAAAGGTCACGAGTACATCTGGGTCTCTGAAGAATAAAAGAAAAAGAATTAAGGTGCAAAGAGGTAATCTGAAGTGCTTATTGCTTTTACGTGCAACACAGCTTTCAAGAAATACAGTAAATGTTTTTTTTTTACGAATAGGGTTTCTTGTTTTTGTCAAAGAGAAAAAAATATATACTGTACATTTACAAAAAAAACCCCCAAATAATCAGAAAAATGAGAAGCAACATAATGATTATTTTTGTTTTTTAAAGCAACTTTATATTGAGTTAATATTTTCAATTTTCAGCCCAAACATTTTTAAATTTTTAAGTACTTTACAGAATAATTTCTCTAAATTTGAGCGGAGGCAGTGGCTCAGTGGACCAGAAGTTCACAGAATCGAATCCCACTGAGCTTATGTCTAGTTGTCCTTGGAGAACACACCTAAACCCCTGTTTCTCACGCCATCGTGGCAGCCTGTTGCAGTGTAACGCAGCACACAAATTTTTCAATTTAGGGATGAATACATTTTTTTTTTTTACTCTATTGTTCCCTCATTGGGGAAATTTGCACCCCTACACTGCAGCAGGCTGGGACCACGGCGCCACTGGTGGGAGAAACGGGGGTTCAGGTGTCTTTTCCATGGATGCTAGACATGCACTCAATGGAATGCGAACCTGCAGACTTCCGGGTTGACTTCTGGTCAGCGGGTGAACGCTCTAACCACTGAGCCACTGTCTCCCCCCAAAAATTCATATACAAAAAAAAAATAACAATACAAGCAGAGGTGCAAAAACCCACAGCAATTTAATCTTTCTTTCTACTTTGTATTCTAAATGGCTTCTGTTTACCAAAAAACTTTTTACCGTTCTAAAAACACGTTCTATAACACGCTCATCCATTTTTTCCTAATTAAACTGTTTTGGTCTTCTGTCTGTTGTTTTTCTTTGAATTCTGCATGGATCTTTATCTCAGGACGCATTTACATAAATATTTGCTTATTAACCTTGAAAAAAAGCATTTTAAAGGTACTTTTAAAAGTATTTTGGTATAATTTAGTCTCCATAGTTTCATTAAAAATTTTGACCGTGTCTGGAACAGTGAGATTTCTCTGTGATAGATCTAAGAGGAGTAAATAAAAATAAAGTGTATTAAATTGGTACCAGAAACAACTAAATTGAGACTTTTTTGCTCCGTTTGAAACAACAGGGGCCACAGAAAGCTCCCCACAAGATATGCTAATGATCAATTAATGGGGTCTGCTTTATGTAGCTTCCTCTCTGACTTTTTTTTTTTTGTCTTCTGAACCCATGACGGAATCGTGGTGGGTGCCGAAGCCTATCTTGGCTGATTTAAGGTGAGAGGCAGGGTACACCTTGAACAGGTCGCAGTTTGTTGCAGGGCCACACACAACCATCCATACACACACTCATTCCTAGGGGCAATTTCAAAGTGGAAAATCAACCTAACTTGATTTTTGGAGGGTGGCTGAAAACCGGAGTACCCGGAGGAAGCCCATACATACATGGGGAGAACATGCAAATCCCACACAGAAAGGCCAAAGTTCCAACCCTCGTTCCCACTCCAGGACTCAAACTTGTGCCAACCACAGCGCCTCCGTCTCGCCCAACTTTAAGCGGGTGTTTTGGCTAATTTGAAATTTTAACTCAACCTATAATGTGTGATGTTGGTGTCCTGATGTTTCTGCCCAGTCATGCCCACGGTCATGTTGGCTTCATCAAACCATAATCTCCAGCTCTCACTGGACCGATTTGCACACAGCACATGTGTGCATAGCAAAAGGGTGGAATGCCCCTGCAGGGTCCCGTGGTGCCCCAAGTGGAGGAATTTAAGTATCTTGAGGTCTTGTTCACGAGTGGGGGAAGGATGGAGCGGGAGATCGACAGGCGGATCGGTGCATTGATCCGTCGTGGTAAAGAAAGAGCTCAGCCGAAAAGCAAAGCTCTTGATTTACAAGTCGATCTACGTTCCCACCCTCACCTATGGTCACCAGCTGTGGGTGGTGACTGAAAAAATGCAATCGCGGATACAAGTGGCCGAAATGAGTTTCCTCTGCATGGTAGCTGGGCTCTCACTCAGAGATCGGGTGAGGAGCTCTGCCATCCGGGAGGAGCTCGGTGTCGAGCCGCTCCTCCTCCAGGTCGAGAGAAGTCAGATGGGGTGGTTCGAGTGCCTCTCTGGTGAGGTGTTTCGGGCACATCCTATTGGGAGGAGACCTAGAGGCAGACCCCGGACCTGCTGGAGAGACTATGTCTCACAGCTGGCCGGGGAACGACTCGGGATCCTTCCAGGTGAGCTGGAGGATGTAGCCAGATTGAGGCTGTGATCCCCCGCTATCCGGTCCTGGATAAGCAGAAGATGACGAAATGGAAAAACTGCACATTTTAAAGATTGTTTGTGTATTTTTTAATTGTCATGCATTTGTTAGCTTGGGATTATTGATGCATTGACGTACCAAAGAACCTACTTTGTTCCTCATATTGCTTTGATGGAGTGTTGTAGGCTGTAAGATGAAAAGCACTGCTTTGGTACGATCAATTTTTTATTGCCAAGTGTTATTTTCTTTGTTTTCATTTTACTGTGTCAAATCTTTTGAAATAAAAACCTGTCAGAAATGTAATTGTTTCACATAAAAAGAACAGGAGAATCTGTTAGAAAAAAAGCATCTGAAAAAAAGCCACATATGGGAAAGATCGTTTGAATGCACAAGTGTTACAAATGAACAATAGGATTGCCTTCGCTGCCATTAAAATTTATTAACTACACTATGGGCTATAGAAAGAGAACTTGAGACATTGTAGTAGAGCACCTACCAAGGATACACTGTAGTATAATAACGTTTAATAAAACTAAAGTAATGAAAATGAATATTAATAGTAGTTTTATTGAGAAAAAATACCACGAGAATCTACGTATTTTTGATGGCACTCTAGAGATAATGGAGTCTGCACCTGGATTGTGCAGCGTAAGCTGTAGCTGAATAAGCCAATGTGGGAAGTGCAGCTCTTACCATACCAGCTACAAATGTGCTAGGCGGTATGAGTCTTGGGGGGGAGCAGTGGCAGACTAATTTTTTTGCTGTTTCTGGGTCTTTGTGGACTTGCATTAGATATGTCTGCTCTCCTTGACCCGCTTGATTCCAGTTTTGACTGTTGCACACCAATGACTCGAGATGTGCTGCGTTAATGTTGCACCACATATTGAGCTATTTTTGTGACTTGTTCTTTATTACATCAAGTGAATTGTTCTAAAATTCAGTTTTAGAACTGGTTAGTTTCTTGGGACCAAAAAAAAATCAATAAAGAATTTTATAAGTTGCTGTGCTGAAGACTCAAGATTGATCTGAAGGCTATTTAAAAAAATCTTGAGAATCACACTTCGAAAAAAGCCCACTGCAACACAAATTAATTTCTCGGTGAGTTTTATGACTCTACTTTGTTATCTTTAGCGAGACTGTGTGAGAGCATTGACCTACTTTACTGACTGACTGACTCTTTTAGAAATAATATGAAATTTTAACCCAACTTTCTAAGTTTTTAAACCTAAATGGTGGTATTGTATGGGCAAGTTTGCGGTGGTAGAGAAGTAAGTAGCACGATGGGGTAAATGTCTGAGGACAGTGAAGAGGTGTGCTCTAGGTGTGACAGAAGAGTTCCAAGAAGAGGTGGGAGTCCACGAGAGAATTGTTTTGAATTCCGTCTTGTTTGGTGTGATGAACAGACTGACAAATTTTAAGTACTTAACTTAAACAGTCCAAAGCAAAGTGAAATGTGGAAAACAGGTGAAGAAGCATATGCAGACAGTTTGGGATGGTTGGAGAAAAGTGTCAGGTGTGTTGTGTGCTTTTAATTGTCCATTTAGAGAAGTTTTAATGGCTATCTTATTAGCATTTCACATAAAAATAAGTAACTTGTTAACTTAATTTTCACACGACATCTCATTTAACATTGCACCTCATGCTGAAAAATACCATTGAGTCATGATGCATCGTTATCACATGGTCTCCCCGAGGTCCACTGCTGTAATACCTTGTCTGAGACACATTAAGCTCTTGTGATGCTACATTTCACACGTCTTCCACTCCTTCCCCCTCGGTTTAAAATAAAATCCCTGCTGCAAGTCGGGACATCCCATCACTCTGGGCATATTTTCATACTAAGCTAAAGCTGCTAAACTTTGTCATTTAGTCTGAGAGGTGATGATTTGTGTCCTTTGAGCTCTTCTTCTTCAGCTGTCACTAAAGTTTTAAGATCATTTGTCAGAGGGTGCTGTGTGCCGGGTGGGTGTGCTGCATCACAAGTTGTCACTAGCGAAGGGGGCATTTATGTCTTGGCAACCGGTTTGTCACAGTTGTTTCCTGAATGAATGGCACAATCAGGCTTTCAAGGAGGAAATCCCAACATGTCAACTTTAAAGTGAGGGTAGTGTGCTTTGTATGGTAATAATCATTATCTCATAGCATATATCAATGCACATGCAATATTTGTCACGACAAACTTATAAACCGTATTTTATCAGTCATAATTTAACCCCTGAACGCACGCTGCCACCCTCACTGAAACCCAATTTTCAAATATGACATCAAGATCCAACACGTGGATTAAAGGCAAATATAACTTTATGTTCACCGGCATGGTGCCGACACCAAAGCCCCACTTAAAATGACTTTATGCAGCTAGAATTGTGATGTTAAACCCAACTGAGCATGCTGCTAAAAGATGAAAGCAACAAGTATGGTACATTCCATGTGGGAATAGGTGAACAGAAACCAGAACCTTTGGGGCTCGACTTAATGAGGGGTATTAGGGAACTACTGTATGTGTATGTTCTCATGCCTGGCTGTGAGCAGGCCAGTGAGGTTGCCATTGTTGGTTGTCTGGATGATGGAGCTGAGGTCTGTTAGATAGAGGGCAGAATTACCTCCAACTGGGATATTTAAAAAATACAAGACCTGATTGATAGATTAGGCCAAATTGACAATGAATTGATCACAGAATGATACCAATTCAGCATCATCTTTTTGATATCTTGCCGTGATTAGTAGGGGAGTATTTCTGAACCACCCCATCTGGCTTCTCTCAGCTTGGAGGAACACCGGCTCTATTTTGAGCTCTTTACGGAAGAGATGAAAAATAATCCACATATATGTTTCAGTGACAGTGAAATATGTTTCAACTCCAGGTCAAGAGGAGTCAGATTGGGTGGTTCGAGCCCCTCACTGGTGAGGAGTTTTGGGCACATCCCACCGGGAGGAGACCGACAGGTAGACCCCGGACCCGCTGGAGAGACTATGTCTCACAGCTGGCTGGGGAGTGACTCGGGATCCTTCCTGGTGAGCCGGAGGATGCAGTTGATGCTGGCCTTCCCGTCTGAGGCTGTTGCCCCCGCGACCCTGCCCCGGATAAGCGTAAGACGGCAAAATGAATGGGACGAAACATATGTTTCAAAGCCACAAGGTACTACCATCACACACTTATACACACTTATAACTCGCTAGAGCCTCGCTGTATTTATAAAGCAGGGAATGCATTGTTCATTTAACATGATTATTTTTTACTTTAAGAAGTTTGGAGATTCTTGATTTTTTGATAAATTATTCCTGCATTTCCATCATTCACATACAGTCAGTCACATGTCAACCCCGCCCACTTATAGATGACCGTTAAAGTTCCTTTAACAACACACTCTGCCGTAGTGATCACATGGCAATCCTGAAAAGATTGTACAGAATATTCTAGAAATAGCTGCTGAATGTCAGAGCCGATGGGTTCAATAATCTCCTGGTGACTCATTTCTTAACATGTCCATCCTTACCATCAATCTGAGAAGATTAACTCACTCCTTCCACCTGCTCGGAGTGTAGTAACTCATTTAAACACATGTGATTATGTAATGCAAACATCTGAGTTACCATAGTGAGGTTAAATATGGTCCTCACTTGTGATATCCAATGAAGGCAAGGTATAAATAGTACCGGAGGAAATGCAAACCCCCGTCATAGATTGAAAGTGTAGAATCAAGCATGATATCTTTCTTTTTTTAAAATGTATTTAGTGCAAGCCATCTATGTCAAATGCAAGGAGGGAAGGACCACATTCACACCACGCTGATTGAAGTGATAAGCAAAGTGCTGAGAAATGAGCAGAGCAGGTGTTAATGGTCGGGATTTTCTTAATTAAGAGAAAATATACCATTAGTGTAGACCAATTAGAGCTGAGTCACTCTAATGCTGCTTTACAAAGACCAACGTGCCTCCAGCCAATTAGCAAACACAAGCGAAAAAAAAAAGAAACAATTACAGACTCATTCGCCATAAATAACACAGGCTGATGCAGTGCATCTAAAAATCCATTCGTGTCGATCTGTCTGGCAGACAGAAATATGTCAATGTTGGCCATTTTCTTGGAAAAAAAAGCAATAAACCTGTTAGATTGAATTTGCTGAAAGTCATCAGACTTCTCTGTCTAGCGGGTTTCCAAAAAATACAAAAATGAAAATAAGAGAGTGACGAGAATAAGAAAAAATATAACATCATGAACAGATTTGGAATGTTCTGCAGTTTTGACCATATTGGAATGTGCAGTCTTAAGTGTTTCAATGAACCAAGAACGTCTCAGATCAGAAAAAAAATTACTGTATTTCCTCTTTGCACTGAGAAACTGAATATTTAGTCTATGGTAAAAAAAAAAGCTTCTATGGAAGTTGAAAGGAAAAACTCTGGTCAAACTGGTAAATATGCATTCCTACTTTTACCCATGGTCATAAGCTAGTGATCCAACCAACCAGATCATGAATATTTGCAACTGAAATGAGTTTCCATTAACCATTAAAGCCAACTGTTCATAGTTTTAAACATTAACTAGAAATCAAATCTTTTTGATGAGGAACTCACTAATCCAGTTGGAGATTAGTGTGAAGCCAATTAGAGTCTGAGGTGTCTCGGACACAGTCTAAAACAGGTGTGCCCACACAGTGTTAGCACGCGACCCATTGAATTGACGTTGAAAAGATCTAAAAAGAAAAACAAAATCAACAAAAGAAATTGCAAGCAATGTTCTCTCTAAGCTGCGCGCCTGCACAATTGCGCACTGCTCGTGGATTAACAGCACACAAGAAAACCTACGCAGTGCACAAAATAAAACCCAATTTAAACCAATAATGGTAAGATGAGACGAAGCTCAAGATCTCCTCCTTCTTTCTTTCTGAAACAAATTGCTTCAAACCGCTGCTTCGGAGTTTGGCTCGTCACAGCTGCTGACGTCACAAAATAGTGAAACTTTTTGCTCCGCCCCCTTCTGCTCAGGAAGCTTGTGTATTTGCTCAGACACATAAAAAATTAGAGGGAACATTGATTGCGGGTGTCAAATGTTATAAACGATCCTTCAAAATGTATGCATTATGCATGAATTTAAATATTGTTATTAAAATATTGTTATTGTTGTTAAATACTCAGTATTTATTAACGGACAGATCGCAAGTATGTCACGGGGTCACACACATACTCATTCCTAGGGGCAAATATGTAGTGGCCAATCAACCTAACATGCATGTCTTTGGAGGGTGGGAGGAAACCGGAGTACCCGGAGAAAACCCACACATACACGGAGAGAACACGCAAACTTCACACAGAAAGGCCAGTGTTCCAAGCCTCGTCCCCACCTGGGACTCGAACCCCAACCATCTTGCCTTGAGGCCACTGTGTTACCCACTGCTCCACCGTGCCGTCTGTTATTAAAAACTGCTAATATTATTTCAAATTAAAAACAAGACTTGTTTTAGGTGTACCCTGCTTCTTGCATGTAACTAGCTGGGATGCGGTTGGGCATCCTCGTGAACCCAAAAGGGACAAAACAGTACAGAAGATAAATGACTGGAGAAATGAATAAAACCAATCACTCTATCTGACTATGTCATTTTGAACATTGAGGTATTTGTTGCACTATTGAAAGTTTTAGATAATTAGGTCTTATTTGTTATACTCATATGTTTGGTTCCAAATAATGAGAAGAAGGGGGGATGAAGTGAAGAGAAAATCGGAAGTTACAGTATTCAGCATCACGACTAACCTGCTGGATTATCTAAGGAGAAAAAAAACTGACACACACAACAAAATCTTCTATAGTAAATGATGTAGAACACAAACACATGTTACTAGAGCTATAATAATATTGGTTGGGAGCAAGGAACATAGCGGACAGTAAACAGTGTGATACAGTGTGCGAGTATGAGTGAAAGTACATTCATGCTGCCGATGTAAACCATGTGCTCATTAGGACCAACGGATCCTCACCAGCCCCAAAAGACTAGAACAAGGGAGGCAGAGACACACGCAACCCGCACCCGAGCCCATCCAGATCCTGGAACCCCGAGGCCAGGCCGAGGAGCCGCCCACCCACCAAGCAGGGCGAATAAGAGAAACCCCTGCTGGGGCCACCCCAGCACCAAGGAGCACGGGCCTCCCCGATGCCAGGACCCACAGGCCACGGGGCAGACGCAGCAACCTTACCCCGCGGCCTCAAGCGAGCCCAGGGGATGTCAGAAGTCAAGGCCCGGACCGAGAGGGGAGCACTCACCCCATTGGCCCAGGGACCCAACTCCCACAAGCCAGGGCTCTACTGGAGGTCCAGCAGGGCCAGGCCACCCTATATGCAGCCACCACTGCCCAAAACACAGCCAGGTGCCAGACCCAGGCAGCCCAAAGATGACGCTGATTTAAAGAGAACAGGTACCTTATTTTAATGTGTTACATTTGACATACGACAATAATTTGAGATGGAATAAGAAAAAATTCCCTAATTTACAATTTTTTGTAAAGTCACGAGTCTTCTTCACGAGTGGGGGAAAGATGGAGCAGGAGATCGACAGGCGGATCGATGCGGCATCAGCAATAACTAGGACGCTGCATCGGTCCGTCCTGGTGAAGAGAGAGCTGAGCCGAGAAGCAAAGCTCTCGATTTACAAGTCGATCTACGTTCCAACCCTCACCTATGGTCACCAGCTGTGGGTGGTGACCGAAAGAATGAGATCATGGATACAATTGGCCGAAATGAGCTTCCTCCGCAGGGTGGCTGGGCTCTCACTCAGAGATCGGGTGAGGAGCTCTGCCATCCGGGAGGAGCTCGGTGTCGAGCCGCTCCTCCTCCAGGTCGAGAGGAGCCAGATGGGGTGGTTCGGGCATCTGGTCAAGATGCCCCACGAGCGCCTCGCGGGCGAGGTGTTTTGGACACGTCCCACCGGGAGGAGACCAAGGGGCAGACCCCGGACCTGCCGGAGAGACTATGTCTCACAGCTGGCCGGGGAACGACTTGGGATCCTTCCGGGTGAGCTGGAGGATGCAGCCGGGGAGAGAGAGGCCTGGGCTGCCCGCTTGAGGCTGTTGCCCCCGCAACCCGATCCCGGAACAAGCGGAAGATGACGGAACGGAACAAATTTTTCAGTTGTCCGTGAGTATTTAGAGTCAATGGCTGACGTGGATTTGATGACTAAATACAACAAATGATAAAAGATGACGGATGAGAATGTGCACCGTTTCTCAGCTTCGTTGTATTCTAATTCAATCGGGAAGGCTTTTATCAAAAGCAGGGATTTCTGCAGGTCTCATATCCTTTTACTTTAGTGAAACGAAAGTCTTTATGTGAAGTTTTCCGACTGACAAGCCCACCTCCCAAAGCCTTGCCGCAGTTCTCCCTGCACAGCTTGAGCTTTACTTTTCATGGTGAAAAGGATTTTAAACTTGTCTCTCAGGCTTTTTCAGTATATGTGACATTCCCTCAGGCAGATTTAGTCCTCTACAAAGTTTTCCGTCAACATCAAGGAGAAGAAACCTCCCAGGGAGACCCAACGTGTTCGTTCGCATTCCTGAAGAAATTGAAGCAATTTAACTGGTAGATTGCATTTGATACTTTTCTGAACTCTTTCAATCATTGTTGTCCATTTGAGCTGTGATACGCTGGCACCATTTCTCCTAAAGCAAAACTGAGACAAGCAGGGATTAACTCAAAATTCTAACAAGTTTGCCCCCTTAGATAACGGGTGTGGCTTTACGAACCCCAGGATGATTGCAGTGAATGACTGCAATTTCCTCCACTGAAAAGTAAAACAATAAAGTAAGAAAGGAGGTGAAGAATTTAAGGTGACGGCTTAAGACACTAATCCAACTTTGTAATCAAAATGCTCCAGGTTACGCTGTTTGTCCCGTTAAAGTGATTCATATCATCCAATCGGTGCGGTGCAGGCAGCTTTCCGACTACGACTTTAAGGAGATTAGGTGAATGTTGCATTTCTTTGAAAAAGAAAATGTGATATATTTGTATTACGGGGATGAAATGGTTGAGCGAGTCTTCCCATCATTGCGAGCTGTCAAACAGACAAGTTTTCTCGACTTTATGGTTATAAGTTTGCCCCGTGAAAGGTAAGTTTTCTTCACAAACTTAATGTAGCTGTCATTCCAAATGGCAATAAAACTCCCTGTGCGCTCATTTGGATACACAGTACATTGTGTTGAATTTCTTTTTATTCCTCCTAAAGCTCCCAGAATAATGTTTAGACATTAGTCATGTTGTTTTATTGTTCAAAGCATTCAATAAAAAGCAAATGATGTACCAGGGAAACATTAAAAGACAATATGGATATTTTTGAGCTGACTGTATAAAGACTCATTGTGAATTGTGCAGTTTCTTAGAACCAGTCTTTTTACATGCACCGTATGCTCAAACCATAATGGACTTGTTTCTTAGTATGTCAGACTCACCACCAGTTGGGAATATTCTATATTTGCAAATACAACTTTTCAAATAAAAAGTATAGACAAATGGATAATGGAGTTTATTTACGTATGCCCACAAATGAGCATCCATGCTTATTTCAAAGAAATTGCATCACAGGAACTTGGATGTTATAGTTATTTACAAATTGCTGACCAATTGTGTTTGAGCATCACACAAAAACAATTATCAGATGTTTTTGATGAATCACAAAGTCCACAGTTCATCAACATATATGTATTTCTTTTCAGTAAAACTACTATTATTAGGCCCTGTCCACATGTAGCCGGGTATTCTTGAAAACGCATATCTGCTGTCCTCCGTTTCAGGAAAACGTTCGCGTCCACACGCAACCATTTTCAAAATATCCTCGTTCACACGGAGCCATAAATATACGCTTCTGAGAGCGATTATGAGCATGCCAGACCAGTTGTTGACAGTATTGATGTAAACATAAGTTCGCCGATTGCAACGCATTTCTTCTTCTTTGCTCCTCAACAACAAGCAAGAGCAGTTGAGAGTGGACAAAAAGGAAAGAAAAGAGGGTCTGCAACAGGGTCAAAAGTAATGCCTGTTTCTGTGGATCCATGCTGCCCACTGCCTGCTTTTGTAAACAAGGACGCACATGAATGATGTATGTGCATTACTTGTTGCAGGTAGTCACGTATAAAAACGCAAATCTCCGTTTTCGCACATCCACACGCAAACGCAAAAACTGAGTTTTCCAAAATCTCCACCTTGGCCGGAGTTTTCAAAAACGCTGATTTTGAGTAAAAAAAACCCCTCATTTTTTGTGTGGAAGGCAGCCAAAACGGATAAAAAATATATACAGTACGTTTTCAAAAATACCTGGCTACGTGTGGACAGACAACTTAGATCCACAGCACTGCCTTATGTCACCAAACTTTCAAAGCCACATAAAATATCCTGTTTAGATTATTCCAGTTCCAGTGGCTATAAAAAAAACCCCAAAATCTAAACACAATACTTTGTCAAAGCTATAAAGGAAACATTCTTTCCCAGAAAGACGTTATGTTCTACTTGTGACTAATGCAAATATCATATTTGGCTCCAAAATGACAAAAATGTCAACTGCCCAGCACTGGAGATAAGACTAACATCTGTTTACAGCAGCTGTTAGTGGAAGGCAATGGCCAATTAGTGATAAAACGTGCAATATGGGTGCAATTTTTTTAACTGCTGTGGTTGTATTTATGTCACTGATGGCTGAAACACGGGATGTATTTTCCACACATGAACAACCACGGGAACATTATCATAAGAGCTAACAGGAGAAAACAACAGCAGCAGAGGAAACTCTCAACTTTAGGCTCATTTATAATATTTTTATAGGAATCTTAAACTAGCATCTTCAAAAGTCCACTTTATGAAAGGGATGTTATGCAAACTAACTCCGATTCAAATTAAAAACACAGACTTTTGCCAACAACGT
Organism: Neostethus bicornis; assembly: GCA_902685375.1. NCBI lineage: Eukaryota > Metazoa > Chordata > Actinopteri > Atheriniformes > Phallostethidae > Neostethus > Neostethus bicornis. The sequence continues at coordinate 5,354,536 of LR738552.1, forward strand.
GCATTTTAAGCATGCCCAATCTAGAAATCAAGCTACAGTCCAGAATGAATTTTGGGTTTAATGCAAGTTTTAGTGGATGAAGACATGCAAGACATGCCCTACTGTTTTGTCCTTTGACTTTAAAATGCGCGGACCGAGTGAATGTGACATCACCATAATCTTTGACTACATCAAACAAAGACAATTCAGTTTCTGGCAATATGGACAGCAGCAAGTTGAATTTTCAGAGTTGGAACTATGCAGGTATAGGTTCACTTTAATTGAAATCACATTCACCAGGAGGAGCTCGGTGTCGAGCCACTCCTCCTCCGGGTCAAGAGGAGCCAGATGGGGTGGTTCGGGCATCTGGTCAGGATGCACCCCGAGCGCCTCGCGGGCGAGGTGTTTCGGGCACGTCCCACCGGGAAGAGACCAAGAGGCAGACCCTGGACCCGCTGGAGAGACTATGTCTCACAGCTGGCCGGGGAACGACTTGGGATCCTTCCAGGTGAGCTAGAGGATGCAGCCGGGGAGAGAGAGGCCTGGGCTGCCCGTTTGAGGCTGTTGCGCCCGCGACCCGACCCCGGAACAAGCGGAAGATGACGGAACGGAACATTCACCAGGTCAATTGGGTCACCAATTAGTCAATGGGTTAATACTACAAAATCATATTTGACCAACATGGCATATTTTGAAAAAGAACAAGATTTTTATAAATATAAATACTTCATCCATCAACGGGCAAATTTTTATGCTGCATTATACTGCAGTGGGCTGCCATGACGGCGCCAATAATGGGAGAAACGAGGGGTTAGCAGTCTTCCCCAAGGACACCTACTCATGAGCTCAGTGGGATTCGATCCCGCGAACTTCCAGAGAACTTTGTCCAAGGGTAAAAGTTCTGCCATTGAGCTATTGCCTCCCCCGAAATCTGGTGCCAGAATCCATCAGCGCTAATAGTTTTCTGTCTGAAAAAGACCATCCACCATTAAAAGTGTTTACTTTGTAAACACATTTAGAGAGCTTTAGTAAACGCACCACCACGTCACATCTCATATCCCGCAGACAATGTCAACTCTGCTCCGACACGAAGAAAGAAACAGAACTTTTTTCCTTTTGTCTTAAGTATGTTATAGGTATGAATCAATAAGTGAGTTTTCTTTATTTTCCTCCTGATGATTTGTTCATTCAGTCCTACACATGTCATCCGTATCATTTGCAGGCCACACTAATATTACTACTTTATTTCCAACTAGAAGCTGTGGGCTGAAATTGGCCCAGAAGTTTAAGACCCCTGCTCTAAATCCTCTTTGAGCGTTAATGTGTGTGTGAGTGGTTTTCCATCTCAGTGTAGCCCTGGGATTTACTGCCAGCCTTTCCAGGTATGCTTGCCTCTTGCTTTCGTATAAAGATAGATTCCGGTTTCCCTTCAAAGTTATGTGTGGTGAATCGGTTTAAAAAATGAACGAATGAACAATGCCTCAGATTTCATGAGTGTTACGCTGCAGACCTTTGTTTTTTCATGCCTCAACACATTAAATTGAAATCAAATAAATTCAATATCCTCCTCTTGTTTTCTTCCCTCTTTTTATCATTGGTCTAGATTCAGATGAATGCACATCTTCATACAGTATTCGTGCACATTTTTGCAAGAGTCTATTTTAATGATGATGTCGATAAATCTCAGCAATTCTAAGTTTTATTTGAAAACTTTTTGAATTTAAGCAAAAAAGAGGATTTGGAAGATCTATGACAGGGGTGCCCAACCTTTTTGTCCCGAGATCTACTTTTCAGGTTGCAAACTTGTTGAGATCTACCAGTCCTCCGGCAACATTGGAAAACACCACAGATATTTCCAGCCTGTATTAAAACTGGTATCGGTCCTGAGTAGTTCCTCCAGATACACAACCAATTAGAAAATTTATTTAGAAAAACTACAGCTAATTGGATTCTCACATGACGTCATCAACCTGGAAGTATGCATCCACTTCTTTGTTACCCTTCCGATCTGCAGCTGAGTAGAAACGTGGTGTGAATTACAGGCATCAAATCTGGATTGTTTGAAAATAAATGATTTAGAATTGTATAATGATCTTCTCCACCAGTTAACTGTACCTTGACTGGTGGAGAAGAAAAAAAAATACTGCTTTGATAGTTTCATCCCGACTTCAGGGTTTTAGTCACACGGGTGAAAGCGCTCTATAACCCAAGAAAGGCGCTAGATTGTCGCTAGTCGCTTTTCTGAGCAGCTGAATGGTCACTAAATTTATTGTCAAAGTCACTAAATTGGCAACACTGACTTTCTGTCATTAAAAAAAAAAAAAAAGAAAGAAAAAGTCATAAATTTTTTTTTCTATTTTTTTTCCAACACGTCTCGCCATCGACTTGGGACCAGTCTGTGATCTACCGGAAGACCGCGGTTGACCGTGTAGGCTCCCCCAATCAATGACCTTGATGCAAATGAAAAAAAACAGAAAGCCCATTTAAAAGTAGTTTAGATTGACCCTTTAAGGTTGAATTCATTTTGCATCATACGCCTGTATCGGTGTGCCTTCATTAGATCATGTCAACATTTTGGTTGCAAATGAAGAATCTGATATTGTGAAGAACTGTTTTTCAGGATTTTTGTGTGAGAGTTTAATCCTTTGAAAAATGGTCATTATTGGCATCGTGTATTGTTAATTTCACCTTAAAACTGGTGTTACATTGTAACTTGGCAACCCAGACAACCACAACACTATGAGATTTTTAATGTAGTCCAGTCTCTATAGACCTTCTTCTTTTTCTTCTTTCTGCATTTCCCTTCAGGGGTCGCCACAGCAAGTCAGTTTCTTCCATCTAACCCTATCTGCTGTATCCTCTTTGGTCACACCAACTATCTTCATGTCTTCCTTCACTGTATCCATGAACCTCCTCTTTGGTCTTCCTCTAGTCCTCTTTCCTGGTGGTTCCAAATCCAGCATCCTTCTTCCTAAGTACTCTCTCTCCTCTGCACATGTCCAAACCATCTCAGTCTTGCCTCTCGAACTTTATCCCCAAAATCTCTAACATGTGCTGTTCCCCTGATGTACTCATTTCTAATCCTGTCCATCCTGGTCACTCCCAGAGAGATCCTCAGCATCTTCATCTCTGCTTCCTCCATCTCTGCTTCCTGTCTTTTTTTCAGTGCTACGGTTTCTAGACCAATCAGCATGGCCGGTCTCACCACGGTTTTGTACACTTTCCCTTTCATTCTAGCTGAAACTCGTCTGTTGCACTTCACACCTGATACTTTCCTCCACCCGTTCCAGTCTACCTGAACATGCTTCTTCACCTCTTTTCCATACCCTCCATTGCTAACTTACTTATTAAAATAAGTTACGATTCTTTTCAACCCGATATGGATATAGACGATTTGAAGTGGAGAGGTTATTGAGAACCGCCATGACACAAAGTGAACAGATCAATTGTGAATATTTTAAAAATGTGTTAGTGATTTAGATATTTTCAGATTTTGAAGGCGTTCTGATTTCGCCACTAACACAAGAGCTGTTTGAAACAACAGTAATTCCGCATCAAGAATGATCTTGTTTGTGATAAATTGTGTGTTAAACAAGTAGTTCTGACAGCAGATATAACTTAATTTTGTCTGATTTCATAAAAAAAAAAAATCTTGGTACTGTATTTTATTTCTACAGATGTCTGAAGCAAACTGAAGCGAGACAATCTGTCAGAGCCGAGAATTCGGGCTGTCGCGCTTGACAAGTTACCAAAAAATCTTTGCAAAGATGATTCCAAGTGCCCAAGTTGCTTCCAGTGCGGTGTGAAATTGTGATTCATAGAAAACATAAAGAAATGTGGACTAAGGCCGTTTCAATTATTTAGTTTTAAGATCATTAAAGCTAAATTGTTCTTCTGTGATGAACAATCTTGGGAATAATTTTAAACGAGATTCATTAAAGCACGTGATGAGGATACCGAGATAACGATCAACCAAGAATTTCTTTTGTAGCTAACAGTTTACTGATTGGTCAAAATTTAATTTGCGTGTACGTTTTACTCACAGTAGCAGGTTTGTACGGTAGATCAGGTCAGGTATCCAAACACATAGTGCTTCATGTTTTAAAGGAGATGGAATCCAACTCTTCCTGGTCACATTTGTCTGTACTATTCCAAACACATCCCCTGTAAAAAGACAAAAAAAAGAACATTCAGCAACAGTAAAATTGGTTTAAAAGTAAAAAAAAAAAAAACAACTTTACAGGGTAAAGGACATTAAAAAAATGACGTGTGTAAGTAGGGCATCGGATTTTCAAGCGGAAGGGATAAAAAGGTCTTTAGAGCTCGGTTTAGTTTCTACTAAACTTCCTTCTACGTCTTTAAGAGAAATTAAAATCATAACTCTAAAGGAAAAGTCAATAAAATTCTAAAGAAAGGTCAACCAGAGGCAGATTTAGATGGAAAATCAAAGAAATCCTCACTGAGAAAGTCTGGTAAAAAGAAGCAGGAAATCATAATTTGAAGAAACTTTCTTTCCTTATTAGAATTCAGTGTCCATGTCAGGGAACATCTTCACCAACCTTTCTGACGTTTTATTCCTTTTAATGAGAAAAGATCAAAGCATAAGGCTAAGAAAAAAAAGTAGACGGGAGTAAAAAGTTAGAGAATGACAAGATGTCAGATGCATTGGTTTGAAGAATTAATCAATCTTTACGTGGTTCATTAACTAATACTATTTTTGAAAATTAATACCAATTTAAATTGCAAATGGTGTGTTTGACACTTAGACCTTAAGTAGTGCTACTGCAATGAATAAAATAGTTCAGGAGGTCACCTTTCAACATTAAAAGGGTTTGTACACAAATGCGTTAAAATTTGCATTAAAATGCAGCTAAATTTTACTTTTGTTTTAAAACGCCCCAATTAGTCTCTTTCCCATGGAGACAAACAATATTGCATTTGCGTAAAACCACTTTCGCAAATGCTTGACCTCCAACAGTGCAACAAAATGTACCAGAAGTGGATTTTTTTTTTTTTTTTTAATAAACTCAAACCCCCGACCCCCACCTCCCCATCGCCCTCCCCAAAAGTTGTAATGTAGAGGTTTGAATCAGGACAGAAGTTTACAGACCATTTGGATTGGTAGTAAAGAAGATTAGATTAGATTTAGATTAGAATTACTTTACTGATCCCACACTTGGGAAATTTGTGTGTTACAGCAGCAAACAAGAAAGAAATAGACAGTGTATATACAAGAAGGAAAATAATGAAATATTAAAATACTAAAATAGAAGGAATAATGTGACAAAACATGGAGGTCAATACGGACTGAAAGTGCATAAGGAGGTAAAGAAGTGACTTAAGAAGCATAAAGTGACAAACAGTGATGAATTACATGAACATGAACCAGTTATTTGTTATTCTCTGAGTTATTGTAAAGTGTTATTGTGTTGGGAATAAAAGATTTCCGGTACAAGGCGGTTTTTGAGCGGAGCTGTCTGAGCCTCTTGGAGAAGAAGCTCCGCTGCTTGTCCAGAAGATGCTACTAATGCTAGTTTCATATTTCTTATAGGCACACAAAAAGTTCTTTTATGACTACGAACTTTTGCGAATCATTCAGCACCATGCCTCAGGGTGACTGGTGCCAATTATGTTGCGGAAGCAAAGCTGAGCGTGAGGAATTTGCACACAAATTTGCTATATTACATTTTTTTATGTACACTCAACAAAAATATAAACGCAAGACTTTTGTTTTTGCTCCCATTTTTCATGAGATGGACTTAAAGATCCAAAATTCATCCCAGATACAAAATATTACCATTTCTCTCAAACACTGTTCACAAATCTGTCTAAATGTGTGATAGTGAGCACTTCTGCTTTGCTGAGATAATCCATCCCACCTCACAGGTGTGCCACATCAAGATGCTGATCTGACATCATGATTAGTGCACAGGTGTTCCTTATACTGCCCACAATAAAAGGCCTTCCGGAATGGGATTTTTCATTCCAAATTTCAAACTCATTTGCTTCACATGCACGCAAAGCATTTACTGCCGACGAGCATAGGCCATTGAGATAGCTCCACCGGTGGCTGACGTACAGTAGATTCCTGGGACATGGCTACCCTCTTTGTTTATCACCACTTTAAGTTTGGAATGTTTTCTTTTTAAGTCACCATCGACAGATCAATGTATAAATCACAGAGTCGCCATGGTGGCCATCTCCCACTTTTTTTCACTCGTGGAAGACCTTATCATGGCTGTGCAATAGCTACACTTGACCATCGTTCTTGAAAATTTTCAGATGCCACTGGCTCATTTGATGACCATTTCATGTGCATTATGTCATTTGTATTAACCATATTTGGAGCTCTAGAGTTGTGGTTGGGTCGGATGGGTTTGAACTCTATTCATGTCTGGTAGTTACCACTAATGTGCTTTATAAAGCTTGATAAATCTAAAGCATACGCACCGTTGTTGTGCCAGGCAAAAAGGTAAGTTAGCAAATAACGCCCTGGATCACCAATGGAAATGAAAACAACCTTGTTATGCCAAGTCTAACAAACATTGAAAATGTAGTGTCTTCGTTTTCTATTTTCGAGATCCAGTCACAGTGACAAGCTACACAATATCCTCCTCAAATCCAATTAGGAGTCATTCTGCAATGTGAGGTGTTACTATGCGACAGAGATTTTCTAGTCTTTGTGGTTGCACTGGTTAGGTGTTGCCAGAACATCTCTGCTTTCATTCTGCCAGCACAGTTTAATAAGATTCAGGAGCCTGTGTTTTTCATTCCTCTATAAACCCACAGCAGCCTGACTGCCCACACTGCCTGGTGGTGGGTTTACCATTGTTCAGCAGCAAACAGGCATGAAGTTGTAAAAGTTCAACCAGAATTCAAACAGTAACAATTTCACGCTGTGTAATTGAGACGCCTCTGTTGGCGTAAGTGGCACGTAGGTCACTGGCGGCTGTCATTCTGGATTACAGCTGGTGTAATGAAAAAAGCATGGCATGCTGGGCAAACGTATTACTAATGGTGCACGGGTAGTGTTTGTCTCTTCATAATTGCAGAGGTACCATTGTCTTCCTGTAAATGCGCAAATAGCGGCTGACGAGATTTCTGATCTGATACATGATAGATTTTGATAGAAAATTGATAGAATTGATGCAAATATTAAACAATTAAAATTGTGTATGAGCAACACAATTTACTACTCAATCTGTTCATTCTCAAAGTGTTGATCTGGGTTGCACATAACTAGGATGCATGTGTTCTCAAAACGCTTGGTGTGGTGCACGTAAACTTGGAACAATTCTGCCCACCAGCTATGCAAGCAAAGGAGTCAAAAATTATTTTTGCAAACAAACATCAGTGTGGTAAGGGTTAAAAAAAAGTGCAATTTTGAATCTAGGAATGTCATTTTCTTACTGAAAAAATATAAAAAGCGATATTGAAATGGATGCATAAAAAACATGCATGATGTAAACCATCGACATTGACACAACATGAGCATGAACAAGAACAAAAAAACATGGTCTTCAAACTTGTTTAGAGAAAATCGGCTGCATTTATGCTGCTTAATTATTTTTAGCAGTATTTTAGTTACTGTTGAGATGGTTTTTATATAAGAATTGAATTTTAACATAGTGGGTGGTTTTGTGGGGAAAAAAATTATGACAAATTAAACCCAATAAAATAATAATACATTGGTATGGTAAATTGCTTATTGCAGGTATAACTCATCAGATAATAATGACTGATTTCAGAAGTGCCAGGGTGTATGGATGTGGAAGGAGAAGGACCCAAATGCAGGACAACAAAACAGGATTTATTTAAACAAAAGCCCATTAAAGCAAAACGTCCAGTAACTCAGGATCAAAAAGTTCAAACGAAATACCAGAGTTCAAAGATTAAACTTATGGTTAGGCATGGCTGGAAGGGATGGTTATGATGACGAGGACCCGACAAAGAATTCTGGGGGATTGCCTTTAAATAGGCAGCAGGATCCACAGGTGTGTGTCATCAGACATATCACCCTCAGATGTCCCTAATCAGTGTGACGAGGAAAGGTCCAGGGCTCCCTCTGGTGGCAGAGGAGGGGAACATGACAGGAAGAGTCTTTCATGGCAGTTGATGCACAGTACATAATTGTTTTAGGACTAGACCATAAAACCAGTAGATCACTAAGATCTAGCCCACCTCAGAAGTAATCATAGTATTTTCTGTGTCAAACCTTAGTTGCAAAACTAAGTCAGTCAGTCAGTCAAAGCAGCATTTAAGCTCTACATCTGCTCACAAATCAAATCAGAGCAACAAATAGACTTGAATTAAACAATAAGATGACAACTGATTAGTGGAGCTCAAAAGAAAGCTGATTGCTACCATGTGAGATCAAGAATCCCCAGTGAGTGTCATTAACAGCCTACTTGCATGTGCTGCAATAAAGGTGATACATCATCTCTACAGGAATCCAAATAGTTATTTAAGTTTTTTCCGTTCCGTTATCTTCCACTTATCATGGGCTGGTTCGAGGGGGTAACAGGCTCAGACGGGAAGCCAAGGCTTTTCTCCCCCTGGCTGCATCCTCCAGCTCACCCGGGAGTACCCCGAGTCGCTCCCCACCAGCTCTGAAACACAGTCTCTCTCTAGCAGGTCCGTGATCTGCCCTTGGGTCTCATTCTGATGGGATGTGCCTGAAACACCTCACAAGTGAAGCATTTCAGTGGCATCTTAACCAGATGCCCGAACCACCCCATCTGGCTTCTCTCGACCTGGAGGAGCAACGGCTCTAACTCCAAGCTCCTCCCAGATGACAGAGCTCCTCACACTCTCTCTGAGTGAGAGCCCAGCCACTTAAAATTTTAAATCTGAGGAAAAGAAAAATCCTATAAACAAATAAACATAACCTACTGTATGTTCGCTGTCAATAATGTAAAAATGGTGCACGATGGAATACATTTGGTCAAATTCCACATTTGTTTTCTTATAAGTGAAAATCTGACCCCATCTGTGGGTTTTTTTTTGTTTTGAACTTTCAGCCATTAAACGTTTCTTATCCATCAATCCCAACAAGCACTCAACTTTGTTTGCATTATTTATACCTAGTGTTGTACGGCTTTATATTCGCTGGCAGGTCACTGCAGAGTTTTAGAGCAAATCTACTGAGTTCCTACGAGAGTGTTTTAATCCAAGGACATTTTTTTTTAACTCACATGCATTTAGATTTTGAATTATTTAACATAGCTCAGAAAATCTAACAATGATTCCAACATTATCAGCATTGTGCAACATGAACTTAGGACAATTTTGAAAGTGATAAATACATTTCTTTGTGGATGATTGATCAGTTTTCTTCATAATAATATCCATTAAATTTTCTTTAGACATTATCCATTTAATAAAACCTACCATTTAAATAAGTTGTTTCTTTAAATTTGTTTTTGAGATCCACCTGCATTGTCTTTTGAAATTTAATTTTTAAACCTCCAGTAGCTTCCAACATCATGTATGCATGCTTGTGTGAAAGGGTGAATGTGAGCTACACTAACGCAGGTTGAAAAGGGCTGTATAAGTAAAGTCCATTTGAAAATCACACTCACAAAAGTGTTATAGACGCACAAACAAGCGGACGGTTGCATGGACAGCAAGAGTGAAAAAATGCCTCACAAAAAAAAAAAATACTTTCGTGACATATGCATGGTCCAAACGGAACAATTAAAAGCTAGAAAGTTGATTTCGCATGAGACAGGACTTTTAAAATTTCTTCTCTCACACAGTGTGCATGTTGTATAACACACAGAGCTAACCAATCACACGCACAATGTTGCATGTATAATTTTCCGTTTCGTCGTCTTCCACTTATCCAGGGCCAGGTCGAGGGGGCATCAGTCTCAGATGGGAAGCCAATGCTTTTCTCACCCCAGCTGCATCCTCTAGCTCACCCGGAGGGATCCCGAGTCGTTCCCCAGCCAGTGAGACATAGTCTCTCCAGCAGGTCCGGGGTCTGCCTCTTGGTCTCCTCCCGGTGGGACGTGGCCGAAACATCTCATCAGCGAGGCGCTCGGGGGGCATCCTGACCAGATGCCCAAACAACCCCATCTGGCTCCTCTCGACCTGGAGGAGGAACAGCTCGACACTGAGCTCCTACCAGATTGCAGAGCTACTAACCCGATCTCTGAGTGAAAATTTAGCCACCCTGCAGAGGAAGCTCATTTCAGACGCTGGTATCCGTGATCTCATTCTTTCAGTCACCACCCAAGGCTGGTGACCAAAGCTGAGGGTGGGACCGTAGATCGACTTGTAAATCGAGAGCTTTGCTTTCCGGCTCAGCTCTTCTTTACAACGACAGACTGATGCAACATCCTAGTTATTGCTGATGCTGCACCGATCTGCCTGTATCTGCAAGTATAATTTTGAGAATAATTTTAGAACATTTTCTACAGTCAGTAAACAATGTGAGTATATTTTCTATCAAACTGAAGACATCTCTGATCAAGTTTTATTGGAAATGTATGGTGAAAGTCCCACCAAACTGTGTCTGAATCTAATGTAAATGGGCTTCGGAGCATGGCCATTTCTAGAAATCTCAGTTACAAACATCTTACCGGTTTCTCTGGTAACACTGCAGTCTGTCTTCAATACCACCAGTTTACTGGTTGAGACTAAAAACTCATACAACTTGGAAAATCTGTGTAATTTCTATTTGAAGGGCAAAAACTCCACACTTTACTTGGACTGTCAAAGGTTTCTTATAAAAGCTCCACAACCTCCTTTGGGACATGCCACCCCAGTTTTGGGATCATTGCTCTATAATTTCATACAAAATTATATAAGGAGGAGGGAATGTGAATCGGTGCTGGTCCTAGTGAACTACAGCTTCTACAATATAAAAATTCAACCATGAGTGAGCTTACAAGTTCTACAAAAAAGAAAATGTTTCAGGTAACATCTGGACCTGCCAAACGCCTAGCTGCTCTGGAATAAAAGAAAATGAGATTTCAGTTTTATAGACCAACACAAGCCAATGCCTTTTTAAAAGCCGCTTTGTAAAAAGCTTGTGGTCTTACTGAGCCACGCATTTTCAACGTTAACATGCGTGTCCTACCTCACTTCTCCTTGTGCGTACATGCTTTCAGAGTTTGCACCGCTGCATGGAGAATACTGTACAGTAAGACAAAGATTACAAGTGATCTTACACACTAACAGCTTTCCAAGCCTCCTCTGCATCAAGCCAACAGTGCTTTTATAAAACTGGAGGCTTAAAGCAGGGGAGGTATAAACTTGACCCATTGTTAGCTCTATCTTTAGCTTTGTAACACAACATAAGAAATGCATCAATGGACGTTTTACTGCATAATTTATAAAAGCTCAAGCAAGAAAAAACCCCACATCGAAATAAATTAATGTTACCTTGATGCAAACTAGAAACCATTTAATCACCACCATGGTCACGGGTGGCAATGCAAACCGAGTGGGGGTGTGAGGAGAGGACCATCAAACAGCATGTGTGGGCGTTGAGCGGTCATGGCTACTTTGCTAGAAACTAGAAATGAAAGAGATGTACTAAATAAACATCAAAGCAACATCTTTAACAGAGAAACCAGCAAAGATTTCTAAGTTTATCAAAGAGCACATTTCATGTCAGAAGTCTCTTGTTAAATTAGATTTATTACAAAGGAGGAGGATTATGCTGCTTTCTTTTATTCATGGAAAAATAATTAACCCTATCTATGATACTAAAGTCTTTTAACGACACTTTCTTCAATTTGTTGTAATTTGTAATTTGTTGTGGGTGGAGACGGTGGCCGCGTGGTTAGCGCGTTCGCCCGCGGACCGGAAGGTCGCGGGTTCGCGTCCCACGGAGAGCACGTCTAGGGTCCTTGGAGAAGACACCTAACCCCCGCTTCTCCCACCATTGGCGCCTTTGAAGGGCAGCCTGCTGCGGTGTAAGGAGTGCAGCAAACAAATTTCCCCGGTGTGGGATGAATAGAGTAATTCAAAATAACAAAAATAAATAACAAATAAACCGAATTATTTAGACGTCCATATTTTAGCATTTTATTCTCAAAATTATATTTTGTAACTTAAGATCTTGCGTAATGGAAAAGTGATGTTACAGTGAGAAGAGATAAAGAAGATTGAAGATTATAAGTACTTAGGATCAACAGTCAAGAGCAATGAAGAGTATGGAAAAGAGGTGAAGAAGCGTGTGCAGCCAGGCTGGAACGGGTGGAGGAAAAAAATCAGGTGTGATAAAAGAGTTTCAGCTAAAATGAAAGGAAAAGTGGTGAGACCGGCAATGCTGTTTGGTCTAGAGACAGTGGCACTGAAGAAAAGACAGGAAACAGAGATGGAGGTAGCAGAGATGAAGATGCTGAGGATCTCTCTGGGAGTGACCAGGATGGACAGGATTAGAGGAAAAACATATGTTAGAGGTTTTGGAGATAAAGTCAGAGAGGCCAGACTGAGATGGTTTGGACATGTGCAGAGCAGAGAGAGAGAGAGAGACAGTCTTTCGGGAGAAGGATGCTGGGTTTGGAACCACCAGGAAAGAGAACTAGAAGAAGACCAAAGAGGAGGTTCATGGACGCATTGAAGGAAGACATGAAGATATGTAGTTGGTGTGACCAAAAAAGATGCAGCAGATAGGGTTAGATGGAAGAAACTGACTTGCTGTGGCGACCCCTGAAGGAAAATGCCCAAAGAAGAAAAAGATCTTGAGTTTCTCAGTTTAATAATTTTCAAATGTTAAATATCATTCATTCATCTTTTATTCCTTAAAGGTACAAAGAGTGCCGGTGCCTATTCCCACTTATTCGAGGTGAGAGGCGGGGTACACCTCCAACAGGTCGCAAGTCTGTCGCAGAGCCACGCACACACTCATTCCTAGGGGCAATTTTATATCATCCAATCAACCTAACATGCATGTGGGAGGAAAGTGGAGTACCCGCAGGAAACCCCCGCATACACGAAGAGAGCATGCAAACTCCACACAGAAAGGCCTATGTTTCAAGCCTTGTCTCCACCAAGGACTAAATCCCCCACCTTTTTTGCTGTGCGGCTACTGTGCTACCCACTGCGCTATTGTGCAGCCCCCTGTTAAATATTAGTGGAGACATTTTTAGCACTAACTTTTAAATCTGTGCTGCCAGAAATATTTTTTGTGTTAATACAGTAAAGAAAGATGGTTGTGGGACCATAAAATAGTTATTTTGGGGCTCATAAATGCAAATGAAAAACTACTGGAGGACTACGTGTGAAATGTACAACCCACAACTGAAATACAAAGATGAACCCTCCTGGATTCCAGGCGAGTGAAATATTACCATCCAAAAGTACATCTACTCTACATGTCTTGGTTCATTTTAAACCTATGTCATTTCAGGTGATTCTAAATCAATAAAAATGTGTTTTCAGCAACTTAGATGAGTCATTATGCAACACATCAATTAGGATAAAGCTTGAATAGCATAAAAAATGTAACAAACATTACACTAAACACCAGAAAAAAGATGTTCTTGAGGGCTTTGCAAGCAACTTGAGAGGCTCATGGTACACTTTTTTATGTCCAAAAGAGTCATCAAGCAAGCTGGTGTATTTATAGATTCATTTGCATGCAAGATATATGACAAAGCTGCACAGTAATTGACTGCGTGGATCCAGTCTGCCAGCACCGCGCACAAGGTAGAATATGTATATACATACATTATGTATGCAAAGATAATACATATTAAATTTCATACTTCTTTGTTGCGAATCAGGTTAGAGAGAAAATGGAGATGAAACTCACTTCAAAAGCTTCAGCTTCAAACTCCAGCATGCTTGTTAAGTCTTGACGCAGTATTTTTTTTTAGCTAGAAAAGTAAAATATACCCAAACACAAATTTAGAGGAGATTACAAGCTTAAATAATTATTGGTTTCTGACACTTGAGGAAAAATGCTTTACATTAAAATTGGCTGTTTACTCAAAAGTTCTATTCATCAGCGTGAGATCTATTTTTTTCTCTCTACTTTATTAAATGTCCTAATTAATAAGCCATATTATTTTGCAGGAACGGTGAAACCTACGTAGGTGGTGAAGCAGAGGTGAAACTTCTCTCTTTGGTGATAGGGTGATTCTTGTCAACAAAGGCTGGCATTTTTAAAGGTCGCACCATGCCGTGTAAATTCAAGTTTACCCTTTCTTTCTTACAAATCCCACTCATAGCACAAAATATTTGTTCAATTTTTTTTTCAGAAAGTAACCACTGTGTCAAAAATACTCTACTGTGATTTTTTTTAAAAAGTGTTGTATCTTAAAGTTTAGACAAAAATATCATCAGTTGTATGATGTATAGACGACGGATTATGTCTGTAAACCCAAGTTTATCAAAATCCATGGTTTGATTTGCATAGCTTTAACACATTTGTCACATTACAAAATACATAGAGCAGAAGACGCAGGTCATCTTGTTGCTTCCTAACTTCCATACTATTGACTCTCTAACATATTCTACTGCAGGACTGAAAGCTTTGAGTTTGAACTCTGCGTTGTTAGTGTGTATCTTAAAACATTTTGTTGATTTCTCAAGACAATTTTGGGGTCTTTATACACATACAAATGATTTGTGACTGGAATTCCATCAATACCTTTACTGGCGTTTTTACCACTGTTACTTCGGCGATGCCTCCCGACCACAGTAACCAAAATTAACCTATCTTCTTCTTCTCATTTCCGCATTTCCCTTCACGGGGCACTGTCTGCATCCTCTTTAGTCACACCAACTACAGTATCTTCATGTCTTCCTTCACTGTATCCATGAACCCCCTCTTTGGTCTTCCTCTCGGCCTCTTTCCTGGTGGTTCCAAACCCAACATCCTTCTTCCAATGTACCCTCTCCTCTGCACTTATCCTAACGATCTCAGTGTGGTCTCTCTGACTTTATCTCCAAAACCTCCAACACGTGCTGTTCCCCTGATATACTCATTTCTGATCCTGTCCATCCTGGTCACTCCCAGAGAGATCCTCAGCATCTTCATCTCTGCTACCTCCGTTTCTGCTTCCTGTCTTTTTCTCAGTGCCACTGTCTCTAGACCAATCAGCATGGCTGGTCTCACCACGGTTTTGTACACTTTTCCTTTCATTTTAGCTGAAACTCTTCTGTCACACATCACACCTGATACTTTTCTCCATCCGTTCCAGCCTGCTTGAACACGCTTTTTCACCTCTTTTCCACACTCTGTACTGCTCTGGACTGTTGATCCTAGATACTTAAAATCTTCCACCTTCATTATCTCTTCTGACTGTAACCTCACTTATTAGCCATAATAAACTAATATTGATCTATTTATAAGACGCACTGTCGATCTTCGAGGAAATTAAAGTCTTTTAGCTGTGCCAGCTGGTGTGGAAAATATAGCAGTTAAGTAATAACACCTGTTGACATAGTTTGCTGCAAATACTTGTGGTATTTTTAAATGACTTTCTGTTGCAATCATATTTTGTATGACTTGATTTAATTTTGTTAGTCTCTATTTTTTATTCTGAATTAAAGCCAAGAATTTGAATGAATTAATTTAAATTGAATCTGAATTAAAGAACTGATGTAAAAAGCTGGACGTGTGGTTGGCTCACCCCTCGCCTGTGTGGAGGAGGCAAGGGACAGAATAAAAGTAAAACTGTCATAATCATGTTAAACCCCTCCCACACACTCTATGAATCTGTAGAGCAGCTTCCACAACAGACTCCTGCAACCCCGCTGCTCAGAGGAACGGTACAGAAAATATTTTCTGCCATCCTCCATCAAACTATTTAACCTTTCACTTGCAAACCTTTTCCCTTTCACTCACAACATTTAAAAAAGAAAAAAAAATCACGTTGTTGTATGACATTGTATGATTGTAGCACTGCAGCACTCAAATTTCCCTTTGGGGATAAATAAACTATTTTCAATTCAAAATAATATGTGCAAAACTATTTAGTAGTATTAATAAAAAAAAAATATATAAAAAAAAAACTTGAATTGCTTTTGGTTGTTTTGTTTATCTTACCGCAGGAAAACTTTTGTCAACACTAACTTTTTAATCTACGTATGACTAACAAATTAAAAATTGCACCATCTCTATATTTGCTTTTATTGTGAAAAATTCAGAATGATGTCAAAATTTTATTTTTTCATAAAATAATCTAAAAACGTCAGCTCATTAATCAGATCATAAACAGTCTCTATTATAAATAAACTATGAAAGAATGCCTGATTGTTTTTTTAACAAACAAGCCTGCCTTTTCACCACAGAGGTTTTTTTTTACAGAATCTGATTCATTTTGTGAAAATGTTCAGAAAAAAATTCCATTAAAATTTCACATGTCGGTCAATAAAAAATACTGCAACTAAAAAACTTTGCTCGTTTATGATGAAAGAATTGATGCTGGTTGAAAACTTCACATTCAACTTCTCAAATGCTATTAAAAAAACAAGATGCGAAGGCACAGAAATATCAGAAAATCTCCCGAGACAAATGAGGCATCAGTCCTAAGCTCTATTTTTAGACCTAAACAAGAGCATGAAGCGAGCGTCTCTGATGCTGATGGAAGAGAAAAGTTGCACCAGCTTTGAGTGACGCAGGATTTTTTTTTTGTCTGTCGCCACAATAAACGTATACAAGAGTTAATGAGATGGAGCGTAAACACGTCCCTCCATCGGTTGCTGCTTTGATCAATAAAACATGAGGTTTTGTCAGAAGTCACTCTGAGTGTGTTTTTCTCTTTTCTGATTGATGAAAAGAGTTCAGAGTGGATTTTATCCACATTTACATGCAATTAAAAGAAGATTTTGCTTTTTTTTCCTTACATAACTCAGAAAAATATCTTGTTTATTTAGCATTACTTGGATGTGTTTTTCTAGCACGTCTTCTTTGAAAGACGAGTTGTTTTTCGAGTTTTTTTTTTTTTACCTAATTTTCAGTCATTGTGTTAAACAATCCAATCTTATTTGAACTGTTAAAGATATTTTAGTACAAATGTATAATTAACGTAGACTTGTTTGACTTATTTTACTCTGATAAGAAGAACCATTTGCTTCATTAACAGTTTGAGGGTTTCAAAGTTCGATTTGAACATTTACCCACCCATTCTTCTGCACCGATTTGTTCATGCTGCATCAGATTGGAGAGGATGTTGAAGTGAGACGTCATTTTCAGCCTCTCTAAGAATGTTTTACAGGACATAAACGTGACTTGTAGCAGGGTCATTCAGAGACTTGTTGTGAAGCCTCTTCAGAGTTGTGTTATCTGGATGCTTCAGGTCATCGTTGTCCTGAGAGCTGCTTCAATCTTTAATATGAAGTAGGTTTTCTTTAAGCAACCTTTGCTGTTTGACTGCGGTCATTAATCTCAATCTCTGCCCCTAAGCACCGTCCACCCCCTACTCTTCTCACTCTCTCATATGATGTTTTACCTCCAGGTCTACAAAGCACTTGGATTTAATGGCTTGAGAGTGAGTTTTAAGGTTCATAACAAGATGTAGAGGTTGTGCGTTCATTGTCTTTATTTCACAAAAACACATGTAATGTGGATTAAAAATTGTATATCTAAAAATTTTGTGGGGATTAGCGCCTCCAAATTCAAGACCATGGTCCTCGCCCGGAAAAGTTGGAATGCCCCCTGCGGGTCAGGGACAGGATTCTGCCCCAAGTGGAGGAGTTTAAGTATCTCTGGGTCTTGTTCACGATTGGGGGAAGGATGGAGTGGGAGATCAACAGGCAGATCGGTGCGGTGTCAGCAATAACTAGGACGCTGCATCAGCCGTCGTAGTAAAGAGAAAGCTGCGCCGAAAAGCAAAGCTCTCGATTTACAAGTCGATCCACGTTCGTACCCTCACCATGGTAAACAGGATCTACGTTCCTACCCTCACCATGGTAACCAGAATCTACGTTCGTACCCTCACCTTGGTAACCAGGATCTATGTTCCTAAGAACGAGATCGCGGATCCAAGCGGCTGAAATGAGCTTCCTCCGCAGGGTGGCTGGACTCTCACTCAGAGATCGGGTGAGGAGCTCTGCCATCCGGGAGGAGCTCAATGTCGAGCCGCTCCTCCTCCAGGTCGAGAGGAGTCATATGGGGTGGTTCGGGCATCTGGTCAGGATTCCCCCCGAGCGCCTCGCTGGTGAAGTGTTTTGGGAATGTCCCACCGGGAGGAGACCAAAGGCAGACCCTGGACCCACTGGAAAGACTATGTCTCACAGCTGGCCGGGGAACAACTCAGGATCCTTTCAGGTGAGCTGGAGGATGCAGCCGGGGTGAGAGAAGCCTGGGCTTCCTGTGTGAGGCTGTTGCCCCTGCGAATCGGGCCCCGGAAGACGACATAAGGGAACGGAATGGAAATTTTGTATTCCAAGAAAAACTCCCATTTGGGTTCAAGTACGTAGACTTTATTATCATATTTTGTGTTTAAAAAGACATTTAATACTGTCTTTGTTAGAACAAATCATTATGCATGAGTCTGTATTTGTATCAGGTGAGCTCCAGATCATGTGTGCATTTTAAGAAGACGAGATAATGACGAAAAGGTGGTTGTTGATAAGGATGGATTATACTTCAGGGTGGTAAAAATTCTTATCTCACAGCAAATGGAGATAAACATTAGACATTGTATTACTACTAAAACTAAGCGGCTTGTTTGCAAAAAAGTCAAGGTCAAAGTTGAGAAGTAAAATCTTCTTAACAATACAATAAATAATATGTTATAATATGACGGCACAAAATTTGGTGCAATAATCCCATCCCCCCAGTATTTTGCATAAAAAATGCCATCGATATTAATAAATAGTGACAACACATTTTATTGATCCTCATAGGAACATTATTTATCTGCATTGAACGCCGCAGCAGCCAGCCACGACAGCGCCAGCGGTGGGAGCAATTGGGGATTAGATGTCGTTTCCAGGGACACTTCGGTTTTAGCTCTTGGCGAGAATCGAATCTGCAACTCTCTGTCCAAGGACGTCCACTTCACCGCTGAGCTATGCCGCCCTCAAAATTATTCTTATTGTAATATAAAGAACATTCATTCATACTATTGCCCTTTTAAATGCCATAATGTGAAATATTACAACGTCTACAAGTGACATTAGAATAACAAGATGAATGACAAAAGGCATCAGCTCTACGAACACAAATAACAAACGCAAAGTAGAGTGGTATTAGCTTTTTGAGCGTCTGTTAATGCTTCCACGTTAACAGCCTGCAAGTGTTACTCCAAACTAGACTAAGAGGCTGCGTAGGTTGCACAACGGCCTGTTCTTCATTACTAATAAATGAACTGATCTCATTGTAATTACTCTGTTTACACCCTGCTAAATATAGAGTCCTGGTTGAAGGCTATTAAGGGTTACATTAACACCGAGTGCAAGAACTTTATGGATTCTCTTTGAGAAAAATCTCAAAACCTGCAACTGATTTTTGTTAAAGTTTATACAAACCAGCAAAGCAGACGTTCTAATCTCAATTAGCACTGAAATATATTTTTGTTTCTTACTTTGTACATCACAGGGCTGTCATCTGTGGAAGATGAAGAAACTTGTCAGTGAAATTCACAACGGATTCATTCTGAGATATTTCAAAACCTAATTTCACATTCCGCTGGAGTCTTTCAACAACGTAATGATGGCTTTGCAGTAATTGTAAGCTGGAGGCTTTTTACGAGACAGCGATATCCATCTCACTTTACCAGAGATGACGTTACCTTATCTGCACTTTAATTTAACAACTAATAACTCCAAGTGTTTTGATTGGTTTGATACTATCATACATATATACTGTATCTACTAACACTCTTAAAGCACTACTACATATTCTGTAGCACAAGTAGAAATAAGTCGTTAATGGAATAATTATAGATGCTTTAGTAGAATTAATTTATCAGTAAATCTCCATGACAACACACGTCTCGTAAATGATAATAACACTGATTCTTATTACCAACCTGCCAAAATGTTTTTCTCATATCACTCATTCAAATTCAAATTAAAACGACGGAGTATAAAAACAGATTCAATCTTTATCTGACATAAAGATAATGAGTTGGCAAACTAAATGTTCTCCAATAGCTTCAAAAGTTTAATATAAATATAGTATTTAATTATAATAATGTAATAAATAATAACTATTAATCATAATTACATATTTATAATGCATTCTGTAATATTACATTATAAATTACAATATTGTAAAATATTATTTTACATGCCGTGTTTTCACGACCAAAAGGCGCATGGTATTAAAAGTCGTAGTCCCAGTTTCATGTGCTATGTATTTAACGCACAAATAAGGCGCACCCGATAATATGGCGCGGGTTTTATATACATATCCACTACGACGTACTGTACATCCGCCTTACAACAACAAACACACACAAGCACACAAGTGTTTGTATTTAAAAATAAATCGGGAGCAAAACTGAGTTTGGTTGGCTTTATTTAAATATTAGTTGCAGTGGTCATTTGTCATTGATCAAATCCATCCAAGTCCTCATCCTCTGTTTCAGAATCTAACAGGTGTGCTAAATCCAACATAGCAGGTTCACTTTCCTTGCTGTCAGAGTAACTTTCTGTACAGCGTGGTTCCTCGGAAGTGATCCCTGCTTTCCGAAAGCTCGGACAACAGTGCCAGCAGACAGGTTAGCCCAAGCATCTACAATACACTGGCAAACTGTGGCGTAACTCGCCCGGCACTGCCTTCCAGTCTTCGTGAAGCTGTGGTCTCCTTTGGTCATCCATCGCTCCCACGCCGCTTGCAGCCTTACTTTGGACGGCCAGTTCACGCCGATGTCCAGCGGTTGGAGTTTCTATGTCAGAACTCCAAGAATCACAGCAAGCGTAGTGTTCAACTGTTTCACTTGTTTTTCACGTCGGCAGTGAGATGAGCACGCATAGAGTCATAAATCAGACAACACACATAGAGCGCACTGCACGATAGGGCGCGCCGCTCATTTTGAAGAAAATCTAAGACTTTTATATGCGTCTTATGGTCGTGAAAATACGTATGTTAAATATTTTAATATATGTTGTATGTATTTAAAACACGTTATCAGTATTTCTGTCCAAGCTTTTTATGAAATTTTAGATAATTCTTTTTTGGTCTAAACCGAAGACACAACAAACCTGCTGGTTATAGAACAACTGATTTCATTAGCTACTAACCTGTAACTACTTTTATAAGTGGTTAGAAACGAATGGCAAAGACAAACAAAAAATACTAAGTAAAATTTGTCAAAGTTTGAACTTGCGTCATTTCCAGTTTAGTATCCTGTATGATGCATTCCACAGCCGTTCGGTCATGTTTGTCTACGTCTAACATTAATAAAAGATCAACATCCAGCAAGAACAAAGAGAATTTTTTAACATAAAACTTTAAAGGATATACTCTCTATTTTTAAGGAAGTAAAAGCATGTTCAATGCTAGCAGTACTTGGATACTTTCGGAAAGTTTAGGCCAAAAGTTTAAAAATTACCTAAGAAATTCTTCTTTTTTTTTCTGCATTTCCCTTCAGGGGTCACCACAGCAAGTCAGTTTCCTCCATCTAACCCTATCTGCTGCATCCTCTTCGGTCACGCCAACTATCTTCATGTCTTCCTACACTGTATCCATGAACCTCCTCTTTGGTCTTCCTCTAGTCCTCTTTCCTGGTGGTTCCAAATCCAGCATCCTTCTTCTGATGTACTCTTTCTCTCTCCTCTACACATGTCCAAACCATCTCAGTCTGGCCTCTCTGACTTTATCTCCAAAATTTGTTGAGGAAAAAGTCCCACTTTAGACTTATCATCCACTTTAACGACTCATTTAAGATACAAAACTTTGACATTTTTGTGGTGACAAAAGAGAGCAGAAAGACTTAAAATTATTCTGTTAAATAGAAAAAGTGTTTTGAAATTATGACCATGGTTGTGAAAAAGAAGGAACTGATAGATTTAAAACATTTTCCAGTGAGTCTTTTAATTAAAACCAAAACCATTAAAAACTAAATAATTTGTGTTACTCGAGTAATTCCACTGATTGGTAACAACTTGCACGACTGACTAATTCTGTCTTCATTTCAACATAATGAAGTAAATTATTTGAAGACTAATGTGAAGTCTGATTGCAGGGTGATGGTTTTTGCTAGTTTTCTTTAAATCTGTGGCACATAAAATAAATAATTTGTGTCATTGACTTGAAATTGTAGCAATCAGTCATTTGATTAGCACAAAGGACCGAATTAATTGATTTTTCTGAGAAAAATAACTGCACTGGATTTGTAAGCTGTGCTACACTTTGTGATTAAGTTGTCAAGTATTTTGGACTCCTCCTAACAGAGTGTTAAACTCCTGAGGATCTACAAAAAGGAAATATTGATTTTCTTATTTCATTTTTAGCCAGCCTAACCTGCTACAAACAATCTTTCTTTCATTATGGAACAGACACTTCATTAGGTTTGCTCGGCACCGTACAAAGTCGTTTAGTGAAATCTTCAGGGGTCACCGCCAAACAAAGAGTGTTAAACTTACAATGTTATCTATTTCACACACAAAAAAACTAGCCAACACTTCCCTGGAATAGCCAAGTAAACCTCGTGTTTTTCCAGTAGAAGTAGCTTTACACAAAGTGCATTTTTATACATCACTTTGTGGCAGAAGATGCAGCACAACGGAAGGTTTCATGCAAATCCAATTTTTTGCAGGTTTCCATCATTTGTGAACGCTAGTCCGCCAAAAACATACCTGGAGCAATTTTCTATTTCATTCAGCCATGTTGGAAAGGAAACGTGAGCAAAAGTGTCCATAACCGTGGTGAGACCGGCCATGCTGCTTGATCTAGAGACAGTGGCACTGAGAAAAAGACAGGAAACAGAGATGAAGATGCTGAGGATCTCTCTGGGAGTGACCAGGATGGACAGGATCAGAGGAACAGCACATGTTAGAGGTTTTGGGGATAAAGTCAGAGAGGCCAGACCGAGATGGTTTGAGCATGTGCAGAGGAGAGAGAGAGTACATCAGAAGAAGGATGCTGGATTTGGAACCACCAGGAAAGAGGCCTAGAGGAAGACCAAAGAGGAGGTTCATGGATGCCGTGAAGGAAGACATGAAGATAGTTGGCGTGATCGAAGAAGATTTATCACCTTAAGACCCATATTTGATGCATGCAACTTTGATAAATGAGGCACAACGTCTCTAAAGCTTAAACATTACACATTCCTTGTCTGTCACCTTTTCCTCTCGGGGTTTCTGACTTTGTCACAACAGATTCCAAAAGTGATAAAGCCTACACCTACTAAAATAAAACCATCTAACGGTAGAAGCATATGGTCGTGCCCCAGGAACCTAACCACACCTCATTGTCTAGGCTTCACTGATGCAAGCCTTAGAAAGAATCCTTCTGCCCTACAGCTTTCTCCTGACATGTAAGGAAGATGAATGGAGAAAACATCCATCCGCCTCAGAGAGTGAAGAGATAATGCACCAAACAGAAGTACCGGGCCACCACTGAATGATTCTTGACTAAGACGTTCATGTGGTTCTTCTCTCAAGTGTGACATCCCTGAGGCCCCTGCTACCTTTTATCAACCACAATGACAGTTTCAGGACAAGTTCATAAACAGCTGCTGCTGCAGGAGATAAAGCTATTCAAGAACGCCACTGTGCAGTTATTTGGGGATCAAAGCTCAAACACAAGTTTTTAAAATGCGCCTCAGAAAAAAAACTTGTTTTTATCCATTTGAATGACTATGTAATGCAACAAATTTATTTAGATGGAACAGCACTATAATTTAAAAAATGCACCAGGTGCTTGATGAAGATGGTTTTTGAAGAAGAGTATAACTCTTAGAGACAATTAGAGAATAATTATTTCAGCGCAGGTACCCAATATACCACCTGGGGTGTTGGGGTACTCAGAATAAAACAGACCAAAATAATTCATGGAGTCTTTGAATTATCTTTGGATCACTTAGTAAATCTCATTTTCCATCTGCCTCATTGCACCTACCTACCCTTTGTAGTCTCCATGAAGATTTATGCAACTTTTTCATTTTAAATAAAAATTGTTCAAATGGTAGTTTTATTTTTCATTACGTCATTTTTTTTTTTTTTGCTAAATTTTATCACTTTAAAAGTGAAAAAAAAAAAGGTTTTATTTGAAGCAATACTTAAATTGAAGGAAACCATTAGACTGTTTGAAGGGAGACTTAGCGTCTTCAAAAGAATGTCTTTCAAAAGACTAGTAATGTACAAATTGAAAAAAAAACAAAACAGGCGGTTATGTTGATATCTTTTCTTTTGCAGCATAGATGGCTCTGTCAGGCAGTTAGACAGAACAGAACAAAATAAAAAATGTGACAAAAAAACTGTCCTACTCAACGTCGAATGTCAGGTTATGAGAAAAATAGAACTACTCAGAAAATTAGGTAAGAATATTATTTATTGTGTTTTTTTTTTTCATCTTTTGTCACCATCAGTCATCAGTGGCTAAATTTAGTCACCGACACAGAAAAATGCCAAAGTGTTTGTGGCATTTACGAAGGGGAGTGTTTCATTTTGTCTTCTGAACCGCTTATCCCTAACCGAGTTCCAGGGGGCGCCAGAGGCTATCCTGGCTGATTTAAGGCGAAAGGCAAGGTACACCCCAAACAGGTTGCCAGTCTGTCCTGGGGCCACGCACACATCACCATCAACACTCATCCTTATTCTTAGGAGCAATTTTGTAGCGGCCAATCAACCCCCCACTCTCCAAAAACAGAAATGTTTCATGCAAAACCAATTTTTTGCAAAAACAGGAATGTTTTTGGAGAGTGGTAGAAAACCATTCAGTCATTCTTCGAACTTCTTCTCCTTTCGGCATTTCCCTTCAGGGGTCGCCACAGCAAGTCAGTTTCTTCCATCTAACCTTATCTGCTGCATCCTCTTCGGTCACACCAACTATCTTCATGTCTTCCTTCACTGCGTCCATGAACCTCCTCTTTGGTCTTCCTCTAGTCCTCTTTCCTGGTGGTTCTAAATCCAGCATCCTTCTGCGGATTTACTCGCTCTCTCTTCTCTTCACATGTCCAAACCATCTCAGTCTGGCCTCTCTGAGTTTATCTCCAAAACCTCTAACATGTGCTATTCCCCTGATCCTGTCCATCCTGGTCACTCCCAGAGAGATCCTCAGCATCTTCATCTCTGCTACCTCCATCTCTGTTTCCTGTCTTTCCCTCAGTACCTCTGTCTCTAGACCAAACAGCATGGCCGCTCTCACCACGGTTTTGTACACTTTCCCTTTCATTTGAGCTGAAACTCTTCTATCACACATCACACCTGATACTTTTCCCCACCCGTTCCAGCCTGCCTGAACATGCTTATTCACCTCTTTTCCACACTCTCCATTGCTCTGGACTGTTGATCAATTCAGTCATTCTTCGAACATTCTAACCCAATTCATTTGAGCATGAACAGGAAAAAAACGATGTTAGGTTTCTTCCTAACCCTATGATTCTTCCTAAAAAAAAAAGTAACGCAAAATATATAGAAATGTTTGCTTTTCATTTTTTTAATACAGTCAGTTTTTAATAAAGTACCATGTACCATGTTTTTTCTTTCTAAGTCACACAGCTGTGGCAACAAATCGATTTGAAATTTACAGAAATAAAGAGGGTTTTCTTCCTAACCCAATGATTCGACACGTCATCTTATCATTAATGATAATGCCTCAGATTACATTTATTTTCTATAATTTTCAAAAAAGAATGTTCACATCAAGTTTTGTAGGTGTTTAAGAACATAACAAGCTTGATTAAATGGTTTCGTTTATAGATTTTAAATCTTTTACTCCATTCCAAATAAATAGTCACGTTGAAAAGTTAATTTCACTGTCGGATGTTCTGATGCTGAATTAATCTGTTCTTTAAATGCACAGTTTAAATCTCACGGGTAATAAACGCAAATGATATTACATTGCCTTGAAAAGATGTCAAAAACAAGTAAAAATTCTTTATCTAACGAAGATTTTGAAAAGAAACTTTATCTTCAGACGTAATAAGAATGGAAAGTAAGCCTTCTACAAATTCAGCTAACTCTGCTTCGGCTTTATCTTCACGCTAAGCCAGAGATTGAGTGAAAAGTGATAACAATGAGCTGAATTTCATTTTACAGAAGACCAGAAACTTTGACTCAATGAGAAACTTTCTAGATACGATACTGCATCGTTCTCAAGATACTAGGTTTCTATCACAAGCCCATTATTTTTATTCCATTCAATTTTTAGCCTCTCTTCTAGCTGGTTTAGCATTATTGTCACTAAGCCAGAGGCTATGCCCCAAGGTGATCCATGAAGGTAAAACCAGGAAACCTGACCATATTGCACAGAGCTATTTACACTCCCATTAACTCAGAAACCCAAAAACACCACAAGGACTCAACCATGCTCAGTCGAGAATCAATTCAGCCTAATCATTTATTATTTTTCAAACTGTTCAGCGTTGAAAAAGTCAAACAAACGTGCTGCTTTTCAAATACATTGGAAATAACAATGAGAAGCTGCAGCAATGACCACAAATTGTAGTTTTCTTTCTCTTTTTTTTTTTGGACCTTAGAATCTCAAGGCAATGGAACTGGATTATTACTCTCAGTAACAAAAGCCCTTTGGTCAAATGTTCCACAAGATTTGATTTACAGACGATATGCCCGTTGGGGGATGCACTGATTGTCTCTGCAAGAGCAGTGCACATTTACCAAAACCTGAACAAAAGCACCATGACAGAGAACATTGCAGACCTCCCAGCTAAAGAGAGGAAGATGAAGAAGTGGATGTTCCTGAACGAGGTGAACACTGCAAACAAAAGAGGTAAAAAAAAATTTGGTTCTGTTTTCTTCTGCATTCAGTCAGTACCGATTCACTTCCCTTGACTCGGGTACATCTTCCAGCTAACCCAGGAGGATCCTGAAGCATTCCCTGGCCAGCTATGAGACATACTGTATCCAGCGGGTCCATGGTTTGCTTTTGGACCGCCTATCAGTGGCACATACCCAAAACACCTCACCGGCAGGTGCCTGGAAGACTTCGTAATTAGATGCCCGAACCACCCATGCGGCTGCTACTTCTCCTTTCGGCATTTACCTTCAGGGGGACACCACAGCAAGTCAGTTTCTTCCATCTAATCCTGTCTCCTGCATCCTCTCCGGTTCATGTTCTCCTTCACTGCATTCATAAACCTCCTTTTTGGTCTTCCTCTTGGCCTCCTGCCTGGCAGTCACTCTCTCTCCTCTGCACATGTCCAAACCATCTCTGGCCAGTCTGGCCTCTCTGATTTTATCTCCAAAACCTCTAACATGTGCTGTTCCTCTGATCCTGACCATCCTGGTCACTCCCAGAGAGATCCTCAGCATCTTCATCTCTGCTACCTCCATCTTTGTTTCCTGTCTTTTCTTTTGTGTTTCTA
This sequence comes from Neostethus bicornis, assembly GCA_902685375.1. Classification (NCBI taxonomy): domain Eukaryota; kingdom Metazoa; phylum Chordata; class Actinopteri; order Atheriniformes; family Phallostethidae; genus Neostethus; species Neostethus bicornis. Next base: position 5,381,922 of record LR738552.1, read on the forward strand.
CACAAAAAAACATGGCGGCCTCACCACGGTTTTCAACGCTTTTCCTTTCGTTTTGACTGAAACTCTTCCATCACACATCTCTTTTCTCCTCCCTTTTCAACCAACCTGTACTTACTTCTACACCTTTTTACACACTCTCCATTGCTGTGGACTGTTGATCCTAAGTACCTAAAATCCTCCACTTTCTTTATCTCTTCTCCTAGTAACCTCACTCCTCTCATTCACACATGTACTCTGACTTACTCAGACTAATCTTCATTCCTCTTCTCTCTTGTGCAAACCTCCACCTCTCCAGCTTTTCCTCCACCTCTTCCCTCCTCTCACTACAGATCACAATGTCATCTGCAAACATCATTGTCCATGGGGATTCCTGTCTGACCTCATCTGTCAGCCTGTTCATCACCACAACAAAAAGCAAATGACTCAGAGCAGATCCCTGGCGCAGTCCCACTCCCACTCTGAACTCCTCTGTTTCACCTACAGCACACCTCACCACTGTCTTACAGTTCTCATACATATCCCCCACGGCTCTAACATTATTTTCTCAAGCCAAAAAGAAATACATTTTTTTTGTAAAGTGGCCGAGCTCTCCTTAGGAATAAAAACAACTTTAGAAGAGGTTGTTTATTCATGAGAGATTCAAAGGATGAATCCCCGTTGGATAATGTCTCGATCCAGGCGGTCTATGACATGCGACAGAGTCCATCAAACCTTTTCACCTGGGGGAAGCAGAGACACCAGCATGTGATCTCTACCAGAGAGGAGGAACCTCAGAGCACATTCACATTTGCTTTCTGTTGGGCCTGTCTGAAGGTGCTAAAGCTGGAGAAATAGGCAAGACCTGAAAGCTAAAGTGGACTCCATCAGCGTCAGGAAACACCTTCACTTTCACAGGAATAAAAGACTGATGAACAGGTCTTTCAAGTAACTAAACAAAGAGAAAACTAAAGTTGATTCTTACATGTAGTTTCTACCCTACGTCCTCATGTGACGAACCTGCAGCGCTGTCATAAAACTGAACATGTGTCTGGTGCCCCTGCTGGTGACACATGTGGGGCAAGGAAGCACACAGTAAACATGCTCTGCTCATGACTGACACTTTAAAAGCTTTCTGGAACACATATCAGCATCCTGGCAAACACCCTTCCCCCCACTCACACACAGAAATACACGCAACACCTTTTGCTAAGCTGCCGCAACACGTTCTCCGCAGTAACTTGAACTGGCAGCACTTAGGAAAAGTATCTCTACTAATGCAATTAACCTAGTTTCTGTGCAGCAGATATCTGTGGGGAAGCAATTAAAATCCAAATAATTCTCAGTCTGAACTTCATAAGGAAAACATCGTTGGACAAAACAGGATTTGTTTGGGAAGCTGATATTTATCTCTTTTTTTTGGATAGCTAAGAGCTGCTACACAGAAAACACGATGGGTCGATAAAGACAAACAATGATACGGAAGGAAAATACAAAGACAAGAAACAAATAGGATAACCAAAGATTTAAAAATAAAAAGGAAAGGAAATATAATGAATTAATAATTAAGTTAATCAATTAAAAACTTAACGGAGGGATACATAAAAAGAGGGGAAACATCATGGAAGGTAGAAAAATAAGAAAAAAAGAAAAAAAATGAGGAAAAACAACAAAAAAAAGGCAAAACATTTGAAGAGAATAAAAAATGTAAAAAGAGGAAAATTAGAAAAACAAATAAATGGTAGAAAAGAGACAAATAAACACAATTAAAACACAAAAAAAATCTCAAAAACTGTCAATGATTTCATTTTTTTATGCCACATGTTTTCTGATTGTAAAACCTTCCTTTTGTATTTGCTTGAAACGACCAGAGAAGAAAAACAATGTCTCTGTTGACACAAACCCAGACTGTGTGCGTGTGTGTGTGTGTGTGTGTGTGTGTGTGAGTGTGTGTGTGTGCTGACCTTGAATTCCTCCTGCAAGAAACAAACAATCCTTCCTCCCACGAATGATCGCTGCGATGCCGAAGTGATGAGGAAGACCTCCACTTCATCCGTTCACTCTCTGGCCTGCAGGAAGGTGTTGAGGAAACACAAAACATGACACGATTAGAAATAAATCTGTCTTTAAAATTTACGTTTTCTAATACTTTTTGACTAGTTTTCATTTAGATGAAGAAAGGCATGTCAGCCTGAGGTTTGCGGTTCAGTTTCCTCGCTCCAGGTAAAACCTTAGCTAGCAAATGCGGATGTTCTCTCTTAATTCAGAGACGTCGTTTGTTACAAATGGAACACTAAACGTGTTTGAAATTTCATATTATGTGACTAAAAATCAAGCAAGTACAAAAGCTGCTTAATTTGACCTTTAAGATGTAAAATTCACACCTTGTCTGTTTCTCGCCCCCTCTTTATTACTCTCTTCTATGGGAGTGATTTCTGTTTCTGATTCTTAACCGTGTTCCTGACCTGGGCGTCGCCAGAGCTAGAAGATCCTCTGTGCTAGATCTACTGTCTATTTCCATCAGGATGAAGTCTATCTACTGATTTCTTCAAAGATATAACTGGAGAGTTTAATCAGCTAGTATTTAATTCAAAGTCCCAGTGATCAGAAAAAACGAGATCGCAGAAGCAACCGGCTGAAATGAGCTTCCCCCACAGGGTGACTGGGCTCTTACTCGGAAATAGACTGAGGAGCTCTGCCATCTGGGAGGAGCTCGGAGTAGGGTCTAAAGAAACCAGATGGAGTAGTTTGGGCATCTGGTCAGGATGCTTCCAGAACGCCTCGCTGGTGAGGTGTTTCAGGCATGTCCCACTCGCTGGTGAGACTTTGTCTCACACCTGGACAGAGAACGCCTCGGAATTCTTCCAGGTGAGTTGGAGGATGCAGCTGAGGCAAGAGAAGCCTGGGCTTTCTGTCTGAGGCTGTTGTCCCGACGACCCAGCCTCAGATGAGCGGAAGACAATGAAATGGAACTGAACAGTCCCAATTATGTAGCCTGTTCGTCCCAGGAAAAGAGAAATCCCTCTTTCATTTGGATCCTCATGAGGTCCCTTTTTTTTTTTTCTTTTTTATGTGTTTTTTCTCACAGAGAAAGAGGGTTTGAAGATAAGTATACACTGTTTTTTTCCAGTACGTTTTGGGAATAGCTTTTTTTTTTTATTTTACAAAAAATACAAGAATAAAAATTTAAGTCCAAGTCAAAGCATCAAACTGTATGCCTTTCCTTGCACCTGAAAACTATGACCTTGACTTTTGGTCTTGAGAATCTAAAAGAACAAGCAGTTCATATAAAGCTGGTACTGATTAAGTGTGGGCATTTTGATTAAAATCTAAAGTTTAATTTAAAGGACATCCATAAAATAATTCTCATGGAAAAACTATTTTCCTCTATTTGATATTTTCTTTTACAGAACGTAACACTTCAGCTTCACGGCGATCCCAAGGTGAATGTCAAGAATAGTTTTAGGTAAATAGGAAATTTAGGGCAGAGAATCAAATATGAAGGCCAGAGTTATCTACCAAAGAGAACAAATTATAGTTCAAACCATTTCCTACACCAACAATTTTTGTGCGATCAAGTAAATTGACTTTTTTTGGGACTTTCTGTTCATTTTATCATAAAACTTAAAAGGACAGAAAAGTCATAAACTCAGTCTGTTCAAACACAAGGTTTTAAAAACACATTTCTTTGGCGCAGTTGGGAGCATTGAGTTGATCTTTTTGCAGTCACGTTCATTTAAAATGCTTTTTCTAATTAGTGATGCAGTTAGAAAATAATCTAAAGTTGCTGCCTTTCATTTTTGTTGTTTGTATTTCTAATTACGTCAGTCTTGTTTTTTTTTTTTCAATAATTAAACACATATAAAATTCCATTTAATGAACAGTATACATTGAACATAACTTTACAAGCTGACCCGACCTTCACTCTGTTCACTCACATTAATACAAACACATACTCGTATTCTAAAACCTGCTGTTGCTCCCTCCAGTGCTGCCCTATCATCAAGCTTTGGGTCAACATGATAATTGAATGTACCCATTTATCATGCTGACTTTGCAAATCACTTCAGCAGGTTTTCCAGGCAGGTACCCAGCAGCATACATCACTCACCCACCAGGTCGCCTCGCTTGGAACTGAACGCTAGGCCAATTATTGCATGACACTGCCATCCATACATGTTCTTATGGAAACATAATCTATGACAGCTCTTTTGTTTTTGCCTACAGGGGTTTTAAAATCTGTTATTCAACAAAATTGGGATTTGATTGGCAAGAAATTATGTTAGTTCAACGAACCTTGATTTTTTTTTTTTTTTTTTTAAAAGATGGATGCTATTATTGATTGCTGTCAGGAAGAGACATAACCATTGAGGTGGAACGTAACGAAGTAAATGTACTTCGTTACTGTACTTAAGTTAAAAAAATGGTGTATCTGTACTTTACTTAAGTAAAATTTGAGACCTGTACTTTTTATTTTTACTTCACTACATTTTTAGAGCAAATATCTGTACTTTTACTTCGCTACTTTTTAAAAAGTGTGTTTTGCATTTTTTATTACATTTTCAGTGAAAATTAAAAAAATATATAGAGTTTTTTTTTGGCGCAACTTGAAGCCGAATCGCCAAAATAAACCCGTAGAGGGAGCAGTTGATTGCCTGCGGTCTCCAAGAGGGAGAAGAAGTAATGAATCGAGGACCAATCAGAATCGAGGGTAAACTTTTTCCGCAGTCGTTCACCACCAAAAAATTAACATCAAATATAGCACAGATTTAAAAAGAATCAGAAGATTGTTGTTCGTTGTGTTTACTTTTAAATAAAAAGTTGAGCCATCGTTACACAGAGTATTTACCCTACAGCACAAAAAATAACATTTGAATTATGATCGAATACTTTTACTTTTTACTTAAATAGATTTTTTATTGGTACATTTGTTTTAATATAAGTAATTTTTTTATCGCCTAATTATCTGTACTTTTACTTAAAGTACTTCACCCACCACTGGACATAACATAATCACATTTAATCAAGTCTGAGGGTGATGTGATCTAGTCAGGATGCCCCCTGAGCGCTTCGCTGTTGAGATGTTTTGGGCACGTCCCACTGGGAGGAGACCAAGAGGCCGACCCCAGACCCGCTGGAGAGACTATGTGTCCCAGCTGGCTGGGGAACGACTCGGGATCTTTCTGGGTGAACTGGAGGATCCAGCTGGGGTTAGAGAAGCCTGGGCTTCTCGTCTGAGGCAGGTGCCCCCACAACCTGGCCCCAGATAAGTGGAAGATGACAAAACGAACGGAACAAACGTTCACAAATTTGTGACCCCAATTTTTTGTGATCTTGTGTTTTGGTTGCAAGATCACCTACGAGTTAATTTTGTTTGTTTCATTGAAATCCCTTCAGCGATATGGGCGAAATCCCGTGTTATGGAACCAACCAAACAGCTTAACGTCTCCAGATTTTGTGGGCGGAGCCATAAGAAATAACTGGAAACCACACTTACCATTGATCATAAACTCATTTGTAACTTTTCAAATGAACCAACTCTTTTCTTTTGATGCAGTTATCAACTTGTTAACTTACATTTTACAATAAAGATTCAAGACACAATCCCTTGTATTTTTTTTCTACCCTACTAAATTTATCATTTTAAAACACTAATCATGTGTCATGTTTCCGAGCTGCCTGAAGCTTTTATGGTTAGCCCAAGATAAAAGGTTAATTAGCAGCGTTTTATGTTCCGATGCGTTGCTGATTAACCCAAGTCAGCGTTTATTCTTAGAGCCATGAATCATTCAGGAAAACCTTTGCAGGGCAGAAAGTCAGTCTGTCTAAAAGATTCCTCGGCTCCATTTTAAAATTACCCCAAATTGTTCTCAATTACAACCAGTGCATGGGTTTCATTTGCCATCTTTTCTTGCTTTTAGTCGACCAGTAAAAGTGTATCAAAAGACCTTGTGTGGTCTTTTTTTTCTTCATATAAATAGTGGCTCGTTTTGCATGATTCACCAATGTGTCAAACCGTTCGTATGATACCATTTTTTATTTGTGATCAGGTAGAGAAAACAGCAAATATTTATGATTTGGTTTGTTGTTCTTTTGATATCAAATCTAATTTGCTGGAACATGTTGAAGAACTCTGGTCATTTTCTTTGTCTAACCTGCTTTACATTTTTTTTCAAGCGGTCTGCTCTGCTCTTTGGCCCAAATCCCAGTCCTCCAGTTGTGACTACATTCCAATAACTCTGAAGTTGGAAATGATCTGAACCATAAAAAAAGTCATTTTCATTCTTAAACGTAAATCAGGAGTGTAAAAAGTTAACAGCGAAACATGATTGAAAATGATTTACATCACCCGCTAAAGCCGTGCATTAATCTTTGAACGCAACCAACGTTTGGCTGAATGCATGGTTGATCGGTTTTAAATTTATAGAGGTCGACAGATTGCGTGCGGTTTTTAAATGCTCTAAGGACTTCCAAAGGCTTTTGGCCTTGCAGTTTTCCACGGTGTCAAATAAACATCAGGGTACAACACCTTTCTATGTTGTAAAGACCTTAAAACCATTTAGGGTTGTTTTAAAACAACCTGTCCAGGACAAGCTTTTCCCTTCTCCAAGAATAAAGAAAAAAGCTTTGATTTTTTTTTTAATCAATTGTCAAAATGCAATTGGTAATTAGCTTTCCTTTGAAGCGATAGTCATTGTGTAAAACAATTAGGCCCCGACCACACGTTGCTGGGTATTTTTGAAAACGCACAGATTTTTACCGTTTCTGCCAGCCGTCCACACAAAAACGGAGGCTTTTTTCACTCAAGACCGGCGTTTTTGAAAACTCCGGCCAACGTGAAGATTTTGGAAAACTCCACTTTTGCGTTTGTGTGTGAACGTGCGAAAACGAGGTTTTTATGTGTCACTACCTGCGACAAGTAATGCACATACGTCATTCATGTGCGTCCTTGTTTGGATCACAAACAAGGTTTGGGCAGCATGGACTCAATCTATATTTTCCTGTGTTTTATTAACTTTATAGACGATGACAACTTTTAAAAGCAATTCTACCTCCTTGTCGGTCCACACAAACGAGATGCCTGGCGCCATGTTTCCGATTTTGCGGAAATGACGACAGAGGTGCTCTGATTGGATAGCTCAGAACATAATCGCACTCAGAAGCATATTTATACGACTCCGTGTGGATGCGGATATTTTGAAAACGGTTACATGTGGACACTTTTACTAGAGTTATGTCCTGCCTCTTGTTTAGTCACAGCAGACACATTTTGGATCAGTAGATGACAACAAGTTACTACAGTAACGTTCTTTAGCATGCAGTCAAATACACACATACAGACACATATATACATATTTAATTGTTGAAAAGGCTAATTTAGCGGAACGTGCGGCACACTATATGAACAGATGGTGCCTCTGTGTTTTGAAAACTTCTTCACAATGCAAACAAGTCCTCTGCATGGAGGCCGGGATTTGCCTCTGAGCAGATTTGTTTTGCTTTTAAGCTCCTTATGACACCTGCCACCCACCATTTCTTGCCTGACAAACATAAGTACACAAATTCCATACAAAATATTTTTGCTGATTTTTTGTCATCTGCAAATTGCGAGAATATTTCTGAAACAGCTAGGGATCTATATCGGCAATACATTGTCACTGAAGTTGATTAAATTTACACATTTTTTTAAGCCCATGGAAGCTGTGAAACAACAGGGTCTCTAAAGGCATTTTTATGCATTTTAATATTTTGTTTTTCTTCACAGCTTTCAGCTCGGCCTAACAGACCACATTGTTACTGTGATACTCTGACGCAAAAGCCCTCAGGTGTAAAGGAGCTCATTGCGTTCTCCACAATCCACTGACGTCAGAATACATCTGTGAGGACAGCGTAGCAAGACTGAAACAATGAGCTAAAGCAGAATCACTGACTGGGCACAAGGTAAAACATTTGTGAATGCATTCAGCCTTGAAAGAGCTAAAAGAAAACAGTCTCTTACAATTTTTTTATTTTTTCGCTTGAAACTTTTATACATCTCATCTCTGACCTTGGAAGTTCTTACTTGCTGAATTTTTTGACAGAAACACTAATGCAAGCTTAAAGTTTTACTGGCTTTCTTGATCAGAGTTACATATTGCTAAGAGGATGTTTTAAGACACGTTCACCAACGTGCAGATTGACAATGACTCATGTAAGGTTTAATGTGATTTCCATGTTCTGCTCGTCAGCAGAACCTGGTGAAAAGCCTCTGGACTCATTTTGATCACACATCATACAGATCGGTGGGTGGTGTATGCTTCCTGAGAACAAATCACAGCGCCAGAAGCATTTCCACAAGTTTAAAGGTCCCCTATTATGCAAAACTGACTTTTATGAGGTTTTAACCTTTTATTTTAGTTAGTACTACCCCAAACAATCCCCCAAAGTGTGTTTTATTGTGATTCATGCTATTTTGAGATATTTAAATTCAAAGTAAGGGGCGTGTTCTCCAAACCTCTAACGACTGGTGGAACATAGTGACGTACATCTGTTTTTTGTTCAGCCCCCTGCAGCTCAAACACCCTCCCCCACTTCCTCCTCCGAACCGCTTTGTTTACTCAATACGTCTCACACCTCGCCCCTCCCGCTCCACGCTGTGCTGGGTGGGTGGGGAAATCACAATGAATGACAACCAATCGCAACCAACGGGGCGGGTCCCGGGAAAAAAAAAATAAAAAAAGACTGAAACAAGCTGTTTTGACTTCCGGGTATGAAACTGCGCTCCCAAACAGGGTATTATTTAAAACCTTTTGTGTTGAGATTGTGGCGGAATGTAAAATTATGCATATCAGATACATAGCACAGGATAAAATAAGGGAAAAAATGCATAATAGGGGACCTTTAAGCTTAAAGGGGTTTGTTAGGTCATGTTGCCAAAGGCCGGAAGGGATTAAACTTATAGTTCCTGATTTATGGGAAATAAGCCAGGGTGTGCTCCGAGCTGCAGGTGATAAAACGTTTTTCCCTGTCAAAGCCTAAACTTTTACTTTATCATTTTTTATTTTCAGTTGATCAGTCATTGTGAAAGTAGCTCACAGGCTGAAAAAAACTCAACACCTGCTCTTTAAAGGCCGCTGTTGTATTCTGAATCCAGACTTAAAAAGTTAGGGTTTTCTACCATCATATCTACCTAATGTTGTTTGACTGGATTAAACCTGCAATTTGTTTCATGCTATATCTAAAATGGGATTTGCCAAGACCCCAAGAGTTCGCCGTTGTGATTTTTATGATATTTTCATGACCATTGGGGGCACTAACTCACAGGGCGCAGCATTAGTTATGGGTGCTTTTTTCTGTATTTAACACCTACAAATCCTCGGACCAAAAAATGTCATAGTCAAAAATAAAACGAGCACACAGAAAAGCAATGAGATGGCCATGATGTTTTTAACCATCGGGATGAAGCGGAAATAGCTTTCTGGTGTAGGTGGCTGTAAATGAAAATGTTAGATAGCCAACAAAGTCTTCTTCTTCTTCTTTCGGCTTTTCCCTATAGGGGTCGCCAAAGCAAGTCAGTTTCTTCCATCTAACCCTATCTGCTGTATCCTCTTTGGTCACACCAACTATCTTCATGTCTTCCTTCACTGTATCTATGAACCTCCTCTTTGGTCTTCCTCTACTCCTCTTTCCTGGTGGTTGTATGTACTCTCCCTCTCTCGTCTGTACGTGCCCAAACCATCTCAGTCTTGCCTTTCTAACTTTATCCCCAAAACCTCTAACATGTGCTGTTCCTCTGTTCCTGTCCATCCTGGTCACTCCCAGCGAGATCCTCAGCATCTTCATCTCTGCTACAAATAGCCAACAAAGTAATATACTTTAAAATTTTGGGATTTAAATTGTGCTCAAAATAATATGGTCTAATCAATTTTAGTCACTATTGTGGGTTATTGTGGCAAAAATGGACAATTAATACCTTAATATGTTTGTAACCTTCACAGCACATGTTCCCAATCGGAGAATTGTCCAGCAGAGACACAGAAGGTATTTACATGGTCTTAAAATAGTAACTATGTTGAACTGACTTTATCACCACGTGATGTGGAAGTCAAGTGCCTGAAAATCTCATTAAGCCAATTCAAAGTCTTACTCCAGACAGCTTTAAAGCCCAACCTTATGATAAGAACAAAAGGCAACACTAGGCGAATCTTCTTTAAAACATTTTCTTGGAACCAGCCACCTTCCACCCAACAGGCCTTGAAAAAGCCCAAGTATCCTAGAATCACATGAAAATGCCAGCAGGAAGCTGTGAATAAGAACTCTGCCTTGTGTTTCTTCGATTCAAATTCTGAGTGTCGTACTTATTCCAGTACTAAAATGATAATAAATCCACACGTGTTTATTTCCAGCAAAGATCCAGCCCCCTTCAGCACAGCATCCTTTTCCATTTCTGTGGTGGGGGGCATCATTACATGCTTCTCCTCTGTGCTGCAGGTGAATAACTACACTTCTCTCCTGCTGTTTTTGTTCTGCTCTTCCTTGAGGCAACCTAAACCGAACAGAGCTATGGCAGTGAGAGAAGCAATTTGTTAAAAAGGACTATGGAGTGCTCTTGTCTAATGTTTCATTAAATTATCCCCATTCACCCTCTTCTAGTCTACAGAAAAGCCTCTTACGCCAGTAGTAGGATTTCAAGCACTGTGGCTGAGGTCAGTTGCTCTCTGATCTTTCTTTCTGTGGATGGAGAATGTTGTGCAGCTGCTCCAGCTGCGGTCGCAATGATTACTACTTGTCTTTTACCATCATGGGTCATTGTGGCATCAAATGTCATCAAAAGTTAACACGGCAACTGTTTTTTGTTGGTTGAAACAACCGTTTTCAGCAAGTATCGTTTGAACGATAGCCTCATGTTCTTAAAAGCTCGACTCAAAAGCACAGAACCTAGTGACCAGTCACATCTAACTCATGACACAAGGAAGAAAGTTCTTGCCCACATTTTTAGAAGGTTGAAAAATAACAACTACAAGGAGCATAGAAACCAAAAAGTAGATAAAACATGGAAACTAAGAGAATTTAAAAAAAAAACAAAACGGTAAGCTTGATTTACTGATGAGGGTCAAAGCAAATAAAACCAGAGAATGAACAGAAACAACCACAAACTAACTACAGAATAAACTGCCTACAACTTCTGTGATTCAGTATCAGAACGATGTCAATAGTTTGGTTAAATCTAACTTTTTGGAGCAAGAGGTTCCTCCCTTCCAAGAGGTGGATCGGTGCAGCATCAGCAATAACTAGGACGCTGCATCGGTCCGTCGTGGTAAAGAGAGAGCTGAGCCGAAAAGCAAAGCTCTCAATTTACAAGTCGATCTACGTTCCCACCCTCACCTATGGTCACCAGCTGTGGGCGGTGACCGAAAGAATGAGATTGCGGATATAAGCGGCCAAAATGAGCTTCCTCATTTTGGCCCGATCTCTAGGCTCTCACTCAGAGATCGGGTGAGGAGCTCTGCCATCCGGGAGGAGCTCGGTGTTGAGCCGCTCCTCCTCCAGGTCTAGAGGAGCCAGATGGGGTGGCGCGGGCATCTGGTCAGGATGCCCCCCGAGCGCCTAGCTGGTGAGGTGTTTCGGGCACGTCCCACTGGGAGGAGACCAAGAGGCAGACCCTGGACCCGCTGGAGAGACTATGTCGCGCAGCTGGCTGGGGAACAACTCGGGATCCTTCCGGGTGAGCTGGAGGATGAAGCCAGGGTGAGAGAAGCCTGGGCTTTCCGTCTGAGGCATTTGCCCCCGCGACCCGACCCCGGATGAGTGGAAGACAACGGAATAGAACGGGTTCCTTCCTATTTGGCACGAAAAGAAACACACCTTGCTACTTGCACTTCTTATACACGGTAATTGGCAAAATAACAGCAAAACATTTAAGAATGTTGGGAAACATTTGAATCCTCTCTTCAGTAAGATTCTAAGTGTTCCAACAATTTTCCCTATAGACTGCACCGATGACGCCAGCTGGCTCATTTAATTTCAACTTGCCTCCAGACGTCCCTACGTCCCATCATGACAGAGAAATACTGAGAGGGCATCTCGTGCCGCTCAACCGTTAAACATTTCAGACAATTTCACAAATTGGTTTTCATTGTTATTTTTGAGCTCTATAAAGTGTGTTTTTCTGGAAAATGCTCAATTAAAAAGTGAAGCAGCTACCTTGCTAGCTCGGAAAATTTAAGAACAAGTTGGGACAAAAAAGTCGGCTATGTACTAACATTAGACAGCACTTGAGAGGATGCGCTAATCCAAGTATCTCTTAGTTTCCGTGATCCAGATACATTTATTGAGCCCTCAATACATTAAACACAAGGGGTTTCCACAATATCAAATTTTTGGAGGTCTCTACCAAGTTTAAATTTTATTCCCACTATAAATAATACCTGTTGTGGTTTTCTATTTTATTGATGCATGTTTGAGCAATTTGCGAGCTCCTCCGTCCAGTATTGGAATACTGTTCGAATGCCAGGTTGTTCTTGGCTGCAAATTTATTTCTCCATCAAAGCCACCTTCTTATGTAAGCAGGAAATGTGTTTCCCATGCACTCTGCTCATGCTCAGTCCCTCCCTTCAACAAGCAGTAAAATAGTTTTGTGGAAATGCACCAAAATAAGAACATAAGAAAAAAAATATGACGGATTTATAAACGGGGAGTGGGAGGAGTCTCATAGTGTCAAAAACAAAAGTAAAGTAAAAAATTTATAATTATAAGCACTTTTATCCACTGCAGAGAAAACTCATTTTCTCTTAAAGTGCTACCTGTGAACTGCTGGAAAACAGTTTTGATGTATCCTTGTATGTGATGTGTCCTTAGTTTCTATTTTCTACAGTAAGATTTTTAAAACTAAAAGAATGCTAACACTTAGCCTAAGGCAGATTGGTTCCTCTAAGAGCAGAAGCACTCATGTTCCTTTACTCTGTACTTACAGCATGTATCTATAATGGATTTATGTTGCAAACCAACCACATGCAACTTTGATGTGGGTCAGCACTGAACCTGTGAAAAATTTTCAATGTAAAAATGCTGACGCAAACAGTTCACTTACCACAGATTTTATCTCAGATGCACATGTTTTTATGTGGAAATGAGCCAATCTGGAACACTACCAGTTTGTTTCACATGTCCAAGCAACTACACAGACATCTCTTATTGGAAAAATACATTTTTAATTGTTTGGTCCCAAAAAAATTGATGGAATTGCCGTTTAGTTTACAAGAGAACTTTATTAAAAAATCCCTGTGTTCAGATTGATAAAGTAATTTAGGTTTAAAAAACCAATACAGGTGACATAGCTTTGACCAAAAAAAGCCACAAAAATAATCATTGTTCTTCACATGAACGCCTTGAAATGAATATGACTTCCCCCAAATTTCTTGAACTCTGAAGTACGACTCAGTTTGGGTTGAACAAAGGTAGTCTTTTTGCGTCCCTGTTTTTTAAACCATCAAGAAAAATTTCTCAAACGAGTGAATTAAAAACAGCAGTCCTTAACAAACGTTCACATGGATCCAGTGGTGGAACGTAACGAAGTAAATTTACTTCGTTACTGTACTTAAGTAAAGAAATTGTGTATCTGTACTTTACTTAAGTAAAATTTAAGACCGGTACTTTTACTTTTACTTCACTACATTTTTAGAGCAAATATCTGTACTTTTACTTCGCTACTTTTTAAAAGTGTGTTTTACATTTTCGTTACATTTTCGTTCAGGAATTTTAAAAATATACAGTTTTTTCTTGAAGCCGCATCGCCAAAATCAAAAGAAGCAGTTGATCGGGAGAAGAAGTCATGAATAAAGAACCAATCAGAATTGGTTCAATCAGAACATTTTCTGCATTCATTCAGCGCCAAAAAACTAACATCAAATATAGCACAAAATAAAAAGAGTCAAAAGATCGTTGAGCCATCGTTACACAGAGCAGGGGCGGATCTAGAATTTTCTAAAGGGGGGGGTCGTGAGGTAATTGACAAAGCCAATACAGGGTGTCTGGGGGCCTCCCCCCAAAACGTTTTAAAAAATAAGTGTAATTTTCCTCCATTTTGGTGCCCATTTGCTGGCCCTTCAAAGGGATAGCTTGACTTGTCCCCTTTTCCTTTTTTTTGCGAGAGTGGGGTGTCACGCCCCTGCAGAGTATTTATCCTGGTTACCATGGCGACACCATACAGCACAAAAAATAACATTTGAATTATCATCGAATACTTTTACTTTTTACTTAAAAAGTACAATTTACACCAATTACTTTTGTACTTTTACTTAAGTAGATTTTTTTTACTGGTACTTTTATTTTTACTTAAGTAAATTTTTACCTAATTATCTGTACTTTTACTTAAGTACAAAAAGTGAGTACTTCATCCACCACTGCATGGATCTGAGTTCTGTGTCTTGACATTCACCGCAATTGGCCAGATACTATGTACTTGTCAGACACTCTTTGCCAACTCAATGAGAGGATGTGGACCATTTATGGGCTTCTTTTCCAATTCCAAACCACTAGAAGGAATAGATCAGTAAGAGGGTACAATTTGTTCTTTCTTAACCCTAAACGCTGGCAGAAAATGATAATAATAGTATGGAAGTAATGCAAAAAAAACTGCCTTTCAACCTCGCGACAGGGAAAGGCTACAATGAGGATCCGCTCTGCCGAGGTTTTTGACATATTCTTCTTTCTTTCTTTTTTCCCCATTGCTTCCAACTTCTTGGCAAAGCAGGAAGAATTCCCTTTGAGTATTTTTTGGCAGGAAAGTCTAAAGCAGGAAGATGAGTGACAGTGCAAAGACAGAGGAATCGATGTGGGGTATAAACGTGGTCTTAGTTCATTGTTCTCAACTCAAAAAAAGAACGTCTTAAAACAAATTGAACTGCTTTGCTCAATATAAACCAGAATCCAGAATTACCGCTAAGGCCTGAAAAGTCTAGGAGACATTTTGTTTTGTTAATACCAGGTTATTCAGAAAAGTTTCCAGCTTGCAAAAATCCTTCCACACTTTCTTTTCTCACTCAGCAAAGTGAAAGATTTTTTGGTGAAACATAAGTGTGCCTCCTACATGAACAATATCTGTTGCAAAATATACTACTGTCAAAAGGTTTAGCTTAAGAAGCATTACGAGAAAAGACGGCTCAAGTTTTGTTTGTTTTTTTTGCCGCTTTGTGGTCAATCAATTAGGAACTTTTTGACTCTGGAAAGGAGAAAAGAACAAAATACTCTTTCCTTTCAATATAGATTCTGCATACTATGTCATATAGAACATAGTGTGCAGGAAATGATGAAATGTGTGCTTTCACTTACTTTTTGCCTCAAAAATGTGTTATCCAAGTTCTAAGACATTGCCAAAGCATTAAATCAAAATATTTTCTGCTCTGTCGACTTCAACCTGCAACCATGACATTTGAATAAGTGCGGGGTAAAAATAGCAAAGAGCTGGTCTTGACTATTATGTATCCTTCTGACTCTCAAAAGTATTACTTTCCAACAAATTACGAGTCATATTGGTCACCATACATTTTCGGGATGTTGCTCAATGCTACATTTTTACACATATATGGAGAAAATTACTGCAGAGCAACTTCTCTAGCAATTTAAACGCTTTTTGTAACTGTGGTGAAGAATTAAGAACAATTGGGGTTTTATCCAGTCACACTCTGTCTCAGAAAAACATCCAAAAACCGGTGCAAATTCAAGGAGTCACCTCAAGTATGACATGTAGCATGAACTGTCACATCCAGGTGGACATGAAGTCATGCCCAAGTCGAAAAAAATAACCTCAGCAACACATCCTTCAGCGTGATGTTGTCAGGAATGTGTAGCACATGTCTGGAGCCATACGATGTGTATAATGAGCAATGCAACACTGACATGGTCTTTTTACAGACTCAAGTAACACATTTTGGTGAGCTGGACAGTACATGGCTGTGGTATTTTAAGTCAAAGTTTTATAGTTATATTCTGATAGGAAGGTAGAGATTTTTTTTATTCTCTGATTTTGATAAATGAAGATTTTAACCAAAAAATAAATTGTGCTTTATACAATAATTTTTAGATGGTACTACATAAATGTACATCTTAGATAATGCTAAGGCAAAAATAAAAAATTAGGAGTGTCAAATGATAGGTTTTTTTTTATGTAAATGATTACTGAATTTTCCAAAAAGGCTGGTTGTGAATAAACTGATAGATAGACGGTAGAATTTCACTGGTTGAACATTTCTAAATTGCAGGTGGGAAGCAGGCGTCTTCAATGCAATTGGAATTCACTATGTGGTTTTTATAAATGTCCTCTCATTTGAATAATACAGCTCAAACTCCAAGACACAATCCACACAACATGGTCCATAATCTAAAAAAAAGTTTTTTTTTTTTTTTAAGTATCTTCAAGTTATCTTTTGAACTGAAATAAAAAGTCCTTGAGAAACTTTCTAAAAAACTTTCCCGAGCCTTTTCCCTTCCCGCTTATTTAATGCTCTGCCCTGATCTGTCATGCCTCTCCTAGATGTTTGCTCCAGTATTTTGTTTTCTCCCTGTTTTAGAAGCCCTACCGCCATGATGCCATTGTCAGCTTATCTGTTGTCAGTTAATCTTTTCCATATCTAATCCCTCTACTTTTGGAGACAAACTTTTAAAGACGTACTTGTTACTCAAGCTGAGATAGAATTTTTGTACAGCTTACGCATCTTATTTATGCCAAGCAAATTTGGAATTCATAAAAGCATCCTTAACTTCGTTTGCAAAACCCCGGGTTTCACATATGACACACGCAATAAATACCAGGCATTTGCCAACTTGAATTCCAACATGCACCACACGCTCCTCCTTAACTCCATGCAAATGACATGATACATATTCAAATAGTATTCAAATAAGCCAATGGCAAATGTCCTATGCATTCAACATGCCGAGGTGTTTCCTTTGTGCAGCTGTAGTGGTGTCACACACAGCCAGAAGACAACAGACCCAACTTTGTGAGTGCCACATACGGCTTCATGACTGAAAAAAAAAAACAGAAAAAGAAATGTCCAACCGTAAAAGTAGTAGCAAAAATAAACTTCTTGAGCACTGGAAATCCATGTCAGCTAATCATGGTGGTCCAACCAATCCATCTTGACTAACCCTTAACCTAACCCACCTCCAACCTAGACAACCCCTAACTGTAACGCTTCTTGGTTGTCGTCGAATTTGTTGCCGCGTTTTATTTCGTACCGCGCCTTTGCTTGCGCAATTTGCAAATTGCATAGATTTCTAAAATGATTATTACATTAATATTATGTAGGATGTGAATATTGTTTGATAATAGTTAAATAAGTTCAAGTGTGGTGCTGAGGAGTTCTCGTGTTTCCATCAGGATGAAGAACATCTATTGACTTCTTTAGATATTTAGCTGTACAGTAGAATAAGCTAATATTTAAACAATAATCTTTGCTCGTCCCCAGGGAGGGATCTCTCTTTCATGCGGATCCCCATGAGGTTTCTTATTTTTCCCCACTGATGGGTTTTTTAGGAGTTTTTCCTCACTGAGAAGGAGAGTCTAGGGGCATAAATGTGCTAGTATTGTCTAGCTATGATTTGTTAGTTATTTTTCTTGCTGTGTATTTGTGTTAATACATTCCTCTTTTTCTTGTGAAGCCCGTTGAGACAGAAATTCTGTGATCCTGGGCTGTACAAATAAAATTGAATTGAATTTGTGACTGACAACATGCATCAACAATATAACAAGTAGCCCAACACTGAAGGCGTTTATTTATGCTTTTGGACCGTTATTCCTCAGTTCACAGGCCTCAGCTTACTCCAGGTTTTGTGTACTACTGTAATTTTTGCCCAATGTCTTACTATTTTTGCAAAGCAGCTTCAAGTTGGTTTAGAATTGCACAATCCGCCAGCTCTATAGATTGCTCAATTTGCGTAGAAGTTGGCATGAGGACTGTTTTTGGCATACTAAAATTTCATTAATGAAGCCACTGGTTTTGTCAAATCCGCCAAAGACCAACAAGTGTCCCACCAATTCATTAAATCTATGACTTGGAAAATATGTACCATGAAAGTTAAAAAAAAATCCAATTAGACATTTCATCAGTAAAACATGAATGAAAAACAGCTAAAATATTGAATGCAGAAGATTCTACTTGGCTTAGACTGTTTGCCCAATCACGCCTCTTCTTTAACCCAGCTTGAATCGTTAAGCGTGACCTCGCTGAAAGCTTCCCTCCTCAATCCTTTCTTGCACTTCTAACATACTCATAATCACTTCTGAATAAAACATCAGATGCTGAAGTTTTGCAAAGATTTAACAAGCCAATCCGAGTAGATAAATCCCAGTCCAGATATGCGTTCTCCCTCCAGGCTTGGTTTATTTATTTAGAATTCCTTCAACCTCAATTAGACATCTGCTGACAATAATAAAGCATGCAAATGCTTCTAAATGAACCAGATTGTCTTTAATAGATGAATAAAATGCAGACTGTAGGCCTGCAGGGTTCTCACATTCACTTTTGTGATGCACAAAAACATAAAATGCAGCATTGAGCCCATGCTCTCAGGTGCCCATAAAGCAACCGAATGTGACCAAATATGACCCTTTCAGGAGCCATTCCAGAGGACTATTTTTACCTTTCTGTGCACATGGGGAACTCACCCTGAAAATCTGCGAAAAAGCAATAAACCTGTTCAAAATTTCCAATGCTTCTTGGTGTGAACTTCTGTGGAACTCCATCTGGGATGGAATTCAATCCCTTTCAGTGCCTATTCATCCTTCTTAACCCCACTAATAAATGCCCACGGCGCCGTCGACAGATTTTGAACCGAGGCGTTTGTGAGGCTTAATCTCTAAGTGGCAAAGAGCCTAACTAAGAAAGAAACACAAAACTTGGGGAAATCATTAAAGGTCCCCTATTATGCTTTTTTTCCCTTATTTTATCCTGTGCTATGTATCTGATATGCATAATTTTACATTCCGCCACAATCTCAACACAATAGTTTTTAAATACTACCCTGTTTAGGAGCGCAGTTTCAGACCCGGAAGTCAAAACAGCTTGTTTCAGTCTTTTTTTATTTTTTTTTTCCCGGGACCCGCCCCGTTGGTTGCGATTGGTTGTCATTCATTGTGATTTCCCTACCCACCCAGCACAGCGTGGAGCGGGAGGGGCGAGGTGTGCTTCACAGTAGAGTGAAGCACGGAAATGGGTGGATATCAGGGTGGAGAGCAGGTAGAAGTGGGGGAGGGTGTTTGAGCTGCAGGGGGCTGAACAAAAAACAGATGTACGTCACTATGTTACACCAGTCGTTAGAGGTTTGGAGAACACGCCCCTTACTTTGACTTTAAATATCTCAAAATAGCATGAATCACAATAAAACACACTTTGGGGGATTGTTTGGGGTAGTACTAAGTAAAATAAAAGGTTAAAACCTCATAAAAGTCAGTTTTGCATAATAGGGGACCTTTAAAGAAGGAATGTTGGAGGATCATTTATCTCCAGGTATGTTTAGATATAAAACAACATGGCTTATGAATTTAATACATATATTCAGTCTCATTCCCATTACCAACACAGTTTAACCTCCCACACCTCAAACTTCCTGCTTAGTCAAAACCCCTGCACAACAGTGTGAATATCCAAAAGCTCACACCAGATACAAGGTACTTTGTAATCCCGTATTGGGGAATTTGAGTGTCTGGTAGCACTCCAAGAGGGACCTTCAAACAGCTTCTGAACAGTTGCTAGGTGGTGCCGAGTTGGGGGAATAGAGCTGGACAAGCTGCTTGGTGGAACACAGGACTATCTCTGGCTCATGCATGTTGGTTTACAATCATTTTATTTTAGTGTATTTACTTAAAAATAAAGTTGAATGTATTTGAAGACTGAAAGTCAATCAGATCTAATCTAAAGGTGAGGGTATGTAGAGCTGTAACGAAAAGACTGAATGTGTGTATTGCTGCCACAAAAAAGACTATCTTTTTGTGTTACAATGCGGGCATGGGGGAGAACAAAATCTGAGGTCAAGAACAACCTGATGATTGAGTAATAATGAATAATGCATAGCATTTATGTAGCGCTTTTCAGGACTCTCGAAGACGATTTTGCGCCATCGGTACTTCTGACCATCACCAACCAATCGCACACACATCATGCAGACTAGGCAATGTGGGTGAAGTGTCTTGCCCAGGGACACAACTGCAATTTAATCTCAACGGTCGACCCACCGTGGCACCTGGGATTCCGGTGGTCCGCCATCCAAATACTGCCGAGGCCCAGCATGCTTTGCTTCTAAGGTCTGACAGGCTGGTATGGCTAGTATACAAATACTGGATGGGAGAGAATTACCCAAACAAGCATGAATAGTTCAGTTATGTTTTTGATTTTTAAGTAATGGTCAGACAAGCTACGAACCTCCAAAAAGTTTATTTTGCACGAGATCTCTTCCTTAAAAGTTCATATCTTTATAACAACTTAATAACAACCATCAATAGAATAAATTATGCAGACGAAATAGAAGAAAATATCCACAGTTACGTAAATTTTTTTCACTTTTTTTTATCTGTTATTAAAATGTTAGCCAATAATTTGTACGTTTTTTGGTGACAAACATGACTTTGAGGAACCTCTGAATGGTTCAATGTATTGTAGGAAGATACTGCCGACCTGTTCTTGTTATACCGTGCCTCTGACCTGAAATCAGCCAGGATAGACTGCAGCACCCGGTGACCCCTTAAAGGTTAACTGTTTCAGAAAATGAAATGAAACAAAGATTCTGATCATTTTAACACATAAGAAAATGTTATTTTTAGTCAACATTTCAAGTTTAGATTTGTTTTCTTTAAACCCAAGTTGCTCCCTGAGCACAGGAACAGTGTGACACTAACTACCAAAAGACTGATGTTGACAAAGCAGCAGAACATCTGCCTGCAGCATCGGAAACCACTGTGATAAACACAAACACATGCACATGCTTTGAGATAGAAACAGAAGAAAAATAATCTTTTACAATCAAAGATCCCAAAAATGTTTTGTTTTTTTAACGACAAAATAAAAAATGAGACAATTTATGTTGGCATTTTAATGCTTTTATTGTGAAAGTTTAATTTCACTTTTTTTAATTAAACGTTCTAAAAAGTCCATTCGATTTTATATATTTTTTTATTTTTATTTCAGCTCTTGCACAAAATGGAAAACAAACTCTTCAATTTCTAGTTTGATTTTATAGTTGGAAAGTTTAGAAAGTTAAAGATTTTTTTTCTGAATCAGACATGAGGACTTGGTTGTTAAAACGGTTTATTGACTGAACCATACAACTTATGTTAATCAAAAAGAATAACCGCTCATTTTTTGCATATTTTATTTCATTTGCCCCAAGCTAACTGTTGAAATGCCAAATTATACCAAATTTTTATCTTCGAAGGCGGAGGATACGTTCCTGTGTGGAAGATATAATTGCTTACCGCATATATTTGGTCTCAGTAATGGTTTGAATAAAAGCAAAAACTGCCTGGAGAATTAATCTGCTAAACAAATAATCATGTTGGCAACCTTGACAAGCACAGATCTGGAATATATTAGAAAATAGCAAAAGCAAGGGTGGAATAAAAAAATTAATGCAAATCAATTTCAGTTTGGTGCAAAATTGTGGAAAATAAAATATTTAGATCAGATAGAAAATCTGAACTGAGACAAAAAAGAAAAACTATTAAAAAATGAAGTAGAACCCACAGGAAACCGAATTAGCTGCAAAATAACATCTGGCTTTTTTTAACGTACTTAAAACAGCAGATTGTTCTAATCAAACAAAAAGTAGATCGTTGGTCATAAATTTACAATATATTAAAAATTTGAATAAATAAAGCTCTAATGGGATAAAAGAAGTGAATATAACTGTAAATTAGGGCTGCAACTAACGATTATTTCGATGATCGATTAATCGGGCGATTATTGGCTCGATTAATCGATTAATTGGGTAAAATTGGCAACTTAATAAATAATAGTTTTTTGGCATTTTATTGAATGTAGTTATGCAAAACACAACTCATAACCACTTAAACAACACGTTGGGCTCATTCTAATAAGCAAAAATGTTAATCTTTCTGTGAAATGTCGTATATTTGTATGTATATAATGGAGAATATTACCATTTCTACAGCAAATATAAAATAATAAATCTACTTACTGTATACAGTAAAGGTAGATCACGAGCACCCATAAAATGTGTTTTATAGTACTGGCTAAAAAAACATAAAATGGAAACTGTTGACCATCCAGGATCACATTTAAAAACAAGAAATCGTTAACAGTTTTAGATTTGCAAATTTAACCTTGTTCAGAGGTATAGTACCAAACAAAAATGGCCTAGGTTAACATGAGTAAAAATACACAAAAAACAATCAAGTTGTGTAATACTAAGTGCAGTTGACAGCAAGAACGTTCTAAACGATTAATCGATGACTAAATTAGTCGACAACTATTTCAATAATCGATTATAATCGATTAATTCGATTAGTTGTTTCAGCCCTACTGTAAATAAATACAATGGTTGTGATGCTGGGGCGGTACTGAAGAACACATCTATAGAAACAAATGAATCATTTCATTTGTTTGTGTTTCAGAATGAGCACAAAGCAAACACCTGGTGTCCACAGCTGGTTTTTAAATTGAGGCTGAAAAGAATCAAAGGAAAACCAAAAGGACCAGATGGACTTTTACCCAACGCTGGGCTTGGTTAGTCATTTTCGAAATGTGTTGCTGTTATTATTGGACATTTCTGAGCTACGACACAGTTACAGGATTTGGGAATTCAATATTTGTACAGATGAATAGATGGTGTGTGTTTCAGAGTGCTGATCAAAAATGAAAGTTTTTCCTTTATTTTTTATTAAAATAAAGATAAAGCCGGCAGGTCACATTGAAAATATGTTCCATTGGGTCTGATGGGGTCAATGTAGACTTTTATATGAAAATTTTGATCACCCGATGAAGCCAGGGTAGCTCATTTATTTGGTCAATGTACATTTATTTTTTAATTCAAACAGGTCACAGGTAAACAGCTAATTCAAACACGTGCCCAAAACACCTCACCAGCGAGGCGTACGGGAGACATCCTGACCAGATTCTCGAACCCTATTCGATTTCTCGTGACCTGGAGGAGGAGCGGCTCGACACTGAGCTCCTCCCGGATGGCAGAGCTCCTCACTTGATCTCTGAGTGAGAGCACAGCCACCTTCCGGAGTAGGCTTAGCCTTAGAATTAAAGCAGCAGAAGTTTTTGTTTAAAGGAAAATAAACTCAAAGGTTTAGTAAGATTTAAAATGAAGTTAATTATTCTCTGAAGTTTTTCTCACAACAAACTATCTGCTAATGTTTCAGAATTCAGATGAACTGGACGTGAAATTCTCAGTTAAACAATGGATGGGATGAACATGTTCTTTTTTTTGCCTTTTTAATTAGGTTTCAAGTACAACAGAGTTCAATAAATCCTCCAAACTCATTCGACCCCCTTGTGTATTTCATTTGCTCTATTCAGCCAGACATCTAGAATAAGGAAATGGACAAGTTCCACCTAAAAAGTTACCCCTAGATGTGAAATCCAACCCTTATCTAGCATCATGCGGGTTCATTAGAATCCAAAATAAAGGGGAATAAGTGGGTTTCCAGAAGTCATAGATAAAGACAAACTTTTTCGAGAAAAGCAATCCTTTCTTGCTTTCCACTTCGTATCTTGATCATGTAAAAACTGATCACTAAAAGCCATTAAAAGTGAATATTGAATACAAAATGAAAGTTAAACTATCATAGTTTGGGATAATTAACCTTGCTCTAATGCCTCATTCATTCTTCTCCACTTGAGATGAAGGAAAAGTCTTTTAAACTGTGACAGTCCATTACCCTGGGATGTGACATAAAGAGGTAATAAAAAAACTCATAAGAGGCTCATTTTTCCTCTCACATCAAAAAAGACCTCCATAGTTATGCATATTGTTTTCTCCCCCGGGGCACTCTTTCAATTTACCTACCTCTGCAAAGAAAGGACAGATGATTAAACGAAATAATTTGACGAGTTCGCACACATTTTACTGGTTTTATCAGGACAAGACGTTCATGCAGGGATTGAAATCTTTAGCAAAATACAGGTTTTAGGATAGGTGAAGATTATCTTTCGTTCCATCTCTACAAGGTTAGGTTTTAGTTTTACATCAAACACGCGTTGAGAAAATCCAAAACTTTTATGTTTAAAACATCAGTCGGACAAAATCAAATGTATTTTAAGCCCAAAGAAAGTTTTGCTGCAGGTGGAAAATTACTACAATAAAATCAGCTTTAAATTGTTTGCCTTTAATTTCTTCCTCTTCTTCCGGCATTTCCCTTTAGGGGGCGCCACAGCAAGTCCTTTTCTTCCATCTAACCCTATCTGCTGCATCTTCTTCGGTCACACCAACTATCTTGATGTCTTCCTTCACTGTATCCATGAACCTCCTCTTTGGTCTTCCTCTAGTCCTCTTTCCTAGTGGTTCCAAGCCTAGCATCCTTCTTCCAATGTACTCTCTCTCTCTCCTCTGCACGTGTCCAAACCATCTCAGTCTGGCCTCTCTGACTTTAAAACCTCTAACATGTGCTGTTCCTCTGATCCTGTTCATCCTGGTCACTCCCAGAGAGATCCTCAGCATCTTCATCTCTGCTCCCTCCATCTCTGTTTCCTGTCTTTTCCTCAGTACCACTGTCTCTCGACCAATCAGCATGGCCGGTCTCACCACGGTTTTGTACACTTTCCCTTCATTTTAGCTGAAACTCTTCTATCACACCTGATACTTTTCTCCACCCATTCCAGCCTGCTTGAACACGCTTCTTCACCTCTTTTCCACACTCTCCATTGCTCTGGACTGTTGATCCTAACTATTTAAAATATTCCACCTTCTTTATTTACTAGCCCAGATGATCACAGTGGTTGTGTCAGGGAGGGCATCCGATGTAAATCTACCCCAAATTAAAAATATGCAAGCCTTTAATTTGCTTTTTTAAACATTATCCGACCACAGAGCAAACAAATGCTTCTAGAATTAAACTCTGAGTTAAATATTACAGTGTGCTGCTCTCGCTCTAGAATTTTCCCACAGTTTTTGCATATATCTTGTCTTTATTAATTAAATAGACACAAATAATACACATTTATGCATAATTAATGCATGTTAGCACCAACTAAAGGGCAACAATAATGAACTTAATTTAGTAGTTTTTTTTTTACAGATCCTTCAGATGCTCTTTGAAAATGTTATATATGTATATAATTTCAGAAAAAAAATTGTAGAAAAAGAAGGGACGCGGTGCAATGTGAGCAAGATAATTGTTCTCAGCTTTTTCATTTTGTCTTGTGAATAACTTATCCCTAAAAGTGGCACGGGGGTGCCGAAGCCTATCCGGACTGCTTTCAGCCAGCGAGAGGCAGGATACACCCCGAACAGGTCGCCAGTCTGTCTCAGGGTCATCCACACACAACCATACACTCATCCCAATTAACCTAGTTTTCATGGTTTTGGAGAGTGGGAGAAAACCGAAGTGGAGAAAACCCACCCATACAAAGGTAGAACATGCACACTCCACACAGAAGGCCAATGTTTCAAACCTCATCCCCTTCTGGGACTCAAACCCCAACTTTCTCACTGTGTGGCAGCTGTGCTAACCACTGCATCACCATGCCGCCTTTTTCACCTATGACATCAATTCGATTGGTACTTTTCTTTAAATATATAGGATTTCAAACATGACATTTGGGACACGTTGCCACTAAGTCACTTCTAGAACTTCCAGAGCGTTTAAGAAATTAAACACTCCAACCAGTCTGTGTCCACATTAAAAAAATCTCTGATGCACTACGCAAGTCCTGGCCCAATTCCACAGGAACCATGAGGAATATTTGTCAGCATAAAACGATATGGGCCAGATTTCGCTCACCACAGGTGCTGATGTGTCACAGCTGCCCGAAAATCTGTCGCCAATTAGTCAATAACTGGTTGTTCCATTTAGCTATCAACCACTTCAGAGAGAAAAGTGTGGTGTTGAAAAAACAATAGGTCATCTACGCACAAAGACATTGGGATGCCCAAAATGTTCAGGATGGAACACACCTGCTGTTGTTTATCACGAACCCTTTATTGCTTCAACAGGTTATTTTGTTCAATCATCACTGATTGGCTGTACAATATCTGCGTGTCGTATTAGGGTCATTTTCAAATTTCTTTCCACTTTAGCTAGTGAAAAAATAAAATATAAGTATATCCATAGGTTCCTACTCTCTTTTGTTTTTGATAAAGGATTGATTTTAATTACATCTGTATGATGTATTATGTTACCTTTGTTACCTTTGTTTCAGTAACAAAGTGGACAAATTTTGTTTCTTCTGTTCACTACAGCTAGGAAAGTTGATGTATTATCACTCACATTACATCATTTAAAACTATTTCACAAATATTATCACCAGTAAATGGTAATCTCTTATATTCTAGATAATCTATATATTATGCTGGTAACAGAGAAGACATTTCAAAATAAACCTTACCTTTTTAAGATTTGAAACCTTCATAAACTTTAGCCAAAATACTTTAGCCACATGGCTTCTTCTCCAAAGGTTACTTCCAGTCTGCAGCAGTGAATCCTGGTGGCAGTTGTTGGAACTTGATGAACATTATGATGTACAATATGGTAACAGAGTAAAAGTAACAGAGTGGACATCATATTGAGGGACAGGTCTTTTTGCGTGTATTATGTCATTTTTTGGTAACATTTTTATGCAAACAGCTAATAGGGTCTATAACCTTAGATGACCTTGTTTATTTAAGGCAAAAAATTAATCTTTTTTATTACAGAAAAGATTCTTGATATGCTACTGAAAGATAAGCATTTTATTGAGGGACATTGAAATTTGGCTGGGTAGAGATTTTTGATCATCACAAAGTGAATAAAATATTTATCCTATGACAGTTTTAAATAAATGTGTATGCAACATTATAGTAGCAGACTTAGAATTAACAGTGAAATCAACTTTTCAATCATTTAGATAACTGAAACTTTGCCCTTTCAGGCTAGGACACAAAACGGAAAGAAATTTGAAATTGACCCATTAGTGACTGGAGGACTGTGAAGTTAAGCTAGTGACTTATTTTGGAACCAATAAAGTTCTATTTTTTATTCTGAACTTTTGTACTGGAATGTCAAAATTTTTCTCAGGAATTTAACAACACTGGATAAAACCTTCTGACAGACTGCCTGTGTCAACCGCCCCTCCCCCCCAAACTCCAGTATCAATTTAATTTAGCAATTATGTTGAAAATACTAGCTTTTTAGAGAAAAGGAACAGGTTTCAGAGGCAAACACCTCATTAATGTGTAATAACATGATGTTAACTTGGCACAGCCAAAACAGCATGGTACCATTTATTTGGCACATGTATTCCCAACTCACAGGGTTTGAGTTATTTATAGCAGCCTACATTCAGACTGCAGAAGCTGGCAGAGAGTTTTAGAGCTGGGCATGCTGAGAAACAGGCAGATGACAACTCTGTTGCTTGACACACACACATCTCTTTAATGGGGGAGTAGGTGAGCAGAACTGGATTATAGATCTAATCTTTATGAAGATTTAATGCAACTCGGAGTACTGAGCAGTTGTTTGACTTGTAGCTTTTGCTTCTTTTTATTGTCTGAAAAGCAGATTTAATGTTACAAAGAAAAAAGTTTAACAGTCTCATAGTCTATTTTTTGATTAAGGAAGACAACTTTGAAAGTCTAGTGACATGGTGGTATTTAGTTGGGAAAAATTTAAATAGCGCTTATGGTGGTGTTTGTTCACTTGTAGACAGGAATATAGTGAATCCATGGAAAGCCCTGAACGATGTAAATGTGTTCCAAGTTTATCCAACTCTTCTTCTTTCGGCATTTCCCTTCAAGGGCGCCACAGCAAGTCATCCAACCCTATCTGCTGCATCTTCTTCGGTCACGCCAATTATCTCTTCCTTCCCTGCATCCATGAACCTCCTCTTTGGTCTTCCTCTAGGCCCCTATCCTGGTAATTCCAAACCTAGCATCCTTCTGCTGATGTACTCGCTCTCTCTCCCTTCTGCACATGTCCAAACCATCTCAGTCTGGCTAACCTAAAGATTATCCAACTCTGTGAACTAGAAAAATGAAGATTTATTTGTTTACATCATATTATCTTTGCTTTCCAATAAAACATATAGCCACAAAGTTTAAGGCTTACTTTGAATTTTAGTTTGGCTATGCCACTAAAAAGTCTGCCCAGTGAAGCAGCCATGCAGTATCTCTCCTCTCCCACTGAACTATCATATAAAACTTGTAAAACTCAGTTTCCCTTCAAAAGGGTTACATTTCATCATCCCGCGCTCGCTGTGATCAGAGATAAAAGCAAATCTCTGTTTTTACTTCTTTACTCCATTCTCTGGGATTGAACCGCTGCTTTGTCGCTGGACGTTTTAATCAGTGGGCACTAAGCAGTGCCAGTCAAACTCCTCCATGGGAACACAGTCCCAGCTGCAGGAGGATGTTTAGTTTTTTGATGTCCATGTCTGAGATCCTTACCGACAAGCAGCAGTCAGAGGCAGCAATCGAACGCAGGCATTCACCCAAGTCGGCTAGGCCTTGTCGTCCAAGGAAAAAAAAAAAAAAAAATCAATGCTCTCTCTTCTTCTGGGTGGGCATGCTGCTCAACACCGGACTCTCATGAAGCAGAAGAAACAGACTGACATTTAAATAGAGTCTAGTTAGCAAGGTTGAGTTTAATGAGTGGGTGTAAGGTTTATTTTTCAACATCAGTAGCTAAATAGATTTTAAGACTCATCTGAGGTGCTCCAAGTGTTCTCACAGTTCAATTAAGGTCACACTCTACTGGGCATTCTGAGGCTGGAATTCTCCAGTCAATAGTTATACAAGTTGATGATGTAAGCATAGTCTCGTCAGTTTGATTGCTTTACGCTCTGAAGCAGATCAGGTCAATGTGTGCTTTAGGTCTGGATCAGGTTGCGCTATTTGGTATTCTTTTGATGAATAAAACTGATGCATGTTTGTGAATCAAATAAGTCACTGCAATTCACTGGCCTAAAATATTTTATCCAGTAATAAAACCATCAAAGCTTAAAAGATGCATGATGGTTGCAGTAGAAAGGTGTCTGAACCCGGAGTTCATCAGAATGTATATGATCCAATGTGGTCACAAGGTAGAAGGTGATACAGTTAGAGAATAAGTTTCCCAACCACAAGATCTAATATGGGTAAGACCAACGCCAGTAATGGTCGAGCGGAATATTGTCTTCTCTTGTCTATGCTTGGTTGCAGCTATTGGCTTGGTGAACGCGGCATCACACGTATCGTTTGGCTCCTTCCTAAGGAAGTCAATTCAGTTGCATTTTTTGCTTTGCAAATGCCATGTTGAATTTTTGGAGCTGGAAATATGCAATCATTGGTCCAGTCTGCATTCGCTTGGCAACCATCTTGCCATTTAAGAGTGAGATTTTTTAAGGCACATGCCCTGCTATTGAAGAGTGGCAAACTGGCAACCCATTTAGCTCACGGCCTGGCTTCCTGTTGGGATTGCCTAAATAAAATCTGTCAATAAAACTTGTCAAATGTCCCTAAGCAGGATCAACAGCTTGTACATTGTTTAATTGGTGTCTAACTAGCTAGTTGATTACTTGAAAACCTTGTATTAACGAGCAAATACCAAAAATAAGTCCAACTATGAAAAAATGTATTATAATAACTAAGGTAATAGAGACGGAATGATGATTGGGATAACATAGTGGCCGAATAATAGCAGTGTTGTTTTTTCCATCAACGATGACGAAAACGAAATGATTTCGTTGACGAAGCATTTTTTTATGACGATGACGTAACGATAATGAAATAAATGCGAAATTTTGGTGACGAAAACGTGACGAGACGTTTGCAAGTTTCTGCTGACGAGACGAAAACGTAACAAAATAGGCATCAGACTTTCACATTTCTCTCTGTGAAAAGAAGAAAACACAGCGACTGCATCTGTCTTTCACGGCGGCACGCCCCCCACAATGCATCACGTTCACACCATCTACACAAAACACCTCCAGCCATGAAGAAGTCACAAACCATGGTGAAAACAGCAGCAAAGGAGCTTGGTGGTCAGAAACTTAAAGTTTTCCACATATTTTGCGCTAGCTTGTCGGCACTGCTAACTTCCTAGTTAGCTTGGTTGCACTAACGACTGCTTTAAATAATAATAATAATAAAAATTTATTTATAACGCACTTTATATCTCCAGCGGAGATCTCAAAGTGCTAAATGTTTACTTTGTTTACAGGAGTTATTAAAAGGTGTCATTTTGAAGTATTCACAAGTTGCAACGTTCCTCACTCACTGAAAAAAAATTATATTTATTTACGTTGTTTTACAATGTTCGCTGTTTTGCGCAAGTTAAAGCTCGGCAGAGTTTTTTTTTTTTTTTTAAACAAACAACCTGCATTATTCTCAGTAATAAAGACACAATTGTTAAAGTTTTTTTTTTTTTTTTTTTACACTAAAACTAGACTAAAAACGTTCTAAGTCTTCCCTGGCGAAAACTCTTGGGTTTTCGTGACTAAAACGAAACTAGAAAGAGATGACGAAAACGTGACTAGAACTTAAATTAAAATTCGTCCAAAGACGAAGACTAAAACGAAACTTAGATGGCTGCCAAAAACAACAATGAGTAATTGCAGCATATTTTTTCAATAGAAGTCCAAGGGCGGGGAGACTAATTTGAGCCTGCAGCTGCTGTTTTGCATACAAGTGGATATAGCTTGCCATGGCCAATTCCAACCTTATTTTTTTGTTTCTTTGTTTCCCTGATAAAACACTTAATCATGGAGGTATCTATGGGGGAATCCTGACCCACTGCTAATCTACCTCATCTGAAATCTTAATGCACATTAACAGAGGCTCAACTTTTGGTTCTCGTGGACGGAATCCCAACCTTAATTTCATACAAAATAACCCAGCAGGGTAAAACTGTTATTTGTTTATACATTATGAGCAGCCACTATGGCTCTGCTATTGACCTAGCTTTTATCGATTTCAATTATTGTCCCTCTGGCTTCTCGCACATATGGAAAAAGAACAGTGTTCCCGTAAGACACCAGATGCAGTGATATCTTTGGAGAATTAATGGAGTCTGTTCAATAAAATATCAGAGGCAAAGCTGCAAGGTGATTAAATAATATGATCTAGAGATGAAAATCCGGGCCAGGTTGAGCTCGGAAGTCTCTTTTAAATTGTTTGTCGTAAACAAGAGAACAAAGTATGATATAGTAATGTTTCAAGTATAACCAAGAACCAAGGCGATCTAATGTGTGAGCTGATGCATTTAAAGTGATGTCATCTCCACCAATGATCGTGGTGACTTGTTTCAACACAACTGAAATAACTAAGGACTTGACTCTTAAAAACATTTTAGAATTGATACGATTTTCATTATTCATCACACAACAATTACTCTTTTTATTTAAAGACATCAATTTTCTTTGAATTGTCAGATTAACTGAATCTGATGACCGAAGCTACCGTTTTATATTCCCTTGGAAACTATGTATTTAACCTCTGTATCCTTAAACAAGTTCTCCACCAGCCAGTGAAGAGACATCGGGAGGTTAACAGCCTGGAGTAAAATGAGATGTCAGGCTAGTCTGAAGTCATTACGATCACTGAAGACACCGTAGCTTCGGCTCGTTGTAAGACCAATTGCTTTTTTGTTTGTCGTAAACAAAAAACAACACAATTTTCAGTGCAAAGAAATAACCTTCCACTGCTATTGCGGCTATGAAGGAAACACTAATATTTATAACGACCCGTCACCTGATGCCTAAGAAAGACCTACATCAAATTATTGATGCATATGTTCTACTTACACCCCATGCAGGTGTTGCCCAATTGTCAAGACATTTCTTTAAAAACATTGACTCTTATGGACAGTCTTTATACATCAAGACCTCATCATCCCCACTCCATCAGGATGAAATCCCTCTACTCATCCCGGTCTTGGGCATCGGCGGGCTGAGGAGTCCCCCGTATTTCCATCATGAAGAACATCTATTGACTTTTTTAGATATTTAGCTGTAGAGTAGAATAAGATAATATTTAAACAATAGTCTTAGACACATTAGCTGCTTATCCCGGGGGAGGGATCCATCTTTCATGTGGATCCCATGAGGTTTCTCTTTTTTTTTCCCCACTGATGGGTTTTTTAGAAGTAAAAACACTTAAAAAACAAATAGCGAGATCGTGAAAAACAGTGAAAGCTAGTTTTATGCCGAAGAAAGGAGAGTCTAAGGGCAGGAATGTGCTAATATTGTCTAGTCAGCGTTTGTTAGTTAGTTTTCTTGTTGTGTATTTGTGTTTATACATTCCTCTTTTTCGTCTTTCTGAATCTTTCATGTGAAGCCCATCGAGACAGAAATTCTGTGATTTTGGGCTATACAAATAAAATTGAATTGAAAAAAATTAACATAGACTACAAAACTTCTGGTACAGCAGTGGTGTTTGATAAAGTTCAAACTTCTCACAAATTTGGTATTTTATCAAAAAGACCTATCACACAAAAAAAATCAACTTTTTTTTTTTTCTATCTTTTTGTCTTTTAATAGTAAATTTGTGGGCCTTGCATTTGTCACCAAAATGTTTTTAGAATAATTCAGTATTTTTTTAAAAGATTATTTAAATGTGTGCATTCTCCACCATGACAACAAAAGAGCGATTGCTACAATGATGACAGGTTTTATGAGGCAGGAAGTATTTCCCCAACGCTACCCTTCTCACATGCTCCTAATGCTTCTTAACCCCTCTCAGTTGGGCTGAAGATGAGCGTGAGTCGGGACTCGAGACTGGTAGGAGGGAGCGAGGTGGTAACTCAGTAGAAGAGCATTTGCTTGCGGAATGGAGGTTCAAGGGTTTGCTTTCCACTGAGTTCACTAGGGTCCTTGGAGAAGACGCCTAAGCCCCTGTTCTCTCACCATTGCCGCCATCGTGGCAGCCTGCTGCGGTGTGATGCAGCGAACAAATTTCCTCGGTGGGGGATCAGTATAGTATACAAAAAGAAGAACAATAGTCACTCTTACGCATTTTCTGGTCTGTGATAACCTCAAAAGTTCAGGGATATTTTGTAACCAAATTGAGGTCTTTTTAGGCATGAGAATCCATGAGAAAAGAATTCTTTTTAATAATATGGGACCTTGCAACATTCCATAACACATCAAGTCCCCTGTTTTATTTTGTTTTTCTTGAGAAAATAAAGAAAAAATGTATTCATTTAAAGCTAGTTTAATTGAACGTCAAGCTTCACATTATTTAAGGTTGATGAAGATTCACATTTTGCAAACAGTAGAGTTTGTTCAATCTAAGAAAAATACATTGTGGCTTTTCATTTTAGCTGTGGTGGATCATGACTTCTATTCACCTTCATTTCGCTTCCTGGTAAACATGATTGTTATTCCCTGCTTGTAATTGATCTCCATGATGATGTTTGCACGTCAGTAATTGTGAAAATTTACTTGATCTGTCAACCTGTGTGGTGTTTATATGTATGTAAAGTAGTGAATCAGGGAGTTGAATAATAAATCCACAACAGATGACTTAAAATTGCTTTTGTAACCTCGGTCTCTCCCTACACACAAACACACACATGGTTCATATTGCTGAATGAGCAAAATGAAAGACTTGGAATCCAATCTGTAAAAGGTCACAGTTGCCATTTCTAAAAGCCACAGGGATGTAAAACAGTGACAAAGCAGCGAGCCAGAGAAACAAAGGAGCCATTTAGAGAAGCCAACATCAGCCTTCAGTCAGAAGCCAAACCGCCACAGTTATCAATTCAGCTCCACACACAAGGACTCTGTGTTTCTGTGGCAGCGTCCTGGCAGAGCGAACGATTGGTTATGTTTGTCAGTCATTAGAAATAAACCGTTTTGCAGGCTGTCAGGAGGCAAAAGGTACTGGGGAGCTTCCAAACTCACCATCATGGCCTTTCCATCTAGCAGTAAATTATGACTTTTTACGATTTCAACAAAAATGCCAAAAGAATATTGTTTTCAACTGATGGACTAAATAAAATGAAAATGTCTGGACTGTGAAAGAATTCCTCATGTGGAATCGTTCAATCATTACTTGGCAAGCTTAAACCCCCTCATTTCATTATGAACATTTTCCAATTTTAATCTCACTATCTTTTGGTCTGCCAGAATTCTACAATAACAAGAACTGTCATGGTAGTCCAATAGACTGTCCAGATTTGATTTGGCATAACGATAAAAAAAAAAAAAAAACTAGGAATAAATTGGTGGCACAAGTGAATACCAGACGCCTCATTTATAAAGACTTGCTAAGATCTTAAGCTAAGCTTGTTTTGCTCAATTTTCACCGTGTAAACTTGGGATTTAATAAATGTCTACAACTCTTTTTATACACTGCAAGTTTCAGAGATCACACTGCGATGTATCTCAGGCATAAGTCCAGTCGATCTCCATCCTGCCCAAGCCTATCTCTAGAATTCCAAAAACTCTGCGAGTACCACACACTGATATGTCACTGAAATAAAGAGAAATGGTTCCGCCCCAAAGAACTGATCTGCTTCGGTTCTGTCCTCAAGTGACATCTTTGCCCCACATCTTTTAGTATGCTAACCGTACCGGCTCCTAATTTGTCTAAGAGTAACAGAATAGTTCATGCATTTCGGCACCTTTTTAGACCACTTGATTTTTGAAAAAATCCCGTTTCCAGAATAAGTTGGTGACATCCTGAACCTTTGGGAACGTCTTCTTCTTCTTCCGGCATTTCCCTTCAGGGGTCGCCACAGCAAGTAAGTTTCTTCCATCTAACCCTATCTGCTGCATCCTCTTCGGTCACACCAACTATCTTCATGTCTCCCTTCACTGTATCCATGAACCTCCTCTTTGGTCTTCCTCTAGTCCTCTTTCCTGGTGGTTCCAAATCCAGCATCCTTCTTCCTATGTACTCTCTCTCTCCTCTGAACATGTCCAAACCATCTCAGTCTGGCCTCTCTGACTTATTTCTAAAACCTCTAACATGTGCTGTTCTTCTGATCCTGTCCATCCTGGTCACTCCCAGAGAGATCCTCAGCATCTTCATCTCTGCTACCTCCATTTTTCCCCCCTGTCTTTTCCTCAGTGCCACTGTCTCTAGACCAAACAGCATTAATGGAAATAAATAAAACATCTAATAGAGCATAAATTACAAATGTCCTTAAGCAAAAAATATGCTACGAAATTATAAGAAAGAGTCCTGCTCGTTTTAAGCCTAAAAAAATGCAGTTTAGATGTCAGAAAGTGTAAAATTTGATGTTTTTAGTAACTCTTTTTGTTTATAAGTAAATCTAGTATATGAAATAATTTTGCCCACAAATATGTGATATGGTGTCCTTTAAGGCTTAATAAAGTATTATTTAAAATATTTCTACCACCCGGTGACAGGGCTTATAGGATGCAGCAGCAGATGACTAATGCTGTCATGGATGGGGCTTATGAAATACAATGTTGATTTGTGACCTAGAACGCCACCTTTTCACCCTCTACATACATTAATCTTAGTGGAGGATGAGATTATAGGTAGAGAACACAGAATAAAAGCTAAAATGAGCTGTGTGATGGATAGAAAGTGTGATGGCCTCAGCCTGTTCTGCAGCCTATGCTGGGAGGCTGCCATTGTTGTTAACAGATGGAAAAGTTATTCGCTCAAGCAGAAGAACGAGGCAACAGTTTTGGAATAATTTGCCTACGCTGAAGCTGAATCATGCGGACAAAGTGGAGCTAGGCTGGAGTCCGGCAGTGTATTGTTCAGTGATTATCTCCTGGTATGCTCACTGCATTTCACAGTGAATAGCTCAATCTTGTTAAATGCTCAAGGCTGTTTGGGAAAAAGAAACGAGAATAAAAGAAAACCCTATCACTGCCAGCATGAAAAAGCAATTATTCAATCTGAACTGGGTGACGAATGAGTATTCCTGACTAGTTTTAAAGA
The DNA here is from genome assembly GCA_902685375.1 of Neostethus bicornis. Lineage (NCBI taxonomy): Eukaryota > Metazoa > Chordata > Actinopteri > Atheriniformes > Phallostethidae > Neostethus > Neostethus bicornis. The sequence continues at coordinate 5,417,934 of LR738552.1, forward strand.
GAGAAAAATGTGTTTGTTCCATCTGTTGAAAGGGTTAAAACTTTAGCTTCATATCAAATGAACATTTCTTTGTGGTTAAATCATGCTTGAACATCATTCCCATATCAAAAAGACGCCTCAAGTGCTTTTCTATTTCTTTCACGCATGTTTGAGTGATTTTTGAGACGTGCAGTGTTCAAATACTATTCAATTTGCCCAGTTGTTCTTGGTTATTGTTCTCCTTTTAGATGGAAGAAACTGACTTGCTGTGGTGAATCCCAGAAGGGAAATGCCGAGAGAAGAAGTAGTTGTGTAGTGGAGACGGTGGCCGCGTGGTTAGCGCGTTCGCCCGCGGACCGGAAGGTCGCGGGTTCGCGTCCCATGGAGAGCACGTCTAGGGTCCTTGGAGAAGACACCTAGCCCCCACTTCTCCCACCATTGGCGCCGTTGAAGGGCAGCCTGCTGCGGTGTAAGGAGTGCAGCAAACAAATTTCCCCGGTGAGGGATGAATAGAGTAATTCAAAATACAAAAAAAAAATACAAAAGTTCTTGGTGATGGATTTTGTTCTTTGCCCCGCCCACATTCTCAAATGAGCAGGAAGTGCTTTCAAATCAGCGGAAAAGGCGCACACGTTTATGTAAAGGCACTAAAATAAGAACATAAATGATTGTGCACTAGTTTTGCTTTCACTATTACTGTACAAAACTACACTGTATTTACAACCTTGAACAAGGTTTATGTTGTGCCATGTAAGCACCTGAGAGGTAGGATTATTCAAGGGGCAAGAAGAAGGTGCAATTTAGAGTCTCAAAAATGACAGTGAACTAGGACAATATTTTTTTTTTTTTTTTGGGCAAAAATTAGATATCTGAGTGAACAAACTATACTAGGTATTTTTAGATTTCAAATCAAATTCTATTTGTAGAGCACTTTTCCAACACAAAATTACACAAAGTGCTGAACAGAACAAATAACAAGCTTCCATCAAAAATCACACACTCACACAAAACACTGCACTCATGCATCGACGTTCACACAGCAAATCCTATCTCAACCCTCATTTCACCCAAACCGCTAGCTACTGTCTCAAACTGAAATAAAAATAAACATCCTGCCTGATGCTGCTGTGAGGAAATAATAACTGGGGATTAATCCACACCAGGAGTCAGCCTGCCCATGACTGCAGTGGCCAAAACCACAAGGCTCCACCCAGCTCCAGGAGACATGGGCACCTACAGAAGCCATCTTGGTAAAGTGAGACACCTGCAACACCCAAGCCAGTCAGACCCCTCATAGAAGACCCCACAGACTGAGCAGGCAGAGCTCGTGGGATAGAGGATCCCCATGAGGAATTCTCCATATGTAATGAATAAAGAATTATTACCCAACAACAGCACAACGCCACCTGTTTAAACCCTGATGTAAGAAGCTGCATCACTATCAGACACTTTGAAGAGGAAATCTATTTCTCAACTTTTGTAGTATTTTTTTTTTTTTTTTGCCTGAATTGCAAATAAACTTTTCACACATCCACACATAAAAGCTCATTTTAGATGCACTTTACTTTTTTTTTTTTTAGACACAAATATGCACCTTTATATTTCTGCACATCCCTATCGCCTTGGATCCTTTGATGCACCGTACAGCAAAAACATCTGGCGAGGTGATGCAAGTTCGCAAATCAGAGGTCAAAGACAGATTTAGTCACTAACATACACATTTTAATGCTCAAAGGCACGGGTCTAAAAAATAAAAAGGTCAAGGTCATTTCTGCTGAGAGCACAACAGGTTGATCAAAATGAAGAAATCCATGCAGAAGAGGAATTTAAAATAAAATATCACCTGCATGAATGGATGCTTTGAAATCTTTGGCGGTTAGTTTGCTGAAGATTTATTTTTGTGTAAAACTAAAAAAGTGTAAGATGGCTTTGTTTTTTCTTTACAATTTCCATTTTCTTTCAGCCTTTAAACTCTGACCTCCTCATTATTGATGCAGCCCGTTGCATTCTGAAAAAATATAAAAAATCAGATTATAAAACAGCTCATGCCAAAAAAAGACAAGAAAATAGTAAAACATCTCATTTTATAATGGGACATTCTTGTTGAGCTCTTTTTTTTATTTTTCATTTAATTACTTTATTCATTGTCTTTTGTTGCTTGTTTTCTTCGTTTACTTTTTCACACCCTTTTAATCTTTTATAGAAAGCACTTTAGGTGGTCTTGTCGGCGGAATCTGCTATCCCAGTGAACCTGCCGTGCTCTCTTTCAGTTCTTCATTTATTAAACGGCGCAGTCAGACAAACAGATTACACCAATAGGTACTGTATATTTGATTTAACCATATAATTTGATTTTATGAGAGCTTATTCAGACATATAAGTTGGAGCAGGGGCGGATCTAAGGGTTGGGGGGGCAGGGCGGGGGGCACGCCCACCTCTGTTTGGTCCAAAAAAAAAAGATGAAATGAAAGAGGACTAGTCAAGCTATCCCTTTGTCTCCTTGCAGGGCCAGCGAATAGGCTACCAAAATGCAAAAAAATTACTCTATTTTTTCAAAATGTTCTGGGAGGAATGCACCCAGCCCCTCCTGTATTGGCTTTGTCAATGACCCCCCTGTGGAAAATCCTGTATCCACCCCTGAGGGGTGTGTTTTGCGTGATGAGTTGACCAGGACCAGGGATAGATTAACACAGAGAACCCTGTCAACTTCATAACTGGTCGATTTATTTTGATACACTGTATTCTTGGCCTCGAAAAACATTTATGCCATGTCATGCATGCATGCACCCAAGGGGCAGGACTAGTGGGAAAGGAGGTGGTTCCAGTGTCAAAAAGTAAGGGTAAAACTTAATCATGTTAATCTGCTATGAGATCAGAATTGGCAAAAAAACCTAAAGTTCGGATTATGCAGTCAAACTAGCAGTAACTGAAAACAGATTTCAGTTCATTTAGGTCATGTTTTAAAAACAGGATTAGCTGGATTTGATCTTCTTGCTGTCAGAATCATACAATGGGATTACAGTGAAGTAAATCTGGGTCATACTATTGCAGGGAGATTTAAATAGAAGCGTCACAATCACGTCTCACTCACTCTAAACAATGACCCTTCGATAATGCTATAAACACAAACAAATTGTTGATGAAATACCGGTGATGAGGCAGTCTGATGATTTCAAGCTCTTGCCATCCAATGTGAGATGAAAATTTAAATATTTCTTGATTGTTTACATGCAGAAACCATCATCATCCCAGTCACGATGGTCTACTTTTGGAAGGAACATCAGCGCCCCAAGTTCAAGAGGCCAGATTAAAAGGTGCATCCTGCTCCTGGATTACATCTCTCTTGGTGATTAATGTGATTTCTTTATTTTCCCCTTCTCTGCTGCGTCACGCTGTTTTGTGTTTGAATTTACAGATGCACAAAATGCTGATCAGAGGCCCGCAGTGTTAATTTTCACCTTTTTTTCCCCCCTTTCTTTTTCTGGCACGTTTCCCTGTATCTAAGGACATGCTTGCCAGCAGCTTATTATAGCTAATTACAGCACAATTACACCACTTCACGTAATCATGTGGAACACAAGCAGTGCAGCACAACACATCTTAGTTACAGTCAGTGGGAAAATGCTAACAAAATGACTGTGTTCATGTACGTAGGTAGACAAATGAAAGCTAATGTTAGCAAACTCGGATGAAAACATTGTCACTATGGAAAAAATGAACATGTACGACAATAATCCATTTATCAAAAGTCTGTCAGAGCCGTTGCACAGACAAAAGCATACCCTAGACTGGTCAACAGACTATCAACAATATTTCGTCTTCAGAACAGTGTACCCTTAACAAGGTCGCAAGGGGCGCCGGAGCCTATTCCAGCTGATTTTAAGGCGAAGTTTCGCACACCCTGAACAGGTCGCCAGTCTGTTGCAGGGCAACACAACCATCCAGAGACCCACTTACTCCTAGGGACAATTTCACAGCAGCCAATCAACCTAACATGCATGATTTTGGATGGTGGGAGGTAACCAAAGTACACGGAGGAAACCCACGCATACTCGGAGAGGACATGCAAACTCCACACAGAAAGGCCAGTGTTGCGAGCCTTGTCCGGAACACAGCAAGAACGCCGATCTTCTTGCTGTGAGGCCAGTGTGCTAACCAATGCACTGCAATACCTGAAAATATCAGTGTAGAACTTCTCTTTTTTTTTTTTTTTTTTTAACTCTATTCATCCCTCGACGGAGAAATTTGTGTGCTGCACTCCTACACCGCAGCAGGCTGCCACGATGGCAGCAATGGTGGGAGAAAAGGCAGGTTAGGTGTCTTCTAAGAGGACCCTAGACGTGCACTCAGTGGAATGCAAACGTGCAAACTTCCCGTTGACTTCCGGTGGACTTCCGGTCCGCGGGTGAACGCTCTAGTTTACGATGGAAGAGAATCTTAAAACTTTCATTTCCCTAACTGCAAAGCCAAGAAACAGGTGAAGGCAGATCCTCAAAGCCGCCATTGAGGGAATTTTGTGTGAACACTTGAGGCTCTAAAATATGTAAACTCATTGCAGAAAGACAAGGACAGCACTTTGCAAAGAACCCATCAACAGAGCAATCATCTGGGAGGACCTGAAAGGAGCACGGTGAGATTAAAAAGGCCTGCGATCAATTTATCAAAAACACTGCTGGGAAGGAACTTCTACTTTGAGGCAGAATTGGGCCATTTCGTAGCTAATGACTAAAATTTATAAAAGAGCATGGATGACACTGAAGCAATAATGATGAGAAGCGGTTATAACGAGCTTTAAAAAGGTACAACCTTGGGAATTGTACTTTGTTGACAGTGTGGAGGATTAACAAAAGAATCTCCGGAGGATTTTAGTCAAGAACAAACAACATGAAGGTTTACCTTTTAACCCAAGGACACCATAAAGCACGTGTCTATGTGCATTTCTGCAGGATAGCATGAGATGTCATGCACATTCAAGTTTTACCCAGCTGCTCGGTCAAAGCGATACGTTCAGAATATGATATTTATTGTTTTCCTCTTCCATTACCTGCAGAGATGATCCCGCAGCCACATAAAGACAGTAGCTTCTGTGTAATACCAATTGACCTTTTGGTCCCATTTTAGGTGACTCGCTGTCTTAGCATAAAAACTCATGAATAATAAGTGTGTTTGCTCTCTCTTTCACCATACAACTCTTATCTAGACGGTCATTTTCTCTCCTGTTTGCTGTGACTCAACAGAAGGACTCATTGCCTTTTTTTTTTTGTGGGAGTGTTTCACCCTCCCATCCTGCCCTGCTCACTATTTCTTTATTTTGCTCAGGGGCTTAGGAAGATAAGCTCTCCCAACCCCTCTCTAAATTACAGATTCTTCACAGTGGCGACATCCCCACAGAGACTCAATGTTATCGCTCCACGGCGGCGAGAGGAGCTCTCCATTTTAGATCTCTGGAGCTAAACAGTTTTTGTTGCTAACCTTGAGGCCTGCTGCACATGAGTGAAGGAGATGAGCTCGCCTGCCGCTGCTACTGTCATGGTTCCAGTGATAACTTCAGCGATGACTGTGTTTTTTCACGCTACAGCAGGAACGGTGTGAACATACAGGATGGGAAGCAGGGGTGCTCATTCAGTTTCACTGTGAACTTTCTAGTCATAAAAATTTGCCAAAAATGTAAAATGATAAAAATAAAAGTTCAGTGATGAACGGTGCATATCATACCTAGTCCATACTGAATCACCAGAAGAACATGTGGTGGAAAAGTCTTCAATTGTACATATACAGGTAGCTGCGATATACAAAACCATCCATACATATGTACCTCTCACCCTTTTTATCACCAATAATAACAGTTCAACCTGGCTTGTCATATTTCTGCATAAGTTTTCAACAGATGTAGACAGCTGTCCTGCTAAAAGTAAAAAAAAAAAAAAAAAAGTTTTACAGCTAAAAAACCATTGCATTTGCATTGTGTTCCAAATCCGTTCCGTTCTGTCGTCTTCCACTTATCCGGGGCCGGGTCGTGGGGGTAACAGCCTGAGACGGGAAGCCCAGGCTTCTCTCACTCCAGCTGCATCCTCCAGCTCACCCAAAAGGATCCCGAGTCGTTCCCCAGCCAGCTGTGAGACATAGTCTCTCCATCGGGTCTGGGGTCTGCCTTTTGTTCTCCTCCCGGTGGATATACCCGAAACACCTCACCAGAGAGGCACTTGGGAGGCATCCTGACCAGATGCCTGAACCACCTCATCTGGCTTCTCTCGACCTGGAGGAGGAGCGGCTCGATACCGAACTCCTCCCGGATGGCAGAGCTCCTCACCCGATCTCTGAGTTAGAAACCAGCCACCCTGCGGAGGAAGCTCATTTCGGCCGCTTGTATCGGGGATCTCATTCTTTCGGTCACCACCCACAGCTGGTGAACATAGGTGAGAGTGGGAATGTAGATCGACTTGTAAATTGAGAGCTTTGCTTTTTGGCTCTACTCTTCTTTACCATGAAGGACATGTTCCAAATCAACTATGCAAATGGAATTCATGCGTCATCAAAATTATTGCTTTGGTATTGTATCTTAGGATTTTTGGATGCCTGAAATTAGAATTTTGTGACTATTGTTTTGTAAGTTGAGCCCAATTAACGGAAAGTAATCTTAAACGCTGCTCCACACCACTAAAGCAGTTCAATATTTCCGGTGGATGAACCCGTTCCACTTTTCACAAAAACATAAGAGTTCAAAAAGATTTGTGTCTGATGCGAAGTTCACACTGTGCTGTACAAGTAAAGACATGATGAGGAAGTATTCTTCCAGACAAATTTGCAGCTGCTAAAACGACATTACAAAGTGGCATACAGGGAGTGAGTAGGATCCTTCAAAGGTCTCCAGAAATTTCTACAGAAAAAAATCCCATCTTCAAAATAACTTAAAACTCATTGTATAAAGCTCACTGTAAACTAACTGCCAAATGCTTCCTTTTTTTTTTTTGTTTCGTCGTCTTCCACTTATCCGGGGCTGGGTCGCGAGGGCAACACCCTCAGACGGGAAGCCCAGGCTTCTCTCACCCCGGCTGCATCCTCCAGCTCACCCAAAAGGATCCCGAGTCGTTCCCCAGCCAGTTGTGAGTCATAGTCTCTCCAGCGGGTCTGCCTCTTGGTATTCTTCCGATGGGACGTGTCCAAAACACCTCACCACAGCAATGCTTCTACACTATCAAATGTATTTCGCTAGTGACACACACCATTCAAATGCTAGAATTCCAGTATGTCATTGATGATGTCATTGTTTACAAGATACTAAAAGCATACTTCTTGCAGAAAGAATTTGTCATCTCACAACAAAAACATTTAAAAAAAAAATCCAGTTCATGATTCAATTAGTGTAAAAGTGAGGAATAAAAATGAAACCTGCAATCATTCTGATGAGAAACACAACTATAATTTCTGGTCATATTTTTGACACAAAGAGACAGGAAAAAGGTTGAAATGGTTACAGTAAACAAGCAATTGTCCCTCACCGGACAGTATTGGTGTTGCAATAGTTTGAAATGTGCTGGAAAATTCAGTGAAGGACGTCATCTTTCCAATCAATTCACTGCAACAACATTTAATTGCACTCCGAGTTTTTTTTTAGCATCTCAAACATGCACAAAGCCAAAAACATATTAATCTAAATGACACCAAACTGCCCTCCGGAGAAGAGCTAGTGGTAGAAAAACAAATTGAGCAGCATCTCCTCCGCCCCTGTGAGGTGCTGGGGGGGTCAACGAGTATCAAGCTCATTAACAAACAGTTTACACGACATGCTGCGAGTACTCTGGTTTTGATTGTTCTCGGCAAACAAAAGTGGAAACAATCTCTTTGCATCGGCAACAAAGAACAAATTCACTTCCGGTTTTATATGACAAAGTAAAACCCGTGGTAGGCATTGATCATGCAGAACCATGATACTACCACTTCCTTCCAGGAACAACGCTCACTCTGTGGCTCAAGTTCTTCATCATAATGATAAGAAAAAGAAGGATTATTGCTCGGGATTTTTGGGCTTGTTGTTCTAAAACATTGTGAATCTGAAACCTATCAAATATTCCCCAGATGGTGTTATGCTTTGTAAAAGGATAAATCAAATCCAGGACTAGAAAAAAAAAACATCTCCAGGTCATATTTCACCAGTAAATAATTCAGAAATGTTTGCTGGGCCAACTGAAGTTAACTGCATCGCATTTTCCCAACAAGAGAAATGAATTCACTCAATCAAATTAAATGTTAAAAACACAACGATAACACAGCTGCATTGATTCAATATATATATTTTTAATTTTTTAATTTTTTCAGGTTGAATTTGATTCTGAAAAAATACGTAAGAGGCCGTTTATTGACCAGTCTACATCCATGTGGGTGATATTCAAACCGATGGATCCCATAGTGAAGTTTTTGTAAAAGAAGTTGAGTTTCTAAAGCCAGTGGTGGAACGTAACGAAGTAAATGTACTTCGTTACTGTACTTAAGTAGAAAAATTGTGTATCTGTACTTTACTTAAGTAAAATTTAAGACCGCTACTTTTACTTCACTACATTTTTAGAGCAAATATCTGTACTTTTACTTCGCTATTTTTTAAAAGTGTGTTTTACATTTTTTGTTACATTTTTGTTCAGGAATTTGAAAAATACACAGGTTTTTTTTTTTTTAGCGCATCTTGAAGCCGCATCGCCAAAATCAAAAGAAGCAGTAGATCGGGAGAAGAAGTCATGAATCGAGAAACATTTTCCGCATTCATTCAAAAACCTAACATCAAATATAGTACAAATTAAAAAGAGTCAGAAGATCGTTGTTCATTGTGTTTACTTCTAAATAAAAAGTTGAGCCATCATTACACAGAGCAGGGGGGGATCTAGAATTTTCCAAAGGGGGGCGGGGCTTTGACAAAGCCAATATATAGTGACTGGGGGCCTCCCCCCCAAAACATTTTAAAAAATAAGTGTAATTTTTTCTCCATTTTGGCGGCCCATTCACTGGCCCTTCTAGGGGATAGCTTGACTTGTCCCCTTTCCTTTTAGTTTTATTTATTTATTTATTTTGTGGAACAAAAGAGGCGGGAGAGGGGGGTCACACCCCTGCAGAGTATTTATCCTGGTTACCATGGTGACACCCTATAGCACAAAAAATAACACTTGAATTATGATCGAATACTTTTACTTTTTACTTAAAAAGTACAATTTACACCAACTACTTTTGTACTTTTACTTAAGTAGATTTTTTTTATCGGTACTTTTACTTTTACTTAAGTAAATTTGTTGCCTAATTATCTGTACTTTTACTTAAGTACAAAAAGTGAGAACTTCATCCACCACTGTCTAAAGCAGCACAAATGAATCATTGTGTCTGCTTACGTTGGTATTCTTTTACACAAATGCAATGATCTATAAAACTCTGCAGCAAAGATTTAAAAAATACGTGTTGATGATCAAAAATGAAAGCTCTACACATCAGATAAATAACCTGCATCTAACCTTTTTTGGTCATCGTTGTGAGCCTTAGTGTGGATTTTAAAAGCAAGCTCATACGTATCCATCCTGATGACCTTCATTTTTGTTCTGCACAGAGAATTGGATAGTTTCTTAGAAACTAGCCCTCATAAAATTCAGTCAGCACATTCTGAGCAACGCAATTATCAAGCACTAAACTTGTAAAACTCAAATAAAGCTCTGCAGAAACATTAAGTAAACACTTCTAACAGGCTACAGAGACTCTGTCACACATTGCATTTTCTCTAGCCTGTATGTGGAAGAGTTTTCTGTAGCTTGCTAATGGTTTCACAGCTAGCAATAGCTGGAGCAGCACTTTGCGCTGATATGGTTCACTAAACTTGAGCTGCTTTGGTAAAAAAAAAACTCTTTCAAAAACAGAATATCTTTCTTCTTTTATTGTTGGTGTCATCAGTGCATTTTTAAATGTAAACAACAGCCAATCAGCGTCCGGTTTGCTGCTTCTGTAAGAAAATGGAATTTTGAGATTAAAAATAAATTTGTGAGATTAAAAAATATAATGCGTTAACTATTACTGTATTAATTAATTGCAATTAACAAGTTATTTTGACACCCTTAATTAAATTACACGCACGTTGTGTAATTTGCTGGTAAGAGAGATCGTCAGGACTAAACAGGGAGCGAAAAGAGGGGGGAAATCACAGTGTCAAAAATTTTGATGAAACCGAACAAATGTGTTTATTTTTTGATTACATTAGGAAGCACGTTCAACAATGTCATGAGATAAGAATTATTAACCCACAAAAAGCTCAATACTCCCTTTTTAACGTTCTGTTTTCTGAAGGAAACAACAAAAAAAGGAACATTAGAGGGAGAAAAAAAGTTCCACCCTTCTCACAACTCCTAGTGTCAAAAACTGTGTCAGAGCTAATCACTCTTAGCTGACATGTTGGCAGACATCTCTCCCACTTTTCCCCTCACAGGCTGTGATCCATGAAGCTTGTGAGCTGTAAATTACAGTAACAGGAAAGGGTACATTACACGTCTAGTTTGCCGAGAGAAAGTCATACCTCTGGAAACAGATTTGCAGGAGAGACTCAAGAGACCACAATAGCATGTTTTTATGGAACCCGAAGTACTACTACTAATCAAATCCACCAAAATGTTAGTTTCAAAGCTAATATCCAGCCACCCTCTTCAATCTTTGTAAATAAAACAGCATGACACGTCCTCTCATGGAGTCTACACGCAGACATCATATGATTGCCCTCTACTTTCACTCAATCAGCTCCACTGAAACCTCAAAGGTTTTAAAAATTTAAAAGTAAGTCAAAATCCAGCAGCTTGAGTGGGCCGAGCCTGCTGACTGTGATGAATGAACCTGCCATTAAATGACGGCTGCCACTGTTTTTAGAAGTGCAGCTCTAACAACAACCGAGAATTGATGTGGGAGAGGAGAAAAGGGTCATGATGAAACTGGAGCGTTGGCTTTTTGAGCTCATAGGCCAGGAAATTAAACAAAGAAAAACACATCAAACAGAAAAAAGGGGTGGGATGGATAAGATGAGTTTAGCTTTGGTAATCTGAGTCACGGTCTTAGTTTTCCTAATGTATTTAAAGTGCTTGGTTGTTATGGTAACGAGAGTTGGAGTCCAGACACACTGTCGTCCATCCTCTGTAATCACCACACCAAAAATAAAAACAGGATTCAGTATTCCTACTTGATCTCAGGTTTCAGATCCAGCTTCCAATCTTTTTGTCTCAATGGTCCAACTGGCAAGTGAGGAGGCCCCTAAAAAGGAGGCCCCTGGTTTGACCTTTCAGCTACGTTTTCAGACCTTTTGTCTCATAAGTAGAAAGTTTTGTCCAGCCCTGTTCAAGAAGTATTTTTAATAAATAAATAATGGGGGAAAAAGTCATTGAGCTCCCAAAGGTTTTCTCTGAAGCTCCTCTGAGACTCCACAGGCGGCAGTGACTTTGATGGGAAGTGGTGTCAAGCACTTCCTGTTGTGATGATTTAAAAGAGGCCATACCCCAACACAGAGCATGGCTACCTGGCACAGACAGGTGAGCTAATGGTCCAGAAAAGTCATCCTCCTCTTCCGCTCTCATCTGAAGCAATGCATCAAGGGAATGAGTCAGGGCGAAACATCGGGAAAGCAGCAGATCCATTTCATAGATGATTACTTTGCTACTTTAGTAATATGAGAACAAAATGAACCCAAATGGGTCTAGCCATTGTGGCAATCACAACAAAAACATTAAGGCAGTACACAGCCTTCCGACATGGAAAATGTGATTTTCTGTACAAAGGCAGAGAGACATGTCTTTGTACATTTTTGGATATGTTACCAGAAAAAAAAATCAGAGACGGGAAATATTCTCTTGGTTGATTTCCCCTCTTGGGACATTATGTTACGACTAAATTTGTCACCTCGTACAAAGTCCACTAAATGGGCACTATAATTTAATTAGTAAGTGGAAACAAACAGAATTTATTAAAGATTAGTGTCTAAATAGAAACAGGGAGAGGTAGACAAAACTGTATGATTAGTGTAGGGTTATGAATTCATTTTAAGAAATGAAGTAATCAATTTACAAGTCGATTTACATTCCTACCCTCACCTATGGTCACCAGCTGTAGGTGGTGACTAAAGGACCAGATCACGGATAAAAGCAGCCGAAATAAGCTTCCTCCGCAGGGTGGCTGGGCTCTCACTCAGATATCGGGTGAGGAGTTCTGCCATCCGGGAGGAGCTCGGTGTCGAGCTCCAAGTCGAGAGAAGTCAGATGGGGTGGTTCAGGCATCTGGTAAAGATGCCCCCCGAGCGCCCCGCTGGTGAGGTGTTTCGGGTACAAGCACCGGGAGGAAACCAAGAGGCAGACCCCAGACTCGATGGAGAGGCTATGTCTCACAGCTGGCCGGGGAACGACTCGGGATCTTTCAAAGTGAGCTGGAGGATGCAGCTGGGGTGAGAGAAGCCTGGGCTTCCCGTCTGAGGCTGTTGCCCCTGCGATCCGGCCCCAGATACAGTAAGTGGAAGACGACGGAACAGAACGGAAGTAATCGATTGCAAATCTGAAAAATATCATCAAATTTAATTGTAACAGTTGGCCTTATGAATTTGCATACAATAAAATTTTAGATTTAAAAGTTTTTTTTAAACCAAACTTCCAACAAAACTAACTCTATGTCTTTTTAAGGCCTGCTTTATGTCCTGACAAAAATAAAAATAAGGCACAAGAACGAAAACAAAATGAGTGATTTAAAACAGAAGAACCATTTCACAAGCAATGGATTTTTTAATGAATACATAAAGCAAAATATAAAATTTCATTGAAAACTTAAACCTAAATTATACATAAGATGACTCAAAGCGAGTTTTAATCATTTTTACTCATTCATTGAAACAAGAACTCGGTGATACGTCACATTTCTGCCATCTTTTAATTGGATAATTCAATCTTAATTCACTCTTTTATAATTATGGACTTTTCTCTTTTTCTTGCCACGACATTAATGTTTTTATTTCAATTGTCTTGTACACAAAATGCACTTTAGAAATAAAATTACTTTGCCTTTTTAAATGAAGATAAATGCACAACGCTTAGCGGAAACCAATTTGGATAGTCATATGTGAACATGTGTAATAATGAGAACTGCATGAATAATTTAAATACTGACACCATCAATAAAAAAAGATAAAACATAATTAGACTGAAATGATTTTTTTTTAACTCTAATGCTCAAAATTTTTTTTTTCTTTTTCACTCACTCTATTCATCCCTCACCGGGAAAATTTTTGTGCTACACTCCCACACCCGCAGCAGGCTGCCCACGACGGCGCTAATGGTGGGAGAAACAGGGGGTTAGGTGTCTTTTCCAAGGACCCTAGACATGCACTCAGAGGGATGCGAACCCACAAACTTCCGGTTGACTTCCGCGGGCCAACGCTCTAACCATTGAGCCACCGTCACCCCCCAAATATTACATCAAATGTAAGACAATGACAGATTTAGTAGCTATAAAATTACTTTAGAATGACTTTTTCATCATTCTTTTTAGAACTTAAAAGCAAAACAGGCTTTGAAAGATTAAAAAGTTGTATAGAATATTTTTATACTCTCCAAAAATGTCATACTGTAAGTAATTTTACAAGTGAATTTGGGAAAATTGTAGAACGCTGTGATAATTTTTTTTCCCTGTGGTTTCTTTATTTTTTAAATACATTAAAATAAGCAGGCTTTTGTTGAGGTTTAGCCTCCACTAGTGACGTAATCTCACCTCTGCAGATCTTTTGTTCCACCTCTCAGTGTTTGGATCAGTGCGTAGGTTTTGTTGGCAGTCAGGAGCAGTCCATTAACCAGAGCAGTGAACCCTATCCTTCTGGTCATCCAGAATACCTATCCTGCAAGCTCCGGATCCATCCCTGCTTCAACACACCTCATTTATGAATCTCTGACAAACTCAGTGCATGCCTGCTATTTAGCCGTAATTGTAAGTTAGATGTGCTGAAGCAGAGAATCATGGGAAGTCAGAAGGAAAGTTGGGGGATCCCTGACCTGGAGCAGCTGATATTAAAGTTCAGTGAGCCAGTCATTCAGAGCAGTCAGGATTTACGCACGTAATGATGTGTGTGCAGCTGTAGCCTGAAAAAAATGATAAAGCTCTGAAACACTTAGGGAACACTTCCATAGACATAGAGATTTTTCTCTTTTCTACCATAAAAAAAAAAAACAACATGAGAAAAAAAAATCAAAATTAACATAAAATAACTCCAACAAAAACATACTGACCTTAAACACGTTGACCCATATTAATTCAAGACTTCTTTATTTGGAGAAAAAGTTTTCAATTTTAAATATCCACGGATCATTTTATTTATTCCGCACCACTTGGTGAACTTCCTGTTGGTTTTCAGTCTCTTCTCTGTTCATACAGACTATGATTGTTTAATGTTGACTCCTTTCTTATCTCTCACTCTTCTCTGATAATGACTGCTTGGGTTTCTTTATTGAAACAACCTGAGTACATGTTTGAATAGGTCAATGTGCGGAGGACTGGTGGATAGAGAGGTACATGATACCAAGAAGCTACTGAGGATTTAAAAAAAAAAAGGATTAGAGGATTTCTCTAAAATTCCAAAATAAGTGCAAAATTTTGAATTTTTTTTTGCTTTGTGCAATTCATTCAACTTCCTGTCTTGTGCGATTAAAAAGGATTAGTTTAGATGTAAACCAGATAAAAAGAGTCAATTGAACGATGGTAATTAAACTTTGATAATTAAATATGTAGATCACAAGGTTAAAACGGCTAAGATTAGCTGTATATTTAAATTTTTAAAAAAAGTAAAAAAAAATCTATTAATTTCCAATGCTTTCAAAAACATCTCAACTAGTGTTTTTTTTTTTTTCTCATCCAGCACAAGCAGATGAAAACCAGAATAGAAGCTAGAAGAGAAAAACTTCATCATGTGAACTGACCTTGACAATAACTGAAACGTTGTACGGGTTGTTAGTCAACAAGCTACAAGCACACACAGACACATATATACTTTACGTATAAAAATACAGAAAAATAATGGGAAATCAATGCTCCTTTGAACCCAACACTGTGGGGTCATCTCTCAAAATCTATTTAATTTCTAAAGCACATTTCACTACAGTTTTAACGCGATAAAAGGGTCCCGTACTTAAAAACATAAGGGGTTTTTCAGTTTGAGCTTGTATTTGGCCAGTTTAATTATTAATAATTATTTTACGAGGCAAGAGGCCTAAAGGAGATCAGGTGAGGAGCTCTGCCCTCTGGGAGGAGCTTGGTGTCGAGCCGCTCCTCCTCCAGGTCGAGAGGAGCCAGATGGGGTGGTTCAGGCATCTGGTCAGAATGCCCCCTGAGTACGCTGCTGGTGAGGTGTTTTGGCCACGTCCCACCGGGAGGACACCAAGAGGCAGAGCCCGGACCTGCTGGAGAGACTATGTCTCACAGCTGGCCGGGGAACGACTTGGGAGAGAAGCCTGGGCTGTTGCCCTCGCTACCTGGCCCTGGATGAGCGGAAGACGACAGAATGAATGGAACGGAACGAGGCCAAGAGGAAGACCAAAGAGACGGTTCATGGATACAGTGAAGGAAGACATGAAGATTGTTGGTGTGACCGAAGAAGATGCAGAAGATAGGGTTAGATGGAAGAAACTGACGTGCTATGGCGACCCTTCAAGGATAATGCCGAAAGAAGAAGAAGAAGAATTATGATTATATGTGACATACTGGTTTTAAAACATTAATTATCTAAATGTTTTCTGTTACAGTTCTGTTCAGAATGAATCATTCTGTTTTGACCAGGTAGTGCAAGGCAAGGCTAACAAAATAATTTTAATAGCTCTTGTGCTGATGAATTATGATTCTATTTATAATAGAAAATTACAATCTCATCTTTCCATTGGTTTGTTAGACCACACAAATCTCCAAAAGCTAACAGATCAGAGTGGTAAGGAGGGTAGTGTACATATCTTAAGAGATATTACTGATCTGTTGATGAGGAACAAATTATCTAATGATGATATCATTGCGATGAATTGATGTTGTGTTTTCACTGACTTCAAATCCGCAATACAAAATATTTCAGACTAAAATATATGCAAAGAATAAAAAAAATTCTTCCAAGCATCCTTGTCCAAAACAACCAAGACAATTATTCAGTATTTTGGTTCTGCCTTCCGCTTGCATATGTATATCAGTGGTAGACTGTGTATTTCATATCTACATCTTTTGCAGTGCTTCATCCACATCGGTCAGCCCCTCCTTTAATTAAAAAAAAAAAAAAAAAACTCTTACTTGAATTAATTAATTCTGAGGGAAAATAACTTTGGCGTCACAAATGAAAACTTTGATTAAGTAAACATTTTCAATTTACTTTGCAAGCATGGCTTGTATTGCACATGGGTTCAGTCAGAATGCAAAGGTTATTTTAATCTAAACCCAGTAAACTGACCACTTTTTTGTTTGCATGTAAGTTCTATGTTCTATTCGTTTTTCCAGATTTATAATTAATCACGTTTTTTTTTTCTCTCAGATTTGGGATTGAGTAATTCATTTTAACCAATTCCTGGCCTTAATACATGCATAGATAAAAAGATGTGCATAGATAGGTTCATATACATATTCATACTCATTGGTTGTGACGTGGCTTGACTACAAACAAACAACCAAACAATGACAAAATTCATTTGGTAAACATCTGCCTGTGGATGTTACAAGTCAAGAAACTGTCCTGCAAATGCTCCTGTTCCAGTAAACTGCTGTAAACTGATTATTCAATATGTATCCAGCTTCCTGCAAGCTGTAGATCTTCCTGGTTTCTCATTTGGTGTTTTTTTTTTTTTTTTTTTTTTTAACATCTGTTTTCAATGCACGAGTCTGCTCATGGAAGCACAGAGTAGCAGAAATGGTTTGTTTAGGAATAAAACAAAATTTCTTCACTTTTTCACCTCAAACTGCTTTCTATTAGCTCCATTCTAAATGAACAAGCCCAAACAGGAAATAATCTTCTTCACGCTTGATTAAAATTGTTTTCTTACTTTCATCCATTCTGACTCCTTCATAATTTTTTCTTACAATTACGGAACTTTCTAACATTCTCCGGCAGCTTTCTGTGCACGTCAAGCTTCTCCCAGAGGTAAAACTGCCCTACTTCTGAAAATGTCCTCAGCATCCATCTGCTGTAGCCGTAAATTGCATTCGCCTGCAATTGCAGGTTATCTCATCTGTCAAAGCAGCTCTATCAATTTCACCGAACAGTCTCAACAGAAGGCATTAACCCTCCAGCATCATTCTGCCATCACGCATTGAGAGACAATAAATGATACTGACCCGACGTCTGCACATTTGGCACTTCTGTTGTGAGTGTTCAGAGGAAGTAACAAACCAAAAAAACAAGAAATAGAAATGATGAAGTTAATGGAGCAAGTTGTTCTCGAAGGTAACTTTCTCACACCAATTACGCACTGTAATTCTAAGCAGTAAAAATACATCAGTGAAGTAGAAATAAAGACTGAATCATTTTTATGGGGACATGAGAAACTTGGATGAACTGAAATAGCTAGTTTCAGTGTTTTAATGCATGTGGAGACAAACTCAGAGGGCAAACATTGATGATGCCAGACTATTTAATTTTTAAATCTGAAATGTGGAAAATAATAACCGTAATTTCACGACCATATAAAAGTATATAAAAGTCTTTGATTTTCTTCAAAATGAGCGGCAAGCCCTATCGTGCAGTGCACCCTATGTGTGTTGTGAAAAAAAAGAGTGAAGCAGATGAACATTACGCTTGCTGTAATTCCAGTAGGAACTCCAACCGCTGGACATCGGCGTGATCCGGCCGTCCAAAGTAAGGCTGCGAGCGGCATGGAAACGATGGATGAGCAGAGAAGACCATAGCTTCACAAAGGGTGGAAGGCAGCGCCGGGCGAGTTACGCCACAGTCTGCCAGTGGATTGTAAATGCTTGAGCTAACTTGTCTGCTGGCACTGTTGTCCGAGCTTTCACAAAAGCTGGCATCATATCCGAGGAGCCGCACGATACAGAAAGTGACTCTGACAGTGAGGGGAGTGAACCTGCTATGTTGGATTTAGCGCACCTATTAGATTTTGATGGTCTGGTATATTTGAAACCATGTATAAAATTGGTGTGCTTGCGTTGCCAAAATGCATGTTGATATTGACTAGATAAAGTCAGTCAGTCAGTCATCTTCTTATCCGTCTGTCCCTTTCTGGGTTGCCCTTCGCCTTAAAATTTGCCGGGATGGGCTCCGGCACCCAATAGATAAAGTCGTTTTGAAAAATTCTTCTTCTCACATTTCGCTTCAGGGGGCGCCACCTCAGTTGCATCCTCCAGCTCAGCTGGAAGGATCCCAAGTCGTTCCCCGGCCAGCTGTGAGACATAGTCTCTCCATTGGGTTCGGGGTCTGGCTCTTGGTCACCTCCCGGTGGGATGTACCCGAAACACCTCACCAGCGAGGTGCTTTAGGGGCATTTCTCACCAGATGCCCAAACCACCCCATCTGGCTCCTCTCAACCTGGAGGATGAGCGGCCTAACACCGAGCTCCTTTCGAATGGCAGAGCTCCTCACCCAATCTCTGAGCGAAAGCCCTGCTACCCTGCGGATGAAGCTCAATTCGGCCGCTTGTATCTGCGATCACATTCTTCACAGCTGGTGACCATAGGCGAGGGACATGTATGTAAAGAATATGTATTTTCATAAAGTAATAGAAAAGGATAAAAGTTAGCAGTCGTTTAAATCATCAAGGTGATGCAAAATTATCAAAAGAGAACGATTAAATCCATTTTTATTCCACTACAGACTTTTTAAATAGACATTACTATAAATATGATACCGTTAAAGATCTTTACAAAGCCTTATAGAAAAAAATGAATAGCTGGTTGTTCATCTGTTAACTGGTGTGGAGTTCATTGCAACCTTGGGATAAGGAGTTTTTTTTTGTTTAATTTTATTATTCTTCATTCATACATACAGCACTCTTCTTCTGCTGTACACACAAACACACACACTGACCAAAGTGAGAAATACTATTTGTACAGTAGTTTGCTGCAAGGATAGCATCACATAAAAGAGCACGAGATCAAACTCAAACCATCCAGGTGAAGAACATTTGATCTAACTTTTTACCTACTCAAACTTTACTGAGCATCTATCAAGGCCGGTGCACCATTCGGTCCAAATAGGTTTTTAAACAGTAAAGTTTCAAGTTGTGTCTGAAAATATTTACAAAAAAAGTGCATTTAAGTTAACTAAAAGTGAAACAGAGTGGTTTAGATGAATGCTTTTTCAAATGATGCTAATGAGCTTGCTTTGTAAAATTTAAAGTAGATGGTTGGTGGTGATAATATTAAATCTGGCTTTGATTCTCTCCCCCTGAGAGTCATCACACATTTCAAAGATTTATCCTTAAATAACCCAAACTTTATTTGTAATATTAGTTATACTTATTTTTTTTATCATTTACATTAAAATTCCACCTTTTGCTGTACAAACGTACACGTACAATCCTCCATCTGACACAGCACGTGCACTGCAGCTGCAAAAAACGCTTCCTGCTTATGTAAAAATGTGGACATGAAAGAGAACAAAATCCATGGTTAAGAACAGCCTCATGTTCAAAATTGAAATAGAAAACCATCTAAGTTTATTTTTGATGGGGGACTCAAAATCAACACCAAAAAATTGATTTTGCATGAAATCCTTGAAAGATTTTAAGACCTTAGGATCAACAGTCCAGAGCAATGGAGAGTGTGGAAAAGAGGTGAAAAAGCATGTGCAGGCAGGCTAGAACAGTTGGAGAAAAGTATCAGTTGTGATGAGTGACTTTTAAAATATAAAATAAAGAAATATCCAAGGGGTTGTTCTTTTTTTTGTTTTGTTTTTTTGTTTGTTTTTCTGAACTGAAATGTTCTTTTTCTGTCCCAAAAACACGGCACGGCGTTCTCTTCTCTCAGTACAAGATGTAATTTCAGTAAAACTTAGAACATTATTTTTTTAAGAGATAAATTAACATGCAGTCCCACTCTTACAGGAACTTTGAGAACATGTAAAGTAGCTAGTCTGCATAAATCAAAGTGGCTGTGATTAATGATTTGTATGTGCACTGACTCAGTGAGAGAAAACTCTGCAGCTTTTTAGATGAGCTTCTTCTGCACTCACACTTACATTGTATGACATGAAGATATATTGAAACAAATGACTGCGCTTCTGTCAATAAACTCACAGGTTTAAGCATTTCACTGAGATATCTAAGTTGTTTTTTCATTAGTGGGGATTTTGGACAAATACTTGGAGAAAAATCCACCTTCAAAATAATTCAGAAATGAGTTTTAATATGAATGAATTGCATGAATGGCTATGAACGCCTTCTGGCATTTCCCTTCAGGGGTCGCCATAGCAAGTCAGTTTCTTCCATCTAACCCTATCTTCTGCATCCTCTTCAGTCACACCAACTATCTTCATGTCTTCCTTCACTGTATCCATGAACCTCCTCTTTGGCCTTCCTCTAGGCCTCTTTCCTGGTGGTTCCAAATCCATACTCTCTCTCTCCTCTGTACATGTCCAAACCATCTCAGTCTGGCCTCTCTGACTTTATCTCCGAAACCTCTAATGTGCTGTTCCTCTGATCCTGTCCATCCTGGTCACTTCCAGAGAGATCCTCAGCATCTTCATCTCTGCTACCTCCATCTCTGCTTCCTGTCTTTTCCTCAGTGCCACTGTCTCTAGACCAAACAGCATGGCGGGTCTCACCATGGTTTTATACACTTCTCATTTTATTTCAGCTGAAACTCTTCTATCAGACATCCCACCTATACCTTGCTCCACCCATTCCAGCCTGCCTGCACATGCTTTTTCACCTCTTTTCCACCTCTTTTCCACACTCTCCATTGCTCTGGACTGTTGATTCTAGATACTTATAATCTTCCACCTTCTTTATCTCTTCTCCCTGTAACCTCACTTTTCCATTTGGATCCCTCTCATTCACACACATGTCCTCTGTCTTACTCTGACTAATCTTCATTCCTCTTCTTTCTAATGCAAAACTCCACCTCTCCAGCTTTTCCCCCACCTCTTCCCTCTTCTCACTACAGGTCCCTGGTTATTTTTTATCTAAAAACACTGTTTTATTGCTAAAAGTGCATACAAAGTGGTGTTTCAAAGGCAAGTGTAAAAGAATGGGCACTTCTCATGATGTAAACAGTTTCTATCACATTAGGAATGGAATCAGCTGATGTTCCTCCAGCTCTGACAAACAAAATTCTGTGACCTCACAGGAAAAACATCAGGCTTCAAGAGACTGATCTGTCTGTGTAGAGTTTGCATGTTCTACATGTACACACCTGGATTCTCACTAGATTTTCTAGCTTGCTCCCACCCTCCAAAATCATGCATGCTTGCTTGATTGGCCTTGGGTAATTGCTCCTGGGAATTAATGTACGTGAATGACTGTGTGTCTCTGTAGGTGGCCCCACAGCAGATTGGTTAACTGTCCAAGGTATATCCCGCCTCATGCCTAGAGCCAGCCGAAAGAGCCTGAATGGATAAAATGAGCATTATTGATCCTGATTACTGATGGTATTGTGAGTACTGGTATTTTGTCCATGTAAAATGAATCATTAATCCCTTTACTGTGTCGTCCAGGCAGAAAAAAAAAAAGAACGGCTGCATTTGTAAATGCATCTGCATTTTTAGAAGAGAAACTTGCATTTAAGAAGAACTAAAATCTTTATGTCTAGAATATATTCAAGTTAATATGGAACTTCTTTCGCTCTCTCTTTTTTTTTTTTTTTTTAAAGAAAAATACAGAGAGAAAGACGAGAAAAATCTGCAACCATGCTGCTTATTTTCATCAGCAAGCACCAAATAACATCTCCAGGTGGTCCCCTCAGTTCAGGACTAAAAAGACTATGTGCACCCCTGCCTATAATGTTAAATTTTAAAAAAGAAAAAGGTTTAGGAGCTGTCTATGGTGCTGAAACCTCTCTGGACACATTCTCACCACTACCATGTACTCCACAAGAGGGTGGTGATTACAGTGGGTGGTGTTAGTACCTCATGGCGGACATTGAGCCCCTAACCAGACCATCACACACGCGCTTTTACGCGCACACCCAAACCAATATTTATTCTCAGGAGGCGAGTTTCATCCCACAACCTTCACACACATGTGCAATAAAATTCATTTTCTCTCTCCAACACACACACGTGCACGCAATCCGTGCCTTTTAAAAGAGTTTGATCAGAAGATTCCAGTAAAAATCACACTCAAATTGCAGATTAAAAACATGCACCCACTCAAAAAACGGGCTTTTTTTCCCCTCTCTTTTGCATTCAATCCTGATTTTAATTGAATTAGGTTCCGTCAGAAAGCTGGAACAGATAACCACTTCTTAGGTTACTTTCCTTCTAAAGTCGACCTGTAATCGTTGAGGAATGTGAGCCAGCCTTATCCAATAAACACACCACCTGCCATTATACTGCTGGACAAATTACACTGAAAGCTGATTGAATGCACCCTCAATGTGTTGGATTTAGATGTAAAAAATATGTATTTGCAGGTAGAATAAATGTGCATGAATCAAACCAGAAGTAGTCTGATTTCTTGCAGAGAAGCCGTTATAGCGCATTTTATTTTAGATAGTTTGGGTTCTTTCTTACCTTCACGGGGGTGCAGAAATTCATCTTGTTCCACTGCGGTGTTTATGGTGTTTTTTCAAGCCGCTCCCTTTGCCATCCATCCACTAAATCCAGGAGAGGAACTGTAAAACCAACTGGATGTCCAGACGCATTTCAATCCCTCAAACTGCGCTTGGTGCGTGTTTTTCCTCCACGAATAGAACCCTCAGTAAAGCAGCGACATGCAGCCTCAGATTTTTTTTGTTTTTTGTAGTTTCCTCTTCCAAGTTTTTGTAAAATAAGAACAGATCTCTTCTTGTCTGATGATTTCCACAGCAAAGTGCCGCTACATAATTATTTTCTCTCTTGTCCCGGTGGCGCAGCGGCTGCAAGAGCCAACGGTCTTCTGATCGTTCGTTTCCTTCAAAAATAATAAATCCAGAAAGAAAAAATTTTTTGAAAGTTTTTGTTTTTTCCCCCAGTAAATATGAGGTTTCTTTTGGAGATGATTGTGCGTCAGAAAGACTGCAATGAAGCGTCAGAAAACCCTAGATGGCACAAACAGCACGAGGTATCACACCAGCCCACCGAGATAGAAAAAAGAGAGAGAGAGGGTGGGTCTGAGGGGGGCAGAGGAATCCAGATCAGGTCATCCAGGAGTGGTCCACCTTTACACAGCCAAAGAAAAACAGAACTAGGGCGCTGATTGTTTGTAATGAGCCACTTTGGGAAAGCAGGCATGAGATTAAGGACCTACCTGGATTAGAGCCTGTTTAGCCTTCACAGCAACAAAGCAGCCTATCAGAGCTGTTGACAAGCTGGGACATGTGGGTCCGGATGTGCATGTGTGCTTGTGCAGATTATCTGATGGGATCTAAAGAAACCAGCAGGGACTTTCACTACTTTTCTAGAGATTTTCACAGATATTCTCTGTGAAATCTGTGAATGAATCTGCAAACCGTCCATTCATTCAGAAAAGTCCCAAATCAGTCATGCTGATGTCATTTACAACACAAAGTTAAAGATCTTCTCGAGAAAAGATTTATTTACTTCAATGTCAATTCTTAAAATTACATTTTTAATCTTCTTAATCTGATCTTGATTACCCCAATCACAATAACTTTATGGTCATGTTTTTATGAGTGTCGGTTCTTTTCCTTTGACATTAGAAACAATATAATTGCTTCTAAGATTAGCTTGATCTTATTAAATATTCATCTGTATCCCTCACAAGAGATTCTTCCACACAGCACTTATTTATTACCTGCAATGTTAGCAAAACACTACAGCAATCTGCTTTTATTTGATCAGAAGTCAGAGTTTAATTTATCATGAAGCAGTGAGCAGTTTTTGTTTATTCAGTCGTCGCCTCGTGGGTTCGAGTCCCAGGTGAGGACGAGGTTTGGAACACTGTCCTTTCTGTGTGGAGTTTGCATGTTCGCCCTGTGTTTGCGTGGGTTTTCTCCGAGTACTCTGGTTTCCTCCCACCCTACAAAGACATGCATGTTAGGTTAATTGGCCGGTGCCAAAATTGCCCTTAGGAAAGAGTGTGTGTGTGTGTCTGGATGGTTGTATGTGTGTGGCCCCGCGACAGACTGGCGACCTGTTCGGGTGTACCCTGCCCTTCGCCTTAAATCAGCCAGGATAGGCTCCGGCACCCCCCGCAATCCTGAAAGGGACAGACGGATAAGAAGATGACTGACTGACTGACGGTCATTGCCTTTTAAATGAAAACTTGTGAAAAAATGGTCTGCAAAAAAGCAGCATGATTATAGTTGGAGGGCAGCACGGTGGCGCAGTGGGTAGCACAGTGGCCTCACAGTAAGAGAGTCGTGAGTTCCAATCCAGGTTGGGTACGAGGCTTGGAACACTGGCCTCTCTGTGTGGCGTTTGCATGTTCTTCCCGTGTATGCGTGGGTTTTCTCCAGGTACTCCGGTTAGGTTGATTGGCCGGTGCCAAACTGCCCCAAGGAGTGAGTGAGTGTATGTGTATGGTTGTATTTGTGTTGCCCCAGACCGGCATCCTGTTCGGGTGTACCCTGCCCTTCCCCTCAAATTAGTCGGCATGGACTCTGGCACTCCCTGGAACCGCATAACTGAACCCCTATAATCAGTCAGTCAACCCCACCTGACTGACTCATCTTAGGAGGGGTTTTATTTTTAACAACCTATAGTTCTAAGAAAATTGAAATTAATTGGTGTTAATTAGTTTAAAACACAACTTTATTTTCAAAATATGCTGATGCATATGTGATACGGGAAGACCGGGGCTCAATGGTTAGAGGGTTTGCCGGCATCCCACTGATTGCGTGTCTAGGGTCCTTAGAGAAGACACCTAACCCCCCCGTTTCTCCAACCATTGGTGCCGTCGAAGTAGCCTACTGCGGTGTAGGAGTGCAGCACAGAAATTTTCCCAGTAAGGGATAAATATAGTGAGAAAATTAAAAAGAAAAACAAGAAAAGGCTTAGGTTTTACATCATAGGGGAAAAAAATGCTTTTTGAGGCCCAATTTTTTGCCAAATTTTGATGCTAAAAGTGATTTACATTTTAAAAAGTTACGTTTTTATTCTTCCTCCGCAGGGTGGCTGGGCTCTCACCCAGAGATCGGGTGAGTAGCTCTGCCATCCGGGAGGAGCTTGGTGTTAAGCCGCTCCTCTTCCGGGTCGAGAGGAGCCAGATGGGGTGGTTCGGGCATCTGGTCAGGATGCCCCCGAGCGTCTCGCTGGTGAGGTGTGTCTGGCATGTCCCACCGGGAGGAGACCAAGGGGCAGACCCTGGACTCGCTGGAGAGACTATGTCTCACAGCTGGCCGGGGAACGAGTCAGTATCCTTCCGGATGAACTGGAGGATGCAGCCGGGGTGAGAAAAGCCTGGGCTTCCCGTCTGAGGCTGTTGCCCTCACGACCCGGCCCCGGATGAGCGGAAGACGACGGAACAGCACGAAATGTAATGGACAACTCTCAACGGTTTTCATTCAGTAAACTGGACAAGTTGGACAAATCATCAACGAAGGTTTTAAGATGAACAAAAGCAAGTTGTTAAACTATACGAAAAATTCCTGAATTGACGGGTATGATTAAACCTTGTTGTTGGATGTGTCTTTATTTTTGTGTGTGTGAGTATGGCGGTATCCCTGGTAGCTGTTGGTCTCTGCACGTAGCCTCTTTGCTTTTTATTTCCCTCTGTTTGATATTGACGCACAGCGGGACACGCAGCTGCTGTGCCATTGATCTGTGTTTAGATACTCCTTTGAAACCCACTTAAAACAACATCCAGATGACAAATAACGCCCTATGTGAGCAGCCCGAATACACCTCAAGAAAATACGTGTTTCACTCACACATTAAGGTGATAATGTCTAAATTTTAACAGTGGAAATTATTAAGTCATATTTCTTGATGCCCTTCCCATTTAAACGAAGGGGTTTATGCAATGTTTACTTTTTCAGATCTATCATGTTTATATTTTTTACTTTTTGAAAAAGAAAAAAAAAATCATACACCCAGACAGGGACTTGAACCCTGGACCCTCAGATTAAAAGTCTGATGCTCTACTAACTGAGCTACCTGGGCTCTGGAGGTCATGTTTGAAGCTTATTCCAAAATCATGAACGTACCTAAAGTCATCTTTAGGTATCTCAGTCATCTCCTGAACCATAAATCTAAATCAGGATTGTAGGGATGCCGAGCCTATCTGGGCAAGTTATATCCGAGACGTAGAGTACACTCTGAACAAGTTGCCAATCTCTTGCAGTGCCATTCTAAAAGTGTTTTTCTATTTCATTTGTACATGTCTAGGTGATTTGGGAACTCTTTTGTCCAATTTTTGGACACCGTTTAAACATGGCTGAGAGCAGAGGGGAATTTATAGTATCACGGATAAAATTTAATAATTATATTTATACGTGGCGTAATGAGTAGCAGAGTGGCCTCACAGCAAGAAGGTCATGGGTTCAAGTCCCGGGTGGAGATGAAGCTTGGAACACTAGCCTTTCTGTGTGGAGTGTGCATGTTCTCCGTGTGTCTGCATGGGTTTTTCACTGAGTACTCCGGTTTCCTCCCACCCTCCAAAAACATGCATGTTAGGTTGATTGGCCGGTGCAAAATTGCCCGGCCAATGTATGAGCTTGTATGAGCAATGTATGAGCTTCCCCCGCAGGGTGGCTGTGCTCTCACTCAGAGATCAGGTGAGGAGCTCTGCCATCTGGGAGGAGCTCGGTGTCGAGCTGCTCCTCCTCCAGGGCAAGAGGAGCCAGATAGGGTTGTTCGGGCATCTGGTCAGGATGCCCCCAGAACGCCTCGCCAGCTGCTGGTGTTTCGGGCACGACCCACCAGGAGGAGACTAAGGGGCAGACCCCGGACCCGCTTGGGTCGTTCCACGTGGAACGACTTGGGATCCTTCCGGGTGAGCTGGAGGGTGCAGCCGGGGTGAGAGAAGCCTGGGCTTCCCGTTTGAGGCTGTTCCCCCCGGAACAAGTGGAAGTTGACGGAATGGAACGGAACCAATGTATGCTTATGGCCCTGCGACAGACTATGACCTCAGAGTGTATCCTGCTGCAACTCCGTAAGCGATAGACAGTTAAGAAAGTGACTGTGATTAATACGGTTTTTTTAATCAAATATCTGAGCTAACAAAAGTTACAATGTTTGTCTGCATATCCTTTGAGATAAAAATGATGACCCTATGACAGCACATTAGTCCTCTTAAGGTTTGCCAAAGATGAGTCAAAATTTAAAACGAGTATTTGATTCCACTTATTTGGATGGAAAAACACAATAACTCAAAATGTAGCTGTAAATTAGCTTTTGCTTCAATTAAATGCTTTTATAACTGAATTCGCCCCCGCCCCAAGTCGTGCAAAAGCCGTTATGACTCCAAATAAAGCTTCGGGCCATATTTAAGCTTTCGCTTTAAAAGCATTAAGTGTTCATTGCATAAATGGAACAGCAATGAGAATCATTAAGTTAATGCTCACTTCACCACCAAATGGTCAAATTAGAATGAACTCCGATAAGACAAGCAAGTAGAAAAAACAGTCCAAGTAGAAATACTGTTTCTGAGAAAAATAGGAGATTCAGCAAAAGTCGGGACAAATATTTATTTATTTATTTATTTATTTCGGTCACAGTGTAATTTCACATTAATGAAATAAAGAAAATAATTATATTTTAGCAAAGGACCGAAAAAGGTATCGGCTGAAGCAAACGCTTATTACGCCGACCCTTTTTTTTTATATCATCATAAAAGCGAAAAGACATAAGTAAATACTAAGTAATTCATCATAAAACATATAAGTAAATATTCAGAAATCAATCATAATACATAAAATGAAAATTAGAACATCAAATGAAAAAGTAATACAAGTACAAAAGTAATACAATTGTTACTATAATTGTTTGCTTTGTATATAAGCTAGAATTTAACCATCAAGACTTGCATATTTTTTAAGTAATAATAACTTAAATTTCCTTTTTAAACAGAAAAGATTTAAACACAATTTAAGTTCATCATCACAATTATTCCAAAGATCCACACCTTTAATAGAAATACAGAATTTTTTAACATTTGTTCTAAATTTATTTTTAATGAACACATCATTTCCTCTTAGTTCGTATGGACTTTTCCTAATAATAAACATATTTTGTAGAGAGTTTGACATCATGTTTTTTTTTATCTTAAACATAAATTTTAAAGTGTGTAATTCCACTAAATCATAGAACTTTAATGTTTTTAAATTTATAAATAGATTATTGGTAGGTTGATTATAAGATGAGAATGTTATTGCTCGTAATACATAAACATAACACCATGGCAACAAAGGTGAGCGGATAAAAGAAAAGATGATGAGTGCAACTAAATCTAATAGAAGCTCACAGAAAGTCATGGCAACACAAATTGTTTTTTCTTCAGAAAATATTATAAAAGCTGCAGAATTTTTTTTTTTTTAGACTCTAATAGAAATTATTCATGCAGATGGAGGCATGTTTATTCCACCGACTATATAAAATACTAGAAGAAAAAAGTAGTGAAAAATACTCATTTCTTTTATAAGCAACATTCTCACAAGTCCTTTAAATTATAATGCAAGCATACTTCTTCTTCCCGCATTTCCCTTCGGGGGGTGCCACAACAAGTCAGTTTCTTCCATCTAACCCTATCTGCTGCATCCTCTTCGGTCACGCCAAATATCTTCATGTCTTCCTTCACTGTATCCATGGACTTCCTCATTGGTCTTCCTCTAGTCCTCTTTCCTGGTGGTTCCAAATCCAGTATCCTTCTTCCGATGTACTCTTTCTCTCCTCTGCACATGTCCAAACCATCTCAGTCTGGCCTCTCTGACTTTATCTCCAAAACCTCTAACATGTGCTGTTCCTCTCATCCTGTCCATTCTGGTCACTCCCAGAGAGATCCTCAGCATCTTCATCTCTGCTACTTACATCTCTGTTTCCTGTCTTTTCCTCAGTGTCACTTGTCTCTAGACCAAACAACATGGCCAGTCTCACCACGGTTTTGTGCACTTTCCTTTTCATTTTAGCTGAAACTCTTGTATCAAATGTCACACCTGATACTTTTCTCCACCCGTTCCCGCCTGCCTGCACACGCTTCTTCATCTCTTTTCCACACTCTCCATTCCTCTGGACTGTTGATCCTAAGTTCTTAAAATCTTCCACCTTCCACCTTATTAAAACATGTTACAAAAAAATGTTTTGTCCAGTAATGAGCGTTATCTGAACTTAGGCATCAGACAATATATGACATACCAGTTTGGATTTTTAAAATTTTATAAGGTCAACCTTATTTTTTTTGTTTTTTGTTTGCATTCTAACACCACCTAAAAGCCCACCAACTGGACAATATTTTGTAGTTAAAAACAACATCAGAACCGTACAAAAAGCAGATATTTACCACCAGCAGCAAAACCCTAGAAATAAACACTCAGTGCATGTTCTTGTGGAAACTCACATCCCTCCTGCATGAGGCTCTTTCCACGTTCTGAGCAGCAAAATGTTTTGTAATAACATGGTTTGTGATGCATTTAAAATGGTTAAGGTGTGGTAAACTCTGCCACTGTCTGACGGAAGTCTATGAACTAACTGTGCATTTATTTTATAATCTGAACTTTTCTGAGTTTTTCCAAAAAAACAACTTCATTTCAATTTAATATCAATTATTTGTTCCACATGGTTGAACGGTGGCACCGCACCAAGCACTACGGCCTCACAGCAAGAAGGTCAGGGATCCAAGTCCTGGAGTGGGGGTGAGACTTGATACACTGACCTTTCTTTGTTGAATTTGCATGTTCTCCTTGTGTATGTGTGCATTTTCTACAGTTTCCTCCCACTCTCCAAAAACATACACCCTGCATTATGTTGATCTGCAACTATGAAATTGCCACTAAGAGTGAGTGTGTGAGGGTGGTTGTCTGTGTGTGCATGGCCCTGCAATAGACTGGGAAACTGTTTGGGGTGTATCCTGCCACTCGTCTGAAATCAGTCGGGACATTCTTTGGCACTCCCCCACGGCCCATTACGGATAACCAGTTCAGAAGATGACTAAATGTTTCATAGGTTTTCCTTTATAAATACTTGAAAAATAATAAGACAAATAGCATCTATGATCATTGGGGCACACAAACCCCTCCACCATGCTAAGGTGGCGCAGCTCAAGGAGGGCATCTGGTCGGGATGCTTCCCGAGCGCCTCGCTGGTGAGGTGTTTCAAGCACGTCCCACCAGGAGGAGACCAAGAGACAGACACTTCCGGGTGAGCTGGAGGATGCAGCTGTGGCGGGAGAAGCCTGGACTTTCCATCTGAGGCTGTTGCCTCTGCAACCCAGCCCTTTGTTTTGAATTATACAGTCAAAAGTGAGGCAAAGTTTGCCACTGCCTCCCCTGTAGTTTCTGCCCGGGATTTGATCAGTAAAAAACATCAAAATTGTCTTGACCCCAGATCAGCGGAAGACGACAGAACAGAAATAAGACAATAGATGAATTTCATAAAGCAACACTAAGAACAAAACTTCTTCTTCTTTTGGCATTTCCCTTCAGGGGTCACCACAGCAAGTCAGTTTCTTCCATCTAACCCCATCTGCTGTATCCTCTTTGGTCACACCAACTATCTTCATGTCTTCCTTCACTGCGTCCATGAACCTCCTCTTTGGTCTTCCTCTAGTCCTCTTTCCTGGTGGTTCCAAATCCAGCATTCTTCTTCCTATGTACTCTTTCTCTCTCCTCTGTACATGTGCAAACCATCTCAGTCTAGCCTCTCGAACTTTATCCCCAAAATCTCTAACATGTGCTGTTCTTCTGATCCTGTCCATCCTGGTCACTCCCAGAGAGATCCTCAGCATCTTCATCTCTGCTACCTCCATCTCTGTTTCCTGTCTTTTCTTCAGTGCTACTGTTTCTAGACCAAACAACATGGCCGGTCTCACCATGGTTTTGTACACTTTCCCTTTCATTCTGGCTGAAACTCTTTTGTCGCACATTACACCTGATACTTTCCTCCACCCGTTCCAGCCTTCCACTAAGGACAAAACTAAGGATCGTAAATCCAAAAAATAAAGGAGTGATGTGAAGAATTTGCAGCCTCACAGAATGTATCATTTTTACATTTGACGCAATTAGAAGTAAAAAAAACAACAAAAAAACACCAAGAATATTGATGCTTCTTTCTCACTCATCGACATGCCTCTTATCTCGTGTTTTTTGTTCATTTTCCTCTGGAGTCCTCTCTTGATAGTCAGTGTGGGCTTCTTGTGGCTGAGAAGGGTTGGATGCACACAAGTAGAGCATCTTGTTTATAAAAATATTCACAAAAATCCAGTGGTTTTATTTTTTAAAAGCCACCTTAAAAATATTCTGAACTACTAGCCTTAACAGAACTGGATTGGACTTAAAGATTTAACATTGAAATGATTTATAAATGAACCATTCAGCTTGAAACTAAGAGATCAAATGAGCCTTTCAAATGAAGAGCATGGACAGATTTAGCTGTAAAGAGTAAATGTAAAACCGATGGGGTTCCTAGAGTCATTTTAAGAGATTAGTCACTTCCTGAAGAAGTTAAAAAATTGGAAAAGCAGTCAAATGTTCTCAGTATCACTCTGAGATGATTGCTAATGTCTGTTATAGGTGAGATGGGCGTGCCTACTTTGTCATGTGGATGTCTGAGCTGTGTGACTGGTTTCTGCAAAGAGGAGGACATTCTCCTGCAGACTGAGCTCCATCTATCAGCTGCCTAGCAGAGCCATGGCAACGCATACATTAGTGGGGAAAAAAGCAGAATGATGTGCACAGAAAAACTGCTTAACTGATAAAGATATCAAAATGAAAGGAAATTTTCTTTCCAATTGATCTAATAATGGATCACTTAAGAATTATTTCACACATATTTTACAAATTTATTCATTTGTACAAGATTGCACAATTTTTTTTCTCCCTCCTTCATCCTCAACAACTCTGTTGCCAAAGAGAAACATCATCTCAATTCCCAGGCACAACTTTTAGAGAAGCACTAAAGATTTTTGCAGCTTTGCCACTTGACAGTTATTGTACTGTGTGCTTTAACGCTGCTCTGTCAGTGTGGCGGTGAAGATGCATGCCTCTGGTCCCTCGTTTCAGTCCTGCAATCCATCAGAGTGGGAGGGGACGTGTTGAGTTTGTCACTCTGTCTCTCCTCATCGCTCATCTTCGCTAGAATATCTGCATGTGTGACCTGCTGACACGCTGGCCTCTGTGGACATCAACTAAGTGAAATAGACATCCAACAACATGCCTGAAGAATAGAAATAAAAGATCTCATTATGCATTCCGGATGACCTTTGGTGAAGCTTCATGTAATTAGAAGGAAGTGACTGATGATCAGAGCTACATCCTCATTACTAAACTAAACAGACACAGCAGACATTATGTAATTATTATTGTGCAATTGAAAAGAGAGGAGCATGTGATTAAAATGCAGGAGCGTTCAGCAAAGTTTTTCACATTTTTCAAATACAAAGAGTTGGAAAATATTGTCAATATATTTGCACATTATCAATCACATTTGAAACCCATTGTTGTCATGCATCCGCCTCAATGTTTCACATCCTACATGTAAAGATAACTATTCACATATTTTTCAGATGGGATTTACTGGTCGACATTGATTCCTGGAGTAGGATGGTTTGGTTTTGGTCACTGCTTTAACCCAGGTGTTAGTTTGTGTTAACCAAAACCATACTCAAATTTAGAAAATTTTTCTCATCATGGGTCATGAACTTGTGCAATCTGGACACTTCAGTGTGTAGCACAATGACTGATTAGAGTTTATACACAAAGATGTTTTGGGTCGTTTGTCTCTTGTCCTTACCCTGTCATTTGTGACCCTCCAAGTCTTGTTCGCCCAAATCTGGTTCTGCCCAAAACTACCTAAGAATCCCCCAAATCTGTGCAGGCGAACCCAACAGTTCTGCAACCATGCTGATTTGCACGCCTCTCCTTCTTACTCTTTTTTTTCTCATTACTCCGGCAAAAGATGATACGTCCATCTTGGTCTTACTTTGGATTGTTCTGTTCCATCATCTTCGGGTTATCAGCTGAAATGGCTTGAATAATAATTCAGTCTGGTTTTCCCAGTCGGTAGACTGAGGGTCCGGTTCAGGTCATCTTGCCAATTCATGCATTTGCAACATCATGCTTGCATTCATGCGTGTTGCTTTGGGTTTGTAACAAGTATCGCACATCAGCGATTATCTTGAAACCCGCTTAGGGAGGACACAGTGGCTCAGTGGTTAGAGCATTCACTCGCGGACCAGAAGTCAACCGGAAATTCACGAGTTTGCATCCCACTGAACCCGCTCGTCTAGAGTCCTTGGAGAAGACACCTAAGCCCCATTTCTCCCACCATTGGCACCATGGTGGGCAGCCTACTGCGGTGTTGGAGTGCAGCACAAAAAATTCCCCAGTGAGGAATGAATATAGTGAGTAAAAAAAAAAAAAATGGGGCCGGGTCGTGGTGCAACAGCCTCAGACGGGAAACCGAGGCTTCTCTCACCCCGTCTGCATCCTCCAGCTCACCCGGAAGGATTCTGAGTCGTTCCTCGGCCAGCTGTGAGACATTATCTCTCCAGCGGATACAGTGTTTGCCTCAGTCTCCTCCCGGTGGGATGTGCCCAAAACAACTCATCAGCGAGCATCTGGTTAGGTTGCTTGGGGGGGCAACCTAACCAAATGCCCTAACCACCCCATCCGGCTTCTCTCGACCTGGAGGAGGAGCGGCTTAACACCGAGCTCTTCCCGGATGACAGAACTCCTCACCTAGTCACTGAATGAGAGCCCAGCCACCCTGCGGAGGAAGCTCATTTTGGCCGCTTATATCCGCAATCTCATTTTTTCAGTCACCACCCACAGCTGGTGACCATGGTGAGGGTTGGAACGTAGATCCTGATTACCATGGTGAGGGTAGGAACATAGATCGACTTGTAAATCGAGAGCTTTGCTTTTCGGCTCAGCTCTTTCTTTACTTCAACGTACTGATGCAGCATCCTTATTATTGCTGACACCACACCGATCCGCCTGTCGATGAGTTTACCCTAGATTGTGTCTCAGGTAATCTAAAAAACGCATAGAAAAAAGTACTTGTCAACTTTCAAGAATGTTTCATTGCATATGTGTTCATTTTCCATCAATTAAAACATGTTATTTGCTAAGAAATGCATATAATTCCATTCAACAGGAATCCAGTGATGGAAAGCAGAGAAAAAAAATCAGCAATATCTGATAGTTACCTCATTCTTGGCCTCGCTTGTGAAAAAGCTTGTGATTAAATCATCTGTAATTTGTTCATGTCAATAGGTTCAGCACTTCACTTCAACTGAAATCCTTTTTTCAGGTCAAAGACGGCAGTCATTTCTTCACTCTCAGGCCAAGGTTAATAGACGAATGATCTGGTTCTTCACTAAACAAAACAATCAGTCCATTCACGTTTGAGCAGATGGACGGAAAGAAATCTCTGCATGTCTCACACATGCTCCGTCATGCATATGAGCAATTACAGAGCAATGTGGTCACTTTCATTCAGACGGGTGATGAATAAACTGACCAGATGACATCTGGTGCTCAAACCAGTCAGTCAAAGTGGCCCTCAAGGGAAAAGATAAAATCTCAAGTTTTCCTTATTGACTACAGAAAAATCATTCATTAATCTTCTGAACCATCCATCCGTAAGTGCTGGAGCGTATCACGATTGATTCAAGCCGAGAGGCAGGGCACACCCCGAATAGGTCACCAGTCTGTCGCCGGGCCACACACACACAACCATCTACACACACACTTGGTCCGAGGGGCAATTTTAATAGTGGCCCGTTAACCTAACATGCATGTTTTTGGAGCGTGGGAGGAAAATGGAGTGATGGGAGAAATCCCACACATACACGGGGAGAACTCGACACAGAAAGACCAGTGTTCCAAGCCTCGGCAAACCCTGACCTTCTTGATGTGAGGCCACTGTGATAACCACCGCTAAATCAGTTTTACTTTAAAAAAAAAAAATCTAAAATGAGATGTGATTTTTCTTTAAGTTTTTGTCAGGATCCCTCATCTGCCGCCAGAGGGAGCCCTAGATGGAACACAATCAATCTGATTAGGATCGCCTGGGGATGATTCCTGATTCCACTCACCTGTGCACCCTGCCATCTATTTAAGGGGAATCACCCCAAACTTCCCTGATGGGTGTTACTATCCCTTCCAGCCAGGTAACCCTGGTTGCCTGACCATGTTTGAACTTTGTTATTATTTGGACTTTTGAAACCTTGAGTTAATCCTGGGCTTCTTGCTTTACAGACTTTCCTGAGTTAAGTTAATGAACCTTGTTTGAAGTCCTGCAATTGGGTCCTCCTCCCTTCCACATCCGTCCACTATCCCCACCAAAACCCTGACAGTTTTATTGTGAATGTATTAAATTTTGATGTTTTTCAAAATGTGGTCAAATGTTCTTTTTTTTTTAGATAAAACATTTCAAATGTTCTCTACCTTGGGTGAAATAAATCCAATAAAATTAAATCTATACACAAAGCAAGTGTTACCTCAAGTGATTTCTCTTAGGTTCACATTGAATATTAAAATAATCAAACCCTGGTTAGCAGCATTTTGTAAAAACACAGCTTGATTTCACAAGTTGTTTTAAAGTGACGTCCCTAGAGCTAGCTTATGCAGCCGCGGATCTGACCACCAGGGTCCCCGTTGTTGGCTGCCACCCATCTCCTCCTTCACTTGACTTCCATGGCCCCTCCTGCAGGTGGTGAGTCCACTGGAAGGGCAGCCCATGTCCCCTGTTTGGGCTGAGCCCACCCTTGTGCCTGGCTCCAAGGGGGTGCCAAAGGGGTGTTTGACCCCTTTGTTTGGCCCTGTTTGACCTTGACCTTGGACCTGTTTGCCTTGTGTGAACCTACTAGGGGGATTTACCCCTGGACAACAAAGCTCCTAGGATAATTGGGGCACGCAAACCCCTCCACCACAATAAGGTGGCGGCTCAAGGAAGAGCCGAGGAGGTGAGGTTGAGGAGCCAGATGGGGTGGTTTGGGCATCTGGTCAGGATGCCCCCTAAAGCGCCTCACAGGTGGTGTGTTTCGGGCACGTCTCACCGGGAGGAGACTAAGAGGCAGAACCCGGACCCGCTGGTTCCTTCCGGGTGACCTGGAGGATGCAGCTGGGGTGAGAGAAGCCTGGGCTTCCCGTCTGAGGCTGTTGCCCACGCGACCCGGGATAACACAGACCAATTTTACCAAGGCTGTAATACTGATTAGAATTCCTCTTCTTCTTTCAGCATTTTTCCTCAGGGGTCATCACAGCAAGTCAGTTTCTTCCATCTAACCCTATCTGCTGCATCTTCTTCGTTTCACCAACTATCTTCATGTGTTCCTTCACTGTATCCATGACCTCCATTTTGGTCTTCCTCTAGGCCTCTTTCCTGGTGGTTCCAAATCCATTCCGATGTACTCTCTCTCTCCTCTGCACATGTCCCCTGATATACTAATTTCTAATCCTGTCCATCCTGGTCACTCCTAGAGAGATCCTCAGCATCTTCATCTCTGCTACCTCCATCTCTGTTTCCTGTCTTTTCCTCAGTGCCACTGTCTCTAGACCAAACAGCATGGCGGGTCTCACCACGAGAGACCATGGCGGGTCTCTCCCTTTCATTTTAGCTGAAACTCTTCTGCCACACATCACACCTGATACTTTTCTCCACCCGTTCCAGTCTGCCTGCACACACTTCTTCATCTCTTTTCCACACTCTCCATTGCTCTGAACTGTTGAACCTAAATAATAATCAAGGAATAAAGGAACCAAAAAAAATATACTCAACCTTCGTTTGATCTTTTCTGTAATCCTTAGTGTTCTAAATAATCAGGGAAAAGGCTGAGTTTCTGTAGCCAAGTCATCACACTGGGTGTAGAGAATTTTTCTTTGGTCAGCTAAAGCAGATGACCCAGCTTGACAGTAAAAAATACGACTTTTTCAGCAACTCAAGTAATAAATGGCTCGATGTTAACAAGATGAGGCAGAGTTATGAAGTCACCGCAGCCACTCAAGCTCTGGAAAGACAAGCCAGAAAAAAACTGTAATTATATTTTTTTCTTACATTTTCAATACAAAAGCTGCTTTTCAAGCTGCCGTCAGATTAACCACTTTGTGCACATAAGCAGATTTTTAGCACCACTTCTGATTTTCAGGGATGCACAATTGAATGTTTTCAGCATATTTTCAAAGTAGATTTTATTTTCTCCTCGCAGCTGCCAATTACCTGCAGAGATCTATGTGCTGACAGGGCAGCGTTCATGCCTGTGGAAGAGAAATGGTTTAGCGGAATGTAGCAACGCACTTGCTGATGAATAACCGCAGAGGAAAGGAGATAAAACACATTACTGAAAGGTGCATGTACTGTGAAATAGCCATTCTATTAACACATATGTGCAACACAGATAAGAAAATATGTGAGGCGGTGACATAATTCAACACCACAAACCTGCTGCTGAAATGGTGCCAGGTGGAGTTATTACATTTCTTATCGAGCTCACAGAAACAGAATGGCAACAAAAAAGCAGCTGTTTGATGAACAAGCTGCGGTAGTGGTGCATGGCATTTTCCCTGGCTCTTATCCAGAGTCCTCAAAGCTGAATGATGACACAAGGTGTTGTTAGTCACTACCTTTAAGATGGCATGTTTTCTGAAGTGGCGGTGCTATAGGAGGAGGAGCAGCGGCTATTGTGAGCGTGGTACAAAGATTTTTACAAGAGACTGTTAGAGAAATAATTCACACACTAGTTTGATGATCTTTCGTATGGAGAAAGATGCACCAACGTGCACTAAAACAAAATCCATGGCCACACAACATATGGCACTCGAATCGTATTGACAAAAATGTATGAATAAAAACCCCAATTCAGTTATTTTTTTTAAGTGTGAATAAAGATCGAACACAGTAGAAACCGCCAAAGAGTTACCGTACATATGTTACGTAAATTTGAAACATCTTTAATATGTAAATCTATTACATTCAGATGATTCGTTTGTAGTTCTATGAACAATAACAGTAGAATTCCTAATGTCAAAGATCAATTTGAAGGACTAGAATAGTAGAAAAAGTTTAAAAAAAGTCTTCTGGACAGTTTAATTCTTCAACGAGATGTTTCGACTTCCATCCGGAAATCATTTTCAATCTGAATGAAATGGACAGAAACCTGGATCCATTTATACTAACCTGAGTAACAGGTAAAAAAAAAAAAAAAGACTCATTGAATCGGAGTGGAGGCGTTAGATACGTTTTGCCCGGTATCTATAGCAGCCTTTTGAAGCCATGGACTAAAGATGACACCTCGTGACTCAGTTTCACGCCTCTCGTTAGCAGGTTTCTCTATTCACTAGGCTTTTAGCATTTTTATAATAGGTTTGTATCTGGTCTCTGGCTACAATAGGAGCCATTCACGGCCATCTTAAGGAACACAGTCTCATTGGTCGAGCCCTTCTTACATTTTTTTACCTGTTACTCAGGTTAGTATAAATGGATCCAGGTTTCAGTCCATTTCATTCAGATTGAAAATGATTTCCGGATGGAAGTCGAAACGTCTCGTTGAAGAATTAAACTGTCCAGAAGACTTTTTTGAAACTTTTTCTACCATGGATCACTCCTGGATGAATGAGGGACTACACGGATTTGTTGAAGGACTAGAAAAAAAAATCTTAAGATAATCTCTCTGAGGCCTCTTTTTCTTGATGTACCATCCCGTGAAGCCCATCTACTGACCTCTGTCCTGAGCATTGCCAGACTAGGGAGGTGTCTGTGTTTGATCTACCATCCTGTTTCCATCAGGATGAAAACCCACCCACTGACCTCTTCAGGTACTGTATTGTAGCTATAGAGTAGAATAAACTGACTTTTAATTAACAATCGTAGACACATTGGGTGCTCGTCCCAGGGATATCTTTTTCATGTGGATCCCCATGAGGTTTTTTCTTTTTCCCCTCAGCTGTTTTTTTGTTTGGATTTTTCTCACCTTGAAGGGGGGACTAAGCGAAGAAATGTGCAGAAATGATTCAGTTAGCTTTTAACTGTGTATTTTTGTGTCTACATTTTTTTCTTTTTGTTATTTGGATTTTTTTTTCAATCTGCAACGTGAAGCCCATTGAGACAATTCTTTTGTGAAATTGGGCTGTACAAATGTTATTGATCTGAATGTGTAAGAAAAATCCAGCAGGAGATCGATGTAATGTTTTATTTGATTGTTGCTCGGCGGTAGAACGTTTGCCCTAGGACTGGTAGTTAGGGGAGATGGTGGCTCAGTGGGTAGAGCGTTCGCCCGCAAACCGGAAGTTCACATCCCACTGAGTGCACATCTAGGGTCCTTGGAGAAGACCCTAACCCCTCGTTTCTCCCACCATTGGCGCCGTCATAGGTGGCAGCCTGCTGCGGTGAAATGCAGCACAATAATTTCCCGTAAGGGATTAATAAAGTATTAAAAAAAAGTTCTCCGAAAGTTTGTGGGATCGAATTCCACTGAGCTCATGTCTAAGTGCCCTTCGGTAAGACACCTAACCCGTTCCGTCATCTTCCGCTTGTTCCGGGGTCGGGTCGCGGGGGCAACAGCCTCAAACGGGTATACCGCCCAGGCCTCTCTCTCCCCGGCTGCATCCTCCAGCTCACCTGAAAGGATCCCAAGTCGTTCCCTGGCCAGCCGTGAGACATAGTCTCTCCAGCGGGTCTGAGGTCTGCCCCTTGGTCTCCTCCCGGTGGGACGTGCCTGAAACACCTCGCCTGCGAGGCGCTCGGGGGGCATCCTTACCAGATGCCCGAACCACCCATCTGGCTCCTCTCGACCTGGAGGAGGAGCGTCTCGACACCGAGCACCTCCCGGATGGCAGAGCTCCTCACCCGATCTCTAAGTGACACCTAACCCCTCATTTTTTTCACCATTGGCATCGTGTATATTTTAATTCAAAATACTGAAGTGATAAATATGAAACAGTGTAAGTGAACAGCTCTAACTGAGACCCTTGTTGGGCCAATGTGTTCAAATTTGGTAACTTCAAAGAAAATGCTCATAGATCAAGAGTTCTATGACCTCGTCATTCAAAGTCTTGGCGTTTTTGCCATCATTAATCTGCAACTTTGTTCAACCAAAGCAACTTTTTCACAACAATTACATCTTAAACACCTATTTTAGATCAGAAACAGCTGATTTAATTGTAAACCAATAAGGCTTTGAAAGTAAAAAAAATTGCTAATTTTTACTGCTACTTTTGATAAAATTGCTCACAAAATTAGGATTTTTAGACCGAAACCATCATTAATTAAGGCTGTGAACTCCTGGAAGAACCAATCATTTGAATAATTAAACATGTCCTGGGTGAAATCGAGACAGGAACATCATTGGCGTTCCTAAAAACAAACATGAGAAGAAGAATCGTTTGAAATTTGCCACAAAAAATACACAAAACTTTTCCAAAACTTGTCTTCTAGCATTTTCACACTTTTTAGTTTGGATTAGATTTTTTTTTTGGACACAGCAATAACCACAGGTGTTTCTTTGATGCTTCACCACATTTGAACAACAAAGTCAATTTTAACTGTAAATCCTGTGTTAGAAGGGGTGTAACTTGTCCAGGTGACCAGTAATCCACAAGATGTACTTTTTTATTTTAATCTGCCCATTTTTTTCCCATTATTTTTGCTTTGTTATAAAGCTTTTCACATCTTACTAGTCGTTTGTAAGAAGAACAAAAACAAACATCTAATTTCATCTCCTGCTCGGTGTTCTAGAACAAATTAACAAAAGAAAGATAATTAAATATTGGAAAACAATAGCAAACAAATTACCTGAAGCTTCCTTCTGTACAAAAAGAACAAGATAAACATGTGTTCTCACTCTTTAGTAGTCCTTCAGCCAATAGTCTTTTGCAGTTCAGCAATGTTTGTGTGAAGAGCAAAATTGTTATTTCAAAGTTGGGTTTCTTATATTTGCTTCTACATTTTCTTAATCAAAAAGTGTTAAATATTGTTAAACTTTGTTTCATTCTTAATGTGTTGCATGATGAAACCTCCACCGTGCTTCACAATGACAGCTAACAGTCACTTATTTTTCAACAACCCAAAAACAATCATTTCAAATATTGTTTTCAGGGCAAACCTATGTTAGCAGTAGAACACTAAACATTCTCTAGTTTAAAATATGATTAGATGATATTGAATGGAATCTAAACTTTTTTGCATTCTATAATTACACTGTTGGGTTGGGGTCTCATAGTCCAGTCCTTGAGGGCCCTTCATTCTGTTTCTGCTTGAACACAGCTGATTCACATGAAGTAAAATTAACAACCAATCAAATTTGGCACAATGGCTCACTAACCTTGATCAGGTGTGTAGTGCAATAGGACCATGGAACACCTTGAGGTCACAGGCCGTCAAGGGCCGGACTTTGGCACTTGTGAATTTGATGGATCTAAACTCTTCATTTTCTAGCTTCTAAAATGCAATTTTTTTTTGTGGAAAGCACACTTCCTCTGTATTTCATTGAACTTTGTGAGTTGTAAAATCAACTTTTTGCTTGATCAAAAATCCACTTAATAAAATAAAGGATTTTTTAGTTAAAAAGTTTAAACTTTTCATCTTGACAATTAATGGACAGTTTGGGTTAGTGTAAAATCAAATGTATGAATTGAGTTTGAATGGTGGATAATTTTGCACACTGATTGCAACCTAAAATAATTAGCTTAAAACAGCAACAGAAGAGATAAAAACTTTGCAGAAAGTTTGCAATATTAACTGGTCATTAACAGTTTCTTGGAGGTTTTAAGTACCGGTATTTAGGTTCAATATTCCAAAGCAATGGTGACCGTTGAAAAGATGTCAAGAGCTATGTGCCAACTGGCTAGAACGAGATATAATAACGGCCTAAATATGTTTATGATTCACATATTTCCAGTTTTAAAGACCCCCCACCACACACAAACCAAAAAAATAATGACCACAATAGAATACATTCCGTTTGTTGAAATTGAACTTTCTTTGTCTTTCTGAGTCATTTTTTGTGTCTTTCTTCTTTTTATCAGTCCATCAAATGACTCATGTATCTGATTAAAACTCACAATTTGCACTAGTTAAACTGCATGTTAATAAGTAATTCTCCCTCTTTTCCCGTCTCCTAGTATTTCAAGGACTGGTCTGATTAAATGTTTTTTCTGCAGAACGGACATGATTCAGTTTCTGGTTTCATGTTTTTATTTACACTGTTCAGTTATTTTGCTCCGTGTAATTCCTTTCTAAGCTCCACTTAAATCCAACCTCCAGCATGTGGCAGAATTCAGCAGCTTTGCTGAAAAGATTACAGAAAATCTTTCGTTGAGGCTGCGTATTGATGGTTAAATCCCAAACAGCTCCGCTCATGTAATATTATGACAGATATTCCTC
The DNA here is from genome assembly GCA_902685375.1 of Neostethus bicornis. Classification (NCBI taxonomy): domain Eukaryota; kingdom Metazoa; phylum Chordata; class Actinopteri; order Atheriniformes; family Phallostethidae; genus Neostethus; species Neostethus bicornis. Next base: position 5,460,499 of record LR738552.1, read on the forward strand.
TTTTAAACGTGAACACTGCTAATCCGATTGCTTCGTCAGGTGCACATAAAGTAAGAAAAAAACGGAAATGCTTAATTCATTTTATCTTTTTCTGGTAAAAGTTTTTCAAGAACAGTTTGACTATGTAAACTTGTAACTTATCTAAGAAATGTGGATTTTAGACGGTGCATAAAAAAGGTCAACACAGAACAGGAATGTGGTTTTTGTTTTTAAATTACCAATTTTTATCCTCAGTAAACAGTAAATGAAATCGCTTTAGTTAGAAAATGGGTCAGAGTTCAGAACGGTCCAGATTCGAATGGAAAAAAAAAGAGATTAGATTTTACGCGTTCCTTTAACCAACCCAACAAGGCAAAATTGTAGACTCAGAGATATAAGAGAAGAAAGACTTTAACTGGCAATAGAGCGCTCACAGAAATGTTGACAGAAAAAGTGACATGCTTAATTTGCAATAAGTGGTCAACATGATATTCTTTTTTTTTTTTTGAAACAGTAGGGTTTTAGTTTCCCCTCATCCAGTTGTGTTTGTCCCTGGGGCAGCGTTCCCAATGCCTACAAGACTCACTTGAATGCTTTCCACTACCACCCTGTAAGATGATTCTGTCCAGACCCTCCTTGTTTATGATGTCCTGCAGTTCGTGTTGTAAAAAAAAAAAAAAAAAAAAAAAAAAAAAAAAACATTTAAAGACCTGCTAAATCTGCTTATGCTTTGGGGTCTCTGACAAAAAGACTTTTACTTATCACTCTTTTCATTCTGGATGCCCTCAGGAAGGTCAACAGTAATCAACACAGCTCACAGTTAATCTGCTAAATGTTTTCTCTTTTCGCCTTCTTCCTTTTTTTTTTTTTTTTTTTTATGTGCGATTCATTACCAAATATATCATGCAAAGAAAAAAAAGAAAGTAACAAATAGGTATCACCTTGCCAAAAAAATTCTTATTTTATCCAAACAAACGGATCAAAGACGTGTCCTTTATAAGCTTTTGACCAGCAATAGAGCTCCAAAAGTCTGAAGTAGAGAGCAATGACAAACTCGGTTTTTCGTTGATGTAGGTGGCCGCGTCATGCTGAATCAGGGAGAACTGAGCCGAATCTGCTGAGGAAGCCAAAACCCCACACATATCCGTGTAAGATGTGTGGGAAGGGAATAACCCGTTCTTGGTTAACTATTCTGGTGAAGTTGGGATTAAATCAGAGTGAGGTTACTGTGAGGATAGAGATTAGTGGGCTAACCAGGGAGAGAAGGGGGTTAACCAATGTGGACTCAGCTAACCCAGAGTGGTGAGAACTGGGATTAAAGCAGCGCAAGGTTAGCTTGAGGATAAAAGTCAAAGGGTCAAGAATGAGTATTATTAGAAAAGAAAAGTCAGCATAGTAGAATAACAGAAAAAAAAGAGGAAAAAGTTCTTCCCAATTGATGCCATCACAAAGCCCATTTAGGAAACACAGAAAAGTCCATGAGGTGATGAACATGAAACCTTCTCTACAACCAGTCACAAAATACTTAAAAAAGGGTTTTTTGGATGTTCAAGTTGAGCCTTGAAGTAAATAACTCAATCAGATCACCGATTGCAAACCATCGTATTATCTCGTCTAAATTCTGGTTTCACCACTGTTAATAATGTCAGTTGACACACCGGCAGCTATTCCGGTTTCATCGCTGAAGAATGACCGCATGTTTTATACACAGAACGTATTCCTGACACCATTGCTGTTTGGCTACAAAGCAAATCTATCTAGGGGTACAAATAAAGTCTTCTGAATTCTAAACATCTTGAGCAATTTAATGTGTACAATTACTTTCCGCTACATATCTGACCTTTTCGACTATTTTTACAAGGTTGAGTTTAATACATGGTGTCTTAAAAAAGTTCAATACAGTGTCACCACATAGGTAAGTAAGTGAAAGAACATGTAGAATTGGACGTATTGGCAAAAATTTATAGGCATATTTGCAACATGAGGAAGTCTGAAATGGCCGTGGAATAACGGCAAAGAATAACGTACCTTTATACGTACGTTATATAAAGAATAATGTACCAAGCATAACTACCCATAACTACAAGCATAACTACCCATAACTATTTGACGCGTATTTAGAAATGAATAGTTTTCTTTTCCTTCATTAATTGGGAGGGGTGTTTGTTGTGGCATAAATGTAAAAATTTAAATCAGCCATGACAGGCTCTGGCACACCGCTGCAGTTAGGGACTAAGCAGTTTCGAAATACAAAACAAAATTACAAAACTTACGAAATAATTTGGCAACTTGATGTCAAACTGTGCTACATTTTGATCTCTGTGCCAAGTAAACACTAGATATATTTTAGAAATTTGTCTTATCTATACATTAAAAAATGTGTGATTGTTAACACAAATAGCAGATTTGTGAAAGTCAAAAGTTACTCAAACTGTGTCTGGCTGTTCAGAGTTAAAAATACAAGAATTCTGCTTCCAAGTCTTTGTAAAGCGCAGACTGTTACAAATTGCCTATTTCTAGAAAAAAAAAAGTTGTTTCCCCTCAGTTTGATGTCAAGCATGGGTAGGAAACTTGAAAGCTGTCATTTTAATAAGGAATAGGCTGTTTGAGTCAAATTGCACAGGCTAATATGGTGGGTGGGTTTTAACTATTTGGTTCAATGCTTCAATAGCTAAAATTTTCACAAGGAAAACAAAGTTCAAAAAGCAGCAGGAGGAGAAATTGTTTGGCCAATAAGGAAAACAGGTAGGTTTACACGTACGTGCAAAAAAGTATCCAATTCCACCGTTTTTTTCTATCAAATATCAGTTTGGATAACAAAATAAGGTGGACAAGAGGTGTGTCCACTAATAAATGTTGTTCTCATTCATTCATTTTATCAATCCAAGACAATTCAGAACAGTAAGACAACTCACAGAGCAATATGTCTGAAAAGAGAGGCAATGTGAAAAGAACGACTAAACAGAATTCTACCATAACAACTCCTTCCTTTACAGCAGCTGAACAAACAAAACTAAATATGATAAAGAAAAAACCAACAACCTTTTGTCTTATGTTGTGTACTTTATGTACTGTAGGATTTATTCCCTTTTCCTATTTCTAGTCCTACACAGCGTATTCATATCGAGAGATGACCAGGATTCAATAGGGTACCATTAAAACTATTTTATTAAAGTATACAGACGTCCGGGCCTTATCAACCTCTTTAGGGTGCACGTGATGTGTGCCTTCTCCCGTCTGAGCTGAAGAGGCATCGAGGCTCGGTAACACAGGGTTTTTATTCTGTTATCAGTTTGTCCTTAGAGTGCCCCCCACCCCCCAAAAGTCCACAACTGCTGCAGTCCTTCATGGAATTTTCTCTTCTTTCGATGTCTCTTCCAGGCAGGGGTAACAGTTGATTAATGTGACAGCCGTCATGAGCAGGAGGGTGCAATTGCTGTGTTCGTCTGCAATTCACATGAGCAGGGTACACCTGGACACAGAAAAAGTATATCTTGCCCACACAGGCGTTAGCGCAGCTACAGCGCCTTAAGAGCGCTGTCAGAAAATCTAGCAGATTAAACATAATTACTTTTATCGTGTATTATAAGTATAAAAATGTTATACAAAGTTTTAATGTAATTATGTAAATATAAGTTGTGGTGGAACAAAGCCAGTTTATCAGTTTATTGCCCCTAATCAGTTCAACTAAAGTTCAGAGTAATCTCAACCTCGGAATCTGATAAAACGTGGAGGATGGGGAGATTGGTGGCCTGTCTCTTCACACTCCCTAAAACATCTGGCATTCCACACAACAAAGAAACATAGCAAGACACAGGATCATTGTTACACCATCATGAGAAACTAAAATATTCAGATTTTAATACTCAACTAATAATCTTTACTTCTACTGATTAATATAAAACTTCTATTAAAAAGTATAGAACTCAGTTCCTTTTCCCCTTTAGTACAGGTCTCCTGGTGCACTTTGATTTTGAAACACTCCTCTCATTTCAGGCATGTTCTTTCCTACCTTTGTGTGTTACCAACAACTGTGATTGTCCAATTCTCCCTGATTGCTTCCACCTGAGAGCCCCTCCCCTTGTTCTGTGTCATTTGGTTTTCAACAGTTGCTCCTTGTCAAAGTCATAGACTTTATAACAGAATAAAACTGTTTCAAAATGAACTGATTTGTTGATTTCAAATCAATTCGTGATTTTTATTTGGGGTGTCCAAATTTGGCTCATCAAAGTTTTAAATGAATGGATTAATTTGGTGAGAATTCAAACTAAAATATAGACAAAGAAGTATAATAAAAGTATGCCGCTTTTTTTAGCTACAAAATCATTTCAATATGAATAAAGTATGTAAAGAATATTACATAAAAGAAAAAGTGTTTTTGATAGGCAAAATTATGTGTGTCTTAAGCCAAAATGTGTTTTAAATCTAATTTTTTTTAATTGCTTTGATCACATAATTAGATGAAAGCATATAAATAACTTCTGTTTTTAAAACCATGTATGTTCGATTAAATTGAATCATTATCTTCATGTAAGACAGACTCAAAAGATGAATATATTATATTCTGTTTTAATTTTGTTCATGAGATGCACTGGGATCAGCTCTCAAACGCAATAATAATCTAATTAAAATGCTGCAAAATGCAAAAGTTTCTTCCCGTCAGAAATACACACAAGATGCAACATAATCAATTAAGATGGTAACATAAAAAACACTGCCAAAAATCCAGAAAATAATACAATAAAAACCCGTCCTCAGTGAATTCGCTGAGTGAGGTTTTTTTCTTTGCTTTTTGTTCTTGTAATTATTTCCACAATAACACAAGTCGTTTCTCGAATCAGTGTTGCACAGCTTTTGTCTTTGCCTCTGAGATCTTTATCTTGTCAAAACATTCTCAACAAAAGCTCGCAGAGGGCTGAGAAGGGAGCAAAGTGAATTAATAAAGAATCAAACCCTGAGCTCCGTGGCTAAATCTTGGAATCGCTGGAGCGTTGAGAATAAACAATCAATAGCTGAATGCAACCAGCTACGAGTGTGTGGTCCACTCCAACACTCAAATGCCTTCCTTTTCCATTAATTTAGTTAAGAAGTTACCTTGTCAAATGTTAAACTTCAAGAAAACTTTTCTAAAGTAGCTGTTATTTGTACTTCAAATCTGCTTCCCCAGTGGATGAGAGGCCATGCCACTGTTTAATTTTAGATATAAACAATGCACATTTACAAAAAAAAAAAAAAAAAAATTAAGATCTGCATGTTTTAAGTTGTACATTTAAAACGAATTCCCTTTGACTGGAGAAAACGTCAGAGGTGGTATCTTTCGCTATTCCAAATTTTGTTGCATGAAGGGGAGTGCTAAAGTCCTTCCAGACCTCAAACTGCACCATCAGTTGTACCATCAGTTTTACCTGTGGAGTTGATGGGACGTATTCGTGGATTTGGTGTGATTGGATGTTTGGCTGTGACGTGATATTCAGACTTACACACTGAACACTTTACAGATTCCTTACAGCCCTTGACAAAAGGGAAAGTTGTAGCACATTTGAAACAAATTCCATTTGAGAAATATTTTTCTTTTGGCGGGTTGGGTTAGGGTTAGGGTAATGGACACATTTTGGAGAAGTCCACATTTGTTGTTTTGTTAGAATGCGTTGAAGAGATGTCTGTTTTCTGTATGCAGATGATTCTTTCATTGTCGTTCTTCTTAAACATTGTCTGGTTTTGGTAAAGGATGCTAAAGTGTACATATGCAGCATGGAATGTCCTAAAGAAAGCCCATCAAGCTCAACAGCCGCGCACTTTGCTACAATCTCAGGTGCTGGGACCAACATATTTCTTCTAACACATTACTACAGGTATTGTTATCAAGGAGTAGGTTTGGGAAAGGAGGAGAATCATGACATATCTTGTGGGCTACTAATTTCATTTGAGTGGACACATTTTCTGCCTATTTTCAGGAACTGAATATGGTGCATTTTGACACCCATGTGCGCACAATGGATGGTTTAATGCTTTTGCCTCAAAGGATTGGGACGCTATCCTCAAGGCTTCAAGCGCATAACAATCTATGCCATTGGCAGTCAGGATGGTAGACAGTTCTACTATTGCCAAAATCCCATCTGCCACCAGATCAGTGCGGTGATTGCAGTTTCTGTTACTGCCTATTTCCAGGAACCGAATATGGTGCATTTTGACACCCGTGTGCGCACGATGTATGCAACGTTTTAGGCTTTTGCCTCAATGGATTTGGACGCGATCCTCAAGGCTTCAAGCGCATAACAATCTTTGCCATTGGCTGTCAGGATGGTAGACAGTTCTACTATTGCCAAAATTCCATCTGCGACCAGATCAGTGGGGTGACTGCAGTTTCTGGTTTCAACCCACATCACTTTAGGAGAGATGATCTCCTGTTTTCTATTTTGCTGTCTCCACAGAACATTAGAGGTGATGTCTTGCACAATACTAAAGTTCAGTGCATGAAAGGGAGTGATAAAGTCCTTCTAGACCTCAAACTGCACCATGGAATCTTCAATGAAAAGCACTTCAGACTTGGCATCCCTGTATTCTGTTAAAATTCCCAGGTGCTGGGAGATCCAGAGTTCACCTCTAAACACATCACAATAGTGTTCTCATCAAGATGCAGAGACACACACGAAAACTGGTGCTGTTCTACTCTTTGTGCGGAAGTGGGTTATTTGTGCTCCAAGTCGCTTTTCATGCTGTTAAATTTGTATAAACTGGTATTAATGTTGGACTCCGCTAGGGCTGCCCTTTGTCACCAATTCTGTTCATCACCTTTAAGGACAGAATATCTAGGCGCAGCCAAGGCGTTGGAGGGCTCCAGTTTGGTGACCTCAGGATCGGATCTCTGCTTTTTGCGGATGATGTGGTCCTGTTGGCTTCATCGGATCGTGATCTCCAGCTCTCGCTGGATCGATTTGCTGCCGAGTGTGAAGCGGCCGGGATGGGAATTAGCGCCTCCAAATCCGAGACCATGGTCCTCGCCCGGAAAAGGGTGGAATGCCCCCTGCGGGTCAGGGACAGGGTCCTGCCCCAAGTGGAGGAGTTTAAGTATCTCGTGGTCTTGTTCACAAGTGGGGGAAGGATGGAGCGGGAGATCGACAGGCGGATCGGTGCGGCATCAGCAATAACTAGGACGCTGCATCGGTCCGTCGTGGTAAAGAGAGAGCTGAGCCGAAAAGCAAAGCTCTCGATTTACAAGTCGATCTATGTTCCTACCCTCGCCTATGGTCACCAGCTGTGGGTGGTGGCCGAAAGAATGAGATCGCAGGTACAAGCGGCCGTAATGAGCTTCCTCCGCAAGGTGGCTGGGCTCTCACTCAGAGATCGAGTGAGGAGCTCTGCCATCTGGGAGGAGCTCGGTGTCGAGCCGCTCCTCCTCCAGGTCGAGAGGAGCCAGATGGGGTGGTTCAGGCATCTGGTCAGGATGCACCTCGAACGCCTTGCGGGCGAGGTGTTTCGGGCACGTTCCACCGGGAGGAGACCAAGGGGCAGACCCCGAACCCGCTGGAGAGACTATGTCTCACAGCTGGCCGGGGAACGACTTGGGATCCTTCCGGGTGAGCTGGAGGATGCAGCCGGGGAGAGAGAGGCCTGGGCTGCCCGTTTGAGGCTGTTGCCCCCGCGACCCGACCCCGGAACAAGCGGAAGATTACGGAACGGTATTAATGTTTAAGCTGGTCCTGTTCTCAATTCACTTAGTAAACTGTTACATGCTCATATCAACTCTTTATAAGACCCCTTTGTTTGTGGACATCTGATTTTATTTTCTTTCACGTTTAGTTATTTCCTTCCATTCGTTTTACTTGTGATACCGCCAGATTGGTACAATTTACCAGCAATGAGCACCAACTCACCATCAATGACTTCAATAACGGTGAGGCCTAATTAGCTTAGCAAATTAAATGTGTTTGATTTCCCCAGAAATTATTTATTGATTAGAGTTTACTCAAAACTTCACGATGCTGAATAGAATAAAAGTATCCAACACAACAAATAATTAGAGAGAAATTAACCAGAGTTATTAAAAAAAGCGGATTGTCAGTTATTGTTTTTTAAATTTCTAAATTTGAGGGCTTTTTTGCAAAGTAACATGCAGTGTTAGAACACAAACACACTTTTATAACACCAATGACAAAGAATAATAATAGTGCAGATAATTTGATTGGAGGTTTTGTGGAGATAATCAGCGGACCAATGCTCAGAAAATGGATCAGTGGAAGTTTGTGTATATGACATTTATCAGGTCATAATTTAAATGTTACTGTTTTTCTCACTGACTTTGGCGTATTTCTCATGACTGTTCACACAGTGAAACTGTTTGCATTGTAATAAAGTAGCTTAACTTGCTGAATAACCTGCATAGTTGCTCAAAATTTACGGTAGGACCCGACCAATTATTTTGGAGATTGGAGTCCAAGAAAGGCCGATTTTTGATTAAGTGGCCAATTTTCACATATTAAAAAAATATGCTTAATTAATTTTCCAAATTAGGTAAATGGGTAGATTCTGATGATTCTTTGCTAAACACTTTTAGCATCTGTAGGTTACTTTTATTCATTCCAGAGGCTTCCACATTTCGTCAGGATTCCAAGTGTTCCCGCTCTAAGTGAATTACGATTTGCTCATTACAAACACTGTGGTGTATAATTGTTTGGATCGGACTTTCAGGAACAAAGACATTTCACTTGCTTTTGCTGCTGCTCTAAGCGTAACCATGGGAAACAAAAAGACGCGGCATGCATTCATAAACAGATCAGCTTCTCTTGATGCACTGAAACAAATCCAGTGTTTTAGGTGCACAGGCTCTTTTGTCTTCAGAATGCAGGTTTTATAGATTTTAGGGATACTATTATTCACCTATCCAGCTTTTTATTAGAGCTTGGACAACAAAGTCCCTTTCCTGGTTTCTGCTGAATCACTTTATACTCAATCTTAATTGTTTTACATCTACAAGCTTTAAACGACTATTACTAAAGTAATTTTGTTTCTTTGATACCCAACATTTTTAGAATGTAATTCTGGGTGTATTTTCTCACATTAAAAAATGATTATCATTATTTTGAGGTAACATTAACAAATGTTTCTGGCATGAAAGCTCGATCAGTTGGGGGTCAGTGCTCCGGTGGAACAAGTCTCGTAATGCTGTCGAGCGATACAAACACGTTTAAACAACAGAATATAATCCAGCAAAATTTTGTGTGTCTGATTGAAAAACTGGCAAGTTAGAATTAATAGGGAAAAAAAAATACTTTTTACAATAAAAAAATGAAAGAAAAGATGTCCCTGAGCTGCAAAATTTTCCATTTTATAATGTCAGCAGCAGGAAAAAAAAAAGTTTCTCGATGAGACAAAATTTTAAATCTGGTCCAATTTAATGCAACCAAAGTGGAGAAAAATACTATGTCGGAAAATAATGTCACAGTAAAGTCATTTTAAACGATTTAAAAAAAGACTTCAAAACAAACTGCGTTTTATCAATTGGTAAAAGACACTTTTTGGTTTTAAAAGATGGCAGAAACAACACCATGTTAAAGGATTGATTTTATGGTCAAATGCTGGCAAATGATGGTCTGAAAAATGTACTAAAAATGAGTAAGATTAAGCAATTTGTTGTTACATCTGAGTGTCACAATTTTATGCTAACAGTAGAAATTGAACCTGAATTTTCTTACTTTCCATTCCTGAGTTTTACCAACTGAATGATGAAGTCTTGTCTCCAATTACAGGCACTATCTGGTCACATGCATTACAGGCTGCAAGTCAGACATCGCATGGTACAAATGCTGCACAGAACACAAATAGGTAAAACAGAACCATCTATGAAATTAAAACTGTAACTAAAAATTTTGACAATATAGGTAGGTCTTTGTGACAAATTGATCCAGAACTTTTTTGAGGAGGAAATTGTGAAACAAAGTTTTGCAAGAAAAAACCGTATTAAAAAAAAAAACAAAAAACGTGTGAAAAATGACAGTAATTTAAGAATTGCGTAATAATCACCGTTTGGGAACTGATTTATTTTACTGCGTCTTATCGTAAAATCTATTGACATTTTTTGACAACGTAAACTTTATAAAACAAATCATCAGTCCACATCATGCTGATGGCCAGAGATTTACTTGGGAAAAGTTAAAAAAATAAAAACTGTAATGTTGTTTTAGAAAATGTAACATTTCACAATTCCTTCATCATTTACGAAGCATATCAAAAAAGTCAAGAATAGATGTGTTATTTCAGAAAACATTGAATCTTCACAAAAAGCCCTCAGTGCAACTTGTTCAAAATAAAATAGGGAATAACATACAAACCTGCAGCAGGTACGAGTTGGAACACAGCAGTCTGAAAGAGAAACGAGTCCCATAAAATAAAAACATTTTCAAAAATACCATCTGAAGTCCCATATTGTTCCAAACCAGCAGAACTCATTAACATGAGTACAAATTAAATAAAGGCTGAAAGGCCTACAGTGGGAGAAATAAAATACTCAATTTATATGCAAATCTTAACCTTTTACAGACAAGAGGCAAAAATAAACCTTTTTCCCACAAATATTTTGCACATTACACATAATGATGTGTGCAGGGTTGGGCTTACCGATTGGTGAAGCTTCAGCATTCGCTCATTAAGGCTTCCTAAAAATGTCACCCACTCCGGTTTCCAACCCAAAGTAACCTTTTCCAAATAATTTAACAATATTTATGACTTGGCCCAAACGAAAAACTTCTCTCTTTATTTTTTTGTGATACCCACTAAAGTTATTAGGAGCAGAACATTTTAATAAGTAAAACTCTACAAGGTCAACGTTCAAATGGAGGTTTAAATTTATCTGAATACGTTTAGCAGCATAAATGAGACACTTTAAAATCTTCAAAGCCACCAGTGGAAGAATTTTGCTTAGTATCAAATTTGCTAATTTTCTTTTTTTTGTTTTAGACTCTTGTTTGCTAGATTAGTTTGTTTTTTTGGTTGATTAATGATTAGTTTTTATTCTTTCTCCCTTTAATTTTATTTTCTTCACATTTGTTCTTCAAACTAATTTAAGGAGCTTGAACACTTTTCAAAAGCATTACATAGGAAAACACTGAAAAACATTCTTTCAAAGGTACTTGTATTCTTGTTTACTCAGGATGTCTGTCATGATCACCTCCCCTGCTACCAAAGGGAGCCTTGGACCTTCCCTCATCACCCTGATTAGGGACACTTGAGGATGATTAGTCTGATGACACACACCTATGAATTCTGGTGCCTATTTAAAAGGCAATCGCTTCAGACATATTTGTCGGGTCATTGTCACTACCACCATCACCGGGTCTTACCAAATTTTTCATTGAAGGTCGGGGTTTGAGTTCTGGGTGATGACGAGGTTTGGAACACTGGCCTGTCTGTGGAGTTTCCATGTTCTCTGGGTACTCTGGTTTCCTCCCTCCCTTTGTAGCTTGGTTGATTGGCTACAAGATTTACCCTAGGAATGAGTGAGTGTGTATGTGTGGTCCTGCGACAGACTGGCGACATTTTGGGGGTGTATCCTGCTCCTTGCCCTGAATAAGTTGGAGTAGGCTCCCTAGCCCTGCAATTCAAGGGCTCTTCAATAGATGGCGCTTTTAAGAAATCAGTCAACCAATCAGGGCTCCTGTACAAAACCGGGTGAGAGTGGCCATGCTGTTTGTTCCACCACCCGCCGCGACCCCGTTAGGGACAAAACGAAACACTTTGCCTGCAGCTCTAAGAAAATACATTTTTCACATAATAAAGAAGTGAACCTGTTTGTTTTTATGTAATGTGCTGAGAAACAAACCCAATTTTTATGCAGACAGAGATGAACTGTGTCTTTTTACCTGAATGATTAAAATATTGATGTTTACAAGTGAAGATTAATTCCAGAACATGGTGTGGCATTGTTGCTAATAATATTTCATCACTGATCCGAAGATTATTTTAGATGAAAATAGATTTTTTTACGTCAATAAATATGCTCTTAACACTCTAATGCAACTAAAATGATTAAATACGTATGCACATAATTGGATTTTTTAATATAAAAAATTATGAACAAAATACTTTCTGATACAACAACATTGTTTGGAGATTATCAATGAAAAAAATAGTTTAGGGTTTAATTTTTGTTTTTCTTTCGTTGCTATGTTTTAATAATTCAACAAACTTGGGAATTTTTTTTTCTGCAATCTATAAAATGTTACATTTTTTTTTTTTTACGTCAGCACAGTGAGAAAACAAACTACAGCGAGCTATAAGAAGCCATGCTGGGCTGCTGGCCGGCATGTGTTTGTTTCTATTGCTCAGTGAATGTAACAGGCTGTTATGGTTGGTGTTAAAAGAAGTGCACAGAGCATGACAGCACTGCTGCTGTGTTAGCAGATCCAACTCCTACTGATTCTCAACTGAACTGATCTGATCCACTACAAATGCTCTAAACCAGACACAAGACACATGAACCCGATCTGGCAACTGTTTTTTTTTTAAATAAAGAAAACAGCCTAAGTACTTAAAAAAAAAAAAAAAAAAACTTCTGACATGGTTCTTTTGATGACTTAAGTATTGTCAAGATTTGCATTGATAAAAATGGACATAAGTGCTGGTATGAACAATGTGAGTAAAGGAGTCTCATGCATCCCACATGATGGTAACAAGATGATGAGTCCAAGCTAGAAACTTAGGAATTTTGAAGACCGCAAAGAGCTCCTTCTGCGGGCTGCAGATGTGTTGAAAAAAAGAAAAAAAAAAAAAGACTTCTACACCTCTAATTTCAACTTATTAAAAGAAAGGGATGGAAACCAATTATTTGTCCTCCCTCACGCTTCTTTTTGGGCAGCTTTTTTTTTGTTTTATTATTTTAGAAATGATGATGCTGATTTGTGACCATTTTAAAATCAATGTTAAGTGTCAAAAACAAAAAAAAAAATCAGTCAGTCACCTTCTTAACCATCTGTCACTTACGGGATTGCAGGGGGTGCCGGAGCCCATCCCTTGGCTCATTCAAGGCGAGGGGCAGGGTACACCCCAAACAGGTCGCCAGCCTGTTGCGGGGCCACACACATACAATCATAAACTCATTCCTAGGGGCAATCATGTAGCGGCCAATCAACCTATCATGTATGGAGTTTTTTTGGAGCGTGGGAGGGGGCCGGAGTACCCGGTGACAACCCAAGCACACACGGGGAGAACATGCAAACTCCACACAGAAAGGTCAGTGTTTCCATCCTCATGCCCACCCAAGACTTGAACCCACGACCTTCTTGCTGTGAGGCTACTGTGTTACCCAATGCCACCGTACACCTTACAAAAGAAAATATCCTGCTCTATTCGTAGAAATTGTAATGAAATGTTTGTGTTTCAAAGTGCAGAAACACCACACTTTGCTGTTTTGTCATAACGTTTTTTATCGATTGTCTTCCGCTTATCCAGGGCCGGGTCGTAGGGGCAACAGCCTCAGGTGGGAAGCCTAGGCTTCTCTCATCCTCCAGCTCACCTGGGAGGATCCCGAGGTGTTCTCCAGCCAGTTGCGGGACATACGTAGTCTCTCCAACGGTTCCGGAATATGGCTCTGGGTTTCCTCCCGGTGGGACGTGCCCAAAACACCTCACCAACAAGGCGTTCGGGAGGCATCTAAACCAGATGTCCGAACCACCCCATCTGGCTTTTCTTGAACCAGACGAGCAACAGCTATACTCCAAGCACCTCGCGGATAGCAGAGCTCCTCACTCTATCTCAGCGTGAAAGTCCAGCCACCCTGCGGAGGAAGTTTATTTCGCCCACTCGCAAAATCTCGTTCTTTCAGTAACCACCAGTGGTGACAATGGGTAAGGTTCATATTCATCAATATGAATAATTAAAAAAGGATCAGGTTGCAGGGTCTTGCGAATAGGTAAACTCTGTGATGTATCTTTTATGTGATTTTATAGCACAACCAATAATATTGTCTCAACTGGATTTGTTCCCCTGACCCATCAGTGTTCCTGTTTTGTCGACAGATATTTAACATTCAATATTCTATGGTGACTGAGGCATTAACATAAGGCTAAGTCTGAGTAATATTTTGTGATGGTTACACAACTCAGTCTGCCTGTTAGTCATAAAAAATGAAAACTGAAACAGGGCAAATTTGTGCTTTTTTTTTTCAGACTTATTTAAAAATAAAATGTTCCCACTGTAGTGGGATTTAGTCTGCTCCTCTTCTGACTAACCACCTCTCCAGCTTTGAAGACGAATCGCTCACAAGGCACCAATGATGCCGGCATATGTAAATAATATTTTGCCAGCCTTCCTCTCCATACAACTCGTACACACACCAACGGTTCTAGGACATTTCAGCCTCGGAGATTTCAGCCACGGACATTTGAGCCAAAAAACTGCAACCTAGGATATTTGAGCCATGTGCGCCCCCGAATTTAGGACATTTCAGCCTCGGACATATGGGCCAAAAACCTATTATATGTAGAAAATTGTGATATTTTATGTAAAAATTTTATCATAAATAAACAGTTGCACTACAGAAAATAATTGGTTTTAGTCAATTTTATCCCATGGCTCAAATAAAATATTCTGATATTTTTTTAAAAATTTGATATTTTTAAAAAAATTTGATATTTTATGTAAAAATTCTGATATTTTATGTAAAAATTCTGATATTTTATGTAAAAATAAAATAAGAATTTGTGTAAAAATTCTGATATTTTTTGTAAAAATTTTATCGTAAATAAACAGTTGCATTACAGAAAATAATTGGTTTTAGTCATTTTTATTCCATGGCTTAAATAAAAAATTCTGATATTTTTTAAAAAATGTGATATTTTTAAAAAAAATTGATATTTTATGTAAAAATTTGATATTTTATGTAAAAATTTGATATTTTATGTAAATTTTTTTATTGTAAATAAACACTAAAAATTTTTATTGTAAATAAACAGTTGCACTACAGAAAATAATTGCTTTTAGTCTTAAAAATTTTTATCGTGCAAAAATTTTTATCGTGCTTTTAGTCATTTAAAAATTTTTTTATCGTAAATAAACAGTTGCGCCCCGGTTGCAGTTCTTCAAATGTCCGTGGCTGAAATCTCCGAGTCACCGTGGCCCAACTATCCTAGGTTGCAGTTTTTTGGCTCAAATATCCGTAGCTGAAATATCCGTTCACCCACACCAACACACACTTCACCTTTCACTTTCTTATACGATCCACGCACAAACTCTTTCAACATCTCAATCACATTTTTTTTTGTGTGATTAAATTTACAAATGAACAGAAATCTGAGGCTGTATGAGTGTACGGATACACAATACTTGATTGTATTGGGTGTGTGGGTGGTTTGAATGTGTGACTGTGATTATTAATAAAGGCCTAACAAAATACATGTGATCTAAATAAGTTCAAATATCGCGAGGACTTTCCCATAGATCGCAAAACTGTGATAATGCAAACTCACTGAAAACAACTTCCTGAGTGATTGAAACTCTTAAATCTTCTGACTGACTGCCTGTCCCTCCGAACATTGCGCAGACTGTTTGACACCTGATGTCACGTGTCGGGAGGTCGGGAGGTTTTTTCGGGTCTTTTTAGACAAATTGTCCGAGCTACATTTTATAAACCTTCAATTTAAAAAAACATGTGAAATGATATTGAAAATATAAAAACTATCATACTCTTAAATAAAATAGAAATACATAATTTTCCTCTTTTTTTTAACGTGCGTTCTATTATTCTTATCTCTTTGCACTTCTTCCTGTGGTTAGTGTCCAATAGGACAATGTGGTCCATGCTCCCTCCTGCAGAATCTTTTTTTTTTTTCCAGTTAGACTGACTTTGTAATCTAAAGCCTCTCTACAGGCTTGCATGCCCTAATGGATGTCCCATGGTGTTTAACAAGCACAGAAAGAAGCGTAGAAGGAAGGAATGTAGGAACAGAAAGCCTTTCCTTCTTGAAGAAAAAACCCAGGCACATATTCAGCTGCGCCGCTTGATGCCTCTTTGTATTTGAGGCCATTGTTCTTGACGTTTTACCACAATTCCTACAGTAACCTTAAAAGTGAATAAAATACAATGCTTCCTGATGAAAACCAGCTTCAAAGTCCCAGTTTTTTATGGTTCAAACTTTGTTTCTCACAGTTCACATTTTTTCTGCAGTTGACATGTTACTTTGGTTGAAAACTTCTCTTTTTTAAACATAATTTATGCTTCTTTTGTTCTCTTCAAGTGTTTGTCGGAGATTTTGATGATTTTAATAAAACTTAAGTGTCATATTTAACTGGACAATTGTCCAAAGTGTTTAAAGAAAACTGCAATAACATATTTTTTTCTGCTTGTGTGTGAATCAAACTGTCTCCAAGCTGAACGAGAATGAACATAAAAAATTAAGAAAAGAATATCCGCAATTGAAAGACTAGAAACTCTAAGCAAGCTGGGACTCAACTTGTGATTGCACCAGCAACTCTGTCATTTGTTCATTCCAGGGTTAATTTTCTTGTAATAGCATGTAGATACTGACACCACATTAGAATGTGTCTTGGCCTGTACCCAAGCTGAACTTTAGGTTAGAGACGATAGAGACTTAATACTGCAAAATCAATCTGCTGGAGGAGGTTGAGAGATATGTAATCTTTAAATCCAGGGGGTTTTCCAAGGTTTTTCCCATTTTGATTAACATATAAAAGCTCTGCATGATTAATTACCTTTAATGTTTTTATGAAGATAGACATTTTGGTCCCAAAGGGGGTTGGCGTAGTGGGGGAGTTACTGTCTTTTGACGGGGAGAACCTGATTCGATTCCTGCTGAGCCCAAGACGTCCTTTGGACAACTGGAATACTAACTTATAACGAAAAAAAAAAAAAAAGAAGATAGACATTTTATTTTTACCCACTTTCAAATTTCATTTCAGATTGCTTAAAATTATTTTAAGTAATTGTAATTGTGATAAAAAGCTGATTATTTACTTTTTTAACACAAAGGTTTTAATGTGCATTGTGTTGCAGAGAGGTGAGGTGGAATTCAAGGGCGGAACACAGGATGAAAAGGAGAAACAAAATTTATTTCTAATCAGATAAAAACAGATTCTTCGAGGCAGGCGGGTAATCCAAGGAAGGCAAGTTTCTCAAACAAAGGAAAACAGAATATAAGACCACAGGCAAGAAAATCAACAAAGATCTACTAAAGACTTCTTGTTACCGCATCGAACTCAACAATATGACACAGGCTGCGTGTGGAGGATGGGTTATGTAGCTTGCTGATTGCTGATCATCTACAGGTGGTGGGCAATTTGCCACGAAGACAGACACCCTTTTAGAAGCAGGGATCACAACATCAATATTTTTGTTAATTTGTAATGCTTTTAAAATTGGCTTGAAACAAATTGGTATCTATATTTTTACACGCCTCGTTATTGTATCATGTCAAACAAAATCAGAGCCTGAATACCCTTTTTTTGTAATATAACAAAATAAAACATTTAAGGACAGAAAAATAAAAGAAATGTATCTTTCCTTTGACTAAAAATAGACTATAATTGTTTATTTAATGTAAAATGAATTTAGTCAGCAGCTCCTATGAAAAATGAACTCTCCTGTATCGCTTTGGGAATGTTAAAAATCCATCTGAAAGCAGAAATTTTCCTGTTAAAGTGAAACTAGGTAACAAACCCTTACATAGCACTTTTGCGGCTTATGCTTCAACCTTTGGCTGTAATATAAAGGCTGCTGATTTGATCTAAATCCACCTTTTTCTTTGCTTTAGTTGCCCATAAAAGCATTCAAACCTCTTTGTTCATGTTGGGATTTTCACAGTAATCCAACATTAAAGGGTATTTTGCTCAACTTTCTAAATCAGCTTTTTGAACAATATGTTGGTAGATAAATAAGACAAGCAAAGAAGTGGATTTAAGGCAGATCATTAACATGTTCAGGCTCTTAGCACAAAACACCAGGGTCCAGATCAAAAGAACTTTAATTTAATGGGACCATTGTGGGGTTGTTTTAAAAACCGTGAGCATCAGGATGCTGAAAAACACATTTGGAGTGAATAGTTTGATGCACTTTGCTGCACTAAAAATACAATGCTTACCTCACCCCTGCTTTGGATTTGTGAGCCTGTACGTTGGGGTTGTGCTAGGGATTGCCAGCTCGAGCCTTGCTGCTCGAGCTGAGCCGAACAGAGTGACACAAAAGTATCGCGAGAATTGCTCCGATTCCATGTGTCGGAATGCCAAACATCGCGCGACCCAAAATCCGAGCTACTGTCACGTGGAGCCAGGTGTCGAAGAGCTCGGAAAGTTTGAATGGGCGGGTCGATCAATCAGTCAGAAGATATAAAAGGGTTTCATTCATTCAGGGAGACGTGGGTTTTGTGAGGAGGAGATTTTCTAGCGATTTTGCGACATCACAGCTTTGGATTCTACTGGGAGGTGGTCAGACACAGTAGGTTTTGTACACAATAAGATCACCTTGTTCTTGTTAGACCTGTTGTAGGTGTCACAAACACACACACATTCAACCAACACCGTCACTCACGCACACACACAGATTTATTAGATTAGTTTTTAGGATTCACCAACACAAATAGTGTTTGGAATTGAGAGGTTGAAAGAGTTTTTGCGTGAATTGTGTGAGAGTGAAAGGTGTGTGTGTGTTTCTGTGTACAAGCTGTATCGAGAGGAAGGGTAAATGGAGGGAGAACCAGTTCTGTTTTAATAGTCACAACCGGGAGCGTCATCTTCAGAGGAGAATGACAATTTGTGGGACCTGCTGGACAGCCGGGTTGGTACGTATTTTCATCTGATCTACGATGTACTCATGTTACATGGTTTTACTAACTTCTAATTTCTTGGTGAAACCTAGAGAAGTCGGTGCGCGATGGCGAACGACACAGTGGAGGTTCAGAGATGCCTATCAGAGGTCTACCTCTCCAAGGGAGAAGACCCGCTTGCATGCTGGGCATCGAGGACAACAGTTTACCCAAACTTGCACAAACTGGTGAAGCATCATCTCCACATGCCAGCGACCCCGGTGCCTCGTGAGCGGGTCTTCTCCAAAGCTGGAGGGGTAGTCTGTCTGAAGAGGAGCAGACTAAAGCCAACCACCGTGGAAAAGATTTTATTTAAAATAAAAATCTATAACAAACATTTTCAATTGTCCTGTTTCAGTTTTTTGAGCTGTTTTAGAGCCGCAGAGACTCGCTTACGTCTTCCCTAAATGTTGCTGCTTGTGTCACAGATTGTTGATTCAAATCTATTTAATTTATACAGTATTTCTCTTACCAAAGCATTACAAAGTGCTTCAGATTAAAATATCAAAACAGACTTTTTCTATACTTTGATTTGGAGAACATCCAATCGGACAAAAGTGAAAATATCACACACTCTCCCAAAACCAAACTATTTTTATAAAATCTTCCACTGCCCGCTGCCACAAAAGCATCTGTTTAATTGTATCGGTGTGTTCATTTTCTCTTCCGTAAGATTCTATCAGCTGGTCCTCTAGTTATTCAAATGACAGTGAGTCAGTGTGTGTTTATTGAACATTTAATTACATTGTCGGTAACAGAGGGAAATTTGATTGTTTAGGTAACTGTTGTTATGGCAACGGATTGACGCAATAATCTCATTTCATGATTAAAAAAACTAGAGTAATTGCCCAACAATAACCCACATTTCATCTACTAGTAAGACAGAATTTAAGGCGCAGATTTTCTTAATTTCTTGGGGTTTTTTTCCATCTACGCATGCGCAGCCTGCAGATGTGCCGACTCCTCGTGTCGACTTTTTGCAGTTGCTCGAAGTTGCTCGATGAGTCGCGAGGCGTCGGATTTCCCATCCCTAGGTTGTGCAGGCACCTGGGGCTTTTTATCTCCCACCCCATGAGCTGAAACTGAAATATAACTTATTTTACAAACTACTCGGTCTGTCATGAGGCGAATTGCAGGTGGAAAGAGGAGGACCCAGTTGCAGACAGAGAACATGATTTATTTTAAGTTGACTGTCCATAATTACTGTGCAAAGAAAAACAAAGTTTCAGGGTCATGGTTAAAGGTTATTGCAAGAATGTGTAGTTGGTCAGGCAACCAGGGAGACCTGGCTGGAAAGGAGTGTATGACCCGACAGGGAAGTCTGGGGATGATTCCCCTTAAATAGATGGCAGTGTGCACATATGTGTGGAATCTGTAATCATCCCCAGGTGACCCCAATCAGCCCGATGAAAAATATCCAGGGCTCCCTCTGGCGGCAGGAGAGGGGATCATGACACAGTCAAAAACACAGTAATCTGTCGAACTCTTCATCTTCTTACTGTCAAGCATCTGTTCTAACCCACTGCACCCCCCTGCACCCTATCTCACTCATACCATGGCCAAAAGAAGAAAATAATAACTTGATTTTAAGTTTTTTTTCTAAAGAAGCAGAATATTTGTTGTGGTTTGTTGCCATGGTGACAGCACATTGCTCAAGGACCCACTGGTGAACACATTCCTCTGGCCGTGGCCATCTGGCTTATAGCTCATTGTTACTTTTTTTTTGGTTTTCTTAATGCTTCAAGAGAAGAAGTTTCTCACTAAAGCTAGGCATACAGTGTGTAATTTTCGGTCCGAATTTGGCACGTTTTCAGGTTTTGCAACAATTTTAAGATTAGGTCGAATTTCATCTTAATTGTACGTTTTTGGTGGCTCTGTGTACAGGAAGTTTCGAGCAGTGATTTGTTTCTCTCGACTTGTAATCGGGCACTCAGATGAGTTTCTTGGATGTCTGAAATTTCGTCTGCAAAGATAGAGCAAATCTGTCCAAACTGTAGCACAAACTACACACAATGTAAACCAACCAGGCTAACTCCAGTTCATAACCGTAGAAATGAGGTCACAGAGAGCTTTCTCTAGGTCACCTCTGATCTGGAATTAAGGGTTTAACCTTGTTGAGGAAATAAAACAGAGAGAAGCTCACCCCATCACCAAGGGTCTGTTTGTCAAACTTTAGATTGCTGACTAGAGTGAATTCAATAATAAGAAATGCACAATCTTCACTTTTCTCAAAAGCACTCTGCAAACTTCCACTCTATCAAGCATCTAGGGTTTTTTATTATTAATTTTCTGGTTTAAGACAAATTGTTTTTATTTAAAGAGACGTTACCAGTTTTTTCATCTATGTCTTTTCATTTTCAGCTTGACCCTATGGCCCAAATATTGTGTCATAAAACTAAAACTCAAACAGAGCAAAATCCTTCTCCCACTTTTGTCTCATGCTTTTTATGATATGATGTGACACCTCTATTTGAGCAACCGGAGACCTAAAAACAGCCATGAGAGTAGACGGGTCATCTACGTGCATGTGCCAGCTCACTACAGAACATAGGATGACCCATTTTTCTGTCCAAGTTATGTCTGATTGCTGCTCTGTCGCAAAGTCTTGATTAAGTGTTGGCAGCCACCTCGCAGTTTTTCAAGAGTGGTGGGAAAAGTGAAGATGAGCATTAGACTTTCAAATGAGCCAGGCAGAGCTAAACTTGGAAGCAACGAACAGAGGAACTATTGTCGAACACTGAAAACAGGAAAGATGGGGAGGTTGAAAGGAGCCACATAAACAAAGCACAATGATATGAGACGAGACGACATCCTCGACTGACAACCGAGTAACTGAGTCGAGAAACTTATTGTGAGCAAACAGGGGAGGTAAAGTCTTGCTCTGCAAAGGGAAGTTATTGCAGGAGAAGAGATGAGGATGATAAATCTGTTTTAATCTAAACCGTGTCATTCAGTCGTCTCTGCTATTCGTCTTCACTGTGGGGTGGAGGAGTTCATTATTGCACATACAAGGTGTTGGCGTTCGGTATGTAGAAACCAGAATCTCAGTTGTGGTAAACATCTGCTCAGAAAATTTGAACCTAGTGATAAACAAGCTTTCACACGTGGGAGAGTTAAAACCTACTGGGTGAGTTCAATCTAAGATGTTTCCAGACTTGGAGAGAAAAGCTGTAATTAAATATCATTTGAAACCTGAAGAGGTCAAGAGCCCACTGTTCTCGTTTTACTCTTTTTTTAACAGAAATGTCAAGCCTCTAAAAAAACAAAAGAGGATGCATTTTTAATGTTCTTTTCATTTCAAGCACTTTGTTTTTCAAAGTATGAAAATGTGTCAAAAGGTCTCAGATTATCACCTTTTACATGAGCAAGCTCTCAATACGAGAGAATACTTTGTGTTTTAAGTACCTTTATTTCTTTTGGTTCTACTGTTCCAGGTCAAATAAGTAAGACAAACAAAATCAAGCATTCAAAAAAAGAAAAAAATGACCAGATGAATATTAATTTGGCCACAACCGTTTGTATCTTTGCTAACTGCATAGTAATATTAGGGTGTATAAATAAAATTGAAGAAATAAATACATGACCAGAGTAGTACTTACGAGGTCTTCTACTTAGTTACAGTTCAAGAGGGCCAATGTCTGACAGTACACCAATTTAGATGAGAGTCTTGGGTATTTTCTCATATGGGACAGTAAACACACTTTGACTTTGGAGGTTGGAATACATTAAATGTCTACCGGTTAACACCAGAGGGAGCCCAGGACTTTCCCTCATTTCCCTGCTCCGGGACACCTGATGGTGATTGACCTGCTGCCTATTCTGCATTCTGCCTTCCCTTCATTGTCGGGTCATCCCTCCAGCCAAATCTTCCTGGCTGCCCGACCAAGAGATCATTTTACATCATGACCAAGAGACATTCCTTATTCTAATCATGGGCCTTGTTTTACAGCTTTACTGGACTCCTTACTTAAATAAATAAATGTTTGTCGTCCTGCTCTTGGGTCCTCCTTCAGCACCCACATCTTGATATTAAGAGATCAAGCTGTACTGGTTATTGTGCAGCTAGGTCTCCAGGAGCTCTTTGAGCTGATTGGTTAGAATATTCAAAGCTATAAGAAGAAACCAAAATGAAAACTCTGTTTTATAAATACTCCAACTACTCCAAAAAGTTTTCCACAAAACTGAGTAACCAGGCATTGACTCACATACGTGAACATGAAAAAGTGACAGGAAGGAGATTAAGTTCTCCTGGACCACAAATATACTCAGTGACGAAATGGGGTGCCTGTATTATGTTTTTAAGAAGTAATATACTTTAAACTTTTGCAGTTTCAGGAAAATGGAGAGCATCTTGAGCTTGTCACATGGTGGACGTTCATATTTTTAACTTCTCTGATAACAGATTTGGGGTAGTTTGTTGTTCTGTCCACGATAACCTTTCAAATGGAAGACATTGATATTTTGGAGAGAATGTTGCTGCTCTTTATCTTTGAATATGTTTTGAGAATATTTATACTCTATTTTGACTTGTTTATTCATCAGTGCAAGTGAAAATGAAAAGAAACCACTTAGCTAAGCTGCCAATCCTTCCCAGAGAGTCTGAAGAAGTTCAGCTCAAGTTCAGACCACACAATGCTCAGAGAATTCACAACATAGCCAAGAGTTACATTTGCAACTACAGATCTCAGCAGGCCTGTGAAATAATAAACCTCATGGCAGCTTGCCATTAGAAAGAATGACAAGTATTGGTTGTAGGAAAGTTTCTTTTAGAATAAAAACATGGTTGTCCAGCTTGGGTTTGCAAAGCTACAACTCTGTAACCACAAGAATACACAATGTGTTTTAGACATGGAGACCAAAGTGGAAAAGTGTGGTCAGAATGCATAAAAGTAAAAACCTTATACCAGCTGTCTTGTACAGCAGGAGAGAATACAAAAAATTCTTGAAGTGTGGGTTGGCAATGCAGGAACACTGATGGGATTTTTTTTCTGCACATTAAAATGCTAGAGTCATAAAAATTGGTTTGAAACCAATTTCAAATATAAGAAACTTAAATCCTACTTGAAGTTTAAAACTTGTTAGTATAGTGATTTTACATAACTCCATGAAGACAATCAGAGAGGCATGTTTCGGCCAAATACATGCATCACTCTGGTGGCAACTGAATGAGTCGTGGTCATTTTTGGTCAATTTCGACACCATTTCATAAGTGGAATAAACAGCAATGACCCAACGAGAAAATCAATCTCCAAAAAGTCAAAAGAAACTTTAACTGTAGTGTGACAAAGGCCAGAATAGAGCTCGTTCCAAAAAATCGGAAGGGGGCAGTGGATTCATCTATTGCCTCTCTGTCCAATACAACAACTAAATATATCCCCATGATATAATGTGCCATTGAAAAAATAACTTTCATTCTTTCTTTTCTAATCTGACAATATGACAGGCGTTGCAAGCTTTGTGCTGCTCTTTTCATCACTTTCATGGCCGTGCGTCCACAAATTATGACTGTATGAACTGATGAGTCATGGAGAAGTGTTCAGTGCTTGAATAGCTGGCGGTCATTTTTCTAACAAACGCAGGAAGTGGTTGATGCAGCACAATTACTCTTTTATACTTTACAACTAAGCGTATTAGGCAGAAAAATACACCCTGATTTATAATACTTTGTGTCTAATGATAGGTAATTAGTATAATACAAACAAAATTACATCCTGCAAAGGTTTGTAGTATATGAGTAACCGACAAAAATCGTTCCATTCCGTCATCTTCCGCTTGTTCCAGGTTGCGTGGGCAACAGCCTCAAGCGGGCAGCCCTGGCCTTTCTCTCCCCGGCTGCATCCTCTAGCTCACCTGGAAGGATCCCAAGTCGTTTCCTGGCCAGCTGTGAGACACAGTCTCACAGCTGGGCCGGGGTCTGCCCCTTGGTCTCCTCCCGGTGGGACATGCCCGAAACACCCCGCCCGCGAGGCGTTCGGGGGACATCCTGACCAGATGCCCGAACCACCCCATCTGGCTCCTCTCGACCTGGAGGAAGAGCGGCTCCACACCGAGCTCCTCCCGGATGGCAGAGCTCCTCCCCCGATCTCTCAGTGAGAGCCCAGCCACCCTGCGGAGGAAGCTCATTTCGGCCGCTTGTATCCGCAATCTCATTCTTTCGGTCACCACCTACAGCTGGTGACCATAGGTGAGGGTTGGAATGTAGATCGACTTGTAAATCGAGAGCTTTGCTTTTCGGCTCAGCTCTCTCTTTACCATGACGGACCGACGCAGCGTCCTAGTTATTGCCGACGCCGCACCGATCCGCCTGTCGATCTCCCGGTCCATCCTTCCCCCACTCGTGAACAAGACCCCGAGATACTTAAACGACAAAAATCGCTTGATTTTAAATCTTGAACTCGATGGATATCAAAATAATATATATAAAAAATTAACCAACGTGATGTCAATTGCAAAAATTTGTGAGTTGCAATTTTTAGAATGTAATTAATTTAATAATTTTATTTATTTTATTATCCTTTGTGGGGAAATTATTTTTGCTGCATTGCACAGGCAGCTATCATGGTTCCAATGGTGGGAGTAACTGGGGGCCAGGTGTCTTCTCCAGGGACGTTTAGCCTGGGCATTCTACCACTGAGCTAACTATATAATTCTTAGCTCTGACATAGTTCTGACTTGTTTTGTACATTTAATGCATCTGAATGTTCGTTTTAAACAAAAACAGCAGCTTTTTCTCAAATATCTTGAAATAAGAGGAACACTTCTGAATAAAAATAGACTCTTCATCAGAAAAGACATCCTGTTGAAATAAAGCTTTTTTGCCTTATGTCTAAAGCTGACACTCATCGCTTCTCCTGCCAGATAAGCTCATAACTATGAGTCAATACACCGGCTCATACTGTCAGATGAACTCAACTGAAGTGATTTTTAGCAAGTAAACACCTTGAAGAGGGAAATGACCAAAAAATAGAGAGTATGCTAAAACATCCACCAGAAAGAAAAGAGGCCAATTTTCTCCAGGAGATTTTAGCGGCACTGTCAAGTGTCAAGTGCAGAGATGAAATGAAAACTCAGCCTCTCTGATAGGAATGTAAGATGTGAGAATAAAAAACAAGGGAAGTGCAGCTACGCTTTTGAAAATAAGTAGAAGTCTGAGCAAAACAGATAAAAATAGAATGTGAAAATGTTTAGTTTGACTTCATCTAATAAAGGAATGAATCTTTACATTATTGTAACTGTTTAATTGAGAAGTATTTAGATTTACCTACACCAGGGACACTCTTCTTCTTTCTGCATTTCCCTTCAGGGGTCGCCACAGCAAGTCAGTTTCTTCCATCTAACCCTATCTGCTGCATCCTCTTCGGTCACACTAACTATCTTCATGTCTTCCTTCACTGTATCCATGAACCTCCTCTTTGGTCTTCCTCTAGTCCTCTTTCCTGGTGATTCAAAATACAGCATCCTTCTTCCGATGTTCTCTCTCCTCTGCACATGTCCAAACCATGTCAGTCTGGTCTCTCTGACTCTAAGTGAGCGGACACTACTGAGGGAAAGTCAGTTGGGTTTTAACTTGGCTTGTATAAAATTTTTGCAGAACTCTTACGAACTAATAATTTGGCCCCTTTTAACAGGGTACTTCAAAAAGTTATCCGCTCATAAATGTTCATTAGGTTGTAAACAATTTGAGTTTTTTTGTCTTTTTTTCTCCCAGACATTTTAAATCTATATTTATTCCAAGTCTTTTTATCTCATCTATTACTGCCCTATTTTTAAATTATAATGTACTTAAGTTTTTAAGCTACTGTAAATTACCTGAATAAAAGTTTAAGATGAAAAATTGACTTTGTTTAATAGAACACTATGATATAACTCCAGGGAGAACGGCTAGTAAGAACGAGGAAGGAAAAATGTTTACATTGTGTGAAACTTTAGTTATATTTCAGTAAATTAATTATTTCATTATCCATACAACTGGCAGGTTTTTGTGTCCTAAATTATAAAATGTAGTCATTAATTTGAATTTTGTCATATTTGTTGTTTATTCAAACAACCATTTGGGTCACTTTGATAGAAAAATACATTTGTAATTGTCAACTAGAACACAATTTATATTTTGAAAAATGCATCGCAACTCATACGTATAGCTATAAAAAAAAACTCAAAAGACTGCTAGAAAATGGAAAAATTTAAAAGTGAGGTTATGAGGATAAGGTGTTCACTTGGGATCAAATTTTAGAGGTGAAGCTTGTGCTTTCTCATGTTGGACAGATAGATGCAAATAGTAAGGCTTTCACATTTCCCGGTCTGTGATAAAGCTTTACCACTTGTTAAGATAACCTAACTATTGAGTAATTAATGTTTTAGTGCTATTTAATTATGTCATTTTCACATTTCCGGTGACCATTTGCAAACATTTGTGTGACAATAGTGTTCAAAAGTGAGCATTCCAGTCATCTGATTAAAAACTGTCCATGACCCTAGTATGGATAATAATAATAATGCATTGAACTTATACAGCGGCACGGTGGCGCAGTTGCTAGCACAGTGGCCTCACAGCAAGAAGGTCGTGGGTTCAAGTCCTGGGTGGGGACGAGGCTTGGAACACTATCCTTTCTGTGTGGAGTTTGCATGTTCTCCCCGTGTTTGCGTGGGTTTCCTCCCACCCTCCAAAAAGATGAATGCTAGGTTGATTGGCCGGTGCCAAATTTCCCCTAGGGATGGTTGTGTGTGTGTGTGTGGCCCCGCGACAGACTGGCGACCTGTTTGGGGTGTACCCTGCCCTTCACCTTAAATTAGCCGGGATGGGCTCCGGCAACCCCGAAAGGGATAGATGGATAAGAAGATGACTGATGATGACTGAACTTCTACAGCGCTTTTCTGGACACTCGAACACGATTCACACATGCAATATTCATTCACTCCATACTAGGTACAAGGCGCATACAATTATTATCAGGAGCAATTGGTGGTTCGGTGTCTTACCCATGGACAACTCGGCATGCACTTTAGGTGGTCACCCTACCCACCAAGCCATACTTTCTCTATTTTCGGTTCAGAAGACGAAACGATTAGAAACTGGATATTTTGTACTAAAACGAAACATTTGAGACAGTACAAAAAAGCTCTCCTTTGTAATAGAATAAAACAACAAATTATAGAGAGTGTTGTCGGAAATCACCCAGCATCTGTCATACAGCCTTGCCTTCCCATCCAAAGATCCAAAATCATTCACACCTACCATCTTGTGAAACACAGTAGAAGACAGTCGGACATTAAACAACTCATCGGTGACACTCAGGTGGCTTTGACTCACTGTGAAAACCTTCAAATGTGAATTGCCAAAAACCTCATAAGCCTGTATGTCCTCAGTTGTTCAGATCATACAAATCCATGACAAAAGAAAAAGCCCAACGAAAATCTTCACTGCTCTCCTTCTTCAAGAAACTAGTATATCTCTTTGCATATACTAGTTTGCAAAGAGATATACTAGTTGGAAAGTAACTACTTTCCAGCACACATCGATATTGTCCCCAAAAAGTATGGAAACATATAATTGCTTCAAAATCTTTTGCAGTTGCTTCTTGTATGTTTTGGAATGTTCTGAAAATGTAACTGAGACTTACATTTCAAGTAAAGAACTACATACCTGGAGTCTGCCTCTTATAAAGTTAAAACTGAAAGAAAGTAAAAAGGAACTTTAAAACATGAATAACGAAGTCTCATTATTCAAAGGACCTTCCTCGTTAATTTTGTAGAGGATATCGCAGTTCCTTGGGACTCAAAAATATCACCCAGGTTAGGTTAGGTTCTGGTATGTTTAATTGAAAAAGCCAGACTAATTTATAGGTAGTGTGCTCCACGTGACTTGATTGAACAAGTCATGAGACACTTTTTACAAAGGAAACAGGTCAATGAAGCATTGTGATTGCTATTATCACAACATGAGGCGATATCCGCAGCGGTCAATTATTTTGTCTACAAACATGCAAGATGCAACCAACCCTATGGCCAGAAAGTTGTTTAAAAAATGTCAGATTCTAAACCATCACTCACATAGCACTACCAGAACACTATCCCATCACCCTTAAACACTTCTCCTTCACTTTGACATTCAATTAGAAGAAATCTAGAGAGGGCTCATCCACTCGAGTGAAGAAAGACAGAGTTTAACCTACAATTGGCCAGCAATGCACTTCACTCCAACATCACTCTCTACAGACAAGAGAAATTACAGGCAGTGAAGAACAAGTCTATCATTCAACTCTTTCCTATAACTCTCTGAGACTTAATTCTACACTTACAGAGTGATGTGTATGGGGTAAAGGAAGTCTAATAAAAATGGAAGACGTTGAGAAATAAATGTGGATGTTTTCTGAAAAAATGGTTGCACCATCGTCAACAATAAAAGTGGCATCTACAGACGTTGTCCCTGGCACACTAAACTAAAAAGTTTTTTTCTCCCAAAGTGGGAGTTCTGCTGTGCAATTCTTCTTCTTTCGGCATTTCCCTTCAGGGGTCGCCACAGCGAGTCAGTTTCTTTCATCTAACCCTATCTGCTGTATCCAAGTTTACTAATTTGCAACTTTTCTAGCCATCATTCTGCAACACAGATCCTGACAAGATCTGTGATTTTGCACCTCTGCTCATTTCCAAGACGCTCCCCTCCTTTCCGGATGATCTAACCATTGAGATCTGCAATCTGCAGACTTCTATTGGAATTAGGGTTAGGTTTAGTTTTCGTAACTCTGATCTATCGAGCTCTGCGACTTAACCATCGTGATCTGCGACCTGCCATACTTCTTTTGGAATTAGAGTTAGTTTTCTCGATAGATTCGGAACTCTGACCAACCACAGATCTCGATAGAACACCAGTCCTGCTGGGCTGGTGTTCTGAAGGGTTTCACACAGATTTCTTGGTTCAATTGAGCTGTCACCAACAGCCAAAAAAAATTTGGTTTGAGTTTGGCGCCCCTGGCTCATTGATTTTAGATTTTATTTTCTTTCAAACACTTTCTGACTCAACAATGACCTTTTTGACATCAGAACTGACTATTTTCTGTATTAAATTTTGAATTGAAAGTTATTTCAAAATCAAGTCCAAAAAGACCTCGATAAATTTTGCTATCAATCTGTATCTGATATAGTAAGATATAAAGAAAAGTAAAACTTTTAAACTTCTCAAGAAAAAAAATCCTTTGTTTTTGCCAACATGGTGAAAGGAAGTAGCTATCATTTTCCATGGGAGTATCTCTTACGCACTGACAGAAAAAATATTTTAGTGAATCACACAATTCTTTAAACACTACAAAAAGCTTCCACATCTTTCAAAAGAGAAAACAAAAATGCATGTAAAGGAGGAATAATCCTGACAGATGCTAAATAAAGTGTCTGACACTGGAATAAAATATAAAACAAGGACAATGTGATATCTCCTTCTCCTACACACACAATATCTTCCCCATCGTTTCAATAACAAGGCTTTTCCTTTATCAGAAACATAAATTCTTTATCATCCGTCAAAAAGCCTTTGATATGTTAAATAGGGACTGCTTCAAGTAAGACATCAGTGAATCTGATTTGCCTTTATCATAGAGTGTTTGAAGATATATTAAATCTAGTTTTCTATCTCCAGGCAGTTTGCAAAGCATAAGCTAAAGCTGACGGCATATGCTTGTTTTTGCAGCAACATTTAAAAGGTGCCAAAGAACCTCAACTCTTAAGATTTCATTACTTGATTAAAAATAATTTATCTTTTTTTGTATAAGTCACAAAAAATCTGGAAAAACAACTTTTTCTAAAAAAATTAATGAGGCAGTGTGTAACTTTTTTTGTTAGTGTAAAATACTGGCATTGATGAAATAAGCACTGGTGACGGTCATTTACAAACTGGCAATGAGATGCAATGACTATTGGATAGAATAGAAAAATACTTCATTCATCCCTCAACGGGGAAATTTGTGTGCTACATTACACCGCAGTAGGCTGCCACGACGGCTCCAATGGAGGGGCAAAAGGGTTGGGAGGGTATCTTCCCCATGGACACCAAGACCTGAGGTCAGTGGGATTTAATCCCATGAACATCTGGTCAAGAAGCGAAAGTTCTATCACTGAGTTATCACCTACCTCCAAGAAGTTGAAATACATGATATCCACAATAATAAATGTAATTCATCATAATACAGGATATTAAAATGAAAATATCAAAACAGGTCTTTATTGCAACAAAAAGTTGCAGCATAAATTAAAAAAAACCCATACATATATATAATGCTATTTTTATAAATAATTACAACTAATTAAATCATAGCGCAAATGTCACGTCTAAAAGTAATCTGGACGGTGAAAAACAAATCCCGTGGCTCAAGCCTCCTCCCACCATACATCAGACTTCTGCACATTTTTTTTCTGAAAGTGAACTTGCCGCAGCTTTTTTTTCATGCAGCAACTTTTTAAAGAGCCTCATTCACTCAAGATTCTACTAAATGTACATTCACTTGTTTTAAAGAGATCACCAGAAGTACAATTGTTTTCTCCGATGACGGCCAATTACACATCAGGGTTACATCACGTCTCTGTTGAGCTCCAATTAAAGCTAATCCAAAGGCAACTCCTGAATTTGGTTTGATATTTTTTCTTTCTCTGCCTGGCTTGTGACATTTTCTCTAATTATGACATTGCAGGTTTTCCTTTGCTTGCATGTCATGTTGTGACAGAATACATTTTCTCAGATTTGAATACATACTCTGTAACTTTGCAAGTTTAAGGTAATTGTAAACCCTTGTGGCGGTTAACGCTGCAGCCTCACAGGAAGAAGGGCACCAGTTCAACACCTAACTTGTCACTTGTTATCTCAACTAATGACCCAGAATCAGTTTATGTCCTTTTCAGATTGAGGTTCTTATTGACTCTGAGCTAAATTTTGTTTCACATATCAAAAATCAGAATCAGAATATACTTTAATGATCCCACACATGGGAAATTTGTGTGTCACAGCAACATCTGCTAAGTGAGTCGTTGTAGAGCCCGATCACGTACCGGAAGAAAGACCTCCGGTAACGAGATGTTCTTGAGCAGAGCTGTCTGAGCCTCTTGGAGAAGGTGCTCCGCTGTTCGTCCAGGAGTGGGTAGAGAGGATGGTCATGATTGTCCATGATGGACAAAATGTCGCAGAGATAGGATTTTATCATAAAAACCTCAGCAGAAGTTCACCCATTTCTTGCTTGTGCCAACACAGAGGTTCTGATGCATTATTTTGTCTCTAATAGGATAGAATCTTTTAATGCCCTGCAATCTCTAGGAAGAGTATTTCTGGTTTACAACAAAGACCTGAGTTCAAGCAAGGACCAGGAGCTGGAAACACATTACACCAGTTAAAAATAGCTGTATTGCCTTCTTTTGCATTTTAGTTTTTTTGAGGTTTTTTTTTTTTTTTTTATGGTTTTTAGATGTCTTGATGGTCTTGGGCCTTTTTTTGATCTGATTTTCTCGTATGTATAAACCCTGCAATCCTGTTGCTACCGACCTGCAGTGGTGGATGAAGTACTCACTTTTTGTACTTAAGTAAAAGTACAGATAATTAGGCAGAAAAATTACTTAATTAAAAGTAAAAGTACCAATAAAAAAAATCTACTTAAGTAAAAGTAAAAAAGTAGTTGGTGTAAATTGTACTTTTAAAGTAAAAAGTAAAAGTATTCGACCATAATTCAAATGTTATTTTTTGTGCTGTAAGGTCACAGATAAATACTTTGCAGGGGCGGATCCAAAGAAGAGGGGGGCGTGCCCCCAACCCCTCACACTCCTGTCCCTCCCCTGGTCCACAGCGAAAAAAAAAAAAGAAGAAAGGAAAGGGGGCTAGTCAAGCCATCCCCTGCAGGGCCAGCGAATGGGCCACCAAAATGCAGGAAAAAAACTCTTATTTTTCAAAATGTTCTGGGAGGGAGGCCCCCAGTCCCAGGTCTAAAATTTTACTGAAGTAAAGTACAGATACACAATTTTTTTACTTAAGTACAGTAACGAAGTACATTTACTTCGTTACGTTCCACCACTGCCGACCTGTTAGTTGTTCCCAGGGTAATGACAAGAACCTTTGATGAGGCATCATTTTAATGCCCGTGGAACATCCTGCCAGAGGACCTCAGAGCTGCAGAGAATGTTTATGTTTTTAAGATCTCATTGGGCTCAACTACAGTACATGCATCTTCAATTAATTGGTCACTTGAACTTGGCCCAAAGAACAACTGTGGTTGGATTTCTGTCTTAATATGGCCCCAAAATGATTGTGCAACCTGTTACTAACCTGTGAGGCACTAGCATACTTCGTGACCCTGGTCAGGAAGTGTAACTAGATTGATGAATCCCTCTACTCTTTTTTTGCCCAGTTTTAAATTAAACCAAACTCCAAAATCTTACCTTAAGTTTTGCAATAATGATTATATAATCATCTTCCCGAAAATATAAGGCAAACTACTTGACGTTATTTCCATGTAATCAGACTCTTGTTCCCAGCTTGTAAATAGCTTCATTTGCTACAATATGGATATTTGGCACAGCCCCGTTTGTTTACTGTCAAATCAAACTTTATTAGAAACAACAGCATGAAGAATCCAGTGAAATGAAATTATGGTCAATGTGGCGCTACAGAGATAAATAACCAGCAGTCAGCAGCTCTTTGCGACGCATTAATTCTTTGGCAAAGATTAGCATTGTATGCACAGAAAAGTTAAGTCGAGTCGTTTGTCTTGGAATTGGACCTTTCACTTAAAATTAATTGTTCTCTATATGTGGAGGAATGGTGAAAAAAAAAAATCTGACTCAATCCAGACTTTATTTGTTATAATTAGAGTAAAAAATACAAAGTAGGTTGACATGTAAAGGAATTTGATCTGTTTATCAGTGATTTCTTCAGTCAGTTTGCAAACCAATTTCATTAATTTAGCAATTAACACCATTATTATTATCATTAGCAGCATTAGTGACTGACTGGTGAATGTTTGAAAATCTGTGATTCAATATCATTTTCAAGGCATCAAATTTGAGAAATAAAAGCAGACCATTTGGAACTTAATTTTAAATCTATTTGCTCACATAATGCAATTTAGGAACTCCGTACATGGTCGACTTTTCTAATTATTTGTTTGTGGAGGGACTTAAAGAGGGGGTGTCACTTTTTTTTGGGGATAATTATTATTATTTCATAGCAAATAAATACAGTATAAATAAAAATGCTACCTTTTGTTTAGCTCAGAAATGCAACGTCACTTCCTGCAGAAATACTACTTGCTTATGGGTGTGACAGCGAACAACCTAGCATTTAAATACCATCCAGCATTGGACAGAAGAGCTTGCAATTTTTTTCAAACATGCATTAGTAAACCACTTCAGGTAAGATAATGTTGTGGGCATGGTGCTCAAATGTGGAAAAAAACCAAAAATTGTCAAGGTTTTAGGGGATGTGAAAGGAGGAGGATCCAATTGCAGGACTTCAAAAAAGGTTTATTAACACGATTCAGGAAAGTCTGTAAAGCAGAGGGCACAGGATTAACTCAAGGTTTCAAAAGTACAAATAATATCAAAGTTCAAACATGGTCAGGCAACCAGGGTGACCTGGCTGGAAGGGATGGTATGACCCGAAAGGGAAATCTGGGGTGATTGCCCTTAAATAGACGGCAGGATGCACAAATGTGTGGAATCAGGAATCATTGTCAGGTGACCCTAATCAGGTTGATTAGGAATATCCAGGGCTCCCTCTGGCAGCAGGTGAGGAATCCTGACAAAAATCCCCTCACTAACAACATTAGTAGATTTGCACAACATTTTTGGCTCCAGCAAGCTTCTCATTTTGGAAAAGTGAGGTCACAGGGAGAAGAGTTAAAGAAAGTGGAAGATTTTAAGTATCTAGGATCAACAGTCCAGAGCAATGGAGAGTGTGGAAAAGAGGTGAAGAAGCGTGTGCAGGCAGGCTGGAACGGATGGAAGAAAGTATCAGGTGTGATGTGCGACAGAAGAGTTTCAGCTAGAATGAAAGGGAAAGTGTACAACACCGTGGTGAGACCCGCCATGCTGTTTGGTCTAGAGACACTGAAGAAAAGATAGGAAGCAGAGATGGAGGTAGCAGAGATGAAGATGCTGGGAGTGACCAGGATGGACAGGATTAGAAATGAGTACATCAGATGAACAGCACATGTTAGAGGTTTTGGGGATAAAGTTAGAGAGGCAAGACTGAGATGGTTTGGGCACGTACAGAGAAGAGAGAGAGAGTACATAGGAAGAAGGATGCTGGGTTTGGAACCACCAGGAAAGAGGACTAGAGGAAGACCAAAAAGGAGGTTCATGGATACAGTGAAGGAAGACATGAAGATAAGTTGGTGTGACCAAAGAGGATGCAGCAGATAGGGTTAGATGGTAGAAACTGACTTGCTGTGGCGACCCCTAAAGGGAAAAGCCGAAAGGAGAAGAAGAAGAAGCTTCTCATTTTAAGCCTTCATAGATCTCTTTATGAAGTAAATGAAGCGATTTCAAACTCCGTTCTTCGATGTGACAAATCTCATGTAGCAAGCTCTGAAAAACACAATTAGATCTCTTTTTTGCACCACCAATTTTATGTAATTAAAATCTCACTGTTACACAGTGTTGTAAATCAATTCAAGTGTTGCTTCCATTTCATTTTGCTTGGATAAAACCTCGTCCAAGCAACAGATCAAAGACTTTGCTTTGCTGGGTCATTTCCTGCTTTCTCACTATAATCCTCTCAACAAAAAGGAGATGGAAGATTATCTGAAGTGAGAACTCAGGAGTGAATATGTGGTTAGGAAAATGTAAATGAGAACTACTACTGAGTGCAAATTTGCATTCAAATCCTCCAGTGGGGCTTACAGTGTAAAAATCACTTAATATTTGTTTAATATGATTAGTGCACCTCCAAGCAGCCAGCTATGTGTTCACGTTCATTTCCTCTCTTCTTCTGCATGATGGAGCATTTTCTTGCGACGCCGAGCATGTCAAATTGCAGATGGTTGGGAATCAATGAGTCAATGTTTACACTATGATCAAACAGCAGACTGGGAATCTGTTCCTGAAAAATGATGACGTTTTGATATTCTTAAAGTTAAGGAAAAGGTCAATGTTGTCTCTCTACAGACAAAAAGCTTACAGGACGAGATAACACACCAAAAATTCTCGGGACAACAATGCTAATGTCAGAAATGGAAATTATTGCTGCGATAACAAATATCAGAGGTGATAGTAATTGGATTTTTTTTTAAAAACAGCAACTTTGCACCAGCTCAGAACAGTCTGTTTATCCCTGAAAAAAATGTTTATTTTTGTCTTCCGGCATGAAAATATAAATCTATGGAATAACATAATGTTTGTACCACAGACTACGGTCTTTGACTTCCGTCACACCTTAAAGCAGCGCCGTGCGAGTTTTCTACCTTAGAACTGTGTGCTGACTCGTTTTGATGGCACACTGGGTTTCATTATTCTCCTTTTTTCAAGAGTCATTGCCCCACAGCATCTCAAGGTTGAGAAACTACGTCTCACCACCCTCACGGCTCTATGTTATTTACATCTTTGCATCGCACAAAAAAACACTGCTCATTTTGAATGCACATGATGCAAAACAATTGTTCTGCCTCCGCCCACAGAATGTAAAGGAGGCGTGAAACACTTAGGCTTTATGTGTGTTCGTCCATGCTTCCCTAACACTTTTGTGAACACAATATTTCTCAAATCGATGAACAGACTTCAAAGAAACTGCCTTCACTCACTCGGTACCAACCACAAATGAACTGATTAGGTTTTCAGGGTCATGCAATTGATGCTCAAGGTAAAAAAAAATGGACAGATTCATAGGACATGCAGAGACTTTCAATGGTTTGGAGTCAACTTATTCTTGTAATACTAGAAAAATGTCAAATAAAAAAGACGTAACAGAAAACAATTATTTTTCTTGTATTTTTTTTTTTTTATAAACTCTGCCTTTCATTTACAGGTCCATTGGATTGAGAAATGAAGGGTTAAAGCCTAATCCAGTCATTCAGACCAGATGGAGGTCCAGCTGGACAGATTCATTGTAACACCACATACTCAGACCAACGATCGGTCTTATTTACACTCACTCCCAGGGAGGATTTGTTGTGACCAATTAGCCTGACATTAATTCTGGCCAGTGGGAGGACACAGAGCCACATGAGAGAAGCAACACATACAGAGGATGATTTACAGTAGTTGTTTAAATACAAACAGGAACTTCGCCGCATCTAAAGAGAATCTTTCCCAAACACTTGTGGTGCTATTTTCACTTTAAAGGTCTTTATAGATTGGCAATGGGGTTTTAATACCGTAAGCTTCGGAACAAATTAAGTCATGAACATGAGTCATTGTGTGACCTGAAAAGATGGCCGTGAGGAAGATCCCCAATCATTTTTACACATATTGTTCTGCCTGCCAAGAGTAGGCATGGAAGTAATCAGTACCCATACATCAGTTTTTAGTGATAATAAGACTGCTTTGTCACAACCTACACAAAGAAGACGATAATCAAGACCTTGCAAAACAAAATGTATTGCTATCCGGACAAACTCAGGTGGCTGAAAGTACACCTAAGTCTCAAATAATTGAGTACTTTTATTGGAACATAAAGAATATTAAGTTGAGCTTTAATGCTTTAGACCCTGACTTGATGTCTGAATAGGAGGGGGGACATTCAAAATGAGAGTCCAATAAACTTGGACATCTACTCAGAGTTTAGAAATGATTGATCAATAAAAACATTATTAATCTCCGACAGGAGAAATTCTGGTGGTGATGGTGGTAAAAACAGGATCAAACCACTATAAATTGTATGGCTCAACATTGCAGAGTTGTTCTAAAGAGCTTTCTGCTAATAATTTACAGAAAATTGATAATTGGTCAAATTAAACCAAATTAAAAACAAACTACAAATTACCATTATTGCTTTTTTTCTCCTTCCTGCCAATAGAGGTTGATAACTTTTTTTGATATCCTGACCATGACCAGTCTCTTCCAATGTGAGGTAATCAGTTTTATTGCGTTTTCCATGTCTGGTCTCTCTCTGTCTGCCCGGGACGTATGCGTGCCCTGCACTGTTACCTTGCTAATCTAGAGTCTTTCCTACCTAACACTACTTTCCCTCAATAAACTGATTAAACTTGAGTCTTGTTTTTCCTCTGTCTTCTTCTTCTTGTTTTGGCATTTCCCTTCAGGGATTGCACATCAAGTCAGTTTCTTCCATCTAACCCTATCTGCTGCATCCTCTTCGGTCACACCAACTATCTTCATGTTTTCTTTCATTGTATCCATGAACCTTAAGTCTACACAAAGAAAGTTCCTAAGTAGGTTGGATTTAGGAGTAGGAACAAAACGACCTTATCATGTAGTTGAGAGCATTTGCTGGGCTTATGTTACACATCGCACCTTTGGGACTGAACAATACTGTATATTACATACTATAACCCAGATCTAAAGCAGACATGTATACTATCTCCAGCACATAAATGCATGCTGGTATTCATAAAATGTATGAATGTATCATAAAATTGCCCTTAGTCTCATTTATGAGACTCTACATTCCGTTTTATAGCCTCATGTTGAAAAGGGAAAATGAAAAACGAAGAGAGACGATAAACGGAATGAGGTAGGCCGTCCTGCTTGTATGTAAAATATAAAACTGCTGCTCTGTTTCTTTTTTAAATCCATGACTGGTGACTGTTTCTTTTTCTCTTTTATGTAATAACTCATCTTAGAGAACTAACATTGTTCGTATCATAATCTCCGAAAATCCCTGACAAAAGCAAATAAACATACTGAAAATCTTTCCCTTGATTCTTGCAGCTCAGTTTCTTTCAAAGAACAACCGGTACAAGAGTAAAACTCCCAAAAGGGGACAAAATAATGAAGGCTGTATTTATTTCAGACAATTAGACACATCTGTCTAAGAGCCACTCATTTAAAATGGCATTAATGAAATTTGACATTTGCTTCCACATCATAATACAGCAAGTGCAATGTCGAGGTCTTCCATTAACGATGTTCATGACTGCTCATAAATTAACACTCCTTTGAGTTCGCAACGTTTTACAATCTGTCACTTTATTGTTTTAACCTAAGTTTCAACCATTTCTTTTCTTTAAAAAGAAATGGTTCACAACTTCCGCCTTTACATTTTTAGATAAATACATAGTAGCACCTACTTTCACATGAATAATGGGGCTTTTCTACTCGCCAACACTCAACAGAGACTTAGCCAATTAATTATCTGGAGTCTGTGGGATGCTGAAGTAAGTTGTGTTTTATCTGGCTAAATTAATTGGAGTGGTTAGTATCACGTAAGACACACACTAATGCTGTGTAACAAAGCTAACCAAACAGCCCTTATCTTTTAATAACGTACTCGCAATGCAATTGCTGTGCTCTGTTAGTTTTAATAGGCTTTGTGCTCTTAGCATTTACTGCAACAGGCAAATATGCAAAATCAATGAAAAGTGAATTTACAATAAGACCAGGTTGAAAATGAAGTATGTGTAATGTGTTAACTTGAGAGTTAAGCTCTGCTGAACAATAAAAAAAAAAGCACAAAACTACTTTAGGGTAACAGTTTAGCAGCTTCATTTCATTGTGTTAAAGATGGGGTATTGTGTTTTTGTGTGAAATCTCATTGCTCATGTTGATGAACATTGGTTTTTTTTGTCAACTCAAAAGTGCAATATTCTCATTAAAACTTTGTCATGATCACCTCCCCTGCCATCACCCTGATTAGGGACACCCGAGGGTGATTGGTCTCATAACACGCACCTGTGGATCCTGCTTCCTACTTAAAGGCAATCCCCCAAAATTCTTTGTCAGGTCTTCATCCCTTCCAGCCAGAGCTTCCTGGCTGCCTGACCATGAGTTTAAAACTTTGAACTCTGTTATATCATTTGAACTTTTTGATCAAGAGTTAATTCTGTGCCCTCAGCCTTACAGCTTTACTGGACTTTTGGTTAAATAAATCCTGTTTTGTTGTCCTGCATTTGGGTGCTCCTTCTTCCACATCATGGCATTCTTAGAAATAAATTAATTCATTTTCAGTTTTGTTTTTTATAATAATTCATCTTTCCTCTTGCTTCCACTCGGTCACAACCTCTGAGTGCGTGTATGGCATAAAATAAATCTTGTATGAAGCAGGAAATACAATGTATGAAGTGCATCAATTCAACAAAGCTAGGAGATTTTCTTTTAGAATCATTTTTTGGTGCATTTGCATAACAGCAGGGTAATAAATAAGAACAAAATCCTTGGCTGAGAACAACTTCATGTTGGAATCGTAGAGCTCACAAATGCCTTCAACATGCATGAATGAATTAGAAAACTACTTTATGGTTGTTTTTGATGTCGTACTAACATTCAATCATTGCACAAACCTCCAAAATGTGTGTGTCCAGCTTTCAAAAACAGCAAAAGCATAAAAAACATCTCATATCACTGCATTTAAATATTATATTGTCTTCTGGATTTTTCTTTTACTTCTTCTTGCCATTTACACCCGTCTACTTCAGAGAAGGCTGATTTCCTGGGAATTTGCTCACACACATTTTTTAAATCCCAGAGAAAGTTATAGTGTGAGGAAAATGTCCAAAGAGCAGGAGTTATTTGACTTGAATAATTAACTAGACATTTATGTCCAGCAGAGAAAAGAGCAGACAGATTGGATCAATTAGTAACTCATTAAAACCTAGGTACTGGCATGTAAAATCACACCACGAGACACGGTGTAGCTGCTGGTTTAAGAAGTGTTGTTAATCATGTCCATTTTTTTCTGATACTTTACCAGCAAAATGACAATGCAAAGCTCACATTGGCCCTCATCCACAGAATGGTGCAAGTTTTAGGCGCACACAAAAAGTGAACCATAAACATGTCGTTTATGAAAAGGGGTTCTGTCCATTTTATCCCAATAGATGTAGCAAAACAGAGTACATGTATCTGAATGAGAGGGATCCAAATGGAAAAGTGAGGTTACAGGGAGAAGAGATAAAGAAGGTGGAAGATTTTAAGTATCTAGAATCAACAGTCTAGAGCAATGGAGAGTGTGGAAAAGAGGTGAAGAAGTGTGTGCAGGCAGGCTGGAACGGGTGGAGGAAAGTATCAGGTGTGATGTGCGACGGAAGAGTTTCAGCTAGAATCAAAGGGAAGGTGTACAAAACCGTGGTGAGACCAGCCATGCTGATTGGTCTAGAAACAGTAGCACTGAAGAAAAGATAGGAAGCAGAGATGGAGGTAGCAGAGATGAAGATGCTGAGGATCTCTCTGGGAGTGACCAGGATGGACAGGATTAGAAATGAGTGCATCAGGGTAACAGCACATGTTAGAGGTTTTGGGGTTTAAAGTTCGAGAGGCAAGACTGAGATGGTTTGGACATGTGTAGAGGAGAGAGAGAGAGTACATAGGAAGAAGGATGCTGGATTTGGAACCACCAGGAAAGAGGACTAGAGGAAGACCAAAGAGGAGGTTCATGGATACAGTGAAGGAAGACATGAAGATAGTTGGTGTGACCAAAGAGGATACAGCAGATGGGGTTAGATGGAAGAAACTGACTTGCTGTGGCGACCCCTGAAGGGAAATGCCGAAAGAAGAAGATGTAGCAGCAGAAAACAACTGTACAAAAACTACAGAACGCCTACATTTTTTAAATCCACGCTAAAGCGCCTTGTCATTTCACAACACTGGGGGACGAAAAATGACAATGGAGAGTAATTTCATTGAGCAGGGCATTGAGGTGATCACCATTGAGATGTAAAAAAATGAAGTTATATTATTCCATAGCCTTAAATGTGGCATCAGTTTAGCAACATATTGCAAATATGTAATATGCTACATATTACAAAAATGTTTAATGCTTTAGCACTTGTAACTAGACTACATGCAGAGCAAAGTCACTACTACTCATGAAACTCCAACACATTCAACCATCCATATTTTCTTATGCTACACTAAGCGCAGTAACGAGCTTAGTCTTGCCCAAAGACACTTTAACACATTGACAGGAGGGGTCAGGAATTGAACCACTGAGCCTCTAATTACTGGACGGGTTGTTTAACAACCTATAAAGAGAGAAAATATTGATGGAATCTTTTTTTATCTGCGCTAACCTTCAGGCACAGGTAGTTTCAGGAAAACAAACTTAAATCCACTAAGCACTTGTTTAGTACACTGATTCCATGCCATGCACTAAAAATAAGAGTTTGCAATTGCACCAGAATGTATGGATTGGTGAACATGCGTAAGATTTATCCATAGAAACAGTTTACTGCTGCACAGCAATTCAAATATTCCATACATGCATGAGTATGAATGAAAGGAAAGGAATTTGGAGACATTTCCTACACAAAAAATGAAAATAAACCAATTTAAAGCAATTTGGGAAGTTAGCATTTATATTTAGCAATCTCTTCCAGCCGATTTAAGATATTTTTGCAACAACTAAGTTATTACTAATTTGGTAAAGAATAAGATAAAGATATTTGCTCCATTACAGTTTTGTGTATTTGGTTTTCAGTAATAATCTGCACCGTTATGTGGATTGCAAAATTACAGTACGTCAATGATTGAAGTTTTTTTTTGTTTTGTAGCCCAGATGTTCTGATTTTTATTTATTTTTTAATATGTACTTTATTAATCCCTGACCGGGAAATTTGTATGCTGCATTACACCGCAGCAGGCTGCCACCTATGACGATGCCAATGGTGGGAGAAATGGGGTTAGATGGACCTTCTCCAAGGACCCTAGACGTGAACTCAGTGGGATGTGAACCCACAAACCTACGGTTAACTTCCAGGCCATGAGCAAACGCTCTTACTACTGAGCCACCGTCTCCCCCCTTAATTTGCTTTTGTTTAAGACATTGAAACAATGATGCAGAAGTATATTGTAGATACTATTTAGAACAGATAGGAATTATTCTTCTTCAAACTGCATTATATTTTCATAGCAGTAATAACAAACTTCATTTCATACATTTCGATCAGACTAATTTAAACATTTTCCAAGTTTGGTTTAAACATGACTAACATATTATAATAGCATAGCCATCCGTGCATATATTACTTTGGTTTACTTAATTTAGAAAATGACTAGAGTTGGAAGCTGAAGAATGTGAAAAAAATCCTCCAAAAATCCGAGCAATCCTGTGAGAATGCCTATGTTGCCTGATAGAAAAAAAGAAGAAACTAATTTAGCAGTGAAAGCACAGTTTTGTTAGTAGCTTAGACAAAAAAGCTAATTCCGGTGAGAATTTTCACCTTACCCATTTTGGTGCGTAAGTACATGTGCATTGTCAAAAATGCTGAAAATCAAATGTTTTGAAGCTCTTTTGTGCACCAGCATGGCGAGTCGAAAGAGAAAAGCATTCTTGAAATGATGAGTCAGCATAGACAGGACAAAATAAGAATGACATTTTTTTATCTACAAATAATATTTTATCGATGAAAAACACTGTAAAAAAAACATTTGAAAAGGATGTCGAGTTTATAAAAAAAACCAAAGACATTTACACTACTAACTTTTCATCTCACAACTTAACAAATTTATTGTAACTTGAACACAAAAAGTGCATGACCTACAAGTTGACGTCCATGTACACTTTTAGAACAAACAGCTACATTTTAAAATGATGAGTTTATGAACAAACTCAATTTCCAAGCCACAAAAAATTAAAGCAGTAAACTTTGCTATTGCATAACTTTTTTTTTTTGTTTGTTATTTTTTGTTTCCTGAGCTTTGTGGAAATTAAAATAATGAGTATCTTCCCATTCACCTGCAATGTAGCCCACAAAAAAACAAAGACATTACAACCACTTTGTTAGTGTTTGGTGAAAATTATTGGACCAGAACAAAGACAACAGAAGGAGGTTTGGTACTGATTGGTTGCACACAATTGGGTTTTTAAATTTTGAGGCATTGGCTTTTGTGAACTCAAACTTTGTTTGCACAACCTTAAAAATATAAATAGAATATATCTTTTAATTTTATAGATACAGAGGTGACAAAATTGAAGGTTTTTTTTATATGTGGTCATTGAATATCACTGTTTTTATTTTTTACGTGTCACTTTTTGCAGAATTTTTTATGACAAAATTGTGTTTTAAAATGTAAAAAAAAAAAGGTTTCTAGCTCATTTTGATGCTAAAACTCCATGTCAGGATCAATTATGACTCCTTCATCTTGACATGCACTTTGACCGTGCATGCCCGCTTGGTTACGTGCATCCTGGACAATGATCTTTAACGAACAGTGGAAACTGCGATGATTAGGCCAATTCTCTGAACTAAATCCAACAGCATTGTTCTAATTATGACCAAAGAAGAAATTCAGGAGCAAATGCTTAAGTCAAGCTCACAAATCTAGCTTGACACAATGACATCATAGAGTCTTCACTCTCATTATGTGAGAAGATTCTGATGGAGCATGAAGTCAAAACATTATCAAATGCTTCTTCAACGATGCATACATCTCCAAAGAAGTCTCTCATCATTAAATGGTATTATTACACATGGATTCCATTGCTGCGCAGTGGTTAATGTCGTTGAATGAGGACTTTGAGTGAATATTGGTTTTTCCCATGAGTGGGTGTTCAAATTCCTTCCCATAGGGTGTTTTGGTCGTAGGCGTGAGTGCACATGCTTGTCTGTATGTGTTAGAGCTTCTTCAACCTGGAAGTCCCGGAAATTTAAACAATGAACCCAGTCTGCAGGCGGATGACAAAGATTAGTGTCACGAATTTGGTTTCCAGCCGCATGTTCACAGTCACAAACATCTTCTTAGTCATGTTAAATACAAACGAGGGGAAAAAGCACCTTTAGGAAATCATTACCGTCAAAGTGCAGTCGGCTTGTTTTTCCTTTTTTAGAGTAGAATAACCATGGCATCTT
Source organism: Neostethus bicornis (assembly GCA_902685375.1). Classification (NCBI taxonomy): domain Eukaryota; kingdom Metazoa; phylum Chordata; class Actinopteri; order Atheriniformes; family Phallostethidae; genus Neostethus; species Neostethus bicornis. The sequence continues at coordinate 5,505,209 of LR738552.1, forward strand.
TTTATATGGTTAAAGCAGCAGTTTTCTTCAAAATACAGTAGTTGTGAAAAGACACAAATGCATGTGTGACCTTAACACTTCTTCAGGTCACCGAATCAGTGCGCGTGAGTTGTCTCAAAGGCAAAATGACACTTGAACCTATCGGTGACTAAATCATATTTTGAAATATCAAACTTCCGGATAACCGGAAGACGACGGAACGGAACGTAAATATCAAACTTACAAATCACTTATTTTCACAGGGTATTTTTCAAGAGGTCCTTGCCAAGTTCTTTATATGGAACTATAAGATCATTATGGAATTCAAAGATTTGAGGTCCTTCCGGGTGAGCTGGAGGATGCAGCCGGTGTGAGAGAAACCTGGGCTTCCCGTTTGAGGCTGTTGCCCCTGCGACCCTGACCCCGGATGAGCGGAATTAAAAGAGCAAAATTACCATCTTGTTTTAAAGGGGTTTGTACATGTCAGCGTCACCCCCAGATTTTTCAATCAGTCTGCCGCTGAGGAGGTTGTGTGGTTGATGGATTACGAACATATTTGTGAATGAATAAGATAGCTCAAAAAGTGATAAATAAATTTTTATAAAATTTTTAGTATATCTCCTAAAAAATATATATATCTTGAGAAGATGGAGATGGTAAATACCTTTTAGGGGCAATCCAGGTCACTGTTTGGGTCCAGGAATCTTTTAAAGGTTCTGTTTAGCTTTTTTAGATTTATTGATGGCATTTTTTACTCTTATTCCAACTGCAAGCTTCTGAAATCTAAAGTCTCATTTGTTCCCACATAACAAGCTCCTCTAGGATTTTGCACTGGTAACTATTGCTACAAAATCAACAAAATTTGCTCTAACTTGAAAATTTGTCCAAACACTGCAACTTTCTCGCAACGACTGTTCACTTCCTTTAACCAGAGGTGTCAAAAGTACCAACATTTTCTACTCAAGTAGAAGTATAAATACCGAGTTAAAAAACTACTTTAGTAAAAGTAGAAGTATCAACTCAAGTTTTCTACTTAAGTAAAAGTAAAAAGTAACCTATTTTAAAACTACTTAAAGTAAAAAAAGTAAAAGTAATTTTTAGAAAAAAAGAAATATTATTAACAAAAGCGTATGAACATATTTTTTAACTATAATCACATGCTTTAAGGAGCAGAAAATATGATAATAAATGAAAATGTTTTGGTGTTAAACTTTATGAATCAGAAACATTTATTTCTTAATAACCCTTAATGGAAATCAATTAATGAACACAATCAAATGTATTATCATAAGCAGGGCATTATGTAACGTCCCTTCAGCTACCAAGCTTCACTCTGCATCACCTAATTTAACCAACTTCAAGACACAAACACACTCAATGTAAAAAAAAAAAAAAAAAATGAAAAAAAAAAAATGACCAAAAGGCTTTTTCAAGCCTTGAAGGCAGCTAGTTTTCAAAGTTCTTTGAGGGCAATACTGAATAGTCTTTAACAAGTTGCTAAGGTTGGGAGTGCCACATACAGCCTGCGTGACACCTGGAACCAGCGTTGCCAGGTGGGAGGTGCTGGATTATCGTACTAATGACGTAAAATTATCGTATTTTAAAAAAAATATCGTACACCCAGTAAAACCACGCCTATTGACAAAATAACACCCTTTACATGCACTCGTAAGGCAGTGGGAGTGAAGGAAACACACAGGAGGCTAAATCCTTGGATTCTTTTTCTAAAATTTTAAGAACTGTAAAAATGAAAAAATAACCAGGGAAATAAGATTTTAAGAAACCCATAAAGAAACCAGTAGGGGCGGGACTCAGGAGACGGTATATATAAATTTATATATATACATATCTACATATATATGTGTACATATAAGGTTTTTTAATGTTAACCCAAACATCTACATGATACAAAATCTAAGTGATGTGTAGTTTTAATCTCCTCAGTCAGTCTTTATAAACTAATCAATAACATTTTGGATGCTTTTAAGCACAAATACTTCACCCACTACTATTTATGGATTAATCAGTTCAATCAGCTTTGTTTCTAAAGATAAAATAGTGCGTCACAGATCAAAGTTATTTTTATAAAAATACCATCTACAACATTTTCAGCAAAGACGTTTACAATAACCGCAGACTGAAAATAATAATAATAAAACATTTATTTGCTGTTGTTTTTTTAAAAAAAACTGATAATTCAATCAAAGTTCAGTGTTGCAGCATCAGAAACACTTTGATTTCCGAGCCCTGCAACAAGTCTCAAACACGGAAATTGACATTCCTGCTCTTTAAAAGTTTGTGGGCGGTGCTACTCGCCCCAAAGTAATGATTGACTGGACCTTTCAGCCAATCATTCATCTATTCCTTTGTTTGATGCATTCAGGGTTCATAAAATAAACAAAAACTCCGACAAACAGTCGCGACTTTTTAACGGTGACAAAATGGCGAAAGTAGCGACTACTTTTTATAAAATTAAAGAAGTAAAAGTACAGATAATTGCATAAAAAAGTAGTCAGTAAAAGTAAAAAGTAGACAAAAAAATAATTACTTCGTTAAAGTAAAGATAACAAGATTTTCTACTTGAGTAAGGTAAGGAAGTAGTCTTACTTCGCTACTTGACACCTCTGCCTTTAACAGTTTACAAATCACCCAAAAAGAAAAAAATTCTATTCTGTTTTTAAGGAAGAAAAGCACAGAAAATACATGAGCTCCATGGTCACAATAAGCTACTTGACGTAAACGAGGATTATCTCATTTTTGTGTACGTAGTCATCACTTTGAAAGAGCCACTAACTTCCCCTACATACTGAACACGACCTAACAATTCTTTTTAACAACTTCAGTAAATCTTAACTTAAAAGTTTCCTGCTGACTTTAAGTAAATAACTTTGTGGTTTGAAGACAGAGACGAAAAAGCAACTTTTTTTCTGTTGTAAAGATTTAAAAAACTTTTCCTGCAAAATAAGGCATTTTGGTTCACAACAATCAAAAAAAAGCCGGCAAAATCCCAGACGAACTGCTTGACATAATTACTGTACAAACCAAAGTGCACCAAAGGGGTTTCATTCTGTTTTTTATAACCTTCATTATCTCCGGTACGTGATAACGAACAAATATTAACCCCTCAATTTTTTTGTCTTTGTAAAAAACAAAAAAGTCAGTAGTTTCGCCTCTATTATTACTTTTGTTTCAGGTTAATAAAACACAGGGGTTCCCATTCATTCCTTGCCCGCCTGCCTGCCAGCAGGACAACCGCTTACAAAAAAAAAAATTCTCCAATAAAAGGGTCTGTGTGCACTAAAGCATTGCCCTCAATTTATAGCTTTCTATCTCTCACAGCAGGAGTGTGTTATAACACGGGTGAATCTGACAAGCTTCCGAAGCACTCGTGGACCTCAGAGCCCTTTTGTGCACCACATGAGAAAAAACAATCACCTGGTTTCATCAAAGACCTCATCACAACACCATCAATTCGCCCCCCTGTATCAACGCAGAGCTGACTCAGCAAAACTGAAATAAAATTTAGAACCGTTATGGCTATATGTTGATCGAAACAGAAGCTGTGATCTATCAGTCTTTGGCGAATCTCAATTTCTTTTTTCGCAAGGAGACTTTCACAGTTCTTCACGCTTTGAGAGCCAGAGATGGGCGTCAGGACCTTTGATGTGTGTGAAGTTGACAGAAGAGTCCCAAGGCTTTGTCACCTCACCCCTGGTGTTATCTGTGTGTAGGATCTGTTAGCAGGTGCTACTGAAAAGGTGTGTGTAAATGCCAGGTCTGGGTAAGAAAGTTACAAATGACGCGTGGCTTGAAGGTGATGCTTGACAGGAGACACATGTGTTACAGTCTGTCATCAATTCGATGAACCCAACATTTATAAGCTACTGTTATGAAGAGGCACTCACATGTAACTAAGTTTCAATAAAAACGTGGCTGTGACCTAACCTGTAATGCATTGGCTTCTGCTCCCATGTCCTGGCCTGCGCACCAGCAGATGCTGTTTTTGAGTTTTGCAGAAAGTTTCCATCTGCTGATAATAGTGACGCTGTAGAGCAGTAGCGTAGTGACATAAATAAAGTCCCATCTCAAGCAAAATAACTATTTTCTCATTGTATCTTGAGCACATAAACAACCAAAAGTGGGATTTTTGGATTTTCATTGCACAGTAGTTATAAATTCTCACCATTTTATAAAGCTTCATCACAGACCAGGAAGCATGAAAGTCTGACTATTGTTTAGTCCCTACTTGTACCGAGAGAACAAGAAACTCCGACTCTGAAATTTGCAACAAGTTCTGATTGTATGGCCCAACTCCAACCCCAATTTATACAAGCACTGTCAGGATCCCTCACCTGCCGCCAGAGGGAGACCTGGATGTCCCTAAACAATCTGATTAGGATCACCTGAGAATGATTCCTGATTCCACTAATCTGTGCACCCTGCCATCTATTTAAGGGGCATTACCCCGGACTTCCCTATAGGGTCTCACTATCCCTTCTAGCCAGGCCACCCTGGTTGCCTGACCATGTTTGAACTCTGTTATTATTTGGACTTTTGAAACCTTGAGTTAATCCTGTGCTTCTTGCTTTACAGACTTTTCTGATTTGAGTTAATAATATGAAGTCCTGCAAATTAGATTAGATTAGAATTACTTCATTGATCCCACACTTGGGAAATTTGTGAATGGGTCCTCCTCCTCCTTCTACATACTTTGTACATAAAACCATGACAAGCACTCATTTATTGTTCCAAAAGAAGGAGGGGGGGAAAAAAAACCCACAAACTAATACTACAAAAACAATTTGGACAACACCTCACGATTTGAAGATAGAAAGCTCTGAAAAGTTAAGATAAAACCTCAACAAGCAAAATATTTCAGTTTTACTTATTTACGCTTCTTATTACTCTTCTTTTTTTCAAAAAGCAATTTTATGCTAATTTAAAAACAGTAACTCTGCAGTTGTTTTATTACCATAATGACCGCTGATGTATGCATCCAAATTAAAAGAAGCTTCAACTGATTTTCAAGGATGTTTTGGCCGACGAGACAAAAGAAAAAGTAATTCTAAGGAAATTATTCATGTAAAAAATTACCAAATGCCAAAATGACAGGTATCAAAAATGTTATAAAACAACAACTAACCAGTTAAATTAAGTTTTCACAATCGATACGTACTATCTTTTTCAACAAACACACTTTCTGGTGCACTTTTAATTTTTATTTTTTTTTGGAGGAACATACTTGGTTGCAACTTTCTGTGAAGTCGTTAATAGAAAAATGGAATTTTCACCAGAAACATACATATTTTAGAACACTTTCCTTCAAACATAAACAGAACAGTTTGGTAAAAAAAACTAAATTTTTTTTTGAGATTTCAAGTTACCATGAGTTTGGGGAAATTGAATTTTCTGAACTAAAAAGTCGGGGGAATCTTCCCGTGTGTTACCCTGGTAACTGGTTTAGTGCATTGACCTGCTTGCTGATAGGTTTACTTCACTTCTAGCATGTTGGCAAACAGGACTAACCCATGTCAGCAAATTTCTATTGATTTGGGATTATAAAGTACCGAATGCCCAAGTGTAATTTCAGACTTGATGTTCTTTTGTTTCCGCATAAATATCTTAATAATGGTGAAGGCGTTTTACTCGATTAAAAAAAAGTTGTTAAAATGCAGTTTGAGTTGGTAGAGCAGCGATAATTTTACTTGACCATTAGTGGGTTTTTTTCTTTCATGGTGTAGTTCTTTTATTTTATTATTCTGGGCATCAGAATGTTTTACCCTTTGACATTTTTACTCGGTAGAGTCAGAATGAATCGATCTGCTGGTGATGAAGTCAGAATGTGAGAACTCTACTTTCAACCTGTCCTTGACACTTCCCAGCAGACAAGATGAGTTCGGAAGCAACATGAGAACAGATAAAAGGGCATCTACATCATTAAAAAAAGTGTTGCCTTGTGTTTTTGTTGTATTAAGAGATCTGAAGTAATGGTGACAATAAAAATAAGCAAGGAATGTTCTTGCTTTCTTATATTCTTGTCTTTTCTGTCACAGACTGGCTCTGGGACGAAAATGAAGGAAACAGAGACAACGAATGGGCCAAACCAAAGTAAGTTTGTTATGAAATAAAGATACAATCATTTTTAATACAAATTCAGCATGAAGAACCTGGAAAACCAAAAGCATACCTGACCTGCAGATGAACAAACAGAGAAAAAACAATTAGTGCAGCCATCTCATCTAAATGAGCCCTGCTGGCTCCAGTCAGATGGAGCCTCCCCCTGCCTGCAGGAGGCTGCCGCCCTGCCAGGCAAAGGATGGGCCTTGACATTTCTAACTATGCTTTAAAGGGTGGAAACTCAGTGTTTTATCCTCAAGGTACATTTCCACCAAACCAGTAATCGGCAAAGGAAATCAACAAGCATTTTGACAAATAGTTGGATTCAAACAGTGATGATCACTTTTCTTTGAAGAAAAACATTATTTCTCAAGATTGTAGTCAGTGATAAATTATTGCGATGTTTGATTTTCCAACTCCTGCCATTTCACACACACCAATGTCCTGCATTGACAGGACATTGGTGTCCCGCCAATTGTACACGTGTAGACTCAAAATATGTCACGCTACACACCAAATCAGGTCGAATATTGTCCCAAAAGCTCAAACAGGTCTCATTTCGGACGCATGACACGTGGCGTTTTTTATTTGGACAGAATGCGAGGGTGTTTATATAGAGTAGTTATAACAGTAATAAGCATTAGCCTCTGGTCCGTACAGGCACAATTTAGTGGAATGTTAAATTATTTTAAGTTGATAATTTCCGTGTTTCACTTATGAGTGTCCGCGACCCCGCTAGGGATGACAAAACGAAACTCATGAGTGTAACCAAATACAGATCTAATTTGCACTCACAAATCACTTGGAAGCAAAGTGATCAAAATATATTTAGCATCAAATTTATGACAAAAAACCCAAAACAAACTATTTTGCACACAGTAAAATTGGTGATTAAAGTTGTTCCTTAGTTCTAAAAGTTTTAGATTTGTAATAATTAGGCAGTTTGTGTTTGAAATAATGCAAACGACCTAAGTCTCGTTAAAAAAGAAAACAACCATTGTGGTATCAGTTACTCAAATAGTGAACAGACCAGGATGTCTCCTTTAGAAAAAGTTTAGTCTGCACACTATTGCCCCAAAATAAATACAATAAAATATTGTGAAACAGTTTTTGGATATAGGGGTGGACAGGGCTCCGAGTAGTCCCACGGAATAGTGTATAAATATATTTCCTCTGACAAATAACTGTGTGGGGAAAGCAACATTTTGGGCTCGGAAACTTCCTGACAAATTAAGAGCTTCCAGACAGCTGACAGAAAATGACACTTTATGTGACAATGTTACCACAATAAAACAAAAATAGGCCTCATTTATAAAATGGGTGTTCCCTTTAAAATTGCAGACTGTAACATTTCAAAACAAGGGCGGCGAGGTGGTGGAGTGGTTAGCACGGTAGCCTAATTGCAGGAAGGCTGAGGTTTCGAGTCTTGGGTGGGATGAGGCTTGAAACACTGGCCTTTTTTCCGTGGAGTTTGCATGTGCTCTCGTGTATGTGAGTTTTCTCAGAGTACTCCAGTTTTCTACCACCTTCCAAAAACATGCATGTTACTGTATGTTGATTGGCTGAAGTAAATCCTAACCTTGTGTAAAACTGTCCCTAAAGTCACCCAAATGTTGCTAAAAGCAAATAAGCAGCATGGTTGCAACGTTATGGTCTGCATGCTGTCGATGATTAAACTTAGCTGGAATGTGTCAGGCTCGGTGTGATCCCATTTAACCCTGAAGGATTTCAGTCTTTATGAAAACCTTAAAAACTTATTCTGGGGATCTCCTTTGAACATTGAAGGTGAGGTTGTCCAATTTCATTGGCTCAGGTGTTGAGATTTTCTACATTTAAAACGTCTCATTATTACGGTGCTCTTCATTGGTATGGCAGGATGTGAGGCCATGCAAGCTCATTATTTCTATCACATCAATCTTTTCACATACTTTAGAGAAGACATGAAAGCTAGGCGTCATTTTAATGACTGAATGTGTTCCCGACAGGTAATCTGTGGTCAAGAATACTGAAATACTTGGATTGATCCCTGTCGTATTAACAGAGGTCCAGCTTTACTGATCTCCAGGAACAGATTTTTTTTTTATCTTGAATCAGCAGCAGGAGTTTCTGGTTGTGTCTTTGTAAAAACTCTAAACTGGAGTGTGTGGAGATGTACCAAAAACTTCAATTCAAAGCATGTGACAGCTGACATTTTACCGCTGTTGCTGTGCGTGTAAGAAGCCGTGGGGTGGTGACTGAAAGCATTTCAGACCAAAAGGTAGTTCAATACGCTTTACAAGGGTCTCTCAAAATGTTCAAAGCTACTTTTTTGAGACCGATTGAGGTCCTGAAAGCTCTTCTAGTTCTCTGTAAGAGGTGAAAATAACAAGCTTCATGCAGTTTGGAAAGGCTTGAAGTGGATTTGTAGCTTTATATTATCAAATGTTTAAAAGTAACCCTCTATACGCTTACAGTGATGTGATTGTGCTCTTACCGCCTCCCTAGACTTTTCTAATAATACTTGATTAATCTAAAATGTACACATGAGGTTTGTTCAAACTTTGTGTTGGAACAATGTTTAATTTCTGAATGCATTCGATGTACAAATACTTTGTAGCTATATAATGAATTCTAAATAAAGACCTGGTTATTACACACAACATCTAAGTGGCAAATATTTCTAAATCTTTCACTTTTTGTTGCTTTATTATTTTCTTTTTCTAAAGTACTTTTCTATGCCTATATCCGCGATACAAGCGGTCGAAATGAGCTTCTTCCGCAGGGCGGCTGGCTTCTCACTCAGAAATCGGGTGCCATCCAGTTCTGCCATCCAGGAATAGCTTGCAGTAGAGCCGCTCCTTCTACATGTCGAGAGAAGCCAGATGGGGAAGTTCGGGCATCTAGTCAAGATGCCTCCCGAACACCTCGCTGGTGAGGTGTTTCGGACATGCATATTTGATTCATTGATGAATAACTACTTTTTGTGAAATCTATTTAAAAAATACAACAATAGAAAAATAAAATGCATGAATAAGATGTTGCTCATCACATGCTAACATTTTTAGTTTAAAACTCTTAAAAATAATGACTACTTTAATATTTTGTTTGCAAAAACTAATTTTAGTCTATCTTAAAGAAGTCATGCAGAGGTTTTTACTCTCTCATTCTACAGCAATGCCTCCAGATATTTCCATCCTCAGAAATTAACAACAGAAATCTTGAAGCGCCCATTAAGCCTCACTGCTTTAAAAAAAAAGAAATTCTAAAAAAAAATCACATGAAGTGCTTTTGGTTATTAACTATGCTTTGAGAGTCTGTCATCAATAAGAGAAATATGCCAAATGAAATGATTTTTGAATAGTTCACCATAATAATGCATGTATTCTTTCTTTTTTACTCTAAATGATCTAATTCAGTTAATTTAAACATTCTCTTGGGTAATGCAAAATGCCATAATCTTTCACCCAAATAAGTACCTTGCTAAGAATGTTCAAAACCACTCACCTATTAATTCAGCATGTGATTTATTATCATCATTATTAAAAACTGTGCTTCAGTTGCTGTGCATACAATAAGCAATCTAATAAATAACCTAAAAGAAAATCCTGAAGATTCCTTTTCATGATTGCTTAAATTACAGGTGTTTACAAGTGTGTTCTTGATGGAATGCACTCTACACTAAGAAAGGACAGACTTGCATTATAGTGGAATGAAGCAAAAGCTCTACGAAATGATCCCATGGCTTGGAATTTATTAAATGTGTGTGTTCGTGTGTTCTTACATCTCCCCAGGAGAGCACCGAAAGCCTCATTCGAGCTGTGCACGTTAGCTATAGAGGCCATCATTTACCACATCAGGCAAAACCTGTCATGATCCCCTCCCCTGCTGCCAGAGGGAGCCCTGGAGGTTTCTCATCAACCTGATTAGGGTTACCTGGGGATGATTGCAAATTCCACACATCTGTGCATCTGTCATCTATTTAAGGGGAATCATCCCAGACTTCCCTGTCGGGTCATACAATCCCTTCCATGTATGGTTGCCTGACCAACTACTCATTTACCATGACACTGAAACTTTGTCTTTCTTTTCACAGTAATTATAAACTACCAACTTCAAATAAACCATGTTTTCTGTCTGCAACTGGGTCCTCCTCTTTCCACCTGCACTCCGTTTCTTGACAAAACCAAAGTGTAGGTTGTGCAAAGTGGTCCCAAAGGCAATCCAGCACACAACTGCAGGCAGTGAGATGTTGGCAGTGTGAAGCATCAGTGGTGGTCTCTGCATGTCACACCTACGCCTTCACCAGCACAGCACCTCCATCGAACAGGCTCTCAATAACTATTTTATGTTCACCATACTGAATAAACTATCTTATTAAACTGAATTAATATAGGTAAAAACACACATGCATGCCCAGATGTTCAAAATATGTACAAAATGTAGGTTTAAAATGAAATGAAAGCATAGAGAAGCAGCTGTGGGCAGAAAATAAAACCCCTGAAGGGATCACCGAGCTCAAAGAAAAGGGAATTAAAGTAAAAACGCACTGAATTTCTTAACATTGCCTGTGCACAGTGACACTTCAGACATTTCATTGAGTGTCATCAGAGCTTTAATCTGTAATAGCAGGTGGAGGCAGGGTCAATGTGTTCCTTTGGATGTGAGGATTTAAATCTTTTCTGCACAATGAAATAATGGAGAGAGAAAAATGAATCTCTTAAATATTAAACTTGAGAGGACTAGATGTAGGGTCATGGTAAGATTTAAGCGAGTAGCGTTTCTAAATGTTGAGGAAATCCATCCATGTCCAGGTAATGTCGTTTGAAGTCACCGATCCAAACACAGTGCATTTGAGTGAGACCGGTTGTCTCGGGGCTAAACTGTGCATCAAAAACCTGCACCCACACATATAAAAAAAAGTCTGGAAAAAGGTTTCACAGATGTTACATCACTTCTGTCTGAAGATGTGTACACGTTTATGTGCGTGCTGATACCCAAACTATATGTGCACCGACACTGCTTATATCCTAAATGCAAAACTTCTGAGTTTTTTTAATGTTTTGGTTTTTTTTGGTGAGTTTAACAACTAGCACGAGGGTTTCTGATTTATTTTCTTCACTCATGTTCTGTAGCTGAAGGTGCTCTTATAACACTTAGTAGTTTGAACCGTGCCCAACTGCATTTGACCACCAAAATGCAGTTTGTTTTTCTAGTGCAAGTGCTCTGAACAGTGCTTGGGCGCAATTTGTTAAGCTGTCTGTAGCCTGCTTGGAAGTTGTGTGCCAAAGCATAATTCAACAGGACCCCGGGGTGAGCTGTGATGGTGGATGGAGCAATACATGTGACGTCAAATTTTTACAACACTGCAAAAGTGTGAAATGGCTGTGAACCACCACGGATCAAATGACTTCAAATTAACAAAGTAACCAGAACGATGGACTCTGTCGGGATCCGCGAGAGTGCCACTCTTCTTGTCTATCCAGAAATAATCACACTTTACTGACACAAGTATGCTTCGGCATGAATGGTGAAACCCTATGCGAGTTCTGGCCAGAGAGAAGAGACAATAGTTCACAGTAGTTTCCTCTGAGGGAAATTTGTGATTTAGTTTGTACAAATAGCATGCAACTTGAAAGAAGCACAAGAAGTACATGAAACTTTTCTGAACCTAAAATCTCTGTTTTTTTTATTTACATTATTACATTGTTTAATTATTTCTAAAAATAACTACGCCAGTAACTCATGGATTTTAGAAAAGTCCATTTACAGAGTTGAAATGTAGTCCAAATGTTCACTCTGCGGGAATTTTATCATTGATTCATTTTATTATGCAAATGTTTATGCTAATTTTAAGAGATTAATTCTTAACACTTGAATATCAATTTAAAATCAGAGCCATTTCAGAAAAATGGATGGATAATTTAAAACTACTGACTTTGATATCAAAAAGTACCAATTATAAAATTTAGGCTGATCTGGAGAATGTGGAGGTGGAGCGTTTTTATAAGTTCAAGTAGTTTTTGTTTTGTTTTTTTCTTCCATTTATCCAGACATTTGTGTAACATAATTTAACGGCATGAACACCAATGCATAAATTCTTAAACAAAAAAATTGAACCTAACAAAGTGTTACAATTTAACTCGGCATCTTTACCACACCCGACAGCCTACTTTCTTTCTTTTTGACATGAAGATTAATTCAATTTGGGAAAAAAAGATGCCCTTTGTGGTTAATTTATGATCTTATTACATCAGAAAAGTTATTTGATAGCAGTAATAACTTTATTTCATTACATGCCTAAAAAGATATGTGAATTTAATCAAATATGAAAAACATTCGAGGATGGAAGAGACGAGTCTTTTCAAGTTCATTAAATGAAGCAGTGAAAGATAACGAATGATCAGGAATGTCAGGGAAAATTTTAACAGCGATGTGGGATTATGCCTTCATGTGCCATTCATACCAGTAAATGTATTTTTTTAAAAAAAGATGTTTCTGCCATTTTATGATGTAAAAGAATTCCTCTTGAAAGCTCCCTTGCTGTGTTTTTTACAGCTGAGAGAATAGAAATTGTTTTGGCTTGATTTGCCGGCATTATTAAACATATCACATCTCTGCAGCACGTTGTCTGTTGCCAGGCTTGGCAGAATTATGTCAAGCACATTGGAAAGATATTTCTCCCATAAGAGGTGTAGAGAGAAAAATCATCGGCACATACAAACAGGCTCTCCTCTTATTATTTTGGCTTCTGCATAACCCTTGTGATTTGGCTCAGAAACTTCTCACACAAACAAATTTCTCTGCTGACTAAAATCAGCGGCTTGCCTAACAGGACACTTTTGAGAGTCATACGCAACAACAGGGCTGCTCTGTGTGGTGTGTAGTGCAACATAAATTGGTCAGTTTCAGATCGGTGAGGAGAAAAGCAGCTGCTCACTGAGGTGTGCCAGACACTACGCAGAGGATAAAACAGCCATAATGCTAATGATGAACTTCTTATGAGCAGGTTTCTTCTGTTGTGTGTTCGGTGTCTGCCACCATGCACCTGATTTCCTACATTCCTCTTATTGACCCTCGTTTATCAAAGTTGTGTGCTTCTAAATTCTGTGATGTTAATGGTGTGCACAAATCACTGCACTGGATCAAGAGGATGTGTATACATTGTGTAAAAATACAGAGAGAGCAGGTGTCCCAATAGCTGTCCCAATATCTGTATTCTGTCCCAATTGAAGAGAACACATGGTTTGTTTGAATTTGGCAGTCCATTAATACAGTACATTAATACTGTGGAATTGTATGACCCCAGAGGGAGGTCTGGGGTGATTGCCCTTAAATAGCTGGCAGGGTGCACAGATCTGTGGTATCTGTAATCATCCTCAGGTGATCCTAATCAGGTTGGTAAAAAAACAAACATCCAGGACTCCCTCTGGCGGTAGGAGAGCGGATTATGACATTTTTACACAATAAAACTACTTTAAAATTCAATCACAATAAAACAAAAATAGCTAGCTGATAAGTTATTCAGTGTATAAAAGAACATGTGTTTCTTTTTTTCATGTCTCGATCTCATTCTCAACATCCATGCTTTTAAATACTATACTGCGCATTTCTTCATCCACACTATTGGGTGCTAATCTACTAAAAACGTACTTTACACTTTGTTTTTTACTTTAAAATTTTTATTTTTCTACTGGCATTATTTCAAGTTTGAAGATTGAAAAGAAGTAATCCATTTCAGGCAGAGAGTCACTTTTAGTGGTAAAGAAAAATTCTTATTATTTGACACCTTCAATCCGGCCATTTGGGATAAGAGTGTGACTGAGCATGACTCTGAATATATGTTTGTTTTTAGTTTGAAAAGTATGGGTACACCCCTCTTCATAAATGTGACGTGCCCTTTGGCGCATTCTCTCCGTATGCCTAAAATCCACACCATTTTGTGAGCAGCATGACAAATGAGGGCCATTAAATTTATCTTTAAAGCAAACTCATCCTTACACATACATTATGCTAATGTATTTTATGGGGAATGAAGATAAGGAAAAAGAAGTCTCCAAGGGCATCGCAGGTAGTTCAGATACAACTTACTTTGCTTTGGATGTTCCAGACTTTTCTCGCACATCAAATGGTTGGACAGAATAACGGAAAAGTAAAAAAAGACATGCATGGCTTCTTTAAATTGAGGGCAGGCAGAGTCTCAGCGAGAGTGTGGGTTTGCTAAGCTGAAAGCATAAATGATAAAAAAAACTTGATATCTTGAAGAAACTGGGTGGGTTTTATGAATGTCAAATATTAAACTGAGATGGCATGGTGGATGCAAAACAGATTAAACTTTGTATTATGTTACATTAAATTGCATTGATTGTGTTGCAGTACTTTTGACTGTACAGTGTGAATTCATTCCAAACAGAAAAAAAAAACGGTTAAAAAGGGCTCACCAAGGCGACAGATCCACCTCACTGCCAATGTTACTGAGACCTTTCTTGGTTAGCTACCCGTCTTTTCTAGCTGTTCTCTGCCATAATAACTAAATCACGTAGAAATCTCCCACGGAACAAAGAATATGAAGATGAGTTAAATTTCAAGATTTTTTTATAGTCAAATGCGAGTGTGGTAACATTTTGACCGACTCCCAGCTATAAGTATAAAAAAAAATGTAAAAAAGTATAAATAAAAATAAAACAATTATCAGATAAAAACAACTTAAATAGAAAATGTAATCTGGGACGACATGAGGTATTAGACAATTATTTACAAGAATTAACAGTGGCGTATGACAGGTGATGGTGAAGTTTTGGTGAAGCTCATGATGGCTGGTATCGATGACTGCTACACCTCCGCTCGGGGTTGCACTGCAACTCTCGGCAACTTCGCCAAGGCCACCTTTGATGCCATTTCAAAGACCTACAGCTACCTGACCCCTGGAAAGAGACAGTCTTCACAAAGTCTCCATACAGGGAGTTCACAGACCATCTGGCCAAGACTAACACCAGGGTGTCTGTGCAGAGGGGCCAGACTGTGCAGGCCGCCACTTCCTTTTACAAGTGGTAATAATGCATTGTACTTACATAGCGCTTTTCAAGACTCTCAAAGACGCTTCATATGTGCATCATTCATTCACGCCATACCAGGTAATGGTAAGCTACTGTTGTATCCACAGCTGCCCTGGGGCAAACTGACAGAAGCATGGCTGCCATTTTGCGCCATCGGCCCTTCTGACCATCACCAACCAATCACACACACCATTCAGACTAGGCAAAGAGGGTGAAGTGTCTTGCCCAGGGACACAATGGTAATTTAATCTCAATGGCTGTCCCACCATGGCACCTGGGGTTCCGGTGGACTCCCATCCACATACTGCCCAGGCCCAGCATGCTTAGCTTCTGAGGTCTGACGAGATCAGGCATTGACAGGCTGGTATGGCCATGTTATAGTTGTTAAACATAGTGTTGCTGTAAAGGGTCCTTAGTACTGGTCAGTTGGGTGTGCAATGGGGTGGAGGGTCATAGGGCAGTTGCTTTTGCAGCTTTAGGGGGGAGAAAAGCAGTCTCTAAGCCATAAAGTGGTTGTCTTAATAGTAAAAGTGTCATTGAGCAGTCTTTCTCTGGCAGCTGTATATTGCTGTGACTTTGTCCAGATTATCAATTCCTTCTTTGTTGAAGTTGTAGTCCATCATCATTTTGGGTCTCCTGTCTTTTCTTGCACTCAGAGATGTGCAAGTGTGCGTTGTGCTTTTTACAATAACGTTCTTATTTTTCTTTGGGCAATATGAAACAACCGTAGCTTTCTCATTGAAAGCAAATATTGAATGCAGAGACCCTGTCCTGACCCTTTAGAGATTCTTTGGGAAGTTGCCAACTCAGTCAGATTCCTGTTCTGAAGTTCATCTCCAAAGCGGGAGGATGTAAAGAAGTAATCAATTGTGTTAAGACGTTTCAAAATGACCCATAACCTCATATTTCTATACGAACTCGGCAAAGACATTGTACTACACGCTAAAAAGCCTAGATTGCACACACAAGTTCTTGACCCAAGATGAGAAAAAGTCAGTAAATTACAGGAAGAAAAAGAAAAGGTAACCAGTATTTTGGTCAACACAAAAAGCAAAATGGCTCCTAATGACTCGTCACATAAAACAAGGGTTAAGTTCAAGTAAAAAATGCTGTCATTTGACCTTACATGTAAATTTGACATATTTTGACAGAGTTGACCTTTGAGAAAAAACAGACAGGAATATTTATCACAAACCTGTTGATGCGATGTTCGTTTTTTATTCCTCATTGCTGCCAACTTGGCACGGTATTGGTTTTGTTCCTGCAGGCATGGATTTCCCTTCTGTTTCAATTTGACATATTCAGTGAGCTGAAAAGCAAAAGAATTTTGTGTTTTGTTTTCCAAATGTAGTTTAATCCTTCCTGATATTCTATGTAATGCATAATTTTTTACGTGAATTGAAACAAATTTGTTTCTAAAGATTATCATTGTATTTGTAACATAAAGGTGCATTGCCTGCAAACACTTTTGGTAAAAAGGGATATATATATTTTAATATACTTTATTAATCCCTCACCAGGAAATTTATGTGCTGCATTTCACCGCAGTAGGCTGCCAACTATGACAGCACCAATGGTGGGAGAAACAAGGGGTTAGGTGTCTTCTCCGAGGACCCGAAACGTGCACTCAGTGGGATGCGAACCCTCGAACTTCCAGTGACTTTCGGTTGACTTCCGGTTCACGGGCGAACGCTCTAACCGCTGAGCCACCATCTCCCCTCAAATATAGACACGAGGGCATGAACGCTTATTTCATTTGCATTTCACACACAAGCATGCACATAAACAAACCTCAGTATAGATGGCAAGACTGAAACAATACATTTAAAAAAGATACATTTATGGGCTATAAACAATTCTCAGCACCTTAACATCTTCTGGTTAAAATCATAACTCTGTTGCTACCTTTTTAAAGGTCCAAGAATCAGTTTGTATCGACATCTTGCTACTCTGCTTGTAAGGATGTGCGGATGTGGAAGGAAGGAGGGCCAAAATGTAGGACAACAAACAGGATTTATCAACCAAAGGTCCAGTAAGGCAAAGGGCACAGGATTAACTCAAGATCAAAAGTTCAAATGATACAACAAAGTTCAAAGATGCAACTTATGGTCAGGGAGCCAGGACAGAAGACCTGGCTGGAAGCGATGGTAATGGTTGTGATGACAATAACCCAACAAAGATGACTGGAGTGATTACCTTTAAATAGGCACCAGGATACACAGGTGTGTGTCATCAGACTAATCACACTCAGGTGTCCCTAATCAGGGTGATGAGGGAAGGTCCAGGGCTCCCTCTGGTGGCAGGGGAAGGGACCATGATACTGATAACTACACCCACAAAACACTATCACGCCTCCTAAACTCTACTTTTCATGCTAATCTTTAAACTATATCATTTTGTGTCATTGATCATCAACAAAATTAATTTTCTGGATTTTAAACAACCACAAATGTGAAGATTTCATGACATAAATAATCTAAGCAGGAAAACACCTCAGCATTAATCCTCTCTGAAAGGACAAGTTAATTAGCTCTAAAGGTCTTTTTTTTCTCCTTTGATGTCCTCATACACCTCTCTTCGTTCCTTTTATTTTTGGTCTCCTCCACCTTTCATGCTGATCCGGAAAACTGATTGCATCATCCGAAAGTCATAGACTGTGTAAGCCATTTCAGATCTTGGTGAGAGATCGATATCCACGTGTTTGCTTTGATGTGGTTCATTTGACATTTCTGGCATCCAGTCATCACTAATTCAGTGAAATGATATTTTCCAAGCAGTGAGCTGTGTGGAGCGCTGCTAATTGAACAGCAGACCACAAGAAGAAGAAAAGATCAAACTTTTGCTGAGATGTCGTCGTTGGATTCAAAGAAGTCAAGTTAAAGAATTAAAAATAAATACATTTGATGTGAGTGCGATCTGCCGAAACGTGGATGTGATTGTTGGAAAATGTAATGAACAAAACTTTGCAATCTGGCATTTTGACTTACTAAATCATCCATCTGTTCAATAGAGAATTCATTGAGATGCTTCCATTTCTAAAAAAGAAAAATCTGATAAACATTTTTGTCCTACTTTGTGCTTCAAAGAGAAAAACAGTATTGTTATATCATTTGGTCACATTTTGAAGACATAATTATTTTCAAGTTGTTTCTGATAATTAAAATAAAAAAAGTTAGAAACATTTGTTTATGCACTATAAATTTTAGAAATTCCAAAATAAAATGTCAACCCCAACGATAAACATTTGTAAAAGACAAAATATTTGAAGCCAGTTGAGATATCCATTAATTTTTACTAATGGACACCTCGTAGGGCATCATCCCACTTACTTTTTGTTTTAATTTACTGTTTAAAATGTGTGATTTAACTGTATGATTGTATGATGAAGTTAAGGTTAATGATTGTTGCTGTGGTAACAGCCACAGATCTTGCAGGTTGGCAACGAATTACCAAGTCAAGTGAGCGACAAATGTTTTATGTTGCGTAAATAACGTAAAGTATCATCTCAAAAGTTTTAAGAAAAACACCTTCCCCTTGTTTTTGTTCTGAGGATGACAAAAAACCAAATCTGCATCCCGTTATCACAGAAAACCACTGTAATTTTAAAATTATTTTATAAGTATCCTGTGCAGTATTTTGCTGTCCCGATACAAAATCAATATTTACACATTTGAAGACACCGATGATGCTCTGAATGAAAATTTGGAGCCCCTGGTGACCTGCTCAGGTGAAAAATGTCTGAACCAGAATTGAGACAGGAAAGCTCTGTTGGTAAGTCTCAGGATTTGAGAGTAGAATAACCAATCTTCATTTTAAACTGTTGTCATAAGTGTTATGATACTTCAAGATAATGCCTGCCTTGAACTACAAGTGACAAGTTGCCCGACTTACCAGCTTAGATGTGACTTTTTGGCAATATCAGCTGGAAGTAAAAACATACTGGTTGTGTAAATGTTCTCAATCGGACTCTGTTCATTTACCACTCCACAGTAGAAAAAGTTTTAAAAAAGTCTTCTGGACAGTTTAATTCTTGGTCGAGACGTTTCGACTTCCATCTGGAAATCATTTTCAATCTGAATGAAATGGACTGGAAACTGGATCTATATATATTAACCTAAGTAAAAGGTAAAAAAATAGTAAGGAAGGGGCTCGACCAATGAGCCTGTGTTACCTAAGATGGCCGTGAATGGCTCCTATTGTAGCCACCGACCAGTAAACGATCCCTCTTATAATAATGCTAAAAGCCTAGTGAATAGAAATTCCTGCTAACGAGAGGCGTGAATCTGGGTCACGAGGTGTCCTCTTTGGTCCATGGCTTCAGAATGCTGCTGTAAATCCCGGGCAGAATGTATCTAACGCCTCCACTCTGATTCAGTGAGGGATTCTCTTTCAACACAAAGATGGCTTCCTTCACCCCTCTTTCAAACCATCCTTTCTCTCTACTTAGACTCTTCACCTCGCTGTCCTCAAAAGTGTTTTTGAGGACAGCGAGGACAGCATAGTAATGACCCAACAAGAAAGTCTGGGTTGATTGCCCTTACAGCGAGGTGAAGATCCATTTCTATCAGATTGAAAATGATTTCCGGATGAAGTCGAAACGTCTCGATCAAGAATTAAACTGTCCAGAAGACTTTTTTGAAACTTTTTTTACTATGGATCACTCCTGGATGAATGAGGGACTACACGGACTTACCACTCCACGTTGAAGATTGGGAAAATCCCGGCATGTCTCTAATGTTTAGTGGGTTTGAAGTCAAGTTGTTAGAGAGGACACTGTAGCGTTAAAGTTCAAAGCTATGTGTCATTATGATCTAATGAAAGCTAATGAGCCCCATAAATCCTGAGATGGAGCCTGTTGGTCTTTAGCATTTCCTGTTCATATTTGCACATCATTTCACATGTTTTTCAGATGTGTTAGTCTCAGAAATGTGGAGACATGTGTAAAAAAATATTAAAAATTCAGATAAAACAAATATTAAGATGTTCCTTTCCTATTTACACATCCTCAACGTTGTGGCTCATAAGTTTTCAAAAAGATGGGATACAAATTTGTTTCTGGTCATTTTGATGAAAACTCTCATCGCAAATAAAATAGTCATTTCCAGAACTTTCTAGCTTCTGACAGTGATGTGTAGACATTTTATTTGTCACCAAAAAAGTTTAAAGAACAACTCACTGTTTTTTTAAATGTCCCCCCCCTCGGCCAATCTCTGATAACAAACGAGTGGCTGCTACGTCGATGACACGTGATGCTCCATGCATGATGCTTTTTACGTAGCAGGAAACATTTACAACAAGCATGCTGAATGATTTGAGCAAAGGATGGGTGGTTCACTTAGGAAAGACGATCCTTTTTGGAAGCGGACTCTGCGTTCCCGGAACAAGCAAGGTGGATGTAAGGGTTTATGGATGTGGAAGGAGGAGGACCCAATTGCAGGGCAACAAAACAAGATTTATTAACACAAGTCTGCAAAGTAAAGGGCACCGGATTAACTCAGGATTTGAAGTTCAAATAATAACAGAGTTCAATCATGGGCAACCAGGAAGACCTGGCTGGAAGGGATGGTAATGACCTGACAAGAAAGTCTGGGTTGATTGCCCTTAAATAGGCAGCAGGGTCCACAGGTGTGTGACATCAAAAATCCATCTCAGGTGTCCCTAATCAGGGTGACGAGGAGGGTCCAGGGTTCCCTCTGGCGGCAGGCGAGGTAATCCTGACAGTGGATTAGCAATTGTCAGGCTTTCCCATTGTCTAGTTTGAATTCAATCTGATTATTTGACGTTTCAAACTTTTTTGTTACCTTGAGATAACTCCAAGAGTATTTTTCTTAATGTTTCATAAGACTTGTGTTAGTATCTCCCAGACCAATTTTTCTTCTTTTTTTCTTTTGAAGTAGTTTAGGGATAATTCTTATCCTCAGAGAACACTGCTGCTACTGCTGTTGACTCATCCATATGTTGAAGTGTCCTTGAATGAGAGGCAGAAACTGACAAATGCCTGAAAGTGCACATCAGCATCCCAGTGTGTTTTAGACTGAGAAATCTGTTGATACATCAGCCCACACGCTCTCCCAGGATATTAAACACTGCTGTTTTACCAATGCCCTGGAGTTTCTGAGATATGCACAAGGTGCTCTTAGCCATCAGAGGACGTGAGCAGCAGCTGCAGGAACATTAAACACTATGAAGCCAAACAGAAGCAGCAGTATTGGCACAGACTACAGGAAACCAAGGTGGATTTAAACTGTGTGGGGCGATTTCATGAGTGGATGCAGGTCAGTCAATTAACAGTGAAGAGCAGGTGGTAAGTGGCAGGTGGGACCGGAGGAAAACCAACCCGAGACCTGCAGAAAGAAAGAAATTCACAAAAGGGAAAAGATGCACATTTAATACACAACTAATCTGTTTTTAAAAAAATAATTAAAATGGAATAGAAATTGACTTTATACAAGTTATAAAGTCCCAACTGGAGGAGTTTGGTTTCACTCCCCAGTAGAACTTGTGGTTTACACCTGTTAATTTCCCAGAATAACCCCTGCATTTAGTTTCTTTGGCTATGGTTTTAAATCGTTTAGAAATACATCGTGTTTGAACAGGATCTGTAGTCAACACATTCAATGTGCTGCTGAATATGTTCCGTTAATAATAATCCATGTTGGCAGTTTAAATGATGACTCATCAGAACTTGAAACCAAGCCCTCACAAACCAATCTCAACAAACAGACACAAAACACACACATTCTGAGCTTTCTGATTGAAACTGTTGTAGCTGTATTATTTTTTTTTTCCTTTTTAAATCGGGGAAAATACATCAGCTCTTTGACCTCGTCCTGCTGGTGCTTGTTTTGTGTCATTTGACTTAGTTAAATAAGCCCTTGAATATTTTACTGAAAAAAAAAAAAAGAATACTTTATTGATTATTGGAAATTTGTGAGCTGCATCACACCGTAGCAGGCTGCCACAAGGGTGCAAATGGTGGCAGAAATATGGAGTTGGGTGTCTTCTCCAAGGACCCTAGATGTGAACTGGGATTCCGGTTAACTTCTGGTCCGAGGGCGAATGCGCTGCCACCGCCTTTCCCTGTATTTGAATATGTACCTAGCATCTATATTGAATGGTAATGTTACTTTGTATTTTAATCAAATTAGTGGAGCATTAAATTTATATATGTTTTTTCGTTGTACATTAAGTATTTCGGGCTTCAGTGATAACTTTGTAAAAGCGTACGGGGTATCCCATTTATAAAACTGTCTCTACTAAAATGACCATTCGTATGTCTGAAATTCTGTATTAAACTTTTGAACTTTGAAATAATGTGTTTCTTATACTTTTTTGCTTGCATTTGAATCCTGTTTAATTTTCAGATTAGCATTTTATAATACCGGTAAAATGGTGTATCTTTTGTGTCAACCCTCCTAGATCAGAAGGCTGGGATTATCTTTCACAAAGTCAGTCAGTCCTGTAGAAGCAGGGAACAGTGAAAGGACTGCTAATGAAGATGGAGGTGTTTCTTCTGTGGCCTGCTTTGACAAACAGCAGAATTCCAATGATTCACCGAGAGCCAAACGAGAACCGCAGTGGCTTTGATGAAGAGGATGCAGAGAGACTGACCTGCTCGAGGACAGCATATAAAGATGTGTGTATATATATTTATTTGTGTGTGGAAGATTGTTAGCATCAAAAGAAACACAGAAAGCTTTTTTTTCTCTGCAACAAAAATACACATCTGATGTTTTCTAAGAAACTGTCTGAAATGCACTAAATCCTATGTGGATCCTGAGCTGTTGTGGTGAAACACATTGGAATAAAACACTCTTTGTTAGGCTCAAGGTGAGATTGTCTTCGTTTTCTTCATCAGTAACAGTTTGGTTAGCTTGATGCAGCAATAAAAACTCAGGAAAAAATTATCCATGTTTGTTCTTTTTTACAACATGTGACCACAAGCAGCGGAGATTTTAATATAAAGTATTTCTTAAATATTGGACACACCCCTGTAGACGCACAACTGGCTTGTTTCCAAACAATCACAGGCATACGTATATTTCTACCTGTACGTGTTACATTAAAATGGTTTAGTTGTTTTTTTTTTAGTGTTATTATGTTGAAAAACACTAATCATAAATCATAAAATCATATGATTTTAATCATAAAAATAAATAAAATGTTCTCTCGTCTCTAAATCTATGGACATTCTCTTCCATGGATTGTGTCCATGAAGTCATGTTTTTTTTTCTACACACTCACATCCAACTCACCCCTCGAAAAATTAGATTTTCCCTTGACTAAAAGTTTCAATTTCGGATTCAATGCCCACTAAAAGGAAGCCATATTGGAGCTCAGTCAATTCTATGATAACCAACTGATGTCAGAAACAAACGGGCCCGCCGCAGCATGGTGTCATTCCTCGGAACAGAGTCATGAACTGGATCATTTGTTGATTATTTTACAGATCAGCAAAAATAATAATATTAAAAGTGAACTTAGTGTTCCCCTGCCAGCTGTGAGACATAGTCTCTCCAGCAAGTCCGGGTTCTGCCTCTTGGTCTCCTCCCTAGTGGGACGTGCCCGAAACACCTCACCAGCAAGGCGCTCAGGGGGCATCCTGACCAAATGCCCAAACCACCCCATCTGGCTTCTCTCAACCTGTAGGAAGAGTGGCTCAACCACCAGATGACGAGGTGGAATGGAATGGAACTTAGTGCACATTGTTCCCTTTCGTCGTCTTCCGCTTATCCGGGGCCAGGTCACGGGGCAACAGCTTCAGTGGGAAGCCTAGGCTTCTATCATCACAGCTGCATCCTCCAGCTCACCCGGAAGGATTCCAAATCGTTGCCTGTCCAGCTGTGAGACATACTCTCTCCAGCGGGTGCGGGCTCTGCCTCTTCATCTCCTCCTGGTGGGACATGCCCGAAACACCACATTGTAACTTGAAAAATATATTACATTTCCACAAGTGAGGACCACAATCTTAAAACAATTTGTTGAAAATAACTGCGGTTTGATGTGAAATAAACACGTCTTTAACGTTTTGTTAATCGGAAGTTTAGTTGAGACTCTGGTACCAAACTAAGGCAGGATGCAATGTTTTTTTCACAAGTTGGGGACAAGTTTGCATGCAAATAATAGAGGAATTAAAATACTATTGAGTCTTGATCTGAATTAAAAGGAAGTTTGAATGGAGATCATAAAATATATTTTCTGTGCTTGGCTTCCACCTGCAATCACAGACACTCGTTGCAATAGAAAAAAATATCTTCCTGTTTGGTGAAGCTGTCAGGTGAACCTGTGCCAATTAACTTAGGTGTTATATATTTTTTATTCTTCCACAAGACCTGTCAGCTACACATTTCTGACCAGTCAAAAATTTATTCGGCAGACCACCATGTTCACTCCTTTTCTCTCCAAGATTCTGCAGATAAAAAAAGTCTGTAAAATACGGACACATGCATTGAAGCCACAGCTTCTCACACCCTGTCCTGAAAACCAGCCGATTCTGCCCACAGTAAGACGATACCATCTGGGATGCAAACAGAAAGACATGGTGAGTGTTAAAGTAGGAAAGAAAAGCAGCTGAAGGTAACTGAGTTATTGCTGAGAGATCTTTAAAACTTTCTGGTGGGATCCAAACCCACAAAGCAGTCACTCGGGAAAAAAAATTATTTCATTTTTACAAAGACACTGAAAAAAAATGTGTGAACAAAAACCCTTTTTGTACGTCTCACCATGTTAACTAGACTTACAAAGTGGAGTTTGATGAGGCAAGAGGGTAAATTAATAGTTGGAAAAAGCTTTGTTTGGTTGAAAAATAATTAAAAAAAAAACAGCAAATTTTAAAAACCTTTGGTTAAAATTAGTAGCACAGTAGAACGATCTGAATTGATGGTCAAAAGTTGCCACTTAATCACACTCAATTGCTCTTAAAAAGACACTAGCACTGAGGAAAAGACAGGAAACAGAGATGGAGGTAGCAGAGATGAAGATGCTGAGGATCTCTCTGAGAGTGACCAGGATGGACAGGATCAGAGGAACAGCACATGTTAGAGGTTTTGGAGATAAAGTCAGAGAGGCCAGACTGAGATGGTTTAGACATGTGCAGAGGAGAGAGAGAGAGTACATTGGAAGAAGGATGCTGGGTTTGGAACCACCAGGAAAGAGGCCGAGACGAAGACCAAAGAGAAGGTTCATCGAAGACATGAAAATAGTTGGCGTGACCAAAGAAGATGCAGCAGAAACTGGAAGAAACATGGAAGAAACTGACTTTCTCTGGCGACCCCTGAAGGGAAATGCCAAAAGAAGAAGAAGAATCACTACATTTAATTTTCTGTCTCATGCAAAATAACTATTTTCTCAAAAGTTAACGGATGCAACTTCCTAGATTTTTCTCAGACACACATAATCCAAAGATAGGTCGTTTTGGGTACAGCGTGTGACCAAATAAAGAAAATAATCTGACAGAACACTTAGAATTTTTTAAATTGTTTTAACAGTGAGATATAACATCCACGGACTTTGTCGAACACCAATAAAATGTTATTAAATTAGTATTCATTAAATTTGAACCGTTTTTCAGTCATATTTACTGTACATCATTGCCATTATACTGCCATAAAAAAATAATCAAGAAAACATTGTATGTGTTATTTGTCTATTTAAATAAGTTTTCTTAAAAATCTTCAGAGGTTTGATAGATATTGCGTTCACAAAAGTGTTACGGAATCTGACACTGACTGACGTACAGCACAAGTGCTGAATGCCTCGTCTACATTCTGTGTGTGGAGGCATAATTAATGGAAAGCAGCTTTGAACCTTTCTTGTTTCTACTTAAAGCCAGAGCTTGATTTATCCCAAGTTCTCTACAATCTGTCCAGCCCTTCAATAGAAATCCCACACTATCAACTTGCATAAAAAGAGAAAAAAAAACTCAGCTCAAAGTTCTAAATCTTGTGTCTCCACTGACTTTGTGTTAATACAATGAGATTTGTGGCCCTCTTGCTAACAGGAAGAGGCCAAACTGATGCAGAGCCAACAATCCAGATCAAATGACTCGAGTCTCTGGAGTGCCGTGCGCTGTCAACATGAAGGATGCCGTCCTGATTTGTTTTGATTAGTGAGTATAAATCTGTGGCAAACAAAGCGAAAAGAGAACGACGAGGTTCACGCCTGTGTACATCGCAGCCTGACCACAGTATTGTATGACACGTCATGTGTTGTTTTTTTCAGCTCTTGTTCATCACAGATCATCTTTTTGGAGGACACAGAAGAGCTCAGCAGCGAGACTCCCTCTTGCTTGCTCGTTCTTGCCTTTCTCTCTCTCCTTGGCATTTATGAACAGTCTGAGCTAAATCTGCCACTTTGCCACATTTTAAAAATGACCTTCTGCTGCCATCACAATCAGCTCCCACCAAACCCATTACCAAACAAAATCATCTGTAGACATGGGGAGTCACAACCCCCTCTCTGTGGCACCGCCATGACAGGGAGAGCCAAGGTCCCAGCTGAGCTTTGTCCTTGGGTTTGTAATTCAAGGTCTGAAAGACAGGACAGATGAGGCTCCATGTGTAGGATGAAAGCATGAAGGAATTACTACTCTACTTATATTTGAATCATCACACACAACCAGTTTTGTAGGTGATAAATATTACATTGTGATGTTTTATCATATCGTTACATCTCTGTTCATTAGCATCAGTATCTGTGTTAAATACTTGAAATATTAGTTGTGATTTCTTGGTCACGGCTTTAATGCATCAGTCAAACCCCTTTCGTATTAAAATCCCCTCGAGGACTTTAATAGTATCCATTCGTTCAGTTTTATTTTATCCAGAAGAATTTACTGAGTGGTTTCTAACAGCTTGTGACACATTTCTTTCACTCTGTTATTCAGGTCAACAGTTTGTGGCTCTTTAAGGAGCTCCAGTTCTTTTCCCTCCACACTTGTCAAACTCAGTTTCTCAGATTCTTCTTGTAAATGCATAAGAAAAAAAATCCATATTTGGCGGGTGTCAACACCAATACTATGTCTGTGTCAGAGCTGAATGCTCATCTTCAGATTTAATTTCAATGCAAGCCTGCTGGGAAAAGATTGAAGTTACTAAAGAAACTCTACATGACTTTTGTCTTGGAATCTCAGCATTTCGGGCTTGTTTTCCACATTTACTGCACAGTAATGGGTCCCATTAACAGGCTGAATGTGAAGAAACTGCACTGTCTGCTTTTCTTTTCCCAATCTTTGCTTAATAATTTAACACTTTCCGCATGAGATGCTACTGAGGATTAATGAACATCTGACTCAGCAAAACAAAAAATAGGGCATTTGTCATGATAACATCCCTTGTGACACTTTCTTTTAATATTCTTTGATATAAATGTCTGATTGCCTCTCCCCAATGTTTTTCACCTGTGTCTCATCATCCCCCTTGTTCCTTAAACTTGTTTGTAAATCCCACATTTGGTCCAGCATGCCTGCAAGAGATTCAGAGCCTGCCAGGTTTTCCACCAGTTTGTCCTTGTCTCTCTTACCTACCCTTTCAGCCTTCTTATAAACTGAAAAAAAGTGGCTTTGCATTTTGGTCTTGCCTCTGCACATCTACCACACACTGCTGGGAAAAACAATCACTAGAAATTAGGGCTTTTCTGAGGAAACAAATTATGTGAAGAGTGCGTTTTTTTAATCCCTTCACTGCTATTGAGTAAAGATTTTGGTAATCCAGGAGTAAAGTCAAACGGCATCCATGATTGAGTGAAGTTTTGCCATCATTCTGCCTATCACCACCTCCTCCAGCAGGCAAGGGAGAAGCCAACCACAGACTAGATTTTTCTCTTGGAATTTTTCACATATTGCCCACCAAAATTGTTGCAATTATGAGATTGTGGCTTCTCAATTATTTTAAAAACTTAGAAAGTAACTTTCCAGCTCCTCCGTCCAGTCATTTACAGTATATTAATATGCATTCAAGTAAAACTCATTCATCCTCTAGACCACTCATTCCTGTCGGGTTGCAGGGATGCCTTGGCCCATCCTGGCTGGTTACAGCCAAGAGGCAGGATACACCCCAAACATGCTGCCAATCTGTTGCTTTAAAAGGCCTTTCATCATCTCCACATTTTGTCTTTCTAGTTGCACTAAAGTGCTCAAATTTCCTTTCGGGGATCAACAAAGTAATTTCAATTCAATTCAATTGATCCCAGTTGCAAACAAAATGGTGAACATATTGGCAGAAAATAAGGGGAATATTAATGAACACACCTGCATTTGTTCAGATCCAAGCCCAGTGACGCTCTTATTTTTCAATTCAATTTTATTTGCATAGCCCAAAATCACAATAATTTGTCTCAATGGGCTTCACATTGTAGATTCAGAAAGAAGAAAAAAAGGAATGGTAAAACACAAGTATACAGCAAGAAAACTAACTAACAAATGCTAGCCAGACAATGTTAGCACATTCCTGCCCTTAGACTCTGAGACGGCCCTTAGTCGGTGAGGAAAAACTCCTAAAAAAATGAGAAACCTCGTGGGGATCCACATGAAAGAGAGATATCTCCCTTGGGATTTTATGACATAGAATCATTTTCACCGAACAGTGTTACGCATTTACAGGCGGATCGCTTCTTGGCAAGCGTCACTTTCTTGTACACCCCCAGTCTACTGGTTTCCAAAGTGCGATCAGCGTGTAAATGCATCAATGCGTATGTTTGTTAGCCGTCACACCAGCATAAAAATGTCAATATGATAGCAAAAAGTGTTTTCTATTAAAAAATATGTAGATATACATGTAGATAAATTGTGTTTTTTAGTTTAAAATCAACCGAAATGGAAGCACAGCAATCAGTGTCATAACCCATCTTCTGATATTTACGCAAGCTTCACTATCTCAAGAACTCACGTATTTCTGTTTTGTTCATTATGAAGTTATTTTTGGTGTTACTTTCTGATTTTGCGCTCTGGCAGCTTCGGACTAATTTGCTTTTGGCTGAAAGCTCGAGGGAATGTGAACCGTGCGATTCCTCTGCGATCATCAAGGCGACTCCCAGGACAAAAGCCTGCGTTACTCTTCCTGGAACTTCGTTTTTATAAAGGATCATGTCCCCATTTCCTCGACTGTGAAATAAAATCCTAACCCATCTGTGAGGGTTCAACAATTACAGTGAGAAAGTGGACTGTCTGCCATCAAAAGCTTGTGTTTCGACTCACGGTCCATCTGGCCCTCTGCTATAATAAGCCTTCTCATTGTGATTTTATTCAATGTGTCACTGACAGGCCATCGGTGGCTCCGCTAAAAGACTACTACCATTCTGCGTCACACTGGTCACTGATAAGGTTGATACAATTTTAAATAATTGCCAATCAACCCATGTAATTAGAAAAGCCTAGTTTTCTATTTGATGCAAGGAAGAAAACAGTAAATTGGGAATTTGCAGGCTTTGCATTGAACTAAAGAATGAAACCCGGAAGATGTGCTATTTTTTTTGTTATCAATAATCTTTTTGAGAAGAACATCTTTATATGCCTTGTTTAATTAGTAGTTATGCCTCTAAAGCACATCAGTGATTGCTGTTGGAAAATATGGTGTGTCCTTAGCAGAGGGCAATCATGGCAGCCGCTGTCATGATAATGGTCATAGTGTCTATTTCTGCTTGAGTCAGCGTTTACACACAGCAGATTAAACCAGTTAATGTTCCATGTTAAACATTGTATCCTTAGGTATTCGTTTTTAGTAACTGACCGTTGCCCTTTTAGAAATCAGTTTTATTCATGTTCATTTATTGTGAACGAACCCATTTAAAATAGATCTCAAAACGCATCAAATTTGGATTAGAAAAAGTTTAAGTACAAAAAAGGTTAACAACAAGTATTTAGTTGAATTTTCTTTTTTGTCCAATTCTTTTTAACCACTAAAAATAACAACTTTAAACACAAAGTTGTTATGATCCCCTCTCCTGTTGCCAGAGGAAGCCCTGAATGTCCACATCACCTTGATTAGGGACACCTGAGATTGATTCCTGATGCCACACATCTGTGGACCCTGCCATCTATTTACAATAAGGGCAATCACCTCAGACTTTCCCATCGGGTCATACCATCTCTTCCAGCCAGGTGTCCCTGGTTGCCCGACCAAATACACATTCTGTCAAAAAACCTTTTGCCACGCCACTGAAACTTTGTGTTTTCTTTCCACTGTATTAATGGACTGCCAAATTCAAATAAACCATGTTTTCTGTTTGCAAATGGGTCCTCCTCTTTCCACCTGCACCCGCTTCATGACAGGAGTTTAGTTACTGTCAGAGTAATTAATTTCTTAAGTATTTATAACTAAATAATGTATGTCTACTTGTATGTATTTTGTAGAACATTTACTTTGGGTACATTTAGAATAGACTGAAAAAAAAAACTATTGTAGGAGGTCATAAATTACTCACACTGAAGAGAAAGACCTCCCAGCTTTTCATCATACCTCATTCAAAGCACATTCGTTTTGATGCTTTAGACTGCATCGCACAATTTAATTTCAAGTAATTTTGGAGCTCAGTGATGCTGAATCAAACAGTTTTTTAAAACATCATTTGTTAAGATTGCATTTCTAATTGGAGGTTTTAGATAAATATTTAGCTTGCTTTCATTTTTCTTTTTTTTTTTGTCTTTATCTCAGTTTTTGTTGGAAAGTGCAAATGAATAATTTAATACTAGCTGCTCTGATGTGCAGCCTGTCAAGTGTTTATGACCGTTTCTGATGTGCAGTTCAGTTGCATTGAGTGTTCGCTACAGGTGACTGATCAAAATAGTTGATATGAAAGAAGGATCATCCTTCTCCTTCTTCATCTATGTTAATAACTAATCTTAACATACAACTTGCCCATCTTTTTGCATTCCTCTTCTCAGCTGACTGGAATACTATAACAGTATATCAGTGGTGGAAAGTAACAAAGTTAATGTGTACTTTGTTACTGTACTTAAATTTTAAAAAAATGTGTATCTGTACTTTACTTAAGTAAAATTTGAGACCTGTACTTTTTACCTTTACTTCATTTTAGAGCAAGTATCTGTACTTTTACTTCACTACTTTTTAAAAGTGTGTTTTGCATTTTTTGTTACATTTTCGGTCAGGAATTTGAAAAATATACAGGTTTTTTAGCGCATTTTGAAGCCGCATCGCCAAAACCAAAGGGAGCAGTTGATCGCCTGTGGTCTCCAAGAGGGAGAAGTAATGAATCGAGGACCAATCAGAATCGAGAGGAAACATTTTCCACAGTCATTCACCGACAAAAAACTAACATCAATTATAGCACACATTGAAAAAAGAGTCAGAAGATCGTTTGTTTGTTGTGTTTATTTCTAAATAAAAAAGTTGAACCATTGTTACACAGAGCAGGGACGAATCCAGGATTTTCTAACGGGAGGGTGAAGAGTGTGAGGTCCTTGACAAAGCCAGAATGGGTGATTGGGGGCCTCCCCCTCAGAAAATTTTGAAAAGTAAGAGTCATTTTTCTGCATTTTAGTGGCGCATTGGCCGACCCTGCAAGAGGATAGCTCTAGTCCTATTTCCTTTCTTCTTCTTCTTTTTTTTTTTTTTTTTGGACTAAAAGAGGAGAGTAAGAGGCACCCCTGGATCTGCCCCTGCAGAGTATTTATTTGTGACCCTACAGCACACAAAAATAAAATTTGAATTATTGTCAAATACTTTCACTTTTTACTTAAAAAGTAAAATTTACACCAATTATTTTTGTACTTTTACTTAAGTAGATTTTTTTTTACTGGTATTTTTACTTAAGTAATTGTTTTTGCCAAATTATCTGTACTTTTACTTAAGTACAAAAAGTGAGTACTTTATCTACCACTGCAGTATATCTTTTTAAACATGGAACTAGACTCAATAAAAACATGGCAAAACCCGGGGAAAAGTCATTTGTAGAACTCTCTGGTTGAATTCCTTTAAACCTTATCATTTGTATAGGCAGTTAAGATGACCACAGTTTAAAAACCAATGTGTAATTTTTAAATTATTAAAAACATCTCCTCGTTTAACCCTGCAGTCTAACAGCAGCAGATCCAACTGAATCGTTGACACAGTCAAGACTAAAGGGTAAAACATAAATGTGATTTCATCAGAGGTGTCAAGTAGCGAAGTAAGATTACTTCGTTACCTTACTCAAGTAGAAAATCTCGGTATCTTTACTTTAACGAAGTAATTATTTTTTTGTCTACTTTTTACTTTTACTCACTACTTTTTTATGCAATTATCTGTACTTTTACTTCGTTCATTTTTTAAAAAGTAGTCGCTACTTTCTCCATTTTGTCACCGTTAAAAAGCCGCGACTGTTTGTCGGAGTTTTTTTTTTTTTATGAACCCTGAATGCATCAAACAAAGGAACAGATGAATGATTGGCTGACAGCTCCAGTCAATCATTACTTTGGGCCAAGTAGCCCCGCCCACAAACTTTTAAAGAGCAGGAACGTTAGTATGCGTGTTTAAGACTTGTTGCGGGCTCGGAAATCAAAGTGTTTCTAATGCTGCAACACTGAACTTTGATTGAATTATCAGTTTTTTAAAAAAAACAACAGCAAAGAAATGTTTTATTATTATTATTTTCAATCTGCAGTTATTGTAAACGTCTTTGCTGAAAATGTTGTAGATGGTATTTTTATAAAAATAATTTTGATCTGTGACGCACTATTTTATCTTTAGAAACAAAGCTAATTGAACTGATTAATCCATAAATAGTAGTAGATGAAGTATTTGTGCTCAAAAGCATCCAAAATGTTATTGATTTGTTTATAAAGACTGACTGATGAGATTAAAACTACACATCGCTTAGATTTTGTATAATGTAGATGTTTGGGTTTACATTAAAAAAAAAAAAAAAAAACCTTATATGTACACATATAAGGTGTACATATACGTACATATCTACATATGTACAGTATATGTAGATATGTATGTACTGTATATAAATTTATATATACCGTCTCCTAAGTCCCGCCCCTACTGGTTTCTTTCTGGGTTTCTTAAAATCTCATTTCCCTGGTTATTTTTTCATTTTTACAGTTCTTAACATTTTAGAAAAAGAATCCAAGGATTTTTCCTCCTGTGTGTTTCCTTCACTCCCACTGCCTTGAGTGCATGTAAAGGGTGTTATTTTGTCAATGGGCGTGGTTTTACTGGGTGTACGATATTTTGTGTAAAATACAATAATTTTACGTCATTAGTACGATAATCCAGCACCTCCCACCTGGCAACGCTGCCCAGGCTGTATGTGGCACTCCCATACTTACCAACTTGTTAAAGACTATTCATTATTGCCTCAAAGAACTTTGAAAACTAGCTGCCTTCAAGGCTTGAAAAAGCCTTTTGGTCATTTTTATTTATTTATTTATTTTTTTTTTTACATTGAGTGTGTTTGTGTCTGCTGAAGTTGGTTAAATTAGGTGATGCAGAGTGAAGCTTGGTAGCTAAAGGGACGTTACATAATGCCCTGCTTATGTTAATACATTTGATTGTGTTCATTAATCGATTTCCAATAAAGATTATTAAGAAATAAATGTTTCTGATTCATAAAGTTTAACACCAAAACACTTTAATTTATTATCATATTTTCTGCTCCTTAAAGCATGTGATAATAGTTAAAAAATATGTTCATACGCTTTTGTTAACAATATTCCTTTTTTTCTGAAAATTACTTTTACTTTTCTACTTTAAGTAGTTTTAAAATAGGTTACTTTTTACTTTTACTTAAGTAGAAAACTTGAGTTGATACTTCTACTTTTACTAAAGTAGTTTTTTAACTCGGTATTTATACTTCTACTTGAGTAGGAAATGTTGGTACTTTTGACACCTCTGGATTTCATTCAATCAATTTGAGCATGCTGCACAAGAAGATAGGTAGTAAAAAGTTTAGAAAATTGTTTCCATCGTAAGCTAAAAAATTGTTGATATAGGCCAGCACCTAAAACTGTTCAAAGCCCATAAATTAGGATTGAAGTTTGACTTAATGAAAACGAAGTGACAAACAGCAGGAGAAACAACCCAAACAACAGACTTTAGAAACGTTGCTACCACTAAGCCTGTAGCTCGTACAATTTAAGGAATCAATGAGAAAAACATGCCATATAGACAACTTGGACAAGCAATGACCTCCACAGAACAACATGCTGCTTTTTCCACAGTATATTATTACAGGCTTGAACGTTGACGGATGGGTTTATCCCCTCTGGAGCTCTGTTGTCACCCCGGGGAAAGTAATCTCTTTATCTTCTAATGACTCACTTTCTGGGTTTTCTATCTTGTAGCGAGCAGGGAGGTGTGCAGACAACCAGGAACAAATGATTGCTTGGATGACTGTTGACATCTTCATAAAGCAATGGGTGTGGAGAAATCGAGGAGGAAACCCCGCTGTTGGCGGGTCTGCAGATGACAAGATCAACGTAGCCTTTAATAACTATGGAAAGTATTTTGTCCAAGCCTGGAAGGCATCGTAAGTAACCAGTGTTTCATTTCTCCAATTTTGCTGAATCACTGACTCGGTGAAAAACTGCCTTATATAAAAAAAAGATATATAAGGCTCACTGGGTAAGAGGAACATTGATAATATTGTCTGGGATTTAGGAAGACCACATCAACCGAGACCACCTCCAAGGCTACTGAGGATCGTAACGGAAATCCTGCCGGACTTCCACTCTCAAACACAGAAAACCAACTTTCTCACCATTTTGATAAACCACTCAGGAGAAGTCGTATATTTCCTGTTGAAGAGAAAAAAAGTAAAAGAAACATCACTTTAAAGCTTTCAGTATCTGGAAATATTAACTGTGATGGGAAAGTGTTAAAGCCCCAAGTATTTTTAGCATGATTAATGCTCCTTGTCTACAGAACACAATTTAAAGATCATTTAGTCTTATAATTCCGCTGTAGGGGATTAGATAATTGTATTCAGGAAATCAATTCAGCTCATGTAAAATCTATAAATAAAGATTGCTGCTTAACTATGAAACAGACACTTCCCATATCCATGTCTCAAGACCACACGAGACAAAGATAGTTTAAAAGAAATAGCTTGTGAGCTACGTGACATCTTAATCACTCTGACAGAAGACATTTAAACAGAGAAGGGACGATTATAAATGTGTCTTGAGCAGGCTGATAGGCATGTAGGCTACATGCTTCTCATTGATTTCCTCTCACCACAGCTCAATATAAAAGGCTACTTCCTTCTTCGTCAATTTAGCTGCGTATTGCCGTTAAGATGAAAGTGTTCTTTGCTGTGTGACAAACTCCCGTCTAGCTAAACAAGGCTGGTTTACATATCTCTCACAGGAATTAAAAGCATATTTTTGAGCTTCTGTGACACACACACAAAGCGAGTCACTTAAAATTAAATACTGCAAAGCAGCATGACTGAGCTGTTAAAATCATCTGAATCCATCAAATTTGACCAGCTTGAGTGTTTAAATGCAATGTTTCAAAAGAATTTTCTACCACGTTGACAGCATAAAACTTATTTTTTAAAAATCAATAAAGTTTAAATCTACGTTGGTTTGTTCACAAGCAAAATGACTCATATAAATCACGGTGAGGAGATGTTTGGTGTCTAACATCGGGATATGGTAGGAATGGAATGTTCTTTCAAATGATAAAAACAAGCAGCGAGCCTTTCGGCATTTCCCTTCAGGGGTCGCCACAGCAAGCCAGTTTCTTCCATCTAACCCTATCTGCTGCAACTTCTTCGGTCACGTCAACTATCTTCATGTCTTCCTTCACTGTATTCATGAACCTCCTCTTTGGTCTTCCTCTAGTCCTCTTTCCTGGTGGTTCCAAACCCAGCATCCTTCTTCTGATGTACTCTCTCTCTCTCCTGCACGCCTCCAAATCATCTCCGTCTGGCCTCTCTGACTTTATCTCCAAAACTTCTAACATGTGCTGTTCCTCTGATCCTGTTCATCCTGGTCACTCAGCATCTACATCTC
Source organism: Neostethus bicornis (assembly GCA_902685375.1). NCBI lineage: Eukaryota > Metazoa > Chordata > Actinopteri > Atheriniformes > Phallostethidae > Neostethus > Neostethus bicornis. The sequence goes on from LR738552.1 coordinate 5,541,293, forward strand.
TGCTACCTCCATCTCTGTTTCCTGTCTCTTCCTCAGTGCCTCTGTCTCTAGACCAGGGGTCACCAACCAATTTGAAACTGAGAGCTACTTCAAGGGCACTGAGTAACGCGAAGGGCTACCGCTTTGATAATACACTTCTGAAATAACAAAGTTACACAGTGTACCTTTAATTTTATATTATTAATAATGATATTCTATGTGAAGACACTGATTGTTAATGATCCATCACAATAATTATTTCAGTATGATTAAACAAGGTAGGAAACAGATACATTTCAATATGAAATATCCTAGTGTTTCATTTTCAAACGATCACTTCCACAACATTTTGCAGAAAATCTTTTTCAATTTTTACCAGCCACCAACAGTTATCAAATCATAAACTCCGAACCATGTTTGTGGTTCCAAAGGTCCATGTGTATGTGGTATGAGCACATACATATAAAAACTTTTTCAACTACCTTTCGATCCAGTATCTTGTCGGTTGGATTGTGAAAATTAAAAGGGAGAAGACAAACAAACTTTGTGCACAAGTATATATTTTGTAACAAATTGTAGCCCTGTTCAATGAGTGTATCCATTCATTTTCAGTCATCCGTGTCTTTCCTGATTGAATTAAAAGTAGCTCATCCAATTGGCCAATATCCCAAAAATAACAACAAGATATTGCAAAAAATTACACATTAAAATTCTACCACAACAGTATGTCTACTGACTGTAAAACTAACCACACTGTCGTGATGTGGAATGAGGAGGAGGACCCAAATGCAGGACATAAACCGGATATATTTAACAAAAGTCAGGCAAGGTTGTAAAGCAAAAAAAAAAAAAAATAGGATTTATCACAAGGAATGTCTTTAAGTCCACATTATAACAGAGTTCAATGAGAAACATGGTCAGGCAGCAAGGAGGACCTGGTTGGGAAGGTTAACGATGGTGGTGATGACGATGACCAGACAAAGACTTCTGGAGTGATTGCCTTTAAATAGGCACCAGGATCCACAGGTGTGTGTCATCAGACTAATCACCCTTAGGTGTTCCTAATCAGGGTGATGAGAGAAGGTCGAAGGCTCCCTCTGGTTGCAGGTGAGGGGATCAGGACACACACATCATCAGGACACACACATCCCCCATGAATAAGCAGATAAAAAGGAATTAGTTCAAATGGTGACTGCACAGTTGTTCTGCTAGTAGTCAGGCGTCTTGGGTTTGTTTCGTAATTTTGACTTGGACCACTTTTAAAGTTTTGTTTCAACAGAAAATAATCCCTGTTGGGTTTGAACTTGGGCAACCGATACATCATTACAATCAGACTCTTTTCTTCTTGCCAGAACTGTCTCATTTATATGACAAGCAGACAATTCAGAGTATTTCATGCTGACTCTCACAGGCTGTTTGCTGAATCACATGATTACTGTTCTGAACTCATGTGCACCCACACACACACTTCCCTGCCATGTGCACTGAATGAAGATCCACGTTAAGTGATTTGTGTCCTGCAGAGAGTGTACAGTGTGTTGCCAACTGTCTGAGTGTTTGATTGCTCCAATAGAACATGTCTGAGGAAAATGATTATGCTGCATGAGAATGAAACTCATTATGAATAATGGATGAAATTCTCTCTGTGATGAAAGTCCGTTGTGTGAATTCAGCAGAACTAACATTGTTTACAGAGTTGGAGGGTCCTTGGGTTGTCTTCCCATCGTCCTTTGCGCTTTGTAATTATTTCATAATCTGCAACTTCAGTAATGTGGTTTAATTAAAACGTATCTAAAAGCCTGTAAAAACACAGTTATTACAGCTGATGTATTTGATTTGTCAAGCACTACTGAGCAGTGATTAAAACCCTGCCGAAGAGAATTTTTCAACAATGAGCTAGTTTTTTTTTTTGTTTAAGACTGAGTACTTTCCTTGTGGGGTGATTTATTGCAGACAACGACACTGGTCGTTTGAACTCTACACCACATGTTGAGTATTTTTCTTCAAAGTGAATGTTTTGTTTTGTCTTCTGAACCGCTTAGCCTTAATAAGGTAAGGGGGGTGCCCTAGCCTATGCCGACTGATTACGGCGAGAGGCAGGATATACCCCAAACAGGTCACCAGTCAACTGTGAGGCTACACACACAACCATCCAACCGCACTCATTCACTGCTAGGGGCAATTACATAATGGCCAATCAAACTAACACGCATGTTTTTGGAGGGTGGGAGGAAACCATAGCATCTGGAGAAAACCCGCTCATACACGGTAGAACATGCAAACTCAACACAGAAAGGCCAGTGTTCCAAGCTCAAGATAAGTTGTTAGATGATTTTTTTTCTGGTTGACAGTTTAACCAGGACTGTCAAGCGTGCTTGGTCTAAAAAAAACAAAACAAAAAAACAGAATAAAAGCGGTAACAATCTTCAGTCTTGTTCTGTTTGACTGTTGTGTCAAATGTGCTCAAAAGGCATATTTCACCTGATAAAGACAAATAAATACAACAATAACCATCCTTCATTTATAAATGTTTCTATTTTTCTTGTTTTTTTCCGTCTTGGACTTGCTTTTTGTTATTTTGTTCGCTGTCAATGTTCATTTCCATTTCATTTGTACCTGCCTGTGGGAATCATCTTCTATTTTTACCAGTTCTTTACCTCACAACTCATTAATCATCCCTCATTTCTTGTTGGTTTTATTGAGCGCTGTTTTGAGAATACAATCTTTCAGAGCATGTTTGTTGAAGTGCCCGAGGAGAAATTGGTCTTGTCTAATATTTCATAAAAGATGAGAAACAGGTTTTAGAACAAACAGGTGATTTTTTAACAAAACAAAAAAATTATTTTTGCTTTTTCAAGATGCGTAATGAACTTGGACACGGGCTCAAGTCTGGTTGATACAAGATATAATAAAACAACAAAATACCAATTAACTAAGAAGAACCCAGGGAATAAATACAGAGGGACTCATTACGAACCAGAAGCAGGTGAGGAAACAGATGTGCAGGAAGAATAGCACAAGGGAATATGCTCAAAAAGAAAAACTGAAACAATCTATGACAAAAAAACAAAGAATAACATGAAACTGACAGTAAATGAGATTATGTCTGTTTTACAACAAAGGAGATGAACAAAATTCAGTTGATTCAACAGCAAATTAAATAGTGCATTCACATGAAAACCAAAACAATGTATAAGAAGAACAGATGTTTTTGAGTAGACTACAGGTGAGGCATGTGTGGGTAAAGTGGTGCATACATTTTTTTGTGAAGTTCTATGCAGGTAAAATCCATTTTAATTAAAAATTAATCAATAACACTCACATTTGTCATTTTGGGAATCGATGAGACACTGGTAGAAAGGATTAGGATGAATGGAAAACAGTTCTGTGTTGGAGGAGAAAGCTTTAGAGTTTTCTCCAGAATTTGGATTCCTGATAGCATGCATTTAAAAAAAAGCCCAAAAAACAATGATGTAAATTTACGTCTTCAGTTTGGAGTTCTCCAAGCATTGGGTAGGTATGAAAAAAAACTTTTAGGTACAAACTCTAAAGATCACGTAAAAAGAGTTAATTACAAATTAGAATGAAAGTGGATGTAGAGATTCGTCTCCTCTCTGGGGAAGTCATGATTTCTTTGAATGATCACGTCCCTCACGTGAGTCATCTTTGGCATCACATCCTTCCTTTTTACATGTAAATGTAAACAGCTTCTTTCAAAAACAGACTTATCTAACATGCACAAATACTTGTCTTCATCAATGTATCGTTTCTTTATTTAACAGATATGTTTTGTAATTTAAGACAAAGACACCATAAAAACCTGAGAAACCAGAAGTCATTGGTCAGAAATTTTCTTGGTTTAAGCTTCACACAGCTGGATTTCTGGTACAACACGGATTAGACTTGCTTTGGATTTTTTACTCTTTTTATTTTCAATTGTTGCAATCAAAGATTGCACAAATGTGACAAAATCCTCATTCGATGGAAAATAAGCTCTAAAATCACATGTAGATTACTGGTAAATATTGAGATTTTATAGAGAAAGAAAACTTTTGAACACATGCTTCTTCTCCCAAACATGATTATGGACGTCATGAAGGGATTCAACATGTTAAGCAATACTGACAGTGAAAAAGTTACAACGTAAAAGTTGTATAATTGTGAAAAATAATCAGAATGTATACTTGCATAAATAATCTCTGCAAGATTTTTGTTAAAAAATTATACGCAGATGGTCTGTTGAGCCACGTGAAAAAATGCCAGACAATAACAATGCAACAAAAAAAGATAGAAAACAATCTTCAAGCTGGGTCTACTGATCCTAAAAACAAAGAGACATGATTAAAAAAAACATCAAGTAGCAGGTTCAGTTTTATTTGCTTGTAATCAGAAGAAGTGCCTATTTTTGTGAATATTTGTGGTTATGCTTATTAAATTCATTTCCTGCTTTTATGTTGCTCAAATACCATACTGAACTTTTGCAAAATAATTGCCCTTCAAACAGGTTGATATATTTTTATATGAACACATAATTAGTTCATTTTTTATTTTCTCAAACAAGCTTTGCCTTAAACTCATTTTTTTTTCCAATAGTCGAGCTATTATTCAAAAAAGTATATAAAAAAAACTTGGATGAAAGCAAACTCAAAACCTAATTAAAACCTCTTTATTCGTTTTGCATGACTTTTACTAATTTCTAATTTCAATGTGAAGTTAATTTTCTTCCACAAAAAACAACTAATTAATTTCATAAAACAGCAACAGCTTGATTAATTTGCTTAACTTTGAAGCCGTGCACCGTGGCCTCGTCCCAGTTCACGCAAACCGGCAAACAGCAACCGCTTTGCAAACCAAATGAACAGTCGACTTGGAAGGAAAAAAATAAGAGAAAATGGAAGAATTTGTAACCATTTCTACACAAACATTGTGAAAACCTGGACCTGAACTCTTCCTAAACTGCACCCTCAGTGGACGTCAGTGAAAAATGTCAGCCAGCATTGACGGAGAACAGAAAAGATAGATCCACAAATACGTATGAAAGATGAGAATTCTGCAGCTGCACATTTAGCCACACAGCTCCTGTCACTGCTGAAGACACAGAATGATGAAGGAATCCCTCGTTCTCTCCGCCTCGCTCTACTGAAAAAACACTTCTGCTCGTTCGAATGTCTGGCAGACGTTGAACAAAGAATGGTGTTGGGCAAGTTAATCCCAAGCTATAACACTTTGTACACACTGTTACTATTTACAGAGATAAAAATGCACATTTACATTACAATATTACTGCTTCAAAAATGTAATTTAGTCACAGTACTTTCAGCTAATCCAAGTAGAGTAATATTATGGAATCATGGTTCATGGACGCAGTGAAGGAAGACATGAAGATCGTTGGCATGACCGAAGAAGATGCAGGAGATAGGGTTAGATGGAAGAAACTGACTTGCTGTGACGACCCCTGAAGGGAAATGCCCAAAGAAGAAGAATTAGAGTAATATCAAGATGTCATACAATAGTGTGTTAGTCTGATCACACAGTAGTTTATGCAAATTTGACACAATAAAATGTAATCGGTTCAAGTCAAAAGCACTTTTTATTTCTTAGTAAATGATCATGTTAAAATAATCTGTGTTTTAATTAAGTGTACAAGACTTACAAAGCAGACCCAAAACGTAAATTCTTTTGGAATGAAACTTTCAGTCAAAACATAAAACTATAAAAACAGATGGAGAGAAGCCAGAGGGGGTGGTTCGGGCATTTGGTTAGGCTGCCACCTGAACACCTTGCTGATGAGGTGTTTCGGGCAAGTCCCATCAGGATAAGATCCAGAGGCAAGCCCGGATGTGTTGGACAGACTATGTCTCACAGCTGGACAGGGAACACCTCGAAAGCCTCCTGGGTGAGCTGGAGGATGGAACTGGGGAGAGAGAAGCCTGGGTGAAGCTGCTGCCCCTGCTACCTCGCCGTGGATAAATGGAAGACGACGGAACGTGTTCCATTTTTGATGCGTTGCCAGAGAATACCTTTTACAGTTTTCTTTTTAAATCAGAAAAAAAACTATTTTGTCTCAGCTCTGAACCTCTAAATTCTGAGTGTGTGGATAAATGTGAGTATCATAGCTGCTGCTGTGTTTGCAGACTCCTAATCATTTATAAAGGCTGTGATACCATTGCAATCACTTATCTGAGCTAATGCAATCAAGAGTCTCCATCTGCATTTTTTTTGCAAAGACAGCATGTTTTAGGACAACAGAATGTAATGAATGAGATGTTAATGGTAAAGAAATCAATTTTATCACTAGAGCAAGAAATCAAGTCTTTTTCTACAAAGTATTAGAGAGCAAACACAAAGCATGACGTCAGCACCAATAATGCATTCATAGGAACAAATATGAAAGCTTCACTTGAGTGTTTAACTGTGAAAAAATGTTTAAATAAGATGGATGGTGCATAAAATTAGTTATAAATGTAAAGCAATAAATTATCAGGGGTGGTTTTGTGCAGAAAGAAAAGCAGACTCTTTTTCCTCAAACTCTTTTTTTCGGTTTGTTCAGAAATATTCAGGTTGTTCCAAGTTTGTCCCCAACAGAAATGCTAATGAGATTTTTGAGTCACTATTTTTGCTATGGATCAGGGGAGGAAAGAGATCAAGACACAGGTCAAGGATCACAAAAAATATGGTTTGTTAAATAACAAAAGGTGTCCACGTGGAAGTGGAGATGAATCAGGTAGGACCTTATCAGGACAGGCTGCCTATTAGCCACCAGCAGCTGAGACTAATTAAAGAAACTGAAAATCAAACACCAAAATGAACAACAGAGGGTGTCACACAACAATTTTCTGTTCTCAGTACAAATAAAAATCCAAGTTTAGACAGTAAAAGCTGGTTCAATTCCCACTGAGCCCCCTAAATGCCCCTGGAGCAGAAACCTAACCACCAGTTATTCCCACCATTGGCGCCGTCGTGGCTTTCTGCTGTGGTGCAATGCAGCAAAAGTAATTTTCCCAGGGGAACGATTTTGGCCGGGGAACGACTTGGGATCCTTCAAGGTGAGTTGGAGGATGCAGCCGGGGAGAGAGAGGCCAGGGCTACCCGTTTGAGGCTGTTGCCCCCGCAACCCGACCCCGGAACAAGCGGAAGATGACGAACGGAACAGATCAATATAGGAAGGTTAAAAAAAAAAAAAAAAAAAAGAGCAGTACGTCACAGACAGCCCAGAAACTTGAGAGAACTGGAAGACTTTTGCAAGAAAAATTAGGCAAATAAAATTCAACGGGTTTCTCCCAGACAAGATCCCAAAATTCTCCTTAACTTGATCTAAGACTCCAATATTGTCATATACGTAGCTCAAAGCAAAGTTGCAGTTGTAAGTTTAGAGCAAATAAACATTCAAATAAAGACCTACAAGTTACACCACAAGCTTTTTAGATGAAAGTGATCGAATAAACAAATCATGAAAAAAATCCTGTAGAAGTAATTGTGCAATCTGTTTAAACCATTTAGAGAAGTCTTTAAATACTGAAGAAATAGAAAAATCTTAAAAGAAAAGCTTGAGAGAAAATTTACGAAACACTGCAAATCAAAACTCACTTAAAAAAAAAGAGTGAGAAGAGGTAGATTGAAAGAAAAATATTTGACAGAAAATCCTGACTTTCTCAAAAAGCATACGTACATTGATCCACATGCATATAATAGATTGTACAATGCAATACAAAATATACTTTTTTTCATCTGTTTAGTTTATTTGCTTTGTATTTAATTTGAAACAGTACAGAAGCTCTTTTAAAAGTTACAGCTCTGCAACTTTATTAATTTTGGACAAGTTTTGAAGACTCACTTCAGTCTTTTATGGGTTCTCTTGGATTTGTGTCTTCATTACACAAGATGAAATATGCATTATGAAATACCGTAAGTTTGTTGTAGAATTGTCTTAATAATGTGTCACAAATAAGAAGAGAAAAATAGAAGTTAATAAAGTAAAAAAAGATTAAATGCTGCAGCATTGGAAGTTCATGCAAACCAAAGTTTGAATGGTACAAGATGAATGTCTCATTTTGATAGGCTGATGATTTATTAATATTATAACTGGACTGAGCAAACTAAACTTGTCCTTATCTGCACCTGCATTCATGCTGGACAGAGGCTGCCTTATTTGGATAGAGTTTGTAAAATGTATCTTTGCTTGTCCTTGAGTAGCTTGGAGTTGGTTTGAACAGGCTGGAACAAGATTCTCACACCATGGATGTTAAATAGATGTCTAGTTTTAGCACATCAAGTTAATTAAAGATACCCATTGTCATTAAGATGTTTTCAAAGTGAATATTAATCTTACTTAATCTTAACTTTTCTTCCACACGTTCTTGTCCCCAAAACCAGGGTGTTTAAATGATTGGCAAACTGTTGGTCAATGGTTTTGTTCATCATACAAAAAGAATTGGTTGAGTTTTTTAAACGTCACAAGTCTGCCGTATATTAGGCTTTTTATTTTTACTTCATCTGTTTAAAAGCATGAGTCTAACAAGTGAAGACAGATTTAGAGAATTTTGCAAAGAATGGATTTAAATAGATCTTCGATTCAAAGGAACTTTAATTCCATTTAGTTTCTTTGCATGTCTCTTTTGTATTGTTTTGTTTTATGTTTGGTAAAGCCCTCAAATTTTTTTTTTTGTACTGAAATGTTTCATTCAGATGAACCCTTTTCACCTCTGCCAGCTCACCCAGAAGGAACTGAGGTCTGGCCAGCCTGCTAAGAGGTTTGGCTGTTCTTACAGCATGTTCTGGGTTTTCCCCAGATTTCCTTAGCACAACGTGGCCAAAATGGAGGCTTCCAAGATGCATCGTGACCATGTATCTGAGCCACCTCATTTGGCTCTCCAAGCAGCTCTATCCAATAAAAGAAGTGTTTACCTGCTTGGATTTGATTTTGTGGCCTGTACAACTTTTTACTATAAGTAAGAAAGATGGGCTGACTTGTAAAATAGAAACTTTACAGACTGTCTAAAAAGTTCTGCTTATTCAGTTACATCATATTAAATTTTATCTCTGTCTTCACAAAAGAAGCTAAATTATTCTAATCTGAGTTCCAAGAAAGAAAGTATTGTGTAATATTAAAAAAAAACTTTTTTCTTTTTGTAATTCAATTTGAAATATAATTGGACAGCATTGAGGGGGATCGTGTCATAAATATTTTCAGAACCATTTTTGTTATTATTATTATTCAAATCAGTTCATACTCGAGCTTTGCCAGCAGTGTGCTAGAGTGGGAGAAATCTTATTAAATTACTGTGTGATTTGTTATGAAGCAGTGCTCATGCTTCAGGCCAATTTCCACAGGGTACGGAGGTGGTGTTTTTTTTTTTTCCTTGTGGGAATGATACCACAACATACAACCATTGCTGCATAACTTAAAATAAAAATGTCAGACTTGCCTGGAGCATTGACAAAGTTCAGTAACAGCTTGAACTTGGTCTCAGAGGTTAGAAAGTAAAACCTGTAGAATCACATTAAGCGCTCCAATACGTGGCATGGATGACCTGCTTCTACACCTCGGGCCATGAACTCATCATGTTTCTTTTATGCTTTTCTAAAGGTTCAATTAAATCTAGGGTTGTAGATCAATGTTTTCTGAGGTTGATGGTATCTTAATTTATGAAAGAAGCTTCTGATTTTTAATTCTGTTGATTTTAAATGTATCATTTTAAAAATATTACCGTATTTTCACGACCATAGGGCGCACCGTATTAAAAGGCACAGTCCAAATTTTGCGTGCTCTGTATTTAACACACACATAAGGCGCACCTGATGATAGGGTGTGGGTTTTATATACATATCCTCTACTACGTAAGTCTGCCTTACAACAACACACACACATACACATAGACGCGCGCGCATACGCACTCACACGTGCGTAATTAAAAATAGATCGGGAGTAAAACTGAGTTTGGTTGGTTTTATTTAAATATTAGTTACAGTCGTCATAAAGTCATTTATCAAATCCATCCAAGTCCTCATCCTCTGTTTCAGAATCTAACAGCTGCGCTAAATCCAACCTCGCAGGTTCACTTTCCACGCTGTCAGAGTCACTTTCTGAACCGTGCAGCTCCTCGGAAATGATGCCTGCTTTTGGGAAAGCTCGGACAACAGTGCCAGCAGACACGCTAGCCCAAGCATCTACAATCCACTGGCAAACTGTGGCGTAACTCGCCCGGCGCAGCTGACTGCCATCAGTTTAAACTGAGCTTCATAAGCGTGTCTCTTTTCCATTTTCAGTGTTGTTAAAACAGCAATGTTCTGCATAAAGCACATACCTGTTCTTTTATACATAATCCACGCCCACACTTCCCCCTTTAACATTCTCATGTTTTCAACTTCGTCCACCTGATGGTCCTCTAATACGTCCGCAAATCACAAATCAGATAGGGCGCACTGCACGACAGGGCGCACCGCTCATTTTGAAGAAAATTTGAGACTTTTAGGTGCGCCTTATGGCCGTGAAATTACAGTACTCTTGTCTCTGGGATAAGAAAGAAATGTATGAGAGGTCCGCAGAAGGTCAGGAACTACTGTTGTAGATCATAGGTTACATGACAAACCTTGGCGTGTTTGACTCTTTGGTCACCTTCTGCAAACACTACACAGACCTCCAATATGTACAAAGATTTGTAGACAACGTGTTCCTTGTGTGAGTACAGTTTATAATCTAAAAGTGTTTGAAAAGTGTTAATTTATGAGCCTAAATAAATTAGGTAAATTTTAGAATTTTCTATTTCAAATAGTCACCCTCTTCTTTGCTTTCTTTGACCTCTGACTGACCTGGTGGATCCTCATTAGCTCTTCTTTAATATGCCGCGGCTAGACACTAAGAATACAAACCATGTTTATTCCCCAGCTGTAGTTTCAGTTTGTCACGTTCTCTCTTTGTTATTTAGGAATTCTGAGTGAGACATGTAGCAGTTCATGAACTTGCCTAATGAAAAAGTGATGTTAATGCAATTCCAGAAGGAGGACGGCTCAAGCAGGCTGACAAAGAGCATTGATCTCAAGGTGACCCCCACTAAGCCGCCATTAATATTTTATCAAAGTCCACCGAGTTCAGGTCGCTCCTACTAAACGTTGCAGGTGTGGGCTTTTACAGGAAGTCAATTAATGATGCATGTGTGTGTTATTTTACATCCCAAACCGAAGGAAGGGAATGTCTTGGACAACAAGCGTCCGAGAAAGAGTGAGTGGATTGTTTCACTCCTTTGATAAGGAGCTCCTGGGTGGCTTGTTTCAACATCCGGCTGCTCTGCTCTGTAAAAGCTTTAACTTGCTGCTGAGCTTCTGCATCCAGTTTCATCAACACCTGAAAAAAAATGTCTTTGGCATTTCAAAGTGATGCTTGATTTCACTTTTATTCATGTTTCTGCTTTTAATCTCTGGAAAAAATCACATTCTGTCAGTCAGCATTTAGTCTTTTTCTGACACCACCACAAACGTCAAATCTGCAGAAATAGAAAGATCACCACATAAAAAAGATTCCTGTCCTATGATCCCATAATGTGAACAATGTGCCATATCTGGGTTCGGATTGGGAGACCGCTTCTTCACAAAACAAAATACTTTAATATTTTTTTCATTATTGTTGAATTTTGCACAATTCCACATGTTTTAATACAAGGCATCTGGAAAGTATTCACAAGAGCTCTCTTTTTTCAAATTTTTTCATCAAACCAAATTTTATTTGTATAGCACATTTCAAACATAAAGCTCCAAAAAGTGCTGAAAATATATTTTTTTTATTATTATTAGGAGGATAACCCCTTGAGATGAGACGTCTCGTTTTCGAGTGGGTCCTCAACCTAACACCACAAATTGTTTGGAGAGGGGGAAGAAACCGGAGGACCAGAAGGAAACCCATGCATACATGGGAGAACATGCAAACTCCACACAGAAAGGCCTATGTTTCAAACCTCATCCCTCCTACCTGGGATTTGAACCAATTTGAACAAATTAAGACTTTTCTACATTCATAACCAAAATCTCTATAAATAAAAAACTTGTTTAAATTTATTGCTGCTTGATAAGTACATGTCACCCCGGGGATGTTCTTAACAAATAACACAGTTCTAAATGATTCAGCTTATTTTATAGATGTTAAATAGTAAATGAGCCATTTGGACACAAATACGTAATGATTTCATTTTTCTGTTGGAATTGAATTTAAATGAAAGAAAGATCAAATATATGACTGGTAACATTCATTAAATTAAATTAAACAGTGATATTTTGGCTGAAAGGCTCACATTTACTGGGAGCTTTGAAAGTCCCATTTCACGTAAAACAAACTTTTTCTGATCGTTCTACTTTTTAATTGGGATGTGAAAACCTTCAATTTGTCGAGGTATTTTTTTTAAGAATGATTGCAGGCTTAGAAGTCGCTGGTTTAGAAGTTGCTGTTAAAAGAGAACTTTAATATAATGAAGTTACATCTTAATAAAAATAAATAGGTTTCATGGACATTTTATTGATCCTAATCATTGCATATAGTTCTTAGCAATGCTAACCATAAGGTGCAACTTGACAGGTAAATTTATTATTCAGTCGATGCTCCTTGCTGCAATAAAATACCAGAAAACACCAGTGCATACTTGTTTTTGTCAAAAATAACCTTACTCAACAGATACATATGCTTATATGTTACCAAAAAAGCACGAGGCAGCACAGATTGAACAACATGCAAAGCTCCACAGACACAATCGCTCTAACCATCACCAAAAACAAAGAAAAAGAAATTATCACAAACAAATATCTCCCTCCCTTTTTGAGTAAGGTGCAAGATTAGTGGTTCACTCAAATTTCAAAAGACGGCGCTTCTCATTTCTCAAGACAAACGAAGGGATAAGCAATACTTCCTGGTCTTTGATAAAGCTTTCCAAATCTAAATGAGTTCCTAACTATTATATTCCAAAACTCAAATTGTGGTTGTTTATGTGCATGGAATACAATGAGAAAAGATTTACCGTAATTTCACGGCTATAAGGCGCATATAAACGTCTTATATTTTCTTCAAAATGAGCGGTGCGCCTTTTCGTGCGGTGCGCCTTGTGTGTGAGAAAAAGCGGACCTAAAAGAAAACGCGGCGCTCGTGAGAAAAAGCGGACCTAAAAGAAAAAGCGGTGCCTGTGAGGCGAGGCGGACCTGAAAGAAAAGGCATGAGAACGTTAAAGAGTGAAGTGTGGGCGTGGATTGTGTATAAAAACGGTATGTGCTGTATGCACAACATTGCTGTTTTAACCTTGAAAATGGCAAACAGACACGCTTATGACGCTCAGTTTAAGCTGAAGGCAATCAGCTACGCGGAGGAACATGGGAATCGAGCCGCCGCGAGAATTTTCAGCATTAACGAGTCAATGGATTGTAGATGCTTGGACTAACATGTCTGCTGGTACTGTTATCCGAGCTTTCGCAAAAGTTGGTATCCTTTCTGAGGAGCCGCACAGTACAGACAGTGACTTTGACAGCGAGGAGCGAAGTGGACCTGCTATGTTGGATTTTGCGCAGCTGTTCGATTCCGAAACAGAGGATGAGGACTTTGACGGATTTGAATAAAGACTGTTACCGGTAATGTGCTTGTTTAGTATCGTTACTACTTAAATAAAGCACAACCAAACTCAGTTTTGCTCCCGATCTATTTTTTAATACGCACATTTGCATGCTTGCGTGTGTGTTGTTGTAAGGCGGTGTGTGACTGAGACTGTGCCTTTTCGTACGGTGCGCCTTATGTGTGTGTGTTAAATACAGCAATGGCGCACATAACTGAGACTGCGCCTTTTCATACGGTGCGCCTAATGGTCGTGAAATTACGGTATTTTACATGAGATGGAACCTTTAATACAGACATTCAGACTGAATCCTGCAGCAGCTTGTGAACAAAAGAGGCACATTTTTCATAAAAATGAAGCCATTTTTATGCCATTTCATTTTTTGGCTGAAATAAGCTTTCATGCACCAAAAGCGAAAATTATAACAAAGATTAAACCTTTATTTTGTACAAGTAAACACTTCTTTTAATCATATGCCTGCCTTTATTTCCTTCTCATTGATTTTACGTTAGTGGGTAATCTCTAATGCTGCTTTAAAGAAGACAAATGTTTAGCAGTCCTCTACAAAAGAACGACTTTGTCTCCCTTTCTCATCCTTCATCCTGCAGTCTCTCCTTTGGGTGCATTTTAGAAATCGAGACATCGCTTAGGATGTTTTGCTTTGATTGATTTCAGGGTCATAGCCCTTCGGATGGAGGAGGCAGCAGCTAAAGAGGCTCAAATTAGATAAACAGAAAGACCTGGAAGAAAATAATGTAGAAGGCATAGGGAGAAAAAAAAACTAGACTGAGATCAAGGTTCCCATTGGGAGAGGGTAAAGTGTCTCTCAGAGGAGATCGTACCCCATGTGGAGGAGTTCAAGTACACGCTCGGGTTTTAGAAGGAGCAAGAGAAGTGTATCTCTTATGATTTTCCAGATCATAAATAGAAAATAAACCCAAATGAGATTCGTCTGCAGAAAAAAAAAATTGGTCCTTTCCTGAGTTGGGGTGACGGCAATGCTCATATCACGACAAAACCAGAGGTTGTGCAAGCATCAAACGTGATGTTCTTGCTATTGAAACTCTAAAATGTGCTGGATGGCTATGTCTGACCAAAGGTACCTTTGGAAAAAAATTTGTTTTTCAGCAAAGGCCGTTGCCACAAAACAAGCCTATATTGTTGAGACATAAAGGGATGTATAAACAATCAAAAGAGTTTGATGATGGACACCACATGGGACGTTGAAGCATTTTGTCAAACATTTGAGACCTCTATCCATTTGTATGCCCTTATCACAAACCCCATCCTAAGTTGGAATGTTGCCCAATTCTCCTGATTCAATCAGGAATCACCTGATTTGAAGGTTCAAACTCAATTTTCACAATTAGGAGATCAATGTAACTCTTAATTGAAGGCACTGTGTTTGAAAAACCAACTCAGATAGCCAAATCTCCCAACTGAACATGAGAGCATAACCATCAACCAGAGGAAGGTCATCTTAGTCACTTGTATTCCCGATATCGCTTTTTTGGTCGCCACCAACAGCTGGAGATCACAGTTGAGATTGGTGGCATTGACTGGAAATGAATCTATCGACTTCTTCACCTCGATGAGCCAGTCCCAATTATTCCAGATGCCACACTGATCACTCTCTCTTCCTTCCTTTTTCACTTGTGAACAAAACCTCAAAATATTCAATCTCCTCCACTTTGAGCAGGATATTGATTTTTTTTAACCTGGAAAAAAGGATTCCGACCATTTCCAGTCTCTTGTGATCAGTTTTTTTCTTTAGCGGAACTGAAAGATATCCTGTATTTCCATGTCATAAGAAAACATACTGATCTGATGTTGTGGTACTTGCAACCACTTTGGGAGAAAGGGTGTTCTCTCCGTCTGTTTCAAATGTTTCTTTTTTACATTTTAAAGCAAGAACAATTTTAAAAATTCCCTTTTGACCGCCACAAACTGTTGCTGGTTGAGGTGGTCGTGCAACAAAATCCTGGTCAAGGGGATTTTGGCAGTCTGTTAAACTTGTGTGTTTCTGAGATTTAATTTTTCCACATTTGCCTTAAAAAAATTGTGTTTAGACCAGTTTAGCCTCCTGGTGGGTGCATTACTTAATGTTTTTCCATAGTTTGTAGATGACACCCTGATCAGAAAAAAAAATTGTAACAAATTTAAAATATCCAAACAGACACGTCAGATGAATTCTCACAATATTGGAGTTCACAATTGCTTGTAGTCTGTGCAAGCAAATGAGCGAACCGATCAGATTGCGAAATGGCAGAGGGAGGAGCTCCGTTCTTTACTTGGTTCAAAAACAAGTGCTGTCACAAATTAGCGTTACCCGTCTGAAACAACTCGCGGTACGCTCCCTTACCCTTGGCATTAGTAGATGTAGAGTGAAAGTTCAGATTCAGCAGGAGACAAACATCCCACTTTACCGGCTCCTTGTTTTAAGCTTGATCTGTGGATTGAAGCATGTTACATGTCAGCCCGTGTACACGTCAACCCTGACATGACCTCTTAGTTTGCATTCACCACAGTCACCCAAGTGGTGTGTACAACAATCTTTACTTTAATCTGGACCACTGACTGCCCTTTTAATCGACTTGTGCACAAAGAGACATTATGGACACCACCAAAGCTTTAGAACAAACACTGTAATCCAGATTCAGACAGATTAGAGGATATTATAGCTTACCTATATCCAATGGAGAGGTAATCTGGCACTTCTTTCTTTAGAAATACCTATTTAAGACAAATAGTAGCATTGTTGGATAGCTTTGGTATTATCCATTCACAATCTATTCTTATAGAATCTGAAGTTTTTGAGTCACCATCAGCTCTGTCGCTCAAAATGATGAGATGCCCCTCATCGACACTCTGCAGTCATTCAGATTTATTGCTGAAAATAGGAACAGATGAAGCTGCATGACATGCCTGCAGTGGATAAGGACTTTGCTTCTCGGATTGAAGAGGACCACATTAAATCCAAAAGGCAGCTCAGAGATAAATCTCTGCCAGCAGGTGATAAATGAACTATTCAGAGCATTTCGCTTTGTTTTGGCCCTTTCAGCTGTCAGAATCATGCAGAATCTGCTTCACAATGTTCCCAGTCATCTGCTTGAAAAGGCAAGTGTTGCTGGACCCATCAGGGCTGTCTTGTTTTGTTTTTTTCCTCCTCCTCTTCTCTTTTAGAAGATGCATCAAAACAGTATGGCATTTGAAAATGCTACAGATATGACTGGTGCTGTCTCCCGAACATATGCACCATCTCTGACTAACAAAGGCTTATTTTTATCTGGTTATTTATAGGCAACATAAGTTGTTCTCCCGGTGCAGACATTGTTAGGAGAAGGAAATAAAAAGTTGTTCTGCATTTATTGGTGTAATAAAGGTTTATATCCATTATCCTGAGCCAAGACAGTGTCATCTTGCACTTAATTACGCTGTTTAAAACTTTGAGTTAAACGTTGTAGGAACACGGTTTAAAAAAAAAGATAAGTCATCAAAACATTAATAGTATTTTTAATATTCCATTACCTCTTTTTTAGAAAACTGTCTCTGATTACAGAAAAAAAATTGAATCTAATGTGCAATCATTATCACCAGCAAATAGTGAACCTCCCTTTAACTCTGCCCCAGACCCAAAAGGTAACTGGCAACAGATACCGAATAAATTTACAATGAAAATCAAAAGAACCTGTTTTAACTAGGTCTAACTGGAGACTGAAATGAAATAATTCAAAATAAATGAAAAAGTTAAGGTTATCAAATAACAAATGTTCACTTTGAACCCAAAACCTGAAGTTCTCACCGAAAACAAGTTGTGGAAAAAAATCAGACAAAATCTTGTTTAATCTTACATTGGGAAGCTTTTAGCCAAACAGCCTTTAAAAAGTGGACTAATATAATTTAGGACGAAGCATGATAGCGCTCCAGCCAATCAGCAGTAGTGATAACAATAGAGACTGTCCTCCAAGACAGACAGATTATCAGTGGAAGTCTGAACAATGTGGTAAATGAGGAGTCTAGACAAACAGCAAGGCTTTGGCAATGGAACAAACAAAAGGAAAGACCGTAAAAGAACAAAAATAGAAGCATGACAATAGAACAAAAGAAGGATGGATAATGACGAAAAAGGTGATCATTGATTTAGCAAACATGGCTAACAGGTCGCATGTCAACGGCAGAGCAGAACATTGGAAAACAATGGAAATGGATTGAGTTGGAGTCTGGAAAACAAATCAAACTAAGTTAAGTATGTTGTTGATGAATGATTGGACACACTGGGAAGGCAGGAAAACTGCAATGCATTTTGTGATATGGCACAAAATACATTACTGTGTGATAAATTAGCCTCCATGAGCTCACTTTCAACACAATTAGATAGTTATAAAGACTTTTTTTTTTTTACTCACTCTATTCATCCCTCACCGGGGTAATTTGTGTGCTGCACTCCTATAACACTGCAGGCTGCCACGACGGCGCCAATGACGGGCAAAACAGGGGGTTAGGTGTCTTCCTCCAAGGACCTTAGATGTGCACTCAGTGGGATGCAAACCAACAAACTTCAGGTTGACTTCCGGTCCGCAGGTGAACGTTCTAACCACTGAGATACCGCCTCCCCAACATTTATAAACATTTACTTTGAATAAAGTAGTCTAGGATTTTGGTTTAATTGGGCAGATTAAGAATTCATGGCATATTTATGAATCAACTTTAAACTTTTGTCCCACATTCTGGAAGGTTTAAAAGTAGCAGACCTTTAATTTAATATTCAGCTTTGACTGGGGCAAAAGTTCTGAATGCTCTTTCATAATTGATTGATTACAGAAAGACAGTTAAATAAAAAGTTCTTAAACATGTTTGACATTTTGTTCAAAGGTTAGAAACAAAGTTCTAAAGATATCTGCAAAAATAATTTGTCCTTAATCATTTTATTTCCACTGGAAATAACAAAGCATAATATTATAATAAGAGGTTTTGTGTTAAATGCAGTGGGCTTTGAGACTGTAGTTTTGACTTGCATTTTTACTCAGTCCTAATTTAGCAAGCGATAATAAAATTTTACTTTGATTGTATCTTGTTGACTGGTATAAATAATAATTAATCTGTCAAGGTTTTAAGGGACGTGGAAAGGAGGAGGACCCAATTGCAGGACTTCGAACAAGGTTTATTAACTCAATTCAGGAAAGTCTGTAAAGCAAGAAGCACAGGATTAACTCAAGGTTTCAAAAGTCTAATAACAAAGTTCAAACGCCTGCCAGCCAGCCAACCAACCAGCCAGCCAACCAACCAGCCAAACAAACAACCAACCAACCAACCAACCAACCAACCAACCAACCAAAGGACATGACCTGCCTGGAAGGGATAGTAAGGACAGGGAAGTCCAGGGTGATTCCTCTTAAATTGATGGCAGTGTGCACAGGTGAGTGGAATCAGGAATCATCTCCAGGTGATCCTCATCGGATTGATTGGGAACATCCAGGGGTCCCTCTGTCGGCAGGTGAGGGATCCTGACATAATCATCTGATAGAGGATATTGGACTGTTTTAATTCACCTCTGGACCACTAGGTAGAGTCTCATCTAATCAGTGCGAAATACTGTCAATACATTCTAAAGGTGAAAGCAATTGTTCTGAATGAGAAAATTATTATATTTTATTCACTGAAGATTTTAAAAGTTTGGAAGCATAAATTACAGCAAGAAAGAACAAGCCTGAAGATAAATGTTAAATACTTCTAATAGCTTCTAAAATCGGGCATGCTTTTGGAAAAGAAGCAGGATTCAGTATATCTCCCTCATTTTGGAGACAGTTATTTGTAGTTTAATATATACAAAATGTTTTCTAATATTGTAATGCTTCTCTTGGTGAACACTCTGAGGTGTTGGTTAATGTCAGAACACAGAACGTGAGAGAGACGTTATGCACTCGGGCTTTCCATTCGTCTGTGCGTTTATTTGTCTGGGCGTACGTTTGATATACTTTTGTGAAGCCCTATCTCCCAAAACCATCAAGGAGAGCTTAATGATACTACCCACAGTTGTTTGGTGCCGACTACAGATGAATCAATTTGGTTTTCAGATTGGTGATCAAGATCATAAGGGTCGAGGTCACAGATTCTTATTATTAGAGGCATAGTATTTGATGCTCTGGAGTCGATTCATTCTTCTTTAGTCCATCATTGACTTTGTTATCAGCGGCAAATCCAGTATTTTCTAAAGGGGGGATGTGAGGTCATTGACAAAGCCAGTATGGGGGGGGCACACACCCCGCCTCCAGAACATTTTGAAATATAAAAGTCAGTTTCTTGCATTTTGGTGGCCCATTCGCTGGCCCTGCAAGGGGATAGCTTGACTAGTCCCCTTTCCTTTTGTCTTTTTTTTTTTTTTTTTTTTTTTTTTTGAGGACCAAAAGAGGGAGCGTGCATCCCCCATGCCTTTCATTGAAGCCACCCCTGATTACCAGTGCAAACTGGCAAAATTCCTGCAAATTCCTCTCAACTCTGTTCTTATTTAATTTGCAATAACCTCCTTAAAATATTTTAGTCGTGTTTTCGTCCAAACCATAGCACAGAAGCTGCCCTGGTAGAGATCAGCAATGACCTTCTCACTGTGTCTAATCACCATCTTCATCCTCCTTGACCGTCTTCGAAACCATTTCTCACACCATTGTCATCCACAGACTATCTTCCCTTGGCATCATCACCACCTGTTCCATTCATATTTTTCTGGCTGCTCACTGTTTATCAATCTCAAACTCTCTAAATCCCAGCCTTACAATGCTATCTAGGGCCACTACTCTTCATTATTTACCTCCTCCCCCTTGGTGATATTGTCAGTAGATTTGATACTCATTTTCACTGTTTTGCAGATGACTAAGCTTTCCCTGTCTGGCGAATCTTACTCACAGTTTTCGAACATTGACTCTCCCCTGTTCAAATCCAAAATGCCATGCCAAAACCGTTGGTAATATTTTAAGTTGATGGCATGGCAACAAGGTGCAAAGGATACCAATTTAAGTGTCCTACCTATTACTCTTTTTTGGAAGAAATAGTTTGGATGGTGCATGAATGAGAAGCTTCACCGAGTTGTGAAAAATTTGAAAAAATTGGCGAAAGTGCAGATTTCTTTGATGGTAACAAGAGAAAAAGAATGATTCATGTTTAGATTCGAATTTAGTTTCAAAATTACAGTTCTAATGCTTTTCTTTGGAGAAAAGTATTTGAAGGGCCCAATTACCCCGTCTTTGAGGGACACAATTCTAGAGGTTTTTACAATACCTCAACTTTTACACACCAAACTCAAATGGAAGAGTATATATGTATTGGCTTTCAAATGAATTTTTTGGAAGCACATTTTTTAAATGACTAAAGTATAGAACATTTTCTGGAAACCTGCCAAGTCCTCTGAGTTGGATTCATTTTTCTAACAACCAGAAGCTAGCATTTCTTTTTTGTCAATATTGGAGGTGAGATCTTTTCTCCAAATATCTTTCATCCTAAAGAAAATGAGATTTCTTTGGAGTGAAACTGAAGAGATAGAATGCATAGTGAAAAAAAATGTTTTAATCTTCTCATCAAATCAGAAAATTGAGCATTAACAGCAGATTTCTGGAGAGTCTGTAGTTTTGCTTCCATTTGTCTTTCAGTGAAGTGTAAAAACCAGTTGTTATCACTCGTTCAAGGGCAGTTAAAACAATTTAACTCAATGGTAATTCAGAACTAGTGTTACGCTACTAGAAATTGAAAACTTTGTTCTCTTGAGAAAAATCATCTCAATTCTTCATCCAGTTTTGAAAAATACTCTTTTGCAATTGTTTGGGTGAAACAAAGCATTGGTGGATGTGAAGAAAAACACGAGGAACACCAAACAGAACCAAACTAAATTTTTTATGTCTCTTCACAAATTCTTGGCTGAATTTTTTTTCTGCAGTTTCACAGTGTTTTTCCCACATTAAAAACATACAAGAAGTAGTTTTCTAATTTGTTCATGCGTGTATGAGTAAATTTATTGAGTAAATGTATTTTCAATCCATTTATTCAGTTATTCATTTGAGGCTTTTTTTTCGGCAAATTTCGCATTTCTGAGCACGTTCCTGACACGTTTCTCTATAAAATTTGAGATCAGAGCACAATACAATCAGAACACAATAAGCACAATACCTAATCTTTCAAGTATCACAAGGCTAAGGGTAATTTTTCACAACTTACTTCCCACGACCCGTTCCAACCCCCTCTCCCACGGCATTTCTGTCATCAACATTATGTTTTCCTGACATCTTAATAATCCATAAGAAATTATTGAGGTACACTGCCTGCCAGTCCCAAACTATTCTGAACCTGCCACAGCTGGATGTTGGACATCAGATCATCATCACCATGCGGGACATCATTTCCATGAGAAGAGAGGAAGCGCTGTCCCTCTCGGGACTGACCTTGTGTAGCTCAGTGGGCTGCAGAACACCACTGGAGGTGAAGAGCTCTCAGGAGTGTACTGCATTTACATGTGTGGACGATCTCAAGGGTGTAAAATTTAGATGAATGGTGTTTGTTGGAAAGGATAGGTGCAGGAGACCTTGTATTTGATGTCCCCTGTTGCACTGTGCTTTATGCTAATGCTGAATTATTCAAGGGCATTAATTTGCTTTGAAAAACGGCTGTGGAGCATATTATAGAGGTAACAGTGGACATGGTCTCATTTCAGGGTTTAATGGTTTTGTTTGTATTCTAATGTCTCCCATTACCTATTTGTTAATTATTTATTTGGTTTTATGATTAAAATGTATCATTTTCAGTTAGTCACAGATGGGAAATATGTTTGTAAGGAAGTCGCATGAGGGAAACTGTACATTTGATCTGCAATAAAAGGGACAAATTTTTAAAAATATCCTTCACAATGAAACTGTTTACGTGTGTAAATGTGGATAAAGCACAACAATGTCTCTCACGGGTGGCTGAGAAATCAATGGCTTGACAAATATATTGAAATATGCCGAGATGGAGGAAGCAGAGATGAAGGATCTCTCTGGGAGTGACCAGGATGGACAGGATTAGAAATGAGTACATCAGGGAAACAGCACATGTTAGACGTTTTGGGGATAATGTTCGAGAGGCAAGACTGAGATGGTTTGGGCACGTACAAAGGAGAGAGAGTGAGTACATAGGAAGAAGGATACTGGATTTGGAACCACCAGGAAAGAGGACTAGAGGAAGACCAAAGAGGAGGTTCATGGACGCAGTGAAGGAAGACATGAAGATAGTTGGTGTCAGCAAAGAGGATTCAGCAGATAGGGTTAGATGGAAGAAACTGACTTGCTGTGGCGACCTCTGAAGGGAAATGCCGAAAGAAGAAGAATGTCTCACCAACTCTACAACAGCAATGGATAGTGTGAAAAAGAGGTGCCACTGTCTCTAGACCGAGAAAGCTTGTTTGAACTTTTTGACAGTCAGTGAGAATTGACTAACATTATGACAGCTTGCGTAATTTCAGTCAGATGTTTGGGACTGAGCACCATCATAAATGACATCATATGAAACTAGCAGTTCCTAATGACACCTGCAGGAGTTTATCGCTTAGATTTATCCGAGAGAGAAAAACCTATTGGTCTTCAATTCAATTCAATTTTATTTGTATAGCCCAAAATCACAGAATTTCCGTCTCAATGGGCTTCACAAGAAAAAGAGGAATGTATTAACACAAAAACACAACAAGAAAAATAATTAACAAATGCTAACTAAACAAGACTAGCACATTTATGCACTTAGACTCTCCTTCTTGGTCTCGGTCTTAAATCAAAACATTTAAAAAATGAGTATTTTGCTTTTGTGGAGATATCACTCTTATTTCATTGCAATAACATTTAAACATGGACTAAATAAAGCTTATAAAAAACATTTATTCAGTTTTACTTCCTTTTTTAACACCGTGTGGTCCATCCTTGTTTCGCGCCGTTTAACTCTGGGCCTCCTCGGCACAGGTATGATCCAACTTTTCCATAAAATGTCAATATAGGCGGAGCAATCTAAAAAAGGCGAGACTAAGCATGAGAAAAGTGTGTGTATTGCTGCTAAACACCACTGCCTGCTTGCGGTATAATGTGGGCGTGGTGGGGAACAAAATGCCTGGCAAAAAACATCTAACATTCAAATGGTGTCTAAACGATATCTCTCCAAATGCTCCAACATGCATGGGTGAAATAAAAAAACTACTCCAGGCAATGTTCCCATGTCCAAACTCTCTCAGTGTGGTCTCTCTGACTTTATCTCCAAAACCTCTAACATGTGCTGTTTCCTTGATATCCTCATTTCTAATCCTGTCCATCCTGGTCACTCCCAGAGAGATCCTCAGCATCTTCATCTCTGCTACCTCCATCTCTGTTTACTGTCTTTTCCTCAGTGCCAATGTCTCTAGACCAAAAAGCATGGCCGCTCTCACCACAGTTTTGTACACTTTAACTCTGATTTTAGCTGAAACTCTTCTATCACACATCAAACCTGATACTTTTCTCCACCCGTTCCAGCTTGCCTGCACACGCTTCTTCACCTCTTTTTCACACTATCCATTGCTCTAGACTGTTAACTTTGATAACCCAACAGTGGAACTTAACATTTTTTTGGGGCTTCACATTGTTGAATCATGTGTGTGTGCACTGTGGTTGATTTAAAAAAGAAAAGAGAGAAATGAAAGTAACTGCATTTAAATTAGGGGCAAAATTTAACACTCCAATATTCAATGTGAAAGCCATCTTTTCTTTTTTTTTTTTTTTTTTTTTTTTTATTATTTATCTTGGACAAGGTAGCATGTTCTCAAATCAACATAAACATTTTTTTGTACGGCAACTCAATAGAAATAATAAGAAGGTATAACAAGTGAACAAATCAAAGTTTCTAGTGTCCAAGAAGGAGTGGGGGGAAGAAAACTTATTTAACCCCACCCCCAGTGCTCATATGATACATATTTACAATAAATAATTAATTTTATATTGTTTCAACCTTAAGACGATTACTGAAAATGGAAGGATACGGACCTGGTTACCCACACCACCACAATAAAAAATTAAAAAAAAAATAAAAAAAAACCAAAAGAAAAACACACACAAAAAAAAACAAACAAACAAACAAACAAAAAAAAAAACACTCCAACAGAAGACAGTGATATAATTACATTAGACATTCCATATACTGTGACCAAATCATATGTTTGTAGTTTAGTTTGAACGTATTTACATTTTGATATTGCTTGGAGGATTTTTCGAGACTATTCCAGAGTTTTACACCACGTACAGACGTGCAAAAGCTTTTTTTAGTGGTTCTCACTTTGGGCAGTTTAAAGTCTCCTATTACTCTCAGGTTATGTGATTTTTCATTCAGATTAAATAGACTTTGTAAACTTTTTGGCAGTAGTTTGTGGTATGCTTTAAACATTGTGATTGCTGAGTAGTACTGGGAAAGGCCTTTAAATTTTAAGAGTTTAGAATGTGCAAAGAGGTTGTGAGTATGATCCAAAAAACCAACTTTATGTATAATTCGTAGTGCTTTTTTCTGTAAGACAGTTAAGGGTGATAGTGTCGTTTGATAGGTATTCCCCCATATTTCAACACCATAAGTGAGATATGGAAGAACCATCGAGCAATACAATGTGCGCAAGGAGTTGAAATCAAGGTGATGTTTAATTTTATTTATTATAGAGAGACTTTTGGATATTTTTGCTTTTACATGTCTGACGTGGGGTTTCCAAGACAGTTTATTGTCTATGATGATTCCCAAAAATTTTGCTTCATCTACAGTCTCAATTTGTACATTTTCAATTACAATTGGTTGTTTGGAGCTTGTTTTTGTATTTCCAAAGAACATGACTTTAGTTTTGTTCAGATTAAGAGATAATTTATTGATATCCATCCATTTTTTTATTTTGCTGAGCTCCTTATTGACTGTACTGATAAGTTCATTGTAATTATGACTGCTATAGAATATAGATGTATCATCTGCAAACAGTATGAGTTTTAGCGACTGTGATACCATAAGAATATCGTTTATGTAAATATTAAAAAGTTTTGGTCCCAATACGGAGCCTTGGGGAACACCACAAGAAATACTAAGAGTCTCGGATGAAGTAGACCCTATTTGCACATATTGCGTTCTTTCCGTTAAATAGCTTTGTATCCATTCCCCAGCGATTCCCCTTATCCCGTGTTCTTGTAATTTTTTAAGTAATATTGCATGATTGATTGTATCAAAAGCTTTCTTTAAATCTATAAAAATTCCAATTGCATATTTTTTACAATCTATCGCACTTGTTATTTCCTCAGTTGCGTCGAGTATAGCCATTGAGGTAGTTCTTTTTGTCGTAAATCCATATTGACCTTCGTTGATAATGTGATGTTTATGTATAAAGTTTTCCAGGCGTGTATTGAACAGTTTTTCCAGTATTTTTGAGAATTGAGGTAACAGAGAAATCGGTCTGTAGTTGGTAAAATCATGTTTATCTTCACTTTTGAAGATAGGAATTATTTTTGCCATTTTCATTTTTTTTGGAAACTGTCCAGATTGAAATGATAAGTTACAAATGTGTGTGAGAGGTTTGACAATGTTATCGATGACCTGTTTGATTAATCTCATACTGATGTCATGACAGTCTCTTGATAATTTACTTTTACACCTGTTAACAGTATCTATTACTTCTTTTTCAGTTGTTGGAGAGAGAAACATGGTAGATGGATTTCTTTCAATATAATTTTTACAGCGCACGGTGTCAATTTTGTTAATTTTTTAAGCCAACTCAGGACCAATATTTACAAAATATTTATTAAAATAGTTTGCCACATCTATTCTGCTTCTGACTTTGTGATTTTCTGTACTGAAGTACTCTGGATATTCTGACTTCTTAGTTTTTTGTTTAAGCAAAGCATTCAACACATTCCACATTTTTTTCATGTTATTTTGGTTCTCATACAACAGTCTTCGATAATATAATTGCTTGCTTGTTCTAATTATGTCTATTAGTTTATTTTTGTATCTTTTATATCTTTGTTCTGTTGCTTTGGTTTTTGTTTTTATGAATATTTTATACAAGTTATTTTTCTTTTTGCAAGCATTTATGATCCCTTTAGTCAGCCATGGCTTGTTTTCACATCTATAGTTTACTTTCATTTCCTTTAAGAAACAGTGATTGTTATAATGAGTCAGAAATAAATTTAAGAAATTATTGTAAGCTTTGTCAACATCTGTCTCTTCATAAATTCCGGTCCAATCCTGTTGACTTAAGCTGTTGTTGAGAGAGTTGATTGTTTCTTCAGTTAGTATTCGTTTTAGAAAGGGTTCAGTAGATTTAGGTTGTTTTTTAAAATCAGATTCTGAGACAGTGAAGATGGGTAAATGATCTGTAATGTCAGCGATAAAGAGTCCACTTGTAATCTGACTTTCCATGTTATTGCTAAAGATGTTATCTATTATTGTGGCACTGTGTGATGTTATTCTACTAGGTTTGGTTATTCTGGGAATAAGTGACATAGAATGCATTGTGTTTATGAAGTCATCAATACTTTTCTGCTTGGTTGGGTTTAACAAGTCAAGGTTGTAATCACCACAGATGTACAAGGTTTTCTGAGTCACACCAGAATAAAGTTTCTCCATCCATTCAATAAAATTCTCAACACTTGAACTTGGTGAACGATACACAACACTTACTATAATATTTTTAGTCTTTTTTCTTTGGATTTCTATTGTTAAACATTCCATAACATCATTTATAGCAACAGTCATATTTGATAATAAAACATGTTCTAATGAAGTGTGGACATACAGAGCAACCCCTCCTCCCGTTTTCTTTTCTCTATTCTTTGTTATCATTATATAATTTTCCATATCATAATAGCTGTGAGTGTTTTCATTGAACCATGTTTCTGTTATTGCAATGATACTGAACGGATGAGTAAATTCTTTGAGAAAATCACAAATAGAAGTGAAATTAGCTTGCATACTTCTGCTATTAAAGTGTATAATTGATAGTTTTCTTTCTAAATTAATATTACTTTCAAACAGTTTGTGTTCATAGTATTTGCAGTTTATAGGAGAACTTATGAAGAAATTTGCATCTGGGTCTATTTCTGCTGTTGGATCAAGTGTGTCTGTGTCTTCTACTGTGAAGGTGTCCAGTTCTTTTTGGTTCTGTTGTAGTAGTTCTTGGAGTTTTTTCATACTGGTTTCTTGAAATGAGTTTTTTTTATGTAGGTTATGCATGAGGTGTTTGTTGAGTTGGTTACCTGGTGTTAGAATCGTTCCAGTTCCTCTATGTTTCTCACCAGTAACACTCTTGCTTCCTCTGGGCTGCCGTTGAGTTTGATGAAGATCTTACAGCTCCGGATCCAAGTGTGCTGGATTTTCTGCTCCTTTTTTTAGCATTCGAGCTTTTTTGGCAATTTCTGAGTTTTTCTTTGTTAAATGTTCATTAAGGTAGATATTTGATCCTTTCAATTTTCGACCTTGCTTTAGGAGTTCCGTTTTGTTTTTTCGGTTGATGAAACGCATGATGATGGCAGGTGGTCTTCCTCGCCCAGTCGGCAGTGGGTGACAGGCCTCGATGTCTTCCAGGTTGAGTTCTATCCCCTTGTCTCGGAGATGAGCTGCTACCTGTAGTTCCACCGAGCGTGCGTCCTCCTCACTGTGCTCTTCTCCTCCTTTGGAGACCGCGCGCGCGTACGTTCGCGGCTTGATTTTAATGCCGGTGACGATCACATCGTTCATCCGTGTATACTGCTCCAAATCATCCACACGTCTCTCCAACTCCACGATACGTTTCTCCTTGGCAGCGTTTTGAATACGTAAGGCTTTAACCTCCTCCATGAGGTCTAATATTTTGTCTTGTTGCGTCTTGATCGTTGTGACGGTAGTAGCGAGGGAATCAATAGCGGCCTTAAGGTCTTCTAATTCTTCCACTCCTGGATTCTTTTTCGGTCCCATGATGTTTCTTTAAATAACACTCGTTCTTTCAGAAAAACGATCTTTATATCAAGTCTTCATTTCAGAGAGAAACGTATAAATGTAACCTTTTTTATTGGGGGAACAATGTAGTATCTCAGTAATATTGATTTGATACATCACATATTTGCATCAATCGGGAGCTTTTTTTTTATGCTTTACTGTATTACAGAAGTCATTAATAATAGTTCAGCCCCCAGCAAGAGTATAATTTTTAGTTTACAATAGTTTACAACGTCTGATTTCTCAACTACTTTGAGTAGCCAGTAGCATGTTTGCCAGATTTGAAGCTCAAATCTTCAAAGTTTGCATTTCTGTTGGACCGAATCCAATACAGTGTCCTGTGAAGCATGCAGCAAAAGAAAAACAACTATATTATCATGAAGAGGTTGCCAAACAGACTCAGAGAATAAAACGAAATAGAGGATTTGCAAAATCTCCTGACAACGTTATCATGTTGGTGACCCATTTTGAACAGTTTTCAATGTTTTTTTCTGTTATTACTGTGTCATTTTGTGACATTAACGTAACACAAAACATGCCTGGTGTAAAATCTCAAAGCTTTGTGTCATTTCCAGATTCAATGTAGTGTGAAATGCTGCAAAAAAAAAAACAAAACAAAATAAGTGCTAACAGTATGCAGTGTGTTCTTCAGAAAGATAACTGGACTTAAATACAAGGACATCAAGCACAGCAAATTATTACATTGGGGTTTTAATCTGGTGTCCGACAGATAAAAGTAAATCCAGTACTGATGCCTTTGGTAGGCGTCAATATGAATGTGAACATTAAAAAAAAAAGAAAAAAGCCCTGCTAGCATTTCTAAGTTCTGACAAAGACGACTGGATTGTGTGTTATTACTGATTCTCTTTCATGTTGACTTTATGCATCCAAATGAGTCGGTTTTCCTTCATGCCCCATCTCCACTTTTACTGAGGTAAAGGAAAGTGATTGGTGCCCTTCCTCCGCACATTGCTAACTTGTTTGTAGTTTAAACATTTAGCGTGTTAACGGAGACGTAAAGTCAATGTGGCTGTTTGTGTTAACCGCATGACTGCTGTATTATTACAACAGGAAATAAACACGTTTTGATGTGGGTTTCAACATAGGTTTATATTAAGATGTCTACAAATTGCTGTAAATTTACAAACTAAAAGATGGAAAAACAACAAAAAAAATTGTTTAAAAATAATTTAAATTGCTTGACTTCAGCCTCTCCAGGTTTTCAGTCGGTAACATTTTCTGTAACACATTTGGCATCAGTTTTCAGATGTCATCTATGATTTATTCCGTTCCGTCATCTTCCGCTTGTTCCGGGGTCGGGTCGCGGGGGCAACAGCCTCAATCGGGTGGCTCAGGCCTCTCTTTCTCTCCCCGGCTACATCCTCCAGCTCACCCAGAAGGATCCCAAGTCGTTCCCCAGCCAACTGTGAGACATAGTCTCTCCAGCGGGTCCGGGGTCTGCCCCTTGGTCTCCTCCCTGTGGGACGTGCCCAAAACACCTCGCCCACGAGACGCTCGGGCGGCATACTAACCAGATGCCCGAACCATCCCATCTGGCTCCTCTCGACCTGGAGGAGGAGCGGCTCGACACGGCTGAACAGCTGATTTATTCCTATTATAATATTTCATATACTCTTTCATCTTCTGAAGCGCTCATCCCTGTCAGGGTCGCGGGGGGTGCCAAAGCACTAACCCGACTATTACAGGTGAGAGGCGAGGTATACCCAAAATAGCTCCCCAGCCTGTTGCAGGGCTGTTATAATTTTAACATTATATTTTTGGAGGTTTTACCAAGTTTGAAATATATTCCTAGTAGTTTTCTATTTCATTTAATTTTATGCTCTATTTCCTGGATTATACTGACGGTTCCGGTGCGTCACATACATCATGTTTGGTCCGGACAAGAAAGAACAGATTTGTTACAAAACAAAAAGTACCCACTGACTGTTGAACCTCAATAGTACGACGCCAGACATTTTCCACCTAGTGCAAAAAACAGTGCATCAGATTGATTAACCTTCGCAGGGTACAAAATACCCAAATTCCTAGCATTGGTTCTCTAGCTTTGCAGTAATTGTGACATCAAACATTGAAAATAGCACAATCATGTGTAGTTTACACGCAATCTCCTGCACGTCACTGAAGCTTATCTGCTCTTAAAAATTAGAGAATAAATTTCAATAATTCTTTATAAAGAAAATAAAAGATAAAAACTGTACAATATTTTTGTCTAAATTTTTTCACCACACCGCCTTAGTTTATCCAACATCAGGTGGTTTCATTACTTTCAGGTGGCAATAGGGTCACTTGGGTTAGACAGGTTTTCAGTATCTCCCGCTGGGCTGAGGTACACTCCCCTCAGGGAACCACTGCACCCACATGCCTTCATGCACATACCCCCTGCTCCCTCCATCTTTTACTTCATAAACCAGGGAGAAACCGGCCTGCCGTGCATCTCTGCATCTACGTGGTTAAAGTAGTGCCTCAGGCTAAAAAAAGCAGCCAAAGTAATGCACATAGAGAGACTGAGCTGTTACCCAGGTTTCGAGCAGCTTGTGAATAAACTTATTCACAATGAACGCACAAAACATTTACTGCTGTTGACAATTGTAATGAAATTAACAGTTAATTTTATTACAAAACAGCTTTCTATCACCCAAAATATCCTTTTTCTACAAGAGTGAGGCTTTATGCACTACAAGTAAACAATAAACATTTTGAAGTTCGTATGAAACTTCTTGGTGATCAAACCTTAACAGTAGTTGGAGGAGTGTATCCAATAAAGATAGCAAACACCACAATTGGTTGGCTAACTTAATGAGAGTAAAATAATGTAACAAAGTTAATATTTACATGTTAATAAAATGTTCCAAAATATGTTGTATGAACAAACAAACTGAATAATAGTTATTCATTATTTTTTCTTCAGAATTTTTTGGTCAAAATCATTATAAACTAAAAAGCGTAGTGTTCAATGAACAACAATATGTCATATAAAAGGGCGCTTGGCTGATTCACTCGAGCACTGGAGTGGACCCAGACCAACAAGATCACTGGTGAAGTGGCTTGCACAGTCATCCCAATAACTTCACACACAGTTTTATAAAACACAATTACACTTAAGACGATTACTAACTTAAGCGGAAACTGGACTCTGGACTCCTCTGTGAGGAAACCATATTCGAATGCATGCAATATATGATTAAAAAAATAAGTGCATAGTTTTTAAATATTCCTCAGTTAGCACATGCTAATTTGGTTCTTTTGATATGCATTTTTTGTTTAATGTATGATAAACGTTCAGTGTTGATGACACGGGTCAGAACCAGAGTTTTTTTTTTTCGCCTTCAGACTGATACTGAAATCCTCATCCTTCATCTGAGGGAGCAAAGGAAAAATAATCTCCTGGAGTCGGAAATCTGTCAGATAAATCCGTCCTATATCGAAGCTTGTCCACGCTGCTGTAAAGAGAGTTCCATACTGTGTCAACAACACCAAATCTCATTTTCCATCTTTTCCAGAAGCATGTGCCATGACAATACGGCTCACTCCCGCAGCTGCAATGGAAGCAATTTACCACACAACTCCTCACATGAAGCCATCAGGGATGACAATGTCTGCTCTCACAAACCGCTGTGTCCTGCTGACAGCAACTTATTACCATCTGATTCATACACACTTCATTGTGTTTACAGATTAGATCAAATATACTTCTCATTTTTCAATTGAGTTTGTAGCATTATGGCAAAATGTGTTTTTCTTCGGGAAGAAACTATTGAAAAAATTATCTCAAGCAAGTTTCTTCAGTTCAAGAATAAATCCTAAAGGAATTTTCATACCCAGATGTAAAAACTAGATTTTTTCTTTGCTACATTAAAAATGGTCAATGGATTACGCTCATGTGGCACATTTTTTCCAAGGCGCTTTGCAATAGCTCACATTCCTACACATTCATACCCAATGACGTAAGCTGCCATATACAAGACTCAACCAGCCAGTAGGTTTAGTGTTTTGGTCGAAGATCCCATAAAGTTTTTAACCGCTCAACACGTACAAATAGCTGGTGTCTATTTTCTTATTATGAAAAAGTTCTAATTAGACATTGGTTTCTAAATTAGTTTCTTTAGAGTTGTGATTCATGTTATTTTATGTGC
Source organism: Neostethus bicornis (assembly GCA_902685375.1). Lineage (NCBI taxonomy): Eukaryota > Metazoa > Chordata > Actinopteri > Atheriniformes > Phallostethidae > Neostethus > Neostethus bicornis. Next base: position 5,573,976 of record LR738552.1, read on the forward strand.
TTTGGTTGAGATCTCATAGGTTTATTTCAAATCTCTAAAGCCAGTCATTCTGAAAATAAAAAATCCAAAAATAGAATCTTTTACTCTCTTGGCAACAATTTTTTATTAGAAAGTGAACACTGTGGAGAATATAGTCTCAAATGGTCCAGATAAAACTCCAAAATTGACTTGCTTGTCCTCCCAATATGGTCAAGCATACAAGAGACATGAATTTTTAAAAAAACACTCATTGATCTACATTTGATCTCAAAGATACATTTTAAAGACATCAGGCTTTGAAAGTCACCAAAATCCTGCTACACTTGCAGAAAAATAAAATCTAAAAAAATAAATGTCAAAATTTTACCTCACGGAGCATCCTTGAGTTTGTGCCCCAGAAATCAGTTCCAGTATAAATGTTTTGAGGAATATTTCAAGTTCTTGAAGATGTCTGGAGGACAGAGAGCAGAACACTCTGTGCTGGCAGAGGAGGAGTGGGATCTTTGAAAAAAAGAAGCACAGTTAGATTATCTTTCAGCATGTTGACATAAAAATGAATGAAAACAGCCTCGCTGTTCCAATGGTTTTTCTGGCCAAAGCCCTTTTCATTCAGCAACAATTTGGAAAAAGAACCTCGGCATCCCTAATCTAGATTTCTTAGTTCAAACATTAAACATCACCAATGCTTCAGACGCTTAAACAACTCATCTGGTGGGAATTTCTTAAAAAAAAAAAAAAACAACTTTATGATATTCTTCTCATGTATGCTCGCCCCCATGTGGAACAATCCTGATATCTTACTACATAAAAATGTGATTTGCTCACATTCATGGAACAATAAAAGAATCCAAAGGTTTCAACAAATAATCTGAATCAGAACATTTATATACCTCTGCTAAAATGAAAGGGAAAGTGTACAAAACCGTGGTGAGACCGGCCATGCTGTTTGGTCTAGAGACAGTGGTACTGAGAAAAAGACAGGAAACAAAGATGTAGGTAGCAGAGATGAAGATGCTGAAGATCTCTCTGGGAGTGACCAGGATGGACAGGATTAGAAATTAATACATTAGGGGAACAGCACATGTTAGAGGTTTTGGAGATAAAGTCAGAGAGGCCAGACTGAGATGGTTTGCACATGTGCAGAGGAGAGAAAGAGAGTACATCGGACGAAGGATCCTTGATTTGGAACCACCAGGAAAGAGAATTAGAGGAAGGCTAAACAGGAAGTTCATGGATGCAGTGAAGGAGGACATGAAGATAGTTGGTGTGATCAAAGAGGATTTAAGAGATAGGATTAGATGGAAGAAACTGACTTGCCGTAGCACCCCCTGAAGGGATGTGCCGAAAGAAGAAGATATACAGTACCTTGCAACTCTGAAATCAATTTATGGCATCCGTGCCAAGTATTGTTTGAAAGGGACCCAATCCATGGATGATAAACTCAGAGCTCACCTCAAGACTCTGCAGAAAGTAGAATCTAAAACAGGCAGTACAATTAAAATTCAATCTCAAATTGGAAACCGATCATTTAATCCCAGACACCAATTCCGGCTGCAGATCAAGTCTGAAAACTTTTAAAATGATGAACAATTATTTGAAGATCAACAGTAGTTTGTTTGCTAAATTAAGTTTGATGATTCATTGTTCCCCAGGAAGATAGGAAACCAATTACAAGTGTTTGATTTGATTTATATAAACAAGGCAGAGAAAGGTTTTCTTCCTCTCATTCCTTTTCGAGCTTTATGGCACGTTGTTATTTTCTTTTTGTAATTATTTTGTATGTCATCTGAATTGATGTCTGTATTTGCCCGATATTAATATGGGTTCAAGTAAAGCTGTCTTGCTCCTCCGTGTCGAGAGGAACCAGATGGGTTGACTCAGGCAATGCCTCCTAGTCGCCTTGACAGTGAGGTCAACGCAACTGAAGAAACGTTCCACTGGGAAAAGACACAGAGGCAGACACAGAATTCACTGAGTGTCTCATGGCTGGTGTGGGACTTTGATCTACAAGATGTGACCTGTGTCCAAGAAATATAGGTTTCCTTGATGAGGCTGCTGGCCCCACTCAGCTCTGGACAAGCGGCACGGAGACAGTTTGGCAAGTTCCAATGAGGCAATGAAACTATTGTTCCCCAATTTACAAAGTGTAAGCATCTTAACTTATTCTGCCTGAATCTTCTATTTGTGTTTTTACACCTCTTTGAATTTCTTTAAAAATGACACATAAAAAAGTCATTATTAGTATTTCTTCAGGAGAGACAGTGAAGCCCGAGAGGAAACCATGATTTGAAAATGAATCCTCATGCGTGCAGCCAACATCGATGTTATATTAAATATTATTTCAGTTCTAAATTGCGAGGATAATCCCACAGAATCTGCTAAAGCAAAGCAATTTTAATTTTATGCATTCTGAATGGGTTTTTGTAATCCATATCCAATTCAGACCACTTGACCACAGGTTGACCCATGACTGTCTGGGTGGGATTAGTCATTTCTTTAAATCCCGATGTTCATGCTGTCATTTGCAATTATTCCAACCACAGCTGCTCAGTGTTTTGTTTATTTTTTTTATTTTTTTGTCTTGCTGGGGTCTCATTTTAAGGAAAATTTATGTAAGCTTGTGTTTTTGGCTTTTTATGAATTACACTTGACATATGGAAAAAGCTGGGATGAATTTGTACTGAGCGTATGCCGACTTTTCCCTGAGATTTACTGAACAGTGCTCCAGCAAGCTTTTGACCGGCAGGACAAGCCATTCAGGAAGTAGTGAAGAAAGGAGGGGAGAAAATCCGAATTCCAGTGAATGTGGCCTTTGAAGAATAAAAAAGTGTTTTAGTACTTTTGAGTCTAATGAAAAAACAAAGTTTGAGATTGGCTTTCCTTTAGGAATTATTTGCTGTTTTTCTAGAACTTTCCAAAGCACTTTTTTGAACGTTCCCAAAGCTGTTGCCTTTCAATTTAATTGGTTCCCCATTCAGATGATCCTGTATTGCTCCGATAATAATAGGGTCAGGTTCCTATCAGGCTTGTCCTCACTGCTTTTTGTCATGCGGCATTCTCCTGACCGTATCTTCCCAAGAACTTCTTCTTGACAGGATTGTTTCCATGGAGACTATTTTTAATGAGGCACGGGCTGAGAGTGGATGGATCAACTGAAACTCCGGTTGCATTTCTTAGATCTTATGTCATGTGTTCTCTACGTTTTTTTTGCTATTTTCAAGCACGACATCTTGTTCAAGAAACGTAAATCTGTTTGGTTTTTTTTTCTGAATTCTTCTTTTGATCCTTCACTTGTCTCATCTCACTTACATATACAAAACATGTTTAATTTGTATTCATTGTGTTTCTTTTAACTTACTGCGAGTGAAACCCTTTGAGATGACTCTTGGATTGATTGTTAATCAATGTTGTTGACTTTGTTCCGACAAACAAAAAAGACACGGCTGACATTCTGCTCCTGTACAACAGATTCTATTCTCTCTAATTGGTAATAGAGCCGAGTAGCATTGCATGGGTCTATTTGGTCCTGATATTCCAGCCAAATATCTCATTTAAAAATGATTGTACGGTCACTCAATGCAAATTGACTCATTAACTAATCTGACCAGTGAACTGCGGTTCAGTCCTCCAACAGCTGTAGAAAACGCATGAGTGTTGGTTCTGTACAGTCTGGCGTAGCATCCAATAGGGTGTTAATTAACGAGTTCGAGAATGACACTTTTGACCTTTTTAAGTTACTCCTGAGCTTTTATACGCTATCCTACTGAGAGACTTCCCAAGATGCAATGGGCCCCTCATTCCCTTTTCTCATCTCTCTACTTTTAAGTCTATGTAGACAAAAATGACAGTATTGCTAATATTTTTCTACTCTCAGCAGGTCTCTTTTCCCCTGTCTGACAGTCTTTCCTGTCTTCACCACCCTAATCAGTTGAGGCAGATGGCCACCGTCCCTGAGCCAAATGCTCCTGGAGCTTTTTTGTCTTTTTATTTGAAAGGAAGTTTCTTTTTTTTTTTTCTCTTTTCACAGTCACTCCTGCTGTGCATGTCCAGGCCAGGAGATGTGCACTGAAGTCTTAATTTAACACATGCAATGTTGATTTCTTCAGCAAAGCTTTTGTGATTGACTTTCCGAAGGTATTTTGAGTGGAAATCAGTGATTAACTGAATTGCATTACAGTGTAATTATTTAGCCTTAAGTAATTATTATCTCCTGACTCCTGAAAACAGTAATTAAACCCATCAAGTAAAATATAATTAATCAACAAAAAGGAAGGAAAGACAGACTAACGTTTTTTTTTTCAACATTCGTCCCCATTTCCTCTCTGTCCTGCACTCACATAGGGTTTCACCTCTCCGGGTGGAGCACAACTATGTCAGTAAGGTGTGATGGTTTTGGGATAAACAGGAGAAGCAGTGCTGCCATTGAACACAATCATGTTAATCACTTTGGTTATATGTGAGTTTTAATTTTAAGTTGTTTTGTCTGCGGTGGTCCACATCTCTCTCACAGTCTGTTGCTAAAAATATCATTATTTTTGTGGCAAGAAAATTGGTTTTTGAGCATTGCAAAAAATGTGACATCAAACCTCCTTTTCCTTTCTCCAGCACAGTTCACACTTACATGCAAATATTGCCCAAGTCCGACTGAACTTTGCCCTGGCGGATCTCTTCCAAGCGGCTAAACGAACCACACATTAGTGGTCAAACCCAATTTTCTACAGTTCAAAGTACCAAGTGTGAGTTCACCCTGAGATGCAAATATGATAAACACACTTTCCCTCTCTTCCCAGAGTAATTCTGTAGACTTATTGCATGAGGTATAAAAAACTGCCGGCATCTCTAAGTGAAGCACAGCAGTGAGAGAAGTGTGGTACTGATACAGAAGGTCAGAGAAGACAGTTAAAGACTGATGTAGGAGAACAAAAAAGATAGGAAACAACTTTTTTTCTGCCTCAATGTTTCAGAAATGAAAACATGTTTAAGAAAATTTAATTTATAACTTTGATTTCAAATCTTTTGTTGCTGAAGATGTACAGGAAGATTTGGCTGTAAAGTCATTATAATAATAACGCATTTAACTTCTATAGGGCTTTTCAGGACACTCAAAGACACTTTACACCAATGCATCATTCATTCACTCCATACCAGATGATGGCAAGCTACTGTTGTAGCCACAGCTGCCGGCAAAATGGCTGATGGTGCCATTTTGCGCCATCAGCCTCTCTGACCATCACCAACCAATCACTCGCACATCATCCAGACAAGGCAACATGGGTGAAGAGTCTTGCCCAGGGACACGGCGGCAATTTAGTCTCAACAGCCGTCCAATGTGGCACCTAGGGTCCCAGCAGTCTCCCATCCAAGTACTTCTCAGGCCCAGGCATCTGGTTCTTATAATTCCAAAATACTTTTACTTCTGATGTCATTGTTAACTGTGAAGGAAAAATGTGGGGAGCGGGGGGTTTTATGTCCAATGAGAATGTTTTGTGATCAACCTTCGCATTGATTCCACATAAAATACGGAAAAGTATGAACATACAGAAATATAAAGTCACAGACAAACATGCTCATTACTTCTGCATCTTATAGAGAACTATTTCACTTCAAGGCAAATTAAAATAATCAACTGGAACAAAAAACCATTGTGGGAAAAAATGACCAAAAGAAAATGCCGCTAAAAAAAATTTGCTGATCCCACCCCATGTACCGGTTGTCCAAAGTACTAAATAAGCTAAACAAATGGGGTTTTTTTCCAGAATTTGCTGGATAAGTTTAATAAAATATTGCCATAACTCTTTTTAAACACCTTGTGCCTCTATACTCCGGCTCTAAAAACTTCTAATTGAGCTATATCTAAGAACATTAAAAACCAAGCCTGAAGGGACAGACAATGTGGTGGCTTCCAGTGTGTGGCTAAGTTTTTCTTTGCTGCTGCTTTAAGTTCTGTTAACCAAACTTGACACTTGGCGAAAGTGAGCTGAACAATGGAGAATTTTTTTTAAAAATGCAAGAACTCCCTTTAATTCTGAGGTAAATATTTTTTTTGGGAGTGAATGCACCAGCTGCTTGTAAATTAGATTTTTGGAATGGGCACTGAACAGGTGCTTAATTAGTTAAAAAAAAAATTACTGACTATTTCAAACACAACAACCACCCAAAGACATATTAACGTGCAAGTTGACACGCATCACCTGTTCTTCAATTGTGTAGAAAGTATGCTGGTCCGTGAGAAACACAAAATAAACAGGATTTCTCGACACCATATTCTTTTTCTCATTATTTTTTATTTAACATGTTTCTGCAATTTACTCTTTTTTAATTGTAAATATTTAGAAACTGGTAACAAAAGCTGATTCCAACACCTAGGTCATATGTCTTGTTTGCTTTTTGTCAGCTTTCATCCACTGGACGAAGTGACACCGTCATCTACTGCTGGCCTGGGAATTTATGTTGCTGGAGGGCTTTCACATTATCATCACTGTCAGAGTTGGGAACAAGTACAAAGCAGCCATTACTACTCTTCTGAATGGCCAATCTGATCTCACTGAATCCCATTGCTACGAGCATTACCTCGATTGGCCTAAAATCATCTCTCCACAGGGTAGTACTGTACAGTGACTGACATTTTTATTGTTTTGGTCAATCCAAACCCCAATTCAATGGCGTTGATGAGGCAATCTAAGTATTTAATTGCTTTAGAAACCTTGAAATTAGTCAGACTTTTTGGCACTGGAGATGAACACCAAGAGTTCACATTGCGCCTTTCAAAAATGTCTTTTTCTTTCGGCATTTCCCTTCAAGGGTCGCCACAGCAAGTCAGTTTCTTCAATCTAACCCTATCTGCTACATCCTCTTAGGTCACACCAACTACGTATCTTCATGTCTTCCTTCACTGTATCCATGAATCTCCTCTTTGGTCTTCCTCTGGGCTTCTTTCCTGGTGGTTCCAAATCCAGCATCCTTCTTCCGATGTACTCTCTCTCTTTCCTCTGAACATGTCCAAACCATCTCAGTCTGGCCTCTCAGACTATATCTCTGAAACCTCTAACATTTGCCCGTCTCCTGATATACTTTCAAAAATGTGATCCATAAAAAACATTCCCAAGATTCTAATTCCAATACATAGCTCACTGTAACGGTATCTGTTTTAAAATTATCAGTACTGCTAAAGACCTGTCCTCAAAGAAAGGATTGTCTTTGGGAAAGTTGGTGTTTTGACAGAGTCATTGTTTTAATCCAGTTTAAACTATAAGCAGCTTAAAAGAATGAAGTTCAAACTCTGGTCAAAGAGAGATTAACAATAATGACATGTGTTCACTTCAAATGATGCTGTCAAAGATTTCCCATGTATTTTATTGTGTTGGTTATGTAAAGGGAAAAACCCGTCTCTAAGTTTGGACATTGTTTCTCAGAATCGTTAAAGACTAATATACTGTTTATAACCACCATCAATATTTTGGCTGATTCTTTTTAAAAATATGGTGATTTGCTACAAATACTTTTCTTGTTGACGTATTGAAACTGTAAATGGATAGATATTTTTTTCCTTTGCCTAACAAAGAGCACATAAAATCGGTATGCTTCTTTTTAATCTGCTTGAACATGATGTCTTTTTTGTTTCATATTGCATTGCTTCAATTTTTCTTCTTTGTGCATTACAAGTTCCGTTCCGTCATCTTCTGCTTGTTCCGGGGTCGGGTCGCGGGGGCAACAGCCTCAAACGGGCAGCCCAGGCCTCTCTCTCCCCGGCTGCATCCTCTAGCTCACCCGGAAGGATCCCAAGTCTTTCCCCAGCCAGCTGTGAGACATAGTCTCTCCAGCGGGTCCGGGGTCTGCCCCTTGGTCTTCTCCCGGTGGGATGTGCCCGAAACACCTTGTCCGCGAGGCGCCCGGGGGGCATCCAAACCAGATGCCCGAACCACCCCATCTGGCTCCTCTCGACCTGGAGGAGGAGCGGCTCGACACCAAGCTCCCCCCGGATGGCAGAGCTCCTCACCCGATCTCTGAGTGAGAGCCCAGCCACCCTGCAGAGGAAGCTCATTTCGGCCACTTTACCATTACTTTACCATTACTTTACTACCATTGCAAGTTAACCTTTCATAATGGAGTTCAGTTTTACCAGTTAACTATGAGTTTTTAGTCCTGACCAATTGAGCTTGTTTCCCTATTCAAGAACTGGCTTTACTTCATAACGAGCACAAATTCAGCTCATTTTCAGACGCGTTTTTGACAAAATACAAATATCTAGATGATTTACAGTATCTTATGTTAAGTTTTTTATTTATTAATTGGGAACTTATATTACCATAAATACGTTTTTGTGCCAGCTGATTCAATTTGTGGTGCAGGTAAATTACATCTTCAGCCTCATCGTGGCATTTAATCAGACCAGAGTAAAGTGCTGTCACAATCACTTTGTGGAAGCACAAAAAAAAAAGAGTTGTTCTGAACTTTGAGAGAAAAGCAAATGCATACATTGTCTCAGACACAGATAGTCCTGATTTCAGAGGTATTAATAGCTTAATTTTCAATTGGTTTGGGTGCATTTTTCAAATAGTAAATTTGAAAATCTCTTTGAACTTTAAGCACTTTTTGGTTAAAAAAGAACTTCAGAGATAAGTTCTTCTACACCTTACAAGATTACTTTTTAGATGCACAAACCCTTATGAGGTCATTATGACTTAATAAGTGGACTAATAATGGAAATGTAGGATGCATAGCCAGTTTAAAACAGTTTTTTTTTGTTTTTTTGTTTTTTTGCAGTTAATCAGGAGTTAGGGAAGACAACATGAAGGGACACCATCATGGCTGCAGCAGGACCGCCGAACAGCAGATGGTTATATAACCAGTGAAAAGACGAGACACAGGTGGAAACATCAGGGCAATGAAATTGGGACCAGGTGTTCTGAATTAGGGCAGAGAGACTGATTTGGAGGGAGAAAATGTTCCAGAAGAGAGGAGGATCATTACAGTCAACAATGCTGTGAAAATAGATTTTGTTTTACTCACATCATCCCTTTGAGTACACAAATTTAGCATACTTTGGAAAAGCTCTCATGCAACAGTTTGTACATCCAGCATTTCCGTCCTGTTTGTACTGATGCTCTACTTTAGCAGGTGCTTCACTGAAGACATGTGAGTTTTAAACAAAGTTTAACAGGCCCAATCAACAGACGGTTCATCAGTTTGAAGTCTGACCAGTCCTCTCTTGTTGATTGTCTGAAAGGCAAACCACTCATTTCCCAGCATTGTGGCTGAACAGAAAAGCTTTTAACAGAGATTAACATATCATTTTCAAGTGAGGAAAAAAAAATCCTCTTTTTTCGCTCATTCTTAATCATTCAAAACACCAAACCCATTTACATTATTTTAGCTCTTTGTAATAATCAGATTTAGATGTGCACTGCTGCTCATTAATGCAATAAGTTCAGTCTTTTTTCATTTGCAATATATCTAAACGAGTATACTTTAAACTCCGGAACATCTTGATGTTATTGGGTATGAAAACCAGTGGTGGGCAGTGCATTTCAAACAAGGCCTTCAGTGATACTCATTCTGAATCCATAATCTATACAGTAAATAATTGACGGCTGTAAAACAGTCTCAATATGCCAAATGAATACTGCAACTGCAATTCCTTTTGTTCTCCTTCTTCAGTTGTTGTTTGCTGTTAAAAAAGAAAAGAATTTTACAGCAACAAAACAATAATTCTATTCATTCAGCTAATTACAGGCGGTGTTTGCTTTACCTTGTATAGACTGTGACTGTCCAATCACTAGGTCTGAAAACTGTGACATATGGGGCCTCGGAAGACCAGCTCAAAATATGATTAGTTGAAGTAAAAGTTCCGTTCCGTCATCTTCCGCTTGTTCCGGGGTCGGGTCGCGGGGGCAACAGCCTCAAACGGGCAGCCCAGGCCTCTCTCTCCCCGGCTGCATCCTCTAGCTCACCTGGAAGGATCCCAAGTCGTAAAAGTAAAATTTCCATTTACTTTGGCTTACAAATCTATTTATCTTCTAATTTAATTGAATTACTTTATTCCCCAGTCCCCGATTCTTGCTGCAGATTTGTCTGAATGCCTTAACAATACAGTATGTATGACAATTTGTGCTCTATTTGGTTCTGCGCACCTGGCAAACTTTTTTGTGTAAATTCTGAGAGGAGTTGTTAAACCTATGCGGATGCTCCAAATTGTTCTTCAGGGGAACTAAATGGAATCAACATGGAAATCTACAAATTGCATACTATGAAAATGCAAAAAAGCTATCCTTTTGAAGTGGAAATCCGAAAACACACTGTGCCACACTGTTTACCGTCTGATGTGTTCCTTGCTCTCAACCAACAATGTAGCATTGGTAATCAGTTTGTGTTCTACATCAATTGTTTGTCTTCATAGAAGGTCTTTGTGTGTTTAAATTTCTTCTTTGGTATAAATCTTTTTTCCAGAAGATCCAGCAGGTCGATTGTGATGCCTAACTACCGAATGACTCCTGACTTTCCACCCGTCTTCTGTCTCACTCTGTTCCCTTTTTCTCCTTCTTCTGTACTTTGTGTCAGGCCTGGTAAGAAAAAAAACAACAAAAAACACAAAAATTTAGGATATAACATAAATTATTAAAAATAAATACATAAAAAAATACTGTCCAAGGTTGGCAGATGGTGCTTGACCCTGGTAACATAAATCGGTCGAGCAATACTTGACATACATATCACCATTGGGCTGGTCATATCGCCAGACATGATGGGGTTAAAAAAAAAAAAAAGAAAACACAGATTTGGAAGCTGCATTGCCACCAGAAAAGCTGAAATAAAAACACCAACCATTTGGAAATATTTTGTAAAATTTGTAGCTGAGATATGATTAGTACCGGTTTAATATTCAGACATTTTTTGGGCCACAAGTGAAGGTTTTGAAGGTTTTTAGAGTCCATTAATGATGCAAACAAGCTTTTCTGTGCAAAAGAAATAATTTTGCATTCCTTAAATTTTGCCAAGGGATCTCACAATGAAGGATTAACTGCAGCGATTGAGTTTGGCACTCAGGTACAGTATAGCAGCTTTTTAGAGATCTTTTACAATGGTGAAGTTGTGGGGATCTCTATGTGTCACTAAGTGGCATAGAAACTCCACCGCTGCAGAACATCGCTGCTGGGAAGCTTCCATAGTTGCTGCCTTCCTAACACCCAAAGAAATTTACATCTGTAGCTGTAGGAATATGAGTGCCAAGATTATGAAGGATGCCTCCCACACTTTTCATGAGACGATCTCACATTCTTATGCTCCAGGGTAAAAGCACCACAAAGACAAAATAAAACATCTAAGCTGAAGTGCATCATTCAGAAAAAAATCTTACGAACAATACTGAATTTCTTCATGTATGATAGCCTTTTGTTTCTATGTTTGTGTTTATTAAAACGTATTTGCACCATATAACATTTCTATATGTCTGTTTCATTGCTGTTGAAGATTGAAAGTGTATATTTGATTTCCTTTTATGAGCTTTGCATTTTACTGTTTGCTTCCATTTTCAATAAAATGCCTCTTTTTTTATGAGTAAGTCTCAGAAGCAAAATAACAAAAATATTCCAAAAGTCAGAATCAAACAATCGGTTTTATTTTGTTCAGTGCGAGTCACAAAGTAAAAATTTTGGCAGTAAATATGTGCTTTGTGTGGTCGATGAAGTAAATCGATGAGATTTAAAGCTTTCTAGATCAACAAACAAATGTCTTTTTGTTCACGTGGAATGCTTTTTGTACGCTTTGTGAAATTCAGGATGTCCTTCAAAAGTCTTTTGCAGTTAATGGATGACAACTCCTTTCTGTAAGATGCAGCAAAAAGATGCAACAAAATTGAAAAAAAAAAAAAAGACTTTAAAAAAACAACAACTTTCATAAGAATGAAAAATCTTTCCCTCGCTTTGCCCCAATAATTAACAATATTGGTCAAGAATGCATCATCTACATAAAAATTTTGAAAAAATTGAAAGGAAAAAATTCAAATTGAGTAAAATGCACTTGCAATCTTTTAACAGGAACCAACATTTCCAAACCAGCACTGAAAGAGACTATGTTTTCTGGGATGCCAAATTTTATGCACACTATGACCCCCTTAACTTTCTTGGCCACTGAATTACAAGATGAATTAATTTGGTTGTCATTAAATGATGGCTAGCAGGACCCTCAAGCTGCACGCCTGCTTTTCCCATCATTGGTTGCACCTCCTCAAGACGTAGTAATTAGATGAAGACACGGCTCAAGCTGCAGGGACCTGGATGAAGCAGATGTTCAGGGATTGTAGATCCGCAGGGTAAGAGGGAATAATATGCTAGTAGCCTTTAGGCATCATCTTTTTCTCTGTACATTTCTTTGGCTCGGTGCAGCAGCTGGAGGAGGAACGTTTGAAAATGACTCAGAGCATTTTGCCAGTTTATGTACTGAATTTTAAATTCTAATCTTTAAAAGTGCAGATTTTTTCTCAAGAATGACTGGTTGCTAGATTGCGGAAGCCTGAAGCATCTGACGATCATGAAAATGTTGAGTTTTGTTTAGCTCTGACAACATTTCTCTGGTGTGCTTCGGGTTCCTCAAAAGCAAAAAATGTATCATATTACCATCTTCTTCTTCTCCTTTTGGCATTTCCCTTCAGGGGTCGCCACAGCAAGTCAGTTTCTTCCATCTAACCCTATCTGCTGCGTCTTCTTTGGTCACGCCAACTATCTTCATGTCTTCCTTCACTGTATCCATGAACCTCCTCTTTGGTCTTCCTCTAGTCCTCTTTCCTGGTGGTTCCAAACCCAGCATCATTCTGCCAATGTACTCTCTCTCTCGCCTCTGCACATGTCCGAACCATCTCAGTCTGGCCTCTCTGACTTTATGTTTCATATTACCATAAAAGAGAATATTTTGAAGCTACTGAAAATGTAGCTTAAAAATTAAACAGAAATCACAAACATATATTAATTTTATTGGACATTTCAAATTATCTGTCCATTTTATTTCAATGCTTTTACCAAAACTGTAGTGCTTGCAAAAGTGGTTTTTAGTGTTTTAAATGGCAAATAATATTCTTGCCAGCATTTGTTGCCAGGTGGCTTAAACAAGCAAAGTTACATACAGAAGAAAACCTTTCATTTTATCCAGCGGCCTAATCTAACTCTTCAGGACAGCTACATGAGGCTGATTGTCCAAAGTGAGACTCACAGTCACTGTGATCTCCCCAGTTTGTGATGTTTGGCTGAAAATAATTAACAAAATGAGCTACATCAACATTTCTGGAACTAGAAAAAAACAACAAATTTAAAAAGCTCTGATTCTAGTCAAGGTTGTGAACTTTACAACATGTCGAGTCTTGCAGCAGATGTTCCACAGCAGCAGTAGACCACATTAGGTGGTCCTCCAGTTACGGTAACTAAGTCTGTAACACACACTCATTGAAAATGTAGAAAGAAGATGGTGGTATTGATGGTCCAATGAGTCAAAGTTTCTGTTTGCTTGGAATGTGCTTGAAACAGTATGAAAGCATGTTGGGCAGAATAAAACGTTGAGCCTTCTTCCCCACAAAACGTTAACTGAAAGCTAAGTTAAGCATTCTAAAGAAATAACTATGATTGCATTGTCTTCAAATGCTTCTGATTTCCATATCGCAGTTTAAGAAACTTTACCCAGCTAACAATTTAATGTTCCCAGAACATTCTGGGAAGGTTTTTCAAAGTTTAGCAGAACATTCCTTAAAAGTTATTTTTGATTCTCTAATGGTTCAAATGAAAAGTTTTATGATGCTTGTGAAACTTTATTTTTTGGTTTTCAGAAGAGTTCCTCTAACCTTAATTTTAACCATAACGTCTGGAATTTGCCTTTCTCAATGTTTTGGGAAGGTTAGGTTGCAACGTTTAGGGAACGTTAGTTTTTGGTTAGGTAAAAACAAACCTCTAGAGTCCTCTAAGGCAGGGTCCCCAACCTTTTCTGTGCCACGGACCAGTTTAGTGTCTGACAATATTTTCACGGACCGGTCTTAAGGTGATGAGACCAGCCTGAAAAAACTGGCTTTTTAAAATCAATGATAATAAACTTAAATCCACTTTGTCTTCACGAGAAAATTTATTAGCAGCATCTTTATGACGTGGAAAAATTCTCTCTGCTCGAACGCACTCTTATTGCCATTCTAACGGTAAACATGTACCTTCAAAATAAAAGACATCACAAAAACAAAGTGAATGAAAATAACCGTTCTGTGCGGCCCGGTACCACATGACCCACGGCCCTGTACCAGTCCGTGGCCCGGATGTTGGGGACCACTGCTCTAGAGAACTACAGGCTAACGTTCCCTAGAAGTTCTCTGTTTGCTGGGTAGATTACATTAGCTTAGATTAGATAGATACTTCATTAATCCTCGTGGGGAAATTGAGTATCCAGCAGCATCGATGGTACGCTGCAAAGTGAGCAAAAAGTCTAGTAAATAGAATAACATAAAACAGAATGTACTGCTAAATAAAATAAAATAATTCATAATGTAGAACTAATTAGAATGAAATAAAACATACTGTAAAACAATCTATTTGGAAGTTGAAATATTTATAATATGCACAAAGCACTTCTTTATTAATCTAATCAACGCCCAAATTTGAAGTTTAAACTACAATCACACTAAGCCACATACATTTTGAAGAGTTTTAAACAGCTTGAAAAGAACCTGAGTTGTCAGGTGGGAAGGAAATTTGATTTTTTTTTTTTTACAAGCAGCCAAAAATACAGTGGCTTTTCCTGGCCTGTGGGAGCCTGGCACTCTTCTAAAGAGGTTAGTCACCGGAACATACAAACACCCAGGCAGCTGTGTAATGTACTCAGCTTCACTCTAAACCTCTACATTCCCATAGAAATATGTTTGATGTAGTTTTCCTTCAAAATATCTTTTCTGTCAGTCTAAATAATGTTCTGAATTAATAGGGTCTGATAAGACATACAAAACAACCAACTATATCAGAAAAATAGGGTAAGGGTTGCCCCGAACCCTAGCAGGACTAGTTAGGGTTCACCCTAACCGCAAGAAACTTGTCGGAGCATCAAATTATCACGGCTTAATTTGTGGTGTGAGATGAAGCACTCAGTAGTCTTCAGGATGTGATCATATCTGCCATTTTACTCCCATTCCTTTGTACAAATGCAAAGTTCATCCAGCTAATGATGCAACTCTTTGACTTAGAAGATGCTGCTGTACTGTGACCTCATTTCACTTTCACAGCTGAATTCACACAAAGGAAAGCAAAGCACACCTCTGATCACTCGCAGATGAACTTTGATTTATTACCAGACATGACAAGGCTTGTTTGCAGCTTTTTCTTTTCAGAACTTTCTGACTCGCTCTTCAACTGTAGCCAATTAAGAAGCCCTTTTAGCATTTACTTTGACTTTATTTTTACCTACACATCCAGGCTGCCAGTCTGTGAATTCGTGAATGAACATCATGTATCACCGGGGTTCGTGTGGAAAACAGATAACAGCTTGTATCTCTATCCTTGTTTTAAAGAGATGAGCTCTTTAAAAGCTCAACTTTTTTTTTTGCAAAACTAAGCAGTAAATCTACCTCAACGTTTCCAACTTTGTCATCACTGATCAAAATTTCTAATAAAAACATTTGGTTATTTGCTGATCAAGTTATGGGAAATTAAATGAAACTGTTTGGCCAAAATAACTGAAAATGTGTCGCTATTTGATTGGGCATGCACTAGCTATGTTCGTGTGAGAAATTTAATAAAGCACGAAAAATATGGTTAAAAAAAATTCTGATCTCTCTGAAAGACTGAAAACAAAGGAGCTGGTGGTGGACTTCAGCAGGAGGGGGTCCCACCTGTCACTGGTCTGTATTGATGGATCTGATGTGGAGATGGTCTCGTCATATAGATTCTTGGGCGTTTAGATAACCAGTAAACTGGATTGGTCCACCAACTCGGACATGATCTACAAAAAGGGCCAGAGTAGACTGTACTACCTTAGAAAGCTCAAGTGCTTTAATGTCTGCAACAAGATGCTCTCCATGTTTTACATTGCCATCACGGAGAGTGTCCTGTTCTTTGCTGTGACCGCCTGGGGAGCTTGTATAAAAACAAAGGATGCCAACAGATTAAACAAACTGATAAAAAAAAAGCTGGACGTGTGGTTGGCTCACCGCCTTGCCTGCTTGGAGGAGCTGGCGAGGGACAGAATGAAAGCAAAACTTTCATTAATCATGCTAAATCCCTCCCACTTTCTCCATAAATCTGTGGACCATCTGAAGAGCAGCTTAAGCAACAGACTCCTGCAACCCTGCTGCTCAAAGGAACGGTAGAGAAAATAATTTCTGCTGTCCTCCATCAAAATGTTTCACCTTTCACTTTCAAACTTATAATTACTTGGCATTCATGACAGTTTAAAAAGAAATCATGTTGTTGTATGATTGTAACACTGTGGCACTCCAATTTTCTTACAAGATTGACCCAATTGTTATCCATAGTTAATATAAATAATACTACTGACATACTTTACTGATCTCTCTTTGGTAAAATTTCTGTGCAGATTGAACACTGCAGAAGGCAGCTAATTTGATCACTGAGTGCTAATGTTGGGAGCAATTCGGGTTAAGGTGTCTTGTACAGAGATACTTTGGCACAAGTCAATGGTGGGAATCAAACTTGTGACTCTTTGGTCCAAAGACTTGTGTTGCAAAACAGAATTTTTAAAAGATTACACATTTCAAGTTACATAATTATTAACTTTAAGATATTTAAACATGATAAATCTTTTCATTCGAATAATTGTAAATTTAGATGTTGTGCTTCTGAAATTTTAAGAAAAAAGCCTAGCGACAGTTCTTTTTCCCTCCACGCGGAACAAAAAGTCGCGCTACTGTTCCTTCTCAGCGCGCTACAACCCGGCTAAAACTGGATAGCAGTGAGGAAGATTTGGAAAGCCTATCCCTGTACATTGACCAAGCCTTCGACCGAATCGTGATGGGTAAATCCACCAACTCCGCGAATGGAACCTCCTCAAGCAAGAGGTCCCGCCCGGAAACATCGTCCGGAGCCTCTTCTCCGGCCAGCCAACCTGACTCCACCGCTTGGGATATGCTATATAGCATTGATGCTAAGCTAATTGGCTTGGATGGTCGTTTGTCGCTGTTGGAGGTCTTACACAAAGAATTCCAAGAGCTCAGAGTCTCTCTGGATTTCAGCCAGAAACAGATCGTAGCTCTGACCACAGACAACGAAGCCCTGAAGATGTCGGTTAAATCACTAACAGATGGAATGAACAGGTTGTCAGATGAAAACAAGAAGATCAAAGAGTCCCTACTGGATCTGCAGTCAAGATCCATGAGAGACAACCTGGTGTTTATGGGAATAGAAGAAAAGCAAGGCGAAAATACGGAAGAAGAAATAAAAAACTTCATCCAGAACCAACTGAAGCTCCCAGAAGAGAAAGTTAAAGAGATTAACTTTCACAGAGTGCATCGCATGGGAGCAGCAAGACCAGGGAGCCGCAGACCAAGACCCATCGTGGCGAAGTTTGTGCTCCACAAAGAAAAAGAAGAGGTGCGGCGTTGCGGGAATCAGCTCCGGGGGACCGACTTCAGAATGGATGATCAGTTCCCCAAAGAAATCCTGGAGCGCAGAAAGATCTTATTCCCCATCAGAAGAAAATTTCTGTCTGAAGGGGCCCGCGCTGTCATCTCTGTGGACAAACTATTTATAAATGGACAACTTCACCGCGACCAAAACACCACTCCCTGGCTCTACTAAAGCAGATATGTATCCACACCTCTCACACACTTCGCACTGTTAATAAGCTATGTTTTGTATTAATTTATCCACTAGGCATAACTTACTGAGCACACAGTTTACTCACCATA
Organism: Neostethus bicornis; assembly: GCA_902685375.1. Classification (NCBI taxonomy): domain Eukaryota; kingdom Metazoa; phylum Chordata; class Actinopteri; order Atheriniformes; family Phallostethidae; genus Neostethus; species Neostethus bicornis. The sequence goes on from LR738552.1 coordinate 5,591,833, forward strand.
GTTAAAGTCGCCACCAGTCTCTCGCCACCTTGAAACAGGCTAATCTTTATGGGTTTGTTCTATTTTGTTTTTCTTTTTTTTCTTTTTTTCCCCATCATCTCTCCCACTGCACCCCCCTTGAACCCTGCTTTTCACACTCTCTTTCTCTTTTCCTTTCCCCCACTCACCTATGCTGCCACATATTCCAACCATACTTCTATATTAATGCTTCCATTAATACTGACTCATATAACACACTCAAACACACATTCACACATCCAATATTACATACACACACATAAAAACAGCACACATAGCGAGTCACAAGCAACACACTCAGATTGTACATGTACAGACACACTTATTTTATTTACCATTCAACATTAGACACTCATTCACACTCTCCCTAATAACAGCATGTCCACTCTTAAGTTAGTCACATGGAATGTGCACGGAGCTGGGACCAGAGAAAAGAGACTAAAAATTTTTAGTGAATTAAAAGACCTTCAGCCAGACTTGATTTTTCTTCAAGAAACTCATATGTCCAGTTCAACAGTGGATGTCCTCTCCACAACAGACTTTCCTAACATATACTCAGCTTGCTATAATTCTAGACAAAGGGGAGTAGCTATCCTCATAAATAGAAAAATTAAATATACAGAAATCAACAAAATCTTAGACCCAGAAGGGAGGTATATAATACTCACCCTTTCCATTCAAAATATAACATTCTGTTTAGCTAACGTGTACGCCCCCAATATAGATGACCCCGCTTTCTTTCACTCCTTTTTTTCCACACTTTCTGAATACACAGACAAATCACTAATAATAGGAGGGGACTTTAACATGGTTTTGGATCCAACAGCTGACAGGCTAAATAGTGCCAGAAATGCTAGAACCTGGCAATCCACAAACTCTGTTAAACAGTATATGGAGGATTTTGGTCTTTGCGATATCTGGCGATCCTACCATCCTTCAGCGAGAGCTTACACCTTTTTCTCCTCTGTACATCAATCATATTCCAGGCTAGATTATTTTCTGGTCAGTAGCTCTTTGTCAAGTATAGTTTCAGATACACAGATTCACCCAATCACTGTTAGTGACCACGCACCAGTTTGCTTGACTCTTAGAAATAAAACATCTACTCCTTCACCTAGGAACTGGAGGTTCAACACAGCGTTACTCAGAGATCCCGTCTTTACTGATTATTTTATTAAAGAATGGTCCTCATTTCTAGAAAACAACGACCACCCAGGTATTTCACCGTGCCTTCTCTGGCAGACAGGGAAGGCTGTCATGAGAGGCAAAATAATATCTTTCTCATCCCATAAAAAAAAACAGGAAGATGCTAAAATAGTGGATTTAGAACAGAGAATTAAATTGCTTGAAGAATCTTATAACTCCGCAGATGAACAAACTTTGAATCAAATAAGGAAAGCGAGGCATGAATTAAATGACATAATTAATCAAAGAACTCAATTTCTAATACAGAGATTACGCTTAGAGAGTTTTGATCATAGCAACAAATCTGGGAAATTTTTAGCAAACCAACTTAAACTAAACAAAGAAAAAACAACTATATCATCAATCACAGACCCATCGGGAAACATAACACACGATCCAAACACAATAAACAGCACCTTTAAATACTTCTACCAATCCCTCTACACACCCCAAATAGACCCTTCTGATCACGACATTAATAATTTTCTAGATAACATCAACTTACCTACACTACAGGAAGCGCAAATAACACCTTTAGAAGCCCCCCTGTCTGCAGAAGAGCTTCACAAGGCACTAACTAACATGCCCAGTAAAAAAGAACCAGGTCCAGACGGCTTTCCAGCAGAATTTTATAAGGAATTCTGGTCAACTTTAGCCCCCACTTTTGTCAGGATGACAACAGAAATCAAAGAGAATAATCACCTACCACCAAGTATGAACTCTGCGGACATTATTTTAATTTTGAAACCCGGTAAGAATCCCACGTTACCTTCTAGCTATAGACCCATTTCCCTAATTAATGCAGACCTTAAAATAATTTGCAAAGCTCTTGCAGGAAGGCTCGAGAAGGTAGTACCTTACCTTGTACATCCTGACCAAACAGGATTTATCAAAGGTAGACATTCCTCCACTAATATGTGCAGACTTATTAACCTAATCGATTACACAGCCATCAATAACCAAAAAGCAACAATTGTTTCACTGGACGCTGAAAAGGCTTTCGATCGAGTTAACTGGAAATTCTTAATAGCGGTCTTAAATAAATTTAGTCTTGGACAGTCCTTCACCAACTGGATCAAAATATTATATAGCTCTCCCAATGCACGAGTTAGAACAAATAATCACACGTCAGCAAACTTCAACCTTCAAAGAGGAACCAGACAAGGCTGCCCATTGTCACCCTCTTTGTTCGCTCTCTTTATTGAACCTCTAGCTGCTGCTATTCGACAGAGCACAGATATTGAAGGCATTCAGACTAAAAATGTAGAGCATAAAATAAGTCTTTATGCAGATGATGTTATTTTATTTGCTTCAAACTCACAATCTTCATTTTGTAAAACAATCTCGCTGATTAATAAATTCTCCTCAGTCTCTGAATACTCCGTAAATTGGACTAAGAGCACAGCTTTATCAATTAATTGCAATTTTCAAAACCCGCCCTCAACTAAATTACAACCAGGCAACATAAAATACCTAGGAATAAATATTTCTCCAAATCTTTCTGAGCTATTCAAATTAAATTACACCCAACTTTTTAAAACTATCGAAGCAGACCTCATAAGGTGGAAAACTCTTCCCATTTCACTAATGGGGAGAGTGGCCACAATTAAAATGATGATTCTACCCAAAATTAACTATCTGTTCTCTATGATTCCAACCAAACCTCCGACCACTTGGTTCAAATCTCTAGACACCTGTATCTCTCAATTCCTCTGGAAGAGCAAACCACCCAGGATTAGTTTGAAAACGCTTCAGAAATCAAAAGACAGAGGTGGCTTAGAGCTGCCTAATTTTCAGGATTACTTCTTGGCAAATAGACTGCATTATATCTTAAAATGGCTGAAACCTGACCTATTGGACGAATCTTGGATAGATATAGAGCACACTCTTTGCGAGAACCTTAACATCTCTGATCTACCTTTTTTTAGTTCAGGCATTAAACGCCACAAGTGTTTCAGAAGTTTAAACATCAGCTCAACACTAACAGTCTGGTGGGAATTTCTTAAAAAAAACAACTATACAATATTCCCATGTAAGCTCACCCCCATTTGGAACAATCCTGATATTCTATTAAACAAAAGCGTGGTGTGCTTCAATTCTTGGAAGGATAAAGGAATCCAACAGTTTCAACACATAATTCATAACAAAGCATTCATCTCCCTCTCATCTCTATCATCAAATCATGGGATCAGCAACAGTAAGTTTCTTGAATACAGGCAACTTAAATCCGTAATAACTTCTAAGTACCGCTTGAACCAATTGGACCTTGAACTTCCACTCACAGTGACACAACTCATGAATCTAAACAATCCTAAACTCACCTCGAAAGTCTACAAATTAGTATCTAAAATAGACGACACAATCCACCTCCCGATGTCAAAATGGGAATCTAATCTATCACTAAACTCCAGTCATCAATTCTGGCTGCAGATCTGTCTGAATGCCTTTAATATGACCAACAGTCCAAACTTACAACTTATCCAGTACAAGATTCTTCACAGAACTCATTACACAAGACGTAGGCTATTTAAAATGAGCCTTGTACAGTCTATGATTTGCACACAGTGCACAGGTAATAACGTTGATGACTATATGCACGCCCTGTGGCTCTGTGCACCCGTGCAAACTTTTTGGCATAAAGTCTGTGAGGACTTATCCAAATTAACTAAACTTAAAGTTCCTGCCTGTCCAAAGCTTTGTTTGTTAGGCGACCTAAGTGAAATGAACATTGAAACTCACAAGGCACAAATGGTTCTCACTGCCTTATGTATCGCAAAGAAAACTATCCTCCTGAACTGGAAATCCAAAACCACTCTTAGCATTAACCAGTACAAAAACCTCCTGTCAGACCACATCAGCTTATAGATCATGTCTGCATCTTTTAAACATGATTCAACCTCAGTGACCCTCTGGTCCCAGCTGATTAGTCACATCACTCAGTAAGAACATGGTGATAATAGGTACGGGTTTAAACTAGTTCCGGGGGCTTGGAGCGGGGGGCGGTTGGGGTCTCCATGCATCCAGAGGGTCTGGTGTCGACCTGGTCCCGGGGCTCTAGTTGGCCGGGGCGTGGGGCGGCTCGCTTGACTAGCGAGGGAATCGGGATCTCTGTGCCGGCTCCTGCTGGGGTACGGGGCTGGCAGTGGCTGCCGGCCTGAGACGGCGTTGGTGGGACCCTGGTTGGGGTTGGTTGTCATGGTGGGGGCTGGGTTGGGGGGGTCGGCCTTGGGGAGCTGGGGGCTTGCTTCTGCGGGCTGGGGCTCTTGCCTGGGTCCTGGGGGGGCCTAGGCTGTCCTGCAGTGGTCACTGCAGTCGGACCGCCTGGTGCCCGACCTGGGGATCCACGTCTCACCTGCTGCACGGAGGGGTTGTGGAGGGGACCAGGGAAGGAAGTAGGGTGCAGCAGAAAGAAAGGAGAGGTAAGACGAGGCTGTGTGGTGACGGGGTGCCTCGGAGGGTGGGGTGGGCCCAGGTCCTTGGGCTTGTTGGAGGTTGTTTCTGATGGCTCTGGGGTCTCCTGCTGCTCTTGTGTGGCGGAGGACACTACCTCGGTGGCTGTGTCCCGCATGGCTGCCTCTTTTTGGAGCGTGCTGTTTGCCTCGTGGTTGCCTGGCTGGTTCGGAGGGCCCCTGGCGCTTACCTGTCCGGCTGGGGAGCCGGTCGCCCGGGGGGATGTTTCCCTCCTTCCGGTTGTGCCCATCCGCCTGCTCTCTCCCGGTCCCACACTGCCACATGCTCACTGTCACTTAGGGCGCGGGGTCTGGATGGGTGGGGCACGCTGACGAGGCTTGGGGAGGGTGATCCCCCTTCTGAGTCCCCGTCTGCACCCATCCTCCACTCCACTTTTAACTGCATCTTAGTCATTTATATTCATATAGGGTCTTGAGGGGTATTTCGGAGAGGGAGTGCCAAGTGGGGACACCTGCACTCCCTCCCATGCCGTTCCCCCTCAATTTTAAATCCCACCTTAGACACTGAACATGGCACAATGGCACCACACACATTCCAAACTAAACTACACACAGAGAGGTCCTCGGGTTGGGGGGCAATGCCGCTTGGCAGCGACAGGGCCCGCCACCTGCAAGCGCTCTCTCGCCCACTTCAATTGCAGCACATACATACACAGGTGGGACCGGGGGAGGGCGGCCGGTCTTCACCCGTCTGTGTCCCTTCGAGTCGGCCGGGATCTCGGGGCTCTGCTGCCTGGAGGGGGGCTGGGTTTGCGGGACTTGGAGGCCAGTCACTTCTGTGTTGCCCGCCTCCGGGGGGCGGGAGACACCCAGAGATACGGTTGTGTGGTTTTTGTATGGGGGAAACGGGCCCGGGGGCGGTCTTGCCTGGCCCTGCCGGGGCCCCTCGTCTCCAGTTGGGGTTAAGAGGTGCACTGGGGTGAGCATCACTAGAGAGTTGGCAGGACTACAGTTGAGGGACTAGGGTAGTGAAGAGGGACATTAGGTGTGCAGGGGTGGTCTTTGGGCTGCCTGGGTCGGGCACCTGGCTGTGTGTTGGGCTGTGGCGGCTGCATGTGGGGTAGCCTGGCCCTGCTGGGCCCCCGGTTGAGCCCCGGCTCGGGGATTGTCGGGTCCCTGGGCCCTTGGGGTGAGTGCTCCCCTCTCGGTCCGGGCCTTGACTTCTGTCACCCCTGGGCTCGCCTAGGGCCGTGGGGTACGGTTGCCGCGTCTGCCCCGAGGCCTGTGGGTCCTGGCATCGGGGAGGCCCGTGCTCCTTGGTGCTGGAGTGGTTCTGGCAGGGGTTTCTCTATGCGCCTTGCTGGGTGGGTGGGCGGCTCCTCGGCCCGGCTTCGGGGTCCCGGGATCTGGATGGGCGTGGGCCCGGGTAGCGTGTGTCTCTGCCTCCCTCGTTCCAATCCTTTGGGGCTGGGGACAATCCGTTGGTCCTAATAAGCACATGGTTCACATCGGCAGCATGCATGTACTTTCACTCACACTCGCACACTATATCACTCTGTTTACTGTCCGCTATGGTCCTTGCTTTCAACCAATATTATTATAACTCTAGTAACATGTGTTTGTGTTGTACATCATTTGCTATAGAAGGTTTTGTTGTATGTGTCAGTTTTATCACTGGTTTAAACTCTTGTTTGTACTTTTTTTTTTTTTTCCCCTCAGATAATTCAGCAGGTTGGTTGTGATGCAGAATACTACAACTTCAGATTTTCTTTTTACTTTCTCCCCCTCTCTTCTTCTGCTTCTGTACCCTATCCCTCCTCTTTTTCACCCCACCTACCCACGCCCCTCTCCTTAGTAATTTCTGTCAGGTCCAGCGCAGAAAGCATATATATTTTGATTGTAAAGCATTTAAAATAAACAAATAAAGCTTGTCAGGGTCGGCACATTGTGCTGACCCTGGTAGAACAAAACTGCCCAGCAATACTTGACATACAGATCATTATTCTGCTTGTCACAACGCCGGACAGGACAGGTAAAAAAAAAAAAAAAAAAAAAACATGATAAATCTTTTCATACCCAATTGCAAAGTTTAATTATTATAAATGATCTCAGTCAGACCCATTAGCAATAAAGACAATATAAATTTCATTTGATCATCTGAACACTAAATAGCTTCATGGAGGTTTGCTGCTGTATGAAAAGGGGCTTTGAAAAGCAGAGAGGATCCATTTGGGTCCTTTTAGATACACCCTTCTTCATTCCAGTTTTATGAGTATTTTCTGTTGTTTGTCTCAGGGTGAAATCAATGTTCCACTTTCTAAACAGGAGCTGAAGAGGTTTAGTAGTAACTGAAATGGTCCGTGCAAGACGTCGTTGGCTAAACACGTTGCTCGCTTCCATTTGAGAACAAATTAGCCACAAAAGTCACAGGTAATGAGGGCTTGCCCATAAAAACAGAAGTCAATAGTGAATTTGTGTTAGGGGCTGCAGCACGCCATTTAGGTGTCCTAAACACCACACACACTTCCCAGATTCAAAATTAAACAAAATAGTCATAAACTTTCAATTTGTTAGAGTTTTGGTTTGTTAAACTACAAAATCAGGCCAATATTTGGTGGATTGAGCCAAGTATCAATAATTTCAGTAATAAGTGGGTATTATAATTGGATCAATAATAGCCTGACGAGATCAATTTTTTATTTTCAATTGAGCTTTTGTTTGCAAATCTAATTTTTTGGCAAAAAGAAAAACCCATGCAGCCAGTTTGTTTTGCTTGCTGTTAATAGCCTCTGAGCTGACTCACTTGGTTTTATTGGTATTTTATTTTTAGATGTTGCACATTTACATTATAATTGTTTGTTTATTTGTTTGTTTATGGAATCCCCATTAGTGCAGACAGCCTGCAGCTATTCTTCCTGGGGTCCACTTTAATTAAAAGTTACAAATTACATAAATTTGGCCATTTATTGTACAGAAAAAAAAACAGGTGTTGTCTAGGTGATATAATTCGTACACATCAACTCAGGTTCAATTATAGCGCAATTTTTTTTCTGTTTGCAGTTCAGCAGTTTGTAGATCAAAAGCAGGAGTTTTAATACAGTTATAACGTGGCAAGAAGCATTTTACACACCCTCACCCAAAGGTGCTCGGCTGTACAGTGAGTCCATTGAGGATGGGCAGTTTACCCTTGTAAAATTTCAGATGCGGACTCCATGCTTTCGCAGGACAGGCAGGTAGATGAGCAATCGTCAGGCTTTTACACTTCCTTGTCTGTGATAAACCTTTATAAATCAGTATGTTCCAAAACCCAACTTTTATTTTGCATGAGGTTGGACCGTTAAATGTAGTATTGTATCAACATTGGTATTAGCAATCGTCAGTCAGTCACCTTCTTAACTGTCTATTCCTTATTGGATTGCGGGGGCTGCCGGAGCCCATCTTGGCTGGTTCGAGGTGAGGGGCAGGGTACACCCCGAACAGGTTGCCAGTCCATCGTGGGGCCACACACATACAACCATGCACACACACTCATTCCTGGGGGCAATCATGCAGTGGCCATTCAACCTAGCATACGTGTTGTTGGAGGGTGAGAGGAAACCAGAGTACCTGGAGAAAACCCACGCACAAACTGGAAGAACATGCAAACTCCAAACAGAAAGGCCAGTGTTCACAGCCTCGCCCGGGACTAGAACCCACAACCTTCTTGCTGTGAGGCAACTGCGCCGCCATGCCACCCATTGGCAATCGTGTTTCATTTTATATGTTTTTTCAGATCAATACCAGCCTATGCAGTATTGAACATCATACTTTTTCATTACAAGATGCCCTTGACATTGTGTAGATCATTTGGTTCCTTCACTGCAAACGTCAATGTTTTATATTTTTATTGCAGTTATTATTTTAGCTTATCATTATTTAAGTAACTTACATGCTCAAAAAGAAAGAATAATAAAAAAGAAACATCCCCACAGTCCATGAATGGTTGTAAAGAATTTAACACCATCAATCAATGGCTGCACAGTTATCTAGATGATAGAGTACGATACAATTATGTCGACTCTCAAATGGATGGAGTTGTATGTGGGGTCCCACAAGGCTCAGTCCTTGGACCAAAATTATTCACACTTTATATAAATGATATTTTTACAGTCTCAACAGAGTTAAAATTTGTTATGTTTGCTGATGACACCGACTTCTTTTGTAGCGGTGAAAATATTAATGATTTATTGAAGGTTGTGGAAAAGAATTTGTTTTGATAAAAAAGAATTTTGATTATAATAAATTATTACTGAATCAAGATAAAACTAAATTTATGATACTTTCAGGAAATAGATATGTTGATAAAGCTACTTTATGACCAATTTAGAGTTGGTCATTATAATTTACGAGGATGTTATATTTTTTTTTTTTTTGTATTTTTTTTTGTATTTTGAATTACTCTATTCATCCCTCACCGGGGAAATTTGTTTGCTGCACTCCTTACACCGCAGCAGGCTGCCCTTCAACGGCGCCAATGGTGGGAGAAGTGGGGGCTAGGTGTCTTCTCCAAGGACCCTAGACGTGCTCTCCATGGGACGCGAACCCGCGACCTTCCGGTCCGCGGGCGAACGCGCTAACCACGCGGCCACCGTCTCCACCCATTTTGAACGTGTGAAAATAAGAACCTTGGTAAAAATCAAGATGTGTTTCTGTTGTTGGAGTAAAAATATGGAATGACCTCAGTAATGAATTGAAAGTATGTTCTTCTTTCTTAAAATTTAAACAACATCTTAAATATAAAAGTATTAGGGATTATAAGTAAGTTAAAAATAAGAGAGAAAAGAGGATAATGTAAAGTTTATTGTGGTTTTCTGTTTGATTGGAGATGTGTACTTGGTAAATTAAATTTTTGTTTGATTATAAAAATGCTGTTCTGTTAAATGTACAAAGTATATGGATGTATGAGGATAGGCACATATAAGCAATGCCTCAGCCTATTCCTCTTCTTTGGTCAATTTGTTTTTTTGTTGCAATCTGTATTATTATTACAATTTTGTCAAATTTGTATGACCAAATGAATAAATCTGAAATCTGAAATCCAACGTGTCTCTTTTTGAGGATGAGGGTAAAACCAGACTTTTTCCACATAGTGGGAAATACCTCAAGGTTCAAATTTAGAGTGTTGATGTTTGATCGCAGCTCGATACAACCTAAGGATGATCCAGCGGCAAAATGTTCTGTTTTAATAATTCACCACTTTTTGCTCAGTTTAAGTGTTTCTATGCTGCAAAGAAAAATAAAGAAAAACAATTGGATTTAATTTATTATAAAAGACTATCCAAACCTCCAGTGGGCCACACTGTTGTAAACACTCATCTGCTGTCGACAGCCCACCAATCAATCATATAAAATGCCTCCAGAATAATTCAATTGGCTCAAGGACCCTTGATGATCTTGAAGATAAAGAAAAATAATTCCTTTCTCACTTCTCATCTTCGTTGCCCTTGGGTACTATGCTCTTCTCTAACTGAGTAGCTGCCACGCTAAGCACTGCAAGCATAATCATTAGTGTGTTATTGTTTATTATTATTCATTAACCTGTGGTCAGCAGCTGGAAAGAAAATCAGGGGAGTGAACTGCCTTTTCTAATGAGAGCAATAACTCTGGTTAAATGGGATCATTCTGACATGGATGACATCCGGAGGAATTCATTTATAAGACGGCATTGTTGAGTCTTGCTATAACATCTGAGTCACGATTAGTCGGTCTCTTCAACAGATGCTCCGACATAAAAGCTTCTGCTTTGTCAATGACTATTTGACACTTTCAGAAACCAGAGTTCAGAGTTTAGAAAACAGTGCTGGTCGTTTGGAATTGGATTCGTTTCAGCCTGTACTGGGATTACCCCTACCCCATTGGCTACATCCATAAGGCACTGTACTGGTGGAACATGCAAAAACAGCTCAGAGATATCCTGCAGGCATCCAAACCAAGGAGCTACCCTCTTTGGATATTCTGAAAGTGGACAAGGAGCAGCTATACTTTGATTTTCTTCCTGAATTTGCCCTATCTCAAAAAAGATCCAAACTACCTGGAAGAAAAAAATTATGATTTAGTTCTTTGAGTCACTGTGAGCAACTCTTCATTGGTGATGAAGCCAATGAAGGGCTACTTGAAGAGATACTCTTTCTTCTTTAATTTCTTCTTTCCCAAAATGAGACCGAATGGAATCTCATATGCTTAGTCTACCTCATTCTACGTAGATCTTCATAAGGTTGTCTTGTTACATCGGGATTTCAGTCATTTTTTTGAAAAAAAAAAAAAAACAGTTTTGTCCGAATCAGTAAAACTAAACTCAGTAAAACAACGTCCGAATTAGTAAAACGTTGTTTATTACTTGCTTTTTCAAGTCCTTTCGGTCACTGTTTTTATACGACTCAACGTTCAATTACACACGTTATTTGAATTGTCTGGTAAAGTTTTATCTTCTTGCAATTCAATTTGTTTTCTTTAAGTATCTTTTTGAGACTTACAAACTAAATTTAAATGGTTGACTCATGTGTAGACAGGAGTGTATGCGAGACCTAAACCTTAACTCAGAATTTGTAATAAAAAGAGACATGTTGCACATCGGTAAAGAGCTGAAGGTTAAACTCAAATCTACTATCAGGTAAATCTATCTGATACACTTTAAATTTATTGGTTGGGACAACATGATTTTTGTCCACAGTCGACATGAGGCGAACTGTTTTCCTCTTTTCACATTTCCAGTGGCATTTATGTCCCACGTGAAGGTGGTCTGATCTTTGCTTATCCTTCACTGCAGCCCCATCGCCTCCAGCTGTGTTAGATGGAATCTGCTCCTGCACACATTTTACCAAATGGCAAATGTTCAAGTAAAATTGAGTCCATGATTTCCCCCTCTAAAAAAATAACAACTTGGTGGTTTGTTGAAAGCATGATGTTGACATCTGCTGCATATCTGTAAAATAGATTTGTATGTGATGAAAAAAAATGAGAGTAAATAATCAAAAGTGAGAGAAATAGCCTGACTTAAACGCTGCTTACCATTTTGTTGTAGTTGCTAACCAACAAGCTAACTAAAACATATTCAAATCCAGAAGCAGTTTGGCCAAAAATGGCCACCATACATATCTTTCTATTTGCAAACAAAATTCAAATAAATTTCTTTTTTGTGCGAAATATTTGAAATACTCATTTACCGTGCGTTTTTTTCAAATGCCTTTCACATGCAACCGTCTGTGTTTGTTATTAAAAAATTTTCTCTCATTTTCACTTTTCTAAATTCATATATCTCTTTACTGCTATCCTGTAAATAAGGAGATATCTGCTGGAGAAGCACCAATTTTTTTTTTTTGCAAAATGTTAGGGTGAATGAGAGGATTACAAATGGAAAAGTGATGTTACAGGCAGAAGAAATAAAGAAGGTGGAAGATTTTAAGTACTTAGGTTCAACAGTCCAGAGCAATGGAGAGTGTGGAAAAGAGGTAAAGAAGCATGAAGAAAAGTATTTGGTGTGATGTGTGACAGAAGAGTTTCAGCTGAAATGAAAGGGAAAGTGTACAAAACCGTGGTGAGACCGGCCATGCTGTTTGGTCTAGAAACAGTAGCACTGAGGAAAAGACAGGAAACAGAGATGGAGGTAGCAGAGATGAAGATGCTGAGGATCTCTCTGGGAGTGACCAGGATGGACAGGATCAGAGGAACAGCACATGTTAGAGGTTTTGGGGATAAAGTCCGAGAGGCCAGACTGAGATGGTTTGGACATGTGCAGAGGGCAGAGAGTACATCGGAAGAAAGATGCTGGATTTGGAACCACCAGGAAAGAGGACTAGAGGAAGACCAAAGTGGAGGTTCATGGATACAGTGAATGAAGACATGAAGATAGTTGGTGTGACCGAAGAGGATTCAGCAGATAGGGTTAGATGGAAGAAACTGACTTGCTGTGGTGACCCCTGAAGGGAAATGCCGAAAGAAGAAGAAGAAGTCAGAGTGAAAGAGGTGACATAGTGAAGAAAGAGTTGTCAAAGTCTAACAAATAGTTTTATTTGTCCCTTTCTGACATAAGACATGATCCCTCTGATCCTGTAGTTCGGGTGAGGATGTGATTGTTTTTTTTGGGGGTCATATTACGCAGCTATTATCTGTGTCAAAGAGGTAATTTGGATCTTAATTCAAACTGTTAGGAAATCGGCAACAGGATAGTGCATCCAGAATCTTTGTCCGTGTCATTGGCATAACCAATCAGAGAGAAATAATTGGCTAACGCGTTTCTAATTCCGTTAATGAACTCTGCTCATTTGCATGGCTTTCTAAGCCTGATACGGCAAGCAATTATCATTCATAAACCGCCATAAAAATTAATGCACAGTAACTAATCTGCACCTATGATGTGGAAAAATCATTGCTTAATATTCACGTTGTCACTGAAACCAAGGCCTCTTCAGCAACAATGGCAGAGTAAACACATTCAGACATGACTGATGGTGTTTCAGTTTTGGTTAAAGCATGGAGGACACACACACACAGATTCAGAGACGGCTCCTGCACCTGCATTGTTATAATGAAAGCCTTGCTTCATTGTGCAGGGCTGTCACTTCGCTCAATGAGCTGAGACCTGAGGTTACAACACCGCCAGGAAGCATAAATACGCCGGCACAAAGTGTCTTTGTGTTGAGTTGCAAATGTCACAATGTCTGCTGCTTTTTTCTCACTAAGAAAATACTCCAGGATTTTTTTTAAAAAAGGTGTCTATTTTCTCACAGCTTCTACTTTTAGCACAAGTGACACCCGCAGAGTGAAACCTTTGACTCTGCCAACACCTCGCCTGCCCATTGTGCCACAAACGGTCACGTGTGGTGAAACAGATCCAGACTGCCATCCAACCTCCAACGATGCACCTCTTCTCTTCTTGTCAGTCTCATTTTTCATCAATGTTTCATTCCATTACCACATGTCGTTAAATTTGTGTCTCGCTCCTGAGGTTTTTTTTTTTTTCTTATTCGTGTATCTTTCTGCAGAAATCTCGCACTAACAATATACCATGGTCAGTAACAAGGCTCTTGTATGAGTACCAAATTAACACAATTATTTTTACGTATTGCTATTGATTTGTATACAATCTATGAGTGAGACAGCTTACTGGTGAGCTCGATGATGAATTGTAGCCATTTTTAGGATCAAAGACAAAGACAAAGATGCTCACCATTTCTTTATGGTATTTGATCTACAGTTTATCCCATCACGTCTGTAGTGTTTTGACGTCTGTAGGGTCCAACACGATTGCAGATGCTTGGACCCGTTCTGTTCCGTTCCGTCGTCTTCCGCTTATCTGGGGCCAGGATGCGGGGGCAACAGCCTCAGATGGGAAGCCCAGGCTTATCTCGCCCCAGCTGCATCCTCCAGCTCATCTGGAAGGATCCCGAGTCGTTCCCCGACCAGCTGTGAGACATAGTCTTTCCAGCGGGTCCAGGGTCTGCCTCTTGGTCTCCTACCGGTGGGACGTGCCCGAAATACCTCACCAGCGAGACGCTCGAGAGGAACCCTGACCAGATGGCCAAACCACCACATCTGGCTTCCCTCGACCTGGAGGAGGAGGTGCTTGGACCCATGTTGGCTAAACTGCCACTACTTCCATAAAATTTTCCAAAGAAGCTGCAACATATTGATTCTCAAAACTAAATCAACCTTTTTCTATTATTCCGTCTTTAGTTGACAATTTACATTTTTTGCGACATTCTCTACGCTCAGTCTGATTTGAAACCAGGATAAATGCGCTAAAATTAGCAGTGCTTATATACTGTACGTATGTATGCACGTAGGAAGAACGGGTGGATCTTCTGAAGGCACAAACACTATGAACTCTGTTCGTTCATCTTCAATTTTATGTGATCGAACTCAGTTTATCCTTTAAAGATGCAACACAATTATAGCAAACTACTGTTTTATATTCGTTGTCATTGAATGCAACATTTTATGTTGGCGTAAGAAAGACCAATTTTTTCATTTGCGTTTTTACGGCGCTTTTAAGTAACTAAATATTATTTATTGATTCTAAAAATTGTATTCTATCACCCTTCTTTTGCTAACGCACCATTTCAAGGATAATTTATCACTCATTTGGCATGTGTTGGTGCACCAGAGCACTTCCATTCCATTTGATGTGCAGTTCAGCAGTTATTTTAACAATAGGCGTGCACTAGTGCTTTTTTAAATATGGTTGTCATATGGAGCTACTAAATGGTGTTTATGGAAAAAAGCATTTAAAATCTTATAGGTTCAACTCTGGCCTGTTTACTTTTATCTGAAAGTTTAGATGTGTTTCAAAATAGTTGAAAAAAAAAAAAACACGATTGGCTTTAAATACTGCTTTTAATGCAGTTAGATTTTGGATACCAGAGTGCTGTTGACCTGATACGCCGCCATTCCGACACTTTTGCGTTCCTCATTGTTCTGCCCTTTGTCCTAATTCCTTACATCTGATTTCAATTCTGTTTGTTTCTCACATCCCCCTTTGTTATTTAGGGTCTGATGTTCTTCACTCTTTTGTTACTGTAGGACATCTGTTGGAATGGTGTTGTGTCTGCAGTCTATTCCTCCACATCTGGTAACCCCCAAATGTGGTACTGCTGTGCTTGCTCAGTATACCAAGCTTCCCAGGATGGCTTCCATGCCTCTCTTTCCTTCACACGATCTCTTCTTAATAATTGGCTGTGTATATGGATCCTACCTTTCCACTACTTCCACACTATGAAAAGGATGCACAATGTTAGTCGTTGTGCATCCTTTTCAAGCCCCTTAAAAGTGTTACAAAATGGGCTTGGGCGTCCTGGAAATTACACAAAAATAGCACACTTTGCTGAAATTTTTTTCTTTGCCATTACATTGTTCAGTAGAGCGAGCTGCGGCTTTCATCGCCCAACAGGTTTCTTTTTTGTCACATTACTACCTACCATTACAAAATAACCCTGACCAACTAAGTTAATAATAATAATGTATACTTTATCGATTCCTCACTCGGGAAATTTGTGTGCTGCATTAACACCGCAGCAACCTGCCACAACGGCACCAATGGTGGGAAAACGGGGGGGTTAAGTGTCTTCTCCAAGGATCCTAGACATGAGCTCGGTGGGATTCAACTTCCGGTCTGAGGGTGAACGCTCTACCACTGAGCCAATGTCTCTCAAAGATTGAACACACCATGTTAGCACTGTTAACTAGGCAATCCTTTATCTTTTTTTTTTCTTATTTTCCCACTGAGAAGTTTCCTTATTACATTTTCATGTTGCCTCCCAGAGAATGTGTGTGAGGTATTAAGCACTGGAAACGTCCGTGCAGTCATTCGACTTTCCTGAAAACTTTATGAACTCTTTTCTCTTCTGAATATACCAACTATAGATGAACAGGAAGTGTTTTCAGAGTCATCCAACCAAAGGTCAAGATCACAAGTCAAAGTCCCAAATTCTTGTGAACATCATCAAACCAGATTCTCCCGGTTGAAAGACGGAAACTCTATCACTAGGGCCTAGTGACAAGGCCAACGCTCCCTTGGACCATATCAACTTATTTCTGTTTTCATCTTTAACATAAAAATTTTGAATGGTTATGAAGATTGAGATGTAACACCATTATGCTAACTACTAGAAAAGACACAGAGTAGGAGTCTTGTATTGTTAAGCAGATCCCATTTACACACCAACAAGTCATCATATAAAAACATTTCCTGTACTCAATTGGTTTTAGTTATAATTATTAATATAGTTCACTTGATTTATTTTTTTCCAGATGACACACTTAGCACAAAATATTCACAAGTTTTCAAGCTGTGTCCCAATTACAAAAATAGAATTTGTGTTGTGTTTTGCCTCACTTTTCACTCATTTGCTGCTCAGAATTTAAAGCTGCTTTGGATTCGTCCACAGCTCCCACCGAGTTTCATAGGTGGAGAAGAATAATCCCCAAATCAATCCACTAGAGGGATTGAGTGAGGAGAGGAGAGGACACAGAGGCAAAGAAAAAAAACAACCTAAAATTCAGGGGATTAACATTCATTAGAGTTCTCAGCTCTCCAGTAAGCTTCATACCAAATGCATTTTAAGCAGATTCTCACTAGAAGCTGCAGTTGCTCCTGGTTGTAATGGAAGGGATCTATTTTCAATCGCTCTCTCAATACTCAGGGATTAGCAGCGGAGAACAATTCTACAGCCTCTCTCCAATTACCCTCATTACACACAGCATCTGTGACCTCTGCTTATGAACCAGATTAATCGGCTCCATTGCGGTCACTGCTACCAGCTTGTTGGACTGTTACACCATAATAATGCTGACCTTTCTTACCTGGCAGATGCTTAGTGAGCTACGGAAGCATCGCAAAGTTTTCAGACACCGATGAAGAAAAGGGATTCTAAATTAACGTCAGACGTGCCAAAGGGGTTTAATCAGTTTGAGCGTTGTGTTTAAAAATCCATTACATACCCTTCATGAAACAAAATTAATTACTTCTTAAATAATAAGCTCTGGAGTAAAACCTTCTCCCGTTAATCAGTAATATGCAATAAGGAGAGTGGTTATGAAAGCGTAAAACAGGTGCAAATCTTTCCTCATTTCCTTTTATTTTCTGACATATGTAAAACTAAAGATGTCCCTGTATTTAAATTCAATGGGTGATTTGAGTAGGACACCAGTGCTAATTCCCAGTTTATTGCCCAAATTATTTGTAGGCATAGTTAAACCAAGAAAAGTGACGTAAAATGGTTTTATGAACTAGATTTTACATGCTTTTAAAAGTCAAACAACAGTTTGGTTCCTATATTGCAACTCGAACAATTATGCACAGTATAATTTCTTTTGTCTTAAAGGGCTTCACATAGATTTGAGCAGATATATACAATCATACTTGACAATCACCTCAAGAAATTGCAAAACAAACGAATCTATCTTTCTTTGACCATGTGGGACCACCTTTGCAAAGACTGTCGTAGATCGTTGAGCAAGTGCATTTGTACCTTGTGCCATGCAAAGTCTGCACGTATATTTAAAAAAGACCCTTCCATAGTTCCCTTTATGCAACCTAAACTTTACAGATCAGGCCTGAAAAAAAGTCCCAAATGTAAGCCAACTTGATTTCCATCCCGCCCCAACCACGCCCATAGAGATCCAAAAATTGATCATGC
Organism: Neostethus bicornis; assembly: GCA_902685375.1. Lineage (NCBI taxonomy): Eukaryota > Metazoa > Chordata > Actinopteri > Atheriniformes > Phallostethidae > Neostethus > Neostethus bicornis. The sequence goes on from LR738552.1 coordinate 5,609,618, forward strand.
AAACGATGTGATTCATTAGCATCTCCAAATTCTCAACCTGTCATCGTTATTTTGTTTTTATTTTTACAAAGTACATACTCTATTCATCTCTCTCCGGGAAAATCTGTGTGCTTCACTACTACACCGCAGCAGGCTACCACAACAGGGCCAATGGTGGGAGAATTGAATTGAAAATACTTTAATAATCCCTGAAGGGAAATTTGATGCTGCGGAGCAAACACCTCGATGCCTTCCCGGTCCGCTTACACAGTGTAAAATCTGGCGACCGAACGGTTGAAAAACAGTCCATAATGAGTCCACGAACTTCGGCTTCAATGAAGTACACCAAGTGGCCCCTCCACATTCCTGCTGGGTCAGAGCGAGTGGCCAGTTCCTCCATCTTGCCAGCGAGCGTCCGGATGTTACCCATGACAACCGCAGGGACACTGGGCTCAAAGCGCCTCCTTTCTGATCGTCTCCATTTCAGTTCTGTTGAGACTGCATATACTCCTCCAGCCACGGTGGATCTTGTTCTGATAGTTAGCTGCTGGTTGAGTCCACGCTAACAAAGCGAAACAACTCCATGACCAACAAAACAGAGAGCAAGCCGTTTAAACCAAAAAATGGCTAGCCTAAAAACAGCCGTCTGAAGCAAAACAGTGCAGTCCAAAACAACATCCAAAGAGAGCACAGTCACATCTCCAGAACGGGACCAAACACAGGTAAAAGACAAATAGAAACCAAGTGGAAAAAAATGCAAAAATAGACGACCAGATGCCAAAAAAACAGGAGACACCGCAGCAGGCAGCCGCCTGGGGCAGCGCCTTTTAATGGTGGGTTAGGAGTCTTCTCCAAGGACCGTAGACGTGAACTCAGAGGGAATCAAACCTGGAAACTTCCTGTTAATTCTCAGTCCACGGGTGAACACTCTACCACTGAGCTACTGTTTATCAGTGAGTTTCCGTCTCTTTATCATCTACAATGACAAGAAAGGGTGATTTCAACAAAGCAGAGGTGGTGATGCTGGTCTCTAGAGTAGAGGAACATAAAGCTCATTGCAAGCCACAGCTACGATCAATTAAAAGATAGCAAAATGGGAGGTGTTCATCACAACCTGAGCTTTGTAAGTGTCACACACTGATCTATCACTGAAAAATAAAAGCCACTGTCTGACCTCAAATTAGAGACAAAAAATAAGCAAGCTGTACAACAAAAATTTACGCCAGTCACTGGAGGAAGTCTGAGAAATTCTAAGTTTTATGTTTTAAAAGTATTATCATTATTATTAATTTTCTTTGTTGTTTTTTTTGTTTACTTAAGTGTAATGATTTGTGTACAGCAGTGTCTGACTTTGATCAAAGCTACACAAAAGTCGATGCACTCCATCACATTTATAGGTACTGAATTTGCGAGAAAGTTGGCGTCTAGAAAGATTTTACCACAAGCAAGTTGTATAACTAGAGCCACCCTTTCCTAAAGCTAATCCAAAAAAGAAGAAAGATTTGGTTGTCTTTTTAAAATAATTCTAAAGAGTGAGACAGACTCAAACAGTTATTGTTAAAACGTCTCTTTACGCTGACTAAGAAAAGCTCTAAAGCAGAAAATTTAACAAGACCCCCTCTGGTTAGAAGTTAAAATGGGTTGCTCTAGTTTTAAATGCGACCCACTGGGTCGTTCTTTAAACTGCAGCCATACAGGTAGCAAAGGGAATACAGACAATAAGCATTTATAAGAAAATTGTTTCAGACTCAAGATTTCCTTTGACAAGCTACAAAATTTCCTGGAGAAAAAAGTCAGGGGGTGGGGGGTTTCTTTACAAACTAAAAAATGAACAATATTAGCTCAAGAACTTTTTTCTGTATCTCATCTTAGAGTTTCAATTCCTTCCTTTCAGTCTGTCCTCCATTAGAAAACTTGTAATTGTAAGCGGTTGATGAACACCAGCAGGACGTTGAGAGGAACAATCTTCTTTCCTTGTTTCTAGCCAATCACTAATCATTTTTATCGGCTCACAACATCCTACATCCTCACTCCCCTTTCTTTATCCTGCATTATCCACCTCCTTTCTTTCATCCTCTTTCTTCTATCTCTGTCAGTATGTTGTCATTTATCATTCTCTTTAACAGACTTTTATTCATCCCATACCTTGCATTGTTTCTTGCTTATTTCTTTTGTCTATTTTCTTTCAGGGACATCTGAGTGGCTCTACAATCTGACCTCCGAAGAGCTGACACAATACTCCCACTCAGTGTCCCCAAGCGTCCAAACACATCACAGCCCCGGTAGTCTTCTCTTCTTCTCTCAAACCTTAAATAAATCACAATAAACTAGAAAAATTCAATGAGATTTCCTCTCATGGTAAAGGCCGCTTATTGCCACTTTCACAGCCCTCTCCCCCCCAAACCCTACACCCCCTAGTTTGGCTGCTATTCTCTCTTACTGTCCAGTCAGCAGGTCTGAAAAAGTGGACCCGGGAAGCATACAAGAAGCCCTTGAGAGACCTGCTCAAAATTGATGGCAGAAAAATTTTCAATGCTCTGCAGTTTGTGGAGAGAGCTAGCAGAACGGACTGTGAAGGCCTCGACAAACTCTTTGCTCATTTTAAACTACATGGCAACAAACACTGGCTGAAATGGGATTGGTCAAATGCTTTGACGTGAAACACATTTGGAAGCAGCACACTTATTGGAGAAAACCACACACAAAAAAAAGCTCAGAACATTTAGAAACATTTTATAAATACTAATGGCCGAAATATAATTTGCACCAATTTGAGATTCAGATATTTTCAAAGTTTGAAATGTTCCACAGAGTCCACAATTTATTCATATATGCACGCTTGTTTTAATATTTAAATTTTGTTTTGGAATAATAAAACCTGTTTTAAGAAATATTTGAAAAAGAACTTTCTAATGAACCTCTATACCAGGGGTCACCAACCTTTTTGAAACTGAGAGCTGCCTCAAAGGCACTGAGTAATGCAAAGGGCTACCACTTTGATAATACTCTTCTGAAATAACAAAGTTACACAGTGTACCTTTAATTTGATATTATTATTAATGATATTCTATGTGAAGACACTGATTGTTAATGATCCATCACAATAATTATTTCAGTATGATTAAACAAGGTAGGAAACAGATACATTTCAAAATGCAATATCCAAGTGTTTCATTTTCAAATGATCACTTTCATAACAATTTGCAGGAAATCTTTTTCAATTTTTACTAGCCACTAACAGATATTGTCATTGCTTCTTTGAAAACCTTCTCGTCTGAAAAGACCTTCTTCTTCTTTATCAAAAAATGTGTAGCTCTAAATGAGGTTTCAGTTGCTTTTTGAGAGTTTTTTACCAGCCTCGTAAAAAAAAGACTTCTGTTTGCCCAAAGCTGCCTTTAACTCACAGGCTTTTTCCGTCCGTATGTAGTGTGCTGCCTGGTGGGTAGTTAGCATGTCAACTTTTGTGACATACTGAAATGTCTCTCCACGTTGTGCCGCTCACGCGTCGCCACAGTCGCACCGCAGATGAGACGCACACAGTTTTCTTTCACGTTAGTAAAAAAGAACTCTTCCTCCCATTCACTGTGAAAATGGTGAGTTTTCTTCCTTTTTTCTGCCATGTTTTTGTGGGTAGAAAATGCACTCACGAGCTCATCTCAGCAAAGCTGGTTTGTCATGCGTACTAGACTGACCTCTGATGCATACTACGTCAGAGTTTGTATATTAAACTTTTTTGTGAGATACATTTTTTTTTACGTTTTTATGTATTAGTTTTTAAATTTACAACACTGTAAATGAAATTAAAAAAAATAGCAATACAATTAAATAAAATTTTAGACAGAGCTAATTCGTGATTAGTGCTATTTTTGGAACTGGCCTGCAGGCGACTGATGCGGTCGTTGCGGGTGCCTTGGTGCCCATGGGCACCGCGTTGTACCTATTTGAAATAATCATCCTTAATTGTGGCCAAAGTTTGGTGACCACCATTAAGTTGTAAGTTTAGATGTTCTATTCACATTATTTTACTGAGACAAAGTATTTTCAGAGCATCACAACATATCAAGCAATGCTTCATTATCACAGAGAACTTTGACCTCATGGCTTCCCGACGGTTTATCACTATCAGCATTGTGTTCATCACAATTCTCCCATGTTTTTGTCTTTGAAAAAGTCCCCTGTGGAGGATCTTCTGTGCCAAGCCACCAGTGAGACAGACAGCAGGGCACATGGTCAGGACTTCATGTGGAGAGAAAGGCCAGCGACCTTCACGCCTGATGGGGAAAGCCTTCAGCCTGGGAAATCATCAAAGCAGTGAAGAATGATCACTGGTGTGCATGTGTGTGTGACAGTGTGCATGGTGTCGCGCCTCCACTCAAATCTCACCGTCAGAAAAATCAATCCCGACCCGTCACTCAAGCGAAGACTCGGCTCACCCATAAAAGCTGGGAGAGAAGTCAACATTTGCTTTGTGTTTAGTGTGTGGAGGATGCATTTTTAATAGCCGAATTCAAACATCAATCCACATGAAATAAATGTGAAACGTCTCCTTTTGGATTTGTTTGTGAAAATGAGTTGGAATCCCTGCTGCTGCACTCTGATTGAACAGAAGCTCGCTGGTTTGTTTGGAACGCTTTTTTGTGGTTTGTTTTCTTTTTTTGTTCCCAGATGATCATTTGCATATGTTCAACGCTCAAATGAAAAACCATCTTTCTTCTGGAAGAAGTTTTTTGTTGGATGTGTAGCTGGAATGAGAAGAGACAGAAAAGAAACAAACAATCGACAACTTGAAAAGGAACTAATGCGTTTAACTCGGTGTAACACAGCTATTACTATTTCCAAACATTCAGAACATTTTTTATTTTATTTGAAGAGAAAGTATCGGGTGGTGCCTCATGTCCTACTTAAAAACATTTTTAAGTTAAACAGATTGTCAGTTACTAAAAATTTTAGTCCAATCTTTGGTCTTAGACTTGAAAAAGTACTGACAAGGACGGTCATTTCAGGTAATGATGACATTATCAACACACCATTCTTGTTTTACCAGTCATCAAAAGTTTTTATAAAGCATCTGCACTGAATGATAAGTTATTTCAGGTGGTACTTCATAAAATAGACGCTCCACTTGACTGTGCAAATCTGATTGGAGAAGCAGATCTTGTGTTGCCCTGTAGTAACTTACCGTACATCAATCCCTAGTTGTGTTGCAGTCAATGTTCCCTCTAATTTTTTATGTGACTGAGTAAAAACATAAGCTTCCTGAGCAGAAAAGGGCGGAGCTAAAGTGTTTACTCTTTTGTGACGTCACCAGCAGTGACGAACCTAACACCGAAGCAGCGCTTTGAAGCAATTTGTTTCAGAAAGAGAGAAGAAAGAGATATGCTTTGGAACTCTGTCTCAGTTTCCCATCTTTAGTTTAAATTGGGTTTTATTTAGTGTGCTGCATGGGTTTTCTTGTGTGCTATTAATCTGCGAGCAGTCCGCAATTGCACAGTCGCGCAGCTTGGAGAAGACCTGGGCAAATTAAGGCCCGCGGGCCACATACGGCCCTTTGTACGTCTCTGTCCGGCCCGCGTGAGGCCAATCATAAACACCATAAATTAAACTTTTTTTTAACTTTTATTTTGAAATTTTATTTTGAAAAGCGTTATGTCGCTACGTATTCACGTCGTAGACGTAGCACCTTCACTCACGTATACACGTGTGTGAGTGAAGGTGATGCTGTTCGCCAGGTTATCCCCAAGATGTTGGCACACCCCAAGAAAAGAAAAGTTGATAACGAATGTCGTATTTTCAACAAAACATGGGCTTCCAAATATTTCTTTACAGAAATTAAAGGCAAAAGGAATTAAAGGAAAAACAATTATTGCACTGGTTCAATAATTGTTTTTCTTATTTAACCAATAGACCACAGTTTGACATAACCTTATATACATATTTACAGAGTGCTTTATTCTTCTGATTATCAGAACCAGCTATTTAAAATATTTAAGTATTTTACAATGAAAGAAAGTTGGTGGCCCTCTGACACAATTCAGGCTTCTCATGCGGCCCCTGATAAAAATTAATTGCCCACCCCTGGCTTAGAGGGAACATTGGTTGCAGTGTCTGTTTTTGCTAGTTCAGTGTTTTGTTTTATTTTTTTTTTACATTGGTCTTTCATTGGGTTTTAATTGTCATGACGAATTAATCATTTGAATGCATTTGTTAAGTTTGTTTTGTTTGTGAAGTCTTTGAATATCAAGATTGGATAAACTTTTTGTTTGGAACCAATGTTAGAAGACAGGCAACTTGTGGAGTTACTTAGTTTTTTTGTTAGAGGTTTAACTGAACTACAAAACTTTTTTCTTTTTTTAAGGGTTTTGTAAATGTCAGGCCAAGCTTGTCATCCCAGAGGCCACCGTAGAGAATAAGCACAAGAGTTAAATCAGTACTTATCAATTTAACATCTTTATTAACATCCAAAACAATTTTATTTACTTTGACTTCTTTTCCTCTGCACAGCAACCTCCAAATGACTAAATTCCCATCCTTATATATATTTTGACACCCGGAAGATACTATGTAGAGGTAAATGCAAAAAAACAGTTACAAAAAACAGATTAAAATATTTACAATAAAAAGTTTTCCCAACCTCTTTAAAATAGGTATTTACATTAGAAAAATTAAAACTCAATAAAGCTCTTCTAAAAATATCAATAATACACACAACTACTAAAATCATTCCTGCAACCTCCCCCTTTGCTGGTGGAACATTCGTTTACAGACCAGAGGTGAGTCATCCCAATCAGAACAATTGTTTACAATAGGGATGGTAAATCCGAAGCCCCATCAGCGTTGCCAGGTGTACGATAATTATCGTATTTGTACGATTTTTTTGCCCTCCGTACGATGTACGATCAATAATTGTAAAAAAATGCTCAAAATACGATAATTTGAACGTTTGTTGTCTGTGTAATTGGGTTAGTTGTTTTCATCTGCCGCGACTGTTTGTCGGAGTTTTTTTTTTTTAAATGAACCCTGAATGCATCACGCTAAGGAACAGATGAATGATTGGCTTATAGGTCCAGTCAATCATTCTGGCTAACGATTGCATACATTGGGGCGAGTAGCCCCGCCCACAAAGTTATAAAGAGCAGGAACGTTGATTTGCGTGTTTGAGACTTGTTGCGGACTCGGAAATCAAGAAGTTCTTATGATGCTGAAACACTAAACTTTGATTGAATTATCAGTTTAAAAAAAACAGCAGCAAAGAAAAAAAAATCCCTTTTTTATTTTCTGTCTGCAGTCATTGTAAAAAATTGGAGACGGTGGCCGCGTGGTTAGCGCGTTCGCCCGCGGACCGGAAGGTCGCGGGTTCGCGTCCCACGGAGAGCACGTCTAGGGTCCTTGGAGAAGACACCTAGCCCCCACTTCTCCCACCATTGGCGCCGTTGAAGGGCAGCCTGCTGCGGCGTAAGGAGTGCAGCAAACAAATTTCCCCGGTGAGGGATGAATAGAGTAATTCAAAATAAAACAAAAATAAAAAATAAACGTCTTTGCTGAAAATGTTGTAGATGGTATTTTTATAAAAATAATTTTGATCTGTGACGCACTATTTTATTTTTAGAAACAAAGCTAATTAAACTGATTAATCCATAAATAGTAGTGGATGAAGTATTTGTGCTTAAAAGCATCCAAAATGTTATTGATTAGTTTATAAAGACTGACTGAGGAGATTAAAACTACACATCGCTTAGATTTTGTATAATGTAGATGTTTGGGTTAACATTGAAAAAACCTTATATGTACACATATATATGTAGATATGTATATATATATAAATTTATATATACCGTCTCCTAAGTCCCGCCCCTACTGGTTTCTTTCTGGGTTTCTTAAAATCTTATTTCCCTGTTTGTTTGTTTTTTGTTTGTTTTTTTGTTTTGTTTTTTTTTTATTTTAGAAAAAGAATCCAAGGATTTTGCCTCCTGTGTGTTTCCTTCACTCCCACTGCCTTACGAGTGCATGTAAAAGGTGCTATTTTGTCAATGGGCGTGGTTTTAATGGGTGTACGATAATTTTTTGTAAAATACGATAATTTTACGTCATTGGTACGATAATCCAGCACCTCCCACCTGGCAACGCTGAGCCCCATGAACCATCGAGTAATTTCGAACCAATTTCCTAAAATAGACCCAAAGATTCGAATTTTTCGAGCCCGCAAAGAGCTCCATTTGTGGGCTGCGGGATGTAAAAAAAAATCCAATAGAAAAAAAGAAAGATGAATTGTACGCTTCAAGTCATTAGAAAAATGATTAAGATTCCGCGAGGTTTTTGCTTCCTATTCTTTGCTAATATTTTTTCACTGGTATCATACAGTAGTTATGTCGATACTGTATGTTAATTTAAATTTTACTCTCCCAAAATAAATAAAAGAATAAATATTCCACTCTGCTCATTTGAATTATAATTAACTGTTTAATAAAGCTCAGACTGACAACACCGCGCGCTCCTGTCATCAATATGAATCATTAAAGAGAACTGAGCCTTTGTTCAGTGGTCCCAAACCACCGGGCCGCGGACCGGTACCGGGCCGCACAGACAGAAGAAATAACTTCCATTATTTCCATTTGGTTTTTATTCCATATTTCATCCTCGAGATAAAGATGTTTTAATTTGAAAAGTCACCGGGTTTTCTTCCTTACGTCCGCCAATGACTCACCATTGATACATCGATCGATTAAACCTCTAACACCAGTAAAATGAGAACACTCTTCAGGTCAAGATGGGACTGTCTGGTTCCAGAAAAACAAACTCACAACTCTGACTGATCTAGTTTCACTGTGAATAATCTAACTAGTATTTTTATTCACTTTGTTTTAGTGATGTCCTTTATTTTGAAGGTATGTTTAACGTTACCATAGCAACCAGAGTGCGTTAGAGCAGAGAGAATGTTTCCATGTTATAAAGACGCTGCTAATAAATTTTCTCTTGAAGACAAACTGGAATTAAGTTTGTTATTGCTTAAAAAGACAGTTTTTTTAGGCTGGTCTTTAGTTTTTCTGCTACACCTTCAGACCAGTCCGTGAAATTATTGTCAGACACTAAACCAGTCTGAGGTGAAGAAAAGGTTGGGAACCAGTCCCTCAGAGGACTGAAAAACTTAGTAAAGTATGAAAAAAACTGCCAACATTCACTAATCAGTGATTACAGAAGCAGACACTTTAACATTTGGATCAAATGTGAGCACAGCTTTGTGGCGCCCACACAACGAAAACAATCTCATTATTAGGAAAAAAACTGAAATAAGACAAACTCAAACACATGTTCTATTCATAAATTTTTATTTAAATATAGAATTTTTTTCCACCATGTTATGCTTCAGTCCGCTCCTCTTTTGGTTTACAACCTCTCCAGCTTTGGAGAAGACCCGCTCGCTGGGCACCGCTCGCAGGGCACCGAGGTTGCTGGCATATGCAGATAGTACTTGGCCAGTTTATACAAATTGGGATCCACAGCTTCCCTGGATGCCCAGTACTGTAGCGGGTCTTCACCTCTGGAGAGATAGGGCTCTGCCAGATATCGCTGGACCTCCACCGTCGCGTTCGCCGAGGCGCAATTTATTCGCTGGGTTTCACCTGGAAATAAAAATTAATTTAGTTTATGATGAGGTCATGTTGCTGATCAGACGTACCAACCCGACTGTCCAGAAGATCCTCTGTAGAAGAGGATCCCGGTTGTGACTAATAAAGCAGAATTGATTTCAACACCAGAAAAATAAATATAAATGAAATAAAGTTTGTCATAGCTTACCTGGATGTAGAAGAATCTCTTCTTTCTGTTCTTATTCTGCCCACATTTCCTGAATGAATCTCTTTTATATCTTCCTGCTGATTGAACAACTCCGCCCAGTTCGAATCACCAGCGAGCTACTCGACACCTGATCTCAGGTACGAGCAGACTCCGAGCTCTGGTCACGTGGTTGGAAGGTTTGCTTGCCCTGCTCGTAGCAAAACTCGCGGGACTTTTTTTTCATTCTGCTCGACACTACTCGAGTAGGGCTGCTCGAGCTGGCCATCCCTAGTTTACAATAAAGATATATAATTAATCTTCCATTCTGTCCATGAGGTCACAAATGGTCTTTGTGACAGTAAATAATCTTTGGTTTTAATTTTAATCGACAGTTTGTTCCTAAAGTTTTCTGTTGGTAAAAGGCTCGTACACTTGTTCAACACCCTATCTCTGTGCAGTGTTTTCAATGTTAGTATCCATTTTTAGCTTCCCATAGGTGAGTGAAGTACTATCATGACTCCCTTTCGATTGGAATGCAAGGGTCATACATCCATCCAAAAGGTAACAAAGGTTAAGGTCACAAATTTCTACAAACCCAATACGGTTTTTACCTTGCTTCACGTAGTTACAGTATCACATAGACTTCAGACATTCATTTTTAATACAAATTGTGGTATAGCAGATGTAGGCATGTTTTATTCCTTGGCACTGACTTATTCTTGTTTAATCTGCTCCTGATGGTGATGTCCTGACACTATCAAAGGTTAGCAGTTTATTTGGGGTCTGGAAACATTTGAAAAAAAGAAAAGGATCACTTGTATCAAAACAGAAATATGCAATTTGGTTAATGTTAGAAACTAACAAAAAAGTTTAAATCAAAATGGGCATGGTGAAAACATGATTTAACAAGTTTTAAAAATTGGATTCATCTTCATCTTGTCTCTTTTTGGATATCTTTTCAGCCGGTAAAAATTTTTCTTACAAGTTATTATTGCAAAAATTTGCATAATGGTTTATGTCAAAACAACTTTTTCTTGTCCAAGACTCAGACCAAACCTCCACTAAACTAAAATAAAGTCAAAGTGACAAAACCTACTTCGCATGAAAAAACGGTGAGCAAAACAACATTGCACTTATCTGGACTGCTGCTTTTCTTTTCATCCAATTCCAAGAAAAAAAAAACATCTCAAGTGCCTGAACGTTTCCAATCCAAAACATCCTTTCCTTCCACATATCATGCCATCAACAAAAGAATAAAGACAAACATCTCCTGTGCTCTTTTCTGAGTATTTTTCAACCAGCTTTGCATCCAAAATGTTCCTGAACAGCAACGCTTTTATAAATAGATTGTTGTAAACCTCTGAGGATGTATCTCAGTCACACATGGAGGCATCAAAAGTTTGATGGCTTCATCTGCTGTCAAGAAGTGCACTTTTGCTTCTGCTACACATGTCAGAAACAAAATATAATTTCAGTCTAAAAACAGTCGGAATAATGATGGTTCCTAGAACAGCCAAGATGATTAGATAGCATTTAAACCAAAAAAAGTAAAACATTCTAGTCTGAAATGTTTTCATCATATAGCTGACGCAGTTTTAAAGATTGGGAGAATTTTAAAGCATCTGCCGGGGTTTAATTCAATTCAATTTTATTTATATAACCCAAAAAAAACACAACACAAACATGAACACATCTGCATATTTCTTTTTGCATTTAAAATCTTTAATGTCTGCTCTGTAAAAATGCTGGAGACAAAAAAAAAAAAGCAAAATTGTCAAAAAGGTCGTTCTCATCACAAGCCTTCATTGGATTAAAGGCGTTCCATCCATCTGTTCCTGGACGTCTGAACAACAAAAGAAAACACACTTAGCTTTCTTCTCTTGTGTTTTATTGACGCAAGGGACGCACAGACAGTAATAAGTATCAGCTTAAATAATGCATCACGATGGCTGTGTCTTTTAGCGGCAATCTATTATTCAACGCTGTAGCGTTCCCACTCTTCGCTCTTCCATAGTAGTGCTAACTAATGTCATAGAAAACCTGACACTACCCTGAAATATTTTTTTTATTTAAGCTTCATGCATAAGCAATGAAAAAAAAAAAAGAATGCAGAAAACAGATGAGGAAGATGGAAAGGTAATAGGCTGCTTTTATTTTGCTCCCTGCTGAGCAGAAGGATGAATAGAAGCTTACAGAGGTTTGAGTTTCATCTCCACCTTCATGCTCGGGGTTGAATACAGGCTGACAAAGAAGACAATAAAATGATTTCTACTCATTGTTTTGTAATAACGACTAAAACTCTTCATTAGTTATTTAATGAATAGGTTTCACACCAAATTTGCTATCACACCGTTTTTGCACACTATCATTTAAATGTTCGCATATATTCTTCCACCACACACAGCACTCCACACAGGCTTCCTTCAAACCATTTCTCCCTTGACTAAGGGTTAGTCTATCTGACCTGGTACTGTCGCAGACTAAGGAAGCCATACTTAGGGACCCGGTTTCCCCAATGACCGACCAGCCCATGGCCACAAAGGGCAGAGAGAGCAAGGAATTAAAGAGGCCACCTCAGACCCAAGGTGCCAAAGTCCCGCACCACACCTACTCCAACCAATCCCCCACTGTAACAACCCCAGAACAATTGTTGGCTTCTGAGGTTCACAGTTTCCCCTAAAGTAATACTGGAGTTTAGTTAAGTTAATTGTAAATTTAAAGTAAAAATTTAATTGAATATAGTTTAGTATTTGTCCCCAAAGGGAAATTTGAGTGCTGCAGTGCAAACACCTTAATGCCCATATCCACCAGTGTTCTAGTCCAGTCGCACTGTGTCCAACGTGGGAACCCAACAACTGGAGTCCGGAATGGGTCACAATGCCTGGGTCTGAATGTGCACCTCCAGTTCCACAAGCAAGCAACCGGACGTGTCCATGGTAACCGCAAAAACACAGGGCCCGAAGTACCTCCTCCAGACCGTCTCCCTCTCCTCAGCTCTCCAGGGACCAAACCAACTCCTCCGGCCAAGGTGGATGTGGCTCTGAGAGCCAGCAGCTGGTCGTGCATTTCAACATGAATGTCAACAGCAGAATGACTCCATAACCAGCGAGCCGTTGGGAGCTAGCCTGACGTTTTTTAAAAGAAACAGCTGTCCGACACAAAACAACAAATTTTAAAAGGACATTCAAAGTGCGCTCAAAACAGAATTTCAGAACGAGACAAGCAATAGCCAGAAGAAGAGACAGAAACTCAGCGAAAGTTACATTGAACGCTAAAGTAACAGGGAGTACTGCAACAGGCAGTTGCCCAGGGCACAAAAAGATGTCTAAAATTTAGGAAAATGAATAAAAGAGCTGTGGATTTTAAAAAGAAATGTAAAAATAAGTTGAGGAAATGGATTAAATGTTAAGCTTAAAAAAAGGTCTTTGGCATCTTAAAAACATGAACAGTCTGTGCCGCCCTGAAGTCCTTTGGTGGGCTATTCCATGACCGTGAACCGTAATGATGAAACAAGTCTTCACCGTAGCTCCTGGTCCTCACTCTGGGAATTAGTAAGCAGCCAGTTCTGGAAGATCTCAGAGTCTGTAAAGCTGGATAAATAAGAAGGCCCAAGAAGTACAAGTACAAAAGTAACTGGTGTAAATTTTACTTAAATTTTAAGTAACAAGTAAACGTATTCTAATATAATTCAAATTGTATTTTTTGTGCTGTAGGGTCCCAGATAAATACTCTGGCTTAACTTTTTAATTAAAAGTAAACACAATGAACAACAATCTTTTTGGAAGAGAGGAAAATGTTTACTCTCAATTCTGAATGGTTCTCGATTCATTACTTCTTCTCCCTATTGCGAACCGCAGGCGATCAACTACTCCCTCAACAGGTTGATTTTGGAGATGCGGCTTCAAGTTGCGTTAAAAAAACTGTATATTTTTCAAATTCCGGACCGAAAATGTAACGAAAAAATGCAAAACACACTTTCAAAAAGTATTGGGGTTAAAGTGCAGATATTTTCTCTAAAATGTTGAGAAGTAAAAGTAGAAAGTACAGGTCTCAAATTTTACTTAAGTTAAGTACAGATACACAATTTTTTTACTTAAGTACAGTAACAAAGTGCATTTACTCTTTCTTTGTTATGTTCCACCACTGCATATATGATTCATCGCGTAGTGGTGCACCATCGATAGATAGGAGCGGAAAACCAATTAATTCCGCTCAGCGCAACGTAGAAAAGTATGTCCAGTAAACTTTTAGTTTACTTCTTGTCAAAATGACAACTTTGCAAACAAAAGATTAATTTAAAGACTAGTTTTCATCCGTTATTGGTATTTTTAATATTATAGATTGTTTCGCCTTACTTGGACAAAACGGAACTTTTGGCACCTGCCACTTAGCATCCAAACATCTTGAGTCAACCAGATATAACCTTGAATTGAATGTCAAAGGTAAGGTAGTCAAAGTACTGCACTTTCAGATCAGAGATAACAATCTGGAAGCACACACTGTACATTTTTTTAAAGGTTTTCTCAGCTTCTGGATCTGAAACAGATTCAATGTTTTTGCTGATTAATGTAGCAGGAATGCCGCAGAGAAAATTTTTGGAGAGATTCAAGAGAATCCCACCGTTCCTGTTCACCTCAGCAGGAGACAGTTTTCAGCTATCAGGCTCCTCTCTTGTGGAATGATTTTGTTCAGAAAATGGGTGCTCACTCTGCTTTGGAGGTGTGCCTTGAGATTCTTCTTTTCGATGAAGCTAAAGTTAGTTCTGGCTCAGATGACCCTGAACCACTTCCTATATGTGCTGCTATTTGCATGACCAGTGAGAGAGTTCCTGTGATGTAGAACGCAGCTCCTCTCTTACCCTCCATACATTTTTAATTCATTCTGACTTTACCTACAACATATCTCACCTTGGGATTGAGCCGCAGACATCCGACTCCAGAGCTGCATGTGTCTGATCTGCCTGGGGTTTCTTGTCCCTCAATGCCCTTCTTTTCCCTCAAGCCAACCAGCAAAGGCAGATGGCTACCCGTCTGGAATCTGGTGCAATCAGAGCTCCCATTGGGTTCTCTCAAGAATACAGCAACATCTTGGCTTATTAAAAGTACAGTCTTAAGATTACATATGCTACTATTTGGATTGATGTTAATACTAGAAACTTGAACTGAAAAAATTCTGCCAATTGTTGCATGAAAATAGTTTGTGTTTTTTGTTTGGTTTTCTTTGTCAGGGTTTATGAAAGCAAAAAAAGAACTTGTCAAGTTTTTAAATGGGTGTTTCCGTTCCCATATTTTTGTCTATATATCACTAAAGTCCATAAGAATGTTCTGTTCTGTTCTGTTCCGACGTCTTTCGCTTATCCGGGGTTGGGTCGTGGGTGAATGTACATCATTATAGTCATTTACTAAAAACTTGCCAGTGGGGCTCCAATTTGTGGTTCTTAGTTAGAATTTGACTTGCTTTTTAATTGATGCTTTTTGCAGAGTCTAAGAAAGTGCAGGCAAAGCTTCTTTTTTTTTTCCAAAAAACACACTGCCACACACAGAATGATCCAACAATTGCAACAATTACAAAACATGTTGCACCTACAACAGGCAAGTCATTTCTTTTAATGACTCAAGCACAACATTGTTTCAACAAGACCTCTAGTTTATGAATTTAAGATGTACCATTGAGTTAGTTGCATTGACAACTTCACCCAAGTATTAAACGTTGTATTTTTTTTTTTTTTTTTTGCATTTCTAAAAGACCTTTGAAAGACAAGCATGACAGTCAAGAACAAATATGTCCAGATATGATGAAATAAGCAACTCCAGAAGTTTCAATCAGAAATACTGCAAGATACTGCTTGAAAAAAAAACACCAAACAAAAAAATTTGGGCAATTTTGTCAAATAGCTGTCCTTTTCGCACTTTTTTCTGAGCGCTGCGGGCAAAAAACGATCCATATTGTGTCCTTTCCTATTTCAATCAGTTAGAGCAGATGGCCGGACTTCTCAGAAGAGTTTTCCTCTCCACAGTTGCCTACTGGCCCAGCATGTGGCAATGAGAGGAAAACCCTAGAAAGCCTGTTTATGAGTACACATTGAAACCAATAACAAAACACTGTACAATATGCAATAATCGTGTATTGAGTTCATTTAATATCTACATTGTGTAATAAAATAAAGTCTATACTGTAGGTGTTTTCAAAATTTCCACCGTGTGGTAAATTTTGAGTTAAAGCATTTATTCTGACCAAAAAGAAGCTGAAATGAGTGATTAAATAACAACGTTGATCCATTTACTCATCTTGCCAAATGTTAGCTGCATTTTAAAACGTCAGCCAGGGTAAGAATGGGAGTCTTAATGGGAATACCCAGTGTGCTCAGCAGAGGTTGTTTGTTGTCTTGAGTCTGCTTGATGAGCAGCATCTTTAGTATCAGCATGGCCTTGTGCTGCCAGCGCTATGCGTCTTTGGCCCCCATTCAGATCTGCAAAGCGCTCTGTAAACCAGCAAAGACAGAAAACTCTGGAGCCCAATCAGGCTAAAATAAATCACCCCAACATGAAGGTAAGGTTGAAGGTCATGTCTATCAGCAATTTAAAAGGTGTTAAATTAAATATTCATGATGTAGTCTTTCCACCTTAATCCTTACATGTTTATTTAAGAAGGCGGTGTGGATGGAAGTGAGACACGCATGCAGAGCATCAGTAAATCAGATACTTACAATGTTAATGTCTTTTCAGCTCCTCTACTTTCCCAGATCCATGTCCCTAAGGAGAGAGAGTAAACAGCTGAATTTGTGTTGATTTAAAACTCCTTTGAGGTTCATCCAAGTAGGATAGGCAAACAACTATAGATGTGTGGAACTAAAAGTATAACAATCTTAGCATCTTTGCTCATCTCTCTTTGTTATCTTTTTTAAAGCCATGTGTTTCAATTCCCTGTTGGCTTTTTGGATTGACTTCAAAGATTTTCTCTTTCAAATATCTTTTGCTTAAATCTACTTCCAAATTCCAATTCAAAGCCATGTGCTGAAAGAGTTCAACAGCTCCAAAAGAAAAGAAGAATCATAATAATTTAGTTATTAATTAGGTGGTGGCTCAGTGGTTAGAGATAACCGCGTTTGCCCGCGGACCTAAAGTTAACCGAAGTTCACGAGTTCGATTCCCACTGAGTTGACGTCTAGGGTCCTTGGAGAAGACACCTAACCTCCCGTTTCTCCCACCATTGGCGCCGTCGTGGCAGCCTTCTGCGGTGTAATCTTCTTCTTCTCCTGTCGGCATTTCCCTTCAGGGGACGCCACACCAAGTCAGTTTCTTCCATCTAACCCTATCTGCTGCATTCTCTTTGGTCACGCCAACTATCTTCATGTCTTCCTTCACTGTATCCATGAACCTCCTTTTTGGTCTTCTTCTAGGCCTCTTTCCTGGTGGTTCCAAATCCAGGAACCTTCTTCCGATGTACTCGGTCTCTCTTCTCTGTACATGTCCAAACTTGTACAGAGGCCTTTAAATCTCAGTCTGGCCTCTCTGACTTTATCTCCAAAACCTTCAAAACTCATGTGCTGTTCCTCTGATCCTGTCCATCCTGGTCACTCCCAGAGACATCCTCAGCATCTTCATCTCTGCTACCTCCATCTCTGTTTCCTGTCTTTTCCTCAGTGCTACTGTCTCTAGACCAACAGCATGGCGTGTCTCACCACGGTTTTGTACATTTTTCCTTGTATTCAGTTCCTTGTATTCCATTGTAATGCAGCACACAAATTTTTCCGGTGAGGAATGAATACAGTATACATTATTATTATTATTAATGATAAGTGACCGCTTTTTTAGAGTCCATCTGTAAAATAACATTAGAATATTCAAAAGCATACTTCACATTAAACAAATAAAAAGTGGACACTAACAGCCGTGAGTTCGCCATCTTGGAATGGTCAACCATTCCACTTGAAATATGTATGAATGGTGCTATAAAAGTTCCCCGTACGTAGTCAAGGCTCGTCCTCCCTTTATGCAAATTATGCAGCTGAGTAGAGCTCTGGACTCACCAAAGGGCTCTGGTAAACCAATTCCCTTTTTTTTGCATAAAGTACTGTATGTGCGGACACACAGCATACACTTCATTTTAGGCGCAAATTGAAACTAATGTGTATGTCAAAATAAATAGAATAGTTTTTGTTTCAATCTAGCAACTTACTAAATGTCACACCCCACTGGGATGATACTGTATGTCAACATCAGTGTGTCTGTGCCTTTAAGCGTTTGTATGGAAACAAGCACATTTTGTGATATGGATGTCAGAAACAGAGCATCATGTTAAAGAGATGACAATCATTGGGCACTGAAAAACGAAAGAAGAAAAGAAAAGATTAAGAGCAAAAACAACAATCTCAAGGTAATTTCGGAAGATGTTGGGGCAGATAATGACATTGTCATCTTTCCCAACGTTTTTCACTCAAGCTTTTGACTTTGATTAAAGTTACGCAAAAAGCTTAAATTTGCTGTTGCATTTCTTTGCGCTTATGGAAAAACTATTAGCAGATTAAACCATTCAAATGAGATAATCACAAATAAAAAAAAACATTTCTATGACATCTCAATACAAATAAGAGGTTTCTAGCTAAGTTTCACTATAGCGCTAACCTGTTATGTTCGAAGCACTCAACGTTTCCCTAGTTCCCTAGTGTTTATGACTTTTTCTAAGGTCAAACCTCAACTAATGGCCGTAAAATGATTTTAGATGTCAGTCTGAGCAAATCCCTGTAGTGAAAAGGGCCCTGGTTTGCACTGTGATGGAGTTAGCTGTTAGCCAAGTGCCTTTTCACAGATTTCCTATTGATCGCATTAGCAGCCTCACACCTTCAGAAGAAACACTTTAGCACAAGAATGAACACCTTTCACATAGTTTTAATCTTTCATAAGTTTGCAAGTTCAAGTTTGAACACAAAAATAGCTATATTTACTCACACATTGGCCAAATTTGCACAAACGCCACCCAATAATTATACCATGCATCATTTCTATCAAACACTGTGTGATGGGAGATGTAGCGTCTTGCTTTGTTGGTCACACATCATCAAACTGAATCGGCTTAACATCTGTTCATCCTTATGAAAGTAATAGCTTCTTGCTTTTCTTTGCTGTACCATCTGATTCTCAGAACAGGGTGGTACAGCTAATAAATTACTTTTGTTCAAGAACATTGATTTGCTACTTTACTCCTACTTGAGAAGATATTTTGAAAGATACCACCCCTGAGTGAAAATGCTCCCCACTGTTACCATGATGGAATAAGTGCTCAATTGTTAAGATGATTAACCAACTCTAATGGTTGTTTTCATCATTCTAATAATAGATTTGCTAATAAAACCCGGCATTAAAAAAACCTAGGGTTGATTTTTGATTTTTTTTTTTTTTTTTAAAAAGTTAGTAAAAGAAACCTTTGCTTTGTTTCCCAGTTTAGCTAAACTCTGAATCATTGCATTCACAGGCAGGACGACTTAAATTGACCTCCATTAGACTGGCGGTGAAATTCTGCAGGAACGATGAGACATTCGGTTTTCTCAGTTGAACCAGAAGAATTATTTGTGCATTTGTCAGCAGGTTGAGATTATTATAATGTCCTGTTTACTGGTTTTGACAAATCCTCTCTGTCATGCCTTTAAGCAATGCAAAACGTAGTGGTCAGACTACTCACACGCTTCAGCAACCTTACATCCTGTTTTTCCCCCCCCTAAAGTTTTGGTTTAAAAAGAAGCATGGAAAAATATATATCAAAATCTGGTTTGGGAAATGTTGCGTTGTCAAAAAAATTACAGAAGTACAAAAGGATGAAAAGTCCGAGAACTTAATAGCTCTTCCATATTCTGTGATTTCTTCAAGAAAGGAGCCTGGTAAGATGCAGGATGTTCTGAACGGTCCATGTCATCCCATAAATTGTGGAAATTGTGGAGACGGTGGCCGCGTGGTTAGCGCGTTCGCCCGCGGACTGGAAGGTCGCGGGTTCGCGTCCCACGGAGAGCACGTCTAGGGTCCTTGGAGAAGACACCTAACCCCCACTTCTCCCACCATTGGCGCCGTTGAAGGGCAGCCTGCTGCGGTGTAAGGAGTGCTGCAAACAAATTTCCCCGGTGAGGGATGAATAGAGTAATTCAAAATAAACAAAAAAAATAAAATAAAAAAAAAATTGGCCAGGGAACACTTTGGGGATTGGAAAGTTTGACCTACCTTCTTTTGGCAATTGTCGTAATTGATCATGTCTAACCTGTGATATAGCTACACATTCTGGGATTGTTAGATTAAATGACAAGGAACTAAGTCAAATGCCTCAGCTTTCTGCAAACTGTTGGGGTTTTTTTGTTTGTTTTTTTTTTAATTATTGCATATTTTGGCAGAACAGTGGCGCAGTGGGTGGCACAGTGGCCTCACAGCAAGAAGGTCGTGGGTCCCCCGCAACCTCGAAAGGGACAGACGGATGAGAAGATGAAGATATTGCATATATCTGATGTGTTGGACGTTTAGTCTATATTCACAGAAGACAGAATCTTTTAGTTGAAGGCACCAAAGTTGTGGAACAGCACTCCATCAGTTGGTTTCCAAGGACCGCTTTACTGAAAGTTTTACATTTAGTGCTGATACAGTACACCTGGCCCAAATTAGGGGAAATCAAGTGCCAATTAAGTTCTGCATGAAAACTGATTAATTTAAGTCCGGTGTGATAAAAGCAAAAAACGTTTGAAAGCTCCTGGGCATCTGGCCCTTGAGGACTAGAGCTGGAAACTCCTGCTCTACTAATTTGCATTATATGGAATCAAAAAGATTTTTCTTTTAGTTACTCTTTTTTATATATATGTATTTGTGATTCAAATTTAATAATTCATGAATAATGGCTTTTAATATTGTGTGGCATAAAATGTTCCTCAAGAAAAAAACAACATGCATTTACGAATATCATTCTATAATATGATAATATCATAAGATGGGGAGGAGGTGGAGGCGCAGTGGTAGACTTTCGGTCTTTCAACTGGGAGATGCCTGGTTTAAATCCCATCGGGGCCAAGCCTCCCCTCAATGTACCATCTACAAAACAAATAACCTAAAAGAAAAACCAAACATATAATATCATAAGAAATCAGCAATATCAGTGCTGGCAGGGATACAACAACCTTTGTTGCTATTGTGACCATAATAGTGACAAAAACTTCCCCAGAAGTCTAGAAACACTGGAGAGTACCAATGCTCAGTAACACTTTGAAAATACTGAGTTTTTCTAGCTTTTCTTCAACTTTTTATCTTTCTTTTGTCCAGAAACTTAAAGGTCCCCTTTTTATAAACCAATAATAAACCCAAAATTTTGAAGAAAGAAATTATCTTCCAGCTATTATGCTTTCTTTTTTCTCAGAATTTAATTTGGCTGGTTGGACTATCAAATAGCTCGTGGCACCATTTTTGATATTTTGTGTTATACTTTAGGTAGAAGTGGGACTGAAACCGGAGAAGAAACGCCACAATCTCACACATAAAAGTTTCATTCTTTTATGATGAATATAAATCTCATTATTAGAGATCCTTTCTGTCATTACGTGTTTGGTTTCAGAGAACTGGGAGACAATTTGCAAGGTTATTAAACCATCTCACGGCTTTTATACCATTGCACCAAGAGAGACATCATAAGCTACTATCAGTACGCACATCTCTCTAGTACTCCATCCAGTTTCTTCAGCAGTTAAGTAATGTATTCAACCTTTATAATTATAGTAGTTTTTTTTTTTTTACATGCATCACAATAACCGCTTAAAGTCAGTCTAAGCATTAAGGCCAATTTTTGATCAGGTCATTAATAAAAGATAGCTGAAATAAAGTGAGCACAGAGCCTTTCCCTACTTTCCTCAACAATAAATTGTTTGATTTGAGACTTTTTCAAAGCTTTGGGCTAATGACAAGTGTTTGGGCAGAATAAAACATCTCATTAAAATATTTTTCCTTGAGGCTTTTGGCCACCGGGTTTAGTTCACAGACCTTGGTTGATGTCCAACACATTCAAAGCAAAAAAAATGTTGCTCCCCAAACCATGCTGGCTTACCGGGGTTGCAGGAGTGATGCATTGCATGCTAATGTTTGCCTCTTCCTTTTTATGAACTGGAAGGAAAAAGCATACAGGGAGACAGCCATCAAAAGTTTGCTAATCACGGCCTGCACACCAGAACGCAAAACCATGCTGTAGCCGATCAGCATGAAGGCCTCAGTATGGCACAGTTTAAAGTAAACAAACACTACTTGCCTCCAGCAGAAACTGCCCGAGGCTGTGTACACCTGGGATGTGAGCCAACAGCTCCCCTACTTGTCCACAGTTTCCTGCTGCTATATTTAAATAGCTGAGGGTGTCTTCTGCTGTGAATAAATTGGCTAGCTGGGATTAGCGTTCGTTGTCCAGCTGTTGGTTTTGTGTACATTGTAATGAAGTAGACCTGATTAGAAAAGCATAAAACGTCTTTGTTAAACTTATTTTTCTTGTGTGAGGTTCTTGGGTAGTTTCAGTGTCAGACCTTCATGAGTATATTTACACTAATAGAATGAATGTACGTACAAAGGACATTACAAAAAGTTGTCACATTCACCAATATGCTGGAATCGATACATAAAACTGTAACACTTCCTCGTCATCGTAACGCACAGCTCTTGCCAGGAGAATGTTATTTATTTCTCTTCAGCAGGTACTACCATAAAAAATTATTTTCGAAGCCTTCTTTATCTTCTTTTGGCATTTCCCTTCAGGAGTCGCTAGAGCAAGTCAGTTTCTTCCATCTAACCCTATCTGCTGTATCTTTTTCGGTCACTCCAACTATCTTCATGTCTTTCTTTCATTTCGAAGCCTAGCTGAGAGTATTACTGAAGGAAAATCCCTCTCAAGTCTTTCCTTTCAAAGTAATAATTCCTGCATGATTGGTAAACAGTAAAAGAAAGTACAATTCTGTACTGAAAGTGAGAAAAAAAGAATCTGAAGGTTTTCTTTTATTCATCTGAGTTGGCAATTTGTTGGGTGCAAGATACCGCAAGAACGCCATTAAAAGGAGGTTGTCATAAAGCAGCGTCATGAGCTAGGGCAGTTCAATGCTGATACGTAGCTTTATCGCCGCAAACAGCTTTGATTTCAACTTTGCTTTTGTTGATTTCTGACCCTTGATTAGAATTTTTCTCTCTTGCTGTGGAAGCTTACATACTGCAACAGAAATATTTTGCATCCACAGTGAAAAATTAGACCTAATTAGAACAGCATAAAAAGTCTTTAACCGATATTCCTTGTTTGAGATTTTTGGGTTTAAATGTGTCATTCTAATATGTCATGTTTCCCTCGGCCACCACCAGAGGGAACCCGTGGCTTTCCCTCATTTGCCTGATTTTAGACATCTGAAGGTCTTTGTGCAGCTGCCTTTAAATAGACAGCCTGTCTTCCCCTCAGGTGTCGGGTCATACCTTCCATCCCAGCCAGGTCTTCCTGGCTGTCTGACCATAAAATGCATTTTGAACAATAACTTCATGACATTTCCACTGATCCATGAGTTGTTTTACAGCAATTCTGGACTCCTTTACAGAATAAATCATTTTTTTTGTCCGCAATTGGGTCCTCCTCCTTCCACCTGCATTCCCCATCATAACATAGTAGTAGTTTCTGGGCCTGGTGTTTGTCACCAAAGTGGGTAAATACTTGAGAAATTTAATGAATCTTTATGCCACCCTCTCATCTGACAATAAATATGTTCCTTCTACGCTGATGATGCATTTGCGTAGAAGTCTCCCATGCTTCTCACACTCCTACCCTCTTCTACGACTTGGTAGAGGATGGGCAGTTCACTCAGTGTCATATATGGAGGTGCAGACTCTGATTTCTCAGGACGAGCTAGGGATTTGTAGTAGTTAGGCATTCTATCAACTAGTGAGTGATAGATATCTGCAAGTCTTTAAGAATTTGTAACTATTGTATAATGAATAAGGTTGTTTATATGCTTAAGATACAATTAGAAAAATGTGATTTTGCATGCGATGGGACCTTTAAGTTTCTGTGTAAAACAAGACCTTATCTCAACCCACTGTGAGTAAGAATGAACTCCTTCAATATTTTATGAAGCTGACAGGTACATACCGATCTAATTTTGTCCTTGGAGACAGTCGCGAGGCTCCACCTGCGATTTATCTGCAGGTCACCCGCGGGGCTTCATGGAGGGGACGGATGGACCGATAACAGATGACGGGCCCAACAGCCTGACTTATGAGCGTATTTGTCAATAAAGTCCTCCACATTCTATGCTACAGCATGTAGCCGGGGTAGCTTAGTGACCGTAAAGTGCCATAACTGACCATGAATGTCAACATCAAGATGGAGGGAGCCCCCTGTCTGAAGACAGATGAAGATGAGGGCTGATTTATTGCCACCGTAGTGAATTAGGTGGTCATGTTTTATTCACTTGTCAAGAAGATTGGATGTGATGACAGGAGAATGTGGCATGCATATTTACCTCTGACAGGAGAGGCTTCTTTTACGTTAGCAAGGCAGCTGCCAAGCTTTGCAAAAATGATGCAATTTTGTGACACCTCTGTGGAACTTTAGGTATATTTGAGCTGGCAAGGAAGGAAGATGAGCCTTTCAATCTCTTTTGCCTCATGAATTAAACATACAAAGACGCATGCCAAGCAAAATGTCATTCAGTGTGAACTGGCTCCTGATGACTCTTGTATCGTGTCATTCGCCGAGATCGAGCTGCTACATGAAGGTTTTCTTTTACAGCTAACAGCTCTATGGTGGTTTTAGATAACCTCTAGTTGCTAACCACTTTGATTTTCTTCAACCCTCCAAAGAAACGATGACTAATCAATATGGTGAAATGCAAGGTGAGAAAAATCCATTCGTTCTCAATTACTCTGCAATCACCACCAATCACGGCACAGCATCCCTTCTATCCTTAAAGACTCTCGACCAGGGAGGATAAAATTATGGTAATTAAATCATTTGCACACACACTGCCTCATTAAAGTGAGAAATGACAATCCTTAAATTTAAATGCATCATTATGGTTTTTACCACAGGTGAGGCCACCTTTACACCAGCTCAATTCAATTCAATTTTATTTGTATAGCCCAAAATCACAGAATGTATGTCTCAATGGGCTTCACAAGAAAAAGAGGAATGTATTAACACAAATACACAACAAGAAAAATAACTAACAAATACTAACTAAACAAGACTAGCACATTTATGCACTTAGACTCTCCTTCTCGGTGAGGAAAAACTCCTAAAAAACCCATCAGTGGGGAAAAAATAAGAAACGTCATGGGGATCCACGTGAAAGAGAGATCCCTCCCCCGGGACGAGCAAACAATATGTCAAAGATTATTGTTTAAATATTAGCTTATTCTAATCTACAGCTAAACATCTAAAGAAGTCAATAGATGTTCTTCATCCTGATGGAAACATGGGAGACTCCTCAGCCCGGAGATGTCAAGTACGGGAATGAGTAGATGTTCTTCATCCTCAAGAGAATTAAAATTATAAAGACAACTTTGATTAGATATGTTTTTAAAAATTGTAGACATTGCAGGAACCTCATGAAATAAAAACAGTTTTACCCTAATAAAAGTGAATAATCCCTCTTAAATCCAAATCATTCCATTAATCTGGTGTGTGTTAGGAGAACAGTTTAATTACATGTGCAGTCTTTTAAATAAGACACGACATTGAAAAATAAGTAGCTGTAAAAAAAAACAACTAAAATTGATTCTCAATCAAATAAATAAACACCAGATTAGTCTAATCAGTGGAATTTGATTTACGTATTTAATCTGCATGCTGATTGTACTCGCTGGAAATATCACATGTACATGTGGAGGGTCAATGAGTCGACTCATTCTGATTCACCGGCCACCCTGTGTGACCAGGGCCAGAGGGTCAGTGGGTGTACGTGGGAGGCATCGAGCGTCTCTCCCTTGAGGACAACATTGTTACCTTTTCCAGTTCATCAGTAGCAGCTGCCCTGAGGAAACAGTCAATACCGAGTGTTTGGGCACTTAGTCACTGTTGTCAGGTGTCAGATACAGCAGATTAGACCTCACTTGGCTGCACATGGCTGACAAATCATTAGGATTGGTTATGGGCAAAAGTGCTGCATGTGTACTGCTGCAGGTGGGTTGCGAGGGGTTTAAGAGGACGTGGGTAGATAATAAAAGTTACTGATAAGATCCAGATCTTCACAGTAAGACAAAATGTATTTGCCATGGGACTCAAACACAATGTCATCTTTCAGTAAGCTGCTAAAAGAAAGATAAACAGCACTTGTGATAAAAATGAAACTTGTTTGACCTGATATTTAGCTTATCTTTTTTACTTCACTTTTTTTTAGGATGTTTTAATCTTTTCCAAGGTTACACAGAAATCGATGTGGTATTGAGATTCTATTTTACAAACTTCTCCAGCATTCATTCACTCCAGGGTGGGTGGCCATTTTTTTGCTCTAATCTTTGGCTACAGAAGGGGTGGATCTCATGGGTATGGTTCAACCCACAGTGTTTGGCTCCATCTCCATGCTGAATTTTTAAAGCTATTGTTTTTGTCTGTGTCCACATGGCAACCACATTCCTTACCAACCAGGAGCAAGATCTTCGAAAGAACATCTATTGACTTCTCTAGATATTTAGCTGTAGAGTAGAATAAGCCAATATTTAAACAATAATCTTTGACACATTGTTTGCTCGTCCCGGGGGAGGGATTTCTCTTTCATGTGGATCCCCACAAGGTTTCTTATTTTTTCCCCACTGATGGGTTTTTTAGGAGTTTTCCTCACCGAGAAGGAGAGTCTAAGTGCATAAATGTGCTAGTCTTGTTTAGTTAGCATTTGTTAGTTATTTTTCTTGTTGTGTATCTATGTTAATACATTCCTCTTTTTCTTGTGAAGCCCATTGAGACGGAAATTCTGTGATTTGGGGCTATACAAATAAAACTGAATTGAATTGAACTGAATTGAAAGTACACACCCCTGCCCGTAGCGATCCTAATTACTGCCAAAAGACCCTAACTACACAAAAGCAGCGTAAACATGAGCGTCAGCAGATGGATGCTTGTGTATCAAAATCAGAATATACTTTAATGATCCCACACATGGGAAATTGACGTCATAATTTTTTTTTTTTTTCTGTTAGTTGGCTGGCTGTTTTTGAATGAATGAATGAATGAATGAATTACTCTATTCATCCCTCACCGGGGAAATTTGTGTGCTGCACTCTTTACACCACAGCAGGCTGCCCTTCGACAGCGCCAATGGTGGGAGAAGCGGGGGTTAGGTGTCTTCTCCAAGGACCCTAGACGGTGGTCTCAGCGGGAATCAAACCCTCGACCTTCCGATCCGCGGGCGAGCACTCTAGCGCCGATCCACCGTCTCTCCCTTTTCTGGGGGAGTTTAAAAACAATCCCCAATGCGCTGGTCCCATACCTAGTGGCTGAAGTGAATTGACATTGAGTTGAACCACTGTGTGGCACCACTGGCTGAAGACTTTGCAGAATTTTATGAAATGTGCTTGAGGGAAATTTGTGTTCGGATTAATTTGTGTTGTAGAAAAATTACACACAAAAGTCAGTTTTCTGGGGCCCTATTTGACCTCTGCTTTGCGTTGACAGGTATTTTAGAAGAGATCCAAGAAACATCTGATGTTCTTTAAAGATTTTCATAGACTTAGAATACTGAGGAGAAGCAGAATGGCAGAGTCAGACAGCCCAATGTCCTGCCGGGCCATCTGTTCTCAGACCATTTTCAGCTTGGTATAAAACTGCTCAGCATTGCACATTTACAATGTGTCAGTGTTGTTGATGAGTGTGTTCCGTCTTTCAGTGTCACTGACCTGACAGATGCATCCTAAAGCAGGAAGCCTTCAACTGTTGGCAGAAAGCATTTCTAAGATCACAGAAAGGTCTCGTAATCTTGACATCGTAACCAATTTAACACATTTCTATCCTTGAAATACCAAGAGATTATCATTCAGCTTCTCTCTGCAATCTCACAATACCGAAGGAAGATCAGAGTCAGATCAGAGGTTTGCTCTGCTGGTTTGATTTGATTTGCTGAAAATTTCTTCACAAAGTAGCAGGTTTTGCCCTCGTTTTGGTTTTCTCCTGGAAACTTTTTAATTATACAAGCAGTTCATCAAAGGTAGCTGCATGTACTTATTATATCTGTGTATGTGTACAAATGATATGAAAGGGATACACAGTTATTACAGCTAATTAAACGCTGCGCTACAGATTTCACAACACTAATGATATAGGAAATACTAAAAGTAACTAATCTCTCTCTACCGATGAGTGGGATTCATTAAAATGTATTACAATCATTTACATTCAGGGCTAAAATTAGGATCTAAATTAATAAAAGGCCAAAACATATTCAAAACTCTACAAGGAAGCAGTGATTTTCTCATTTTTGCCTGTTTTTTTTGTCAATTTTGTGCACATTTTTGGGTTGTATTTTAATATATTTACTAGGCACTATGGAAGGAGTTCATTTATAGGATTTATGGACGCTACCAATTATAGAAGAGGATACAGCAGATAGGGTTGGATGGAAGAAACGGACTTGCTGGGGCGACCCCTGAAGGGAAACGCCAAAAGAAGAAGAATTTTTTTTTTTTTAATAGTGTCAAGTTTTAGGGATGTGGAAAGAGGAGGACCCTATTCCAGGACATCAAACTAGGTTCATCAACACAATTCAGGAAAGTCTGTAAAGCAAGAAGCACAGGATTAACTCATGGTTTCAAAAGTCCAAATAATAACAAAGTTCAAACATGGTCAGACAACCAGGGTGACCTGGTGGGAAGGGATAGTAAGACCCAACATGGAAGTCTGGGGTGATTTTTCTTAAATAGATGGCAGGATGCACAGATGTGTGGAATCAGGAATCATCCTCAGGTGACCCTAATCAGGTTGATTAGAATGTCCAGGACTCCCCCCGGCGGCAGGTGACGGATCCCGACAAATAGAGGTTTGTGAGGCCCCAATATAAAGTTAAAATATCAACGTGTTCTACCTTTTTTTTTACTGAGAAATTGATTTTTACAATTTTATCAATGAGAAAAAGTTATTATAATTTATCTTTTCTTTTCAGACTTTCATATTTCTGCATTCTTAATTTGAAGGAGCATTTTTTATATGACAATTCAGATTTAAACCAATTGAGGATGTGCCGAAACAAAAAGGAAAACCAAAAAAAAAATTACTCAAGTTTGCTTTTTTTGTCATTTTGAACCAAATCAGTTCAATTCCTTCCTAAAACAAATTAAAGAAAGTTTTTGAGCAAAGCAAAAGCAAGAGGCACACTATCCTTCAGGCTGTTTGGGCTGGACTCTGTGGCCTTCTCAGTCTGGGCAGTCATGATCGATGAGACACCATCAGACAACTTGTGGTATTGTATATTGAAAAATAATTCTTCTAACTGGTATTTTGTGGCCTCCCGTTCATCAGTTCACATCCCATCGGAGAGAACCACACCGAATAACCAAAAGTGACTCAGCAGTTTTGAAGACATTGAACGGAAAAGTTACGTTTAGCTGCAAAATATGCTTATTTCATGTCGTCCCACTTCTCAAATTGTTGAATGAGTGTCATATTTCTCATAGACCTCGGCCTCTGTAAGATTGTCCTAAATAATAGAGATGTTAGACAGCTAGTTTATTCATGTGGACACGAAGCCTACTTAGATCTAAGTCCACATCTTGTCACCAGCAGCAGCAGCACATTTTTAATTTACAAACCTCAGAATACATCAAATGCCAGTTTGCAGAAATAAAGAAAGCTCAGCTTCCTCCTCTGTTGCCAAAGTAACCGGACACATGAACCGGTGAACTGGTATTAAAGTACAGTAAGCTTCTTCACAGCACAGACATAAGTGGCCCCAAATATAAGTTTTCCTCTACATTCAGGATCCATATTTTTGGTTTTTGTAGCAGTTGGGAGAATTCCATTCTGTCGTCTTCCAGTTATCCGGGGCCAGGGCGTGGGGGCAACAGCCTTAGACGGGAAGCCCAGGCTTCTCTCACCCTGCTGCATCCTCCAGCTCACCTGGAAAAATCCTGAGTCATTCCCCAGCCAGCTGTGAGAAATAGTCTCTCAAGCAGGTCCGGGGTCTGCCTCTTGCTCTCCTGCTGATGGGACGTGCCCGAAACACCTCATCAGTGAGACGCTCGGGAGGCATCTTGAGCGCCAAGGCTGCCCTTTGTCTCTGATTCTGTTCATTACCTTTATGGACAGAATATCTAGGCACAGCCGAGGCGTTAGAGCGATCCGGTTTGGTGACCGCAGGATTGGATCTCTGCTTTTTGTGGATGATGTGGTCCTGTTGGCCTTATTGGACTGTGATCTCCAATCAGGAGAATGTCATATTTTACTCACAATGCTTGTTCTAAGCATCTAAATGTGTTGTTGATGCATTTCCAAGAAACAAAAAACTGGATGATCATGTGCAGCAGCCTTTTATTTTTGAATGGAGCAAAACTTATAAAATCAATCTTGTATCAAAATACTAACAAATGAAAAATAATCATGTAGTAATAACACTGAGTTTCAAATTATTATGTAGATGAATTTTTTTCTGCACAAGTTTGTGCAGAGCTGCAACCCTCTGGAGGAGTCTACATTTTAACAAAGAACTTTGTGTTTCCTGTTTACATCGAGTCTCTCAATTAATTTTTTGCCAATAACCCTCAAGAAAAGAGAAATGATTAATTTTTGTTTGTCAGCAAACTGAGGATGCAAAAAGTGTATGTGACGTCTAGATTAACATTTTCAGAAACGGTAAAAAGCCACCCGTCTTCCCTCGTCTACCACTGTACTCACAGTGAAGCCAGGTGTTAGATAAGCATCACCTCATCTCCTAATTTTAACTTTTGGGAGTCTTTCATGAGTCTCTTTTCCTCTGTCTATTTCCATATTTCTTTTTGTTACAGTTAAAAAATTTCTCTATAGTGGCTCGAGAAGTTTGATGACTGAAAATTAAAGTTTTAAACTTCTGCACAGACTTTGACTATGAGACAGCTTCCTGCTGCTGATTGTGTGAAATTGTACTTTACACGACAAAAACAAAGCCTGTTCTCCAGGGTCATATGCACCCCTCTTGGCAAGTCTCCTTTTTGTTTTCTTTATTTCCATGATTAACAAAATCAGTATTACATGGAGTAAAAACTGAGTACATTAAACATAAAATTGTAATTTTACCTTTTTATTGTCACTCTATAAATTTTCACCATTTAGTTGTAATGGACGCTAATAAAATAAAACTGAAAAAATTTACCAGTATATCAAAACTTTTAAAAAGCTCTTCAGTTCTTTTAGTTTGTGACCTGAGATTCTTTGAATTATGAGGTTCTAAACTACTTGTGAGACACAGGTGAGTGCAGTGACCCAGCTAGAGTAAGGATCTTACCTCTGACCTCAGAGTCTCTGGGGAGACTGATAACATCTGAAACCCATTCTGTGGATCACAGAGCAGCCGATGTGTTTCCTTTAAGAAGTTTTTACATTTTTATTTGAAGAGGTATATATAAGATTAAAACATAAGACAAGTTGTTTTTTAACCAAACACATTTTTCTGATAAAAATGGCTTATTTTTCTGCCTGTTTATTTGTCTAAATCTTAAAGAACAGCCATGAGTCCAGCAAATCAAACACTTTGGTCTGCCCTTAAGCCAAGCAATCGTGCTTCTGAGGTTTTTGGTTGACCTCTTCAATGAAAATTAAAAAGAAGCAGTTTCAAAGCCAGGCTTAAGAAATAAAAAAAATGTTTTTGTTAGAGAAATTAGAGCAAACATATCCGATGAACTCACTGTGCAATTTTTTCCACTTTTAAGCAGTTTGGATCAGAGATACAGTATGAACCTTCTGTGTCCTGGAAGCCAGTTTCTTGACTCCCGAATGCCAACAAAGTAAATTCTTTCATGCATACTGTAGCTGGTGGCACTCTGAGATGTCTCTCCTGCAGAAAGATGGGTCCAGGCGACTTTTTCAGAAAACCACCTTTGCTCTTCATCAAATGCTTTGGAGCATCTATGACATTTTGGGGTCCCAATGTGACCCACTTGGGGCCTTGGTAACAAAGTTTATCATAGAGGGAAAGCCTCTTTTCTCTGGGACTATTTTAATGCTTCAATGAAGTATTTGTATATGTTTTAAGATTCTAATCATATCTACTGTTTTCTACACGAAAAAACACAATGTAAGCTCCCCAAATGGTTGTGTATTTGTGTCCTGTGTCCAATTTCACACCCACTCAACTATTTCCTACAAAACAAGCTTTTTGTGCTTTTATGCCGATTGTCAAAATTGGAGAAAACTTAAAGAGAAAAAAAGTTGTTAGAAACATGTCTTTCAAAACTGAAATGAACCTCATTCCACCCAAGACGAGGAAGAGAAGATTTCTTTTTGCTTTCCTCAGATTGAGCACCAAGCAGAGGAAAATTCGGTATTTTTGTCTTCTGAATTTCTATCTTCTTTTACTGTAACAGACTTTCTGCAATTTCCTTTGTTCTCTGATTCCACTCACACTCTTCTGAGACTCCCTGCAGTAGTCTCTGCACACCTGCTGGTGAATGATTGGAAGATGCTCTCTCTCTTCATCACCCGCTTCACACACAAACCCCACCAAAGCTTTTCTCTGTAATGCTGAGATCATGCATCACCTGCATACCAACAAGACTGC
Organism: Neostethus bicornis; assembly: GCA_902685375.1. Classification (NCBI taxonomy): domain Eukaryota; kingdom Metazoa; phylum Chordata; class Actinopteri; order Atheriniformes; family Phallostethidae; genus Neostethus; species Neostethus bicornis. The sequence continues at coordinate 5,642,076 of LR738552.1, forward strand.
AGATCCCTTGTGGCACGTGTTCGGGGCTAGAAACCAGCAGGAGTCCAGGTACATCAGCACCCTATAGCTGTGATCTTCCTCAGCTTCTACTTTAGACAGAGAGCACTTAACAACTTACAAAAGGTTTTCCTAAAGATTCTAGTTTACATTCCACGGGCTTCAAAAAAAGAAAGTACACTGTTTTTCAGTCATCTCTTTGCTACAGATACTGTTCATTTCTTTTAGTTTTCCTGAGGTTTCCACATTTAGGCCGATCTAGACCATTCCACTGCTGCTGTAGAGTGAAAGCTCGCTGATTGGAGTGGCTTGTCTGAAAAGGACGACTTGACATTAAAGCCCTTGAGTTTATCATCACCAACACTCGAGCACCTGAGCTCGGACTCAGCTGGAAGACTGCAGCTTCAGTCGAAGTCACGCAACTTCCTTCTCCTTCTTGATTTTCAATTTCCTTTTCACCCTTTTTCTCTATGACTAGAGTTTATAAAAGTATTTGCAGAAACGTATCCAAACAAACACAAAAACAGACCTTAAGTTTGCAGGATACAGCAGCTTCATCCAGACAATGAATTCAGCCAGACAAGATTGCCAACTCATTTTCTCTAATTAGACTTAATTAGAGTAAATTTTATCTGAGCATAAGAATGGTACAAAGTATGTAACTGGAGGAAAATGCTTTAAATGAGCAAATCTTCACCAGTGAGGACACATTCTGCCTGTTCCTTTTGGGATATGATCTCCTCTACAACTCGGTTTCCATCGGGTTTTGAGGTTTTTTTTATCTTAAAATTGTTTTTTTAGTTGTTATAGACATCCCTCAAATGGGAAAAATTACTTTTGCTGCATTACACTGCAGCTTGCAGCCATGACAGAGCTAATGGTGGGAGTAACTGGAGGTTAGGTGTCTTCTCCAGGGATACTTAGGCATAGGCCCAGTGGGAATCAAACAGACTTCTCTCAGTCCAAGGACAGACATTCTACCACTGAGCTAACACCTTAATAATCAAGGCCATAGTTTTATCATCCATTCTGCATGATGTTATGATCTGTGAGTTTCTGACCTTCGAGCAGTATACAGTGTAAAGCTACTGTTGTTTCTTGATCAAAACAACCCTTTCAAAACATTAATCGTCCATTCAAACATCAGATGTAAATCAAACAGCAGAAAAGATAAACATTAAAACATAGAGAAACAATCATCTCACTTTTAACTTATATTCTGTCACGGTTCCCTCGCCCACCACCAGAAGGAACCCGGGGCTTTCCCTAATCTGCCTGATTTCTGACATCTGAAGGTCATTGTGCAGCTGCCTTTAAAAAGGCAGTCTGCCTTTCCTTCCGGATCGGGCCATTACCTTTGGATACATTTAAAACAATAAGTTCAAGACCTTCCACTGATCCATGTGTTTTTTTTTACAGTCATACTGTCTCCTTCATTAAATAAATCATGTTTCTTGTCCTGCAATCGGGTCCTTCTCCTTCCACCTGCATCCACGTCATGACATTTTCACAACTCAAACCAATCTTCAAATTCAAATTGTCCTGTGATAAGGTGAACCCATCTGCTACAAAAAAAAAAAAAAGAACCAAATATATACGTTGGCATTCTAAATTCAAGTATGTGTCTTGGCTAGTGGGAAAAAATTCAAGGTGGGATGTGGATGCATCAGAGGTCATGGCCTTCAAACGTGCGAATGTACCACTGACGTGAAAGTGCTTGCTGGAACTTGACATGCTACCATGATTATTTCATCAGTACACGCCTGACCTGCATGACTTCTGACAGTATTTTCAAGGCTGTGTGTGTGTGTGTTTGACTGACTTGTGTGCTCTCAATATGTCTCCCATTGAAAATGAATGAAGCATCACGCAGAGGAAGGAGAACAGCTGATCTAAAGGATTCACGATGGAATTGAGTATCTGAATCACAAATTGTGAAATGAAAACATGTTCAGATCGCATTACGACTCTCACAATAAACTTCATCTCAATGTTAATGAGGAAAAATCTGTTTTCATTTGGTTGTCTGAGTAGCTGTTCCCATGCTTACTGTGATCCTTAAGGAACAGATTTGCTCATTTTTGTGTGAATCTAAAAAAAACACATTAAACCACTAATAATCTGCTGTAAGTTCTAAATTATGCAACATACGTATAAGACAAAGACCAAACTAATTAGTAAAAAGGCTTTTTGCACCTTTTTCGGATTGTATCCATAAATCGATTTAATCATCTTCCTGAAAAGAAGGGAATAAAATAATCCTCTCATTTACTGTTGCTGATCTCACCTCTTCAATTTTTTTAAGTAAATCAGTTATTAGGCTCAGACGCTAATCAGAAACAGTGTTAATTAGCAGGTTTTACTTCCCCACAAAATTAAATGTACTTGTAATGAATTCACAACATCGCTTGGATTTTTTTCAGCACATCTGCTAATATCTAATAGTGGAAACAAGCCTTTTTTATTTTAGAAGGAAATTTAGTCGTTTATATTAAACGCCTGGTTTATTACCAGAATCCAAATACAGTAATTATGATTTGTGCATTTTAATTAAGCTAAACTACAAGCATGTATTAGTTTACATGAACTAATGCAGCTTAAATCATTTGTCCAAATTTGTGTTATGCAAGATGAAACAGACACAAACACTATTATATCATCAGCATAGATCAAGCTGCTTATTTTGTTTGGAACACAAATTTATTTTTCTTTAAAATGGAATAATTTCTGTTTATATTGAGCACTGTTAAATTCTTGCATAAAGCATCTGAAGAGGTTTCCGGGCTGTTCAAGAGATATATTCCCTAGTGGGTGGACTGAGAACACAGAAATGAAGCATTTGAAGCAGTGAGGAAACATTTGGAAAGAACACACAAATGCACACAAGACAAATGAGCCACTTCAATGAAAGGATGATTCGTTAAGATATATGAACGTTATTAATCACCAATGTGCTGTCGTGGATCCACTTCCAGGCATTAGAGATTATTTATAGTACTAATAATAATAATTTCAGCAACGCATGCAGTTGGAAATCACTTGGGTGGCCTCATTGGCTGACATTTTCATTTCAGCGACAGATCAGTGTGTGCCACTCACAGAGTTGCACAGTTGCTGTCTTTTGCACATACGTGACATCATTCTCATGATCCATTTTAGACATTTAGAGGAGTGATAGTGATGGAGATCAACTTGGTCTACGCCATAGATTTGTTATAGGCGTTACTTATGAAGTTTAGGTTGTGAAAATGGAGTTTTGGAATATGTTATCAATTTCAAATTTGCATGGCGTGAGCAAGGTGAATAAGTTGAGCAAAACCACAAGCTATGCTTATGTACAATTTCCTCATTGTTTGACAAATAAAGATATTCTTATTCTTGTACTTTGCACTTTGCCTTTGCCCAATTTCCGTTTAGATGAGTGAGTGCAAAACCAAGAAAAACAAGCTAAAAAAAAAAAAAAAACTCGAACTAGTCAGTTGTATCATTTACTGAAAGTCTTTGTCAGCTTGACTCTTGAATTTGGTTCTTTGACAACTGAGGAATAACTGTTTTTTTTTTTACTCCAAAGACATCAAGCAGAAGTATAAAAATTGAAAAGGATGTTACTTAAACCCAAATGTGAAAAAAGTAATTATATTTCTAACAGGAAACAGAACTTCTTAGGAAACCAGCACCATCCTCACTCTGTTTGCTTTCTTTCAGAAAATGAGCATAAAATGAGTAAAACAACTGTTCCATCCCATATTGCAGAAAATGAGCATCAATCCAGGCAACATGTAACAGAACCAGTCAGCCTCATCGACTCTTTTAGTTTTACTTGTTGTACTTCAAGTTGGACATCGGCCATAATAATGGGTTATCATTGTTTAAGAGCTGGAATGAAGAACTGTGAGAAGTTAAAATTAAAATGGCAACATTCAGTAGATGTCTCTATCAGTCCGTAACAGACAGCCATAAAAGTCCCAGTACAACTCAAAGAAAGCCATCCAGAATCCTCAAAACTAAGACTATCGAACCAGCAGCTGAGATATTAGGGTTTACTGAAAAAGAATAGAGGCAAACAAGAAAAAAAAAGCCCTTGTGGCTTTTTGGTGCACAGCTCATACTTAATTGTATCTAAATGATTTGAATAAAATTGTTGAAACTGTTCACAATCTGCATAATTTGTTGAACACAGAAGCAGTGTGATGGAATGAGGCAGCATTATTTAATGTGACGGCGGTTCATTGCTGATGTGACTGAAGATAAAAATAAAACAAAATAGGAGAGTGAACTTTCAAGTGCACATCAGTGTAATCTCCTGCTTGCATTCAACCACACGCAGTGAGGCTGATTAGACCTAGATCTGCAGATGGGTAACTGTGGTAGTCACTTTGTGGTTTGCCATGGCTGAAAATTAAACTGAGATGTTTCCTCTTCTTCTTCTCCTTCGGCATTTCCCTTCAGAGGTCGCCACAGTAAGTCAGTTTCTTCCATCTAATCCTATCTGCTACATCTTCTTCGGTCACACCAACTAGCTTCATGTCTTCCTTCACTGTATCCATGAACCTCCTCTTTGGTCTTCCTCTAGTCCTCTTTCCTGGTGGTTCCAAATCCAGCATCCTTCTTCCGATGTACTCTCTCTCTCTCCTCTGCACATGTCCAAAACAACTCAGTCGGACCTCTCTGACTTTATCTCCAAAACCTCTAACATGTGTTGTTCCTCTGATCCTGTTGACCCTGGTCACTCCCAGAGAGATCCTCAGCATCTTCATCTCTGCTACCTCCATCTCTGTTTTCTGTCTTTTTCTCAGTGCCACTGTTTCTAGACCAAACAGCATGGCCGGTCTCACCACGGTTTTGTACACTTTCCCTTTCATTTTAGCTGAAACTTTTCTATCACACATCACACCTGATACTTTCCTCCACCCGTTCCAGCCTGCCTGCGCACACTTCTTCACCTCTTTTCCACACTTTCCATTGCTCTGAACTGTTGATCCCAAGCACTTAAAATCTTCTACCTTCTTTATCTCTTTTCCCTGTAATCTCACTTTTCCGTTTAGATCCCTCTCATTCACACACATGTACTCTGTTTTGAGATATATTCAAAGAGGGAGTATAATGCAAAATTAACTTTTGGAGGATCTTCTTTGTTTGAAAGTTATTCTCATATCAAAACATACCTGAAGTCGTTGTCTAATTAATTCATTCATGTATGTTAGAGAAGTTTGAGCATACACACCAAAACTGTGAAGTTGGACTGTTCCATTGTCTTCCGCCTATCCGGGACCGGTTCACGGGGGCAACAGTCTCAGACGGGAAACCCAGCCTTCTCTTGCACCCGGCTGCTCACCCAGAAGGATCCCGAGGTGTTCCCTGTCCAGCTGTGAGACATTGTCTCTCCAACAGGTTCAGTGCCTGCTTTTGGGTCTCATCCAGGTGGGACTTGCCCGACACACCTCATCAGCAAGGCGTTCAGGTAGCAGCCAAACCAGATGCCTGAACCACCCAATCTGGCTTGTCTCAACCTGGAGGAGGAACAGCTCTAGTCAGAGCGCTTCCTGGACGGCAGAGGGAAGTTGGTCTGCTCTTAGTTTTTAAGCGTGGATTTTGATTTACTGCACTTAAAAGTTTTATTTCTGTTCACACGCTCCCTCTGGCTGGTTATCAGAGGAAAATGTAATTGTGCAAATGCATGAAAGTGGAGATGTGTGAGGTACAAGCTAAAGTTCTTAAAACTTTCTCAGTCATTGTATTAAGAGGGTAAATCCTCATTTACCTTTTCCATTTTGCAGAAAAGTTGAATATGGGTTGGCTTTTTTCTGAAGTATGTTGGTATTTCAGTCTTTATTACAAGTTTTTCTTGGCACTGTTTATCTTCTCGCATATCAAAAGCTCTCTAAGCTGTCTGAGTTGGTGCCAAACACAGGATAGATGCCTAAAGTGGCATCCCGCTGATTTCTGTCCCCTCCGGGCCTCGCCAGTATTTGATATGCTACATCACACATCTCACACTCGACTGTGTACTCACCGACCAAGCTTTGGGACTAAATTGTCCTCTCTGAGCTCTGAAAAGGCCTTCCTTAGGGCTAGTAAACAAGTTCTGCTTGTTAGTGTAGTTGTTGTGGGCTTTCTGTCAGGGATTTGGGGAGCAGAAACTTGATCCCAGGCTCTCATCCCACAGGCAAGTTTCTTTAGAAGGTGCACAACGAAGCTTCATTGTACTTTAATTTATCCAGTATTCATAGAAAAAAAGTTTATCATTCAAACTTTCGCAGAAGGAATATCTATTGTGCACTTTCTGTATCACACCAAAGTACTCCCTCAGGACCAGAGGGAATGCACGTAGTTAGTTAAGAGAAGCACTGAAAAATAGCACCCATGCTTTCAAGAAAGGAAAAATGTTTTCCAACGTCCTAATTTAGGTTGCCATAAATAGTGGATTTTTTTCTCACAGCAACTATAAATTACTATGTAGAAATGTTCCTCTATTATTTTATGTGTAATGTAGGTTAAAATGATACAACACGTATAACAATTTATATAATTAACAAAAATAAATGGAGAGCAATGATGTTTAGCGCTGAGTGTTGCATAACCTTCATGTTTATTCAATAATTTGCCTATTTGCATTTTAATTTTTAGTGTGGATAAAATAAATGTGAGAGTGATTAAGAAGGGATTTTCTATACACGACTTGCTGTCTGTGATAAAACTTCCAGCATGTCTGCATTTTTCACCCGTGAAGCAAACCAGTGTATTTGCATTCTGTAATTACCTCTTTCAATAGCACCGCTTCCATTAGGTGACAGAATCCGCTGTTCATGCACCAGACTTATATTACCTCAGCTTGCAGGAGGGATTAAAATGAAACGATGCATGCTTGTGTACTAATAATTTTTTTCTCATTTTTGCTCGACGTTATTAGTCTCTCAGTTTACACGTGCTCATAGTTCATGGCCAATGCTTAAAATAAAAGGCCATTGTGAAAAAAGAAATCTCATTTTATTAATGAAACGCTTTATATAAATTAATGAAGTTACCACTTATTGTTAAAAATTCAATTTTATTTGTATAGCCTGAAATCACGGAATTTCTGTCTCAATGAGCTTCACATTGCAGATTCAGAAAGACAAAAAACAAGAAAAAGAGGAATGTATTAACACAAATACACATCAATAAATCCTGTCCTCAGAGCACATGCACGACACAACAAAAATTTTGTTGAAGGCCAGAAATACGCATCAAGTTAGCGTAGCTAGCACTTAGTTTTTATATTCCTATTGTGGTACAATTACCTAAAATTGCCCCATCCTGTTGAGTAGAGGGACCAAGCTTGAGCAGAGTAGAAAGTGCATTAAACACATCCTGCTTACCTTAGAAAGTGGGTGTGAGAAAAACAAAATCCATGGCCAAGAACAATCTGACATTTGAATAGCTTGTGAATACTGAACGGCTCATTTGTAATATATTTATTATATATATTTATTATATTTCATAATCAAGAGAACAATTCATTATTAGTCCCAAATTGGGGAAATTGCAATTAGGATCACATGTGTTCTGAAAGGATCTATACTTTGATGAATTTGTGAAGATATTTCCTTCCTCACCATCAATTACAGTCATCGGGATTTGTGGGGTTTTTTGTTTCAAATTACAGTTTTACACTTCCTGAAGCTGTGATCGTAATTGTCAACAACCACAGAGATAATGATGTCTTTAACAAATACACACAACAACATGTCTCATTTTGTTCTCAATGCTGAATACCTGCAGCTCACAAAGATGTCAAAATTAACTGCTTCAAATCGGGTTTTTTTTTTCCATTGACAGGAGCATCTCTATTCTTTTTTGTTTATTTTTTGTTCAAAACCTCCACTTGACCATTTTAATCCAAGCAGGTTATCGGCGCAATTAATCTTTAAAAGCGTAGTGTGAAAATGTGGTAAAATGAGGTTGTGCGACTTCATGGCCTTCTGTAATCTGTGAGATAAAACAGTAAAGCCCTGCAGTGAGTGGGGGGAAGTTCTCCAGATGGAAAAATGTGAAGAGACCAAAGGACAATGCCTGAGGAGGCAAGAAAAATGAATTCAGTCCATTTCACAAGATGCTGTTTATTGGCAATTATAGTCAAGTACTTGACTGTTTCCACTGTGGAAGTGAGAGTAGCACCTCTTCACTTCTCTTCAGCGTCACATCGTCCACTCATGATTTCCATGCTGACTCACCTCTAACTACCAGTCGAGGTGAAAATACTGTTTGTTTACAAGACATTACAAATCTTGATTCATTAGACGTTGAGTGTAACCCTCAAATAAATGGTTTGGTCACGGTAGCTTAGTTGTTTCACGCTTACAATTCAGCAAAATGCAAAAATTTCCAAAGGAGGTTCATGGATACAGTGAAGGAAGACATGAAGATAGTTGGTGTGACCAAAGAGGATTCAGCAGATAGGGTTAGATGGAAGAAACTGACTTGCTGTGGCGACCCCTGAAGGGAAATGCCGAAAGGAGAAGAAGATCATATGGGAACTGAATTAATATTTAGGACTACTTGTTAAAGACTGGCTCTGGGTTGGGGACAAAAATGAGGGAAACAGAGACAAAGTATGTGCCAAATCAAATTAAGTTTATCATAAAATTGAGACACAATCATCACAAATACAAATTCAACAATGAAGAAACTGAAAACCCAAATGCATGACTGACCAGCAGATGAAAAAACAGAGAGAGAAAACAATTGCAAACAGTGCAGGCATCTCCTTCAAAATGAGCCAAGCTGGCTCCACTCAGATGGCCCTCTCCCGGCCTGCAGGAGGCACCGCCCGGCTGAGCAATGACCAGAGCAATGGTTGATTTGTATTTTTGAAACTGCAGGGGATTTTAGTTCCCTATTAACAATTATTGTGGAGGAGGATATGAATAGAGGAAGAGATAAATTATTAGTTGGCCATAATACACCAACATTGGTGTTTTGTGGCTTTTTACACAGTGCAGTGCAGTGCTCCGCCCTTGCCAGGCAAGGGAGGGCCCGTGACATACCAGCATGACAGACATAATTATTTACTGAACAAAGTTTGTTTTGTTTTGTTTTTTTTTTTTCAAAAAAATAACACCAATGTAATCGCATAGAATTTATAGGATTGTCAGAGCAAAAATATTATGATTTAATGTTTGTATTGCATAAAATTATTAAAATATCACTTCCTATGGTTTTGATTTCTCATATTTACTATATGTGAACTTGTTACTACCTGTAATCTATTTAAAAACCACAGCTTGTTTTGCGTTTATTCATTCAAATGCAAATGAGATACTTCTCACCTTAACCGTGCTCCTGTCTTTCTAACTTCCGCGACCATAGACAAAACCACACTAAACTTTGCAACTTTGTAAATGATTCTCTGGTCAGTTGATTTGTTGTCTGTATTTTAAAGTTAGTGGGGTCACTATGAGACAATAATATGTTTTATGTCTAAAACAGCATGACAGTTATTAATAATTTATGAAGTCTCAATTAGACTTCATAGCTAGATGAAAACCAAGGTTATCAAACTTTTTTTTAAATTTCTTAATACCGTCATCTAAATATTCAAAGTGGGGGGTTTACTCAAACGTTTAGATGTTTTTCCCTCATCACAAAACCTACCTGATGTGATCTTCTACATCAATCATGCATGTTTGAAAAATTTGCAATCTCTCCAGTTTAGTATTCACATAATAGTCAAACACCAGTTTGCTTTTGGCCATGGATTTTGTTCTCTGCCATGTCTACATTCTATCTTAATTAGGAACTGGTTGAGAGCACATGCTGTGCTCATGCTTGGACAGTGTATCCCTAGCTGTTTTTAGAATTTTTATATTTTCAAACATGTTGGCCAATTTTTTTTTCGCCAGTCATGCATAACAGCACGATTATTCTTGACCAAATTCCTCAATTGCAGCATGCTAATGTTTCATGAAACCCCCTCCCAAAAAGTATCATGTTTCTCTTTTGAAAGTCTAGATGATGTCTGATTTACAAACCTTAAAAATTTTGAGTCCATTTTGACTGAAACAAATATTTCAGCAGTCTGAAATCCTTCTATGAGCTATAAGTTCTCACTGCACTGTAAAGACAGCTTTTCCTGCTTCAGCCCATGGTTGCATGATGTGTAATTATTCTCTTAAACTGAAGCAGCCTCGTCCAAGGCTTGTGCTGACATTGCAAATTATAATCAGAGGTTGAAATTGAGGACAAAATCGGATTTTCTTCCTGCACAATTAAATAGTCATTGCTATTTTGTAGAGAAAAGTGTGACCATCAGCTATTTGCCTTATTTTTAGCTTCTCTTTTCAAACCTGTCTTTATTTGGAAAGTCTGTTAGGTACACCTATGCATATTTTATGACTGCTTTTTTCCATGGAAACTAACAAAAGCTCATCCCCAGCAGCTTGGAGTGTGCAATGGACACCCAGAAAAGGTTTACAGTTCACTATGAGGGCAACAGAGACGGTGGGTATCATTTTCACTAAAGGGTTACAACTCTAAAAACTACATCCATTGGAAAGTCCAAATTTAGAAAGTATATATACACACTGGGACACACTGTTGTCACATTTTATTAGGTTAAAGTGACAAAATATTTGCCTTTTGGGTTAAGTAACTATATTAAATTGTTCAATGTAATTAAAAAGATGAGTTGTGAACATGTCTGGCCCTGACAAGAAGCAGTAAGAAAATGAGTAACGGAAATAAAGTCCAGTGAGGCCACAGTATGCTCTGGAGCTGTAATACACCAGCTCTGGGCCTAATGCCACTGTCCTAATTTGGATCACTTCCAAGAACCAACACGTCCCCAATGAGGCAGCTGTTGGGAGAAGCTAGCACACCCACACACTTCTGCTCAGAGACCGTCTCCATGTCAGCTGGCTGCAATGCAGCATTTAGTGAGCTGTTTTACCTTTAGCTCACACTTTTTTTGCAGTACTGAAAAGCATCAGATGTTTCAAACTTGCTTTACTTGTTCCTTTGGGATCCAAGATGGTCTCCTTCTGTTTGATCACTATTATTGTCTAAAGAATATGGGCCATAAATGTCTGATATAATATGTTAAACCATTCTGTCTAAAGGGCTCGGCATTGAAAAAGTTTAGATTTATCAGTATATGGGAAGAGTTTTTCACGCCTACGCTTCAACATCTCAAACATTTTGTTTGCACCAGTATGCAGTGGATATCATGAATCTTTAATGCTTCTAATGTGTTCTTTGGATTCTTCTTTTTGTTATAGCATTCATTAGCCTTTCTCTGAACGGGTATCACTCGCCCATCGTCTATTATTTACCAGACTGATGTTCATCTGACAGCGTCCCCCAGACAAGCAGAGCGCAACGAATGTGGCAATAGGGAACTGTCAGGCACTGTGTTGCTATAAATGTGCATTTGTTCATGTCCAACTCTACCAAGAGAATTAACCCTTTAATAGTGGAAACCTTTTAAAAGACCATTTCCTACTTGCGTAAGTATGGTTGCAAATCAGTAAAATTGACAAACAGTGGGTCCTCCATGCATTAGACATGCTAGCAATTAGGGAGTAAAATAGATATGTGCAAATTAGTGAAAGAACAGAGACGACTAATGTTTTTCAGGTCAAAATGTGCAAACAGAGTGTTTTTGTTGCGATAAAACTAGGTTGAAAGTAAATGAAAACTTGGCTGGTAAGTCATAGGACTAGAAAATAGAAAACCCCACTGTTTGCATAAAAACAAGAAGGTCCTTGAACCAGATTCCTGCTTCTGACAGTAGCCCCGTCCACACGTAGCTGGGTATTTTTGAAAACGCATATCTGCTATCTTCCATTTTAGAAAAACGCTCGCGTCCACATGTAACTGTTTTCAAAATATCTGCGTACCCAGGGAGCCGTATAAATACGCTTCAGAGTGCGGTTCTGAGCATGCCAAACCAGTAGTCGGCAGTATTGATGTAAACGTAAGTTCTGAGCTATCCAATCAGAGCACCTCTGTCATCATTTCCGCAAAACCTGAAACATGGCTCCAGGCATCTCTTTTAGAGATTCCGCAATTCCACAAGGAGGTGGAATTGCTTTTAAAAGTCGTCATCGACTATAAAGTTGATAAAACACAAGAAAATTTAGATTGGGTCCATGCTGCCCAAAATAAAATCAAGTAGAAGTCTCCAAATAATTAGATTTATTGAGACCGGGTGGTCTTTTCTTACAAAATATGAGGAGTACCAAATATAGCACCAAGATATTATGTTGTTTGTGTAGTTTTTCTATTTTTTTTTTAACGCAACTTTTCATTTGGTGGTGACTCCAAACATCTAAATATATGCTCTCATGCACAAAGGTTATCCATTCAAAACATTGTTTTCTCAAATTCCTGCTGGATGACTTCTGTGGAGATTGCTAAATCACTCAACTGTTGCTTTCTCATGTGTCCACCTGACTGGACACAATAACAGCTCCACCACTCAGCGGCCAACTCAAGCAGACTTTAACTCAACGCAAGAAAACAGAAACATGTTTTTATTTTCTACAGTACAAGAAAAATAAAACCTATTCTCATTTATTGCAGTTGGACCATGTACTTCACAACCGAACGTTTTGCAATGGTCCATCTGCATCAATCGGCCACTTAATTACTATTTCTAGGTAACAAAACCAATTTACCATCCTGAGTTTGTACAAAAAGAAAATAGCAAACACAGATGAGAGCGGTCTGAGCTTCCCATCTGACGCTTTTGGCACCATAACCTGGCCCCGGATAAACGGAAGACGATGGAACAGATGAAAAACTCTTCAATAAATAAAAAATGTAAAATTTCTCCTATTGTACAAACAGCTGCGACATATATTCTTATAATCTTTAATGTTACATACAAATATGATATTTCAATCAAAATTCTGGAATATTTGTCATTAAAATCCATCTTTTCTCTGCTAACTAACGCGAAAAGTTTAGCTTGTTCAGTCACATTCCTGCATGAGCTTAAATGTCCCATGCTGCTCGGATTTCTTTACTTTGTTCATATTTTGTTTTTAAAATCCATCTAAAAAATAACCTTTACAGTTAATCAGCCATGAAATCAATTTGTTTTTCTCCTTTTGCTTTTTAGTCGGTAAAAAAAGGTTGTACAGCAACAAAACAATGTTTTCATTCACGTAGCCCTCCGCCAATACTGTGTTTGCTAGAAAATTAGCGTAATGCCTGACTAACCAATCAGTACATCTAAAAACGGTCATGTATCCATAGTATTCTGAAAGGCCTGGGCTTACCCAAGGGAGACAAGTTCGTAATCTGATTGGTTAATTTGTTTTAATAATAATTAATAATTATTCTGTTACACCAGAGTCAGAATATAAATCAGTTTTTGGAGAATAACCATAAACAGTTTGCCTTGCAGAGAAAACGATATCATAATAGAAGCTTACTTTTGCTTTTTGTGAAGATGGATTTCTGATCTGCTCTGTATATATCTATTAATTCATCATAAAGAAAGCGTGCTAATTAATTTCAGAGGGAGCATTCTGCAAACTCTCTCAATTAATGAGCTGCATTACGACTTCATCTTTGGTGTCAGGTGGCTGCTCACAACTCAATGTGAGAAACAGATTAAAGGAAAACAATTACAGATCTCCTATTTTCTACACTGAGGGATGTCCTTAGCCAAGTCGTCGCTACAAGGAGCTGATTATAACAAGCAGACTCCAGGTGAACTTTGTTATGTCATTTGTGTAGCAAATGAGAATTTTTTAAATAAAAAGATTATCTGATTTATTTGTGAGAGGCAACACAGTGGGTGAGACAGTCATTACTGTCAGCCTTATTTGTGGCTTTAAATTTTCCAAGCAAATATAAACTAGTCCATCAGTAAAATTAAGATGAAAAAATGATAAGAGATAAAATGAGCAACACCCACTTTTATCACAATGAAGCCATTAGAAAACATCTTGATTGATAGACGATAATTAACGTTCCTATTTTAGTTTCTGTGTGACAGATATGTAGAGTTTGACCAAATAGGAGAAGACGCAGAGGATTCATTCATGCGGGTGTACCTCCAAAATTGCCAGGCCACTTATATAAATGTCAAAACGCAAATAGTTGGACAATTTGTGTGAGATAACAGTGACAAAAAAAAAGGTTCATCTCAAACCACTGTGTCATTTACTAAAATGCATAGTTCAATTCAATTCAATTTTATTTGTATAGCCCAAAATCACAGAATGTCCGTCTCAATGGGCTTCACAAGAAAAAGAGGAATGTATAAACACAAATACACAACAAGAAAAATAACTAACAAATACTAACTAAACAAGACTAGCACATTTATGCACTTAGACTCTCCTTCGCGGTGAGGAAAAACTCCTAAAAAACCCATCAGTGGGGAAAAAATAAGAAACCTCATGGGGATCCACATGAAAGAGAAATCCCTCCCCCGGGACGAGCAACCAATGTGTCACAGATTATTGTTTAAATATTAGCTTATTCTACTCTACAGCTAAATATCTAAAGAAGTTAATAGATGTTCTTCATCCTGATGGAAACACGGGAGACTCCTCAGCCCAGCGATGCCCAGGGCAGGGATGAGTAGATGGATTTCATCCTGATGGAGCGGGGATGAAGAAGCGCGGAGGTCTCCTCGGTGTGGCCATGCCCAGGACAGGAACGCAGGGTCCTGGATGGGGCTCTCTCCCAGAGAGGAGGGAGAGAGGTGGACAACATGTGAATTGTATTGTAGCAACTAGCAGTGTAATTCTAAATAAACAGACAATTGAGAACAATGAATGAGATAGAAAGCCAGGGGTTTAGGGTAGAGGGTTAGACTAGGGGGTACGGGGAAAGAGCCAAGGCAGTCTGGCAGAGAATAGTAAATAGAATTAGAGGACAGAACCCCAATGTACCATACTTTCCCCAGCTTTTACTATCTAGCAGCCAACTAGTAATTATATCAGCTAATTGAATCTGTTTCTATCTAGCCTATTGATAAGCTTGTTCAAACAGGAATGCTTTAAGCCTCCCTTTAAATGTAGGAACACTGTCTGCCTCTCTCACTTGAGCTGGGAGCTTATTCCATAGTGAGTTGTATGCATGTGTTGTGATGTGGGATGTGGAAGGAGAAGGGCCCAAATGTGAGACAACAAAACAGGATTTATTAACCAAAAGGTCCAGGAAGGCCAAGGGTACAGAATTAACACAACAAAAAGTCTTTGGATCAAAGGCTAATCACCCAGGTGTTTGGGATCCGGCTGGAATCCAGGAGAGGGAGGAAGGTCCAGTGCTCCCTCTGGTGGCAGATGAGGGGATCATGACAGGATGTGTATGAACATCCAAATCCCCACCCTTAAAAAACAACAGAAACGGCCACTACAGAGAGAATTTTCTTTCAATGAACTTTCAATGCTGAAATAATGGCTGCAGCATGATTGTTTGGAAAGTATGTTTTACGGGTTATGAATTATTTCTAAAGTAGCATGTAACATAAGTTGCTCCCTATCTAGGATCCTTGACACCCTGCAAGGTGTCCGAATTCCAACTTTTATATAACTCAGGACAACATTGGACTTTCTCTGTTCATATGATATGCTGACTTGACAGTCCCCAAAAAAGCCTCATCCCTCTACAGAACCCTGATGTGTGATGATCCATCTGTTGGATGAAATTATGAAGATGAGCCAGTGTTGCAGATCTAGTAGGAAGAGCAAAATCCCAGACTTGGCTTAAATAGCATTTCAGTTGATGTCAGAGTTATTTTTTATCTCTGCCACTGTAACACATTGCAAAAAAAGTCATGGCAGTCTGCTGTAAACTGATAGCAGCCTGTCTTTTTCAAGTAAAACAGGCATGACATCCCCCTACAGTATCAATGGAAACGATTCAACACAATCTTGGGTTATGATCGTCCACTCTGTCTTTGATTGCTCTTTGTAAACCCGTGGCAAGTTGGATCAAATCAGAAGAAACATCTACAAGTAGTAATCTGTCAGGGGTTACTATCATTCCTCACTGAAATGATCAAAACTGGAACACAAGAAGGAGGCCCATTTCTAGATAATGTATGTATGTACGGTGTACAGTGGTGGTCAAAAGTTTACATACACTTGTAAAGAACATAATGTCATGGCTGTCTTGAGTTTCCAGTTATTTCAACAACTCTGATTTTTCTCTGATATAGTGATTGGAACAGATCCTTCTTTGTCACAAAAAACATTCATGAAGTTTGATTCTTTTATGACTTTATTATGGGTAAACTGAAAATGTGACAAAATCAGCTGGGTCAAAAATATACATACAGCAATGCTAATATTTGGTTACATGTCCTTTGGCCATTTTTACTTCAATTAGGCGCTTTTGGTAGCCATCCACAAGCTTCTGGCAAGTTTCTGGTTGAATCTTTGACCACTCCTCTTGACAGAATTGGTGCAGTTCAGTTAAATTTGTTGGCTTTCTGACATGGACTTGTTTCTTCAGCATTATCCACATGTTCTCAATGGGATTTAAGTCAGGACTTTGGGAAGGCCATTCTTAAACCTTAATTCTAGCCTGATTTAGCCATTGCATTACCACTTTTGATGTGTGTTTGGGGTCATTGTCCTGTTGGAACATCCAACTGCGCCCAAGACCCAACCTTCGGGCTGATGACTTCAGGTTTTCTTGAAGAATTTGAAGGTAATCCTCCTTCTTCATTGTCCCATTGACTCTCTGTAAAGCACCAGTTCCATTGGCAGCAAAACAGGCCCACAGCATAATACTACCACCACCGTGCTTGATGGTAGGCATGGTGTTCTTGGGGTTAAAGGCCTCACCTTTTCTCCTCCAAACATATTGCTGGGCATTGTGGCCAAACAGCTCAATTTTTGTTTCATCTGACCACAGAACTTTGTCCATGTGATCAGCAGCAAACTTTAGTCGAGCCTTAAGGTGCCGCTTTTGGAGCAAGGGCTTCCTTCTTGCACGGCAACCTCTCAGTCCATGGCGATGCAAAAAACGCTTGACTGTGGACACTGACACCTGTGTTCCAGCAGCTTCTAATTCTTGGCAGATCTGCTTTTTGGTGCTCCTGGGTTGACTCTTCACCCTCCTGACCAGTTTTCTCTCAGCAGCAGGTGACAGCTTGCGTTTTCTTCCTGATCGTGGCAGTGACAAAACACTGCCATGCACTTTATACTTACAAACAATTGTTTGCACTGTTGCTCTTGGAACCTGCAGCTGCTTTGAAATGGCTCCAAGTGACTTTCCTGACTCGTTCAAGTCAATGATTCTCTTTTTCAAATCTGTGCTGAGCTCCTTTGACTTTCCCATTGTAGCGTTTGTGGGTGTTTTTATCCAATGAGCCCTTTTTAAATGGCCTCAGAGAAGTCACCAGCTGTAGTCACTCATAATCACTCACAAGAAGTTAAGAGGTCATGCTATGAAGTTCATGTCATTGACACAACTTTCTAAGTCTCCAAAATTGCTCATTCATGTTGCTGTATGTATATTTTTGACCCAGCTGATTTCGTCACATTTTCAGTTTACCCATAATAAAGTCATAAAAGAATCAAACTTCATGAATGTTTTTTGTGACAAAGAAGGATCTGTTCCAATCACTATATCAGAGAAAAATCAGAGTTGTTGAAATAACTGGAAACTCAAGACAGCCATGACATTATGTTCTTTACAAGTGTATGTAAACTTTTGACCACCACTGTATATGTATGTCCAGGGAAAAGATGAATATTATAGTTTATGTTTTAGTGCAAGCAAAAGTAAAAATGTATCTGAAAAAGGTCCAGAATAAAACCATTCTAATACATTGTGAGTCAGAACCTCATCCATATTGTTGTGTTTTTGCTGCCTTGTCTATCAAAATCACAAGAAATGATTGCTAAAAATAACTTACGTATCTCCTGGATGGATGTATAACTTTGTTTATGCATTTAAAACAATTGCTTCATTAAATTCTATATAATACTAGACTTTTACTAAATTCTCATACAGCAAGATTTTGAAGGTGTACGGCCAGAATGATGCACTTATTCAGATTTAGCAAAACATACATGGAGTTGTGTAATTATTATATTATAAAAAGATATGCACCAAAATCTAATACTTGTACTGGAATGATGATAAAAATGTAAGGTATGACCCGGATAGCCATTGCCATAACATTTAATAGACTTGCCACAACATATGAAAGCAGAAATGCATATACAGTATACGTAAGTATACACATGCAGTATGTAAGTAGTTAACTGTCAGGGCGATAGAAGTGTATTCCAGAGGAAGTGCACCCGGCAAGAGCAAATGGTGTGACAAGAAGTGACTTATAGACAATAAAACCTGCACAAAATAATAAAACATAGTGTACTCAATACAAAACAATTCATTTTAGTGTCAAGTATTTTAATTATTAAGTATTCAGTACTTAGTTCTGCAAGTGGCGATGGAGAGACGTGCTAATTTTACCCAATAATAAGTGATTACAGCAAAAAACTTGATGTTATTTTATATTATTTGATGAATTCAAATTATTGCACAACATGCATCTTTTTTCGCACTGAGCCGCCATGAAAGCGAGTTGGATTGTAACTTGCTGCCAAAAAGTGATCTGTCTAATCGTTAACACCATTCAGCATTTATCACCATTCATACGTTAATACACTATTTATTTGCCATTTTACATACTTTTAATATCGACAAACAAGGTTGTGATTGAGCATGGACCTGAATATATTTAGGTGTGTTCATTACAGTTATGCTTGTGATCGAATGCTGCATCAATCAAGATCACATGTTGTAAAACAAAAAGGGACAGGTACAACGGTCACAGTGAGTTGATACATGGGACACAACAGAGCATACACAAGTACGGTACAAACTCTTGACACTTTAAATATTCAAGACGATGCACGTTTACTGCTACTATTATGTTTGTCCTCATTGCATATTTTTTAATTCAGCAAGTAGTTGAAGTTGTGCATCTTAAAATAATATCAAAGTTGTGTTAAAGGTTGAAACTTTAGAATTATTGCACTTAAAAGGTTGACGACTAAAAAGTGATGGTTTTTTTCTATTGTTTTTGTTTGTTTGTTTGTTTTTATCTAAATATCACTTTTTTTCATGCCATTGGAACTAATATGTTAATCATGGCCTTTTTTTTTTAAGTTTCTTACAGCCTTTCTCTCAGCCACTTCTTTAGATACAAACATATTTTTGGCAGGTGGAAAAACCCTGAACCCAACTCCGGACCCACTGGAGAGACTGTCTCACAGCTGGCTGGGAAATGACTCGGGATCCTTCTGGGTGAGCTGGAGGATGCAAGTGGGGTGAGAGAAGCCTGGGCTTCCCGCTTAAGGCTTACCCGGCACCGGATAAGTGGAATACGACGGAACGAACAGAAATATATCAACCTATTTAACTTGGAAAGATGCACACTTCTGAAAAGTGACTCTTATGCACAAAAATTATACATTAATAAAACAAGCATGTGTTTAAATTAGCTTGCTTATTTATAACATTTACAGTAAGAAGTGGGCTTAATTAAAAATTCTTTCAGACTAATAACCTTCAGAGGTTAAAAAAAATGTCAATAAATAATGTCTAATTGTCTGATTCCAAAATATAAAATTTTTAGTTTTTTTGGTATTATGACAGAAGTATTTTGCGGGGTTTTTTAGGCAGAGACCCAATTCTGTTTTGAAGGTCAACCTGAACACCCACTTTGTCTCGTTTATCTCTCATTGTGGTTAAGTGTTTTGTGTAGTGGGTGTAAAAATAAAAAGGTCTATAGAAGCAGTAATAATAGCCTTTTATGGAACTGTCTGTACAATAATAAGCATGTCTGATGGGAGGATATTTGCACAACGGAGAAGACTACCACCGATTTTCAACTTTAACGTCTTTGATGTTTTTGTGATTTAGTAGAGTCTAAATGCACATTGACACTTTTAGAATGTAAAAAACAGGTTCTTTTAAAAACCTCATTGTTGTTTTTATGTAACTTTGCATGGAGACAAAAGGAAAGAAAACTGTCAACTGTATGTTCGTGTTTGCTTTGAATTCAGTTCAATGTGTCTGCATTTGTTGTGCCAACTCACAAATAGTCAAAGCGAAAAATAAGAAAAATATTGCTTTGTTTAGATTCATAAAAGCCCATTCATAAAATAATAACAGCTACATGAAAGAACATCTATGGAAACAACAAAATCTGGGTTTTTATTCAGTCGGAATTGTGGGACATCAGGCAATACAGTAGTGGGGGAAAAAAAGACTTTCAAAGAGGATTTTTAAAAATTATTTCAGCTGAAACTGATCAATGAGGTCTGGTTGAGAGTGGGAGTAGATAGAGAATAAAGTCCACCTGAGATGGACCTAATGACAAAAAATTATGTTGCAGTTTCTTAAAATGAAAAATAAGGACAGAGATATGCAACATTCATGCTATTCATAGCTGCCAGATTGATCACAATTAAACATTTTAAAGGTTTATTTGAGATCATCTCAAACAGACTCAGACTTGTTGCCAGGATATGGATCAAATTGTTCAGTGTGGTATCTCCTTTTCGTTTGTTGGAGCAGGGTGTGCACTTTTTTCAGTCAAAGAGACAATATGCGTCCTCGACAGTCTGCTGATGAAGGCATAATAAAGGATGTGAGTGTGCCAACCCAGCACAAATATCCATTCATGAACAGTTAAAAAAAACTTTTAGGATTATTTTAATCCACAAGCTTAATTTTCTTTCCAAGAACCTCCTGCTTAGTGTTTTGCATTAAGGAACAAGAAGAATTATTTCAACTTCACTTCCCCCCCATTCAGGACATTGGGTGAAAATGCTGTCTGTGTTTCCTTCTGGTCCAAAGTTACGAAGCAGCTGAAGCAGAAAAAGATTCTACAACAGCTGGTTTCCCGAGAGTCATCACACTTTAGATCTTTCCATAACCCACCAGCATATGCACAAGCCCTCAAGCTGAACTGTTCTCAAGCCTACCCTTTTCCTGACCCCCACATTCCCAGCACTTTTCTAATATTTATATATCTGCACATTTTCACTCTTTATTATTTACATCAAAATCTTGTAGCGATCAATGAACAAATCAAAGTTAAACTCAACTCGACACCAACAAATCAGTAAAGACAAAAAGACACCAACAGTAAAAAATAAATCACAGAGGAATGGATCAACACTGCAAGCCATGATTTATTTGGCCTCAATGTGACAAAGGAATTGGAAATACTCCATTTGTCTCATCTGTCACATCTGGTTCTGACCAGAAAACAATGACTGGTTAAACCAAAAAAGTACCCACCAGCCAACAAAACTCAATGCCGCGAAGGTCAAACTGTTTCCACTGAGTGAAAGAAACACTCTCATGTATCATGCTGGCAAACATATTTTAATTTGACAAACTTGTGCTTCTTCGTTACAGCAGAAATGATGACTCATTAGACCACCAGATTTTCTCCATCTTGCATCGTTGAGTTTCCATAATTTTTAAAGCCTCATCGTCTTGCTCTAAGTTTGATAGATAAAAAAACTTTACTAATCTCCCGCAGGAGAAATTCTGGTGTCCAGCAGCAACAACATACATACAATAATAAAACAGGACATAGTTCCTTCCAGAACCATCTGATCAATTAAATTGCCTGAGGACAGAAGGTATGAATGACCTCCTAAAGCGCTCAGTCCTGCAGCGCAGTAAGAGGAACCTGTTACTTTGGGTCGTTTTCTGGGTCGTTATAACATCAAGTAGAGGGTGACGGGGGTTATTCAGGATACCCTGCATTAAAGCCCTCATCCTCCCCTCCAAAACAGCTCCCACAGAGTCCACTTTTTTCCCCACCACAGATGCACTTTTCCTTATCAGGCTGTCCAGCCTATTGCTGTCCCTTGCAGTTGAGCTTCCTCCCCAGCAGATGGCCACAATGAAAACTGCAGTTGCCACGGCAGTTGACATCCTCCTGTGGTCTTCAGCTCCTATGGATCACACTTATCATGGATGTAACCAGTGCCCAATTTGAGTTTCAGTGCCTTCGTATAATCTTTTTTGACAATTGATACATTTATGTCTCCAAGCTGGATAATTTCAGTTTTTAGGCCTACAACTGTATCTGGAAACACAAATGTACTGTAGTTAGATGTTCTCTATTGATTAGAATTCTTACTGAATACCAATCTGGTACCAACAACCATGCAACATTGAATGTCTCCAGATGCTTTATTGCTTTCAGTTGAATGATGTTGGGTGATTATCTTTAACAAACAATAAAGATGTAGTTTGGTCACTAGCCCCCCAAAAAACCATAGCGATGTTTGAATTGGCTTTATCTTTCTTTCTGTTGAGCATAGATCACAAAGCACACTGCTACCACTTACTGTTAGAATGAGTGAAACTACAGTGTAGCTGCTGGCTAAAACGATAAATCCATGTCAGAAAGGTCTATTTTCCAATTTGCATATTAGATATACTCTGTATAGCATATAAAATTTTCACAAAAAAGAAGGAAAACGATCAAATGAAACCCCATGGATATGTCATTGGCCAAAACTCTAAACTTTTCATGTGGGTATTGTGCAGCTATGAGCTTGGTGAAATTTCTGTATTCCAAAACACTATAAAAGGACAAACGGCTTAACTCATACACTGTACACAGCAAACTGTGGATGGGTTTGTTGAAAAAGGGGATTAAACGTCTTGTGTCAATGTTCATAAGCTCCAAGGCTCCAGTCTGTTTCCTAGCAACACTGGCCCTCAAATGTCAGTCTGCTGCCCTGGAAAAGCCAACCTCAGAAAGTCGGTGCTTGGACTCAAAACAACTATGCAATTTAGATTTATTTGGAAAGGATCGAATTCCTCTTTATTAAGAAAAAGTTGGCTGATATCTGCTTTTATTTAAGGGTTAAGGCCTCCTTATTGGTTTTAACCATTAGGCTTTTATCCTCACATGGCACTACAGAATTAGAGCAGAGTATGTGTTGTGAGTACGTGATTGTTGTTTAAGCAAAGCCCCCTGAAGGCTTTCACTAATCTCCTGTGGCTCTCATTAAAAACAAAGTATGGGAGGGAGTTTGGTTAAGTTGAGCTCGACGGAGCTGTGTGCTTTGGCTGTCCAACCTTGTCTTCAACATAAGCTGTGACGCACAACTAAGCAGTAGTGAGAAATAATCTTGAGTCTTTGTTGCAATCAAAGTAACAACGGTAAATCTTTGCACTATTGTTACAATATCAATGACACGATACTTTCCATCGTTGCTCGCTTCAGCTTCACCTTCAGCTTACAACATATTTTCTGTTCGGGGATATTTATAGGCAGCGATGTGTGTTCAGGCAGCAACAAAAACTGTCTTTGCAAAGTTAGTCACCCCTTCAAAGCTCACCTCCCCAGGCTTTAAATGATAGCACCAGGCTCAATAGGCTCATGTGGTTATGTCCCGGTCTCTCTGATGTGTTCATCAGGTACTGTCTTAGAGGAAAACTCCAAATCAATAAAGCAATTAGTACATCCCATACCCCTGACTCCCACTAGGAAAGATTTATTGGTTGTGACAGCAGACTGGGCACACAGGGACCTCATCACTTCTACATGGCTGGCTGGGTGATGAGAGCTCCAGAGGTCCACTGGCACGGGCGTGTCATCTGAGGGGGTGGCGTGATATTGAGGTCTGCTCACACAGCAGATCTCAGAGTAACCTGACCTTTTCAACAGGCTGAAACCACCCCTCACCCAGCACGCACCCGCTTCCTCAGGAAGTTCTGCAGCAGAAACCCAGATGAATCATAATGAATCTTGACATGTTGATCTTTACCTCTGATTTATCCCATTTTAGAAAAAGTAAAAAATAAAAAAAATAACGTTTTCTTATTTCCCGCTGGTGAGACGCTGATGTTTGGTCAACAGGCTGTCACATCTCCATCCCACACATGGCGAGATTTATAACTACTGTTCGTTTTCCTTCTGAAGATTTACCAGCTGCTGCAAGACACAAGTCCACCGGGAAAATGTCACTCGGCAGGCCTGAGCTCCCAGCTGTGAACATCTGCTACGTTTGATGGTTCAAACATGAATGAAGCTCATGTTTAACTCAAACTACACGTCTTCCAAATCATTTTTATCTTAACTAGTTCCAATCTCTCATTTCATAAAGTGGCACTTAAAACATTTAAAATCTAAACTAAGGTTAGTTGGTGTCATAAATATATCCTGTGATTACTGCGTTATGTGCTTTAGAAATCCTGCAAACGGGATGCTGTCAGGCACAAAATCAAACAATCGAGTGATCAACGGCTGTAGAAAAGTTTTCAAAAAGAAAAAGTGGTCCAAGTTGTTTAAGAGTCCAACAATGCAGAGCTGGGAAGTTACTGATAGACTCTGGACCAAAGGATTTTATGCAACACACAAAAATAATTGGACGTGGTTCAAAATGAAAGGGTTAGAGTCACCCTAACATTTTAGCACACCTATTAATAACCATGAGGATGAAGGCAGATTTATGTAATATTGCAACCAAGAATAGGTTGATATCAAGTTCTCCAAAGATAAGGCCTGCCCTCTTTTCCAATCCTTAATCAGTTCATCTACAGTTAGTATAGAGTAACTGTGAAGAGTCTAATTAAAATCGCTTGGTTGTTTGAAAAATAGAGCTTTAAAAATAATTAGGGACCTCTACCTTTGTGATCAAGATTTTCGGAGTAATGACACGGACAACCTAATCAGTTCAGCTATAGTCGATGCTGAGTAACTGTGAGCAGTTTTAAAATTCCTCCAGAGATTTTGCATATTCACAATTGGGCTACGGGACCACAAATGGACAGTCTTGAGTGCAAACTCCATCAGCAATTTATGGCCTTGAAATGCTTTTCTGGCTCTTTTTTTCAAAAGAGGCTCATTTGAGATTACTTTTTTAGTATTGTTTAGTTTGTCTGGACAAAATTTTGTTCAGAGTTCGAGTCTATTTCTAATATAATAGGATTTTGTGCTATTTATTCATGAAGCTTAACAATGTTTATTCATCCATCTGTGAAGTCTTTTTAATTACGTGTCACAGCAGAGCTTACAAAATGGTTTTGGGAGTTTTGGGACACAGGGATTACAGGAGAATCCATCTTGACAGGCTCCATGCTAATAGTTTGCAAGATTTGAGGTTTACAGACCACCAACAATGACAGGTCTTTCTCCCCTGTGCATGCATGCAGATCTGCTTGCTTGTGTTTGCTTCGTTAACATTTTGGGTTTTTTGGGGGTAAAGTGTGAAAGTTGCAGAAGAGCAAAATTGAGAGTAATTTTTAACTTCCTTTTAAATGCATACAAATAGTTTTGTTTTGTTTGTTGCAATGAACTTAAAAATTTATGCAAAGGGAACAATTCTGTTTGTATATAAAAATGAGGGGGGAAAGCTTCATTGAATGCAAATTGTGTTTTGCATCATTATTAAAAAAGAAGTTATGCCTCAAAAATTGAACTTAAAGTATTCCGTTCTGCTCTTAAAGGAAGAATCAATGTCCATTAAAGATGTCCTTTCTAAATGGATTTTGCATCTTCTCCTTGTGTATGCTTGGGTTTTATTCGGGTACTTCAGTTTCCTCCCGCCCTCCAAAAACATGCATGTTAGGTTGATGGGCCACTACAAAATTGCTCCTAGGAATGAGTGTGTGTGTGTGTGTGTGTGTGTGTGTGTGTGTGTGTGTGTGTGTGTGTGTGTGTGTGTGTGTGTGTGTGTGTGTGTGTGTGTGTGTGTGTGTGTGTGCTCAGCCGGGATAGGCTTTTACTTAGATATTAGAAACTATTATGTTATGCTTAGATATTAGTTATTATGTTTTACTTATATATCAATGACTTTGTGTTTCTTTTATGCTTTTATTTTGATTTATTCTTTATATTGAAATGTTTGAATGTTCTTTGTAAGATATCAAATGTTTTCGGGTGATCATTTCAAGATGTCAAACATTTCAGTGATTCTTTATTGTGTCTAAACTCATGTAACTACATCTGCTTTAAGGGAGGGGTTGAGCTGACAGCTTCCAAAATGTGAGGTTAGGTGGAGGTCAATGGTCAGTTTATTCCTTGCTGCAACAGGTTTCGCTAGGTTTAGAAAGTGTCAGAGAGAGAGGGATATTAGAGCTAGAAGCACCTGCCTCTAGTATGTGACGCCTAACATTGTATAAAAACTCTGATAGAACTCTGCTTAAAACCTGAAGAATCCTTGCGTGAGGCTGTAGGTTAGGGGTAGAGACCTCGACAGATTGGTTTTTGATCGGAGGTTCGGATCACAAGATCTGGTAGGGACTTAATTAGTTTTTTAGAATAGTGTAGCTCCACCATGGGTACTGGGTGGCATATCCATTAGAATTATTGTTAGGATTGTAACCTGTTTTGATTTAAATAAAGTTTCTGTGTGTGAGTAATAAAATCTTTGTCAAGGGGTTTTCCTTGCACTTTAACCTCTTTTCCCCCAGGCCCAAGAAGGTACTCCGTTTAACTGGTCTGGCGCATAGTTAAATCAGCTCTGCAGGATGGTGGGTGCTTTGATCTGATTAATGGTAAGTTTCAGAATTTTAGAAATAAAATCAGAATAAAACTTATTTAAATGTTAAAACGCAGGTAACAAGTGGTTGATCTCTAGGTTGATTTGTTAATTTTGAATGATAGACCTGCTCTGCAGTTTTTGTTCCTGGTAAAAGGGATGCAGAGAAAATAATAAAGATATATTCTTTTAATTGAATGGGTAGTGAGGTTTTAGGCAGGAACCGCACGTGCTCGGTTCGTCAAAGCAAAGCTCTCGATTTACAAGTCAATCTACGTTCCTACGCTCAACTGTGGTCACCAGCTGTGGGTGGTGACCAAAAGAATGAGATCGCAGATACAAGCTGTCGAAATGAGCTTCCTCTGCAGGGTGGCTGGGCTCTCACTCAGAGATCGGGTTAGGAATTCTGCCATCCGGGAGGAGCTCATTGTCGAGCCTCTCCTCCTCCAGGTTGAGAAAAACCAGATGGGGTGGTTCGGGCATCTGGTCAGGATGTCCCCCAAGCACCTCGCTGGTGAGGTGTTTCGAGCACATCCCAGAGGCAGACCCTGGACCCACTGTAGGGACTATGTCCCACAGCTGGTTGGGGGACATAGGGAACGACTCAGGATCTTTCTGGGTGAGCTGGCGGATGCAGCTGGGGTGAGAGTTCATAAATGCATTTACCAAATGGTTAAAAAAAAAACTGTGCACATACTCGTTTTGTAATTTACAGAATTTTCCAGTTTGGTTATTTTTAAACTTAAAGGTTTCAGATGCCCTCTCTTTCCCTCCACTTCTTATCAAAGAATTCATGTCTGCCATGCCAGAACTATCTAACATCTAAATATGTGTGACAGACAGAAACCGGATTGATTTTAGGAGTTTTCTTCTTCCCTAACAAAAGATATCCCATCTATCATTTCTGGAGGGTGCTTGAAAGGAAGTAAACAAAAGTGGCGGGAAAACAGAGGAGTCATGCAGAGCTGCCCTAAAACTTCAAAGACACAAAGAAGCCTCTGAAAATTCAAAAATAATTGGCACTGAAGATGTTTTATGCATGTAAATGGCTTGTAAGATAAACTTTGTGTTTCTCTTTAACTGAAAAACAACATCAAACCTCAGTCAACTTGACTTTATCTAATAAAATCTTCATCATGAAGTTGCCACTTTAAAGTTAGATGGAGATTAAGGTGAGAGGGGTCAGATGGTCTTATTTAGCCACAATCTACAGCGTGCACCTGAGGATTATCTATTGCACTATGATTAATATGAATTAAGCCGTAACCTCCTTTGAGAAATCAGCGCTAACATGGTACACGGAGTCGGGCATCTTTAATTAAGTTTCGTATAAATAACCCATGCATACGGAAAGCCCCGGAGACGGATGCTTTCAGGCAGCAGGAACATTCCCTGCCAATCTGACCTTTTCTCTCAGAATCGCTCAAGCCGTCTCATGGGTCACTCCATTTCCAATGTAATACAAGTTCTTTGTTGCTGTTGCTTTGTTACCACTGCTGCTCAAATGCTGCACTCCTGTGTCCATTAACTAAATGAGACCGAAGCTCCCAAACAGCAGGCTCTCCTCAGGATTGCAATGCGAAGCCTAATGCAGTATTTCTGTTACTGTCGCTTGCTTTTCTGATTATGCATTGAACTTAAAAGCGCCTAAGCTCATACTTTGCTCTGCAAAGCCCAGACAGCTGTTTAGTCTACAGTGAGCAACAAGGCAGGATGTCTACTGATGAAGCATGCTAATATCCAGCAGTGGATAAAACCATGAGTCACTCACCCGAAGCATCAATCAGAGGGGACTAAAGCCTGTATAGTTCAAAGTGTACTTGACACATTGCAGAATGCCTGCTTATTGTGTTATTAGTTGGATTTAGAAAAGATGCACAGGCAGAACCTGAAACTGTCTTTGGGGTGAGGACAGCAGTAGCAGTGTTTGTCAGTTTCGCAAGAGTTTGCTGGCAGATTAAAAGGAGGAAATGTTGAATTGGTCTGATTACACTGCATTGCTCTGTAATTAGAGGTTCACAAACATATTTTGGTCCAGTAGTCAGGGAGAAGAGATAAAGAAGGTGGAAGATTTTAAGTACTTGGGATCAACAGTCCAGAGCAATGGAGAGTGTGGAAAAGAGGTGAAGAAGCGTATGCAGGCTGTCTTGAATGGGTGGAGAAAAGTATTAGGTATTATGTGTGACAGAAGAGTTTCAGATAAAATGAAAGGAAAAGTGTACAGAAACGTGAGACTGGCGATGCTGTTTGGTCTATAGATAGTGGCACTGAGAAAAAGACAGAAAACAGAGATGGAGGTAGCAGAGATGAAGATGCTGAGGATCTCTCTGGGAGTGACCAGGATGGACAGGATCAGAGGAACAGCACATGTTAGAGGTTTTGGAGATAATGTCAGAGAGGCCAGACTGAGATGGTTTGGACATGTGCAGAGAAGAGAGTACATAGGAAGAAGGATGCTGGGTTTGGAACCACCAGGAAAGAGGACTAGAGGAAGACCAAAGAGAAG
This sequence comes from Neostethus bicornis, assembly GCA_902685375.1. Lineage (NCBI taxonomy): Eukaryota > Metazoa > Chordata > Actinopteri > Atheriniformes > Phallostethidae > Neostethus > Neostethus bicornis. The sequence continues at coordinate 5,671,068 of LR738552.1, forward strand.
GTTCATGGATACAGTGAAGGAAGATAGTTGGCCTGACCGAAGAAGATGCAGCAGATGGGGTTAGATGGAAGGAACTGACTTGCTGTGGCGACTCCTGAAGGGAAATGCCGAAAAAAGAAGTCAGATGAACCCCTGGAGATATGAGTTGGTGCTTTAGAAGCAATGGAGTTACAACCACCTGACATGATGGGGGGAAAAAAAGGGACACATGACCAAATAAGTCAGATAACCGTGAGATTTTCAGATTTTTTTTATTTTTATATTTTCTCTCTCAAAAGTAAAAGGCACTTCAGATGAACATTTTAGACCCCTTTATGATTTTAAGTTGACGAACTGCAAAATCACAGAGTGTTCAAGTACATACAGTACTTATGTTGATGTATATATAGATTTATACACATATATATCCATTCACAGAAATGAAACAAGCTTTTCAGCCTGTTAAAAGCCAAATTTTGTCAAGTTATAAAATAGTATGTTGCTGCTAAAGCCGATGTAAGCTTACTTTTTGAGTGTATCCACAGTGACAGATCTAACATAGTGGTGGACAGGCAAAGTGTTATATTTGCCTCTGAGATGTTTGTTGCTGCTAAGGTACTGCTGCTGTCTTAAGCTTGCTTTTTCACGCAAGCTCCATACTTGCTGGCTTCACCAATCACAGTCTTTTCTAAACAGGAACTGATCAGTGCTAAGGTCCTTAGGACATGCGTTCTCTACACAACTTTTTCTTAAGTCCAGGTAGAAGTTTTTCTCTATGCATGTGTTTCTTCTTTATCCACTTCCTTTCGCCACAAATGTATCTTTTTTTGCAGCAAACATCACAATAAAATTTTATATAACACTCTCCCCTTCCCACAGTAATTGCTGCATACATGTCCATTTACTCAAAACCATTTTCTTCTTCTTCTTTCGGCATTTCCCTTCAGGGGTCGCCACAGCAAGTCGGTTTCTTCCATCTAACCCTATCTGCTGCATCCTCTTCGGTCACACCAATTATTTTCATGTCTTCCTTCACTGTATCCATGAACCTCCTCTTTGGTCTTCCTCTAGTCCTCTTTCCTGGTGGTTTCAAACCCAGCATCCTTCTTCCTATGTACTCTCTCTCCTCTGCACATGTCCAAACCATCTCAGTCTTGCCTCTCGAACTTTATCCCCAAACTCAAAACCATTTTTTCATGTGCAAAAACTGTACCTTTGAGTTGTTCTAATTACAAACACACTCATTAAATCATTTGTGTGGCCATCAAATTGTTTTATCCTAATGACCCTTGAGTTATTAATTCAATTACACACTTATTAAACATCAAATGAGCCATTATCGAAACATGCCCTTGAGCAAGGCTTTGAAGTGGCCGTGACATCTCGCCAGCAAACATTACAAAGTAGAAAACATTCAACTAAATTTACCCCCAAAGAACATAATAGTTGCCAACCCTGAAAGAAAAAGCTGTATCGCATGTTTTTCCAGTAACTTTGGAAACACTGATTGATGGGTTTTGGTCAGTGCATGTCTGGCACTGGAAATATGGTGCTAAAATTTAATGATAATGCCTTCACAAATTGTCCTTCACAAGTCCATCATTATTACCAACAAATGTCTCTTTGCAGCTGAAACTTTAAAATTTAGGGTGTCAAACTCCAGTCCTCGAGGGCCGGTGTCCTGTTGGTTTTCCATGTGTTCCTGGTTCAATACAGCTGATGCACATAAAGTGAAATCAAGAAAGTGCCAATAAATGTTGGCACTTTGACTCAATAACCGAAAAGACCGAAAGAATGAGATCGTGGGTACAAGCGGCCGAAATGAGCTTCCTCCGGAGGGTGGCTGGGCTCTCACTCAGAGATCGGGTGAGGAGCTCTGGCATACAGGAGGAGTTCGGTGTCGAGTCGCTCCTCCTCCAGGTCGAGAGGAGCCAGATGAGGTGGTTCGGGCATCTGGTCAGGATGCCCCCCGAGCACCTCCCAAGCGAGGTGTTTCGGGCACGTCCCACCGGGAGGAGACCAAGGGGCAGACCCCGGACCCGCTGGAGAGACTATGTCTCACAGTTGGCCGGGGAATGACTAGGGATCCTTCCAGATGAGCTAGAGGATGCAGCCGGGGAGAGAGAGGCCTGGGCTGCCCGTTTGAGGCTGTTGCCCCTGCGACCCGACCCCGGAACAAGCGGAAGATGACGGAACGGAATGGAACGGAACTCAATAACCTGGATCAGCTGTGTAGATGCAAGAACATATAGAAAACCTTTAGGATACCAGCCTTTTCAGGCTCCAAGTTTGACACCTGGGCTGAAAATAAAGCAGCATGTAGCTACAGCTTTGTGCAAAATTGCAAGATGTCTTAAAGTCTCCTGCACCCACTAAGCAAAGGATTTTTTATTTCTTCTTTTGGTCTTCTTGTCCTTTATATTATCAGTAAAAAAAATTTTTTAATAAACTTGTAGATACTCTGACATTTAGCTGATCATTTCTACAACTGAATCATTTATTTAAATACCGCCTGGAAATTGAAGATGGACTCATTAACAGCTGTGACCTTCATCCTGCGTATTGAATCCTGTAAAATATGGGAAATTATTCCATTTGAAAAAGGGAAGAAGTAAATATTTAAAGCAATTTGTTCACAGCCGTATCACCGTGAATCAGTCTTTAATGTTTTGAGTGAGAAATCATTTAATTTTGTGAACAAGACCCAAGTTCTTAATAGTTTCCCAATCTTGCTGTGTTTTGTCCACATGTTCTATTTTTTATAATCATTTTTATTCACTAAACATCCCTCAAACCATTTTTCTTTCTAATTGACAAAATTTTATCTCAGTTTGAAATAAAATCACTTCAATGAATGAAATTTCCAAAAACCAGTCATAACAATTTTTAAAACCCAACGTTTGACCTGGTATCCAAAGAAAAGAAAACACCTGAGATGCAAATACTTTTTGACCTTTGAAATGAAGAAAACACAGCACAAGTGGCCTAAATAGCCTTTCTAAAAATTCTGAAAGAATCCAACAGAAAGCAAATAAAAGCAAAACTATGAATGTTTTCCCCACTTGTTCCAAACAGGAATACATTTTGTTAACAGGAGAGAAAAAAAATCCACTAAGAAATTGCACGTCGCCAAAATCTTATTGTAGACTATTTCTGGATTAGTGTGTAATCTTTTTATCGCAGCTTTCAAGGCGACGTGAATCTCTTTATGAAAGTCACTAGTCCACCACTATGTAATTAATATCAACTTAATTTTTGGTAATCTTTCAACTATAATAACCAGGAAACTCACCGTGCCAGTCTGATCTTTAAGTTTTCTCTTATTTATATTATAAATAGAAATTTGTTTTTTAATATTACACAACAAAGAATTATTGTTTAACCTGTCAAACTAAAGCCTGGTCTGGGCAAGCTAACTGAATTTAACATTGTAACTGTGATGCATTGAAAGACAGCTTGGACTATTTGTGATGATCCCCTCACAGGCCACCAGAGAAAGCCCAGGATCTTCCCTCATCACCCTGCTTAGGGACACCTGAGGATGATTAGTCTGATGACACTCACCTGTGGATCATTCTACCTGCTGTCTATTTAGAGGCAATCACCCCAGACTTCCATCTAAGGTCATCGTCATCCTGACCAAGTATATCTTTATATTTTGCACATAAAGACATTCCTTGTGATTAATCATATGCCTTGCCTGACTTCTATTAAATAATTTCTGCTCATGTCCTGCATTTGGGTCCTCCTCCTTCCACATCCCTACATCACGACACTGTTTGAAAAATCCAAACATTTTAAACATTTTAATTTATCACTTTTTTGCTTTGTGGTTTTATTTCTTTAATGTCTATTCAACATCATGTGAAAAGTTCAATTTGTAAAATGTGTTTTAAAAGTAAACTGAATTTGGATCTTAAAAATGTATTCAATGCTTAACAAGAAAAAATTACAACCAATACTACTCATAACTTAACAAAAATAATAAAATTGATGTGTAAAAACTTGTTTTTTTGTTTTTTTACTGGACTATAGTAAAAGTGATGATTATTAATCACTACACCAGTGGATAAAAACTCATTTAATATGCTTGATGAACCAGTTGTATTTATTCTACCAATCCATTTAAAAAAAAAAAACATATCAAACAACAAAAAACCTCAAAATGAGTAAAATGCGAACAACAAAGTGGTGTTAAGATCAAATCCACTCACAGAGGACTGTTTGGCACCGGGTCTGTCAATGATCACAACAGGACCACTACAAACAGCCTGCAGGCTGTTTAAAAAAAAAACAAAAAAAAAACAGTGGGAGAGAACTTAAGGTCCTGATGTGCAGAGGAATTCAGTTGTACAATTTGGTGAGGGGCGTAAAAAGGCTTTTGTTTGTGACCAGGATGGACAGGATTAGAAATGAGTATATAAGAGGAGCAGCACAAGTTAGAGGTTTTGGAGATAAAGTCAGAGAGGCAAGACTGAGATGGTTTGGACATGTCTAGAGGAGAGAAGAAAGTACATCCAAAAGAATGCTGGGTTTGGAACCACCAGGAAAGAGGACTAGAGGAAGACCAAAGAGGAGGTTCATGGATACAGTAAAGGAAGATATGAAGATAGTTGGTGTGACCAAAGAAGATTCAGCAGATAGGGTTAGATGTAAGAAACTGACTTGCTGTGGTGACCCCTGAAGAGAAATGCCCAAAAAAGATTACGAATGATCGTTTTCAAAACAAACAGTTACTGGCTGCCATTTATTTCATTCTGATGTAAACAGAGTCTTTTTCTAAAATGACGCTGTCTTTTAAAGATCTTTTCTTGGAATACTATTTCCAATTTCTGCAACTGAGCAACTGAGGACCAGCAGATTCCTGCAACCCTACTGCTCAAAGGAACGGCACAAAAACTCATTTTTATCATGCGCTTTCAAACATTTCCATTCATCATCTACCAGGTTTGTGATCACTGCTGGCACTTAAATCCACATAAATCTTTTGTTTTCTTCTGCTAATAAGTTCACTGCTCTCGTCTGTTTCCATTTTATTTACTCAATTTAGACTTGTGTTTACAGCTCTATCTTTGTGTTTTTCTTTTTACTGGTCTTTGACTCTATTGCACACAAATTTCCCTGTGGGGAATTAATAAAGCATTTTCAATCCAATTCAATAAAGGCACTGTGGTGGAGTCAATCCACAGCTACGTCTTACTGCAAGGTCCTTGATACGGAAAGTAAAGAGGAGGTCTGGTTCAGTTAAAGAAAAACTACATTACTTTTTGGTTTGGTTGTAGATTCTTTGTAAGATCTTGCTTGTGCTTTCTGTTCAAAAGATTTGATCAATCATTTTAAGATATCCATAAAGTGTTGTAGAGAATGTTTAAAAAAAAAAAAAAGATTGATAATACTGATGGAAGTGGTAAAAAAAAAAAAAAAAAAGTAGTACGAATCTTAAAGAGGGGGTGATGTGCTATTGAGGGCATTCATTTATATGTAAGAGCAGTTGAACATCAAGATAGTGGGCGTGACCACAGAGTGTGCAGGAAATAGGGTTAGATCAAAGAAACTGACTTGCTGTGGTGACCCCGAAGGGAAATGTCGAAAGGAAAAGAAGAATTTATATGCAAAGCCATGCAAGGCTTCTTTTGTTCACGTGGAAATGCAACATTCCCCCGAAAAAAAGCTAATTTTTTCAGTTTCTCTTCAGTTTGGGAAAACGTGAGTCCCCTTTGTCTTGCTCCATTCTTAATTTGCTCCTTATATTTTTATTTTGCTGCATTTACCTGAAAATGTTGTGGTGGGGGAAGGTATGGTGGAAAGAGGACCCAAATGCAGGACTTTAACAGAGTTTATTAACATAAAACCAGAAAGTCTGTAAAGGAAAAACAAACATGATTAACTAAAGGCTTCCAGAGTCCAACAAAAATAAAAATAACAAACATGGTCAGGCAACCAGGGTAACCTGGCTGGGACAGATCATTGTAAGACCTGACAACTAAAGGCTGGCGAGGCTGCCCTTAAGTAGGCAGCCGGGAGATTGGCTCCAGCTGAGCCCACAGGTGTTCAAAATGCCAATTGCCAGATTTGGGGGAAAGGTGAGGGGATCCCTGGCTCCCTCTGGTGGTGGCTCGAGGGAACCACGACAGTACCCCCCCCCCTCTATGACCACCTCCAGGTGGTCGAGAATTGGCAGGGTTCCAGGAGCCGGAAGACGGGTTGCTGCTCGGCGGGACGAGCCAGAAGACGGGTTGCTGCTCGGCGGGACGAGCCAGAAGACGGGTTGCTGCTCGGCGGGACGAGCCAGAAGACGGGTTGCTGCTCGGCGGGACGAGCCAGAAGACGGGTTGCTGCTCGGCGGGACGAGCCAGAAGACGGGTTGCTGCTCGGCGGGACGAGCCAGGGGAAGCCAGGAGCTCGGCGGAACGAGCCAGGGGAAGCCAGGAGCTCGGCGGAACGAGCCAGGGGAAGCCAGGAGCTCGGCGGAACGAGCCAGGGGAAGCCAGGAGCTCGGCGGAACGAGCCAGGGGAAGCCAGGAGCTCGGCGGAACGAGCCAGGGGAAGCCAGGAGCTCGGCGGAACGAGCCAGGGGAAGCCAGGAGCTCGGCGGAACGAGCTCGGGAGCCAGAAGGAGGTTGGAGCTCGGCGGAACGAGCTCGGGAGCCAGAAGGAGGTTGGAGCTCGGCGGAACGAGCTCGGGAGCCAGAAGATAGGAGTCCGAGGGACGCTGCCCCCTCGGGCAGGGGATTCTCCGGCGGGACGCTGCCCCCTCGGGCAGGGGATTCTCCGATGGACGCTGCCCCCTCGGGGTGCACTGGGTGTAAGTCCGCTGGGTCCAGTTGTGGTCAGGTCTTTCTGTTGTGGTGGGAAGTGCACATGGAAGGAGGAGGACCCAAATGCAGGACTTTAACAGAGTTTATTAACATAAAACCAGAAAGTCTGTAAAGGAAAAACAAACATGATTAACTAAAGGCTTCCAGAGTCCAACAAAAATAAAAATAACAAACATGGTCAGGCAACCAGGGTAACCTGGCTGGGACAGATGATTGTAAGACCTGACAACTAAAGGCTGGCGAGGCTGCCCTTAAGTAGGCAGCCGGGAGATTGGCTCCAGCTGAGCCCACAGGTGTTCAAAATGCCAATTGCCAGATTTGGGGGAAAGGTGAGGGGATCCCTGGCTCCCTCTGGTGGTGGCTCGAGGGAACCGCGACAGAAAATGTCAATTCCTGTTGAAAAAAAGGCCCCGAGAGTGAGCAGTTTTAAAAACATAGCCTATGTGATTTCCTAATTCCTCCATGTTTGTTTGAGTAAATTGCAAACTCTCCTGTTCAGTATTCAGATATTACTTCAACACTGATTTTATTCTTGGTCACAAATTCTCCACCACACCCACACTTAAATGTGAGCAGGTAGTATTTTAGTGTAGGGCTCTGCTCATGTTCAGTTCAACAGAGAGTGTTATCTTTAATTAAATACACTAACTTAATGCACTTTACACTGTATTTGCAGCCTTAAAAAAACGTAATTCTGTGTCGTTCACACACCCAGGTGGGAGAGACCAAGGGTGGAGCAAGGAGAGGCGAAAATTTACAGTGTGAAAAACAGAAGTGAAACTGATTAAATAATTTATAAGGTTTTCAGCAAATATGACATTTCCAAGCTAACAAAAGGTAAATTTTTGTATTTATCAGAATCAGAATATACTTTAAAGATCCCACACAGGGGGAAATTTGTGTGTCACAGCAACAACTTCCTATCTGCTAAGTGAGTCGTTGTAGAGCCCGATCACGTACGGAAAGAAAAACCTCCGGTGACGAGATGTTCTCGAGCGGAGCTGTCTGAGCCTCTTGGAGAAGGAGCTCCGCTGTTCGTCCAGGAGTGGGTAGAGAGAATGGTCATGGTTGTCCATGATGGACAAAAGTTTGTTCAGTGACCTCCTCTCCACCACTGCCTCAAGTGAGTCCTGTTTGCTGCCAATGACAGAGCCAGCCAGTCTGATTAGTTTATTCAGGCTGTTCGTGTCTGGATTTAAGTGTGGATTTAAGTGTTGGCGTCACTGGCTGCGATGCTGCTCCCTCAGCAGATGACAGAGAAGAACAAGGAGCTGGCCATACAACATACATTGAGAGATAAGAATTTTTGCCCCATGAAAGAGCAATGCCACTCTTTAACCATGTGTAAGGATTCGACACCAGCAGTGCCACCAAATCTCCTTTATGTACAGCCAATCTACACGTAGAACACAATACATCAATTGGAACACAGAAAACAACGCATGTTAAAAAATAAAGCTGCAAAATTGGATTTAAAAGGAAAAGTGCAACAGCGAGAGCTTTAAAGGTGAACTGCGTAATAACAATGGTACTACTGTGTAATATTTAGCTGAAAGCAGGATGCAGCAGGTTTGAGTTGTTGTCCAGTGTTTGTTTACCTGATTTACAGCCTGACCGGCATATGATGTTTATATAGAGCATACTTCAACCCATGAATGTTTTTATGGTTTCTTAAATAGCTTCACAGTTTCATCTACCATCCTGAATCACTGAAGACTGTAAAAATGACAGCTTCCACACCAACTCACATCATGCCTGTTCGTGAGTGCAGAGTCGAGCAGCCACGCCTTCCAGACATCTTCTGCAACTCTCCATGTAAAACCCCTGGGGAAGAGTTGGGCTGTAAAAGGATATAAACATAACAGGGAGGATAGTGGTGGAGGCTTTGAAGGGACTAGATGAGTGTTGGAAATGCATCAGGATGTAAGAAATCAATATGGTAGTATTGTATGAGTTTGGCAGTGTTAGTCCATCATGGAGAACCAGCCATCACCTGTTTCATCATTTATCACGGATCACTGGCAAATGAAACCTGGATAATAGACTGAGGTGGTCAGTCAAGCTTTTAGGAAATGTGTCATATTTTTATTGATAGATGGTAGAGAAAATTGACTAATACCTCAACTAAAAAAAATTATTTACCTGTACCTAGCATAATACATTCTCCAGCTCCCTTAAACTACCCAGCAGAGGAGGAAAAAATAAGGAATCTTTACAATTCATCATCAGTGGAAACATCCAGCAATGGATGGCATATTCCTTTAAACATGGACTGTGCCTGAGCACACCTTCCAGCTTTATCATATCTGCTGCTCCATTCAGATTCTCCAATTCATCCAAGTCTTTCACTACTGAAATTATTTGTGGAAGATTTCCTACAGAGCAGCTGGAAAGTTTAAGGAGGGACATAAAGAACCTTTAGAACCAAAAATCTACTTTTTGGAGGCTTGCTGTTGTGATGTGGAGATGTGGAAGGAGGAGGACCCAAATGCAGGACATAAACAGGATTTATTTGACAGAAGTCAGGTAAGGCAAACACATAGGATTAATCCAAAGGAATGTCTTTAAGTTTAAAAACTATAACAATTCAATAAAAAACTTGGTCAAGCAGCCAAAACATATGGATGACCCAACATGGAATTTGAGGGAGATTGGTTTTAAATAGGCAGCTGGTAGAATGATCCACAGGTGAGTGTCATCAGACTAATCCCCCTCAGGTGTCCCTATTCAGGATGATGAGGAAAGGTCCAGGTCCATTCTGGTGGCAGGGGAGGGGATCAAGATATTTGCATCATGTTTGAATGTTTTTCCCACATCATAACCTACCAGATGTGTGTTTTCTATCTCATTTACAAGCTCTGCTGTTCAGTATTCAGACACGTTTTATGCGTAGTGAATTTTCTTCTCCATCACACCCACATTCTAATGTAGGAGGTGCTTTTTATGACACCAGTGCATTAGCTCTAGTCTCTTCCTCCCCTCAAGTACTGCTGTCCCTCCCTTCACATTTTTATGGAAATGCGTAAAAAAAAAAAAAAAAAATTTCAGCAAAAACCACATCACGAAGCCAACAAAAGCTGCCATTTTTATCTATAGCTCCAATGAGATGAGAAATATCATCCAAAGAAATTATAATTTACCCCCTTTATGAACTCAGAAATTTAAGATCTAATCATATTCTTTATTCAGCAACTTGAACCTTGCTCCAAAATAATTATTTTCAAACAAGAAATTTTTATTTGTATTCATCAGCACAATATCTAAAAAGAGACTTTTAACCTAGTTTAGTTGGGTATTTTTCACGTGTGATAATTAATGCTAATTTGTTGTTTAAACTAAGAGTTAAATGCTTCTTATGTAAAGGTTTATGCTTCTAAGACGGACCAATTATCCAGAAAACTCTCATACCCTCTTTTCTAAGAAAGCTCTTTAGATAAAACTTCATTTTTTGACCGTTGACCCACATGCACACATCAGGAAAGGAACAAGAACGTTAAACAGATGGTTTTACTTTATGCTTAAGACTAATTAAGAAAACATGAGTCCCATCATGCCTTGCGATAGAGTCTTATTTTTCCCCACAGAGAGAACAATTTCATGGCCTTTTGCCAAAACAGTCATTTAATGATCATTCAAACTGTTTTAGATCTATTTTAATTGGAAACTAATGAACTAGAGGGACCTCATCTGTTCAGGTCTGAGGATGCATGAGGTGGATGTTACATGTGGAAAATGGCTGCCATGAGTCACTGAATTAACAGCTTGACTGAAGAGTGTATGTGTGTGTGTGTTTCTGGCATGAGATGCTTTACACTGGGAAATTAGTCAACCTTGGACTCACTAGTTGATTTGACATGGTAATTGGAGGAAAACATGAGTGGAAATGCAAGACTGAAGACATTCGAATAGGTGTCAAAGTCTGACTAAACTTGATAAAAAGCTAGGACACATGTGCACATGAAACATTTTGGTACAAATAACTTTGTTAGTTGTCAAACAAAAACCCCCAGGAAGGTTCTCCACTGTGAGCTGGAACAATGTCAGCTCTGTTTTATTATGATCAGCGAATCCCCCCAAATCGACTGTGTCTGAAACACATCAGTGGTTTGGACTGTGGAAATTGGGACCTAAACAGACAAAATAGGCATGTTATTACAACAGGGACAGTTTTCCCGTCACATCCAAAGTGCATATCATCCTTCCATCCTAGTTCAAACACCTCTTTCCGCTTGTCACTCCCTCCAGGCCCGGAATCCAATTTAATGGATGTGTTCACATGGATATGTTGCCAGTGACGAGGGAAGATGGGATGGGAATGGGATGCAGTGATGGAAATAACAAGACCCCTCTACTTGTTTTAATGAAGATATTAGAATTCATCCAGGTGGATATGGATAATACGCAGATGTCTGCAAACTAACAAGAAGCTGAGCAACAGGTTTGCAGCCATCAGAGCAAAGCCTGAGCATCCAAGAGACTGGAGCGAAGACGATGAGTCCAGCATGGATGAATCTAAAGTCGTTTAGAGTTTTCTAACTGTCTCTTCTGCACATGTTTAAATGCTCCATATCATGCAAAATTTTATTTTTTCAGAGTTTTTCCCTTGTGCTGATCTGTGCTCTATAAACCAGTCCAAAGGGGTTTCCGGTTTTGACCACATGTTTAACTTTATTTATTAGGCTACTCTCATATAAAAAGAGATGCATCAGCGCCTTGGAAAATCACAACAATTTTCCTGTGTGTGTGAATCGCGTGCGATGAAGGGGTTGCTCAAATTAATAATGGCAGCAGTGCAAAGGATGACATGACCAAGAAAGTGATTATTACTATAGCAAGCACAACTTAGCTGCTGTGAAATCTGTGATGAAACATGCATTTTAAATATTACCCAGCTAACAGTTTAATATTCTCAGAATGTTCTAGGAAGGTTTTTCAAAAGTTAGCGGAATGTTCCTTAAAGGTTATTTTTGGTTCTCTAAAGGTTCAAATGGAAAGTTTTACAACTGTTGCAAAAGGTTATTTTTTAGGTTTCAGAACGTTCCTCTAACCTTAATTTTAACCATAACGTTTGGAATTTGTTTTACTCAATGTTCTGGGAAGGTTAGGTTCTAACATAACCACCAACTAACGTTGAGGGAACGTTAGTTTTTGGTTAGGTAAAACCACACCTTTAGAGAACTTCAGTCTAATGTTCCCTGGAGGTTCTCTTTTTGCTGGGTAATCGTCTTTTTTTCTTTGGTAAAGAAAAAAAGATTAAAATCTTACATGGTAGTGGTTCCTTTTTTTCAAGTAATGAAGAGATGCAATCATTTAGTCTCTGGTGTTGTCTTTCATTTCTTTCTGCTTGATTATCTTGGTATATACAATATGTATATACTTTGTCCTGTATTTGATTTATTTCAGGATTTAAAATGTATGTGCTGCTTCCATGGTTTTTGTTTTTTGTTTTCTTAAGCTGGGTCCCATGGATGTTTGGCTCTTGAGATGTAAACCGTTTTCAACATCTTGTATTAGACATACAACTTTTAATGAGCTTTTAACTACCATTTGCTCTTTTAATAAAAGGGACATTTTCTGATGTGTGCTTTTGACATCAAGGTAAATAATTGGGATTCTATTGAGTTTTTTTTCGGAGTGTCTGAGCTGTAGTTGTGCAGGTGAAAGGACATGATAAAGGCAATTATCATCACCTATTTTATCAAGCCAGAGGAACACTGCAACGTTACCAACACGCTCAGAGACAGTAATAATGCCATCATTACCTCAACAATAAGGAGGAATATAATATGAACTATGCATGAAACGCCAAACTGCCTGCACAATACATCCTTGATGAAAGATGACAAGCTTTCAGAATTTTTCATGCTAATCTACGGTATGAATTTCAGAAGCACTGGTATTCTTGTGAAATATGGTTGTATTCTAAGAAAGTACCTAGAAGACAATGCAGTAGGTGACCTCCCTATTTAAATAAAAATATGGTGCCTTAAACATTTATCAACCCCTAATTCTCTTGAAAAGTAGTTATCTGACCATTTTGTTTATAGAGACAAAAGATTGCAAAAAATAGTTGTTTCCAAGATCTTTCTTAATAATGTAGAATAAAAATGTAAAGAATGATTTTCAAACATGTCAGACAGCATATTCTTTTTTGAACATGCAGAACTAATCACAACTTTTAAGCACACGTTGCCTGATGGCTGGTTTGAATTAAAACATCTGACTAGTTAAGGCCAATCATGCAACTTAAACTGAAAATAATTGCTCTCTTTTGGGTTGTAAAAGAGTTTTCAAGCCCACATATCCCATTATTGTAAAATTACCACCAGGAAAGAGGACTAGAGGAAGACCAAAGAAGAGGTTCATGGATGCAGTGAAGGAAGACATGAAGATAGTTGGCATGACCGAAGAAGATGCTGGAATCTGGGTGTTTCCAGAAAACAAACAACCATGGATCCTCACAAAGGCGTTTTTTAACGTTTAAATTTACTCAACAGAAATGAAACACTTTGAATAAAATGGATTTGGGTCGTCAACACTCATTAAGAACACTTGTAGTATTTTGAACATAAAATGCAATAAATCCTCGTTTTACAAATCAAAATTAAATCAATTAAAATTTTGCTACAATGACCTCAGAACCCGAAAACTCTCTCATCTAAACCAATAAAGTTTTTTGGTGAGCCTTGGACATCATTCTAAATATTTAATACACTCTAAAAGAAGAACTTTAACCCCTTGTGAACACAAGTTAAATCAATAACAATTAACTTTAAAGGCCATCGTTGCCATTGGCATTGCATTTATTCCATTTTAAAATCTGTGTTCTATTTTTCTAAAGCTTTTTCGAAGCAACAGCAAAATTTCAAGACAGCCTTGACAAATATGAGTTGCAGTTAAGTTTGAAATGTTCTAAAAAAAAAAAAGCCAACACCATTTGGGAGTAAACAAACTCATGATAGCTTAATGAGCGTCACAGCAATCCCAGTTTGGCAGAGATGATGGTCACATTACTGTTCCAGGGTTTAAGAACATCATTAATGCAAAACACCCACTGTGGCCATCCCCAGCAGCCTTACAGTCCACCTGCCTGAAGGAAACCAATCATTCTTCGTCTGTGTTCAAAACATTTTTCTTGTCCAGAAGCCTCACTGCCCGTGCCGACATCAGCAATTTTCAATAACTGCTTCATCTTTTTCTGAATGTTTCAAACCTGCAATTTTTCATTCCGACTGCAGACAGGAAAGCAGCATTTCACTCGTTCTTAATAAATCTGCTGCAACTTATGGGGACACTTTCGATTTTTGCCAGAGCAGCCACAGCGGATTGATGATGAACTGGTAAACATACCGAAGAAGAGAGCTCCTTCAACACCACCACCACCACCACACAGACCTATCAAAGTCTGCTTTGTAGCTGCAAAGGGCATAGGATATTGAAGATTTTCTGGAGGGATTAAAGAAAATTGAAGTCACCAAAAATAAAAACTCAATCCATGTCATATTTATCTTGATGCAATCATCGATTGCCTCAGATGTGAAACAGTTTTTCCACTTGTTGTGTCTCAACTTTTCTCAGTGCTGCAAGTCCATTATGGCCGAAAAAGATTAGTAAACCAGTCACGAAAAATTTACTCGTTTCCTGCTTGTAAAGCTGGTCGTTTACTGGTGGTTTACAAATGCTAAAAAGGTGGACAAATTAATTCAGTACTCTGAGACTCAGACAGATGGGAAGAACAGCATGTCACACCAGCTGTACAGAGACCTTTCATCAATGATTACAAAATAGACCAAAAATTTAAGCAAGAAGCATTTATTGATGAGTCATTTAAACACAATTTTTTATCTTAAAGGTCCCATCTCGTGCAAGAATTTTTTTTGCCTGGTGTGTTTATGCACATATACATCCACAATTTAAGGTTTTGAACATCTGTGATGAATAGTTATGAATTCCTACTTATTTAACTGTAACACAAACCAAAAAACCAACTATTGCTTATCTCCTCACCCATCCTGACGTGGAATCTTTGAGACATTGCATTGTGCACTAGCTCAAATGCTTCACATTGTTTGCATGATTTACAAAGCAAATCTAAAGGATGTGACTTTTATTAATATAAAATTTCCACAAAACTACAAATTCAGAACTTTTTTGTAGCTTTAAAAATGTATGAAAATGTATCGCGCATGATGTTCAGCTTTTTTTTTTAAAAAAAAGTCCCAACCAGGGATAGCCCAATTTGGTCCCTACATGGTGTAGAAGTTTTTTTTATTATTATTTCAAATCACATAATTCCCTCAGAAGTCTCAAACAGTGAGGGTTTTTTTTTTTGTGTGTGTTCCATCACATGGTGGCGTGACGAATCCACCTAAAATCATCACTTTTCTTTCTACTTTTTTCTTTCACCAAAATAACTGTAATTTCTTCCCACTGCAGTTTTTAGCTTATCTCGTGTCTTCCCTCCTACTGACATCTGTTTCTTATTTGTTTACCAAGACAATCTCTAGACTATCTTTAAAAGAAAGAGTGGCACATGGAAAATTTTGATTTCAGACAACCAGTCTTTACCTTTTGTCAGAATTTTCAATTATTTGAGATGATGATTTTTCAGGTTTCTGTTCAGGTGTTTTAGACAAGGAACTAAAAAAGTCCACATGAAGACAAAATAAAAAGACTCTTTGCCAACATATTTTATGTAATTAAAACATTGTGTACGAGGTTAAGCCTATTTGGCAGCATGTTACTCAGAGGAGCACCATTACCAAAATATGAAAGCCGACAAGCGCTGCACAACATTGACGAAATATTTCCTACAATTTTTATGTATGATATTGTAAAATTTATGATAGTTTATATTCATTTTTTGTGTTTTTCTTTATTGCCTTTACGGTTTTAACATGCTTTAAAAGCAGATGGCAATGTATGCTTCCCATGCAGAACTGTTTTCTGGATGGGTTACCTAAACACACCCCCCTGAGCAAAGCTGATTAGGCGCCCCTAAATGGCCTGACCAATCAATTAGTTGCTCAGACTGCACACATAAATGCAATAAACTATCAAAAAGTGAAAAGGAAATTATGGCATTCTGCAAATAGCCAATTGCATGTGATAATAAGCGTTGTAATAAGCGTTTGCTTCAGCCGTTACCTTTTCGGTCCTTTGCTGGAATATGGTTATTTTCTTTATTTCATTGATATGAGGTTGCACTGTGACCGAAATAAATAAATAAATAAAAAAAAAAATAAAATAATACTGCAACATCAATTTGAAATCAATTTGAATTTTTAGTCTGAAATTAACAAACATTCCGGCCACACTGCAGTGAGGAATGTGATCTGCCATCAAGAGATAGAGCTTTTAGTTGTCAATTTAAACCCAAATGTGCAATGTAAGTTTTCCCACATCACTGTGGAAAAGAGGAGAAGAAGCAGTCTGGAACATGTGGAGAAAAGTATCAGGTGTGATGTGTGATAGAAGAGTTTCAGCTAAAATGAAAGGTAAAGTGTCCAAAACCATGGTGAGACCGGCCATGCTGTTTGGTCTAGAGACAGTGGCACTGAGAAAAAGACAGGAAACAGAAGTTAGAAATGAGTATATCAGAGGAACAGCACATGTTAGAGGTTTTGAAGATAAAGTCAGAGAGGCCAGACTGAGATGGTTTGGACATGTGCAGAGAAGAAAGAGTACATCGGCAGAAGGATGCTGGGTTTGGAACCACCAGGAAAGAGGCCTAAAAGAAGGCCAAAGAGGAAGTTCATGGATACAGTGAAGAAAGACATGAAGATAGTTGGCCTGAACGAAGAGGATGCAGCAGATAGGGTTAGATGGAAGAAACTGACTTGCTGTGGCAGTCCCTGAAGGAAAATGCTGAAAGAAGAAAAAGATTACCACGGTGATCTATATTCCACCCGGTGCAAGCCAACAGTCATGTGTAACGTCCACTCAGCAACTGTTCCAACTCTGTTCCACCAAGCGGGTGTTCCAGCTTCACTCCACCCAACTCACTACAACTCTACTGCTGTTCAGAAGCAGAAAGGAGATCAAGGAGCTCACCACTATTCTCAGACTGTGCTACAAGACACTCAAATTTCCCCAGTGAGATTAATAAATTATCTTTTATTTTATTGTATTGTATTGATACATTGTGCAGCGCCAAAGCTCAAACGAAAGTCTATTCTCTGTTGCCACTAATATCCATTAAGGGACCTTCACTTGGACATATAGGCATTTTTCTTTGCACAATTATAGTCAGCTAAACCCACTTTCGCATGCAAATTACAACCACAAATCATTGTTGCTAACGTTCATTCACATTTTCAAGTGAAGCTGACAACGTCGTGAGCAATCCATGCTCAGTTAGTTCTTTATTTTTCTGTTAAGGTGGTGGGAAAATGGTTCAACCTTACAAACAGGTCCGGTACATCTTGTTCTCTAAAACAGAGCTGAAATTTAGAAAAAAGAAAATGACAGAACTCGCACGAATAGAAACAAATTTCACACCCACTCAGTTTCTTTTAATCTTCTCAAATTACATGGTTTTAACATCTAAATAAAAACTTTCATGTTGGATTATTTTATTTTCTTATTCAAATAGTGTTCATCAGTCGATTAAATAGTTTCTTTTGATTCTCATTTACATCCACAAATTTTCTCAAGTAAAGAAACATTTTTGTTATTTTCATTTTATAATTGATTAAATTGTGAAAAAATTTAATTGAAATTTGCGTGAAGCTGTCAGGTTTCCACAATTTTCCACTGAAAAATATATGAACTTGTCACCTCAGAAACACTTGTTTGTAAAAAAAAACAGTTGAGCTCTACATTGGTGCTTTTCTTAAGCAGACTTATTGTTGTGATGTGGAAGGAGGGGGGCCCAAATGCAGGACAAAACAGGGTTTATTGAACACAACTCAGGTAAGTCTGTAAAGCAAAGGGCATAGGATAGGAGTCCAATCATAGTCAGGCAATCACGGTGACCTGGCTGGATGGTATGACCCGACAAATAAGTCCAGGGGGATTGTCCTTAAATAGATGGCAGGGTCCACAGATGTGTGGCATCAGGAATCAATCTCAGGTGTCCCTAATCAGGGTAATGAGGAACATCCAGGGCTCCCTCTGGTGGCAGGCGAGGGGATCACAATGGTTGTGCCTCTGTTAAATTCAATTTTACTCCAGCTATCGAGTACAAGTAACAGTCAGAGGCATCAAGCTACTTTTTGTGCAATTAAAAACCTATTTGGAAATGTGTATAGTTTTTTTAAGTAAATTATTCAATTGTGAATGTATGTATATAAAAAAGATGCACATTTATACACTTTTCTTTCCACAATAACTTTCATTTTGGGACCCTAGTAAAAAATACCTGGAAGCCACTCTGTTGGAAAGAAGCCCTCGAGGACCAGTTTTGCCTTAACCAAATACAAGTTTTTGAAAAATACATTTTAAGATTTAAATTATTTATAGATTTTTTTATACCCCCAGGTTAGGGACCATCTTTTTGGCTTGGAAAAAGTTATGCAGTTTAAAGGAATATAGAGTATTGCATTTATGCCATCCTTCATGAATGAATAAAATTACTGTCACCACTGCAGACATAGCATCTTCTTCTTCTCCTTTCGGCATTTCCCTTCAGGGGTCGCCACAGCAAGTCAGTTTCTTCCATCTAACCCTATCTGCTGCATCCTCTTCGGTCACGCCAACTATCTTCATGTCTTCCTTCACTGTATCCATGAACCTCCTCTTTGGTCTTACTCTAGCCCTCTTTCCTGGTGGTTCCAAATCCAGCATCCTTCTGCCGATGTACTCGGTCTCTCTCCTCTGTACATGTCCAAACCATCTCAGTCTGGCCTCCCGGACTTTATCTCCAAAACCTCTAACATGTGCTGTTCCTCTGATATACTCATTTCTGATCCTGTCCATCCTGGTCACTCCCGGAGAGATCCTCAGCATCTTCATCTCTGCTACCTCCATCTCTGCTTCCTGTCTTTTCCTCAGTGGCACTGTCTCTAGACCAAACAGCATGGCGGGTCTCACCACGGTTTTGTACACTTTTCCTTTCATTTTAGCTGAAACTCTTCTGTCACACATCACACCTGATACTTTTCTCCACCCGTTCCAGCCTGCTTGAACACGCTTCTTCACCTCTTTTCCACACTCTCCGTTGCTCTGGACTGTTGATCCCAAGTACTTAAAATCTTCCACCTTGTTTATCTCTTCTCCCTGTAACCTCACTTTTCCATTTGGATCCCTCTCATTCACACACATGTACTCTGTCTTACTCTGACTAATCTTCATTCCTCTTCTTTCTAGTGCAAACCTCCACCTCTCCAGCTTTTCCTCCACCTCTTCCCTCCTCTCACTACAGATCACAATGTCATCTGCAAACATCATTGTCCATGGAGATTCCTGTCTGACCTCGTCTGTCAGCCTATCCATCACTATAGCAAACAGCAAAGGACTCAGAGCAGATCCTTGGTGCAGTCCCACCCCCACACTGAACTCCTCTGTCTCACCTACAGCACACCTCACCACTGTCTTACAGCCCTCATACATGTCCTGAACCGCTCTAACATACTTCTCTGTCACACCAGACTTCCTCATACAATACCATAGTTCTTCTCTAGGTACCCTGTCATACGCTTTCTCAAGATCTACAAAGACACAGTGCAGCTCCCTCTGACCTTCCCTGTACTTCTCTATCAGCATCCTCAAGGCAAATACTGCATCTGTAGTGCTCTTTTTAGGCATAAAACCATACTGCTGCACACAAATTCTTACTTCAGACCTTAGCCTAGCTTCGACAACTTTTTCCCATAACTTCATCGTATGACTGATCAGTTTAATTCCTCTGTAGTTACCACAACTCTGCACATCTCCCTTGTTCTTAAAAACAGGAACTAGCACACTTCTTCTCCATTCATCAGGCATCTTCTCACTTTCTAATATTCTGTTAAACAGCCCAGTCAGAAACTCTACTGCCACCTCGCCTAAACACTTCCATACTTCTATAGGGATTCCGTCAGGGCCGAGAGCCTTTCCACTCTTCATCCTCTTCAGTGCCCTCTTTATTTCTACCTTACTGATCCTAGCCACTTTCCGGTCCACTTTGGTAACGTTTTCTACTCTTTGTTCTCTTTCATTTTCTTCATTCATCAACTCTTCAAAGTACTCTTTCCATCTTCCCATCACATTACTGGCATCTGTCAAGAGACATCCATTCCTGTCTTTAATCACCCTAACTTGCTGCACATCCTTCCCATCTTTGTCTCTCTGTCTTGCCAACCTGTATAGGTCCATCTTTCCCTCCTTGCTGTTCAGCTTAGCATACAAGTCGTCGAAGGCTGCTTGTTTTGCCTTTGCCACCTCTATTTTAACCTTATGCTGTATCTCCCTGTACCCTTGCCTACTCTCCTCAGTCCTCTCAGTGTCCCACTTCTTCTTAGCTAGCCTCTTTCTTTTGATACAATCCTGCACCTCCTCATTCCACCGCCAAGTCTCTTTATCTATCTTCCTTCCAGATGACACACCAAGTACTCTCTTGCCTGTCTCCCTGATCACATTAGCTGTAGTTGTCCAGTCATCTGGAAGCTTCTCCTGCCCACCAAGAGCCTGTCTCAACTCCGTTATAAAGTTCAAGCAGCACTCTTCCTTTTTCAGTTTCCACCATTTAGTCTTCTGCACTCCCTTCATCTTCTTAGACTTCCTCACTGCTATGGTCATCTTACACACGACCATCCTGTGCTGTTTGGCTACACTGTCTCCTGCTACAACTTTGCAGTCACTGATCTCTTTCAGATTACACCGCCTACACAAAATGTAATCTACCTGTGTACTCCTTCCTCCACTCTTGTAAGTCACCCTGTGTTCCAGCCTTTTCTTGAAATAAGTATTCACTACAGCCAATTCCATTCTTTTCGCAAAGTCGATCACCATCTGACCTTCTGCATTCCTGTTCTGGATACCAAACCTGCCCATCACCTCCTCATCATCTCTGTTTCCTGCACCAACGTGGCCATTGAAGTCTGCTCCAATAACAACTCTCTCACTTCTAGGGATGCTCTGGATTGCCTCATCAAGGTCTGACCAAAATTTCTCTTTCTCCTCGACCTCACATCCTACCTGTGGCGCATACCCACAAACAACGTTGAACATTACCCCTTCAATTTCTAGCTTGAGGCTCATCACCCTGTCTGACCTTCTTTTTACCTCCAGAACATTCCCAACAAATTCTTCCTTCACTATAACTCCTACACCATTCCTCTTCCTATCTACACCGTGATAGAACAACTTAAACCCAGCTCCCAGACTTCTAGCCTTGCTGCCTTTCCATCTAGTCTCCTGGACACACAGGATATCTACTTTTCTTCTCTCCATCATGTCAACTAACTCTCTACCTTTACCCGTCATAGTACCAACATTCAAAGTTCCTACCCTAAGTCCTAGACTCTTGAGGTTTCTCTTCTCTCTCTGCCGATGTACGCGTCTTCCGCCTCTTCTTCTTTGACCTCTTCTTCTTTGACCACCAGTAGTCCAATTTCCACCGGCACCCTGTTGGTCAATAGTACCGATGGCGGTCGTTGTTAACCCGGGCCACGACCGATCCGGTATGGTATTTCTTGAACTGTCTTGCATATTTTAATTTGGCAAAGTTTTACGTCGGATGCCCTTCCTGACACAACCTCTGTGATTTTCTGGGCCACTCTGCCCATTGCCCAATCATTTGGATGGTTAGCGTTTAGATGTTTCACTGAGGAGTACAACATCTAAACAGCTATGAAAATAAATACATAATAAATAAAGGATCAAAAGAAAAAAAAAGTAAATAAATTTAACCTAAAGTAAGTATGTAACAGCAATGGCTGGAACATGCTACAAAAACTTTCAAAATTCAAAAAATGCCAGTCTGAGCTGGTCGTCTGGTTAGGCAAAACGACCATAGCTATTGCAAAAATACTACTAAAAAAGTAAAAATGATGACAAAACGGATAACAAATTTATATAACTCTTCTAAGTTTTTAAAGAATAATAAAAAAAAAAAAATAACTAGAGTTTCAGACGCCGATTGCCTGATTAACCAAATTCATATCCTTAGCTAATAAAACGAAAACAAAACAATAAAATACTTCACAAAACTATACATAGCGATTAAAAAAATCTTCAACTGTACATGATATGTTCTGAACAGCTAAAAACTAGTAAATAACAGCTAAATTTGGATTGCGAAGGAGGAGCTCCAGAAAGTGCTACCTGTTCTGCTGGTGCATTTTTCAAAATGCACCATAGACATAGCATGACGATTTATATAAAAAAAAAAAGTTATGTTCACCAAAAGGCAGCAAACCCTATCATATTGCTCTTAAAGCTGAATGTTGCTGACTCCTTCTTTAGAAATAGAGTGAGCCCCACTAAAGCACAGAAAGAATCGTGGACAAATTAAACACTGGATGAGTTTTTTTGGTTTTTACATTTATATATTTACATATTTATTTAATTCATCCCTCAACAGGAAAATTACTGTGCTGCATTACACGGCAGCAGGCTGCCAGGACGGCACTAATGGTGGAAAAACAGGGGGTTAGGCGTCTTCCCCAAAGACACAGAGAATTGAGCTCAGTGGGATTCGCTTCTGCGAACTTCCGGTCCAAGGGCGAACATTCTACCACTTTGCTATCGACCCCCCCCCCCCTCAAGAAAATACGTACATACCCTTGCAATTTAAAAAAAAAAAAAAAATCAACCAAAAGCAGAAAAAAAAGGTCCACTTGGACTAACAATATGGTTGAGCAGACATATTGTGTACAAAAGAAGGAGTTCTTTGTTGAAGTTGACTCAGGTTATATTTTTGGCCGGTGGCACTTTGCTACAACTCAGCCCACCTGAGTGCTGGTTCCTGTTCAGCAGCAACAAGAAAAAAATATTTGAAACTCTGCAGGATTTTGACTGAAATGCAAGTAGATATTTTACACTGGGAAAAAATATCCTGAGCAAAACTCTGAGTTTTTGATGTAAAAATCTGTTTTGTGGCATAAGAGCCGTGGGCAATAAGGGCCTCGGGCAGGAAAAGGGACCAGAGCCATTTCTGTGAGGCATTTACACAGCTTGGTTGGGACTGGGTGTCTTATCATGGACAGATGATGGCATGTAATTTCTACATGTGCATGTAACACAAGTTAAATTTAGTCAAAGACTTGAATGTATTTACTTGTAAGTTACAGGTTGTAGTTACAGATTCGAGTTTCAGTTGCTTAATGGTCATTCCTTTTGCCTCTTTTTACCAACTGGGGCATGAGCGGTTGCTGAACCTCTATTTTGTGAACATCTGGAGGACACTAAGCGTTGCTGGGAAATGGGCTTGATCTATGGCCTGAACTCACTTAGTCCCTGATAGCTTTCCCATTTGTGTCAGTATACGTTTATGTCAGCACAATGCAATGGTTTTGAGACAAACAGGACAAGTGACGCTATCATTAAATCTTAAATTGAATTTATTGTTATTGAACCGCAAATTACCCATTACCCCTGATTCAGGAAGAAGACATTCAACAATTACATTATTACAGACCGAGGACATGCAGTCATGACGGCACAACTCTGGCTACTTTGTGGGGAAAAAAATTACAGTATATTGTTTGGTCCATGCTGGTCCACAGTTCTCTCACTGCCTATTGCTGTAAAGTCTATGGCTTTGATGACTACAAAAAAGTTTTTGGAGGATTGCAACAGCATGATATTATGCGTCATGTTCTGTGCCGCAACGCGGGCCGCGCTAACACTGCCCGAGTCCAACTGAAACATGGACACCTGCTTTGCCACACCTCTTTCAAGTGGGTCAGGAGTGGCTAAACAAATCTTGCTCAAGCACAGTTTATACAGCCCTCACACTAGTGAAACAAATCGTTCTTCAGTGGTGAAACAAACTCGGGGATAGTTCAAACTGCCTGGTATGAGTACAACCTGAAGTTTGTACTCGAGGTTTGCTAACCAGCAGGGTTTGTTGCTTAGTATTTTTAACTACATCATATTTCCATTAATTATTTCTGTTGATCCCATTTGTTATTAAGGCAAAGAAAAGACTTCTTTACTAGATTGAGGCTCCATCAGTCTCACCTACATGTGGCCTTAATGTTAAAAACTGTGCCGCTGAAAAGGTTCTAATAAAGGTCAGCTGCACTTAAAGCTCCATTAATCCCAGTTTGCAGAGAAGAAGAACTAAAGTGACAAATAAAAGCTACCACTGCAACCCTTTCTATGCCAAACATGATTGCAGGTTATTAAACCACATCACTTAGACATAAACATGACATTAACTTTTTAGTAATTGCTTTTGCTCGGCACTAAATAATCTGACTGTCATAGACAGGATAAAGCCGGCTGTTTCTCCTCACTTTCTCTGTCTGGAGCTGGCGCTTACATGCCCAGCAAAGCACAGACCATTAAGTAGGTTATCATTCTTTATTTGAGATCTATTACGAGTTAATATGTTTTCCAGCCTTGAGGCATGTTTTTCTCGCCATACGTGATCCATGGACCTTTGTGTTAGTCTTGCTGCTGAAACACAATTTAAAGTGTCATAAATTTTCAATTGACCTTCGGAGATGTGTTTGTTTCACTCATATTTTTTAAAAAAAGGAAAATATGTTCTTTTCAGATCTATCCTTCTTGCTGCGGGCATTGAGCAGTTTCATAATCATAATCGTATTGATTTTGGCAAATTGTTTGTATCCTTGGCAGAATGGTGGGTGAGTAATTACACAAAAATGACCAAGCCATCATCCTCATCATAACTGAGTTCAGCGCTTGCTGGCAGATGATTATAGCCAATCATTGGACTCAGATGGTTAGAGAACAGACTTTACGTTCCCTTTTAAGTATCAACCGGGGGCAAGTATTGGACAGTTCGATATTTATTTTTTGTAAAGTTTAAGGAGGATTTGAACAGCAGAATGCCTCAAGCTGTCCAACTCATATCAGGATTTATGTGATTTATGAATCCTGAATGTACAATCACATCAGGCTGATGCACCAGATGGTTGCTTTCACACCACCATCTGGGATGTCCATGACAGAAAACATTTACAAAAAGGTTAGGACTGTGTCTGGAGAGGAGAGACTTAATCAGAATCACAATCAAACATAAAATCAATATGTTTTTATATAGACATGACATTTTCTGCCAGCATCACTCGAGGTAATCCTCAGATTTCACACAAATGGACCAAATAAGCTTCTTTCGGGTGGCTGGGCTCTGCCTTAGCGACAATATCATCCCAGATAGTCGCCCATATGACCCTGTCCTAGGAGCACAATAAGCTTTATTCCCACGACAAAAACCTACCAGACGGGTTTTTCTATTTCATTCATGTGTGTTTGAGTCATTTACAACTTCTCTATTCAAACTTGAGTGTGTTCTTGGTCATTGATTTTGTTCACTGCCACATTCTAATGTAGTTAGTGCCATTTTTATATAACTGTACTGTAATAAAAATGTAAAAGACTACGTGTTACCTTTGCTAACTTGGTGCACTTGAAACTGTATTTGCAGGCTCAAATAAATGTACATTGTGTCGTGCTCTCGGGTCATTTTAAACACATTATTTTTCATTTCCCTCCAAGTCACATATGGTAATGTCTAATGTCCTGACAGTCTTTATGGAAACTGTGACCCTTGAATGCCAACTGTGATGGTAAGCCTTAATCAAACAGCAATTATCTTCACAATTACATTTTCAAAGTTGGCGCAAACAGGAAATCAATGGTGCGCTGGAAAAGATTCAAATCATTACAGAAAGCCCAAATAAACAAGAAAATTACGCCCAATCGTATTCAAAACTAAAACAAGCAAATAAACCCATTAAATATGGCACTATGTTCCAGAATTACAACAGTTGTGGCTGTGTTAATAGTAGAAAACATCACCAGATGGATTTCAGAAGGCAGACAGAGGCACAAACGTTTTCAACCATGATGAAGTAAATGAAAAGTTAGTAATCAATTAGAGACAAAAGGTAATCCGAGCACCAGAGAGGTGCAAACTAGGGTCTGTTTAATCACGGTTTTAAGCATCTTTATTTCTTTCTGTTTGAGCTTCAAAGACTTTCATATAAAATAATTTTAGGGAATAGTTTTTATTTTAATGTAGGTAGTGTCAAAAAATACACAAGTTACTACTGCAGCAATGTGTCACCAAAAATGTTGTCTGAGTTTTTTAAAAAGAAGGAAAAAAAAGAAAACACGTGTGAAATACAGAATAAAATCTAACAGATTTACAAGCATTGAATCAAGAGATATGTATTGCTATTGTCAATAAAAATTCAGACTAAGAATTTGCTTCTGTATAGTGAGCAGCATTAAACATAAAATCTGTCTAAATAGAATAAAGATATAATTAAAAAAAATTAAAAATCCCCCTACTGTATGTGTAGCATCTGAAAATGTAGTACAAAGAGAATGATAAAGCGTCAGGTTGTTTTTGAGCTTGCAAAGATCATTTTAAATAATGCTAATTGTCCATTAGTAGGTAAAAAAGGTGCTGTTTCCAGTTAATTTATTTGGTAAGATTGGTTAGAGGCTATAATAATTAAGAACATTGGGATTGCAAAACGTATTTGTGGAATAATCGCGTTATTTTGCTTCTGCAACAATTCAGTGATGGATGTCAAAAAAGCTGGAAAAGAACTATATTTACCTGCTTGTCTTTGTTTTTGAAGGACTTTCTGGCATCCACAGTTTACATATCCATTATACCAGCTGACCTGTTGGACAAATGTAGCCATTAATTCTTTTTACGCTTGCAAATATGAAATAGTAACAGTTTATGCCTCCACTCATTTCTTTGGACCTTCTTAAAGTCACGTGATGGCCAAATCTTTCTTGTCCTGGAAAAAAACATCCTCTATTTTTCAGAAAAATTATACCCATCAGAAATTCCAGCTGAATTGTTCTTTTGATTGAAATTGAAAATACTTTATTTATCCCCAAAGGAAAATTCAAGTGCTGCAATGCTACAACCATAAATGTCATACAAAAACATGATTTGGTGGAGACGGTGGCCGCGTGGTTAGCGCGTTCGCCCGCGGACCGGAAGGTTGCGGGTTCGCGTCCCACGGAGAGCACGTCTAGGGTCCTTGGAGAAGACACCTAACCCCCACTTCTCCCACCATTGGCGCCGTTGAAGGGCAGCCTGCTGCGGTGTAAGGAGTGCAGCAAACAAATTTACCCGGTTAGGGATGAATAGAGTAATTCAAAATAAACAAAACATTTTTTTGTTTAGCTTTTGTGAGTGAAAGTTAAAAGGTTTGAAAGTGAAAGGTTAAATATTTTGATGAAGAACGGCAGAAATGATTTTCTGTACCATTCCTTTGAGCAGCGGGGTTGCAGGAGTTTGTTGCTGAAGCTGCTCTTCAGATGGTCCACAAATTCACGGAGCGAGGTGGGAGGGCTTTAGCATGATTGATGACAGTTTTGCTTTCATTCTGTCCCTCACCACCTCCTCCACGCAGGCGAGGGGGGAGCCAACCACACATCAAGCTTTTTTTTTTTTTATCAATAACACAACTTTTCCAGTGAAAAAAATTGCAATGTATATTTTTATAACATCTATTTTGGTTTGTCATACACTGTCATGGGATACCACCCTTCTCTCAACTAAGCAATTGCTTGGAGTTGGCCACACGCAGGAACAAACACAACACCATCCACTAGGGATGGGAAATCCGAGGCCTCGCGACTCATCGAGCAACTTCAAGCAACTGCGAAAAGTCGACACGAGGAGTCGGCACATTTTCAGGCTGCGCATGCGCATATAAAAAACAAACCCCAAGAAAAAAAAAAATCTACGCCTCAAATTTTGTTTTACTAGAAGATGAAATGTGGGTTATTGTGGGGCAATTCCTCTTGTAGTTTTTTTTAATCATGAAATGAGATTACGTTAATTTGTTGCCATAGTAACAGTTACCTAAACAATCAAATTTCACTCAGTTACCGACAATGTAATTAAATGTTCAATAAAGCACACATTTGACCCATTGTCATTTGAATAACTATGGAGGACCAGCTGATAGAATCTTATGGAAAAGAAAATGAACACACTGATACAATTAAACAGATGTTTTTGTGCGAGCGCGCAGAAGATTTCGTAAAGAGTTTTGTTTTGGGAGAGTGTGTGATATTTTCACTTGTGTCCAATTCGATGCTCTCCAAATCAAAGTATAGAAAAAGTCTGTTTTGATATTTTAATCTAAAGCACTTTGTAATGTTTTGATAAGAGAAATACTGTATAAATTAAATACGATTTTAATCAACAATCTGTGACACAAGCAGCAACATTCAGGAAAGACGTAAGAGAGTCTCTGCGGTTCTAAAACAGCGCAGAAATTAGACAGGACAATTGTAAATGTTTGTTGGCTTTAGTCTGCTCCTCTTCAGACTGACTTCCTCTCCCGCTTTGGATAAGACCCGCTCACATACCACCGGGGTTGCTGGCATGTGGAGATGCTTGGCCAGTTTGTGCAGGTTTGGGTAAACTGTTGTCCTCGATGCCCAGAATGCGAGAGGGTCTTCTCCCCTGAAGTAGGGATTCGGCAGGCATCTCTGAACCACCACTGTGGCATTCGCCTTCGCGCACTGACTTCCCTGGGGTGATTCTTTAATTGGTAGTTACCACTATATTTAACAGCCTTTCTGTAAATGGTGCAGGTAGCCTCAAAGTCCAGCCACACGGTTACTCTCGTTTTTTCATCTCTCTCTACTTTTACCAACTTGCGTTTTTTTTTTTGTTACAGGCGCGACACACAGCATTTACGCATATTTTGCAGACAGATAAGTTAGGTTAACTTTTAAAAAAAAAGAAAAGAAAAGAAAAGAAAAAAAAACGAAAGCAAAGTGCGAGGGGTAAAACTTCAACCAAAGTATCGATATTGTGGTTCGAGTATCGATCGATATCGATACTAGCTTTGGTATCGATATTATCGATATTAGGATCGATCTGCCCACCCCTACCATCCACATACCACATACAGACGTCATGTTTCTCTTCTCTTTCGTCACACACAAGAACGTTCATCAATGCATTAGTCTTTCATCCACCTTCAACGAGCCACGTAGTCAAGGGTAGACAAGTTGGCGTCTCATCTCTGGTCCCAGAATACATTTGAAAATACACACTTACCTATTTGCAGCGTTGTTCAACACATGCAGTCCAATCAGCCAAACAGTGTGTAAGGTAGGGATAGCCAGCTCGAGCCTTGCTGCTCGAGCTGAGCCGAACAGAGTGACACAAAAATATCGCGAGAATTGCTCCGATTCCTCGTGTCGGAATGTCAAACATCGCGCGACCCAAAATCCGAGCTACTGTCAGGTGGAGCCAGGTGTCGAAGAGCTCGGAAAGTTTGAATGGGCGGGTCGATCAATCAGTCGGAAGATATAAAAGGGTTTCATTCATTCAGGAAGACGTGGGTTTTTGTGAGGAGGAGATTTTCTGGCGATTTTGCGACATTCCAGCTTTGGATTCAACAGGGATATTATCACAGTAGGTATTGTACACACAATACGATCACTTTGATCCTTTTAAACTTTTAGTAGGTGTCACTTAAAACACAGACACACATTCAACTAGGGATGGGAAATCCGAGGCCTCGCGACTCATCGAGCAACTGTGAAAAGTCGACACGAGGAGTCGGCACATCTGCAGGCTGCGCATGCGTAGATGAAAAACAAACCCCAAGAAATAAAGAAAATATACGCCTTAAATTCTGTCTTACTAGAAGATGAAATGTGGGTTATTGTTGGGCAATTACTCTAGGTTTTTTAATCATGAAATGAGATTATTGCGTTAATCCGTTGCCATAGTAACAGTTACCAAAACAATCAAATTTCACTCAGTTACTAACAATGTAATTAAATGTTAAATAAACACACACTGACTGTTTTGTCATTTGAATAACCAGAGGACCAGCTGGTAGAATCTTACGGAAAGAAAAATGAACACACCGATGCAATTTAACAGAGATGTTTTTGTGCGAGCAGTGAAGATTTCATAAAAAAAAGTTTAGTTTTGGGAGAGTGTGATATTTTCACTTTTGTTCAATTGGATGTTCTCCAAATCAAAGTATAAATAAAGTCTGTTTTTATCTTGTTCTTTTAATCCAAAGCGCTCTGTAATGTTTTGGTAAGAGAAATACTGTATAAATGAAATAGATTTCAATCAACAATCTACGACAAAAGCAGCAACATTTAGAGAAGACGTGAGTCTCTGCGGCTCTAAAACAGCGAAAAAAACTCAAACAGGACAATTGAAAGTGTTTTTGTTATAGATTTTTATTTTAAAATAAAATCTTTTGCACGGTGGTTGGCTTTAGTCTGCTCCTCTTCAGACTGACTACCTCTCCAGCTTTGGAGAAGACCCGCTCACAAGGCACCGGGGTCGCTGGCATGTGGAGATGATGCTTCACCGGTTTGTGCAGGTTTGGGTAAACTGTTGTCCTCGATGCCCAGAATGCGAGAGGGTCTTCTCCCCTGGAGAAGTAGACCTCTGATAGGCATCTCTGAACCTCCACGGTGGCGTTCGTCATCGCGCACCGACTTCTCTGGGTTTCACCAAAAAAATAGAAGTTAGTAAAACCATGTAACATGGGGACATCGTTGATCAGATGAAAATACGTACCAACCCGGCTGTCCAGCAGGTCCCACAAATAGTCATTCACCACTGAAGATGACGCTCCCGGTTGTGACTATTAAAGCAGAACTTGTTCTCCCTCCATTTACAACATACACACAGAAACACACACTCACCTTTCGCTCTCAAACAATTCACCCAAAAACTCTTTCAACCTCTCAATTCCAAACAGTATATTTGTGTTGGTGAATCCTAAAAACTAAACTAATAAATCTGTGTGTGGATGAGTGACTGTTGCTTGAATGTATGTCTGTTTTTCAAGTGACACCTACTAAAAGTTTAAAAGGATCAAAGTGATCGTATGGTGTGTATAATACCTACTGTGATAAAATCCCTGTAGAATCCAAAGCTGGAATGTCGGAAAATCGCTTGAAAATCTCCTCCTCACAAAATCCCACGTCTCCCTGAATGAATGAAACCCTTTTATATCTTCTGACTGATTGACCGACCCGCCCCTTCAAACTTTCCGAGCTCTTTGACACCTGGCTCCACGTGACAGTAGCTCAGATTTTGGGTCGCGCGATGTTTGGCATTCCGACACATGGAATCGGAGCAATTCTCGCGATACTTTTGTGTCACTCTGTTCGGCTCAGCTCGAGCAGACAGGCTCGAGCTGGCCATCCCTACATTCAACAAACAGTCACACACGCACACACAGATTTATTAGTTTAGTTTTTAGGATTCACCAACAGTAGTAGTGTTTGGAATTGAGAGGTTGAAAGAGTTTTTGCGTGAACTGTATGAGAGTGAAAGGTGAGTGTGTGTTTCTGTGTACAAGTTGTAAATGGAGGAAGAACCAATTTTGTTTTAATAGTCACAACCGGGAGCGTCATCTTCAGCGGAGAATGGCTATTTGTGGGACCTGCTGGACAGCCAAGTTGGTACGCATTTTCATTTGATCAACGATGTCCACATGTTATATTGTTTTAGAATAATAACTTCTATTTTCTTGGTGAAACCCAGAGAAGTCGGTGCGCGATGGCGAACGCCACCGTGGAGGCGATAGAGATGCCTATCAGAGCCCTACTTCTTCAGGGGAGAAGACCCGCTACCATTCTGGGCATCGAGGACAACCGTTTACCCAAACCTGCACAAACTGGTGAAGCATTATCTCCACATGCCAGCGACCCCGGTGCCTTGTGAGCGGGTCTTATCCAAAGCTGGAGAGGTAGTCAGTCTGAAGAGGAGCAGACTAAAGCCAACCACCGTGGAAAAGATTTTATTTAAAATAAAAATCTATAACAAAAACACTTTCAATTGTCCTGTTTGAGTTTTTTGCGCTGTTTTGGAGCCGCAGAGACTCGCTTACGTCTTCTCTAAATGTTGCTGCTTGTGTCACAGACTGTTGATTCAAATCTATTTAATTTATACAGTATTTCTCTTATCAAAACATTACAGAGCGCTTTAGATTAAAAGAACAAGATCAAAACAGGCTTTATTTATACTTTGATTTGGAGAACATCCAATTGGACAAAAGTGAAAATATCACACTCTCCCAAAACTAAAATATTATTTTTATAAAACCTTCCACTGCGCGCTGATACAAAATCATCTGTTAAATTGTATCTGTGTGTTCATTTTCCTTTCCGTAAGATTCTATCTGCAGGTCCTCTGGTTATTCAAATGTCAGTGTGTGTTTACTGAACATTTAATTACATTATTAGTAACAGTGAAATTTGATTGTTTAGGTAACTGTTACTATGGCAACGGATTAACACAATTTCATTTCATGATTAAAAAACCTAGAGTTATTGCCCAACAATAACCCACATTTCATCTTCTAGCAAGACAGAATTTAAGGCGTAGATTTTCTTTATTTCTTGGGGTTTGTTTTTCATCTACGCATGCGCAGCCTGCAGATGTGCCGACTCCTCGTGTCGACTTTTCACAGTTGCTCGAAGTTGCTCGATGAGTCGCGAGGCGTCGGATTTCCCATCCCTAGTGTAAGGGTTTTACTGCTGTTATATAGGAGGTGTGGTCATTACAGGGAACACACCTCAGGTGTTTGATCCAATTAAAGTGCAATTATTGATTTATTTGTGTTTACATTTTTCTTTTGCAAATGTTTAACAGAAGTGATAGTACTCAAAGAAATGTGGTCTTTGTTCTTCATGTTTGAAGATATTTTTTTCGTATCATGTAGTTTATGGGGTTTTTTTAAGCTTAATTATTAGTCAATCCATTGAGAGACGAATGTGATATAAGGGAAGATGGTGGCTCAGTGGTTGGAGCGTTTGTCCGCAAACTGGAAGTAAACCGGACGTTCACAGGTTCGCATCCCACTGAGTTCATGTCTAGGGTCCTTGGAGAAGACACCTAACCTCCTGTTTCTCCCACCATTGGTGCTGTCATAGGTGGCAGCCTGTTGCAGTAAAATGCAGCACATAAATTTCCTGGTGAGAAATTAATAAAGTATATTAAAATATATATAAGGAGTAAATTTTGGGAGTTGAGTCAGGCTTTTCCTTCTTTTGATTACCGGAACCCTGGTTTGGTTGATGAGACTGATGAACTGATGATCGTTCAAAGAAGAAACTGTGAACCTGTTGCTTGAAAGAATAAAACTGACAAACTACAATGTAGCCCATCTGTCCTCTTGTTGACATTTGTTAGTTTCAAAAGAATCTCTGTGATACACACACACACACACACACACACACGGAAACACATGCAAATCATTGTAAGATAATTAAAGAAGATGAATCGATAATTTGTCAGGATTTTAGTTGCTATGGTAATTGAGGTGCCACCAAACTAAATTTTATTATAAAGCCTCTTGAAATATTGTTTTAACGAAGTAAAGGTAGACTTGTTGTGAAGGCATTAGAATAAAACAAAAAAAAATAGCACTTTTTGGGGGGTTGACATAACAAGACATGCCAGCCCTGGTTGTTCTCAAAGCCATGTTCTGACATCTCTTAGAGGATGTGAAGTGTACCAGCACAGCTGCATAACAAGCATCTCTATCCCTCACACATTTGATATAACTGGACCTCTGACATGCAGCTTATTATAAGAGAATATGAGACACAAACATCCAGAGAAATGATACGAGACAGCAGATGTGGCCATATATAACAATACCACACTGCCATAATGTCCCACAGGGCTAGTTGACAACAAGAGAGATAAATTCATATTTCAGCTGAAACAGTCTGTCTCATTAGTCTGGGGACCATCGGGGCACCAAGCCTCCTGACCCAGAGTTAACCTCCTGTCCATCCTCGCCAAATGCCCAATCCTTCACTGGCTTGTCACATCCGGAACATAGCCGGATCTGCTGCAGCAGACCTCTGTAAATATGCCCCCCTGTGGGTTCAACCCATTAGGATAAACAGTCACAGTGGAAGGTGTGCTTCTCTGACAGCTTATCCTCTCCAGCCGCAACCTACCGGCATGCAGCCCTGCATTAAATCTGACACGCTTTTATGTGCACGGCACACTTCCAGTTGTTGTACAGCACTAAGCAACTGGAGGCACACAAAGGCATCCATTTCCCAGTGGAGATCTCAGTATTAGAGTTCAGAAGGGGGGTGGAATTATCTATAATCCGAGCGGTGGTTTAGTTTTCCGAGGAATTTTGTCTCTGAGAGGAGGTGTCTGCGCTGCAGTGAGCTCTACAAAGGCTTTATGAAACAAGTTATTTCCTTGTTAATGATACCTCATTTGCCTTTCATCTGGCCTGAACGTGGGGCTTATCTACGGGATTAGGCAAAAAAGAAAAGTGCTGCTTCAGCTCTGGTTCATAATCAGGGATACATACACATTTTACTCACTGCCTCTCACATGTAAAGCTCAAATGACATTTTTTCTATCATCACAGAGGCGTGTGTGAATGATAACATGATAACACCTGTTCTGACACACCGTGCATCATGTGTATTTAGTTTCTGTGTGACAGCACCAGCCAAGTTCACACCTCAGGAGATGTCATTCAGAGTAATAAGCAGTCAACCTAAAATAGAAAAGGTCAAAAAGCTCCAGGTTCATCTGATCAGGATCATGCCGCTTCTGAACAGATCATTTTTGCATGAATTATTTTCCTTTTTTTAAATAATCACTATTGAATAAAATTATTTCAGAGGAAAACGTCTGTTCTTCAGCATTTTAAATCAGCCATAGACTCTTCTTTAAAATCTAGCGTGTCATTCTATCTGTCTATCTAGCGGTTACTAAAGCATGCCATCCATCTGCTCCTGTTCCGGCCCGCTGGTCAATTGTTGGAACTGAATGTGGCCCGCGAATCAAAAAGTTTGCCCACCCCTGCTCTAGATCAATGGTTTTGTTCATCATACAAAAATGTTTGTCTGAAATTTCACAAAGTGTGTCATTTATTAACTTTTATTTTTCAGTGTGGTTATTAATGAGCCCAACTCCAATCAGTAAAGCCAGATCTTAGTAATACTACAAAAATACACATTTATAAAGATTTTCCATACCATCTTTAATCACATTATCGTTGACTACCCTCCAATCAAACTGCAGACCAATGACTCCATTCTTCCTTCAGTCCTTTGGTTTGACCATTATTGAAATCAGTTTATTAAATTAGTTGGAGCAGGTGGTCAATCCACCTTCCTGACAAACCCCCTGCTCATGGGTAATGAACCAGAGAAAGAGGGATGGGCTGCCAATGGAGGTGTGAGGTGGTCTATGAATTCATCATCCTGCCATATGTTACCAATGACAGTGTGATGCTGATTTAGACAGGAATGATTCTCCCTGCATCCTAAGACAGGTTATTTAGGGAAATACAGCTCAAGCTTTTATAACATAATCATATCAGTCACATTTTCTGTGTGAAACCCAAGTTAAACTTGTGTGAACCTCCACCACATGGTGCGTATCAATGCTGCAGAGTACTTTACAAGCCATGTGTGGCCAGCTGTGATGTAGTGTTAGGTCAAGCAAAACATTAGACGCATCTTGACCCGCCACTCCCAAATGGATAATAATCACTATGTGAATGTTTGGAGGCAGAGCGGCTATGAAGGTGGTCTTACGGAAAACTGACCCTTCTTAAAAGAAACAGAGGGCGTATGTTTTGTGTGATACTTTTCTATCTACAACAAGGCATTCTTCTCAGAAAACATCAATGTCCTCCGTGTATTTGCAAACACTTTGTGGTTTCAGGTCAAAATTCCTCCACTGTATGGAGATATTTTTATGATAGGTAAAGACGAAAATGCAAGATAACTAACTTTAACACTTGATCAGAATAACAAAACACCCCCATCATTTATTAGAGCAGACTACTATCAAGAACACTGGCTAGAACTGGGTGTCGAATTCTACACCGAGGGTCAAGGTCATCAATGTTTTTCATGTACTCCTCAAATGAAGTGAAAACATCAGCCGGTAAAATTCTGCACATTGACTCATTGAGACCTGATCATACCACTATGTCAAAGACATCGAGTCAAGGGAAAAAAAAGCTAGCGTATTGTTGTGATGAGGAAGGAGAAGGACCCAAATGCAGGACATCAAAACAAGGTTTATTGAACACAGTTGGGGAAAATCTGTAAAGCAAAGGACACAGGATTAACCCAGGAATCAAAAGGCCAAATAATAACAAAGTTCAATCATGGTCAGGTGACCTGGCTGGAAGGGATGGTAATGACCTGACGTGGAAGTCTTCTTCTTCTTCTTTAGTTTGCGGCATGAAGCACCAACCTGGGTGCATTACCACCATCTACTGACTGTCATGGACCTTAAATCCTCCTCAA
Organism: Neostethus bicornis; assembly: GCA_902685375.1. NCBI lineage: Eukaryota > Metazoa > Chordata > Actinopteri > Atheriniformes > Phallostethidae > Neostethus > Neostethus bicornis. Next base: position 5,707,262 of record LR738552.1, read on the forward strand.
TAACCCTGTACACCTCAAAAAAGTGTACAGGGCACCAAAACCCTTCCCCTGACGTCCAAACAAAAACACCTCCTTCAAGCTCACCTGTCTCATCCCAACACTCCTCAGCACCACCATCATAGCCTCTCTTTCTTCCTCATATTTTCTACATGATAACACCACGTGACTAACCCCTTACAACTCCCCACAGAAATCACAACACCCATCTAAATGTTTACCCAGAACCTTGAGCGTTTCATTCAATCCTGTGTGCCCAATACGTAACCTGCTAAAAACCACCTGCCCCCGCCTTCCACCACCCACCGGATCCATAGTCACCCCCACCGTCCTCTGTACTTCATACAAGTTTCGTCCCTTCACCTCTGACTCCCACTCCATCTGCCACTGCTGCATTATCCCCTTCCAGACCAACGCCTTCACCTCCCCTCGTGACAGAGCCACGACCCTCTCCACCACCACCTGATCCGCAGCCCTCTTTGCCACCTCATCCACCCGCCTAACGACCCTCCTATCACCCCCGACACCATATTCAAAACATCCCAAAACAAACCTTGATGATACCTCACCCTCCCCAGTTCAAGAGCCCGAACCACTGACAACGAGTCCGTGCATATAAGTACTTTCCCACCACCATGTTGCACCGCCCACACCACAGCCATCCACACATATAACTCCACCGTGAAAATACATAAGTGATCTGACGTGCGAACCCCTACCTCCACTCCAGACCCTTCCACCACCATTCCCGCACCCGTCCTCCCCGAAACCGGATCCCTTGAACCATCTGTAAACACCAATGTGTAATCCCCATAATTCTCCTCAATAATACTCCTAAATGCTCCCACCACATTCACATCCCCAAACCTCCGTCTCCACCCCACCATCCCCAATTCCACCCTCACCTCTCCCAGCCTCCACTGTGGCACCATCTGAAAATTTTCCTCCACCTCCAAATCCCCCACACCCAATTCCCGTGCCCACAAACCCCCTACCCACCCAAAACTCAAAGTTTCCTTCACACCCCTCTCCTAGGACCATTCCAGAACCCCCGCCCAGGGTGATTATGGCTCTTTCCTCCCAAGGAAACCCAATAATTCACCGCCAGGTGCTTGCTCCTCAGAGCGAGTGGCATGACACCCGCCTCCACCCTCAGTGCACTCACTGGCAAAGTCCTCAGAGCACCTAAACAAATCCTCCGGGCCTTGGCCTGCACCACATCCAATACCCGTAACGCCGTAGGCGCCGCCGAACCATAAACCACACACTGACGTGGAAGTCTGGGGTGGTTGCCCTTAAATAGGCAGTAGGACCCACAGGTGTGTGGCATCAGAAATCAGAAATCTCAGGTGTCCCTAATCAGGATGATGATGAAGGTCTATGGCTCCTCCTGCCGGCAGGCGAGGGATTACAACAGCGCATATTCTTGTATCTTATTAATACTTGTGCTTTGACATAAGAAATGGCGCTCCAAGAGAGCAGTACCTGAGGGGACGGACTGACCCTGAACAGAGGATGTGCACTAAAACATTTCCTGCAGGCGTTAGAATGTAGGCGTGGCGAAAAATAAATTCCATGGTCGAGAACAATCTAGCATTCGAATGGTAAGTAAGTAAAGTAATTGAAAATACCTTTGAAAATGACCCTTTTCGATGACAATCGCAAAGTGCTTCACAATTTAAAAACAAAACAAAACAGAAACATAGAAGAAAATAAATATAAAAAACGCAAAATATAAAACAAAATATACTACCCAAATACTGGATGCGTGAACTCGTAAACTTCTGAAACATGCGTGAATGAAACATGAAACCATTTCATTATGTTTTTGATGTGGGTATGAATTTTAAACTTGGTAGAAACTTCTAAAAAGTTGATATTATGAAATACCCTCGTTTGGAACAATGCTGCAAATCCAGTGCGGTGTCATGGTTCCCTCACCCACCACGAGAGGGAACCCGGGGCCTTCCCTCATTTATCTGATTTTAGACACCTGAAGGGCTGTGCAGCTGCCTTTAAAAAGGCAGCCTGTCTTCCCTTCAGGTGTCGGGTCATACCTTCCATTCCTATCAGGTCATCCTGGCTGCCTGACCATGAAATACATTTTGAACAATAACTTCATGACATTACCACTGATCCATGTGTTTTTCTTTACAGTAATACTAGACTCCTTTACACAATAAATCATGTTTCTTGTCTGCAATTGGGTCCTCCTCCTTCCACACCCTAAAACAATGACAATATTGACCTCAGCATTTGACAATTTTGGTTAAGTTAAATCTTAGTTTTTATCTGAACCAGTTAAACCAAATGGAAGGAGAATTCGTCTTTATAAAAATATGTACAGTATAAAAACTTAAAGTATTATACAGTCTCTCCTAAATTTGCTTTCAGGAGTTTTTTCAAATTGCAATCCTGGAAAAACGCAAGATCATCCACTCAGCGCATAATGATTGCCAATTTATCAAATCCCAGCACTCCTGTTTCATCTACAAAATAATCTACGGTGTATACGTCAGGAACTCCTTTACATCTTTCTTAAGCGTACGTACAGTATATACATTTATTCAGTGAAATGTAAATTGGATTATATGGTTGCTCAACTTCATAGCTCAATTGGGTTTAGTCGTCCATTGGGTTTAGTCGTGTTTTTTGGGATTTTTTTTGTTTGTTTTTATTATAGTGGGACACAATGTGCTGGTTGGAACAATGTTCTTTGTCTTTTTTTAAGTGCAATTGTACTTGACAATGCTTGCCGAGGTCATGCTCAATAAATAAATAAATGAAAAACAAAAACAAAAACTGAACTGATCAAACCTAGGAGGGGAATGCTTTCCATCTGCTTTACCAAGATATTGTTTTCCATATTTGTATTAGGTAGGTAAATGAAAACGTCTGCTTGGATCTTAAAAAAAGGGAGCGAAATACATACATGAAGATAGTTGGTGTGACCGAAGAGGATGCAGCAGATAGGGTTAGATGGAAGAAACTGACTTGCTGTGGCGACACCTGAAGGGAAATGCCGAAAGAAGAACATCTTTGGTCTTTTGTAGGTTTTTATACCTCTTTGGTCCCCCTCCTTCCTACTACAAAAGATTCCATCAAACAGTTGACTCATAACTTGAAGCTCCAGCCTTGCCAATTTTATAACATAATTTTTTCTCTGTTTTTTATTAGAATTTTGTTTTGGCCTTCAGCTTTAAGTCTGGTGACGCATGGCTGTTGGCTATCTGCTGAAAATGCACCTCGCTCTTCCATTACTGGTGGAAGGGTAACCGTAATGAACTGGTAATCCTCTTAACTTACTGGCTGTATGCTGATATTGATGCCTTTCCTAATTTATAGAAGCACTCACATGTTTATTTCTGTTAGTAAAATCTTCACATATGAATTTATGTGCATACTTTGCAATTATGGACCAGTTTTATTCCTGCTGTAAAATCTAAGCCATAAAATAATCTTTGCCTGGAGGTGGGGTGTATAGTCATAGGCAGAAACAGGTGACTAACAGAGGGTTCTTCTTTTTTGTTTGAATAATAACTCAAAATCCATTCATCCTTTAACTTCTGTTATGGGAGAGCAACCTGAGCAGAGAAATCCAGACTTCCCTCATTTTTAAGAGAGAATCCCAAGATACTCCTGAGGGACAAGGTGGACACAGTCCCTCCAATACGTCTTTGGTCTTTCCCATGCACACATTAGAGCCTTTGGGAGGAGAAGCTTATCCACTGAAAGCTTTCATTTTGATGTCACTAAGCAGCAGCGTTTCTGCATTTGCAAAACAGATCACAGACTTAATCATTGCTGGAGGATGAACTTCTCTCTTCAAATCCTTCCATCATGGCAGTAATAATGTCAGCGATACACTTGATCCTATTTAAAAAGAATGGCCCTTGGACTGACGGATGTTAAAAATATGTGGTGCAGCGCATATTTTCAAACTGATTTAGCTCAAATACTTCTGAGTACTGCAGAGCAAACAGAATCAAGAAGAAAGCAAAATTTTTCTGGACGGATTTTTTTAAACTGGAGGTAATTCCACTTAAAAAAATTAGTATGAACTGAAGAAAACAACATCAAATACTCGTTTCAAATGAATACCACACTTTGTTAGATTCTATTATTTCAACAGCACAATAATAAACCTTACTGACTTGTTAGTTTCAAGCTTGAAGAAACAAGCTTGAAACTAAAAAAAATCACATTTGCATATTTGAAGACAAATTTCTGAAACTATCTTTGAACAATGCATTAATGTTGTTTTAAATAGGATTTTCAACACCGGCAATCTGAAATGAGCTTCACCTTTGTGACCTTGACTTTTGATCACATGACCCCTAAGACCTATTCAGTTCATCTATGGTTAGTACTGAGTAACTGTGGTTTGTTTTATTCAAATCCTTTCAATGGTTTACGATATATTGCGTTCACAAGAATGTGTGACTTCAACCTTCAAAACCCTGACGGCACGCCACTGCTAAAAGAACTACTAAAGGAAGTAAAAAGAAGAGGCGAACTATGATTGATGAATGGGGTTGGAACCTGGGCGTAAAATTTCAGGACCAAAGCAGCTCATTTAAAAAAATGTGTTTTTATTTGTTTGCAAGTTACGGTACTTGAAAGTCTCATGAAAAATCCTCTGAAAGCTAAGGTTTCTGGCCTGTTGTTTATTTCTATCCAGAATTTCAGTTTTAAATTTATTTGTCCCCTTCACACATAACGTCTCACTTACTGTCTCCTTCATATTTTAAAGATGCATTTTCCATCTCCATCTCTGCATTTTTCTGTCTCCTCCAATCACCATCCAGACAATAATTCAGCAGCAGGAACAACAGTTATTTTCCACTCACTCCTTTTCTTCCTCCACTTATGCATGCTCCACACATCTCGTGAAGAGAAAAGGCAGAGAAGAAACTGAAGGAGAATGATGGTGCCCTATAGGTGGGAGGAGGGTTGACTGATGATCCATCCCTGCATCACAGTTGGTTTTCAGTGTAAAAATGGTCTTGGACTCACATCCATTTAGCCTAAACTATAGAGAGGAGAGAAGCTCCTTCCAGCTCTTGTTGCCGTGTGGTTGCTTTCATGCCGGGTATCAGAGGAACCCCAGAGACAAGATGTTAAAGAGAAACACGATGGACACTTCCACATATTGGGATACCCACATTTTACCGGGGTGAATATTACTGTGATTATTCACTATTTTCTACAAAGCAGCTCCCACAACTCTGTAAATGTTCTGTCGTATTATTTGAAGGTTGTCCAAATAGTTATGTCCCTTTTGTTGCTTTCAAACATCCTCACTTATTCACATGAACACTTCCACAGATGTTTTTTTTAAGGAGAATAGAGACATGAATGTGTTTTTATGTATGAAAATGACTCGTGAGCAGCCCAAAAACAGTCATTATTCCATTTGCCATTACAGGTGAAGCATTCCCAGTTGTCTCTACAGGATACGCCTTTCCCTAGGCAACAAAATTACCGGCATTTGGTTATCCTGGCAGCCGGCTGCACTGAGGCAGCAACTGCCTCTTTTATTGATGCTGAATCCTTCTTAATAGGTTTAGTGCCTTTCCACAGATAAACAGGTCTGAAAAGAGGTTTGTGAGCACAGAGACAGGCACAGAAAGAGAGGAGGGAAGCATAATGATGACAAAAAGAAAGAGGAAAAAATGCATTTTACCTTTATTCAACTCGGCCTGGGACTGTGAAGAGGAACATATTTATTAAAGCAGGACCAGGTTGTGTATGCAAATGTGTTATTGTGCACCAACAGAGAGTTTTTCAAGTTGAGCTAATTTTTCACAAATGTATAACCACAAGGGGGCACAAACCGGAGTGTCTTATTGCCCTGGTTCTAGCCTACAGGGAAATTCAGATGGTTATGTCACATAGGGCATCCATTGTATGATCAGCACTGATCTAAAATCTTAACTTCATCCTTAGCGGACTTTAATGAAAATTAGACTATTCTTGGTCAAAGAAAGAGACGAAGAAGGTTCGTAACAAGAGAGAAAAAAGGAGCAACAAGAGTCTAGGATTGTGAGTAGGGATGCAAAGGCATCACAGCTAACATTCTAAGCAAAGTTCCAGTTTTTCCATCATGTTATTATTAGGAAGAGATATGTAGTTGGAGTTGTGTCTATGGAGGGGGCTGTTAGAAATGTTCTGAAATTTGTTAGACAGGGGGATGAACCTCAAACTACGTATAAATTAAAGAAGGGGTGTTCAACATTGTTTGTGAATATGCGTCACAGGTACGATGTGAGACTGAGAAGAAGAAATCCTGGTTGAACCAAAATGGTGAGATGCAAAGCATACATAGAAATGAGAGAATTGTTAATGTTTTTCAACCAGAAGAGTCAGGAATATAGAGTGATCTTTAAGACTAAAGGTAGTTCTTGTGTAGATGATGTAATCTGAAGAAAAATGAGGGAGTGCAAAGTTGTAATGGTGGATAGTGTAGCCCAGCAACAGAGGATGTTGGTGTGTAGAATGACTCTGGAAGTGAAAAAGATGAAGAGGAAATCTACAGTGCAGGGAAAGAATTGGAAAAATCTGTCAAAGGAAGATTACTGTTTGTTAATTAGAAAGTGGTTAACACAGGCTAAGGCTGGTGCTATAAACAACCCAGCACGCTGGAATTAAATCAATATCTCCAAACAAGAACATCTCTGAATATTTTCAACATAAGCAGTTAATAATTTTAGTTCAACTATTGCACCAACATGTTTGCCCCATCTCTGACAAAGAAGCACTGCTGCAAATCTGGTGAGCTTTATTGCTATGCACAGATACAAACTCAAACACATTTTATAGACATTAGAATTAGTTTGACGTTCCTTGAAAGTTTTCTTCATTTACGAATGTGTCTGCTCATAAATCTAATGAACAAAGAAGAATTTTGCTGTGACTTGTAAAGTGATAGCTTTTTCAGTTCAGTGTTGAAGTCTGTGAGTGTGTGTGTGTGTGTGTGTGTGTGTGTGTGTGTACACGTGCAGAACAGATTTAATTGGATCACGACACCCACTTGAAACACACACTCTGGAATGTGTCTTGTTGCTCTGTCACTCTTCAGGTTCTACTAGATCAGAGCTTGTTGCATCTTTGGCATGTAAAATGAGAAATCTTGATTCTGTGGTGTTAGGGGTTGCTATGGCAACAGATCATCCCCTGTCTGTCTGAGCAATTGGATCTTGTTTATTCAGTTCTTCTTCTCATCAGAGTACAGGCACAAAAATAGACATCCGAATGCTTCAAAAAAAGCAAATTCAAATGTGAACAGAAATGAATCTTTATCTATGCCTTTTATAAAGTTTATTATAAAAACAAATCAATGTATTACTTATTTGTTTTTAATCAAATTGTCTCAATAAAAGTCAATTATTATTCTTCTTTTGGCTTTTCCCTTCAGGGGTCACCACAGCAAGTCAGTTTCGTCCATCTAACCCTATCTGCTGCATCCTCTTTGGTCTTCATGTCTTCCTTCTCTGTATCCATGAACCTCCTCTTTGGTCTTCCTCTAGGCCTCTTTCCTGGTGGTTCCAAATCCAGCATCCTTCTTCTGATGTATTATTTCTCTTCTCTCTAGATGTCTTTAACCATCTCAGCTTGGACTCTCTGACTTTACCTCCAAAACCTCTAACATGAGCTGTTCCTCTGATCCTGGTCCCTCCCTGAGACAACCTCAGCATCTTCATTTCTGCTACCTCTGTCTCTGTTTCCTGTCTTTTCCTCAGTGCCGCTGTCTCTAGACCAATCAGCATGGCCACTCTCATCAAGTTTTTGTACACTTTCCCTTTCATTTTAGCTGAAACTCTTCTGTCACACATCACATCTGATACCTTACTCCACCCGTTCCAGTCTGCCTGCACACCCTTCTTCACCTCTTTTCCACACTCTCCATTGCTCTGGACTGTTGATCCTAAGTACTTAAAATCTTCCACCTTCTTTAGTATATCTTCTCCCTGTAACCTCACTTTTCCGTTTGGATTCCTCTCATTTACACACATGTACATTGAATGGTACTGTTAATCCCAAGACCATGTTTGGTTCATATATCCAGTGTATGATAACAGTGTCAGAAATGCTGAAATGTAATATACAGAAATTCAAATATATTTTCCTATCAATATCTGGTAAATGTTACTAATTTTCAGCTGCATGTTCTTTCCAAAAAATGGTAATTTGCTGTTAACCCAAAAATCTGAAACTAAGGAAACACAAAAAATTCAAAATTGGCACATTGCTTCGTAATGCTAGTAAGTAACTACCTGGAATTTTTTTAAAAATCTAAACATTGATCAGTGATGGTGTGATGTCAGAGATATTTCTGCTTGGAGAGTTTCTAGTTTGTGTTTTTTTACCATCACGGTGATTGTTTGATATTGATCATAGACTCTCGCTTCATTGATTATCAACTCATTTCATGATTCTTTGTGAGATATTATTGTCATACAGAAGACATCATTGTTTAGTCCATATTTCTTTTCTACTGCTTCATAACTAAAAAGATGTTGATGTTTTTTTAACTCTTTCCTTTTTATGTCAGTAACACATTGCAAACATTCATTATTGCTACAGCTTAATAAATTACCACACCAGAGGCATGGAAGTTAATTTAAAAGCCTAATGTACAAAACTGCACAAATTGCAACTGGGATAAAAATTAATTACTTCTTGGCATTTGGAAGCAAATCTTATCCTGCAGTGAGAAAATGCTCCTTTTTCAGTTTTGGCTCAGAGTTACATGGTCCAAACATCTGGGCACCTAAACACACTCTGAGTTCACAGCCAAAGTTTCTACAGATTACAAGCTGCTACAAGATACTTGCTGAAAGAAAGTCTGACTTTTATTCATCTTAATATGTAAAATATGGACCCTACATATAATCTTTAAACACAAAATAGAAGAAAAATGGGGGAATTAATCCCAACAAGCAAAAGTTTTATCTTATATTAGGACAGTTTAGTTGATTCCTTTCATTGTAAAACAAAACTTTTCCCTGAAAACAGTAGTTTGTGTGAACAAGGTTCTGCAAAGAGAAGCCTTGTAATCTCCAGCTGAGGCAGTTTCTGTCCAATTCTCAAATTGAAGTTTCATAACAGCAATTCAAAGCACTTTGCAACTTTACTATTTTATCCTGCAGGATTGTGTTGCAGCTTCAGTTTTAAATTAAATAAAGAGAAACAGGTTTTGGAGCTGGAAGCATGCAGCAAACCTTTTAGAGACCATTCAGTTGAGTTAAGGTGTTTTATTTAACTAAAAAAAAGTGTTTTAAAATTTTCATGTTGGATGAAAATTTCAATTTTATGTGTACACACTTTTATGAATAGACAGTGTGTTCTAATTAAAATCCAATGAATAAGGTACAAACTATCCAAACTCTTGGTTTTGCTACGTGAGAACAAATCAATTCTATCTGTTTGTGTTTGGGACTAAGAGCTCAGAATTAAACTGTCAAGACTGATTAGAATCGACATCAGTTCTTCAAATAATACAACACAGGTGCAGGGAGAGAGGACGACACACTGAAATGAGACAAAACCGTGTGTAAACAGAAAAGAGTGTTGTGGTAGAGTTCTTTCCGTAACGCTCCACACTTGTAATTATGATCTGGAAACGGCAATACTCTGACTTTTACTGCAGATAATTGCTTCATGTTCCCACACTGTTTAACAGTTGTTATTCACAGCATTTCCTCACACATGAAAATCCATTTCATAGCTCTGGATTTTTTCACAAAACATAACAAGAAATCTTACAAAAGCGTTTTTGTTCCTTTTTTATTTTATTTTATGCTTGACCAACATATTAAAACCTCTGGATCTCTCCTGCAAACATCTTTCAGTGCTCACCAAAGCAAAACTTTTTTAATTAAAGTTGTGACCTGCTGAACAACAGTAGCGTCCAGAATTTATTTCAAATTGAATGTGCTTAAGCACACCGCCTGAGCCATGACAGAAAAACTTGTCCCAAAAGGTTTTCAATTTAGAAGAAAATTGCTATTTCACCGGTGTAAAACCTTCTATTTTGCTTTCAAAGTACTTTAATGAGACTTTCATGCTTTTTGTTGACACACTGTCAACATAGCTCATCTGAGAATTCACCTGAACATAAACAAAAATTAGTCGTAAATGCCGGGATGCTTTTCTTGTATAGGGACCAAATTCATTATGAAGCAGACAGGGTTTAATAGAAAATCATAATACAAGAGTGGAGGGCATATGGGAGCTAGCTGAGGTTAATTCCATTCTCTCCTCCTTCTCTGGCAGCACAACGTTATCTGTACTCGCACATTTAAAAGAAGGAGTAATTGAATCATTTGTGTTACGGAGGCATTTGAAGGCCACACATTTTTAAACCCGGAGAGAGAACAGCAGGAACCTGAAAGAAAAAGGTTTTTAATAAGCTGCTTTTGAAGGGATAAAATGTGTTTAATAACGGGATTGGTTTTGCTTATTCTTTTGTTTTAAATCAATTTTCATTTGAATCATTTAAGGTGACTCCAGCCAACAGAATAATTAGTGTCAAATTATTACTGTGGTGTAATATGAAATGATTAAATCAAACTTATTCAATACACACAAGAAATTAAAAATGTTTGACTGCAAAAATTGTCAAAAATGTGACCTCACACAGAACTTTTCAGGTTTTGATACTCATACAACGGCTTAATTTTTTTCTGGAAAATAAAAAATCTCTTCTATGCAGAGCAACACAACTCTGAAAGAGTTGCATGGAAAAACAGTACCTGAAAAGAAAGGGTTTATAAAGACATCCTCATTGATATCTATGGCTTGGGTTTTAACCAGGTTTCCATTTTAACTGTCCGATTCTTCATATTCTGGTCAGGATGCCCCCCGAGCCCCTCGCGGGCGAGGTGTTTTGGGCACATCGCACCGGGAGGAGACCAAGGGGCAGACCCCGGACCCGCTGGAGAGACTATGTCTCACAGCTGGCTGGGGAACGACTTGGGAACCTTTCCAGGTGAGCTAGAGGATGCAGCCAGGGAGAGAGAGGCCTGGGCTACCCATTTGAGGCTGTTGCCCCCGCGACCCGACCCCGGAACAAGCGGAAGATGACGGAACAGAACGGAACGATTCTTCATAAACACTAAGCATGCATAGCATATCCACTTTGTTGTCCAGAAAGTGACAGTATTCCTGCACACCTTCTTCTTCTTCTCCTTTCGGCATTTCCCTTCAGGGGTCGCCACAGCAAGTCAGTTTCTTCCATCTAACCCTATCTGCTGCATCCTCTTCAGTCACGCCAACTATCTTCATGTCTTCCTTCACTGTATCCATGAACCTCCTCTTTGGTCTTCCTCTAGCCCTCTTTCCTGGTGGTTCCAAATCCAGCATCTTTCTGCCGATGTACTCGGTCTCTCTCCTCTGTACATGTCCAAACCATCTCAGTCTGGCCTCCCGGACTTTATCTCCAAAACCTCTAACATGTGCTGTTCCTCTGATATACTCATTTCTGATCCTGTCCATCCTGGTCACTCCCAGAGAGATCCTCAGCATCTTCATCTCTGCTACCTCCATCTCTGCTTCCTGTCTTTTCCTCAGTGGCACTGTCTCTAGACCAAACAGCATGGCGGGTCTCACCACGGTTTTGTACACTTTTCCTTTCATTTTAGCTGAAACTCTTCTGTCACACATCACACCTGATACTTTTCTCCACCCGTTCCAGCCTGCTTGAACACGCTTCTTCACCTCTTTTCCACACTCTCCGTTGCTCTGGACTGTTGATCCCAAGTACTTAAAATCTTCCACCTTGTTTATCTCTTCTCCCTGTAACCTCACTTTTCCATTTGGATCCCTCTCATTCACACACATGTACTCTGTCTTACTCTGTCTTACTCTCAAAAATTCCTGCACACCAACTTTTAAAAAAATCTCATGGAGAAACCTCATGGAGACCCAGTTGAAGGTGAGATCCCCTCTAAGGGAGGACATGTGTTGTACCCAGGACTGGAATAGAGATCAACTAAACTCAACAAATAAATATTTGAAGAATGACACAGACAGGTTGAAAGGAATTTGGCATCCTGGACACCATCACTCTGAAAAGGAAGAAAGAGCAAGAGCATAGAGAACTGAAGAACTAAGGGTTTATCTAACATGAGACAAGTGGTGCCATGGGTGGAGGAGGGTGGCCAATATGTTTTGAAAAAACAGCCAAGGGAAAGATGACAGATTTTTAAAATGACTGCCTCCCCACAATGAGAAAAGTGAGCAATTAGTCCCTCAATGAATGGTGAAGGAGGAGCTCTGAATCACCTGAAAAGGAGAAAAGGATGAAGTTAGAGAATTGGGAATTAGAGCCGGGATGTGGAATCAATGAAGAGTTAAATAGGGCATGAACAAAGACTGCAAATTGAACAAAAGTGAGGAAAACTAGTTGTTCTAATCAAACTTACGCTAATGGCTTCATTTCTTCTGAAATACTAAATATAACTCAGCCTCTCCAAAGTGTCGTCTGCAGCAGGCACTGCCAACTAAGTGCAGATTTCGGTGTTGGCCAAACTGTTACAAATTATTTCTAATCTCGATGAGCTTTACTTTTAATTCAATTTCAGAGGTGAATTGTTGCTAAAAGTCGCCTCACAAATGGTGCAATGACACAAGAACGTGGTGTGAGCAGATTAACTGTAGGCAAAGTTCAGTGAGAATGCAGCTGTTGCAAACAGTTGTTCCAAAACTGTCTGGCTTTGGTTTAAATGCCACTAAAGTTTCTCTAGAGAGAAGTGGATAAAGTGGAAAGGTAATGGGCAGTATATGAGATGACCTTAAAAATGCTGGATGTGGGATCTGATGGGTAGTTTTTCTCCACATTGCTTATTAGTCTGTCATGTAACTTCTTAAATGCCAGACTCTGTCATAGTTGGTTGTGATGTTTACATTTAGAGAGAGTTAGAAGCTTCCCAGAAGTTCTTTGCTTGTGTCTTTAAGAATAAGGATGCCCTAGGCACCTCCAGAGTGAAGGTGTTGTACCCCATCTGAGACATGAGTTCCAGGAAACATAAAGATTGAGCAAGAATGTCACAGAACCAAACGTTTGTAATGTTTGACTATAGTTATTTATGCCGTTCCGTCATCTTCCGCTTATCCGGGGCTGGGTCACGGGGGCAACAGCCTCAGACGGGAAACCCAGGCTTCTCTCACCCTAGCTGCATCCTCCAGCTCACCCAGAAGGATCCAGAGTCGTTCCTCGGGCAGTTGTGAGACATAGTCTCATCAGCAGGTCCGGGATCTGCCTGTTGGTCTCCTCCCAGTGTGACGTGCCCAAAACACCTCAACAGCGAGGCGCACAGGAGGCATCTTGTCCAGATGCCCGAACCACCTCATTTGGCTTCTCTCGACCTGGAGGAGAAATGACTCGACACCAAGCTCCTCCCGGATCGCAGAACTCTTGGTCTTTATGCCATTATTCCCATTTATCTGAGATAGGGGGTTTATAGCCTGTTCAAGGAAGTCCAGATATCTCTCACTTTTTCCAGATTATCAGGCGGATCGCTGAGGGTTACCATTTCAAGCATAGTTTCTCCAGTGAGTCCAGGGTTGACCTCTGGGTCTGCATTTGGTGGGATGGGTCTGAACCACCCGCCCCATCTAGCTCCTCTCTACATGGTGAAGCAGGGGCTCGAAAAAGAAGTCCTAACTCTGTCTCTGGTGGAGAAACTTACCACTCCACAGAGGAAACTTCTTCTGGGCACTTGTATCCAAAGTTCAGTTCTTTTGGTCTCGATCTGCACCTAGTGAGGTTTTTGGGGGGGTTTCAACAAAATTTTTCGATCACAAATGAATGCCTAAAAGAAGATAAACATCAACCAAAAATAAACTTTCTACCACCATTTAATTAGTCCAAACACATCTGAAACTAACTCATTTCTTTGCAGCCACCAACTTTCAGAAGAATTGTCATAAAACTTAAATTTGGAATGGATTTTATTTTATAAACCTTTTTGACAAAAAAAAAAAGACTTGAATATTTTAAATACTCTAATATGCACTTAGAATATTTAGATAAGATAGTACACACTGATACACACATGGCTATCATAGAATAACGTGTTATTTATGTTTTAAATCGAACTCCCCCTTAGAGTACATCTCCCACTGTCGAATAAACATCTCTGTATATTTGTGTTGGAGACGCTTTTTTCTGAGCAATTCTTTCATATATCAAACAACTACTGACCTTGAATCCTTTAGGATTCAAACATACTAAAGCAGAAGCTTTTATGTACTGAACAGGTTTATTAGAAGCTGAAAGGTCCCTTCTGGTCGCTAAGTTAACACTATGGTTCAGCCTTGAGACTCACTGTTAGGTTTCATTTCATCAGACCCCTCACATCGCTTTACGGAATCTTAAAAGGATGCTGTATGTGTGGACACAGCAGGAGGTCATTTACTTTACCAACCATAGCAGGTTTAGTCAGTGAAGAGAAGAAAATGTCTGTTCTTCTTTCCTCATTAGTTGTAACACCATGTACTGTAGGTATGCAAAGACTAAAGATCAGGCTGCCTTCAAGGTTCAGGAGTAATTAATTTTCTAAGAATGAATATGATGTGAATTCAACCATGATTGTATAAAACTATTTGTATCATGTAAGAAATAAAGGCAAAGGCTTTTAAGTCCAAATTCAGTTTTTTTTTTGTCACGTTCGCTTTCCTACCACCAGAGGGAGCTAAGGACCTTCCCTCATCTCCCTGATTCAGGACACCTGAGGGTGATTGGCGTGCGGTCTACATACAGGCAGTCTGCATTTCATTCAATGTCGAGTTTTTGTCCCTTCCTGCCAGGTCTTCCTGGCTGCCTGACCAAGAGATGTTTATGAACAGTTACCACGACACATTTCTTTTGAACCATGTGTTTTTTGTTTTTTTTCCTTTGCAGCTTTGCGGGACTTCTTACTAAATAAAAAATGTCTGGAGTCCTGCAATTCAGTCCTCCTTCTGCACCATCATCCAAACTGTGACATTTTTTAAAAAAAACGTTTTTGGGGTTCCATTTAGTTTTTCTCACATCTGTCTCACCTCTATGTTGGAACATGACTCATTGATTTTGATATTTGCTACTATTTTACAGACTCCAGGACCCACCTACAAAACTTAAAAAATCTGATTTTCATAACAACATTTTGAAAAGCAAATTTGAGTATTCTGGTGAGATCTCAATGAATGAGATACATTGTCACTGATATCTTAATGGTTGTTTAGGAATATGTCAAACCCGAGCAATGGCTAAAACGTCCTTTCTCCTCGAGCCCATTTGCCTATTTTTGTCAAATTTTTTTTTGTGGTCTGGTTATTCAGACAGCAACATATTGAGGGGAGCCTTGACTTTACTTTTCCTGGCCACTTCTTCCTCCTCCCTCTTCTTCTTCTTTCGGCATTTCCCTTCAGGGGTCGCCACAGCAAGCCGCTTCTTCCTCATCCCACTGATCTGTAACTGTTCTTAGGCTTTCAGAAAGATGTTACCCCAACTGACATTCTCTATAGGAGCGTCCCCAAAATAGCTCAGCATAGAGGCATCTGAAGGCATGCTAATAACCCTTACTTGAAATGAAGGAGCCGAGGCTCCACTTTGATCTCATCTTTGGATAAGTGAACTCATCACCCTATCTGTAATGGGAAACAAAACCATGCTGCAGACAAAATCACTTTGGTACTTTGGGTTACTACCCACAGTTAGAAATGTAAAGGGTAGGGACTTAAAACTTCTGAGCCACCCAGAGCTTCACAGGAGAGACCTCACTTATCCTACTGTTGTTGTTTTTTAATTCCATTGTACGTGTAAAATAAAATAAAAAAATTTTAAAAAGTTAAAAAGAATCTGGCTTGCAAGTTTTTCTTTGTTTGAATCTATTTTTTCTCTTATACACATGCTGCCTTTTTTAATGTGTTTCCCACTTTGTGTTGAGACAGTGTATCAACCAAAAATCTTTAGTTTTTTGCTTTTGGAACAGAAGATAAACATTTATTTAGCAGCAATTCGTAAACAGTGGATATAAAGACTGACCACATTGTGCTGTAGGTCTCTGAGTATTACCTGTATTGGGATTGCAGGCTTTTGTTGTTGGCTGTGAAATCCTGAAGTTAACAAAGGTACCACATCATGCTATATCGACTTTGGAGTAATGCGTTACCAAACTGATTTTTAGAAGGATTCAGTGGTATTTCAAAAAGGACCAGCTGTTCACT
Organism: Neostethus bicornis; assembly: GCA_902685375.1. Taxonomy (NCBI): domain Eukaryota; kingdom Metazoa; phylum Chordata; class Actinopteri; order Atheriniformes; family Phallostethidae; genus Neostethus; species Neostethus bicornis. Next base: position 5,723,474 of record LR738552.1, read on the forward strand.
CCAGACCCATGTCAAATTTTAGACGGGTAGCAATAGTCAGACTTTCACAATTCATTTCAGTATTATTGATTAGCCCAAAATCACAGAATGTCTGTCTCAATGGGCTTCACATTGCAGATTCAGAAGGAAGAAAAACAAGAAAAAAGTGGAATGTACAGTATAAACACAAATACACAGCAAGAAAACTAACTAACAAATGCTTGCTACACAATTTTAGCACATTCCTGCCCTTAGACTCTCCTTCACGGTGAGGAAAAACTGCTAAAAAACCCATCAGTGGGGAAAAAAATGAGAAACCTCGTGGGGATCCACATGAAAGAGAGATCCCTCCCCCGGGACGAGCATCCAATGTGTCTAAGACTATTGTTTAAATATGAGCTTATTCTACTCTACAGCAATATATCTAAAGGAATCAATAGATGTTCTTCATCCTGATGGAAACACAGGGGACTCCTCAGCCTGGTGATGCCCAGGACGGGAATGAGTAGATAGATTTCATCCTGATGGAGTGGGGATGATGAAGCGCGGACGTCTGGCCATGCCCAAAACAGGAACGCAGAGTATCCATCAGGAATCTGAAACAGAGTTCTCTCTCAAAGAGGAGGAAGAGAGAGGTGGACAGCATGTGAATTGCATTGTACCAACTAGTAGTGTAAATTTAGACTTTCTCGTACACACTTTCTGGTGTGTAATAAAACCCTGTAAATCAATAAGATTTCATAGCAATAGTTTAATAGATGTTCCAAACCCCAAATTGTAGTTGTCCAAGTGCATAAGATACAATGAGAAAATATCTATTTTGCATGAGATGAGACCAGCTGGGGAAGATAAAAAAAAAAACTGTAACAAGAAAAAGTAGTCAGCTCTTTTTCTTTGGGATGCTGTCATTAGCCTGCAGTTAAACCTTTAAATAGGATGCACAGGCTTGGTGGGCGAAGGTGTTGCAAAGCTCAATCTTTCCTAAATAAAATATAGTCTGAGGATGAACAAAAACAGAAGATGATTTGTGCCTCATCGAGTTCATTGGTATCTTTTTTCATTTTGGAAAATTAGGAAGGTTTGGAGATTTTCACATCTATTTTACAAAAAGCTTTTTTGCCTGCGTAATGTGTTTTATTTTCTTCTGCAGGTGGAGGCTGCAGTGATCCCAGGCCATGCCAGCAATCATCCCTTTCTACTTAAAGCTCAGTGTCCCCAGCGTTAGCGCCAGATGGTTGCCTTTAACTCCCTCTTGGCTTTTTTTATTCTTCTTTCTCCAGACCACTGCAATTTTCTGTCCTCGTAGATTGGATTTTTTCCTCTATTTTTTTAACGAACAAATGCCGCATAACTCTTCATATACTTACCAAATGTACTTTTCTGCATCACCGTCTTGGGTGAATTAAAACTGCAATATTTTCGAAATATGAAAAATTAGTAGAACTTATAAACCGATTTCATGGCGGGCTTATTGAGTAACAAAAAGTTTGTGAAATAAACATTTTAGATGAAAATGTTTAGACGATTGAAAACATGTTATAATGGCAAATTCTGCACCATTCATTTTACATCTAAAAGTGTAATAAATATTTAAATAAAGTGTAAAACTTGTCTGCTCTATGTCTGGCTATCATGATTAATTCAAGAACCAGTGTGGCTGAGATACCCTTACAAAGTGTGACGTTGTCTTTTTTTTTTTGGTCTAACCACAAAATAATTACCATTACATCAGACTGGTGGTCTCCCAACACACTTTTGCATCACCTAAAAGGTTAAACCATATATTTAACTTTCCTGTCTGCCTCTACCTGCCACACCCATCGCTCTGCAGCAACACAAAGAGTCTGCGATAGCTTCCAGACATTCTCCATTTCAGAAGCGATTGTTGCCATTAGGTTGAAGTCTCTTTAATTTTTCAGAAAGCAGAAAGAGCTGCCGCTTTGTTTCCCAGAAACGCTCGTTAGTGACAGCAATGACGGTTTTCTCTGAAAGAGCAATGTAGGGCAACCGAGAAAACTAAAGAGCAAATCAGAACTCAAAGGCTCAGCTGACAAACTATCTGTTGCAGTTTGAGTTTTAGTGAAATCTGTAAACGTTTCTGAAAAGAAAGCAAAAAGAAATATTAATGCAAACAAAAAACTTGATGAAGATTTGCTGCTGACTTTGTTTTTTTGGGTGGAACAACTAAAACCTAACTTAGATTTAATACAAGCTTGTCTGCGTCGAGGTGATGGAGACATTTATTTAGAAAGACAAATTTATTAGAAAATTCCAAACTAAAAAGTAAGTTATCGTTCAAAGAAATTTGCCACAATAAAGTTTTTGCAAGTGTTTTACTAGGATAAGAAAAAAATCCTGTATTTTTCTCCAGATATCTGTGAGTCTTCTCTCTATTTTCCAAAAATGTGATCATTTTAAGCTGAAAACGCTCAAAAGTGTCTCCTTTGTACCAGGTTTGGCTCTGCTCATTAACACCTCGTAGCTTTAGAAAGACAGAGGCCACAACAAACCTCCATCATCTGTGAACTGTGGCGTGCACATCAAAGGAGCACACACCTTCATTCCAAACTCCAGCACCTACCTGTCAACAAGTTTTGCTCAATCTGAAGAGTGTTTTGACAGATCCAGAGAAAGTGCCAAAGCGTAGCAGACAGCGACGGCGTCAAACACTCACCGGCAACAAGCTGAAACTGAAAAGTGAATGTCACAGCCAGTGTGACACCTTGATGGAGACTTGTAATAGATTTCACTTCGAAATTCTACAAAAAGCAAAGGTGTACCAAATTGATGGCGGATGGAGCTGGAACACCATATGTTTTTTTTTTAATTTACCAACATAAAAAACATACCTTTACCTTACATACCAGTCTGTCACAAGACCGGTCTACTTGCAGTAAAAGAGAGAGAGAGTCTGGTCCTTGGTTGGTGCAGGCAGTAGGAGGAGGAGCGCAGGTCTCGTACAGTGGTGTGGAGGGTTAGGAGTTCTTGGAGATAAACAGGTGCAGTGCCGTGTATGCACTGATGGGTGAGGAGGCAGAGCTTGTACTGAATTCTGTATTTAACGGGTAGCCAATGGAGGGATTTGAGGATGGGAGTGATATGGTCATATTTGTGCCTCCTTATCAGGATCTGGGCAGCGCAGTTCTGGATGTGCTGGAGCTTTTGTAAGCCCCTGCATGGGATCCCTACAAGGAGGGCATTGCAGTGATCCAGCCTGGAGGAGATGAAAGCATGTCAGAATTCCCTCACCTGCCACCAGAGAGAGCCCTGAATGTCCCTAATCAACCTAATTAGGGTCACCTGAGGATCATTACTGATTCCAAACATCTGTGCACCCTGCCATCTATTTAAGGGCAATCACCCCAGACTTCCCTGTTGGGTCATATCATCCCTTTCAGCCAGGTCACCCAGGTCACCCTGGTTGCCTGACCATGTTTGAACTTTGTTATTATTTGAACTTTTGAAATCCTGAGTTAATCCTGTGCCCATTGCTTTACAGACTTTCCTGAATTGTGTTAATAAACCTTGTTTGATGTCCTGCAATTGGGTCCTCCTCCTTCCACATCCCCAAAACCCTGACAATACAAGTTTATGTGATACTTTTAACATGCCAGAGATTTTAAAAAGGTTGATCTTGGAAAAAAAAATGAATTGTTAACCTGAAAAGCTTCATACTGTATATTGGTTGAATGATTACAGGATTGTTTTTTGCATTGCATCAGTATCAGAGGTTATTGTAGCTCCTCTGACCACATTGTGCTCCTCTATCTGCAAATTATGCATTTTATAGTATGCAGAAAACCTCTCGATTTACAAGTCGATCTACGTTCCAACCCTCACCTATGGTCACCAGCTATGGGTGGTGACCGAAAGAATGAGATCACGGGTACAAGCGGCCGAAATGAGCTTCATCTGCAGGGTGGCTGGGCTCTCACTCAGAGATCGGGTGAGGAGCTCTGCCCTCTGGGAGGAGCTCGGTGTCGAGCCGCTCCTCCTCCAGGTTGAGAGGAGCCAGATGGGGTGGTTCGGGCATCTGGTCAGGATGCCCTCCGAGCGCCTCGCGGGCGAGGTGTTTCAGGCACGTCTCACCAGGATGAGACCAAGGGGCAGACCCCGGACCCGCTGGAGAGACTTTGTCTCACAGCTGGCCGAGGAACGACTTGGGATCCTTCCAGGTGAGCTAGAGGATGCAGCCGGGAAGAGAGAGGCCTGGGCTGCCCACTTAAGGCTGTTGCCTCCGCGACCTAACCTCGGAACAAGCGGAAGATGACGGAACGGAACGGAAAACCCCGTCTCTGGTTAGATATGAACTTAACTTTCAGTTGAAATCAATAAGAAGCGAGCCAGGGTGGTCATGCTTGACCGAAAACAAATTTACAACCCAGAAGAAGAAGATGAAGACGCATTGACAGCACAAGTCTTTGGAACAGTGACTCTTAAATATTTGTATTATTAAGAATTTTTACACTTTGGGCTTTCTTTTAAACAACTCTGTAAGTTGTTGCTCAAAGATGAAGTGTTAAAGATCCAATGAAATGACCAAATCCATGCTTTCTTTAAGACAGGCCTAAACCACAGGCATTTATATGTGCTTTTGGATTGTTTTCCTGCTGCTTCTAATGCTTCATTTCACTGTCTTCAGTTCACTTCAGGAACTGTCCACAAGTGTCATTTTTTCCTCCCACGTCGTATAATTTGCGTACGGCAACTTCCAATTTTGTAACAAACTAAATACCTGATGACAATAAAAGATTAGACATTTTTTTCTGTGTGAGAATAATGAGGTAAAACAATCCATCAAATCCTTCCCGACTATGAATAGATAAACAATCAATCCAAGAAAATAGATCAATACCATTCTGCAGAGCAGTAAAAATATTTTGATCCCACTATTAACTTTCTGAAATTGCATTAGCAAATTACTTTAGCTCCATGTAAATGCCAATAGTTGTTTTATTGCATGAGCGAGAACAGCTAGAAAGATGCTGTCCACCTTATCTCGTGTTGCACCAGAAAAGGATATGGAAATATCGAACATTTTTATCTGTTTAGAGGAATTAAAGATGAGTGTGTAAACTGAGATGGAGATCTCATGCGGCTGTCTTCTATCTGGCCCGCCATGCTGCATTACAAGGTGATAAGGTCAGTCGGTGTTCAGTTTATTTTGAGGCATACTGTATCTAGTCGTGTCCTTGCTGAAAAATACACTTAATGTTGTACAGATATTTAAAATACTCAAACACTGAAAGCTGAATTCAAAGTTGCGAACAAATATGTTGAGTAAAAGTTTGTGTAATTATCTAAAATACAAATTTTATTGATCTAATGATTGAGATTTAAAAATGAAGCCACATCTATATAAACTTCAGGATTATGATTAAAACATGAGAACCTCAACTTTAAATGAATTCCAGATTTGGCGTTAATTTGTGCAGGTTATATGTCATTTGCGACATGTTGCCATGAAGGCTACCTGATCACAAGTTTAATCTTTGAACTCTGTTATATTATTTGAACTTTGTGTTAATCCTGTGCCCTTTGCTTTACAGCCTTACTGGATTTTTTGCCTTACTGGACCTTTGGTTGATAAATCTTGTTTGGTTGTCCTGCATTTGGGTCCTCCTCCTGCTTCCACATCTCCACATATATGGGTTTTGCAAAAAACATGATTAGGGTTTTCCTGATACCTCCTGTCTTATTCAACGAAAGACCATTGTTTATGTAAATTGATGATCTTAGTTACATAGTGTCATAATCCGTCTTTGCAAGCTGGTTTACTTTAGTTTCTCTCTATCAGGTGTGTAACCTTCTCATAGAAACCTTCTGTACATTTGCATTCAGGCTTAAAACTTTCCTATTTTAAATCTAATGGATGGCCTGCCATCCTTAACTTAGACTCTGATGTTGCAAAGAGCACCTCTTTGCCCCCTTGGGTGCACATTTATATTACCTTCCTGTTTAACTCATATCTGTCCTTCCTCACAGCATGGACCTCTGACTGTAACTGGTGGTGCTTACTGACTGTCCTGTCCTCACCAACACTCCACCAACAGTGGAGGTAGACTGTTCGTTTTGGAATTCAGAGGATTTTTTTTTTTCATCATTACCTGCAGCCCTGTGCATACTTTGAATGTGGGAATTGACCGAGGAGTTATGCATGTTGATACTTTAGAGTTTTTATATTTAAAAAGGGGTGCAGCAGCAAATCAAACCAATGATGTTGAGCGCTTCATGGAAAATATGTGAAATTGCTGACACTTTTGGCATTCATTGTTGTTCTTTTGATATTATCATTCTGCTCATATTATAGTAAAAAACTATCAATTTGCATACAAGTTAAAATATGTCCAAAAAAGTTATTTCCAAATTTGCTGAACACTAAACTGAATCATGATACCCACATATTCACCATATCTCTAACTACTGTAACGACATTCCAAACACTACAACCCTGTTTTGTCCGTCTTCATCGTCTTCTCCTCACTCCAACCATGCACCTTTCAATCTTTATTTACATTCAACCATACTGAATAAACACATCCACCTCCCAGGTTCAGATACAGCAATCACTTGTCACACCCAAAAATAATATGTATTACTTTTGGCTCCTGCAAAGAAAACCTCATACAATAATCAATTTTTCAGAGGTTTCTATTACATTTGAACATTATTTTCCCAACAAACACATCCCTGATGATTTTATTTATTTTATGTATGCTTGAGTCATACTGTATGCTTTGATTCCATCCGGTATTTGAATAGAATCCAAACACTTTGTTGTTTGTGGTCATAGATTTTGTTCTCCGGAACATCGTCTTAAGGCAAGCAGGAAGTGTTTTAATTCAAGTGCTCAGCTCACACTCAGTCCCTCCATTCAGCTACCGCTCTACCTCAACTCTCAAAACCAGGAGGATTTGCACGGTCAAAAACAGTGAAACCGCATTAGGCAAATATTGCATTTAGGTGTGACATCTTAAAATACACAGTGAACAAGCATTTAGATTAACATTCAGAAAACAAAGTTGAAAGTCATCTGGCTGAAGAATGAAGATTTGTTCAGGATCCTTTACCAGATGCTGGCACCTGAGACCTGTCATTTCCTTCCATTTTTACTTGATGACCATTCTACAGGCCATCAGATCATCTGGTGCACTTAATGTAGATAAAGGAGGTCCCTGGGTTACTTTAGAAAATGCTTTCTCATAAGACTTATATAAAAAAAAATTGGTGGCCAATCTAAAGATGGAAATAAATCCAGTTATAGCCAATAGCCTTCATGAGCCGAAACTTTCCACTACACTTCACTCGCAATCTCTGAGAAGAGATTGCGTGTGGAACTCATCGGAGATTCTTGAGTGACTCGTCCATGGGTCTTCTGCAATTTTGACCTCCTTGACAATTAGATTGTTGAGCTGATCAAATTTGCCGGAGTATCTTTTTTTTTTTTCTGTAATAAACTTTGTTTTTTCATAACAATAAGTTTTCACCTCAAGCAGAGTTTTTCCACCTCATCACTTGTTCCCTGGGAGACGCTCAGCCAACCACATTATAGGTAATATGTTAAATCTATGTACTCTGAGGTAAGCACCACAACATTCTTCAATCTGGTTATTTAAACTTAGAAATGTATCAAAAGTCCTTTTTATTTTGCTTTACCAATTAATAATGTATTTTACTGTTTTCTGTAATCTCTCTGGATCAGTCCCATCTGCATCACACAGCAATCCTGAGCTGCGTTACATTCTATTTGTTTACATAAATGAAAGATCCATTTTCCAGTTCTGCTGTGGTATGTTTAAAATATTTATGATTTAAATAAAAAAGAACTCAAAAGGCTTAGATTGTTGATTTTAGGTGAGATTTGGGGCACGAGCATCTAAAATTCTTTTCTGTGTGATACGACTACGTTACCAACAGCTTCGTCAACTGTGGGGGAAAGAAATGAGAAAATGTTGCTGTTCTTTAGTGTGCTGCCAGTTGTTTGCGGGCACAATCCGGTTATTTTAATCCCTACGTCTCCAAAGGCGAGTGTGAGAAACCTCAACAATCTGCTGGCGTGACTGACAGGCAATTAGTCAAACAAAAGAAAGATTTAAAGGTGGAATAAACTGGGTATGGTCCTGACAGAGACGGGCCTGCAGATATATTTCACATTATGAGGAGTAAATCCCCCTGATTGTGCATTGAGCTGGTGCTTTTACTTTGATGTTTCTCTGCACACATGCAGCAGCTAATTATCAGCACGTGTTGAGGAAATGTAGTCACTTGGTAACATCTCAGAGACACTGTGATGCCAGGAAGGGTTTCCTGTTTAAAGGGGTTGAGAAGATCTGGGTTGCTGTGGTGAGTGTATGATTCCTGCATCACAGAAGAACAACCTCACTTGAGCTACGGCATAAGACTGCCATCCAGTGGAACTACTGGCTGTGTATTTTATTCATCAACATTTTTGTAATCAATAAGGAGAATAACCCTAGAGTTGTGTCATTTTGTTTGCAAAAAGCATCTTCCAGTCGGGGCCAGAAAAACATCAGTACTGAACAGATCACGCCCTGTCTTGTTAATTGAAATAATAACAGAAAAAGAAAACAGAACATTCAGACATCACAAGACCTCACATGCACACAGCACACACTCTCAACCCCTCAATCCCCCATCAGAACAATACACTTTTTTAGAAAATGTACTTTTAATGAACATACAGAACATAAAAAGCAACTACTAAAATATGGTTAAAAGCAATGGCTTTGATTTTGTAGATGAGCTGAAACAGCATACAGTATGTGGTTACCATGTGTATATTAAATTGAAATACTTTATTTAACCCCAAAAAGAAATTTGAGTCCTGCAGTGCAAATAGAAAGACAGGAGGACGAGAGGATAAAAGGCCTTTTAAAGATTCCCTGTACGGCTCCTCTGAGCAGTGGGGTTGCAGGAGTATGTCGATAAAGCTACTCTCAAGATGGTCCACAAATTCATGAAGGGTTTGGGAGGGGCTCAATATGATTCACGAGCCAAAGTTTAGTTAGCTGGCGTCGTTTGGTCTCTACACAAGCTCCTCAACAGATCACAGAAAAGAACAGGACATAGTGACCCTTTCAATGTTAAAACAAGCAAAATGTTACATCAAGTGTTTAGATTTCAAACCAAGCGCCGCTAAATGCAGGTTTTTAAATGCTATCGCACTAGATTTCAGACCTAGCACGGCTAGATTTGAAATTCACCGCTCTTGAGCAGGCTCAGGCCCTGCGTCAGAAAAGACAGAGCAGGCTTAAGACTTTTCATGTGTGTGGTAACATGTTGAACATTTTTTATCAGTCTGTCGTGGCAACTGCAGTATTCTTTGCGGCCGTCTGTGGGTAGGCAGCTTGACCGCAAGGGACAGCAAAAGGCTGGACAGATTGATAAGGAAGTGTGCATTTGTGGTGAGGAGAAATGTGGACTCTGTGGGAGCTATTTTGGAGGGGAGGATGAGGGCTTTCATGCAGGGTATCCTGAATAACCCCCGTCACCCTCTACACGATGTTGGCAATTCAATCGATCAGATGTTTCTGGAAGGAACTGTGTCCTATTTTATTATCGTATGTACGTATGTTGTTTTTATTTATTTAGTATGTACTTGGTTTCTGTTGCTGCTGGATACCAGAATTTCTCCTGCGGGAGATTAATAAAGTTTTTATCTAAAGTATCTATCTATCTTGATGTAACATTTAGTGCACTTGTTTAAAATCTAGCGCGACATTCTATCAGTCTAATCTAGTGGTTCCCAAAGCATGCCATCCATCTGCTCCTATTCCGGCCCCCTTTGTCAAATGATAGAACTCAATGTGGCCCGCGAACGCAAAAGTTTGCCCAGACCTGCAACAATGTCTCTAAAATCAAGATTTTACACATTTGTGGAACATCTAGTTTAGATTATTATCATATTAGTCAGGTTCATTTTTTTAATTATTTCAGCTATTTTTCTAAAATCAAACCCCATCATTTCTGTCTTTATTGGTACAGCTTTGTTTACAAACGAACAGAACCCTGACCTCATGGTGTAAAATTTTATTTATCAAAGATCTGTTGGACAAATTACACTCCTCACCTTTTCTCGTCAGCTCTGCTTTTTCTTAATGATTTTTTGGTTCCTTTCCAAACCCATAATTGAATCAGAGGGCAGACGGGGAATTGATGGATTCCATGTTTGACGATTCGAGTAATTTTTGCTTCAATTAACATTTTTAGCCACATCACCCAAGAGAAAATATCAATTGATTTATTCGGACTGTGTCTCATCATGCGTTGAAATCAATTCTGTAATCTGTGGGGTTTGATGTGAGCATTGTGTGTTTAGTGGGGGGCTCCGTGTACCTGTCACATCTTATTTGTTGACCAATATATCTTTTTATTGATATCATCATCTTCTATTTTAGTATTTGTCTTTTCTGCACTGGTACGGTATCACTAGCATGCTTAGCATAAATTACAGGAATTTTGTAATGGTGTTACTCTGTGAAGAGGCTCATTCTTTCTGATTCTTTGTGAAAAAGACGAAGTGGAGTCTTGGAGGTCTTTTCAAGCCTTTTGTGTGAAAGTCAAACATATTTTTTATGCTTCTCACCAACACCAAGTCACCCTCACAGATTAAATTCTTGTTAAATGGATGGATTCAGCTGGTAATTAATCATTTGTTGGGTCTTATTGTTGCTCCCGGAGCAGTCTGGCCTCACTTAGAGACCCCGTTTAATAAAATAAACTAATCTTGACATTTTTATAATTACACCTTTTTCTCTGCGGCACAAAGCGTCTCAAGCTGTTGATGTTCTGACACAGCTGGTCACAGAAGAGACACAGCTCAACTTTTAATAGTTTTAGCAGTAATTTATTCTTTTTATGAAAAAAATCAACTTATTTTAGTGCATAGAACTATAAACCTCTCCATGGCACAACTCATACTGGATCCAAATAGAAGAGGCCCAAAAAGGTGAAGAAATAACACAAGTTTTTTAAAGTTCATATAATCAAAAATATTAAATTAAATTCCATTTTATTTGCATATCACAAAATCACAAAATGTTTGTCTCAACTGGCTTCACATTAAAAATTTAAAAAGAAGAATGCATGATAAATGCATAATAAACGCAACACACAGCAAGACTCTCCTTCACGGTGAGGAAAAGCTCCTAAAATCCCATCAGTGGGGAAAAAATAAGAAACCTCATGGGGATCCAAACAAAAGAGAGATTCCTCCCCAGGACGAGCATCCAATGTGTCTAAGACTATTGTTTAAATATTAGTTTATTCTACTCTACAGTTTGATATCTGAAGTCAATAAATGTTCTTCATCCTGATGGAAACGGGATGGATAAGCAAACACGGGGAACTCCTCAGCCTGGCAACGCTCAGGACGGAAATGAGTAGATGGGCTAATCCTGATGGAGATGGGGTGATAAATGTCATGCAAATGCATCTAAATGTTGTGGTTTGATTAATAAACCTATTTGTCTCTGTGAAATGGGGAATTTTTCTAAAACTAAGTTAGCTGAAATAACTTGAGTTGTTCTCTTTTACTATTCTTTTTTTCTTAAGTGCTCATTTAATCGATAAACATGGAGTCAAGGACCTATTGGCGAGCCTAAGAGGACTCTGGAAATAATTTAAAACAGTATGCTTTTATCTACCCTGAATTTTAATAAACGGCAATGTAAAGGTCAACAAAAAACATTATTCGAAAGTGCAACTTCTTTGAGTACTACTTTGAGTACTTCTTTGAGTACCAGTCGTTTGTTTTCTTTCATATACTGTATGTATTCATGTTCAAATCAAGTTTTCTCCTGGTGTGAACAAAGTGGTCTGACATTGGGTTCAAGCCACTGTCACATCCTGCCCTAGAAAGTTGGTAAATGTCAGGATTTCCTCGCCGATGACCATAGAGAGCCCAGGACCGTCTTTCATCTTCCTGATTTGGGACACCTGTTGGTGATTGACCAGCTGCCTATATAAAGGTAGTCTGCCTTGCCTTCAGCGTCAGGTCATAATCCCTCCTACCGAGGTCTTCCTGTCCAAGAAAGACATGCCTGTTTGATCCATGTCTTTTCACAGCGTTACTGAACTCCCGAGGATCTCTCTGGGAGTGACCAGAATGGACAGGATTAGAAAAGAGTATATCAGGGGAACGGCACATGTTAGAGGTTTTGGAGATAAAGTCAGAGAGGCCAGACTGAGATGGTTTGGACATGTGCAGAGGAGAGAGAGAGAGTACATCGGAAGAAGGATGCTGGGTTTGGAACCACCAGGAAAGAGGACAAGAGGAAGACCAAAGAGGAGGTTCATGGATGCAGTGAAGGAAGACATGAAGATAGTTGGTGTGACCGAAGAGGATGCAGCAGATAGGGTTAGATGGAAGAAACTGACTTGCTGCGGCGACCCCTGAAGGGAAAGGCTGAAAGGAGAAGAAGTTCTGTACCAAATCGTGACTGTAACTTTTCAGAATCAGCAACACTCTTAACCTGATTTTTTTTTTCTTTACCTAATCTTAAATTTAAATTTGCTCTCCTTCAAAAAAAAGTTCTACATCTGAAACTTCATAAAAACTTTTGTCAGTCTGGAATATATTTTAAAATTAGAATAAGATTTCAGTCGTCTGGCAGTCTTAAAGTTGGTTAGATATAAAATTCTCTTTTAGCCGTCTGTGTTTCCTGTTGAGCTTCACTGTGAAGAAAGGAATCTCTCACAGAAAGTTTTATTTGATCATCAAAAAGATCAAATCTGCTTCAATCGTGGAGATTATATTTTTATTTTACAGTCTGACATTTAATTGGTTTGTTAGTTGAGAAACAACTGTTTTAAAAACTCTTGTATTTTTGATCCTAACATCAGAAAAAGACAGAAACTCTTAGAAAAAGCAGATTTTCAACATGAAATGTCTTTGCTAAAAATTTCAAAGCTGTGAATGCAGAGATTTAAAAAAAGATGACTAAAAAAAAAGCCCAAAAAGAGCATCAAATCAGAAGATAAGACTCTAATCAGAAAAGTTCTATGAGAAACAGCTCGTCTGGTTGCATCTGAAAGGATTCCAGCTTCTCTAAATCACTTCTCAGGAGGAAAGCAGAACAAACACTGGGTGGGCTGAGACATCCTGGCATGTCAGAGGAAGAACAGACAGAAAGTCCAGAGGAACAGCAGACAGAATAATGCTAGAGGATTTAAAGCAGAGTAAAACTCAACAGGACTCCAGGAGACTCCTGCAGAGAACGGACTGGGCTGTGACCAAAGAGAAGGTTTTCCTGCAGAAACACCTGCTTGGCGTCTTTGTGCAGTCAGATAACGAACCGAAATGCACCATGAAGCTTTGAAATCACAAACCAAAGTGAGACAGCAGCCCTGAACAGAAAAACCTGGACTCTACCAAACCTTTTCACCAATCAAAATGAGATTAAAACACTTTCAACTAACTGTTACTTACTATACCAACCATTACCACATCCTATTGTAAATTATTTTTTCTCACTTTTGGCCTTATTTTTAGTATATAAAACCAATCAAAGCACTGTCCTTTCTGTGTGGAGTTTGCATGTTCACCCCGTGTTTGCATGGGTTTCCCCTGGGTACTCCGGTTTCCTCCCACGCTCCAAAGACATGCATGCTAGGTTAATTGGCCGGTGCCAAATTGTCCCTAGGAATGAGTGTGTGTGTGGATGGTGTATGTGTATGGCCCTGCAACAAATTGACAAATGGCATTCAAGGTGTACCCTGCCCCTCGCCTTAAATCAGCCGGGATGGGCTCCAGCACCACCGAACACAAATCAAATTAGACACTTTAGATAAAATGTTAAAAAATGTATGCCTTATGAATGACCTCACAGTAAGAAGGGAGGGGTTCGAGTCCTAGGTAAGGTGAGGTTTGAATCACTGGCCTTTCTGTGTGGAGTTTGCATGTTCTCCCTGTGTATCTGTGGGTTTTCTCTAGGTACTCCGGTTTCCTCCCACGCTCCAAAAACATGCATGCTAGGTTGATTGTCTGCGATGAAATTGCCTCTAGCAATGAGTGTGCGTGGATAGTTGTGTGAGTGTGTGTGGCCCCGAAGCAGACAGGCGACCTGTTCAGGGTGTACCCTGCCTCTCACCTGAAATCAGCTCGGATAGGCTCCGGCACCCACACCCAACAACTTTGTTAGGGAATAAGCAGTTCAGAAGACAAAATATATATGACTTATAACTCTTAGGGTGGCTCAGTGGTAGAGCGTTTGCCCTCGGGTCCGATTCCCACTGAGTTCACAATTAGGGTCCTTGGAGAAGACACCAAACCCCCTGCGTCTCCCACCATTGGTGCTAACGTGGCAGCCTGCTGAGGTGTAAAGCAGCACACAAATTTTCCCGTTGAGGGATGACTAAAGTAAACATTATTATTGAAGCCTTTTTGTAAATTAAATGAGAACTTCACCCAAGAAAAAAGAACAAGAAAAAGTTTTTCTGTTCCGTCGTCTTCCGCTCATCCTGGGCCGGGTCACAGGGGCAACAGCCTCAGACGGGAAGCCCAGGTTTCTCTCACCCCAGCTGCATCCTCCAGCTCACCCAAGTTGTTCCCCGGCTGTGAGACATGTCTCTCCAGAGGGTCCGGGGTCTGCCTCTTGGTCTCCTCCCGGTGGGACGTGCCCGAAACACCTCACCAGCGAGGTGCTCAGGGGGCAACCTGACCAGATGCCCAAACCACCCCATCTGGCTCCTCTCGACCTGGAGGAGGAGCTGCTCGTCACCGAGCTCCTCCCGGACAGCAGAGCTCCTCACCCAAACTCTGAGTGAGACCCCAGACACCTTGCGGAGGAAGCTCATTTCGGCCGCTTGTATCCGCAATCTCATTCAGTTACGCAATCAATGTTATTTTTTGTCAACTTTTGAAAGATTAAAAAACAATTTTATGTTGATGGATTAAATCAAAGCTGCCATATACATATTTTATGTTCAATTTGAATCATTTAATTTTGAGCTGAACTGGACCCTCAGGTTAGACAATGTCGGCGTTCGATCAGGACAAAAACGAACAATTATCTTTATAGCTGTAGCTGTTCGCTCTGCTTATAGATTACCGTACTTAAAATTTACAGCTCAAAGGGTTAAACTTTCCGATAAGACTTAAACCCAGGGGTGATTTTTAGCTACTAATAGCAACATAAGAAATGCAATACTTCTTTCTCATTTCCACTTGTTCAAAATTTAAAAACCAGCATATTTAACTGGAGTCAGCGTTTTCCTGGGACCAATTTGATGTCTGAATGAGAAAGTAATGAAAGCGTCTGGATCAGGTGCAGCGTTCTGCATGGCCTAATTAATTTTCCATTAAGACAGAATGGATGCAGCAGAGGAAACGAGCTGTAATAGCCTCCGGTGTTGCATTCGCAGCTTCGCCTTGTTACGGAAACAGATGCTAGTTTAAAGGAGCAGCTTCAGGTTGACAGTTGTGTGGATTGTTTCACCGTGTTGTACCACAAATAAAGAAACTAGAACCCAAAAATTCAAGTGTTATGGAAGCACAGACAGCCCCAGATCTTTAAGTGTGGGCTGAGACATGAAAAATAAATTTTAGGCTCAATAAACTCATATAAAAGAGAGTTTAATAACTTATTTTTTACATGTATTTGAACAGAACTTTCTTGTTTCTAATGAATTTAATACTTTTTTTTTAAATGTTTCATTTCATCCATCTTTTTGGTAAAAAAGGCTATTTTAACTCACATTTACAAAAAAAAGAGGAAACTACACAATTCAGTCAGTCTCTAAACTTTTTCCTCTTCACATCTTTCTCATGCGTTTCTTGGGTCTCTGGTTGAAAACGGGGGAGGTTTCCATCAACGAGTCGGGTGAGTGAGAAGCAAAGCTGGCGTCTGACGTGGCGCCCCCTGGTGAGGACGCCATAACGCCACCCGACTCGCTCATATGGGACATGGGTTCTCCCTCCTCGAACACGTCTCCACCCAGGTGATGGTGAGGGTGCCCGGCGCCCTGGCCTTCATCCCCATCCTGCGGCTCCATTTTTACCTGGAGCCACAGAGGGGAGGTGCTGGCTCCTCCTCCACCTGAAGAAGAGAATTAAAGCAATGATCCCAAAGAGGGATTAGGTAGATTAGGGTAAATCTCTGTACCTGATGTGTGAGGTGACTGGTCCCCTTCCAGACCTGACGTCAGCCTCTCAGCGTGAGCACCAAGCACCCCCATGGGTAGCGCCTGATCCCCAGAAGCTAGGTCTGCTTCGGGCTCCTCGGTAACGGGGAAGGAGATGTCGCTCAGCGGTTCTTCTTTGATCCTCGGAGGTTTGGAGTCTTCCAAAACCTTTTCTGGATTGACGAGCCTCTCATACTCCTCCGACAGATCCTTACTGACCTGGATGAGAGAAAGCGGTTAGTTCTGGTTTCCTAGTAATGTTTCAGAGAGGTTGGGATGTAAGCCCTTCACCTGCAGCATATAACTGTGGTAGTCTTTGATCCTGACTTGCCAGAAGCGCTGCAAAGCCAGCACGCTTCCGATGCCCACCTCGTGGAAAACCTGCTCCACTACGTCCGGGAAGGGGGTGGCCCCCAGCCGAGCCTCTCGGTCCACCGCCACTCTCAGCAGCCGAGTCAGACGCAGGTAATGCTCATGTACCAGGTCAGTCAGGGTTTCCAGAACGCTTTCCTGGGCGGTCTCAAAGCCGGCGTGGGCGAGAATAGTGGCTACTGATTGATAGAGGAGCTGCCTGCAGGAGGGCCAGCTCAGCTCTGTGACTGGTTCTCCTCTCCCCCTGAACACAAATAAACCACAGTTTAGCAAAATACAGCGAGGAATCCAAAGTTTGGGCGCTCTAGGTTGACATTTGATTAAATAAGTCTGAATAAAAATAAGACAAAAAATAGGAAGATGTTAAAAATGAGAACAATTAGAACATTGTATTACAGTTGGTTCTTGACTGGTAGAAAGACAACCAACGTTATAGAATAGAATTACTCTACTTTAAAAATTTTAACAGAAATTTAATGGTTTTTAACATCTTGAAGATGCACTTAAGAGTTTGAAACATTTCCAATTTGCTTTTTTAATATACAATAAATTAATACATGAACTCACCCCACCTCTAATGTCTGACTTTAAAAAAAAAAAAAAAAAAAGTGAGTTTACAGCCGTCTCAGGACCTAGACCTCCTCTCGAGCGGACTGTGAGAACCCGCTCAGAAAATCAACTTTTGGACAAAATTCTCCTTCTAAGCCTAGAACTTTATTTTTTCCAACAATTTTCTCACATCTGAACACCACTACCATCCACCACTTCCTGTCCTAAACTTATAACAATAAAAGATCTGGAAATCCAACTCAAACTGGGCATCATTCCCTTCCCTAAAAACTTTTAACTTTGTTGTAATTCTGTGCCTCATAGAAAAATAAGGAAACACACCCTCATTATGGAACATTCTAGAATAAATGTATACGACGCTGGCTTTAAGTTAAAAGCAATTGCGGTGGCTGATAAAGAAGGAAACAGAGCCAGAGAGGCAGGATACACCCTGAACAGGTCACCAGTCTATTGCAGAGTTACACAGAGACAACCATCCACACACATGCTCATTCCTAACATGCATTTTTGGAGAGTGGGAAGAAACTGAAGAGCATCTACACATACATGGGGAGAACATGCATACTCCACACAGAAGGGCCAGAGATTAAAGGCTCACTTCCCCTTGTATTTGAACCCCAGACCTTGACTGCTTATCACTACACCACATGCGGCTTATACATAAACAAAAAATGTAGTGGGTGTGGCTTATCCTCAGATGCGACCTATAGTCCGGAAACTTACTTATAGAAATCACTCTCTGGGTCGCTGTGCCGCAGTTGGAAAGGCTGTGGGGGTGTTTTACTGTCTGCAGGAAGCAGATCATCTGGAACACTGGGTGGGGTAGGGGGTCGTAGTGGCAGGCTGGTATCGGTCTCACTGCTCTCTGCAGATATGGAGCTCTGAGCTGCAGCCAGCAGAGCTCTGAGACGGCGGGCATGTTGGCAGAGCTGCACGGTGTGGATGGTGAGGCTGCAGGGCTCTGAGGGGATATCCAGCATGGTGGTGGGACGGGGACGCTGGGCAGAGGGCTGGTGGAGAGGGGGGTCTTGCATCTCTACAGAACGGAGTAAATCAAAGGAGCTGCGGCTTGGAGGAGGTCCTGCAGGTCCGGGGATCTCCCCCCAATATCGCATCATTCTGAAAGATATGTTTAAAAACATTTACAATTTGTTGAAAATCTGCAGAAAATGTATCATTTTGCGTCATAAGTCAACAAAATTCCTACCTGATTCTTATGAGAGGATTAAAAATAAAGCTTTACACTAATCCAGCTTCTTAAATTACAGTTTAAACAGAAAAAAACACCATAAACTTGAAGGAAAATGCTTAATTTAATCAGGAAGTGACGAACACTAAGACCTGGTTCGATACTATAGTCGATGCATCAAAATCTTACCAACATAATTTCTGGCTCGATACTTCTGATACAATGGAATGTTTGACGTTCAATGCAAAAGAAAGGTAAAAAAAAATACTCTTATTGATTAGTTTTTAATGGTTTCAAGTGTAATAAGAATAAATCATAATTGGTCTTAGATTCTTAAATGTCAATTTAGGATTCAAGGACCTTGTTTAGGATTTGGGGATGGATCAGTGCAGCGTCTGCAAAAATTAAGACGGAAAAAAAGAGAACCCAGATAACCCAAGTGGAGGAGTTTAAGTATCTCGGGGTCTTGTTCACAAGTGGGGGAAGGATGGAGCAGGAGATCGACAGGCGGATCGGTGTGCGGCATCAGCAATAACTTGGACGCTGCATCGGTCCGTCCTGGTAAAGAGAGAGCTGAGCCGAAAAGCAAAGCTCTCGATTTACAAGTCAATCTACGTTCCTACCCTCATCTATGGTCATCAGCTGTGGGTGGTGACCGAAAGAATGAGATTGTGGGTACAAGCGGCCGAAATGAGCTTCCTCCGCAGGGTGGGTGGGCTCTCACTCAGAGATCGGGTGAGGAGCTCTGCCATCCGGGAGGAGCTCGGTGTCGAGCCGCTCCTCCTCCAGGTCGAGAGGAGCCAGATGGGGTGGTTCGGGCATCTGGTCAGTATGCCGCCCCGAGCGCCTCGCGGGCGGGGTGTTTCGGGCATGTCCTACCCGGAGGAGACCAAGGGGCAGACCTCGGACCCGCTGGAGAGACTATGTCTCACAGCTGGCCGGGGAACGACTTGGGATCCTTCCGGGTGAGCTGGAGAATGCAGCCGGGGTGAGAGAGGCCTGCGCCACCCGTTTGAGGCTGTTGCCCCGCGACCCGACCCCGGAACAAGCGGAAGATGATGGAACGGAAAATGGATAACCCAAGATCACAAAACAACCGTCTCAACGGGCTTCACATTGAAAAAAAAGCACAGAAAATACACTAAGCCAAAAGAAAATTAAGGACTTGAGTAAAAACCCAAAAAAAAAAACCAAAAACACAGACAGTAGTGGGGAGAAAAAAGAAGAAACCTCATGGAGACCCACATGAATGAGAAATCCCTCCCCTGGGACAAATAGCCAATGTGTCTAAGACTGTTAATTAAATATTAGCTTATTCTATCTGAAGAAATCAGTAGATGGCTTCATCCTGATGGAAACATGATAGTAGATTGAGCACAGAGGCCTCCTCAGTCTGGCCACACCGAGGACAGGAACACAGAGGATTCATCAGGCATTGAAAACAGAACTCTCGACCAAGGAGGAGGAGAAGAGAGGTGGACAACATGTGAATCATACTGTACCAACTAGTGGTGTAAAAACGTGAAAACACATTAGAGAACAATGAATGAGATGGAAAGACAGGGTCCAGCCAAGCGTGATGTCGATATCTCAAGCAGCCAGGACAAAGATACCTCTAGGACTTCTGTCCTGCTAAGCTGCTGTTCCACCAAAATTGGCACCACCTAGCAGATGATCTAAGCTGTTTAGAGCTCTCTCTTGGAATGCGTGGAGCAACAGGACACACACATTTCCCAAGTAGAGGATTGATAAAGTATACTGAAACTGAACCGCTTATCCCAGTTGCAGGGAAGTTCTGGAGCCTATCCCGGCTGCAGAACAGGCGAGCGGTAGGGTACACCCTGAACACACAATCATTCATAGAGGCAATTAGCATGTATGTTTTTGCAGAGAGAGAAGAAACCGGAGTACCCAGAGAAAAAAGAAACATACACGGGGAGAACATGCAAACTCCACACAGAAAGGCCAATGATTCAAGCCTTGCCCCCCATTATTAACAAACTGTGATTGGTTAAAATTTTAATTCAATAAATTTATTTAATAGTAATTATTTAAAACCTTTTTTCAGTCATTTAAATGTTTTTAATGCACAAAAAACAATCTACTTCAACCCTGAAACTGAAAATATGTGATACTGATATCCAGTCCCAATTAAATCCTCAATCAAACTTTTTATGTATATATAAAACCAACGTAAAATATCGGCATCGACTACTAAGTATCGCCATCTCATGGTGCAGTATCAACCAGAGATGAACAGTATCGTCATTTCTTAAAGTCTTTTTCCTGTCTTCACTGCAAATGAACTCGGTTGGATATTTCGTAATAATAAGGGTTCCGCATTAAAAATTAAAGTCTAAAGAAAATAAACACATTTTTAAAGAATTGTTTACATAATTTTATGTAACAGTACTTTTTTACGGGGTGAAATCTTCACATTTCGGTAAATTATTTTGAAACTGCGCTTTAAAGTGGGGACACATTTAGAGGTTGCACCAAACAAAAATGGCCGCCTCTTCAGCAGTTGGCGTGAGTCTTGACGAAAAGGATGAAGAAAACGAATTTAATGTGAAAAAACAGGATGTTTTGCCTGCTGAAAATGAACTTGAGCTCCAACCGAAAGAATCAGACGAATTAAGGACAGAAACAGAACAGGAATTTAAAAAACCAGCTGTTTTTGTAGTTCCTTCTCTTTCTGCTCCATCTTCCTTCAAACCTCCAAGAAACCTCCCAAATCCTCCTGCTGCTCAGACCCCCTCTGATAAATCCTCTGGAGAAAGAAAAACACAAGTAAAAGAAGAAAAAGAGGAGAAAAACGATGTAAAAACAAACCAAGAAGTTCAAAGGAAGGTGCGACCAGGTACAGGTCCCCCAGTGGGAAAATTCCCACCTGTACCTTACACAGAACCAGAATGGGGGTCTCCACCACCAGAAGACCCCTCCTACGCTCTAGAGATCCTTAAAAACGGTACCATTGTGGACACGTTGCCCCTTACCCAAAAAAATTACTTCCTGGTTGGACGTTTACCTGTGTGTGACGTCAGCCTGGAGCATCCCTCCATCTCCAGGTACCACGCAGTGATCCAGTACCGTGGAAGTGAGGGTGGGCTGGGGGAGGAGAGGGGCTTTTATGTTCATGATCTGTCCAGCACGCACGGAACGGTGGTCAACAAGAATAAAATCCCCCCAAAAACCTACATCAGGATCCATGTGGGACATGTTCTGAAGTTTGGAGGGAGCACAAGACTGTTCATTCTGCAGGTAATTCACCTGGTTCTACTCACGACACATTATTGGTCGTTGGCGCAATATTTTTTTGTCTGATATCGTGATATTCGTTGGATATCGTGATATTTTGTCTGATATCGCGATATTTGACTGATATTGTGATACTTTGTATGTTGTGATGAATTGTATTATGACAATATTTTGTCTGATATCAAAATTTTGATCTGATCTATTTAAATCCTGTGGAACTATTTATTTTTTGGTTAGGGTCCAGAGTTTGATGAAGAGGCGGAGTCTGAGTTCACAGTGACAGAGCTGAGGGAACGAGCTCGCAAACAGAAAGAGGAGCTGGAGAAAAGGATGATGGGAGATTTCTGTGATGAAGAGGAGGGACAGGGAGACGAAGAGAGCAGCAAGAGCAAAGAGTCTAAAGATGATCAGGGCTGCTCATGGGGAATGGGTGAGTACTCCAGTTACTGTGTGTATGTGTGTATGTATGTGTGTTGCTAAGGCTTTCTCATCTTCCCACAGACGAGGATGCTGCTCCGGAGGAGGACGAGAACGAGGAAAATCCTTTTTCTACAGAGTTTCACGAAGATCAGGAAGCGGCATATCTGAAAGACCCCAAGAAAGCGTTGCAGGGTTTCTACGACAGAGAAGGTGAAACATCGGCTGTTTTTATTGGTTCTCAGTTTTTTTTGTTTGATGCTATGATTTTAAACCCATATTTGATTCATAATGCAAATGGATATTTTTGTTTTGCACCAGTTGTAAATAATTAACTATTAAAAAAATCAAAAATGCACTTGCAGTCCTTGTTCTCAGTTTTTTCCTTTGAAGTGTTTTCTTCTTCCTCTCAGGGGAGGAGCTTGAGTTTGAGTATGAAGATAAAAATCACGGCTCGTGGCTCTGCAGGATAAAGTAGGTGAAAGTTTCTGATGTTTTATTTTACATTCTGAAAGCCTGTCTGACCCCTCAATGCCCCCCTCCCAACCAGGCTCCCCGTGGATGACGCCATGGGCAGGCAGCTAGTTGCTGAGGTAACCCACACGGGTAAGAAGAAGGAGGCGGCGGTCCAGTGCTGCCTGGAGGCGTGTCGCATGCTGGAAGTCAGAGGGCTGCTACGGCAGGAAGCAGGTGACACAAAGTGACAGGACGCTCCACCCACCTGCCAGCTCAGCTGCACTCATCAACCATATTTTCTCCTCAGTGTCACGGAAACGTAAGAAGAAGAACTGGGAGGATGAGGACTACTATGACAGCGATGAAGACACTTTCCTGGATCGAACCGGAACCATCGAGAGGAAGAGGCAAGAACGAATGAAAAAAGCAGGAAAGATCGAAGAGCAGACGGAGACGTTTGAATCACTGGTAAAATAAAATAAACATTTTTATTTAAATTAGACACATCTCTTTCCACGCCTGCATTGTCAGGATGAAGAAATTATCTCTTCACTGCAATAAAAGCATCTTATTACATGATTTGTTCATAGGGAGTTTTCAAAATAAAAGTCCAGCTTTGTCCAAATTAAATTTTTAAATGTTCCAAACACCTCAAACAACCTGCACTGTCGAAAGAGTCCCCATTTGTCTGAGTTAGAAATGTGTGTGTTTGTGTGTGCGTGTGTGTAGGTGGCCAAACTGTCTGCAGTGGAGAAAGAGCTGCTGGAGACGCAGAACAAACTGAATGCTGAGAAACACGGTGAGTGGTCTCCGTCGTCCAGACACCTGACTCAGATGTTCTCCCCTCTGATTGGTCCGTATTGAACCCCTCTCAGATTCCTCCGCCTCGTCTGCCGAGGACTCCTTAGACGCCTTCATGGCGGCGGTGAGAAGCAAGTCCGCGCTGGATGGGATGGAGCGCAGAAAACTGCACGTGCACGTTGCAGATCTGCGCAAAGAAGCTCAGCGTCTCCGAAAGCTGGTGGAGCTAACACGCCCCGCTCAGTTGCCCTCCTTGCTGCCCTGGTGAGTTTCTAAATGTTTTTCTCACGTACGCAAAACATTTCTGATGGAGACGTGTCGCTCAGCAACAGCAAAACAGATGCAGAGAAACCCAAAAAGAGTTTGCCGCTGTTCGGAGCCATGAAGGGAGGAAGCAAGTTCAGACTGAAAACTGGAACCATTGGGGTAAGAGATCCTCACACACTTCCTGTTTAGTCCCCACTACCCAGTGCTTACACATGCGTTTCTCTGCAGAAAATTCCGGAAAATAAGCAGAACCTTCCTGCAGAGCTGTTCAACATGAAAGAGCTCGCTGCAGGAGAAGAAGAGGAAGAAGAGGAGGATGAGGAGGAAAAGAACGAGGAAGAGCATAAAACTGACTCTGAAGAAGCCACAACAGAAGCAGCTGCTTCAGGTCATCGAACACAACCTGAGAAACCAGGTAATGTGTTTCCGTATTAGGCCAGTAGGTGGCAGCAGAAGCGAGCATTTCAGGTCTCAGACTTTAAGAAACAAATGCCGTTCCGTTCCGTCATCTTCCGCTTGTTCCGGTGTCGGGTCGCGGGGGCAACAGCCTCAAACGGGC
Organism: Neostethus bicornis; assembly: GCA_902685375.1. Lineage (NCBI taxonomy): Eukaryota > Metazoa > Chordata > Actinopteri > Atheriniformes > Phallostethidae > Neostethus > Neostethus bicornis. The sequence continues at coordinate 5,747,485 of LR738552.1, forward strand.
AGCCCAGGCCTCTCTCTCCCCTGCATCCTCTAGCTCACCCGGAAGGATCCCAAGTCGTTCCCCGGCCAGCTGTGAGACATAGTCTCTCCAGCGGGTCCGGGGTCTGCCCCTTGGTCTCCTCCCGGTGGGACGTGCCCAAAACACCTCCCCCGCAAGGCGCTCGGGGGGCATCCTGACCAAATGCCCGAACCACCCCATCTGGCTCCTCTCGACCTGGAGGAGGAGCGGCTCGACACCGAGCTCCTCCCGGATGGCAGAGTTCCTCACCCGATCTCTGAGTGAGAGCCCAGCCACCCTGCGAAGGAAGCTCATTTCGGCCGCTTGTACCCACGATCTCATTCTTTCGGTCACCACCCACAGCTGGTGGCCATAGGCGAGGGTAGGAACGTAGATTGACTTGTAAATTGAGAGCTTTGCTTTTCGGCTCAGCTCTCTCTTTACCACGACGTACCGATGCAGCGTCCTAGTTATTGCTGATGCTGCACCGATCCGCCTGTCGATCTCCTGCTCCATCCTTCCCCCACTCGTGAACAAGACCCCGACATACTTAAACTCCTCCACTTGGGGCATGACCCTGTCCCTGACCCGCAGGGGGCACTCCACCCTTTTCCGGGCGAAAAGAAACTAATAACCTTTAAAAAAAATTCTGTTGGAAAAATTACTTTTTTATTTTTAAACATAAATAAAATGTAGATTTTTTGCACGTGACCGATGAAGTTAGCTTGTAAAAAATTCTGTATATTTTTTTTAAATAAGCACTGAAGCACTAACTTTTCAAAACATCTAAAACTAAACTTCAGATCAAACTGAAGACAATATAAACCCAAAAGTTAATGTAAATATTCTTTATCTGCTCGCTTCATCATCAAAAATGCACTACTTTTCTCTCTCAGACCAGAATCAGACACAGAAGCAGAGTGACGGAGGAGCAGAACGAGTTCCTCTGCAGAGCAGCGAGACGTCACAGAAACAAGGTGTGTTTCTCTTTTCACATTCAGGATCAGACTCCCGCTGGTTGGACTTTGTGGATCAGGTCTAAATATATAGATTTGTATTTTATTTTTCTGCCACTTTTTACACAAAGAACAAGCATATATCTTCTCCTTCAGGGGTCGCCACAGCAAGTCAGTTTCTTCCACCTTATTAGAACCACAACAGATTCATTAAAAAATCTGCTCGTTTAAATTAACAGAGTGTTTGGAACCAATGAATGTATTCATATATTGATTTAGAGAATAATAGTGAGTAAAGTTTTCTCTTCATCACGTAAGCACCTCTAACATCCTGTGTTCAGAATCTAAAGCAGAGGCAGAACCGAACCCTGGTCCCAGAAAAAAGAAGAAAGTGATGGGTCCCAGCAGGGTACGACCTCCTCACTGTGTTTAAACTACTTTTATTATGAAGTTTCCAAATGTTTTCTTATCATTTGTGTCCACAGCCACCCGTTCAGCTTTCAGCTCAGTATCCACAGGACGATCCTGAATACTCAGTCTGGGTTCCTCCTTCAGGTTGGTGAACAGTGTGTGCAAAACAAAAGATATAATATAAACGTGGAGTTGGGATTATTCAGATTATACTCTGAATAATCGTTACTCCCACCATTAGCGCCGTCGTAGCTGCCTGATGTGGTGCAGTGCAGCACAGGAATTTCCCTTTTGAGGGATGAATACAGTATGTTAAAAACAAAATTGCATTTCAGTGGTGGAATAACTCTGTACTTCTTGCTCTCACAGGTCAAACCGGAGATGGACGCACTCACCTCAACGACAAGTATGGCTACTGAGGAGGGACAAACTCTGGGATGTAATCCCTGTAATCTCTCATTTTCTATGAAAGTCATAAAGACAATTTCTAAACCAGAAAAAAGAGAGAACCAGCAGATTTTGAAACCAATTGAACATCTAATCTGTGTCTCTGTTTGGCTCCGCCTCCTCGCTGGCGTAACCTTAAAGTTTATTTTTCCATCCAAAGAAGGAGTGTTGTAGAGAGAGAGAGCATTGAAGCAGCTTTTCAGACCATCTGGACACTTGGATGGCTTACTGGATGAAACGTAAGCTGATAATGACTCAAGCTAAGTGGAGAGTGAGTGTGTGTGTTTTTATCTCTGCACACACACACAGTCCAAGTTCTCCATTTAACAGGATAGCCGTCATCAAACACTTTCCATCCTCGGCCTCTTTTTTTTTTTTTTTAAACAAAGAATTGTAACGTTATGATGTTTTAATAAATGTGGAATCAAATAGTGTAAATAACTTCACTGGCTCAAGTTGATAACGTTGAAAAGGGGGGTGTTGTGCTTCGTGGGGTACTCGTTTTTATCTTAGCATATGTAGATAATCATGGTATTTTTTTGTTAGCTCAGAAATGCGATTTATCGGCTGAAAAAAAGCTCAAATAAATAAATGCATTTATTCAGTCTCAAATTGTTGATACTATAAATTTCCCCCTTCTTCTTGCTTTTCACATAGCCCCGCCCCCTGGGTGTGTACACGACACAGCGTAAATCTTGTTTGAAGTTTGAGTTAGCAAAAATAGTGCATATTTTATCTTCTTATATTGATTCACTTCCTGTTTACAGTGGAAAGTCGATGCGGCAGAGAACAAAATCTGTGGCCAAGAACAACCTGGTTTTCAAATGAAATCTTAAGAGCTCTCAAATGACTCAAACTTCATGTGTGTTTCTGATGTGTGAACAACATAAAGAAGATCATGGTATGAAACGCTGCTCTTATTTTATGAACCATCCACATAAAACAAACCATGATCCTAAACAAGAGGCCACGTGGCTTTTATTAGTTCATTTTTGTGCAACAATGGGACAAAAACATGTCACATTTCCATTGATTTAAAGTGGTGATGGTGGGATTATTTACTCGTTTCAGAGGTGGAGAAGAAAAAGCTTGACTTTCTTTCAGCAGAATGTCATTTGAAGGCGTTTACAGTTCTTTAGAAACTCTGGGTTGTCCCAGTTTGACCCAAGGCCCTCTTCTACCTACAAAGAAACCACTGGTAAGAAGAAATGGCACACTACGATTAGGCTATGCTGCGCCGTTCAGCTTTCAAACGTCTTTCTCTCTCTGCTGAGCCGTGGATTTCATGCAAAGAAGAAGGAAACGAGTACGTCTGAGCTACAAGAGACATAGTCATTACACATACATCATCAGAGATGGACTATTAACTAGTCGTACATGTTTGTTATAACCCTGTGTGTCCAGGAGTATCCACAGACATTTCATGTCTAACCTCGTCAGAGACGTTATCCTGGAACACACTGATTGTCTAACTTTGATGGTTTCCTCTTGAAAAGGGATTCAGGTCCAGATCGGTTGGTCTAGTTTCTTCTTGGTCCAAGTTTGTTTGTTGTCCAACCAGCTGGTGTGTTTTCACAAGCGTGGTCGTTTTATCCTGCCCAACCAGCAGGAGAGAGATTACCTGAGAGTTCCTCTGCTGTCTAGGGATTGGGAGTCAGATGGGGGTTGTGGATTAGGAGCAGGGTGGGTCATCGGATGGAGTCATTGGGCTGCAGGGTGGGACGGTGCTCAGGGAGCGGAAAGCGAAGATGGACGGGTCGTAGGAGTACCTCGGTGGAGGACGGCTGCTGGTCAGATTCTGTAGAAACACACAAAGAATTATGATCAAAAACAGAATTTAAAGGGAATGCGGTTTAGTATGTTGAATATGTATTTGGACGCATCAAGAGTTAAAAATTGTCCGATCTCACCAGGAAATAAAACACTGCTCATTAGAACTTATTCACCCAACTCTCTCTGCAAATTTGGTGACATAAATGTTTTTTCCATTCCCCCTACATCTCCCCTCTTCCAGCTCCTTCATCTAAAATTAGCCAGAGTCATTTTCTTCCCCGCAGGAAACGACTTTGTTGGATTTGGCAATGAGGCAGCACTTTCTCTGGAGGCTGCTGAAGTCTGTGAGAAGTTGGATCTGAGCAGTAGAAGCAAAGAGAGTCTCCTACGTAGTGGGCGTTCCAGGTGTTGCTATGACTTCAGCCGACATCTTCTGGGAACCATTACTGACAACCAAGCTGGCAAATCCCAAAAACAACATGGAGCTGTCTCATGTGCTCAGTTTAAGTTTAAAGAGAAGAAAGAAAGGAGCTTCAGTAAACAGAAAATGGAAGATCTTCACCATATGTAGCAGCAGGGGAAAAGTCATCCATCAGTAAAACATCTGCACGTTTTAAAAGCTGAAGCAAAAACAAAACACAATATCCAACCTTTGGAGGTTCAAATTAAATTTTCAGATATACTGCAAACATATACTTCCTCACAAGTATTCTCTGTCTGTTATTTTCTCTTTATGATAAATAATTCATGTCATAGGAGTTTGATTAGAAAATAACAGATATTAAATATAAGTTTGAGGTTCAACTAAAGTGTTTTAGGAGAAGGGGGATGTTACCAAGGAAACCTCAAGATGGAGCTTTTCTGGAAGCTTCTCAGGTCAAATTAAGCAACTCTTACCAGACATGCCAAGTCTCCCGCATTGGGCGAGAGACACCCACAATTAAGACCTATCTCACGCTCACCTGCCAAAGCTAATAAAACTCCGGCATGATGAACACTCTAGTGTATTCCATGAACATGATTAGGTATAATGAGGCTAAGCACATGGCATCTCCTGCTGCTGTGCATCTGAAAGCCGCTAGTAGCGATTCTGATTGGTCTATTGCTAGTATTGTTTTTGTTGAACATATGGAATAAGTCGGACATCCAGGAACTTTTGTCATGTGACAATTTTGTCATATGTGTGTGAACCACAAAACAAAGCGTGAACAATCAGTATAGGGGTGTATTCCTGGTGGTAATTCCTCTTCGTACTGATACGATAATTTTCCAGCTACTTCCTTATGTTTTGAACATTTTGTTTTACACCAACTGGCATGGCTGGTGTTGTCCATTGGCGGATGTGACGTCATAGACCCGCCTCCTTTTGGCCCCGCCTCAAAATCTCCCTCTTTGTGAAGCCAAAAACTTGGCGTTTCTGTCGTACGGTGTTTGAAATCAGACTTTTTTCCAACAATTTTTATTCGACAGTGAAGATCTGAATGTAAAAAATTGAATAAAAACCTAAATTTCTGTTCATTTTTAAAGAAAATCTTGAATGTTTTCCATTTGGAAAGTAAAGTCAAACAATCTGCTAACGGCATGTAATTATTCTTTTGTGAAACAAACAGTATTTTTGTGTTTTTGATTTAAAAAAAGAAACTCGTTCAAAAGTAAGCAAAATTAGAATCAGATGTCTCAGCAAACAGTAAATCAAATGTGAAAAGTCTTTCAGACAACCGAGAACAACCATTTAGTCTTTCATTTTAAAGCCAACTCATTTAATTTACGGTCGAAAGGTCACAATGAACAGGTAAGGTACACCTGGATAGGTCATGGTTCTGATGGAGGATCATGTAAGGACAGACAACTGAACACTTACTCACTCTAAGCTACAATTAGCAGTAATAAATCAGCCTGACCTGCATGTTTTTGGGAGGGTGTGGGAGCACACAGAAAACACACGCATAAAACATGTCTAGTGTTTCATGTTTTATGCAAGCCACTGGCCAACTGCTAGCATGTGTTTACTTTTATTGTTTTTTGAACGCATTACTTTCCCACGCTATATAACAGATCTTATCAAAGAGATCTCAAAGGAACGTCACTACTCATAAAGTTGAGACATCATTGAGATCTGGAGGCTGAAATAAAACAAACATGTTCATCTACCGACAACTATTTGATGTTACTCCAAGAGAAGAGACGTTCTATCATGCTTCAACTTCACTAAAGTCTTTCATAGCACACATCAGCTGATGGATCAGCTCCTCTTTTTCTGCCTTATCTTTTGTAAGCTGTCCGGTTTGTCTGACTTGGTTTTAAGCAGCTTGAAACCTCAATTTGAGCAGATGTTTCCAGGTGAAAGTAGAGTTTTTAATGTCAACTGCTGCATTAATGTTCTTAAACAACTCAAAAATATTATCACACCTCATCTGATTCATTATATTTAGTCAAAATCAAAAGAACAAACAATTTCCTTCATATCTTCAGCGTTTCTTTCTCCATCACATCGTCACCCCCGGCCACCACCCACTCTTTGCAGAGGTTGAAACCGGACGCCGTTGCTCCTCTAACACTCTCTCCTATTCAACCCAACTGCATCAAATCTTTGTCTTCCAACTCTTTCCATATGACCCCTCCTAACACACACACACTGACCTCCTTGGCCCTGTAACTACTCCCATGCTTGAACGCCCCCCACCATCCCTCCAACAGATTATGTGTCTGTTTTGGTTCATGTCCAGGAAACCCAGGGCTTGGAGATAAAGAGGAGACAGATGAGTGGTGCACAATACAGAGTAGCACAAATGGCTCTGAAACTTTAGGTGTGTGTACACACACTTTGAGTAAAACCTGTGAACTGATCTGAAACTGATGGGGGACAGCAGCACCAGCAGGAAGGAGGTAGGATGGTGAGTAATGCTTGTATGTTTTAGATCGCAAGCGGCCGGCTATAAATGGAAAATGACTCCATCTCTGGAAATACACCACGAGGGAAGTGTGTACACTCCTCCTCCTCCTCATCACCACTCATCTTTAGTTTCTGTCCACATATTTCAGCTCACTCTACAAACCTCTTTGGTTGTTTGCATGTTATCAGGAGGGAAGAGAGAAAAGGAGATCAAATGGAACATTTAAACCTTCCCAGAAAAGCTTCCTAGCATTAATCTAAGCAGTCTTCAGAAAAAGCTCTTCAGACTGTTACGACTTTCCTCGAAGTTCCTCTTTAGGAGTTCGATTCAAAATGATTTTCAAGTGGCATTCCACTGCTTCCTTCCATGTTTTCCTGCATTAAATAACATAATAACATAAATAACATAATCAGGACTGGTTGCCACATGCAACCAGTCCTGATTATGCTTCAACCAATTGTAGATTAATTGTAATTACCTAGATTTCTAAAGATGGTGCTAATACACACCAACACGTCTTTCCCTAGTTTCTACGAATAGAAGCATGAATGATGACTGAAAACTTCTTTCTTCTTTTTCTTTCGGCATTTCTCTTCAGGGGTCGCCACAGCAAGTCAGTTTCTTCCATCTAACCAAGCATGGGCAAACTACGGCCCGCGGGCCACATGCGGCCTGTTAAACGTTTTAATCCGGCCCGTCAAACTAGAAAAATTTAAATGCAGAAACCTTGTTAGTTTTATTTTTTCTGTAATTCTGATGTATTGCCACTAGATGGCGCCAAAGAAACAACACTGCTCATATTCAAATGAGTGTGTCTCAGTAAGTGCACGCCTTCAAAATAAACAGTGTGCACAGATATGGAAAACCATCGGGCCCAATACACGCACGTAAAAGAAGCGTGTTAGACGTTAAAACAAGCAAAATGTTACATCATGCGCTTAGATTTCAGACCTAGCGCCGCTAGATTTGAAATTGAACACTCTTGATGTAACATTTAGCGTGCCTGTTTAAAATCTAGGGCACCATTCTATCGGTCTAATCTAGCGATTACCAAAGCATGCCATCATCTGCTACTTATCCCAGGGACGAATCCAGGATTTTTTTGTTCCCCCCAGAACATTTTGAAAAATAAGCAATTTTTCTGCATTTTGGTGCATATTTTGCCCAAAGTTTATAATTATTAAAGTAGTAAGAACACTTCTTTTTTTTTTGTGGATCAAGAAGGGGGCACGGGTCCCCTCTCCTCCCTGGATCCGGCCCGCTTGTCAAATGTTAGACCTCAATGTGGCCCGTGAGTCGAAAAAATGCCCACCCGTGATCTAACCCTATCTGCTGTATCCTCTTCGGTCACGCCAACTATCTTCTTGTCTTCCTTCACTGTATCCATGAACCTCCTCTTTGGTCTTCCTCTAGTCCTCTTTCCTGGTGGTTCCAAACCCAGCATCCTTCTTCCGATGTACTCTTTCTCTCTCCTCTGCACATGTCTAAACCATCTCAGTCTGGCCTCTCGGACTTTATCTCCAAAACCTCTGACACCTCATTCTCCATCAGTTTCATCCCTTTTCTGAAAAGTTTCATAGCATTCATTCACACTGGATTTCTCTGCTAAATCTTTCTGCGTTCAATAACTTGGTCACTCTTACTGATGCAATGCATGCAATTTTAATGAAAAAAAAATGTTATATGTTACTACATTTATTAATTTTTTTGTCTTGACAGTGAATTCTTGCCTGCTCTCGCTCCCTACTTAGTCCTGCCTCGGCTAATGAGGAGAGGGAGAGCAGTACCTGAGAGGAAAGAACAAGCAAACAGCAAAACACGTGCACTAAAACACTTTCTTCTAATGTGAAAATATCGGTATGACGTGGACAAGAACAAGTTGGCATATGAGAAGGATCCAGATACGAGACGGGAGAGCTCGCAAATCTCTCAAAAATGCATGAAGTGGGAATAAAATTCAAACAGACTAGAAACCTCCAAAAAGATTATCATGCATGACATTCCCCTCCCCCCGCCACCACCCCGATAACACGTTAAAATTCAGACTTTTTGGAGAATACACCCTCTGAAACGAAGGAGGACTAAAGAGTTTAGTACTGTGACACTTTACACAGTACACAGGGCACCTAGTACAGCTACAGATAGTGTGTGTTTGTGTGTGTACACATAAGTCAGTATGTGAGAAGGATCCACTGACACCATCCCACACAATGTGATAATAACGTCACTTCTCCCGTCACACTGAGCTTCCTTCTGGAGTGCCTCACTCTGCCAAGATGCTGAGGTTTGTTCCAATCTGTGCTCCTACAAGCTTTCCTAAACAAAAATCCCCATGTACAGCTGACTGATGGTCAATTTTGGAGAATAGTTTTATTATTTAGAGGCTTAGACTGATAACGGTGCCAAGCTGTAAAAGGTTGTTTGCAGAAGGAAAGCAAACCTGAGTGAGAAAAGAAAAAAGCTTCTGGTTTCTCAGTTTAGAATTAGATTTACTTTATTGATCCCACACTTGGGAAATTTCCCACACTTGGGAAATTTTATAATTAGAAACCCGACAGTGCTATCAGATTTTTAGATATCTCATGCTTGGCTCTGGTGATAGCAGGGCATGGGAACAAACGCTGAAGCCAGATGCTGTCCCAGTGTGCAGTTGGAAGGAGATCAAGGTGCTGGCGACAGGACGGGCCTGACCAAGCAACCTTACCGCTGCTGTAATGGACACCCTGATCTAAGGCTGCCTCCATGAACAGCATCTCCATATGTTTATGTAAATTCATGGTTTTATTCATTTACTTCAGTAAATGTAAAAATGAAAAAGGCTTTTATTTAAAACCAAATCTTAACAGTCACATTAAATTTTTTTAAGCTGACTTTTCTCGAGTTAAAGGCACCAGATGGTCCACAGCTAAATAAGCTGGTGTTACCCTTTAAGGAGAATATTAATGTTCCCAGTGGGATGCAAGATAACACTATTGATTATTCATCACTGACACTGCAGGATGACATCATATTAGTCCTCATGAAGTTTGTGAAGCCACGATGAGCAACATGACCACAAACAAATGCTCTTATAAACAGAAACACTTATTAAAGGGATTCTCAGAGGGAACACATTCCCAAGCTAAAGGAAGACTATGATTTTGATCATCAATCTATTAGTCTTTCTGTGTGGAGTTTGCATGTTCTCCCCATGTATGCGTGTATTTTCTCTGGTTTCCTCCCGTTCTCCAAAACCAAGTATGTTAGGTTGATTCGCTGTTATAAAATTGGATAAGCGCTTTAGAAGACGAAACAAAACAAACAATCTATTAGAACCAGGATCAACTTTTCAATTCTGGAATCGCTTGACATGAAAAAAAAAATGATTCCTACTTTCAGTTCCTGCTCTATAAACCGGAAGAAGTCGTTTAACACCACTAAGGTATGGCTATATTTTACCAAAAGGACAGTAGACCCAACTCGATCCAACAATTAAGAAAATTTTTTTTGTGCACGCGAGACAGTCCGACCAACATGAGGAACTGAATCCAGCTTCATGGTATACAAACAAACGAGCACACTTTTTTCTTTACCACTATTGTTTGGAAAGCGTTATATGGAGAGTGTTGGCTACATCAAAAGACCGCAAGCTCGGCTTTTTCATCCAAAGGTTTTGTAAGTAAAAACAGCCATATCTTCTTCCATATGTTCACCAAAAACGATACTGGCACTAGACCGTGCAGATCACTAATAGTGGCCTTCAGATGCACCGCTTTAGTAGCAGGAGATGCCATATGCTTAGCCTCATTTTACCTAATCATGTTCATGGAACTAGAGTGTTCATCATGTGGGAGTTTTATTAGCCTTGGGCGGTGAGCATGCGATATGTCCTAATTACTGGTGTCTCCCGCCCAATGCGGGAGACTTGGCATGTCTGGTTTTTGAGATCCTGCCTCTGAAGAAAATCTGAACTGGAACTGTTAAAATTTAAACAACTATCTACCTTAGGCAGGACAGGATAGCAAGCCTGTCTCTGCACACACACCAGGGAGGAGATGGATCAAAACTTTGCTATATAAGGCACCTAAAGGGCAAAATGTCCATTTTCACAAAGAACTACCAGAATGAGTCATTGCTTTCTGGAACAGTAAGAGGTCCAGCTGTCTCTATGTGGAGTTTCCATGCCCTGTGACAGGTAACACATCTTTCATCACAACCCAATAACAAATTAGATTAGATAAGTACTTTATTGATCCCTTTGGGGAAATGCAGAAAAATTCACCGTCCAACATGGAACTCAAACCTACGACCCTGAGATTAAGAGTCTCATGCCCTACCGACTGAGCTAGCTGGGCACTTTAATAGTAGCTATACAGAAGTATTGAATTCAAAAGGACCATCTGAGTGTGGGCCATGTGAGGCACTCCTAACATGTTACCTGCTGCCTCACCTCCTTTCCAACCTGAAATTACACAGTCATTACAGCAAATGAATCAGAAAAATACTTTATTAATTAAGACTTTAAGACAATTAATTGGTGTTGAAGGACTGGACATTTGAGACAGCTCATGACGTGCCTCAGTTTCACAGGACCCCACTAAGTCCTGACAGAAAGAACAATCAGAAGACATTTTTTCCAGTATTCACCAAGTGCAGTGAAAATGTGTGTGTTATTGCTTAGAGATGAACGTTCTATGACAAATGTATCTAAATGCATTTTTATAACAACTAAAATGAACACAAACCCACCCGAATCTTCATGGTTCTTGTTTTTCCTCCACAGTTTTTCTTCAGCAGCATTTTCTGTAAAAAAAAAAAAAGAATGATGGTCAGTGACAAAATGTTTTTACATGCTGTTTAACATAAAAACAACAACAGCTATCCCAAAAATATATGGTATCCAGTCCTACATGTCCTCTTGGTCTGTCATTTAAAATCCTGCACATGGTCATTTTTAGCTGCTCCATATTTGATTTGGTTCAACATTAAACCAGGAGTTTTGGGCAAAAGGATCTTCTTGGAGGTTTCTAACGTGTATGAATGTTATTCCCACGTCAACAAAAACTGTTGTAATTTGCTAGCTCTGCAATTAAGTATTCGGTTACTAATTTGACGACAGGTTGTTCTTGGCCATGAATTTTGTTCTCCACCAGATCCACATTCTAACGTAAGCAGCAAGTGTTTTTAGTGTACGTGCTCTTGCTCATGACTGCTACCTTTGCTAACCTTTTTTCAGCATTTTTTAGCCTCAGACAGGAAGCCCAGGCTTCTCTCACCCCAGCTGCATCCTCCAGCTCACCCGGAAGGATCCCAAGTCGTTCCCCGGCCAGCTGTAAAACATAGTCTCTCCAGCGGGGCCGGGGTCTGCCTCTTGGTCTCCTTCCGGTGGAACGTGCTTGAAACACCTCACCAGGGAAGCGCTCGGGGGTTTACCTGAGCAGATGCCCAAACCACCCCATCTGGCTCCTCTCGACTTGGAGGAGGAGCAGCTCGACAACGAGCTCCCCCCGGACGGCAGAGCTCTCACCCGATCTCTGAGTGAGAGCCCAGCTATCCTTCGGAAGAAGTTTATTTCGGCTGCTTGTATCCGCGATCTCATTCTTTCAGTCACCACCCACAGCTGGTGACCATAGGTGAGGGTAGGAACGTAGATCGACTTGTAAATCAAGAGCTTTGCTTTTCGGCTCAGCTCTCTCTTTACCACGACGAACCGATGCAGCATCCTAGTTATTGCTGATGCTGCACTGATCCATTTGTTGATCTCCCGCTCCATCCTCCCCCCACTTGTGAACAAGACCCAGAGATACTTAAACTCTTCCACTTGGGGCACGACCCTGTCCCTGACCTGCAGGGAGAATGCCACCATTTTCGGGGCTTTGCTAACCTGATGTAAATTAAACTGTATTTACGGCCTGAAGCTAGACTCATGTTGGGTCGGACTAAGCAGAGAGCAAGAGGATGAGGGAATTCCATGCTTTTGCTGAAGTGAAGCTACATAAATGATAAAAGCTGTTTTCCAGCAAATATTTCATTTCTGTGCAAAAAAAGATGTGACATTTATCTCTAAATACTACAAGGTAAGAATCATTACCCCACAAAACTGCAACACCCCCACTTAAATGTAAGAATTGGTTGAATCAGGGTAAAGAAAAAAAAGGCTAAATCCAGCCATCTACTAAACTAAACAATTGGTCAGTGAAGCTTATGCAACATCCTGTCTCCCACTCCCCTTTACATCCATGCAGCTCAGCTATTCTCAGAGGGGGGACGAAAGAAAAGACAAAAAAAAAAGTACAATGGGGGTGGAGGAAGCACACAATCGTGGAATTGTCTCAAGTTGGGGAAGCAGCTTCTAGGAAGCAGAGGAAAGAAAGGACTCCTGCTGCTGAGATGTAGGAGAGAACGGCATTACACTTGACCCTCCTGCCAACCCTCATCTTTTCTGTATCAGTGCCACGACAGGTCATGTGAGAGAGGATTCCTTCATCGTCTAAGAAAGTTTGAAATAAATTCAGAAGGAGACAGATTTGTCTCACTTTTAACATATTCTGTAGGACATTGGAAAATAATTCCACGCTACCTTCACCATTTCACACCTCGACCACAGGACAAACTGATGCTGCACATTATTTCTCTCTGTGAATGTGAGGGTCTTTGTAGGCTACCCTGGCTTTCTCCCACCCTCCAAAAAATGCACTTTAGGTTAATTGGTCACTGAAGTGTCCCTAGGAATGAGTGTGTGGGACTATCCGTGAGTGGTCAGCTGTCCTACATGGGATCCTGGAACAGTGTGGCGACCTAATTGATGTGTATATCCGATTTTATGCTATTATTTTGGTGCAGTTAGATAAAAAACGAGGTTCCGTGTTGGGACTGAGCATGAGCAGAGCATGTGCAGTAAAACACTTCCTGTTTGCGTTAGAATGGGGACATAGTAGAGAAAAAAGAAGGTGGTCAAAAACAACCTGTCGTCAGTTTACAATCATTATTATTTTAGTTTTTTTTTTTTTAATTCATTTTCTTATTTGATTTAATCCATAATGTAATCAATTTGATCTCAGAATTGAGTTACGTGGGGTTAAATATTTTATTTGTTTTTTTTGGGAAGTTTACTTTCTTTTTTTTTAGTTCTGAGAAGTTGCTGTTTCAGCTACTTCTATATCGTAATAAAATTTGCTGGTGTGTTTTAAACATTTGATATTTTAGGGGTTTTTTTAATGATTTTTTTCAATGTATTTTTTTCACACTTTTCTATTCTTGTTTGCACCGTGTTTTTATTATTATATTATTTTTATGATGTAACTTTTGTTTAAAAAATGCTAGAAAAATAAATATAACAATGTACATCTTAAAAAGTGTTTGAAATTAAAATGACATTTCCTTTAAAAGAACCTGTTCAGGGTGTACCCTTCTTCTTGCCTTGAACCAGCCGGATGGCCCCTCCCTCCCCCGCGACCCAATTAGGGACAAGTGGTTTGGAACAGGGGTCCTCAACCTTTTCTGCACCACGGACCGGTTCAGTGCATGATAATATTTCCACGGACCGGTCTAAAGGTGTAGCAGAAAAACTAAAACAAGACCAGCCTAAAAAACTGGCTTTTTAAATCAAACTTAAAACCACTTAAAACAACTTTGTCTTCACGAGAATATTTATTAGCGACGTCTTTATAACGTGGAAACATTATCTCTGCTCAAACGTTACAAAACTGGTTGCTATGATAATAGTAAACATACCATCAAAATGAAAGACATTACAAAAACAAAGTGAATAAAAATATTAGTTAGATTTTTCACAGTAAGACCAGATTAATCAGAGTTCTGAGTTTGTTTTGCTGGAACCAGACAGTCCCATCTTGACCTGAAACCTGAAGAGTGTTTAAGGTCCAGTCTGCTTCGTAACTCTGTAATTCCCCTTAGCGAAGAAGCTTCCTGTAGATCTTTGGGGGTTTTTTCATTTTGCTAGTTTAGGGGTTTAAATGTAATGAAATGACATTTAAACCCACTCACTGGTGAGTCATTGACGCATGTAAGGAAGAAAATCCGGGGACTTTTCAAATTAAAACATCAGTATGGCTCGAATAATAAACCAAATGGAAATAATAAAAGTTATTTCTTCTTTCTGTGCGGCCTAGTACCACATGACCCACGGACCAGTACCGGTCCGCGGTCCGGTGGTTGGGGATCACTGGTTTAGAAAATGAATGAATGAATGAATACATTTTCTTTAAATGTCATTTTTGATGAGTCAGCAGTTGAATTAATTTTTTACCTGCTTTTATCTGTTGAACATCTTCATTTATAAAATTCTCAATTTCACTTTACTTTAATATGACTTGGATGAAAAATCGAAACCATGTTGAACTGATTGATCTAACCTAATCAAAACTGCTTTGTTTGCTAGCCCAGCAATTCTTAGTAAGTTTTCGGATACCTGAGGTCTACGTGTGAAGTTTTTCACATTTTGTAGCTGAAACATGAACCACAAGCATCATGTGTTGCACAGACTATAATTACCGCATAATTGCACCCGTAAATAGGACAGACTCATCGAAGAGGTGGATTAACAGGGATTATCAGACCTCGCTGGCCTTTTAACCCTTTCCTTCAATAGGAAACCAGGAGGTATAATTATACAACGCTGGCTCCAGCTGGTCCTGCTCATGCACAAGTTAGTAGGGTTTTTTTTTTTACATATCGTATTCATCCCTCGACAGGGAAATTACACCGCAGCAGGCAGCCACGATGGCGCCAATGGTGGGAGAAGGTGTCTTCTCCAAGGACACCTAGACATGAGCTCAGTGGGATTCGAACTGGAATTCTAACTTGGGATTTGAACTCTGAGCTATCACCTCAGAAAAAAACATCTAACTGGAATATGACATTACTACTCTCATAGTATGTTTGTAGATTCATCTCTGGGGATATTGCTCAACAATTAACAAAGAGAGAGGACTTTTGAGAGCACCTGAAGAAAGGCTAACTCAGACCTCAGACCTGCACCTCGCTCCACCCTCCCAGGTGGCATGAACCATGCCACCAGTACTAAAGGAGGTGGCATAAACCATGCACCATGCCACCTGGATGATTCTTCAAATGTTCTGAAGAACTTTCCAAATGTCTTTACAAGACTTTTTTTGATTTTTGTGTTTGAATTATTCTCCAATGTTTGATGCAAATCTTTAGCTAAAAGTCCTGATTGCTGTAATTTGCTCTCTTCCTGATGAACATCGTTCTCTGAACACCAGTAAACTGATCCTTGAGGGTTTACTTTGGGTCTCTATTTAATTTTTTCTCATGCCTACACCAGTGGTGGTCAAAATATAGCCCAATGGCCACATGTGGCCCGTCAAGCTATGTAATTTGGCTCACCGAATTTGAACAAATCATGTACATAAACCTTGTCGATGGCTTTTACTTTGTAATTTGACCGTTGTGTGGTTACTTTTCATGTCATTTGTGCGAAGTTAGAAGGACATTTTTCTGATTTTCTAAGGTCAATTACACACTTTTGTGTTTTACTGTTTGATCTGAAAAATTGTGGACTGTCCCATTTCAAACGCTAGGTTGTTCTTTGCCATGTCCACATTCTAACGTAAGAAAGCAGGAAACTGTTTTAGCGGATAGACTCTGCTCACACTCGGATCCTCTCCTGCTCCCTGTTACCTTGTACAACCAGCGATAAGATGTATTTATGAAGCTTTTTTGGCAAAAAAAAAAAATCCCATTTCTGCGCTAACAAAAGGTACCATGTCTATTTGTCTATGCCGGGGGTGTCAAACTTTGGTCCTTGGTGGCCTGAAGGTTTTCTGTGTTTCTGGTTCAATTCAACTGATGCACAGAAAGTGAAATCAACATCAAATAAAATTTGGCACAATGACTCGTTAACCTAAATCAGGTGAGTAGATGCAAGAACACATGGAAAACATTCAGGACACCGGCCCTCCAGAACCGGACTTTGACAACTATAGTTTATGCTATGAAATAAGAATTATTACCCTCACACATAGTTTACCCAGGATCACTGTAAAGATGTTCTGGTTGCAGATGGGCTTCATCCTGACAGGTCAGTCAGGGTTATTTAGTGACAAGAACTGGGCAGAATTTTCGACTAAACTCGAAACCTGTTATTTTTACATATCTGATGTTCTCGTTTTTTTTTTAGTATGAGATGTTTCACTCATACGCATACACGTGGTTCGACCAATTTTTAAATGATTCATCAAGGATCAATTTAACGTTTTAAAATAACAGATTTACAGCAAAAAAAAGAAGAAAAAAACTGGATTGAGATGAAAAGAAAACGTAAATGGATTAAAAATAAGGGTTTCTAAAATAATTATTGTCTCAATTTTAAGATTTCATGCGTAAAAAAATGTTTTGCTCTCGTTTTGTATAAACAGTGTGTGTGTGTGTGTGTGTGTGTGTGTGTGTGTGTGTGTGTGTGTGTGTGTGTGTGTGTGTGTGTGTGTGTGGACACTGAGTAAATGCTGGGGGAGATCTGGTGACTGGTTGTTCATCTAAAGAGTTAATGGGATACCCAGACTGGGTCTGTTCTCTACCTCCGCAGGCCCCCTTTTGTATTCCCTGCAGGACCAACCATTTCACTTGACTGAGTGTGCACACACACGTACAAACACACTGATACAGCAGAAAACACACACACACAGAAGACGTTGTTCACATGCAGACACAAACAGACAGAATGATGGATGCACATACACACAAACACACACTTTATCTTCTTTTCACTACTCTTTTGCTGCCTGCTGTTTCACATCATCTGTTCTTTCCCTCTAAAAAACCTCATGGACATATGGACCGTTGAAACCTGCAGTTTTTTCCCCCTTGCACACATACACACACACTCGTTTCCATCCATGGTGTGGGCCAACAAGTCTATTGGATTTTAATGATTAGTGGACCGGCTTCTCCATGACTCATTAGTGGCTGTCGTCTTTCTGTTGTTTATTTAATCCTCTCCTTCTGCCTCCATCGTTTCCCCTCGCTCGCCAGCCTTTGTGAGAAACGAGGGCGGACATCTGCCGTCCGAGCCTGCATCTCCTTCATCCCTTTCCAGCCGGACCACCATGGACGGGAAATGGAAAACTGTGTTTGTTTGTGTGAACATTTTGTGTTTGTAAGGGAATAGTCATTGTGGAGCGTTTTTGGCCCCAGTTTCTGAATAAATACCTAATTACTTGTGACAACTACAGTAGTGAGAAATTAACTTCAAATCAGGTTTAAATCAATGCTTTTCTATAAAATTATACAGTGCAGAAGTTTAAAAAAAAACTCATGTCATCTGCAAACAATGGAAACGTATCAAATCATCTAGAATCTAGTTTCAATTTTATCCTAAAAAGAGAATATTGTGCTGTTTTATCTCACAGAATAAACATGGTAACTTTTTAGCTCAAAAATGCAATATTTGTCTTTTTAAAAAGCTCATAAAAACATGTGATCACTCTAATCCTCGCTCTACCCACTTAGCCCCACCCTGACTCCTTCCCAGCACGTGCACGACACAGCGTAAATTTAATTTGAGGCCGAAAATGCAGTGCAGAGTGCATCAAGTTAGCAAAGATACGACAGTTCTCGATGTTCTTCTGGTGTATTTACATAAAACTGGCACTCCTCGTTGAGCATGAGCAGAATACTGCACCAATACACTTGATGTTGGCATGACAGAGAATAAAATCCACGGCCAAGAACAACCTTGTGGTCAAGTAGATTTGAATGGGAGAGCTTGGATACTTCCCAAACTTAAAAAAAACAAAACAGAAAACATGTTTGAGATGTCGGAAAAGCAATCAAGGGTGATCAAAACTGCCAAAAAAGTGTTTTGTTTGTTTATTTGTTTGCATAATTGAATTGAATTAAAAATCATTTATCCCTGAAGGGAAATTTGAGTGCTGCAGTGCTACAATCACACAACATATTTTTTTAACTGTTGTGAATGGCAAGTTATTAAAGGTTTGAAAGTGAAAGGTTAAATAGTTCGATGGAGGACGGCAGAAGTGATTTTCTGTACAGTTCCTTTGAGCAGCAGGGTTGCAGGAGTCTATTGCTGAAGCTGCTTTTTAGATGGTCCACAAATTCATGGAGGGGGTGGAAGGGATTTAGCAGGATTCATGATAATTTTGATTTCATTCTGTCCCTCGAGGGGTGAGCAAACCAGACGTTCAACTTTTTAAACACCTCTTTCAAAAATTTACCCACAAAAGGTGCTCACATGAATAAATAAGAATGATATCTAATGAAAATAATAATGATTTATATCATTTTATTAAAGTGCAGCTTTTGCTAGAAATTTTTGTCATATGTTCTTTCAGCTTCAAATCTACAAAAATATGGGGAAAACATTAAATTTTCTGTTTTTCTTTTTACTTTAAGTCACCATTTTTATTTGATTTCATAGGTGGCTCAGTGGTTAGAGCGTTCACCCGCGGACCGTGAGTCAACCGGAAATTTGCGTGTTTGCATTCCACCGAGTGCACGTCTACGGTCCTTGGAGAAGACACCAAACCCCCCGTTTCTCCCACCATTGGCGCAGTCGTGGGCAGCCTGCTGCACTGTAGGAGTGCAGCACACAAATTTTCCCGGTGAGGAATGAATGGAGTGAGTAAAACTTAAATATGTTCACTTTATAGAACAGCAATCACTTTGTTATTACGTTAAAAAGCATGCAAAACCAAAAAAATCCCCCTAAAAAAAGAATTGATTGATTCCTTTAACCTTACTGGGATTTTACAAAATAAAACTAACGGGATATTTTCTAGTTTGATTCAACTAATAAATTATCATCAGTAACCTTTAGAACTAAAAGAATAGCAGATTCTAAGTTATCACGAATTAAAAACAGTTCAAATCCAAACAAAACTTTAAATTACTGTTCAGTGTTTTCTTCCAACGATCGTAATTTTTTGCTCTCGGCCTGAATTTTATTAAAACAAAATGTTTGCAAAACTTCAAAAATTTATAACTGAATCTCCCTCAAATGTTCTGGATGTCGTAATGCTGATGTCAATTTGAACAAAAATATAAATTAAATTAAAATTACAACCACAGCAAGGCCCTCAAAAATCTACTGTGTCTATTTCATAGTTTCCTGACCCAAGATTCTCCTTGTCCATTCTTAGGTACGGTTTGAGATGGCATGAAATGTAAAGGCTTATAACAAATCATAACAAAACAGAATAAACCATGGAAACTATCTTCATGTCTTCCTTCACTGTATCCATGAACCTCCTCTTTGGTCTTCCTCTAGTCCTCTTTCCTGGTGGTTCCAAACCCAGCATCCTTCTGCCGATGTACTCTCTGTCTCTTCTCTGTACATGTCCAAACCATCTCAGTCTGGCCTCTCTGACTTTGTCTCCAAAACCTCTAAATTGTTCTGCTCCTGTGAACCTGTCCATCCTGGTCACTCCCAGAGAGACCCTCAGCATCTTCATCTCTGCTACCTCCATCTCTGTTTCCTGTCTTTTTCTTCAGTGCCACTGTCTCTAAACCAATCAGCATGGCCGGTCTCACCACGGTTTTGTACACTTTCTCCTTCATTTTAGCTGAAACTCTTCTATCACACATGGCCTTTCACCGCCTTTGTCTAGTCTGGTATTATTTTTTGTCTCAGATGGAATAACCACTCATTTATTTTGACAACAACACCAGATTCAGCTAAAATGCTATGTGTGTTTGAGTGTTTTTTTTTACATCCATGCTCTCACGCTCATTCTGTTTGGTCCATTTTAAACCAAGCTTGGTCCATTTTCACAGATAGCACTTGGAGCAGTGAGAACATGTTTTTAAACTCTGAAGTGGTTTCCTAGCAACTAAAACTTGGAGTGTTTTCATTGTTTCATCACATTTGATACTAACCTGTTGCATTTTTTCCAGATCCAAACTTGGTCTCCCTGGCTCTGCTCCGTAGCTGTGTCGAAACTTTCTGTAAGGTGCTGATTGGTCAAAGTGGGTCAAAATAATGGGTCTTGCAACTGGCTGAACAACTTGCAGTTGAAATCTCATTGGGGGCGGCTTGAGGCTACGTGGTGGGCTGGAACTAAAGAGGACAGGGCTAGGCGAGGCTGCCAGGCAGGTAGTGGGCTCCACCAGCGGCCTTGCAGAAGCAGGCGGTGACCTGTAGCCACACAGATCTCGAACTTCGTCGTCACTGGATGTGCTGCTGTGGTGGTCGCTGTGGCGTTGTGGGAGTGTAGAAACCCACTTCCTGTTTTCGCCACAGCTAATTCGTTCCAACTCTTCCTCTGAAGAATGACGATCCAGATTGGCATCTAAAAGGAGGCGAAGGCGTCGTAACCGGGCTGGAGAAAGAGGGCCTTGGTTGTGTTGTTGGCTAGTGGCCAAAGGAGTGAGAGCACAGTTTCTCCGTCTTTCTGCAGGGATCCAAAAGAGACAAACAACATCTTAAAAGTTGATTCTGTCAACGTGTGAAGTCTCGGTCATAATTTTGAGCAGACTTTGGTTACATACCTCTGTCAATCTGTGCAAGCTCCTGGTTTTCACCCTCAGAATCATCACTCTCAACTCCCTCTCCACTACCGTGGTAAGAAATCTGAAAAACAAATTGCACATGTCCAAATACATTTTTACTACCCCGTTCATTTTTCTAAAGCCAAACATTTACTTAAATCAATGCTGCAAAGAAATGTCTGTATGCCTGAATTAGGCAAACAGGAAGTAGAATCGGGGTCAGGATGTGGAAGTGACCCAAGTTATATCAAAATAGTTTAATAAAAAGCAGCGAAATTCTTCTCTTGTGGTTCACAGAGATTTCTTTTCTCATCTTACTTTTGTTCACACTTCTCCAACTTATTCCAAGAACGTTAAAGCTTCTCTGACCAAACATGGGGCCTGCATGATTTATGATTCACAGAAATCGAAACAATATCCACTTTTGGAACATATTGGAGAGTAAATCAGAAACCAGAAAAGAGAAACCCAACTCAAGAGAAAATCTCTGACACTCAAGTCAGAGGACAAGAAACCAGCCTGTCCGCAACCAAACATAAATAAAGTATGTTTTCAGGATTGGAAGAAAAAGTTCAAATAAATCATAACATTCACTTATTAGTCTTAAATCTGCAACAACAGAAATCGAGCTTTCGACAGAAAAAAACTCTAGAAAACTCTGAAACACACAGATCATTTTTCCATAGTAAACATTTTTTCCCACGACCAGGAGCAGCCTGTCGCTTTAAAATCAATTCCCCTTTTTACAAGCAGAAGCAACAATGCAGAAGCCCTGCAGCCTGCAATGCTAAGAGTTAAGTAAGGCGCCTCACGCTCAGTAATTACCACTTGGAGGCTTCGCTGAGCAGCTGCCATCTGTGCATGTGTGTGTGCTTACACACTTCCACACAGGCATAGTGTCCTCCCTTCCATTCTATAAAACAGACACAAACACACTCTCACACCTCCTCTTCTTTCTGAAGCTTTTTTTAAAAAAAAGTGTGAAAAGAGGGAAGAAACTGGGGCTCTGCGTCCCAAAAAGAAAAGGACGATTCTTTTATTGTATTAAGTAGAAATTCATCTTTTTAGTTTCTCTGAAATTTTAAGGGGATGCTAGTTTGGCCCCATTTTGCATTTCAATTTGCCATAAAAAAATACATGTCACCTTTCATTCTGTACATTTCAGCCTGGTTCGAAGCAAACCAATTAAGCACTTCAAAATCTTTTCAAACATCCAGCCTTCCTCATCAATGGTCACTTCTACCGAATCATTTGTTGAGGTCTCAAAGCAATCCAAATCCAGAAGATACAAAGTCCCTCCAACTGGTTCTTGGCGGTTCGTAGAGATACCTCCCTCAGGAATATGCTCAGGAAAATCTCAACAAGGTTGGAGACATTCTAAATGATGCACATGAGTTGGAAGTCACTCTATTCTCGGTCTTTCTAAGGATGACCAAGCAAACGCCTGATCTCTTAAAGAAAAGTTGGCCATCTTGTGTAAAAAATCCAATTTGGTCATTTGTTCTTTGGGTTTCTGTCCATAGCCTGTTTACATCTAATAAAATTTAAGGAAATTTTTTGTAGTGTTTAAAATATCTTTAAAGCGCCATAGCATTCATTTTGGAATGTGTACTACAATGTCATGTATTTCCCCCCAAAGATGCATTCAATGTTCTTTACGACATTGCATGAATCCCTCAAACCAGTGTAAGAACCACTAAGAATCTCATTTCACCCGATCAAAAATGGATGCCTGGATGATGGTGAAATCCAATCAAATTGCAGCGTTTTCTCCGGCACAACTTAAAAACCTGTAATGGGATTGGGTCTGAATTTGTAGCGGTTGAAGGATGAGTGATAATCATGTCTCGCTCTTTCCACTCTTTCAGGTGGTACCATAAATCATAAGAGGCTACAGTCTGAGATGACTCGGTTATCTCTTTAATTCGAAGACCTTGGTATCATTTTACCAATTGTAGCCATCACAGATCTTTGGACACCTTATACGGTGTTATAGAGTAGACGTTATGTATGATGTGTTGTATCACTAGCGCCTGTTACTGCAGAAAAAGACAAATCTGGCCTCATAAGAACCAGACTCCGATATTTTCACCAATTAAGCAATGATAGTTATAAATATTCCTCATCAACAGCCAGATTTTCATTGCTGTCTTAGGACATTTCACCACATGCATTTGTAACTTTCACAGCTTCTCTTTTTGGAGTTTTTGACCTGAATGTTTCAAAGTTTCTCTGCAGAGTAACTTTAGTCTGACAAGAAGCTAAGCTGACAGTAACAATTTGGCATTTTTTCCCCCCTTGGGACGACGTTACAGTTTGTCGTTCATGGATCAAAGAGCACAAGTTGAATGTTGACAGATGTTTTAGTAGCAATAAATTTTATGCTCAAAATTAATCTCCTGAATTGCTTATTCTTGTTGGAGACGTGGGGGCTCAAAAATTATTTAAATGAAACAAAATTGCACATTGATTTTGTTGAAACGACAAAGAGAATTCGGGGTTGCTTTTTCAGACTCGTGTTTTGCTTCACATCTGAATTTTGATGTGAGGAATAAACATAGCTTTTCAATTTAAAATTTAAAATCTCACGCAGAGATCCGGTGAGGAGCTCTGTCATTCGGGACGAGCTCGGTATTGAGCCGCTCCTCCAGGTCGAGAGGAGCCAGATAGGGTGCCAGATGGGGTTTGAGCATCTGGTCGGGATACCCCCCGAGTGCCTCGCTGGTGAGGTGTTTTGACCAAGAGGCAGACCTCGGACCCGCTGGAGAGACTGTCTCACAGCTGGCCGGGGAACACCTTGCGATCATTCCGAGTGAGCTGGAGGATGCAGCTGGGGTGAGAGAAGCCTGGGCTTCCCATCTGAGGCTGTTTCCCCCACGACCCGCCCCTGGATGAGCGGAAGACGACGGAACGGAACGGGGAAAAAAAGGACAGAATCAGATTTGTCTTATAATAATAATAGCGCAGGTTTCCTGTCTGTTGCGGTGGATGGATCTTGCTCAGTCTTTATCTCCAATTTATTCTGATATTTGATGTTTACTTAGCTCAGTAAAAGGTCCTGACACACCTCCACCAGAGTGAGATCTGGATTCTGTCCAATGACCTAGACTTTTAAGCTGTTTTCACTTTTATTGTTTCATAAGTCTCTTGGTTTCATAAGTCTCTTGGACTCGACCTCTACAGCACTTTTCCACCTGTGATGGCACTCAAAGTGCTTTACAGTGTAGCTCACATTCACCCATTCACACACACATTCACACCTGATGGGGATGCTGCCATGCAAGCTGCAAACCACCATCAGGAGCAATTGGGGTTCGGTGTCTTTCTCAAGGACACCTCGGCATGAACTCCGTGTGCGGGGGATTGATTACAGGCCAATTGCCTTGCTCACTGAGTCATCCCCCCTACCCCTCCATTTTTGCCAGCCAACATTATAGCATGTTCGTTTTAGAAAGAAACTAACTTAAACAATAAATTTAAACAAGTAATAGTGGTCTAGTCAATTCCTAACAGCGATCGGAGGAGTCTGGGAGTTAGCACTTAAGTTTATTTATGATGTCTAAATGTGTTGCCTAGTTTTCCAAAGGGACTAAACTTTCTTGGACCTCAACTGCTATGAAGTTTGGCAATACTCCAACATATTTTTAGTTGTACATTATAACTGTGTTTTTATTTTTCTTAAACATCAGTTTTAGAAGGAAAAAATCTGTGCAACAAGTGACTGTGGCTAATGTTTCGCCGTTGTCGCAACAGAGGCGGAAATATGTAAACAACATACCAGAACTATGAACATGAGGAGAAGAATGTGCCTATCATTTATGTTGGTGTCTCAACAAGACGAGCTATGCAAAAGCAACACGAAGCATCCAAAAAATAAAATGTGCTGGAAAATCGTTTACTTTAAACCAGATGTTTTTGGCATAAAAAATATATTACAAACTATACAAAAACTAACACAGAATATTTTGTGACAAAAGTCAAGGAAAAACTATCTGAATAATATATATTACATCTTTATTGTTTTCTACTCTTTAATATGAATTATTGAGAGTATTTTGAAATTAAAAAAAGCATCTCTGCTATTGTTTATCTCTCGCAATTCTCTCTTTTCCTCTTCGTGGGTCGTCGGATTAATGGGAGTCAATGAGAGCAGCTAAACTTCCAGATTTCACGTGTTCTGAGCTTGTTTCTGATTGGCTACCTTACGTTCTCTACTGGGCAGGACCAATCATAAGTTTCGGTTTAATTATGATGTCGTTTTATTTTTCATTTATTGATTCTGTTTTTCTGTCACTCACCCAACATCCCGCCCATTAAACGCACACCTTGGCTGGGGGGCAGCGAGGGATCAGAGCGAAAATGGCGACTTTAAAGTTGGTAGAATCAAATTCAGTGGCAAAAGAAAACACGATTGTGACTTTAAGATAAATATCTTTTTCCAGACGTTATTTGGAATAGAAAAAAAGTGAAGGAAATTGGGCCAGAGCAGCCAAATAACAGCAAACTACGGCTATATGGCAGAGCTAGCATTGTCCAGTTAGAAGAAGGACACAGAATTGTACCTCCAAAAACACAATGAGGAGGTGACTACAAATCGACACATTTTATCACGAAAAATAGACTGCATTAAGTTCTGCGGGACATTTGAGTTGGCTTTGCATGGTCATGATGTGAGTGAAACATCTGAGGGTACTGGTATATTTCGTGGACTTGTGGATTTTGCTGCTGCATTAGAAGGTGTGTTAAGAGAACTGATTGAGAAAGGCCACTGTATTTAAAGGAATTATTTAAATATATCAAATTTAAATGTATTTAAAGGAATCCCAAGTGTGTCACGAATCCTCACCTGCCCACAGAGGAAGCCCTGAATATTCCTAATCAACCAGATTAGAGTCACCTGTGGATGATTCCTGATTCCCCACATCTGTGCACCCCGCCATCTATTTAAGGGGAATCACCCCAGACTTCCCTGGTGGGTCTTACTATCCCTTCCAGCCAGGTCTCTCTGGTTGCCGACCATGTTTTTTACGGTTTTTTTTTTCAAAATCACCCAAACGTACCATCGATGTGAAAGAAGTAGTGGCTCGTAGACAGCCTAGCACTGTTAGGTGGAATTTCCATAGCCGTGCTATTAGCACGGTGTTTGAACACCGGGAAGCACTTATCCAGTGCTATGGGAAAAAAATGAGGAAAATAGATAATAATACAAACAAAAATCAAATTTAACTTTAACGTGCACCCCTCAAAAAAAAATTTCACCAGCCGCCACTGCCTCTGGACACTAAAAAATGTCCTGTTCATGAGGTTCTCAAAGTCTGAGATGGTTTATTTTAGACCAACTTGCTTTAGTTCAAGGTCATGAGATGACTTGAGCACCTTGAGGTCTGTTTTAAACATTTGGATTTTAGTTTTCAGTCAGATGTAATTATGTAGACAGTCTGGGGCATTAATGTTTCTCATTTGTATGGAGCCTCATTTGTATGATGTTTGCAGATAACATTGTGATCTGTAGTGAGAGGAGGGAAGAGGTGGAGGAAAAGCTGGAGAGGTGGAGGTTTGCACTAGAAAGAAGAGGAATGAAGATTAGTCAGAGTAAGACAGAGTACATGTGTGTGAATGAGAGGGATCCAAATGGAAAAGTGAGGTTACAGGGAGAAGAGATAAACAAGGTGGAAGATTTTAAGTACTTGGGATCAACAGTCCAGAGCAACGGAGAGTGTGGAAAAGAGGTGAAGAAGCGTGTTCAAGCAGGCTGGAACGGGTGGAGAAAAGTATCAGGTGTGATGTGTGACAGAAGAGTTTCAGCTAAAATGAAAGGAAAAGTGTACAAAACCGTGGTGAGACCCGCCATGCTGTTTGGTCTAGAGACAGTGCCACTGAGGAAAAGACTGGAAGCAGAGATGGAGGTAGCAGAGATGAAGATGCTGAGGATCTCTCTGGGAGTGACCAGGATGGACAGGATCAGAAATGAGTATATCAGAGGAACAGCACATGTTAGAGGTTTTGGAGATAAAGTCCGGGAGGCCAGACTGAAATGGTTTGGACATGTACAGAGGAGAGAGACCGAGTACATCGGCAGAAGGATGCTGGATTTGGAACCACCAGGAAAGAGGGCTAGAGGAAGACCAAAGAGGAGGTTCATGGATACAGTGAAGGAAGACATGAAGATAGTTGGCGTGACCGAAGAGGATGCAGCAGATAGGGTTAGATGGAAGAAACTGACTTGCTGTGGCGACCCCTGAAGGGAAATGCCGAAAGGAGAAGAAGAAGATTTGTATGGAGCCCAAAATACTCTAAAAAAGTTGTGTTCTTTTTTTGACACAAAGTTTCTTGCTCTTTGACCGTCATCTTTCTCCATCGACCTTTGGAGATCCATGCTACCACATGATAACATGTGCATACACTTTCTGGAAAATCTCCAAAAATATGCAAAGTAGGGAAACAAACAATTTAAAACTGAAAAATGATTTAATCCTTGTATCCGCCAAAAAACGTTTGCTGTATATTTTCATGACTATATTGAAACTGATGCTACTTCTATTTTTAAACGCAGCTAGCTTACGGTGTTACCGTAACACCTCTGGAGCCTAGTCAGTAGAATAATGTTCAATGATAAACATCTCTCTAGTAATCTAAGTCTGACGATAGTGACACTGATATATGTCCTTTCCACATTTAAAAGGCCTTTTGTAGTCATTTATTTTACTTTGTTGTGTCTAATTTTAGAGTAACTTAAAACTCATTCGAATCCATCGTAATTTAGTCTATCATTAGCGTCGATTGAGGAAAAATCCCTGCGGGCAGTTCAGAAAACTCAGACAAGTGGAGTGAAGAAAGAAAACTGGATGAATTACGCTTGAAAACTGTTTTTGTGCGTGGACAAAAATGGCGGACAAAGAGTTGTGTGTTTGTGTGTCAAGAACAGTTGAATGAAATCCTTGTCAGTCCCTTGCATCACTGAGCAGCTTGCTAAGCTGGATCAATGGCAATGTCACAGCGTACACACACCACCCAGTTCACACACATATCAACTTTGTAACGTCCTTCCACGCTGACATGGACACTGTCACAGTCCATTCCCTCGCTCATAAAATACACAACACAAGGTCAGAGCTGGACTATTCTCTTCATGTCACACTCCACTGGACCTTCTCTGTTTGGTTTAGGTTGTCTGGATCAATGTTGACTTCCAGGAAGAATCTTTTGGTCCAGTTTTTACACATTGGAATGGACGTTCTGGAGCCAAGTGTACTTTAAAGCACGCTCTTCACACAACCTTGGTCTGAAAAACAAGTAAACCTGCAAGAAAAGTCCATTTTCAACCTAAAATGTTTCCTAAAAATTTGTAGAAAGTTGCTATAAAGATTGAAACATTTGCTGACTTAGAAATTTTATGGCCAAGAAAACATGAATTGTAGCAAACTCACAACTTTAACCAAAACTAGAGCACTTCACAAATGCTTAGCACACACAAAAATGTAACAAATGTTCCCACATAACTTGATTTTGGGAAATACTAGCTTGTGTAAGAAGCTGGTGAGCCGTTTGAGCACAATGAGCCATCTGGACAAATAAAAATAGCTGATACAACCTTCTCTTAACTTTGTCCTATTCTTTCGTATGGTTGCACTTCCCACTGCGGATCTTTCTTTTTCACAATCTCACAAAGCTTTTTGCACCACTGCTGATAAATTGCATGAAATAAGTAATGCTCTCAACGTAACAGGATGAAAACTACAATTGCATCAGTTATATTCGGACTTGTTCTGAAATTACCGTATTTTCCGCCCTATAAGGCGCACTGCATTATAAGGCGCACCTTCAATAAACGACTATTTTTAAAACTTTTTCCACATATAAGGCGCACCGCATTATAAGGCGCTACAGTAAAGTCTGTTCAACTTTGTCCTCTAACTGTGGCCATCTCGCTTTGTTCCGTGGAAACTCTGTTTAGTCTTGTTTACTTGGCGCAACGCATCCTCTTGCTTCCTCATCATTGATTCATTGATGTTAAACTCTGTCGCTGCGGCCAGACGTAAGATCTTAAGCCCGAGCCAAAATTCGGGTCGAGTCGGGCCTAAAAATGTCAATCATTACGTTGGTCGGGCTTCTCTCTCGCTGACTTTTTTTTTTTTTTTAAATAAATATATGTTTATAAAATGTAAACTAAAATGAGGTGTGGGTACTAAACTAAGGAATACTTGTTATAAAATTAATAATTTGTATAAAACAGAGAAGTAATGTTTAACTATTAAACAGGATCCGCAGAGCCAGCTCATATTCTGCGCGCGTGAACGCCTCCTCTTAATTTGGTAATCCTCTCCTGCGCACGTCTTTATTTTATTTATTTTGAACTGGTAACCCCAATATGAAAGAGTAAGAAGTTAAGGATAAACTAAATTGCTTTCATACGACACCAAAAAGACTGGCACCTCGACGCTGAGCAGGCATTTAAACAGCTGGACTGGCAAAAGTGATGATCGCTATTTTATCATTTGTTTCAAAGACCGTCCCTCCTCTTCGCGCTAAGCAGGCCATCACAGACAAGTGTGTTAGGGGTCCGATAGTGTGATTTTTTTTTTTAAATTAAAAAGGCGTGTTCTTGAAAATGTTCCAATTTATAACTTTTTATAAATAATATGTTTTTTTTTACCGCGAGTCCGCGGTTTTACTATCGGGGGCTTGGGCCGGGCTGGATTTTTTAGGTCCGATCTCCCCACTGGCTGTGGCTATATTCCCGTGTTCTACTGCGTGACCGATCACCTTGAGTTTAAACTCTGCGGTGTCTCTTGGTAGAAGCCATTTCCGGGTCTTTACATAAACACACAAATGGAAATGAGACGCCCTTTCATGTATCCCAGCATGCACCGCGCACTACTTCTTCTACAGGGGAAAATGGAGTCGGCGGCTGCTTACCGCAGTTGCGACACCTGTTGTAGCTCAATATTAATCCATATATAAGGCGCTCCGGGTTATAAGGCGCACCGTGGACTTTAGAGAAAATTTAAGATTTTTAGGTGTGCCTTATAGTGCGGAAAATACGGTAAACTGTTCATATTACCCACACTGTCATTAAAATCAGAACATGAAGACTCTGCCGTCTTGAAAAAAAAAAACCAAAGTGGCTTTGGTTCTGGGTTTAGTGCAGCTTTGTACCAGTTACTTGAGTTTGGAGCATCAAACAATTAGAAAAGCTGAAATATAGGAACAGAGTAGCATAAAAATCTAGTCCTATTAACTCAATACAAAGCAAATTTATAAAAAATTACATGAAAGCGTATTACCAACTATTTATAATGCTTGTCAAAGGGATAAAAAACATTCCCAATCATTTCCAGAGTAAAATGAATGTCCATGTTCCAGGAAATAGGAAGTAGCTACTGGCTCCATAATAAATTTGATTTTTTCCAATCACAACATCCTTAGTCACTACCCAAGTCGGCATCTTGCACCCTGTGCATCCTCTGAACTCTCTCTAGTAAGTAATACTGTATAAATCTGGTGTGGACTCCCTGCTTTTCTCTGTCACCCCTTTTACTTTGATGATGTCCCCTTGCATTTTACTGATGAGTCAGCATTTTTGCTGCCACCGAGTTGTTATCAGGTTGCCGGTATGACGGACAGTGAAACTCAGCGGTAAAGTGATGCCGCAGGGCAATAATAGCTCATAAAGAGCTCTTAAATAAATGTCAATGTGTCCTCTAAACAATTTCAAAAACACTTTAAAACTGTGTAGCTATAAAAGCAGCCACACAGAAGCACTGGCCTCTGATCAAACTAGGAACATCTTAAGCATGGAGATGGTTTAATTTGGGTAACCTAAAAAAAATTACTGAAGCTTACGTATTATGCTATTAAAAAGGGCATGCATGTTCTCTGAAAGACATCATTTTGTAACACAAAGCAAATAAAGCTCGGATAGCATCGTGTTTTTAAAACCGTCAAATTTATACCGAGGTACAAAATGATGGCGTAAACTAGGGTGGTTTGTCTTCACTGTTCAAAAATTTAGTACGACATCGAAACAATACATAGCAACAAAATGTATCAACTAATTAGATTAGATTAGATTTATTGATCCCTCACTTGGGAAATTTGTGCGTTACATCAGCAAACAAGAGCAAACAAGAGCTGCTGTAACAGGCGTTCTTTCATGGCGCCATCTTGGAATTAGCAAATAAGAAAATTGCACCATTGTTTTCACACTGTAGTATACCTATGTTATTTCTCTAACATAAATAGGTTAGGCAGTGGCTCAGTGGTCGAGAGTTCGCTCTTGGACTGGAAGTTAACTGGAAGTTTGAGGGTTCGATTCCCACTCAGTTCACGTCTAGCGTTCCTGGAGTAGACACCTGACCCCCTGTTTCTCCCATCATTGGCACCATTCTAGGTGGCAGCCTGCTGCGGTGTAATAGAGCACACAAATTTTCCCGGTGAGGGATCAATAAAGTATACATTATTAATGCTAACATTTAGTATAACAATTTTCTGCTCACGTTATGAGACCACATTTTAGGAGTCAAATGCAGAAGTTGAGTTTCGTTGTTGACATCAAGTCTTCATTTGTATGAGCCATCATCCTTCCTTTTCTCTGTGTTTGTCTTTCTCAATGACTACAGTATAGACAGGAACTCGACATAGCAAGTCGCCTCCACCGTCCCCCTCTTTCTCTGAGTCATACACAATGAGTGCATTCCGTACATATTGTAGAAAATGTAAGACTTTTAAATGTACCTTATGGTTACGAGAATACAATATTTTTTTCTCTTCAGATTGTGTGTTAACATTTAAGTTATAAAAGAATAAAGTTTAAATTTTCTTCAAGACTTTTTAAAGTCCTCTTTTATTTGTTTTTGAGTAGAGTGGAAAAAAATGGATTAATATCAGAAATTAAGTTTTGTGAGGAAAAGATTGGAGATTTTATTTTTGGTTACATTGCCCAATTGGAGCCCATAGACTCCTATTAAAAAAATCAGCTGTAATTACTCTACTATTAGGGACTCCAGTGGCAGGGGTGCGTACTTTCAATAAGCTCGCTCCTAGTAGGCAAGGCGGCTGTCAAGCAAAGACAAACTTGGCCAATGACTGCATATGTTTGGGTCAAAAATTAAACATTGCACTCTGAGTTATGCAGAAAATGTCAGTGGAGCTGATCTCAATTGGCTGGAGTTGGTCACTTTAATTGACACCACGCTCACCAGGTGGAACCCTTTTCCAGCCAATGGTCTCGCTCTCTCTCCACAACGCCGTCATGTGATGTCACGTTCATAACATTATGGAACATCTCCAATTAGGCTTGCACCACCTACTGCTTCTGGCTAGTTTAATTTTATTCCAACAACTAGGTCAGATGTTGCAAGCATTGGTTTACAATTGTAGCAATGGGAAAATATCTGTCCAATCAGCACACAGAGATTATGGTGTAACATGAACACAAGCGTCCATAAGGGTCATGTTTGTAGTTCTGTAGCTTTAAAAAGAAGTTCTTGTTAACAACAATCCTATGATGGAGAATTTAAAGAAAGTCTTCTGAAAGTATAATGAGGGAAAAGATGTGGTCGAGCCGCTAAGCCCCAAAGAAGGACGTAATCGCCAAACTAACTGTTTGGCTCAGTGGTAAAAAGACTGTCTTTGGACCAAAGAGTTGCCGGTTTGATTCCCGCCATGACTGTAGAAGACAGCTATCCCCTACTCCCATATGTAGTGCAGTCAGGGCTGCCTGCTGCAGTGCAATGCAGCACAGTAATTTCCCCACGAGGGATTACTAAAGTACGATTATTGTATGAGTATTGTAAAGTACTGATATGACTAGTCAAATCCGCTCCTGACCAGAAACAAACCGAGCGAACCCCAATGCTGCAAGGTCAGACTGTTATCATAGAGTGAAAGAATCAACCTGATGGATCAGACTTTGTCGGCTACAACAAATAAACGAAGCAAGTTGAGCAGAAAATTGAAAAAATCATAATAATGAACACCAGCTCTGCGTGGTGACTGAATGAATGAGATTGCGGATACAAGCGGCCGAAATGAGCTTCCTCCACAGGGTGGCTGGGCTCTCACTCAGAGATCGGGTGAGGAGCTCTACCATCCGGGAGGAGGTGTCGAGCCGCTTGTCCTCCAGGTTGAGAGGAGCCAGATGGGGTGGTTTGGGTATCTGGTAAGAATGCCCCCCGAGCGCCTCGCGGGCGAGGTGTTTCGGGCATGTCCCACTGGGAGGAGACCAAGAGGCAGACCCCGGACCTGCTGGAGAGACTATGTCTCACAGCTGGCTGGGGAATGACTTGGGATCCTTCAGGGTGAGCTGGAGGATGCAGCCGGGATGAGAGAAGCCTGGGCTTCCCATTTGAGGCTGTTCACCCCCCGACTCCTTCGACCCGGCCCTGGATGAGCGGAAGATGACCGAACGGAACGGAAATATTGAAATGGAATTAAATTACTTTCATTTGCTTAGGGTATTACCACAATATTGTTTGAGAACCGTTTTTGGTTTCCTTTAAATACTTTGTATGAAAAACTAGCAACATGACCATAACTCATAATGCGTGTGTTGTTTGTTATTGGTTTCAAGAGATCCTAAATGTTAGAATAACTTCTAACCAACACTTTCCATTGCATTGACAATGTTCACGAAGCAGAGCAAAACAAACATAAACAAGAGTTAACAAAAGAGATGGCACACTCGTCCCTCTACCCATCATAGGCCCTTTGAAAAGGAGCACTTTGGCATAAAATGGCTGCCATGTGACTTTACAGTTGGTTAATAGACAACAATAGTGCTGAAGATGGAGCGAATTAGTGACCCATGCAGGATATAATTCATTATTTCAAAGTAAGTAAAAATTGAGGAGCGATTATGTAGGTTTGTTTGAAATTAGGGATTGTGGTGGATGCATGCAATTCCTGCATAAAGCAGTACAATTTGATCATATTTCCTGTAAATATGCAGATTTAATTATTGTTAATGCTTATAAACTATTTAGTAAAGCTAAAGAAAAGAGTGGATGCTGTGTTTTAAATTCTATTACACATTAAATAACTAACAATGAATCAATTTCAGAATGCAAGGCCATTTCTGACACATGTTGCAATGTGCAAACATCAGGATTCTGCTTATTCCCTAAACTAGTAATATATAAATATCTAAACAATCCATCATGTGCACACAGTGGCTAGTCCCAGGTGGAGTCCAATGCATGCAAAGTGTTAATGATGTCATTATTAGACACCCTGTCCAAACAGATCATAATCTAAGCAAACAGAACTGCAGTCACAAGACAAAACAAGTGAAAAAAAAAAAAAGGATGTGTTGTTTTTCTGCAGTAGAAACTTACCTTGAGCTGGAAAGGATGGATCTCATTCAGTGAATGTCTTCTTAGCTTCTTTGTTAGTGTTTTTAACATTTTAAATTGAAATGAAATGTGTTATAAAATAACCCAGGTCTTTTTTCTCTTCTTCTTAATTAGTTACTAGTGTATAACCTGTTTATTACAACTTCATTACTAAACAGGAAGGCCCACTTTGTCTTGACTCAGATACTATAAAAATAGAATAAAACCAACTGTTAGATGAATCCAAGATTGTGTCGCTGATGATCTTTGTTTTGATGGAAGTTCTTTTCTTTAAGAGTTTGTAGTTTTAAGTCCTAGAGGGTTTTTTTTCTTCTTCTTCTTGGTCCTTTGAGATCTGACACACACTTTAACTCATTTAAATTAAAGTAATGTCAACTTGTTCGCAAGCAGACACGCACACACACACTCACACACACATACACACAAGCAAATGCAGGGAGAACACACACACTGAACGTTCTGATCAGGGCTGGTCGTGACGTCACAGGTTCTGACGCGGGGGGGCGGGGTGTGGGTGGGCTGAGAGTTAAAGTTACAACAACAAAAAATAAACAAACATAAAACACACACAAAACAACAACAACTTTGTAATAATATATTAATAATAAATATTAAAAACTTAAAAATAAAACATAACTTAGTAATAATAAAATATATTTAAAAACTAATACAACAACAACTTAGTATGAATAAAAATAAACACACAACAATAACAGCAACTTAGAAATAATAAACAATAAAAAAAACAACTTAGTAATAATAAAAATATATTTAAAAACTAATACAACAACTTAGTATTAATAAAAATAAACACACACAACAATAACAGCAACTTAGAAATAATAAACAATAAAAAAACACAACAACTTAGTAATAATAAAAAATATATTTAAAAACTAATACAACAACTTATTATTAATAAAAATAAACACACAACAATAACAGCAACTTAGAAATAATAAACAATAAAAAAACGACTTAGTAATAATAAAAATATATTTAAAAACTAATACAACAACTTAGTATTAATAAAAATAAACACACACAACAATAACAGCAACTTAGAAATAATAAACAATAAAAAAAACACAACAACTTAGTAATAATAAAAAATATATTTAAAAACTAATACAACAACTTATTATTAATAAAAATAAACACACAACAATAACAGCAACTTAGAAATAATAAACAATAAAAAA
Organism: Neostethus bicornis; assembly: GCA_902685375.1. Classification (NCBI taxonomy): domain Eukaryota; kingdom Metazoa; phylum Chordata; class Actinopteri; order Atheriniformes; family Phallostethidae; genus Neostethus; species Neostethus bicornis. The sequence continues at coordinate 5,782,983 of LR738552.1, forward strand.
AACGACTTAGTAATAATAAAAATATATTTAAAAACTAATACAACAACTTAGTATTAATAAAAATAAACACACACAACAATAACAGCAACTTAGAAATAATAAACAATAAAAAAACACAACAACTTAGTAATAATAAAAATATATTTAAAAACTAATACAACAACTTATTATTAATAAAAATAAACACACAACAATAACAGCAACTTAGAAATAATAAACAATAAAAAATAAAAAAAACACAACAACTTAGTAATAATAAAAATATATTTAAAAACTAATACAACAACAACTTAGTATTAATAAAAATAAACACACACAACAATAACAGCAACTTAGAAAAAATAAAATAATAAAAAATTAAAAAACACAACATAGTAAAAATAAAAAATATATTTTAAAAAACATAGTACTACTAATAAAAAAAACTAACACGCACAACAATTTTGCAAAAATAAAATAAACAAACAGTCAACAACTTTGTGATAGTAAAAAATAAAAACCATAACTTACTAAAAAAAACACGCACAACAACTTAATAATATTACAAATATATAAACAAACACACAACAAAAACACACAACTTAGCAATATTAAAAAATAAAAACACACAAACTACTTAGTAGAAATAAAAATAAAAAATCCTTGTAAAAATAATTTAAAAAAATAAAAACACACAACTTAGTACAAATTAAAACTATAAAAACAAAATTAATTTTTAAGACTCAGTCCTGAAAGACAGTTGAAGGTTTTTTTGAACATGATGTCATGTTAAAACAGCCATTTGAAAACATTCTATGATAAATGTATTATGTACAGGAAAGCAAAATTATTCCGTTCCGTCATCTTCCGCTTGTTCCGGGGTCGGGTCGCGGGGGCAACAGCCTCAAACGGGAAGCCCAGGCTTCTCTCACCCCAGCTGCATCCTCTAGCTCACCTGGAAGGATCCCAAGTCGTTCCCCGGCCCCGCTGTGAGACATAGTCTCTCCAGCGGCTCCGGAGTCTGCTCCTTGGTCTCCTTCCAGTGAAACGTGTCCGAAACACCTCGCCTGCGAGGCGCTCAGGGGGCATCTTGACCAGATGCCCGAACCACCCCATCTGGCTCCTCTCGACCTGGAGGAGGAGCGGCTCGACACCGAGCTCCTCCCGGATGGCAGAGCTCCTCACCCGATCTCTGAGTGAGAGCCCAGACACCCTGCGGAGGAAGCTCATTTCGGCCGCTTGTACGCGCGATCTCATTTTTTCGGTCGAGATGAGGGTTGGAACGTAGATCGAAAATTATTCCAATTAATATAATATTTGATGCAACTATTTTAAAGTATTGCTGGTTTTGTTTTTCTAGATGTAAAAATAAATCAAGTCAAACAGAAATATAAAAAATTGAACATAAAAAAGTATCAAACTGTTACATTGTTTACCATTCATCCAGGTTTGAATTAAAGGGGTCATAGCCTCTACAGGAAAGCCCGGACTTCTCTCACCCTGGCCTTTTCACTTCATCCAGGAAGGCCAACTCTGAGTCATACACCTCCAGCCCGTCCTGGTTCTGCCTTTCGGTCTCCTCTTGGTGAACCATGGCTTGAAGACTTAACAAGCAAAGCATCTACAAGGAATCTTAATCAGATGCCCGAACCACCCAATCTGGCTTCTCTTGACCCAAAGGGTCAATGGCCTTATCCGAGACCCAATATCTCTGAGAGTGAGACCGTATGGAGGAAACTCATGTCAGCCGCTTGTATCCAGGATCTCACTCTTGGTGTGAACGTATTATTGACTTGTAAGCTTGACAGTTCTAAACAGTATCCTTGCTGTTCCTGGACTCATCACCACCTTCAAGTGCAACTCTGTCTTGTCCCTGACCCCTCGGTACTTTTCAAACTTCCTGTGTGTCTTTTTCCTGATGTTGGCGTCACTCTGTATCACCACAGAAACCACCACAGCTTTCCTTTGCTCTTCATTCACCATGTCTGGTGACTCAGTAGATCTGAATCTGAAAGTCCCACAGAACTTTGGCTCTGTCCTTCTCTAGCACTTTTAGAGGCGTTCTCATCTTTGACCTTTGGGTTTACAGCCCCTGGGGTTACTATCTGAGGAAAATATTATAATCGTTTAGTCAGAATGTTACACTCAGTTTTCTGTTAAGCAAAATGGTGTGAATTTAATTGATACGTCCAGCTTCAATTTTAAAACCGCTATGATCAAGTAAAACAAAGAAGAAATTATCAATGCTTTGGGAGTTTTTTAAGCAGTTTGTTTAAAAATGTTGTAAATTTCTAAATAAAATAGTCGATTCATGTTGCTTCCTAAGCAGACAGTCAAGAACTGACCTTGACTGCAGGAAGAAACGGAAAGACATAGGCATTCAATGCTTTATGTTGATGAAGAGCCCTGCAAATGGATTCTTTTTCTTGGGGTTTTAGAATCCTCTGGATTTCCGAAGAACTCCACACAGGAGGTACAGAAATAGAGAGACATGAAAAATGAGAGCATGCCAGGTGTAATTGTTGTAAGTGGGGCATCCGGTTTCACTGATGTCATCCTTTAAACTGCTGAGTGTAGCTGGATCTTCCTGCACACGGGAAACATTACAGTGTGGAAATATCTGAGGCTTAATAGCTGCTTAATTGTATCTATGTGGTGTACAATAACAAGAAAAAAAACATCATTTCTTCACACTTTTAAAATATCTTGTAAGACAAACGTATCCTGTCCATTTAACAGCATCTGGCTTACATGATTATGCACAGGAGAGTTTGTTGTGCATGTTTGTGTGCATGTGTGTGTGTGTGAGAGAGAAGCTTTCTCACTTAAGTCCTCCGGTCATTGACCTAGTAAACTTTCCAAGCAACCTGTGGCTCAGTTCCAGGTCAAGCTCAATGTAAATCCAATTTGTATCTGAATATAGACTAACTACACCTTTGTACCTTCACAACCTGTGCCAGGACTTGTTATGCTGATCACCACGACCTGGCAAACGCACAGAAAGAACAAACTCCACCTCAAACATGTTTTATAAAAAGTTAAATAAAACAGTCATTTCTTTCTAGAATTTTTCATCCTCTCTGTGGCCACAAGAGAACAGCATTTCCTTTCTTTTGGTATGGCAGATCACTGTGTTGTTTAGGGAAAATTAACCATCTGCAAAGCGAGGCATTTCTGAGTCTAAGTTGCTTCTATTAAAGGTCAAAAACTTTTTTCCAACCATTTGGACTTAGATCTTGGATCAAATCACCAGACTTTGCCATATGAATAAATAAAGCATTACAACACCTCCTTCCCAAAGTGTTGCAAAAAAACAAAGTCAAAAAGTCAATGGACCAATGATTGATTGGCACAAAAAACTTAGTGAAAATACTATTTGAAATAAAAAATGTGAGAATATTTAGTTTGTGCAAAAATAAAACCTGTTCTGGTTGTTTTCATGGTCGTCACTAAAGAAAATGTACATGCACAATTTTATTTGATCAAAATTAAGAATCAGTAATAAACTATATATCATCAGCATGTGTGATGACACCTTCAAGAAGACAAAAAAGTATTTAAAGTCTCTTAGATAAATAGATAAAAACTTTATTAATCTCCCACAGGAGAAATTCTGCTGTCCAGCAGCAACAAAAATCACACAAGCTGCACATACAAAATAAAATAAAAACAACATACATTTATAACAAAATAGGACTCAGTTTCTACCAGAAACATCTGATTGATTAAATTGCCTGAGGGCTGAAGGGATGCACGACCTCCTAAGCGCTCAGTTCTGCAGCGCAGTGAGAGGAACTTGTTACTTCGGGTCATCTTCTGGTTCATGATAACATCATGTAGAGGGTGACGGGGGTTATTCAGGATACCCTGCATTAAAGCCCTCATCCTCTCCTCCAAAACAGCTCTTATGGTTGCTTTCTTTTAGATTTAAAAATGCTAATTGAGGGCATTAAAATAACTTGATGGATATATGAAAAACCTCTCTTAATCCTCCACCTGTTTTTCTTTTATACTGTGTGAACTTGTTCATTCTGACAACTCACCTTATCCGACCTGACCTGCTGAAGAGCCAACAGATTCCTGCCAATGTTTGGATTTCTCATGAAGGATTACAGGGGTCGTTCCAGGTCACCGTAGAGTCAAATCTTTTGTTTATTCTGGTATTTAGAGTTGAAGTTTACATCTTAAAAAAAAAAAAAAAGAATGACATGACATGAACTCATTCACAACAAAGCAGAGATGTTCCTTTGGAAGTTTGGGATAAAAGATCTTATTCTTCTAAGTGGAGACCCCTACTTTTTGAAAAAGGAATATAAAATATGAACAAGCTCTAGTATTTCATCAGTGTCATGTAATGCTTGTGGATTCTCATGATATAAGTTATTTTAATATCTTAGATCAGCTTTCTATTGTAATGAGATTTTTTTTTTAAAAAGTTTATGAGTATATTTCCAGTCCGTTTGTTCCATCTCATCAGACCCATGACATCAACATGAGATTTTACATCAGCTGAGTGACTCTTTTTAAACATTTTTAAATAACACACTTTTATATATTTATGTGATAATCCTAATATCATTATCTACATGTTCAAAATCCATACAAATCCCATTTCACCCCTTAAAGAGCATCCACAAATGTGGCATAAAGCAAAATTAATGCAATATGTGTTTTTCAGAAAACACACTTTACAGAAATATTTATTTCATATATAAGCCTTTATTAAATTACTTTGTAGATTAGGTTCATTTTCCAACAAGTGGCAGCAGTGACCTCTGCTGGACATGACTGTTACTACATATGTCTTTTACCACCCATATATTTAAATCAGGCTGTGAACCTGCTGCTACTTTTCTGTGATGCAACCTGAAAATCTCTCACACCACCATTAAATGATATAAAATAAAGCTGAATTTTCCCATTGAAGGACTAATAAATGAATTCTTCTTTTTCTATCTGTGTTTTCAGATCTTGATTAAATAATATTTATGACCAAACCAAAGCCATTAAAATCCAATCATGTACTCATTTGAGATTCAAGAAAGAAATGGTAATATTGTTCCTGTCATAATCCCCTCACTTGCCACCAGAGGGAGCCCTAGACCTTCCCTCATTACCCTGATTGAGACATCTGAGGGAGAGATTCAGGAGGTCTTTCCTAACTTCTGCTGCGAGACATCTACAATGAGCAATTTTAACCATGTGCTCTTTTTGCTATTTCTCACCAGAACTATGCAGTAGCTGACTCACTTTGAATGCATGTTTTTGTCGTTAGTCTATTTTGCCTTTTTGTTTTTGTTTTGTTTGTGCATACTTGTCGTGACCTTTTTTTTTTCTTCCTGTGCCTGTACTGTTGCATACTGCACTTTCCCATTATGGGACAAATAAAAGTTTTCTTTATCTTTATTATTCTGATGCCACCCACCAGTGGACCCTGCTGCCTATTTAACAGCAATCACCGCAGACATTCTCGTGGGGTCATACCATCCCTTCCAGCCAGGTCTCCCTGGTTGCCTGACCAAGATCACATTCTGAACAATACCCTCTTGCCATGTCCCTTTTCACAGCATTACTGGACTGCCATTCACAAATAAACCATGTCTCTGTCCTGCAATTGGGTCCTCCTCCTTGCACCTGCACACCGCTTCATGATAGTCCCAAATTCTTACATTTGAAACTTTACAGTGCAAAAGATGTCTATCTTTTGATGTATGTTTCAGTATTAAATCTTTTTTGTTAACAATTAATTTCCTCTCTAGGAATCAAGTGTTACAGAAATTATTATTGTGTCTTCTTTATTTAATTTTCCATGTGATTTTAATGTTAAAGCACAAAAAAATGTCGTCATCATTTTGAGGAAGTAATAATGCTAAAAATAATAAGAGGGCGTGTTGGGTTTTTTTGTTTCACGTTTTAGCCTAAATTTATCAGTGTTTCTTAGTCTTTAAATCATGGATTATGAAAAAGTATTTAAATATAAGTAGACGTCTTGTAAAACACTGTGCACGTGGAATCTAAAGCTGATGCAATCCCATTCAGGATTTTCACCCACTGTTTACCCAATAAGGCTGAATCACATACAGGAAACAGTAACAGGTTCCTCTATTCTCATGATTGTGCAATCAGAAGAATGAGGGGGTAAGAAGTGATGCAAGCAGGATCCAGTGATGTCAACATAGTTTCTTCATCGCTTGTTAAAATGGGCTAAAATAGCTTTTGACAAATCAGCAGGCTGACCTCTGCACGTCATTGGGTCTGTTTTTAGCAACAACCACAAGCCCACTTGGCCTTAGAAGTCCTTGTCTTTCTCTTTCCTGCTGCCCGCTTCGCCCACACACTCCCCTGGATAGCGGCATACGGCCACTACCTCTCCTCTCGCCTCCACTCTTTCCTCACCCACTGACCCACTGGCGGAAAGCGTAGGGCCCGAATGTGGTGGAGAGACTACTTTTAGTCTTCCAAGCTGCTATTTTCAGACAACAGTAAAAATATTTTAGCATGAAGATAGATCACAGGATTCCTTACCCAATAGTTATCTTTCTATCAGGCTTTCTCATTGCTTTCCGGACCTTTACACAACAGTGCATCTGGGATTTTCATGCAGGAAAAATTTTGTTCAACGTTGATATGCTTTTTAAATTGACTGGCGGAATTAATTTGTTAAAAAATATTACAACATGTATTGAGCTTTATTTAATCCTGTGAAAGTACAGAAAAAAGGATTTATTTCCCTCATAAAGTCAGTTGGAGGAACTTCTTTCTGATGGAAAGTTTATTTTGTCTCCAGACGATGGAAGCTGTCATCTTTTAAACCAGGAGGGGATTTTTAGCATGAAGTGTGTGAGGGGACAAATCTATTTTAAAGCAAAACACAAGAACCGAGACTTAAATATGTCATAAAAACGTTCAAATTCTGATGGGTTTAGTTATTTTGGGGTCTTTAGACCTCACCCCTCAAAATCATTTGAGCAGACCAAACCTGGTTCTAATTTTTATTATTTAACCCTTTAATGTTCTTCATAATTATTTAACTCCAACAATTACTTAAAGTGTGTGGATATACATTAACTTCAAACATTTAGAGATTGTTATCTTTATTAACTAACTCTTAATTAAGTTATTTGCATCACCAAAAAAAGTTTTCTTTCTCATTTCCTGACAAGTATGTTCAGCGTTGATGTTTGTAGATCGTTTTTCTTAGTTGAACAACTGTTCAATTTTGAACAAATGTTTTCACCTGTGTCTTGTTTTTCCCTTTATCATGTAAGCCCTGGTGACCTCTGTCAGAATGTTTGTTGTGTTGTCCATGTCTAGTCTTGCTGTGCATGCCAAGGACCCGAGCCTGCCCAGATTGGGTCTTGGGCAGCACCTTCCAAATTCATGTTGTGACAAAGTTAGGAGCAGATTTAGCAAAAAAACAAAACAACCAGAATTAAGAAAGAAGTAACTCAAATTTAACATGTAAACCACGTGCCAAATGTGGATTACTTAATGTGTAAACAAGATTGAAAAATAACCACATCCGAAAATCTGTTATATATGAATTTAATTGTAACACGACTTCCCATTCGGATATTTTTATTTAAACTAAAACATAGTTCAAATTAAATAATAGTCAAACAAGAGGTCCAACAGTAACTATGAGATGTGGGATGGGATCATATGAAAACATGAAGTAATCATCTCACATCCTGATTGGCTGAGATTTTTGATGACTGTGAAGGAAAACCAAGTTGCAGGTTAAACAGCTGATGTGGATACTGCGTCTAAAAAAAGTTGTCCGGACCACAACATGAGGTCATAAAGAAAAAAAAACACTCCCTAGTTTGGCCACAAAAAACAAAAAGGCTTTTTTTTTTTATTCCATGTTAACATGAGTGTAACACTAAAAGGGAAGTACACACACATACTGACGCCTTCTGAAACATCTCTTGAAGCACGGGTGTTTCAACGCACATGTGCAACCATTAACACCAAGTAACTATGCTGATCTTGGAAAATATTCTCCCCTGCTATGTGTTTCCATTTCAGTTTAATTCCAGTAGGTCTCATACTGAGCAGAGCGTGATAGAAAATACAACTTCTCTTTCTGAGAAGTCATACTCCCTATGTGTGTGAAAGGTCAGAATAACGTACTATCACTGCAACTCTGTGTGTGTTAAAGTTTGCATCAAGACATCCAGATGATGGTAAGTGTGATAGGCTCAGTACTTCAGAGCGTGCTGCATCCCTTATAATTTCTATATGTAATAAATCGGACCTGACATTCCATCTATTATTGTTGCCACAACATCTCAAATGAGAGATGAGTTGGTAAATAATGCACAGAGAAAAATGAGCTTAAAAATTCATAGGAAGTTGAACCAACCACGAATGTAAGAATTCTATGAATTATTGTGTAAATAAGGATTTGAAGCTGTTTTTGAAGCAAAGCTACAGCTGCTCGGCAACAGTTTTAGAGAAGCATACGGTCAATCCAAATCAACTAGCATACTGTATATTTGATTTTAACAATAACAATATATGATACAGGCGGCATGGTAGTGGAGTAGTGAGCACAGTGTTCTCACAGCAAGAAGGTCAGAATTCAAATCCTGGAGTGGAGGTGAGGTTTGAAATACTGATCTTTCTGTGCAGAGTTTGCATGTTCTCCTCGTGTATGTGTGGGTTTTCTCCGGGTGCTCCTTCTTCCTCTTTTGGCATTTCCCTTGAGGGGTCGCCACAGCAAGTCAGTTTCTTCCATCTAATCCTATCTGCTGCATCTTTTTCCCAGTTTTCTGATTAATTTCTTAAATACCGGTAGTTTTCAACCGGTTTTACTGGTTATTGGGCTATTGTTTTATTCTGTGTCTTATTCCATTGTTTCCTCATGGGGATCCACCGTTCCACCAGCTCTGCATATTCGGTCTGTGGGGTCTTTTTTGTGGGGCTCTGACTGGCCTAGGTGGTCTGGGTCCCTCACTTCAGCCTGGTGGCTTCTGTGGCTGCTCCTAGAGCTGGGTGGACCCCAGTGGGTTTGGCCTCTTCAGTCATGGGCAGGACGACTCGTAGTGTGGATTGATTTATTATTTCCTCAAAGCATCATCAGGTTGGACATTTACTTTATTTACTGTTCAGTTAAAGAGAGAGTAGCTAGTGTTCAGGCAAAATGAAGGGGCTGGGAGATGGGAAGGAGGGTCTGGGAGAAATGTGGGGATGTGTGAATGTCGATGCATGTGTGCAGAGTTTTGTGTGTGTGATTTTTAATGTGTGCTTGTTTTTGACTTACTGTTTTGTAATGATCTGGATTTTAATGTTGTTTTAGTTTTTATTTGTTCTGTTCAGCCCTCTGACTTTGTTTGAAAGTGCTCTATAAATAAGATTTTATTTGATTTAATAATCCTGCTTAAGTCTCTTTTGTTCCAGTAAGAATTAACAGAAGTCTACACATCTGAGGAAGCTTTTTTATTTGTCTATAAAAATTATTGTGAACCCAAATCCAGCTGTTTTCTATAACATCATTTCAGATCACTGTGACCTGGATCTGTGGGATGCCCTCAGCTGAACTCAGGAGAAATTCACTTTATATCCAATAAAAACAACTTTGGAGCCTTTGGGTTCATTCAGCATGAGTTATGTGTCCTTTGAGGTCGGACAGCTAAAAAAAGGTTGAGGACGTCCAGTCAAAATGTGAGCGTTGTTTTGTTTGGAGTATTCAGAATAGAAAAAGTGATGGTTGTGTTTCTTAAACAGAAAGACAAAGAAAGCAGTGTTTGCTAACTGTGCCAGCTTCCAGTTTGGCCTTTTGGCGCCAAATGAGTTGTAATAAAACTAAGCAGGTTTGGTGAACTTCCAGCTTCTTCATTCCAACAAAAAAACTCCACCAACTAGTTTGGTTGAAAAGAGTTTAATGAGGTCCTTAGGGACAAAAAAAATAAAAAGACGTTTTGTTTTACTTGCAACCACTAAACTTTGTGTACAATAACTGATGGAATCCGAATGCTGGACGGAAGCGCTCCCAAATGACTGAAACATGCACAAACACGAGCTTAAAAATCACTTCAGGTGTGTTTTACGATGCTGGAATAACTTTCTAATGTGGTAAAAACCTCCAAAAGTTTGATTTTGTGTCATACACTCTCTTTAAAAAGGGAAATTAAACTCAACTGTATGAAAGTTAATCCTGCAAATGTCCTTGTACGAAACATTTAAGCCACGAAACAGAAGCGTATGATCACATTGGAGGGGATTGATGAAGATACTGAAGTAGGATTGTGAAAATTAAAACTTTTTTATCAGTCGGTTTTATAACTTTTGTTTATGTGACTTCAAAATGGTGGCTCAGCGGTTAGAGCGTTCGCCCGCTAACCAGAAGTCCATGGGTTCGCATCCCACTGAGCGCTTGTCTAGAGTCCTTGGAGAAGACACCTAACCCCTCGTTTCTCCCACCATTGGTGCCGTCATAGGTGGCAGCCTGCTGCGGTGAAATGCAGCAAATAAATTTCCTGGTAAGGGATTGATTAATTAAGTATATTAAAACAAAAACATTTTTTACAATCTTAAAACACTAGTGAATGTTTCTAAATATTCTATCATTAAGTTGTGAATCTCACTTAAAATAACATAATATTTGTTTAAGTATTTTTATTTAGAAGAAAATTAGATTGCTCTAAAATTAGATCATTTATTAATAATCTTAAGGTATTAAAGTCCTCTCTTCTGTACTGTAGGGAACAAAAGGTGGCAGCAGAGTGTTTTAGTTCAATCAGAAAGCTGGTAATTATTTCCTAAGCAGGGATCAGTGTGTTTGTGTGTGTGTGGCCTTCATCACCAGCTTCATAATGTCCACAGGCAAGATGAACAAGGTGGGGGGGCCTCGGGGTGCTACTTCCTTTTTTGCCTCTCTTGGCAGTGCCATAATTGCTGAGGTTGCCTAGCGACCGGAAGCCTGGAAACAGAAGGTGTCACTTATTACATCAGTGCTGCTTTTAGTCAAATTGTAAATCGTGGTGGGGTGGAGATGCTAAAAATGAACAACAGAAGGCAGGAGGGAGAGAAGAATCAGAAAATAGACACAGGTCAGTGAGAGGAAGATTCATTCATGATCATGTGTTGGGTTTGTGAATAAATAGCATTGGAAAGTGAGATAGGAGTCTAAACATAGCTCCAATCTGATACAGCTACTGAACTGGAATTATTTAAAGCAATAAAGACTGTGATTCATCATTTACTTTTGCATTGATAAATGGTAAAAAAAAATCCAAAAATTTTGATCAAAATCTTATTTAGTAGCTTAATTTTTGATAAAATGACACTTATTATGAAAAATATTGCAAAATGTGACGCGTTTCATGTCTAACATGTCTAAGGTCTGGAAATTAAAGAAGAAAGTGTGGAAAGGAATGGATAGGAAAGAAAAAAGGAAATAAATGCGAAAACAACCAAGAAGCCGCCATTAGAAGACCACAATTAGCAGATACAGCAAGTTGCAAATAATTCGCAGTAGAAATAGAGACAAAAGTAACAAACAAACAGGACTGAGTGCATGGTTTGTATGGAGCGTGTAACAGCTTCCAACCAATGAAGACGTATCATGCATTTTTCTAGAATTTCTACCCCTAAAAATTTAGAGAAAGCCAATGATCCAGAAGGTCCAAACCTGAGTGAACCACACATTCAGTCAAATAGAACTCAAGCACAGTGGAGCGAAGGAGGTCTCCCAAATGGAGTTGTTTGGAATCACAAAGCATAAGACTTGGGCAGCACTAGATCATTGCTGGTACTGTATACCCAGTGAAATGTGATTAGAGTACTGCCCGCACGTGACTTTTCAACTGGCACCAGGGGGAATTCATCGCCATATCAGACAGCGAGATCTCCCTTCTTTTTGCTGCGTTTTAATGGGAAATTAACAGTTTTCATTCACAGTTCATTTGTGGAGGTGTTTTTGTTCAATGAATCATTTAAAAGTATTTTGTAAAACATCCAAACACAACACAAAAACACTGGATTTTCACAGAACAACTAAACAGTTGCATTCATGTTGTACTCACACTGGGCAGTTTAAACCATGTCTGAGTGTATTTAACCATCAAAGCATTGTTCATTTGACAAGAATGAGCGCTCTACACCATGCTTGGGCATAGTGCAGTCGGACTCGTTCAAAGTTCACATGTACATTTGAGTGTGTTGTGACTAATGGCCGAAAACCACTTTTTCTTGACGCCAATACAATGAATATTTGTAGCAACAGTCTATAAGAGGTCTGTGGACCACCACAGAAAAAATGCACTGAAAATGATCACCCAGAAAGTAAACGAAGGACTCCATTGCATTGAACTGTTTATCCAGAAAACTGACGTTAGCGTGCTCTGGTACAAATGATAAAACCCCATGTGAGTGCAAGCTAAAGAGGAAATAGATGCAATCATACTCTGGCCTGGTTCAGGACAACCATGCCCACAATCAGTACACCCTTAGTCTGAACTGGTTCACTATAATACAGCATGAAATGCTAATTTGATGGTGGAATAAATGTACTCAATCAAAAATAATGATGAGAGCTGGGACGACTTGTAGCACAGGTTAGGGGAAACAATAACTCTCTCAGACTGACTTGTTCTATTAGCGCTGATGGAGCTCATATTTAAGGGCACTTAAGGACTCAAAGGGCTTTATTTAACTATTTAAATTGAACTTTTTTGGTGATTTTGTGAAGAAATTGAGAATTTTTTCCTTTTCAAACTGTCATGTCTCCACTTCAGTGTCTTCTGTCAGCTTTGTCTCCTTATTTCCCACTTATAAAGACGTTTTTCTGTATTTCCTTACCCATCCACACCTCCTCCTTTCTTTAGAAAAGAAACATCCGTCAGTCTGAACGACCACTCTCTCCTTCTCCTGTCTTCCCATTTATTCCCATTATTCACTTTCCTGTAGCTATCACTGTCACTTTTCTCTCAGGCTTTCACTCACTTTTGTTCAAAAGCCTCTCACTCGCTCCCCTCCTCCTCCACTGCCATACACCTCTCCATCCCTGCGTACACAGCGGATGGCAGCAGCCCACTCAGTCCTCTCAGGGAGCAGAAGGTTTGTCCACTCCCACTCAGGCTTTGCGTCATGGAACACAAAGAAATAGAGACCGAGGAAAGAGAACAGATGGGAGGAGGACACACTGGCTGTTTTATAACATTACTCCTGGTCATCAGTAGAACTCTGGAAGGTATTGTGGACTCATCAAGCAGGGCTATTAATAGATCCGAGTTGGAAATGGAGGAGGAGGAACTGACACCTTCGGCGTGAAAGGGAAATGTTAAACCCACACTTGAGGAAACATTTAGCAGCTCATTTGCAATCAAAGCAATCACATTTGAGAATAATTTAAGTGCTGTGACAGATTAAAGCTCTTAATAAGTGTGTAATGTTCAATAACAGCCATGAACCACAAACCCACCTCGCCTAGGCCTGTTGCCCTTGTGAAAATCCAATCTAAAGACCTCATTATCTTGAGATTGGTGCAACCATAGCAACCAGACGCACATCAACCTGTGACATCATAAATGACTCAATTGCTTCCATTTACGCAAGTAGAGACAATTCAGGCTGTTCTGCTGTTTCATTCGGTCTGTATCAGCTCCTGTCTCTGATCCAAACAGCACAAGGCTCGAAGACAGAGTCTGGATTTCTAGAGGACATTGTGTGACAAATAAATCTAATAATGCAGCTGAGCCAGACATAAAATGTGCTCACTGGGTTAATGTTGAAACAGAGAAAGAAGGGATTTGTAGAGCCATGCATACATGAGATCTCACTGCATGAACCGGGAGGGATTTCTCATATTTCTCCAAATGATGCTTAGAAGTCAGATTCGTGTGAAAAAGCAGAGTGTGTGAAGGAATGTGGTCTGTTTTCTACTTATTCAATTTGAGCTGAGAATGATCTGTCAGCTTTATTTGTTCAGTTTGCAAAGATGTCGAAGTCAAACGGTAATGAAATGTTCTTATAGTGATAAAAAACAACAACATACCACCTACAAATACTGTATGTCAGAGGTGGAGATCTTTGGAATTAGTTTGGCTTGGTAAATGTGCACATATTATCCACCTTGGTCTTGTATTCTTTGGATACTTTTGTATACTTTTTTTTAAGGAAAATTAAAAAATGGTTTATTGTCAGAAGACAAGTTGGATCAGTTACTTTAGAATTTAGATTTTTTTTTTCTTTTTGTCCAAGCAATCGTCATTCAAATTAAAATCACTTATATTTGTCAGGATCCCCTCACAAATGCCTCCAGAAGGAGCCTTGGATGTTCCTAATCACCCTGATTAGGGTCTCCTGAGGATGATTTCTGATTCCACACATATGTGGACCCTGCCATCTATTTAAGGACTATCACCCCGGACCTCCCTGTCAGGTCATACCATCCCTTCCAGCCAGGTCATCCTGGTTGCCTGATCATCTTTGAACTTTGTTATTATTTGGACTTTTGAAACCTTGAGTTAATCCTGTGCCTCTTGCTTTACAGACTTTCCTGAATTGTGTTGATAAACCTAGTTTGATGTCCTGCAATTGGGTCTTCCTCTTTCCATATCCCTAAAACCCTGACAACATTATTATGCCTCAAACCACCACCAATGTCTCTGCCACGTCTCAAAACAAATCCATAACGAGAATAAAAAAGATAGACTTCACCTTTAGTAATATTTAATAGCGCCTGAAAACTTAAATATTTCATTTTACCATTCACACATCCATTACTAAGCAGAGGACTTACATTTATTCTGATCGAAAGAAGAAAAAACATTTTAAATGTTATGATAAATTCTCTACAAGTAAAGCCGAGTATAGACTGCGCAATTTCAAAATGTTTCAAATAGAACCTCCTCACACTGTCTGACTAAATTACTTACTTACTTACCCCACATCTCTTAGTCACCTCCCTCTTGTCACTTTACTATCCTTATTATTTTCTATGACATGGCACTACTTTTCTTTTTCTTTCTGAGCACTCTATTTTGTTAAAATTATTTTTATTTTTATTTATTTTATTTTTTATTATTTTCATCTTATAATATTGCACAGCTGTATCAAAGCAAGTTCCTAGTCTCTGATATTCTCATTGACATGGCAATAAAAGCATTCTGATTCTGATTTCAGCCCAGTCTGCCTTGTTTTAACCAGACCACAAGTCTGTAAAAAAAATCAAATAGATTGATAGCAGTTATGCTGCAGGTCAGTAGTGCTGCTTCTACAGTGCAGTGTCTTCACGAGCTGCAACCAAATTTCAGACATCCCAGAAACTCAACCGACCAGTCAATTACTAGATCGGAGCAACAAACCGCTCCTCGTAATCCTCTGTACACAAAGCCACCAAGACGCACAATTGAGCTGAAATTCGGCCAAGTCCTTAAATTGTCGTATGACCTGAAATTGGGTTAAATTTGAACCTAAAATTGTACAGTGTCCACTCAGCTTCAGACCACTGACAACTAATCTATGTGTCTCTGGGAAACTGGATTACTCTGCTGGTGTTTCTAGAAAATAACCTTAAAACATCTGCCGTGACCCAGTCTACTAACCCTATTACTCATGTTCCACCCTATGCCCTGACTTCTCACAGCTGGTCCCAATTGTCACTCCCTAATGTTTTATGTCACTGAAACTCCTTCCTTTGTCATGTCATCTGTTGTGTAGTCTTTGTCTGGTCTCTCCACGTCTGATTTAGCTGAGCCTGCCCGTGTCGCCCACAGTTTCCCCACATCTAAAGACATCTAACCCCCTGTTTCTCCCACTATTGGTGCCATCCTGGCAGCCGTCTGTGGTGTAATGCAGCACAGAAATTTCCCTGTTGAGAGATGAATAAAGTATAGTGTATTTCTTCTTTTTCTTGAACTGCTGGCTTTTCTGCCAAAACATTTTAAAATGAGCTTTTAAACAACAAAACAGAACCTTATTAACTCTAATATGTGTTTTTAATGATTATCAATCAAAATCAGCATAAATAGAGCTCCACTAACAAACTAAACAAGCTGCAAATCACCAAACAACCTTTAATTGTCCGTTTGACCCACCAAACCTGATCCCAGTAGGTGACACGATGACTCAAACAGATGGAGTCAGAGGCACCAAACATCTCACACTGGTTCACAACTCCCCGACTTGCGTCAGCACAATGTCCTAAAAACTATTACATAAAAGAAAAGGATGAATAACAACAGGGTGATATCGTCAAGTGTTTGTTTTTTAATGAATCCTTTTACCTCATTGGGTCTAATTTTACTTTTGTCAATGGATAAAAAACGTCATCTTGAAGTGAGAAGTTAATCCCTGCAGATAAATGGATTATGTCATGCTTGCTCCTGGGTTTACGAAGAAATGTATAAAAGGTTGTCTCATTGGCCAAAAAGGTGGTCAGTTAGCAGATAAACTTTTTAGACTCCACTGCATTAATATTTTACAAAACACGTTGTTAAATAATATCAATTAACATTATGTCGGTCTTGGATTGGGTTTTTAGTGCAAAATTGCTTCTCTGTTCAACCATTACAGAAATTAATGAGCTGAACAATACCGTATGGAAGACCATCCGCGGAAGAGGGAGAAGGGAATTGTATATCTATGTTAATAAACATACACACGCACACCTACATCTATGTGTGAAAAGCTACTAATAATCTGATTCAGCAGTTGTTTCAAGTGTGTTTGTGACCCTGAATTAGCACCATGTGAACAAGAAGTATGACACATCCAAGACTGATATATGATTCGTCTTGTTATGAGTCACAAGTCTGCAGACAGATCGAGTGGTTCTGGGTCCCTGCTGGACGTAAAAATAAAAAAGCAGGGAAATTCTGTTCCAACAAACAACTTTCTGACACAAACCCCCAAACAGATTAAATAAAATGTATTTCATTCACATCTTATTACCTATTGACCATAAGAAAGAGAGATAGAAGGGTTAAAAAAAAGAAAAAAAAAATCCTATAGAACTTTTGGAGTAATTCTGCAAAAGTTTTTTCAAAAACAAAGCTTCTTTTGGCAAATCTAGTGTGCTGCACAACATTTAGAAAACCAAAAAGAGAGGGTATTGTATTGTCACAGGGTACAAATACCTACAGTATGTCATGGCATAAACAGATAAATATGACATCTTTTGTGAGCTTGATAAATGCAATATTTTCCCAAAAAAGCTCATAAATTCATGTTTTCATTTCAATGTTCATTTTTAACTTTGTAAATTTCCTCCTCTCATCTTGTTCTCCACTTCGTCCTGTCCCCTGGGTATGTGAGGAAAAGGGCAGCAGTATCTGAGGGAAGGGACAGAGCATGAGCAGAATGGGGGTGGTGAAGAACAACTGGGCATTCGAATAATATCTGAATACTGAACAGAGTTTAAAAATTACTCAAACATGCATGTGTCATGATGACCTCCCCTGCCACCAGAGGGAGCACTGAACCTCCCCTAATCACCCTGATAAGGGACACCTGAGGGTGATTAGTCTGATGACACACACCTGTGGATCCTGGTTCATATTTAAAGGCAATCACTCCAGATGTCTTGGTCGGGTCATTATCCCACTATCATCTTCATCCCTTCCATCCAGGTCTCCCGGCCCGTACCGCTGGCCGGACGGCCGGCCATAAGTTGCATCGTCAAACTCTGTCACATGATTTGAATTTTTGATACCAAGTTAATCCTGGGCCCTCAGCCTTATAGCTTTACCGGACTATTTGCCTTACTGGACTTTTGGTTAAATAAATCCTGTTTTTTTGTTTGTTTGTTTTTTTGTCCTGCATTTGGGTCCTCCTTCCTCCACATCCTGACAGCATAAAAATTGAAAACCTCTTGAGGTGTCTTTTGATGCCAGAATAATGTTCAAACATGGTAAGATCTTTATATAGTTGGAATAGTATAATGGCAAAGATCCTATTTTTGAACAACAAAAATGACCATGTTTGACCAATACATGCCATAAGATAAGTATCTCTAAGCACATAATAATTCATCTTTAATAAAATAATAAAATATTATCAAGTATCATTACAACTGAAACTTTTTAACAACTTAACACTTGTTCCGAACTCCAAGTTCTTTTTTTCTCTTTAATGTTTCACATTTTAAGTGGATGTCAGCTGATAATAACCTGAGTGCTCATCACACAGACAGCTCCTGTACCTGGTCTCTTTTTGTGAGTCAAGTGTCTCAGACATAAATCAGAGGAAGCCATGACACTGCTAGATGCCAATGAAAAGAAAGAGTGCGCAGGATGGAGCGATGAGCTTCCGTGCAATGAAGTGGGAGATGGAAAGAGGAGCTTACGTCCGGAGCGGTAGTTCAGAGGGCTGAGTGGGAGGAGGTGGTGGAGGAGCTGAAGCTTGTTGGTCTCAGTCTCTTTCTGAGAATTATCCCTCACTGACGCAGGCTCCTCCACACATCCTGACAGCTGCTCTCTGCCTGGTTACAGCAGCATCCCAGCATCCCATAACATTCAAACTGATTTCCATTTTAACTTGTAGCTTTGGCCTTCTGGGTTTACTAATCCAGCTGCATGTGGTCTCAGTAGACCATGCTCCCATACTGCTTCTTGTTTTTTGAGTAATGCATGTACTAATGGGATTTTTCCAATCAGGATGAATTAAAAAGACAATAAGCCTCCAGTCTTTTTTATCCCCAAGAGAAAGGCAGACAGGAAACATGTTTTAATCTGAAAGGTCTTCAGATTTATAAGACAGGTTCATAATGTCTCTTTTCTTCTTCTAAAAAAAAAAAAAACAATTGCAGCGTTTTCTTTTTCCAGGTAGTTCTTAGTTCTAAAAGAGACTGTTCCGAGAAAACAAATTCACAAAGAAATGGAGAAAATTACAAGGTAATAAAAAAGTCTGAGCTTCATGACCATAGAGAAATCTAGAACAAAAAACTCCAGAGAGGTTCAGACATATTATGGACGGTAAAAACACAAAAACGGGAACAGAATAGTCAAAAGCCTCCAAATTTCTCTGAAATCAACTTCAGCTCTTGGAATCCTCATCACACTAATTAATCATTCAGTTTTCTTTCTTAATGTTCATTATTCTTCTTTATTCCAATAGAGAGATGGAGGCTTACCTTTCCAAGGTCTCTTACTTTCATTAGATTATTTTGTGGCTGTTGTTGCGTCAAGAAGTCTTTTATAAGTTCTAGTTTTGCACCTTGATGAAAAAAATTCTGGGAAAATCTGAAATAAAACTAAACTAAAAGTGAGATGAATAAATAATATTTGTGTTCATTTTATATTAAAAGTACTCCATTAAAAACAAGAAAAATAGTCTGGATTTAAAAGAAATCATATGAAATACAAATAAAGAATGTTCATTCTCAGATTGAAACACAGAAAGAGATTACGCTGAGGATGGTGCTCCTTCGGGTAATTTAATCAAAAATACTTGTTTTTCTATTTGTTTTTTTGAGAAATGTTGTAAACAATGTTGCGTAAGCTGGTTTCTGTGTTAGGACTTCCGTTCATTCGGTTCCTGTGGCGAGCTCTCTGCAGACTGTCCATCTGTCTATCCAGACAGTAGAATGGACTGAAGACTCCACCCATATGTGTGCACTTATGTATCAATGTGTTACTCCCACTGGACTGACAAAAATGGGGTCTTTTTTTGTCTTTTCTTAGACACTGTTTCAAAAAACAATGTTCTTGACCTTGTTTACTCTTAGTTCAATGTTTTCATTTCAATCTTAGGAATGTTTTTTCTGACAACAATATTTAGACTGTTCTCAATTTTTTCTTTGCCATTTTTTCAGTCGCAAAAATAAATGCCAACTTTATCATTTAAGTGAGGAAATAAAAGTAAGATAACTTTCTGTTTAGGGTGATCCGGTGAGGAGCTTTGCCATCCAGGAGGAGCTTGGTATCGAGCCACTCCTCCTCCAGGTCGAGAGGAGCCAGATGGGGTGGTTCGGGCATCTGGTCAGGATGCCCCCCGAGCGCCTTACTGGTGAGGTGTTTTGGGTACGACTCACCAGGAGGAGACCAAGAGGCAGACCCCGACCCGCTGGAGAGACTATATCTCACAGCTGGCCGGGAACGGCTCAGGATGCTTCCGGGTGAGCTAGAGGATGCAACTGGGATGAGAGAAGCCTGGGCTTCCCGTCTGAGGCTGTTGCCTCCCCGACCCGGCCCCGGATGAGCAGAAGACAATGGAACCGAACTATCTGTTTCTCAAAGCATTTTTTTCTATTTTTCAAATCAGACTTCTTCAGAAAATGTAAATATTCTTTTTTTAGGATGCTGTAGGGAAACCGCAAAAAGATCAAATTGCGCCATTAAAAAAACAAACAAAGGTTCAAAGGTTGAAAAGTTCCCCACTGTTTCTTATTTACAATTTTATTCTCCTTTGATTTATAATATGTACTTAACGTGGTCCCCCATGCTCGTCATATTTAAGTTTCGAGATGAGGTAAATTTTCAGACACAGAAGAAAAGAAAAAATAGCAGATAAGGTTACATCATTGTGAGGACTTGTGGGGAATTCCATGGCGACATTATCAACGTTAAGCCCAGTTATCTTTCTATCACAAATGAGACATTCTGGAATGTTCTTTGTCTGAAAGCGGGAGCTTTATAATGACATTGTCAGGAACCATTACAGACATTACAGACATAGGAGTTAGTTGCCTGGGGCCACATACACGGCGACCGACAACTGGCATGGCTCAAAGGTTTTTACCCTACATGCCGAACTCATGTAATTGTAGTCAAAAGAAACTATCTGAAGAGGTAAAAGTAAAACTACAAAGTATTATCTTCAGGTTCTGGTTTAACAGAAACTAGTCACGTCAAATCAACATAAAAAAAAAACCCACACTGTCATCCTTCGTCCACCAAACTTTTATGTCGACTTCTTTCGGCATTTCCCTTCAGGAGTCGTCAGAGCAAGTCAGTTTCTTCCATCTAACCCTATCTGCTGCATCTTCTTCGGTCACGCCAACTATCTTCATGTCTTCTTTCACTGTACCCATAAACCTCCACTTTGGTCTTCCTCTAGGCCTCTTTCCTGGTGGTTCCAAACCCAGCATCTGTCTTCCGATGTACTCTCTGTCCTCTGCACATGTCCAAACCATCTCAGTCTGGCCTCTCTGACTTTATCTCCAAAACCTCTAACATGTGCTGTTCCTCTGATCCTGTCCATCCTGGTCACTCCCAGAGAGATCCTCAGCATCTTCATCTCTACTACCTCTATCTCTGTTTCCTGTCTTTTCCTCAGTGACACTATCTCTAGTATGGCCAAATAGCATGCCCGGTCTCAAGTATGGTTTTGTGCAATTTTTTCTTTCTTCTATCACACATCACACCTGATACTTTTCTCCACCCCATTCAGCCTGCCTGCACACGCTTCTTCACCTCTTTTCCACACTCGTCATTGACATTAAGTACTTAAAATCTTCCACCTTCTTTATCTCTTCTCCCTGTAACCTCACTTTTCCATTTGGATCCCTCCCGTTCACACACATGTACTCTGTTTTACTCTGACTAATCTTCATTCCTCTTCTTTCTAGTGCAAACCTCCACCTCTCCAGCTTTTCCTCCACCTCTCACTACAGATCACAATGTCATCTGCAAACATCATTGTCCATGGCAATTTCTGTCTAACCTCTCACACCATTTTACATTCTATCAAACATGATAAATGGTTTCTTTATAGCATACCTAAAAACTAATTTCATACAAAACACAAGTGTGCTGGAATGAGTAAAAGAACTTCATTTTTAATAATAACCCAGCCTCATGTAACCAGAATAAGCCCTATTGATGCATTCAGGGTAAAGCGTAGATAATAGGCTCAAAATAATGGTGACCAAGAAATATAAGTTAATTTCCTTTTACAATCACACATTGATTCTTTTATTTGAAAACAGAAAAAAAAAACTTGAGAAGTTTTAACTTGACTGTGAAACAGTTTCTTAAAGTGGTCAAACTAGATCTGTGTGTCCTGGAATTCCTTTTCTGCCATCAGAAGACTCTTATTTGACATTTTATAATGATAAATGTCTTGTTTTTAATTATAAAAGTGAATTTAATATATTAAAAAAATAAAAATAAAACGATCATCTTTTGGAGACCAAATCCGAGTTACTGCCCCTTTAAGAAAACCCGGAAGTGTTTTATGTGAGAGTTCAATGTGACCTGCTATGGTTAGCAGCTAGGTTTTAATATTGCCATTTAATATTAAATTAAAGTGATAAAAATGTTTCTTACTACTGCAAACTGTAAGTATCCAATCCTTAAAATGATGTAGAGAAAATAAACTGGTGGATAAACTAATTAAAATGGCGTTTCTGTAGATAATGTCAGTTAGCTAGATGTGATGCTACATTGTTTCTCAAAATAAACGTCTTTATATGACTCCAAAAAACTAGAAAAAATATTTTAAAAGATAATATTGTTTTAGAAAATATTATATTGTACATATGATTATCTGATTTACACAGCTTTGTTTTTCTTTTTCAGTGGCAAAAGCTAAATCGAAGTAAGTAAAAGTTCTTCTATCATTTCTACTGAGAGATCATTATAATATTATCCAATAAAAGTATAAAATAGGATTGATCTTCAACAACAGTAATATTTTCATATTGAGTCACTTGAAACACTGTTCTTTCTGTGTAGAGTTTGCATGTTCTGCATGTGTATGCGTGGGTTATCTCTGGTTTCCTCCCATCCTTCAAAAACATGCATGTCAGGTTAACTGGCCACTGAGAAACTACTTCTTGGAATGAGTGGGTTGAAGGTTGTGTGTGGCCCTACAACAGACTGGCGACCTGTTCAGAGTGTACCCTGCCTCTTGCCTGAAATCAGATGAACACTAAAAAAACTTTCACCTGGTCCAGCCTGCCTGCACACGCTTCTTCACCTCTTTTCCACACCCTCCATTGCTCTGGACTGTTGATCCTAAGTACTTAAAATCTTCCACCTTCTTTATCTCTTCTCCCTGTAGTTCTGAAGACGAAACAAAACTACACTGTACTCTTATTTTTTTTAATGTGTTTTCATACCTAGCAGCATAAAGAATCAAGAATACCTTTATTAGTCACACAGTGGGACTAATGGGACACGGTGTTTTATGCTAACGTAAAATGTCAGTGCTCTGGCCAGATTGTTTGCTCTAACAAACGACCTGGTTATTGGTTATTCATGTGTGTGAATGAGAGGGACCCAACTGGAAAAGTGAGGTTACAGGGAGAAGAGATAAAGAAGGTGGAAGATTTTAAGGACTTAGGATCAACAGTCCAGAGCAATGGAGGGTGTGGAAAAGAGGTGAAGAAGCGTGTGCAGGCAGGCTGGACCAGGTGAAAGTTTTTTAGTGTTCATCGGTCTGATGGGGAAAAAACTGTCCCTATGGCGAAAGATCTTGGTCTTAATAGACCGTTGCCTTCTGCTTAAGGGAAGCAGCTCAAAAAGTCTGTGCCTAGGGTGAGAAGGATCAGCTGCTATCTGACCTGCTTGTCCTGGAGACGTGCAGGTCTTGGAGAGATGGAAGACTTTGGCCAATCATCCTCTCAGCAGAAGCAGAATTCTCTCTGATGCATGTGAATCTACAATGTTTAAGAGCACATTACTAAAGTATCTATCTAAAAACATGAAGGTGCATTAATTCCGCTGACTTTTAAAACTTATTCAAACATAAATTTTCACAAAAAGCACAACATTTTTAACTGTAAATTTGAATTAATCAATTTATTGAGCAGCACTGCTTTTTTAAGGTCATGCATTATTATTTGAAATCCAGTAAAGACGTGATATAGAACTTAAGAAATGCAACCGAGGCTAGAGTTGACAAGCTGATTATACAGGTTTATAACAGGTTTGCTGCAAATACTGTTATAGTGATATAATATATAACTATACGTGATAACAGTGTGTTATTAAGTGGCTTCCACCTCCAGAGGAGACAGAGGTCTTTCGGTGGGTGTAGGACACTGCTGAAGACTTGACACATTTGTTGCATCAGCAACTTTCTACTGCTGGTGTGGAGGAATAACAGAGATGAGAGGAAAGCAGACAAGCTGGTCAGGAGAACTAGCTCTGTCTTGGTCTCTTCTTTGGACTCGGGGGATGCTGATCAAGCTGCACAAGATCTGTATCGACCCCCCGTACCCTTTGTAGGAGACAGTGAGCAGCTTGTTCAGAAAGAGACTGCTGCACCTGCCATGTAAAAACGAGCATCAGGGTCTTTTGTACGGTCACTAGTGAGACTAGTGTGTCTTTAAGATGTATGAAGAAGGCATTCAGAGGCATCAATGAAAGTGTGTTTGTGGTCACATTTTGTTAAATAACAGCGTTGTCTTCTTTCAGGACCATCCTGGTGCAGATGATGAGCGCAGCAGGGACAGGATACTTCTTCAACACAAAGAGAAACCGACTCAGAGACAAACTGGTGCTACGCAAACACGATCCCTTCGGTAAGATGTGACATGATCCGTTCTTTTTTTGGTCAACCTGCAAATTGTTTTAGATTGAAACAAACCAGTTTAGTAACAATTCTTCCTTTTTGCCTGTGGGTGGGAGTACTCAACTCCTCGCAGGGCTAAGATTTTGGTGACTCCTGACGTCATGAAACCTCTCACAGCAACAGCATTGATTTTTATTATTGTTGATACTCGTCTTTTTTCTAAGCACACGGCCTTGAGATGTACTTTATAAGTAAGCTGAAGGTGAAGAGAGGAGTTTGTATACCATATTATAAATTATGTTGTAAATGTAGAGATGAATAACTGGGGTCAAAATGTGGGCAGCTTGAGGAAAAAAATTTAGCTTGTGTAGCAACAAGTTGCTCAGAAAGCCTCAGCAGCTGTAGGAACGGTGGAAAGGTCAGACATGTTTATGTAGCAGTTTGTGTTGCTGTAGTGCCCGGATAAACAAGCTGCTTTCTCTCTGCAGTGAACAAACACGTCCTGTTCTTTGAGAAGAGGAAGATCAGATCGATTTGATCAAGGACAACACAAACCTGAACGTTTGAAGTGATCTTTATGGTCTTGATTTACACATGGTGTTGAACTGTCATCGTTCCTGATGGCTGCTGATCCAGAGGATTAAATCATTGATTAGTAAACCATAAAAAAATATCAGTTGGAACTGCATCAGTCACCGCTATGAAGACACAGAGACCCATCGTGGCTTCACAAGCTCCTCATACATGGATCATAAATTCATCATCCTCTCAAATATCTTAAACCGTTCATTAGATGTGATCAATTTGTGCATTTTTATTAAATAAATCTTAAATAAAACCTCTTCCATTGTCTTGAATGATGCTCATTAACATGTTAAGACACCACAGTTGGTCCACTTTCACAGGTGTTTCAGCTGGTTTCAGAACAGTTCTGTTGGGAGGTCTCGTTTGAAAGGGTACGATATTTGTGTGCCGACAGCCTGCACGCTTACAGTCGCCACCTGATTGGCTCTGCGTGCCTTTTCCTCCAGAGGCATGCTGGGATGGTTGGCCATGTAGAAAGCCAGAGCTCCTATAAAGCTGTCTCCTGCACCCTGAAAAAAAAAAAAACCCAAAGCAATTATTACATTTCTGGTAAAAATGTATTTCATTTTTGAACAGACATGTTCAGCTCTACCAGTAGGGGGTGCTGTTGTTTTTCTTAGACTTCCTCTTGATGGCTTAATTCTTGAAACATTGATACACATATATTTTAAAAAATAAACTGGAAGTTTCAGGAGTTTTGAAAAGGTGTTAAAACCAAACAAGCTGTGAGGATAAAAATTTATTTCGTCACAAACAAAGCAGAAGTGAATGAAATGTCAGCTGAGAAACACATTGCTGCTTTCTGGTTTTACCAGTACAGCTCTGATACTGGTTTCTTCTACAGACACATGAATCCTCATCTATTGATAAAGATGGAATGTGCTGTCTACGCCCGGGAGGCACATGGGGGTGGCTGATGGGAAAAGGCACAGTGGTATGTAGGG
Source organism: Neostethus bicornis (assembly GCA_902685375.1). Classification (NCBI taxonomy): domain Eukaryota; kingdom Metazoa; phylum Chordata; class Actinopteri; order Atheriniformes; family Phallostethidae; genus Neostethus; species Neostethus bicornis. The sequence goes on from LR738552.1 coordinate 5,808,899, forward strand.
ACACGCTCATGTTTAACCACAAACGGCCCCCCGATGCTGGTTCTCACAAGCCTGCTCCATTACTCATCACCTCAGCTCTAAACAGAGTTCATTGCACTCTCTTTTCCAAGCACCTCTGTCAACCCCCCGACCCTCCCTCTTCTGAGCTCTAAGTAACCCCTTTGTCACAGTGACGGCTGTAGGTTGCGTGGACATGAATCAGTGACACAAGGCAGAAAATAAAAACCCTTTTCTGACCCAGTTTGAGCCCGAAAGGTTCAAACAAGCACATGAAAAGAAGTGTTGATTTGGCTATTCCCCCCACTCCGCACACACTCACTGCTCCACACTTGTGTGGACTGGAGATATGCTGGAAAGAGTGAGATCAGAGATGAATTCCATGTTTGAAACCTAGGGAATGTTTATGTCTGGCCAGCAGCTGGAAACCAGGTTCTGGTGAAATGGTCTCACTGGTTTGGCTGTGGCTTGTCTCCCAGTTAGATGATGATGCCATTAGAGTGGTGGTTGGGCATAAGGATGGACCAGTTCTAGATGTCTAACTCACCTGTTTGCTTTGTGGTAATCTGTTACCAATCAAACCGGAACATGAACCAGTTTTCTGCTGGTTCAGCTTCTTTTTTTTATTTTTTTTTTTTTTTATGAATAAACAAAGATGCCTTTGAGACTTTTATCACTTACAGATGATCCATCTGCTGTTCACTGGGAAGATTTTTTTTTTTAAATCTCATAGTTCTTAAAGTCTAAATGAACCAAACATAAAAAGAAACAACGAGAAAGAACAGTGGTTACTTGTTTATCACAGGATGTAAGATTCTAAAAAAAAAACCTGCAATAGGAAAAAAATCACAAAGTTGTTAACTTGTTTTTTCAATTATAAGAAGTGTTCTGAGGCTGTGTGAACCCCATCACCCCTTTGATTTTTAAAAGACACACATTAACATTTTTACAATTTTCTCTCGTGTTTAAACATTCTCAAAATCCAAATCTTCTTTCGGCATTTCCCTTCAGGGGTCGCCACAGCAAGTCAGTTTCTTCCATCTAACCCTATCTGCTGAATCCTCTTTGGTCACACCAACTATCTTCATGTCTTCCTTCACTGTATCCATGAACCTCCTCTTTGGTCTTCCTCTAGTCCTCTTTCCTGGTGGTTCCAAACCCAGCATCCTTCCTCCGACGTACTCTCTCTCTCCTCTGCACATGTCCAAATCTCCAAAACCTCTAACATGTGCTGTTCCTCTAATATATTCATTTCTAATCCTGTCCATCCTGGTTTTGCTTATCCCCAATAGGATTGCAGGGGGTGCTGGAGCCTATCCCAGCTGATTTCAGGCGAGAGACAGGGTACACCCCAAACAGGTCACATTTTTTTTCTTTTACTTTAAAGAACGTCACAACAGGGTCCTGCCCCAAGTGGAGGGGTCTTGTTCACGAGTGGGGGAAGGATGGAGCTGGAGATCGACAGACAGATCGGTGCGGCGTCAGCAATAACTAGGATGCTGCATTGGTCCGTCGTGGTAAAGAAAGAGCTGAGCTGAAAAGCAAAGCTCTCAATTTACAAGTCGATCTACTTTCTTACTCTCACCTATGGTCACCAGCTGTGTGTGGAGACCGAAAGAATGAGATCACGGATACAAGCGGCTGAAATGAACTTCCTCCGCAGGGTGGCTGGGCTCTCACTCAGAGATCGGGTGAGGAGCTCTGCCATCCGGGAGGAGCTCGGTGTCGAGCCGCTCCTCCTCCAGGTCGAGAGGAGCCAGATGGGGTGGTTCGGGCATCTAATCAGGATGCCCCCTGAGTGCCTTGCTAGTGAGGTGTTTCGGGCACATCCCACTGGGAGGAGACCAAGAAGCAGACCCTGGACCCGCTGGAGAGACTATATCTCACAGCTGGCCGGGGAATGACTCGGGATCCTCCCGGGTGAGGTGGAGGATGCAGCCGGGGTGAAAGAAGCCTGGGCTTCCCGTCTGTGGGTGTTGCGCCACGACCCAGCCCCGGATGAGTGAAAGACAATGGAACGGAAGCATGTCACAACACTGGCTTTCAAACAAATAGTAGAAACGTTTAAAAAAATATATGTACATACTGTACTGTATGTATATACTGGGCAGTGCCCTCAAGCTGCCGGGCCTCCCTCACTTTGGTGCTGAATATAAAGAATCATTTGTTTAAATAAATGACTGCCAAAAGTCTGACTAACCTCCCGGATCGGGGGTATCCTGGTCTAACCTTCAGCTAGGTCGGTTGCGTGAGCCACTATCCAACCTTTTTCTGTCTTAACAACAAAGTCTTCTTCACTAAGACTGGCATGTGACGCTACCGGATCAAGTGCATGAAGCTCAATAAGGTTGACAAGCGCTGCCCCCTTCAGCTCGCTGCCGCTGCCCTCGACACAGTTTGGTGAAGGTTAGATCTGGAGGCCTGTCAATCAACTGACACAAGCACTTGCTGTGGATGAGTCGTGATGCTATAGCCGGTTGGCCTCGCCCGCCTCGTCTTGACCTCCGCTGCCTTTCCACTGCCTCTGCTCATGCTGAAGTTAGCAGTCACCTCTGTGAGAACTCTCCAGATTAACAAAGTGGCTTTGAGAACTTGGTCTTATTAGAGCCGAGATGCTGTGCAGCGAAGCGTGCAACCGGAGAGCTTCTGGACGCTAGCAGATATTAAGAAGACTCCCAGTGGAAAGTATTAATGTTTATTTTTAGTTTTGGTAAAAAAAAAGACATAATTTCTATTAAAAAATGTTCTTTTAGGTACCACTTTTTTGGGGTTTTTTATTTCTATTTCTCATTTTATTGTTTTTAGTTTTCATTCTTAAAACTTGATTTGAAACCACTTTGAGACGATTTATACCAGGGGAGTCTCATGCCATGCGTTTGCACCCAAACCAGGTGGTAGTGCATGAAGAGGAACGTAAACCCTTTCACACGTTTCCACAAATACCCTACAGCAGACCTGGGCAAATTAAGGCCTGCGGGCCACATCCGGCCCTTTGTACGTCCCTGTCCGGCCCGCGTGAGGCCAATCATAAACACCATAAATTAAACTTTTAAAAGTTTAATTTATAAAGACACAGCTATATTTTATTTTCAAAATAAAATATAAATTTCATTTTTATTTTATTTTGAAAAGCGTTACGTCGCTACGTATGCACGTCATAGACTTTTACTCCACCCTCAAAGAGGAGAACTTTCCACACCTGAGGAGGCATGCTCAGAGGATCCTAGTCCTCTTTGGATCTACCTATCAATGTGAACAGACATTCTCAGTTATGAAGTTCAACAAATCCAAACACAGATCCTCTATGACTGATGACCACCTCTCAGCTGTCCCTTGTTCAAGCCCAGAACAGACTGGATTATTCTCACTGAAGAGGTAATATGAGGTGGAAAGCATTACAAGTTATTGTTTGTGGAGATTAAAAAATAAATTGCAGTGGTTCAATAATTGTTTTTCTTATTTAACCAGTTTCACATAACCTAATCTACATATTTACAGAGTGCTTTATTCTTCTGATTATCTGTACCAGCTATTCAAAATATTTAAGTATTTTACAATGAAAGAAAGTTGGTGGCCCTCTGACACAATTCAGGCTTCTCATGCGGCCCCTGATAAAAATTAATTGCCCACCCCTACTAATGCTTAAATATTTATGTTGTTCCGTTCCATTCCGTCGTCTTCCGCTCATCCGGCCAGGTCACGGGGCAACACCCTCAAACGGGAAGCCCAGGTTTCTCTCACCCCGGCTGCATCCTCAAGCTCACCCGGAGTCGTTCTCCGGCCAGCTGTGAGACATAATCTCTCCAGCAGGTCTAGGATCTGCCTATTGGTCTCCTCCGGGTATCCACAATCTCATTCTTTCGGTCAGCACCCACAGCTGGTGACCATAGGTGAGGGTTGTCTTTTTATTTATGTTGTACAGGATGTAATTGTGTGACTGTTTTTGTTCGTTAGCTTTGTAAGTAGAAGGAAGTGTTTCACACACACTTCTTCCTCTCACTGCTCCTCTGAGATGAACGAAGAATGAGCGGTTCACTCAGGACCCGTGCTTTCTCAGGACGGAATGGGGGATGAGCATTAGTCAGGCTTTCACCCTTCCTTGTTTGTTTTGATAAAGCTTTAAAAATAAATAAGATTTTATAACTGGAAATTTTTTTTTTTAAAAACAAAGAATTAGTTTTACTTGTAAAAGGTGGATGAAAAAAAACCCAAAACAAAGCTGCTCAGCTGGCTTGGAGTGTGAATCTCAGAGCGTGTGTGACCCTCGGAAATCCTCCAACTTCCTCCCTTTCGGTTAGCAGATGGAGCTAAGAGCCTACTGCCTCTGTCACTGAAGGGCACCCCGGAGAGCCCAGCGACCGACTGAGGAGTTGCGATGACTCAGAGTGGCATCCATGCCTGGAAGCTTCCGGTATCACCAGACTGAAGACAATTCATATCAAAGGAACACTATGAGATCAAAAACAAGTATCACTGGAGCAGTTTAGCTCCTCGTATGTTTGATTCACCCAGAAATCTCTGCACAGAACACTGATCAATGTGACTTTAGAGAAGATTGACTGCTCATGTGGGAGCTCTTCTGATTGTGTCACGCTAACCTAAAGTTCACTGAGTTGAGAAACAAAAATCTCAGGAGGTATTTTCTTACCTCAGGCCTCCTGAAAAGAGTCACCCAAGTGCTTCCTACATGTCTCCTCTCATTGGAGAAGAATGAAAGTAATTTGCTGTCCAGACCTACTGGGCTGCTGTAATGTCTGGTTTAAGCAGAATCGCCCAATTTTTGGACCTCCCAGGGCAATGGAAATAAAGGCCACCCAAGCCCTGTTGAGGCTAAGAGAAGCTGGATTTGTGGTCCTGTGTGTATGTGTTTAAGTTTAATCCAACGGTTCATACACCAGAGCCGAGTGTCTGGTCTTAACAAGAGAAGCCTGCGCTCAATTTAAAACAAAGAGCGCACAAATGGATGGAGGGACGAGGAGGAGGGGACCCACAGCAGATGATTTGCTGTGTTATTCATCCAGATTTGTGGCCTTGAGTCAGAGCATAATGCTCCTGCTGTGTAAAGTACTTTCCAGTCAGCTGCAGAAGGAGGGGATGATGAAATAGTTTTTGTCAAACGAAAGCGGAGCATTTTCTTTTTCTTATTAGCACTTCATTAAGTGAACTCGATCGATCAATCAGACAGGCATCCACCAGCCTGAGGTGCAACAAAGCAGAGATAAACTCGGCTAAATAAATTGCGTTTGGCTTTTGTGTTGCCATCTGCAAACAAAAAAAAAACATGAAGATGAGTCAGCATGTTGATGTTCCCAAACTTTTTTCCATTCCAAAACAACCCGGATAAAACTGAGAAGTTCTTTTAGCACGAGAGGAAAGAACTTCAACTAACCAAAACCACCGATAAGTACCTGTTGTGTCTTTTTCTTTTCACGTGAAAAAAAAAAACCCAAACAGAAAACAGAGAGCGACTTACTGGAAGAGGGATTAGGTTGTCCAAAACAGTTAAACGTAACAGAATTTATGAGCCCGACAAAGAACAGAAGGAGTTTGTGTGTATGTGTGTGAAGAAGGCCCGACCACAGCTTTCTGCTGACTGCTGCGGGACTGAGAGGTGAGTCACAGAAGAGGACTAAACGGCTGGTGGAAGAGAACTATAGAGAACTCCTGAGAAAGAGTGAAACCAATGAATCACAGAAGCTATTTTTCTTCTCATGAAGCAAAGAGGTCAGATACTGCCAGAGCATTTTATTTCTGAAAAGGAACCAGTTTAAAGCCCTCATTTAACCAAATTTCTCCTCTATGCTGTCACTTTTTTAGCTTTCTTTATAGACTGGTTATGAGTAAGAGTACCCTAAGGGCTTCCAAAGTTGGTCTTTGGATTTAGGCTCCAACTTAAAAATGGAAAAATTTATTCTTGAGGCACTTTGTTACAATCGACTCGTCTCAGAGACAAGCTAACTCTCCTGGAATATCAGCCGAATGTAAAAGATGGAGGAAAAAAGAAGGAAACGCTAGATCTTCATCTGATTCCCCTATTTTTGGTACAGTTCCATTTGAATGGTGTCAGGCAGTCACAAACTTCCCCAAAGAGCTGGAAACAGGAAGAAAAGGCAGTCACAAGGTTGGAAAAAAAGTCTAAAATAAAAGCCTGATGGAAAGATGGAACGTTCTTAAAACTCAGACCTTAATGTTACCAGAGCATCATGGGTAATTTGGACAGAATGTTGACTAAAAATGACAATAGGGTAAAGATTAGTAATAATGTGCATAAAGTAGTCGAAAAAAAGATGTGAAGAATTTCCAAAAGACATTCAGTTACAGATGTGACTGGATCTCCTGTCTTCACTATAATTGCAAATCTATGGATTGACCTTAAAAGAACAGCCCAGAAATCTCAGAGGACTGGAAGACATCTGCAAAAAGAATGGGTGGAAATACCTCAAACAAGAAATGAAAGACTTAACTGGCTACAAAAATTTACAAGCTGTGATACTTATCAAAGGGAGCAGTACAAGATAACTACGGTATTTGCATGGGATGCCTAAACTTTCAGTCACCAGTGTACTTAAAGGCCCTTAGTCTCATCCTGTGGGCCGTTTGTCTCATCCTCTATGGTGTTCCTAAATTTCTACTAAAACCCAACTCCTGCTTGGATGAAGCCCATATGCTGCATCTTACGAACATGAATCACCTCTCCAACTAGGTCTCCATGAAGTTACCATTTTTTCCTCTTACTGAGTACTTAGATCCTTTTCTTTAAGAAGGGAGGATCTATACCAGGCATGGGCAAACTACAGCGAACTACAGCAAACTACAGCCAACGCACCACGGGCAAACTACAGCCCGCGGTGCGTTTAACGGGCCACATGCAGCCCATTAAACGTTTTAAACTTGAAAAAATTAAATACATAAACCTTGTTAATTTTATTTCCTCTGCAATTCTGATGTTTCCTCACTAGATGGCGCACTCTAGATATATTGGCTTTGTTGAGAAAACAACAACACTGCTCCCATTAAAATGTGTGTGTCTCCGTGATGCGCACGCTGTCAAAATAAACAGTGTGCATAAATATGGAAAGCAATCAGGGATAATACACGCAGATAAACAAGCGTATTAGATGTTAAAACAAGCAAAATGTTACATCAAGCACTTAGATTTCAAACCTAGTCCCGCTAAATGCACGTTTTTAAGTGCTATCACACTAGTTTTCAGACCTAGCGCTGCTAGATTTTAAATTTAATGCTCTTGATGTAACATTTAGCACGCTTCTTTAAAATCTAGCGTGTCATTCTATCGGTCTAATCTAGTGGTTACCAAAGCATGCCATCCATCTGCTTGTGTTCCGGCCCGCTTGTCAAAAGTTAGAACTCAATGTGATCTAAGCACAAGGATGACCCGAGTCTCACTATACATAAACCCCATTTGAGACAATCTGTGATTCAGAGCTGCAGAAGTTAAATTAAATTAAACATTTTTTCCCCTCCTTGGTCAGTGGACTTTTTGGGGATACTGCCTCTAGCAAGCAGCTGTTACTGTTTGATGTTGTTCATGTAGTTGAAGAAAGGATGTTTTTAAACTGAAGAAATGTGCCAAGTGTTAGGTGGAATTCCCAAACCCGATCAAAGCGATACGCACAAACTGTACACATGGTTATGCAAATAATAGAAAATCACTTTAGTTTTAGAAACATAATCAAGCTTAATTAGTTTGACTCATTTGTGTGCTCGTTTCCTGTTTTTATGACTACGTGTTAAGCACTGGAAACCCACTATACTGTAAACACACTCTTTCCTCTTTGACACCATCTAATGTGGGCCGAAGTCAGAGCTCAGATCAGAAACCCTTCAAAAGTTTTACTCTGTCGACAAACAACAAATGTTTCTGAGGAAAGTTTTTCTGCAATAAAACCCATTACACAAATAATTAAGCCTCTTCAGAGCTGATTGAAGTGAAGGCGTGATCGACACCAAAGAATGATGACGTCTTTACCCTCATAAAAGCTTCTGTGGCAGGAAGTGCAAACATGAAGCCTGAGCTCGTGTGACGAAAAAAGACCACAGAAGCCAGCGTGAAATGAGTCAACACAAAAATAAGATTTGGTTAGACGGAGTCTTGTGGTGGTCAAGCACTTCCAGACTGAACTCTAACAGAGAGATAGAAGACTTCACACCTCAGTGATGATTATGTAAAGACGTATACCACACCTTTCAGGAAGTCCTCTTTTATGTCTGTAATAAGAATTGTGGGCTGATGCGTCACCATACACACCTTTTTTTTTTTTTTTTAACAAATGCTGAAAGTATTTCAGTTAAATGAACAACTGAAAAACCTCATATAAGTTATCAGCATCTTCATAATAAATTCACATAATCTGGTATAAAGGTTAAAAGGCGCTGCCCCGGGCGGATGCCTGCTGTGGTCTCTCCTGTTTTTTTAGCATCTGGTCGTCTATTTTTGCATTTTTTTCCACTTGGTTTCGATTTGTCTTTTACCTGTGTTTGGTCCCGTTCTGGAGATGTGACTTTGTGCGCTCTTTGGATGTCGTTTTGGACTGCACTGTTTTGCTTCAGACGGCTGTTTTTAGGCTAGCTGTTTTTTGGTTTCAACGGCTTGCTCTCTGTTTTGTTGGTCATGGAGTCATTTCGCCTTGTTAACGTGGACTCAACCAGCAGCTAGCTCTCCGAACAAGCTCTACCGTGGCTGGAGGAGTTTATGGTAGTACTGACAGAATTGAGAAGGAGACGATCAGAAAGGAGGCGCTTTGAGCCCAGTGTCCCTGTGGTTGTCATGGGTAACATCCAGACGCTCGCTGGCAAGATGGAGGAACTGGGGACGCTTGTTCTGACCCAGCAGGAATGTGGAGGAGCCACTTGGTGTGCTTCATTGAAGCCTGACTTCGTGGAATTATTATGGACTGTTTTTCAACCATTCAGTCGCCAGCTTTTACACCGTGTAAGCGGACCGGGAAGGTATCGAGGTGTTAGCACCGCAGCATCAACTTTCCCTTCAGGGATTAATAAAGTATTTTCAATTCAATATACCAGAGCAGCAACAGACTGGCGACCTGTTCGGGGTGTACCATGCCCCTCACCTCGAATCAGCTGGTGATGGGCTCCGGCATCCTCCGCAACCAGTAGAGAATACACAGTAAAAAACTGACTGACTGGTATAAACAGAAACATGTTTTATTTATGTAGTTACACTTAATGATCTGAAATAATTTTTGTGCCAGGGATTGTTTTTTGTATTGGTATTTAACAATAAATCAAAAACCAAATTGAAAATCAATCTTCTTCTTCTTTCGGCATTTCCCTTCAGAGGTCACCACAGCATGTCAGTTTCTTCCATCTTACCCTTTCTGCTGCATCCTCTTCGGTCACACCAACTATCTTCATGTCTTCCTTCACTGTATCCATGAACCTCCTCTTTGGTCTTCCTCTAGCCCTCTTTCCTGGTGGTTCCTAATCCAGCATCCTTCTTCTGATGTACTCTCTCTCTCTCCTCTGCACATGTCCAAACCATCTCAGTCTGGCCTCTCTGACTTTATCTCCAAAACCTCTAACGTGCTGTTCCTCTGTAAATCAATCCATAATAATAATCTATTTTATGAAAATCCGTTCCGTCACCTTCCGCTTATCTGGGTTCAGGTTGCGTGGGCAACAGCCTAAGACAGGAAGCCCAGGCTTCTCTCACCCCGGCTGCATTTTCCAGCTCACCCAGAAGGATCCCAAGTCTACATATTGGTTTTATAACCATAAAATAATTATAGAAGGGCAGATTGTTGCAGATGGAGCACTACTAAAGGCACAAGTGTGGAATGCATGGTCTACCACGGGTTTGAATTAAAATTGTTAGTAAACGTCTGACTATTCAGTTTGATCCATTTTGATACCACCTCAAAGCTCTTATTATCAGCAAATTAAAAAAAAAAAGCTGAATCAGCAAGAAAAGTTTTCTGATGTAATTAAATGAAATGTGTGAGGAGTGGATTATTCTTACTGTCGTGTCCACCGCTTTGACGGGTGCAGTTGGAACATGTTTTGAGGACGACTGCTGTTCCTGGAGCACCACACAGCCCTGGGGCCCTAAAGTGATGATGACCGCCCCGCATCCTTTCTTCAGAAGCTCCTTTGCAGCATGCTCTGCCTCATTCACATTATGAACCGGACAGCCAGTCAGCAGCTCAGCCTGTGAGGTGACAAATAAAGAAAAAAAATTTAAAGGGTTTTTATTGGTTTTAAAAAACCAAACTGGTGTGATGTAAATAAAAAGTAGCTTTATTAAACTCTTAACCGCTCTCAGAGTAAAGCCCCCAAACAACAGCTGTATTTACTGCCCTTTTCATCCAAAAGAAGGAAAGTGGAGTCATCCTAATGAAGGCCGTTAAATTTATCTACAGCTAAACTGTAATTAGGAGTTCAATCCGTCTTTGCTTCTAACAGCTCTGCTATGACTCAGCTCTTAATTACACATCGACCGTGGTCAGACAGACTCATAAAACAGAGTCTGAGAGGGATTTGCAGAAACCGTCGGTAGTTTGTGGGCCACAGACGCAAAGAGAAGACCCTCTGACTTCATCTGGCTCTGGTATGACTAAACAGTGACAAAGCATGATGCAGATGATGCTCAGGAGACCCCACAGTAGCTCCACTTTGATGTATGTACGTAGATGGAAAATGTCTTGTTTTATCCAAAATAATACTTAAATTTCATAAAAGAGTACTATTTTGTCTAAATATTTTTTTATTTTAATAATAAAAGTTGAAGTTGCAAAATCAACTTAATTAATGGATACCTTATGGATCACCACAGAGCCATCGGCTTCTTGAAGGTTTCTTTGTTTGAAAGTTATTCCCACCACAAAAACATAAGGTGGAAGATTTTAAGTACTTAGGATCAACAGTCCAGACTCCAGAGCAATGGAGAGTGTGGAAAAGAGGTGAAGAAGCGTGTGCATGCAGGCTGGAACGGGTGGAGAAAAGTATCAGGTGTGATGTGTGATAGAAGAGTTTCAGCTAAAATGAAAGGGAAAGTGTACAAAACCGTGGTGAGACCGGCCATGCTGTTTGGTCTAGAGACAGTGGCACTATGGAAAAGACAGGAAACAGAGATGAAGATGCTGAGGATCTCTCTGGGAGTGACCAGAATGGACAGGATCAGAGGAACAGCACATGTGAGAGGTTTTGGAGATAAAGTCAGAGAGGCCAGACTTAGATGGTTTAGACAAGTGCAGAGGAGAGAGAGAGAGAGAGTACATCAGAAGAAGGATGCTGGGTTTGGAACCACCAGGAAAGAGGACTACAGGAAGACCAAAGAGGAGGTTCATGGATACAGTGAAGGAAGACATGAAGATAGTTGGTGTGACCAAAGAGGATTCAGCAAATAGGGTTAGATGAAAGAAACTGACTTGCTGTGGCGACCCCTGAAGGGAAATGATTAAAGAAGAAGAACTTTTGTAATGTTTGATTTGTAAAATTGCAAAAAAAAAAAAAAGAAGAAGAAGAAACAACGCCATCTTTTAAAAATCGGGAAAGTATTTTAAAAATGAGAAAGCGATCAAATCTAATGAATTATTTTTCCTCTTACATTCTTTTAGTTGTAATATTTCTAATTCAAACTGACTTTATTAAAAGACCCAGCAGGTTTTAACCTCTTCACATGAAAGAGAACACATCCTCAGCTTGTCTGAGAGTGTGTGATGGTGCGTGCAGGATGCTTTTTGGCACCGATGCTCCTCAGGTGGACATGAAAGAGAACTCCTTCACTGTAAAACACTCTTGCATTGCTCTCTGGATGAGGATCAAAGAGGGCCTGCACTTTGTCATCAGTAAGCCTTTGTTTCACCCTTCATACCCCGGAGCATGAGCACGGCACGGTGGAGACCACACACACATGCACGCACAGGTTTACCTGGGCAGTTATAGTATCTCACAGTTGGGTTAGCCCTGCTATGTGGGCTGAATGAAAACCTAGACCCCTGGTTATTCCTGTGAACTTAGGACACTCAGAAATAATCTGTGAGCGTATGAGTGTTTTCAAAGCCCCCAGCCACACCGCTGCAAACGATTGCCAAAAGGAAAAAAACAGCCGTTTTGTTAGTCATCAGCTTCACACCAGGGCAGGGAATCAATCTACCACCCTCTGTGTGCAGCGATATGAGCAGAATTACCACTTTCTGCCTATTTAAGAGCACCTTTTCTGCTTCCCCCCGTCTGAGCGTGTGTTTGTTTGTGTTTAGCAAAAACAAATGTATTCATGCATAAAAAACTGCTCTTGTTAGATTTTTACAAGCTGTTGGAAAACTTATTTTCTTCTTTTTTTTTTTTTACTTCTGATCACTTATTCAGACAGTTTTTTTGGTCGATATTTAGAAGTATTTCTACATTCTTTTTGGATTTTTTTTTTTTAGATAAAAACACACCTGCCAGGATTGAGACCTTTTCTGATCATCGATTTACCAACTATGAGAATTTGAGGTAAATCAGAAGCTGTAGCAAAGAAGAAAGATAAGATCTGCAGAATGTAAATCCAATATTCTTTTATCACATATTATTTACTTGTAGCAGGCAGAGAAAAAAACGATGTCTTTGTGGTTGAATACTTTTAAAAAATGTATATATATTTTTTTCATGTTAAAAAAATGGCACGACTACTCTCCAACTTTTAAAGTAACTAACTTAATATCTAAATATCTGGCGGGTTGAAAAAAAAATCAGCAGCAAATCCAGATGATAAAATAATATCCAGCTAATTAACTTTTTCTAGTACAAATGGTACTTTTAGGAAAAGTTATAAAAAATTACACAATGACAAAAAATATTCAGTAAAGAATGTTTTTTTCCTGTTTTTTTTTTTTTGCTGGAATGATACGTTTAAAAGTGGGTCCGGATGCTTATTTTTTGTTATTTTAAAAACCCATTAGTAACTTTGAGGTTCAAATCATTTCTAATTTAAATTTTACATAAATGCTTGTGTTATTTCGTAACATACAGTATGTATCCCTTTTTTTAAAAAAAACAACAATAGTAATCATCCTAAAATATGTACAAATATTTTTTGCTATTCTATATTTTTCAAAGACCATGTTAATTTGATTCAGAATCTAATTTTTTTTCTACAATTTTTTTCAACTACTTTGTCTTTTTTTCCGTTTTTTTTTTTTTAACACAGTTATTTTTTGTTTTAAAAAATTTTAATGTTGTATTTTCAAATGCAAGTTATTTAAATGTGTGGAAAAAAGTGCAATTTAATGCAACAGTTATTTAAAAAAAGAAATCGGTATCTTTTATGGTCCCTGTTGGCAAGAAAACGTATGTAAAAAAAAAGATTTCTTGATGTTTCTGATAAGGTTTCAGTTGCTGTTTGTGGAAACAAAAAAATGTTTTAAAAAAAGTCTATTATAAATACATCAAGAAAAATAAAATTTTAAAAGTTCATGATCAAAAGACCTGTTTGAGAAATATTACATTATTAACTGGTTGATATGCCGGTGCTAAATTGCCCCTAAGAATGAGTGTGTGTGTGTGTGTGGCCCCATGACAGACTGTTCTGACCTGTTCGGGGTTTACCAAAACTACCATCGCCTTAAATCAGCCGGGGATGGGCTCTGGCACCCCCCACAACCTCGTAAGGAATGGACGGATGAGAAGGTGACTGACTGACTAACATTATTAACTTTTTTTTTTTTTTAAGTGCTTCATCATCAGTCTGTGAGAACTCCAGTAAGACCTAAAATGTTTTCTCATGTCTATTTAAATCAGTGTCTGATATTTCAGATTAAAAGTCTAAAGTTATTCTTTATAAAAACTTAGAAAAAATCTTTTAAAAAATGCGTGAAAACTCGTTTTTACATTCTGAAAAAGCTGCAGAAGAACGAATAATAAAACCAGGTTAAATAAAACAAGCTGCTGACGAGCAAATTAACAAATAAGAATTGAATAAAAAGAAATGCAGCTTTATAGTTTTTTACTGCAAAGCAATGAAATGTGCTGATAGGAACATAAAAGACTCATCCACCTCCTCCGCTGCCTGCCTGCATGCTCTAATCAGAGCCCACTCTGAAGTATTCCTGCTCGTCTCACATGGAGCATCTCATGCTGAGAAGTCAACATGTGAATAAGCAACTGTGGAGAAAATCCACGTTTAATTCTCCACACATTTTACAGATATTTTTTGCTGTTTATGTGTGAAAAGGGGCTTAAAGCAAACACTGTCTGGTCCTTCTAGAAGAAAAAGGGGGGTCTGGATCTGTCATCTGTATGCTGACAACTTTACTTAAAACAAACCGAAGAAATCGCATGAGCACTTTGAATATAAAATAATTAAAAGCGTTATTCTTAAATCAAAATCATTCCAAGAGTGGGTTTTTTTTTAATTTATGCATGTTTGAATAATTTGCAGTCCAGTATTTGGATGATATTTGAATGCGAGGTTGTTCTTGGACCTGTATTTTGTTCTCAGCCCACCTACATTCTAATGCAAGTAGGAAATGTCCTAGCGCATACGATCTGCTCATGATCAATCCCTGCCCTCAACGGAGAGGGACATTTTTATATAAATACACCAAAATAAGAATATACAACAATATGTACCAAGCTTCCTCCGCAGGGTGGCTGGGTTCTCACTAAGAGATCGGGTGAGGAGCTCTGCCATCTGTTCGGTGTCAAGCCGCTCCTCCTCCAGGTCAAGAGGATCCAAATGGGGTGGTTTGGCCCCCCGAGCGCCTCGCTAGTGAGGTGTTTCAGGCACGTCCCACCGGGAGGAGACCGAGAGGCAGACCCCGGACCCGCTGGAGAGACTTTGTCTCACAGCTGGCCAGTGAACAACTGGGGATCCTTCCAGGTGAGCTGGAGGATGCAGCCGGGGAGAGAGAAGCCTGGGCTTCCCGTCTAAGGCTGTTGCTCCCATGACCCGGCCCCGGATGAGTGGAAGACGATGGAACGGAATGTGCCAAACTAAGCAGAGAGCGAGAAGAGGGGGGGAGTTCCTCATGGTAAACTGGATAAATGTATTTACAAATACCACATACTATGTGACATACTATGTGATAAGAAATATTAGACTACAAAAACACAGACCTTCTCTTTAGAGAAAAAGTGTTTTAAGTGCTGAATAGACAACAATTATTTAGTTTCAGATAAATACAATAAAAAAATTTAAAAAATTAAACATGAATAATTTTATACAATATATTTATGTACCATAGAAACATGTTGATATCTACATTATATTTATTTTTTTTTTGTGATAAAAGGCCGTCCCGTCCTCCTGTTTAAATCCAGATGTAAAAAGTTAAGCAAAATATTTATTTTTTGTTTGAATTTGACTAAGTCTTGAATAAAGAATTCTGATCTCCTTCCCAGGGTGTATTTCACTGCTCGTTCAGCCCCTGCATGCTGCATAATGAATAAATCTGACAGCCTCTCCATGACCTGACACCTGAGTAAAAAGAAGGAAGACGTGAAACACTTGCGTCAACTCTACCTTTTATGTTCCCACACCTGGCGACGGTACCTTGACGCCCTGCATCACCACATCAAAAAAACCCTGGCGGGCAAACCGGCATCTATTTTATCCCCGGGAGGTGAGAGTGGGTGGGTTATCTGACTCACCTGAAGAGCACATCTGCCCCAGTGTGATTTTTTTTTTTAACTGCCTTTCCCATCTATCCTGCCCCCCTGTTGCTCATGTGTCATCACCTGACAGTCGGCACTCAGGGTGTCTCCACTAGCTTCTTACTGTAAACGGGTGGAGACGGATTTTTTGTCTTCTTCATAGGAAAGAGTTTATGCAGATGAATGGATTATTGATGTGCTGGCAGGATTCATAACCTAGTGTGTGTTGATATGTTGGGGCTTGTAACACCTCTCTTCATTTCTTTGCTTCCATTTCTGTTTATTTTGACATGAGAGCGGGAGGTGTAGGGTTTTTGGTGTTTGCGTGCTGTAAGCAGTGTGGGTGCAAACACACATCATTAACCGGTTCTGTTAGCTTAGAAGGTTACAGGTTGCTCAAATCATCTGTTGTACATCCTTCAACTACCAACTTTTTTTTCTCCTCAAATCAATTTGGTGAAGTTCTGAAAGCTTTTTATCCAAGTTTTAAAAGCCTAAAGGCAGAAAAAAACAAACAAGCTAAAGCAGAAAAACTAGAGGAACTTTATCACAGTTAGTGTGGAGTGAAAAAACATTAAGGTGAGATGTTTGTTTTAAAAATAAATTTGGCAAAAATGAAAGAAATCGAACAAAATCCAAGAGTTTTTATTACTGTAAAAGTAGAAAGTAACTGACAATGGTTAATTTGAATGATTATTATTTTAAATAGAATTTGTCTGTTAATTTCAAGTTAATTTCTGCAATTAAAAAGAAATACAAGCTTAAGCTCACTGTCAGTTATTCAAAAGCGTCATGGCATTCGTTTTTATCCCTGGTAGGTACTCTCACAATACTCACTCATACAGAAACTGGCTGATCTCATCCCATTTATTTTTAATATTATTTTTTTTTAATTATCTCTCTGCTTTTTCCTGACATCAAGTACGTGCAGTTCAATTCAAGAATTGAACGAGTGTCTCCCAAATGTTCCCACCACATCTTTCCCTATCACCACACTTGTTTTTTTGGGTGTTTTCTTGCTTGTTTCTATGAATCTCTGTTATGCTGTGTGTTGAGTTGTGTCTGCCTGCAAGTGTGTGTGAGGGTATGTATATGTCCGACCTGAATGTGGGTATTTTTGGTGTCACGAGGGACATGGTTGACGTAGAGCAGTTTCAAAGTTCAAAATCTCCTACTTCTTCAAAATACGCTTTACTTGTCGATATGTTTAAAAAGTTGTTTAAAAAAATTTAAATAGTCAAATGTAAAAAAAGCATAAAAAATCAGCCACATATGCATCAAAAAAAGGTTGGTCTTGCACTTAAAAAAAATGAGCTTCTCTCACTTCAAGATTCCCTTCATAACTGGCCTGGACTCAACTGAACTTGGTTTAGAATATGCTGGATTTGCCACTTGTTAAATATTACCAGGTTACATTTTTACAATTTACAATTTTTAGCTGGTTTCATGACACTGAAGTGGCAGATTTGCCAATGATACGGCTGCACAGTAATTCCTAAATTTAAACTTGGATTCTTTAGAAATAAGACTAAAATTCTTCTTTTATCTCGACCCCATTGTAACAAAATTAGAGAAAAGAACTTCATTAAATACAATATTTCTGAACTTATGCAATAAATCATATTAGTATAGTAAAATATTTGCTTCATAGTTTCTTTCTAAAAACCTGTTTCACTACTGCATCACACCTGCGGCCATTCACTTCTCATGCAAATTCTTTTCTTTTGTATATCTTTCCAAAATCTTAAGCATGTACGGGCTCTGACAAATAAATCCAGGGATTATAAAAGTATTCTGATTCTGAAACATATCCACACTTGTACGCAGCATGTGGGAAGGCGCCGCAGCAGCAGCTTTTAAATTACAAGCGAACCATTTGCCAAGGAGACTGCGAACACTCATCATAGCCTAAAGTGTTACAAACACGGCAAAGTCTGATGAAAAAACCACTTTATGAGGGAAGATCCTGCATGTGTGGTGGAGTTTTTAAGCCTTTTCTATCTAAATAATTCTAAGAAATATTAGAAATGAGTGTAAAAGGAATTATTGTTTTATGTGCAAATTGATCAAATTTAATTTGTTTGGTTCTTGGCGGGTTTTTAAACTGGCTGAAATGATCCAAAAGGATTTAGATTTTTTTTAAAAAGCAATCTTATCACATTACCAATTAAAAATTGATTATTGATATTATTCTTCTTGATTAATTAGTAGTTTTTATTAAATTGTTTCTTTATTGAATGAATACTTTTTTTAAAAAATAAAGTATTTCTTTATTAAGCAGCCCTTAAAACATTTCTTATTTCCAAAATTTTGAAATATTTTGCTATCTTTGAGTCATTATTTAATAGTTTGAACAGTTTTTTTAAAGACTAATCTAAATGTGCAGGAGCAAGAAACGTCTTGGTTTAAATGTGTGTGAGGGTTTCAGTTTCGGCTGGTGTGCAAATACAGATTTACCGTGTAAGGAAGCATGACTGCTGTGGTGATAAATACTCAGAAATATGTGTGTTTGAGTGTGTGAATCAGCATCTCATACCTCAGACTCATTGCAGCAGAACACATCAGAGACTTTGTAGAAATTGGGCTCCAGTTCAGCACTAGCTGGCGCGGGGTTGAATATCGTCTTCACTGTAATACACATAATAATTACCAAGAATTAAAACATCTCTGAGACCTGCTAACTCAATCTGGCGGCCCCTTCATTACACTACCAGTAGGAGCAAAGGTTAGCAGGCTAAAACTGGAGAGGATTCTTGTAGAGAGCATGAGCTCTTCTATAAATAAATATTTATGCATTTGAATTAATTGAATTAGCATTCTTATGAAAAAATGGAAAGATCTGACACCTTGTAGCATTCTGTGGGTTTAGCAGTTGCAGGTTTTGTGTGAGAGGGTTCAACGTGACATCTAAGCACATATATGTCTGCCGGCGTGTGGGTGTAATGAGTTGTGACCCTCTCTGTGTGTTAAGGAGCACGGACGAGCGAGTGTGTGTGTCAGATGTAATCCTCTGTGTGTGTTGCAAATCGCTGTCTGATGCATATTCATGAGCGGAGAGCATTAATGCATCTAATACCACGATTTCTGTGTATGTGTGAGGATAAGCCCAGCTTGACGAGGCGATTAATTCTGATATCTCTGTGTACAAAATAAAGCCTTGTGTGAGTGTGAGCATCTGAGAGAAATGTACGTAGCCGTGCTGGTGACATCAAAGTCTGTTGTGCCAAAGAGTGTGTGTTTGCGTGGGCACATGAGAGAGCAGCTGCGTGGGTTTGCGAAGGGCTTTGGCCACCTGGCGCTTTGAGGTGGATGTAGGACTGCTCATGAGTAAAAGTGGAAATAATGTCTCTTCTTTTTACACAGTTCTGTATTTATGTAAACCAATGAGCCGAGGACAGGCTACAGGAAGGTGACATCCGGTTTGCAAAGTTTAGTTTCCAGTTTCCAGAGATTTGCGAAACACGATGCTCAATGAAAAACAAAGAAAGGAGTTTAAACAATCAGAAAACGTTCAATCCAATGCTTAGATTCTCATGTCGTCCATTCAGTAATTATTATGATGAACTATCACAGAAACAAGCGAGTAAGCTTGTCCAAAACCGGAATTAATAATCCTAATGCAAAAAGTCAGATGAGATTTTGTAAAAGGATCTGAGCTGAATTTTCTAAAAAAAAAATTAAATAAATTTATTTTCAACTATATTTTGAAGAGCGATGAACTCTGAATTCCTTCAACCTCTTCTGCTGGTCTATAAATGTCTAAATCACAAACTGCAGTTGATTATGTTTCACTCAATAACATTTATGATTTGTCTGCTGCTACCAAACATGTTTCATATTAAAGCATTTGATCAAACACCTTTTAGCCTGAATTTGTTGCCAGGTTGGGAGGCCAACCTGTCCTCCCGTAAAGTGCTTCAGAGTCTATTCCCCAGACATGGATTCCAGGCAATCACTCAGTTTTTGAGCAGGTCTCCCAAGACTGTTATCAGACTTGCTGATTGGACGGTCATGCTTGGTTTAGTCATACACACATATTCATCATACTCATAAACGATGAACTACTGTTCTTTTATTCTGAGCTGTCAGAGGATAATGTTAAACAATTTTTCAGTTTGATTTTGCTTCATTGGTTCAATATTTAATACTTAATACTTTTGTTCCGTTCCGTCATCTTCCGCTTGTTCCGGGGTCGAGTTGCGGGGGCAACAGCTTCAAACGGGCAGCCCAGGCCTCTCTCACCCCGGCTGCATCCTCCAGCTCACCCGGAAAGGGTCCCAAGTCTTTCAACGGCCAGCTGTGAGACATACTCTCTCCAGCAGGTCCGGGGTCTGCCCCTTGGTCTCCTCCCGGTGGGACGTGCCCGAAACACCTTGCCCGCGAGGCGCTCGGGGGGCATCCTGACCAGATGCCCGAACCACCCCATCTGGCTCCTCTCGACCTGGAGGATGAGCGGCTCAACACCGAGCTCCTCCCGGATGGCAGAGCTCCTCACCCGATCTCTGAGTGAGAGCCCAGCCACCCTGCGGAGGAAGCTCATTTCGGCCGCTTGTACCCGCGATCTCATTCTTTCGGTCACCACCCACAGCTGGTGACCATAGGTGAGGGTTGGAACGTAGATCGACTTGTAAATCGAGAACTTTGCTTTTCGGCTCAGCTCTCTGCTGCTTTGTTTTACTTTCCAGGTGTTAATGAAACCACGCAAACCACTACACACAAACACACACTCACAGCTGCAGGGACAGATGTGGCAACGTTGGGATGTGCGTCTGCTGAGTCACGTCTGGCAGCAGAGTGAGTGTGCGTATGCGTGTCATGACTCCGAGTTTTCATTCTCACAAGTTCAAAGTCTGGTCGCACACAAGCTGGGAGAGCATCCAGAGTTTCCCAGGCCAAAAAGAGAGAGAGAAATAACACACAGCTGTTTGTTGATGTAGTTGCTTTCAGGAATAAGGTGGATGGAAAACAAGGAGCGAGTGAAAACAGCAAGGACACACATGCACACAGAAAAGAAATGAGTCATCAGAGAGTGTGTAGAGGAGCTTTAAGAGGCTCTAATTGCATCTGGTGAGAAATGTAATGGCGACTTCTTGCTTAGACAGGGAAGAGGAGGAGGGCTGAAAACGGAAAGAGCGTGACTGCAAAACTCCTACCATTTCCCTCAGCTCTAATTTAATCCATTAACTTCTCAGTATTAAATGTTAGGTGGCAAATAATTTACGTCTATTAAAGTTTTCCTTTCAAACAAGCGAATCGAGGAAGATAAAACTTTTCTTCAAAGGCCACCGAGACTTTCTAGGATCTGGCATCCAGCGTACGTGTCGCTTGACGGTGACATTTGCGTAATTTCAGCATCGCTTCACCCCCACGTCATTAACTCATAGCCGCCAAACCTATTAACACCCAGTTCCCCCGGAGAGTTCCATTTACGCAATGCCCCGCTGTGGCAGCGTGGAGGTGGCATCTCCGCCAAGCAACTCTAAGCGCCTTGCGTCTCTTCTGGCACCTCATGTCGAGTTGGAGCCCAAGGTTTGGTGGACATGGTGAGGAGTGGCGGCTTGACAAAAGAGGGAGGCGCTTGGAGAGGCCATCTGGGTATTCCATCTGTAACACGTTTATGGCAACAGCCTTATCGCTCTGGCATCGTGCAGCGAGTGATTATGGACACCGGGCCCTGATGACAGAGGCTAGAAGCTCCCCAGACGTCTCAGTGACGCGGAAGGCGACTAATAATAGCATTATTAGCTCAGAAACCTGCTCGTGGAATTAAAGGTAGTAAGAGAAGTGGGTTCGAGATACAAAACGATAAAATGTTGATGAAAGAGTGGCGGATAAATTAGGAGAGAGAAAAATGTAAAAGAGAGAGAAATCTAAAACCTCTCAAGATTAATGAAGGATAAGAACTTTTGTCTACTTTTAAAAACTTAAAATAAGTCATCCAAATCAGTTCTTTATCAGTTCATTTATTCATGCATCTATCCGATGGATGAATGGATGCATTCATTCATACATCTAATTAACTATGTCGTTGTAGATCTATTCAATAATTTAACCTTACATCTACTCATCCATCTGAGCAGTTATCCATCATTCATCTTTACATCCAATAATCCATTCATTTATTAATCCGTCTATTCATCTAGGTGCCCATTTATGTGTTTGGTTTTTTTTGTCCGTCTACACATCATGATTCATGTATCTATCTGATCGTCCGTCCATCTGTTTATATGTTCAGTAGTAAATTTGGAGCTATAATTATTTATTGCATCGCGGGTCACGTAAATGCTCGCATTAAACAAACACCTGACACGAAGTCATGTTGTTTTTAAACTCAACTGTTTGATTGCAAAGGAGAGATGAATTCTTTCTTTTGTCAGGAAAGGTCACGGTTGATGCGTGGAAACTCATTCAAGTGTTGTAAACATGAACGGGTTTAGTAATGAAAGAAATTATTACTTGTGAAGGTTTTTCATCTGCAACATGTGGTCTACAGAAAACAATCTATTAGAACAACTGAACCTGAATTTCTCAGGTCAAAACCATCTGTAATGGCATGTATTTCCGTTCTGTTCCGTCCATTCGGTTGTCTTCCGCTTATCCGGGGCCCGGTCGCGGGGGCAACAGCCTTAGATGGTAAGCCCAGGCTTCTCTCACTCCAGCTGCATCCTCCAGCTCACCCAGAAGGATCCCAAGTCGTTCCCCGGCCAGCTGTTAGACATAGTTTCTCCAGCAAGTCCAGGTCTCCTTGGTCTCCTCCAAGTGGGACGAATACGAAACACCTCACCAGCGAGGCGCTCGGGAGGCATCCTGACCAGATGCCAAATCCACCCCATCTGGCTTCTCTCAACCTGGAGGAGGAGCGGCTTGACACCGAGACCCTCCCGGATGACAGTACTCTTTACCCGATCTCTGAGTGAGAGTCCAGCCCCATTGCGGAGGAAGCTATGGTCACCACCCACAGCTGGTGACCATAGGTGAGGGTGGGAACGTAGATCGACTTGTAAATTGAGAACTTTGCTTTTCGGCTCAGCTCTCTCTTTACCACGACAGATCGATGCAGCATCCTAGTTATTGTTGATGCTGCACCGATCCGCCTGTCGATCTCCTGCTCCATCCTTCCCTAACTCGTGAACAAGACCCAAAAACATATATATTTTTTATATGCATGTATTTTTCCAGAGAATCTTGTAATTACGTAGTGAGAGCATGGTTCATTTGGAGTTGTCTCAGTGCTATTACTTACGACTGTTCGGGGCATAGATTTAATGACCACCAAAAACTATTCATTTTTTTTAAACAATTTGATTTTTAGTTTTAAGGTAGGTATTCATAAATGTATTGTTAAAAAACTGTTTTAAAAAAATCAAACCTATATATCACTTTAGGTTCCAGCAGTAGACATAGCAACAAGACGTCATGACAGCAGCATAGGTACCTGACAAATAAAACATATCTCCTTGTTTTAGATCAAATTTATAACAGTAAACTCATAAAAGTGAAATAAAATCAGAACTTTGCCAAGTCGAGCGTGATACCATGGCCAGAGGAGGTAGCTCAACTGGGTTATGAATGAGGATTAACAGAAGCAGGGTGGATATTCAAAACTGAGACGGGTTTAAAACATAGCAGGAACACAGATGGCCTGCAGAGGACTGGATTATGCTGCATAAGTAACTTAAGAAGTTTCTCTGGACCTTTTGCTACTTTTCTGACTTTGCTCATCTGCGATCATGGTTACAAGATTAAATTTGTGTATGTGTTGCAACCCTTTTGCCAGGTAAAAATTGATGAAAATCACATGTTTTGGCAGAAAATGATTAAAATTTTAAACGTCAAATTTCAAATGTAAATTGGGCCGGCGTATAGCTAAGTGGTAGAATGGATGACTTTGGACCAGAGAGTCACAGGTTTACCATAAGCATTGCATTGTAGCCTAGTAATTTTCCTATGAGGGATTACTAAAGTAATCAAATTAATCAATTATTAATCATAATTTTCAACAGTAAGAATCTACAGGATCTATTTTTAAAAGACCAACTATCTAAATAAGCGATGCAAACTAGCCTGAACACTCCAATTGACAGTGACTAACCTTTACAGTCACGAGCCATTTGCAGAGCCTGAAGAGATGTTTGTGGGTCAATCTCCAGCTGACACACCAACACTTTGGCTCTTCTGATGGCTGGAAGAGCTTCTTCTAGTTCAGTTTTGCTCAGCAGCATGTTGGCACCGGCCACAATGACAATGGCGTTCTCACCTACGTGCAGAAACTCAATGAGTTAAAACCCAAACTAAATGACACAACTGTAGCTTTGTAACATATGTGCAACACAACAGAAACTCTTCTAAGTCAAATATGTGTAAGGAGAAAGGCTGTGATGTCTACTGAAAACTACTGAAACCTTTGAAAAATACTTCTGAAGTCAAGAACATTACCACCAAATGTATTGAATACTCGATGAACCCTAGTTCAACTTTGACATTCCTTTTCTTTTGGGCCAAAACAATGAAAGTTCATTTTAAAAGAACAGCAGGAAATTGTCTGAGATTTATTTGCAAACATTCAACTTTTAAGAGGCAGTTCTCAGTACTCCGGTTTAAAAAGTTGTAACAATATGCTCAACTTTAAATGGTTTGGAGACCACAATGACTCTTTGGGGCACAGCGTCCTAGAGCAACTCTTAGTTTATTCCCTGGAAATAAACAGACAACATGTAATTCTCTCAGGGTCAATCTGATGCTGTGTTGTTGAGTAAAGGCAGCTTATTCTGCATGGATTCTAAGTAAATTTATGCACATGTGATTACAGTGTGAAATACTCAAAGTGAAACTAAACGCATATGCAGCCACAGCGGAGAGACAGTGTGTGCTGCTAGCTCACAGGTAATCTGGGCTGTGCATACATGAAATCATTCCCATCACTGCAAGGCTGAAAAAGTTCCGGTGTTCACCTGCATCGTTGACAGTAATGGAAGCAGCTCCGGTAGCTGCATCAGAGGTCTGCTTGACAAAATCTGAAGCAAAAAGAAAATAACTCTTTATCAAACATTTATCTAATCTGGTCAAATATTAACTTGGGTTCACTCAATTTATTAACAAATGCAATTCAGGATGGAATACTTCAAGTGATTTTGGTATGGAATTATTGTAGTGAAACGTTTTCAAACAAGAAACAATTACTATTTTAAAAAAGAGTAGTTGGTTTCAGCAGAGCATCTCAAAGCCTTAAGTAACTAAGACCAACATGATACACAATAAAAAGCTTTGCTTTGGATGTAAACTTTTTCTATGCAACATCAGAGTGCCTCGCAGTTTGGCAAGCAATGCTAAAAAGTATTTTTTACCTGTGTGCACATCGTTGTCCTTGAAGTTCTGGATATAATTGTCTCCGAAGAAGTCTTTACCGACCTAGAAAAGATTGAAGCCAAAACGATTCCAACAAAGAGAATGTCAAGCGGGGTCAGACTTGGTTTGCGGCAACTTTTGAAAAGTGCTATACTCAAATCTCTGTGGGGTTGGATTTTCGTGTGCCCTGCCAGCATACTGGCATGGTGCCGCCGCCGAAAATGTGCAAAGACGAACACACAAAGCCAACAAATGCACACACGCGCAAACACACGACCAGCTGCGCCAAGCCTTGAAGACACGATAACCCCGCCTTCACGCCTCTTCATGTACACCTCGCAATCGCTTTTTTCCCTCCTTCCCCTTTCCCTGGTCCGCTCTGGGATGTCCACATCTGTAGCTACTTTGGGTTATGGAAAGGGTCCCCACCTTGCTTGGAGGCGTCTACTTCGAACCCACGCTTTCCTAAAAAACTTGCCAAAATGCGGGCACTTCTAGCTTTCTCTGATTGTGGGTTGGGATGGTATTGGCTGCTTGGCCCCATTCTCTTTGAAGAGCGGCCTTTTGTCTTGGATCTTTTCGACAAGCCCGGGTGTCTATTTTTGGGTTCTCCCCATGCCCGCAGTGCTCTTCCCGCACTAGGTTGTTATCGATCGGCCTTCTTTGTTCTAACTGAGGTGGAGCTTTGGTGCTTTAGTGTTTAGGTTGAAAGGCCATGCTGAGCATACTGATTGGAGACTTGGGGTTGTATGGTATGGGAATAGGCTTGTTTGAAGGCGCGCAAGCGTGGGTGGGCGTATGCATGCGCTATGGTATTGATCAAGAGAAAATGAGCCATAGAGACTTGATGTTGAGAAATGACTGAAATGTGAACTAAACTAAAAGGTTTTTTTTAGTTTATTAACTAGGTGAAGCTTTGTGATAGATGTTGGAAGGTCATTCATGTTAACTAGGGTGTCCAAATGGTTTTATACCAATACCCTCACTTTTTTAACATAAATTTGAACATAAGAACCAAACAGACTGTTAAACCTTCCATAAAAAATATAAGCAGCAAGCTTAATTGGAATCTTACCTTGCAGATCATAGCAGTTTTAACTCCTAGTCTGGCAGCTTGTATGCACTGGTTGGCTCCTTTCCCACCAAAACCGATAAAGAACTTGTGCCCATGGATAGTTTCTCCAGCTTTAGGTAACCTGGGTGCCTGGCTGAAGGAGAAAACAGTGGGTGTGTTGGCGCTGAAAAACCTCTCCTGAATTTGTATATGATAGAATGTTGGGCAAATGAATTTATATTTCACTTGACTTGACGTAACTTGGTAGCATTTCCAAAGCCATTGGAAAACAAAATATTTCCAACCAAAGTTTAAACAAAAGCGTCATTTTTTTATGTCATTTAATACAGAAGATGACCTTTCAATAGGAAATCTATGCCAGTGCTGAGATAAATAACTTGAACTATGAAGAAAACTATTCCAGTTTGCAGACTGAAAGTTTTGTATTTGCCAGGAGAAACAGAAAAAAGTTTAACCTCAATCGTCATTGGTATAAAACAATAAGAACATCTCCAAATTTGAAAATGACGCAACCCCAGATTCCCATGGAAGTCTCAAGTTGACGTTGGCTGGAGCACTGAAGCCTGACTCATCTGGGTTGGTTAAGTCCCGCCCTCTTTCTAGGCTCCAATAAGTAGCTAGCCTCAAAATGAGCAGTTTGGTTCTACAACGCTTCAATGGCAAATCTGAAGTGAGCCGTAACATTTGGGAGAGACAACAGCCTCATGCTAGATGTCAGACCATTGTGGTTTGGCCTAGGGTGGTACAGGCCAAAGGCCAGAGGGTTTGTGGGTGGTAAAAATGCTGTCATAAACTTGTTTTTCACTCTGCTGTTGACTTCTTCATGGGATTGCGTGAGCCTGTTTGTGGCAGGTGTGCTGTTACAGTAAGTTCATTCAATCCCAGGATTTCCAGTAACTGAGCAACTTGTTGTTGAACAAGTTGTTGTTTTTACACCACAGTGTGAGATACTAAAATAGCCAGAGCTATAGCAGGATAGTGAGTCAGTGAGGCTGAAGTGTGGCTTGGAGAAGAAAAGGAACAAAGTTTTGCATGTAAATCGTACATATTTAACACAAAACACATATTTTATGATCGAAGAGAAACTAAATAATTAACTATCTAACTGTTAACTAAAAAAAAACTGTGTTTATTTGTAATCAAGGTTGAGCTTTCTCAAAAAATTGTTGGACTTCTTACAGAATTGTAAAGGGTTCATAACTTTTATTGGATACAGCATGACAAGCCAACTCCACAGCTATTAAACCAAAGTCCTGCTGCAGACTGATACGGCTCGAGGTCTAGGTACTCCTTACGCACATAGTGGTATTTAAAGAATGGAAATTTCAGATAAGCTTCACTCTTTCTTTTTCATAAACTCTTTGATTTTTATAACTAAAAATTCCATCATCTGTGGAATGCCATGAATTCAGAAAAAATTAAGGATGCCGAGATGTGGTCATCCCACCCCATACAGAAATAAACGTAATCCAATCATGATCAAGACATTTACTCCAAAAAGTGTGGGCAGATCAGTGAGCCGTAAGATGTATCACTTTTATATGTTTTTTCTAGAAAAGCAAGTTTGAGAAATTTATGTTTTTTAAAAGCTTTCAAGTGTAAATGAATTAGACTACCAGCTATTACACTCATTAATACCAAGATAGATATTAAATAATTTATTGAAGTTATATTATTATGCCGTCTTTCCACAAGTTGTAAATAATGTGTAGCGTTAAGCAACACCTTCTGTCAAACTGTAAAAGTGAGACTGTGGGTGAAAGTTACTTTTTTAATGTAACCAAAGTAAGCACAACATAAAACTAAAGAGTTGAAGAACAAGAAAAAGAGTTACAAATGGGAACAAATGCATGTCCGAGTTTGGAAAGCTGATTGGATAGTGACAGAATTTTTTTAAACGGAAGATGTTGACTTTTTTCAACATAATGATATGTCATGAATATATATTTGAACACCTTTTCTATTTTATAAAGTAGGTTTTGGCCATTTATTGACACATATAAACACATTTTCAACTCCTTGCGTAGACTTTTAACCTATTTTTTTTTTTTTTTTACTCACTCTATTCATCCCTCACCGGGGAAATTTGTGTGCTGCACTCCTACTGTACACCGCAGCAGGCTGCCACAACGGCGCCAATGGTGGGAGTAACGGGGGGTTAGGTGTCTTCTCCTAGGACCCTAGACGTGCACTTGACATTTATTAGCCTTTACAAAAAGCAGATTTTATTCTATATTTTCTATCGATCATCATGAACGTCACATAAAATTATTTCAAATTGAGCTGAGCAGATTATCATATAAAAAAAAACTACAAGCAAACGTTCACATAACTTGATGCTTTTGTGTTTTGTGACAACACAAGTAATAATAAATTTTTACCATTGTGATTACATTTTCGGCAAAGCACCACCTGATAGCAGATAACAGGCAACAGTAGGAGGAGATTTCCAAATTCCTAAATGAGCTTCACATGCCTCATATAATCTTGCGAGACACTTGCCTATTGTTGTCTGTGGTGAGTGCGCCGAGCAAACAGGGCAGTTATGTGCTAAAGTGCAAAGTCAGTATGTTTTCTCCCACAGAACCAAAAGGCCAAAGCAGGTGTTCAGTGTTTGCTTTAAGGCTGGCTCTCATTTACTTCTCGTCTGTGGTCATTAGGGCCATGTCCCAGCCTCAATGAGAAACCAAGGAATGTAAAAGAAGACAAAAACAACCTCAAATGATGTTTTTCAATTATTTGGGGTACACAGTGTCTTTTCAGTGCACATAACTCGGTGGATAATTGAAGATGATAGCACAAAACCAAAGAGTCTAGACATGTTGAATCCCACTTACGTATTTACTCTTGATGAGAGGTTTTTGTCTCTGAGACTCCAGGAAATCAGAACAAGGTGAAGAGACTTGACAAAGAACAGGCAAAGGCGTATCTTTTGTGGGTTTTATTTTTGCGCGTATATGCCATTTGTCAGAGCAGCGTGAGATTTGCTATTATGGACTTGGTGGTTTGAGGTGAGTCGAAATCATACGAGATATAATGAGCCACTTATGGTGCTACTCCATGTCTAAATTGGCTGGCGCTTATAGAAATACCCCAATTCATGAATTAATTTTTGACATTTATGGATTTACAAAGTTGTAAAGCAAATCTTTAACAAAGCTCACTGGCTTACAGTATTGTGTGAAAGTTCAAAAAGGAACTACCAAGGAACCAAGAAACTTTAGGAATGGTTTTTCAGGCCTTTTTCTCTTCGTTCACACCTGCTTACATCACTTCAATTTATCAGTGACTGTTTCTTAAAAAAAAAAAAAAACTTAGAAATGACTGAAGTATTAATAAAAACTAACGCTGAAAACATTAGCATGTCAACCCTGTATGTTGATTTTTTAATTTAATCACATTAATTTCCTTTATTGATTCATTTTATCACAAGAAAAAGTTTAAAACAAAATGTAAAAGTAGAATTGTGTTGTGTCGAAGACATCTACCTGTGTTTTTGTACTTTAGTGTAAGTTAATAAAGTAGTTGAAAGAAAAAACACAAATATGAGCCTAGAATGGGACTCATTTCAATTTTCATTGGAAACTCAATCACAGGATCAATTTTAAGGTTCTTTTAATGGTTTTTATGGTCCTCGCCTGTGGAACAGCCTGCCAGAGGAAGTCAGGGCCACAGAGTCTGTTCATGTTTTAAAAAGAGGCTGAAAACCCACTTTTTTTTAACTTGAATTTGACTTGATTTTTATTTTTGCTTAAGATAATTTTACGTATTTAATGAAATCTGATTGTTTACTTTTCGGTTTTCATACAGTTTTATTTTTCCGATTGAGTTTTGTGATCAATTTCTGAAACAGTTTTTAACCCGTTTTACTGGTTATTGGTCTATTGTTTTATTCTGTGTCTTATTCCAGTGTTTCCTCATGGGGATCGTTTATCCCAGCAGCTATGCCAGCTCAGTCTGTGTGGTCTTCTGTGTAGGGGTCTAACTGGCCTGGGTGGTGCGGATCCCTCACGTTAGCCAGGTGGCTTCGGTGGGTGCCCATGTCTCCTGGAGCTGAGGGGTCCCCTCGTGGTTTCGGCCTTTGCAGTCATGGGCAGGCTGACTCCTAGTGTAGATCGATCCCCAGTTATTATTTCCTCACAGCAGCATCAGGCCGGATGTTTATTTAGGGAAGGGCAGAGGAAGAATGGCTTTACAAATAAAATTTGATTTGAATATCACAGGCATAAGTACCATACTCTTTTGTCTGTAACATATTTCAGGAAACAGAATATAATGTACATATTAAACATTCAACACTTTGGTTTTAATAGTGTTACAGTTTTGAAACACAATAGTTAACTTAGTCTCTAAGAGACTGAACTTATTTTTATTGGAAGTTTTGTCCGCATTGTACAGAATACACTTTCTAAATTTACAAGTTTGTGGTATTATCTGAAGTCATAATGCAATCAATTATGATTAATTAATGTTAGTAAATAATAGCAATTACTTTTTTCTCAGATTCGCAATTAATTTGTTGATTACCCCTAGGCCCCAGCCCTTATAAAAATACTTCAGTCAAAGCTGAACCTGCTTTGATTTGAACAGAGAGTAGAATGCAAAATTTATTTTGTAAGTTTCTACATGTTTGAAGATTATTCTCACACTAAAAAAAAACCACACCAAAAGTACTTTTCTATTTAATTAATGCATGTTTGAGAAATCTGCAAGCTCTTCTGTCCAGAGTTCTCTTCAAGTGCCAGGTTGTTCTTAGCCAAGAATTTTGTTCTCATTTACATCCACATTCTAATATAGACATGAAGTGTTTTTGCAGCAGCAGCAGCACACATATTCTTCTCATGCTCTGGGTTCTCCCTCACCTTCGAACTAAGAATATGTGCTACTTTGTTAACATCATGCCCTTTACACTGTATTTGCAGCTTCAAATTAGATTCATGCTGTTTCGTGCATGAACCTTACAGAGGTGAGACTAGACGAGAAGCAAAAGGAGAAGGAAATTCACAGTGTCAAAAATGTGAAACTGAATAAAAGTATTTCGTGAACCAGAATCGATATAGGTGGTCTTGTCTGCAAATGTTCCATTTCTGAGCGAACTAAAGCCACCACATTTTTTTGTATGTTAAGAAATACAATCACGACCCAAAAAAAAGCAAATTAACCCCCTTTTAAAAAAAAAAAACTAAAGCAGATAATGTAGAAAAAAATCCATTTTTAAGGCAATTTTTTTACACATTATTACAAACAGTCCCTGCTTTCTAAATTAAGCCAAATATTTTTCTTTCCAAAAACAAAGTGAACAAATTTAATAAAAAACTTCAGTTCTTCATGGATGATTGAAACCAATTAAATTAGGTTAATAACATAGACAAAAATACTCTTGAGTTTTGAAAAAAGGCTGAGGTGGAAAATGTGACTCCTCAAACATAAAACTTCATTCTGGGGACTGAACTTCAATTAAAAGAACAATTCCATATTTTATCTGTTTTTAAGCCCAGTGGGAAAATTCAAGAAAAATCTTTTTTCCCCCTGAAATCTTTTTTCAATTAATCATATTTTGAAGCATTGTGAATAAATCTTTAGAAAGCAGGTTAAGTAGAAAGTTTCTCCCATCAGTGAGCTGTAGCAGCAGGGGGTGCTGTATGGCTTTAACAGGTTAAAATCCAGAACGGATCTGCACCTCCTTTTTGTGCGCTGCAAATTGTAGAAACAACTTCTCCTTACCTAACACCACGCCTCTCATGGATTAGACTAAACCCTGCCGTGTGTGCTACATGGCAGTCTTAGGCCTAAAGTGAAAGAATGTATGTGTGTGTGCCACCGCTGTCTGACAGTCAATTGCACAGCCACCCAAACACAGACTGGATTTCTCACTTCAAAGCCCTGCATGTCACTTTGAAGGGCTGATAAATGTATTTCTGTGTCCACATTCTGACCTCCATCCAAACCACCCCCTTCTCAAAAAAAAGAAGGAGAAGAAAAGAACCAGGCCATTTTCCGTAAGCTTATTAGTGTCCCGATGGACAATCCTGCGCTTCAAAGAAGTCACAAGTTGAATTTCTAATGAGCAACTAAATAAAAGCTTCCTATTAAACGGCCGGGTAGGAGAAGCCATGTGTTTCTAATGAGACGCCGGACTTTCCACAACCGTTCTAAAGCTGTTCATAAACATCTCCCTTTACTGGAACTCAAAGCAACATACAGACTGGGCTGTTGGTTCCAGCTCACATGGCATTTAATACGCTTTAGATGTCTCTTGGTATTGTTTATCGCTCACATAGATGGGAGTGTTTTTGCTAACATGCTGTGCTGTAACTGATGACTAATGATTTGTGGGAAAGGATCTAACTTGGCTCAAAAAAGTCTCACCACGTATGAGGATGATGCAACCCTGACATTTTCCAGTTAGAACAGTTTATTTGCACATTTTAAAGCTCAAATCTTGGAAGCTCAAGTTAACTTGGTTTCTACCAGTAAAACAGACTTCATTTCCATCTAACATCTGTAAGGAATTAATTGTTTAGAGGCAAAATTATGCTGTTTTTTTTTTTTTAAAAAATGCACATTAACAAGCTATTTATAAAAAGAGAACAGCTTAAACCGCTTATTGTTCCTGTCTAATAGCCTGAAAGCTGGCCAAACAAACACTGAAGGTCCCTGTGGCATTTTTTGGAAAAATACTGAAGAGACAGTCTAAGTTTAAACCACTTCCTCTCTACTTGTGTCGGCGGAACGAGACAGAGGATAAAAAAGTCCCTTCTGTCTAGATGCCAAATTTCCCATAGATATTTATCTCAAAATATAACCTTGGCAGAATAATGGATCCTCATTTTGTTTAAGAAAGAGGGAATATTTAGAAACCGTTGGTTTTAATGTACAAATGAATTTTTTAAACCATCTTGTACAGACTGTGACATGGGAGACATAGAAGGGAAGCTAATAAAACTTCTTTCTGGAAGTTTTCGTTGGAAGCCAGTTGAATCTATTTGCGCCAAATTATTGCTTCTCTATAACAAAATGTCATTTCTCACTTTTTCATTTAATAATGGCCTTTCATGCAAAATCAACCTTTTAAAGATTTCTATCAAATTTAAATGTTATTTCTACATCAAAAACACACTGGAAGTAGTTTTCCATTTCAATCTTACATTTTTGAGAAATTTGCAAGCTTGTTTGTCCAGTATTTTGATAAGTTTAAAATGCCAGGTTGTTCTTGGCCAATGTAAATTTAATGTAAATTGACCTTAATAAGAATATAAAAGAATATGTGCTATACTTGTAAACTTGGTGCTATTCTGTGTCTTAGTCCAGTGTTTCCTCATGGGAATCCTCTGCCTGCTCAGTATGTGGGGTCCTTGCTGTCGGGGTCTGACTGGCTTAGGTGGTGCAGGCCCCTCACTGCAGCCATGTGGCTTTAGTGGGTGCTTGCACCTGAGTCTAGGTGGCACCCTGTGGTTTTGACTTCTCCAGTGATGGGCAAGCGACTCCTGGTGTGGATAGATTTTTGTTTGATTTATTGTTATTTTTTTTAATTTACTGTAATAAAAAGTAGCTCCGGTTCAGGGGAATGTTCAAGGGATATGTGAATGTTGATGCGTGTGTGTAAGGTGTTGTGCAAGTGTGTCTGTACCGTATGTGAGAGAGAATTTTTTATTGTACTTGTATGTTTGCTATTAATTTTTCTATTGTCTAACTATCTGGATTTTTATTTGCAATTTGTGCAACTTCATATTTGAAAAGTGCTTTACAAGTAAAGTTTGAAGCATTTTACACTGAATGGAATTTACGCTGTGTCGTGTACGTGCCTATGGGGTGGGACTGGGCGTGAGCGAGAAGAGGGGTAAATTCACAATGTAAAAAATGGAGGTGAAACTGAATTAATTTATTTAAGATGATTTTTCAGTGAATTTTGCTTTTCTACGCTAACAAAAAGTGTCATGTTTATCTATGCTACAAGATAAGAATTATTATCCACAAAAGCATAACGCCCCATTGTGTTATGCTCGTTAAGCAACAAAAAAAAGTGCCACATCCAGTTTTATTGAAAGCATTTATCAGGGCCGACTTCCTGTCTTGAGGACAAACTGGGGTTGTTGGAATGTGGAGAGATGCCCGGTTTAATTCTCCCAAGTGTAAACGTTCCAACAAAGAGAAAATATCAAGAACATGACTAATGTTAAAACTAGAAACTGTGGAAGTCATGTTAGATGTAGAGCAGAAATTCAAGAGAAGTTAAAGAAAACACCAAAAAATAGAAAAAGAAAGTTATTAAAAAAAAAATCATTTGGAATATTTTCCCAATCTTTTTTAGTCACCCAACCAAAGTGAAGTGTGATGTAATGGAAAATTAGGAAAACAAAAGTACTTTGTAGAACGGATGCTAGATATACATTTTTATGAGCATTGTTTGCAGCAATTCCATTAAGTCCCCCTAAAATACATCATTGATTTTTTTTTTCCTGTCCTCAAACACAGGTGAATGTGCTTCTCTAACACCCCGTCTCAGGGAATCGGACACATAAGCCAAGTAGTATCAGATGACTTGCACAATAATAACACAACAATCATTCTTTTCTCTAGAATTATGGCAAGTTAGAGTGTGAATTAGTCAGAAAATCAAACAAGTTTTACGCCTACTACAACCAGAACTGAGAACTTTGAAAGGAAAATAAGTAAGTATTTAAGCACTTTTAGGAAAGTGTGAAGTAAACAAAGTTAGAACGTAATATGTAAAAAAAAAAAAAAAATCTCTTTTTCTGTAAACATTTGATATTATCTTTATCTATAAGGCTGCACGGTGGCGCAGTGGGTAGCACAGTGGCCTCACAGCAAGTAGGTCAAGGGTTCAAGTCCTGAGTGGGGACGAGGCTTGGAACACTGTCCTTTCTGTGTGGAGTTTGCATGTTCTCACCGTGTCTGCGTGTTATTCCTCCGGGTGCTCCGGTTTCCTCCCACCCTCCAAAGACATGCATGCTAGGTTGATTGGCTGGTGCCAAATTGCCCCTAGGAATGAGTGTGTGTGCGTATGGCTGTATGTGTGTGGCCCCGCGACAGACTGTCGAACTGTTCGGGGTGTACCTTGCCCCTCGCCTTGAATCAGCCGGGATGGGCTCCGCCAACCCCATAAGGGATAGACGGACAAGAAGGTGACTGACTGACTGACTGTGTTTATATATATATTTATCTTAACTTATTAATACTTTTTCTTATCTAAATACAATTCATTCAACTTTTGACGTAAAATTATTGGATAAAACAATGATGCTTCACAGATGAAAAAGTACAGTAAATACAGTAGTCTCTTCCCAGATCCCTAAAACGATGCTGTTATGCCCTTCTTTTTTCTTCACCTGAAGAAATGTGGTTACTTCCTGAAATGTTAATTTTCAGATTAAATTCTACTTTCGGGTCTTGCTTACCAGTAAGTGATGCAATGTGTTTGTTGAAACACTCACCTCACTAGGTCAGTCATGCAGGAGCCGACCACCACCACATCAAACACACCCTCGCTCATGATCTGATGATTAGGAGACACATTCTGGTTATTCTCCTTCTAAATTTCCAGAGCTTTATTTCATCTGCTTGTTTACCATCTAGGTTTCTGTACAGTGACATATTTTTAGAAACAGGGGAATATAAAGCACAGCAGGGACATTTCAGGGGGAATATGTAAACTAGTTCCTCCCAACAAAAACCTCCATGAGCTTGACTGAAGCAAGAAAAAAAAAGGTAAAAATAGGGCAAATCACAAGCTGAGCTGGACAAATTCCAATCTTAACCATAGGTAGGTGGGGGGCATTTCAATGCAACACTATGTGAATGCCTCACAACCCATCAGTCTTTAATTAATTCAATCCCCTGGTTGTATCGAGCTAATACCAGCGTGTTAATCTCCTCAAATCTCTTCACAGGCAGTGGGAAAGACTTGGAAAGCTTGGCCGCTGGCTGTGGCACGGCTCAACTCTTTCCCCCACATCATACAGAACATTGTTTTGCCATCCAAAGGGGATAAAATTAACTCACAATCCTACACACTTCATCTAAATAAAAATACAAGACCCATTAAATGACCTTTCTAGTTATCGGTTCAAATTGAACTGAAGGTGACTTGTTTAAAGTGTGCACGCGGCTTATTGTTTAAAATGTCCTAAATGAGGATGACCATGTATATTTCTGAACTCTGACTTTAAAAGAATGCTTTATTTAAATAGAATAATCTAAATGCAAATGAAAGTGGCTCGTGGAGTTGAACAGAATCCTGAACCCTTTTCAAGAATTTTAAGTGGTTTAATCCACAACAAATTAAAGAGTTAGACCAAAACTGTGTGATGATTGTCATTAGATTCATAGAGACTTTTAAGACATACAAAATCCTTGCGATCTGTTTGATTTAACCACAAAACACACCTAATGTAACTCAAATAAACTTAATTACTGATGTTTAGATGATTTGTAGATAAAAAGCACAGAAGGTTACCAAAAGTGATCCAAGGTGTAATTATGAGGAAGTCCTTCATCTTCTGAACCGCTTATCACGGGTTGCGGGTGGTGCCTGACATAATTCGGCTTGATTTCAGGCAAGAGGCAGGTTACACCCCAAAAAGAGTGCTAGTCTGTTGCGGGGCCACACAAAGACAATCATCTACACTCATTATTAGGGTTAATTGCATAGCGGTCATTCAACCTAACATGCATGTTTTTGGAGTTTGGGAGGAAACTGGAGTACGTACCTGGAGAAAACCCAGCAATGCACAGGGAGAAAATCCAAACTCCACACAGGCCAGTGTTTCAAGCGCTGCGCCCACATGGGGGATCGAATCCTGACCTTGTTGCTATGAGGCCACCGTGCTATAGTAATCCTGTAGCACGGTAGCCTCACAGCAAGAAGGTTGGGGTTCAAGTCCTGGAGTGGGGGCGAGGCCTTGAGACACTGGCATTTCTATGTGGAGTTTGCATGTTCTCCCCTTGTATGCGTGGGTTTCCTCCGGGTACCCCCACCCTCCAAAGACATGAATATTAGGTGTATTGGCTGCTACAAAATTGCCCCTAGTGTGTATGTTACTCTGAGTGTGTGGCCCTCCAACAGACTGGCAACCTGT
Organism: Neostethus bicornis; assembly: GCA_902685375.1. Taxonomy (NCBI): domain Eukaryota; kingdom Metazoa; phylum Chordata; class Actinopteri; order Atheriniformes; family Phallostethidae; genus Neostethus; species Neostethus bicornis. The sequence goes on from LR738552.1 coordinate 5,846,030, forward strand.
TCGGGGTGTATCCTGCCTCTGGCCTGAAATCAGTCATTTGAATTTGATCAATTCTGATTGAATGAATGTTTGATTGGATTCATTCAATCCAATTCCAAATGACCAAACTAAGGATAAGCAGGTCAGAAGACAAATTTATACATTCATGGTCATGTTAACAGCTTGGTTGCTTGAGATTGGTTTCACAGTATTCTTTACGCAAGTATTTATTCATCTTATGTACACATCAGTGGCGGCTGGTGGTAAAAAAAACTGGGGGGGGGGCGCACATTTTTCAAACACACACAAGAATTTTTTTTTAGATATATTATATAAAAGCATATATAAATATATATATATATATATATAAAATAAATATAAAATTATTCGTAACAATATGTGTCTGTTTTTGGTGACTTCTTCGTTATGTTTCCTTATGCCAGTTCGGTAGCCTTCATTTAATTGTGCCAGGATGTTACTACTGCCAAAAACACCTAGCTTATAGCTACTATCAAGATGGGTGCGGCATGTTTCATGACGTTTGCACTTTTTAGACAAATGCTTCAAGTCACTCACCCCTGTTGATATCCACACCTTTTCAGTTGCTGCTGAACTAAACAATAAGCAGGGGAAACAAAAGTGTTTCTCATCCAGTTAGCCACCGCCACTTTTGATAGACAGCAGGCGAAAATCCTCTCACATAAAAGCGGCCGCGATCTCAACTGTTTTGTTGCACAGTCAAATCTGGGGTGTCCGGTCCAAGCTGCTCACTCTCCTTTTTTTTCTTCAGAATGCTTAGAAAATGGATTCTGTAGAAGGGATGACACTGAATTCTCTTTAAAAAAGCCACTAGCGTTGTTAGCAACTGAACTAGCTTCCGACAATGAAGACTCTCAGGAATCCACAGTGAAAAGAAAGGGCGTGGCGTGAGATTTATAGGTCAGCTTATAGCTAATTGATTGGTTCATGTAACAGACTGACAGAGAAGATAACCTATCACACACCCGATGGGCGGAAATATCTGCGCCCGCGGCCGTGGTTATGGTTTGCAATACACATGAATGGAAAAAAAATTAGAGCTGACGTCACGTTTTTTTTCCATAAAAACCGGAAGCCACATACACACTAATACGTTTTCCTGGTAGGGCGTAAGTACCCCGCGCCCTCGTTCCGGTTTGCACAGGAAGTAAGAAAATAAAATAAAACGTGTAAAACATTATTAAAATGCATGTAATCTTCACACTCGACAGTTTTGCATACTTATAAACACATACATGTTTATATATATATATATATACATATATATTTTTTGGTGATCAGGTCGGGGGGGCGGCGCCCCTGCGCCACACGTCACCAGCCGCCACTGGTACACATAAACACATGCAATGCCAATGCAAAGAGTCTAATATGAAATATAATCACTGGAGCAGATTGTGATACCAATCTGAAAAGTTAATCCTTTTCACAATAAACCTTTGTTAATGCATTAATAACTGTAGGTTCCACAAATGCAACCAAGTAGATTTCCTTGTGGAAAAAAACCGCTAAATATTGTTTTAAAGCAATAATTTTTCTAAAATATAACATAAATTTACCTTAAAGATTGTTTTTCTGCAGTAAGAGTGGAAAAAAAAGCAAAGTGCAAAGTGCATGGAGAAGACTGCAGAGCATGTTATATTGCCTGATTTGAAAATCAATTTAAATCTACTCTGATTTATCATGATTAAAATAAAAATAACTTTTATAGAAACATTTGAGATTCTTTAACATCTCATTATCTTTTCCAGGAATTTGATGAGATGTTATCGATTGTTATCTTGAATTCAAACTGTTTTTAAACCAGGCGTTAAAAGAGGGAGCTATCGTCAGGACCCAATCAAGACAAACCGGAATTAACAGGAAGCAAATAAAAAACACAAGAGTTTTATTCAAATTTTAACTTTTTAAAGAGTTTTAAAACTCTATAACCTAAGCCGCATTGTCTATTAAAACCTACTTTTGTGGGTAAGTTGCATTTTGGAGTTTGATAATTTCTCATTTTTGTTCAAACACGTCGTCATGTGAAGCTAAGCTAATAATAACGAGAAAAATAACTAAATTTTACATCAAATTGATTTTTATTTTTTTTAAATGAAAAATAAAGCATCTTTTCGAACTTAATCAGTTCTGAAAACTGTGTCTTTGCTCTATTTTGGGATGTTATGGAGATGATGCAGCCATGTATTTATGAATAGTTTTTTAAAAAGAACTATTTTACTATCTAATAAAGAGCTTTTTTTCTGGGTTGCTTTGTTTCTCTAATAATTTTTTAAGCATGTCAAGCAAAAATAGTGAAAGTTCATCATGTAAAAAATGTGATCTAACATCAGAAAATGCATTGTAATAATTCTAAATATCGATGAATATGTGGTCATTTTGATCACTTTCACTAACTCATACAGTATACTTTGTATTTTAAAAAGAAGCACATTTTCTCTTTAATCACTAGATTTAAAATTAAGTAAATACAAAAGTTAAAATGATTTATAATCCTGCTTATTTTAAAGTGTTTAAAGTTTTTTTTAATCTAGAATATGTTGATTGTTTTTCTATATAAATCAAAAGTACTTTTTTGAGTCACATGTAGTAAATGTGTGTGTTAAAGCAGCAGCACAATAATTATGAAAAAAAAAATAGTATGTAAATATTCGTCATGAATATAATTATTAATATTACTAAATAGTAATAAATAGCAACATATTTATTTACTATTTAATATAGTAAATAAATATTACTATGAAATGGGAGATCTAATTTAAAATCTATTAACAAGTAGTTATCAAGTTTTTTGTTACAGGTTATATAGGATTTTGCAAGGTGCTCCACTTGACATATTATCTATAAGGCGGCACGGTGGCGCAATGGGTAGCAATAATAAAGAAACAATATCGTAAAGTTACATTTTAAAAGTTATGTTAAACTCCCAAAATGAATGAGTTTAAGTATCATGGGAGTCTTCTGTGCTCACTCTAGCGTAGAAAAATCTTTAGCCACTGTGGCTAATCCAGTTCAATTTTTACTGGCCACATTGAATTTTCTTTAGCCACATATTAGGGCTGGGCGAAATTGAAAAAACTATGTATCTCGATATAGGATATATATATCTCGATATGTTTTTTGATTAATTTTTTAAGCATGTCAAGCAATAATAGTGAAAGTTCATCATGTAAAAAATGTGATCTAACATCAGAAAATGCATTGTAATAATTCTAAATATCAATGAATATTGTGGTCATTTTGATCACTTTCACTGACTCATATATTTTAAAAAGAAGCACATTTTCTCTTTAATCACTGGTTTTAAAATTAAGTAAATACAAAAGTTAAAATGATTTATAATCCTGCTTATTTTAAAGTGGTTAAAGTTATATTGATCTAGAATATGTTGATTAATTTTTCTACTTGAATAAAAAATACTTTATTTATTCACCTGTAGTAAATGTGTGTGGTATAGCAGCAGCACGATAATTATGAAAAAAAATAAATAGTGAGTAAATATTAAAAAATAAGGAATAATAAATGGATTAATGTGAAAGTAAGGAATGAAACAAGTGATCTCATTTAAAATCTATTAACAAGTACTTAACACGTTTTTTTTTTTGTGTATAAGTGTACAAAGGATTTTGCAAGGTGCTCCAAGATCAATAATAAAGTAACAATATTGTAAAGTTACATTTTAAAAGTTATATTAAACTCCTAAGTGGATGAATTTAAGTATCATGATGGTCTTCTGTGCTCACTCTAGTGCCGAAAAATCCTTAGCCACTGTGGCTAATCCAGTTCAATTTTTATTAGCCACATTGAATTTCTTCAGATTCAGATGCATCATTAACTTGTATAACGTTTGGGTCAATCAATATCTTCTTACTTTCTGTTCAAAGATCAAACAAAAGAACAACTTTTCAGTGTTATGGAGTGTTATTTGTAGTCTTGTTGATAACATCCCTGAACATGACTAATCGGTTTATCCAACGGGAATGAACTTCTATTGAAGCGTGCTCAGAGGTTTATACATTTGAATTTACACTCATCTAATTTTTTCCTGCATGCTAGGTTGATTGGCTGGTGCCAAATTGCCCCTAGGAATGAGTGTGTGTGTGGATGGTCGTATGTGTGTGGCCCCGCGACAGACTGGCGACCTGTTCAGTGTGTACTGTGCCCTTCGCCTTAAATTGGCCGGGATGGGCTCCGGCACCCCCCGCGACCGCGAAAGGGATAGACGGATAAGAAGATGCCTGACTGACTGACTGACTGACATTGAATTTCTTGCTCTGTGTTTTAAAAGCATGCGCCACTCTCGTTTGACTTTGCACCGTGAGTGTTGCTGGTGGTGTTGTTGTCTTGCTCGCGGCATTTCCACTACGCAATTTGTTACGCTACTCGTAATAAAGTTTGTGTCGCAAATGCTAATGAGTGTGTACAACTTCGTCGTGCGTGAATCTTTCGCCGGTATTTCTTTTCGACATTCACGGCAGAAAACATTGTTTTGTTATTTATCCGATGGTTTGAACCCAAAATATCTCTAGATTACTGAATCAGTAGTCCAATTTTTGCTTACCCTCCTCTGTGCCGCCGTTGCTAGCAACGCTGCCCGTGGTCGCCGCAATGCTGTGTCGTCAAGAAGGAAGAGGGGCGAGGAGAGAAAGTAGAGAAAAGGAAGCGCGCAGCAGAGAGCAGGCGGCAGGCGCAATTGAGAAGCGGAGAAGCAAACGGGCGAATGCCAATGTAAATACACAGCGTTATTGATATAACGCCAGACCTATAGTCCGACTTTTTCGGACTATAAGTCGCACCAGCCACAAAAATGCACAAAATGAAGAAAAAAAAACATATTAGTCGCACTGGAGTATATGTTGCATTTTTGGGAAATCTATTTTTATAAAATTCAACACCAAAAACAGACATGTTTCTTTGAAAGGCACTTTAAACAGTAAGTAAAATGGAGAGCAACAGGCGATACGGTATTCTACCGTTACATGACTCATAAACAGACTGAGAACGTGCATAGTATATTTACTTAACATATTGACTACTACTACTACAAAAAACGTGCTTTTACCACACCATCAGTTTCACTCCAAATCCATCGAAATCTTCATCCTCGGTGTCTCTTCTAAACAACTACCTCAACTCCTCAGTTGCAGTTCCAATTATATCAACTTTTCTGAATCCCAAAAAGATGGTCTCAGTTGTCACTAAAGTCCATGCTTTGTCGATCCAGCTAATGACTTCCAGGAAAGTTGTACGGCGCATTTTCCCGAATACCGTGAAGCTGCCCTCTCCATCCTCCATCCACTGCTTTCGCAGGTTACGCTAAACTGCCTTAAAGCTCCTATTCACGGAAATAGCAAGTGGCTGGACTAAGCCAAAAGTTATTTTGGTTAAGCATCCAGGAATGATGGCAGATATGAAGTTGAAAACTTTGAATTTAGTTTTGAACTGCGGCGTGATGTGCGCTCTCTGCGCATAATAGCCATCATAAACGGAGCATTGTGTCCTCTTAAGAAACCATCCTGACGCTTACCATCTTGTAAGCTATAAGTTCAGCATGTCCCGATCCGTCCACAACAACTCTCCCTGTTGCACGTTATTAAAAACACCCATGTATGATGAACTCGTTTCTCTAACTGTAGCTACTTAGTTTTTAGTCCACGATTAGCTTTTTTGTCTTATTCATTCCCGTTAGAGTAACCTCCGCTTTTTACGAGTCCCTTTCTCACTAACTAAAAACTTTTTCTGCTGCTCAGTTAGCATTTTTAGCTGCATATTTGATTATTTTCAGCTTGTAATAAGCAGAAAACGATTTTCTTTTCGGTTCCATGTTTTTTCTTCCTCTTTAGTTTTTACGTCGCCGGCAAAGTCGTTGGGAGCCTGCCTGTTGGTCTCCTCCCAGAAGGACATGCCCGAAACACATCCTACTGGGAAATACCTAACTAGCGAGGCGCTCGGGAGGCATCCTGACCAAATGCCTGAACCATCCCATCCGGCTTCTCTCAACCTTGAGGAGGAGCAGCTCGACAAGAAGCTCCTCCCGGATGGCAGAACTTCTCACCCAATCTCTGAGTGAGAAGCCAGCCACTCAGGGGCATGAGGAAGCTCATTTCGGCCACTTGTATCCGCGATCTCGTTCATTCAGTCACCACCCACAGCTGGTGAGCGTAGGAACATAGATCAACTTGTAAATATAGAGCTTTGCTTTTTGGCTCAGCTCTTTCTTTACAACAACGGATCGATGCAGTGTCTTAGTTGTTGCTGATGCACCAATCCGTCTGTTGATCTCCCGCTCCCTCCTTCCCCCACTCGTGAACAAGACCGCAAAATAATTAAACTCCTTCACTTGAGAGTGGACCCTTCCATGACCTGCAGGGGGCATTCCACCCTTTTCCGGGCGAGGCCCATGGTCTCGGATTTGGATCTTGGTTTTGTTTCAAGTTAATAAAAAAAACCTAAAAGATCAAATTCAGTTTAGTGAGCTTGCTTTTTTAAATTTTATTTTAATGCCATTAAATTTAATTTGTAAGTCAATCGATTTTTTTGAAGCTGGGATGAATTTATTATGTTTATCTTTTTAAATTTTTGTTTTATTTCAGAAGCATAATTGAGACAATGAACAGCATTTCCCCAGAGGTCGTGTTGCAGCGAATCTCACCACAGCTGCGACCTTTGTTGTGCAGCGTGGTAAGAAACGGTCACGTGGGCCTGGACTCCACAAACTGTCTTCGGGTGACAGACCTGAAAACTGGGTGAGTCGACAGGTTTATGAACCTAATAAAAGATTCCCTAAACCGTTTCATAATCACATAATTCACTCATAAAGCGCAAATTTCTGAGATCTGTATCACATACTGTATTTGCGTAGTATTAATAAATAAAAATAGCCCGTGCCGCCAGTCTGTTGCAGATTTTACAGCATTGAAAGTTTTATTTCCGTTCCGTCATCTTCCGCTTGTTCCGGGGTCGGGTCGCGGGGGCAACAGCCTCAAACAGGTAGCCCAGGCCTCTCTCTCCCCGGCTGGGGTGCCCGAACCACCCCATCTCCCGGGGAGATGCACCCGGAAGGATCCCAAGTTGTTCCCCGGCCAGCTGTGAGACATAGTCTCTCCAGCGGGTCTGGGGTCTGCCCCCTGGTCTCCTCCCGGAGGGACGTGCCCAAAACACCTTGCCCGCAAGGCGCTTGGGGGGTATCCTGACCAGATGCCCGAACCACCCCATCTGGCTCCTCTCTACCTGGAGGAGGAGCGACTCGACACCGAGCTCCTCCCGGATGGCAGAGCTCATGACCCGATCTCTGAGTGAGAGCTCAGCCACCCTGCGGAGAAAGCTCATTTCGGCCGCTTGTATCCGCGATCTCATTCTTTCGGTCACCACCCACAACAGGTGACCATAGGTGAGGGTTGGAACGTAGATCGACTTGTAAATCGGTTCATTTATTTATGAACAAATATAAAAATAAATCTAACAATGACGTATATTCATAATCAAAATCTTTACTAATATCTCAAAACTATTTAGATTAGGTATAATAAAATGGGAATGAAAATGATAAGCAAAATTTTGGAGTTTTTCCAAATCTTTGTTTTGGTGCCTGTTTTCAGCGTAGCCCGAACAAAGGAAAGAATGGTGAGCTCTGACATGTCACTCCATTCATACTCAACTTTGATAGTGGTATCTTATTCGCTATTTAGAAATCATTATGTAACTGATTGAAAGTGTTAATTCAAATTAAAAACTGGCTGTTTTCGTCAGATTATTTTTTGGAAACAAATTAACAATACAGACTAGTTTTAAATTTCATTGGATTTAAATTTTTTGTTTAATTTTTGGTGACTTTCTACTTTGTAATTTATTTATTAAAAATCAACTTTTGTATTCAGGTGCTCATCAACGACTCCGGCGCCTTGCTGTGATCGCTTCAAACTTCACATCCCATATGCTGGAGAAACCTTGAAATGTAAGCAAATAACTCGTAATTCATATCCTCCCAACCAGTTTGGTACAGTGGTCTCTCACTGATTTGTGCTTCATTTTTAGCAGCCCTGCTAAAAAAAAAAAAAAACACATTTTCACCACTACTTGAATCACTATTGATCCAACAAGATCAGTTCAAATTTTCCATCCTGCGCCTCTTTGAGCACTATCAGATTGAGATACTTCCTGGTATAATGCCACTTCCTGGAAAAAAAAAATACCTCGATTAGCTATGCCAATGTCTTGAAGTGATATTAGTCACTCTTCTAGCTAAAATCCAGCAAGTTTGTTCTCAAATATCCAAACATGTTTTGATTAGCTGGAATGTTAAAAAGTTAAACAGCAAAAACAAGTGAATTAGGTTTGATATGGAAACATGCAGGAATGATTCTGAAAGTTATCTTGCTAGTGCAATGCTGTTTTTTTTTCTATTCAATTTTCATTTTAGCCTCTGTTTTTATAAAAATTACAGCACAATAGGCAATAATCTCATCTTTCTACGAAAGATAATTGTGATAAAAGAAACATTTTTACAGTTTATTGTACTTTTGAACATCTTTTAAAATGAGAAAAATCTCATAAATGTAAATTGTCTTGTAATTTGCACTATTTTGATATTAAAAGAAACCATTAAATAGGATAACTAAATATTATATTTTCATGACCATAAGGCGCATATAAAAGTCTTAGATTTTCTTCAAAATGAGCGGCGCACCCTATCATGCAGTGCACCCTCTGTGTGTTGTGAAGACCGGATGATTTTTTTCCATGCATCTGCATCGCTTCTGATTTTTGACTATACGTGCTCATCTCACCGCCGACGTGAAAAAACAAGTGAAGCAGATGAACACTACGCTTGCTGTGATTCTGGGAGGCCTGACAAAGGAACACCAACCACTGGACATTAGCGTGAACCGGCCGTTCAAAGTAAGGCTGTGAGCAGCGTGGGAGCAATGGATGACCGAAGGAGACCACAGCTTCACAAAGGGTGGAAGGCAGCGCCGGGCGAGTTACACCATAGCTTGCTTGGGCTAACGTGTTTGCTGGCACTGTTGTCCGAGCTTTCGCAAAACAGGCCTCATTTCCAAGGAGCCGCACAGTACAGGAAGTGACTCTGACAGCGAGCAAAGTGAACCTGCTTGGATGGATTTAGCGCACCTGTTAGATTCCGAAGAGGATGAGGACTTGGATGGATTTGATAAAGACTTTATGACAACTGTAACGAATATTTAAATAATAAAAAAAATCCTCTGTTTTGCTCTCGATCTATTTTTAAATATGGACACTTGCATGTGTGTGTTTTATGTTTTATATGATTTCGCGCCAAACATGTTTGTACATAATTTTGGGAGTGTTGGTGTCAGTGGGTGAGTGTTCATTGTGTAGTAGGCACATAGGAGTCGAGTGGCTCAAACATCGAGTTGAAATAGTTGAGTTGCTCTGTACTAGAATATTTTTCGGGACATCTGGGGCAGCATTTGGCACATAGATTTCTTTCTGAACCGTCCTAAATTTTTTGAGACGTCTAGTCACCTTATATCTTGCACTTATGCAGACTGTTCCATATTTTTTTTATTAAAGTTATAACTTTACTTCCAAGATGACATGTCTATCTTTTTTTGTAGTAGTTTGTAAAATAAATTACTTGCAAAAAATGTGACTTGTACTCAAGGCCAACTTGCATATGTTTTTTTTTTCTAAAAATCAAATTAATATCACTATTAATGTTTCTATTGGCTCGAGATGCAAACCTAGAAGAATCCAGAAACGATCGAGGTATATCTTAGCATGGTATTCAGAAAGAGTTGCTGGGCTGTCAGTGTTAGAAGGTCTTCCATACTGTCTTCAATCCAATTCAGAGTTGGATGATAGCTGAATCTTATCTTGGTTCTTATGAAAGCAGGTGACTTCGGGAGGTCAGAATCTATTGCTTGGCTATTTGTGTACTGGTATATTTGGTTTATGTTGGAAATGCTTGCCAGGGTAGTGGAGCAAGTTTTTATAACAAAAAATTAAAATATCTTCAATCCGAGTCAGCCTTCATTTGTGTGTTAAGTGTGGCACACGTGTGGGCGTGCTTTGAGAAAAATTCGTTGACCACAAGAGGGAAGTACGTTTTGCTTATTTTGCACAAAATCTTGTCCAGGCAATGATGGTTGTGATCTACAATAGGAAGTTGTGGCTTGAGTTCAAGAATAACTCAATTTTTTTTAACTAAACACATTTACACGTGCGCCCAAATCAGTATGAAAGCAAAGTGGTAAATTGCATCTTTTTTTTCCATTTATTCTAGATGTGCAAACTTAGTTGTGCAAAAAAGAGATAAAAGACTATTGTGGTATTTGTTTATTCATTATTGGTCTTACAATAGTGTTTTTAGATGTTTTGGATTACCAAACGATGCTTTAAAATTTTAACAACTTTTTGAAAGGTGAAACCAACTGTGACATTCATAGCACAACATTAGACATTCTGGTTGGTTGCATGTTTGCCAGATCTCTGCAAAAATAGGTTTTAATTCATGTCATGTTTATATTCATGAACTTTGATGTGATTCAGAAAATTTATTGCCTTTCCTGTTTGCACATGAAGTATTCTAATGGAAGACTGATGGCAGTTATTTCAGTCTGTCGGTGCCTTGCCTCCTTTCTTAAGAGAAACATTGAAATTTTAATCGGTTTAAATAAACGTAGCATTTTATTTTGTTGGGTCAGAAAAAGCTGAAATGCAGCTGAAACAAAATACAACACAACTCTAACCCTTTGAAATAACCACCAGACCAAAACAATGTAATGGTCCTGCCTTTCCCAAAAATGATAATAAATATCTATGTTGGATAACATTGTTTTTATAGAGGCCACACTTTGTTTGTCTTGTAGTTTAACTGACAGAGTCACATGTACTATAAATCAAAATTGAATAATTAATAGAGGTTTTCTGCGTTTGTGTTCTCTTTATTGGCGTGCCAACCGATCAATCTCCAAAGTTTACTCGCAAATTGGCGGCACGTCCCCATTTTTTATTTATGTTAAGTTGAGTGTCTTTACCTAATGATTTGTATCATTTGCCTCACGTCTGGCTTTGCTTGTTTAAACTTGGTTTCTTCAAATGACTCAAAACAAATCTTTCATATTTGATTCCTTTCCTTTGGATATTTTCTTGGATTATTGTCTTTCTGCCTCATTAAACTTTATGTAAGCATCTTTTGACTGCTACTCCAAATTTTTTTTTTCCAGACAAGCACTTCGTTTTATACTTTAAACAATATATTTTAAAATTTATAAAAAATCTATTAAAAGTTTGATTTTTTTTTTTTATTTTTATTTTTAAAAACTACTCGTCTAACAATTTGATAAGCTAGTGCTGTTTGTCAAAATAACCATTATATTAAAGATTAAAAGTCATTTTAAAAGATGGGTTTTGGGGGATTTTTTTAATGTTATACGCAGTGTTGAGGTAAGACAGAGTACATGTGTGTGAATGAAGGAGATCCAAATGGAAAAGTGAGGTTACAGAGAAAAGAGATAAAGAAGATGGAAGATTTTAAGTACTTAGGATCAACAGTCCAGAGCATTGGAGAGTGTGGAAAAGAGGTAAAGAAGCGTGTGCAGGCAGGCTGGAACGGGTGGAGAAAAGTATCAGGTGTGATGTGTGACAAAAGAGTTTCAGCTAAAATGAAAAGAAAAGTGTACAAAACCGTGGTGAGACCTGCCACGCTGTTGGTCTACAGACAGTGGCACTGAGAAAAAGACAGAAAACAGAGATGGAGGTAGCAGAGATGAAGATGCTGAGGATCTCTCTGGGAGTGACCAGGATGGACAGGATCAGAAATGAGTATATCAGGGGAACAGTACATGTTAGAGGTTTTGGGGATAAAGGCGGAGAGGCCAGACTGAGATGGTTTGGACATGTGCAGAGGAGAGAGAGAGAGTACATCGGAAGAAGGATGCTGGGTTTGGAACCACCAGGAAAGAAGCCTAGAGGAAGGCCAAGGAGGAGGTTTATGGACACAGTGAAGGAAGACATGTAGTTGGCGTGACCAAAAAGGATTCAGCAGATAGGGTTAGATGGAAGAAACCGACTTGCTGTGGCGATCCTTGATGAAAAAAGGCCAAAAGGAGGAGAAGATAAAGAATCCGTTAAAAGTTTGATTTTTTTTTATTTTTATCTTTAAAAACTACTCATCTAACAATTTGTCAAACAAGTGCTGTTTCTCAAAACGACTATTAGATTAAAGATTAAAAGCCATTTTAAAAAGATGGGTTTTGAGGGATTTTTTTAATATTATGTGCAGTGTTGAGGTACAGTGTTCCACAGGGTGGAGGTAGCAAAAATTTGTTTTGTTTAATAGGAAGGTGACATTTCACACACACTCAACATTTCTCACATGACTTATTTAAATATTTTAAACTTTACTGCCTATAAAAAATAGCTATTATTAGCATGTTACAATGCTTTGAATTATTACCAAACCTAAATGTGTTGCACTTCATGAAGATTTGTGAAAATGTAAACTGGATTATTTTTTATGTTTTGGATAGGCAGGAAAATTTGCGTAAGGCATCATGCCCCATAATGTGACTCCTAAATGAAAATAGGACTTGGGTAACGGAATTTTCTCCTTTTTTTTTTTTTTTTTGTCTTTTGTGTAAAAGCAATTTTTACACAGTTGAATTTGTTGGAAGTATATTTTTCTATTTGAACTTGTACACAGAAGAAGGTTTTTAATTCACAAGGACAAGATGTCAACACCCTGACGAAGGCGAAATCCAAATGTGGTCCAATCTGTTATTAGTTTCTATTTTTGCACTTCAGCCTGAGCAAACAGATTTTTTTAATCAAGAATGTGGCGGTTCAGCTTTGTCTGTGAACATGCCTGCTGATAGCCTACACACGGAACAAAGCTACACTGATACAGTATACCTTCACACACAACTCCGAGACAGTATTTCCCTTTGTTACGCATCTAAGACCTTTTTTGGCTTCAGGAAGACATCAGACTTCTAAAAGGACTCCAAGAAAGCGTGCTATAAAGCACCTAAACCTTTTTTTTTTTTTTAAGCAAGTGCTGTGTCAGGAAATGTGAACAAAGCGGCCTGTAAAAGCTTTGGTTATAACCTGTAAAGTTTGCACTTCCAAGACCTCAATTTCCCTCTGGAGCTGTGCCAGGAGTTTTCTGAGAGGCTAACAACACATCCTCTTGTTTCCTAGTTTGACTCTTCTCCATTGGAAAAACACTTCCATATGTGTATGTTTGTCTGGTTGTATCTGGAGCTAAAAAAAAAAGCAGAAGAGAACAGTGTTGCAGCACACAAATAGAATTGTGCAACATAGTGTAGGAACACCATGAGCCAGGCCAAGCTGCACATCCTTGTCTGAGCTTGAAAACTCTGGGGTTTTTTTTGGTCTTAAATATTAATTTTCAGCAATTAGTTTATGTCAAGAAAAATAATACATGAGATTTAAAATGTGTTTGAGTTGCATTTACAAATATAATGAACTAAAATGAGAATAAAAAAGTAAAATGAGTGTGTACATTTCTAAGATAAAGCCAGAATGAAGCTTTAGGTTTTTGAAAATTTCTGAGCGTTTTTCTCTGCAACGATTTAAAGAGAAGTTGTTCAAGAATTTTGGATTGTTTCGTACAAGGCCCATCATTTTATGTTTTCAAACCCACTGAATCAAACCAAATGAATCCCTTCCAAAATAAAATGAAAGAAAACGGAATTGTAAAGTACAAAATTTAAACACAAGTCATTCAAAATACAAATAATCTGGGGAAAATATATGGCACCTAAAAAACCCCAAAGTGTACCGTATCTCTCCCAATTGCTTGCAAACTAGTTGGATTCAACAAATGAGAAAGATGTTACAAAGATGTGGGGTGAGCTTCTCCTACTTTGATACACAGTTCTCCTGCTGCCTTTCCAATCCAACCTCAGATAAAATTTTGAATCTATGCAAAGGCGACAATTGTAGTTCCATCACTTCTAATACAAAAAAGAAAAATTTTCTTCAATTGCAAGACTTTTTTTCGATTTTCAGGATTTTATAGCGCCAATTAAATGATTTAATAGACGTTTTATTCTTTTTTAAGTGGCTGGTAGCTCTCTTTGTTATTCATGCTGTCAGGCAAAAAAAGATTGTAAAAAAGTGGTTGTATAATAGTAAATGCTTTTATGTTCAATCCATTGTACATCGCATGCAAGAAAAAAAAATAATTTTTTTCATCTGAGTGTTTGTCTTCTTGATTTAATATTAGTGAGTGGGAATTTTATACTGGGTTATTTTCTAATGCCAATCCTGAATTTACTTTACATGTTCAAATTTATGTGTCTCCATCATTTTTCTGCATTTCTGTCAATAATGTTTTGTTGAAGTTGTAGACATACTTTTTTTTCCCACCAGCTTTCTATAGACATGCTATTCTTGTCAACATTGTATGGCTTTTGTTTACCTGGAAGGAGCGGCACTAAACTCCCACCTTCAGTCACATCTGAGCCGGATTACCTAACCTTGTTAGCACATCATCAGTGGTTCACATGTTCTTTTTATTTATTTCCCGGACTGACTTATTACTCACTGTGTGTTTTGTAAAGTCATAGAAAGTACAACTGAATGTGTCATATGTTTAGCGAGGCTCTAATGGGGATTCAAATTAGGACAAAGCCTCAATTTCATCAACAATAACTCAAGAAATCCTGATAATTCCTGACCGTTTAAACTTTTTTTATGCAAAACCAGAGCAATAATCTTTACGTCTATGTTGTTAGAGGTGATGTTTGTTTTTACTTAAGATGCTTAACTTTAAAAAAAAAAAAAAACTTCAGAGTTTAAGTACACTATGTTTAATGCCAGCTGAGAGATTTGTCTGCTTCTGCGAGCCACTACACGTCAGATAGTTCTCAGCAAAAAATAAAGACAAAATTCTGGACGGATGCCAAAGGGGAAAAAAAGCTTGACACAACATGCATTTAAGTTTAAACTAGAAATTTTTGGAGGAATTGCCAAATATACTGTATGTTACAGAATATTGTTTTTTCTGATTTTTTTTTCCCAGGGGATATCATATTCAATGCAAATTTTCCAGAATTGCCTCCAGATTTTATTTTTGGAGAAGATGTGGAATTTCTTCCTGAACCATCAGCTCTCAATGTAAGTATCCTTGAACCACAATGCATTCTTGTTGTGGACACAATAATAATATTTCTATGTCTTCCTTCCGACTCCAACAAAATAGACAAAAACACGCTCTGAACTCTTAGAAAGACAAATTGGAGATGTCTGCAAAAGTTGGTGTTAATTTTGAACACAAACCTTGTTTTGACTTGTTTTTATCTCTGGTATGACTTTTTCTTTTTTAGGCTAAAATATTAATCCAGTCTAAACAAGAAAAACTGGTTTAAGAACATTTTGTAGAGACTATTGTTACATACTTAGGGTTTCTTTTTTTGAGTTTGAGGATCACAAAAATGGAGTGCACCAGTAAAATAATCTGTCAAAAAACTTTTTCTAGTTTTTAGTTGAAAAAATAGCAAAAAAAAGGCTCATAATTGCTTAGAGAAATCATGCATGCCGACTAAGACAACTCAAGCTGTTAGATCATTTATCGTGTTGCATGCATGGGCTTTAAAACGCATCTTCTTTTTCACATGCCAATGAGTACTGCAAATTGACACAATAAAAATCTTGTCAGAAATATTGTTGCATCGCATTTTCATCAGTAAAGAAAATGAATTTACTCTCTCTGTAATAGGGTTTAGTTTGTTTTAACATTTCGAAAGCACATCCCATCAGCGGTTTAGATCCCTGCTTAGTATTATAATGGCTTGGATCAGATCTTTTATCCTAGCACATGATAAATGACAAGAAGGACATGTGTTGTTTCGGGGGCTGATCAGACGCGAATCACTGAACCAGGAAGTAAAGTTTTAATAAAGAAGCTGGGAGTTAGCAGACATAAAAGATGCCAAAACTCTGCACAAGTCACCATACGAGCCTGAGAAAGGCCCTGGCAGTTTTGGAGGAGTTATCACAGCGGCAGCGATTGCATTTTTCACGGTGATGAACACCAGGTAGAGAGAGGATCAGAACACATTCATGTTTGCTCTGCAGAAATGTGCTCGCTTGTGTGTTTATTGGACTCAACAGCACCTTATCCGATTGTGTAGTCTTGGTCTTGGAAAGGTTCATTAGTGTTTTGCTTGTTGGTTTCTTGGAAATTGATTAGGTTTACCAGAAATTCTTTTAGGTTGGGTTTCATCCCATTCTTCCTGTATACCATGTGTATCTGCATTTATATGTATGTCAAGGAAAGGTCAAACATGAATAAAAGCAGTTTTCATCTCCTGTCAGCGGTTATGTTTTTCCCTACAACAACAGCACGCACACAAAACACAAACAGTTAAAGTGCTAAAATTCACAGTTAAGAGCTCATACAGTGAAGTGCTAGTATTTATAGAGGTTATATTTACCACAAGGTTTTTGCTATTGTTACAGATGAGTACAATTCTTGTAACTTTGAGATGAACAATTTAATCCTGATAAACATCTCAGTTCATTGAAAAGTGAGCTACACAGCTGCCCATATTTTCCAGGAAACATCAGATTGTCCAAACGCAGTTCTGCATTGTGGGATTGCACAGTTGTTACAGATGGTGCTTCTGATGACTGCTGCTGGTTTGTCTTTGAACAAATTTGCATTGGTTTTGGTATTATGCCTGGATTTGAAAATTAATTCAAGAGTAAAATCTATTTTAACCACCATTTTATTGGGATCAAAACTTTGAAAAGTCAAAGCAAGATTTGGTAGACCAAGAAAAAATGAGACTGTACTGATTACAAGATTGTGAAAAAATGCCTTTAAGTGCGGAAGCTGTGATAAACATAAAATAAAAAATAGAACGAAAAGTAAACCTCATTCTCTGGTTCATCACGACCACACATTACACATCCTGTCTTGTTAGAGAGAATATTTTATTTTCAAAGACAGAGATGTTAATGTGTCATCATTTTGCCTTCAAAAAAAGGCTTTAACAGTTTTATAAGTGTCATTTATCTGAAGATAGGTTCCTAATTTCGGTTTGGCGAAAAGTTTCCCTCTCCACAGCTTTTCAAAAATTTAAATTAGTTTAGTACGTTTTGTTTTTTCCACTGCAAGTGAAATAATTATAAAATACTTTGTGCTTCAACAAAATAAATTGGCTTTACTCGCCTCTAAAAATATATTTTTTTATTCTGTTTTCATATCAAATGATCATTTGATTCTCAAATTAATCATCTTACACTCTCCTTGGACTGAGAAAGAAACCCAACCATGGATGTACGTATATGTGAATATAGGGATGACAAAGTCAGCACTATAGTTATACAGTTGTATTGCCTTCCAATATACTTAACTCAAAAACTAAATTAAGATTTTAAATGTTCAAACTGGGGAAAAAAATATCCTGCTGAGTTTTCTTAACTCCATTAAAGTACTGATTTTTATGCATAAAAACATGGAGAGATTGTGGCATAGTTTTCTTCTGTGCCGAGGCCACAAGAGCAGCATATTTTATCAAATTTAGGTCATTTTCAAACATAATTCGCAATATTTACAGCTTCATTAGCCAATAAAGTAAAGGAATTGAGATATCGGTCAAATTTGCATGCATCTCCCTTTGGCGTTTATTCTAACATAATCATGATAATTAGCTTGATAAAACAGATTAAAAAAAGACTGGACTGCAAAAGCGGCCTAATCTATACAAAAAGGAAGTTATAAATGTAACATTTATTGTTTGTTTGTTTTTTGTGAAAAATTACACTCAGATTGTGGCTGCAAATGCAAACTGGTTAAAAATTGGTTTGACAAAATAGTATCAATGAGGACAAAGCACAATGTTGCCAGTAAAACCAGTAAGTGGTTGCACGTAATTGTGATGATGGCGATGAACAATGTATCAATGAAGAAGAGCACCCTTAAAGAAAAAGCTGGCATCCAATGTGTAAGAAGAAGTAGAAATAATTACTTCCTCTCCGCTCTGAGCTGCCATCGTCCAGCTGGTATAGGGTTGTCCTGAGCTATTTTAGAAGCAGACTAGCATGGTGAAGCTAAATTCCCCTGCTTGTGTCACAGTCTAGGAGAATAGAGGAGAGAATTGCTCACTGTCTCATAAATCCAGCTGTGCACATAAGGGGAATTACCTCTGCTGAGCCAGGGCTCGGCAGCCCATCACTTGTTTATTTTCTCACTTAAACTCTTGCTGTTTTACACTCCACGCTCACGTAATGTGTCTTCGTCCTCCCCTGCCTCAGACCTTCCCTCCTTTTCTTTTTTCCGGTACACTTTCTGTAAAGACATCCCCTTTTCCTATTAAAAAAAAAAACTCCTGCATTCCTAGAATTTTTTTTCACCAGCTTGAGTGTTGTTTTTATTAGTGGTACAGACACTGGTAGACTAGTCTCAGAACCGGTAGAGCCCCAAGGCTGCATAAGATTGGTTAAATCAAAGATTTAGATCAAATAAGATCAAACTTAAAAAAAAATGTTATAAATAATCAGTAAATTCTTGAAAATGTTTCAGAACTTAAACGTTCTATGGAAAAGAAGCAGAACAAGTAAACATTAGGTTTGGCCAATAGGGATAAACATTAGGCTAACTTTAGGTCCTTTGTCAGTGGCTAGCAAAATTTTTGATGTCTCAGCAATACAGGACTCTTGTTTACAGCTGGCCAAGGGTATCATTAGCTTCTGTTTGGACTTGTCTGTCCCTGCTGACATTGGGCCTCTACAGGGTTCGCTATCCATGTTTCTGTTTAGACAGAAAAATATATTGTTGCTTCAAAAGAAAAAGGCAGGATAAATCTTTGTGTACATGGAGGGTTTGCACAGTTTGGTTAAATGTGACGTCAATGTTTGTTTTTGCAAATCATTTCCACTTTTAGGACAGCCAGTGTTTTTGTATTGGCTTTGGCCTTTACAAACCTCCATATTTTCTCTACAGAAATGTGTTTCATGCAAAAAAAAAAAAAACCTCTGGAGATTTTTTTAGCACATTTTAATATTAATTTCCCATCAAAAACATACGTAAAATGTTCTTATTTTATTCATGCATTTTTAAAACATTTTTAAGCTCCCCTGCCCAGTATTAACAGACTTCACAAATGCCAAAATGCCAGATTGTTCTTGACCACTGATTTTGTTCTCTACCATTCCCATATTCTTGTGTAAGCAGGAAATGTTTATATGACCACTCCAAAGAAAGAATCTAAAACAATAGTTGCTAGTTTTGCTAACTTAATGCACTTTACATTGTATTTAATGACTTAAACAAGATTTATGCTGTGGTGTACCCATTGGATGGAACTGAACGGGGAGCAATAGAAGGAGAAAATTCAGTGTCAAAAACCAGTGAAACCCAAAAATGTACTAAGCTCTTCTGGATAAGTATTGCATTTCTGAGCTAACAAAAGGAACCATATTTGTCTACACCGAGTTCCAATTATTACACACATGAGGTTATTTTGTATAAGGTTTCTGCAGAACTGCAAGCCTCTTGAGGGTCATACGCACTTTGTAATCTCACTTTAGCATTTTGCTTTCTCGATCTGGCATATTTGTCTGCCTCGTCATGTCTATATCTGCACGGTACAGTGTGGGTTCTGACACAGACACAAATATTTTTAAACGCTTATGCATTTGTAAAAATTGGATTGTTTTCAACTACCCTGCTACTTTTCAGCAGCAGGAATAATTTTTGTTTCTCAGATTGCTGGAAATATTGATCTGCTTAGTAATGTGGAACACCACTTGAGAGTTTTGTTTCCTCTTCTGAGTCGCTTATTCCTAGACGAGGCCGCAGAGGGTGCCGCAACCTATTCCGGCTGATTCCAGGCGAGAGGGAGGGTACTCCCCAAACATGTCTTCATTCTGTTGCGACGCCAAACACACCCACACATGCAATGATCAACACACTCATTCCTAGGAACAATTTTGCAGAGGCCATTTAACTTAACATGCATGTTTTTGGAGGTTGGGAGGAAACCGGAGTGCCCGGAGGAAACTGACGCATACATGGGGAGAACATGCAAACTCCACACAGAAAAGGCTAATATTTTAAACCTCCTCCCCACCCCGTATTCGAACTCCAACCTTCTGTGAAACACCCTTCCTAGCCACCATGCAGCCTGCAATTAAATTCTGTCTGCATAATAATTTGGAATGCACTGAGTAGATGATATGAGTGAAGAATTATTACCCTTTTTAAGCTCAATACTATAATTATAATAGTCTAAGCCCTTGTGTTTTTATTTTTTATGCAAACCAAAAAGCTCTGAAAAGATTTAAACAGTAAAAATCCATCAATGATGTGATTCCCACTAATTGTAAGCAGTTTCTGTACAGTATGCGAATTTTTGTGCTATTTTTTTTGTTTGTTTTAAACAAAAGACGGACCTCCCAAAAAGCTTTGCCATCAAACTAACTGTCCTCCTTTGATCACCTCGCCACTGCCGCGGCAGCGCAGTAACTCAAAGAGCAACAACCAAGAGCTCCTCTTACCTCTGTGATTATCAAGAAAAGTCCCCTCAACATTTAAGCCACAAGCCGTCAGGGATAAAAGAGACGAGGATACGCCAGCTGGATGATGAGAGAACACATGTCCCACGAATAAACCTTTTATAGCTGAACGGCTCCATTAGCCACGGAATATGAGCAGAGTCTGCCACAAATTTATTGAGGTTCAGTGCTGCATTGTTGTGAGGGTGCAAGGGTGGACTGGAAACAACAAATGGAGGCTAAATAGCATGCAGACTGTGGCTAATTGGTCACTATGGGCTGCTCCCCATCATCGTGCTTTGCTCTTATGAGAGGCTTATTTATAGCTTGTCAGTTGTGTTAACCATCACTGCAACACTGTAATTCTAATTTGTTTATAACAACAGAAGTCTTTTTGATTCAAATGGTTTAATTTAGGAAAACGTGCTGAAATTTCTGTTTTAGTGCTAATAGAAGTTACCTGGTCATGATGATATTGATACGTATTTACCGATACCGTTGGGTTTTTATTCCATTATGCAGTCTGCATTTCATAATCTTATTTATTTATTTATTTTACTTACATTGTGTAAAGTCGTTATCACTAGCAGATGTGCTAGGTCATTGTGGCCGTTTCTCTCTTATAAACAATCGTTCAGCACTACTTTGTTTTTCAAAGTGCTGTATACAAACAAAGACCCAGAACAGGTGTTGCTCTGCTGGCCACTGGATCTTCTATGATGGCAGAGTCAATGTTTTGCGTTGTTCCGTTTCGTTGTCTTCCACTTCTAAGGGGCCGGATCACGGGGGCAACAACCTCAGATGGGAAGCCCAGGCTTTTCTCACCCCGGCTGCTTTCTCCAGCTCACCCAGAAGGATCCTGAGTCGTTCCCCGGCCAGCTGTGAGACATAGTCTGTGGGGTCTGCCTCTTGGTCTCGGACGTGCCCGAAACACCTCACCAGCGAGGGGGGCATCCTGACTAGATGCCCGAACCACCCCATCTGGCTTAACTCGACCTGGTGGAGGAGCGGCTCGACATCGAGCTCCTCCTGGATGGCAGAGCTCCTCACCCGATCTCTGAGTGAGAGTTCAGCCACCCTGCAGAGGATGCTCATTTCGGCTGCCTGTGTCCATGTTCTTTCGGTCACCACCTGCAGCTTGTGACTATAGCTGAGGGTTGGAACGTAGATCGACTTGTAAATCAAGAGCTTTGCTTTTCGGCTCAGCTCTCTCTTTACCACGACGGACCGATGCAGCGTCCTAGTTATCGCTGACACTGCACTGATCCGTCTGTCAATCTCTCGCTCCATCCTTTCCCCACTCGTGAACAAGACCCCGAGATACTTAAACTCCTCCATTTGGGACAGGACCCTGTCCCCGACCCACAAGGGGCATTCCACATTTTTCAGAGCGAGGACCATGGTTTTGCGTTGTAAAAAGCAAAAAAAAAAAAAAAAAGATACATTTTGCCATGGAGCTCAAACTGGACGAGTCCAAAGTGTGCATGACCTTACTGCTTTACAAAGAAAGGTTTAGATTTGATAAGTTGCGAAGAATATCCTTTTCACTTTGTTATTTAGAGCACAATATAGTGATCTGAACAAACTGGGTTGTTTTCTAAGCAGATTTACAAAAAGATTCATTTAAAAGTATTATGTCATCTACACTCAGTCATATTGTCCAGTAAAGATATGTTTGCTTGGGAGGATGTGTCAAACAGTCTTACTGTCAGAAATACAAGCCCACGGGTTCTTGGAAAGAAATGACCAGATGAGAGGAAATGAGAAGATAAAAATGAAAGGGAAGTGGATAAACTGCACCACATACAATCGATTACGCAAAAAAGATTTCATCACACGCCTCTTTTCAGCAAGTGACGATGGAAAAAATGTAACGCAATTAAAATGTGCAACGTTAAATAATTCTGATTAAAAGGTCAGTGCAGAAATTCTTTTACACCAAAGAAGAATAATCCTATAAATTTATTCCCTCTCTCTTGTGTCCCTCTTTTTAAACACTGTTGTCCACTTTTCTGCATGTGGTGCTTTGTTTATAGAATCCCAATTTGTTTTGTTTTTTAAAATTTTTTAAATGACCCTTTAATACACTTGCCATCGTCACCCACATGTATAAATTATAGGCACTGCCATGACAGCATTGTAAGATGTGGAATCATGAAAGAGTTGTGCAGCTTTTCTGTGTTCTTGCACTGTCAGTATAAATCACCTGGATTATAGATTACTGCATAAACAGTCCTAAACTTGCAGCACAATTGGGAAAAAAAAATCTAACCATGGGGTGTGCCTATGTTCCCAGATACAATTGCATAGCTGTAATTTAGCTTTTGTCTTAAGTGCATTGTCTCATTTATCAACCTTTTTGTTGTTGTTTTATTACATACAGGACTTCTAAAGTTAAACTAAAGATGTGCCTGAAAAGACAAGAAATGACCTTTATCTACTTTAACCCATCAGGAGATAGTGTTTAGTGTGCAGCACAGAAGGACAGTTATCTCTAATTGCCCCTCTTTTTAAAACTCGACCAGTGCCCTCACTTGTCTGCCCCCTTTGTCCTCTCTCTGTGTGCAATGCAATCTATCATTTCACTGGTCTAGACTTGCTCAGTGATGCGTGCAGGCGCTTAGCATTTTGGGATTTTCCCAGAGTGTTGCATGGTTTTTTTTTCAACACTAAATGTACTTGCGCCCGAGACCAGGTTTAACCTCGATAGCCTCTCTGCACACAATGTAAACGTGTTCCCACTTATCCCATCTGCAATATTTTACTTGTTAGAGAAACAGAGTCTCTCAGACTCAGACATCCTGAATGTTTTATATTACAATTTTTTTCCCTTAAGGAATGACCAAAGCAATTGAAGTAAAAAAAAAAAAAAAAAATCCGCAAAAGTTGTCAAAGCCATAATTGAAATGTTGGATTAACAACAGTTTTATTGTTTTTTTTGGTAATGTGGGCAGTTACAAGGTAATTTGTATAATTTCTGCTTTATAAATAACAAATACTTCTTTTTTTTAAGCAATATGCATTATTTTACAGTGAGAGAATCTTGAGCCACATTATATCCAGTCACTTGTTCAGAAGCTTTGGCACCAATCAGTTTCCAGAAGGCAGCTGCAGCTTTTATTCTCAGTTTAGATCATTTAATGGGATGGTGGATATGCTAATAATTTTTCCCTCTTTAGATTGAAAATTGTACCTTTCTTTGCGAATCAAGTAAATTGGTTCTAATTTTATTTTGTATTGTTAAAGATTATAATGTTCAAAACCCACACAATGGCTTTTGGCTTTAAAATGAAATCCATAATGACAGTTTTGACTAAATTTTTTTGGAAACGTGTTGGAAGAAATTGTTAGGACTACGGCTACACCTCTAACATATCAGAGAAATAGCACATGTTAGAGGTTTTGGAGATAAAGTCAGAGAGGCCAGACTGAGATGGTTTGGAGATGTGCAGAGCAGAGAGAGTACATAGGAAGAAGGATGCTGTGTTTGGAACCATCAGGAAAGAGGGCTAGAGGAAGACCAAAGAGGAGGTTCATGGATACAGTGAAGGAAGACATGAAGATAGTTGGCGTGACCAAAGAGGATTCAGCATAGGGTTAGATGGAAGAAACTAACTTGCTGTGGCAACCCCTTAAGGGAAATGCCGAAAGGAGAAGAATAAGAAGGGTTACAAATTTAAAGAGAGTGATGATATACATTTCGTTTAGTTTTGTCTCAAAGGAACATAAGGTAATTAAAAGCAGTTGGGGTGTGCACTTAGGATGACCACAAAATTACTCCAAATTTATCTAGAAAGCATTCATAGTTGGTTTGTTTTATCTTTCAAATAAAATTATGTGGTAATTTTTTTTCTCTTGAAAATCCCCTGTGACTACAAAATAATTATGCAGCTCTATTAGGGTGTCTACATGTGGTGTTCATTGATGTCTCTTGCTTGCCGTAAATGGATAAATTTGCCTTTAAAAATTTGTACTAGACAAAAAATGTAAAGACGTTTTCTTTTCTTCAAACTATAGCCATTATTAAAATACTCTGAATTGTTCAAACATTATTCATAAGTAGTTTTTATAAAAAAAACAAGGCTGAAAAATCTCTTCACTTTGTTTTTTAATTTGGAGTTTGTATATTTTATTTTTAAAAAAAACCCTAATTGTATTTGTGTAAAGTGTAAGCACAAGGTTGGATGTCGGTCCTCGTAATTGGGTTTGCATTGTTCTCTATTGATATAATAATAATAATACATTTTATTTGTATATAAGCATACATTACTTGAATCTCTGCGACATGGTGGTGCAGTGGGTAGCACAGTGGCCTCATAGCAAGAAGGTCAGGGGTTTGAGTCCTGGGTGGGGATGAGGCTTGGAACACTGGCCTTTCTATGTGGAGTTTCATGTTCTTCCCATGTATGTGTAGGTTTTCTCTGGGTATTCCGGTTTCCTCCCAAGCTTCGAAAACATGCATGTTAGGTTTATTGGCCACTACAAGATTGTCCATGGGAATGAATGTGTGTGTTTATAGTTGTGTATGCGTGCCCCAGCGACAGACTGGCAACCTGTTTGGGGTGTACCCTCCGACCTCGCCTCGAATCAGCCAGGATGGGCTCCACCATTCTGCGCAATTCCGTAAGGGGTGGACGATCAAGAAGATGAATGAATAAATAATTGAATCTCTAATTGAGATAATAACATTTTTAGATATTTATTCAAAATTTTTTAAACAATATTTTTAACCTATGTCTTTGGCTTAGGGAGGCTTGGTCTTTCATTGGTATGAGAAAAAAAACTCTCGCCATAATGCAGTGTGAGCCTTTTGTAATCATTCTTCAATCAAGGAAAAGGAAATGCTTCCAGCTTCGTGTTACCCATGGTAATCCTGAATGCCACGCATTGGTGAGTGCTTCCTATATGCAGCTCCAGCTCGTTCTCTGTTACTGTTTTAACAAAGGCTCTCAGATGGCCTATAAAGCAAGATCATGTCAATGTGAGCATGACGTACCAACTGTTGCTCCTGCTTCCTTCCTGCTTTAGGGAATAATGTGTTCCAGCCTTTTATTAGAGTTTATTACTGGCAGGGCTCACTGACAGGTCTGCGAATGATTTAAATGAGAAGGCTATTGTTTGCCAGCAAAGATGGCTGATGGAAAAAGGTCTGGTCATTTCTAAACACCAGCTGATGGATGGGAGAAATTGAGAGCCAGCAGTAAGATGGAACTATTCTTTCACCCCTCAATGTGGGTTGATACCAGCCTGAAAAGGTGTCAGAACCTCAGTGGAAGTAGTCAGAAAAGTGCTATTTCCGTCAACTAGTTGGGCTGCGTTGGACACAAGCCGCGCAGATCACAGTGAAAAACACCGAGCCGAGAATGCCAAGTGTCTTCAACACATGACAAGAGCAATTTAGTGTGATCTTACACTTGGCACTCTCCGGGGCGAAACAGGGTGTGAGCCCACACTTGAATTAGAGACTAACAGAGATTAATTTAATACTTGGGAGTTTTTAATGCCTCACACTTTCAAGTCTACAGCGATTTATTGGATCAGGTTGCCAGCATCTATAAAAATCACATTTGAGACATAAAAACAAATATCTTCTCTTGGCCTATATAATTATCTTCCAGTTTCAGATGCCAGTCTCTCTCATTGGACTGAGATAAATATTGGATCGAAGATGATACAGACGGATGGCAGAAGAAGACATAATTCTGTCAACTCGGGTCGATTCAGTGAGGAGATGCCCGATTTAGGTGTACATGTTGTTCTTAAATAAAATGCAGGGTTTTTGGACTTCTATCCTAAAACGTATGTGCTGTTTTTTCACTGTCAAAAGGCAAAAAAAAAACCCTGAATGTCGGTTAAATATTTGTTGGAAGATTCTGTCATTTTGAAGCTTACTTAATGTTTGTTTTAAAATAAGTTTTCAGTTAAAGTTGAGCTACTCTTTCCCAAAGTTTGACAAATAACAACCCCACTGTTTCTACGTATTTAATGAGGATATAAAAGCAGATTTAGGAAATTATTTGGGGTATTGAGCTTCAAATCTATGATTTTATGTTTCAAAAAACTGTGATCACACACAAGGATTTTGCCCAAAGTATTTGTTAAAAAAAAATCTTTTTAAATATTTCGTCTTTGCACTTTGAGAAAAATTGCAATCCATTATTTGATGCTTAATTAATAAATTATATTTTTTTTAAAAAATTGAATCCATTTGGAAAGTAGTTTATTTCTTACCTAATAAAATGTTCTATTGGATAGTGTTTGTAAATTCTCCTCAAACATGAAGTCTTTCACATTTTTTTTTAATTTTCCGTGGAATTTGGAAATTTTGAGTGAAAAGCAGGAAGTTAAGACTCTCTTACATAAAATTAAAGTAATCTCTTACAGAAAAAAGTTCATTTGAATTTGAAAAGATTGCGGAAACAGTGATTCACTTTGCTTTGAAACCAGACGGATATGTTTGTTTGTCATACTGAAATATAACAGTGGAGTCACGACACCCTCCAAAGGTGTTTAAATTCAAACACAGACGGAACTGTGTAATTATCTTTTTTTAAGCAACATCATTTCTGCATGGTGGGTTGTTTTTTCAATGACTAAAAACAAAAGTGTCACAGCAATAAATTGAGTATGTTTTGTCCTAAATGTTTTTAGAAAAAAAGCGTTGTTTCATTGAAATTGCAGAAGCTGCATGCATTTGTCCTTCTTGCGTTCACAACTCAGTCTTATTGACTTCCTGTGGTTCACAATCGTTTTTGACATCACGTCTGTTCATCGCTAATTGGTTCACTTCTCTATTGCTCTTCGCAAGTTTGTCCTGTCCTTGAAATTGAATTGATTTGAGGTGACTGGACTCATTGGCTGCTAAAGCAATAGGACTGGTTTCCAGGCAATGGTTTACTGGCTAAAGTTTTAAAAAAGTTGGAGACAATCCATAACTTTATCAAAAGATCATTAAACAAATGCAACTCCCTGTAAGTCAATCATTCATACCTCGAAGTGTCCAATAAAACTTTTGCCCCTGACAAAAATTTTGAGACCTCACCAGGTTGTTTTCAAATTTACAATCAGCTTATAAAATCACTCAAAGAAGTTACCTAAAAAAATCTTTTCATGGACCTAAGGTTCACGTGTTCCTCAGTCATTTGACTGATATTTTAACATAATTTTCTATGTCTGGTTTAGATCTTAGAGTGAAAGATGATCTTTTTATCTAGATTGTGTCACAATTACCTAACGCAAATTGGGAAGATAAAAAAAAAAAAAAGGGGCCAGCTGCTCCAATGAGGAGGACTCTGCATTCTTTTGTTGTGTGGAGGAGAGACTCAATTTTCCAGTGTATACATCTATTCCTCTTTACTTAGGATCAACAGTCCAGAGCAATGGAGAGTGTGGAAAAGAGGTGAAGAAGCGTGTGTAGGCGGGCTTGAACGGGTGGAGGAAAGTATCAGGTGTGATGTGTGACAAAAGAGTTTCAGCTAGAATGAAAGGGAAAGTGTACAAGATCGTGGAGAGACCTGCCATGCTGTTTGGTCTAGAGACAGTAGCACTGAGGAAAAGACAGGAAACAGAGATGGAGGTAGCAGAGATGAATATTCTGAGGATCTCTCTGGGAGTGACCAGGATGGACAGGATTTGAAATGAGTTTATCAGGGGAACAGCACATGTTAGAGGTTTTGGAGATAAAGTCAGAGAGGCCAGACTGGGATGGTTTGGACATGTACAGAGGAGAGAAAGAGAGAGTACATCGGCAGAAGGCTGCTGTATTTGGAACCACAAGGAAAAAGGCCTAGAGGAAGACCAAAGAGGAGGTTCATGGATACAGTGAAGGAAGACATGAAGATAGTTGGCGTGACCGAAGAGGATACAGCAGATAGGATTAGATGGAAGAAACTGACTTGCTGTGGCGACCCCTGAAGGGAAATGCTGAAAGAAAAAGTAACCAGCTTTGGGTCATCTTCTACATCTTCTTGCTGCTATTTCCTTCACCAGTCACTGCAACAAAGACTTTCATCACACACATTGCATAAAAATTGAACAGAAACAAAAGGTAAAATTCACAACCTGCTCTGCAAGTAGGATGAAAAAAATTTATACAAATTACAGTTTGGATTCATCACACATCAAAAATTAATTGTTCTTTTTTTTAAACAAATTTAAAAAGCAAACAGATGTAATAATGTCCGTCGACTCTGAAAAAGTGTCATTTAAGTAAATTAATCAACAGGCAGAAAAAAATAGCTTTTTTCTGTTAAAAACCGTAGCGTTTTCACATTTATGCCTCCTCTGGCACATTGACTCTGTTTTTAGCGTAGACTCTAACTCACCACTTCATTAATACCCAAACATTCTAAATCCCAATGCTAATCCACTATATTTTTTGATATGCAGTTTTTAAACTCTGATACTGAATCAAATCTTAATATCTGAATATAACACGATTATAAATTGCCTTTATAGATGTGAGCTTTGTCAGAAAAAGGAAAGTATCAGTGGTTTATTTGTTGGAGTGACAGGTTTTATCACCAGCCAAGGTAAGGCTTAAAACATCTGACATAGGTTTAGGGAGTGCGTTGTGACAGAATAATTGGATTATAAGGTCCAGATTGAACTGTGAGTATTGTCAAGGCCTGTGATACTTACCCCCTGTGGTTAAAGCCCCGAAAAAGACATTCCTTCCAAATAGACTGATCTAGAGGGCATGTAGATGGTTTTTTTCCTATTCACTTCATTTCATCAAATGTTCAATCTCGGCTTTTCAAACTGGTGAGATTGTGACTATTGCCTCTTTTGTGTTTTTGCTTGTATCAAATGTGTACATTTTCCGCAGGGCTTATCCTATTCATGTAAAAAAAAATAAAAATACAACAGCAAACACATAGATTTGTTTTGGCACACACAGCCTTCAGCAGAGCATGTAAAATCAATTCAGAGAGGAGTTTGTACAGACTCACATGTCTGCATACACTGCAACACATGAACATTGCTTTTTGGCTCAGCGCGTCTCATTTTCTCCATCCTCTACGTTCGACCAATGTTCACTTCAGCGTTCCGGCGCTACCCTATTAACTCAGTCAGAACATCCAGTACAGCAAAAGAGGAGCTATTGTTGACCTTAATGGTGTTGGGAGCCATAGCACGGATAAATAGTTGCTGTTTAACCATCTCTTCAAATACACAAGACTTAGTTCTTCGTGGTCTTTAAATTCTGCATATGACTGTTGAAAACATCTCAATAACCAATGGATTGATTTGTATAAGATATTTTGTTCAGATCACGGCTATCAAATTATGATTTTTAGCATTATCTAAACGTATTTATTCAAATGTTGCATTGTCTGTCAGAAATATTTTCTGTTTTTTGATACACAAACAACGTAATGTACGTTGGCAAATAGTTCCTTGCCCTATTTTGTAAATTAAATTTTTGGACCTGCATTTCTTATCCAACCATGAAGACACGTTGCACAGTTGCGCAGTGATTAGCGTAGGGGCCTCATAGCAAGAAGGTCATGGGTTCGAGTCCCGGGTGGGGACGAGGCTTGAAACACTGGCCTTTCTCTGTGGAGTTTGCAGCAGGTTAGGTTGATTGGCCATGACATGATTGTCCCTAGGAATGTGTGTGTGGCCCCGCAACAGACTGGCAACCTGTTCGGGGTGTAACCTGCTCCTCGCCTGGAATCAGCAGGGATGGGATTTTCACAAATTTGAAAGAGTTACACTAAAATCGGTGACAAAATGTTCTTAACGATCTGAGTTTCAGGCACACCCAGCCCTCTGCTATAGAAACCCAATTGTAATGCGTCCTCTCTTTGGGAAGAAAAAGTATGGTTTTTATCCACTTATAAAACCGACATATATTGTCAAGAGATGAAAATAATTTTTTTATGAAACTCAGTCTTCATTAACAAAAATGTTCAGATATTGCTGCAGATTTTAAACAAAGCTCTATTTTTGAGGTAGTCTTAGGATCAACAGTCCAGGGCAATGGAGAGTGTGGAAAAGAGGTGAAGACGCGAGTGTAGGCGAGCTTGAACGGGTGGAGGAAAGTATCAGGTTTATCCAAGAGTTTCAGGTAGAAACATCAGGCTGTCAAAAAAACACTGTTGTCTGGGTATAATTGAGATGGAGTCAGTCATAATTTTTATTTAGATTAATGTTATTAAATTGAGAAAAACAGCATTTAATACTTGTTGGATTTTTCGGTTGGATTTTTACCTTTGGCTCCTATCAAATTTTTTTCAACAAGGGTAAAATTGGGGTGTGCAAAATTTTTCATTCTATGGCCACAAAGGGTCTTATTATATGAACAAAAAGCCAAACCCAGAGCAGATTCATTGTGTGTTTTGACTTAATATATGTCGAAAAGAGAAGCTTTCATTTCAATTTTGAAAATATTTTTCATCTTCTACTTCTTTTTGCTCCCCTCATTTCTCAGATGAATATCAACCTCATTCTTCTGTACTTATTAAATACCTCTGCTATTAAAACCCCTTTGTATGATACCGTACAATAAGAACAAAATTAAATCAAGACTAAAAAAGAAATGTACTCAAGTTGGGTCTTTTTGAAATGGAATATTTGGAAAAACGCCCCCAAATTTCAGACTAAACAATGCAAGAAAGTCTGATTTTTCTGAATGCGCCTCAATAATTAGAGGGCTGCATATGACCCGTAAGCCATAGTTTGCCAACCTCTGGGCTAGCATGCAGTCAGTCCTGTTTTTGTTTGGCCTTGGCCTACTTGTCTAAAATACAGAGTTGCTTCCCTCTCTCCTTTCATCCTCCTGTCCCTCTTCTCGCTCGCTCCTGTCCTCCTCAGTGGAGTTTCACTGATATCCTCTGTCACACCACTGACACAGCACTTCTTCAGTCTGTCCTGAGTTTCTGCTTCCTTCTGCCCCCCGGCTCCAACTGTCTCTCTTGGACAATGCTTATTCTTGTTTGCATCATTACGGGAATCCCAGTATTGCTGGTAACTGCTGGTGGATTGGGATGATGAGGTCATTTTATCACTTTAGCCTGCCCTTGCCAGTGCCGCATCCGTCCAACCCCCTTCATTCCACCTCTTCCTAAAACAATGAAAGCTTTCTCCTTTGCATTCAGATTGGCTCACAGGCAAACGGACAGTCATTGAGACAAGCTTTTACAAGTCCAACATCCTGCTTTCCGCTTCTACATGGAACTGTTGAAAATGTAGAATACATGCATAAGCCCTCGGTTTTCTGAATGGTTATTAAGATATTTGTTACACTGACTTGTATTTGTTTAGAATGAGATGGTACACATTTCTTTTCAAACCAATCAAAGTTTGTTTTACATATTTTATTCTATACTTCACTTTCAGAATGAGCTGAACTGAGAAAACTGCTTTCACTATAATGACTAAAAAAAAAAATCAACCTCGTGGTTACAACATGGTACAGTTTCCCCTGTTTTACTTTTAAAATTACAGTCACAACATTAAACTTCCATTTTAAGGCGTTCCTTAATGAGTTTGTATTGTTTTCATCCTGTCTCACCTCTGAGCTCCATCTGGTCAGTCAAAATCATTCCAATGTTAGGTTTTGTCAAATGTCTTGATATTTCTTTTCTTTTTTTTCTTTCTTTTTTTTGGTTGTTTTTTACTTTGACCTTTTTTTAAGTGTTTTTTTTCTCTTATGTCAATTTTTTGTCTTTCCTTTTTTGTCTCTTCTGTGTTTCTCTTTGTTTCACTCTTATCTTTTCGCTGCACCTTCATTTCCATCTTTCAATCAATCTTTCTTTTTACAGTACTTCGCCCACCATTTTTCTTGCTTTGTCTTTTTCTTCTACCTGCCTTTATTGTTTTTCATTTTTAACCACCCTAATATTCTCTTTTTTCGGTTTCTATCTCCTTTCCCTGTTTTTATGTGTTGTCTTGTACGTATCTGCAATGGAGTTGTTGGAGCAAAAACCCCAGACTTCCCTCTACCAGGCCACCATTCTGGGGGGAATTCCAACAAGTTCCCAGACTGTCTGGAAGATATCCAACATGTCATAGGTCTTCCTTGGGGTCTTCACCAGGATAAGGTCCAGGAAGTTTCAAAATCACATTCCAGAGACACCCAGTGTAGTTTTTTTTTTCTCAACAGGAAGTAGTAGGGTTTTTACTCCAATCTTCTCTCTGATTTTTTTCCTCTTCACATCCCATTCAACAATTCTTTGTTTTGATTGTGTTTGTTTATATATATTTCATTTAGTGTTGCACAAATGATTTTCATCACCTTCTTTTTAGACTCACAATTTCCTTTTAAATGACTTGGTGTAATATTCTAAAGATCAGTGTCTTGGTCTTACAATGAAAGGAAAACTATGTATTGTTTAAATGAACCAGTTTCACTGGTTTACTCATTTAAACGGATGAATAATCAGATCTTGTTTTACATGTTACTTTTGTCCTCAGGCAAAAATGTCTTGTTGATGAGAAAGACTTGGATTTATTGTAAGGGAAACTTTTTTTAGTTTTAGTATGTTTATGTATGAAAGGGTAATAAAACAAAAATAGTTGCATAGTTAAAGTTACAATTGCCACAAAATGCCAGAGGTATTCGCTATGTAGTATAAACATGTACAACAAGAGGTACATCCTTTAGGTATGTGCAATTTTAAATTGAACACCCATGCTAGGAAGATGCAATGAAAACAAAGCGGCAGATCTGGTGGAAATGGAACTTCCTCAGGTTGACAGCAATAGGCTTCATTAATAATAATTATGTATCCTTTATTGATCCCTCAATGGGGAAATTTGTGTGCTGCATTACACCTTAGCGGGCTGCCACAACGGCATCAATGGTGGGGCTAGGTGTCTTCCCCAAGGACCTAGACGTGAACTCAATAGGAATTGAATCCGCAAACTTCCGATTAACTTGCCATTGAACCATTGAACCACTGCCTCCCCCATTAAGAGTGTAGTTAACATTTTTCTTTTCCTTAACACACACTTAAATTAAAAACCTTGTTTGCAGATGCCTATTAGCAGTCAATGCTAATAAATTGTAGAAGTACAGGTCTGCAAAGTGTTGCACATACTATTTCACACTGATTGCTTTTCCATATTAAATAAGAGCATTGTGTGGTGAAAGACCATCCATAATTACCATTTGATAGGTTCAAAGCTTTTTACATTGCCAAGCTCTTTCTTAACGCTACCAAATTCTTTCTCCTTTCATAAAAAACCCTTTAATCAGTTTCCAGCATTTCCGGGTATTGTTTCTCTTTACGCAGATGATGTATTTCTGGTGCCACCTAAAACATTCCCAGTCGTTTCCATCTTAATGGTGCATGGCTGAACACTTAAGTCAAACAATTTATTGTGTCACCTTTTGTCTTCTATGCATCAAGTTTCTTTTTGGCCAAGATGGATGGATTGTTATCTGTTGTGGCATTCCCTTGTACGCCTGGTATACATTGAACTCAGTATGAGTTGTGTAATTAATGAAAGATTAACCACAGCTTTTGGAAATGGTTTGTCATTTCTTGTGAGAACATCAGAGGTTTTCTTTGAATGTTTTTCTCCCAAAAAAGAGTGTTCTTGTGCTGTTACTTCCAGATTTCATTGATCTTTGGTCTCCTCTTTGATGTACTTTAGCATCTGGTCCATTGGGATTCCGGAAACCCAGACTGTTTGCTGCTGTTGGTGAAAGAGCTCCTTCAGCAGTACCATAACTACCAGTGTCGACGCCTGAGGGAAAGCTCCAGGCTCCTGTTTGAGTACGACAGCCTGCTGGAAGACGCCAGCTATGGACGCAACCTGGAAATTTACGCCGGACGGAAGAACAGCTGGGTACGACTATAGCAGCAGCGCATTTGTGAAGCCTAGTTTTTCATGTCATAGCGGTTGAATTCTCGTCCTCCGGCATTGCTATCAGGCAGCTTTCCTTCAATTAAAAAACAACAGGTTTCCCAATGACATATGAAGAATTCAAGACATATCTGGAAATACATTTCCAAGGAATAACTTACAAAGTGTCTTGCCCTATATTCATTTAAAGGGTTGTATGGAAGGTCTTTATAAACAATTTTTTTGCAATCTAACATATATCTGGTTTCACTGGTTGGATTTGTGCTTAAAAATTAGACTAAAAATAAATATAAATGAACTGTGGACTTTTGTGAGACAATAAAAACTCTAGCCAATCTTTTTTGTATGATTAAAAAAAAAAAAAAAAAAACACTAGCCTAAAGACTGTTGATTACTACAACTTCTTGGTTTTGGTGCCACATAATTATTTCTATTCATTAAAGATGCAGATCCAGATGAAACCAGAAAGATAAAGGTGGGTATTAAGGCATTTCCTGTCTTCTAAAGGGTTGCTGGGCTGTCGGCCCTAAAAGATCGTTCATTGTTCCTTAAAGAAACATATAAATAAAAACTGTGTAAGATGTTGGATGTCCTTAGAAAAGCATGAACATCAAAAATCTTCTTCCTAATAAGAAGTAGAGGACCAATAAACACTGTTTTAATATTAAAATGTTAAGGATTTTATTTCAACATTAATATTTTTTCTTCCGATGAATTTTTTTCTTATTGGTCCTCAAAGTTTTTTCATCACCACGCTCTTCCTAAATTGCTTTTCCAATAACTTTAATAATTGTGTCTGATTTACAGGCATGTTTCAGACATGTAAACGAACAAACATTGATTTACCTTCCATATTTCTGTTCAAACGTTTTAGCATGCTATGTTGAACATGGCATTTTTGTGATGTATCATTCTATTTGCCTTTTTTAAATTTAAATAATTACATTTATTTTATTCATCGTGTACTGTTAGTCTTTTTGTTGCTCTTACCACCGTTAAGCACTTATGTCTCAACTTCTGCTGCTGATTTAAGCACACTAACTGCAGTGGTGCGATATTTACAGCAGAGACATGTTCTCGGGCCCAGTCAGTTCTGCTCCCGCGTCACATAGAGAATGTTGAATGAAATAAAACAAAGGTTCAAGGCACAAACAAATGACCAGTAATCAAGATTTTGTTCTAAAAAATCAAATTAATTTTGTTAAGGATCATCCCAGCCCTTCCCCATGCAAGTCATTTCTCTTTTACACTGACTTCTTTTTTTTCTTTTTAAAGTTTTCCAACTTTTTAAAAAGTTTCAAGAGTCTGCAGCCATTATTCATCCAAAGAACATCTTTCCAACTCATTTTAGTTATTTAAATTTTTTTAAGCTGATTGTTTTAACATTGTGTTCCACACCTGTAAAAGTGTTCTTTCTGCTTCACTCACTTATTTAAAGTTTTTTAAAAGTTGTTTTTTTTTTTTTTTTTTAAAGACTGGAGAGTTTTCTGCCCGTTTCCTCCTCAAACTTCCTGTGGACTTCAGCAACATCCCAGTTTATCTTCTAAAGGTAATCAAACTAATAACATGCACTGGTATCGCACTTTGTTATTTCATTGGCTCCCTTCCATCATTATAAATGTTTATCTATTTGCATTCTATAACTCTACATTCGTGCGTGCGTGTGTGTGTGTGTGTGCGTGTGCGTGTGTGTGTGTGTGTGAACTCTCTGGTCTTGTTAGGAAGAGAAGGGTTGTGATTTGACTAATCAGCAAACCGTCAGTGTGTATCCACGCTAAGCCATGTGGTGTCTCCCAGCAGCTTAGCATCAGCACACACACTCACAAACACACACCATGTCCTTCTCTAACTATAAGGATGTATTTAAAAGTCTGTTTTTAAAAAGCATGCAACCTTCACTCAAGATAGCTGATGTGCTACACCCTGGAGGTAGTCGTATCTTTGTGAAGCCAATCATACAGGAAAACCATCATTAGCCGTGTCTCCTCAGCATGGTGAGCGGACTTTTCAGTCCGTTGCTGTTTCACAGCCACGTTTTCACTCATGTCAGAACCTTATTTAATTTTTTTTTCCTCCTCACTTGGTCCTGATGGAAGCACTATTGGTGACATTTTTTTTCTTTTTATTCCCCCCCTCCTCCCCTTCAGACGCTTGCTGTCACTTACAGAAAGGAGGCACACACTGACTGACCTTTTAACCAGCGGGTGTTCGCTGTCGCAGAAACCAGTGAAACCGGATTTTGCAAAGATCTCTCAGAAATATTAAGCAGTTCTTTTTAATCATAACTAGATGTAGATTAACATCAACGGCAGCGTTATCACTTCTTTCTTTCTGCCGCGCACACACACGGTTTCGTTCTGTTTTTGGCAGCGGGGGTATACATAGCATCACCAGGAGAGTACTTGAAGACTGAGGGAGAGTATTGACTTGCAGAGAGAAAAGTAATGAACATCATCAGCCCACACCTTGTCCACCCACGCCTTGCAGAGCAGCGGGGCTGTGCATTATATAGGTTGGACTGCACTGGACTGGCCTGGATGCTGAAACCAGTGACCTGGATTTTTATTTTGACAGTTGTCATGCATTTGCTTCTGTTAGTGTGTTGTGGAGAGTCTGCCTGTGTGTGTGTGTGTGTGTGTGTGTGTGTGTGTGTGTGTGTGTGTGTGTGTAATTTCAAGGCAGTTGTTCTCATGCATTGCACATTTCTGCTCTGGACGTAATTCTGTGCTGTTGCAGAGCAGCTGAAGTGTAATTAATTCATTCCACAGTCGCTTCTCACTGAGCAGATGAATATACCCTATATAATCTCCACATTAGGAGTCACAGTGCCTATAGGTTTGG
Organism: Neostethus bicornis; assembly: GCA_902685375.1. Taxonomy (NCBI): domain Eukaryota; kingdom Metazoa; phylum Chordata; class Actinopteri; order Atheriniformes; family Phallostethidae; genus Neostethus; species Neostethus bicornis. Next base: position 5,883,215 of record LR738552.1, read on the forward strand.
GATGAAAAATCACTCATACTCTGAGGATTACACTTCATACACATTATGTGGAGAAATGATGTCTGTTTGCTTCGTCAAACATAGTTGAACTTTACATGTGGGTGACTGTTCAAGTCAAGCAGAATAATCCCACTGATTAACCCTTGTACCCTGTCTTGTGGTATTTTCATACATTTTTCTCAACTTTTTCTCCCTTTTGTGTTTGATTTTAAAGGACATTTGAGTCATGTTACAGTTGCACATACATACAGTATATGGTTATTTTTTCTAAGAACTCAAGAAACTTGCTTTTCCTTGATTATTTTCTACAAGCTATTTTGTTGATCCACCTTTTGTCTAACTTGGACAGGCATGTACACACACTATAGAAAACCAGTAAAAACTGTATTGTAATTTATTTATTTTTTTGCAAAGATTGATTGAAACTTTGGTTCTGATTAACAACGAAATGATCAATATCTTTTAAATCTTAAATCTATAAGTTATACTTCAGTTACTGAAGTTTTTTTCTTTCATTTTTGGACAAGGAGTTGCTAATGAAATATTTTAGGAGGGAAAGTATCATCGATCAGCATCCAATTTAATGTGTTTTTAAAAGTTTCAGACCGTTCTGTTGGAAATTTATCATACACACATTTTTAATATAAGTATTTACTTGCATCAATAATAAAAGGATAATGAAATATTTCAAACTATAAAATCAAGATAGATTTTTGAACATTATGTTTAAAGTGAGTCTGGAATCAAGCCTGCAAAGAAGGATTATCTGACACTCTAAATTATATGTATCTAATTAGTTTTATTACAGATAGTTAACCTGTCCAAGATCAATAATAAACAAAAAAATATGTAAAAAAAAAAAAGTCTTTGTTTTTTTACACATATTTCTTTAGATTTCTGAAGGTTATTTTTGCAAGTTATTGTCTTTCTATTTAATTTTTTTTAGTCTATTTCTTGTATCATTAAAGGCATGAGTGTCAACCATGCAGCCAGAGGGCTGAAACTGGTTTTCAGAATGGTCCAATCTAGCCTGCTGAAAAAAATTGGAAGATGTAAAAATAAAATAGATGAAGCTGATACATTAGCAGAAATGACAAAACAACATGCAGATTCACAACATTGCACAAAAATGAGTGATTTTTTGTTTTTTTTTAAGGGTTTGTCTTATCTATTTAATTGTGGTGTTATTTACTGCTTTGGCTTGCAAAGGCTTGGTGGGTTTTTCATTTCCCTGTTTCTGGGATGACGGCTATTTAACGCCTTGCAAATCCTCGAAAAGCTACTTAATTTTATATTTTTTATTGTAATGTTAACCAGCCTGCCCTTCCAAGACTTTCTATGTTTTTCAATGAACGCCCACCAAACCTGCCTCTTTCATTTTCTGCTAAAACTCTTTAAAAAAAAAAAACAAAGTGGAGTTGGTGATGCTTTTTGGACCGAATATCCGCCATCAGACAGGTGCTGTAGGTGGAGGCTGGACCGTTGACCCTGATTTGAATCAGCCTCCCCATCAAATCCATGGATGTCCTTGCTTGAGGAGGGAGGTTTGGCAGTGAAGCGGAAATCTGTTCAGACATGGGCTACCGTGTGCTCCTAGTGGATGCCCAGATGTTGCTGGTGGGCACAGAGCTGTGGAGGACGACTGTTACCTTAAGCAAAGCATCCGCGTGGTCTGAGCTCACGACAGTGGACATGTTTACCTTCCTGCATGGACTACCCTGCCTCAGGGTGGAGGGAGGGATGCTAGTTTATTTAATTATTTTAAAGGAATGAGGGGGGGCTGGGAGTCCGTCAAAGTGAAAGTGTGGGAAGGATGCAGAGAGCGGAGATGAAGGCAAGTGAAATGCACACAGATGGATGTTGGCAGTTTTCATCCCCTTTAAAGGCCATACGATCCTCTTAGGCACTGTTTTAGTGTCTCATTCTTTGATCGTACCTTGACCTCTTGCTTGTTTCCCATTCGAGATTGGTTTTACCCTCTCAGCTCTGGCATTTGACCCTTTACTGCACAGTGCGTAGAATACTTGTGCATAATGTTGCAATTTTGTGGCATGGTTGGTAGCTTCGGTACTAAATAGACGTGCATATGTTGTCTACATGTTTCTTTCAATTACCAACATGGACTTTTCTCTAGATGAGGCTTTTGCTTGATTTTTGACTAAGCACAATATCCAACTAATGCTTGTCTATGAGGACATCTAGCATTGTAAATAAAACCACATCTCGTGACCGAGCTCTCTGCTTTTGCTTCACTTGAGCTTCGTCCCCCACCCCACAAGCAATGACCCATGTTACCAGCTCTGAGCAAATGTTGAAAGAGAGCGAGTGATAAATATGTGGTTTGAGACTCCAAGCAGCTGGAACTCACTGTCTTATTGTGCCTTGTGTGCAGTAAAAGATTAAAGTAACAACAAAGTCTTTGTTCAAAGTCTGCACTACTGAAGGATCTGACCCGTTACATGTTCAATACAGGAATGAGAAACTAAGTGACGTCTCAAACAGTGACATACATTACACAAAACCTGGTTTGTAGGTTGTAAGTTTTAGAACCTTGTGTACTTTTGGCATTGTTGAGCCACTTCGGATTCTTTCTGTGAGCTTTGTTACTGTTCAACCAGTAACAATCAGTTACATCTTTATTTAAGAAAAAACAGGATTAAACAAACTTTTTGGTGGTTTTTATTATGTTTGAATGTTATTCCCATATCAAAACATACCTGAAGTAATTGTCTGTTTCATTCATGCACAATTGAGTTATTTGAGCACATTTTTTGGAATTCCCAGGATCCATGTCATAAACATCAGGATGCCATTAAAAAAAAAAAACAAGTGGGTGACATATTTTGTATTTATGAGAATGCAGAATGTTTGTATGATGAATTCAAATAATGCGAAACAAAACATGACTTATAACTGCAAAACAAACCTTAAAGCCAGTTTCAAATCTGAAAAATATGTAATGTGTCAATGAGGCATTTATAAATTGGCCATTGTTATTTGAGGTGATAGGCTAGTGATATAATAATAATAATGATAATAATGCATGTATTTCATTAGCGCTTTTCAGGACTCTCAAAGATGCTTCACCTATACATTATTCATTCACTCCATACCAGATAATGGTAAGCTACTGTTTTAATAACACCAGAATTATGAGACTGAGTAAATAAAAGTATGAACTTTTATGAAAGCTATAGAGAGTCTGTAATTCAAAGAAAATGATCCATAGGTTTGACACATTTCTACAAACCAGAAGCAAAGGTTACGCGTACGAGTTACAGTTTTTTATGAAAGAAAACACAAAAGGTTTTATGATATATTTACTGGATAAACTGCTGTATTATGTTTTTCTAGTGCTTGGCTCATACGTGATATTTATATACTGTATATTATAAATCTAAAAATATTTTTGATGAGTTTTTTTGCTGTTTTTTTTTTTTTTAAGACATGATCCAAATCTAAAATCCCTCTTTGTAAAACACTGACAAGTTTATAGAGGTAGTAAGAGATGCTTCATTATTAATAGTTGTTACCATCTGGGACTATTTGAAAAGGGTGTTCCGACCTGGCTAACCTTCAAAATATCCATTTCCCTTCTGCCGAAGGAAAGTCTGTTGAGGCTCCAGCCCTATCCCGAACATGCCATGTCATGTCCCAGACAGACTAAATAAAGAAAAGCTATGATGGACTCCTCCACGGTTAGAAAAAAGAATGACTTTTATCTCTGGAAATATCTGGAACATTAAATTTATGAACATTTAATGATACAAAATGTGGCTGTCAGGTCAAATAAGATCTACGATGTTGTTTTCATGTTTCCATTTGGAAAACGACTACTGGATAGAGGAAAAAATAGAGTTGAGCTTCTTGCTTTTGCAGAACATTTTTAAAAAAGAAGCTTTTTTGTTTTTGCCTTTTTTCTTTTTATATTTTTACTGCCAAATATGCTCTAATCATCTCTTCCAACCAGTAAATCATTCTGGTCTTAAAACACTCCATTCTCTCATCTTGAACCCACAGTTATTAACAGAAAGGATGAGGTTGTCATTAGTAATATTTTTCTGGCTCTGTCTAGTTGTTTTTTTTCTAAAGTTGTCTGTCTTTCGTTTACAAATCTGATTTTAATATCTGGTTCTCATTTTATTTCTATCTTCTGATTGTACAGCACTTTGGTCGGCCATATTGTGTGTGTGTTTTTTTTTTTTTTAACCATTCTATAAATAGTGATGGTAAGGTAAAGTTTCAGACAGGTGATGGACGTTGGAGACTTTACCTCTCGACTCTATAAAATAATCCAGTCAGTTCTCCTTGTCAAAAAGCACTTCAATTTTAGCGTTTTTTTTTTTTTTTCTTTTTGTCTTCCACCTTAAACTCCGTCGCTGAGTACCAAAAATACAATTTAGTCTGGAATTTTTTGAGATGGTTCTTGAGGTCTTTTGTGTTCTTCTTTTTTGGCATTTAAACCGCATTAGAAGCAACAACTGGATTTGATTTTGGAAAGTTTTTCAAACTGGGAACTTTTGAGTGTTTCTTGATTTTTATGTTAAGCACTGTAGTCTGGATCAGAATGTCTTCCTACCTCATATTTCTGTAAATGAGTTAAAGCTGATTTTAGCTCCAACAAATCTCTTAATTCCTGCGTGTGAGCCATTTAGAAAGGTTTTACTGTACATCCACTACCAGTCAAGACATTTGGCTCCAGGCTTTGTGTGAAAAGACTTGTTGAGTTTGAGATTTAAAACCTCAAATGGAACAGAAAATTCACAGTTGAAGAGAATCTATCCCGCATTTTGTAATGCCGCTGGCTCCTGGCATTAGGCACTTGGGCTGTTCCTGCGTCGACACTTTTGCGAAGCAATATCTCACAAACCACTGTAGGGATTTTAGAGTCAGCCCGCCATTTCTCAGTTTAACTATACTGCAGCCAATCATGCAACCAAGGGTCGAGGTCACAATTTTTCGTGATTGCGGTACTCCCAAACCACTGAAGGAATTTTAATGAAACTGCCTACAGTTACTCAATACCAATTACAGGGTAGGCAGAGGAATATTGTTGATAGCTTTACATAGACTTATTCTTGTTTTGTTTAAATCCTCAGCTGAGACACAATTACACAATTTTTATTAACCAAATCTTTTTTCACTAATAAGAAAGAAAAAATTGTCTCCAGAACTGTTTCTCTGAATCATTTGGACATTTCACTTCATGTCCACAACAGTTCCATCTTTAACATTCATTTCGTTTCTGCAGAATCAGCCCACGGGATGCTAACTTTTAGCCCTGGGCGTCCCCGTACACTTGTTTTGTGTGTACAAGCTTTGCATGCTTCAACAAGAGCACTTTTCATCTAATTATTTGTACTCTAATTATTTTTGGTTCTCCATCCTCATCCTCACTATGCTCCCCCCACATACACAAAATTTAACCTTCGAAGCTCCACAGGCAGAAGCAGAGAGGGGAGGGTCAGGGTGAAGTGAAGCCCTGGGCTCTCTTTCTGTCTTCTCATTCGCTACGCTAACGTCGCTGACTTGATTATTCCTGCGCTTCGTTCCTATTTCCTGTCCAGTTTTGCTTTAATGTTTCATCCAAGGATCAACTCTTGAATCCTGCCTTAAGCAAAATCTTGCCCCCCCCCCGAACATAAAAAGTAAATTCAATTAATTGGTTTTAGGTTTGAGATGTTTTATTTTAATTGTAAAAAGCAGGTTTATAAAAAGCAAGACCCATGTCAGTGTGGGCTTCTCTTTTTAATGATATCCCCTGCTCTAATCTGAATGCTATTTAAAGTGCTATAGATCAGCTTTGGTAAACACTTCTTCAAGAGGAGTGGGGTTGTTGAGAGGGCATGAAAATTCCCCTCCTAATGATCCTCTCAGAACACGTTCCCAGTGTCCCTTGGGGCTGTGCTTAACAATGGCACTGTCTTCCTCCTTGATAGCAGCAGGGTGACAACACGTCCCTACAAAAGACTTTTTGCTGACAAGTTGTTGTCATGATGTGACAACGAGCAGATTGTTTTTGTTTGTCTAATAATTCCTTTTAGCAAAATTCGGACTATGCAGTGTTTACAAATTCCAACATGGGTCACTGTGAGCAAGAAAATCCATTAGGGATTATTTTATTGAAAATTGACCTCAAAAGAAAGAATAAACTAAGATATTTATGCCTGCTGTTAAATGCATTTTTAGAATATTGTCAAACTAGATCTCATTATTGGCTCTCATAAGTTCTGTTGCTTTACTACCCGGCTACCTTAAAAATTCAATTCAATTTTATTTGTATAGCCCAAAATCACAGAATTTCCGTCTCAATGGGCTTCACAAGAAAAAGAGGAATGTACCGTATTAACACAAATACACAGTAACTAATAAATGCTAACTAAACAAGACTAGCACATTTATGCCCTTAGGCTCTCCTTCTCGGTGAGGAGAAACTCCTAAAAAACCTATCAGTGGGGAAAAAATAATGAAACTCGTGGGGATCCACATGAAAGAGAGATCCCTCCCCCGGGACGAGCAAGCAATGTGTCAGAGATTATTGTTTAGATATTAGCTTATTCTAATCTACAGCTAAATATCTAAAGAAGTCAATAGATGTTCTTCATCCTGATGGAAACACGGGAGACTCCTCAGCCCGGAGATGTCCAGTACGGGGATGAGTAGATGTTCTTCATCCTGATGGTTACACGGGGGACTCCTCAGCGATGCCCTGGACGGGGATGAGTAGATGTTCTTCATCCTGATGGTTACACGGGGGACTCCTCAGCGATGCCCTGGACGGGGATGAGTAGATGTTCTTCATCCTGATGGAGCGGGATGATGAAGCGTGAAGGTCTCCTCGGTGTGGCCATGCCCAGGACAGGAATGCAGAGTCCTGAATGGGGCTCTCTCCCAGAGAAGAGGGAGAGAGGTGGACAACATGTGAACTGTATTGTACCAACTAGCAGTGTAATTCTAAATAGACAATAGAGAACAATGAATGAGATAGAAAGCCAGGGGTTATGGTAGGGGGAGGGGGTACAGACCTTGGTTAGAGTAGGAGGTATGGGTGAAAGGGCCAAAAATGTAAGAAACTCATCAAAACATAGGTTCTCAGAAGCATAGAGTTCAGGGGTGTCAGACATCAGACTTTGGCATCAAATTTAGCAATAAATTAAAGAGCTGCAAAAAAATATTTTTGCACATCTCGTATTTTGCACCAGGGAGTTTTGTGTTTCAAAACTCCCTGGTGTTCAAGGAGTGCCCCATTCACTCCAAAGGACCACAGTCTCCTCAGGCTCTACCTCCTGAGGCTCTTCTCCTCAGGCTCTACCTCCTGAGGAGACTGTGGTCTTTTGGAGTGAATGGGGCACTCCTGAAGACCTTCTACGACTCTGTGGTGGCATCAGTCATCCTGTACGGTGTGGTCTGCTGGAACAACAGCATCACAGAAAGGGAGAGGAAGAAGCTGGACAGAATCCTCAAGAAGTCCAGCTCTGTCCTGGGCTGCTTCGTGGACTCAGTGTGGGAGGTGGGTGACAGAAGGGTCCTGAAGAGAATGACATCCATGCTGGACAACAAGTCCCACCCCCTGCAGGACACCCTGTCTGCTCTAAAAAGCAGCTTCAGTGACAGGCTGCTCTACCCTCGCTGTGTGAAGGAGAGATGCGGGAGGTCTTTCCTTCCTTCTGCTGAGAGACTCCACAATGAGCAATTTTAACCATGTGCTCTTTTTGCTATTTCTCACCGGAACTGTGCGGTAGCTCACTCACTTTGAATGCATGTTTTTGTCCTTAGTCTATTTTGCCTTTTTTGTTTTTGTTTTGTTTGTGCATACTTGTCGTGACCTTTTTTTTTCTTCCTGTGCCTATTCCGTTGCATACTGCAATTTTCCCATTGTGGGACAAATAAAGCTATTCTTAATCTTAAAACACAATGGATTCAAGAGTAAGTTCACAAACATCTCTGTCTGAAACCTACTATTTCCACCAATGATCTCCACGATGATCAAAGCTTGATCCAATAGAGTTTCATACCAGCATCATGTTAAGCATCAACACAAGGATGAGAGTAGTTCTGGAGGGAGCGAAGGTTAGACTAGAAGTATGATCTAATGAAGCAGCAAAGAACTGCACAGCTGAGTTTGTTAATAGATCTTCTGAAGTTCTGCAGACATATTCAACCTTTTAGTGACAACCATATTGATTTCTGTTTTTTTCCTGCATAGTTTTAAGTTTTAACTTTACTTACATAAATGGCAAATTACCCCAAAGGCTGCAGCCTTTTAATATAAATTTAGTGTTAAATAAAGAGATTAAACTGGAGATTTTCCGTTTTCTAAAGGTCAACTTTTGATTGATTATGAAGACCGAAAGCCTTTTTTTTCTCTATTGATTTTTACCAGCCTACTCTTAACGTCTTTGTTATATTTATTGACTGAATAAAATGTTTGAAATATGCTGCATATGTAAATGTTCTTTCCATCCAAGTAATGAGCTCATTTTTTAACGTTCTTGAGCTTTAAGTGAAGGAATCTTTCTGAGAGCCTTCTCTATTTGAAGAAACTAAAGAAACTTTCAGCAATAACGAGAGTAAATTAATTGTTTATCATTTATTTTGTGTGGGGTTGTAACAATTAAACAAGACCTTACAGAAACCATTTACCTGGGAAATGTTTTTTACGGATTTTTCTTCTTGATCAAGCCTCTAACTTGTCGGGGAAATAAAAGAAAAGACGTTTAGATCTTCTCAGTTTCATTTCTGGTGTCATGTTTCTCCAAGTCTTATCAGTTATAGCACCTGACTCTAACATTTCAACACCTCCCCCTCAGAAATCAAGATTAAGTGAGCTGGAGAATGACACAAAGCAATTTATGCAACAGATTAGACCACTGAATCACTGCACAGGAAGGCCAGAACATCTCTGATTGTTTCCCTCTCTCTAAAACTCTCACTCCATTTTGTCCTCTTCACCTGACATCTAAATCGTCTTCCTTACTTTAATCTGAAAGTTAAACAACTCTCTCCATTAACGTTATAACAGCCACCTTACATCATAATTACTGCTACTTTCTCAACCTCCCACAAGCCTACCGTTGTGGTTTTTTTGTCCCTCTCTTTTTTGGAGAAGTCGTGGCTGAAAACGGCCCCTGGCATCACATGATGCTCTTTCACAATTCCCTGCGGAGACCTGGAAAACAAGCTTCTGAATGCACACTCATCCACCATTTGTGTATAACTGTCACTCTGCAAACAGGTGACTGGAATAAAGAACAGATACAGTCACACTTCAGGCAGCTTTGTAATGCAGTTTTTATTATTAAAATACTTTACATTAATAATGAAATCGTGGCAGAGAAGAAAAGTGTTAGGAGTACAAAAACATTATAAAGACTAAAGTTAGACTAAGACAAGAACAGCCAACAATAAATGCAGAAATACAAAATATAATCCAGAATTCATTTTCTTATTCTGATTCAAACGTTACCTTTCATACTTGATAATATTTTAATTGTTTTGGGGAGTTTTTTTTTATTATTATTTTTATTATTATTTAAGGACTAAGGTAAAGACACAAAAAAAAGTGAGTACTTGAACTCCAGACATTGCCCTTCAAAGTGCAGGCCTGTGCGTGACTCCTGAGCATTTGAAAGCAGAGCAAGTGGCCGTAATTTGTGGCCTTGCCTTGCCGCTCCATGGTAAACACTGACTAAGAGCTCAGGAATCTTAAAAGCTATAAAATAATTGCAGGTTACTGTCGTAATACTCGGTGTGCACCGCTTGCCTGCTTCAGTACTGTCTCAACTTTGTTTCTGGTTCAGTCTCAGGTATAAAACGCTGAGGTTTTCCCATTAAACCTAAACTCCTGCTTAATATTGTTCTCACTGACAATGCAATATAAAAAGCCTTCTTTGGAAATGTTTCTGTTCTAATTTTAAATCTATTTTGTCGATGTGAAGGACCCTCTAAAACCTAAGTGCTCAGTTTTTATTATCTGAACAAATTGCAAACACAATTAAATTTAATTATATAGCCCAAAATCACAGAATTTCTGTCTCAAAGAGCTTCACATTGCAGATTCAGAAAGACAAAAAACAAAAAAAAAAGAGGAATATATAAACATAAACACATAGCAAGAAAACTAACTAAAAAATGCTAGCTAAACAATATTACCACATTCCTGGCCTTAGACTCTCCTTCACGGTGAGGAAAAACTCCTCAAAAAAACATCAGTGGGGGAAAAAATAAAAAACCTCACGGGTATCCACACAAAAGAGAGATCCCTCCCCGGGATGAGCGTCCAATGTGTCTAAATCTATTGTTTAAATATAAACTTATACTACTCTACAGCTAAATACTGTATCTAAAGAAGTCAATAGATGTTCTTCATTCTGATGAAAACGTGATGGTTAAGCAAGAATATTAATGTCATGTGGCTTACCTCTAGATAATGGTATTGTCTATTTCTGCAAAAGACATACTTGAGCAGGCCCAACAACCACCTTTTACCGTTAAGACAGTTTTCTGACGAGGTCTGCGGCCTCACCGGCAATACATCAAAATGTATTTCTATATCCAGAGAAGACAATGTGAGATTTTCTTTTTTAAAGCTGTAGATCCATTCTGAAATCCCACTTAATGATAAAACTTTTTCTGACTTTGTCCATGGACTAGTATGTTCAATCGTAAAATATCATAACAATTAATCATTATTAAAATGGTTAAATATTTTCTTATTTTCCAGAATTTGCTAATAGCTTGACTAAGGTGCACATGTAACATGCTTCCAATTTAATTTTTTATAATTCAAACTTACCGTAATTTCACGGTCATTAGGCGCACTGTACGAAAAGGTGCAGCCTCAGTTTTGTGCGCCGTTGCTGTATTTAACACACACATAAGGCGCACCGTACGAAAAGGCGCAGTCTCAGTCACACACCGCCTTACAACAACACGCACGCATGCAAATGTGGGTATTAAAAAATAGATCGGGAGCAAAACCGAGTTTGGTTGTACTTTATTTAAGTAGTATAAACAAGCACATTACCGGTGATACGTTGTCCTTATTCAAATCCGTCAAAGTCCTCATTCTCTGTTTTGGAATCGAGCAGCTGCGCAAAATCCAACAGAGCAGGTCCACTTCGCTCCTCGCTGTCAAAGTCACTGTCTGTACTGTGCGGCTCCTCAGAAAGGATACCAGCTTTTGCCAAAGCTCGAATAACAGTACCAGCAGACCATTAGTCCAAGCATCTACAATCCATTGGCAAACTGTAGCGTAACCCGCCCGGCGCTGCCTTCCACCCTTCATGAAACTGTGGTCTCCTTCGGTCATCCATCGCTCCCACGCCGCTCACACTTCACTCTTTAACGTTCTCATGTGTTTTCTTTCAGGTCTGCCTCGCGGGCACGGCGTTTTCTTTTAGGTCCACTTTTTCTCACACAATGAATTTTGAAGAAAATTTGAGACTTTTAGGTGCGCCTTATGGCCGTGAAATTACGGTAATTTTAATTTACTTTATTTTGTCAATATGAATTATATTCTTGGTTTGAGATTGTTGTTTCTACTTTTGTCTTTTCATCTTCATTTCATCCGCTTACTCTACTCTTTTTGGCATTTCCCTTTATAGGTTGCAACAGCAAGTCAGTTTCTTCCATTAATCCTGTCCCCTCCATCCTCTTCAGTCACACAATCTATCTTCAGGTCTTATGAAGAAGAATTGCCAATAGATGCCATTTTTAATATCCAATCAAATACTCCTATATCATTTAAAAAAAAATTGTCAATTTTGTTCTTCTTTCACAAAAAAATTATAAATACAATGACAAAAATGGTTGTTTAATCTTCTTAGAAGGTAATTTAGTCTCACTTTAAGCTGAACATAACCAGCAAATAGGTAATCCAGCAGTTAAAATCGACTTTATTTAGATAGAAACAACGCTTTTCATGTTTATTCTGCATAAAAACCAAAATGCAACAAAAACAAGTTGAGAAAATATTTTTAACAATCTGAGTGAAAGCAGAGAAAGTTTCGATTAAATGAAGAAGATACCAGCTCGGTATTACATGCCGCCATCTGTTGTTTCTCTGACGCACATCTGGAGACGTGTGTCAGGTGTGACATCAGCTGCTTTTACGTGCATTTTTTTATTTGATCAGAATAAAATTACTCAAAGTAAAACTTTAGATCATCTGACCTGCCGGAATCTGGCTGTTTCCAAATTTTATTCATTATGGTTGTGCACCAACACGTCTATTCGTTTTGATTTGTGATCTTCCCATTGTCACCTTTGTAAATACATATAAACCTTATTTTCATGTAAAAACTTGCACAACTGCGACCAAAATGCTGCAATATGCAAATAAGTGACCTGATGACAGCTGCTAAACTAACTGGGATTCTAAAAGCAGAAAATTTGTAATAAAGTAGAATTTTAACTAAATGTACATATTTAACTATCTACAGCTTGATTACGTTGACTCATCAAGGAAGATCAGCAACTTTGATTAAATGATCTCCCTCATAATCTTCATTCATTAGTTATTGGTGAAGCTTGCTGTTTAAACCACATCCTTTTTGTGGTTGTCTTAATCCTGTTGCTGAGAGACCTGAACATGACTGAGAAATGGCATTTAGGCAAAAAAAGCAAGTTGCCCAAAAGACATTGTCAAGTAATTGCCAGTTTGGGCTTCACTAATGTAGTGTGCGAGTGAAATTTGAAAAGGCCAGCCAATGCGTCCATGCAGATAAACAATTATGTGGCTTTTAAATGGTGGATGTATTATAGCTGGCATGCATTTGAAGAGGAATTTAAATGTCAGGCTTAAAAGGTCTGTAAGTGAAGTATGACATGAGAATGCGTTAAAGTGTTAAAGATAGGTTAGACATTTTCTCTTAATTATTTACTCAATAGACAAAAAACTTGTTTCTACTTTGGAATTTCTGTATTTTTAAGAAAATAAAGTACCAAATGTGGATGAAGTTTTTGAGCCCAAAGTTATGGCAGGAAATCCACATTTCTTACGTTTGCTGACACAGTGAAATGAAATTCTTCTTTTGCAAGAAGCTCAACGCGGTTGCAAAAGAACGTGGGCTGGTGGGTTCTCACCCAAGTGTTACATCAGTCCTGATGTTAGATAGGGTACAGGGAGCCTCTTTTTCAGATTGTTTCGACGTGTTTTAGCAAAGCACATTTTGATCATTTCAAACTTATAAAACATCCATTAAATTAAAGGTTTAATGTGCTTAATCTAGTAGGAATTATTCTAATTAGTCTGTTTCCTTATGATGAAAGTCTACTGTTTTGGTCATAAATTGATATATCAATAAACGTAAGGCAAAAAGTCTCATTTAACACATTAGTCACTCTTCTTTCGTATTTTTGAAGTGTTTTTTTTACATTAAAGTGTTTGTATTTTGTTTCTAATTCTATTTTAGGCAAGTTGGCACGCTCCTGCATTTTGATGATTTTGTTTGCTCTTTTTATTTCTACTCTATTGCTTCTTATATCTCATAAGTGCAACGTTTACATCATAATTAGCCTAAAAGCCGAGTTACTGGGGTTTTTAATTTCCCTAAATACAGAGCATCACAAATAACCCCCACATTAAGAGGGATTAAGAGCTAATTTTATGTAAGGGAAGCATACTCCCAAGACAGATTTTTTTTTTTTTGCTTCGCTCTATTACCTGTTTCTTAGAGATGAATCTCAGCAGCATATTTTGGAAGACTTTTTTCCTGTAAAAACATATCTGAAGGAGAAAGGAGTGTAACTCCTAGAAACTCTTAAGATGACTTGTGTTTTATGATGCAAACATTTGTACTTTTGAACAGGTCTTTTTACTCTATCGTCAGAACATAAGTTTTAAATAGCATCCATATTAGCAATAATAATCGATATGTGCATGTTGTCCGTGGGGTTTTAATCTGGTTTGCGCAAAAGTCTTCTAATCTGTTCTTGTCCTGGATAGATACCAATCAGATGTCACGGCCGCTCCTCTGGCTTTTTGGTACTGTATGTGCTGAAGTTCTAAAAGGAGTCGCTCACTCACAGGTTCCAATGAAGAACCTTTTTACCCTGGAGAAAAACCTACTTTGGACCACTTGAAACTCTAATGTAGTTCTTTTAGTCAATATAGGAACTGGACACAGCAAACCAGTATCCCACTGCATGCCAAATAGGAAGTTTCAGAACCATAGACTTCTATTGAAAAATCTCCTGCCAATACTGAGTCTCTATGACAGTCACAATAACCACTTTGTTACGTTACATTTACTGTATCTCATTCTTAAAAATCCTGATTATTTTGTTGTTATTTGCCTTGGAGCAGAGTCATTCAAGTTAGTGTCTGGCCAATAAAAAGCACCAATTAAATAAAGGAGTGGTTCTTCATTCCCATGTGGCGACATTTTACAAGTTTGATTTATTTAGCCAATGAAATCAGAAAGTCAGACCGTGAGTCAGATAGATTGACTAATGTTAGGGTCTCTAGTTCCATGGGTGTGTCACTTCAAAAAGCTTGCTTCTAGTTGGCAAGTTGGTTGACACGCATGTGAACCAATGACTGCAAATATCCCACTCTGAAAATTACAGTAGAATTGGCTTCACTTAGATGGAACCAAATATTATGAGTGGCGTCACATTAATTAGGTCCACCCCTTCCACAGCACAGAGATGGTGACCATGAGTGAAGGTCGAAATGTAGGTCAACCAGTAATTTCTTCTCAACTAGATGAACTAATGCTTCAACTTGTTCGATTCGGTCCTCTTATTGTTCTATATGCTGTTCTAAGTAAATTTACAACAGGAGATGTATAGGAACGTCAAAAAGCGGTGACTCAATAAAGTCTACTGATTGTCGAGGACTAAAAACCCTGTTAGACATGCAGATTTAATATGCCTCTATGTGGATCTGAGGACCCCTGCTGTGATTACTGCCAGGTGGTTTTAACATCTGGCAATGTTCAGCTTTCATCCGTCTGAGAAACCAGAAAGCTAAAGGGCCGAAGCTGCCTCTGTTAATGATGAGAAGCTTTCATCTGACTTTCATTTTAGACTACCGCAAAAAAAGTCAAACAACTTAAAAAAAAAAAAGCAGAAAACAGGAACTTGATGTCCAAATCACCAAAATCAAAGAGCACCTGTTTAGTAGCGTGTAAGAAAACGATGTTAGGAGCCTGTGACAGCTGAGGGAATAATGGCTTTAATCATCAGAGCATGCGAGCGTTCCCGGTGGTATCTTTGAAAAAGCACCTGTTGCAGTGAAAAGAGCTGAATGTGAATGCAGATGCTTCATCTAGAAAATGTAAGCATGTTGCTTCACACGCACTGAAGGTAGTAGGATTCCCTGCCTGTTTAGATCCTACATTTAACCTCCATTAGCTTCAAAAGTTTTCTAAAATAAATAACTCAAGCAAAATGTAGGCGAGCATGTAATACATTTGTGAAATTATTTTCTCATTGCCTTTGTCATATTTGTACGTTTTCACCAAAATTTCTTTAATTCATTTATTTTAAAATGTGTTGTTTTTTGTGTGATCAATTTGTATCTGTTAAAAGTGGGGTTTGTAATCTTATCCGATTGATAAATAGGCAGCCATTACTCTGTCACTATTATTATCACCATTTTTTCTTTTTTACCTCTGTTTAAGATGCATTTTCCTTCGGCCTGATTTTTAATGTTGTTGTTTTTTACCCTGAGGCATAAAATTTTCCAATTAAATCTGTCTGATGCTTCAATAACACGCCGCTATTCATCCTGAACTATGTTCTTCAGATTTTAAGAATTTTAATTGATTTGTCCTTCTATTGTGATAAACAAATATTGACTCATTCTGCTATTGTGTCTTAACGTGTTTTGATGATTAATCACACTATTTTTTGCACAAAACTCTAGAGTATGAGGTCATTTAGATAACTGTACACACCTTAACGTTCATATTGGTTCTAAAAACATAATGACCATGAGAACGAGTAAGGACTTTATCTGTGCGCTTGTAAATATCAATTTGTGGTAAGCGATGTCTCCACCCTGAAATACCCAAAGACAAATGCTAATATTTAACCTCGTGACATAATCATCACTAATATAACTCACTAATGTAACATGTTTTAAATTCTCCAAAAAAACAAAGTTACAGTTTTTTTTTTTTTTATTAAATTTGTGCTTAATAGCTGAATGTTTTACGCAGTTGTTTTTTTTTTTGTTGTTTGTTTGCTTTTTATTAAGAAAATGCTTGAAATACTTCGAAAAACTAACACGACCATCAATTTTCTAAACTAGTTGTTGAAGATTGAATCATGGAAAGCCCAGAACATATTCAAAATAACTTGATGTGAGAGGCAGAGTACACCCTGTTCACGTTGCCAGTCTGTTACAAAAACAAACATTCTTATCTAATTGGAATGTGAAGGAAGTTGTATCTCAAATATAAGTAAATATAAGTAAATATTAAAACTTTTTTATGTGTTTAATGCGATGTTGTTCTGTAACCTTTTTATATCTATAACAACCTGCGACCTTTTATATTTATAGCAACATATAATCGGGTGGTTAAAGAAAGGTTCGTAAACGACGCATGTTGTGATGGTCAGAACGTGTCGGGACAGGGAGGAAAAATGAGGTAACGCCTCCTGGAGCGAGTGTGGCTTGCCGTCTAATTTGACCAATATTACCTCATGAGTTACAAAAGATGGTAATTTGGCTAAATGCAGTTCTGAAGCGGGCAGCCAAGAGGAGGGTGTGATGTTTGTGAACAAGCAGAACAAGGAGAGGATTGTTGCGGTGACACAAAACTGGACTTTGGCCTGCGAAATGTTAATGGATACATCCCAAGGCAACACCTCGAATGTTCTTCCACTCAAGCAGTCAGACGCCTTTAAAAATAATCTCATCTTAAAAGGGTGTAAAAATGGATGGTTTACCTCTGCAGACATCCACCAAAACAATGAGGACAGCAAAGTTGGAGGTAGCAAAAAATACAGAAAAACACCAACAGACACCAGTGTTTCTTATATGTATTTATTTACAGAAAATGTCTTATTTTTAGAAATTAAAGACTTGTTTAAACTCCGAACGTATTTAGTGGTTGCAAAATGGGTTATGGCTCAATGTTGACATCAGTCGGCTGACATGATCCCCCGTGCATAACGCTTGATTAGCCCTGGAGATAAAGAAGGTTCTGTGGAAATGCTGAGATTAATGTCTGGCTTTTTATCAGACATATGTTTGGATATAAATCTCCAAGTACATATGTGTAGACATATGTACTTCTAAGATTCATTCAAAAGGCCCTCTCTTGATATTTTTAGTCCAGTATGGTATTCATGTAGGTTGCTCTTGTTATGCCTTTTCACTACCATGGAACCAGTCTTTGTTAAACATGCGGCACACTTTTTGTTTTTTGCTTCGTCCACTAACATAAGAGCTTATAAAGCTAGATAAGAAACGGATATCAATACCCACTCAAACCTCCCTGAAAATAATATTTGGCACATAAAGCTGTACCATATAACTACTGGTCCTGACCTGCTGGTATTATATAGCCTACAGCTTGTGTAGCACTACAAGTACAAATCTCAGAAAGCTCAAAAATCAATAAGACACAATAACTTTAATCTATGAACAGGTGCCATTGCAACCTTAAAACTAGCTCCAGTTTTGGATGTTTGCAATGTCAACTTATTTATTGTTTACTCTTGAACTTTGGGTGCTTCAGTTCATAAGAAAAGCTTGTATGTGGTCAAATTAATAGATTTATTTTCAATATGAAATTTGAAAGAACTTTTGTAGTTTTAAAGTGTGCAAATATAAAACAGAAAAATTAAAATTGGCATACATGAATCCACAAACAGAAAAATATCAGAGCCCAGAGTGTAAAGTTAGTAAATCTGCTAACTCGGCAGTTGCCAAACTGGTGAGATTTTATTATTTGTATAGCCCATTATCAGCAGGTTTCACTCTTTACAGTAGATTGAACAAAACTTTTAAAACGAACTAAAAAGTCTACACAAATACATTCTAAATTTCAACCAGCTCTGCGCATTCCTGCACTTAGGCCATTCTTCTTGGCAAGAAAATATTCCAGAAAGAAACCCAGTTGTGGGGAAAAGAAGAAACCTCATGGAGAGCCACATAATGTAGGGACCCCTCAGGATGAACAGGCAATGCATCTAAGCCTGTTAATTAAATATTGGCTCATTTTATTTGTGATTTATTTGTGAAATCAGTAGATGGGCTTCATCCTAATGAAAATGAATGGTAAAAAATATATTTTATCTTCAATAGTTATTAGCATGTGATTCAAGAGAGGGGA
Source organism: Neostethus bicornis (assembly GCA_902685375.1). NCBI lineage: Eukaryota > Metazoa > Chordata > Actinopteri > Atheriniformes > Phallostethidae > Neostethus > Neostethus bicornis. The sequence goes on from LR738552.1 coordinate 5,901,508, forward strand.
GATGGTGGCTCAGTGGTAGAGCGTTCACCCGTGGACCGGACGTCAACTGGAAGTTTGAGGGTTCAATTCCCTATGAGTTCACATCTAGGGTCCTTGGAGAAGATACCTAACCCCCTGTTTCTTCCACCATTGGCTCCGTTGTGGTAGCCTGCTGCAGTGTAGTGGTGCAGCACACAAATTTTCCGAATGAGGGATCAATAGAGTATGTAAAAATAAAAAACAAAAATAATAATTTAATTAAAAATAAAATGAATAGGTCTTTTTTTTAGAATTTTTTTCCCTGGCGAATCAAGTTGATAATTTGAACTGAACTGTAAATAATGTGAAAATATTTGGGGGATGGAGCAAGTTTGATTTTAAAATAATCCTAAAATTATCTCAATATGCATTAGATGTGCTTACTTAGTACACTAAACTTTCACCCGATCAGATTTGTAATTAACTTTGACACTCCAAATGAAGTGTTATGAGGTTGTAAAGTTCTCGCCCTCTTCGTCCCAGAGATTTAACAAAGCTGCAATGTTAACGTGACAAGGACAGAAGGTTTGCGTATCCGCTGACCCATCAACCCCGCTGCTGTTTTGACAGACGGCGCTGTCAGAAAGGTCACGCCTTGAGGTGGAGGAGCTGGGCATTCTCCACCACATCGTGTTGTGACACATGACTGGTGGCACTAGAGCCGCGCTGCCCTATGAGGGGCTTAGCGACAGAAAACCATAAGCTGCTTCATCTTTATGTCTCTGTCTTACTCTCCTTGTCTTTCATATCTCCCTGTTTTTGTACAGTATTTATTTTCTTTTTTGCCGCGCTGCTAAACTTAGTGTCCCTCAGAGGAACTGAAAACTCATTTGTCGCAGATGACACACATTTTGACGATGAAATCTTTCTGGATCATATCATAGCTAGGTGTGGGAGCATATGTGGTGACTAATGCCACAGAATGTCTCTGACGCTGATGAATTGATAATTGCTTGCACATGATAAACATGTCTGACTCATCTGTTGCATCACACTTCCTTGGCAGAGGTGCATACAGATCAATTTTCTCAGAGTGGCTCACCTTGCAGCTGATGGTAATGATGCAATCTCACAGTGATATTATGTTTTATTTTATATTTCTGTAAACTTCCAAAAAAGTTACTAAAACCCTCTAAAGATGGTATAAAATTATAAATGTTTGTGTTTTTTTTCCATAACTGCTTAGAACACATGTTTATTTTTAATTAAATAAAATTAGTCTGTAGAACGTTGAAAATCATTGCCAATCATTTTGCGAGGTGAGTAAAAACTATTGGCCCGAAACCGGTCAAACTCAGAAGAAGCCAGAAAAGATCAATTCGGGTCTTAAAGCTGGTCCAGTTTTTACAATTAACTTGCTAAAAGATCTTACATCCTTCCTTTAATTATGGAAAAAAGTTTCAATTAAATTGTATTCAAGTTTAGAGAAGACGTTTGCATTTTATTTAATAAGAATATTCCTATCGCCACTTCTTTATTGATGCTCTTTGCATTATCGTGAACAGATAAATATAGCTAAAGTGCCTTTTTTCCATTTCAGAAAATGATGAAACATCCCTAGTTTTTTAAAGACACGTAGCAGTCGAAGCTGCCATCACCTCTTTTTGAAGTGAAGGAAAAAATAAAATAAAAAAATTCAAGGGAGAGTGCTAGGCTGTCCTCTGTGGAGCAAAGCGGTTAAAGAGAAATCACTGCCTCAGGAGGGGTGGTTGCAGAGCACGGAGCTCCAATCACCTCCCGATGCTCCAGTAACCCCAGTGTGACTCCTGAAAACCAAAAGGTCATACTCGCCTCCTGTCTTCCTTTTGCAAATGTTCAACCCCCCGCCTCCCAGAACCACCCACACTGGATCTCCAAAGGAAGATTCCCACCCACCTGCCCGTACTCCCGCCGTGCATCAGAGGTTTCCAGCCTTGTGTTCTCAGGAGGATGTAGATATACACCCCCCTCTCTTCCATCCATCTTCCACCTTTTCCTCTATACACCCCCCATACACACTTCTCCAAGCCTCCACGGAATTACTTCCATATGGCCTACTTTCCACCATCGCTCCCAAACAAGTTGCACACAATCTATATATTTTCTTTAACACCTTCAGCATCCTACATCTACTTCAGTGAACATTGAGGCTTCATTAAAGTAGAAAAAAAGCACAACTGCAATTCAGTTAGAAAAATTAGGGCAATATTCATTTTTAGTTACTCATATTGATAGCAATGCAAAAATAATAAAATCTAAATTATCCAGAAAAATATGGGCTTATTTTAAAAAATATACATTTTGGTGTGGTGTTGTTGTCCAGATTCTTCTAGTTTGAAACCATTTATTTAAAAAAATAATCTTGTCATAATTTGCAATTTTATGGTTATTTAAGCTCAAAATTGCATTTGTCCCAAACGATGTTACAGAATTGCAGTAGTAGAAATGTCAAATAGATTTATTAACTGTGGGATGGGACAAAAACACCCTCCAACTCTGCCAGTGAAGCTGTATTAATGCAATTACAACTTTTTGCCCCATGAAATGCCACTGCAATCAAATAGTTGAGTTTATGTCATTGTTTGAAACTTAAACATTTTTCAGATTAAATGCTGATAAATTAGAAGTTTAAGTTGTTTTGCATCATTTTTGAGGGTCTAAAATTGGAAGCAGTTGACTTACTAGTCACATCGTGTGGCGTCATCAGCATGAGCTTACCATGTGGTTTCATTAATTTCTTGCAATCCATATGCTAAGTCATGTTCTTGAGTCATGCTTGTGGCTTTGAGCCGCAGCATCACAGGCAGGATGATTGCACTGATATGTTAACAATGACACACAAACAGTAACACCACACATGACTCGTACAGTTAAATTTAACCAGCATTCATCATTATCTGAGAAAATAAATTTTGGTCAAAAACAAGTTTGAAAATGTTCTGCAATGCTATAAAATGTCAAACACTTTTAGTTGGTAGGCTCGTTATTGTTAGATGATTGTGTAATTCATCTGTTTTACAGTAGCCAGAAAAGTTTTATAATTTTGTTTGGAAATGATGCAACTGAACTGAGACAGGGTGACTTGTGCATCTGATTCAATCACTTTTCCAGGCAGTGGGTGTAACACTTGTTAGGTTTTCAGGGTGGAGACGTCACTACTTTATTCCTTTGCAACTCGTTGCACTATTCACCCTTTTGACCTGTTACAGTTTAAATAATTTCGAAAGGTGATCAGGCTGACTTACTTTGAGGTTGTGCAGAACAACCACAATGCAGTCTATAGGCTGTAATAAAAAAATAGCTTTGCTTTGGCCAGAAAAACTATTTAGACTTTATTATCTTCTACACATCTAATCCAATTAAAACATGCAATTCACATTAGAATTTAATGATTTAAACTTCAACATCTATTAGGAAGAAATGAAAAGGTTTATGATAATTATAGTCATGGAATGAATATGGGGTGTTAAAATGTCAATTTGAATTTATAGGGGCTGTTGTGCTTTTGTGGGGTGATAATTCTTTTCTAACAGAATTTGTAGATGAACATCGTACCTTTAGTTAGCTCTGAAATGCGATATTCGCTGAAAAATAAAATACTACATTTGTTCATTTTCACTTAAGTTTTTAACACTGTGATTTACCCCTTCCTCTCACTCCGCGCAGAGCTCAACACCCCAGGTGCATGCACAACATAGTGTAAATCTTGTTTGAGGCTGCATATACAGTGTGAAACCTATCAAGTTAGCAAAACTAGCTTAATTTACATTCTTTTTTATATGCATTTATGTGCACAAATGTAAAATCAACCACTCTTCTTCAGCTAATTCTTTAATTGCAAGCATCATCTGCAATATTTCTGGAAAAATGTTAATCAGTCATCTGACTGTAAGGTCAGTGGTGATGAAGAAATTTCCTTGAGGTGATCAACGTGGTTTGCAGCACGTCCGCATTTTAGTTTTTACAACAAAAGGAGAAGTATTTTTAGAAATAGAGTTGCAAAATGTATGGTTATGGTATCTGTAGAAACATTTTCCAGCAGCAGAAGTGAAATATAGGAGGTCATACTTGTGCAACATCTTCTGGTCTACTGTGTAAAGTGCTGGATTGTCATTTTCATCTGATTTATATAAGACATTGGCTCATATTTGGATAAGTTTGTTTATTTAAACTGTGGTTTAGTCGAACAGAATAAACTCTCCTAACAAAAAGTTGTATTGAGGCAAGTGTTTAGGTAGATGACCTACCTAAACAGAAGATCCCAAGCATACCCCTCCCCAGCTATTCCTTCCAGCTCTTCTAAGGAATCTACTAGTTACCCAGACTAGGAGGTAGATATTATCCCTCAACTGTGTCCTGTTTTTATACTTGGGCGCACAGAATATGGAAGAGCCATTATTATCCAGGCTGTTCGGGTAACCCTACTTGCATCCGTAACACTTTTAAAAATCTGATATCTCCCAAACCACTGAAGAAATTTAAGTGAAACTTCCACTCAGTACCAATTATAGATTAACTTATTAAGTTTTATGGGGTATGTAACCAAAAGTTGAGGTCACAGAATTATCACAAACCTCAACCATTACGTTCCGTTCTGTCATACTCCGCTTGTTCCGGGGTCGGGTCGCGGAGGCAACAGTCTCAAACGGTTAGCCCAGGCCTCTCTCACCCCGGCTGCATCCTCTAGCTCTCCCGAAAGGATCCCAAGTCGTTCCCCGGACAGCTGTGAGACATAGTCTCTCCAGCGGGTCCGGGGTCTGCCCCTCGGTCTCCCTTCGGTGGGACGTGCCCAAAACACCTTGCCCGCGAGGCGCTCGAGGGGCATCCTGACCAGATGCCCGAACTACCCCATCTGGCTCCTCTTGACTTGGAGGAGGAGCGGCTCGACACTGAGTTCTTCCCAGATGGCAGAGCTCCTCACCCAATCTCTGAGTGAGAGCCCAGCCACCCTGCGGAGGAAGCTCATTTCGGCCGCTTCATTGTTCATAAACCATTCATTGTTCATAAAGTTTGTGATGAAGGACCGGATAAGGCTTGTTGTTCTTGTTTTTACCCTAAAACTGCAAACGGTGTATCCTCCTGTAGATTGCACTTTACATCCTTGCATCGCACCTAAAAGAGAGCACAAGATATTTGAACTCATCTCAACTCAACTCAACTGGGCCAGCACTTCCAGTCAGGAGATGAAATGCCTATTTTTTCCAGTTGAGTTCTCTGATTTTGAGGTGGGTTGACGTTAACCTAACCCTATCCAAACCTAATGCTGTGCTTCTCATTTTAAAGTCAATCTTAAAATGTTTGAAGTATTGTTTTAACCACTGCACATACACTTACAAATGAACTACATATAACATATCATTTAGATCATCATTAGATACACTTCAGGATGCTCTAATTAAAGGATTAGTATGTGGTAAATGTTTCTGATTACCCTAAAAAAATCTAAATTTTCCATAAGGAAAATAAACATGCACATTTTAGTTTGCAAACACATGCAATGCACATTGAATCGGGTGAAGTAACAGGGTGGTTAATAGGTGTGTTTGAGTACCAACTTGGTCCCAGGTGGAGCATATATGCTCTGTAATCTCACTCCTTTTGTCCTCATGTCAAAATTAATCCTCATCACTGGAACGAACTACAAGGCCTAGTTAACCATCTACCCGGCTGAATTTATGAGCTGATAGGTTGCTGGGAAGGAGCACTTGATGTTGAAGGGAAGGGAATCATTATGTGTTCCTCTGAGTGCACCACTCATCCTCTCCCCACAAGCAGAAGCTCTGCATCATTAGAGACCGTCTACACTCCGCTCTTTCTCATTGGGAAGGTTGCATGTCATGCACTTAGACACTTTGGGCTGCTACCACCTTGACCTCTCACTTGTTTCCTCAGGATGTGATGGCGTAAGTCTCTGTCATAGCTGTGACACAAACGCATAATTCGCCATGTTAGACTTTTCACTTTTTTCCCAGATTAAATTTTTCAAGCCTTATTTCTCTTTTCCTCGTTTTCTCATTTTGCATCAAAACCAGTTCAGACTAAATTTTATTGATTGTTAATTATTCTTCTTCATGATTACTTCACTGGGTTTTTATTGGAGGACTAAAACTCTTTAATAAGTTTACTTAATTTCACAATCAGCTTCCAATAAAATGCACCTTCATTTCATTCATTTACTCCCCGTCATTTTGGGGAGTTTTTGAACCTTTCTTAGGGGGTTTTCCCAGTGGAATGTTTCCAATCCCAACTATGGCGTGACCAATGACAGTTTTTTGAAGCCAGTACTTTATACTTTATGTTCAATCATAGTAGACCAAAAGAAGTGGATTAAAATCCTTATTAGTTTGTCTATTCACATTTTATCAAAACATCATGGCCAATATTCTATTACTACTTTAATATTTAACCAAATTACCCAAAACAAAGGCAGATTTCTGAGTAATTGGATGTTTTTTTAAATAATTTTGTTTTATGTTCAAGAATGGAAAAAATGTGTTCATTATTAACTAATGTATTTAGGTTGTCAAAATTAAGACAATAAACATTAATAAATTTGATAACTTAGCGTAATTGACCTATTTGAAGGCATGCATATATTTAATATTTAATATGTATATAAAATTTCAATTAAAATTTCATTCAGAAGAAAGTTGTGTTTATTGACATTCAAATTTTTAAAGTTATGCAGTAACAATAACAGTCAGTCATCTGCACCCCCCGCAACCTGAAAGGGTTGCCGGGATGCCGAAGCCCATCCCGGCTGATTCAAGACAAGGGACAGGGTACACCCCGAACAGGTCGCCAGTCTATTGCGGGGCCACACACATACAACCATCCACACACACTAATTCCTAGGGGCAATTTGGCACCGGCCAGTAAACCTAGCATGCATGTCTTTGGAGGGTGGGAGGAAACCGGAGTACTCAGAGGAAACCCACGCAAACACAGGGAGAATATGCAAACTCCACACAGAAAGGACAGTGTTCCAAGCCTCGTCCCCACCCGGGACTTGAACCCATGACCTTCTTGCTGTGAGGCCACTGTGCTACCCGCTGCGCCACCGTGCCGCCAAGTAACAATAACGATACACAAAAAAAAGATGTCCCTAATTTGTCTCAAAAAGTATCAGTAATCTGTTCAGATGTAACCGCAGACCAAAAAAAATGACATATTTTTCAATTTACTGTTCTCCGCTTCTGGCTATGTATTCTTTTTCTTCTCCTTTCGGTATTTCGCTTCAGGGGTTGCCACACCAAGTCAGTTTCTTCCATCTAACCCTATCTGCTGTATCCTCTTCGGTCACAATTTTTCGGTCAATTTTCTAACAATCAAATTCTGAAACATAACACACTTTTTTGTTCATTTAATTCACACAGACTAAACAACATGCTTCTTTTAGTCGACATTACCTGGACTGAAAAGTTACGTCACTTTGTGGTGTGTTTATGAAACTTTGTATATCTGAGTATTTGGTGGCTGCTTTCAAACAAACATCTATTGGTGCCAATTGGCAACAATTTACCAATTACCAATGTGCCATGGTAGTGCAAAATCTGCCGATTGATAAACCGATACAACTGATAAATTGTTAATACTGACCAGATGAACCAGATACCACGTCTGGCTCATTTGGATTTGGAGGAGCAGCTGTACTCTGATTTTCTCCTCAATGAGTAATCTCGGCCTATCTCTAAACCAGCCACTGTCCAGAAGAAACCTATTTGGGAGAATCTCATTCATAATGTTTGTTGAATCACTACTTACTGGAAACTAAAGTTTAGAAAAAGAATGTAAGGAAATCAAGAGTTTAGCCTTCCATTGTCGCTCGTTCCTTCTCATAGAACAATGCGATCCAGAGAAAATGAACTGTCTCAGTGGATCATCATGGTTTCCTATTTGGAGATTGATTATTTTAAAGCACTAGAGACAATAAAGTAGACAAAAGTCTCTATTTGGTTATAAGGTCTAGTAAAATGTCGCTACACTGTTGCAAAATTTGGTAAATAATAATAATAATAATAATGAATTACTCTATTCATCCCTCACCGGAGAAATTTGTGTGCTGCACTCCTTACACCGCAGCAAGCTGCCCTTCGACGGCTTTGATTTGCGGGTTTAAAAGCACATAATTCTTTCTATTAAACTAAACCAGTTTCTGCTCTACATCGATCATTGACTCTTAGTTGCTTCAAGATAAATATTTGCATCATTCATACGTTAAGTGTCAATAAATCTTATGAAGAGCCAATGCATCTGTTGACCACAGCATACAGAATCCTCTCCACCTACCAGCTGCAGAGAACAAACACAGTGTCCAGCATATGCACGGTGGCGGTGAAAGCTGCTCACATTGAAGCTGGACACGTCTTCGCACAACAACCAAGCTGTCAGTCAAACTGCCCCATTACACCGGGCATGACATTTAAAGTTGGGCGCAGAAGCCAGACAAAGTGCCTTTACCTCCCTGCAGTGGAGGCCTTGCGGAGTGTAAATGTGTTATGACTTTGGCCAGACTTGGTCCGGCATAAGGACAGCTGTCACATCTCCAACCTGTCACACACAACACCAAGGAGATGCCAGAGGCAGGGGCGTCAGGGAGAACCAGCTTAGACATGAGAGAAAGCATGGACATACACAGGAACTCACGTGCAAGGAGGAAGGCGAATTCGGGATGGGGATCACGTGAAATGAGGTTTACTTGGAGGCTCCCGCTGACCTCTACAATGTTCCTGCCCTTCATCCGCTCCTAAAGCCACTCCTTAAGCACTTGAGTCACATTGTCCAGGGGAATGTGGCAAATATTGTCTCCTTGTCCTAACGTTGGCTGTAGGATGTTCTCCCTCCATCATTGTCCTCTGACTTAACCCGTTTCTGTGCTCATTACTGACTGATGGAGGAAGTCTCTTCATTAAGTTCCTGCCTGTGGCCTGTGAAGTGAAGACCTCTTCTTTGACTACCTCTTTATATAAGCAAGCAGCAGCTGCCCTCAAGTGTATTTGGTTTAAGGGAAGAGACATTAATGGTCATTTGGGGGTTTTATTTCATTAGAGAAATGCTGTTTTGTTCCAATTTAGGTAATGATTTCAAGGCAAGCAGGCTAAAAGGTCAACATTTTTTTTCCCTTAGGGATGCTTTTTATTGTATCTTACTGTAAAGTTTTAGAAGAAAATATCAAGCTCTTAGAATCTCATCACAGACTAAAAAACTCAAACTAAAAAATAAATATTTTTTTATTTATTTCTCCACTTTAATTTTCTTTAAAAGTCTTATTTAGCTCTTTTTTTCCAGAAAAGTGCAGATGCTGATTTGCTTTTGAAAAAGCAACAATAATATCCAGAATCCTGTAAGCTGCAGGGGGTCCTTTATGCTTTTATTCCTCTCAGTAATTTAGAATTATTTTTGGCACTCATCTGCATCATAATTGTTATTAACAACATTAATGTGAATGTGGTATTCAAACTATTCCATATCGAGACCCATGTGGTCTAATCAGATTCAAATTGCCCTCAAATCAGTTTGTATTGGGCTGTTAATGTTGGTCTTATGGATTAAACTGTGAACGGACCTCGCCATGCCAACTTCCCTGTTTTCCGGTTCAAAACTGTTCGTCGGTTCAAATCCTACTGAGTTCATCTCTAGGTGTCCTCGGGGAAGACACCTAACCCCTTGTTTCTCCCACCATTGTCGCCATCCTGGCAGCCTGCTGCAGTGTAATGCAGCACAGAAATTTCCCCTCTATGGGATGAATAACGTGTACTTCATCTTAATTCTGTATTTTCAGAGTAATCAGCATAAAGAAAACCATAGAAATAATTTTACATTTAATTTGTTAATTGATAGTATAAAATTGAGCTATGGGAGGGTTAATACAGTTTTGTAATAAAGCCATATTTGACTTAAAATAATAAAAAAAAAAGAACTGCTTTAAGGTTGGGCATGGTATGTTTTTTAATGCATTTTACACTTGCACTTCCAACCATACTTTGGAGATAACCTCTGCCAGAATCTCTTGTTACTTTTCCATTGTCTTTAACTACTCTGATAACGCATGATCCTTCTGACAAGATTAAAAATACAGATTTACAAATCCTGTGTAAATCAGCCAACCGTCGATTGTTTTGACTTTATTTAACATCGGTGCAAGTCAGTTTTTGTAATTGTTTTTCATTTTCATAGTAGATTTAGTGTTCTAGAGGAAACTAAAGTCTAGTTTTGTTTTCTCAGTTGAATCTTAAGCACATCATCTTCACCTTATGACTAGATACTTCCATATTTATTAGTTGGTTCTTTTACGTTGAATTGTTTAAGGATAATTTTATAACAATTTAAGTGAAATTTGGTAAGAATTTTAAATATTATATGATCATGAATTTGATCTTATTGTGGTTTATGATTCTAAAAAAATTCCAATAGAAGACATGAGATTTCCAGCACAAAACTTCAGCCCACTGAGTTCATTTCCTATTTAAAACCCAAAAAGTTGTGAAACAATAGTTTTAGGTCTGTCCTGCAGCAGACTGCTCAGAATAGGAACTATTTTCTGCTTTGTAGTTTTGAACACTGCACATTTAATTTGGAATGGCATTAGCAAAAAGTTAAAGGGTCTGCCTTTAGTTTTAGTTTGTTTCACTGATGCGATATGACTTGTGACAGATTTTTGCTGCCTTCTGAACGAGACTGCTCTGAATCACCCACAAAGAGGCTCTCTTCAACAGCGCCTTGGGTCTGACCAGATGAATTGATGGTCCACTACGAAGTCGTCCCGTACTCCTCTTCTGGCCCTCTCACCTTCCTGTTGGTTCTCATCCATCTGTTTACTCCTTCCTAGTCCAAAACAAGCAGCCATTAAATCACGTCGCAAGACGAGTACGGGATTTGACAGCTACAAACTGGAGCAAAACAATCTTTTCCCAAAGCCCACTCCCAACCCGGCCTCGCATCTCCACGCCCGTCCCTATCTGCTCCCCCCCACGTCGTCACCCAGACGCCGCTGGGGCTGCTGGGAGGCAGAGAGCAGTTCTTGTTTACTGATGCAGACTATATTGATGTGAGCTGATTTCATCAGGCAACACTTTTGGATGCCACACACCCGATCCGCTTCTTCCCATGTCTTTCCCCCTTTAATGTTTCCGCTGTGACAGGCCGAACATTCAGGCAGCACAGTTTCAGCTGCTGCAGTTTGTATGTCTACATATGTACTCACAATTAGCTACGCCTGACATTTATCACACATTAGAATGTATTGATCATTTTCTGTTTGATTAAATTACTTTTTCTTTCATTAAACACAATTATCTAAGTCATCAAATCAACCACAGAAATATAAATTACTTCCACTCTATTTGTTGAGGAAATCAGGCCCGTTCTTCTAAAACCCATCAGTGAGTTAGCGACCCCATCCTTCAGAAAAGTTGCCATCCTAAAAACTGGTTGCGCTGTGCCTCTGTCCATCATGTATGGTGGTTAGATATCTTCTCACCAAGGCGGGGAGCGATTATAACAAATGGATGAGTTCAAACCATCTGTAAGACATTTGATTAACACAGCAGAGCCTCTGTCTGCACGAGGGAGAGCAAGATGGTGCTTGATGTGGAATTGCTCTAATGGCAGAGCCTGGGAACTAGCCATGCTCTAGGAAAAACATTCCAGAATGAAGAATTAAGAGCTCGGAGAGATAGATGAGGTTTTTCTAGCAAGCAGCTCCGGGTGGCCTCTGCTTCCATCTCACACATGATTTGATTGGTGCTCGCAGTCATCAGCTCAGCCTCGTGGAGCAGCTGTTGAAGCTAATGTTGCATGAATCAAAGCAGATGTTTCTCCTGGTGTCTTTTTTCTGTCTCATTGAGATATTGAGGGATTGTCAGTTTATGTTTGCACATCTTCTGAATTGAGACTGTCTCCCTGTCTAAAACTTCCTACCTCTCATGTGGACTCAAATGATGTTTGAATTTTGGAAAGACGTGTCAGATGAACGCGGTATTTGTAAATCACACATTAGGGTCTTCTGGATGAGCTGGATGATGTTAAGAAGGGGATACATCATGATGTGTGGGCAGCTTTGGGAAGTCTACCCTTAATTAGAAACTTAATGTAGTTAAGCGTTCAAGGACAAAAGGATGGAAAGACGTACCGCTGAAGCACAAAAGGGGTCTGGGTCATATTATGGGCTAACTTAAGAAGAAACCTGCCATAACGCAATCTTTTTATGCAGATTTATTGAATAAAATAGTGCTAATGTCCATTAGCATAATTATATGACGGATCATCTTCTGTGTTTGTATGTTAGTAAGTTTTATCTAATTAAATTAATCAATTTTATTTCTCTCTTCTATCAGGACACAGCATTGGACCCTGGAGAGGATGTGGCCCTCCTCTCAGTCTGTTTTGAAGATGCTGAAGCCACCCAAGTCTTTCCCAAACTGTTCCTCTCTCCCAGCATTGAGCAGTGAGTAACACAAGCATTTAAATTTTGTTGGATTAAAACTGAGGTGCTTCTTCAGGTTTAATGTTCAGAAACAAACTAGCAACTCAACCAAAGTCCAGAAGTTTTGTAAGTGATGGGAGAAAGTAAGGATCTAGTTTATAGAGTATGTTTTAGGTTTGAATTTCTGAGCTGGAACAACCTCATGAACGGGCAAAAAAACACAATCACAACTTGATGAGGCCAAATCATCTCACTCCTTCCAAAGATACACACCTTTTTATTTGCATATTCATGACTTTCAGTCAAATCAGAACAGTAAGCCAGTGCTTTTATAATTTGTAAAGTGTTGCATGTTTGAGGGATAACAAGCATTTGCAAACTTTTGGCCTTTTTTAAATGCAGCTGTTAAAAGTTATCTAAACAAACAACGTTTACGAGTTTGATCGGTTTCTATTAAAGGTAGAAAAAATCAATCCAGGTGCACAATGGCAAATTTATCTCAGAATCACCCAGAGAGACAATCCCTTCAACTTACTCTTAGAATTCAGAGTGAAACAATGGTTTCAGAATTCTAACATGGCATGTTTTTGGTTTGTGGGAAGATTTTAGAATAACCGGGGGATAAAAAGCAAAATGAAAATATGCAAACTCTAAAGCCTGTAAATGGTGTGTGTGTGTTTCTAATCTTTTTTTCCCACATCAAAAACATACCTGATGAATGCATTGTTGAAAAGGACCATCTATTTTGTTGATGCATTTTTGAGTAATTTGCAAGCTCTCCCATACACTATGCAGCTATTTTTCAAATGCTGGGTTATTCTTGGCCGTGTCTTTTGTTCTCCATCATGTATTATCATTTTTTTATGGCATATCTCGCAGTTCAGGGCTAACAAAAAATACCAGGTTAGTATATGTGTGCTGTCAGACATGAATTATCTTAGCAACAAAGCACTATACTCCCTCCTTGACAACAAAAAAAATATTAACAATGAACTCTAAATTCATTTCTTTTGATTCAAATATTCAAATGTTTTATAGTGCATCACTTTATAGCAGTTTCAAATGTTGAAAACTATAAGAAGGAAATGGCAGCCAGTATCTAAACTGTGAGGACTGGATATCTGCAGACATGCACGGTATTACCTGTGTGTGTTCGTGTGTGCGTCCGTGCGTGCGTGTGTGTAAGTACGCAGTCTGTGAAAATCAGAGCTTTAGTTTTCAGACTATCTTTATTATAACAAAACCTGTTTGTCTGCAGGATTGAGTGTGCGTGTGTGTGTGTTTATACATTTGTCAGCTTGCATTTATGGCTGCATGTGCCGATGTGTTTAAGTGCATGCATGTGTGTAGGAACTTTACATTCCAAATGCACACGTTTACTTGTGTTCCTCTTCTTGCACCAGTACATGAACTGGCTTTGCTCCCCACACAAGGCGATTGTGTGTGTGTGTGGAAGAGAGCCAGGTATGGGCCCACTCTGACCTCAGGGCCTCATGGTCTGAGCTTCCGTGCTCAGAATAATCTCTGGCTGATGTTTATTTACAAGCACACGCCCTGTCGCACCAGGTTAGGAGACCTCTCATGCCCCCTCACCACCACAACCGCTCTTTCTTGCTTTCTCTCTCCCTCTTTCATCTTTACTTGCTCTTATCCTCCTGTCCAAACTCAATCTATTTTTCTTGCTTATCTTCTGAATTCTTCTTTTCTTTACTTTTTTCTACTCGTTTATTCATCTGAATTTATGCTTCCAAATCTTCTTTTGCTTTCTTTTCTCTTCCTCCACTCCCAGTTTTCCAGACCACTGTCAGAGGAATTTATTGACATGATGGCGACTAAACATACCGTGTCGTGGCAGAATGAGATCCCAGGTGGTTTTTTTTGTTTTTTTTTTTTATAACACGACAACTAAAGAAGACGCCCGACAATCAAACATATCATTACTAACAGAAGTTTTGAGCCATTGATTTTTCGTTTGGTTATTCATTTATAGCTCAAATTGGTTTCATCTTGAAAATAGTAATGTGTGGTTTTGAAAAGCTTGTATTACAGAGATGTCAATGAAGGATTTTTACTTCTTCAAACTGTTTTTTTTAAGATATGTTGTGATCAGCAACCATGCATGTAAACTAGATGATGCATTACCACCTCACACTTTAGTTTCTGCAAAAATTAAAAATGATAGTTTTGTGGATAGTTTTTATGTGGTTCCTACTCAATCTACACAAGCTGTTGTGCAGACTTTATTAAAAAAACCTGGGACTTTGTTTAAAAGCTCAAGCTAAACTCCATTCACATGCAATTTTCATGCAAAGAGGATATACGGATATATAAAAAGGTGACAGAGTACGTGGAATTTTGATTAACTCTAAGCAAATATAAAAGCTGTTCCATGCAAAATTGTAAGTTGTGGGGAAAGACAAAACTTGTGGGCAGAATCTGTAATGAACTGAGGACAGTGAAATGAAGCATTTGAATCAGGGAGGAAACAACCAGAAAGCACACTTAAATGCCTGTCAGTTTAGGACATTGTATCGAACGATTCAAATGATATATGCACATTGTCAATGATCCCAGTCAAACCCATTTTGAAACAGTTGTGCTGTCGTGCACCTGTGTCTACACAATATTTCCCATTGTATGCATAAAGATAACTGATTAAAGTAATAATATCATATACCGCCTCGAACAGGAGACAATGATTTTCAGTGCTTAGCTTCTTTTTTTTTTTTTGTCATTTCTTAAAGTTTGGACCATTTTTATCAATTCAGCGACAGATCATTGTGTGACACTCAGAGTTGTTATTTTGACTGCTTCCCACTCCGCTGGTTTTTACTTGTGAGAGACCCCACCATGACTATTGCTTCCAAAGATCAAGTTGACTTAGGTTTGAGATTTGTTCCAGGTGTGATCTACACAGCTCTGGTTGCGTAGAGGCAGTTGTGGAGGTTAGGCCTGAGTTTGCGCGATGTAAGCAAGACTGAACAAAAATGTTTGCAAACTAAATATTTACTATCCGTCTAACAGTGAGCTTTTCTTCTTCTTTTATCTTTTATTTCTGTCAAATTGTACATTTACAAATAAATAAATTTACATTTTTTTCTGAACTTATATATACCAAAAGGACCGAAAAGGTATCGGCTGAAGCAGATGTTTGTTACGCCGACCCTTTTGAAAACAAATCATTACGTATCAATACTATCATTATGAAAACAAAATGATATAAATACATAACAGAAATTCACTATGGTACATAAAATGAGAGGGAGAGAAAAAAGTAATACTTTAAGCATTTACTAAAAGCATGCTTTGAACCAGACAGAAAATCAATCTACTTGCAGTTTCTCTTTCAAATATTTCCATTTAATTCCAGATTTGTTGATGTCCTTGGAGATATAAACTATATATGACGTGAAGGATTATTGAACCAAATAACAACAAAACATATTATTCATTTCACAAGGACATGAAGAAGAAATAGAAACATTTATTCTCTAAAGTCCACTCTGCAGGAGAAAAACTCTAATTACCTCTAGAACAAGTTTTTATTTGTCTCTCTAATCAAAGCTTTGGTGCACAATGTTTTTAGTATTATAAAAAATGCGGCACATCATTTTTATGGGGCACGCACAAGCTACTCTGCTATTCAAAAGATGATGAAAAATATTTACTTCTTCAGAAAAAGTTAGTGTTTTCACTGGGGGTTTTTTGGGTGGGGGGTTGCAGCATTTGAGTCATTTATGAAAAATTAACCCACATTTGGAGTTTTAAAATAAGACTTCACTTGTGAGCATAGCTGTTATTAGAGGATTAAATGATTTCTTACAAGGAATTATGCACGAACTGAAAGGATTTAGTAACTGAGGACACTGTGGGTGTGAAACATAGATCAGATAGCGTAATATACAAATGAATCATGCTCTTTAGCAATTTACTAATTGAAATGTTTTCAATATTTAAATCAAATTATTCACTAAATCAACTTCTTAGGAACATTTTGATTTGAAAGGTTATGTGTATGTATTCCACGGGAAAAATTTGGACTCAAAATAGATTGAAAAAAAGATTTCTGTTTATGAATAAAATCCAATTTATTCAGCCTATACGAAAAGGTTAAAAATACTGTGTGATGCTTTTGCCTTAAACAGCAATGAACCGTACGAGTTTGTTTCATTTTCAGGGTACACAACTGTATTTTTTTGTGAGGGTTAGACTTTGAGGTTTTTTAATCGTCATTCACAGAGGATGTGCAAAGCATTCCTAAATAAAGCAGGAAGTATTTTCCTGCACACATATACCCGTCCTCTCCACTGTAATGAAGTGGATAAGACCTTATCCCCATGCAGCAGCTAATTACACCACACAAAAGGTCACGCACCTACCGCATGTCCCACATAATCCTCATTTAGTTTATGCATTGCACATGCAAACGCTAGTCTGAGCATTAATGTTGGAGAGGTGAGATATCTGGAATGATAGAGTTTTTTTCTCCTCACAGTAATGTAAGAAAACTTTGGCTTACATTTTATGCCTTGTTTTTACCTCCTTTGAACGAGGACACTGCTGTTTTGTTGCCATGTTGAATGCCCACTCGCCTAAAGAGGCTTTTTAATAAAGAGGTGCTGGAATTACACAAGTCTTGGGGGTGTTGATACAGTATGTGCATCCGCTGCATATGTGCATTTGTGAGGCAGGCTGACCTTAGCGCTGCCCAACGCTAGACTGAAGCACTGATGTTAGAGGCTGATTTCCTCTGCCAGCCATATGAGGAGATCCGACACGGGGAGGCTGAAGGCAGGGAGCCGCTTGGGGTGGATGCTGGAGAAACAGCAGGGGGTTCGGCAAAGCAGTGGAACAAACCCTCTCAGAAACATCTGAAAATGCACAGAGGCTTAGCGTTGCCTCACTGAGCCAAGCTCTCATTTACCAGCCCTCTTCTTAATGTTTTCTTTGTCTTGCTGTATTTGCACATATGCATATCAAGGCCATCCATGAATATGCTCTGCTAGGTTTTTTGTGCACCTTTTTGTCAGCTGTGTGGGAGTGCGTTAATTCATGACCCAGGGCAGGGATGGATGTCTTTCTCACCATTGTTTGAAGACAAGCGACTGCATTTGTTGTGTTTGTGAGTTTGTTGTATCCATGGTGGATGCTCCTTAATTAAGCATGCAGATGTGTGAGCAGCTTTACTTGTGTTTATGCAGATGTGTTATCCTGCGAGTTTTTCTTCATGCACTCACTGACCCCTGTTAGTGTTTGGTCTTGTGGAGCTGCCCATTATCTCGGCGTTGGCTCCACCGAAGAGGAAAACTCGCATGTTGGAGTGCGTTTGCCCGTATTTGTTTTTCATTCGATTGATGTTCATGAGGCATTGCACTAATTCTGTCCAACAAATGCGTCGTTTCTGTCTCATAAGGCCAACATAATGTTCACCTCCGAAGAAATTTACTTTTTTTCACCTTTTTCATTTTACAATAGTAACAATATGCAAATAAAAGAGAAAGCAGAAATGCTTTATTTGTACCATCAAATCATTAGATGCTTTTCAAGTGTTCAGCATTGTCAAATATTTTTTATATTTTTGTTCATCTATTATTTTATTCCTCCTCGTTATTTTTGCTTAGAGTTTTGACTTCATTCATTGCTCCAGACTTTAATCCAACCATCCCCATTAAACCTTTGAGCGTTTCCCAACAACAACAACTTTTGTCACTAATAACCAGAAAAGATCTGAATTAGTGTTGCTTTTAGGGTGCTTGAGTCTATCAATGACACTTAGTAAAATAGACTTTGTCACTAGACCATCAAAGAACATTGTTAAACCAGTTCAGTGCTATTTAAATTAATTTAAGCAGATGTGGCCGTAAAGAATGAGACCAAATGTTTGTGGTCAGGTTTGTAATTTCTGGTTTCAGATAAAGATGAAAAGAGTCTTTTGGGGGTTCACACGAGGCGAGTCTAGGAGACTCCGTTTGATTTGGATCCTAACATGTGGTTGGGTGGAACTTACAGTGTGTGCTACAACATCCCCTGAAAAAACCTCAGTCAATCAAAAGGCCAAGGTCAAAAATGGGTTCATCGCTGGGTAGACACACACGTATCTCAAACAACAAAGACCTACAGTGTGAGTTTGAGACTGAAAGCTGATGTTTTCTTTCTTTTTTTTTTTTACAAGATCCTACCCAGAATAATTTGTAACTCTAGAAAGTTACTCAAAGTTAGTGTGACCAAACCTCCCTACCGAAAACATCTCTATAATAATTAAAAACTTTTAAAGAATATTTCCTGGTGTTTGTAGCAGTAGAGTACTGTTGAACACATACCAAAGAAGAAAACTTCATCTTTTGCAACTTGTTTTTTTTTTTTTTTTTTTTTTTTTTTGCAAAAATGACCCAAATCCGATCCTAGAGATCTTGCTTTGATTTGATTTCATTATGAAAGTTGTCTAGTTTATCAGTTCTCTAACCGCACTGCTTTTTTGATTTCTAGAATGACAATATTCAATTTAATTTACTTAATTAATCCCCTGCTGGGGAAATTCAAGCGTGTCACTGTATTGTGTCCCATGTTGTGTATCAGAAACTTTAGAGACGCCCAGCTTCATACACATTTGTGACCCATTCAAGGAAATCTCTGGAAGTGCCACAGGGTGAGATTGACCCTTGTTTTTTAAGGACATTCAGTTTTCAGTGTTGGCACATATATAATTTTGTCCAGATGATAACTTTGCTTGGGAAAGCATCAGAAATTAGGTATTTTTATAACCAAAACCATCTTGTCTAATGATGGCTCTTTGTGAAAACAGAACTTTCTGAAGGTTTAGCTTAGAGTGGGTTGTCTTTGTGTCTGTGGGATGTTGCTCTATGCCGTTGTTTTGAATGGTTTTCTTAATGTTTTTGTGTGCCCAGTACACCTAAGCCTGCTAAAGCCTCTGTGCAGTTACTCAATTTGTTCTGTTGTTTTTCTGCATCTTCTACCCTCAATCCTTTATTTCTTTTCCTTCCATCCCATCTCCTAATTCACCTTTTCTAAAGTTTTTAACTTCTGCCTTCTCGATCATATGCCCCCACAACCCCTCCTACCCCTCATGTTTTTATTATGTGTGCCGCTTGTCTCTTCTCCCTCCATCTCACTCTCCTTCTCCATCACTTTCTCTCTTTTGCTGATCCCTCTGGCTGATCCTCAAAGGGAACCGAGAAAGTGAGTGGGACTTAAAAGAGAGAAAAGCGCCGTGCTCTACCCAGCAAGGTCGTTCCTCGCTCGACTCAAACACGGCGAGAAAGGGGGGGAGAAAAAACACGCACACACAACACAGAAAAGAAAAGATTTTTCCTCATTTTCTCTTTCCTCCACCTCTTTACTCTTCTCTCCCATCACTCCTGAGTTGTTTGATATCTCACTTTCACGTCTTTCAGCGGGGCTTGGATCTAAGCGCTCTCAAAGCAGACTCATAAGCCCCCTGAGCTACAGTGTTATACCTCTATTTCTATTCCCTCTTCCTCTCTTTTTCTTGCTCTGTTACGTTTTCTTCCTCAGCCTTCAGACAGATCATCACTCTAATGGTTTCATCTTTTCAGAGGTAAACGGGAGAAGGGGAAAAAAAATAAAAAACACCGTTTGAAATACCCCAACACACACCCACATATTTCCTAATAATGTGCAATAGACTGTTTCACTGGTTGTTTTCTCTAATGGGAGTTTATTTTTTCAGAAAGTATTGATTGGGAGGATTTGGTGCACTCCCTTTTGGTACATTTATAGATGCACCTGTTTAACATTCAGTGTTCTTTTGTTATATAATGTTTTACAGGACGCCTGGAAGGAAATGCGCTTTGAAAGGCAAGGGATTGGAACGTGTATATTTACTCTCTTAACTCATTTAAACTGGCTGTTGAATGTTAAATTGATTTAGACATTTAGAGAACACACAAAGATGTGAGTTTTAAAGGCGTCCTTGCTGCAAATTTGTTGTCAGACTTAATCACGTCTTTGTTAAGTCGTGTTGCGGTGGTGATTGTGGTACTACTAGGCCAAGAAATGTGCAACTCAAGCTTCCCAGTGGGTTACCAAAGACAGAAACACACCCATACTGTACTGTCTTGTTCCATTTTTCTGTGGTCAGGTCAAGGGGGTAACACCCAAAGCAGCGTAGCCCAAATTTCTTCGCTCAATACCTGCCCGCTTGCTTATCCAGCTGTCATAGTCATAGTCCGTCCTGAGGCAGGCTCTACCTCTGAAACTGCTCTGAGTTGAAAACACTTCATATCTAAATCCTCATTTCCCCCAGAGGATCATTAAAATATTATATCATTGTGAATACTCTGTTCTGATTCGCTGCAGGATGTCCATTATTTTTTAATATTGTACTCCTCTGAAAGATGTTCCGGTTAAATAACGTCAGCATTCTATATTATTGTGCCTTCCTAAATGCCGGCTGGTCATCATCACTTATCACTTATCCATTTAACTGGTTACTAGACTGAATGGATCCATTGGTTTGTATTTTGGCTCTAACAGTGAATTACAGTACTTTCTCCTTCTAAATTCAAAATGTCTCCACTGTGATTAAACCTTTTTTTAAATGAAATGTGTTATTTGCAGTGGGTTTCATTGTGGTTCTATGGTCAGCACTATAATCCCACAGTTAGAAGATGGCAGGTTTGAGTTCTCAATCTGTAAACTGGCTTCTCACTGAGAAGTTTGCATGTGCAGGGTTTTATCAGGCACTATACCCCAAAGGCATGCACAAAAGTTCCATCATCCTTTCCCCCATTGGTTTGAGATGCTTTTTTTTTTTTTAATTATGAGCATGTTTACAAGAACAAAATGTCTATTCATAATGAAAACCAAGAAATTCTTGTCTAAGAAAAACTTGGAAAAAAATTTAAATGGGACTTAGGAAATCTTGCATGTGGTGGTAAACTTCTTCGCTGATGATTACTTAAGGTTCACTTAAGGGATGATGTTGATTTATTTTTAAAGTCACACACGGACACATTTTTCTTTCCATTTTATAAGTCTTAGAGGACTTTGTGGTAAAGTACACTTTGGGAAGATCTTTTCAAAACATTTTTACTTTTAGAAACTTCCTAGCCTAGTTAATTTATTGTTATGAGCGTAACCTTTTGATTTTGTAGACTGAATTCATTCTTAAATGAGATGGTTTTATTAGTTTAAGATGCTCTTTTGGATGCTACTTATTCATATTCTCATTCATAGTTTTGGCTTAAGAAAGCTTCTTGTTTCTAGAAAAAATGTGCGATAAAACAAAACAATGAGGAGAAAACTTTAGGAAGCTGATTTGGGACCAAATGATGCCAAGTTAGTGCTGGTGTGGAAAGATGAAATGTCACTGGCTTTTAAATGTCTTTTAAGTTGCATCCTAGACTTTCAAGACTTCAAAACATGTGCTGCCATATTATATTTGAATGAACCTGGAAGAAAATCTTAAGTAACCAGCAGATTTTGCTTGAAGGAAATGTCCTCAATGAGCAGTTACCTGCAGCCATAAAACTGCTCATTAGCATGGCTCATTGAAGCTCTACCTAGTATAATGAAAGATTTGAGTTGGTAATGAGTTTGTGTCACTGCAGCTTTCATCACAACTTTGGTGTTTAATTTGGCTGCAGAGTCATCATCAAGTAGCGCTTTATCTGCCAAGACTGTTATTCCCTCCTAATTTCAGTCCTGCTCTCGGAGTATTTTCTAAGCAGACTCGCTGCTCTTTTCATTTTCACTCTCACTTCTCGTTTACCTGATTTCACTGTGCCCATGAGACGAGTTGGATACATCTCTCCTTCCCCCAGAAAACCTGCTGCATTGCATAAAAGAATCGAGTGGGCACCGTCTCTGCCCCCAAACTAGATTTAGGAGCCCAGAAAAATCAACACAGAGAGACAGTTTTAGGCTGCAGTGCACTAATGTTTGTGTATCTGCATTTGCCTTTAGGTGCCTGTGTGTGCGCAGTGTGTTCCTGTGTGGGTGTACTCTTTCTTTCTTTGTGTGTGTGTGTCCCTTCTCCAGGGTCTGTAGAGGTGTTTATGGCCTTTGTAAATCCCTGCATTTCAATCAGATATTTTTCAAGGTTTTGTGAACATCTTGTCACACTCAGCAATCGTCTGTCTAAGAAAATAAACTCCACCAATCTGGCAGAGCTTCTCCGCAGTCTAACATGTCAGTGCAAAGGTTTCCCTCACACGTTGCTGCCTCTTCTTATCCCCCGTCTCTCGCTTCTCATGGTTTTCAGTAGAAACGGAGCCTTCTCAAACATGTTTGTTTGCTGGAGCAAAGACGTGCAAAAATTGTAATCCTTTAAAACCTAACTTATAAAAAATGAGAAAATCAGAACTTCAGTTCTGACTGTGTGACATGTTTTGTAAGAAGAATAATAGAAAAAATTGTGTTGCCTAAAGACAACATGTTTTCTCACATTTTTAAATCAGATTAAATTTTGGTTTGTTTCATTTGTTTACATAATTTTTTTGGAGCACTCATATCTTCGTCGTCTTCCACTTGCCTGGGGTCAGATTGCAGGAGCATCAGCATAAATGTAAATCCTGGACTTCCCTCTCCTTCCCCACTACTTGTAGCTCCTTCTAGAACTTTTAATGGGGTTGGTAGGAATTGAGAACAAAAACAAAATTGCCTGGGGATCCATGGCTTTGGTACTTTGTATATTGGAGCTGCAGATGAGCACGAATTTGCAGACAGTTAAATTGAATTTTAAACATTACTTTCCTTCTAATTGGTCCTTTATATGTTATTTACTGTAAAAGTTTACATCCATTTTTTCAGAGGTTTTTGTTGATTTTGTCCTGATAGCTGATGTTAAAAAAAAAGGCTAATATAAGAACTGATAAGCCGAAACGTCCGTCTGCAGGATGGAGAGGTCATAAAATCCCGTTGCCCTGGGCCAGAGGTGCCTTGTCCACTCTCAACAAAGGCACAGGAGATTTATTTGGTCCAAGCAGTCTACAAGCAGACTGTGGCCCTCCAGGCTTCAGGAAATGATGAAGGCAATCAAAATGGAAATGTTGTGCTTCTGAAGCTACATTCAAATCTCAAAGCAGTTCCTCTTGGCTTCATCTTTCACTTTGATAATGAATCACGGCCGCCCGGCTTCCAATTGAGCCTTTATCTGCTCTCACGCTGTCACTGCCCCGCCGTTCCACAAACACACACACAAACAAACAAACGGAGCTTCGTCACCATCCACCTGAGTCACAGAGGATAATCTCCCCGTTTGATGAAGCCACAGGCAGCCCTGTCACTGTACGCCATGAGTGTCGGCATGTTTACATGCATGCCTGTACACACTCTCCAGTAAATATGTCATACAGTAGGTTGCATTGCTCAGAGGGTTTGTGTTCGGCAGCATGTCTGCAGATGACTCCAGTTTGTGTGGGTAGTGTTGAGAGTGGTGTCACCAGCAGACACAGAAGCAGGAACTCTTCAGGGTGCCACTTGGAGACTAAAACATCATCATGTTTAAAGTCCACCCACAGAAGGAGCAGTTAAAGCACTTACTGAGTTGGAGAAGACTTATTCTCAGGGAAACACCATTTTTCAGGACCCTGTTGTGCAAACTAAGCATCTAATGAGGAATTTGCTGGACTAATGCACCAGGTCATGCTGTATGGATTCAACCTGCCTCTGAGTGAATATCAATGATAAACCTGAATGTTTTGGGTTACACCACTTACAGGGGTGCTGGATGACACGAGAAAAGGAAACATATCACCATATACATTATATTACATCACGGTAACTGATATTTTTTTAAAAATACAACAATTTTTGGATGTTCAAAACGCTTCTCATACAAAAAATGTACCACAAAATGTTTTACATGTTAAAAATCCCAGAACACAAAAACAAAATAAAGACAACCCACTTACCCCACACAAATATCAGAATCAGAATCAGAATGCTTTTATTGCCATGTCAGTGAAAAACATCAGAGACTAGGAACTTGTTCTGGTACTGGTGTGCAAACATATAAAATAAAAATAATAAAAATAAAATAAATAAAAATAATAATAATTTTTACAAAACTAAGAGTGCTCAGAAGAAAAAGAAAAGTAGTGCAATGTCATAGAAAATAATAGAAAATAATAAAGATAGTGAAGTGACAAGAGGGAGGTGACTAAGAGATGTGGGGATCCAGGTTATAAAGAGTTCATAAGTCCAACGGCAGAAGGGAAGAAGCTGTTTTTGTGGCGGGACGTTCTGGTCCGAATGGACCGGAGCCTCCTGCCCGAGGGGAGTCGCTCAAAAAGTCCATGTCCAGGGTGGGAAGGGTCAGCTACTATCCGACCTGCACGCCCCCGAGTCCTGGAGACGTACAGGTCTTCGAGAGATGGAAGGCTGCAGCCGATCACCTTCTCTGCGGAGCGCACAATGCGCTGCAGTCTGTGTTTGTTCCTGACTGTGGCTCCAGCGTACCACACGGTGATGGAGGAGGTGAGGACAGACTCGATGATGGCTCTGTAAAACTGCACCAACATCTGGGCGGGCAGCTTGGCTTTCTTCAACTGCCGCAGAAAGTACATCCTCTGCTGGGCCTTTTTGATCAGGGAGCTGATGGATGGCTCCCACTTTAGGTCCTGTGTGATGGTAGTGCCGAGGAAGCGGAAAGAGTCTACAGTGGTGATGGAGAAGTCTGTCAGTGCAAGGGGGGTAATGGGAGCTGTGACTTTCCTAAAGTCCACGATCATCTCCACTGTCTTCTGAGCGTTGAGCTCCAGGCTGTTGTTGCTGCACCAGGACACCAGCCGGTCTACCTCCATCCTGTAGGCCGACTCATCGCCATCAGAGATGAGCCCAATGAGTGTGGTGTCATCTGCAAACTTGATCAGTTTGACAGAGTCATGGCTGGAAGTGCAGGAGTTGGTGTACAGGGAGAAGAGCAGGGGAGAGAGGACACAGCCCTGTGTCCACAGCCCGATATCCATACATGTACAAATACACACAGAACACACAACCTCATACATGTACACAGGCACACATACACGCTCACTCTCTTAAAAATGTAATAGGCTGGATGTATGGATGAAACACCTGGAAAAACAGTGTTTGAAGAGCCTCTGCAGCAGGGGCCGGAGCCCACCTGCAATCGTCGGCCATGATCCAAGGCCCCAGAGAAGAGACAAGACCGGAGCCAGATCTCCACCGGTGTCCCGCAGCCACAACCAACAGCCACAGGTGACCTGCAGAGGCCCCCAGAGGAAACACTATTTGGAAACATAACTCTAACACAGTTACTCTTTCTTCTTGTTTAGTTTGAAGTGACTTTTAACCGAACTGTTACAAATGAGAACCCTACATATCAGTGCAGGAATGTAAATATATAAACCAAAAACAGCAGCTGTGACAGAGTTACAGTAAGTTTGCTTTTACAATTAGAAGGAACTTAGTTTGTTAAAATTCTGGCTGCAATTGGCAACTAAAAAATAGTTATTCTTAAATTATAAATAAGTTAAACCATTCTCCGTTTTTTCTGTTTTCTTCAGAGTGAATGATTACTGGGAGACATGGGAGACAACACTTTTGTAACCCACTTTGTGAGCGCAGTATCTTAAACCTGTTAAACCTGCCCTCAGTTACTCAGTACCAACTGTAAGTGGACTCAATTAATCACCTCCAGGTTGTCTTTCTAACACTAATAGCAAGTGGACGGCAGTGCTTTGAGCTCTACCATAAAAATCTACACTAACTTACCTGCTGACCGACCTGTCTCTGGAAATTGTAACAATGAGATCACATTATAAATTTTGACAACATGGAAGTAAAAATCTTACACATATATCTGCAACTAAGTTATTTCATAGATCTCAACCAGTCCTGGAGCAACATAAAAACAATATATACATAAATTTATTACAGTTAGTGAGGTTCTTGCAGGTTATTTTTATGTAGCACGGTGATGATGGCGCATGGTGGCGCAGTGGTTAGCACAGTGGCCACACATCGTGATTCAACCTACGATTCAACCCATGTGGGATTCAACCCACAACTTTTTTGCTAGCCCAAGTAAAGTAAATCATGTTGCAAACCTGACGATCACCAAAGAACAAAAGCAGTGCGGTGTCGTAAAACTGCAAGTTGTTTCTTTTGCGAAAAGAATCTCTATATTTTCGCCTGTATACAATGAACTCATGCATGGTGACAAGACAACATCAACAAAATTCTAGCTGTCTATTTCATCATCTATTTGCCATAATAGTTATAAATTAGTGTACACACAAAGGAAGCAATGGAAGAGAAATGGCCCAATCACTTCTCTTACACACAGACGATATCTTTCTTAATGCCCAGCATTCACAGAATGAATGCTTTTAAGTATCAAAACCAATAAGCTAGTCAAACCAACGCCGTGATCATTCTTAGTTACTGGTGTGTCAGAAACTCTGACTTAAAAATAACATTGCGTGTGTGTGTGTGTGTGTGTGTGTGTGTGTGTGTACGTGTGTACGTGTGCGTGAGCGTGCGTGTGTGTGTGTGTGTGTCGTGGAAACATTGTTTCCAAAAACATTCTCTGCTTTTGGGGAGGGAGGAATAAAAATATCACAATTACTTTTCATCCAGTTGCATGTTTAGATGGAAAACATGGGGGATTCTTTTTAGGAATATGTTTTTTTAACAACATATCACTCACAAAAAATTACGGTACCAGGGATGGGGCGTAAAATGAATATTTCAGGGAGGTTTTTTCACTAATACAGTGGTGGTCAAAAGTTTACATATACTTGTAAAGAACATAATGTCATGGCTGTCTTGAGTTTCCAGTTATTTCAACAACTCTGATTTTTCTCTGATATAGTGATTGGAACAGATCCTTCTTTGTCACAAAAAACATTCATGAAGTTTGATTCTTTTATGACTTTATTATGGGTAAACTGAAAATGTGACGAAATCAGCTGGGTCAAAAATATACATACAGCAACATGAATGAGCAATTTTGGAGACTTAGAAAGTTGTGTCAATGACATGAGCATCATAGCATGACCTCTTAACTTCTTGTGAGTGATTATGAGTGACTACAGCTGGTGACTTCTCTGAGGCCATTTAAAAAGGGCTCATTGGATAAAAACACCCACAAACGCTACAATGGGAAAGTCAAAGGAGCTCAGCACAGATTTGAAAAAGAGAATCATTGACTTGAACAAGTCAGGAAAGTCACTTGGAGCCATTTCAAAGCAGCTGCAGGTTCCAAGAGCAACAGTGCAAACAATTGTTTGTAAGTATAAAGTGCATGGCACTGTTTTGTCACTGCCACGATCAGGAAGAAAACGCAAGCTGTCACCTGCTGCTGAGAGAAAACTGGTCAGGAGGGTGAAGAGTCAACCCAGGAGCACCAAAAAGCAGATCTGCCAAGAATTAGAAGCTGCTGGAACACAGGTGTCAGTGTCCACAGTCAAGCGTGTTTTGCATCGCCATGGACTGAGAGGTTGCCGTGCAAGAAGGAAGCCCTTGCTCCAAAAGCGGCACCTTAAGGCTCGACTAAAGTTTGCTGCTGATCACATGGACAAAGATAAGACCTTCTGGGGTAAAGTTCTGTGGTCAGATGAAACAAAAATTGAGCTGTTTGGCCACAATGCCCAGCAATATGTTTGGAGGAGAAAAGGTGAGGCCTTTAACCCCAAGAACACCATGTCTACCATCAAGCACGGTGGGCCTGTTTTGCTGCCAATGGAACTGGTGCTTTACAGAGAGTCAATGGGACAATGAAGAAGGAGGATTACCTTCAAATTCTTCAAGAAAACCTGAAGTCATCAGCCCAAAGGTTGGGTCTTGGGCGCAGTTGGGTGTTCCAACAGGACAATGACCCCAAACACACATCAAAAGTGGTAATGGAATGGCTAAATCAGGCTAGAATTAAGGTTTTAGAATGGCCTTCCCAAAGTCCTGACTTAAATCCCATTGGGAACATGTGGATAATGCTGAAGAAACAAGTCCATGTCAGAAAGCCAACAAATTTAACTGAACTGCACCAATTCTGTCAAGAGGAGTGGTCAAAGATTCAACCAGAAACTTGCCAGAAGCTTGTGGATGGCTACCAAAAGCGCCTAATTGAAGTAAAAATGGCCAAAGGACATGTAACCAAATATTAGCATTGCTGTATGTATATTTTTGACCCAGCTGATTTCGTCACATTTTCAGTTTACCCAGAATAAAGTCATAAAAGAATCAAACTTCATGAATGTTTTTTGTGACAAAGAAGGATCTGTTCCAATCACTATATCAGAGAAAAATCAGAGTTGTTGAAATAACTGGAAACTCAAGACAGCCATGACATTATGTTCTTTACAAGTGTATGTAAACTTTTGACCACCACTGTATGTGTGACAAAGTGAGCCTAAAAGATGTGGAGGAGTTTATGGTCTGTAGACAAACATTAAAATGATATGTGATGATGTGGATTAATGTCATTTGTGCCTGTCTCAGCTCGTTAGCAGACAATAGGCAGGGTACATGCTGTTCAGTATGTCACATGTTTTTTCAATTATTAAAGGTAAAACTTGGAAAATATATTTTCAGTTTGACTGGTACTGAAAGCTTTTTTTGGGGACTGGGGGGTGATATCATTTTATGATTGAAATACAAATAAATAAAATAAAGAACTAAAATAGGGAGGGTTGAACTTTGTACGAGGTTTGATTTGAGAAAAACTAAATAGATAAATGTGGGATATGACTTGATTTGTCGAGCAAAAATTGATCCATCTGTCTTTTTATTTGCCAGATTCTAAAGTTTTAGTCTACAGAAGCAAAGCTCATCTGTTCACATAATATTTTTTTGTCACAGCCACTGAAATCTAAAAACATCCCCATTTGTTCAGATGCCTGCCACAAAGACAAATGAATGACAAACACACAGCCGTCTATTTTGTTCTTCTGTCCGCATTTCCATCTGAATGATACAGCGCTATTCTTAGATCTGTGGGCGGATAGATGGGCATCATTTAGTCTTTCATTTTCAAAGGCTTCTCTCCTCGTAGCTCTAAGCCATTTTCAATCGACTATTTGTTGGTGCATGGCAGAACACGCTGGCTAATGCTAATTACGTGCACAAAGCCTACTGTAAATGATGGCTTTGGAGTTTCGGAGAAAAGGATTGTATTAAAAAAATGGCTTTCTGACATGCGCGGCATGTTCACATCCAGCTGAACAAAAACAAACACCTGATTCATGGTGAAATAGTTTGACAGATATGTTGAAAGTGGGATTTCATTCAAAATCAACTTTTAGGAGGTTTTGATCTTGTTTGACCATCATTACCACTGCAACAACATTCCTAGTTTGGTACATACCCGGTTTTCTTTTTTTATATACATACATACGTACATACATACCTTTGGATACATGCATGCATGTTTGAGTAAATTGCAAAGTCTCCTCTCAAGTTTTCAGATACTATCCAAATACCAGATTGTTCTTGGACATATTTCGTTTTTTACACACCCACATTCTGACATAAGCAGGAAGTGTTTCAGTGCATACGCTCTACTCATGCTTGGTCCCTCTGCTGAACAGGTGCCGCTATGTATATCTAAATGCCCCAAAATAAAAACATAAAAGAATGTGTGCCTGCTTTGCCAACTTGATGCACTTTAAACTGTATTTGCGGCTTCAAACAAGGTGTTGTGCACTAGCCGAAGGTGTGCGATCTGAGTGAGGAGCGCGAGGAGAGTCAACATTTTGTTTGGCAAATATCCCGTGTTTGAGCAAACAACAGGCATCTTATTTATGTATTTATGCTATCAGGTAAGAATTATTACCCCTGAAAGCACAATACACCCTCTTAAAACTGACATTTGTGCACTTGTCCTCATTGCATCATTATTATTATTATTTTGAATTGACGCCATTTACAATATGTTGAATTTAAAAACTTGTTAGTTTGTCCAAGATGAATAGATAGATTGTAAATACAAACATAAGCGTGTTTCTACTTATTGTTTTTGGCTCCATCTTGGAGTACGTGTGTCTCTATTAAACCTTTTCTGACCTATGCTTAAACCTTTTTCCGCCATAAATATTTGTGGTGTTAGCTCACTACTAGCTGCCCCACCTTCACAAACTCCCACAGTTTTTAGTTCACTTCAGAATTTCCAGTTCTTCACAATACCTTTTTACAGTTTCTCACTGCTGTCTTTTTCACATTATAGTAAGCATTACAACACTGTATGCATTATATTTCTGACATTTGACATGATGTTACGTGATATATGCTCCGTGCTTGCTTTTTTTCAAACTTAACCACTTCAGGATCGATTTTCAAAGATGAAACCAGCGACTGTGACTGCTCTGCTGTAATGTAGAACAAAGTAAAAATAGAACGCAACGGAAGAAACCCCCTCTTTATGCTCCTTAAAACGAGCGTTTAAAGCATTAAAGCGGTTTCTGTGGACCTTTTAACACATCCTCAGGGTATTCCCTCCGTTTCACCCCACATCAGAAAAGAATGAGGGAGTGACTGCTCTGCTCGGTTAGTCACTGGAGAGCCGCTGCAGCAGATTTCCTGATTAAATAAGCATGCGCTAATCACAAATGGAGCTGTGCTGCGGGATTAAATCAGAAGGATGTCAAAATAATAACTGAACAAGTGAAGGAGAATGAAGATGCCACAGGCTGGATTCATTTCCCTTTTTTAATTCCTTAACTTCAGGTATACAGCAGCTCAGTGATCCACTTTACATTGAATTTGTTAAGTCTTATAATTAACATTTAATGCCACGTTATCAAGCACCCGTGCAAAGTCTAAAATCGATCCTAAAGCCATTTAAGAGTCTAAAAATAGCATTTTTTTTAATTGTGTGATTTACAATGTATAACAAAGCGTAATAAAGATAATTTCTTGGTTGATTCGTGTCTTCTTTTCCATCAGTGCACTGGGAGGCTCCTCAGCACTTCACATCCCAGCATTTCCCGGCGGAGGATGTCTAATTGATTACGTCCCTCAAGTGTGTCAGTTGCTCACCAACAAGGTAAAAACCCTTTATCTCTATTTAAGCAAATTTATACTGACTTGTGAATAATTTGAGCATAAAAAGATTGTCTTATCTCAAGGGCTTTAACTAGTGTTGTGTCGACAGAGTGGCTCTACTTCCATAATTCTCATTATTTAAAACAAAAAAAAAAACTTATTATGAATGCAGTTAACTAAAAATGAGATCCTAAGGCTCTTTTTTTTTTTTTTATCAGCGGCTATTTAGTTGCAT
Organism: Neostethus bicornis; assembly: GCA_902685375.1. Lineage (NCBI taxonomy): Eukaryota > Metazoa > Chordata > Actinopteri > Atheriniformes > Phallostethidae > Neostethus > Neostethus bicornis. The sequence goes on from LR738552.1 coordinate 5,933,148, forward strand.
CTTTTTAACTTTATTCAGACTGTTCAGGGTTAATTAATTACCATTTGATTCAAATTGAAATGTGTAGACATGCCTAATCTTAGACTCAAGACCATTTTCTCCATTTAAAAAAAAATGTCAAAACAATAAGATTAAATTCAAACAGTTTGACAACATGCATACACAACACAGCGTAAGTTTTGTTTTAGGCCTCGGATACAGTTGAAAACACATCAAGTTAGCACAACTGCTGCCAACTATACCTTAGCAGATGGACAAAAGGTAAACAGAGTGCGTGCACTGAAATTCTTCTTGCTTACGTTAGAATGTCGGTTCAGTTTCATTCCGTCGTCTTCCACTAATCCGGGCCGGGTCGCGGGGGCAACAGCCCCAGACGGGAAGCCCAGGCTTCTCTCACCCCAGCTGCATCCTCCAAATCACCCTGAAGGATCCCGAGTCGTTCCCCGAGCAGCTGTGAGACATAGTCTCTCCAGCGAGTCCGGGGTCTGCCTGTTGTTCTCCTCCCGGTGGGATGTGCCCGAAACACCTCACCCGCGAGGCACTCGGGGGGGCATCTTGACTAGATGCCCAAACCACCCTTTCTGGCTCGTCTCGACCTGGAGGAGGAGCGGCTCGATACGAGCTCCTCCCAGATAGCAGGGCTCCTCATCCGATCTCTGAGTGAGAGCCCAGCCACCCTGCGGAGGAAGCTCATTTCGGCCGCTTGTATTCGCAATCTCATTCTTTCGGTAGAATGTCGGTGAGGTGGAGAAAAAGATCTATTGCCAGGAACAACCTGGTATTCAAATAGCGTTCTGTTTTACCCCACATTGCGTTCATTTGGACAGAAGAGATTTCAAATTACCCAGACATGCATGAATAAAATAGAAAACATTTCAGGTTTGTTTTAAATTGGGATTAACATTTGAACATGTTAAAATCCTCCAAAAATGTACGGAATAAAACTCTCTATAAGAAATAAGACCACTTCCAGTGAAATTCTTAACCAGGACCTGATTGGTGCATCTGGATGTTCTCTTTGTTCATCTGTATCAGAAACAGTCTCCATGGAAACATGGATGTAAACAGGCTGCTATTACCGGGTAAAAAGGCGACCCCATCGTAACACACACACATATCTGGGCCTGTAGGTATAATAGAGGCAAAAAAAAAAAAGAAAGCCTAAAAAATAGACATCACTTGTTATTCAAGGTAACATTTTATGTAAATATTCAAGAGGATTTTTGTCTGACATGATAACAACATATAGTATAATCGTACAAACTTGAAACCAGTTCCACGTCAGAAAAATTGTGAAAATGTGTCATTGGGACATTGGTACATTGGTCACTACCTGGAGTGGTTAGCTAGCGGGGACGCATCATTAGCATGGGTTGTTCATTATTTAGCTTGAATACTATTACTTAACAATAAATTCCAAGATTCCAGCATTCCAAGATGAAAAAGGTACACATCAACTTGTCTAAATGGAATAAATAACATAGTACATTGAAAAACGGTAGCTTAACCATTAACACTAGGACCGCCGCAGCCGTCAATTTGACCACAAGTCAATTGAATTGAATATACTTTATTTATCCCCACAGGGAAATTTGAGTACTGCAGTGTACAAGCTCATACAGCGTTGTGAATGGCAAGTAATTACAGGTTTGAAATGAAAGGTTAAATAGTTTGATGGAGGATGGCAGATATGATTTTCTGTATCGTTCCTTTGAGCAGCGGGGTTGCAGGAGTCTGTTGCTGAAGCTGCTCTTCATTTGGTCCACAGATTTATGGAGCGGGTAATATGCTAATTAGAATAAATAAAACACAACCTAAGAGGTTGACCTTTTTATGACTTTTAATATGAACATTTTTCTATTTTATCACATAGTTTTTTGTTATAAAAAGGAACATTTAAAAATGTATAAGCCTTTTATCTCCTCTAACCGGGGCGCAGGAGCTGGGAGGAAGCGCACATTGGAAGTTGTTACTATGTTGCCATGGCAACAAACACATTGCTATGGCCACACATAAGCGTGTTTGTGGAGATAGACAAGGAGGACTCTGACGCCTTTTTTTTTTTACCTCCTTATGCACTTACAGTCTGTATTGACCTCAATGTTTTGTCACATTATTCCTTCTATTTTATTATTTTAATATTTTATTATTTTTTATTTTCCTTCTTTTATGTACGTATGCTGTCTATTTCTTTCTTGTTCCTGCTGTAACGCACAAATTTCCCAAGTGTGGGTTTAAGAAAGTAAATCTAATCTAATTACAGAAACATTTCAGAAAGGTTGAGTGAGATAATATTGAAGAGATACCATGAAGAGAGAAAGAAAATTGTTGTCTGAATAAAGTATGCCATGTTTTCTAGATCAGTCTTGAAAGTTCAGGTTAACATATCGGAATGTTGCAAATAGCCAATTTTTATCAAGGATATTTTTTGAGCTCATCCCGGCTGATTCAAGGCGAGGAACAGAGTACACCTCAAATAGGTTGCCAGTCTGTCGCAGGGCCACACACACACATACCCACTCATCCCTAGAGGCAATCATGTAGTGACCAATCAACCTAACATTCATATTTTTGGAGAGTGGGAGGAAACCAGAGTAGCCAGAGGAAACCTACACATACACGGGTGAACATGCAAACTCCACACAGAAAGGCCAGTGTTCCAACCTCACCCCCCATGGTTGGGACTTGAACCCCCAACCATCTTGCCACTGTGCCACAGTGGGTAGCCCACTGTACTACCCACTGCGCCACCGTGCCGCCCTGCAATGCTTCTTACTGTAAAAAAATTAACGTACTAAAAAGATAAATCAAAACTGTTATGTCACTGGTCCTGGTGTGCCAACACTATGGGGAATGTCGTTTTCCCTCTGACTGTGATGTATTTATTCCTTTTACAAAATATAGCATTATTTCATCAAACTAATTTTCCAATTTTAATATAAGATTCAAAAGCAAAACATCTGGCTCAGACTTTTTTGAGTTTGAAGTTACTTCTCAAAGGAAATTAATGTTCTGCAATCAATAACCCAAATAATGAAAGATTTGTGACAGTTGGGCGGATCTTGGCGTCAGATCGATTATAAGATCTGATCCCAAATTTGTGTCAAAGCTTTTGGGAACTTGGCAGTAAGTGCATAAAATTAGAAAATGTCGGTTGTTTATTGCAAGTTTGTCTTTATTTAAATCATAAAAAACAGATTTTTCACAAAGACATTTGAATTTGAGACGGTTAAAGTGAACTCTAGATAATGTCAGAGGTCTGTTTAAAGATAGATCCTCATTGCTAAAGCACGATGGGGTCATCAGAACAAACAAACGTCTTAACATGAAGTTTATAGTTTAATTTTTTCATACGTTTGCTCATTTCCACAACATTCTGCATGTTTTCCATCTTCAGAGTAAAGATGTGACAGGTGGTGTACGGCCTCTGCACGGGGTTGCATCACAATTATACATTTAATTGCATGTTTCCATTCTCTCTGTGCTGTTTTGTGACAGGTGTATGAATCATTTATTACATATTTAGTGCAGCAAAGCATACATCCAGCGCAGGACGCCACGTTTGTGTTTGCTTGTGCACGTGCGTGTGTCGTCCGCCTGTGTGGGCGAACTGGCCAACCTCCATCGGCTGTCTGGGGGCTCGCTGGCCTTCGCAGGTTGACAACCAGATATACAGCATAGATGTGATGCTATGCCATTTCCTTCGAGGCAAATGCCCTTCCCCCGCACGCTCACACACGTACGGCACACAGATATTCTTTATCTTTTTCCCGTTTACCTGCTGAAAAACGTGCGCCTCGCTGTCCCCGGCGTCTGGATTTTCAAGTTTTGTGTCAGAGGCAGAGTTCAGTTTGTTCTCCATTTAAAAAGGGGCCCTGGTTTGTTTTGAACCAGTGTCAACATCACACAAAGAAACTCAAGTAAGGTGGAGTTCAGAGTGAACGTAGTTAAGGGAAAGCACAAAATGTTCATTGTAACCTAATTATTTCCACAAGTCTCTGCCTGACTTTGCTTTTAGAACAAAATTCATCATTTAGACAGATAATTTTGAATTTTCTTTGTAGTTAATTACACTAATGGACAAAAGACTCTTGATGAGTACGTGATCAAACACAGCATGTTTGCAAATATTTTCCCACTTAAGATCAAAGAGAGTTTTATTAATCATGCTTTTTTTTATATATATAAATTTGGAAAATTTCAGGTTTAAAATGGGCATAAAATGTTTAAATGAAAACCATTTTTTTCCATGTGCAAAAACTGTTTTCTAAATGAGTTTTGATTTGTTATAAAGAAGTAAGTAAATTTGATTTGGTTTGCACCGTTCGTAGACGAGACACAAGGTGCTTTACGGTTTAAACACAAATAAAAATATATCAAAATGTTAAATAAAGCACAGGTTACTTGATAGAATACAGTATGTACAAATATAAAATAATCAAATCCAATCAGGGCAGCACGGTGGCGCCATGGGTAACACCGTGGCCTCACAGCAAGAAGGTCGTGGGTTCAAGTCCAGGGTGGGGACGAGGCTTGGAACACTGTCCTTTCTGTGTGGAGTTTGTATGTTCTCCCCATGTTTGCATGGGTTTCTTTCGGGTACTCCAGTTTCCTCCCTCCTTCCAAAAACATGCATGCTAGGTTGATTGGCCGGTGCCAAATTACCCCTACGAATGAGTGTGTGTGTGGATGGTTGTATGTGTGTGGCCCCGCAATAGACTGACGACCTGTTCGGGGTGTACCCTGCCCCTCGCCTTGAATCGACCGGGATGGACTCTGGCACCCCCTGCAATCCCGAAAGTGATAGACCGATAAGAAGGTGACTGACTTTGACTGAAATCCAATCAAATTTTTAATTAAAATACTTGAATAAAAATAGATGGGGGAGACTATGGCTCAGTGGTTAGAGCGTTCGCCCGCGGACCGGAAGTAAACCAGAAGTTCGCATCCCATTGAGTGCCAGTCTAGGGTCGTTGGAGAAGACACCTAACCCCCCGTTTCTCCCAACATTGGCGCCGTCGGAGGGCAGCCTGCTGCAGTGTAGTAATGCAGCACACAAATTTCCCTGGTGAGGGATGAATAGAGTGAGTAAAAAAAAAAAAGTCTTGAGTTGACTTTTAAAAATAGAAAAAAAATAAGTGAAATAATCATTTTACTGTACATAGAAATATCTTTTGAAAACTTTTTTTCCCTTTAAATGACTGATATTTTAAATATTGAATATACGGTAAGTAACATTTTGAAGAAGCCCAAAACAAAGTTTGAGGATTCTCATTGTTTCCTTCTCGGCCAAACACTTGCATCTTTATTTTCCCACAAACCTCCTAACATTTTCCAGTTGGAGTTGTCATGGTTTTTGTAAGCAAACATCTTTTAAACCTGGATATTTCCAGACACACAACTTGGTTTTTTGTTTGTTTTTTAACATTTATTTAATCAGAAAAGTCCCGTTGAGATTAAAAATCTCTTTTACAAGTGAGTCGTAGCAGTTCAATCACATTATACAGATTAGAGAACTTTAAAAACAAAGCAAATACTTCAAATGTGGTGACATGCAAAGCTCCAGATGTACAAGAACTTCTTGTGACAATTCAGTCAACAAGATCATTAAAAAAAAAATATTTCAACCCCCATATGAGAAAACATGTTGATGTTCAACATCAGGATCAGTTGGACAAGTACACTGAAATAGCTTGTTTTTTTTTTTTGGTTTGTTTTGTTTTTAAAAAGATCTATTCTTTGGATTCGTCTCCAGTGAGGTCGGATTTTAATGCTGGTCTACAAAGTAAAGCCACAAATTGTGGTAGTGCATTTATATTTGACCATGTAACACGTTATTTGAGTTCTGAAATATGTGCATTAAAGCTTAAAAAGATGATCCTAAATGAAAATTTTATTGCCGAAACCAACAGTTATTCTATTGTTTAAATTTCATTGTAAATCATTTTCTTTCACCTTTTCTTCGCTGTTATCATGTTACAATGCCATCTGAAAACATCATAGTTCATGGAGATTCTTGTCCAAACTCTGTCAGCCTGTCCATTTACAAAACGGGACACAGAGCAGATCCCTGATGCAATCCTACCCCCCACTCTGATCTCCTCCCCAACCAACAGAAAACATTCAAGGAACGTTAGTCTGAAGTTCTCTAAAAGTTTCTTTTCACCTAACCAAAAACTAACGTTCCCCAAACGTTATTTGTTGGTTATGTTAGAACTTAACCTTCCCAGAGCGTTGAGAAAACCAAATTCCAGACGTTATGGTTAAAATTAAGGTTCGAGGAATGTTCTGAAAACCAAAAAAACAATGTTTTATAACCATCATTAAACTTTCCATTTGAACCTTTAGAGGACCAAAAATAACCTCCAACGGTCGCAGGGGGCGTCGGCCTAGTGGCAGAGTTGCCGATTCCCCCTGGGGCTGCTCACACTCTAACGCAATAAAAATGAAACAAATTTAAAAAAAAAAAACTTAAAAAAAAATAAATATATATATACAGTATATATACAGTATATATATAACCTCCAAGGAACTTTCTGCTAACCTTTGAAAAACCTTCCCAGAACGTTCACCACTGTCTTACAGCCCTCATACATGTCCTGAACCACTCTAACATACTTCTCTGTCACACCAGACTTCCTCATACAATACCATAGTTCTTCTCTAGGTACCCTGTCATACACTTTCTGTAGATCTACAAAGACACAGTGCAGCTGCCTCTGGCCTTCCCTGTACTTCTCTATCAGCATCCTCAAGGCAAATGCATCTGTAGTGCTCTTTTTAGGCATAAAACCATACTGCTGCTAACAAATTCTTACTTCCACGCCTAGTCTAGCTTTGACAACTCTTTATCATAACTTTATTGTATTGCTCATCCATTTTTTTCCTCTGTAGTTACCGCACCTCTTCAGATCTTCCTTGTTCTTAAGAATAGGAACCAACACACTTCTCCATTCATCAAGCTGCATCTTGTCCATGTCTAAGATCCTGTTAAACAACCCACTCAGAAAGTTCACTCTCACCTCTTTTAAACACTTTCATACAGTGTGTCATCACGACTGAGTGCCTTCCATCCCCTTCAACGCACCCTTCACTTCTTCATTAGCTACTTCCTGGTCCACAACAGTAACCTCTTTGTTTTTTTTATTTTCTTCATTGTCTTTCCATCTTGGCATAACGCTACTTACATCAGTCAAAACGCTTCCTTTTCTGTCTTTAATCACATCCTTTTTATGTCTGTATCCGTGTAGATCCATCTCTTCCTCTCTAAAATGTTATTAAAAATATCTTGAAATAAAGATTAGATTAATCAAAGGTACCAAACTTTTCTGTGGTGTTGGAAATGTGACAAAAGAAGGAACTTATTCTAAGAAAAATGATATACCTAATCGATCCACATCCATGCTGCAAAACTCCAAACTATTTCCATGAAGAGTTGATGGAATTAATCTGCACTTCCTTCCCTACCAGTAGGGAACGAGGAAAGACACCTCTGTTCCTGGAAGAATTTACACTCTTTATTCTCTGTGGCTCAGATCAGCACTTGCTTATCGATTTGCATTTTTATATTTCCACTATTCCTCTGCTTGAACATGCCTGCTATTTCTGTTATATAACACCATATATTTTTAGTAGTATCCATGTAGATTTGGTGGTTTACGATTAGAAATACGCAGATAATTATACGTTTAGTGGCATAAATCTTGTCAGACATGTGAGGACATATTTCAGCAAGGTAATACTTCCTCACCGATGTAATTACTGTGAGGTGACACGGTCCAACATAAACAGCCTGGCTGATTTATCTGCATGAAACTGTCTCTTCAGAGAAGACAAGATGTTTCCCATAAGTAAAAACACTGGATTTCAGCCATTCCTAAATGGAGTCTGCCCTTTGAAAGTTTGACTTTTTTTTTTACTTTCCTGCACATTGTATATAAATGTGTTCAGACAAGCAAAAAAAATGCATTAATTTGTATAAAAATCAGATCAGTCACACTTATTATACGAAGGCCGGGGGTGGTGTAAAAGTGACAAGAGATCTTCAATCCCACAGCAGCAAGGACTACCGGCACTGTTGCAACACACACACACACAGTTAACTTAGGGGCATGGAGTCATGGGTGCGGGCTGGTTTGAATACCTGCCGAGCAAGATCACCTGTCTTGCATCACCTTGCGCTCCAGGCAGCCAATCAGAGTGCTCAGCTGCGAGTCACATTGACACAGAGGGCAGGAAATCCATTTTTATTGTGGGTGTGAAAGTTCAGTGATCCACAGTTCCCTTAAAACACACACTCACATTCACACAGGGTGATTGAATAAACAGTGCACAGTATGCGACCTTGCAGCTTTTCAGAAAGCTAAAGCACCGCCTCCGCTGCTCTGTGTAAACATAATTGAACAACAGGGTGAGTCACAAAATTGTGTTTGAGAGTTCTTGGAGAGATGATGGCCATCAAACACACTGTGTCAGAGATTACTACTGTCCTCTTTCTCAAAACGCTGCCATTCAGACGTGCTTGGTGAGTAATCATAAATGTGCAGTTTGTATCCTGGCCCGAGATTAACCAGGCTGGTTTTTCTGAGAAAGAGATACAAACATCAAGGTGAACACCACAGGAGCAACTCAAACTAACAAAGCTCTCCTAGGTTTACAACTGTGATGGTTAGTGAGGACATCCAGGCACCTTCACAGCTGGCTGGCTGACTCCAGGCCTTCTCACCTGCCTGTGATGGTCAGCGGTGAAGTGAGCCTTGAGCTTGACATTTCTGAGTTTAATTAGTAGTTAGTCACACCTGTCAACGTGTGCCGAAAACTTTGTGCAGAATAAAAGAGTTAATGTACGTCCATTTGGATGTGTTACACTTTTAAGTGGCCGTGAATGTTCGCCCCCCCAGTGGTGTTACTGTTATCACTGCTGTCAGAAACTAGATCCCTGTCTGTTTGACCTCCGGCCAAAAATAAAAGTCTTTTGTCTAATTTCATGCAAAGTAATGACATCTCTTGGTGGCGATGGAACGAGCTGTGTTTCTATCAACTCTGCTGGTTGTTTTCTATAAAAAATGAGGGAAAGAAGTAGACAGAGGAACCAAAAAGAACACTGATCCATTTGCCCCAAATGACAGGTTTTAGGCCCATTGCGTTTCCTACATTTCCCTGCTCTACATGCATCATATTAATTTGGTATTGCATATAAGTTTATTGACTATCTGAATATATTGACTATATTCAGAGAAATATTGAAAGCTAGAGATAGTGACCTTTAGGAATAACTTTGTGATTTGAGGTGACTGCTTAACCACACCCTACCACGATCCCATCTCCTCTAACCAATCAGAATTCAAATATTTTTAGCTTTAAAAACTCTGGGTGTGGCTGGAGGCAAAGTACAGCCACACCCCAAAATGATGAAATGCCACCACCACAAGACAACATCATTCTGATTCCTTAACTACAACTTTTAGGAAGTTTGTTCCTCGATGATGGAGAATTTCTACCAGTTGTTTATGTGGTTAGTAGTTCAAATGACCGCATCTGAACTGCGGACATGGTCAATAGTGTCTAAAATATTATTAGATGAGGATTGCTTGTAAATTTCCACAGAGTGCGTAAGAATTAATATTTGCTATATTGTTTTAGTTCTGGAGGTTTTATGAAGAACAAATGGAAAAACTCTCTATAAACTCTGGAGAAAATGGCACCAACATGTCTCAAAAAGTCTTGAAAAGTAGCATCAAAAAAACTTTTGTTTGCCAAAAAAGCTCATGAATATAGTATTGTATTTCTACAGTTTTGCTTTCATTTGATTTTATGAATCCCTTCTCCACCTGGTCCTTGGGTTTGCACAAGCACTGTGTGCACTAAAAACACTTCCTGTCGCGTTAGCATATGGCCAAAAACAACGTTCCGTCATCTTCCGCTTGTTCCGGGGTCGCGTCACGGGGGCAACAGCCTCAAACGGGTAGCTCAGGCCTCTCTCACCCTGGCTGCATTCTCCAGCTCACCCGGAAGGATCCCAAGTCGTTCCCCAGCCAGCTGTGAGACATAGTCTTTCCAGCGGGTCCGGGGTCTACCCCTTGGTCTCCTCCCGGTGGGACGTGCCCAAAACACCTCGCTTGCGAGGCGCTCGGGGGGCATCCTGACCAAATGCCCGAACCACCCCATCTGACTACTCTCGACCTGGAGGAGGAGCGGCTCGACACCGAGCTCCTCCCGGATGGCAGAGCTCCTCACCCAATCTCTGAGTGAGAGGGCGGAGGAAGCTCATTTCGGCCGCTTGTACCCGCGATCTCATTCTTTCCAAAAACAACCTGGAGTTCAAATAGTATCCAAACACTGGACAGGAAAGCTCGCGAATACTTCATCTCCAGAGATCATAAAATGTTATGAGCAGCACAGAAAACAGATGATTGGTCTTTCTATCTCTATCAAATCAAAATCTATTCTTTTCTACTCATTATGCATTTCAGGTAATCATGTTAGCATCGTTTAGCTCTGAAATTTAAAGCCACTTTGTATTAAATCTAAAGACAGTGACATCCCACTTCACCAGATGGATTTCCAGACTCTGCAGGAGGGTTCAGCTTAGATTTTCTACAGCTACAATTAAAAGTGATGCTAATGTGACACCTGGCTGGACCAGCAAGTTTTTAATTAATATTCCACTTCGCGGCTTTAAAAGCATTAAATAAGTGGAAGAAAACTTATAGATTAAAGCATCTTGCAAAGAAACCAAAAAAAATTGTTTCAGATAAGTGTAATTAAAAAGTTTCATCTGTAAAATTGATGTTTTTTTAACAGAAATGTTCATTTATTTTTATGAATCTTCATTCTAACAGTTTACATGTCTCCTTCCTGCAGGTGCAATATGTCATCCAGGGTTACCACAAGAGGAGGGAGTACATCGCTGCCTTCCTCAGCCACTTTGGGATGTGAGTCCATCATCACAGTTTTCCTTCATCAACCAGGAATATGAGCCATGTATGTGCTGTGCCTTACAGGGGGGTGGTAGAGTACGACGCAGAGGGGTTCACCAAACTCACCCTTCTACTGATGTGGAAAGACTTCTGCTTCCTCGTGCACGGTGGGAGATACACACAGACATCTCGAGAGGTGTAGATAGAAGTCGCTTACGTTTTTTTTCTCCCTCTGTCTTGTAGTGGACCTCCCGCTGTACTTCCCCAGAGACCAGCCCACCCTTACTTTCCAATCTGTGTACCACTTCACCAGCAGTGGGCAGCTTTACTCTCAGGTGCAAATATCATATCCTTACAGCCCGCGCTGGGATGGAAACGAGATGGCCAAGAGAGCAAAGTATGTTAAAGAAAAACCTAAAACCCTAATGTTAAAATGATGTAAATATGAAACGTAGCATGTTAACTGTGGCCTGTTGAGACATTTATTCTAGTCCACTAAAATTAAATGAATTCAAAGGTTTCATTATTTTTTTTTATATTAAAAACACACATCTTTTTAACTAGGACGCTGCATCGGTCCGTCTTGGCAAAGAGAGAGCTGATCCGAAAAGCATAGCTCTCAATTTACAAGTCGATCTACGTTCCCACCCTCACCTATGGTCACCAGCTGTGGGTGGTGACCGAAAGAATGAGATCGCGGATACAAGCAGCCGAAATGAGCTTCCTCCGCAGGGTGGCTGGGCTCTCACTCAGAGATCTAGTTAGGAGCTCTGCCATCTGGGAGGAGCTCGGTGTCAAGCCGCTCCTCCTCCAGGTCCTCTAGACTCCAGGTCCTCTAGACCTCCTCCAGGTCCTCTAGAGGGTGGTTTGGGCATCTGGTCAGAATGCCCGCCGAGCACCTCGCTGGTGAGGTGTTTCGGGCCGTCCCACCGGGAGGAGACCAAGAGGCAGACCCCGGACTTGCTGGAGAGACTATGTCTCACAGCTGGCCGGGAAATGACTCAGGATCCTTCCAGGTGAGCTGGATGCATCTGGGGTGAGAGAAGCCTGGGCTTCCCGTCTGAGGCTGTTGCCCCGCTACCCGGCCCCGAATGAGCGGAAGATGACGGAACAGAACACATCTTTTCATTTTATTAACGCACACTAAAGTATTTTGCGAGTTCTCCCATTCGATATTCAGATACTAGTCGAACGCTAGGTTGTTCTTAGCCATGCCCACATTTTAAGTAAGTAGGAAGTGGTTTTGCTGCAACTTTGCACATATTTTGCTCACAAGAGTGAGCAAAGTGAGTGAAACTTCATAAATTTCTTTCTTAGGTTTTTGTTTTTTTGGTGAATATCGCATTTCTGATTTCTGAGCCAAAAAATGTATCTATGAATGACATGTGATTAAAATGATCATTACTCCACGAAGGCTTGATAAGCCCTTTTCCTATAAATATTAAAAAAAAATATTCCTGTTGATCCGGCACTGTGTAGACAAATGAAATGTTAAGTTGCATTCATGTGACGTTGAAAGATTCAGCTCTTATTGGGCCGTACTGATCTCAAAAGAGAAGTTTATTTTTTACAGAAATATTCAAACAACAAAAGAAAAGTTTTTTTGTTTTTTTTTAAGTGGTGTGATTCCTGATGGTATAAAGGACCACCTGGAGTGCTCCTCTTTACCTGAGATGCTTCCTTCAGCATGTTATGGATCTTTCCCTGCTGGAATCTAAGCCAGCTCATGTGGCGGACCTCTTCTTGCTGAGCTGCTTCCAATAAGCGAGCAGCCGGACCGCCTGCAGACTCCGGTCATCTCTGTGCAGAAGGGCTTTCAGGGTATTTAAATGCAAAGAGATGGCTCAGTGTGAGGATGTGCAGCAGAACTAAGACCGCTTGCAAGCAAGACAACTTCCATCTCATGTTTACTTTTAATGTCCACTTTGATGCACAATGAGGGAGGGACTGACCCACTAGGTTTATTGGAAGCTTTAAACACAATTACTGTCACATTTTGATGTTCTCCCTCTCTTTCTGATCTCTCCCTCAGGGCCTTCTTTAAGAGCTTCATCCCTCAGTTCCAAGAAGGAGCCTTTGCCAACGGAAAACTCTAGCTCTTTATTTCTTTCATGACATTTTTTTGTGCACACTCCTGCATCTGTAAGGATGCATGCACAGACTTGTAACGTTACACCAGATTGGAAGCTATGGCTTCTTTTGTTTTTACCACAAAAAAACAGAACGCCATATTTTCTTTTGGAGATGTGTAGGAATGCAAAAGGATAGATTCGCAACGATCTTTAGTTATTTTTTATCTAAAGATAATTTTGGACGTTATTCCATCATTTTTAGAATCCTAACATGCTGTTTTATTTCTTTAAAAGTGATAACTCTTAATCCGGCTCCTAATCAGCTAGATTAAGAGTCATCAGTTTTTTGGAGCTTACATTAGGAATGAAAAGTTTAGGCACCTCATGGTTAAAATTGGTATTAACGTGCATAACGTGCTCCACATGCTCCACGTGGAGGAGTTTAAGTATCTCAGGATATGGTTCACAAGTCAGGGAAGGATGGAGCGGGAGATCCACAGACGAATCGGTGCAGCGTCTGCAATAGCTAGAACGCTGCATTGATCCTTTGGGGTAAAGAAAGAGCAAAGAAGCTCTTGATTTACAAGTCGGTCTATGTCCCTACCCTCACCTATGGTAACTAGTTGTGAGTGGTGAGCGGAAGAACAAAATCGCGGATACAAGCGGATGAAATGAGCTTCCTCTGCAGGGTGGCTGGGCTCTCACTCAGACATCGGGTGAAGAGATCTGCCCTAGGAGGAGACCAACAGGCAGAGCCGGGACCTGCTGGAGAGACTATGTCTCACAGCTGGCCGGGAAACACCCCCGGATCTTCCTGGGTGAGCTAGATGATGCAGCTGAGGTAAGAGAAACTTAGGCTTCCCGTCTGAGGCTGTTGCCCCTGTGACCCGGTCCCGGATAAGCGGAAAAGAACGGAACGGTGCACAAAGAAGCCAAGAAAAAAATCTTTAAAAGGGTTTAAATTACAAATTAGATATTTTTATTCATTCATCTTCTGAACTGCTTATATCTGCCACATTGTGGGGGTGCAAGACCCCATTCTGGCTCGTAACAGAAGAGAGGCGTGGTACACCCTGAACAGATCACCCATCTGTTACAAGGGGCCACACACGCTCATTCCTAGCAGCAACGTGTCAGTGGCTAACCAACCTAACATGCATGCTTTTGGAGGGTGGGAGGAAACCGCTATGTTATATTTTAAAAAATAACATCCTCTTAATCTGGAAGACATTTAAATTTTTCCTCCTGGAGGATCTTCCAAAAACTTTTTGTGAAAAGTTTTAACACCCGTCTCGATCTTTTCTGGATTCTTTTGGGTTTGCATCTCCAACCAATAGAAATACTTGCTGCTAAAACTAGAAAGTTGCAGTGATCGGTAGGCTCCTGACCTCTCAAAAATGATTGGCTGTGATTTTTAAAGTCCCACAGGGTCCACAGTGAGTCAGTCATCTTCTTATCTGTCTATCCCTTATGGGGTCGTGGGGGGATGCTGGAGCCCATCCCGGTTGATTTAAGGTGAAGGGCAGGGTACACCCCAAACAGGTCGCCAGTCCCACAGATTATTCATTTTTTGTACACCTTTTTACAAGCATCAGTCTAACCAGTAAATACAGATTTTACAAAAACTGAATCTTCCATACCACGGTTAATACCAAGTTCTACTTAATGTGCCTGAACTTTTGATCACCTCTGTCATCCTTGTGTACGGACATTAAAATCAAATAAAATGTGAACATAAGACATATGACCTCTCTCATGTCTTTTCTGCTCTCACTCGTTGGTGTATCCAAATAAACTTACATCAAACGTCTTTTATAGGATGTGATTCAGTGTTTCTTGATCATTGATTCTCACTAGAAGCCCAATTAGTCAGTTGGTATCTAAAGATTAAAATAATATGATTTAAAGCAAATTAATCCAGACTCTCTTCAAGACCACTTTGACCAGTTTTAATGTACTTATTTCTTTTTTTTTTTTAATCAATCTAAATTTAGATCTTATTGTTTCTACGTGATGTGATAAAATCTGTCTGTTGTGGATTTTTTAAACCATTCAAAGCTAGTTTTTAAAGTCGTTTGTTTTAACACACGTTGAAAAAGGGTCAGAAGAATTGGGTTCTTCATAACATTAAAAATGTGGGAAAGTTCTTCCTTGAACTAAATATTTTAGTACATATGACAAACAAGCTCTAGCTAACCAAAAAAATTAAAGTGCAAAAAACGTTTAATCTACGTTCCTACCCTCACTGATGGTCACCAGCTGTGGGTGGTGACCAAAAGAATCAGATCGCGGATACAAGCGGCAAAAAAGAGCTTCCTCCGCAGGGTGGCTGGGCTCTCACTCAGATCGGGTGAGGAGCTCTGCCATTCGGGAAGAGCTCAGTGTCGAGCCGCTCCTCCTCCAGGTTGAGAGAAGCCAGATGGGGTGGTTTGGGCATCTGGTCAGGATACCCCCCGAGCGCCTCACGGGTGAGGTGTTTCGAGCACGTTCAACTTCCGGGAGAGCTGGAGGGTGCAGCTGGGGTGAGAGAAGCCTGGGTTTCCTGTTTGAGGCTGTTGCCCCCGCAACCCGGCCCCGGATGAGCGGAAGATGACTGAACGGAACGAAAAAGTTCAATGTTACAGCTTATGGAATTATTGCTTTTCATTTAAAATATAATTCATCATTAATAAAACTTCAAATCTAAACCAGGTAAGTTTTTGCAGGATTTCTGACTCATTTCAATCAAACCCGAGGTGAACAAGATACTGCTGTAACGGACCATGAAACCAAACTGATTCTTATAAAGTGAATCCTTGGATGCTAACTCGTCTTAGTGTCACAACACATAATGAAGACGCTGATAGTTCTTTTTTTTTCAACAACCCATCAAGGTCAAAGTTAATTAGAAACCCACTCAGTGATTACAAGAGCTTCGGTCAGAGCAAAGGGGGTTTTTAATTTTTCTCCTTCAGCTCTGTGATGCTGAAGGAGCATCACTTTACCAGCATGAGCTGGTAAATATGTTCTGGTGCTTGTATCAGACGAAGGATAAAAGCAGGAGCAAAGTAGCTAGAAACTCTCAAAGAGCTCTGTTATTATGGTCCTGGTTTACTCCCAGAAGCCAAGATGGAGGCTGGGGCGTGAAGGAAACGACTAATAACATTTTTAGAAGGGATTTTTAGTTATTATTAAAGATATTCTTTTTTTTTTTTGCCAGTTAACTTAATCTAAGACAAGAGTGTCCAAATCCGGTCCTCGAGGGCCAGTGTCCTGACAGTTTTCCATATGTTCTTGCATCTACACACCTGATGCAGTTAATTGAGTCATTGTGCCAAATTCTATTGGCTGTTGATTTCACTTTCTGTGCATCAGCTGTATTGAACCAGGAACATGTGGAAAACCATCAGGACACCGGCCCTCGAGGACTGTCTCTGGACACCCCTGATCTAAGAAGTGCTGGAAGATTTTTTTTTTTTTTAAATCAGTAAATACAAACTTGCCTCATCCCTGCTGCAAAGAGGAACCCAAAATACCGTCAGTCACCGCAACACCGTCTATCTGGACCAGGTTGACTGAACCTATCCCGGCTGATTCAAGGCGAGGGGCAGGACACAACCTGAACAAGTCGCCAGAAATGTTCCAAATAGACCTCACAGGGGTCATCAAATACGTCTGGAAGCCAGTTAGAGGGAAAAACTACCAAGGGCATCAGGGAGGATTCTTCAGTAGCAGTTGTTACCAGGGAGGTTTGTAACCAGGAAAGAGGTGGAGGAAAAGCTGGAGAGTTGGAGGTTTGTACTAGAAAGAAGAGGAATGAAGATTAGTCAGAGTAAAACAGAGTACATGTGTGTGAAGGAGAGGGATCCAAATGGAAAAGTGAGGTTACAGGGAGAAGAGATAAAGAGGGTGGAAGATTTTAAGTACTCAGGATCAACAGTCCAGAGCAATGGAGAGTGTGGAAAAGAGGTGAAGAAGCGTGTGCAGGGAGGCTGGAACGGGTGGAGAAAAGTATCAGGTGGGATGTCTGACAAAAGAGTTTCAGCCAAAATGAAAGGAAAAGTGTACAAAACTGTGGTGAGACCGGCCATGTTGTTTGGTCTAGAGACAGTGGCACCAAGGAAAAAACAGGAAACAGAGATGGAGGTAGCAGAGATGAAGATGCTGAGGATCTCTCTGGGAGTGACCAGGATGAACAGGATCAGAGGAACAGCACATGTTAGAGGTTTTGGGGATAAAGTCCGAGAGGCCAGACTGAGATGGTTTGGACATGTGTCGAGGAGAGAGAGAGTACATCGGAAGAAGGATGCTAGGTTTGGAACCACCAGGAAAGAGACCTAGAGGAAGACCACAGAGGAGGTTCATGAAGACATGAAAATAGCTGGTGTGACCAAAGAGGATACAGCAGATAGGGTTAGATGGAAGAAACTGACTTGCTGTGGCGACTCCTGAAGGGAAATGCCGAAAGAAGAAGAAGAAGTTGTAACCATCGAGGTTAAAATCAGAGTCCTAAATATGTCCCAAACATTATTTTTCTGTTTCCACTCATTAAGATGGTTTGTCTGATGGATGCAGGTGGAGTACTACTGAAGGTCCAGTACAGTTTGACAGTGATAATGTAATTCCTACAGCTCCATCTTGTTGCATGCCATTTTTTATTATTTGAATTTATCCTTCACTCTCACACTATTTGCCAAACTTTTTCTTTGATGTAGTCCTAAAATGTTTCAAATATTCCTTCTGGCTGCAGAAAAAAAAAGCTCATTAAAACTCCTGAAAAATCTGAGGAACGAAATAACCTGTTTTACATGTTCACGCATTTCTGAACCTCGAAGCATCCGCGTTTGATGCAGAGTCACAGCAAACGTGCGTGTGCAACTCTACGCGTGCACGTGCCTGCTTGAAAGAGGAAGCGTGTGCTTCTTTCCATCATTAAAGACAAGGGTCATAGTTAGGGGTCCCCACTGGCCTCGAGCGCGGCCCTTTGCTATATTTATTGTTAAAGCAGCAACTGTCAGGTCTAATTGAGAACTATAAGCTGAATGCATCTGGGGCATTTAAGAAGATCTCAGTAAAATAATTAAAACACACGATTCTTTTTGTCTTCTTTTTTCACTGCCCCGCTGCATGTTTGTCACTCTAACCTTTTCCGACCTGCTTTCAGAACATCTCTGCTGTCAGCCGCAGGACGAGCTGCTCTCGTCGTGGAGCCGGGGGGGCTGAGTTCAGAGGTAGCGGCACGATGGGAAGCATCTTTAACGAGCAGAAGCAAAGAATAGTCCAACCTGACAGCGTGCTGCAGGCGTGAGGAGACTCTCAGGAAGGTAGCGACTGATTTTCAGTTAGGATGGATGCTGGTGGGGGTTCCAGTCGGACCTGCTTCGTCTGAGATGTTGCTTCTCATTAGCTTAAACATCCTGAGTAAATGAATCATCAGCTTTCTTTAAATGCAGATCATGACAGTGCACAAGGTGAAGTTCGCCAACTAAAAATGTCAATTAGCGCCAACATTCACTCCTGAACTTCCCATCAGCTTCTGACGTTGACCAGAACTGACGTGAGCCCTTAAACTAACTTGTAAATAATTCTTCCCAAAGTGGCTTAAACTGTGTCACCGTCGCATCTCATTAGCTACCCCACCCCCCACTGTGCACCTAAACATGGCTCACCTCACATGCTTCTAAGCAACTTAGCTTGGATTTATCTGCTCCTAATGATCCCGTGAAGGTGCCGTTTGAGGTACCTTTTGAAGATGCGTTTCACAGCTCTCTGATTCACAGAGCAGAGGTCTGCCAAGCCTCTCGGCTAATACTCCAAATCCACTAATCCGGCAGCTTTTAAGAGATCTCAACCACAGTCAGATGGAATAATTAAAGGCTGGAATAATTAGCTTCGGACGTGGGATGATTAAATTGATGATTTTATATTTAGGGTTTCTTGGCAAGGCTGTAAATGTCCGCAGGGGGAAAAAAAAAGATTCTTTTCAGATACACATCAGTTACAGTTTGTCTTCTGGGTGGTTTGTGGTCAAAGGAAGCGTTTGACATACCAGGTGTCCTCAACTTTAACATGGATATTAGCATTAAGAGCACTAGTGACAAGCCTGTAAGCAGCTAGCTGGGAGGCAGTGAGAACCTGCCAGGCTGGAAAAGTGACAACACTGTGAAACAGGATCATTTAAAGCTCAGCAGCAACGAACCCAGAGTTTAGCTCTCTGTTTTAGCCTCGTGGCTTCACCCCAGAAGCTGGGCGAGTCACTGGAAACTTTGGCAAAGTAGAAAAGTATGTCAGACGTGGACAAAGTTGCAGTAAAAAAGGGAGTGAAACAGAAAAGGAGTGATTGAAAATCCTGAATCATCCTTCTTGTGAACATGACAGCCGTGGCGGCTGCGAAGATGAGGTAATCAGAAGGAAACAATGAGCATCTAAAAGGCCTGAATATGTCAGCGGATGTTTGTTAAATTCCCCATCACCGTGTCCCTCACCCTCGCCTCTGTCTGTTATTCCTGCACTCCATCCAGGTTATTCGACAAATTTACTCAGAAAAGACTCGACTCTGCCTGTTCGTCTGTCTGTACGTTGGTCTGTCCGTCTGTGAACTCCTTTGGTTTTTACTTTTTGGTCTAAAAGTCCAAATTCAGAGTGACGTGCAGAGTTTTTATCTGGAAGGATTTCTACGGCTGTGTAGTGTGGGGTTGTTGATGCGAGCCACATCGAGGATGAGGACGATAGAGCTGAGAGGCTTAACTAATTTTGGAAAGAGAGAGCAGGAGGGGGAGGGATTTGGTGTCTTTTGTTGCAGCCTGTTTGATCTGGAAATTTGTGGAAGAAAAAAAAAAGCCTAAAGATGTAAAAATGAGAGAATTACTGCCGGGGTCCCTCACTTTTTTTAAAACCAAACTCCAGAGTGTAGAAGTTGTGATACAGTTCTAACAGGCACATCCACCTCCTTCTTAAAGCCTTGCTTACAGATAATAACTGCATCCAATTGTTAATTGCTAATTACTGGCAGTGTTCGGTGAAACCAGGAGAGCGTGGATAAGCTGATCAGATGAGTCTTCTCTCTGGAGCTCGTTTTCCTTTTTTTTTTCTGTTTTGTCTCGTGCTCGTCTTGTCAAGAACATTCCTGACAAGCTCGTTTTCGATGTCTCTTGACAAGATAAAGAGAAACAGGGAGCGGGTGGGGCCCCCCATCCTTTGACTGCCCCTGGGTGTGATCACAGCCACTGGATTTAAACCTTGACTAAAGCACTTCCCTCAGGTGGTTCTCTTCACTTGGCTCTGCTTCAACGAGAGCGATTGTCTTAAAAACATGAGATTCAATTTGCTTTAAAGAAGTAAAACTGGCACCCCGAGTTTCCTCTGGGAGTTTCTAAAAGGAACTGCTGGCACCCGTGTTTATGAAGCAGTGTCTGAAAATGGCTTTATTATCAGATGATTTCGTGGAATTAGCTTTAAGATCAGTCATGCAGCTTGTTTTAGCTCAAGGTGTTTACGCGTTCTAATTTACTGCTCTGTGCTCTCCGTCTCCATCCCCCCCGTCCTCCAGCAGCTACCTGAGGAGCTGTCAGTCTGGATTGGGAGGCTGTCGGTTCAGCCTGTCAGGCTGAGGATGCTGATAGACCTGTCAGGTGAGATGACAGCGGCGAGTGAAGACTCGCACAGACAGGTACATGTAAAGTGACAAGACTCCTTCTTTCCACCTCCTCATCCTCCACACCACCCTCCCACTCATCCTCAGTAAGATAAATATCCATAAGTTAGAAGCATGCATGAGGGATGAACAAAGACAAGTTGGTAGAAAGTTTTCTTTTGAGTCTTACAGGATGTGATGGAGCACCAGTCATCAGCTTCTTGAAGAAACAAGACGGACATTTCTCACAAATATCTACTCGTAAACCAACACTTATAATCGCACTAACAAGTAATCCTAAATGTTCTGCTACATGAGCCACATTTCTACTTGAAATAATTCCTCATCAGTCATTTCCAAGGGGAATTTCAGGGAGAAGAGATAAAGAAGGTGGAAGATTATAAGTACTTAGGATCAACAGTCCAGAGCAATGGAGAATGTGGAAAAGAGGTGAAAAAGCGTGTGCAGGCAGGCTGGAACGGGTGGAGGAAAGTATCAGGTGTGATGTGTGATAGAAGAGTTTCAGCCAAAATGAAAGGGAAAGTGTACAAAACCGTGGTGAGACTGACCATGCTGTTTGGTCTAGAGACAGTGGCACTGAGGAAAAGACAGGAAACAGAGATGGAGATAGCAGAAATGAAGATGCTGAGGATCTCTCTGGGAGTGACCAGGATGGACAGGATCAGAGGAACAGCACATGTTAGAGGTTTTGGAGACAAAGTCAAAGAGGCCAGACTGAGATGGTTTGGACATGTGCAGAGGAGAGAGAGAGAGTACATCAGAAGAGGGATGCTGGATTTGGAACCACCAGGAAAGAGGACTAGAGGAAGACCAAAGAGGAGGTTCATGGATACAGTGAAGGAAGACATGAAGATTCAGCAGATAGGATTAGATGGAAGAAACTGACTTGCTGTGGCGACCCCTGAAGGGAAATGCCGAAAGAAGAAGTAATCCTAAATGTTCTGCAACATGAGCCACATTTCTGCTCTAAATAATTCCTCGTCAGTCATTTCCTAGGGTACTTTCTCCCAAACAAACCCTTAGAAGTGCACCAGTAGAACTTCTAAGCAAAACGTGACCCAAATAATAACCTGGAAGAGATTTCAAGCAGTGGTTGAGGAGAATATTTTAAAAAGTCAAAATAACTAATTGGGTAAGTTTGATCATCAATTATTATCTGCTTATCTGAGATCAGTTTTCACCGGAAACAGAATCCAGACTTCCTCCTCCCAGGCCACTTGTTCCGGGGAATGATGAGAATTTCCTGGACCAATGAGAAGCTGTGGTCCCTCCACTAAATCCTGGGTTTTATCTGTGTCTTCCTCCTAGTAGGGGATAACTGTAAAAATTCACAAGTCATGTGAGCTAACAGGAATAGGGCCGGATCAAGGATTTTCCTAACTGGGGCAAATGGGGTGAGGTCATCGACAAAGCCAGTATATGAAGGGCTGGGGGCATTTTGGCAGTTTGGTGGAGCTGGAACAGCTGCTTGGTGGAAGAGAGCTGGAACAGCCATCGGAACTCGCAACAGTTCGCTCCGCTAGAGGTGGAATATGGGTTACAAAGTTTGAAAGCTCCATTGAATCATTACAAGATCTTAACTGCCACTAAAAGCTCCACATCTTGACAGCAACTCACATCCTTCACAGGGGTTTAACAACATTGGTGTTGTTCATTCAATGACCTTGTATAATACTTCCCTGAAGGTTTGTTCTGTTCCGTCGTCTTCCGCTTCTCCAGGGCCGGGTCGCGAGGGCAACAGCCTGAGACAGGAAACCAAGGCTTTTCTCACCCCAGCTCACCCCACCCCGGCCAGCTGTAAGGCATAGTCTCCAGCGGTTCCAGGGTCTGCCTCTTGGTCTCCTCCCGGTGGGACGTACCTGAAACACCTCACCATCAAGACACTCAGGAGGCATCCTTATTACAAGCCTGAACCTCCTGCCTGGCTTCTCTCAACCTGAAGGAGCTTGTGGTTAAAATTAAGGTCAGAGGAAAGTTCTGAAAACCTCGAGGGAACGTTCAGAAAAAAAAACATTTTGCCACCGACATAAAACTTTCTGTTTGAACCGTTAGTGAACAAAAAGTAACCTTTAAGGAACATTC
The DNA here is from genome assembly GCA_902685375.1 of Neostethus bicornis. Classification (NCBI taxonomy): domain Eukaryota; kingdom Metazoa; phylum Chordata; class Actinopteri; order Atheriniformes; family Phallostethidae; genus Neostethus; species Neostethus bicornis. The sequence continues at coordinate 5,955,854 of LR738552.1, forward strand.
TGCTACCCTTTAAAAAACCTTCCAAGAACGTTCTCGGAATGTTAAATTGTTACTTGGGCCTTTTGTTGTTTTAAAACCACCAGTCAAACCAGCTTTAGTTTTGTTGCACTTTTGCACGTCTCCGTCTACACGCACTGTGGTGAAGCCGGGTATGTTCAGACAGGAATCACCTCTCATGTCACTCAGCCAAGTCTGTAAAACAGACTAAGCTGCACTCAGATGATCCTGACTTCATTTCTTTGCCGTTTGATTCACTCCAGCTCGAAACATCTCGACACATCCGCTTTGACTCAACATTCCTCACTGCTGAAACAACTCATCTCTTAAAAATTTGTTAAAAAGCTAAAAAAAAAAAAAAAAATCCAATAAAATGTGGAGCACCAACACGGACCTGCTGCCATTGCGAGAGGCGCATTGATGTGACTTTGATGTGAATCCCACTGAGCTGGTGGTTAAAATGTCTGACCGGCATGAAGACAAAAATATTTCCCCTGCTGAAAAACTGAGCTTCCACCCGTACACAAACAGATCTGTTGACTGTAGAATCTTTCTGGATTGTTTTTCCAATCTCGGGGAGCCATCGAGTATAAAACAAAAGCCCTTTTGACGACAACAAAACCCAACCAGTTAATCCTCTTGGTGAAAATGACTAACCAGGTTTTCCTGAAATAAAAAACAACATATTTTCCCATGAAAGGTAGAAAGAAAAAGAAAATATCTTGATGTTTTTTTTTTTGTTTTTTGATGTTGATCTCACTGAGCTTCGAAGTAATCTACAGCTTTTCTTTCACTAAATATAAAACCAGAAGAAAACCACGTCTGCATGAGGCGGAAGTAAACAAAGAACTACTTCTGCTGCTCTCTCCTCGACTAAACCACAAACCACACAGTTTTGTAGTTTCCACTCACAACGCTACACACAGGGTTCCAGGTTAGACATTTACAACCCTACTAAACTAGCTGGTTTTTAATTTGTCTTTAGGAAAAAAAATTAGACCTTGTTTATTTGGTTTTTCAACAAGGACAACCATTGTAGGGGTTGAAATGTGAAGAAAGTGGTCAAAATAGAAAAAAAGGGTCATCAAACATAGATGGTCCCTGAAGGTCACACTTTCGTCCCTCTGCTTTCCACTGAGAACTAAAGTGGATTCAGTGGTAAAGGTTTAATGAAGTCAAGGTGGCCATTTTTTATCTGCTGTGTTCAGTTGGAGGAAAAAAAACACACATTGGAGCGAAATCTACAAACTGATCACATAGTCTTGTAACAATTTGAGCATTGTTGGGTAAATATGTTCTTGAGATCCGACAGCTTACTTTCAGGTAGAAAAACGGCAGCTCAACATTTAGCGAACAAACACAATAGTATTTGCCAGTTTACTGATGCGTAGACTGATTTTATTCCCTTTGATCTCTCACTTGTTCAAGGCAATGTTCCCTCTGATTTTTTACGTGTCTGAGCAAACACGATAGCTTCCTGAGCAGAAGGGGGGGAGCAAAAACGTTTGCTCTTTGTGACGTCACCGGCAGCGACGAGCTAAACTTCGAAGCAGCGGTTTGAAGCAATTTGTTTCAGAAAGAAAGAGATATGCTCCGGTCTGTCTCATTTTACCATCTTTAGTTTAAATTGAATTTTATTTTACGCGCAGCATAGGTTTTCTTGTGCGCTAATAATCTACGAGTCGTCCGCAATTGCGCAGGCGCGCAGCTTAGAGGGAACATTGGTTCAAGGAGATACATTCAAACACAATTAAAATTTCTGAGACATGAAATCCCTTTAGTGAACATGTGAAGATATCAACTTTTAATGTTTGAAGATTTGGATAAAACCTACTGATATAAAACATTACTTTTTTGGGTGTGTTTCCCTTGCTTAATTTTGTCTTCTGAACCACTTATTCCTACTCAGGTTGCGGGCTTATCGGACCCTACTATGGCTGATTGGAGGCAAGACGCTAGGTACACCCTGAACAGGTTGCCAGTCTGTTGTGGGGCCACACACAACCATCCACACATACACTTATTCCTGAATGCAGCCCTACATGTATGTTTGTGGAGGGTGGGAGGAAACCGGGGTACCCGAAGAGAAAACCCACAAATACACGGAGAGAACATGCAAGCTCCACACAGAAAGGTCAGCGGTTTAAGCCTCGTCCTACTTGGGACTTGAACGCCAACCTTCTTGCACTCTGGCTGTCTGTACTTCCGGAACACTTTTGTAAACTTGATGTGTCCCAAATATAGCCAATATAAGCTGATTAAACGTCCATGGTCAATGTCACAAATTTTTGGGTTTTGGGAACGCAACATGTTCCAAACCACTGAAGGGATTTTAATGAAACAGCTACCGTTACTCACTACCAACTATAAATGAACTACTTTTCAGAGCCATGAGACCAATGGTCAAAGTCCCTGAGGTTAAATCTTCCACATATGACTTCTATAACACAGTGCAGGTGGAGGCATGTCGTTTGACACCTTGGCGTTGACTTATCCTCGTGTATTTCTATTTTCTCTTTCTGTTTTTTTTTTTTTTTTTATATTTGCATATATTCAATTAGTTTTATAATGATGTCATAAAATAATCTGGATGTAAAAACTGACAAAGTTTGGGGAGAAAACTACATCATGCGATAAAATGGAGCGTTAATAAAAATGTCCACCTTCTGTCTTGAAGCCGACACGCTCCTCCAGTGTATCCTCCAACATTGATTCACACTCACTCTGCAAGCTTCTTGCTGCTTGTAAACTGCTGACCTCCAGCTGCCACTTTGGCCTTGTCGATCGTGCTCCCAAAGGTAGGGTAAAAGTCCCAAAAAGAAGTGCAAACATTATGGACACTGGGAGGAGAGCAGAGGGTGTGATGGGTAAAAAGATGCAGAGGAGAGAGGGGGGTTTAGTGATGAGGGAGGGCTCGTGCCAAGTGACACAAAAGCCCTTTGGCAGCCTAATTAAATTTTCCACTTTTCAACACTCACATTAAGCCTCCATCCAGCTGGAAGAAATGGACGCACCGGAGGAAGAAGGACCTCAGGAAGCTAAAAAAAAAAAACTACCATCACCTTTTTTCCAGACGCCTGCTTCATTTTTGACAGAAAAACACCAGGTTCTCCCGCATGAGTCATGATCAGCACGTTTATTTTTCATTAGGAAGACTTTAGAACTTCGAGGACTTTTCCTCAGTCTCACAATTGGATTTGTGGAAATAAAACTAAAAAAAATCAGTGTTTTTTGGCAGAGCAGGTCAAAGAGAAACTTCAGGCAGATTTTAGTGACACAAGTTCAGATGAAAATAAAGTTTTTCTACAATTCAGAACAAAGAAACTTTTATAACTATCCCAACTTTTCTAAAAAAAAATTTCTTTGTTTCCAGATTTTATGACCAGTTATAATTTGGGATTGTCTAGTTATTAAATCAAAATTTTATGCCTGAGATCCTTCACATGCTATTCATTTAACTTTAGAAGCATCAAAAATGTGCAAAACAAGCCATTTTAAAGCCATTAAAAATACGATTAATATCAGGGCAGAAAATTTTAAAAAGTTTAAAACAGAAGTCTCAGCAGAACTTTTTTTCCATTCCGTCATCTTCCGCTTGTTCCGGGGCCGGGTCGCGGGGGCAACAGCGATTGGAACGTAGATTGACTTGTAAATCGAGAGCTTTGCTTTTCGGCTCAGCTCTTTCTTTACCACGATGAACTGATGCAGCGTCCTAGTTATTGCTGACACTGCACCGAGCCGCCTGTCGATCTCCTGCTCCATCCTTCCCCCACTTGTGAACAAGACCCTGACATACTTAAACTCCTCCACTTGGGGCGAGACCTTGTCCCTGACTCGATCAGCAGATCTGCTGGTTTTAAAAAAATGAAATTAGAGGAGCAGAAAAAAAATGCAACTTTGGGTGAAATTGTGTCAAACTGCTGTGATTGGTTGTTTTAAAGATTTTGTGTCACTGTGAAAATTACAACTTAAAATGTATATTTTAAACAATTATCAAGCAACAACCTCTGATCATTTAACCCCAAGACCAAATTTAATCCTCATTAAAGTCCAATCTGGCCTGTGAGAATACAATGAACTAATTTAAAAAAGATGTTTTCATGATGTGTTTTCATTTTCATTTTGAATTATTTGTGGAGGTTTTGTGGAAAATTCCTTGTACCGACTGCTGAACATCTCTTCAAAAGATTGCAGAATACACCCTTTGCAATCAGTCAGAAACAAAATCATCCTAATTCAGTGATCTTGATTTCTCTTTTTAGAATCACTGTATGTTGTGTCTGTGTTTTTATGTGCACTCATGTTTAGGTTCAGAGAAAAGAGGAAAATGTCCAGCGAGACCAATCATCCACGAGGCTGTGTTGCCATGGCAACATCTCAACGTGTGACAGCTGGAGTTGGTGATCCCTGCCATGGTGGAGAGCATCCCCCACTTCCAGGCGGAAATTGACCCTTTGTTATCGAGTCGACCAATCTACAGGTGGGTGGAAATAATTCTAACATCATTTATTCTGATTTTTTTTTTTACCTTCCATAATCTAGGATTAAAAAAAATTCCAATGAAGTCCAGAAACCCTCTGAGTGTGACTCCATTTTTATTTGATGAAGGAAAAAAAAGACAAGCTGAAACTGATCTGCAGAAAAACAACAAAGTTCTTGAGTGATTACTCAGTGAGGAACAAGTTAAATGGTCAGATTGGATTATTAAAACAACATTAAAACAACTGCTGCACTTTCAGCTGCTCAAAATAAACCTTCACAAAAACTACAACTCATCTTTACCACTTCCTGGTGACATGTTTAGCAGGACAGGAAGTGATTTGTTAGGATTCCCAGTGTTCAAAAGCAAAGGCTGATAAATACAAGTGATCACACGTTTTTAAAGATTCTAATGCAAAATAAACTTTCCAGTTTTGTTCCATCCAGTAGTGATGTGTAGGGTTTATATTTATTACCAAAGTGCGTTTTTTTTTTTTTTTAGAAGGATTTGGCTGGTTTTAAAAAATCATAAGTGTTCATTGCCCCGCCTATGTGATAAAAAACAATGAGCCGTTGCTACATTGACGACAATATTTATGTAGCATTTTACAAGCGATGAGACCTTTAAACTTCAAAATATCCAAACTAAACAAAGTTTTCTGGTCCACATACGAGAGACTTCTAGGAAGTTTCTTTTAATCATTTATATGAGGTCATCATCAGCATAGATGTTCAAGTATAAAAGTCAATCTATTAGTTGAATGTCTAGTTGTCGTTAGCTTCTATGTTCCAGCAGAGGTCAAAAAGCAGCTCAACCCGAAGCAATTAACATTCCTGGCTGCTCCCAAACCAACATGCTCATAAATTACTGAGACTAGATTGTTGACGGGCTGAGATAAACCAGTTCATTGTGTGAGGACCAGCCCGGCACTCAGACAAAAACCCAATTGGATTTGACTGTTTTGTAGGAAAACAACTGGCAAGAACACGAAAACAAAATAACAAGCATGCATGAAGCCAACATTTTCCTTTTTGGTTCCACCGCTGAGTGATGTGGGAAGAAGAGGGGGGACTTCTGCTTTCTTCCACTAAAAACAAGCAGTCCAGTAAAAGTGGAAGTAACGTCAGGCTGGTGCAGGTGCGAAGTCCCCCGACCACTCAGGCTTTCTTCTCTCAAACCCTGTTATTTGTTCACTTCTTCCACCACATGCTCCAACACTTCCCCTTCTCTCTCTTTTTCTGTTTTTCTGCCTGAACAGCGTTCCATTCTTCTTTGTCTCGGGGTTCAGCGAGCTGGTGACGCACTTCCTTCCATTGTATCAGGAACTGATAACTTAAAGTTACTGTCAGAAACGCAGTCGGCTGAGTTGATTGGAAGCCGGAGCAGGTGCCAGTCAAGTAATTGAAAGACAAAAAAAGTATCAAATGTCTGTTAAAATCACCACAAACTGGTATTACATCATGTTGTTCACACAACAGGAAGTAAACATGATGACGACTGAGAAGATGCTGCAAACAAGAACTCGTCATCCTGGAAGACTTGTTTCCTTTCTAGGAAAAACAAGAAAAAGCCCAGAATGTGTTTGCTTATTGTAAACAGAGAGTCCTCCCCTCATCCAGTAGCTGGGATGTGTAGGTGGTTTGGAGGTTATGACCTGCTGGAAAACTATTTCTTCACCCTACGATCACTGTTTCTTCTAAATTTGATGAGTAGTTTAAGAGGTGGAAACTCTACGTGATTTGTAATGGATACACTAAAATATTAGTTCCATTTAAAGTTGTTCTTTAAAGGTATTTTATTATTTAGTCCAAAGAACTAAATCAAAATGCTTAAGTCTACCAATAAGAAATGTGGAATTGATCACTTCTTAAACAAAAAACTCCCTTCTTTCTATCTGGCCACATTTAACCGATGTTTTCATTAATTTAGTTCATTCAGAACTTCTTGTTGATGAAGAATCCTCTCTTCATTGAATCTTCTTCTTTTAGACCTCTTCCATCCCACTATCAACTTCAGCAAAACATACCAACGTACTTGAATTTCTTCATTTATAGACTCCAGAAAGAAACACACAAATGGTGGAGCATGGCGGAGGAATGATAATGATGTGGGCTCTTCCTTGCTACCACTGAAACTTGGTAGATGAACTCCTCTGAACACCAGAGTAGAGTCAAACATCCGACACGCAGCTGAGGATTGGATGATGTTCCCTTAAGTCGTGGACAACTTTAGTCCCAAAGTCAACATGGCTCAGATACTGCAGTGGAACCACCAGAAAGCTCTTTAGACCCCAAAGCAATGTTTGTACCATTGTCTTCTACTTCCCCAGGGTTGGTTAGCAGGGAGGTCTATACTTCCTCCATCCCAGCTACTTCTCCAAGCTCCTACAGGAGGATTCCTTGTGCCAGCTGTGCGATATAGCCCGTCCAGCAAGTACTTATTCTGCCTCCAGGTCCCTTTCTAGCTCCTGGAAAACCTCGGTGAGGCATTCAGAGACCCTCTCTAAGAAATTCTCATACTACTCCATTTGGCTCCTATGCACAGCAGTGGCCCTACTCTGATCCTCCATAAGATTACAGAACCTGTTTCCCTTTATCTAAGGGGGAACGATTTGGAATGGGGTCCCACTCTGTAAAGGACAGTCAAATCTTTTTTTGATGATGGGCCATAATTTCACATTTAAAGGTGCTAATGTCCATCCTGTCTGCTTCAGCTGCAAATCGGTCCAGTGGGTTAGTGATCACGGCTTGATGAAATCGATAGGATTATGTCATCTGCACAAAGCAAAGACCCCAAATGGATGCCCCCTCAGCCCTATATGCACCTAGGAATAAAGTCCATGAAAGTAATGGATGGAATCAGTGACAAAGGGAAGCTGTGGTAACGTAGATTGTGCTCCCTTTTTAATCTTTTTTGATGTACGTATTTTTATGATTTTACTTTGAAGCCTGTTGCTTTAATTTCTCTACAATTTTAGTCCTCTTTCCAGATAAAGTCTGGGCCAAAGTGAATTTTCCAACCGTCTGCAGTTCAGCGACATTTGCAGGCTTTTCTCTATAAATGGCATCTTCAAGCTAAACACCTTCATTCTTCTCTCTCTCACTCTCTCGCTCTCTCGTTCTCAGAAGGTTGAGATTGTTCAAATTATCCCTCTGTGCTGCTGAGGTAGACTGCTTCACGTGAGTCGCCACGGCAACGGCTGCATATAATCACTGATGGACAGCTGCTGTAATTCACTGGCTGTCGGTTTGGCATGAAGCCGCTCTGTAAAGCCGCGCTCCTGTTTGATGGCCTTCCTCATCAAGCTGCTCATTAGATTTACTTGGAAAACATCTGACAAGTCAAATACTGACAGAACAGTGCACATAAGCCATGCTGTTGCATGTGCAGGAAAACTTCTCTCCTGTGCTTCATAAAGCTGCAGTGTGTCAACAGGCCAGTGGTACAGAATTAAATCCTGCTGTCAGTCACACTGATTGCTCTTTAACCCACTCTCCACCCTCCTAGTCAGCACTTCACTGTCTGCGTATGTCCCACTAGCTGCACCTGAGCTGACAGATTAGCCATGTTAATCACGTGGAGCCGTTATCCAGGTATCACAACATGACGCTCCAGGTAAAACACACCTAACTCTAGCACTAGTTTTAAAAGTTCACCACGTGAAGTAAACATAATCAATCAAATTCTACAAGAGCTGGAACTACAACGTATATGTTTGATATTTATTGTGCATTTAAATGTCCACCCTTAAAAATTGTCATGTTTAGTATTAAATAGACAAGAAACATAAACCGTGATGCCTCCGCCTATAAATCGACAAATAACTGAATTTTGGAATTGATAAATAAATGGTCGGGTCTGTAACCCAGTGTGACCAGTAAAATCAATATAGAATTAGATCACATTTTACGCTTTTATCCATCACACTCTTTAATCACCTTATTGAAGAAAAACATGTAAAAGTTGTGATCCAGGTCAGAAGCTGCTGAAATGTTTTGTGAGAAGTGGAAAAAAAAAAAACTTTTAGCCAAAGTTTGAAACGTCAATAGTAATTAGATTTTTATGCTTAATTTCTGATAAAAATGGGCTGCAGTGTGGCCTCAAAGCAAGAAGGTTGGGGGTTCAGGTCCTGGAGTGAAAAGGGGCTTGAAACATTGTCTTTCCTATGTGGAGTTTGCATGTTCTCCTCTTGTATGTGTGGATTTTCTCCGGTTTCCTCCCACTCTCCAAAAACATGCACGTCAAGGTTGATTGGCTGTTATTAAACTGCCCCTTGGAATGAGTGTGTATGTGAATGGATGTCTGTGTGTGTTGCCCCTACAACAGACTGGTGACCTGTTCTGGGTGTACCCTGCCTATAGCCTGATATCAGCTAGGACAGACTCCGGCATCTTGTGACGCCATTAGGAATGGACGGTTTAGAAGAAAAAACAAAACAAATTATGAAATGAAACAAGTTTTTTTTTCCAAACTTTTCAGACCAAGGTGATAAAAATCAAATCAAAAGCACATTTAGAGAGATTTTTTTTTCACTGTGCAGAAAAGAACGAAAGGATTTCTGATGGTTTTAATGATCAGAAAAAAATTTAAATGAGAAGCAAATGAAAGTTTGTATTGAATTTTTTTTTTGTGAAATAAACTCATGCTGATGTTTTAGATCCTTATGATTTTATCTCTAATTTTATTCATACTTCTTTCCATGTTTTTTCTTTTTAAATAACTCAATGTTTTAATTAGATCATTTTATTTTGTTCATCTGGATCCATTTTTTTTATTTTCAGATCTAAAGGTGATGCTTCAAGTTCACACCTCTGCTTTTTTTTTTTTTTTTAATTCTCATCCATCTTCATCTTCAAACTCACCCTGACCCAAACAGTCCTCCAGCTTCTTATCATCTCTCCTGATAGGGATTTATCCGCCGTTGCCTGAAGGCCTCCTGCGTCACCCGTGCGCCGTCAGGTAAGCTTCTTGTGTCCATCAGAGGACAGAAGAGATGAGATGTTCTATGGACATGTCTTATGATGTGTGATGGAGGAACATCCACACACGCCTGTGCGTCATGACGACCCATGAACTCTCAGTGACCTGTCACCTCCAGGTCAAACCGTTGAATGTGGATTTCTTAAAAGTTTCAAAAGAAAGTTTCTCAATCTGATGTTTGACTTTTAAAGAAAGCAGAAACTCACTGGTCTCAGTTGTTACTTCTCTTTTTTTTAGATATGTAGAAATAGTTTGAGCTCATTATTAAACTGTAGAAAGAATTTCAAAGTTAAATTCTGGACAGTTTATTTGATGATCAAGACGTTTCGACGTCCATCCTGGAATAATTTTCGATCATTTCAACCAATGATTTCCAGATAGAAGACGAGAAGTTTCAATCTTCAAATTAACTGTCCAGGAGAAAAGTTTGAAGCCTGTTCTATGATGGATCACTCCTAGACGGATGAGGGATTACACCAGGAGTGCCCATTGCGTCGATCGCAAAGGCATTATGTGTAGATCGCATGGCATTGAAAAAAAAAAAGTTAGCCTCACAATGTCATCTGCTCTGAAGTCAGCTGCTAGAGTTGCTAAAATTTAGGGACTCTTTTTTTTTTTCCAAAAAATTGTCAATCTAGCGGCTTTTCTGCTGTTACTGGAGATTTTTGGAGTCTGTGACGTGAAACCACGTTGTTAAGCCTGTGATCAATAAGCAGCACACGGTGCTGCTGTGGCCCCTCCCCCTCGCAAAGCGCTGTGAGTGTGTGCGTGTTTGTATGTAAGATATCGTATTGTAGGGGTAGTTAGTACGTCAGGCTGGAAACGATCTGTGGGGGTTGCGATGGTAACATGCGACTGGTCAGTTGGTCAGTTATCAAACCTACAGATCAGTAGGTTTGATAATTGAAAAGTAGATCTTGGAACAAAAAAGGTTGGGCACCCCTGGATTACACTGACTCACTAGGATAGTTTTATCGTTACATTTTTTATGCAATTTGATTGAAACTGTTACCTAGCAACCCAGTTGCTAAGCAAAACTGACAGATTGAAAATGTCAGTCTTAACCCTCAAGAATCATCTGAAACATGCCATCAGTGTGCGGGTCAGAAGCTGATGCAGATGGTCTGCAGCTCAATCTGGAACTTTTAGAAGTTGAGATGAGAATCAAACTCAGTCTTCTTCTTCCTGCATTTCCCTTCAGGGGTCGCCACAGCAAGTCAGTTTCTTCCATCTAACCCTATCTGCTGCATCCTCTTCGGTCACACCAACTATCTTCATGTCTTCCTTCACTGTATCCATGAACCTCCTCTTTGATCTTCCTCTAGCCCTCTTTCCTGGTGGATCCAAATCCAGCATCCTTCTTCCGATGTACTCTCTCTCTCTCCTCTGCACAAGTCCAAATCATCTCATTCTGGCCTCTCTAACTTTATCTCCAAAACCTCTAACATGTGTTGTTTCTCTGATCCTGTCCATCTTGGTCACTCCCAGAGAGATCCTCAGCATCTTCATCTCTGTTACCTCCATCTCTGTTTCCATCTCTGACTGAGAATCAAACACAGTCCAGATTAGATTAGATTTCATTCTCTTAAAAGACTTTTCAGTCAAGATGTTAAACTTTGCTGATCTGAGGAGATTTTTTTTTTTTCCGAGATCAGATTAAAATCAGAAATCCAGTAGATCTCTTTCTTAAATCAAATCAGATTTAAGAAGAGTTCATAAACATATGAGTGAGATCCAGAACTAGATCTTCACATGATGGCCTCAGAGGTCTACATTCAAACTGAATCTGGACCCAAAAACCTGTGTAAGGGGAGGGAATCCCTTCAGAGTCTGACGCGCACTTTACCAAGGAAACCCACAGCGCTCTCTGACGTCACTGCCCATTTTAGGAAACATGCGTCAATGAAGCAAAAAATCTGACAATCAGATTCTATTCTTTATGGTTCTTCTTTTTTAACGGCAAACTGGGATTAAAGCGCGTTAACTGGAGGGGGGGACGGACAGATCGGACCTGTATGTGTGTGATGTGTGGAAGAAGTGTGTGCGTGTGTGTGGGGAGGAGCACACACACGCAGTCAGAGCGCCACGCCCCGTCGTGACGCGTCGCTCTGCGCTCATAGAAAAGCTGCTGCGCTCCTTCATAGAGAACCAGAGAAGTGAGTCATCTGGAGGAAATCAGATAAAAAAAAACAGAAAAAAAAGTTCAAGAAGACGGAAAATAATCTGCAGATTAAAAAGAGACCAAGTGGAATCTGTGTGAGTCACATGTTGATGAGATTCCTGCAGAAAAAAAATATTCAAAAATATTTCAAATCCACTTTAAAACAACTCCTTCTGGGATTTTACAAACAAGGATTTTCACCTTTTTTTTCCTGTCGTTGCCTTCTTTGTGAAGCAGGGATTTAGAATCCTGTGATATTTTTCCTGGATCATGTACCAGGACTACTCTGGGAACTACGACACGTCGTCCAGAGGCAGCAGCACCTCTCCTGCACAGCCAGAGTCCTTCACAAGTGGCAGCAGCACCATAGGAAGCCCGCTGTCTACCTCCAACTACCAGGTAATAACAATCACACCCTCACAGTGTCCAGGAAACATCATCTCTAACAAGATCCACATCATTAGATTCCTTAGATCAGATAGAAATCAGGACCTAGTGTCTGGATGAACTCAATGACTCTGATTCCATCAGGGATTCAAAGCGGACAATTCTGCTTCATTCTATCTCATTGTTTCAATCTGATTCATTTTTATTCATTTTGTATTTATTATAATCTGTAAATTTAAAAAAAATCATCTTATTAAATAAAAATCAATGACTGATTTCATTGGGATTTTTTTCCGTTATTTTTCTCTTTTTTAAAAAAAGGTCATTTTTCATCTCAAAATTATTTAAATTTTGTTTCTAAATGTCAAATTCATACAGATTCTATCATTTTCACTTCCAGCTGATCAAATCTGAAAACAGATCTCTTATTATTTTATTTACAATCTGAGAAACAGAAGCAGATGCAACAGGCGCTCATAGATGTGACGGGGAATATCTGTGTATGTGTGTGTATGTGTGTGTGTGTGGTGGTTCTAATCTAATCTGATCAGACTAGTCTCAGGCAGCACATTTCCTCCAGAGGGAAACACAGATCAGGAGGACTGCAGAGGAAATGACAGTTTCTTTTTCATGATCACTGACAAAATCCACAAAATTCCCAAGAAGATGTTGTAAATCCAGGGAGAAAAAAAAGCAATTCCTCCTCTCTCTCTCTCTCTCTCTCTCTCTCTCACACACACACATACACACAGGAACGTGTTGAACTCTCTTCTGTGGAAAAAAACACTTGCAATATTCCCATAAATGACTTTCGACCTTTATCTCTAAGTTGACTGTAATCTTTTGGTCCCAGTCATTCTGCTCATTCGGTTTGAGTTCTTATCAAACAGCAGGTTGAACACACTCTTCTGTTCCGTAGCTTTTATTTTACACTTGATTTCAAGTTAAAGTGGAGGTAAAAATCAGATCAATGGTCATATTTCCTGATAAGACTGGCTGGTGTTACTGGAACAGACTGGGAAAGATTCACATGTGCTTTACTAATTTTATTCACAATGACTCACTATATAAACAAAGTTCCAACAGACGGCCTGGATATCCGACGGAAAGTCAGGAATAAAGAGATGGAGGGCTCACCGGTGTGTGTGTGTGTGTGTGTGTGTGTGTGTGTGTGTGTGTGTGTGTGTGTGTGTTAATTACACATGAGAATATTAATAGACACCAACGTCCAAAAAAAAAAAAAAAAAAATTCAACCAATTGTGTTCAAGAAATGCTTAAAATGGAATGAAAAATTGATATTTGGTCATTTTCATGCTTCATTTGATCAAAACTGTTATTTTTCTAAGTCATTTTTAATTAATTTAAGATGAAATGTTTTTATTTTTATATGTAAAACTTTCCACATGCTTATGGTGGTGAACGAGATGGACACCTTGGGCTTTCCCACATGATTCACAGCATGTGTCACTGTTCCACTCCAGGGGTTACACACACTGCTTCTGTGGATTGAATCATTACTATAAGCTTGAAATGTGGAAAATGTGTGAATTTGATAATGGTGGGTGATGTCGGAGGCGTCGCTGCCATTCTGCTGCGAGCTACACAAGAAGCTAAGATGATTATGGAATTACATGAGTGACTTTTAAGAACACAGCAGCCCACAGTCGTAACCCTTCTGAAATATCTCATCATGTTTTCCTTCTCTTTGCAGAAGTACAGGGTTGATATGCCCGGTTCCAACAGTGCCTTTATCCCTACGATCAATGCAATCACCACCAGCCAGGACCTGCAGTGGATGGTCCAGCCCACAGTCATCACCTCCATGTCTAACCCTTACTCCCGCTCACATCCGTACGGACATCACTTGACCAACGGGCCGGGGCTGCTGGGGCACAACTCCCTTCCTCGACCTGGAGTCATCCGTTCAATCGGTGACGCACGGGGTCGTCGCAAGCGGGATGAACAGGTGAGCACCGATACAACTGATACCTGACACCACGCAGACAGCCTGACTCATCTACTCTGTTCTACCTTAGCTCACCCCGGAGGAAGAGGAGAAAAGAAGGGTGAGACGAGAGAGAAATAAGTTGGCCGCAGCCAAATGTCGCAACCGCAGACGAGAGCTTACAGAGATGCTGCAGGGGGTGAGTTTCCTACAGATTCCTTCATTCATTCAAGAAGAAAATAGATCATTTTGGTCTGAAAGCTGATTTGGGACGTCCACTCCTTGACTCTATGGGTCGCCCCACATGTAATCGTGTCAGATCTGAGTGAGGAGATGACACCCATGAATAGTTTTTTGTCTGAGGATGGAGGTAGGGCCGTCTCGTGTCTCTCAGACACAAACAGCATCTAAACGGACTAATTAACAGAATTACTCTGAGGTTCAGCTTGTCAGGCCATAAAAAGAAAAAAAAACAGTGGAAAGAATTTGCTGTAGGCGGCCACCTCCATAAAACAGAACATTTTGTTAAAAGGTGGAAATGACTCGTCTTTAGTCCTCTGTGAAGACTTGTGTCCTGTCAGAACGAGGCCTCCACAGTGGGAGTGGGTAGAAACGGATTCTAAAGAATCTTCTCCACACCTCGTCTTAGCAAAGTAAAACCAAATCCAAGAGGAAGTTCTGCCTTATTTGGCATCTTTGTTCCAGCTTACTTCCTCATACCTTTGCCCCTGAGTCCAACTCCTCAGACGGCACGTCCGCTTATCTCTGCCTGCCTGCATGTTTTCTTCCACACAACTCCGTAATGGTGACGACAACATTATATAGACAAAAACACACAATTATTACTCCAATTTTTCACAAAAAGTCTTGTGATTACATTTAATCCAAATATTTTGTGACACTTTCAGGTGTTCAGTTGTTGTGGTTAACAAACAGCGCCCTCTGTTGGTTTTTTAGAGAAAAATAAATCCAATCCGTAACCTTACTCTGACCTTATACTTGAAGTATGTCCTTGTGCTTGAAGTTCACAAGGAAAACATCTAACCTGCTTGTCTTGTCCTCTGTGTTCTTTCCAACAGGAGACGGAGAAGCTGGAGGAAGAGAAAGCTGATCTTCAGAAGGAGATCGAGACTCTGCAAAAGGAGAAGGACAAGTTGGAGTTTATGCTGGTGGCTCATAATCCTGTGTGCAAGCTGCCCATGGAGGAGCGCCACCACCACCAGCAGCAGCAGTGTGCACCCCTCCCCCTCACCATGCGGCCCAACATGCCCGCACGCGCTCAGATGAACCAGGTGGTGGTGAAGCAAGAGCCGGACGACATGGAGGAGAACCTGGGCAAACCTCAGCGCTCTGTTATCAAGCCCATCTGCTTGGGAGGGGGTGGGCTCGGCGGGGGGATGTACTGCCCAGATGGAGACAGCCTCAACACACCGGTGGTGGTGGCGTCCACCCCTGCTGCCACACCCAACGCTCCCAACCTCATATTCACCTACCCCAACCTGCTGGAGCCAGAAAGCCCCTCGCCCTCTTCAGAGTCCTGCTCAAAGGCACATCGACGCAGCAGCAGCAGCGGCGACCAATCCTCCGACTCCCTCAACTCGCCCACTCTGCTAGCTCTCTGAACACTGTGGTCGAACAGCAAAGCGAGTGTCCCCCCACCCCGAAACCCTGAGAAGCTTCGGCGTCTTTAAAGCACACAGAAAAGTCCAGACCAAGCTGACCGTGTGAGCCGTTCCCCCCTCTAAAAGAGAAGGGGTGATGATCCACAAGGGCTACGTCGTTTCTTCTTGTCCGTGATGTTTTCTTCTCGTCATCGTGTGCAGCCCCCCGATCGGCATCGTCCCGCTCCATTTCACAGCGTCGACATGTTTACTGATCTCCGGAAAAAACGACTTCTTCGTATAAATAATATATTTTTGGAAACGTCCACACGAGAAGCCATGATAGTTGCACTCTGCCATATCTTACTCGGTCGGTGCTGCCCCGGACCACCAGGGAGAGACCATGAACACAGACTTTCTTTTTTGTTTCCGGTTCAGGAGTGTGTCCACCTCTCTGCTGTTCTCTCCATCATTTAAGTGTATTTCTGGCCTGTGCTGGTTGAATTTTACAGTGTTTTGTTGAGACTTTGTCCTCTCCTTTACTCTGCCTGTAGAAAAGCGACGCAATCGTGGTCACGACGACCAAAGCACTCCTCAGTGTTGCAAAAGGAATCGAGCCAATCAATGACTAGATCCTCAATATTTTCTATTTTGCCTCGGTGGCTTGACTTTATAGTTGTGTGCTTTTTCCTCGGTGATTCTGTTCCTGAACTTTACGACCTGTGTGATTTACATTGATGTCAGGGATCATCTCTCATGTGTAGTAGAACCCTGTTGATCGGAGCGTTGCCGAGAGGGTTGTCTTTTCACTCGGAACGTTTGAACAAAACCCTCCTGCGCTGCACTTCTTTGTCCTCAGACCTTCTCAAAGAGTAGGTCAGGTTTCAAAAAGCAGAAAAAAATTTTTTTGTGTGCCCTGTGATCTTGTAATTTGTCCATCTTTGTTTAAAAAAAATGGAATTTTGCTTAAATTTGATAAGAAATAAGAAGCCACTGCGGTCGTCGGCTGCCGATGATGTCAACCCTGTTTATACAGTGTTTGTAAATCTGTCACTTTTAGTAAAGAAATGTTTGAATTCTGCTGTGATGAGCTCATTTCTGGGTGCAACATGGAGGTACGTAGTAAAGCCCGACTGGCTGACTGTTTGCTGATGAAGAAGACTCTCTCTACAGCTGGCCTGACATGAAAGAGTGGATCATTATTTTTACACACGGGCATCTTAAAGGGATTTTGAAAAGAACTGGACAGTGTCATCTGAGAATCTGTTTACTTCAGACATTCCTAACTAATTTATCGTGGAAGGAGGGAGAGAGGGGAGGAAGGAGGCGGCCTTCTTGAAAAAGTTGTACTTGGATGCAAAAACTAAAGCCAAGCCGCTGCTACTCGTTGGGAAAGAACAGTCTCGGCTGTTTTTATTTGAATCTAATGTGATTGCTTGTGTGACGCAGGCAGACACGAGGAGGTGAGAAAATAACCAAAATCATCCCCGAACTCCTCCAAACACATAGGAAAGCCATCGACTGTAGATCTTCTACTGTACAAGTCGTCTACTGTCTGTCGCCTCTTCATTTAAGAATTTCTTTTCCAGACGCTTTAATTGTCTAAAATGATTCAAAATGAATAAAAACAGCAATATGTATAGCAGTGTTTGTTAATTTAAAAGAGTAATAATAATAATAAAAATGATTTTCAACATGATTTTTTTGGTCTTCTTCACATCATTGTGACGAATGTTTCTGAATGGATTTTATTCATTGATTCCGATTCATTTAGTAAAACATTATATAGTGTTTAATTTAACTCAATAAATGATTAATATTGTTGATAAAAAAACATTCACAAAACAACCAAATTAAGTTCATTAAATAATAATTAAATTGAGTCTCACATATTTAACATGAGGGCTGAAAATGTTCTATATTGGTCAAAAATCCAAGTTATTTCCTTCTGCTATCATAGTGTTCTATCTACAGGGGTGGATCCGAGGTGTGGGGGACACCTGCCCCCCGCCCCTTTTTTTTGGGCCACAAAAAAAAAAAAAAAAAGAAGAAGGAAGGAAAGGGGACTAATCAAACTATTCCTTTGCAGGTTCCGCAAATGGGCCATCAAAATGCAGGAAAATTACTCTTGTTTTTCAAAATGTTCTGGAGGGAATGTTCTCTTCCCCTATCCTGGCTTTGGCAATGACCTAAGTCCCCTAAACCCCATTTTTAGAAAATCCTGGATCCGCCCGTGATCTAAATGGCTCCAAAACTATCTGATCCTTGAGAAATAAAGTGTACCCACTAGATAATAGACGGACTACAAGATATTTTTTTTTTTTTTTTAAAAAGCAAAAGTAGCAGACAAACCAGTCATTGATCAGTTCTCTAGCTACAGTTCAACTTTGAAAAAATGATCAATTTGGACCAAATTCAACCTTCCCAACTTTCCCATGTGTGGGATCAATAAAGTACTTTTTGTTCTGATCACTAATTGTAAAACTCCTGTTTGTCAAATTTTCAAACTTGACAATTAAACACAGCTAGATTTGAACTATAATATTGATGATGTCATCAAATCTGCTTGAAGTTCTGGGCAAATCAACTCTATGTTGGTCGAGAAAAAATTTGGTCTCATCTTTTAGAAAAGACTATAAATTTTCAGTCAGACACAATAATAACACAGAGATTTACCTTCAAAGTAAAAGCACACAGGACTCAAGGACATATAAAAACATTTCAAATCACACACTTTTGACCTCTGGAAGGTCATTATTTCATTGGAATAAATGATTTCCTATGGATTTCTTTTTGGATCATGGAATTTTTTGATGAAGGTGGTGAACCATCATGAACATTAGGTTATCATGAAAATATTTAAAACCTCTTTAAGTCAAGATCTCAACCTTAAAACAGCTGAGAATTGATAAAAATGAAATAATAGTTCTTATCTATTGTCAATAATCACAAGAATCTGGAGTGTGTGAAGGCTTGTATTCAAAGTATATATTTTATTAATTATTTTGTTCTGATTTCTTATTTTGAACAGTAAAAAAAACCCAGACTTTTTATTACAATAGATATTTTCTCTGGAATCCTTTCATAAAAAAATGTGAAATAATATTTATATGTACCCAAATTTATTTAATTTGTTACCACTAAAATTAATTTTATTATTATCTACACAATAATATATTTGTCTCATTTAATTATAATTTGTCTATTTTTTTTTTTAAAGTTCAACTGGAGTCAGTAAATAAGTCTTTGTCTCCCTCAAGCGGTGATAAAGAAGAAGTACATGTTTTTTTTCTTTTCCTCTAGGGGGTGCTAATGTAAACAGTTTGTTACTTTTAACCCTGTTTTTCTTCATTTCAGTTCAAAATAATTTTAACTTTGTTCAATAACAAGAAAGCCTTCGTTTTCTTCTCAATGTGATCCTTGTATTCCATTTTTATGTTATCAACATGTTTTATTTTCGTCAGGCTAAAGACATAACACACTCTTTCTCTTTGATTGTTTTAAAGAGTTAACATTATTGTTAGATTTCTCTCATTTCTGACAAACAAATCCGGGTTTTCCACCGATTCATTCCCACTTGATCCCAAAACCTGCTCTTTTAATTAGATTTTTTTTTTTAACACAACTGTTTCTTTATAGTATATGTCTGTGAGTGTTTGCATGTTACTGACTGTTACATCTGTTTTTAGGTATAGGATGACTTAGTGGTAGAGTAGCTGTCTTGTAATCAGAATATCCCAGATTCAATTCCCTGCTTGAGAACCATCTCTAACCAGGAAACCGGTGAGCTTGTTTTTTTTTTTCTTAAGGAGAAATAAAGGAGTCAGTGTGGAGAGACTGATGTGAGATGAGCGTCATGGTCCCCTTACCTGCCACCAGAGGGAGCCCTGGGCCGTTTTTCATCACTCTGATTTGCACACCTGAGGGTGATTATTCTGATGCCACACACCTGTAGATCCTGCTGCCTATTTAAGGGCAATCCCGCCCCAGACTTACTTGTTGGGTCATTACCATCCCTTCCACCAGGTCTTCCTGGTTGCTTGACCAAGAACACATTCTGAACAATAACCTCTTGCCCCACCACTAAAACTTTTTTTCTTTCACAGCGTTGCTGGACTGCCATGTTCAAATAAATTATGTTTTCTGTCCTGCAATTGTGTCCTCCTCATTCTGTCTGCACACTCACATCAAGATAATGAGAAACACATCATCCTTTTAGTCTCAGATAGAACTCATTCTGAATACCTCATTCCTCAAGGTGTGGATTTTAGAATAAACAATTGAGAACATTTACTGACAAAATAGAGACTGATTTCAGACTGACATGAAAATCTCATATTTAAATGAAATTTTCCCCTGAGATGTTTTATTAGATTCGGATTACCACATCTGTATTTCCCAGCCTTAGATTCTGTCTACCCATACTGAGATAAAGTTTCCTCCAATTTGGTTCAGATTGAGGTTCAAAACTATTTCAAGATGATTTTGTAGGGCTTTTGCTTTGTTGAACATTGTCTCACAACTCCAGATTTTCCCGCTCAGATTCCCCATCTTACCTCCATTTACACAGGTGTTTTTATTCTTTTTGCTGACATGTAGAGAAGTACTCTGTCCTTCTGCATGCAGACACCCTCCACAGTTACACAGAGGGTAAATGGTTTCTGACCTCACGCCTGGCATGCTTAAAGCCAGACTTTAACACGTTTTTTTTGGCCCACCTTCAGTTCTGCTGACATAGAGAACTGTATATGAAAGCGAGGGAGTGAATTTAAGTGTAAAGCAATGTCACAGCAGGAGGAATCCAAGCAGGAAACATGACCATGCCTCTAAGTGCTGATTTAAACATTTATTTAACCACTGAAGCCAAAAGCTACTTAAAAATTCTTGACAGCAATGCTAAAAAAAAGTCCCAAGCTGCCTCGAAAGACACATCTTCTCTTCAGCTCATCAGAAACTTTGATTCACACTTAAACTGTCAAATCAGAGAATGCTTTGGTCTATAAATAAGTAGATGAAACAGACTGGCATTCTGTATTAGATTGAAACTCTGATGTTCCAGCGAGGCATGTAAGTCTATCAGGCTGAGATAAATGACCAAGAATCAGGATGTAGGTCAGGAGTCATGAGTTGATTTTGATTCTTCTAGGTGAACAAAGAAGCTTGATTAGAAGTGGTGTGTAATGGAAGACATTGTGAACAATCAGTAGGAGTCTGATTGTGTAATAGAAGACCTGAAGGAGCTGAAAAAGAATGGATGAAGTGTTAAAAATACGGCCAGATGCACGTTCACTGTATTAAAATACAACCTTTCTAATGGAAAGTACTTTTACATCAACATGTATATGATACGAGCTGAAACTCTGCTTTTGTCTGATCGGAAACAGAAAAAAAGGTGCAGATGATGATGTTTTACGGGCCAAATAAAGAAAGCATGCTATGCACCACCCAAATGAAAAATATAGATGTCCTTGATCTTTTTTAAAAATGAATGTGGGGACAAAACCTGAAAACCTCATCGAGATCACAATCTAACTTAGATTCTTAATTAAAGACGAGCTTATCTACATCTAGGATTGTATGGGAAGTCTTTATAAGATGACAAAGATGGGGTTTGTGTCTTCTGTTTGTTTATGTGTGGATGAGTAAACTTCAGCATTGGCATCCTTCAAAGGACAGCTAGGACATGTTGACCGTTTTCATTGATCGGTGTCCTAATCCGTAGAACAGAAAACAAACCTTCAGGGTGGTGATGAAGGTTACTGCAGCAGGAAACCAAAGCAGCTCATTCTGGGACAGACATGGATGGAAATACACTTTCTACATGTCAGGTTTACTCTTTTACTCAAAATCAGAATTGGTTGAGGGATGATTTACACATTCAGCAGTTTGTAAAAGTTTTTTTTTTTTTTTTCAAATCTGACCGTAGCGATGACAAGGCCAACAGCAAGTGTCCTCTCCGTGGATTAGGAGATAAAGCAGTGTGAAATAAATCCACATGAATCAATGATTGGACTGGTGAATAAAAAGCCTGGTAAGCCTGAAGTTAAACATTAAACATTTAACAAATTTAAAAGAAAGAGGTTTTAATGAAGGGTTCAGATTTACATTTCAAACAGAAATAGATCCACCTGAGCATCCCAATTTATATCAGATTATTTAATAAAACCAACTAAAGTGGTGGGAGACGGTGGATCAGCGGTAGAGCGCTCACCCGCGGACCCGAAGGTTGCGGGTTTGATTCCCGCTGAGACCACCGTCTAGGGTCCTTGGAGAAGACACCTAACCCCTGCTTCTACCACCATTGGTGCTGTTGAAGGGCAGCCTGCTGCGGTGTAAGGAGTGCAGCACACAAATTTCCCCGGTGAGGGATGAATAGAGTAATTCATTTATATTTTCATTTATTTAAAGATGGTGGGAGGTGTTGGCTCAGTGGTAGAATGTCTGTCTTCAAACTGGGAGACGCCGGTTCAATTCCCACTGGGCCCATGCATAGCTGTCCCTGGAGGTTAGACACCTAAACCCCAGTTGCTCCCACCATTGGTGCCGTCATGGCTGCCTGCTGCACTCCAATGCAGCAAAAGTCATTTCCCCATTGAGGGGTAACAAAAAAAAAAGTTGTACTAACTTTATAACTGTAAATACAAACTGTCATGTTTTCTGTAACCTTTTCTGATCTAAATGAGTTTGAGAACTTCA
Source organism: Neostethus bicornis (assembly GCA_902685375.1). Lineage (NCBI taxonomy): Eukaryota > Metazoa > Chordata > Actinopteri > Atheriniformes > Phallostethidae > Neostethus > Neostethus bicornis. The sequence continues at coordinate 5,978,102 of LR738552.1, forward strand.
CCCTAATTCAAAGCAAAGTATTGCACCTCGTGGCCTTTCTAAATCCTCCAACGTAACGTCGTTCCGTGAAGTCACGGTTGTAGTTCAGCAGTTTCACTTGTGAGCAGCAGAGACTTCAGACTTCATCAAAGAATTAGGGTTTAATCTCATGCAAAATTAAGTTTTCAGAGTATTTTTATCTCCAATCGTGATATCAGGGAATTTTATTCCTCACCAAAGTAAATTTTAAATAATTCAGCAGTATTTTAAAAAATGCATTAATATTTCTCCATCCTCCTACGTGACTATTGAACAAGTACCTGCTATAGGAATGACAAGACGAGCTAAATCAATGATGCTTTTTACATAGCAGAAAGCAGTTGACACGTGCTTCTCAGCCTTATCCCCTTCTCTTTGAATTGAAGGGGATGAGCAATAATCAGGCTTTCACACTTCCTCGTTTGCAAAAATACTTGTTAGATTTCACGTCCCAAAACCCAACTTGTGGGTGTTTGTGTGCCTGATAGAATGAAAAAAGAGATTGGACCTCTAATTTACACACATGATGGTGACGGAGAAGTCAATCAAGATACTGTGACGTTCCAGGAGGACGTAGTTGTTTGTGTGATAAGCAGGATTTTCTGCTTGGATATGGCAGCTTGTCTGTGCAGCTTTGTTCGTAGAGTTTTAGACACAGTGTTCTGTTTGCCACACACCAACAGGTTTTCTCTAAGTGGACCAAAAAGTGGAATGAGAATTACAGTCGGTGTCCTCACACTTAACCTCCATGCTGCAAAGTTTTCCAACAGCTTCCTCCTGGTGTCATGTTTAAGAAGCTAATGTTGGACACTGAAACCTTTTTGTTTCTGTTGGAACTTGGAGAACTTATTGAAGATGTTGGTGATGGGTAGAGCCACAATCAGCAGTCCGCAGACAATGCACAATGATCCAATCAGCCGCCCAGCTAAAGTAACTGGGAAGGTGTCTCCATATCCCACCGTCGTCATGCTGATGGTGGCCCACCACCAGCCGATAGGGATGGTCTGAAGCTCTGAATCTGCAGATTCTTTCTCCACAAAGTAAACCAAAGCAGAAAACAATGAGACACCCAGAGACAAGAAAAGCATGAGTTGCCCCATTTCCCGAGAGCTGTGCCGGAACGTCGCCCCAAGAGCACGGAGACCAGACGAGTGTCGAGCCAGCTTCAGAATACGAAACACTCGCATCAATCTCAAGATCTGAACCACTTTCCCCACATTTTCTAAGTCTGGGTTCTCTTCTTTATTTACTTTATCACAGACCAACGTGATGTAGAACGGCATGATCGATAGGAAGTCAATAATATTAAGCGGACTGCACAAGAACTTTCTGGTCGATGGAGCAACAGCCAACCGGAGAACAAATTCTGCAGAGAAGAGCAGAACGCACACATTCTCACACAAAACCAGCACCTGGTTCTCTGTCTGCTCCTCATTGGAGACTCCTTGATGAAACTCTGGCATGCTGTTTAAACACATGGCGATGATGGAGATGATCACCACATTCACTGATGCCACCGCTATCACTTTGGCCGAGGTGGAGAAACCGGGGTTCTCCAGTCGGATCCAAACACTTCTCCGAATGTTTGCACACCAGCCTTCAAAGATTTCCACATCATCCTCTGAAACAGAAAATTCATCCACTGACGAGCCGAGGTCATCGTTTTGCTGACCTTTATATTGTTCCTCCATCAACTCCAGGAATCTGCTGCTGCAGCACAAATCCAGGTGGTGATCCTTGATGCCCCAGTACTCAATCTCCTGGCAGAAGGAGACGACACACAGCCCGTCAACCAGGTGGATTTTTCCTGTCAGGTAGAAGTTGAGAACGTAACAAAAAAAGCTCGGGTTGCGGTCAAAGTAGTACTCCATGTCAGAAGGGCTGAAGTCATCACAGAGCTCCAGGATGGCTTCTTTGGAGCTGCAGCACAAGAGACGCCCGAGGCGTGTCTGTGGGAACTTTCTCAGGACCGTTTGGTCCACCCGTTGCCTGAATCCTCCAACATTAAGGTTAACAAAGCATTCATGAGGAGGGTGCAGGATCTGGCCGTACATCATGATGAAACCTCCCCGGTAATCCTCGCTGAAGATCTCAGAGCTCTCACCACCTGTACACAAACACAGTTTATCTAATCACACCGTCCAGTTCCACGTTTGTCATCTGATCACAGAAGCTCAGCATCACATCTCAGGTTGCATCTGGGCTCTTGTGTCAGCATCACTTACAAAGAATTCTTCAAAAAATGAAGAAAATAAACATCTGTAATCATATTTATGATACTATTTATTCTCAATAAATGGATTCAGAAGCACAGAGGATGCAGCAATATTTACTCTACAGAATTTAAAGTTCTATCAGAGATAGATCAGCAGCTTACCTGTCCATGTGTGGTGTCCTGCTGCTCTCGGTCAGACTGAGGGAAGATGGTGCAGAGTGAGGTGTCCAGCACTGTCACACACAGAAACATCCTCCTCCACCCAACTGGAAGCAGCTGGTTAAACTTTAATATGTAACGGTGACAATTCAGGACGATACAGCTTCTTCAAGCTGTTTGATTTGTTAGAGGAGCAGATTATTGATCCAACTTTGTATGACCTCACAAATAATTACTGATTTGACCAGAAAGACTAGAAACAAATGGAATGGTTATCACAAAGTGAACGGTATCCAGGATGAACAGTCGATAACAATTTTTGCCAGACTGTGGATTTCAAATAAAAACATGTTTTTTTCTACTCTTGATAAATGTTTTAAACATCTTCCTAAAGTGAAGCTCGATTGGACGGAGGGCAGGAAACAAGGACAAGATATATTCTCCTTCAAATTTAATCAGTTAATGTTTAAAAAGTTAATATGATTGCTGACTGGAGACGTGCACGTTAAATCATTTAGTCAACTTTAAGGTTGGAACTATTTTTAAAGCCATGGGTATACACAAGAGGGCAGTGAGTGCACGTGGCGCATGTGGATGGAGTGTTATATCAAATGTTGAAACCTGGAATCTGTCCTGCTTCTTCAATAAAGATCATTTCAAAAGTTATTGTTTAAATATAAGAAATAAAATGAAAACTGTCTCTAAAATAAAATGTGTTAAAACTCACTTCACACTGAAACCAGTTGATTTTTAGTTCAACTGATGATTGATGGTAATCGAATGAATGGTAGGACCAAAATGATGATTAAAAAAAAGTTAAGTTAGGATAGGGACAGTCATGTTCAAGGTCACAGCAGACAATCGCAGAAGAAACATTCTTGGTAAGAACCGATCCTGTACAAAAAATTGTGACTCACTGCTGTAGATTATGCAGGGAAACTGTATATAGGAGATGCATAGCCTGCTTTTCCACAAGAAAACCTGAATAAAAATGAAAATATAATACTTTTGGGGATGGGGTTCGGGAGGTGGAACTGAAATGATTTGGGCGTGTGCAGGGGAGGGAGGGCAGGGCAAGTGCATGGGAGGAAGGATGCTGGATTTGGAACCACCAGGAAAGAGGCCTAGAGGAAGACCAAAGAGGAGGTTCATGGATACAGAGAAGGAAGACATGAAGATAGTTGGAGTGACCAAAGAGGATACAGCAGATAGGGTTAGATGGAAGAGGCTGACTTGCCGTGGCGACCCCTGTAGGGAAATGTCGAAAGAAGAAGAAGATAATACTATAGTGCATGTATTCAAGAGTATTTAATATAAAATAAAAAAATCAACTTCAGGTTCAGTTACGTTTTTAGATTATTTCCTGCAAATGCTGAAAAAAAGAAGCAGTTTTGCAAAGAAGGGATTACAGTGTCTGTTTTCGTACAGAAATAATAAAACATTACTATAATATATTTAAGATTTTCAAGATTATCTGATGATATTTTTATGTCTCCATTTGATGTGCAACATTCGTACTTTTACACCAGACATCATGTTTTTCTGACAACAGCACATCTCTTCATCATAACTAGTAGGAAGCTATTTAAAACCTGCTTGACATAGTTTTGTTACATAAAATATACTTTATGTGTACTTTTATATGAGTATTTTTATGCAGAATAAAAAACAGAGAAATCAACCGTTTCCAAGTCGATCCCTTTTGTATCATGAAAGACTTGCTGCCAAAAAAGTCATCAGCCTGTACATGTGTAACGTCATTCAGAGAAATTCTTATTCACCACCTTCTGTACATCTGTCTCGTAAAATAAGGTGTGACTGAGCATGAATCTGAATCGATGCAAGCTTGTTTTCAGGTACTACTACCTTGTGTACGCCTAAACAGAACAAGTCCACCTCGCTCTTCGCTTCTCCCTCTCTTCTGACTTTTACAAATGAGGGCTCCTATTCCTAAAAAGGAACCAACCCTACTGCAAAAACAAAATTTGGATCACTTGAATTCATGATCTGGATCTTTGGGTCACCACCTACAGAGCGGATATGAATGAAAATTAATTGGTCTACTCCAGAGCTTCTCCTCAGCTCTTTCTCCGTCAGTGCAGTTCATCTCTACAGACACAGCACCAATGCTCTTCATCGTTTCCTCCCTCCTGTAAACCCTAAAATATACTTTTAACACATTCCCAACACTCCCACTGTTTCTATTTCAGTACAAAACATAAAGTACAGAAAATTTGTGACTTAATAAGTATTTGAACATTTTTACATCACAGTTCAGCAGCTTGTTTTTTACAAGCATGCAAACAACACACAGACCACCACAAAAATGCTGGAAAATGTCTTAAGTATAAAAGAAACAGATTGTGCATTGGAACATTGTGACGTTTCTCTTCCTCGTCATACCACGGGAGAGTGGCAGAGAGGGCAGCAGCTGTATTTACTGATCTCTGGCTCCGTGGCGCAGTGTTTGCACACGGTGCACATCCAGAACTGGTAGTCCTCGATCGGCAGGCCCGTCACTATGCAGGTCGGTAATTTCCCCTCCGACCTGACCAAAAACAGAAGAAGAAGAACTTTAGGAAGTGTTTTATTATCTTTGAAAACAGAAAACAAAACGCTTTAGACACGTTTAAATAAAATAAATGCACCCCTTCTCCAGCCATTTGAGGCCTCTGATAATCCCCAGCTTTTTATGAGCTTTTATTTACATCATAAAGTCCCAACAGAAATAACTGTTCTCACTTATCTAATGAGCTGGCGGGCTCCATTATGCGGGTGTCCCTCGGGGCGTGTTTGGTGAAGATCTCCAGGGCTAAATCCTCATAAAGCTGCTGCTGCTCAGGACTCAGACTCTCCAGCGACTCCAGCTTGATGAAAGCTTTTGAGCATGTGCCAAATGCCCGGTTAGCAATGGAACAAGTAGCGAGCAGGGAGTAGATCTCTACCGCGGGGATGACGTCCTCGTACTCGCGCAGGTGAAGAGCTTCACGGTGGTGTGAACAGTTAGAAGTTAGAAAACTAGTTTTCAAGCTTGTTAAACAAAATTTAGTTTTGAGTTGATGAAATTAGGATTTAAGAGTCAAAAACTTGTCGAAAAAAAAATATTAAAATGCATTGAACACACAAGTTTTTGGGGCGTTTAATCATTTTTCATCATCGTGTTTTAAATTTGATGGCCGACTCGGTTTTAAAAAGGCTGTGAATATTGTTTTCAAGAATAAAAATCAAATTAGTCCAGTGACAAGCAGGACTAATTGTACAAGGTGTGACCATGTAAACCCCATAAAAAGCACATAATGGGGTTTAATTACATGTCTTTTGATTTTATACTCAGAAATTTCCAAAGTTTTTAGCTACCTGTGCGCACAGCATTGTCCATGTAGCCAGCATACAGCTGCCTTTGTGCAAGCAGGAAGAAGTGATATGCTTCTGCTCCCCGCCAAGCGTTGTCTACAATGTGACTGTCTGAAGAGTTGGCGTCTTCTTCCAACAAACCAGCAAGTGTAAATAATGCCTGTTCACATCACAGCATCATTTATCAGTCAGATTTTCACCGAGAAATCATTGAAAGTTCCGTGAAAAATTTTACCTCAGACTGTTTCCCTTTTGCTTTGCTCTGCTGGGATGTTTTTATTTGCTCATGGTAGTCTTGGATCAGCTGAGCAGCAAGAACGTAGAGCTTTTTCACCCTCAGAGGTCGGCTGCGTTTCTTTGCCTCCTCATCAGCAATCTGTAAACACAAATGGACTTCAGCACCATCTCACTGGTTTTACTGGTCACACTGTAGTCTGTTTGCATTACCACCTCGTTACCTAAAAAAAATCTCAGTCTGGCCTCTGACTTTATCTCTAAAACCTCTAACATGTGCTGTTCCTCTGATCCTGTCCATTCTAGTCACTACCAGAGAGATCCTCAGCATCTTCATCTCTGCTACCTCCATCTCTGTTTCCTGTCTTTTTTTCAGTGCTACTGTTTCTAGACCAAACAGCATGGCCAGTCTCACCATGGTCTTGTACACTTTTCCCTTTCATTTAAGCTGAATGTGATATTTTCCAAATCCCTAAAAGGGATTTTAATTAGACTGCCCACAATTACTCAGTACAATGGTACTCAACATAAGACTGCTTCAAACTAGTAATCACATAAACCTGAACCATTCATTACTGATCAAGTTTGTGATAGACCGCAGGCGGAGGCACATCGATTGGCGTCTTGTTGGCAACTTTACCTTAAACATGAGTTTGGCTGCATCAAGAAAGTGATGTGCTTTCCTGTAAAGCTCAACGGCCTCCAGAGTTTTGTTCTTCTCCAGGAGGTGTGTCGCATATTTGGAGAGAAGAGATTTAATCTCCTTCATGTTGTGGGTTCTCGCCAGTTCCACAGCTTTGTTCCACTTAGAAACAACAAAAAAACAGAACAAGTTTTAAATTTGATTAAAAAAAATCTGAGTTAATAAATAAAACACTTTGATTTGCATCTTATTTCAAAACAGCGACATAAACCAGAAGACTGAGACATTTTTTGAGGGATAAAAAGGGATATAATTCAGTTTAAAGCCAGATGTGGCTGTGGGAAAAACTTTTTCTGTCACTTAAAACAGTTTTTTCCCCTTAAAACAGGTTTAAGATTTATGTAGTGTCCATTGGAATAATCACACAGCACAGTTAGATGTGAATCAGACGCTGAGTGAGAGTGGGAGGACAGAAGGTGTCAGGTCGGCTGAGAGCCACATAGAAATTCCGGCACCAAGAGTTTGGTGTCTGTCTCTCACCTGGTTCAGATGGACACACGTGTCAATGGCAGCTTTGGGCTGGCTACACTTTAAGTAGGCGTTCACAGCTTGCTCACACATGCCCACAGTGACAAACATCTGTCCAACTACCTGCAGGGTCCAGGACAATTTATGATCCCAAACAGTTTCCACAGCTATAAAGTTTGAAATCAGTGTTCAGGTTTGGCTAAACTCACCGGTAATAATTTGTGGTTTTCTGGGAGATCTGTGGCAAGTCTTTCTAGGTTGTCGTAGTCCTCGAGCATGTAGTAACACTCCGCCAACCTCTCCTGATTCAGACCCTGAATGTAAAACTGCACCGCACTGATCCTACAGAGGATTTAAAAAGTGAAAGAGTGTGAAACAAAAAAAAAAACATTTCCTCAGTGTTTTTTAACAACAATACAAATCAGAAAATGGGAATTTATCTAATGGTTGCCAAAAAGAAAACCATTAGTTTAAGTATCTCGGGGTCTTGTTCACAAGTGGGGGAAGGAGGGAGCAGAAGATCTACAGGCGGATTGCTGCGGTGTCAGCAATAAGTAGGACGCTGCATGGGTAGGTTGTGGTAAAGAGAGAGCTGAGCCGAAATGCAAAGTTCTCAATTTACAAGTCGATCTACGTTCTAACCCTCACCTATGAGATTGTGGATACAAGCGGCCGAAATGAGCTTCCTCTGCAGGGTGGCTGGGCTCTCACTCAGAGGTTGGGTGAGGAATTCTGCCCTCCAGGAGGAGCTCGGAGTCGAGCCGCTCCTCCTCCAGGTCGAGAAAAGCCAGATGGGATGGTTCGGGCATCTGGTCAGGATGCCCCCGAGCGCCTCGTTGGTGAGGTGTTTCGGGCACGTCCCACTGGGAGGAGACCAAGAGGCAGACCCCGGCCCTGCTGGGAAGACTATGTCTCACAGCTGGCTGGGGAACGACTCAGGATCCTCCCAAGTGAGCTGGAGGATGCAGCCGGAGAGAGAGAAGCCTGGGCTTCCTGTGTGAGGCTGTTATCCCGGGACCTGGCCCCAGATAAGCGGAAGATGACGGAACAGAACAGTTTCCAAAATGGCAAAGTAAATCAAGTTTTTGAAGAGTTTTGGTTCCATAGAACTATGTCAATAAAATTCAGAGAGCTGCTCTCTTTGAGGTATAGAAAAGAATAAAATATGAATCTGGAATTAAATAGAATAAAATGAGTACAGTATAATGAATAATATAATCTACGGAGGCTCTGTTGTGTACAAAAATAGAAATGTTTCCACTGAATGAAAAAAACCCTAAATAAATACCATTTTTGTCTGTCAGCGTAGTAATCTCCAATTGCATTATACGCCTGTTTGAGCAGCGCATCGTCACAATCCCCAGAGCCGGTTTTAAGCAGCTGAAGAACCTTAAACCAGTCACCCAATTTGATCCTGAGGCTGATGGCAAGGTCCCTGCAAACAGACGTCATCACATCATCTCATCCTCTTCTAAAGTCAAACAGACTACATCGTTTGGATGGTTCATACCTGCGATCCATGTCCAGATACATTTTATCTGCTTCCTCAAACCGGCCAAAATAAGCCGCTACCTCAGCTTGCTTCATGGGTTCACTCTGCAGGTTGCCCAGACGTTTGACGAATTCGATGCCCTGGTAGTCTTTGCAACGTACGAAGGCCTGCTCAGCTGTTTTCAGATCCAGTTTTTGAAGAGCTGCTTCAGCTAGCAGACGCCTGGCCAACACAGAAACATAACACACTGCATAATCGAGTTTAAATCTCAATTATTAAGTCAAGCTTTACACAGCAGATATGAAAAATTGAATGTTTGTGCTGAAAACATGACTAACAAGCTTTAAAACATTAAAAATCTTGTGTATTTTATTCAGATTGATGGCAAAAGTTAGGATTTGTCAAGTTGGTTGCTTGCAGAAAACAAAATCCTGTCTCGTAAAAAATAAGTTAGCAAAGGTGTCATAATCTGAACTCACCAGAGTCTTGGATGAGGATTGTCTTCAATAAACTGTGAAGCATCTTCAATGCCCACTTTCTCAATCAGTGCACGGCTGTCTCTCAGCGAGCGGATTTCAAAGTTGATGAGATAATCTTTGTTTGGCCTTTCAGGATCCTTCTCACCAGACATACATAAATTTAAACGGTTACAGCCATGTGGAGAGCATTTATTTATGTCTTCTAACGCAATCTCATATTTCTTACAGTAATCTAAATCACATCAAATAACAGAACAAAATGATGTCATAAAAAAACAAGAATAAGAATTAACATACAAGTAAAAAAAATAGATTTAAACTGTGCAGGGGAGACTACGTCAGAGGTTTGGATTAAAAATGACTGTCCTTAAACCATCCTTTTTTTTGCAATCTTTGTTTTTGTATTTTTTCAATCTACAATGTGAAGCCTATTGAGAAAATAGTTTTTGGGATATTGGGCTGTACAAATAAAATTGAATTGAATTTTAAATAAACAATTAATTAAACACAGACCTAAATAATTTATTTCTTGTTTCAATTAACATTTTCCCAAAATATATTATTAGAGACACGAAAAGGACCAGAAAATTCTTAACATGATCAAAAAGCGGTCGCCAAATTTTTAAAAAATTGCTCGTGTCACGGCGGCACGATGGCCCAGTGGGTAGCACAGTGGCCCCACAGAAAGATGGTTGTGGGATCGATTCCCGGGTGCAGATGAGGCTTGAAACACTGGCCTTTCTGTGTGGAGTTTGCATGTTCTCCCCTTGTATGCGTGGATTTCCTCCAGGTACTTCGGTTGCCTTCCACCCTCCAATAACGTGCATGCTAGGTTGATTGGTCACTACATGATTGCCCTAGGAATGAGTGTGTGTAAGGTAGTATGTGTGTGGCCCCGACAGACTGGTGACCTGTTCGAGTGTACCCTGCCCCTCGAATCAGCCAGGATGGGCTCTGGCACCCCCTGCTGCCCCGTAAGGGATAGACGGTTAAGAAGGTGGCTGCCTGACTGACTGACTGCTCATGTAGCCCCACAGTTTAAACTTTTCAAATTAAAGTCCAAACATCCTAATTATTTTTCATGTTTTTAAGGGTTTTCATTTGTTTACCTTCATTATTTCATCAAGCAGAACAGACTTGATCTCCAGGTCCTCAAAACTGCAGATGTATCCAGAAGTTTGAATGGGTTCCTGTTGATTTGGAAAGTAAAAAAAATAATAATAATAATAATTTAGTTATTTAAATGTCAGAGTAGATATTTGGGGTGTGAGTTAGATTCCTTTTTTCACCTCTGGATCGAGGTTCCTGAAGACGTACATCCTTGTCTTCTCCATCATTGCAAACAAGTCTGGGTTGTCATTTGCCCACTTCATGTCCCAGACGTCTTTACGCTCAAACTTGGATGGATCTCCTGCGGAAGCGTGCTCTCCCATACCATCCTCTGCAGTGGAACAACCTTCCAGATTCAGCAGGGACAGCACGCCTGAAATGTCGATGACAGCTAGGCGACTAAGAGAAAACAAGTGTAGATGAAACTTTAAAACCCACTAAAACACAAATGAACTGAACAAAACGAATAAAAATTCAACCTGGAGTTGCAGTTGAGTGACATGTAATGAGCTCGGTTGTTTAACGTGTACTTCTGGATGAGAACTACGTTTGGAAGGCTGTATCTGTGAACAAGGCCAGATTCTCTTCCCTGAAAAACAAGGATATTTTTAAATGTTTTGTTGTTTGATTCTAAAATTTTGACCGTGTAGAGAGGCACATACCACCATAAGGGTTTTATCTGTCGCTGTGATGCAACAAATGGGATCTCGAGTTGGCTGTAAAAGACAAAAATAGTCATGAAAATCAATTTTATCGGTGACTTTTTTTAAAATAAATATCATCAAAGGATCATTAATAAGTGTATATTTTATGTATTAGTTTTTTAACAACAGTAGAGAAACACTTCTTACTGTAAAGTCTTTTTCTAGATTTGAATTAGAATCGCTGGCTCCTGATGGAGAGCTGTCAATGTGAAACATCCTGGAAAAACAGAAAGAGTGAGTAGGTGAGAAGGAGTCAGAGAGACCTGCTCCCGCCCTGCTTTGTGGTCAGGGTGTGAAGATCATCCTGGCTGGACATCAGATCCCACCCAACCTGTCTGGAACCTTTGTGGCATTTTATTTCGATGAATGAATTCTTTTCATTACTTTGCCAGGATCAAGATTTTACACAGTAACGCTGAGCCATTAAAGCCCAGCTTTCGCCCACTGAGTCATAAAATATAACAGTGTGGTGCTCCTGGCTTCCTGTGAACTTTCAATGATCTGCTGCAAGTTCTCCGTGAGATTTTTACATCATCTTCAACTCCACAACCTGCTTTTTTTTCCAGCGCACAGGTCATCCAGTTTAGTCAAATTGGAATACAACTGTAAATGCTTTCTCTTAGAATGAGATAACTCACCTTTCCCTTCCTCCTTTCTTTGTTCTGGTCACCTGGTTGATCTCCAGAGCGGTTAATTTTTTGGCCACTCTGTATTGCCAGAGATAGAAACCATCTTTGGAGGCAGTGATGATGAGTGTCTTTGTCATGGTGACAAACAGCGGCTCTAAAAACAATAAAGATTCATAACAGATTTAATACGAAAGATCAATTAAGAGTGAGACGGTGGCGACAGGGTGGAGATGGTGGCCGCGTGGTTAGAGCGTTCGCCCGTGGACAGGAAGGTCGCGGGTTTGCATCCCACGGAGAGCACGTCTAGGGTCCTTAGAGAAGACACCTAACCCCTGCTTCTCCCATCATTGGCGCCGTTGAAGGGCAGCCTGCTGCGGTGTAAGGAGTGCAGCAAACAAATTTCCCCGGTGAGGGATGAATAGAGTAATTCTTTATTTTATTATTTATTTATTTATTTAAGAGGTTTGAACCGTCATTTACTTTGAGGATACATGTGTGAGGATGTGTGTAAAGATACTCAGTCTACAGGTAGATCATCAATTTAAATAATTATTTGTAGTTCGGTCAGTTTTGTACCGTATTTACACGACCAAAAGGCACACTGTATTAAAAGGCGCAGCCCCAGTTTCGTGTGTATTTAACACACACATAAGGCGCACCTGATGATTGGGCGTGGGTTTTATATACATATCTTCTACTACGCACGTCCGCCTTACAACAACACACACATCATCAGACAAGTGTGCGTATTTAGAAATAGATCGGTAGTAAAACTGAGTTTGGTTGTCTTTATTTAAATATTAGTTACAGTCGTTATAAAGTCATTTATCAAATCCATCCAAGTCCTCATCCTCTGTTTAATAATCTAACAGCTAAATCGCTAAATCCAACATAGCAGGTTCACTTTACTCGCTGTCAGAGTCACTTTCTGTACTGTGCGCGCTCCTCGGAAATGATGCCTGCTTTTGCGAAAGCTCGGACAACAGTGCCAGCAGACACGTTAGACCATGCATCTACAGTAACTGTAACTCTGAGATGATCATCGTCATGGGCAAGAAGAACAACTGCGAGGCTGCTGGAGAAGTCAAATGATGACCTCTGTCTGCTTAATGTTTGCCAGTTCTCTCTGGATAGCGAGAATCCGACTACAATTTCTCTCCACCGGCAAACTGTGGCGTAACTTGCCCGGCGCTGCCTTGTCTCTTCAAGAAGTTGTGGTCTCCTCTAGTCATCGATCGCTCCCACGCCACTCGCAGCCTTACTTTGAAAGGCTGGTTCACGCTGATGTCCAGCGGTTGGAGTTCGTTTGTCAGACCTCCCGGAATCACAGCAAGCGTAGTGTTCATCGGGTTCACTTGTTTTTTCACAACACACAAAGGGCGCGCCGCTCATTTTGAAGAAAATCTAAGACTTTTATATGTGCCTTATTGTCATAAAAATACGGTATTGGAGGTGAGTCACTCTATTCAAAATAACAAAAAAAGTGACCACCGCTCGTTCATGATTGGGTTTTATCATTTGTATAAAAACTACTGTTACAAATTCTGGGATATAATTTGGATTTGCTTTGCTGTTAAATATTATTACATACAAAAAGTTTGAGCACCACAATTAAAACTTTGTACTTAATCTGCCTAAAGAAGACAAAAAAATTAGATGGAAAAATCTCCAAAAGGAACTAAATCAAAGGAAAGACATTCCTTTAATATAAAAAAAATCTTAGATTTTATAGTCAGTATTTACACTTTCTAAATAACAGAAAAAAATAAGATTTCTGTACAACTTTGGGCAAACCAGTCACTTAGAACTCAAATTGTCTCAAAGTCATCCAGACACATGAACGCACTCATGGCTTGGCCAGAGGACGGTGGGTTACTGGAGTAACCATGACAACAGGCAGGATGCCAGATATTTTGTACTCATACAAATAGCGTGATTCCCTCACACCAATGCACGAGGTCTGAGCTGGAAAGTGGTTTTCATCTTTCCAGTGCTACTATAATCTGCCAGGTGAGCACCCAGAGTTTATTAGATCCACATAAAGATTCCAATTGTGGTTGAAACTGGAGCTTTTCAACTTGAACTCACCCATGTTAACATATTTTGAGTCCAGCGGTGTCCCGATGGAGTTGCACAGAATCAGAGCAAACTGAAAAGCACAAACCAACAAGATTTTAATCCACAGTTTCCTTTTTTGAACTGTGGATCAGGATAGTGGGAGGTTTGGAAATTAACATTACCCGTGCAGTCTCTAACTTTATGTTCTCCAATCCCGAGTTTTCCTGGGAAAACACAGATATCAAGAAACAAATCTGGAGAAGAAATCACCAGCATACAGGGTGTGTTTATCTCTTTACCAAAGGTTGTGTTTCATCTGCCTTGCTGGCCAGGATACAGAAGTCTCCAGAAGTAGTTATGGACATCAAACTCTTGACATATTTGACAAACTTCTCGTTATTTTTGGTATCCCAAAATACGACACAATATTCCTGCCGGTCTTGCTTCGTGTATGCATACACCACTGTGTTGCAGCAGTAACCCCACTGTGGACACATAAACACACAAAGAAATTCATGTTGAGAGAAGGTAGATGAGGTAGTTCGGGCATCTGGTTAGGATGCCTCCCGAACGCCTCACTGGTGAGGTGTTTCGGGCACGTCCCACCGCTAGGTGAACCAGTGGCTGACCTTGGAACAGCTACAGAGACTATATCTCATAGCTGAACAGGAAATGCCCTGGTATCCTCCCAGGTGAGGTGGAGGATGCAGATGGGGTAAGGGAAGCCTGGGTTTCGCACCTGTTGCCCCAAAGATCCGGCCCCGGATAAGCGGAAGACAACAAAATGGAATTCATGTCTTCAAATCTAACTTTGTGCAGTGTGAAGTTGGACCCGAAAGTCACTAAAACTGCAGGATTTTTATAATCAGCAGCAATGTTTTCCGCCTAAATCTAAACTTAGTAACTGGTGTTCGTTAGTAATACCTTATAATCTGGTCTGATGTTGGCAAAGTAGATGTACGAGTCCACAGCTAGTCCTATCCGCAGTCCTCCTCCTTCCCAGGCGATTCCTGACGTCTGCTTTCCAGGTACTTTGAGAGTTCTTAGATGCTGTACAGAAGCAGAGGATTAATCCCCCTGATGAACAAAGCTGTTTTAACTGTTTAAAAAACTAGCACAAGACTGGATGAAGCGAGCTTTATCTTTTTAAAGAACACTCTTACTATCGGTCCTATTATTTGCCTTTTGATCTTTTCCCATTTACTATCTTCACAACTATCTTCACTTGGTTCCTTCAGTTGGATCTCAATTTCTCCCGTTTAAATGTAAAATAAATTTAATATTGTAAAACACTATGTGTTGTGTTGATAGAATTAATCATTTGCGAAACGGTTTTAAAAAAGGTTTGTAAAGTAAAAGTTCTCACCTCTCCAAACGGAGTGTAAAACTGAACCACATTGAATTCCTTTTCTTTTATTGTTGCTCTGAGGGAACCGGCCACAGCTAGAACGCTCCCACAGTGATTCCACTGGATACTGACTATGTTCATCAAAGTCTCTATGCACACTGGAGCTGGAGAAAAAGTCAGAAACTTTCAGCTTAGACTACAAAATTTAAAATAACTTTCAGCTTCTTACCCTCATCATTCTCATAGCGCATGATCTGGCATCTTCCATTGTCAAAACCAATGGCCAGACAGGGACAGTCTGGCTCGACATATCCCCCAGTACCTGCATACCAATGGATCCCAGCTATACTGACAGCTCCTGTTGCTGTGTTAAGACAGCTGATGGTCATTTTTACCTAAAAAAAATCACAGAGAATTCAGATTTGTCCTGGAAGCTAAATAAAATCTTAAATGAATTATCTTTTGGTCATAATATTTAGCGTTCATACGCACAATGAAGTTTCCTTGGTTGTCATAGATGTGTACTTCCCCACTGGCCATGCCAAACAGGAGGATTTTACTGTCCGGTGACCAAGCAACGTGAGCCAGCTGATTTCCTTTAAGTTCCTTTCCCCAAATACGGTTTCCTGAAGAAACATAAAAAAAAAAACAAAAAAAAAACAGTTGCTTAAAAAGGAGTCTGTAAAGAGTTTGTATTGATAGTATTTTTTCTAAAGTGATGTACCATCAACAGATCCAACAATGACCGCTCCATCTTCATACACGATGCAGATCCTCTGACCATCAGAATTCCAACTCATGCTCCTGACCACTGACTTGTTCCTGTTGTTAATCATCTCTTCATACCAGCCGCCTCAAAAGGGAAGACAAACAAACAACTAAATAAGCTAAGCTAAAAGCAAAATTATTTTAATTTTGTCCAGATTCTTACCTTTGTAGAGCATCCAGACAATAATAAGTCCTGTTTCATCACTGGTTGTCAACTTTTTGTATTGTTCATTCCAGGTCACCACTTGCACTGAGCCTTAATGTTTTAGTCATTAAGAGAAGACATTTACACTATTGTACAAAAGAAACAAAGAAAAGTGATCTGTAATTGACTGGATTAAGGTCTACTCTACTCACCGATGTGTCCCTCTAAAGTTTGATTCATAGACAGGTTACTCGGAGCAGCTAGGCCTTTTACTTTTGCATCATCTGTGAAGCACGTAGATAATGTAAGTTATTATTTCTTCATCATGATGAGCGACTGTTCTCATTATTTACACCAAAAGTAAAGCCATTTTTCACTGATTTTAATCAGACACAAAACAACTTTAAATATATTAAAAATTTCTATTCCATCAAAAAGATCTAAACGTTCATACATTACATAACAACATAGACGGTAATAAACTACTTTAATATTTACAAAAGCTGATTATTTGAAGCTCTTCCATCTAAAAGAGACATTTATTCTGTTGTTTGATGTGTGATTTAGATCTGTTTTTTCTCCTTGATCTTTAAAAACTAAACTTACCTGTTTGAGTTTCAAGCTTTAATACTTTTAAAAGAGCATCATCTCCTCCACAAGCAATATAACCTTGATCTTTGTTCCAGGAGATACATTTTAGATGAGTATTATTTGGAATAGCAATCTAGAAAACACAGATGATAACAGACATGGTGTTAAAAATTCTGGTTTTATGTTTTTTTTTTTTAGTTCTTTAAAAAACTCTTACCTTTTTGCTGAGGTAAATAAACATCGTTGTGAAGGTTTCTCAGTGGAAATCTAAGCTTATAAGAAACACTTATCCTTGTAAACACATTATCTATCTAAACTTGAATTAGTTTAGAGTAAAGCAACTGTAATTCTGTTTTTCATTCCATGTTTTTATAGCTTTACTGTTAGCATATTAGCTTAGCTTTGTTAGCTTCAGTTATCTATCGATACAAAAGTCAAATACCTACAATATTTTTATGGCTCAAATTTTCTGAAGACTATCCCGTTTAAATAGGTTAAAAATTTACTGTAAAATTGATCAAATACAAAATCCACTACTTGTGTTGCTACGTTGCTTCTCTCCGTCTCCCCTAGTAACCATAAACCGGAAGTGATGGTGGGCACTAGGACTTCTGGGAGGTGTAGTTTTTTTTTGCTGATCATTAGAAATAGAAAACTTCTCAATTTTTTAACCGAATTGTTCGTAAGTCTCTAAATTATTTCTTTGAATCTTAAAATCATCACTTTTGACTCTGTGAGACAATTTTTATAGCAGCCTAAGTGCTTTTGATCTTTAAAAACCTGTATTTTTGCATTTCACAATGTCCTGAAATGAGTTATACACGTAATAATGAAGCAGTTAATCAGATTTTTAAAAAAAATTAAAATCAGTAGGCTTTTATCATTTTTTATTTAATTTTTTTTCTTGTAAATTTTAATCAGCAATTTGTTGATCACATTGTTATTTTTTTGCTGATTGTTAAAAATTTGCTGAGACTTTGAATGTAAATAAATTAAACAAATGTGGTCATAAAAATATAAGAATTTTTTTCCTTTTTATGATTTAAGCACAAATAAACTCAGACCACCATAACCCAAATCATTATGCAATAAGGAGGCCAATAAACGAAAGAAAGTAAAAGTACTTGAATCAATAGAAATGAGGCTTCACAGTAAATTTTACATCTATTGCATAAAAAAATAGAAAATCTAGTTGAGTTTCTTCACTGTTCAACACCATGACAAACAATCTGTGGTTTTACTACATTTATTTCTCGTGTACAGGTAATTGCATTAAAAACATCTCTTGCATGTACATCAGAAACTGTGATACAGTATGATATGTGTGTATGAACAGTTTATAACAGTCAGAATTGCTGGCTGCACTGCACGGTGAGGTATTGTGTTCACACTAGAAATCCCGGATCAAAGTTCCTTCTCTGCTGCAAACTCAGTTCTGTTTGTGGCACACGGACCAGTGATTGCTTATCAAAGTTGTAAATTGTTACATATAAAAAGGTTATTGTTTCAAAGATGTAGATCTTTGATCTACATATTTCTGATGAAACATTTTGATGAAATCATAATGTTGCAATGTAATAAAAAACAAACATATTCATACTTTTTAAAAAATGATAACATTAAATATCTATTTTGTTCTAACTATTTATAATTTTATAGCATTTATAATAATATTATACACAATTTCAACATGTTTGCCATTTAATTAGGCTACTTATCATTTACCTATGATGACTTTCTTTACTATAAGGAAACATGTAAACATTTCTGTGTCACGACTCATCTAGAGAACTAAAGACCTGGGGAACATTGAAAAGAAAAAGAAAAAACACAAATTTACTTCCAATATGTCACTGAAAAAAATACTTTAGCACATTTAATTACAACAGTGTGGTTTTTTGTGAATTCCACACATTTAAAAGGTCCTGGAATCCATTTGATGTCGACATCATCTCATTGTTGGAATTCCTCTTCGAGCGCCTTCACTCTGTCTGTAATTTCATCCAGTGATTGAAAAGTCAAAGAAATGACGACCTTCAAACATTATCTAATGATGTTATGACCAATGCAAAAGTCAATGCCAGGAAAAGGATATGTTTACTGCTCAACCCTTGGATGGCTGACGTGACTTTTTTCTGGAACAAAATCTGAACCTCACACTTGCAGGGATCCTGAGTTATTTCACCCCTTAATTCCTCTGAAACAACAAATGAAGAAGAAAAAGAAAAAAAAACAAGGAGGTTTTTGCAAGTATTTTCTGTGGATATAAATAGACATGTTGCTTCTCATAATTATTCATACCACTGGCAACATTTACCAAAAAGTTGCATTTTTTTTTCCTTCTGGTGTGACACAAATTTCTTCCAAAAGATAACACATTGCAAAAGAAATAGTATTCATTTCATCTTCTGAACTGCTTATCCCTAACGAAGTTGCAGGGTATTGGAGCCTTTCCCGACCGATTGCAGGCTAGAGGCAGGGTAAACCCTAAACAGGTCACCAGTCTTTTGCTGGGCCACACACAGCCAAACATCCACACACACACTCATTCATTCCTTGGGACAATTTCATAGCAGCCAATGAACCTAACATGCATGTTTTTGGAGGGTGGGAGGAAACCGAAGTAACTGTAGAAAACTCACGCAAACATGAGGAGAACATGCAAACTCTACACAGAAAGACTAGAGGGTTTTCTTTTTGTGAGAAGGATTGGAATAACTTTTAACATGCAGCCTTGTTGAGCCGCATTTTGTAATAACGGTGCATTTTGTAATAAATGTCCAAAATGTAATAACTTTTTCATTTCATTTTGTAATAAAGCCGCATTTTGTTATAAACTGCCGCATTTTGTAATAAACTGCCCCAACGCAAAGAGTTTGTATTTTAAAGAAATCGGTAGCTGCTGATCCCCGCGTCTCCTCCTCCGTCATCCAGCGAAGCATCACTACCTGAATGAACTGTTACCTTGACCTGCATGTGGCGGGAGGGGTCCCACATCTAGATGAACGAGCCCAAGCATCCAGTGGCATGTTTGTCATTTCACTTTAAAGGCCAAATGAACTTTTTTCTGTTTAAAAGATGGAGTGGGTGATGGTGATTGTGTTTTAGACCAGGTACGCCCGATGAGTTTTTTTTTTTTTTTTGAGTATGAGAGTGTTGTTAAACACAGATGTGCCCATACAGAGATCTAATGGCCTTGAACTTTCTGGAGAGTCCTAATTTCTAACCTTTACACACATTTTGGACGTTTATTACAAAATGCACCGTTATTACAAAATGCGGCTCAACAAGCCTCTTATTTAAAATACTAATAATGGAGGGAAGGATCATACATGGTGGACAACTTTAGAATTTTGTGGCAGCACAGTGTAAATCCTCACATGAACATGTTTTCTGCTTTCACTTAATCCCTTTGGAAACATGCGGTTATTTCTAGAAATTTCACTCTGGGTTCTGAACTTTGTTGCAGACACAGTCTGAGGTCAGTCAACAAACACTTTTCTGTCATTCCAAGAGTTTTCTTGGTTTCTCCAGCCAAACCAAAAGGTGTGAAGCATGTGCAACAACAGATAAGAAAGAACTCTTACGTGAGCATGTTTTCTTGTCCATGTTCAGCACATATCCAACTCGACACTTGCAGATGTATGACGTCTCATTATTCACACATATGTGCTGGCAGTCATGTCCCTGTGCACATATGTCTGAGCCTGAAAAGAAAAGCTCATACATCAGCTAAAATACAAGTATTTTTGGGGGGACTAATAATCAGCAATGTTTTAAAAAAAAGATGCATCGTATCACTCAAAGCCCTTCAGCATGTCTTCTTGGTATTGTTATGATAACGATCCGGCTGCTTACGTGAGCAGGTTTTCTGGTCTGAATTCAACACATATCCTGTTCGACATTTGCATGTATACGAATCATCAGTGCTGACACAAATATGTTGGCAGTCATGTCCTTGAGCACATTTATCTGCCCCTGTAAAGAAACCACACAGGATGATTTCCCAAATCACCAGTCACACACTTCCTGTAAGAACCCTTGGGCAATTTTACAGACGCTAGATATCATGTTGGAAACGTCAAATCAAGTCTGTATAAGCTGTTCTGTTTTCTTACAGAAACCTCTTTCTTGCATCCATCCAGTAAAAGTAAAAACCATGCTTTAACTTGAGGCTATCACTTACGGCAGACATGCTGTAAAAAGATATTTGTCTCTTTCCTGATTCCTGCTTTTTGCATGTGTGTTACACGGAAAATCTTTTGATCAACAAACCAATTTTAACATCAAATAACCTACAATGAACCTAAACATATGGTTATTGTATTCCTGAAGGCACAAAAATTCTAATCTACGGGGACTCGTGGGAAAAAAAGCAACCATGACTGAACAATTTTTGGAATGGATCTATTTCACAAATCACACCCAAAATTTTTACCACAATTGTTCCAAATCATGGAATATATAATACATAGGATGAAGTGAAGAAGATTAAGTAGATCTTAAGAATGAACTATCATAACACAACCCAGAAAAAAGTGATTAAAATCTGTCAGTGTGTGTCCAGTGGAACATTTAGAACCGTTTCTCACTGATGCAGAAAACAAGAAAAAAGTGTCAAACCTTCCTAAAGGTGATGACATATCCAAGAGGTCACAGAGTAACAGAGAACAAGATCCAAAGACCTACAAGCCATGCTGACCACAGTTAAGGTCCGTTTTACAGACTCAACAACAGACTATGAGTCAAAAACAGGAGAGGTTTGAGTTAAATACGACAGCTGTGAAAAAAAATCACATAAAGTTGCCAAAAACATTATTTTTTATAGATAATAATTTTAAAAAAGTGAAGTTTTTGGCAGATGTGTTGTCTGTTACATCTGGATACATTATTTGGTTAAAAAAAAAACTCCCCCATTTAGTGAAGCATGTGGGTGGCAGTGTGATGATCTGGGCCTGCTTTGCTTTATTCAAATACACAAATATACTATTTCTAAGATAGTATTTTATGTCTCATTGATTGCATCTGTGTGATATTAAAATTGGTTTGATGATTTAAAACATTTTTGTGAAACACATTTACTCAGAACATTTTTCACGGTCCTGAATGAACAATTCAGTTAGCCGTGTCGCTACGTAAAATGATTTGTCATCATTGCTTATTTCATTGCTTATATCACTTGCCCAGTGACAGCTACACAGCAACCTCAAATTACCAGGACAGACTTGAGGTCCTGCCGTCTGACCCAACGAGCCAACTACACAAACAAGGACAAAAACTAATCATCTCCACAAAATCCAACCTGTTCACTCACTTCTTTTGGATTTTGATAACTGATAAATATACGCACATTAATGTAAATAATACCTTGATAACTTCTATTGTTAGAGACTCCACATAGAATATGTCAGTAGCCTGAACATAAGCCAAATTCCATGTTGTTCCTCATTTATCACGTCACAGAATCTCATCTGTTCCTTGTACTAAATTAAAAAGGCAACACAAACATCGAAACTATATTCATCAAAAACAGATTTTGCATCATCATGTCAGGTTTATGATGGTGGAGGTAGCTCACACACATCTTCAAGAATGACAGATCACAAGAAATTCCACAACATTGAAGGAGTCAATTAATCTAATGTAAGACTAAGTCAAAGTTTTTCCATCATGAAAAGATTCATGATGTAAAAATGTATGTAAAAGGAAGTCATGATACAACAAAAAAAGACATTTTAAGTTGTGCTTTGTTGAATAACTTCAACTTAGTTCTACCCAAAACATAGCAAAGATGAAGGTTTTCCGCCTTGTTTTTCTTGCACAAAAAGATTTTAAAAGATCTTAATGCATGTGTGAGGAAGCTGTGACACAACAAAGACATTTTGTCCATTTAAATGCGCTTTAAGTCTCATTTTTAATGCTTCCAAACATGCTGTTAGTCATACTTCTACATGCATTAATCCAAAAGAATAGTTTGATCTTTAACTTAAAATGTCTTGGCAGTTCAACATACATTTTTTTTGAAAAACAGACATCAAAACAAGGTCTTACGTGAGCAGTTTTTTTTATCTGCATTTAACATATATCCCACTCGACATTTGCAGATATATGAATCATTGTTTTTTGCACAAATGTGTTGGCACTCGTGTCCCTGTGCACATGGATCAGAACCTGAAAGTAAATAAACCAATGCATATCAAAGACCTTGAGAAAATAAAACTAAACAGGGTAAATTAATTTGTTCATCTGAATGTGTTAGTTAGAGGTTATAGAAACAAAACAGACTCGCAGGTTAAAATAAAACTACATCATTGAAAACTTTCGGGGATACAGTATTTCCTCCCTGAGAATCCCGAAAGGGGCCAATATTTGTAGACATCAATTAATGTCAAAAGCAACTTGTATTTTGAAAAACACCCAAGAAAATTCTTTACCGTGTCGTGATAAAACAATAAAACTCTGTTTCGTTCCATTGTCTTCCACATATTGGGGCCGGATCATGGACAGGATGGCCAGGCATCCTCACTCAGGCTGCATCCTCCAGCTCACTCAGGAATATTCCCGGATATATCCCGGATGGCAGAGCTCCTCACTCTAAATCCTCATGATAAAACTCATTCACCTGAATTTACATAGCTGATAAATTTTGGTAGGCTGAGGCGAGACTGTGGTGTCTCAGAAGGATTGAAAATTAACAATAATTACTGTATGATTAAAAAAAAGATATTTTTTGTCTGGCAAAATAATAAAAAAAAGAGTGTGCAGATCGATTTTAATTGTATTGTTCTTGAACTTTACCCTCTTTCAAAATGGACTTCGAGAAGTTTTGTCTGTTTTTACATGTAAATTTTTCCTATTTGTTGGAGGCAAAACTAAAATGTTGAAACATTTTAATTTGCCAATTTTTCATTTCATCCGCTCAAGATAAACTTCTTATAATTCTTAATGAATAGGTTTATATTATATGTAAAATTTACATTCTTTATAGATTTTACCAAATAATCAGTTTTCAAACCAGCTCTGTCTGCTTCAATGTGTTTATGAAATCCAGCGAAGATGCTTGTCGATATGGTGGAAAAGCAAAACATTCATTAAAAAAAAAATGAATGTTCTTACGTGTGCATGTTTTCTGATCCGCATTCAACACGTATCCGTTTCGACATTTGCATGTGTACGAGTCACCGTTGTTAACACACATGTGTTGGCAGTCATGACCTTGTGCACAAGCATCTGAACCTGGAAGGAACAACTTAATTTGGTGATAAAAACAATCGCTTTCTGGGCAGTTTTTGATAGTCTGATTATTATTGTATTTCAAATGTATTTTAAACTTGGGTTTTAATTATCAGAGAAAAGGATATCATTAAAAACTTTCAAACTGGGTTTTTTCGAGAGGTTACTGTAGGATGAAATACAGATACTTACGTGAGCATGTTTTCTTGTCCAGGTTCAGGACGTAGCCTTGTCGACACTTGCAGGTGTACGAGTTTCTGTCACTGACACAAATGTGCTGGCAGTTGTGTCCCTGAGCACACGCATCAAGACCTGGAAAAAAAAAAAAGCCTGTACATGGTCTGATTTTCTCAGTTTGGTTGTGATCAGTCATTCAGTGTTAGTGAGAATGAGATTAATCTCATGCAGTTTATTGCTTGAGCTTTGCGACTCAGCAAAATTAAAGATATTAGGTCTTAATTATCAGGAAGTGTTAGCTTTTGGATTTTAAGTAGTTGCACATTCTGTTGATTTTTTTAATAAAAATGTAAGTTATTCAAATCAGTTTTTCATACAGTTTAAAAACTAAAAACTGTTGAAGATTGAGTTATTTTTCTTCAGTGTTCAGCTGAATGCACTCAAGATTCAACCTCATAATTCAGAGAAAAATGACTGCAACTATTCAATCCCTAATTGGTAAGCTATTCATAAAGTCTGGTCGTAAGCATATAAATTTGGGTGACACCACAAATTGGATTTTAATTTCCATTTGCCCTCATTAAATCTCCAAACTGAGCAACTGAAGTTTGTTGTATGTTGTTAATTATGATGATGTAGCCTTAAAAGAAATTAAAGTTTTTCTTTTTTTTTTTCCAGCTGACTAGTCAAAAATAAGATAAAAAAAAGTTGGAAAAGATTTACAGATGATTTGCTTCTAATGATTAAATTCTAACTTATGGGGTGATTACATAATTTTACTAGAAAGGACCAGAGACTTAACAACTTGAAATAATCAGGAAATAGTATCATATTGATGCTGTTTAAATGTGTCTTACAAATAATGCACACTTTTCTACTTTAATATCCTAGTGTCCTAGAAATTAAGAGCAAAAAAAACTCTGAATACGTTATTACTACATTGGATGTCAAATTGTATTTTAAATTCACCACATGTGCCAATTTGGTCATTTTTTTTCCAAGTTCCGATGTCACCCAAATTAAATATAGTATTTAGCAAGGGGTTAGAGTCTGAACAAAACACATGAAAACATAAAAGAATTTGATCTAGGGTTTTATCTCACATGTTGCTCATTTTTTATCATCAAAATGTGACGATTGAACTAGTCGGCTTGATTAATAATCATTAGGTTGTGCAGCTAATTTTAGGGGTTTTTTTACCTTACGTTTTTAAGATGACATTATTTATGATAAGTTAACTTAGTTTTTTTTCTGTGTGCTTCAAGAAATTGCAGAAGCTTGGCTTAGCATACTTTGAGCTGACTAAGCGGGACGCATGGCATGCAGCCTTGCTGTGAGCTACAGGCAGCATCATATCAGTGTTCAAACATTTTAATGTATGTTGTCTTTCCTCTGAGTCAGCATGTGATCAGAGTATCACCCTCTTCTTTAAACCAGTTAGTGGGAAACTTGTTGTTTTTATGCATGAACTCCCCATGTGCATGGCAAGAGTTAGTGAACAGCCAATTACAACAAGTGTTGGTCTGGATCTGTGGTTATTGTGGTCTTGTTTTGAATCCAAAGAAGAAGATCTGTGACTTTAAAATGAAGTCCCACTTTATGGTGCTGCCCATATAATCACAGTTATAATTATGAAAAGATGGATCTGACATACCGTTGTTTCCTTTCTGATCACGATCAATATTTATCCCGTTATCGTCTTTCCTGTCATTTAGGTCTAGTTCGTTATCATCAATTTCACCATCTATGGGAATATCTCCACTCCCATTCTCATCATCATCCTTACCACACAATGTTTCCCTAAATTTGGACGCAAGCTTCTCTATGACCCCATAAGTTTTCACATAGAAGACATGCTCATCATGCGGAGGACTGGCCATGACTCGTAGGGACGCCATGTCAGCCCTGTCTACTCCAACTCCGTAGATCTCGATCCCAGATGCGCGTGCAGCTGCTGAGACTTCCTCCACTTTGTCTTGAGGCCTCCCATCCGTCACGATGATGGCCACCCTGGCGATGTTCGTGGATCCGGTTCTGGCCCCGGCCTCCTTGGTGAAGGCCTTCTCCATTGCGGTCTTGATTGCCATGCCTGTCATGGTGCCTGAAGCCAGAGGGTCGACTCGGGCCAGCGCCTGCTTCAGGGAGGACTTGTCAAAATAAGTGTTGAGCAGAAATTCAATTTTCACTGTGCTGGCGTAATTAACAAGACCGACACGAGTGGCGTCGGCGCCTATGGCCATGTTGTCCACCATGTCCTGCAAGAACTCTTTGGCCTTTTCAAACTCAGCGGGACGCACACTGCGGGAGCTGTCCACGATGAAAACCAGGTCTATTGGCTTGTTCTTGCAGCTGGATCTTGTTGCTGTGCAAAAAAAATCAGGTTACAATGTTGATACTTTTGTAAATTGTTCTTATTGTCAACACTTTATTTCACCCTCAATTTATTTTCTGCCATTTTTGTTCTTCAAACTGAGTGAAAAATTGAAAAGAGTGTTTGAGGGAAAATAACTAATGTGTAACAATAAAAATAAAAGGCAGTACGGAACATCTTCTAACATGGACAAAACTTTTTTTTTAATACCGGACTATTGTAAAGACTCACCTTGGTCTTGCATACTGTAGGTTTGTGTCTCCGACCAATAGAAATACTTAATTATGAGTGAAACCAGGAGATTGAAATGATGAACAGGGTCTGGGCCAATAATTTTTTTTGACTATTCAAAAGTGATTTGCAGGAACTTAACAATATCCCACAGAGATTGAAGTTTATTCATCTAGATTTTTTTTCAATGCTGCTGTTTAAAAGCACAAGTGAATTCAAATTTAAGGACCATTGGCAAAAACTGAATTTGCAGCTCTTCCTTCGAGCAGAATCTTTAGATTTGAGGCAAACATCCCTAATTTTTCTTTTGAGAGTTTAACATTGGCAAATGAGATTGTTCTTGTGATTGTTTTTATTTTTTTCTGATTTCACTGGCAGCTATTTTGTAACTAATAAAACTTTATAAACTACTCAATATTAAATTACCTTGTTGCGTCCAACGTCTAACTTGCACAAGTTTTAGAGAAAACTACGTAATACCAAAGTGAGTCCAAAGATAACGTAAATGCAAAAAAAAAAATTAGGTATTTATGATTTTTACAATCCAAAAAGTAGATTATTTTAGATAAACACACACACAGACAGACTTTGTAGCTCTAATTTGGTACTTAAAAAAAAAAAAAACATGAACCCCAAAAATGAGTTGGTATGTCTGACATTTTTACACAATTCAAGGGATGCTTAAATCGAGAATGAATGTTATTAGTTAAATATATTCACATATACGTATTTAACAAGAAAAAGTCACAATTCTTTTGTAAACTGGTTTAGATGAAGAAAGATAGTGTGTGTGATGTTCATCTAGTACCTGCACTGGTTCTGATGGACTCTGAGGTGAAACTGGACCTCGGAGCTGATGCAGAAACTTCTGATTTCAGCTGCTGTCTTTTTTCTGGAGGTTGGCGGTGAGTAGGTTGATAGCGAAGAAACTTTGAATCGGCATCAACTGGGAGAGAAAAAGGAAAGAGGGTGTCCAGTAGATTAAGATTTGGAATAAAAGTAACACTATTTATTTTTAGTTCTTTCAGTAGGTGAGTGCTGAGAGGCCACGTCTGACAAACACACCTCCACTGTTGCGTGTCCGTCCAGTGTGTATCCTTAACCTGTCTGCACCTTTCCTTGTACGCTGATCCAGCTCCAGACTGTAATCATCCTGTAGGACCTCAGTACTCTGCACTTCTAAAGAGGTTCGCTCAATAGATCCCAGATCATCAGAGGGATCGGAGACCTGTGGATGAAACCCAAGACAATCAACAACCAAGATGCTGGAGAGGAGAACCAGCTCCCATATGACTGATCCCATGTCTGAAGGATGTCTGGTTGAGTTTCTCCTCCGAGAGTTCACACTTACTGGCTGTAACGTGCTTATATAGGCTGGCCAGAGCCAGGACCACATCTAGGAGGGGGCTCCATCCACTGAGCATAGAAGTATTCGTCAATTCTTGAAGCTTTTATAAAGTACTCTGAATACTTTTGTATATAAAACGTGCTTTATAAATAAACGTGCTTTCTTTTATGTAAAACTGATTAAGCAATCTAAGAAATTTGGGGTTTGTCTTAACGTTTCATGGTTCCCACCATTAATTATTCATCTATAATTTTGTTCTTGACCCAAAACAGCAGGAGAACAATTTCAGTGATTTATTAGAATCTATTACATATTTTTTTAATTTCTCGGATGCATCCCCATAAATGGCTCTACGTCAGCTGTTTGTCCTTGTAGAGTATTTAAAATTTTTAACAATCAATAAATAAGTCAGTGGAAGGTTTAAGCATCTCTCTATTTTTGGCCTTTGGTGAGTTTGTCCTAATTATTTTTAAAAAATAGTATTTGTTTTGGCAGGCTGACTGTAATAAAGTAGGAAAAAAATATCCTGTCATTGCATAATGATACTCAACATAATGAGAACCTCAGCCTGGAATAAACAAGCCAAGATTAAAAGCAGTGGACTTTTTTAAAGGACATATTTTATTACGTTTTGATGTCAAATTTGTTGACCCTTGAGATGGGATTAAGATCTGGTTTTGAAAATTTTAAATAAACACATGGACTTTTGGTTATGAACAGAGGAACTGGATTTTGAACATTTTAACACAGTGTCCTCTGGTGGAAAATTTTAGTAATGCCAGTAGAAATGGAAAAGAAATGGGATCTGAAGGGTCTTTGTTCTTGTAGGTGAGACCCTGCCAGGGGTTGTGGGTAGCTATGACCTCGTTGGTTACCAACTCTTCACTTGGTCTGCGCTTCAGCATCAGTCGGACCTTTTTGCCAAGGTCCAGTGCTGATAAGGGACTCTGCTCCATAAATAGGCCTCCTCGGCTCTGGGTTGGTGAAAGCTCTCTTTTTAGGGGGGAACTTATGTCCTCTGCTTGGTAGGAGGGTTATCCCTCTTGCTTAGACTTTGCGGCTATCGATTGGGGCTTGAAACCAGGACCTTAGCTCCCTTATTATTGCCCTTGGAATTGAGGGCTGAGCATAGTTCAGTCTCCCTAAACATATACACACTTCAGCAGCGTGTATTCAATTCAAATTTATTTGTACATAGCTATACAAACTGAAGCACTCCCACAATTTCCTTTCTGCCACATGTCCTGTTTTTCATCTCTAGTGTTCAATAAAAACCCCACTGTCTCCTGTAATCTCAGATCTAACAGTAGCAGAAGATGACCTTAACTTGTTCAAGTTTTGCAGCGTTTCTTCCGCAATTTGAATCCTGGCCCTCTTTGTGTTACTTTCCTCTGTTATCTTCCTCTTCAGTCTAACTTTTCATTCTGCTTCCTCTGGTAATCATGCTAGTTTTAGCACTAAAATATCAAAGTGAGACAGAACTCATAATAATAAAAAAGATTTTAACAGAAAACTGTCAAAGTCAACCATCCAAAAGAAAAAAAACATGCATATTCATACAGAAAGAGTTTGTATTTTATGTGACCATTGTTTTACATTGTAATTATGCAAAATAGAATGGTGTGTGTGTATGTGGCGGAGGAGGGCCAGTGCACGACTTGTCCAAGCAAGGAAGGTTGTAAGTGAATTGTATTTGTTATTCCTCTTTTTCTGCAACATAACGTGTCTAATGTATTAAATCACAGTACAGTTCCTTGTATTTGAAACTATCCACCTCTTCTTCAAATTAGGAAACCAATGAGCTGATTTCCAGTTCTGAACCAGAGCGGTTTGATGCCAGATGTGTCTGTTCTTTTGGCACAATGTTCATGCTGCAGTTACTGTTTAGTCTTATTGGTGTGTTGTATTGTCATTTGGAACAATATGACCTTCAACAGGCATATTTTTCAGGAGACATTATGATTGGGGGTATTTTCCCCATGCACATCAGAGAGAGTAATGCTACTACATCTGAAAAAGTTAATTGCACTGAGTAAGTATTATTGTAGAGTTAAAATTTTTGTGTTTAACAGAACAAAAAAACAACAACATCTTACCCAATTTTTTTCAGGTATGATCTTGAAGGATTTCTGCTTAGTCAGGTGATGATTTACACCATCCAACAAATAAACCTGAACACAAACAGCAAGATACCCAACCTCACCCTTGGATATAGTATCTTTGACACATGTGCAGATGTCAGCCTCGCTATCAGAGCAACTTTGGAGCTGCTGAGGAACAACTCAGACCCAGATAAATGTTTTCTGCTTTCTGACATCCCTTTGGCTCTACCAGATCGCCAAACAAAGGTGGTTATTGGAGCGAAATCTTCAGAAGTCTCTGCAGCTGTTGCTAGAATTACTCCTTTGGCATCTATAGCCCAGGTTTGTCTAACTTTTTAAACGTTTCTAAAACTTTTAGTCTTAGTTTTTAAGTCTGAAATTCCTGTTGGGTTCCTGTTTCCTACAGATCAGCTATGCAGCCAGCAGTGTTCTGCTCAGCCAAAAGTTTCGTTTTCCCACTTTTCTTAGAACTGTTTCAAGTGATGCGTTTCAAACTGAAGGCATTTATGAACTGGTGAACAAGCTTAACTTTAAGACAGTGGCTATTGTGGGAAGTGATGATGAGTATGGCAAGTATGGCAGTGATCGCCTTGAAGATATCTTTAATCAAAAACACATCTGTGTAGAATTTGTGAAAATTCTTCCTGGTAACTTCAATCAAAACAGTTCTAAAGAACTTGTAAAAACTTTGAATTCATCAATAGCTGAAGCCATCATTCTCTTCACCAAAGCTGCCAATGTTAAAATGATCATGGAAGAAGCTATTGAACTGAACCTTAACAGAACCTGGATCGCAAGTGACACATGGTCCACCTCCACAAAGATTTTTATGATAGAGAACATTTCACGTGTAGGCCAGGTTCTAGGATTCACCTTTAAGAGGAACGAGGTGCCTGGCTTTAAAGAATATGTTAAATCAATGTTCAATGGCTCTACAAACAGCTTCCTTGAGCATTACAAAAATAAATATCCAACTTGTGTAAACAATAAAACAGAATGCTTCGATGAATTGACCTCAAACATCAATGAAGGTGAATCGTACAGCGTCTACTTGGCTGTTCATGTTGTTGCCAAGAGTCTGAGATCCTTGCTGAAATGTGATGACCAACGCTGTAAACGTGGCAAATTCAGCACCCTCGAGGTATGGAAAAGATTACCAACTATTGTAATCTCTGATCATTGTACTTTTTTTTTTCAGTCACACATATTGTTTTTTGTAATGTCAGGTGTATTAATTACCAAATAATTACTGTCTTCCTCTGGTACAGGTCTTTTAGTTTTTCCAGAGTTAAGCGCAAAACTTGTGGTGAACATTGCTCTACCGCCTACGGAACAGCCTGCCAGTGGACCTCAGGGTCTCAGAGACTGTTCGTGTTTAAAACTGAGGCTGAAAAACAACTGTTTTACTTAGCTCCTACATTGATCTTATTTTTGTTTTGTCTAATTTAATATATTTATTAATAGTAATCAAACAGTTTATTATAATACTATTTCATTCTTTTGATTCACTTTAAAGGTTCATTTAAAAAAAATGTGTGTGTTTTTTTTTAATGATCAAAAAGCACACTTAGTTTCAACTTGTTTTTTTTAAAAAAAATAAGAGTTTCAACACAAAACATATTAACCTGGGTGCTGTCTGTTCTTTATGTTTGTCTTCATAGCTTCTGGAGGAAATCAAGAAAATCAACTTCACTGTGGACAACACACATTTATATTTCATAGATGGAGACCCCAGATTGGGATATGATATTGTGGAATGGGACTTTACTGGGACAGAAACAGATAAAATAAAAACGATCGCAGAATACTTTCCTGACAGAGAAATCAAACTTCCAGAAGATCTCAAAAGACGAATGCAAAATACGGTAGTTTGATGAAAACAGAATGAGTTCCTTGTATTACAAAAATCTTGAATTTCTTCTTTTTGTTATTTAGAAGGTTTCAGTTTTCAATTGCTCCAAAACTTGTGAACCAGGACACATGTTTAAGCTTCAACGGCAAAAGTGCTGCTATGATTGTGTTCCATGTGCAGATGGAGAGTTTTCAAAAGACGGTCAGTATTGATTTGTTCAGCAGCAAATTTTTACATTTTTAAGGAAAACAAATGTTTTTTAAAAAATGTTCATCAATTGCCATTTATTATTACCTTCTCAACTTCACCAGCTGTGACGGCTAATTGAAACTTCAAAAAATCATTATGAGAATACTACTGTAGAAATAAAACCGATGTTATTGGAATAAAAGATCTTTCATGCCTCTTATCTAACCCGCTATTTTTAAAATACAGACAATGGAACATCTGACTGTAGAACTGTTTGCATGGTTGCAAGATCAAGTGTTTTTTTGTCTATGGTCGCTCAGGTTAGAAAAACTGAAGCAGGGAAGAATGTAAAATATCTTTTTTTGGATTCGAAGTGTTCAGTGAAAAAAAGCTGTGTTTTAAAATCATAATATATCTCCTTTAATTGGTTGTACTTGTCTTGCAAAAAGGTCCTTTTTATGCTTGTAGCAAAGTGGCAATTTGTTCCATTGAATATTCAAATTACGTAGTTTAATGTTTGGATTTTGTTTTAGACATAAATTTTGATTTGATTTTGCTTTCCAGAAGTCCGGGGATGCGAAGGGCGTTTCAGTTAAACCCTGAGATGTTGTTAATTGAAAAAAATGTGGAAAAGGAAGAAGTCTGCTCACTTATGATGGATCATGTCTGAGAAGTTTTCGGGGAAATGCTTCTCCAGAGCCTCAGTACATGTTCCAGGAGAGGCCATTAAAATGTGTGTTGGGGAAGAATAAAATTTTCTCCACTCTAATGCGCAAACATTTTTTAAAGCATTTCCAAAGATTCATGTTGCTAATAAAAAAAAAAAAGGAAGTTATGGCTCTAAAGTACAATGTAACATTTATTCTATTATCAATGCTTTTTGAGAAGAAGAACTTGTATACATGAAAACAAGATACTGGTCAAACAATTTCTGCTTCCCCATTTTGTTGAGTTGTGTGCTTGTTGTAATGTGGAAGGAGGAGAACCAAAATGCAGGACTTATTAAGAGAAGCCAGGAAAGTCTGTAAGGCAAAAGGGCACAGGATTAACTCAGGATCCAAAAGTGCAAATGATGCAACAGAGATCAAACTAAAGACCTGGCTAGGAAAGATGACGAAAACCTCACGTTGAGTTCTGGGGTGATTGCCCTTAAATAGGCAGCAGGGTCCACAGGTTTGTGGCATCAAAATAATCACCCTCAGGTGTCTCAGTCGGGGTGATGAAGAAAGGTCCAGAGCTCCCTCTGGCAGCAGGCGAGGGGATCACGGCAGCGCTCATATTTGTTTTTTCTTTTCTCAAGTGCCTAAAGTTGCCTTTTTTCTTGTTTTTGCAGGTACATTATGTCAACGCTGTAAGGAGGATGAGCATTCCCCTGAGAGCATTAGGAATGAATGTATTAAAAACCATGAGCATTTTCTCGAGTGGACTGATGCATTTTCTATCATACTTATGTGCTCGGCATGCATTGCAATCATATGTACCCTGAAGATAATCATCACCTTCTCAATCAATCGTACGACTCCCATTGTGAAAGCAGTAGGAGGATATTTGAGTTTTGTGGAGCTCTTTGCACTCCTTTTCTGTTTCAGTCTTACATTCACCTTCATGGGAAAACCTTCATCGTTTTACTCATGTTTAGGCATCCCTCTCTTTGGAGTAGCCTTTTCGCTCTGCGTCTCCTGCATTCTGGCTAATTTACTTCAGATAATGGTGGGTTTTAACTTTGAACTAAGTGTAGGTTCCTGGATTAAGAAGCTCAATCAGCCCCTTGCTGTTGTGATCATCATCTCTGGTATTCAGATTGCTATCACAGTGTCATGGTTAAAAGTTGAACCACCATCTGTTGTTGCTGTGAACGAACATAACATTGTCTTGTACCAATGTGACATGCAAGTTAATGAATTTTTTGTAGCTACAATAATCTGCTCAGCTTTCTTGTGCATTGTATGTTTTTTGTTTGCAATCAAAGGAAGACAGTTGCCAGATTTGTATAAAAACTCCACTTTGGTCAGTGCTAGTATGGCAGTAATTTTAATCATATGGCTTGTTTTTTTTCCTATCTTCATCTCTCTGAGGGGGAAGCACAGACCTGCCATAGTCTGTACGGCCATTCTCATCTCTAGCGGGAGTATCCTCTGCTGTCATTTGGCCCCCAAATGTTACATCATAATGTTCAAGAAAGAGCTTAATAATGAGAAGACCTTAACAGAATATATCAGAAAGTTCTATGAGAACAAAGGAGTGTCTGTGCTGCATTGAAGATAGATGACAGATACAAGCACTTACTTTTATAAGGAAGCTGTTTACAGACTTGGTTGGCTAAAAAAAAAAAAAAAGAAAAAACCGTTATCTCTTAGGGGCAATATCTGGGATGGAATGGTTTTTGTTTAGTAAACTAGAAGCTTTTATTAAATCAGATTTCCAATATTTGAAAAAAATGTTTAAAGCTTTCTTCTTAAAATCCAGGAAAATGACCCGTTATCATGCAGACATTTGTAAAATTTTAGGTGAATCATTAGCCTGTAAAATAGAAAAAGTTCACTTGCTATTAAAAAAAATGTTCAAACAATTTATATTGTAACTAATGGGACACTTATCTGTTTATATTTTAAAAGTTTGAGAATTTTTTTTCTTTTTTTTAAATGTCAGTAATCAAATGTTGTTTCAGCTGTATGACCTTATATATATATATATATATTTTTTTTTTACCTGTCCTGTATGACCTTATATTTGATATAAATTTTGTTTTGACTGTGATTAATTTTTGATTGTGTCTCATTTAATCTGACTCCACACATTCCACATTTAAATAAACAGTCAGAAATTTTAAGTTGTGGGAGCTCTGGAGATTTTAATACACAATATCTATAGTTAAGCAGTACTTAAAACATTTTTCTTTCTGCCGCACTTTAATTTAGAGTGAGCAAGGTCCGCCTCAGATGCCTGGTTAGTGTCACTACAACATTTAAAAATATTCTCACAGAATTCAATAAAACAAAAGTGAGAGTAGTGAATCAATGAATATTAAAAATACTTCTAATGAACCCTGATGGTAATTTGACTAAAAAATTCAAAGTAATTAGAGAAACAACTTTCTATCATGTAGAGAAGGAAGATCATGGCATGTCATTATCATTTATTTCCATCTGCCACAAAACTTCCATCTATGAGCCATTCAAATCAACTTGGTATTTGCGTAACAGACAACTGTACATGATGGGGATTTTTTTGGAGTTATGTTATATAATGTCACACATAATGCAAAAACATTCTCTCTTACTAGAAGAAAACTAAAGGGTTTAGTTTTTCCAATCCAGAAACCAGTTCATAGCTCAGAGATTGGTTTGATGCTACTAGAATAACAGCAGAATGTTCCTGTTGAAATTAGTTGTCAGTTTTACTGGTGTGCTTTTTTCATGTGCAAACGATAATGAGCCTCATCATGCATATTCTACAGGTGATATAATGATTGGAGGACTTTTCCAAATCCACTCATCAGTGAATAACTCCGAATCAGAAAACGTTACCTGCACTGGGTAAGTATTACTAAAATTAAAAATACATATGTTTCAGTTAAATTAGAATATGTGTATTCATAAACATTTTATTAATTATTACAGCTATGATGTTAGAGGATTTCTTCTTAGTCAAGTAATGATTTACACCATCCAAAAAATAAACCAGAACACAACCAGCAAAATACCCAACCTCACCCTTGGATATAGTATCTATGACACATGTGCAGATGTCTGCCTCGCTATCAGAGCCACTTTGGAGCTGCTGAGGAATGACTCAGACCCAGATAAATGTTTTCTACCATCTGACATCCATTTGGCTCTACCAGAACCCCAAACAAAAGTAGTTATCGGAGAAAGTTCCTCTGAAGTGTCCACAGCTGTTGCCCGGCTTACAGCATTGGCATCTGTACCCCAGGTCTGTCTTTATACTTTTCTATGGTCCGGTAAAACCTCTGTTAGGTTAAACCTTTATGCCTTTTAACAAGCTGGGTTTCTGTTTCTTACAGATCAGCTATGCATCCAGCAGTGTTTCGCTCAGCCAAAAGTTTCGTTTTCCCACTTTTCTTAGAACTGTTTCAAGTGATGCGTTTCAAACCGAAGGCATTTATGAACTGGTGAACAAGCTTAACTTTAAGTCAGTGGCTATTGTGGGAAGTGATGATGAGTATGGCAAGTATGGCAGTGATCGCCTTGAAGATATCTTTAATCAAAAACACATCTGTGTAGAATTTGTGAAAATTCTTCCTGGTAACTTTAACCAAAAAAGTTCTAAAGAACTTGTAAAAACTTTGAATTCATCAATAGCTGAAGCCATCATTCTCTTCACCAAAGCTGCCAATGTTAAAATGATCATGGAAGAAGCTATTGAACTGAACCTTAACAGAACCTGGATCGCAAGTGACACATGGTCCACCTCCACAAAGATTTTTATGCTAGAGAACATTTCACGTGTAGGCCAGGTTCTGGGATTTATTTTTAAGAGGAACGAGGTGCCTGGCTTTAAAGAATATGTTAAATCAATGTTCAATGGATCTACAAACAGCTTCCTTGAGCATTACAAAAATAAATATCCAACTTGTGTAAACAATAAAACAGAATGCTTCGATGAATTGACCTCAAACATCAATGAAGGTGAATCGTACAGCCTCTACTTGGCTGTTCATGTTGTTGCCAAAAGTCTGAGATCTTTGCTGAGATGTGATGACCGACACTGTGAACGTGCGTCCAATTTTACAACTTTTGAGGTATGGCAAAAATTACCAACTGATTCTAAACTTTGATCTACTTCAATCTTATGGCTTCTGAAATATTTTCAGTTGTTAACCGATACGCTGTCTTTTGTTTCTAATTGTCTCTGTAGCTCTTGGAAGAAATCAAGAAAGTCAACTTTACAATGGACAACACACATGTATATTTTGTTGATGGAGACCCCAGATTGGGATATGATATCATACAATGGGACTTTTCCGCATCAAACATCAGCAGCATTGGAGAATACTGGCCAGACAAAGAAATCAAGTTCTCAGAAAAGCTCTTAGAAAGAATGATTAATACGGTAGTGAGATAAAAGCCAAAATATTCTCCTCTGTAACAAAATGACTTTTAAACATCTAGCTTTCCCTCTCTTTCTTTATTTAAAGGTTTCAGTTTTTAATTGCTCCAAAAGCTGTCCTCCAGGACACATGTTGAAACCCCAAAGGAAGAAGTGCTGCTTCGACTGTGTTCCATGTGCAGAAGGAGAATTCTCAGCGAATGGTGAGTATTTTAATATTAAACAGTAAGCTTTTCCTGGTGAACAAGATAAATGCAACAACTATTTTGTTTTTTGTCATTTGCCTGTGAAATACACTTCATTTTTTGTTAAGAAGTACTGTTGTGGAATTTTCTTAATAAGATGTCACACAAATGAGAAGAGAAAAGAAGAAACTAATAAAGTAAAAAAGATTGAATGCTGCAGCATTAGAAGTTCATGCAAACCAAAGTTTGATCAGCAGAAGTTCAACGTATTTTCCCCACACTCACATGTTTTAAGAATTCCCGTTGTCAGGGTGGGCTTTTTCGTTGCTAAGCAAAATGTCTTATTCTGATAGGCTTTGCAAATTTGGTTGGGCTAAACATTATGTTTGATAGGCTAACAATTTATTAATATTTATTACTGGGCTGAGCAAACTAAACTTGTCCCTATCTGCACCTGCATTCTTGCTAGACAGAGGCTTCCTTATTTGGATAGAGTTTGTAAAATGTATCTTTGGTTGTCCTTGAGCAGCTAAGAGTCGGTTTGAACAGGCTGGAACAAGAATCTCACATCATGGATGTTAAATAGATGTCTAGTTTTAGCACATCAAGTTAATTAAAGACACCCATTGTCATTAAGATGTTTTCAAAGTGAATATTAATCTTACTTAATCTTAATTTTTCTACCGCAAGTACGCAAAGTACAAGGTTCTATTTGTCTCATTTGTAATTATTTTTTATTTGGTTGCTTTACTGTAGGTAAATTCTAAAGCTGTTTTTGTCGTTTGTTCTGTACAATTTGCTAAATGCAAATTACCATAACAGGAACAGGCTGATAACAAACAAAAGCCCATGTTTATATTTTATTAAAAAAAAAAAATAAATTACAAAAAGCGGGAGATCGACAGGCGGATTCGTGCGGCGTCAGCAATAACTAGGATGCTGCACCAGTCCGTCGTGGTAAAGAAAGAGCTGAGCTGAAAAGCAAAGCTCTCAATTTACAAGTCGATCTACGTTCCCACCCTCACCTATGGTCACCAGCTGTGTGTGGTGACCGAAAGAATGAGATTGCGGATACAAGCGGCCAAAATGAGCTTCCTCCGCGGGGTGGCTGGGCTCTCACTCAGAGATCGAGTGAGGAGCTCTGCCATCCGGGAAGAGCTCAGTGTCGAGCCGCTCCTCCTCCAGGTCGAGAGGAGGCAGATGGGGTGGTTCGGGCATCTGGTCAGGATGCCCCCCGAGCGCCTCGCGGGCGAGGTGTTTCGGGCACGCTCCACTGGGAGGAGACCAAGGGGCAGACCCCGGACCTGCTGGAGAGACTATGTCTCACAGCTGGCCGGGGAACGACTTGGGATCCTTCCAGGTGAGCTAGAGGATGCAGCCGGGGTGAGAGAGGCCTGGGCTGGCCGTTTGAGGCTGTTGCGCCCGCCGCCCGACCCCGGAACAAGCGGAAGATGACGGAACGGAACAGAATCTATATTCCAACCCTCACCTATGGTCACCAGCTGTAGGTGGTGACCGAAAGAATGAAATTGTGGATACAAGTGGCCAAAATGAGCTTCCTCCGCAGAGTGGCTGGGCTCTCACTCAGAGATCGAGTGAGGAGCTCTGCCATCCAGGAGGAGCTCGGTGTCGAGCCGCTCCTCCTCCAGGCTGAGAGGAGCCAGATGGGGTAGCTCGGGCAGCTGGTCAGGATGCCCCCCGAGCGCCTCGCTGGTGAGGTGTTTCGGGCACGTGCCACCGGGAGGAGACCAAGAGGCAGAACCCGGCCCTGCTGGGAAGACAATGTCTCACAGCTGGCTGGGGAAGGACTCGGGATCCTTCTGGATGAGCTGGAGATGCAGCTGGGGTTAGAGAAGCCTGAGCTTCCCGTCTGAGGCTGTTGCCCCCGCGACCCAGCCCCGGATAAGCGGAAGATGATAGAACGAAACGGGAAAAAAATTGAAAAAAGAAAGATGATTTGGACAAAAAGGTTAGCAAACAAACAAAAAAAAGCAATTATATAGAAAAATTTGATATAATGCTAAGGGATTACCTGCATAGCACCTTGTTACTGCATAGCACAGTGTACTTCATAGCACGCTACAATGCATCAATATGGCACACATGCATTCACTCATAATGGCAAAAAATGCTGTGCAAGGCTCACAATTACAATGCATCATAATGTTTTAAAAGGATTTTATCTTCTTTTTCACCTTCGCAGGTACATCATGTCAGCGCTGTGGCAAAAACGAATATTCCCAAGAGGGCTTTAGGAATGAATGTATACAATACCCTGAGGATTTCCTCCACTGGGATGACCCCTTCTCCGTCATTCTGATGTGTTTGGCATGCATTGCAATGATGGTTACAATAAAGATGACTTTCACCTTTGTAAACAATCGCACCACTCCCATTGTGAAAGCAGTAGGAGGCTACCTGTGTTTTGTGGAGCTTGTTTTTCTGTTTTTCTGTTTCAGTCTTACGTTCACCTTCTTTGGAAAACCTACATCCTTTTCCTCATGTTTAGGCATCCCTCTTTTTGGAGTAGCTTTTTCCATTTGTGTTTCCTGCATTCTGGCTAATTTGCTTCAGATTATGGTGGGTTTTAACTTTGAACTAAGGATTGGTTCCTGGATTAAGAAGCTGAATCAGCGACTAGCTGTTGTGATCATCATTCCAGTTATTCCAGTGCTTCTCGCATCGCTATGGCTGAAAATACGTCCACCGACTATTGTCAGAGAAATTGAAAACAACATTGTCTTCTCCCAGTGTTACGTGGAGGTTAATGGATTTTTTATTGCCATGATAGTTTATTCAGCTGTCTTATGCATTGCATGTTTTTTGTTTGGAATCAAGGGGAGACAGTTGCCAGATTTGTACAAAAACTCCACTTTGATCTGTGCAAGTATGGTGGTCATCTTATTTATATGGCTTGCCTTCATCCCAGTCTTTATTTCTTTGAAGGGAAAATACAGACCAGCTGTAAATTGTACGGCCATTCTCATCTCTAGTGGCATTATCCTCTGCTGTCATTTGGCTCCCAAATGTTACATCATGATATTCAGAGATGAGCTTAATAATGAGAGGGTCTTGACTGAGTACATACGGAAGCACTATGAAAGGAAGAGAGAGTCTGTGGTGCCATCATAAAAATCGAATAAATTGATAAGTAGATTAAGTGAAGGGTTTGGTTCTCACCTTTTGAACTTGAGTTGTGGTACCACTGAGCAAGACACCAACCTAGAATTACTTCTTAAAAGTCAGATTTGAGCCCTTTGAATGACAGGTTCCACCATTACTTGTGAATGTTTATAAACAATGCATGCGACACATAATGCAAAGTGGAGAGTGCTTTTGCACATAGAAAAACATTGCATTGGTTGGCCTACTCTGGATCACGGGGACGCCAAAGCCTATCCGTTCTAAGATCTGTTGAGAAGCAGGGTACATAGAAAATGCAAACTTCACAGGGTATCCAATTGACTCCATTGCAGGTTGTACCCAATGTCTAAAGTCTCTTGTGGGACAGAGCTTGAACCAGCAACTCTCTTAGTGTGAGCCACATTGCTGTTTGTTTTATGTTTGCACGACATATGTCAAATGTCACCCAAGGTTATTCAAGTTTTTTCTGCTCAAAATATGCTTAAAAATGTTGTTTTGCAAGTTTTTGCCTGCGGTTATATTTTAGTTTTGAAATAAAAAAGATGTTTTTTGGTTCAGAAGAAGCAGAAGGGTTCCTAAAAATATTACATTTGTTCTTCTTTATCTTTAATCAATGGGCTGTTGAACGGGAATTCTTTAGAAGAAATTTGTTTCATTTAAATCAGGCGGTTGGAGCAGGAAAATATAAACCTGGAACACGATGGTTCACGTGGACCAAAACTTGACACACTGGTTTTTATTTTATTTGTAACCATGAACATTATTTTGAGTTGGTCTACAACTAGCTTTTCCTATCCAATTTCAAACCTACCGTACATTTAGGACAAAATATGAAATGTTTATGTATTATTTTCTGTAGATGTATTGATTGAGATGGTTTTGTGCTACTATGTAAAACAACTATACAAAACTGTGAAAAATCCATATGGAATTCTGTAAATAATGATGTTGTTTCTAAGATTAAATAAGTTGTACAGAGGATTATTGAATATTTCCAAGAATAAATTTACCGCCAGTGAATTTAACTACATTTTTTAAATGAAGACATTCATCATAAAGCAACAATTTCTCGCTTGAATTTCTGTGGAACTGATATGTATCATGGATCGTCTCCTTTGTATTTTCACAGAATAAAATGTAAAATTGTCCTGTGGGTGAATGGATGCAGATTTTAAAGTAATTATTAAAATTTGTCTCTGTATTATAACGTTTCTTATATCTTCTTTTAATAAAAAAAAAAGCAGAAATATTGACTATTTTTCTTTCAAAATATGCATTTGACAACAATCCTATTTCATATGTAATTTTGTAAATAATAAGACCATGCATTTCACACCCAGATCATTGAGTGCACAGTCAGAATCAAAATATCTCTCTTGGTATCAATCAAAATGGCCCTGAAGCTGTGCTTGGACTCTAAAGGTATATGATTATAAAATAATTTCATCAGGCAAAAATACTGTAGAACTTAGTATTCAAAAGTCTTTAGTAAACAAGCACTATTAGCTGAAAACAACTCTTTTTCGGCTTCAGAGCCAAACACAATAAAAAAGCAGTATCATCTAGAAAATGTGCAACATTTCACTCTGTTGTGGGCAAAGCCATTTGGGGGATGTTTGGGTTTTGTTTTTTCGCCCTCTTGTGTTTTTCCCTTACCTCTGCCACCCAGGCTCCCAACCTTCCCCATCTGTTGGCAATTACAGATGATTGCTCGTTGGCTGAATAAAAAGGACTGGTGCCAAGCTGAGAGAGGACCGGTCTGCGGTATTCCCTAGAGAAGCTTTTCAGTTGTTGAGATATGATTAAAGATTTATTGTAAAAAAAGTTATTATTTCAAACACCCTACTCTTCCTCATTCATCATTTAATTTTTTCACTCCCGAGGATTAATTATAACATAGTCTAACCCTAGACCATACGAGTCGTAACACACTCACCAACAAGAATAAGTCGACTGCATTTTGTCGAACAATATGCCCATGCCTACCCTTTACCTTTTGGATGAAAGACCCTAAAAATCTAATCAACCTATCAATATATAGTACTGAGTAAGTAGGCAGTTTTGTTGAAACCCTTTAATGGCTTGGGGGACATCGCTTTCACAAAAGTCTTATGGAAGCAGTGACAGATGCGTGAATAGGTGAGAGCTCCATGTCTTCCC
The DNA here is from genome assembly GCA_902685375.1 of Neostethus bicornis. NCBI lineage: Eukaryota > Metazoa > Chordata > Actinopteri > Atheriniformes > Phallostethidae > Neostethus > Neostethus bicornis. The sequence goes on from LR738552.1 coordinate 6,020,639, forward strand.
CCACATTAGGTGACAGAAAGACAGGCGTGGAGAAGGGAATGGTCATCACCAGACACACAGATGTGAACGGTGCCCCATAGTGCACAAATGTAACTATTTCCAGCTTTTCTGGGGTCTCTTTCCCCCACAACCTACTCATATAGTTTCACAGGTCAATACATTTGGATTTTATGTTGTCCATAGAAACCAAACAAGAGACTCTGTCAAAAGAGTTACCAAAAGAGCAGTTTGGCCCTGACAACTAAGCTCCTTTGAAGGCAGAAGGAGGGTGAAACAACTAGTAGATAAATCCTAGAGATGCAATAACTGTCAGAAATGAAAAATATTTATAATATTTAGTTCAATTCAACTTTAATGTGAAAATGTCAATGCTTGATTTGATTGTAAAAAACTTTGAACTTGAAAAGAGGATGGGAGAAACTTACAATTATTAGGCTCCATTTCTCTACTGAAACACTCCAAACACACCACAATCGACACTGTTGCAGGTGTGTACGCACCAAAAAAAAAAACTCCAATAACTAAATAAAACTCAATCATTCATGATAATGATACAAATGGTGCATGAAACATCCAACAGAATGAAAATAACCTTCTGTTCGTAGCTCATGGTCATTCAACTGAAACACAGAAATAAGTATACCCATTAAAAATAATTATGTACGTGCAACACCCACGCATACCCTCATCACCATCTTGTGGACCTCACTGCAAACTTTATTACACATGAGCTAATAGAATGAATGAGTCTTTATTAAACCAGTTTTTCAAGTAAGACGATCGTGACATGCAATAGTTGATTCATTTCCGTCTGCAACAAAATGTCTGTTTATAAGATAATCAAATGAAGTTGATATTTGCGTGCAAGTCAGCTGTGTTTGAAAATGTAAGCAAAGTTTCACACAATACAGTTAGTCCTCTCTCTTTCAAAAGAGCAAGATCAGAAGCTGATTACCAGATCAGAAACCAAATTGTTGTTTTTAGAGCAGCTTGATGCATGATTTAGTTGCTCCTTTAGCATGATGTTTGCTCTAAAATTACTTGTCAGTCTTCTAGGTGTGTTTTTTTCTAGTTCAGAACACAACGAGCTTCATCATGCATACTCTCCTGGGGACGTTGTGATCGGAGGACTTTTCCCGATCCACTTAAAAGTGAGCAATCGGACATCATCACCAAAAGTTACCTGCACTGAGTAAGTGTTGCCTTAAAGTGAAACATATGTTTCAGTAAAGAGAAAAATGAGTTTATGTTCCCAAATTTTTTACAGGTATGATATTAGAGGATTTCTTCATAGTCAAGTAATGATTTACACCATCCAAAAAATAAACCAGAACACAACCAGCAAGATACCCAACCTCACCCTTGGATATAGTATCTATGACACATGTGCAGATGTCAGCCTCGCTATCAGAGCCACTTTGCAGCTGCTGAGGAACGACTCAGACCCAGATAAATGTTTTCTACCATCTGACATCCATTTGGCTCTACCAGATCCCCAAACAAAAGTAGTTATTGGAGAAAGTTCCTCTGAAGTGTCCACAGCTGTTGCACGGATAACAGCATTGTCATCTCTACCCCAGGTCTGTCTTTGTACTTCACTATGGTCTGTTAAAACCTCTGTGAGATTGAACCTTTTTGCAGTTTGAAATGCATTTTAACGAGCTGGGTTCTTGTTCTCTACAGATCAGCTATGCATCCAGCAGTGTTCTGCTCAGCCAAAAGTTTCGTTTTCCCACTTTTCTTAGAACTGTTTCAAGTGATGCGTTTCAAACCGAAGGCATTTATGAACTGGTGAACAAGCTTAACTTAAAGTCAGTGGCTATTGTGGGAAGTGATGATGAGTACGGCAAGTATGGCAGTGATCGCCTTGAAGATATCTTTAATCAAAAACACATCTGTGTAGAATTTGTGAAAATTCTTCCTGGTAACTTCAATCAAAAAAGTGCTAAAGAACTTGTAAAAACTTTGAATTCATCAATAGCTGAAGCCATCATTCTCTTCACCAAAGCTGCCAATGTTAAAATGATCATGGAAGAAGCTATTGAACTGAACCTTAACAGAACCTGGATTGCAAGTGACACATGGTCCACCTCCACAAAGATTTTTATGATAGAGAACATTTCACGTGTAGGCCAGGTTCTGGGATTCATCTTTAAGAGGAACGAGGTGCCTGGCTTTAAAGAATATGTTAAATCATCGTTCAATGGATCTACAAACAGCTTCCTCGAGCATTACAAGTCTAAATTTCCAGCTTGTGCAAACCAGTCTAACCAGGAAACAGAAAATGAGTGCTTGGACTTTGATCAACTGGCCTCAAACATTGACCAGGACGAATCATACAGCATCTACTTGGCTGTTCAAGTTGTTGCTGAAAGTCTGAGATCCTTGCTGAAATGTGATGACCGACATTGTCAATATGCTCCCAATTTCACAACCTTCGAGGTATGATAATAATAACCACCTGATGTAAAGTTTGTTTGTAAATTCAGTGCTCCTTATAAATGTTCTCAAAAAATTTAGAAGAAAAATTTGATTTGATAGAAAAAGTCCTACAATATATGCCGTCTTTTGTTTGTGTTTGTCCACGCAGCTTCTGGAGGAAATCAATAAAGTCAACTTTATAGTTGACGGCACACATTTATATTTTATTAATGGAGACCCCAGGTTGGGGTATGATATTGTGCTTTGGAATTTTTCTGGAGCAAATCCATCTATAAAAACCATTGGCGAATACTGGCCAGACACAGGAATCAAACTTCCAGAAAATCACACATTAAGAACGGATAACATGGTATTTATAAAAGTAGTACTACACACAGTATTACTTAGATGGAATCACATGTTAACATCTGGCTTTTTTTTTTTTTTCTCACTTTGAAGGTTTCCGTTTTTGGTTGCGCCAAAACCTGCACACCAGGACACATGTTGAAACTCAAACAACAACAACAGTGCTGCTTTGATTGTGTTCAATGTGCAGAGGGAGAGTTTTCAAGAAATGGTCAGTGTTTTACTATTCAGCAGTAAAGTCTTCTTCTTCTTTCGGCATTTTCCTTCAGGGGTCGCCACAGGAACTCAGTTTCTTCCATCTAACGCTATCTCCTGCATCCTCTTTGGTCACGCCAACTATCTTCATTTCCTCCTTCACTGCATTCATAAAACCCCCTCTTTGGTCTTCCTCTAGGCCTCTTGCCTGCCAGTTCCAACCCCACTATTCAGCTGTAAAGTATACAGGGCATAACAAAAGAGAACTGACTGATTAATTTTCAGGGTAATCAAATAGCAACCTACAAAATAATTGTAAATTATAGGTTTACAGGGAACCAAGAGAGATGAGAAAAAATTATTAAGATATAAGCTAAAATGAAAGGAAATGCATGCAAAACTGTGTTGAGAGTTACCCTGTTGTTTGGTGAGGAAAAGATACCAGGGATGAAGGTGATGAGGTTCTCTTTGAGAGTGACCAGGGTGAACAGTGACGAAGACATCAAAGAGGCTGCACGTAGTAGAGGTTTTACTTTCCTTCCTTGTGTCTCTGAACAAATTTACTGAAAATGAATATACATTTATCAAGAAGCTGCAGATTCTGTAGGACACGGAAAACCTAGGGCAATTTAAGAATTTCTTCCTGTTCTCTTTTTTTTCTTTATAACACCTGCATGAATGCAATCTTTATGAGGTTTTATGTTTTGTAATTATGGTTTATTTCGGGCATTGCTTGATGCAAATAACCATGACAGGAACGTACTGATCACAGGCAAATTTCTTTGACAAATGTTTTTTTTTGTTTTTGAAATTTCTTTCCCAATCGGTTATTTTGAAAAAGCTTCATCACAAAAATGTATTGATTTATTAAGAAATTATGGATTATTATTAAAAAATATATTTACCTAAATCAAAAAAAGAAAACAGTTCATATATACATTCACATTCAACCTGCACCGTTTTCAGTTGTTTTTGTCTTTTTTTTTTGTGATTTCAGAAAGGAAGTGAAGAGAAGGATGCATGCATCCAAAATAAATGTTTCTTAATCAATCCATAATTACATTTTTCTGTCTGTAAATGTACACCCATGAAATAACATAGTTTATATTGAGTCATTGAGTAATTTGTCCAAATCCGGTCCTGCACAGCGGAGTCCTAAAGGTTTTCCATGTGTTTGTGGTTCAGTACAGCTGATGCACGTAAAGTGAAATCAACAGCCAAATAAATTTTGTCCCAATGACTCAATAACCTGGATCAGGTGGGTAGATGCAAGAACATCTGGAAAACCTTCAGGACACCGGCCCTCTAGGACTGTTTTTGGACACCCCTGCACTAGGGTATTGTTTGAGAAAAGCTGTCTACACAAGTAGGTTATACTTCTTTTTAATTAAACACAACCTCTTCTGGCTTTTCTTTTTGACCTCTGCAGGTACAACATGTGAACCATGTGGGGAATACAAGTACTCTCCAGATGGCATCAGGGATGAATGCCTCCCATACCGTGAAGATTTCCTTCGATGGGACGATCCCTTCTCTGTCATTTTGTTGTGCTTAGCGTGCATTGCAATTTTAATTACACTTAAGTTCAGTGTCCTCTTCACAATTAACCGCACGACTCCCATCGTGAAGGCAGTTGGAGGGTACTTGTGCTATTTGAAACTCTTTTCCCTGCTTTCCTGTTTCAGTCTAACGTTCACCTTCTTTGGAAAACCGACATCATCTTACTCATGTTTAGGCATCCCTTTATTTGGAGTAGCTTTTTCTCTCTGCATTTCTTGCATTCTGGCTAATTTGTTTCAGATTATAGTGGGTTTTAATTTTGAACTAAGTGTTGGTTCCTGGATTAAGAAGCTCAATCAGCCCCTTGCTGTTGTGATCGTCATCTCTGGTATTCAGATTGCTATCACAGCATCATGGTTAAAAGTTGAACCACCAACTGTTTCCAATCAGACTGAACAGTACGTCATCTTGTACCAATGTAACATGGATGTTAACGCTTTTTTCTTATCCATGATAAGCTACTTAGGTTTGTTGGCCATCGGCTGTTTCTTACTTGCATTCAGGAGCAGGCAGTTGCCAGATTTGTACAAAAACTCATCATTGATCAGTGCTAGCATGGCAGTGATTGTAATCATATGGCTCGTCTTTCTTCCACTTTTTGTCACCTTGAAAGGGAAATACAGACCTGCCATAACTTGCATGGCCATTCTCATCTCTAGTGGCAGCATCCTCTGCTGCCATTTGGCCCCCAAATGTTACATCATGATGTTCAAGAAAGAGCTTAATAATGAGAGAGCCTTGACTGAACACATACGGCAGCACTATGAGAGGAAAGGTGTGTCTGTGGTACATTCATAGAGTGGCTAGAACAGCGGTCGGCAACCTTTGACACCGAAAGAGCCATTTGAACCCGGTTTCCACGGAAAAGAAAACACTGGGAGCCGCACATCTAAAATGAAAAAAAAAAACAAACTTCTACTACTTTACCGCAGCATGTTTCTTATGAAATCCACGTGCTACAGAGAAAATTACATTTTATTCATTTAATGAACACATTTTGAACATTTTGAATTGTTGAAAAATAATAACAATGAATGTCTCTTTCAAATAAATTAAAAAGCTGAATTTAAATTGTCCATGTAGCAAACGAAAGCAGAAAAATGCCATGAGGCGTCATCCTTATATCCATTTATCTAAAATGATATATTGCTTTTTCTTACCTTTACACTTTGTATAAACAACTATAGTGTGGTTTATGTCTTATGAAGTGCTACGGAGAAAATTAAATTTTACCGATGTAATGAACACATTTTGAATTCTTGAAAAAATAATAATGTCTGAATGTCTCTTTTGAATAAATTAAAAAGCTGAATTTAAATTGTGCATGCAGCAAACAAAAGGGAAAAATCCGTGAGCCGTCATCCTTATATCGCCTTGGGCTTTCAAAGTATGCAGCGGAGCATACTTTGTGATATTTCAAGATCACAATAATCTTCAAATTTAGAACTAAAATAATATAAAAACTAACACAAATAAAACACACTTCAATTAAATACAAAAAAAATTTTTTTAGTAATTTATTTTCCCAAGCCAATCAGAGCCGCATTATAAGGATGAAAGAGCCGCATGAGGCTCCGGAGCCGCGGGTTGCCGACCGCTGGGCTAGAACAATGGCTAGCACAGTGGTTGGCACGGTGGCTAGCACGGTGGCTAGCACGGTGGTTTAGCACAATGACTAGCACAGTTGCCTCATAGCACTTTAGTAAACTTAATGATCCAAAATTAACATCTATTATACTTTTTTATTATTTATTTAAATTTTTACTCACTCTATTCATCTCTTACTGGGGAAATTTGTGTGCTGCATTCCTACACCGCAGCAGGCTGCCTCAACGGTGCCAATGGTGGGAGAAACCGGAGGTTAGGTGTCTTCTCCAAGGACTCTTGACGTGCTTTCAGTGGATGCAAACCCGCAAACTTCCGGTTAACTTCCGGTCCGCGGGTGAACCCTAACCAGTGAGCCACTGTCTCCCCCCTACTTATTCTGTAGAGTGATTTTTTTTTCTCAGAAAATGCCAAAACATGATCTACTTTCTCTCTAAATTGATCTACATGAGACTAAAAAATTTGATTTTCCAGACGATACTGACACCCAATTCCTGAAAAGTTTTGTGTGCAGTTTTCTCCTACTGCACCAATAACAATCCTTAAAACCATATGACAAAACTGTGCAATGTTTTACTTAACTATGTGATTGTAAGTGGCCAAGCCATGCCTCTTGTATTTATAACATACCCTTTAATTTCTCTTTGGAAAAAAAAAAGTTAGCTGGATAGAAGTTGTGGAAACAGAAACGATAACTGTGAAACAGAGGTGTAAATAGCAGCTATTCAATGTTCTTTAAATTGATTACGTAAATATGTCTGGCTTTTATTGAAATCAATCTGCTTCCTGGACAAAAATACCTACTATAGTTCAAATATGGAAGAAACTATGAAATCATTTGGGTGCTGGAATCTATCTCTTTTTTTTTCTCACTTTTTGGAAAGTACTCCAAACTGCTTCTGTACAGTAAAGACTTAATGTAAATTATTCTCATAACTTTTTGCTTAAAAGTAATTATTTTGTTGTTCTTTTATTAAAATGATTGCAAATTGATTCAGATGTTTCCTTTTCCTTGTTCATTTTGCATTTAAAAAAAAAAGATTTTCAGGCTTTGATTAACATGAGGGCCGCAGGGTGGCCTCGCAGCAAGGTTGTGGGTTTGAGTTCCGGGTGGGGACAAGGCTTGGAACACTAGTCTTTCTGTGTGGAGTTCGCATGTTCTCCTCGTGTATGTGTGGGTTTTCTCCAGGTACTCTGGTTTCCTACAACCCTCCAAAAACATGCATGTAAGGTTGATTGGCCATGACATGATTGCCCCTAGGAATGAGTGTGTGTGTGGCCTCACGACAGACTGGCGACCTGTTCGGGGTGTATTCTGCACCTCACCTTGAATCAGCCGGGATGTGCTCTGGCACCCCCCGCGACTCTGCAAGGAATAGACGGTTAAAGAAGGTGACTGACTAATTAATATGATCTCAAAGAAATCTTCAGAAAATTTTAGTGACTTTGCTACGCCTAAGCGACATGTGACTCAAATGTGACGGTTCAATGAAAGTATAAGTACAGTTTTTACTTCCAGACTTTGCTCAAAATAGTTTTAAAATAGTCCTTGAATGGTTGCAATTATTTATCACCACATTTATTTCTGTATTTTTAGGGCGTGGTGGTTTTGCATGTCTCTAAAACAGTCAATTCATTTTAAGTCTAAAAGATTGTCAATTTTTATGAATTTACTAGCAAACCAATTCATGCCATGCCATGATGCCGTCTGGATCTAAGATTTGATAACAATCACAGGTAATTGAACTACAAAATAAGTTTATAAGAATGAAAAAAATAAAGAAAAAAGAAGACTTAAAACAGATATTATTATTGTTGAGAAGTTTTTATTTCAAGCAAATGTAAAACGAATTTGTCATCCAAACACAGATCAACCTAAAGGTCGTTTAACTTCACAACATTGATTTGATCAGCAATATAAAAAGTGTTAAACACAACTGAATCTTAAGACAGAAAATTAGGAAAAATAAAAACAACTTAGCTGAATTAAAAACATTTCTAAAAAGAAAATTCTTCGAAAGATAATTTAACGTTAAAACATGTCATTTTGTTAATTAAAAAAATGTTGCTTCGTAATTCAATGTTTTGGTCAATTATGATGATGCTAAATGTGCAAATTTCACAAAAATTAAAGTTTTAGAACCTTTAGAAAAATGTCTGATTTGTCATATTTTTCTCATTAGTGTTTTATCAGCTATCATCGTGTCAGTGAGGAAAACTACGTAAATCAGCAAGAAGAGCTTTAAGTACAAACTCTACAAAGATTTATGAGCTTTGAGGGATACCTAAACTGAACGGAGAAAACAGTCATCATCTATAATGTGGCTTACACGTCCTCACTCCCTTTCTTACCATCAGAGCAATGGCTAGAAGAGTCCATTGACCTGTTCAGTAACAGGATCCAGGTCAATGTCATAGAAACAAGGTCTGGTTGGCAGGCCGGGGATGGTCGGCATCTAAACACGAAAAAAACAAAATTAAATAAAAACATCAAAAAATATTTTAATCAGCAGCAAATAAATGAATCAATCCCACTTTTGGTATAAAGATTGATTTTAAAAGTAAAACCACGTGTAATTTATCTGACCAAAATAACCACAAAGTATAACAATGGGTTTGAAGTCAAAGTTTAACAATATTGAGACTTTTACCACTTAACATTAAAGTAAAATATTACTGATATTGCCTCTGGATCTCCTCCCAAAGGGACGTGTCCGAAACACATCATAAGCAAGGTACAGTATCTTAACCAAATGCCCAAACCACCCAATCTGGTTTCTCTCAACTTGGAGGAGCAACGGCTCTACTCCGAGCTCCTCCTGGATGGCAAAGCTCCTCCATCTATCTCTGAAAGAGAGCCCAGCCACCCTGCAGAGGAAGTTCATTTTGGGACCGCCTCAGGATTCTCCTAGGTGAGCTGGAGGATGCAGCTGGGGTGAGAGAAGCCTGCGTTTCTCATCTCAGGCTGTTGCCCCGCGACCCAGTCCTAGATAAGTGGAAGACAACGAACATCTGAACATTACCCACCACTAAGAATACAAAAACAAAACCACGCGTGGGGATATGTAAACTTATTTAGCAATACAAAACTATAAATAATACTATAAAGTTAGATGTATTGTAATACATGCAAGTTTTTAGAGTCATTAGCTCACCGTGCCAACCAGCGGGTACAAAAAGCCAGCGCCCGCACTTGCCCGGATGTCTCTGATCGGCAAGATAAAACCCTTGGGCACACCTTTCTTGTCTGGTTCATGAGAAAGGGACAAGTGTGTCTTGGCCATGCAGATTGGGAGATTACCAAATCCCTGAGAAAGAGAGCCTTTGAATAAAAGCTTTTCAAAATGCCGTTTATTGAAAGCTAGAGATGAAAAACACACTGTGAAAGAAGAAATATAATCTCTGAAATATGCTGACCTGTTTGGTATAGAGCTCCACTTTACGTTGAGCCTCAGGAAGAAGCTCAATATCATCAGCTCCGTAGATCTTCTGAGCGATTATTCGGATCTTGTCACTAATTGGAAGCTAAAAAAAAAATAATTTTAGATACACAAACTGTGAGAAGGAGGTAATTATATTGGTCAAGATCTAAAAAGATCAGGACTTCTACCTCCAAGTCATAAAGGAACTTAAAGTTACTGGGAGCTTTGGTGGCCCTCTGAACAGCCTGACCAAGAGCCACAGCACCAGCGCCACCTTCAGCCCAGTGGGAGCATCGAACAGCATCAAAAGCTCCGGCTTCTTTGGCCACACTGCAGACCAAGTCGAGCTCGGCCTCGGTATCTGTCCTAGAAAGTATTACTTGTTAAAAAAATAAATTGCAAAAAAAACGCCATTGGAGCCTAAAAATTTCTGCAATTTTTCCTGGATTGTTTTCTTACTTAAAACCATTGACAGCCACCACCACCGGAATGCCAAAGTGCTTTGCGTTCTCGATTTGTTTCCTCATGTTACTGCAGCCGTTTTTCAGGAGCTCAAGATTCTGCAGACAGATACAAAAACACATTTTTCATCCAAGTTTAAAAAAAAACTTTAAAAGCTTGTGAGCTTTGCATTTCATCAATAACTACCAACAATTATCAGCTGGTTCGTAGATTCTACCAATATCCAGAAATAACCAAACCTCACATGAACTCCACTTTGATTAACATAATTGACCAAAAACCATAGTTTAAATTACCTGGTAAATAACTGTCATTGATTATCCTACAATTCAATTAAGATCTATCGTTGCAGGTGAAAAATGTTTACATTTTTATTGTCAACTTGAACAATCCCCGTCGTGTTTAGTTTATGATTAAGAAAACAGCAAAACACCCCGATTGTCAGGCAGTTGGAATTGGTGAGTTCTACAAACACCATGCAGTAGGATTGAAGACAATAATGCAGTTTTTACATATTTACCTCTTCTATGTATTCCTTAGGCAGCGGCATCCCAGCAGTGACCTGTTTGTGGAAAAGTGCAAGACGGCCATTTTTGTCAATTCAGCAAATCGCTAAAAATCTCAAAACAAAAGTGCTGCATTTTTTTCTGCTTATGTACATCTCTGAAAGATGTTTCGGTCAAATAACCTCAACGTTCTATACATTGAACTTGCCTGAAAGCACTTAGAACAGTGCTTAGAAACAGAATCTTAGAACAAATATTGTAAAAAGTCCTTTTGATTATTTATCACACTGTAATAAGAATGAAAAAACATGATTAATAAGTAAAATATAAGTAAAAATAATCTCAGAAACCTGCGAACCTCCGTGACTGGGGAAATATGTGTGCTGCACTACTACACCGCAGCAGGCTGCCACGCCGGTGCCAATGGTGGGAGAAACGGGGGGTTAGGTGTCTTCTCCAAGAACCCTAGACGTGAACTCAGTGGGATTCAAACCCGCAAACTTCTGGTACGCGGGCGAACGCTCTACCACTGAGCTACCATCTCTCCCCTAAACACCATGCAGTTGGTGTCTTTAAAGCAAAATTTTGCATTGGACAATCCCTCTGGACAAAAACAAACTATGAGAACCTTGAGGTGCTATCCTCTGCTTATCAGATTAAACTTTATGATCATCACAAACAGATGAGAGATACTGTATGTGTTGGACCTTTTCAGAGAAAAACAAAAAAATAGAGCCAACAAAATGATCCCTGAACACTGCAGTTTTGGATTTTTCTTGACATCTGGATGTTTGTGAAAGTTATGAGATAAACTCACAGTTGGTCCTCCTCCGTGCATCTTCAGGGCTCGAACTGTGGCCACTAAAACCACCACGTGTGGCCTCAATCCTGAATAACGGCACTTGATGTTGAAGAACTTTTCCATTCCGATGTCAGCGCCAAAGCCGGCTTCAGTCACTGTTGGATAAAAGAAAGAGATTAGAGTGTAAACATTAATAAAAAAATTTTTAAAGAATTACATAAAGCGGGTTTACATTTTATTCATGCATGATTTGAGTAATTTGCAAACTCTCCTGTTCGGTATTTGAATACTATCGAAACACCAGGTTGTTCTTGGCCATCAATTTTGTTCTCCACAACGCCCACATTTTAACAAAAAATGTTTCAGGGCACGTGATCTGCTCATGCTTGGTCCCGACAGGAAGTGACATTTCTATGTAAATGCACCAAAAGAAGATTATAAAAGAATATGGGATTGGGTGAGCTTCACACAATATTTGTGACCACTAAGGAGATGTATGATGTGTCAGGCACACGCCCAAGGAGTGGGGTTAGCCAGGGAGCGAGAGGAAGGGGAAATTCACAGAGTGAAAAACAAGTATTTTAGGCTAATATTGCATTTCTGAGCAAATAAAAGATACCATTTTTATCTGAATATAATCTGAGAATAAAATTATCACCTTGCAAAAAAACAAAGAGGGGGCAGTTAAAAAAAAAAACCCTCATAAGACATGGTGGATGTCTTATGAAAATAAACCATAATAATCTTTCCTCCTACCAACAAAACCTTCAGGTCCAACCAGCTTCAAAGCTATTTTATCAGCCAGGATGGAGGAGTTTCCGTGGGCGATGTTTGCAAAGGGGCCGGCGTGAACAAACACAGGAGTTCCCTGTGGGTTCAAATGAAAAAATAAACTTTATAAAGACAAACAACGTAATCAGGAAATTATTACGAGCGGAAAAGATTTTCACCCACCTCTAAAGTCTGCATCAGGTTTGGCTTGATGGCGTCTTTCATCAGCACAGCTAATGCTCCACTCACACCCTGTGAGTAGAAAACACTGTTCACTACACTTGTGTTTTTTTTACTCATATGGACGATCCGACAGAGATGGATAAACTGACCAGATCTTCTGTGGTGATGGGTTGGCCGCTGCGGCTTGTGGCTACGACCATCCTGGCCAGGCGCTGACGCATGTCGTCCAGGCTGCTGGTGAGGGCGAGCACCGCCATTATCTCACTCGCTACGGTGATGTCAAACTGGGCCTGAAGGACGCATCACAAGAAAACAAATGCAGTCAGTTAAATAATTCACAAAACATATTTACTGTGGATACAAAAATAAAAAGCTGACCTCTCTTGTGTATCCTTTTTCAGTTGGTGATTGGCCGATAGTTATTTTTCTTAGAAATCGATCATTTGTGTCGACAACTAAATTAAAAAGATTAAAAGGTATTTAGACATTTCAAGTGGGTGTTATTAGACATTAGACATGTTGTCACCTCTTTGCCAGGTGACAGAGCTGGGGTCGATGTCCAAGCGAGCAAAGAGGGCAATTTCCTCATCAGTCAGAGTTGACGCTTCAGTTTTTTCTATGCCCAGTTTCTGGAATAATAAAAAAAAAAAGTCAAACCTTCCTCATAAAAGTACAATGATAAGTCAACATTATAGCATCAAACAATAAGCTAACACCTGCTTTTTGAATTTGTGAGCTTGACCTTGTTGCATGACCCTGAAAACCTGATCAGTTCATCTATAATTGGTGCAAGGTTGCTGGAGGGTAGTTTCAATAAAATCCCTTCAGTGATTTGGGACACATCACGTTTACAAAAATTTCAGTTCTTGATCTCTGTGACCTTGACGTTTGGCTGGAACTTTGCACCCTGAAAACAACTGTGGGGTTGTGTTTCCAAAAGTATAACAGAAACACGAACGAGAACACGGACACACAGACTGCTTTTCTCACTTTCTATGAAGGGAGAATTGGTGACTTACTTTCAACCTGTTGATCTGGATTGGAGAGAACTTCCTGTGACCCCCGCTGAGAGGAACCAAGCGATTAAACAGAGCCTAAAGAAAATAATTGATAAGTTTGTAAAAAAAACTAACCTTTAAAACTAACCTAACCTTAAAACTAAAACTTTATCCTTCACACACAAAGAAGAAAACCCACCTTATCGGACTGTGTGGCCTCATGGAACATGCGGGCGTCAATGGCAGCAGCCACTAAATTGTTTGCTGCTGTGATGGCGTGAATATCGCCCGTAAGATGAAGGTTAAACTATAAACAAAAATGTCATTATAATTCTTTTTTTTTTCACTTTTTTTTTTCAAATATTAGAGCAGCATGTTACCTCTTCCATTGGGATGACTTGAGAATATCCACCTCCTGCAGCGCCACCTGTTTGAAAATAGGGGAAAAACTCATTTGTAGGCAGCTCACATCAGAAGAAGTCACTATAGAGTACTTGTTTCATTGAAAGTGGACCTTTGATCCCAAATGTGGGTCCCTGGGAGGGTTGACGAACACAGGCAAACACATTGAGTTTCATCTGCGCTCCGAGAGCTTGGACCAAGCCGATGGTGGTGGTGCTCTTACCCTCACCAAGAGGGGTGGGTGTAATGCTAAAGACAGATGATTTCAACTCAATACATGGAAATATAAATTTAAGAAGGTGCTCCTCATAGTTAATTATACGATAACTAAGAAATACATGCTTTCACTGTAGGAATGAGTTGTTGTCAGCAGGTGGTGCTATTGTGCCAATTTCTGCTACTTTTTAAAAAAGCTCGAAACATTTTTTTTAACTTTTGTTTGTAATTTTCCCTGAAACTTTGGAAAAAAAACCTCCCACTCATATGTTTTGACCCGATTGAAATAGCTTAGTTTTGTGGAACACCCCCCCCATCTACATTTCACCAGAGTTGCTAAGTGCTAATAACTCACCCTGTGACCACCACATATTTGCCGTCTGGCTGAGACTGTAACCGTTTGATGATATTCAGCTGAACTTTGGCCTTTGTCTTTCCGTAGAGGTCCACTTCATCAGAGAGCAGACCCACCTCCCTTGCTAGGACGTCAATAGGCTTGGGTATGCAGGAGCGAGAAATGACTATGTCACTGAGAAAAATAAAGAAACATCAATCTTTCCTTTGACACATGATCAGAGTTATGTGGAGTGTAACAGGTCCAAACCTCGGAACGGGCTTCTGAACATTGAGTTTGGTGTAAGAAATGTCCCACTTCCCAGGCTGGTGGTTTTCTAGGAAGCGTTTGGCACTCAGCACTGTGTTCTAAACACAAACATGGACAATATAATCTCATAGATGAATGTAATTATAAAATGAACCTGATTTGTGTGAGCAGTACTTACCGCCATCAGCATTGCAACAGTCATTGGTCCGACCCCACCAGGAACTGGTGTTATAAAGCCGGCTTGCTCTTTGGCTGAGCTAAATTGGACATCGCCCACCACCCGCTTTCCACTGGGTTTAGACTCATCTAAAGAAAAAAAAAAATAAAAATGAAACATTATTATCACCAGGGTAACCACTTAGACAAGACTAAGCAAAAAGCGAGAGGAGGGAAAATGAAACAAAATAAATGTATTTTGTTGGGTTCTTCTAACCAGAGTCATCTGTAGAACAACAGAATTGTGTAAATATTCTTCTAAAGTCTTTGAGGCCAGAGAAGAGCTGTGAGAAACTAACAGATAACATTGGGTGCAGCGGTGAAGAAGAGGGAGAAGAAGAGGGAGTTTGTTGCTCTGAGGCTTTGAGCCCAGGTGCATGAACTCAGTTGTGGAGAGTGAACAACAACAGCAGTGGGGATTTTTAGTTATAAGAAAGAATGAGTTTAAAAGTAAAAAAATACTGTCTTCATCTTTAAAAAAACCCCAAAAACCCCTGATTTTCATAACCAGGGTCAGATACAATAAAAGCTCTCCATACCAAACAGAGTGGTGATACCTGGAATGTGGTTGATCCCGCAGTCAATAACCACTGCTCCTTTCTTTATCCACTCCCCTTTAACCATCTCTGCTTTTCCAATTCCAACAACAAGGATGTCTGCTTTGCCCACCTGCACAGACATAAAAATATGTCCTGATTTTATTTTGTGGTAATAACAAAACAACCAACTGTTAGTGACATATACATTTTATCTTAAAGTGATAGTTTCATAAAATATAAACTTTCTGGAGAATCGGCCATGTTTGAATGATATTTCCACATCAAAAACAAAGCTAAAGGGAGTTTTTATTTTATTAATTTATTTTCGAGCATTTGCAAAAAGGTGCAGCTATTCTGTGGATCTTTCTTCCACAGCTAAAAGTGCTCCAATCAGAATTAGATTCGAAATCAAGATAGAGAAAAAACATATAAAAATTAGGCTGCATTTTTTAAAATACATATAACATAATAAGAATTAAAGTTTCTATAAATGTTTTCACAGACATACTTCTCCAGCCAGATCCGCAGTTTTGGAGTGGCATGTGGTGACGGTGGCATGGCTCCATAGCAGCAAATCATGCATCGGTGCACCAACAATTTTACTACGACCAATCACTACCGCTCTCTTTCCTGCCACAGACACACCTGCAGAAAAAGCAGCCATACGGTTACATGAATGCATGGTTTTAACAACATCCATTCTGAAACCAAAGCAAACTAGGATCACCTGTTTGTTTGATCAGCTCCATGCAGCCGTTTGGCGTGCATGGAATGAAGCAGTCGGACAAATCGCCACGAGACAACTTTCCCGCATTGATACTGGTCAGTCTGCAAACCAAGCAATAAGTACGTTTTATGCAAGCAAAAAAGCATCAAAATCTGGATTGGTTCTTTTGCATTTAGTCCTTGTTTTAATTTTTCAGTTATTTTCACACAATTTCCTGCTCATTAAGGCTTCATCATTTGAAAATGTCAGTCGAATGTGGCAGCTGAAAAGTCTTTAAAAAACAATCATGCCTGATTTTATTTTGGAGGCATTAATTAAAAATAAATGTAAATGACGGAATCTGTCAAAAACATGAAGGCTATTTTAAATTGAAGGAAAAGCAAACAACGCGGTGCAATACGGAAATGTCACATTTACTCAGTGAGAATCAAACACGCATACTTCCGGTTAACTTTCGAGGGCGAACGCTCCACCACTGAGCCACTGCCTCCCCTTCTAACCTTCCCCCTATACAAGGGATAACTTTACTTTTAGTGACATTAGTTTTTAAATGGCAGTGAAAATAATATGAAGTTGTGACTTGATCACTTTCAGACAGTTTCTCAAAGATCTCCCTTTTCTGCATTGGTAAAAATTTCCAGAATAAACTCTCAGAATGAAACATGATATTTCATTTTGGTCCTTTTTCATAACAGTAATATTAGGAATTTTCTTTTCCTGGTTTTGAGGAATGGACTATCAATTTTGGGACAATCAATTTGATTTTTCAGGGTATTCTTCAGGTATCAAAAGACACAGTCCTTCTTACCCATCCACGTCTTTCTCCGGAGCCACAGCATTTGTCACTTTTTCCGTGTTGATCTTATGGATTGAGTCCAAAGGCAGCTGCACGATGAGCCCGTGGTAAGCAGAGTTCTCATTGATTTCTTTGATACGGTGAAGAACCTGCAAGTATTTAGTTTTCATTAATTATGTAGCTTCTTTAGCAGTAATTGACATTCCTAAACTTTCATCATTTTAGTTCCGTTGAAAATAATTTGTCATGCATAAAAGACAGAATGCAGATCACTTCTCTGATCAAATCTCACCTCTTCTTCTGTAGCAGTTTTAGGAAGTCTCATATGCGTTGCGTCTATTCCGATCTATAAATATTAAAAATACTTTTTTTATAAAACCATGAAAAAAATGAACACATTCATTTTTAGAATGTCTCTTAATAAATATGGTAGTTATCAGAAGGTTTATTAAAACTCTAGTCATTTTTTTTTTCTCACTTCGGCTGCTGCTTTTAATTTCATGCTGATGTAGAGATTTGAATCTTCTCGGTCTCCAACCTGTCAAAACAACAGTGTAACCTTATTTATTTGTAACAAGCATTCCAAAGCAACCTAAAACACACACAGCATGGAAAATAATTATTTTTAATTGACTATAAGTTGCACAACCGTCCATGCCTGCTCCCACAGGGCAGGCATAGTGTGCGAAAAGACCAAAATCCTTACCAGTCATCGTTCTCCAAGAAACAGCAGGAAATTAGACAACAATAACCAAACCAAACATCATCATGGATTGTGATATTCCACTCACCTGTAGGACGACGAGACCAGGCTTAAAACTGGGATCTTTGAGTTTCATTTGCTCTACATCCTTCTTCAGACGCTTCCTCACCTCCCTAACAAAAAACAAATAATTTTTATATGCCAACATAAATTAATACATCATACGTTACGACTTATATAAAAAATGACCATTAATTTCATTCCATTCATCCATTCTGTTCTTTTACTACACTCTTTATTATTTATTATACACACCCTGCATCTAAATCAGACTTCCCTGTTGTGAAACTCGTCATAATTTTTTATAGTTCAGTGGTTAATTCCTTGCGTGACGTGCAGAAAAGAATACCCAATAGCATCTCTGGTCACAGTCTTCACTTTATCTGTGTTCTTTTAATAAACAGGACACAGGGACACATTCCAGTAACTCTGTGTAAATCGAGATAAGTCAAAACTGAGACGTAGATTAAACCCAATTGAATGAATCAAAGATAGCAGTCACACTGGATTACCTGGACTTTGACTTATCGATAAACTCTATCCATTAACTTTGTAAAGTCCTAACTGCATAATTGATGTTCCGTCGTCTTCCGCTTATCCGAAGCCGGGTCGCGGAGTTAACAACCTCAGACGGGAAACTCAGGCTTCCTCCAGCTTCGTCCTCCAGCTCACTTGGAAGGATCCCGAGTCGTTCCCCAGCCAGTGTGACATAGTCTCTCCGGCAGGTCCGGGGTCTGCCTCTTGATCTCCTCCCGGGGGGATGTGCCCGAAACACCTCACCAGCGAGGCTCTTGGGGGCCATTCTGACTAGATGCCCGAACAACCCCATCTGTTTTCTCTCGTCCTGGAAAAGGAGTGGCTCAACACCGAGCTCCTACCAGATGGCAGAGCTCCTCACCCGTTCTCTGAGTGAGAGCCCAGCCACCCTGCGGAGGAGGCTCATTTGCTTGTTTCTCAGTTTCTTCACTTGTATCCGCAATCTCATTCTTTCGGTCACCAGCTGTGGTGAGGGTTGGAACGTAGATCGACTTGTAAATTGAGAGCTTTGCTTTTTGGCTTAGCTCTTTCTTTACCACGAAGGACCGATGCAGCGTCCTAGTTCATCCTATTCGTTTTGTATTCTGGACTGCTTATCCCCGGAGGCTGTCCGGCTGAGTCTAAGTAAGAGGCAGGATAGATCCCGAACAGGTCGCCAGTCTGTCATGAGGTCACACACACAGATGCGGATAATTTCTTAGTGGCCAAATAACCCAACATGTATGATTTTGGAGGGTGGGAGGAAATCAGAGTACCCGGAGAAAACCCACACATTCATGTGGAGAACATGCAAACTCCACACAGAAAGGCTACTGATTCAATGGAACTCAAATCCTCAACCTTCTTGCTGTGAAGCCACGGTGCTAACCACTGCACCATTGTGCTCCCTGGTTTTGAAATGTATTGCAAATAAATTATTTATAGGTACTGAAACATGTGCTTGGATCATAAATACAATATGCAAAGGTATTTAAACGAAATTCAAACAGATTCTATTGACACATCTGGATGTCGAGATTGAGCACATAAAGCTTTTCATGGTGACTTTACAGGTAAGATTATTGATTCATATTATTATGCTTCATAATGAATCACAGCAGATCTCTGGTCCTAAGAAGACATTTAGTTTCTCTATCCATCCTGAAATAATTAAACTAATGATGACAGTGAGGGAGAGTTAACAGGCTGAGGGTCGTCATGTCTTGTGACAGGCACATGCACCAAAGCATTCTGCACATAATTAATGAAAAACACTAAAACACAACTCCTTTTTATTAACAATGCATTCAACTTTTTCAAAAGTTTTGATTGCAATCAGCACTTATTTAGGTCAAAGTTTGCAAATTTTGAAGTGGATTTTGGATTTCATAATCTATTGATCCAGGTTTTTTCTTTTTTCTGCATTGATTGGTGAACAAATAGGACAAAGCTCAGAGAGCTGCAAAGACAAGACAAAATACCAATGAGTTGACAAATTAGGATGTTAATCAAAAGATTAGCAGCTATTGATCTACAGTTTGACAAAATGATTTAAAAAAAAAAAGTAGGAAAATACTGATTTTTTTTAGATCCACATTTTGCTTCCTCCAAAATTCAGAATAATATTTTAAAACCACAAAATCTGCACTTTAAATAACTTTAGTGAGTTAAACATTTACTAACCTTGTTAGCTTGTAAAGTTAGCCCAACACGTTTACTAATAAATACAGTAAAAACAACATGCTTACAGTTTTAAATACCTTATAAAAACTTATAAACTTACGATGAAACTTCTTTCCCGCTAATAATTTCCGCTGACATTTTGATCCAAAAACTTTAGAGTTTAAAAGAAGGTGATGATGTTAATTGTGTGTGAGTTAAGTGTGTGTTACTGCATGAGAACAGCGTGGTGGACAAGTTCCAAAAAAGCGGCTACTACGCTGTTAACGCAGAGTTCTTTACGTAACAGTCAGTTCCCGCTGCAAATTTGACGTAAACTTTCTGGAATACAAATTCAGGCGGAGCGTAAAGTGGGCGGGGTTAATTCAATGTACTTCCGTATTCTGTCAATAGAGGGGGCTAAGTGCAATTTTTCACCATTACAATAAATACCTTCCAAAAAGCTACACTAATGCTTAAGTAGGTCAACTTTACAGCATCAGATAGGATTTTGAACAAAATCAGAACAAATAATAATCAATATAAAAAGTGAGAAAAGTCCTATTAATAGATTAAGAATAAAGGACTAAGGAAGACATGAAGAAATTCAGAGAACTATGGAGAGTCGATTCAGTGTTTTGAACGACACAGAACAACTCTCGCGATTTTCTGACACTGATAACAGTCTTCACGGCGAAAGGTACATTTTTTTTCATTATTTTTTATTCCAACTCTGTCTGACTAGAATAGATCTAAGGTTACATTTGTTCCTGATTGCATCGATCAAGCTAAGCTAGCTCCTGGTTGGTGTTTGTTTAGCTTTTACAAAGCATGCCTGTCACAGGATTCAGGAACAATCAAGCAAATCAAAATCAGAATAAAATTTAAAAAACATGTCAAAAATGAAAGTTAATTGATATTTATTGTGTTTTTGTAGATCTAAAACACTGTTTGAAGAAATCCGTGCCTCCATCAATAACAATGATGAGGAGGACCGCGCCTTCTGGAGGCCTGTTCTTCCATGGGGGGGTGTTTTCACCATCAAAGCAGGAAGAAAAGCCATATCATGCATCCCTCTTTATGTGGAGATCCAGTTGAAAAACACTTGCACCATTGATGGCTTCCTTATGATTCTCTATGTTATCCTGAGGGATAATCAGGGCTTCCACAGGGAGCTGGCTGTCTTTTTAGGGAAGCAGTTTGTGGATCATTTTCTATACTTAATGGATTCCTGTGACTACACCACAGTGAAGATGCTTTGGATTTGGTACAGGATGTCTAAAAGACAGTACCGTTCTGAAATCCATCAGACAGCGCTGGAGATTGATCTGTTTGGAAATGAGCATGAGAACTTCACAGAGAACCTTGAGAACCTCATGTCTACCATGCAGGAAAGCTTGTGTACCAGTTGGAGCTGTCCTGTACGCTTCCAGGAGTTTATTAAAAGTACAATTAGCATTTGGTAAGGTTCAAACTCAATCTGAGATGTTGAGGCCACGAGTGATTCAAGATTTGCTTAAAAAAAAAAAGGGTCTTAAAATCCTGGAAGCGTTCGTTCTGTCGTTCTTCGTTGAGGGGTCAACAGCCTCAGATGGGAAACCCTGGCTTCTCTCACACTGCCTGCATCCTCCAGCTCACCCGGGAGGATCCCGAGGCATTTCCCGGCCAGCTGTGAGACCAAATCTCTCCAGCGGGTCCAGTGTCTGCCTCTGGGTCTCCTCCCGGGGGGGATGTGCCTGAAAACCTCACCAGCGAGATGCTTGGGAGGCATCCTAACCAGATGCCCGAACCACCCCATCTGGCTTCTCTCGACCCAGAGGAGCAAAAGCTCTACTTTGAGCTCCTCCCAGATGGCAAAGCTCCTCATTTTATCTCTGAGTGAGAGTCCAGCTACCCTGCAGAGGAAGCTCATTTCGGCCACTTGTATCTGTGATCTCATTCTTTCAGTCACCACCCACAGCTGGTGACCATTACATAGATAGACTGGTAAATGAAGAGCTTTGCTTTACGACTCTGAACTTTATTCATCCTGACAGACCAATGCAGCATCCTACTAATTGCGGATGCCGCACCGATTCATCTGTCGATCTCCCGCTCCATGCTGGAAGCGCCCATAATTTTGCCTGTCAGTTTACACTTATTGCCTACTTGAAGATTATTCAGTCTGCTATTTGCTCCGTGGAATTGAAACAGTTAACGACCTAAACGCATAATTGCAATAAAGTCAATAAAACATAAGACTAAACGACCTTTGTTTCGTTTTGGGTTTAACCAAACCGATTTGACAGCCATATGTAAAGTCCACTTATTTCCTACAATCAAACAAGTAAAAATAAAAACATTTCAATACTGTCACAAATTGGGTCCAAAGTGGCTCAGTGGGTACCACAGTCGCCTCACAACAAAAGAAGTTAGTGGTTTCGGGTGAGGACGAGGCTTGAAACAGCGACCGTTTTGTTTGGAATTGGCATGTTCTCCCTTTGTATGGGTACTCTGGTTTCCTCCCACCCTCCAAAAACATGCATGCTAGGTTGGATTGTGTGTGTGTGCTTGCGTGCGTGCGCGTGTGCTCCACGACAGACTGGCGACCTGTTCGGGTTTTACCCTGCCCCTTGCCTCGAATCAGGGGCATCATGGGCTTCGGTACCCTCTGCAACTCTGTAAGGGATAGACGGTTAATAAGGTGACTGATAGATTGGGTCAGAAACTGACAATCATAAAGTAGATGTAAGCTTGTGTTAATTATCAAAAGAACAGCAGACAAACATTTTTTCGGGTGGTCTAGGCTCGGCTTTGGTTAAGGCAACCCAAAACTTTTCTTTTTGCTTTAGGCTGATAACTGATCTCAATTTTTTTTCCCTCAGTCCTCCTCACGAGCTTCCTCACAGAGATCCAATCCAGTCTGCTGTGGATGAGTTTTTCTGTCCTAAGCTCTTACTTTGCTCAGAACATGGGTGAGCCACATGGAGGTGAATTACTTCTGATTATTTTGAATGGATGTAAAACTTTCCTGATGAGTCCATTTTTTTTCTTTACAGGTGTGACGGCTTAAGAGAGTTTTCTCAAAGGGTTTTTTGCTACGGACCACCACCTTTTGTAATTCTTAACATGCAGCAGTGGAGGTCTGAGGATTTGTCTTATGTCCCTTACCATCTGGCTCTCTGTCAGCACAGGTACGAAACATCCACAAGCTTTTAATAAATGATCATGTTTCACATTAAAATTAATCATTTGCACTGTCATTGATTGCCTTGAGTTTTTTTAAAACAATAAAACAACATATCTCTCAAAAAATGTCCCACACATTCGTGCAAAAAGAAGCAAAATCAAGTGTTTTCAATGTTTTATAGTAATATATTCTATACGCGTTGAGAGTGCCAGATGGGGTGGTTCGGGCATCTGGTCAAGATGCCTCGCTGGCAAGGTGTTTCAGGGATGTTCCAACAGAGGGAGACCCAGAGGCAGACCTTGGACTTGATGGAGAGACTATGTCTCACAGCTGGCCAGGGATCACCTCTGGATCCTTCCGGGTGAGCTGGAGGATGCAGCCAGGGTGAAAGAAGCCCGGGTTTCCAGTCTTAGGCTGTTGCCTCCACGACCCAGCCCCAGATAAGCGGAAGACAACATAATGGAATTTTGTGGGGACTAAAGTCCTGTCGTTGCATATCATTTTATCGGAGTGCAGCCCGTAGTTGTTCTAGTTGTTCATGAGCCCTGACGTTGTTATTGCATGTTTTTTTTTAAATACATACAGGTTCAATCGGCTCATTGGTCAGTACACACTGTGCATAAGTACAAGCATCTCTTTGTGATAGTATGTCAGGCAGGTGATCTGTACAGGGTGTACCCTTTCTTCTTTGTTACGATAACCCTCAAAAACCTGAAACAGATAAAGCAGTTTATAAAATTAAGAAAACCTGTCATTGTCCTTTTCCCCAGATACCTACTAGAGGGCGCCACACTCTTTAACAAGGAGGAGCAGCACTACTCTGCAGCTTTCCATTTAGATGGTTGTTGGATGCACTATGACGGTCTGAGAAGTGATAATCTAATCCTGCTGCACAAACCACCTGAGCTTCTGTTGCTGTCTTCTCTGGTCTACATCCGCTCCTCCGACAAGTGAAAAGCTCCGATGGCCACAATCTTTTTAATTATTTGTATAATTTGCAGTTAATTATTGCCCCGGATAGCTCGCTTTGTCAGCTGTCAAGAGGATAATGCATGTGCAGATTATCATGCTTGGGCTTGCTTGGAATCCAAGAATATAATGGACTATAATAGTTCTAGGTTGATGTAAATGGATCAAACTGCAAATCAAAGGGATATTTCTTTAACTTTCTTTTCCAAATGGTTTTGGCTTTAGCTGTTAAACGGAAAAATATTAACCTTTTTGTTATAAAAAATATGGAGATGGTATTACAATTTACAGTATTTAAAGCATTAAAAAAAGACTTCTACATTTATTCTTTTACAAGTTTCTGCCATTTTTTAAAAAAAGAAATTGAAACTGGTGCTCCGAAGTTCACTGTGTTTTAGGAAAATAACTCACGTTCAGACGTCATTTCATTTTTAAATGTTAAAATTAAATCTCCTTTATGGGATGAATGAATTATCTATATATTTATATCTAAATCCTGCTCATCCGATGCTCTGAATGAGCGGAATAAAAGATTTATGTTCATTTTTTAAGCTGTTAAAATTTAAAAAGTATTTTCTTTTTATATTTAAATCAATTATTTTATCTTGATGCTTCTATGGAACTGATTTAGCCATCATGACATTAGCATTTAAACTTAACTTTAGTTTGAAAAAAAAGTTATCACTTAGTGCCTCTGCCAAAAAAAGTTTATACATAAGTCCTTTGTGTCAAACTCTGTTCCAAATTAGTCCTGATTTCCTTGCTTTCTTTACAAATGTCTGTAAAATGCAAATAAATATTTTTGAACACCAAGGAATGAGTGGATGGTTGTCTGTATGACCCTACAAGACTGGTGACCTGTTCGGAGTGTACACTGCCTCTTCCCTGAACCCCTGTAACCCAGAAGACAAACCCTCTGAAATCTTGCAACTCTGCACAAAAGAAAAGCTGCAATCAGTACCTTTTAAGGCAAGCATTTATTTAAAACCGGGTACGACTTGACCACACAAACTGACTAAAATGTGATCAAAAGTGAAAAGCTACTTTTTCCTATACATCAATGTTATCTTGTATTTCCAGCATTAATCCACAGGATATAAAATCCAAGATAACGTACTTTAGACAGAAAACATGAAATGAAAGTGGTTATTCAGGCTAACATTGACATCAGTGTCACTTTTTTTTTTCTCACACACAAAATGTTAAAGCATGGCAGCCCACTGCAGACCAGCTGTTTGGTTTCTCCTCTGCTTTCTTTGCACAAGCACTTTGGTGAGAATGGTGACAAAACATTTGAAAAGAAAAAGCTTCAAAACTCAAACATCTTTTTGCAGATTTGTCAGTTTTTCCTAAAAGCTAAATTTCCTATATATTAAAAAAAAAAACACACACAATGTACATCATTATTTAAACATTAGACAAATCATGGCTGCAACACATTATTACGCCTGCGTAATTTGTGTTGTTCTAAAGTAAAATTAATTTACAAAACAGAAAAATGAACAAAAACAATCATATTTTTCTGAAATCACACATTTGCAGTTATTTCAAAGCAAAAAATTTAAAGTACATTTGTTGCAGATTTAAAAAAAAAAAAAAAACCTCCAAACTAACAACAAAAAAGTAATTTACCATCAAATATTTTGGGAAAAAGTAAAAGTGCATGTGTTTAGTATTAGCACGACTTTGTTTTAACAGCTTATAATTTATTTGGCCAAAAATATATTTACGTAAGATCATGAATCGAAAAAAAGATGGCATTCAAAACGTTGAGTTAATGATACCATTTAAAGTTTCATTTGAGGTTTATATTATTAGCGTGCACATGATGAGTGGAGTGAGATCTCTGGTGGCATTTTGGATTCCTATGCTTTCTTTTTCTTGGTTATAAACAGATTACGATTACGGAGTCTTATTGCATCATCTAAATGTCATCAAGTTAAATTAATGAGTGAAAACAGTTTAGATGCAATGAAGAGCTTTTTCTAGTTTCCATATGTGTGCAAGCACTTGTGCACAAGCCCAAAAGACATGAATGATGACTCAGTGAAACACACCACACCTTGCTTACTGGTCAATGCTCCCTCTCGGCTGTTGCTGCGATTTGCTCGATTGTGTTGTCAGGCAAGTGTGAAACTGCACAGTAACACCCTCAGCAAGTGTGAGATCTCTGACACATGAGGTGGAGACTGATTTTGTTGTGAAAATAGGACTGGGGACAGCTGCAACATGGCCTGAGTCGGCCTTCACTGCCCTTAGAACTCCCACACGACTAAAATGGAAGAATGTAATGCAAATATGTTAGCAACACAGGCATCAAGTTCTCATTGCAGTGCTACGTTTAGACAGGTTTTTCTTTTAAAATAATTATTGTTGGCACTGAACCAGAATTACCTTAAACCTGAACAAAAAAAATGAAAGATCCCATCTTGTGCCAAATGACTTCCTTCTCATTGTACTTCTATACATAACCACCATTTGGGTTTTATAACGTCCAATACACAACAGTTATGATCTTACTGATTCATAAAGATTTATCACAAAACAGGAAGAGTAAAAGCCTGAATGTTGCCTTTTCCTTTTTCTGAAACGGCACCGAGTGCACCATCAAAATTTGACATCTCCAGCCACTTAGCTCGTCTTGCTTCTTTTGTCAACATGCTAAATCGTTTTGATTTGCACGTACTTTCTTCATGAAGACATAGCATAAGAAAGCTTTCAAAAACTTGGAGGTTACAGACGTGGGACATGTGACTGAGTGGAAGCGGTGAAGCAGGGAGACGAGTGGAGGGCCACAGAAGAAGGGGATGTGTGTGAATGACTCTTCATCGCTGTAGCTACATGCAACACCGTCCACTTGCCTACAAGGGGTTGAAATACTAATAAAATTTGTTCAAATAAAGTTGAATCATTCTAAAAACCACAAATACAAGGTCGTAAGCTCTGAAAATGATTTTGCATGAGATGGGACCTTTAATGTTCAAGCTTTGGGCAATCCGAGTGGAAGAAAGGGATCAAGTGGGCCAATTCTTTTGCGTTTTGAAGTTGTGCAACTATATTTTCCCTTATAAAAGTAATTATTTTATTGCATGGTGATTGACCATTTAAATTTGATACATTTATAAAGCATAGAAACAATAATTTAATGGATTACTGTTGAAACTGACGAGACGATGAAGCAACACAAATGGCAGAATCCTGAATCCTAAATATAGCACCAGTTAGTATTGTGTGCAGACCAAAGGGTAACAAGTCGACTTGAACTGTAATGAAAAGTAACAAGTGCATGATCCAACCTTAAAGAGGTATAACAGAAACTTGAGAAGACTTTAAGAACAAAAATGTAGAACTGTCTTTAAAGATGAAGCAAAGTCTAGTGGCAAACACACTGGAAAGGGTCAAGACAGACCCTGGGAGACAAATGACTCACATTCTCTCACCCATTAGTGACCCAGTGCAGTTAAACATTTACAGGCAACGCACTAGAGGATATATTCATTTCTATAGAATTATTTTAGACTATTTACAGAAGAAAGGCAGCCCTTTTTGAGAAAAATAGAAAAGATTCCAAATTATCTTTTTTTGTGAAGCACTGATTTTTGATCACTGAGCAAGAACATCGATTCCGCACGTGGACAAAAACAGACAGTTCTATCTGACATGCACGTAAGCTCTCAAGCACACACGCTACACAGCCAACAAACACATTTCGTACAAATACACAAGCAAACTGCAATGGTCTACAAAATTCTGATTGCAGCAGGAAAATTAAATTAAAGTGTATTTAAACTAAACACAAAGAACAAATTTTCTGCTGATGTAGAACTTCACAATCTTTTGGGACAAGGATCAAAATCCTTATTGGGTCCCAGCCTTCAAAGAGCAGTTATCTCTGTGCCAAAGATCTGCATTCCTTTGTACAGAAGAGATAAATGCTCATGTGCATCTCTTCTGCAATTACCGTGTTACTTCATCTAGTCAATCAACGGCCCCACACGTCCATCCAACAAGCTGTTTGATGTTCTTATAGGTGTGCAGCAAAGCTTGCCAACTCCTGGAGGATGAAGCGGAGAAGACAAAAAAAAAAGAAAGGAAGAAAATTCTTTGTGTCTAAGCAATTTGGGTCCTAGCTGGGTGAGCCGTGGGTCAAAGGGCAGTCAAGCCAAAGTTACAGCGACAGTACATCATTCCACTTGAGTCCAACCAGCTGTCTGAAATGGGGTCGTAGCGTTGGACAGTGTTAAGGTATGACGACCCAGAGTGGCCTCCGACCACGTAGAGGTAGTTGTCCACAATAGCAGAGCCCACACCTACAAAAAAAGAAAACAAAAACCAATGCTGCGGTCATAAATGGCCACCCTAGTGTCATCATCTCAACATTTTCTGAATGTCTGAATGTTTCTGAACAATAAATAAATTAATGGACACTTGAGCTGCACAATTGGTCAATATTTTAATCACGGTATGAACACCTGGGATTTACTAATTGCAAAGACACCAGATTTTTTTTTGCTCCATCTTTACCAGCTTACAATTTCTTTTCTTATGTTTCTGTATTAACATAGAGCAGCCAACTGATTTGTCAGGCTATTCGCAGCTGGCCAGTAGCAGAGCCAAGCGGCAGAATCAGTAGATCACTAGTAGGTGCTGGTTAACATTGCAATGTACTTTTTGAGAATAAAAAGCTAGAAAAAGAGCAGAAGATCAATACCGCATCATGAAGGGAAGGTTTTGAAGTTTCATATCGTCACGTCAATTTGGAATTAAAAAAAAATACAATGTTAACGTTTCATAGCATTTTGTCAGCGTGACGGCTTGCTTTTATTGCTTCTTTAAAAAAAAAAAAACTAATTTTCAATAATAACGGAAAAATTTAAGATAATTTATAAGCCTAAAATGCTAAACTGGGGCATTAATTAATCCCTAAATTAAAAATATTTCAAATGTCAAGATAATCACCTTCATTTGTGACGAGGTATAAATTTCTGTTCATGGCTTCACAGTGTGACAGTTTAAACTTCCAGTGGAGATTATTGTTAATCATTTCCCACAAGTAATATTCAACTATTACTTATAAACACCTTTTTTTTTTTAATTAATAATACTTTTACGCATTAATTATTAATGTTGTCATATCAGACAGAAAAATTGCAATAAAATATTTAGTGAATATTGTGCAGCCCTTCAGGAAATCTTAGAATTCTCACCAGTTCGTGGTTCGTTCATTGGCCTGCAGGCTGTCCACTGGTTCTGATGCGGATCATACCTCTCAATGCTGGATAAGTGGGACACTCCGTTGTGTCCACCTACCACAAATATAAAGCCAAGCATGACGCCAACTCCAAAGTTGATCCTTTTGTCTGCCATTGGAGCTACCATTTCCCAAGCGTCTTTACTAGGGTCATATCTTTCCACGCTGGAAATTAAACAAAGTTTAGTCAGCAAATAAAAAGCTTTACGATGCAGAAAACAATTGATATTTTAAAAATTCAACTGGACAAACTTCTGAGGACAGAATTTTTAGAAACAGCAAAGAAGTCTCAGTGTTTTTTCATTATTGTTTCAAGTGAAAGTACTTTCATTAAACTATGATCTTTATGAACTATGATCACACATCAATAGATAAAGTAAAATGGTGAAAAGTTTGCTGTGAAAGGAAGGCTAGAAAACTAAGACTGTTATGCCGAACGTGCTAGGACATACAAGCCAAGGGAATAAAATAAAGTCCCTGAAGAATTTCGGTCCAAACACATTCTCCTGACGGGATTTCAATGTCAAGGCAACAATAAACTGGGGTGCAACTCTCCTGCAATTCTCAACAACAAGTCAAAGGCAGGCCTTCTTTCAATAAAGAAACCACTTCTGTTACAAATCCTCTTCACATATTAGTCCTGGAACAATATCTTGTCACAGATTTGACTTGATTGCTGCTCTTATAAATTTCTATTACTATGAAAAAAATTGCTAGTGAAGTACATGCTGGGAAACAAATGTCCACACTAGACAACTTCCTCTGGTGTTTTTGTTCTCATTTAAATTTTAAAATGATAGATGTGAACAGATGAAGGATAATCAGTCAAAAACACTGGACGTAAAATAATTGCAGGACCATAACGCACACTAAAAAAAAAAAAAAAAAAAAAAAAAAAAAATCACTTTAAAATTATATTAGGCATAAAAAAAATTCCATCCAAACCAAATTATGCATGCAGGAAAACAATGAGAGGCGTGTTCATGTAACATGATCGGAGTGTTAAATTTGCCTGTTATTCAAATGGATGACTACACATTAAAACATACACAGATGCCAAAAAGAAAATAACGGTGGTTTAAAAATTATAAGTAGCATTACCTGTTCATGTGTGCAGGGCCGTAACCTCCAATGGCATAGATCATACCATCCAACACGGCAGTTGCAAAGCAACTCCGGGACTTTGTCATGGGTGCCACAGGTTGCCATTCCTTAAGCTTGGGCACATATTTCTCAACAGACTGCAGGTAATACTGGCCGTCGTATCCTCCCAGGGCGTAAAGTTCTCCCGTCAGGACAACCACCCCGAGTGTGCTACGACACTCAGCCATTCGTTCCACTGAGGACCACGTGTTGCTTTCTGGATCCCAGCTTTCCACTGTGCTCTCATGTCTTCGATAGCTGATGCCTTGTCTCATGTGTGTAGCGATGCCTCCTACAACGTACACCTTATGATCCAGCACTGCCACACCAAACTCATATCGGGGGACACTAAGAGGAGCCAATCCTATCCACGAGTCTGTCTGAGGGAAATACATTTCCATGCTGAAAGAAGAAGATGGAAGTTAGACTTTAAATAACATTAAAGGAAAGAAACAGATTTTAACACATCGACATATTCAGCGTTACCTTTCTAATGTGGCAAAAAGGCCAGCTTTGCCTCCAACAGCGAGCAACACCTTTGGAGCACATCTGGGTCGTGCCGACAACACAGTCTGATAAGACAACCGGTGTTCAGGCATAAAATGATATTTGAGGGCCTCATTGAGCAGGTGCTTGCACGCATGGTCATCTCGAATAAGGTGGTTGGCTTCATATAGGCGAGTGAGGAATTTGACGCTAAGAAGTGGAAGGCGAACACAGTGCAGCAACTGAGCCAAATGCTGCTGGCGCTCAGTAACATCATATTTAATCCAAGACTCCAGGGCGTAAAATACAGTCTCTTCTGTGACCACCTTAAGACAGTCATTGGACACAATTTCATCCAACTCAGCTCTTGTCAGTTCAAAGAACTCTTCTGTTTGACAAACCTCCTCAAAGTTCTCACAGATAAACTTTGTTGCAGCCAGGCACAGGTCATGGCAGCCATATGTCTCTGCAAAGCGAGAAATGCCTATACAGTTCCCAGCATCAAGCTGGCTTTCTAAGAAGCTGCAGCACTCTTTAAGTACGAGCTTAACCTGGAGTAAGTTGGCAGCCGGTAGTAAGGATTCCACCGTTTCCTGGGAGATAAATACCGTGCCAGTGTAAGCATATTCCACAATAGCCTGAAAGACAGAGTCAAGGGTCAGAAGACAACTAAGTGTCAGCACAGATTGTGCCTTCTGTTCGTGAACATACCTGCAAGGCGGTTTCATCAATGCACTGAAATTCCACCTCAGATGTCTCCTTCTCTGAAAGGTTACCTGTAAACATGGCCTTGAAATAGGGACTTATACTGGCCAACACTACTTTATGAGCATGGATCTTGACATCTCCTACTCTGAGGACAATGTCACATAGTTCATGATCCTGCCGCAAGAGCTGAAGGCCTTGCAGCAGCTGCTCTGAGTGAGGTCGTGTTAGACTTGCAAACATATAGGACTGGTTTTGCTGGTCCATCTGGGAAGAGGAAAAAACACAACAGTTACAGTGTGTACAGTTTTTAAACTGTCAGGAGAGTTGAAGGAAATTTTCCTAAATATTTGAATAAGATTAAATTACAGGAAAGACCTGGTAAAGCACAGTATGAAGAGAAGACAAGATTGCATGAAGCACTGAGAGGTGTTTTAATAAAAACTAGTCCCATTCAGTGCAAAATAAACACATTAGCCTTTAAATACCATGCTAATCTTTAAAATCAAGGTATTTGTAAGAAAAGTAAGCAAATCAGGAGAAACTATTTTAATGCATTTTAGATTTAAATCAGCTTGGGGATTAAATGATTTGCGATCTCTGACTTGATTTGATTTTTAATGGGATTGGATCACATCTCGTTAGCAACCGCTTAGCTAGCACGCTAAGCTAACAACACAGTGCAGACCATCCTGTCCCTCCCTGGATTTATTTCATTTACACCGATTGAACCAACACAAAAATCACACCTGCACTCTTCAAATATTTTCAACAAAAAGGTAAAAAGATTTTTTATTATTATAATTATTGTTTCATTGCACAACAAGTTGGTTGCTATAAATAAACAGGCTTCCTGTACTAGCTGCATCATTGATTGATATACAGTAACATGGCTGACAGATAACAAAACGTCACGTTACGATGGCTAGCTTTCAGATTGTAAAAAAGAGAAGACAAAAAGCAAACCTGTAATTTATGGTCCTAGTTGGTGAACCACTGTTTTGTCCGATTGTGCGGTGACGGAGTTCAGTGGAGACAAATGTGTACTGTAAGCAGGTAGGACGAAAACAACTGACAGCCAACCTACCAACCAAGCTAGCCATAAAGCTAGAGAACAGCTCTTATCAGAAAGATGGAACAGTCACTTCCTGTACTTTCACAATAAAACATTCATTCTCTTTGTAGAAAATATAATCATATTATAACAGGTGATGTTATAACAGATTCTGTTATAACAGGTGCTGTTCAGTTAAATCAGAATCAGAATGCTTTTATTGCCATGTCAATGAGAATATCAGAGACTAGGAACTTGCTTTGATACAGGTGTGCAATAATATAAGATAAAAATAATAAAAAATAAAATAAATACAAATAATTTTAACAAAACAGAGTGCTCAGAAAAAAAAAGAAAAGTAGTGCAATGTCATAGAAAATAATAAAAAATAATAAAGATAGTAAAGTGACAAGAGGGAGGTGACTAAGAGATGTGGGGTTCAGGTTATAAAGTATTAATTAGACTAACGGCAGAAAGGAAGAAGCTGTTTTTGTGGCGGGACGTTCTGGTCCGAATGGACCGGAGCCTCCTGCCCGAGGGGAGTCGCTCAAAAAGTCCATGTCCAGGGTGGGAAGGGTCAGCAGCTATCCGACCTGCACGCCCCCGAGTCCTGGAGACGTACAGGTCTTCGAGAGATGGAAGGCTGCAGCCGATCACCTTCTCTGCAGAGCGCACAATGCGCTGCAGTCTGTGTTTGTCCCTGGCTGTGGCTCCAGCGTACCACACGGTGATGGAGGAGGAAATGTATACAGATGTATAGGGATAGGCACATATACAGGCATGTGAAAAAATTAGGACACCTTATGAAATCCTGTGTATTTTAAAGTATATTTGGACATATGGGTAGTTAATGTCAATTTTAATTAAACTCAGGGATCCAAGTAATATAACTAAACAATAAAAAATTAAGAAAAGCCTTTTTAAAACTTTCTGTAAAATCTAATTAAAAAATAATGCAATTTCTGGTGAGGAATAAATTAGGACACCCCCTATATTATCCCTCTTAAAATGTTGAAAATCCCAAACAGGTGCATCACGTCCGGTGCACATGATTAGTACATCGTTACCCAGCATTTGAATGGAGCCTTGCCCTATTTAAACCTCAGATTTAGTTTGGTGTGGCCCTGACAGTTGAGATGTTGAGGTGAGCGCCATGGTGAGGTCTAAAGAGCTTCCTGATGCCCTCAGAAAGAAGATTGTGGCCGCTTACGAGTCTGGTAAAGGATTTAAAAAGATTTCAAAAGAATTTAACATCAGCCATTCCACCATTCACAAAATTATTTACAAGTGGAGGACATTTAAAACAACTGCCACCATGCCAAGATCTGGCCGTCCGGGCAAGTTTACCCCAGAGCAGAACGCAAGATGCTCAAAGAGGTCCTGAAAAATCCTAAAGTGTCATCAAGGGAATTACAGCAGGTTCTGGCAACTGTCGATGTGAAAGTGCATGACTCTATGATCAGAAAGAGACTGCACAAGTGTGACTTGCATGGGAGGTGTGCAAGGAAGAAACCTTTGCTCTCTAAAAAAACATCAAGGCCAGACTGAAGTTTGCCAGAGAGAACATAGACAATGACCACGACTTCTGGAATAAGGTTCTTTGGACAGATGAGTCTAAAATTGAATTATTTGGACACCAGAACAGAAGACATGTTTGGTGTAAACCAAATACAGCCTTCTAAGAAAAGAACCTCATACCAACTGTAAAGCATGGAGGGGGCAGTGTCATGGTTTGGAGTTGCTTTGCTGCAGCAGGACCTGGCCAGCTCACCACCATAGAATCTACCATGAATTCTACTGTGTATCAGAGGGTGCTTGAAGAAAATGTGAAACCATCTGTCAAAAAATTAAAGCTGAAGCGTAACTGGATACTGCAACAAGACAATGACCCAAAGCATACCAGCAAATCCACCAAGGACTGGCTAAAAAAGAAGTGGAGAGTCCTGGAATGGCCAAATCAGAGCCCTGGTCTTAATCCCATCGAAATGCTGTGGGGTGACTTGAAACGGGCTGAACATGCAAGACACCCCTCAAACATCTCACAGCTAAAAGAATTCTGCATTGAGGAGTGGGCCAAACTTTCTCCTGATCGATGTCAGAGACTGGTAAAAGGCTACAAAAAGCGTCTCGTTGAAATTATATCAGCCAAAAGGGGGCAACACTAGCTATTAGGGGGTAGGGTGTCCTAACTTTTTCCTCCATTAAAATACATACTTTATTTTTTTCTTTTTTTGGATTTGTCAAACAATGTTCATTTTTGTTGTTAAATTGCAATCAAATCACTTTCTTTTTGAAAAATTTATTTAAACATGGCTGGATATTGGTATGTGAACCATTTCTAAATAAAGAGCTGATTATTTAATGGGGTGTCCTAATTTTCTCACATGCCTGTAAGCCGGTTCTAGGACATCTCAGTCACGGATATTTCAGCCACGGACATTTGAGCCAAAAACTGCAACCTAGGATATTTGAGCCATGTGCGCCACCGAATTTAGGACATTTCAGCCACGGACATTTGGGCCAAAAACCTATTTTATGTAGAAAATTGTGATATTCTGATATTTTATGTAAAAATTTTATTGTAAATAAACAGTTGCACTACAGAAAAATTGCTTTTAGTCTTAAAAATTTTTATTGTGCAAAAATTTTTATCGTGCTTTTAGTCATTTAAATTTTTTTTATCGTAAATAAACAGTTGCGCCCAGGTTGCAGTTCTTCAAATATCCGTGGCTGAAATGTCCGTGATGTCCGTTCACCGCCATGCTTCAGACTATTCCTTTTCTTTGGTCTGTTTGTTTCTTTGTTGCAATCTGTGTTATTGTTGTGATTTTATGTATGACCAAATGAATAAATCTGAACTGAACTGATATATTGACTCCTGAAGATATTTTCTGTTTCATTCACTCATGTTTGAGAAGTTTATAAGTCCAATATTTTGGGTACTATTAAAACGCCACGACTTTTGTTCTTTGTTTTCTCTCTTTCTAACACAGCAGAAAGTGTTTTGCAGCATGTAAGAGCTTTGCTCAGGCTGGGTCCCAATAGGAAGGAATATTTTGATGCAAACCAAAATAAGAGTATTAAAGATTACACTAAGATAGACAGGTGGATCGGTGCGGCGTCAGCAATAACTAGGACGCTGCATCGGTCCGTTGTGGTAAAGAGAGAGCTGAGCCAAAAAGCAAAGCTCTCGATTTACAAGTCGATCTACGTTCCCACCCTAACCTATGGTCACCAGCTGTGGGTGGTGACCGAAAGAATGAGATTACGGATACAAGCGGCCGAAATGAGCTTCGTCCGCAGGGTGGCTGGGCTCTCATTCAGGAATCAGGTGAGGTGCTCTGCCATCCGGGAGGAGCTCAGTGTCGAGCCGCTCCTCCTCCAGGTCGAGAGGAGCCAGATGGGGTGGTTTGGGCATCTGGTCAGAATGCCCCCCCGAGTGCCTTGCGGGCGAGGTGTTTTGGGCACGTCCCACCGGGAGGAGACCAAGGGGCAGACCCCTGACCCGCTGGAGAGACTATGTCTCACAGCTAGTCGGGGAACGACTTGGGATCCTTCCGGGTGAGCTGGAGGATGCAGCCGGGGTGAGAGAAGCCTGGGCTTCCCGTTTGAGGCTGTTGCCCCCGCGACCCGTCCCCGGAACAAGCGGAAGATGACGGGACGGGACGTAACGGAAAGATTACACTTTATGTGGCCTCAAACGAGGTCTGTGTTCCAGGGTAGAGAGGAGATGATGGATGGATGGCTTGATGAGTAAGTGGATGGATGGATTGATGAGAGGTTGGATGGATTGATGAGTGGATGTGTGGATGAATGAGTGTATGGGTGTGTGAGTGGATAGATGAGTGTTAGATGAAAAAGTTATTCATCTTTATCCCAAAGCCAACCTGGCCAGAGAACAAACTACAGAACTCTCAGTTTTACTTGTTGACAAAGGTACCATTCTCTCCAAGCAGTATGGTCTACCAAGAAATGTGTCCCTGTCGGCTTTATTTACACAGAAATGAAAACCAAGAAGTGTATTCTTACAGAGTTGTGGGGAAAAGAAAGTTCCAGACCCCCACTTACCGATAAGTAGAAAGGTGGGGCATGCTCAGCAAACAGTATCAAACACATTCCTCAGTTAACAAAACACTTTGTCTTACAACAGCAGGTCACATTAACTACCAGGTTTATCAACACTAGTCACATTAACTAAAGACACTTTTGAATGCTAAAAAATAAAAGAAGTAACAAAAAAGTAATAACAAAAGATGTAGTAACAAAAGAATTAATTATATTTTCTACCTGAATATGGGTTGATGAATGGATAGATAGATAGATAGATGTAGGTAGGTTATTAATAGGTAGGCTGATAGGTAGGTAGGTTAATGGGTAGGTTGATGGGTAGTGGGAGATGGTGGCTCAGTGGTTAGACCATTTGACTGGAAGTTAACCGGAAATTCGCGGGTTCGCATCCGACTGAGTTCACGTCTAGGGTCCTTGGAAAAGACAGCTGATCCCCCGTTTCTCCCACTATTGGCGCCGTCATAGGTGGCAGTCTGCTGCAGTGTAGTGCAGCACACAAATTTCCTGGGCAGGGATTAATAAAGTATATTTAAAAAAAAATGGGTAGGTAGGTTGATAAATAGGTAGGTAGGTTGATTGGTAGGCAGGTTGATAGGTAGGTAGGTGGGTGGGTGGGTGGGTGAGTTGATTGGTAAATTAATTGGTAGGTGGGTAGGTTTATGGGTAGGTTGATAGATAGGTAGGTTTAGAGGTAAATTGATTTGCCAGGCAGGTAGGTTGATTGGTGGGCAGGTTGATAGGTAGGTAGCTGGGTAGGTAGGTTGATTGGTAAATTAATTGGTAGGTGGGTAGGTTTATGGGTAGGTTGATAGATAGGTAGGTTTAGAGGTAAGTTGATTTGCCAGGTAGGTATGTTGATTGGTAGGTTTATACTGTAGGTAAATTGATAGGTGGGTAGGGTGATTACAAAAGGAGAGGGCAGGGCATCAAAGAAGTTCAATAACTGACTTGATCTAGGATTAGTTATTTATCAGTAGGTCCAGTTTGCACAAGTCTTTTGAAAACTGGTTAAATTATATAAGACTAATTTTCTTTAGAAACACCATGGTTACCAAAGTGTTTATACATTTGCATAATTATCTTTTGTGTAATTATGGTGAATAAAATATGTTAGAGTTTAAATAAATGAGCCTCTTTATTAAAGTGTATGATTAGGATGATGTTTGAATTGAGGTTGTGTGTGTGAGGAAGATGAGAAGGAGGAGGTGGTGGAACCCGCGTCACCATGGAAGCACTCCGTTTGAGACATGGATTCGCCATTTTGCTGCCTCTGTGTGTGTATGTGTGTGTATGAGCTTCCTTCGAGGCGAATACCTCTATAGCTTCTAAACAGTGAACATTTCAGAAGCAGCTAACAGATGAAACTTGTAGACTAGTGGCTTCCACAGCATGACATGGACATTTGGACGATAAAACAGAAGATAGTTTCAACCAGGGACGTCGAAGAGGATTCAGGGAACATGGAAGGTCTGTGTGTTTTATAACTTTGTTACAGCTCCAAACATGGATCATTTCTGTCAAGGAGCGGGTTAGCTTAGCTGCGTTTTAGCTGTGTTGCTATGGCAATGTATCTATGGTATAATAATACTTAACGGTGGCGTAAAGCCAAAGAGGGAATGGAGATCTTATTGGTTTAATCACTTAAATTTATCATTAAAAGTCTGGGGTTTTTTACATGACAGTCTTTTTTGTTAAATAACATTGTAATGAACACCATTAGAGGTTGTTCCAAACACTACTTGTTACCATTGTACCACAGCCACAAGTGGTTGTGCTTTTAAAGCCTATCCTCACAATCTCACAATAATCTAACAGTGGAGTCTAGAAATATCTAATAACGTTATACATTACTAATACTTGAAGAAAAGAAAAATATTTTGATCTATAAATCTCATGCAAAGAAGACAAAACAAAACGCTTGTACTTGAAAATAGTTATTTTAATATTCTTAAGAAGGAAAATTATTCTTAATAAAATACAAAAGATATTTATGTGTTGAAAACTTTCCTTCTCGTTAATAGTCTTTAAAATGAATGTTTTTAATTCCATTCATCTTTATGGCCTTTTTACATACCGTGCAAAAAGTATGGCAAATAGCTGCACAGTGGGGTAGTGGTTAGAACTCTGGCCTCACAGCAAAAAGGTCAGGGGTTCGAGTCCTGGAGTAGGGGTGAGGCTTGAATCACTGGATATCTGTGTGAAGTTTGCATGTTCCACTCTTCGATATCCTCCTACTCCTCTAAAAACCTGCATGTTAGGCAGGGTAATTGTCCCTAGGAATGAGTGGGTGTAATTGTGGATGGATGGATGTGGATGATGACCTGTTTAAGGTGTATCCTGCCTCTTGCCTGTAATCACCTAAGATAGGCTCCAGCACCCTGTTACCTTGTCAAGAATAAGTGTTTCAGAACATGAATATATGTCCTTTTTTTTTTTTTTTTTGTTGAACTAATAGTCACTAGTTTGTCTTCTCTCTTACAGCTTGACGTTCACGACTACATTTGTTCCTCCTCTATTATTCAGGATGAAAGCTCAGAGTAAACTTAAGGAATATTATCGTCCTCACAGGATAATGAGGTCACCTTTAAATTTGTGAATCTGACCACATCAATTACACCACCCATAATGATTCCTGGTTTGATCAGCCAGGAGTTACTCGAGCAACTTCTTGACTTGAGGAATTACCAGAATCGGACAAATGGAGTTGAAGAGCTCAAAAAAATCCTTTCAGATGTTGAAATCAAATCAATTCCTTCTAGAAGCATTGAGGAGTTTATCAGTTTTCTACCTCGACTTCTAGGTGATAGTAACTTCAAGGTGTTGTACGGCACCTTACAAGTTTTAAACTTATTGATTCAAAAACTGGAAAAAGATGTTGAAATTTATTACAAACACATAGTTTTTGTGGCTCTAAAAGCCCTGGGAGACACTCGGACTGTCACCAGAAATGAATATCTTAATGTGTTTCAGCAGCTGATGAAAACTGTTGTACCACAGCAAGTATTAGATCTCGTAATCGGCAATTTAAAACACAAGAATTCCAGAGTTCGTGAAGACGTCCTGAACATCATCATGGCAGCTATGCTCTCTCATCCTAGGAAATGTTTCAACATCCCTAAGCTTTGTTTTGAAGTTGCACCATACTTGGCAGACAGCAAACGTAGGATTCGACACGCTGCTCTAGAGTTGTTTGTTGTTTTTGACTCCTGCCTTGAAACGGGGGAAAAGCAGCCCCTCATGAAAGCTGTTGACA
Organism: Neostethus bicornis; assembly: GCA_902685375.1. NCBI lineage: Eukaryota > Metazoa > Chordata > Actinopteri > Atheriniformes > Phallostethidae > Neostethus > Neostethus bicornis. The sequence continues at coordinate 6,060,466 of LR738552.1, forward strand.
TGGTTGAGTTGAATGATGATGCAGAGGGTCTAATGGCAGCTCTACAAGCAAGGCGAGCCCGACACATTCTTCCAAAAGTGACCTCAGAGGGGGTGATTGAGTATGGTTTAGTGGTGCCGAAACCTGGACAGTGGTGCGTAGGGCAAAATAGTTCAGGGGCTGATTTAGACTGGGTTATGAATGGAGGTCGGATTAGCAGTGCCAGGAGCTGCAGAACTGAGCCCGACTTTGACAAGTTACACGGCTACGGCAGCTTGGGATCCCTCACAGAAGACCTTCCACTTCAAAGGAGGATTGTTAGCGCAGGCAAAGGGAAAAACAAACTTCCCTGGGAGGTGTCATGCTTCTCATCCACTGAGAATGAATCCCTTCAGTACAGTACACCAAATGGAAAATGTTCTGAACAGGTGAGACTTCAACTTCCTGTACTAACTGGTAATGACACACATGCAGCGCATCTAAATAATATTTCATTTTGGTTTTTTAGTTTTTGATGATTTATAAGATGTTTACAAGATTTAAATGATTTAATAAGTTACTCGCTGGTTGCTTGTAGAAAGATTTTAAGCAGATATACTACGTATCTCACGGGGTAAAGCACATACTAGCGCTGTGCAATATGTTAATATCTAACCGATGTGAATAGGTGATTGCAAAAATCTGTCATTTTTCTTTCAATTTTTATACCGTTTTTACTAAACCACACCGTCATCTGTGGGTTATCTGAGCAGCTAACGGATTTGTCAAGATATTTGCAGCTAGCCAATCAGCATGATTGTACCCAGGGGAGCGGGTTGGGCTTGGCAACTAAAAAAAAAAGAAGACGTGTCAAATATTGAATCTGTATCGGAAGATATCGTCATTAGATTTTTGTCTGTATTGTGCAGCTGTAGTGACACTTATTTGTTTTTTTTTTGTCTAATTTCAGTATTTTTATGTCACATAAATTGGAATTTTTATCAAGATCAAAATGATGCATTTTTTGCATTTGATCAGGGGGTTTACACCCAAAACAAGATGAGTTCTACTTTCTGGAAGGCGTTTGAGGAGAAAATCCCTAAATATAGCATAGCTGTCGTGGTGCAGTATGAATAGGGAGCAGCAGAGAGGGAGTATTCTGGCTCTTTTCTCATCTTCTTTCTGTGGGGATGAGTCACAGAAATGTATGTTAACAATTATGTTTTTGGATGATATTTAAAAAATGTTTCTCCTTTATCTTTTGCTCCTGAAATAGATGAATAATAACAATACAAAACAATGCAAAAATGTTCTTAAAACAGTAGAAACACCTTGAGAAAATATGCTGATTAGTTAAAAACAAATCAAACTGCAGTAATCAGATTATTCATTTAATGTCTAAATTGATGTTTGTTTTTTATTGTCTAGTCATTATCATAGATTGTTTGCGGATCAGTTTCAGTTCGGAGATCCTCTGTTGACAGCAGTTTCCCGGCAACCCCATTAGGACACAGCGGGTTCATTAAAGGGGACGTGAGACATGATTGGTAGTTTCACGGGGTCATGTTTGCAAAACGCACCTCGTTGAGTGCTCTGGTGTTGATTGCAATCACACCACACTGAGTGCTGATCAGATCACACAAACCCCAGCCTCACAGCCTCGCTGTCATTTTATAAGCACTTATGTCCAAATATCTAATTGCCGTGTTTTTTTTCTCCATTTTTTTTCTTCTATAAATGCTCTGCCTTGATAACATGACATTTAAAGAGAAAATGACACAAGTGTTCAGAGAGATATCCACAGATAGCTGAGTCTCGTGTCTGAGCTACATATCAGTTAGAATCCTTTGTCCAGGCTCATGGATGGAATTACATCTAGGTCTTGTTTTGTTTAAGGATTGTTTCAGACGAGATATACAAAGTGTACTTGTCATTGTAGTTATAATAAAAAAAATAAATATCTATTTTTTTATTTCTAGGGAACCTGTGAGGATCTCGTGACTCTTTTCAGAAAGTCAGATGCCTACATACCCAGTTTCAGTAAGTATTCAGACTCCGTACACCGATGTACAGTAATGAGTTGATTGGTTGTCATGTTCAACTTCAGACCAATTTGAGAGCAGCTTCCAGTAGAATTATGTTGCAGAAGTTTTTAAACAAGGAGAGTATAGAGATGTAAAAATACTGCAGTATTTGAAGTTGTTACGTCCCTGCGAGAAAGCAAAAGTTCAGTTCCCAGCTAAAGATATGACGGGTCCCATTTAATAAGAATTGCATAGATTTTGGCGGAGCAAACTTTTTTGCTCAGTGCTACAGCTTTGCATTTGCCACGCAAACTTAAAATGTACAAAAACCCCAGTATATCTTGTGTAAATTAAGCTTAATAAATCACACCTCAGACAAATCTCTTCAAATCCATCCCACGCCAAACACTTTTCTAGAACTCCATGCATCATGCAAATTACGTTATGTGTATGCAATGGTCTTCAAATAAGCCGGTGGCACCTGAAATTACTCCTGACGCCGCTGAGGTGACATCGCTTATAGGCGAAAAAGATGGAGAAGGCGGCTAGAGTGTCAGCCACTGTAGGCATTCCAAAAAAAAATCCAAAATTTAAAAAGCCTCATTTTACTGTAGATAGACAGTGTTTTGGCTTGTTTTACTTTTTTTTAGGGCCAATAATCATTTGATCATTCCGTCATTGATACACTCCTGATATACACACTTTTTTATGTGCATGAGGAAGGCATTGCAATCTAACAGAATTTTAAAAACCTCCTGAAACATATTTCAATCACATATTGTTGAGCATGTTATGACAATGTGCAACAACACAAAGTTTGCAAAGCATCATAGAATAGGTAGAATAACACAGTTAAACAATGTCAAATATCAAGAAAAAAAAGTTGCATCCTATGCTGTGCTGCAGAGACATTTGAAAGCCGGCTTATAATAAAATCTGACTCCTTGTACACAAAGGCATTCCTCTGTCTGAGAAAAATCTCAATTCTATTACTATTGGGTGAATGAGTTTAGTGAGTCATCTTTGCAGTCCTGTCTGGTTTTTCACTGTGAATACGATGAATGTGTTTTTATTTAGGTTCTGCAGAGCCAAAAAAGCCTCAAAACTCCAGAAGACGAGATTCTTCCACTCATCTCAGGAGAAGTGGAAGCCTCAACTTAGACATAGACATCTTTAAAAGCGCTAATCTTTCTGACACCGAACCTGGTAAGGAGCCAGATTTACTCGAGTTTCATGTTCTTTAGTTTCAATGAAAGAGAACATTTAATATTTATATTTTTTTGGAGGTCTTTTTGAGTTTAATGGACTTTGGTAACATTTTACAGCAACACCCAAAGGGCGCATGCTCTCTAGGAACTCCAGCGTAGAACGAACATTTTCCCTCCCCTCGAACCCCGCCACACCTGGTTCCTTCCTTCTACCCTCCTACCCACTATCCATCCAATCAGTGGGCGTGTTCACTCCGACAATTTCCCGCCGTCAAATGGACTCTCCACTCTCTATGTCCAACACCTGGCCCAACAAGAAAGAGAACCCCCATCAGCGGGAATCCAGCCCTTGGAAAGAAACATCAAAAAGTAACACAGCATAAAAAAGTCTGCTTTAGGAAGGAACTGTAATCTAAATTTGTTGCTTCCCTCCCCCTTTCTTTTTCTCCCTCACACAGAAGAAGTTTCAATCAGGCGTTCTCCCAGACCTCTTCGTGCCTCTTTTGTTAACTCCTCTTCCACCTCATCGTTCCGTCGGGCTCTGAGCAACACCAGAGCAACATTCTCCATTTCACTAGAAGTCCCTCCTGGAGAACAGGTCCATTCATGGGACGCCTCAGACACTCTCCAGAGCCAAGATCTAGAAAACAAACCTCATCTGGACTCAGGAAAAATCAGTGCCTGGCATGATCTTCAAGAGGATGACCCACTGGACATGGAGGAGGTTAGAAAATGTTCACTTTACAGAAAATTTTGTGCAAAATCAACTTTTTGAAGATACCTATTGGACAACAGTGTTTTTGTCTACATCACAGAGTGTAGCTCACAAACACACATCCACTGGAAGCAGAAGTTTGAACTGCAGGCATTGAATGCATTTCTAGGTTTATCAATAGTTTATCAATTGTTTTAACAGCTGTTTAAAGTAAGTTCTAAAAGATTTTTAGAGGTTTTATGTTTTAACATTTTTCTGAATTCCAAAAAAGACCTGATGTGGTTTTCTATTTCGGTTCAGAAATTTGCGCGTTCTCCTGTTCTGGATTCGGATACTATTTGAACACGAGGTTGCTCTTGACCACGCCTTTTGTTCTCTGCCATGCCCTCATTCAAACATGCAGGAAATCTTTTAGCGCACAAGCTTTGCTCACGCTCAGTCACTTTCCTCAACGGAGAGCAAATATTTTTTTTTTTATAAATGCACTAAAATAAGATGTGTTAACGTTTAATGCATTTTACATCGTATTTGCAGCTTAAATAAGAGTTGTGTACATGATTTGTGCTATGTTGTGTCTACGTCCAGAGGGATTGTGAAATAGACCCTCTTAAGTCCAGGTTTTTAAGTGAATCAGTGTCTTTTTTACTAATAGTTTTTGCGTCCAACAGATGCTGAGTTCCCTTCGCTCCTTGCGTAACAGCGCTGCCAAGAAAAGGGCCAAAGTGAACCTCAGCAGTCCAGATCTCGACAGCCCAGATTCAGCTATGAGGGTAGAATTGTGTCTGGACTCACCGTCACAAACTTCGCCAGTTCTCACCAGCTCAACCAGCGAGAGTGGGCTCTCCAGTCTGAGCTCAGTCGCCAACATCAGCTTCAATGGCATCAAAACCAGGTAGGAAAACACTTTTTCTCTTTTGATGTTTTACTCTTTTATGATTTCTAAGTTGCCCACTGAATGTTGTGAGATGTGAAAACTTTAATGTTTGATATTTCTCAGTCCCAGAAATTCTCCTTCTTCTGTGATGAAACCGCTCATCGCAAGAACCCCCACATCAAATCTGAGAACCTCCATGTCTATGGACTTCATCAGTCTTCAAGGTAAAAAAGGAACCTAAGGGTTTTATTTCATTTCCAACTAAAATATCATTTGGTTGATGATGTTTTTTTGTGCGTTTTGTAGTACCATCTCAGAAAAATGATCTGTCATCTGAGGAGGGTATCATCGGTCAGAGAGTCTCTTATTCTAACGGAATGATCATAGCAAATGAAGACACAACCTGTCTATCTCCGGCTCTGATCAAACCTGCTTCACACGACTCTGTCAGAGCTTTGAAGTCTCCCAAAGGTCAGTGAGCAGTAACAGTAATATTACATCTACTGAAGAGTTATTCAGTGAGTCACTGTTTTGCTTTGTTTGTTTGTTCTCTTCAGAGTTCCAGAGACATGGCAGCAGTAGAAATTCTCCAGGCGCAGAACTGCATGAAGGAGTAATTGGAAGAGGTCTCTCCAGATTAATTATGCTCATTATTTTATTGTTTTCAGTGTTCAATTGCAAATAAACTGCTTCATAGTTCTCAATATAGTCAGTCAAATACACATTACCCGTTCAGATAACCCGTTTAATCCTCTTTATACAGGTTTTCTTTACAAGTTAACCAAAAACTGAAATTTATTCCTTCATTCAGGAAGTCATTCTCTTGATTTCTAGGTATGTTTGGCACCTTAACCCATTCCAGCCATCCAGGAGATGGTTTGTCACTTGAGCAGGGTGATTCTGCAGCCAAACCTCCGACTAATCCCCCTGCAAGCATCTACAGCAGTCACTTAGACAGCGATGACAGCCCACGTCCTGAAGAGGCTAAAGTTAGTCACGCTTTGTCCGCCGCTGACTCAAAGTACTTAACCGAAAGTTTCCAGTTTCCTAAAGCATCACCTGGTGTGTTCTCTCAGGAAAAGGTGAAGAACGGGAGGATTGGCCGCCATAAAATCCGAGTGCAGTATCCAGATCAGCAAGAGGATAGTTTGAGTCAAGAGCAAACTCGAGATAAAATCCGCTACCGTGTCAAACAGATGCTGTCTGATTCATCAGAAGAGAACAGAGAACTTATCTGCAAAGGCAAATAAATCTGAATATCTTTTACTCACTCAAACAGCTATCGTCCTGATTGCTGTGTGTAAATAATTTTTTTGTTTTAGATCTGCAGCTCAATGGTAGCACATTGACATCCACCAGAGCAGACCCTCTTTCTGATGAGGCCCTCAATAGTCCCAGCAGTCCCAACAAGAGTGTCAGTCCTCCTCACCATCCCAGCCCCCCTACCCTTCCTCCCAACCCAAAAAATGTGTCCCGTCTTCGTAGGGCTCCTAGTCTCAGCAGAACGCGACCCTCACCTTACAACAGCTCAGGTAAGTCACTTTACATATGTATAATTTTATAGTCATAGAGAGCTCACATCTGTCATAAAAAAGAGAAAATAGTCTCAATTATATTTATATCAAATCACTCCATTAATTTGAATTCACTCTGTACACGTTACTGTTTATTCATTCACTCTTGTTTCACTTCTTCTTTCGGCACAGCAAGTCAGTTTCTTCCATCTAACCCTATCTGCTGCATCCTCTTTGGTCACACCAACTATCTTCATGTCTTCCTTCACTGTATCCATGAACCTTCTCTTTGGTCTTCCTCTAGTCCTCTTTCTTGGTGGTTTCAAACCCAGCATCCTTCTTCCGATGTACTCTCTTCTCTCCTCTGGACATGTCCAAACCATCTCAGTCTGGCCATGTTAGAGGTTTTATCTCCAAAACCTCTAACATGTGTTGTTCCTCTGATTCTGTCCATCCTGGTCACTCCCAGAGAGGTCCTCAGCATCTTCATCTCTGCTACCTCCATCTCTGCTTCCTGTCTTTTCTTCAGGGCTACTGTTTCTAGACCAATCAGCATTGCCGGTCTCACCATGGTTTTGTACACATTCCCTTTCATTTTAGATGAAACTCTTCTATCACACATCACACTTGATACTTTTCTCCACCCATTTCAGCCTGCTTGCACACACTTCTTCACCTCTTTTCCACACTCTCCATTGGACTGTTGATCCTAAGTACTTAAAATCTTCCACCTTCTTTATCTCTTCTCCCTGTAACCTCACTTTTTCGTTTGGATCCCTCTCATTCACACACATGTACTCTGTCTTACTTTGATTAATCTTCATTCCTCTTCTTTCTCGTGCAAACCTCCACCTCTCCAGCTTTTCCTCCACCTCTTCCCTCCTCTCACTACAGATTACAATGTCATCTACAAACATCATTGTCCATGAAGTTTTCTGTCTAACCTCAATATTTCACTTATTTTTGTTGAAATACATGAAAGCAGATCATTGTGCAACCAATGCTTTTTTTGTTCATATTTTTTTCTCTATTCTGTCTGAAATAATATATTTCAAAATCCTGAAAGATATGAGACATTAATTCTGCTTTTCAAATCATTCAACCAATATTTACCAAATTACGTTTAAAAAATTTAAACTTACAGAATCAACATTTGGTTGATTTTTCACTTCAGCTGTTCAAACAATTTGCGAAAGGTTTTGTGTGGCCATACGTGTAGTAAAATTACACAATGTACTGGATTTTCATCCAAAAACATTTCCGTAACATTCATATATTTCAATTTAATCCAAAAAATTTTGATCAAATTATAGCGTAAGTTAGTAGGAATTCTTGTTATTGATAAGAGGAAGCCAAAAATTAAAATATGATTTATATAAACAAGGGATGGTATTTTAAAAGTTTACCCATTTTATTTTGCATCTTTTGTAAGTACTTTAATTATTGACTTAATTTACTTGAATTGAATAAAAAAAGGAATGACATGATGTTTTAGAAAATTTTAACATTAGTCATTTATTATGAAGTCAGAAAATCTCAGCAAGTCTCTATCATGTTGCACTTTTTTTTCTCACAAACAAGCAAACTCTCACTGCATTTTAAAGAGACTAAGCAACACTTTGAATGATGGGAGTTTTTTTTATAGAGAAATGATTGGAATGCTGTTTACTTTTACCGGTAATGTGCTCCACGGCTCTGCTTCGACATATTGTTGATGCCCCACCGCCCACTCTACTCAGATAGATGGAGATGTAACATGAATCTGTTCGCTGTGTGTTGTTTGATAGGTTGTTCAGATGAACTCTCCCATGGTACAGTGAGCCAAAAGAAAAATCTCTCCGAACCCCCGGAGCTGTGTCCCTTTTCAAAACCTGATCTGGCGCTGACGCAGAGTTTCAAACTGCTCAGCTCTGAAGACTGGTGAGTGCTACCAATTCTACTAATGATCACCATATCAGCTCTTTTTAAACTAGTTAACCCTCATCAGTATACGTGCCAAAACCTACTGATCTGTACACACAGACACTAACATCATTATACATTTCCTGTAAGTGTGCACGTAACAGTTGTCTTCAAATTTTGACAGGTGTGGTGGCCTCAGATACTATAAGTAAAGAAAACAACAATTGATTTGGTATAAGTTGCTAAGTAACTTTTTTTCACATTTAAGTCACTTTTGGTGCAAAATTATAAGTAAGCTGAGGTTTTTTATGATGCAAAGATTAAGTTACCCTTTTGGCTAAACTAGCTTCCTTAATGCTGGGTCCACACAGACCCCGTGATAAGAAAAAATATGTCTGAAGAAAATGTGGGTGTTTCATTAAAACTACAGGTGGGAGATCACAATTATGTGCCTATAGCCATTCATCACAATACATTCTAGCCCAGGCATGAGCAAACTACGGCCACACACGGCCCATTAAACTGTTTAATCTGGCCTGCCGAGCTTAAAAAAAAATTAAATAAATAAACCATTTTAGTGTTTTATTTTCTCTGCATTCTGGTGTTTCCACACTAGAAGGCGCACTCTAGATTTATTGGCTTTGTTAAGAAAACAACACTGCTCCCATTAAAATGTGTGTGTCTTCATGATGTGCACGCTGTCAAAACAAACAGTGTGCACAGATATGGAAAGCCATCGGGGCCAGTACACGCACATAAACAACCATTTTATTAAAACAAGCAAAATGTTACAACAAGATGTCAAACCTAGCGCAACTAAATATGTGTTTTTAAGCGCTATTGCACTAGATTTCAGACCTAGCGTGCTAGATTTTAAATTTAACGTGCTTGATGTAACATTTAGAGCGCCGTTCTATTGGTCTAATCTAGTGGTGGATGAAGTACTCACTTTTTGTACTTAAGTAAAAGTACAGATAATTAGGCAAAAAATTTACTTAAGTAAAAGTAAAAGTACCAATAAAAAAATCTACTCAAGTAAAAGTACAAAAGTAGTTGGTGTAAATTGTACTTTTTAAGTAAAAAGTAAAAGTATTCGATCACAATTCAAATGTTATTTGTTGTGCTATAGGGTGTCACCATGGTAACCAGGATAAATACTCTGCAGGGGTGTGACCCCCCTCTCCCGCTTCTTTTGGTCCACAAAAAAATAAATAAATAAAATAAAAGGAAAGGGGACAAGTCAAGCTATCCTCTAGAAGGGGCCGCCAAAATGGAGGAAAATGACACTTATTTTTTAAAATGTTTTTCTGGGGGGAGCCCCCCAGTCACCTTATATTGGCTTTGTCAAAGCCCCACCCCTCTTTGGAAAATTCTAGATCTGCCCCTGCTCTGTGTAATGATTGCTCAACTTTTTATTTAGAAGTAAACACAAAGAAAAACGATCTTCTGCCTTTTTTTAATTTGTACTATATTTGATGTTAGGTTTTTGGCGCTGAATGAATGCGGAAAATGTTTCTCGATTCATTACTTCTTCTCCAGATCAACTGCTTCTTTTGATTTTGGCGATACGGCTTCAAGATGCGCTAAAAAACCTGTGTATTTTTCAAATTCCTGAACAAAAATGTAACAAAAAATGTAAAACACACTTTTAAAAAGTAATGAAGTAAAAGTACAGATATTTGCTCTAAAAATGTAGTGAAGTAAAAGTAAAAGTACCGGTCTTAAATTTTACTTAAGTAAAGTACAGATACACAATTTTTTTACTTAAGTACAGTAACGAAGTACATTTACTTCGTTATGTTCCACCACTGGTCTAATCTAGCGGTTACCAAAGCATGCCATCCTCTCTGCTCCTGTGCCACCCTCTTTGTCAAATGTTAGAATTCAATGTGGCCCACAAACCAAAAAGTTTGCCCACCCTTGTCCTAGCTATATTGTCTCAATCACTGATGTGAATTTATTGTTAATGCAAGTTAAGTCTTTTTTATTTTTAACAAAACAAAATGACATGTGGGATTCACAAGTAATCAGAATTATTTTTTGCATACACACCATATAAATAATGGTAAAGAAATGAGCTTTAGGTGGTGTGATAGCATCAAGTTAGGTGAAAACTACCGAACTGGACAAAGAAAAGGACACAATGCAATCCGAAATATGGTGACGTTTATACCCCGTACACTGATTAGAGTTAAAAGTAGTGTCATCTATTTAGTGATATATTGGTTTGGTTTGTTTTCCAGGGAAAAGAAGATTGAGGGTCTAACCTTCCTGCGCTCCTTGGCCCACTATCACTCAGACACACTCCAAAGCAGACTTCATGATGTGTGTTTTTCTCTCATTCAGGAGGTAATGGGAAACTATGCAGATGTGCCCTAAATGTAACGTCTTGATCTCTTGAAAATAAGTTGTTTAAGAACTTTAACTTTTTTTTCTCTGTTTTGTGTGAGATTAGAAATACTCATAAAAATTTGAAGTAAACAATATGTCATTACTTTGTGCGTCAACTCAATTTAATTTTATTTAACACAGGATAAGTAAAAGAAAATATCCTAGCATTCAGGGTGTTTCTACTTTGCACTGTGACTTGCTTTTATTTTTATAACAGAGATGCCAAGTTTTTTGCTTCGCAAAGTGGGAGATTTTTTTTTTTTCTTGTTGGGGGGGAATTTGAGGAGGCGGGGGCAGGAGGAGGAGCTTGACGTCACATCCGCCAATGGACAACTCCTGCCATGACAGTTGGCGTAAAACAAACCGTTCAAAACATGAGAAAGCAGCTGGAAAATTGTGTGTCTTATGTGTGTTACAACCTAGTGTCATGTATCAGTACTAAGAGGAGTACACCCCTATACTGCTTGTTCCTGTTTTTTTTTTTTTTTTTTGCGGCTCACGCACATAAGCTGTCACATGACCAAAGAATCCCAGATATCCAACTTCTTCCATACGTTCAGCAAAAACAAATTGGCAATAGATCATGCAGATCGCTACCAGCGGCTTTCAGATATACAGCTGTAGCCGCAGGAGATGCCATGTGCTTAGCTTCATTATACCTAATCATGTTCTTGGAAGGCACGGAAGTTTTATCAGCCCTGGCGGGTGAGCGTGAGATATGTCCTAATTGTGGGTGTTGGCATGTCTGTTATAAGAAGTTTGTTTTTATACGGCAAATATTTTGCTTTGTGTCTAAATGAGTTTTTATAACCATAATTCAATAAATATGTTGTTTTTATTCAGGTGAAGAACCTGCGGTCTGGTGTGTCTCGAGTTGCCGTCTCTACAGTAGGTGACCTGTACACACACCTGCAGAGAGCAATGGACCAGGAGCTGGATGGAACAGTTAAAGCGTTGCTACAGAAGGCCGGGGAGAGTAATGCCTTCATTAGGCAGGATGTGGACGCAGCGTTGCAGTGCATGGTGCAGCACTGCACCCCAACACGCAGCATCTGTGCTTTACTATCTGGAGGACTCAGGTTAGACTACATTGTCCTCAACAACTTTCACTTTACACACCTTATGTTTCATTCCTGAATTTTTTTTTTTTTTGGTTTCCATCAGCCATCTCAACCCAGTGGTAAGGAAATGCACGGCTCAACATTTGGCTGACCTTGTGGATAAAGTTGGTGCGGCACGCCTCCTGTCTGGGGGCAAAGATCTCACTGAAAGAATTTTACCTGCAGTCACCAAATTATCTCAAGACTCTTCGCAGGAAGCCAGGTGTGGAAAAGAATTTAGGTTGTTTTGACAGTTAAAACTCTTTGAATAAATGTGGCATTTGTCTTTCTCATGCAAACCATTGATAATAAGTAGGAGTGCATGTAACAAGTGCAAATGCATTGTCAAAAACATGCTGCATCTCACATGTAACGCATTGCAGCGCTTTAGTGCACCAATAGTCCACAATGAAGGAGTCAAAAATCGAAGTTGAACTGGCACATGTCCAAACATTTAGAAGAGAATTTTGTAAAGATCAAATGAAATCTACACATTTAGTTACCATTCAACTAAAAATGTCTATTAATTAATCTTCACTAAGATCAAACTAAGACCATGTTCACATGTTGCCGGGTATTTTTGAAAACGTATATCCGCTGACCTCCGTTTTAGAAAAACCCTCACGTACACACATAACCGTTTTCAATATAACCGCATTCACAAGAACCCATATAAATACGCTTCTGAGTGTGGTTATAAGCATGCCAGACAAGTAGTTGGCAGTATTGATGTAAACGTAAGCTCAGAACCAGGAAGGCTTATGTGATGAATAGTAGCCGATGGCAACTTATTTCTCCTCGTTTGCTCCTCAAAAAGAAGCAAGAGCAGTTCAGTGTGAAAAAAAAAGCAAGAATAGAGCGTCTTTTTAAGAGGATCCATGCTGCCCACTCTCTGATATTAAAAACAGGGACGCACACAAATGACATTTATACATTAATTGTCGCAGGTAGTGACGTTTAAAAACGCAAAACGCCGGTTATGCATGTCCAAACACAAAACCGGAGTTTTCCGAAATCCTCACTTTGGTCGGAGTTTTCAAAAACGACGGTTTGTAGTGAAAAAAAAACGACGAGTTCGTGTGGATGACGGGCCGAAACAGATAAAAATATATCTGTTTCACCAGATACCCGGCTACGTGTAGTAGTTTTAGTTTTAGTCGTTGATTGATTTTAGTCGCCATTTTTGTAATTACATTAATAGAAATTGTTATATACGTGGGATTAGTGACATAAATAATAATGATTTAAGAAAGATAACTTGGTGTTAATCACGTTTCTCACATTCTCAGATACTTTGGACGTCGGATGCTTCTGTCTCTGTCATCTCACCCTGACTTTGATAAAATCCTGGAGAAACATGTCCCCACCAAAGACCTGCAGACTGTCAGAGAGACCGTCTTCACCCTCAAGACAAAAGTACAATTTATAAATCTGCATTCTTTTCTGATGTTATTTACTTCAAACCTGAACTTTGTCTGGGTTTCAGGGTCTTGGTGAGATGCCTCAAGACTCTCAGTCTGCTAGGGGGAGACGCTCCATCCCAAGCAGTGGCACAGTCAGGGCTTCATCTCTTAATAGAGAGCCGCTCAACCAGAATAATCGGTGCGTTTGGATGTTCCAAACTCTAATAAACAGTGCTGTAGAAGAGTAATGATGATGATGTAACTTTTGAACCATCTACAGGGAGTCAAACAGTCACAACAGCAGTAAAACACAGAGTATTGCTGATAAAATCGAATACATCCAGCAGATCTCTAGTCTGCTGAATTCAAAAGACTTCAGAGAGAGGATCAAGGGCATCGATCAGCTTGTGACTGATTGTGAGCAAAACCCCAACATGGTCATTAACAGCATATATCCAGTAAGAACAAGATTTTTTCCTTCATTTTATAATTCAGTTAAAGTCTGGTTTAAAATGAAAGAACTGCTATTGTTTCTTCTTTTTTCTGTTTCCTTCAGTTATTCGATGCCATTAAAGCTAGGTTGCAGGAATCTAACAGTAAGGTCAACCTTTATGCTCTGGAGTCTCTGCCCAAAATCACCTACATGTTAAAAGACAACATGTCCCAAGTGGTCAACATCCTGGTTCCAGCAATCGTCGACAATCACCTCAACTCCAAAAACAATGCTGTGTACCATGCTGCTATCGGAGCCATCGACGCACTGATTCAACATCTTGGTAAACAGTTTGACCAAATAGATCTGAGACGTTATTTAACAACCACGGTATCTTTAAGTTTTTTTTTTTTATTACAGACAACTCGCTACTTCTCCAGCCTTTCTGCACGAAGGCACAGTTTTTAAACGGTAAAGCGAAGGTGGACCTTATAGAAAAAGTTGCAGGTATGTCTAGTTGGTTTCTTTGGTCTGCACATTTTGGGTGAAACGTCTTGGTTTTTTTTAAAGTTTTTTAAAAATTTTCTTGTTTTTTTTTTTTTTTTTTTTTTTTATTTTTTATGTTCAGACTTAGTCGTGGAGCTCTACCCTCGCAAGCCTCAAGCAGTGGAGCAGAAAGTGTTACCATTGCTGTGGCATCTGCTGGGCACCTCTTCTCACAGCGGGACCATATACGGCAGAGTGGGCAGCGTTAGAGCTGCTACGGCTAACCTCTGCCAGGCACTCCACTCCCAGATGGGACCCAGTCTGAATGAGTGTGCTGCCTCCCAGTCCTCCAGCGTCCATAAGAGTTTGAATGAGATCTTGAGGACTTTATCTTAAAATCAAGAGTGACCGTTTAAAGCGAACATAAAATAATGACCTTACTTGAAGACAGAGATGTTCTACATTTCTTCCAGTGCCTGCACTTTCAAATCAATAAGAACAAACGTCCTTAAAAAAAAAAAAAAATTAGGAACTTTTATTTTCTTATCTCAGTGAGATTTTTTTTTCTTCTACAGAAGCATCGTAACGTACTGACATCAGGTCTTAATGTCTGCTCTCTTTGCACTTTGATAAAGTAGCTCATCGTCATTGCTTATTTCCTCTACAAGTACTGTCAATAATCCATAGACACTATTGCAGAATGTAAAACTGAAATGCACAACCAGAGGAGGAAGACAGGGATCTGAAAGCTGTATATTTTTTGCTGTTTTCATCAGATGTGATGTGATATTTTTCTAAATGTTCTATTTAGTGGAAATAAGATGAACAAAAGTACAACAGATTTATTTGTACAGTTCTAATGTGTTTTTTTTGCACAGTATTAGCCCAACATGTAAAACATACTGTATGACGGTACAGGTGTAATTTATCTTATGTGTAAAGGTTTAAAGTCATATATGATGTGCTGAGCTGGTACAGTTTTTTTTCTTTTCCATGACCAAAATTCCCCCGTGTGAAACGAGCCATTTGTATATTTGTTAAGGAGATGTTTGTGTATTCAGACACACAGATCCTCGTCGGTTTTAAACTACTCTGAATGAAAGAAAAAAAAGGAGTTTTACTTCTGTTGTTGCCTGAGTAACGGTGAAGACCTCGGTCTGTTTTCTGCCTCGGTATAGTGCCAGTCTTCTTGTAGCCTTTAACGCCACTCCGGATAAATTATATTGACCTTGTTTGTGAACAAGAGGAATGAAATGAATAAACGGTTTTATTTCTTTACTACCAACTTTGGTGGGTTTCTTTATTTCAAATTTTGGAAATAAATAAATATACAGATACATATAGAAGTGAATTTGTGCAGAATGTAGTTGTTTTTCAACCGTGAACAAAAACAAAGCAAAGTAAGTAAATTATAAATAAAAACAGCCATTATATTTTAAAGTTCCGTCATCTTCCGCTTATCCGGAGCAGGGTCGCAGGTCAACAACCTGAGACAGCTCAGCTGCAACCTCCAGCTTACCTGGGAGTATCCCAAGGTGTTCCCCAGCCAGCTGTGGTAGTTTCTCCAGCAGGTTTGGGGTCTACTTCTTGGTCTCCTCCCAGTGGGACGTGCCACCTCACCAGCTGGGCGTTCGGAAGGCATCCTAACCAGATGCCCAAACCACTCCATCTGGCTTCTTCTGACCTGAAGGAGCAACAGCTCTACTCCGAGCTCCTCCCAAATGGTAGAGCTACTCACTCTATGGCTGCGTGAGAGCTCAGCCATCCTGTGGAGGAAGCTCATTTCAGCTGCTTGTATTCGTGATTTCATTCTTTCACGGATTGTGACCATAGGTGACGGTGGGAACGTAGAACGACTTGTAAATCGAGAGCTTTGCATTTTGGCTCTGCTCTATCTTCACCATGACGGATTGATGCAGTGTCTTGATTATTGCTGACGCCCCATCGATCCGCCTGTCGATCCCCCACTCGTGAACAAGACCCCGAGATACTTAAACTCCTCCTCTTGGAGCAGGACCCTGTTCCTGATCTGCAAGGAGCATTCCAGCCTTTTTCGGACAAGAATTTGAAGGCGCTAATTCCCATCCCGGCAGCTTCACACTCTGCAGCAAATTGATCCAGTGAGAGCTGGAAATCACAGTCCGATGAAACCAACGGGACCACATCATCCGCAAAAAGCAGAGATCTGATCCTGAGGTCACCAAACAGGATCCCTCCAACGCCTCGGCTGCGCCTAGATATTCTGTCCATAAAGGTGATGAACAGAATCGGTGACAAAGGGAAGCCTTGGCAGAGTCCAACTCTCACTGGAAATGGAATTGACATACTGCCGGCTATATGGACCAAGTTCTGGCTCTGGTCGTACAGAGATTGGACAGTACCAAGGGCTCTGAGACTCCGGATCACCCCCCACAGCAGTCCCCTAGGGACACGGTCGAATGCCTTCTCCAGATCCACAAAACACATGTAGACTGGTTGGTTAAAGTTATTCAAATTGTCTTTATTTTGGTTTTCTGAACGCACATGAGATTTTTTAAAATTATTTTTACAATTTAATACTCCAACAATCTTCCCTCTGCAGAGAAGAAGCATGACATTCTACCCTGTTTTAATACTTCTTTACATTTAAACTGATTAAAGTAGCTGCCGTTTGAAACAGAAACTCAGACCAACGTCATTATGCAGAGGATGCATCAGGATTTTTTATATTAGCAGAAAAGTTGCAGCATTTCAGAAGCATAAAAGCAGGCTGCAGTTACATTTCTTTTTTACAAAGAAACCACAAAAATTGTCAAAATACACACAATTTGAGCTCTTCACAATCAAGTGTAAAGCAAATAGAATTACCGTAATTTCACGACTATAAGGCGCAAATAAACGTCTTAGATTTTCTTCAAAATGAGCGGTGCGCCCTTTCGTACGGTGCGCCTTGTGTGTGAGAAAAGGCGGACCTAAAAGAAAAAGCGGTGCCCGTGAGGCGAGGCGGACCTGAAAGAAAAGGCATGAGAGTGTTAAAGAGTGAAGTGTGGGCGTGGATTGTGTATAAAAAACCCAGCGATGGGTTAAAACATCGCTGTTTTAACCCTGAAAATGGCAAAGACACACGCTTATGACGCTCAGTTTAAACTGAAGGCAATCAGCTACGCGGAGGAACATGGGAATCGAGCCGTGGAAGGCAGCGCCCGGCGAGTTTGCCAATGGATTGTAGATGCTTGGACTAACGTGTCTGCTGGTCAGAGGTGAGATCGGGCCTAAAAAATCCAGCCCGACCCGACCCCGCGGATATTAAAACCCGGCCCGAGCCCGACCAATCAACATGATTTGCGGGCCCGAGCCCGAAACAAGCCCGAAATGTCATATTTTATTTGTGAGGACTCGTGAGGGGGAGGGTTATTTATAAATTGGTACATTTTCAAGAACACGTTTTTTAATGAAAAAAAAAAAAAATCCCACTATAAGACCCCAAATGCACTTGTCTGTGATGGCCTGCTTAGCGTGAAGAAAAGGGACGGTCTTTGAAACAAATAATAAAATAGTGCCAGTGCAGCTGTTTAAATGCCTGCTTGGCGTCGAGGTGCCAGTCTTTTTGCTCTATTACTAAAAGCAAAGCGCAACATTGACTACACCCAGCGAAGCCAACGCAGGTTTCTGTAGCAGTTTCAACAATAAATTTGAAGCTTTTCCACACCTCACTCTTACCGGTGCGTGTTTGTCTTTTCAGTTCTCCTGCTTTTAGTTTATCCTTAACTTCTTACTCCTTCATATCGGGGAGCTGTTCAAGTAAAGCAGCTGTTCAATTCCGAAACAGAGGATGAGGACTTTGACGGATTTGAATAAAGACTGTTACCGGTAATGTGCTTGTTTAGTATTGTTACTACTTAAATAAAGCACAACCAAACTCAGTTTTGCTCCCGATCTATTTTTTAATACGCACATTTGCATGCTTGCGTGTGTGTTGTTGTAAGGCGGTGTGTGACTGAGACTGCGCCTTTTCATACGGTGCGCCTTATGTGTGTGTTAAATACAGCAATGGCGCACATAACTGAGACTGCGCCTTTTCGTACAGTGCGCCTAATGGTCGTGAAATTACGGTATACATTTTAGATTTTCCAGTTTCATTTTTATGAAGTATAAAAATGTTGAAAACAGTAGCAAAACTTCCTCAAAACTTTACAGCAGGCCGGAGTAGTGCTGCTATTTAAATTTGGTGCGGTTTTTCTAGCTTTGAAAGAACATACAGTACAGGTTTGAAGACGAGGAAAACTTCCTTGTAAAATTCAAAACATCGGTAATGTGTGATACGAAGCAGAAATGTCACGAAAACGAAAATTTAAACGGACCAGACTCAAAGGAACTGACGTACCTACAAAAATAAAAAAAAGAACATAATAAAGCTGAAAAAAAAACCCACAAAAAACTCACATTTTTGTCTAATTAACTTCTCTGTGTGTGTGTGCTTTATAAGTGGGAGGTTCATGGTTTTCTGCAAGCATTGATCTAATGCTCCGCTGCTCTCTGAAATGTTCCACCAGCTTCACTACTGACCTAATGGAAAATCCCCCCCTCACACTACCCCTCATCTGGTGCATTATTCTCTTCTGTTTCTAAGGCAGCTGGATCAACGCCATGGCAACATGGACGGTGTTAGATCTGGAGAGCGTGTAAGTGTGCGGTCGCCGTCGTGCTGTCAGAGACCAGATGTTTTGGGCAGATCTTGGTTCTCGGCCAAGTGGAGTTTTTGTCTGAATGCATTCATGTTAAGGATTTTTTTTTTGTGCATTGAAATCAAATATTTCTTTCTAAACTCATTTTGGGAAGGATACATGGACGTGCTGAGCTCCTCCAGCTGTGGAAGCAAGTAAATAAAAACATGAGATACGTGGCGTTAGGTTGATATTGCAAACTGTCATCAATAGAGTTTTAAAATAAAATCACAAGAAGTTTCAAGTTTTATCCCTAAAAGGAAAGTCTTCACATCCCGTCTCCTTTCAGAGGCCTTCATCTAGTCACAGTTCGGAAATATTCCAGGCTGTAGAAGTTTTTTTCACACCTCCTTCACATAGAGTGTGATTTCCACATACAGTAGTGATCATACCAATCTGAGGCGTTGGTTATGGAGATCTTTTCAAAATAAAGTGTTAAGTCTCGCTAAACATAAAAAAAAAACCTTTTCAATAATGAAGTTCTGTTCCGTCGTCTTCCGCTCATCCGGCGCGGGGTCGCGGGGGAAACAGCCTCAAACGGGAAGCCCAGGCTTCTCTCACCCCGGCTGCATCCTCCAGCTCACCCGGAAGGATCCCAAGTCGTTCCCTGGCCAGCTGTGAGACATAGTCTCTCCAGCGGGTCCAGGGTCTGCCCCTTGGTCTCCTCCCAGTGGGACGTGCCCAAAACACCCCATCTGGCTCCTCTCGACCTGGAGGAGGAGCAGCTCGACACTGAGCTCCTCCCGGATGGCAGAACTCCTCACCCGATCTCTGAGTGAGAGCCCAGCCACCCTGCGGAGGAAGCTCATTTCGGCTGTTTGTGGGGGAAGGATGGAGCGGGAAATCGACAGGCGGATCGGTGCAGCGTCAACAATAACTAGGATGCTGCATCGGTCCGTCGTGGTAAAGAGAGAGCTGAGCCGAAAAGCAAAGCTCTCAATTAACAAGTCGATCTACGTTCCCACCCTCACCTATGATCACCAGCTGTGGGTGGTGACCGAAAGAATGTGATAGCGGATACAAGCAGCCAAAATGAGCTTCCTCCGCAGCGTGGCTGGGCTCTCACTCAGAGGTCGGGTGAGGAGCTCTGCCATCCGGGAGGAGCTTGGTTTCGAGCAGCTCCTCCTCCAGGTCGAGAGGAGCCAGATGGGGTGGTTCGGGCATCTGGTCAGGATGCCCCCCGAGCACCTCGCGGGTGAGGTATTTCAGGCACGTTCCACCGGGAGGAGACCAAGGGGCAGACCCTGGACTCGCTGGAGAGGCTATGTCTCACAGCTGGCCAGGGAACGACTTCCAGGTGAGCTGGAGGATGCAGCCGGGGTGAGAGAAACCTGGCCTTCCCGTTTGAGGCTGTTTCCCCCACGACCCGACCCCGGATGAGCGAAAAATGACGGAACGGGAAAATAATAAAATAAATAAATCAATGTATTTGCAAACTATTCGAGGGGCAAATATTGTATTTCCGCCAAACAAATGGTTTAGTTTTTATCTGTATGCTGTGATTTTTTTTTTCACAATAGATAAAATACTGAATGATTAAATGTATGTCAAACTGAGGCGTGAACGCTCGCTAAGAACAGATACATACGTTACAGAGCAGATGTTCCAGGTTTTGATCTGAAGCACATTTCTTCTGGTCCTCTGAAAGCTCCTCCACGTGGCTGTCCAGGTTGAAATGCAGCCGCGCCAGTTTCTCCTGCATCTCACGAACATGTTCCAACTGTTCAAAGGAGCAGACTTTACCTGGAAACCAAACAAAACTTCATTCAGGTGATTACCCCCCCCCCACACGCACACACAGTGGAGCAGATTTATAAAAGTAACCCTGTGGTTATTTGATCGGAGTTTAATCCATGTAATGAAACCATTTGTCTTTTATTTTCACCCCCGTAACAGAATATTCTCTTCAGGACCTCTAACGTGGAGCTTGTCTTACCAAAAGCCTGTAATTTCCCTGAGTGGAAGTCATTGAGCAGGTTGAGGAGGCCTCCTTCCATTTCTCTAACATCTGAGACATCTGTGAGGAACGTGTGCTGCAGGGGGGACGACTGGACTACTTTACTTGGCCCCGCTGGCTGTGGGGCTTTCGGCTTCTCTCGGTGGGCTCTGAAAACAAGAAAACACAAGTTGAATTTAATTCTTTGCTGAAACACAGATCCACATTTTTACTACCAGACCAGCTAGAAACAGAATTCTTCTCGTCTTCTCAGCTGATTCGAGGTGAGAGGCGGGGTACACCCTAAACAGGTTGCCAGTCTGACACGGGGCCGCACACACGCACTCACTCATTCCTAGGGGCACTTTCATAGTGACCAGTTAACCTAGCATGCATATTAATGGAGGGTTGGAGGAAACTGGAGTACCTGGAGAAAACCCACACATACACAGGGAGAACATGCAAACTCAACACAGAAAAGCGAGTGTTTCAAGCCTCATCCTACTCAGGACTCAAACCCCGAAATCATTTCTAGATACTAGAAGCAAGAGGAGGTTTGGAGCACTGAGGTTCTGTCCTCTAGTTCTTCTCTCCTGGACGGAAGAGGCCAGTGCTTGATGGTTACACTACGGTACGACTACGGTACATCTACGACTAGAGGGATAGATGTAACTTGAATCTCTTTCTAGAATAGAATGAAAAGTTGTGAACCTGGTGCTCTTTGGTGGAGCAACGACAGCTGCGAACGTTTCCTTGGGCTGACCCACAGCTCCTATGGATCTTTTGTACTTGCTTCTATTCTTAGGTGAGGGCGGATGTGGCAGGCCGATGGTGAAGGTGGCACTCTTACTGGCGGGTAGGATGGTGACCTTGCGGGGATTGATGGGTGGAGGAGGGGGCTGAGGCAGAGAGACTTTAGGGCTGCGTTTTTTCTTCTTGTCTTCCATAGTGAATCTGAAATGTTTTCCTTCTGCCACTTTCTTTCTTGTTTGAAAAGCTTTGTCAAAAAGCAGTGGAGATGAGTTTGAAACCGGACAATCTGCAAACACAAAGGTAGGAAGTTAGAAAACAAACAGACATCCTCATCATCACACATTCAGTGACTATTTTAGCACTGCGGTCCATGAGTCTGCATTCACACATTTTTACATTGTTCCGTTTCGTTTTCTTCCACTTATCTGGGGCCTGATCTCAGGGGCAACAGGCTCACCCGGCAGGATCCCGAGGTGTTCCCTGTCCAGCTGTGTGACGTAGTCTTTCCAGCTGTTCCAAGATCTCCTCCCGATGGGACGTGCCTAAAACACCTCACCAGCGAGGCATTCAGGAGACAACTTAAACAGATGCCCAAACCACCCCATCTGGCTTCTCTTGACCCTGAGGAGCAAAAGCTCTACTCCAAGTACCTTCCTCATGGCAGAACTCCTCTCTCTAATTGGAATTTCCGTTCTGTCTTCTTCCGCTTGTCAGGGGCCAACAGCCTAAGACGGGAAGCCCAGGCTTCTCTCACCCCAGCTGGCTACTTTTGACTTGGAGGAGGAGCGGCTCGACACCGAGCTCCTCCCGGATGGCAGAGTTCCTCACTCGATCTCTGAATGAAAGCCCAGCCACCTTGCGGCAGAAGCTCATTTCGGCCCCTTGTATCCGCGATCTCCTTCTTTCGGTCACCACCCACAGCTGGTGACCATAAGTGAGGGTGGGTTTTCAAATAATGACAGCAGTAAATGAGCATCCTTCTCCATAAAGATCACTAGAAATAAAAGTTTCATTCTGATCTGATTGTATGAATTTTAAATGTCTTTTTGAATAATGTAATCCCCAGTTTGACCAACTGAGTGGTAAAGTGATCATGTACAATGTGGAGCTGTTAGTGAGTGTAATCTGATCTGGAATAGATTTGCATCAGTGCACTGCATGGATCTGATGATCAGTACAAGACTTTTAAAGAAACACATAGTAAATACATTGAAAATCTCAGATCAGATAGATTAAATATGTGAGTTTAATCAATTTAAACCATGATATTAACACAGATCAGTGGTTTTTGGAAGATCAATGTGACTTAGATTAAAATCACTTGTATTTCTACTTGATCAATGCTGATTTCTATCATATTAAATGATAAATAAAGCTTGTTTTGATTGTGCTTAGTATCTCTTCATAAATCCAATCCAAAGATGGCTCCTTAGTCATCAGACACAATGCTAACTTTGTACACTCACATTCTCCTTTACAATCTATGATCACTCATGATCACAAATAAATCCACATGTTTACCAAATGATCAAATCGAACATTTATAGATGAACTGATCGATCATCTGAGGATTAAATTAAATCAATGACTTACCAAAATAATGTAGCAAATCGAGGTAAACTGTTTTGGAGGTGATCGTCCCTTCTTATTTGTAATATTTTGGTGGATTTTTTATTTTTTAAAAACAGGATCGTCTAAATCAGTGCAGATGCATCCTAGCAACTGATGTAAAACATTACTAATGAAACAAAGAATGGAGGCTTATCTCTTAAAGGGACTCTGCACCGAATGTACAAACTGTAGTTTACTGCATTCAAACACTCTAAAAGATTAATTTAATATCTCTTTATCACAGATATGTAAACAGGCATATGCATGCATATCTATTTTTTAAGATTTATGCTTATTTGTTATTTCCCATTTAGTTGCTTTAAAGTTAGTTACCTTATATGGCCACAAGGTGATGCCAAACTCCCCTTTTCTAGTTTTTTTTTATGTAGAAACAAGTAGAACATGTGTTGAACTTTTCAACATGTGTTGAATTTTTTTACACGTGTTGTGAAATTCAATTTCACAACACCTACTTCTTGTGTGGGAAGAAGTAGTAAAATTAATATACATGTGTTTTATGTAGTCGAAGTTTTATGATTTACTTTTTATATTTACTGTATTACCGTATGCGGCCACAAGGTGGTGCTAAACTCCCTTTTTCAACACAAGACTAATTTCTTGCATAGCCCAATTTGGACACTTTTCAGAAGGCAAGCAGCAAAGTCTTCTGTTCCGTTGTCTTCGGTTTATCCAGGACTGTGTCGCGGGGGCAACCGAGGCGACACTCATCGGGAAACCGAGGCTTCACTCATCCCGGCTTCATCCTTACCCAGCCAGCTGTAAGACAGGACCTGGTCTGTCTCTGGGTCTCCTCCCAGTGGGACGTGTCTGAAACGCCTCAAGAGCAAGGCGTTCTTGAGCCACTCTAGCCAGATGCCCCATCCACCCCATCTGGCTTCTCTCGACCCAGAAAAGCAACCGTTCTACTCTGAGCTCCACTTGTAAATTAAGTGCTTTGCTTTTTGCCTCTGCTCTTTCTTCATGACTGACCGTTGCAGTGTCAGTCATATTGTGGATGCCGCACCGATCTGTCTGTTGATATCCCGCTCCATCCTTCCCCTACTCGTGAACAAGATCCAGAAATACGTAAACTCCTCCACTTGGGTCAGAACCCTTTCTGTGACCCGCAGGGGGCATTCCACAAAATTTTCACTTTGATATTTTTTCCAAGATGTGAGGAAAATTTGAGAGGTGAGTCAAATTTAAGTACCAGTAAGTACGGTATGAGTGTATGTGCAAATCTATAGCTGTGACACCGTGGTTTCAGCCTGAACCTCCTCGTTTGATTTGGTTTTTATAAGAAAAAAAATGTATGTGAATAATTTAAATATTCATTAAACTGATATAAATAAGCAAGAAAAAAAACTGATGATGTTTCCAACACATTAAACACGTCAAAAAATACATTAAAAAAATAAAACTTTTTTTAAAGTAATACAAAAATATTTCTTTTATTATGGCGATTCAAAACAACAACAAAAAAAAACACCAAAATGCATTTTGTAGAAAAAACCACAGAGCTCTTTGTCATGATTGATCTGCTCTGAAAAAAAAAAAAAAAAAAGTCTGATCGACTTTGATTGAAGTCCTAACTTACTTTCTGGTCTGATGAGCTGTTTGAGAACGAGTATGCTTTTCCTAGTACTATTCTGTCTCGTAGGAGCTTGAAGAAAGCATAGTAATTACTGAATAGAATCAGAGCCAGCGATATCATCTGATGCCACTTCTCTGAGCATATTAACGAGTAGAGCTGGTAAAATATCATGGCACCTTCCAGGATGATGAGAATGTTCAATATTCTTAAGGGTTTGTTGAAGAAGAACTAGAAAGAAAAACAGACGGCATCTGGTCAGTTTCAATACCTGTTAATTAAATTTTTTTTTTCATGTTCAGATACTTACATAGAAACGATAATGAGAGACATCTGATGGGACTGCAACGTTGTAGTGACCCATGGCTTTATAAACGTTCTTATTATGTTTAACCAGGACTCCTTGTGGCCACATATACTCCTCAGTCCATCTGTGCACAAAGAATGACAGCTCGAATTTGGATTAAGTTCACATTAAACTTCGTGATGAATAAAGTTTGATCCGTACATGTGCTGAAGGACGTTGGAACACAGTGAAGGGTCCACTTTCTGCCAGCAGCCGAGGTGAGCTGCAGCTTTGTGAAGTAGATCACAGTATCGTGGAGGCAGCAAGTGTCTCATCAGAATGACCGCCGTGCTGACCGACACGAGTAGAAAAAGCTCACAAGACCACCGCTTATCCACATATTGGGTGCTCTAAAGAAAGAGGAAACTCAAAATGTTAATGCTGACGTAAAAAAAAAAAATCACGTGAAAAAGTTGTAATCTGAGTTTAACTCCAAAAAACTGCTTACCTTAACAAACCATACGGGTACAAACGCAACGTAGTACGCACTCAGCATGGAGTTCACCAGCACTTCTTTCATTCTACAGTTAAAATCCATCTTTAAATATTCCACCTCCTTTCGGATGAGGTCCGGAGAGAGACAGCAGGCGTGAGTAGGCATGACCTGGACACTGTACAGCTGGCTGGTGTGCATTTTTAATGTCTCCATTAACACAGTCAGGTAGTCTTTGCCTCGACTCACGTTGGCCACCTCTTTGGAACCGATGTTAGCGATTGGTGAGAGAACGCCTGCTCGCCTGAAGTCACAGCTCAGCCATAAGAAGGGGATATACATCCCGAATCTGCAGGAAACAACAACTAACGATGAATTTGAAACTCATTAAGCTTCCATGTGAAATATGATAATTCTACTTGTTTAAATTAATCTGTGCAAAACAACTGGGTGGAGAGATTTAGTTTGTACCCCTCGCTCCTTCCCACCTCATGGCCGCGCACACACTACAGCATCAATCTGGTTTGAGGCCGCAAACACAAAGTAAACACTTCCTGTTTACGTTAGAATGTAGGTTTGGCGTAGAACAAAATCAATGGCCAAAACCAACCTTACATTCATTCTAATTGTATCTGATAACTGGATGAAATAGAAAATCATTTTAGGTATATTTGGGAATGAAAGGAAGTGAATCTGTTGTGTTCCGTCATCTTCCGCTTATCCGGGGCCAGGTCACGGGGGCAACAGCCTCAGACAGGAAGCCCAGACTTCTCTAACCACAGCTGCATCCTACAGCTCACCCGGAAGGATCCTGAGGTGCTCCTTGTTCCAGCTGTGAGACATAGTCTCACCAGCGGGTCTGTGGTCTAACCTTGAGTCTCCTCCCGGTGGGACATGCACAAAACACCTCACTAGTGAGGCGTTTGGGAGGCATCCAAACCACATGCCCGAACCACCCTATCTGGCTCCTCTCGACTGAGAAAACCAACAGTTCTATTCCGAGCTCCTCCCAGATGGCAGAACTCCCTCTGTCTACAGTATCTCTGAATGAGTGCCCAGCCACCCTGCAGAGGAAGCTCATTTTGGCCACTTGTATCTGTGATCTCATTCTTTCAGTCACCACCCACAGCATAGGTGAGGGTAAGAACGTAAATGGACCGGTAAATCCAGAGCTTTGCTTTTCCGCTCAGCTGAACTTCCTTCACTACAATGGACCAATGTAGCGTCCTTATTATTGCGGACGCCGCACAGATCCGCCTATCAAATCGCTCCATTACCGCTCCATCCTTCATTTTAAAATATTTTATTATCTAAAATTAAAGTATTTGCCAAATTATAGAGTTTTCAGTGTTTCAGGAGGCGCATGGCCTTTCCCGTAACACAAGTTCTGTGCTTTTTGAGAAATCGTTTGACATATCGGGGATTTTTAAGACTGTGTTAACTAACGCAGATCAACCCTGTCCAGCACCACTTGGATGAAACTTAAATTTTTTTTCACACAGATTTAAATTAGAGCTTAATTAGGCTTCTCAGTTATTACATGAAGAATGATCTGGTGATATTTCCAGTGGATACTTACGGGTAGCAGAGGAAAAGCAAGCTGAGAACTGAATATGTTCTGAAGAGGTAAATGAGCGATCGGCACAGGCTCCAGCCGGCCAGGGTTAGAACCCCAAACCGTGCCATCACAAAAAATATAGAATGTGGAAAAGAGAGTTTCCCACTTAGTGATGCCTGTGGAGAAAAAAAACAGCAAGTAATGGATTATATGAAACAAATCCTTAAAAAATATGAGATAATAGAATTAATTCTATTATTATATGTATTCTGTAGATTTAAATTTACCTCTTTTACGATTGCTATGATTAACCTCCTCGACAGTATGACGATTGTGAAGACCAGCATGTTATAATCAATAAGATGGAAATTCTGGAAATGAAAATAATCAAGAGTTAATGCTGCATTTTAAAAAACAATGTATCTATAATTGCCATCTTGATTAAAATTTGGGGACGATCCAGGTCACCGTTTGGGTCCAGGAGTGTTTAAAATGTTCTGTTTAAAATGTTAAGTTTTGTCACTCATCCAGAATAGGCACCCCTTACGACCCCATAAGGGACAAGCAGTTAAGAAAATGAAACATAGATGTTTAGCCTTTGAGTATCCATACTTACCAGTGATGTGTGTGACGGAGGGTGTGATGGTGGGTACCACCACACAGTCCTGTAAATGTTTACATAGTGAACAAACAGAGCGACGAGGTGGCAGAAGAAAAGATGAAGCTCAAACAACACGTTTTGATCCACAGACAACTCGGGGATCTTGCAGTGCTTCAGAGGAACCACAGTTTGAGTAGCAAGTGGAGGGCTGGACATGCATGTTCCAGAACCATTTCTGTTGACAGAGAAATAGACCCTTTAACATCTATTTAATTGAAAATGACGAGCCGAGGATCTGAGGCTGGGCTAAGATCTGGGCTCTCACTCAGAGATCGGGTGAGGAGCTCTGCCATCCAGGAGGAGCTCGCTGTTGAGGTTGACAGGAGCCAGATGGGGTGGTTCGGGCATCTGGTCAGGATGCCCCCGCAGCGCCTCGCCGGTGAGGTGTTTCAGGCACATCCCACCGGAGGAGACCAAGAGGCAGACCCCGGAACCACTGGAGAGACTATGTCTGGCAGCGGACCAGGGAACGACTCGGGATCCTTCCGGGTGAGCTGGAGGATGCAGCCGTCGAGAGAGAAGCCTGGACTTTCCGTCTGAGGCTTTTGCCCTCGCGATTCAGCCCCGAATGAGTGGAAGACGACGGAACGGAAAAATGACAAACAACACTTTTGATGAAGAGTGGGTTTTCGACTCACCTCGTTCGTGATCGTACCCCTGTGACTGGCGAACTGTTTGTGTGGTTCCCATTGCTGACAGATCCAGGTTCACTGCTTAGTGGAGGTCTGCAGTAAGTGGTTCGATTCGCTCCTCTCCTTCCTCCAGCCATTGCACGAACCCCACACTTAAACTTTCAAGTTTTTGGACTTGTTGATCTGTCTGACTTTGTGATCGGTCTTCTTGTGGGCACACCTTTGAAATCAAAGCACAATCACAATGAAATAATCACATTGAGATTACATCTACTCATAATATAGCTTCATAAAATTATAGTTTTCGCTTTTACATCATTAGATTGATAAGTTAATAGAAAATAGTGATGCACACATGGCAACTTTTAATGCAATGCAAAGATCACAGCATGCAATCATCACCTTCCTGACAATCTGCAGTTATTTTTATTAAAAATATGAATGAAACCACAATTAAATTAATTCTTTTAAATAAAAAAGAGGGGGGACACTTTAGAGATCAACCAACATGTCTAAATATGGTGCTATTGTTTTATGCGGAAGCAGTTTTACACCTTAGCTTACACTACTACTTTATTCCTAGGAGGATAAAAATTAATTAAAATAATTATTTTTCTTTAAGATCGGGGTAAAGAGGATAACATGAAGTGACATAATCAAGCAACAAAATAAAAAACTCGATCTTTTCATTAAGACCATGCTTGATTTAATCTAAAGATCAGGCCTTGTCTGCAGTTAGCTCTCATGCTAACTATCATTCTAAAACAAACTAAATAACAACTGTTCTCTTACCTCTGCGTTCTGTCACTAAAAAAAACAGCTTTTTTGAACAAATGAGCAACTAATTGCAATAAATTTTAAGCAGAATTATTGAAATAGAAGTGTATTTAACAATAAAGTTAGCAAAGAAAGTCATTGTTTCTGTAAAGAGTCGCTAACAGGAGGAGTGATGCTAACAGCTAGTAGCTGCAGGAGGAGGAGAGTCATTTAAATCACAATAAAAAAAAAAATCTAGCAAAAGATCTGCAGAATGAGGATTAAAATTACAATTACAGACACATGCATGGATAAAAAGATCATAGATGATCACACAAATAAGTGCAAATACACATGTCTGCATAGATTTTATGTATTTGTTGATCATGAAATACAAGTCTTTTAAATTGCTTTTTCTTGTGTTTTTTTTTTTTTTTTAATATGCACAATCCATTTCAAGATTTGTTATTTTTAAATTTGACTTTGTGCCCAATAATGCAAGAAATTTAATTTTAAAAATGAGATGCAATTTAAAGCAAATTATGTCAGAGTTAAACTCAACCTGGAACACGTTTAACTTTTGAAATCAAACAGTAAATTCTCAATAAACTGTATTTTGTATGCATTGCACAGAAATGCAAGGCAATTCAGTTTAACCAAAAACGGCAAGATTTAAGGAAAAAAAAAAAAAGTTTAGCTTTTTTTTTTTTTTAAACTTCCTTTGAAAATATGTTTTACCTTTAAAACCCTTGCTCCTTGAAGTTTCCACCCAAAAAGTGCTGCAAATTCAGTATTCACTTTGAGAATGTAGAGGAAGTACAGGATAGATCAAACAGAGCAGCATTGTGTGGGAAGATCTGCAAAAGGATTATGAGGTGTAAAGAGAGCTACTGTGATATTGTATGTGGAAGTGTGACGTGACAGAAGAGTGTGTTACAGTGATGCAGGACATGCATTAGGACTGTAAGACAGCTGGTTGCAGAGATGAAGATGCCGAGGATCTCTCTGGGAGGGACCAGGATGGACAGGATCAGAGGAACAGCACATGTTAGAGGTTTTGGAGATAAAGTCAGAGAGGCCATACTGAAATGATTTGGACATGTGCAAAAGAGAGAAAGTGAATATTTTGGTTGAAAGATGAGTTTGGAAATGTCTACAGGAAGAACAGATTAACGAAATGAGCAGTTGGTGTTGGAAATGATACAGGAGACAAGGTTAGATGGAGGAAACTGAGGAGATATGGCAATCCCTGAAGGGAAAACCAAAAAAAAAAAGTAAGCATATATTTATATACATGTATAAAATAGGCATGTCATTAATCAGGAGCCAAACACTGCCATGATGATGTTCAATTGGTTTGGAAAAACCATGTTTAATTCCAAACTCAAATTTTATGTCATCAGGTATGAACATCAGAAATCCACAACAGAACATATTTCAATTCAATTTTATTTGTATAGCCCAAAATCACAGAATTTCCGTCTCAATGGGCTTCACAAGAAAAAGAGGAATGTATTAACACAAATACACAGCAAGAAAAATAACTAACAAATGCTAACTAAACAAGACTAGCACATTTATGCCCTTAGACTCTCCTTCTCGGTGAGGAAAAACTCCTAAAAAACCCATCAGTGGGGAAAAAATAAGAAACCTCATGGGGATCCACGTGAAAGAGAGACCCCTCCCCCGGGACGAGCAAACAATGTGTCAAGATTATGCAATGGAAGCTTTGCTCTTTTCATGAAAGAGAAAATCCAGTGAGTCTCCTCACTTTCTAGGTCTTGGTTTTCAAGCTTAAATAGTGTTGGAGTTTTACAAATCTGTAATAGATCTGTGACACATATATTTTTTGTTCTATTCTAATGCAATCAGGCCAGTGGCATCAGATGCCTCTGATTAAAACAAATCAGTACGATGTCTTTTATTCCTTCTGCAATTAAATAGTTTACTTTGATATATTTTATTCTTACTCTTTATAGTCTATGTACTTATGTCATTGTCTTTTTTTTCTCAAAATAATCTGTAGTCAAAATAATCTTGATCAAAATAATCAAGTACTGTCTGAAAGAATACCGTCTTTTCTGAGAGAAGTTGGCAGATTCTTCCCACTGTCCAGCATCAAGGTGAAGATTTGATGTGAATTATATTTGGGAATAAGTAAATATAGATCAAAGCAAGAAAATGAACAAAGGGTAGATCCACTCAGCTGTTGAGATCAGGAATTTTATTTATTTTTTTAAATAAATAGTCATAAAAAAATATATTAAAAACTCTTTGAAAACATTTTATAAAACCTTAAAGCACCAATTTGCTTGAAAAGTGCTGGAATATCTTTCCTTCTTCAAATGGGTTTTAAGACTCCAGGACTGTTCCTGGCAAGCCTGTGGAAAAAAAAAAAAAGTTTGAATTTTCAAATCAAATTTTCACACCATTATTTTTTAGATCAGGGATGCTCAACAAGTCGATCCCAAGTAGACTGCCCGGTGTGTAAGAAAAAAAAAAGATGAAATTAGGTCATTATTGTCAACTCATTTAGCGAATATTCAGACCCTCTAGCCGGTAGAGAAGGGTTTTTTTTCCTTCAAAAAAGCGTCAATCTAGCATCTTCTTTTAGTATTGTATGAGATTTGTGAAGGCTGTGATATGAAAGCACGTTGTTAAGCCTGTTCTCAAATGAGCAGCGTCTGTTACTGCTGTGGCTCCTCCCAAAGCATGCGTGCGTAAAATGCATGTTAGAGAGAGATTTCAGGAGCTTTGATAAATGAAAAGTACTGTAGCTCTTGGAACAAAAAATGGTTGGGCACCCCTGATTTAGACTCTTAAGACAGACCTTTGAGTCCTTGAGTGATGAAGTCGAATACCGCTCTTGCTTATGCAGATCTGACAACCTAAAAGGAGAGAAGGAAGTGAGACGTAGAACACACAAATATCTATTAGCACGTACGGCAGCTACACCCATGCAAAATTAACTTTAATCGGACACATTTTCATGCAATTCAAAGTGAGTTTTTTTTTTTGCTTTTTTTTTTTTTTTTTTGGAGATTGAAGATTTTAACGCTTTGAGTGCAACTACTTAATCTACAGTCTACATAAATAGGATGGAAATATTTAGTGAAATGAATACACAATTGTTGGTTTTATTTCAGCAAGAGTTGCATAACAACTAGAAGATTTTTTTGTGCGGCTTATTTTGCTCGAAGAACTACATACAGTTTGTACTTCAATGGTTTTGATGTGTTCCGGATGACTTGCATTACTTGGATATTTAGCACAAAAATAATAGTAAAAAAAAAAATCTAATAAATGAGTGTTGGGGTTAGTTTTACCTTCTTGTGGCGATCTTTAGGCTTTTAGAATCCTCTCCACTGCGATATTTTTCTTTTCTAAAAACCAGCCAGCATGACTTTGCATCAAAGTCAAGTAAGGTCCCTGCAAGCTTGATTTGGAATATTGTTGAAATTCAGTCATTTCAAGTGGCTGAAGATACCCTGCTCTCTTTAGGACTTGAAGAAATACACTAGCTAAAGATTAATGACAATACATGTTAAAGTCAAGTCAAACATGTACTTAGCAGCACATAACCTCAAGGAATGATGAGCTTTATTTTACGGTTTTTAAGGTTAACATTACAAGTGTCATCTAGTTTTAAAACAAAGGAAAAGGAAATAAGCTCACGAGCAAAACACTGCTTTTTACCGAACAAAGAGGATGTTTTTTGAAGATCAGTTTGATGTTTAAACACAAATTAATCAGCATTGAGGAGGATTTTCACAAACCGGGAGGGGCATCCCTTTGGTCCCACAAAGGAAAAATACCAAGTGTACTATCATTAAAAGGGAACTAGAAACTTTATTGAAACACGCACTGCAGAAATACAATTTTGGGATGTGTTTAGTATCCTATTTAGTCAAAAATACACAAGCATATTGCATTTTGGGGATGACATGACCTAAAGCATACACAGTTGTCCTACAGTTATGAACAAAATATTTATCAGCTGCAGCTTTCATTACACATTGTAATGACTGTTATTCCTTCAAACTAAACAAGAATTAGTGGTTATTTGGAACATTTCAAAATAAAATAATTTTTTAAAAAAAATCAATTTTAGATAATTTAGAAATCTTCAATTTTTGGTCGAATTATTTCATTTTTTTCTTTAAAAAATTCATAATTTCACCCAAAGATTACATTTGCAATATAAGAAAATTTTTGAAGCTCATCAAAACTCATCGAGGTTGTATTTGCATTTTGGTCTAAATGTGTTTTAGTCATAAGTTCAAACGGAAGCATTGGAAATAAT
Organism: Neostethus bicornis; assembly: GCA_902685375.1. Lineage (NCBI taxonomy): Eukaryota > Metazoa > Chordata > Actinopteri > Atheriniformes > Phallostethidae > Neostethus > Neostethus bicornis. The sequence continues at coordinate 6,093,757 of LR738552.1, forward strand.
TTTTGTCTAGTTATGACGGAATTTTGAAAATGCAGCCTACATAAAGGAGTTTATCGCCACAATCACATCTTAACTTAAACACCCATCAAATAACACTAAAATATCACTCTAGTTTTTGTTTGAACCTTTAGCTACAAAAATGAAACATTAAGAGTAAACAGATGAACAATAAAAAAGAAAAAATCATTGTGTTTGTTTTTTTTTCCCTAGGATACATCCAACAAAGTTTTTTTTTTTTTAAACTGAGCTTAAAAAATAAAATAAACCATAAAAAAGGGAAAACTAACAAAAGGAAAATTACTTTTCAAAAGTTAGCCAGTTACAATCGGAGACAGTTGCCACGGCAACTCTCTACCAGTAGCTGTTCAGTATCTTCCATATGGATGCTCTCGGTACGATCCTTTAGCTTGACGGGCTTGAGGTGCTTTGCCTCCTGCCCCAGCATTGGACCACGACCCTTCCCAATCATCTTGAGCTGTTTAAAGAGAAAATACATAAATAAATAAGAGTCATGTGTCCCAAATTTCAAAGTGATTTTTGTTATTTTGAAAGACGCATCCTGACTTACCATACGGTTCATATGCAGGCTCCTGGGGTTCCCCATGTCCGTAATCATAGTATTCAGTATCCCTAAAGTCAAGATCGCAAACAGAGAGATGTTTAAATCAAAACAGACAAAAAAAAAAAACGTACAAAGAAAATTCCCAAAATATTTTTGGCTTACGTTGGAGCAGGCTGTTGGCTGTAATAATTATCATATCCTTCATATCCAGGTTCTGCGTATGGCTCCTCGTATGCAGGCTATGATGAAAACACAAGCAAATAAAATAACCTGAAACCACTAAAAATTTACAGTTAACTTACATAGTCCTCATATCCTTCAGGTTTGGGCTGTCCGCCTGTAGGAGGGACTTGCTGATGGGACAAAGCTCCAGCAGGAAGCATCCTTGGAGTTCCCGCGGTGGGTGGTCTGGAGCGAGCAGATGAGCCTCCTCTTGTAACAGCGGCAGGTGGACCGCCCCTACCAGCGGGTGCTCCTCTACCAGCATTACCTCGCCCTACTCCTCCGCGTGGTGCACCTCCACGCATTGCTCCTCGAAGGTTACCACGGGGCATTCCTCGTCCCCTTAAAAAGAAATTTAAACGATAAAGGTTTTTATGAATAAAACGAAAAGCAACCAGATTAGGTGAGTAAAATATCTTACCGTGGTCCGCCAGCACCTGGTGGTCCACCTCTTCCTCTTCCAGGACCACCTCGTCCCCTTCCTGAGCCATCCTGAGATCCATTGAGGAAATGAGGATCCATGTATGGGTCCTGCTCACTGGGATCCTGAAAAAATTAAAAACAAGAATAATTAGGCGCGCACACACACACACACACAAAGTAAAAAAAAAAAAAAAAACATTTCTCGGGTTGAGAGAAACCAGATGGGGTGTTTCACGCATCTGGTTAGGATGCCTCCCAAACATCTATCTGGTGAGGTGTTTCAGGCACGTCCAACCAGGAGGAGACCCAGAAGCAGACCCCGGACCCGCTGGAGAAACTATGTCTCACAGCTGGCCGGGGAAAAAGAAGCCTGGGTTTCCTGTCGGAGGCCGTTCCGCATAATCCAATTCCGCATGAGTGGAAGACATCGGAATAGAACAAAAAACCCTCCTAATTAACTTACTGGAATCAGGAACTTCTTGACCTCATCCATAGCATGAGCCATGCGCATGTAGGCTTCTGGAATGGGTGCAGTCACTTCAATGAAAACATGAAGCTCCATGGATAGGTGGGCATATTTAGCCTCACCAGACTTTCGGAGCTCCTCCTCCTGAGGTACACACAAAGAAAAAAAAATTCATCAGGGTTGCTAGGTCTACAATAATTGCCATATTTGTCTGAGACTGTGCCCTGTATGACGTACGCTCAATAATTGTAAAAAAAATGCACAAAATACTAACATTTGAATGTTTCTCATTTGCGTGATTGTGTTTATTTATCTGTCACGACTGTTTGTCAGAGATTTTTTTTTTTATATAAACCCTGAATCCATCACATCCACTTAAACAGATAAATGATTGGCTGGAAGCTCCAGCCATGCTGCCATTCTAACCTCCAACCAATAGGTGGTGATAGTTTTCACTCCCAGCCTGTCTAATGATTACTTCTCTGGTTTTCTTAAAATTACTTCCTTGTGAGTCCATGTACAAGCTGTTATTTTAACACCGGAGAGACTAAACCTCATCATTAGATACTGTGTCATTTTGGTTTTAACTGGTGTACAATCATTTTTTGTAAATGATGATCATTTTTATGTATTTTGTATAATAATCCTACATCTCCCACCTGGTAACACTAAAATCCATCCTCAGCACATTAACATTTATGTAAAGTGATTTCGGAGTACAAGTCGCTGTTTTTTTTTTTTTTTTTTCATAGCTTGGCTGGGGTGCGACTTATAGGTGAAATTAGTAACACATTTTTTGCATTAATTTCAGATGTTATTCTCACAGTAACCAACTAGAGGGCGCTCTAAGGCCTGTGTTTATAAGAAGTGGTACATTGTCTACTTACGAATTTGGGGGAGTTGTTTAAAAGTAACACAAAGGATGGAGATTTCTTTAGATTTAGTGATTTGGAGTGAAACTGATGGTTTGATAAACATGTTAGCATGTTTCATACGTTATCTAAATAACGTTAACATACCAGGCACGTTTACAGTTCGTAACGCTAGTAAACTGTACACTTATTCAGGCTGTTGTTTTCTGGTTTATTCTCATTTTAAATTAGTTTTTAAGATGATTTATGGTGTTGGATGTACTCAAATAAAATCCAACACCAAAAAATGTCGACACTGGTGCGACTTATACTCTGAACAATATGGCAGAAGTCCAGTAAAATGAATACTAACTAACCTTGTTTTTGTCCCTCATGGAGCCTTTACCAAGAACAGAGATTTTTGCTCCAGTTTCCTCCTGGAGTCTCTTGATTGTACTACCTTGAGGTCCCAGAAGCTTTCCAACAAAGTTGACCTAAAATATAAAAAAATAACATTAACTAGGTCACAAGTACCAAATGAAAAAAAAAAAAAAAAAAATCAGTCAATAATCTGTATTATTCGTTTACTGTCAATTCTCATCTGTCATAAACAGATCTATTCATGCAGAAAAAACACAAATTAAGGTCAGAAAAATAATCTGAAGAACTCATGAACCAGATCTAGTGATCTGAAGAACACTAGATAAGCCTCATGTGTACGTTTATTTAAAACAGTGAACCTAAACACACCTTTTCTGGACAAGATTTCACATTAAGAAGTAAAATGAACTGTTTGTTCTTACCCTTGGATATTGTTTAGTAGGAATAAGAACTCTTTCTTTCAGTTTAAGATTCTTAGTGGCGAATATATCAAGATAATTCTCCTTCTCAGGTTCTTTTTTAGCTTCTCCCTTCTGGATCCTTTCGATCTCTGAAAATAAGACAATCTTTTCAGTATTTTGTTAACCCTATCCCAATCAGATCCATAGTTATTTATAACGAATAAAAACAATAGAATCAAAGCATTTGCGTCATGTTGTCAATAAATAACAAAAACCACAGGCTTTAATTTAATACAACAGATTCTTTTTTTTTCAAAATGAATCGTTACATAGAATCTTTTCAACCACGTGTTTTAAAGGCGCCATTATTCAGGCCGCAGAAAAAAAGGAGGCCTGACGCTAGGTCGCCCTTAATGTTTTAGCTTTAATAAACATTCAAATATTCTCCTTACCTGCTGTGATTAGCTTCATAGCATGAGTAAAAGATGAATCCAAGCTGTCCTTTTCAGCCAAAAGCTCAGGGAGGTATTTAGAGTCATCCATTTTGATTTGATTCTTTAAGAGGCTAGATTCAGGTTTACTTAAGAAAGCCTGTAAATAAAACGCTAACAAAATCTCTTCTTTTTTAATTTGTTTTGGTTTAGCTTCCGCTAAAAGTATTTACGACACAAGTAAATCTAATTAAATTTAAATGGGTGTAGTTGTAGATGGAATTTGCAAATTCCTGTCTGCGTTTTCTCCTCAACAGACAAAGGAGGGATGGCGCAGCTGCATTTCACCGAGATGGAGGGAAGAGCATAGACGTACAAGAAAACTAGACTCTTCATTGGCTGGCTGATGGGAAATCACTCCGCCATCTTCGGAGGGGCATACGGGAGACACAATAGAATTAAAGAGGCGACCTTTCCAATATGGCGGCTGCAGTTTCAAAGTGGATAGTGACGTCACGGCTCCTGACAGATCATTTTCAGAATCAGAATGCTTTTATTGCCATGTCAATGAGAATATCAGAGACTAGGAACTTGCTTTGATACAGCTGTGCAATATTATAAGATGAAAATAATAAAAAATAAAATAAATAAAAACAATTTTAACAAAACAGAGTGCTCAGAAAGAAAAAGAAAAGTAGTGCCATGTCATAGAAAATTTCGGCATATTAAATTTTGGCATATTAAAAAACATTTTGGCATATTAAAAAAATATTTTTTTAAAAAATCATATATAACATCTTTTGAATGTGAGATAAATTATTACTACATTATTACTCTAAAGAAAGGACAGCTCAACCTAAAATTGCTACTAATACTTTATTACTAATAACTTTTAATAACTCACAGATTACTTGATCGTGCAACTCATCACCTTTATGTTTGCATGTTCTCCTCGTGTATGTGTGAGTTTTCTCTGATTTCCTCTCACTCTCCATAAAACCTGCATGTCAGGTTGATTGGCTGCTACAAAATTGCCCCTAGAAACGAGTGTGTGGCTACACAAAAGAGTGGCAACCTGTTTAGGGTGTACCCTACCTTTCACCTGAAATCAGCCAGGATAGGCTCTGCCATCCCCTGTTACCACAAAATTAGCGGTTCAGAAGACAAAGGACACATTCAGAGACTCCACTGGAAGCACAACCTATCATAATGCTTTATTGAAGTGTTACAAACAAACGAACATAGAGATAATTAGACTCAAATACAGTTTCAACTCAATAGCGGAGATATTTTTTAAAGAGCACTTTGAATTTTATTGTAACTGCTATGGACTTTTTTTTTAAAAAAATAAGACACAATTGTGGGAAGTTTAGCAAGTTAAATAAAACAAACCCTGAATTTTCTGACAGTATGTCATTGATATGAGAAACCGTTTTATTAATCGACTAATTTTTTATGTAAGTTCCTCAAAATGACCTCATTCTTACAAATATTGAAAAGTGACATTTTTGAACGCTTGTAAAAAATAAAAAGCATTCCCAAAATATTTCAAGAACATCTCTGGTATTGATTGTGGGTAAAAACCGTACATATCAATTCATTTAAAATAATCACCCAAATCAATATGTCACAATAAGACAAAAAAATTTCTTAAAAATCTAATTCTTTTTGTCTATTGGTTTAAAGTAAAACTGATATGATGAATTTATTTAAAAGAATATAAATAAATCCACACACACACACACACTTTCACACATCAGAGCTCATCTGTAAACCTCTCGGTCATCATGTAAAAATATAATTCCCTTATGAATCATGCTAAAGATTGGACTTGAAAGTTACATGATTCCACATCAGCGTACAATCATAGTTTGAAGTTTTTTTTAGTTGTTAAATATCAATAATAGTAAATATTTCTGGTTTCTCAAAATCGTAGATCTGCATTGCAGAATATGTGATGGCTTTCACCTCGGTTCCCTTAAAAGACAAAGACGGGACAAAACAGGATGAATAAATTAAATAGATACACTTTAATAATGTATTAATTTATTCTAACTGCTGTGGTGTAAGGAGTGCAGCAAACAAATTTCCCCGGTGAGGGATGAATAGAGTAATTCAAAATAAAAAAAAAAAAATAAAAAAAATAACTGACCTGGGGATGTTTATCTAAAGAAAATTCTTCACCCCACCTAATGAAAGAAAAAAAAAAAAAAAAAACAAGAATATAAATTGATAACAGAAAAAAAAATCTTTGAAAATCCTCCAAATCCAAAACCCTTTGAATAAAAACTTCACATTTTAAGATTTAATATTAATAAAGAAAGTAAAAATATCAAATATGTTTATGTTCCATACTCACCCAATAGATCGAATCTTGAAATGTATTCTGTCGATGTGCAAAACTTTTATCTCCTACACAAACATAGCAAGTATGATACGATTACAAGTCTGAGGAGCAAAGGAGGAGAAATTTGTTGCAGTCTACCCGTCACATAAGCCTTCCTAGCTCAGAGCTTACGTTTAGATAAATACTGCCAACTACTGGTCTGGCATTCTTATAACCGCACTCAGAAGTATATTTATACGAGTTTGTGTGGATGCGGTTATATTGAAAACAATTACGTTTGTACGCGAGAGTTTTTCTAAAACGGGGGACAACGGGTATACGTTTTCAAAAATAACCAGCTACGTACATGGTCCGAGAAAAAAGATGGGAATCTCGAACATTATGAATCAACAAAAAGGAGTTTGAATTAGTTTTGGACAGATTAAATGTCTAGTTGCTGTCAGTGTTTAAAACATTGACTGCTCATCCTAGGGAGGGACTCCTCCTTCATGTGGATCCCCATGAAGTTTCTTTTTTTCTTTTTTTCCCTCAAATGCTGGGTATTTTGGAGTTTTTTCTGACCAAGAAGGAGGGTCTGAGGGCAGGGATGTGCTGAAATTGTTTAGGTAGCTTTTGTTTAGTTAGGTTTTACTTTTGTGTACCGGTATATACATTTTTTTGTTTTGTTCTTTGTTTTCTGAAATGTGAAGTTCATCGAGAAAATTGTTTTGGGATTTTGGGCTCTACAAAAATAAATGAATGGAAATAAGAACAAAACTTTCAATGTGTTTCTAGATGTTTTTTATGTTTCATCACATCATTTTTAGTAACTGTTTCCCTTACAACCCGGCCCCAGATTAGTGGGGGTAACAGTAAAGAGCAGATACCCATTGTGTGTGTGTGAAAGACCTTTGCACTCACCCTAGGGACAAAGAAGAGATCAGCACTAAACTTGAATAACCAATCATCCAAAAAGTGAAAGAGAAGAGACTCCATGTCTTCACCTGTTAAACAAACACAAGAAAACCAAATAATTAAGGTTGCTGAATTTTAAATGGTGTGGTTTTAAACCTCTTTTACAATTAAACAGGCTAAAAAAAAATCTAAACTAATTTATTAATTAATTAACCTAAACGTACCTAACACTATTACCTAAGTAAAACAGGTAAAACTAAATCTAAAGCCAACATAGGAATCAGTTAAGACCCCAAGGCAGGAGAGCTGAAAGAAGGATTAATTCATGTAGAAACCTGAAAACAGAACACACACCCTTCTTTTGTATCATCTGATGTGTGTATTCTGCTGTTATTGTACTTTGTAGTCTTCTCACCTTCTGATTCAACTTCCACAGTATCAAGAGGTTCAACTGTTTCTGTATCAGTCATATAACCAAACATTCCCATGGCACACTGCTCAAAGGCTTCCTCCAAACTCTCTCCCCAGGAGTGAATTCTAATAGAGTAAAATAAACACAAATTAATCACTGATCACAGAATACAGAGGAAATCTGTGTAAGCCACTTACTGTACATCTGCTGTGTGATCCAGGTCTAAAAAATGACAAAAGTTCCCATAAATGGGGTCATATTTAATCAAATGTATACAAGTGGTTTTATACTCTTTATAATGAATAATTCACTCATGAAGTACTGATCTGAATGAGATGATCACACTTCTAAATAAACAAAAGTAAGCTAAGCTAACATGAATTGAGATCAGCTTCAGACTTACACTCATATTTCTTGTTGATCGGTGGGTATTTAGATTTTATAGCTTTTTGATCCTCTGTCAGGTCTAGTTGACGGTCTGCCATTGTAGCTGTAAGTTATTTTAAAGTTATATTAAAGATTTCAAGCATGTCCGAACACCAGGAAGTAAAACAAATTAAAGATAGTTTCAGGGACATGCCAAAAGTAGGAATTTTCTAAACCAGATCACAGCACTAAATATACTTTTGTGTGAGTATCATTGCAACCATTTTATTCATTTAAAAACGTTGCTTTTGTGAATAAAAAATATGTAATTGTTTTCTTTCTCTCTTAAATGCTGTTAAATGCTCTTAATACGCCATTTACCAATATCTTACTCAAATAACAAAAGCAAAGGTTATCTTAGCAATTAATTCCTCTTTTAGATGTCTCTTAAAGAAATTACATAAAATTGTTATGACACAGAAAAATGGACCTAATGGAACTTTAAAAAAAAAAAAAAAAAAATTATAATTATTTGCAACATTGGAGTTGATAAATTCCGAGCCACTGGAGAGCCATTGATTGCAGCATACGTCACACAGAATTGGAGGAGGAGGAAGTTTCTTCTTTTTCTGAAAAATTTACCATAGAGTGTGGGATGCTGCCTCTAGAGGCCGTTTGGAAAATATCATAAATCTTAAACATAGAAATTCAAATGTAGAGCGGCCGCCATGTCAGACCGGTCATTTTATTAATGAAAATGAAATATATACTTTATTAATCCCTCAACGGGGATGAATAAATAACGGGAATGTGTGCTGCTTTACACTGCAGCAGGCTGCCAGAACGGCGCCAATGGTGGGAGAAGCAGGGGCTTAGGTGTCTTCACCAAGGACTACCTGCTACTACCTGTGTATGTCCAAACAAAAAAAATCATTTTAAAAAGAACGCAAGCAACTAAAAAGTGCCTTCATAAGTATGACTTATAATGCATCACACTGCATGATAAATTTGACAGGGACACAAAAATTTCCTATTTCTTACTTATTGTTAATAAATTATTATTGGGGTGCACTGTGGCCTCGCAGCAAGAAGGTCAGGGTTCAGGTCCCGGAGTGAGGCGTGGCTTGAAACACCAGCCTGTCTGTGGAGTTTTTGCATGTTCTCCAAAAACATGCATGTTAGATTGAATGGCCGCAACAAAATTGCCCCAAGGAATGAGTGCGTGTGTGGATGGTTGTCTGTGTATGTTGCTCACAGCATACAGAGAGCAGTGTAAGCTGCATCTGCATACACAGCTACAGTGTGTATGCTTCAGCTGTGGTGGCCTGTTCGGGGTGTACCCTGCCTCTTCTTCTTTCGGCATTTCCCTTTAGGGGTCGCCACAGCATGTCAGTTTCTTCCATCTAATCCTATCTGCTGTATCCTCTTTGGTCACACCAACTATCTTCATGTCTTCCTTCACTGCGTCCATGAACCTCCTCTTTGGCCTTCCTCTAGTACTCTTTCCTGGTGGTTCCAAATCCAGTGTCCTTCTTCCTATGTACTCTCTCTCTCTCTCTCCTCTGTACGTGCCCAAACCATCTCAGTCTTGCCTCTCGAACTTTATTCCCAAAACCTCTAACATGTGCTGTTCCCCTGATGTACTCATTTCTAATCCTGTCCATCCTGGTCACTCCCAGAGAGATCCTCAGCATCTTCATCTCTGCTACCTCCATCTCTGCTTCCTGTCTTTTCTTCAGTGCTACTGTTTCTAGACCAAACAGCATGGCCGGTCTCACCACGGTTTTGTGCACTTTCTTTTTCATTCTAGCTGAAACTCTTCTGTCGCACATCACACCTGTTACTTTCCTCCACCTGTTCCAGCCTGCCTGAACACTCTTCCTTCATTCTTCCTTCTTCACCTCTTTTCCACACTCCCCATTGCTCTGGACTGTTGATCCTAGATACTTAAAATCTTCCACCTTCTTTATCTCTTCTCCCTGTAACCTCACTTTTCCATTTGGATACCTCCCATTCACACACATGTTCTCTGTTTTACTCTGACTAATCTTCATTCCTCTTCTTTCTAATGCAAACCTCCAACTCTCCAGCTTTTCCTCTACCTCTTCCTCTCACCTCTTTTTAGCCGGCAACCCTCTACCCCATAAGAAATAAGCAGTTCAGAAGATGAAATGAAACATAATTTTGTTATCAATTTGTTCAGTCTACACGGAACATTGTCTATAAGAATTAGAAACACTGTAATCTGTTAACTCTCACACTGACTTGCTCATGTTGGCCTCGTCAGAAGCACATTCAATACATCATTAAAGACCACCTGCACTCTGCGCAGACTTGCTTTCCTATATTAATCAAAAGGTGGGCCGTGTATGAAGATGTACAGTAACCTTTGAATAAAGTCAGTTTTTCATTTTCAGAGCAAAATCTTCATCATCTGACGTGTCCTCGGTGATGACGTTAAATGAACACACTTGATACAAGTGAGGTATCTGCTAAAAGCATTTAGGTATGTCATTTACTAATAAAAATGATATTGTACTTGATCTTATTTACCACATTAAGTACATTATCAGAAAGACAAAAATCAGGAAGAGTTCTTTTCTTGTCTTCTTTAGTACCACAGATCATTATCATGCTTTTAGCTAGATTGTATGAAATGTCATGAACAAATGTTGAGTAGCTTCTGCAGGCCTGCTGCATTTGGACTGAACACAACTGAATGATTTAATAAGTCAGTGACAAAGCCAGTGTTACACAGTCTCAGTTTGCTCAACATGTACACAAATTGAATACAGAATTCCCGTCTTTCTGACCCTAATGCTGATACTCTTTTCCCACATTTGATCTGCTCTGTTTTCTGCACGTACCAAAAGGTTTAAAAAATGCACAATGAAGCTTGTCACACCTTTTTGAGTCAGTTTCATTAAAACACTTTCTATGAGCTTTGGATAAACCTAGAAACTAAAGAATTTGATTATATTTTGAAATAGTTTCTTTAAGATTCTATATGCACATGTCAGTGCTTATCATGACCTTAAAACTGATTATCAGTAGATCCAGCAAACAAAGGAATTCTATGAAGCAGAATTGTTTCAATAATTTTGGACACAATACTTTCCAAGGCTATCAGTCTGGAGTTAAGCAGTCTTGACACTTTTGTTCCTTAAAACCGTAACAAAGCAGGACATTTGCCACAGAGTCAGGAAAAACTATGTAGCAGAAAAGAAGTAAAACAAGTTTGAGGCCAGCCTTAAACTAGCATACTTATGATGCTTAGCTGAAATTTGTAGATTTATTATTTGAAAAAACAAATATTGCTTCAGAGACCTCATACGTCTTTATTAAGTCTACAATATTAAAACTCTTCACAGTATAAGATTCCCTCGGTACACAATTAAAGGGTCCATTTAGAAATCAATAAGTTATGATTGCTGACACTTCTTTCATTCTTCCTTCTAAACACAAGCAGAATGGAGTTGACCTTTCCAAGATGGCGGTCAATTTGACGCACAAACTTCCGGAAGTCATAATATTTCATTACAACTTCCTGTTGGCTTTCCTGAATGCTGATTGGCTAGTTGCATCTGCGGAGTTGGCGCCATTGTGAGAGCATTTGCTGTCTTTCTAACGCGCACCGTGAAAACACTGCTTTTAGAGACAATTATACACATTTGACGGTGCCATGGCAGACAAAGATGGTAAGGGTGATGTGTTTTTACTAATTAGATTATAATATGATGAGATTATTGTTTTTTAGACTGATAGAGAACCTAAATGAGGTGAAGAGGTAGTTAGCCAGCTTGTCTCATTGTTAGCCGTTGCTAACAGTAGCTGCTGTTAAAATCACAACTTTACAAAAATATCTATTAATAATAATACATAAATATGTTATTTCAATTTAATTTATGTCTTTATTATGTTATTTAAGTACACTATTATTTTAGTATTTTGCGGGAAAAAAATATTCATTTTTCAAAGAGCTGACATTTATTTCTAAAGAATATTTTTTTAATCACAAATCCAAATAAATCAGAAAATGTGACACATTACATAAATTAAATTAATTTTATTTTAGGTTGTGAAAACAGTGGAATCGGAAGGTCTTCTGTAATCCATAAAAATGACACATAAAACTTAAAAATGATACAATTAAGAATAAAAGTTTTCAACAGTTTTGTCAGTAACTGCTCGTATGACTGCCTGTGGAAATGTTAGACTTACTTTAAAAATAAAATCCTTTTCTGATCTGTCTCAGATCTACTGGAGAACTCATTCATTCATTCTTCTGAACTGCTTATCCTTAGTGTGCAGGTGTCTGCCTCGGCTGATTTAAAAAGAGAGGCAGGGTACACCCGGAACAGGTTGTCAGCCTGTTGCGGGGCCACACACAATCATCCACTCACTTAGGGACAATTTTGTTGAGGCTAATTAAAATAACATGCATGTTTTTGGATTGTGGAAGAGCATGCAAACTCCACACAGAAAGGCCAGTGTTCGAAGCTTTGGCCTCACCTGGGATTCAAACCCCGACCTTTTTGCTGTGATGCCACTATTCTAACCACCACACCACTATGCAGCTCACTGGAAAACTGTTGAAATTATCAGTATTTGTGAAGCACAAAATTATAAAACAAGTGTCTCAACTGGCTTCAATTTGTAGATTGAATAAAGTATCATAGAAAAGGTTTCAAAACTGACTTTTGGCCAGTTTAACACACAAATTGTGTACATGTGGGGTCAATAAAGTAGTTCTCATTCTGATTTAGATGATCAACGTTTTGACTTCCAACCGGAAATCATTTACAATCCGATAGAAAGGACCTAAGACAAGTTGAATAAAATACAAAAAGTAGCAAAATATGTATTTACACAAAAACTAAACAGTTTCAGGGCTTTCCTGCATTTTTAGACTCACAGTGAGGAACTCTTTCCCTGTACCCCTCCCCTCAAAAAAGAAAAAAGAAGAAGAAACCTCATGGGGATCCAGATGAAGGAGGGATCCTCCCCGGACAGACCCGCCTATGTGTCTAAGTCTGTTGATTAAATACAAGGCCATTCATTGTGTTCCAAACGGGGGGGGGAAAATTGTAGACATTTTTTTAATAATTTTTATCAAAGGAAATTTTGAATGTGGTATTAATGAATCTCTATTTGTTGCTGTTCAAGTTGTGGAAAAAAAAAATCAGGTGTTTTTAAGTTAATAACGTTCAACACAAATTGCAAATGGACTCCACTTCCACACTGCTTTTCTATTTGCTTTGATACTCAAATTGCTTTACACTCGCACACACTGATACCTGATGGTGGAAGCTGCCATGCAAGTTGTAAACCACCATCAGGAGCAATTTGGTGTCTTGCTCAAAAATACCTCAGCTTAAACTCCCGTTGGAGGATCAAACCGGCAACCTTCTGGTTACAGGGCGGTCGCCCTGCACACTAAGCCATCCGTCCCATAAAGTATCCAGTATTACTTTTGTTCTCTGTTTGAGGTTTTAACCTTCAAAAGAACAAAATAAATACATTTTCTTTCTCTGATAAAATGTTTCTTCAATAACTTTGTTGCAGCTGCATTTGATGATGCTGTGGAAGAAAGAGTTATTAATGAAGAATACAAGATTTGGAAGAAGAACACCCCCTTCCTCTATGATCTGGTTATGACTCACGCTCTTGAGTGGCCCAGCCTGACCGCACAGTGGCTTCCAGATGTCACCAGGTAACATAGCTCTTACAACTTTAAGACTCGTTAAAAAAAAAAATCATAACCATTGAGCTTCTACTATTTATTCATTTCACAATCTATCAATTAGTTAATCCAAAGTTTTTGGATAAGAAAAAACTATGATATACGTATATTTTTTTTGCATTTAATTTTTGTCAATTGTCTAAATAAAACAAACGTGCTTCATAACAGTCTCAAAAATATATTTCTTTACTAGTAAAAAAGACAATTAGGGATTTGTTAATATACGTTAATTCGTTATAATTTAAATTAAAATAATTTTTTAGAACTGTCTTTGACGCCAGCATACATTTGATGGCAGAGAAAATGAAGGTTTCCAATTATCTGGTCGCTGTTTCTTCTGTCCATCAGTCTGCTTCTCATTACATTGAACAACTAATAAATTCCAAAATAGTTAATAACTACTTAAATAGACTATTTGAATTGATTATGTTGATTAGTTTTTTCAGCCCCCCACATAATTGTGTCATATTGCCCCACAGACCAGAGGGGAAAGACTACAGTGTCCACAGACTGGTTCTGGGAACGCACACTTCCGATGAACAGAACCACCTTGTTATTGCCAGCGTTCAGCTTCCCAATGATGATGCTCAGTTTGATGCCTCACACTATGACAGCGAGAAAGGAGGTGAGACATAATAAAATATGGTGAGGATTATTTCCATGACGACAAAGTTTTTAGAACATATTTTTACTTGAAGACATTTATTTCAGAGTTTGGAGGCTTCGGCTCTGTAAGTGGAAAAATAGAGATTGAAATCAAGATCAATCATGAAGGAGAAGTGAACAGAGCGCGTTACATGCCTCAGAATCCCTGCATCATTGCCACCAAGACTCCTACTAGTGATGTGCTGGTTTTTGATTACACAAAGCACCCATCCAAACCTGGTAAGTCTAATTAAAATGCTAATTTAAGTGTTTAATCTAATGAAATTCACCTGAAACTGTTGTAACAAGTGAAAATATGAAATCTCATAAAAATGATTTCGTTTCTGTTGAAGACCCATCAGGGGAGTGTACCCCAGATCTGCGTCTCAGGGGCCACCAGAAGGAAGGATATGGCCTCTCCTGGAACCCTAACCTAAGTGGATGCCTCCTCAGTGCTTCTGATGATCATGTGGGTGACTTATCAGTGGAAAAAAACATTAAATTTTTCTTTAGCTCATTTACATGCATTTATTTATTTGAGTTTTCTGATGCGATACAGGTGTCTGTCGCTACAACGCATTTCACCTTTCGCTGATTAATTTAGTGCAATTTTACAGTCTTAATTTAGACAATGCATTGTTTTCTACTTTCCAATTAATGCACTGTGTGCTGATTGGTTGTAGATGCAGTAGGCCAATACCGTCAGACGAACTAAGAAATATCTACAAACTGCACACTTAAATCACTGTTTAATGATTTATTTTGTGTCCAAACTCTTAGGCTTTTCAATTTGTCATAGTTTTATAACTCATTTCCATCTATACATTCGTAGACTATTTGCCTGTGGGATATAAGTACAGTGCCTAAAGAAGGAAAAATAGTGGATGCAAAGACAATCTTCACAGGCCACACCGCTGTCGTGGAGGACGTCTCTTGGCACTTGCTCCACGAATCACTGTTCGGCTCTGTGGCAGATGATCAGAAACTCATGATGTAAGAGAGCAGCAGACATGACTCAAGGGGGAAAAAAACACTTGTTCATTTTCAGTGTCTCAATAAACAGTCGGTGCTTTTGTCTGCAGCTGGGACACACGGTCCAACAACACCTCCAAACCCAGCCATGCAGTGGACGCCCACACTGCTGAAGTCAACTGCTTGTCCTTCAATCCTTACAGCGAGTTCATCCTGGCCACCGGTTCTGCCGACAAAGTTAGACTCTCTCTAAAGTATTAAAAAACTTGTTTATTTTTGTTGTCTAATCATGGCTGTTTTTGTAGACCGTGGCTCTTTGGGATTTAAGAAACCTGAAGCTCAAACTCCACTCATTTGAATCTCACAAAGACGAGATATTCCAGGTAAGATGGATGGTCTTAGAAGTTTACACTACTTTACATGGCTCCTTTCTTAATGAAAAGAAAAATTCTGTATTAAAATATTGTTATTAAAAAGTTAATTCCTTCCTAATCCCATTTGCACAATTCCTTTCTCCTGTTTTTCTATTCATTTCTCTTTCTGCCACTTTGTGATAAGACCTTTGTAAACTGCTGAATTGCACAATTTGCTTTGCAGTTTCTGTAAAATTTTGCTCTGGATTCTCGTTGGTTAAAATAAAAGCATGCCGTTGAAAGTTTGTTCTCAATTAAAAATATTATACAGACATGTTGGATGCATTCTTTGTAGATGTGTCAAATTAATACGAGTAGAAATTCATAATTATTTTTTTTTCTTTATTTAAACCCATAAAACCTTTTGACCAACACAGGGAACAGCGCCATCTGCTGATTAGCTTTTGAGCTACATTTTTATTTAGATAACAAACAAGAGGATATGTGTATGTTTTTATGTGACACATTAATGTATCTCTTGCTTACAGGTTCAGTGGTCCCCACATAATGAAACCATCCTGGCTTCCAGCGGCACTGACAGGCGGCTCAATGTCTGGGACCTCAGTAAGATTGGAGAGGAGCAGTCACCAGAAGATGCTGAGGACGGTCCTCCTGAGCTGCTGGTGAGTGTTGATGGTAGTAACACTGGGTTCGGATTTTGCGTTGGATATCAATTTTATTCATGGTATTTCTTTTCAGTTTATCCACGGTGGACACACAGCTAAAATCTCAGATTTCTCTTGGAACCCCAACGAGCCATGGGTCATCTGCTCTGTATCAGAGGACAACATCATGCAAGTTTGGCAGATGGTGAGAACTCAATAGAAATAAAAAGCTTATCATTCTCATTTTTTTTTTTTTTTGTATGGATTTATTGGGCTGGATTTTTAAAAATTATTATTTAGCATTTTTAAAAGCTATTTTAGTTTGTTTTTGCTAACTTTAAGTATGTTTTATCCTCTTCAATTGTGTTTTAGTTGTTTGGTTTTTGCATGTTTTAGCCCTTTGTTTTCCTCGCGTTTAGCTGTCTCAACATACATTTTTAGAACATTTTGGTTGTCTGAGCTTTTTTTTTTGCATCAAACTGCCTTTTAGTATGATTTAGCTGATTTTTTAGCATCTTAACTTTTTATTAGCATTCTACATGTTTATTTAAATATGAGTCAGTCAGTCATCTTCTTATCCGTCTGTCCCTCTCGGGGTTGCGGTGGGTGCCGGAGCTCATCCCGGCTAATTTAAGGTGAAGGGCAGGGTACACCCCGAACAAGTCGCCAGTCTGTCGCGGGGCTATTTAAATATGTTTTAGTCTTTTTTTTTTCCAGTGTTTTTGCTGCTTGGATGTTCGGTCTTCCTACATTATTCCTACATTATTCCTCATTACCTCTGAATGAGGGGTAACTTTTCTATTTTATGTGATCAAAATCTCGACAAAATAATATATGGTTGATCACTTTGTTTCCTCCACAGGCTGAAAATATCTACAACGACGAGGACCCAGAAGGTGGTGGAGAGCCAGAGGTCCAAGCATAAGTCCAGCAGTCATTTCTCGTTTTTTAACTCGCTTGATGACCAATTCTGGTCAAGCAAGCAGTCTTTTTAAATTACAGCTGTGGTGTTTCATAGAAGGTGAAATAAGAATGAAACACTGTGATTTTTTTTAACAACTTATTTAAAGAAAACATCTGTTTTGGTCTGATTTAACTTTTTTTTATTAATTTTTTTTTTTTTTAGTTTTGAAAAACAGAACTGTTTTGTAAGAAAACCGTCGGAGAGTGGATTTCTTACTTTTCTCATTAGCTGTGCAGAAAACCTTTATGGTGACGACTTTTTAGGTGCCTGTACATACAGTAGATTCTCCTTTTCTGCTTGATATTTGTAGTTTTTAATTTTCTTGCTCTATTGTCACTTGTATGGTTTTGTTTGTCAGTCTGTGCTGCTTTGGATCTCTTCTTTCTAAGTATATTCATAATAAAACTATTTACAGTAAAGTTTTGGAGCTTTGGATTTCACTTTAATAAGCACTATAAAAGGTGATTTAGACGCTAAAGTAAGAGTACCTCTAAAAATGCTGTGTTATATCCTATCCAGTTTGGTGAGCACCAAGTAATGTCTTCTTGGGCTCCCTTGAGTAGTGGACCAAAATAATTATGTGCATCTAAGGGCAAGGATTTGATCCAACTTCCTCTGTTCTACAGGATTAACTGGGCCTCTGTGAGAGAAAAGGGAACAAAATGACTGAGCATATCACAGGTTTTAAAGAAAACCAAAAGATTTCTAACGTTACCTTAGAAATATTAGTTCTGTCACAAGATTCTCCTTAAGAGCTTGCAAATCCTTCTTAGATTTCCTTTGAACTTCAAATTCGGTTTCTTGTTCCCTCAAAGTTTCTTTCAGATTTTCCACTGTCTCCTTTTGAAATGAGATAATGTCAAATCAGTGTTTCGACACACACTCCACATGTCATGTCTTGTTTATGTTATTATACCTTGTAATGAGCAATTTTGTCCTCCCTTTCTGTTGTCATCAGATCAATCTTCTTCTCTAGATATGATCTTTGCAGCTCCAGTCTCTGTAGGTTCTCTTTTAGAGGCCCCAGGCGGGCCTTTAGGTCTGCAGTCTGTTCTCTCCAGTTTCTCAAAGTTTCCTCGCCAATTTGTCTCCTCCTCAAAAGGACTAAGAGACGAGGTTCGTACCAGCTTTCCAGTGTCTTCACACTGCCACTGAGCCTCCGCTGGAGCCTGATGGAGGCCTCACGGCATTGACTGATGTCGCTCATGGCCCGAGGTCTGTAGCTCTTGGAGGCACGATCTCTAAGAGAGTTGAGGTCATTCTGATGGGAAACCTTTACCTGAGTGAACTCTTCAATCAGGCTTTGAAGATGAGTCTGGAGCTCCTCCTGTAAACACATAAAACACATGCTTTCAAAGAGAAAAAAAAATTTCTAAATTTATAGACGATTTGATTAGTTTTTAACCACAACTTTGACATCTATCAAGTGGAATAGATATACCAAATATTCTTGTTTTTCTTTTGCTGGACATGATGAACAATATTCAGAATAATTAAAGATAGTATGGAAGACCTTTTAGTGATTTTCAGCAACTTTTTCTGGGTTTTGAGCAAGTATGACAACCTGTTTTGGTCATTTTGGGATTGCTTTTCTAACCAATAGAAATACTTATTTAGTTTTTGTTCATCATACAAAAATGATTCTGAGGTTTTCAATGTCCCACAAAGTCAGCAGCTTACTCATGTAATTCTTTTATTTTTTTTAGTTCAAGGATGAGTCCCACCAGTGAATGCAGATGTAAGCAATGATGCTGAAAATGAATTTATAGGGATCTTCCATACCACCTTTAAGTTTTTCTCTAGTTACAGTTCATACCTGTGTGAGAGCAGACTGAGCTACATCATACTGCTGTTCAGCCAGCTCCATTTGGCTCTGGATGCACTCTCTAACCACAATAAACAGTTTCTTCTTCACCTGTTGCACTTCTTCATAAACAGCAACATAATCCAGATGAGTTATTGTGAGCAGCTTGTGGGTCTCCTCCAGTTTTTCTCTAAGTTGCTGAACAACCTGCAGCATGGGTTCCTGCAGGGCAATGACCTCCTGGATCAGCTCATCTCGTTTCATCTCTAGACATGACACTTGTTCGATGCACTTCTCAAAAAACTCTCCCAGAGTTTCCATCTCACAGTTTTTTTCTAAAATATCCCACATGTGTTTGTCTTCAGTTGATGAAACTCTTCCAACGTCTCTTGATTCCTGATTTTGATTGTCCATGACGAGCTAAGAAACACCTCATTAATTCACAAATGAGTTTGGGGTTTTGATCAACTGGTAATCTCTTTATAGGCCATTTGTGTACTTTGAATAGTTACAAAGCTTGTTAAGTTAAATATCAAAGCACTGATTAAAAGCTTATACTTTTACTTACTTCTCTGGAGATCAGACCAAACATTTCCAGTGGGAAGAACAGCTTGTTTTTCTGCTTTCAGTCCTTCTCTGTTGTGTGTCTGTCTTCAAGAAAACAGAGGTACGTTTTATATTATAAATAACACGGGAGTGACTGAAACTCAATCTAAAACCCTCTCACATGGATCAGAAAGTGTGCCAGTGCTGGTGGTTGACCAGCCTGCATGCTCAGGGTGCAACAGTAAGAACACGTCGGGGTCAAATTGGAGCCTCAAGGAGCTATATATGTACACTTTGATAGCTTGGTTTTATGGACAAACAAGTAGTGACTCGTACATGTTTTCTGTGAAACAAAGTGTAATTTTGCAGTGTTTAACTGGTACTGCTGTGGATATAGTCCAATATTTGTTTAATTTGTTTTGCATGCTTTCCATCCAAGTACATCTAGGCAAATTACAGCAACCAGACACAATGATAAACTTTATCTAAGCGTGTGAATACAATCTTAATTTTTTCCCATTATTAGACATAACACATTGCATAGACATATTTAAGAAAAGTTCAATGAAAATATCAGAATTTTAATCTTCAGTTAAATTCTTAAATACATCTATCATCAAAAAATACATTTTTACAGGTTTTGTAATGGTTTTAATGTTATTCCCACATCAAAACATACTTGATAAGTTTTGTTTTTATTTCATTTATGTACATTTGAGCAATTAATAACCCCTTGCACTAGGTTCTTGGCCTTGGATTTTGCTCTCCACCACATTCTAACACAGTAGATCCAGCATGTGCTCCACTCACACTTGGTTTCTTCCATCAGATTTTTATGGAAATGCACCAAAAATCAGAAAATGCACTGCCTTTGTTAACTAGATGACTGTACAGTGCATTAATAATCTCAATCTAGATTGAAACAGTGTCATGTGGTGCCCACCGGGCAGGGTGTGAGATAAAGGAATTCAGATTGTCATAAATAGAAGTGAAACTGAATTAATGTGTTAATCAATTTTTTTGGCAAGTACAGCACTTCTGAACAAACAACAGTATCATTTTTATCTACAAATCTTATGAGATAAAAATAATTACCCCACAAAAACACAACACCCCCTCTGTAAACAAGTTTTATACACATTTGATCTTTTTTCTACTATCAACTGCTCTAAAATTTCCTTTGGGGTTAATAAAGTTCATACATTCATCCATCTCTCCATACATCCATGTCTCTAACCATCTTTCCATCCATTCATCTATCTATCTCTCCATCCATCTCTTTATTTATCTCTCCAACCCTCATCCATCCAACCATCTCTCATCCATCTTTCCATCCATCCATTTCTCCATCCATCTATCTCTACATCCATCTTTCATCCATCTCTCTATTTATCTCTCCAACATACATTCATCCATCCATTCATCTCTCCATCCATCCATTCATCTCTCTATTCATCTCTTCATTCATCTTTCCATCCACACATCTCTCCATCTCTCCATTCATCCATCTAACTCTCCATCCATCTATCTTTCCATCCATCATCCATCCATCCATCCATCTTGCTATCCATTCATCCATCCATCTCTCCATTCATTCATTCATTCATCCATCTGTTTACCAACACACCATGCTTCTACTCCTTGTTCAGACCTTATTAATTGTTTTTAGATCAAGTTAAAGAATGGGAAAGTTTAACAATCCCTGACTTATTTAAGATCACAAGACATATTTAAAAAAAAACTATTTTAAAAATGAATTTATAAAAATCTTTTATACATTTAATTTGAAATCAGAAAAGTTTTTTAACTAGAAATACTACCATGTTCCACCACTAGGTGCCGTCGTTTCCTCCTCCCTCTTAGCCCCACCTGAGTTTCTTCTTCAGGTAGGAAACACTCATCAGCTCCTCAACATACACACATATTCACACACGCACTTTCTCCTTCATTCCATCTCATCTGCTCCTGTGGAGCATCCGCATCTGAGGAAACACCATCTACGGCAGATAAAAGCGGAAGGCAAACAAACACGTGGTGTTTCCTGAAAGTTTCTAAAGTGCGCTGAAGTTTTTTTTTTACGGAAATGTTTCACCTGAAGTTGTGAAAAGTTAGGAGTTGGAGAGAGAGAGAGGCTCTTCAGATGGACAGAAGGTGATCAACCATCTGGATCACGTTTTTAAAGGTAGGATCTCATGTTTTGATTCTGTTTCAAGGTAGAAAACGTTTAATAAATCGATCTAACATGTAATCTTTACTTGTCAAGGTTTTATTTTTAGTAAAATAGTTGTTCTTGCGCAAGATCAGGTTCCTCTGTGAAACAAATGGTCTCATTTTTGTTCTTTCATGTGTTTATTTGGCTCTCTTATAAATCTCCTGAAGCCTGGGATACATTGAGATCAAAGATCTGCTTGGTAATTGGATAAAGTTTGGTGGAAATGAAAAGCACAAGGTTGATTGTGAGTTGTGTCATGTTTTGCTGTGCATGGCCTTGAGGGATCTCAAGCAGAGGTAATCAAATACCTGTAGAGCTTCTTTTCAACTCTGGATCTTATGACAATGACATCTATTGTTTCCTCTCATTGACCTCACTGCAAAGAATTGACTCTTGGTTTAATCTATGCCAGTCAATAGGAGATACGGTGTTTGTTCCATGACCCTCTGGTAAGACTCCCTCCTCTTTTTCATCATTTTCTTCTTTGGACTTTGAATATTTGCAAAACACAAAATCGAAACTTTTCTGTAAACTCTGCTGCAGGTTTTTATTTTCACTTCCACGGCTATGACTTTACCTCTGACACTCTGGTTAGGTGAGGCTGAGACAGGGCCATTTGTTTAGAAAGGGTGTGTCACATACTGGGCTGCTCCTTCTTCAGACTGCTGTGCCAAGGTTTGCACCAAGAACATTACAGATGTTTGCAGAGTCAAGAGTGACCTGGAAGTCCAGATATCCCAAAAAAACAAGCTAGAGATTCTCATTAAGCAGGGTCAAGATCCAGACCTGGCGGGCCGGCGTCCTCTTGGTTTTTGTGTTCTTGATCTAAAGAACATGGGTGTCCAACTCCAGTCCTGGAGGGGTGGTGTCCTCTTGGCTTTTGGGTTCTTGGTTTAAAGAACATGGGTGTCCAACTTCAATCCTGAAGGGCCGGTGTCCTCTTGGTTTTTAATTGTGTTCGTGGTCTAAAGACCAGGGGTGTCCAACTCCAGTCCTGAAGGGCCGGTGTCCTCTAGGCTTTGGTGTTCTTCGTCTAAAGACTAGGGGTGTCCAACTCCGATACTGGAGGGCTGGTGTCCTTGGCTTTTGGGTTCTTGGTTTAAAGAACATGGGTGTCCAACTCAGGTCCTGGAGTGCAGGTGTCTTCTTGGTTTTTAAATGTGTTCGTGGTCTAAAGAACATGGGTATACAACTCCGGTCCTGGCGTCCTCTTGGTTTTCATTTTGTCCTTGGTCTAAAGACCAGGGGTGTCCAACTCCGGTCCTGGAAGGCCGGTGTCCTCTTGGCTTTTGTGTTCTTGGTCTAAAGACCAGGGGTGTCCAACTCCCTTCCTTGAGAAGCGATGTCCATGTGTTCTCATATCCACACACCTGATCCAGGTGATTCAGTCCCTGTGCAAAATTTAATTGACTGTGGATTTCACTTTATGTGCATCAGCTGTATTGAACCAGGAACAAAATGAAAACCTTCAGGACACCGACCCTCCAGGAACGGATCTTGACACCCCTTCTTTAGACCCTCTTTATAAGCGAGAGAAAAAGAAATTGTCTTCCATGATGGATGATGTGCTGAATCTTGTCTCTAATTACCACTCTTATCTGACTGTACAATAACAGATTTTATATTTGTATGCTGGACCAGATGGACTTAATCCGGACAGTGCAGTAGGTTTAACATTAGGGTTGGAGATCAGATTATGTTAAGAGTAAATCCACATGTTGGGGATTTTCTGGTGAAGCTTTAAAGTGCTTTTCTTTTTAAACTGTTTATTAAATCCAACCTTTCTATTGTTTACTGTCCTTAACATGAGGTGACTAATTGGAGGAAAGTTCAAACTACTGATCAAAAAGAACAAGAGGAACAATCAATGTTGTAACCGATGACTGCCTGAGTGATGTCTCAGAATCATGGTGACCTGAAGACAGGAAGTGCTTTGAGACATGAATAGGAAAGTGTGTGCTATTAATCAGAAGGATTACAGGGTGAATAGTAGGTCACCAATAGGTCACAATCATCTCTTTGAAGAATGGAAAATTTGGTTGAAAAGAAAAAAATGAACATGTAAATCAACACAGATATCACCCTTTTTTTTTAGATTCGCTCTTAAAGTGGAACTTTTTTCATTCCCACGTTATATTTTTCTACTTAAGGGATGACGATCGTTTGTTTCATGCTGGACTGAAACATGAAAATATCAGCATGTATTCTTTTGAACTTCAGAGTCCAGTTGTGTTTGACTTGTTTCTGAGGGGTTGGTCAGCAGTCTCTTTTATCAGTTTGACCTGTCAGATCAGGGGTCTTGCGGTCTACACAGGAGCTGCAGTCCAAACTAAAAGACCCCGGTAACCCTTGGCAGCAAAGCAAACAACATACTTTAGAGTCTTTGTCTCTGTTTGCTACATTTGGTGAACGCTTCCAGAAAAGCAGAGGCCCTCAGCTTTAAATCTACTACTTTTATCTCCTCGACTTTTATCTAAGCTCACTATTTCCAGCTTTAACTGTAAAAACAAACGAATACATTGTTAAAAAGTTTCCAACATTTACCAAACAGATAATGTTCATTTTTTGTCATTATGAATGTTTTCTGCATTTATGTTTCTTATTCTCCAGTTTTTCTTTTTTTAATCTTTGTTTTTACACACACACACACATACAGTACACTGAACTAATATCAGCCTGAAATCTCAACACACAACGACCACATATTATAAAGTTATGCCTAAATGAATCTCATGTGTCGCTCATTATCCATTTCCCTTCATGACAGAGTCTCCTATTCTACTGTAGGAGAGACATGTTCCAAAGATGGAATGAGGGTGATAAGGAGAGCAAGAGGCAAGGATGTAGTGGAGTGTGTCTGTGTGTGTGTATTCAGTGGGAGAAGGGGGGCAAGGTTATTTGGAAAGATGGTAATTATCAATCTCTGAGGAATGCAGCTGCTTCTCTTACCCGACAAGCTGCTGCATGGCTAAAGCGTAGTACACCAGCTTGCATTACCCCAACACGCACATTCTTCTCAAGTGCAACCTTGTAGAATGCTGCTCGTATTTGTGTCAGTGTTGCTCTATTTGTGTTTATTTTAAAGTCATTTTCCCGAAACCGTGTCCATGCACCAGAAAAGTGACCAGATAAACAGTTGGTTTCCAGTTCAAGAACTTGCTTGTTATATTGTTAAAATAAACTGGGCTTCATTTTTTTTTTTTTTAATTGTAAAATTTTCTGGTACAGTCTAAGTTTGGGAAGTCTTGCACCTCCCTCATAGCTCCTTTAGAAACGTTTTTTTTTTTTAGCTGTAAAATTAATCCTTGAAAACCAAGTTAAGTTCTTGGAATTGAGAATTTCCAGTTTGTCACTAATAGTGACCCTGCCATCCATCAGTACTACACGTCACGCTCGTGGTTGAGTGTGTGAAGCAGAGTTCTGGTTCAGACAAGGTTACTAAAGTTTGCTTCTAAGTTGCAGTACTTCTCCTTTGTTTGTCAAAGCCCAGAGAAGACAGGCAACGCCCTGGCTGATACCTGCAGGTGCTGCACACTAACACCACTTTTTTGCTCAACAATTTAGTCACAGAGTCAACGTGAAATGTGAAAACTGTTATTTTCCACAAGCAGTTGTTACTTCAGAGTCTATTCTCTTGTTTCTTTAATGTGATAAGACCGGCTCCAGAAATCAACGTCTCAAAAGAAAAGTATCAACCTTGTAATCATTCAAGCTTTCATCAAACTTTACCCAACCTGGCGTTGCCCAATGCCAACTCCGCAAAGCCAGCAGCTTAGATATAGATGTGAGTTAACTATTGGATGGGTAGGCCTAAATTAAACAAAGGTGGCTGTATTTCTGCCTCTCCCTCTTCCCTTGTTCCCATGAGCAAGCAGCGCTCTGCTTTGGCAACTTCCCTGGATGACTCAGTGCAGACAAGAGTTACATTTCCGGGAGCCCCCTCCTTTAACCCCGGGGCCACTTTCTACCTGGGTTTCTTATTGCTTGTGTTAGCCGGTGTTCATAAGATTACAGCGTTTTCACCGAGGACTTTTATTTGATCAGATATTGTTTTTACATGTCCCTCCTGTAAGAAATATTTCATCTCGTTGCTCCATTGGCTCTAAAACCCCACTTATGAGAAGTGTTGCAAATAGGGATCAACCCCCCTAAACATGTTCATTTAGGATTTGGCTTTGAAACTTTTCAGTTTAGGTTATGAAGTAGATTTTTAGGAATTGCAGTCAGCTTTTCCTTTTCACTAATACACATTTATGTGGAGATCTCTAGTGTTTGATCTTGAATTTGCTCTGTTACCATGGTAGCAGTACTTTGCCTCAGGCCAGGCAGGTGCCACAGGAAACCTTTAGTCATTTTAACCCCCTCAGAAAGAAAAAGATACCTTTGTTTTTTTGTTTGGAATTTTTATGTATTTTTCTTA
Source organism: Neostethus bicornis (assembly GCA_902685375.1). Lineage (NCBI taxonomy): Eukaryota > Metazoa > Chordata > Actinopteri > Atheriniformes > Phallostethidae > Neostethus > Neostethus bicornis. The sequence goes on from LR738552.1 coordinate 6,119,837, forward strand.
TCGTTCCGTCTTCTGACCCACTTATTGCAGGAGTTACCGAAGTCCATCCCAGCTGATTTCAGGCAAGAGGCAGGGTACACCCTGAAGAGGTCACCATTCTGTTCCAGGGCCATACACACACTCATTCCTAGGCTCAATTTTGTAGTGGCCAATCAACCTAACATGCATTTTTTTTGGAGGGTGGGAAGAAACCAGAGAAAACCCACACATACACAAGGAGAACATGCAAACTCCACACAGAAATATAAGTGTTTCAGGCCTCACTCCAGGTCTTGAACCCTGACCTTCTTGCTGTGAAGCCACTGCCCCATCGTGTAGCCCACTGTTTAAGAATCTGATAGGGAAACTCAATCCATTTAGTTGCAACATACGCTGAGTCCCCAATTCATGCTTCTGTGTAGATCTATATAAACTATTATCAGTCCCTATTTACTTTGTGTTGATGTTTGCACACCTCTGTCAATGTCAGCAGTGCCACAGGTATTGACACAGTGCTTTGAGGTTTTTGGGGTTAGAACAGTATCTCATGTCCAATGTGAAACCTGACGTCTTTTGAAAAAGTATAAGTAAACAACATGTTGGGACACATGCCTCAGCAGGACCGGGGTGGGGCTTCAAACCAAGAGCAGCTTTGGTTTGTGTGTGAGAGAGAGAGAAAGAGCATGGTGATGTTTAGTTGGTAAATTAGGTTATGAGTCAATCCTGATCTGTATGATAATATGTTTCACATGTTTGGGTTTTTGTGACTTTGGTTTTTCTATAAACTTCTAACTAGAAGGAGCTATATTTAAGATGTCAACGCTCTAGTTTTAGAGACATACGTAGTTATTCTCTCCAGCTGGACATCTTTGTAAAGTTACCTTAGAGTACTTTAAAGAGCTGTAAAATGTTATGTGCAAGAATCTAAAAATTGCTAGTCGTTTTTATGAAATCAAAGCATCTGTGGAATGAGTCACCTCCGTGACACCCAGACTACACAGATCGTGGTTCTATGGGTGGTCTTTGCCACAACTCGGTGTTCAAAGCTTTTCTCTTGTCCAAGAGATTGTTGGATTATTACAAGCCTGTGGGTTGAGTGGAAAAAAAACCCCATCCCGTCTTCTTCTAGGAGAGACGAGTGATTTCTGGCAAAAGTTACTCAGTGCTGGTGCACGAATCTTAGTCATGACAAAATGACTGTAATTTAGTCGGAGAAAACATGGGCTAAGTGGAGAAGATGGAGACTCCTTACTTTATACTTTATTTGCCCTTTCACTACAGATCCACACTCACTGTGGTCTATGTATAAATATTTAGTATATAACAGGGTGAAAGAACTGGTATTGGATGAGAAAGTTTCAAGTAACAGAGAAGAGTCCCTTTCTGAGTCTTTTTTTCTGAGTCTTTTTTTTAAGAATCTTTTTTTCCCAGAGTCTTTTATTATTTTCCAGAGTCTTTTATTTTTTTCAGAGTCTTTTTTTCTTTCTTTATTCAGAGCCTATTTTTTCCCAGAATATTTTTCCGAGTCCCTTTCAGTGTCCATTTCCAGAGTCTTTTTCAGAGTACCTTCAGAATCCCAACAGTCTGTTCTTGTTGCTTTTTCTTGTTGATGGTTGAAAAGCTGGAAAGGTGGAGGTTTGTCTGGGAAAGTAATGGAATGGAGGTTAGCTGCAGTAAAACAGAGTACATTTGTGTGAATGAGAGGGATTCAAGTGGAAGAGTGAGGTTACTGAGAGAAGAGATGAATGACATTGAGATTTACTTTGTATATAGTTAGAATTAGCAGTCCCAGGCAATGGAGAGTGTGGAAAAGAGGTGAAGAAGCGTTCGCAGACACAATGTTGTAGGTGGAGTCCAAAGCATCTGGTGTGATAGAAGTTACAACTAAAATGAAAAGAAAAATGTACAAAACTGTATGATGCAACTGGTCATATTGTTTGGATTGGATACAGTGAGGAAAAGACAGAAGGCTATAGTTCTGGTGGTAGCAGAGATAAAGATGCTGAGTTTCTCTTTAGGAGTGAACAAGACACGCAGGATCAGTAAAGAGGACTACAGAGGGACAGAACATGTCAAAGGTTTTGGAGACATTGTCAGAGAGGCCAGACTGAGATGGTTTGGACATGTCCATGGAGGTAAGAGGAAATGAATCAACAGAAGGATGTTGAGTTTCAAACTGCCAGGCAGGAGATCTAGAGGAAGACCCAAAAGGAGGTCTATGGATGTATTAAAAGAGGCCATGAAGGAAGTTGGTGTGAGAGAAGACAAGGTTAGATGGAGGGAACAGACTTGCTGAGTTCTTGTCTTAAGTTTAACTTACTGTTTCCCTGAATTTTTTAAAAACTTCAGCATCCAGACTAATCATATAAACATTTCCTCAAAACATAAACTTAATAGTCCTCATAAATGGCTGCTGGCGGGGTCTTTGTATTAGAACCATCTGTTTTCAGTGAGAAGCTGGCTGAAATTCAAAAAGGAGCATCTAGAATGTTTGACATACGGCTGCACATCTGCTTCACAATCCTCCAAATTTTAATGTCTGCTTTAGAGTAGACCCACCTGAGCAGTGTGTAGACCCACCTGAGCAGTGTGTAGACCCACCTGAGCACTGTGTAGACCCACCTGCGCACCGTGTAGACCCACCTGCGCACCGTGTAGACCCACCTGCGCACCGTGTAGACCCACCTGAGACCCGTATAGACCCACCTGAGACCCGTGTAGACCCACCTGAGCACTGTGATACTGTGAAGGATCGTTAGAGAAAAGTACATTTTGAAATCCTTGGAAAACAACTTGGGTTTCTGTGGTTTTGTTTCATGTCTCTTCATGTGGCAGCAAAGCTTTCCACACTGACTGAATGGCTTTATGTTTTTCAATCAGGGTGACATATTTTTGTCTTCAACTTGACAAACTTTAAAAATATATACTGTTTTTTTTTTTTTAACGAACAATATGTATTTGTCTCTTTTGACTCTTCTACCAAAGTCTTCCAAATCCTGGTTCTTGTCTCCTTAAGAACTTGAATCGACATTTGGATAAGTATTTAATAAAGTGCGTTGCTGTAACTAGCCCAGTTTAAGCTCCACATCACTCTGCACATGCTGGGGAAATCTGCCTCAAAGCAGGGAAGTTTAGCAAGGTGAAAAAGGGGTGGAGAAAGCAACTAAACAGCGGGTGGTGAGCACATTGAAATAGGTGAAGGAACACAATAAGAGTATTTACAAAACACAGAAATGACACTGATCTATGAATGGATACTGTAGATTAATAATGGCTCAATGCACAGAAGTGGATGTTTGTTTTTAACTTCTGTGGCGTTCTTCTTGTGCCGCTCTGCCTGTCTGTAAATTGCCTGGGCCTACGGGTGTGGCTTTGTAAATTATGACTACGCGTTATGGAATGAAGGGAGCTGTGCCAGTTCTTTCTTTGCAAAACTGTGAAGTGAGCTTTAAAGGAGTGGGATCTGAGATGGCTGAATGAGCCGTGCCCACAAAGATGTGCAGGTACACACTGTTAAACACCGAGCAATCAAAAGAACAACAGACTTTTATTTGATCAATTTTGACCTTTTGAGGTGAAAGGAGAAACTTTGAAGTGGAAGGTAATCGGATGCACTTCTCTTTTTTTTGGCAGAGAACTGAGTTTGGTTGTTTTTAGATGACGGATGTTTTCATTTCCAAACCTCTAAAAGCAAAAACAAGATTTATTTTCATTTAGTTCTTCTCACGCTGTAACTTTAACAAGAGATAAAAACAAAAAGATGTCTGTACTGGATTTTTTTTGTTGTTTTGTAAATAGAACAAGTGACATTCCTTGATTTGGTTTGTGTTTTCCAGGGCGCATCATCACTGTGAGGTGCCATGTCAAACCGGGACTCTCTGGGGTTTGGGGAGCTGCTTCCTCAAGATGTTGTGGAAATTTTCGCCCAGGAGAAGCACACCAAAAGAGGCCGGAAGAAAAGAGGTCGCTCACTGAGGAGGGCTTTCAGCTGGTTGAGAAGTAAGAAGAGAAAGAATCTCAGTGCTAATGGGAAGGGCCCAGGTTTAGGTCCTGCCCTGGACCTTGCTTTGGACGGACATCTTGCAGGTCAACAGGGACATAAAGGTGGACAGAAGTCAGGAAAACAAGCTCATCAACAAGGAAACACCCACGGTAAGAATTCATAACATTTTTTATTCTTTTATTAAAGCAAGAAAAAAGCACTTTAATTTCACTTGTGCAAATAAATGTTAGTCATTTCTGCAGTTTTATCAGCTTAATTCAGTGGAAATAAAAAAAAATCATTTAAAAATGCATTATTGTTATTTGATCTTCAGTTTTGATGCAATAACAGCAAAGATCTTCTGCAGCATCAGACGGAAATAACTGGATGATATAAAATATGACCTGCCTAAATTATAGACACGACAATTTTGCACAAAATCAATTGCCTAAAAATTCTACTCACAAATTCTGAAGTATGTGTGTGTTTGTGCGTTACGTTGATTTTGAAACGCAGACTTCCTTCTCACCTTCTGACCTGCAGCTCACTTTGTTTGCAGTGCAAAAATCTCTGTCCGTCCTGTTCTTTGTCATCCACCACTTAAGTTTTCAGATTACAAGCTGTTTAACTGATGTTGCTTTCTGCACAGGGCGGGCAGAGAGAACATACTGTTTGCTAAATTGGAGACATTGACATGCATACCACCTAGCGAGCCTTAAAAAAAGAAGGCAGAGTGTTTTAGGAAAATTGCAGGAAGACTTTTCCCAGAGCTGCAAATCATGTTGGAACACGTAGGGTTGCTTTTGTGTATCAACGATTTGCCTTCCTCCAGTCTTCTCTTTCTTGAACTTTTTTTTTCTGTGTAGAGCATGTGAACTGTTAGTAATTATTTCAAACTTAATTCCCAAGATAATTACACCTTGATGCAGCGTAACACCAGAAAAAAAAAAGTCATTCTGTAAACAAGCCTTGTTTTCTGGATTAGAGTCCACACTAAAATAGTTCTTCGTTGCTCTGACTGGTTTAGATGGGTACAGACAGAAAGGGCATCTCTTATATATTTTTTTGCTGTTTCTTATTTAAGTAGAAAGCTTGATTTCAAGTGAGAGAATTGTCGGGATTTCCACGGGATTACAGTCACTTGGTATCTAATCATCAAACTATGTCCCTGGTAATGAGTAATAATGTGAAGACCCGTTTGGATGAGGTAGTCTTTGACAACATAATGTGTTTGTCGGCTACGTCAGACTATTTAGTACATTAACTTTTGTTACACAAGGTTTGTGCCAATAAATGGAATGAATTTGTTTGAGAAAGCAAATGGAAAATATGAAAATAGTTCTTCTCTGCCAAGATTGGTAATCAGAGTAACTCCCACTCTGAGCAGAGATCAGGAGGTAGTTTCAAACTATTGAGCTCAATTTAAATGAAAGAAATGTTCCTTTTTATATTTATTTCACATGTCAAAGGTTTAATAAATGTAAAAATGCTGTGTTAAATGTGTTAAAGTGGTCCTTGTTAATCTAGAGAGTTTAACTGGGGGAGACAGTGGCTCAGTGGTAGAGCGTTCGCCCATGGACAGGAAGTTAACCAGAAATTTGCAGGTTCTTTCCCCACTAAGTTTACGTCTAGGGTCCTTGGAGAAGACACCTAACCCCCCGTTTCTCCCACCATTGGCGCTGTCATAGGTGGCAGCCTGTTGCGGTATATCAGTGTAGCACACAAATTTCCCCGGTGAGGGATGAATAGAGTATGTAAAAATAAAAAAAAAAAAAATTCTAAAAATAACGTGCAATATGCTAAATTAGACAGATAATCAATTTTATTGATCCTGTCTATCTTGGATAGGATCAGGAATGAGTATATCAGAGGAACAGCACATGTAGAGGTTTTGGAGATAAAGTCAGAGAGGCCAGACTGAGATGGTTTGAACATGTGCAGAGGAGAGAGTACATCAGAAGAAGGATGCTGGGTTTGGAACCACCAGAAAAGAGGCCTAGAGGAAGACCTTCTCCTCCTCCTCCAGGTCGAGAGAAGCCAGATAGGGTGGTTCGGGCATCTGGCTTTGCTGGTGAGGTGTTTCGGGCACGTCCCACCAGGAGGAGACCAAAAGGCAGACCTTGGACCCGCTGGAGAGACTGTGTCTCACAGCTGACTAGGGAACGACTTGGGATCCTTCCAGGTGAGCTGGAGGATGCAGCTGAGGCGAGAGAAGCCTGGGCTTCCCGTCTGAGGCTGTTGCCTCGTGACCCAGCCCCGGATAAGCGGAAGACGACAGGACAGAACGGAAAGAAATGTTATCAATTCAAATGTTGAGGTAATATTTTTCCGGTGTTAGTAGAAGTTTCTCTTGAAAATAGAAACATATCCGCCATGTTTTTCGTGCGCATTCGTCAGTCACGTGACTTTACGACGCGTTCAGCAGGGAGTGTATACATTACTTTGCCTGATCTACTGTATGTACAGCCAATCAGGAGGCAGATGTCATTACATCAGTTGAGATGCAGAAGGAAACAAAGTGTAGAAAACAAATGGTGCAAAATGGCACAAATTCATAATATTTTGGTTCCTCAGGATTACATGGATGTTTTTATATGCTTTTTAAAGCTATTGATGGTGATTTATGTTCCTGGTAATCTACTTTTGAGCAATCAGCAACAAGTGAGATGTGTCAGTGCAGACTCCTTATGAGACACTTCCTGCGGTTATAAGAGCCTAACAACTGTCAGACACCACCAGAGGGGTTAGATTAGATAGATAAAATATTCACAAGGTTGAAAACCTCCCGTTTAGTTGCTTCTGTTGCTGATTTAAATTAAATCCAGAGGGGTCTCCTGGCCACTAGCCTGCTTTGGAAGGCACAATGCCAGGTGATTAAAATCCATGCCAGTTCTGTTACAAACAAGAACAGCAAAGAAGGAACAAGAGGCCTCTTTAGTTACAGTGTTTTACTTAAAGCAGACACAGGCGCCTCCAGACTTAAGCAATGACTTCATGTTTGCCATCAAAAGCCAGGTACTGTGTTCAAGTCAGAGTTTGACTGTTTTCTGTTTTTTAATTATTTAGTGTCTGTGACACTAAATAATTTTTTTCTAAATAAAAGGTAGTGATTTCTTAAAAGCAAAACACAAAAATAAAAAAGCGGCTATTTGGTTTTGTAAAAGGAGACGGCACATGTTAGAGGTTTTAAAAAAAAGAGTCAGAGAGGGTTCAAACAGGTCCAAAAGAGAGGCCCCGTTCACACGTAGCCGGGTATTTTTGAAAACGCATATCTGCTGTCCTCTGTTTTAGGAAAACACTTCCACACGGAGCCATACAAAATACGCTTCTGATTGCGATTATGAGCATGCCAGACCAGTAGTCGGCAGTATTGATGTAAACGCAAGTTCTAAGCTATCCAATCAGAGCACCTCTCTGGCCATTTCTGCAAAACCTGAAACATGGCGTGAGGCATCTCACTTGTATGGACTGACAAGCAGGTGGAATTGCCTTTAAAAGTCGTTATCGACTATAAAGTTAATAAAACACAGGAAAATATAGATTCAGTCCATGCTGCCCAAATCTCGTTTGCGATCCAAATAAGGACGCACATGAATGATGTATGTGCATTATTTGTCAAAGGTAGTGACGCATAAAAACACAAATTTCCGTTTTCGCACTCGACACGTAAACGCAAAAACGGAGTTTACCAAAATTTCCACTTTTTGCCCTGAGTTTTCAAAAACGCCGGTCTAGAGTGAAAAAACCTCAGTTTTCGTGTGGATGGCTGGCCAAAACGGATAAAATTTTTCAAAAATACCCAGCTACATGTGGACAGGGCTGGGGAGAGGGAATATATTAGAAAAAAAGATTCCAAGTGGGAAACTACCAGGTAAGGCTCCTCGTAGAAGACCAGCTAAAATATTTGTTTGAAATGAAAGATGACATGAAAGTAGTTGAACACTAAAAAAGTGGCGTTGTCGGCAGAATTTGTCATCACTAGTAGTGGTCCCACAGAGAAAAAAGAGGGAAATCCAAAAGTAAAGATGTCAAAAACAGTGTCTAAAAACATTAAATTACTTTATTATACTAAAGGAAAAATTCAAAAGAAAAGAAGTCTGAATTTTAACCATTTTTTTTTATCGACACACTACGCTGGTACTAAGCCTGACACTTTGTTCCCGACACACTCGGTTCTAAGAGGACCATTTTAAAATGAATGCACCAAAATAAGAAGCTAAAAGAAAATGTACTAGCTTTGCTAACTTGATGCAATTTTTTTCTATATTTGCAGTCTCAAGCAAGATACACTGTGTAGTGCATTAGCCCAGGGGGTGGCACAAAGTGGGGAGCGAAAGGAAGGGGAAATTAAGGTTTAAAAACAGAAAGGATGCTAAATAAATGTATTCGTTTCATCTTCTGAACTACTTATCCCTAAGAAGGTCACAGGGGTAGCCAAAATCTATCCTGGCTGATTTGGCAGCATACATCCCGAACAGGTCAATAGTTTGTTGTGGGACACACTCACACAACCATCCACACACTCATTCCTTGAGGTTATTTTCACAGTGGCCAATTAACTTAACATGCATGTTTTGGGTGAGTAGGAGGAAACCGGAGTAAAAAATGAAATGTTTTTATCAGCTTTATCAGCCTTTACGAACCTTCATCAGGTGGGAGTAACTGGGGGTTAGGTGTCCCTTCCAGGGACACTGAGGCATGAGCTCATGGAGAGAATCGAACCGGCAACTCTTTGATCCAAAGACAGCCTTTCTACCACTGAGCTACACTTCCCCCTTTTATCTACATTTGATTTAATTTATCATTTTTAAAAATTTGAATTAGATTTTGTTGTAAATTGACAACTTGTCCAGAGTGTAACGTACTTCTCACCTGCTCAATACGAACCTGCTTCATGAAAAACTACACCAAGAAAAAGAACAAATTCAAGTGAATTGATACAATTTGTCTGCATAATTATTCTTTTTCTTTCCAGTGACATTGGATTACAAATGATAAAAATGTGTCCAAATGTTCCAAATTACTTTGTTTGCCTTGTGAATCTGTTCCACAAATGTCTGGCTGTGTTTTATACAGTATATTTAGTCAGCAGTTCCGGGACATGCTCAGAAAGTGGATAACTCAACTGAAGTAAATGCTGGAACAGAAAACCCCCACATTTGAAATGTTTTAGTTAAAGATAAGATAATTTTTGATTGTCCTCATTTATAGGAAATATATCCATGGTAACAGAGTCATACTGCTGCATCATCAAAGTCACAAATCTGAAGAAATGAGACAAAAGTTCATGTTGACCTCCACTCCCTGTACAAAGCATGCATCCAACCCTTTGTTGCCATTTCACCTTTGCTCTGAGGAGAATGTGTTTCTGTAAACTGCTTGTGGAGTTTGATCAGAGAAGGATATGTTCAAACTGAGCACAACTTAACCAATCTGATTAAAACCATTGTGTTTTCTGCTTTTTTAAAAAAATCTTATGCTAAAAAAAATGAAATTGGACACATTTTTCTTCTATTAATTCAGAAGCCAGATAGGGTGATTATATAATAATTAAATAATTCAATTATTTAATTATTATATAATTAAATATTTAATTATTATATAATTAAATAATTGCACCCCTATTCAGTTCATTTTATGTCTTTAACTTTGTTCGTTTTATATCAAACTAGATGACAGATCTGTCGTATTACTTCCTACTCTTCATTTTGAACTCCACCCAAAATTCCCCCCTCTCTTTAATTACGAGCACGCTAGTCGATGACTGATTGGGTCGTACAGTCCTAACAAGACACGCTCAGGTCATCTGTTTACTTAAAACACTCCCAGAGAGATTCCCTGCATTCCTGATCTTCTAGATACTTCTTTGAAGAGACTAGTAATAGGAAGGCCTTTGTGTTTGGACTTGGCTCACATGCCAAGATCTCGGGACATTTGTGGGATTAAATTTGCGATCTTTTGTTAGATATTTTCTAAAATCCACTCCTCGTCTGGATTTCTACATGGAATATATCAATTACCTTTTTATATTCTAGATTTCTGTAACATAATACTGTTACTCTTCTATTGATTTATTTATCACAATCTATCTTTAGAGATCGTAACACATGAGGGTTTTTTTTTAAGAGGGTGCTGTTCTTTCATTGCATAAAACCTCTCAAATTAAATGTAGTTAAACGTGGTACTTTTTATTAGCTCACAATTGGAGTATTTATTTTAAAAAAGTATTCAGTTTCACTTTCTTTTTTGACACTGCGAATTCCTTCCTCCTCTTGCTACACCAGGACGCGTGCACAACACAGCTTACATCTCATTTGAAGTCACAAATATAGTGTCAAGTGTATCAAGTTTACAAAGCTAGTGTATATTTTTTTCCTATTCTTATTTTGGTGTATCTGCAGAAAGATAGAACTATCTGTTGGGACTAAGCGTGAGCAGAGCCCATGTAGTGCAAAAACACTTCCTGTATGTTCAAATGCGGGTACGCAGAGATGCCAAGTTTTTGGTTTCACAAAGAGGGAAATTTTGAGGCGGGGCCAAAAAGAGGTGGGGCTTTGACATGTAATGACGTCACATCCGCCAATGGACAACACCCGCCATGACAGTTGGCGTAAAACAAACCATTCAAAACATAAGAAAACAGCTGGAAAATTGTGCGTCTTACGTGTATTACCAGAGATCATGGAGAAACTCGGTATTCAAGGGAACAGGAGGCATTCGAAGTCTTATTGGTACTAACCTGAGACTTTAGAGACAATTTTTTTTTTTTTTTGCGTTATGTATCAGTTCGAAGAGGAATTACCACCAAGAATACACCCCAGACCGCTTGTCCCCGCTTTTTTTTGCGGCTCACGCACATAAGCTGTCACTTGACCAAAGTTCCCGGATGTCCGACTTCTTCCACATGTTTACCAAAAACAATACTTCAGATGCACAGCTGCATTAGCAGGAGATGCCATGTGCTTATTCTCATTATACCCAATCATGTTCATGGAATGCACTAGAGTGTTCCTCATGAGGGAGTTTTATTAGCCTTGGCGGGTCAGCGTGAGATAGGTATAATTGGCATGTCTGGGTACGATGGAGGACAAAATTTTAGGTCAAGACCAACCCGGGTTTAATAGTATCAAAATACTGAACGGGAGAGCTTTTTTTTTTTAATGTACTGTATTCATCCCTCAAATGGGGAACTTCCTGTTTTGCATCGCACCATAGCTGGCAGCCATGATGGTGCCAAGGTATGAGAAACGAGAGGTTAGGTATGGGTCCAGTGGGAATCAAACCAGCGTCTCCTGCTTGTAAATATGGCATGCTTACTTTTAGACAACTTTACTTTTATGTTTAATTGCATTTATGAGACATGATGACTAAGTAATTTTATACAATATTAGACAGAGTTTAAAACACAAAGTCAGAAAGAAAATCAGACCGATTAAATGAAAAGTAATATTCTTGTTTGGTGCAACAATGAAGACAAAAATTACTTTTGATTGGATTTCACTGGGATATCACTGTGGACAATAACCAGTCTTAAGGGAAGGTAAGCATTTAAAACATGCTCTCATTTCCTTTCTCAATCTTAATGTCAAAAATTTATATCAAAAGTTCTAATTTGCTGGCTTTATTCATGTAGTTTTTGAGGAAATCCAGTCACTGTTGACACACAGGTATGTTAATATGACCGTGCACCAGCAAACAGACTATTGTCTTTAAAGGGAATGTTTGCAGAGGTATTGTGGTGAACAGAGAAGTTAAGTTTGCGCTCCCAGCTTTCTGAGTCACTCTGCCGCTGACACAGACAGCTTTAAAGTGACTGGTAAACAGATCCTTGTGGTAGTCTAGTTAAAGGGAACTCTGTTGATTTGATCTCAGCTTTGCAGTAACGTTGTGTAACAGTCGTCTCAGTGTTAGTTATCAATAAAGTTTCTTTCCTGAGAACATACCATTCTTTGTGGAGAAATTTTAGCAGCCGTACCATTAAAGGCCTCAGCTTTGTCAAAACAGACTATACAAGGAAGTGATGATCATTTTGATGAATTACTTTTGCTGGTGTGAGGACAATGGACAAAGAACTTTTACATTCTCATGTCTTAAAATGATTTAAACATGTCAGTTATCTAAATGAACTGAAGTTAAAGCTGAAATTAAAAAATCCTAAAAAATGCACAATTTTTGAAGTACATTAGGTCGTACAAATATGAGTACATAGTACAAATGTGGATTAAATTCTCATGATGGTGGTAAAGGTGTTGGACTCAGATGGAAAGCCAGTTTTAACCAGTTTATTACACTTAATCAGGGGTTACTTAGAATAAACAGTCCAGCGCAATGGAGACTGTGGAAAAGAAGTGAAGAAACGTGTGCAGGCAGGCTGGAACGGTTGGAGAAAAGTATCAGGTGTGATGTGTGACAGAAGAGTTCAGCTAAAATGAAAGAGAAAGTGTATAAAACCGTGGTGAGACCGGCCATGCTGTTTGGTCTAGAAACCGTAGCACTGAAGAAAAAGACAGGAAACAGAGATGGAGGTAGCAGAGATGAAGATGCTGAGGATTTCTCTGGTAGTGACCAGGATGGACAGGATCAGAGGAACAGCACATGTTAGAGGTTTTGGAGATAAAGTCAGAGAGGCCAGACTGAGATGGTTTGGACATGTGCAGAGGAGAGAGAGAGTACATCAGAAATAGGATGCTGGTTTTGGAACCACCAGGAAAGAGGACTAGAGGAAGACCAAAGAGGAGGTTCATGGATACAGTGAAGGAAGACATGAAGATAGTTGGTGTGGCCGAAGAAGATGTAGTAGATAGGGTTAGATGGAAAAAACTGATGTGCTGTGGCAACGCCTGAAGGGAAATGCAGAAAGAAGAAGAAGAATCTGGGTTTAAGTATGCATGTGCAGCCTGGAAGATGATATGGAAGGGGACCAGACGACGTGGAGTGTCGTCATCACTGGCTGATGCAGGAGAGCAGAACAGCAGATGATCTCACACCAGAGTGATTGACCCCAGGGGAAAGACAAGACACAGGTGCGGAGATCATAGAGAGGCATTTAAGACCAGATGTGCTGAATTAGAGTACAGGGCAGGAGTAGGAGCGAGAAAGGGTTCCAGAAGTGAGGAGGATCATGACAGAAATTATGCAAAATTAACCTGAGAAATTTTTCTTCTTGCTGTGTTGCAACGATGCACCAATCGGCAAACAATCAGTGTTAGCGATCACCGTTAGGTTAGTTGACTTCAATCAGTAAATAAAATAAGCAACAGCCTCTACCAGTACTTTATTTATTTATTTTTTTAAGTTTTTGTTTGTAAAAAAAAAAAATCCTGTTCCTCCGCTAACGGCTGCAATACTTGGAAAGTCATATGTTTTATTTGTATTTTAAAGTCTTGTTTTCCTAGCTTTCAAATGCAAAAAAATTGGGATGCTATCAATCAGATTATCTTTAACATCTGGAATGGATTCAGACAAATGTGTGAATTACAGAGTCGGGGGATTAGGCGTTGGGTCAAAGTGGCAGTGATGTAGCTTTGTGTCAGTCGATCAAAGAATGTGGGCTCATACCAGGTTTGGCCCATGTGGGCTGAAAAATACGAATGTATATTATTTCTAGTATGTTATGAAAATGATAAACGCAGAGTGCTTTTAATTTTTATTCATTCCTTGCTATAGGGTCCGTTAAATGTTTTAATCCGTCCCTCCGAACTTGAAAAAATGAGATAAATAAACCTCTAATGTTTTATTTTTCCTGCAATTCTGATGTTTCCTCACTAGATAGCGGGATGCATCTGGATACAACAACACTGCTTCCTTTAAAATGTGTGTGTCTACGTGATGCGCACATCATCAAAATAAACAATGTGCACAGATATGGAAAGCCATCAGGCCCAATACACGCACGTAAACAAACATGTTAGATCAAAAAGCAGGTCAGGAAATATATGGAATGTTTAGTTCTTACAAAAGAAAAAAAAGTTGTTTTTTTTGTTTTTAATAAAAAAATAGAAATAATTTCGGACACCAAACTTTTTATTCAAACCCATACAAAATTTGAGATTTTTATTCCACAGTAATAGGTTTTTTTCATATGTTTATATATACATAAAAGGGGGAGGCGATAGATCAGTGTAGAACGTTCGCTCATGGATCGGAAGTTTGCAGGATCAAATCTCACTGAGCTTATGTCTAGCTGTCCTTGGGGAAGACACCTAACCCCCTGTTTCAGTGGTGCCCTTGTGGCAGCCTGCTGCGGTGTAGAGCAGCACACAAAATTCCCTGTTGAGGGTTGAATAAAGTATACATTATTATTGTTATTATTATGGTATTTTAGAAGAAGTCCATATAAAAATAAAAGTTTCTGGTTGATTAAGTCATATTAAGTCAGAATTTTAATAATCTATAGGTTTCTTTTCAGTCTCTCAAAATAGCTGATCATCCTGTTTTATAGAAACTTGGACAGACTTGGGAATGAAATGTGACTAATCGGGTTGGATACCTCCAGGAAGCCGGAAGGTGGTATTTCCAGTCTGACTTTGACACTATTTTATTGTCGCTAGTTGCATGTAGTTGAAGCCTGTAGCAAAGCAGACTCTGCACGCAGGATAGGATATTTTCACCCTTCACATTTCCTACTTTTAGTTCATACGGGGTACGATTAGAGACACAAAGAATCCTATTTAAGGATTCATCAGAATTCAGAGTTCCAAACCATGTGGTGTTTTAAATACCCTTGTGGAAAGACCACCTGCATGATGATTTGTTCTCATTGTGAATCCAGAATATTTTGGTGAAATCTGATGCATGCTGGTTTCCTGGTGTTGTAATTGTGTTGTGTGACAGTGATGTAGTGTGTGACTGCATGCCTGAGTCTGTCACACTACACTTGTTTCTTCTGTGGACCACACAAGCTTTACATGGGGGTGCATTAATAGAAGTCCAGTTTTTTTCTCTTTTAAACTGTGGAAGCCTTTTCTCATTGTCATTATAGTCTTCAGTCAGAGCTGTGCTGATTAGAGAGGCGCGATCTGCTAGACTGTGCAAAACAAGACAAAAAGGGCAAGTAAGGGCAGCAACACTAGGTGTGGGAGGGGTTTTTTAATTTCCACATCAATGCAGACTATTTTTAAAATGAAAGCAGAATACACATCAATCTGTTTGATGGTGGAAAAGTAAAACATGCATTTGTCTGTTTGGGATGGGGACGTTCCATTCACTTGCCGCTGGAAATAAATTGTGGTCAATCAGGACAGGCTACTGGGGACGGTGTTTTGTCTGAAAGCCCACACCCTCCCCTGCTCCTCCACACACCCTGCTGTCTTATTATCAAACCCACTAAACACTATGTTCACTTTTAGCTGATCATGTGTCTGCTTGATGCCTTCGTTTCATTTCTGTGTTTGTAGATTTTATATAAAATAAAACTTATTAAATTATGCTTCATCAGTTTGTTTCCATCAAACTAAAGCTTTTAATTGGTCACTACGTCGTCTGAAATGGAAAGCTACAACTAACATCATCCGGGTGTTAGTCATAAACATTTTACTAGCATTGTGTCATTTGTTTACACCATCAGGGGCAAACATAAGTCCTAGGGGCCAAAAATCAGCCTATTAGAGAGTCTGAATTGACCTTAAAGGACTTCTGTTTTCTTCTGCTTATCTGGAGTTGTGAGACAAAGTCTCTCCAGTGGGTTCAGGGTCTGCCTCTGGGTCTCCTAGTGGGACGTGCCCAAAACACCTCACCTCCAAGACTTTCAGGAGGCATCCTAACCAGATGCCTGAACCACCCCATCTGGCTTCTCTCGATCTGGAGCTGTATTTTGATCTCCTCCCGGATGGCAGAGCTCCTCACTCTCTCTGAGAGAGAGCCCTGCCACCCTACAGAGGAAGATCATTTCAGCCTGAATTGATCAAATTTATATATAAATTAATAGTAAGGCATTTCCAATTTATTCTCACTGGTTTTCATTTTTTCAACCATTCATATTATAGATCACAATCAAATTTATAATGTAGTTTAAAAAAAATTGTGTTCATCAGTTTTTCTTCATATGAAATTGTGTTATTTAATGTTTTCATATTAAGCAGATGTTTTGCTTCAATATTAATAAAAACGGGTGCATGTGGCAACAAATGTACTCGATTAAATACCCCAATCTGAGATTAAAACATTCCACGTCCAACCAGAGTTAATACTCCAGACAATCCAGCAGTGACAGATGGAGTCATTAACGTAGACACAACTGTAAAGTGATTTTAGCACCAGGGATAAAGTGTCTTCTCTCCCTTGTTAAGTGTGCACCCCACCCACTCACGACAGGCTTCTCCAGTTGTGTGTGATGTCAAGGTAACCGAAAGTCTTGATCTAACTTCACATGTTCATCCGCTTTCTGTTTACAAATGTAGGCTGAGACTTTACTTTTAGCAGACGATCCTGTTAAACTTGTGTTATTTATTTTTTTCTCCTCATCAGGTATCCGTGGGTAACTACATGTTTATTTATTCACTGCTTTTACATGAGTCACAATCATGAGAATTTTTTTCCATTTGTTCAGATGACAGACATTCCTGTCAGCGCACGAGGAAGTGTGCCGACACTAGTACGGCCTAATCAAAGCTTAATATTTTAAAGGATCCACTATAGTAGGACATTTTTTTAAAAAGGTTATTGTTCTTTTTTTTTTTAGTTTTCTGGTTCACGGTGACAGAATTGATGCTTTCAATATTAAAAAGCCTAGTTTTTAATCAGAAGATCTATGTATTTTTAAGCTCCGTGGCTTCTTTCCAAACAGAATTTGGTTTTCATTTTAATAGTAGCTAAATTTGCTTCACTCACTCCCTCTTGTGGCTTTACGTTTAAAGTTTTTTTTTTTTAATAAATATATGAAGATATATATTTGGCAAAAAGGAAATTTATTTCTACAAAAAATAATGAAGAGTTTTAACAAAACTATAGTTGATCAGCTGATCTTCTAACGGCTCCTGGAGCTAAAATCCCTGCTTTCTCTTCCCTGTCATGTTTACACGTTTAATATCAGCTTTATTGGACCAATCAAGGGCGAGTATTCCGGCAGATGGGGAGCAACAGTGAGATGTTGGGTACCCGTTTGATATCTGAGAGGAATGACAGGAATTAGGCTGCTGAGGATTAACGCCTGAGCTCTGCTTCGCTATTGGCTGAAGAGGTTTTCTGCTCTGCTCGGACAAACGGACAATAACAACTTGATCAAAAACAATCTGATCTTCTTGTTCGGGGATGTTTACAAAGCTGAAAGACTTGAATAGTTTTGTTTTTCTCTTTAATTACTCGGTTGGATTTTCATAAAACTTTTCCACTTAGAGATGGTGCTGTTCTTGAGTAGAGACTCAACTTCTAATTTTCACTGTGTTCCAGGTATTTTAAGTTGGAAAGGTGAGTCAAAAAATAATTTCTTGTGTCCAGAGGTTTGAGTAGTGGTATTTGTCTGCTGAATGCTGGGGATAAAAATTATATTTACACATGAACAAAGTTGTCCGAATAATTTGGCTCCACATAGAAATCATTAGTACTCTTATCATTTAAAAAAAAGACCATAAAACCATCGCTTTTATTGTAACAGATGCTGTCAGTGATCTGTGACACTTAGTGAGAACAAAGTCAAAAAGTAGCAACAGTCACTAAGCTTGTGCTTGCGGAGACTAATTCCAGGATGTACTTAGACGGACACCGGTGCGGACAGTCAAAGAGCTAAATCTGTTGTAGCTGTTGCATAAAAGAGTTGTCCGCGGCTTAAAGCGGATCCCTGACAATGCTCTGGTCGATTAACAACATGGCAAATGTCAAGGTTCTTCCTTTTGTGCAGAAAAATATGGAATCAAATCTTCATATATTTAATTATGTAATTAATGATGAGCACTCAAACTGGTCCACATTGTGGTTTAAGAAACAAGTGATGTTCATTTTCATTGTTGTTTCAAATTCTTCTTAAGATGGAAAGAATCCCAACATAAACTGGTGATAAATTTTATACTGTAATCTACAAGAATTTGTAAAGTCTCAAAAATTAAATCCTACAAACGAGGGGCTTTATTTGCATCGTATGTTTTGTTCTGTTTAATCGTCTTCCGCTTATCTGGGGCCGGGTCGCGGGGGCAACAGCCTCAGATGAGAAACCCAGGCTTCTCTCACCCCAGCTGCATCCTCCAGCTCACCCTGAAGGATCCCGAGTTGTTCCCCAACCAGCTGTGAGACAGAGTCTCTCAAGTGGGTCCGGGGTCTGCCTCTTGGTCTCCTCCCGATGGAACGTGCCCAAAACACCTCACCAGCAAGGCGCTCAGGGAGGCATCCTAACCAGATGCCCAAACCACCCCATCTGGCTTCTCTGGACCTGGAGGAGGAGCAGCTCAACACCAAGCTCCTCCCTGATGGCAGAGCTCCTCACACGTTCTCTGAGTGAGAGCCCAGCCACCCTGCAGAGGAAGCTCATTTCGGCCGCTTGTATCCATGATCTCATTCTTTCGGTCACCACCCACAGCGGGTGACCATAAGTGAGGGTGGGAACGTAGAGTGACTTGTAAATTGAGAGCTTTGCTTTTCGACTCAGCTCTTTCTTACAACGACGGATCGATATAGCATCCTAGTTATTGCTGACGCCGCACCGATCTGCATCGTATATGTTCAATTTAAAATAAATTTTCCGTTGTTGTTCTTAGATGTTTCCAAAAGACACCTGAACGCTCACAGCGAGTGTATCCGATTACTTATGCTCGAAACTAAAGCAATAAACTGACTTTTTATTTTTCTGTACCTGTTTCAAGCAGTACCAAAGCAAGATGAGGAACACAGGACGCCCGCACCTCAAATGTTCCAGGAGAACGTGTTCATTGAAACAAGCAGGCCCAAGTACCTGGAAGACCTCCACACGGAAGCCCTGGAAGGATTAAAAATGATGCTGCAGGAAGGTAAAAAAAAAAAAATCTGTATTATTTTACATTTCAGCTGTTTTAATGAAGGGGTTTTGTTCTTTTGTGGGGTGATCATTTTGATTCCATGTTGCGTATAACTTCTGTTTTTGTCTTTGTAAATCCCCCCTCCTCTCGCTTGCCGCTTAGTTCTACGTCCTGAGTGCATGCACAACACAGCAATGTAAAGCAGATCAAGATGACATTCCGTTCCGTCATCTTCCGCTTGTTCCGAGGTCGGGTCGCGGGGGCAATAGCCTCAAACGGGCAGCCTAGGCCTCTCTCTCCCCGGCTGCATCCTCTAGATCAAGTTGGAAAAACTAGCTATTATTTTTATTTTGGTACATTTATAGAAAAGTGTCACTCTCTGTCGGTGGGAGGGACTGAGCATGAGCAGAGGACATGCATGGGCAGAACAGCCATGGGCAAACTACGGCCCGCGGGCCACATGTGGGCCGCGAAATGTTTTAATTTGGCCCGCCAAACTTAAAACATTAACAAGGTTTATTTATTTGATTTTTTTTTATTTCCCCTGCAATTTTGATGTTTCCTCACTAGATGGCGCACTCTAGATATATTGGCTTTGTTGACAATACAACAGCACTGCTTCCACGTGTCTCTGTCTCACGTGTCTCACGCTGTCAAAATAAAGAGTGTGCACACATATGGAAAACCACTGGACTCAATACGCGCACGTGAACGAGCATGTTAGGGTTAAAATTGAATATCACTTTAAAATATAAAATTAAAATATCACTCTTAGTTTTGTTAAAATTATTATTATTTTTATTTATTTTATTTTTATTATTTTTATTTTATATTTTTGCACACCTGTATCAAAACAAGTTCCTAGTCTCTGATATTTTTCACTGACATGGCAATAAAAGCATTCTCATTCTGATTTTACATGTTAAAAACAAGCAAAATGTTACATCAAGCGCTTAGATTTCAAACCTAGCGCCGCTAAATGTGATTTCAGACCTAGCGCCATTAGATTTAAAATTTAACGGTCTTGATGTAACATTTAGCAAGTTTGTTTAAAACCTAGCGCTCCATTCTATCGGTCTAATCTAGCGGTTCCCAAAACATGCTATCCATCTGCTCCTGTTCCGGCCCCTTTGTCAAACGTTAGAACTCAATGTGGCACACGAACCAAAAAATTTGCCCTCCCCTGTCCTGGAACAAAACAGCTAAACATTAGAGTGTGGGCATGGAGTAGAACAAAAGTCCTGGTCAAGAACAACCTTGCATAAATAAAATGGAAATCTACTTCAGATTGGTTTTTAATGTAGAAATAACGTTCAAACATGGTTGAAACTTACAAAAAACTACTTCTTTATTAATCTAAAGGATTTAACAAGATTCTGTTTAATTCAACTTTATATAAATAATGTATTTCTTTCCAGAAACCAACAGTGGTGTGGAATATCAGGACAATGAGAGCACAATTGTAAGTTCTGCCCACATAGTGAACGGACATGTCTGTCATGATAGTTTCATATCTGATTTTTTTTCTGCTCTCCATCAGTCGGTACGGACGGCCCAAACAGATGGAGAAAGTGCTGGGTTTGTGACAGACAGCACTATTCCGGATACGTCCTCTGTCGTCTCCATGCAATCCTCCAACTCTGTGAGATCTTCTCGCTCTGGACTCACCAGACAAGGTACCCTCACCACCAGTCTAAATACAGTATGCTTTTTATTCCCTTAAACATGCCTTTTCTTTCTTTTTTTTTATCCAAAAATTATACTTCAATATTTTGTAACTGTGTTTTTCCTCAATTTTACAGATTACAAATAAATGTTGTTTCCCATTGGGACAATAAAGTTGATCACGTTTAAAGATGAGGAGCATTAACTTCAATTTAACCCTAGGACCGCCACGTTCTTAACCTACCTGCAAACGCCATTACCATCAATGTGACGCTTATGTAATTAATCATGTTTTGTGCTGCTATATTGTATAAATAAACTTTTACACCACTCAATTTTTAAAGTAATAAAAATGATAGAATCTTAAATACCTTTAAAAACTAGAATAAAAAAGCAAACACCAAAGTAAAAGGATCTAATTTGTCAATAGCCTACTTTTTGCCGCATTTTGCGCTGCTGCTTCAAAAATGTTCTTGATATAAATTGGCTATTATCCAATATGTTAACCTGAACTTTCAAGACTTATTTACAAAACATGGCAGACTTTATTCAGATGACAATTTTCTTACTCTCTTCATGGTGTCTCTTCAATATTATCTCACTCAAACTTTCTAAAATGTTTTTGTAATGGCGTCAGAGTCCTCCTTGTCTCTCTCCACAAATATAAACACATACACACTTATGTGTTGTTTGCCATACGATAAAATAAACTATAAAATTCTGTTTATTTCGATGATTGACTTGTTAAATCAGACTGAAAATGTGTGTGTTTTCAACATTCTCCTCTCACAAAATAAATCTTGTTACTCTAGGCTCAACATTCAGACCGTTAAACTCCGGAAAAAAGTCTGAAAAAACCAAGAAGAGAAAACAGAAGAAGTCCGTTGGTGGCATCCCAAAACATGTCCAGAGGGAGATGGGTATGTATGGGACCATCTCATTTTTAATTGACCTCAAATAAAAACTTTATTATTTTAAATTATAAATATCTAAAAGAGATGAATTAATCAAAGTCTTTACGTCTCTATGTCTGGTTGAAGAAGCTTTATTTGCTGCTAATTTCTTGGTTTTTTTTTCCCCGTCAGGCCTGGACAGAAGCGGCTGGCCTCTGACTCAGACCCTGAATGAGGAGGAATGCCACAATGGTGAGATAACAAATGGATCTGGGCTGGATCTAACAAATGTTAATCTCCAAGCCAAAGAGAAACTGGAGCAGCCCGGTGTCTCCCATGCTGGTCATAGGGACGACTTGGCTCTGCTCCATCGTCTAGGTCCTGACTCAGAAGGTGAACAGAGACCTCATTCCTTGGCGGTCCCTTGGATGACCACTGCTTCAAGCCTCCAGCAGTCTCCACCCAGCCCAGTCATGACCATGTCTCCCCAGGCAGCATACATGTCCAAAATCATTCCCAACGCTGTGCTGCCACCCTCTGTTGAAGTAGTAGAAATCAGCCGGGGACGGAGTCGCAACAGTGTTCGCACAGTCAGCAAGAGTAACCTGCAGCTGTCCAGCCCCGCCTCATCCCGGGCTTCATCTAGAGCTTCCACAATCAGAACAACATCCTCCAACCACACGTCTGCATCCCACTATAACATCCCAAGTGTGTCTGACAACTCCTGTTGGAGCAATTCTTCTGCATCCTCAGACACTTTGGTGTCAGATTCATCGACCATCTCTAGAGGCAGCACATCCAGACAAAAGAGGTCTCAGAATGAGGGATCTTCTGCTACAGTTAACAGAGTAACATCCTCATCCTGCACGTCCAACAGCAAAAAGATCAATGGAGAGGAAGTGGTTAGGAAAGACGGGCACTTTGTGCGTAGCCTCTCTATAATGAAGTCTAAGAGGGCTCCGCCTCCTCCAAGTCGCTCGTATTCCCTCCATAGCAAGATGAAACGAAGATCACGAGATCTTGCTGAGGTCAGATATTTTCCAGAAGATCGTTCCCCCAACAATGGCTCGGTGGTGCGAGAGGAAACCCGATCCTCCCCTCAGCCGTCTGTGAACTTGGATAGCCCTGGCTACCACGGAGACACCAGCTCTCTGGATGAATCCGCTGGTTCTGATTTACTGTCGCTCATCAAATCTCGACAAGTGGGACCAAAGGCAGATGGTTGGAAAACAAAAGAATCTTTGCAGGAGACACAAAAGCAATTTGAGGGGAGTAAGTTCAATAAAATAGTTTCCCCGTCCAGTGGTTACTCCAGCCAAGATGCAGCATCCCCACAGGCTTCTCACCAGCCTAACGACTCCTCTCCAAAGCACAAGAAAGGCTTCCTGGCGAAGCTTCAGCAGTTATTTCCTGGTCCAAGTTCTCCGATTTTGTCTCCATCCCGTCCATCTCAACCAGAGAAATTCAAACTTGACGTTGTGGACACAACCAGCAGCAATCCCTCTGTGAGGGCCTTAAAAGAACTTTTTAACATCCCTCCACCTCCAAAAGTCCACGCTCCTCCAGCTCCTCCACCTGAGGTGTGGGCTCACAACAAGCAAACCTTTTTGCTGATATTTGGACCTCCAGCTCCTGACGACATCTATGCTGTTATTAAGAAGAATCCAAAGGACAGAAGACAAGAAAGGCAGCCTGCTTCTGCAGAGAGTTCTGTGAAAATAGAAAGAAAACATGTAAGTCAGACGGTGGAGTCTACGAATGGATCTTTGAAAGTTGAAGAAAGTAGGAATTTGAAATCAGAGAACCAGAAAGAGAAGAATGAAAGATTAATTCAAAATGTTGAAATGAAGGTAAACGGTCAAGATGAGAAAGTAAGAGGACGTGAAACGTTGAATGGGACATTGAAAGTTATAGAGAAACCTAAAGAAATGAGAGACGGTCAGAACGGATCTATCCAGGCAGCAGGAAACTCCTCCTCTTCCATTTCATTAACCCACATTTCTCCTTCCGTATCGCCAACCTGGCAAAACATACATCGACATCAAACTGCTCCTTCAGTACAAGCTGTCTCCCCGGAGTCGTGCTGGCCACCTCCTCCTCCTCCCTTGACCCAGGTGGGCATCAGTGGGCCAGATGAAATGGATCTCCCGCTTCCTCCTCCACCTTCATTTTCTGAGGAAGCTCTTGCCTCTTCTAAGGCCGTGTCTGCTAAACCCCAGGTGAAAGCTGAACCACAGAAACTTAACTGCACAAAGACAAGGTTGCCCTCTCCCCTGGACATCCCTCCTCCTCCATCATACACAGCTCCACTTCCACCAGTAGCTGTTCTGTCTCCCACAACTAAAAATGTCTCTCCACCACCTTTTTCCCTAAAACACAAAGAGTCCACTGATCCATTTGTTCCAGATGTTCCTCCACAAGTGGTTCAAGAATCCCAAACTTCTATCTTAGAGGTTTCCTCTCATCCTGCTGAGGATTCAACTCTGCCTTCTCAAGACGATTCTCAGACTGCTGAAGAAGTGGTACAGGAGGAAACGTTCACACCACCACAAAGTATTCCAGATCCACCACCCCTTTCATCACAGATTCATCTCTCAGAGCAGATCAGTGCTCCTCATGAAAGCCCGTCTGTCGAACCGGAAACGAACACGTATTTGTCCAACAGTATTCTCACACCTCCTCAAAGTATTCCACCTCCACCTCCCATAGAACCTCTCCAGCTTTCAGCTCACTCTCAATCAGCGGAGAGTCTAAACCCTGAACTATCTCCTCCACCTCCATCTGAGTTTAGGAACTCTCCTTCCCCAAAAGAGGAGGCAGAAGATGCTTCTCCTTCTCCGCCTGTTCGTGTTTCTCCTGCTTTACCAGAGCAGTTCGTTGTTGAAACGAAATCCCTGTCTGATCCGAAAAGCACAGAAAACCAAAACCAAGAAGAAATATCTGCTCCTGTTGAACCATCAGCTCCTGTTGAACCATCAGCTCCTGTTGAATCATCAGCTCCTGTTGAACCACCAGCTCCTGTTGAACCACCAGCTCCTGTTGAACCACCAGCTCCTGTTGAACCACCAGCTCCTGTTGAATCATCAGCTCCTGTTGAACCATCAGCTCCTGTTGAACCATCAGCTCCTGTTAAACCCTCAGTTCCTGTTGAACCACCAGCTCCTGTTGAACCATCAGCTCCTGTTACCCCGTTCCTCCTTCAAATGATCAAGCTTCGGTCTGTTAACAGCAGCCCTGATCCTTCTGAAGCCCGAGAAGAGACGCCTTCACCTGAATCACAAGAGGAACCTTCCCCTTCCATCCCTCAAACTGTTGAGTCGCAGTCCGTCAGCAACAGTCCTGAAACCTCCAAAGTGCAGGAATCAGCAGAACCTGAGGTCTTAACAAATCAAGAGCAGCCAACCAACCACGTTCCACTCTCATCTTCAAACAGTGACGTTCCTCAAAAGCCCATTAGAAGATCTTTAATCCTCGTCGCTCCCACATCCACTTCTCAGCTCGCCACCACCTCGCAACCGTCTCCACCCAAGTCTGAAGCGGTTGTGCCCCCACGCGAGCCTCCGTCCACAACCATTTCTTCTGTTATAAAGTCTCCCACTGCTACAAGTTCTGCCCCCTCTATGAACCTCCAAGAAGCAATCCGTCTAAGAACAGCAGCCAGATCAAAAGAGAACCCTGCTTCTCATTTTAGCCATCAGCCATCATCGCCTCTAGATTTCCATAAATCCCCAGCATCGGCGGCCAGCTTTATCTTCTCCAGGAGCAACAGGAAGGTGGTGATTGAGAGTAAGCAGGAAAATGAGGACAAGGAAAGCACACAGAAGAAGGCAGAGGTTTCATCTGAAACAAAGATGCTTGTTGAAGCGGAGTCTAATAAAGGAGGGAAAGTCCCACCACCTGTTGCTAAGAAGCCGATGGGTAAAAACAAAGCAGTGACCGGGGAAGTTGGACACGAACCAGAGACTGATGAAGGTAAGAAAAATGATTTCTTCAAAAGAAAATACCGGTAATTAAAATTTGCTTTACTTTCCAAAACTAAATTTGTTTCTATCGTCTAGTTTAGATGCTGCAGAAAAAACAACCGGGACCACAGAGGAGTGATGCCGGACTGGAGAAGACCATGTGTAGACATTTTGGAAAGTTTCTTTGACAGAAACGAAGATTTAAATGAATGCTTATTTCATAAATTGTGTTTAAATTGAATGTTAAAGGTGTGGGTCTTACTTTTTTATTTTGGAGTTACTCATTAAGCATTTAACAGTGAAAATATATTTTCCTGGCCGGAGGGTCTTCTGAGCTTTTTTGTTTCAAAAGATGGAGAAACGGCTCCCTCTAGTGTCAAAATACGATTGTACAATTTCCATTGTATCCTGCTGAATCAGCGCTTGTGTATGTACTTGCATCGATGGGACGTTGGGTCGCTCATGTGTAAATGTTGCATTATTTTGTATATTTAACATATTTCGAGACGTTGGATTTGTTCAGAGTTCTGTATATTTTCCCAAAAGTTTCTACTCCAATTATTTGTTTAAAAAAAATTTTATTTTAAGTTATTAATGCAATCACATTGTCTCCATAGCAATGTGTCGAACAGAAATAGAGTTTCAATAGAATCTGATTAATAATCTCATATCTACAACACATCAGAATCATTAATAATAACATCTAGAACTTTCTTGTCTTTGATGAAAGTTGTGATTCATTCTCTCGTTTTCTTTTGGAAGTGTTTGAGGTTTTAAGGAGGAAATAATCATTTATAAAGAAAATAAAAGATTCATGGATGGTTATGTTTGGTTTGATTTCATTTGCGTCCATTTTCCCCTCAAAATAACCCTTTCTGCGGAGGAAGCTCATTTCGGCCGCTTGTATCCGCGATCTCATTCTTTCGGTCACCACCCACAGCTGGTGACCATAGGTGAGGGTGGGAACATAGATCGACTTGTAAATCAAGAGCTTTGCTTGGTTGGGCTCTCACTCAGAGATCGGGTGAGGAGGTCTGCCATCCGGGAGGAGCTGGGTGTCGAGCCGCTCCTCCTCCTGGTCGAGAGGAGCCAGATGGGGGGGTTTGAGCGCCTCGCGGGCGAGGTGTTTTGGGCACGTTCTACTGGTAGGAGACCGAGGGGCAGACGCCAGATAGTCTCTCCAGCGGGTCCGGCTGGAGAACGATTTGGGATCCTTCCGGGTGAGCTGGAGGATGAAGCTGGGGTGAGAGAGGCCTGGGCTACCCGTTTGAGGCTGTTGCCCCCGCGACCCGGCCCCGGAACAAGCAGAAGATAACAGAACGGAATAACCCTTCTTTAGTTTGACTCACCGATAACTGACCACATTTAACATGTAAAATACGCATCACGAGCCTTCACATACATATCAACTCACTAAAGAATTAATCTTAGATATTTCCCACACCTGTGAATGGATTTTATCTAAACTTTCTATGTTTACTCGGTACCAACAATATATGTACTGATTAGCTTTGAAGGCAGGGTCATGTGACTAAGGGTCAAGGACACAAAATGAAAAAACTTTACACAACTTTTTTCGATCAAGTTATCACAGATCTTAACCATTCATAATTTAGTTTGAGGGGGAAAAAAATGCCTTATATTACAATCTCTTGCCACAACCATTTTTTCATCTGGTTGAAGCCAATCTGCTACATACAGTATTTTAATGTGATCCAAACTTAGACCTTTTCAGTGTGTACCCAGCTTCTGTCTGCACTCAGCCAGGATAGACTCCTGTAACCCAAACTGGAAAAATGTTTGGGTTGCAGATCAATGAATCATTCACTTCCAAGTCCTCAGGACATTCTGCCTGTCCATCCTGGACAACTGGATTATCAGGTTTTCCCCACAGAACAAAGTCCAATATCCAGGACATCATTGGTTTATTTATTACATATGGTGTTCTGATTTGTGTGTGAAACTTTTTCAGATGAAAAACTACTGGGATATTGGACTAAAGAAGGATTCAAATGGAATTTTAAACAATCATTTTCCCCCAAATTCATTTGTGAGTTGTATGAGGTGCCAGAAACTATACTGGCTTATTAGCAGGATACACCCTTTCCAGGTCAACAGTCTGTCACACGGACCCGCTGGAGAGACTATGTCTCACAGCTGGCCGGGGAACGACTTGGGATCCTTCTGGGTGAGCTGGAGGATGCAGCCGGGGAGAGAGAGGCCTGGGCTACCCGTTTGAGGCTGTTGCCCCCGCAACCCAACCCCGGAACAAGCGGAAGATGACGGAACGGAACAGTCTGTCACACGGCCACAAACCATGTACACAGACATCTCTGGACACTTGTTTCAACCAATCAGCCAAACCAACAAATTAGTAAGTAAAAATATGCCTGTATTTTGTCCCTCCATTGTGATGATGATGCAAACAAAATTAAAAGCAACATTTGCGTGATGATTTTATTTAAATTAATTGTCAAACTTATAAACTATTTCCATGAGAAATACCAGGTTTTTTCTTCTTCATCTTCATTCTCAACCAGACTAGAATCACTGTTCTTAGTCCCATTTTCTGCTCTACATCCATGCTTCTTCTCATCTTGCTCACAGTTAATGGGCTCCATCCGTTTGCTGCTTCCTGTTGGTTTGATTTGTTCCAAACAACTAAGCAGCTCTTCATCCTCTTGATTCTCACACATCTTTTGGTTTCCAGAGATAAATAAGAAGTCTTCATCTCCTCCTGATCCTTCTTTTTTAGTAACATTTCCACTCCTCTCATTCTCTGTGAGTCTCTCTTTATGGTTTAACGTCTCTTCCTCGGGTTCTGTTGACATGTCCAAATTAGTCTCATACTCTTCAAACAGCTTCTTTGCATGCTCTTCATTAGAATGTATTTCTACTTTTCCATTTCCCCAGATCTTCTTGGGGTTTTTAAGTTCAGCGTGTTCCTTTCTGTGTTTTTTTTCTTCTTTCCAACTTGGTGCAGAAGTTCTGACTGATGACACATCGTCCTCTTCAATGTGAGGCTGGTCTGAGACCAGTAATGGACCACTGCTGGCAGAACCTTTAAAGGAAAGATTTCAGTGTTACAATGACAAGTTAAAGGGATCTATAACATATAGAAGTTGAAGAATGAAAAACCTTCTTTTAAGGCCCTTCTGTGTTTGGACGTCACACATTTTGACTCACAACAATCACATATCGAGTCAGGACCAATAAGAGCTTTCCATCTGTGGAGGAAAAAAAAAGACTTAAATCACCCCTAAACATTTCAAATCTAAATTTTTTGTTAGAAAATGTTTAAAAAAAAAAGCTTACTTGTGGTTTTTGTAAGTACATGACTTGTGTACAGGTCCTGGGTCTTCGGATGTGACTAGTAGTTTACAGTGAATGCTGATCTAATACACAAACAGGCCTGAGACATGGTTGATGGATACGTGATTCCAAAGAGACATAGATTAACCTCTCACCTGAGTGTTGGGGTCAGCAGTAAACTGAAAAGCCTTTAAAGAGAACCTTAGAGACTCGTTTGTACGAGAAACAAATTCTGAGGCTCCTGGATCGTTTTTACTGTCCAGCATGCAGCTTTGGAGACAAAAATACCAAACATCTGGAACCAATATTAAAACAATAAAAATAGATTATCCAAAATACATACCCAAAGTTATCTATGATTGTGTATCTGAGTGGGGCTTTGGGACCAGTGGATGGGGTCGCATAGCAGACATTGATGTAAAGTTTTTCTCCAGCAGAAAGATGAGGGTTAGATACTTGAACATTAACAGTTTGTCCAAGAAGATACTCGGAAGATTTGGTTGTTGCCTTCCAAGATTCTTGGTGCGAAGCAGACAGATTGGTCATGAAAATATTCAAAATGATTAACGATGATAAACAATTAAACAATGAAGCAGGATCTTTACACCTGAATATATATATATATATATATATATATATATATATATATATATATATATATATATATATATATATATATATATATATATATATATATATACAAAGATCTTCCTCAATACAACTTTTATTTTGCAATATGTCTCTGCATTCTGGAGAGGTGGAGGTTTGGACAGAAAAAAGAGGAATGAAGATTAGTCAGAGTAGGACAGGGTACATGTGTATGAATGAGAGGGATCCAAATGGAAAAATGAGGTTACAGTGAGAAGAGATAAAGAAGGCGGAAGATCTTAAGTACTTAGGATCAACAGTTCAGAGCAATGGAGAGTGTGGAAAAAAGGTGAAGAAGCGTGTGCAGGCAGGCTGGAACCGATGAAGGAAAGTATCCAATGTGACGTGTGATAGAAAGGTTTCAGCTACAATGAAAGGAAATGGATAGAATTAGAGGAACAGCACATGTTAGAGGTTTTGGAGATAAAGTCAGAGAGGCCATATGGAGACGGTTTGGACATGTGCAGAGGAGAGAGAGAGAGTACATAGGAAGAAGGATGCTGGATTTGGAACCACCAGGAAAGAGGCCTAGAGGAAGACCAAAGAGGAGGTTCATGGATACAGTGAAGGAAGACATGAAGATAGTTGACATGACCGAAGAAGATGCAGCAGATAGGGTTAGATGGAAGAAACCGACTTGCTGTGGCGCCCCATGAAGGGAAATGCCAAAAGAAGAAGACGGTTTCTGCATTCAGTTTCCTCTTTGATGGCCATTTACTTTTTAAGTCATTGTATTTCAATTATAATTACAGAACTCCCTTGAAAAAAAGACATTTAGACTCAGCGGACATCTCCTGGTTAAATTAAAGATAGTAATTTACTGTACAGTGCAACGACACTAGATGTCAGTAATTGCATAGTGGATGGATTCTAGCAAACCCTATGCAGATGAAATTCAGATTGGTCTTCAGAAGTGTGCACAGTAAAACCATTTGTGCGAGCATTTGGAGCTTTCTTGGAGCTTTGGAGCTTTTCTTATAGTTATAAAACTGTCTTACAATACTGTATTTATACAAGAAAAAATATCTTGGTCATAAATAAAAAAAAAAATCCACAAAAAATTAGCTTTACTCAATAACCAAACTAGCTGTGAAAAAACAACACATATGACCTTCTGAACTTCAATAAAACCCAAGTATATATCAATATTTTCTCACCAGAAACAAAGTATTTGTGGATAAATTCATATTTTTTCCACCAATGCTAAAAAATCTCTGGCATAAAGTCATATTTCTGCATAGAGTTTTCTGCAGAAAACTTCAAGTCCACTTGGAATTCTATACTTTGTTCAACTTCTTTTGAAAAGACTATTTGAAAATGACTGCGGTCCTTGATCAATCAAAATCTTATAGGTTGAAACAAAATTTTTATTGTCATGCACTTTGTGCAGAGAGAGAAATCAGAATGGATGCTGAATGCCTTTAGAGGAGGTACACTGATTCTAGAATGCTACAAAGTTGTCTTCTGGACAGTGTATTTGATCAAATCTTCAAATACAGAAGACCGATCACTCCTGGACGAATGAGGGATTACACAAACTAAAATCTGTTTAAACAACTTGGCAACAAATACTGCCAGAAATGTCAAAGGTTTAAGGTACAAAAAAAAAGTTTTAAGAAAGACGACAGATTTGAAAATATTGTAGATTAATATTTAAATAAGTGTCTAAATCTAGGTGATTACTAGAATTTTGTCAGTGGATTTGGCACAGTCAGTCATTTCTGCACCCTGCTTTTTCATTGAGCTGTTGCACATCGGCTAGTTTAACACATACCATCCATCAGTTTGATGTGAAACTCCATCAGATGTCCTTTTAGTGCTTTACGCACAATAACAGTTTGCCATGTGGGCTGTACAGCCAGCTGTTGGACAGAGACGTCTCTGTTGGATCAGAAATATCAGTGATATAGAATAATTTTCTTATTGATCCTTCAGTGCAACAAATAAAACAAGCAAACCTTTGGTAATGGCATTCGATGTTAACATCCATAGGCTGAGATCTGCTCGGAAATCTTTTCTCTGATGGTTTATAATGAAGAACATATTTGTAGACCAGAAATCCAAGCTGAAGCTGTGTGTTAGAGAGACAAAATGCAATGAGATTTGAACAAAAAAACAGAAAATGAATGGAAGAGACCTCACCTGACGCACTGCATCACATGAAGTCAAAGAATATCTGAAGATCAAATCACTCTGTGCATCCAGATCTCCATTACTTCTGCAGTTTCTACCTAATGTCAGCTCCTGTTCATCTGCTCCCAGACCATAGAAAGCACGTCTCACCCTCAGCACAAACTCAGATGGGGAACAAGTTAGAGAAACATCTGAATTTTCAGGAGAATCTGCCTGAGATTTCTGGAACACACTGATAAAATCTTTGTTTTTTGTTTCCAATCTAGAAGCCATTTGCTCTCTTTTTAGATGAGTTTCAAAAGCCAAATTAAAGTGAGTAAAAAATAAATGAGAAATACTTAAAATCAAAAGATAACACTTTGTTTTCATCGCCACAGATTCTTCTTGTGTCTTCTACCTTCAATCTGTGAGGATACTTGCTGGCTGTGGGTAATCAAGGTAATGACTCATCAACCAGGTGAGAAAAAAAAAACTGAACCTCCATAATTTAGTCTTATTTTGTAACTATTTTCTTTACTGATTAAAATGAGTTGAAATAAAAAGATCACATTTCACACAATTTGATAAAAACTTATTCATAAAGAATCCAAAAAGTTTTATATTTTGGTCACATTGCAAATAAATCCACCTTTTTTTAAACTTTGACAAACTTTATTAACATTCTTAAAACAACATATTTACAATATCTTTTTTTTTTTTTAAGTTTAGATATTGCTTTTCAAAGTCAGACATGGAAAACATATTTACACGTTCTATACACAGCACCATTTACAAATCAAGAAGACCAATGAAATTTGCAACGCTTTCCTTCTGGTCATGTAGTGCAATTTCAAAATCCTACAAAAGGAGAAAAAAAAAACATGCAACTTCATCCAAACATGTTTTGAGAACTATTGAGAGACAAATTGAAGAAAATAATCAAGAAAAACACCTTTTACATGACTTTTGATCAACAGAAACTAAACTTAAGTAGTTTCTTTTGAGTTAAAATCATATAAAAGACAGTGTTTTTTTAATGAAACAACATTCTTCTAGAGAAAAAAAAAAAATCACAAGATTTTTACAAAACCTCAAGATCACACAAATGAATCAGACATGTGCTTCCATTACAAAAACAATCCCTTACATACTTTCACAAATAAATAGAAAAAAAAAGCTGAAAATGTGCGACCTAAATGACTTCAGATTTGATTTGTAAAACAAAAAAAAAAAAAAAAGGACATTTTAAATTGATGCATTGATTGTAACTTTAAAGCAGTTTTTAGAAACATAAACGTTCACAGTTTAAAAGATTCGCAGATGAAAAATTCAAGTTCTTTTTATACATGATGTTTGTAAAATAAAAGCATGTTTCGATCGTTCTGGTAAATACATCTACGCACAATCCCAGTAAAATGACAAGTGCCAAAGCCTTACTAGACAGTGTGAGCACAGTAAACATAGACGTTGATGTGAAACGGATACTGCATTGAGGATGTGAAGCAGTCACACGGAGTGGAAAATTTTGAATGAAAAGAACAAAACCTGGAAAGTCTCGGAAATTTCTTTGTAAATCAATCTTTGGACAAATACAGAAGCTTGAAGTACAAACAGATCGCAAAGAGATCTTAATGTACAGTGAGAAATAGGACTGCCCTTGTTTGATTTGAACACCATTTGGCTGAGTTTTTTTTTTTTTGCTCCTCAGCTGGTGAAAAAATGATGTGCTTTCCATGGCCTCCAAAAGGGGGCAGTGCAAACTTGAAGCTGGTCGATGATTGCGATAAGGCAGCGATGATACTTTGTAGTCTTCTGTTTGTCATGCTGAGAAGACTTGCTACAAAATGGTCCCGAGCTCTGATGTTTCCGACTCTGAATCCCTGTTTAAAAAAAAAGCAGAAAAATCAAGAGTTACAAACATAAAATCTGGAATGATGACACCACTCCATGCACAGCTGTTTTAGTGGCTTACAGTTCTTCTTGAAGGACTTTTTGATTGTATTGCCTTCTTTCCTCATCTATAGGATACGTCTTCAGTATTAGCAGTCCCACAACAATCAGAAGGATTGGCACCGGAGAAACAAGAACTTTCAGAGTTAAACTGACCGACTCAGGCTGCAAACAGCTGCCGGTCACATAGCCGGCAAATCTGGAGAAAAATGTGGAAATTAAGAGGTAAAATAAGTTTATAAGTACAGTTTGGACCACGTGGCAACTTAAACCAGAAGCTAATCTGGAAGGTTTCAAAGTTTAAGCACAAAACTATAACTTTTTATGTTTAAAAACGATGAGTAAACTTACTTCAAGCTGAGGGTAGAAATACCCAGAGACAATCCAGAGGCAAATTTAATGAAGAACACGTAGAAGGAATAGAAGAGAGCTTCATGACCGTGAATGTCGGGATTTTTAACTTTGAAGTCATCCACTACATCTGGTAGCATAGACCTGAGACGACAAAAAAAAAAAAAAAAAAAAACCAGTTTGAAACAACTCCAAACATACATGTACATCCTTCTTTCTCCAGAAACGAATCAGTACGCACCACGGCAGGAGGAAAGCTGCTGCCACGCTCACACCTGCAGCCACAGACACCAGGTAAGAAATAATCAGATGGCTCTTTATGGAAACGATGAGGATCATAAAAGGAACAGCCCACTGAGAAAAAGAAATATCGCTTTAGAAATATTTCATTTAGGATCCGATGTTCATAAGACATGGATCTGATCAGATGATCTGATCAAGCTGGTGAAATGTTTTAGGTTAAAATGTTTTACTAACAGAGATGCCGACGTAGGCTGCGTTCTTTTTCCCGAATCGGGTCAGAAACCACTGCCAGAATGGAATGGTGAGGGTCCCAGAGAGCTGAAAGAATGAGAGGAAAAAAAATGGGCAGATAATTACACACAAAAATAGCAAAATTTGTGCAGGACTAAGAAAAAAAAAATTCTACACCAGAAATAGCTTTGCTAGAATTTATGTACAGATATTGTAGGCATAAGAAAAAAGAACAAAATCCATGGCCAAGAACATCTTGACATTTGAATATTATTTGAACATTGAACGGGACAGCTTGCAAATTGCTCAAAAAAATTCCCCTCTTTTAAATTCAAATTCTTAAAAGGTCCTTTTTCATTTTTTTGTTTTAGATTAAGTAAAGAAATAATCTCAATGCCGTGGGAAATTTTCAGGACATCATCAAAACATGGAGATACCGTCCTGTGTTCTGAAGATTTGGCAGTTTTATGCGGTCATTATCTCATAAATAAATACTGTCCTATCTGGCATTTTTGGGCGTGTTATCTTGTTGTGGTTGGTGGAAAATACTCATCGATACCACGTTGAAATAAAAAGTAGAAAACACAAGATCTTTTATAAGTAATCAGAAATTTAATAACTGGTCATTTTGGGTTTAAAGAACTCATTACACCAATTTTGGTTTTAAGAGGTTTTTTTGTTGTTATTGCTATAGTTTTTTTATCTATTTATATTCAGTATGAATATGTGGACTTGTTTATGTCGAGCTAATGGAAATACATTTGAAATGTTTGTACAATTTCATTTTAATCTTAATTTTATTCTCATTTTTAACCGTGCCCCATGCAGAATTTTATACGTAAATACTACTACTTCTTTCAGCATTTCCCTTCAGGGGTCGCCACAGCAAGTCAGTTTCTTCCATCTAACCCTATCTGCTGCATCCTCTTCAGTCACACCAACTATCTTCATGTCTTCCTTCACTGTATCTGTGAACCTCCTCTGTGGTCTTCCTCTAGTCCTCTTTCCTGGTGGTTCAAAATCAAGCATCCTTCTGCCGCTGTACCCTCTGTCTCTCGTCTGCACATGCCCAAGCCATCTCAGTCTGGCCTCTCTGACTTTATCTACAAAACCTCTAAGATGTGCTGTTCCTCTGATCCTGTCCATCCTGGTCCCTCCCAGAGTGACCTGAGCATCTTCATCTCTGCTACATCCATCTCTGTTTCCTGTCTTTTTCTCAGTGACACTGTCTCTAGACCAAACAGCATGGCCGGTCTCACCACGGTTTTGTACACTTTTCCTTTCATTTTAGCTGAAACTCTTCTGTCACACATCACACCTGATACTTTTTTCCACCCGTTCCAGCCTGCCTGCACACGCTTCTTCACCTCTTTTCCACACTCTCCATTGCTCGGGACTGTTGATCCTAAGTATTTAAAATCTTCCACCTTCTTTATCTCTTCTCCCTGTAACCTCACTTTTCCATTTGGATCCCTCTCATTCACACACATATACTCTGTTTTACTCTGACTAATCTTCATTCCTCTTCTTTCTAGTGCAAACCTCCACCTCTCCAGCTTTTCCTCCACCTCTTCCCTCCTCTCACTACAGATTACAATGTCATCTGCAAACATTATTGCCCATGGAGATTCCTGTCTAATCTCGTTTGTCAGCCTGTCCATCACCATTGTAAAGGACTCAGATCAGATCCCTGGCGCAGTCCTGGGTGAATCCTACCGGCTCAAAATGAAATGATCACCAGGTGGTGGGTAAATTCCAAATCAGGCACTTAAATTTTTGACCTGTGCAGCAGGTCTTCACTTTGACTGGTTCATATGTAGCAAACAAAACCCAAAAGAAATTTTGACAAGAAACGCAGCAAAAGGACATCAGTTAGAGAAACCAGTCAGAAGTGGAGGCTTCAATGATGTCCATACGGGGTTGCCTAGGTAACAAAATCTACACTTTATCTGCATCTCTCTCTTGATCTGTACCTCATGGTGATGCCAAGTGAGGGGGTGGAAAAATACTCCCAGGAGACCAAACACCTCTTCCCACCCTGAAAATTTGGAGTCTCAACCTTGAATGATCATGTGGAGAGAGGTCTTCAGAAACAGCTGACAGCAGGACTGGAAACTTCACCAATTCCTTCTAAATTCCTCTCATAAAACCAGAGGAAAACTCACCATAATAACCAACAGGATGTTATGGAAGTCTTCTCTGTGGCCCAGAGCGTAGCTGATGAACAACGCAAAGTTTCCTTCTAGGAGCTGAAAAAAGAAAAGACAAATATTTTTCTTTAAAGACACTCATCAAGACTAAGAAACTGCTGCAAGTTTAAAATACTTCCTTATTAAGGTTCTATATGACTGTAATAATTACCATAAAAGCCAGAGATGTGAAAAGAAAGGCAGTGACCAGTTTAACGTATGGTCCGTAACTCATTACAATCCACACACCCTGACGGAAAGTTAGAGGCTTCGTCTTCTTCTGGACACTTTCTGCAATTAAAATATACTTTTTTTTTACTAAATCTTAAAAAGTTAAGACAAAAAAATGAAACAGTAGTCGTGCGTTTGATTAAAATGTCATGCAAACCGTGTGGCTGCAAGCACGCAGCCGCCACAGTCTCATTTCACAAAACGTACAGTAATACTTTTTTTTTTTTTTTTTACCTTTTTGTTCCTTAACGCCAAAAAATAGAATCGCTGCACACAGGATGTATATGATACAGATGACCCCTGATCCAGTCAGGTACGCTCGTTTCTAGAAACAGAAAATAAAAAAATGACCTTGTTGGCACGGACAGTAAACTTTCTATTTTAAAAATAATGTTTTTAAAACAAAATATATGCCTCCTGGATATGAACTTTTTGTGACTTACCGTCTCATCCAGAGAAACTCTAGCCGTAGAGAAGTTTGTGCCATTTGCGTTTTCCACCTCGATGGAACAATCTTGTGAACCTCCAACTATCTGCCCCTGAATTGCAGTGCCAAGCACTGTGCCCAGAACCTCCACCATCATACCTGGTAAAAAAAAAAAAAAAAAAACAAAACATGATATAAACAGGAGAAAAATATTTTTCTCCACCCATTCCAGCCTGCTTGCACATGCTTCTTCACCTCTTTTCCACACTCTCCATTGCTCTGGACTGTTGATCCTAAGTACTTAAAATCTTCCTCCTTCTTTATCTCTCCTCCCTGTAACCTCAGTTTTATGCTCATTAAACGGGAGGTCTAACTTACGGTACGCAGTAGCAGAATCCCGCTCCTTCTGATCGTTGCTGATGAACATGGTGAGGGCTGAATACGGCACGTGGAAACACTGAAAAGGAACACAGATCATTACGGTCATATTTTAGGAAGGGGGAAGGGACAAATGAACAAAGTAGAGATCAGGTACTAACTGTTTGCATTGACTGGAAGAGGCAGTAGAAGACCAGGTACCAGATGACTTTTCCATCCTCAAACGGGGGTACATACCAGATCAGGAAATATGTCAGCACGGCAAATGGAGTGGAGCAAAGGATCCTGGGGGGGGAAATAAAAATTTAGAGTGAAACTACGCTTATATACTGTCTACGTATATATAAATAATCCAAACCATAGATGATTCAATTCATTTCCTGCCCTGTGGTCACTTCTTCTCTATGGCCTCCTGACTACTTTGTGAATAATCCTTTTAATCCTGCCTCATTAGAGTTCATGCATGGTCAGTTGGGGAAGTATGAGAAGCCCAAGCTGGACAGGCTCAATGTTGCGACTACTTTAGCCCACCTTATTCTCACCCCACTCACTTTAAACAGGTTTTTCCTCCCGTCTGGAAGCCCTCCAACTGACCTCAGCTCCATAGGCAGGAGCTGCTTGTTTTTACACAACACGGATTAAACACTCAGTAACGTACAACCTTTCTTAAAGTGAAACATTTAAAGTAAACTGTGTCTGGGAGGTTGAAAAGAGAGAAAAGAAAAAAAGCTTAATTTTTTTACACAAAAATGCACTATTTTCTCCCCACTTTTTTTAATCTCAGATTTTTTACAACATTTTTTTAATTTAGGAAAGTTTAATATTAATATTAGCAGATAGAAAAACAGATTTTAAACCAGCGTGCAGGTTTAGGAGTTGTAAAGAACGCATTTCGCTCATTTCTAATTTGATTGAAAAACACATTCAAATGTTCTTTAATTGCAACATTTTCAGCATGAAGAAATCAAACGTGAGTTTGCTCTCATTTCCACGTTAACGCTGCTCCAAAGTCACCTTCATTGTATCAACTAAACACATATTTGTTAGAAGGTGACTCCTTACAGTTCAGGAACTGACAAATGTAGCGGCACTCATTGTTACTCTGTCATTGGTTTGAATCTGATGGTGTGGTGTGGGTTGGACCAATCTATGCAGAAATGCTGCCACCCCCCTCCCCTTCCTTTTCTTGGTTCAACTTACAGTGTAAATCTCCACATCTGACAGGTTTTTTTTTTTGCATTCTGCTAAAAAATAGTTATTAAAATAGAAAATACTTTGCAACTGATTGTTGCAGAAATAAGTCTGTAAATAAATGTGATCTGTTCTGTTCGACGAAATCATCCCCTCAGGTTAAGACTTTTATATCAGATCTTCAAATGGTTGTGTGTGTGTGTGAGCAGTAGCGGGTGTGGGGTGTCCCTTCATTCTGCATGCACAATGTCAAGGACATCCGTTTTCCACACAAGGTCAGATGGGGAAATTTGCCTGCGGTGGTAATTTGATGCACTAAGGAATTAAATTTGCATTTTAAACCTTAAATCTATCTTTTCCACGCTGGGTTTTATATCCAACGTATCTTTACAGCTAGTAAAATATTAAACCAGCTCACAGCGTCCTTCATTATATAGCCTTAAACATATTGAGTTAATGTTCCTGCACCTGAAGCAACATCAATTCATGATGTAAACGACAGTAGGATGTGGGTAACAATGCAGGTGTTAACCGTTTCCTAAAATATTTTAGTTACACACACCTTGTGAAAAATTGAGGTTTTTGTTCCTCAACAAACAGAATGTCTCTTTTTTCTTCTTCTTTGACGCGACCTCTCCACTCTTGTTTCCATGGTAACTCAATAGCTCATTCATGCATCCATTTAACATCCCAATGTAGAAATTCTCCAACATCTGATCACGTTGTAACTCCTTTCAGACACTTACCAGGGCATCATACGGCCGATGCTGGTCCACCTGCTCCGGCTCACCAGGAATCCCACTGTTGGGTCTGTGATGGCATCCCAGGCGCGGCCCACGAACAGAATGATAGAAGCATAGAACGGATCCAGCTAAAAAAAAAAAGCAAAAACTTAATACCAAAAAAGAACCAATCACCAAATGTCTTGAGTAGTCTGTCTTGTTGAAGAATGATTTTGAGGGGCATCAGAGTTTAATAGATGTAAAACATCAGTTTATTGATTCTGTTACAATCTTATTTTTTGGATAAAAAAATCTTTATTTAAAAGCGCTATAGTGCAAAATTAACTTTTGGGAAGTTTCTACTATGTTTGAACATCAAAAACTTTCCAGGAGTTGTTTTCTATTTTATTTGGTCATATTTGGCCTATTTACGAGCTTTCTCCTTCAGTATACTGAAATTCCAGAATTTTGCTCTCCGTCACGTCCATATTTTATTGTGAACATGAAGTGTTTTCGCAGCAGTGCATTTACTCGCCTACGCTCAGCCCATCCCTTCAGGTAGTGCTCTTCTTCCCCCCTTAAACTGCCTCACATTTTTATGCAAATGCATTAAAATAAGAATATAAAATAATATGTTAGCTTTGCAAACATTGATGCACTTTACACTGTGTTTGCAGCCTCAAACTAAATTTACACTGTGTCGTGCACACATTCATAGGGTAAAACAAACCAGGGAGCGAGAGAAAGGGGGATTAACAGTCAAAATTAAAGTGAAGCAGAATTTTTTTTATTTATTAATATTGTATTTTTGGGCTGAAAGTGTGTGATAGTTAATCCCCTGATCAAAATCGCTCGTGCCCTTAAAATGAAATTTTATTCGACATATTCTGTAATTTTTTAAATAAATTCCCAGTGTTAAAATAAGACAGCTAACCAGTGCACATGCAAACAAAGTTCCCTATCCATAACACTCAGCGGATGTTTTATTTATTTTATTATTTTTATTTTATATGTTTGCACACCAGTACCAGAACAAGTTCCTAGTCTCTGATATTTTTCACTGACATGGCAATAAAAGCATTCTGATTCTGATGTCGGCCAAAATGTCTGAAGCCACTGAGTTCAAGATATTTTTGCTGGTCTGACTTAAAGCAATATTAGGTGCAGAGATAAAATCAGATGGTAAAATGTGCTATTCCTCAATTTACAGTTAGTTTTTGCTCACGTTACAGGTTATTGTGACCAATCAGATTGAGAAAGTTCTAATATTTTATTCTGGTGGACATGTAGTTGTAGATCTCATTCACCTGTGCCACATCCAGCAGGTAGATTTGCAGAAAAAACCCCAGCGCACTGCCTGTGATCTGGTAAGGAGCTCCACCAAATGCATAGCACAACTTATTCCACACAGACAGACGAGTTTTACGCTCTTTTGCCTGAAAAAAAAGGAGAAATTAGGATATATTACTGAAACGATTTATAATTTCGCCTGAAGAGTCATGAATGAATCTGATTTAATCCACATTTTCTGCTTTAAACCCTCCTGATCAGGATTCAGTGAAACAGCATGAGGTTACTCTAGTTCACTCATATGAAACTGCATCATTCTATGGGCTCACACACACTGGGGCTTGTGATAGGAGGATGCAGGTAGTGTGAGAGAACAGTCATCACACACACTAGAATGATCAGCTTCAACCAATCCCAGTTTAGAGCAGATGATGATGCTGAGGGGAATCCAACATATTTAAAAGCTCAATCATTCCTTTAATATTTATTCTAATTATCATAAAATCACCCGAAAGGACAATCATGTGAAAATCTGAAAATAAAAAACACATTTATAATAAGTCAAATAACGGTTTAAAGGTTTGAGATTAATAGATTATGATGTGAAATCAGTTTTCAAGACATTTATCAGATAAAACCACATGCATTTAAATAATTTAATTTAGTTCTAGTCATTGAATAAAATAAGAATAGAACATTTTCTGTGGTTAAAACTGATGATTTTTAATGTTAATCACATAATGAGAACAATTAACATCAAATCTGTCACTTAAAAGATAGTTTTACATCAGAATGATCTTTAATCCCCATCAGTAGAAACAGATCTGACTTCTTTATCACATCTATTTGGAGACAAACCAAACTTTTTGGATGAAAAATAATTTAAATGTTGAACACGTGGAGAAACTTAGAGACATTTAAATGTTCAACTATGAGGAAGAAGTCAGGAATAACTTTAGACCGAGATCAGGTAACAAAAGCAGCATTAATTGAGAAATAATAAAGAAATCAGACAAATCTAATGATTAAAACCTACCTTTAGAGTCTTGATTTCTGTGTTTATTGGTTTTATTGCCAGTAAAGTTGCAGCATACTGCTCTGCTCCTTCTCCACGTGCCATTTCACGATAAAAAAAAAAGATTCTGTTTTTTAAATCGTTTGAAATTCTTTGTGTAGATCTGATAATCTGTCTTCAGTGGATCATGCTTGGAGTTTTCTGATTTACTGATTCATCTGGCTCCATATGGCCAGCTCATTCATTCATTTACGCCTTTACGTCATCAACAACGTCTGACGTCAAAGATACACACCTCCTAGATGACGTCACGATGGAAAACCAAAACCATGCTTAAAACCAACTATCAAATAAATGAGATAAAAAAGTGTGAGGAAAACTTTTTTTTAAACATCAAGCAGAAAAATATGAGTGATTCCACACTTTTTTAATCAGTAAAATCAGATTTATCTTTGCTTCGAAAAAGAGAATGCTAAAAAGCTGTTTGAACTGAAGATCAACTGCTGATGAAGCTTGTGAATGAGTGCATGGGAATATTTTTATTAATCTTTTCCATCCTGTTTGCTATTTTA
This sequence comes from Neostethus bicornis, assembly GCA_902685375.1. Lineage (NCBI taxonomy): Eukaryota > Metazoa > Chordata > Actinopteri > Atheriniformes > Phallostethidae > Neostethus > Neostethus bicornis. The sequence continues at coordinate 6,162,101 of LR738552.1, forward strand.
AACTCATTTCAAACACAGTTGTTGAACAGTTATTGATTTAGATTGGGTCCAAAGATATGCAACATGTGTCCAAACCCTGACTAATTTAATCTGCTTTAAAAAGTACTTTGGTTTTTCTGTTTATCTACACAATGTGTTTTCTGATGACTGCAAATGTGTGATGAACATTACAAAACACAAAAATGCCATATAAATCTACTGAAATGTCTTGCAAATGATTGATTCTGAATGACTGTCTTCTTCTTTTTGGCATTTCCCTTCACGGGTTGCCACAGCAAGTCAGTTTCTTCCATCTAACCCAATCTGCTGCATCCTCTTTGGTCACACCAACTATCTTCATGTCTTCCTTCACTGTATCCATGAACATCCTCTTTGGTCTTCCTCTAGGCCTTTTTCATGGTTGTCCCAAATCCAGTATCCTTCTTCCGATGTACTCTCTCTTTCCTCTGCACATGTCCAAACCATCTCAGTCTGGCCTCTCTGACTTTATCTCCAAAACCTCTAACATGTGCTGTTCCACTGATCATGTCCATCCTGGTCACTCCCAGAGAGATCCTCAGCATCTTCATCTCTGCTACCTCCATCTGTTTTCTGTCTTTTTCTCAGTGCCACTTTTTCTAGACCAAACAGCCTGGCCGGTCTCATCACAGTTTTGTACATTCTCCCTGTCATTTTAGCTGAAACTCTTCTATCACACCTGATACTTTTCTCCACCCGTTCCAGCCTGCTTGCACATGCTTCTTCACCTCTTTTCCACACTCTTCATTGCTCTGGACTGTTGATCCTAAGTACTTAAAATCTTCCACCTTTTTTATCTCCGAATGACTGTAATTGACTTTAATGATGACAATTCTGTGCTCGGGACTCTGCACTGGCTTTCTGTGCTCAGGACTCTCCACTGGCTTCCTGTGGTTCAGAGAATAGACTTTAAACCTGCTCTGCTTGTGTTTAAGTGTGAAATGTTAGTATCTTATGAACCACATAGAACTCTGAAGACCTCTGGGACTGGCCTCTTCCTGGTGTCTAGAGTCAGGACTAAATATGGAGAACAAACTTCCTGAGGCTGTGAGACAGGCCGTTACTGTAATAATGTTTAAAATAGACGGAACACATTTGACGGAAGATTAATCACTCTTTTTTTTTATCTTTTGTGGTTTTAATGCATTTTCTCTATCTTGTGAAGCACTTTAAATTGCATTGTGTATGAATTGTGCTACAAATAAACTTGCCTTGCTTTTAAGGAAAAAGTATTTTTTTCCGTTCATTTCAATTGTAGGAAGACTGATTAGGCGTGGGTGCATTAATCCATGGAACCCAAACTAAAAGGAAAATTGAATATAAGACACTCTCCATGCTTTAGAAAATAGTTGAACATGAGAAATAATAATCACAAAGTGTTGAATGACAATCTATGTCTTTTGCTCAGTGGGATGTATTGTATAGCTTCTGGTCTGACCAAAAGTTTTTTTTTTGACAGGCAGTCACTGTGTTTTAAATCCCACATATTTTTGCCAGACTACCAGAATAAATATCAAATTAATGAAACTTTATTTGGTTGTTAAATGGTACTTTTCAACATACCCTTCGAATCTATCTCTTTGAGATAAATGAATCAATAGAGTTTAAAGAATTTTTTTAAACTAATACTAGATTGAAATTGCAATAGAGGTACATAAATTTAACAAAAAAAAAGGATTAGGGTAAAGGAATATGTTAGTGTTAAGGATTTCTTTTATGCATGCTTTGATTAATATTTATATTAATATTTGGTAAAACTGAAGTTTTACCAGCCTGATGATTTCATTCACATATAAAAATTTTGTATTTTGTCAACTTAAAACAGAAAGCTCTTATTAACTCTTTTTCTAGAGAAACCTTTAAAAATGTTGCATCATCAAGACATTTAGAAAAGAAATTCTAGGCAGGGTGAATCCATTTTTTATTTGACAAGATCTGGTTTTTTGTTTCAAAGTGTTAACCTAACTACAAGCAAACTAAGCTGATGTTGAGTCTATGAAACTAATCTGGTCTCATGACAAACAATAACCTGAAACATCTTAATCCTGCAGATTTGTTTTCAGCAGTTCTGAAACTGTTCCGTTTAGTAAATCACTTATGTAAAAAAAAAAAGCCGTGGACGTGAGACGTGGAGCAATTTTTTTTACTACTTGCTATCAATTTTAAGTGAAAGCCTTTCTTTTTTTATGTCAATCCAGTACTTTAAACTTTCTTCTTCCTTGAAATGTAGTTGATGTGAAGAATGTCTAGTCAAAACAACACTTTCACACAAATGCACATTCTGTTACTCTAAGCAATGCTTTAAACCCAGATACACAATGTATGTAAAATATTAAGATACTAATCACTACTTTTCTTTCAGGTACAAAACCAAAAACTTAAATGTGTGTTGTACAGCATTGTTTTGTTATTTTCTTCTCTTGTCTGAAAAGTGAGGTTACAGGGACAAGGGATAAAGAAGGTGGAAGATTTGAAGTACTTAGGATCAACAGTCCAGAGCAATAGAGAGTGTAGAAAAGAGGTGAAGAAACATGTGCAGGCAGCTGGAACGGGTGGAGAAAAGTATCAGGTATGATGTGTGATAGAAGAGTTTCAGCAAAAATGAAAGGAAAAGTGTACAAAACTGTGGTGAGACCGGCTATGCTGTTTTGTCTAGAGACAGTAGCACTGAGAAAAAGACAGGAAACAGTGATGGAGGTAGCAGAGATGAAGATGCTGAGGATCTCTCTGGGAGTGACCAGGATGGACAAGATCAGAGGAACAGTACATACACCTTTTGGAGATAAAGTCAGAGAGGCCAGATTGAGATGGTTTGGACATGTGCAGAGGAGAGAGAGAGAGAGTACATTGGAAGAAGTGTGCTGGATTTGGAACCACCAGGAAAGAGGCCTAGAGGAAGACCAAAGAGGATGTTCATGGATACAGTGAAGGAAGACACGAAGATAGTTGGCGTGACCGAAGAAGATGCTGCAGATAGGGTTAGATGGAAGAAACTGACGTGCTGTGGCGACCCCTGAATAGAAATGCAAGAAGAAGAAGAAGTGTGTAATACTATTCTTTCTTTTTTTTTTACCAGAAGCAAGTTTTACATTTGAGATTAAATATCCTCTTTCCAAATTAACTAGACCAATCAGGACAAAGGTTTGGTTCCTATTCCTTTTCTCTGGTTATAAACTTGCCTGAGAATATACAACCAGATTCAGGTGGTTTATGATCACTGAAAAAGATGAACTTTTAGACAAGATAGTTGGGCTTATAGACTTTACAAACTGTAGTTGTGATTCTATGCATCTTAAATAAATAAATTACAGGACTTAAAGTTTATAAAAGCACAATTATTCTCAATTTATAGCACAATGCATAATATCATCTTAAATGTCATCGCTTCATCTTCTGATCAATTTTTTTATTCAATCTTAATCATTTCAATCCAAATTTTGACACTTTTAGAAATTTTAAGAATTTTCTCGACAAAAGTTTTCAAAGTTTGTCTTTTTAGAGAAGCATCTTGACTTACTGCCTCCGAAGTAAGTTTACAAGTCCTTTAGGTTGGAAATTACCTTTAGTGTGTTTGTTTTGATCTGTTTTTAAAGCTCTGAAATTGATCGAAATGCCAGGTATAAGTGTTTGTAATGCATGTTGTAATTTTCTAGCAAAAATGCCAGTTCAATTAGGATTGTCCATAAAGTGGAAGGAATGTTGGTTCCTCTTAGAAATAGAAAATCTGCATGGGGAAATATGCACAACTTGATAAAAACAAAAACAGGTCAAATATTTCACAAGTATTTCTAATCGTCTAATATTAACATAAAATTAAATCAAGTTTTTAATTTCTTTTTAAGTTAAAAGTTGTGAAAACTGAAGAAAATTCCGAACTTTCAGAAACTTTGAAATAAAGAATGAGAAACACTGCCACCTACTGGACATTATTTTACATCCAAGAATACTTGAACCAGGCAAATAAAGGTGGTAAGTCCTTTATTAACATTAAGAACATATTTCAATTATTGTTGTTCAAATTTATTTACAATAAGAGAGAAATTAATTGAGTTAAATTAATTAAACACACTGCTGATTGTGTCTGATTCTTTTAGCTAAAAATGCCCAGAAGTTATTCAAATTAATTACCTACTATGAATACACAGGTTATTTAAATCAGTAACATATATTTGACTAATCACACACAATTTGTAATGTGTTCTTAAAAAAGTATATTGTTATCAATATTTTCACCTATTTGGGTTGTTTCTGTATCATTTCTATGCGAACACCTTGAACAATTATTTTTATTTAAAAAAGAGAACAATTTCCTTAAAATGAAACAGTTCACATTTTTCTCCAACTTTTGTTTGAGAGTTTAAATTGTTTAAGTTTTAAGTTTAAGTTTTAAATTGTTCATGTAAGATATTTGGTTGTTGTATAAACATTTATTTGATCAGATTTTATTAACTTGTAATAATGTTGTAAAGTCTACTTTGCTTGGTTACATCTTGCTACCACCAGGTGTCAGGATAAGCCTGATTTCTTCACACAGCTTATTTCTCACCTTTGGCCACATTAATGTTATTTTTACGCCTTATAAAATTCTTATACACAAGGTTTTTAATTGTATTGCACAACTTGAAGTAGTAAAGCAAATCTTTACAACTTGATGTGTAAAAGCTGGTTGATTTTTTTTTGTTCAGTATTGCAGAGTAAGGAATGTTAAACTGCATATCTCAGCATCTTCTCAGAAGTGAAACACATCCCTGAGGAAATAGTAAGTGATTCGATCAACCATAGAGGTCTTACAAAAAGATGAGGTGACAGATAAGAGATGCTTGGAATGTGAAACTGGCACCCTGGAGATCACACACAGTGGGGTGAGGATGGATGTCTGCATCCCAGGGGAGCAGTAATGTTTCTGTGACTTATTTATGCTGCATTGCTTTGCATGTCTGCTGGTTGACTGGTCCCATCTCTGAACCTTTAGAAGAGAAGTTCACAGGTCAGGGTTAGAGGGTGTGATAGAGGCCGTGGGGAAAAGGAGTACGACCCCTTGCGTAATGCATGAAGACAATTACAAACAATTGCATTAAAACCAGGCAAATTCCGACACTGCGTTGGGCTTGATGCTTCTCAGAACATTAGGGGTTACACCCCCATCCCTGTATATCTCATCCTTTACCATCCACGCATATGCTTGGATAACAATAGGGAACAATGCAGGGTGCTTGGAGTTAAGCTGTGAAATGACTTGGGGAGCTTTATTGTCAGTGTTAATCATTGTTCCCCTAAACTTCCCCCGCTGAACACCAGGTCCAGAGAAGAACCACAGAGTAGTTTTCAAATTTATAAGCTGAATCTAGTTTAGCTTTAGGCAGGATGAAATGTTCCTAAAATAGCTTGCAGAGGTTTGTTTGCCATGTAATTGTGGGATGTGAAGTTAGAGGATCTGAAGAATTTTATGTTTGCTCTGTGGGTTTTAAAAATAAAAACCTTCCGAAATCCCACTGCTGGAACTTAAAATAAACTTGAAATAAACGTTTTCTTGGAGCAAGTTAAACCCTTTTTTAAAAACAGCACGCATTACATCATACATTTGAAACCAATAGTGCAGCTTTCAGGAATCATTCTTTAAGAACTTACACCTTCATTTATCTTTCTATTTTATTCATACATGTTTGAGTCATTTCGGACCATCTCAGTCTTGCCTCTTGGGGATAAAGTTCGAGAGGCAAGACTGAGAGGAGAGAGAGAGTACATAGTAAGAAGGATGCTGGATTTGGAATCACCAGGAAAGAGGACTAGAGGAAGGCCAAAGAGGAGGTTCATGGACGCAGTGAAGGAAGACATGAAGATAGTTGGTGTGACCAAAGAGGATGCAGCAGATAGGGTTAGATAGAAGAAACTGACTTGCTGTGGCGACCCCTGAAGGGAAATGCCGAAAGAAGAAGGAGAAGTTTGAGTCATTTCGGAGTGCTTATGTACCATATTCGAATACAAAATGACCACTGGATTGCTCTGGGCCATGGATTTTGTTCTTCACCACACTCATTCTAATGTAAGCAGGAAGTGTTTCTACGGCATGCATGCACTTTGCTCATGCATGGTTACAACATGGAGTGTCATTTTTATATAAATGTCCCAAATAAGAAAATAAGAATTTGCAGCCTCAAAGCAATTTACACTCTCTTGTGGACAAATCGAGGGCCGGGACTTAGTGGGAAGCGAGAGGAGGGGGAAATATGCAGTGTCCAAGCTAACAAAAGATACCATGTTTATCTACCTATATATGCTATGAGATAAGAAGTGTTACGCCACAAAGGCACAATAGCCCCTCTTTAACAAGGTTGTTTGAGGGATCAGGTTTATGTTTGTGTCTCGGATGACCCTTTACCTTCTTTATTTAATCTGACAACTTTTTGCTTCCAAGCCTCTTTTCAGGAGATAAATTTGGTCATTTTGTGTGTAAAATTAAAACTTTAATTGCAACACACTGAGATGAACCTCCTACAGAAAGATGTCTTGACCTCATGCTGTTTTCATGAGGCAGATGTTCACTCCAATCAGCGTCTCCAAGTTGGCTTTAAATAAACCCAAGACACAAAAGGTTTAGTTCTATCCACAAATACGCTTAATTTAAAATGACTTAGAAGACCATAAATGATCAATAATATCAGCAGGTGGTATAACAGGAGTTTATGGATCTGATTTGATGCTTTCTGATCACCATATGTTGCTAAACTTTGACCTTCTGCCTGTCTGAGTAACATATTTAATCCATCAAACACAGACACATTAGGTCTCTTTTTTAACCATCATTTCATTCATATGAGCATATTTCTGTTTGACTTGTTCTTGCTGACGTGCTGAACGTGAAGCATAAGGTCAGAGAGTTTGTTTGCTACCTTACACCACACAGCAACAGAGTCCTGAAGGTTTGCATATTGGAGTTCTTTGTGTTTAGATGCAAGTCATTCAAAAGCGGACGTCCACCTTTAGATGAGTGACAACTGGTTTGTCCAGTTTGGAACAACATGAATTATGGAAACATTGTTTGTTTGGATTTGGACAACTTTAAATGCAAATAAAATCTTGTGTTTCCAGTTAAAAATGTTTTATATCACTGTAACATTTATAAATCAAATGTTAGAATCTACTTTTAAACAAGAAAAATGTAACCATTTCTAGTTTATAGTGGGGGAACCTGAGTCTAATTGACTCAGGTCAATGAGAACGATATCTGTTACATACAAATAAATACTTACTACATGCTTAGTTCTGCTAATTTTAACGGGATTAGAGGAAAGTAGGTTAATCTTACAAGTAATCTTTGGTGTCGGGCCTGACACATGTCGGCTTTACATCACAGGATCACGGTCTTGAATGAGAGCCTGAACAATGAAGTCATCAAATCAGTCGGGACATGACCCCAACAAAAAAATCGCAATTTATCCAACTATCTATCTATCTATCTATCTTGTCTGTCTGTCTGTCTGTCTGCCTGCCTACCTGCCTGTCTGTTGATGTATTGTTCTCTATCTATTGATCTAACAATCTCTATCGATCTATCGATCTCTGTCGATCGATCCATCAATCTGTCGATCTATCAATGTATTAATCTATCCATCCATCCGTCGATGTATCAAAATCTATAAATGTATCAATCTCTATCGATCTATATTAATCTACCTATCGATCTATCATCTAATAAAAGCAAATAGCATTAAATGACATAAGCTTTTTCTTTTATTTCAAACTGTATTGTAGAAAATAATGGCCATCTCTCGTTTGAATTTCCAGTCTGTGATTAGTCTGATCTAGATGAAGAGTAAATAAACTGAATCCATTCCATTCCATCAGAAGATGCCAAGGTTCACATTTCGTTCAAAACAATACACTAATCATATACATATAGTTCCGTCATCTTCCGCTTATTCCGGGGCCGCGTCGCGGGGGCAACAGCCTATGGTTTATTTTTAAAGCTCAAACAATCATTTTACTTTTATTTATAAGAAACTGAAATAGTAAGTTTCATCTTCTGAACCGCTTATTCTTAATGGGGTAACGGAGGGTGCCGGAGTCTATCTAGCAGGATAAACCCCGAACAGGTCACTAGTCTGTTGCGCAGCCACACACACAGACATTCATTTACACACACACATTCATTCCTATAGGCAATAAAACTAAAATGAATGTTTTTGGAAGATAACCCACGCATACAAGGGGAGAACATGCAAACTCCACATAGAAACACTAGTGTTTCAAACCACACCCCTAATTGACTAAAACCCTGACCTTGTTGCTGCAAGGCTACAGTGCTAACCTTTGCACCACCGTGGAGTCCTGTATAATAAGCAACAAAATAATAGGTAAGAAATTCTAAAATTGGGAATAAAATAATTCAGCAAAAAAAAAAGAAAAATGACCAAGAACAAAATTTTAATCACATCTTGTTTTTAAATTTAACAGCAAAATAACCTTAATTAATGTATAATTTAAATAAGTTTGCACATATGAGAGATATTAAAAATAATAAAACAAGAAAAAAAGTGAGAAAACAATTCAAACAATATTTAAAAAAAAAAAAAAAATCACACTAATGGAAATGTTTCTAAAGGTAATCTAAGGAAGTTATAAAAGAAAAAAACCCAGAATGTATTGATTTTTTTGTGATGAGATGATATAAAGGAACAATTAATCATTAACAAAGAGATAAAGGAAGTGTTTCATAAAGATGACAGAATTTGTCCAAATGATTCAAATGATTCGAATAATTCAAATGATTCGAATGACTCAAATGTTTCAAAACCTACTTTTTTTTTTTTTGTAATAATCAGTCTGATTGAATTACTGTTAAAAGAGTGATTGTGTGTGAATAGAGGGCGGGGTGTTACCGGATCTACTGCAGATCTTCACCAGGCTCCTCCTCGTGTCTTTATCCCTTTATAACAGGCGCGTAAAAACGCACCGTCTGACTGATCTGGAGCGTCTCTTTTATTTATTTATTTCTATTTGTTTTCCAACGATCCGGAACAAAACTTTACCAACAATTATTTTTAATAGGAAGAAATATTTTTACATCGTTTTATCAACATTGGACGTTGTTTTTTTTTTTTAAAGAAACCGGGTGACTTTTCTCTATTTTTTATTCCTAATTTTACGCATTTGAAGATCAGCTGAAAACCGGTGAGTTATTTTAACATTTTACAGTAAATAGAACTAGTTTTGTTTCCAGATTTCATAATTTAGATGATTTTTAGAACACTTTTTTTTTTTTTTTGTCTGCTGAGCAGAACAAAGCGTTGCTTTCAGGAAATCTTTACTTTTTAGGTAGATTTTACGCGTGGAAATCTTCACGCAGACATTTCTAAGCTGTATGTAATGAGATTATGTAAGAAGGAGATCTGCATTAACAGGATGTGTATCACTGCAAAGTGCATCTAAGATAGAATCAATTATTAATGTGGTCCCATTTTAGAATGATGTCCCACTCCCACACTGGTATGTGTGTGTGTGTGGTCTTACATGTGACAGAAAAAGTTTGATTCTGAATCATTTCTAAAATACTTTTTTTATTTGTAGGTTCTTTTTGGATCCTCTTGGACTAACAGATTTCTCGTGGATTTATTTTTCGTCTAAACATGGAGTTTGATTGCTACCAGCATTATTTTCTTGATGATTTTGACACTGAGGAGGATTTTTACAAATCAACTGCACCAAGTGAGGACATATGGAAAAAGTTCGAGCTCCTTCCCACCCCTCCCATGTCCCCCACCAGGACTCCTCACTTTGTGTCTGGAGATAAATTCAGCTGGTTGACCAAAGTGTTGGCTCAAGAAGAAGACTGTGAGAGTCAGTACATCCCAGATTCTGGAGGCTTGTTCAGCAATCTGAGTGCACACATAATTCAAGACTGTATGTGGAGTAGTTTCTCAGCCAGCAAACAGCTGGAGAAGGTCAGTGGGAAGGTCTCCCCAGTGGCTCAGGTTCGACCTTGCAAAGCTCAGTGTGCATCACCTGGTGGAATCATCTCAGCCGTGACAGACTGTGTGGATCCAACTGCTGTTCTCACTTTCCCAACAAACAGCTGCAGAAAACCTGCATCCTCCGGCTCAGAGTCTCGATCTGATTCCTCTGGTAAGGAAACAGTGAACTGCCCCACCCTCATCTGGATTATTCTCTTTGCTAACAATAGGGGTACTTTCACCCTACATTGAACAATCAATCTCCTTCAGACTGATTTCTTTTATTATTTGATGGCGATGCCACATGCTTCTTTAAATGCACATGTCATCTTTTAAAAACCGCGCCCTTACCGTATGCTGTATGTCTTTACCTACTACTGCAATGCAACGGGGGCAGGGTGGGAGGGGTGAGATGTCAGTGGTGTGATGATTTATTGCAGCTCTTACTGGTTCGGTAGTTTAAAGGAATGTGTGTACTTCCTTGTAGTTATAAGGAATGTGGTATTTCTGTGTAAATGTTCCAGAGTGTGTGCACTCATGTGTTATCTTCTTGTGCGATGACAGATGATGAAGAGGAAATTGATGTTGTCACCGTGGAGAGCAAGCAGAAGCGGGTACGGCTGTTAAACGTCCGGAAACCAGTCACCATCTCGGTGCGAGCGGACCCCTGTCCCAAACGCTTCCACATGTCCGTCCACCGGCAGCAGCACAACTACGCCGCCCCTTCACCAGACAGCGACCAGGACCCAGATGAGGATGACGACGATGACTACGACGAAGAACCTCAGAACAAGCGCACCTGCACATCATCCGATGAGCTGCTAAACTCTCAGTGTGACTCCGACTCTCCTCAGAATTCAGACACAGAAGACACTGATCGCAGGAAGAACCACAACTTCCTGGAGAGGAAAAGGAGGAATGACCTCCGCTCTCGTTTTCTTGCCTTGCGAGATGAGATCCCCGGTCTGGATTCAGCCAAAACTCCCAAAGTGGTCATCTTGACCCAGGCGACAGAGTACCTGGAGGAGCTGCATAGCAAAGAGAAACAGAAACTTCATGAAAAAAAACGCCTCAAATCCAAACAGCAACAACTTCTCCGCAGATTATCTGAACTCAAGCGCTCTTGAGACTCAAACGCACATTGATAATAAACTCGTTATACTATACTAGTATATCCCTCGGTGTACATAGCTGTGATTGGCTGCAGGCTTTTCTGTGAATCAGCTGTTTCATTTTCTTTCGCACACTTGTTTTTCAGAGACAAACGTATTCCTCGGTGAGCTGAAATGTGAAATAATCTTGCAAAATAAAAACCTCTGTATTTTTTTAACCACTTGATGTACAAATTGGTATGTAAATAATAGCTATGAAATGGAGAAATGTGAGAAATGAGTGTTTGCTTGACTGTGCCACCATTTTTTTTTTTTTTTTTAAAGTTAAAGACAGGTAAGGTAGCACTATTGTACTTTATATTCACATGCCACTTTGTGATTTCAATTCTGATTTTGTTTCATATGTTTTCAACTCAAACAGCCTCATTAAATTTTTATACGTTTTAATAAAACCTGAGACCTTGTGGTGTTTTTTTTTTTTTAATTTTTAAAATGTGCTCCACAAAACACGTGACAGTATTTTATAAAATACTAGGTGTTTTCAGACAAAAAAAAACCTAAATACTTCACCATCAACATTTATGCATATATTAAAACAGTTAAATAAATAGAACAAAACCTTCTAAAAGTGTGGTTTTGTTATATTTTTCCATTTATGTTCTTTTTTTGTTGCATCTTGTGATTTTCTTGAGGTTAGATAGAGTTTGTCCTTCAGACTTGTCCTTGGGTGTGTGTGTATGTGTGTGTGTTGTAGATCCTCCCTCTGCAGTGGCTGCTGCATGCTGGGCACCTGATGTGCACCGAATTAGGTCACACTCATATAAATACAATCGGTATCTTTAGAGTTGTCCCCAGTGTGTGTGTGCTGCTTTGATTCAATGCAGGTATGCAGTTCATGGAGGTGTGTGTGTTAATTTGAGGCAAACCATTAACTCTCAAATTGTTATTGGACATGCATTAAATAGGGTTGTCTCTTCATTTTCTTGATCAAGCTTCAAGCTGATTTAATTAAACGGTCAAATTATTTGACCAAATTTTTGTATCAAGCATACAGTAAACAAGTAAAAATGTGACTTCAACAACACGGAATAATGGCGTTTCCGTCCCTGCTTTGGGCTAGGAAAGCTTTTTAATAATGAGTAAACAAACTAATCTTGTGCATAATGGGTAAAAAGAACCCTGAGACCTAATTTATTTGTTAGGCGGTTATGAATTAGCCTTGAGATGGCTGAATTTGGCGAGACACAAATGAAACTGCATTGACTTGAAAATTCTTTCATCCATCAGCAATAACCAGCGGGCTCTGCAGAGAGAAAGATTTAAGAAGCAAATGATGACAATCTGACAGGAAATTACTGATTAAATGCAGAAACAACCATCTTAAACAGTGTTTTAATAGTACACAAAAAAGTGGACTAATGAAACTTTACATTCAAAACGTTTGCTCAGAAACTGTTTAGAAAATGAGTTTCTTTTTGTAATCTAATCAGCTAACGATGTAAACACGTAAATTATTAACATGCATGTTTTTATAATTCATAAATGATTAAACTTCATTCAAGAGTTCGCGTAAAAATGACATGAATAATAATTAATATTTAAACATATTAAAATCAAACCTATGGGATGTTAATGAAGCTGATACATCAGGCAGATGGTTGTGGAAAGCCATTTGATTTGAATTGTTAAACTTGTTGGAATACAACACGTGAAATCTGTGGGATTGTGGCTTCTGATTCAAACCATAGACCAACTCGATGAACTGGCCACAATTCAGGAGCCAGTTCTGTTCAAGCACAAAAAATACATCCTGGAAAACAACAGGAAGTCATCCAGATGGTGTGTTCAAGTGCATCCATCCATCTTCTGAACCACTTGTCTGACTCTTGAGTCATGGGAGAGCTAGAGCTTATCCTGGTTATTATCAGGCAAAAGGAGGGGTACACGCTGAACAGGTTGCAAGTTTGTTGAATTGTATGTGCAAGTGCAATTTGTTTTGAATAAGACTTAGGTCTTTGGGGCCGAAGCCCTGCATGTTTTTAAATTTTTTTGGTTGTACACAGTTGATTTAGATTCCTCCTGTTGGACGACAGCTCAGCTTTGCAGACAATCTTATAAAAGAAGGCTCTGACTTGTTTAACATTTCATTTCACAAAAAAAGACCATGAATATTTCTGCTGTTTCCGTCAACAAATCCCCCAATTTTTATCTTTTTCTATTTTTTTCAAGCATTTTTTTTCTTGCTTTTTCTACAATCATTTGAATGCTGTGAACTTTCCCTTATTGCCATATTAGCTTGCTTATTGTCAAGCTTCTGAGGGATTAAACTGCCCAGTACAGGACATCACCCGTTACAGGTCTCTGCAAGTCCAGATGACTCAGCTTTTTGCCACATTTGTTTGAAAACCCCAAACAGAAATGTAGTTGAAGCAGTTGGTCCAACCCGACAAACGAGGCGGGCACACCCTGATCTCCAACTGTCTACCACAGTTGTGCTCTTTGTTCTAGTTTGGAAAGTGTGGCGTTCAACTCGTTTCTGTTCTGCCCCGGGCTGTTTCTTTCTGATTGAAAAAAATATACTTTATGTTCTTTATCTAATCTACTTCAGGAAATACCATATACGTACATACTGAAGTTCAAAGACACATTAGTTAATAAAAATCTGGGGAAAACTTTTTGTGTGTTTATGGCTTTGGAAATGGTGCAACTTGAACTTTACTCACCGCTAGTGTTCAGATAACTCCGGGTTATCATTTAATCAGTAAGTGACACACCTGTCAGGTTTAAAACCAAATAAATTAACCTGTATGAAAAATTTTCTGGTTTCTTACGCCTAAGAAACAACAAAAAATCAGAAGAATGAAAAAAAAAAGACAAACTTTTATTCCTGATATATTTTTTTGTTTTTGCGTATAAGAAACTGCAAAGTTTAAACATCTAAAAGTGTTGTTTTTTTTAATAAAGATCCAGTTTTGAATGTCCAGTCAGTTTTTCAGTTGAAAAAAATGAACTCATTTGAATCTTAAACAGGTCAGAGGTTATTCAGTGACTGATTCACTGAAATGCTCAAAAGCCAACGTGTGTTTATAGGGACAACAAACAGCATTTCCCGCCCTTTTTGTCACAAACCTGCACGCTTCCAGGAGGAAACAAGAGAACCTGTTAAACTGCAAAAACGTTTGTAGTTTTCTGGCCGTTAACCTGCATGACAAGATTTTTCAGCACGTGTCTACTCAAACAGAACGGCTGATGGAGCACATGTGTGAAAACTTTTAAAAACAGACTCTAAACAAAAGTATATAATGTGCAAAGTGGGAATGAGGAGAATAATGATTCAGAGATTATTAGTTATTCTCTAATTGATCTCCGGATGTGAGATGACAGTCTCAGGGTTTGAAGGTGGTTGGTTCAAATCCAGCAGGTAATTGTGCATTGTCCTTCAGTAGTACTCCATCTGTATCAATCAGCCCCTCATTAATGATTAAAACCATTATATTCTTTTCTAATTCTTTCTTATATACTTTATATTGTTGTCTTTTTTTGCCTGAAATAAATAAATGAAGAAAAAAAGGAAGGAATCTCCATAAAAAACTGACACCATATAGGTGTACCCCGCCTCCTACCTGCTTGCTGAGATAGGCTCCGGACCATCATAACCAAGAATTGGACAAAACAATTCGGAAATGAACTGAATAAAAACATTCATACATCTTCTGAACTGCTTCTCCCTAACGAGGTCGCAGTGGTTGCTGGAGCCTATCTCGACTGATCACAGACGAAAGGCAGGATACACTCTGAACAGGTCAACCTGTCTGTCGCAGGGCCACACACACAATCATTCCTAGGGGCAATTTCATAGCAACCAATCAATCTAACATGCATGTTTTTGGAGCGTTGGAGGAAACCAGAGAAAACCCACACATGTACAGTAAATGCCACACAGAAAGGCCAATGTTTCCAACCTCGCCCCCACTCTGGGACTCGAACCCTAACCTTCTTGCTGTGAGGCCATCGTGCTAACCACTGCGCGACCATCCAGCCAAATACATACATAACGGTCACAAAAATATTAAGTACTAATAAATATCAGTTTTGGTCATGTTACTTGAAGTTCAATTACAACTTTTTAGAAGTAAGAAACAGATCTCTTCTTTGAACAGGTTTCACTGAAAAGTAACAGGACCAGTCCCACTCGCTGCTCCAGCATTTCCTGCCAGATTCAAACTTCTTTCTCATCACATTGAGAAACGTTGCTAGAAAGTGGGATGATCCACTTTCACAACCGGCGCTCAGCTGTTAGGATTAATCTCCCGCCTCTGTTGTTTGACCCTTTTCAGAAACACACACTCACACATATCAGACCATATTTCTAGCACCTTTGAATGGGTGTGTTCCAACTGGCCTAGTTTGTGTTACGTGTGTGCTTTGTGTGTTTGCACAGAGGAAGAAAACACAATAAACTACACAGAAGTTCTTTTGACCAGCATGTTGGAGGACAAATAGCATTTAAAATAAGAATTTCTTTTTAAAAAACAACACATTTTTGTGAGAAAAAGTTGTTGAAACTGTTAAGAGGTCAGAAGATTTTTTAGTTGTCTTCTGAGGAACCAAGTGGACTCTGTGTCATGGATTTCTTTCTCAATAGTAAACTCCCTTCCTCTTATTTTCTTGCTGAGTAGTTACCGATGTGGAAAACACAACCGGGAAAAGACGCAAACACACTCATCTGGTTGTCCAAATACACACAAACACTACATTTGGAAAAAAAAACTTTCCCTTAATACTGCTGTCCAACTCGCTGCCTACTGACCCACATTCCACCCTGGTTGTGTCACTGAAACTCCAAACTAGGGAGTCACTGTGTTCCGATGAAGAGAACCCACACAGACATGTTATCATGGAAGAAAAAGCTTTATTTTCCCTTCACACCATCTTCCCATCCCCTCTGCTGACCCTTGCCCTCCCCTCAGGTACTTATCTCCAACATTACTGATGTAGGTCAGTCTTCTGCTTTCGGTCTCCGTGCCCCTCGGTGCCCTGCTCGCCCTCCCCTTCCTAAGAGATGGTGTTACATAACAGTGAGTAAGCTTTCTGAACACATCTGGCTCCAGCTGACTGGTGTCAGACCAGTGTTTTTCTCACACCCACCGTAATCCCAGCAACGCAGCTGGATAAACACGCCATCCCAGCTTCATTACGCAGGAAGTTTTACTTTTGGTACACTCATTAGCTCAAACAAATGGCTGTCTCACTTATTGTGGAGTTAGTGCTTTCAGAGATAACTCAAGAAGGTAATAATCTAATCTGGAGCTAATCCTAATCCAGTTAGTGTAAACGTGCGTGCCATCTGGACCCAGACGCAGCAAAATCCCTGATTATCATGAACCCATCAAAAGGTCTTCAAACCAGTTCAGTGGATGCTCGGTGAATCACGTTCCAGTCTGACAGCTGGGTGGACTACCCACTGGCTAATCCGAGAATCAATTTCTACATATCTGATGCTTTAAAGATGAAATCACAGAAACTTTGCAAATATTTTGCATTAGAAGCTCTAGATCGCTTCTTTCTAAGGTGTCCGTGGACTCAGTGAGGCAGCTGTGACTGTGGTGATACCACTATGATGCTGGTTAATGGATAATGTGGAGTTGAGGGTAAATGTGACTCACCGAGTAACAACTGCATGGTCATGCTCACCATGGTAACGACTCATCAACTTCTATAGTTTCCAGCTGTTTCTTCACTGTCTTACGGACAGATGAACGGACACAGCAGATCAGATTAGAGCTGCTTTGTTTCTATGGAGCATTCAGTTACTGCATTTATTGAGACATGAACATCATCTCAGATTAATATCTTTATACATCTACAAATAAATCAGACAGAAGAATCTATTTATCTAAAGTTTACGCACCACAAGGACAAACCGTTCTCACTTCTTTAAGAGGTACCAGATTTCAAGAACATTATTCTGAGGCTTTACCACAGAAACACTTTATACACAGTTTGAAAATCAAACCATTTTGTCAAAAAATTCCAGGTTTTCTCTCCTCCAACTTCAAAGAAACTTTACCAGCTTCTGGTCCAGTGTTTTTTTCCATTACCATAAGAAAAAAGTTCTATTTGGTCTTAACTTTTCAAAGTTTAAAAATTGAAGCAATCAGCAGAACTAAAACTTTTGGTTCACCCATCGTAGTGTATTTTTATATTAAACTAGTGCATTTGATTGAGTGATGATAAGGGATATAAACAAGAAAATTTTATCACTTTGACACTTTAAAAATAAATTTTAGTGATGAATCAATGGATTTAAAATTGAAAGAGCATGTGAGGTGTTTTTGCCCCGGAAATAGATTCAAACTTGTTGCCATTGCTTAAGACTGGATTCCCTGTCAGAAGCACCTCAGAGCACGGTCGCTACTGCTCCCGCTTGCTTTTGTCCCGAGCAGATGCTCCATTGTTCAGCCCTGCGGTGTAAGGTTGCTTCAGTTGAATTTGAGACTCTTTTTGCATCTTTTAAATCTGGCCTCTTTCAACTGCCCCCCCCTCCCTTCTTTTCGTCCCCAAGCTTCTCAGAGAGGGGCTTTACCCTTCCCCCCTAACCCTTTAACCCCTGGTAGACCACATAGTTGTTTCCTCTCCACCAACACACAAATACTTCTCTTTGTCTCTCCTTTGGTCAAGCCTTCACTAATCACTCCCCCACCACTCACAGAAGCCAATTTATTGACCAATTACTGCCGTGTGGGGATGTATTTGCATCGGCATACATTTAAATGCAGATCTACACCAAACCCACTCAGCATGTGCCTCATCTTAATGCCTGTTATCAGATGGTAAAGGTAGTATGTGGATGACTCTGTTTTGTGTTACAAGTCCTGCTTGAAAGGCCCATGAGATCACAACTATAGAGCTTATGTTATAATCACTCCATGTGTATGAAAGAACAGAAAAGGCTGTGCAACTGGAGCCTGGAAACACACAAGTAGTTCAGGCTTCCTGTTTTTGTATTGAACAAACTGGAGGCAGGAAGTGAGAGGAACTGCTTTGTGATGGCTGGATTTCACTAGACAAAGCACTAGAGCTCAGTCAGGTGGTTTCCACTCACTTATTTCCAGTGTTGGATGGAATGTATTACATACGTAACGGTTTACTGTATCATCTTCATTTTTTCCTCAAACCCAATGTGTCAGAAGGAAATAAATGTGTGTGATAAAGCCATTACGAAACACATGTATACAAAAAAGTTGAGAGTAAATGACTTGTTACAATCTCAGTAACACGTTGCATTTTTATTCAAATTAATTGCATTGATATAGTGATAAACAGATGAAAACTATAGCTCAAAAAATGTTTAACACAAAATCAGGTGCAGAAGAAGAGTTATGTTATCATTTCAATATTTTTTATTCTCAAGCCTTTTTCATTTAAAACTTATGTAAATTCATTTAAATATTAGCAAATCAAATTCATATTTACTTCATTTTTATATGTTGCCTGAAAGGCTCTACAGCCTGCATTTGTTTATCATTTTCGTGAAGTTGGAATGTACATTTTTAACATTTACTTGTTTTGACTGAAAGTTTTATTCCATATGCGTACTTATTGTGGATCTGTTGCACACTTTTTACAGGATACTTTCTCTATGCCCTACTGGAGAAATGTGAGTGTCCGATAGCTTGAAGAAGTTGAAAAGAGAGCTGCAAACAGCTTCTGAACAACTGCTAGGTGGTGCCAAGTTGGATAGAAAAAAGGTGGAACAGCCCCTGTGCTTGTTGGAACAGGGGTGGAACAGTTGCTTGGTGGAACATCTGCTTGGTGGAACAGTTGCTTAGAGGAACAGCAGCTCGAAGCAATAGAGCTTTCTTGAAGCACTGACTAAGTTTACTTGATGGTTGGCTAAGAGGATGTGAAAGTGCAGTTAACTTAATTAAAAGATTTATCAAATATTACAAAGAAAAGATCAAGTTTTGAGGGATTAGATTTACAGTCAAGTTTTGGGATTAGCATCAGCATGGTACAAAATCTCAACTTTCACGTGTTAAATTAGCTGTAGTAACTTAAAGTAGTGTAACTACTTTAGGAGTAGGAGGGTAGTTAAGTGTGCATTTTTTAATGTGATGTAAATATCTTACATTTTTGCCTCTGTAACCAGTAATATTAAACGTATTACAAATTAAGAATACAATAACTGCTAATGTTGATTTAAAATGTGAGGGTAACGCTGGACTAAAAGCTCATGATAACAAATCCAGTCATGTCCAGAAACAACCGTCTTCTCTTTAGTTGTGTTCAGCTGTAACCTGCAGGAAGAAAAAAAAGCTCAAACCAAATGTGTCAGAAGGAAATAAATGTGTGTGATAAAGCTGAGAGCAAAGGAAAGAACAAAGAAGTCAGTCGTGGCAAACATGCCTGAGTGGCTGCTTTGAAGGACTGATTAAGGTTATAATAATCATCTGGCTAGCCTCAAGCCTCCAGGCGACGTGATGGGGGTAGGGTTTGGAACAGAGTGGGGGGTGGCCCTCTTTGTTCTGAACTGCTTTACACATGCTTTCTTTGTCTGCACACAGTCTCCCGCCAAAACACGCATGCATGACACAATCATTCTTCCTGTTCTCTTCAAATCTTTCATATATGGTGTTTCCGGGGCGGTGGTGGATACAGCAAGTTGAACTTTGCCCTCTTTGACTAATTTTGTTTTCTTCATTTCTGGTTCGGTCTTTTTTTTCTCCGCCAGCCTTTCCCGCCACTTCAGGGAGGGAGTGGTGTCAGCCTCCCGCCAAATGCTTTTATTCAAATGAACTCAGTGGGTTAGGCCCAACTGTCTGCATGTCCTGTTAACCCCCTCAGAGCTTCACACTCAGCACAAAGACAAGCCAAATAAGTCTGCACAAAATAGATTATGAAGAAATGATTACATTCATTATATTTTGTACATTCAAAAATGAAACATTTTGATCAGATCATTTTCAAGTCTGCATGTAGTGAAAAACTGAACATTTCTCCTCTTGTCTTTGTTAAATTGTCACATTACAGTGACATCAAACCAAAATTTTTCAACACAACAATACATTTACATGCTTAAACATTTAGATATGATTTTTTTAGACGTTTACAGATGACTTCCTCTTACATGAAGTTTCACATCCTCTTGTGTTCAATCTTTTCAGATCTGACTGAAAACAATGAACACAAAGAAACAGAAAGATTTTTGAACTTTTTCTCCCCTCTAGTGGTCATGTAATATTATTGCACGCAAAAGGACCAGTTTGGCGCCCCCTAGTGTTTCTGTTTGATTTAATTCAACATTAAACTAATAGAGTAAAAAATATAATTAATGTATCAGAAAATCTCAGAAATAACTCATTGCAGGTACAATCATTCTTTTCTTTTTTACCTTTAAATGATCTCGTCATTTGAATAAAATGGTATGATATTGGTATTTTAGAAAATTGTACATAAATAACTCAATGGATTACATTTTAGAGACATTTTTGTGTAAAAAAAATGAACTGATATTTTATACCATTTAATAATTCAGTTATAACATACATCATTTCTAGAAATCTGAAGGATTTTGATAAAAGACCAATCAAAATTTAAAGTGAAAAAAGCTGGAAAATGTATCTATAAAAAAATAACTGACTTCTTTATTTGATTAACTACTTTTGATTATTTAAGAAACAAGCATTTTTAGTGTTGCACATTTTTAAGTAATAGTATTTTCTTCTGTGTGAAAATGTCTCACAAAAATTAAAGATAACTTTATAAAAGTAGATGTAAATACTTGAAAAGTAGTTTTATCTCTGTGATTTGAACAATTTGAAAGAAAAAAATTCTGATGTTTCGAGATGTGGTTTTATAATAAGAGAACACATTAATGATGGGCTTCCCATGGCACCATGACTTTCAACATGAAGTCCCATTTGCAGGACTTCATGTTGAAATTCTAATTAAATAAATTGTTTTTGATGCATCTAATGTTTTTGTCTCTTTACATGAGTGTGTCTGTTAAATATTGTCTCTCACAAATCATCTGCGTCTGTTTTCTGAGATAAAAGTGATGCTAACAAAATTATTCCAGCTTCTCTGTGCAGAAAATGCACTTTCATCTTTTCTGCATCACCTGCTTCTTTCTGATGGAGGATGGTGTCCTCACAGCCAATCAGATCTCTGAAGGATGTGGGAGAGCCCCTCTCCATCTGACTCTCTGCCTGTTGCCTGGCAACTGGGACTGCGGCTTCGTAATCTAATTCACACGACAACCTGCTGGCGTTTATATGAGACGGTGGGAAGTGTCATCCACAAGTACCTCGAGGGGCAGCGAATGAGTCATGATGGACTACAGTTCCCACAATGCTTTGAAAGATTACAAAACAGTAGTTTATAATAGGAAGTGAAAAGTACACTGTGTACCTTTCCAGAAATCTTTGAATTGATAAAAACTAGAACTCAAACAGAAATATTCTTTAATGAACATGCATATTTCACTAAAGCATGCAGTGATGTTTTTCTTTGAAAAGAATTGAAGCATGCACATGTTCAAAGTCACGACTCGAAGCTAACTGGCTGATTTTGTCCAATAGTGTGCAGCAGCTAGTTGTCACATAGATCATCTCACATGTTTTGTTCAGAATCCAGAAAGAGTTAAAAGTAGGAGGACACAAAACTGATCCAAGTCCTGTGCGAGAGTGCGGAAGACGAGGAGCTGACCAGGATATTTCATCTGCATGATGCTGAGGAGAGGAAGACAAACTCTCAGCTTACATTTCTTTTACACACTCTGCCTCCATCTTCAGTCCAACATCCTCCTCTGAGTATTTACATCATTTAGCTGAGTCAGGTTATCTGCAGGACTGAATTGTTACGCTTTCCTAAAGAACAGAAAAGTCAGGCTTCGGGGACACACCGCACTTCAATGTGGTCCTGAAGAGAAAAAAAGTGAGTTGTGGAAGTAAAATGAGTCTAAACAGCAATCAAACTCTGACCAGCAGTGGAAAAGATTTGGTAAAGAATGGCAGCAGCAGTCGATCCCCTTGGGAAGATGATAGGACACATATGATGCCCACCACTCCAACCAGAAAACCAAAATCAGTGAGTATATTCTCATGCAACCTCTCTTTCTTCAATTATTTCCAATGGCATTGTTTTACCCAGTATTTGAGTGATATAGCAATCACTCAAATATGGTGTTCTTTCTTCATTAAAAAGCACATCTTCTAACAGTAACCTGATGCATCTGGCTTTACTGGAGAGGGATACATGTAGAGCTCCACAGGGATTCTGTAGAGTGAAACAAGATATCATGCTTTATTTTGTTCGATGAAAAAAGTGTAAGCTAGAGGCCGTGTTTCACATCAAGAGCGCAATGAATGACCAACTGAAACCACCAGCGACTAATTCTAATGAATACACAAACTTTACTTTTGAATAAAAAAGTCTGAGTCTTAAACTGCAAATGTTCAAAAAACAAAATGCAAAAAAAAAAAAAAGTTAAAACATAAAACTAGAAGTAGAACAGGTCTAATTTGCTCTTCTAAAGATTGTAGACATGTCAGAATTTTGAGGATGTGGAAGGGAGGAGGACCCATTTGCAGGACTTCATACAAGGTTTATTAACTCAATTCAAGAAAGTCTGTGAAGCAAGAAGCACAGGATTAACTCAAGGTTTCAAAAGTCCAAATAATAACAAAGTTCAAACATGGTCAGGATGACCTGGCAGGAAGGGATAGTAAGACCCGACAGGGAAATCTGGGGTGATTCCTCGTAAATAGATGGCAGGGTGCACAGATGAGTGGAATCAGGAATCATCCCCACGTGATCCTAATCAGGGGTATTAGGAATATCCAGGGCTCCCTCTTGCGGCAGGTGAGGGATCCTGACAAGAAAGGGTTTCTAAGTTGTTTTCTGGATAGTGTATTTGATGATTGAGATGTTTCAACTCCCACCCATAAATCATTTCTAATCTAATTGAAAGAACCTGAATGTATATGGAGAAAGAAATGGAAAATTTGGCACTGTCAAGGTGGCCTGCTGCAGTGTGGTGCAGCGCACAAGTTTCCCCAGTGAGGGATCAATAAAATATACATTATTATTATTATTGAAATGATTTCCGGCTAAAAGTTGAAACGGTTTGATCATCAAATACACTGTTAAAAAGACAACTTTGAAACCTTTTCAACGATGGAGCACTCTTTGATGAATGAGGGATAACACAGACTTCCTCTAAAGATGTTCAGTGTCAATTAAATAGGTAAAAACTCCCTTTTTAACGGACTTTTGAAACTCACTTATGGACTCACTAACAGAGAAACTTGATGCTGGAGAGATTTTTGTTTCTAAAGAGTTAACAGGTGTCAGTCTCTGGAATGTGTGACCACGCTATCAGACTCTTGGAGAGGAAAGTATTTCATACCACACTGTTATTTCAATCCTGTCGCATCACCTCACTGTGTTTGCCCACAGTCTGGGGTCAGGCGGAGCGGATTAAATTCATCCAATAATCTTTTACTTCATCTCACAGATTAAATATAGTTGTCCTACTTTTTGATAATTCTATTTAACACCATCTTCATATATTTAAAATGAAATGTCTTCAACCCTTGCTGCAGCCCAAACCAGAGAATGCCATCACTATCGCTGTGTCATCCCGAGTCCTCTTCAACATGGAGAAGGAGCAGCAGATCTTTGAGCAGCAGGGCATGGAAGAGTACGTCAAGTATCAGGTTGCACATGAAAACGAACCATTCAGCCCTGGACCTGCCTTCTCCTTTGTTAAGGTTTGACACTATGAGGAGGAGGAGAGGTGACATGAGAGAATAATTGCTTGTTGATTTTGAGTAGGTGGAGGATTAAAATTGCAAGCTCATGCTTAATTCTTTTCAGAATCTTTTTTAAATGCAGATCTGTGTTTTGGTTGTGTTCCCAGGCTCTGGAAGCTGTCAACACCCAACTGAGGGAGCTTTACCCCGACAGCGAGGAGCTTTTTGATGTTGTGCTGATCACCAACAACCACGCTTACGTTGGGTTAAGACTCATTAACACCATCAACCATCATCGTGAGTTACAGAGAAAACAGGATTTATATCAGCTTTCACCGTAAAGTTTATTCTAAACTCTTTCTAACAAGTTGTTAGAATCTGAATCTAGCTACTTTTTCTCTCATCAATTAGATCAATTAAATCAGTTAGATTCATTGATCTAATTGAGCTAACAATTTAACGTTCCCGGAACGTTCTGGGAAGGTTTTTCAAAGGTCAGCAGAACGTTCCTTAAAGATTTTATTTGGTTCTCTAAAGGTTCAAATGGAAAGTTTTATGATTGTTGTGAAACTTTTTTTTTTTTTTCAGAACGTTCCTCTAACCTTAATTTTAACCATAACGTCTGGAATTTGGTTTTCTCAACGTTCTGGGAAGGTTAGGTTGCAACGTTTAGGGAACGTTAGTTTTTGGTTAGGTAAAACCACACCTTTAGAGAACTTCAGGCTAACATTCCCTCTAGGTTCTCTGTTTGCAGGGTAATATCAATTACACAGATAAATTGGCATCTGGACAGCTGTTGGAACATTCTGCACCCTACCATTTGTATCATCTTATGTGGGTCATCTGGAACAAGTCATCTTACTATCCTTTCCAGTGTGTTCTGACCTAACCTTCATAGCCTGTCTGTTTCTCTCCACATGGGTCACCTTTGTCTATGAATCTTGGTCGTATCTGTTTATGTACGCGTGTCATTTCTTATCTCTGCCGCATGGTCCCTTCTAACTTCTACGTTATTTCTTTCTTTTTTTTTTTTTTTTAACTAATCCCCCCCACTTTTGTCTAAATGTCTAAGAATCTCCTTCAAAATCAGAGAATTCAGGTTGATTTGATTCTCTTTTACAATTTTGTTTTTCTAATCATTAAAGAATGTGCCTCATGACAAAGTTTTTTTTAAAACAAAACAAGAGGCACAGGAAGCACCTGAATACAAAAAATATCAGAGTTCAATTAAAAAAAAAGATTAAAAAAAAAAAGAAACTTGTAGGATGGCAAAATATGAACAATTGATGACTATAAATTTGTAAGATTAAATATATAGAAACAGATGAATACACAGATATACGTATGTACATTAAAATCATCTACTGATGATGGCAGCATGGCGGCGCAGTGGGTAGCACAGTGGCCTCACAGCAAAAAGGTCATGGGTTCGAGTCCCGGGTGGGGACGAGGCTTGGAACACTGTCCCTTTCTGTGTGGAGTTTGCATGTTCTCCCCATGTTTGCGTGGGTTTCCTCCGGGTACTCTGGTTTCCTCCCACCCTCCAAAGACATGCATGCTAGGTTGATTGGCCGGTGCCATATTGCCCCTAGGGATGAGTGTGGATGGTTGTATGTG
This sequence comes from Neostethus bicornis, assembly GCA_902685375.1. Taxonomy (NCBI): domain Eukaryota; kingdom Metazoa; phylum Chordata; class Actinopteri; order Atheriniformes; family Phallostethidae; genus Neostethus; species Neostethus bicornis. Next base: position 6,187,556 of record LR738552.1, read on the forward strand.
TGTGGCCCTGCGACAGACTGGCGACCTGTTCGGGGTGTACCCTGCCCTTTGCCTTAAATTAGCCGGGATGGGCTCTGGCACCCACCGCAACCCCGAAAGGGACAGACGGATAAGAAGATGACTGATGATCTATTGATGATATTAGAAGTTGATTTACGGATGCAGCATTCATCAGAATGAAGGATCTCAGGCTCTCTTTTCTACCAATATCACGTCTGAGCACAAAATAAATTCCCCTTTAGATATAATTTTAAATACTGAACAAAATAAAAGTGGAAAACGATCTGCGATCTCATAATCACATTAATTTCTGAGTTTGTATTATTCAGTTTTTTTACAACTTGTGCATGTGAATTAATTCCCAACCACTAAGCCCACCCAATTAAAAAAAGGCACCTTGCGGACAGATTGTGGATCCAGTGAGACATTTACCATGGTATAGATAGCACGGGATATTCCCAAAAAGCAACTCTGTGTATATTACGTCAGGTCTCAGTCTGTCTGTAGGGCTTACTAGGTCATGTCATTCATCCACCAACAGCTGAAGAAAAATCTTCCCTTGTAGCTGGTGATGATTCAGCCTTCTTCTCTTTTCCTTTCATCGCTCTTCTGCAGAGTTATTCATCGAGCGCTTCTGTATGACTGGAGGAAACAGTCCCATCGGCTACTTAAAGGCCTACCACACCAACCTTTACTTGTCAGCTGACCCGGTCAAAGTTCATGAGGCTCTGGGAGAAGGTACTAGTGGGAGGACAGGCTGCTGTGATGTTCTCAATGGTATCAGGTTTCTTAAACATGAAATATTGTGTGAACCAGGTATAGCAGCAGCTACCATGTTCACCCCTGAGAAGATGACAGAAGTATCAGACAGTCAACTACGTGTTGCTTTCGATGGCGATGCGGTCCTCTTCTCAGATGAGTCTGAGCAGATTTACAAGGCTCATGGGCTGGACAAGTTCTTTGAGCACGAGAAAGCGCATGAGAACAAGCCTCTGGATCATGTAAAGTACACAAAGTGATATATCTCATTATTTATTAACTGTTCTGTCTTTGATTTCACTTAAGGTAAGCCAGCAAGAGCGTTATTAGAATTTTCGGAATAACATATTCACAATAACTTACAGCAACATACTATTTCTTTTTAATTCGAACAGTATTTTTCACTCCTGCCCCAATTAGAGGAGTTTAAGTATCTTGGGGTCTTGTTTGTGAGTTGGAAAACAATGGAACGGGAGATCGTCAGATGGATTGGTGCAGCATCCGCAATAATTAGGACGCTGCATCTTGTAACATCGGTCGTTGCTGTGGTAAACCTTTGCTTTTCGAAAGAGCTGAGCCAAAAAGCAAAGCCCTCAATTTTCCAGTCAATCTACGTTCCTACCCAATCACCAGCTCTGGGTGGTGACCGAAAGGATGTAATTGTGGATACAAGCGGCCGAAATGAGCTTCCTCCACAGGGTGGCTGGCCTCTCACTCAGAGATAGGGTGAGGAGCACTTCCATCCGGGAGGAGCTCGGAGTAGAGTCGTTGCTCCTCCAGGTCGAGAGAAGCCAGATGGGGTGGTTTAGGCATCTGCTCAGGATGCCTCCCAAGCGCTGGTGAGGTGTTTCGGGCATGTTCCACTGGGAGGAGACCAAGAGGCAGGCTCTGGACCTGCTGGAGAGACTATGTCTTGCAGCTGACCGGGGAATGCCTCAGGATCCTCCCAAGTGAGCTAGGAGCAAAAGACGGAACGCAACAGTATTTTCTTCTTCATTTTCTGAGTGAATAATCTGGATTAACTGAGTGTTTGTCTCTAAATACTTGTAACTCGTTTTAAAACTAGATACGAGAATGATATATATTGAAATATTTATGTTTTATTTCTCACACAGGGGCCACTGAAGGGATTCCTGGAAGTTTTAGGAAGGCTGCAAAAAAAGTTTTATGCTAAAGGTCAACGCATGGACTGCCCTATCCGTACCTACCTGGTCACTGCACGCAGCGCCGCCAGTTCAGGTGCCAGGGCCCTAAAAACTCTGCGCTCATGGGGTCTGGAGATAGATGAAGCTCTTTTTCTTGCAGGTGCACCAAAGGGTCCAATGCTGGAGAAGATCAGACCACACATTTTCTTTGATGACCAGATGTTTCATGTGGAAGGGGCTGCAGAAATGGGGACAGTGGCATGTCATGTGCCATATGGAGTTGCACAGAGGGTTGTAAAAAAAAGCGGGAAGGACAAAGAGTTCTCTGCTGTAGCAAAATAATCTGATATGTCATTTCATTTTTCAGTCGTAGCATAATAAACATCTGGAGAAGACTGGCATATGAAAAAAGCAGCTGCATAAATTATAGTAACTTATTGTTTAGCCAAAAATCTTACAAGCACTTTCAAAAATATTTTATTATTACCTTCATCCTTAACATTAAATTTAATTAATTTAATTTAAAAATATACTTTATTCATTCTTACTGGTGGAAATTCAAATGAAAGCCATTTAACAAGTTGTTAGACTTGAATTTATTCTTTCAAACAACCTTAAGATTAAAAAACACTAGTTAAAAATAGTTTGTTTTAAATGTTCTAAATTTCTTCAGGCGTAGCAATAGGAAAAATTATTTTTGTAATTTGCCATTTTTATGCAAATTTATGGGTCGGTGCAATTCTGCTGAGAAACGCTAAGCTGGTGCCTTTTCACCATGTTCTGTGTTGAAACAAAGTCGCTTAATGTGTCTATTTGACGTCACTGTGTAAAGAAATGTTTTTTATTTAAAAGGAATAGAGACATACAACAGACTTGAAAATGTTTCTAGTTAGTTTCTGAAGAGCTAAATGTTCATTTTGTTGCATCCGTGACTGCAGTGTTTGCCTTTTTTGGTCGTGAAGACGTTGCTACTGATGTTATTACACTTACTGTGTTATGAATGAGTATAAAAAACTTTGTAGTGCACAAAAAATGTGGGTTTTTGTCAGATGTTAATTGAAACAAAAACAAATAAAATATTCTTGCACTGTTTTTTTGTCACTGTTGCACGTTAATATAACTGTATCTTATTTTTACATTTGAGAACATTTGTAAATGCCACTTTTCAGTTGTAAGTATGACTAAGTATTTACAATGAAGAAAATAAAGACCAACTCAATTATTCCTTCTTTTTGAGACCAAAATAGGTTGAAACAAGTGAATGTATGTCCTTTGTTACAGTTCAGGGGAGGAAAGAGATCCAGACGCAGGTCAATGATCATAAAAATATAGTTTATTAAATAACAAAAGGTGTCCACATGGAAGTGGGGAAAACAAATTTATCAAGTAACAAAGTGTCCACATGGAAGTGGAGATGAATCAGCTATGATTGGGTGGCAGACAAACTGAGGGACGCTGGGGCTGAAAGATTCTAGAAAATAACAGGCAATAATTCGTAGGATCAATGACTGTATCACTACAAGGACTATTGTTGAAGAACTGACAGTGTTGAGCTGAGCCTTGGTTTTATGTAATGAAGTGACAAGTGGATGCAGGTAAACCTCATCATGCAAGGCCTCCAATTAGCAGCCACCAAAGTCCAGCAGCTGCGACTAAATAAAAAAACTGAAAAACAAACAATACACTAAAATGAACACTAGAGAGTGTCACACTACTACACTCTACGTGTGAGAGACAGGCTACCAACTGATTAGAAGAGAATTATTTAAATTAGAAATAAAGAAATGAATAGATCTACAGTTTTCTCTCTTTTGACATTAAGCAGTGCTTAATACCCAATACGGACATCTTTACAGTACGTATGTGTTTTTGCATTATGCATAAAGTTCCCACCTTGGTAACACCCAAGTTACAAACTGTCAGGATCCCCTCATCTACCGCCAGAGGAAGCCCTGGATGTTCCTCATCACCCTGATTAGGGTCACCTGAGATTGATTCCTGATTCCACACATCTGTGGACCCTGCCATCTATTTAAGGGTAATCATCCTAGACTTCCATGTTGGGTCATACCATCCCTTCCAGCCAGGTCTCCCTGGCCAAGAACACATTCTGACAATAACCTTTTGTCATGGCACTGAAACTTTGTTTTTCTTTTCACAGTACTAATGGACTGCCAAATTCAAATAACCCATGTTTTCTGTCTGCAATCGGGTTCTCCTCATTCCACCTGCACACCGCTTCATGACAAAACCCAATTTACAGGACGGCCAAAACAGGAAACAAATGATTGAATATATGTTTATAAAAAATTCATTCAGTTAAAGATGCATCGACAAAATATTTTTTCAAACTAAATCTCATTTTATTTAGGTCTACTTTTTTCAAACAATTCAAATCAAAGTCAGGTTTGTTCTTATTTTAGTCCTTTTCCCAAAGTTGTTCCTACACTCAGCTGGCCTGGGGCAGAATGACAGAAGCAAGGCTGCTATTTTGCAACATCGGCCCTTCTAACCATCACTAACCAATCACACAAACACCATCCAGAATAGGCAATGTGGGTGAAGAGTCTTGCCCAGGGACACAGCGACAATTTAATCTCAACAGCTGTCCCCTGTGGCACCTGGGGTTCCGGCAGTCTCTCATCCAAGTACTGCCCAGCATGCTTAGCTTCTGAGGTCTGATGGGATCAGGCATTGACAGACAGGCTGGTATGGTCACATTACACCCTGGTATTCTGAAAGATCTAGAGCTAATTCTACAGTTTGAGTTTAGATTGCCACTTTTTCATTAAAGCATCTTTTTTTCACAATGGGTGAATTGCAATTTGCCCATTGTGGGACTAATTAAGGTTTTCTTGATTCTTATACCTTTTCTATTTAAACATCAAGTAGATACTTGAATGTAAAAAATGTACTGCTTTTTCTTTTTTTTTTTTACATCTCTTGGTTTTGTTTCTTGAGAAAACAAAACTAAGACAAGTCTTGTGAACAATGTTCAAAGCTTTGGAATGTATATTTTTTAAAAATGTTGTTGGACCAGTTCTTTCTGAATCAACATGGTTTTTATCATAAAGTGTTTTACACAACGATATTGATTTTATTCCTAAAGTAAGAACTAAAAGCTAATGTTTGTCTAAAGGAAGAGGTGTAACAGGTTTGTCTTATTGCGCTGCAGGACAGAGTGATTTAAAAGGTCATTTATCCCTTCTGCTCTCAGACAGAAAGAATGTATGTTAAAAAAAACAGTTTTAAAGTTTTATAAAAATCAATCAAACCTATTTGTTTTCTTTTTTAAAAAAAATTCTAAAGTTTAATAAGATAAAACAATAGTACTTTGTGTTTATTCTAAAGGAGGGGCTTTGTATGCAATGCAAACCTGGGTTGGAGGAATACTTTCATCCCTTGGCTGTCGTACCAAAAAAGCAACTCCCACATTCTGTCATGTAAAACTAAATGTTTTTTCCTTCTGCACATCCATCTGACTATCACAACTAACAGCAGATCAGATCTTCCAAGACTAACATGGAATCAGTCTGTGAGTATTTAGTTTCCTTCTTCTCGTATATTCATAAAGCCAGGCATTTATGAATTTACTTCTAACAAGTGTTTTTGTGTTTCATTTAAAGGCAAGGCTACTCTCATGGTAGGAGGTAAGGCAGTCTGTTGTATGACTTTTTAAATGAAAAACATTAAAAAGCTGTACAAAAGCTGTAAAAATGTGAGAAATATTTTCTTTGCTGTATTACTGTGCAGGAGCTGCAGGAGCTGTGTGGGCTTTGTTTCTTAGTCCTGTTTTTCTGGTTTTCCTGGGATTTACTGCCACTGGTACACTAGCAGGGTCAGTTGCTGCCAGTATGATGGCATTCGCAGCTACATATGAAGGAGGACTTAAACTGATGGCAATTCTGCAATCAATTGGTGTGTTGGATTATTTTTTTGCATTTTCCATTATTATGCAAAAATGAAGTGAATGGACGAAAACAAAAAATCTACTTCAAGTCTGATAAGCTTAGCTGATTGTGGATATATATGTTCTTTTTTTAAATACAGTTGCAGGAAACCTGTCATGGTGGACAATGATATTTTCTGGTGGTTTCGCAGCTGCACTGGACAATTTCCTGACCGAGTTCTGTCGAAACATAACCTCGTCATGAATCAGTCTCTCTTCATTGCTCACCTCTAAGTGTAGAACAAAGTCAGAAAGGAAAAATATATCACCTCAGTAAAATATTTTATGCAGAAAGTTTTCCACAAAAATTTCTACATAGGTGTGGCTGACTTATTCAACAGGTGTGACTTTTAATATGGAAACCACTTTCTAATTTAAAATGACTTTTGAAATGTTTTCTTCATTAATCATCTTTTCATCTTACGAACTTTTTTTTAGTTATATTTCTACTGACTCATATAGCAGAAATATTTAAAGAATGTTCTCAATCCCTAATTTCTCTAATGTTTTTTTTTTGCCTCTAATTTGCTTGAATAAAAAACATAAACTACAGAGAGTTTGATTTTGTCATTATTAGAAACTTAACTTTTTCAAGAAAGAAGGTGGAGACATGACGAGTTTCTCTAATATGTTGTAATTATTAATCATTATTACAAAAACAGAAGAAGGTCGAGTCATAAATAAAAAACAACTTGTGTGAAATGGTTTGGGATTTTTCCAAACGAGGTAAAAATATGTGATGGAACTACAGATGTGGCAAAAAAAAAAAAGTCCCATTTTGAGCAAGCAGAAACCTACCAGAGACCTTAATTAATGAACATGAGACAAACATGCAACATTACTCTCACAAGCCATCAAAACTCTTTACACAATGCAGTTAATAAAATGAATAAACAAAGATACCACATTTTTGGCTTCTCAAAGAGGGAGATTTTGAGGCGGAGTCAAAAAAGAGGTGGGGCTATGACCTAACAGGACGTCACATCTGTCAATGGACAACACCCATCATGACAGTTGGCGTAAAACAAACCGTTCAAAACATGAAATGCAGCTGGAAAATTGTGCGAGTCACGTGTGTTACCACCTAGCGTTACGTATCAGTACGAAGAGGAATTAACAGCGAGACTACATCCTGTACTGCTTGTTCATACTTTGTTTTGCGGCTTACGCACATAAGCTGTCACATGACCAAAGTTCCCGGATGTCCGACTTCATCCATATTTTCACCAAAAACAATACTGGCAACAGATCATACAGATCGCTACTAGCAGCAGGAGATGCCATGTGCTTAGCCCAATTATACCTAATCATGTTCTTGGAATGCACTAGAGTGTTTATCATGAAGGGGTTTTCATGATAAACACTCATGAATATCTCACGTTGCAGGTGAGCGTGAGATATTTGTGGGTGCGGGAGACTTGGCATGTCTGGAATAAGACTCACCACTCACCACTTCCTCATACTTCCGGTTGAGCAGGAAGACAGCAGATCAAACTTTTCTCCGTTTCTTTTTTATAAAACTTTTCTAAACAACGTTTAAAGTGGTTCTAAGATAGAATCTTCACGGATAACTAGACTGGGTGTACAAAGGATCTACACATGAAGGTAGAAAGGATGAAAGAAACGCAAGAGACACAGATAAAGAGAGCGCCCATTAGCTTTTAGCCTATTAGCTATTAGCCTATTAGCTCTTAAGCTTTTAGCGGCCACCAATTCTGTGTGTTTTTGCTCCTGATTTTCTGAAATTATGGCACCAAGAAAGTCACAAGAAAGTCACAAGTCACAAGTTGCCATTGACGAAGAATTACAAGAGATCCGCAAATCGCTGACTTTTATGTCGAAAGAAATGACTACAGTAGTTCAGCAGCAAAAGAAGCTAATAGCCCTGATGAATGAAGTGGCAGAATTAAAGCAAATAATAAAGACGAAAGACGCCCTTATTTCTGGACTGGAACGAAGAGTTGATGACTTGGAACAGTATACTCGGATGGAGGATATTATTGTGAGTGGACTGGAAACTAGACACCGCAGCTATGCTAACGCTACAGCACAGGCCGAAGAGGAGAACGCGACGCCAGAGGAGCAACAAACTCTGGAGAGGCAAGTCATTCAATTTCTGGCAAATAAAGACATAAAAGTTGATCCAGAGAACATATCCGCTTGTCACACACTTCCGAAGAAGGAAAAAAACGCAAAACCAAATATTATTGTGCGTTTTGTTAACAGGAAACACAAAATAGAGCTATTACGACAAGCTAAGAAGTTAAGAGGCACGGGAATATATCTGAATGAACACTTAACAAAAAGACGTGCAGACATCGCAAGACATGCAAGAAACTTGCGAAAACAGAAAAAAATACAAGCTACGTGGACTCGGAACGGGCAAGTGATGATTAAACTCAATGGTACGCCAGAAGAAGCGAAAGTGATCACGATAAGAGAGCTGAAAGACCTGAATCCGTATGAATAATTATTTGGATTATGTTACTTTAAAAAAGGATTATGATTTCTCGGAAGATTGTAAAGAGCGCTTGATGATGCACGGATTACGCATCGCGGAAAAGGAGACAGGTGAACATATGTGCACTGAACACAAGACAAACTATGACTTGTATTGATCAACAACTTGATCCAGAATTATATTTCTACAATAACTTGGACTTAAGCTGTGACTATTACACAAGCGAACAATTTAAAGAGAACGTTAAACTGGAGAAAAACTTTTCAGTGCTACATATTAACATTAGGAGTCTCTGGAAGAACATATCAAAAATCAAAGACCTACTGCATATGTACGGTAAATTTAATGTTATAGCCGTATCTGAAACGTGGCTGGACGAGCTAAAGCACCCTCTAACACTAGTAAAGATAGAGGGATACGAACTATTTACAGTCACCAGAAACAACAAAAAAGGAGGTGGAGTTGCCCTCTATGTGGACTCAAACTTTAACTGTAAAATCATTGAAGATAAATCAGTATCTGTTCACAATATAATGGAATTAATCACTGTCGAAATTGAATTTAAAAAGACAAAAAATGTACATGTTACTTGTGTATACCGAACACCTGGTTCACCGATTGATACATTTAATGAAAAAATGAATGAAATTATAAATATAAATGGATATTCCACAAAGGAATTAATAATATGTGGAGATTTAAATATAAATTTGCTTAAAGCAACTACCCATGGGAAAACAACTGATTTCATAAATATGATGCATTCAAATATGTTACTACCAATTATTGATAAACCCAGCAGGATAACGATTGATTCCTCCACTCTAATAGATAATATCTTTATAAACAATATTGAAGCTAAAATTGTTGGTGGCCTTCTTGTCAGTGATATAAGTGACCACCTACCAGTTTTTGCTATATTTCAAAATAAAATTATAACTGATGACAAAGAAAACTCTGAAACATTCAGATATATTAGGCGAGTGACAGACCAAACTCTAAATAAACTTAAAGAAGACTTATTAAAACAGAAATGGGACGAGGTCTACAACCAAACTGACCCAAGTGAAGCGTATGAAATTTTTATATCCATGTTTTTAGAAATCTACAATAAAAACTGCCCATTAAAAAAGGTAAGACTTAAAGAAAATTCTAAAATAAAGCCATGGATAACAAGTGGATTACAAAATGCATGTAAGAAGAAAAATATGTTATATAAAAAGTTTATTCAACACAAAACCAAGGAATCTGAAATAAAATATAAAAATTATAAAAACAAATTGACTAGTATTTTGCGGAAAACCAAAAAAGAATACTTTCATAAATTATTTGAAGAACAAAAAGAAAATGTTAAGGGAACATGGAATGTCATTAATAAAATAATTAAAATAAAAGATAAAAAATATAAAATACCAAAACAATTCATGAACAAAAGCTCAAAGCTGGAAAATATAAAAGAAATTATAGAAGGATTTAATCATTATTTTGTTAATGTAGGAAATACCTTGGCTGAAAGTATTGAGAAGCATAACATAAGTCCAAGTGATGCTGTAAACAGAAATCCTTTTACATTTTATTTAAACCCAACAAATGAAAATGAAATAATTAAAATAGTAAAGCAATTTAAATCAAAAACATCTAAAGATACACTTAACATTGATATGAATTTAATAAAGAATACAATAGAACATATTGCACAGCCTCTAACATATATTTGCAATAAGTCTTTTCAAATCGGTAAATTTCCTGAAAAAATGAAAATAACTAGAGTTATTCCAGTCTATAAAAATGGCAATAAACAATTATTTTCAAATTATCGGCCTATATCCATACTTCCACAGTTTTCAAAAATAATAGAAAAAGTATTTGTAATAAGATTAGATAAATTTATAGAGAAACACCAGCTCCTTAGTGACAAACAATATGGGTTTAGACAAAACCGATCCACTAATATGGCTGTTACAGAACTAATAGAAAATATTACTACATCAATAGACTCAAATAATTATGGCATCGGTATTTTCATAGACCTTAAGAAAGCTTTCGACACCATAGATCATAATATATTACTGAGCAAACTAGACAGATTTGGTTTTCGAGGAGCTGCATATACATGGCTTCAGAGCTACTTAGAAAATAGATATCAATATGTACAAATAAAGGAGGAAAAATCTGATTTATTAAAAGTCATATGTGGAATTCCACAAGGCTCAACGCTGGGGCCTAAACTCTTTATCCTGTACATCAATGATTTGTGTTACACATCCAAACTAATAAATTATGTACTGTTTGCAGACGACACTACTCTTTACTTTTCAGGAAAAGACCTGAACCAAATGATACAATCAGTTAAAAGAGAATTGAGTAAAATAAAAATATGGTTTGACATAAATAAATTATCATTAAATATTGAAAAAACAAAATTTATAGTATTTACAAAATTAAAAGTACCTAAACAAATTCAAATTATGCTTAATAACACCCCATTGGAACGAGCTTACGACAGTAAGTTCCTTGGAATGATTATAGATCACAAATTAAGCTGGAAATCACACATAAATTATACAAAAAATAAACTGTCTAAAGTAATAGCAATCATTTATAAATTCAGATTTGTCCTAAATAAAAAAAGTTTGTTTATGTTATATAATACATTAGTACTTCCATATATCACTTATTGTATCGAGATTTGGGGAAATACGTACAAAACTAACACAAAACCAATTTATATTTTACAAAAAAAAGCAATACGAGCAATAACATTCTCATCTTATAATCAACCTACCAATAATCTATTTATAAATTTAAAAACATTAAAGTTCTATGATCTAGTGGAATTACACACTTTAAAATTTATGTTTAAGATAAAAAAAAACATGATGTCAAACTCTCTACAAAATATGTTTATTATTAGGAAAAGTCCATACGAACTAAGAGGAAATGATGTGTTCATTAAAAATAAATTTAGAACAAATGTTAAAAAATTCTGTATTTCTATTAAAGGTGTGGATCTTTGGAATAATTGTAATGATGAACTTAAATTGTGTTTAAATCTTTTATGTTTAAAAAAGAAATTTAAGTTATTAATACTTAAAAAATATGCAAGTCTTGATGGTTAAATTCAAGCTTCTATAAAAAGTAAACAATTATGATGTGTTATGATTATGATTATGTGTTACGAATATGTGTTATGATTACGTTATATGTTATGATGTGTTATGATTATGTTATGATGTATTATGATATTATTATGTTATGCGTTATAACAATTATGATGACTTAGTATTTACTTATGTCTTTTTGCTTTTATTATGACATAAAAAAAAAAAAAAAAGGGTCGGCGTAATAAGCGTTTGCTTCAGCCGTTACCTTTTCGGTCCTTTGCTGGAATATGGTTGTTTTCTTTATTTCATTGATATGAGGTTGCACTGTGACCGAAATAAATAAATAAATAAAAAAAATAAATAAATAAATACACAAGGTTGAATACACTAGTTGTATAATGATGAGTCCTATTTGAGTAATTCTCCATACACACCTTACATCTCATTAAGTTCTTCAACTTGTGTCTGTTGAGGAAATTCTGTCCAGTGACAAAACATACAAAAGACAACATTAAAGCCCAAACTTTGACATACAGACTCCTTGAACTGCTTCAGGCAGCACACACATCCACATTTCTACATTCTTATACAGACAGACTCTGCGTGCATCTAGGAACAAATGTCACAGACACAAAAACAGATAATTCACACTCTTTCACCTAAAAAGTGTCTTTTTCTAGTCACATTAACTTAAAATTGTACCAGGATCACATAAGAAAATCACAAGAGTTACTTCAAGTCTTTTGTATTATTGGTAAAATTATTGCTTTTTGTTTACATTACGTATCAAAACATTTTTTTGCTCATTTTTTTAAGCCTCATTAATGTGCATCAGGTCATCCAAATTAACCTCTTTTTTTGGTTATCTGTTGACACTTTTAAAAAAAATATTTTTTATTGATTCTTCACAGGCTTATGCTGTCAGTAGATTTTTTTGTCAGCTATCCAGATGTACTTGTATCTCCTGGATATTTGCTTTCTCTAACTATGATGCTTTAGACTTATTTCCCTTTAGACCATTTTCATTTGGACCTTGGAGGGTCTTCAGATATTTAAAACAACTCAAAGCTTAAAAATAAATTATTTTCTGTGGGTACTTCTCATTCCTTCAACCACTGGATTTCTGCTGGGAGAGAGGAGATCATTCCAGAGAGGGTTTTGAATCCATGCACCCACAACAACATCTGGCCGAGGTCATGGTCTTTATGATGTCCGCTCCCCAAATGGATATCTCCAGATATTTTGGAATCTAGCTCAAAAGACCAAAGAAAACGTTGTTGATAAAAATAATGAAAAAGCAAAGTCAAAGAATCAAGAGTCTCTTTTTGATCAGGAGAGGCAGAGTGCATGCTCTCCAACTTTTATTCATTTTAGCAGAGTTTGATCATAGGAGGGGAGTGTACATTAGATCTTTATTCCCTTCCTTTAGATAGTGTCTCTATGGCGTCTTAAAAGTTGCATCCATTTTTATTCGCGAGAACTTAAAGAAGTGTGTATTTTAGTTTAAAGTAAAAAAAACAAAACACACAGACGTACAGAAAAAGATACTCTGCTTGATTCGTTTCATGACACATCCTGGTATGAATTTAAAATTGTAGTGATTGTATAAATAGGATACAAGGTAATATTGAAATGTCAAATATCATTTTTCAAATGTCAGCCACATTTATTTGGAGATTCAGAATATATTAAACATAATAACTTATATTATCATAGAATATTCCTTAACATCTGGATCAACAACTTATGAAACAAGTGGATATAAATCAGTCTGGGCTGGAGAAAAAACTAATCATTGTAATAATTTAATGTTTGATTAAATGCTACAGGTGCTGAAGAGACAATCTTGTTTCTCAGCAGAGCATTTCAGATTAAACATTCATTTTTTCATCCTTTTGAACAGCCATGTCACAGCTCCACCAACACCACCTCCGATGCTGGCCACCACTGCAGAAGCAGATGCTGAGAGACCAGCTGCACCTGTACAGAGATTAAAAAAAATCAGATTGGTGACTTATTTTAAACCCAAAATTATGCAAAATAGGTCCTGTTTAAATAGCATAGCATCTCTTTTTATTCCTAGAAAGAGGTGTGAACTCCACATACCTGCAGACTGTAAAACAGCCACCACACTTCCTGCTGCGACCCCTCCACCATTAGCAATGGCTGCAGAAGACATCATCCCAGCAGCATATGAACCAGCTGCTATTCCAGCTGAAGTAAAACCAGCAGCTCCCAGCGCAATAGGAGCCAGAACCACTGCTCCTGCTGCTGCTCCAACTGGACAACAACAGGAAGACAAAGATTAGTCTGATTAAGTATAAATAACTACTGAGAAGTCTAGTGACTCATCAAGAAGTTTTTTAATTAAAAAATATTATTTTAACTTTTAATAATTAGTTTAATAATAAAGCTCCAGCTTGTTCAGAAACGATAGATCAGGGTGGGGAAAATAAATGCAGAAATATTTTCGTCCAAACAATTGAAACTATCTAAAAAGAATAGAAGTATAAGTCTTACCTGTTCCTGCTGTGATGGCAGCAACTGTACCTAAAAAACAATGGAAAGAGAAGTTGGTATAATGTATTATGTTGATGAAAAATTAGATGAAGATGCTGAGGATCTCTCTGGGAGTGATCCTGTCCATCCTGTGCAGGATGGACAGGATTAGAAATGAGTATATCAGGGAAATGAGTATATCAGGGAAACAGCACATGTTAGAGGTTTCGGGGAAAAAGTTCGAGAGGCCAGACTGAGATGGTTTGGACATGTGCAGAGAAGAGAGTACATCGGAAGAAGGATGCTGGGTTTGGAACCACCAGGAAAGAGGACTAGAGGAAGGCCATAGAGGAGGTTCATGGATACAGTGAAGGAAGATATGAAGATAGTTGGTGTGACCGAAGAAGATGCAGCAGATAGGGTTAGATGGAAGAAACTGACTTGCTGTGGCGGCCCCTGAAGGGAAATGCCGAAAGCAGAAGAATGTTGCGTATGGTGTACAAACAATTCAAACAGTAAAAAAAAAAATTCAGGTTAAACCAAAAACATCTTTATTTCAGATTATATGAATATTTAGAAAAGAAACTAACAATAATTTATTAAATGCATGAAGACTATTTAGGAACAAATTTAACTGTTTATTCTTCATTTCTGTTTTTTTTTTTTTTGGCATTCAACTTGCTCTATTTTTAATGTTCAATTTTTTCCAGGTTCTCCACATGATGACAGAAAGTAACAATGTATTTTCTGCAGATATGATTCTTGCATTTCACACAACAGGTACTTGTTTTACAGTCATCTTGGAAAGAATAGATTTGGCATCTTTTTCATTTCTTCACACCGGTATCCACCAGATCATATGTTAGTGGGTTTGGTGATGTGAACTTGACTTTTTCAATGACAGCTGCTGCTGCTAGTATTTTGGGTGGCCTATATCAAGTCTGCCTCATAGGAGTGACGAGTGCTTTGCAGAATTGTTCTAGGAAAAGTCGATGTCAAAACAACTTGTTGGCATTTCATTGTGGGCTGACATTAGTCCACAGGATATAGGCATTGTACGCAGTACGCATGTACTGCCAAAAAGGACAGCCAGTCATTTTGATAACATTGGGACTCTATGGTAATGTTGTCCAATTTATCTCACCATATTTAGATGCCCAAGTCTCCTCTGCGGATGATGCTTGCTGCATTTCTTGGTCTTCATCTGATGGAGAGACTATGGCGGACTTGTCCTCTGAATACTTTTCATCAGAAGTAAACTGGCAATCTGGAGCGTCCATTACATTGTCCTTGGTCTCAGAAACATCCCCTGCCTCTAAAATTTCATCCTCTTCTTCACCATCCCAGTTGAATATCTGTGCCAAAGTTTCTTCATCTGTAACATTTCTGGAGTTCAGTTTTAGTGTGTCTGCCAAGAAATAAAATTAGAACAGAGACAGTGAGAAAGCTCTGCCTCTACTTGCACCTGGGTCTCATGGAAATCTAAACAAAGAACATAAAAAAAGATTGTCAAAATGATGTGTATTCTATATCTGAACAGCTATTTACCCACATTAAAATGTCTGAGTCAAAATGAACCACAACAGCCTCCACAAGGAAATGGCGGCGGCCCAGGTGAAGAGTGCGCCCGCAAGCTGCAAACCAGGATGTGGAGATGCCCGGGGGCTACACTCGGAGACATGATCTCTCTCTTTTTTCAGAACTCCTATTTAAAATGTTTTACTAAATAATGTTAAACCGTTCTCTTAGTCTGGACCTTTGGTTTCCTGGCACTCCCCACCCGATCCCAAACCTGTGTTGTGCTCAAATAGGACTATTTGCCCAAATACAACTACCAATAAACCTTCTAAAACCGTACAGACATTAAAACTGGGGGGTGTCATAGCATGATATTAGTCTTTGAAGAGGCCTACACACAATCGGAGGTGTTTTTTGTACAAAAAAAATAGTCCTTTTTGATCACAACACTGGTTACATATACAAACTCTACACAAACATGATACTATACGCCAGAGAGTTCAGATTTCACACCCAAGTTCATGACCCAAGATGAGAAAAAGCCACAAATTGTAGGAAGAAAAAACATGGATAAGCAGTACTTTCATCAATACAAAAATGGAAATGGTTCAAAATGTAACACAATACAAGAAAATAGGGGCATTTATCCCAAGAATAGTGTAGGCAAAACAAGCAGCCTGTGACGACTTGTACGCTAGGCTGAACAGCAAGGAGGGAGAGATGGACCTACACAGTTTGGCAAGACAGAGAGACAAAGATGGGAAGGATGTGCAGCAAGTTAGGGTGATTAAAGACAGGAATGATTGTCTTTTGACAGATACCAGTAATGTGATGGGAAGATGGAAAGAGTACTTTGAAGAGTTGATGAATGAAGAAAATGAAAGAGAATAAAGAGTAGAAGACATTGTGAACCGGAAAGTAGCTAGGATTAGTAAAGTAGAAATAAAGAGGGCACTGAAGAGGATGAAGAGTGGAAAGGCTCTCGGTCCTGATGATATCCCTGTAGAAGTATGGAAGTGTTTAGGTGAGGTGGCAGTAGAGTTTCTGACTGGGCTGTTAAACAGGATGTTGGAAAGTGAGAAGATGCCTGATGAATGGAGAAGAAGTGTGCTGGTTCTTTTCTTTCATGATGGCAGGGGAGGCACGTCACTGCTGGAGTGAGAAGAGGTGAAGGAAAGGTTGGAGAGGTGGAGGTTTGCACTAGAAAGAAGAGGAATGAAGATTAGTCAGAGTAAAACAGAGTACGTGTGTGAATGAGAGGGATCCAAACGGAAAAGTGAGGTTACAGGGAGAAGGGATAAAGAAGATGGAAGATTTTAAGTACTTAGGATCAACAGTTCAGAGCAGTGGAGAGTGTGGAAAAGAGGCGAAGAAGCGTGTGCAGGCAGGCTGGAACGGGAGGAGAAAATTATCAGGTGTGATGTATGACAAAGGAGTTTCAGATAAAATTAAATAGGAAAGTGTACAAAACCGTGGTGAGACCACCCACGATGTTTGGTCTAGAGAAAGTGGCACTGAGAAAAAGACAGGAAACAGAGATGAAGGTGCTGAGGATCTCTCTGGGAGTGACCAGGATGGACAGGAACAGAGGAACAGCACATGTTAGAGGTTTTGGAGATGAAGTCAGGGAGGCCAGACTGAGATGGTTTGGACATGTGCAGAGGAGAGAGTGTACATCAGAAGAAGGATTTGGATCCACCAGGAAGGAGGACTAGAGGAAGAGGAGATTCATGGATAGATACAGTGAAGGAAGACATGAAGATAGTTGGTGTGACCAAAGAGGATACAGCAGATAGGGTTAGATGGAACAGACAAATGTCGAAACGAGAAGAAGATACCAATAATAGTGTTTAAAAGCAAGGATCAGTCTAAAATAAAGAGTACGATACTCACCAGGACCCATGATCTGCTGTTTACACCTTATTGACTGAAGGACTAATGAATTTTAGTCTGAGATGTTTTTAAACCTTTCAACAGAAACGAAACCTAATGATGCTGCATTCATGAAAAACAGGAATCAGCATCTTTAAACTGGGAACCTGTAACTTTATACTTGTGGGCAATTTAAAAAGGACATTAAATGAGATCAGTTGATATAATTTAATTATTTTTTATTACCTCATATAAGGTTTATTCCCAAAGCAATAAACAGATCAACTGAAGACAACAATTGACTTTTATTTTGTGTTGCTAAAGGTGATTAATACGATCATTTCTATCTGAATTTTAATGAAAAACTTAATTAAAAGTAGAAAAAAAAACTACTAAAAAACACGTTTGAAAACCTTTTAAAAAGCTTTTTGTGAACGAATACACAAAATTTCGAGTAGACTAAGAACGCAGCACGGAATACGGAAGCCTGTAGCTACCAGTTTGACAAAAAATAAATAAATAAAAAAAACAAACAAACTTAATCTAATTTGGTTACGTAAAAATAAAGAATTATACTCTTGATTGTTTAAATTTTAATTTTTTAAAAGTGAACCACTGTGAAAAATCAGTTTCCTTGCGGGGATAAACAAAGTTAATATTATCTGATCTTATTTTAAAATAAAATTTAATGAAAAAGAATATATTTTTTTCCCATTATAATATTTTAATATTGCAGAGAAAGGCATTTTGGCTATCTGTTAGATGCATTTGTTGGAAAAACAAAACTAATCCAAATCTTGCCAACAACACTGTTACCATGAAGTGATGTTAAACCAGTTCTTCCTGAACAAAACTGTTAAACAAAATCCCATTTCATCAAAAAAAAAAAAAAATTACACTTAATATCTTGAAATGATTTATGTCTGCACACCTGTTTTTAGCAAAGATTCGGCCAAACTTTCCAGAAGGTAAAACTGAAACAAGATAAAATATTTATTGTGTAATAATGTCTCCTCTATGAAGCATAATGTACAGTTACACTATCAGTCTAAATAAATCTTGCGACGTCACATTTTTAAACAGCTGATTCATGCCTCAAAACAAGTTCTGTTTTCACAGAAACGAAACCGATCTCCAACCTCTCCAACAGAGGGCAGCAGGGAGTTCAAATCTGAGAGCATCCAAAAAGAAAAAAAAACTTTAAAATATTCTAAAAAGCAAAACTATTTTTTCCTGTTAGTTCTTTAAAACACAAAAACAGAAAAAGCAAAGACAAAGATCCAAACAAATATTGTAACACTTTTTATTCTTTATTTTCACATGATTTCTCAGCAGATTGAGGACAAACATGTCATAATCTCATTAATCTGACTCTTTTGTCTAATTGTTTTTTGACACAAAAAATTTCTTCTTAAGTTGTTCTTACTGTATGTCCTTAATTTTCAACAGGATTTTTCAGAAAAGGGCACCCAGGATTCCTCCCACTGCTCCTCCAACACCAGCCACAACTGCACTGGCAGCTCCTGACAGACCAGCCATCCCTACAATGGAAACAACAAACATAATGTTCTTTACAATCAAAATGACAATCAGAATGACAGAAGCAAGGCTGCTATTTTGCAACATCGGCCCTTCTAACCATCACTAACCAATCACACAAACACCATCCAGAATAGGCAATGTGGGTGAAGAGTCTTGCCCAGGGACACAGCGACAATTTAATCTCAACAGCTGTCCCCTGTGGCACCTGGGGTTCCGGCAGTCTCTCATCCAAGTACTGCCCAGCATGCTTAGCTTCTGAGGTCTGATGGGATCAGGCATTGACAGACAGGCTGGTATGGTCACATTACACCCTGGTATTCTGAAAGATCTAGAGCTAATTCTACAGTTTGAGTTTAGATTGCCACTTTTTCATTAAAGCATCTTTTTTTCACAATGGGTGAATTGCAATTTGCCCATTGTGGGACTAATTAAGGTTTTCTTGATTCTTATACCTTTTCTATTTAAACATCAAGTAGATACTTGAATGTAAAAAATGTACTGCTTTTTCTTTTTTTTTTTTACATCTCTTGGTTTTGTTTCTTGAGAAAACAAAACTAAGACAAGTCTTGTGAACAATGTTCAAAGCTTTGGAATGTATATTTTTTAAAAATGTTGTTGGACCAGTTCTTTCTGAATCAACATGGTTTTTATCATAAAGTGTTTTACACAACGATATTGATTTTATTCCTAAAGTAAGAACTAAAAGCTAATGTTTGTCTAAAGGAAGAGGTGTAACAGGTTTGTCTTATTGCGCTGCAGGACAGAGTGATTTAAAAGGTCATTTATCCCTTCTGCTCTCAGACAGAAAGAATGTATGTTAAAAAAAACAGTTTTAAAGTTTTATAAAAATCAATCAAACCTATTTGTTTTCTTTTTTAAAAAAAATTCTAAAGTTTAATAAGATAAAACAATAGTACTTTGTGTTTATTCTAAAGGAGGGGCTTTGTATGCAATGCAAACCTGGGTTGGAGGAATACTTTCATCCCTTGGCTGTCGTACCAAAAAAGCAACTCCCACATTCTGTCATGTAAAACTAAATGTTTTTTCCTTCTGCACATCCATCTGACTATCACAACTAACAGCAGATCAGATCTTCCAAGACTAACATGGAATCAGTCTGTGAGTATTTAGTTTCCTTCTTCTCGTATATTCATAAAGCCAGGCATTTATGAATTTACTTCTAACAAGTGTTTTTGTGTTTCATTTAAAGGCAAGGCTACTCTCATGGTAGGAGGTAAGGCAGTCTGTTGTATGACTTTTTAAATGAAAAACATTAAAAAGCTGTACAAAAGCTGTAAAAATGTGAGAAATATTTTCTTTGCTGTATTACTGTGCAGGAGCTGCAGGAGCTGTGTGGGCTTTGTTTCTTAGTCCTGTTTTTCTGGTTTTCCTGGGATTTACTGCCACTGGTACACTAGCAGGGTCAGTTGCTGCCAGTATGATGGCATTCGCAGCTACATATGAAGGAGGACTTAAACTGATGGCAATTCTGCAATCAATTGGTGTGTTGGATTATTTTTTTGCATTTTCCATTATTATGCAAAAATGAAGTGAATGGACGAAAACAAAAAATCTACTTCAAGTCTGATAAGCTTAGCTGATTGTGGATATATATGTTCTTTTTTTAAATACAGTTGCAGGAAACCTGTCATGGTGGACAATGATATTTTCTGATGGTTTCGCAGCTGCACTGGACAATTTCCTGACCGAGTTCTGTCGAAACATAACCTCGTCATGAATCAGTCTCTCTTCATTGCTCACCTCTAAGTGTAGAACAAAGTCAGAAAGGAAAAATATATCACCTCAGTAAAATATTTTATGCAGAAAGTTTTCCACAAAAATTTCTACATAGGTGTGGCTGACTTATTCAACAGGTGTGACTTTTAATATGGAAACCACTTTCTAATTTAAAATGACTTTTGAAATGTTTTCTTCATTAATCATCTTTTCATCTTACGAACTTTTTTTTAGTTATATTTCTACTGACTCATATAGCAGAAATATTTGAAGAATGTTCTCAATCCCTAATTTCTCTAATGTTTTTTTTTTGCCTCTAATTTGCTTGAATAAAAAACATAAACTACAGAGAGTTTGATTTTGTCATTATTAGAAACTTAACTTTTTCAAGAAAGAAGGTGGAGACATGACGAGTTTCTCTAATATGTTGTAATTATTAATCATTATTACAAAAACAGAAGAAGGTCGAGTCATAAATAAAAAACAACTTGTGTGAAATGGTTTGGGATTTTTCCAAACGAGGTAAAAATATGTGATGGAACTACAGATGTGGCAAAAAAAAAAAAGTCCCATTTTGAGCAAGCAGAAACCTACCAGAGACCTTAATTAATGAACATGAGACAAACATGCAACATTACTCTCACAAGCCATCAAAACTCTTTACACAATGCAGTTAATAAAATGAATAAACAAAGATACCACATTTTTGGCTTCTCAAAGAGGGAGATTTTGAGGCGGAGTCAAAAAAGAGGTGGGGCTATGACCTAACAGGACGTCACATCTGTCAATGGACAACACCCATCATGACAGTTGGCGTAAAACAAACCGTTCAAAACATGAAATGCAGCTGGAAAATTGTGCGAGTCACGTGTGTTACCACCTAGCGTTACGTATCAGTACGAAGAGGAATTAACAGCGAGACTACATCCTGTACTGCTTGTTCATACTTTGTTTTGCGGCTTACGCACATAAGCTGTCACATGACCAAAGTTCCCGGATGTCCGACTTCATCCATATTTTCACCAAAAACAATACTGGCAACAGATCATACAGATCGCTACTAGCAGCAGGAGATGCCATGTGCTTAGCCCAATTATACCTAATCATGTTCTTGGAATGCACTAGAGTGTTTATCATGAAGGGGTTTTCATGATAAACACTCATGAATATCTCACGTTGCAGGTGAGCGTGAGATATTTGTGGGTGCGGGAGACTTGGCATGTCTGGAATAAGACTCACCACTCACCACTTCCTCATACTTCCGGTTGAGCAGGAAGACAGCAGATCAAACTTTTCTCCGTTTCTTTTTTATAAAACTTTTCTAAACAACGTTTAAAGTGGTTCTAAGATAGAATCTTCACGGATAACTAGACTGGGTGTACAAAGGATCTACACATGAAGGTAGAAAGGATGAAAGAAACGCAAGAGACACAGATAAAGAGAGCGCCCATTAGCTTTTAGCCTATTAGCTATTAGCCTATTAGCTCTTAAGCTTTTAGCGGCCACCAATTCTGTGTGTTTTTGCTCCTGATTTTCTGAAATTATGGCACCAAGAAAGTCACAAGAAAGTCACAAGTCACAAGTTGCCATTGACGAAGAATTACAAGAGATCCGCAAATCGCTGACTTTTATGTCGAAAGAAATGACTACAGTAGTTCAGCAGCAAAAGAAGCTAATAGCCCTGATGAATGAAGTGGCAGAATTAAAGCAAATAATAAAGACGAAAGACGCCCTTATTTCTGGACTGGAACGAAGAGTTGATGACTTGGAACAGTATACTCGGATGGAGGATATTATTGTGAGTGGACTGGAAACTAGACACCGCAGCTATGCTAACGCTACAGCACAGGCCGAAGAGGAGAACGCGACGCCAGAGGAGCAACAAACTCTGGAGAGGCAAGTCATTCAATTTCTGGCAAATAAAGACATAAAAGTTGATCCAGAGAACATATCCGCTTGTCACACACTTCCGAAGAAGGAAAAAAAACGCAAAACCAAATATTATTGTGCGTTTTGTTAACAGGAAACACAAAATAGAGCTATTACGACAAGCTAAGAAGTTAAGAGGCACGGGAATATATCTGAATGAACACTTAACAAAAAGACGTGCAGACATCGCAAGACATGCAAGAAACTTGCGAAAACAGAAAAAAATACAAGCTACGTGGACTCGGAACGGGCAAGTGATGATTAAACTCAATGGTACGCCAGAAGAAGCGAAAGTGATCACGATAAGAGAGCTGAAAGACCTGAATCCGTATGAATAATTATTTGGATTATGTTACTTTAAAAAAGGATTATGATTTCTCGGAAGATTGTAAAGAGCGCTTGATGATGCACGGATTACGCATCGCGGAAAAGGAGACAGGTGAACATATGTGCACTGAACACAAGACAAACTATGACTTGTATTGATCAACAACTTGATCCAGAATTATATTTCTACAATAACTTGGACTTAAGCTGTGACTATTACACAAGCGAACAATTTAAAGAGAACGTTAAACTGGAGAAAAACTTTTCAGTGCTACATATTAACATTAGGAGTCTCTGGAAGAACATATCAAAAATCAAAGACCTACTGCATATGTACGGTAAATTTAATGTTATAGCCGTATCTGAAACGTGGCTGGACGAGCTAAAGCACCCTCTAACACTAGTAAAGATAGAGGGATACGAACTATTTACAGTCACTAGAAACAACAAAAAAGGAGGTGGAGTTGCCCTCTATGTGGACTCAAACTTTAACTGTAAAATCATTGAAGATAAATCAGTATCTGTTCACAATATAATGGAATTAATCACTGTCGAAATTGAATTTAAAAAGACAAAAAATGTACATGTTACTTGTGTATACCGAACACCTGGTTCACCGATTGATACATTTAATGAAAAAATGAATGAAATTATAAATATAAATGGATATTCCACAAAGGAATTAATAATATGTGGAGATTTAAATATAAATTTGCTTAAAGCAACTACCCATGGGAAAACAACTGATTTCATAAATATGATGCATTCAAATATGTTACTACCAATTATTGATAAACCCAGCAGGATAACGATTGATTCCTCCACTCTAATAGATAATATCTTTATAAACAATATTGAAGCTAAAATTGTTGGTGGCCTTCTTGTCAGTGATATAAGTGACCACCTACCAGTTTTTGCTATATTTCAAAATAAAATTATAACTGATGACAAAGAAAACTCTGAAACATTCAGATATATTAGGCGAGTGACAGACCAAACTCTAAATAAACTTAAAGAAGACTTATTAAAACAGAAATGGGACGAGGTCTACAACCAAACTGACCCAAGTGAAGCGTATGAAATTTTTATATCCATGTTTTTAGAAATCTACAATAAAAACTGCCCATTAAAAAAGGTAAGACTTAAAGAAAATTCTAAAATAAAGCCATGGATAACAAGTGGATTACAAAATGCATGTAAGAAGAAAAATATGTTATATAAAAAGTTTATTCAACACAAAACCAAGGAATCTGAAATAAAATATAAAAATTATAAAAACAAATTGACTAGTATTTTGCGGAAAACCAAAAAAGAATACTTTCATAAATTATTTGAAGAACAAAAAGAAAATGTTAAGGGAACATGGAATGTCATTAATAAAATAATTAAAATAAAAGATAAAAAATATAAAATACCAAAACAATTCATGAACAAAAGCTCAAAGCTGGAAAATATAAAAGAAATTATAGAAGGATTTAATCATTATTTTGTTAATGTAGGAAATACCTTGGCTGAAAGTATTGAGAAGCATAACATAAGTCCAAGTGATGCTGTAAACAGAAATCCTTTTACATTTTATTTAAACCCAACAAATGAAAATGAAATAATTAAAATAGTAAAGCAATTTAAATCAAAAACATCTAAAGATACACTTAACATTGATATGAATTTAATAAAGAATACAATAGAACATATTGCACAGCCTCTAACATATATTTGCAATAAGTCTTTTCAAATCGGTAAATTTCCTGAAAAAATGAAAATAACTAGAGTTATTCCAGTCTATAAAAATGGCAATAAACAATTATTTTCAAATTATCGGCCTATATCCATACTTCCACAGTTTTCAAAAATAATAGAAAAAGTATTTGTAATAAGATTAGATAAATTTATAGAGAAACACCAGCTCCTTAGTGACAAACAATATGGGTTTAGACAAAACCGATCCACTAATATGGCTGTTACAGAACTAATAGAAAATATTACTACATCAATAGACTCAAATAATTATGGCATCGGTATTTTCATAGACCTTAAGAAAGCTTTCGACACCATAGATCATAATATATTACTGAGCAAACTAGACAGATTTGGTTTTCGAGGAGCTGCATATACATGGCTTCAGAGCTACTTAGAAAATAGATATCAATATGTACAAATAAAGGAGGAAAAATCTGATTTATTAAAAGTCATATGTGGAATTCCACAAGGCTCAACGCTGGGGCCTAAACTCTTTATCCTGTACATCAATGATTTGTGTTACACATCCAAACTAATAAATTATGTACTGTTTGCAGACGACACTACTCTTTACTTTTCAGGAAAAGACCTGAACCAAATGATACAATCAGTTAAAAGAGAATTGAGTAAAATAAAAATATGGTTTGACATAAATAAATTATCATTAAATATTGAAAAAACAAAATTTATAGTATTTACAAAATTAAAAGTACCTAAACAAATTCAAATTATGCTTAATAACACCCCATTGGAACGAGCTTACGACAGTAAGTTCCTTGGAATGATTATAGATCACAAATTAAGCTGGAAATCACACATAAATTATACAAAAAATAAACTGTCTAAAGTAATAGCAATCATTTATAAATTCAGATTTGTCCTAAATAAAAAAAGTTTGTTTATGTTATATAATACATTAGTACTTCCATATATAACTTATTGTATCGAGATTTGGGGAAATACGTACAAAACTAACACAAAACCAATTTATATTTTACAAAAAAAAGCAATACGAGCAATAACATTCTCATCTTATAATCAACCTACCAATAATCTATTTATAAATTTAAAAACATTAAAGTTCTATGATTTAGTGGAATTACACACTTTAAAATTTATGTTTAAGATAAAAAAAAAACATGATGTCAAACTCTCTACAAAATATGTTTATTATTAGGAAAAGTCCATACGAACTAAGAGGAAATGATGTGTTCATTAAAAATAACTTTAGAACAAATGTTAAAAAATTCTGTATTTCTATTAAAGGTGTGGATCTTTGGAATAATTGTAATGATGAACTTAAATTGTGTTTAAATCTTTTATGTTTAAAAAAGAAATTTAAGTTATTAATACTTAAAAAATATGCAAGTCTTGATGGTTAAATTCAAGCTTCTATAAAAAGTAAACAATTATGATGTGTTATGATTATGTTATGTGTTACGAATATGTGTTATGATTACGTTATATGTTATGATGTGTTATGATTATGTTATGATGTATTATGATATTATTATGTTATGCGTTATAACAATTATGATGACTTAGTATTTACTTATGTCTTTTTGCTTTTATTATGACATAAAAAAAAAAAAAAAAGGGTCGGCGTAATAAGCGTTTGCTTCAGCCGTTACCTTTTCGGTCCTTTGCTGGAATATGGTTGTTTTCTTTATTTCATTGATATGAGGTTGCACTGTGACCGAAATAAATAAATAAATAAAAAAAAATAATAAATACACAAGGTTGAATACACTAGTTGTATAATGATGAGTCCTATTTGAGTAATTCTCCATACACACCTTACATCTCATTAAGTTCTTCAACTTGTGTCTGTTGAGGAAATTCTGTCCAGTGACAAAACATACAAAAGACAACATTAAAGCCCAAACTTTGACATACAGACTCCTTGAACTGCTTCAGGCAGCACACACATCCACATTTCTACATTCTTATACAGACAGACTCTGCGTGCATCTAGGAACAAATGTCACAGACACAAAAACAGATAATTCACACTCTTTCACCTAAAAAGTGTCTTTTTCTAGTCACATTAACTTAAAATTGTACCAGGATCACATAAGAAAATCACAAGAGTTACTTCAAGTCTTTTGTATTATTGGTAAAATTATTGCTTTTTGTTTACATTACGTATCAAAACATTTTTTTGCTCATTTTTTTAAGCCTCATTAATGTGCATCAGGTCATCCAAATTAACCTCTTTTTTTGGTTATCTGTTGACACTTTTAAAAAAAATATTTTTTATTGATTCTTCACAGGCTTATGCTGTCAGTAGATTTTTTTGTCAGCTATCCAGATGTACTTGTATCTCCTGGATATTTGCTTTCTCTAACTATGATGCTTTAGACTTATTTCCCTTTAGACCATTTTCATTTGGACCTTGGAGGGTCTTCAGATATTTAAAACAACTCAAAGCTTAAAAATAAATTATTTTCTGTGGGTACTTCTCATTCCTTCAACCACTGGATTTCTGCTGGGAGAGAGGAGATCATTCCAGAGAGGGTTTTGAATCCATGCACCCACAACAACATCTGGCCGAGGTCATGGTCTTTATGATGTCCGCTCCCCAAATGGATATCTCCAGATATTTTGGAATCTAGCTCAAAAGACCAAAGAAAACGTTGTTGATAAAAATAATGAAAAAGCAAAGTCAAAGAATCAAGAGTCTCTTTTTGATCAGGAGAGGCAGAGTGCATGCTCTCCAACTTTTATTCATTTTAGCAGAGTTTGATCATAGGAGGGGAGTGTACATTAGATCTTTATTCCCTTCCTTTAGATAGTGTCTCTATGGCGTCTTAAAAGTTGCATCCATTTTTATTCGCGAGAACTTAAAGAAGTGTGTATCTTAGTTTAAAGTAAAAAAAACAAAACACACAGACGTACAGAAAAAGATACTCTGCTTGATTAATATTCGTTTCATGACACATCCTGGTATGAATTTAAAATTGTAGTGATTGTATAAATAGGATACAAGGTAATATTGAAATGTCAAATATCATTTTTCAAATGTCAGCCACATTTATTTGGAGATTCAGAATATATTAAACATAATAACTTATATTATCATAGAATATTCCTTAACATCTGGATCAACAACTTATGAAACCAGTGGATATAAATCAGTCTGGGCTGGAGAAAAAACTAATCATTGTAATAATTTAATGTTTGATTAAATGCTACAGGTGCTGAAGAGACAATCTTGTTTCTCAGCAGAGCATTTCAGATTAAACATTCATTTTTTCATCCTTTTGAACAGCCATGTCACAGCTCCACCAACACCACCTCCGATGCTGGCCACCACTGCAGAAGCAGATGCTGAGAGACCAACTGCACCTGTACAGAGATTAAAAAAAATCAGATTGGTGACTTATTTTAAACCCAAAATTATGCAAAATAGGTCCTGTTTAAATAGCATAGCATCTCTTTTTATTCCTAGAAAGAGGTGTGAACTCCACATACCTGCAGACTGTAAAACAGCCACCACACTTCCTGCTGCGACCCCTCCACCATTAGCAATGGCTGCAGAAGACATCATCCCAGCAGCATATGAACCAGCTGCTATTCCAGCTGAAGTAAAACCAGCAGCTCCCAGCGCAATAGGAGCCAGAACCACTGCTCCTGCTGCTGCTCCAACTGGACAACAACAGGAAGACAAAGATTAGTCTGATTAAGTATAAATAACTACTGAGAAGTCTAGTGACTCATCAAGAAGTTTTTTAATTAAAAAATATTATTTTAACTTTTAATAATTAGTTTAATAATAAAGCTCCAGCTTGTTCAGAAACGATAGATCAGGGTGGGGAAAATAAATGCAGAAATATTTTCGTCCAAACAATTATTTTATTTATTATTTTTATTTATTTATTTATTTCGGTCACAGTGCAACCTCATATCAATGAAATAAAGAAAACAACCATATTCCAGCAAAGGACCGAAAAGGTAACGGCTGAAGCAAACGCTTATTACGCCGACCCTTTTTTTTTTTTTATGTCATAATAAAAGCAAAAAGACATAAGTAAATACTAAGCCATCATAATTGTTATAACGCATAACATAATACTTTGTAATATCATAATACATCATAACATAATCATAACACATCATAACATATAACATAATCATAACACATATTCGTAACACATAACACGTAACACATGTAATTGAAACTATCTAAAAAGAATAGAAGTATAAGTCTTATCTGTTCCTGCTGTGATGGCAGCAACTGTACCTAAAAAACAATGGAAAGAGAAGTTGGTATAATGTATTATGTTGATGAAAAATTAGATGAAGATGCTGAGGATCTCTCTGGGAGTGATCCTGTCCATCCTGAGTATATCAGGGAAATGAGTATATCAGGGAAACAGCACATGTTAGAGGTTTCGGGGAAAAAGTTCGAGAGGCCAGACTGAGATGGTTTGGACATGTGCAGAGAAGAGAGTACATCGGAAGAAGGATGCTGGGTTTGGAACCACCAGGAAAGAGGACTAGAGGAAGGCCAAAGAGGAGGTTCATGGATACAGTGAAGGAAGATATGAAGATAGTTGGTGTGACCGAAGAAGATGCAGCAGATAGGGTTAGATGGAAGAAACTGACTTGCTGTGGCGGCCCCTGAAGGGAAATGCCGAAAGAAGAAGAATGTTGCGTATGGTGTAAAACAATTCAAACAGTAAAAAAAAAAATTCAGGTTAAACCAAAAACATCTTTATTTCAGATTATATGAATATTTAGAAAAGAAACTAACAATAATTTATTAAATGCATGAAGACTATTTAGGAACAAATTTAACTGTTTATTCTTCATTTCTGTTTTTTTTTTTTTTTTTTGGCATTCAACTTGCTCTATTTTTAATGTTCAATTTTTTCCAGGTTCTCCACATGATGACAGAAAGTAACAATGTATTTTCTGCAGATATGATTCTTGCATTTCACACAACAGGTACTTGTTTTACAGTCATCTTGGAAAGAATAGATTTGGCATCTTTTTCATTTCTTCACACCGGTATCCACCAGATCATATGTTAGTGGGTTTGGTGATGTGAACTTGACTTTTTCAATGACAGCTGCTGCTGCTAGGATTTTGGGTGGCCTATATCAAGTCTGCCTCATAGGAGTGACGAGTGCTTTGCAGAATTGTTCTAGGAAAAGTCGATGTCAAAACAACTTGTTGGCATTTCATTGTGGGCTGACATTAGTCCACAGGATATAGGCATTGTACGCAGTACGCATGTACTGTCAAAAAGGACAGCCAGTCATTTTGATAACATTGGGACTGTATGGTAATGTTGTCCAATTTATCTCACCATATTTAGATGCCCAAGTCTCCTCTGTGGATGATGCTTGCTGTTTTTTGTACAAAAAAATAGTCCTTTTTGATCACAACACTGGTTACATATACAAACTCTACACAAACATGATACTATACGCCAGAGAGTTCAGATTTCACACCCAAGTTCATGACCCAAGATGAGAAAAAGCCACAAATTGTAGGAAGAAAAAACATGGATAAGCAGTACTTTCATCAATACAAAAATGGAAATGGTTCAAAATGTAACACAATACAAGAAAATAGGGGCATTTATCCCAAGAATAGTGTAGGCAAAACAAGCAGCCTGTGACGACTTGTACGCTAGGCTGAACAGCAAGGAGGGAGAGATGGACCTACACAGTTTGGCAAGACAGAGAGACAAAGATGGGAAGGATGTGCAGCAAGTTAGGGTGATTAAAGACAGGAATGATTGTCTTTTGACAGATACCAGTAATGTGATGGGAAGATGGAAAGAGTACTTTGAAGAGTTGATGAATGAAGAAAATGAAAGAGAATAAAGAGTAGAAGACATTGTGAACCGGAAAGTAGCTAGGATTAGTAAAGTAGAAATAAAGAGGGCACTGAAGAGGATGAAGAGTGGAAAGGCTCTCGGTCCTGATGATATCCCTGTAGAAGTATGGAAATGTTTAGGTGAGGTGGCAGTAGAGTTTCTGACTGGGCTGTTAAACAGGATGTTAGAAAGTGAGAAGATGCCTGATGAATGGAGAAGAAGTGTGCTGGTTCTTTTCTTTCATGATGGCAGGGGAGGCACGTCACTGCTGGAGTGAGAAGAGGTGAAGGAAAGGTTGGAGAGGTGGAGGTTTGCACTAGAAAGAAGAGGAATGAAGATTAGTCAGAGTAAAACAGAGTACATGTGTGTGAATGAGAGGGATCCAAACGGAAAAGTGAGGTTACAGGGAGAAGGGATAAAGAAGATGGAAGATTTTAAGTACTTAGGATCAACAGTTCAGAGCAGTGGAGAGTGTGGAAAAGAGGCGAAGAAGCGTGTGCAGGCAGGCTGGAACGGGAGGAGAAAATTATCAGGTGTGATGTATGACAAAGGAGTTTCAGATAAAATTAAATAGGAAAGTGTACAAAACCGTGGTGAGACCACCCACGATGTTTGGTCTAGAGAAAGTGGCACTGAGAAAAAGACAGGAAACAGAGATGAAGGTGCTGAGGATCTCTCTGGGAGTGACCAGGATGGACAGGAACAGAGGAACAGCACATGTTAGAGGTTTTGGAGATGAAGTCAGGGAGGCCAGACTGAGATGGTTTGGACATGTGCAGAGGAGAGAGTGTACATCAGAAGAAGGATTTGGATCCACCAGGAAAGAGGACTAGAGGAAGAGGAGATTCATGGATAGATACAGTGAAGGAAGACATGAAGATAGTTGGTGTGACCAAAGAGGATACAGCAGATAGGGTTAGATGGAACAGACAAATGTCGAAACGAGAAGAAGATACCAATAATAGTGTTTAAAAGCAAGGATCAGACTAAAATAAAGAGTACGATACTCACCAGGACCCATGATCTGCTGTTTACACCTTATTGACTGAAGGACTAATGAATTTTAGTCTGAGATATTTTTAAACCTTTCAACAGAAACGAAACCTAATGATGCTGCATTCATGAAAAACAGGAATCAGCATCTTTAAACTGGGATCCTGTAACTTTATACTTGTGGGCAATTTAAAAAGGACATTAAATGAGATCAGTTGATATAATTTAATTATTTTTTATTACCTCATATAAGGTTTATTCCCAAAGCAATAAACAGATCAACTGAAGACAACAATTGACTTTTATTTTGTGTTGCTAAAGGTGATTAATACGATCATTTCTATCTGAATTTTAATGAAAAACTTAATTAAAAGTAGAAAAAAAACTACTAAAAAACACGTTTGAAAACCTTTTAAAAAGCTTTTTGTGAACGAATACACAAAATTCCGAGTAGACTAAGAACGCAGCACGGAATACAGAAGCCTGTAGCTACCAATTTGACAAAAAATAAATAAATAAATAAAAAAAACAAACTTAATCTAATTTGGTTACGTAAAAATAAAGAATTATACTCTTGATTGTTTAAATTTTAATTTTTTAAAAGTGAACCACTGTGAAAAATCAGTTTCCTTGCGGGGATAAACAAAGTTAATATTATCTGATCTTATTTTAAAATAAAATTTAATGAAAAAGAATATATTTTTTTCCCATTATAATATTTTAATATTGCAGAGAAAGGCATTTTGGCTATCTGTTAGATGCATTTGTTGGAAAAACAAAACTAATCCAAATCTTGCCAACAACACTGTTACCATGAAGTGATGTTAAACCAGTTCTTCCTGAACGAAACTGTTAAACAAAATCCCATTTCATCAAAAAAAAAAAAAATTACACTTAATATCTTGAAATGATTTATGTCTGCAACACCTGTTTTTAGCAAAGATTCGGCCAAACTTTCCAGAAGGTAAAACTGAAACAAGATAAAATATTTATTGTGTAATAATGTCTCCTCTATGAAGCATAATGTACAGTTACACTATCAGTCTAAATAAATCTTGCGACGTCACATTTTTAAACAGCTGATTCATGCCTCAAAACAAGTTCTGTTTTCACAGAAACGAAACCGATCTCCAACCTCTCCAACAGAGGGCAGCAGGGAGTTCAAATCTGAGAGCATCCAATAAGAAAAAAAAACTTTAAAATATTCTAAAAAGCAAAACTATTTTTTCCTGTTA
Organism: Neostethus bicornis; assembly: GCA_902685375.1. Classification (NCBI taxonomy): domain Eukaryota; kingdom Metazoa; phylum Chordata; class Actinopteri; order Atheriniformes; family Phallostethidae; genus Neostethus; species Neostethus bicornis. The sequence continues at coordinate 6,220,196 of LR738552.1, forward strand.
GTTCTTTAAAACACAAAAACAGAAAAAGCAAAGACAAAGATCCAAACAAATATTGTAACACTTTTTATTCTTTATTTTCACATGATTTCTCAGCAGATTGAGGACAAACATGTCATAATCTCATTAATCTGACTCTTTTGTCTAATTGTTTTTTGACACAAAAAAATTCTTCTTAAGTTGTTCTTACTGTATGTCCTTAATTTTCAACAGGATTTTTCAGAAAAGGGCACCCAGGATTCCTCCCACTGCTCCTCCAACACCAGCCACAACTGCACTGGCAGCTCCTGACAGACCAGCCATCCCTACAATGGAAACAACAAACATAATGTTCTTTACAATCAAAAGTAAAATAAAACTTTGGTTAATTGCATATCTGACTTTTTTGCACACCCAAAGCGACTTGGACTGTTTTTTTTTTTTTTTTAAATCTGCTTATTCCTGTGGGATAAAGCATGTATTAATATGTTTTTACCTGCAGACTGTAAAACAGCAACCACACTTCCTGCAGCAACTCCTCCACCATTAGCAATAGCTGCAGAAGACATCATCCCAGCAGCATATGAACCAGCTGCTATTCCAGCTGACGTAAAACCAGCAGCTCCCAAAACAATAGGAGCACCCACAACTGCTGCTCCTGAAATGACCACAGAGAAAATCTATTAACTCCACTAAAAAAACTAAAATATGACCAAGTTAGTGAGAGTTTGTAGAAACCCACCTGCTCCTGCAACACAAGTGATAGCAGTCACTGAAAACAAGGAGAGACAAAATAATCAAAATAAGCATTAGAAATAGGTTGCATAAGTTTTCTTAAAACTTTAAATGTACTCACAGGGATCCATGATTTCTCACCAACAGGAATATTTCTGATCCGACCAAGATGAAACCTACAATAAAGAAGAACTGACTCAGAAGCAAGTCATGCAGCAGGATTTCTCCCTTTCTTCATGGTTTCTCCCATTTCTCATGAAATGAAACTTAAACTCTCATCTCATTCTTTGCATGTATTTAATGATTAGATCCTGTTCTTCTAAATACCTACATCCGTTTGATATGTTTACCATTTAGTTAATCACATATCATCTTAAGAAAAATCTCTTGGGAATGGAGCTGTTTTTTAACATTTATTTGGAAATGAAACTTAACCAATTAAGTTGGTTAACTCAGTAAAAAAAAAAAAAAAAAAAAAGGACAGAACATAAAAACCCTAGTGTTTATTCTAAAGGAAGGCTATTTAATACGCTGCTAATTTGGTTAGATCATATCTCTTCATATCTCTTCCTGTTCTCCACATGGGTGTTACTGTCATATATATAAAGAACACCGTTTCCAACCTGGGCATTCAGGTAAGTGTGACAAGTTAAGAGCAACAGCTGGTCTGATCCTTCAGATGGAAGAACTCTGTGAGTCTACTTCATCTTTTATGTCCAAATTCTCAGCCAATCGTGCTTTTACTATGAACTAAAATGTCCTGTTTTTCTTTTGTGTCTAATTAAAAGGCAAAGCTGTTATTGTTACAGCAGGTAGGCCACATCATTTTTCTAAATTATATAAATAGAAATGCAATTCATCTTAAAGATGAACGATTTTTTTGGTTTGCAGGAGGTGTGGGTACTGTGGTTTTGACTCCTGCTGTTCTTGCTACACTGGGTTTTACCTCAACTGGCATTGCAGCAGGCTCCCTGGCAGCCAAAATGATGGCCATTTTTGCAACTGCAAATGGAGGAGGAGTAGCAGCTGGAGGTCTAGTAGCATGGTTACAATCACTTGGTAAGTTTAATCTTTAACAGTATGTGTTGCAAATGTAAAATAGATCCCAGTTGAAAAGATTTATTACATTCAAATTATTTAAATGCTAATCAAATAGGATGTCTACACAACCTCTAAAGTTGTCCTTGAAGTTTCGGTTATATTGTTCTGTTGCTCAAATTAGACAACCTAGAACAGGGGTCACCAACACAGTGCCCGCACGCACCAGGTCGCCCGCAGCGACTGCATCAGTCGCCCGCAGGCCAGTTCTAAAAATAGCACTACTCACAAATTAGCTTTGTCTAAAATTCTATTTAACTGTGTTATTTAATTGTGTTGTTATTCTTTTTGAATTTCATTTACAGTGATGTAAATTTAAAAACTAATATATAAAAACATTAAAAAAATGTATGTCACAAAAAAGTTTAATATACGAACTTTGATGTAGTATGGGTCGGAGGTCAGTCTAGTGCGCATGACAAACCAGCTTTGCTGAGATGAGCTCGTAGCGCGTTTTCTACCCACAAAAACATGGCAGAAAAAAGGAAGAAAACTTGGAGGAAGGGGAGGAAGAGTTCTTTTTTACCAACGTGAAAGAAAATTATGTGTGTCTTATCTGCGGTGCGACTGTGGCGACGCGTAAGCGCCACAACATGGAGAGAAATTTCCGTACATGTCACAAAAGCTACCATGCTAACTACCCACTAGGCAGCGCAGTATGGACGGAAAAAGCCCGTGAGTCAAAGGCAGCTTTGGGCAAATAGTAGTCTTTTTTTACGAGGCCGGTAAAAAACTCTCAAAAAGCGACATACGTATATAAATTCAGTCGTATAAATTCAATCTTATAAATTCAGATTTGTCCAAAATAAAAACAGTTTATTTATGTTATATAATACATTATTACTTCCATATTGTATCGACATTTGGGGAAATACATACAAAACTAACACAAAACCAATTTATATTTTACAAAAAAAGCAATACGAGTAATAAAATTTTCATCTTATAATGAACCAACCAATAATCTATTTATAAATTTAAAAACATTAAAGTTCTATGATTTAGTGGAATTACACACTTTAAAATTTATGTTTAAGATAAACAATGCAAAACAAAATAATGCGATGTCAAACTCTCTACAAAATATGTTTAATATTAGGGAAAGCCCATACGAACTAAGAGGAAATGTTGTGTTCATTAAAAATAAATTTAGAACAAATGTTAAAAAATTCTGTATTTCTATTAAAGGTGTGGCTCTTTGGAATAATTGTGATGATGAACCTAAATTATTTTCCAATCTTTTCTGTTTAAAGAAGAAATTTTCAGAATCAGAATGCTTTTATTGCCATGTCATTGTGTAACTTTGTTATTTCAGAAGTGTATTATGAAAGTGGTAGCCATCGCATTACTCAGTGCCCTTGAAGTAGCCCTCGGTATCAAAGAAGTTGGTGACTCCTGACCTAGAAGGTTAAACAAGTTGCACAAGCTGTCAAAACACCATTGATAGGAGGTTTGTTGGGGTTAGGCTCTCCTCATGGGTTGGACAAACTCAGATTAGTATATAATAGAACCAGTTCTCAAGCCATTTTATCTGCAGATTTATGTAGAAAAGTTTTGATACACTGTCCAGAAGACAACTTTGAAGCCTTTTCTACAATGAGCGATTACATTGTTGTCAAAAAGGATGAATAAGTCCTTATTAAAACTTGTAAATTGAGAACTTTTTTAATCTATTTAAAATTGTATCCAAAAGTTCTCTCCCAAAAGAACTGATGTCTTACAATGTCAGATATTTGTTGATAACTGAATAGTAAAAAATGTGAACTTGAATGGATAAAATTATTGATTTTTTTCCCCTGTTACAGGTGCAACAGGTCTGTCGTGGTTTGGCTCTTTGTTTACGGGTGGATTTGGAGCTATGGTGGTGTCGAAGTTCCTGACAGAGTTTTGTCACAATATAACCTCAACATAAAACTTGGGCAAACAGTTTATCCATTAAAGTTATTTTTGTTGGATACTTATTCTTATGTCCTCTTCTTCTGCTCTACTCTTCTGCTCTCTTGATCAGAAAAACTGATGTTGAAAACTCAACATCAGTAACTCTTGTTGAATGTGCTCCAAGTTAAAATAGAACCTTAAAACCTTACATTTTAGTCAAACTTTAATTAATACTACGTCAGGGATTACAATTACATTTACCCATGGGAATAATAAATGTATTTTAATTGAGACAGTGGTATGAAATTATTTTAGTAATTTAGAATGTGTCTATTTTTACGTCATGGAGGAAAAACAATTCTTTACAATTTACAGTTTGTGTTTTCACTCACTTGTTTAGATGTGCCTCAAAAAAAAAAAAATTGAGTTTTTCTTCACATTTTGAAGTCAGAAGGTGCTGAAATTCTCTGTTGGAACACAATCATTGGTTGATTTAAAATGATAAAAAGAAATGAAAATCAGGGTGTATATGGTAACAAAGCAACAAGTTTTAATGATGAGCATTCATTTACAACTGAAATTGGAGTGTAGTTAGAATCTGTCTGAGTTTTCCTCAGAATGTTTGACCAAACTCCAATAACAATTCATTTGTTGCTTTAAATTGTCTGTAATGATCCTTCTGTTTGGTAATATTTCCTCCCTCCTATGCTGCTCTTCGTCTTAATACAACACACCTTGTCCCATTAGCCTCACCCTGATGTCTGCACCTGTGTCTCATTTTCCCCCTGGTAATTTAACCCGTGTTTCCATGTAAAAATAAGATAATAAAAAAAAAAATACTGACTCAACACATTGAATATTTGTCATTTCCAGTGGTTTTTATTTCAAGCCTGGCCAACAACATATAATTCAGTCTGTGTGGGAGGAACATTGAATCAGTGCAATAATATGCCATCAACCCTCGTACTCTGAGGACCTGTGCGCTCCAGCTGTGTGGGGTTCTCTAGTACCTCTTCAACCTGAGCCTCAGGCTGGAGAGGGTTCCGCTTCTCTGGAAGACATTGTGCCTGGTCCCTGAACCCAAGAAACCATCTTCATCTCACCTCAAGAATTTCCGTCCAGTTGCCCTCACATCTCATGCGATGAAGGTGCTGGAGAGGCTGGTGTTAGCTCACATGAGACCGCTGGTGAATTCCTCTCTGGACCCCCTGCAGTTTGCCTACCGGCTGCGCCTGGGAGTCGAGGATGCCGTCATCCATCTGCTGCAGCGATCTCATTCACATCTGGATGGCGGTGGAGGCATGGTGAGAATCACCTTCTATGATTTCTCTAGTGCCTTTAACACCACCCAGCCTTCATTACTGGGTGATAAGTTGCGGCTGATGGGTGCTGGTATGTCAACCGTCTCCTGGATCACTGATTACCTGACAGACAGGCCACAGTTCGTCCGGCTGGGCAGTGTTCTGTCTGATGTGGTTCTAAGTGGTGTGGAAGCCCCACAGGGCACTGTCCTTTCTCCATTACTCTTCACATTGTACACTTCAGACTTCCAGCACAACTCCGATTCATGCCACCTACAGAAATTCTTTGATGACTCTGCAGTTGTAGGGCGTAGAAGTGGTGGGCAGGAGAAGTACAGGAGGGTGGTGGACAGATTTGTGGAGTGGGCGGGAGAGAATCACCTGCTGCTCAATGTAGATAAGACCAGGGAGATGGTGATTGACTTCCAAAAGAAGAGGACTGCCCTACGGCCCCTCTACATTCTGGATAGGGATGTGGAGGTTGTGGAGGAGTACAAATACCTTGGAGTGAACATCGACAGCAGACTGAACTGGAGGAGCAACAGTACTGCTGTGTACAAGAAGACCTGCAGCTGACTTTACTCCCTAAGGAAGCTGAGGACCTTCAACATGTGCAGCAAGATGCAGGAGATCTTCTATCAGTCTGTGGTGGCCAGCACCTTGTTCTTCTCTGTCATCTGCTGGGGGAGCAGCATTGCAGCCAGTGACATCAAGATGCCAACAGACTTAATAAACTGATAAGAAAGGCTGGCTCTGTTATTGGCTGCCAACAGGACAGACTCGAAGCAGTGATGGAGAGGAGGTCACTGAATAAACTTTTATCCATCATGGAAAACCCTGACCATCCTCTCTACCCACTTCTGGACAAGCAGCGGAGCTCCTTCTCCAAGAGGCTCAGACAGCTCTGCTCAAAAACCGCCCGGTACCGGAAATCTTTTATTCCCAACACAATGACACTTTATAATAACTCACAGAATAGCAAATAACTGGTTCATGCTCATGTAATTCATCACTGTTTGTCACTTTTTGCTTCTTATGTCACTTCTTTTACCTCCTTATGCACTTTCAGTCCATATTGACCTCAATGTTTTTCACATTATTCCTTCTATTTTATTATTTTATTTTTATTTTCCTTCCTGTATATACACTGTCTATTTCTTTCTTGTTTGCTGCTGTAACACACACATTTTCCAAGTGTGGGATCAATAAAGTATTTCTAATCTAATCTAATAGTAGTGCAGATCTGAAACTTTCTTCATATTGATAAGTTTAATTAATAAATGCCATCTTGAATAAACGTAAGTATTGTTTACTTTTTTCTCCCGCTTTTACAAACAGATTACTGAAGTAATATGCAATAAACTAGTAATTGATTGGAAGTATAAGTTTTGAACTAGCATTTCTCAGCGCATGCGCAGTGCGTTGAGAAACGCCCACATCCATGATGGCGGAGGAGGTGTGACAGTCCCCGTTTGACGCAGAAACCTAGCTGTTTGTTTTTAATTAATCTACAGCTGTATGTTACAGTCTGACTTATCAATCCTCATGTCTGTGGCGGATGCAAAACGTACAGTTTTAAATCCGGTAAGAGATTCAATAATGGAGTCATTGTTAGTGAGATCTGATCTCATGTTTATAACAGTTTAATCACAGCACATAACGGATATCTGTAGAGAGTCCACAGAATGCAGATCTACTTTATTATCTACATAGATTTATAGATGTTTAATCTGAGCTCTTTATCTCAGGTGATCCCTTACACCGGATCAATAGTTGGAGGCCTGCACCCAGGGGAGATGATCATCATCCAGGGGACAGTACACCCAGAAGCTGACTGGTAAACATCTTACAAATAAACAGACAGACATTCACTCTCAATTACAATCAGTTCTTTTGGAGCTCTTAAAACTCTTATGACTTCAAAAATATTGGGGGGAAAAAACCCAAGTGATTAATCAGTGATCAGTTTTTTTTGGCCATTTCAAAATAATCTGCTACTAAATGAATAAAATAAAAAAAATCCCTTTTTTGTGCTAAAAACTTTAGTTTGATAACATTCACTTTGACATTTTTCCATAGATTTTGTCATATCACACATATACATTGATGATGGTGAAGTTTAAAGATTTTCTTCAGAAAGTCTGTATTCTGTGGCAGTGGGTCATCCTAAATGCCCAAATCTACCTAAAAAAGTGACAGAACAATTACTGTAATCGACTGAAATCCATGTACAAAAATTATTTATTCATTCTTACTCATCTTACACACAAAAGTCGACTAATGTAGACCCTGTGAAGCATAAAAATACATAGGTTCATCACGGGCTGCACAGTGGCCTCACAGCAAGGTCATGGTTCAAGTCCCGGAGAGTGGACGACGCTTGAAACACTGGTCTTTCTGTGTGGAGTTTGCATGTTCACCCCTTGTACACGTGTGGTTGTTTTTTTTCTGGGTACTCCAGTTTCCTCCCACCCTCCAAAATCATGCATGTCAGGTTGATCAACTGCTGTGTGGCCCTGCAACAGACTGGCAACCATTTGAAATGAAATAAAATAGAAATATATACTTTATTGATCCCTCACCGGAAAATTTGTGTGCTGCATTACACCGCAGCCATCTATGACAGTGTCAATGGTGGGAGAAACGGGGGTTTGGTATTTTCTCCAAGGTTCCTAAACGTGAACTCAGTGGGAATCAAGCCTGCAAACTTCTGGTTAACTTCCGGTCCGAGGGCGAACGCTATACCACTGAGCCCCCGCCGGCGCCATTAGGGATTAGCCGTTCAGAAGACAAAACAAAACTTCATTATGGGGTTCTGCTGGGCGGCATGTTGTGTTTGTTCCGATGTCTGGTTGAAGAACATTGTATGCAGTGTACAGAGTGTGAAAGCTGTGTGCACCAAACAGTTTTACTGCTGTATGCATGGCCCTATATCAGCATCAATGTAGTCTGGGAATGAACAAAACCCTGTGAATTTCAGTTGATTTTGGTGTTTAGAATGACCATTCTGTGGTGGCCAATGACTGTGGGAAAAAGATGTCTCTTACTTCCTGAACTACTCTTTCACAATAAGAGACCAATGAATGGCTGGATTGCCATCAGGGAATAAACAATCCATTGATGGAATTACCCGGTCATGCAGTGTATTCAGTTGTTTGCTGACCTCATTCGCTGGCAAATCCAGATCGTAATACTCCCCCACAGGCTGGTACTGTCTGCACAGACTGCACCGGTTTATTTGCATTTCTCTTTTCCCTGACACATTGAAACAGGGTAAATCTGAACTCATCAGACCACATGACACTCCATTGCTCCAGAGTCCAAACTTTAAGCATGATAACAAATAGAAACCTTGTCTCCTGGTTTTCTTATAGCTACTAGGCTGTTCACTCCCAGTTCCATCACTTCTCTTTGAATTGTATGTGTGGATATACTCATTTTCATTGTTAACACACCACTGAGTTCTACTGTTGTTTTTGGGCAGTTTGATTTCACCAAATGTTTAAATTTGGATGTCAATCATTCAAAAAACTTTTTACACTTTCCTTCCAACTATTAGTAATGTGTGGAACAGTTTTTAACCAAATTATAATGATTCCAGCACATTTTCTTTTCTCATATGTCCTTTAGAAAATTTACGTTCTGTTAAACGTAGATATTTTTTTTACCAGACACTGTTATTGGTTGTTTGTTAAGATTACAATAATCTTTTTTTTTCCAGATGGGAGATGATGGATTGTATTTAGTCACTGATTATGTATGTACTTCCCTTAAATCTGTCCAGGTTCTAATTCAGAAATCTACTCTACATCCTTCCTCCAGGTTCCAGATCGACCTGTCAAGTGGCTGCAGTACCAAACCTCGTTCTGATGTCGCTCTCCATTTCAGCCCTCGCTTCAAAGGGCCTCCCTGTGTGGTGTGCAACTCCCTGTTGCAAGAGAACTGGGGCAAAGAGGAGACCCTCCACCAGCTCCCATACAAGCAAGGAGCTCCATTTGAGACCATCATCCTGGTGAATGAAGACGTCTTCAAGGTAAGAAAGCGGCTGTGGAGCAAATCAAAAACATAAAAAATAAACCAACTATTTAACCCTCTTTAACCTGCAGGTGGCGGTAAACGGTACTCACCTTCTGGAATACAAGCACAGAGTCCCTCTGAACGGGGTGGACACTTTTTCTATTTCTGGGAAAGTCAGGGTTCATGCTATCGGTTATATCCCAAACTCGGTAAGAATCCTCTCATTAAGATTTTTCTCATGAGTTTTTCCAGAACCTTTAAATATATGTGCTCTGTTTTCTTTTCCACAGGCAATATATTCAGAAACGGGTGACTTGGTGAGTTTGTTCACATCACATGCTCACAAACTCATTTGGTACATTGTTGTCACATAGATAAACTGTACTGCAAACTAGAGTGCAGTCTCTTTTTTATAAGTATAATAAAACAGATACATATCTGTGTGTTTCAGAGCCTTCCTTATAAAGGTAGCATACTTAAAGGACTGAGCCCGGGACAGCACATCACAATAAAGGGACAAGTCAGCTTGTATCCTCACAGGTAAAGAAACACCAATTAAACAGACCCTGATTTACTAAAAGAAACTTAAGAAAACATTTATTTTTAGAAGATTCTTTATGTGTTTTGGTTGTAATGAACCTACATAGTCAGAGGACCACAGCTTAGTCTTTTGGCATTTCCCTTCTGGGATCCCCACAGCAAGTCAGTTTCTTCCATTTAACTCTATCTGCTGAATCCTCTTCGGTCACACCAACTATCTTCATGTCTTCCTTCACTGTATCCATGAACCTCCTCTTTGGTCTTCCTCTAGTCCTCTTTCCTGGTGGTTCCAAACCCAGCATCCTTCTGCCAATGTACTCTCTCTTTCTCCTCTGCACATGTCCAAACCATCCCAGCCTGGCCTCTTGGACTTTATCTCCAAAACCTCTAACATGTGCTGTTCCCCTAATATACTCATTTCTAATCCTGTCCATCCTGGTCACTCCCAGAGAGATCCTCAGCATCTTCATCTCTGCTACCTCCATCTCTGTTTCCTGTCTTTTCAATTTGGTTTGGAAAATTTAAAAATCTGTAGAGTGGGCCAACTTTATTTTCTTTAAAACTAAGTGGATCTTAGAAAACTGAAGGAATATTAAGGTTTTAAGATTTTTAATAGAGGTTAAAGCATGTTATCTGGACTCACTTTGTTGTGCTCTCTTGTGAGGTTATTTACTAAAATAAACGTACAATCCTTCCCAGCATACAAATCAAAAGCTTGCCCACCCCCGATCCCATGAGTGCTTTTAACAAGACGCCACATCACTAAATTGTTTTTGTTTTTTTAATTTAACTTCAGTTTTACAGTAAATCTCTGCAACAGTAAGTCTGAGAACATTGCTCTCCACTTAAACCCCCGCATGAAGTCCAGCGTGTTCATCAGAAATTCATACCTGAGTGAATCCTGGGGTCAGGAGGAGCGTGAGATTTCCTTCTTCCCCTTTTCACCGGGGGAATACTTTGAGGTAAGAAACACCTACTTCTTTTTTTTTTCTCCTCACAAAGTATTAAGGTAACCAGTTCCGTTTCCTCCTTTAGATACTTCTCCTCTGTCAGCCTCATCAGTTCAAGCTGGCTGTAAATGGCTCACACTTGTTCGACTTCCGGCATCGAGTGCAGGACTTGAGCAGCATCGATCAGCTGGAGATCATGGGAGACCTGGAGGTTACTGATGTGAAACTGTGGTAACTGTGATTTACCTGTGATGCAGAACCTGTTGAACTTGGAACTGAATTAACTTATGTGATCAAGATGACGAATGCTGGTCGGTGTCGCCCAACGTTTAAAGCTAGCCTAACTCTGAGAGGAAGCCATGAACGGAGGAAAGGGTTTACCTTTCAAGCTCTGACACAAAGGTTGCTGCATAACAGAAAGCATCAGATCACAACTGGGACTGTTTACAGCTACAGGTTAAGATCAGTTTTGATCAAATCTTTAGTGCATCTCTGCTGGGGTTCAGCCTGTACATGTAAAGGTGAACACATGAATATTAATGGTTAGTTCTTTCATTTTGACTAATCATGTGTTCATTAGAAAATCCTTTTAAATAAAATGATGCTCTAATATTAATAATTACCTGTACTGCTAAAATGTTTCATAGAGTTGTCACATTTCCAATTCCATTTGTACAAAAATGTCATTTTATTTTTTTCTTGTTGTATTCTACTTATCTGGGGCCAGATCGCGGGCGGGGGCAACAGCATCATACGAAACCCAGACTTCTCTCACCCCGACTGCATCCTCCATCACACCTGGGAGGATCGTGAGGTGTTCCTTGTCCAGCTGTGAGACAAAGTTTCTCTAGCAGGTCCAGGGCCTGCCTCTGGGTCTCCTATCAATGAGACATTCCCAGACCACCTCACTGGTGAGGCATTTTAACCAGTTGCCCAAACCACCCATCTGGCTTCTCTCGACCCGGAGGAGAAACAGTTCTATTCCGAGCTTCTCCCAGATGTCAGAGCTCCTCACTCTATCTCTGAGTGAAAGCCTAACCACCCAGCAGAGGAAGCTCATTTCCGCTGCTGAGATTTGTGATCTCGTTCTTTAGGTGGTGAGGGTAGGAACGTAGATCGACTGGCAAATTGAGAGCTTTGCTTTTCAGCTCAGTTCTTTCTTTACCACAACGGATTGATGCAGCGTCCTGATTATTCACGTTTGACAATCATGAGGGAATTCTTGTTGGATACAGTTCACCTACGACTCCTTTTTCTTTAGCTTGTGTTCTTAGAAATCTAAACATCCTCATTCTGTTTGAATTTAATCCTGTAAAAACATGTATGTTACATATTTCTTTAATAAACGGATACTATTAATTTGTTTTGGCCTCTGTTTTACACGTCGGCTTTGAACTATTACCTTAAACTGCTATAAAATAATTTAGAGTATGTTTTAAATATAATTATTTCTACTAGTGATCAGAGCTTATGAAAAACACCACAAGGTGGCAGTATACATCTCTGTTCAGATAAACACTTTGTTTTTAGTCCATTTTTCTTAATATTTTATAAAGTTTGTGCAACCGTACGTGTTTAAAAGCAACTATCTGGTGAATCAAAAGTTTATTTCAATGACCACAAGCAGCAGTCACAAGATAAACTTTATAAAACTAATCTGATCAACACATGACTCCCTCACTATGAAAGCACTGGAATCTGATAAAAACTGGGTGTTTTAATAATATCCACAGGAAATATCATTTCCAAGAGTTGTAATAACCATCGTACAATAAAACAGTCTTTTTTTTTTAACATAGAAAAGGCAGAATGATATGCAACATGAAGACATGAATCATTGCACTGCTGAGAAATGGCAGACAAAAAAAACTCGGTCCAATCAGAACAAAAAAAAGAATCTCTATAATGACTGAAACAAAACGAATGTCGATTGATGAACAGATTTTCCTCTAAAAAATATCCCGAACTCACTGTGTTTTTGTTCTTAATGGCTTACAGACATGTGCCATTTTGAAAAGGCACACTCCCTTACTTCAACCCCACATTTTTTTATCTTTTTATTTTGTTAAACATTTTCAAACGCTAAAAGGTTCTTTTTGTAAAGTTTAAAAAAAAAAAAAAAGATTCATGTGTAAGTAGTCATACATACACCAGGAACTATCGTCAGTTCCAGCGTTTGGCAACAAAATATTTGAGGACAACTGGTTTTAATTCAGTTTTTTTTTTTGTTTCCGTGTGTTTTGTTTGTTTGTTTAGCAGCTGGATCCTGGAGCTCAAGCCAGCAGATCCAAAAGTGGCACAAAAAAAGTTTCATGTCTTTTAGAAAAAGGGAGAAAAAGTGTACATCCCATAATCAGACGGAACTGAGTTTCACCAGACCTCTTACGGAATCCTCGTGTAAGGAGTCCTGACTGACCGGACTGTAGAAAGGAGTCTGTGTGGAGTGCATAGGGGGTACGGGGCTCGCACAGTGAAGCATACCTGGTGGGGCTGGCACCTCCTCTGAAGAATGAAATTGATGGTGGACTGGATTATCCTGGTGAGGGAGGTTGAATGAGTGATTTTGTTTGTGGAGAGCCAACTTGTCAGTGGAATCGTGGCAGCTGATGCTGGTACTGGACGTTAGGGGTGTGGGTTGGCCGATGGCATACGAAGGGTAGGCGGTGTGGCCGGGGAGAGCCGATCCGTTTTCTGTAGAGGTCGTCAGGATGACGGCCTCATTGGTTTGCTGCTGAAGCAGGGGCGTAGAGGCAGCCTGTAAAATGAATTTGGTGCTCTGAATGCATTGGTCCTGGTCACACTGAGCGGAAAAAGAGAGGACGACAAGCAGCAGGAGAAGCAAGAAGATTGAGCCAGAGGAGAAGCAGAGCGTCATGGATGAGGAAAAATGAAAGCAAATGAATGAGTGAGTGATTAGATAAAGAGAAAAAGAGAGGAAAGATTTTAGTTAACTTGTCATAACACAGACAAAATCAAACCAGGATGAAGCTTACAGATGTTACTCTAGTTAAAGTTAGTGTAAAAGATTACTAGCGGTGAGAGCCCAGCAGACCTTTGGCACTGTCCAAAACACAACCCCCTTTGATTTACGCATGCACGCAATAGAAGAAAGAAAATTTATAGCAGATTATTTGGATCAATTTTTTTAGGCCAAATTGGTCGCCATATTTAAGTATCATCCGAAACAAATCCTGAACTAGTTTTTTAACAACTACTATGATTCAAAAATTTTATTGATGAAGTATTTAGAATTAGCGCCTCCAAATCCGAGACCATGGTCCTCGCCCGGAAAAGGGTGGAATTCCCCCTGCAGGTCAGGGACAGGGTCCTGCCCCAAGTGGAGGAGTTTAAGTGTCTCGGGGTCTTGTTCACGAATGGGGGAAGGATGGAGCTGGAGATCGACAGGCGGATCGGTGCGGCGTCAGCAATAACTAGGACGCTGCATCGGTCCGTCGAGGTACAGAAAGAGCTAAGCCGAAAAGCAAAGTTCTCGATTTACAAGTCTATCTAAGTTCCTACCCTCACCTATGGTCACCAGCTGTGGGCGGTGACCGAAAGAATGAGATTGCAGATACAAGTGGCCAAAATGAGCTTCCTCCACAGGTTGGCTGGGCTCTCATTCAGAGATCGGGTAAGGAGCTCTCCCATCCGGGGGAGCTCGGTGTTGAGCCGCTCCTCCTCCAGGTCGAGAGGAGCCAGATGGGGTGGTTTGGGCGTCTGATCACCTCGCTGGTGAGGTGTTTCGGGCACATCCCACCGGGAGGAGACCAAGAGGACCCACTGGAGAGACAATGTCTAACAGCTGGCCGAGGAACGACTTGGGATCCTTCCAGGTGAGCTGGAGGATGCAGCCGGGGTGAGAAAAGCCTCGGCTTCCCGTCTGAGGCTGTTGCTCCCGCGACCCGGCCCCGGATGAGCAGAAGATGACGGAACGGAACGAAGTATTTAAGCGCATGACAAACTCGCGGCCCAAGACTAGTAGGATATTAACGCAGATGAAAGCTTGAGCAGATCCATCGAGCAGCAAAGAGTTTATCCTTAATCGCGGCTTTGGCTCGGTTACATGAAGATTTCTTTGTTCTGGTGATAGATTTACAATCAAAAAGTTTGACCGGATAGCCTGCTTTACTAGAGACTTTACCACTTCAGCAGGTGTTTGGCTTAAAGTAAAACAATTCCAAACTTAAAATGATGTCAGAATTGCTGTTTGAAATAACGACTTAAAGTTACTTAAGACGAAGGTTCTAAGGAGAAGGTTGTTTTTGTTGGGATCAATTTTTTGGTCCATATTACCCATCGCTAGAGCAGACTCCGAGGCATGCTGCAACATACTCAGTACCGCTACGACAAAGTTTTTACCAATTTAGGATACTTATTTAAGAGCACAGACTACTACAAGCAGTCTTAATGTTCCAAGAAATGAATTTATAAAGATCTTTCAGAACACCATCAGTCTATTTTAAAAGAAAAAATTACATCACCTTTTTTTTTTAACTTTTGAACTATTTGTACTAGAAAATCAAACTCAAAGAGTTTCACTGACTCAGTGCTGTCCACCACCCACAGCAGCGGAGGAACAATGAGTGTGAAGATCATTTGGTTGCTTGACTAGCTGTGATGACACAACAAGCAGATTTTTTTTCCACCTATCTCTAAATGGAGTTTATACTCAAAAAATCTCTGAGAAATACAAACGAACTGTACTATTTAGAAAAAAATACAGCACACATCCTTCCTCTGGACATAAACCGGCTTTTCAGAAATGACCAATAATATAATATTAATAAAAACATTGAGCTGGTTATGAAATATAATTCATTGTTAATAAGACCAAATTAGTGGTGTATATCTAGTAAAATATTGTTTATATGTGAGATGAGTCAAATGTGAAATCAGGCTGCTAATAATAATCGACTTGATAAATCTGCTTTCTGATGAGCTGACTCGTAGCTCAACGCAAACCAGAAAACAACATAACCATACATCTCACATCCTGTGATCTGACCAATCGTTCAGTCCAATCTAAGAAGAAAAAATGAATAAAACATTAAAAAAAAATCCCTAAACTTGCTTTTGCCTTTCCTTTCTTCCTACTAAGCAAATCCAAACGCATTGCTATCTAGGTATGATATGACTTCATATCACATGCTGTAACCATGGCAACGGCTTAAAAGGATTCTGCATACCGGGCTGCCTATTCATCGCAGACAAAACGTATCAGAAGAAAAGCAGCAGCTTCCACCGTCCGTCTATCATTGGAAACGTCTCTGTGCCAATGGCGAGCAAAGAACAGAAGCTCAGAATGTAAAAAGTTTACAAATGGGATTCATTTTTATGGTCTGGTATATGTAGGAGAGTGTGTGAGCCGGAAACCAGGCTGTGATTGGTCCGAAAAAAAAAAAAAAAAAAAAGAATTACTCTATTCATCCCTCACCAGGGAAATTTGTTTGCTGCACTCCTTACACCGCAGCAGGCTGCCCTTCAACGGCGCCAATGGTGGGAGAAGCGGGGGTTAGGTGTCTTCTCCAAGGACCCTAGACGTGCTCTCCGTGGGACGCAAACCCGCGACATTCCGGTCCGCGCGCGAACGCTCTAACCACGCGACCATTGTCTCCCACTTAGCAAACAGATGGTAGGTAGTCCTCAGGGCGAAAACATAAGAGAAGGAACAGTTTTGTCCAGAAACCAGACCAGGGGCCTCATTTCTAAAGACCTGTGTAGATCTTAAACTTCCTTTACAGAATCTAAACTTCATTTATCACACTTCTCAAATCTCAGGCGTAAGCTAACTTGATCTCCATCCCAAACACGCCTCTAGAACTCTGAATAAGAATCACTCAGATGTCATGATGCTTATGCAATGATCTTCATAAGAGCTGGTGCCGCCTGTAATTCCTCATGTGCAATGATGTAGCTGGATAGTTTCACCAAAGTGGAGTTGTGCATGCTAAGGGGAGGAGTGTAAAGCAGTGCTGCTTGCAAGCAACGACCGTGATGATGTTTTCTATAATCGAAAGACAGCGAAGTGGTGCACACTGATTTATGACTAAAGTAAAAACTAAAGTAATGCCTAAAAAGAAACTAGCAACGCGCTGGAAATCCATGTCAGCCAACATTCCAATTTAATGTTCTAATATGCAGGAGTGTCAAGATCCGATCCTGAAGGATTGGTGCCTTTATGTTTTTCCTCATATTCCCATTTCAATACAGCAGATGCACATAAAGTGAAATCAACAGCCAATAAAATTTGACACACTGACTTAATGTGTAGATGCAAGAAGACATGGAAAACCTTCAGGACACCAGGCCTCCAGGATCAGAGTTTGACACCCGTGCTTTAATATAACATAATTATTAATACACTAAGAGGCATTTCTGTGTGCTAAGAGGCATTTTTCTTTGCCTTCCCAGGAGTTTACTTTGTTACAATGTTAAAGCTTACACACTGTGCCATCTCTATAGATTGCTCAATTCGTGTGGAAGTTGGCGATGTTACAGATTTTAGCATAACTACACTTTATTAATGAGTTATTTGGTTTCCAACTATGTGCAAAGCAAACAGGGATGAATGTGTAGGAAAGCGGTTTAAATCCAGCCTTTAAGTGAAACTAGAAGCCCGTCACTCCGCAGGGTCACTCATCCCAACTTTTTGATTGGGCACTAAGATGTGAAAGAAGTTTGTGTGGTAAGTTTAAAACTTACTACTTGTGAGCCTGTTTTTTAACAGGACCAAGGGAAACTACAATTCCCAGCTTTCACCACTGCAGATCAACCTCTGCAGCAACATGAAACAACACAACAAATGCAGCCCAGACAAATGTCATCAATCCAATTTGTGATTATAGACCGAGTCAGTTCACTCAGTTTACTCATCCAGATGCAAAATCACACAAATACGTGACACATGCGACTCCACAAGAGTCCCAACTAGAGCAGTTGATTAGAACCGTTTGACCTTCTCCTCGCTTTTCTCTCAGATATGAAGCCAAAGCATTAGGAGACAGTGAAAATAACAAAAAACATTTCATTTCAGCCATAAACAAATACACAAAGCCTAGAGACCAAACTCCTCAAACTAACACAATCTGGTCTGTTTGTATGAGCCTAGTTTCTAGTGTTGGCGTAGGAACAAACATCTGGAGAGGGTCCATGTTGGACAGACCGTGGAGAGAGCAGCTTTTATCTCTCTGCAGGAGTGACCCTTAGTCACACAGCATGGCCACGTTTTGTAGTTTTATTTCTTTTGCACAACAAAAAAAAATCTTGCTGTGAAGTAGAAATTCATGCTGGTGAATAATTCTGAATTTTCCATAGAGAGCATTCTTAAAGCTGGAAACATGCTTGTTATTTTAATTTGACATTTAATTTAAGTTAATATTTTAAAGTCAGTTTTAGTTTAAGCCACCTGACTCTGCACAAAGGTGATGTAATTTTTCCTCTTTTTTTTGTTGTTTCAATCATGATGGTGTCTCTACAGCAACACTTTGGTCATTATTTTTGGAACAGGAGATGGTGGAGGACTGTAAAGAAAAACGTCCTCTGACAAACGAACTGGAAGGTTTTGTACAAAGAAACAAACAGAAAGTTTTGCAGGTGTGTGAGACAGTTTTCTTTTTGTTTTCTGTGCAAGTTACGTTGGTTTGCTGAAATGGGTCAGATTTTTAATTTTTTTTACTAAAAATGAGCATTAATTAGGATTTTTATAATGATGGATTTTGACGTTTTATATTGGGAATAATTGGGAGGTTCTTGTGTCCTTATTGCTGAGAACAAAGAAGGCTGTATCTCAATAACTGAAACCTCTTATAGTGACTAAATAAAGCATTTTTCTATCCATGCACAAAGCCCAGATTCACATCTTTTCTTAACCTTACCATGTGGCCCTGATGATGAGTGGCACCGTACATGGGGATGCCATTGGCTGGCGGTGCTGGGTGCTGTGCCGGGTGCGGTACTTCTACTTGGATAAAACCCCGCAAGTCAATGAGGCTAAAAAGAGAAAAGAACGAACAAACAAATGGTTTATTATGATGCATTTACAGACAATATGCTGCAAATGGAGCAGAAGAAAGAAAGCAGACTTTCCACATTTTAGATTTTGAACATCAACAAGAAACTGAACACACACATCCGGGGGAGGTCAGTCTAAAACGTGGGGAGACAGAATCACAATAGCTTAAATAACCTTATGCTTCAAGTGTTCAAGTGCTACACCGTAAATACTTTGCTGCAGTGTTTTGTGCACAAACCCCTATTATTCACGTCTCGACCAGGAAAGAGATATAGTGTGCGGACACTCATATTTCCACTCACACGAGCCCATAAAATCACAACTTGGTGATAAATCAGCGTGGTCCTGCAGTGGAGCAGCGGAGTGAATCATTGTTTCTGTCCCAGCGTTAATGCTGCAGAGCCCTGACACAGCTGCTTAGACAACAACCCGCTGAACTCTGGTACGTATGTGCACATGTGAGAGCTCCTGGGCTGCTCACGGGGATGATCACCATTTATCAGCATGATAGAGGCTGATCTGATACGGAGCAATCTCTACCACACACAGCAAAACACAGCTGAGGTGTTAAACAGCATAAACATGGTAATCATTTAACAAAGAGCACCAGAACGTCAGGTCTGGCAGGTTTCAGCTGAAGTCAGAAATGCGCTTACCCTGAACTACAGACAGTCTGGTGAAGCATTCAGGAGGAAACAAGCGTAAAAATACATGCATATGAGTCATGATTTCAGCATAGAATGAAATGCAGAGAGCTTTTTGTCTGCGTACGCTTGTGACTGTGGTGAGCCTGAGCTCGCTTGGAGCTTGAGAAGAGAGAAACATTCTTTTATTACTGTGGGATCCAGCTGTGCGATGCCTGTGGCCACAAACACACACAAACCTGGCCAGATGGCAGCCACCTGGACACGGAGGACTCTCCTCACCACCCACTGAAATCCTTACTGCAGGTTTATGGATTGTGATGGCGATATGAAACCAAACCCCACACAGAAAAAATAACAAAGAATTTTCATTCTTTAGATAAAAATCAGCAAATATACATCTTCAAATAATAAAAAAAACATGGATTTGTGTAAAATGATTTACTTTCAGTCCACCATCCTAAATACTGACATGCTGACCAGAAAAAAACAACATTAAACAGTAAGATATACTCAACTAGAACCATAATAAAAAGAGAATAAGCCATTTGTTGCTTGGAGTCTACAGGAAGTAAATTGGTATAAAATAAGTTGGAATGGGAGATGTTTACTGACCCACACACACTACAACACGAGAGTGCAAACCAGCCAATAAAATAAAAGAGAAAATAATAAATCTAATCTATCTGGGCAACTTTGATCTAAGATTGGTATAAAATAAGCTTGAAATTCTTTTCGTCCCGGCTGTGTCTTCGCTAAGTTTAGAAAGTGGCTGCAGGCAGATTTATTTCAAAGAGTTCTTTACTTCAAACAAATTCTTAACTAAGTTTTATTTTTCGCCTTTAGGAAACTGACATAAAAATATTATGGGATAAAAAAAAAAAACCTGGAGAAAACTAAAGAAGCGATCTTAAATCTTCATCTGAATAATCATTTAAACACACATCGTACCTTGGTGGCATGGGTCCGCACAGCGCAGCACAGCAGTTCTTAAATATATTCCCGTAGCTGTAGGGGTTAAAGTTTTCTTTCCCTCTTTTATTAGACCACGAACCTTTTATCTGCAGAAGGAAAAGAATTATGAATAAAAATATTACAAGTCAAATTTAAGATGATCAAATAAGCATGTAAACAAAATAAAAGCATGTCTGATCTTATTTGGTCTATTATGTTTGGAGGGTTAACGCTGCCGTCTCGCATCATAAAGGTTGCTGGTTTGAGCCAGACACTAGTTCAGATGTCCACTTGTGCTATTACAGGACTTCTTTCAAGTACAACAGCTTCTTAAATGATATGTATGATTGGTTAAACGATCACTATCAAACTTGACAAAAGAAATTCAAATCAAACTTTATTATAAAGCACTTTTCACACATAAAGTTTCGCAAAGTGCTGAACAGAACAAATAAAAAATAAAATAAAATTCTGTTTGAGTTAATTCTGTTTAACTCAAACAGAATTAAAACCAAGATCTCCATATGGATCAACCAATCTATATTTTTTAGGTCTGATACATATTGTCAGTAATTAGAGGAGCGTTCCTAACTCATTTCCTGACCAGACGTTCATTTAAAAATGGGCATAAAAATAGTTAATTTGCTGCAATTTTTTTTTTCCAAGATGAATGTCTTTATGGAGCATAAAGTGATTGTTTTAAACAATTTAGTGTGTGTATCATTTGATTTCAAGACAGTCAACTGCCTTATTTTGAGACTAAATGATAGAATTTATTATTAACATGAATATTTGAAATCTTTTGCTGTTTTAAAACATGTTGTTTTTTTGTCCGTGTTTAAAGTTGTTGTTACAGAGAGCAGGAATGATCAGGATACAGTGATGCGTCACACTTATATGTTTTATTTGATTCCTTAGTTGGAAAAGTCACTGTTGAATGGGAATCATCAATACCCATAATTCCTTCCAAGAAATTGTTTTGCTCGTGTGGTGCATTCAAGTGAAATGGGTTGATTTCACAACAAAATATTACTAGCTGGAAAAGTTAGGTTGCAGGGAGAAGAGATAAAGAAGGAGGAAAATTTTAAGTACTTAGGATCAACAGTCCAGAGCAATGGAGAGTGTGGAAAAGAGGTGAAGAAACGTGTGCAGCCAGGCTGGAACGGGTGGAGAAAAGTATCAGGTGTGATGTGTGACAAAAGAGTTTCATCTAAAATGAAAGGGAAAGTGTACAAAACCGTGGCGAGACCGGCCATGCTGTTTGGTCTAGAGACAGTGGCACTGAGGAAAGGACAGGAAACAGAGATGAAGGTAGCAGGGATGAAGATGCTGAGGATCTCTCTGGGAGTGACCAGGATGGAAGGATCAGAGGAACAGCACATGTTAGAGGTTTTAGAGATAAAGTCAGAGAGGCCAGACAGAGATGGTTTGGACATATGCAGAGGAGAGAGAAAGAGTACATCGGCAGAATGATGCTGGATTTGGAACCACCAGGAAAGAGGGCTAGCGGAAGACCAAAGAGGAGGTTCATGGATACAGAGAAGGAAGACATGAAGATAGTTGGTGTGACTGAAAAGGATGCAGCAGATAGGGTTAGATGGAGGAAACTGACTTGCTGTGGTGACCCCTGATGAAATGCCGAAAGAAGAAGAATATTACAAGCTGGAAAGTTTAGTATTTGGTAGATGTCGAGCACAGGGATGTTTGTTATGTTTCAGAAGAGTTTGCTGCATTTACGTTTCATACAGAAACAAAACTTTCTATTGTGTGTGTGTGTGCATGTGTGTGTGAGGCACTCTGGAGGCAAATATTGATCCGTAGAAATAATAAAATGATAAATACCGATGTATGTCAAATTTTAAATATCACAGTTAATCAACCCAACTGACAATTGATCAAACACTAGTTTGTCTCTCTGCTGCAGACTGGTCACCTGTACAGGGTGTACCTTTCCTCTAAATGCCTTGCTGAGTCTCCAGGTCGTTTAGGAGATGGATGGATATCCACGTCAAAGTTGTAAAATGATACCAATCAGCACCAAATGATTTACTCAGAATTTTAAAATGTAGAAATCTGTGTAATCTGAATTAATCTTAAAACAGATGTTGGATAAATATTCATACTCACATCTTCGTTGGTGGTCTGGTTGGAGCTGATCAGGTAGGTATGAAAGCCTGAGAGACCTACTATGGACCAGACGGAGAAAAAACACACCACGACCTCCAGCGCAGTGCAACCATCCAGTTAAGAAAACAATGACCTTTTTGATCAAATTTATTTAAACATAAAAAGCTACAAACAATGATATTGTGTTGGCTGTAAAGTGTACATGAACACCAGGCCAATATGAAGTCAGTGTGGACAAAATAAATTGGAGTTGTAGCAGCTAGTGTATTGACCCAAAGCCTCAGGGATGTCCTACTCTAGCCGATACTACCTTGTTACCAGTTCATTTGGCTGGAACTGCTGAACACCACTCGTGAACCATAGTGTAACAAATGCATCACCCTGATTCTAACTAATTCTTAAAAGTTTGAAAGAGTGTCACATTAAAAATGTCAGAAACACACAGATACTATGCAGCAATAGTTTCTGTAAAGTAATAAACAAGTCAAAGATTCAATCCCAGTTTGTTAAACTGCACTTAGGAGAGTAATCAAGTCCTCCTCGATCCTGCTGTGGTTTGCTTTCTTAATCTCTTTCTCTTCAACAAATACACCATCATGTCACCATTATTCTGGCTTCAAAGACATTTACGATTCTACAGTCAACAATTCTACCCTATTAAAGTCTTGTTCAACACAATGCACAACCGGTTTCCCTCTGAGGAAGCTATGAAACACAATCTGAAGGAGAGAGTAGAGGGATCAAAGAACAGTTTGTTCCATGGCTAAAAACACTTGAATCCCTTGATTACACTACGGTATTCAAAAGAGAGAAAACATCACAATATATTCAAGCACCTTATTTTATAAGTTGTCATAAATATTCAGGGTAATCCCTGATCAGGGTAATATCAGGGTAAACACATAATCCTCAAAATATTTTATAATATACATGATTAAAATCAAGATGTGTGTGATTTACAACTAAAAGCCAAGGTCAAATGGTCTTGAAGTTGAGCCATAACAAAAGAGAGGTTCGACTTTAAGAGGATTTAGCCCATTCCTGGTTGTTATCTCTGGTGTCCTGTTGAGACGTTCATATGTTCTACGGTGTTTTAAGAAGGACTAAAGCTCAAAATTCCTCTCAGATGTTTGCTATCTTTCTCACCAACATTCAAACCTGGAAATCCATCAAACCTCAGGACATCTTCAACATTTGGGGATCACATTGAAATAAAACAAAAGCAGAACTCACCACCATGGTATATTGTTAAAGTAAAAACATGAGAAACAAGAACATGGAGAAAGTTTGTTCCGTTATCCTCCGCTTATCCGGGGCCGGGTGGCGGGGGCAACAGCCTAAGATGGGAAACTCAGGCTTCTCTCACCCTGGCTGCATCCTCCGAATCACCCTGGTGGATCCCGGTCCTCCCCGGCCAGCTGTGAGACATAGTCTCTTCAATGCGTCCGAGTCTTCCTCTGGGTCTCTTTCTAGTGGGACACGGCCGAAACAACTCACCAGCGAGTGTTTGGGAGGCATCCTAACTAGATGCCAAAACCACCCCATCTGGCTTCTCTTGACCCAGGGGAGCAATGGCTCTACTCAGAGCTCCTCCTGGATGGTAAAGCTCCTCGCCCTATCTCTGAGTGAGAGCTCAGCCACCCTTTGGAGGAAGCTCATTTCAGCCTCTTCTATCTATGATCTCGTTCTTTCGGTGAAAGTCGTTCAAATTCCGCCCTCTTACAGAATGACGATACATCAAAATAAAAAAGAAACATCACCCGTAGGGTCTACAGTTGGAGTTTATGGGCCTGATCAATTACCGCTTTATTTTATTGACCGATTACTTTCTTGTTGTGTTGCACAACAAAATGACATGACAATTTTCATCTAATAACACCAGATAACAACTAAAAACCATGCTGCTAACTGTATAAAACAATGTGAAAAAGGATATCTGGCAGGACTCTCTTTAAGTGCATTTAGAAATCCTTGTTGATGTGAACCTGTGAAAGAGAAATAAATTTTATTATTCCCACTTATAATTATATCCACATCATCTCACACATAACATGGTAACATGTGTGTGTGAGTTTCAAACACTTTGTTAAGTATAATTTACAGATGTTTTCAGACCAATGGAATATTATCCAAAACTTTAACAGGTAGTAAATTGAGAATTTATGAATGTGGATATCACAGGTGGTAATTGCTAAAACTTTATAAATGTGCCATAAAAACCTCAAAATGACTACTTTAAAGGAGAGTATTATGGAAAATCAACTTTTTAAAAGTTCCTATTGTGTTTGAACATTATTCCAACATCCAAAACATAACTAAAATTATTCTATTTTTATTCCTACATGTTTGAAAAATTTGCAAACTTTCCCGTCCAGTATTTGGATACTATTTGAACGCTCATATGTTCTTCATCACGTCTTTTCTGAAAGCGTTACTTACTCCCAGCTCAAATGCTATTTTTTATTTTAATGCACTAAAATACAAATATGCACTAGCTTTGCAAACTTAATAAAATTTATTTATTGTCTGGACTGAGATTTACACTATGCACAATACAAGCGCAGGCAAAAAAGCAATCCAGTGATGGTACTTTGTTTTTTAAGTCGAGCTTCACACTGTTTACCCACTTACTGAATGTCTAAAAACTACTACAAGTTCTCAGTCTTATTGAAATTTCTCTTCATCTTTCAGATTTAAAGTAAATTGGGGGGAGACGGTGGCTCAGTGGTTAGAGCGTTCGCCCGCGGACCGGAAGTCAACCTGAAGTTTGCAGGTTCACATACCACTGAGTGCACGTCTAGGGTCCTTGGAAAAGACACCTAACCCCCCTTTCTCCCACCATTGGCGCCGTAGTGGGCAGCCAGCTGCGGTGTAGGAGTGCAGCTCACAAATTTCCCCAGTGAGAGATGAATAGAGTGAGAAAAAATTAAATAAAAAAATAAATAAATAGTGGTGCATTAATTAACAATTATAGAAAAAATACAAATTTTTCTTCCCCAAAATGTACATCAGCGATTACAACACAAAACCAGAAGAACTTTTTAAAAGTTCAAGCCTCTGCTGTTTCCTAAAGTACACAACCTGTCCTTAAAGTGTCAAATTTCTTCCCAAAGATTTACATAAAACATAAAAAAACAATCAAATTGGCAAGCTGAATGACCATTACTATTGATTGCTTGTAAAGATTTAAACCAGCTCACTTGGACTGATTAGAAATAATTTAATTGGATCTGACAAAATGTGCTTTTATTTAACTCGGATCAAAATGTGCAATGCAAACAAAGCCACTCCTGCAATAAAAAAACAGAACAACAACTAAAAGTGTATTGATTTGCAGGCTCATTCAATATCTCTTTTCTGATCCGCCGAGTAAAATTCCAATTGAACGCATGCAGGAACAGAGAGTTGTGCAGCCCGACACTGTCAGCTGGGAAAGTGGCGGCTGGCCAGAATGCTGCAGCTTTTCACACCGCCCACTTACAACCTGCCGGCTCAAAATACACTGGGAACGCAACCACAGGGACTGTGTGTCTGCATCGTGTGTGTGTGTAAGCACAAGGCCGCTTTTCTCTTGGCCACTTACGTAAAATGATGTGTGTGATGACAAAGGCGAAGATGAAGATAGTGAGGATGGAGAGAGAGAGGATAAACATGTAGAAGAAACGGTAGTTTCTCCGTCCCACGCAGTTCCCTACCCATGGACAGTGGTGGTCAAAACGCTCTGCAAGAAGAAAAAAAGACACACAAACACATTGAAATATTAACGTTTGATGCTTATTCCCCACGGCACAGCTTTTAAACAGATTTTGTTGATTTTTTTTTTTTTTTTAATAATTAGCCTTCTTTCTCCTCTGGAACAATTTAAACAAGCACACTTCTCCAGACCAGACCTGCTAGCACCGATAAGTCCAAGTGGTTGTTCTGCTTTTGTGTCATCGTTTAATCATTTAAGACAGCACACCGAACATGTGGCATGTCTGACATTAAATAGACCTGACAAAGACTCTTTTTTTCCATTATTTTTGGCTCTCACAAACTATTTTACAAGTGAGTAAAGTAAATCTTACATTCAGTCTTCTTTATTTTTCTCCAGCATGTAAATTCTGTGACATGTTTCTTTAGTTATTCGTCCCATGTTTACTTAATGCCCTAGTAATTTGCTTTATTATCTTCAATAAAATTTCTGAACTAAATCCATGGAACAATATTTGCTCATGCCAGGTGTTTTTTATCACTATCACTATCATAAGTCTATAGCATTCAGTATTGGAAAAATAAAAATACAAAAGAAAAATGAGAAAAGGGAATACATTAGAAACAAATAATGTGCCCACCATCCTGTTTGAATTTTGACATAACCGATATCACAACACAATTGTCTCAATCAGCTTCCCTCGAACGGGAGCCCAGGCTTCTCTCACCCAGGCTGTCTCTTCTAGCTGATGCAGAAAGATCCCAAGGTGTCCCCGGCCAGTTTTCCTCTCACAAAAAAAGTTTATATCCAAATACACTAAAACAAACCAGAAAAACTTAGCGCATTCCTGTACTCGGACTCGCTTTTTTCGGTGAGGAAAAACTTTAAAAAACTCATCAGTGGGGGAAGAAAAGAAGAAACTGGCAAAAAAGAAGAAAATTTGACAGAAATGCTGAGTTTGGAATTGTTAGGCAGAAGGCCTGGAGAGAGAGAGAGAGAGACGAGGTTTATAGATGTTGTAAAGGAGGATGTGGGAGAACAAGTTAAATGAATAAAAACTGATTTGTGCCATCTGTCATAATTGAATTGAGAAAACTGGAAATGAATGGAATTAAAAAAAAATTGAAACAAAGTAGAAAACTAGATTATTAATTGCTGCAAACTCAGGTAATAAATATACAAATAAAAAAACCAAAACAAATAGTATTTAAATTAAGAGAATACAGCAATAAGTTTATAAAAAAATAAAAAAGATACAACAAAAAGCCACAAAACAGTTCTGTTACGACGCAAATGTGTGGAAAAAACTTACAAAATATTATCCTCAAGAACTTTTTATCTTTTGATTCTGAGAAAATGACAAGATTCTTAAAAACACACTAAGGCTATTTCAGTACAAAAAATACAAACAGAGGATGATGGGAAATCTGAGGAAAAGAGAAAAACGTCCCTCTGGATCTTGTTAAAACAATAAAAACATTTTTCACATGGTTTAAAACTGACTATTTATAAAAAAAAAAAAACAGCAAATCGAGACTGGCATAGCTTGAAAAATAAAACTCTGAAAAGACTGGGAAAGCAGTATAAATGGTGCCATTCAGACTTTCATTTAGGAACGTTGGATGAAGCCTGAGAAAAAAAAGTGGTTAAACAGTTTCCAAAGTTCCCAAATGACCAAAATAAAATGTGAAATAATAGGTTTAAATTGATAACAATCCTTTGCTTGGTGTGGCATTCCCATCAAAATCAGTCTAACGTCTAGATGTGGATGTCTCACTGTGCACACTGTGGGGTCTGGCTAATTAATTCATTAGAGCCATTATTAGCTCAGCGAGGTGAAATGACCTGCTTTTGTCTCCACTGATCAATGCCTGGTTGAAATGTGTGTTGTGCAAACGAGAGCCTCTTGCCGCAGGGAGGTGAAGTCCAGTAATGGTCATCAACACAGAGTGACCAACGACTTTATTCATTCCATCAAAACTCTTATCTAAGCGTCAAAATTATTGTTTCTTTTTGCTCACAAAACATCTACATTCCCCAAAGGAGATTATCAAAGCTTCATTACAAGTCCAGAAAAACATAAATAGCATCAAAGAACATTAAAATGAGCCGGCAAATTACTTGCTGCTTTTCACTTGCCGGCTTGCACAAACACGCTTGAGTATTCAGAATGATTTACAGTAGAGTTTAATGAGGAGACGGACTGTCCCTTTCAACTGGAAGAACCATAAAGAAAATAACAGTGCATAACTGTGAGGGATGGAAAGGACTGTGTGTTGAATTTCTATTTTCTCATATGCCTTTTCACCCCGCAGGGGGATAACAGTGTTAATAAAAAGGAAGAGACGCTACTGTTTCCAGGGACTAAGGAAGGCCTATCCATTCAGCCATCAAACTTTTTGAAGAGCATGTTCTCCTGCTGGCTTCTTTTACTCTCAAATTTTCTAAATGTCATCCAGTTGATAAACAATTTCAACCAATCACAGACTTTTTTGTACAAAACAGCATAAAACAGCCATAAAATGCCATGCTGGTGTCTGATTGAAACAATAATTGGTTTTGGGAACATTTTGTTGTTATGGATTTAAATAATTACAGATCCAAGAAGAATTATCAGCTCACAGGAAATACTGGGTTTAACATCTTTCAAAATAAAAAAAACAGACTTCCTTCTGAAGATCACGAGGTAAGCCCCGTATCCGATGGTTCGACATAATCACAGGCGACTTCTAACAACTTTGAGTCACTGTTGAGAAAGCAGAACAGCTGGCCCAAGACTGCCAGCACTGGAAAAACTTGGTCCATCTGGCTTAATGCATGGGGACGCACCCCCCTTCGCTGGATTTATTGATTCATGTGTTTCTCAGATGTGCGGTTTTTCTAAATTCATTGTTAACTTACTAAGATGATAGATTAATGAATCTTGTCTGTGACACATGCAACGAGGGACAGTAATTAATCTAATTTGTGTTTAAGATGACGGCCTTTCTTTTAATTCTGAAACATTTTGGGCAGCAAAATGCAAACACGAAAGAATAGACTTATTTTTTTAGTTAGTGGTTGCAAATCTTACAAAAAAAAATATTTGAATGTATTTAATTATCATGTGATAACGTCCTAAGTATAATGTAAAAACAAGATATTGTCAAAGTTAAGAAGGACTCTCTGAAAAACTCAACACCTTCTATGCCAGGTTTGATGTCTCACTCTCCTCCCCCCTCACTGATCAACAACCTTCAGACACTTTGAAGCCACTCCCATCCCCCACCCAATTAACAACAGAGGTCACTCCAGCTGACCAGCCCTCCCCCTCCACTGCTTTCTTGGTGACAAAACAGGATGTGCTCAAGCTCTTCCGCAAGCAAAACCCTCGGAAAGCTTCGGGCCCAGATGGTGTCTCCCCGGCCACCCTGAAACACTGTGCTGAGGAACTGTCTCCAGTTTTCACAGACATTTTCAACACCTCGCTGAAGACATGCCACGTTCCAGCCTGCTTCAAGCGGTCCACCATCGTTCCTGTTCCCAAGAAGCCCCGTATCACTGGACTTAATGACTACAGGCCTGTGGCGCTTACGTCTGTAGTCATGAAGTCATTCGAACGCCTGGTCCTCCCTCATCTCAAGCACTTCACCTCTCCCTCTCTGGACCCTCTGCAGTTTGCCTACAGAGCCAACAGGTCTGTAGACGACGCTATCAACCTGGCCCTCCACTTCACCCTGCAGCACCTGGACTCCCCGGGAACCTATGCCAGGATCCTGTTTGTGGACTTCAGCTCTGCATTCAACACCATCCTCCCTACCCTGCTTCAGGACAAGCTCTCTCAGCTCAACGTGCCTGACTCCACTTGCAGGTGGATTACTGACTTCCTAACAGACCGGAGGCAGTGCGTGCGGCTGGGGAAGAATGTCTCCACCTCTCGGACTATCAACACAGGATCTCCACAGGGCTGTGTCCTCTCTCCCCTGCTCTTCTCCCTGTACACCAACTCCTGCACTTCCAGCCATGACTCTGTCAAACTGATCAAGTTTGCAGATGACACCACACTCATTGGGCTCATCTCTGATGGCGATGAGTCGGCCTACAGGATGGAGGTAGACCGGCTGGTGTCCTGGTGCAGCAACAACAGCCTGGAGCTCAACGCTCAGAAGACAGTGGAGATGATCGTGGACTTTAGGAAAGTCACAGCTCCCATTACCCCCCTTGCACTGACAGACTTCTCCATCACCACTGTAGACTCTTTCCGCTTCCTCGGCACTACCATCACACAGGACCTAAAGTGGGAGCCATCCATCAGCTCCCTGATCAAAAAGGCCCAGCAGAGGATGTACTTTCTGCGGCAGTTGAAGAAAGCCAAGCTGCCCGCCCAGATGTTGGTGCAGTTTTACAGAGCCATCATCGAGTCTGTCCTCACCTCCTCCATCACCGTGTGGTACGCTGGAGCCACAGTCAGGAACAAACACAGACTGCAGCGCATTGTGCGCTCCGCAGAGAAGGTGATCGGCTGCAGCCTTCCATCTCTCGAAGACCTGTACGTCTCCAGGACTCGGGGGCGTGCAGGTCGGATAGTAGCTGACCCTTCCCACCCTGGACATGGACTTTTTGAGCGACTCCCCTCGGGCAGGAGGCTCCGGTCCATTCGGACCAGAACGTCCCGCCACAAAAACAGCTTCTTCCCTTCTGCCGTTGGACTTATGAACTCTTTATAACCTGGATCCCCACATCTCTTAGTCACCTCCCTCTTGTCACTTCACTATCTTTATTATTTTCTATTATTTTCTATGACATTGCACTACTTTTCTTTTTCTTCTGAGCACTCTTAGTTTTGTAAAAATTATTATTATTATTATTTTTATTTATTTTATTTTTATTATTTTTATTTTATATGTTTGCACACCAGTACCAGAACAAGTTCCTAGTCTCTGATGTTTTTCACTGACATGGCAATAAAAGCATTCTGATTCTGATTCTGAACTTGAAATGATCTTAAATATTTTAGATTATTTTTATCAAATAAAAGTGTTACTGATATAAAGTTTGGACATTTTTAGAAAAGTCTAACGACTTTAAAATACCTTTTTGGATTTTATCTGTTAGTGACTTATCTTGGGTTTTTGTAGCGTTTAGAGATTTCTCAAAATGTAAAGTGCATACAGTAATTTCCCGACCATTAGGCGCACCGTACGAAAAGGCGCGGTCTCAGTCACACACCGCCTTACAACAACACACACGCAAGCATGCAAATGTGCGTATTAAAAAATAGATCGAGAGCAAAACAGAGTTTGGTTGTACTTTATTTAAGTAGTATAAACAAGCACATTACCAGTGATAGTCTTTATTCAAATCCGTCATTCTCTGTTTTGGAATCGAGCAGCTGCGCAAAATCGAACAGAGCAGGTCCACTTCGCTCCTCGCTGTCAAAGTCACTGTCTGTACTGTGCGGCTCCTCAGAAAGGATACCAGCTTTTGCGAAAGCTCGGATAACAGTACCAGCAGACACGTTAGTCCATGCATCTACAATCCATTGGCAAACTGTAGCGTAACTCGCCCGGCGCTGCCTTCCACCCTTCGTAAAACTGTGGTCTCCTTCGGTCATCCATCGCTCCCACGCCGCTCACACTTCACTCTTTAACGTTCTCATGTGTTTTCTTTCAGGTCCGCCTCGTGGGCACGGCGTTTTCTTTTAGGTCCGCCTTTTCTCACAAGCACCGCGTTTTCTTTTAGGTCCGCCTTTTCTCACACACAAGGCGCACCGCACAAAAAGGCGCACCGCTCATTTTGAAGAAAATTTGAGACTTTTAGGTGCGCCTTATAGCCGTGAAATTACGGTAATTAAAAAAACCCAATCATGAATCATTCCTACTTTTTAATTTATTGCTGACATTGTTTTAAACTATGACCAGATAAAACGTATCATTCTTAACAAAGCCACACTTTGTCAGTAAATAAAAAACTGCATAAATTAAACTGACAATCCTATGCGACACCTGCTCGCAAACTCTAAAAGATTCGTGCTCCTTCGTTACGTTACAACTTCTATCATATCATAATTTACATTAATCTCACACACACATCATCTCATGAAAAGTTATCATGTATTTAGAAAATACCGTAATTTCACGGCTATAAGGCGCACCTAAAAGTCTCAAATTTTCTTCAAAATGAGCGGTGCGCCTTTTTGTGCGGTGCGCCTTGTGTGCAGTTTTGCTCCCGATCTATTTTTTAATACCCACATTTGCATGCGTGCGTGTGTGTTGTTGTAAGGCGGTGTGTGACTGAGACTGCGCCTTTTCGTACAGTGCGCCTTACGTGTGTGTTAAATACAGCAACGGCGCACGTAACTGAGGCTGCGCCTTTTCGTATGGTGCGCCTAATGGCCGTGAAATTACGGTATGCAATATGTTAAAATGGGATATAGTTACTTTTTTTTTTTTTTTTAGGGATGACAGCTTCATCTAAATTCTTTTGTAGATTTACTTCAGTATTTTAAATTTTGTTTAAACTTTTATAATAAAATTTAACAAATTACAAAGAGTTCTTTTTACCAAACTTTTCCAATATCTTTAATTAAAAAAAATAAATAAATCTAAATTTCAGATAATTTTTTTTACTTGTACTTTTATTGTCTTTACAAATAATTTTAAAATCTATTGACTTTTTAAAACTTGATCAGTTTTGTTAAGATCACATTACAAAACCTTTCAGATTTTTTTTATTTCATTTAATACTTTACCATATTTTTCTATTTTAATGTTTTTCCAACAAAATAACTTGTTTTTATTTGGAAAATTGTGTTGTAAATGATTTCAGTGTTTGTATAAAACCACTGCTTAAATAACAGAAAAAAAAGCCAGATTAGAAAAGAAAGTAATTTATTTTTATGAACTAAAATTAGTTACAGTTTACATTTGTTAGTATTTATTAGTTGCAGGATTAAAAAAAAGTGTCTGTTTCATTTCTCCTCCTGTCTGTACCTCACATTTTTTCACTTACAAGGGGTTCATTAAGCTCAAAAGAAAATCAATCAAAATTTTAACGATTGCACCACTTTTGTCCATATTTGGTCGGGAAAAAAAAGCAGTAAAAACAAACTATGCATGTGAACAGTCGTAAATGCGCCACTTTATCACTTTGTATCTTTATTCCTGTTTTCAGAATGGATTTGTATTAAAAGTCAGTCTCGCAAATTCCAGAAATAACTTTGACCACATAAAATTCAAACCAAGTTAATCTTGAAGTTAAAAGACAAGATTTACTAAAACAATCAGTCCTCCCTCTTTACTGAGTGTTTACTACTTCATCATGTTTGTTTCTAAGGTGGTCAGACATCTGCACTTTTGTCAGATGGAAATAAAAAGGTTGAGTTATCTATAAACTGTAATAAAAGCGTTAAAGACGCACAAATTTTTTTCCCACCTTTTTGGTAACACACTGTTTGTTCTTGATCTTTAGAAGAAAAACTCGATCATAATAAACCATCATCCCATTTGTTATGATTCCCTTTCTAGTCTTTAAAGAAATGAGAAATCCCATCAGCGTATAGCCTTAACTATTCATTTTGGGCCTTTTTTTTTCTTCAAAACATACTAAATGTTAAGGCTTGTTTTCATTGCAATCAAACACAACAATATGCTCAAAAAAAATCTTTGTCTGACTACATGTGAATTCTGAGTTAAGAAAGTGAGTAAACGACATGAGGATGGTCTCGATTCAACACATTTTGTAACTTACCCACACAGTTGTCACATAGGCTGCAGTGAGAGGCACGAGGTGGCCTGAAGATTTTACATGTGAAGCAATACTTCAGTTTGACTGTCTGCCCATTAATGGTCACCTCTTTGGTCCTTGGAGGAGGCCTGTAGCCCGTGGTGCCATTGGGGACATCTTAGAAACACCAAAAAGAGGGAAGACAGAAAAGAAGAAGAATCATGAGTAAAAAGAAATAGCTTAGTTACGTGATACATTACATGTAATACAGCTGGGATCAAAAGTTAGGACATCACAGATAAAATTGATCTGAATAAAGAGGCTGAGAAAAAGTGGAAAATCTCTAAAAGGCATCTAATTACAAATTAGACATTGTTATAATCTGTAAAAAAAAAAAAAAAAAAAGTTAGATTTTAGCTTCACAATTTACACTTTCAAACTAATAGAAAAAACTTTGCCTTCAAAAGTTTGGGCACGCGCTGAGTTAAAACCTGGTACTGCCTCTTTTTGGAAATTATTACAGCTTGTAAAAACCTTTTACATTCAGCTAAGAGTCTTAATTCTTCGTTGTGGTATCTTCAGCCATTCTTTCCTTATAAATAATCTTCTAGCTCTCTGGATTCCAGAGCTCTCTATCATGCACTGCTTTTTTATGATTCATACATAAGTTATAATCACAACTTATCATTTTTATACTTATAAGTGTGCAGTCAAAATCTTTTATTGGGAGAAGATAAGACTGTCCATCTACGATGAGAAAAACTTCTGAACTACATAAAAAAATATGATAGGGACTATACTTTATTAATCCTACAAATTTGCCACAAACCAGTTAATGTAGATTAACTTTTTATGATGTGTACGTATGATTAACCAGGTTACATCACAGTGAAGTCAGGCAACAAGAATCAAGATAAGAAGGGAAAGAGCATGAGTAGATAAAACTTCATGGAAGGAACAGATCATGTATATGTGAAGTTTACTTTTACACAGATGAAAACTCAGCTCAGGTATTTTTGACATGTGGAATTAGTTAGTAGTAGGATGTTGCATCGATCCGCCGTTGTAAAGGAAGAGCTGAGCTGAAAAGCAAAGCCCTAAATTTACAAGTCGATCTACGTTCCCACCCTCACCTATGGAAAAAATGAGATCGCGGATACACGCGGCCAAAATGAGCTTCCTCTGCAGGGTGGCTGGGCTCTCCCTCGGAGATCGGGTGAGGAGCTCTGGCATCCGGGAGGAGCTTGGTGTCGAGCCGCTCCTTCTCCAGGTTGAAAGAAGCCAAATGGGGTGGTTTGGGCATCTGGTCAGGATGCCCCCCGAGCGCCTCGCTGGCGAGGTGTTTCGGGCACGTCCCACCGGGAGGAGACTAAGAGGCAGACCCAGGACCTGCTGGAGAGACTATGTCCACAGCTGGCTGGCGAATGGCTCAGGATCCTTCCGGATGAACTGGAGGATGCAGCTGAGGTGAGTGAGGCCTGGGCTTCCCGTCTGAGGCTGTTGCCTCTGCGACCCGGCCCCGGATGAGCGGAAGACAACGGAACAGAATAAGTTAGCTTTTAAAACCACCACCCTCAATCCAAAACAAAAAGAGGAAAGATGAAATAGAAGCAAGCTGCTCAGGTATGCAGTATGTTGAGTCAGAAGCAATGTCAAACTATGTGGCAAGACTGTGAACAATAACAGTGATTTTCAGACCATTAAGCTCCAGCCTCTCTGATTTTGTGTTCAACTCATTTTAAACACACATTGCTGAGAGTGTGAGCTGCGTGTGTGTAGGAAGATAATTTTGAGATCATGTTGAAGCCTGTAGCATTGCCAACACGGTGGGTCGTGTATGAGATGTGAGGGGGGGTTTGGGACTACATGACTTCAGTGGCTGTTTGACATTTCTAAAAGAGGGCTGAGGAAATATACCGAGTGAATTCTCAGCTTTATAATTTGCCCTTGTGGTGATCAGTGTCTGCAAAGTGTATTCTTTTATCCTCCACACTCATTATGTCCCTGTACGCACAGTTACTCTTCATTTTATCAGAATTAGCAGCAGCATAAAACCGCGTAATGTCTTTCTGAGGTACACTATGTTTAAATATTTATACTACACACACAATACTTCAAAGACTGGCAGAGACACTAACAAAGACTATAAATACATATAAACGAGCATATGGAACAAGAAGACGTCATGATAGCAAGAGCACAATGAAGAAATATTAGAAATATTTATTTCTCACAGCGTTTAAAGACGCTTTGTTACAGCTCTGTTATTAAAATTGGCTTTTTGACACTTTTGTGCTGATGTGTGCAATTAGATTAATAATTACAGATTTATTTTAATTACTATCTTTTTACAGATAGAAAACTAAAGCAGCTTACATGTTTATGTCAGGAAGAACGCTAACTTTTCTTCAGAGTAAAAGTTGAATATAAAGACTAGTATTTTTCTCCAGATCAAAAGAAATACTGTATTTTCCGCACTATAAGGCGCACCGTATTATAAGGTGAATCTTCAATAAATGATCCATTTCAAAACTTGTTCATATACAAAGGCGCACCGCTTTATAAGGCGCATAGAAAAAAAATCCATACTGTGGTGTCTGGGGTTGCGTTCCGCATCCACTAGATCAGGGGCCCCCAACCTTTTCTGCACCACGAACCGGTTCATTGTCGGACTATATTTTTACGGACTGGTCTAAGCATGTAGCAGAAAAATATCTTTTAGGTTCCTCACAGTAAGACGAGATCAATCAGAGTTCTGAGTTTGTTTTGCTGCAACCAGACAGTCCCATCTTGGTCTGAAACCTGAAAAATGTTTCTGTGATTCAGTCTGCTTTGGAACTCTGAACCTCCCCTTAGCAAAGAAGATTCCTATAGATCTTTGTTTTTTTCTACTCATTTTGCTAGTTTAGGGGTTCAAATTTAATAGGATGATGCATTAAAGGTGAGCCATTGACGAATGTAAGGAAGAAAATCTGGTATACTTTCAAAATAAAACATCGGAAGCCACAATGAACCAGTATTGATCCATATAAAAGACGCACCAGATTATAAGGCGCACTGTTGGCTTTTGACAGAATCAAAGGCTTTTACGTGCGCCTTATAGTGCGGAAAATACGGTATATATTTAGTATGATATTGATCAAATAAAACCACACAAGATTGGAATATCTGACAGATCTAAACTAAAAAACTGAACTAAATGCAGTAACTAAGCGAGCAGAAAAATAAATTGTCAAGTTTTATGAGAACAAAACTGCTGGGTGCAATTTTTGGAATCATCTGCTTTGTGCATATGCTAAAACAACAGTATTTCTTTCGCCTTCACTGTGTTAATTACCGTTGACTAAATATCACTATTTCTATTAATCTACTGTGTAATACTGTGAGTGCACTTTGAACAGACCATCCATATCCACTCTACTGGACCACAGAGCAGGCAGTAAATTAGTGTGAAAGCGGAGTGTGAAAGTAGCTTTTCTGCTCAACAAAGTCATTTGTACACTTAGCCATGCTGTCAGCCAAAGCTTTAGCCTTATATCAGTATCTACAGGGAGATCCCCAGAGAGACAGGCGAGGTCTAAGAGCTTAAAGCCACAAAACAAGGCCAGGTTGACTGTGGAGTAATGTAACAGCGCACACGTACGCAAAAATAATACCTGCTCATTCACATAAAGTTAAATGACGATTCAATGTAACTGAACACAGCTGCTTTGTGGAGTACAAAAGAAAACAAATTATGAACCTGTTAAAAAGACTGAGGAGATGGAAGATATGGTTTCCAGGTTTCTCTGCTTAAACTGATGCCTCTGCCACCTAATTATGAGCAAGAGGAAGGCGACAATGTGGTATCGTTTTAAAATGTTGCAAGTCTTCAAATGCCATAAGCAAAGAGGTAATCCAGGAAAGCAATTTTTAAACAGTAAAAAATCTATTATTCTGGCAAATATAACTGATCTGCAATGTTTATATTTCTTAGACTTTATACTAAATCTAAGATTTGTAAATTTAAGAATAACATATTTAAAAGTTAAAGCCTTTTAACTTTAAAATGTTAAAAGGGCCGCCCCAGGCGGCTGCCTGTTGCGGCGTCTCCTGTTTTTTTGGCATCTGGTCGTCTATTTTTTGCATTTTTTCCACTCGGTTTCTGTTTGTCTTTTGCCTATGTTTGGTCCCGGTCTGGAGATGTGACTTTGTGCGTTCTTTGGACGTCGTTTTGAACTGCACTGCTTTGCTTCGGACGACTATTTTTAGGCTAGCCGTTTTTTGGTTTCGACGGCTAGCTCTCCGTTTTGTTGGTCATGGAGTCATTTCGCTTTGTTAGCAGCGAAACTCAACCAGCAGCTAGCTCTTGGAACAAGATCCACCATGGCTGGAGGAGTCTATGCAGTCCTGACAGAACTGAGAAGGAGACGATCAGAAAGAAGGGCGCTTTGAGCCCAGTGTCCCTGCCTTTGTCATGGGTAACATCAGGATGCTCACTGGCAAGCTGGAGGAACTAGGGACGCTCGTTCTGACCCTGCAGGAATGTGGAGGAGCCACTTGGTGTGCTTCATTGAAGCCTGACTTCTTGGACTCATTATGGACTGTTTTTTTAACTGTTCAGTCGCCAGCTTTTACACCGTGTAAGCGGACCGGGAAGGCATTGAGGTGTTAACACCGCAACATCAAATTTCCCTTCGCGGATTGATAAAGTATTTTCAATTCAATATGCCCACGTTATCATTTGAGGTGCAAGTTATGACTACTGAAGAGACGATGCCTCAGTGGTAGAGTGTTTGCCCACAGACCGGAAGATAACCGGAAATTTGCGGGTTCGATTCCCACTGAGTTAACATCTAGGGTCCTTGGCGAAGACACCTAACCCCCCGTTTCTACCACCATTGGCGCAGTTGTGGCAGCCTGCTGCGGTATAGTAGTGCAGCACACAAATTTCCCAGGTGAGGAATGAATAGAGTATGTAACAAAATAAATAAATAAAATAAAAAGCAGCTGAGAAAAATTTACAGAAAAACACTTAACATTAATGACTGTGTTCTGTCAGGAACAATACTTGGTTGTATGGATAAACCCTGCACTCTACACTTTGTAACTTGTTTCTATGGGGGGAAAAAAACCAAACAAGAACATGATGACTCCATTTAGATATTTGGCTCCAGGGAAGAGGCATCTGTCTAATAGAAGGGGGACAGAATTAAAGGCATCACAGACGTGAACTAGACATGGCTACAGCCCTGTAAATGACACACAAGTTCTAAACCTGACCAGATCATAAAGCTACATGAGACCACACAAAAAGAAAGCAGAAATGTGTTAATGATTAAGCAAATATTACCGTCAAGTTTAGAACACCACACTTCATTCCTCTCTTAGTGCTTTTTTTTTTCTTTAAAAAACCCTTCTTGCTCAACAATTTATTGAGCAATTCTGACTGTGCTTTGTGAATAAATTAGCATCAGAGAAAAAACTTTGATTTTAGCAGTCGGGTCAAAATTCAGTAGCAATGTGTGGTATAAAATATCTTTAGATCAAATATGCTGGATAAAACGCCAAATGAGGAAAGCGATTATCAACAGAGAGCATTATTAAAAGTAACAATATTTTTAGTCAAAGAGCAATTGAGGGCAATTCCTTCTTCTTTTCTTTGTCCACTCCAGTGACAGCTCTTAAGGGTCAACTCTATTCCTGTGTGTTCCATCATCGGCCACAGCTGCTCTCTGTGTCACTATAATTTTACTTCAGTTTTGTCATACCACATGTTTATGTGCGGTACAAGCAATAACAGGAGGACGACAAACTCGAAAGCCATTTTCTCTTCAGGTAATTGCAAACGACTGCAAGGATTGGAACCATTTCTTTAAGTTCTTCAATGTTTGAATAGACCCTTTGCAGTTCGACATCACTCGGTGTCAGAGGGTGTCCAATCAGATATCACTTTTAAAGCTAATCAAAGATGAGACTCACTCTGATTTATAACAAGCAGCTCCAGATAATTTTTAATACAACACTGCTGGTTAAGATCAAGTTCCTCCACCGAGCTTGTAATTAGCTGTCGCCACGATCCTGTGTGTGAGTGTGGCTTCGAAGCAGGTTCTTTTTACATCTCTGAGTCATTGTGAATCTTGTTAAACTCCAACTTTTCCTTTCAAGCTGTCTTTGTTTGATTTGGGCAATTTATATTTATAAAAAATAACAAATCTAAGTTTCAATAAAACTATTTTTCTTTGCTGGCTGGTACATCTCACTCAGGCAACGACAACCCAATCGAGGACATGATTGGCATCGTGGAGAAGAGAGATGAGGTCAACATGACAGGTCAGGCATCAGCCTGGACTTTGATTGGATAATCGCACAACAGAAAAGACAGCTCAGACTTAAAGTAAATACAGCGTCCCAACATTCATGCTCTTCTAATGGGTTCGGTCACAGAGAGGGTATCACCAGATCAGATCAGGGTCACTGATTGATTAATTTATTTATCTAAATTAATATCTACAAATGATAGTCAAGAGTGAGTCACATTCAAAGCTTGGTGAACAGTAACGTCTCTCATGATAAATTGATGCTTATTAGGTTTACTGAAAATCAACTTTGCCAATTTAAGGGGCACAAACGCCAACATGAAATTAGAAGTTGGATTAAATCGCATGTTGGGCGTTTTTGGCTTGTTAGCCAGTCAGAAGCTCGCCCGGGATGCAGTTGAAGCAAATTCAAACGACAGGCCGACCTGTGACTTGTTGAAATTCAACAAGCAAGGAAAAGAAGCTTCAACTAATTTGATTAAATTGGCTCTCCTTTAAGAAAGCTTCTCCTTCTCTATGTAATGAGCAGCGTACTCGAATTGAGGATCTGAAATAGATTCCTGGCAGGAACACTGGCAAACAGAGCTCAAACAAAAGATGTCAGCAGAAAGGGCTTAAAGAGAAAACTATTTTTAAAATCTGTCAGTTTTTGCATATTTCACTGTGCTATAAAATAAATACAATTAGCTCACAGATTATGCCTAAAAAGAGAAAAATTTTCAAAAAACCTCTGAGCTTTACAGACCATCATCATCTAGTTTGGATCATATTTGGTGGGAAAAGAACACAAGCATTTCTTCTCATCTTTCACCATGATTACTGCTTCAGAGAGTCTTTTGGATTTGGCAAGTAGCTTCTGAAATGATGCCAGCTGATCAGGCCTGACATAGTGGATGAGCAGCTCATGACAAATTATGTCTCAAAGACTTTTTTTGCATTGCCAAACATACTTCTTTGAATTTACTCGTATAGATCCATTCATTCTACGGTTCACATCATAAGCAGTCTTTGCCAGATTTCTGTTCAGGATCTAGATATCAGCTTTCCCTTTGAGGATATGGGAAATACCTTATGTTTCTGCTTGCACAGGCATCAGATCAGGTTCTCCACAGTTTTGTCAACAGATCAATGTGTGTGTGCTGAAATTGAGACTTGTAGCACTTAAATAGAGCAGTTATTACAGCAGAAATATTAATTATTCCTGAGGGTTTCATGTCACCATGGGCTTGAGTGGTCCATCAATAAATGTGCATCATGAACATATCTGGAATTTCACCGAGGTGTATGTGTATATATTTATCTATCAGGAGTGTAAGGGCACACATACTTGTACCACATCGTTTCGGCAAGGGACGTCCGGATCGGTCGAAGGTTGTGCGTAAATGATTTTGAGCATTTACAATTCACTACTATACTTATCCAGGTGCACGTAAGGCTGGCTCACAGCGAACCAATTATGAGCAAATTCCTCGTCTTTCCGCACCGGCGGATAATGCATGTAGACAATGCATACAGCAACACGGACAACCCACTGCAGGTGAGCGTAGCATTTCACATGGGCATATAATGAGAAAAATAAACTTTTTTTGCTTATTACCTTGTAAATTTAAAGCCACATTAAATACACATAATCCAAATGTATATTTTAGTTCATGCAACCCAAGATTTAAGCTCTCGATTTGACAAAGCTCTCGATTTACGTTCCCACCCTCACCAGCTGTGGGTGGTGACCGAAAGAATGAGATCGCAGATACAAGCAGCCGAAATGAGCTTCCTCCGCAGGGTGGCTGGGCTCTCACTCAGAGATCGGGTGAGGACCTCTGCCATCCGGGAGGAGCTCGGTATTTCGGGCACATCCCACCGGGAGGAGACCAAGGGGCAGACCCCGGACCCGCTGCAGAGACTATGTCTCACAGCTGGCAGGGGGACCACTTGGGATCCTTCCGGGTGAGCTGCAGGATGCAGCCCTGGCGAGAGAAGCCTGGGCTTCCCGTTTGAGGCTGTTGCATCTGTGACCCGGCCCCGAAACAAGGGGAAGATGACGGAATGGAACAACTCAAGATGTGTCGTCCAGTTATGTGGGTACTGTGTCAAAGGATGACATATATGTAAACAAACACACACCCTTTAGGAATAAGCGGCTTGGATTATGAAACAAAATTTTTTTTGGTCAAAAAATTATCCCCATGTGCAAATTAACATTCTTGATATGCTGATTTGTCATTCTCACTGTCTGCGTTATTGCAAAAAAAATGTGAGTGTAGGCTTAGAGTTTTAAAAAATTTATATAAAAAATTAAAGGCTGTTTTAGTTTGTTATGAGTTGCAAAAATTGGAGGAAGTCGAAAGAAATTGGAATTACATGTTAAGAGTACACGTGCACATAAACCAACAAAGTGACGACTTTCACAGCTGTTAAGGAATGAGTAAAAAAAGGAAAAGATTAGAGAGATTGTCAAGAAAATAGGAGTGTTTGGTGAAATGGGGCATGGGTTGGGATTTGGATAATCAAGTAAACAACTATAAAATGTGTTTTTAATTTTCTGTATGTCACAGTGATAAACAGCTCTGCATCCAGAGAAGAGCTCTCATGGAGGAAACACTATACTCTCGTATGAATATGTACTGTTTTTTTCTCCATCTTTATTACCACTACTTGATATCTGCATCACTTAATAGGAAGTTGTATTTGGTAAGTATTACTCAATAGTTTCTCTCAAATATGAACAAACATTTAAGCTCAATTAATGCTGAAAGTGCTCTTTTACCAAAATACTAAATGAATAATGAAAGAAAAATCATCAAAGTAGATCATAATGATCAGTCTTCATTGCCTCAGTCCACTCAGAACAGCAAGGATTGCTCACACACAGTGACACTGTCAGACCATCTGAAATATATTTGAGCAAATTTAAAAGTTTTATTCAAACCCCAAATCTTGTTTACGCGCATAAAAATAAATTAAAGTTCTAACATAAAGATAAAAAGAAAGAGAAATGAAGACAGAAAAGAGAGCAGTGTTTCCAGCTTTTTTATTAACTGTGGGAAAAGGCAGTCATTTCTGCCTCGTGGTGCCCTAAATTTAATGTTTATAGTTGTGAAAAATGGATGTGTCTCTTAATATGTCATGTTCCGTATCCGTCTGTGTATGAGTTATTGTAGTTCATGATGATGTAACAGACATGGATCTTTACTTGAAGATAATGGAACCACTCCTAAAGTCAGTCAGTCACCTTCTTAACCATCTACCCCTTTTCAGGGGTGCCACAGCCCATCCTGGCTGATTCGAGGCGAGGGGCAGGGTACACCCCAAACAGGGCGATACACACACAATCACACACTCATTCCTAGGGGTATTTTGGCACCGGCCAATCAACCGAACATGCATGTGTTTAGAGGGTGGGAGGAAACCGGAGTACCTGGAGAAAACCCACGCATGCATGGGGAAAACATGCAAACTCCACACTCCTAAAGTAGTAAATAAATATTTCTGAAAACTTGATCAGTCCATCTATAGTTGCTACTGAGTTACTGTTTGCAGTTTTGTTAAAATTCGTTTGGAAGATGACACGTTCACAAAAGTGTTACTGAAGCACAGATACACGGACAGCCCAAGTGCTTTATGCCTCCCCTACATTCTGTAGGCTTTATTATTAAAGTCAAAACATAAAAAAATATCATCTAAACAGGAGACAGCAAGCAAGGCCGGT
Organism: Neostethus bicornis; assembly: GCA_902685375.1. Taxonomy (NCBI): domain Eukaryota; kingdom Metazoa; phylum Chordata; class Actinopteri; order Atheriniformes; family Phallostethidae; genus Neostethus; species Neostethus bicornis. Next base: position 6,263,833 of record LR738552.1, read on the forward strand.
GCTATGTAGTGCCTCCGCTCAATTTTATTTTACAGTCAGGGATTGCAGGCATTAGCTTGTGAATGCATCGATCAGCAAACATCCTACCAATCAACAAATGGAGATGAGACTTTGACGTGAACACAAGTGTCTGTTTGGCTGAAAAAAAGTCAGCCAGTCTTCCTATACGGACCGGATTGGCATCAATTCCCAAGATTGAGAATTTAAAGACAGTGTTTTAAACTTTTATTCAGGGGAAAGATGAGGTCGAACTGCCGCAGAGGAGTAAAGTTTGCTTTTATTCTTTACATTCCAGACTGTGCTGATTGTGTATAACATAAATCCCATCCCGATCAGAAAGGAACGATTGGTTTAATAAAAACCAAACCATACCTGTCCACTGTAGACTGAGTGAACCCCAATACTGCGAGGTCAGACTGTTTCGACGGAGTGAAAGAAACAGTCTGATGTATTACAGATAGGAGATTGTAGTTTTGGAGCTTAATGTGATCGTTGTAAAGCAAAGCCAGTATGGAGGTTTGGGTAAGGTGTATTTTAGTCAAACTGATATTTCCACACTTAACCGTATTTTTTCTGAAAATAGAGATGGCGGTTAGACACTCTGGTTTTCCACGGTGCACTCAAATCTGCTGCTTCAAGCTCTCACTACATTTCCTCTGAAGGCTTAAATGCCCTAATGAGATTAATTAAACCAGCCTAGAGTTTGTTTAATGAGCCACTAATGGACTTGAGCACAGAAACAGGCTTCAGCTGGGAATAAGGAGCTTTGAATTCCCGAAAATAAAAAAAGAAGCACTAAAAGCAATTTTAGAAAAACAGAAGACTTCAGTGAACAAAACTTTAAGAGAAATGCTTAGATACTTTTAGAAAAAAAGAAAAGGAAGAAAAGGTTACCATGACACAACTTTTCTCTTAAACATTTGCCAGCAAATAAAATCAAAAATACTGAGAAGCAAACAATTACAACCCCCTTCAGATTTGTGGTACGAGCTTTCTGGTTTTCTCCATATTCAAGTAAGTTTACTTGAAATTAAATTCTCTATTGTTTTCGTTTACTAAGCATATTTCATCCAGGTGTATATTCTGGGAATATAAAAGTAAAGGGTGCTGTCTTTTATGAATGAACTAAAGATTAGCGTCTGTTGTTTCCCAGTCATGACAGCCGATTGAAAGAGTCAGACTGCAGGTAATTCAGTTTGCTCATATAAATGGCTCTCAATGGACCAATGGTTTAACCTTTCATGTCATAAATTAGATTAAACGCTACTAAATTTATGACCGAGAGAAGCATCGACTGAGTGAACCCTCAAGAGAATGACGTAAAAAAGATGAATGAAAAAACATTTTGGTGAAACAGAAAAACTTCCTCCGATTAAATTTTAACAGGGATGTCTGAATCCTAGAAAGGTATCAAGACTACATGCATGAACTCAGTTTTAGAGTGCTACAAACCAACTCGTTCTATGATAAGAAATTATCCAGTGCAAAATAATCAGGCTGAACAAAAAACGTGCAGACAGGATAAACGATCACCTCTTCAGTCAGTAAAAAAAAAAAGTAAAATAGTACAATAACTAGCTGTAGAAAAAAAGGCATCTTTGAATAATTTACAAGGTTAAAAATTTAACAGTGCAACTGTTCAACAGACATAATATTGAAAACTTTTCCTTACCTATTTGCCTCTCCAAGTCAGCTGCCTCATCCGGTGTGGCTCTAGGCAGAACCCCTGGATCAGTGAAGCTTGTTCTCAGAAGAGTTCCGATTACAAACATAAAGAGCACACCTCCAACAACCGGGACGACCGGGGACAAATTCTGTGCCAGGTACGGACAACTGTAGACCAAAAAAAGGAAGATGAGGATACGTAGAAAACATTGACAAGCTACAATTGATCGAGAACTGTGTGACGTTTTGGGACACAAATGGTTCTATTTACAGCCAGTTTTCTATTAAATTTAGTATCTCTAAATATTGGCCATCATTACACCAGGATTGTTACTGCTACATGATGACATAGTAGATAGCATGACAGTCTTACTGTCCCAGCACCTCTTGAGCTCCAGAGCCACAATGTGAAGTGCTCAATTTCCTTGTTAAGATACATTTCAATCCTCACTTATGGTGACCAGGTGTGGGTGGTGATCATGAATACAAAGAAGACAGAAATGACTTTCCTTTCCAGGGTAGCTGTGCTGTCTTCTAGTGATAAGGTGCGATTCAGGACGGACTGCTGCTCCATGTAAACAGGGGCTGGACGGGGTCGTCTTGGCATCTGAGTCTTCATTTACTGAGATTTCTAGAGATCTTTAGCTGAGCAAGCATTTTGGCTCAGCTAACGCATGTTGTTTACACATTGCAAAGTTAGAAATTACTGTAAAATTGACTGTGACTCTCTTTACGCTTGTAAATCACGTTTGCAGCATATTACGGGCGTAAACCAACTCGAACTCCATTCGTTCTTAACCACAATTCTGGAACCCAAAAAATTGATCTTGCAAATGATGTAAAATACGTGTAATTATCCTCAAATGAGGCGGTGGGATCTGTCTTTGCTGCACTGCACTGTACTAACTGTGATGCCACTATTGTAAAGCTGTGGTGGCGTTTCCCACTAGCAAAATAGATTTGGGTGGGTTGCGGAGGGGTGTCTCTGCATGGCCTGCTGCTGTATAAGCGGCACACACTGATCTGTCATGTAAATAAAACAGGTGGACCTAACTTAAAATGGGCACAAAAAGAATGTAGCTGGGAAACCATTTCAGCCACTAAATTATCTGTATGTGTAGGTTGTGTTGAGTTCAAATGTCTTGGTTGACATTGTGCATATACTGTATCTTAACTGATTATTTTTTTCATCCATTTTTCTTATGACATGCATGTATCTGTGCTCACACACTTCATTCCACTGTCTTCATTTCAAGTTCTCTTCACAGGTGACGCGTTTTCTCTACGTCTTGGGATTTGCGTTAGTTGGAATAGAGTTACACAAACACTTTGCCACCTTTAAAAATCACTTAATTCATGCTTCACAAATGAGACTCCACAGGTGCAGTACAGGTGCCTCGTGGATGTTTTGCTGTTCAAGTATTTTGGGCACATCCTACCACAGAGAAGTCAAAGGAAGAGCTACAACCTGCTGGAGACCCTATGACTCAATACTAGACTGGGAAAGCCTCAGGATCCACCTGGTTAAGTGTATGGTGAGGATTTGAGGTTAAAAACAACAACCTTAAATTGCATAATCACAACAAGACAGACATACAGTGGTGGTCAAAAGTTTACATACACTTGTAAAGAACATAATGTCATGGCTGTCTTGAGTTTCCAGTTATTTCAACAACTCTGATTTTTCTCTGATATAGTGATTGGAACAGATCCTTCTTTGTCACAAAAAACATTCATGAAGTTTGATTCTTTTATGACTTTATTATGGGTAAACTGAAAATGTGACGAAATCAGCTGGGTCAAAAATATACATACAGCAACATGAATGAGCAATTTTGGAGACTTAGAAAGTTGTGTCAATGACATGAGCTTCATAGCATGACCTCTTAACTTCTTGTGAGTGATTATGAGTGACTACAGCTGGTGACTTCTCTGAGGCTCATTGGATAAAAACACCCACAAACGCCACAATGGGAAAGTCAAAGGAGCTCAGCATAGATTTGAAAAAGAGAATCATTGACTTGAACAAGTCAGGAAAGTCACTTGGAGCCATTTCAAAGCAGCTGCAGGTTCCAAGAGCAACAGTGCAAACAATTGTTTGTAAGTATAAAGTGCATGGCACTGTTTTGTCACTGCCACGATCAGGAAGAAAACGCAAGCTGTCACCTGCTGCTGAGAGAAAACTGGTCAGGAGGGTGAAGAGTCAACCCAGGAGCACCAAAAAGCAGATCTGCCAAGAATTAGAAGCTGCTGGAACACAGGTGTCAGTGTCCACAGTCAAGCGTGTTTTGCATCGCCATGGACTGAGAGGTTGCCGTGCAAGAAGGAAGCCCTTGCTCCAAAAGCGGCACCTTAAGGCTCGACTAAAGTTTGCTGCTGATCACATGGACAAAGATAAGACCTTCTGGAGGAAAGTTCTGTGGTCAGATGAAACAAAAATTGAGCTGTTTGGCCACAATGCCCAGCAATATGTTTGGAGGAGAAAAGGTGAGGCCTTTAACCCCAAGAACACCATGCCTACCATCAAGCACGGTGGGTCTGTTTTGCTGCCAATGGAACTGGTGCTTTACAGAGAGTCAATGGGACAATGAAGAAGGAGGATTACCTTCAAATTCTTCAAGAAAACCTGAAGTCATCAGCCCGAAGGTTGGGTCTTGGGCGCAGTTGGGTGTTCCAACAGGACAATGACCCCAAACACACATCAAAAGTGGTAATGGAATGGCTAAATCAGGCTAGAATTAAGGTTTTAGAATGGCCTTTCCAAAGTCCTGACTTAAATCCCATTGAGAACATGTGGATAATGCTGAAGAAACAAGTCCATGTCAGAAAGCCAACAAATTTAACTGAACTGCACCAATTCTGTCAAGAGGAGTGGTCAAAGATTCAACCAGAAACTTGCCAGAAGCTTGTGGATGGCTACCAAAAGCGCCTAATTGAAGTAAAAATGGCCAAAGGACATGTAACCTAATATTAGCATTGCTGTATGTATATTTTTGACCCAGCTGATTTTGTCACATTTTCAGTTTACCCATAATAAAGTCATAAAAGAATCAAACTTCATGAATGTTTTTTGTGACAAAGAAGGATCTGTTCCAATCACTATATCAGAGAAAAATCAGAGTTGTTGAAATAACTGGAAACTCAAGACAGCCATGACATTATGTTCTTTACAAGTGTATGTAAACTTTTGACCACCACTGTAGATAACGTGGCAATTATTTGCTTGTAAAGATACCAAACAGATACCAAAGAGATAAAAATACTAAAAAGAAGATCAGTAGTCTGAAAACTCTTGCCTCGCAACAGACTAGCAGTCCTGCAACGCAGAGCGGAAAAGTGGTTCGAGATTTGCTTTTAAAGATACCAAAGAGATAAAGATACCAATAAAAATATGAGTGGTATGTAAATTTCTGCCTTGCAACAGACTAGGCAGGACACTTAGCCACCCCCGCAACTCAGAGCGGAAAAGCGGTTCGAGATTTAAATAAGAGAAATATATTGAAACTATTTTTGTGTTTTTAATTCAGAAGAAACTTATAGATTCATTAAGATTTTACACAACTACCTAATAAATCATCTTTTTAATTAGACTTGGGAAGAGAGAAGAAAAAAAACTTATGTTTTTGTGCTGATGAACTATCACACCATCTCACTCACCAGCCCTCATATGGCAACCCTTTAGGAGGGCAGTGACATCCGCAGCAATGTGCCAGCTCCAGTTCATCTAATGAATAAAGCCAAACTATATTTAGGCTCACCAGGTTGGCTTCTGCCAGTGATGGTAGCAGGTGATAATGCAATTCGGCACTAAGAGCTGTTCATCTGAATGAAGAGGTTTTTGTTATCACTGGAAAGCGGCAAGTCAATGGAAAGAAGCACCAGTTTCAATCACATGAGAAATTTGGCCAGTGTGCAAATGAGGGTGTTGCAATTGTTTTAGTCTCAAGGTTGTCGTAAGGAGACATGTTAATCAACTTAAGAGTCCAGCCATTTTTTTTACGTCATAGAAGGATAGGTGGCAGCTTTTTAAAAAATAACTAAACAGGACGTATCAAAAGATCAAACTCATAAGATAAAAATTGGGAATTCCTTTAGATTTTTTTTTCATTTACAGCAATCCATGCATCTCATTTGCTCGACATTTCCTTACAAAAATTTTTCTTTGCATATTCAGAAAAATGTTACATCAAAACATTAGGGTAATGACAATAAAGAGAAATGCAAAAAAAGGCCAGAAACAACTTCTCGCGAAGCCCTGGGTAGGTATGGTATGCAATGAAACTTTACAATGACACACCCAGCTGTGCACACAAAATCCTTTTAGACCAGTGAATGAAACGCAGCGTTGAGTACCAGGCACAAGAGAAATTCCAAAGCAGTGTTTTACCAGAAACAGGTTTAGACGGGGAGAAACCAAGTAACGAAAGAAACACAGCAGCACACACATGCCAAATATATCTGTCGGATGAAGGGTCTCAGTGTAGAAGATTATGTCAGAGAATAGTTGAATAATACTAAATCCTTTTGACAAGTAATGCATAAAAGTAATTTACCAGGCTGCCGGTGAAACCACAGGGATACCGACTACATAAACTAGACACTGCATACCATCACAAATTTTCAGGTCTTCATCGTATTGAACAAAACTGTATGTTAGCCTTATTTTTTTCTTGTTAATAAGTTCAAATGACAACAAAAACCCAATAAAACGATAAGATGACAAATTCAAAAAATTTTCCCTGATGTTTTCACTCTCTTTAAGCTTATCTTCCTAATTTAGAAATCAAAACCGTTCGTCAAAAGAAATGTATATTTTCCAAACTTCTTCTTCTTTCAGGGTTCGCCACAGTAAGTCAGTTTCTTCCATCTAACCCTATCCTGCTGCATCTTCTTCGGTCACACCAACTATCTTCATGTCTTCCTTCACTGTATCCATGAACCTCCTCTTTGGTCTTCCTCAAGGCCTCTTTCCTTGTGGTTCCAAACCCAGCATCCTTCTTCCGATGTACTCTCTCTCTCTCCTCTGCACATGTCCAAACCATCTCAGTCTGGCCTCTCGGACTTTATCTCTAAAACCTCTAACATGTGTTGTTCCTCTGATTCTGTCCATCCTGGTCACTCCCAGAGAGATCCTCAGCATCTTCATCTCTGCTACCTCCATCTCTGTTTCCTGTCTTTTTCTCAGTGCTACAGTTTCTAAACCAATCAGCATGGCCGGTCTCACCACGGTTTTGTACACTTTTCTTTCATTTTAGCTGAAATTCTTCTGTCACAAATCACACCTGATACTTTTCTCCACCCGTTCCAGCCTGCCTGCACACGCTTCTTCACCTCTTTTCCACACTCTCCATTGCTCTGAACTGTTGATCCAAAGTACTTAAAATCTTCCACCTTCTTTATCTCTTCTCCCTGTAACCTCACTTTTCCATGTAATGTAACAATGTAACAATATTTAACCATAATAAACTAAATATCAAGTTGCAAATTTGTGATGGTTGGGTCAAATTAAGTGTGTTAAATTAATAACATAGCATTACAGATGACTATGTGCTCTTATTACACATACTTAAATCAAGCAGATATGAAATAAAGATTTGAAACAAATGCTATAGCTGCTAGAAGGGAAATAGAGAGGAAACCAGCAGGGATTTCTGGTAGAAAATTCAATGCTATTCCCTTTGAGAACGGGTATAGCTTTATAATATTAAACTAAACTGGAGTTTGTTTGATTTTATACGACACAGCAACACCTGCTCTTTTTTAATAAAACTTGTCAACTTGCAAACTGTGATGGAGATTGTTGGGCACGTAAGAAGTGTCACAAAACACCGTCTTTGTCCTCTAGGAGCCATGTCTCGATGTATCTGACATTGGGAACATAATGAAAAGCCAGTCATGTGTGATGTAAAGTGTCACGTCAGTAAAAATCAGACAGAGATTAAACACTAAAGCCACGGAAAGGACACTAAGGCAACAAAATTTTCATGTAGAAATGGATCAATAACCAGAATGCATTTAGGAAACATCACTATTTGGTCACAACTTCTTAAAGAGTTTTTCAGGAGAAAATCAAAATCTATAAGAAAATTGTCAGAAAAAAAATCCTTATTTGAAACACTACAAAACACTTGAATAAAAATTAAATAAAAAAAGGACCAGGTACATTTGATTTGTTTCAGATCTTATATCATTAACTGAGAGTTTAGAGGACATGTTGTCATGACAACGGACAGTTTTCAATGTCAGACATGTTGAATTTCAAAAAGGAATGTGGTTACCCTGGAAACAGCCACATTGGTGAACCTTTGAGGAGGAGTCGGAAAAAAAAATACAATAAATGAAGAAAAACATCCAGCATGATCAAGAGAGCATGATGGAGATCATCTCAACCAGTTCGATTGGTCAATGAAGATGAGAAAATATGGATAACGATTCCAGACAAAAATTAAAACAGACAAGCAGACTGATATGAATGGTAAATTAAAAAAATTAGAGCTAAATTCTTACTCAACATACATTTAACAAAACATTCAACTTTAAGCATCTACCACAAACTGGAAAAAAAAGAAACTTTTGAAAGCTGAGACCCTCCTTTTTGAGAAATGGTGCCTTTTTTACTGCCCAATTTGGAGAATTAGCTAAATGATGACAAAAAGTAAAAAAATGATTACTAAATAGTTTTAGAATCTAATTTAAAGGGCCCATCTCATGCAAAATAACTTTTCTCACATTGTATCCTATGCACATACACACGCAAAATGTGGGGTTTGCAACGTGCATTACACGATAGTTATGAAAATATATTGATTTGGTGGAGCGCAGTCACAGACCCAGAACTATGAAAGGCCGGGTATCGCTCATCCCCCCGCCCATCCTGAGAAAGTACAAGCTCCGCCCTCTGCTCTTACTGAGCCGCTATTCCTCCGCCCATCTCTGAGCGGGAGAGGAAAGGCACTTTCTCCTTGAAGACATAGCTACAAAAAGCGTGTTTCAAGCAAGAAAATAAAAAAGACGCAGAGCAGCAAACCAGCCTGTATATCGGACGTTGAAAGCGAGTTTGTGAGGGCGTAAGGCCGGAGTGGAGGCGGGCGGGTGGTGAGGAGGGAGGGTTTGCTGCGGAGGGGGGGCGTGTGCGAAGTCCATTCTGGCTACGTCAAATGCGTCATACTTTACACAGCCGCGTCATACTTTAGACATCTGCTCATTGGTTGTTTTGTCTGAGCATACCAGAAATCCACAGCAATTAGTGAAAAACGGGCTAAATCAATCTAGAAACCCCTTTGGTGTCATATACAAGGCCCAGACATCACTCTTACAAGGTAGAAAACTCTGGAAAGTCCATTTTGCATGAGATGGGCCCTTTAACGTATTTTAATCAAAAAGTTTCAAACAAGCAAAGACAACAAATTGAAATAAAATTTTGGATTTCCAGGAATCTATTTGACAATGTCTAACTTGTAAAAAAAATTGGAAACAAAACAAATGAAACACACAATGACTTGCTTAATTTTGTGTACTTTTTTGCCAAAAATAACCTGAGACATTCAACAATTCCACCCAGAGGGCATGGCACTCCTTAAACAGGAAATGGATGCAAACCACACAAAAAAAACATTTATCCTGACAGTTTCACAACCCCATGAAAACACAAGATCAAGCTAAAAAAAAAAAAAAAAAGGACAAAATTGAAAAGGAATATTTCCAAAAACAAAGAGGGAATAAAAAACTAGACAAGTAATTTGAAGTGAAAATCTTCTTAATCTTGTCACTGCCGTGGGGCATCTATCTAACTCCTTCCGAACGCATTTTTTTTTTTTTTTACCTAAAATGGCCCTCTGAAGAAGGTGACATTAATTTTTTTTTTGTGTGAAAGTGTAGACTAATCTCAACAGTAAACCAATCCAGATTAGTGTTATCACATATCCCATTAAATCTACTTAATATACCAATCGGTTTTTCAGAAATCGGCTGGGAATTAAGCTTCTGCAGGCTTTAATGCAACGGAGTGAAGTAAATCAGTCCTACACATTGGTTCTGTTTCCATGGGTGATATTTTCAACCTGAATGTGGTAACAAACTAGTGGGCACATTTTTGTGTGTTTCAGTTAAGAGACGTTTTACTCATCTGTAGAAATAAAAAGCAAAAATTGCCAAAAGAACAATTTGATGTGTTTTGTTTGCAGCAACACTGGTTTGTTTAAGGATAACTGCAGCCATTTAGACAGACATTGGTGCACAGTACAATGTTGCTTATTTGGGCCTTCTGAGAAGCCGTGAAGTCAGGGAGCAAAACCTTTACTCTTGTGTCATGTCAATTATCCCTGGAGCAAAGAGTTGATGTAGTTTGGAAAATCTGTGTGACAAACAGGAGGGGGCGGATGTTTGATTATAGACTTGGAGCAGGAAAAGAAGAATCAAATACAGAGTTCAAAGACTGCCATACTAACCAGGCAACGTGTAATTAAAGGAAGTGTGGTATCGAGGGTGTCACAACACTATTTTAATGTCACTGAACAATAAAATAAGAAAAACTCAATTCACACCTGCCATTAGACGTTTGTAACATCACTGATTACTTAAGAAACATAGTAGTAAAAATTTAAGTAAACAATCCTAAATATAGAACTAAAAATATGATTACCAGCTCATTTAATCTACTCAGCTTACTATTTCAAATTGAAATGTGAACAACAGGTGTTGCAGTGATCTAATATAATTCTCTAACTGAATGCAAACTGTCAGGATCACAATCTCTTTAAAAGCAGAGCTGCAGCGACTAAACCTAACGCCAAACTGGGACGGGTTGCAGCGCTATTTGTTTTGGACTTTTTACAACCACAGTTAAAAAAAAAATGTAGAAAATATCTGTGCAAGCATTTAACAAAATCTAGAACAGACAAGATAAAAAAAAAATAGGAGAAAATGTAAAACCATCTCTTCTGGGGAAAAAAAACAAAACAAAAACGACCTGGTTTTGCAGGATAGTAATGCAGGATAGTAATCTAGACTTTTAGTGCAATAAGTTTACAACAGCGTGTATAAAAATGATTACAAATAAGTGCAAATAAGCACCCTGAACTTTATGAAAAATGAAAATTGAATTTTGAAAAGAACACAAGTCAAATAACCTCGTATTCGATCCCATAAACAGATTTGAAGCTTTGCAAATTAATCTGAAAGCATCCAAATTTTTCACACACTGTTCCTGCATAAATTTTATTTGGCAAATAATTCTCTGAGGTAATGCATAACTTCCCAAATCTTATTCTTAACATTGTATAAATCAACAAGCCAAAAACTTTGGAAATTTTTTAAAGCTGAATGTGAAGGAATGCGTATTTGTTTCAGCAGAGCTTGTCTAACATGGGTGTGACGGAATTATGTGAACAGAGACTGTTTTGCAACTCTTGCTACACTCTGAAAGCTGACTTATTATTTTGGTATGCCATGCACAAACATTCTGCAGTAACATGGAAGACAGAGACAATAAATGGGATGTATGGGATCACAGGAGTTAAAGTGAGCTACAGTAATTACAGACAAGATAGTTAATTAATTTTAGACGTTGAAAGTTTTGCATTATAATCTAAATAACGACGTCTATTATTTTTATATAAAACACAGCTAAAAACAACAAACTCTTCCTCATATAACTGACAAAATTAGATTTGGCAATGTGGTGGAGTACTAGATCTTTATCTTTGGCATTATTTAACCAAAGAATCATTGCATGTCAGCATTAAAACACCCACCAGGTCACCAAAAGGTCATGAAAGCACAGCTGCTGTGGAAAAAAACTTCCCAGATGTTTGGAGAGTCAAGTAACCCAACAGAAGAAAAATATGGAATTTGGACATTAATCTAGCTTCAGACAAGACAAACATAGGTGAGGCAGAGAGTGGAGGCTTGTGAACGTGTGTGGTATGCCAGTTTTGTGTTTTCACTTGACATATTTACCACAGTAAATTAATGTTTGACAAAAAAAAAAAAGAAATAAAAATGAGGTTTGCTTTTTGCAATTTTCACTTTTCTCTCTGTGCTCACTCTTTTTATCAAAATCTACATGGTTATCGTTTTCTAAATCTACATTTTTTTTTTTTTCAACTACACAGTATGAGATAGGAATTATAAACAGCAACCCTACATCTCCAACACGATCAGGGAACATTTTCAGGTAAACAAAAAGAGAAAGCCGATTAACTCAAGAGGGTCAATGTGACAGATTTGCAGCAGGAAAGAGATGTTTAAAGTGCCCCGACAAGTAATCTGAGACATACTTTTACCTCTGCTATCCCAGTCAATTTGTCCAACTTGGAATAAAAGCCACGACTCGATGTCCCTGTTGACAACCATCTAACGCAGAGGCTTTTAAACAACATACTGATTAAAACCTTAAGAGCATTCAAAAGGACGTGTTGTAAACAAAAAAAGTCAACAAAACGAAGATTGTTAAGTGCAGTTTAACGTCTAAACATTTAAAATGATTTGCAAAAGTTAGGAAGAAGACAAACATAACAGAAAATGCTTTTTCCAACTTCTAAAACTAAACAAATGATCTTCAAATGGACTTAGAAGGTCTAACTTAGAAAAGCTCCAACATCCCTCCGTCTTCCCTGTATCACAAACTTTATCAGTTCATTTATAGCCGGTATGTCGTAACTTTGGGCGGTTTCAGTAAAAACTCTTCACTAGTTTGGGAGATACCGAGCTCACTAAAGTGTTACAGAAGCATGGGTGGGTGGACACCCCAAGTGTTTGATGCCTCCTCCGCATTCTGTGGATTCTTCTTCTTTCGGCATTTCCCTTTAGGGGTCACCACAGCAAGTCAGTTTCTTCCATCTAACCCTATCTGCTGCATCCTCTTCGGTCGCACCAACTATCTTTATGTCTTCCTTCACTGCGTCCGTGAACCTCCTCATTGGCCTTCCTCTAGTCCTCTTTCCTGGTGGTTCCAAATCCAGCATCTATCTACCGATGTACTCTCTCTCTCTGCACATGTCCAAACCATCTCAGTCTGGCCTCTCTGACTTTATCTCTAAAACCTCTAACATGTACTGTTCCTCTGATTCTGTCCATCCTGGCCACTCCCAGAGAGATCCTCAGCATCTTCATCTCTGCAACCTCCATCTCTGTTTCCTGTCTTTTCCTCATGTTACTGTTTCTAGACCAAACAGCATGGCTGATCTCACCACGGTTTTGTACACTTTTTCTTTCATTCTAGCTGAAACTCTTCTGTCACACATCACACCTGATACTTTTCTCCACCCGTTCCAGCCTGCCTGCACATGCTTCTTCACCTCTTTTCCACACGCTCCATTGCTCTGGACTGTTGATCCTAAGTACTTAAAATCTTCCACCTTCTTTATCTCTTCTCCCTGTAACCTCACTTTTGCATTTGGATCCCTCTCATTCACACACATGTACTATGTTTTACCCATACTAATCTTCATGTGGATGCAGGCTTTAAAATTGTGGCTTTTATTTTTTTTCTCACAATTTGCACATGCACATTAAAATGAGGTAAAGTTCCTCACTATTTGGAACTGAACATATCTTTATTTCAAGTAAGGTCAGCTTATCCAAAACTTTGTGTAGTGCAAGAATAAAAACTGAGTGTGCACCCTTGACCTAGTGAGTCAAGCAAAAACAAACACTTTTCAATCTCCTTCAAACTGCCTACAGAAATCACTCGTTTTTTTTAAATATTGTGTAAGCATTTATTATATTTAAAAAATGAGCATGGGAAGTTACTTTTGCGACAAATGGCAAAATAACTAATGTCTAAAAGCTTCAATTCCAGGATTGCTTTATTCTACCCTGTTGCTTTAAACCCGTTATCTTCTTAATCAGCAAAGCCTTTAATTTTCTTCCAACCCAAATCTGTCCTGAAGAACATTCCTTTGAACATCTGTCTCTATGAACTTTTATGAGACATAAGGGGGAGAGAGCAACATGTGAAACAACAACTGTCACGGGTGTCTGGAGGAGCCAGCAACAGAATAATAAACAAACCAGGGTCTGAGGGTCACTGACAGGGTGCATGGCTGAGCCCCCCTTAGACATATACAAATAAAACAAGCAAAGAGAAACATTAAGAAACAGCGAGAAGTGAGCCCGATTTACTGTAAACGTGTCCACGTCTAAACACTCACCATCTGCTCTCTCTCTCCAAACCCCGACAAAGTATGTTTGAACAGATTCGACCTGCCCTGGTCTGATTTAAGAGTATTATGTAAGAGACATTAGAAGCTTCTTCAGACTGAACAAGACTGCAAAGCACTGTGCTGACAACCGGTCTATGTGGTCAGTAAAACAGGACTAATCGAAACACATTACAGCTAATGACACCAGAAGCCAATGTGCAGGTCTGCTGACTACCATCCTGTCTGATAAATGTCTTCTTTCAGTTGATGGGAGAAAAGCCGGAGAGACAGAGAGGAGAGTCAGGAGGACTCGGCCACCCTGGAGGCACGGGCAGTTGATAGGGAGGACAATGCTTTGTTGAAAAGTGGCTTTATGTCTGCACGTGTTCCTGCCAGGAAAAAAAAAGTTTTCCTTGTAGTCACAACAAACAGAAGAAGGTACACAGAGCCAAGCCCCATTGGCTGATCACACTGTAGGAAATGAAGTTCCTCCAAGGGAGAGAAAGTATCATCAGGAAACATCTGGCATCCTACCCGTTGATGCTACGAAAGATTCAGCTTCAGACTCACATTTTTTTTGGTTTTTTTTACCAACTGCATCAGAGATTTGAAGCTAAACCATCCTCAGTTGAGCAGTCTGCCCTTTGGGGATGTACCATGTGTGTATCTATGCCAACGCCACAATTCACTGAAAGATAAAATGGTCCAAGGGACATTGATGAAAGATGAGTCGAGTTGTTTTGGGAGAATTGTCACACATTGAGGGGAGGGAAAGAAACATGTAGCAATAACTTAGAGTGAATAATCAAACAAAAATGAGGGTGGAGTATCCTCTATTAACAATTATTATGATAAATGTAATTATCATAAAATGACTTATTTTCAACAATTTCTTCTTCTTCCGGCATTTCCCTTCAGGGGTCGCCACAGCAAGTCAGTTTCTTCCATCTAACCCTATCTGCTGTATCCTCTTCAGTCACACCAACTATCTTCATGTCTTTCGTCACTGCATTCATGAACCTCCTCTTTGGTCTTCCTCTAGTCCTCTTTCCTGGTGGTTCCAAACCCAGCATCCTTCTGCCGATGTACTCTCTCTCTCTCCTCTGCACATGTCCAAACCATCTCAGTCTGGCCTCTCTGACTTCATCTCCAAAACTTCTATCATGTGCTGTTCCTCTGATCCTGTCCATCCTGGTCACTCCCAGAGAGATCCGCAGCATCTTCATCTCTGTCTTTTCTTCAGTGCCACTGTCTACATGTATAAATTCAACAATTTATATGTCATAATTTTAATCAATGTAAATGTGCTGAGAACACATACTAAGATGCAACAGATGGCAACAAAGCTGTGACTCTGCATTGGATTCATGCAACATGTTATTGCCTCCATAAATCTTAAAGTTACAAATTTGGATCTTGTATTTGTACATTTTCTAAAAAGAATGTCGTAATATCTGAAGTAATAGGTTATATTTCAGGGAGGATCCAGGTCACTTCATGGATCCTCCTTTTTTCTTTTAAGAATTTCTGTGGAAATAAAAAGCTCAAAATCAGTTTCAGTTTTCTGGGGATCATTTAGCACTCTGTTTGGTTTTAGTTAAAATTCTATCATGCTGCTTGAAGAGTCTTCAATAGACTTGTGTAACAATCAAAATAAAAAAAAACCAATGCGGCACAAGGATGTATTCATTCAACACAAAAGAGGAAAAAAAGAAGGACACAATGAGCACTTTTTTGTCATCTTTGTAAAAACTGATACTGAAGTAGATTAACAGAAAAAAATCCAAGATAAAAAAACATTAAAAAAGAGAAAGATTTGGTTGAATGGGTACTTTTCAACATCAAATACATAATGTGTAACAATTAGACAAAGCTAATCCTTCCCATTGGAAACGTTCAAAAAGGAACGTTTGCACACTATGTGATAAACGAGTCTGCATCTTCAAACCTGAACGTAACAGAATGAACTGTGCAGTGGCCATCGAGCACTGGAAATAATTTGTCTCTTCAGCGTTATCTAGCTGTGAAGCACTTTACTCTGATAAAGACTGTCCAATAGAACATCAAATCTACTGACAGAGCAGGACTCTTATCTGGTAAAGACGGGGTCTTCAGAAAAGATAGATGATACAGTGATGGGGTAGTGACCACAGACAGAAAGTGCAATATTTTGCCAAACTAACAGCGATACTCAGGTCACATGTGCATGCAGAGTCAGGTACTGTAGTCACAAAAGACAGACTAAAAGTATTTTGCAAACAGTTTAAACCATGTTCACAGGCATCTCAAAAAGAAAAAGACAGACAGAAGCTGGGTTTTTGCCTTTTTAGCACAGATAAAAAAGAAACGCACATAAATCACTTTAACAGAAGGTTTTAAGAGGTTGTTTTAATCAAAACAAAAAAATTGCACACAAACATTCTGCATACTATGCAATCCGACTGGTTTGGACTAAAAGTTTTAAAAAGAGTTTAAAATTCCATTATCCTCCTTAGCTGAATGAAAAGTGAAACTTAATGCTTATGATTCCAAATGAATGGGTCCAAGAACTGAGCCCTGTGGCACTGTGTGGCTTATTTTACTGCTAATCCAGTCAAACAACAAACGTGTCCTTTGCCTGCTTTGTAATTATTGGTTTTATTTGTCAGGTCAGATTGTGTGTGTGAAGTTCTACCAGACAACTCTGTTGTGATTCTAGTTTCTATAAAAGAAAATGAAATAAAAAAGATCGTCCGAGCGTATACGTGACTGCTTTCTAAGAAATTGGGCACAGGAAAAAAAGATAAAAGAGCAGTATGGTAAGATTGATATAGCAACTGAGACAAAAACTTCAGCAACTTGTAGCTAATCTTTTTTTTATCCATAAGCACTCAAATGTCTGTTTCTCTTCACTGTAACTCTGTGTTCAACTGTGTAGGCTGGATTTTGACCAAATTTTTCTGACTCCATTACGTGTAGGAATAACATTTTAAAAAAACAGCTAACCAGGATAAGACTCTTGTTGAATTTTACCTTTCAAAACATTTTTTTGGTGACTTTCTAAATGTCAAGCAGATCTGGGTTTTAACCAACATCTTTAACTTTTTTTTATTGTTCGAATGATCGAAAAGATGAATACCCTATTTGCTTTGTTCAACTGATGGTCCACTTGTTGGGACTAGTCAATCACTTTTATACAATACACTACTGGCCTCTTGACTTAAAGAAGGCAGATTTTATATAACCAGCTCTTTCTGCAGTGTATTTAAATCTGCTTCCACTGGTCGGATTTGTACATATAAACAGGGCTAAAAGATCTTCAATGCTGCTTTTAACTGATTTATTTTGACATCTCAATTTGTTGGTAGATGTGAATCGCTAAGTGACTCTCTTTTGCTTTTTGTTTAGAAGTGCATTCTGCTATCACATCAGGAGTTGGCAACATTTATAATTCAAAAAGGTATGTCAGCTTCAGTCCAACAAAATAAAATTAAAGACACAACTACTCTGAATACATCAGAGACTTTATCGTCACTTTCATACAATAAATGCATTCCTATTACAAGTTATTACAAACACACACGTGTTCATTTTCTGAACCCAAAAGGGTAGAGGGGCTGCCAGAACTGTATAAATTTTAGATTGTGAGAAGTGTACATGCCATTTTTATGAGTTTTCATTTGTTTTCTCCCTTTCTTGTTTTTTATTTTTTTTTGGTATATGTTTTATTAAAACTCAAAGTTTCATCTTCTGAAACTCTTCTCTCTAACAGGTGGAAGGGGGTGCTGGAGCCTATCCCAGCTGATTTCAGGTGACAGGCAGGGTACACTCCGAACAGGTCACCAGTCTGTTGCGGGGCCACACATACAGACAAACATCCACACATATGCTCATTACATATTGCCTGTTACATGTTGCCCCTGAAGGGCAATTTTGTAACAGCTGATCAACCTCACATGCATTTTTTTGGATGGAGGAAACCTAATACAAAAAGTTACAAAAGAAAATATCCTTCCACTTGTTCACGAGTAAGGGAAGTCTGGAGAAGGAGATTGACAGATGTATTGGTGCATCATCTGCAATAATTCGGACGCTGTATTGCTCAGTAGAGTAGTCGTGAAGAAATAAGAAGAAAGAGCTTAACCGTAAAGCAAAGATCTCAATTTACCAGTCGATCTACGTTCCTACCCTTACCTATGGTCACCAACTGACACAAGGAGTTGAAATGAGGTTCCTCCACAAGCTAGCTGGCCTCACACTAGGAGACAGAGTGAGGAGCTCTAACATCAGTGAGGAGCTCAGAGAAGAGCTTTTGCTCCTTCGGGTTGAGAGAACCCAGATGGGGTGGTTCAGGCATCTGGATAGGATGCCTCCCAGAGGCCTTACTGGTGAGGTGTTCCGGGCACGTCCCACCGGGAGGAGACCCAGGAGTAGATCCCAGACCTGCTGGAGAGTCTATGTCTCACAGCTGGACAGGGAACACCTTGAGATCCTCCTGGGTGGTGAGCTGGATGAGGCACCCGGGGTGAGAGAATCCTGGGCTTCCTATCTGATGCTGTTGGCCTAGTGACCTCGGCTCCGGATAAGCGGAAGACATTGGAATGGTGTGCAATGTGCCATTTTATCTTAATTTACTGCATTTAATCACCAAATAATTCAATGTTTCTATTAGTTTCTTTTTCTGCTGACATTGGGAGTCAGCGTTCAGGAATTTGTGTATTTTATCTCTCCAAATGGGACATTCTTTCAGGGATTGTTACAAATTTTCCTGACTTTGAGATCAAGTTAAACCAAACCTATCCAGTTTTGTCTGTACAATAGAAGCTTGGACGTAAACTAAAAACAGATCTTTTATCAATACTTAGTAATACTTACTCAAATGTGAAGAAAAGTCCACCAATTAGCAGGATGAGGGCAATAGTAAGGCAGAAAACTCCAGTCTGCTTGGCCATCATAAACCTTCCACCACAGAAAAACTTATTCCTTCCTGGGAACACCTGGTACTTCCTCTTCTTTGGGGTCTTTTTCTTTTGAGGGGACTCCATTGCTGTAGAGTTCAGGGTCTTTATTTGACTGTACTCACAATCTCTCATCGACTCCCCGAGGATCAATAATAATCCCCAGAGATTAATCAAACATCCAGGGACAGATGAACCTCTGGAGGAGGAAAAAAACAAGTTTGGAGACGTTCAGAGTTTGTAGATTTTCTTTCAAAAATCTGAAACAGTTCCTGTCAATAAACACTCCAAAGTTAAAACATTACACCAATCTGATCATTTAGTGTCTTTTTAAATGATTAATAAAAGTGAAACTGAAGAATTAAAGCCGAAAAGATGGTCATGTTTAACCATAACTACATTAAAAATAATATAGATTGTATTTTAAGTTAGCATTCAGTTAGCAACAAGGCTAACAAGAAAATAAAAACTAAAACTACTAAGAACAAGCTAACCTGCTAGCAAGTTACAGAGGAATTACTAACTTTAGAAATTAACCGTTATTTGGGTTCAACTTCTCAAATAAGATTAAATAAAAGGTTTTGGGTTGTCCTCGGCTACGTTTCCATGTCTGCGGGCAGCAAGGCGTCACATCTCGGTTTGATTGTTGTGTCTTACCGGGGAAAGTAAAACGCGGCTGTTTGTCACGTAGAACCTCCTTCTGGTCGTTATCCAGGTTTATTCCGAGTCAAAGCAAAGAAAACCATGTTTACAAGTTTATAAATGAACAAACGAGTGGGAAATTTCTCCGATTGCCGTTAGAAAGAGGGGAAATCCAGAAAAAAAAAGAGCAAACACACGTCAAAGGACGAGGTTCAGCATCTTGACTGAACGACGATCAAACAGAAAATCACAGTGTTTTCTCACGATCATCAGTTCGAAATGATTTACAGAGAGAGTATGGGATTCCAGGCTAGTCAATGATCCACGGTTCCCAGGTCCACACACGGTGCTGAACACCCTTCTGATCCATAGACATGAACGTGAGTGCTGCTCCTCCCACTGAGGAGCTGTTAGAGAGCAGAGCTACTTCACTGAACAACACATACCGTACAGCAGGGCTGAATCTAAGAGGGGGGTTCTAGAGCCTCACCACTGAGGAGCTGTTAGAGAGCAGAGCTACTTCACTGAACAACACATACCGTACAGCAGGGCTGAATCTAAGAGGGGGGTTCTAGAGCCTCACCACTGAGGAGCTGTTAGAGAGTAGAGCTACCAACACATACCGTACAGCAGGGCTGAATCTAAGAGGGGGGTTCTAGAGCCTCACCACTGAGGAGCTGTTAGAGAGCAGAGCTACCAACACATACAGTACAGCAGGGCTGAGTCTAAGAGGGGGGTTCTAGAGCCTCACCACTGAGGAGCTGTTAGAGAGCAGAGCTACTCCACTGAACAACACATACCGTACAGCAGAGCTGAATCTAAGAGGGGGGTTTTAGAGCCTCACCACTGAGGAGCTGTTAGAGAGCAGAGCTACCAACACATACCGTACAGCAGGGCTGAGTCTAAGAGGGGGATTCTAGAGCCTCACCACTGAGGAGCTGTTTGAGAGCAGAGCTACCAACACAAACAGTACAGCAGGGCTGAGTCTAAGAGGGGGGTTCTAGAGCCTCACCACTGAGGAGCTGTTAGAGAGCAGAGCTACTCCACTGAACAACACATACTTTACAGCAGGGCTGAGTTTAAGAGGGGGATTCTAGAGTCTCACCACTGAGGAGCTGTTAGAGAGCAGAGCTACCAACACATACCGTACAGCAGAGCTGAATCTAAGAGGGGGGTTTTAGAGCCTCACCACTGAGGAGCTGTTAGAGAGCAGAGCTACTCCACTGAACAACACATACCGTACATCAGGGCTGAGTCTAAGAGGGGGGTTCTAGAGCCTCACCACTGAGGATCTGTTAGAGAGTAGAGCTACTTCACTGAACAACACATACCGTACAGCAGGGCTGAGTCTAAGAGGGGGGTTCTAGAGCCTCACCACTGAGGAGCTGTTAGAGAGCAGAGCTACTCCACTGAACAACACATACCGTACATCAGGGCTGAGTCTAAGAGGGGGGTTCTAGAGCCTCACCACTGAGGAGCTGTTAGAGAGCAGAGCTACCAACACATACCGTACAGCAGGGCTGAGTCTAAGAGGGGGGTTCTAGAGCCTCACCACTGAGGATCTGTTAGAGAGCAGAGCTACTTCACTGAACAACACATACCGTACAGCAGGGCTGAGTCTAAGAGGGGGGTTCTAGAGCCTCACCACTGAGGAACTGTTAGAGAGCAGAGCTACCAACACATACCGTACAGCAGGGCTGAGTCTAAGAGGAGGTTCTAGAACCTCACCACTGAGGAACTGTTAGAGAGTAGAGCAACTTCACTGAACAACACATACCGTACAGCAGGGCTGAGTCTAAGAGGGGGGTTCTAGAGCCTCACCACTGAGGATCTGTTAGAGAGCAGAGCTACTTCACTGAACAACACATACCGTACAGCAGGGCTGAGTCTAAGAGGGGGGTTCTAGAGCCTCACCACTGAGGAGCTGTTAGAGAGCAGAGCTACCAACACATACCGTACAGCAGGGCTGAGTCTAAGAGGGGGGTTCTAGAGCCTCACCACTGAGGATCTGTTAGAGAGCAGAGCTACTTCACTGAACAACACATACCGTACAGCAGGGCTGAGTCTAAGAGGGGGGTTCTAGAGCCTCACCACTGAGGATCTGTTAGAGAGCAGAGCTACTTCACTGAAAAACACATACCGTACAGCAGGGCTGAGTCTAAGAGGGGGGTTCTAGAGCCTCACCACTGAGGAGCTGTTAGAGAGCAGAGCTACCAACACATACCGTACAGCAGGGCTGAGTCTAAGAGGAGGTTCTAGAACCTCACCACTGAGGAACTGTTAGAGAGTAGAGCAACTTCACTGAACAACACATACCGTACAGCAGGGCTGAGTCTAAGAGGGGGGTTCTAGAGCCTCACCACTGAGGATCTGTTAGAGAGCAGAGCTACTTCACTGAACAACACATACCGTACAGCAGGGCTGAGTCTAAGAGGGGGGTTCTAGAGCCTCACCACTGAGGAGCTGTTAGAGAGCAGAGCTAACAACACATACTGTACAGCAGGGCTGAGTCTAAGAGGGGGGTTCTAGAGCCTCACCACTGAGGAGCTGTTAGAGAGCAGAGCTACTCCACTGAACAACACATACCGTACATCAGGGCTGAGTCTAAGAGGGGGGTTCTAGAGCCTCACCACTGAGGAGCTGTTAGAGAGCAGAGCTACCAACACATACCGTACAGCAGGGCTGAGTCTAAGAGGGGGGTTCTAGAGCCTCACCACTGAGGATCTGTTAGAGAGCAGAGCTACTTCACTGAACAACACATACCGTACAGCAGGGCTGAGTCTAAGAGGGGGGTTCTAGAGCCTCACCACTGAGGATCTGTTAGAGAGTAGAGCTACTTCACTGAACAACACATACCGTACAGCAGGGCTGAGTCTAAGAGGGGGGTTCTAGAGCCTCACCACTGAGGATCTGTTAGAGAGCAGAGCTACTTCACTGAACAACACATACCGTACAGCAGGGCTGAGTCTAAGAGGGGGGTTCTAGAGCCTCACCACTGAGGAGCTGTTAGAGAGCAGAGCTAACAACACATACCGTACAGCAGGGCTGAGTCTAAGAGGGGGATTCTAGAGCCTTACCACTGAGGAGCTGTTAGAGAGCAGAGCTACTTCACTGAACAACACATACCGTACAGCAGAGATGAGTCTAAGAGGAGGGTTCTAGAGCCTCACCACTGAGGAGCTGTTAGAGAGCAGAGCTACTTCACTGAACAACACATACCGTACAGCAGGGCTGAATCTAAGAGGGGGGTTCTAGAGCCTCACCACTGAGGAGCTGTTAGAGAGCAGAGCTACTTCACTGAACAACACATACCGTACAGGAGGGCTGAATCTAAGAGGGGGGTTCTAGAGCCTCACCACTGAGGAGCTGTTAGAGAGCAGAGCTACTTCACTGAACAACACATGCCGTACAGTAGGGCTGAGTCTAAGAGGGGGGTTCTAGAGCCTCACCACTGAGGAGCTGTTAGTGAGACCAGTGAGTGCCCAAAACACTTCACCAGCGAGGCGCTCGGTGGGATCTTGACCAGATGTCTGAAACCACTCCATCTGGCTTCTCTCAACCTGGAGGAGCAGTGACTCGACATGGAGCTCCTCCAGGATGGTAGAGCTGCTCACCCGATCTCTGAGTGAGAGCCCAGCCACCCTGCGGAGGAAACTCATTTTGGCCGCTTGCATCCGCGATCTCATTCTTTCGGTCACCACCCACAGCTGGTGACCATAGGTGAGGGTAGGAACGTAGATCGACTTGTAAATTGAGAGCTTTGCTTTTGAGCTCAGCTCTTTTTTTACCATGACGAACCGATGCAGCGTTCTAGTTATTGCTGACGCCGCGCCACACCAACCGCCTGTTGATCTCCCGTTTCATCCTTCCCCATTTGTGAGAAAGATGTTTTCTCTTTTTTTGGTAACTTTTTGTTTTAATAAATCAGACACACACAAAAAAATACGAACGAAAGAAATCAAATGAAAACACATAAAAATTGCAGGCATACTTCTCACAATCTATAAAAAAGAGGCACATTTTGGAAAAACTTCCCTCGACCTTCAATTGTTAAACCCAAGACCTATTTTAATGAATTCCAGACATAATTTTATCATCATATCTGTTTTGGTTCTAAAACAACATGCAATACCATATCGGGGTGGATCCAGGGGAGGGGATCTTTTTTTGTGTCCCCCCTCCCTTTTGGTCCACAAAAAAAAAAATAAAGAAGAAGAAGAAAGGAAAGGGAACTAATCAAGCTATCCCCTTGCAGGACCAGCGAATGGGCCACCAAAATGCAGGAAAATGACTCTTATTTTTCAAAATGTTCCCCTATATTGGCTTTGTCTATGACCTCACGCCCCCCCTTTATAAAATCTTCGATTCGCCCCTGAATATACAGTACAGTATAAATACAGACAATATGTTTCTTCCATAATGGTCTCAGTTGGGTAGTACGCCACCCTCCGTTACCCTGTTTAGTAATGAGTAGTTCAGAAGACCCACAGAAGACAGCTGTGGGTGGTGACCGAAAGAATGAGATCACAAATACAATCGACTGGAATGAGCTTCCTCCGCAGGGTGACTGGGCTCTCACTAGGAGATTAGATGAGGAGCTCTGCCATCCGGGAGGAGCTTGTTGTCGAGCTGCTCCTCCTCCTGGTCGAGAGAATGACTCGGGATTCTTCCGGGTGAGCTGGAGGATGTAGCCAGGGTGAGAGAAGCCTGGGCCTCCCGTCTGAGGCTGTTGCCCCCGCGACCCAGCCCTGGATGAGTGCAAGACGACGGAATGGTTCAGAAGACGAAAGTATAGAATTATTTTAAATTAACTTAATAATTCATATACAAGCCTTAGTTTCTGTTTAATTTGGCAAAGTTTGGTCATTTTTGCTTTAAAACTAACCAACATGCAGATCTATTTTGACCCTGCTTGTGTAAAAGGAACACATGGATGAACGTGGACGTCTGAATGTTCGTAGATTAAAAGTGTTCGATAGAATTCAAGATGTTCCGTGGGATTTTTTGTTAAAGATCATGCACAACCTGGCCTTCATACGAGGCCAGGTTGTGCAAACCTAGCCTTCTTTGTACAAGAAGGCCTTCTTTATGTTCTTCGTATAAAAAGAAGGCCAGGCTCTTCTTGTACAGCAAGTGTTTCCCAAGAACTTTTTTTTTTTTTGACATGCAAGGGCCTTAAAATCTTTCAATACACTTCCTCAAAATATCATCTGATGCAGAAGTTTGACAGGAAATGCATGCATTTATTTGAATTGATAAAAATAGAAAGATAAAATGTCTGAAAGCAAAAAATCCAAACATTTACTGCCATGGAATTGATCAGTAACTGGAGGCAGCAGGTACATTTCAGTGTGTTCCTGTAGAAAACAGATGTGCTGTGATGTTGCCACACAACCAATTCCTCACTCGTCTGCCAACAATAGTTCAGCAACGATTACATTTCCTGCTTCTGATTGCATCATCGGCCTACATTTCCTCTGTCATCTGTCCTCTTCTTAACACCTACACATGCACACCTCCTCTTACTGCCAGGCGGTGCAGCTTATTGACTTCCACAGGCAGAATTATCCTTTATTCCAAAAAAAAAAATAAAAAAAATAAAAGAAGTCTGGCTTGTTTTAAGTAACTCTTTAAAGCCTGAGAACCAAGTAGCATAAAAACAAAGGAAATACACACTAATATTTTTCTACCATTTGTTGCGTGAGGTTTGGATTCATCTTCAGGCGTGCAGAGCTGGGTTATCAGATAGAACACACACATCTTAGACAAACAATTATTTTTTATATTCATTGAGAGAAGTCCTGCACTGGAAATATGAAGAGCTAAATGTTTGATGGAACATTTGGGAACGTGTAGGATTTTTATTGTTAGCTGATTGTTAATCCTCCAGACTGATTCCTTTAAAAAGTTCATTAGCAGTACGATATCGTCTGATTGGAGGCAAATATCTGCAGGGAAAACATTGTAATCCTTTTGAGTCTTGTTGTTTTATTAGAAAACAAAATGAGAAAAATTTAACAGGAGTAAATTCTTTACTTGATATTTTTAAAATGACTGATTGAAGCAAAACT
Organism: Neostethus bicornis; assembly: GCA_902685375.1. Classification (NCBI taxonomy): domain Eukaryota; kingdom Metazoa; phylum Chordata; class Actinopteri; order Atheriniformes; family Phallostethidae; genus Neostethus; species Neostethus bicornis. Next base: position 6,289,291 of record LR738552.1, read on the forward strand.
AAAAGGACATAGAGTTTGTTCCTTCTTCATCTGCATACATCAGCACAGAGCGATGAGGATGATCTGTCACAGCATCATGACTCAGCTATTTATTGGAACCAAGTGTGGGAGGTTTCCTCCAGCCGATGACTACCTACACAAACTCCATCCTGTGTTACCAAAAAAGTCCAGCAACCCACTTTCTTTATAAGTCTTCATGATAAAAATAGTTTCTATACGTAATACTTTGGATCAAGATCACACCCATCATCCTTTTCTTCTTCTTCTTCTTTTGACATTTCCCTTCAGGGGTCGCCACAGAAAGTCAGTTTCTTCCATCTAACCCTATCTGCTGTATCCTCTTTGGTCACACCAACTATCTTCATGTCTTCCTTCACTGTATCCATGAACCTCCTCTTTGGTCTTCCCCTAGTACTCTTTCCTGGTGGTTCCAAACCCAGCATCCTTCTTCTGATGTACTCTCTCTCGCCTCTGCACATGTCCAAACCATCTCAGTCTGGCCTCTCTGACTTTACCTCCATAATCTCTAACATGTGCTGTTCCTCTGATCCTGTCCATCCTGGTCACTCCCAGAGAGATCCTCAGCATCATCATCCTTTTCTTCACTGAACTGTTCCGTTACGTCATCTTCCGCTTGTTCTGGGGTCGGGTCGCGGGGGCAACAGCCTTAAACGGGCAGCCCAGGCCTCGCTCTCCCCGGCTGCATCCTCTAGCTCACCTGGAAGGATCCCAAGTCATTCCCCGGCCAGCTGTGAGACATAGTCTCTCCAGCGAGTCCGGGGTCTGCCCCTTGGTCTCCTCCCGGTGGGATGTGCCCGAAACACCTCGCCCGCGAGGCGCTCGTGGGGCATCCTGACCAGATTTCCTAACCACCCCATCTGGCTCCTCTCGACCTGGAGGAGGAGCGGCTCGACACCGAGCTCCTCCCAGATGGCAGAGCTCCTCACTCGATCTCTGAGTGAGAGCCCAGACACCCTGCGGAGGAAGCTCATTTCGGCGCTTGTACCCGTGATCTCATTCTTTCGGTCACCACCCACAGCTGATGACCTAGGTGAGTGTTGGAACGTAGATAGACTTGTAAATCGAGAGCTTTGCTTTTCGGCTCAGCTCTCTCTTTACCACGACGGAACGATGCAGCGTCCTATTCACTGAACTGGTTTAAGTTATAAATAAATGTAAACTTATGACCACCTCTGAGGCGTGTTGTGATTCACTTCACTTGTGGGTCTTATGGTTGCTACCAAAGCAGTTTTTTAGAATGATTCAGTGTTTTGTATGAGTTGTTGTAGTATTTATGCCCCCTTCTTAGTGGCAATGAGTAGGTGCCTGCTACAGTGATGATGCGAACAGCTACATTGCTGACGCTTTTTACATAGCAGGAAGCATTTTAAACTACGGTATCTCACCCCAATACTCATCTTCCTCCCTCATCCCGGCTGATTTCAGGTGAGAGGTATAAGTTGAGCAGTTCACTCAGGACCTGTGTCATATTTCATCATCTTTTCTGTGCTTTCTCAAGACAGGTTGGGTAATGAGCAATAGTCATGCTTTCACACTTTACAATCTGAGATAAATTTTTATTAATTAGTAAGATTTTATAACTATATGTAATTAATGAATGTCCCAAAGCCCAAATTGTGAATGAGACACAATGAGAACAGATGAAACAGAACAATAGATTTAAATGAGATCAAAATGAGTCCTTGTGGTTCTTCACAGCCGATCACTTGCCTTAGAAACCACAGGGATGATCGATTAAACACGGCTGAAACCTAAGGATAAATTGTCTTCCTTCTTGTTGTTGAAAGGAGAAGACAAATATAATTTTCTTAGTAGAGGAAGTGACATTTCAAAGAAAATAATGTCACCCAATAACGATTAAAAGTAGCTCTGACATAAATAAAAGTGTCTCACAGTTCAGAGTTTCTTTAAAATGATGCTGAGGGTCAAAATAAAGAGGGTGGAGGATGGACTGATATTTAAAAAATTGAGGCAGCATCAGAAATCCAATTAAATACATTTAGAAAGGTCTTTCATGCCACCCTTGAATGGGAAAAATGTTTTTTAAAAAAAATTTTATACAGAAAAAATTTCCCTATATATTAGACATAACTGCATATCATTACTACCTCATTTCATTGGACGATATTGGGCATGATGGGATTTACATGTTGGAACAAAAAGATCAATTTTTAAATAATTTTTTGGCTTTTGTAAAAGTTATTTGTTTAAGTCAGATGTTTCTTAGGTGAAAAAAGACTTTTTCAACCAAGTGCTCACGGTCGAGGAAATGCAGTCCTCTGGGTAAAAATGTTGTGGCAATGCCTGAGGTCAGAAGGGAATGGTCCGAGCGATTCAAGCTGATACAAGAGCAACATTGACTGAAATAATCAGTTGTTACATTCACGGAATGCACTGAATCATTTATGAGCCCACAACATGCACAATCTTAAGGTATATGAGCAACAACAGGAGAAGACCCCACCGGGTACGTCAAACAGAAAAAAAGAGCCTACATTTTGCACAAGCCCACCAAAATTGGAAAGCTGGAGAGTAAAAAAATGTTGGCTGGTCTGGTGAGTCAGGATTTTCTTTGAAATAATCACATGGTAGAGTCAGAATTTAACGTAAAGATATTGATGACATAGATCCATCATGCAGGCTGGTAGTGGTGTAATGGTGGTGGTGGTGGTGGGGGGGTTCCTTGGCGTACATTTCTTCATGACCACCATGTACCCATCCTCGGGTGGCTACTTCCAGCAGGATGATGCAGCATGTCATAAAGCTCAAAACATGTCATGTCTTGATCATAACAATGAGTTCACTGTGCTACAATGGCCACCACAGTCACCAGATCTCAACCCAATAGAGCATGTCTGGGATGTGGTGGAACAGGAGCTTCATGCCCCGGATGGATGTACATCCAACAAATCTCCATCAACTCCAAGATGCCATCCTATTAATATGGACCAACATTTCCAAAGACTTCTTTTGAGCACCTTGTGGGATCAATGCCATGGAAAAATTAAAGCAGTTCTGAAGACAAAGGGGGTCAAATACCCGTCATCCTTTTCTTTTTCCTCTTCTTTTGGCATTTCCTTTCAGGGGTCGCCAGCAAGTCAGTTTCTTCCATCTAACCCTATCTGCTGCATCCTCTTCGGTCACACCAACTATCTTCATGTCTTCCTTCACTGTATCCATGCACCTCCTCTTTGGTTTTCCTCTAGTCCTCTTTCCTGGTGGTTCCAAATCCAGCATCCTTCTTCCGATGTACTCGGTCTCTCTTCTCTGGACATGTCCAAACCATCTCAGTCTGGCCTCTCTGACTTTATCTCCAAAACCTCTAACATGTGCTGTTCCTCTGATCCTGTCCATCCTGGTCACTCCCAGAGAGATCCTCAGCATCTTCATCTCTGCTACCTCCATCTCTGTTTCCTGTCTTTTTCTCAGTATAAAATTTTTGTTTCTTCTTTTTTGATTGTGTGTCTTCGTGTGTTTGTTCTAATCATGCATGTTTTAAATCAAGAGCGGGCAAACTGTGGCTCGAAGGGAGTGTGTAGCCTTGTAAACATTCAAATAAAGCCTGGTAATACTCATCAAACTGTTCAATAGATTTTATAATATGGAGAATCCGTTCCTTCGATTAGGAACAAAAAACAGTCCAAATAAGCAGTTGATGTTTGTTTTATTGGCCTAAGATTGTCTGGACATAATGCAACATCTCCAGTGCTTAACAATGTTCATCATACATTTATTTGTGACATGTGCAGCACAGAGTATAAATGTGTATACGGAATAAAAGACAGAGTCATACGAAAAAAGGCAAATTTTACAATGAGCTTTGAGGATGTTCAGAAGGTATTATTCACATCTTTCTTTTAGAGCGCTATGCAGATAAAAAAAACAAAAACAGTATCCATTGAAGTGGATGAAAGACAGTAACAAACAGAAATATGTTCAGATTTTCTCTCCTTTCACCCTGGCACTTCCACGTTTGATTACCAAAGCGATTGTGTTCTCAGCTATAATACAATGCATACAGAACTTTTTACATTGAAACATCAGGTACATCTGCAATGTTCAAATATTTGACCCCATTAACAAAATATGTATAACAATACCAAATTTTACCAACAATAAAAGCCTTTTTTTTGTAATAATCAGAAAGTCCCATCTTCTGTCATAGTTGATAGAGACCAAACAAATTGTGTGCATCCATCACAGAAAGGTTGTATATACACAGTGATGAAAAAATACAGACATAACACAAATATCCATCTGTGAGAGTCATTGAGGCTATGATTTATTGATTGATAAATTACACTTTTTGTTTTTTTTTGTTTGGCTGGTGCAATGCTGCCGTCTAGTGGCCCAAAGCTCACACTGCAGGTGTTTTAAAAGGGACAACTTGCTCTGGTCCTATTGCACTATTTTATTTTCCAGCAATGAAGACACATACATTTCATTTAAAAAGTCAGTGTTTTTCTTTTTTTCTTTCGTTTTTTTTTTTGTTTAACCCCGCACAACTGTTGCAAAAAAAAAGAAGTTCAAAATACTGTACAGTCACATTTTTTAAATAAATACTCTCCATTAACAAAATGTTGATGAACATATCGAGATTTATAAAACTGAAAAAACAAAACATCTTATCAACACTAAGAAGAAACATGTAATTCAGCACCAAAATCTGGTGGCAGCTCTGGCTGAAAACATAAAAAATAAAGGAAAAACTAAATTAACAATCCAACACCAGCAGTATTAAATACTTCTATTAAAATGAGCTCTGCAATGGTAAACCCACTTTTTTCCCTCCCTTTCAGGGTCCTGCTGCTGTACATGTTTACATATAGATACTTTGTTTATGTTGATATTCTTTTTTTTTTTTAAAAATTCAGCCGGTTTGATAAATAAGACTAAAAAAAGCAGATATGACAGCGTGTGCCGTGCCAGTCCTGCTTCTCCTCCTGTCATAACTTCCCCAAGTGAAACAGAACTTGGCAAATAATGGCAACGATTCCTGTGTTCAGCACCGAGGAAATGGAGATGTCCAACAATCTGCTTTCGTACAGCACAAACTCTTTCCTGTTCTCCTCCACTTTAGACATCGCCAGCAAGGCTTTAGCTGCCCTGCACATCATGTTTATACTGGGTGGGTCCATGGGAGGGTGCCCCATGTGCAGCAGGCTGTGAGGGTTCAGCTGGTACTGAGCCATGGAGACACCGTCCTCCAGAAAGCCTACCAGATTGGCGATGCTACCTTTCTGCATGGCAATGGCTCGGGCCGCTGTGGGGTCTCCCTGTGCCAGGTGGCAGAGAACGGCCACTGCCATCTCCCTGTACACCTGTGCCTTCCGCTGACCCACGTACCGCACCAGCACCGTGAAAAGCTTCTCCTGTCTGCTGAAAGGGGGCGTGGCCAACAGGAGGTCTACGTTGCCGTCATGGATGCTCAGCTTGCAGAGGCACTCCAACACCAGCCTCTGAGGGGAGAGCTGCGAGTACGCTGCCGCCGATGGGAACGGGTCTTGCGCTTCGGCCGAGGGGCAAACCATCCAATGGAGGAGGCCGTCTAAGATGGGGAGGCAGATGGTGTCTGTGTAGGTGGAGAGATCCAGCTGGCCCGCAATGTTAGCCAGCGTAACCATGGCGTTTTCTCTGAGCAGACCCAGACACTCCCACCACCACTCCTCTTTACTCCTAGCCACACCTTGGTCCTGCTTATCGTCTCTCTGGTAACTCGGCGCCGATCGGTCGCGCTCCGGGTGCAGATGGTGCAGCAATAGAAGGCGACTCAGCAGGAGAACCAGAGCCGGGTGGCGGGACATGTCCAAGTCATTCCCAGGGATGAAGGAGAGACTCCGCACGATGTTGGAGACACAGAGGCATCGCTTAGACAGCGACTGCTGCCAGGCAGAGGTGGTGCAGAGTGGAGCTTCGTCCAAGCAGCACGGCTCATCCTCCAGCAGGGTGATGTGATCTTTCTCTCCATCCGGATGTACCCTGAATGGGTAGGAAGGCAGCGAGCGTGCGGGGTGGGCGTAAGACAGAGCATCCACCCGAGCGCATAGAACATCATCAATAGTAGCCATGATGTGTTTCAGTGGTTGATTTTCCTCCTTTTCTGTCATCTTTTCCTGTTTGTCAGTCGTTTTCTTTTTGCCAGATGAGGAGGTGGGTTCACTGCGCGGCTCAAAGTGAGTCTGAATGTGTGCAGTGGAATCCCCCCCACCCGCCTGCCAGTGAAGCAGCCCGCTGGTGAACTCGGTGAGGTAACCCAGGCGCTCGGTCACGTCCTCCATCAGGTCTTCTTTGTGCACGATCTTGATGGGAAGTCGGTCATGTTTGCTGGCTTGTTTGGGTTTGGGTTCTGACTCTGCGTGAGACTCCAAGCTCTCCTTTTTACTTTCTTCCTCTCCTGTTTTTGTATTTGTCTCTTCTTCATCTTTGTCCACTTTCTTGATGCTTTTATCTGGATCTTCTATTTTCTTTTCCTCTTCATACTGAACTTCCTCCTCTTTGTTTCCAGGTTTCTCCGTCTCTGCCCCTACGGAGGAATGGGACTCCTGCGGAGTGATGGAGGAACTTTCTGCATCAGGAGCAGCTTTTTCTTCCTCAGCCACATCTTCATCTGATAAACTTTTCTGAACTACAGTTCCAACTTCAAATTCTTCCAAGATGCCAAAGATCTCGATCAGACAGCGACGGAAATACTCCACGATGAGCTCAAGAAATCCTGGCAACTGGAGGAATAAGAATGAATAAGAAAAAAAAGTTAGATTTCATGAATCGAATTTAAAACAATAAACTAAACAAAGAATTTAGGATTTAAGGTGGTCTGGTGGACTCTTGGGTTATTAAACCTCAACCAAACATTTTTGTGGTTTTTTTAAGTATCTTCCAAGTCGCCTTTAACGTTCTAAAAAAATGATAAATCTCGAGAAGTTCTATTCCGTTTTTACCTGGGAGAGATTAAATGAGGCCACGGTGCTGTCGTCATACAGCAGGATGTTGATGGTGTCCAAAGCCCACGCGCTCTCTGCCAACAGGCCGGACTTCAGAGACATCATCACACGCCAAGCCTCGGGCGTTCCTGCCGATTAAACCATGAAATGTTCAGGAAAAAAAAGAAAAATGATCAGATAAAAATTCTCTGTGGGACACGGACCATACGGATGGTCTCTGTAATCTCACACGGTTTGATGTTTTATACTCAGATTTTACTAAACAAAATGAATGGAGTCAGAAATGAACCTTGAAAGAATATGTTCAAAGAAAAAGTGGGAAAAACACCATTTTATTTTTAAAAAAGAAAATTAAAAAGCTTTTCATCTCTAAAAAAAAAAAAAGCCGTGCGCGCCAGCTTTCTGTGACATAAAATGCTGTGGAAAAAAAAAATTGATCTGAAATCAGCTGATGTTTTAATTCGACTATTAAAAACGAAGAACTCCTGATTTGTTTTTGCCTTTTTAAAATACAAACTAAAAAATTGTAATTAGTTTTTAAATAAATACAAAACAAATTTTGCTTGTATTTTAGTTTGTTTTTTTGTTAATTAAAAAGTTGTGGTTTTTAGAAAAAAACAGTGGTAATCATACTAATTATTTGCAGCGTTTTGGTCGCAGTTTGAGTTTATCTGTAATTTAAAATGGAACTATGAAGGTAAACATGCACACAACAATCATGATGAAAAAACTCTGACTTCAGATCCTGGTGAAATAAATGATAGATTAATATGGTGTTTGGCTGGTTGTAGTCGATATGTAATCATATGTCTATGTAATTTATTACATCAGATTATAGGTGATTATTCTATTAAACAGTCTTTAAACACAGCCGAGTCACAGTATGGAGTTCAATCAAAGTATTAGTTTTTAAAAACTGGATGTTGTGAGAAATGAAATGAGGGTGTAGGAAGTTCTTGGTAACTTGACTCAATCAATGCTCTCTATTCTGTTTCTGCTGTTTGTACAGAAATATGCCCTTTTGACTAAGATCAAAGTAAAAATATTTGACATGGCTTGCTAACTCAACACTACGCAACAGAACGTGTATCTTTTGTTTAGCCATCCTGCAAGGTGCAGAATGTGCACCTTTGGTTACTAAATTAAATGACTGAGTAGAGGTTTTTCTCACCGCTGTCCTTAGATGTTAGCTTCCGTCGGGGTTTTAGGATCGGCATGGTGGCTTCCACTGAACCTGGTGGATAATTCAGGTCTCTCCTCAGATTAGGAGGAAACTGACCTATAGGCCCAGCCCCGTGTGAGCCCATCATTGCTAACCCAGACTTAGACATCTTCATGGGTGTCATAAATGGAACTTTGCTGGGTGACATCCGAGAGTCCATAGAGCGCTGGAAAGCCCCTGGACTGGGCGCTCGGGACAGGTGATTTCCCATAGACGGTGAGTTGGAATAAGATGATGGCTGGCGTGAAGACAAAGGAGGCATTCCGCCTGCTGATTGCATGTAAGGGGACTGGCGGTGCCACTGGTCCTGCCCGGGCCGGCCGTCCATGTCGTCTCTACACATGGAGCCGTACGGGGGCATCTGTGAATGTGCCCCTTGTCTGTTGGAGTAGGAATAACCGAGATCTGTTCTTGAAGGCCACATGTTGGGCCCATCACTGGTGTGATTAGGAGTAGGACCCCCACCCATCATGCTGTGGTGGCTCTGACCAGTAGGGGCCATGCGGTCACGATGATAGGAGTAAGGAAACTGTCCCTGCATCGCTCTGTGCTCTGAATAGCCACCTCCGTAGTGGTTATACATGTCCGGCTGCTGGTTGGGGTACTGCATGGAGTACATATCACTCTCATGTCTTTTAGGCGGTGGGCCATACATCCCTTCCATTGGTCGTTTGTAGCCCTGCAGTATAAAAATATCAGAAATGCATAAGTAACGTATTACAAATGTAACATGTTATATTTTTTCATGTTATAGTGAGAACTGTAACAGTAACTTGCTCAACACTAGAGATGACAATTTTTTTCTGAAATAAATGCTCTAGAAACTTATTCCTGTCTTTGATAAGCTGTCGCTACCTGTTGTTGTGGGTACATCCCTGATGGATGCATCCCATATGGCATGCTGGGATACTGCTGGCTGTAGCTGTCATGTCTAAAGAGAAGCAAAGAAGAGCAGAAAAAAAGGTCAGCTTTTCTGATGAACCTTGGAAAATAATTTACAGATGTCCTCAGAAGAGAGCGCTGACCTCTGCTGGGAGGAGTATCTGTTGCTAGGATACATGCTCCCTTCATTGTTAGAAGGTCCCATATTGTTCTGACCTCCAGGTGGACCCATGGAGCCTTCCATTCCCATGATGTGGTCCGGTCTAAACAAAAAGACAGCTTCTGATTAAATTTATTCTATACAAGATTCTATATGAAGCTTACTATTTAGGAATTATAGATAATGAGTGCTTTCCTACCTGCGGTCGTAACTGTATGGGTATTGTGATCTTTGGCCCATGCTCATAGATGATGGAGGTCGGCCGTACATGTCCTGCATGCTACCACCAGACATCTGACTTGGTATGTACGGATCAGCACCCGCCACTGAGGAGAAAAGCACAAGAGATGAAAGAATGTAAACAAAACGAAAAAGTTTTTTTTTTTGCATTAACCATATTAGTTGTCTACCACCTGGTGGCAGTGTTACCCTTTAAATAACTATCCATAGCTTTGTGATGAACCCATTGTCTTGCTAGCATTGTTATGCAGTAACCATGCTCTGTATTATTCATTCACACTCCATTGTCTTAAGCCTTCTGATGAGCCGCCGTCCTTTCTAAAACTGCTGTTTGTTCTGAAAACTAAACCGCACAACTGAGTCCAAACAGGTGCGGCTCAGCAGGGAGGACGCGACGAACAAGTGCAAACAAGCAGGATGAAAAGCACAAGTGAAGTAAAGATGAGACGAAGGCTAAGCTACGAGAAGATGAGATGAGCCGGTGTACTTTTTATGCACAGATGTGTGCTGTAATGGACACTTTTCATCTTGTTTCATAGATGTGAACACAAGTGGTTTTGTTTGGACATAACTTAGTGACATGACAATGAATTATTAGAAATGGTTTAAGAAGTTAGAGGGTCTTTTTTTGTTTACCAGAATGCAAAATGTTTATCCAGCGTGTGATTACTCACTTTTCCTCATCCCAGCAAACGGGTCCTTGGTGTCATACTGCATTCGCATCATCATGTCAGGCATACCAAGGCTCTGTTGGTATGGGCCTGACGGTGGGAGAGACGAGGTCCGCTTCTGAAATGCTGGGTCGCTGACCTCAGAGAAGGGGTCCTGTACACTCACGCTGCTCCTGTAAAGCAGAGGGTAGCAGTCCGTTACAACCTGACTGCTTATGGATAAAATAGAAAGTTTTGCTATTTGATCATATTTTAAGAAACAGATGTTTTTATATTATTCTTATTCTCATGCCATTTTTTATTCAACTACATTATAAGAAAGGAACTTTGGAAAAGTTTTTTTGGCAAAAGTTCATCCAGAGCTCCTAAAAGCTCTGCATGTTGTTGGGCAGTCTTGGCTGACAGGTCTTTGCAACATTGCATGAATATCAGGATAGTACCTCTGGATTGGCAGACTGGGGTGGTAGTCTATCTTTATAATGGGGGATCTTTGTATGATCGGTGCCAGAGCTTGGTTCGTATAGCCGGCAGTATGTTGATTCTATTTCCATTGAGAGTTGGACTCCACCAAGGCTGCCCTTTGTCGCTGATTCTGTTCATTATCTTTATGGATAGAATTTCTAGGTGCAGCCGAGGCCTTGGAGGAATCCAGTTTGATGACCTTAGGATCGGATCTCTGCTTTTTGCGGATAGTGTGGTCCGATTGAAACCCCTGCGGTTCAGGGAAAGCGTCATGCCCCAAATATCTTGGGGTCTTGTTGATGAGTGGGGGAAGGATGAAGCGGAATATCGACAGACAGATCAGTGCGGCGTCCGCAATAATCAGGACGCTGAATCAGTCTGTTGTGGTGAAGAAAAAGCTGAAGAAAGAGCTGAGCTGAAAAGCAAAGCTCTCACCTATGGTCCCCTGCTGTGGGTGGTGACCAAAAGAACAAGATTGCGGATACAAGCGGCTGAAATAAGCTGTAAGTGAGGTACTCTGCTATCCGGGAGAGCTTGTGTAGTAGAGCTGTTGTTCCTCTGGGTTGAGAGAAGCGAGATGGGGTGTTTTGGCATCTGATTAGGATGCGTTGCGAAAGCCTCAATGGTGAGGTGTTTCGGGTATGTCCCACTGGGGAGGAGAACCAGAGGCAGACCCGTAATCTACTCTCAGAGCAGGACAGGGAACCCCTCGGGATCCTCCTGGGTGAGCTGGACATTGCAGCTGGGGTAAGAGAAGCCTGGGCTTTCTGTCTGAAGATCGAAATGTTTTAACAGCAAACAAACTTATCACCCCTTAAACAAACAAATGAAACCTGTGAACTAATTTTAGTTAGAGCGTCCGCGCGCAGACCGGAAGTTCGCGGGTTTGCGTCCCACAGAGAGCACATCTAGGGTCCTTGGAGAAGACACCTAACCCCCGCTTCTCCCACCATTGGCGCCGTCGAAGGGCAGCCTGCTGTGGTGTAAGGAGTGCAGCACACAAATTTCCCCGGTGAGGGATGAATAGAGTAATTCATTTATTTATTTATTTAATTTTGAGCAAAATTTGAAGGAAGTTAAAACTTGAATTTGTAAAGGATATGTATTATTAAGAGACTGCATTAGATTTACATATGTAGATCTTTAAATGTAGAAATTAATATATCTATGTATACCAGTAGGTAGAAATGTACACATACACACCATCTGTCTGTCTGTCTGTAAATAAACATCAGCCATGTTCCCAAACTGAGCCTCAATAAACAATGTTGCATCAACTGTCTGAAAAACCTTCTGAATAATAAAATCCAAATGCGACATTTCTGTAGTTAAACGACATTTGTTCGACATGAATATTACTTCTGACAATATAAGACAGGGAGAGCAAACAGAAGGATCCGCTGGCGGGCTCTGCAAACACAGCTGTCACGCTTTATAATCACAATCAGTAGCAATGGAGGAAAAAAGTCAGTTAAAAAAACAAACAAAAAAAAATCTAAAATGCTTGAATTGATCCAAATTTAGATATGTTTATAGAGACGTTCCAGGCCTTCGTTAGATTCTGCTTTAAGTTTGGTGTGTGGGCTACCTGTTGGGAGGCAGTTGTGTGAGCTGTCCCAGGGGAGTGGTGGCAGGTGTGGGGGGCTTCAGGTCACTTGCTGCTTCTGCCATGGAGCTGCTCCCAGATGACTGAGGAGTCTGTGGACCTTGAAGAGATCCACCTGAATTTGCTGCGAGAGATAAAACAGAGATGTTCATCCTGAATTTGGATGATTCACTGATTTTTTTATAGCTACAAATCTTTCACATTCATAAACTGGGGCTCAACAAATTTCTCTGCCGGGATGTTGAAAGATGGCCAAAATGGTATTTCACCACAGCAAGGTGTGATACTGTATTAGGGAGATAATTTTGGAATTACGTCCAAAGCACTCACAGCGATGTCGGACTGAGCCTGAGCAAACACGACAAAAGGTGAAAAGAAAAAAGGGACAGAGAGACTTTTGAAGATGGGCTAGCAGAAGAAAGAAAAAGCAGAAGGAGACACTATGGGGAGCGGAGGAGAGGAAACTGCCCACTCAAGACTTAGCGAACAATCCTAATTTGGAAGCTGTTTGAAGATGATTAAGCTGAGTTTTTTTCTGATGGTATTGATGAAGGGTTCGTGTGGAGGACTGAGCTTTAGGGCAGATAGAAGAAAACCTAATATGCGTATTCACAAAATCGAAACGTATGCTTCAGAAAACATCTAAAAGTGAATAAAAAGATTGTAAAATAGTATAAAGTGGGGTTAAAACTGGGTTAGTGGGCTTTTTTGTCATGACACCACATTTTTATGAAATTCTCCATCTCAGAAGAGGAAGGAATTACAGAAAAACCTCTGAGTAGATAAAATCCCCCGAATGAATAAAGAGATATAGATAAAGACATAGAGGGAATATGAAAGTATCCTAATGAGCATTTAGTTAAGAAGAACTTCTCTGGAAGAATCTCTGTGGCCTTTCCTGTACACTGCACATTTCCTCAGAAAAAAAAGCCCCCCTTAAGACTTAAGCTTTTAAAAATTCATGCTAATTCTGAATTATTCAACGATACCTCCCGTGTCTACATCACAGTAGACAGAGACAGAGAGGCAGACAGGAGTAGATGGTGTCCCGTGATGGTGAGCAGAGGTGGGCGAGAGGTTAAAGTTGGGTCGGTGAGCTTTAGGGATTTTTCTCTTCTTGGGATATCCCGGTGTCAAACGAATGAATATGCACACATTGAGAAGAACAAAACAACTACAGGGTTAGCCAAGGTTAAGAGGTTTGCTTTTCTTCGAGTGCAGGCGGGCGGTCGGACTGATTCGTGAGGCAGGAGAGCAGAGGTGTGAAGGTGGGGGAGGAGGGTGAACTCAAGTAACCTCTGCTCTACTTTTACAGGAGGAAGAAAAAAATGCAGAGGAAAGGGGGAAAAAAAAAGAAAGTGTGTGTGTGTGAAAGCGGACGTTTGATGTGTGCGCACGAGAGCCTGCATGTGTGTCACTGGGTGACATAATCCTGAGGGGGGTGGAGGGGTGGAGGGGAAGAGCAACAGAGGAATGGTGGTTAACGGAAAAAAAAAGAAAAAAAGCGAGTCAGCCGAGTTGGTTTTGTGAATGAAAGGTGACGGCGAGGTCGGGTTTGTTTATGTTCCACATTCCAGTCCTCATTAATCACTCTGCACCCCCACCCCGCCCACCATACACACACACCCAAGCTTGCTGGACAAGGTTTCCTCAGCGACATCGCTGGGATGTCAGTCTATATAACGGTTGGTAGGAGGTCAGAAGATCAGCAGAGAGGTGCACAAAAAAACTGGAGCAATTTCTTTATTTCACAGTCCTGCTACAGACTTCTTTTTATTTCCTCATTTTAAATACTAAGAGTGTAAAATCCAAAAACAAATGCATATCTTCTCGGTTGTTTGACTACTCTGCTAGAACACAGTTCTTTTTAGAGCCATTTTGAATCTTTATTTTCAACATTGTTTTCTGCGTCCTAATTAACATATTATGCTTGCTGATTGGCTGCACACACAGTAGACTAGGAGGAGTGGTAGAAACTTATACCCACTTGGCTGCCCGCGTCATGTTTATGAACTCTCTTTTTCTGGCCTGAGAAAAAAAACATGGTGAATATTTTTCAATTTTTGGAATTTAATGCTATTATTAAATATCAGACTGTTTCTTCTGACCTCGCAGCATTGAGGTTTGCTTGGTCTACAGTGTTCAGGTACTTTTTGATTTAACTAATCTCTGCTTTCTGTTCTGGACTGAATGTAACTTTTGTAATACGCCTGAAAACACTCATAGCAGCTAAATCTTCATCTTGATGACATTTGTAATCAGAAATATAAACAATAATTTTGTACTGATTCTGTCACACACAAAGAGATGTGCACATTATTCTAATGCAATCAAAGCCACCACTGTTTTAACTCTGTCTTATTTTTTTTTTGTGAAGGTTTGAACTTTGCGGATGTTTAAACAAGAAAGAAAAGTGTGAAAATGTAAATGCCTATCCGACAAAAGTCTCCAAAGTGTCCATTGAATGTTTTACAGCTTTAAAACATCACTAATAATTGAAAAATGTTGACCACCTGGTAGATTTTGAGTAGTTTTGGAATTACAGTCATCTCCCTCAAATAAGAACGGATTGCTGTATTAAAAAAACCTTATTTTCGCTGATGTCCATCATGTAAGCTGTTAGCCAATCAGAATGGAGTACGCACTGATTCTGACGAATGAGAAAGAGAGCCACCTCAACATCTAATCTGTCTGTCTGCATCTGTCTGTGTTGCTCTCAGAGGGGGTTTATCGTTGTGTGACTTGAGGATAGTCAGTTGCACCAGGCGTGCAACACAGACACAGTCACGCAGACGTGGCATTTAACACTCGGCGGTGAGTGGGATGGAGGATTGGATTGTGCGTCATGCTGCGTTGCGAGCTGTAAAAATGCTCTTCCGTTGCCTGAGTTTGTGACTAGTGTTGCCGCAAGATCAGAATTTCAAAATTTGTCTTTTTGACTGATTCTTGAATGTAAACCACTTTTAAAAGCTCCAAATACAATCACTGTGGTATCAGATTAGTTAGATTTAAAAAAGTGAAAACGTAGACAGTAAGCTAGAAAATAATTTTTAAATGTTATATTTGTTTAAATTGTGTACTTTTAGTTGCCGAGGTTAGTGTTACATTACTTTATTTTATATACAAATAGAAAACCCTGTTATTGAGTCAGCATGTAGACCAGAGAAAACCAAAAAGTTGTAAATTTAGCTCAAAATACAATTAAATTGAACTTCAATTTTGAATACAGCTGTAATATAACACTTTACAAGTCTATAAAGTCAGGTTATTTTAAGTTTAGTTGTTGAGCATCCAGTAAAATTTGTGGTCTCTACAGTGTATTTTTTATTTGTACTGACTTTAAAATCTGTTTTCAAATTAGATGGTTTTTGCAGTTCTTTCTGAACACACAGCTTCTAAATACTGCTGCAGCTTAAAAAAGAGCTTCAGCTGCAGAGCTAAAAGTCAACCCAAGCATACATAAATTGACCTTTCCAACTTTCACAGTATAAACTTATGCACACTGCAGTGCCTTTGGTATATGTTGACAAAATAAGAAAAAAGGACCTTCAAATCTCTTTAAATTGATAAGAAGGGGCAGAATTATGAATTAGAAAGTGCAAGGAGAGAGAGATGGAACATGACTTCATTTAAACGTGTTTGTGTGCATCTAGGCCATGTCTGTGTAGGTTTTCCTCTATTTGTGTGTATGCAAATGAAAGAGCAGGAAAAGCAATCTGCAGCATCTCAGCTCGGTGAACAGCTTTGGTGTCCTATTTAAAAGTGAGGGTCACTTTTCTCATCTCCGCCGCAAATTAGAGATGCAACCTCGCAACAGACTTTATGAATGTGCACACGAGGTGTACACAGGTAATTGACAAACAATGAGCAGCCTTTGTGTTGTGTTACCACGACAAAACAATATTACTTAACCTTTTAATTTGCTGTAATCAAATAAAGACAAGTCTAAGGGTTGGTGGTAGAAAAGGTGATGTTTCATAGCACCTCTATTAAACTACCAATCCCCTCATCAGCACATCATTTTCACTCATTTCTCTTGGGTTTTTAAGTAGCGTTCAAGGATCCATAGTGTAATTATGTTGGCTGCTTTTATTCAACTTCTCTTCTCTGCAGATGCAACATTTTAACTAAGATTATTGGCAGCTTTCCAGGCTGCAAACACAGCAGCTTTGTTCATTAGGAGACTTTTTAGCCAGCTGCAAGGATCATAGATCAAATCTGGTTTGATCACCGGCACCTGCTGCTGACAGATGGGAGAAAATGTCGCTAAGTCTTTCCAGAACTCACCAGGAGAAGGTGGTTGGATTTTAACCTGCTTCCTGCTGTCTCCTCCGGCCATGCTGCTGCTACTGTTGCTGTCTGCCGGCGGCTCCTCCCCTCTCTCCATCTTACACTCGTAGGCGAACAAATACTGGATGTACTGCTTCTTCAGGCCACTGGCAGAGCTGCTGGATGTGCCAACATTGAGTGTAGACGATAGCTCACGCCACTTCTTGTTCTTGTTCACCTGGATCATTACAACAGATAAAGAAGAGATCAAATATTGAGATATAAAGGAAATAACTCACTTCACAAAGCCAAAAAAATCCAGAACCAAAATCTATTTTTGTCTTCGAAAAGAAGTAGTGATCTTATTTATCACTTGTCCAGTCTGAGTCTATATTAAGCCATATTTTCCACACGATACGGCGTATCGGATCAAAAGGCTCCACTGAACAGTCTATTTTGAATTTTTTTTATAAATACGGCGCACCACATTGTAATTCACATAGATCTCGCTTTGTTTCCTCAGAAACTCTGTTTAGTCTTCTTTACTTGGCGCACGTAGGTAATTTTATTGCTTCCTCCACTTCTGTGCCATTGATCAGCTTCAATACGCTACTGCTTGACTGATTGCCTTGAATTTGAACTCTGCGTCGTCAGCGTGCCTCTTAAAAGGTGCCATATATGGAGTCTTTTTAAAAATACAAGTGAAATTCCAACAGTATCGTTACAGACTACGGTAGCCATATCTAACCAACATCAATCCAAATGTAAGGCACATCGGATTATTAGACGAACTATTGACTTTTGAGAAAATTAAGGGAATTTATGTGTGCCATAAAGTGCGGAAAAATAGTCTTAAAGCTTGAAATAGGATAAAATACAATACATATTAAAAGTGAAAATCAAATAAACCTTTTGAATCTGATAAAAAAATGGACGTAAAGGCAAATTTTTTAAAAACATGGTTTCTGATAGAAACCATGTTTTTAAAATAATCTAGAACTTCTATTTTAAAGGGAATGACAAAAAATGACAAATGCAAAAAAATTCTAACTAGCTGAATAAAAAAATCTCATCTGAGTAGATAAGGTTTATTTCATAAGCCGAGTGTTTGCTGCCTTTTAATTTTTTTTTTTATTTCTTCTGAAACTTCAACAAAAACGTCAACACTTACAGAAACAATGTTAAAATTAAATAGTTTTAGCAGAAAGGAGGTGTCCATTTGTGTTCACTGAGGCACATGTGCAACCACACTTTTAATTAGAATCAGTAAAACTAAGGTGTCCTGTGTAAATGTATTCGGCATATGAGGTTCTCTGTGCCTTGTGACTTTGGAGGTTGTCTTCTAAAAATTGATTTCATGTCTCTGTCTCTCTTGAGGACATCTCCTAGAATTTCCAAGCTCACCATATGTCATTTACTCAAAGCCCTACCGCTGAAGAATACAAAACACTATATGCAAATCATCAGAGAGAGATGGTATTACTTTTATGTGAGGCTAAGTTCTCCATAAATTTCACCGTTGAAGTGTGTTATGTGTCTTTTGTCCCTGATGTATTCCCATTATGCTACTTCCGGTCTGTCCTCCGTGTGTTACCATAGCGAGTCCTCCAATTTCCCGAACAGCAATGTAGAGCTTCCACAGGTCCAAAGGCTTTTTGCTCACAACTGGAAGCTGAGGAACAGGTGTTCCCCGGTCCTCCATGAATGTCAGGTAACGCTCCACCCAAGCTCGGCGTTCTGGCTCCGTCCCCAGCTCATACAGCCGTGTTATTCGCTCACCCCCCATGGAGGAGAAGTTGGGATTGGGCTTCTGATAGTAAAAATCAAAACAAAAAACATTTTGCCCCCGAATTACTTTTTTTTCTTCTTGACAACAACCTAATTAGAATTTCACACAACAAAAACAAGATCTTTAATTAACTGTTCAGAGGCTAAAATTTCAACTTGTTTACAAGTTGATTTGTTCTAAAACACATCCAGTTGTGAACATTAAATATTCATTCCTTATTCACAGACTCTAAACGCACTCTTGTTTGACTGACCAAACATAAATAAACGCCACACTTCAGCTTTATTTTTATCTTCTCAAAGATCACTGTACATTCATCTCCGTCAATTTCAAGTAAATGGACAAAGTTCCATTCCTCACAACAACACTGAGCGAATTCAAGAATTTTGTTCTATTGTTTGTGTCTAAATATAAGAATATGTCGAGGGGCGGTTAATGAATTGATTGATTTCTTCTTACGGGGCTGGATGGAGGCTTGAGAGGCCATGGTGGGCTGCTGATGCTATCACTGTCGTCTCCATGGTAAGAGGACAGGCTGGCGGGGCTGGGTGAGAGTGGGGAAGGGATGGGCAGAGCGCCCCCTGGAGTTGCTGGCTGAGACACGCTGTTGTTGTTGTTCATGTACCCGTCTTGGACCTGCAAAGTGGAGATGAATATTGTTTCAGGAGCCACAGTTAAACTGCTGCTATATTCTACAAAAACAAAATAGTTGGTTCCAATTATCTTGTAGATCTGCAATTCTAAGTCCTGGGTATGTTGTCTGTTCATATTATGTGTTTTTGTGCGAGGAAAAGTGCGAGTGAAAAAAAAACAGACATTTTTTTGGGACTTGCAGTTATACTACTAAGCATGATTTGTGAATCTTATGTGTATAATCAACATTTTGAAAGTTTGAACGTTATTCCCAAATCAAAAACATACCTGAGGTGGTTTTATTTTCATTCATGTATGTTTAAGTCATTTGTGAGCACTCCAGTTCAAAATTTAGATACTTTTCAAATGCCAGTTTTTCTTTGCCATGGATTTTGTTCTCCACCACTCTCACATTCTAATCTCAGCAGAAAGTGTTTTCCAGCATGCGCTCTGCTTCTGCTTGGTTCCTTTCGACTACAGAGAGTGCCATTACTGTGCGGATGCACCTGCATAAGAATATTAAAAGAATTTGCACTAGATTTCGGTTTGATGCACTTTACACAGTCTTTGTGGCCTAAAACAAAATTTACACTGTGTTGTGCACATGTCCAGAGGGTGGGACTAAGCAGGAAGTGATAGGAGGGTGGAAATTTTAAGTGTTAAAACTGGAATTGAAACAGAATTAAGGTATTTATTAGGCTTTTTTTGCGAATAGTTTTTACTATGACTCTTCTAAATTGGATCAAAATGTTTGAAAGTTGAATATAGTAAAGTTGCCTTTGTGTAATTACTTTACATCAGCTTGTGTGTGTGTTTTCTGGATTCTTCACTCCATACCAACATATGCCTTTGTGAAAGAGACTGGGGAAAAAAGGAACAACAGCTTGACAAGTGCTTCTAGTCTGAGCACAGAATGCTGGTGTCAGCAGAAAACCTTATCTTTCTAGCCCTCTCTTTTCCCGTCTTTCTTTCTGACTCTCTAACTCGTTTTCTCTCTCTTGGCAGACAGATCATCTCTTTTGGGAGCACTGGGGGTCTATCTGGCTGCCCGGGCTGCCTTAAATAATTCAAAAGGCCCTAGTACCGTAATCAGCAAAAGAAAAGGCAGGGATTTGGAGGGAAGAGATGTGTAGTGGTTGTGATGGAGGCGTGTGCGTGTGTGTAGAAGAGGAGTTATTAAGCAAAAACAAGAGAGAGGGAGAAGAAAAAGAGCAAAGAGCAGAGTTTTGTTGTTGCTGAGCGAAGCCGAGCTACTGTTGTAGGTCAAAACGAGAAGTCAGCATTGTGTATTGAGACCTGTGTGTGTTGTGTAGTGCTGGTGCTCTGCATTCCTTTGCTGTGTTTGAATGCACGTCAGTACATGTGTGTATTGCGGATGCCGAGCCCTCTTTTTCTCCCCACGAATTTCCCTTTATTGCAGCTTAAGCTGCCAAAACATCAGCAAGAGGAGAATGCTGCGGGCGGAAACAAAAGCGAGGAGAACATTAGGAATGGTAAATGTTAAACAAATCATTAAATATGGTGAGAAAACAATACGGGAAGACGCCATGGTGCTGAGACAGCACATACTACAGATCAGATTTGGTGCGCTTCAGTTTGGAGAATAAAACAAAACAAACAAGAAGAAAAAAGAAAAGAGGTTTATGTAAAAAAAAAGAAGAGGTGCAAATGGATTTTTAAAAAAAATCCTGGGGGAGGCATAACTCAATTGTAAAATTGCCCTATGTGGATTGAAGAGTTGCCGGTTCAAATCCTGCTGAGCTTGTGCCTTGGTGGAAACACCTAACCCCAGTTTCTCCCACTATTTGCGTTGTCATTGGCTGCCTACTGCAGTGCAATGCACCACAGAAATTTCCCTATGAGGGATTAATATAGTATGTTAAAATAAATAAAAAGATAAAAGTACCTTTGGTTTGTGTGAGTCATTGTTTGTGCTGATATCATCTTTGCCGTCCATCTTCTGCTTCCCATCTGGACTCATTAAGCCATCCCCACACGGTCCCATTGCACCTTCAACGGAATAAAAAAATCAAACATTTAGATAAAATAAAAAATACACATTGCAAACTTCCCACAAAAGCTTCTAATATTGAATAGAGAACATTTAAAAGCGACGCAGGAAGGCTTATTTTCTTTGTAATAACTCTGATTGTATTGAATGAACTATGAGAAAAGCAAATACAAAAAAACAAGTATTTAAGAAAATATTAGACACAATAGGTTTCACCAAAAATTCAACCAAATAAACTTATCATTTCTTTGTTCAGTCTAATTTAAGAGAACTTTTTTGATTTGAGTTGCATGGTGCTTGACAATTTGTACCTAATGTTACAAACAATGTAGCAACTGAAATTTAGTATTTGTGTTGTTTTTTGTGCTTTCAAGGCTCCTCTAATAATCATGTCCATTCATGTCAAAAATAGTGGATGAAAACAGAAGAAAAAGACAAAAAAAAAGCAAATAAACAAAAACCAGACCCTGGGTTTATGTTTGCATAATTTTAGAACATAAAGACCACAATACAGAGGCTGAAGGTTCAAAAGATGCTAAAAGAGTGATTTATAAACCTGAGTGATCATAGTTTTTCAAGTCCACTACTCAGATGAGGATTTGGAGATGTTACTTAGTGCTCACCAAGTAGGATGGCTAAACAAAGGATACAAGATTGAATAGAATGAGTTTGACCCACATCATAATGACTTTATAGTCATTTTATTGTGTATGTTGGGTCTTTTACCAAGGCAGGTATAAAACTAGACAACATGTTTAAATACTTTGGATTTATAAACTAAATATCTTGGATCAGCTGCTATGAAAGGTTTTTTCCAGAGAGGCTAAACCCCCGTAGCAAACCCTGTTTCTATGTAAAGATGTCCTAATAGTCCCAAGAATGTTGCTAAAAGCTAGCCAGACTATCACATAGAACCTCTGCTCAATTGGATTTCACTCCAGCTACTAGGTCAGGGATTACATGCCTCAGGGAACAACTAAGAAATCCCAGAAGAATAACTGGTTAATAAGCAAGAAGAGATGACACTGTTACATCAAAAGCATTTGTTTATTTTAGTCTATTTGTAGCTCGCTAGCTATAAGGTCTGAACTCGCAACAATTCATAAAATGTTTAGAATGACAATGTTTCGAAATGTTTTTTCATGGGAAAGACACGGTTGCACTACTGCCAACGGGATTTAGAAAAAAATTTAATTTCACACTCTACTTTCCAGACTGCACTGACTGTTCAGGTGAATCACACGCATCACATCTGGTTCTGACCAGTGATTGGTTAAAGTAAAATGTACCTGCTCACCATGGAGTGAACGAACACCTAATACTGTGAGGTCAGACTGTTTCCCCAGATTCAAATGCAAAAGTTTAATTTATCAGGCTGGCTAAAAAGCAAACAAGCAGCATGATTGCCACAGTCTCTTTTTAGTTTTGTTTTTTTTATATCAAACAATAAAATTACAAAGAGAAGCCAGGAATGGCTTGTAGGAAAGATGCGGAAAATAAAAAGACTTTTTTCAACCTTCTTTCTGTACTGTGAGTTTTATGCTGTTTGAGAACAGAAAGGAGAAGTTTCTAAGCAGAAAGCTCACTTCCCTATATGTTTTGTGAACATTCTCAAGAACACCTGGATATTGTGGTAATTTTCAGTTTTCAGACACTTTAACTCTTTAACATCTCTTAAGTATTACTAATGTGGGATAGTTTGATGTTAGACTTTGTCTGAACTTGTCTCTTGTTCTGAGGGGAAAATTGGTTCAGTTTGGATTGAAGGAATTAAAGCCAGGTGAATAAGATGTGCACCGATAATCTCAGTTTACTAAAATCAGGCAAGTAATTTATTGGGAATTTATAAGGCATTCTTAAGAACAAAACCCACAATTTTCTTTCTTTCTGTCTTGTTTTTTTTAAGTTTTTTTTTAAGTTTGTAGAATCCAGCCAACAGAAAAAAATGTTCAAGTTTGTTATGTTGGTCCATTTTATTCTTTAAATATCTCTTTAAAATAAATATTTTTACTCCTACATTGTGCAGTATTTCTTTTTTTTTTGTCAACATATAACCAGATAAAAATCTCATTGTATAGGGAAGGCTTTAGTGAAGATACCTGAAGGTGGAATATTGTATCCTGGACCTTGTGTGTTGCTTGTGGCTGAACTGTTGCAGGTTGGTGTGGTATAGGGCGCGCTGCTTGCTTGGCCGACCCCGGAGCCTTGGTAGTTGCCCTGCCTGTCAAACACAGAGCAGAAAAGCATTAGCAGCTCCAACAGACATGGATCCAGACACAGCCACATTGTAGCGACGTGCTGTGGGGAGAAACTGGTAATAATAGAGGCCGCCGAGTAACAAAAGTCACATGATCACAGAGATGATATTCGGCAGCCTGTCTGTTTTACTGTGTAGTAAAAACGCAACTGAATGTATTCGTTTTAGTGAAACAAACAAACAAAACCTTAACGACACATCCCCAATCAAACAAACAGCTTCTCAGAAAGATTGAAGATAATCATGAGCAGAAAAAAAGGAAACAAATCTCATCTTTTCTTCATCCTTCCTGTCCTACAAGTCATAATTTAACTAATTAAGGTGTGCTTTTGAGGAGGATCATGTTATTTGTTGCTATGGTGACGGCGGAAATCAATGCTGCTTGACCCCCCTCGCTATCTGAGGTGGTTCATCAAATGGTGTTGCAAGTGACATCTGTGGGGCTTATCTGCAACCTGCTGAATACAGGTCGTCGCTGTGTGAGTGTGTGAGTGTGTGTGCAGGCCATGCTATGCCACTGACACACCGGCTGAATAAAAACCCACTCCTTGTAACAATTTACTCCATATCCTGCTGACTAAAGATTATCACCTGGACAACCGTGACTAAATAAACATGAAGATGTGAAAAACAGAAAGCTGGAAAAGTCGCATGGTTGTAGTGGTGGATTTAAAAGATGTGAACATGACAGGACACCAGGGGGAGTATCTGGCGTGAGATGCAGAGCTCTTTATGTGGACAAGAAGAAAACGGCTACCCTGGTTTATATGTCAGTCAATTCTCTCCTAACTGGCATCTTTCTCTCTTTCAGACTCTCACACAGACACATAATGTAATACCTCCAGTTGGAACCGATACACATTGCCTGAGAGAAGGGATTGGCTTGGTAAACCTTCCCATAATCTCATCTCACAGATGTAATTAGTCATAGAGCACGGCTGATGATACATATGTAATCCCTCTATGGGGGCTGAGGTGCACAGGGGAGCTCCATGGCAGAAAAACAAGCACGCCAAATCCACGCTTATCTGGCCCCATTTCTTTAGAATGGCGGGGAAATATATTCTCCTTCATTTGCTGCCTACACGTTCCCTAAAAAGCTCCATGTGAGTCAAGACACAGAAATACATGAACGTAGCTTTAGAATTTAAGCCTTTGAGTAAAAAGAAACATAGTCATTGCTGTGGAAAAAGTTTATAGTTACCAATTTTCACCCAAATCACTCAGGACTATCTTGTGCAATGGTAGCAAAAGTTTCAGTGTGAACGGTAGAAAAAAATCCAAGCCATCATCAACAACAACAGTAGTTGGTGAATTTTCAACTGTGGCACTCTCCCATTATGACTAATTCATGTCATAAAAAAGCCCATTAGAAAGCACTTGATGGAGGCACCGCACAGCGTTTAATCACACTTAATATATGCATGCACTGCTATCAGGGCCGAGGGGGGGATAGACGGAGGGGTAAGGAGGAGGATGGCACAGCACATTCATCTTGCTCTTGGGCACCTTTGTACTGGCAAAAAAAAAGAAGAAATAGAGTATCTTGCTGCCGCAGAGAGAAAGAGTGAGTAAAGAAGAAGAGAGGGAAGAGGATGGAAGGAGAGAATGGAGGAGAGAGGAAGTGTGAATGAGTCCCTGTTGGATCTAGGGGGAACGTGTGTGTGTGCAGGGTTTTGTGTGTGTGTACCTCTAGCCCCTGAGCTGGAGGCAATTTCAGTTCATTGACAATAAGCCGAAGAAATACTCCCTAAACCTGCACATGAAAAAAAATGTGGAAACATGAATCTGAGCCCAAACAGGACATGCACACCCACCAACACACACGCAGACTCCATCGGGTCCACATGTGTGAAGGGCATCCGAGGAGGCCACTGTTAAACCGTAAACCGTGCGCATGTGCGTATCAAAGTGTGTTCAAGCGTGTCCTTGTGTTTGCACGCGGGGCGGGTGCCGTTGCCAAGGGGATGCCATGGTTACGAGGTGCCAGCCAACCAGCTGACGGTTTGTCTCTAGAAGTGGTAGCGGCTTTGTCCTTCATTCGTGGTGACAGGCCGTGCCGATGCCTCCCAGTGCTGCTAACTGGACGAGACAGCCGAAGCGCTGGGACTGCGGGACCGTGTGACGGCTGAGGAGCCCTCCCTATCGATCCCTCTTCTGCCGGGTGTGTGTTTGAGTGTGAGAGAAGCAGTGAGAGAAAAAAGAGCCAGCAAGCGTCTGCTGGATGGAAGGATGGAGTGGATCGGCTGGAGGCTATGAATTATATATGGACTCAATCTGTTCTTAGGGCAGCTTGGGCTCATTGCTGCTCCAAACTCCTGACTCAACTCCCCATCTACACACACACAATCACACACACTGAGGGCAGATCAGAATAAACCCAAAGCAAAAAAAAATAAATAAAAGGACAGCTTTTAACATATTAAATCCAGAGAAAAGCTACTTCTCCCTCCCCTCACTCTAAACATCAAACAGCTCAGGATGGATGAATGAAGCAGAAGCCATTTATTTTGCCCATCTAATGAAAGCAGAGCGCTCCGTGGTGCTGCCAAGACTGCGAGCGACAAAGCGCCACAGGCAGCATCTCCCGTTCTTGACATTCAAGCGCTGCTCTTATTTATTTAGCAAATTTACTTACTAAGGAGGTCAGAAATGAATTATTTGGCGAGGATTTGCCTGGAAGCACTCTCCTCTCTTCTTTCCTCATCCAACATTTTTCCTCTTTCAATTTCCTTTTTATTTATGGCTCTTTTTTTCTTTCCCAAGCTCTGCTCTTCTTCAACTAAGTGCTTATTTTTACGACAGCTCGCCTGTTCCTATAGCTCCAGGAACTTTTTGTAGAGTGTCGCCGGCAGCGCTGGAAAGTCATTTGAAAAGCCAATTCCATTCTCAGAAGCCGCTGCCAAGAAAAGCTTATACCTTTTAATACTCAGTGTTCTATCTTTTCCAGAAAAGATAAAAAAAAATCCTCTAACTAAAAATTCTTGTGATTCACTTTTCTTCTAGAAGAAAAACACAGACTTTTCTTTGCTATTGAATGCACCAAGTTTACTTCAAGCAGCTGTCTAAAGTTATATACAAAAAAGATCTGCTATATAGACATTTTGGGTTAAAAATCAACCTAAATTCCACTTTGAAAAGTTTAAACATTTCTTTTTAAAAATATTATAAGATGGTTATTTTTTCCTCCACTCCCATTGACCATATTTAATTGATCAGTGAAAAAAGTTGGAAGATTGCTTCTAATGCAAGTCCTAAAAAGGAAGATAAACTGAAAAAACTCAAAAGAACACTAAAAGAAAATGAAAAAATTCTGCATATGTCACAGGTAATAAAAATTTTATCCCAGTTCAAGCGTGGGATATTCAAAATAATCTCCTTTGTTCATTTACAGTGATTGGATGGAGGGAAATATTGTTTTGTTGGGCGTAAAAGCAATTTGATCTGCCCACAATGACTGAGTATGATAAGAAATTAATTTAGTAGTTGATTTTCTTTTCAATATGGGTTCTTTAAGAAAAGTTGAACAAAGTAAAGAACTTGAGTGCCGTTGAGCAGCTGCTCACATCTTTATGAAACTTGTGTAAAAATATAACAGGCTGAACTTTCAAAAATTGGTGAGGAGAGGAATTATGGATTATATCTGCAAACATTCAGAATTTTTGGTGAAATGTTGATATTTTTACCAGTAATATTGAAGTTAATGAGGTCATTGATAATTTAAATGTTGTGGTTGTAGCTGCACTAGGGGCGAAATTGTTAACTGCTAGTTTGTATACACAGTGGTGACACATATTGTGAAGTTTTCTGTGATGCATGAATTATTTTAAACTTTTTTTCAGCTTAGCGGAATAGTTGTGTAACCATAAAATAGTTACTGAGAGGCTAAGTGATTGAGACAGAGCACTGTTGAAGGCCAAGGTGTGAAATGGATAGCCCCCCCAGTGGTTGTCAGTATAGATGAAAAGAAAAAAATGAGGAGAAAAGAACTAAGGCAGGCTTATGGTTTTGCTGCTAACTAACTTGGTCTGATTGAGGAAGGTTGGTAGGCCGGGTTGACTCATCAAAGGACAAAAACAGACAGATGCGCCACAACTAACAAGTTGTTTCTCTGACAGAAGAAGAAGGAAGTCTGAATGTTTTACGATGTTGCGCTGGAGCAAAAAAATAAAACCAAAACAAAACCAGGGCGCTGGAGCCTTTAACTGCAGGTTTTTCGGAGGCCAATTTTCTCCTGATCTCCCTCAGATGTTTTAAAGTGGGATCTAAGGAAGAAAAACATAACAAGGCTGTGTTGGAGACAGCGAAGAACAAAAAGCAAATTGGGAGGAAGAAAGACTGAGGGAGATAAAACAGTCGGGGTAGGATAACAGAGCAGCACAGAGACGGAGAGGGCGATATAGTCAGGAGAGTTAGGAAAACGAGTGAAACAGGTGGGAGGTGCAAGAGAGAGAGAAAGAGAAGCCAGACGGAAAAGGATGAAAAGGAGAGAATAAACGATAGCGGACAGCAGTGAGGATGAGAGTAATCCGCAAAATAAATGTCCATCAAATTAGTCTGTAAGGAAACTAACCTTTTTAAATTGTTGGAGGAAGTTACACTTTGTAAAACAGCCATTTGTTTGGGTGTGTGTTTGTTTCATCTAGCTTGCTAGTTAGTTTTAAAAACTCCAATGTTATTCCACACATTATTTGCATGTTTTTCTACAAAATGCTGAGGCGACGGAGTTTAGGAACAAGAAAAACAACACCAAAACAAAGTTTGAACAGACGTTCAAAAGAAAAATGCATCAAGAAAGCAGCGATCAAGCTAGCAGAGTTTCTGCTTGTAGAATGAGGTAAAAACATGTTACAACCAAACACCAGAGGACGAGATTAAATATCAAACTAAGCAACAGATGACAGAGAATCAAAATGGATTATTCCTAATCCACATTTCTAAACAAGTTAGAAAAATTTGAGAATCTTTTTTTCTGAACTGAGGCCTGTCTGGTGTCTTTATGAAAGCAGGAAGAGAGAAATACTTGAATTAGTTCATGTTTTCATATCTTTTTACCAAACAAACCTTTTAATGGCTTTAGAATCCCTGCATATGAATGCAAGCGTGCATGTTTGTATCTATGCTTGTACAGCACTGATGATACAAATAATTTTTCAGAAATAATGTCTCTGTTAATCACTTTTCAACTCTCACACACATTTTGTAACAAAGGTTGCGACATTACTCAGGGGAGGCAAACTGATTTATAACACACATTTTGTGTACAAGTGTTTATGCAAAAACATTAAAAGGAAAATGGGACAAATAATAGAAAAATTATAAAATACATAATGATTAAAAAAGAAATAAGTGACAGAAATAAAAAATGCTGTGGGGACTTTTCTGATATTTACTTTATGTGACTGCAAAGTTTTCTTCAACTCTCCTTAAACCATCTCACTTAAACTCATACCTTCAGGAAAACCATATTTCTCTGTCTAGTCAGACATTAGGTCCAGAGAAGTGTTACCATTTTTTCTTTGTCATATTTTCCAGAGCTTATCTCACAAACACCTTATGATTGTTTTTTTTCCCTAGTTTAAAGGTCCTCTGCTATTTGGTTAGATCAAAACAAAACCAAAAAACTGTTGGCCGGGTCTCCATACCCTACATACATGCATCAACACATATGTTGCATATACTGACATTCAGACCATCAGCCTGACACATTTATAATTTCCAAATAATTAACAACCCGCTATCCACTTAAAAATCAAGTCACTGCACATACACTTATACAAAAATGGACGATCTACAGTAAAACGACTGTACAACCATCAGATGACTATCACTGCATCCGTCTACTGAGGTTGAGTCATGTCACACCTATTAAATGCACGGCCAGCCATACCATAGGTCGAGTCATGTCGCACATACAGCGTAAGCACACAGTAAGTGCGTGTTTACCACTTCCAGATGATTGGTAATTGAGTCCTTTGATGTCGTAATAATTTTCAGAAACTTCCTTGTTTTAATTTATTGTGATCACTAGATTTCCTGTTACATTCCAGTGTGTAATGCAATAACAACAACATACAAACATGAACGGGTTGTACATGCGCTGAGGTCGAACCTACCTATGTTGCTCTGCGTGTGAGGGTGGCAGGATGGGAGGATGGTGAGATCTGAGGGAAGGTGAAGGTGGTAGACAGGTGGAGGAAGGGTGGGAGGTAGGCTGCGTGTAGGCTTGTGATCTAGCGTAAGGAAGGAGCCTGCAGACCGCCAAAACAAAAGAAAGAACGTTTTTTATCTTAGTTGCAGAACTCACTTTAAAGCTACCAGCTCATGTAAAATAACTCTTTTTTTTTTATTGTATCTTATGCACATAAACAACCCAAATTTGGGTCGTTACAACAAAATAGTTATGAAATCGTACTAATTTATCGACCAGTACGTGTGAAAGCCTGACCATTGCTCATCACTCCTTCCATCTTGAAAAAGCACAGGTTCTGCCTTTGAAACACAGGTCCTAAGTGAACCGTCCATCCTCCATTCAACTCGTCGAGGGGTGCAAAGTGTGAAATGCTTCCTGCTACGTGAAAAGAATCATGATTGAAGCTAATTGCATCACTGCTGCTGCAGGCACTTGTCTGGTGTCACAAAGGAGGGAAAATACTAACACAATATGATCAAAAACTGTTGAATCATTCTTAAAAACTATCTTGCTTACGTAGAAAAGGCCCTTGCATCAAATGCTAGAAGGTAGAAAGTTGTGACAAATGAGGAGCAAGAAAAAGCTCTGAAAAGTTGTTTTTGCAAGAAATGGGAGCCTTAAATGAACTGTTTGACAAATCTAGGAAAGCCACTTCAATAATATTAATATGCAGACCACCAGCAAAACCACTACGTACTGCTTGGAAGAACAGGCATGCTTTCCAGGAGGTGTAGAAATTCCTCCTTCCTCTTGGGCAACAACAATGTTTTCACAAGTTTCCCTACCAGGGTTCAGCAAAAGTTTACAGCCCACACAATCCCACAAGAAGAAGCTGTGTTTCCAGCAGGCCGAACGCACATAGAACTGCATCCTTGATAGACAAATAATAATTTAGCTCTCCTTAAATTTGTAATTGTGTAAGGTTGCGTCAGTGTTTTAAACAATTAAAACAGGTTTGTTTTAACTTCTCAAGTTTTTTGGACAATATTGGATTCACAATGCACTGTCTTCTCACAAACCAATATGTCTGTCTGAGCCAGATCCATAAATGTCAGGCACTTTATGAGATGTTAAAAAAGTAAATAATATAGATCTAGAGATGGACCGCAGGGGAGTGTAAGCCCTGAGAGCGAAATCAACTCATTTGGAAATTCACTTGACAGATAGCATTGCAGGCAAAGATGATTACTTAGCAGATTGTGTGTAAAAAAACTTCTGTATTTACATTGAAATATTTATTAGAAACAATACAAAGTAAGTTACGCACGTATGTAAAAAAATTGCACCCAGTACTGTTTTTTTTATTTTAAAATAACTAAAAAGAGCAGAAAATACAATAATTTTATGATAGATGATGATAGATATATTGATTGTTGTTGAGCAGCATTCAGATGGTGTTAAAATATAAAGTGTTTTAATCAATCTTTTGGGTAATTCTTTAAATTTCTAGACTTGGAAAGTTTTTTTTAATCATCATTCCAGCATCACCCAAACATATTTTCTTTTTTTTAATGTTTTTGATACTGTTATGCAAAGCATGTTAAATTGTCCTATACATGTAAAGTGGATTATTAAAAAAAAAACTTGCATTGCTTTGTCTTTACTGTTAATTGAATTTGACTTAATTTTGTTTAAATTTCCTGGTATCGTAATAATAGCCAACGGGCTTCATCCAGAAAGAAAATTAAAATGAAGCAACGATTCATTGAGAAGAGGAGAGGAGCAAAAAGAAGAAAAGTGGATGGAAAATGGTACATTTTTAATTAAAAATTGAAAATAAAATCTGTGTTTTCCACGTATTTGCTTTGGTTTGTCCGTCTGGTCACATGATAGGCCGTTGAGCTTCACAACTCAAAGTTTTCCCAAGCCTGATTTAGATCTTAGTTCTCCTACCTGTTGTGAACTGAGTTGACAGATCCCGACATGCTTCCTGCTGCTGTTTCCAGCGTCTTGCGGTTTGAGCTACCCAAAGATGGAGGACCCATTCCTGGCCCAGCTGGCTGTGACATATTCGGTGAAATGGGACCCATGGATGGGTAGAGTCTGTTCTGGCTGCCAGGGCCTTGGCCACGTCCTCCTGATATGGGCTGTCCAGCGCCCTGGCCGTGCATGGGACTGGTTGCATTCATCCCCAAACTGTTAGTCATACCGGGCCCTGGACCACTGTAGCTGCTGCTGGCTGTTCCAGTGAAGTTGGAGGGTCGAGGGTAGTTACCTGTGGAAGACATGGAACATGAATCAGCTGGAACAACTTAATCATACACACACTCTGTCAGTTTGAAAGTAAACAGTAGTTTACTATCTTTTGTGACATTTAACTTCCTGTTGAATTTGTTTGATTGCTTCAGGATGACTTGCGAGTGATTTACTAGACTGACGTGGGTTTCATAAATCATCCCTTTGAAGAAAAATGGAGGGTTTGTTGGGTTGTACAGTTATACCGACAACAATGACACATAGAACGATTTAATCCATCTAGTAAACAGCGTTGTGACAGATGAGGAGCAAGAAAAATCTAAAGAGTGGAACTAAATTCTCATTCATGACCTTCACAAAATACAGTGGATGCAAAGGAAAACATGATTGAGGGTGTGTTTCTGATGACATTTTTTCCCTGCTGCAGGCTGCCGGATAGCCCTGGGTACAATTGCCGAGCTTAAGGCTGACTTTGTGAAACACTTGAGAGCAGCTCTAATCTGCAGTAAATGCTTTCTTGCTGCCCTAGAGTGCCACACGACCATGATGCCAGAAGCTTTCCTAAGGCACACTTAAACCCCTCAATTTTGGCTTTAAAAGCCCAGCTCCACTCCAGGCCTTTTACAAGGTGAAAGAGAATCACCATGCTGCCTAAGACAACATGTACATACATTCAGACCCACTGCGAGACACCTTATGTATATGTGAGGGATGCACACACCCCTGCACTGGGAGCAAATCACACCATTCCCTCTGCAGACACTTGGCTTTTTCCACTACGATATTCCCCTCCCCGGGACAAATCCCCTGCAAAATAGAAATGGAAAATGTGGCATCCTCCATTGTAAAAGGGGGCTATTTATTTTGATTTGATTAAGAGTGCTTTAGTTGGGCCTCACTGCTTAATCCTCTGAGAATATGTCTGGAAAAGGGGATCAAGTCCCTTTAAAACCTGAAGGCTTTTCTGCACACTCAAACGAGGGAAAGTTAAATGACAGTCTTCCACACAGGGGGCGGGATGACTCTGAAAATGGAAATGGCTTCCCAGCATCCTCGAGCTGCTTCAGCGAAGACACTTTCCACATGACACAAGCCTGCGAGCGGAGGAGGACAAGACAGAAATGGAGGTAGGGGGTCCAGCCCCCTCCAGCCCCCAAGATAGAATTTATTTTGAATGAAAATAAAAGTCTTTCCCATAAAAGTCAGCAATTCAGCTTGTATTTGTCCAGACATTGTGATGAAATCTACAGTGAGAGATGGGAAAAAGTAGTAGCGGATTATTTCTGTGGAGGCTTTGGAGAGTTGCTGAGCTGAGTACAGCTGACACCTGTCAGGGGTTTTGAGTTATAATAGGGGACGCATTCAGGAAGAAAGGATGTCTACTAACGAACACAGAAGGATATGGAGGGTTCAGCGTGCACATGTGTACAAGTATGTAACTGCTCTACATCGTGAATTCATATATATTACTTTAGAGACCTTGTAACCACTGAATGACACATTTACATTTTTTTTATTCACAAGTGACTACTCGCAATGTTGTGGATAATCCTGGGAACATTGCTTCTATCCTTTCAGCTCAGCTGGATGGCCTGCTACAAATGAACAGGGCTGCAATCTGAGACCTTTCTCAGTCGCCTTTGGACAGCTGTTGGGACTCATGGCTACCTGCCATGCATTCTCAATCGCCTGGGCGGACACTCTGTGGCTTTTGGCCACTGACTGAGTCTCCAAGAGTGTTGTTTATATCACAAAGTCCCATTTGGGCAATTTGCATGTCTTTTCCCTCATTTTGGTGCTTGGGCCAAAGCCCTGAAGTTCCAAAAGTGGAAGTGCTGTCTGGAAGTTTCCAGAAGTGTGTGTTGATACTTTCTTGGGGTGGTGAGCTGCTGGGCCAAGCCTT
The DNA here is from genome assembly GCA_902685375.1 of Neostethus bicornis. NCBI lineage: Eukaryota > Metazoa > Chordata > Actinopteri > Atheriniformes > Phallostethidae > Neostethus > Neostethus bicornis. The sequence continues at coordinate 6,322,747 of LR738552.1, forward strand.
ACACACTGAGAAATGTGTCATTAGGTAAGCATTCAGAATGGAAAGAACCCATCAGCATTGGTGCATTACCATTCAAAATGCTTTGGTTCTTGGCTACGTTTGCTCTGTTAGAAGGAAAGATAAAATATATGTGGGATAGTTAATGCAAGGCTTTCCAGTGAGAGCCTAGCTCTGTCTTGACAAGAATGATTAACTTCCCATTAGATTGGTGCTATGCCAAAAAGCTTCTTCAAGGACAGATAGTGTCCTAACCTACTTTGCAAAATGACAGAGAGTGTAGGTGTTTTCATGAGAGCTTTCTATGGCTTCGGTGATTGAATTACGTTATTTGAGGAAGTTGCGTATATTCTGGAGTAAAAATATAAAAAAAATACCAAAACAGATGAATGCTGTTATCTTTAGAATAGACTCAAACAAAGACTTTGAGATGAGCTCAACCTGGAAATGAAAATAAAGTTATACGTCTTTTCTTATATGCAGCAGTGACCTTGAACGAGGACTCTTAAATTCTACTGATGTTCCAGTATGAAGTATGACTATACAAGAGTAGGTTTTCCTGCCCTGGAAATAAATCAAGGAGAGAAACAAGGAAAAACATTCACACCTTCTTGTGTCCTTGTAGTTAGTCTTAGTTTCTGCCTTTTTTTTGGCCTATTGGTGCCTTTGGGGAGTCTTGGTGATATTTATAGTGTGATAGAGAGGAGGAGATGGAAAAGGAGAGCTCATGGTGCTTCGTTCACAATTACATGGAAATTCCCAGCATGGTCACGCATTTGGTGAACGCCACGTCTTGCGCTGGGTTTAATCCCTGCAGTCCTGCTGGAGTGTGACTGAGCAGATTATCGTCTACTGCTTCCTCAGCAGACTGGACCGTCCAGCACTAACAGCCAGAGAAGTCACTCTACTGTCTACGGTAGAGGAAGGTACGATGGTGCAGCCATATGTAGTTTGTCAGTATAGACTGAAACGCAGATTACTGAGACATCCTTGAGCTACCAAGGACGGGTGTGTGTGAAGGTCTGTGCTTAGATTCAGAACAATATTATTCATATTAATTGAATTTACTGAAGTTAGAAATAAGTGCAACTATTACATGATACTAGCACTGAAACGAAAGATTTTGATGACCGATTCATTTTTGTACTATTTGATAAATTATTAAATCAATTACTTAATTGATTAATCTATTAATTATTTAACCTAAATCTTAATATTATGTTGGTTAAGAAAAAATATTAACTTTATTAAATGCTTATTTCTAAAAATCAACTCATATAAAATAAATAAACATTGAACAAGCTTTACAATTAAACTTGTTTTAATAAACAAGGGAAACCAAGTTGTGTCATATTGAACTTTTACATACCTGGTCAGTCGCACAACAATGATCATTTTTTAAAAAAAAAGCAAGACGATAGTCTTCGCCCAGAAAACGGTGTGGTGACCCTGCAGGTTAAGGACATGGTCCTGTACAGGGTGGAGGAGTTTAAGTAACTTGGAGTCTTCTTCTTGAGTGAGAAAAGGATAGAAATGGAAATCGACAGACAGATCAGTGCAGTGTCTACAAAAATTAAGACGTTGCATTGATTTGTCATGGTAAAGAAAGAGCTGAGCCAAAAAGCAAAGCTTTCAATTTACCAGTCAATCTAAGTTCCTACCTCTGGTCACCAGCAGTGGTTGATGACCGAAAGAACAAGGTTCCAGATACAATCAGCTGAAATGAGCTTCATCCAAAGGGTGGCTGGACTCTCCCATTCAGAAGGAGCTTGTACTAGAGCCACTGCTCCTTCGTGTTGAGAGAAGCCAGATAGTGTGCTTCAAGCATCTGACGACCTATCAGAATAATTAAAAACTAAATTGGGTTAACATGTGTTCCATGTTTTATGAGTGTTTCCACACTTTTGATAATATAGTTTGTTTTATTTCAGTTTGTTTTTGTACTTTAAGTTGTAACCTCTACCATCTTGTTCATTTTGATGGGAGCTCTATCTTAACTGGTAAACTGGTAAATCAGATCATAACTGCTCACTACTGTCACCTATGAATGCTGAAATAAATAATAATAATAACAACGCATTGTACTTTTATAGTTCTTTTCAGGACACTCAAAGACGCTTGCATATGCATTATTCATTCACTCCATACCAAGTAACAGTAAGCTACTGTTGTAGCCACAGCTGCCCTGGACCAGACTGACAGAAGTGAGGCCGCCATTTTGCACCTTCGGCTCCACTGATCAACACCAACCAGTCACACACACACACATGCACGCACGCACGCACGCACACACACGCACACACACACACACACCATCCAGAATAGGCAACGTGGGTGAAGTGTCTTGCCCAGGGACACAGCGACATTTAGTCTCATAGTTGTTCAACTGTGGCACCTGGGATACCGGCGGTCTCCCATCCAGGCCCAGCATTTTTAGCTTCTGTGGTCTGACGGGATCGGGCATTGACAGGCTGGTATGGCCTAAATAAACCTACTAGTTGTATCAAACGACACATAAAAGAGCAAAATAGTTAATTATTTTAAAAATATTTTTATCAAATTTAAAAATTTGTTTCAGCCCAAACATTTCTGTCTTGTTTTGCTAACACTTTAGGATTTTAATCATTTAATCGAGAGTTTTTGAAACTTGCTTTAAAAATAGCTATTCATAAACCCTTTCTGGAATAGATTTTTTTGTTTCTTTTTAGCATATCCTCTCGCCTGAGGTTCGACATCCTCTCCAAACTACCTCATCACCCTCGCTGGCAGGGTTTCAGAGCCTGAGTAAGGCCGCGGTGCACCTTGGGGCACTGGAGCTCTACACACTGTCAATTTCCTCCAAAGACTCCCCTACCCAAGGCACTGGCTTGAGTCATGGGTTTTCTATTTTTTTTCTTTGGACAAATTACTCTGTGGCTCCAGCAAGGCACCATGGCTTAAAAGTCCTGTCTGTAGCACGATCATTATTGGTGGAGTGCTGAACCCCCTACAAGAAGGGCATGTGGTTGTAGGAGTCATGAAATGGGTGGAAGAGAAAGCAATGTTGAGACAGGCACCAAATGCCTTTCCTGTAATGTTAACGTCCTTCGTCTTCATCTGCGTGTCCACTTTTTCCAACATGTTTCCAATAAACCTTCTGAAAGAACATGCATGGAAAACAACTACTCTAGTCCAAAGGATGTTCACCTCAACAAAAAATGAAGGTAATCAACATACTATAACTTCATATTAATTCATATTATCAGTGTTTATGAGTTTCTTTGAACTGTTTTTAAATGTAATTTAGTAAACAGCAAAGTACAAAAGTTCTGATATCAAACAACAACAACAAAAGAATAAATATGGTTTGTAAAACAGACTCCTGTAAGTTTCACATAGCTTGTGTAGTTGCACAAGCGGTACAGTTGTTTACCTTTAATGAAAGGGCAGCATCATGGCTTTTAAAGTTACAGAACACCAGACTTCTTTTTATGTTCTTTGTTATGTGCGGCATCGCTGCAAATGTTATATCACAAGCAACACACAGCAACACAAGCTAAAGACTCTCCCAGTGCAAGTCGAGCCAAGAAAAATAGCAGATCAGAGTTCAGGGACTTGGAGTGAGTTTCTATGCTGGCTAATTTGTTGGTGCACCGGGGAGAGCGAAAGGAAGCAGATGGAGCTGTCATTAAGAACAATGACCAGCAGCTGTCTGCCCTGTTCACCCCACACAGGCCATTGACCTGGCGCTGACTATGTCCTGAAGCCCGTGTGAATCCACAAGATTAGAACCAGTGTGGAGTTTATAACAAGGTAAAGACTGCAACGACACTGAAATGGATGGTTGAACTTTTGACAGAAAAACTATTTCCTAAATAAGTCGTACGCAGCACATTCCTTAGTTGGTGAAGATAAAAATCTTAAAGTTCGTTGCAACAAATACAAATAATAGGAACAACATTGATTTTTTTGTTTTCCCTAAAAGAGATACTCGAAATTTCTTAAAATGATATATTTTTTGTTTAAAAGTACTGTATTAGTGAAGCAAGATAATATAAGAAAGTAAGTAAAAGGCAAATGTTTTAATAAAAAATTATTTGTTGCAAGGCACAGAGGAAAATTCACGGTAAGTAAGATCGGAACATCAAAAGGTAGCATCCAATATGAAACAGGTTGTAGGTCGTTTAAAAAGAGGGTCTTCTTTACAGTCGATGGGATTATAACAGCATAGCGCAACAGAAAACATGAGTTTGATTAAGTTTTCAATAAATATAAAAGAAAACAAGATCACATACTTGAGTAGCTGAACTAACTATAAATTAATTCACCAGTGTAGCCACTCATAACCCAAATGTTATATATGTTTTTTAAAATTTAGTGTAATTTTTCTTCAACAATATTTTAATCCAAACATGGACTACATACAAGTTCATTATCTTTCATTAGAATTAAACCAAAATATTTAAATGACAACAATAAATGTGATGGGAAGACAGCAACCTCGAGCTGCTCTGTTTTTGATGGGAACATCACTCCCGTCATCCAACTGAGATGTCATGCTCATCTGCCTCTGGAGCTCCTTCCAGGCTAGTCCGCCTCTGCTTGCTTAATTTCTCTATTTCTCTTTGCTTACTGGGCTGTCAGCTCAGCCAAAGTCACATTAGGAGATAAGAGTGGGAGGAGAGGGGAGACCAAATACCGAATGCATTAGGGCTATTAATCAACATTAACAAATGCGGAAAGAGAGGCAACAAATTTGAGAAAACACATAGGCGGATGGGTGCATTTATCAAGGTGACACATTAGAACACACATTCACCCAAAAAAAATACCACAATGTTTCATTTGGTCTGTCGCCAAAGGCAAGAAAGGAAGTACTACAGCAGATGTCAATGTTTGCTGGATGGTTATGGGTTGTATGTTGAAGAAACAAGCAAGTACGAAAAAAATTAACTATAAATAAAGAACTAGTTTTTATCTTCAAATTTTTTTGGAAAGCAATAATTTTTCTTGTTTTATTAAAAATACATATATATGTTTAGAATTTTCTTTAAATTATTTTGGATCACTAAACAGAATCCAAAAATTGGCAGTAAGAGATTTTTTTTACGAGTTTTTAAATATAAAGGGTACACTATTTTGTCTGAGATAGTACGATTGGAAGTTTTCTTCTCCTTTCAAAAAGTGTGACATTTTCAGAACTCTCCTTTCTGGTCTGCTTGTAAACTACAGGAATTGTGTTTCTTTAATGACACCTCGCACAGACATCTATGACTGTGTGACCCGTCATTTTTCTGTCCCTCATTGCGTCACGTTCATAAACTTTATAAAACACTGAAAAAGGCAGACTGATAAATATAAACTATTTAAGAAAAATTTAACCACACAGTATAGAATCAATTTTAGGAATTAACATTTAGTGTGTTTATACTAAATTATTGTGTTTTTTAATGACTGTAATTAAGTTAAGACAGTAACTACAGCATAACCGTATAGTAACACCGTAATGCCATCCAGGCCCAAGATAACAAATTCCTAAAATGAAATAATTAAACTTTTTAAACAAACACAGCCTTTTTAACTAATTAAAAGTCTTCATTTTGCTAATTGATTTAAAGCAAATGAGAAAAAAAATCCCATTTGGAAAACTTCTTTTGAAATTATTACCAAATTAGTAAAAGCATTAAAAAAAGATCAAATTTGGCCTTTATCTTTGGGGGTAATGTCAAAGATTTACTTTGCAGATGAAGATCATCTGTCAGCGAATAAACCTTCTGACATGTCTGTCGCCCTCGTCACTCAGAGCTGCCTCATAATCATATCATGAGGAGGGCCAAGAGGTCCGCCTAGGGTTCAAGTGTCGTATGAATATTCAGAATCACATTGGTTTTTAATGTCCATTGTGGGAATCGTTACTCAAGAGGAAAGAATACTGTACCTGTCTCCATGTATGTGGGTGAAGAGGAGAATTAGAAAATTAGATTGTGAAAAAAATCTTTTCAAATTAGTCTTTTTGTATTCATAATTATCAACCTTCCTTTGACACCAACGACACTTCTGTCACGGCCCACAGAGACAGAGAGAGTAAAGTGAAGTCTTAAAAAAGTCTAAAAACCAAACTAAAGATAGAGTAGCTTTCCAATTTCAAGTTCAGAATTCCACCATTCTGTTTGAATAGAAAAGAATTATCTTCCCAACATGATGGGTCAGTAGGTTGTAGCTGTCCAGATTGAAATGCCTGTAGATGGAGCCCAGTGGCGTTTATCATCTATTTTGGCCAAAAACAGTTGGAAAAAAATTTTTTTGAATCTTTTAAATGTTTTTTTCTTCAAAGTTTTGACTGAAAGTTACAGCTGAATTAGAGGGAATTTGTAGACAAAGTATTTTCATTAGCTCTTCAGAAACTCTTCAGTCAGCTCATGTGTCTCTGGATGATGATGTCTCATTTGTAAATATGCATATAGAAACACAAATGTATATATCTATGTAGATACAGGAATTGATCAATTCCGTTCCATTGTCTTCTGCTTATCTGGGGCCGGGTCATGGTGGCAACAGCTTCAGATTGGAAACCAAGGCTTCTCTTACCAGACAGCATCCTCCAACTCACCCTGGAGTATCCCGAGGTGTTCCCCTTCCAGCTGAGACATTGTCTCTCCAGTGGGTCCGGGGTCTGCCTTCCTTCTAGTGGGACGTGCCAAAAACACCTCACCAGCGAGGCATTCGGGAGGCATCTTAACCAGATACCCAAACCACCCCATCAGACTTCTCTCGACCTGGAGGAGCAATGGCTCTACTCCAAGCTCCTCATGTCTGTTCACAACTACATTAAAACAACACCGGCATACTAACGCACAAAAACAAGAACAAAATTTGACACTTTGTCATTATTTCTTATTTTTGGTCATTTTCAGTGTATTAATCCATTTACACCTGTTTAATTTTGATTGCTTTATCACTTTATTTTATTTTAACCTAAGTGAAAAATACAATCACTCTGTGTGGTACAAAGCACTCCATAAATAAAGTTGCGGGAGTACGACTCATTAAAGAAAAACTCACCTTGGTGCCCAAACTGGGATCCCTGAGGTCCGTAGGGACCCGTGGGGCCACTTTGGGAATATGGACCCACACCAGAATACAATGGACCACTGGGGGATGGATGTGGGGACACAGGAGGTCCAGATTGTGGAGAAGCGAACTGGGAGCCACTCTGGTTTCTCTGCATGAATCCTGTAAAAGAAGAAAAACTAATATGAAATCACATTTTGACAGAGAGACTGTACAAGGCTTTAATCAGGGTTCTCTATTTAACTTCTCTATGTAAGTAGATCCGTATTTTGATTCTGGCCTTGATCTTTAACTCCTGAAGGAGCTTTTGTTACTCGTAAATACACTTTGCAGAGGGGGACAGCAAGAACTGGGTATTAACTAAAGTACACGAGATGACATGTAAGGGGAACCCCGAGTACAAACAAACACACAAAAACAAAGCATCCAGCGATTGTTATCACCATCAGGTTAAACATACATGGCCTCAAAATGCACGTGTAACTGCAAAAGCTGAGCATACATCCAAAACATGTGCTTCGTTCTGCACAGAAAAGCCAGCGATTCGAACAAGGCTAACTGTGTCATTCCCAGCCGTTCTGTCAATAGAAGTGTCGAAGCCTCTCAGGCCCAAACTCAGCTGCACCATTCAAATTGGCATTTACAGCGATCCTCGCCTGGGCTTCACTCTATCAAGCTGCGCTGTTCATTTTTAAAACCCACAGAAAGGTCTCCCAATCCACCGCGAAAGGGAAAGGTTGCCGGACGGCCGTGGAGGGACAGAAAGGCTTGTGTGGGTGTAGAAATGTGTGCGTGTGTCACTGCTGCAGATTAGGTGTAAATGGATTGAGTCTGCTCAGCTGTAAACTTTGATAGCTACCCACTTTGTTGAATGAGCGTGCACAGGCAGACTCGTAAGGTATGCAGCGTGGAAGCCAACGCTTGTGTAATTTTTTTGGTTATTGCCACGAGAAGAGAAAAAAATGTGGAGAAAAAGATGAAAAATTGACTTTTTAAAACAGCACTTGAAACATGCACATGTGCAAATAGACACTTTTCCATACTTGTGTTGCTCCGTTTATGGAGAGATAAAGACATGGAGCAATAAATGCTGTGTCTGTGAGAGAAAGAGAAACAAGAGAGACAGGGGAAAAAGTGTGTGTGTGTGTGTGTGTGTGTGTGTGTGTGTGTGTGTGTGTGTGTGTGTGTGTGTGTGTGTGTGTGTGTGTGTGGGAGGGAAAGACAGTGCAACAGAGGCAAAGAGCGATTGGGGCCTGAAAGTGCTTAGGCTGCGAGTGCTGGGTTTAAGGAGCGAGGACATTATTGTAATGTTTTGCTTCCATTAGGGTAAGGGGATTCTGGGAGAGGAGGAGAAAAAAATGCCGTGTGTAATACCGCACTTTAAATTGCCTGGAAAATGGATGGGGAGAGGAACATTGTGCAGACAGTGCTAAAAGCAAATAACACATTCAAGGATTTTTCTCTCCCTCTCTTTGCGTCGTTTCCCTCGCTATACACACACAAACACAAACCTTTCTCTATTTCTGGCAAAGCGAATGAAGCTCTCAGCCGGACAACAACAGACAGGCGGCAAAGCACGCGAGGAGACGGGGGCATTCAGTGGATTTATGGAAATAAAGAGTGTGGAGAGGCTCTTTGGCAGGGCAGCACTTGACCAAAGTGGCGCATATGTGTATAGTGGAGGAAAAGTGGGAGGGGGTAAATCCTAGCAAGGAAAACAGCAAAAAACAACCAATCTAGTTAGAATTATTGTGCTTTTCTGAATGGCTAAAAAATGGACTTTGAGGTTTACACGCATTAGATAACTTTAAATCTTGGAGTTGATTTTTATCATATAGAAAATAACCTTTTTACAGTTCTTCACACTCTTTTCCCACTCTTCATCTATCTATTTGCTCATTTCTGCAATGCTAGCTGCTCTCTGTAGGGAGGGACCAAACTCACTTTCCAGTCTTTCAGTTATTTTTCAAGGTTGTTTAAAGTTTTTATGTGAGCAAATGTGTTGGTAAACTCAGGCGTCATTTTATAAAGACTTGCATTGATGAGCAAGTGGGTTTTCTCAGCTTATGCGCCTTGCTTATGGCACGCAAAGTCAGAATTTTTAAAAACTGTTGTAACTTCCTTCACACAATCTAAGCTTTATAGATCACACAAATCTCTGGTCCCACCCAAACCACACCTCTAGAACTCCAAATATGGATCATGTAAATTACGTCATACATATGTAATGCCATTCAAATGAGCCATTGCCACTTGTCATTACTCATGCACAATGGCAATGAGACGTAATTGCATCCAAACAGAGGTGGAGCTGCTGTCTCCCAAATGAAATAGGGTTTCTTGAAACAATAGCCATGGTGATATCTCCCACAAGCTAGAGACAGCTTAATGGCTGGCAGTTACCACGGCTAGCAGCTTACAAAAAATTCCAGCAAAAAAAATAAAAAAATAATAATTAGGGAATATTTTGCTACATTTGACCTAAACTTCACTTTCTTAACAAGCTCAGGGGAGTGGAAAGCAGCAATGTGTCTTTTCTTTGGGTTTTTCTAAACTGAACCATCAGTTAATTTAAAAGGTAAAATTCACTGCCATGAAGACAAGCCTTTTCATTGCGCTTGTTTTAGTGAGTCTGTCAAGGCAAATAATTTGTTTACATCCTTGTATCTCTGTCCTCGCACTGACCGAAAAAAAAGCTTATTCATTACAGCCCCCGTTATTCTCTGTGCTTTTCCAACATGTCATTTATGTTTTCCCTTTGCTTCGCCCTCTAATCTTTATGTACCCCTTTATGTTGCCGTATGTAACAAAACACAGTTTTTTATTTTAGGTTTGTTTTTACCAAATGATAGGCAATGTTGAGTTTGTTTTCCCAGAAACTATTGCGCTATAGTACAAAGTTGGTAGGATATGCAAGTTTTTCAAGAAAACATCAATTACTTCAATCAACAAACAATTACATCTGTTTTTTAAAGATGGTTAGGCTTCTGGTTTACCATGCTCAGAGACATAATAATGCGTGGTTCTAGTAAAACTGTACATAGTATAGATTTACCTCTCTCCTGAGGCATAGGTGATGGAGTGATTGGCAGGTGGGATCCATCTGGTCCATTTCCAGAACTCTGCGGGGCCATGGTGGAGCCTGCAGAGCATCAAAAAGTCAATTCAGACTCAAATTTATAAGACACAAAAAAACCCCAAAAAGTTGTGTTGTAAAAAAGAGGTTATGCAAATGCTGTATACGCTTATTTGCAAAAGAAAAAAATAATGTATGTTTGGCTAAAACAAAAAAAAAGAATAAAAGCAGCAGAAAAAAAAGTACCTTTCTTTGTTTTTCGTTAAATAAATCTTTCCATTTTATTGTCAAGGAATTAACAATTTTAAAAGTATCCTTTAATGACAAGCTCAGTCTCTGCAGGCACACGTTGCAAAGTAAAATGTGGTTCACCATTAGCAAAAACGACAAACCCACTTCAAGGGAACACATCAAGTCATTGGACCTGACGCCACTTTCTGGTGTAAGCAATAAAACCAGTGCAAAGCCCTTTCAGAAAACCAGAGTCATTTCAGGATCATTGATTAGGTGGTTGTGCAGGTCTTTGGGCTGTGCCTGTTCCATTGAAATCCAATAGTGAGTTGAGGGTCTGATTAGGACAATGGCAGAAGGAGACCAGAGTGAATTGATTTGGCCCGGAGGAAGGAGAAGGATGGCAAATGAAGCTTTTATCTTTAGAATCAAACAGGAGGCATTGAAAAAAAGATAAGAAGAGAAAATTTTAGACTGAACTTGTTGTAAATGATGTTTGTTTGGTGTTTAGATGTCAAAATGCAACTAAATAAAAGCAAAAATAGACAGGTAAGAAGGAGATACATGTGTTCAGCACCTGTAGGATGCGTTTGAACTTGAATTTGAGGTAGAAATGGTTCTCATGTGAAGAACAATTAGTGCTTTGTTGTAACGGTGTTCTTGAAAACGAAGCAAACACAAAGCGTGTTACTACAGAGGAAATAATTCACATTATTCAATCATCCAGCACAAAGCGTACTACTTCACTTAATGTGTGTGTGTGTGTGTGTATAGTGTGTCTGTCCATGCCAGCACTAATACATGACTGGAGGTGACACACTCTCCACATAAACAAACCCAATTAAGTCAACATAATTGCTTTGCATAAAAATGCATAAACAACATTTCCATCCACCTCGCCGCCCACTCACACTCTGGCACATGCACATTACGTGTGCACACGTAAAAGTACTCACACAAACAAGTGTAAATAAACACACCAAAGCACACATAAGAGTACACGGGCACATAACATATGTAAAGAAACCTTCACACACACACATTTCCTCCCTTTCCCTTCTGCATCACACTTGAATAGATCCAGCGGCGCTGCTTCAAAGAGAGAATATTCGATTAGTTAGTCTGTCACCGTGTTGCAGGAGGGAATGGGAAACATTAGTATGCAAACGCTGAAGCAACTCTGAGATAACACAAGAAACACTGGCTATGTGTTTTCATGTGGCGAGGAAAATATTCTGCTGAGGTAAACCTCATACTTCATTACAAGTCTGCATTAAAAAAAGTGTCTGGTATAAAATAAGATAAATAATGATGCTGAATGGCTTCAGTTTGTTTTTTGTCTTGTTTGTATTTGAAAGTGCTTTTGTAAAGTGTTAGTGTCCGATAGGAGAAGAATTCTCAGGGGTCATGACCACTTGTTGACAAAGGAAATATTTGAGCTCCTACATCTGGTTGAAGTGAGGGATAAGGATGCAAATGGCAATCTGATCAAATCTTAACGGTGGTCTGGAAGATCTTAATTTTTTGCAATATCACCTAAATATGCTGTCATTGGTTGGACTCATTTGTCTAAAAAGGTGTACAGTAGTTGCTTGTTGTAAACTTTCGAGATTGTGCTATTTTTGAGATTTTTTAAATGCAAATTAGCAGCTTTATTTTTTACAGTGCATTGTTTTCTAGTTGTCTAGTTTCTATGCTTTGTGTTCTGTTATTGCCTGTACACATACATAATTGTGAACCGGTCAAACTGTAAACCAGTATCTGAAAGTATTTAAATGAGACAAAAGTGTAAAATGACAATGTGTGCGTCACAAAAGTCTAAAAAGTGGGCAGTGAGATGTTTTACATCCTCACCATATCTTTAATATTTAAAAATAAATTAAATTGTCAACTTTGAGGATTTCACCTACTGCAGGAAACTCCATTCTTATATCTTTTTAATCGCTTGTCAAAGTCACAGTGTTTCGACACAGATAGACAACCATTCACACACATACGCCTACAGGTAATTTCAAAATGGCCAATTAACCTAACATACTGAACATGTTCTTGGAGGATTGAAGAAAGCCTACATATACTTGGGGAGAACATGCAAACGCCACATAACAAGGCCAATGATTCAAGTCTTGTCCACGCAGGCCTCAAAACCCAGACCTTCTAGATGTGAGCCAATCGTGGTAATCACTACGTTACGATGCCGCCCTATTGCAGGTTACTTTAGAAAAATAATTTATGTGATTGACTAAGAACTGCTTTTTTTTTCTACGTGTGCAGAGTATTTGACACAGTCAGTGATTAAATTCTAGACAGTAAACTTAAAAACTTTGAATCAAATACAATATCAAGTTTTAACATTGTCACAGAATTATTTAGAACAATAAGAGACAATTTGCTTATATCGGAGGCAGTTTGAAAGATATTTTAGCACTGAGAACTCTGTAACTCTTGATGAACACTGGGCAAGCTTTAAGACCCATCTTGGTCTTTTCCGGCTTCTTTTGAGTTATTGTCCCCAACCAATAGAAATACTTAACTGTCACCAAAAACTGGCTTTTGGAGCGATTGACAGACCAAAGGTTTTTGCTCATCATTCAAAATTGATTGAAGTTTCATAGAATCTGCAGTTTTTTAATAAATCAATGTTTATTTTGAGTAAACCTTTTCAAAAGGTAAGGAGTAAGACTAAATTTATAAAACTATATGGAGTTGTCAGGCTGTTTGCTTAGATACGGTATTTATACGAAGAACCACTGTGGTGGTAGAAAACAGAAACATGCTCCACTACTCAGTTTTTCTCCGTGTAAACTGTCACCAGTGATGAGAAATTACTGCAAAAAATGGTTGTATGAGAACTAGAGGAAAGAAGAAAAACAAAAGAAGAAAAAAGTAGAAAAGTTTAAAAAAATAGAAGAATAGCGGAAGAGATCAGAGCGCCCTTTCTTTACCACACAACCAATTATTGTCCCAAATAAGCCTCCTCTCATTTTATTCTCTCTACAATCTAGTATTTTTTTCTTTTTTGTCATTTCTAACAAGTTCCCATTAAATAATTACATCCAAATAATACAAACAAGCACCACGGAGAGTGCTGGCACTTTTAATCCACACCATTAATAATTCATAAGTGGGATCTCTGACGTGTTTTTCTTCTTCATGTGTTGCCGGGAAAGCGGCGAGAGCTAAATGTCAGCAGGAGATGCTTGTATACCTGCCTGCTGAAAAAAAATGACCAGCTATGAATAAAAATGTAAAATAAACATATGGTATGGAAATACTTCCATCATTTACAAACCACATGTAGGTTTGGGATTAAAACTACACGACAACAATGTGCAGATCTTTTATGGATTTCTTTTTATCTGCTATTTTTAACCTATTCAAGAGAAATAAATGTTTTAATTTAAATGTAAATCATAGATAACCCTCCCCAGAAAAGGGAGCCGTACTTTTCAATTCTACATTATATACAATTGCTTTGTGAAAAAGTTTTTGGACACTTGAAGGAAAAGTAAACAAAAAAATACATAAGTGATGTATTGTCATGTTACGAACAAAAAGAAAAAGCAACAACAAATTAGTGATATATGTATAAAAAAAGCTCTTTTTTAAAAGAAATGAAAAAGAAGCAAATAGACAAACAAATCGAGCATATTTGTGTAAGTGATCATTATGCAAATCAGTTTTAATAACAGCAAAGACACAATTAGTAGTTTATCTTCTGAACTGCTTATTCCCAATTGGGTCGCGGGGGATGCTGGAGCCTATCCCGACTGACTTCAGGTGAGAGGCAGGACACACCCTGAACAGGTCACCAGTCTGGTCACCAGTCAGGGCCAAACACAGACAAACATCCACATCGTCACTCATTCCTAGGGGTAATTTTGCAGCAGCCAATCAACCTAACATACATGTTTTTGAAAGGTGAGAGGAAACCGGAGTGCCTGGAGTAAACCCACACATACATGGGGCAAACATGTAAACTCAACCCAGAAAGGACAGTGTTTTCAAGACTCGCCCCCGCTCTGGGACTCGAACCCCAAATTTTTTGTTGTAAGGGCACTGTGGTAACTATTGCATCAGCATTGCATGTAGCCCCTGCACTAAATGTATGAAATCTTTTGTGTTAAAATTTCTGTTTCATTTGGATGAGTGATATTGTCCTCAGAGGTGCTTCCCAGTAATTAGCACATTATACGGTTTGTGACTTCCTGATTTATCCTGCTATTTTCCCTCCATTTTTTACTTTTGTGTACAATTTACAGCCCGATGTGCTAGTATTATAAAATATAAATACACAGGTTACTCTTCCACAAATTTATTTATGTTTGCTAATTTGCCAATGCTAGTGAAGTTTTTCTAGTAGATTTTGTCCCTATGCACAAACCTGTTGAATCTATGAACTTTGAAAAAGAAAATGGGTATCTGAACCTTTTAAAGTGAACAAAAAATAATATATTTTTGAAAAGTATCGATAATTCAAACAACTGGAATTTCTCCCAAAAATGAATGTAACAATCACTTCCATGTTTTACTTTTTCCTCAAGGTACAAGACAGAAGGGCTGAAAATAAAGGAAGTTTATTGCATTTTTGGAGATAATATTCCTCGCTAAAAAGCCAATACACACTTCAAATTTCCCTTCCACGAGGACCGTCAAGGCAACGCTGTCTCCTTTGAAGAGCCAGAGTTTGGTCTTTGAAGCTTTTTTTCATCACTGTTTCAAACGCAAACGCTGGTGAAGTTCAAAGTCGAGGGAGAGCACTTGTGGCCATATTTCTGTTTTGTTTCAGGGCCCTGGAAACATGAGGCTTAGAAGCTATTGTGTGAAGATGTGAGCCTGTGTGTCTGCAAATTATGTTGATGAAGAAAAGTCAACTGATATTGAATGAAAAGACTGAATTCACTATGAAAAAAAAGTAGAACGATGTTAGCGCCTCTGCTCGTGCATGCTCTCAAAAGCATTGAGATAAAGGCTTCATAGCAGGAACAGTGATGTGTATACACACACACATTTTATACACACTTTCTTAACAATTCTTTTTTTTTCTTTAAAAAAAAGACCCCCTGAAGCGATGAAGGCCATTTTGGACAAAGTGGGGTAAGTGTGGTACATGTTAATAAACTGGTGAAAAAATACAGGAAAAAAAGGCCGCTTCAGCACAGTCTCCTCATACAAACCCTCAGGCCATAAACGTCCACACACCTGCATCGCCCAACAAACACACACGCCAAGGTAATACCCCCTATTTGCCGTGTCTTTAGGGGGAAGAGGCAGATAAACAGCAGGCTCCAATAACTGTGGTTTAGATCTCAATGGGTGCGAGTCAATGCTTCTCCAAGCCGGGGGCTAATGCCAGTTAACTCTCCCTGTGGGGGACCAACAGGCCTGCAGTGGCTCGCAAAACAAGCGCTCTCCCAAGATCCTCATTACTTCCAACGCTGAGTAGCAACTGTAAGTAAAGCAAAAATGCAGCTTAAGCTAAATCAGAAGGAGAGGGAGCGATGGTGCGAGAGAAAGCAAGTAAATAGATGCTGGGGAGGGAAAATAATTGCACGCTGTGCTCTGGTTAGGCTTTTCCAGTCAGAAAGAGTTGGAATGGGATTTCTCTAAATGGCTAACGCAGCAAGCAGGTGCTTTTTTCTCCTCCTTCCCCTATTTTAGTCGGCACATGCTTTGTGAATGCAATGCCTGTGGGGAAGGCATTTTGCTGTTTTACTTCCTACATGAGCAGCTATCAAGAGAAGGTGAGTTAGAGGAATGTGGGAAAATGGGGAAAACTTGCAGGAGGGAGACAAAAGAGAGGACAAAAGTAAAGGAAAAAAACTGAAGAAATGAGAAGGACACACAGAGATGTGAATGGTAAATTCAACCCTGTTTCTCAGTGGGAGGCAAAGAAAGCAGAGACAAACCGAGATGCGGAGGAACGAATGGGGACGTGGGAATGTGAGACACTCGAGGAAACATAAGAGAAAGTGAGAACTATAAAAATAAAGGAGGAAAGTGAGAGGGACAGCCAGAGGCAGTGTTCCCATCATGTAGCCTCTTTGGGAGTGGTATGACAAGACGCTCACCCAGTTCCACACAGTAAAACACTCCCACTATGTGCTACTGGTTTCTCGTTTTAACTTTTCTTGCCAGCATAAGGAAAAAGCCCACTTAAGTTTTAGTTGAACATCCCCATGGCACTTTTTATTTGTAGCTAAAAAGTGTTGGGTTTTCTTCTTCTCCAGGAAGTTATTTACTGACATCTACTCCAAAATAGACCCACCAAGGTGTACTCATACTAGGCTAGTAACCGTGAACTGGGCAGGAATACGACTGTGCCCCTTCCCTATGCTCCCACTGGCCTACACTCACATAGGGTTTCACAATTTTTGCAGAAACATGCTAATGTTGGAACAACATGACAAATTCATAATAAACATGAAGAGCAGCACTCTTGCGGAACATAATGAAGTCCATTACTCTCTTTTCTTTGTAGGTAGTCATTTTAAAACACAGCAAAAAATAAAGTCTACCTCTTTGTGGCAAAAATACTTTTGGAGAATAGTCAAACGTCACTTGCCCGTTCCCTGTTTCAGAATGGTGTGCGCTCACACCACATGCAGTCCGTACCAAAGTCCAAATGAACCATGCTTTTTCACATCGCTTCTACGTAAGTGGGTCGGGGACGGCTGAACATATTGTGCCCGGGCACAGATTGGAGCACTTACAATAGTCAAGCAATTCATGCTTTGGAGCTCAAACCCACTCCAGCATAGTTTAAACTGTCTAGTGTTACTACACTCTTAAAATAAGTAATTTCAGACCCCCTCCATCATCTGAGTGTGACCTTACTTTCCAGAAAAAAATACTACAACACCTATTTTATTTGTTTGCTCGCTTTTCTGTATTTCTTTCTATCATACTGGAAATACAAGGTTTTATTTTCTACAAATCTGAATGCAAATCATAGGCTAAGCTGGAGGATTACATAAAGAGAAGCAAAGATGAAGCTGTTTGTAGGGGATGTGTTTATGGTGGGACCCCTTTAGCTAACAAGCTGGACAGCCTTGTATTTCTTCCATTTGCCCTGACCTTTGTGCCCTTTCCTAGGCCCTGGAAGCTCTTAAAGCGAAGTGAAGATAAACAGCTTAAACTCTCCAGAGCGCTCAACTGCGAGCTTTAATCACCTTATTGGAGGAAAATAAAAATTTGGATGGAGGGTGAGAAACAAAAAAGGTGAAAGAGGATTTCTGGGGGACCAGAAAGGGAAGATGTACAATATTAACTGGACTTCGGAAGACTTTGGTAGAAAAAGAGCAGAGGCAGAGTGAGGAAAAGATAAAAAGAGCGGTGTCTTTGTGATCTTTGCTGCACATAGAGCAAGCTGTGCAATGGAGGAGTGAGAATATGTTGTGCTAATTAGTGGCTGCATGAGGTGGAGAAAGATCACAGTTTGGCCTTCAAAAGCTGTAAGACACATACAGAAATGTAAGCAATAAAAGAGAAAAGTATAAAAAACAAACAAAAAAAAAAAAGAATGCATTGACCTTAAAATGAGTTTTCTGTATAGATGTAGTCATGTGGACTGCATGTCTGAAGCAAACAAAGCAATTAGCATTACATATATGCACAAGTGTATTTACTCATCGGCTTTGGTACAAAAAAGGTCAGCTACTCTAACAAAACAATTCCTGGATTTAATAGTGCACTTTTAATCTTCTGTCTGACTTAAAAGAAACTGAAATAAAATATAAACCCATAAGTAAAACAAATTTTTTTTCGCAGACAACTTATCCAATACTAAACTAATGACTAGCTAACGAGTACTCCTTTAAAAGTAAAAGAAAACATTTAAACTGAGAAGTCAATATGAAAAGCAACAACCATCAGTTTATTGTGCCACGCTCCAGAACATATGGTTTTATCTGATCTAAAAAGTTGCTGATGTGCTGCAGAGTAAAATGACAGAATGGCTATTTGATCCAGGGTTAAATTACCCTGAAGTTTAAATGTGAGTTAAAATGATTATCACCTTGGGAAACATTGATTGATTATAAAAATTCCTTTTGGACATATCAAACAAAATGCTATGTCAACAAATCAAAACAAGGACAGTGACCACTGACTGTAATTTTTTTATGAAGGAACACAACAGCTCAAAACTAGGGCTGCACAATATATCAATGTTGAATTACACAGGGAGGAGATCCCAAATGTAACTTCCAATAAATGCTTTTACCTTCAAAAAAGACTTATTTCATCCATTCAAAGGCAAAGTAACAGCCAATAACTTTCAAACGCTTCATCTTTCAAAATGACTACATATACGCATGTCCTGTTTAGTTCTCTCAGGTGAGCGTGTGAAATTCTGATTCCCAAAGAACTCTCATTTCCTTTAATCTCACTGTCTGCAAGTGAGATTTCCATTTTAGGTGAAATAGGAGCTATGAGACATGAGTGAAGTAGTTTACAAAAAGCATTTGAAGTTTTTCAGCATTGGAAGAAGAAGTGACATTTTATGTGGCTCAGCATTCGGAATCACTAGAGAAAACTTCAAAAGTCAGGCCTCATTCTAAGTGAAGAATGCGAGCAAATGTGGACAAACTGAAACAGTGTAGAAGACTAACATTTATAGAATTAGAATTATTTATGGTCAATGTTTTGACTTGTCATGAAGGAAAATGATTATTTTTTATGCTGCACAGTGATTTTATTGTTGGACTTAGACAGTCATTTGGTTGGGAAAAGGTAAATCTTTGGGACTTTGTGGACAGCCATAAGGAAAAGGATCTGAAAAAAAAATCATTCTCTTACTGCAAATTGTGTGAGTGCAGAAATTTGTTGAGGGATTTTCTTCTCTCTCTTATCTGTACCAGCTTTCTGAGATGATGACAGCTGAGTTTCTGCGCCGTTTGAGCGAAGTTTGATGTAATATGTATCAGATTTAGCACATCGATGGCTATGTCTTTGACAGAAAGTGATGCTGTAGTGACAAGCTGCTCCTGGAGATGATTCGTCAAACACATGAAAGATCCTTATTTCCAAACAGAAACATTGTGATTTTTTAATACTCATCTGGATGCCGACATGTAGCGCTGTGTGAGCAATGTTTTCTGCACTTTGAGTGCATGACCTATCTTTCTTTCTCTCACTGCTAACACCCACTGATGGAAGCTTTCACATTGGGCGCTCCCATTTCGGAAAACCATCCATCCAAAAAGAGAGACAAGCATCCTTCTGAGACGTCCCTCATGTCCCGTGGAAAGAGGAAAATATTCGAAGGATGCTCAGAATTGCTTAAGAGACACTGGGAGGAACAAGGTGTATATATGTGATGGTTTATGTGTGCGCGCAGTTATGAGGTGACGGAGGAGGAGGGGGACGTTGGCAGTTGAGCAATATGATTTCTGCTCGACTGTCACAAATCTAGCGCAACAGGAAAATCAATTTGGCCCTGTGTGTGCCTTTTTGGCTCCGGGAGAGAATCCAAATAGCAAGGCGAGGCCCGGATAATGTTACAGTGTATTGGATTTGCTTCATGGAGAGACAGACAGAGGGAGAGCAAGCGAGCGAGGGAGGAGGGTGAGGAGCAGGAGTGAGGAGACGAAGGAATCACAGGATTGCAGTGGCGCTCCGACAAGATAGATTTGTGCAAGTGTACGGGTGTAAGATAGGCTGGCAATCTGTCAGCACACCCCTCTTTAACACTCTCCCTGTCTAACTCTTTCTTACATTCTGTCTCTAACACACACACACACACACAAACACACACACTTGGGACATTGTCACTCAAATACGTGCACATACCGGCAGAGGTGATTTATAAAGACAAAATATATGTGAAGTGTCAAAGCAAGAAATCAAATATTTACAGGTATGTGTGCTCTTTCCTGCTGCTCTCTATGCTTTCCTTAGCATTTTCTAGTGTGCATGTTTATGTGTGTGTATTTGTTTGACAGTCAGGTGAAGAGATGACATAATGAAATTGCTCTCCTCTGACCGCTGTCAAGGGGAACGTGTGTGCTCATCCGTGTGACATGTCGCATCACTCCACCGCCTGAGCCTGACTGGTGGCAGACAAAAACACAGCACGCAAACATATGCATATGTATGGAGAACACAAATACACACAAAGCCTAGAATGAGCTTCCTCTGCTTAAATACACAACTGAAGAACTTTTTAGCTGAACGAAGGTACAGAGCTCATTTATAAAGCATG
This sequence comes from Neostethus bicornis, assembly GCA_902685375.1. Classification (NCBI taxonomy): domain Eukaryota; kingdom Metazoa; phylum Chordata; class Actinopteri; order Atheriniformes; family Phallostethidae; genus Neostethus; species Neostethus bicornis. The sequence continues at coordinate 6,343,305 of LR738552.1, forward strand.
CTTATGCTAAAACTTTTATGTAAATTGAGGAATCTATAAAGGTGGTGATGTATGTGGACTTTTGTATAACTCTAAGTAAAGCCAGAAGCTGCTGGATATAAATTATAAAATGGGGGAAAAGATGACCGTTGTTGAAAGAACCTGAAGTAAACTAGAAACAGTGAAATGGAGCGTTGAAGCCGTGTGGAAAGAATTAGAAACCACACAGAGTAGACCTAAAAAAAATAAAAATTGGTCCAGAAAAGATTTAAAAGTAACAGTTGTGTCTAAAGTGACCCCTACTTATGTAAATTTCCTTCACATTTTAAGATTAACATTGTTATAAAAATATCCAGACAATTAGATAAAAAACTTGCCTGCTTTAAAAGACATGGCAGCACTCTTATCTACATTTAATACAAGACCAGAAAGCTGAAGCCAGGTTGCTATCTTACTCATTTCAGTTAACCTTTGGGCCACTTCATTTACATTTTACCTATGTCTGTGTAGTTATGACAGTATCATCAGTATATTTTAATGTCACATGCTATGGGGAGATTGTTAGTAAATAAGCTAAAGAGTACATGCCCAGGGATAGAGCCCTGTGGCACCCCTGTTGGAGAGCTTTGGAGAGAAGATAAGCTGGAATTTACTCTCACACATTGCTGTTTGCCCATCAGATAGGAAGCAATCCAGTCTGTCGTTGCTACTGATATATGAACACATGTATTTTTATTTCAAAAAGAATACTGGGATTCACATTGTCAAATATCTGCTTAGGTAAAGGAAGACAGCTCCAGTTTCTCCACCCTGGTCTAAATATGATTCAATTTCTTCAAGAAAATAGGAGCAGGTGGTTTCAGTGGAATAATTCTTCCTAAAACCAAATTGCAGTTGATTTTATCAGTCATTGACTACAATCTTTTCATAAACCTTTGAAATGGTAGGCAGTAAACTTACTGTACTGTATGTACCGCTGGTTACTGGCCTCCTGCTTTTGTTGACTTACGGTACATATGTATATGTGTGACAAGCGCTGTTTTCAGTATTGCTGTTTTCCTTGATTCCTTTATGGTTCCAGTAAAAACTGGTGCTAGAGTTGGTTTACATATATATTATTTTTTTAAAAAGACACTTTCAAGCGCATGGATGTCTCTGACTTTACAAAAATTTAGTTTTGTGGTAACTGCATTCACTTTTTTGTCAGAAACAGGTGTCAATCTAAAATCCTGGGCATTTCGTTTCTGCAACTCAATTTAGGGGCGTCACAAGCAGGGTGTAGTCAGATTGCAAACAAAATTGATCAAATATTTGTTAGCATTTCAGCTCGGACACTACTGTCATTGTGAACACCACCATTCGATTTGAGCTGAAAGTGGTCTTATCTTTTCCAGAAAGTTTGTAGAATTTACCTTTCATTTTCCGTCAGGAGAATATTTTACATATTGACACTTCACTAATCTGACCATGCAAAAAAAAAGGTGTCTGTAGAGTACCTTTAAAATTTCAAAAATGCTATTAAGTGGTTTAACAAAGACTTTATGTTTCTTCTGAAAATGATAAGGTACAAAGTGTGGTATTAAACCGCGTGAAGATTTTAACTTTCAAGAGAAATTCAAAAAGAAAGAATTGTAGCTTAAAACCAAATTGAAAGAGTTTTTGTTTTTCAAGATTAAATTTGAACTTTATGAACTATCTTTAAGGAGTCTAATCGTATATAAACACTTAACACTGGCTTGTCTGTGTGGAGTTTGTATGTTCTCCCCGTGTATGTGTGAGGTTCTCCGGGTACTCCAGTTTCCATCCAATCTCCAAAAACATGCATGTTAGGTTGAAATTGCTCCTAGGAATGAGTGTGTGTGGATGGTTGTCTGTGTGTGTGTGTCTCTGCAACAGACTGGTGATCTGTTTGGGGTGTACCCTGCCTTTCGCCTTAAATCAACCGGGATAGGCTCCGACACTCTCCATGACCCTGTCAGTGATAAACGTTTCTGAAGATGAAATGAAATACAAAAAGCTTGGAAAGTAAACAGTGATAAAAGGCCTTCAGGACCAGGTCATGACAAAGTACATGTGTTTTAACAAACTAAAAAATTTGACAATTTACATATGTAAACACTTTTATAGCATTAAAAGTTATATCATTGTTTTTAAACTTTGAATCTTCAAAAAAGTTGAACGTCTAACAGGCTAACAGCTCACGAACAGAATGTGTTAGACTATTAAAGAGCAATTTCCTTTAGATTCTAAGGCAGAGACTATGTTACCTTACTTGACACAACACTATCTTTAAAAGAGAAAACATTGTTATTAGTGTTGTAAAAGTAAGATTTTAATTGTTCCCATTATTAAATAGGTATTTTCTGTGCAAAACAAGCACAAAAAACACACAGAAACAGTGACAAATACCTCATTCTAACAACTATTGTCATGGCAGGTACATGTCTGTGTTTATGTGACTGTTGGTCCAAGCAGTCTGTTCAACATGCTGTGACATTTTTGACTCAAATGATAAATGCAAACAACAATTTTTGACAGTGGCTGAAGAGCAAAATCCATTTAGAAAATTTCAGCCATTCCATTTTCTCCCCTGACAGCAGCTTTAATGGAGCAGAATACATCGGAGAACTGGACATGTTTTGTTTTGACTTATTCTTGACTTGAGCTCAAATTACCACGATGAGTTTCTCACACTAATTAAATAGGTTATTAATGTTTGTCTGATTTTGTTTGCAAGAGACTTCCATGAATAATAATTTTCTTCGGCTGCAAATGCAACACACTGCAGCCTCCAAATCTTTTCCATTCCTCATTGACTTATACCGAAGTAAAGCGACAACATTAACCAAAGTGTCTTAACTTGTGATGAAGTGCTACAAAGCAGAGCGTTAGTAATCATATGTATGTTAACAACATTAGTTCTCCTGTGTCTCGCTAAAGCTGAATGCTTCTTGATCTAATTCAAACTGATGGTAGTACAGCCGCTAAAACATGCCAGATGTTACTCAGTGCTCCATGCTTTATCACCATTTATTTGGCATGGGGAATATTTGAAAATATTTTCTTATTAATCATGTCCCAGCGATTGGTTTCGCTTCCCATCTTTGCCACCTCATTCCAGATTCTCGTCATGATTCCTGGCACGAGTGCCTGGAAAAAAAAAACACTGTCCCAGTTTTTCATTAGCGTCAATCACTCTGGTAAGCGGCTGAGAGGAGAAGAGGGAAAGGAGGAGGAGGAGAAGGAGCCGGGATCTCACAGGAGACACTTTGCCCCGCCTCGTCAGAGTGACTGGCAGGTCTGAGACACGCTGATGGGCCGGTCAGTCACTCACTTGGGTAGAGAGGTAGAAAGATGACATGAAGAAGGAGACACAGAAACACACACACACACACTTTCATATCCCCATTTCAGGCAAATCAAATTCTCATTTGTTTATAATGCTCAGGGTTTATCTAAATGGTTATGTAGTCTCCTGTGGCCTTCGGTGACAGACAGACACATTGTGGATGCTCTGATAGTCCTGCTAGAGTCTTGCCTATCTTGCTGTATTTTAGATAAGGCGACAAATCCAGCACTAGTCACTTTCACTTATTAACTCTCAAAGAGAAAAGGACAGGGATACAGGTGTTACCACGGCAATCTACAGGTAGTTAGACAAGCAAAGCCCCACTGAAACAAAAGCAGAAATGACTACAGTGATGTTGTGTGGGAGAGAAAAGCTGTGTAAAAAATAAATGAGACATGTTCCATTAGCTCTTCCAAAGATTGCTTTAATATTTCTCAGTTGTCAGATTGATGATTTCTAATGGGCCAGAGATATCAAAGCATAGATTTACAAGATGGATTTAGTTTGGTTTGTAACTGAAGTATTCTTTCAGTTTCATTCAAAATGAAGAAATAAGAGATATCTCTGGATTGATAACATGGTGTGCAGATGTGAAACAGAATCACAAGTTTTGTGAGATCTTGTTTGAGTTAATATACTTCAGTAATGAGACTTTTTTTAGACTTCTGATGGTCAGTTACACAGCTAAGAGTATTTTATTTTGATGAATATTGATTGGGTGGAGACGATTGGGTGGATTGATTGGGTGGAGACGGTGGCCGCGTGGTTAGCGCGTTCGCCCGCGGACCGGAAGGTCGCGGGTTTGCGTCCCACGGAGAACACGTCTAGGGTCCTTGGAGAAGACACCTAACCCCCGCTTCTCCCACCATTGGCGCCGTTGAAGGGCAGCCTGCTGCGGTGTAAGGAGTGCAGCAAACAAATTTCCCCGGTGAGGGATGAATAGAGTAATTCAAAATAATCAAAAAAAAAAATATATATATAGTATTATATTTGAATTAAAAATAGAATTAAATGAACCTTTTATTATGTCATAATAATCATGATATCTTTGAACAGAATTTTAATTCATCATTGTGTGTTTTTAAAAAACAAAATAAAAATACTAAGATGGTACAAAACTCTTGATCAGTACTTGTCTAAAGTGTGATGGTTAAAAGAGGAAGTTTTCTTATATTCAATGACGAATAATATTTTGCTACTTGTAAAAATCACCTGGTTGCTTTGGAGAAAAAAAAAGTACTAGTTTTTATGTTTAAAGAGAAAATAGGAGTACAAATTTTGCCGTTTTCCTAGTCATTTCTGCAAAGTCAACCCTCTTGTATTGTTTTCATTTGTGGGAATCGGTAGATCTAATAATAGACTCCAAAAGGGTCACTTTTCTGTGTGACCTTTTTAAAATCTCTTTAAATGCACATATTTAAAAACAAATAAAAACACAGGCATAAATGCAAAGGTCAAGCAGAAATGGGGGACGTGATAACTGTGATAAGCTTTCAGGGTGCAACAAGTGCACTAATGGTGGTGGCATTAAGATGCTCAGAGGATCATTTGTAAATAGCAGGAAAACAGAAAACAGGTTGGTTCCTGTAGAGAAATTTGCTGTCTGTTGGTTTGGAACATGAATACATGAATAATGCATCCTAGAGGGACATAAGTAAACCTTTCTGACTGCTGTGTGAATTTGCTCTTATTGAGGAACTAAACATTTTGGTCTAAAAAAATAAAAATGAATTTGGCCTATACATCATTTTTTTTCGTGGAATTCAAGGTACACTTTATATAATAGTTACAGCATATTGCCTGTTTTATTTTTGTCATTGATTGTTGAGTATATCTGAAGTAATTAAAGTACTAATAAAATGATGGTGTGTAATGCCTTTTTTTAAATCAGGATAAAATGAAACTTAAGATACTTTACAGTCCTACCTGGCGCGGTGGTATTGGTAGAGGGTCCACTGGCAGGTGAAATGGGTCCTGAACCAGATCTGGACTGCTGAGATTGAGTGGACCCTGCAGGGGAACCAACAGGAGAGGGAGAAGGTCCACTTCTCTGGTTGGGTAGGTGAGGTGAGGCATGAGGAGAAAAGGGTGACTGTCCCTGGTTATTTGTGGCCCCTTGTTCCCCCTGGCTACTGCTGCTGCTGGAGGATCTGCCAGCACTGACAGCAGAGCTCAACCCGGCCTCTGTCCCAGTAGGGAGGTCATCAATCGAGCCAGACAAATCCTGAAAAGAAGAAAAGACATACAGTGAGTATTTATGAAGTTCGTCCATGCATTTAATGAGAGCTGACATGCAGCAGGTGGCAAATTTAATGTCAGCTTGAGCAAGCATATAATTCCCACGGTGCACATTTCGTCATAATCTTTTGCAGCTAGGGGAAACTTTTTGGGGGAAAAACTAAACAGAACTGAGGTAAAAATAAGCCCTGACTTTTTTTGTGACCCACTGCATCCTGCAGGAAATATGTCAAAAGTCATTTTAGCAGCAGCGAGTGTTAAACATCCCACAGAAGAAACCACTACATGAGCTGCTGTGGTAAAAATGAATTGTAATGGGCGAGTTCATATTACAGTTTCCAATCCCTGTGGTGAGCATGTGTGAGTGTGTGCACTTAGAAGGTGCTTCTTGTAGAAAAAAGATTCGAGGGAATCCCCGGCAATATTGCTGACGGACAAAATAAAAGTATAGCGCGCAGGAGGAAGTAAGGCGATGGAAGTTAGAACTAACGCAGATGTGAAGTGATGAGATAAAAAGTGATGGCTGCAGACCAAGCCCACATCACACACATTCACAGTGCTGCCTGAGCCTCAGCTGCACACAAAGGTAGTGGGAAGTCACCTGTAAGTGACCCCAGTTATCATGCAGGTGCTGGTTTGGGATAGAAAAGAGAGACTTGTGTGTATGCCAGCTGATTTTACCTGCTCTACCAAGCTTGTTGTTTCCTGCCACCTGAGCCTAAAGTTACCATTAGTCACTACAGATCTGTCTGTCTCTGTCAAACGTGGGAAAAGAAGAAAATACAGCTCCCATTACATCTAAAAAAAAAAAAAAAGACAAATATTGCGTTGCAATTTTTTTGTCTGTTATTCTAACATCAATTCAATTTTTGATATTTGACAACTAAAGTCATTTTTTTGTTTAAAATGCTGTTTTGTTAAAACGGAAAAATATTAACACGAAACATAATGAAAATAATTTTATGCCATGCTAGTTTTAATTGTCCCACTGTAAAGCTGTAGATAAAATGTATAACTTGGTATATTTACAATTATTTTTAACTGTCACTGTCAGATAAGCTTATAAATAGAAATTAAAAATTTGCCTAATCCACATGCCCACAAAGTGCCCTATGTTTTCTACTAGAGCACCTGCCCACCAAAGTGTCTGTACACACCACTGTTCCTATACCATTTAAAGATAGCTCTATTCCAGATAGAGATTTTTGCTTTTTATGCTTCAACAGACAGCAGATGTTAAAAAAATATATAAAAATTTCTGACTCTTGAGAATTCAATCTAAACATACAAGCATCGGTAGCACAAATATTGGCTAAAATCTGACAGCTCTGACACGCTGTCACTTCTATGTTACGCCAAGACAACTTTCCCCCCCATCACGCTCGCATAATACAATATTGCATAAAAAAGAAGCGAGGCGTCCCCCATCGCTTCCCATCCATCGGGCCTGGCTTAGAGAGCGGAAAAGACAACCGAGTCAGTGTGGCAGTCTGTCCACGCTCGCTTGTTTTGGTTAATTCGATCTCAACTGTGACACATGAAGCCTTTGTTTTCCATCATGCTGCTGTGAGTGCCCACCCGCTCTGCCAGCCTGCCAGCCTGTCGCCTGGCATTATCTACCTTCGCTCCACTGAGCACATGGAGCACTTTCTTTCTCCTCTTTGGGTCTCTTTTTCTTCTTCCCCCTTGGTACATTTCTGTCTTAACCAATCGGTGCAAGCAGTGTTCTGAACTCAGTGATGTAATCTTATGGCTCCACCAATAGAACTGAATGGTATTTTTTTTTTTGACCAAGCGATCACTTTGGGTGCATGCCACTTAGCACGCCAGGGTTGCCGGGAGAGTCAGTGTAACCATGGCTTTTCCAAAACACTTGGAGCTAGTGAGGCATGCAGCAAGGTTGTTAACCTGCAACTAATTGTGGGAATGGAAGGAAATAATTGTATTTTACGTAATTGGGTGCAGTTGCCTGCTTTTTCAGTGGCAGTTTAGGGGTGGTAAATGTGTACTAGTAATTTGTTTAGAGGTTGTTAAGATCGTTTGGATTATCCAGATACTTGAACACAGCTGTATGGCCGCAGACCAAAACAGTAGCAGGACGGTTTAAAATGGTGGAAAAGCTTCATGTTGACAATTTGTTGGTTTTCCCACACATTATGTTCTATTTTCAGCACACAAATCTTTTTTTTTTTTTTTTACATCCCTGACAGTGACCCCACAGCTTTTTACCAGGGTACCTGTCTGGTATGTTGTCATGCGTAAACAATCAAAGCCAGCTAACCAGCCAGACAGGCATGCAGATCCCAGAATCTAAACACCCAACAATCTGGGGCCCCGATCCAAAGTGGCCCAAATCCAATTTGTTTGGCTCTGGGCTGCAAATTGCTCTGTGCATTGAGTCTCCAAATAGCTGTCAACCACTCCCGCTAGGCGTCCTGTATCGCTTAATTCACTCCTGGAGCATGTAATTGTCATAATAAGAAAAATATTGAGGTGATAATAACCAGTTACTTTGAGGCCCCCACCCCCACCTGTCCGCCTCGAGTCACACATATACACACATAATGGGCCGTCTACACATTTCACACAACATTGGAGAGGCAGTCGCTCGTGACCCTTCACCTCGCTGGTGTTGGCGCCTGCCTGCACCCTCGTTTGGAGCTCTCCTGTATGTGTGCGAGACAGAAACATCGGCCGCTGGGCTGTCACAGCAAGACATGCTTGAGCACTGATGCAGCCAAGGGGACAGATGAGGCCTCACATACACACACAAAGTCCCCATCTCACTCTTACTACTGACCCCCTCCACACACACATACACACATGTCCCAGCAGAATATAAGGCATCAGTGTGAAGCAGGAAGCTGTCACATCCAGCTGAATGTGGGTCTTCTACCCTGTCCACGGTGCTGATGTTGTCTCCACTTGCCACACACTGGGAATTAATCAAAGTTGTGATGTTAGGAGGCATCAAGTGTGTGTGTATGTGTGTGTGTATGTGCAGAGAAGTGGTTCTCTGTCTAGACAGGGAGGAGCCAATGACTGCAGCTATGGGTACATACAGTTAGAAAGAGTGATTCTTAAAACTTACTGTCTTTTCTCTCTTTCCTATTTTCTTTTTCATGCACACTTTTTCACACACCCAGCGTGTGTTTGTCTTTTTGCCACAGTCTGACACACAAGGGTTATGCCTCCACCAGATGGCTAGACAGCTAACTGGAGTCTGAGAGTAAAATCTATCTGCGGCATTTGAGCCATGTGATGTGTTGCATTCCTAAACCACCCCCACACTCCAACAGCTGCAAACAACCAAGCATATTTTTCTTTGGACATTTTCACCACTATTCAAAACAACACTTGGGGTCAGATTTAGTAATTCTATGCATACTTGTATGATAGAGGCCTGAGCAGGGCGTGCCGTGCAGTAAACTTTTAGGAGGTTTTTATTACAGTATGTTGGAAAGTTATTTCCACTTTAAAAACATTTATTTCTATTTCATTGAACCACATTTGAGAAATGTGTGAGCTCTGTTGTCCAGTATTCAAATAATATTTGAACACCACGTTGTTCTTGGCTATGGATTTTGTTCTCAACCACAGCCGCATTCGAGTGTAACAAACAAGTGTTTTGCAGCAGCAGTGCATGTGCTTTTGTGTTTCTTTATAAATGCACCCCAATAAGACTATAAAAAGAATACATACAAGCTTTGCTAACTTAATGCAATTTTAATTTTTGAACAATATTTTATGTTTGAACTAACAAAAGCTACGATGTTAACCTACATGTGCTGAGATGAAAACTAAAACTAATGAAAGTACAACAGCATAAAGCACTTCGATTCAAATTTACAAAAACAAAGTTTTCAAATTTTTATGTTTGTAACTTTTGCTATCCTCCGATACAACCAAGGTGAGCTGAATCTTTTTAGTTTCAAATTGACATTTAGAGATTTCTCGGAAACTGCGGTCTTTTTACCGGAGATAATTGCAGATCAGCTGTCAGCTGTGTTAATGGCCTCTCTTTCTGTGCATGGAAATGATGCTGTTACTTTGCCTGAATGCCACTTTTTAGTGCTGGAAAGGCACTATTCTCTTTTATTGTTCTGAAACTCATGTTCTTTCATGGAAACTTTTACTCAACATTTATCAGGTAGTTAAATTTGATGTGTGTTTTTTTACTTGAATAAAGCAGCTTAAAAGCAATGTGGATCTTGACTTTTAAAAAATGCCAGTCACACCATTTAGCATGTCAGGTTGATCATCATGACCTTGTCTGCAGCACTCATTCATGTAAGCATTCCTTTGCTTAAGTTTGGAAGAGCTGCTCTCAGTGAAACTTTTAAATGAAGTCAAAAGATTCATTGTAAGTTGTTTTTTTTTGTCTTCTGAACTGCTTACTCCTAAAGCGGTTTAGGGGGGTGTCGGAGCCTATACCGGCTGATTTCTGGCTGGAGGCAGGGTACACCCTGAACAAGTCTTCAATATGTCTTGAGGGCACATACAACCATCCACACTCACACACATCCTTAGGGGCAATTTCATAGTGGCCAATCAACCCAACATGCATGTTGGAGAGTTGGAGGGTGGGAGTAAACTGAAGTACCCAGAAAAAAAAAACACACATACACAGGAAGAACATGCAAACTCCACAAAGAAAGATGTCTGTGTTTGTTTGTTTGTTTGTGTATGTGTGTGTGTGTCTGTGTAAAAAAAAAAAAGAGTCATGTTCGAGTAGCAGCAAATCTTTTCAAACAAAAATGAAAATGATTAGTTTCAGAGAAAAAGACTACATATTTTCAAAAAGTTATTCTTATGCTGATACTGGGCTCTTTTTAAGAGATTTTAATTTAGCCTCACAATCTCATGTGCAAAAATGGTCAAATTATAACTCGAAAAGGCTATAAGATTTTTTAGCATGCGACATTTAAACCAGAAAACTTGTCACACACACACGAAGTCCATACAGGCCAAATACTAGTGATCAATTTACCTAAATAAACTATTGGATTTGCCATTATTTTCTTCAAAAAAGCAAAAAAAAAAAAAAAAAACTGAATTATTGTCTTTGGGATTGAAGATAAACAATTCTTTTAAGACTATAGGTGAAAATGAACTAAATATTTTGCATAATATAAAAAATAAAAAAATCAAGGGATTACTTCAGTGGGCTTGACTGCTTTATTGTTGTTTTTACACTTTATGAAATTAAAATCAGCAATAAAAAAACCCCCTACAGTACAGGTCGATCTTTTATGGACAAAACCCCAAACACATCCATCTATACATTGACTTGATTAAAAAAGTTAATGTTTAATTTTGAAAAACCTAAAAGTATAATCTGGTATTTAAAAAAAATAAAATCTGCAAATCCGTCTGTGTTGTGTTTATTTGTAACAAAAAAAAAAACTCAATTAAACATCAAACATGCAGGAAACCCAACAGGCAAACACAAAAATATTAGTATTTTGGGTCTTAAATCTGTCAAAAATGGAAGGGTTTTACTTTTATTTTGTCAAATTTGTCAGCATGTCCACACATCCTTAAAATAAAATACAAAAATCCATCTCATTGTAGTGTGCACATTATTTATAGAAAAAAAGAAAACCTTGAGTGAGCTCAGAGGACAGTTTTATTCTCTCTTTCTCTTTTCTAGGTAAATATAATGATGCAAACTGTAATTAACTCCAATAGCTCTCGTTTGTAGGCCTGAGGGACTGGTCTTCTCGTGGCAGCGCTGCACTCATTTACCCGCTCCGGCCGCTATACTTTCTATCATTATGATGCACTGGGGAGTATGAAAATACTATTACACAAAGATGTTTTTCTCTAAATTCTTCCCCTAAAACATCGATTGAGGCAAATCCAAATGAAATGCCATGCAAATGAAACCAAATAATAGTGCTGGATGTGTGTATGTGTGTGTGTTTAAAGAGGGTTTTAATGCAACGCCACATGCAGAGCATCGACTGTAATACCCTTCAGTAAGTGCTATTAAACACAGAAAAGGGAGGAGAAATTAGAAGTCATGGGAGACTTACTGAAGGAGAATTTCACATCAGATTTTTTTTTTCCATGTCAATCAGCTGAAATGTCTAAGCCGGCTGGAGTGATGATAGTAATTAGACATGATGATGAAAACCAATAGTAATGATGACTATTCAAACTGTAACATGCTGATCAAAATGTGCCTGTTAGCACAGAAATGGGACGTCCTTTCAGCTGCTTTAATATTTAGTTTAGAAACAGTAGGGCTGTGCCAACATATCTTGACGGGGAATGTATATGTAGAATACTGGATGATGTGTGAATGACTGTGCAAACAGGATACATGAAGATAAGACTCTTTGGCATCTCCATATAGTCTCTAAATGTTATCAAAGGCAAAGGCTCCACATAGAAGCAAGACTGCATTTTGCAAACCAAAGTAGTTTTTGGCTACACTGGGATAGCCAAAAACCTAAAAAACTTTGATTTGTTTCTCAAAGATTTTATGTTTTTAGTTATTTGACTTATAAAGCAGATTTAAAAAGAGAAAATGAGTAGTAAAAGGAGAATTATGAATAATAAGGTTTGATCAAAATCTTTAGAACCTTCATCTAAATTTAGGATCACAGAAAAAACACAGAGCCAGCCATCTGACTTTCTTAAAGCCTTATTTTGATAATCGCTTTAAACATACATGTAAAAACTTATTGTAGACAGTGTGTGTGGAAAATAACAATCCCTACTAACAGATGAGAGTTGTGATGACAAACAGTCTGTGCTTTTTGGAAGACTACATTGTTAAAAACACAGTCCCCTTATTCCCTCTGTTTTGTTTTTGTGTTTTTTTTTTGGAACAAAAGCTGTCTAAGAACCAACTGTTCGATGCTTCCCGAAGTTGTGCGCGGGGAGCTTCAACAGGAAAACAACAAATGTGTTTTTCTTCGCTCTTATGCTACCGGCACATTTCACGAAGCCAAAGCAATCTCCAGTTTAAACAGCAGCATCTCAACAGGATGCAGAGAAAACATTTTCAACCAGATAAAACCTGGAATGGTTGATCGGTAACAGAGGTGTGAGATAGTAGAAGAGTGAGATATATTGACTAAATCGATTATTTCACATTTAAAATACATTTTTAATTTTTATTTAAATTTGAGCAGAACTGAATAACTGCCACACTCCAAACACATACATACGTATGTTAGAGGAGCACTGAAACATTGTAGAGTCAAAAACATAGCGTTAAGGAAAAACTGGAGCTTGTAGGAAAGAAAGATGTTGTGATAAATTCTCTAGGTTTTCAGTTTAGTTAGTAAGAATCTGTTGTTTGTATTTTAAAACAGGCACTTAGTTGAACAGCTAAATGATACAATCAGAATATTGGTGTAGTAGTTACCTGATTGTGGTAGCTAATTAATGTTACTGACATGTAAATATTCTGGTATGATTTTGATACTAAATATATATTACTATAGCTTTTAAGGACTACTACTTGTTGTATGTATATGTTAATGTTAAGCTAGAGCATTGCTGTTACATCGTAGCATGCTACTGATCTTGAAGAGACATTAGAAATAAGAGACACTGTAATACGTTGTTTGTTTGCTTATGGCTGAATAAGCTAAATCAGATTACAAATAGAAAGTTGTATGTGTTAAAGGAGCTGTGTAGTTTACATTGAAGCCACTTTTCTCTGGCCTTGCACTCAAACAATATGCTAGTGAACAACTATCAATTACTGTATAGTCAAAGGTTTTGCGGTTGGATGTCACAGTTTTTGCTAATTTACAGTAATAAAAAATTACACCTTCTAAACCAACAAGTTAGAATTTTTACTCTTTCATTGCCAGGTTGAAAAGACATGTTGTGTTTACAGTAATGTGACATGTGGTTTGCCTCACTTGCACCTATGTTTTTTTCCCCCCTTATCTGATTGCACTTTAACCAATATAATAAAGTTAAAATTTATGAGCCCTTTATTTGTCATTTACTTTAGGTTGAGCAGAAAAAAGTTTGATTAAAATTGGAAGTTATGTTTATTGTAAAATATGGTGAGGTTTTATTTTTAGGCCATATCGCAATCTCTAAGTGGTAGTAGTCGATACATTTGCTGATAATGCTAACAACACTTCTGCTGCATTAGTATTTATTAATTGTTATAAGACATGAGGCTCCCTAAGCGATGGCTGTCCCCGCTCTTAAGCCTTTAGTAATGTGGAGCTATGAGGAGGACCACTTTGAAAGGGACATTGGAGACCTTATTACCCCTAAGCTTTTAAAGATGCTCCAAATCTGGCACTGCCCGTCTCCAAACCAGTGGGATTAGTGTTGAGTTTCACTTTGATTCCCTTGATAATATGCCAAACATGGCAGCTAGGAGTGCTTAGCCAGTGGGCCTTTTTCACTTAATGGCTCCCCTTGCTGTTTCCAGTAATAATGATGACATTTAAGTGATTTAAACTACAAATATCATCCTTTAAGTGGCTAAATAAACATGGAGATCAGCACCTAACTGTTAAAAGTCAAAGATGCTACAAAACCTGTGTTCATACCTTTCACCTCGCAGTTTGTATTTTGGTAAAGTGTGTTTGACTTTGGTTAAAGATGCCACATTACTGGAGGTGAAGCAGAAAAAGGCCGAGTTTGCGCGTCGTCTGATCTATTTTAACTTTTTATCGTTCATTAGTCAACAAAGCTTCTTTGCACTTTGGGTTTTAATGTGCAACTTGGCCATTCACCAGTTACCTTCACGCCAATACACACTTGCTTTATTTGTTCCGCGCGTGTTGGTTTCCCTAATGTTTTTATTTATGGAATTCCATGATGACATCTTGCCACCTGCCCACCCCCACCTCACCTCTCCACTCACCCTAGAGGGAGCTGAAAAACAACGTATGACATAGAGAGTGCGATAGAGTGTATATACATGTGTGTGTGTGAGAGAAAGAGGGTGAGATAGGACGGGAAGGATGAGATGAAAAAAAATAAATAAAGGGCCCAAATTCCTCATTTCTAATTCAACTGCTTGTTCAGCTTAACCTCTCTCTCCTCAGCAATTAAAGCGCACGCCACATCCTTCACGCTGCGTACAGCCGAGGCTAAATAATGCAGGGGGCATCCAGCACCCGCATCCTTTATCATCCCAAATGACAGCCATTTGCATATCTCCCCAGTCAATTAGAGCGCGGCGGAATAATCAGCCCATAATTGGGGGAGAGCGTCGGTAATCACCCGCCCTGGCACACCGACAGGGCCATTGGAGGAGTGAGAGAGGGTGGAGGGGGTTTGTGTGGGGTTGGGTGCATATGTGTGTGTGTGCGTCATAGGAAGACAGTCCACCCGAGTAGAGACTCTTCACTTCAAACTAACACGTCCAAACAAGCACTCTAACTTCTCCCTGGTTCTCTCTAATGCTCTCTGTCCTCGCCTCCTCACTAATTTGCAAGTACCCGCTTCCTCACCCGATCTGACTTCACCACATTAGTTCTGAGCAATATCTTACATCAACATCGGTCAGGGACTTTTATGAAATAAAAACTGACAGATGAGTGGCAGGGTTTTTTTTCCTGATGCCATTCATTTTCTAATAATACATTGTATACATTTACATAAACACTAATAAAATCTTCCCTTTTCTTTCTGCTCTTCAAAGCTGTCCTGAACACTTCCCATGAAACGATTTGGAAATATCCTGGATTAAAGTCGCTCCTTGTTATTCGAGTGGGTTATGTTTTGAAAATAATCAGAAGTAGACAAAATCTCTAAAGTGGAGAAATTGAATTTTTTTTTTTCAATTATTATAGATGTTTTAAGTTTTACAACCTCTCTTTGTTCACTTCAGACATTTCACCCCTTTCTTTCTTGTTTTAACTCTCAAAGTTCAAACCTTCAAAGAAACGTAACGTGGAGTTAAAAACAGTGAAAGCGTTAGAGAGCAACCTCTTCGAGATAAAGCGGAACATAACACAATGGAGTATGAGAGAAGCCTGTGCATGCCTTTGTTTGTTTATGACAAAACAAAATCTATGAAACTTTAGAGAATATTTTTTTGCTAGAGCTGTTACAAAAACAAAGATTCAGCAAAAATTTGACACGTTATAAAATGTTCTCCGAAAAACAGGATCAAATGTCTGCCTGGATGGGTTCAATTTGGCAGTCACATGAATTAGCAGCTCCATAGAAATGAAGAGAAGTAAAAATGTTTCTATTTTACATTTTCAAACATGAAAAATGTTAAATAGCTATGTTTTGTACTTGCTCTACAAGCAAAATTGACTTAAGAAAAAGTTACAGGCAAAAATGATGGAGAACAAGGGTTTTCAAATAAATAAATGAATACACCCAATCAACACAACACAATGTGTCAATTGCGACACAGAAAACAATGGGCTGTAAATAATAAAGCCACAAGATTGCACAAAGAAAATCTGCTACATATTGAGGCCATGAAAGATGACCATGTTACAGCGACGGACCACAACACTCATTTTGCTTGCATGCTAGTTTTTTGGGTGAACCTTGATGCTTCAAATTCCTGACTTCTTTCCAAAAGAGCAAGAAGCTACATGTCTTTATCCCTTCTTGCTATTAAATTCACAGCCTATTCCTTTAATGCAACAACACAGCGTAACATTAAGAACAATGGGAGAAAGAGCTACAGAGGGACAAAATCCCCAGCTTGTCCTCCTTTAGATGCAGACAATCCGAATCGTTTCATGGGAAGTTTTCAGGGCAGCTTTGAAGAGCAGAAAGCTTCACCGTCTCTGTATTTCCTGCTGAAAGGGAGGGGATGACCATTTTTGTCAAACAATCTTTCCTTTAATACACTGTAACCTCCCATTCTTTGGTGCTGTCCTCTGAACATGACGAATAAAAGGACGACTTGAGAGAGAGAGGGAAAGAAAGGGTTGACAGTAATGGGCGCGGTGGAGGTGAGTGAGAGTGTGTTTGTGTGTGAAGGAACATCAGAGAAACCCAAGCAAGGTTAGTTCCCATCTGTAGCTCAATTCTTTTGTGTGCTTTCTTTTCACTCATACCCAGTGTTGGCCAGCACTGCCTGCGTGCTGTTTTACCCTCACCGTTGCTTTGCAGAGATGAAACACATGCCATTCACTTCTCCTTGATGGAAGTGGAAAGGAATAAAGCAAGAAGGTTAGAAACTGGGAGGCAGAGAAAGCACATTTGCCTTGATTTAACCCCTACACAGGACTTCAGTCTGTTACACACACAAAAAAAACGACTCTTTTGAAGAGAAACGTTTATAGAAAACTAAAGAGTGACAGCATCCTTGAACAGCTCTGCCTGCCCACAGAGGGAGGAAACATTGATTTCCTTTTCTTTTCCTTTTTTTTTTAAAAAGGGGTGTCTTTTTCTGTTTAATCCCCCTTTCTTTTACTCTCAGGGGATCTGTGGCATTTCCTGCCAGCCGGCCTGGCCTGTGCTGCTGAGAGTTATGCATCACTGTCAAAAGGACTCTGATCAAAAGAGAGGAGAGAGAGAGAGAAGGTGAGGAAGACGAGGAGGTTTGGCTTGATCGTTGCGTGGCAAAACTTGCCCCCCCGGCTGGATGTTCCGCCTGTCAGTGCGTCCACCTCGGTAATCCATCAGCCTGAGCTCCTGATCAATATTAGGAGTGGTGAAATTTTGAGTTATATCTCATCGTGAACTCTTTACATTCAGAGGCAAAAAAAGAGAAAAGAAATTATGGGCTTTGCTTTGCTGTTTTGGATAATTTTTTTGTGATGTTTTTATGTTAGATTTGAAGGTAAAATTAGTCATCCAACAAAAAAAAGCACTAAAATAAAACTATGGAGGATTTAAGCGAATGTGACACTCGCAGCCCAACATCTGTGGAATATTGACAACAATGGTAGAGAAAGGAGCAAATGTACCATTTGGCAAAGTTTATTCTGAAAAAGGGTTCTAGACTTTTATTCAGCAATTTTTGGGTTTTGTTGCTAGTTTTACAGTATTTTCAGAATTACTTTTACAGAGTTAGTGTGAAAAATGTTATTATTACATCTGAGGATATTTGTTTTGATGGATGAGCACATACCGGGCTCTTTGCAACTTATCAACACAGCAAATTAGCGCTTGTCTGAATTCAAGAAATGACTAAAATGCCACAAAATAAAATTGTCTCATTACCTGAGACATTCAAAAAAGCTTGGGCATATGGCAAGAAATACATGGTGAAAAATGATAAGCAACAAATTGGTGACCTGTACAGGGTGTCCAATCCCTCTAATCTGGTAGTACGTTAGATTTCAAGCACCAAATTTGAACAAAAGAATTAAAAGATATAAGAATGCTACACATTAGTGTTTATAAATCATTGCTTTAATAGAATATCGAAAAACTTTTACTTTGTCGTTCCATCAACCCAGTTAAAGTAGGAGTAAAACACTCTTGCTCACAGATGGGCTGCAGCAGCACTCTCAGGACAGGCCTCATCATCGACGTCAGCCCACATCTCAAAGTGTTCAAAACAAACTTTTTAGCAGTGAAAACAAATTGGGCTCACCATCAAAGAGACTTTTCAAAAAGCCGTCTCTCTCCGCCAGTTCAAAAGAAGCCCGGTTGGTAAACAGCCATGGAGAATTTGCAGCACAAGATATTGTAGGAGGTACAAACGGCTGGAGCTCCACCACAACAAAGGCAGAGGAGAAAGAGTGGAGGGGTTGTAATTCATCACAGACTGCACAAAAGAAAGTGTGACTGACTGACCATGACCAAAGAAACAAAACAAAACAAAAAAACTTCTTAATTGGAGAAGCTTTTTCTTTTCATTTCAAACCCACTCCATCCGTTGTTTGTCTCTCCCACCAATTTCTTCCTGCTGAGTTTGTTCTTGCCCTCTATAGCTCCTCTAAAATATCCCTTTCTTTCCTTTTTCCTCTTTAGCTTCTCTTCTGATCTTTTCTCCATTGAGATATTTCAGACTCTTGGTTAGATTAGAAGACAACCGGAATGAGGGAATTGAGAAGGAATAAGGGAAGACTACAAGGGTAAAAAAAAAAAATCTTGAGGTCCTTCATGACTTGTGAGATTTCTTAACAAGACAGCCAGGCAGACAGACAGAGACCCTGCACTACACACCATCTTTCTATTCACCTCAGGCAAAATTTCATTTCAGCTACAGACCAGAGGATGGAGGGAAAGAGATCGAAGAAGAGCAGCAGCAACCCGCCCCTAAGCTAGCCGTCATTAGCTATGCATAAGACAAACTGCTGACACAAAGTCACACAGCATGCTGAGCAGGGGTTTGTGGGTAGGCAGGAGGAATCCATCCCTCCATCCTTCCACCTGTCTATCGACATCCCGGGCTCTCTCTTGTCTGCCTCCGGATTTTGCAATTACAATCAAACGGCAGCATCCAGGCCCCGAAGCACTGACTGACGGCTTGGATTAACCGAGATGTGGAGAGGCCTTGGGATGATGTGTGTGTGTTTCTCTGGCTGTCAGCAGCTCTGCTTGTTCATCTCTGTGAGCATCTTGCATTGCTTTGTATGTACAGCATGTTTAGGCATCAGAAGTGGTGTGTGTCTTTCTCTGTTTCTTTTCTCCCAAGGTTTTATTGTAGCAACATTGTGAGTTTAGATTTTAAAAAATGACATAAAAGGAGTGTAAAACTATGTTACTGTTGGTACTGATAGATAATAGGGCAATTTAAGCAGCATACTAAAAATTTTTATAATTTTATATAATTAGCAAAATAATCCTTTTCCAAAGATGTCTCTTCGCTGACATTTTTCTAAAGGCCTCACACAGTCATTTGCGGAAAAATTTGAATTCTACATGTCGGAGATACAACAAACTTCGACACGGAAAATGTCATAAAAAGTGACAACACAAGCAAATCTAAAAGTTGACAATAAGGAAAGAAATCACAAAGCTGTCAGAAATAAAAGAGCAAGCACACGCTCTCTGAATTAACTCAGCACTGGCACAGCCGAGCAGGCAAACATGCAGTCGTACAGAAAACTGCTCCTCAGAAGGCAGCGAATAAAGTAAGAGGAACAAAAACACGTCAATCTGCTTTGTCCAAAAAAGAACTGGAGTCGCTCTGCTGTGTCCTCTGTAGGATTTTTTTTTAACTCTTCCCTTCTTGACTTTGTCGTCATCCATCAGAGATGACAAATGTGACATGACAGCTTTGCTTAGGAGGCTTCACTTTCTGCAGAGTAAACTACCCAAAACCTGCGTGATTTGGAAGGATTTACCTGCACACAACCATACTTCAGATGTTTCTAAATCAAACTTAGTTTCAAATAAATTAAAAACAATCCAAATATGATGTTTCTGATAATATATTACATTTTTCTATTGAGATTTGAGCTGGAGAGTAGGGATATGCGATACATTACCATTTACAATAGATCATTAAATACATTTCCTGCAGTAAGAAATAGTCATTCCACTAAAGAATTGATTAAAAATATTGCGCGACACACTCACAGCACCCAACACCTATACAATACTGACAACAATGGCAGACAGTAAAGTAGGCATGCCACTTTACTGTCAACATTTTTACTATAAATCTTGGTAAAAGATTTATAGTAAAAATGTTTAGGCTAAATAGCCCGCCATACCAATGACATCACAATTCTAGCACAAAATATACGCAAACCAGAATGTGTTTGATTAAAAATACCTGAATTTTAAATGTATTGGTTTTAATAACAAGGATTAACTTTTAGTTATGACTAGTCTGTCTTAACATGACATGGGAAAGATTATATTTTTCAATTGTAAATAGAAAATTGCGAGTTGTTTGCAAGTGCCCCTGTGGTGTATCATAATTTCTAAAATACAGGCAATAACTTTATCATCCTTTTTACAAGTTTATGAGAAAAAGTAACAGCAGTTATATTGACTCAAAAAGAAAATACAGAAAATTATATTTATTAGCTTGGCCGTCCTCACTCTCACCCGTCATGCTTTTTCACATGACATCAAAATCTGTTTTTCTAAACTGGAGAAAGTGCTTCAAGTGTTTATCATCATTCATTTCTATCGTACAAAATACCAGAAATTGTCTGGTTATATTTTTTAGTCCATATCGACCATCTCTTGTGGAAAGTCACCCTGTTTGCCCTTTTACCATTCTGAAGAAAAACCAGCTAACCAACCAGAACGTCCTCTTGGAGGTTGTGAGCCAATGGCCGCTGTGTGTGTGTGATGTAAGCGTGGGGAAAGGAGAGGTGACAGCGGTGCGAGGCTGATCTAATAAAAGCGGAAGATGAAACGCTGTCAGATGCTGTGGCGAGCAGCTCAAACGGCAGCGACGTTTGGTAAAACACACACGCGTCTCCTCCCAGACTGTCTTCTTTGCTCACACACTATTCCTGCTTCTCACACACCTACACATTCTGACACACATTTCTGTCTGATAGACAGTTTCATAGTGTCGTAGCTGAGGTGTTGGCCTATAAAAAGCAGTGCTGATATGATTTAATGGGCGAGTCTTATTATAAGACTGTCGCTGGGCCGGTGTAATCTGGCTAGTGCTCCAGGGCATGGCGCTGAGACACATGCACTACAATACTCCCCAGCAGATAATATTGCTATGTGCTACATTGCTATTATAAGATAGAACCATTTGCCACACTGATATGTCGCGTATGAGGCTGTCATTTGGGAAGGAGTGATTTATAGCTGTGAGGCAGGAGAATAAAGACAGATTATTTTTATTCATGTGTCTTTAGAGGCCGACTTTATTTCTCTTTTGTTTGCACTGCGCTTATTTTTACATTAACTCAAAGAGAAATGGCTTCCTTGCTGAATACACGCAAATCCTTACGAAAATAGTGGTGTTTATACATAATCTCTGTAGAATCTGAAAGCATTAAAAAAAAGGGGAGGGGGGGACGGCACGGTGTCACTTTGACACTGATTCTGAATCTGCACTTAATGGAACAAGATCCCTCTGTTAGCTGTCTGCGAATTTTTGCCGAGACTAAATTGCTATTAATTATAAATAGCGGAGCAGCTGTCTTAAAATATATGACATATCTGCTGGGGTATTAGACACTGTGGTGATATTGCCTCTCCTGCCACTTTTAATATCAGCACCCCAGCTCCAATCATGGCCTAATAATGGCTTCTCATAATGAGCTGTGTGTGTGTGTTGGAATGGGGGGTGCTTCAATTTCACTACCTAAAAGCCACAGATGACACCTTGTAAAAAGTTAATTCCATTTTAGACATTTGCAGAATGAGCCTGTAAATGCACGCTCCAGAGGTGCACCATAAGGCCATCAGCTCTGATAATTCAGATATTGAATAATTATATGTAAGTAATTTATATCTTGTCTAAAAGAAAGTAAAAGAGGTTGAGAGTTTAAGTTAATTGTGATAACTAAGATATAAAGAAATGTATGTGTAAAAATTGGTCAGTAAAAATATTAAGAAAATGCTTTTAAAATTTTTTTCTGTTTCGTTCCCTTGATGTTGTAGCATACATTAACAGAAGATGGCGCTCTCCTTGTTGGGACCAATTAAAAGCAAGGGTTTGACTTCAGAGGAGTTTTTCAAGGGGTACATCTTTCCTGCCTGTTTCATATCTACAGAAATAGACAGTTCATAAAATTTAGAGGCAAGAAGGGGGAAAAAAAAAAATCAATATTTCAAGTTGGATTTGATTTTATTGATTCCTAATGTTCCCTATCATTATTTTATTCTGAAAATACTCTCAAAAAAGCTTCCCTTGGCAAATGAGAGCAGCATGTGTCCAACTTTGTATCATCATTTTTTTTAAAAAAGGGATTACAAGTTACTTTTAGTAAATCACTTATGAAGATGACTTTTTTCTTTCTAATGTTTTATATCAACTTAACCCACAAATCACAAGCAGAGACGTCCCTTTAAAGTGCTTGCTGTTTAAAAAAAACAGAGAAAGACTTTTTTTTCCCCTTCAGCTCTCCATTTCTGTTTCCCTTCCTTGTTTTCCAAGTCTTTTATTTCCCAGATGGTTCTTTTTTATGTTGAAAGGCAACAAAGAGACGAGCTGCCAGATCTATCTTTAAACTGCTTTAATTTTTTCCTGTCAGATGAGATTGATTCTGGTGAGAAGAGAAAAGAAGAAGAAGGCTTCCACCTGGCTCCTACACCATCCTCACTCCTCCTGTTCCTCTTCACACACACACACTTCTCTCTCTCATGGCCTCTGTCTTAATTTCACTGGGGAATCATTTGACAGATATTGCCCTTGAAGAGGCAGCCTGAGCCTCGTCACCGAGAGCAATGGGGGGTTGAGGGTTGTGGTTGGGAGAGACGCTTGATGGAGGAGAGGAAGCCAAAG
This sequence comes from Neostethus bicornis, assembly GCA_902685375.1. Classification (NCBI taxonomy): domain Eukaryota; kingdom Metazoa; phylum Chordata; class Actinopteri; order Atheriniformes; family Phallostethidae; genus Neostethus; species Neostethus bicornis. Next base: position 6,366,161 of record LR738552.1, read on the forward strand.
AGAATGAGAGTGATTGGGGGTGGGGTCCTGAATGAAGGAGTAGAGGAAAGAGGAGGAGGTATGGAGGGTAAAAAGTTATTAAGTGGATGTGAAAATGCAGCGCAGCCAAAAAGGTTAAGTCTGGAATAGGAAATTAAAACTTGCATCGCTTTTGGCTTTAAATAGATTTGGTTTCATTACGGGCGCCAAGGCCAGTTAGAGTCAAATCCCTCTGGAGGGAAGCGAGGGAAGGAAAGAAAGAGGAGTAAGAGGGATGGTGACATGGGAGGAACAATGGGGGAGCGGAAGGAGGCAGACTATCATGCAGTTCACATTCATTTTCAATCTCAGCCTGTTTTTCCCAAACCCCTGCTCTGCAGTCTGGAGAATACCAATCCTACATACCATTACTGATTTTGTACTTAGACTTTAAGTGGAATCCAAGGCTTCTGTGATGCCTGAATACAGAGTGGATGGCATTGGCTAACAGGTGTGTGGCTATTTTTCTCAATCCCTCTGTTTCTATTTGCATTGACATATTATGAGTCTTTAGAGACTTGAGTTCATTTTTTGACCCTGGAACATACGAAACCTGCTCAGACTTGCTTGGTTATTTCTGCAGGCTTTTTTCTCTTGTCAGATTGGAAAATGAGAAAACATGAGTCTTTTGCAGTTTATGTTCTCGTGCTCAATGCATCCAAAAATTGCCTAATATAAAATGTATGAAACGAAGGACAACAGCGTTTTCAAATTACACTTCAAGACTCCTCAAAAGGACTGTGCTTGGCTTGTATGGGGAGTTTCACACTGCCCATTCACACTCACACGGTTTGCACACACACACCTGTACAGGTTACAGCAACTGACCCTCTCTCAGCTCTTATTTATTGCCTTTATGGTCTCTCAGGGAAGGACACAATAGAGAGGAGTTGTATAGATTGGAACAGAAGAGATGAAACTGTAGGGGAAAAGAAAGATGGAGGAAAGAAAATAAAAAGGTTGTGGAAAAAACAACAGAGACAACATGATGAAGACAATGACACAAAGGCACGAAGAAGAGAAGCTTGTGGAGGAATAAAAGATTTAATGATGAATAAAAGTCTCGGGGATGTGTAAAGAAGACTAGCCTCTTTTTTCAAATCTTTATTTTTGAATTGCTGTACAACAAACTAAGCAAAAACAATTAAATATCATTCAAGATAGAATCACTAGAGAATAACTAACCTCTTATCAACTGTTTTTGTTCATAAGCTAACTAAATGTAATTTTTATTCAAACTAGTTTAGTTCCACAATCGTCTTTGTGACGTCCTCTACGGATTTAAAGGGTACATTGCATTTGGATTTTTCTTTGGTCTTTAGTGGTTTTTACCTAATTTACATGCTAAGGCTTTAGTTTAAAACCATTTTACAAACACAGTCCTCCTGAAGTGTAAGCTGGAATTTCTATTTATTATAGGGGATTATCAATCACATTTATTTAGATAAGCGTTTTTATTACAAACAGCACATAATTACAAAAGTTAGCTTAGGTGTTGGATATAATTACTCACGTTTAGTTATTAGATTCAGTGTTATTACTGTATAAATTAGGTTAGGTTAGCCTGTATTAGCGGGGATGTTACTAACATCACTGTACTATTAGAAATGGGACCCATTCTGAAACAAAGCATTGAGCCAACACCTCAACCCAACATAGCTCACTCCTGCAGGGGTCCAGATAGTGTCCCATGAGCCCTGATGAAGGAGGTGGAAAGATAAATTCTTTTGTTACAGACTTGCAATAGTCCTAGTCACTCTGTGTGTTGCAAACTATGTTAACTAAATGACTGTTTTACACCACTTGTTTGCAAGAAGTCTGAATGTATTTTTTCTACAAATCTTGCAAAAGATAAACACTGCATGCTTGATTTAAATTGAACTTGTTTTGTTTCTCGTGCAACACTGTAACATAATATTTCCATGAGTAGTTGCTCATTGACCCGGCGCACGTGTGTCATGCCATGAATGTTTTCTGGATCAGGAATGATGCATGTAAATGCAAGGCTTCCTGTTGTTGGAGCAAGCAGAACACATCTGTAATTGATTTGGCTCACACGACATTACTTATCTCACTCACCTTTCAAATAACCGAATTCTCCGCAGCTGCTATCTGATGCAGCTGCTTGCAGGTGCGAGACGACCCTGCAGGACTTTCTGTTCACATTGCAGTGAAACCATTCATCAGGCACAGAAAATAAAGAAGAGATTTTTGCTAGTAATGCACACTGGCTTAAGGAAATGATTTAATTTTAAACTGAGGCAGCTTAAAATCAATTGTAAAACCTAACTTGGCTAAATTTAGCATTAAAAGCAGGAACGACAGTGTTTCTTCGATTCAACTGTTGTTTGTATTTCACAACATAATTGTCTCAACGGATTTCACACAGCATATTGAACAAAAATACACAAAAATTAGTCTTAAGAAAAGGAACATATACTGTTCCTTCAGCTAATTGGTAAACTAATAGCTAATTGGTAAACTAAACTTGACACAGCACATTCCTGCCCTTAGAATCTCATCCATCAGAAGAAACTCCTGGGGAAAAAAAAACAGGTAGAGGGGAATAAAAAGAAATCTGATGGCGATCCAGATCAAGGAGAGCTTTCCTCTTAGTACAGATGTGCAATGTATCTAAGACAGTTAACACTAGAACTACCAAAGCCGTCAATTTGACAGTTCTCAGAAGTTGACGTCTAATTACTGTAGTTACATTGATACCGCCATACCACTGCACAGTACCACTTTTGTGCTAAACTGTCCCAAAAAAGGTGTACCGAGCTTGTGCTGGCATACTCAAAAAGACTTGAGGCTGTAATTGCTACCAAAGAGGTAGCAACTAAGTGTTGAGCAAATGCTGTGAATACTTATGTCTATATAATTGTTTAGGTTTTTTATTTTTAGTAAATTTGTAACAACTAAAAAAACCTTGATCTTTATGGGTTTATTTTTTAGAATTTTTTTCAAAAGTTATTGAATCAATTTTAAATTAAGTTGTGACACAATAAAATAAAAGCCAAGTGTGGTGCCGTGAATACTTTCTGGATGCAGTGTATTTGATATGACTCTGTTGTAGAGAATGTGTAAAATATCACTAATAATGTCCTGCGCAGCATGCGTATCATTTTCTGTGAATTTGTGCTGTTTTGCCATCTTTCCAAATCGGTAACCAGTGCAGTGCCTCTGTGGCGTACCGCGGGGCCACAGCGACTCATTGGCAAACATGAGCTGCGTTGCCATAAAAACACTTGCTCCACACAGGAGGTGGAAGGGAAGGCATTACATTGTAGCACAGGGGTTGAACGACACTTTCTGTTTGAGCGAGTGTCAGAGAGAGAGGGAGAAAGAAGAGCGAGGGAAAGTGAAAGAAAAAGGTGCTGAGACAGACAGAGGAGGTGAAAAAGAAGAGCTGACAGCAGCAGCCGCCACAGTGAACACCACGAGTGACAGTTACACATAATTTCTGAGGAAATTTCTTCTCAAACTCGCCGTGACTCACTGACCAACTGACTTACACTTCACACTGCTGCTACAAAGCTTTTCTATTTCTTTGGAGCTCTTGCTTTGCACGAAGTTAACCAAAAGACTAGAAAGAGAGTGACAGCTAAAGTCCACATGCATGCTATTCTGCAGATATTTCACTTGTCAAATAGTTAAGCTGAGCCAACCTAAAAGCATTTTCCATCACTCTGATTGGAGTAAGGTGTAGAAGAAGACCGCAGTTATAAAGGTTTGCAATAAATATTGCAATATGGACCTCAGCCCATTCAAACTTTTTTTATGAACACTTGTATCTATTTGATGCAACATTTGCTGCTAAAAAGTGCTCAATTGAGTAGATTATTTGCTATTTACAAAGCTGCTTTTTAAGAACCTAAATGCCCATAATGCGTGTAAACAGGTGTTCACACATATTGTGTCTAATCTAGTTTGCGTGGATGTGTGCAGGCTGTTCATGACTAACATTTTCCTCACACTCTGTTGCATTCGTTGCACCTGTTCAGGTATGAATCCCATCATAGAGCCGCCTTAGAATCTCGCACTCGAAACCTAATAGAGTGAGAACAAATTTCATAGAAGTTGGCAGTATTTAGACAGCATATTGAAAAGTGGGTATTATTTCTTCACTTATACTATTTTTAAGTTTAACATGTTTTGGGCTTTATTTATTTATTTTTGCAGAACATTTTATTGTTTAAAAAGCATAAAAAAGATTTTCCCTGCTGATTGTAAGAATACTCTTTTTACAATCTACTGTGTTATTTGAACAAATGAATGTATTAAAGCTGTCTCTCTTATTACAAAGAAAATAACCTTCCCTCAATTACTGATACCTGTTTTTCACATCTTGCAAGATTCAAACTTGTGATCTTCCTGTTTTACGATAAGAATTTTGTTCCTGTGAAATAAACTCTCTCTAAATTGGAGTTTACCTGGAAAAGATAAACTATATCTGGTTGGATGATAAAATCAAATGCTTTAGATGTGAAAAGGGGTATTTTTTATGTCACAGATATGTGCAAACTGGGCTATTTACAGTGAACCACAGATGCTGCCTTTTAGCAACATTTACACCGCTCAGCGTGGTCTGCGCACGCATACACACACATACACAGACACACACTCAGTTGCCACTCTTAGTCAGTGCTTCTTTCGTTTCTTGGCATCAAGCTGAAGGCCAAAGACAAACTCTAAGTGCAGAGCTTTCGATTTTACTCTAAAATATGGCACTTTTCCTCTAGAAAAGAGAGACATTACTGCATCAATGATAGTTCACTCAGAAGAGAAGAAGACAAAAAAAAAAAATCTGAAAAAGTAGTGTTTGTGAATGTGTGTCAAAGAGAAAGCACAGGGGAAAGATTCTAAGATGTGATGGACTAGAATGGCTTTTAAGCCTCAAACTTTGCAGGCAAAGAACTGAGGCAGGCTCCTGAGCCAATGTGTAAGTTTTTCTTTACATTCCACATCGGTGGATATGCACAACTTTAATAGTAGAGAGGGAGGGATTTACTGTGACAAAATAACATTCATAAGGAAGAAAAAATATGGTTAAGATTAAGATTAAGGGTACTATGTCTATCAATAGAGGACGCAGATAACTATTTATTTATTAATCTAGATTAATAGTAACCAAACTATGAGTGTGAAGTTGTTGAATGAAAAGAAGGTAGAAATGAGAAAAAGACTACGGAAATAAAAGCGCTCTAGTGCAATCATGAACAAAACAACAATCACAGCTCCTTAGTGCTTGAAGTATATCACTTTGCATGACAGACAGCAAATGCATCATGGGAAATCACCTTGTGTGCCCGGGTCACCATGGCGGCTTTGGCATTGTTTTCTGCTAACGGCGTCATCAGCAGGAGCGCGAGCACAGTTACTAATCCCACCACTCTAAGTAAATCAGCAGGGTGAGCGCTTCGTGTTCATGAATACTGACACAGTCTGCGAGCGTTATTAAGTTTCAGGATGTTTATTTTATACCCTTGTGTGTGTGTGTGTGTGTGTGTGTAGCATGAGTGGATGGCCGTGCATCTGTATGCACCTCTGGCTCCCTATTCCACCTCTCTCTGTTTTCTTTCCATGCAGCGTAGTCATGATGAAGTCCGTCGCAGGGTCCCCGACCCAATATCCAATGCCTAATAAACTAATACATCATTAATGAGAAGGAGGGAAGGAGAAAGGGAGGGGAATCCAGGGGATGAGAGATGAACTGAGTCCACTTCCAGGCTGGAGCGAGCTATGGCTGCATAGCTCAATTGGCTTTCTAACAAGGGTCTGTCCTTGAAAGAGGCTGCATACTAAAAACTTCTCCATCGGCTGCTGTGCAGAGCAAGGGGAATTCATAAATAGAGGACAGAGAAAAGGAAGAAGGGAGGGGAGGAGAGATAGGCTCTTAGAAGGCGAGAGAGAGAAAAGAAGATGAATCGTGCTCTGCTTTAATTGTCCTTCTCTTATCGGAGTGTTTGCTTTAGGTCAGACTGTCTGTCTGACCGACTTACAGTAAAGACACATGATCAATAAGCAGGTTATTGGTTGGTTTGTAGCTCCTCTAATACGTGTGAGTGTGACAAAGAGAGAAAACCCTAGAGGTGTAAGTATGCAGTAAAAAAAAAAAGAAGGCCCCACTTATAGCTTTACGACATCTCCATAAAAATGAGTGAGGGAAGCCTCACAGGTAGTTTGTACACAAACACAGAGGCTTCTCCTCGGTCACGCACACACACAGCTACACAGACACAAACAGCATGAATGAGTGATTGGAAAGAGAATGAGTAAGCCGAGAAACCTTCCTGTCAGTTAGATGCTTACACACACACATTCACATGCACACACGTTTGCACAAATTGGACCTCTCTGAGCAAATAGTGCCGCAGGCCTCATCTGAATGGAGATAATTGAAAATCAGACTTGTTTATCAGGCTAAATAGAATGACAGACACTCACAAAAGGAGGCAGAGAGAGCGAGCTTAGCGACTATTAGCATAATGTTCATGCCTGAATGATTTCTAGGTCCATTAGGCCAGAAAAGGACATTGAAGAAGTTTTCTTTTCTGTCTCCTCACAGGGCTGAATACACTTTTTTTTTTTGTTTCTACGCGGTTTATAAATCATATTGCAGCGTTTTAGTTCTGAAATGATGGTGGTTTAAAATTTAGAAATCAAAAAAGAAGCAATTAATGAAAAGAAAAAAAGTAGAGAAAAGTAAAGGAATGTAGAGGACAGCTAAAAATACCCAAAAGAAATTTGGGAGACTGTCCAAGACTTTCATTATCTTTGATGCAAATGATCAAACCCCATAATTAGGCCTTGCATGTCATTCTCTCTTATTTCTCTCCGCCTTGGCTTGTGGTGATCAACAAAGCATATTATGCAAGAAAAAAAAGACACTTTGTTTCTCTTGAGAACTCTGGCATGACTTAAAGCTCGGCAGTTATTCTCCCAGGCAGAATAATAAATCAACCACAAAAAATTATGAACCAATAAAATTCAATAAATGGGCAATACTGTTTGCATTAAAACATTCCAATGCATGTCTTGCTGAAATGATTGATTAAAGATTAATCACTATAAAAGGATTGGAGTCCTTTTATAAATGTTGTGACTCCAAAAAGAAACTCAAACGTGTCTGGAAATTCTTCTAAATAGTTATCTAAACTCCATCATTCTCAGACATTACCTGCTTATTTTTTATCACTACAAAGCTTTGAAAGAGTTAAAAAAAAAAAAAAAAAAAACTATGTTCAGGAGAAATCCTCAGGCCAAAGTCTGAATCGCCTCAGGACAGCCCTCAGACGTTACATTGCTGCCCTCAGTTTAACAAATTACAGCTACACAGGAAAAAAAAAAGAAAACACTCTACCTTAAAGAAAAAAAGTCTATCTTGCGTTTTCTTGCAGCTTAACTGGACCTGATGCTGTGTTGGATTACAAGGCAGCAGTGGAAATATAGAAACGTAGCAAGACGGAGAGAAACAGAAAGAGAAGAGAAACACATTCAATGCTTTTGATGAACGTTTGTTGCATGTTTGTACAACTGGTATTATTTGCCTGAACAACTGGAAACAACATATGAATGTTGTAGATGTAATGTTATTTAACAAATTAGAGACTAGAAATTCTAATTTGACAAAAAGTCAAATGAGGAACATTTTAGAATCAGCTGACCTAAAAAAAAAAAAAAAACTTCACAAGTGATAAAACCAATAGGTAAGCTGAACTAAAAGCACCTGACATTGAAAATTTGAATCAAATTACGTAACGGTTCCTTAAATATTTTTCTACACATTTAGATATTTGGCCACAGCTTAGGAACATTAATTACCAACTTGTGAATTAATTTGATTACTGAGCACTGCACATCCTGTTTGTGAACTAAAATCTTGGATGTAATAATTTCTCTATTAAATTTAAAGCAAAGCAGTGGTATAAGCTAGTACTATAACACTATTCATTGCTTTCTAAAACTTGTTTCCACTTAGTTACGACTCATAAATAAATCTGTGTTTATTTTGAGTAGGTAGAGTACATGGTGTAAGAATTGTGTTTTATATCTGTCTAAAGGTCTTTTGAAAAAAAGATAAAATGCAGCACAATTATTACTTCAGTATTTAATTCTAAGTATAGTTAAATTCATTCAGCAGTAATGATTTTTTCTTTTCTAAAGCCCTTAGAAATTTCTCTCTACATCACTGTGACTGAGATTGTCTTTGGAGGTCAAGGATTTGGTCCCACTTGTAGTTGCAATCTGATAAGCTTTATCTCTTATTAAAAGAGTATTTACTATAGCCAATACTTCAGCTAAAAGCTACTCAAATGGATACATAAACCACTTTTTTGTGTTTGCATGGAAAGAGATCAGAGAAAAATCTTAATGTTGTCATACAGTAGTAGTTTATTAGGCACTAGTTTTATATTTTAGTAATTTTATTTGCAACAGACAAAAGGCAATTTGATGAATGATAAGAATCCTTTTATAAAGCATAAAAATATTACACATTAACAAAGACATTTTTTTTAAAAAAAGGTAAACCATAAAAAGGGCAGTAATGAACTTTTTTTGTTTAGTCCTCTGTTCTATCTTTTTTTTTAGGTCAGAATAAGCATAGTCTATCAAAGCGAATAGCTGGCAAGAGGCAGGGTACACCCTTTATAAGCCTATGGTTTATCGTACGATGATCAGCTTTGCAATTTAAATCAAATAATACGATTTAAATGGTTTTTAAAAGGGAGTTTTTGAAAAGAGGAAAACTTGGAGATTTTCTAGTCATGACCCCAACAACAGCTCCAGGCTACTGGTGGCTTTCAGTTGAACTTAGGGAAGGTCTTTTTTTTTCTGAAATCACTCATGCATGCTAGCTGAATGAACACAATAGTACTGTGTAAGCAATTTCTGTGAGGGAAACCCTAGTGTCCCTGTCGTGATTTACATTTTATCTGGGTAATGGCTTTGAACCGAGGCGAAAAACGTAGACTAGGACTGGCATGTGTGTGACACACCTGGTTGGATAAGCATGAAAATTCAGTCAGTGTACCTAACCATTCTGCTTCAAAGAGATATTTATTTGAATCTACCCTGAAAAGAATAGTGATGTTAAAGTAAAAACACAATTTTTCACCAGCCGAATGTGTGTTTTGTTAGAAAAAGACATTTTCCATCTGGTTCTAGTGATAGATAAATGATAGGATTAGCCTCCTGTGAGCAGGAATAGAAGTGTTTGCTTTCTGAAAGACCTTCTTCTTCATATCTATACTTATAGTCAAAACACACTTTTAAAATGGGAAATGATAAATGTACTAGCACGTTGTAGTAGCTGCTGTGTTCCCTTTGGTGCTAAAAAAAATGTATCTAAAACTTCAAAACAAGTTCTATAAATATGCAGATTTCACAATAAAAAGTGAGTGATGTACACTAAAGGTAGTAAACCAAAGAATAACTTAGACTTTCTTTATTTGTTATTAGTATTTTTGGTGCAAATAAAATTTTGGCACAATGGGTTTTTTTTTACTGTTATTTTTTTTAAGGGGTAACATTTATATACATTTTGCTATGTACGTACGTACGTACGTATCTAATACATAACTTTTCTAATCACTCTTGTGTCAGCTACAGACATTTGAGCTTTTCCAGGTGTGGTGGGATCACTATAACACAGAAAAATAATGTCTGATTTAGTTAATGTTTTACTCAATTTAAAGTTGGCATGGCCATTTATTGTTTACATAGATTTATACTGAGAAAAACCAGGAGAATAAAATACACTTTTGATTAAACTGACATGAAGAAATTGAGGGTTTTGGAAAAAAATAATTCACTTTTACATATTGAGAAGCTTGCCTGAATGTGTGAACTCTCCAAACACATCATTTACAGATATGACATAAACACAGTCAAACAGACAGAGAAAGAGTGCAGAAATAAAACACATCCACAAAAAATCAGAGGACAACACTTCACTTCTTGTGGGAATGGAAGAGAAGAGCTAAAATGTTGAAGATGAAGAGAAAAGGTTGGGAGGGAGATGAGGAGAAAGAGATGGGGGTAATTTGGTTCCAACTCTCTTCTAATCTAATATGTGTAACTGTGACTGATACTCTGTCCTAAACCGGGACCCTAGACGGAAGGAAAGGGCACAAAAACTTCTACACTAGCCTGAGGGACACACACCAAAGGAGGCAGAGGAGCCAGAAAGAGATAGAAAAGGAGAAAGGACAAAATAATGTGTCAGCTCTTGTGAAAAAGAGCGATAGAACCAATTCCAGAAATGGGAGAGAGATATTCCCAAAGCTTGTGTATTATTGCCAAGATGCTGGACAAAGCCAATATCTAACACAGCGAAGTAAATCCTCTGAAGGTGTCAGCAAATGTGTGCGTTGCAATAAAAGGACAAGAGTTCCTTCGAGGAACACAGCATCACACGTTTTTGCAACACCACAAGATCAATAATACATACTGTACATATAAACACACACACATACACACGTACACTCACAGGATAACGGGTCTGTTATCCTGTGAGTCTGGGAGATCCCCGTTTGGCAACATCAGCTGGAGTAAAAGGCCAAGGCCAGCTATTACAGTAGCTATAAGCTTTTTTCATAGTTCACAAACTGGAAAAAAAATAGTATGAAAAAAAATCTAAAGAATTTGCTATTAAGATTTCCCAAATCCTCCTTTTCACTACGGGGTTTATACCTGGCATTGCTATCCTTCCTTTTAAAATACTAATGCCCACTCACACACAAGGCACACACACACACCTCCAGTCATTGGCCCTGAATTCTCCATTAGCTTATTGATTTTGTGAGAGAAAGGCTTTAGAGCGAGATCCCTCTTTGGGGGCTGGCCCAAAAGGCAAGGTCAGCGATACACACATGCTGAAAAAGACACACATGCTTTACTCATGTATTGTTTAAGACAAAGGAAAAAATCAAGAGTGCTCATACGGTTGTTCAAAGTGTCTAATGGAAATCTGTCATAGGATATACTGTAAGTATAAATAAACATAGAACCTTTTGTTAGCTCAGAAATGGGTTGTTTGCTGAAAGATTTTCTAAATGCATTTAATCAGTTTTTTAATCTACTAAATATCAGCTGTTTCTCTATTCTGCTGCTCCTGCACAGTTTAATGCATTTTCAGATCAAATCGGGTCACATCTTCTGCTTCTCTGACAGACAAGTGCACTCACATCTCACTCATCCTCAAGTGGCTGAAATCCAACATATTCCTAATTCACGATGGCACATGACGCGTCTATCTCTAATGCAGCCTCCACAAATGTCCCTCACAGCCACTCTTACATTTTCACAATGCCTTCGCAGTGTCAAATCACAGCGTCATTCGACCATACGCCTCTGAAGAGCACGGAGACAGAAGCATTTAGGCGCTTGGTGTGAACATCTTGGACACACATACAAACATACACACAAACAGCATTGAGTAACTGTGTGTAGTAGTGTGTAGTGAATATTAAGTGTGTCAAAGATGAGTAGCCATGCGCAGCCTTTGTCACGGGTCTGTGAGTGGCATGTTGTGCAATTGAAATCTAAAAATGATTGCTGTCATTTATTAGTTCAATTGTGGATTGTAAAAGATCCTGTTACAATTGTGAAAACCCTATTTGACCTTCCAATTGAATATAATTCACCAAAAGAATTTGCTTTTTTCAAAAAATGCCCAGTGCCAAGCCTTAATTTTTCTTGTTTAGTGTAAATACAATCCCAAAAGAAGTATCAATTGAGTTTTAATCAACTTAAAAGACTTGCGGAAAGCAAAAACAACAATAAAACCAAAAAAGTAAAATAACTCACCTGCACGATGAAGTTCGGAAACAACCAACAGCGATGAAGACATAGAGGGAAAAAAAAAAATACAGTCATTACAATGCAATCAGCACAATGATATATCTGCAATTATTCATATTTTTGCATAACATTTGCATACCATTATTAATGTTTAAAAACAGGCAATTCATTAATTTTACGTCTCCATTACAACGTGCATTAAGATATTTAATTACATATATTTCCAGGAATGTTTTTTAACACTAGTGACACTTTGCTATGGAATTATGTGTGTATGAACGTGTTTGGAAGAGAAAAGTACTCCATTTAAGTGCTTGTTGGATCATTAGTGCTTTTGAGATTCACAGTGGATTTCACAGAGTTATAATGACTGTTTGCACATGATGCAGCGAAAGAGAGAGGGAGGAAGAATTAGTGTTATTGCCATGGAAATGGGAGAATAAATTGAATGATACACAATAACATTCAAAGAACTTAAATGGCATAATAAGCGCTCGAACACAAAGAAGAGTAGAGGAGGAGGAAGCACAGAGAAATCCATCAGCTGTACTTATTGGCTGCTGTGATGACAATCACTAATTTAAGCCAATAGAGCGGCAGCACACGTCCTCCATTGGCCCTGCTCTGTACATATGAAGGTATACGTACATGCTTTTTCTGTCATTCCCGCCAAAATAAACCTCTGAAAACTCCCTTGTTTTTTCCTCTCATCTCCCTCTATGGCTCCTCTTCAATTTTCAATTTCCCTTCTCTCATTTTAATTACCCAGAACGATGGCGAGGAGCTTTGACAAGAAATTAAAAAGGAAAATGGAGAGCATCAAGAGGAGGAGGACAGGAGAAGGGGGGAGGAATGGCATGCAAGGTAAAGAATAGAAAAAGGGAGGCCGTTTTCGTCGTTTCAGATGGGATGATAAACAATCTTTCCCTTTGAGTGAATTAGAATTAAAATGGATGAGGAAGGATGGGTGATTTTTATCAGAGTTGGAAAAAGGACAAAAAAAACTGACGGGAAACAGGAGGTCAATGAGCAGTAATGGGAGTAACGCATGACAAATGTAACATGTAACGCAGTCGTACGACACATTACAGAGAAACACAGTGACAATAAACATATATATATACTATATATATATATATGTTTATATATAAATTAATATATGTTTATATACAAATTAATTCACGATATATATATATATATATATATATATATATATATATATCGTTTAACATACTGTGTCATTCTTCATATGGGGAAATTTCTGTGCTGCACTGCATTGCACCGCAGTAGACAGCAACGACAGCGCAGATGGTGAGAGAAACGAGGGTTAGGTGTCTTTCCCAAGAACACTTAGGCATGGGCCCAGTGGGAATCAAATCAGTTCCTCCCAGTTCAAGGGCGGAAATTCTACCACTAAGCTAACGCCTCGTCCTTCTCCTCATTAGCTGTTACAATCTCAATAACACAGGTTACATTCATTCTTTTAACTAAGAACATTGACATAATGGTACTCTGATTAGAAAAGCTTTAATGCTAAAGTGAGAAAGAAAAAGTATGACGGCAACTTTCATCCTGTTAAGTGTCTTGTTGCTAATGTTAACACATATGGACTCATTGTTACTGTGTTAGGTTTTCACATTGAGATGATCAGGGCTTTTTATTTATACTCTATGAAAGATCATTTAAAAATTAGCATGCATTACTCATGGGTTGTGACCAGATTTAAAGTGCTATTGACTTAAATCAAAGATTAATAAAATAAACAAAAAAATTTTTGTTTCAAATTTGTATGAACTAATCAGTAACCAAGATTAAACGTCTCACTGTTTTGATATGTCAGATTTGATTAGCTAAAAGTAATTTAAAGTAGAGTGACCCAGTTACATTGTTGATGCAATCTCATTGTAAAACAAATATATCACATTTTTATCTCTGTAACAAGTAATATTTATTCTATTACAGTATTTTGAATGATTTTCCTAACACTATCAATGAGACAAGTGATGTTGGGCGCAACAAAATCTAAACGTGTAGTTTCTTTTTTTATCTTCTTTACACATTCTCAGGAGATGCTCTTTATACTGTAGTGGAACAATTCAGATAGAATTTGACACTTTCCTCCAACTTCAATTTTTTTTGCGACTTCCAAATTTGTGTCTTTTCTGCGAGTGTTTGTTCCTCGGCTGTGTCTCTGATGGATTCAGTAACGTGGCCTTCTCTAGTCTCCCAGGGTGAGTGTGTCCCTGCTGTCACACCGAGCGTCTACGTGTCCCTCCGAGCTTCGCTGCTAGCCTCTGGATTTCCATCAGCACATCTGTGTTGCTGCCACTGTTAGCCAGGCGTGTAACGTGCGCATGCACACACGCACATAACGACAGGAAGGAAGCAAAGCAGAAAGTGGGAGCAGGGACATGATTTCAAAAGCGCTGAAACGAAATCCTCCAGAGTTGAGATCACAGACACACTAAAAAAAGAGATGAAAGCACAAAGTTGCTTTCTCCCCCTCTCCCCTTTTTTTTAACACACAAAACATCGCTTACGCACTCTTTTTCAAGGAAGGTAAAATATCTAGCATCAATTTTTTTGCTCTTTTTCTTGTGTTAAAAAAATGCCTCACTGCTCTCATCCCCTTAAGACATTTTAATAATTCTCCCAATTGCCACTCTTTTTCTTTCCCTTCAATCTTGTCATTTCTTCTACCCTACTGGCTGTTTCTCGTCTTCACTACCCTGCAATTTAAATATTATTTCTTCTTTATACTGTAAGCAGGGACAAAGATATTATGACCAGGTTTTTTTTTTCTTTTTTTGGGGGGAGAAAACTATTTTGCTACAGCTTGTCCACAGGACAGAGGATGTCATAAAGTGATGGTGAAAGGAGAGATAATGAGTGTTAACTGGAGAGGGAAAAGCTGAATATTCTGAAAAGATGTTGCTGGATAGTGAGATCAGAAAAAGAGAAGGGGATGGACAGAGCTGAAGGTGAAATGATGAGATAAATTGGTCAACAACAGCAAAAAAAAAACCAAGAGCAGGTCAAAGAGGATTACTGGCAGGAAGAAAGATTTGAAAATAAAATCTGTACCAGTAATTAGACAGCGGAGAGGAATAAAAGACAATAAAAGACGATGGGAAGTTGGTCAAAAGTCTTCATTTCCAGAGTTAAAACGGCATCTCCTTATGTTTTAGTTTTGCTACGAGTGCATAGCAATGTCAAATGGCCAAATACACAGCTAGTATTACCAACTAAACATCTGAGTAAAAATTTGCATGATCATTTAAAAAAAAAAAAAAATACACTAACAGACTTTTTTGTTCGGCTTCATTGGATAATTTGCGTAAAAAATCTGTCATGCAAAATGTGCAAAGTTGATAGAGATGCATGTTTGCAACAAGTAGCCTGTTTTTAGTGGATGGAAAGAATGGAACTCACATCTTTGAACGAAATACACTAAAATGAAGACAAGTGCATACAGAAAGATTTTCTGTGCCACTGACAGAAAAAGCAAGAATCAAAATGAAATTTTTGTCTTAACTTTGTGTCAGACTAAATTTGGCGTCTTGACACAAAAAACAAATTCTACAAAGCAAGTGTAGGCATAATTTAAATTGCATTAAACCATACAATGCAATACATAAAACCTTACTAAAATAAATATTTTTTTCCATTTTTGGTCAAATTCAAGAAAAAAAAAAAAAAACTGAGTCTACGAGTGGTTTCCAGTTAAAGTTAAAAAGACTGCAGCCACAGAATAAACTTCAAACACCACATAGTAAATTGAGTTTATTATAAGAACATGCAGGTTTTGACACAGTAGACTTTAATATATGAGATAGGAACTGTACTATAAACAAAAATTCACATTTCTAGTCAGGTACTTTGAGATTGTTTATGACGAAAAAAAAACATCCACTTTCTCAAACAGAAAACGTTGGGAACACAATTATTTTGCCTCTCCGAGCATACAAGTCTACATTGTTGTTAGCTTTGTCGAAGCGAATAATGGAGAGAAAATGAAATGGCAATTCAGGCAGATTATCAGACTAAAGAAACAGAAAGAAGTTTCAATTATTTCATTTAGAACATCAGTGGGAGATGAAAAAAGAGTGGAAAATTGCAGAATTTGAAAGACAGAAGAAAAGACAAACAGGATGAGACAAAGGGGAAGAGAAAATTGACAATAAAGGGAGCAAAAAAGAAAAGGAAAGACGGAATTAAGGAATTAAGGTTGTGTATCTCTGCAGATTGCAGCGTGTTGGTTGCTCGGTCTGAACACAGCGGGAAGCTCGGAGAATTGGCGTCTTTCATTGTGAAGCCGAGGCAAGACTGACTGAGGAGCTGCTTGTTTATACAGCTAAACTAAAATGCACAGTTGGCTTGAGTCATTCCACCACACACAAACATACACACACATACAGAGATAGAAGCACTTTACACGAAAGCTTTTGTACGCAAATGACCTTGTGATGCCCCAAACTGACCTCTACATGCATTTAAACATAATAAGATTAACTGCATTAAAGAGGTTAAGGTAAGCAAAATTGCTTGCCGAGCATTTTAATAAAAAAGAAAGAAAAAAAATCCAAACATATTCTAAGTGAATGCAAACACAAAACGGAGGAACTAAGCAAGAGCAGAAAACGTACTCTGCAGCGGCAAAATCACTTCCTGCTTATGTTATAATGTAGGCGTGGCGGTGAACAAAATCCATGGGCAATAAAAAGCTGACATTCGAATACTACCTGAATACTACTGTTGTTTTACTTGTTTATGAAATATCTTTATTTTTCCTACTGTGAAACACTTTGTAAACTTTGTTTTTTTTAAAAAGTGCTGAAAAAAAGTTAATTTAGTGTAGCAATACACTCCCTTTAATAAAGTTTGAGAGATGGACTGAACATTAAGCAACTGGGATGAGATCCAGCAGTACACATTTTACTCTAAAATAGAGGTCACACATAACTGTAGAGGATAAATATAACACATTTTGAAAGCTGAATTTCTGAAACTGTTTCTTCTCTTGAAGCATGTTGCAGTGAATGTCTGATTTGGATGAGTGTGTAAGATTTATTACTGTTGCACTTTAGAGCCATCTCCAACCACTTAAAGAATGTATTTGCAGAAAATATCCAAACTAAGTCACAAACAGAAGATTTCGGGCAAAGATAAAATTATTCTAACAGAATTTCCACAAAATAACTTTTAGCCTTGTTTACATATCCTAATCCCTGAGATGTATCAGGCTGTGAGGCAGCGTTTTGGTTCGTCTGTGCTGGCGGATGTTTCTAATGAGCGATCCTTTCCTTCCAGCGCTCCCACTATCAAACGTCTCCTTCCACTCCAGTCGTTTACCCGGGGACTGATTCTCTATGAAGTCAATGCTGTTCCAGCGCTTCGGCTTCAAACACCAACGTGCCTTTTGGGGCCGCTCACATATCTGCTCTCTTCCTCTCTTTCTCTACTTTTTTGTTTCCCCCCTTTCAAGTCTTCCCAGGCGTCTTTGTCTTCTTCTTCGTCTTTCAAGTCAACACAGGTGGGAGAAAACAGCCTGGCAGTTTTACTCCCTTTTTCATCCCCTTTTTTGTTTTCCCTTTCTGTATTTTACTCCCTCTATTCCCCTCTTTCTACCCTTCTATTTCTCCAAATTGAGCAAGGAGAAATCCTTGATGTACCATTTTGAAGGAGGGAAGAGCTTTGGTGTGTTTTTTACAGGAACATCAACACAAAGCCTCGTGGATTTGGTCTGTTGCGTGCAAACGGATATCCAAGAAACTAAACAAATATATGATTAAAACGTGCATGCTGAATCACAAACACAACCTATCATGTTTTTGTGGGAATCGGAACAAATTGACATACATTTAAAGTGAAATAAATTGAAAATAGACACACAATTCCCACTTCACACACACGCAAACCTAAAATAAACCCTGTAATAACAAGCAGACTAGGAAACGTGCATCCCTTTTCATTATAATTGACAAGTGGATCTCATGCACAAACTCATAAATGTTTCAGTGGTTATTTCGCAGCAATCCGCTTGAACATAATGTGACCACAGTGGATCAGAAATGTGCTTTTATCCATTTTGTTCTCCGTAGGAGCATTATCACTTTAAATGGAAATACTTTACATACAATTCTAGGCTAATTTAACAACCTGTATACTTAGATTATTCCCACTGCCCGTGAACAAATATTTTACAATAAATAAATACAGAAACAGCTATGAAATCCTTAAAAACTGACATTTTATTACAATTGTATGGAAAATTTCAAATACTCAAATTAACCCAATACCATAAATTGATCTTATTTGGGTTTTTTAAACATAGAAATTTTGTGTTTTCATTGATTAATAACTAACTAAAAGTTAGAGAATGTGACTTTAACCCGTTCAGACTAAAGTTCACCTTTCTAAAGTTCACCTTTTTGGAGAGTGGGAGGAAACTGGAGTACCTGGAGGAAACCCATGCATAGAAGACGAGAACATACAAACTCCACACAGAAAGGACTTCTAAGTTTTTATCCAGTTCTATTTATTTAGTCTTGTATCACAACAGAGTTGTCTGAAAGGGCTTTTTAAGACAAATTTGTCTTGAATGTATTGCAAAAAAAAAAAAAAATGCATATGCAAAACGCTGATCTGGTTTATAGAACAGCAGCAGGCTTGTTTCTTAAACTACATCATCTAAAATGTCTTATGGTCCAGCTAACATGAACATCTGGAAAGGGATCAATGCTGCCTTTCAATGCTGAAACATCTGGAGTATTTTACATGTGTGCCTGTGCATGTATTGGAAATAACATGTTGGGGCACGGGGGACGGGGAATCTACAATTCAATAAAACAAAAATTTCTTTAGATGACAATTAAATCACAAACTGAACTGTGCACAAATAAACGTGTTAGTTGCATTGATTATAAACAAAAGCAACACAATACTTCCAATGGTAATGTTTAAGCTCTGAGAAATTTATAGTGTTTAATAGAAAAGGCTTTTTATTATTGAATTTGGTGAGGAGAGATGCAATAATCTAAGCTTGCACTAAAAAAATAATTCTGTAATTTATGACTATTTATTTTCTGGCTAATCTTCTAAAAGTAAACTTTATTTCTGTTTAGTTAGTTAACATTGTTCAGTAAGTGAAAAACAAGATGATTCTGAATGTCACGTGTAAGAATAAACAGAGTCGTAATTTGTCCTTTGTGACTTTTACTATCCTCACAACTCCATCATGTTCATAATAAAAAATTATTGTGGAATAAACTGTCCACCAGGATGTCAAATGCCTGTATCTGCTGCTGCATTTCAATCACGGCGTGTTATAAAACCAGTGATGATCCTCTTAAATCAAACCTGTGCTTAAAAGTCTATATTTCCAACACTATCAAAAACACACAAATTACCTTCCAAAAACATAACAAACCACTACAGCAGAATTTTAAAAGCCAGATACAGAGAAGCAAGTTGCAGCGCGGATTGTCTAAAATCTCCTACAAAAACAGCAGATACAGTACGTACTGTACTTTATGAGTGAACCAGGACTTGAATTGAAAATACTTTATTCATACCCAAAGGGAAATCTGAGTGTAAACAGAGAACCAAAAGAAGAACTCACAAGAAGAAGAAATCAACAATCAAACAATAAAAAACTTATTTACATATTATGAACATCGATTTTTTTAAACTATCGTAAATGGCAAATAGTTAAAGATGAACAAATAGTTAAAGATGAACAAATTATTTTTTTCCTCCAACAGATTTGTGTTTTTTCCTTTTACAAGTATTTCTTTTACTATTTTTTCCAAGCGTAGCAAAGAAGTAAAACTCTAGGTTAGATTGCATTCAGTAATAAGACAAACTAAAGAAGAATATAATTGAAGAGTTAGTGGCCAAAGAGCACAAGCGGCCCTGCAGGAAGAACAAGTTAATTTATGAGCGAAAATCCCATTACCACGTGTCTGGTGGCACAAAACCATCAGAAATAAACAGAAAGAAGAAAGCTCAATTTAAAATTAAATGTAGTGTGTAAAGGATGGAAACTCCCTCTCCCCATTTTCATTGCTTCTTCAGAACACCTTCATTACTTTCCTCTAAAAATCATTCCAATTATAGAGCTAATTTTAGCCTCTAGTCACTGCATTTTTACCTTTCCAATACAGTGACAATGAAGCTTAGAGGTCCCAAAATTAACTTTTTCAATGAAAGTAGATTAAAGTAGTACTGCAAAGAAAATTAATTAATAAATATCTTCCATACCACCTTTAAAACAGAAGAAAAAAAATTGAACTAATCACCGTTTGTGAACCATGATTGCCTCAATGAGTCGTGTGGGTTTGTGTGTGAGGACGATGGCAAAAAAAGAAAAAAAGACCAAGATATGGCAAAGTGTGAGCTCCAAAAAAATGTGTGAGAGACGTGAAGAGGACAGCTTGCATAAAAATCCCTGCATTTGTGCATCTCAAATGCAGTGTGTGTTTGAGCTCGGAGCATTATGTTGCGGCGTGTTTCAGAGTGTACACAACTGCCAAAATGTCATTCCAGTAACAGAACTATCATCAAAGCCCGCTCTGTCTATCCTAAAGACCATCTAGTGATATTCATAAAGAGCATAACAGATAACAGCCTTGTCATGTTAGCTTCTCTGTAATCCAGACGTCTAGCCTTTCATCTGCACACCAGTGTGTGTGAGACGGGGCTACAGTGAGAAGATGATCATATATGCTTGTGTTGTTAAGGCTCATCTCTGAGATCAGAGGGATGTCAAAACAACTGTGCGCTGGCAGGTGACGACACATGTAAGGAAAGGTTCACGTGTTCACACATCGTCAGCACCTTCTGGCATCTGATTCACACACACATCGATGTGCTGTGCATCTTTTGGAAGATTAAGCACACACACACATGCACGGTTCTTCCCTCCAGACAGGTGTAATGGAGTCAGTCGAGGTATTTGAGCTGTTGTAGCACAGCCAGCAACAGCCTCCATCTAATTACCTTTGGGACGCCAACATCATGCCGCCAGCTAAACTAGGTGTGAGTGCGTGTGTGTACACACTGAGAGGAAGCGAGAGTCATGACTGTGTTTGTCTTTGAAGACGCTCCAAATTTAAACTATTTTGGGAGAGAAAGGCTAAATGTCCCATCTCATGCTAAATCAACCTACAGCAATGACACACGAGCGACAGACATGATGCTTTTAATGAAGCAGGAAGCATTTCAAACATGCTCACTCAATCTATGTGAGCCGGGCAGCTCATTCAGGACTGGTGTCAAATTTCAGAAGGGAAGTCTGAGCTAAGCAACAGTCAGGTTTTCACACTATCTTAGATGTGATAAAGATCAATAAATCAGTCATATTTCAAAACTATTGTGTAATGAAGGCTCCGAAACCCAAATTCGGTGTGTACTCACACCGGTACTTGATTCATATATTTTATATTTGATTTAGATATTTTTAATCTCCTATCTATTACCTGAAAACTGTTCCTACCACACAAAATATTCCTCTACAAGAACTCATCCCTATGCCATAGATAACTGAGCCATAGAAACCCGTCACATAAGATTTTTTTGTCTTTGTTTGCTCCAGGTGTATATAGATTTAATTTTTATCCTGACCCATTTATTTTCTTATTATTGACATTTATTTCTCATTTCATTTTTATATTGCAAAGTTGCAGTGCTGCAACAACATACAAATTTGCCAGAATCTCATCTAATAATTCCTCTATTTCAGTGCTAACCAGTGAATGTTAGAAATCTTTTCTACCTTTTGAACCTTTTCCCAAAAGACATATAGGTGGGGGCTTTTCTAAGTGTCCTCTGCAACAAGAAGTGATTCTTCAGAAGTAAAGGAAAATGTGGTGGAGGGGCTGAAAAGCTCTCCAAGGAATTTTCAGCATGCAGAAAGGATGTCCACAACACAAATAAACATGCAAACAAACAAAAAATAAACCCTCAAGGTCTAGTGCGTATTTTTCACCTTGTTATTACTGTGTTTTGTATTCATCGCTGCATGTCTGCATGTGAATATTGTTGCCTGTTTCAGCGATTCCACGAGAGATCGGCAGCAGCTTCCAATCAATAGCTTGTTACTGCAGCCTAATGTCTTTCACTGAGAAAGCTGACACAAATACACATGTACACACACATCAAGTGAGATGAGTAGCAGACACATTAACACACACACATTACCATGTGCACGGGATCAACAGAGATCAAAGTCTAAATGAAGAAAACACATGCATATACATGCAGGGACAGGCACATGCTAAAGTGTTCAAGGCATCAAAATCTTCTACAGTATCTTTTTCTGTCTGCTTCAGAAAACATGCCACTTTCCAAGGTCTATAGTAAACAAATGGCTCTCTAGGGGTTACATTTCAGCTGTACAATCAAAACTCTGTCACCCCAGAAAAGAAAAAGACCAAGTCACTAAAGGAAAAAAAAACAGCGATGCGTTACGGAAGAATGGGAGGAAAAGAAATCTTCTTCTTCTAAAGAAGTCATTATTATAAACTAAATAAAAAATTCATGTTTAGATTCGTTCTTTTTATCCACCTGAAAACCACCTCCAGCCTGAAAACCACCTTGATGTTAATAAAGGTTTCAAGCTTTACATCTACGTATGTATTACCACAAAATGCTCAGCATTTGTAAAACACAAGACTCTGAGACCTTGTTTTTAATGACTAGTCATAAAACGGTCAAAGGGCATGTCGTACTCTTTTTACAACTTTCTAGTAATCAATGTTCAATCAAGTGAGAGCAGTAATGAGAAAAGTCAGCTATGCAAGCTGAAAAATGCTGTATTATTTGTAAACAGATGCAATTTTTAACCCAGGTCAACACATGGCAAATTAATTTCATCTGTTGAGACGTTAGCCATTTTCTAAAGACACCAATCTACTCCTAAGATCTACTGGCAGGAGTTTGTCATTACAACATAAGGCAAACATTTATACCAGAGAATATTATTTGAGTAAGATTTTGAGGGTTAATGTCACACAGAATCGTTTCACAGATCTACACTAACCAGTGCTAAAGATGACTTGACGTGGATAAGAAACTCCTGCAGGGAAAGTTTTACTGGACTTGGACGTAATATGGAAGTAGACAGTTTTCGTCATTTGTATTAACGTGCTTAATCAAACGGAGAAGTGATTCTGTTCCACTCTGTTTGAGCTTCTCTAACCAGCAGAAATTCAGTGACCGTTGACCTTCCCCTGCAGCTCCATCCAGCCTTGCAGTTGGCGGTGCACTAGTGGGCTAGTGAAAACACAAAGAAAATGCTCCAATTCAAACCACACACAAATATACACAAGGCCACTTTGAACACACGTCTACCTCTGTGCACACTCACAGTAGACACACACACATAGACACACACGCCAACAACAGCACAGCATCCTTTTGTTTGTGCCTTTGTTTTGCCGTTTCCACTCTTTCCTCGGCTGAGGGTTTGAAAGTGATTACCGATGCGGTCCACTTCATTAGCATGAGAACAAAAACAGTGTGGGGAACACATTATCACTTCACAGAGAAAGACCGAGAGCTGTCGGCCTGTTTGTTTACACCGTTGCGTTCGGACATTTTCTACCAGTGCCGCCACTGCTGTCTCACGAGGACGGTGTTTTCTGCAACAGGAAGCAGAGCCAGGAGGCGCAGGAGGAGAAAAACGCCAGCGGATAAAGAGACAAACAGCAGAGCAGCTACAACAACAATATGTACCAGTTGGAATAAATATTCTGATTATACATCCCATAAAAATAAAACTTCAATCCCCTTTTCTCTTCCCAACCCAAGTGATACTTCTTTATCACATACAGTAGCGCTGAGGTACAAATAGAATATTTAAATCACCTGCCTTGTAATGTTGAGATAATGACGTCTTCTTCGACCACAGGAACTGCACCCAGCCCTTAGGCTGTGTTAAGACCTTGTCACTGATGCTGTAATGATTTGGTCTTTTAGTTTCAAAGATAAAGTCTCAATGAGTATCTTGTTCAAACTGGGACTGTTTCTATAGAGTTTGAAAAGAATCAGTTTATCAATTTCTTCAGCTAAATTATTTTATTCATTTATTCATTTTCTGTGCCGCTTAATCCACCTCAGGATGTGGGGATGCCAAAGTCTATCCTGGCACCCCTAAGTAGTCATCAATTTATTAAAAGGCCATCCAGAGAAACAGACAACCATTCAAATACACCCTAACACCCTAAAACTGTACAGTAAAGTGGTACCTCGTTAGTAGCAGTAGTTTCATTTTTAAAAAATAGCCCACAACAAGTGTAATCCCCAAAAAGTTAACTTAATTTTTTTAGTATAGATATTTTAGGCTGTAAAACCTTTCACTAAGCACTTTACAGACTTTTCTCTGACAACAATTTTGCAAGTTATTTCTTTTGTTCAAACACTCTGAAAATACAAACTTTCATAAAAAAAAAATATGGAGTTAAAACAGCAACGACTTTAAATGCATTAGAATGTCATGTGTACGACATAACCAAACAGATGTTATGAAACTGCAAGAATGTCTATAGAAATGAGGCAAGCGGTCGGTAAGTTGCACCATTTGGTCTGCAGTATGTACAGACAATCATCATGCAGAAAATAAAGAGTCAATTGAAATGCAAAAAACACTGCACTATAGAAAATAAAGCAACAAAAAAATCAAACTAAAAAAAATCTGTAAAATTGCAAGGTCACATAAGATGGACAACAATTATAGCGAGGCACTATTACAAGTGATATATTTGGAATCTTTTTGTTTGACATTGCAATACCCATTCAATATTTGATATTTAATGTGTTTTTTGTTGTTGCTTTAGAAGTTTTTTTGAAAGATGTGTTTAATGTAAACCATAACAACTCCTAAAAATTCATCTATGCAAATAGTTTTATTTGATAAACTTTAAAGGCACAGACTAAATTAATACTCTGTCATTAATTGATCCTATTTGAAAGTAATTATCTTGACATTTTACATGTGCTCATTTTGGGTGATAATTATAACTGGTGTCCACTTAAATGTTAAAGTTATAAAAATGCCCAAACACAGCTGCTTACAGCTTGATACGTTAGTTAGCCATTCACCACTTCTACCTGACATGTCAGGGAAAGTATTTTCTGGCAGAGATTCTATATACAGGTCTTAATATTGTACTGTCGATGTGATATTGATATTTTGATCAACCTCAGTGGTTTAAAAGTATCTCAATGCTCACAGAAACAGATGAATTGCAAGATAACATAACATGCTCCCCAAAAAAGCTTGCACATGTTATTTATTCCCATTTTACATTTGATCATGACCATGACTTATAATTGACATTTACAGTATGGCAAAGGTAAAATGTAATGTTTTTAAAAATTGGGCTAAAAATGTCTAAAAGGGAAAGAAAATTAAGGCAGTATATTGATGATAGAAATTGATTAAATCGATGAAAAAAATAGTCACCAGTTGCAGTAGCTGTGGATAGCTTATCACGTACGTATGTCACCACATCTAAGCGGTCATCAGCTGAATGTTGTTCTGAGGAGAAATGTGACCACAAACAAAAACCTAAATGGTCTCAAACTCTGGATTTTCCAATCAAATACAAGAAAGCTAGAAATCTCTGCCAAAGAAGGTTTCTCAGAAAACTCATTTAAGTCTGTAAACGACCACACAAAAACAATACGCTTTCTTAACACCCATTTTAAGACTCGTCCTTCCTTCCGTCCTTCTCTATTTCCCATTCCTGCAGTTCGGAGGGAAACAAGGAAAAGAGAAGCATAGCAAAGATGACTGTAGCACTCCAGAAAAAAGCTATTTGGAGCTGATTGACCTCAGGGGTCAACTCACTGCCTGGCTTCCTGGTTAAAAGGGATTGGTGGGGAATGGAAGCAGGTCTGGTTAGCCAATCAAAATGTGCAGAGCAAAAATCAATGAGGTTCCACAGCAAATGTCAGCCTGGACTGACCTTTCGGAGACTACAGCCTCTTGAGCCAGAGAGGAGAAGAGGAGGAGAGAGAGGATGGAGGAGGACAGGAAATAGGAGGTGATGGTGTCAAAAAGAAAAGAATGAAGGAAGAAATTAAAGGAAAAAAACGCTGAAGCACATAGAACGAGATCAAAAATAGAAATATAGCATTTAAGACTAAAAAAGTAATTAATTCAATTGACAATTTGTGCTCATTTAAAATACAGTAATTTCACGGCCATTAGGCGCACCGTATGAAAAGGCGCAGCCTCAGTTTTGTGCACCGTTGCTGTATTTAACACACACATAAGGCGCACCGTACGAAAAGGCGCAGTCTCAGTCACACACCGCCTTACAACAACACACACGCACGCAGGCAATGTGGGTATTAAAAAAAGATCGGGAGCAAAACTGAGTTTGGTTGTACTTTATTTAAGTAGTATAAACAAGCACATTACCGGTGATACGTTGTCCTTATTCAAATCCGTCAAAGTCCTCATTCTCTGTTTTGGAATCGAGCAGCTGCACAAAATCCAACCGAGCAGGTCCACTTTGCTCCTCACTGTCAAAGTCACTGTCTGTACTGTGCGGCTCCTCAGAAAGGATACCAGCTTTTGCGAAAGCTCGGATAACAGTACCAGCAGACACGTTAGTCCAAGCATCTACAATCCATTGGCAAACTGTAGCGTAACTCGCCCGGTGCTGCCTTCCACTCTTCGTGAAACTGTGGTCTGCTTCGGTCATCCATCGCTCCCACGCCGCTCACACTTCACTCTTTAACGTTCTCATGTGTTTTGTTTCTGGTCTGCCTCGCGGGCACGGCGTTTTCTTTTAGGTCCGCTTTTTCTCACGAGCACCACGTTTTCATTTAGGTTCACTTTTTCTCATACACAAGGCGCACCGCAAAAAAGGCGCACCGCTCATTTTGAAGAAAATTTGAGACTTTTAGGTGCGCCTTATGGCCGTGAAATTACGGTAATTGTTTTCTAATACAATTAGATAAAATTGATGTTACAAGTAGCTTTTAAAGAATGAATCATTTTTTTGACTAGAAACAATACTTTTTCATTTAATTCAGAAGTCAATCTCTCAATTTTTCTATAATAAAAATGTTTGAGTGGAACCAGTTTGAGTGGAAATCATTCCAGAGATGGAAAAACAAGAGAAAAGAAAGAAAGGATAGACAGGTTGACCTTTATTGTCTCCTTCCCTGCTGTTTCCTCATCTTAAACCAGCATCTGTGGACCCAGGAGGAGTGAGTAAAAATTAGAGAGAAACACACACTCTCCATCTGGCCTGGTGAGGATGTGAATCCCTTTTCTTCCACTCCAAACACCCTTCCAATTGGAAGTTCTTTTTTACTTTGAAAGATTTTAAATGGTGCCATTTTCACAATCCATATTTTTGGTCTTTTTCTTCTTGTTTTAATATTTGTATTGATTATGTTGACTCAATAAAGCACATTTGTTTCTGACATTATCACACAATTTATATGAAAGCAGACTGTAATCATAACCAGAGGTGCACATAAGTGGTGTGCATGTGTTGTAAAAATATTTGTTGGGCTGCAAATTATACACAATGAAACACTTTTGAGCACCAACATGGTGAGTCAATGGAGTAAGAAAATATATTTTAATTGGCACAATGGCACAGAAAGGGCAAAATATATATATTTATTTTTCAAAAACTACTTCGTTATCACTAAAGGCACAGTAAAAAATGGCATTTAAAAAAAAAAAACTTTTGGGAAAGATGATGATGTTATCTCTGTCATGAAGTCACTATGGTGGAGTCAAACCCACTCCTGAATCAGATGAAGTAGTTTTGAAAAAAAAACCCAAAAACCTATAAAAATATTTTTGTTAATTCATCCTGAACACAATGATTGTTTTTTCTGTAAGTTGTTCAACCATTTATCCCTTAATTAGCCATTTTGCCAAACATACACTCCTAATTAAACTTTTACAGTCATGCTGAGCACTAACTCTAATCCGAATTTGCTTTCAGGGAGTACTGGTAGTCTAAATTTTTTCAAAGTCTTCGATTTGATTGAACACATGTGCATACAAATATACTGTAAGTATTTTTATACCATTTGTGTTCACAAGTAAACAAAAACTTTGTCATAAAGATGGTAAAAGTCTTTTTAAAAGAAAATAATTTAAACAGAGATAAAGAACAAGCGCAACTAAAGTTTACCTCACAAATGAATTCATTTGTGCTGAGAGTGGGAGATGAGCCCATGATATTCAAGATGGATTATCTCAAAGTTTCACAGCTTTCCTGTCCTGAGTAGGAACAAAAAGGTAAAAGGTCACACAGCTCAAATGATGCCTCCACCTAGAGTTGATTCCCCTCTCTCTCCATCACTTTCTTTTCCTCTACCCTGACCCTGTCTCATCCTCTCCCACTCTTCTCCTTCTCCTCCGTCCCAGGTTGTTTTTAATTGGTAAGTGAGGTGATGGGAGAAGGACGAGCGCTCCTCTAAGCCTGGCTGCTCTTTGATGAGAGGAGGAGAGAGTGCAGCAGCGGGCCTTTTTCTCCTTTTCCCTCTCAAATCCTGCTGCCTTTTCTAACACACACACACACATGCCCAAGAAGGCATTTCTCTTTGAACTGAGAGCTGCACTGCGTTCAAAGCAAAGACGAAGGCAAAAATATGGGGGTGGCGAGTGGAGCGGGAAGGACACTTCAAGGTGAATTTGATTTCCAATTCGCTTTAACACACATGCACACACAAACACGCATGCATGTGTGCAACCCAAGCCAGGCAGGCAAGTAAGCACAAGCTTGCTGAGTTACCTCCAAGAAGTCACTGAGAGACATATAAAGTCTGACACACACTGGATACTTTCCTCGTTTGTGAGAGGGCTCTGTCTCATACATATTTATGATTTTTGCTCATAACAGAGGATCACCTTTAAACCTCTCTGTAACCCTAACTGTCTGTTTGTATAGATATATATCCATATAAATATATATATTTGAGTCGGCGAGCATGTGAGAGTGTGTTTACACAGTGTGAGCGAGATGACTCATGCAAAGTTGAACAGAGCAGAACATAGTCCCACATTGGCTGGACGGCATAACTGTAGATCTGGAAAAAATGATACACCGCAGCTTTAAACGTGTGTGTGAGTCTGTGTATATACAGTATATCCTGCAACTGTGTCCAGCCAATTAAAGCAATCAAGTCAAGTGTAATTCGCCCACTGTGCTGCATATTGATAAGCATGAGAGTGCAAAATGGCGATGGGGTCCGTTGTGCCAAACTACTCTGAACCCAGCATGCACTTCAACGCCAACCCAAACCACAGCATAAACACTTTATACCACTTAGCTCTGCAACAGCTCCGACACACACACACACAGGCAGATGCAAACATTAGCTTGACAGAATGACAAATATTCCTTTCCAATCATGACAGTAAAAAAAAAAAGAGAATCAACGCCTCATTAGAAAGATAAAAACCTCTCGGAGCCCTTAGGGCTAGATAAAAGGGGGTGGGGAAAAAAATGAAAAAGAAGAGGAAGAAAAAGACTTGAGAGACAACAAATCATAACAGCTGTAACTCAATTGGGCGGCCCAGCTAGAGATGACTTTTTTCATCTCTTCTGCTCTCTCTCTCACTTCATCTTTTTGTCTCTTTCCCTCCCTCGCCCCTCATCTTGGCATCTTGGTAATTTTTCCAACCAACCAAATAAGCCATTATGTGGCAGTAATATGATTGCTAATGGATGCAACGACCTGGGAGGAAGCACACGGCGAGCCATTTGCTTGAATGCAATACAAAGCTATCATAGGACATTCAAACTTAGAGTGTATGTAGCATTATGTTTTGTCTGTGAGTGAGATTGCGTGACCAGAAATAATCAATAGAAAAACCTGCATCTTTTATTTGTTTTCAGAATTAAAGAAAAACAACTGAAAATTCACACTACCTGAAGGCAACACAAAAGTTGAATGACCAACAAGTTTCCAAGTAAAAACATGATAAATCACATTTTAAAAAGTTTAGCTAGACACTGCTTTATATTTTAGACATCTGGACATTGTTGTTTTTGGCAGCCATCTAAGTTTTCGTTTAAATCTTTGTCTTTGGACGAATATTAATTTACGTTTTAGTCACGTTTTCGTCATCTCTTGTATTTTCGTTTTAGTCACGTTTTAGTTAACGAAAAACCCAAAAGAGTTTTCGTCTAGTTTTACTCAGGGAAAACTTAGAACGTTTTTACTCTAGTTTTAGAGTAAAAAAAAAAAGAAAAACGTTTAGACCTTGATTATAATCCATTTTAAAAAAAAATAATAAAAAGCTCAAAACACTTAAAATATATTTGCAAGAATTAGAGCTCATAAAAAATCCATTAGAAAAGATGATTTTGCTTCTTAATTTAAAATGTGCCTCGTCTATCTAGAAAAGGAGGTTTTATGCCAGAAAGTTACAGAAGACTAAACACACATGAAGATATCCTGCTAGCAACAGGATTTTTTTGTGCTTCTTTTTGGTCACAGGTTCCACATAAAACTAGGGAAACTGATCCCACACTTCCAAAGAGTAAGAGGATGTATTTAATCGTTTGGTCAGTACTGATAGATGGATGCACTTTTCAAAAATAAAGCAGCGAGACAAGAAAAAAAGAGCCATCGGTGACCTTAGCGGTGACGTGCTTATGCATGTGTGACACTCACAAAAGCAATAGTTACACACGCTTTGTTTCCGACTGACTGTTACCCACTGCCAGGCCCTGACAGTAATACGCTGGCAGAGCAGACAACACGAGGAGTTGTTCTGAACAACAGGCATCACACGAGGTTGAAAGCCATGAGGACAAAATCCTCTACACTCCAGTGCTTCTTTCTTTCCTTCACAGTACAACACTCATCTCTTTGCTTCTATCTTTCTCTTCCAATCTCACTTATTCGGCAGCTTTCCTGCTTCAAACAACAAAGCACTCCTGTGCTCATCCCATGCTGCTTTGCAGTCCTTCAAATATTATTATAGCAAACCTGCACTGCATACAGGCTACACACACACACACACACACTCACACACAAACATTCCAAATTTATACACATGTGCAGCAGTGAATGCAACACCTAAGATATCAGATATGTTCTGTTGGGACTAACACTTTGTAATGTAAGCAATTAACACACAGTTGAACTGGCCTGGACATGAGCCGAGAGATCAATTACGCACACACACCGAGTGGAAGAACGTGCACGCACACATACGCACATGGAGGGGCTCAAATAAAAACCACACAGTTTGGCAAACGCACACACAAGCACACATTGGCGGTTATCCAGATGGAGTCTTGTTGCTTGTGTCTATAAAGCTCTGAGCACCATATCGACAACTGTAATAACTGTGGCTGGCAGGAAATAGCAGATTACAGCAGCATTCACACATACACGTACTCACACAAATATATATATCCTTTACTTTCCAAAAATATCATCACGGCAGCTCAACATACATATCTATAGCCATTGAATGGTGTGAAGAAGCAAAATCATTCCGCTGGAACGATACAATGCATGTGTTCAAATCTGCGTCAAATGTTAGATCCATTAGATTTTCAGTTGTAAGATTCTTATAAAAAGGGGTGTGCATAATTATTTTGGTTCAGAGGGGCACCTGAAGATGTTTTGTGCACATCGAGTCCCCAAGTTGGAGCCTGATGGCTGAATACTGTTATTGTTTCTAGTGTCAAGAATAAAGTAAGCTTTTAGTGCATATTCAAATGCTTCATGTTTAAGAACTAAACGGCTTGGATTAGCTGATATGAAAAACTCTTCCAGAGAGCAACCATCTATTATGTCATGACCACCTCCGACTTATTTTACCAGTATCTGAAATCAGAGTTCAATTCATCACAATTTTTTTTTCTGTATGTCACCCATGCATTTTATTCCAATATTGCCTCTTTAAACAATATATACATGAAAAAAATGTTAAAAAAGTTCTTTCTACATGTGTGTTTCAAATAACATCTTAATGTGTTTTTAGGGGCAAAATTGCTTTTTTAAAATAATAATAATAAAAAAAAAGCCTTTTTCTAACTTTTTCTGTGCAAACGTGCTACTTTAAGGTCAAGTTTTGACCACTTTGGCTCCAGACACATAGGCACAAACTCACTGAGAATGAAACTGGCAACTCTTTGGTCCAAAAATGGCAATTCTACCACTGAGCAATATCCAGTATGCTGATAAACTAAGACAATATATGTTGGGAAAAAGACGTTTAAGAAAAGAAAAGGCCCAAAGGAACTAGTCGGCGTAAGTCTGTCTGTAAGGTAAGAATTCACAAAAAAAAAAAAAAAAAAGAGCTATTATTTTATTTGTTTATTTTATTTATTTATCTATTCTTTTTCTTCAGAAAAGCTATTGGGGTGAGGCAGAAAAAAAAAAAAAAAAGGGGGTCAGAACATCAAGGTACATAGATCAAGGAGAGAAAAAAAACCAACTGAATAAATAGCACAAAAGATCATTTTTCTCTTTTTTTAAACTGGTTTTGGTGTACTGTTGCATTTCTTTAGTGACGTAATAGATATGCCAATACTCCAATATAATTTTTTATTTCTTCCTGACTCCTGAAAATAATCTTGTTCTACCTCTTTTCTCAAACTTCTCCAGATTCTACATAATCCACATCACTTTTAAATCTTCCATTTTCTCTATGTACCTTTTCCTGTCTCTCTCTCCGTGGACCCCCAACCAAGGAGAAGCAATTTGCAGCAGCAATCCGTCGCTAATTCTCTCTCAGCATTCATGAAAAATGTATAGCAGGCTGACTGTAGGGAGATGCAGATTGGCGCAGGGCCGTCAGGGAGAGACTCTGTCTTAATGGAACATTATTTTCCATCCTCTCCATCCGTTCATCCATCCTCCGGCTACCTTTCCAGCTCTCTATCCTTATATCTTTCTCCATCTATCTGTCTATTTAAGGTGGTTCTGGTAGTTTCTGACAAAACACAAACACATAAATGCTCCAGAATTCAGTAGAGCATTAGCAGCTCAAACATTGCTATCAGCAATCTTAACAACTTGGTGTGAGTGTGTGAGTGTGTTACAGCACGCACACCAGCCTGTAAGCACAGTGTGCAGCCAACTAAATCTTCTCAAAGATAATAAGAGGGAAAAACTTTATCTTAATCTTTAAAAGGCACGACATGAAGCTTGAATCCAGCTGTGAAATGGGTCGTGTGTGTGTGTGTGTGTATGAGAGAAAGCTTCTTAGCGTGAACCCACAGCCGTGATCGTGGGTGTGTGGGGATGTGTTTAAAGTACACATATCTTATGAGAGTAGATTAATAACACCACTGTAATGCCATCAGGACGAGTCACAGTGTGGATCGTGCATAATAAACCTCCTAAGGAGTTTACATTCACACACTTCCTGTCACCATAGCAACGCTGGCTACACTCCTGCCCTCAAATTCAAAGTCAGATGTAATTTCAGCCTCCGAACAGCCAGAGGGAGCCATGGTGATGACAGATCGCTTCTCCTCTGATGGCACCTTTACTCCCTCCATCCTTCTTTTTCCATTCTGTTATTATCTATCACGTACAGGGAGTGCAGGCATCCCGGAGCAGACAAAAATAAAACACAGACGAGTGGGTAACAGAGAGAGGTGGGAGAGAGAGAATACAAAGCGAAGGGAAGACGATAAGAAAAGAAAGATGATGATCTTGTCTTTAACTTGTCCTTTCTTACTCTGGAAACTCTTCATCCATCTTGCTTGCGAAAAGAAGCTGACGAAAGGGTGGTGTGTGTGTAGAAAACACTATCAGTTGTGTCAAATGTCACTCAAACATTTATCACGATATATGTTTTCTTGTAAAAAATAGAAGTTTTCACAGATTTATACACTGAAATGTCATGTGAAAAATGAAAGTTCTCACTCTAAAAATTTCAACCATGAACAAAACAAGAAAGTAACATACAGAATTATTTAGACACTTAGACCATCTATCCATTCATCCTGATTACGTTAAAATAAATGTTTCCGATCTGAAATTTGGATTGGCTGAAACTTGAAGCTGCTTTAACAGCTAATTTAAATATTAATGTAGAAAAAGAAAATCACCATTTATAACAGAGAGCGAGGAGCCAGAAGGGTGTGCGAGGCATTAATAGCAGAAGAAAATGAAATCTTTATATCAAGTGAAATCTTGATATATACAAATTAGGAGTTTGAAACTGTATGACAATTGGATAAAGGGAAACCAAAAACAGAAAGTTGATAGAGGGGTTTTTCTAAAAGAAAAATTGTTTTAAGATTTGGATATTATAGCTGAAAATACAACAAAGCAAATATCTGTGTCACTGAAAACCTAAAATAAACCCTACAATTACTTTCCTCAATAAGCTTCAAAATTTTTCAAATCCATCATCTACTTTTTATTTACTTCATCTGCAGCCAAAAACTTTCATTAAACCTTTAAATGAAATACCTTAAAACCACATAATCTTGTTTATGGCGGTTTATATGCATGAGGTCCAACAAATGCTATAGGTCGCGTGCAACTGTCGAAATTGGTATCAAACAGACTGAAGCGAACAAAGAGATCCAGCGCGAGGCCACAAAGACCCGGAAACGACAAAAAAGTCAGTCTGTCACTGCTCCCCCCATGACTTATACCACCTGTCACATTTGCAGCAAGTGTAGTAGGGAGCTTCAGCTCCTGCATCAGCTTATTGAGCCACAGCGAGCACTGCACAAACAGATATCTAGGTGCAGACTCCATTGTTTTTAGAGACAGAGAAGAATGCCAACTGGTCCAACATAGCGTTCAAGAGATGTTTCAGCTCAGAAAGAGTCATTTTAATTTGAGTGAAATTTTGAAAAGCAATGTGTCAAGAACTTATAAAAAAGTAGATGTATTTCTACAGGAGATATACATACAGTATATGGAAGAGTTTGGAAAATAAACTCAAAGGCCATGTGGACAATTAAAACGTACAAATGTAACATTATTGTTCATTACTCTGATAACGCACACACAATGATAATAATGAGATACAATATAGTAGCATTTATTTAAAGACATTTCTTTTCCTTCTGCCACACATTATGTTGTGTGTTTGCAAGAGGCTTTGTTGGGGTCCTCTTATTTTGTCCTCTTATTTTTGTCCTCTTATTTTCTGATTTGACATGTATTTAAAAAACCTTTTCACAAATGACATGATGGAAAAAAAGGATTATTGAAGGATGCAGAGGAGGAACATTTCTCTCCATGTAGGGTCAGTCTCCACTTGCTTTCCTCCTCCTTCCTTATCTTCACACTCCGTCGCTCCTCCTCTGTAGGAGAGTTTGGTGGAGAGGCGCCAGTGGAAGCGAATGAGTGTTTTCTTAACCAAGTTCATCCCTCTCCATTTCCTTCTCACTCTCAAATCATACAGCTTGACATACTTGGGAGTGTGTGAGCATGAAGGTAATGGGAACACTGGGTAAG
Organism: Neostethus bicornis; assembly: GCA_902685375.1. Classification (NCBI taxonomy): domain Eukaryota; kingdom Metazoa; phylum Chordata; class Actinopteri; order Atheriniformes; family Phallostethidae; genus Neostethus; species Neostethus bicornis. The sequence goes on from LR738552.1 coordinate 6,401,420, forward strand.
AATGTGTGCATACACACACGCACACAGGTTTTACTATCTGCCCTTCGCTCTGCTATGTAGGGGTTTAACCAGCCTGTCAAGGGTGGTTGGGCATTAACATGGCCTCCTCTGCACCTGAGAACTTCCTCTTTTTCTTTTTTTTTCCTTCTGTGCATCACTGCTGCTAGGCTTTGTGTTACCTTTTTTTTTTTTTCCTTCACCGGTCATCACAATTTCTGGTGGTTAAAATAATGTGTAGCCATTAAACGTGGCTGTAAAAAAAACCTCCACAAAAGTATTTTTTTATCCTCCTGTTTCTGTCCAACCTGCCTTTTTGATTTTACGATCACCTAACAACTTAAAAAACACTTGTGTTGAGTGCAAGCTGAATTTCAGATATGTTCTTAGGATGTGTGCAGAGTTTTAAAAAATCCTTGCTAATCAATCCCATTCTTCATACATCTGTAGGGGAACAAATAATAAGCCCTGGCAAGAAAAACCCAAAACAAAACACATGTTCTCGCCTCAAGAGGGAGAAAAAAATGTGCATGTACATAATACTATGTGTGCGCGTGTGTGTGCCCTAAATGATTCATGAGGAGCAAACGAAAACATGCCGGCGTACAAGCGGAAAAATAGCCCGTCTGCATTTTATATGAAGTCAGAGTACTCTGACTTGCTGTGTCATGATATCTGAGTGTGTAGAGGGTGAACCATTGATTATAGATCTGTGTACACATAAAAAAAATTAAGTGTGATTAAAAAACTCAATGATGTCTAAATTCCCAGGGCATGACAAGTGACATTAAATTTTTCTCTCACATTTCAAGGTGAAATGTTTCAGATAAGCATGACCGTGATACAGCTCAGAGTGTGAAACTGACTTCACCATGGGTGTCCTATTCTCAGAGCGGGTATGGCAGCAATGGCAGGGAGCTGCTGTGGCCTTCACTACTGCTGAATGTTCTAAGAATAGGAAACAAGGTCCAGACAACAGCTTGACTCACAGTTTCCTTGCCTCCTTCTCTACATACTTCCCACATACTCCTAATATATGTTTTCAAAATTTAAATGGATTTATTTTAGTGACAAATACAGCACTCCCACAAAGATTTTTTTTTTTAAAAATATGCTAAAAATGTGAACTTATGATGACCAAATTGGGTTTTATCTATTCCTTCTGTCCGTCCTTCCTTCCATCCATCTATATATATATATACTGTGTAAATTTCTATTTGACTTTTTTCCATCACCGTTGCATGTCTTTGCTCTCCTGACTCCCTGTGACTCCTTTTCTCCTCCCCCTATGAGCACTAATGTGGAGGTTGAATCTCACCCTGCTGGATGACATTACTCTGTGCTGCCTGCTGGCCCTGTCTGCCTGCCTGGGGACTCTAAAATAAAACACAGCAGAGGGGAGAGCACATACTGTATAGGCAGGCTGACTGACATGCTCTGTTAGAGCACACACATACGCAGTGTGTGTAAACGACACGCATGTGGAGGACAGAATGTGCATCAAAGTATGAACTGAATAGACGATTGCCTAATGTGTGTGTGTGTTTGGTTGCAGTGAGAAGAAAGGGAAGGGGTGTAAGCCTATCCAGCTGTGTCCTGTCAGTCATTCATGACCCCACACTTGGAGCAACACAGAAGGGCAAGATGGACAGGAGTAAAGGAAGACACAGAGATTATGTTTCTGAATTTATCCTTTTGTTTGATGGAAAATAAGTCAAAAAGGGGCAAATGAGCACTGAAAGACGAACAAGAGTGTTTCTGTCATTGTGTGTGTGCACCAGTGTGCGAGAACCAGTGTGAATAACACACCGCTGTCGGAACCCTGAAGCCCGAATTCAGCATCCCTCACCCTGAACAAGTGACAAAAAGATAACCACGTTTCACTCCACTGCTTCACACCCTTTCTCTCCCTCCTCTTTTCCTCCATCCTCACCCTCCCACCCCCAGCTCTCACTCTGTCTTTCCACATGGCTGGCCATCCTCTCCCATGTCCCAGAGGATAGGAGGCTGTGCGGCAGCTTGGCAGGCTGTCAGGGGATTGCAGGAGAGCAGGGAACATGTAGTGACTGGAACAGGGGTGGCAGAGGGTTGGAGAAGGACGTCGATGGGGGCAGCAGCTCTAAAAAACCTTCTTCGCCTTACTGTGGCACCGGGGGGAATGGGTTTGCTTTAGCAACACAATGCTAAGGGTGATTCAGAGAGGAGAAAAATACTCAGCCATCACTTGTCTTTTTCTTCCAACACATAGAGAAACATCACTGCCAGACACAGCTGGAAATAACAAGGCAGCAGAAAACGTGGCAGCCGGTGCCAATCACACGGTCCACCTCTGAAACAATGCCAGCAAGCAACATGTTACCTTTTATTGACCTACAACTGCACACATCCCAGGGAAATCAGAGTCATTTTAAAAAATGGGACCACTCAACCGAGAAAAGCACAATTCCATCAAGTCCCAGTGCAATGTGGCGATTGCTAAAGTATTACACAGGAAAAAGGATCAAATAACATTTTATCCAAATTTGCCACCTATGGCTGAAATGACAAAGTCTTATTTATGATGAAATCCTCATAAAATCAAGTTAGAATGGATGGTGAAAAGAATACATTTGGGAGTATTTAGAAAATAAGCAGCTGTGTGTTCTTTTTTTTTTGCTGTCGGAGAGTCGAACGGACAAAAAAAAAATTATGCATAAATCATTTCTAAATTGTTTTAAGGTAAAACACTTAAAAAAACAGATCCACTTACTATTAAATAAAATGATCTTTAACAAGATCCATGAATCCTGAACACTACTTAGCCACTCACAATTACAAAGTGCAGGGGGGCCATTTTATTTCTCCTCACACACACACTGATATATATATATATATATATATATATATATACATATATACACATACATACGTATTTATATAATGTTTTAAAATTCTGAGATGACACATTGATAAAGAATAATTTAACATGATGTAATCTATCATTTAAAAAAATAAAATCCCATTTTTAAACAAGTTTATGTTACTTTTTATTCTTCAAAAGCCAATAGGACAACTGTATGAAGAAAAATCCATATTTGGATCAATATACCTAAAAGAGCATTGACCTAGTAATGTTTTTAGATTTTTTGCAACTCTGAAAGAAGTACCTCTAATTATGCTTCCTATACACACAGATGAAAAAGAGATATTAATGAGTTGCTGTCATTTTATCTATACTTTGATGCATCGATCTAAACTTACTGACATTACTAATGTCTACAATAAAACCTCTGGAATTATGTATAGGTATTTTATTTGAAAATTAAGTAAAAGTTCTAAGTGTCAAGGGCAGGCACCTACACAGTGCTTCCTCTTGGCAGAGTAAATCTGTCCTAGTACGTTTGGCACTGAAACCAATATCCTGCAGGCTTCGAAAGGACAAGCAAAAAAAAAAAGTTGCCTTTCTTAGCTGGGTTAGAACCTGAAACTACGTCATAAAATCTATAAAATATTTCAGGATCTTATGGCTTGTGAAAAATTTTAAAGTTTAAACCATTTGCCTCTATATAGTTTAGATGGCAGTCAGATTTAGTGCTCACAATCTCTGACCCATCCTCGCTCTTTAGGGTTCCAGAGCGAATAATAAAAACATTTAAAAATTTTGTGTTGAAAGCCATGAGTATCAGTTTGTCTTTGTAGTCACGACACCTAGTACACAATGCATCTATTTAAAGCAGACACATGAAGTAGGGACGGAAAAAAAAAGAGAAAAGTCAACATTGGATGATAAAGAGCACAGAGAAAAGACTGATGTAAAACGGTCTTAATTATCAGTACAAAAAAAGCTGAAATTGTATGTTAAATAGGTTGAATACAACATTTCGTTTGATGTGTGAATCTATTGTAGGAAGGAATTTATTGATAACCACAATACTTCAAGTTTGGTCTATTTTTTTCAGTTAGTCTGTTTGGTGACACCGATGTTAAGTTTAAAACAATATTTCAATGGCATTGTTTTAAAAAGATGTCATGAAAAATCTTTCAGAGCCCATAGTCATTTTGTAATAGTGCGCACACATTAGGACCTGTTAAGAGCTGCAGTCTTTTTTTGGCTTGCTGCTTATTCTTTCTAGCTATTGTACAGGTACTGTACTTGTATCTGTTTACACCAAACCTGTTTTCGGACAATAATTGACTTAATACAATCAAGTCAAACTCATTGTTAGTAATATCCTGTATTTGCTAAAACAAATGTAACTGCTTGAGTAAATGCTGAATGCGGATTTTTTCCAGTCAAGAGAAAAACACAAAGAAACATTTTCAGAAAAAATGTAATGAAACATGATAAATTGTCATTGTCATGGTCGCAGTTGATAGCACAGTGGTCTCCCAGCAAGAAGGTCAGGATTCGAATCCCGGGTTGGGACGAGGCTTGGAACACTGACCTGTAAATGGACTCTCTCTACTTATATAGCACTTTTCTACCTGCGTCGGTACTCAAAGCGCTTTACAGTGTAGTTCACATTCACCCATTCACACATACACATTCATACCTGATTTGCTGTGTTAAAAAACATAAACAATCAGTTTCATCACTAAATTTTCTTTCTTAAAACTTTATCATGTTATATGGTGGTTTGCACTATGCCAAGCAAGGTGCAAACCACCATCAGGAGCAATTGGGGGTTCAGTGTCTAAATCCTGTCTGTGTGGAGTTTGCATGTTCTCCCCGTGTATGTGAGGGTTTCCTCCTGGTACTCTGGTTTCCTCCCACCCCCCAAAAACATGCATGTTAGGTTGATTGGCTGCTACAAAATGTTCCCAAGGAAAGAGTGTGGGTGTGGATGGTTGCGTGTTTGTGGCCCCCCAACAGACTGGCGACCTGTTCAGGGTATACCCTGCCTCCTGCCTTAAATCAGCCGGGATAGGCTCTTGCAAAAATCATGACCCCGTCAGGAATAAGCAGTTCAGAAGATGAAATAAAATTGTCATTGAATTTGTTATAACAGTTTTAGCAAGAACTTTACACTATGGTCTCTGTGACGTTTTTAAACAGTGTACTCAGAAATATCTCAGACATTTACTAGTATGTTTATAGTATTTTTTAATGTGGTTCACATTTGATGCTTTTTAATATAACTAAGCGTTTTAGGTGTTTTACTTTTTTATTTTAAGTGTATTTATGTGCAACATTCTCAGACTTGTGTCCTTGTGTTTTGTATGTTTTGTCTGTGAGATGTTGACAGTGCGCTTGGAGTTCTTTGCAACAATTTTTTCAATGTGTTTTTACATTGCAAATGGCACATAAGCTCAACTGAACTCAAGCTGTTTGTTTGATTTCGTCATACACACACACTTGGAGGTCAGCACAAGCCATTCTGATACAATTAAAGCCGTCATTGTTAACTCCACTTCATTTTTGTATGAATGTTCAAACTTTGAAAGTGTTTCTACAGGGGAGAAAAGTATGAAAATGAAAATCCTGCCTTTAACAGGATTAAGAAGTCTGTTAAGTGTTTAAAACCTTGGGTTTTAAAATCTTGAAAAATCTATATTAATTGGAAAAGAAAAAAAAGTTGACTTGTTTGTGGATTTTGACCACTGGAAGGTATTTTAGAACGTATCTCCTGGAATGATACAGGGACAGTATAATTTTTTTAAAAATTTCAGCACATTTATAAGTGTGAGTCCAAACAATGAAGGCTGACTAAAGTAACATTGCAATAAATGAATAATATTAAAAAAAATCTTCCATAACGCCTTAAATATTATTTTACTAAAACCCCCACACATTCATTCAAAGATAAGACAGAGAGCTTATAATATCTCTTTTAAAATAAAAAATATATATATTTTTAACTTGTTTCATTTTGAAAGGCCTCAGGTGTGCTGCGTTTTTGCTAAAGCACTTTTAGTTTTGGTCTCTCTTCAAAATTCCCGCCACATCACATAGCCAACTCATCCCAAAACAACAACATGACACTTTGTCGACCTGCTCTCCCTCGTTCCTGACAGAGAAAGAGAGACTGAGAGAGAGAGGGAGGAAGGGGAAAAAAAGATGACAGCAGCTTTAGATCTGACATCAAACGCCAGCAATAGAGTGAGAAAGGGAGAGGGGGAGGAAAAATGAAAAGAAAGAAAGAAAAAAAACGGTTACATCTCCACCGTGACAGCTTGTTGGAAGAAACTGGCAAACGCAGAGCGATTTCTCTCCCCTTCTCTTTATCCTTTCGTATCTATCTCTCTTTTTCTCTGTGTCTCTCTCATCAAAACTTGCTGCCGATTAGGATCTCGGCGAGACGCATGCAGTGGATGGGATGTGAAAACACACGGTAACCCAAGGGGTAAAACGCCAGGATTAAATTGGTGAGGGAATGCAGGGTGATAGTGGTGCCGGTTCAAATAGATCGGCCCCCGCGACTACACCGACTCCTCGCCTTGTCTTGTTCTCTCGCTACGGATTCACACATTGATACATCAAGGCCATTTCTCATTATAGCATGAGGAGGGAGAGGAGCTTTCATGATGCTACTTTAGAGGAAAAGACGAGGGGGAGAGGGAAGACAGGGTAAAGAGTGTGGGAGAATCAAACCGATCAAATGAAAGAAAAAAGAAAGAAATGCCAAGATAAAACAGTTGACATACTATTAGGATGTTATGAACACTGTGTTTCTGATAGTGTATCTGTGCAGAAGAAGAAAAAGGAGAAGGAATTCCTTGACATAAGTCAGCACTGATTTGAAATAAATGAAAAAAAAAAAAAGTAAACCATCATTGTGAGCAGAATCGACCAGTGCACATGAACTTAAAAAGAAGCTTTAATTCAAAGAATTGGAAGAGTTTGCACACCTAATTTAGCTTTTCTACTCTGCCGAGGTGTCTGGCCAATTGAACTGTGCGTGCCTCAAACAGTGCCAATATTTGAAACCATTTGCAAATGTCTATTTATTCTATTCTTGAAAGTGCCGAGGAGCTGTTATGAAGGAAATAATAGCTTGCCAAAATAAAAAAGAACAAGAAAAAAACCAACAAATTTGAGAGCTAAAGGAACCATCATGCAGTAGATTAGCCAGGTCAGTACATCGCTTCTTAATTACTTCTCCAGTCAAGCTGCTTCACAATTTTGTACCAAGTTTTGTGAGTGTTTGTGTGTGTGTGACAAGGGAGATCTATGGTCCTCCATATGCTTCTGTGTGAGCGGGTGTGTATATGTGTGAATGTACGGCGGGTGACACGTGTGGCCTTTCTGCCTTCGGCATGGATGCCAGTCAAAATACAGGCATAAGCTCTGGAATGAGCAGTCAAATCCCATGAGATGTCAGACAAAGAAGAGGGTCGTGGGGTGAGCGAGGAATCCGATTGGACAAAGAGCTTAAAGCCGAACACTGAACAGTCAGATGAAAATGCATAGCAAAGCATTCTGGGAGAAAGATTTGTTTTGTGTGCTGCACTGAAAGACTTTCTTTCTGTCACTTTTACGTACATAAAACACTATTCAGTCAGTCAGTGTGTGTGATACAGTGTTTCTATGATGTGATACTCTGTACACATTAATCATTGATGCTTTCTGCTTCTTAGACACAACTGACTCACCGGCAGACTGGAGGGCCGGTCATGGGAAACACCGTCCTCATTGTTGGTTTTCCCAGAATTCCCTGAAGCAGGACCTCTGATGCTATAGCTTTCCTGTGGGGCTTCCTAACAAGACAAAACAAAATGACGACGCATTAAAAATGGGCATGTTTACAGTAACTCTCTACATTTTATTTTGTTCATAGAAAGGATTTCCGGTACTAAAAATGGTATAAACACTAATGACATATAATTTAAATAACTTGAGGGCTTTTCTTTATGGGTCATTTTGGTGCAAATTAATACAAAAAATAGAGCTTGATAAGAGCTAAATAAAAAATTTTCAGAGGTTTCAGCGACGGTTGAACATTCATGCATAATTGAATGATTTGTAAACTCTGCTGTCAGATACTATTTCAATGCCGGATTGTTTTTGGCCACAAATTTGGTTCTCCGCCATGCAGAAGGAAAAGTTTTTGCAGCAGACGTGTATGCACTCTTTATTGAATGATGAAGTAATAGGGAGTTTCATTTTTATATAAGGGTACAAAAATAAGAATACACGCTTACTTTGCTAATTTGATGCGCTTAGCAGTGAATTTGCAATCTCTAAGAAGATTTACGCTGTGTAAAGGATATGGGCAGGCCTATGCAGTGAATGGGAACAGGGGGAAAATCAGTTTCAGAAACAGATGTCAGACTGAATAAATGTGTTTATAAACTTTTTCGGAGAATACCGTATTGCTACATTAATAGAAGGCACCATGTCTTATCTAAATATGCTATTAGGGAAGAATTATTACTCCACAAAAGAACAATAGGATATAAAGTGTCCAACAAAAAATATCTAAATATTTTTCTATTTGTACATACATTACCAAAAAAGTATGATGATTGTTGTTTTGTGATTCATTAATAGGTATTAACAGAGGAAAACCTAGTTATTAAACATCTCTTTATGAATTTTTCTTGTACAAAAACCTTTCAGTGGAAATCCTAAAGTAATATGTTGTACGTTCAGTGCAGCAAAAAAGACAAGAGTTTCGTGCTTGTTCCAGATAGATTAGAGAGGAGATTGGACCACAGAGTGTCTGTATGTGTGTGTGTTAGCCTTGCGGGGCTGTAATATACTCCAAGAGATCACCAGTTAGATCACGTCAAAAACAAAAAGACATACTGCACGGATAAGTATACAGACACACATGTTATTACAGTACATGCAGACTGAAAAGCATCAGCATTCTATACTCTCCAATTCATTTCAACTAAATCCTGCTCTAACCACCCACTAATCCTCCATCCACACACACTCGCATATAAACTCACATCCAGACACACACTCAGTCCTATTGTTCAATCTAAGTCATTTTCTTTCCCTCTGTAATCACAAGCCTATCTAGTGTAAACCAATTTTCTCCCCATTGTCGGAGGTGTTGCCCTCTCCCTCTCTCTCCCTTGGTATCACTCCCTCTTTCCCTCTGTCTCTTCTTTTCATTCAGCTCGAAGGTCGTTCTTCCATCATGTTAAGCGACGGCAGCACAATGGCAACTTGTTAAAGAGCTCTGAGTGGAGGGATTAGTGATAACTGATCAGCGAGTCGCAGAGAGAGATCACATGCAAGTGCCTGCACAAACGACCAGACACAACATGCCCACGCACGCTCGTGTGACACACACACACCGGGTGTCTTCAGGTTTTTACTTTCAAAATCCATTTCTCTCCACAGTTTGATTTCTTATCCCGTGTGTGATTATACCGTAGTAGGTGGGCAATATTCCTGTCAGGTAGGTGATATCATTTTATAGCAGGAGATAATCCTTCACAGCAGGAGATGAATCAAGGGAAAACAGATCTATTATTACCCGGCTAATCATTTGTGCATGCAGCGTATGAATGATGGAGAAATGATCAGCTGATCAGCACACTCTTTACTTTATTTCTTTACATTATAGATACAATTTGCAATCTGCTCTAATAGCTACAGAAAACATAAAGTTAATGTATTCACACGTTTATTGCTTGTAATTATGTTAAAGTCCCCATGAAAGCAGATTTTATAATCAAGAGTTTTATACATTTTGCACAATATGGCACCTGTACACTCTCATCCATCACATGACATATTTTTTTTTGTTATTCCATCTGGTATTTTAAAGCTTGTCATTTTCTGTAAAACAATGAAGGCAATTGATTACAACGAGGTGTGTTAAAGTTTTCCATGAAACACCAAGCTCAAATATAGAGTTGATTGTGCTTTGGTTTAGGCATGTGGAAATACCTGATTAGAATTTGGAAGTGAAGGCTTTAGATTATTATAACAAACCATTTTCTTTATTTTGTCTACGTAATGCATATTATTCAGTCATTATAACTCATACTGAATCAAGAAGAGGCATCTAAGATTCCATTGATGTCCTTTAACCATAGGTTATTACATTCAGAAGCCATTTTTAAAAAAAACTCAGCATCTGATAGTTTGAGTCTCAAAGAAACATGCTCACCCTCTACCAACCATGTCTAACTTTAACCATCGAAGAGCAAAACATCATTCATCAGTGAATAAATTGTTTAAAATGAGAAACTTCACGGTGACGTTGTGGTAAGCAGAGTGGCTTTACAGCTTCACAGCAAGAAGGTCGCAGTTCGATCCCGATGGGGGCGAGGCTTGGACCACTGGCCTTTCTGTGTGAAGTTTGCATGTTTTCCTTGTAGATGTGTGGGTTTCCTCCAGTTTCCTCCCACTCTCCAAAAAATATGCTAATTGGACACTATGAAATTGTCTCTAGGAATGAGTGAGTGTGTGTGGACGATTGTGTGTGACCCGCAGCAAATTGACGACCGGTTCGGGGTGTATCCTGCCTCTCTCCTTGAATCGGCTGGAATAGGCTCTGGCACCCCTGAATAAAGGGAATAAGCGGTTCAGAAGATGACATCTTTTCTTTAACAGGATGATTTTATTATTTTTATTGAAAAAAAAAAGTCTGTGACCTGCTTAATAATGTGCAGCAGGCACTCAATGCAGTTTGCTTTTAATTAAACTCTTCTGAGTAACAAACCGTGGAACTTTTCTGAGATTGTTATCAGTGATCCAAATAGAGAGGAGAATTAACACTTGGCAGGGCTCTCAGAGAAAAAAACATGAAACCTCATTTTGATCTGTTATTAAATTATCTAAACAGTGTAACAAGGAAATGGCTACTAACTGTTTTAAGGGAAGTAAATCTTTTATGTTTGTATGACTTTTCAGATAGTCCCGTCAACAAAAAATTGAAAAAGCACCAAGTATTAATGTTTATGAAAAGTTCTTTTTCATGTGAACACAGTCTTTGATAATGTTAAAGGTCCTATTGAATGAAGAAAATACATGCTTATATGTGTGTATATATTATATACATACTGTACATACAACAATAAAGATTCATTTCCATCTTGAATTTAAATATTTTTGGGGATTTTTTTTTTAACAACAGTAACAATTTTTTTTCTCCCTGGGATGAATAAAGTGGATGAATAAAGTCAATCATATCTTCTCTTATTGGTACAGAATTGCTCATGGGTTGTTAAGATAAGGACTGCTGATCAATTAAACTCTGACTCCAGATTCTGGTTTTATAAATAATGAATTGGCGTGATGTACCACTGATTGCATGTAGAACACATTAGATATGAAATATCCAAGATAATTAGTTGTTAAACATGAAGCATTTGAATGTGGACTAAGATCAAACCTACTTCACCATGAAGTTACTGTGATGTGGTCAAACCCTTCCCTCGAATAGTGGAATAGTTTTTCAAAAATGATAATAATAAGAAACATTTTGATAATTGACCTCTGAACAAGCCCAACAACCTGTACCCTGCCTATTGCCTGAAATCAGCCAGGACAGGCTCTGGAACACCGCGCAACCTTACTAGCGATAGACGGTAAATGAATAAATAAATTAAAGAAACAAAGACCTTTTTTGCTGTGTTGTTTGAACATGCATCCCTTCTTTAGCCATCTGTAGAGGCAGGTTTTAACCCAAAACATTGTAACAAATAACATCTCCAGGCGCGGCTTTAAGTACTGGATTAAAAAAAAAAATTATGCATCCCAGTATATAACAATACATCAGTTCAAATAACAAGAAAAATGGTATATGAAGGAGTAAACATGCCGTAAGAGCTTCCTTATGCAACAATAACTTACATATAAATGAGAACTATATTTGAAAAGGGAAGCCCTGCAACTGTAACTCTGGCTTAGTCACAGGATCACATGTCATGCTGGAGGTGGGAGGGTATGTGTTTGGCTGAATGCCAAACGTCATGCTTTGATTGCATGATCAGAGATTTTTTTTTTATGAGATGTTTCATTCATTTCTTGCACTCTCACCAAAACTGGTAAATAAAGGCCAGGGAATATTAAAAAAAATAAAAAAAAGAGGAAAACTGATGTGTGCTAGCTTCCAAAGGGTTAATAATACATGTGAAAAAACACGGCATGAAATGAGAACAGCAGCAGGGCTGCTGACCCAAGTCCAATATTTACACAAGGCACGAGACTCCAGCGTGGTTTTGTGTGTGCATGCGCATGTGCTCTCGAGGAATTTGGTTTTTAGTGGGTCAAAGTGAGGTTAGCTTTATACTACTGTTTACACTGATGTTGTTACATCATGATAGCCAAAGTCTGCAGAACAACCAGGGCTAGCAGAGGACGGATAACAAATGGAGTTCAGAAAGGAGGAAATGTGCAAGAAAGACTAGAGAAGAAATTTTTGAAATTTTACAGACGAAAAGACAAAGAAGATAATTGGTGAAGAGAAAAAATGAGAAAAATGAGAGCCAGAGAACATCAGAGGCAAATGAAGAAGAGCTGCAAGTGCATCCTTTCATTTGAGTTTTTCCAGTCCATTGTCTCAAAATCCCATTTCCCAGCTAATTTAGAAGCCTCTAAAATACACTCCACTCCATACCTTAAGCCTAAGGCCACAGCTAATCCTGTCTTCATACACACACAGGCACACACACATGCTCATTCATCCTCTATGCTCTTGAAAAGACTTCATCTTGGCATAGTGCAAGCGAACGAAGGATATTGAAGGCAAGCGTTTGAAGTACATGTGGGAATGCAAGAATCAAACTGTGAGTTAAATGCTATTAGACAGCTGTGTGGAGAGGTAGTGTAATATTAGATTTGATTGAATAGATGACTGCTGAATGTGGTGTAATATATAGAGCTAGACAGGCTTTATGCAGAAGTAAATCAATATTGCAGCACCACCTTAATCTCAGCCACTCAGGAGCAAGAGACAGTGGTTCAGAAAGCAGTAAATTGTTGCTGTTGTACACTGCTTTTTTTTAAATATAAAATTTGACTGTAAATGCTTTCAAAAGTAGATTGGATCGTCCAGCTTTTAAGTTAATTAGTGTCTCTGTGTTATGCATTGTTTATACCAGCAGGGAAATTTAATTTCTCCATAACAGCACTCCAACTAGAAATCTGGTCCATTAGCGTGACAGAATCAATTTTGCACTTTCTTCTCTTTTTCTAAACTCATACCCCATTTAAGATTTTTTTTTTTAATTTTAGTTAATTTTATTAACTAAATAAAATTAATATTTATAAAATATTTTATTTTAGTTTATTTTAGTTAAGATAGTTGGCGTGACCAAAGAGGATACAGAAGATAGGATTAGATGGAAGAAACTGACTTGCTGTGGCGACCCCTAAAGGGAAAAGCCGAAAGAAGAAGTTAATTTTGGCTACGTTTATTCACACTGTTTGAATCCACATTTAAGAAAAAAAAAAAAAAAAAAAAACAGGTAAATGTTTGGTCAAATTGCTTGTTTGATTACCTGTATCAAAATGAAAACAGCTGAGAAACTAGCAGGACAGAATTTGATGCCACCGAATTACACAAAGAACAAATACTGTAGATCGAAATTTTCAGATGTTAAACTGGGTTAACTGATGTAAAATGTTTTGGATTTTTTTTCTATAAGTGAAAAACAAGCAAAAAAAAAAAGATAATTGGTATTTAATTTAAGAATTAAAATCCGAATCGCTGAGTTTTAATAAGTTTAGCTTTTTCATCTCTTCTGCAACCCTTTGAAATAAACTTTTTAGAGATGTTTGAAAATTTAAACAAATGTTCATTTTGGATTTTTTTTGTGTGTTTAATAGCTAAAATTTTTTTTAACAATTAATACATAATCAATTTATTTATAATTATCTAGAAAATCTTGTAGTAAATTATTTATGTACATACTCTATACTATATTCCGCATATATAAATGTATATAAATATATAGACAATCATGTATACACATTATAAACATAGCACTATTGAATATGCTTTCAAATATTAAAATGATGCTATAGTTGTTTAAATAGTCACTTCTCTGGCATCCCGGTTCTCTTCATCTCTATATCTCCATCCCTCTCTCTCTGTCTTAGCAACCTTTCCATGTTTCAGTCTTTCACCCTGTGATTAGAAGAGGAATTAGTCACCCCTCCTCCTATTTTTTCCCTCACGTACCTTGACAGATGCACATCTCTGCAAAATGCTAATGCCATTAATATTCATTAAAAATTAAGTTTAATTGGCGCTCTTTGGTCTTTTAGGCAACACACAATTCAGCCATCCACATATAACAAACAATAGTTTGGACTCAACCAAGTGTCAGTTTGCAGGAAGGACAAGTATTCTTTGATGTTAAAGTGCAAAGCAGTTTACATCTTTCTCTCCCAAACCCCTCGCTGGTCCTGACAGAATTACACATGTTGAGTAAATCTTTGGGACCTCGTAAAAACTATAATTTGCAAATAGCTTTTACTGCAAGTAATTTACATAAAAAAAAAGAAAAAAACTTTTTTTTTGGCCGAGTTGTTGACAAAAAAAATGCTTAATTAAAAAAAACAAAAAAATAGATGTAATAGATGTTTGTAAAGCTTTTACCCATGAGGAAGAGAGGCTGAAGGGGTGGGCATCCATATTCAGCACCTCGTTTTGACACACATTTTTTAAGACGTGTGGACAGGCATAAACACACATGCACACACATTCGTTCAGTTGACTGAATCATAATTAAAGTCACAATCAGAAGTGAGAACGAGCAACATCACATTCTAAAAAATGTGAAAGAAATTTAGCTTGTGTTTTCAACTTTCAAGTTTTCTTGACATGGACACGTTTTGACCCTGTTTGAGGTTTTTGTGAAATGCTATGGTTACACTTACGTTTTTGTAAATGCTACAAATAGTTTTAGTTCTTAAAAAAATACATACATATAGCATAGGCTCACTGAGCCAATATATACCTGTACATAGACTCCCGGAGGCATGTTCATATCATTTTATTGCTATTAAAATCAATAAATGCATATTATTTTGTCACTATCAGTGATTAAAAAAGACAGAAAAGTGTGTAACATAATCCACATATTTTACAGAAAAGATATCAAATTCTCCTTATATTTGCACATGACGATAACATATGTGTATGTCAGAACAGCTGCAATTGTTCTTTTCTGTAAATTATTATATTATCTTTTTATAAGATCTTTAAATATAACTTATGACAACATGTCTATGTATATTTATGCAGTGTGTGTGAGTATATACTGTACATAAATTTTGCATTCAACCTATCTCAATTTGTCCACGTGTAGCAGGACTTGTTCTAGTGCTGCGTCCTTAAGATTGGATTCTATCTCAGCAATCCCCCTGACCTTTTGCACAAAGAGACTACAAGTGCTCAAACACACACTGCCACACACACATCTGCAAGAGTTATTCTTCTCCACCTATGTAGCCAAAACCCACAGGAACATTTGCGGACATCAACTGAAATTAACACACACTTACACGCAAAAATAAAAACCACAACATGCAAAGGATTTTACAACCTTTAGAGTTGATATTAGATGAATGAATGAAAGATATTTATTTGGTAAAAGGAAAAAAAAAGACAAAACTGTAACTCCATCATCAAACAAAATATCCATTGCACCAATTCTCTTTCCAATTTTGCATCTAAATGTCCCTTATGAATACCAAAAAGGAGTGCGTAGAAGCAATGCTTATTCACCCCACCCCACAAACAGTGCAATCAAAACTTATATTTCAACTTAACTATTTAAACTTATATTAGGTGCAGATACAGTTGCTAAGCTTGCATTTCTACTTGTTAGCACATACTAACCACATAAAAAGCAATCACTCTGTCTTTGCAAATTTCTGTCGTTACCATTCTCATGCATACATTTGTTTCAATTGCATTGACACACCGTTAAAGGGAACATCTGTCCTAAGATCCACGTGACTTCAGCCAAAGAGCGATTACAGCAGTGTGTTAGTGAGCTTGACTTTGCGTATGACATTTTTAGGTTCTTTTTTTTTTTTCCTTTGTGAAGTCTGTTTCCAGGAACAAATGTAATGGCATTTCCAAACAAATGGCAACTAAATGAGGCCCCCAGGGTGCCACGTTGCTAACTATCAGTCCGCTTTTTTTCCGGGCTATTATGGCTGTCCTGGACGTTCCAAAAACACCTAACTCGTTTTCATTCATTTGCATTTGAATTGCAGCTCAGCTGTACAAAAACAAACATAAATCAAAAAGGGGGGGGTTGAAAACTGGCGTATCCTGGCCGGGCAATTAGCAAGTGTCAGTCAATGTGAAGGTAAAAACACACGAAAAAAAAAAAGACTTTCTAACACGAGTGAAAACACACTCACATGCACAGAAAACTAGCAGATGTTCCGTGTATACTTTATATATATTTTTTCAATTTTGTCATTTACTTGTCTTTTTTCTCGCTTGAAAACTCATCAAGCTTAAGTGCTCGTCTGCGGCGGCCAATCAGAGTGTAGCAGGCCCAGGGTTGCCGTGGCGATACGCAGGGACATTTAGAGGACTCTGATAAACTCTGCCATTTAAAAGGTTATGACAATTAACGCAGCTCTCCGCAAATTACCACTGCTAGACCTTTACCCACGGACGTCTCTCTCCCTCTTATCACCTCGCACCCAGCCTCACTCACTCTGTCTGCCTCCTCCTCCCTATCTCGCCATATGCCCTCCATTTCTAAAGCCTTTCCCTTCTCTCCATCCCCTCCCTCTGTACGTCCGCCCCCTTCCAGCCAGCAGCACTTTTATTATCCTGTTAATTAACAGACTTCTTTACTTAATATTCAAATGCTGACCAATTAATGACATTGAACTTTAGGAGCTCCACCCACACAGGCCCTCTCTTCAAACCCCCTCACCACATCCTATTTATTGACTGTCTGCTCACACACACACTCTGTCCTTCCCGTCTCATTTCCTCCATTTCGTCCCTTCAGCCTCCCTACCATCGCCAAGGTGAGCTCCCATTTCCGTGTGATTGAAAGTGTGAGTGTGAGGAGGGGCAGCCATAGTGGCTGAGGCAGCAGAGCAAGTATACGAGGAAAGGGTAATAAAGCCAGAAGGGCAGGGCGCGGAAAGGCACCATGGCCTTTTAATTAACCTGGTGTGATTAAAAGCGGGGGCGGTTAGAGGGTGAGGGAAAAGCTTTCTGCTGAAGCCGGTTGGGTGCTGAGAAGTGGCAGACAGGAAATATGAAATAACACTGAAAGTAACATCACAGAAGCCCAGTGATGCACCAACTTTCCACATCGGAAAAATGGCCTAAAGATATCAATGAGGCTTTGACCATGCTCATAGTCGCTATAAGAAGCAGGGAGTATCATTTAGCTCAAATTTACACCCAGTTCCATTTGACATCTACTATCAATGGCTGGTGAATCTTAATCTGAGATATCGTCAAGTTAACATTAATTGTACACATATTGAATTGAATATACTTTTTTAATCCCCAAAGGAAAATTTGACTGCTGCAGTGCAAACACCAGGTGTTTAACACCTCGATGCCCCCTCGCCCCTATCACGTGCATCACTTTCAGAGTCCCTATAGCTAGCTAACTGACAAAAGTACCTTTCCTAAAATTATGCACCAAGTATTTGACATAGCAAATAACCGAGGAGCACATATTTTATTTCTGCATTGCACGTGTAAGACGGCGGTCAGCCGTGTGTAAATGATGTCAGTACAGAAATCTTTTAACAACGCATCAAGAATAACTTTTTTTTTTCTTATAAATAATAAATGCATTAAATAAAGTAAGCTTACCAGCTTCGGATGTACAATAAGTATTTGTGATCTTTCATGTTGACACCATGAGGTTTGTCCCTCTCCCTATAGCTGTGGTACACCATAACATTTAAGGCGCCTTGGAAATAAAATGTATTATTATTATTAATTTTGTTATTTTTCCTCAAAATAATTTCACATTCTCAGTCAAATTTATTCGCAAATTGCCTGGCAGAGAATTTTACTCTTTTAAGAATAATTACAAACCAAAAAAAGTTTGGCAAAGTCTTATGATAACTTGAATAGAAAAATAGATTGCCGGTCATTTAGCTGAGTTGTTAGTAGTAGCAGCTAGTGGTGGTCAGAGTTTGGCTTCAGGACCAATTTATCTTTTTTTGTGGGTATTTTTTTGTTTGTTTGTTTACAAACTTAGTTTTAAAAATAAATAAATAAATGAATTACTCTACTCATCCCTCACCGGGGAAATTTGTGTGCTGCACCCCTTACACCGCAGCAGGCTGCCCTTCGATGGCGTCAATGGTGGGAGAAGCGGGGGTTAGGTGTCTTCTCCAAGGACCCTAGACATGCTCTCTGTGGGACGCAAACCCGCGACCTTCCGGTCCGCGCGCGAACGCTCTAACCACTGAGCTGCCGTCTCCGCGAACTTCCGGTTGATTTCTGGTTCGCTCTAACCATTGAGCCATTATCATTATCAAGTTAGTGCATTATTTTATTATATTTTTATTTTGGTTCATTTCTAAAATAATGGCAGACTTTATTGAGAGATGGGCAGAGAGTGGGCAGGGTACATGCACTAAAACACTACCTAACAGACTACAATATACCAAGAATGGCATTTGAATAGTATTTGAATACTGGCCACAAAACCTAGCAAATTTCTCAAACATGCGTCAAAATAGAAAACTGCATTAGGTATGTTTATGGATGTGAGAATAACGCTCTAACATGGTAGACACCTCCAAAAAGTGGATTTTGCATTAACTCTATGCCCGCTTAGAATTGTAGGATTTTTTTTGTGTGTTTGTAGGACCTTTGTTTTTAAAAATTTGGAGGTAATTTTTACATTTAGAAAACTTTTGCTTTTCAAACAGCAAAAAATAATCATGTATTTAAAAACAGAAATGGGAATCATCTAAGCTTGTATTCATGCAGTTTTCTGTAAAGCTAGCATGTCTCCTTCTATCAGCGAAGAGTTTGTCTATGCTAAAGCACCAGTCCCTTGAGCCCATTTCCAGAATGGAAGAGGAAATAGTAAAAGTCAATAGAGCAATTGGGATCAGTTTCACACAGGAGAGTGGATGGGTAGTTTTAGTGTGGAAAGTGAATCTCACAAAGATTGACTTCTTTTTTTTTTTTTTTTTAAGACCAGTAGTCAAATCTTGACATCTCTACTGCTAACAGCTTCAAATCTATCCACCACACAGTTTAAATAATACTAAAACAAGACTCAGCTATATCCTGTTAAATGTTATTACTCTATAAACATCAATTTAACACACTGTTTCTCAGTGAAAATTAAATGGTGTGTGCTCCACAGAAAAGCTGATCAAAGCCAGAACCATGTTCTCACAACATTATGAGTTTGACGTTGGCTGGTGGCCAAAGTTGCGTTTCACCTCCTTTTCTTTCTCTCTCTCTGCAGTTTTTCCTGTCACAACCCCAAACGCAAACATACCCATAAAATAATATCTACAAATTCTGTGAAATTATAGCTCTGTCGTTTCTGCTTTTATGGGGTAAAACAGCTACGACAGTAACAATATCAAGCACTTCATCTGCTATGCATCAAGTGTAATACGGCCATTTAGAGAAAGAAAGGGCGCCGTTTTTTCCTCCTTTTAAGTGATTTGTCTCATGCTGTAACTGAAGCTAACAATCGCGTCAAAAGGGTCGTGATATTTAAGCGGGCTGTTCGTACTAGAAAGGGCAGCTCTATTATGGCTTTCAAGCTTTTTTCTGCTTTTTTCAAGTAGGATAAATGATTGAAATTACAATTTAAAGTGGGGCTATCATTGTCTCAACACTGTCTGGTTAAATTTTAGCAACGTACTTAAATAGAAATAATAAGCATACATGTTTTTAAAACCCATTATTTAAATGCAACTATATCTAAGACGTCAAATAATATTTAGTTATCTCAAAGGCACACCACTTATTTTTTTGGGTTTTGTTTTCAGTTGAATTGTCACATATATTTTTATTTTCTCTACAAGTCTTGATGTTGAAGAAATGTCTTTTTAGTCCGCTTTGCTCCTTGCAATCAGATGAGGTCACCGCAGTGCAATAGTCTCAAAGAGAGCGGCATTTTCACTTCAATTTGTTACAAAACCAGCTAATAGTGTACGGTTGGAGAGCAAATTCTGTGTCAAAGGCAGCTGGAATGGCTCCATCAACAGGAGGATGTCCTCTGGCTAGGGTTAATGGGAGTGGAGTAGGGGAAAAGGAACTGCTGAGAGTGCCGGAAGACCAAAATAAAGAACTTTTCAGCTTGGATTTCTCAGAGTAATGCAGGGTCAAAAAACAGGGGTCAAAACCACAATGACATCGTAATCTGGCGCGCAATTGCGCGGATATGTGTGTGCGTGTAATCCATTCTGTGTGGCTCACATCATGTCTCATTTCAGCCCAGAATCGTGGGCAAAGGTTGCTCTGTGACCTTTTCACAGCTTGGAATTGTTGCAGTAAACTTGCCAGATTACTGTACATACAGACACACATTTATAACTCAGAGAGAGAAAAATAACAGGAAACTGGAAAAAACCCACAACATGAAGCTCAAATCTTCAACTAAACCAAATAAAAAAGAATATTAAAAAGTTCTTCTTAGGGGTAAAATGAAACTTGTCTGGAAAGTTTGCCGTTTAATTTATTTACACAATTTCTTGTGTTAATTTCTCTAAGTTTCCCTCAAACCTAATCAATTGATAATTAAATTTGTCTTAATGGTATTGGGCATACTTGTGTTTGTTATGTGTGAAATGTCATGGTTATAAACAATCAATAACCTGCTTTTTCAATAATTATGACTAAATTGAAGTAGAAGTTTTTTACTGGATTTTGCACACAAAAACTTAAATGGTATTTCTCAGGGAAAAGCACACACACAAAAGCTAAAGTCCAACATCCATTTTAAAGTATCTGATCTATTACTAATTACATGTTTTAACATATCAATCCTGTTAGCTTTGATAGAAATTGGTCAGCTGATCATTTCATCAAACTTATTCATTTCCTGTCGGAGCTCATTTCCTCCTAACTAATATAAAAAGAAATGTAAATGTAAAAATACAGAACATAGAGATTATTATCCAATGGAAAAGAAGAAATTAATTGAGTCTCTAGAGTGATGGTGAGCAGACGTGAACCAGGAGGAGTCCACATTTAGCCTGCTGTGTTTTTGGTGTGTAAAACACTCCGCCGCTGTAACGCAGAGGGATGAATATCTTGAATGTAGGTAAAGACAGCAGGATGCCACGCCGACTAAACACTGCTGTGCATACTTCAGCTTTTAAGCAGCTTTGACTACATATGTGCTGATTGCAAAGTACCGTGCATACATTGCAATGAGAAAAAATTGAAAACCAGCCTAGGTTGACATAGCAACCAATCTGCAAGCCTCCAGTTCAGGTGAAAGAAAACTTTGGCAATTTGAGTCCTTGAACAGGACTGGATGGTGTATTGATGCCAGCATGGGTCAATTGCCACCACATCATCAGTGATGATGAAAACACACCATTACTGTCACAAAATGTCAATGTGGCCATGGATCTCAGCCTCCTCTTGTTAGAGTGAATAATGTTTGCTCGGTGGGCTGCACAGTCTGTATGTGAGCATGTTAAAGAGTAAGAATTTTCTCAAATTGAGACAAATGCTATGTTTACTGAAACTATGAAAGAATGCAGAAAACATCATTTCCTTATATGAATACCTGCTTGTCGGATCCAACTTGCTTATATGGTAAGATTAAAACACAATTTTACATCTCAAATTCAAAACCTTGAAAAATACAAATTGAGTAATGAAGGAGCTTCTTTAAACTTAACACAAAGTGAGAAAAATTTATGATTAAGCTCTTATTAATGTCTTTAAAATAAACTTGATTCATAATGTGACTTCAGCAATGTTTATTACAAACATGAAGCATTTATTATAAATTCAACAGTAACCACATTTATTTCTTAAGCAAGTGTATAGTTTGTTTTATTAGTAGTGGTAAGATTATTAAAAAAAAAAAACAGGCAATAACTCCATTTGAACAGCATTAGCTGTACGTATCATTATGTAATATTGCATAATGTACTGTGAGTGTCGTAGGTCCTCCTAATGGAGTTTATTGCTATAAGAGCACATTATTGCAGAGTCATTTAGAAACCATTTAAAAATGTGGTGCTGTTAACGCAAATGAAAGAACAATTAGATTTAACATCCAATGTCCATTATGCTGATCATGTGCTACATGACTGTTTACCAGCCACAAACATCATGCTCTTCAAGTAGACCATAGGTCATAGATTTAAATCAGATATACTGCGAGTAAAAATACATTATTTGTTTGTTTGTTTTTTGCAATATTAAAAAGGAATTGTTTTTTGTAAAATGATCTTTTAGCAGTAAAATTTGATTACTTGAGCAGGTCATTGTCTTAAAAAGTTGAACTAAAAAGAAATTTATTTTAATTTATTCCTTTGCTTCATGCTTCAGTTCATTTGTTAGTCACACTGTGCATTAGAACTGGATATGGACTGATATAGCCAATATTGATCAACTTCAACAAGCCTTTATAATTTGTGATAGTGATCTTGCATGCATGCCTCGGGGAATCCCTCCACTGCTCATCTGACTGGCCCTGCTTTTATTCATCCCTTCTTTTTTGACAAGTTCTATCAGATCTGTTCTTTCCTGTGTAGTTCAGCTACATCCCCTCTTTCATGGCCTGTTCTGTTTCTCGTTTCGTTTTTGTCCAGCACAGTAATGATCCAGTACAGGGATGTGAGCCAGAGTCACTCCATGTAGAAGGACACATCCCTCGGGCTGCTGAGTGGATGAAAAACATATGGGCAGCCTTTACTCGATTAGAGAGACAACCTCAACATTGTCCGAATTCCAACTTTTCAATGAAATCTTTCTCAAAATAGCACAACAAAACTTGGAAGTACAAGTCTTAAAATCTTACTGCTTATTTGTGGTTCAGGCATTTATTTGTTTGATTAATCTAGTTTATGCTGATGAAAAAGATTGCCCTTTAAAAATGTGTATTGTTCTTTTGTTTAGCATGTAAGGATTAGCAGCTCAAATGGGAAACAAGAAATAAAGAAAAACTTCTGGTTTTAGCTCAAATTAAACTTTTATGGTCAGATTTCAAATTTAACTGCAACTACAGTAACTATGTCTAGTATTCTGCTTTGTGTGTCTTCAAAAATAGAAATAAAAAGATTTTAATTGTACAAAATCAACGTTCTTAATATTGAGTCTCGTACATATATCAGCTCTGGTCACACACAGCTGACTGATTCATACTTAATTATGAAAAGTGGCACATTCAAATTATTTTATTCATATACTACTTAAAGTACCTTCATTGGATGGACACGTGCTTATATGATGTGTGTACTGAAGAATATAAATAAAGACATTTTTACAGAGGAAATGTTTTTGATAAATCAGCCATCCCTAGACCAAACCAATGCATGTTATTCTCTCAGTCGCCAAGCTCTCAGTGCCAGTGGGTATAATGTTTTACTTTCTCAATTTTCCCTTGATACAGCTAGATGTTTGTGTGAGTTTGTACCTGTTGCTGTGGTGCTCGAGGTTGGAGGTAGGAGCTCTGGGTTGGGCCTTGAGCAGATTGCTGAGGGGGGCTGAAATATGGAGGGGTTCCCTGCTGCCCCCCCTGCTGCTGTTGGCTGTAGCCTCCCATCGCCTGTTGGCCGTACGGTGGCACCTGCTGAAACAATTCATCACACAATAATTAGAAAGGAGATATTAAGGATAAAAATAAACTAAGTCACAGGAGTTTTTTCTGCAACATTTAAAACAGGAATAAACAAACTACAGCCAGAGGAACATATGAAGCCATTAAGGCTTTTAATCAGGCCCACCAAACATTTTGATATTACATACTGTATGTGACCTCTCATTATAAAATTAGTCGGAAGTCTCAACTATTGATTTTCGGTGAACAGGCAAAAAGACAAAGTATAATGGTTTGTATAAAAATGATTGATTTTTTCATTTTCTTTCTGTTTTTCAGCTGATATTATAAAACAATGTTTTTAGAAGCATAAAACATGTACGTATATGTATATAATAATATTTTGATTATTTATATATCAAAAACATGTTTTATAATCAGTACCTTTCTCAGATTTCAACAACAGCTATGAAAAAAAAGGAAAAATCATGGCACTTTTTAACTTCCGGTACTCGTGTATTACTGCGAGTATATGGGCTTAATACCTATCAAAATTAACAAGGGGATTTCATATCCGTGTTATAAACACGCATTTTGACATAATTAACAGTTAATTTGAATCATTTATGCCAAAAGAAAGGCTACCCTGATTTGTTTTTAGCTGGCTTTTACAGTAAATCTCATGTACAATCAGATTTGCTTATTGGCTAGTGACTTTCGCGCCTGCGTAAAACATGTCAACACTAAAACATTTGTTAGTAAAGACGGAGGACGAGGCCTATATATTAGTTAAAAAAAGAATCATTACTCTGTCTTTTTTTGTCATTAAAATATCATTTTACATCATTGGAAAGACTGTATGAATAACTTGTTTTTCCAATATTGTGACATGCGACTGATTTTGTAATGGGGTCTTACATTTATAAAACTTTTTGAAATCTCTACCATCGTTTGTTTGGTGTTGGAATATCAAACACCTTGACGCGTTTTCTCCAACATTTTGAGCATTTTTGACATTTCCCCAGATTGGTAAATCTTTTTTAAATTATTATAATTTCATTCCCACATGAAAATATCTAGTCTTTTTTTTTCCCCATCAAACATATTTTTGTGTGAAGCCTTTTCACTCTTTTATTCAAAAACATACAAAATTACAAAAAACAAAAACCTGTTGCTTTGTTTCTTACTTTTCATTTAATATAATTTAAACAGGACATATGGTGATTTTGGGGTATAATAATTTTTGTTACAAATACATTTATACACCCTAGATTTCCTCTTTAACTCACTTCAGCAGGCTAGGCGCGAGCACGACACAACATAAATCTTGCTTAGCACCGCAAATTCAATGTAAAACGCAGAAAGTTAGTAAAGATAGCCTGTTTTCTGTTTCTTATTTTGACCCATTTGCATAAAAAAAATCACTGCCTGTTGAGGGGAAGGAATGAGCGTGAGCAGAGCGCGTAGCTGCAAAAACATTAGAAAGAGGATGTGGTGGAGAACAAAATCCATGACCAAAAACTACCAGACATTCGAATAATATACCAAATATAGCTTAATATACCAATATACCAAATAGAAGAGCTTGCAAATTGGTTAAATATCCATGAATTAAAAAGAAGACACTGGAGGTATGTTTTGAGGTAAGAATGAAATTCAAACAAAGCATAAACCTCAAAAAAGTTGATTTAAGAGAAAAAAAATGAATCCTTTCATTTTGGTTGTTTCCTCCACTATCAACAATGAGATATTCTTAATAGCAAATATGCTTCATCCAGACCGGATATAAAAGTGAAGTGGCAGTTCATCATTAAAATGATCAAAAAAGAAGGAATATCCGTAGCAAACATTGAGATTTCTCTGTTCTAAAGTTTTTAATTAAAGGCTGTGTTTGCCACATATATACTATGGAACTGGCTTTCTGGCTACAAATCCTAAAGTTCGCCCACTCTTGACTTAGAGAATCGCAAGTAAAGTAAGTGTGACATTACAAAGTGTGGCAGGTAACACACTGTTGGAGTGAGTTCTAAAGGTTCCAACCTGTGAGTGGAAAGCAATGATCATCTCACACAAACTATCCCTGAATTCTTTTTATTTTTCAGGCAGGTAGACTTTTCCTGAGCTGTAAGCTCTTAATTTAGCAGAAAGGAGGCTGACACCCATCTCCCAGCCTAATGAACTCACACTGCAAAACCCTCTAACTTTATGTCCTCTGGCTTGCCAAATGTATCTTGCTCTCTACATTATCTCTGCCTTGGTCAGCTTGCAGATGGAATGAGGTGTGCTAGATATTACCAAACGCCCATCTCAGGTCATAACCTTAATGAGGGACACATGTATGAGTTGTTGGGAAGCACAGTTAAAAATAAAAACAACTAACTCATAAGGATGAAGCCACGCCAAAAAGGCCACGATGCATTACACGGTGGTTATAGTAGAGAAAATGAAGAGGGAGTGCGTGTAACAAGCTGGCACATATACAAATGTAATCTTAATCCCTTCTTGTCGTTTGTTATGACTACAGACAGCGCCAGGTGCTCCTCACTGCTGTGAGGATTTCCTACTGAGGCTGGAGTTTTCTTAGTCATGCAGAGACACAACTACACACACACACACACACACACACACACACACACACACACACACACACACACACACAAAAGCAAAAGAGATTGATATACAACATTTAGCACAGCTACTAAAGCATTATGACAGCACTTTTTACTTTATATTTGCTCCCATTATGTTATGTTGCTTTTATATCTAGTAGAAAATGCTGCTACAAACTCATTTAACAGGCAAACAGGCTATAATTTGGGTCATTTGTCAAGCTGCTGTCCCCAAGTCTTAAACTGTAATGTGGGCTCTTAAATCTTTTTTGGCAAAGTAACAGTCTCGAGCCATTTTCTATTTAAAATAAAAATGATGCGTTGAGGGCTTCCTATAAAATGTGAATGTCACTATACACTGTTGTGTCAGACACAAAATAAAAGCTAGAACTGACTTTAGTGCAACATTACGAGAGAAAAAACTCATAAAAAGCATGATGAAACTTATGGCTGGTGCAAAATGTAGTGAAATCTGATTTGGTAGCAGAAAACCTCTGCAGATTAATACGTCTGAAACCGTTTTGAAGAGTTTCTTGCTTTGAGTGGATGGCAAGAAAAGAAAAGAAATATTTTCTCTATCCTAGTAGAAGCTCTTTGACTCTATGAATAGAAGATATTGGATAGTGCTGGATCCTTCTCACTTCAGTAGAAATTTGATTTGAAAGGACAGGTTTCTGTGTGTGTGTGTGTGTGCGTGCAAGCGTGCGTGCGTGTGTACAAGGGTTTCAGTCTGTGCGTGTTGTGCTTAGAGTATGAGTTTGTCATTAGGCCGATGAGAAGTCTAGCAAGCCGAGAGGTTAATAGCATGGCCCTGCTCATGCCAACAGCACCAGCAAATTCATTACTAGCCAGACACCTATGCGCACGCACACACGCACGCACGCACGTACACACACACACTCACTCACTCACTCACTCACCAACATTCTCCAATACTTAGATAAATGCAAGCTTTAGTGGAAAAAAAAGGCAACCCCTGCTTTTATACACAAACTTGTATTACTCAAACTCAATTCACTAAAGCAAAACCAATAATATTTGTTGATCATTAATGATATTACAAAAAGAAACTACCGGTAATTTTGACATTATTTCTTGGTCATAAATGTATTGTAAAATGTTTTAAAGACCAAAAAACCCATTCAGAAACCCTGAATACGTTTCAGTTCTCAGTCAATTCTAAAAGAAAAGTTCAATAAAAATATGTAATATTCCGCACTGAAATAACTTGGAGTTAAAATGATTTGATGAATCAGTTCCTTTCAGGTTACTGACATACAAATGTACTGGATTTATGCCTTTCAGAAAAGTCAGCAGACAGTACTCTTAAAGTTAATGCTTGTACATACTGAACAAAAAGCAGAGATGTTGTTATCACAGGAGAAGTGTCTGCATATTTCTATTGTTCAGACAAGTATATAAGATTATAAACACTAGAAGTGCGGCCAAGTGATAACTCAATGAATAACAACAGTATGGTTGAATGACTTTCATGTTAATTAAAGTTGATCTGCTGCTTATGAAGTTACGTATGCCTTCTGCACTGTGTGTTTTAAGCAAATACACCATATATAACCTCCAAGGCGATACTTCATATCCTATACATAAAAATAATTATTATTAGTAATAATATCATTTAAAACTCAAGCTGAGAATAATTTGGACTAATTCCAGTGGCTTACATGGATTTCTTTTGTGAGACTACCGTCTGTCCTTAAAACCACCATAAAGTAAATTCAGAGTATTTATTTTTTTAAATCACTGACAAATCAATGTGTCAATCACAGAGTAGTCGTAGTGAGTCTTCCACTCTGTGAAACGTCACCACAGCTGTGCAAGAGCAACACCTCGCTATTTTTCATGAGTATTTTCAGGTACCGCTGGCTCATTTGGGACCAACTGTTATTTTATGAACCATATATGTAGAGTTCTAAAAGCCTGTTTGGGGCGGGACGGTTTTCAAGTTGGCTTGCATCTGAGATTTGTCCCAATTGTATTTTACAAGAAAGTTACTCTAGTTTTGATAAATCCCAAGTTTGTGTGCCAAAAGCACCACTGTAGTGCTGAGCATAAAAACTTGCTCAAAGATGTATGTCACAATTAAAAATCTTAAGAGCAGCATTGAAACAGACAGCCAAGAAATAATTTCTTGACCTATTATAAAAATGTCTTATCATTAGCTCTGCACTTTTCATGACTTTGTTATGGACATTAATACTAGTTTTATCTGAGGTGCTCAAACTTTCTAAAACATTTTAAATGAAACATTTTCCTCTTAAATCGAAACCATGTGTCTGACTCAAGTTTCCGATTAACGTGAGAAAAATTTAGATGATTCTTTTTACTTTTTAAAGCTTGTAAAATGAAAATCCCATATTAGCTGTAAGTAAATATATTTGTAATACAGAAATGAATGTATATGTTTTCTAGCAAAACATATTCCTAGTTGCTGTGGGAGCTTCGTGTTTTCCACACAGAGCGTAATCTAATCTAAACTAGCATCACCTGATCATTTCCATATGTCTAATAACCTCCTCCAAACATAAATATTAACTAACGAACAATGTAAAAACACCACACACACAATGAATTACATCTAAAATAAACCAAACGTTAGTTTCATTTATTGGTAAAAAAAAAACCCAAGACAGCCTCATAAAGTTGAGCTGTTTGAAAAGGCTTTTTATCCACTGTTTGGTTTTGTTTATTTCAAAGACACTTTTCTTAAATCTCAAAATGCAACCGATTTACCGCTCACTGTTTTATCCGAGCAGTGTCCGTTGTGACTCTATTTAAGAGTAGTGACAAACAGGCATGCTCTCAGACAGGCAATGAAGTGAGCAGAGAGAACAGACACGAAGCCAAATGGAGAAACTGTAACAGCGTCAGTCGTTCAACACAAAGACAGCAGGCAGGACTGGAGGTTTAACAAGTAGCAACCTGTCAAAGTGGCTCTGAGAGGGAAGAAAGAGTTACTCAAATGTAGCGTCTGTTTGATAGCTGGGGCAGACTGTATCAATGTACTGTACCTGCTGAGTACACACTAACTCAATGAAACCTGATGCTCTTCGACTGGGAATATGCTCAATGATAAACCGACTTGCAGTGCTATTGGTTACATCAATAAAAATAACTCCTGGAAGGAGAAAATAAGACTAGTTTCTGCTTTTTTTTCCTCCTTTGCTTTACTCAGGTGTGTGTGTGGAGGCGGACTAAATAACAGTATGATTTATCCAGTGTCTTGGCAGGCACACAGTGTCAAATAAATGTCTGTAATGAAATGACAACAGATGTGAAGTGCTGTGGGGAGAAATGACGCAGAATAGACGTCCTGTGAAGCAAATAATTCACCATAAACTCCAGAAACAGTGTGATGAAAACAAAAGCCCCGGTGGCACATTAAGATACAAAAGACACAAACAAAAACAGTGAGAATAACTCAATCAAAAATCTATCAGAACTGAAGTCAAATGAAAAGGCAAGCAATAACTCCCCGTTCTGCAGATGGTGGGAATAAATAGCCATGCAGACCCTCGTTCGAGGTG
Organism: Neostethus bicornis; assembly: GCA_902685375.1. Classification (NCBI taxonomy): domain Eukaryota; kingdom Metazoa; phylum Chordata; class Actinopteri; order Atheriniformes; family Phallostethidae; genus Neostethus; species Neostethus bicornis. The sequence continues at coordinate 6,431,169 of LR738552.1, forward strand.
GCAGAGCATGCGTGTGTGTTAGTGCCTTAAATCAGCTGTTTAAAATCCTTACACAAAACACAGACACTGCTTGTAAGTCAATTGGGTCAATGAGCAGTAGACAGAAATCTTCATAATTCTGTCAAAGTCTAGATCCGCCTGGATGGTGACCAGGACCAGAGGTTGACCCGTTTTGAGTGACAGATGGGCTCAACCAACCAGAGCGCTAAGCAGTGCCACCACCTTAACCCCAGATGCACTCACGCGCACAACCCAGTCTGTTGATCCTGACAGAGGCACACAAAAGCCTTCACAAACTATCATAGCAGTAGATGACAACAAGTAGATGTTTATGGTAGAAAAAAAAAAAGAAAAAACTTGTAAAAAAAAAAAGAAACAATCCAAAAATAAATATAATGAAGCAGGTGACAGATATTTAAAAAAAACGAATAAGCAGAAGAAAGATAGAAAACGAACGTTGTGTATGGAAATACTACAAGGAGAGAGATTTTTCACATGATATAGACAGAGGGAGGAAGATAAAGACAAAGATGAAGACAGAAGAGATGTGTGAGGAGAAAAGGGCAAAACCGACAGGTGCACACGAGAGAGGCAAAAGGATGAGCTGGGGAGGCTGTAGAGATTATGTAAATAGTAAAGAGGAAAAAAGTTATTTTATTTCCATAAAAGAAAAAAATATCAGAGGGTAGAGAGAAACAAGACTGAGGAATATATTGACCTCTCTGCAACTGTGGGTTAATTAAAAAGTGGGCCAAAAGAGCGACTAAAGTTCAGAAAGATTTGTTATGTGGTATGCTATGTCAGTTTAGTTTTCTTGCTACCTGCCCAGTTCCGCGCATTAGCATGTGCACAGCACAGTGTAAATCTTGTTTGAGGCTGAAAATAAAGTGTTAGGTCTATCAAGTTAGCAATCTTTGTGCAAATTCTTACACATTCTTATTTTGGTGCATTAACATAAAATTAGCACACTGTGTTTTTTTATTTGATTTTTTTTTTATTTGACCTTTATTTAACTAGGTTTAGGCTAATTGAGATTAAAAATCTTTTTTACAAGAGTGACCTGGCCAAGAGGCACCGGCCTACAGGACCAAACAAACATTTCAAATTAAAATACATTTACATTAAAAATATAACAGTAAAACATTCAATCAAAACATTTACAACCACATCTACTATTCTCCAAGTCTATCAGTTGAGATTTAAAAGAGTTTAGAGAGACCAGCTCTCGCAGACACAGCTCTTTTTGCAGGTGGTTCCAGTCATTTGGGGCACAAAACTGAAAGGCTTTCTTCCCCATCTCAGTTTGAACTCTGGGCACTGACAAAAGATAGTGGTCCTGAGATCGTAGCCTGTAGCTGGCATTCTGTTTAAGTGTAATATGGGTCTGTAAATAAGAAGGAAGGAGTCCTAGTAATGATTTATAAATGAACATGTGCCAATGAATGAAACGCCGTGAAGAAAGAGACGGCCATCCAACACGAGAATAAAGCAGACAGTGATGAGTAAGTGAACGGAGGTTTGTAATAAACCTGAGAGCACCGTGATAAACTGTGTCAAGTGACTGTAGAGACTGTGCAGATGCATGTCTGTATATTATGTCCTATGGGGACATAATATACAGACATGCATCTGCACATGTCCCCACATGTCCCCATAGTCAAGGACTGGGAAAAATGTGGCAGCAACTAACTGTTTTTTTGCATTGAAAGACAAACAAGACTTAATTCTAAAAAAGAAGCCAAGTCTGACCTTTAACTTCTTTAACAGACTTTGAATATGAGGAGAGAATGAGAGGGAGCTGTCAATGAGAAAACCAAGATATTTGTACTGTGTAACAACATGCTCTATAACAGTGCCATTTAGGGTGGTTACTAATGGAAGGAGCTGAGAGTTGGAGGTTGTTGAAGTGTATGAGCATGTATGTACAGATGGTTTAAAAACACTTTCTGCTCATGTCAGAATTTGGCCATGCCAGAGAACAAAATCTGTGGCCAAGAACAACTGGGTGTTCTAAAATGATCTGACTACTGGATGGGAGAGCTAGCAAAGAATAAAATAAAAACACTTAAAGTAGGATTTTGTTGTGGGAATATTGTTTTTGAAATGGTAGATATCGTACATCCAAGTAGTTCATTTTGGATTTTAATCATTCTTGTAACTGATTAGCTGTAATATTAAAGAAGGATCAAAACCTAAAGTCAGATATTTAAAAATAAATTACATTTACACCCAGTATGGGATAATAGTTTTTCCGTATCTACTTTTTTGTGACTGTTCTGTAAACCATAAAGCGAACTTAACAGCAGATTATCAAAAGATATTTCAAAATGGGAACACAGCGGGGAAAAGGTAAGACAGGAATGGCACTGTTGACAGATGTGTCAGTCAGGAGAATGAAAAAGTGTACCGCTATCAAAATAACTCTGACAACTGTGGCAGTCGGCTCACCTTTTTTTTCTGCTAAAGCTTCTTTTCAGTAAAATGAGAAAAAAAAATAGCCGAGGCATTTAAATAATCCAAAAGTAACATTTTTCAACTGACCTGCACTATTCACCCTCCTCTCAACAACTCAACATCATGCCTAAAGAGCCTGAAATAAAACAGACACAGAAGAAAACTTCTTCCCAGCCTGGTTTATGGATAAATAAAACAGTCCATAAATAAAAAAATTAAATCAATTGCATTTGCAGCAGTGTTTGACACATCATGTTGTTTTATGCATAACTGCTGAACTTCACGTGACTTAGAAACACATGTTGCAGATGACTTGATTAGCCAAAACCTTCCAGTTTATCGTAAATGTAGTACTGTATATTCATAATCCAAGAAAGGAATATATAATATTACAACTATTATACTTAAAATATTAACTAAATTTTGTGTGAATCAAATAGATCATCTCCATACCAAAACACCAGAGCCTCACTGTCTAATTTTACGGCTACACCCAATATTAGCGAACTGATAGTACCTTAACAACCAAATAGAACACTTTATTCACAAAATGCAAGTCTGAGTAAACTAAACTTGGAACAAAAAGTCCATTTTTTTATATTTTATTGCAATATATCACAGCAAAACATCATTCAGCAGCAACTCTTTACAAGTTGGACATCTTTGCCTTTTGCACTTTCCCTTGCAATAATGGGTGAGCCAGGAATGTGTCGTTTGGAGTGGAAACTGGGAAGTATTTTGAAATGTGTTTATATGATAAGATGCATGCTGATTGCAATGTATAGTTTCAGAGAGCAAAAAGATTAGACTATAAAACATTAAATAGTAGTGTGTTCAGGACTAAGAAAAGATGTTGCATATGTTTCTATATTCTAAAGCTCTTTGTCCAATGTTCATATTTGCATTTCTGCATTCCATTTATGCAGGAATAGACCATATGAAAGTTGAAGGGGTTAGTAGATAGCATCACTCATCCAGTTACCCATTGGGAAGGTCAAGATCGATGACACATCGTGCTTAAGTCTTTTTGAAATACATTACTTTGACACCTGTACTAGTTTTCTGCTATGTACTATGTTAAGTTTTTTCCCTTGAGATAAAGAGTTTCCTCCTCTTCATGGGGTGATAATATCAGATCATCACAAGAAAATTAAAAAAACCTGAAGAAAAATGTGCGTCCAGTAAAAAGTGTGACGTGCCGGAGGGAGAAAACATCTACAGACTCATGATTAAACATAGGGCAGAGAGGAAATGATGCATCATTGTTCTCTTCATCGCTCTTGTGTGTCTTTCCCAAGGTGAAGGTGCTCTCCGTCTCCCTACGCCTCTCTTTCATCTCTCTTTCTCTCTCTGTCCTCCTCCTTTCTCATACATTGGGAGCCTCTTGACACTTCAGGAATGAGCTGCCCTTGGAGAAGTGAGAGTTAGAGTGAGGGATGCGAAGACTGATATACGGGTCTCTGAATGATTAAAGGCTGAATGTTGGCCCACGCTGTGAAGCTCAAACTGAATAAACAAAAAACACATATATAGATGTGGAACGCACATGAAATTGCTTGTATCTTTTTTTAATATACACAACCCAGTGCATTTCACATACTGCAGCTTTTTTTTTTTTTTACCTCCCATGAAAACACAAGTCTATCTATTCAGCAATTGTAACATGTTGACCTCTTGATAACATCAAATAGCACTGACGGCGAGTAAAAGCGAGTTGATAGTGTTGCCATCAACTGGCGCGCAGACGTGCTTTTTTATATATATATTTTCATCTTGGATACCTTTCTGAAGACTGCCAAATGATGCTCCCTGCCCTCTGTCTGTCGTTCTTTATTTTCTCTTTCTCTCTAATACTCCTTTTCTGTCTGTATCAATTGATGAAATAAAAAGAGGCTGCTAGTCGCAAGCATTTTATTGCTGGCTGAGTGTGACTGGCACTGGCTTTGTTGTTTCGTGCAGAGTTGTAATAAAGACATTTGGAGAGGCAGAGCAGGCCAGGTTAATGCTCTTTGTAATGTGGCCGAGTGTGAACAGCCATCATTATTTGCTTTTATATATATTTATATATGTATTTATATATAGTATTTTTTTCAAAGAGCCTCCAGGCTGTGTGCCACTGGCTTTGAATGTTTTCCCCTACTAAACTCCTGACCCCAATCTGAGGCCAAGCAAGACAGAGGAGGGGCTGAGGGGGATTGAGAAAGAGGTAGTGAAAGGAAAAGAAAAAGCAAATGGGATTTTTGGTGAAGGGGTCAAAATAGATCTGAATAGAAAATATAAAAGATTGAGGGGAAGCAGTGGGCGATCTAATAAAAAGTCAGTCTTGAAAAATAGAAAATAATCGTTGGTTTAAAAAGAAGTACTCATAATACAGGTGAACACCACACCTAAGCACAAAGAAAGCCTGGAAAATTCTTTTAGATCAATTCTTTGGCACGCGGTGCTTTGGCTCGTTCTTCACCTCTTGCTGGGATGACAGGATCCAACTTGTGTAGGAGTCATGTCAATTACATCTAAACAGGGAGACGAGAGGTGGGAGACTTGCAGGTGAAATATGCTTTTCCACCCTCAGCGGTCACCGAGCACTTAGGAGATTATACTTGAATCTTCCATCCCCTGCTGTGCAGCTCTCGGTTGTACGCTGACACGTGGAGGTGCAGCTTTGGTAAATGACGGTGACACTTTGTATTCTGTGTTACAGATAAATCAGGTACCGGTGGTGTGCCGATGGCTGGGTTAAAAGGGTTAAGAGCAAGTAGGAATATGCTGTTCATGACCATTTTTGAAGGATAAGAACTTAATGTACAAGCGGCGCTTACATTAACCAAGAGAACTTTCTTAAAAGCTCAAATGTTATTGTCTTATTAAAAAAAACAAAAACATTTATGTTTGCTACCTTAAATTCTTAAAATATGTCGAGTAAAGTGAAAAAATTTTAGAAAAAAAGTTATATTGCAATAGTATAACATTAACATACACAATGTTAATGTAAAAAAAAACAACAATGGCTGACAAACCTTGATGTGCAATTAATTGTTTTTTATGCTTTGTATATTTGTAAGGAAATTAACAGAAACTTTGAATTTTCACATCTTAAAGTTTCGTTTTACCCCTGGATTTAACCCGCCTCTCACCCGCAACAAGCCACGAGCGCCTTATTGGACTATGTAGTTAAGAAAATAAACTCATGGATAGAAAAAATAGAGTTCACGCGCTTATCAAATATTATAGTGACTAATAGATTTAGAACTTTTTCATCTCTTTAGATCTCTTTCAATTCCCACATCTGGAGGCTCCTGGAGCATTTAGAGAAGTCATAAATTCAAAGTTAAAACAAAAAAACAAAAAATGTGCAGAAATACAACTTTTTTTTTTATTTTAAGAACAACAGTAATATCTTTTATTTTATTTAAATGTGTTCTTTCTGATTAAACATCTTAACAAAATGAAGCTTTCCATTTTCTTTTTGAGCTTTTCTTCTCGAAATGTCAAACTAACATCAACTTCAGAAAATATATTTACTTTTCTTCAGGATCATAAAATAAAACTAGTTTTCGCTCGGTTTTAGTTTTGCCATTCATTTCAAAAGTCTATTTCTTTGATATCTTTTTAACTAAGTAAAACAAAAAGCTGGGAATGCATTGCATCTGTGTTATTTACTGTTTTAATTCCCATCATCGTAGTTCTTTTAATAGTTAGAGCACATATGAATGCTGTTCCATGCTTGTGAAATATCTGCCCTTTGAGAAAAAAAAAAGTATTTACTGTTGGTTGCCTGTAAATTAAACAAAGAAGAAAGAACAATGGCCAAGTCAAGAGTTTATTGAGCCAAAATATGTAGTTTAAATTTATGGCTTGATTTCCTACTGATGTTATAATCTTCCAGCAGCTGTTTTGTTCTGCCATGGATTTTTTACAACTATTTTGGGTGATTCCAATGTATGAGTCACAATGTAATTGTGGCTGCAAGCAGGGATCTGTTACTTCTATGGTCTATGTCGAAGTATTAGCTTGTAAAAATAAAACTACTAGAAAAACATTTATTATCTGGAGTAAGTAAGCTCTCAAGCTATGCTCTACTTTATACTCTATTAACTTTTTGGAGTTTTGTTCCATGTTTAAAAGTTTTCCCCACACCAAGAATATACCTGTAGTTTGGCATGCCTTTTCTCTCCGCCACGCCCACATTCTAATGTAAGCAGACGGGGTTTCAGTGCACTCACTCTGCTCACACTCAGTCCCTTCCCTCAACAGGAAGTGCCATTTTTATCTAAATGCACCAAAATGAGAATACAAAAGTATATGCACTCGCTTTGATAACTTGATGCGTGATACACTGTATTTGCTGTGTCAAGATGTATTACGCTGTGTCATGCACATCTCATGGGCTGGAACTAAGCAGAGAGCAACAGGAGGATAGAAATTCAGTGTCAAAACACAAATGAAACTGAATAGTTGTGTTAATGAGCTTGTTTCTGGCAAATACTGTATTTCTCATCGAGCAAAAGACATCAGATTTTTCTATATAATTTCCCCTTTAAGCCAAAAACCCCAAATATAAAAATGTGTTTATATTTGCCTTTTTTTTTTATCCGATAGTTAATCAAGACAACAGCAATACAGATTGAATTTCCATTGTTTTCAAACTCTCGCCTTAGTTTCATCTAACAGCAAAACTCAGCAGCTGAATCTAGGTGTAGTAAGAGCTTGATCGTGCCAATCTAAACCTCCTCTGATCTGTTCTAACATGGTGATGGAGAAACGCGTCTCTACTTCTCTGTGCTGCAGGAGGAGTAAAGAAGAAGAAATGCCAGAGCAAACTTGACCTGTGTAAAAATCTATCTCTAATCGGGTTGAAAACTGAGATGAATTCTCGGTGAGCCAATTAGAGCGTCGACTAATCCCCTTGTAACTCGGAAAAGACGCAAAGCATTCTTTTCTTTTCCTTCGCTTCCTCGCTCCCTCCGTTTCGCTCCACTTTCATCTCTCGCCTCTTTTATCTTATCAACAGACACATATATTGCGTTGCAGACACACGGCTCAGAATCTAGATCTTTTTTAAAAACACGCTGTTTGGGACATTTTACACCACTCGCCTGAATTTAACACAAAATCATATTAAATTTCAACACATTTTTTTCCCTTTCAGAACATAAGTGAAGAACCTTTCTACTCATACAGCTCATGTGAAAACAAAAAGGATTCCTACCAGTTTGGTTAGCAATACAACCAGTGAACTAAGAGTAATCCATCATTTAATAACATAAATACATTAGGTCATACTTTTAGATATCACTCAATATACAGGGTGTATATTTTTCAGTATTTTCCATCTCTTCTATGTTTTGTGGTTGATATGGCCTTATAACACAGTGATTGATAGCATCACTTCAACCAGTCTGTGAAAGAGGATGGGTTTTCTCCCCCTTTCCAGTTAATAGCCACGTACCATAGCCTTCACATGGCATTTGATTGGCTGAGAGCCACTACACAGCAGCGGGGTAATAAAAGTTACAAATGAGAGCAGGCTATTAGAGTCATTGATGTGCGTGGGCTAGCTTGCTAATTAATTGATCCTGAAACTTCATCTATTCTACAGCCAGAGAGGAACCTTTAATTAATCAGCCTCTCCATATCATTGTCCTCCTTTCTTTCACTTGTGTTCCCTCAACTCTTTTCCACTCCACCCCTCTTTTTATGTTTTCTTTAATTGTGAGGGGGGAAATACAGAGGGTCCCATGGGCTGGCATGGAGTGTAGGTTGTGAAGCTATGGAGGGGGTACAGGAATGGAATTGTGTCATGGTGAGACATGTACTTTGAACAGCGAGGCTGTGTCGTTTCAAGAGGTTTTCTGAAAAGGGAGGTGCGTGATGAGGGTGGAGTGGTCCCCGTAGTGGTCCCCACCCTCCTCTCCCTCCAGCTTTCCTGGCAGAGAAGCTGATTTATTGGGGCTTCCTATTCATTCGTCAGAAGCAGAGCGCTGGCTGCATTAACCCCCGAGGCAACCCCAGCGCCCAGGCCCCTAAGTGCTTCCAAGTGGCCCTCACTCTCCACATTGATGAGGAAGCCCCCCATGCCCAGACTCAATTGATGTTATAAATTGCTCATCTACCTCCTTAAATTTGATAACCCACAAGAAGATGCTTGGATGGACCAACATATTCTTCAGCTTTTTGCTATGAAAAAAAATGCAAAAATGAGTAGTGTATTTATTCCCATTTCTTCTGCTAGATTAAGTTTCTCAGACGCTTGACTGTATTGGCACATAAATTATTAGTAATATCTATTACGATTAAAGTGATACTTTGTTAAAGTAACAAGTGATACTTGTTAAAATACAGAAAGAACAAACACAATTCCCCAGATTTGTAAGAAATCTTAATCATGCTTTTAGGTCTTGTCTTTTTTGTCGTTATTTCTGCAGAGTGCATACAGGGAGAAACAGAAATACAGAATACTATTAGCAGATAAGGTGGTAAATGATTGTAAGTCTTTAATCATTCACATTTAGAACAGTGGGGTTTTTTTTTCCTTCAATCCAGATTGGCCCACATCTCAATCGTTATAATTAGGTACTTTTGAGAAAAACAGAACCATTCATTACAATGGAGTTACAGTAGTCTGTATTTAAATCAAAGGCTCTGACTTTTACTACATCTACTTTTAGGAGTTCATTTTTGTAAACTTTAGAAGAGCGTAAAATATAAAAAAAAAACAGCGAATAGCCAAATGCCTCGGACAAATCGGTGCAGCAACAAGAAACGGCTGCACAAATAATTGTGGTAATATACTCCTCAAGAATTTTCCATTCCAATCAGCACGGAAAAAGTAACTGGGAAAGAGCACCTTAGAGAGGTAGAGTCTCGTCAAAAGACAGAGATGAAAACTTGCAAATCTAATTTCCAGTTCACATAAAGCCAAGTATTTGTGAAATTGTTTATCAATTAAGGAAAAATAAATCTCACCATTATTTTTATATATTTATATAAATTTGTTCAAGAATTTCTGCCTCACTCCCATGTGCCACAAATAAGTGCTTGCTATATTGATGACACTTTTTCCACACACACACCCTCCCACATGCTTTCCCCCCATGAGTTGGGCAAAGTATGGATGGTTTACTTAGGAGGTGTCAAATTTCAGATGCAGAGGATATGCTTTCTAAGGATGGGCAGGAGAATTAGCAAGAGTCAGGTTTTCACACTTCCTGGTCTGTGATAAAGTTCTTTATACCAGTAAGATTTCATAACTATTGTGTAATGAATGTTCCAAAACCCAAATTGTGGTTAAGGGCATAGGATACAATGTGAGAAGAATTATTTCCATGGGGTAGGACAATTGTAAGTCCTTTATTAGGACTGCATGGTAGCACTGGTAGCACTTTGGCCTCACGGTAAGAAAATGCTGGTTCAAATCCCAGCTGGGGTGAGGCTCAAGACACTGGCCTTTTTGTGTGGCATTTATATGTTCTCTCCATGTACACATCGATCTCATTGGGCACTGGGTCCTCCGATATGCATGTTAGGTCAATTGACCCCCTAGAAATCATCCCTAGGAATAAGTGCGAGCTTGTTTCTCTGTCTCACTACTTGGCCCCCCAATGCATTGCTAACCTGCTTGGGTGTAACTCACCTCTCACTTCAAACTACTGTATACAGGACAAACTTCGTCATTCCTGATTCACCGAGTGAGATCAAGCAGTACAGAAAATGAATGTGCCCTGTTTCAATCAGATTCATTGTTTTAAACTTCAGATGTTTCCGATAAAAGTGACACATGAAATGAATAAAACCAGAGGAGCCGTGTTTGAATGCTTATTATTTAGGAATGTACACAGCTGTTTCCCAGCTGAGAAGAATATAGACATCTATTATAAGCGATACAGATGCCTGCTTCTGCTGATGACTTCTAAAGAGAAAGAGGCCCTGTTAAGCCTGTTCTATGAAGAATGGGAGAAAAAAAGGTTCTTTCACAAAGCTTGAAAGACAGAGGTGTTGTGAAGCTGTGTTGCGGTTTTTTTGTGTGCACCAAACAGGTGGAGGGTCGGCCACATTTTCTCTTGACTTTAAATGCTTGACTTCTATTAAGTTTGCCCAGCATGTGAGGAACAAACATCCGACATTGGTAATGGTTTCTGCCTGACGCGTTGACACATTCAACCTCCTCCATGCATGTGCACACAAACACGCACACTCCTTCTTTCTTCTCTCAACTATTTCCCAGGATATCTTTCTTCTCCTGCTTTTTCTGTCCCACTCCATCATTCCCCCACCCTCTTTTCACATCAAACACTAATGTTTCCTTCAAATTCCTTTTCCTCTCCATCAGCCAACTTTGACATCACAGGAAATTACGCTCAGAATTGGCAGCACTGTTTTTCTTTGCATTTTTTTTTTTCTTTTTCTGTTATTTTCAACTTCATTCCACTTTCCCAAACAGACGCTTTTCTCGTGTGGCCTGTCATCCCCTAGACACCCGCCTCCTCTTTTCACTTCCTCCTTTAACTCTTCTTTTTTTATCCTTCAGCAGATATACTTGCTCTGCTTCCTACCATTTCACATGCACATGCGCTCACACACACAACCGCTTGTGATTATTTCTGATGCACATAAGACCCCTTATACTCACTGACACACTCAACCTGCCTCTCAACATGCATATGCAACATGATGCTAACAATACCAAATCTGAGTTCTGGGCTTATTTGCTGGCTGTTGGAAAACTTGGAGACACTGATACATGTGACTGTTGTGCCTGTCTCTTATGCCTAGAGAGGGATGGGGTGTGCCGAGTAGTGAAATCTCGAGTTAAGAAAGTCTTCAAGCACATGCATATGCATATCTAGCATGCAGGCAAAGTAAGAAAATTCAAATATTAAAAGCATATCACAAACATTTACTCAAAAGTAAAGGCAACAGTAATTTATATCCTCATTTCTCCAATATTCTTCATGGCCAGATCTGTCAGTGTACCGTATATAATACCATGCAAACACTATAACAAAGTTTTTGGTATTATTGGAATGTTTTGATCCTTTGATCAACAACTTTCTAAAAAAAAGTTTAAGCATTTTTTAGTCTAATGTTTGATTATATTTTTAAAAATGTACTGTCTGACGTGTGATTGTGGGCAGCTGGAAACTGTTTTGTCTTTGGAGATGATGAAAATACATTTCATATCATATCAGTTTATATTAATCTTAAATGTTGCATCTTCAGCAAAAAAATTGGAATCATGATTAAATATTGTAGTGTTATTTATGGTCTCAGAGACCCTATATCTAAAACTTATAAAAATGAAAACATACTTGTGTTTTTGTTGTATTGTCTTTATGTGTTTCTTTTTGGTTTAATCAACCGATTTACCAGGTTTCACATTTTGTATATCTGAACTTTCACGGGATAGGGTATAAATTTACCTGTTATATTGCGAATTTGTTATAAATTTTACCATCTGAAAAATCAATCTAGAATTGCATATTTAATTTTTTCTTGAAAAAAAATGCCCCCTTCTTATAGAACAAAAACCTTTCAAAGGCACAAAAAGCAAGTGCGTAAACTACTATGAACACCAAACAAATTTTAGATGACGTTTTTTTCCACACTCCTGCATCAATACTGTTTATGGAAGTTTTTAAAATAAAATTGTGGCTAAAAAAATGCAAAAGTTTGAAAAAATAAGAGATTTGCCACCCTGGTTTATCGTGTGCTTTAATTCAAATTTAAGTAGCTTAATTTGGAGAGCTAGCCAATTTAGGTCTAATAGTGTGATGTTCGACATCACCATCAAACAGGTCTTTTGAAAGGGCTTTTTCCACTACTTTGGACAAATTTATTGAAAAAGGGTGATGGAAAAGTATGTCTGAGAGAGAAAAAGGTGAAAGTGACATGCTGTAAATGGTTTGGGGTCAGAATCAAGCCTTACACTACCATTGTGAGGGTTCAGCTCCTCTTCATGGGATCACACTTCACTATGCGAGTCACAGAGGTGCCACATAAAGGTATTATTTATCCAGTAAAACCAACGGGTGAAACATTAGTGTTGAAAGAAGAAGCTCAATTTTTGGTGGATTAAATCATAGTGATACAATATAGTCGAAAAAGTAAAAGAAAAACACACACACACATTCATAGGGAAGTCACAAACAGATGTAAACACACGCCTTTCTTGACGTCATGTTGCTTGGCAACATCCCAGCATGCTTAGCTGTGACAAGCTGAGGTCTTAGCCCTAAAGTGTGATGCTTCATGGGAGATTTACATGTGCATCACACAGCTGCAGTCAAAATAGTTTTTTCCAGCTGATCCTGGAAAAAGTTTTATTAGCCTCTCAGGTTTCTCAAGCGGGTAAAGGTGACGGATTGTTGTTCTTTCAGACGCAGCCAATCTGCCCAGTCCTGGCTGCATTTGTTGCGTCTTTTTAAATGTAATTAACAGGCTCTTCAAGAATTGATACGCTGTACATTGTGCGGAACACGTTCGGAGCAATCATTTCCTGGCCCTCTCTGCTTCTCCCTGATCAGGCCCCTGACCGCTTTTCTGTAGGTGAGGCTCATTACTCTCATCTGAGAGTGTGGAATTAAACCTCCTCCTCTGAACTCATTACCGTGAGCTAGATTTCACTGGCTGCAGATAGGCAATGCGGTGGTGCTGCTTTTAAAGCCAGAGCCAGATAATTAGAAACTTTAGAAGCGCAGTTCCCATGGCTATAGCCAGAGTGAACAACTAATTCTATTTGAACTAATTACATTCCATAATGCTAGGCAGTGATTGCTACGCCAACCACAGCCTCCCCTATGCAATACGTCGGAGAATTTCATCACAAAATTGTACCACAGATGTATTTTTCCGTGCATGTGTGACTGGCTGCGTAGCCTTGTGCATTGGTGTTTCTCTTTACACACAGCATGTCTTCACACATACGCCCACGCTCACTCCCCATTGTGTGCATTTCACAATGCAAACCCCTCAATGAGCTCAGTAATGATCATTTTGGGAGTTTGTTGCCATAAAAAAAAAATGTGTCAGAGGGGACTCAGATCTGTAGCAATCAAGTCTTTGAGTTGGGACTAACTATAGTACGCTCACCGATCATGATGGTACCACAACGCAGTCAGACACACTCATAAAAAAGGTTTACAAGAAAAATCTCTGTTGTGCTCATACTAGTTTCTTTAAAAGATATAATAATGTGAAGATTATTAGGAAAGACTGTTCTAGAGTCTTTGCTGCTGCATGAGCTGATTTATAAAAGAATATGACATAAAAAAAAATGTCAGTCTATATATGTTTCTCTCCTCCTTTTCTTATTGTGCTGCTAAGCTGGGAACTGGCTCAGCCCAGAGAGAGGTGTCCAAGTCTAGACCAACAGACCAGGCAGACTAAATATAGCAGGCAATGACAGCAGGGATCTCTGTATTCCTCACCCCTCCTTCTTTGCTTTATAGATAAACAGCGGCAACAGAATGCCATAAGAAAAATGAAACCAACTACTCACATCAACAGAGAAAGGAAAATAATCTCTAATCAGACGTGAGGAACACTCAATAACTGTATACATGTATTATAAAACTTCATCTGCATGCCACTCGTGGTCCAGCATACGCACGCAAACAATTCCAGTTCAAATGGGATTTACTTAAGACTTAATAAAGCAAACAGAAGCACTATTGTTTTTAACATAGAGTCATTGTCCAACACAGTGACAGGTTGACGTGGGTCCGGTTAGACATTTCCATCCACACATAGTGTACTGTATGTTAATCCAAATTATGCATGCGCACGTAATTGCGAACAAACGTGGCAACGCGTGATCAAACATTGCAAAGTAAAAAAAAAAAAAAAGGGAACCTGCATCTGCGCACACACAGCATCAAACTCATCTTGCGCTGGTGGGAGTCTAACAGGAACGGAGTGATGATCAGAACTGACACCACCACATGCCAGGGTGTGAGATGTGCTGCCTGGTATTTTAGGCTGCATCTCAAATCGAACATGCCAAGCCTTCGGGGGAAAATCGCTGGAGAACATTCACAACATGAAGCAAATGTCCCACCGCTATATCACTTGTAATACCAGCAGTGTTATTGGGGACGGCACAACAGAGGCAACTTTGCCTCACTTAAGGAGCACACCATTGACTGTGCTGGAGGTTCACCTACTGCGCATGAGCACTTAGCTCCAAAATACTGAGGCCAATTAAGTTACAATTTTCTGCCCAATGATCGCCGCCATGATGAATTTTTGGAGCCAGAAATATCCAGTCATTGGTCCAGTCTGCTTTCGCAGGCAATTATCTTGTCAACCAGGAGTGAGCTTTTTTAAGGCATCTGCCCCTGGCAATTCGTCTGACGCATGGTCTAGCTTCCTGCTGTCATTGGCCAGTAAAATCAGTCAGTCAAACCTGTTCCATATTAAAAAAGATGATTTGTTGTAACTAAGATAACAGAGCTGGAATGGTTGTCATGACAACAATAAGTGATTGATTTGTGAACATGTTCATTGTTAGCCTCTTCGTTGACATACCTGTTGTTGGGGGTATTGCATCCCACCGATGCCCATTTGGCTCCGACCTTGCATGTTCATTGGATATCGATGCGGAGGAGGTAATGAGTACGGCTGGTTCGGAGGGTAAGGTCCACCTCCTGTCTGTTGGGGGGACGAGTAAGGGTTATTGGTCATGCTGTACAGCTGTGAGCGCTTCATAGCCATGAAGTCTATGGAAGACACCTAAAAAAGAACAAAAGGAATAATAATTAATCCCCAACATTTATTTTATAGCAAAGGTTTCAAAGTCATTCATCAACGCTCACCGAGTTCAGGCTAAACACAATCAAAGGAATCTATCTGACATTTGCCAAGTTGGAACTCCAAACTAAGAACTACTTAGAGCACTCACTCCAAACCACAGCCGCCACTGATTTACTGTGTAATTATACAAATGGAAGCTTTAAATGAATGTTTACAGATAATAAATGAACAGCAAATAAGAGTGAAATAAGTAAAGATGTTTACCGTGGAGCGGCTGAGAGCAAACTATGCAGGAGCAGAGCCAAAGTGAGATGATTTAATTAAAAATGAAAGCTTGTATCTTTGTTTTATTGTCTGAAAAAGATTTTTTAAAAGAACTGTAACCGTTGTTTAAAGTGATGGGAAGCAATGGCAATAAAAAGCCTTTTGGCCTTGTTCCTGCAACCACAGCTTTGGGGTGCCAATAATCACTGTGTGTGCTGCTCCCATCTTGGCTCCAATGTTTTTGCTCGTAGCGAACCGGCAGAGGAAAAAAAGTGTGGAAATGGTTCTTGCTTTAAAGTGTATGCAGTTATAAGTTAAATAGGTTGAAGTGGATTTAAGTTTTTCATCGCAAGTGAAACAAAAAATTTCAAAGTTGAAGAACTTCAGAAGGAAATTTATAGCAAATGTGCAGTTATTATTTGCTCCTTGTAGCATAGAAAAAACCATTAACACAAAAATACAGAAAAATAAAATTTAGTATATGAAAGAAGAGGAAGTTACAAGCAATTGATTTTACTAGAGAGTAAATATTTTAGTGCTGTTTCGGGTGGGGTTTTTTGAGGTATCAGGGAGTCATTGGAAAATTCCAGTATAGTGTATCTTGATAATCCTAATCAGTCACCCACAGTTTGTCTTCCTGCCATGCAGATAAAGCGACATCCTTCCATCTCCAACGTTTCCCTTTCTTCCTTTCTCCTTTTTGCCTCCATCGTGTATAATAAAAAGTGATTTGTAACAATCTACCCCCACTGTTTTTCATACTCACTACTCTCTTTTCTCCTCTATTACAGCCCCTCTTTTTCCTCCTCCTCTACTTCCACCACCCTCCTCAGTTTCCTCTCCACTCCCCAACTCAATATCACCTCGCCTAGCATGGAGGAGAAATTGCTGCCGCCTCATATTGCCGTTCTAATATCATGAAGACATGTCAGGGGAAAGAAGCACTTTATTCTGCAGGTTATGTGTGGACGGTGAAGGCACTTCAGCTTTAAAAGGGTTTTGCCTTCTGAGGCATGTGCTCGGGGTGGCTCGGACTATTTCAGAGTAGAGTGACGAGAGAGAATGAAAGAATGAGTGAGAGGGTGAGAAATGAGCGGTAAGGAAGCAAGAAAATAAGGGATGAGCACTCCTTAGAGTCTAAAGTACAGAGGTGTATAAAAGAGTTATGAAAGAACTTTTATCCTGTCAGCGGTTTGTACCATTGAGTGTAAAGGACAAAAAAAAAAGTCTTTTACATTACTTACAAGCTTTTATTCACAGATATCGTTTGAATCATGAACTATAGCTACCCTTTGCTTTTTAATCCTTCTTGTTTCTTTTATAAAGCACTTATAAGTGAATTATTCACAGTTTTGTAGAGGTTAGGGTCGTAGAGTGCATCAGCAGAAACATCTGAAAAGTAAGCTTCATGACAAGTGACTCTTATTTGACCATTTATATTAAACTAATCTCTTAAATAGGGTTTTAAAAATTGTAATAGATTAGGTCTAATTGTTGCATCTTCGCAGAGCGAAAAACTCGTTTCACTACTTGTCTTTGCTTCCTAATTGAGGTAGTGAAGAGCATGACTAAACAGGAATGAGATATTAATTTAATTCTGAATGCAACTAAAATAGAGTTAGCCATTAAATACACAGGGATGAGTTAAACCGAGTGGAAATCACAGTGGAGATTCATTTAGTGTGTTCGAGGTACGGCCAAATTCAAGCTGGTCATACAGTTCTAATGCTGTTTATGATGAGAGAAAGTCAGCGCATGACCTCTTCCGATCACTCACCCACGAACCACAACAATATATGCAGAAAAACAGCAGCATTTGGAGTTTGCAGAACACAGTGATATGTTACATAAAACATACAACCACACCGCCTCCCAAAGTATCTCTCGTTGACAATTTATCTCGAGAGGTTCTCTGCTCACAGAAAACCGCTGAGCGAAACACAACTAAATCCCTTCACGGGTTTGCCAAGCATGCACACATGCTCACTGAGAGAAAAAAAAAAAAAAACTTTAACTGCTGCACTTAGGAAGGTACTGAACACAGGAAACAACCTATGGGGTTTAGAAGCAGAATGGGGAATAAAACACACACACACACATACGAGCACATGTTTGGAACAGATTATCCCATCGGCTCCAGCTGTTTTACCAGGTTTTTTCCCCAGTCATGGGAAGAATTTACCAAAGGGAAATTCTTTAATTGGGCACCAGTTACATGATATTTGATGCATTCGTTCATCCAAAAATGTATCACCTACATCCAGAGAAAATAAAAAGATGTATGAGGTCAACAATCTGCTCTAGAGACCAGTACAACTAAATGTGGTGTAAGTGGATTTCTAAAAACATAACCCCAAATTTTCCTAACAAATCCAATTAAAAAGAGTAAAGCTTCTTAGATTGGCATGTTTTTTTCCCAAAAAGATAAAAAGAAATAAATATAACATGAGGAAAGATGTACATTGAAACTTTTTTTTTTATATGCACATACTGTATACTGTATGTTTAAATAGCAGGCACAGCTCAGTCTTAAACATATACACACAATCAAACCTAAAAATGTTTTTACCCTGGCAAAATTTAGTTAAAAGTTGCTTTTAATAACTAAAATTCTTTCAAACGATGATGAGACATTATAAAAAAGATAATAATCTGCAAAAATGTATTTAAATTTCTCAACTTGTATTTACATTTAAACCAAAGTAACGTGTTATTAACGAGATGCATCTCATTGCTAAAGCGAAATGGGTTCAATACCAGTAGTACATACAAAAAGTGGTCACAACTATCAGAGGCATTGGTTTCTTCCACCAGTCCATAACCCTTACTTTTAATCAATGAGTAGTATGCAAAACTGAGAAATTATTTTTTTAAATTTGCACATTGAAGGAATGTGTATTTTTAAGCCATTCAAAGTATGAGGGCATACTAGAAAAAACATGTTAATTCATAAGCTAAATTTAAAAATTATGAGCCCATCTTAAGCATTGTTTTCTTTGTTTCTTTCAACACAAGTCCCATATTTTTTTGTTGTAAAAAAGATTTTAGTGCTTCTTGCTTTGTTAACGTGTTAAGCTGTCAATGAGAAAAGGCAACACGCTGAACACAAAAGACTGATGTGAGGTGCAAGTGGAAATCAAAACAACACAACGCTATATTGGTTGGTTATTTTTGAGTAAAGAATAAAAAATATCTTGATCCGATTCAGCCTCTGTGAATAAATGTTTAGGAGCAGAGCTGACTAACTAGCTCTGCTCCAGGTTTATTTGCTATCAAAGAATAACTAAATCATCCTGCTTCAAAATTCAGCTATTTACAATCCATGCGCACACAGTGGAAAAAGTACCAGAGACAAGTTTAACCGCGATGGTAACAGCTGGGTGAGCTGCAGATTCCAGCAGTTTCCACTAATGTTCTCTGTGTTTTCTCCAACTGGAATAGCATGTTTGTCTCAAAACAAATGACAAACAACAATGTAATAAAAGATGTTCCTTCATATGTTCTTAATAGGCTACAAGCTACTTCGGAAATTGGTTGAACCCCAACAGAGCAGTTCAGGGAACAATTTTGATCCTTTCGATCACCAGGTGGTTTAATTCTGTTTGGAGCAACATAGTTTCCTGTTGAACAAGTAATAGCTTCTACAGAGCCGGTTCAGGCCCAGTGAACTCGAAGACTCGTTTGTAAAAACTGGCTGCATTTTTTTAGTCATGAAGGCCCACTTAACAATGACATGGTGTAAATTAATGCCATGTGAAAATATCACATAAAAAAGATGCATCAAACACAATTGTGTATGAAAATAGGCCTTGAGATGCCTTTCTTGTATTGATTTGCCTCTTTTTCTTAAATGGACCTCTGCATAGTGTCAGCTTTAATTCCTGTAAAGTGAAACCATTTCAGTCTGTGTGTGTTTGTGAGGAGAAATAAATACGGATAATTATTGTCAACAGATCCTTTTTATCTTCTGAGCTGCATCTCCCTCTCGAGATCCAACACGGCGCAGCCAGAGCCGGCTGGTCTGCGGGGACAATCAGCCCTGCTTTTTATGTTATTCATTTGCACCATACAGCAAAGAACTCCACAGTTTCATTATACATGGCCTCAACCTCTAGAATCAGCCTCCACATTTCAGGTTCCAAACCCAACGCATTTGGACCTAATCAAAAAAATAAATAAAAAAAGGGAAACGGAAGACTCGGAGAGGGGAGGGAAAAAAAGACAAGAGAGACTGCAGCAGTGGGCGAGTACAGATCGAGTTTCATATTAATGTGTGCAAATTCCCCCGCTCCTGCTGACTAAGATTAGAAAAATTAATTTCATGGATGCAGAGACAATACTGATGTCATCAAGCGGGGAGGAGAGGAGCAGCACTCTGTTAACTCCTCCCTTCCCGGCATCCGTGAAGAATAGATCACTCATTAGTATTGGTTCATCACTTTAATCCACAGCCAGGACTCAAGAAAGTCATCTAAATACAAAACACTGACTCCACAAATCTTCCATTTATGTCTGTGTCACAGTAAAGACACGACTAATTGTGAAGGAATTGATTGAAGTAGCAGATCTGTGTGCATGACAGCATTCCCTTGTGTATGCGGCAACACTAAGAGGACTAAACTCAATGAATTATGTCTTGAAAGACAATCTGATCATGCATCTACGAACACCTTGTTAGTGAAAAATACTCATAACGAATGAGAGTGTGAAAAGTAGTGCTGGTCCAGGGGAACCTTCGAAGAGGCAAATAGTGGTTCTTTTGTCCAATATGCCTGGATGGTGCTACGGAAGAAGGCACGAAAGCTGGGAAGCAATGGGAAGCATAAAATTACCTGAGGAGAGGTGAGTGTGGAATGACAGTTTTAAGAGAGGAGGGAAAATTGTGTACATGGACTCTGTGTGTTGAGGAAGTGAGGTAGACAAAGAGAAGCCAGATAAGAGGGGGGTTGTTACACGGACAACCTACATCCTTTTGTATTTGGTGCGACAGACATAATTGCTCACTATCTTGTACGTTGTAGAAGCTGGTGATCGGTGTGCCCTCAACATCTGACACCAATATTTACACCATGCTCAAACCCTCGCTCAGGAACCCATTCTCCCCCCAAACCACCCGACCCACCGCATCAGGAAAAGTTGCTGTGTGTTCAATTCGTCACGAACGGCACAAAGACGTCATTAAGAGAAGGGAAGAAGCAAATGGAGGAAAGGAAGGAAAAGGAAAAAAAAAGACAGGGAGGAAAAAGCGAGAGGCCGCTTCATCTGTCTCAAGTGAGATTGGGGTCATAGGGTCACGAGAGCCTGTTTCCTTGGCAGAAAGTGGGAGCTAAAAAGACAAGGTGGGGACAAGACAGGATGGGAGAGAAGGGAAAATCTCAATGACAAAATGAGATGCAGCGTGCACACATTCCACATCCCATTGGGAAACTAAAAAACAAAGACGAGGAAGTATGCTGGATATTTGGTCAATATTCTACTTGGGTACAGCTATCAGATACGTACAAATAAAATGCATCACAAAAAAAAGGACTAAATTTGTAGGTCTTGGGGATTAAAACACTTTTTTAGAGTAAACTTGCTGTGTTTTTTTTACAGAGAGTATTGTGCAAAATCAATTTTAACACTCCCACCCAGTGCTTGCATGGTATTTGAATGCCAGGATGCTCTTGGGCAAGGGTTTTGTTCTCCATCACATCAAAATTCTAATGTAAGCAGAAAGTGGTTTAGTGCACACTCAGTTCCTCCGGTTACCAGGGAGTACATCTACCAAAATATGCACCACATGTGCCTGGTTGGTACACTTTAACCAAAATATCAAATAATGTATGTTTTGTATTTTATTTCATGCATGATTCATGCATGATTGAATAATTTGCAACTGTTTTGTACAATATGCCTCTACTTTTTTAACGCCCAGTTGTGCTTGGTTATAGATTTTGTTTTCCGCTACATTCACATTCTAAAATGAGCCGATAGTGCACACGGTTTTGTATACTTGGTAGACAATGTCATTTTTATGTAAAAGTACCAAAATATGATTGTAAAATAATATGCATTCACTTTGCTGTCTTAATGCACTTTACACTATTTGAGGCCTCAAATGTACTCGTATCATACAGGCAGGACGAGGTGGGGAGCGAGAATAAGTGAAAACTCATTGTCAATAACAAAAGTAGAAATGAAATGTATTTTTGTTTAGCTTTTTTGTCTCATGTCCAAGCTAAATAAAAATAATAGCACGTTTATTTGGTCCAGTGGGGTGTGAATATTGATGGATGTGTGCAGTGTTTTGTGCAAGTGTGTGATTTTTAATGTATGCTTTCTTTTAATTTGGTATTGTTTAAGGATCTGGATTTTAATTCTTGTCTGAGTTTTTATTTGTACTGTTAAGCACTTTGTGTAACTTCAAGTTTGAAAAGTACTGTATAAATAATGTTTGATTTCATTTGATCTATATATGGAATAAAAATTATTACCCCATAAAAGCACAATATCCTCCCTTTAATGACTTATCTGCCTGTGATTGCTCAATTTCACTTTAAAAAATAGACTGATATTGAACCTTTTATGAGGCTATAAAATAGAGTTGCACTCTTCAAAACAAATAAAAATACATTTGTTTCCCTGCTCTGTTTGGCTGCTTTTCTACAATTTAAGACTGATGTGAATCTATTCATCGTACAGCTGGGACTGCTGAAAAAGCCCATCTTATCTAAGGGCCACATTGGAACGAGAGGAATGCACTTCTCTCTTAACTTCCCCAACCCGTAGAAACCCCATAGAGAGTTGCTATTACACAACCAGATGAAAGAGGGAAAAACAAGGCAGGAGGGAGCACCGGAACAATAACTCTGTTTGCCCCGAAAACTGAGACCAGGCTTTTAGAGTAAACACGTTGCCCTTTTGCTTCCCACGTTTCCCGGTGCCAAACGGAAATGTTGGCATTAAACATGCAGGCTGGATTCTGTCTGGATTCAAGCACATTTGCTAATGTAATAGTCTGAGAGAAAAACAGCTTTTCTGCTGCTTAGATAATTATGAACAAGGTCCTGTGCTTTGCCAAGTGTGTTTATGAATTAGCAATGGTTACTTGTGCTATTGTGCTCAAAGTAGGAAAAAATACGTAAGTGCATACTAAGAGAGCCGACCAGCAGAAATGATGCTAAAGGGTCCTGAGGGGGCTCTCTCATTCATCCATTAGTCTTCGTGTAAGGCAAAGCTTAACGAGCTCCTCGAGCTGGGAGGCCAGCCATTGGAGGAGAGGGAGCCTTTTAAAATTATGAATATAGAAGCAACTAAAGAAAGACCACAAAAAGTCTTTTTTTGGTCATCCCTCCTTGATTTTGTGAGACTCTAGTGAAATGTTTGTTTTAGCAATTAGGTCAGTCCTGTGGTGCAGGTAAACAGGTTCCCACTAAAACAAGGATTTACATTTAGGTTGTGTGCTTTGGAGCGCTGCCCAGTCTTTCAGGGTGAAAACATCCATATTTCTCAAACTGATGATCCATCACTTTAAAAAAAATTATGGAAGTAACAAACAATTATCCTGACCTTCCTTCCTCAGCCTGATATTAGATACTCATTAAAAGTCACCTGAAACAATTTGAGCTTAATTGATTTCATTATCGAACTCGGCACGACTCATAAGCCCCCGCCTCCCTCCATGTCGTGTGTAGCTGTGCTGGAAATTTACAAAGCTAATTAAAAAAAAATGATTTTCATATAAATTTCTTTCTCCGGCTGCTGTAAAGTGACACAGAGCGCACAATGATGTGGAGCAGCAGGGTTTAGATGTAAGGATAGTATGTGGACCAGGTTTTTTTAAGTGCAATTACATGCTTGGCAATGACAGATTGTATAATAGCATGCTAAGATCGTATTATTTCCTGCCTGTGTCCCCACGCAGTAATATCTCTTCACCTTTTAACCTTCTGCATACTCTCAGAAATACACTTCAGCACTTCCTCATCTTGTTTCTCCTTACAGCTTTATATAGCAGTCAAGACACCAGCAGCAGATGTGGCCTTAATTTTCTCCTTAAATGAATGCGTGTCTCCATCTTTTCACCCTGCTGTGAAGGCTTCCCCACAAATGATCCCCTGCACCAAGGGTTGGGGGCCCTGGAAATAGACTTTGCCTCCTCAACACCTCCAGGTCACCCTCTGGGAGGCCTCAGGGTTTGTCAGCCCAGGCCAGGCCTCCCATCTCCAGAGCCATGACTGGGAATCAATCACCGAAGTAGGCCGGGGACATAAGGTGGGGGTGTGGAGTCGATCAATGAGGGGCTTCAGGCTTATGGGAGCCCTGATGCATGGTTTGACTGCATATACACACCTCTGACTCACATTGAAGCCCAGGGGCAGCCATGCTTATGGTGGCCGTGTGAATAACATATGACTGAGAAAACAGTTAAAGACTCTTAATTATATTTTGGCATGACTGTATGGGGGGCAGGTGGAGACCAAGACAATTTCCTGCACCCCTTGGTATAAATGTAATGGGTTTTCTTTAACTGGATGTTTTATAGCATTCGGAACAAAAACAAATATATAAAAATTTAGCTTTTAGTTTAACCACATGGAGAGCTTATATCAGACCGCTCCTCTGATCATTGCCTCACACTAGAGTTACGACCAGTTTTTCTGTTCACATTTTTTATTTACAGGTCAAATGTGATGAAGGAATGTGTTTATTTTCTGGTGGAGATGATTGGACACATGGCTACATCACCATTATGCAGATGTCACAATATTTGTAATTTTATGGGAAAAAAACATTTATTTACTTTATTATTAGGTATGTTTGCTTGTAGGAATCATTAAGATGTAAAGAAATAAGCATTTTAACTGGTTACAAATGAACAGCATGTTTATGGATGTCTGCCAGAGTCGGTAAAACATCTATTGTGTACGTGTGTGTGAGATCAGTGTGTACCATCTGTGTCCAGATGTTGTGTAGAGAGCAGGCTGTATGGACAGCCAGACAGTTGGCAAGCCTTCTGACAGGCCTGTGTTTCTTATTGATAGAGGGATCACAGAGACAGAGGAGTCAGCCGCACTCAGATAGACCACAATATTGTCCTCTCTGCTGTTATTCATCTCAGCCAGCCAGGAGAAAATGGGATGTTCTGGGGCAAGTTTATGGCTGTCAGATCTGGGCCAAATAAGAATTGAATAGTTTTCAAACATTTGG
This sequence comes from Neostethus bicornis, assembly GCA_902685375.1. Lineage (NCBI taxonomy): Eukaryota > Metazoa > Chordata > Actinopteri > Atheriniformes > Phallostethidae > Neostethus > Neostethus bicornis. The sequence goes on from LR738552.1 coordinate 6,455,829, forward strand.
AAAACAGCATGAGGAATGTTTGATTTGCCATACAGATGAAGCCAAATTCCGACACCAAGGCTGGAAAATTTCATTGTGCTTCAGTTCCCAAAAACAGTACAAAAAGAAAGAAAAAAAATCTGTTTTCATAACACTGATAAGAAAGCTGGATTGCAGAAAACACACTGGGCTCAATGGCAAGGACCAACATGTTGGCAAAGTGGTTGGACTGGTTTTTATATGCTATTTGATTCACTGCATTCCTTTCTTGACTCAACCTGGTATTTTCTGTTCTGCTGAGACTAGAAGAGGAAAAATCTAAACATCCAAAGACCTTTTTAGGATAAATTCACCCATGAATTTCACCTCAATTAACTGAATGTCAATAAAATAATGCACTACAGCTCAAACTGTCCAGTACATTACCTCAGCCTCTCTGTGTTTTGACTTTTTATAAAAGGCATCTGTTGACTGCTTAGTTTCCATTACTGCCTTGCTAAAGTGTCTGGCTGACCCAGCAACCTGTGCAATCATTCTTTTTCTTCCAGAGTTATAGAGAAAGCTGGACGTTTATAGAGGACAGAGCCTCTTCCAAAAGCTTTGATCCAGAAAGTTCTATAGCCTATAGTTTTGTAGGGGTCATCCATGAGGAGCAGTGTGAGCAACAGTGTGTGTAAGTGAAAGCACATTGAGTTAGGAAGGTTTTGAGGCATGTGCATGTCTCTGCAATGCTGTAACCTACTTCTCTGTGTGTGATGGAACGAGTATTATTCTATGAGAAAATTTAATGGAATAAAAGTGAAAACAAGTGGCGGAGAACAGCCAATCAGGGGCCGTATCCCAAAAATTTCATCAGGCAATACACCAGCTTTCATATCTGTCATTTTTCTTTCATCGAACCCCTCCGTCCCGTATACAAATTATTCATGCCACCAGCTAAATGTATTCATACCACTCTGTTTACTTTATTACTCCGCTTTTATTCGCCTCTTTTCCCCACATTTGTTTACAAGAATAAAGCCTACTCTGACAGAATTATCCCTGTGCACAACAAAAATAAATCACAGCGCTTGCACACACATCATTCACATTCAAAGAGCACGGCTAAATTATAGATGGCCCCTTTCTCCCCAAATATGCATTTCATTAGCATTTCCTTCGCCTGTTGTCTTTTTTTTTTTCCTTTGGAACGCCTGCGCACACGACCCACTGATATGTGTGTGTGTGTGTGTGTGTGTGTGTGTGCGTGCGTGCGTGTGTGTGCGAGTGAGAATGGGAACAGACTTGCAGCAAAGCAGGACGCGTCCCCTTTCCCAAGCCTAATTTAGGATTCAATTACAATACTCTTTAAAAAGCGTCGACTTCGCAATTAATTATTTTAAGATTAGCCTGACAGTAATGGGCCTCCCACCGACGCCAGCTAACTGACTGGACGGTCTGTCATTCGATATATAGTGTGCATCCTTTCTCTTTTTCTCCTTGTCCTCTCAATCTCTCCCCTTTCTAAGTCTTTTCTCATCCTCTTTCCATCTTCTCTTCCTAAAATAAAGATAAATCCACTTCTTGTGTTTTTTTTTTGTCCTTTTTCCCAACTTGCCCCTATTTTTCTGTTCTGTTACACTTATTTCCCTTTTCCACATTCTTTTTTTTCTTCCCTCCTCCCTTCATTACTTTATTTTGCGCTCTGATCTCTTTGCAGCTTGTCATGCAACTGATATTGCCTCGGTACAGCGGACTGCTTTTTATGAGCCACGAGGGCCTTCTCCCACATCCTACCGCGTCCCCAGGAAACGTTGACGGATGAGCAGCACAACAATGCGCGCAAACACAAGCACACACACACGCAGGCCCCTGCACGCACACAACCGTCTGTCACCGCTGCTGCCAGGCGTAAGCGAAGAAACACGTCGCCCTCCTCCACCCGCTTTGATTGGAGCCAAGCGAAGCATTTTTTTTTCTCTCGCACACTCGTCTCCAACGCTGTTGCTGCTTTACCCCCTCTACCCAAACCAACCCTTTCTCCCTCCATTCCTCATTTTAGAAATGAATGTCATCATCCATCCCCTTCTCCTCCTCTTCTCCACATTCCTCGCTTGTATGGCCCCCCCTCCTCCTCCACACTCCTCTCAGGCAAAACTCAGCCCAAACCCCCGGCTTTGTTTATTTAAATATTTGATATGTAAGCAGCCATAAAATAAATGTCAGAAGTGGGAAAGAGAATGAATGTGTGGGATGTGAGGGAGCAAAGCCATTATGGGTAATAATTTCTGTTATATATGCCGACCCCTGTAGAGCCCTAAAACACCGCTATGTAGTCAAATCACCACAAGACAGACTCTCGAGATGCTAAAGCAACAAGGGAATATAAATGGAAAAATGGCTTGAATAGTCTAAAAGTGTGTGTGTGTGTGTGTGTGTGTGTGTGTGTGTGTGTGTGTGTGTGTGTGTGTGTCAGTAGTAGAAATTCTACAAATACACACACATTCAAAGAAACACACTTGTTTGACTACTGATATGGAAAATAGGCCCCACCATGCACAATTGACTTCTAATACATTGTATACTCCTCAAACCATCCATTTACCAGGTATTGCAATTTCAGGGGTTCTGAAAGCAGCACTTTGCCAGCTCTCTTCAAAATACCTTAAAAAATATTCAGCGTATAACACTAACAGCCAATTCTAACACGTCTATTGTAGTCAGTTTACAACCAGATATATGTCAGTTTCACTGACTTGACAGAATTTCCATGTTGAATACATGAAGAACATGGTGCTTTCTGCTGTCAGCAGGATCGCCATCGGGCAAACTCTTGTGCAGTCAGTCTCCCTACTAGTGACACCCAAAGGATTACACATGACTGTGACAAGCACAAACTGATAAAAAAAATGAAAATCAGGAGGGATGAGTAAATCAACTTTCAGCCACTGACGGTCAAGAGAATTTCTTGCTGAACAACCTTGAATTTCTCCTTCATGTTGAGATGCTGAAATACAGCAAAGATCAGCAGAAAAAAGTTAGAAAAAAATCCAATTAGGACCAAAAGAGATCACACAATGTTCATTAGGGCTTGCAGTGTATTGACTTGGCATTTCGGGGTCTTTTTGTTCCCAGACCTAACAAGCCTCCAGGTAACACCAAAGGGCGGCGGGAGGGAAAGTGGCATCGCGTCAAGAGTCAAAAGTCAAAGAGAGGTGTTGCCGGCTATTGACCTCGTCACCTCTAATTGCCCCAACATGTCAGATCTATGTGAGATTTTCCCAGCGGCCGGGATGTGGAGATGTCTGCAAAGATGCATATATACAGCTATGCCTGAACATGTAATATACATCCAAAACATTACTCATATCTCCTAAAACTTATTTTTAAACAATGAACTGGCCATCACTATGGCTACCACTACTCAACATTTAAGAAAATACACAAAACTTCAAATCATGTCTTGACTAGGGTCTGACTAATTTTTCGCTTATCGCCCTTTCATAAGAAATCGATAATTGTCAAAAATATTGCCGATTGGCGACAATAAATTTCTATGTGAAACCCTTTCCTCCCAACCCTCAGTCTAACAAAGTTCCCTTAAATGCACCATCATGTGATATCATGTGAACTGTGCAGGTGATGATTGACTTTGCTCTCACAGGAGGGAAGAAAGCAGAAACAGACCATTTTCTTCTTGTTCGTTAATCAAGATGAGCATTTATAAAAGTAAGAAATGTGGTGTGCAAAATAAAATAAAGCAGACAGTGCAGGTCAATGGTACCAGTAAATGCGTTGGTTAGGGTTAGGATGTTTTCGACTGTTGTTGGCACAAATAATAATGGAAACATTTTTTATTATTATTTAGGACCATTAAACAAATTTATATAAAAAAAACAACCTATTAATTGGAAATGTGGCCTTTTTGGACCCTTTAAATAAGTAGCTGCATCAATCTAAAGAACAAACTAAAGGTTGGACCCTAAAAATGACACAATTGTTACTTTAAAACTCATTGTTACTGCCCTTAACTTCAGTATGCCCATATCCAAATATAAATTTCTACTGCTGAGTCTCATTTACACACATGCCCCCTACTCGCCTCTGCCCCTTCCAGAGTCCAGGTCAGGGTGCCCTCCAGAGCGCTTCACCTTCTCTGCCGTTAATTACCACTAATTGGCCCAGCTCGTTTGTCCCCCCGCTATAATGGAACCATTCATCTTTACTACTTAATGAGTAGGCACTGTAGTCACCAGCCAAGGTCACACAACTTGATTCTAAAAGACACAAAGACAGACTTGGAAACAGCTAAGGAGAGTTGGAGGGGTGCTTACATGGCCTAAAATACAGAGGAGGACAAAAATGAGTTGGCAAAAGTTTCCTTTCATGACATGGCTTTTTAAAATGGAAAGTATCAGGTTTGTTTTGTTTGTTGTTGTCGTTTTTTGAATGGGCAACATTGTAAAAAAAAATACCTTGGGGATAAAAAGGAGTGTGCAGAATCCAACGAAAACCCACAACATCGAATTTCTACAAACAAACTAATTAAAATTAATGTCCACAGTAGATTTTGGTAAACAATGCATCATTGCACCCAAAAAAACCTATAACTATCTCCTCGTGTCGCAGCAAGCTATGACTTGGGTATGCATAGGCTTTGTCTGTCTCTCTACATGTACGGAAAAAATGTCTATATTTACATCTCCAAATCTATATTTTTAACAAAGTTTATAGCATTTTTTCCTAGATCAATCAGCATAGACTACAGTATTAGCAGATTAATGAACATTTGCTACATAAAAACCTATGACATGCTTAAATAACAATTTTTAGACTAGCATATTTTTATTCATGCAATGATTGCTACAGAAGTCATGTTACTGCCTTTGAATAATACAAGTGAATAAAATATTAATGAATTGAAAAATACTTAAATCATCCCAGAGGGAAACCGTAAATTTGTGAAGATACTTTCAGTTTATTATTTAGAAAAGCTTCAATTCATTTAATGATTCTACAAAAATGTTGCACATTGTTAAGAAAAATTAAAGCCAACATTGAGGTTTAGAGTAAAAATAATCTGTATGGTAGATAAAAAGGTTTTAAGCTACATAACAAAAAAAACTCTTACATTTGTTAAAAGTATATAAACACTAACAACTTCCCTACTAAACAACAAAGCACAGTAGAGGTAATGTTATGGTTCAGTTTATTGAAATATAAAATAGTGCAGAGTTTGCACGGCTGTAGTTCTCAGTGTTTAATAATGGGAAAATATTCCATGGATTATGTTAATGTGGTATTCCACACGCCCCTCTGGCATGTGTCTGACATTACAGTAACCTTTGCATGTTTAGCCAACAGTAACCGTGGCTGTTCATTGAGTAGGGGGATGCACACAGATGTATGCAGTCTGAAATGCACAGAGACACACAGACTGTTGCACAGGGAACCCAACTACACACACCTTCTTCTGCAATCTATACTGGTGTCCTTTGAAGGAATCTTTCTTAAGAAATAAAATATTTGAACTTAAATGTAAAGTTCACCTGTGTTGTTTATATCCAAATAGTTTATATCCAGCTGAAGGATTTGAAAACAAATACGAACATATTACAGAAATACATTAAAAATTGCAAGAAATATAGAAAGTAAACTTTTATTCGACGCCCACAGCAACAGACCAAATTTCTAACATAACCTCATACAGCATCTCAAGAGCGCAAGAAGTTTAAAATATGTATGTGTGTGTCCACTGAGCATATGTCTTCACACTGAAAAGGATGTGGTGTACAGTTGCTTCGTAAATTGTTGAAATGAAATTGATTTAAATGAAGCGCCATCCTGCCAGCAGTGACCACAAGTGTCCTGTTTTGACCGCTGCTTAAATTACAGGTGTATTCCCACACACACGTACAGTAAGTTGTAATGGACTTGGAATGGATTGAGTGGGAAAGTAAAGGGATGACATAAAAATGTTGTAGCTAAGAAAAACAGAGTTTGCTAATTCTTACTAAAGAATGATGCACACATAATCCAGGGCTCAGACAAGAAATACAGATTATGAAATTTCGTAGGAGGATGAAGTTCAGACATGGTCCTAATGTTAATCTGTGTTGTGCACACAAATTCTGACACTATTTAAATTGTTCGTTATACATGAGGAATTCAGACATCGCTGTGCAGATAAAAAAGAAAAGAATTTGCTCATTTTCTTTAGATAAAAAGCTATGGGCGAGAAAGTTATAATGGGCCTGGGCCTGAATAATTTTTTAAAACACTTTCAACTGACTAATAACTCAGATTTTACCTCCAATATCTTAAACATATCTGAAATTACAACTCTGATGAGTTTAGCAGGTAATTTAGACTTTTTCTGTGAATATGTTCCCATTATTAGTGGAAGGTCTTGGAGCAAAATGAGGGTATTGTTGATGAGAAGTGTTCTTTCTAAAGGCTAAAATGTGGTTTTAAATTTAGATTTAACGTCTGTATTTACTTTTTTCAACTATGGACAAAGGCAAAATAATTAGATAACGCAAAGAAATAGGAAACTTACAAGTGAAGACTCAATGTCCCATTTTCTTTTCTTTTTTTTTTTGTATTTGCGCTACATAAAGCTACAGATGTGCACCATGCTCATGGTGTTTGGTTATGGGTATTTTGCTTCTTTCTTTTTCTGCTGCTCAAAATGGTCCCGCCATGCCGGCAGTGATCAGGATCAAGTTAAACCAAACAACAAGATGTGTGAGTGGATTGCAGAGCCTCCAGTCTGGCTGAAAGACTGAGGCTTTGATGTGCGAAGTGACAGATGATGGCAATGATGATGACAATGATTTTCTCAAAGGCTTGTGAAAGGATGTTGCCTGTGTGGCAGTCGTATGTCAAATAAAGCAGTCACAATTGTACATGTGTTCTGCATTCCACAAAAGTAGCAATCGCAGCTTTTTTTCACTAAGGCAAAAAAAAAAGCCCCACAACATTCTAGTTTATAAAGAAGCTAAAACATGCAACTTTTGCCGATAACTGCCCTTAAAAGGCCTCTAGCATTTTTTTATCATTCAAACTATTTTGACATCAGACCATTCGAAGTTAAAAAAAAAATAACTAACAAAAACAAGTCTAAATTTCTGCCAGTTTCCTCCTCTGTTGGTCTGGTCTGTTGGTTCTTTTGCACAAAATTTTTTACAAGAAAACGTGTATTTTAAAGCGGGCAGACAAATCATTACCTGCGACTTTCAGAGAAGGGTCGGGAGGTTTGTTTACCATTTTCTTCAGTAGACCAGAGGAGATAAGGCAAAAGGAGAATAGACACCATTTAGTAGCCCCCAGACCGCTTCACAAGTGTGAATGCTCAATAGGGTATGCCATCGTCTAAATAACTCGCAAATGACTGATGGTCCCATGGGAGGCATTGCTAGCAACTGAGAGCCAGAGAAAAAAAAGAGTCAAATCAAAGTCTTTTTACAGAGGAAACACAAAAAAGGGGTGGGGGGGAAACAAAAGCCTTTTATGGTAAAAGCAACCAATGCCCCAGACAATCTGTAAAGATCCAGTGATCTACTCCATACTTTATAAATGAGAGCAAGAGAGAAAGTAAATAACTACCTCTGCTCAGCAACAGAAACAAAAGAGAAAGAAGAGGTGGGAGTGGGAGGGTGGGTGTTCTTCTATTCTGGGACTCCACGTGGCTAATTAGCATTTGTGAAGGTCAGGATGGGGACACTGTCAGAGCTGGGGAAGTTCAGGGCACCACCACCTGGCAAACTGCCAATCATACACAAAAACAAATAGGCAATGTGGAAAAAGAACATATGCAAATCATGTGTATATTAATATATGCACACATCTATATATAAATATGTACACACACATTTATTTACATATACATACATCTAATTATATTTAGATTTTTATAATAGTTTTTATTTACATATATAAATGCATATACATTTATAGTAGATTTACATACAGTATACTGTATATACTAAAAGGTATATTGACTGTATGTATATATATATGTGTGTATATATATATATTAGTATATGTGTATGTTTGAAGCCTGCTTCTCATAAACTCTTCTTTTTTCTCGTCATTCACAAGGATAAAGTGGGGCGAGATCCAGAGGGAGAGGATTTTAACTCTGCTGACATTTGCCAGAGTTCACTTACTGATTCTGTCTCTCCCTTTCTGTCTCTGTAAAGTCGGCTGGGCCCATTCCTCAGAAGTCAGCAGCCCTCCATGTGACTCACTTCAAATATTGCCTGCATTTCCACATCTCCAGCCGTCCTATTGCCTCTGTGTATGCACACACTGAGGGTAGCAACTAAGCCTATAATTACAATCCATATAACAACAAAAAAAACAAATTAAAATGTATTTAAACTCCTAAGTCTCATCTATTGAAGACAGACAGACAAATATATAGCCCAATTAACACAGAATAAAAAGGGACTGAATGAAAAGGAGAAGATCTTGCACTGTTTTATCAAAATAAAATGTTCACTTCTCCCACGTGAAAATTTAACTTTCTCATTTAAAACTGCTTTGCTTTCTTTTTTTTTGTATTGTTGTTACTTCCCGCATGACACCAGCACTTCAGATAAGATGGAGCTGAGAAACAGCTGACGCAAAATCAACACCCGCTCGGAGTAATTAAATCCTCTCTTCAGGACGTTTACACACCAACCTTTGACTCCAGGAGATGTTATAAATGTGTAACAGAACTTCTGTTTTTTTTTTGTTTTTGTTGTTTTTCAGTAAAAATACCTAGAATCCCAAATGTTCTATTTCACATCTAAAAATACACAAGCTTACAGAAGGTAAAGCAACTGGACAGTTACTTTGTTTTTGCAATTTTTTGGTTTCTTAATTCCCTTTACTTTTTTAAGAATCAGATTTAATTGGTGTTTTGTGGAAAACACATGCAGACCAGGGATAACCCCAGCTTGCCAATTACCTGAGTAGGCTTTGCGTTTTATCCGAGAAAGATGAAAAATGCTGCACGGGCCCTTATCGGGTGCAACAGAGCAAATTAAAATTTCACTCTGGTGTTGCTAATCAGTGCAGCGTCGGCTGGCCTAGACAGAGACGTAAACAAAAACAACATAAACAAACGACCAACAAGAGGAAGGAGAGATCAGGAGGAATAGGATAGATTGTAGTGTGGAATCGTGATAAGGCTTCTAGTTGAACTCCTTAGAGCTAACGATGTAGCTTCAGTCTATTTTCCCTGGCATAAACAATAAAACAGAAACACACAGTCAAGGACATACACACGCACACACAAAAGGTCTACGGGCATGTCCGAAAATAAAGTGGAGCACCAAGAGATGCACCCACCTACAGGCACATTTCCTGAGCAGACCCCCATGGGCTGTCGGTCTGATGCTGAACATGTTCCATAAATTAAATTTCAGCAGCCACAGCCGGGCACATCACTATGCACGAGCTTCCCTGAGATAGCCGCATAATACAAAGTGACATTGATGCATTGCTCCTATTATAAAGTCACACTAATAATTCATAAGAGAGGAATGTAAACAGTATGCACGAGAGAGCAGAACGAGTAGGGATCATTTCAAGGTAAGCACATTAGTAGGGAAGGGACTGGATTGGGTCTTTGATACGTAATGCTACTGGGCTTTGATTTCAATTCGGTAAAAAAAAAAAAAAGTACAACAACAAAACGCGGAGCATAAAGTGATAAATCAGTGAGAAGCATAAACATCCTTTCATTTATATTTCATTAGGTCAGATTTTAAAAGACTTGCTTTTGTAATTATCGAAGCAACAACACTATGTCTCACTTGCTAAGCCCTCATTATGATCTCCTAATTACTTTTACTGTTTTATGTGTATGCTCTGATTAGTTCATAGCAGGAAAACACTTGTTAGACTTATTATGGGAGATGAAAAACCCCAATTTATGGTGCAAATGAAAGAAGTTAGGGATACACAAATGATTGTACACCACTGTACAATCATTCATGAATGCTTGGAATAAGGAAGAAATACTAAGTGAGACATTTAAATAGGCTAAATTTACTGGCAAAAACTTGACCCATGTAATTTAAAAAGAAAAAGTGGTAGATGGTAATTTTTATTTGATGTGTGCTTTTAGAAATCCCATGCATTTCTGAGTAATTCACATTCAGAAAAACCATTCACACTGATGGGGCTCATGAGTGACCAAAAAATGAGTGTAATGTGCGGAGGGAAAGGTGCAAGGGAGGGGCAGTTGTTGGGTAAATGAGGTACGCTTTTTCGCTCGCAGTTTGCTCCTGAAGAGAGGCAGTGGGGAGAGAAATTGAATTTGAAAGGGGGAAAAACTATGCCAACAGGTGACAGAGGCGTGCTTCAACCAAACGCATTCTGAAGTGAAGTGCAGTCATATCACGGGCCAATTTGGAGGCAGTATTATTCACTACGCCGCTCACCTTTTACACACAGCCTGTCAGCGCGCAGGAGAGCACTGCTGCAGCTCCGAATATGAATTAAACATTGAGCTTTTGTAGCGCGAATATACCGCTGCCGAAATGTTGGTAGAGTCAGGGAAAAAACAGTGTTGCACATGGCCTTACTCCTAAAGAGGGAAAATGTAAAATGGGTAAACAAAAAACTCAAAAGTAAACAGAAAAAAAGAGAACGCAACTGAAAACTCTCATGCAGGAATATTCGGTGAGAAACATGTCTTAACCCTCTTTGCATATACATTTTCACAGACTAATGTCTACAAATAGATCTATAAATATAAATATTTATATACATTCACACATGCACCTGTACCATATATATTCATATACAGTACATATCATATGTGTACGTTGTGTGTGATAACATGCTTTCTAAGGTACAAATAACTTATTTGATTGATTTAAAACATTCAACAAGCAATTAATGAGGAAGGTTGTGCTTTCTTGAGTCAATAATTATTATCTCATAGCATGAATACATAAACATGATTTTTTTTTGTTAGATCAGAATTGTGATATTCCTCCAAAAAGCTTATGAATAAATTTATTCAGTTTTTCTTTCATTTTTTTCATCTTAAATTCCTCTCTCCTCTAGCCCCCTCACTCCTACCCACTTATTCTAACCTGGACATGTGCATGACACAGCATAAATCTGGTTTGTGGCCACAAACTACATTGTAAAGTGCATCAAGTTAGCAAAGATAGCACGCATACTTGTAGATTCTTATTCTGGTGCTATTTACATGAAAGTGGCACACTCTGTTAAGTGGAGTGATTGAGCGTGAGCAGAGCATGTGCTCTCTAGAGCACTTACTGCTTACGTTAGAGTATGAGCGTGGCAAAGAACAACTGGGAGTTTCAATTGGCAGAACTGGCAGAATTGGTTTGGTAGAACTCTCAAATCACCCAAATATGCATTGATGAAATAGAAAAAAAAAACTTCCAGGATTTTTTTTAATATTGGAATAATGTTCAAACATGGTTCAAACTTCAAAAGGTTCATTTTGCATTAGTCTGCGTCCCTTTAAACAAGTCACCGCTAATAATTAAGCAAAGATTTTAGATCACTGTGCATTTTTAGTGACCATTTTAGCATAATTTGAAACAATCATTAAAACAGCGAGCCCTCCCACGCAAAATATTCACCTCATTTTCTCTGCATCCTGCACAAATTGCCTTTGATTGAAACAATGTTGGCTAATGAACAACTTTTGTTTCGGGAGAGGCATACAGTACAATAAACGCTCAACCTCCTTGCCCTCTAGTCGTCCAGATGTGCCATCCAGCGGTGCGCATAATTTGGTAAAACAAAACAAGTGCAGAATAATGGCACTTCTGGTGAAACACTGATGTTTTTTTCTTAGAGTTTGAACTGTCATTGTGCATGCTGTAGAAATGTTCTTGCACAAAATCACAAGGGCATTTAAGGATCCTAAATGTCACTTAAAATAGATAAAGGGTCATTTGAATAATTAACTGCACTCACATCTGGCTCTAATAATTCAGTGTCGAGAAGAGGATTGTTTAAATCCATACCTTCTTGTGTCTTAATATGAGGACTGTATATGGAATAAACATTAGAATCAGATAACTTTATTAGTCCCAGAGAGCAACCTTGATGTAATTCACAAATATATGACTATCCACTCCTAAAGTCTGGATCTTCTTATGAGACATGAATGCAGGATAACTTCAGTGTCATGATCAAAAAAAGCAATCTGCAAGATTTTTCTTTTTTTTTTCTCCTACCGCCCTATGGGGCCACGAGGAGCCAATCAGATGGCAGACTGGCTGTCAACTGCTAGCCAGAATAACACAGAGCTTTTAGCCAGTTTACCTCCACAATTCAAATTCTTAGCGAGGCTGCATGAGAATATGATGAGGCGCATAGAAGCGCACTGGAGACACAGAGCGCACGGAGAACAGGCGAGTTGTTCATAGTCACAACCTCTCACTCGCATTTTAAAACATCTACACACCATTTAATTAGTTAGGTTTTTACTGCATTTATTCAAAACATGCAAATATATTTTAAGGTTTGAATATTTCACTTTGTAAAGGAAACGCTTTGGACAAACGTCCTGAAAACGGGGCTTTTTGCAACGTGTCTAAGACCACGTCGGCAGATCAGGATGAAACCAAATCAGCTGGTTTTAATCTCATTTTTAAAAACTACAAATGCAAATAAAAAATAACGCAAACATTTTTCAAGATCACTTTACAAGATTTTAATTCAATAGATAATTCAAACTTGAGCATTTTCATCAGTCAAAAAATCCCCCCAAAAAAAGAAAAATCCAAATCTCTTATGTAAAAATATTTTCAAACTTGTAACTTAAATATGATGCAAAATTTAAAAAAAAAAACCTGCATGTGACAGTGTAATGATCCGTGCATAAGAGCACTAAACTGAAGTTTCCTAACTCACCTGGGTCCTGCCAAGGCCTTGCCCTCCGTTGCCTGAAGGGTTCATTGAAAGCGGGTGATTTCTCTGCTGTCCACCCCAATGGGTTGTAGTTGCTCCATACTGGGGACCCACATCTTTCCCCAGACCCATGCTGGTTTGCTGCTGAGCTGTGGGGCCGGTATAGTCTTGATAAGCACCTCCATAACCCCGCATCATTGGGCTGGGAGATGTGAGCAGCTGATTGAGAGTTGGGGTGGCCCCTGAAGGATGCTGCTGCTGAGTTTGCCCCGGGTACCTCTGGAAGCCACCAGATGCTGCACCCAAAGACTTGTTGTGGCTTACTGAGGAGTTGCTTCCCATCATCATGTTCCCTGGTTGCCGGCATCCAGAGGGGCTCATCATCCCGTAGCCCCCACTACCATATCCTGGTCTGTAAGCTGGGTACTGGCCATATTGGCTGTTGTGGTACCCAGTTTCCTGGGAGTTTTCCATGCTGTTCTGCGCTGTCCCCATCCCGCTGATTTGCTGCTGTTGCCCGCCATGTTGATCATAGCAAGGCCTTGAAGGATAATAATTGTTATTAAACTCGGAGTTATTTGATGGTCCCAAGTTGGCATGTTCAAACCTGGAAGTCATCATCCTTTCTGAAGGCTTACAGGTGAGGTCCTCCTCACCTTTTCCTGCCATGTGCTGTGACTCCTCCTGCCCCCCCAATAAGTTCTCCTTCCCACCGTGGTGTTGATGATCCATATTTCTGTCCCCTCGCGGGACCTGGCCGTTGTTATTGACGTTGTTGTTACTTTGAATCTGTCTGTGCTGATGTGGCGCAAACTGAGCGAATTGCGGCAGCGGCTGCTGGGAAGGTTGAGACTGAGAGAGATCTCCGCTCCCCACACATTTCAGCTTGTGGTTCGCGATCAAACTCGTTTCCATCGTCGGAGTGTTTGAATTCGACGCCGAGGTGGAGGTGAGATTGTTCCCAGGTTTGTCGTGTCCGTCAGGAGCTCCGTGACCCGCCGAAGTTGGATGAACCATGCTGAGCTCGTTTCTTCGGTGATGGTCTACATTATTCAGAGTCCCATCGCCGGCACCCAGCATCGGTCCAGCTCGCTGCGCGGTCCCTCCTCCTCCGGATTTCCCCGAATTGAGCTCCGGACACAAACCCCCGGATAATTTCTTGTTTTTATTACTAGTTCTGGTCGGAGCGGATGCCACTTGCGCAGCCATTCTCACTCCAACATCTCCGCGCGTAATGACAGCGTGTCCTGACCAGCTTTACGCACAGAAGATTCAAGAAGAGGAGAAGAAGAAAAAAACAAAAAGGCTGGGAGATGATAATGTATTCAGATTAAAAATCTTTTTCTTTCTCCTTGTTGTGGTGGTGAAATGGTGCGTCAATGAGGCTTCATGTTGAAAGTTTTAAAGGAAACTTTTCCTTCCTTCTCCCTCCGCCTCTCCTCCATCCCGGGTCTCTGGAATAGGTTGCAGCGTCTCCCGGAGCCCTTGTGGCCCAGCATGGCATGAGAGAGCGGCTCTACCAGCTTATCCACCTCCAGGGCTCTACAGCGCCTCACATGCAAAATCCGGACTGGAATACTGAGCCATTGCGCGCTCATGTGTGTTTTTATCTACTTTTATTGATGCGTTTCAAACTAAAGTTGCATTAAAATTATTCACTCGTACAAAAAAATGACTTCAGTAAAGCCCACACATCTATTTTGTATAATCGAGTTTAAATTTCTTCTGTGCTTTTAAGAAATCCTCACATAATCTTGGGCATCCGCTCTTCCAAGTTCCATTTTCAATTTGTTTTTGAAAGCAATCCTGGCACATCACTTGTTTACAGCTTTTTCCCCCTCACAACTACAAATTGCTCATCCAAATAAATCCATATTGTAAGTCTGGCTCATCAAGAGTTTCTATTCCATCATCCAGATCAGATTTTTCTACTCCCCCACCTTCTCAGTCCCTCAGCCAGAGCCAGTTTCTCTGCAGCTCTGACAGCACTTCAACACGCAAACACGAACACTGTGCAATAAGGTTACCATAAGAAGAAAAATATAACCACATTTTATAACCAGTAATACAATACAATCATGTTATTATTTCTCCATCTATGAAAACCCCACCTTTCCCTTCAACAGACACACATTCATATCCTTTGATGAAAGGAGAAGCATGCTATATGAAACATATATGTTTATTTCACATGAATGGAACGAAACAGATCAATATAAACTTATTATTAATTTAATTTAATATAAATGGAATCAAGCCCTCAATTGTCTTTGAGACTGCACTTGAACAGAAGTCTGGAATCTTTAATATTCCTGTAAAGATTGTTTTATCAAAGACCAACTTGTCTACAATTATGATGGAATTTTAAAAAGAAGGAAGAAAAAAAAGAAAAAAAATCTACCACTGGCTACAAAGCAGGACCACACAAAAGCAAAGTCTGTGAGATATTCCATCCCATCAATGGTATTCAAACATGAATGTAAAATAGTGCTTAGTAAAAAAGCCAGGGTGTCTGTTGGGACTTGAATGAGCAGAGGGGTCCGCTTTGATGAGATCAGATGCATTTGATCAACAGAGGGAGCTGTGGATGAAAGAGGGATGGGAAAAGAGGGTTTTGGGGATGAGAGTTGTGCTGAGGATGGCCATGGTGATGATGATGAGAGGACATGGAGGAAGCACATCTTAAAAGATAGAGATTCTAGTGAAGGTAAAGATGAGATGTATTGATATGGTCACTATTTGGATATAAAATGTATCATTTTTACCATGTTTGCTTTGAGTCTAGAGGCCAATTTACTAGATGCCATGTCTATGACGAAGGGAAGCCCCCTGCTGGAGATAGTGTATTAGTACAAGCTGAAGGTTGAAAATATGTGTAATTTGCATATGAAACGAGGTTTATTTTCCATCAGAACATAGCAAGAATTCTTCTTGAATTTTAAAAATCACATTTTTTTAAAGTGGCATGTGGGATTATATCAGAAATTCATATCACAGCTTGACAGCGAGAAGTTTAATCCCAACATTCCTAATGGAGCTCACTCATTGGAGACTAATAAAAGAGATGGACATCCCTAGAAACCTTTCCCAACCGCTTCCCTTTATGAGTCCATATGGCAGAAAATAAAAGCAATAATGCTGTTGTGGTTCAACTACAAAGTCTCCATGGTGTTCACATTCAGTAAGCTTAGGACCAGCCTATAGCATCAACAGGACCAGATGGTTGGTTATCTAGAGGGTACCCCGAGAACACATTGCATTTACATCCTATGTTCATGCAAGAGTGTGAGGGAAGCCTCACAAGGTGACAAGAGCTAACACAAGTGTGTGTAGACAAAATTAGGTGTGTTTAAATATGGTGCCAAGCCTAGTGTGTCAGTGATTTTGTGTCTCATCCACACTCCTCGTGCTTATTTGCTTTGTACACATGATGATTCTGGCTCTCATCAGCCTCCCGGATCAAAGTCTCGGCACTGATCTCTTCTAAAGCAATGCTAACGCCGACAGTGAGGAGACCCTAGGCATTAGCATATTCTATGATGGCGCCCAGCTTTTCAAGCCGTTGCCTCGGCTGCAGCTCTGGGTGTGCCACGCTGTGGCTTTGCAACTCTAATTTTCCTTTCTCGCTCATTAAAAAAAGCCCACTGTTCTCCTATTAATTCGCAGACATACTGATCTGTTTGAAAGCCAAGGATGTGTGTTTGTGTGAGTAGGAAGAAGGGGGGTGGAGGAGGGCAATGGCTCAGCGCATTTGCATTTATGTTTAATTTATAACCTTCAGGGGCCCCCTGATGCAGCAAGATTGAAACAATAACTCCAGACAAACACAGGGAAGAGGGGAGGAGGAGCCGGAGGAGGCTGGATGGAATTAAAAATATACAGATTTGAGATTGTATGCACTTTGAATATTTGTGTTTTGGCGCGTATGTGCGCATGAGCGGGTGCAACGTTGTTTGTCTGTGCACCATGTGCGTGTATTTTTCGTGTGTATTCATTTGTGCATCTGCATCAAGGTGCGTCACGTACACACAGACGAGCTTGACAGAGAGGCAGAGGTCTCCAATCCGCGGGGGGATAACATGCCACGGTGAGTGTCTGTCAGGAGGAGAGCTGGAGCCTGTTCTGGGGGAGTCTGCAGGGATCTCCCCCTTAGCAGCACAGCAGCAGCACAAGCCTGGCCAAGCACAGAAACTGGGTCAGCCCAAAACACACACACACACATACACAAACAAGCACACATGCACACACAAGCTTCCATGTATGCAGTCCTAATGTCACAGTGTGGGTGTGTTTGAAAGGAAAAGACAGAGAGATAGTGCAGAAAGAGAATGCACAGAGGACTGTGTGCATGAGAAATAAGATAGGAGTATATTTGTGTGTTAGTGTGCATGTGTGGAAAGGGGTCTTATTCAAGATGAGGAGTAGATGGCTGCAATGTGAAATGAGGGCGTGTAGCCGAGGCAAAAACCCAGCCAGCCATTGTAAGCACACCGTATGGAAGTGCATCAAATTGATCCATAGTCTTTTCATTTCAGGCTTGGGTAAATAACAGCGTTTGCATTGATCATTCCGCAAAACCAGCCAGCGATGGGCCAGGGAGCATATTGTGTGTGAGTTTCAGTGTGTGTGTGTGTGTGTGTGTGTGTGTGTGTTAGTGTAGCTTCTAGCAAAACACATCTCTTATTCTTTTCTGCTCCTTGCGGGAGTCGAGGGCCTCACCAGAGCCCTACAAACGACTATGATGGATAAAATGTTTTCAACAACACTTCAGAGGAGTGGATGCTATTGTGTCCGCCTGTATACTGAAACACAGAATCACAGAATTCCCGGGACACCGCATGCTCTATTTATGTGTTATGAAAAACATGACTCAAAAGAAAATGGGAAAAACAGCCATGCTCCACTTTCACTGTCAGCTATCATGTGAAGTGTGAAGAGGAGGAAGAGGATGAGAGCGAGAAGAGACGGGCATAACAGGAGTGGAGTGATTTTCTTCATCCACAGATCCCATCCTGATGGTGACAGGAGAACTGGGCTCCTGGAAACCTCACAACCCCACATTCACCGGCCCCACACTCCACCCCTCCTGCTCTGATGCCTGTCACTGCTCCTCTCACCCTCCCTGCTCATGACTGAAGGAGTGTGTGAAGTGTCCCCCGAGAGACACTGACTCAAAGACGGTATTTACAAGATCCACACTGAGCCCACTTTTAACTGCCTGTGAAGAACTTCTCCCGCCGCCTTTGATGTGCCAACCTAATGGGGAAGAGCTTGCCGGCAGTCATTGCATATGTTAGCGAGGCAACGTCAGATAATCCGCTAACATCGCAAGGTAGAACTCCGACTGCTAGCTGCGAGCGAACACATCAAATGCTGGATGGCTTTGGTGCATTGCTGCCTCCTCAAAAAAAAATTCCCACCGGCGAGCAGACGCTGATGTGATGCGTCGACTTTACAGCGAATCAGAAGAATCACAAGTGAGACGTTCAATTCATGATAGGATTGCAGTTGTAGCTGCAGAAGAAAACTTACATTCTTACCCAGTTAGGGTTTATTGTAATTACCAGTGAGTTGATGTGAGCAATATCAAGAAATATGAAAGTAACTTTTCACTTCTGTTAAAAATTCCATGTCATGCAAAATAAAATTTGGATTTTGGGACGTCCATTACACAATGGTTATAAAATCTTAATCATTTATAGAGCTTTATCACAGACCAGGGTGTGTGAAAGTCTGATTATGGCTCATCATCCTGCCTGTCAAGAGAAAGCAAAGGCTTTGCCTCTAAGTTTGACACAGGTTTTGAGTGAACTGCCAATCCTCCACCCAATTCATTTAGAAGAGGAGGAGAGTGTGTGTAATGGCTCCTGCTACGGGAAAAGTGCCATGACTGTCGCATCATCACTGAGGCAAGCACTCTTTTTTTGTCACATGGGACAGGCGCAGAAAGACTAATACAGTTTGTAAAAAAGTTCTGAATCATACCAAAAACACTTTAGTGAAAAACGCAAGGCTTACAAAACACTGTTAGAACGTAAAAAACACTGGAATACTGATTTTGCAGGAAATGAGACTTTTTAACTTTACAAAACTCACAAAAGGGTTCTCCTAACCCAGGGGTGGGCAAACCTTTTGGTTTGTGGGCCACATTGTATTCTAACATTTGACAAAAGGGCCGGAACAGGAAAAGATGGATGGCATGCTTTGGTAACTGCTAGATTAGACTGAAAAAATGCCGCTAAATTTTAAACAAGCATGTTAAATGTTACATCATGAGCGTTAAATTTCAAATCTAGCGACAATAGGTCTGAAATCTAGTGCGATAGCGCTTAAAAACCTGCATTTAGCGGCACTAGGTTTGAAATCTTAGCGCATGATGTAACATTTTGCTTGTTTTAACATCTAACACGCTTGTTTATGTGCGTGCATTGGGCCTGAAGGTTTTCCATATCTGTGCATAGCACATAGGAATGTTGTTTTCTCATCAAAGCCAATACATCTAGAGTGCACCATCTAGAGAGGAAACATCAGTATAGCAGGGGAAATAACACATTAACAAGGTTTATTCATTTGATTTTCTTTTTTTTTTTTATGTTCGGAAGGCCGGATTAATACTTTTAACGGGCCGCAAGTGGCCGCGGGCCGGAGTTTGCCCATGCTCTTAAGGGTCAAAGGTCTGAGATGCATTCAAGTCAATGCAATCTAATTCACAAAGGACAAAACACATACATTCAGAAGGAGATCTATTCGTTCTACTTGGTTTTATCTCTAAAAGGAGTAAGCAGAAGGAAGGCTTTCAGAACAAAGAAGTATTTGGTACTATTTTAAATTAGACTAATTAGCTTTGTGTTTTGTTTGTTGTTTCGGAGGCATGATCAAAGTGATATTTCACCAATTTGTGTCAGCTCCAAAGGAGAGGAGGAATGCTGTTTGGAAAATACTGCTTATTAATCTCCTCAAGTTTTATGCACTTTTGAGTTAGGGACGCTAATCCAAACAAGAAAATTATGAATAATAAAAAAAGTTGATAAGAACATTTTTTGGTTATTTTGTTTCATTGTAACAAGATTGGACGGATTACAAAATTCCAATCTATATTTTTGATAGATGGAAAGTAATCTGTGATCAGGTCGAGTGGCAGGAGAAATAATCTAAGACATGTAGATAGCTTGACCCAGGAGCTCTGAGTCTGAGAGCAACCGGGTGTTTTGATCGTATCAAATATTTATGAATAACTGCCTTGATATTTCCTTCACTCTGTGAAGCCGTCCGTTTTTTCAGTGTTACACAATGATGTCTTAGAGGGGCAATGACGAAGATCAAACGGGGTCTAGGCTCAAAATACAGAGCACGCTTTCTCTCTCTCCAGTTCTGCATAGCCTGCGAGGAAACAGCAGCGAGCTATCTAATGCTCTATGATTGAAATACAAGCTCCACTAGGCTGCAGCCTGCACTCTGATGATATTTGTATTTGTGTTAAAGAATATGTGCTCAGAGAGGGAAAACACTGTCACAGCTTGAGTATAAATGTAGATGTGCCGTCTACAGTGGGTTGGATTCCGCAGTCAGTTTTCTGTGGTTTTCAGAGCAAGCTATTCAGGGATGTTTGGATCAGTAATGGTTTCAGATGCTTTTCCCGATCTCTTCACAAAAAGTCAAGTGTTCTCAACATGTTATTTGCCCAAAGTGGCCTTGTTCCATGGCTCTATTGTTAGCCTAATGGAGGCAAGATGACACTAAGACTCTAATTACGGACACCAACGATCAGCTCTGATAATATTGAGAGTAAAGTGGGTAATTTGTGGCTGTTGTGTTGAAGAGCTGAGAGAAGGCGAAGAAAAGGGACAGGGGGGGGAGAAGGGATGGCGGCGGTGGAGAAGAGAGGGGAGGTGGGAAGTTGTTTTCTTGTGTCATCGTCTCATCGTCCGTCACCCTAATCATTCCCCCAGAGCGCAGAGCCGAGATGTGGGCACAGCAGGAGAATATTAATGGACTGTGTGACATTACGGTTCCCGCCCATTCAAAAGAAATGTTCTATTACATTATAGGCTATCAACAGGTGATTTCTCACTGCTTGCTAGGAATCATTGAAGTACACTCCTATTTCATAAAGTGCCTGCATGGTGAAGCTCAAGTGCCCATTCGTCTTGTATAATACAGACATTAAACATACAGCCAACTTGAGCTTATAAATCAATGCCTTGTTTGTCACCAAGTGTGTGAGAAAGCTTTTCTAAAAATAGATCAGGAAGTCAATATTTGATAGAATGGTTTCAGAACCTGATTGATAAATAATCTTTGAATTGCTGGACTGTCTTTCATCATATTTTAAAAAAGTGGACGGACAATATTTAGCCTTCTTACTTAAATTCATCCAAAAATAAACAACCTATCACTATCGATACAATGCAGTGCCATTAAAAGCGAGACAGACACCAAAGAAACTTGGTGGGCCTGTGCCTATTCTGTCAACATCCAAAATCAAAGCTCTTTTCTCTTGAGTGATCTGTCCAAACAATTAAAATGGAACCTCTTTGTAGCATCACACTTAACATGTCAGACAGAAAATGAAAGGAGCCTGGTGGATTGGAGCTGCATGTCATGATGCCTCCTGTGACAAGCCCCACGGAGAGAGCGTCACACTACAGAAGTGACGGCACTGTTCAAATTTTAAATATGTTTTGACACAAAATCAAAAGTTATTCGTCATAATGGGGCAGAACTTCCCCCATTTTTTGTGTGATCGCTTATTAGACCCCTTGGTGAACCAGGCAGAAAAACTGACACCTGAATATTCTCTTTGCACTTTCTTTGACATTTTCTTCTTCTAGCATATCTGGGAATCATTTCACATTGTGAGATATCATTTCATAGTAAGACCCCAGCTCTGATCTCTCTACATCTAAGGCTAATAACAAGCAACCAGTGATCAATGCGGATCCCAGTGTGAGTTGCTTGGTTTTATCTGCCTAACACTCCCAGTTCTGGTGTCCATAGCTGCATCTGCTCTTCACTTACAGATGAAGGTGATTTCAACAGCTTGAGAGTCAACATTTCTAACAATCCGAAAGACACACAAATCCAGAATTAAAAGTACGTAGTTATTTATCTGTTTGAAAGACGATTTGTTTAGTGAATTTGATCCTGGAAGCAGATGGACTGGACATGAACTAATCAGTCCAGTCAGTCCGTTTCTGAACCGCTTACCCGAGTCGTGAGTGCAGGGGTGCCGGAGCCTATCCCGGCTGATTTCAGGCGAGAGGCAGTCTTTAGTGGGAACACACACAATGATTCATACACATACGCATTTCTCAAGGACAATTCCATAGTGCCCAATCAACCTAACATCCATGTCTTTGGAGAGTGCGAGGAAACCTGAGTACCCAGAGTAAACCCACATATACATGGGGAGAACACGCAAACTCCACACAGAATGACCAGTAATTCAACCCTCGCCTCACCTCAGACGCGGCTCAAACCCCCAACCATCTTACTGTGATGCGACAGTGCTCACCCCTCCTAGTCAACCAATCCAATTCCCCCTAAATAAATGGCATTAAATGTCTTATTGTCACATCACAGTGGTGGTGTGTGGTACTAACACTTTTTATTTTACTTTAAGAAGCTTGAGTGGTTTTAAACATAATAAAAAGAAAGTCCATTTTTAGTGCTTTCACTGTACTTTATACATAATCCCAAAGATGAAATTCTTAATCTTCTGCCAAACAAGGAAAGGGTTTTTAAAGCAAGACCTCTATTATTCTCAGCTTCAAATTAGCATGTTTAATGCAGCAGAATGTTTTAATAAAAAATAAAAGGAAAGCAGCCGAAAACAAAAAGCAACTGCGTAATAAGATTATCTCTGCCAGGCGCCCAGTGAACATCATTGTAGTTCACACAAATGGAAGAGATTATAAGTCACATTCAAAACAGCCTAATCCGTGAAAGACTCCCGATATGATTACTTTCTATTATGTTTGGTGACTGAATGTGATGGATTTATCTGAAATCCTGAGGAGTCTTTAAAGTACAGTTGGACATGAAGGCAAAGAGCCAGTTGAAGATTAGTTGAATCCATCTGTGATAAGCTTCTGCAGTTTGGCCACAAACAGAGATAAACATAAATCTGAAGACCAGATGATGTTGTACACATTCAACAGCCATAGATTATCCTTGTAGATCAGAAATGTACATACTGTTTCAAAGGCATCGTCCAAAACTAAACAAATTTTTGATTTATTTGTCGTTCCTCAATAAGTTGGTTTTAAAACTTTAAAGTCGGGCTAACCTAGCTCTTATTATAAATGTTAACATGTTTTTAATGGTAATTGTTGGTATTTCTGTTATCTATTTCATCTTCCCTTGTGGCTATTATTGTTTCCTTCCTACCTGACCCCCCTTAGTTTCCAACAAGGTCAAACATCTCCCATTAAGGAGAATCAGGCCTCGTCTCTTGCCAGAGAAGTATCCAAGTGGTACATGGTGAAGGTCAGGGGCTGCATAATGAACTGGAAAATGTCACTTATATTACTCCTCATTTAAATAGCGGATTTTCCGGCTTTGGGAACAAGGGTGATATTTACCTTTTTTCAAGCAGAGGCCCGGAGCAAAGAGTCTTCTTAATCCAGCTAAGGGTGTGAAATTGAGTTGTATGTGTGAAGGAATGGGATTTCTTGGTTCCAGAGAAGAGTGAGTCTGCTTAGTTGAACTACACCAGTCTCCTTTAGCGAAAGAGAAACATAAAAAGAAAAAAACTGGTAAACCCTCTTAGTTGTGCTTCAGTGCAGCCTGCAGTTTTAAAAACATTCAGTGCTAAACATCCATCACCACTTGCAAAAGTACACAAATGATTATGGAAAAAAAACATCTACGGTGTATGATTGATATTTGCCATCATGCCTAAACATGGGTATATTTGCATACTATGCGCAATGTCTAATTATTAGTTCGATTAGTCACATTTCTCATTCATTTGCATACTGACAGGAATGTCAACGCTTGCATATATTGGAGTAAGAACGAAGCCAAAGAGGTGACAGGGATGAGATGACAAAGGGACATCCAAAGGAGAATGTTAATAATGATTCTTCTAAAACAATTTCCATTAATTTTCAGCCCTCTCACCGGGGAGTAATATCTACATGCCCGAGGCAGGTTTAAATTGCATAGTCTGCCTGAGAAAAAGAGACAAAGACTCCCCAGTGTCCAGCCGCTCTCATCAGAACAGGAAGACATGAGGAACGCCCATGAGACAGCACCACAATAATAGAAAGCTAAGCTATTAGCAGCATCAGACAAGAAGGGGAAAAAAAAAAACATTTTGTGAAAAAAAAGAAAAAGCTGGGCTTTGTTTTCAGTGGTACAGTGAATAATCCACCAGAGACATGTGCAGACTACTGGATATCCTGAGTCCTCAATTGATGGTCAGACATAACTTGAGATGGACATCAGTGCCAGGCTGTAGCTCTATCTCTCCTGCCTGCTGAACAGCTAACAGACAATGTCAAAGGTAGGACGTGAATAATACCATCATTTTATATTCTGACTCCCTGCCAGGGAATATGTCACTTGGACATGAGGTCACATAGCCAGTCAGTGTGCGAAGGCAGAGCTGGGACCTGGAGTTTTGCTGAAAGGAGAGGGAAGGCAGCCAGCTAATGTCACGCATACTAGCATCAGGGATCTTCCTATTTCCCTCTAAAGATTTTCTGTGGCCAAGCTGGCATCCCATGTTTTTCCACTTCCAGCGTGAGCTTGCTTTGATTGGTGACACTGGGCATGTCTCCTGGGTATGGGTACACCTGGCAGACTGTCAACGGCCACAGGCTTTAAGAAAAGGGCAAAGAGTGTTAGAATGGGTGAACGGAGGCGGCACTCTGAATATCTTCAGGCAGTAGACTGCTGTGTGTAATAAACATTGATAGACACTAACAGAGCTATGAGAAAAAAATAATCTAAAAGCACATTTAACACCTTCATGCTTAATGTTGCAGAATGTCTTCATTAGTGTTTTAAGCCTTATTGAAAAAAGTATTATATTTTAAAAATTCTAAATTTATTTTTATTATCTCACTATCTTACGTATTTACTTAACACCACTCGCTTTTTATATTGCAAAAAGTTCCATTTTAAAAACCTCACAGAAGGTCTGTTTAATTGCAATGTTTAAATACAATACAATTTTTATCTGTTTAGTAACAGATGCCAAAGGTTTAGTTAAGTGGTTTTCCCCCCGAATAAAAATGTTTGTAACCAGGACACATTATTTGAACATACTCTATTAAATTTTATATGCATTGCCCAATAACACAGCAGAGTTGTTTCAACTACGTACCTTCACATAGTTGGTTGAGTGTAAGATTAGATAAATCAGTCTTAAGATAAACATTAACTAATTGCTAAACTAATCTTATATACTCTGGACATTAGGGTCTCCTTGTTGATGAGGAAGGTTTATTTATCACAGGAGCCTTTCAGTATTTGCCTAATCCTAGAGAAACCACTAATTGTTTTGAATCAGTGGAGAAAAAAAATACTTCAGAGGAAATAAAATCAAACTAAGGTTTTGAGATTGCAACTTTCCCACAGTTATATTTATTCACTGTGACTTGTGTAAATAAGTATGAAGGCATAAATATGATGGCAACTATTCATAGCAAATCCTGTTTGATCTTACAATAAATAGAAGTAAAAAAACCTCAAGACATTACACTACTACTTAAACTATTTAGCAAAGTAAAACTAGCGACTGGCGACCTGTTTGGGGTGTATGCTTGTCACTTGCCTGAAATACACTAGGATCAGTTCTACCGTGACCCCATTAGGCATAAGTGGTTCAGAAGACAAAACTAAACTTTTGAGAACAAAAGAATAGTTGTTTTTATAGTTAGATTTGTCAAGCAAGTTAACTACGCAGCTCAACAAATAAAGGGAACACTTAAACAACCCAATGAACTTCAAGTCAACCACACTTCAGTGAAATCGAACTGTCCACTTAGGAAGCAACTCTATTAATTTCACAGGCTGTTATGCAAACGGGATAGAGAACAGGTGGAAATTATAGTCAATTGGCAAGACACATCCAAGAAAGGAGTGGTTCTGCAGTTGGTGACCACAGACCACTTCTCAGTTGCAATACTTTTAGCCGGATGTTTTGGTCACTTTTGAATGCTGCTGATGCTTTCACTCTAGTGGTAGCATGAGATGGAGTCTACAACCCACATAAGTGGCCCATGTAGTGCAGCTCATCTAGGATGGCACATCAATGTGTGCTGTGGCAAGGAGGTTTGCTTTGTCTGTCAGTGTAATGTCCAGAGCATGGAGAGGCTACCAGGAGACACAGAAGAGGCCATGGGAGGGCAACCCTTCAGCAGCAAGGGAGCTACCTCCTTCTTTGTACTAGAGGGAACAAGAGGAGAACAGCCAGTACTCTGCAAAATGAGCTCCAGCAACCCACAAATATGCATGTGTCTACTAAAACAGTCAGAAACAGACTCCACAGGGATGTTATAAGGGCCTGGTGTCCACAGGCAGGGGTTGCACTTACAGCCCAACACATCCAGAACATTTAGCTTTTGCCAGAGAACACCAAGATTGGCAAATAAGGAACTGTTGCCCTTTTCTCTTCAATAATGAACACAGGTACACACTGAGCGCACAAACGTAACAACAACATGCTACTTTACTGTTCCCATTGTTTTTTTGGGCAGTGTATATATTCTTCACTGCAAACATAGGATATGCTTTGCTTGTCACTGTCACATAATTTCCTTTAACTGAAAATGTAAATGTTTAAGAAAATGTATATTTAAAGCTCAGTTAATATACTAAATTTAGTGTAAAATTGACATCACTCAGGTTTTCCAGTGCTTAACATTTAGTGTTTCATATTGACTATGCATTTCAAACTGAGCCATCCAGTAACATAGGCCATATTTAGCCCATCCTCTCAGACACACACAAATACCTCGTAATGAAAAGTTTCTTTCCAATGAAACTTTTTTAATATCCTGTCCCTTGCCTGCTCTAAGAGGTTGGACGTCTCATTTGCAAGTGAGGGCCTGGAGAAGCGATGGCTGCCCAGTAGCCTGTCCGTCAGACGAGCTCACTGGGGAGAGTGTGTGCCTGAGCTTGAAATAGTGTGTATGTGTGTGTTGATTAATATCAGGAGGGTAGGGCAGTGTTCAGGCTGCGGCTGTCGGTGAGAGGCAGAGAGGACAGTTCTTTTCACCGCCGCCCAGGGAAAAGTCTGCTGGCGGAGAGGGTAATGAGCCAGAAACAGGCTGAGAGGAGAGAGAGGAAAGCTGAGAGAAGAGCAGCTGAGGAGGCACAAGGACACACTGGCACACTCCACCACTGACCTCACACATCCACCCTTCAGTCACTCTCTCCTTCCCTTACCCTGTCTCCCCCACTCCCTGCAAAAAGCCAAGAACTATCAAGGTTCAAATGTTTTTTTCCTCTTACCATTTCACACTCATTCCCTACTTCCTTCAGTATCTCTCCGTCTGTTCTGCTCTACATCACACAATAACCTGAAAAATACATTTGTGTGTGCTTCCATGCACTCATTCATAGGTTAGGCATGTCTGCATCCTGGCACTGCTTTTCACATGGGTCCTTTTGTATTCTTTGCACAGTACACTACACCCAATTACTCTTGATGAGACAGTACTTTATTAGAACTGAAGGGTTTAGAGAAACAAGTTAAAAACAAAGATTATTTTTTAAACCCTTTTCAACATAATTTTACCATGCTTTTCTTTTTTATGAGTTTTTTAGAGGGGGTAATTAATGTCCTGTCAAGAAACGACACAATGTTCTACTGTAGCTTTGTTAGCTAGCATGCTAACACAAACTGTGATAAAAAAATACATTTAAAAAAAGACAAAGGCTAAAGTTTTAGAACCTTTACTAAAAACTAATACGCAACGTATAAAGTTTCCCAAGTGGATATTGTTCATGTTACTTTTTAATTGTTATTTGTGAACGCGCCATTTTAGTTTGAAAAATGACATTAATTTTTATTAATGCCAGAATAAAAAGGAAAAATAACAAAATGACTTTAAAAAAACATTTTCAACATATTTTTATGCTTTTATTTTTTAGAAGTTTAATTTCATGGGATTAAATGACTCAATGTCCGCTTTGTTAGCCAGCATGCTAACAAACTGCGATAAAATACGTTAAAGACGACAAAGGCCAAAGTTTTAAAATCTCTATCAAAACCAATTAAACCTTCGATACACAGTAGACAAAGTTTACAATGAGAGCATTTATGGTATTATTGTTAACAAAATGATACAAAAAAAACCCTACTAAACCGTAGCAATTACCTAGGTTAGATAACAACAGCTATTAAAACAACAGCTTTTAAAGGCCGTTTTGGTTTGAAAAAGAACTTAACGTTTTTATTAATACCATAAAACATTATTTAAATGTACACATTAGTCATAAAGTTACAAGACCAGCTTCCAAGCAAGTTAGCCCAGAGTAAAGTCGAAGGACGTTAATTTTATGCCGTGAATTAGAAAAAAAAAACTATGATTTTAACCAACTAAATTGATATTTGACTATATAAATGCAAAGTTTAAATGTGGTAAATATTGCACGATTTTTTTTTTTTCAGGTTTTGAGTTTCAAGTGCTGCTTGAAAGTTTTTTTTTACATACCTGACCGGTGTCTAATTAAAAACAAAAGATTCTTTAAGTTTGAAAGTCGTTTCTGCTGAATCTTCAGAATTTAGGTCAGAGAGGATTGAATGAAATTATGTTAAAGTAACTGACATCTGGTGGACCTCTGTTGTGTTGATGAAAGAGGAAAAGACTGGATATTAATTTATGGAAAGGAAGTTGACTGGAAAATATTACATTTGAACACATTTTCTGAATGTATGCATGAATTCAGCGAGTTAATCATTTAAATGCAATCTCAGTGTAATTGGAATTAGCCCCGCTGCCCCCTAGTGTTCAAAACAATTCAATGGAAGTTCTGAAACCCAGTGCTTCACTTTTACAAAAAAAAAAAACCTTTACTTGAGGCTCTGTAAATCTTGCAAGCAACATGAACTCATGGACAATTTTTGTAACCGCAATTGCCTCTAAGGAGGAAAAAAAAAAGATTGCATTTTTCATTTTCAGTGTCCAGAGGGCTATGGGGTAAACAAGAGGCCACAGGTGGGGATTAAGAATAGACACTCATTGTTATGGTGAGGTCACTGTGTCAGGGCTTGTCACGCTGTCTGAAAATATTATCCTTCAGATTCATTTTGTTTTTTATAGCACCGATCACTGAACTGTGTGTTTTCTAGATTATGGATTGAGCTGCATGAGGACTATCTGCACAGAAAGGATGCAACCACAAAGACTTATGAGGGAGAGCTGGCCACAAGGGGCGAGGGCCAGGAAATAACATGAGCAATTTCATAAATGGAAGGGAGAGGCTGTGACTTCCTAAATCGTCTGTGAAAGACAGAGGGAGGCAGTGGTGAAGAAGAGGAGACAGGGAAGAGGACGAAAGGCCGTGAGATGGAGAGAGGCGAGAGTGAGCGTGACGCAAAGTGTGAAAGGAAAAGGAGGGAGAGTAGGGGAGCCTGATGTTGGCGGTAAATGCATGTAAGTGGGTAAGGGAGGAAGGGGCAAAGTGAGAAAGAGAGAGGTTGGAGAGATGAAAAGATGTTGAGGGCAGATTTCCCACCAGCTGAGTGAGCACCTCTATTACCCTTTTTCTCTCCTTTTGCCTTCCACCCCCTCTCCTCTATCTCTATGTCCTATCAGCCTCAGTGTG
This sequence comes from Neostethus bicornis, assembly GCA_902685375.1. Classification (NCBI taxonomy): domain Eukaryota; kingdom Metazoa; phylum Chordata; class Actinopteri; order Atheriniformes; family Phallostethidae; genus Neostethus; species Neostethus bicornis. The sequence continues at coordinate 6,485,472 of LR738552.1, forward strand.
GCATCCTCTCACATCAGATTAGCTCCAGCCCAGAGAGACGCTTCAAACTCCTCTGTCAAAGTTATTTAAAACACACCCGATACTGAGGCCATGCTTCATTCTGCTTCCACCCACCATTCTTCTTTTTTCCTGTTTGTCCTTGTCATGGCCAAAACTTAAGCTGAGACTGAAGCACCTCTCTGGTTAGCCCAGCTGGAACACCCATCTCCCTGTGGCATTGAAAGTCACTATCAATCAAACATGAGGGTTCAGCAGTGGATCTAGAGAAAGGAGCAAGAAAGAACCAAAACAAAAAGAAGCTTCAATATAAATGAACAAAATCAGACAAGATGTCTGTTACAAACCTTGTCGCATTGTACAAATATATGTTATGTAAAATGTTAAAGTTTGTGTCAGATGAGGTTTTTTTTTAATTGGTTCTCAAAATCCCCAGAAAGCTACCAACTCTGTCACCTACATTTCAAATGAATGCAATGAAATCAAGCACATTGACCAGTGAGCATTGGATGACTCATGCGAGTACAAGGAACAGATAATGCCATTGGCGAGTGGGTGGAGAGAAAATATTTTTCTATAATAGAAAGGCAAGTTTGGTATTGCATGTCCCTGGCCAATACACCTTCTTTCCTGATAGCCCTGCTTGTTTGAGCTCTCCAGTCATGGCCTTGGTGATGAATGGCCTCCACTGCCAGAGAAAGAAAGGAAAAGAAGGCCTGTGCGCCCTCCGAGGATCAATACCGACGCACAAGAGGACCTGCTTCGCATGTTAAAAACCCTGATCCTTGCTTCCTTCTCTCTCCTCTGTATCACTCATGGGCAAACCTCTGAGAGTGAGTGGGCTTCATAGTTTGTGTGTTAGGTTGCATGTGTTCTACACGACATGTGTCAGTGGATTTCTAGAGGAAATGGGACGTCAAGGTCGACATGGCCTATGGAAGCCCCACAAACCACATTCACACACGCTCACAGTTCTGCAAATACGCCCACTGTTGACGCTTTGAAAGAGACCACACTGCGACATGGTAATTCAAAGGTGTCTAAGACGATGGATAACCCATTAATGAGCCCAAAACAATGACGAGACTAATGAGCTTATAATGGGAATATTGAATGCATGGGAATGGGATTGAGCCTTGAGTGAGCCAAGAAGAAGGACTAGAGAATGAGAGCCAATGCACAAGGGCTAGAGGGCTAAAAGCTTGAGATGAATACAAACTGCAAAAGGGCAGCTTTAGGGGTGAGTCCGCATAGAAGGGCGGCATAGTCAAACCAAATCAATACTCTCCTACCCGCCTTGCCTCGTTGGGTCTGTGACATATGAGAGCAGGCAGTTTCTTTGGGCATAAATAAAACATGAAAAATGCAACAAATTATCAGATCAAATATACAGCAATTTATTTATTCAGTGATTCTGTAATTTTTGTTCTTTCACCAGCCAGTTTGGAGTAGAAGGGACAGTTTGTTACCCTGCATCCAATTTGAGTCAACCGTACACTGAAATGTGATTCAGCCTCTGTTTGTGAATTAATGAATTAATCAAAGACCGGTTGGTTGGGAGACGAGAAGTGAAGCAAGCAACAGAGAGAATTGCAAGCTGTGATGGGCTAATAGCAGGAAAAGGAATTACAGTCCGATTGTAAGTCTTATGCCGGTCCTAATATTGCAGCGCCCTTTGCCGTGAGCTCGCCAGCCCCTCCGTGTGATTTGATTCCATTTGGAGAGCCTTATTTTCCTCTTGATCTCACACATTAAGGACCTCACTATTCACTAGAGCAGGAAAAAGGGGGGAGGACAGTCAGAGCAATGGAATGGATTAGCACACAGCTGTTGAGCCCTGGCAGGTCAACGTTTTAAATCTCTGGCCCTGTCCAGTTAAATCTGCCGGCCTGTACTTCAGAGACTCTCGTGGATAAAGGGATAAATAGCTGTGAGCAAGATGATAGGGAGTAAAAACAACCTCTGAACCAGGAAGGGTTAAGATGTCAGCCTGGCGGAAATGAGCTTTTAGTTGTAAAGTAAGATAACCCTTACAAGACAACAAAGAGCACATGCAAGACATTTGGGGATTTGTTATTGATAATATTTTCTGTGCAATAAGAAGATTTAATACATTTACTCTGAAGCAGATAATTTACTTCCTTCCTGATGCATTAGATATGCTGATGACCTTCAATGGACAGTTTTGTGTGTGCATGTAATGCTGAGGTAAGGCATGGAACTTTACCAGCGGTGCATGTCTGCCTAGAGAGCAGCCAGCCAATTATCCCTCTTAATTATCTATTGACGAGATGGAATTGATGTTTTTGGAGCGCTGATTGGATAATCAGGAATGTTGGCCACAGTTATTTTCCTTGGCTGGTCTCACTCATCTGTCCAATCTGGTGTCCTTGTTTCAGTAATTTGCTCAGTCGTACAACATATTCCTGCTGAACAATGATTCACAATCACATTCAGAGTCCTGGGAGATGTTTCATTTTGCCATCCCTGTTAAAAAGACTTCATGTTCCTTGGTGCATGTGCTTCGTTAAACAGTTGCTAACACTGGGCCAAGGTTTCCATGAGCACAAATAGCAACCTTTTTCATTTGGTTCCATTGATCAACCTCCACTTTTATCTACAGACAGACATGCTTCTTGTGGGGCTCCTTTTCCAAAACAGACTGGGTCTGAACAAAAGAACATTGCCACATTATTTTCTTTCCCTTCTTTCTTTTCACATCCACAACCCATTTTCTTGAAATTCTCTCTGAGAGCATGCTGGCACAGACCCAGCCAGACACCGGGAACAGGAGAGCACCAGACATGAGTGACACTGATTGTGCCTCCTCTAATTAAACCCTACCTGACCTTAGTGTTGGGACATCATTAGTTCTCCCTCGTAATCATCACACAGCAGCAATTACATTCTGTTTGGTCCCATTTGCATTTCACAAGATTTTCTTGAACAATCAAAGACGGATTGGGAAAAGAAGAAGCTAAATAAAACACAGACTTTTTAAAAAGCGGCCAGATTCAATTTCACAACACTACAAAGCAATGGATTGCTGCTAAACATCATGGGAATATTGCAAGTGAAAGGTCAAACAGGCTAAATCTGACACATTGGGTTTTTAGTTTGAGACCGTTTTCCCATGAAGCATTGATGTGATCTATATGTTTCCTATGCTCTGACAGATGGTTTTCTAAAGATCGTTTTTAAAAAGGCCAATTTATAAATAAATCACTAAAACCTCTCATATCTGTACAGCCTTAAATTCCACTCTTCAGTAGATAAAATAAGCACACTTCACAACACTCCACTGGAGAACAAATACAACTCTACACTTATAGAAAGCAAAAAAAAAAAACATATACAACTAGCGAATAGAGCCATCAATGTGAGAATATGTGCTTCAGAGAAAGTGCGCTAGGGCGAATTCTCCACCTGCATGGAGAAAGCAAGGTGGTGCAGGAGAAGCATTTCTCTCCCCAAGATGCCGTTGACACAGAAAACACTAATACGTCGAAGACATGAAAGAAGGTCCTTCGAAAACTCATCTGCACAGTTGGCATTCAAACGAGCCAAAGGAGACTTTTTTTCTACAGGCTTGTCTTTTGCATGCAATGTTCCTGAATCTGACAGTAACAGCAGAGGAAGGTTGTGTGTTAGGATGACAAATATGCTAACAAATATCCCGGATGTTTTTGCTTTTTGAGTAAAAGGCAATTGTATTTTACAGTTTGCTCGACACCTAAACATTTACCCATCTGTGGTAATATAATAATAATTAAAAAAAAAAGGTTACAGATATTCAAGTTTTTAACCGCTTATCCCAGGGGTCACGCCGGGTGCCAGAGCCAATCTCAGCTTATTACACGCGAAAGACGACAGGTTTTAATGTTAGCAGCAAAACATTACAATTAAATTTGAGCAAAATTCTAAATTAAATCTATTAAACCCAAATGATCCTGACAAACTGATTTCGTTTTTAAATAACTTGTATCACTGAATCAAGTCTGTGATAATTATTTTTATTATTATATTTATTAATCTATTAAAAAAGATCAGAATGAACTTGAGTTTGTGAGTAATAACTATCTAACGAGTTGCTCATTTGAAATAAGATGACTTTCAGACTGCTTATTGTTATTTGAATTGGACTTACAGAGCCGGTGGTCACATGTCATTGATTTAATTATTAATTAAATTATTTTCTAAATGATTGTTAGTTCATTTTCATTGTCCAGTTATTAAACGAACAGCGGATTATTTGATTAATTATTTTATTTATGTGACGTAAACATTTCAGCTCATAATAATCGTTGTCTCATCTTTGCAGATAATGAAAACCAAATTAGAACAACGGAGGCAAAATTTGCTCAGTGACACAGAAAATGATGCCATTTCTCCTCTTATTCTATTACCGCTACACGCGTCTGGTGGTAGTTAAAATGATTGTGAGGTTTGATTCCATAAAGAAAACATTTTTTTAATTTAAAGATGGGATAACTTGAGGATAATTCTGCTTGGATCACAAAGAGACTCACTGGACTTCTTAATCCTAAAACATGAAAGTAATAATAACCTTGTGCTGCTCAATGTTCTGCTAGGAAAGACATGACAACCTCTAATGAACGATCTGAAGACAGACAAAAAACCACATTATTTGCATGGTGAAATGACGTTTTATGTGCATTATCAAATATTCAAGCTTTGCTTTTTTAGTTTAACAATAATCTATACAGTAAAATGGCGCTCCTTTTGAAATTGCAATTAATTTTGAGGAAATTAATCATATAATGGAACAACGTGATAAGAACTGCTAACAGGTTATTACAGCATACCATGTTCATCATGGATAAAAACTTACCTCAAACCACCGGGAGAGAACAAAGTGCATTCTGGAGCCTGATTTTATATTAAGGCAATTTAAATATTCCAGACTGCCTAATTTAAGGGTTGAACTTCTGTGTAACTTAATTTGACAAGATTAATTATACAATTAAATCCAAACTTCTCTCAATTATGTGGAGAAATGCTGCCTGCCTGCTCAGGACGACCCTTCACCTTTGCTGAGGCGAGGTACCTGATAAGCATAATTTTCAACAGGAGCAGAAGAAATCGCTGCCTATTTTGTTGCCGTGCTCGACTCAGCATATTATAGTTCTTAATTGCCAGCAGACTTGGTGACTGTGCCCTTGACACGGGGAAAAGGAAAATGTTATGCCATTCACTGTGTTCCTCTTGGATTGACAGGACAATCCACTCAATCAAATCACTTAATTGTGTTTCAGTTGATTCTGTAATTACGATTGGCAGCCTTGCCACTCCTGTTTTACTGATTTATCATTTATGACGAGCAAATACCTGGTGACACAGTCAGGTATTAGCATTATAAAAGAAAAAAAAGCAACCACATGTTTTTTTCTATTTCCTCAGACCATGTTTTTCCTACATGGTCTACTATTATTTACTCCAAATAAGACATCATTGGTTTTTCTCAACAAACAGCTTGATAAACTATAGGTATTGATATTTAAATAGGAAGGCATTTTTTTCATAAAGTAGATTAAGTTTAAGAATAAATGTTGGAAAGAAAAAAAGACATTAAGCTCCATTTATCCACCGGTGTCTCAGCTTGGTTACACTGTGTCCAACCTGGCAACCCAAAAGCTAGAAGAAGCTGGAAAAAGTTGTGAATGGGTCACAAAGCCAAAGAACACCAAACTGGCCTCTCTGTATTTCACTTGGTCCGAGTGTGTGCCTTCAGTTCCTCAAGCGCGCAACCGGACGTTTTCATGGAAACCGGAAAAACACATGGCCCGAAGCATCTCCTCTAGACCGTCTCCTTCTCCACACCTCCTCCAGATTGACTCCTTCTCCTCAGCTCCCCTGAGGCCAAACCAACTACTCCAGCCACGCATGGATGTGCCTCCTAGAGCCAGCAGTTGGTCGCGCACGTCAAAACGCATGTTAACGGCAGAATGACTCCATAACAAGCTAGCTGTTGGGAGCTGGCCGGACAATTTCTAAAAAATCAGCTGCCGACACAAACAAAGTTCAAAATGACGTCCAAAGTACGCTGAAAATGAAATCCTCAGAAAGAGACAAATCATAGCCAGAAGAAAAGACAGAAACTCAGCAAAAGTTGGCGATTAAATGCTAAAGTAACAGGGAGCACTGCAGCAGGCAGCCGCCCAGGGCAGTGCCTTAGCCTTAAGCAGTCATATGTGTAAATCTGTTATCTCAGACACATTTCTAAAATCATTAATAATTCTCATGCTAGCAAACTTTTGAAGAGAAAAAGACTTGATTGGATTCCTTATTTTTTTCCTGCATTTTAAAACACCAGTCAAGACCAATTTTTAAAGCAGAAAGAACCGGAGTAAATGTAATTGTGATTTTTGTACTTCTTAATGCTTAATCTGCACCCTTTTGTAATGTTTTACAAAAAAACGGAATTCTTTTTGCATTACCTCTGCTTTCATTGCACCTGATTTGGTCACTAAAGAAATCATCTACGTAAGGTTAAATGTCCTCAGTCGAGACATTTCCTCAGGCATCCTTTCATAAAATATTGTAACCTTTACACCTACTTAAAGGGGGGCAATGGTAACCACAATGCAAGACCTCCAGCATCCCCCACCTGCCCTTCTTTAGTATTTATGTCAAGGCATGAGCTGAACCAGCAGGACTGAGTTATAAAGAGCAGGTGGGCTCATCTTTCTTTGACAAGTAGCCATTTTAAACACAGTTCTCAGAGTGAAAGAGGAAAACCACCAGGGATGGGTGTAAAACCTCTTTCAAAGACCTTCAAAATCCCACTTTTTACCCTCTCACTCTCCCTCTCTCAATCCTTTCTTGTCATAATTTTATCCGGCCTCCCTAGGCTACCTTCAGAGGAGAGCGGAGAAAAGGAGGAAAATGCTCTACTTGACCTTAATCTGCTGTGGTGAGTTTCAAAGAGATGACATGCAACCTCACAGGTAAAGGCCAATTGTTTTTTGTGTAGGTTTTTTTTTTTAATATCCAAAACCTGACACACTTTTCATCTATTGTAAGTTTTATCTAATTGTTTTCAATTACATCAACCAAATCTTTTGCCCATTTCACCAACTTCTGTTAAATCCCGTAACACTACTCACCAAAGAGAGTGACATTTAGTTTTCTATGATATATTGTCCTGTTTAAAAGGGTTTGCGTATAAAAATCTAGGGAAAAGTCAAAGATGATTAACTGCTGAGATTTTTATTGGTTTAAAGCATCTAAAGCCATCTCAGTCATGAACATCTGTAACAGTTATAATAGTAAGGTTTTGCAGATGTTGTACTGCATGCTCTTCTTCTCCTTTTGGCATTTCCCTTGAGGGATCACCACAGCAAGTCAGTTTCCTCCATCTAACCCTTTCTGCTGTATCTTCTTCAGTCACGCCAAATATCTTCACGTCTTCCTTTACTGTATCCATGAACCTCCTCTTTGGTCTTCCTCTAGGCCTCTTTCCTGGTGGTTCCAAACCCGGCATCCTTCTGCCAATGTATTCTTTTCTCTGCACATGTCCAAACCATCTCAATCTAGCCTCTCTGACTTTATCTCCAAAACCTCTAACATGTGCTGTTCTATTATATGCTGTATCTATTTTTAGAGGGGTTGCTTTTAATATGAATATTTCAATCTTTGTGTAAATAGTTTTTTGGTGGGAACCTGGACTGGGGGTATCTTCCAAATGAGAAATCCTATAAAGATGGAAGCTGTAGCCACTATCCAGACATTTGCTCAATGATTGGAGAAGGATGGGATTGAAATGTATATTGAAGAAATGTATGATTCAGAAGTCCAGAAATTCCTCTTGTGTTTTAACCATGATGATGGCCTTCAAGACTACAAACTCAGTCAGAATGACATTACTGTTTACCTTGTTGGCTAAAGTTTTGTTACGTCATTTTGTCATCCTCTGCTTATCATGGGCCGGGTTGCGGGGGCAACAGCCTCAGATGGGAAACCTAGGCTTCTCTCACCCCAGCTGCATCCTCCAGCTCACCCAGGAGGATCCCAAGGGGTTCCTCAGCCAGCTGTGAGACATGTGCTATCATCATTAGCTTGTCAGAAACAAAACACAATGAATATGAAAAAAACTATCTTCTTCTTTCGGCATTTCCCTTCAGGGGTCGCCACAGCAAGTCAGCCTCTTGCATCTAACCCTATCTGCTGTATCATCTTTGGTCACACCAACTATCTTCATGTCTTCCTTCACTGTATCTTAAACCTCCTCTTTGGCCTTCTTCTAGTCCTCTTTCCCGGTGGTTCCAAATCCAGCATCCTTCTTCCTATGTACTCTCTCTCCTCTGTACATACCAAACCATCTCAGTCTTGCCTCTCAAACTTTATCCCCTAAACCTCTAACATGTGCTGTTCCCCTGATGTACTCATTTATAATCCTGTCCATCCTGGTCACTCCCAGAGAGAAAAAACTATGATTTAATCTATAAACTGGTTTGAGTATAAAATATTTTAAACCCCTCAGTTCAACTTAGTGTTGTCAATACTGTGATTTAAAAGAATGGAGCTGTGCAGTCCGCTTTTCCTCTGCTTGTGCTTTATGCCATCCACACCAAACAGACTGTCCCACATCAATACCGTTCAAAGAAAAAAAATTCTAAAATATCATATAAAAGTGTTACAGACTTTCTCTGTGAGTCTAAAAAATTCGTGTCACATCTGCTGTGCGCTGTACGGAACAGGCAGGAAGTGATGCATATTTAACAATGTATAAAGTCAGAGAAATTAACCATGAGAAAAGACTTTTGCCAGAACCAGTGCGAGCCATGAATTAATAATTAGCAGTGAAGTTATTAACTTATTTGTTAACAGTAAATATTCTGTATGTGTCCCTAGGAGATCACGGCTTTTTAATAATTCTGAGTTTTTAAACTTTAATGTTTTGACTCGTTTCAGAAACAATGGCGCTCAGCTGTAATTGATTCTTCTGCCACGAAGTAATTATGATGGCTGTGTTGAAAGGAAGTCTGATTCACTTGGCCCTGGGTGACATGACAAAGTATAGATAGCGAAAGAGATTTAAACGAGGAAGAGAGGAGACAGTATGGAAATGCAGGTTTGTGTATGTATCATGACAGGCAGTCTGACGGTAGTGGGAATAGCTTCTAACCCTGAGCTATCCATCTCCAACTCCCTTTTTATTTAAGGGTCTTCTCTAGTTCTTCACAGCAGATCGTTTTATTTATTTATATCTTTGAGACTAATAAACTCCCTCAGCAATTCTCTTCATCCTTGCAGCTCTCCCTCGGCCATTCATGACATCTTTGCCTCCGGAAGCATCTCCTGGCTGAGAGGTCACTATGCCAACAGCGGCTGCAGAGGAGATCTCAGCAGGGTGGTATTTAATCCATCAGAGCTGAGTGTTAATTACTCACATATCTAGAAGGTTGTGAAGTAAGATAGGTTGACATTTTGTGCTGCAAGTTTTTTAAAAGGTAAACTCCAACAATTATGTGCGAAGAATTTGCTTGAAATGTTCAGCAAATAACTACAAAAACAAGGCAAGATCAGGCTAAACAAAATGAAACTGACACAATCCACCTCAGGTGAATGGGTATGGTCATATGGGTAAACCCCTGTGAGAGAAGTACCAATTGTCTTGCAGGTTATGTCTCAATGGCTAGTAGAGGGACGTCCAAACACAGTGTCCTGTGTGCGGTGGCAGAGCAGGCCATGGTCACAGCTGCTCTCCCTCGCCTCGGGAGGAATTGCTTCCATTTGGCCTGTCACTTTGGCCAGGGCCGCCGTTGCTTTTCTCATTTGTCAAAGAGCAGGGGCAATCCTCTGTTACTCGTTGCTAATCTGCAGCCATGGGCGGAAGAAGACACACACATGCTCACTCTTTTTCTCACATAAGCACTAGTTCACGAGGGGCTTTTTTTCCCCCCACTTATACAATTCAGAGGGGGTGAACAGTGGTAGCAGCAGTGGGGAAAAAAAAGGAATGTAAACTTTTCAAAGGTCACAAATACAACCTGGTTTGTAATTTAAAGTGTATTTTTAAGCTGAATAAATTATGATCAGGTGCATCATTTATAAAGACTTGCATTGATTTTAAGCTGAGCAAGCATTTTACCTCAACTTGCACGCCTTGCCAACGCCATGCAAATTCCATTTTCATAGAAACCTCAGAATCTAACTTTGTAGAACTTAAGCTTACTAGATCACATTTGCGACAAATCTCAGGTAGTGTATAAAACAACTTGAGCTCAATCATGCCCCGGCCCTTTCACACCTCAAGAATTCCAAATATGGATCATGTGAATGACGTGATGCATATGCAATAATATTAAAATGAGCCAGTGGCGCCTGTTATTACTCATATGCAATGGCACAGAAATGCAACGTCACTGAAGAGAAGGGGAAAGAGGAGTGTAAAACTGTGCGCTTTGAAAACCACACCGGTGGTGACGTCTCCCTAAGACAATGGAATGGTAGACGGTCACCGTGGCCTGTGAGTGACATACACTGATACATCAGTGACATTTAAAAAATAGTAGTGACAGAAAAGAAAGAAGCAACATACTGGGAATCTATGTCAACCCCTAGAGGTAGGCCAAGATATTCCGAGCTTGATATTGAAGATCAAAGAGGAGGTTCATGGAGACAGTGAAGGAAGACATGAAGATAGTTGGTGTGACCAAAGAGGATGCAGCAGATAGGGTTAGATGGAAGAAACTGACTTGCTGTGGCGACCCCTGAAGAGAAATGATGAAAGAAGAAGATTCATATAATTGTTATTTTTAATGATCTCTATGTGTAGGATGGGAAATATTGAGGTGCATAGTTTCAAATCAAGTTCAAGATGTTTGTCAATGTGCATATATCTTAATTTTTTTTTTTCATGATGTGGCCCAATTTTGTTACGAGCCCACACTGAGAGGCCATTACACACTTTGTAACTGTTTACTCACTGCTTCAAAAGCTTCATATCACTGTCCTCAGTTCACTTCAGGATCTAATTTTGCGTTGTGTTATGCAAAAAATCCACAAAGTCCGCCATCTTTCTAGATCGCTCGATTTAGTCGGAAGTTGGAATACACACAATTTTTATAAGCAAGCTTTGTTAATGAGCCTCCAAGTCCCTTTTAACCAATAAAACTATCTTCACCAGCTGCATGAAGAACTCTGAATGCCGCAGAAAGGTAATTGGACATGGTTTCTTGTAATTATGTACTGATTGAGGGGAAGAGGTTGGGCAATAAGGTTTGGGGGGCAATACTGGAACCGTGACACCAGGGTCTAAGCTGCTCATTCTTTTCCATGCATGAGCGCCCAGTTTGCTCTTGATTGAAGAAATTAACCATTAAGTCTGATGGAAGGGTACTGAGATAGAGAAGAACATATACCCACACATACTGTAGGATCCTATGATTTCATTAAACATAGTGTGGGATAATTACAGCACAACAGCCCAGCAACGCTGCCCGGTAACATATTACAGCACCAGGGGAATGGAGCAGTCCAATTAAAGAGCTGTCACACATGGCTATAAGGGAAACGTAGCCAACATGCTGTGCCAAAACCGATCCTATCATTACAGGCCGCCGTCGCTTTGAGGTAAAACTGCTTTCAAGTCTGTCGTTCAGTCAGCTTCCACCACAGTCAACAGGTGATGCCTCTACTTGATTAGTAGTCCATCTTAAATATCCTGTTATCAATATGCTACTACCTGTTCCTGTGATCAAAGGCTGCTCAGATGTGGTTTGTATTCTGTGATGCAAAACACACGAGCCAAAAAAGCATTGTTAGAACAAGACCAAACACACCTAGAACACATTAAAAATCACTATAAAGAAGTTTTTAACATGCAATAACATTTAAATTGTTCTTTAAAACAGATAAAACATTGAAAGTTAAAGCAGCTGTTTTTTTATCTTACTACAAAGAAAAAAAGATGGAAAAACAGTGTAACATATTCAGCATCAATGTTGCCACACGTTTTGTTTAACCTCTCATCTTGATTTTTTTCCTTTTTTATACCGTGCATGGGGCTTTTGTAGCATAAAAATTTGTATCATATAAAATATACACAAAGTTCTAAATTATTTAAAGGTTAGATTTTTCTGGAGAAGTTTCTGCAAAAACAGAAAACCTCTGAAGGATTGTACACACTTCCTGTTGGCTGCTTTGTAATGGCATTTTGGCAACTGCATATTTGTCAGAATCCTGTCTTTATCTGTACGGCACAGTGTCAACTGGATTAAACGCAAATCTCTGAAATGTTTATGTGAAATATGGAATGTTTTTATCAACTGACAAACGGATTGTAACAAAAATCTGATTTCAAAAATCCAAAAAACATGAGCGTGGAAACAAGCCAAAAACCAAAACAATGATCTTGGTTCATCTTAAATTTCATTTGCAAAATAATTGGAACCACAACTAAATATGTTTTTTAAGCTCAAATACAATATCACCAAAAAAAAAAAAAGTTTTAGATGCATTTTTAACACTGAATTCCTCCTTCCTCTTACTCCCCAAATCTCTACAAAATCTGGTGCATTTGACTTAAAAAATAGCATTCCTTTGTTGCGACCGAGCATGAGGAGAGTGCATGCACTGAAATACTTCTTTCTTATGCTAGAATATGAACATGGTGGAAAACAAAAGGCAGGGTGGAGAACAATCTGGCGTCTGAATAGTATCAGAATACTGGACTAAGTTTGTAATTGCTCAAACATACATGCCTAAAAAAAAAAAAAATACACTACAGGTTTTTGATTTGGTTCAAATATGATAGAAACCTTCAGAAGGTTGATTTTACAGGAAGCCTTTCCTTTTAAAACTCCAACCTGGGTCCAAACTTTTTAAGCGTTTGACACCCTTAACGTATGACTTATTTTAATTATTTCTTAATATTGACATTTCTAATTAAGCGGCATAATTGAAAAGCCTGTGTGGAGTGGCAATCACTTTCCACGGCCACTGAAAAATTAATGTGGAAATTATTAATGAATACTACCTCTTTTAATTGCTGCGTACGCGTGTTCCTGATTGCTGCTGCATCCTCCTTGAAATGACATGATGACAAATACAAGTGTCATGTCAGCTCTTTCCTCCTTCGTCTCACACCTCAATCAAAGCCAATCCATTTCACCTGGCTGTGAACAGTAAAACAAATTAAACTCCCATTTCATTTTCCACCTTCATTAAGGCATCTTGTTTCCAAGGTTACAATCATTTAGTAATGCTGGAACAAATAAATTAAAAGGAAGCGTGTGCTTTCATGTTATGAGTGGAAAACATGGAAGCTTACTGAGTTTTAATCCTCAGGGGTTGGATGTGCTGTGCACATTTCCTACTAAATAAAGCTTTTTTATTTCATCTGAACGCACATTTTAAATGCTTACTTGTTCAGAATGTGAATTTTTGCTTTGCCAGAGCTGCAGGAGTACATCCTGGATTTGCATCCAGCTGGTTCTTCCTGCAGACACAATGACCCAATTTGCCTGAATGGTTCTAAAAAGGAAGAGGTCACAGCATAAATAAAACACTAAGATACTCTATGGTAACAATGCACATACTTGTATAGCGACCAACTAAAATGTCATACGTTTGGACTATTTATGCATTGAATTTGTTTCTTGGCCAGCATGTAAAGACTAAAAAGATAAAGAGCCTGCAGAAATGCAAGAGGGTGGAGGAGGTGGAGGCAGTGATGAGTTCTTAGACTAGCTTCTTTCGCATGCAAATCGTAGCTGAATTTCTCATTAGCATAAATGCATGAGCAACTTTAAATGCTTTTAATTTTCAATCTCACCAAGCAGAGGAGTAATTTGTCACTGTCAAGATGGGAGACTAAAAGGAGGGGGTGGTTGTGGATGGTGGGGGCAAAGAGAGCCAAGGACTCCACGCTGTACTGGAATCAGAGAAAATTTCTGATTTACTAATTGACTGATGTGCAGCACAGATGAGTTGCCTTGGAGGTGTAAATAATTCTGCGAATCTTCCAAATGGCAAAAAATGAGCGAGTGCAGGGTGGATACAGAGAAGCCCCCGTTTCATGATGCTTCACCCCAGGCCTCACTTCTCTCTGCTGATTTTAATTTCCAGCTCTTTGCATTTCGACGTATTTCTCTTAAGGGCTGCTACTTTGCTGTTTTAACACTTAATCATACATAATCATTTGGAAAGGAAAAGCAAAATGTCACTTCCTCATGTTCTTCCTGAAGACATGCTGAAAACCAATCATCACTGAAGCACCTTATCGTGTCAGAATTGTTTAAATTCTATCTTCATCCTTTTTCTTGGAGCCTAAACTAATAAAGTTACATTTTTTTAAAACAATACAGCTCAAAATTGAGATGAAACTGACTTAAATTTAGCTCTAGGTGAAAACAAGGTAGGTGCCTTTAATTGACTAAAACCAATTATCCAAAACTAATTAGTATTCTGTAAGAAAGACAAGGTTAGCTGAAGCTCTGGATAGAAGGCCACTTTAAAGGAAGGCAGCATCAGCAAAAAAAAAAAAACCTGATGTACTCTCATCAGACGCTTTATTAGGTTTAGTTTCATCTTTCGGAGACGCCGAAGGCTATCCTGGCTGATTTCAGGCAAGAGGCAGGTTATACCCTAAACAGGTCACCACTCTGTTGCGGGGCGCCACAGACACTCATTCCTAACAGCATTGTCATAGCGGCCAATATACAATAACACGCATGTTTCCGAAGAGTGAAAGGAAACTGGAGAACCCGCAGAAACCCATGCATACATGGGGAGAACATGCAAACTCCACACAGACCAGTTTTTCAAGCCTCGTCCCACCTGGTACTCAAACACCAACCTTCTTACTGTGAGGCCACTGTGCTTACGACTGCACCACTGTGCAGCCCACTTTATTAGGTGCACCTAAATTGATCTTTCATACATGGTAGTAAAGTGATAAGCGGATCAGTCACCTCATATGATCCTGTTACTTATCAAACAAGGATAATCCACTATAGTATTTATTTAGCATTATTTTGAATGTTTACAGATTGGTTCGACATAGACTAGGCCACACTGCTGGTATTTCTACTGTTAAATATATTTCTAAAATGACATTTCAATCCAAAGTAGTGAATGTCAAACGACTTCCCAGGAGATCCAACATCTTGCACAACCTTTTCCAAACCCTATTAAATAATAAAAAAATATTAGGACATAAGAGTCTACAGTGTTCTTCCAAAGGTCCAAAAACTAGTCTTTTCTGTTCCCAAATGATTTAAAAAGGATACAAACATAGAATATTTATGACCTTTTTCTGACCTTTATGGGATGCATTCCTTCCATAAAATTAGGTAAACATTAACTTCAGTATATTTTATTTAATATTGCAATTTGGGACTGTTTTGTTTTATCTAATGTGTTTAATTTGACTGATTAATGGAGATAAAAAAAATACATTTAGTCAAAGAACACACTTTCTTTGGTCTAACACTGCCCTCCTGTGGTAATTAGGGGAAATGACACATTTTACACAAAACTAAATTTTACAAAATAAGGAGTCAAAAGTTTTACATGTGTCTTTTTTTTAATCAGAAATTTGAGTTTAGATTAAATTGGTCAGAAATAATTATGTTTTTCTCATTAGTTTAAAGAAAATAGTAATAAAATGTGAGTTGTGAAGCAGCTTTTTGGGCGCTTAAGGTTGCTGTACAACAATAATACCAAATTAAATGAGCAAATATGATTATGAAAAATTCATTCACTTCATTTCTGAAGTACTTGTCCCTTTCAGGATCGTGGGGGCCCCAGAATTTTGCCACTCTAGTCTCTAATTGAATGCAGGGTACACCCCGAATAGGTTGCCAGTCTGATGCAGGCAATTTTAAATCACAAAAAAAAAAAAAAAACACATGCAATATTCAAAATGATTACAAGGATAACTTTTAAATCAATCAAGCAATTGCTTTCAAACATTAATTACAGTTTAAAAAAAAGTGATAATTTGTGGGAAAATAGTTTTTCTTGAAAACTAAGGCTTGAATTCATAAGTTGATCAAACTTATGAATTTGAATTTAACAGACGAAATTATGTTTTTTCAGTATACCCTACATCAGTGTAATCATGAATTATTTCCATAAGTGGATCAAACACTTTTTAAAATGATCTGTTTTTAACCTCTGATACTGGTCACATTTTCAGACAAATTAAACTAGGATCATTAAAACAATAAAGTAATTCCTTATGTTAAAATAAATCACATTCTATACATTTTTTGTTCCATTTTTTCACAAGAAAACTGTATTTAGTCACTAAAAGTTCAAGGTTATTTCATAAACAACATATTTAAGATCTGAACCAATAGAAAAAAATAAGTAAAAATGATATAAAGTGAACTTCAAACCATTTTTATGTTTTTTAAACCTCACAAATGAAGAGCTCTTTAGGTGATGCATTCATTTAATTGCACATTAATGCAACACTAGTCTGTATCTGATAGATTAGATCTGATCTCCATTCATCTATTTACTCTGTGCAGGACAGACCTCTGAAAGAGAAAAAAATGGATTTTCTTCCACAACTACTTGTTTTTCTGCACATAGAATTGAATGCCAACCGGCAAAATATGCCATTTTTTATTTTAAAAGCATTTTTAAGTCTAAATGTTCCAAATAAGGTTGAGGAAAATGCATTAACTGTCTATTTCAAAGTGTTCTTATAAATCTTTTCCTTTTTGAAGAGCACCAAATGATCTTTTTTTAATATATTTTGAAATAGAAAAAAAAAACACTCGGGAGAGCCATCCACCTAAATACAGACTGAGAGCTAGGACGACCTAATCTGGAAGGCTTGACTTAACATCTGATACTAGCAAGTAACTTTGGCAGTATTGAATTAAACAAAGTTTAGTTCTCAAATCAAATCAATTTCACTCAATAGTTTTCAGTATTTAAGAGGTGAAATGATTTTTTGTCGAAGATAAAACTAATTGCGTGGAAACAAGTTAGATAAACGCTAGCAACAGTGACACCGCCTTCAAAATGTGCGTTAACTCTGGACACTTCGTAAATAATTTGGGAGAAACTCTAAATCAAAACTATAAAAAATTAATAATGATAAAAGTTCAAAACGAGTTCGTTACATTTTGTGACCACGAGATGGCAGCATTGTTTCCATGCAAAATAAGCAGTGTTTTTCCAGCTTGAAAAAAAAGCCAAAAAAGATTTGTTTCAGACACAAAATATTTTATTTGAAGCACTTGTCTTTTTAATGATATGCACTGTCCAACAGTTTGATAGCCCACTCATTTACCTCACAGAGTTACTTCACAGGTCATTGCAGCAGCACATTCCAAACCTCCAAAAATTTGTACAAAAATCTCATAAAACACTGATTTCAGATCAAAAAACCATACTGAGTAACTCAACTGGTTCAACACCTCTACAAGCATTACTACCAGCAATCAGAAGATATGAGAACACTGGCCTTCGTACTAAACTTCCAGTTATGGCAGCAGCAAAGCAAAACTGAAAAAAATTCTATAAAATAGGAAGATCTTTTATGGAAATATTAAGATTAATATCCACTGATGCAAAACAGGAAGGTTCTCCAAGATAATGAAACAAGAAATTCCTTTTGTATTTAATTATAACTAAACATGAGGCCACTTTTGGCTTTTTTTAAATAAAGAATTCCTTTTGTTTAACAGAATTGAACCAAACATAGTATTTTTCGTCCTTTTTTAATGGAGTCTTACTCGATATCGAGCTTTGGTAAACATGCTTAACAGAAACACTTGTTCTGTGAGTAAAATATGTAAATGTAAAAATAGAAATCATCTGATGTAGTTTTAAATGTTAATTTTCTGATTGAAAATATAAAGTTAAAGCTTGATAGATGTTTTAATTCATTCAAGACGTTTAAATTGGATTGATTTTAAAAGCAGCAGTGTGTGTGTATCATTATTATTAAATATTGTGCAAAGAAAATGTGAGATTTTTTTTTCCAGCCAAATTCCACACGTAGTAACGAATAAATAACACTAGATTACAGCAGACTTGATTTTTCCAACTCGTCTTGCGTAGAGCATGATTCATTAAGCTCATTAAAACCGTTTCAAACGCTTTCAAATATAATTTTTAACTATTTTTTGATAAAAGTGGGAGAAATGAGCTTCCTACACAGGGTGGCTGAGCTCTCACTCAGAGACAAAGAGAGCAGCTTGGAGTAAAGCTGTTTCTCCTCCGGGTCAAGAGAAGCCAGATAGGGTGGTTTGGGCATGTCCCAAACTAATCAGACTGGCTGGCTCTGTCATTGGCTGCAAACAGGACACACTTGAGGCAGTGGTAGAGAGGAGGTCAATGAACAAACTTTTATCCATCATGGACAACCATGACCATCCTCTCTAACCACTTCTGGACGAACAGCGGAGCTCCTTCTCCAAGAGGCTCAGACAGCTCCGCTCAAAAACAACTTGATACCAGAGGTCTTTCTTCCCCTACGCGGTCAGGCTCTACAACGACTCACTGAAAGTCAGCAGATAGAAAGTTGTTGCTGTAACACACAAATTTCCCATGTGTGGGATCATTAATTATTCTAAGCATCGTCTATTCTGTCTGTAATTACAAAAGTGCACCAAACCAAAGTGAAGATATGAAAAGAAGACTTTGATCTACAGTCATCTCTTTTCAGTTTACATTAATACCTTTTCTTTTTAAGGCTGTAGATGCATTACTCATCATGCAAATACACACATTCCATCGCAAGCAGGTAATGAGACACCAGAATGAAAAACAGACAATAAGTGAGCAGAAGGTCTTGTGCTTAATATATTGTAGCTTAATTATTTTTGATGTTACTCTGCATCACACGAACACACACAAACTCACACTAAGCAACTTTCTCAGATTTTTCAGGCAAGCTGAGAACAAAAGGGAAAAGAAGACCCTTCGTCTCCGTAGGTGCCTTTAGTGCCTCCTCGATGAAGTAGGCGTTCTCCTCCTCCACCACGAACTGGAGAGTCTGGCTTCTGTTCACACAGTAGATGCAGTTCCCGATGACGGCACACCTGAAAGGTAAATGACTGCCAAGTCTTTGAGAGGCGCAGTCGTGCCACATTTTCACTATGGTGTTGTACTTGAAGACATTGATCCCTTGTTCTCGATTCACGTCAAAGCGGTAGATGAAGCTTTTTAGAGCCACCATGTCGCTGGACTTCTTCCTGCTGTTGTTGTAGGGGCACTCCTGCCACTCGTCTCTCTTCGGATCGTATTTGAGGAGACGGTAGAAGAGGGAGCCCCCTGAAACGTAAAGTTCTCCACTACAGGTGGTGGCTTCATGAGCCACGGCGAAGGCTCCTTTCGGCAGGGGTGCGACTGTGGTCCAGCGGTCCATTCGGGGGTCGTATTTTTCTACCATGAATAAACATTCTCCTCCGATGGCGTACAGGTAGCCATCCATGGAGACGAGCTTCAGCTGGGCACGCGCCTGATTTAAAGATTTGACCTCAGTCCAGCTGTTGGTCACAGGGTTGTAACAGAAGACCTTGTCAGACACCTTCCCCTTATCTCCGTAGCCCTTTATCCCACCTGCTACAAACAGGTAGTTGAACATGGTGCAGATCCCACAACCTTTAGTGTTGACGTCCTCCGGCATCACAGTTAAAGGTCTCCAGTCATTCTCTGCTTCACTAAAGGAGTAGATCATGTGGTTCTCCTCTAAAGACCCCACAGACAAGGGGCTCTGTGGTCTACTGCCGCAGCGACTCGGAGGCCGACTTCCAACTCTATCGAACACATCGTTGACTTCTGCAACCATCAGAGTCTTCCTCCCCTGCATCCTCTTCTTCAGAATCAGATCTCTCTCTGAGCCGGTCAGACGCCCGTACACAGCAGGGTCTTTAAGGATTTGGAGAAAGTTGTCGCTCATGAACCCATATGCCGTTTCCTTCAGCTCACTGAGTCGCTGCTTCTTAGCAATGGTTAGGACCTCATAGCAGTTCTCTGTCGTGATCTGTGCAGACATGGAGTCCATGGCGGCCTGGACTGCACAGGGAATCTGCAGGATTTTGGCTCCTGTGATGACATCTACTACATTGTCCTTACCAACACTCATCTGAGACGTGTAAATATAATCCACCAAAGTGGACAAGGTCTTGTAACTCATGCCCTTCACTTTCAGGATGTTTCGTGATAACCGAGCTTTGAAATAATCACTCTTCTCTGCGAGGACGGACTTGTGGGCGTTGATAGTCCGCCCGCCTACTTCGATGACTAAATCAGGCTCCTTTTTTGCCGGATCATTCTCAGCTTCCTGGCTGCTGTCTCTGCGGTCAAGGTTTGATTTGAGAAGAGACCAATCAGTTTCCTGTTTAGCTTGGCAGGGGATGGATTCAGGAAAATCTGAGCTATGAGAATCTTTAGCTCTTGCTCCATTGTGTGTTACCCTGTTAGTGCAGTTCTGTTGCAGGCCAGCAGAGTCAGCATGTGGGGTGACATCTGAACCTTCCCTAACATTAGAGAGGTGAAACTGCTCTGCTGTTGGGATATATGAGCTGGTTTCTTTTTGATGATGGTTATGATTACTCTCCATCAGTCCATCCAGAAGGTATTCCTTCTCGAACACTAACGGAGAGTTGAAATCCTGCTCATCTTTAACAAATCCCTGGACAAAACCAGAACATAGATTTCTGTTTTTATCAGTAAGTGGAACAAATTCTGGGTTGGCCGTGTGGAGGAAGACGTCTGGCTCCACAGCCCCTCCGCTCTGCCCGAAACCTTTGTTCATCTCACTGAAGAAGAGTGGGGTTGTCTTCTTTGCTCATGCTGAGGGATTGAATAGATTTTGGGAATATTCTCTGCACCTATATGAGGAACAGAGTAGAAAAGGAGGGAATTTCAGAAAGCTGCAAAGACAATCTACACCTCTAGAGGGCGACATTTATCCAACAAACATTTAAGAAATCTGGGTTTAAAGAAATAATTTTCTACACATGCAGGCTTAAAGCAATCTGTTACTCATTCTGAAGAAAATATCTACAGCTTAGCAAAGAATCAACCCTCAAACAACTGTTTGATCTGCTGTAATAAAGATCATTACTATCTGTAACATGGTTACAGATGCATTCAAAACGCATGCGCAAATGGGTTCTATTTGATCAGACAAAAAAATTAACGCAGAAAAATGAAGAAAAAAGGAACATTTTGCAATTATTCAAATCGATTTCACTTCAAATGATAAAAATGAGCTTTAACTACAAAGATCTAATGTTCTGAATGTAAAATGAGCTGTATTTAAATGTGAACAAACCTACCTGTGATTAAACAGGTCGTTCTAAATCTCTGTTACATAAAGGTAGTCCTGTATCCTTCGATCTCCAGATGCACCTCTTTACTTCACACTCTTTATCCTGTCCATTCATTTCCAAGCTCTAAAGACACCCAAAGGAGACGTTTTCACCAGCTTTAGATGAGGTGTCAGGAATAAAAGGCGAGGCTCATCATTCAGTGGACTCAAAAATACCTTCAGATGTGCTCAGAATTTTAAGCACATCCACCTATTTTTCACTCCGGATCACAGAAGAGATTCAGGATTTTTTTTGCTCTTTCTTTTTCGTGAGGCTTGTCTAAAAGAGTGTCGATCTAAACCACGCCTCCTTCAGATGGTATTAACCCTACACTCAACACACACAGCTCCATCTGTTGTGAAGACATTCCAACACCATCATCCCCAAACATGGGTACCAGGATGACACAGGTCCCTCATCCTAACCACACACACATCTCAAAAGAACTGCTTGTTAAAGGTTGTTTTTGGTCAAGCTTTTTTTTCACCACCACGCCCACTTTCCAAAAAAGCAATATTTTAGTGCACATAATCTGCTCATTTTTAAATACATGCACAAAAACCTTGATGTGCTTTATACTGTAAAGTGATGTACGTAGCTTTACACTGTGTCGTGCATGCTCTAGGGGCCATGCACAACAGCTGCATTTTCTGCCTAATGCTGCTGCTCGAGTCCTAATTCAATAAAATTTTATTTGTATAGCCCAAAATCACATACAATTGGTCTCAATGGGCGTCACATTGCAGATTGAAAAAAGTAGGAAAATAAGGAACAAAAAAGAAAAATGCAGAAACACAAATACACAGCTAAACGCAAACTAAACAAAAGCTAGCTAAACAATTTCAGTACATTTCTGCCCCTAAAGCCTCCTTCACAGTGAGGAAGGATGGTTAAAAAAACAGCAGTGAGGAAAAAAAGGAAAAAACTTCATGGGGGTCCACATGAAAGTGAGATAATATCCCCTGGGACAAGAAACCAAATGTCTCTGAGACTAACAATAACAAGAAAATATGATCACAATCAAGGATGATTATCGATACTAGTGCTCTGATCAACACCGCTTATCAATCCGGTGTCTTATTGATACTCTTTTCCATACATTTTTATTAATTAATTTATTTTATTTAAATATACTTTATTAATCCCTCACTGTAAAATTTATGTGCTGCATTTCACCGCAGCAGGCTGCCACCTATGACAGCGCCAATGGTGGGAGAACGGGGGTTAGGTGTCTTCTCCAAGGACCCTAGACGTAAACTCAGCGGGATGCGAACCCGCAAACTTCCGGTCAATAGGTGAACACTCTAACCGCTGAGTCACTGTCTCTTGCTTGTCTAAAAACAAGTAGAGGAAGACAAACAAACTGTGTAGACAAAACCAAAACTTTTATTTTAAAACAACCTATAAATTTAATCTCCTTTACATCAATAATTTTAATTTGTTTCCCATTGTATGGTTGCATAGTTTGTTTGTTTTTTACATTAAAAAAAGTATCAGTAAAAGTGTAGCTAAGATACCAGATTGATAAGTGGTATCAATAACCATCCCTAATCACATTAGTCCTGTGCACAGGACTCTGCACTGGCTTCCTGTGGCTTAGAGAATCAACATTAAAGCCGCTGTTTGTGTTTAAGTATGAAATGTTAGTGTCTAATGGAGCATCTAGAACTCTGAGGACCTCTGGGACCGGCCTCCTGCTGGTGTTGAGAGAAGGACCAAACACGGAGAACAAACTTCCTGAGGCTGTGAGACAGGCCGACACTGGAGCAATGTTTAAATCTAAACTGAAAACTGTTCTGCCCCCAGTTAGACAATCCTGGATCCACCCCTGTAAATGCTCCTAAATATATCCAAATAATGTACGACTTAGACTAAAAAGTTTAACAAAATGTTAGAATCCCGGAAAGAAGCATGAAGCCCAAACTTGACTTAATGTGGAAAAAACAGTGTTCCAGCATAAGGACAAGCTAAAAATGGAAGCTAAAGATGGAAATATTTCTTATAATTCCTCCTCTAATGAGACCAAATGCCTAACCAAGCGATCAGCGGAAATAAAAATAGAGACGGCATCAAACAACAATCACATCTCTGATACTAGAGGATACACTATCTTTCTATGGGACTTAATAGAAGTGCACATAACAAGTAAACCTCAGGGTTTCAAATGGAAAAAATGATTTGCTATTGGATGCAAAAGCTATTTGATGAAGTCATATCAGATATTAAAGAAGGACAGAGTGAGTAGTAAACCAGGAATGACTCTAAGCTGAAAGAATCTCATCTGTTTGGTTAAAATTGATCATGTAGTGAAAGACTGTTACACAATAGCAGACGTGGGCGTTGGAAGAGGAGAGTCTTGACCCGTTCTGCTCAGCAGTAGGCGATATCCCGGAAGAGCCATTTCAGGCTGGGTTCCTACGGCCCCTCAGGCACATTGCTAGTCCTGGCATGCACCGATCGCTGCACACAATCACACTGAAGAACAAGGTTAGAGAGAGAACTAGAGAAAGACATTCTTACTCTTACTCCTTTCTATATCTGCAATTTACAAACCTCTTACTAATCGAAGGATGCATTAAAAAAATCTACACGTCTTGTTTAATAAAAATGTGTTTATAGTTTTGTTAATATACATTAAGTACATACAAGTGACAAATAAAATTGATATTTTTACATAATATACTGATATTTCAGGGGAAAAAAAACCAAATTCATGTTATTTTCTTCTTTTGAACAGAAACCCGGCCAGCCAGGGACTTTAAGCAAGTTGTTAGCGTTTCACTTCTTATTCTTCTCCCTTTTCTTAGTTTAAAGGATATTTGGAGCAACAAACAAGCTGATTTATCAGTTCATAAATTCCTTTTAGATCCAGCTTTCGATGCGTAACTCAGAACACATAAACCATCTGATACAAAATGATAGAAAACTCATTTTCCACAAACTGTTTAACCTCCTCTTTTGTCCACTCACAGCATCCCATACTCTCCGGGAGACTCTGAAACTCAATCACAATCTCATTCCCTAAACTGGTTTACTTTTTCCCTTTCTTTGATTGTTTTTCCAACACATATTAAACAACTTTCATGTACAGTACATGTTACGTAGAGCTAATGCAGGAGGTTATTAGCATTAGCTGTGTTACCGAGGAAACGGAGACATTTCAATGTTCTCTAAATATATTCTCAGGAAAAAGAGTATTTTCTTTTTTTTTCATTTGTAAGAATCCTTTTTTGCAACTTCGTATTTAAATAAGACATTTTGTTGTTCACGTTGCAGATTTGTCTCTTTAAGTCACACATTTACATGTTTAGTAGTGGGATCTGCCAGATCATGATAGTAGAGGAGTTGTCCTCATGGCGGGACTGTTTGGTTTTTTTATTGATCCTACGATGACCCAGACCTCCGGAAACCACCAGCAGAGAGCTGACGTCCACTTTACTGGAGCGGTGGCCTCTCCTCTGATGGGCGGTGTCGTGGAGCATGTCGTAGAGTGCTCCGTCTTCTGGTCCGTGTTCTAAAGATCCCTGAGAGGGAGCGAGCGAGCCACAGGATGAGGAGGAAAGAGAATCCTGGAGAGCCATGGCAGTGCAGCCCACCTCTCCTAACCACACGCTGTGCCCGGGTGGGGAGGCGGAATCAGAAGAAGGGTGTGTGGGTCCTGCAGTAGAAGATTCAGTGGATTGGACTGAGGCCGGTAAACCAGGCGGGTGGTTACACACAGCGGCGGCCATGGTGAGGAACTTGACGGGTCCATTATGTGCATGCAGTGACACCATACCCCGACCTGTGGACACACCAAACATAATGAGGACATTATGAAACAGGGATAAGATTAAATAAATAATAATGCATCTCTAAAAATGGTGAAATACTTTATGCTGCGACACATTATTTAATTTGATGATTCACTCTCTAAAACACTCACTTTGTTATTAGACGTTACAGCTAGACAAAATTATAATAATCTGGATGGGTTTAATCACAATGATAATTTAGATCACATAATTCAACAGTTTAAGTATGTTTAAGTTTATTCTCTAAAAACTTATAACAAAATTTTTATAACTTGATTTTCTCCAACTTTATTTTGAAGTGAACTCTAGCTGGACTCTGATAAATGAGAAAAACCAGTAGCTGTGACAGAAGTACAGACGTCTTCACTTTTTCTTTTTTTTTTTTTTACACGATCATACAGTTTTTAATCTAAATTGTCTAAACAAATTTTAATTTTAACATTTTTTTAGTACAAGCCTTCTTTTTTCGATCTGCCTGCAAATATGTTTCCGTGCAGAAAACTTCCACCTGTTGAGCGTCCATTGCACAACACGCCTGAGTTAAATGATATAATGCATGTCACAAACCCACATGACGAACCGCAAGATAAATTTCAAATTTTTTATTTTGCAAAAACTTATAAATACTTATTCAAAACTAGAAAAATTTGTAATGATATAACATTTCAATGACACACTGTAACTGGTTATTTAATGTTATCTGTTCTGCAATAATGAATCAAATTACTGTAGAAACAATAGGAACGAAAAGTGCAATGAACACTTTATCGCCCTGACAATACCCATGGTCATGTCACAATCATCATGTGCTCTTTTAATATTTTCTATGACGTATAAAATTTACAAAACAGACCCAATTCAATGTGTCAGACAAGTGCTGAGAGTGAGAAATGTGCTTCTAACTTAAACCTTTGAATTTTTAACATCAAACATCAGTCCATTGTTAATTTTTTTCCTTTGTTACCTGTTGCAAATATTACTCTGTGATCAGTCAGACTTACAAGAAGTGCTCCAAATGGAACAGAAATGTGAACGTTTTCAAATGTCTCCTGTTTAAAAGGAGATGTAGATCAAAACTTGACCAAATTTCAGATGGTAGCATTAATTTTAAAGCACCTTAGAAGATAAAATCTAAAGTGAAAAGATGTGAAAAAGATTTAGTAAGTGAAGAAAGTGTAAAACAATTTTTCAATCTTGTGTGACTTCTTGGAGCAAATTGGGCAGATCTAATTAAATTTTTACACACTTTTAATTGCACTGTATTTCACAGTGTATTTTGCACTGTGACGTTTACATTGATGCCAAAAATAGTTCTGTTTAATCGTGCATTTGACTGAAGTTTAATCACTCTTTTAATTGTTTTAAATTTTTTATTCTATGTCTTGTGATTTTAATGCATTTTTTTCCATCTCGTGAAGCACTTTGAATTACCTTGTGTCTGAGTAGTCCTAAAAATAAACTTGTCTTTAGTTTAAACTCCTTAATTAAATTATATCAAACAAAGCAAACAGTTTTATGAAATTTGTCAGAGAAGAAAAGCCTGAACTCTTCACAGTCTGCTGTTTTTATTTTATCTTTGGAACCCATGCGTTAACATAGAGAGCAGAGAGCTGATGTCCATTGACGTCTATTCAAATAGTGAAACTTGTGATAGGTGCATTACCAGTTACTTTGGGGATGCCTTGCAGTCTGGGGACCGACAGAGCAACAGTCACTCCCAAGTTAGTCCCCACCAGCAGCAGACCGTGGCACACCAGGAGACTACTCACAGACACCCTCTGATTCCCTGCAATAAAAACACAAAATCTCTCTTAAATTATTCTGCATTTTCTAATAAATCAGCTGATTTGTTTCATTTACAAAGACACTTTGCACAAAGATCCTCCCACACTAAACGTCTCCTGCAAAATACAAAAAAAAGCACATTTAACGGGTCACTTCACTGGACCTGAACAGTGTGTAGGAGGGAAAGGATGGTTCAGTACGTGGTGGCATTTCTCTACAATCATCATGTTCAAAGCTTGTTTGTCTCCAGGGCAACCTGAAGAGAAGCCTGGATAAAAGCAGTCCTTTTCCAGCATGTGAACAAAGAAAAAAGCGCACCATTACGGTGGGCAAACAAACAAACACAAAAGTGTTATGCAACAGGATGAATGAAGCGTAATGCTTTAATTAAAGAAGAAAATCACTTCTATTCAGTAAACTTACAGCAATTACAGCGGCACAAAGCCGAGCCGACCTTTTTCTTTCTATTCTTCTCATAAAAAAAAAATCACTGAAGCTTTTTCCGACTGTAGAGAGCACATTTCTAAGTGAACAACATCTTTTTAAAAAGGACCACAAATTGCTGACTGTGTACATTCTGTGTCGTGCTATTCAAGCATTCAACCCCCACTTGGACGTTTTACCATAAATTACCAATGCAAAAAAAAAAAAAGTATCCAATTTTTTTTTTAAATGAGATTTTTTTCTAGTTGTAAAATACAAATGTGGGGTTTTGTGGAAGCAGCCTTACAATGTGGGAGGCTAAACTGTCATGAGTCATTATGGCTGTGAGAGCTTCACTTGAATTTCTTCCTCGACTCTAATCCTCTTGAGCTTTGGAAAAAATTACTGCAAGTCTATTCACAAGCTGACCCCGCACATGGGTCATGCAGTTACACGTCTCTGATCCACAAGCTGGTACAGTTTAACACCAACTTTTGCCCACATGTGCTTCTAATGAGGGCTCAATGTTCGGAGAAACGCAGACTCCTGGTCAGGGACTTTGCTTAACTTCCTTCTTTCATAATATTTGGAGTTCCCCGCCCAGAGGGTGAACTAAAATAAACTGAGAAAGAACGCCAACATAGCGTAGCTCCGGATCTGGTTCTACACAAGAGGACCTCTTTGATCTGCTTTTAGTTCTGCCACTCAACAGCAGGAGCTTGAAGTAAATCTCAAACATTACAAAAATACACTATATCAGCTCTTTAGTCAGTCTAGAAATCCCTCTCATCAGCACATTGTGAGTAGTTGCTGTGTCAGTCACAGGGGTGGTGTGCCAGCTTTTCTTCAGATACTATTCTCCGGTTAATCTAAAGAAAAGCAAACATCTGGAAAAACTTGAAGCATATTTGATGTTGTTCTAAGTAAAAAGAGAAGGTATCAATAAATAAATATAAGTGCATGAATCAGTGGTGAAACCTGAACGTCTTCAAAGCCTCTAAAAGTTTGCCTAAAAGGAATTTGAATCACAAACTGTTGTTGATTGGATTACTGTTAATAATTTCTATAAATGAATTGCAGATTATCTTTTTTCTTTCTTTTATGGTTTCAACAATAACACCCTGCTTCCAAACATGTGTTTTCATAGTAAAGCTTCTATAAAGTCCATTCAGCAGGTAATTTCTAAAACAAAGTTAACAGCAATGAAACATTTGCTTAAACCAATCAGATTACGAGAACACAGGCTTCTCTCACACCGGCTGCATCCTCCAGCTCACCCGGGTGGATCCCGAGGTGTTCCACGACCAGCTATGAGACATAGTCTCTCCAGTGAGTCCGTGTTCTGCTTCTGGGTCTCCTCCCAGTGGGACGTCCCTGAAACACCTCACCAGCGAGGTATCCCAACAGGATGCCCAAACCACCCCATCTAGCTCCTCTCGACCCGGAGGAGCAAGGGCTTTACTTTGAGCTCTACCCGGATGGCACAGCTCTTTCCTCTACCTCTGAGTGAGAGCAAGATACTCTGCAGGAGGCTAATTCTGTCTGCTTGTATCCGCAATCTCGTTCATTCAGTCACCACCCGCAGCTGGTGACCATAGGTGAGGGTAAGAAATTTTAATGGCTCGACTACCATAAACCAGTTTTTGAGAGTCTTATTTATACAGATGGAGCATACTGAAGGTCTAGGTGTGAAATGCACGGACAACCAATCATACAGACTGTATATCATTGACATATATATCAGCTGACTGGGAGGACTGGATCTGTGGTTGGCTCGTCATTCATGTTGAACCCCTCTTATACCTGCTTTAAATTTGTGGACCATTTAGGGAGTAGCTTCATTGAAAGACTCCTGCAACCCACTGCTCGTAGGAGCAGTGCAGGGAATCATTTCTGCCGTCCTCCATCAGACTCTTTAAAAAGCCTTTCATTCTCCCGTCATACTGTTTTTCTATTTGCACTGCAGCACTCAAACTTCCTCTTGGGGATCAATAAAGTATTTTCAATTCAATATATAAATACAGAAAATCCCCTTTGACATCTTAATAGATTCTGTTTTATCTACTTGTCTCTCCATGTGTCTCTGTGGAAATCCAACATGGAGGTAAGCAACAAAACAATGAAGCAGAGGTATTGTTTACTAGCCCCCTCCCCAATGTTTTCCTCCCATTAGGCCATGCATGGCTGCACATTTAGGTCACAGCAACAAATAAAGCTGGACCCTCATCAAAGCAGCCAGTAAGCCACCATCCTCTAAGAACTCACTGCTCTGCCGTGTTGGTACAGGCTGTATTTGTTTCTTAAAGAGAGATTAGATCTTTAATTTTATTTAAAAAAATATGTTTTATGCTTTCATTATTCCACAGAAATGAATAATTATTTCCATTAAACTTCTTTCTTTCTTCTGATGTTCTGTCTTTAAATTTGACAAAAGTCAGACACAGAATTTCAGATGAAAAACAAAGTTTCTGTGCAGCCTCAGAGCTCAAACCAGTTTGACAGATCTGATTACATCCGTATGAGGGTAAACTGCTAAATCTCTTGTCCTTTTCTGTTCTTCCAAAAGAACAGTTAATGGATAAAACAAACTGTAACGAATCATGCTGGAAATGTACTAATAGGTAAAAATAATAAAAAGAGGCAGAAAGATATTTCTAACTCATTACACAAGAACAAAAGCATGCTGATGTCTAAGACAGTTGAAAAAGTTTGCTCTGTTATCATTATCAGAGGAAGGAAAGTCCTAATAGAGAGGCCCCAGAGGATGAAAGTTAATAGACGTACTGCTCAGACCCAAAACCAGTTTCCTCTGTGGTCGCATGGATTCTATTAGATCAAGTCCTACAGCTTTTATCAACCACATCTGTCAGACAGAGAGTGCTCCTACTGTACCTCGTGGTGAGTTTCTCCCACATATGCATCCTTCTATCAGCCTGTCTGCTCCCACACTTTTACTTGCAATTAGTTACTTCCGAAAAGAAACTTTGGTTTCTAAATGATCCATATGCTTTTTCTTCAGGCAGATTAAAAACAGGGCAGGAAACCAGTTCATCACTGAGATAAAGAAGTAGAACTTCCAAGCTAAGCATGGGGCATGTTTCATTGTTTATTTGTTTAAAGGGTTGGCGTCCTTAGAATCAGATTTAATAGCTACTCTGGTACACATTAAATCATCCATAAACGACTCGGTTAATTCGAACACGCCTTGTTGGCTGGGATATGAGCCATCAACACGTAGAAAACATCTCTTTTGAGGTTGCATTTGAGTGGCTAGCAATGCGACATCCAATCACATTTAGTTGTAACAATCACTTGAAGTCAAACAGAAAGAAAGCAACATAAAAGTCACAATTTGTGTTGGTAAATCACAAACCACATCTGTCTTCTTTAAAGAGGCAAAATCGAGAATCCAGCTGATTGGATTAAATAAACCCCAACTTCATAGCCACAGATACTCTGTCCCCATGTAAACACATACATGCTATCAAGTTTTAAGGTCATGATGATGTAATCCAGCAGATTACAAAAAAAGAAGACAGAAGGTCACTTAAGATTTCAATCTGACACAAACATGATTTAAATTTCTCAGCAGCGCTGCTTTGGTTTAAACACACAAAGTGGAAAACTGCTCTGATTTCACAATCTACTTCCGATTGAACATGTTATTATTCTCCACCACAACCTTTGCCATGGTAACAAAGCCTATCTTGGTTTAAAGCGCACACTCAGCAAATATTTGGATGTGATGCAAGCAGACTGTTTTTTCTGAAAGATGTTTGCTTTGCGTTGTGGTTTTTTTCTTCAAAGCCCTGAAAACACATATTTACCCTGCAATATAAAGACCATTTGGATTGAAATAATCTGTCAGCCAGAGGTTATTTATCTCACTTCAGACAGCATGATTCCAACGTGTTAATGACAAGGTGGGGCTGACGCACCAAACCAAATCACAAAGCAAAGGTAAAGAGGTATGATCTAATTCTTTAAGAAGAGAGACAATCGCAGTCATAAAAAGTGACTTCAACGCTTTTTGATCCCAAATCTGGAATGTTTCCATTTGTGTCTTAAGTAAAACATATTTTATCATAAGCAACTTCAAGTTAAGGAAATGCAACGAAACCCTGTCCAAAGTTTCTTTATGACCTTGAGACAGAACTAGGCAGCCATAATGTTTTAGTTCTGAATACGTTAGATTAGTTTCTATACAGTAAATTATTTCCACTGTCGTTCAGATTGAGTTTGGGTTTAGACTTAGGTGAAGAATGTAACCGTGAACAAAGACGAAATAAGAAACTTTGTCTTCATTGTTTAGGATCAAAAACCTTCAAAAGAAAGAAAAAAAACTACCTGTTAGACAAACACACACAAGATCAGAAATCCAAAGAATAAAAAAAGTTTTTGTAAATGTTTTAGTTTGTGAAAGACGATCAAAGTACTGAGTGATAAAAAACAAAGTGAGTTTTAAGACAGACAAAGATAAAGAACCTTGAAATCCCAAAACAGTAGTTGGGATATTTTTAAACCAGAAGACATCCAGGGGCGGAACCAGTGGGAAGAGTCTGGGGGGCGCACCCCCTTACCCCGTTTGGTCCACACCAAAAAAAGTGTTCTTACGACTTTAATTATTATAAACTTTAGGCAAAATATCCACCAAAATGCAGAAAAAAATACTCTTATTTTTCAAAATGTTCTGGGGGTGAATGCTCCTAGACCCTCCTATACTGGCGAGTACCACAGGTTCTCGTTTTGTCTATGACCTCACGCCCCCCTCTTTAGAAAATCCTGGATCTGTCCCTGACATCACTACATTTTATAAGAAGATAAAGCTTGAACTTCATAAAACAAATAACAGTGGTTTATTTAGGGAGAATAGGAACTCAAGAATTGCTTCATGATAGAAATAGAACAAACATCTGACCTGGAAAGTGTAAAAAATAAATGATAGATATGTACGGTATTGGCAAAAAGACATAGTTGAAGCAGTGAGACCTGATCAGCGATTCTATTCCCTGAAAGTTTGTCTTCACCTCGGTAAAATGATGAAGTGAAATCCAACAGAAGAAGTCAATAAACGTTGATGTGCATCCAGATCAATTTAGATAAACAGAATAAATGACCTGACTGAGGAAAACTTCCACCTGGCTGTCAGACCAATTGATACAAATTTGCTTTCAGAATAAATAATAAAATCTAGTCTAATTTTATTTGCAGAAAATGGAATGTAGGCAAATAGGACCACTGAAATGTTCTCCTTTTGTTTTAGACCTTCATGTCTATTCCTTAAATTAGCAGCGTCTTTAAAACACAACTAAATGAACAGACCGAGTCCCTAAATGTTTCCAGAACTTCCCTTGTACAATTTTTGTACATAAATATGTTCTGCTGAGCAGATTTCAGTCTTACCAGGTAGAATATTGTTAACAGGTGTGGCGATGTTTATGTCCTGCAGGTGTTCCAAAGTCTCAGTGTGGAAGAGACGCAGTGTGGAACCGGAGCTGAATGCGATCCAGATGCCCACCCCGGCCACTACCATATGAGACACCACCATTCCCTCCTCCTGATGGGCCTCCAGCTGCCTCTAAATGAAACACATTCACATCAAATTAAGACAGGAAATAAATATTTACAACTCAAGCCTTTGTTCCTTAAACAAGGACAGATTTTACTCTTTCTAAGTCAAAGATTTACTTCAACGGATTTTCTTTCTGAGCTGATTTAACTTTAAATAGGAACAACTTTGAACGTAACCACACAGTTATGTATTTTTAATGAGGAGGCAGTTCAAAATTGAGAAGTCTGCATGTTTTTCTGTGCATTCACAGTTTTTCAAGGAGAATTCCCACCTCCTAAAAATATGGAAATTAACAGAAGTGAACATCAGAGGTGGAACAATGTGTAAAATCAAATCATATGCATTGAAACGCTCCTACACAGCAAAAATCCTATTTGAGATGGCAGGTAGCACAAAAGAAAAAGACAAAAACCACCATTTTTTAATCTAAAAATATTTTGCATCTAAAAAGAAAAAAAAACAGTCAAATGAGGTGTTTTAAAGATATCAATTAAAAAAAAATCAACATTATGACATAAAACTGTAAAAGCCATTGTGATCTTAGTTAATAGAAACCAAAAACAAAAGTAATATAATCTTTAAGTCTCTGTGATGGGTTGACATGAAATAGTTTTGAAACATGATTATGAACTCTGGAGCCAAATTAAAGTTGTTTGAAAAATGAATAATAATAATAAATAATCTGATCAGGATGCCCCCCAAGTGCCTCGCGGGCAGGGTGTTTTGGGCACGTCCCACCGGGAGGAGACCAAGAGGCAGACCCCGGACCCGCTGGAGAGACTATGTCTTACAGCTGGCCAGGGAACAACTTGGGATCCTTCCGGGTGAGCTGGAGGATGCAGCCGGGGTGAGAGAAGCTTGGGCTGCCCATTTGAGGCTGTTGCCCCGTGACCCGACCCAGGAACAAGCGGAAGATGACGGAACGGAAAAATGAATAAAAAAAGTTTTGGTTTTTAATCATATGTAGCACTCACCAAACACGCAATAAACATGTCAAGTCAGTTTTATTTTGTCCCTTTAAACTAATTCAAATGTTATTTGTAGCAATTACTAGAGACTGAAAACAAAAATCTACAGATGACCGACCGCCTGCTTGTTATGCTTGAACACTCTAAATGTGCCTCATCAACTAAGGCTCTGTCCACACACAGCCGGGTATCTGATAAAACGAATATATTTTTTATTCGTTTTGGTCTGTCATCCACACATCTGCAGGTTTTTGTCACTCAAAACCGTGGTTTTGGAAAACTCTGACCAAAGTGAAGATTTTTGAAAACTCCGGTTTTACGTTTGGACATACATAACTAGCGTTTTGCGTTTTTAAACGTCACTACCTGTGACAATTAATGCAGAAACGTATTTTGTGCGTCCTTGTTTTTAATGTCAGACAGCACTCAGAAGCGCATCGGTATATGGGTTCGGGTGGATGTGGTTATATTGAAAACAGGTACGTGTATACGCGAGAGTTTTTCTTAAAAAGACAATAGTGGATATACAGTATGTTTTTGAAAATATCCAGCTATGTGTGAACATGGCCCAAATCTCCAACATAAAGAGGCGGCAATGTTTAGTTCTATAAAAAAAAGAAATCTAATTCTACCAAAGCATCAACGTTGTAGATGAATATATTATTTCTTTAAAATAATTTGAGTTAAACTTTACAAATTTACTGACATGACACTATAATGCTTCTTGGATTTCAGCTTTTTATGGACTTGGACAACATTGGTGTGAAATATTAGCAAGTTATCCACCTTCCCTTAAGATTTACAGTTTGTAACATTTGGATAGAATTTTATTTTGTCACTTTTTTGTCATTTTTTTTAAAGTAAACTTAAAAAATCCGTTTTAAAGCTGTCGAAATCGGATGAAAAATGACAAAATTTTGTATTTTGTAAACATAAATTGTAACATAATTTTCACCCTAAGAGCTGTTTACATTATATAAAATTCATTGTTTTCTCTCCAGCTTATTCCTTATTCCTTCCTCTTTGTCTGACTTTTAATCACCGCTGTGGACCAACTGTAGGCCCTCAGTGAGGTAAAGACTGTGTCCAGGCAGGTGGTCCGACATAATGAGCTTAATGAAGCTAAACTGATTACAAGTGTGTGCATGTCAGAAGAACATTACTATTCCTGGATCCATGGCAGGTGCTCCCATTCCTCAAACTAGGCTAGGACCCACAAGAAAACCCTTATTACAAGATTTTACAGAAGAAATCATTAGAAACAAAATGAGCTAGCTTAACCTACTTTGAGTTTTTTTTTAACAATTTAAACAACCTCATTTGTGCTAGTTAAGTCAAGAAAAAATATTTTTTCCCTTGATATAGAAAAAAAACGAATGCACAAGAGTTTCTTTTCTTTATTTTCATATTTGTAATATTGTTTGACGTCTTGTCATTGACTTATTTTTGTTTCTTTTGGATTTTTATTGTATCTTTAATTTTAAAGAATAATTTACTTATTATTACTTAATTTAAAATTTGCACACTACATTTGCATCTATGTTCCCTCCCTCAGCCATGGTCACCAGCTGTGGGTAGTGACCGAAAGAATGCGATCGTGGATACAAGCGGCCGAAATGATCTTCCTCCGCAGGGGAAGATGGCTGAGCTCTGACTCAGAGATCGGGTGAAGAGCTCTGCCATCTGGGAGGAGCTTGGTGTCAAGCCGCTCCTCCTCCTGGTTGAGAGGAGGCTGATGGGGTAGTTCGGGCATCTGGTCAGGATGCTTCCCGAGCGCCTCGCTGGTGAGGTGTTTCGGGCACGTCCCACCAGGAAGAGACCAAAAGGCAGACCCCGTACCCACTGGAGAGACTATATCTCACAGCTGGACAGAGAATGACTCAGAATCCTTCTGGGTGAGCTGGAGGATGTAGCTGTGGTGAGAGAAGCATGGGCTTCCTGTCTGAGGCTGTTGCCCCCACGACCCGGACCCGGATAATCGGAAGACGACAGATGGATCGGAACTCGCATACTAATAATTACACATAGATATGAAATGATTCATAGACTGTACACAGTTCTCTTCTTTGTTACGTGGCATGCAAGAGATATAGATGTCTTCCGTACCTCTGTGGAGTGTGTGTGGGGGCTTATGATGAAAACTTGTCCACCTGATGAAGCCCAGAGGTGTTCTTGCACAGCAAGCATCGCTTTTACAGGCAGGACTCCTAATTTTACCAGCTTGGGCTTGTCACAGTCCCACAAACCATCTAAAAAGGAAACAATATTGATAATTATTAAATTAATACTACATTGAATCCTATTTGTAACACATGTGGAAAAATAATAAATGCATATTTGGATCAGAAAAATATTAAAAATACCAAACATTACTAAATTTTTTTATTGCCTGTGGTTGTTTTCCTTTCAGTAGAGGGAGAAAATATTATTTGCGCAGCACATTAACGGAGAAAAAACTGCTCAATCCATCTTTATAAATGTCATCTGTAAATGTCGTCTGCATTTATAACAGTGCTAATGCCTGATGAGTAGCCATTGATGGTTTCTGCAGGCTTCACTATGAATATAGATGGCTGTGAAGCATTAGTCAGAGCTGAGATGTAACCCACACACACCTCCTACACACTCCGTTCTACATGTGCCTGGACACGGAGCCAACTCGACTGCTGTATCTGTAGAAATTAACACGTTCTTCACTTGAAATAACTTTATTTAGACTGAAAATTCTCTTCAAACGTGGACTTAAAATATAACAAAAGTCATGACAGAACAAGTTTAGTTTTTCACAAATCAAATGCACAAAAAAGTTCAATTAAAAAGCTGAATTTGATTATTTTAATGAGAAGAAATAAGTTCCAGACTTTCAGATCAGACTTTCTGCATCGAGGCAGATCAACAGTGGCTACACATTTTGTTTTCTTCAGATACCACATTCCCTCTTAGCTAATCTAGGACAGGAAGCGAACCTGGCCTCACCAATAATGTTTGCTCAATAGTAGGCACAAAGGCAGCTATTGAGCAGAGAGGTGCCATGCAGTGAACAATGTTTTTTCAGAGGTAAAAGTAATCTTTAGGGAGTTACTGTGGAGCGAAAGGAGCAATGTGGCGATTGGTGAATCTAAAAAACACAGGAGAAAAAAAAAAAAAAAAAAAAAAAAAGAGTAGTGCCAATCTGAAAGCTCATGCACAGTCCTCCATTAGGAATTTTGGGGATTTTAGTTGTCGACAAAAACTACAGAGTACAATGTTGTGAAATCCAGTGGCTAAAAGCACACATAATTAGAACAAACATACCAACATGTTCATCAGAATTTCTAGGTCCTGCCCCAAGGAGGAGGAGTTTAAGTATCTCGTTGTCTTGTTCACGAGTGGTGGTAGCATGGAGCAGAAGATCGAAAGACGGATCAGTTCAGCGTCTGCAATAATTAGGACGCTGGATCAATCTATCGTGGTGAAGAAAGAGCTGAGCCGAAAAGCAAAGCTCTTGATTTACCAGTCGATCTACATTCCTACTCTCACCTATGGTCACCAGCTGTGGGTGGTGACCTGAAGAATGAGATCACAAATACAAGTGGCTGAAATGAGCTTCCTCCGCAGGGTGGTTGGGCTCACACTCAGAGATAGAGTGAGGAGCTTTGACTTCCGGGAGGAGCTTGGAGTAGAGCTGTTGCTCCTCCGGATCGAGAGAAGCCAAATGTGGTGGTTCGGGCATCTTGTTAGAATGCTTCCTGAACGCCTCGCTAGGGAGGTGTTCTGGGCACGTCCTACAGGAAGGACACCCAGAGTCCCCTCCTGCTATGTCTCACAGCTGCACAGGGAACGCCTCGGGATCCAAATTAAAAAGTGTAATAAATAATAAAAAAGTGTCCAGTGTGTGTTTGGTAGGTTATTTGTTAGAAGTGCAGAGGGGGGGATGCACCGTGGACAGAAAAACATGATGGTTCAAATGTCTGCATGTGTTATCAGCATATAATGTTGAATAACTGTAACTTTTTCTGGCATTTTTGCTGCAAATATTTAATCAAAAAGTGAAAAAAATCCAATAATTCTACATTATAACAAATTTTGTATAATTTAAACAAAAGTTCAGTGAAGTTCAAGATTTTTTAAGAAACATCTATTAAATCCTAAAATGATTCAAACAAACTAGCCTGGGTGTGTTGCTCAGGAATTTTTAAGTAGACGATACGAGACGGTTAAACAGAATAGAGCAGAGTTCATGTTGTGATTGTGACGTGCGATCCAAGCTGAATCACTGGCTCCCTAGTTCGCAATTTTTTCTCCTGTCAGTCATTTATAAAATAGTGAACATGGCAGAACTGGGCTGCTATCTGCAGACACACAGCATCGACTACAGAGAATCATTTCCTGTGTGGTTTCATCATCTCAGCACCAACAGTAATAAATTCAAAGCGTCATTCCTGCCTGATCATGTTTTTAATATCTCATTCCTCTTTACTTTACAGACGCCCGTTCATAAAACGAAACAAAAAATGATACGCTCGCAAATTATTCTGGTCACCTGTGGATTCATTTAAAATTGCAAGCGAGTCCAGGTGTTGGGAAGAAGCGTCTGAGCAGTCTGGAGACATGAATGTAGGAGTTGTTTCCTAACTGATGTATGTGAGATGAATTATTTCTGACTCTTTGGAAGTAAAAAAAAAAAAAAACCCATACATCTCAGCTACTGTAGTTTAAGGATCTCTGTTGCTTGATTAAAAGTAATAAATGCAAATATTAAATACATTCCGCTTTTTTCTGCAGCAGTTTGTGCCTCCTATTATGTTGCAATCCAATAAAAGTCCAATGAAAACTTTCAAGAACTGCCAATAAGGATTTTTTTGCCTGTTAAATAGCACGATGGAGTAATTAACGGTCCAAATGTTTTACTCTTAGATCATCATTTAAACTTTTTTTCTGCAAGTCCAATAATAAAAAATTAAAAAAAAGTTAAAAAACAGCCCTGCCGTTGAGCATCAGTGTCACCAGTCACTATTTCTTAATAGCAAAGACAAAAGAATGCTGAAAAAAAATGCTTCTCCAATAGTGTTTTTTTCTGTTTTTCTACAAACATTGAAACCGTGGTGAGACCGGCCATGCTGTTTGGTCTAGAAACAGTGGCACTGAAGAAAAGACAGGAAACAGAGATGGAAGTAGCAGAGATGAAGATGCTGAGGATCTCTCTGAGAGTGACCAGGATGGACTGGATCAGAAGAACAGCACATATTTAGGGTATCCACAGACCAAGAGGGCTTTTTGGACATGCTGTGTGTCTGTGCTCGTGGGTACCTCCTCAGCCCCGTGTTGTAAAGTTCTGATGACGCCCAGTTTGTGTTGCAAAGGATGATTAGAGTCAAACTGTAGGTATTGGTCTGTGTGAGTGCGTTTTCTGTATACTTCCTGCGGATACCCTAAATGGGCCCTGAATAGGGTGAGAACGTCCAAGAAACGTGAGAAAAGGAAAACAGAAACTGAGAAGAGGAAACATGGAGTCTCTATTCCCTAAGTGTCAGTACTGTCCGAGAAGTTACAGAGAATCTTCAGACAACATGACATCCTGGTTTTCTTTAAACCGGTCAACACATTACGGCAGAAACTAGTACATCCTCAAGACAAGATGCCCACAGAAAAACAGAGCAATGTAGTTTATTCGATCCGGTGCAGTGAAGGTAGCTGCAAAGAACACTACATTGGAGAAACAAAACAGCCACTCCACAAAAGACTTTACCAATACAGAAGAGAAGCCTCAAGTGGTCCACAGTCTGCTGTACATTTGTATCTTAAATCCACAAAACACACTTTTGAGGACAGCGAGGTGAAGATTCTAAGTAGAGAGAAAGGTTGGTTTGAAAGAGGTGTGAAGGAAGCCATCTTTGTGATGAAAGAAAATCCCTCACTGAATCAGAGTGGAGGCGTTAGATACATTTTGCCCGGGATTTACAGCAGCCTTTTGAAGCCATGGACTAAAGATGACACCTCATGACCCAGTTTCACGCCTCTCGTTAGCAAGAATTTCTATTCACTAGGCTTTTAGCATTTTTATAATAGGGTTCATTTACTGGTCTGTGGCTACAATAGGAGCCATTCACGGCCATCTTAGGTAACACAGGCTCATTGGTCGAGCCCGTCTTTACTATTTTTTTTACCTTTTACTCAGGTTAGTATAAATAGATCCAGTTTCCAGTCCATTTCATTCAGATTGAAAATGATTTCCAGATGGAAGTCGAAATGTCTCAGTCAAGAATTGAACTGTCCAGAAGACTTTTTTGAAACTTTTTCTACTACAGCACATGTTAGAGGTTTTGGAGATAAAGTCAGAGAGGCCAGACTGAGATGGTTTGGACATGTGCAGAGGAGAGACAGAGAGTACATCGGAAGAAGGATGCTGGGTTTGGAACCACCAGGAAAGAGGACTAGAGGAAGACCAAAGAGGAGGTTCATGGATACAGTGAAGGAAGATAGTTGGCGTGACCGAAGAGGATGCAGCAGATAGGGTTAGATGGAAGAAACTGACTTGCTGTGGCAACCCCTGAAGAGAAATGCCGAAAGAAGAAGAAGATTGCAGTAGAAAATTAAAAACTGTGGGAACAGTGCTCGTGAGCAAAGATTCAACACCGAGCCTCAAAGACATTTAGACCACGGTTAAAAAAAAACAGGTTTCTCCCAGACAACAGTGCAAATGGAAACACAGACTGAACACACAACAGACTAGACCTGTGACCTTAAATCTTCACACAGAAGCTCTGACTTACACACTAGAAGCCACACATTGGATTAAATTACACGTATTGAGAAGTATGAATTTAACACCAAACCTCTACAAAAAGCACAGAAAATATAATAATTGTTTAGCAGAAAGTTCAACAATGTGATAAATGCAGAGCACCTAAATCCACTTAGTTTATCTAATGTGTTTACTGTTGCTTAGCGACAAAAAACTATGTTTTAAGCAAGCAGAATGACCAAACAACACAGACCTTGTGATCTGGAATAAATAGCCACAGAGCCGCTGACCAGGCCGGCGTACAGATAGGGCTTCTTATAAACCAGGCTGGTAACCGTGGACTTTTCTGGGGTGGAGAAATGCTGTAGACGTACTTTCTTGGATCTCTGGCTGCTCTTATACACGATGATGCTAAAGAAGATAAAATCAAATTAAACAAAGACTTTTAAAATGTTAGGATTAGAGTAGAGAGTTAGAATTACTGAGAGAATGTTTATACCTGCCCTCCTCCATCCCTAAACACACACTAGAAATATCAGCGGTCTGTGGAATGTGATTGTTCTCTGGGAGTTTTTCTCCATCCTCCTCTTGTGGCTCTGCTGGAACGTAGGTCATACAGAGAATCCGAGACTCCACATTGAAACACTCGGTCACCTTAGGGCTGGAGTTCTGCATAGCTACGATGGCGATCTGACCCATTTGATTAGTGCAACTTGCAACCTGAAAAAAGATTTTAAAAAACTTTTAAATTAAAACACTTTGATAAAAGCTTAAGGAGATAAATATTCAAAAAAAGAAAGTGTATCTGGAAAAAAACACAGATAAACATGATACAGAATGTCTGATTATTTTGGGGATTATAAAAACACCTATAGCCATCGACTGTGGGTAGTGACCGAAATGAATTGAATATACTTTATTGATCCCCGAAGGGAAATTTGAGTGCTGCAGGTGTTTTAACACCTCGGTGCCCCCTATCGACCGGCATCCCAGTCAAGTCGCACTGTGTCTTACCTAGCAACCCAAAAACTGGGGTCCCGTAATGGGTCACAACGCCTGGCCGCAGTGAAGAACACCAAACTGGCCTCTCTGTATTTCACTGGGTCAGAGTAAGCGCCTCCAGTTCCTCAAGCGAGTAACCGGACGTTTCCATGGAAACCACAAAAACACTGGGCCCGAAGCACCTCCTCTAGACAGGCTCCTTCTCCGCACCACCTCCAGATTGACTCCATCTTCTCAGATTCCTCAGGACCAAACCAACTCCTTCAGCCATACACGGATGTGCCTCCGAAATTTTCATGCAGCTGGTCGCGCATGATCAATATCACAAGATACAGTAAGAACGGCCAAAATGAGCTTCCTCCAAACAGTGGCTGGGCTCGAGTGTGGACCTCTGCCATCTGGAAGGAGCTTAGAGTAGAACCATTGCTCCTCCGAATAGAGAGAAGTCAGTTGGGGTAGTTTCGGGCATCTGGTTATGATGCCTCCCGAATGCCTCGCTTTGCTGGTGAGGTGTTTTGGGGGGAGGAGACCCTGCTGGAGAAACTATGTCTCACAGCTGGCCAGGGAACATCTCAAGATCTTCCCGGGTGAGATGGAGGATGCAGCCTTTTGCTTATCTAATGTTGAAAAAAATCATTCTCTTAACTTAAAAGAGACCCCTTCATTTTAAGATTAAAGTTGTGACTCAATGAAATTAGACATAAAGATTTTTTTAATGAAAAGTGATGCAAAAGAAATAAAAAAAAATAAAATCTCATTTTATTAAACGTGTGTTCTAGCCTTCGTATTTTTATAGAACGATGTCTCACCCACACACATCCATGACCAACAACAGGAGTGTCAGCTGTGCTCTCAGTGTTGATGTGAGGCTCTGGATTATGAACAGCACATTCCACCTGGTTTAGAAGGAAAGAATGAAAAAAAAAACATACAGATTAACAGAAATTAAGTCCATGCACGATTAAAACTATCTCACAAACAACCTTGGTTATGTCAATTTTTCATCCTCTAAAAAATTTTTAAAAAACTTTGTTTTGCATTCTAATCCAAGTTTCTTCTATAAATTTTTGTGTTTAGTGTTAAAGAGAAAAACTGCTTCCATTTTTCTTTTTGTTTCTTGTCATATCTAAGATTAATTTAATTCCATTCAGTCTGCTTACTAGCCAGAATGGGGTCTGATCCTCTTACGACCACTTAATGGACAAAGTGCTTCCAAAAATAAAATGAAAAAAAGAATAAAAGCAGTCATAAATAGGAAAAAAAACTTTACCTTGAATTCTTGTAGTTTTGACATAACAACAGGCATCTGTCGAAGCAGGAGTGGATGTTTCTGCTTTTTGATTTGATTCCCATCATCTTCTGCAAAGAACCAGCCCTGCAGATTGTCCTCCTCTAAACAGCAGATTGAAATAGATGGATGATTAAAAGCAAATGTAAAGTACAACCAATGTAAAACAGATAATAATAATGATTCTATACCTAGAGCCAGTTTAGCCATCTGCAGGTTACTGATCCAAGACTGTTTGATCGCTGGGCTGAGAGTGTTGAAGACTGCACTAAAATATGTGAGTTTGCCCATCCTGCCAAAAGAGCAGACAAAACAAAACAATGTAATTAGAGAAGAAAATCCTGAGTTTTGGCAAATGTTAGAACCAGACATTTTCTATATTTTTACCACTGAACAGAAACAAAAATGGAACAATTAATGGCTAACATGATACAAACTCAATCTTATTTGATTGTTTGGAGTTTTAATTGAATCTTTAAATAAAAACTCATCACTAAGTCTATCAGATAAAGTCTTCTGGGGAATGATTGGTCAGTAAATAATTAAAATACATGTTTGAGAAATTATTATAATAATAGATTTTATAGGTAAAGCACTTTTATTTTGTGTCATCTCAAAGTACTGCAATAAAAACATGATTTAAAACAAAAAAAAATGAGTAAAAATGTTATTAGCACTTAAAAATACATAAAGATAAACTTAAAACAATAATAAAAAAATTAAAAGCATCAGCAATTATGGGCTTATTTAAATGAAAATTTTCAAGCTCTCCCGTCCAGTTTCAGGATGTTATTCAAATGTCAGTTTGTTTTCAGCCACAGATTTTGTTCTCCACCACACCCACATTCCAACGAAAGCAGGAAGTTTTTTGCAACAGCAGTCCATGCAATCCGTTCATGCTTCTCTCGGGTACTGAAATTTAAATGTACCAGAACGGCTTTGTTAACTAGCTGTGCTTACTTGATGCAGTAGTTCATGGTGTATCTATGACCCCAAGCAAGATTTACAGTATGTCGTTGACGTGCTGAGGGGATGGGACTAAATTTGAATTGAGAGTTGAGGGTAATTTACAATGTCAAAAACTAAGGAGAAACTGAAAAATGTATGTGTAAGCGTTTTTTTGGACAAAAATTGCATCTCTGAGCATAACAAAAGGTTCCTTCTTTTTCTGTACTTTTTGCATGCTATGAAACAAGAATTACCATCCCACAAAAGCACAAAAAACCCTGTTTATTTTGCTGATACCATCAGATAAAAAAAAAAGTTCTGTCTTTACAGAAATGTCCTTATGGAATCAAGACCTATCAATAAAACGTGAGAAGATACAACGTGACACGAGTCAATGTCAATTACCACTTCAATAAACAACTTGTGCAGACATTGTGTAGTCCGAACGCGTGTCCCTGTCGTGTGTTGAAGATGTGTGAAAT
The DNA here is from genome assembly GCA_902685375.1 of Neostethus bicornis. NCBI lineage: Eukaryota > Metazoa > Chordata > Actinopteri > Atheriniformes > Phallostethidae > Neostethus > Neostethus bicornis. Next base: position 6,529,766 of record LR738552.1, read on the forward strand.
TCATCGCCATGTCACTGGCGAGCTCAAGCCTAGAAATGAGGAAAGCACAGCTGTGTTTCCAAACATATCCGTGGATAATCTCTGTAGTTAAATGCAGAAGAGGACAAGACGTGCAGAGAGAGAAACAACATGCCTGTATGGTTATGGGGAATGTGGAAGAACCATAAGAAGACGCACCCTTGGGGACCATGTGAAGACTAGAACGGAGATTGCTAATGTGTGACGTGGGTATTTGTGTTCAGTAGCAGCTGGGAAACTTTTCCACCTCTTCATGCTTCTTATTGAAGCTTATGAAAAAAAAAAACCCTCCAAATATCCAAAAATGTTAAATGCTCCAAAGCTGCATTATTAATCTAGATCCAACAGAAAGACTGAGGGTACATGGAGGGAAACAGGTTAAAAGGGGATAAAGACAATTCCAGGATAAACAACATTTTGGGGGGTTTAAGCCAGACTGTTGATGTTCCAAAGCAAGTAGAAGATGGGGGAGGGAAAAATGAAATCATACTTGTCCTGTTTGCCAGGCAGCTGAAGTTGGATCCTGCACCGGTCAGCTGCCCTGATTTCCTCTTCCTTTTTCAATATCAACCTCTGAAGACCTGATACCCAGTCGTGGGCTACAGTGGGGTTCACATTCTGTGGGAAACAATGTTGTAGATTTAAAAAAAAAGAGAAATATTCAGAGAAATTGAGAGAGAAGAAAAAAAATCCCACAAATCTTAAAGAGCAAAAGAATAGAATTTGAAAAGTTCTCTCGATGACAAAAACAGACCATTTTTAAACTGGATGCTCACTTTACTGTTGCTTCTGATTTAGACTATAAATAAATTTATTAAAATAATCTCATAGCAAAATTACAAGATAGTAATTGTTAAAATGATTTAATGAGCTTTTTGGACTTTTTGGACACCTGCTTGCCTTTTTTCTCATCATCTGTTTCATCCAATCTATTGAAACCAGTTCCTGTGTGAGCTTTACCCTTTAAAAGCCTGACAGTCCCACCTGACAGTTCTGGCAAAACATAACCTGCTGAAACAGCTTCACTCTGAGGATGAACTCTCCATCCAGCCAGACTGGGTAGTTCATGAGAACACGTTTTCTGACTTTGCATGATAAAAATACATTAATTAAGAGGAATCTAAATGTACCAACATTTATAACGGCCCTATGTTGCATATGTAAGAGATACATTACCTGGTAGTTTCCTTTGAGGCCGCTGATCATGGTGGTGATCTGTTTAACCAAACTCAGATCATGAATAAGGTTTTGTAAATCTTGATAAAGCTGACCAGGGCCCATGTACAGTTTGCCTAAACAGAAAAAATGCATTTAAATTTGTGAACATCTTATTCATTAAGAAGAATTTAAATAACTAAGATAGTAAAGATAAAAATCTAATTAAGGTGGGATCTGAAAGAGCTGTGGACAGTTCTCAGATGCAACAAAGAGCAAGGTCAGACTGATGAGAGCAGCCAGTGAGAGGACAAAGATCAATAAAGAGGAATCAGCTGCTTTCCCACAGATACCAGTGACAGCTCTGCAAACTTGACAGTGACTTTCACCCACGTCCTTGCTTATTCATGAGAATGCTAAAAACCCACTAACAATGTTCTGGCCAGAATGATTCAACTTTATTTTATATTGCTTTTTCTTCCATTTTTCCTTTACATTTGCAAAACCAGTTATTCACAATTGCTCAGAGGGATTGTTTTGGTTGATTATATGGTGTTCCACTAATTTTTTTTATCCTCAGTAAGAAATATTGTCTTTGTCTGGGCTGTCCGGTGAGAATGTTCACCAGATATCTTGTTTACTGTGATAATAGCAACCTCTTCTCCTCTCCTTTACCTTTCTACTGTTTGTCTCAAAAAGATTAATTTTGCATCTATTTGAGGGAAGTCAACCGTCTGTTCACACTTTAATCCAGTGGATTAAAAATGACACATTTTTCTCCAGTCACATTCCGCAGAACACGTCAAGCAGCAACAATCAGTAACAAAACAAAACACTAGTACAGTAGTAAGGGAGTTTAGGAAAACTGGGAGTTTAATTAAAATCTGCCAGTGTGTTTTCTTAATTATTTTTTGAAATCATGCCGACATGCTCATAAAACCACTACCTCTGCTCTGCAGGTCACACAAATCCAGTAAAGTTATGATTCATCTCATTATATTCTGAAGTTTAGATTATTGTTTTCTGTTTTAGGCGTTTTCAATAAAAAATATTAAAATGATTTCCTTCATTTGTAAGTAATCTAAAATGTCTTAAATATTCTTTAACTGCAAAAATTTGACATGTCGTAGAATTATTTCAACCATTTAGGCCAGCATATTGGAATAATTGATAACTGTGGTGAAACGTGCCAGATAGTGGACGTTACTGAACAGAAAAATGGATTCAGGTCATTAGCTGAAACAGCTCATTGAACAGGACCTTTTAAAAACAAACAAAAAAAAATTCCATCTCAGGCAGCTGACGAAGAAAATTGGTGTTTAACTGTCACTGAAAAAGATGGTTAAACATAAACAATCATTTCCCTGTTACTTTCTTGTTAATTATTTTTAATAGTTCTCACAAAGTATGTCTGGTTCCTGTGTGATGGGGATTCACACATTCCAAGATTCACTCAAACGACTGCTCCCACCGACTAGGCCAACTTTGTGTAACACATTTAAACTACCATCCTTGTTTCTAAAAAGCTCTTTATGTGCAAGCCAAAAGAAGTGAGCTGTCCAGACCAGCAATTACACACCTTCTAAAACAAATCATATTCCCACCAAATAAAACACAAACTGTGGTCACAGCAGGACGACGTAACTGAAAATGACCGGTTTGCACGGTGGCCGTTTTGCTACGCTGCATAGAAATGAAGTAGACGGAGACAAAGGAATGACATCATTTGTTGGAGAGGTTTTTCAATGACTTCTGTTGGCTGATCGTCGAGCTGCTTTTGGCTGAACACTGACAACTTAGGACCAATTCTATCATTTGTTGGAAATTCCAGAACAACACACACGCATCCTTAAAGCTGATTTAAACAAACGAAAGGAAAGGATGGTCATGTTGTGGTTGACGTGCTGACAGACAGTGAACCCTGGCAACTTGATGTCATTTTCAAGCAATGTGTTGACACATGAAGTTAAAAAAGAACCAGTAGAACATTGTATTTAATTTGCTGCAATCTGCAGCTACTTTAAGACCTAGAGTTTCGGAAGGTGTTTGAAGAGATGAACACTTTGACCACAGCAAGTTAAAGATGAGTTTGTAAAACTAAAAATGCAATGAGATAAGAATTATTATCTCATGAAGGCACAATACTCAGTCTTTAACCATAGGAGTCTCTCAAAGCTGCTCTAAACACTGTATAATTTAGTGGGAACAATTCTACCCTGCTTTCATTGGCAACTAACCGTGTAAGTTTTTGACCTCTCTCTGCATGCTCATAACCTTTGTCAGACCAGAAATAATTTATATTCTCAGCAGTAAGCTATCCGGCCTTGACAGAAAACAAACTAAACAAAACCTAGAGTCAAAATTGCAGCGCTGCGACCACAAAATCATAGACTTCCTCCTCTCTCGTGTTTGTCTGATCCAAGTGGCTCAGAAGCTGGAAATCCTTGAAAAACTGAAATCATTGTGAGGACAGCTGTGAATGGTTTCATTATGCTCTTTTTTTACTTTAAATGTGTGATTTTTTTTTTTCATTAAAAACAATGTTAAGCGAATAGAATCCTAAGAACAAACAAAACGAAGCTGTATAGTTAAGCAATCACAGCATGGAACTAGAAGAGCAAAGAATGATCATGTTTCATACTTGGTTTAGCATTGATCACCACTTTTTCCCCAGAATGAGGAGCTGGGTAGCGGCTGCTGTCCACAATGTCATCACTGGATCCGAACTCAAGCACTTCCACGAAGCTCAAGGGCACGCTCCACTTTAGAAGGAATTTCTGGTCGACTGGTACGTTTCCACTCCCACTGCCATCCTGACATCTGGAGCAAAAGGAAGGATGGAAATCATCATGTAAGGAAGTAAGTTTGACTGATGCTGTTAACAGTTTAAATGAGGTAAACGTCTCGAATTAAAATAGAAAGAAAACAAGAACAATTCTATGGCAACGGTGCGAAGAATATTTCAACACCCGTCCTACATCCTAAATGGTCGGGCCCTGCATAAGAGGACAGAGCAGTCTGTTTTTCTTGAAAAGGCATAAGACTTTTGACGTATGCGGTGAAATGTTGAACATCTTTTATCAGTCTGTCGTGGCAACTGCAGTTTTCTTTGCGGTCTTCTGCTGCGGAGGCAGCTTGACCGCAAGGGACAGCAATAGGCTGGACAGACTGATAAGGAAATCTGCATCTGTGGTGAGGAGAAATGTGGACTCTGTGGGAGGTGTTTTGGAGGGGAGGATGAGGGCTTAAATTCAGGGTATCCTGAATAACCCCCGTCACCCTCTACATGATGTTATCACAACCCAGAAGACGACCTGAAGTAACAAGTTCCTCTCACTGCGCTGCAGGACTGAGCGCTTTAGGAGGTCATTCATCCCGTCAGCCACTCAGGCAATTTAATCGATCAGATGTTTCTGGAAGGAACTGAGTCCTATTTTATTATGTGTGTGTGCTGTTTTTATTTATTTTGTATGTGCAGCTTGTATGATTTCTGTTGCTGCTGGACACCAGAATTTCTCCTGCGGGAGATTAATAAAGTTTTTTTTAATTTATTTATATATCTAAACGTTATTAATAATGAATGTTGTGATCTATGTGGTAACTACGTAGAAGCAGCCATATGGATAAGGTTTTATGTTGTTGCTCTCCTTTTATCAAAATTTATCACATCAACTTATGGTGCATTTGAAGTTAGTGTAGATTTTTATAGTTTAGTCCAACAGACTCTTGTTCACTTGCTGGTGTAAAGGTCCATATATAGCTGGTACAGAGTAACTACAGGCAGTTTCATTGAAAGCCCTTCTGTGGTTTGGGAAATATAGTGTTGTATGTATGTGAATGTAACGGAAGCACAATGGCATCAAAACCTTTACCATAACAGGAGGAGAACCCATCTCGTGTTGAACTCCACATGTTAAATTACAAGGAAAGAAGCTGGAAATCCTCCACATCCGAACTTCTTTTACTTGTGATTAAAAAGCTATTCAGCCCGAGACTCCTTGTGGTCAAGCCTTACCGGAACATTTGTTACATAGGGGAAAGTTTCTCAATGGTTTCCTTAAATATTTACACATTTCACTTCAGTCTACATGTGAAAAACAGTCTACATAAAGCACCGCAAAAGAATACAGTGGATCATACTTTAAAGATGGTTGTGAAACAAAAGACAAAACTCAGATCCGGGTTGTGGTTTGTCTCACCGGATGTTGGGTGTGGCACACATCAGGACATCGTTTAGAAGAAAAAGACGACGCTCTTTGGTTTTGATGATTTCGCCTCGTTCGTTGTAGACCGTTTCCACCATGTCGTCTGAGCGGATCAGGTAGCGGCTGCCGTTACTCAGAAGCTATGAATGAAAGGAAGGAAAACTTAATATTGAACGAGTAAGTGTCTGTGACCAGTTAAACCCTTACAATAAAGAAAATACTGACTGGTGTTTGTGGTGAATAAATTAGAGAGTTGTATATGTATATCCGTAGGTTTTTTAAGCTCCTAACGATCATACCAGTTCAAGTTTATACACTTAACTTGGATTTCAAACAGAGTTGCCTTATGTTTCTCCACACACCAATTAATCAGACAAAAATCACATAATTAGATTTGAAATTCTACATCCATAAAAATAAACTAACATCTAAACAGACCAAAGACAACGCTGTCCTTAAACTCTCCTTCTCAGTAAAGAAAAAAAAAATCACATGAAAGCCGTAATGGTGAAAGGAGATAAAACTTTATAAAGATTTAGTGCATGCTACAGCATCAATCCAAGTGATTGAACCTTGTTGAGGTAGCGTTCGTTCATGGCCTTTGCAATATGACGGATCTCGCAGCGTTGGTCAGCTTCTCTTTTCTTTTCATTGAGCTTTTCAGCCAAGGTCTCCAGTTCAGTCAGGGCCATCTGCAGTGGCAGACGGTCTGCATGGCCCACCGGTGTGTTCTTTAACATGTCCTGATGACATTTAAAGAAAATTAATCATTAAAGACAGAAGATTTAAAACAAACAAAAAAAAAACATCTATTGCTCTATGAATCTTAAAAAAAATGGATCTTTATCTTTTCATCCAACCTTCACCTACTGAACAATTTCTTTGTGTAATAAACCTTAGTATTTGATTCTGTTTCCTGATATGTGCAACTAAACTTATTTAAATGGGAAACAGACAGATGAATTCTGTGACTCAAATCGTCTGTGACGAGAGGCATGGATAAAAAGAAACAGGGTAAGGAAAGCAGAGATTGAAAGAAATGAGGAAAACATTAAGAGCAACTCCCATGTCCTCAGCCTTGAAAAACAGAGTGGTAATATCTGTGTTCACTGCTCCATCTGCTGGTAACTAACTGACTTTTTAAAATCACAAATTAAGACTGAGCTTTACCTGCAGAAGTAAAATAAATTGTGGAAATCTCTGAATAGGTTTCATCATCAGACCATAAAGAGTCATGCGGTCACTGCTGGTCTCCTGACGATGCTACAGAAACACAATGAACCACAATTTCATTTCAGAGTTGAGCATTTTTACCAGAGAATGACAACAAATAGTATTACTTGAGGTTGTAGGAAAAAGAGGAGCTTTTTCTATTGAAAGTCATTCACTCAGAACATCTGCAGTTCTATTCAATATTTTCAATGTCAAATGAACATTTTTAGTTGGTTTTCTGACCTTGAGGAACTCCAGAAAAGCAGGTTTAGAGGCGCATGTCTTTCGTACGACTGCCATTGCATTGCTAAAGTTGTTCACATACTCGCTGTAGGCGTCCAGCACCATGGACTTAGAAAACTGGAAGGAAAGAAAGCATGAATAGTTTAATTTAAGGTCACTTGTAGTCTGTTCAGGTACAGATGGCTTTGAACTCGTACAGAAAAGTCTCAACTTTTTATCACATTTTCTGTATAATTTTTTGTATGGAGGTTTATAAAAAAATACTTTGTATGTCATACAAATACATAGAGCATTATCTTCAAATAACATCTTCAAATACGTATATAGAAATGTAGTTTTAAATAAAAGAAATATATAGCATTATTTTTACATATAATTTTAAAAGGTATCTTCAGAAGTAGAAGGTTTTTTTTGATGGGAGAATTTTCTGACAAAAAACCTTATGGTAGTAACTATTTTTTTCCTTTATTGTGAAAGTTTTTCAGGGTATTTGCTTGTTTTTGAGAAGTCAGGCTTTCATTTTCAAAAGTGTTTGTACAAAAATTGTATCAAATCATTACTGATGTTTTCTTTAGAGTATAAATTTTTGATTTGAGGTGTCTGATTGAAAACTAGATGAACTAAACTTAAACGTTATAAGGATCCAGTATTGAATTAAACCTTTTTTGGAAAATAAATTTAGATAGTCTGTATATGATTTTCTAAACGTTACATAATCTTATTTTGGCAAAGGGCTAACTGTTGAGCAGCTGCCCTAGACGGCTGCCTGCTGCAGTGCTCCTTGTTGCTTTAGCGTTTAATCGCCAACTTTCGCTGAGTTTCTGTGCCTTCTGGCAATGTTTTGCCTCTTTCTGGATATTTCATCTTGAGCACACTTTGGATGTAATTTCGGACTCTGTTGTTTTGTGTTGGACAGCTGATTTTTCAGAAATTGTCCGGCTAGCTCCCAACGACTAGCTGGTTATAGAGTCATTCTGCCATTGACCTGCATGTTGACGTGCACGACCAGCTGCTGGCTCTCGGAGGCACACTCGTGTGTGGCTGGAGGAGTTGGTTTGGGCCCAGGGTAGCAGAGGAGAAGGAGTCAATCTGGAAGAGGTGCGGAGAGGGAGACGGCCGCTCGCTTAAGGAACTGGAGGCGCACACTCTGACCCAGTGAAATACAGAGAGGCCAGTTTGGTGTTCTTCACTGCAGCCTGGCTATGTGACTCATTCCGGACACTAGCTTTCGGGTTGCCAGGATGGACATAGTGCGACCGGACTGGGACACCGATGGATAGGGGTGAGAGGGCATCGAGGTGTTAAACACCAGGTGTTTGCACTGCAGCACTCAAATTTCCCTTCGGGGATTTTTGAAGGGAATTGAATATACAGTATTGAATTGTATATTCAATTCAATACTTTGAAACAGTGTTTTTGAAGATTGGACACAATTGTATTTCTAGTTACAATAGAAGTTGTACTTATTGGTTCTACTTCAAAAGGTTAAAATGCCATATTATAACTTTCCACAATTTGTATTTAAGCACTCTGAAGTGTAAAAAGCTCTTCTCACCGATGCAACAAACACATCCCCGATCATTTCCAGGCTGTCCCACTCAGCCACGCGGCTTGCCAGCGCGATCTGGAACAGGAAGTGGCACTGCAGGATCTCGCGCACGCGATAAAAGGTCATCTTCAGTTTCCTGTCACTGAGCAGGCGAGGCTCGATCTGGGACAGGGGTTTTTCATATTGCTGAGAAAGCAAACAGAACAATCTGTAAATAAAAAATTCCATTCTTTGCAACTGATCTGACTCATTTCCTACTAACACTTCCATACCTCTAATATTCTTTTCAGTGCATCGAGATAGTTCTTCTCACTTTCCAAAATCGAACCCAATATGCACCTTCTAACAAGCTGAAGAAGAGCAATACAAAGATGCACATGATGTTTTGTTTAAACATCCCTTAACACTGGAGATGTATATTTACTACCTGATGCTGTAAGAGATCTTCTGGTGCAGGACACAAAATTGGTTCAACATTAAAACAGTCCACCTCAATAAAAACTTCAGACTCCTCATCATCAAGAAAGCCCATTTTCCTCTCTGAAAGTACAGAAAAGAAATAGCATATTGGATCTTGCTTTGCATGTAGTAAATACAGTACCGTATTTTCACAACCATAAAGCGCATATAAAAGTCTCAGATTTTCTTCAAAATGAGCGGTGCGCCCTATCGTGCAGTGCGATTTTTAAGAGAAAGACTTTCCCTAAAGAGACATTTCCAGCAGGCGTCATTATTAAGGCAAATGAAAAGGGGTGGATGGACGAGGAAATGGTGAAACAATGGCTGAGGCAGGTGTATGTAAGGAGACTGACATCAACATCTCTTCTGATTTATGACTCCATGCGTGCTCATCTCACCGCCGAAGTGAAAAAACAAGTGAAGCAGATGAACACTGTTTGCTGTGATTCCGCGAGGTCTGACAAAGGAACTTCAACCGCTGGACATCAGCGCGAACCAGCCATTGAAAGTAAGGCTGCGAGCGACGTGGGAACAATGGATGACCAGAGGAGACCTCAGCTTCACGAAGGGTGGAAGGCTGTGCCGGATGAGTTACGCCACAGTTTGCCAGTGGATTGTAGATGCTTGGGCTAACGTGTCTGCTGGCGCTGTTGTCTGAGCTTTCGCAAAAGCAGGCATCATTTCCGAGAAGCCGCACAGTACAGGAAGTGACTCGGACAGCGAGGAAAGTGAACCTGCTATGTTGGATTTAGCGCACCTGTTAGATTCTGAAGCAGAGGATGAGGACTTGGATGGATTTGATCAATGACTTTATGATGACTGTAACTAACATTTAAATAAAGACAACCAAACTCAGTTTTGCTCCTGATCTATTTTTAAATACGCACACTTGTGTGCTTGTGTGTGTGTTGTCGTATGGCAGACGTACGTAGAAGAGGATATTTATATAAAACCTGCGCCCTATCATCAGGTGCTCCTTATGTGTGTGTTAAATACAGAGCACATGAAACTGGGACTGCGCCTGTCAATGCGGTGCGCCTTTTGGTGGTGAAGCTATGGTAATTAAAACATTAAGTTTTAGTGTTTTAATATTAAGCATTTCTTAGAGTTTTCATACCATGACAAAACGACTTTGTTTTGATAAATGATCGTCCCTTCTTCACCGCCGCTTTGGTTTTCTCAAGTCCGTCTTTAGTCCCATCTTTAGCCGCCTTCACCAGCTTTTGCATCTTTGGTGAGAAAAAAAATAATTAAATCAAGGTAATTTTGTTTTGTTCATTAATTTAATGCTAAGTTTAATAAACAGGATGAGGGAACTAATTTGGAAAGAAATGTGGTTAGAGGCAGTAAATGAGTCAATAAAAGAGAAAAATGGCAGCAACAGTGTAATAATATTAAGTCATTATATAATGGAAAAATCTGGAAAAGACAAATAAACCCCATTAAAAAAAAAAAAAACAAGTGCTTAAAAATCTGGGTTAAACTGCTGCTAATTTTGTTAGAGTACACTGTATCCTTCTTTTTCAAGCCTTCACTGAATGCACATGAAATGAGAGACGTCAGTGCAGCAGTGTTCGCAAACCCATCACCATGACCACCACCACAGCTCATACACATCACAGGATGAGGGTACCAAGTAAGATGCCAGAAGTGGAGTTAGCCACAATGAGAACGTCAGGTTGGGACTACTTCATCTAGCACAGACAGGTAGTTTACCTTCTGCTCGTGTTTCTGTTTTAGCTGCTGCAGCTCTACCGTTCCCACAGTATTTGCCATAAGTTCTTTCATCTTTTTCTCATAGTGTTCTTTCAAGCGTGTCAGATCTTGAGAGAGCTAAACAGAAGCAAAGGAAGCATTACTGGTTGTGGTTTCGGCTCACCTTCAAGTCCCACTAACTCGTTTTGATCCTGACATGTTTGTTAAAAAAAAGATTGATTCCATTCTGTTATGAAAGAATTTTACAGTTGATAAAAATGGAAACTTTAATGCTTAAAATTTTAGATTTATTTTTACTAATGTGAATAAATTTTCTTACACGGAATATGAATATATATACTTTTTTAAAAGACTAATATGCTATTCCTATTTGGATTAAAAATTAAATAGTACTTAAATAACTATTTTAACATTTACACATGTTGCAATGTAATTATTATTTTTTTGTTAAACCCCACTCATTTTGGTCGGGTTAAGCTTGTATTGTTCATCAGCGATGCATTATTATAGTCTACTTTATTACTATGTTTTGTTATTCATGTTTTCTCACCGTCGCTAGTGTGTGCTGTTTGTTATCATGACCGACGTCTTTAGGGTTCGATTCTAAAATTCTTTACCATTGTTCTTCTTCCTTCGGCATTTCCCTTCAGGGGTCACCACAACATGTCAGTTTCTTCCATCTAACCCTATCTGCTGCATCTTTTTCAGATATGCCACCTATCTTCATGTCTTCCTTCACTGTATCCATGAACCTCCTCTTTGGTCTTCCTCTAGGACTCTTTCCTGGTGGTTCCAAACCCAGCATCCTTATCCGATATACTCTCTCTCTCTCTCCTCTGCACATGTCCAAATCATCTCAGTCAGGCCTCTCTGACTTTATCTCCAAAACCTCTAACATGTGCGGTTCCCCCAATATACTAATCCCGTCCATCCTGGTCACTCCCAGAGAGATCCTCAGCATCTTCATTTCTGCTACCTCCATCTCTGTTTCCTGTCTTTTCCTCAGTGCCACTGTCTCTAGATCAAACAGCATGGCCGCTCTCACCACGGTTTTGTACACTTTCCCTTTCATTTTATTTGAAACGGTTTTGTCTCACATCACACCTAAAACTTTTTTCCACCCATTCCAGCTTGCCTGCACACACTTCTTCACCTCTTCTCAACACCCTCCATTGCTCTGGAGAGCTGAGCAATAAAATCTTCCACCTTCTTTACCTCTTCTCCCTGTAACCTCACTTTTCCATTTGGATCCCTCTCATTTACACACATGTACTCTGTCTTACTCTGACTAATCTTCATTCCTCTTCTTTCTACTGCAAACCTCCACCTCTCCAGCTTTTCCTCCACCTCTTCCCTCCTCTCACTACAGATCACAATGTCATCTGCAAACATCATTGTCCATGGGGATTCCTTTCCTTAATTAATGGTAAATTCTTTACCATTGTTGGTATTTTAATATATAATAAAATTATGATATAATTTGTAAAATGGTAAAAAAAAAAAAAAATTAAAGAAAGCTGATTTTGATAAACTACAAGAGGAGGTGGGATTTAACTTATTTTTGGGCAATAATATTTCTTTTAGATATAATTTTGATGAAATTTGATGTAAATCCCCTGTGTTTTTACAAGACAAACATATAAAATAAAAACGTTCTACAGTAAGACTAGTTTCTTTTTGGTTTTAATGTAGTTTTACCCTCTTAAGAGAACATCAGAATGAAAGTATGAGCGATGATTTGAGAGTTTTCACAAAAATTTGGAAGTATTTGGAAGTTTCCTTGAAAATGACCAAAACAAACATAAGGAAATTCTTATCAGCTTGATCAAATTTTAACGTGTCGATGAACACACATGAAAGTTGATGAACAAAATGAAAGTTTGAGTCAGATTTTTGTAGCTAAGAGGAAGCCTGACAGGGAAATGGGAGGATAATTTTTATACACACATGGGTCTTCCTCTGGGGTGGTTTTCCTCTCATGAAGGCATGGGGCAGGCCGTTCTCAGGTCGACCTTCCCCGTCACTGGTCTCATCGTAGCTTTCAAACTCACTGGAGCTCCAGCCATTGTCCAGAGAGCTGTTGCAACCACCCTCTCCGCCAAACTCCACGTCATCATAGATCATCTCCTCTGGATCTACATAGATGAACACATTAAAATAAGTCAAGTCAAATTAGCAAACTGCTTGTGCCAAATGTAAATAGGTCCATATTAGCAAAAGGAGCAAGATTTCTAAAATGAATACAACACAGAGGCCACTGTGCCACCGTGCTAACCACTGCACAGTGCTATAAAATGTTTTTAAAAAAATACTGTTTAAAGTAGGGCCTGTGAGGGGGTGCAGTGGGTAGCACAGTAGCAAGAAGGTTGGGGGTTCGAGTCCCACAGAGGGACTGGTCTTTCTGTGTTCTGTTTGCATGTTCTTTCTGTGTATGCGCAGGTTTTCTCTGGGTACTTCAGTTTCCTCACCTAGTATGCATGTTAGGTTAATTGGCCGCTACAAAATTTTCCTTCGAAATGAGTATGAGAGTGGCCCTGCAACAGACTGGTGACCCATTCGGGGTCGGCCTTACGTCTGTAATCAGCCGGGATAGGCTGTGGCACCACCCGTCACTACATTAAGAATAAGTGGTTTAGAAGTCAAAATGAAACATTTAAATTGAACTACATTAGAAAAATGCCACTTTTCAAGTATCACGTGACATCAGAATTAAATCTCAGGTCATTTTTTTGCACTAAAATATTATTTTAATCTGAAAATATTCAATTTCAGTCCGAATTCACAAATTAAAAGATGAATTATAAAATAAAAGATACAAGTGCTGCTGGAGGAAGTTAGATTCTAGTTTAATAAAATAGATCAAACCTGTGTTAGAGTCTGAGTTTTCTCTGGGTACGTCATCGTAGATCACTTCATCTGGATCTGGAAAAAAAAAAATTCTCAGCAAAGGACATTGAACATGTCTGACATCATGTCTGATGATCAGACTGTAACACTGGAGAGAAATCGAAAAAGAAAATCCCACAAAGGCACACTTCCTCATAAGAACAGAGAAGGAAGTTTCTGAGAGTTTAGTCGTGACAAAAGTGCATTAAAAGAAAACAAAACTAAACATCTTAAAAAACATGCACAAAATCTGTAATTTTACGGTATTTCTTCTCAATTTAAGAGATAATTTCTTACTTTCCATCCATGCAGTGTTCGCAGGATCTGACGCCCATTTTGCCAACGCATCTTCCTCTGTGATTGGTGGATACTCTTCACTAAAAACACTATGTAACATAAAAAAAATGAAAGTCTCACCTTGCAAACTTGTGAAATCTGAATTAAATCTTATTGAAACTCGGCATGTTATTAACTCATTGCATTATGAATATAAAGTAAAAAAAGCGGACTTTGCATAAGTTTCTAAAACTATGGAGAGAAAAAAACATTTTTGTATCTCACCTGTCTGCTGAGATGTTGCTAGTTCCTACTACTGTCACTGGAAGAGAAAGAAAGTGAAAAAGATATCACATTTTGTCTTTTTGAATTGTGTTATGAGTATTTAAAAATCTTAGGAAATCAAAATTAACTGAGCCTAAAACTTGTCAGGGTGGCAACCAACCTATAGAAAGGTATCTAAATATCTAAAATCTATAGTATAACTTATAGTAATCTGTAAACTCACAAGTCAAGACAATATCATTTTATATGCTTCTTACTGTGAATCTAAGAAAGTCCTGTTTTAAGCTTAAACATGTTAAGAATTTCCTGAAATAATCTTTCGAAGGTTCCACCATGGCGTGTTTGGTGAGATAATAACAGGGTGATTACACAGAAGAACCTGCCAGTTCTCAAGGTTGGACACTGCTACTGAAAGATTTCCAGAAAATTCTCACATTCAGCAGAGATCTCTGGGGAAGGCTATATTTAGTCCCTACTTCCTTATGGCAGGGCTTTAGGAAAAACAAAAGAACGGTTGGAGCGGGGCTCAAAGCAATGGAGACAGTTTTAAGGAGTCGAAATCTTGTTTTTTTTTTTTTAATTTAAGTTCAGTGAAAAGTCAGAAGTTTGTGCTTCTGATGTTTTTCTATTAGAATATTTTCTTTGACGTGACTTTTAATCTTACATTGCATCAAATAACTGTGAAAGAAGAGATTTTCACACTGTGTTTTACTTTACCATCTTCATCCATGGAGAGATGTCGGATGATGACAGGTGTGGTGTAGGCTGGTGTGATGAGAGGTACACCCGAGGGGGTTGCATAGCCGCATGGCACTGGTACAGAGTATCCTGAAGTAGAAACGGTGTGAATATCATGTCCTTCTCCCTCTCGTTCTTTGGACTCAGTAAGAGAGGAAGTGGAAGAGGTGGATCCATTCGTATGCTCGGCCTGCTGTGGGTGGATGGGATTGATGTCGATCACAGAGTAGGGGTTCACTTTCACCCCAGAGGAGGAACTAAGGACAGCTTGTGGTGGGTCGGGGTTATCACGGCTTTCAGAGCCTGGTGGGTGGAAAATAACAGATTATTTATGCAGCCCAGCTTGAAGACTACATTTTAATCTAATCTGATTTTAAAAAGTGTCATAAAATCAAGTACAGTACGTACAAACTAGGGGAAAAAAAAAAGAGTACTAAAAGGATCTTAAAATGAACTTTAATTTGATAAACAGCACAATACTTTTTAAGAGTGGAGATCAAAGTATTTTTGTGCATAAAGAAGCCAAAAAAAAGATTTAAAAAAAGAAATCAAACGACAGACAATTTTTTAATGATAAAATCTCATCAAGTTGGATTTTACTGCCGGTATTTTAAATTAACCAAGTCTTCAGGATAACAAGTAAAGTTTGGACACCCGGTAGAGTTAATCTCTTGTTTGTAAAACTGAGACCTGACAGTTTCCTCATCGGTTACGCTCAATCATAAACTGGAATGATCATGTGATGGGTATGTCAAAGAATCTAAAACGAAATAAAATCTGGGAATAAACTTTGAATTATTAGAACTATATCTCTGTAACTTGATGCCTTCTAGACTATTTCCATCTGTTCATGGCTTTCTTTATGCACATCAGTACTATTTATTTTTTGTACATACACTACTGATCCCTCAACGGGAAAATTTGTGTGCTACACTACTACACTGCAGCAAACTGCCATGACAGCACCAATGGTGGGAGAAGCAGGGGGTTAGGTGTCCTCTCCAAGGACCCTAGACGCGAACTTCCGGCTAACTTCCAGTCCGCTGGCGAACACTATACCACTGAGCCACCGTCTCCCCGGTGATTTATTCGGGATGCCCAAACTTTCTAACCTCACTTTATATAACCAGTTTATGTTATCATTATTTTCAGTAGTAAAGGGTTGTTTATGACTCCTTTCTCAGAATTATTCTCAATTGGCTGCACAGTGGTTAATGGTCATTATGGATGGGTTCTGAGAACAGTTTTTTTTTCGGAACCGGTTCCGCAGCCGTTATTTTACCCAGACTGATAAGCGCTAGTCCAAACGGATCCGCTATCGGTTCTAGTTCTGCCCCTCACTCGCGAAGAACGGTGCGCATGTGCGCTGCTGCTACACACACGCAAATTTTCAAGACGAGCGAGGCGTACTGGCAGAACGTGCATCTCGAGTTTGGCTTTATTTTATCTAAATCGATGCCGACAACAAATGTTGTCTAAAGTGCAATAAAATATTTTCATGTAAAAGTAGAACCACATGCAATTTGTCTAAAGACGGTACCAAACTCCACGGCATTCAGACTGAAAGATGCACTGTGTTTGACGAGCGCGTTGAAATAGCTCCGACTCCAATGCAACAGGTACGCTAATAAATTACGGCACAAGAACGCTTGAAAACGCATGTGCTCCATGTTTTATCATAAAAAAAAACAAAAAACAATAAAAGTGAAATGGAAGTGCTTTAGTTAATATTTCAACTTATTTGTTAGAAAAAAAATTGCACATTTTTCATTGTTGGCAAAAAAATTAAACATTTGCAATTGTTAAACTTAAAAACCGGTAATATTTATTTCTCTTTCTAACTTGATATTTTTTTGTTTTTATTACAGTCCAGATCAGATTTATTTTGAAGTATCTCGTTTGTTTTATTTGAGTAAGGTATATTTTATTTAAATACGGTTCCGTTTGTGAGTTTCCCCATCATCCAAATAAAGTTTTTATGTTCATAATACTTATTTGTTTGTTTCTAAAAGTATCGTTAAGAGATTCGTTAAAGATTCATTTTGTTAAGCGGTATTGATAAGAGGACTAGTATTGATAAATTGTTATCGATACGCATCCCTAATGGTCATGGTACAAAAGGTTGTAGGTTTAAACCTCAAGCGCCGGTGCAGCAGGGGGGCTTTCAAGAGAACAGTTTGCATTCACAAGAATTTGTTACCTCCTCCTTTGTGGCATCAGCTAATTTGTTCATCGTTAGTTAGAATTAAGTAACCGTGGATAGTATCATTAAAATCTTTTCTCTGGTTTGAGAGAAATTATGTTTAAAAAAAGTGTTACAGAGGCACAGATGCATGAACAGTAAGAGGGCTTAACGCTTCCTCCACATGTTTTGGGCAGAGGCATAAACATTGAACACTTCCTCGAAGCTAAAATAAGATTAAAAACATAAACTTTAACCCGAATGAAAAGTCCAAATATTTCTTGATGTACAAACCTGTGTTTTGGGGTTTTGTCGGTATGCCATCGTTGAGGGAGAGAGGTGGAGATGAAGGTGGAGGTGGTGGTAAATCCTTTTCACCATCATTTGTCGTCACGGCAGCAGACGTCCCCTCAGATTCTGTCGTTCTACCATCTGAAGATGATATGCTTTTAGCCACTGTTGCGTCAGCATGTGGTGGAACAGAGGAAGAAGGTACTGAAGGGTCTGATGGTGGTTGACTGGTCATAGAGTTTTCTGTGCTGCTGATGGATGGAGGTGGTTCAGGTAAATCATCACCGCTGTCGTCAAAGTCGAAAGGTTCTCCCTCGTCTTCTTCATCTGCATACGAGATGCCATCTGCTAACACTGCAAAATATATCCAGACATTCAAAAACTAGATTACACACAAAATGGACCATAGTTTTTAATTCATATGAATAAGAACTACAAATCAGTCAAACTGGAAAAAGGAAAAATACTTTTTGATCCCCATCCTGCAGCTTTTTTTTCAGGGTATTTATGATACTGTAAATGCACCGCTTTTAAAACATGAGACACTGAAGATGAGCTGGTTAGCCAAAAAATCTAAAAGAACTGTTTGAACTTGACTTTCAACTTCAAACATTAGCAACAAAACATGTCCGCTGCCTCACTTTATGACAAACACAGTTTGAGCTAAACAGTCTTCAAAGGCGTCACATTCATGTTACAGCACCCACTTGGCACTCGACAGGAAGGGAATAACAAATGTCTTCCCAGTTTCCACTCTGCAATTAGGCCAGCCGGAAAGAGAGCTGTTACTCCCATCAGAAAGAAAAACAGAGTTTATACATTAAGTTTTATGTCAAGAAGAAGCGTGAGCTGGAGTTTATAAAGTTCAGATAAGTAAAAAGGTGATCGATTCACAGCCTGATCAGACACATCAATCTGATCGGGAAAAAAAAATGAAACAACTCCATCATTCATGATTATGTTCTTTAAATAAAATCAACTTTATTTTGCTTCATCTTCCTTAAATGTGGATTATCTAAACAGAGACCAGACACTACTCTTCCAAGTCTCCTTCCTTCCTTTATCTCTGAATAGTGTGGCTCACAAATACCACGGATTCTTTCCGAGTTCGTTCAATAACAGTCCAGCATGAACGTATTAAATTGCAGTGTAAAGTTAAATCTGATCTCTAGGACTAATTTCCTGATGATGTCCCTGAAAAACAACAAGATTCTTAATTTTATTTCCTTTATCATTTCCGGAACTGAACTTTTTGTTTTTTAAATCCCAAAGGAACTCTGAAAAAAATTACCTCAAGTGGGTGAGAAGATTAAAAAAAATCTCCCGTTTTCTCCTGATTTTAGGCATGCATTTTTTTTACACTAACTCAGGGATAGCCGTCACCTTAATAGCTGACGCTTAAAAAAAAAAAAAAAGTCAATAATGCAAGTTGTGTTGGAACAGGTTTGTGCACTCACCTGATTTCACCTGTGCAAATATAAGTAAAAATGACCTCCAGCAGTAAGCAAGACGACTGAAGGAATATATACAGTTTTAAATCACCGGTTTGACTCCTTGAGGCAGTGAAAGGTAGTTGTTCTGCCTCACCGCTGTGTGAGAAAATGGTCTGTGACTAATGTTCCAGGTCAAATGTTGTGACCCCCACATCCATCCGAATCTATGACTCACGATGTGAGAGAAAGAAGGGGCAAAGAGTAAAGCGCGGAACTGAGATGTTATCTTTCTTTTTCCATCTGTGTGCTAACAAATGGTCTGAGACACACAGTGATAAAACATAAACAGTGTAGTGTAGTTACAATCTGTGGAATTCCAGGACAGTTGGATCCATAATGAATGCTTGTCACTGTCAAGAACAATGAACCAGAAAGGAGCAGGTCATGATTTGACTGGACTACAGCCGATAGACTGGACTACAACTGAATATCAGCTGGTCAGTAATTCCATAAAAACGCATAGAGCTCAATGAAGAATTAAACTGAACTGAAACTTCCAAACACAAACACAATACTAACATCTTTCATCATAGGAATAGAACGCATAATTGTCAACTAAAATGTTTGATAGCCTTGAAACAAAAAAGGACGTATTTTTCAGACAGAGTCCAAAGTAAATGATAATAGTTAAGCAAATGCAAATGCCACATTCAGACTAGAGGAGCTACCCTTTGTCAATTCATCAGGACAGTATGGATTCTGTTCTAGGGGCTAATCTTCACTGCGCTGCACAATGGTCAGCTCAAATGAGTCACCGGGTTACGATCTGCTCCTGCATCGCCCTGGCAACAAAGCAAGAGGCTGGCCAGCTGGAGACGAAGCGTTTCTCTGGGCCGTCTCTATCCTCAGAGGCAGTATGAGAAATTGTGTGTTTATGCATGTGCAGTTTTCAGCCTCAGACTGAGGCACATTGTCTGGTATTCACTGTGGTGCAGAACATTTTACTCTGCTTATTCCTTTCGTTCCTCTGCCCACACATTTTATAGAGGCGGAGGAGAGGAATCTGTTGTTTACACATGTTGTCCAGCTTCAGCAAACTTCCCCAGAAGCAATTAGTTCTGCTGTCATTGACAGCAAAGAACTAATTCAATTATCAACTGAACAGATTGCATCATGCCTGAAACAGACTTTAAGACAGATGTATTTTTTAAACTATGTGCTGACTTCTTTTTAGAAACAGAATAGTTGACACAAATAACGATTCATCATAGCATTAAGTTAAACTATGAATAATTCCTAAACTTTAGATGAAAAAGGGAAAAGCCCAGGCTGTGGAGGAGTTTGCTGAGACCATGGAGAAGGACCTCCAGATGGCTTGGAAGAATTTCTTGTCCTTCATCCAGTAAAGAGATGGAAGCAGTGCACCAACCGATGACCTTAAAATTTGGGTGTTGTGGATCAGTGGAGGGAATACTTTGAATACCTTCTCAATTTCACCCAAACATCTTCGAAGGGAGAAACAGAGTGACAAATCTCTGGTGCTGAGGTGATCAAAATAATTGTCTGCGGCAAGGCCCCACAGGTGGATGAGATCTGCCCAGAGCTTCCGAAAGACTCTGGATGATGTGGGGCTGTCCAGAAAGATACCATTTTAATCTATCGAGGACACACTGAGGGACTTTTCAATCCAAAAAAAGGGGAACACAGATGAATCACACTCCTCATCCTCCTTGGTATGGTCCATTCACAATTCTTCTTCTTGTTTTGGCATTTCCCTTCAGGGGTCGCCACAGCAAGTCAGTTTCTTCCATCTAACCCTATCTGCTGAATCCTCTTTGGTCACACCAACTATCTTCATGTCTTCCTACACTGTATCCATGAACCTCCTCTTTGGTCTTCCTCCAGGCCTCTTTCCTGGTCGTTCCAAGCCCGGCATCCTTCTGCCGATGTACTCTCTCTCTCTCCTCTGCACATGTCCAAACCATCTCAGTCTGGCCTCTCTGACTTTATCTCCAAAACCTCAACCAGCGCTGTTCCTCTGATCCTGTCCATCCTGGTCACTCCCAGAGAGATCCTCGGCATCTTCATCTCTGCTACCTCCATCTCTGTTTCCTGTCTTTTTCGCAGTGCTACTGTTTCCAGACCAATCAGCATGGCCGGTCTCACCACAGTTTTGTACACTTTCCCTTTCATTTTATTTGAAACGGTTCTGTCACACATCACACCAGATACTTTTCTCCACCTGTTCTAGTCTGCCTGCACACGCTTCTTCACCTCTTTTCCACACTCTTCATTGCTCTGGACTGTTAAAATCTTCCACCTTCTTTATCTCTTCTCCCTGTAACCTCACTTTTCCATTTGGATCCCTCTCATTCACACACATGTACTCTGTTTTACTCTGACTAATCTTTGTTCCTCTTCTTTCTAGTGTAAACCTCCACCTCTTCAGCTTTTCCTCCACCTCTTCCCTCCTCTCACTACAGATCACAATGTCATCTGCAAACATCATTGTCCATGGAGATTCCTGTCTAACCTCGTCTGTCAGCCTGACCATCACCATAGCAAACAGCAAAGGGCTCAGAGCAGAGCCTTGGTGCAGTCCCACCCCCACACTGAACTCCTCTGTCTCACCTACAGCACACCTCACCACTGTCTTACAGTCCTCACACATGTCCTGAACCACTCTAACATACTTCTCTGTCACACCACACTTCCTCATACAATACCATGGTCCGTTCACTATACAGTCTGAAAATGCTACTTTTTTGTTTCAAAGCTACTGAACATCTTTAGATATTCGATTTCCAACAAAAGCTGGTCTGCCTCCTCAACTCAACCGATTTTATAATAAAGAACACTAGAAAAAACGTCAGATTGTATTAGAAGGTACATATATCTCTATGTACGATGTCTTTCAATAAACCAAATCAGTATTACTCAAAACTAAAGATACTCTATAATCCCAAAGGGCTTTTTAACTCTGCAACCTTTAACAATGATGATGCATGACTCCCTAACAGATTGGAAAAGTCACATTGTTATCACATCAGTCTGAAAAAAGCATGTAGACTTTACATTCAGGGGGCGGTGGAGGAAAATCTTCAGTGTCCATGCTGGTAATTATTTTCCAGTAAAAATTTCACACACAGCAGTCTGCAGGAGATCAGCGATGCCAGCCGCATTCCTGAAGGAGAAAAACAAGGAAAGTGTTTAGATTAAAAATAAAAAAGCATTCCACACAAACTGCACACATTCTTTGCTCAAAGTGGTTCAAAAATTCAGAAATAGCAACCTTTGTTATGTAATTTAAAGGAATCAAGACAAAGCAGAAGGACATTACAAGTGGTCACAGTCTGGTACCCTTAGTGTAACAACACAATCTGAAGGGAAGCTGATCCACGCCAACGGAGGAGTGAACGGAAACAAAAGACACTTTCATAACTTTTCTACGCAATCTTAACAATAGCACACTTTCAAGTGCACAGAATAGTGTTATGCTGAGGTTACTATGTAATTTCAGAGGTTTAAACTGTCCGCTAACGTAAATGTACAAAACAACAAATAAATACCTAAATTATCAACTAAATTAATTAATTTGACTTTTTTTTGTTTTCTTTATCATTTTAATTTTTTTTTTCCATCTTCTGAATCGCTTGATCCCTGACGAGGTCGCAGGGGATGCCAAAGCTTATCCCGGTTGATTTAAGGCATGAGGCTGTGTACACCCCAAACAGGTAAGTAGTCTGTCGCGGGCCACACACACACTCATTCCTTGGGACAATTTCGTAGTGGCCAATCAACCTAACATGCATGTATCTGGAAAGCGGGATACCCGGTGAAAACCCACGCATACACAGGGAGAACATGCAAAGTCCACACAGAAGGACCGATGTTTGAAACCTCATCCCCCCCGGGATTTGAACCCCAACCACTGCACCAGCGTGCAGCCCATTATAAAAAAAGTCAAACTAAGAATAAATTGATGATAAAATTAATATTTCAATTTATAAGTAGATTTATGTTTCATTCTTTTGGCATCAATTGTAGATTGAAAAAAAAAGAATAAAAATCAACAACAGTCAGAAATAAACTATTTTTTTAATCTGTCCTTAAAGTTTTTTTTTTTAACTTTTATGCCACACAAATATAAAAAAAAGTAGTTGTAGTTGAAAATAATTGCCTCTATGAGGTTTGCTAAAAATGTGAGAGTAAGGGGTAGATGGATGACTGTTCATGTAGACCTAGCAAAATATCATTAACAAGCCGAGACAGGAGAGACCTTTGGACCTGCATGGGCATGAGAGACCTTGCATTCCGCAGCAGCTCAAGTTTTGTTTGCAGATGTACAATTTTGCATCTAAAAGTGAGTTTCTATTGTTTGTCTCTTGTTGAACAGATGACACAATTCTGACAGGAAGCAGCAGCATAGAACATCACTGTTGAGGAATTTATGGCCCACGTTCCGCTTACACAAGCAAAAAACTACAAGATTCAAAGACTGATCAAGACTACATGAAAGATAAGTCATCGTGGCACTCAAAGCTTGTTTTGTCTACAAATGATGTCAAGTCCTTTGGATCTTTGTCTTTTGTCCTGCTCGTTTGGGCAAAATGCCAGAACAGATGTGAACATATAGGACTAGCGTTAGTAGAATAAGGTAGTGACAACGGACACAGGTAAAGAAGATCACCTTAGGATAAATCAGCCTTCCTAATAACAGGACTTTTAAAGACTCAGATGGCCTGAGAATCTCACAATGAAGATCCATTGTGTGTATCACAATGAAACCATCTTGAGGGAGTGAACTGAGAAAAACGAATGAATGAGGATGAAATAAAGAAGCCAGTTTATGAAACATAATCTGCATCATTAAGAGGTGTGCAGCGTTACTTCTCCTAACTTTAAAATGCACTCAAATTAAGGACTTTAAATGACTTTGTTCTCTTTCTATCGAACAGTTCTGCTTTTATAAGTTTTTCATCTTCTAAATCGTCCATTCTTAACTGGGTTGCGGGGCGTGCTGGATTGTATCCCGGCTGATTTAAGGCTGTAGATTTAAGGCTACACCCTGAACAGGTCACCAGTTCGTCACGGGGCCACACACAACTGTCCACACACATTGATTCTTAGGGGCAATTTTATAGCAGCCAGTCAACTTAACATGCATGTTTTTGGAGGGGTGGAAGGAAACCCACGCATACATGGGATGGACATGCAAACTCCACACAGAAAGACCAGTTTATCACGCGTCGTCCCTATCCGGGATTCGAACCCTGACGTTCTTGCTGTGAGGCCACTGTGCTAACCACTGCACCACCATGCTGCCCTATTTGTTTTGTTGTTCTAAAATCATTGTAGAGTTAGGTATGATCTTAAATGTGATCAATAGCGTTCGAAAATGTAGACTGCTTTTACAAAGCTGAACGTGCAAAGACACAAACCTAACAAATGAGAAGTCTGTAATTAGTCTATGTAACTAATTCAGGATAATTTTGGCCGTTATGGAACAGTTCATTGGTGCATGGAGTGAATACAGACAAAAACACATGAAAGGTAAAGGCATCCTTACAGCTGATGACAGGATCAGCGGAGCGTGTTATCACATGCACATCTAGTTAGAGTTGTGTTTTACACACAGAAAAACAGTCTTCTGGATTTCTGGTAAAAACTATTTGTTCACCTTAAAGAACAAAACCAAGAATGTAGCCTGGATTCTATCAGTGTGAACGCTAAATTCTCACTTTAGTTTCTGTAAAAATTGAGGATCTACAGTTTAAATTCTAAGACCGCTGTTCCATAATGAACTTTATTTTCAGGTTACGTTTTAATTAACCACTACCAGCAATCTGTCAAGTTAGGAAACTGTGTTCTGCAGAGAAGTTTTACTCTGGACAGAAGCACACTTACAGACAAGTGGAATTCCACACGTAAACTCCAAGTCATAAACAAAAGCCTGAGGGAGAGAGGAGAACTAAAGAAAAGGAGCTCTTGTGCTCGGCTGAGAGCGTTGTTGGCTTTTCAACAAATTAGGTAGCTGCTTTATTAGGCACTGCGTCCCCCTGCCAGGATTACAGTATTCAAACCTCACCCAATGAGAGAAGATCTCAGATTCTAAAAGTGGGTGAACAGGCTTAACAAATTATGGTAATGTGTTTGGAAGAGAACAAGACATCGAACGGAGCCTGATGAATAAATAAATTTCTCTGTTGAAGCTTCTTTATGATGAGTTAAGATCTTGTGGTTTGTGTTTTTCTTATTTTAATAATCGATATGTGAATTCTTTTTTTTTGCAAATGGTTATTCTTTATAAATCATCTATCAGGTCTTCCTAAAACAAATTTAAAAAAGAAAGGACAATATTTTATGTGGAAAAAAAAAAGTTTGAGGGCCTAGTTGCCTCGCTAACATACCACGTCCGCCCTGACCTCAAACTGGGTGGGGGAAGCTTACAAGCAGATGCAAAACCACTGGTTTGGAGAAGAGATAAAAAACTTGGAACTTTCTATCTGCTACCAGTTTTAACTACAATTTGAACAGCAGATTGTTGAATTTACTTCAATATTAAAGTCCTTAGGGCTGTATATTTGATTTTTAGAGGTAGGATCAATTGAACTGGTGACATTCCAGTTGAAATCGGTCGATGTAAAGCCAGCAAAGAGACACCGTGATATCACAGCATGTGCTGAACGAATGAAACAAACATTTTTATTTTTTTTTACACCAAAAGTAACGATCGACAAAGTTTCTCAATGAACGTATCATTTTCTGTTTGGGAACTAGCTTAACATTTAAAACATCAATTTAAAAAGAGGATCCAAGTTACATTCAGACATAGTGTGGTTTTTGCTTCCAATTACAAATGTTCTCCACCCACTCAGTGGGAGACACTAAAACTCTAAAAGCCTGACATGTCACCAGATCATCAGTCTAAACTATTCTTCTATGTGCAGTAAAATGTAGAAAAGTGGGTTTTTGTTAAACTTGGGATGTGAAGGAATTTAAAAACAAATGAAGGAACACATTTGAATTCATTACGAGTATTTTTTTTTCTTTTCATGTACTTTAAACTGGGAAAGGTTTCTAAAACTAAGCCTGCTGTTCCCTGTGGAGTTATCATGAACATGAGTAATACAGTATGAATGTGTTGCTAGACTCCGGATCAAGCATCTAAATAAATACAAAAGGTGGTGATGCTCTTTTTCTTTTTGTTTTTTTACTATTTTGTGTCCAAATCTTATCTCATTCCCAGCTGCTAGATAAGTCCCTGGTATGTTTTTTCTCAAATCCATCTGCACCGACGCTGGGAGTTTTTTTTTTTTTTTTTTCCCAGCTGTTCCTCAACTATTCTGCAAATCCTTGTGTTGCCTGAATGGAACATTGGTCAATCGGTGGGAGGACGGCGACTCCATGACTGTGTTTCAAAAAAATGAATGGTATGCCAAACTGCACTGGGTTCTGTCGTCTACAGTTTAGTCATGGTAAACAAGACAGCTTCTTTATGGGATCCACTTGCTAAAGTTGAGGTTTCCTAATCCTGATCCGTTTTTTTTAAACAGTTCACATCCAAGAGAGTGACAGAGAGTTACTTGAAGTCTGATTGATAATGTAATTAAATTTTACACTGTAAAAGTCTGGAACTTTTAAGAGGTGGAGGAAAAGCAGGAGAGGTGGCGGTTTGTACTAGAAAGAAGAGTGAAGATTAGTCAGAGTAAAACAGAGTACATGTGTGTGAATGAGAGTGAAAAGTGAGGTTACAGGGAGAAGAGATAAAGAAGGTGGAAGATTTTAAGTATTTAGGATCAACAGTCCAGAGCAATGGAGAGTGTGGAAAAGAGGTGAAGAAGCGTGTGCAGACAGGCTGGAAGGGGTGAAGAAAAGGATCAGGTGTGATGTGTGACAGAAGAGTTTCAACTAAAATGAAAGGGAAAGTGTACAAAACCGTGGTGAGACCGGCCATGCTGTTTGGTCTAGACACAGTGGCACTGAGGAAAAGACAGGAAAAAGAGATGGAGGTAGCAGAGATGAAGATGCTGAGGATCTCTCTGGGAGTGACCAGGATGGACAGGATTAGAAGAACAGTACATGTTAGAGGTTTTGGGGATAAAGTCAGAGAGACCAGAATGAGATGGTTTGGACATGTGCAGAGGAGAGAGAGAGAGTACATCGGCAGAAGGATGCTGGGTTTGGAACCACCAGGAAAAAGGACTAGAGGAAGACCAAAGAGGAGGTTCATGGATACAGTGAAGGAAGACATGAAGATAGTTGGCGTGACTGAAGAGGATTCAGCAGATAGGGTTAGATGGAAGAAACTGACTTGCTGTGACGACCCCTGAAGGGAAATGCCAAAACAAGAAGAATTTCCAAAGGCAGCGAGACAGGACTCTAATGTGACAATGTTTAAATCTAGTTTGAAAACAATTCTGTTTAAACATGCATTTGACTGAAGATGAATCATTATTTATCTGTTTTAATTTTTTATTCTGTTTTGTGGTTTTAATGCATTTTTCTGTCTTGTCATACTTTGAATTGACTTGTGTATAAATTGTCCCACAAATAAGCTTGCCTTGCCTTACCATCTTAATTTCCGTGGATTTTCTAAACTTTACACACACTTCTGTCCAGATGAATCCCATCTGCTACATCATATAAAACCTTAGCCTGTAGATGATCTAATCTGTAAATTTTGGTACATTTATCCATTCATTCTGAGAGAAAATCTCTCCTTCAACTGAGACTGCATGAGGTTTCTTTATTTCCTGATCCAAGAGGGTTTTTGCATGATCCAAAGTTATCTTATCCAAAGATAGCTTTCCGTTCTGTTGTCTTCCGCTTATTCGGGATTGGGTCGTGGGGGCAACAGCCTAAGATGGGAAGTCCAGGCTTCTCTCACCCCAGCTGCATCCTCCGCCTCACCTGGGAGGATCCCAAGGTGTCCCCGGGCCAGCTGTGAGACGCAGTCTCTCCAGCAGGTCCGAGGTCTATGTGCCCGACAACACCTCAACAGCAAGGCACATCCTAAGGCCTAACCAGATGCCCGAACTACCCCATCTGGCTTCTCTCAACCCAGAGGAACAATGACTCTACTCCGAGCTCCATCCGAATGGCAAAGCTCTTTCCTCTATCTCTGAGTGAGAACCCAACCATCCTGCGGAGAAAGTTCATCTCGTACTTTTGATCACCACCCACAGCTGATGACAATAGATGAGGGTGGGAATGTAGATCAATTGTTAAATCAAGAGTTTTGCTCTTCGGCTCATCACTTTCTTCACAATTATGGACCGAAGCAGCGTCCTGATAATTGCGGACGCCACACCGATCCATCTGCTTGAAGTTTCTATATTTCCTAATCCAAGTGGATTTTTGGAATTCACTGCTTCTGCCGCTTTTTTATCTCCTTTATGCACATTGTGTTTGTAATGAACTATTTTAAATGAGATCAGTTGTTTTATTCCTTACTTTCACATTATTGGATGAAGTTTGTAAGTAACACTTTACAAACTTCATCTTTCATTTTTATTACTTTTTTTTTATGATTACAGTGCTGCTGTAACGCACATATTTCCCACATGTGGATCAATGTTGATTGCAATAAGACTGATCTTGTGTTTACTTTTATAAACTGTGACAGTAGTAGAGCTATAAATAACTTAAATAAATAACTTTACAACTTGATAGCTGGCTTTAGTTTGATGAAAAGAGCTCTAAAACATCTACATGTGTATACCTGGCTTATTTGTTAGACTAATTACAATCAGGATTTGTGTTGTGTGTGTTCTCTAAGACTTTTAGAAGACCATTGTCCTTCCAAAATGAACTGGACATGCCTGACACAAGACAATACAAATCCTGATCAAAGAACTCTTTGTATTTAGACCACCTTTTTTTGGATTTCCAAGAGCCGAACACTTTCCTGGAGACATTTGCAACACAGAAGCAAGACTTTTAAGGGACTTTTAAGAAGCAAAAGGATGGTTTTATAACTTGTTAATCTTCCAGATGACTGAATCTGTGCAGAGCTTTCCCTCAGGAATGCTATGCATGACTACTTAGATTTGCAGTTGAGTTACAAACTGGGTTTTCATACAAAAATGCATTTTATTTTTTTACTATTTTTTTTTTTTGCAGCAAATGACTTTAGATTGAGACAAACATGCAGAAAAAATGTAATTATTTTTAATAGTAAAAAATAATCTGAATAAATCAAATGTTATTCGGATATCTCAGATGGACATGTCTTATAAAAACTAGTTTTGATTTTCTAATTTGTAATTTAAGAATTTGGATGATTAAATCTGATTTGTTTGATTTCTTAGACTGTTTTCTTAAGGCTTGGCAGCATGTTAGATGTAACGTGGCGTTTTAAGCTATCTCTCTAAAACATAAAAAAAAAAAAAACTTCCATCAGTTCAAAACTTTACTTTATTACATTTTCATTTAATTTATAACTAAATCTAAGATTTTAACAGAGCCAGCTAGATGTGACAAACTATTTAAACTTTATACAAATCTTTAACTCACCATGTTGTCATCACCACAGAGGAATTATGTATCCACACGGTGAAAAGTAACACTTTACAAACTTCATTTGAACTTTTAACTAATCAAAACATCTACTTTTACTCGTTTTTTTAAATAAAACTTGATGTTTCCATGTAAGCAGATCCATCTATAGAAAAACTCTTACCTATTCACGCATCCCTCACAACCACGAGACGGGATTGGTTAGGAGACATGTCAATCAGAATTCCAGGTTGGGTGGGCGGTCCGATGTGAAAAAAAAATCCTTTTTGATTAAATTTAAAATTTCAATGCAAAATTAGTATAAAAACAATCAATGTCTCCTTTAGTGGAAATAGTTTAAAATTATTTAGAAAATGGAAAAAAAACTACTAAATAACTAAATAAAAATGGGTGGATGCAAAAACAGCAGTAATCTCTCCAATGCTACCATCTAGTGTCAGTTTGTTGTTATGACAGTCTTGTTCTATTAAAACATGGATATACACTATTGAGTAAAACAAGAGACAAAAATATATTATACCAAGTTTAGAATTTACTCTGTCTCCCTGTTGAGATGTCCAGTTTATCTTATAGCTTTTCCTTTGGCATCAGATCAATCAAGGTCTATTGAAAGAATAATGGAATGACAAAACCAGATAATAGAGAAAACTAAATGAAACTTTCTTGCTTGGAAGTGATTCAGCAAAGCAATCAGATAATTGCATAGTTTTTATTTGATAGTGTTTAAATTTCTGTCTAAAAATGTGTCATTCAGAGCCAACTGTCGTGTGTTCCACCAAGCAGCTGTTCCAGTTCTGTTCCACCAAGCTGTTGTTCTAGCTCCACGCCATCCAACATCGCACCACCGAACAACTGCTCTGAAGCTGTTTTTGAACTCCCTCTTGAACTGCTTGGAGTACTATAGGACCCACTATTTAGGGGATTAATAAAATATTTTTAATTTGTTTGAGGAAGAAAAAAAACAAAACCAAGTTTTTACTTGTCTTTTCAGCAAAGAAATAAAGTCAAATGAGCCAAAAATGCGTTGACTCGTGAAGACATTTATTCACATTTTGAAAAAAAAAAATCAATAAAAATACACAAAAGTTTTCATTCAAACCATAATTTTACACCAAGTTGAATAAAATTAGCGTGAATAAAAAACTTTTATGTTAAATTGGATTTCGCTGTGATTGAATTGAAGCTGGTTTTGAAGGTTCTGAACTTATGATAAACACTGATGTAACTCATCACACATGTGAAAAAAAAAACTGTTAATCGTTAAAAAAAGTTAAATGTCCAACAGAAGTTTGAAACATAAACACTTATCAATCTTAAACTTGCACCCTAAAGTATTTGGATTTCATCTCATGGTCAAACGAAGCAAACGTCATCCAAAATATTTGCTGAGTTAGTCATTTCTATCTGTAATACTGTAAAAACAACACACACAGAGAGTGTGAGAAAGAAACATCAGAGATAAAATGTTTCCAGAGAAGTCAAACATAAGAACTCAATGTTACTTTTGAGATTTTACACCATTGGAATAAAAGGCCATTGTGGTAAAAATAAAATTCAGTTTTTTCCTCATCAAACACTAAAGCATTCAACCAGGCTGTAACCACCAGTAGTATATCTTACGTACCATAATCATCCCTGTAATGGGAACATTTCTGTGTAGCAGCCAGAATGGCGCCAATAATGGAAGAAACAGGGGGTTAGGTGTCTTCCCCAAGGACACTTAGGTATGGGACCAATGGGAATCAAACCAGTAATGAATATATGTATATATATTTTTTTTACACTATTCATCCCTCACCGGGGAAATTTATGTGCTGCATTACTACACCGCAGCAGGCTGCCACGATGGCGCCAATGGTGGGAGAAATGGGGAGTTAGTTGTTTTCTCCAAGGACCTTAGACGTGAACTTGAACTTCTGGTTAACTTCCAGTCCGCGGGCGAATGCTCTATCACTGAGCCACAGAGGCCTTGTTTTTGTCTCCAGTTTCCCTGTATATTTAATTCCAGCTTTATTTAACGAGGAGAAAACCCACACATACACGGGGAGAACAAGCAAACTCCATACAGAAAGACCAATACTTCAAGGGTTACCCCCACTCCAGGACTCGAATCCCTTCTTCCCGTGAGGCCACTTTGCTAACCACCATGCAGCCATGTCTATAAATAAAGTACTTTCACTTCAATTCAATTTCTGCACAAAATTTGCAAAAAACACTTGTTTTATCCCTACCTTTTAAAAATGTGAGATATTTTACATTCATTGCATGACTTAAAACCACGTTTTCCATTAGAATGGCTTCAGTTTCTGCATGTCTCATCAACATTTAGAACAATAAAGCCTTTGTAAAAAAAGAACAATCCATGACCTTTGTTTCTTATTTATAAAGATTCTATTGAAGCGTTTTTTTTCCAGTGAAATGTGGCCTCTTTGTTGAGGAAGGACAAAACCATGAATGAAGAGACTTCTTCTAACGGCATCAAACGGATCCAATGAAAAACCTCATTCCTCCATCTTAATCAAATATTCCAACAAACTTGTGTGCGACAAAAGCCGCTTTCTGCAGACTTCTCTGCTAAATGAGGAAATATCTGTCTGCTTTTGGGGCCTTGAAGAGCACCAAAGTTATCAACGCTGCTATTAATAGCAACAAGCTTGAAACCACTGCTAATTTTTTTTGTCTTAATTTTACACTATCTGCTGTAAGTAGATGAAATGTTGGATTTTTTTTCTCAAATGTTCGACACACTCGTTTTCTCTTTTCAGTAAACGCCATAAAAAAATTGTGACGTAATGAAACAATATTTGTTAAAAAAAAGAATTAAGAATATAATATTGAAAGGAAAAGAGCTGGAGGATGCAGCTGGGCGAGAGAGGCCTGGGATTCACGTCTGAGCCTGTTGCCCCTGCGGTCCAGCCCTGGATAAGCGTGAGACGACGGAACGGAAAAAACAGGTGTAACTTTTGTCGTGATGCAATCAAATAATTATTCTATTCTCAATTGCATCTGTGTTTTTTTTTTAACCTTCAAACACTAATTTTTCTCCATAAAATGTAAACCGAAGTAAAAAAAATGAACTGTTCACTGATCAGTTGGTATGTTGTTTTAAAGAAACTCGACGTTGACCCTCTCCGGCGCCATTCACCGATGCTGATTTGTCACCAAAGTTCCAGTCGACAGGATTTAACAGCTGCATGGTCTTTTTGTGCGTCCAGATGGGGTTGATGATGACCGTGAGCAGGGCGAGGCCGGAGAAAAAAAGCAGGCGTTGGGGCAGGGCTATGTAAGTATTGATCTCTTTCCAGTGTGTTGCTGTAATCCACCACATGTAATAAGTCAGTACCATGCGGCAGTGGAACATGTGAATCATCACCCATTGGTTGGCTTTCCAAAATAAAGTGCTCGCCCAGCCAGTCTGTTAAGAAAAAAAAATAGAGAAATACAAAAAGATGTGAGAAAAAAACTGAAGAAACCACAGTGTTTAGAAAATAGAACTTCCTCTCTTCTTTTCTCTAATCATGAGATGCATCAGATCAAAGAGGAAACGGAACTGTGAAATACTTTTTTTACTTTTGAAAGTATGCAACAAGACCAAAAATGAGAAGCAAGTATCAAAGGAAGCAAATCACAGATTTGATGATAAGATGGAGACTCTACCTTGAGCAGCATCCAGGATATACAGGTGAACGGTGTGCTCATCTCCAACAAGAGTGTCACCATTGCCAAGAAGTGACCTTGAGAATCCCAAACTACAGCTCCTGCAAAACCACTGAGGGCAAAGAAATGATGTGCGGCCAGTGGAAAGTCAAACGATCGAAACACCACACTGGAGGAATGAAGAGCTACATTCTCAAAAATAAAAAACCCAGTAGCCGTGAGGACATGAAACCAAGACCAATCCTCCTGACCTCTCACTTTGTCTCGACTTAAAGCAGAATCTACAGTGAGGGTCTGAAGTCCTGCAAAAGTACTCTGAATACCAAACACAGCTCTGGTGGCTGCCAGGTTCCAGAAAACTCTTTCTTTAGCAAGTAAAGAGTTGTAGGTATTGCATAGAATAGAAGAAAGGATGTGTGAAAGGATGAATATTCCTGTGTAGACACCAAACCCTAAAGAGATCAACTGGAGGCGATGACCCCATGAGAAGTTCTCCTCACTGGGATGAGATAAAAAACTACTCTGCTGGTTTTCAGTCATGGTGTTTGAAGAGGAAGTGGATCTTTGCAGGTTAAGATCATGTGAAGATGAAAACTTCATTTGCTACATGCATGATGGAGAGAAACCTGCACACAAAAAGACATCAGTTACATTTTTAATCATGCAAAAAAAAAAAAAAATACTGCATGGAATTATCAAAAATAATTTACATCTATAATCACAATCAAACTTTAAGAACAGACTAAACTATAGTTGAATATCATCATATATTCTAAAATATGATTTCACAATATTATCATGCTTGTTTCCACCATAAAGTTTATATGATCATAAAAACATGCAGCATCTCGTCTTCATAAACAACAAAAATCACAAATAAAGATTGTTAAAAATAAAAAAAAGAGAAAATTCAAGTTCTCTGATTAAGATTTAAACACAACAAACCTTCATAACCATGTTTAAAGATGTTGATCGCTCAGGTCTTGTTGTTTCTGATTCTAAAAAGCAGGAAAACTCTCATCACATGGTTAAACTGCTGTCACATGACAAAAGCACAGGAAATACTAACACTGCAAGTTTTTCAAAATAAAAGTTGATAAATAATTTTATGTATCTACTGTATATAAAAAAAAACAGCCTGAAAATGAGGTCGCATTAAATCCCTGATGTAAAAAAAGCTACAAGTTACTTGATTTGTTTTATAAGCACATTAGTTCATGATTTTAAAAAAATAGGATTTTAAAAGGAAAAAAAAAATCCCAAAAAACCCAAGAACAAACAAACAAAAAACTACAAATCTCTTTTTAAACTTAAAAAAGGAAAACATTTTGTTTTCTAATTTATGAGTAGGGTTAGTTAATATTTTTACATGGCTGATTTTTTTTTTTTTTACGTGAATTAAAACTTTTTTTTTCGGACAAAAAAAAAAAACATAGAAAAAGATAAAAATATACATAACTTTGAGTTTGTGATTTTGATTTGATAAAAAAATATTTTGAAAAATGCATTTTTTTAATTCTTTTGTCACTTTTATTTTGATAACTTACCCACCACCAGAGGGCAGTATATGACGTTCTGCTGTTTTTTTTTCCTTTTAATTAAATTTCTGTAAAAACAGTCAGAAATAATCTTTATTCTATTTTCTTTTATTCTTTATGATTTATTTTTATTATCATTCCATATGTTTTGGAATGATCAAACTTAACAAGTAAACACTTGTTAATCAACAAGTTTGATTATTTTAATTTCCAATGGTCGCAGTTGATTATTTTGTATGGTTATGTTTTTTTAAGGAAGCGTTTTTTAAGATTTTAAAGATTATTTTTCAGATACAGATCCAAACTGTCTCCACTGTCTGATTTGATTCCCAAAGTCGTTTCACTTCAGATACATGTCACAGGATTCCTAATTACTGAATGAATGCTACATTTCACAAGTTCAACAACTCATGCAGGTAGCAAATCAAGTTGGAAAAGACATTCAGTTCAGAAAGAAAGAATAATTGTGAGGCTTTAGCAATTCTTTCAAAAATAGGACTTTGTTAGTAATTGTTTCATATGTGACATGTTGGTACAGAAATGTGGGAAAATAGTGACTTCTTCTTCTTTCAGCATTTCCCTTCAGGGGTTGCCACAGCAGGCCAGTTTCTTCCATCTAACCCTATCTGCTGCATCCTCTTCGGTCACACCAACTATCTTCATGTCTTCCTTCACTGTATCCATGAACCTCCTCTTTGGTCTTCCACTAGGCCTCTTTCCTGGTGGTTCCAAATCCAGCATCCTTCTTCCGATGTACTCACTCTCTCTCTCTTCTCTGCACATGTCCAAACCATCTCAGTCTAGCCTCTCTGACTTTATTTCCCAAATCTCTAACATGTGCTGTTCCCCTGATATACTAATTTCTAATCCTGTACATCCTGGTTACTCCCAGAGAGATCCTCAGCATCTTCATCTCTGCTACCTCCATCTCTTTTTCTTGTCTTTTCCTCAGTGCTACTGTCTCTATCCCAAACAACATGGCCAGTCTCACCACGGTTTTGTACACTTTCCCGTTCATTTTAGTGAAACTCTTCTGTCACACATCACACCTGATACTTTTCTCCACCCGTTCCAGCTTGCCTGCACACGCTTCTTCACCTCTTTTCCACACTCTCTATTGCTCTGGACTGTTGATCCTAAGTACTTAAAATCTTCCAGCTTCATAGTGACTGTTCTTCCAAAATGAACAATGTGACTTGTGGATAGTTTTGTACAACTAGGCTCTTCATGTAAAATGACAGAATGAAGTACTATAATTTCAGCTGGGAATATTTATCTTCAAAATTAGAAATGAACAATTACCTTTTTATATTATCATTTCTTTCTGCACCCTATGTGTCTAACAGTAAGATTGAAAAGTGTCTGGGAAAAACAAATCAGTACACATTGTTTAAATAATTTAGAGCCTAAAGTGTCTTACTTTTATTGCAGACTTATCGGTCTAGAAAATAAATGAAAATCAAAGTTGGCCAATTTTGTAACAAAAAACAAAATAAATGTTCAAACACCTTTCAACAGCACAGGGCTGATTTTCTTCCAAATGTTTATGTTAGAGCTGTACGGTGGTGCAGTGGTTACCACTGTGACCTCACAGAAAGAAGGTCAAGGGTTCAAGTCCCTGATTGGAAGCAAAGCTGAAACACTAGCTTTTCTGTGTAGAGTTTGAATGTTCTCCCTGTATATGAGTGAATTTCTTCTGGGTACTCTGGTTTCCTCCTAACCTCCAAAAACGTGCATGTTAGGTTGATTGGTCTTTATAAACATCTTTGCATGAGTGACCTCCTCAACCCGGTTAGGGATAAGCAGTTCAGAAAATGGGGCAGGCATGAGGCGACATGGGCAGGCTTGACATGGGCAGGGCTCTCAGCAACCTGGGTTAGGGCTCTTTGCAAACTGGACATACTTGGTGACTTGTGTCCGCTGGGTCCATTCCATGGTCGAGTCATTCTGTCACGATGTGGGTGCAGAAGGAGGAGGACCCAAGTGTAGGACGATAAATATTATTTATTTAGTAAGGAATCCAGTAAAGCTTTAAAGGAGAGAACACATGGATAAACAGGAATGTTTCAAGGTAAATGTTCACAGGCATGTCTTGGTCAGCCAGCTAGGAGGAAGACCTGGCTGGAAAGGATGACACCGACACTGAAGGTGAGGCAAACTGCCCTTAAAGAGACAGCTGGTCGATGACCAACAGGTGTCCCAAATCAGGAAGATGGAGCGGGGTCCCAGACTCCCTCCAGTGGTGGGCGAGGAAATCATGACACCTGCAAAGTTCTGACCCCTGACAATGCAGATGTTGCAAAAATTGAAGACTTTTTTTGTACTTAAATGATATAAAATTCAATCTGAAATCGTTTTGCAAAACTTAATAAGCATAACTGTTTTCACTTAATATGCAAATCTGCATTTAAAGTTTAGTAACTTCCCAAATTGGCTTGTTTTAAACAGGTGGCACAAACACAAACTTAGACAAACGTTTTACTCCAAAAAATTTAATTGCAGAGTTATTTACATTGAATGACATAAGCCATGATTAAACGACTCAAAGAGATCAAATCTTCAAGCCGCTCAGTGAGAAAAAAAATACATGTTTAACCCAAATCATTCAATAATTTATCAACTTCATTAAAACCACTCACACTCATGTAAAATATAAAAACAAATATCATTGAGGCAATGTCATTAATTTAAAAAATAAAAATAAATAAGCCTACATTCAGAATCAGTGTTTCAAATGCACCGAGTTATAAAATGAACATAAAGGGAAAAGAAAGCAACTAAAATAAGAACAAGAGCAGAAAATAGTGATGTTTGAATGTAGCGCATGTTATATATTTATATATCTATATATATATTTCTTTACAAATAATGAATATTTGGCATTATATTCATCCTCACTATAGATAAGATATACAAGAGATGAAAATAGTTTTAGCTAAACAACTACCTTTTTCATTTGATTTAATAATGAGAGAGTTCACATTCCAAGTATGAGGAAGTGTTCAATCAGTTTCTGGGATGCCCTTTCCACAGTGCGCTGATGAAAAAGGCCCCTTGAAGTATTTCACATCAGGGGTCATTAGATCAAAACCAAAAAGGCAGTTATCATGGAAATTAAACTTCAAAATATTCAAATCAAAGCAAAAAAGCCAAAAAAAAAAAAGAAGAGAGATTGCTGATTTTACATTAAGAGATTTAATTACATATACTGCTGAAAAGTGATTTTAAAGTCTGCTTGATGGTGTGTGTAAGTAACCGCTGCTTCTTTGATATTTATTACATTTCACATCATGAATCTATGGTTTGTCTTTGTTAAATAACTGAAGCCCTGTGGTATGAATTATTCCTGCACAACCTACACATGTCTCCTTGTTTTTGCAAGAAAGTGTGCGTGGTGAATGGAGGAAAGTCCAAGAACCCAGTTGTTAAAGCTGATGTGCAAAGAGAAGCAGCTTAGAGGTTTTAACGTCTGCCAATCCAGTTTTAAGTTGAAACTTTAGCTTTAAATCTGCTGCAGTCAGCTTTCAAGCACATCTTTCCAGGCTTTTCCCCCTCCCTTTGAAGGTTTCTACTGCTTTGTTTTTGCTACTGTAAGTGGGTCATTCACAGTCAGATGAGATAAATGGTCTCATTGCAAGCAGTGCTTCTTAAAGAAGAAGCTTTGAACTAAACCTAGGTCGTGGTGATGCAACATTTCTTCACAGCCTTGCTCGGTTTGCATAATGCAGAAGCTCCTCTGTTGTTTCAGTGACAGCGCCCCTGGTTTAACAATCCCCTGGAGACTGACAGAGGCAAACATGTGTAGTGCTGATGCTCAGGTTCTACAGTACAGGCATCGATTCAGCAACACTTATCAGCACAAGCTACAAACAACCGTGAAGGCTTTTTTTTTGCTTCATCTCATCCCAAAATCTTACATAAACTATATTGTTATATGAGTGCTTCATGCAAAATCAACTTTTTGGAGGTTTCTATCATTTTTAACATTATTCTCTCATAAAAAATATCTGAAATGGTTTTCTATTTCATGCATGTTTAAGAAATTTGCGAGTTCTGCTGTCCAGTATTCAGATATCAATCAAACACTAGTTTGTTTTTGGCCATAGATTTTGTTCTTCGCTCCACCACACCTACATTCTGAGGCATATACGCCCTCTACTCACGCTCAGTCCCAACAAGGAGTGTCACTTTTATCTAAATGTATCAAAATAAGACTATATAAAATATAAGTTAGCTTTTCAAACTTGATGCACTTCATACTGTATTTACAGCTTCAAACAAGAATTGGACTTTGTTGTGCAAGTGCTCATGGGACTGGAGTAAGTGGGTAGCAAGAGGAAGGGGAAATCACAGTCAAAGTGAAGCTAAACAAATGCATTTATAAGCTTTTTGTCTAACGACTATCACATTTCTAAGCTAACGAAAGGTGCATTTTTGTTAACATTTGCTATGAGATACGCTACGAGAAAAATGACCACCTCAAGAAAACACATGAAAGTCTTTAAAGAACCCATATCATGCAATTTATAACTTTTTAGACTTTTCTAAGCACATTATGATAGTGTAACGTTAATAAAATAGACCTACTATTATAACCGAACACACACACTAATATTTAAATCCAAACACACATTTCCTCCAGTTGGACTTGTTGCAGCACAAGACAGAGAAAGAGAACCCTAAACTAACCAGGGATGTGAAAGAGAGACAAGGTTGCTCAGAAACAGGAACTTAGCCTCAGGTGTGGTCATTGTAAGGCGGTATTAACTCGTTTCACTGCTGCTCCCAGAAAACCACAACAAATCGAGCTTAAACTCAAACATGCAGACATCAATCAGAAAACCTCTTTGGACATTTTTTACGAAGCATGAATAACTCCAAGATGACAAGCTCTGAAAAGTTGATTTTGCATGATATGGGGCCTTTAAAAAATCAAAGCCAGGCTGAAAATGACCCTGCACAGTGCTTATGTGATCCTCACAGAGCAACTCTTTCAGCTACAAACTGCATACTGCACCAGCAGTTTGAGGCTCTCCTCTCCTCTAAGCCAGCATATGTCAGGCTGAGTCTGTCTGAGTCTGCACGCCACTCTGGCAACAGAAGGGGAATGTCTCTGCTCTGCCAACAGCCTGGCATCCAAACCAAGACAGCCTCCAAACAACCTGCTGCCATTTTCATAAAGGTCCAGGCTACTGCAGAAAATCAAAATGTGTTTGATTTTTTTCTGTATTACATAAATCCATGTTTAGTGTCTTACGCTTTATATTTGAATGTAATTTCTTACTGTTTTGTTGAAGTATTTTAGATCAGAATTTTACTGCCAGATGTCATTTTTGGGGAATATGTCAGAAGGTTTTGTATTAGCTATGTTAGCATTTTTTTCCTCAAAAGTCAAGGCCATAAATAAGAAACCCATACTTTAAAAATGATCAAAGAAAATGATTTAAAGTCAGTGTTATTGATTTTTTTTTTTTTTTTTAATTCGCAATCCCCTACAAAAGATTTTAAAATTACATTTTAATGACACGTTGTTGATGATTTTAGAGTAGATGTTTTTTTTTCCAAATTTATTTGAATAAAATGCAGCTGATTGGTGAAGCACGACTAAAATGCTTGGAATCTTCAAAAAATATTTTTTGTCAAACTTATGTAATAATAAAAAAAAAATGTTGTCTTTCTTTAACTGATGCACCTTTAAAAATGGGATGTCTTGCAAACATTTTTAAACACATGATCTTGATAACCAAGTGAAAAAAATGATACATAAAGATTTATGGATAAAGATTTAAAGATAAGTTGCTACTCGACATGAGCAGTAAACCAGATCTGTATGTTTTTTTCACACTTGAAGAAGATCAAAAACTGAAACTAAGTTTCAAATTCAGCCTCGTTTTCACAAATGAGCTTGTTTAGAGTTTTTTTCTCATTGTGTTAATGCTCAGAGGATACATTGAACAGCCTGGCAAGCCCTCTGTTTCATTTAAGCTGCATCACAAAGTGGATTTTCTCAATGTGGAGACACAATTTATCCACATTATCTTCAAACTAATCTAGTGCTACCGTTTAACTAGATTTAGACTGCTACATGGTTTTGGGCTTACATTAGGGAAATAGCTTTTTTAAAAATAACACTTGCAGTTTTATTTGCAGGGAGGCAAAATCACTTCAAATGTGTTTTTTTTAAAAATTGAATAGGTTTGAAAAAATGACTAATGAGGAAAACAATTTATAATCTTATACCAAGGAGACTCACTGCTCTGGAGATCCTTGCATGATGGTACAAGAATTTTTTTTTTGCATCTTCTTTAATGACCTGACACCAACTGGTTATTCCTCCATAGACCGACGGCACCATTCTGGTCCTGTTTTCCAGTCTCTTCCTGCTTTGTGTGACTGCAGGAGAGTTAACTGTGAGAGTTAAAGCAGAAAAAAACTGTACTTAAATCCATTGATTTGCCACATCAAGCCCTGTTTGAAGAAGAGTAAGGATCACCTCGTAGATACCGAAGTGAACCCCTAGAAGATGTTTTCAATGGGGCAAATAAATATCAGAATTTTCTTCAGTTTTACAAACATTTTCAGGAAATCACAATTTTGTGTCATCTCCGGCCAAAAAAAAAACCCCATCAAGTTGTCTCCATTTCTCTTTGAATAACCAACCTGGCCCAATGCGGCCACAAAGTGTCAATAGTTTCTAACTGAGTTCATGTTGCATCATAAATGCTTCCTATGTTGTTTTATGTGACAACAGTTAGAGTTGTATATTTTGTGGCTTTTACTGGACACAAAACTACTTTAAAACTAAGCAGTGTAAATGTAAACAACAAATGGGCTTTGTTGTTGATGCTGGGACCGAAATTGTTAATGGGATGAGAAAAAAAAAATCACATATTGTACAAGGTGATCCCATCTAAATTGAAAGGATCAAAGGACTTAAGCTTTGGTGGTTGGTCATTTTCAGGGGAACTTTTATTGACGTGATGAGACAGCCTTCAAATGGAATAAAAATAGCCAATGACATCTGGGATTTTAATCAATTTGACTTGGTTCTTATATGTGAAAGTAAAACCGTGCAAAAGAAACTTTTAACTTCTTCAAACACGTTTTGAGTCTTCACAAAACCATCTCAGCCTGCTTCCGGGTACTAAATAATAGTGAACTTGTGCTACAAATAGATTTATGACAAGTATTCCCCAATAGAAAAGATTCCTACATTGAAGCAAATGCTGTAAAATAAAACTGCTGCTACAGAAGAGAGAATATGTTCTGCAGAGAGAGAGAGAGGAAGTTCTATTTGATCAGATAACCCTCTGCTAGTTGCTACACTATCTCTTTGCCCTCTCTTCAGTTTAAGAGCTTTAAGTTTGTGGAGAAAACAAGCAGGAGCAGCTATCAAATTCAAACGCATGACCCCCAATAATTCAATAAGTAAAAACAGGGTTTCTTCTATGTTTCTAGTAGCGTCACATGAACACTTCATCTTACACTCTCCTTTTTCCAATGACACAGTCTGTGCAAATAATGCAGTGGCTAAGAGAAACAACGCCGCTCTGACCAAGTGAAATGAAATACAAAGAAAAGATACTCTATGAAGAGATCCGATCCACACTGCTCTCATACACTGATGAAATAAATAAGCATGATGGAAGCAAATAGAAGCAACTCTTAAAAAGTTAACTAATGTAATTGCTATCGTTGTGTTACGACTTATGCCAAAAAAAAAAATACCAAAAGCAATAAGTACTATGAATAACGGGTTAGGGAGTTAAAATGAATGTAGTATTTTGAAGCTATCCGTCCACTTTCAACAATCAGGCTGCACAAACTGTGACGGTATGTGTTCCAGATTGTGAGGCAACTTAGAGGAAGGCTTGTTCACTCAAAATCTAAAAAAAGAGTTTTAATTAGCCTCTTCTACATATTTATCAAACTTAAAGGAGAGCCTATTGTTTCACAAGTTTTCAAGACAAATTCCATTTGGGAGCCTTAATTTTTTTTTATCTGTAGCATTTATTTTCATCATGACTGTGATAAAATAGGGATTTTGTCATATGTCTAAACCAGGCATGGGCAAACCGTTTAAATCTGGCCCGCCAAACTAGAAAAAAAAAAAACATGTTAGTTTGATTTTTTTTTTTTTTTTTTAAATGTTCGTCACTAGATGGTGCCAAAAATACAACAACACTGCTCCCATTAAAATGTGTGTGTGTCTCTGTGATGCGTGGGGGGGGGGCACAAAACAAGCACCTATGGTGCACGCCAGTATAGAGGGGTTTGGGGGCACCCCGCCCGCCCCAGAACCTTTTTGAAAAATGAGTAATTTTTCTGCATTTTGGTGCATATTTTAACCAAAGTTTACAACAATTAAAGTAGTAAGAACACTTTTTTTTTGGTCACCTCCCCTTGGGTCTGGCCTTCTTGTCAAATGTTAGAGCTCAATGTGGCCCGCGAGTCAAAAAGTTTGCCCACCCTTGATCTAAACTCTATCTAAGAAAACTTATTTGAATTTTCTTTGGTTTTTAAGTAAATTTTGTTGGAGAATTCATTTTGTCTTGTGTTTTTTTGCACAGAAGGGTGCTGTTCTATGCAAAATTGGCAAAGTCTTACACTTCCTAATGAATTCTTCTGGAATAGTGCTGTCCCGTTATTAGTGAATTAAGTCTCATCTACTACTTGTGATATTGCAAAGGGGTGGGATCTAGGAAGTGAACTTCCACAACCAAAGAACTTTTCAAAAAATTAAAAAAATCAGGAGGCAATTCTCAGGTCAAATTCCTCCTTATTCCTCAATAATCGCAGCAAAGGGTGCAAGATTTAAAGGGTTGAGAATAGACAATTGCAGCAGGGTAATATTCTGTGTACGTCAAACAAAGTTAGTCAAAAGCAATAATGGGGCAAACAAGCAGCCAGCGTAAAAAGCGTGATCTTCCCACTCACAATTAAAAAATACAACAGTACTATTGTGAAGATGGGTATGTACATTTCCCTTGGAAATAGAAAGAATTGTAATAAGTGCATAAGTGCATTTGTCTACACATTTTGATCTAAAGAGTTACACAAACTTTCATAGTTTTTTTTTCTCTACTGCATTGACATAATGTTAATGTTGGCACAAGACTTGCATGTTTTTAGCTTCAAGTAATGTCTGAAAGTTGGCAACATGGGTATGAGATATATTGGAACGCTGTGGGAAAGGTGCACTTTGATGAGCTGACAAATGCCAATCCTCCATCAATCCAGACCGTGATAAATGTTAGATTACAACCAGATTAGGTAAAAAACTGCATTTTCCAACACTGACCAGTCCAGAACTTAGTAATGTTTGCCTGAATAACCTGTAACGGGTGACCGGTGCCACGTGAACGTAGTTGAGGTATTTCAAGCGTTGGCACTTTTCCAAGTTTTCAACTTGAACAACAAATTAATGATGTTTAGCTTTAGGTTAACCCTCCAAAAGAGTGCAAAAACAAAACGTAATCCTAAAAGATTGAAAAATATGTAACGGTTACCAACTTTGATCATTTTTGAATAACTTGAAATAAACAGATTCGACTCATTTTAGCTCAAAGGCCTGGTTGCTGGTAGGTTATCAAAGCTGCACTTTTTAAATGGCACTTTGCAAAATGCTGAAAACTACAGACGTACCCATCCAGGACATGAGAGTGCTTGTAGGTGGGTCTCATGATCCTACGAAACCAGGACAACTCATCCAGCCAGACGTACAATTTGAGAAGACCTTTGGCACATCCTGCAGTCCATTGTGGTGTTGGCAATGGATACTGAGGATGGCTTTCAGACCACAGATGGATAAAGTAGGAATAGAGATAATAGCAGTTTAGAAAAAAGGCTAGTTAAAGTAGTTAAAACGTGGGAGCAGGAACAGATATCGGTCCCTGATCCTACATCTTCTCAAAGTCTAGTCTGAGCCTCTGGGATATAGATCTCAATACTGTCCGCTCGCTCTGAGGCTGAATTCTGCCGGAAGGAAGCTGCTCGTTTGGCCGCCATTAGCCGTCGACGAGCCTCCTGCCGGTGCCTGTCCGGGAGGTCCAAAGACTTCTCCCTTGTCACTCCACTCCTCTGTCGAACCGTCTTCTTTGGTACAGGAGTTGGTGGCTGCGGGATGGAGGTACAGTTACTAAACAAATGCAGCAATTATTAAAAATATTTCTCAAATATTTATATAGTATATCAGGTGGTATATTATATAATATATCAGCAACATCTTTTCTGGTTTTCTAATTAAAACTGTAAATTTACCTTCTTTTCTGGGCTATCAATGGGCCTCCAGTTGT
Organism: Neostethus bicornis; assembly: GCA_902685375.1. Taxonomy (NCBI): domain Eukaryota; kingdom Metazoa; phylum Chordata; class Actinopteri; order Atheriniformes; family Phallostethidae; genus Neostethus; species Neostethus bicornis. The sequence continues at coordinate 6,574,425 of LR738552.1, forward strand.
TGTTTTTGATCTGCTGCAGCTGGTCGAACTTCATGGTGACGTCATCAATAGAAAGCTGAAGCAGGTCCCAGAACCCAGCCAGGTCCTGAGATGTGGGTCGTGGCATGGCACTGGGGTCCTAAAGTAAAAAATTTGGATGTAAAGGCAGCATCAAGGATCTTCTAGTAATTCCTAGTGAAGACAGACCTGATTTGGTCTTTTATGGATCCTTTAAGGTTTGTTAGTTAGGGTGTTTGACAAGCTCCAGCCCCCCGGTTTTAGCTCACCATACAAAAGTTATTCTTTAAGATTTCCATTGTTCCATATAGCCTGCAGTTTCTTAACATATATTTTCTGTATTATTGGTAAACATACCTCTAAGCATGCGCACATCCAGTGAAGGCAGATTTAAGTCAAATAAGAAAAGAATTTAAAAGTATAACCTTTAAGTTTGATTGTTCAGGATACTCTAAGTTAAATCCACTAGATGTCCTCAGTAGACTCGTCTTCTCGTTTTACTTCATATTGGTTTTTAGTTGTAACAAAGGATAACAATTTACCATGTGGACCAATTTTCTCGTATTTATTTGACCTGAGCTGTGAAATAATAACCTGCTTTTGTCCTGTTCTTTTCATCCGTCAGTTTCTGAGATGAAAAGAACATCTTGAATGAGAGACGCTCCATTGTTTTCAAAACTGAAAGAGCAGCAGGATTTTGATGAGTCATGAGTTTTTCTGAGTTGTCTTAAAGTACGTTCTGCTTCAATTAAATTTGTCCTTTTTTACAGGAGTTGTTATCTCGTTGAAAATTTTTGGTAACAATACAAAAGACCTGTAATACAGTAAAAATGGAAGAAAAGGAAGAAAACAGAAACAAATGAGTCCAAATTGTAATAAAATAGAGTTAAATATGATTAAAATGATTAAGAAAATATTGCAGAACTAATCCTAATAAGGTTGGATGGTGGTACAGTGGGTAGCACAGTGGCCTCACAGCAAAAAGGTTATGGGTTCAAGTCCCGGGTGGGGATGAGGCTTGGAACACTGTCCTTTCTGTGTGAAGTTTGTATGTTCTCCCCGAGTCTACGTGGGATTTCTCCAGGTACTCCAGTTTCCTCCCACCCTCCAAAAACATGCACGTTAGGTTGATTGGCCAGTGCCAAAATTTGCCCTAGGAATGTGTATGGTTGTATGTGTGTGGCCCCGTAAAAGACTGGCGACCTGTTCGAGGTGTACCTTCGCCTTGGATCAGCCGGGAAAGGCTCCGGATCCACATAACGGTTAGACAGTTAAGAAGGTGACTGATCATAAAAACTTTTCTTTGCTAAAAGTTGAATTTTCTATCTCATTTGTGACATAAATATGAAACCCATAGATCATCATGCCCTAAATTTTGTGACATTTAGATGTGCCGGCTTATGACAGTTGCTTCTGTTGGGTAATTCAATAGACTAACGAGTGTCTGGGATTTTCAATGCAGACTTTGTTCATTATTCTCATGCTTCAAGTTTATTTTGGTTTCTTGCCTTTTTTTTTTGTTGGCCAATTTGTTAAATTAAAGTGCTGCCAACCTTTCATCCCATGATTTGTTTTGATAATTTTTACAAATTAAACTGAATTTCAATGTTGATTTATGGGAATAAATGAGGGAGCTCCATCGCTCTTTTTTTGTTTTAAATACCTCCTCCTTTTTCTTGCCTGTAGTCATGGATAATCAAACACAAGAAATGCAAAGCCAGGAGAAAAGTCAATGTGCCTGAAACATCTTCATATCTTACTAGGTTTTGCTGACAAAGCCAGTAGAATTGCTGAAATTTCTGCGACATGAGCAGCTGAGCGCTTCCAACTGCACTTCGGATTTTTCCCAGAACTGAAACACACAAATCATTAGTCCACAGTTACACACATTTTCACAAGTCACGAGAAAGACACTCACTGTCTTCTGACAGGTCGTTCTCCTCAGCCTCTGCTTCCATTTCCTTACACCATCCCTCCATCCTCTTGGTCTCATTGTGAAGCAGTTGCATGAACCAGCTCCCGTCTCTCCGTAGGGAAGGTGACACCCTCCCAGATTCAGCAGGTGAAGTTCCACTGTCCCGAGGAGAAGGAGGTTCTAGCTGCCAGGTGGTGTCACTGGTGTTCTCCCGAGGACTGGGCGGCTCAGCAGGTGTGCGGTAATCTTCACGGTAGCTAAAGAGGCCTTGAGTGCGAACTGTTCGCACTGCTCCATACTGGGTAGGTGTGCTGGGCTCAGAGTGCCGTTGGAAGCTCCCACCAAACTGCAAACCCTTATCCTCCATGGTTGGGAAGCCCTCCAGCTCCAGGTCGGCCTGCACAGCTGCAGTTACGCTGTTGGAGCGTTTAAATCTTCCCTGTCTGCAGAGGAAACAGTTGAAAAGCACAAATGGTTGTACCCTACATGACAGATAATAACAACTACTGCTGTGATATCAAACATCACAGGAACTATCTTTGTAATGAAGTTAAAATCTCTGAGCCATTCGCTTACCCTTTCTTGTCATCTTCAACCTGGATCCCAACAGAGTGGTATTCCCTAGAGCTCTTACTTTCAGACTCCGAATCAGTGGCTGCTTCCACCTAATGTGAAGAAATGATACAAGCAAAAACTGGTTCTCATTATGTGAGCTGCCATTCCCCTGTGCTTCTGGCTTTATTGGGTTGGGACTGGACAGAGCAACTTAACTGTATACAGCAAGTCAGAAAGTAATCGTTGGGTGATTTATGGAGGTTGTACAGGCTACGAGATGAAGAAGTTTGCAGCAGTGGGGCTTTTTTTTGGCCTACAATGTAATGATTCTTGAAGCAGGGGTTGCAATATGGCACTTTTAAAGAGATGTCCAAGCTCAGCATTTATGAACTCAACCATTAACTTTGACAAGAGTAACACAAACGATCGGAACGTACCTTACAATTAAATCTATAATAGAAAATGAACAAATCCTCATCTCTGATCAATTTAAACAATTTTTTATTAGTCTTGACAGAGTTTACTAATATGTAGAGTGCTTATTTCTGCACTTCTTTAACACTCTTATCCAAATCAAACTCTTTATCATTATCCATTTAACCCTTTCTGCAGCAACGTGTTTGGTCACACCAGCTATCTTCATGTCTTCCTTTACTGCGTTCATGAACCTGCTCTTTGGTCTTCCTCCAGTCCTCTTTCCTGGTGGTTCCAAACCCAGCATCCTTCTTCCCATGTACTCCTTCTCTCTCCTCTGCACATGTACAAACCATCTCAGTCTGGCCTCTCGGACTTTATCTCCAAAACCTCTAACATGTGCTGTTCCTCTGATATACACATTTCTAATCCTGTCCATCCTGGTCACTCCCAGAGAGATCCTCAGCATCTTCATCTCTGCTACCTCCATCTTTTCTTCAGTGCCACTGTCTCTAGTCCAAACAGTATGGCCGGTCTCACCACGGTTTTATAAACTTTCCCTTTCATTTTAGCTGAAACTCTTTTGTTACACATCCCACCTGATACTTTTCTCCATCTGTTCCAGCCTGCCTGCACACGATTCTTCACCTCTTTTCCACACTCTCTATTGTCCTGGACTGTTGACCTTGAGTACTTAAAATCTTCCACCTCCTTTATCTCTTCTCTCTGTAACCTCACTTTTCCGTTTGGATCCCTCTCATTCACACACGTACTCTGTTTTACTCTGACTAATCTTTATCACTTCCCTTTCTTCTATTTTTTGTCATCTGGTGCAGATCAGAAATATGGAGCCTTTTCCACCAAGCAATAGCTGAGTGGAAGACTACAGCACAGGGTTAACATGTAGTCAAAGTAAATGCTTTTTCAAGCCTGATATGTATGAAGTTTTTCTACAGAAAGGGTTTTCATGAACAGGTTAGAAATAATGCAGCAGGTTTAGAGTGGCACTGTCAGCTGGTAGTTTTATTTAGATATAGGAAGTGGATATATGGGCACTTAGAGAAATGATCTGAAGTGGAGCTGCAGTTCTTTGCCCACATTGCTTTCTTCTAATTGCCGTTGTTGTCTGCTGTAGGAAATTGTAATAATGCCAAGACGAGTATGTTGCTTTAGAGTTTCTCATGTTGAAAATTTGACACGTCATCAACTCACAGAGTCAAAAAGCGTTTTAGTCCAACTTTTAGGTTTAACAGAAGTAGGTCACAAATTCACTAATGGATCTAAGCACAAGGGCTGTTTTAGATTCAGAAAAAGAAGAAATAACATGGCATAAGTGAACCAGAGAAAGGAAGTGGGTGAATGTTTTTGAAGAAAGACATTTTTATTTCTTTAAGAGAGCTCAGACAAGAGACATGATGCAATGTGGAAGTTGAATTAGTCTTTGTTGGTAGATAATGCATTTCCAGAGGGTTGCTGTCTGAATTCCAACCCTTATTTATGTGCGCGGTGACCAGAGAACAAAATAAGTCATATTTTATGCCTTCGTAACTCCTTCAAATAAAAGAAAACTAAAAAAAAAAACCTTTTGTTACTGGGCAGTACAGTGACATAGTGGTTAGCACTGTGGCCTCACAGCAGGAAGGTCAGGGTTCAAGTCTCAGATGGAACGGGGTTTGAAACACTGGCCTTTCTGTGTGGAGTTTGCATGTTCTCCCTATGCATGCAAATTTCAGGTACTCCGCTTTGCTCCCCCAACTCCAAAACTATGTGTGTTAGGTTGATTGGCTGCAATAAAATTGTCCACGGGAATGAGTGTGTGCATGTGCCCCACAGCAGACTGGTGACCTGTTCAGGGTGCACCCTGCCTCTCGCCTGAAATCAGTCGGGATAGGCTCCGGCACCCCCTGTTACCCTGTTAGGGATAAGCGACTATGAAAACAAAACTTTTAGAACAATTTCGTTTTAACTTTATAAAATATCTTCCACTCATGTGTAAAATGAACATGATGCAGATTCTTTTACGAGATATTTAGTCTAAATATGTCTGGGCTCAGCTCATATAAAAAACATTTGAATGACACGGCTGCCCATGATTGTCGTAAATGGTTTAAAAAAAAATTCTCTGAAAATCAAACCATCTGTACTTGTTAACACAAATACCTGAAAATCCCTGGCAGCACTTTAATTTAAGCAGTATGGATTGATCTGACAGCCAAGGGACCACACATGACAGAACAGGTGATATCATTGAATATAATGGAAATGGAGGGAAAGGAGATTGATAGTGATCCAGGCGGCTCCTGCAGGGCTACAAAACCTGATCCCTGTGCACATGCACCTCTAAGATTCTTTATCACTGTCTGTGCTATTCCCTAGAGTCACACATGTTAAGGCTCTAAGAAAAACTTGTCAGTATTTTACTTATATTTTTCCCATTGAGTCTTTTCTCTATTTGCTTATCTCCTTCCTGTTTAATTTTTATGTTTCACCTCTGTCATTGTCAAAAATTCACATTCATTTCCTGCGTACGTATTGTTACTATCTCCTTCCTATGCCAAATGAAGCTTCCTTTTGTTTCCTTTTGTCATTCTTTTCAGCTATTCTTCTAAAGGGGGTTTTATGAGTTTTTATTATGGAGCTCCAGCAGCAGCAGCATTGTACATATAAAAATATAACAAGCCAGGGTGGAATATTTAGAGATTCATAACACAAATCTTTTAATTTAAACAATTATAGGATGTGCATTCGGATTTTAATTAGTCTTGTAATTGGTTTATAAGTAAAACTTGATGCTATGTTAATATTTACCGTTTCGCTGGCGGTACATAGGGTTGGCATTTTAACAAATATATTTACTATCCTGACATGAAAAGATGGGCTGCATGGAGGCACAGTGGCCTGACAGCAACGAGGTTGGGGTTTGAGTCCTGGAGTTGGGGCGAGGCTTGAAACACTGGCCTTTCTGTGTGGAATTTGCATGTTCCTCCCGTGTATACATGGGTTTTCTCTTGGTACTCCCGTTTCCCCCTACTCTCCAAAAACGTGTATGTTGGGTTGATTGGCCTCAATGAAATTACCCTGAGAAATTAGGGCAAGTGTGAGTGTGAATAGTTGGGAGTGTGTTTGACCCCGCAACAGATTGATGACCTGTTCGGGGTGTAACCTGCCTCTCGTTTGAAAGCAGCCAGGATAAGCTTTGGCACCCCCTTGCAATCCCATTGGGATAAGCAGTTTAGAAGACGGAATGAAACACGTAAAGATGACTATTTACAAACTACGTTAAAAAAACCAACAACAACAAACTTCTACATGCATTTTAATAAGCAAGCCATTTAGAAATGTGCTGCTTCGTTAATGCTACAAAACTGTTCCTAGAACAGAACTGGACTGCTGTTAGGAAATGTCAACCCTCCTGTTCATATGGAGTGTTTGTATTAAAGCCGGGTGACATTTTCTAAGTGCTCTTTGGTATTCTGTCAGGCTCCTCCAGCTGTTAGGTGGAATGAGTGTGTAGCAGCTTGCAGAGGTGACCTCCATTACTTTTTGTTACACACAGGGCAAAGTCCAGTTCATGAAAAGAGTGTTAGGAGTGATGGAGACAAATCCTCCGACGAGTTCCAAGATTGACGGCTAACAAATTCACTTGTTCAGAGAGTGCTTTGGCATGTGTGTGCAAAATCCTCATGGGAAGTGTCCAAAAATATCCATAATGGCTGCCATTGTTATCACAAGTGCGGATGACTATTTATGTCTTCAAAAAAAGAAAAATCATCAGTGTTCCTTTTTTCCAACTCTAACGAACACTTGGTGACCTCTCCTAGACAATGACTACACTTCAGGTTAAAATCTTTGACTTCTCCTTTCAGGGAACCTTATTATGGTGCCAATTAAACAGTTTGTTGTGAATAAAGTATTTCTCAGGCAAGTAAAGTGCAATGAAAGTGGCTCCAAAGTGGTCCCTTTGGGGACTACTTTAAAAAAGTTAACAACACAAAGTCCACAAGGTTAAAGATGACATTTTGAGCTATGTCAACATCGAATGAAGCCAATTCCAGTTAATTAGACCCAGTTAAAGCAGATAGATTGTCTATATAATATCAGATCGATAGTGTCCCTTAGTGTTAAATAAATAATCCTCAAGTCTAAAGATAAACCTGCGGTAGCACTTTATTGTCTTATCACCTCTTAATCCCATAGTTAATGTAGTTTTAACAACAATTAAAAAAAAGATTTGCACTCACTCATCAGTCTTTCAGATAAATTAGAATCAACAAGGTTTAGAAAAGTAGATTTCATAAGCGTACTTGGTGAGTATGGATAAAAATGTGCAGCAACAGCTTTAAGATTATAAAAATGTCAATGTTATAAATATAGTGGTTTCTTTATTAAGTTGGGTCTGTTTACAGTCAGAGTCGGACTGGATCGAACAAGCCGTTTGTTACATTTTTCTTCGTTATGTTTATGGACAAAATTTTTAGGAACACCCAGGGTAGTTGGGTGATCTGGTTTGGTGGCTTTAAGTTTGGGACTCTGCTTTTTTGCAGATGACGCTGTCATATTTGTGTTCCAACTCTCACTGGACTGATTTGCTGCAAAGTGTGAAGCGGTCTAAATTAGAAATCTATATTCATAGCCCTAGGCCAAAAAAGGATGGAGTGTGGTCTACAAGTCTGAAAAAAAACTACTGCTCCATCTAGAGGAGTTCAAATATCGCTGATATTTTTTTTATATCATGAATGAGAGCAAGATGGATGGAGTTGAAGACAGACAGATGGATCATTGTGGCATTCACAGAGATTAGGATACTGCGTCTGTACAATGTGATAAAAAAAAATGGAGTTGAACCAAAAAACAAAGCTCTTTATAAGTCCATGTATGCTCTGACCCTCATCTATGGTGACCAGTGTTGGTGGTAATGTAACTGTGCTTTCACTTTCAAACGACTAAACTACGCAAAATGAACTATTTGGAGGTTCTACCATGTCTGAATGTTATTCCTACAACAAAAACTTTCTGTAGCGTGTGTTTGAGCAATTTTCGAGATTTCCAGTCCAGTATATGGATATTATTCAAACTCTAGGTTGTTCTTGGCCATGTATTTGGTTCTCTATTTCCACATTCTGACATAAGCAGGAAGGTTTTTTTTTTCAGCAGTAATGCAAAGGCTCTTTGTCAGATGAAGGATTACATATTTGCACTTGTACAAACACAGTAAGACCGTGAAAGAACATCTATTTTTGCTAATTTAATCAGTGTTACACTGTATTTGCAGCTTCAAACTAGTTTTACATTGTGTTGTGCATGGCAGGGGTGGGCAAACATTTTGGTTCGCGGGCAACATTAAATTCTAACATTTGACAAAGGGGCCGGAACAGGAGAAGATGAATGGCATGTTTTGGTAAACGCTAGATTGTACCAATAGAATGGCGTGCTGAATTTTAAACAAGCGCCCTAAATCTTACATCAAGAGCGTTAAATTTCAAATCTAGTGGCAGCAGGTCTGAAATCTAGTGCAGTAGTGCTTAAAAACCTGCACTTAGCAGTGCTAGGTTTGAAATCTAAGCGCTTGACGTAACATTTAGCCTGTTTTAACATCTAACATACTTGTTTACGTGCGTGTATTGGGCCCGATGGCTTTCCATACATGTGCACACTGTTTATTTTGACAGTGTGCGCAGAATAGAGACGCACACATTTTAATGTGAGCAGTGTTTTTGTTTTCTCAACAAAACCAATGAATGTAGAGTGCTCCATCTAGTGATGAAACATCAGAAATGCAGGTGAAATAAAACTAACAACGTTTATTCATTTAATTTTTTCAAGGTTGGCGGGCCAAATTATAACGTTTTATGGGCCACGTGTGGCCCGCAGGCCGTGGCTTGCCCATGCCTGATTTAGGGGGGGAGACCAAGAGGATGGGGATGAAAAAGATGGAATTCAAAGTGTCAAAAATGGAAATGAAACTGAATAAATGGGTTTTTAAGCATTTTTGCCAAACATACTTCTTTCAACATGGTTTTAAAACTTTTGCAAATGCAGAAGCTGCATTTTTTCCCCCGTTGTCACACCTGAGCTGGCAATCTAAAATACCTTCAGACTTCACACACATGACTGAAGCTAATTTCAAAGTCAATAATTTCCAGTTCTTGTCACTTGAAACATAAATGCACATATGAACTACACAGAGTCTCAGAAAGTCTCACTTTTTCCCGCCTAGTCATATGGATGACGACTTCTACTTCTGAAACTGCATCTATAATAGTATTGGATGAGTAATGCTAGTTTTGATGGAGCAGGCTTTAACTGCATCTTGACTCTTCGGGGTGTAGTCATGTGTGATGGTGATGTTTTTACACTCCATTTTTTATTTTCCAAAAATAAACATCCCACCCTGTAGTTGGTCGCTCAATCATTCCCACCTGACTGAGTTTGACTTTAGCTAACAGGAAACAGAAACTGTGACCACGATGTGTGAGTGAGAGAAACTTCAGGTTATTTAGAGAGAGAAAGTTCTCACAGAATAGAAAAAAAAAGGAGGCAGGATGTCTTATGTTTGAACTAGATAATTGGCAGAATCAGTGAGAGAAAAATACTGTATGTTAATGTTCTGTGGGCCAGTGTTTTAATTAAAAAAAAAAAAAAAAAAACTTTATTACCGGGAAATTTGTGTCCTGCATTACACTGCAGCAGGCTGCCACCTATGACGGCGCCAACGGTGGGAGAAACGGGGGGTTAGGTGTCTTCTACAAGGACCCTAGGCTTGAACTGAGTGGGTTGTGAACCCGCGAACTTCCGATTGACTTCCGGTCCACGGGCGAACGGTCTAACCTCTGAGCCACCGTCCCACTCGTCTCTCTCATCTCCCTCGTCTCTCTGTCTGGGATTGAATTAATCACTGTGTTTACAGCCCGGGTACTGGAGAACTTTCATTTACATTCAACCAATTTTGCCACAAAAATATAGATTTTTAAACATTCAAAACTGGAATAACTGTATACTTGTATCAATGATGACATTGATTTCCACATTTGGTGTCCAAATCCCACATGAATGCATTCCGCTCCACTGTTTGATGGTCTTCTTATTCCTTCGACCACAGACCAGGACTTTTTTTTGTGTATTTGCAGTTCTTTTTGTTCGTTGCTTGTTTGAAATAAACTTTATAAAGAAAGGGAAACAATTGCCAGGAGGCATGCTGGAGTTTACTCATTCAGTTCCATTTTCTGTCAGAATAAAAACGACATAAAGGCAAACTTTGCACACACTAGTGAATGCAAAACTGTAATGCTGGAAAATTTTTGAAGCATCTTGAATGACAGGAGATCAAAGAAGTAAAGCTTTTCTAAGCCAATTTTAAGAATATGTTCCACCTTTGCCCTCAATTAATCTAACAAAATGCGATGAGAATGAAGTTTTGATTGGGTTTAAAAAGTTTTTAAGACTCCCTTCAAAAGGATTACCAAAGTTTTTTTATCCCTGTCTTGTTATTTTTTTCTCTATTTTGATGTACGTTCTAACAAGAAAGCAGCAAGTTTAGAATCATTTTTGTATTGTTTCAAAAAATTAATTGAATTTTATTGCATTTTTAATTTACTCATTGTTCTTTAATTTAAAATAACTATAGCATTTTCTTTAAAAATCTTCATTGAATTCCAATAAAATAGATTTGACACTAGAACTAACGAATAAAATTAAGCTGGATAAATAAAAACATGTCCATTAGACTAAAAAAAATATAAAAAAGTGAAGTAAGAAATGAAAACAGATGATGGTAATTGTTACCGTTAGTCATGATTGACACAACGGAGGCCACATGAGACCATATAGATGACTCAAGTGACTTTTTGAGGTGTGAGGTTGTGAAAACCAGCACGGCACAACCCAATGTAAAGGAATCTATTTGTTGAACCCACCAGGAGATCACAGAACTAACCTGTGGTTACCAGATGACTCGTGGGCTGAAAGTGATAAACCACGTCAATTCTGCTTCGCCTTTTTTTCTTTTAAAAAAACCTGAGACATATTTAAAAAAAAATAATCTAATTTTTTTGTTGCTTCATTTAGCTCACAAAGTATTGTTGAGAACTGATCGTGAAGAAATGATAAAACATGTTAAACAGTTTTGGACTAGATTGAAAAAGGAAATAGAAAATGAGATCAGATTTAATTATTTGGTTTAAAAAGGAGAGTCTGTATAGTTCACAGGAAAAAAATGCACTTTCATTCATTAAAATCTGTTCCAGCATGAGTTGAATCTTAATTAAAAAGGTGCAGTGCGATGACTCACGCTCACTATTTTTAGCTGAACCAACACAACTGTCCTCTCAGCATATCTGTTTGGTTAATACCGTTTGAAAAAAGTGTGAGAGGTCTTTGATACAAAGAGAAAGGAGGATGTGAACTTCTCACCATGTACATAAAGAAAAGGACAAACCTGTATTCCTATCGACGAGCGAGGGGTTTTCAGGTACTCCTCAGCCTTGGACACCAGGATTGCCTTGTCGCAGGTCAGCACTGAGCTGTGAGAGTCAGTAGACGGGTGTCTTTTCCCAGCCATCGCTCCTGCTGCCTCCATGGCAATGGTCACAGCTTTTGTGCTGTCCAGGCTGTCAGTGGAGTTGTAGAGACCTCTGCCAGGGCTTAGCCTCAGGCCGAGTCCATCTGGGGCCCACATGCCGCCGTGAAGGTGTCCCCGGTCATGGTAAGCATCTTGGGTGGATTCTGTACTGCTCTGGGCCGTGATGGAGATGAGTGGTTTGGAGGTGGTGCGGGGTGGGACAGGAGGAGGCGTCTTCTTATAGCTTGGCGTGTAAGTTATGGCTGAAAAAATTGAAGTACACAATTAGAAATTCACTTGCAGTTGTGTGTCATACAGTAAATTGCTGTTGTGTTGCCAAAACAAAAAAAAAAATGAACTTCTAGTTTGAGCTGGTATGGGAATATCAAAATCTAAATAACTGACTACAGAAATAACTTTACAGGATTATGACAGATGGTGGTTCTGAACAATTTGCTTAAGTACACACACATTTAATCAATATGCATTTGACATATTTGATTGTGATATCGACACACAGTACACACAGTAGCTTATTTTTTTGTTCTGTAGCTGGGATAGGCTCCAACAGCCCACGCGACCCCATTAGAAATAAGCGGTTTTAAAGATGCAACTAAATATATTTGTTGCACTTTTTCACATTTAATTTCTTGTTTCCCTTTTTTGCCATTGATGTAAAAACAATTCGTAAAGTTTCAAATTGTTCCAAACCTTGAAATGTCAAAGTTTCAAATCTTCAGCGTGCAATAAACCCATTCTCCTAGTGAGTGAATTAAAAAGTGACAGATGATAAGTTCATTTGTAACCTGGCATATAGAAATACCACCTCTTGTCATTATTAATCTGGTTGCTAGCCAACAAAGCTCTAATAATACGTTCTTGGTGGCAATGCACCAGATTTGATGAAAACTGCTCAATCCTCTTTAACTTATTTAAGGAACCAAACCAGCTACCTTTTTGCAGTGTAGCTGGTTGCCATGGTGGTAACCATATGGGCCATTGTGAAACCTGTTTCTGATAAAAAAGAGGTATATAAAGGTTTGTTTTTTTTTTTCTCAGAATGAGCCTCTTCCATCTTCTAGACTTGGATCCATGTAGTTGGAAGCCATATTTGTGCAAACAAGTTTTTCTGTACATTAGTATTTAAAGGGAGACATTCTGATGTTTAAAGCTTGATCAAAGCCATGTTTGACAACTAAAATCCTTAGACACAAAATGTTGCACCTGTGGTGCGGTCATCTATTGATGAAAATCTGTCTTTAAAGCCATTAATGGTTGATGGAAAAATGAAAAACTAGAAAGAAACTTGTCATGGTTCCCTCGTTCACCACCAGAGGGAACCAGGGGCCTTTCCATATTTGCCTGATTTTACACACCTGAAGATCCTTGTACAGCTGCCTTTAAGGCAGCTGTCTTCCCTTCAGGTGTCGGGTCATACCACCCCTTCCAGCCACGTATCCCTGGTTGCCTGACCATGAAACCCCTTGAGAACAATAACCCCTTGCCATGAAACTAAATCCTTATGTTTTTCTTTCACAGCATTACTGGACTGCCATACTCAAATAAACTATGTTTCTTGTCCTGCATTTGGGTCCTCCTCCTTTCACCTGCATTCCATATCATGACAAAACTCGTGTTGTTCAAGACAAGCCAGACAGTTTAACGGTACAATTTCAGAAAACCAGTACTCATGTCAGAGTCATTTCCCAGTGAGTGTTCATAAGTTCTTAGTCTGTCCATTTTATGACAGAAAGAAGAGGGATTTCTTATTTCAAGTGCAAATAAGAAGAGGGTCTAATCCACAAGGAGATGAACTGTGGAATAGATCACTGACTTTCTCTGTGCTTTTACTGTCTTCTTTTGTCAGGAAAGTTTGCTAAGTGCTGTTATGGACTAAAAGATCTGAAGCACAAGCATGTTTTATGCATTTTTATCAAAGATTAAAGCACCTGAGGTTCTTTAGATAAAGCATGAACATGAAGAAGAATTCTCCTTTACAGTTGAGTTCTTTCTAATTGTTTTTGGTGGCAGAGGAAAAGTGTCCTAAATCTTGTGTTTTTCACAAGTGCCTAAATAACTCTTCTTATTTAGGCACGTAATCTGATCTAATTAGAGATTTAATGAGCTCCATAGTGACCCCCGAAAGCTGTGGGGTTGCAGAATTAATGACATTTTACACTGATTACACTTTAGCCCCAATGCCACAATTACACTGCAAAGGCATTTGTATTTTTTGTTTAGCAACTTCCAAAATAAATAATTTAATCAATTAGGATAGAAACCCAAGGCCTCACTTATTTTTTTCAACAGCCTTCAACATTTTTCCTCACCAGTATTTATGAATAGTTGAAACTATAGCTTGTTGAGAGCCTTAAAGAGGGGGACTTGTGAATTTGTTGGATAGCATGTCTTCTGTGAATAAGTATGACATATTTTGTTGACTCAAAAAGGATTCTGTGTAATCGCTCATTTGTCCAGGAGTAATTCATTGTAGAAAAGGCTTCAGAGTTGTCTTCTGGACAGTAAATTTGATGATCAAGATGTTTTGACTTGGATCTGGAAATCCAAGTCAAAACATTTTCAATTTTAAACTCAAATTGAAAATGATTCCCGGATTGAAGTCGAAACTTCCCAATTATCAAATTCAGTGTCCAGAAGACAACGTTGATGCCTTTTCTATAGTTGACTCAAAAATGTTATATTGGCCAAAAAAAAAGAAAGCTTTTAAATACATTGTTTTAGTTTCACTTTGGATTTTGACAGTCTGATTCCCCTCTCTTCTTGGTTTGTCCCACTCTGTGAAATGTGAGGGACAGCAATACCTGAATGGAGGGAGTAACCAAGCATGAAAAGAGCGCATGTACGCTGTGAAAAAAACTCCAAAGCCTTCCCACTCTGTTAGGATGTGGGTGTGGAAGATAACAAAAGGCATAACAGGAAACAACCTGGTGCTTCACTAGTATCTGAATACTGAAAGAGAAAGCTTGCAAACTACTTAAAAAAGCAAGACTAAAATAGAAACCTTTTCAGGTATGTTTCTGGTGAGGGAATAGTGTCTTAAATGGTGGAAACCTCCTTTTAAGAGCCAAGCTTTTAACAACTATCCAATGCTGTCCAGTTACAAAACTTTACTAGTTGAGGATATAAAAGTTCACTCCGTCAGAAAAGAAACAGACTATGTGAATGTTTAAGAGAGAAAAACAGATTGGTAAGAAATATGGATGGATAAAAAGCATTTTTCTGTCTGTGTGTGAGATAGAGGGTAAAGATAAATCAGGGAGAATAGCAAGATCAAGGAAGGAAAAGGGATGACCCATTCCAGGGGCATGATTCAGCAGAAGGATCAAAATAGAGCCATTATTAGCCTGCGAGTGGTGCAAAATGAAGTCATAATTCTTGTTCCAATCTTGGCAGTGGCAGTATTTTTCTGCATTTGGATGAACACAGATAGCACACTCTCTCATTCACTTTGTTGAAATAGACTATTTTCATGCTCACAAACAGAGCAAATACAAAGATCAGCCGAATATCTTAATCAGATCATTCAAAATTTAAAAAATATCCAGATGTGTGCACAATTAGAAGCTAAAAACACATCAAAACTGACAGTTTGCAAAGCTTACACATTCTTAGAGTACCATCTTTAGTCCATTCCCTGAAAATGCTGTTTTTTTCTTCCAACATTCAGGAAAAGCTGGCAGGGTGTTGTTCCACGTCTTGCAGGCAAACTAGCTGAGGCGGTGTATTATTTGCAGTGTTAATACCATTTGATCGCTCTATCTCGTACAAACATGCACAGAGAAACAACAAGCACTGTGCCAGCTATTTGGATTAAAGTGAGGAGAAATGCGAATGCCACAAAAGCAGTGCTTTAACCACTCCGTCTCTGTTCGAAGCGCCCTATCCATCAGGACTGCTCGTTCACTAACATGAGAGCTGAGTGCCATGTTGTTAAGAGTCTTTCTCTCCGATTGGATTTATTGTTGCAAAGGAAACGCAGCAGTTTGTTTTGCAACAGGCTTTTAAGGACATGTAAATGACCTGGGGGGAAAATTGGACAGAGAGGAAGATGGATTGTGGATTTCATCATTGTTACTATCACAAGCACTGCAGACAGCAACAGTGAGGAAAGTAATGCAAAACAAAGCACTGACCAATCAGAATATTTAGCTATTACATGAGAGTTTGAAGGGAAGGTTTCATGCAAAATATACTTTTTGTATGTTTCTACCATGTTTGAATGATAATTAGTTCCGTTGTCTTCCGGTTAACCGGGGCCAGGTTGCAGGGGCAACAGGATCAGATGAGAACCCAGGCTTCTCTCACCCTGGCTGCATCCTCCAGCTGACCCGGAAGGATCCTGAGGTGTTCCCTGGCTAGCTGTGAGACATAGTCACTCCAGTGGGTCCGTGGTCTGTCTCTTGGTCTTGCTCTTGGTCATGCTTCCTTGCTCTTGGTGAGACGTGCCCGAAACACCTCACCAGCAAGGCATTCTGGAGGCATCCTAACCAGATATATACCACGTTTGTACATAGTACAGGTAAAAGCCAGTACGTAAATTAGAATATTTTGAAAAACTTGATTTATATCAGTAATTGCAGTCAAAAGGTGTAACTTGTACATTATATGTATTCATTGCACACAGACTGATGCATTCAAATGTGTATTTCACTTAAGTGTGATGATTTGAAGTGGCAACAAATGAAAACCCAAAATTCCGTGTATCACAAAATTAGAATATTACTTAAGGCTAATACAAAAAAAGGAATTTCTAGAAATGTTGGCCAACTGAAAAGTATACATTAGACTTTACACCAGACTTCAGGCAACTGAAGTCTAGTGTAAAGTTTCCACCATCAGTGATGGTTTGGGGTGCCATGTCATCTGCTGGTGTCGGTCCACTCTGTTTCCTGAGATCCGGGGTCAATGCAGCAGTCTACCACCAAGTTTTAGAGCAATTCATGCTTCCTGCTGCTGACCTGCTCTATTGAGATGGAGATTTCAAGATCCAACAGGACTTGGCGTCTGCACACAGCGCAAAATCTACCCGTGCCTGGTTCACGGACCATGGTATTTCTGTTCTAAATTGGTCAGCCAACTTCCCTGACTTTAGCCCCATAGAAAATCCGTGGGATATTGTGAAAAGGAAGATGCAGAATGCCAGACCCAAAAACACAGAAGAGTTGAAGGCCATTATCAGAGCAACCTGGGCTCTCATAACACCTGAGCAGTGCCAGAAACTCATCGACTCCATGCCATGCCGCATTAACGCAGTAATTGAGGCAAAAGGAGCTCCAACCAAGTATTGAGTATTGTACATGCTCATATTTTTCATTTTCATACTTTTCAGTTAGCCAACATTTCTAGAAATCCCTTTTTTTTTATTAGCCTTAAGTAATATTCTAATTTTGTGACACACGGAATTTTGGATTTTCATTTGTTGCCACTTCAAATCATCACACTTAAATGAAATACACATTTGAATGCATCACTCTGTGTGCAATGAATATATATAATGTACAAGTTACACCTTTTGACTGCAATTACTGAAATAAATCAAGTTTTTCAAAATATTCTAATTTTCTGGCTTTTACCTGTATATGCTGTGACATAAGAATTGCAAACGTACAAACCCTCTCTTAAAAGAATGGAGCATTCGAACAAATTTGTATAAATCCTCATCAATTATTTTTCTGCAGCTGCAAGTAAAAATCACCCATGAACCTCTCCCAGCCCAACTCTTGCTCCGAGCATCAGATTGTCTCCAGTTAGATGCATGTCTGCATGTCACTGTGTTCTTATCCTAAGCCTTCACAAAAACAAATTGGCCTCTTGTCAAGTCGATAGATCACCACAAAGTCCAATGGAGACTGGTAGCATCTAAAGATGTGTGAGTGTGATAGTGTGTGTGGTAGTGAGAGGTTTAGGAAAATGATGCAGTCATAAACATGCCAAGTGACAGCGGAGAAAACATTTTCACCAATTATGTCTGTCAAGACATCAGGCCGTCAGAAAGATGCTTTAAAATGGAGTCAAACGGCTTTGCAGTCACGTATAATCATCCGCGTTCTAAATTCAGTTTGGCTGTCATGGAAACAAAAGCATCCATTAATAACACGTCTTGGTGTTTAACCTTTTTCTAAACAAGTCACCTTGAGACAGAAAGTCTTTTTGACAAAACAAACCAGAGCACCAAATCCATTTGTCTTTTGTTTTTCATCTTTGACCTCTGGTATTTCGCTGTGAGATTGTGAACTGTTGAAACTTCTTCCCCATTGGTTTCAAGTTGCCGGCTCATTTTTCATTAAAAGAAATTCTTACACGTCTCAAAGGAAGCAACAAAACAAAGCTCCAGGTTATTATTTTTTTTTACCTGGAGTTGGCTGGGGACTCCAATCAATGCTGCAGGTAGAGGGAAGGCGGAACTGGATCCCTGAAAACATGGGAGTCAGGATGATGGTCAGCTCAGTTGGCATTTTAGTCCCAAACACAGAATAATCTGAGAACATTAAAAGGGACAGACTCTGCACACCATTGAGTACACGTTATCCAGTGGGTAATCTGCTAACTTTGAATAGATAGAAAGGCATGTTAATAAGAGTAAATACCAATAAAATGTGTTCATTTACAGCTCTTATCATTTATTTGAGCTTCACTTTTTGCACCAATAAAAAAAAATCTTCTTTTTAATAGAATAATATAGTATTTAGAGCTTTCCTGACGTGATTTATACAGATTGACCAATACAAATGTTTCATCACTCATCAAACATTATTTAATCATTAAATCATTTTTCAAAAAGTCTTTACTATATTTTCACCTATTTAAATGTTGTAATTTTAAGCTGTGCATTTTTATTAGAATTGTTCCATCATTTAAATGCTGTTACCGTACTTGCGTTTTTTTGCAATGAAACACCTTTGGTTGCTTTTGGTGTGAAAGGTGCAACAAAAACTGAAATTATGATTATTAATCATGAAGAACTGTTTTATATAGCTAAAATTGAAAACTTTTTTAGATAAATTTGCAGCTTTTACAATGAATAAGACAAGGGCATTATTTGCATAAATGAACGTAATTAGGTTCTCACTCAGGGTTAGGTTGAGGAGCTCAGCCAACAAGGAGGAGCCCAGAGTAGAGCTGTTGCTCCTCTAGGTCGAGAGAAGCCAGATAGGGTGGTTCGGGCATCTGGTTAGGATGCCTCCTAAATGCCTTGCTGGTGAGGTGTTTCGGGCACATCCCACTGCAAGGAGACCGAGTGACAGATCCTGGATCTGCTGGAGACAGTATGACTCACAGCTGGACAGGGAACACCTCAGGATCCTCCCGGGTGAGCTGGAGGATCCAGCCGGGGTGAGAGAAACCTTGGCTTCTTGCCTGAGGCTGTTGCCTCCGCGATCCGGCCTGGATAAGCTGAAGACCACGGAACAGAAGTAAATGATGTCGGGACACTTATATGTCTAATCTTCTTTTTCTTCTTTCCCTTCATGGATCGCCACAGCAAGTCAGTTTCTTCCATCTAACCCTATCTGCTGCATCCTCTTCGATCACACCAACTATCTTCATGTCTTCCTTCACTGTATCCATGAACCTCCTCTTTGGTCTTCCTCTAGTGCTCTTTCCTGGTGGTTCCAAACCCAGCATCCTTCTGCCGATGTACTCTTTCTTTCTCCTCTGCACATGTCCAAACCATTTCATTCTGGTCTCTCTGACTTTATCTCCAAAACCTCTAACTGTGCTGTTCCTCCTGTTCATCCTGATCACTCCCAGAGAGATCCTCAGCATCTTCATCTCTGCTACCTCCATCTCTGTTTCCTGTCTTTTCCTCAGTGCTACTGTCTCTAGACCAAACAGCATGGCTGGTCTCACTTAATTGTCATAAAATAAATAATGTCATAAAAAGTTATTTACAGTTTGATAGTTTTAAACATAGGCATGAACTAGCTGAGCAAATTTTAATGTTTTTTTTTTAAATCATTAAATAGCAGAGACATTATTTTAGAACACCATGTTTCAATAACCTAAACCCTCCAGACATATTAATGATTAAATGTAGAAATAGAGTTAATATGAACATCGTGCTTAGAGCATCATCAAATCAGGATGAAGCATTTACTGGAGCTCAAGTATCATTAGGTCAGTTTGATACCAGCGTAATCAGGGATTAAAACAGTGGTGAGTTTGTTTTTCTGTTATTAAAATTCATATTTAGAAAATTTAGAAAAATCCTCAAAAAAGTTCTTGTAATCACAGATTTTAGTTTTGGAAAATTTGGAAAAATACATAAAAAGTTTTGATGAATGTGCACAACAAAGTTCAGGTATCTCTTTTTTTTAGGCTATTTTACCCACACATATGTAATGAAACATGTTTTTGATAGCTTAAGACATTAGGTTTCAGTTTAGGTGATTGTTACTTTAACAAAGGAATGGAAACATTATTAATTGTACAAGAATTTGATGGAATTTGACCTAAACACTTGCTTCAGAATTTCTAAAAACATTTTTTTCATCTGTTTTGTGAGCGTTGCTGTTAATAGAAAGTAGAATCATGTTCTTAGAGTAAATCAACTGTAGGACATGAGAAGTTTTTCACAGGAAATCTGCTAAAATATTTTTGTGCAAGACACATCACTCCCCATATTGCTCGATGCGTTCAGTAGCAAATAAGTGTGTGAAAGAATAATCATCATTGTCTTCAGTCCTATTGCGGCAGAGACACAATTTCTAATTAAAACAGCGAAGAATCATCTCCAGAAGTTAAATAAAGGTCTTTATGATGTTCAAACCACATTGGTACAATAAAATATGCAGTCGTCAAAGTCCCGTATTTTTTGTTTCCCATCATATTTTGTTCTCTTATTCTTGGTACCTTTTCCCTTTTTTTCTAAAAGAACAAGCATTGAAACTCAGAAGAGGCCCGAATAAAACAGAACAGTGGACTTCAGAAGGTAAAATGAGTCAAATTAACACATGGCAAAACAAAAAATCTAATTAATTTCTTATCGTTTAAAAAGCTGTCTGATTTCGCCAAATTAACAAGCTTTCAAAAGTATTCTGCTCACATACGACTGAGGACATTATACAAAAAAAGAAAACCTCTGGAAGCTCACTGATGTTCCACTTAAAGATTTCCCTTTTTCTCTCTGACTTTATTAGCGCTCAGACACGAGTGGGCGATTTTATGTAAGGCCTATTAATTGGACAGACATTACAGATTTTCCATATCTTCTGAACAGCCTGTTTCTCTTTGCTGGTTACAAAAGTTTTGTGGGATTTCTGGGATTTACCAAAAATGATATTGCAAACAAAACCAAAGTGTAACATTGAGGCACATTTTATGAATTGCACAGAATACAAACACAGTCATTTGTCATGCACTGTTATAACAATAATTTCATTGTTCAGTGTCACATTAAAATATTCACATAATAAAAACACCTTTTAAATAATAACTACATTTATATTCCATTTGTTTTACATTCTCAGTCTTTGATTCCTGAGCAATAAAGACACATGACTTATTTAGAAGGAAAAAAGACAAATCCAGTTGATTTAAATAACAAATCATCAGAGGATTTCAGTCATTTAATCTATTGGTCTTTCAAAATAAATAATTATATTTGTTCAGTCCAGGAAAAGCTTTCGTGTGGAGTATTTTTAAGAATGAGTTTGTGTATTTAAATATGCTACATACTAAAACTGTAATGATTAGTATTTATGTTTAGCAAATTTATGTGAATTATTTCTTTCCTTGGGTTTGTGGCTGCATGCAAATATATGGACATCCTCGGAAAAAGTCAGAGTTTTGCTCCATTTCCTCAACTTCAGTTTTAAAGAAAAAAATAAAGTGCTTTTTTTGGTTTCAATAGATTTACTTTAAAATATCTGTATGTTGGAAGAAATTGCTTTCACTTTGTTTTAAAGATCTCAGAAGTTGTCCAGATTTTTGCACCCACAGCATGAATACAGTGTTCCATCTCCATCTAGAAATTGTGCAAACAGCATTTCACAGCATCATATCCCTTTCACGTGTAACTGCAGAACCCATCCGACAGCTCACATAGTAAACAGCATGTCTTTGTTTTTCTTAAAAAAAAAAAAACAAAAAAACAAACCAAAAAAACAAAGATTTTCTTCACATCACACTGGCATGGCCAAAAAAACCCCCACCCAAAACCAAAGGAGAATTAGAAAAATTCCATCATCCCTGCACAGATTGTCCAAATCTTGCACGCATCACATCATTTTGTTCATTAACTTCCCTAAAAGTTCTTTGATAAGTCTCCAAAGCCACATATTTGAGAATCTTTTGATAAAAATACAAAAAGTACAACTATAATTATTCTCTTTGAGATTTTTAAAGCAGTCTCTCTGAAAGTAGAATCTTGGAAGAAAATTTATTGGCACAAGTCTCATTACTTTGAAGAAGTTCATTCTCCTGTTCAGAAAACGATTTTGGAACACATAGTACTCTTTATCTCATAGGTTTACAACTGTCTTGCAGTATCTTGCAATTGATGGTGCTCAGTTTGGCTTCAGCCTCAAGTCTTTTTTTCCAAACAGTATTACAGCAGGATTGCAGAGGAGGAAGTCCTTGCTTGAATGTTAATTAACATGACAGTTTTATCTGAAATGGGCTCTTCTTTGTACTGACAGCTACAAATCAGGAGCTGTGAATGTATATCGAGCTACATTTTATCTGCTTGAGTATGAGGTAAGAGTTTACAAAGTGAGAGACACATATGTAATTTCTGCGCTGTTGTACTCGTATCTACCGCTCCATAGTTCGACACTGGCACTCCTGCGCATTGAATCCTTCCTTTGGCACTTTTTCTGCCACCTGTACCACAAAAAGGCATGGTCAATTGAGGCTCTATCTGGACTTACGGGGATTCTTTCTTCTATGTCTGCTACAAAGCCCCCAGTCTCCTGGGATCCAACACGGTCATCTGATTTTGCTACAACATAATCTGACTCCATTAGCTTTTCAAAAAGTGGTGAGGATGGATCAGAGTCAAGTTCAGGAGATTCAGGAACAGGACTAATAGGTCCACAATCTATTTCTAGGGATGTATCAGGCGATACTGAACTAGGAGGAGATATTGTGACGGTGACTTGTGGATATAAAATTCCATGTCCCTCTGAAGCTACATCTTGAGACAGTTGAGCCATGGTTGAATCCAGAAAGATAAACTCTGCTGCTGTACTAATAGTGGCATCAGCTGTTGGTTGGGGGGAACTCTGAGAATCTGATAAGTAGCCAGGTGGGTCAAAATCCTCAGCATTGAATGATGAATCAGCACTCAGGTCAAAAGGCTCTGGCTCAGGGTCCATGAACACTGAGTCAAGGTCATCCTGATCCAAGGAAGTCAGCATAACTAAATCAAAGTGCACTAGATCAGCATGGTATATAGGTGCACTGTCAAGGGGTTCAGGCAGAGGAGGCCATTCTAGCTCTTGGGACTCTGTGTCAGGGTTTAGTTGAATTTCTATTGAGCTGGAATCAATAGTTGAAGTTTGCTCAACAGAGACATCGGCAGGACTATCAGGAAAAGTTATGATGGGTTCTGGATTGGTGTCACTGTCAGCTGGACTTGCAGGTGAGTCAGTGTCAATGTATTCTGACACTACTATAGATGGACATGTAAAATCAGTCTGCAGGTCACATGAAACAACACCATCTACATTAAGTATTGGTGCATCATAGACTAAGTCTGAGCATTGGGTTGTTGGGTTAGAAGAAGATATAATAGTTGTGTTTAATGGCTTTGGCTCCTTCTCTGGTGAGTCTGAGATATTTGGATCTTTGAATTGTGGAGACACAGTAGAAAGGTCTTGAGAGACAGGTTGTGGATTTTCAACATCAACAGCATCCACAGATTCTGAATCTGATATGTCATCGTCATGGTCTTCTGGTGGAGAGACAGTAACTATAGGGACTGGGAACGGTAGTGTAATGCTGTCTGTTTTGATTTGTTCAGAGTCTGTGCATTTTGTTTGATCAGAAAGAGATTTCTCAATATCTGTTTGGGACTCATTCATTTGGCTTCTATCTTTAATTTGTGGGGTTTTTGGCTTTACTGGTTTCTCAATAAAAGAATCCTGAGCATGTTTATAAGAGGATGCAGATGAAAATAGGACAATTTCTTGAGTGGTGACTTGCTCATTCCTAATCCCACCATGCAAACGTCCAATTGATCGGTCTGGAAGTTCTGGCTCTTGTTGTGCTGTGAAAGGTACAGCAGTCAAATCAAATATCTCTGGTTGGACTCTTTTAACAGAGCTAGGAAGTATTGGATCCAAAGAAAGTGGAATGGCACTTTCCACATACATTGATTGTGGGGAAGCAAGAATGCTCGGGTCCATTGACAGCTGTTTAGGCAAAGTTTTGCGAGCACCTTTCTTTTCCTCCTTTTCTTCAGGACAGTTGACAGCTGCATCAGCAGTGCTTTGCCTGACCAGACGCTTGCTTCTTGCTTGAGTTCCTACGGACACCTTGGATACCTGGGGTTTCTTTTCTCTGGCTCCCCCTTTACCTTTATCTGTTGCAGTGCTTCCAGTTCTTCCTGGTCCTCCTCCAGTTTTTGCATCTGCTCCAGTTGCAATCCCTTCACCCAATCCTCCTTTGGGTCCACTTGATATGTTAACACCTTGGGGAGACCAAGTGTTGTAA
The DNA here is from genome assembly GCA_902685375.1 of Neostethus bicornis. Lineage (NCBI taxonomy): Eukaryota > Metazoa > Chordata > Actinopteri > Atheriniformes > Phallostethidae > Neostethus > Neostethus bicornis. The sequence goes on from LR738552.1 coordinate 6,598,538, forward strand.
TGCTGGGTGAACGTGTTGAAATTACTGTTGAAAGCACGAAGTTCTTTACACAAGTCCCTTCGTAGTTCAGCTAACTCTCGGCGCATGGCAGAAACCTCTTCCTTCCACTGCATGCTGATAGCTGCTGCCAATGTGGCTGACTCTTTGATACTGGCTTGGATGGCTTTTGGTGAGGGTCGTTCAGGGACACTAGTTCTGGGTGACCTGAAAAGGCTTGGAGAAACAGGTGGTCCAGACATGGGTTTGGCTGTAGCCCCCATGTTTTCTTGATGGTAAACCCCGTCTCTTCTGATAGGGCAGCCTAGATCATCATGAGTCAAAGGAGCCGTGTCTGCCAAATCCTTGTGTTTACTGGTCTGGTCGGGCAAACAAGTTTCTTGCGGGATATAATTTCTGTCTGTAAGATAAATGTAAATATGTCTGTAATAAAGTTATTGGTCTGAACAGCTGGAGAGAATGTGCTTCTTATTGCCACACAGCAGTAACATCAAGTCATGCACTAAATGCTGTGAGTCAAAATAAAATAGCTGGGAATTACAGAGTCCAAGACTTAAAATAACGACTATTGTCATAATTTACTCAGTAATAAAACACACAAGAAACTTTTATTTGTATTTGTAATTGCGTTGGTAATCAGAGTGTAACTAAAACAGCTTTCCCATTTTGACTCATTTTGAAGTAAATGCTTTACACTGCCTTCTCAAAAATAATTTGCAGCATGCATTCAATACATCTTTTCAGTGCACAAAGCTGTAATGTTTAGTTAATTGAGCAAACCACAAAGAATGAACAGCATGTTTAACAACTTATATATTTAAACCAATGCTCGACCCCCTTCTCTTTTATTGAAATAAGAGTATTGTAGAGTACTGTAGACTTTGTGCAGTGAAAAGAGGTAAAGATAAGCAAAGCTTTTGAAAATGTTCTCATTGATCAGAAGGTATAGCATGAACCCTATTGAAACAGGAAGGTCTAGTTTGACCAGGTAAATTGAAGCAAAAAGTATAATATTTTCACAATAGTGATTCAGCAACAAAGAGATGCAGATATATGGATTTTCTGAGAAAGCAGTGTAAGCAAACATATGTTGGGTAGTACGTAAGCACACAAGCACATCTCCAGATGTCCACACCTCTAACTTTCCCTACAAAACCCCAATTTTTAAACTTGTGATCCATTCAAACTCCTTTTCCAGGGACTTCTCTTTTTTGTTTTCCACTTTCTTCCTCCTTAAAATGACGGTTTTCATTTCAGAATCCAGCGATCATGAGAGTTGCAACAAACAGCAGCTTACGGTTTTTATCAAAGGTCCAGTGGCAGGAGTAAATGGATGTATCAGCTGAATAGGTTTGGATTTTATTTGGCTCTAGTCAGTCCGACATTTCAGTTAGCAATGCAGTCATTCACAGCCTAAAGAATATCCATTATTGAGGTCAAAATAAAATGATCTTCAACTTTGTAATTTGGATTTCTTTGTGCCCTCACGTATTTGAAATGAGACAAACTAAATTGCTTAACAAATAAATAAATAAAACTTTTTTTGTGGTGCAGCTGCTGTCTCACAGCATTGTAAAGAAGGTGTTAAATAAAATCTTCAAAAAGTCTGATTGTATTGCTCTGTGCATCATCATTGAAGCCAAAACAAAGATTAAACAGAAAGGGAGACTTCCAGAAAGTTGCCTTATTACCACTCTGACCTAAGCTTGATTCTTTTTTTTTAGAGAATATCCATGTGTAATTTTCAATAGGGTTCATCGCTTTACTCTCTGATGCATCCGATGAATGAGCAGATGTGGCACTGAATCAAAACATAGCAGAACAAACTGGCAAGACTTTAAGATCGCAGCCACGGTTTTCAACTTTCATAAAGAATGGAAACAACAATGGTTCATGCAAAAACACAAACCAGTTTTCACTGACTCTTTTACAGTTATTTATTATTACTAATCATATTCTTTTATTTTAATGTGCCAGTTCTTCCACAAAAACAAAACCAACATCCAAAACATATTCTTCAAGTCATTCTTAATCATTACCTGTGGTTGACCTGATGGTGGAGGTAACAGTAGACGTCATTGGTGGGATGCAGTCATCATCTTGGGAGAAGCCAGCCTGAATGGCTCGGAGGTAGCTGTGACTCCGGGTTCTGAAGCAGCCGGGCAGGTCCAAAGCCTCCATGGCCTGAGATTCCACTTCGCTGAACACAGACTCACACACAGACTCGAACTGGCCATTTATTTCTGTTTCACTCACCTGCAAGACACGAAAACATCATGTGTTTTCTGCTCTGTTAAAACATGAGACTGCTTCTCTGTTTCTCATAAGAAATAAATGATTTGATCACTAAATCTTTGGTAAGAAACTGTTTTTGTGTTTTCATCAGACAGCAATCAAATTTTTGAGCTGAAATGAAGTGCACCTCTTCTAACAGAAAATCAGCAAAAAGTTGGTTTATTTTTTAACGATGTCATGATAGATTTTATCTGTGCATTGCTAACAAATGAGTCCCCCACTTAAAGTTTTGTGACTTAAGAATTTACAACAGGAACTCTTACTTTTCTAACAGTTCCAGACTATAAATTTAATAAAGTCAAGGTCACACTGTGTTCGGCGTTTGACAGACCAGATGCAGATTTATTACAAGTAGTTAATTTATGATTAGGAATGACCTCTTATCCACTTTAATACAAGGAAAAAAAAAAAAAAGAAGTCCACGCTTTGTTCCTCTTAGATTTTGCATTAGTTTAGCTGAGCGTACAGATCAATACGGCTGTATCATAGAAGAGTGATGAATATCTCAACAACCCCTACTGAGGTCCATAATTAATCAAGATAAATAATGTCAAACAGCTTACTGCATGGTGCTAAAAATAAGTTGATGTAAAAAAAAAAAAGCCATTTTTAAAAGGTTAACATTGAATAAATACTGAGGTGTGAAAATTAAAGTTCTTCAAATAGATTTGTTGTTTTTTTCCCTCCATAATGATTACGTACAAAATGAAAATTATTTTAAAAAATGAGTTAATCTCACATGTATTTGTTCCAAATGTAGTTGGATTTAGACACTTAACCAAATGTTTGAACAAATTATAATTTAGCACAACAGGAAAACATCTCAGATTTTAAACTGATACTCACATTTTGGGTTAACATGTATGATGATGAATAAAAAATATCCACACTCATGATCAATAAACCCACTGTTTATTCTAAGTGTTTATTGAGTTGCTTCGAATACAAATTATTCTGTAAGAATAAATTGGTCACCAGCTGTGGGGGGTGTGAGACCAAGAGCTAGCTCTCCACCCGCTGGACAAACTATGTCTCACAGCTGGCTGGGGAACAACTCGGGATCCTTCCGGGTGAGCTGGAGGAAGCAGCAGAGGTAAGAAAAGCCTGGGCTTCCCTTCTGTTGCCCCCCGACCTGGCATTGGATAAGCGGAAGACAACGGAACAAAACGGAATAAATTTGGATTGATAAACTTATTCAAAATGAAAGCTCTAAGTAATGAAATTATGTAACGAACATATTTATATGTTTTATATGTCTCAATCCGGGAGGAGCTCAGTGTCGAGTCGCTCCTCTTTCAGGTGAAGAGAAGCCAGAAGGGGTGGTTCGGGCATCTGGTCAGGATGCCCCTCAAGCGCCTTGATGGTGAGGTGTTTCGGGCATGTCCCACCGGAAGGAGACCAAGAGGCAGACCCCGGACTCGCTGGAGAGACTATATCTCACAGCTGGCTGGGAAACGACTCGGGATCCTTCTGGGTGAGCTGGAGGATGCAGCCGGGGTGAGACAATCCTGTGCTTCCGATTTGAGGCTGTTGCCCTTGCGACCCGGCCCTGGTTAAGCGGAAGACGATGGAACAGAACATATTTATATTGGCAATATTTGGATGGGCTGTGATGCCAATTTTCTCAAATTGTTCACTTTTCGTCACACTGCATCAAAGTTGTAATGATGCTACCTCTTCTACACAAATCATTTACAACTATTCGACACCTTTTTGACATTTGTTTTAAATAAAATGCCTGTTTATTTTCTGGTTACTCCATTCAAACTTCACTCTAAGTGTGACAGGTTAAGTAAAATAGCTGAAAATGGCTTGTCTCAGGAAGAAATGAAAAAAAAATGTCAAAGAAAAAAAAAAGGTTTCTGCAATGATGCGCGAAATTGCTATTAAGAGTTGTGTGGAGATTCTTTCATGTGGGTCTCAGCGGTTACCATGATGAGCATTGCAGAGTTTAGAGTACCCACTCACCTGGCTCACTTGGCTAACACAGCTAGCCTGACTGAGTGTGCTGACAGCTCGCATATAGCTCTGGTTCCTGGAGCGAAACTTGGGCGAGTTGTAGTTTATAGAAGGATCAAGCGCCAGGTTTGGGTGCATGTCTCTGGTGGCTTGCAGGTGGTAGTTCTGACTAAATAGAGATAGAAGAAAAGAAGCAGGACATTCACATGTTATATCATTCAAAAGACAACCAGTTTGTGTTAAGGAAAAAAAAAAGACCAGATATAAACGCTGCATTTCCCAAGAGGAAAACCCCTCTTTTGTTCCTTAGTGGTATGCTTTTCAGTGTCCTTAGGAAGCCAGTTCGATTGCTGATGTGCTGAAACATCCAATCAATGCTTGGAAATGAGGTAAATGCAAATAAGCAGCTAGTTAGTGAGCAAGCACTTCGGAGAGGCAGCTCCAGAGTCAGCGGGGTCAATTAAAAGCTCCGGTTTGATGCTCAAAAAAAGCTGAGGAAGAACTGAGCTTTAAGTAAATCCAATATTATCTTCTAAGCCACACCAGTGAGAGATGTCTACTAATTTTAGAGGGCAAGAATGAGGAAGCAGTTTTTTTGTGCCTTTTCAAACCATTGTTTTTGGTTAATGAGAAAATAATGGCATAATTTAGCTACATAATCCCACAAAAATCCTCAATTTAAAGGCATGTATAGAGATTTTATACCACGTGGCAAATATTGACAGTAATTGATGATTAGAACATTATGGAAATAATGTCTGTAATAATTTAGTTCCACTAGTATTTCTTGATGATCAATGAATATTATAATATCTATAAAAGGTTCAAATCTGTCGTCTGTTTTAGCTGCACAAGCAAAATGCCTCAGGTGACCTCTCATTGACTGGTCTTGAGTGTTTGCTCTGTGAGGCGTCCATATTGAGTTTGTGAGCAAGGCAGCGAGCCAGCTGGCTCTGAGGGCTGCAACATGGCAGCAACAGGGAGGTAAAGGGGAGCATTGAGCCTGTATTCACCTTAAGTCTGCAGCAAAATTGGTGATGTAGTTACGCATGTCACTGTTGATTTTATCCAGGCGGTAAGAGCTGTGGGTAGAGAAGAAAACAGAGTTACTGAGTCCCACAAGTGGGAGTTAGATGAATGTGACATCACCGAGCAAAAATCCAATGGAGCTTCCGCTTTATGGATTTTGTGATAGACTGAATGTTTGCTTGGGGGTTTTCACCAGTTGCTGCAAACATTAGGGTGAAACAGGATGACCAATATGGCCTTTCTGGGATGAGAAGAGCGGGAAAATGTAACAATTACAACAAACTGGTGGATTGGATTGCCTGATAGAGGCAACGCCACCCAAATGAGACGTACACAAACACATAATGTATTGAGGATTGTGGCGTGATTCGTCTGGCCGCTCGACCACCACTGACCAAAATGTGTTTGATGATGAAAAGCTATCTGCACAAAACATCATCCTGTGTGGATAATCTAATTATCTAAAGACCTCTTTTTCTCTACGCTTTTAGCTGACAAGATCAGATCAAATTGTACAGGCCAATGGCTTAAAATATGAATTACTTCACCTTTTTCTGCCTGGAGAGATATTACCCGCTGAGGGCTGTTTGGAGAATGTGGTGGCTCTTTTTATCAAATCACGCCACAGCATGTTTCCTCTAATGTTTCTGATTGGTGCTAATGCACTTCCATTGTCGGCCAATATCAGGGAGAGGGATGATGAGAATCTAACGCTTCCTAGCTTTTATATTGCCAGGGAGAAGACTCTTTTAGAAATTTAATGAGTCCCGATGCAAAATAAGTACCCGACATTAGCTCACAATACCAGAACCATTAAAAGTATTGAGGCTGTATCCCAAACTCAAAAAAGTCAATATGACTTTACTACAATCCAAAAAACAAACAGAACACTGTGCTTGCTGCTTGTTTGAACATGATGTTTAGTTTACTGGGTTTCATTTAATGATAAGATCAGTGTGAGCTTTGCGATGTGAGCAGCGTCAGCAGTGGCATTGATTTATTGGTTGCAAAGGAAACAGCAAACCCCAAAATAGTAGAGAAAAACAACACAAAATTGGTGGATTTATTGATTCCCTACGGTTCAAACAACTACTCACAACATTTTTTTCTTACAGAGACAGGATTAATTTGCTAAAGTAAAACTGTAGCCTCGGGGTGGCCACACTTTTTCAGTTCTAAAACTTTAAAACATGAACATTAAGAAAAGGTCCGCAGATGGTAAAATAGTAAAATAATATGTACTGTATATACACACTGTAGCCGAGAAGTACATTAAGCATCATTAATTTTCTGTTCATAGTAACCTATTTAACTAGAATTTAAAGGATTTATTTTGAATTGAAAACAATCATTCAATATAATCATGCTGTATTGAATACTTGGTTAATTTTTGCACTATAAAGTTTTCGGTTAACAAGAACCTGCTTTGTCAAATTTCTGTGTGTTATTTTTAAGTATGAGCCTCACACACATTGGATGGATTTTGTAAAAAACTGCAAACTATCAATTTTGTTTTATTTCTACAAAACATTTTGAACATAAACCCATGGTATTGAACCCAACTGTGCAGTTCATGTAATGTGTCAGAAATAGTATTGTCTTTATTTATTTATTGGCATTAGTGCAGCAACAAGTTCATCACGTTTTTTTTTAGTTTTTTCGAAAACATTTTGGTTGCAATGGGTAGAGTAACACTTATTCTTAACAGGTAATCTTTCTCGCTGGAGGACATTGTCTATTTGTAAACCAAAACACAAAATGTTATACCGAGGAAAAATTCAATGCTAAAGATTATTTTAGTCCCACAAGCCTGAAATGAATCGTTTAGCAGGGTTTTCCAGGTAGAATACAACAAAACAAATCACATGTGGTCACAGTTGAAAAAGTAATTTGCATACAATTGTTTATGCCATGTCCATAATATTTAACTATCAAACTTCTTTAAGAATTTTTGAGCTGTAATCGATAAAGTGGAGTTCTGTCCTGACCTTGAAAGCTTACAGAAACATGCTCAATCACAACACAATGCTAATCAAATGAGCAACTAAATTATGCTAAACCAGTTATTATATCAAGCTCTGCTGCGATTAGCTTTGATTAATCCTAACCACGACAGAAGGCAACCATTATGCACAACAACAAAAAAGCAATGAGTTGTTTATTAAAGTGACAAAAATGAGGGTGATTGATAGGCTTATTGGATTACACATCTGGTTGGAGTCACTTGAAGAGATGTTTGCATGGATGGGTGTCAAATATCGAGGCTTGTCTGTGCGTGAGTGTCAGTCTAACCTGTTATTGAATGTGACACATGATTGCCTCATGATCCTAATGACTGATAGTGAAGTTTGACACATCTGGGTTCGTCCTTATTAATACTATGTTTGAATATTGATTAAAAAAAAAGTGTCTTTCACACTAGTTGGTTCTGGAACTCACAAAAGTAGAGTACATTGTTGTAAAAGTTTTGTGTATGATTAGTTCATTCCTTCATTGACATCTTTCTTTACTCCGAGTATGCACAGGGATTCGGCTCAGTGCACCTGTGACTTTGATGTCCCCTTTTTTGGTGAAGGACAAAAGACCTGCCGGCCGTTGGAAAGTGACAGGGCGCTTAAAAGAGTGAAAAATAGAGGGCGGTGACATGACTTGACAGCCTGTTCTCACTTTAACATGATTTGCTTCAAGAAGCCGCTGCTGTCACATTTGTGTTGGGCGCATCAGAACGGACCAGAGGGATGTCTGATTGCTACGGTTACCGAGGAAATCCGACCTGTGACACTTCTGTCTTCAATCTCATCTAATTTCATCCAAACAAGCTCAATGAACCACGAAGGAATAAGAGTTCTGATGTCAGGTGGCACTGGCATTCCAGCTTTTTATACAAAGAAGTCAAAACAGTGACAGGTATGATCAAGTTGGAAAAGAACCTGTTTTTTTTTTTTTTTTTCCTAAAAAATGTCCGAGTGGAAACGAAAATACATTTCAAACTCTTTGGTGATGGATTTAAAAAAAAAAAAGAAACAAAAACTTGGAAAACTGCAATGTAACATTACAAACTTGACATAACTTTGTCCAATTTTCATAATATTTAGCATTGAAATTTTGATAACTGGATTTCTTTTTGGGTGGTGCCACCACTCTGTAACAGTGCCAGATATACACGTCCAATCGTAAACACTCATTTGTGTGGCTGACCAATTACCTTAATGTGAATACCTCTGGTTAAATAAAAATATTATCTGTACCAAGTTTGGTGGAGTTTAAAGTATCTAAAGCATGCATTTGTGATGAGAAGTTAAAATCATTTTTAAAGATTAAGAAGATTGCGCTATCACCAATGACAATATGGGAATTGAACACAATAAGATGCAAAGGAAATAGCTTCTGCACGGCATCAATGTGCTCAGAGGAAAGCAAAGACAGCATTAAATCCATCAAACATTGTGTACTGATAGAAACTCTGCAGGATGTATTCTCTAAAACCAAACCATCAAGTTTAACAGCTTGCTTTATAGAACACCCCATCATGGCATCATCCCAGAGTAGATTTGCTGGACTATTGGGATTCTTTTGTAATGACACTCTTGGGAACACTCCTTGCTTTTGAAATTAAATGGGCAGCAAACCCTCTACTTCAGACTCAATAACAGAGTCAATAGACAGAAGAAGAAGGGAACACATTCTGAGCCACACAGGTCAATAGCTCGCTTCCACACAGCTTTGTGCAAACCACAGACCACAGAATCCAAATGATCTTAGCGTACAATAGCAAGAATTGCTATCTCTTTTGGCCATTACTCATGAATCATTTATTTTGTATCACTATTCAAAAGGGACAGTGGAGATGAAGCTTCACAATAAATATGAAAAAAGAAGGATGGCTTACTGTGATTTAGAGCATTTTTAATAAAAGCTAAACAACTACACCTTTTGGGATGAAATCAGTAAGCTCCTTCCTGATTACATCACAACCGTTTGGCCATGAGTAAGATTGAATTTCTCTTAAAATCTATAGGGCAACAGTTTCTTGGTAATAGATGATACACGAGTCAGTTTGGAAAGAGATGACAGAAACAACTAGAAAATATTCACCTTTTTTAAATGCAAAGCTTCTCGTGAGGTCCAGCTTAACAGAGAATTTTACTGGTATTCTGAATGTTACCCACTGCAGTTTCCATCATTCAAAGGAAAAAGCATTATGCATGACAGGATCTTAAAAAGAAAAGCTGCTGAATGGGAATGAACATTGTGCCAGCAGCCTGATGAGCACTCAGGCTAGAAAATGGCAATACGAGTAAGGAACTCATCAGCGTTAGTCACAATGTGTTATCTGGTCTCGTAGTGACATCAAACACTGCGGCTACACGTCTGTCACAGGCCACGTTCTACAGCCAGGTCAGATGCAAGGTCGTCTCTGTATAATGTCGGGGATTTATGTCAAATTATTTCCCTGCAGGCGGGTGAAGCCTTGAATGTGAGTGAGGAAATCTTTGGCACTGTTTGGACTGTAATTAAAGGAATGTTCACCTTAGTGAGAAATGGTAGAAAATATTGGTCTAAGCTAATTTCTTTTAGTTTATTGGTTAAATGAATACCGCAATAAGGCTGGTATCTGGAATATGGATAAATCTTCTTCTACTCTGTTGAATGAGGATTTATACACATATATTTACACATGTATGTACACACGCATTGATAATGTCATACGATAATCTCATCTCCAAACAAACCCGACATTAGGTAAAAGATCACCAGGATCTTTTACTCCTGGCGAAAAATAGAACCAAACATTACCTACACATTATATCTCTGTCGCCCGGATTCAACTACCTGAAATGAATTTGTTTAACTCAAAACGTGGCAAATAAGATGTTCCATAAACATGTGGCAAGGCAAGTCAAATATTTCATTTTCAAAGGGCAAGTACTGGATATATTTTATAATCACACAGTTGCATTATAAAAGCTGACTCATAAAGCTGAGTTGTAATTACTGTTTTCACATTCTGCAGTGAATAAAAAAGGAAAAATGTCCCCAGAGAGAAGGAGTAAAAATAGATTGACTTTTTGCTAATCTAACAAAAATCTGAAGTAAGTCTTGGAACTCTGGTTCTGATCCACAGGATGGACAAAAAACACTGTATAGTACTAGGTTAATTTTGTTTTTAGATTTGATCTCAACACAAGTAATTCTACAACTGAATTGTTTGTGAAGACAGTGCAATTTGAGCATGTGCGATTTAATTAACACATGCCTTTTAAAAATGATAGTAATCTACTGGATCTGTGAGAATGGAATCACTGTAACTTGTACCTCACCACACAAACTTCCCATTCATAAATTTATGATCTGAACTGTTACAAAAGAGCAAAAATGGATAGGAATGTAAAAGAAAGTACTAAGTACTCCCTTCCACCCAAGAGTTATCATTGTCGTGTCAATACGCACACCAAGCGAGCTTTCCGTGCACAACTTTCCACGATACACACCCCCACTCATACCTCATTCTAACAATGACTTGCTCATTTGCAAGTTTCTACCAACTTCTCTCTCAAAATCTCTTCACATTTTGCGAGCTGTTTGGCTTCCCACTGTCGCATGCCCATTAGTTTTGTTTTATGTGTGCGCAAAACCAATTTGAATAATCATGCATGAAGCATTAAAACTTCCAACATCACGAATAGAGATAAGAAAATACATTTAAATCCTTGTTACTAATAAGCAAATTTATCTTCAGGATGTGCAGAGGTTGTTGACAGAAACCAATATCAGTGATTTCTAAACCAGTTAAACCATTTGGTGTAAGACTTTGAGTAAATTTTCAAATGCACACGCAATAAATTTTGTACATGCACAAATGATAAAAAGTGGTTTTAATCCAGCAATATGAAAAATACAAAAGTTTTCTCCAGTTTTTTTTTTTTTAATATCTATAAAAATGAGTGTTTCCAGCTCTTATCCCTGTGGAATGCCATTCAGGGTGCACAGAAGTAAAAACAGGTTTTACTAATTGAATGCATAAAGTAACAGTGCAGATTATACAATAAAAATATTTAGAGATGGATAAGATGAATTAATGATGTGTTGATAAAATCTCTTCAGGCTAATTTTGTTAGTTTTGTGCCAAAACCAGAAAAAAAACCTAATGCATTAACAAATATGACCTAAAGAAAAAAATGAACAGAACATACTAGTTTTTATTTGGAATGTGCTATACCTCTGAGAGTCCAGCAGGTCCCTGGGTCTTATTATGGCCTTGACCAGAGCATCAGGCCGCACCGACTTCTGAGGGGATGTCTTTGGGCTGGAGTCCGACTCTCCGCTTTCCTCGTCACCCATCGCTTTGACGTAGCTGCTGCTTCGCATTCGCCGACAAGGAATCTCATCATCTTTCCCACCGCCAGGATAACCTCCCCACTCATCCTGGGGCACCTGGTAAAAATGGATGAAGCCAGCCGTGAGCTTATACTCACGGAGTTTTCCTGATAAACAAAATTGTCTGATTCTTCCAAAATACAGTCACTAATATATCATCACTACATTTGCGACATTTTACCAGACGTTAAATTTAAATTGATAAATTCACATTGTTAAATTCACCCAACTAACACCATTCGAGTTTCCTGCACTAAATTTAAATTTAGTATAAAATTTTACAATTGTGATAGTCTGTTTTGTTGAGGCCCTGTGTATTCCACAATTTGAACAGCTTTCTTGAGTTGTTTCAGTTTGTGAACGTCTCTTTCTCAAAGAATTATGGATTCTAAATAATTCCAAAATTCTTCAGTTCATCAACTAAAGACAATTGCACATGTTACATCATTGTCTGATAAAAAAAACTGATAAGAAAGCTGGACATGTCGTTAGCTCACCACTCGCCTGCATGGAGGAGTGCCAAGGGACAGGACCAAAAGCGAAACTGTCATCAATCATGGTAAATTCCACCTAAACCCTCCATTAATCTGTGGGCCATCTGAAGAGCAGCTTCAGTAACGGACTGCTGCAACCCCACAGCTCAAAAGAATGGTGCAGAAAATCATTTCTGCCGTCCTCACTTTCAAACCTTTTCACTTTCACTCATAACAGCTAAAAAAGAAAAATAAAATCATGTTGTACTACATTGTATGATTGTAGCACTGCGGCACTCAAATTTCTCTTTGGGAATAAATAAATAAAGTATTTTCAATTCAATTGCTTTTCTCATTATTTCTTACTTTTGAGTTAGTCAGATATCTCATCCGAACCAAAAAATTCTTACGTACCTTTCCTTTCTTAGCCATGCATTTGTTTCCAGTAGGTTAAATTATTGCAATGGTCTACTCACTGGTCTAAACAAAAAGGCCTTAAAACAGTTGCAGTTTGTTCAAAATGCTGCTGGAGTCCTAACAAGAACTAGAAAGTATGATCACATTAGTCCTGTGCTCAAGTCTCTGCACTGGCTTCCTGTGGCTCAGACTTTAAAGCTGCTCTGCTTGTGTTTAAGTCTTTCCATGGTCTAGCACCAAAGTACATATGTGATATGTTAGTACCTTATGAACCATCTAGAACTCTGAGGACCTCTGGAACCGGCCTTCTGCTGGTGCCTAGAGTCAGGACTAAACATGAACCATCTAGAACTCTGAGGACCTCTGGGACCGGCCTCCTGCTGGTGCCTAGAGTCAGGACTAAACATGAACCATCTAGAACTCTGAGGACCTCTGGAACCGGCCTCCTGCTGGTGTCTAGAGTCAGGACTAAACATGAACCATCTAGAACTCTGAGGACCTCTGGGACCGGCCTTCTGCTGGTGCCTAGAGTCAGGACTAAATATGGACCATGTAGAACTCTGAGGACCTCTGGGACCGGCCTCCTGCTGGTGCCTAGAGTCAGGACTAAACATGAACCATCTAGAACTCTGAGGACCTCTGGAACCGGCCTTCTGCTGGTGCCTAGAGTCAGGACTAAACATGGACCATCTAGAACTCTGAGGACCTCTGGAACCGGCCTTCTACTGGTGCCTAGAGTCAGGACTAAACATGGACCATCTAGAACTCTGAGGACCTCTGGGACCGGCCTCCTGCTGGTGCCTAGAGTCAGGACTAAACATGGACCATCTAGAACTCTGAGGACCTCTGGAACCGGCCTTCTGCTGGTGCCTAGAGTCAGGACTAAACATGGACGGTCTAGAACTCTGAGGACCTCTGGGACCGGCCTCCTGCTGGTGCCTAGAGTCAGGACTAAACATGGAGAAGCTGCATTTCAATTTTAAGCTGCAAAAGTCTAGAACAAACTTCCTGAGGCTGTGAGATAGGCCTCTACTGTGACAATGTTTAAATCTAGGCTGAAAACACTTCTGTTTAACTGTGCTATTGATTAATTACTCTTTTTAAATGTTTAATTTTTTTTTTTTTTAACTTTTTGATTCTATGTTTTGTGATTTTAATGCATTCTTTTTTTCCTTCTTGTGAAGCACTTTGAATTACATTTTGTATGAATTGTGTTATACAAATAGCCTTTCTTGCCTTCCTTGCCAATAACCCACAGACCAGAAATCTACCATTTAACAATTAGGTAAATTGTACTAACTAATAAATTTAAAACAAGATAATTTAAAAACCTTAATAATGATATATTTCTAGTTTTTTTTAACATAAATTGATGGTTACTATAAACTACACATTCTGCACTCTTTAATATTTGGATTTAGGGACAGAACATTTTTCTTCACGTGTCTACGCACATTGAAAGTTCGACGTTACTTTCACAATATTGAAAAAGTCATGGAATATGGTTTGATTTTGAATTGCTGCAGTGAGTATATGTTGGGTTGTTAATCAGTAATCCAGACAAACAACAGCAACATCTTTGCTCCCTGTGTTGCAGCGATTGCACCTGGCACCAAAACAAGGCAAGGGGAGTGCACGGTGCAATTTCCCTCCATTCGTTAAAGCGGGTAATTAAATATAAGACATAAGCATCACCATTATCCCATTCCGAAGGAGTCTGCCAACAGAGCGAGCAGTAAGAGCATCTCAGAGGTATTTTGGTTTTGTTTGAGGTTTTTGCATTAATACATTATCAAAATTTACTTCAAGCAAAACACATGCTGGTACAAACAAAAATAATCTAAATGCATGCCATGAATCTCAAATTATTTTTTGAGCCATTACACATGCAAAAAACAATGAGATGCAATCAAACCCCACACCGTTATGCTGTTATATGATTTTAATTGGTTTCTCTGTGGTCTAGATTCTCTCTCTTATTACAAAACAGTATTGATGGTTTTGCTATGTCATTACATGTAATATCACAATTATTCCTGACATCTCTTTGTCTTACTCACTGCCTGGCATTTGCATTTTACTGTGCAGACTTAGAACACTGTATTTCCACAAACTATAACACAAATGAAGTAGATATCCTCTAAAGTCTCACCAATGCACTCTGCTGATTGTCTGCGACTGCTTGGAGCCTGGCTTTCTCGAGCACTCATAAAATATGACATTGTCGGTAATCATTAAATCCTATGTGGTGGTTCAAGTCTTTCTTGACGTTAGACTCATTTGTCACTTTAACATTCTGGCAACCAGATTAGCCCCTCAGCAGTTAAAATGCCTCCTTCTCTACACTTTATTAAGTAAAACATTACTTGGGTCCGTATGTCTTCCATTTTATATCTTAGAAACCGAGCAGTGGTAACATTTGTTTTAAAACTGACCCCAAAAGCCACTATAGTAGATTAAAATATTTGATTAGTCTATCTTGTTCGTGACACTCATGGTGTGTTTTTTCTGTTCCCACCAGTGACTAACTCACTATTTACAAGTTCACAGTGAGCTCTGTGAGCACTGTCTGTGGCAAATGTCAGAAGGAGATAGGTTGCCTCCAAATGTCAGTAATGCGTCAGACACGTAACTACGAGGTGTTTTCTCATGCAAATAACCACTGAAATGAGAAATTATTGTTCAAAGCAAATAAGCATTGACTGAATTTTCTGCAGACGTTATCAGTCAGTGTCCGAAATGACTTTTTTATCATGTATTTTAGTCGTATTTATGTTCTAAAGACAACACAAAGGGACATTTGATACATTTTTGTCTCTGAAGCAGTTCATTTAACTATAAAGTTAAAGCATTCCAAAACAGAAAAAGCCTCATCACAAAAGGACAAACTAAATTTAGAGCAAAGTGTGAAAAGGCCACATCGTAGACATGAACAGATGAATAAAACTCACTTTTTTTATGTTTTATCAGGAATGCACACTCGACACGTACATGCTCATTAGAATACAAACACGCGCTGATAAGTCATTCATCTCCCCTCCTACGACAGCCATACACCGTCTACCAAAAGGAGTCGATGGGTTAATTAAGTCTTGGAGGGGTTTGATATTTTTAGACATCTAATTAATGAACGGAACGCCAGAGGACAAGCGCAAGCTGTGAGATTAGTTTAATTTGGATTTACTGATAAACTGTGTGGATTGGAGGACGTCTCACTGTGAAGACGGCTTCTGTATACTGTTGTGAAAACAAACCAATCATTTGGGTATTCCAAAAGAAGCAAAGACCAGTGTGACTTGTGGTTTTGTAGGTTTTTTCTACACAAAATTCAAATTTTGACCTTTTTAGAGATCTCTTTTATGTTTGAACATTACTGTAGTCCCAAATCAAAAACATACCCAAAGTTCCTCTTAATTTCATTCATGCATGTTTGAGAAACTCCAGTCCAGTGTGTACACGTGCTCTGCTCACGCTCAGTCCTCCCCCTCTCAAATGTTTAAGTTTGTACAACAAGGATTGCTATTTTTACATAAATGTTTAACAGAACGTGTGCCAGCTTTTGCAAACTTGATACACTTTACACCGTATTTGTGGCCCTCAAAAGAGATTTACAGTGTTGTGCACGTACCTAAGGGGCGGGACTAACCAGGGAGTGAAAGGAGGAGGGAATTCATAGTGTCAAAAACCAAAATGAGATGAGTTAAAAAATTTTACCCCACAAAAGCACAATGGCCGCTCTTAAAAAAAATATTCTGCTTAGCTTCAGCTAAATCTTGCAAATCTTCAGCATTTTAAACAGATTTTAAAATCTTGCAGAAGTCATTCTGGGCCTAAATGAATGCAATAGGCTTTATTAAATAGGTATTTAACTAGCCACAGCAGGTGCCACGGTTGATTATAAGCGTCAGCATAAAAGCGAGGTTAAATAGGATTGAATGTTCCATCTATCTCCAGAGCTGAAGAAAGGTTGAACAACAATTTGAAGAACTGTATAAAATATAACATCACATGAAAACTACAGCTCACTTTAGTTGTAACATCGCACAATGATTTCATTACGAAACAGAGGTGCAAGACAATACATCATGTGGAGCTTTATTGACTTTCTTTTCTAAGTATACTTGAGAGGGATTCTTGTTCTTTTGTGCTACAAACTTTGATTTCTTTTGGATATAATTTGAAGTTTGTGGGAGTTGATTATTCTGCAGTACAAGGGCACAATTTTATATTATTTTAAAAAAAATTGTTTGACTGAAGTAGTTGCCATCTAAATTTTAAAAAGCTTAGAGTCAGAATAATGCACCCTGTTAGGTAAATTGGTTTACCAGAGGTTCATATGCTGTATATATTTGGGCAGAATTGACTTTGATACTGCCTTTAAATGCTGTGGTCATGTGGACTGTGTTCTGGGTGTTGAGACAAGGCAATGCTCCTGCAGTGCACCAGCGCATTTCATTGATTAACTGTGCAGCTCTATCTATACACCTACTAAAAACCCAAGTCACTCCCATTAAGTAAAAAACAGAGTCAGTCAGACAGAGACTGAGAGGAAGAAGTGGTGTGGTGGGAGTGCAGTTAATAGAAAATAGTTGAGAAGGCTGAAGAAGGCGGCAGAGTTAGAAAGCTCTTAAATCTCTTCAATCATTGGTATTACCACCTCATTCGCCACCATCCTCATGTTTTATCATAGAAAATTACATGGACAAGCTGTGCAGGAAAAAGTGTTTTTCTTCATTTTTTTTCTCAGCTAAACCAGTCCAACGACAATCAATTCACCACCCATATACTTATAAAGCAAAGAGGAAGACTTGCAAACAGAATTTTCTGACTACCAAGTCAAATTTTTCATACATGGATGCACACATATCAATAACTTTTTAAAAATTTTGTGTTGTGTTTTACACTATATTCAAATTTCATGCCTGTACTGCTTTTATGAGTCAATCAGTTTTGATTTATATGTACAAAAAAAAGTGATCTTTTTAAAAACAAAACCCCAAACTTTTCACACTACTAATGGCCGTGCTCATATCTGTATAACTTGTGAAAGGCTGGTGCCCAGTTTGGCTTGTACCCTGCCTAAAATTGATTATTGTGTTTCATTCAGTTTTGAATTCAGTCCTTGTGTTATGCTGGTGGGGTCATCTAATGAAGGGCAACACCATGATGAGGCAAAAAAATATGACAAGAAAACAGTTACACAGCTACAAACCTTATGAGAACTTGAACATCATTACGGTTTGGTACCGTTAACTACACAAAGCCGCAACAAAGTAGCACAAAAGAAGTCATACCTCTTGAGATGATAACACTTTAGTTCTCTTCTGGTCATGACTGCATTGATTAGTAACAGAAGAGAATTTATGTTGCAATGACTGTCATTCTCTGACAATTTCTATTAAAAATTAAAAATGAGATCTGCAAAGCACAGGATATGAAATACCTGTTAAAAAGGACTTGCATCTATCTAAATAAGCACACTGAAATTACTAAAAAAAATGGGTTGTTTCAGGATATCTTGCTAGGGTTAATTAGGTTCCTTTTAAGAAAAGAAACAATCTGGGTGTTTGCACCAAGTCATGGCACAATTTTTACAAAAAAATGTGCTAGTTTTTTTTTTAAATCCCATTTGTCTTTTGTTGTCAGCAGAACCTCAAGCTTCACCTTTTGCAAGTCAACAAAGCAATTATCAGACTAATTAAATTTCTCTGCAATACCATGTCTGCAAACAATTAAAGGCTAATCTTCTCTTTTTTTCAAGCACTGTATTCAGACTCATGCTTGACCGATACAAGCTTTGATATCATCAAGTTATTTAGCACTAAAGTTAGATTTTAGGCTAAACAGCACTAGAGATTCACACGTCATGTTAAAGGTTCCTTTCAGATGTTTGGAAGAAGTTCAATGAAGCTAAATTGTATATATAGCAAGTTTGATTTGTCATCATCTTTAGAACCGAAAAGAAAGTCATTTTTTTTTAAATTTGGTATATTGATCTCACAAATACATTGATGCATGCTTACACATCTGCACAGCAAGTTTCTGTTTGCAACTTTATACCTTTCATAACACATCACAAGTTTTTCATCCTTTCTGTCATCACCCAAGGACGCAAACAAGGTGACTAGCACATCAAACCATCTGGTGGGCAATAAACAGAAAGAACACCTCACAAAACACACACACTGAATACAGTTGATGGTGTTACAGTGCAGACAGTTGTGGGTAGCACCAGTTCAGCAGCTGCAGGAAGTAAATACTTCTCAATGTGACCCTTTGGTGTGCAAAGTAATCTTCCTGACTATTAACTCTGTTTCTCTGCCTGACTGCCATTGGTGATGAACAACGAGATGGGGAGCAAAAAACAGCAATCTCATTTACTTTGTTTTTTCCCGTTCTGCTGCTGGGTGTGTTTCCGAGCATCCACACAGAGAGACCACAGCAATATACATCTCCGACTCCCCACTCTTCCGATGCATCTTCTCTGAGAGGTCCCTGAGAGGCATTGATTCGGTGCAGACCGGATTGATAACACTGAGCTAAATTTAGCTCTGCACCATGGGGAGGATATTTTTAGAAGTGTTTATAGTGCTGCAACTAGGGACATCAGTTCTGCTGAATGACCAAGAGGGTGGAAGAACACAAGGGGTGGGGATGTTCACTTAGTCACTCTTTCATTCAGATTACTTCACTTACTGGGATTGCAATAAATCTAAGTGACCGAATGCGGTTATTTTTTATTCAAAATTATTCTCAATTAAGCCTAAAAATATACCTGACACAATGATCTAACTTTCTGTTGATGTAAACTTAGACTGAGTACTTCTTTTGGCTGCGGTGGTGGCTTTGAGTAATGCGTTGGCTTTTTATTTATGACAGCCTGTAATCTATACAGCACACCATCCACTTTTACTGAAGCACTGAATCCTTAGTTTGTTTCTTTGTCTGATCTCACTCAAGGCTTCGAGCAATACTTGCATGATGCTCCCGATGTCATGCAGTTACACATTTGCAGCCTTGTTGTTACACAATCTGTTTCACAATTTGGCATAGTGTGATCTCTTATTTTACATAGCCTTCAGCAAGCATACAGAAACCACAAAAGGCTTCCATCAAAAATGCTGACTCATTCTGAATTCATTACTAGTGCAGCTCCCATGGAGTCGATCATATGGGTTCTGAGACAAATAGCACACCCTGAAGTGAAGTCCATGCAGAAAAAAACAAAAAATGAAAAGCAAGTGAAGTAAACAGCCATTTAAAAATCAAGATTGATCTCTGGTCTTTTATTGTCATTCTGCCAACTGTTCCCCTCGGGTGCGGATCATCCACAGAGTTAATTGATTCACCCTGCTGTGGTCGTCCCTTCTGTTAGATATCACATGCTGAGCCACGGCACAGGTTCACATTGTCATATTAAAAGCAGTGACAAAGAAAATAGTGTTTTATGTTTAATAAGAAATCTAACTG
This sequence comes from Neostethus bicornis, assembly GCA_902685375.1. Taxonomy (NCBI): domain Eukaryota; kingdom Metazoa; phylum Chordata; class Actinopteri; order Atheriniformes; family Phallostethidae; genus Neostethus; species Neostethus bicornis. The sequence goes on from LR738552.1 coordinate 6,618,556, forward strand.
GGAGGACCAGAATGAAAAACATCCACATTTTAAAAACTTTTTGTTTAAAGGTCTCTACCATCTTTAAACATTATTCCAAATCTAACACATACCTGAAGTGGTTTTCTATTTAATTCATGCATCCTCATTCATTCATTCATCTTCTGAACCACTTTTCCCTAACGAGATCGCAAAGGGTGTCAAAGCATATCCCGACTGATTCAAGCCAAGAGGCAGTCCACACCCTAAACAGGTCTCCAGTCTGTCGCAGGGCCCATTTATCATATATCTGTCATCACAAAGATAGGCAAAACTCACCTGAAGATAGTTGCATGGCCTACGATTTGGTTTGAGGTCAGTTGGTGTCATGGGCTTCTCCAGGTTGAGCGATGACTTCCTGTAGGCCTCCTTGGCTTGGCTGACAGTTAGCGTTGACCAGGAGCTCCTCTTCATAAACTTCCCCTCAGGTGCCATGTTCATGTTCTCACATGCCGAACACTTCACGTCGTTGTTGCTTTTGGAGGTCTTCAACGACAGGTCTCTCGTGAGGTGGCCATGCCCTGTGTCAGGATAGCAGTGGCTAATGTGATCCACGTGATGTCGTGACATGACGCTCGGTGTTCTGTACGTGCTGTCACTATCAAGATTGTCATCTGAGCTCCACCATCCTCCAGAGCGCTGTTTGCCATCAGATTTGCGATCTTTGCTCTTGCTGCGTTTGCTGTGTTTGTGGTGCCCTTGGTGATGGTGATGATGATGGTGTGAATTGTCCCTGTGTGAGTCACTTTTGGTGCCGTTCATCTTGGAAGAACCTTCCAGTGAGTGGGACTTTGTGAAGAGTTTCTGCACAGAGTGCACTAAGTGGCGAATTCGTCCGGGGCTCTCGTTGCGCTGCTCTGAGGTTGTAGTTGTGGTGGAGGTGCGTTGGTACTGCAATGTGTGGAAGCCATCTCGATGGATTGGCATATGTTTTTCAAACTGGTCCAGAAGGTTCGCTGGGATTCGATTCATCTTCCCGCTGCCGCTACGTGAATGCGAAGAGGAGCCACCATCATCCCGTGAATCTCTACCACCAGAATTCTTTCCACCACTGTCCCGAGAAGCGCTGCCGTAGTGCATGCGAGGAAAGGTGCTACTGGAGATTGAGTGATCCGTGGTCGATAAGGATACCGGCATCATCATGCACTCGGAATGGATCGAGCTTCGTGGGGAGCAGCGGCGATGAGTCTCAAGTGGGCAGCTTTCAGTGGGGCTAAGGAGATAGGATGGGGATCGTGAATCGCCATGATGAAGATGATGGTCAAGCGAGTGGTCACAATCGGTTAAGCCACAGGTATGAACGGAGGTGGGCGATGTTAGTTGAAGTTGGGTTGGGCGACCACCAGTAAGACCTTTCATATTCCTGGGTAGAGGAGAGTGGCTGTCCTCATCGAAGTACTGTGCAGGCGACCATGAATACCGCTGGTCTGTCAAGGCAAGAAACAGAGATAGAAAATTACTTTGAATAAGTGGGGAAAAAATATTTTACTCATGGTAACAGGGAATGAAAAACACTCAGACACTGTTTGGACAGAAAAAGGGAAAACAGGAGGTTCAATTCCTGTTCTATTGTGTTTGTTCCCCCCTAAACCCTTCTAATAAAGTGTGATATAGAATGAGTGAAAGGGCCAGACAACATTGCTATTCATCCCATGCAAAGTGAAATAATAGCCTATCACTCTCTAGTGCTGGTGTCATCCGTCAAAGCCCAGAGGATAGCGCTATGAGGCATACGGCCAGATGAGATCTTGGAAGGTGATCACCTAATGGCAGCCCCTCCTCCTTCTTTCTGTTAGTCATGTACTGCCAGATTAAAAAACTATTTTCTGTGTTGTGTCACCAAGGGCAAATCTCTCCATACTGTATTCAGAAACTTTATTGTGACATCCAACAAACAATTTCTCTCAGAAATTGAGAAATACTTTTGTGTTTCATTTTTTTTAAGTAAGAGCAAATATAAAAAGCATATTCAACAGAGATAGATGTAAATTTGTGGCCAATGGCTATTAAAAATTAGAGTACATCTGATGGACAAATATAATTCCAGCTTTGTGAATGTGTCTATTGTACCAATGTACTGTTTATTCATCACAGATTTAGCATTTGAAAGGGAAAGCTCATCCAGGTTTCATTTGAAACTTATCAGCTCTCTGTCTTGTAAAATTGAAAACAAACAGATGAAACTAAGCTCACTCGTCTGTGAATGATACGCCTCATAAAGTTGCACACTTGCACTCTCGATGTACCTCAATAAATTGAAGGAGAAATTTTATTGCTATTTCAAGAGGTGAAGAAAGAAAGAAAAAGCTCAAATGCATTAGTCGATTAACATTAACGTGACCATAATAATGCAATGTTTGCACTTTATTTTTTCTTTGGGAATGTGAATCAGTATAGCCACCAGTATAGACAACATTTTCTCCTAAACTCGACAGTTCCCTTACCAAACAAATAATTTTGTAACCTAAATGTAAAATATAGAAACATCACTAACAAATTCCCCCTTTTTTGGTAAGAAGAATTGATGTGCTATAGCCCTTTGATTTTACACAGTTCATTGCATTTTGCATTTGCCTGAAGTGCACATTGCCATTAGTATTGTGCTCCCCAACCTTATGGAAGCCTTTATTCACAAACTGATTTCTTGAGGTTTTACATTGATTTCCAACACAAGATCATGTCTGTTTTAATGCAGTGCTGCCAAGAATTGTGAAGATCACAAGTCTGTGATGATATTGATTTTCAGTCATGCTCCCTTGTGTAAAGCGATGTCTCTACACTTTTATAATTCTTTTGATGATATTATGTATAAATAGATGATGGAAAGTTTGTAGTCTCTGAAATTTTAGGAATAAAAAAATCCTTCTGAAGTTTTTTCCTGGTCTGCTGGACATTTTTTTCTGCACCAAGGCGGACTTGAGGTTGTCTTTACTTCTGACGGGTTTTACCTCTTTGAGTTGCTTTTTATTACTGAGTCATGTTACAAACTCGAAGGACGGTTGTATCAATAGGTTTGAATCTCCAAATATTTCTTTTTTACAATGTGAAACCTAGTTATTTATGTTTCCCATTCTCAATTTTTATAGAATTTTTCAAACAAAAACAAACAGGTCCCATTTTCCACATAAAAGAATTGTCTTGAAAAATTCCATCTCTTTCTTAAATGTAAGTTTAAAAAAAGTATATAATTATTATAATTTTATGCATTTCTCATACATTCCTCAAACTGTAATCAGACAAAATATTTGTGGAATTAATTTTCTCTGAAATCACTTTAATTGCATCAGTTAAATTAAATATAAACGATAGACTTTAAAAATGGATTCTAAAATTGTTATACACTTTCGCAAAACTTTCAAGAATTCATTGCTGATGACTTTAGGTCATCTTTAAAAACATAAATGCAATGTGTTAGTTTACTCTAAAAATTATAATGTGACATTAATTTAGATATTTGTGATTTAAATTGCCATAAAACTTCGCTTTGATATACTGTAACAATGATCAACTTTCTGAATTCTGTCCATAGTTCTTTATGCTATTTTTGTGGTTTTGAGAGTTTTTATCATTAATTTCATGGAAAAAGTTCATTTTTAAAAAATTGTAACGAATACTAATGTTCTTTTTTGTGTTTGCTTTTGAAAGTTATTTAATTGACTTATTCTAAATGAGGTCTAAAATCTGAACTTTTTTGTTGCAGTTGTGTTCCAAGTGTCCTCAGCTGAGATGAAAACAATTCCTTGTTTACCAGTCCTACATGAGCATGTGTAGTCAGCAGCCATATGTAAAATTAATCCGGGAAACTCTAAACTAGAGAGAAGAAAAAAATAAACCACGTCCTCTGAGGAGAGGTTGTTTTTATGAACCATAAGTAAGCTGAAAAACACCAATCAGAATGTGTCCTGATGAATGTGTTTAAAAGGAGGAAGCACAAAGTGAACATGCCTCGTCTGACTCAGCTTTGTTCCCTTCTTCTAAAAGTCAGAACAGACGGATGACAGTGCATTATAGATTGATGTGATGCTACATTTCTGTCTGATGTTGTGTCACTCTCTCACTCGAAGGTCTTTCTTTGACAGCGGATGATTCCCCTGAGGGATTCCAGGAGCTGCACTGAATAAATTATCCACCCACAAAGTTATGGCGCTTCCTGGGATAATACGACACATGACAGACTCGTCCTCCCCAAACTTCTTTTTTTCTTTTTTCCATCTGCTCCACAGCTGATACAAAATTTAACACACCAGTTAAAAGAGGGTAAAAGTAGAGCTGTGAAAAAAACATGGAGATCACTAAAAAAGAAGGAAAAGGAGATGGTAGCACAGTGACCTCACAGCAAGAAGCCCGGGGTTCGAGTCCCAGGTGGGACGAAACTTGAAACACTGGCCTTTCTGTGTAGAGGTTGCATATTCTCCCCGTTTATAGGTGGGTGTTCCTTGGGTTTCCTCCCACTCTCCAAAAACATACATGTTAGGTTGATTGGCTGCCAATTGCCCCTTGGAATGAGTGTGTGTATGGTATGTGTGCATGTGGCCCAGCAGCAGACTGGCCTACTGTTCGGAGTGTACCCTGCCTCTTGTTTTTTTAATCAGCTGGGAAAGGCTCCAGCACCCCCATAACCCCATTAGGGATAAGCGGTTCAGCAGACAAAACGAAAGACGATGGTTGTTTAATCATTCATTTGCTCCACATTTTATTGTTATGGAGGTTCCACAGGGAGCTAATCTGGGACCAAACCTATTTACCACTTTTTATGATTATTCCCTCCTCTGGCTCTTTTTTCCTTCCCTCAACTCGTTCCAATTGCCACGCAATTGCCACACATTAAGGAAAGGCAAAGCAAATGTATTTATAAATACATTTTTATGTACAAGACCATTCAAATGGCTTCACATGAAAACATTAACAGCATGGAGGGTTAACTATTAGAAAAATAATCAAATCCAGAAGATAAACGATCTCATGCAGACTGTTTTCTTATGTGCTCAGGGTGTCTGTACAACTATTTTTCAACACTTCCAGAACTTCAGAACTGCAGAACTTCTGAATTAATCTGCAGCCTTTTGGAAAACCATCCTTTTCTGTTCAGTCATGCAGTCGAGGAGTGCTATCATATTTTTTTTACAATGTTCTTACAAATCGAGAAGTCCCCTTTGCTCTACTGAGTCCACGCTTTTGATTTAAATAAAAACACTGAAAAAACCGACAAACTCGGCCGAGTCTAGATAGCCTACACACATTTGTATGTTGCATGTACTAACTACCAGGCAGAAAACCTTTATAATTACCAATAATTACCAGTACCGTATCCCCTGTTAGATCAAGTCACTTCACACATTCTTGTGCTTATGGAGCTGGAAACTCATTTATCTCTATTTATATGCAGATGACGGCCTTCTGTACACATCAAGTTCACATTAGTACATCCATGTTCTGTCTTTGCATACTAAGTTTTAATAAAAAACTAGTTTTCTCAAAATGAAAGTTGTCAAAATGTAACTTATGTTATTTTAATCTACGACAGACCTTTTTCTTCATCTTTTGATCAATACTAGGTAAATAAAATTCTTGTTTCTCTACAGTCACTACGTTCAGATATCCTCAAAACAGTCTGGATAACACAACACATTACACACTTATGGTTACACCTCGTTTTATTTTTCTGACCCAAATGATTGGAACATGAAGCCAACATTCCTGAAGACTTTTTAAAGATCTGATTTCTTTTGTGTGAACTTGTGACTATTTTGCGTTCGTTTGTTGTGTAAATTCTTATTGTGAGAGATGTTAGATTTTGTGTTTTGTGCTAGCTCTTGATCAGATTGTCATAAATGATACTTCTCTGAATAAAGGTCACATAAAAATGAATACAAGCTTTCTCAGTCTGTGTTTTACCTTGGCTGGTACTCAGCAAACATGGAGGCATGTGTGAGTGACACCTCTGGGTAATCACAGGGGGCTTGTTGCTGTTACTCATAACAATCACCTGTCATTCATGTTATTGGCTTACCAGAAAGATTGCCAACTGCTTCTATAATCTGCCAGAAGGAACTAAATAAATACACAGTGGTGAGCAAATATAGATCAAATACATTTTACAAATTGCAAAACGTGGTGTTCTTCAAACTAGGCAGTCTGGAGGGGCTCAGCCAAGTTAAATGAAGAGTATTTTTGTAACTGAATGTATTGTCTCAAAAAATGACGAGATTAATTGTAAAAATTATTTGGAGGCTTACTGAGTTAGAGTATATTTTCTACCTGGTTGTTTCCGCTCAGAAGAAAAACCAAAATACTTTAGGTGACAATCAGTAAAGCTGGGGCTGGTGAGAATTTGTCTGAGTGGAGCAGCTAGAAAAGTCCATTTCAGCAGGTTCGTCTTCTAAACCATTCAATCTCAAACGGAGTCGCGTGGGTGCCTGGGCCGAAGCTTATTCCGGCCGATTCAAGGTGAGAGGCAGGGTACACTCTGAACAGGTCACCAGACTGTCGAACGGCCACACATGCACTTATTTCTAGGGGCAATTTTATGGCAGCCAATCAACCTAACATGCATGTTTTTGGAGAGTGGGAGAAAATTGGAGTACCCAGAGAAAAGAATTAGATAAATAATGTGTTTCGTTTCAAATATTTAAAAAGAAAGTGTCACAATTTATTTTTGAAAATTATTAAATTTTGTGATTTGTGTCTTTTTTTTTTTCCCCTTTTTTCCATCTTTTCTGTAAATTTATTTCAAGGTAACTTGTGTTGTAAAAGCTAAGCTTTATTGGGCATACACGCATTTTTTTGCTTCAGCCTGTTCTTGGTCACCTGTATTATTTGATTATGAGGTTTTGTTTTGTTAATGTATATAGTGATGTAACAGGAGACTGATTACAAAATAAAATTACAAAATAAAAGTATGAATTACGAAATTACAAAAAGCCACGCGTACACTAAGAGAATATGCAAACTCAACACAGAAAGGCCAGTGTTCCAAGCCTCATGCCCACCCGGGACTCAACCCCCAACCTTCTTGCTGTGAGGCCACTATACTAACCACTGCACCTGGTGGGCTCCACCCCATTTCAGCAGTTTGGCAAATGTTTTTCAGGTGTGTTCTTTAGTAAACAATTATTTTACTTATTGGTTACAATTGTTAAAAACATTTTCAACAAGAGCTGAGTCAGGAGAAGAAACTTTACAAAGAGGATTCACTAAAACACAAAGGCCGAGGCTGTATATAACAGGAGTTGTAAATATTTCATTTTCTTTGGAAACAAGGACCATCTTTTTTTTCAGTCACATGAGTACAAGCGTTTATTTTTTAAAAGCAATAAATTATTAATTATGAATCCATTTTCTTGAACTCCCGCTTGCGAGTAATGGAGGAATATCCAACACCACAGAAGAAAACCTGCACATATAATGTGCAAACTCTAAACAGAAAAGAAAGTTTCAAACCTCACTTAAGTAGAAATCTGAATCTAGTGTACCCTAATGATGAGTCTGCAGTGTGAACCACCAAACCATCACAAAGCCAGACCACAATAAACACAATGCTTTTGTATGCTAGTCTATAGCTTAAATTTTACAAAACTTTTCTCTCAGTGTGATACAGAAGACATCTTTGTAAAGAGCAGCTTCGATTTCAAGCTTTGTTAGTGTGGTCTGGCTGAAGTGGAGAAAGTGGTGACAGTTCTCTTGTTTTTGTGTGATATTTCTTTTTAATTGCTTAGGTTTTGATTTGGTAAAGTCTTTGTTTCCCTGTTTTGTCGCTATTGTTTTGACAAGTGATGTTAGGATTGGTGATTTTTATTGGATCAAAAAATCTTAGTTTATTATTTATCTCACTGGCATCTTCGACTTTCTTCACGGGCGTCCTTTAACCATCCAATCAATGCCTAATTTAACTACTGAACCAATGCATTCCTTTTTAATCTAGTCAAATCCCCTGTGAATTTAACTGGGACATACACGCCTTATACCTGACACAATTTGTGTAGAGATAGGAAACCCTGTCAGAGGAAGAAGCTCATTTATAAAGGATTTCTGTTTTGTACTGCCACCCTTCTCTGCCCGCATGCAGAATGTGAGTAAAGGTCGTTTTGCTCCTCTTAACACATTAGCATTTAAATAGCATTATTTTTTTACACAGTATCACTGGCAGCCTTTACTCTTCCTTTGATTCACCCTCTTGCTATGGTTAAAAACAAAGTTAGAAGATAATAAAGCTGTAAAGTAGACTGAGGGATTAAAGGCATGTGACCTTCAGATTTGGCAATGTTAGCAATCTGGCTAAGCATGGTGCAACACGCTGTTTAGGGAAGGTTTTTGTCCAATACTTTCAGTATGTTTGTTGCTGTTAAACACAACAGTATTCAAAGACACAATAGAATAGTAGGTTATAAGTCTTTAAAACATGTTATTGATGACAAAAAGTGACTCTAAAATTTTAGAAAGGCAATTTTTTCATCTTTTGTTGTGGCACTGTCCATAAACTTGTTTTCCCCTGTTTTTTTTTCTCAAAGTGTACGTGCACTATGGTTGAAACTTCCTTATCATGCTGAGTAAACAGTTCAATTAAATTATAAATGGCAAGTTTAAGAGTGACTAGAAAAAATCTTTTTTTTTCTTTGAGGCTGTACTAAAACTAGTCAGTTCGAACCATATCCAAGTCATTTGACCAACTAAGCCCGGTTTGTTTGACTAGAGTGAGTGCTCTGAACCTTGATCACCTTGACTTGCTTGGAAGAGATGTGCAAGGGCACATATCAGTTGAACTTGGATGCGGTTCACATGTAGTGAACTGTGCTAGAGCATGAAACAGGACTCGTGACATCACTTTTTTGCGACGCTCTGGACCTTTTCCTGCAGTCATTTTAGCAAGGCTGTGAGAGGACAGTGGACTACCATGAACCGAACTACTTAAAATTGTCTCTCACAAAGTAACCAGCGCAATGGACTCCATCGCCTATGGCGAGACCCCTGCTCTTACTGTTTACTATGAAACCATTGCATCACACTGACATAAGCGTGCTCCGAGACGAAAGGGTGAAACCCATGTGAGTGCAGGTCAGAATGATAGTGGGGACAATCACACTTCTGCCTTTTTCCATGGTTACCATGCCTAGAGTTAGTATTCTCTGAGAGTTACGGTGTTAAAAACATCTTTTTCTAGCAGCATCACATACAACAGGTCACGTTAAAGTCACAGCCTCGTTTTTCTGAGAAAAACAAATCAATGGATGCACTTTCTTATCAATCTCCCAAAGGTTAAACACATGCTCTTCAGAATCCAGCCCATTATTTAGCAGAAAAAAAAAGGAAAGTAGGGGACTTTCTGTCAGCTTGTTAAAATCACCCCTGCAGCTCAGATCAAAAAGAGGCCCTGGCATATGTCTCGGACAGATATTCTTGTCATTTGTCCATCCAGGTGACAGCACAGAGAAAATCAGGGACACATTTCAACAGTGACACACCAGCTAAGCTTGACAACACATTTCAGTTAGTAATGTGGTACATGGTGAAAAGGGAGAAAAACTGGGAACTAATCTCATCTCAGAGGTTTTTTTTTTCCTCCTTTGCAGAGCATTTGTCTCAAGCGGAGCATAACAAGTACAATAATAGAAAGACACTGATCTTTTCCGAATGGGCCACGATGACTGATCCCTAAAGCTGAGACATAGAAAAATGTTGATTTATTGCATGTCAATGGCTCATGTGTATGTGTGCTTGAATGAAAGGCTCTACACACTTTTTTAGATTCAGAAGGATTTGCTGCAAATGCTGAAAATGAGTCACTAGTTCATGAATACCTTTGCAATAACACAGCTTTAAATAATAAAAAAAAAATCTGTCTACATGTTAAAATCTGCTGCTTGCGCAATGCTTGAATAGTTTTCTAGCTATATTTAAGTCAATTCACACATAAAAACAATCCTAGCTAATCTTCAGGTTGACAGATTGAGTCGCTTCCTCATGGTGACTCTATTTGTCTCTTTGAACAAATTTGATTTGGTATGTTGCTTTACAAAATACTTTTTCTATGAAATGCACATGTTGAACTGAAGCACACATTCAAATGACTTAATCTTACAGAAAAATTAACTCAAATGCAAAAACAATCCAGTTAAAGAAATTGGATAATTATGTGTGGTTGATTATTTTAAAGATTTAAGCGATCGACTTCATTTCTCTCAAAATAGCAAACAGCAGTTTTGTTTGACTTTGAGCTTAAGATAAATTTGCTTAAACAGAAATCCCATAACAATAATTATCGTTCCCTGATTTGCCCTCTTTTTTTGGGTTTGGTAGTAGCTGTGTAATTGGGACACTGCTACTTACTGATAGAAAGTTTCAGTAAAAGACATATTGTTTGGTATTGGGGAAAAAAAACAAGTCATAACTTCAAAATTGAGGCACGTACTGAACCATAATTTTTATCTACCGTTACACTCCAACTTGATGGTAGATTTTATGTGAAGTAGGTCAAGCTAAGAATAAAGTAAATGGCCGATCTTATAGAATTCATCGTTGCTTGGTATTGACTAATGAGGAAGAAGCATGCCCGCAAAATAATGATTGAAGTGACATTACTCAGTTCTGTATTTAGATAGTATTCAAACAACTTGTTGTTTGTGGCACGGATTTTGTTCTCCTACACACCCACATTCTTTTATTTTATTAGATAGATATTCCAGTTGACATTAGACATCTCATTCTTGAGGTGTCCTCAACCTAACACTCATGTTTTTTGGAGGATGGAAGGAAACGTAAGTACCCGGAGGAAACTCACGCATACACAGGGAGAACATGCAAACTCCACACAGAAAGGCCAGTGCTTCAAACCTATACTCCCACCTGGGTTTCGAACCTACGACCTTCTTGCTATGAGGTCACTGTGCTAGCCACTGCGCCACCGTGCTGCCAGTGAATATAAAAATATGTGCAGGCTTTCCGAACTTGTTGTGCTTTAAGTTATATTTGCATCTTCAAACAAGATTTACATTGTGTTGTGCACGTACCTGGGAGATGGTTATAAGGAAGGAGCAAGAGGAGGGGGGATTCACAATGCCAAAAAGAAAAGTGAAACTGATTGAATGAGTTTACAAGCTTTTTTCAAACAAATATTTTATTTATGATGTAACAAAAGGCATAATGTTCATTTTTACATCCTGTCAAATAGGAATTGATACCCCACAAAAGCACAATCCCCCCTCTTTAAAGACAGATCCCTGTAACTCATAACCAAAATGTGTGAGCATTACATAACTATCTTTCATCCATTGCACTGGATGTTTTTTCTGTGACTTCTGAAACTGAAATGCAGCCGTGTTCAATTGCATGTGGTGATTCCTGTTGCATCCAGCTGCATCCCGCTGAATGTGGAAATGCATGCGCACCTTACTATACTGCCAAGATTTGAAAAATGACAGCAGGAAATGAACCCCCCCCATTACGACACTCAATAGCAATCAAAGCCTACATCCTACCATTCCTCTCCCAGCAGGGAACAAGTTCGCATGTGAGAACAAAGGGAGGGGGGTAAATTAGAGGCAGTGGAGGTAAATGAGCAGAGTCTGAGGGTGTGTAAACAATGGTAACGCTCTGGGGATGACAGTATGTGTGTGATTGGATGTTCATGGACTGTCCTGTGAGATAACAACCAGAGGAGGCTCTGAAAATGATCCTGATGGAGTGAAAAAGAGTTGTAACCATAAATATGCACACTCCTCCGTAGAAGCCCATCAACCCAAGCTAATCTCTTCAAAAGTTATTAGGCTATTGGCACTGTCTCAATAAATGTAAAATGGCAATTTCTCTTCTCTAACACCCAATTTCACCAGGAGTGTGGCGAGTTGATTGCGGCCATACTGACATATTTAGCTGCAGAGAGATTAGGTTGGACAGATAAAGCACAGCAGCTGAATGTCTGAATACTTATCGTGAGTCAGCTAATGATGGAGTGTGTGTTATCTATGCTGCGCTCAGCGCTCCTCCTCAATTCTTTTTCTTTCTGCCAATCAAAGAGCAGATGGAACAAGAGGTGACACAAAGAAAATTTACAAAGTGTCGAGAAGGCGTTCTTAGTTGCTCGTAAAATGACAAGCCTTAGTCCCCTGCTTCTCAAGTTTAAGATGGAACTGACCACTTTTCATGCTTTGTGTTAAAATTCTGCAAAGCATTTCAATTGCAAACATGTATTAAGATTGATATGATTATTTTATGTTGTGAATATGTTTTATGCAATGTGTTTTCTTTCATTTGGGCAGCACTTTGCAGCACTTTGTGCACCTCTTTATAAAAAAGCTGCTATATGATAAATCTACTTACTTAACTTCTCAATGTTACCAAATACATACAACCGTTGAGAAGCTTTTTTTTTGTATTCCTTCAATCTGAGTACTCACATGCATTCATTTAAGAATCAAAATTTTCTTTGGACCCCAACAATGCTGCCATGCAAACTCTTGCAATAAGGAGTTGATTGCACAGGCTTGCATTTTTACGGTGAAATCATAAATCTAGTGGGACTATCCAACTATGAATAAATCATGTTGAATGTGAAATTGTGCCACAGGAAAAGCCCTGTAAGCATGTGTGTATGTGAGAGAGAGATAGAGGGAAAGAAAAAGTCCCATCTTACATAACAACCAGAACCGCATTCCCAGGCAGGTTGTAACAGGAAGCCTCAGAGCTGCTGTTGCTGTAGCAACATGCTCCGAGGTACCCATCTTTCGCTGCTGACGAATTCAGGAGAAGACAGAATTAAATTGCTGCTGTCATGCTCTTTTTCTTTATAAGATGACATAAGAAATACATAAACAAGTCAAAGATATCCTGTTTAAGATCAAGGCCAAATGTCTCCAAGGTTCAGGTACCAGAGGAAGTCAGCTTTCCAAGAATGTCAAAGAGGATGCAGAAAGACTTCACAAATAAAAGAAAAACACTCCAGGGCCACAAAGGCAACCTTAGTGTTCATCTTGAGAAAAATGACTGAAATTCTTTATCTTCTAATGTTGTTTTCTTCTCTGCAGATCACAACAGACATGAGGAATGAAGGTTGGGGGTCAGTCATGATCAATTTTAAAAGATAGAAACCATTTTTAGCTTTTTTTGAAAAAAAAAAAAAAAAAAGACATTAAAGATACAAAGTCCAAAACTTTGATAAAAAATTGGCTGTAATGTTCATCAATGCGCTGAATTATATTAAAAGACTCTGGGAGTGATTAATTAATCCCCCTGTGGGGGAGCCTTGCATCAGTCAAGTTAATAAATCAGTAAAAGGAGCAGCTACAAGTTGGTTTAGAATAAATGAGGATTGGAGAATGAGGTGAACCTGAACTGTAGGTCCAGGATTTCACCATCCTGTTTTCCCAGCGGTGAAACAAAACGGTGTGTTACATAATCAGCCTGAGGTGGAGTCGGAATACATCGTTTGAACAACCTGAAAATGATGAAGCAACCAGCTAGAAATTGCTGATGATGCTTTTGGTGCTAAAACTTTGTTTTAATAACACGCCGATGTTATCATCCATGTAAAAAAAATGAGGTGTTTTTCATCACTTTTATGGAAATAATTTTGGTCCTCGTTAAAACATGCTTGCTGGTACATTATATATACTATATTTTTTATACAGAAAAAAAAATAGAGGAATGTCATGCAATAACTTTTTGAAGGTTTCCACTATATTTGAATTTTTTTTTCCAATCAAAGACATAAGGGAAGTGGGTTTCTAATTCATTCATGTTTGATAATATTAGAATACCAGGTTGTTCCTGACCATGGATTTTGTTCTCCATCATAGCCACATTCTAACGAAAGCACAAAGTGGTTTTGTAGCAACAGTGCATTGGCTGTACTCATGGTTGGTTCGAACCATGAGCTTTACGAGATTTACACTGTGTTGTGCATCATGTAATTAGGGGGCGGGATTAATCAAGGTTTGAGAGGATGGTGGAATTCACAGAGTCAAACCAAGCAACTGAAAATGAATAAATGTATATGTTTATGAGATAAAAATGATTAACCCACAAAAGTCCTGTATGTCCCCCTTTTTAAAAAACAAACACTTCAAAACAAACAAAAAACTTCTAACTTCTCCGACGGTTCAAATCAGCTTCCTAAAGAAAACATTTGATTCAGTACTACGTGAATAAATGATGAGGATACTGTTGGTCAAAAAGAAAAATAGGTTATCATCTGAAAAAGATGTTCCTAGTTTTGGTGCAAACAGCATATTTTATTAACTAGCTAACCTCCTTTACACATTACAGACAATAAATATCAAGAGAAAAATATAGTAGAAATAAGAGCAGTAGATGTCATATAAAATAATAGTTAGATACAGATCTAGAGGTTTAATATAACTACATGTCATAAACTCTTGCTTGGCGTTGTAAACATTTAAGCACCATGAAGACAAACATTACAAAACCACTACAGTTAATTCTAATCTCCTACATCAAACTTCAATCCATCATTGTCTGGCAGCTTTTCTTTGATGGAATGCTTCCTGAATAAATAAACCAAATCTATCTGAGCTAATGAGAGCAACTGTTGTTAACTGACTACAGATGACCTTTGAGGTTTCCAGTATAAAAGGGCAGACAGGTTTAAGTTTGATAACCTGAATTTTAATTCAGGTTACCTCAATAAAACAACATATGCAAATGTTTTAGAAGCCGCAAATGATTTTAATTTAAGATCACTAATGAGCAACGCTAACAAACCTACACCCAGCTATAAAGAACTCATTTTTGACAGAGAGTGACCTAAAAGGATCATTTCCCTCTTGATGCTGGAATAAACCTTCATCAATGGATATCCTGAAACATATCTAAGCACAAATATTACCAGAGTTGCACATACAGTATGAGATGCGCACACAATGTCGAAATGCACAATGACTTAAACGGTAAGAAGTCGAAGCGCTTCCCCGAAACCAAAACAGCAGCCAAAGAATTCCAAACTCATCATTAAAATGGTGTGTTAGCTGACGTACTTTTAATCTCAAATGACGTTTTTGTTACAAAAACTTGTAAAAAGTTATGGTTCAGAGATGCATGTGAAAAATGACATTTTCTTATGAAGCAAAAAAGGTGTTCAATGACCGCCAATAAAAAATAGAGTTTTGTCACATGTGCATTGCTTATCTAAAAGAAAAACCAGTGTTTAAAATCAACTGAAATATTTACATTTAATTGTCATTCAATTTAACTAAAAAGTCCCATCTCTTCGTCCATGCTGCTTTTTATAGCGTTTGGGAACTGTTTCCACAGGAAAATAGCATTTACAAGTAATTAAAAAATTACTACTTTCTAGAATAACATTCTAGCCTGGTTTTGAAAGGGACAAAAATTCTAATGAATTAACTTTGACACCAAATTTTAGTCAAATAAATGATTGATTGGGGAAATTACACTGCTGACATTACACATCACATAAACTACAGCTCTATGGAATCATTTTTAAGACAGCTGATGTGACATATTTAGCTCTTGAAAATGAAACGCAACTCAAATTTAGCTTAGGAGCAATAAAGTTGTTTTCAGTGACCGACCAGCTTTTGATAATACCCAACGTACAGAAAAGTACGACCATATATGTGGTTAAACCAACTGTTGTATTGGTTAAAGCAGTTTTAAAACTTTATAATTAAAATAAATATTTCGCTAATTCCTCTTTAACTTAATGAATGTTTTTGCAAGAAGTTATTTGACTATACAGGTTGCAACCAGGATGCTCGATGAGGTCTCTCCCTTGAGTGTTAGACCAAGAAAATGATGTGCCGTCCAGAATATTGACTTGACTTTTTCAAGCCGAGCGGCAGCTTGCTCAATTACAGGCGCCCTCTGTGATTGTGGTACACATCTGATTTCTGAGATGCTATTGCTAATGTTCTCCTAATTGTCAACATCTGTGCAAAAGTACTCTTCTGGCTGCACGCTGGCTTTCATTTGCTTCCCCAGGAAGTTACTAAAAACACATAATCGTCCTAATAATTCAATGGTGAGAATAGCCAGATTGAGCATGCCCCCCCATCATCAAGAAAGTCTGTAATGGGAAAAAAGGGCGGCCCGGGAAACATGGATCTAGAATTAAAACAGTTGGGGTGGATTGGATTTTAACACATCAACCCTAAGCTTTGGTTTGACACTTGAGTGAGGCAAAAGTGAGAAAATCCTCTGCAGGAGAGAAAACATATCAGCAGCAGGTGTCTGCATTGATTGGTACCAAGCCAACCAGGTTCAGCTGATGTTCCTACTTCACACTATTTTTATTCTCACCCTCAGGGTCTTTGCCACAACCTTTTACATTGAACTACTTGTATATACAGTATATACACATATGTCCCGTGAATCCACGAGGCGAGAATGAGTAATTTATCATGTCAGATGGGCTAGCATGCATGGGGCCGAGCGCCAGATTGAGAGGGACAGGCTTGCAAACGGTGAAGGAAAAGAGGTGAAAGACTGGTCACTATGAAGGAAAAATAATGGGAGGTTTCCTCAGGACAATCTGGGATTAGGGAAACAAAATCATATAATACTATTTCTAATCAAGATGTATACACCAATTTCTACAATCTGTGCATAGATTCCAATCCATCTACCCACATACATATATGCATATCTATATTTATACAAGCAAATAAATCGGTATATTATGCATATGGGTGTGTGCTATATCAAAATAGTTTTGGTTTGCAATTACTTGTTAAATTTGTCTTTCCTGCTTGACTAATCAGACCCAAAAGTTAGTTATTTTTACTTTTGTTTTGTCATCTTTCTTCTAAAGCTGTTTTTTTTTTTTTTTTTTTTTTACCTTTGACATTTGCGTCATAAATGAAATATAGATTTTACTGGAGTCAGTCCCCCCCACCCACAAAAAACATAACCCTATCTAAAGTAAACCATTTAGAAGGAACCACTAAAAGCATCCAATCCTTTATTTACCAACCTCATAAAAGCTACAGAACATATCTTGGTTTGCTGGAGGAATCAAACTAAAAAACATCCCATTCTGGCTAAGAGCATATTCTTTGTCTGAAATTACATATAATTTAAAACAAGATGTGACAGTCTAATCAGCCACTAAATGTGACCCAGTTCTGAAGAATTTCTTCTGAAAGGCTAACATAAAAAAAACCCTCTCTAACATCCATCTCCTTTACCTCTATTGACCACATCTCGTAAGATCTTTAATATAACACTGTTTGTTTTATTGTCTTTAGTTGATGGCACGATTTATTCCCGTGCGAGCTATTTGGTAGAAAATGTCAATCTTTGTATATTTATTTTATTTTTAATCAATTAAAAGTGTCTTTTAGTTTGAATTGATTCCTAGTTGCAGTTCGTGACCCGCAGCTGTGTGACACAGTGTTAACTGTTAACTAAGGAACGTCCTTGTACTGTTTGCTAAACACCCCGACCTTTCTTTGTCTACTAAAGTAAAACACACTTCTTTGTTTGACCTTTTTTCTTTCATCCCCACTACTTCCACAACTGTATAAATTGTGGAAGTATGAAGCAAACAGGGGGGCATACTCTTCGTAGACATTCTGGTCTGAGGAGTGTACTACCCTTGTCGGACAAGTAAAAATCCCAAAAAGTTCTCCAATCCGCACAGCTTTGGGATTGGAGAACTTGATAGTTCTCACTCTATCAGAATGTAGCCACATTAATGTCAGTGTTTGTGTAGATTTATTTGCATATTTTAGATGTAACTATTGATGCAAGCGACAAATTCATGTTTAAGGTAAGGTACATAAAAAAGGTATGTGAAAGAGTCTTAAAGTATTCAAAAATCATTGTGTAACTCATTTACAAGTTAGAAAATAGTTAAAATGGTATTACGATTGAATATGGTTAGACTATTATTACCACATGACTTTATCTTTGATTCGTCTTTTTTTTTAGTTTGATTTCTACATAGTTTTTAGTTGTAATTTCACAATTTTGAATGGGTGATTGTGTGCTATTACAGAATATATTTTCCGATCCAAAAGTATCCATCGTAAAATGAGATTGTCCGCTTTTAACTTCCCTGCTAACTTTTATCCTCCTCATGCAGCTTTATACCTGATTTCCTTTTCGGTGTAAAATCCTCTCTGCCTCACTGAGCTCTCTGCTTCATGAAGTATGAAAACTGTTTAATAAAAAGGAGTTGGAAGCCCTGCTGAATACAAAAAAAAAGAATAAATCTTAGTTCGTGGTTTGCAGCGGTTGTCAATCTGTTTTACTTTTCAACATGTTGTGGCTTAAAGGCAAAATTCCACCATGCTTGGTGATAATGAGTTTTTGGAATTCTTGTTGGTTTTCTATAAACTGCAGCTATTCTCTTCTACTGTATTTTATCTCTTTAACTTCTTTTCCAGAGATAAAAAAAAATGAAATTGATTGAAATTGAAAATACTTTTTTTGATCTCCAAAGGGAAATTTGAGTGCTGCAGTGCTACAATCATACAACATAATTTTTTTTAACTGTTGTGAAAGGCACAAGTTTGAAAGTGAAAGGTTAAATAGTTAGATGGAGGACGGCAGAAGTGATTTTCTGTACGGCTCCTGTGAGCAGCGGGGATGCAGGAGTTTGTTGCTGAAGCTGGTCTTCAGATGGTGCACAGATTCATGAAGGGGGTGACAGAAATTTTGCATAACTGATGACAGTTTTGCTTTCATTCTGTCCCTCGCCACCTCCTCCACGCAGGCGAGGGGTGAGCCAACCACACGTCCAGCTTTTTTTTATCAGTTTGTTTAGTCTGTTGGCATCCTTTGTTGCCAATCACTATGCCTATGAGATCACACGCGTGCTGCAATCTGATAGGTAAATACAAAAGGTTGCATATAAATATCTATGAAAAATGCCATAGAATGTTTAAATAAAATTAAATCTGTGCCATTTTGTTACTTCAGCCAAAACAAACATACTCAGCAGTTGATGAACAAACTTGAACTCATTTATTTGCAACCTAATAAAAGCTCAGCATCTTTTAGCTTCATCATAAAAGCTTTCTTCAAACCCTTTTTTGAACCAACTAAATTACCCAAATTTCTTATGCTAGCTTAAAAAAAGGAGGATAATGTGGCTCAGGTGAGAAATAAATGAAGAATTTCATCTATCATAAATATTTTTTATTTAGCTCCGTTCAATTGGGGTGTAAAATGGTCAAAAAAACTTTTGCGAAAAACTTGTTTTGGTAGCTTTAAACATCTCATATAATCACCTCCATGAAGCTGGCCCCTCTTAAAAAAATGTGAACAAAAATAAACAAAAAACATGGAAATTGTTTATGCTGCGTTTGTGCTGTAAACATTTTGTCTGTGCTATTTTAGTTTTTATTTTTCAAAGATATTTACGATTCTTTTATAGGTCAATCTGCGGTCATCCACCCCTTCATTTTGCTTAAAAACATGAGAAAACTCCTAAAAATGGTGTCAACCATATGTGCTACGTTTGTGCTATAAAAAGGTTTGTTTGAGCTATTTTAGTTTTTCTTTATTTTAAGAAATACGATTTGGACGATGACATCATTCAGACCCTTATTTATGTCCGGGCGTCGCATTCGTCAAAATCGTATTTTGTAAAATAAAAAAAACCTAAAATAGCACAAACAAAAATGTTTACAGCACATAATTGCACAAACATAGCACAAATGATTGACACCATTTTTAGTTTTCTCCCATTTTTAAGCAAAATGAGGGGCTGGATGACATCATATTGACCTATAAAAGAATTGTAAATATCTAAAAAACTAAAACAGCACAAAGAAACATTTTTACAGCACAAACGCAGCACAAACAATTGATGTATTTTTTGTTTATTTTTGTCTACATATATATCTTTAAGAGGAGCCAGCTCCACAGAGGTCATATA
The DNA here is from genome assembly GCA_902685375.1 of Neostethus bicornis. Classification (NCBI taxonomy): domain Eukaryota; kingdom Metazoa; phylum Chordata; class Actinopteri; order Atheriniformes; family Phallostethidae; genus Neostethus; species Neostethus bicornis. The sequence goes on from LR738552.1 coordinate 6,638,429, forward strand.
ATTTGACAAATGAACAGAATATCATGAGTATTAAAGGAGTTTATTTTCTTTTACTTTTATAGTGAATTATTCTCACAACCTGTGTGGTTATAGATTTTCTGTATTTCCCCACACAACTATGAAATGAAACTAAATGCTCTATTACTTGACTGAGATCAATAAAAGAGTATGTGATATCCCTCTCACTCTCACATTTGCATCCAGATGAGCCCCGGGAGGTAACATTCGCATCGTTGCATCCCGCTGCTTCTAGATTGGCCTCTAATTCTTGTCCTTGAGGCTTGAGACTGACAGTGTGTGTACACATGCTGCAACTAAATGAGCCCCTAACAATTACATTGAGAGCTCTGAGCATCGTGGGTCTATAAAATGGAGGAAAATGTGCATCAGGGCGAGTTTATCCCTGCTGGGCTTTTTTTTTCTGCTTTAGCGATTACACAAATCTGGGAACACATGACTTACAAAATGCTCAATATTTGCAGGTATGATTCAGAATCTACAAAACTGTTGCTGTTGGGTAAGTCTGTGCTGGAGTGTGTGTAACGTTTGTAAATGAGAACAGATGCTTCAGGGTTTGGGCAGAAAAAAGCAGCATAAAGTAACAAAACACGGCGATGAATTACCAAAGAATCAAGTGAGATTAGCAAGCAGCCGTGCGTGTTTCTAATGGAATACTTTTGTTCCGCTTGAATGAACACATGTGGAACATACAGGGAATCTGCTTCTCTCAATGGTCAGTTTGATACAATTTAATACCTAATTATGTTTCGCTTGTCACACTTTAATGTGGCCTGAGCATGAACAATGAGAGGCTGTGATTTAATTGATGCCTGTTCAGCACTCTGCTAATGCCTCGGGTTTGTCAAACTGATAAAGGCAACAGATAACAACTAATTAGTGAGTGTCGTTAATGTTGTGTTCTAAGCTTCTCTAAATCCTAGTTTACTCAGAGTACAAAACTTTATCACAAGCTAATTAAAAAGGACAGATTAGAAAATATCTGCTATAGCGGAGCAGCGTTAGAGACGATGTAACTTGCTAAATCAAAATTTCTTAAATTTCTACTATGCCGGTTAGCTATTCTCACATTGTGAACCTTCCTAAAGTGGTTTTCTTTTTTATTCATGTATATTAGAGTCATTTGCCCGCTCTTCTGTCCAGTATTCCAATACAGTTTGAAGATCCAGTTGTGCATGCGTATAGTTTTTGTTCTGAGCCATGCCCACATTCTGACATAAACAGAAAATGTTGTTGCGGAAGGAGTGCATGGGTTCTGTCCTTGTTCAGTCCCTCCCTTCATATTTTATATATATAAACCAAAATGTGACGTGATTCGGGCACATCCCACTGGGAGGCGACCCAAAGGTAAGCCCCGAACCCGCTGGAGAGACTATGTCTCACAGCTAGCTGTGGAACGCCTCAGCATCCTCCCAGATGAGCTGGAGGATGCATACAGGGTGAGGGAAGCCTGGGTTTACTGCTGAGGCTGTTGCCTCCTCGACCCAACCCTAGATAAGCAGAAGATGATGGAACGGAACCAAAATAAGAATATTAAAGACACTGTATTTACGTCTTCAAACAACATTTATGCTGAGCGAGAGCGTGAAGGAATTCCCAATGTCAAAAACACAAGTGAAACTTAATACATATATTTATAAGCTTTTTTTAAGTGAATATCACATTTTTGAGCTAACAGCATTTACCACGTTCATGTATATTTGTTTATGCAATGAGATGAAATTACAAACCCCCTCTCCGATGTTGCGTTCTAAGTATCCTAAATCTTAGTTACTCATTGTACAAAATTTGTTTCTAAGTAAATAACGAGGGGTAGATGAGTAACTATGAGTTACAGCATCGCTTCATTAACGTGTGAAATCTACATAGGAATTAAAGGTGAAAACTGCGTTGACTAACAAACGTGTTTATGAGCTGTCCTCTTGATTTCGAAACAACACTTAAAGGTCACAGGCTAAATTAAGGATTGAGTCGATACTGAAGGTCAGAGAGTCTTCACCTTAGCGTCTCGCTGCTTTCTATTTCTTTGCATTTGAATCATGACTGGCCAGAGAAGAGAGGTTGTCATTATGCTTTGACATTTAGACTCTGCCTGTCAACGCAGCCATGCCAGCTTGAGACACCACACATCTAAACACAAAAATCATGGTTGTTGTTTCACTTGGTGTTTGGTAAGCAAATAGACATTATGTGTTTGTGGATAAAAAAATTTCAGACTGATGGGTATCAAAATTTACACATGGTAATATGGAAAGCTTGAGACGTATCAGCAGGGCATGAAAGAAAACACCATGGACAATGGATACGGTTTGTTTTCCTGACATAAGGTCTTTGTCTCAGTTGTATTGGGTCACTTCAAGTGTCAAGAAGGGGTAGAGGCTACTGCCTTCATGTTTCTTTATCTTTCATACATTTAGTAAAGCTAATCTTTCAGCTACAAACGTATGGGGGAGGCGATAGCTCAGTGGTGGAATGTTTACTCTTGGACCGGGAGTTCACCGGTCCGAATCCTACTGAGCTCATGTATAGATGTCCTTGGGAAAGACATCTAACCCCCTGTTTTTCCCACCATCTGTGCTGTCGTGGTAGTCTACTGCGGTGTAATGCAGCACAAAAATGTTCCTGTTGAGGGATGAATAAAGTATGTAAAAATTAAATCAAACAAAAAAAAGTCAATTTAATCATCCAAATAGAGGGAATAAAAACACAAGAAAGTACCAATTAGACTTTATAAAGTCTTATAATCTCTTCTAAAACTTTACATTCCTTTTTTAATTACACTTTTCTATGTAAAACTATTCCAGCCCCAAAACCATTGTTCAAATCTTGAATTAAATAATTGTTTTGCCAGGCAGCATGAGGGAGATTTTAAAAGTCGTGAAAGGTCCTCCGTGCTCCCAGAGGAAATGCCACAAGTTGAATAACCTGCGCAAAGGTGCCCGTGCAGACAGCTGGTGATGAATTGTTTGCTTTTTAGAACCAACCGGAGCTGGCTATGAGAGTGTACTTTAAAAAGAACCAACTAGCCGTTAAGTTTCCCACATGCTCTTTGGAAACTCTCTGAATTCTGCTGCTAAATGGTTATGAGATCATTGCAGTCTATTATATTTTTTGTTTTCTTCTTGAATTTTAAAAGTGATTTTCCTACTTCATTCAACTTCATCACAATAATTTCTTCCTCATTTAATGAAGAAGAAATGACATATAAGCAGAACCATCAAAGACTTCCACCACTAGCTTCGTACCACTTTTACTGCCGCAAACATTTCCCCCACAGAGAAGAATTAATGTTTCCAGACATCCACTCTGGACCAGCCATTAGGCTTTTATAAAGACCCCAAAAGGAAGTGTGGGTCTTTCGGGTGAAGGCACAGTACACACTATTAACCCATGTCAGACTGATGGTGGTTATCACGAATACACAAGCCTGACCACTGCATCCGGAGGTTAGATTCTCACAGGAGATTAATTGATTCAACAAACAAGGTTGAAACAAAAAGCTGAACTCATTTTACTTCAAGGTCATTCCTTGGAACATTAGATCAAATCAGATCATCTTTGCCTTTTGTATGTTTTTTACATATCTATCAAAATGATCAAAACGTCCAAACACTGTGTAATGCATTTTCTTTGGTACTGAACAGAAGAATTGGAATTGGAAGTCAATTTTTTTATCAGGCATGAAACTGAAAATAATGGCAATCAATTCAAGACCTCCAAACCATATATATACCAATTTTATGTTTGCGCTTGTAGAGTGTTTTTAAAAAAAAAAAAAAAAAACAGATCTACAACATGTATGTAGCATGAAAAAATTGTAGTTTATTTACCCAACAAACAAAAGGTGCAAAACTGAATGCGCAGGATTTTAGATCCAATTATTTATAGATAAAGATGGTACATTTTCCGTTCCGTTCCGTCATCTTCCGCTTGTTCCGGGGTCGGGTCGCGGGGGCAACAGCCTCAAACGGGCAGCCCAGGCCTCTCTCTCCCCGGCTGCATCCTCTAGCTCACCTGGAAGGATCCCAAGTCGTTCCCCGGCCAGCTGTGAGACATAGTCTCTCCAGCGGGTCCGGGGTCTGCCCCTTGGTCTCCTCCCGGTGGGACGTGCCCAAAACACCTCGCCTGCCAGGCGCACGGGGATGCCCGAACCACCCCATCTGGCTCCTCTCGAACTGGAGGAGGAGCAGCTCGACACCGAGCTCCTCCCGGATGGCAGAGCTCCTCACCCGATCTCTGAGTGAGAGCCCAGCCACCCTGCAGAGGAAGGTCATTTTGGCCGCTTGTACCCGCAATCTCATTCTTTGCTGGTACATTTAGTACGTTTTCTTTGCTTGAAAATAAAATATTTGGTCCCCAATATATTTCACCCATGGCCGGTTGTCCAACACAGCGTAAATCTTGTTTGAGCTTGCAAATTTAGTGTAGAGCGCATCAAGTTAACAAAGCTAGAGCATATTTCATTGTATCTGTATTACGGCACTCGTTGTTGGGACCACGCCTGAGCATAGAGTGTGCACTAAGAAACTTCCTTCTTATGTTAGAATGATGTAGCGGGGAAAAATCCATGACCAAGAACGACCTGAAATGTGAATAGTATCCAAATACTGGACAGGAGAGCTCTCATATTTCCTGGACAAGTACATATGAATGAAACAGATATCTACTGTACTTCGGGAAAAATTTTGAATATCGGAACAACATTCAAACATGGTGGTTAATTTTACATAATAGATCTTTTTAAAAAGAAAATGAAAAAATAATTAAATCTGTGACTACTTTCTGTTATTGGCTGATTTCATGGTAAAAACTTTGAGACTCAGTCATCGATGTTGTTACACGGACAATTTCCACAACATTATTTAATTGTTCTCGTTGATCTCTCCACCCTATGAGTAAATTTCCGCTGTTCTGGTAAGCTCTTAGCTTGACTGGCCGCAATAAATTTGGGCCAATGGGAAATCTCTGCGACTTGCTGAACTCATTTTGTTTTCACCTGAGTTGAGCTGAGGTTAATAGCTAATAGAGCTGCAGATCGAGTGGTCACCAAAGCACCATATCCTCCAAGTTCTCACATAGAAGATGTGCATGCAGCCAAACACGTCGTTATTAAAGAACATGCCCACTCTCATTAGAGCAGATCAGAGAGGAAAAATAAGCCTTATTTCCTGTGGGTTGATATGCTTTCATGAAGCCAGTGTCTTTTCCCAGAGCGACCAAGCCAAATATTGGGCTAAATGGAGAGGCTGCAGAGCATGGTAATCTTATTTAGGTGAGAGCGAATATTCCAAAGAGGAAAAACGAAATGAGAGTCAACAAATAGCAACATGTATTTAAACGAAACATGAAAAAGTCCAATGTTTTTCTGTACGCTGTAGACATTAAGTCCCATGTCATGGTGACTCAGCTTTAGAGCTGGTCATAAGGCACGGAGGACTGAGTCCCACTGTTACGTAAATGGATTGTGCTTCTCTGTGACCTCAAGCTGTTTGCTCTTATCGAGTTGAAAACATTTCAGCACAAAAGATGAGCACCGTGTCATGGAGTTTGAGCCCCTCTTGTTTCGGCAGATGCTGCTTCACCGCAAAGTCAAATGGCAATTTAGTGTAAAACAAAAAGACTCAACCCCTCATTCCTCTATTTGCGAAGATATACAAAAACAACAACAGTGGTGAAAACAAAGTGGCGTAAACGGGAGGGAAAAATAGAAGTGCTCATGATTCACTCATGCTGCTGCCTGACAGTAGCCATCTGTCTTATTCCTCCCATATTCATTCTTCTGATCACACTGAGACATAGCAACAGGGTGCTCGCGATTCAGTGGCAATGTGGAGCATCATTCGATATCTCTGGCTCTGTCTGACGCTTGGCTGGCCAGGCGACGCATCTGCTGAGACTTCATGAATAAAAGTGCAGCAATAAACTTTGATTACAATCAGGGAGCCAGTCAGGTCTTAAACACACAGGCATCTCCAAGGTAGCCATTCTATCAGCCTTGGTGATTAATTTCTGTGACGCTCAATACACACAAGGTTTTGAATCCTGTTGCCAAAGCTGCACAAGTTTTGTGGTAGAAAAATGAAAAGTTAAAATCCAATTTGTCCCATCACAACCGTTTTTTTCTTTTTTTTTTTTTTTTAAATTGTCAATAAACTTCCCCATGATGGTCAGATTATGGAGAATATCTGACGGTTATGACAGAGAAATTACATGATAATGTCATTGTTTACTAGTTACGTTTTCACACAACGTCCTTGGATTCTTGCCTATTGTGTGTTTCCTGTTTAGTACAGTTGAATTCAGTCTTTAAAGATTAAACACATAAACATTTAAACGTGTTGTAATGGTCATTATGTGCAACAATACACACTCTCTGATAGCTGTTGATAAGTTATAAGTATACCTGGTTTGTTGTGCTAATTTAAAGGGAGTAATAAAAAAAAACAAGATTTCATTTTTCTCCATTACCTGGTAGCATACCTGTCTTTTAAAGGTCAACTCACCCAAACTCAACTGTTTGGTGACAAAGGGGTTCAAAAATACATATCTTGCAAATCTATGCACCTTCGAGGCGAAGAGTTATTTTTTCTTTTTCTACTCGTGTATTGACATGAGTCGTTTTGTGCAGCACAGCCACAAAACTCTTTAAAAAGCACGCGTTTCCATCTGGATAGTAAAGTTTTGCTAATTTTGATGGCAAAAACTTCCAACGCTGCAGCATTCAATTCAATTTCAACTTCTAAGGAATTTCCCCTCAGGGATTAGTAAAATGTTCTGATTCTTCTGGTGACAGCTTTCATGCCAAAATAAACTATAAAGAGCTCATCCATTTGTCCACATAGGCAAATACATTCTTCTTCTTCTTTCGGCATTTCCCTCCAGGGGTTGCCAAGCAAGTCAGTTTCATCTAACCCTATCTGCTGCATCTTCTTCGGTAACGCCAACAATCTTCATGTCTTCCTTCACTGTATCCATGAACCTTCCCTTTGGTCTTCCTCTAGTCCTCTTTCCTGGTGGTTCCAAATCCAGCATGTACTCTCTCTCTCCTCTGCACATGTCCAAACCATCTCAGTCTGGCCTCTCTGACTTTATTTCCAAAACCTCTAAAATGTGCTGTTTCTCTGATCCTGTTCATCCTGGTCATTCCCAGAGAGATCCTCATCATCTTCATCTCTGCTACCTGCATCTCCGTTTCCTGTCTTTTCCTCAGTGCCACTGTCTCTAGGACCAAACAGGATGGCTGGTCTCACCACGGTTTTGTACACTTTCCCTTTCATTTTAGCTGAAATGAAGGCAAGTACATGTGAGAATTAAAGGAAAGAAAGGAAAGGTTCAGAAAGGCCATGCTTACATCTCTTTTAGGTCTACTTGCAGAAGACCTCAGCAATGGCATTAAAACATTGAGAACATAGCTAATAAAGGATTTGACATGTTGGATTTAGCAAAGCAAAAGGTGCCGTAAAGTTTTATCTTCTGACAACAGTAAGATGTGTCAGAGCTAAAATTACCAGAGGTGAGATGAAGAGAGTTAGAAAGTGAAAGAACATAAAGTGGAGAAAATGTCACAGATCCAAAAGGCATCGTCATCACAAATGAAAGGCTCATCATTAAAGGTCATTTACTTTCCTGAATGGAAATGTTAATGATCAATTAAAGTTGCCTGTATTTGATCCTCAGCTCTGATTGAAAAATATTTACAATAAATGTTTTCAAATGGATCAATTATGATTTGAATCAGTGTCATACCCTTTGAATGAGCACTCTGTCTGTACCCATTAGCTCTGGAAACACTGTGATTAAATCAAAGAGTACAAAGTAAGACACTTTCTGATATATTGTAATGTGCTTTTAATTAGCTGGCTGTTATATGAAGTACAGCAAGGGACGCTCTAAAGACGGAAAAGTTCTTTTTTTTCTGAGCTTTTTATTTTTGAATCCGAGCAAAATGTATTTATCAGTACAAATGACTCTTGCGCAAAAGAGAAAGACCACAAAGTTTTTATTTTAAAAGATTGAAGCACATAAAATGCGGGATGTGGTTAAATACTTTAATAAAATTTATGTTTTAGGCGGGTGTTGCGGGTGTTGCCAGAGCGCATCCTGGCTGATTCGATGGTTAAGAAGGTGACTGATTGACTATGTTTCATATCACCAGTACAAAGTGGTCTTCAAACATCATAGTTTTGTTATTAGAATTTTTTTTTACACAATGAGCTTTATGAGTTTTCTAAAAGGTTTAATTGAGTGATATGTGCAACCAAAAAAAAAGGAGAAAATAAAAGATTTTAAAATAAATAAATAAATAAATAAATTGGCTGCACGGTGGCGCAGAGTCACTGATTTCAGCACTTGGAAAATCCTGAATATTTGGGTGAGCTATTGAAGAAGTGGCCTCACAGCAAGAAGGTTGGGGGGTTCGAGTCCTGGGTGGGGACGATGCTGGAACACTGGCCTTTCTGTGTGGAGCTTTCATGTTCTCCCCGTGTATGTGTGGGTTTTTTCAGGTACTCCAGTTTCCTCCCACTCTCCAAAAACAAGCATGTTAGGTTGATTGACTACTACATGATTGCCCCTAAGAATGTGTCTGTCTGTGTGTGTTTGGTTGTATGTGTGTGGCCGCGTGACAGATTGGCGACCTGTATGTTGTGTACCCTGCGCCTCGTTAGGAATAAACGGTTAAGAAGTTGACTGCCTGACTAAAATATAAATCATCTCTCTATTAGTGGAGATGAAAAGGGTGGCTTAACAAAAGGTTTGCAGTTCCTCTTCCTTATCAACTTAAAGTTAAAAGGTCTGAAAATGGTTTCAAGGGTAGTTTTTGAGGTGATGAACCCCCAGCATGCTCTCTGCGATCGTTATGTTATCTTCATGCTGTAAATAATACAGGTAAAACTAGAGTGGGGCGATTAGGGCCGGTAATGCACTGATGCATTCTGAGCAAAGATGGGGATATAGGGGTGAGCACATCATAATCCCACCTAAAAAATGATAAATTATTGTGCAGTTCTGTTGGTCTGTTTCATTTAGGGTATTGTGAACCTCTAACGTATTGTTTTTTTTCTTTTTACAACAATCCTTACTCTTAGTTTTGTTTTTCGAATCACATATTCCTAATCAGACTGTCAGAGGTGCCAAAGCCTGTCCTAGCTGATTTCAAGTGAGAGCCAGGGTGAACCCTGAACAGGTCGCAAGTCTGTGTAGGGCCACACTCAGACAACCATCCATACACACTCATTCCTAGGGGCCATTTCGTAGCAACCAATCAACCTAACATGCATGTTTTTGGAGGGTGGGAGGAAACCAGAAAACCCATACGTACATGCGGACAACATGCAAACTCCACACAGAAAGACCAGTGTTTCAAGTCTTGCCCCCACTCTGGGACTCATACTCCCAGCCTTGCCATGCTGTATTGATGGTAAAAATAGCATGAGCGTTAAAAAAAGAACCATCCACAGTAAAAGACCTTTACTCAATGAACAATCGATTGATGAAAACAAGCCCCCTATTGTCCAAATGGCCAAGACACACAAGCCTACCCATGAAGACCTCAGGAACCTTATGACATAAAAACGTAACATTTTACTTATTAAAAACTTGAATTATTTGTTGATCAAATACATTTTCCTTCTCCTCATCAATACTAAGAATCCAGCTTGTCTTGTCATATTTTTGCACAAGTTTAAAACCGATGTGGACACCTGTGCTGTTCCAAGTTCCTCAGATGTCTTTACTTTGTTCGACTTCTTAAAAAAAATTCTGCCTTAACAATTGCTTTGAAAGTAAATCAGTTAATAAATTGATTTGTTAAGGAAAAAAAAAGCTTTCACTGCAACAGAATTATATTTCCATTCGTGTGGCCTGCCATGGACTCTGCTACGTTAGCTGTCATATTTTATGACTGTCCAACCAGCAGGTCTGAAAACAGTGAACTAGGTTGAAGTAAATGTTGCATTTCACTTGAAAGCAGCTCAACCTAGGAAACATTAACAGACTGATTGGAAATATCTAAAAATTATTTATAGGCGAAACATAATTAACAGGCGATTGCGAGTCTGATTTTCTAGGCTAACAGCGAGCGCTTTTTCAGGCATCCAATGTTCACCACTGGTTTTTAAATAAGTTCTAAACAGACACTTCCATGAAGATCATCAAAGACAGTCCTTTCTGACTCAAGTTTCTCACTCGCATTTTTGCCTGAAGGAACGTCAGTCTTCCTTGGATTTTGCAGGTAAAGCTGCTTTGTATGTTCCACCCTGCGGTCTTTACTTGGACAGCTGCTCGAAAAGAAGACAGCCCCCCGCCTTCATTCACTCTACACACGTACACAACCCAAGCTATTTTCCTCTTCTCCTACATGATTGGAAGAGCAGGGGGTTCTAATGTCACACAGAGGAAATAGAATCGTAATTGTGGTGTGAAATAGAAAGAAAGCACCCGTGATTTCAGCTTCTATTGAGGCCTCTTGCTAGCTCTGCTTGGCAAGGTGTTGGTATCTTTGGCTCTCATTACTTCAACCACTGATTTGGCTCTCCTAGTGACTTGAGATTTGACATATCGATGGCAGACTGTGAGAAAAGTTTCATTTCAATCTCCAGAACAGGCACATGGCCACATATTTGCCGTGCTCAACATTCAAACTGAATCTCAATAAAGTGACATTTGCTATCAGATGCAGAATTCTGACAACTTTCTCTTTTATTATGTTTGCCAGATGAGATCGACATGAAATTTTTCTTTAAAAAACTCACTTTGAATGTAGATAAGTGGAATATTTAGTGTAAAAATAGAAAGTAAAAGGGGTGTGGGATGTTATGTTGAATGACAATAAGTAGTAGCTTTCTGTGCCTGGCTGTAACTTGAAAGACATCGGGTGGAGAAAGCAGACGGAGCAACTTTGCTTACTAGTGATAAGCTGAAAGGATTGACTGCCTGTACATTTCTTTGGTGCTTGGTAAGAAGAAAAAGAAATGCTTGCAGTTTAAATAGCATGTTTTTCTAAATCCCTCTGCACTGGTCAGCTGCAGGCAATCTTCACATGTCATATTTTCATCTCACACTCTCTCTCACACGGCTGGTAGTGACACAAAGCTGCAACGCTGCCATCTTCTCAAACACTAAGCTGCTGAAACATTGTGCCGGCCTCCCAGGGATGAGAACAACCGTGTGAGCTAAAGTTGTGCCGTTAGCCACTGGGCTGTTCAGCATCCTGGCTGTTGATGGGGCATGGAGCAGAGCCAGATCTGCTGGCAAATGTTGGCAAAAACTGCTGCACACAGTTAGAACTGGGAGGCATGAATCGTCAAGCTGAAAGAAAAGGTCCCTAAAGATGACAAGTTAGGTTTTGAGGGCTCAATATGGAGTGTTAACATGAGGTCTCACACCTACTCACTTCTATTTAATTTTCGGCAATGATTTTGGCAAGTTATGTAAAACTGAATCATTTATAATCTACTACATAGTTTAGAGATATCAAACACTGGACGTTGCAACTTTGCAAGCAATTCTTGATTCAGATGTTCAGGCAGGAAATATGTTTTATTCTGATAATATTTGCTTTATTTCTATAGTAGCATTCTTCTAAAATTTGTAATCTAAGCTATTTATCATTGATAGTCAAGGTTAGCCTTCACAGCCAATGAAATCCCCAGCAGTGAACTAAGAGCTAATGTTAGCAGGCTAAGATTTTGTAGTAGACATAAATGCAGTACAATAAAATTATATAACAACATATAACCAAATTTAAAAGTTCAGTTTTATTCAGGAGAAGTACGGTAATCCTAGAGTTTCGCTTTCAATAGTTCAGCGATCAGAACGGAAAAACACCACACAGTGTTCAAGCATCATATCTACTACAGGGTTGGTTTGTCTGCAGGAAGGACTGCTGGTCCAAGATGGTGGCTGGATTTTTCTTACTGCAGCAGCCAATGTGGGATCTAATCTTCATGTCCATGTGTGCCAAATCAGTCATTGTTTTGCCTTGTAAACATGTGACATGACAGGATGAAAACACGTAACAGATCGAGGCATCTCAACTCACAACAGAGAAGTGTCGAAGCTTACAGAAAGATATATTTGCTGTTATACTATAGAATAAATTCAGATTTTATTCATTTTTTTTAGTAATTGTTAATCCGTAATATTGTCATTTATATAGTGCTCCACATTGCGGCAGCTTGCTGCTGTGGTTTCATTACCATTGTGTAGTTTTGGGATTTTTCTCTTCTTTGCTAATTTTTTTTTTTTTTTGCTGGTGTTTTTCTCGATGTCTGCCGTGACTGTGGACATGCAGACCAGAAGTTGGTTTGATTTTATTTCTATGTTGACATCAGGAGTACCGTTGAGTCAAAGCTCCTTTGTTTACACATGTGAACAGCTGATTGAGCATTACACCTCAGGGCAACAAAGTCCTTCACCACCTGATCCCTTGAACACAAATAAAATATAAAGAACAGTTTCACAAAGAGTCCCTATTATATTTGTTTATCTCAGGCACGCATAAACATATTTTGTATTCTAAGCACTAACTTTTACCTGTTTGCCAGAATTTTTGAGCATCTGTCTTTCGACAGATGTTCACTATAGGCTCTATCCTATCACTATAGGGACTGTAGAGATGGGATAAAAAACTTTCTGGTATCTGGCTCAAAAACAGCAGCAGAATTAAGGCTAGAATGAAATGATGGCATAAAAATGCAGTGAGAAAAATAAAAAGAAGTATGAAAAGGCCAAGGCACAAGATTCACATGAACAAGCATGTGAAAAAAAACTACCGTTATAAAGTAAAACGTTGCCTATTTAACTTTGTTTAGTGCCCACTTTATTTTAGCTTAATTTAAATTATTACTGATAGTATATGATTCCTTTTTTAATTTATTCTACTGATTTACTTTAATTTTATCTTCTGAACTGCTTATTCCCTGTGAGGTCGCGTGGGATGCGGGAGCTTATCCCGGCTAATTCAAGGTGAGAGATGGGGTACACCCCGAACAGGTCGCCAGTCTCTCAAGGTGCCACACACACAACCGTCCACACACACTCGTTCGCAAGAACAATTTCGGAGTGGTTCGATAGCCGAACATGCTTGTTTTTGGAGGGTGGGGTAAACTGGAGTACCCGGAGAAAACCCACACATCCAATAGGAGAATATGCAAATTCTACACAGAGAAACTTGTGTTTCAAGCCTTGTTCCCACCCGGGATTCGAACCCCAACCTTCTTGCTGTGAGGCACTGATTTACGTTTGCTAATTTCGTAAACATTTCAGAATTTAATTTCTTAAATGTCGGTCTTTCTATTTAAGAAATACTAAAGAAAAAACACATCTAAATTTTTAAGCTCACGCATGCGTCCAGTTTGTCTTGCAAAGGCTCTGAATGTGAGAGGCTTAACATATACAACTTCGTTTTTAATCTTATAAATTTTAATTATCTGATATTTAAGAAGTGCTTTAAGGAGAGCTGCTGAAATAAAGTTTGATTTGTAAAGTGATACATACTGATAAACTTAAATTAAATTGGATTTTCTGTTTTATTCCGTCTTCTTCAGCTTATCTGGGGTCAAGGTGTGGGAGCATAGGCCTCTGAGTCTACTATCAGTGTAACCCACCTGAAACACCTCACCAGCGTGACGCCTGTGAAGCATCCTAACCAGATGCCCGAACCACCCCATCTGGCTTCTCTCAACTCCGATTTGAATTGCCTGACTATAATTCTGCTAACCACAACCTTTTTATGTAAGCCATATTAGTGGTCATATTAGTTAGTATTTGGAGTTTAGTTTTGATATGTGAATATAAGACTCCACTCATTAATAAAAATAACTGAACTCGTCTCAGAAATTTTTAGATGTCATTTCAAATTTTTTTTATCACAAAACCACAGGATTTGAGAGAGGAAAATAGACCAAAAATAAAGCATTTCACATTCCCAACTTTACCCTATATTAAAATGCCTTTCTACAACAAAGACATTTCTCTCAGAAAATCCAAATGTTACCATTTCCCACATGCACAAGTTTGCTCATTAGTATCTTCAAACATAAAGTCAAATAAATGGCATGGCTGGGGATACATTTGGAAAAGGCAGCAAAGACATTTGCCGTAAATTTCAGGGGGTTTATCCACATCTACGCCTCTATAAACAAAGAATAATTTTAGCCCCTGGAAACAACAAAACATGAAAAAAGCAGTGGTATTTTTTTTTTATTTTACAAATTACAATAATAATAAAAGTTATAATAAGTTCTGGTGTGAATCAGAACGAAACAAGCAGAAATCCTTTCCTCTTCTTGCGGCTATTATCTTCTGATCTCTTGTTGAGTTACCATTGCTTTTTTCACATGACAACCAAACGGCTAAGTTAAGTTTAGTTGAATTTTTGTTCATCCTAGACCTGTTTAATACTCACTGTTTTCTTCATCTCCATTTACCAGTGTTTATGATGTGAAAATGTTGCTAATTACACAACCCAATCAGTAAAAGTGCTTCATCGTCAAAACTAAACTTTACATCAGTAATCAATATTCCCAAGAGACAAGATTGCCCGCTCATTGTTTTCCCTTTTTCTTCTTAATCAATCCCACTCTCATTACCTCCTCCTACTTGTACCCTTGCTGTCTTCCATCTTTTTCTTCTGGTTTTTTGATGTTCAGGGTCACTGTAATGGTCTGGTTGGGCATAAGTTGCACTTTTTAAAACTTTACGCGAGGGACTGAACTTCATGCTTTTGCACTAATTTTACAAATTCCATATTTAAATATTAAAAATGGATTTATTAACATATTTGCCCTTATTTGAATGATACTACGTGGAGCTAAACTCATCTGTCAGGACATTAATGAACATGTTTAGTTTTCTTTTAACAGAATATGCTTAGTCGTATTTGTTTTAAAACCCTTAATGTCTTTAGATTTAGAGATTTAAGTCATTGAGTGCATGCCAAGGTGAATTGGTGACATCGGCTTTCCTATAATGTTTATTACCACTCTCTTTAGGAAAGTGTCCTCTCTGCCCTTTTTTCTAATAGGCATTATTCAGACCTTCGCTTCAGTGTTTTAAGCAGAATAGTTCCAAGGGACAGTTGAGTAAATGTCTTTTCATTTTTCTAGTGCCTCAGAAAGGAGAACTTTTTTACATTTGGAGAGAGAACTGTTTCCCACTCTTTGCAACCACATCTCATATTTCATTACAATCTCACTGGGACGTGCTCTGTTTCACACAACAACTCAAAGAAAAACTGTAATTGGCTCTTCTTTAAAAAATATGAACATTGACCTAGGCTGCCAGACATAGATGGTTAGTATTAAAAAATCATGTTGACATGAAAAGCACATCAGCATGTTTCGTATTTGCTCGTTGCATGTTTCGTATGTCCACATTTTTGCAGAATCGACAATCAAATATCTACTGTAACACCACTTTACCATTTGCCGTGATGTTTTCATGTGTCGTCCGACCCAAAAGTGCGTGACACATCTTGAAAAACAAGTAACTTCCTCCTAAAGTTTCAGAGATTAAGAGCAAGTTTCCATGTTCACTGAAGATTCTTCACCTGCATATGAATGTCTTAGTTTGACTTAGAAATGTGAAAATTTCATTTTAACAGCACAATAAACTTGTGAGAATAAATTAATAACACAAGATGTGCTTACACGGCATGCACAAAAGTTGCAAGCATACTTTTTCATGTTCTGGAAGTTTAATTGGCTTTAGGGAGAAGATAGTGGCTCAGTGGTTAGAGCGTTCGCCCGTGGACCAGAAGTTTGCGGGTTCGCATTCCACTGAGTAAACATCTGGGTTCCCTGGAGAAGACACCTGACCCACGGTTTCTCCCACCATTGGTGCCATCGTGGCAGCCTGCTGCAGTGTTGGAGTGCAGCAAACAAATTTTCCTGGTGAGGGATGAATAGAGTGAGTGAAAAAAAAAGCCAACTACATCAAACTAGTTAAAAAGTCAACTACTGCTCCAATTTTCTAAACAAATCTCCCCACCCAAAGGCAATTTAAACCCATTTCCTGGTTATCACACCATTTATCCAGCATTTCGTTGCAGACTGTCTCTTTTCTCCGTCAACTTCTGCTTGTAGACTTCAGAATCAGAATGCTTTTATTGCCATGTCAATGAAGAATATCAGAGACAAGGAACTAGCTTAGATACAGGTGTACAAAAATATAAATAAAAATAATAAAAAATAAAATAAATAAAAATAATAATAATTTGAACAAAACTAAAAGTGCTCAGAAGAAAAAGAAAAGTAGTGCAATGTCATAGAAAATAGTAAAGATAGTTAAGTGCCAAGAGGGAAGTGACTAAGAGATGTGGGGATCCAGGTTATAAAGCATTCATTAGTCCAACGGCAGAAGGGAAGAAGCTGTTTTTGTGGCGGGACGTTCTGGTCCGAATGGACTCAGCACATTATGACATTGCATCGGGTTTTGGCTAAGTTTCAATGGTTTGTTTCATTTTACAATTAGCCATGGTGTACTCCACTGACAACCACTGTATCAAAGATATCATTTAATCTATGTAACAATGGACCAAACTTTGTTTGTCCAGATTTATTCAAACAATATATTCGTTCGATGCACACAAATCCTCAAACTAAATTTAGAGGCATAATAAACCTAAATATGGGGGTGTAAAAAGAAAACAACTAGAAATACAAATGAGATTTTTCCATTCTAATCTGTTGTTTCCAATTATCTGGAGCGGGATGGCAGGGGCAAAAGACTTAGACGGGAAACCCCAGCTTCTCTCACTCCGGCTCCATCCTCCACCTCACTCAGGAAGATTGCTGGACATTCTCTGTCCAGCTGTGAAACAAAGTCTTTCCAGCAGGTTTGGGGTCTTCCTCTTGATCTCCAACCCAGTGGGACATGCCTGAAACACTTCACCAGCAAGGCGTTCGGGAGCCATCCTAACTAGATGCCTGAACCAACCCATAAAGGTTCTCTTGCCCAGGAGGAGCAACAGCTCCACTCTAGCTCCTCCCTTATGGCAGAACACCTCCCTCTATCTCTGAGCGAGAACCCAGACACAAAAAAAACCCACAGTTGCTAATTCACATAAAAAACATTATGAAACAAAATGATCATCTTCCAGCTGTCTTTGCTGACAACAATAAATCCACAATTGACAAGCTAAAACCTGCTGCACACATGAGGATAATTGATATTTTTCTTGCATTATTTGGAGTCCTCTTGTCTTTTCTACAACATAAAAGAGACGAAAACTGGAAAGAGTGGAATGCAAATGAGTTATGATCTTTCCTTTTTTAAAAACGTTGTTTACAAGAATACAAAGATTACAAATATTCACATCTGTGAGCAAAACTATTGTCTGTGTGCTGCTTTCACAATGAAATCACAGCTGCTTGTCAAGCTGTCCACAAAGGATGTGTTTTCCATAAAACTAAGCATAAAACTCATTCAACCATTAAACATAACAGCAGGTAAATTCCCAAGACTTTTCATGTGTTTAGTCATGAAGAAAATCTTAAGGATTCACACCTTTTATCTGAGATTGCTGTCCCTGTGGAAAAGCAACGGCTCGTCTTTGTGTTTTGTACAAAAAGGAACAATGATACAAAATAGTCTTGGGATCTCCCTTCTACACCCTTTCATCTAAAAAAAAAAAAAAAAAATGGATGTGAAACCTCATACATGTGTACGCACATACTCGCCGTCCTTTCCCTCGGGGCAACCCCTCCTCCCTCAGCCTGTCACAGCGAGAAGGTCACAAGAACACAGTTATCATGCTCGATTTGATTACGTCTTAATCCAATCAAGCAAAGCAGAGAGAGCCCAATTGATTTTTGAGACACAGAATAATGCTTATTGGGCTTAGAGGCACATGGCTGATTCCTGGACAAGGTTAAGTCCTCGGGGAAATATTATTTCTGTCAATGAGCCTTGCATGGGAGTGTGTTTCTAGTTTATTTACAGCTTTCAATGTGCAATGTGG
Organism: Neostethus bicornis; assembly: GCA_902685375.1. Classification (NCBI taxonomy): domain Eukaryota; kingdom Metazoa; phylum Chordata; class Actinopteri; order Atheriniformes; family Phallostethidae; genus Neostethus; species Neostethus bicornis. Next base: position 6,656,409 of record LR738552.1, read on the forward strand.
ACTCCACATGGATGTAACGTTAAAACAGGAAAATTTTTAGTCACTTAAAAAAGAAGGCAAAAAAAAAAGCTCTGGAGAGAGATAGCCGTTTAAAATGTTATCACACATGCACAGCGGAATTTGATATGCAGTGGAAGAAGCACGTGGCGATGGTCAGCACTCAGAGGTGGTGGATGAGGAGGCGTCAGACGCACAAGAGCTCTACATCTAGCAGAAGATTCAAGAGCTTAGCACGTTTCAGCCATTCAAATTTTGTGAGAATATTACTCACACAAGAGCACTCAACTGTGTATCTGTGCATGTGTACAAGTTGTATGAATGAATGAGATGTCGAAAAGGAGCACTCAAAGTTAGTAAGGTCTCTGTAGATGTGTTCTTCAGTCTTCACGCTATCGACCGGTCATGCAAGTGAGATTACAGCAGATGCAAATTATTTAGCTGTGCGAGTGGTCTCAAAATTTTCAAGTTGAATGAAACTAAAACCAGGGGCCTCATGTATAAAGTGCGTGTACACACAAAAACACATGCCCTTTTCTGCATCAAGGTGGAAATGAGTGTTTTTTATGTCAAATTACAAATTGGTGTGTGCACTTTTCTGCTGCTTTGGCAGCACTCGAATGTTAGAGTGGGAAATGTTAAAATCTATTTAGGTGTGGTCATGCACACAACAAACACACGCAAACACACTCGGGTACAGGTAGAATAGGAATAAGAACAGATAAATTAGCATCAGCAGACGTTTTTGGAATAAATCTCTATAAATTGTGCAATAAAAGGGCGGTTCTGGATTTCCATCTGATTGGGTTATTACAATGTGGGCGTGGTTAGGGAGGAGTCTACCTGCACAAAAATATGCTGCATCCATGATAAATGCTACCTCCAATAAAATATGCCGCTCTGATTGGGATGTACAAGAAGAATGTGAGCAGATCTCTGCGTACACACAGATTGATACATCTGAAATGTTTTGTAGGATTAGTGTAGACCCAGTTTTTGAATTAAAAGCTAATTTTTTTGTGTACATGAGGCCCCAGGAGGATTCTGCCTGAGATGGAAACTGTGTATTCCATAGCAAAAGTGTCGCCCCCGCTCTGCTTCCCATCCTCTCCCCTAGCAGGACACGACAAGCCTCAGAGATGACGATGAGAAGAGCTTTTGGGGAATGGCAAGGCCCACTCACCTTCTGGTTCACCACACAGTGTGCACTGTGATTCTAAACAAGAACCAAAGAGAGACAACAGGAGATTAATAGAGACAACGCATAAGCAAGCGTACGTGTTCGAGCATATGTGTATTTGGGGACAAACATCAGTTTCAGCCTTCCACATGAAAAAAATCAACTACTATTCAAGACCTGGCCTCCTTTGCATTGCTTGCTATCTGTCAAAAGCAAATAAATATATAGAAAAAACATCAGCGAGCAGCAGACTAGTTTGTTCTCCTAATGTCCTCGCAGTGCAGAAACCATGTGCAACATAATAGAAACCCAGCCACCGTGCATAATATTACCATCATGCACATGTGGCTGCATGAAAAGGCGAAATGATGCATGGATAGGCGTCAAATAGGAAAAATGAATGAGAAATCACATCAATTTATCACTGTCATGTCTCAAAGATGGCGTGAGTAAAAAAAAACCTATGAGCACACAACCTTTAACCAAACGCTTAAAAAAAGAGGTTGCTTTATGTGTGAATGTTGCTTTTCACTTTTCATAAGTATTTGTTTTTAAGGTGTATGGTGGGTGTTCCATCCAAGTAAGCAAACATAACATTTTCTTTCTGCCTGTTAGCTGTACTGTTCCCATGCACGCTTGACAGCACAAACACTTCGAAGCTTGAAAAAATAAAATCAATAAAGGAATCAAAATTTCTCTATGAGCTATAAACAACTGCACCACAGCTAAGCAAATATTTTTTCTTTTTATAGAGACTGGAATTGGGTAAAATAAGCTAAATACAGATTAAAATGAGCTTTATATCCTCAAGGCCTGTGTCTAAAAACAGCTTGACTGTGTCAGTCTGTCTCTCATCTCTGACATAGTGGTGTTGTGTATCATGCTGTTTTTCTTCATCTAAACATCCCTAATGAGTGGGCTTAATTAGACTTGCAACAACCTTGGAGACATCGGCTCAACTACTTTTTTCATGAGAATAGTGAAACACACATATTTTAAAGGCTGCAGATTTTTACCAAACACATGTTTGTAAATGTTTTAAAGGGAAGAAATGTCTTGTACTGTCTCTCCAAATGACACTGTTAATAAATATTTTTATCTTTATATTATTAAAATTTACATTATTTTATTGTACGGAACAACAGCTCAGTTGCCATCTAATTATCTAAATTACTCCCTCTTGCTGATAAAAGTGAATTTTTCTGTTTACATAGGCTATGACTAATGTTTTATAGCTCAACCGGTATTGGTCTTACTTAGCCAATCAGGAGGTCTGAAAGAAGTGACAAAGAAAGCCTGCAAGAAGACCCTAGTGAAACTATTTAAAAATCTGAAGCTTTGAAGCAAAAGTTTCATTGTCATTCAGTTAGTGCAGAAAGAGCCATCAGAACAAATTCTGAAGGCATTTATGGAAGCGCCGATTTTAGCCTACCTCGCAACAAATGCTGGCTGAAATGTTTGGAAGCAGCACACCCATCAGAAAAGCAAAAAAGAAAATGGACAGTGTAGAGGAAAAATAGGTTTCAGATCACAAGATGCAAGATTGTCCTTAACTTTATGTTCGTATTGCATGTTCTGGACTATCTGATATAGAGGGTTTACATCTTTTGGGTCAAGCACAAGACTCCTAACAACCTCCTAATAATCTTTCTTTGAGCAGAAACCAATGTATTTCATAGTCTGGTGAATATCTGTGAAGGTCAGGTTACACGCAAGAGTTTGTTATCAGCATGTATAAAGTAAATTTGCTCCTTGGGCAACTCAGGTCTCTGTAGATTCCTCCACTGTCTTTACGGTGTTTCCATAATAAATCTGTTAAAGGACACTCGACTATTTTGCTTATTCTCACTGATTTTCACTGAACAACAAACGGTTTGGAAATATTTTAGTAATATTAATGGCCAATTCAAATATTTTTAGGCCATTACAGAAAGCCAAGAAAAAGTAAAGAGTTTATGAGCACATAGGTGCAAAAAACAGATTTATTTTTGTAGAACATAAAGAGCTAACTCTAATAAAAAACTGAACTCTTGTCATGGTTTTGTTTGGCCATGTAGCAGTCGGTGTCTGCCCGTCTGAACACAGAAGAGCCACAGGTGCAGTGGCAGACAGGAAAAACCTACAGAGAATTTACTAGTTTAATTAGCCTTTTTACTTCCCATTCCCCACAGAAAACATCCACCGCGTGGAAGCAATTGGCTGTTTTAGTTTGTCTTGCTAGTTTAAATTTAAAGCGCTCTTGAATTTCCCTGTGTGGAGAAAATATTGATTTTAGCCCGGAAGTTTTTACAGTAGGGGAAGTGCTTTCAGGCAATTCTCATTTGCTTTTTTGTTGGAGGAAAAAACTGGCAGCCTGCCCGTGGCCATAAACAAACATATGAAAATTCAGCTTTTTAATTAAAAAAAGAAAGAAGAATTTGACACATTTTTGGATGAAATATTTGAAAAGAGGTAAAAGTTTGCTAAAAGTTCTGTATGTTATTCAAGCATGTTGAGTGAGATAAACTGGCTTTGGAATGTTTAAGTGAAAATCTCCAGTCTGATAATTCTGCTTTTCTCCAAATAGCAGCAGGAAAACAAAACTTTGACATTTATGCAAAAATAACACACAATTTGCATATGTCACATTTCCATTCATTAGTTTTTGCACAAATAAACTATATTCCAATACTAGGCAAAACTTCATTTGTTCAATGGATTAACTACATTCCATGCAACGTAGTGAAGAGTGTTGTGCGCGTCTCACGACTGTTCATCTCATAAAAAAAATATTTTAAATAACTTAGTCTCAAAACTTATATTTAATAAAAAAAAATAAATAAATAATATTTCTTGATTACTTGCTCATTTTGTTTTATTTACTAAACCACTTATCCCTAATAGGGTTGCGTGGGCCGAGAGCATATCCAAGCTGCTTTCAGGTGAGAGGTAAGGTACGCCCCGAACAGGTCGCCAGTCTGTTGCAGGGCTGCCCTCTCAAAAAATTACAGCAGTGACAGAAAATCTCCTGTCAGATTCTAAACCTACAATTTCAACCGGTTATTTGGTCTTTTTTATTCATTTAAAAGTTTTGAAGACAATATGCATGACAGTGTACAGATAATAAATCCACATTGGTCTCAGGCACTAGAAATATTTGTATATTGCTAAAACCTGTAAGTCAGATTGATTGTGTTCATCATACAAAAGTGAACAACTCATTTTTCTAATGTCCCAAAATAATTTTAAAGACACGTTCTGAACACCTAGTTATGCGTATGAATCCAATCAGGTAAGGCAATTTGAACTAAAATATCAAAATGTGAATTTATAAAAATCTCCTATGCCACCTTCAATCAAACTTCTTCTTTCGGCATTTCCCTTCAGGGGTCGCCACAGCAAGTCAGTTTCTTCCATCTAATACTATCTACTGTATCCTCTTTGGTCACACCAACTATCTTCATGTCTTCCTACAGTGCATCCATGAATCATCCTGTGTCCACCTTCAATCAAGCACTGGTTTTAAATGCTCAGTAGAAACCCGGAAAAGCAATACTACTAACACTGTGCGTGTTTTTCTTTCTCAACTAACTCATCTTTTGCAATCATCCAGCACCACAATGAATAATTTTACCAAATAATCTTGTTTAAAATCAAATCACGGTGAAAAAGATTTTCTTTTTTTTATTTCCCAAGTGAAAGACAAGGTTTCCAGGCAACTGTTGAGACTCCACACCGATCTCAAGATTTAAGAAGAAAACTGAAATGCAAGTGAAATTACTAGAAATATTTGGTCTGATTACTTCAGACCAAAGACAGATGTGTTCTTTTAAGTTTGACCATTATCTAAAAGGAACACAGTCACATCTCAAACACAAAAAATTATATTAGTAATAGTGTTATTAGTTATTTTGGATGAAACAAACTGCCCGGGGGATATCTGTGGCATCCCCTGACATCAGCCAATCTCCCTTCACAACGTACAATCATTAGCCTTCATCTGTTAATGTATTCATCTATAATTAAAGCTTCATTTCCATATCAGCACAGCTTGTTCACACCTTCCCCAGTGGCTGATCTCACTTTCACCATCACTCCATCTCTTATCTCTCCTTCATATGATGAGATACAGGTGCTAATTGGCTAGCGCTAACACAGTTCATGAACACGACATCACATTTTGGATAAAAACACAAGGTGAGATAGAAAATGAAATAACTGCAAAGCACAAGACGTGTGAGGGTATATAAACTTTTTGTTCAAGGAGTTTAATCAATGGTTTAGGATTTACCAGAAAGAACAGCCTCTGAGCACTGTTAGTTTTTAACCGAGGCTTGTTTATAAAGCGTCAATAAATGATCAATTGTGGTGAACACACACACTCATACAGAGAAACAGGCATAACTCTATATAACTACAAGCATGAGCACACATGTCCAAAGATAGACTCATAAATTTATATCAAAAAGAACTTCACACTCCCATTGCGCCCAACTTTTACACTCATCTATGTGGTCAGTCGCCAATTTCCGTTTACTTTCCTCCCGACTGAGACAATCCATCTTCAGTTGGGATCTACACGTACACAGAGCGTCCCCCTGGAGCTGATCTAGCTCTGCTCGGAGCAGATGCTGTGATGAAGCTGGAGACAGCACACTGTAAGCCTCGCCTGCTTCTTCACAGGCTAATTACTCTGCACTCACACACATGCTGACGGAGCATGTAGGACACACACACACACATACACAATATGCACTGTGCATGTACAAGCTGGGTTGTAAATATTTATGAATGTAACACCTAATTATACTTTATGAGGTCACTTTTTTTTTTATGAATGAGTGGTTAGCAAATCTAAAGAACATGACATTTCGGTGCATGCTTTTAATCTACTTGCGCATACTTGACCCAAGTTAAATCAAAACAAACTTATAAATCAACTATATCGCACTTAATGGATTAGAAAAAAAATAAACCATTAAAAAAGTAAATTGTAAAATCACAAGTTTAATTGTTTTGATCACGGAAGTTAAACAGGGACAATTACTCCTTGGTCATATTTTTGTATTTCCTTTCTAAGTTAATTACATTTCAAAATAAGAATAATTTTTAAAAACCTTCATAAACATGATTAGAAAAAGACAAAAAAAAAAACAAAAGTTGAGAGAAATTACAAGATTTAGAACGCTAAATTGAAAAGAAGTTGCTAGATGTTTTATGGTTATGTAATGCTAAAGTGCACCCCATGATAATCAAGCATTAAAAAAGATATACATACCATAGATTGGTTGTAAATAATAAAGTGAATAGGAAAACGAGATGAAAAATGCTTTGCTTTTAACTTTCTAATATTGATTTGAAGTGATTTAAGTCAGAAGCTGAACTTTGTTTAAGGATTTCTTTACCGTAGAAGTCAAACTTTTATTAAGATGTCATTTTATTAATTAGTTGTGGGTGGAAATAAAAATGTTTTTAAAAAGTCAAGGTCGTAATTGTTTGAGGCATATTGATTAAAATAACTGAGACAGTCCACGGCTAGCTTAGACAAAATGGCAAAGTGCCATTCCTGCAATAACCTTCCCAGTTCTGAATAAAATAAAATATTTTATGGAGCAGCGGTCCCTCTGGCCTCAGCATTAAACTGAGTGGAAGATCTGTCTGACCCAGGCTTTCACAAGACGGTTAACATACATATTCATGAGACAAGTTTCCACATCGAGATTTAATTACTTTAAAGGTCCCATCTCATACAAAATAAACTTTTCAGAGTTTTTTACCTTCTCGTAGTGACGTGTGGGGCTTGTATTTGTCACCAAAGTGTTTTTAGAATGGTTGGGTTCCATTTTGTCTTCTGAACTGCTTTTCCCTAAGGGGGTCACTATACCAGCTGATTTCAAGTAAGAGGCAGGTCACCAGTCTATTGTGAAGCCGCACACAACCATTCACACACACTTGCATGCCTAGGGGCATTTTTTTAGCGGCCAATCAACCTAACATGCATGGTTTTGGAGGGTGGGAGAAAACTGGAGTACCTGGAGTAAACCCACACATACACAGGGAGAACATGCAGACTCCACACAGAAATGCCAGTGTTTCTTGCCCCGCATCCACATTACAATGAACGAACAGTTGCTATATTGATAACATGACTAGCTACAGCAGTGATGCTTTACATCCTCCCCCTGTTCCGTCCTCTCCCTCTTTTCATCACTCCTCTGAGTTAAGTGGAGGATGGGGGTCCACTCAGAACGCATGTCATATTTTGTAAGCAGACTCTATCTTTTCTCAATACAGTTGGAGGGAAGAGCTATCATCAGGGTTTCACACTGATACGGTATGTAATTCCTGCCTTTTTACCCTCAGAATGTAAGGTAACAACATTGTAGTTCCCTCTGACCTATTTTGACTTTGTACAGAGTTGGGATTTTGCTACATGACGATTTTCGAGCAAGCATCAGTGTATGAGAACAAATTCAGTAAGAAGAAAATTGGCTGGTGAGCTCGGTGGGTAGGGCGACCGCTCCGCAACCGGAAGGTCGCAGGTTCGATCCCCCGCCCAGAGTCCATGCCGAGGTGTCCTTGAGCAAGACACCGAACCCCCAGTTGCTTCTGATGATAGTGGTCTGTGCCTTGCATGGTAGCTCCCATCATCAGGAATGAATGTTGTGTGTGTGAATGATTGTATGGAGTGAATGAATAATGCACATAAACTGTAAATGTAAAGCGTCTTTGAGTGTCTAGAAAAGCGCTATATAAGTTCAATGCATTATTATTATTAACAGCATCAGAGCAATTTTTTTCCTGGAAAAAAAAATCAAAAGACAAGCTTTTGTCGGTCTCTGTGGCCTTGCACTGAGGCAGTGGGTGGTTTGGCGTAATGCTGGTAAAGGAATGTGAGTTCGACCTTCAGTTTCAGACGAACGTAGTTATACTGTGGTGAATAAAATACCAACACACGTCAAGATGCATCCCCCGTCTATGTGGGTACACGTAGTACTGAAAGAATAGGGATCCTTGTGGTGAGTACACCTTTCTGTAAAAGAGAGAATTGTTGCAGGCTTTGAACTGCTGCACACGTCATGAGTTAGAACTTACAGTAGGTACTGTAAGTATTTGCTGTTGTATAAGCACGTTACGGACTCAAAGTTAGTTATTTGTGAGCATTGAATGTAAAAGGGGTGGACCTAATGACTGTGACATCACCAATTCAACTGACATTTTCCGCTAATGTGGAATTCTGGAACCAGAAATTATTTAGTCATTCACTTGGTTTCTTCAAGTTCTTAACTTGAAGAAGTGTAATGAGTAAAATAACGACAAAAATTTTTTAAACGATTGAGAATGCATTTTGATTAAGGTAACTGAGCCGGTAATGGTGTTGTGACAACGATAGTGAGAGAGTAATGACTACCAATTTTATAATAGAAAATCTGGAGTTTTAAGGATCTGGTGCATCTAAGAAAAAGAGCAATGCTTTATAAATCTCTCTAGGTTTTTCTCCTCCTAAAACCTTAGCAGTATTTCCGTCCCTTGCCTTTTTGTGTTCACATGTTATGTGAGGATGGACACGATGTCTTCACACTTGGGTGTTTGTGCATAGAAGCAACGGTTGATTTCACAGTTTCACTCTTCATGTTATTCCCAAAGTCTCACACATATAACAACAGCCTGACACTGATGATAAGAAGAGGAAAATAAGGGGATAGTGCTTTGATAGAAAAAAGGTAAAAAGATTGTAAGGTGAGATTCTTTTAAGCTCCCAGTGGACGTTGGGATTGAAAGTATGAGGGGGATTGATATTATAAAGGCGAGCAGACAAATGAAAAAGGTAGAGACTGTGGTTTTCCATGTTGTGACAAAAATGATGGAGGGTTAGAGAAAAAAGAAAGGTGTAGAGACAAACGTGAAGAGCTAGAGGGGATATTGATGGGCTCGGTCATGCCACAGTGACCCTCAGACTCTATCAAGAGCATTCAACCTTGGAGATGGCCATATTGGCACAAACCAATGCCACCGGTGTCTTGTACTACACTTTATTTTTACCTTCATCAGCACATTCTCTTCACTCATTTTGTTCACATCTAACTTATTTTTTGCAGCGATGGACAAATGTTATACTGGGCCTACAGTTCCACAAAAAGGTTAAAACGTGTGACTAAAGGGCTGAGTCTGGAGGAGTTGTGTAGAAACACAAGCTTTCCATTAAATTTTTTAAAATAAATTTTTTTTTAAGAAAGTGGATTCAAAGTTCAGTACCATGTGCCCACCCCTGTTTTATTTGTGAAATTTGCATCAATCCTTCTTCTTTCGGCCTTTTCAACCTGTTTTCGCATTTCCTTTCAAGGGTCGCCACAGCAAGTCAGTTTCTTCCATTTTACCCTATCTGCTGCATCCTCTTCGGTCACGCCAACTATCTTCATGTCTTCCTTCACTGTATCCATGAACCTCCTCTTTGGTCTTCCTCTGGTCCTCTTTCCTGGTGGTTCCAAACCCTGCATCCCCCTTCTGATGTACTTTCTCTCTCTCCTCATGTTCAAACCATCTTCGTCCGGTCTCTCTGACTTTATCTCCAAAATCTCTAACATGTACTGTTCCTGTGATCTTGTCCATCCTGGTCACTCCCAGAGAGATCCTCAGCATCTTCATCTCTTCTACCTCCATCTCTGTTTCCTGTCTTTTTCTCAGTACTACTGTCTCTAGACCAAACAGCATGGCCGGTCTCACCACGGTTTTGTACACTTTTCCTTTCATTTTAGCTGAAACTCTTCTATCACACATCACACTTGATACTTTTGGATCCCCATCATTCACACACATGTACTCTGTGTTACTCTGACAAATCTTTATTCCTCTTCTTTCTAGTGCAAACCTCCACCTCTCTAGCTTTTCCTCCACTCCTTCCCTCCTCTCACTACAGATTACAATGTCATCTGCAAACATCATTGTCCGTGGAGATTCCTGTCTAACCTCGTTCGTCAGCCTGACCATCACCATAGCAAACAGCAAAGGACTTAGAGAAGATCCCTGGTGCAGTCCCACCCCGACACCGAACTCCTCGGTCACACCTACAGCACACCTCATCACTGTCTTACAGTCCTCACACATGTCCTGCATCACTCTAACATACTGAGCATAATGAATTTGCATCAATATAAAATACAAAAATGTCTTGTCAAAACCAAGACTTGCTGCTTCATTTGAAAAATGTGCTATGGTCAATGTTAGAATGATGAGCATGTGCAGAGACAGTTTTTTTTTTATAAAGTACATTTTCCATACAAGACATTTCAAAGTGCTCTACATTAAAATATTAAAAGCATAGTGGGGTAAAAATAATAGAAAAATAATACAATACCACGTCCAATCACACATATTCTGCAGCATGCTAAAACTAAAGCTTACACTAAAAGGTGCATCATCTTTTTAGACCACCTGTCACTTGACATGTACCATTACAAACTACTTTTACTTCCTGAAAAGAGTAATGGGACTCCATGGGCATTTCTTCTCCACAAATCTCCTTTTCACTGACAGACGATTAAAAATTGCCTCCAAATATGATGAACTGTTCATGGAAAACTTCTGGGTCCTTTTCTAATAATAGTTATTTCTATCAGTCAATAAATGTAATTACTCAAAAGGCTTTCTTGGTGTTCCTTCCTGCTATATCGGTGTGCCGTTTTGCGCTCGATAAAAGAAAAAGGAGAAGCCGAAAAACATCTCTGTTCGGCATAGAAAAAAAATCAAAGAAGTCAGTGGAAAGTAGGCTACTTCGTCCATAATCTTTATCCATTCAGACATTTTAAGTTTACAGAGGTAAACCAATGAAGACACACAGAAAGGGCAACCTGGTAAACAAAGTAAACACAAGAACAATGTTTGCTGGTTATTTCTCTGGGATTTGCTAGTAATAAAACTTTTTTATTTAGGATTGAGTTGTTTTCAATGATGAAAAAGACAATTAAATCACACTTAACAAGTCACACCTGAAAATAAGGCGGAGTTGAAGTTAATAATTTGATTTGAATTGGAAACTTGATATAGGAGTAAGATAGAACAATACACAAAATTTACTACAGGAAAAGTGAGCTTTAAGTACCCCATCTTGGTTGAGGAATTCAGTATTATGACCAGAGAATATAGAATAGCAGGAAGATGGCATCACACTCTTTTAAATATTGAAACACACTGTTTCAAAGGGTTAATTTACATAGATACACATATTAACATGCATGCGTTATTTGATTACGAGTGTACATGAAACATTGAAGGTGTTACACTTATGAGTCACACTCCTTAAGAAGAAGAAGAAATATGTTTTATTCATTCCTCAACGGGAGAATTGGTGTGCTGCATTACACCGCAGCAGGCTGCCACGACGGTGCCAATGGTGGGAGAAACCACCTTACGACAGAAACAATAGTAATTCGGTATTTTCTCAGTAATGTTGATGCTGACAATCCAATCGATTACTGTGTTTGAAGCTATAGCTAATAAAAAAGAATGAAATTACTTTTTCTGTCTGTTTTACTAAAGTGATAAACCGACTAACATCATTCCTAAAAACATAGTGACAAGCAAACCACTGAAGGCTAGTTAGATAGCCAGTTGTTCATTTATCTCATTTGAAACCATTAAATGTGACTTATCTTTTTGCTGTTTTTAAAATTTCACAGACTGATGAAGTAGCCATAACTAAAGAAATGCTTTTCCTTTTTATTATCCTTTTTTTTTTTTTTTTTTAAATGTGTCCTTCCAGGATCAAATGCTGTTAGATGTTCATGGCTGTTAAAAATCTTTATAAGCCAGTTCCTAAACAGGAGGAAATCTTTTACTGCAAAATAGAAACAGACATAAAACTCATTTTGGACTGTATAACATGCACAAGTAGGTACAGTATATTTGTGCATACAACCTCCAAATATGAAAGCTTGTATACTTTCTGTCTTGGAGTTTGAACCTGTAACTACATGCTGTTGTTTTTTTTTTTTTTAATGCTACATGTCACACTGGCACTAACCAGTCAGCAAAAGTAACATTTCAATATACTGTATATTCATCAAATACAACTTTGTTACTTTTGACACTTAAATTGTTTGTCTTTCTTAAACATGTTATTTAAGCTAAGATGAGAAGATTTGAAAAAAGTAATGACGATTTGATAACATTAAAGCTAAAACTTAATTGTATAGAACTTTGCAGGGTGTTGGTGCCATAGCAATGTGTCTTATAATTGTTATAAATAATCAGCTCAGGGCATTTTGGAAGTTTAGAAGAGATCCTTTTGGTACATCTGATTGTCCACGGTGATTTATTTCAGCTTTTTTTCCATTAACAACTTTAGTTTCTAGTTTTGTTTTTGTAAAACCTCAGGAGGGTACAGAAAACATATTTTGGCATAGATTTCTGGGTGTCTACTTTCATCCAACTGAACTACAGATGTCTCTTTCTTTAGTTTCAAAGTCAGATATAAAAACATTACCATATATTGCTGGATTTTTTTGTTATTTTCATTCATTTTTTGTCATCATGATCCAAGAAAAGCTGATGTGACGAAACGATTACCACAGGTGTCAAAGTTTGGTTCTCGAGGGCCAGTGTCCTGAAGGTTTGCCATATGTTCTTGCATCTACACACCTGATCCAGGTTAACGAGTCATTGTGCCAAATTTTATTGACTGTTGATTTCACTTTATGTGCCTCAGCTGTATTGAAAAATGAATACATGGAAAAACCTTCAGGACACCGGCCCTCGAGCACTGGAGTTTGACATCCCAAACGATGTCAGATTCTACACAGCCATCGACTCCAATAAATTACGTTGTGAATTTTGGATTTAATTATAACAAAAATTGTTAATCTTCTCTTTTTTACATCACCCACAATGTATGAGTGCAGAAATCCAAGCTTATTGCAACAAACCCCACAAATATGTCACGCACAGACCTAACCCCGTTGGTGTACATTAAATTCAGACCAACTCAAACTGGTTGTTTGGAGTACGGTAGTTGTAGTTGAGGACCATTTCAAAGTGTCCCTCAGACTTTATCTACGCTGACAAGAATGAGATTAACATGAGGTCTTTTAATCTCTGACATGATACCAACAATCCTTTCTTCCATTAGTAAATACAAAAAACCCTAATTACTCAAGTTCAAAGCAAGATATAATGAGTCTACTTGACTGCTTGTGACTTAAAATGTGCACTGTCACATTTTTTCATGTGCAATAGCCCGAAGTGTACGGATCAACGGGTGTGTCTGCCTAAGAAGTAATCGCACAGTGTCACCTCACTCATCAATCTACTTGCCCTCTCAAAGGATGATGTCACTGGCACCGAGCCTGGCTGGAGGCCCACTGTACAGAGGGGACCAACTCTCATTATCTTCAGCCCAGATTTATAGAGAAACTGTTCTCATATTTTATACTGGTGGACATGAAAAGGGGCAGAGGGAACAAGTAAAGCAGAGCAAGGAGGTTGGAGTTAGAGAGGTGGAGAAAGTGGGAGTGATGGCGTCGCTTTACTTATAAATCATGCTTCTTGACTTTTTATTCTCTACAGAGAAGACTTTGAGCTATCAGCACTTGATTATAAATGTCTGCATGACGTTAAAAAAAAAAAAAAGAAACGGCTGACTTGATAAAAGTGAAGGTAGGAAGTTTTGGTCATTCATAAATGGTCCACAGCTTATCTATTCATTCAGAATCAGAATCAGAATAAACTTTAATGATCCCAAACATGGGAAATTTGTGTGTCACAGAAACAACTTCCTATCTGCTAAGTGAGTCGTTATAGAGCCCGATCACGTACGGAAAGAAAGACCTCCGGTAACGAGATGTTCTCGGAGGTCTTTCTTTCCGTTTCACTCGCAAACTCCAAATTATGCCAAAAATATCCAATCAAAAACCTTGGATCCTTTTATTTGGGATTCAGATGCATCCAAAACCTTGGCACAGATAGAAAACCACCCGCGTCTCTCTCCCCATGTCATCATCATGGCACAGCATTGTTTTATGTGATTGTGGGTTTGTGTGAGGATGAACGATTGGCACCTGGAATCTGTACAGAACAGATTTCAGCAGCTACACACCTGCTTCTTTTGGCTCAAGTTGCTTGCCAGGAAATGTACGCAGTAAAGATGTAGCAGTGTGTTTGTACACTGCATATGTGTGTGTGCTTAACAAGTTCTGTCAAGGGGATTGCATGATGCTCCATCTCCTGGAATGGGGCTAATGGGCCATGAGGAGCAAGCAGATGAAGAAAGCCCAGAGGCAGCGTGGGATGTGTCTAACACCTGCTCAGCCATGTCACTAGGTGGCCATATTGGAGATGTTCTTTTTGCTTTCTCTGTGTTTGTTAATGCATCTTGGGAGATGGAGAGGTGTCGTTCTTTATGGTAAATTTGCTAACTTAATTACAGTGTTAACAAAACCAATTGTACAAGGATAATAAAAAAGTGAAGATCTTTTAAATATGTATTCTAGCCTCAACGTACCACGCAAGCTCAGAGAAGAATTGACTTTCAAAGAAGAGCTGTGATTTATTTGTCAAATAAAATATCATTTTCATTGACCATGAGGTGGTTAACAGCTATGAGCAGGAGAGTACATACGTCTGATAAGGTATTTTCTTTTTACATCAAACTCTCATTTTTATGAAATCTTTTCACTTAAAGAGCATTGAGTCATGATGATGCACGTTACTTTCCCAAGGCTGCTTCTAAAACATTAAAAAGAAACACTTTTTTTAATAAATGTAATTTTTTGACGTGTGGTACTCCCACATGTCCTTCAAAATGAGTTCTTTCAAAGTTCATGCAGCTTGTGTTTTTGACTAAATCTGAACATAATACTTGCTTTGGTGCATTACTGCAAAAACTCTTCCAAATGGCTAACAAAAAAAAGAAAATATGTACTAAGATTGATAAAGATTTTTTTGGGGCTGATCCAGATGATCAATTATAGGATAGAAAGCTCAAAAGTTTTCTATTTTGATGAGATGGGACATCTAAGTACAAAAAAAAACATCCTGAGGAATATGTGCTTGTGTTATTTTAAAGAACTAGTCATTGTCAACTACTGTAGAAATATCACTCTATGCAAAAGGGCTTTCCAGACAATGTCTTGTATGCTCAAATGTTGCTTGTAACCCCGTACCCCCTCTTATCTCTGCCAATGAAACCTGAACCTAACTCTTGCAGTTTGACTGAAAGACATAATACATAACTACCGTTCTGTAGAGCATAAATGCAATGCGTGTTAAAGGGGGGTATCTCCCAGGGGTAAACGCTTATACTGCAAAAGCCAAAGGGTTGCAAGAAAGCTGACATAGGCTTGGCCTTGCTTATTTACATCCACTTTGAAATCGCATGAGGGGAATACCCCAGCAACTGCAGAACGTCAGGTAGAAGACTTCACAACCAGATAACTTAAAAAGAGCTTCAACGCTTGAGGCCATCCAATGTGACAATTCGTAGCTTGGAAATTCTTTACAGATCCTCCTCGGTCCTCTGTAGCCTAGCAACCATTTTACAGCTTTTTTTTTGGCTCTGCAGTTTTGTGTCTTACAGAATAAAAGCATGTTTAAAAAAGAGAAGATTTGAAACAGAAAAGAAATGCCTATAATGCAGATGCAATAAAAAGAATCAATAATCCTTCCGATCTCACAAAGTAACACAGATTCTAAAAACAACTCTTGCTGCAAATCTCAAATTTTGGGAGACTTTTTTCTTTATGGACCTTTGAAACGCCAATGCGGTTATCTGATTACAGAGACGAGGATGCAAACCCGTGCTTTCCCGTGTTTGAAGACATCCTGTTACCATGGCAATGGGCAGGGAGGAAGGAGAGGAGGTGGAGAAGTGTTTGCAGTCTTCCTGAGTGGAATGTGTTTCCCCTCACATTCTCTTACGTAGAACAGATGCATCGGCATAAAACTAATCCGCAGTCTGAATTAATGTGGCCCACTTCCATTTCAGATGGGAAACATTCACATAAGAAGGATGTTCCTTACTTTCCTACCATGGCCCTCTCTCGGATCTGTTGATTATGCTTGAAATAAGACTTTGAAGCATGGAAAAAATTTATCTTTGACATAGAGATGAATATTACATGATGCCAGGTCATCCTTACCGATTATGCATGACTCAAATATCTGCAACAATAATTTCAAAGTTGACCTCTTTTTATGTCCTCTGCACAAATTCCCAGCAATGCCATCTATCAAAGTGTGCTATTTCATTTACTGTATGTCTTGATGGTGAGAGATTATATTATTAGTTTGTTGGAGCAGCCATTCAGTTGGCCTGATATGCATGATCTGCATGATCTGTATAAAATGTGAGGTCATCCAGATCAGAGTCAGGTAAATGATAAATGTGAGAACGCATAGATGTATGGCAGTCTGCTCCATAAAATTTTTCAGTATTCCCTTCAGTGGTCTCAAAGCAATGATCAGTAGACTCTGTGGACAGATGAGCAGTGATGTGTAACCATGCCTGGATTCCCAGATGATCCCCACCCACGCAATAATATCAACACACTCAGAGTTAAACACATAAATCAAATGAATAATGCGACATAAACATACCAATACACCAACAAACTCATTGGCTTTACATATTTGAAAATGTGTAATGCCTTCCACTTTGTTGAAATGTGGGAATCCATTGATTGACTCAGCTTTGTAAGAGGCTGTGAAATAGTTTCTGGGTATATTAGCCCTGACCTTGTGTTGAACAGTTTAGCAATGCTCTGTTTAATGAGCTCTAACTAGCAGACAGACAGCATTGCAGTTCATCACAACTGTCTTATGTAGCCGTAACTAAGTGCTAGCTGGATGAGGATGAGGCCAACTTTGATTTTAAAAGGGATTATGATTTTTTCCCAAAGCAGAGGATGGCCTTTTTCACATTTTGAAATGAACAAAGGGATAGAGTAAAGCAGAGACATTTTGAAAGTCAAATTTTGCCAAAAGAATTAATAATGTGATATGCACATACTGGAAACCTGGTGATTAGATTTTATTTGAAATCTGCTACGCTAAAATTTGAGATATAACTTTAAGGTCGACAAGCTGGAAATATGTAGCTTTATATTCCCAAGTTCCCATCATGTAACAGCCCGCTGCTTTAGTACATTAAACTTACGTATGCTCTTTAATGAGCTGCTTTAAGCGGTGCATTAACAACTGGCCAGTTCCCACTTTTAAAATTGGACGAAACTGTTCTTTTTAATTCTAAGTACAACTCCCTAGTTTTAAAATTTAAACTGACATTGAGTAGCTGCAAAGCCAATGAAGAAAAGTTGGCTCTAGAAAAAGGAAGAATGGCTTTGAATAGTATATCTGAGACAGACTCAGTACTTTAAATGTTTCTCAGACCATCCAGGGCAAGAAGAAGGCAGGAACTCAGTGTTCAGGAAATTACCCCAACAATTGCCATTCTTTTATTCATCATTTCTATTGCGAATCACACTAAAGGCCACTGCTGAAGCCTATCCCTGTTGGTTACAGGCAAGATATAGGGTACGCCCCGAACAGGTCACCAGTCTGTTGGAGGGCCACAAACAAAGGTTGAAAATCATTCACACACACATTTATGCCAAAAGACAATGTCCTAGTAATGTGGGAGTAAGCCAGAGTGCTCCTGTGATATCTCCGCATGGAAAGGCCAGATTCCCAAGCTGTGCCTTGGTCACACTGCTAATTATCTGCACCACTCAACTGTGCCACTGTGCATCCACAACAAACACGCATTTTGTGGGATTTTTGGAAGAAAAAACTATATGGTTCATGGGAAAAAAAAAAAATAAATAAACATTTTTATGGCTAAATAATGCTGGCTGTTGTTGAAAAACTAACCATAACAATACAATTTGAAAGGGTATTTATTTTTACTGTGAGGTAAATCAGAAGAAAATAAACCATTTTGGTGTCACATTTGATCTGGTATGTCATGCAACTTTTTGTCTCCTATAGTTGATAGACTGTAGGTTGAAGGATCTTCAAGGACCAAATTTACCCCAACCAAACATTGAACCTGGGTTGAGCCTGATCTTCCATATCTCCATTCAGCGTGTATCAGCTGCATCTTTAAAGGTGCAAATATCAAATGTGTAATAGTGTATGTGCCAAGATAAAGCGAAGAACCCTCAGAAATGAGTCACCACTTACAAAAGTAAAAATTAAAAGTTTGAACAAACATTATTGTAATTTTGATGTTCAAAGATCTGATTATAAACCCGTTTTTTTTTTTTAAAAAAAGAAAAATAGCTATTTTATTTGCTATGTCTTTTTTTATTTTACTAATTTAATTACATCAAATATTCATTTTCAATACTATTTTTTTTTATTAGAAATAAATACGCAGTAAACGTGTGGTTTTATGGAGAGTTTTTTTCAACCTTTGCTACTATTTTTTGGTGTGTTTTTTTTGTGTGCATTTTCCAATGCAGTTTTTAAAAGTTGTTATTCATCATAAGTCATCGTCAGTGATAAGAATAAAACATTCAACAGAAAACATTTGGTTTACAAAATAAGAGCTTACATTACAGGCATAAAAATTTACACAAATTTATCATTTTCAGAAATTTCTGATGTTGGCTGGACTGTTATGGTTATGTCATTTTTGGAAAGAAATTGCAGATATTTTTCTAAACAAGGTTTATTTGCTTGGGATAAAACGTAATTGACAAGTACAGCAAATACTTCATCCTAGGGATCCGTAGATAAAAGTAATTTTGCATTAATGCTTTTAGCTTTAAAATTGTGAAAAGACAACAGAGCAACAAGACATGGAGAGAAACCTTCAAAAACAAAGTTTTGAAAGAGACACGTGAAGATAAAATGTTTGTTAGAGTTGCTGAAAAAAATTGAATACACAACACTCTCAGCA
Organism: Neostethus bicornis; assembly: GCA_902685375.1. Lineage (NCBI taxonomy): Eukaryota > Metazoa > Chordata > Actinopteri > Atheriniformes > Phallostethidae > Neostethus > Neostethus bicornis. The sequence goes on from LR738552.1 coordinate 6,675,458, forward strand.
CAGTTTGATTGCAACTAATGTTTTCAGAAGAAGGTTCCTTCACTTTCTCAGAAATAAGGAATAATATGCAACTTTAGCCCAGTCTGTAGAAAATACCCAAAACAACAGCTTTCAGTAAGACTGACTGGGTTCCTGTAAGAACTATCACCTTCAGCTTGTAATATTGTTGGGTTCCAGGAGCAATACCTTGGTCCAAAAGAAACCAGATGCCACTCTAGAGATGAAGTATTTTTATTATAGCCTGATGTTTCCAAGGTTTCATCTAAATGTGTTATGATTTGAAAAGCCCATTGGGAAGGTGTCTGAGAAGAATGCAACAGGGCTCTGTTTTTTGGCTCAGCTTCTCTTTCACCACGACAAACCGATGCTGAGCCAACATTACAAATGCCAAAGTGTTTGATCATTCCAGCGACTAACACTCCTTCAGCTAGGGTGGGATTTTATTCATGACCAACTGAGGTAACCGCCCGCTTTTCTTGCCAATGACCATCCAACAAGAAATTGGTGGCACAAACTTGTCTATGCTTGATATGAGACTGTAAACTATCTGCTAAAAATGTTACTTTTTTTTCATCCTTTGAACAGTCTTTATATTTTACTTTATGTTTAGTTGCTTAAAGATAATAACAACTCAATGGACACAAATCCATTGAATGTGTTAGCCACTTTGGAAGCCAAAGATGTGCAACTTTGGAAAAAAACATAACTGAGCGTGACCCATGTCATAATTTGCTATTTCTCAAATTTTCTTAGATTAAGAATCTTGTTGCATCAAGATAACCACGTAAATCTAAGAAATACTTAAAGCTTTTTTTTTTTTACAATAACACAATTTTTTCTGTATTAATACCCATCTTAATAGAGAGTGGAAAAGGGGTGAAGAGCCGTATGCAGGCAGGCTGGAACAGGTGGAGAAAAGTATCAGGTGTGATGTGTGACAGAAGAGTTTCAGCTGAAATGAAAGGGAAAGTGTACAAAACGCTGTTTGGTCTGGAGCAGTGCTTCTCAATTATTTCCCATTGCGCCCCCCCTGGGAAGAAGAAAATATTTCGCCACCCCCCCACCCCCCACTCTCCGCCGTGACTATAATTAGCATCATTTGTCTATGAAATTGTCATTAGTACACCTCTGCATAATATTGTATCCTCATTAACATTAAAGAAAACAAAAAAAGAAAAAGCAACATACAACAAAGAATAGCTTTATTAACATTGTTTTTTAGTCTGTAACAGACTGACGCCCACTATTTGAGAGGCACTGGTCTAGAGACAGTGGCACTGAGGAAAAGACAGGAAACAGAGATGGAGGTAGCAGAGATGAAGATGCTGAGGATCTCTCTGGAACTGACCAGGATGGACAGGATTAGAAATGAGTACATCAGAGAAACAGCACGTGTTAAAAGTTTCGGAGATAAAGTCAGAGAGGCCAGACTGAAATGGTTTGGAAATATGCAGAGGGAAGAGAGTACATAGGAAGAAGGATACTGGATTTGGAACCACCAGGAAAGAGGACTAGAGGAAGATCAAAGAGAAGGTTCATGGATACAGTGAAGGAAGACATGAAGATAGTTGGTGTGACCAAAGAGGATACAGCAGATAGGGTTAGATGGAAGAAACTGACTTGCTGTGGCGACCCCTGAAGGGAAGTGCCAAAAGAAGAAGAAGTCTTCGCCCAAAGAAGTAAAGCATTGTAGTTTTTTGAAGATTAGTATGTATGAAGTGATCATTTGAGAGCAATAACTGATTGAACATTGCAACAAACGAAAATTTGTCTTTAATCTAAATAGAAATATGAGTGCCTGTATTCAGGCAGGTGCCTTCATCCTCTTGAAGAAGTTAAGTGGTGAACCAGATGATGAAAGAATTTTACTCTTTGAAGGAGGCTGTTTGAGAAAAACAGAACTTTATGCGACCAGCTTCTGTGACGTAATTAAGGACTTTTAACTACAGGTGAAAAAGTACTATTTGGGAAAAAAGAGAAACGTCAATGTTTTCCAGATGGTTCCCATTTGGCTCTGCGCTTAGCAGTTTACACATCACTTTCACTATAAGAGAGAGATAAAACATTTTGAGGCTCATCTCCATTAGTCCGCCATCTCTTCGAAGACAGGAATGAGAAATTTACGACCCAGTAAGAATAAACATCTGGAACTTATGGTGGCTGTCTGTCTGTGTGATGAGCCAGCCTTGAATTTTAAAGTGCTAAATTTGAGTCATGATTTGGTGACTCGGGGTCATAAATACGCAAGGATTAATTCAAAATCAACCCCGAAACAGAATATTGAAACCATGCTGAATCCACGAGGCACTGACGCAACTAAAATAAAGTGAGTAAATTTTAAGTGGGATTATGCCACGTCTGGTCACAGTTATATAAGACAGGCATTAAGTTTGTTCCTTTGGTTGTTGCAAAGAGCTGCTGACTGATCTGAACAAACTCTAACCAATAAGGGGATACCCTAGGGACAGGCTTGCTTCGTTCAAGCTGCATTTGCATTTTTCCTCACAATGTCGGTAATTTATACTCTTTAAATAAAAGCCATCATCCATTGGTGGTCTCTGGCCCGCAGTGATTTAATTAATGGGAGTCACATCTACTCCCACATGCAGAACATGGCTCGGAGTTTGGTTGTCGATCAGCATCTGCAGGCCCTGCAACAAAATATGATTCCAATCAATGCTGTAATGGCTCGGAGGCCCTGGACCTAATCAGCCTGGCAGGAGCCGCAGCAGCACAAGCAAGAATGATGGAACATGTTGTGTGTGTATAATGTGCATGTGTGTGCGGTGATGGGGAATTATGTCTTTTTTGTGGGTTCGATCCAGCTCAGTAATCTCATCGGGGACGTTTTTATCACACAAATTGAATGGTGTTTAGTAATCTGTTCAATAGAATGGCTTACACATGAATAATAAAAATGCCCATGATGTATGTGTAAATAATATATATGGAAGACAAAAGGGAAGAGGTTGGTGGTGGCCTACGCTTTGGGATGGTGCAGAAAGTTTTCAGACATCCCCCTTTCTTGTTAGAAAAAAAAAGTCAATTCGGTTTTGCTAAATTTATTCTAAGTTCAACTTGGAGAAATGAGATTAATGTGTTCTTTCATCCACAAATATCTCTAGTTATCGCTTTTTAAGATGAAAAAAGGGAAGAAAATGACCAAGTTTTTGCATGATGATCAGATTTTTTCTTCTTTTCCATTACTGGGTTTTAATTTAAAGAGTAGCTCTGAGGACAAGGATGTCCTGGATCTGTATCGCCCTGATAACAAATTTGCTTTTTAATGTTAATTATGACTGATTTAATGTCTTTGAACTATTAACTTTGGGTAGGAAGAACTTTACTGTGAAATTGGGGTGATATATTGGTCCCAGATAATGCACATAAAATAACCAAAAAAAAAAAAAAAATACACAAAATTTATTGTGAAAAAGCCTGTTCAGTCCCAGAATAATTTTCTTTCCTTAATGCTTCTTTCTTTTTAGAAGTCAGGGATTTAGAGGGCTGTGGGATGGTTCAGCAAAATAAAATGACATGCTGGTGATGAGATCGCAACCTCATAGATCCCCAAATTATTCACACTGGCACACAGTAATGAAATTCAATCTTGCTCCCCGTCTATTCATTAACAAAATCAGTACAGATGTCCTTTGAAAGATCCATAGTACTTGAACCCTTCAAGACTTCATGGGAATTTTTTGGCATGCAACAAAGAACATTATCATTTAAATGGTTTAACACAGGTACAAAAACAATGTGCGAGAGAAAGAAATGAGAAAGACAAAAAAAAATGCTCTGACTGTCAGCTATGATGTTATGAATTCAGGGCTTGTAAAAGCCTCTCTGGAACCATTGGGAGTTTGCTTCATATGCCTACTAATGAAAAACAGTCCAATGCCCATCTGTATGGTGCATCTGTCCCTGTAAATCCCACAGACAGTTCAGAAAGCTGATACAATGCCTGTTGTCATTCCAACAGTCATTTTAGTCATTAGAACACTGTTGTCCTCTCTCAACTCTTAGCTGACACTAAGAGATGTCCCATTTATCCAATGATGGAATATCGAACATCATTTTTACCAGAATCACACCAGGTGAGACAGGCATCGATAGTTATAGAAACATTCACAAAAGTAATAGAACAGAATCAACAGTAACAGTTCAATCTTTTTAAAATCATGGTTTTCCAACCATAAACCATTTCAAAACCTAACTGAGAATAACGTGAAACGAGGCTCAAATTTTTGTTCAACTTCAAACAATGATAAATTATTTAAATGTCCACAATGTTGATCGCATTCATAGGTGTTAATGCAAGACATGTGCACCATAATGGGCATCACAGCAGTACCAGCTGGCCCTATGATCCTACCTCTTACCAATCAGCAGGTCTCTTGTTTTACCTGCCACAGATAGCTGCAAGAAGAGGGAGTACTTTATGTTAAAACTCATCAGAACACTGAACTTTCAGTACATGATCATTACCTTATAATCATAGTGGTGTTACATTTACACTGGAGGAGAGGAAAGTGTTATGAAACTTGTGCATGTTTGTAAGTTTCAAATACCGTCATTATTCTCAAATTTTAGTTTGGCAAGACAATGCAAGTTTAGCATCGTTAATACAAATCATTAAAATGTGGCTAGTAACTAAGTTTAAAGAAAGAATTGTACACCTGCAAGACTGATTGTGTCAAATGTTGATGTACACGTGTGTTAAGTGGGAAAGCACTTAATGTAGCTCGACTTCAAATACCGTCTAGTAAAACATTTAAGCACTTTTTTATGTGATTCTTCATATTGCATATGCCTGCAATGTAGCAATCAATATTTCTGTTCCTTTCCAAGTATAGTGTGATATGACTGTGATGATTCATAGACCATTAATATGTAATATAAGTAGCAGTAATATAATATAGTACAAAAAAATGTTGACAAATATTACTTGTTACCATCCCAGTTCACAAGATCCGGGCATATTTTAAAATAAATTAAGTGCTTTGATTAACACAGCTACAAAAGTGTAAAAATAACACAACTCAAAAAAGATTAATGCTAAAATAAGTTGTAGGAGAATAATTAGGGATGCAACTTCATTCCTGTTTCACTGTGTGCTTGGCTGGCTTTTTGCTTATTACCTTATCAAATTTAACTTAAATATCAGCATACATTGTTTTGTGTTGTGACACTAGTTTACAAGCTTTTATTCTATATGTAGCCTCTCAATCATTTGTTTGTTGATTTCCGTTCCGTCGTCTTCTGCCTATCCGGGGCCGGGTCGCCGGGGCAAAAGCCTCAGACGGGAAGCCCTGGCTTCTCTCACCCCAGCTGCACCCTCCAGCTCATCCGGAAGGATCCCGAGTCGTTCTCCAGCCAGCTGGGTGACATAGTCTCTCCAGCGGAACCGGGGTCTGCTTCTTGGTCTCCTCCCTTGGGACATGCCGAAACACCTCACCAGCGAGGCGCTTCGGAGGCATTTTGACCAGATGCCCTAACCACCTCATCTGGCTTCTCTCAACCTGGAGGAGGAGCGGCTCGACACTGAGCTCCTTCCGGATGGCAGAGCTCCTCACCCAATCTCTGAGAGAGAGCCCAGCCACCCTGCGGAGGAAGCTCATTTTGACTGCTTGTATACGCAATCTCATTATTTCGGTCACCACCCACAGCTGGTGACCATAGGTGAGGGTATGTTTGCATATATGCACTTCAAATTTCTAGTCACCAGTTTTGACCGTTCATCCACTACCCTATTTAAGCACTATTCACGTTTACATAATAGTTAGTTAAAAATGTTAAATTGCTACTGACATGATTAAAAAAAAAAATTATACACTAACATCACAACTAATGATATATTAGTATCATTTGCATGAATTAATTTGTGATTAATGATATATTTAATACTAGTGGTATTGTATAATATCTTAAAAAGATGCATGACTGACAAGCAAAAAGTAACTAGAAGTTTTGTGACTCAGTTACTTTATTGAAGCAGTAACGTTTTTGTACCAATACATTTTTTTTCGCTCTATAAGACGCATCGAATTAAAAAGCTCACCTCCAATGAATGGCCTATTTTAAAACTTTTTTCATCTATAGGGTGGAACACATCATAAGATGCATAGAACAGAAGCTTCCATACTATCAATTCTCAGGCTGCTGCTCTGTTCCCATGTTCTACCAAGTGACTGATATCCTTGAGCTTAAACTCTGCATTGTAAGCATATCTCTAGACAGATTCCATTTTGGGGTCTTTATACACACTTAAGTGGTGTGTGACTGGAATTCCAACAATACCTTTACACACATTTTGACTATGGTAGCCATACTTAACCAATTTTGAAGGTGCATCGGAATATAAGGTGCACTGTTATTTTTTCTTTTCAGCATACCGTATAGTGCAGAACTTGAGGCCGCGTGGTTAGCGCGTTCGCCCGCGGACCGGAAGGTCGCGGGTTCGCGTCCCACGGAGAGCACGTCTAGGGTCCTTGGAGAAGACACCTAGCCCCCACTTCTCCCACCATTGGCGCCGTTGAAGGGCAGCCTGCTGCGGTGTAAGGAGTGCAGCAAACAAATTTCCCCGTTGAGGGATGAATAGAGTAATTCAAAAAATAATCTCTGTAACTAGAAATATAAAATGTATTACAACTGAAGAGCAACTTGTCTACCACTGTAGATAGCAAAGAAAACGTGAAGTCTAGTTATTCTAGGGTCCTCAAGTATCACCATATCTTGACACTTTTTGAAACAACTTTCAGTATTTTTTCTGGCTGATTCTCCACCTTTCTTTTACAAACTACATCCACTCTTCACTGACAAGGTTTGATCTTACAATGCTGGTGTTTTTTCTTGAAATTTCTGCTTCAGCTGATATTTTATATCGTTGTGCTAATTGATTTATGGATCTTCTCATTTTTTTAAAGACTTTCGGTGCATTTGATGTGCATCGTTATAGGCTTTAAATGCCATTAATTCAGCTCCTGTCTATGTTTGGAACAGGTCACTGTAAAACAATGTGAATCAGGAATACTATCCTCGGTATTTCTCTGGTGTGTTATGCCTTCTCAATGTTGGGTTTGCAGACAGAAATGTAGAAAGGAAGAGACAGCAGCAAGGCTCAGGAGAGAATTTTGGAATAAATTCAAAGGAATCTGTATGACTTGTTTGTATGAGACGGGTTCTGGTGCAATTAGGACTGCACACTGCGGTACACAGAGTTGTGTGTATCCTAAGAAGGGAGGGAAGGAAGCATTTCAGAGAGAATTTACAACAACAAATCCACACCGGAGGCTCCACACATGCACAGGTTTGCTGTTTATTTTATTTGCTCACTCTGTCCTTCTATCGTTCGAGGAGTGATGAGTCAATTTTCTCAGAGATCGCATAGTTTCTACTGGTTGTGTGAGCACTGCACATGAATGTTTAAATTACTATTTACGGCAGTGTTTTTGTTACAGTGAACGCAGTAAAAGAATAACTTAAGATTGATGAATGACATTTGTGTTTTAGGAAAGTATGGACTAATTTATCTTTAAAGATAAACTAGTTTGGTTCCAATTTTCAATCATCGTTTATAAAGACTTGGTCTGACTTCACGTTTGTGGATGAGTGGCTGAAATCAGAAGAATAAAATATTAAAAAAAAAAAAAACTTTTTTTTTTTTTTTTTAAATTTGGTAACGTACAAATGTTTTTCTCTGTGTTATTATACCAAACTCTTCACACACCTCAGTTTTAATAAGATGTATACTCTGATCGACTTTCTGGTTTTCAGTCTGTTGTTGCTTTAAAAAAAAAAAATCTGAATGCTTCAGATTATTTAGACAAATTGGGTATCTGGTTTTCATACTATAGGGATTCTATTCACACTAAATCGGAGCAATGCAGGTTTTTTTACATCCTCCTTGTCAACTCTGTTTACTTGACTTTTCAAACAATTTGTTCAGTCAAAGTCATTTATTATTATGAGGCCATAAAAAAACTGGATGACTTCTAGAATATCATAAAATGCGCAATAAACAACATTATATAGAAGAAAAACATCCCAATGTGGCCTACATTAGCAACCTAATTCCATCAGAAAATGATGCTTCAGGGATATCCTGCAGATTTCAATTTGACGCAGTGGGTCTGAAACAAGCTGCGAATGAAAACAGATTAAATTTTATTGCTTATCTGGAAAAAAAAAACCCCAACTAAATAATAATGGCGTAAAGCTTACGCACAAATGAAAAGAACTGATTTGGTTCATGAACAAATTTTTTTTTTTTTTAACTATTGTGGTAAATTATTATTATTGTGGCTCGGAGGGGGATACGGCAGCTCAGTGGTTAGGGCATTCGCCCACGGACCGGAAGTTCGCGGGTTCGCATGCCACAGAGAGCACATCTGGGGCCCTTGGAGAAGACACCTAACCCCTGTTTCTCCCACCATTGGCGCCGTCGTGGGCAGCCTGCTGCAATGTAAGGAGTGCAGCACACAAATGTCCCTGGTGAGGGATGAATAGAGAAATCCTTTATCCTTTAAATTACTTCAAAGCAGTTTTGAAACTAGGTATCAACCTAGGTGGAATTTTAGATGTATTCCATACTAGAATCAATACAGAAGACTATGGTTAGAACCAACAAGAAGTATGTAAACGTTAACCCAAACAAATTACACAAGAGGATCCAAGATTGGAAATTAAAAGCTGCACATGTCAACACAAGAACAAAAATTATTATCTGAGAATTTAATGATGTTAAAACTATTTTATTTGTGGAACAAATAAATATGAAATGCTCAGTTAATAGTATGATTGCAACAATTTACTAGAGTCCCAAAAGCCTTCATTGAAACAGTCATTTAGAGCTAAGACTTATCAATAAATTCCAGAAATAACCTGTTGTTTCTTTAGAGAGCTCCATTGTAGCACATTTAACAGGGATTAAATGAGTTGAATGAAACTCCTGATTATTGTGGTTTATTGTTATGCAGTGCATAAACTTCGGGGACATTAATTTAAGCTACTTTTTTTAGCTTGTGTATCTGCAAAAATAGTGGATTTTCTATATTTTCTGTATAAGAAAAATGACCAATAACTTAAAACAGGATAGAAAACATTAAATAATCATGTATTGCAATTAGCTGATGGCAAGAAAAGGTACAAATGTGAGTAATTTAGTCCCAGATATGTGAATATTTCATCATGTTCACTAGAGAAAAGCCCTGGAAGCTTTATTTTAAAACTCTAACAAAAAACCCCTCACATTCAGATTTTGTTCATTTGCAAACAGCTAATGTTTTGGATAAAAATTAAAGTGACCAATTGTGAGTTACTCCCTGAGAAACTATCAGAGGTTTAAGAGTCACTGGAGTTGTAATCATGACGGGATTCCTCACAAGTCTGACAGGTAAGCTGTGTTTGTCACACTAACCTAAAACAATGCAGTGAGAAATCCCAACAGACAGTTGCAGAGAGATCAAACTGAAAGCAGAATAATCTGCTCTCTGGCGGTATCCCTCCACCCACACACTCGCCCAGCTAACTCATACTGTATGTGCATGTGTCTTTGCAATGAGATGTGTATCCGTGTGTGTCACAATTATATTCATCATCAATCCCTCTCTGTGTCACCCTTTTACTCCTGCTTTATTTGTTTGTTTTCGCCACCTCTCCCACCTTGTTTGTTTAATCTCTTTTTCTCACTCACTGTCTCTAAATTATGCACACGCACCCGTCTATTTCATCCGCCCACATTTGCAGTTGGCATGGGTTGATCCCCAACCAGCAACACAGTTTGGTGTGGGGCCATGCAAAGAAATACAAAAAATTCTTGAGGCACCATGTCCTAATGGTGTCTCCATGGCAACTAAGAGAGCGAGACCCAGCGATGCGGTTTAAAAACAAACACAAGATTTTAAACCTTATCAAAGGAACTGAACTGTATCCAATTATAAGTTTAACCAAAACTTTTTTGTAATATTGAAGCAAATATTTGGTGCATGTAACACACTTTCTGTATAAATGTATGATGTTAAAGTTGGATATTTAATTAAGAAGTTAAAGAACTCAATCAAGTAATTTAGCATACCTGTGTTTAACGCAGTCATCAGAAGGGTCACAGCCAACCAAAAATATAACAGATGAAAAGTAAAGTGCTCTCTAACCGGGCTCATTGCAACCAAACAAAAATCAGATTCTATTGAGAAAGAGAGAGAGAGAGAATAAGAGAGAGAGAGAGAGCACATCGTCAAAAGGATGCTGGGTTTAGAACCACCAGGAAAGAGGCCTAGAGGAAGACCTAAGAAGAGGTTCATGGATACAGTGAAGGAAGACATGAAGATAGTTGGTGTGACTGAAAAGGATGCAGCAGATAGGGTTAGATGGAAGAAACTGACTTGCTGTGGCGACCCCTGAAGGGAAATGCCAAAAGAAGAGGAAGATTCTAATGATGGTTGGAAAAGTTGTGATACTAAAAGTTTTGCTTTAATTTTGTTGAGGATTGAAGTACTTTGTATAATGAATATAAAATTTTGGAAATCTTAACGTTCCCTCACTTGTCTTGACTTCTAGTCTAACTATCTAGAGTAAAAAAAAAAAAAACGGATACTACCAGTAACATGTCCATGTAATGTATTTACAATCCTCTAATTTTCTTTTTCAACTGTATTTGTCCTGTGAATTTCAAAGTATGGTTCTTAAATTCTATAAGAAACAGAGGTAATAAGCCCCAGAATCTACTATTTTCTCTTCCTTACATTTCCCAGCAGAGATATGAAGGTGTGTCAGCAAACACCAGGTGGGGGTGAGAACAGAAACAGCATCTCAGCTGGAAAAGCTTATCCGAGTGTTACTTTGGGTGTAAGCGGTGCTCTCGAGAAGCAAAGTGGTTGTTCAGTTTCAATGTATGAGTCATTGGGCTTTAAAGTTGCACCTGTTGAAGTTTAGCTCTAACCGCAGCCCAAGAACCATGGCTGCCTATTGACTGGCCTAAGTTAGAGATAGAGGAAGATATGGAAAAAACAGGAGGAGAGAAAAAAGCAGGATACCTTGAGACACACTGAGAGACATAAAGACTGAGCCAAAAAAGAAGGGAAGGTTGTCAAGGGTGGGATTAGTTCAAGCTTCCCATCAGGAGAGGATACTGTTTTGAAAAGATAACTTTTGAAAGGTGTACTGACACCCAGCATGTTGAGTGATTGGTGGATTTTTGTGTGCCTAAGCTAGCCAGAAGAGGAGAAATTTAAGAACTCAACTGACAGAAGACCAAACCCATTATCCTTAGAGACATATACACAAGTGGGCAATTATTTACAGCAAACATGCACGTATCCTTCACTCTGACACACTAAACTGACTTAAAAAGTGAGGCAATCTCTTGTAACATGAAGCTATTTAAAACATACACAATACAACCAGCCAAATGGTGCCTCGGTTTATTTGTATTTTATCCATGTGGGGATGGAATCCTCCTTTCTTTACATTCAAATCTCTAACTTGTGACATTTTCTCTAGCTGAAGCACGTGTGGCGTTACTTAGATACTGTAGCTCTGGTTCTGTACGATATTCACGTGTTTTGCAACCAATGTACATCTCTGGCATGTCACCACCATATGAACCATCCAGAAAAACCGGAGGAACAAGTCTTTTATCGGTTTTAGGAGTTGGATTGGTATTGCAGGGGTGTCCAAAGCCGGTCCTCGAGGGCCGGTGTCCTGATGGTTTTCCACACATTCCAGGTTCAATGCAGCTGATGCACAGAAAGGGAAATCAACAGCCGATAAAATTTGGCACATTGACTCAATTAACTGGATCAGGTGTGTAGATGCAAGAACATATGGAAAACCTTCAGAACACCGGCCCTCGAGGACTGGATTTGGACACCCCTATAAGATTGTATTGATACTACTCCTCAAATGCTTTTTGATCCGGAATTTACCGGCACTCTTATTGATACTTACAACCACACCTCTCCCATCGTTATACATCAGAGTCAAAGAGCATGAGTACCTGAAGCAGCAGCAAAGCAAAAATGGAGACAAAGTAGTTCATGCCATTTACAAGCCACTACCGCTAAGAATCCGGCTAATGTTCAAATCCAGACTCTGAGCTGGACTTTTCATGTATGCAAATGATAACAAAAGAGCTTGATCTGGACTCCCTTACTTTAAAGCTGAAAGACCTGCAAACACTCTGCTTGAAACTTTCCTGCAGAAATGAATCAACATGCATTGAAAATACTGTTTCAGACATTGTCTTTCTTGTTTCTCTGATGTTGCTTTCTTATTCTGATTTTTTTATAGAGTTAATCATTTATATTGCTTTCAAGCTTCACAGAAAAGGTTTCAAGAGCTTCTGCAACGCAACTGTTTTCATAAAAACAACATACATATAATTCACTTGAAGTTCGAATCCCAATTTTCTTTACTTTTATCAACCTTTTACCAACTAATAATTACTTTCCTAATAAATCCAAATGCTTCTCAAACTAGTTAATTAAAAAAAACAACTTCAAAAGCCATTAGTATGGTCAGATGCAGCTGCCCCTCAAACGAAATGCTCATTCGCGCTAAAATGACAACAGTCTGATTTAAATGGGCTAACAGCTGCACCTGTCTCGATTCTTTATTCCTCTTAGACTGCTGAAGGAAAACAGAGCAGGTGTCTGACAAGATAATCTTCCACACACCTGTCCTCTTCAAGCTGATTTATATACACTCTTGTAACGCATTTTTTTCACCTATTACAGGCCAAAATGGGTAAATATTGGGTATAGAACACAACTAAATGATTGGATGGTGATTAAATAATTTGAAGCTACACCTTTGTAGGCCAACTCAATGTTCCAACTGTAAGGTAAGATGCTTACTTTTACACCCCTCCGAGCCTAATCCATGGCCTTTTATTGTCTGCCAGCACGTCTCTCTCCTTTTCATTTTGGCTTTTCCCTTTGGGGGGCGCCACAGCAAATCAGGTCACGACTGATGGTGCTCTTACCATACTTTTCCATATCTTTCATTTCATTTAAGCTGAAACACATGTTTTTGGTTTCGTTTTCTGAACCGCTTATCCCCAATAGGGAGACAAGGGGTGCCGGAGCCTATCCCGGCTGCTTTTAGGCAAGAGGCCAAGTACACCCCGAACAGGTTGCCAGTTTTTTGCAGGGCCACACACTCACAACCACCCCCCCACACACTCATTCATAGGGGCAATTTCATAGTGGCCAATCAACCTAACATCCATGTTTTTGGAGAGTCGGAGGAAACCAGAGTACTCAAAGGAAACCCACACATAGTAGGATGGAAATGCAAGCTCCACACAGAAAGGCTAGTGTTTCAAGTCTTGCCCCCATTAGGGGACTCGAACCCCGACCTTTTGGGACTCAAATCACTGCCGCACTGTGCTAATCAGTGCACCACCGGGCAGCCTGAAACTGATGTTTCATGCTAAATCAACTTTTCAAACATCTGTTCTTCCATGTTTGACTGTTATCAAAAACATTTTAGAGCTAGAAGAAGATAACATGTTTATCTTTATTTGCTACTAGATTTATTATTACAAGAATTATTACCCCATAAAAGCACATAAAAATGTAATAGGCTTGGCTGCAAATGATCGACATAAAAATTGATCTCCATCAATTAATAATAATAATTCAAGAGAAAATTAAGTGTTGTAATCGGCTCAAATGTCAATTATTGAATCCTAATTTAGTGATTTCAGTTTTTTTGTGGCTGAAGACAATCAGGATGTTTTATTAGATGTTTTTTACTAGATTGGAGGTGTAACTTGATCTTGTTTAACATGTTTACATGTCAATTACAACCTGTTTTTTATGGAAATGTTGAAATAGAACAAAGAAAAATGCTCTTCTTTAACCTTCATGTTATTTTTTTCAGTAATGTATGATAGATGTGAAATAATAATGAGAGGGATCCAAATGGAAAAGTGAGGTTACAAGGAGAAGAGATAAAGAAGGTGGAAGATTTTAAGTAGTTAGGCTCAATAAGCAATGGAGCTTATGGAGAGTGTAGAAAAGAGGTGAAGAAGCGTGTGCAGGCAAGCCGGAACGGGTGGAGAAAAGTATCAGGTGTGATGTGTAATAGAAGAGTTTTCGAATGAAAAGAAAAGTCTACAAAACCGTGGTGAGACCGGCCATGCTGTTTGGTCTAGAGACAGTAGCACTGAGAAAAAGACAGGAAACAGTGATGGAGGCAGCAGAGATGAAGATGCTGAGGATCTCTCTGGGAGTGACCAGGATGGACAAGATTAGAAATGAGTATATCAGGGGAACAGCACATGTTAGAGGTTTTGGGAATAAAGTCCAAGAGACCAGACTGAGATGGTTTGGACATGTGCAAAAGAGAGAGAGAGAGTACATCGACAGAAGGATGCTGGGTTTGGAACCACCAGGAAAGAGGCTGGGGGAAGACCAAAGAGGTGGTTAATGGATACGGTGAAGGAAGACATGAAGATAGTTGTCATGACCGAAGAGATTGCAGGAGATAGGGTTAAATGGAAGAAACTGACTTGCAGTGGCGACCCCTGCAGGGAAATGCCAAAAAAAGAAGAATAAGACATGTGAAATAATAATATATACAGTACTTCATAGCATTGAGAACAATTTATACATATTTAAAAATTGTTTGAATTTTTTTTTCCCCTTCATGTTTTAATTGAATAACCACTACTGAACGCTAAGCTGTTCCAAGTGTGTATTCTGTGTTTATGGGCTGCTTTCCAACCATGCAAATGCAAATGTTTATACTGCATACACGAATGAAAGCAATAAAAATGTACATGAATGAACATAGAAAAGTTTTCAACTGCATTAAATGGAACACAAACCTTTCGGAATGCCTGTTTTGGGGGAAGGGAGGGTGTAATCAACTTATACCAAATACTATTGCTGCTTCCTTTTGGGTTGTCTGTGCACAAAGATTACAATTAAAAATGAAAATGTAAATCCTAATGAAACAATTTGTAACATCTTGAGAGAAACAAGCAAGTCTTGCCCAGTGTGCATTAAACACTCATGCACATTGTGTGCATTCAAGTGTTTCGTTACCAACTAAAGAGCCCAAACTGTTCAGTATGATAGCAAAAGCTACATCTTTGTTCGTGCATCATGATGTCAACATCTGCTATGGGTGATAATTAACAGATGACAGGTCCACCTGCACCTGGAAATTCCACACCGAACGCAGTCTGCTGAAGGGTACTTAGGATTACCAACATCTGTTCAAATACCATGACCCGTTAGATGAAGAGCCTCTTAAATCAAGCCTCCACCATCCCTGGCTGCCTTACTGTAGTTTTAGAGGGAATAAGTCATTCTGCAGTGCAGCAGAGAACATGAACATTTAAAGCTTCTTTGGTGACCGGCTGCGTAACTCCGTGCTTCACGAGGCAGACGGATTTCTATTGAGGAGGATCAAAGGGTACAACTAGGGGTTCTAAGTCGTCAGAGAGTCACCACCCACATTGAAACAGCACCCAACACATGAAGAAGCGACAGCAGTGTGCTGTGACTGAGTGTTTCCCTGAAGAGGGTGTGTGTGTGTGCTGCTGACGTATGCTGCTCACAGCCTCAGAGGATGGATGAGTGGCAGTTTATAGTATTAAAATGGCAACACACGTACAGGCGACCGTGCAAACACACATGGTCTACATCTCCTCGGGCTCAACTAAGAACACTTCATTCACAAAACGATGCATGAATTGCACACACAGAATTCCCAGACTTCGTGTTAGACGCATACAGCCACCCACATATTGGTGCACACTCACACGCACGTAAACGCACACACTGTGGAGTGTGATGCCCTCTCTTCACCGGGCTGTCACGGATCTCCATCACCAGGGAAATATACAAAGTCAACATTTTCTTTGCGGGATTTCCCTCAAAAAAGAGAGAAAAAACCTCCTAAACTGATGATTTATTAAAAGCTAACAGATCTTCTGCCACCCCTGCTTTATTTGTAATTTAAACTGCATCACCATTGCAAATATGAGGAGTGTGCAACCGTACTTCAGCGTATTATTCCAAGTTGCTGCAGTCTAGGAAGATTTATTGCAGAGCTCTTTGGAAAATATGATAAAAGCCTGACAAAAACTGCAAAACTACCCATGCACACTTGTGTTCTAATTGTCACACGTTTTTGTTTTACATTCTCAGTTTGTTTGCAATCAACTTCTGTCAAAATCTCATCGGAGCACGTCGGCTCCTCTCTGAAGGAACATGCAAATGCACTTGTCAGTCAAACACTACATCAAAAATAGAAAAAAAAAGAATCAAGCGAGACAACTTACCTCACACTGGGTCTAAAAGCAGGAGGCATCTAAGAGCACAAAGTTCTCTGTCATCCAGAGAGATCAGAAGATCACAGTCATACATGCAAAAAGATTAAAAGTCTTCCTCAGCTCTTTCATCTATCCTATGACTTTCCCCCCCAATATTCATCCAGAACCTTCTGGTGACAAGCAGCTGGATGGTAAAAAAGAAAAAAAAAAGATGTCTACAAGGGGGAAAGAAAGGTGTGGGAAATGACAGAGAGATGCTCTGATCTCTTCCGCTCAGACGAGTTGTGAGTACACCGTGAGGACCATCCACTGCAGCAGAGCAGAGAGGAGCGCGCAGTGAAAACAGGGAGAGGGAGAAGAGAGAGGAAAGCAAAAACAGGCTTTTACCGTTCCAACAGTATGGCTGGAGAAAAAATCTGGAGTCTGGATCCTGATCTGGTCTTTTATTGAGCGTTCACACAGACAGATAAAGAGTAATGGAGACGATCGGGGAACAAACAGAGAGGCGGGGATGGAGGAAAATGGCATTAAGAAGCAAAGGGCACCTTTTTCTTGCTATTTTTTTAATTCTGCTGTTATTGCTCTCTTTCTTCACCCTAAAAATTACTATGAATTAATCAATGAGTTTATTTAGGTTGACAAAAATTCTTTAGAATATACAGAAAGATTCCAAATTTTAAAAATAATATTGATTGCAATCAAAATAAGATTGCTGAAGCTCTTAGGTTTTGTTAGTCCATCTCAAACTCACAACCAACATAACTCAACAACTTAGAATTAAAACAACATTACAGCTAAAACAATACATTATAAAGTATTTTGCTTTCCGTTCTGTTGTCTTCCACTTATCCGGGGCTGGGCCATGGGCCATGGGGGCAACACCCTCAGACAGGAAGCCCAGGCTTTTCTCAACCCGACTGCTTTTTTCCAGCTCACCCAGGAGGATTGCAAAGTGTTCCCTGTCCAGCTGTGAGACATAGTCTCTCCAGCCAGACCGGGGTCTGCCTCTCGGTCTCCTTTCAGTCGAACAAGCCCGAAACACTTCACCAGCAATGCGGCTGTTTGGTATCCTTAAGAGATACCCAAACCACCCAACAAAGCTTCTCTCGACCCAGAGGAGCAACGACTACGCTCTGAGCTACTCCCTGATGGCAGCGCTCTTTACCCGATCTCTGAGTGAAAGTCCAACCACCCTGCGGAGGAAGCTCATTTCGGCTAGCTTGTATCTGCAATCCTGTTCTTTCGGTCACCACCTACAGCTGGTGATTGTAGGTAAGGGTAGGAACGTCGATTGACTGGAAAATCGAGAACTTTGCTTTTCGGCTCAGCTCTTTCTTCACCACGACGGACCGATGCAGTGTCCTGATTATTGCAGATGCTTCATTGATCCAACTTTCAGTCTCCCGCTCCATTCTTCAACCACTCGTAAACAGGACCCCGAGAGAAAGAGCTGGAGATCTCGGCCCAACGAAGCCAACAGGACTGTATCATCCTCAGAAAGCAGAGATCCAATCCTGAGGTCACCAAACTACATCCCTCCACCGCCTTGGCTGCACCTAGAAATTCTGTCCATACTGGTATTGAACAGCATTTTATTTTATGATATTTTTTTTCTGAGCTAAACATGTAATGCAAATACAATAGAAAAAAAAAACAATATTAGCCACTATAGCAATGGTTCCCAATTGTTTTCGTATAAGGAACCCCAAATTTCTGCCCTTTGGTGTGTCAAAAACAGGCGTAAAAATGTTCCTTTAAAAGCTAATGTGCCTTAAATATTAAATGACAATATTTGACAATTTTGATCTCACACATGTATTTGTCTTTTTAATGATACTGTATATTCCTAAAATATTTTCTTGTTAGAGATAGTAGCAGTGAGCTTCTGTACGTGTTACATAATTAGTGAACTGGTGGCTACAACATTGCACTTTAATTTTCTCTACATTTTCTTTTTGTGCCTTTAGAACTTTCACCAAAAAAGTATTCCAATATGACTCCATGTCTGTTGCAGAGGTCGCCAAATTTTTCTCTTTCGGGAGCATAAATACCAGGCTCACATGAGGAGGTGCATATTAAAAAGCATGTCAATTTAGAAGTGAATGTTACCCTGTAGTGTAGAAAATTTTGCAATTGGTCTTGCTTGTGAGGCACCAGAA
The DNA here is from genome assembly GCA_902685375.1 of Neostethus bicornis. Taxonomy (NCBI): domain Eukaryota; kingdom Metazoa; phylum Chordata; class Actinopteri; order Atheriniformes; family Phallostethidae; genus Neostethus; species Neostethus bicornis. The sequence goes on from LR738552.1 coordinate 6,693,905, forward strand.
CCACCTGGTTAAAATGTTTCCGGCTTGCCGTAAGAAGGAAAAAGCTTTTAGCTTAAGTCCTTCGGGCCCAGCAGGACTCAAGGTCGCCTGGTAGAGCGTGCTGCCGGCAGCCCGAATCCCTCAATGATTAACAGTGGATGACAGGGTGGAGAGGCTGTCAATCCAGATCTACAGTCATGGCCAAGAGAGCCGTCCAACCAAGCACCTCGACCCCCTTACTGTGCTCAGCCAGGTAGAGCAGGGATTTATGATCACATTGAAAATATTCATCTCCCTTCAGGAGCAGAAGTGAGTGCATGTGCAACGCCACTGTTCTACCCAGTCTCAATCATGTCAAAAATTACACAGACAAGAGGTTGTCAAGGTTCAGAATGAGTCTGTAGATCAGAAACTAAAACACATGGGCTGCTTTGATTGTACATGTTGGATTAATATTCTCCTATTATTTTCACATTTAATAGCATTTTTAAACTCCCAAATAAGTACATGTCATTCCCCTTGCTTTACTTTATTCAGAGTATTTAGTTATATTCTACCAATTATGAAATATTCCCAGCTGGTTCAGAAACCAGCTAAACAGGATTCATAGAGGGATTATAAATGAATATTAATTGAACACTTGAATGTCTTCTCAAATAATAATACTTGTGTCATTGTTTATCCATGTATGATAAAATAAAAGAAGCAAAAAAGAAGCATCAAAATTTTATATATTAAAACATTGACAAATCAAGCGTGACACGCAAAAAATCTATGCATCAAATTAACAAGTCTGAAAGCAAAATTCCAAAAAGACCTCCTGCAAAGTGCATGATCTTACAAATTTTTAGGCTTAATTTTTCAGAAGGTCAATATACATAAATATGTTGCAAATATGTTTAGGTTCAGATTAAAGAACTTGCAAATACAACTCAGAGCAAAGCTAGTGGGCATCCTCCTGTAGGAGCTTTAACATCAAACAGAAAATCATCCACATCTTTGTCTCCATCAAAGCTGCAGATTGATTAAACCTTCTTAAAAATGGTTTGTAAACACAAAATTATAACAGATGTTAAGGATTTTCAGGATTTTAAGGATGTTCTTCCATCTCATTAAGATTGAAAATACTCATTTCACAATTCTCATGGTTACAGACCTCCACAGAGAACCTTACAAGTACTAAAAACTGGTTTGGACATCAATCACAATTCATTTACAAAAAAAACCCACAGAGAAAACGTGATGAACTTGTACTTAATATTCCAAACATACTCATTTTCTGAATTCATTTGTTATCCCTTCTTCTTGAACACTGTTCTTTTCTTGTGTATTATTGTCTGCAAAGCCCCACACATCCAAAAATTGCTGCACCTCCACTCTCTGACAGGTGTTTCTCGGTCGGCTGGAAAATCAGGGTCTATTTTTCGTGCACAACAAATCTCATCTAACAAAAAATATTCATTTCACGGGTCGCTGTCCCACACAAGCTGATCTCCTCTGAGGGGAAGGCATTAGGCATTATTCCCCTTTCTATTCAAATTGGGAACACCAATGCCGTGTTGCAGCAGACATATCAACCCCTGCTGTACGCAGTTTGTCCTTGTAATGAGGTTGAAGTTGCAGCTAACTATTCATTCTGCTCATTCACCAGGAGGCCTTTATCAGTGCTGCCGAATGACTTGCTAAATGATGTGAAAAGGAGGCACGTCTCACCTGTCGAGTTGCATCGGTTTGGATGAGTCCTGGGAGGTTAGTCAGCATTTAACGTCACATGTGACAAACCCTATAAAGGCCACTTAATGGAATCAATTTTATTAATTTATTTTTAACCAGTATAAAATCAGTTCTTATCTCTCTCAATGTGTGCTTTAAATAAAGGTGTAGTGACTCTTTTTTTTTTTTCAAATAATGGATCCCAAAACAATATTTGTTCTTTGTCAAATAACCTTAAAAATTCTCACTCCTGTCTGGATTATTTTGGCAAATGATCTCGTACAATCTAAAAGTGTTTAAAAAGTGTTTATTTTTCATTTAGGCTTCTATCTTTTGTTACGAAAGTGCATTAGTGGGATGAGTATCAATGTTACACATGCATATTGCAGTTGGTTTCTCTTAAAGGGGAGGCGGTAGAACGTGCGCCCTTGGGCCGGAAGTTTTCTGGAAGTTCGCAATATCGAATCCCACTGAGTTCATGTCTAAGTGTCCTTGGGGAAGACACCTAACCCCCCGTTTCTTTCACCATCGGTGCCATTGTGGCAGCCTGCTGCGGTGTAATGCAGCACAGAAATCTCCCCATTGAGAAATTTCTGTTTGGTATGTTTGGTATGAAAAGTCCTTTTTTCTTTTCATACCAAACATCTGTTTATGCCATTCAACTATGTTAGCTGTGTATTAGGTTTGAGTAACAAATTCTAAAAACTTCAAACGCATCAAAATACTTTGAACACAACTGCATCTCCCAAAATTTATCATCCAACGAGCTCACAAGGTAAATTTATTCTCTCAATGTTCATAAAGAATAATCCATGGCGTGTAATCTGGTTGCATACCCAATTTATTATTTCCTTAGTAAGAGACTACTATTTTTTAATCTATTGCAACTTTTTTAAAAAAATCCTCACATTAACAAGTTACTATACCAAAAAAAATTGTTCACTACAAAACTCAATGTCTCTAAATCAAAAGACTTGTAGCAAAAACAATTCAGAATTAACAAGTCATTTATTGTAATTCTCTCAATGTGTAATTTAATGTGTTTTACCCGCAATCAGAAATAAAATATACTAATCTATCATTTATTGTCCCAGGGTCAGAAATAAGAGTTTAATTCATTGCGCGTTTTGTTTCACCGATACCCACCCCACACACACACAATGTTATTCCAATTGATACTTTAAATTTCATGTAAAACCTCTTCTTATGAAACAAAAGTAACATTCACAGTCACAATCATGCTGCTAAAAGTAAATAAGCAGGATGTGTGCTATTTTTATCCCCAAACAAGCTATGGTTTTAAAAACTGGAAATTTTTTATTATGTAGTATTGGACTAAATATAAAAATGTGTTTTTTGTCATATGAAATTGTCATTTTTAGGTTTTAATAATAAAACAGTATTTTTAGAACTTCAGAAAAAGCTTCTTTTTTTGTCCTTTTTACATTGTTTTTTTAAAAAGAAGTTTTGACTCCTTTGGCTACCATGTTGGTGCACAAAAGCACATCAGCACTTTTCATGTGCTGGATATGTTTTGACAATACATGCATATTCGTTCACTAGCTATGTGAAGTTTTGGTTATGATTTATTGTCAATAGTACTTTTTTTTTCTGTTAATTGCTCCATGGCAGAAGTTATACCTGAGACCCGTAAATTGGTCTAGAAGATGAAACTCCTGACGTCCCTACACAACATGCTGCTGCCCTTCCTACCAAACGTCAAATAAGCAAAAGACGAGAGATGAATATGGTGCTGTACTATGCTTCAAGCTTCATTTTCAAGACTGTTAAGATAAAAATTATATCTATTGTTTTGCAAGACATTTTGCACCCGTCTACCAACAAATCACAATAACATTTTAATCTGCACTTTGTTGTCACAACAATTGTTTTAAAAAGACAAGATGAATAGACATGAGCAGTGCTCTATAAACAGCTATGCAGCCATGCTTAATTTACGTTTTTCTAGGACTGAAAACTCTGCACTTCCTTTCATACATAATAGCATCTATTTATTTAGGTTCTCTCATGCATGGAATTCTCACCCTGCTACATGATCAAATCTACATGAGTTAATGTGTCGCAATGTGAGTGTTTGCTGGTGTTTAAACTATAATCTACAAATAGATCTATTTAAATTTAATCTATTAAAATCTATGACATCACATAGTTGGTTTTGCAGACTAAGTGGCACGCACCATAACTGACTCTCGCATATTACGTTCACATTTTCAATATATGTGTCTTTTTTCAGATTTCGACTATTACCTATTTCTAAGCCAGCCACCGTTGTATGCCTGCCTGCACACACACACACACATAGACACACACTAACAAACTGCTGTTTAAAAACTGGGGGGTGCATTACCTGCAAAATGTCCAAACCACTGTGACATTAAATGTATCCAAGAGGAAACATCTGAGTCCATCTGATAAATCAAATCTAGAGATAATGTAATAGTGTGTCTGTATTCCTGGCATATCGGGGTCTGCCTGCAGCTAGCGTAATGGCCCTCCATGTCTATCTGCTTTCTCTCATCTCATTTGCTCTTAGATTTTGGCTTGTGTAAGTGGTGTGTGTGTGTTTGTCTGTTATGTAACAATCGTACTCGCTGTTATGGCTGCTAAGGTTGGTGTCACACACATTACCAACAAAGATAAACAGTCTGGACACCTTATCTTGTTGCACCACATGCAATTTTCCAGTAAAGTACACAATTTGAATCATTAACAGCGAATATTAAACATGCAAAAAATTCCAGGGTGTCTGCTAATTTACAGATGTTCTCTGTTCATCAGATTGAATCGAAAATACTTTATTCATCTCCAGAGGGAAATTTGAGAGTATGTAAAAGTAATTTGAGATGAGCAAATATGTGAGTATAAAAAGAATATATAATACTGAATTAGCGGTGAGAAAAACCACACAAAACTTAATCAACAGCACTGTGTTTTTGAAAATGGTCAGTTACTGTTGTGTAACGCCATATACGGCTTAACTAAAAATTGAAAAAATAAACAAAACCAGAGACATAGGAGGGCAAAGTGAAAGTCTGGAATTATCATCAATAAATGTATATAATTTAGGAATGTATGTACTATAACTTTAAAGACACAATTTTTCATTTAAATAGACTACATGCAGTTACTATCCCTTTTTTAACCAGTCATCTCACCAAATCAATGTGAGCACATGTTAGAGGTTTTGGAGATAAGGTCAGAGAAGCCAGACTGAGATGGTTTGGACATGTGCAGAGGAGAGAGAGGGAGTACATCGGAAGAAGGATGCTGGGTTTGGAACCACCAGGAAAGGGGACTAGATGAAGACCAAAGAGGAGGTTCATGGATACAGTGAAGGAAGACATGAAGATAGTTGGTGTGACCAAAGAAGATGCAGCAGATAGGGTTAGATGGAAGAAACTGACTTGCTGTGGCGACCCCTGAAGGGAAATGCCAAAAGGAGAAGAAGAAGATCTCACCAAATTAGTGACAGTGTAACTGTTTAAAGGGTAAAATATGCTGCATATCCTTCACATGACTGTTTGAAAGAAGCCAAACAGCCATCTATAGGTCTTCGTCTGATGAGCTCTGTTAAAAATGTGTTTGCCTATTCATAGTACTGACTCAGCAGGACACTTTGTGGCTGTGGCCCAGCAGTCGGGACACCTTTGGCAATTTGTCTGTAATTCATCTAAATCATTTGTTCTATAAAACACTGCAGTGAAGGATGAATGTCTCTGGCTAGGAGACACCCAAAGTATAAATCAGGGGTAGTGCCAGCTCCTCCTGTGAGCCATGATCAAAAATATAATAAACAGACGACACGTTCATAAAAAGTTTTTCAGTTGATGATCACTACACAATAAAGCCTAGTTTATAAGACCCATTGCATGACCACAGAGACAATGTCAAGTTAATTTGCATTTCTTGTCATTTTTATCCATTTTTTGCTAATTTTTTTATGCATTTTCGGCTTCAAATTCAAAAAGCATAAAATCCTGCAATAGCTGTTTGGTGTGTATCAGGTTCACACAGAAATTAATGGGAAAGTCATTTTCAAATGCTTATGAAGCTTCTGTTTTCGGGACAAACATTTTATTTGTATAGTTTGCAGACTCCAAAATATATTGCGGTTTTTCAAGGGGTCATTATAAAAGTCCAATAACACATCAAGGACAAGAATCAAAAGCTCACTGAGCCACAGTTATTTGTAGTCCGAACATGCTGACTGTGCACATCAAGACTCCAATGCTGCAATCCTGCCGTCTACCAACTCGCTCAAAACTACTCTGTCTTTTGAAAGTTTGAAAGCTGAAGGAGAGTAACAAAGGAGTAACAATGACACCAATTATTTTTCACAGATCTGACAGAAACCTTGAAAAAGGACACTATAATTGTTGGAAATGGTCTCATCAGGAAAGTCCAGCTATGATAGTTAAATGGAATTGTAATCAGGGACTCAATCAATCAGGGACTCTGCAGGACATTAAAAACCTCAACCAATCCTTTTTGCAATGAAAACAAAAAGTATAGGCTCAGATCTGTTAGGTGTATCCTGATGAGAATTTCTATTGGTTGAAAAACGCAATCTGTTCAAGAGGCATCCTAACCAGATTCCCGAACCACCCCATCTGGCTTCTCTCGACCCGCAGGAGCAAATGCTCTACTCCAAGCTCCTCCCCCTATCTCTGAGTGAGAGGAGGAGCAAATGCTCTACTCCAAGCTCCTCCCCCTATCTCTGAGTGAGAGGTCAGCCATCCTGCAGAGGAAGCTTTGACTAAATCATAGAAATAAACTTGAAGTGGTCAGCTATTTTGAAAAGGTTTTCAATCCTTGTCAGATGAATTTTTGTATTAATTTGTAATGATTGTAAATGTGCAGTTTTATACTTATCTAAAAAAAAACTGCCTTGTTTCAATCTTACCGGGGCTATATATGAATTCATTTTGCCGACTGCTGCTGAACACATGTACAGTATACATCTATATTAATTAAATACAAAGAGAATGAAAAATTACAGCCCCAAGGGCCTGGTTTATATTTCCTCATTCATGTTAATTGATAGAAATTTCTTTGTATATTAAGATTAATTTTACACCTTCTTCAAAGCACCATTTAACCAATAATTAGCATGCGACTCAGCCATCACGGAGATGCCCCACACATTTGACCCTGCATCTGGTACAGTGGATCTACAACAAATTAGGGGTCATGTATTGATGCACACAGAGAAAAATGAAAACTAAGTGTTCTTGCTGTAAACTGGCTAGAGTTCATTCTGTATAGCAACATACTTGTACATATGAGGTTTCAATCTTGGCCTCACATGCAGAAACAAAAATGAACCAGGTGGCCTTTTCACAACACAGAAACACATAAGTCCATGTGTTCTCATCAAAGCTATTTGGTAATGTGATGTGTGTCTGTGTTTGCGTTGTTTGTACGGTTACGTTTTTCCCAGCTTGTGACAAGGGAAATTAATCCCACTAAACAGAAAACTCCATTATGACACTGGCCTTCATGACATGGATTCGTTTCCTTTTCAACAGAATATCTCCTTGGTCCCTCTTGAAATGATTCTTTTAAAAGTAAAATAACCATCAGTAAGACACGGTTAGCTTATTTTTATCTTTTAACAACATACTTCTTGACTGTAATATAATCCCGTACAGCATAAACACTGCATCATCTTGTGTATTTTTGCCTGTTTTTCTCACATTACTAGCAGCTCAGCACAAGCTAACGCGGGATCAAAATGGTTTATGTAAAACAGTATGTTATTTGATCTTTCTGCATAATCTCCGATTGCACAAATACAAAGACAAGCCTACCATTTATTAATTGAAGTGAGAGATCTTGACTCACAATGAGATCAGCTTAACAGTGTGTACAATAAAAAAGCAGCTGTTTTGCTTTGAAAAGTAAAATTAGAAATACAAACAACAGTAAACATAACTTATGAATGACTATGAACAGAATATAAACAACTGCAATGATTAATTGAGTTGCAATACTTAACGTAAGCATAACGACAAGAGGGATCTAAATGAACATCTAAATGTAGAGATGTTAGAAAGTATATTATCAAAACAATCTCATCGATTAGGGACACTGATCGAATGCAAAGTAAAGTTTCAAAGATAAAATCTTACTATTAAGTTTTAAAAATCTTGAACGTAAAATCAAAATACATCTTAAATTTGAAAGCGGGTTGGATGATTTGAGAATTGCAAAAACTGTAGAAGTGTACATAAATCTCAAATCTCATTACTAAAATAAAAAATTTGATGTAGAAACAGTTACTTTTTTAAAAAATATTTTGTTTTGTCTTCTAAACCGCTTATTTCCGGAGCCTATCCCGTCTGGTTACAGGCAAAGGCCAGGATACACCCCGAAGAGTTTGTCAGTCTCCTGTGGGGCCACACACACACACAATTAACCACACATACACTAAAAAAAGCCTGTTTGTTAGTTGTTTATATGGAAAGATTAGCTCAACTTTTGACACAAGTTTGTTTCAGATGTAAATATAGAGTTAAATAAAACATAAAAATATAAGTTCATTCTTAAAGCAAAACAAGAAGGCATTATGCTACTTGGTAAGTTGAATAATTTTTGTACTTTTAAATTCAAATAGTTCATTGCTGCAAATTAAACTGGGGGGAGCATTTGAATCAATCCCTCTGACAAGCAGGTCCGGCAGCTTGCCAAATACTGCCAGAAGCTGCCGATTTTTGCAATACATCAAGGAACTCCCAAGGCCAATCAGTAGAAAGCCGATGATCGATAATCCAAATAAATATGGGTCTCACACAACCTTGACAAGGGCTCTCTGGTGGCCCTTGTGTCATACATACACAAGATGAAGCTGAAATTTTGAGGAAAAGAAATGAATAAATTCTGAGATGGATAAGGATACAACATGCTCTGAAGAAGGCAAATCTGATAAGCTGAAGTCAAAACATTTATTTTATCCCAAGACTGTGTGAAGATACCAGTGAGCAGAAGAAGTAAATATTGGTACCAGGTTTTTAAAAAAGCACATATTAAACCAAACTCTGGAGGTCTAAGAATGTGTTAGACCACAAGGGTCTGAACATTTAAGACGGACAACCTTCATAATCCAATGCATGTTGATTATGTACAGACATAATAACAATGTATTGCAAAAAGTATTTGATGACTAATTTACGCTTTTTACAAACAAACTTACCACCTCATGTTGCTCCAGCTATTTGGTCCTAAGCATTGTCTTTAAAATGACTCACAAATAATTTATGAAATATTTCAAGTATCACATCCAAAAGTCACCACAAAAAATATTAACTACTATGAGACAGACACAATGTGACCAAAATCCCCCAAATTAATCCAAATATCTTTTTCTCTAAAAGTTTTAAGTTGTTGTTCAAAATAATTCATTAAAACCAATTTAAATAGGCCAAAGAGTTGAAAATAAAGCCTTATTTTTGCATTATGAATATTGATCAATAGTTTTTATTATATGTCAACTCCTTTTGGCAAGTGATTAATTATGTGATTTTCAAGAATTTTTGTTGTGACTTGTTTTTTATTAAGTTTATTTATGTCTAAGTCAGTTGTGACAAAGGTAAAAGTTGGATTGAAATAAACAACCTAGGAACAACAAAATCTAATAATTTCAGAAAGAAAATCCAACATGAATTTAAAAAAAGCTATACAAAGCATCGGCATAGCTCCCAGTGTTTAATGAGGTATGAATGATTATGGAGTGCACAGATTCTTACAAATGCACTCCCTGCTTGGAAGTGACATTTGATTTCCCAAAGCAAACCTCCACAATAAAATCTACTAGAAACTTTATGAGCAGTGTGATAAAAACAATACATCCTGCAGAAATAGTTTAGTTTTGTTAGAATGCTTCCAATATTCACTTCAAAAGTTGTATTTTATTATTGAATCTGGAATTTGCGCTCGAAAGTGAGAGAACAAAGGAGTATTTTAGAGAGACTGAAAGGTGATAAAAATCGAAGAAATGTGATAATTATGTACAAAATTAGACTTTATTCACACAATGCAATGTGGATAAAAAAACAAGAAGGGGAGATAAATCACATTGCACCGTTATTAGGCGACAAAAAATGACAAAAGTGTGATTAAATTGATGTGCTTTTGAAAAATGTCTGCATAATTTTTGTGAAGATATGGATTTGGCCACCACTTTTTGTGTATTTTGCAAGCAAAATGTGTCCGTTCTTGAACTTCTTAAAGTCTTCACAATAAAAAAAGTAAATTGAAGACTTAACATCTTCCCATCAGTCATTATTTACAAGAATTTTAGAAAAAAATGATTACTTTTTGAGAGTCAAGAAATGTGTTGAAGTTTCATAAAAAAATGATATTTTTACTCCATGTTAAAAACAAAAAAGTATATATAAACGTACATTGTGGGTACTCCGGTTTCCTCCCACCCTCCAAAAATATGCATGCTAGGTTGATTGGCCATGACATGAGTGAGTGTGAGTGTGTGGTTGTATGTGTGTGTGGCCCCCGTGACAAACTGGCAACCTGTTTGGGGTGTACCCTGCTCCTCGCTTTGAATCAGCCAGGATAGGCTATTGCCCCCGCGACCCGGCCCTGGATAAGCGGGAGACGACGGAACGTAGTAATACGATTTGAATAGCCAGGCAGGAGGTCTACAATAAGACCGAAGAGATGGTTTGTGGATGTGGCGAAAGAGCACCTGATGGGAGTAGGTGTGAGAAATAGGGACGCAAATACAGGGTTAGATACAGGCAATGGATTTCCTGTCGTGCCCCTCATGGGAGAAACATAAAAGAAAAAAAAAGGCAACCATCATGCTGCTTAAAGAAATACATTTTTTTTCATACAATAACAATTTTCTATGACTGGTCTATAATTTAGAGCTCAGCCAGCATGGGCGCATTTGCCATGCCACGCAAAGACAATATTGCTTTACCTTCAAGCTTTCTTATTCTAAAGTCTCAGCTTTAAGGAAGGTCATACTAAGGAATGAATGAAAGCTTCAATAATGCAGCTTTTATCTGAGGTGAATATAAATCAGGAAGGGAAATTTAAACTGTCCTCAATAACCAGTTTCTTTTCTTATTTTAGAAAACTTTGCTCAGTTAACAACCTATGTCAATGAACTCATTTCTGAAACAAGTAGAAAATGACATGAGAAATATAAGAATCATGATAAAGCATGTTTAATGTTCAAGGTGGCATCAGCTCTTTGCATATTCATCTCACATAAAAAGTCTATTATATTTATCATAATTTGAAGAATTAGATGAAGTGGTAAGGTTAATGTCATGGGTCATCTTGTCACTGAAAGAACTGGATGCATACAAAGTGGGAGCAATTTAACCACAGAATATTCAATTGGGTTTTTTCCATAAATGTGAAGATTCCTTTCTTTCTTCTGATGTACTTTTTTTCATCCAACATGACATCTTCTCTTTTATCTTTTCTACGGAACTACTTTTATCTATAAATGATGCCTTTTCTTGAAATGATTGTAGCCAAGGACGGTTTAGAAATCTGGATCACAGTAAAAAATGACCTTATTTTGTACAAAATAACACATATGTGCATTTATCATGTGGTTGTGTTTCTGAACTTTATTTTTATTCAATAGATTGAATAGCAGATTTAGAATTGACTTCATCAAAGGATCAAATAATCAGATTAAAAGCATATGTCAGCAACTTATTTCAATATGATTATCATCCACTTAAAAAAATATTTATTATTTTGTTCATGCATGTATGATGCAACGTGTTCTCGGTTTTTCTTGCTACTATAAAAAAAAACCCTACTGTACAGTAAAGACCTGCTTTCCTCCACATATACAGCCTTTTCTCATTCGCCTCTACCTGCTAATCTCCCTTCACTTCATCCCCCCCACCCTGCACTTTAAATGTCTATCCGCCTGTTCTTCGTGCAGCCCAAATGGCAACAGACGAACCGAACAGCATGTCTCCAATAATGTTACAAAACAAAGTGCCATTTTTGTCTCAGAAGTCTTGCTAAATTTGTTTTTAATTGAAGAAAGAATTTCCCCAGAGCCTTGTAAACCTGATAGGATATATGAGAATGCATAGGCAAGAGGTACAAAATTCAGCTATTTTTATTGGAAAAAAAAAAAAGACAATTTTCTAAGCCTCAGATAGAGGTCAAGGGATGCTAAAAGGCATAAAATATCAGTGAAGAGCCCATCCCTTCCTTCTAGGGTTAACTAAAATCCTTCAATTTTAGATTTCAGGTGAATGTGACACAGAGGCCACCCTATCTGCTGCACACCGCTGGCACAAACAGAAAAAAACCAAAGACGTGAGGTCAAAAGATCATTCTCCCCCAATTAAGATTTTCCTTCTGCGGTCAAGAGTAATGTCTGTGAGAGTGTGAGGTTGGGATGTGACAAGACATAAGTGCTCACAAGAGCAGTTATAAAAGGACAAAAATTTTGCAAAGTTTGGAGAATGAAGTAGTCTGTACTTTTAAATTGATAAAGGATGTACGAAAAGATTAATTTTTGCAAACACTCTTCAAGTATTTCCAAATCTGGGAAATATCTCTTGAGCCTGTAGTGAAAAACTCTCAATGTGAAAATCAAAAGATAAGCAAAACTATGTGTATGTGAAAAAAGGGACAGCTGAGTGACAGCACGTTTTAAAATGATTCAAACGAATAAATCAAAGTTAAAAAAAGAAAAAGAAAAGCAGAAGTGGAGAAGATAAAAAACATTCTGTAGTGTTTGATAGCTGTGAATTCAAACTGAATGCAATGATTTATAATCTCCCAAAAACATAATAAGTCCTCAAAATAACAATTTAAACTATTCAAAATCAGCATATTTATACTGGAAATAATTTCTATTACAAACAATAAAACGTCGACAACTCTTCAGTGTGGAACAGATAACTGTCACTGCTCGATGATACAAACACATCATACTGGATATATTCTTGCATTTTTCTGTCTCTGTTTTTCTGCTTGTAAATTGGTTTAATTAGTTTGTTTTTTCTCAAATTGTATTGTCATTGCATTTCAAGCAGTGACCAGGATGGACAGGATCAGAGGAACAGCACATGTTAGAGGTTTTGGAGATAATTATAAATAAATAAATGAATTACTCTATTCATCCCTCACCGGGGAAATTTGTGTACTGCACTCCTTACACCGCAGCAGGCTGCCCTTCGACGGCGCCAAGGGTGGGAGAAGCGGGGGTTAGGTGTCTTCTCCAATGACCCTAGACGTGCTCTCTGTGGGACGCGAAACCGCAAACTTCCGGTCAGCGCGCGAACACTCTAACCACTGAGCTGCCGTCTCCACCCATAATGTCAGAGAGGCCAGACTGAGATGGTTTGGACATGTACAGAGAAAAGAGAGAGTACATCAGAAGAGGATGCTGGGTTTGGAACCACCAGTAAAGAGGTCTGGAAGAAGACCAAAGAGGAGGTTCATGGATACAGTGAAGGAAGACATGAAGATAGTTGGTGTGACTGAAGAAGATGCAGCAGGTAGGGTTAGATGGAAGAAACTGACTTGCTGTGGCGACCCCTGAAGGGAAATGAGAAGAAAATTATCATTGCATTTTTCACTGATTAATGTCACTAGTCCCCCCGACCCCCATCCCACGAACTAATCTAATAATTTTGGTTTTCCAATTAAATAAAATTTTATTCATATCATACAACACCCTCTGTTTTAAGATGGATATGAATTACTGAGGCTGGCAACAAAGTAGACTTTTCTTTTTTAGTTTCTACAGCAAGAAACAGATCAACAGCACAAAAACAGACAAACCAGTCTTCTCTTTTTCACTCAGAGAAAAAAAAAACAACACAAAGAAGCCAGCACATATCATTCCTTGTTTTTCATTTTCAGCCTTTGGCCAGGATAGAAAAATGGCAGCTTCAGCCTTGTGTTGTCTCAAAGTTGTCCCATTACAAAGCTTGGACAGAGATGATGTGTGAGCGTGTGTCTGCAAACTGTGCTTCCTCAAATAACTCTCCACACTTCAGCAGTTTCCCAAATTCCTATGCCAGGGGCAAGCGACACAACACCTCCCGGCTGTGGTAAAACGAGCTCACAGCATTAAATCAGAAAGCACGCACATTTTTCTTATCAGAGAAAAAACAAAATTTATTTTCTTCCTCTGGGTAACGAGTAAAAAAGTCAGGAAAAAGACCTTAAGTTAAAGACAACAACTCAAGGGACTACATTGCTACATCCAAATGATACAAACCTCATTTAATCTGGTGCACTTTGAACTCAATTCTTTATATGAGGAAATCCCCGGGCATAAAGTTTAGGACTTGGATGACACATTAATATTTAAAGTATTCAAATGGATTTCCATCAAATTATGCTGAGTCAGAGCGCTTCTTGGCAGAGCTTGATGACAATAAAGGGTGTTCCTCCCATGATTAATTACCACAATTTTGCAAGAGGTCCAACAACAGTGAAAATTGGAAAGTATGGTCAAAACATTATGAATAATGAATAAAGAACAGTGAATACAACATAAGGTTATTGCCTCCCTACAAGGCATTTGAGGAACGTCTCTACAGGCTGCTAAAGAAGGAACTAATCAAATGTCCCATTTGATTGAAGTCAATTTTTTTTTTGTAGCCCAAAATAATGAATGAGGTTTTTAAACAAGCCTCACAAAGATAACTGGGGGAAAAAAGACAGATGGTTTTATGCAAATAAACTTGCAACAAGAAGCCAACAAAAGGCACCACAACTATCTATGTATGCAATGAAATATGGATTATCATGCTACAAAAGCGTAATACCCACTATTTAAGATACTATTAAACTAAACTGAACAGACGCTGGACATTGCTGCCCTTATACCCTCCCTTTCAGTGACGAAAAGATTGGAAATGTAGAAAAACTTGAAGATGTCAAACATACTGTACACTCCAACTTAGAAGTCCAGTTTTTCCACACTAAAAAAGTATTCCTACTTTGCTGAAGATGACCTCGCTATTTTCAAATTGTCTTCAAAGCCTCTTTAAATAAATGTCTGAGCATGGCCAGAACAGAAGCGCATGGCTGATGCATCCTGATCACACAGACCGAGCATTTTATGGGTCTCTGTCTGCTTTACCATCCCATTCTCCCTCTCGACTGCTCCGCACCATGAAAAAGTGATGTGAAAATCCATAAGAGAGGCCTGCTCAACGCCAACTAAAGATAAGCTGACTCATACTGGATGACAGGTGAATGCTAAGCAGTATTGGTGAATCTTATTACAGAACTGAGGAGTGAAGAAGTAGGTGAAAGAGTTCTTTCAGAGCTGCAGTTCTTTCTTTGAAAATGTCCTTGCAGAGATATCCGTGCCAGCAAAATGTGCTTCAGCTTGACCATGAAAAACATTCAAATGAAATGCTCGATCATCAATCAGTGTTACTCAGCATGGGCTGGTAATCAATTATGGTATTTGCAACGTGTGCTCTATTACAATGGGTTTTTTTTAAAGCAAATATTTTATTTTAGACTCACAGCTCCATCTCATGGTCTTCATTAGAAAATAATCACTTTTCACAAGGGTGTAAATTAAATTGTATTGCTTTACAATTTTCAAAACAACGATGGGTACTTTTCTATGCTTGTTTTCGTCCGTTTAAATGAGAAAAAATGTGGGCAGAATTTGACTATTTCTAAATTAAACCTGCCAAAATCTACCGTTTGAAAATTTTTCTCGAGGCATAAAAGGTATAAAATCCAACTGCATCTAAATATTCAAACATAAAAGCAAAGTTAACAAACTAGCCTTATTAACAACATGTAAATTAATATTCTCTGAGCATGCAAATGGCTAATATTGAAAGCACTACGTTTTTAACCTCTGGTCATAAATAGTAATGTCTAAAATAAAGGAAAAACCCTTCAGCATTTTGGGTTGAATCTTGTTCACAGAGCTTCAACAACATGTCACATTGTGATGAAAGCAAGCTTGAGCAAAACTTTGAAGAGATTAATAATGCACGGGTTAATGGTGCAGAAAATTAAATAGATGCTGATGCAGCTTCCTGGGTTGAAGTTGAAGTACAGACTGCAAAAACTGCACAAGATTGTAATTTATATGCTTTACGTTAGCCGTGGATGCAAATTTTGTTGCACAGGGAGGATGAGCTGTATTCACCCTCCTTTACTCAGATCTTAACTTTTGATTATAATGACAACCATGTGTCAAGCTTTCAAATATTTTCAATTGAGTAGAGCTATCAGGTTTCTGAGAGAAATGTCATAAATGCAGAACGCTCAGAATCTTGCAAAGCATTGATTGCATGTTACGTAAAAAAATTCAATGAAAGACTGAAGTAAACAAAATCTTTTAAGCAATTTTGATATGCTGTTTGTGTCTTTTCGTATCAACAGTACATCGATCATGTCAGATATTGATCCATCTGTACTGTCGTTTTAAGGATCCAACATCTAGTCGGATCTAGTCGTTTCGCAAACATGCTAGGTACACAAAATATTTTGATTAAACGTGTTCCTTCCAATCATTTTATCTTATTGACACGTCCAGATTACCTAGTACAATCTACCACTTCTTGGTATAAAATATAATGTTCAACGTAAAACCAGAAAACAAGTGAAGACATTTTTAATGCACTATATCTGAGCTTCTTCTTTCTATCTTTATTTTCAAACCTACTTTTCAGTCAAGACCTTAAAGATGGAGTTCATATAATAATGACAAGTCATTAAATTGTCTTCAATGTTTTCAATATCTTCAAGATTCTCATGGACAAGATAATTAAACCTATTAATGCAAATGTCACTTGCTTTAAATTACATTGTTCCTGTTTATAGTGAAATCATAAGTCATTCAAACATTTTCCTTCATTAGTTTAAATTACTGCTTTATTTGTTTTTTTTCCCCCTAGTATCTAACCATTTCAAATGGATGTGACACTTGTAGAGAAATATTCTTAACAGCTGCAAATCAAGCTTGACATGAGTAATCTGCTATTATTTTCTTTCCAGGGCATCATCGGTAAAGAACTGAGGGTTGTTATGACCAATAATGTATTACCCTAGAGTTGAATTAATTAGTCTCTGCTGACAAAATAAATGAACATTTCTTTATATGTAAAAAAAAAGAAAAGCGCAATCTTGCTTCATTTTCTATCTTTGTTACTTTGTGTCAATCTTTAAAAAAAAAAAAGTACAATAAAAACTGAAAGGGACATGAAAAAATAAAATGACAACATTTACAAAGAAAGTGTTGCTCTAGGTATATCTTTTTGTTTTGTTCCATCGTTTTCCGCTTGTCCGGGGCCGGGTTGCGGGGGCAACAGCCTCAGATGGGAAGCCAATCTCACCCCGGCTGCATCCTCCAGCTCACCCAGAAGGATCCCGAGTCGTTCCCCGGCCAGCTGTGAGACATAGTCTATCCAGCGAGTCCGGGGTCTGCCTCTTGGTCTCCTTCCATTGGGACGTGCCCAAAACACCTCACCAGCGAGGCGCTCAGGGGGGATCCTAACCACATTCCAGAACCACCCCTTCTGGCTTCTCTCAACCTGGAGGAGGAGCGGCTCGACACTGAGTTCCTCTCAGATGGCAGAACTCCTCACCCGATCTCTAAGTGAGAGCCCAGACACCCTGCAGAGGGAGCTCATTTCGGCCACTTGTATCCGTGATCTCATTCTTTCAGGTGAGGGTGGGAACATAGATCTCTTTATAATATTTTTTTGTCTTACATTAAAAAAGGAAGGGAAATGGAGACTACTTAAGAGTCGATGTACATTAAGGTTCAGTTGTTGTGTCACTCTTGCAACATTATTCCAGGTTTTTCTTAATTTCTCATTTTTTGCAATTATTACTTCTCTAAATGAACAGCAAAGAAATCACCAGCATCAATTATATTTAGAACATGATGTCTGACTAAATAAATAAGTTGTATGCCCATCTGGTTTGGCTGCACAGTGAAGACAGGTGCTTTGGAGCACAGATGCGAAGAAAACCTCATGGTCAGAGGGATCAGGCAGACTGTGAAAGCAACAGAGAGTGGCCAATACAAAAGGAAAATAGACCAGAGAGTTATCCAAACTGTGATAAACAAACAAAAAAAAGGTCAAAATCTGTCTGGTAGTTAAGTAGCAACAATGGACACATGGTGCAGAGTTTTTAAAACCTGTCATGGATGTGTGAAGATTTCATTGAAACAAAGGTTTTCACATCAGAATTGTTGGAGAGATTATGTGTTGCAATAAGTACAATTTATTCCCAAAGAGGTCTTTGTTCATTTTAGAAAAGGTTTGCATGACTTAAACCAACCAGGCTTCATCACAGCATGTGCTTGACTAGCCTCTTGTTAAAATCTGCTTTTTACTGAAAAAGCATGCCAAAAAAAGGATAAATATTCATCCATCTTTTTAACTGCTAGTCCCAGCAATTCTAATTCATGTTCTTTAATATTCCTATTTTGATTTATATCTATTTAAAAAGGGTACTTTTGGTTGTGCAATCTTACACATTCGAATCATCCAGCACAGAGTAACGTGCACTTCTGCTATAAAAAAAAAAGACTGTTTATATTGGAATGTTGACATAGCAAAGAAAAAAAGACACAGCCAAGAGCAACCTGGCATTGGAATAGTATCTGAAAACTGGACAGGACAGTTCGTAAATTACTCAAATGTGCATAGATTAATAGAAAACCAGTTCAGGTAAGTTTTTGATGTGGGAATAACAGCAAACATGGTACAAATCTCTAAAAAGTTTATTTTGGTTGATAACCGTCTTTAGAAATTATGCATGTAAAGACTTTTTTTCATCAAGATTGAGAAAAGGAGCAGATTCCTAACATGACCGCCTGAGTCTGCCATTCTGGGTTTGCTAGCATCAAACATATTTCCTAAATGTATTGCCTAACGTCCATTCTATTAAATCTTTTCTGTTTTTTCTATTTTCAAGTTCTGTACAACAGAAGAATTATACATCTTTTGAACAGGGATATCAAAAAATCTTTGATCAAACACAGTTGAGTATAAATGGCAGAATTGATTAGGGGTTTTTTTGTATTTGACTTCCTGTTTGAAATCTGAGATGACTGAGATACAAGCTAAGCCAATCACTGCTAGCATTTCCAGACGACCAATTGCCAACCCGCAGGCTAAATCGCCAACCTACTTAATGTCCTTTTCCCTGGAAAACAAGCTGATATCACAGCCAGACTCAGTCAATGGAATTTTGTATGATGATTACGTAAAAAACAAAGACAACAACTTGCAGTAACATCAATACAACCAAGGAGAAAAAACAGAATGTTTGGATTGATACAATGGTGTAGCCACTTTCTGAAAATCTAAACATCTGACAGTTCCCAGAGTGAAACAAATGCACCCTCAAATTACCATCTGGAGAGTTTACATTTCATTTTAATACTTCAAAGACAGGCAGGCAGAAACATCGACAAAGAAGTTAGCAAATGATGAATGCAGAGCTAATACAAAAAGAAGAAAAAAACACTTTGTATTGTGGGACTGTGCACCTGCAGCATTTCAACACAAACAGGTGGAGCTCAGTAAGACTCTACTTGTCAGGTGTCAGAGAGCTCCAGGTTGCTAAATGAGTGCCATCTATTCAGCACTGCTGCTGTGCTAAATAATGAGGGCTGAAATGAATGGCGTTGTTTTAGTGTAATCGCAGCAGTGGGAGAGGCTTTATCACATTATTGCAACAACATATGCTGCAGGAAATGCAGACTGGGTTGATTGCACGGTGAAGATCCCTTACATTTCTCTATAGTTTACAGGAGCAAACGAGAAATAAAACCTAATAACAAATATTTCAAAATATACAAATACCTTTGTGTTTAAATTTTTTTAATTACTTTGCAAATTTTTATCATCTTAGAATGACCTGTAGTTTTGCCTGTGGGTATACTGATCCTGCAGGTTGCCATTTTTGTGCAAACAATTGCTTTGGTATCTTTGAAAGGCAAGGTCTGAACTTTAAAACTGAATATTAAAGAGTAAGGATTTCATGCAAAATCAGCTTTTTGAAGATTTCCACAATTTTTGAACATTATTCCCACAACAAAACATACCCAAAGTGGTTTTATTTTTCATTCATGCATTTGTGAGTTTTTCCAGATATTCTACAGATACTATACTATTTTAACGCTATGTTGTTCTTGGCTGTGCCATTTGATCTTCACCATGCACACATTCTAACATAAATGGGAATTGTTGGTGTTTGTGCTCTGCTCACTGTTAATCCACAGCAAGTCAATTTCTTCCATCTAACCCTATCTGCCGCATCTTCTTCGGTCACGCCAACTATCTTCATGTCTTCCTTCGCTGTATCCATGAACCTCCTCTTAGGTACTGCATGTACTGTATATGTACCAATTTAAGACTATATTTAAAAAATGCTACCTTTGATCATTTGATGCATTTTACTCAGTGTTTGGGGCCCTAACAGAAATTTATGATGTGTTGTGCACACACCAAGGGGGTGGGACTAGGCGAAAGTAAGGCAAGAAGGGATTTACAGTGTCAAAACTGAAAGTGGATCCGAAGAAATTTATTTGTAAGCTTTTGTCAGCAAAACCACATTTCTGAGCTCACAAAATGGACCACGTTTATCTATCCATGCTATGTGATGAGAATGATTACCCCCATGAAAGCACCATATCCCCTTTAAAGAAGCACATATACGTAGAGCGGTGATAACAGCCTTTAAGAAGAAAAATATGTTTGTCTGAAAAGAAGATGTGGTAATTGATTTAAAAAGGATTTCTATACCCATTTTTCTGCTACATGTGACTTGCATGCTCTACACCCTCAAGGTTTTATCGGCATTCTTTTTGTTGCATAATTTAGTGGCAGCCTATCTGATTTATGCTGGTGACTTGTATTGCGCACCGCACCTTGGAATCCTCAAAGAGAACATGTTATGTATAATGTAGAAGATCTCTCTTTTACGTACATCAACTCTTTCCCACGGTAATTCACAACAATGTCTACATAATTTTAAATTAATTATGTTAATTCCCTTTTGAATTATTTGTAGGAGGAATCAGGTTGCTGAACTACAATCCAACTAAAATTATTCACACAAACTGTGACATTTTAATTAGTCTAAATAACTAATTTAAATGTTTTTGTTAAATTGTCTGACTAATGAATGCATTCATTTATTGCCATAAAATTACAAAACCTAGTGACCGGAAAATAATTCATTGTGAATTTTATTTGGAAGGATAAATGTACAGTAGTTCCAAAAAATAACAGAGTTGAAAAAAATCAGCTTGACTGAATCATTTTAAACTTAGTGAAGTAAAAAATTCTGTCTGTGTGATGTGTGCTCATAATTTTTAGCATATTTAATTTTCCAACTGCGCTTAAGCAATTAAATGAAAGCATTCTCATTCTAATCATTGTGAATAACGTGCAAAATCACCTGCTTTTAATTTGGTAGTAAAAACTGTGTTTCCCATTCCAAGCCAAGGATTTCCTCCAAACCTGGTCACTGCCAATGCTGGTCAATCTGGAGTTTAATTAATAATATAAAAGCATGAACTCAACATCCGGTGTGTGTCATAATACAGGGATAACAATACTTCCATGGGAAGGTTTTGTCTTCTGAACTGCTTATCCCTAAAGAGAAACCGGGGGATGAACCATCCACACACACACTCAATCCTAAGAGCAATTTTGTAGCGGCCAATAAACCTAACATGCACGTTTTTGGAGGTTGGGGGAAAACCAGAGCAGGGAAATCCACACGTACATGAGCAGTACAGGCAAACTCTACACAGAAAGGCCAGTGAGTCAAACCTTGCCTCCATTCCAGGACTCAAACCACAACCTTCTTGCTGTGAGGCCACACTGCTAACCACTGTTCCACTATGTACTCCCTTCCACTGCCCCCTCCCATGAAATGGTATAAAAAACAATAAAAATCTTGAATCTAATTTTTTTCTTCCATCGGACCAACTGCAAAACATCTAACCCACTAAACATACCACAATACACTAATACTTTGTCACATATAAACATAGGCTATATCACCATTCAACCTGACAACAGATTTCAGGCAAGCTTTAACAACCAGCCGTTTGTGTCACCTTGAAGCCTCAATCCTATCTCGCTGGTCCACAGAGGCAAACGGTATTAGCATGCAGGTAGAGGGACCCAGCTCCCTCTAACATTTCTTTTAAAAAAATAAAAGTTTTGGGTCTTTTGTTTTTTCTCATTTGTTTTTCTGTGTGCACAAGACCTGCACGCGTGAACGTAACTTTACATTTGTTCATAATTCAAACCAAACTAAATCAAAAGAACAGAAATGCTAATCAGCTAAACAATGAAAAAACAGTCTTCATTATTCATTCATTCATTCAAGCTGGAGCTGTGACTCAGCCTTATAAATCTGAGCTCACTCCCAGTGTATTTACTATATCAGGGATAAGACGAGACAGTCTTTTGGGAACAGACGTCCTCCTGAATGCCATATTGTAGATAAAGAACAAGCTCAACAAAGGCTGAAGGATATGTTTAATAGCGTTTGACTTACCCAAGCACATGTTTTAAATGGAGGCTTGTGATTGAAATGATAGTAATACTAACTTTCTTATTAGAGTTCCAGTTTGGTTTTAACCGTCCACTTTACAATGATCTACGAACATTTTTTAAAGAAGTTCATTTACAAGATCCATATGTGGGTTTTTTTTTATTTTAAGTCTGAAAATAGAATGTTGAATTGCATGCATGAAAAAACAGTATTTTTGGTATGTCTAGGTGTCTTGGCAAAGTATGGGAATGAACATGACAATTGATAACCGTGTAAAATGACTTCTTTGAAAAAAAAACATTGTTCACTATACATGTTTTGTTTTACAGTGTCTTAGAAGCCCAGTAGGGCTCAGTCCTTGGAGAAGACGCCTAACCACCCGTTTTCCCACCATTGCTGCTGTCGGGGCAGCCTGCTGCGGTTTAATGCAGCACACAAATTTCCCCGGTGAGGGATCAATAGAGTATACATTATTGTTATTATTATATATACTTTGCAGTAGAGTAACTAAACTCAAATAAGCTTTGAAGAAATCCAATGTCTCCAAAAGTAGTCATGAATATTCATGTCAGCCGCTAGACATTTAACCACCTTGTCAGCCATGGACATCTCTGGCACCTCATGGGGAAACGTGCAAAGAGTGTTGTAGAGATTCTCTCTCAAACATTAGGCCTGTGTCAAGTTTGTTTACAATCAATTTTGTGCAAGAATAGTGTGAATGCACAGCAACAGAGAGGGGACTGGAGAAAGCATTCTTGTTGCAGAGACAGCCACTCTAGTAACAGTTCAGTGACTACGCTTTGCTGGTGCTGGCAGGAGTGTAGAGGAGGAAGGCAGAAGAGATGAGGAAACAGTTGTGGAAGGTATGGGATGCCGAAAGTAGAAAATAACCTAGCTCACACGCATTTGTTTGCAAATGTAGTGAGAACATTTCATGAGTGCTTTGTAATTTTCCTGTAAAGTATTTCTCATCCTCTGAGGATATCTCTTTTTGATGAGCTGCCATCCCAGTGCAAACAAAGCTGGCATCAAGACATCTGAGAGCTATCAAATGGAACAAAGCAGTCTAGTTGTCTTACTTTCTTACAGATTGATATCAAGATGATTTAGTGGAATTACACACTTTAAAATTTATGTTTAAGATAAAAAAAAAACATGATGTCAAACTCTCTACAAAATATGTTTATTATTAGGAAAGGTCCATACGAACTAAGAGGAAATGATGTGTTCATTAAAAATAAATTTAGAACAAATGTTAAAAAATTCTGTATTTCTATTAAAGGTGTGGATCTTTGGAATAATTGTAATGATGAACTTAAATTGTGTTTAAATCTTTTATGTTTAAAAAAGAAATTTAAGTTATTAATACTTAAAAAATATGCAAGTCTTGATGGTTAAATTCAAGCTTCTATAAAAAGTAAACAATTATGATGTGTTATGATTATGATTATGTGTTACGAATATGTGTTATGATTATGTTATATGTTATGATGTGTTATGATTATGTTATGATGTATTATGATATTATTATGTTATGTGTTATAACAATTATGATGACTTAGTATTTACTTATGTCTTTTTGCTTTTATTATGACATAAAAAAAAAAAAAAAAAAGGGTCGGCGTAATAAGCGTTTGCTTCAGCCGTTACCTTTTCGGTCCTTTGCTGGAATATGGTTGTTTTCTTTATTTCATTGATATGAGGTTGCACTGTGACCGAAATAAATAAATAAATAAAAATAAAAAATAAAAAGAGATCCAGAGGGAACATATCGAATGTGTACACCGGCTGTTTGTGTGTGTATGCTCTTTATAAAAGCAGGATAGACACACATGGAGGAAAAGCGACAGCCCGTCAGATAATTACACGAGCTAATAGAGCAGCTGCTGATTCACTCTTGTGTCTGAGAGATTCACGGTGAGATGGAGAAGCCAAAGCGAGACATGTGGAGCATTAAGATGGACATGCTGTGAGTCCAAACACCGGCTCCATAAGGTGAGGAAGAGAAGAACCATTAGAGGCTGTTGTGGTTCAGGGACACGTCAGGAAATTTCCAGACACAAGACACCAATGTAATCATGAAAGCTTGGAGGATTTAGGATTTTAAAACAAAGGGATCACCTTAGAACAAAATCTACCAAAATTTGTGTTTTACGTGATTTTTGGAATTTATCCAATTTAAATCTATCAAGAATCATCTTTTTTGGTTATCCCAATTGATACGTTTGTCTTAAATTTGTAAAATCATCCAGTCTTACTCTTTTACTTGCGTTCTTTTCATTCACACATTCACTCCCTCAATCCACAAAGACTCCTGCAAGCCAATTAGTTTCAATGGAGATTATTGCGAGCTAGAACCTCCCTTCTAAGTTACCAGAACGGAAGTTTATTCCAAACTTCATTTGATGTAAAATAAAGCTACAGTAAGTTCAGAACTGAAATGCTATAACCAGCATTTCAAACACAAGTCAACTCGAAATTCAACATAAAAAATATAATTTTTGTATATCAGGAACGCATAAGTATGGTTTTATGCCTAAAAAGAGCACTACAGATGCAGTGTTTGCCTTGAGGATGCTGATAGAGAAGTACAGAGAAGGCCAGAGGGAGCTGCACTGTGTCTTTGTAGATCTAGAGAAAGCGTATGACAGGGTACCTAGAGAAGAACTATGGTATTGTATGAGGAAGTCTGGTATGACAGAGAAGTATGTTAGAGTGGTCCAGGACATGTATGAGGGCTGTAAGACAATGGTGAGGTGTGCTGTAGGTGAGACAGAGGAGTTCAGTGTGGGAGTGGGACTGCACCAAGGATCTGCTCTCAGCCCTTTGCTGTTTGCTATGGTGATGGACAGGCTGACAGACGAGGTCAGACAGGAATCCCCATGGACAATGATGTTTGCAGATGACATTGTGATCTGTAGTGAGAGGAGGGAAGAGGTGGAGGAAAATCTGGAGAGGTGGAGGTTTGCACTAGAAAGAAGAGGAATGAAGATTAGTCAGAGTAAAACAGAGTACATGTGTGTGAATGAGAGGGATCCAAATGGAAAAGTGAGGTTACAGCAAGAAGAGATAAAGATGGTGGAAGATTTTAAGGATCAACAGTCCAGAGCAATGGAGAGTGTGGAAAAGAGGTGAAGAAGGGTATTCAGGCAGGCTGGAACGGGTGGAGGAAAGTATCAGGTGTGATGTGCAACAGAACAGCTAGAATGAAAGGGAAAGTGTAGAAAACCGTGGTGAGACCGGCCATGCTGTTTGGTCTAGAAACAGTAGCACTGAAGAAAAGACAGGAAGCAGAGATGGAGGTAGCAGAGATGAAGATGCTGAGGATCTCTCTGGGAGGGACCAGGATGGATAGGATCAGAAATGAGTACATCAGGGGAACAGCACATGTCAGAGGTTTTGGGGATAAAGTTCGAAAGGCAAGACTGAGATGGTTTGGACATGTGCAGAGGAGAGAGACAGAGTACATAGGAAGAAGGATGCTGGATTTGGAACCACCAGGAAAGAGGACTAGAGGAAGGCTAAAGAGGGGGTTCATGGACACAGTGAAGGAAGACATGAAGACAGTTGGTGTGACCAAAGAGGCTACAGCAGATAGGGTTAGATGGAAGAAACTGACTTGCTGTGGCGACCCTTGAAGGGAAATGCCGAAAGAAGAAGAAGGAACGCAGATATTTTTACTATTGTACTTGTTGTCATGACTCATTCCACTTTTTTGTCATTAAGTAGATAGACTTATATTAACTATGTGGAAATGGGAAAAAAATTATGCATAAACTTTTTTTTCTATTTGAACAAAACAAACAAGTATGAATATCTTTTGCAGAAGATTTTATTTTTTTTAAAAATGCATGGAAAAAAAATATCCTCCATAAATTAATAAAAGCATCATTAAACAAACAAGGGCAATTTCTGACATACCGAACATATTTGTGAACATTCATATTTTGTACCCTCAAAAAGAAATTAAAGAGTCGTTGAAGATGCTCAGATAAAAAAAAATCAACACGTCTGTTGGTGCAAGAATGCACTAACAAACCGTTTGAAAGCTTGCATGTATTTTTTCATCTTTAGAGACACAAATCCTTGCATATACTCTGCATTGCATTACATTAGCATACATAATTTTATTTTATATGTTTGCACACCAGTACCAGAACAAGTTCCTAGTCTCTGATGTTTTTCACTGACATGGCAATAAAAGCATTCTGATTCTGATTACATTCTACATGCCTATTAAAGGTACATTGTTAAACTTTGCTCCATGCTGAAAGACCAGCAATTCACAATCTAGTATTTGGACCTTTTGTTCAAAAAAAGTTTGATTTCAGAACTTGGACTCAAGTTCAACAAAGACTAGCAACAATACTGACTTTTTCCAAAACTTTTTCCAGAACTGCGCTGCCCGAATCTTGATAAGGAGGCGCAAATATGACCATATCACTCCCATCCTCAAATCCCTCCTCTGGCTACCTGTTAAATACAGAATTCAGTACAAGCTCTGCCTCCTCACCCATCAGTGCATACACGGCACTGCACTTGTTTATTTCCAAGAACTCCTAACCCTCCACACCACTGTCTGAGACCTGCGCTCCTCCTCCTACTGCCTGCACCAACCAAGGACCAAACTCTCCACTATGGCGGACAGGGCCTTCCAGGCAGCTGCTCCACATCTCTGGAACGCTCTTCCCGAGTGCTTGAGGGCTCCACATAGCGTTGAGGTTTTTAAGAAAATACTGAAGACATTTTTATTTCTAAAGGTTTTCACTAAAGTTTTTAGTGTTTTTTTTTTTTTTTGTGTTGTGGTTTTATTCAATTTTGCTGTTTGTTGTTCCTTTTGGTCATTGAAGCACTTTGAGATCTCCACTGGAGATATAAAGTGCGTTACAAATAAAATTTTTATTATTGTATTATTACTGGTAAATAATGAAAGAAAATAGAACTGCATATGGAGGTAGAATGTAATAAAAATGCGTGCACTTGCATGAGAACAACACTGTTAGGGGTGGTTATGAGACTCGAGGGAGGATAAGAATCAATACAGAAAAAAAGGTAATGGATGCAAATCAGAAGCTTTCATTAATTCACAAGTTGCTAGAAGAGTATCATAGCATGCATGCCGGCACACCTCTTTATAGCTCACTTATACTTCATTTAAAACAACATGAACACGTGGAATCGGTCTCTGTAACAAAACCGCTGACTAATTTGTTGAACATGCACAGTATCATTATGTGTTTGCACACTAAACTCAAACAGCAGATTCTAGTAAATTAAATGAGTGGAAGTAACTAGTTCAATTCTTTCCCTCAAATGTCAGAGCACATTTTGGCAAGTTCCTTTAACACAGGCACAATGGGAGAAGATAATCGGATGCAAAAAATTCAGCATGGCTGTGAAAAATTGAAAGAGAGGAGCAAAATATTCACACACACTAATTAGGCTCTATAAATAGGAAAAGTCTATGAATGAGAAGCGGAGAAGGGCAGAGTGCTCATCAAGTCAAGTAGTTCCAAATACGGAGTCCATTAGGAGCAGGGCGACGCTTCGATAAAGGGAAAGTGAAAAATCATGATAGGTCTCATCTGTTCAGTTTTTCCTTTTCTTTTTTCAAACATTACAGTAGAAAGAGATGAAAGATCACAGATGTGACTGAGAAATGATTTGTTAAGACTTCATAGAAGTCCAGGAGAGGGTGCTCTAATACTGCATCAGAAGTAGAAAAAGAACAGTAAAACGTTTATGTGCAAAGATGTGCAAATCAACTACATCATTAGGGAAGCAAACCATTTTTTAAAGTTATTTGCTAAATCATCTCCCTTCTAACACTATTTACTGAATGCGTCATGATGTCAATCTTCATGCAAATGGAAGTGGGATTCAATGCCATCAGACATCCATTCCATCTGCTTACCATTGACACCCAATCCCTGCAGAACACCATATCTTAAACAGGTAGTTTGAATCCGGTCTTTTGCATCAACTCATGCCAACAGTTGTGTTCCCATGGCAACAGGATGCCAAGATAAACATTTGTTAGTGAAAACCCTGCATGAAATGTGGATTTAAAAAAAAAAGGTTGCCCAGTGGACATCAACAAACTTTTGAGGATGTTTTGTTTTCTTTTACAAAAACTTCCATCACTTTTGTGATGAGCACTCAGGAAAAGCCCCATGCACCATATCTACCAGACACTGTAATCCATCAGGATAGTTATTTTCAGGGAGGCACACTGTTTTCAGAATGAAATGGAAAGTATGAAAGTTTTAGTCCAAACTAAAAACGGCTGCTCACTTGGCATTTACACGAAAACCTTTGCAACATAGCCTGAGTGTGTGCATGTACACACAACTTTCACACACACAAACACACACCCCGATGCATGTGTAATTAATTCAAAATGTAGTTAATCATCCAAAACAAGTGTGATTTAAAAAACCCGTGGGGAAAGTTTCAGAGTTTGAGAAATGAACATTAATGTTGTTATGTTGACTCTGTCAGAACATCCTGTTCTAAGTTTATGGTGGTAAGAGTACCCCTCAGAGGCCTACATATTTATGCTGTGATTGCCTTGATCTGTTACCAAACACACCAACTCATCAGAGTAGAAGTTTTTCAATCTAAAATCTTTTCAAACACTTGGAAATCCCTGAATGATCACTCTTCCGATGCATTTAGTCCTTCCTATCTTGAATCCCATATTGCGACACAAACAGTGAAGATTGAATTTAACTTAGCATTGTAGATGATCGAGTTCTTAAATAAATAAATGTTCATATCTTAGTGTCAACAAGGCTGAGGAATCGTTAAAGAAAAAGCTGCAGTGATGGGAATTTGTTAGTGGGATGAATGATGTGTGAGCCCATGCATGTGCTATCAGTCTGTTTAGGAGGCCAGAGTTTGATTTACCAAAAGAAACAGAGAAAAAATAAAATCACATAGATGTACATGAGGAAGTCATTATCAAAGAGAACTGCGACCAAGTACCTGAATATATCTCCCTGCTCTTCAATTTCATCAGCAACCTCTTCACACCTGCAACAATGTGAAGAAGCCTGTCATCATTACACGTTGGAAATTACTGCTCCCAGTTTTCCCACCCGCTGGCATGAGACACTCGTCTTATTTCTGAGTATCCGAGAGATGTTAATTTGGGTTTGCACAGTGGCACTAAAAGCGTAACAAATTTTTAAAGTGGAGGGAAGAAATCCTTTTTTTTAGGATTGCACAGTTGGAAAGAATCTAGCTATTTAGGAAATGTCAGTGAAGAGGGAGAAATGTGGACAGCAGACATAACGAACTCACAAAGAAAGACCAAAAAGAAAAACAGATCACAGATAATTGCAGCCCACCTTCTAGGTATCCATTACTCTCCCAGTCTAACTCTGAGTACTTCATGTGATTCTTACCTGCGTTCCCGTCAGGTAGGATGCAGCAATGCTTCTGGAATATGCTTGGCAACACCTTCCGGAACAACAAAGAGGGCCAGGAGGATGTGACGGGAAAAGGAGATAGAAAAAGACGTTATTATCAGTGCTTCTCAAAGAAGATAAACAATTCAGAGCTCTGAGGGAAATGCACCGAGGCATGGGAAGAGTCATTTACACAACAGCTACAAATTTTCATTTCTGGCAACATTTGCATCAAAGGCAGTCGCTTCTCTATTTATTCTAAAACCTTTCATCTGCACGCTGATCTGTGCAGTGGAGCACTAAATGATATCTACGGCATGGCTGTGTGCCTAAAACTTTCTTTTTCTAATTTAATTCAAACACAAACAAGCAGTCCAGTATACTTTAAATGGAATAGAAAGGTAACAATGACACTCTTGAGAATCTAGTGGAAGACAAAAGCTCTAAGTTAAAGTATAGCTCTTTAGGCTGGATATTTCAAAGCCTCTCTTTGCTTTATCAGCATCTTTGTGATGGCAGGGAGTTAAAGGTACCTAAAGACAACTACAATAGTTACAGGCCTGAGGTGGTCGCACTGTTCAATAATGCATGCGTTACAATTTCACTCAGCAAGATGTTCGCTTAGAATCTAACTGATGTGAGTAAAAGCTGAATTTCAAATATTTCACAACACCATCAGTCATGCTCCTCTTGTGAAAACATCACAAAATCCTCCTAAGATCAGAAAAAAATGCTCTGCTTTCACTTTTTGTGTTATAGTTTTGCTAGACTTTGCTGAAAGATTGAAAACAGCTATTATTGC
Source organism: Neostethus bicornis (assembly GCA_902685375.1). Taxonomy (NCBI): domain Eukaryota; kingdom Metazoa; phylum Chordata; class Actinopteri; order Atheriniformes; family Phallostethidae; genus Neostethus; species Neostethus bicornis. Next base: position 6,724,358 of record LR738552.1, read on the forward strand.
TCACGGGGACAATTCTTGACTTCCAAGAAAGGAGACAAAGCAAAGGACTGGAGATCGACTCAGCGGGTGCAAATAACACCTTTTCTGTCCTTGGATCTAACAGACTAGTTCACAGCAATCCGAAATGACTGAAGTACTCTCGTGATGACGGTTTTACATATATTTCTGGAAACTTCTTAGAAATCATTTTTAAAATTACTAACACATTTCCACTCGCTCCTAAAGTTATAGGGAAGACCAGAAATGAACGGAACTCAATTGTCTCATCTCAGAAAAAAACAAACACAGTTCTCAAACTAAAGAATCAAGGGCATTTGAATTCAGAATTCAAATGAGCAACATTTCCACAGCTTGGATTATAGTTGGAATTTGTCATATTTTTTGTGATTGAGTTCTTCTAGTAAAGAAGTTGTTTATGGAGTTTTATTCTAAATGTCTTTATAAATACCCTATTAACTTTTCTAAAATTGGAAGTGAATCCCCAACGAAATATTCCAAAGAAAACTCTAGAACCAGACTTGTTCAATAAATCAATGTAGACTTTACATTCAGAGAAAAAAATATTTTACTAAGTCCTTTATTTTTCTGTCTGGCTGCCAAAATAGCAGCCTCCACGTGTAGTCCAAGCAATCCAAGCACTCATATTAAGTCCATTTTGTAATCCATATCAAAACGAAAACCTCCATGTACACAACATGTTGCTAGTTCTGTAACAAAGTTACCCAAATCAGGTCAGTTATCAGACGTGGTGATCCAGAAACCGGCATTTACGATGGAGGCAATTGAACTGTTCTAATAATCCAAAAGAAAAAAAAACAGTAATCTAATTTAATGACATAGTGTGACTTTAAAAAATGGAATGACCAATCATCGATGAGGCGAATTATCGGGACTGATGTTTGCATATTTGACAAATAGCATCGGAGCTTTTTTTTTAAGTCATCATAAAGAAATCAATTGAAGCTAAGTTATTTCAGTTTAGTTCATGTACTTAACCATCATTCAATTTCTATTTTGAGGTGAGAATTCCAAACTCAAAACCAAGTTATTTTCAGAATAGAGATTAAGAACAGAAAAACAAAAATGAATAATAGTTTGTTTATTGTTCTCCTTTGACTCAATTTGAATATAAAAAGTATAAAACAACCCATTATTCTTTCTTAGTGAATGTTCGGAGAAATAAATATTGGCAGTTGCCAAAACAGTCCTACGAAGTAGTCTTGATGATTCATGGGAACTTTTTTCAACATTACTTTAGTGAAACACAAACTATTTTAGTGCAGTTAATGCAAAAATCTATTCAATACAGTTGAATATACCTCAAACAAAATACCAAAACAAACACCAACACATTTGCAAAATTAGATTGTCTTTGCATGAGTACCGGAATGTGCAATTCCTCGCGACAAGCTGTAGTTATTTGACTTAGCTAATTAACAGTAGTTAGTATAATCTATAGCCACTCAATTTAAATTTATCTGTGCTAATTCACTGTTATCTAATCTGTATTTATGCAAGCTAAACTTTACAAATCAAGCAGACAAAAACTAAAGATTAGCCATTCATTCTTTCTGGACAAGCATGGGCTGAATGGTTACAAAGGTTAGCAAAAACCTGCCTCTTGAGTGAAAGTAAAACCTCTGGCAGGACATAAGAAATCCTCATCTTTGGGAACCTAGTCTGAGGAACAGTTAAAATATTGTTCAGGAGCCTTGAGCTATCAGGTTTCTAATAGAAGACCAGCGTTTAAAGTGTCCTGCTCACTACATAGAGAGTGGCTGCAGTGATAGATGAGCACAAGGGAACATAAAATATACAATAGCCGACTCTTTGAGAAGAAAAGCTACACTGCCAGGCTGAATCATGATCAGAGAGAAAATATTTTCAATACAAGCACAAAGCTGAACTTCAAACGGATTATGTGTTATAGCAAGAGACAAAAAGCGAAAACATCTGGAAGGCTAAAACCTGCTTAGAGACTTAAAATCAATTAAGAACTCTAATGACACAGTAGTTTGCGGGTGTGCATTTCTTTCCAAACACCCTTGTGGCAACTTGATACACAAATGCATACACATAAGAACTTTGATTAATTGATGTTGCACTACCCTGTAGAGGTTTTCGTGTCTTTGGGTTACAGCAAAACATCTTTGAAACACATTTAATATCATATTTTGCTTTCCATCAATATGCTAATAAATTTAAAAAAAAATCTATTCATCCCTTTCCAAATCTGTCTCTAATTCAGTCAGTCAGCAAAGAAGATCCCGGTTATTATGAAAGAAGTCTGGGTCGTATTAAAGAAATTGCTCCAAAATTTATACAGACTGCCAATAGTCGGTTTATGTGTATGAAATGGCATTGAACTTGAAGAAATAGAATTCATCTGGGTGACAAAGAGTTTTACTGAAAGAAATAATTGGGTTTTGTAGATGCCTTTTTCGGTTTTCTCCGGTTTCGTCCCACCCTCCAAAAGCATGCATGTTAGGTTGATTGACCGGTGCCAAAGTTCTCCTAGGAATGAGTGTGTGTGTGTATGGCCCCGCGATAGACTGGCGACCTATTCTGGGTGTACCCTTCCCCTCGCCTTGAATCAGCCAGGATGGGCTCTCGCAACCCCCAGAACCTTGCACGGGATAGACGGTTAAGAAGGTGAACGTGAGATGCTTGTTTCTTTTCTACACTTTAAAAGTACCAGTGTCTGGTAGTTTGGATTTTATCAGCACATTGAGTGTTGGTTTGTGTTTTTAAGATCTGAGTGAACACGACTCAACTCATTTAGTTTGGCTAAAAGATTTACTGTAAATTATAATTAGACAAATTACTGCCATTTACAAATTACAAATCTGCCATCCGGAGGAGCTCGGAGTAGAGGCATTGATCCTCTGAGTTGAGAGAAGCCAGATGGAGTGGTTCAGGCCGATTGGGCATCTGGTTAGGATGCCTCCCGAACATGGGAACACGGAGGAGACCCAGATCTAGACCCTGGAACTGCTGGAGAGACTATGTCTCACATCTTGCACTTATTTGATCCCATTTTAAAATTTTCATGACTTTTCTGAAAATGATCAGAAAATTCTACTTTAACTAACACAACCTGTAAGAATCATTATACAGAGATGTGTTTCAGTTTTTCAGAACACTCTTACACAAAGACTGTGGAGGCAGCCGGAGGAAAAAAGTATGCTCGTTCCCTGAGATGAACCAGATGAGTCACACACAATTTGAGTTTATGAGAAAACTTTTTTTTTTTCCTGTCACATAAACTCTGATAATGGTCCCAGATTTAACAACGCTGATGACTTTTCACTCAGAAAATCCATTAGATGGTTTGTCGTGTTGTCCAATGTTTGGCGCACCCTGTTTTGTGACATTGAAGAGTGAAATGTAGCCGTTTTAATCATGCAACAGATGTTTTTCAGAAAAGTCTACTTTCAAAATTAAAGGTTCGAAAACAAGTTGCTGAGACTCTTTAACTACTGGAGTTCATCGTCAAGAAACAATGAACTTATGGTTGACAAAAATTGGACCTTGAACTAGCTTCCTTTTTACCCCAACTATTGAGTTTTCAGAAAATTTTCCATGACAAAAAAAAAATCACAAGTACAAGGTTGATCCGTTTGTGTCATCATCACTTGTTTTGATTATTTTAAGCCTGACTGTCAATTTATATTTGAGTAGTATTGTTCAGCCGTTTTAGGGTGTTAGTGGCTTCACGCTGGATTTCTCTGCTCTCCTCAGGTAGTTTAAGATCAATTTTAAAACAGAATAAGCAAAATGTCAGTCTGCCACTTCTCCCGCCATGACTCATACCACCTATCACATTTGCAGCAAGTGTGGTAGAAGCTTCAGTTCCCGCATCAGCTTATACAGCCACAGCTGGCGGTGCACAAGCAGATAAGTATCAAGGTGCAGACTCCATTGTCTCTAGAGACAGAAGGATGCCAACAATTTTGTGCGGCAGCCATTAAACGACATGTGCAGTCTGGACGTGTAAGCAAACTCATTTACTTTATTATTTTGAGTAAAACTGGTATGTACGACCCCTGGAAAAATTGTGAGCTAACTGCAGACTAAAATTCTTCAAAGAAGTTTTTCCCTAGTTTCCACATTCATTTAACGGTTGAACTAAATTGATGCCTGAGGCATCGCAGCCTTGTATGACCACAGCAAAATGTACCATTTCTGTCCCACTGGTGTTTCAGCGTGATATAGACATCTGCCCATGTGTGTATTATTCATTTAAATAGACACGTACATGCAGGCTGAGGACAGTAATTTCTAAATACTTTATCGGATGAGTATAGAGAATTATTGTGAAAGATAGAGTATAATGAGTTACCTTGGTGCTTACCGCTGAGAGGTAGAGTGCACCACTACAGGAGCAAATGGAGATCGGAGGGAAAAGAACAGGAAGTCTGGAAACTTCAAACCTTTTCAATGCTATTCTTGTCTATCTGAGAGCTCTCTGCTTCCTTGCTGTCAATTGAAGCAGTGAAGTGCAATAGTGTAGAGACAGAGCATTAGGAGTTGGAGCTACTAAAAGTGACAGGACATGCCCGCACAGATAAACTAATCATAGGAGACATCAGTGAGTGTGAAGAAGCTAAGGTAAATTACACAGCAAATTCTTGCATCTTTGTGGAGCTGAATTAACTGTAAGGTGTTGGCAATTCATTTCTTTGGGATAGTTGAAAATTTTACACCAAAAGTAAGTTTCCACATCCTAACTGCATAAGAAATAAATATTAAAATAAGACATAAGACAGGTTGATATTTATCTAGTAGGACCATAAATATGTAAACAAGAATGGAACAAATATATTAAACCCTTGGGTAAATGAGTTATTATTCAAGAAGCAAAGCCTTTTCTTTTGCTTATATTGAGTAAAATTTGAATTAGATTAGAATTACTTTATTGATCCCACACTTGGGAAATTTGTGTTACAGCAGCAGCAAAAAAGAAAGAAATAGACAGTATATATACAAGAAGTCAAATGAAAAATGATAAAATATTAAAATAATAATAATGGAATAATGTGACAAAACATTGAGGTCAATACAGACTGAAAGTGCATAAGGAGGAATGTTTAAAAAAGTAAAATTCCTAAAAAATAACTTTAGAGACTATGTCTCACAGCTGGCCGGGGAACTACTTGGGATCCTTCCGGGTGAGCTAGAGGATGAAGCCAGGGTGAGAGAGGCCTGGGCTACCCGTTTGAGGCTGTTGCCCCCGCGACCCGACTCCGGAACAAGCGGAAGATGACGGAACGGAAATAACTTTAGTTTATGTGTTGCCAGATTGTGAATTCAGACTATTTTAAAATGTATGACTTGACTTTTAGTGTAAGATCTTGGTCAGTTGATCTACAAACCTCATTATTTTGCTTGATTATGTTTCGCTTGATGAACCAAAAAACACAGTTGTGAGTTTGAGACATTAAAAATCTAACATCTAAGAGGTTTGTCAGTGACTGAAGCATTTTTTGTTTCTGGATTTTGTCTCTGATGTCTGCTTTCTTTTCCTTGACTGTCAGAAATATCACAGCAGGGCTTCTGTCTTCCAGATGGTGAGTAAAGAAGCTGGTGCTCAAGAGGCATAAAAAAAATGCCTTGAAAACCAGAAAATGGAGAAAACTCATGTCCAACCAAAATGAGCAATCAAGAGACACAAGCTTAATGACTGTTTATCCTTTATAATAAGGAATGACAGCTAATAAACATAGGTGAGGAAGAGCCAATGAAAATGTTCTAATTTACTTTTTTTTAACTCATCAGTTCCTATCGGACCGTCTCTCAGGGGGCTTCTACTTTACTTTGTAAAGAGCTGTTTAACTCATAGATGATGCTCATTACGGCCACGGGTCATGTTTTCCCCCCTAATTAAAATGTTCTGCATAACTAAACCAATAAAACTGCTTAAGAAATTCACTGTATATGGTGTGCTTTCATGATTTCAGATCAAATGTATAAATCTGAAATATAAAGAGTTTTCTTTCTGCAACGTGACATACTGCTAATTTATGGAAAAAAAATAAGAAAAGATTGAAAATAAAAAACAAAGGAAGAATGAGTCACCCAATAAGATGTCAATGAGCCAACAGAAATCATTTTCTACACTAAGCTGTAGAAAGCAAACAGAAAGCTGAAGATTATAATTAACCCCAAAGGAATAAGATATATTGTTGTTGCTGCTTGTCTGATATTATTCTCTTGAAACCTGCAGTTTTTGTAAGAAAAATAAATTGTTGATGTTTTCAATTCACTAAAAATAATTCATTTTTTTGCTGTTTCCTCCAAGTAAATAAGCAAATCTTCCCTTTTTTTTGGAGGACAAAATGGTTTTGTCATACTAAAATTGCACAATAAAAAGCAAGCACTCATGCTGGTAACATTTACTCAAGATGATTTTGCTTCTTTTAGGATACACAGAAGCAGAAATCTACGTAGTTCACATTAAAACCAGAGTTCTCTCTTAGCTTCTAAGTCAAACTCTGGTCAGTTTCAATTCAGGTCAATTTAATCAATAGATTCTAATATCACCGATGAGTAGACTCAGAGTTGTCTTATGGACCATTCAGCAGATCAAAGATAAGAAGTAATGCATCCGACATGTCAAATTTTCAGTTTTCATTAGAGATGCTCTGATTGTCTCCAGAAAAATACATTTTAGGTTAATACTAAGTCTAAAATTTGGGGCATTTGGTCAGCAGAGAAGGTGATTGGCTGCGGTCTCTCCTGGACCTGTACACTTTCTTGACCCTGAAGTGTACAGGAAAGATCATGGTCGATCCCTCCCCTTGGACATAAACTCTGAGCCTGTCTCCTCTGGCAAAGGCTGTCAGTAAAATCATATGTGGCAGTAAGGTTTATTCTGACTTATAGTTATTTTTATTGAATTATGCATAAATGTATATAGATATCAATATATGTATTATTGAATGATTAATACAGTATATAGTTAAATCACTGCTCAAACAAAACCCTGAAGGTCTCTCAAATTGAATTTATTTTTTTGTCTTGCTGAGTTGTAGCTGAGGAACAGACCCATCGCCAAAGTCCTTATATTTGTAGTGTTGTTAATTAAACTGGGTTAATAGAGGTGATGACACTACTCATCATCTTTTCAATACAGATCAACACAAAACAAGACAAACAAAATATGAAAATTGTCAAATAACTTAATTACGACTAAGTATGACTTTTTTTTTAATGAATAAATTTCAATATGTTCATTTGACATCTTATACAATTTAATGTAGGTATACTTTAGCTCAATGACATCCTCCATCTGGGGAAAAAAAATCAAACAAATCCCATTTTTTACAGTACAGCACCACTTGACAGATACTTCCAAAGGTCAGACTTTTAAATTTGGCTTTTTGTAATTAACCTTCCCACAGGGGATGTTAAAAGCAGCGGAATGTCCTAAATGTGTTTTCACATGGTGCCCAGCATTGCAGCGTCTGGGATACCACAGTGAATTACACCATTACCCTTCCATGCATGTTGCAGAGACAAGGACGGCGGTTTAGTTAAAAAAAAAAACAGATCAAAATCAGTAATTTGACTCACTGGGGCTTGTGACCCCATTTAAACTTGCCTAAACTCTAAATTTTAAACAGCGTGAACAGTCTGAGGGATACATTAAACAGCTTGACCATCAAGGTGATTACAGCTCTAAACTCTTCTCTGGAACTGAACTAAATCGTTTCCACTCACCTTGATCAAATCTCTTTTTGTCTTACTTTCCTGTCCTTACTTTTGAATGTGTAATTATGTTTATTTGTTTATCTTTGTAATTCAGTTTAAAATCTTTAGTAAAGAATTCAGAATTGCAGGGCTTTTTTTTTATAACACTGATACTAATGTGGGATTTTTGGAAGGATTAAAAACTGCTTTATGAATAGAGTGATGCAGGATATGCATTTTAATTTTGGAGAAAAACAAAAGTGCATCATTTATAACATGGGTTCTCAAACTTGCATGAAATTTAAATGTCCTACTTTGATAAAACATTCCATTTAAAATTCAATGTGGCTTTTGTCCTGGCTAAATATTTAATAAGTGTAAAACTTGTTTCTGCACCGTGCAAACTCCAAAAAATGCAGATTCTGTAAATATGCTGGTAAAACGTAGAGCTATAACACTAAAAATGTATTAAATTAAATTAATAATAAGACTAAAAAAAGTCAGAGAGATTGAGTAGTCGGTCAGAGATCTTTAAATGGGTGAAATCTGATGTATTTAGCAGCTCCTGCACTGAATGCAGTATTATATGAAAACCCTCATGGCTTTAAGATTTCTGCCTTTTTAAAGGTTAGACACTGAGCAGGCTGACACACAGGTACAAACGTACACCGAAATTACCATACACACATAGACACATGGTTCTCCTGCATTACTTTGTTTATAAAGCAGTTTCTCATGCATCTGTCTTCTGCAAACACATGCCAAACCCAAACTATCAGACGTATTAAGAGATTCATCCCTGAATGAATGGAGACAGGAAAACATTCCGTTCTGATAGAAAAGAAAAATGCAAACTAGAGTTCATCAAAAAGTAAGATAAAAGGAGCATTATGAAGCAAGAGGTGATGATGAAACAAAAGAATAAGACAAGGATAAATATATCTGGCCAAGTGAGTGGATAAATAAGAAAAGAGCCTTCTGAATGTTTTAACATTTACTTTAGTCAAACCATTCCACAGTCGTCCCAGCTTTACCCCACTGTGGACCGAAAAGGCATCACAAACATAGAAATCTAGCATTCAGAATTTCCTTTGCATCTCCAGATGGATCATAAAAGCTTTGTCATGTCCGCACTGAGTTAGTAAAGTCAATACAAGCTTTGCATACGTGACTTTTCAGATTTGTGTAAGCATGAATCTGTTGGAGCTTATAGATAGCAACCCAGGCATATGTTGAAAAAGATTGAATAAGTTTTTTCAACATTTGTTTATTCAAGTGGGAGCTTTAAAAGAAGCTGTCTTCACTCTTTAGGAGAAAAAGTGTTTGGAAAGAGGAGTAGAGCTTTCTCATACATGAATCATGAATCATCATCTTTTCAACGAAAGACTGAGCAATTACAGTATTTGTTAAGCTTAGCGGATGATATGAAAGGGGTAAAAGGTAGTCTTCTAAGGCAGGTAAATGACATGCAATTTATTTTTAACCCATAAATTTTGCGATCAATTAGAATAGATTTCTTCATAGGCTTAGCAGAATTCATCAGTACTGTACATTCTAACCCAGCTAACAGTTTGTCATTCCTTAAATGTTCGGTCAGCAAAACATTCCTTAAAGGTTTTTGTTCTCTAAAGGTTTGAATGGAAAGTTTTATGATGGTTGTGAAAATTTATTTTTTGGTTTTCAGAACGTTCCTCTAACCTTAATTTTAACCATAAAGTTTGGAATTTGTTTTTCTCAATGTTCTGGGAAGATTAACATAACCACCAAATAACGTTTGGGGAACTTTAGTTTTTGGTTAGGCAAAAAAATAACCCATAGAGAATTTCAGGCTAACGTTCTGTGGAAGTTCTCTGTTTGCTGGGAATCAGCTTGATAGTGTGTTGTACTTCAGTTTACAAACATGATAACACAATTAGATTTTAGGTTCACTTTCTCAAAGCTTGCTGCCACAATGAAAAGCAAGACTAAATTATTATTTTAAAAGAGAAAGAGGTTTTTAGGTATTCAACTAGTTTTCAGGCATTGTTGTAGTTTTTTTTTTAAATAAAATAACAAATTAACGGTCTTGCAGTGTGAAAAAATAGAGAATGGTAGAAAATTGCTATGATTACCTCAGGCACTGCATAATTATTTTACATTGTCCCAAAGCTAGGAAAGTTGGGTTCAGGTGGGTTTATTTCAAAAACTTTCTACAACTTTTCCTGCAAATTCAAAGCAACAAAAGAGAACACGCAACAATGAGTTGAAGATGCTTAGAAACTCACAGATAGAAGATGATCAAACAAGAGGGTATGAAACTAGGAAATAATCCAAAAAACCAAGGTAGATAACACAAACAGCACTTACACTTCACAATATGATAGAAATAAAATATTTCAGGAGAAAAAAATAAATGTAGCATGTCATAGACTTGTGAAAACTGTGAAAACAGATAAGAAGCAGCTGAGAGACTAAATTAGGTGGTTTCCTGGTGTGAGCATGAAAGCAGATAAAAGCAAATCTGGGGAATAGATGAGAGATGGATCAGAGTGGAAGAACACCCAGCTTTAAATTTAAACTTCAAGCCTAAAACAAAACTTCAACCACTTTGTACTTTCTGGATTTTTGTCATCAATCATACAGAACTTATTTATGTGCAGTCCTCATTTAAGCAACATGAGGCATCACTCTTTTTCCTTCTCTTCTCAGCGTATTTTACTGGATCTCGGTATGTCACTTTCAGTCAGTTTTGGTTATATTATAAAGGGTTTCTACATATTTACAACTGTCATAATTTATCTCTTTTGATTGTGTCTGCAACAAATAAAAACAGGATTAAATCATTGCAACGTGTGTGGCTTCCAGCATACTGTACACCCACATGACGTGTGCAGATGCTGCACAATAAAGCATGCTCATTAACAACATGAGAAACGAGATACAAAAGGCTGCCATCCTTTTATTTTTATTAGCAATAAAATAATCATTCTTGCTAAAAAATGGGTGTGAAATCTAATCACTAAATGTAAAAAATGTTTCTTTTTAAGGATCACATGCAAATCACAGACCAATATCGGTAGCTGTTTCTTAAAGATACAACTTGTGTGGGTCTCTCTTGTATTTATTTCCAATAAAGTGAGTTTCTAACTTGTGCTGCCTGGCCTCTCTCTGTTGTAGTTTTATGTGCAAGAGTAAACCATTTGATACTACGAGGCTCAATGGAAGTGATTAATTTTCTTGGCCACGGCTTTACAAGTGTTTCTGTGTCTAAAAGGGGTTTTGATGAGTTTTATAAGATCTCCAGTGCTTGCAATTTAAAAAAAAATATCGAGCATGTACTTTATCACTAGGAGTTATACTTAAATGTACTTCCTGTTTTTTTTGCCCATTTTTTTCCTGTTTGTAGATTTACTGCATAGGCACCTGCAACTCCACTATGAATAATTAAAGCCTTTTAACACAGTTCCTCACAAATATTCTGAAAACACTGTTTCAATTCACATAAAGGTTTACGCAAGGCCGTATATACTAAACATTAGATGTGTGTCTTTCAAGAAAGACTGCACGACTACTCTGATCTAAAAATAAAATACCTTTTTGTATTATTTAACAGTTTTGATGTATGGCATTGGATTGTGTTGTGGTAAAGCTTAAAGCCACGAGCGTGAACAGATATAACTTGGCGGAGTTCCTTAAGATTTGCAGCGACAGTGATTCACTATTTTTAGTAGCTCTGTGATTATGTCTGACTATGTGCTGGCAGCCTTCACTTTGTCACTCACTCTGCATGTTGAGCTGAGTGTAGCGTATTTGCTGTGGATTCAGTGACAATGTTAGAGCAGCATTACAATCCGATTTTTTTCATATGTGTCTTCAAATATGCTAATCTCAACGTGAATCCTCACAGTTATATTGAATCTCTAAGGATTTTCTGACACAATCTGTCAGTGCATGCCTGACTCAGAGGAGAAGATTTCACACACATGAGCACTTTAGTTGCTCAAGATTCATCCAACAGCAAATTTTCTGCACTGAAAACAACTATTTGCAAATGTGCAAATGTCATAACAATCAATAGAAGAAATTCCACAAATGAATGCTTTTTGGTGTCTTGTGCAAAACATATTTTGTAACAGGTTCACACAAATCCGTGTAGTATAGTTTTTTTACCCTATCACACAAAATTTCTCTATCATCCTATGTGCAGCCTGTGGGAGTCTCCGTTCTGATTCAGGATGGGGCTCTTTCAGACATAGTCAGTGAAGCTCATCCACTCACGGAGAATACAGTCGGCATTTACAGTATTACATGACATTGCAGAAAAAGAGGAGTGTTGGAGAGACCAAATATGATTTTACATTCACTTAAGATATTTTGTAATGCAATATCTCATTTTCTGTTATCATGTCTCTTAAAGACCAGCAAGTAAAAGCTTTGCAAGAAAGACACTTTCATGTTTGCATCTGTTTATTAATAATCTGTCTGATGAATTTGGATCTTCCATCAATGCTAAAACACTGTTAAATCAAACTGATGATGAACTGAGACACTTTAGGGTGGTTATGCAGAAATGTCCTGATTTGCCATCGAATTAGGTCATATTTTCAACAAGATTGTCCAAAGCAAAGGGAAGAAAGAGAGTCTTACCTTCTTCAGAGCTGACATTCTAGGTGAATCCTCCTTCTGCAGAGTCTCTTCACATGCTGAGGTCCCAAGCTAAGTTTGAAGGGTGCGCAAATCTTAACTCCTCCTGATGCTGATGCTGAGCCATGAGGAGCCCTGCTTGATATTCTCATCTCGATCCATTCCATCCTCCAGCTGCTCTGATCACTCCACAAACCTGTGCTGTAACTGGATGCAAACACGTGGGGAGCTCTTGCACGACGAATCTCACATGAAAAAAAGAGAAGGTTTACAACATTAATCAACCTTAAAATCCTATCTCACTTTGCTGATTTGACTGTTCCGACAAAAATAAAAACTTTTTTTTAAAAAGATGCATATATAGAAATAAAAAATATAAATTCAAATAGCATTGCAGAATGTGAATTTCTTACAATAAATTGTTACTTTTTAGCTCCATGTGCCTTTGTTTATGGTGGTGAAACATGTTAATATTTTATTATATTTCAACAAATCACACGCCGATTTAAAGAGTTGATTGTCCCCATTCATAGCATGCAAAGAAAATTAAAATATTTATTTAATTCCAGCTTTTGGAAGTAAAATGTCTTAAATTGTAAGGATTTTGAATAGAGATTGCTGAAGTCAAGATGTACTTCTCTTCTTTAGACACTTTCAGGGTAGAGACTGAGAGCAGGATCGATTATACCATTAATTTACATTTTATAGGGTATGGAAATACCTCTAATTTTATTTTATATACTAAAAAAAGGTCATATTATTGCCTAGACACGGCTATAAATGCAAACCAAAGTAAAACGGTCTAACTTTAAGGCAAATGTTTAGCTAGCTAGCTTGTTAGCTTCCTAGTTTTAATTCTTACCTAGCTTGAAAAAAATGTCCTTTTAATTGTTTAAATTGACTAAATCGGATATACTGATATGAGTCAAAGAAAGGAAGGTGAGCAGCATGTGTTTTTGTTCCTATTCATTTAAAATAAACGAGCTCATTTGCGGTAAACTATCTTATTTAACTGACAAGCTAATGGCAAGTGGCTAACTAGCTTTTGTTGTAAACAAATACACGTGTTCACTTGTCAAATAACAAAAAAATCATTTTAAAAAATCTGTCCTAAACCAATGTTTCTACTTACTGAAATACATGGAGTTTTCCCTTTGAATGAGATCATTCTTACATCTACAGCTTTTAGGTTTGATTGTGTTTTGTTGATAAAAGGGAATGTTGTCTATTTGCAGGATAATCATTGGACCATTTTCCAGCTTGGAATTATAAAATATAACAAAAAACATCTTTTTAATTCATATAAGCAGTTTGACTTTTGTTTTTGACAATGTTAATTTCCTCCTCCTCTTGCTCCTTGCTCTGTCTTGACTCTTTGAGGGAGCAAATGCAATGTAAAGTGCATCAAGTTAGTAAAACTAGTGCATGTTCTTTTATATTCTTATCTTACTGCATTTAGATAGTAATAAAACTCCCTTTTGGGACCAAGTCTGAGGAGTGTCCATGGTACACAGATATTTTCTGGGCGTGGTGGAGAACAAAAGGCTCAGTGTAAAAACATCTGAATACTGGGCAAAAATGCATTTCCTCAAATATACCAGAAAACAGCTTAAGAAGTTTTTGATAGGCTGCATGGTGCTGTGGTGGTTCGCAGGATGACCTCACAGCAAGAGGGTCAGATGTTGGAGTCTTGGAGTGTATGCGAGGCTTGAAACACTGGCCTTTCTGTGTGGGGTTTGCATGTTCTTCCTATGTATGTGTGGATATTGGGTACTCTGGTTTCCTGTCACCCTCCAAAAACACACAGGTTGATTGGCCACTACAAAATTGCCCCTAGTGAATTAATGTGTGTGAGGATAGCTGCCTAAGAGTGAATGGCCTCACAAAAAGACTGGTGACTTGTTTGGGGTGCATCCTGCCTCTTGCCTGAAATCAGCTGGGATAGGCTCTGGCACCCCATTAGAAGCAGTTCAGAAGTTTTTTTGATGTTGGAATATTATTGAAACATAGTCAAAATACCAAAAAGGTTGCTTTTACATAAAATCATCCTCTAATTAGCAGTAAACCGATCACTACCAGTTCACACTGACTGTTTTTCCTTTTTCTTTATTTGTAGTGTTTCAATCAAAAGTGATTCAGAAACTTTACCCAGCACCTCCAACAGTAGACTCTAAACATGATCCTCCATGCATTGTGGAGTCTACTCAAGTGAAAGAAAAAACTCGTAAAAAGGCTACGTTGGGTAAGGTTACGCAAATAAACATGACCATGTAGTTCTGTGTTTGTGTTTGATTTTTATTTGTCATGTTTGCCTAATGAAATGCAGAAAAAACAAAGAGTGGCGCAAATGCGGGCCGGCCAGTTTACACCGTCCTTCCGCCTCCCCCAGATTACAATCCACATTCAGAAATGTCTTCTACTATTCTACATCTTGAAGGGGTACAAAGTCCACAGGATACAGCTGGTAAGATATCCATATTATTAAAGGTGCCACACACACCATTTACATATAATGACCAATTTGTGCCGTGTTGAAGTCTTTCTTTATGTAACAATTGAAAATCAATCAATTTTGCAATGTTTTTTTGCTGTTTATCTTTGTATTTTACAGAAAAAAGCGTTAATTTTTGTACAGGGGTGGCATTGAACTCTTTTGACGTAAATCACAGATACCGCTATTGATACGCATCATTTAAATTGTAATCATTTTTACATAGATGACAAGTTCGGGCTGCGATATGATGTTTGGATCATTGCAGATTTGGGTTCTTGTCATCTCGATTCTTCGTTTTCTCAAACACTTCTTACTGTGACATCAAAGATCTTCGTTTGTATATGTAGCACCCTATTTCAGAGGAACTACTGCATGTAGGCTAAGTTTTAGTCATTTGCCTCATAAAATAATTCTACTTCAATTTATTTTTTTATCTAGCAATTTTTTAAGCTTTGAAATCCAAAGTTTTGGTTTGAGATCAGCTTAATTTATTTCTATAAAAATGACCAGGATTATCAAAAGATTTAGTTTGTATAGAAGAATCTCACACACTATGAATCATATTTGGATGCTGCAGTGATTGTCCTCTGGTTACCAGGGAAACACCGTTTCTAAGGCTTGTTCTCCAATTCTGCTTAAAGTGATCGACCTTAGATGTTTATTCATCAGGATTATTGTTTTAAGTAGTTTTCTCTGTGAGAAATGAAGTAAAACGGGGCTTTTTCAAGGCTTGTTTCTGGAAAACAGTGAAATATGAAACTTCTCATATAACAAAACAACTCAATTAGAAACACATTTTGTTCTGTTTTGTTCTCTTTAGTGCCTGTAATTTTATGACTCATGTAATTTTCTTTGTCTACTCATCAAACTGCTTGAATTCTTTTATATTTTACATCTTTTCAAGGTTTCACACCAGATTTGTCTCATTTTTCTGTTAGTCATCACACTTTATTGAATTATTGGTTTTTTTTTTAGTACATTGTTCATGTTATAGTGCTTTTACATTTTAAATGCGATCATAATCACTTATCATTGACCACTACATTACATAAAATTTCCTCATTTTTGTTTTCAGTAGAAAATTTCCAGGAGAAAAGTGATGAATCTGAAGAAGAAAAAGAGATAAAAGAGCAAACAAAGAGGAGGAAAAGAAAGAAGAAATCTAACCATATAAACTGTGAGAAAGCGAGGATGGTAGTTAGCGAATCCATCCCTTTAACTCAGGCTTCTGCCAATGATGGGAGTGAGCACCTTAGCAAGAATAAGAGGAGAAAGTTGAAGAAAAAAAGGCACAAAGAGAAGATGTTCTCCATGGGTCTGACGCCCCAGGCTGCTGCACTGGAGTTTATTTATCAAAAAGATGGAGCGCAGGATGAGGAAGAGGACAAGGAAGACAACAAGAAAAGAGCTGCTGAGTTATCAGACTTCCTGAGAACAACATTAGAAATTTATATGTCAGATTGTGAGTATGAGCCGTCTACATAGTAATAAAAGAACATAAAAAATATCTCTGATCTTTCTAAACATCTTAAATGATCGTTATACATTATAGTCAAGATCATGTAAAACATTATGAATCGAATAGAAAACGAATGAATAACTTTCATATACAGTTCATCTCTTCTTTATCCCGTTTTGCTGCAGCCTCACAACATCCTGGTATAATTCCACACCTGCCAATAACAATGGACAACCTTTTAGACAGCATAGAATGTGGACGCAATCCAGATTCAGTCCTGAAAGAGTTGTGCTCTCTGAAGACTTTTGCTCAACGGAATGAGATACACAACCTGGAGAAAGCACTAGATGAGCTCACAGACCATCCATCCATGTCATCAGGTGGGTAAAAGTGAGAAGTGGGTTGGAAAAATATATTTTTACGGAGCGTCATTGGGTGCTGCTTATCTGAGAACTGTATTAACTTACTGATGCTCTCCACACACTGCATGGGATTATCAAACAGGGTAAGATAAGTCAAAGGAATGATCTCAAGCCATGGACTCTTATAAGTGATATTTGTACATTTTGAGAGGGCGGTGGATACCAATAACAAACACCCCAACAGGAAATGATAAAGAACATTGCTTGTCCTCTGTATGTGTATTTTTCCCAGAAATTTGACCTAAAATATTACCCTCTGTATTTGGTTGGTACTCTCTTTGCTACCAGTTGATACCATTGAGATAAAAAGAAAGCAGGTGTGTCCCACCTGACCGGTTCATTCAGATTTCTTCTTGTTGAATCAACTTCAAACATGTCATTGATTTGTCCCTGCAGGTTAATACATGTCTCTGTGTGCCCTCACTTGTTTTCCATTGTGCTTGTCCTTGTATTAATATCAAAGGCTACTTGCCTTTACTTGCCTCCTGCTGCCCTCAGCCGTACTTACCTGCCAACAAGTATGACACGCGTACCACGTGTTGTTAACATGTTTCATCTTGCCTGTACTTTGTAAACTCCCGAAAAAGCTCTCGCATCCCTAGACACTTTATTGCTTAGTGTTCGGGTTTGTTGGCAAGCCGACTGAGTAACAAGATCAGCAAGGACTTTAGTGAGTCTACACGCACATAATCAGCTGGGTGTAAGAATGAAGGGAAACAGCCAGAAAATTCAGGTCATTGTCCCTGTCAGACTTTGAAAGAAACTCCTGTCTTGCAAAAGAAAAGAGAGGGTTGCTCCATTTGTGCCTCGCCATAAAAAACAGCATGTCCAGGTTAGTAGTTTTAAGCATGCACCAGTTACCATGGTTACTGTTATATTAGTCCTCCATCTTTTACACTCTGAGCAGCTGGATGAGATGAGACAACCACAGGGTGTCATCAATTCCAGAGATCAAAATTCAAGTGCAGAATTAAAAGTATAGCTAAATGTTCTTTAACATTTTAAAAGTATTGTCACTTCTCTACAAATTTTCATCTTTAATTTTTTTTTTATTTGTTTTTTACTTTTACTTTTTACCTTGATTGTACTGCCTTATAAGACGAGCGTAGTTACATTTTATTTCCCTTGCAAAAGTCTAAACACTCCAAATTTTACAAAGATCAAAATTGAACAGAATGTTAATGACCTTTCTTTTGTCAGGGAGCAATAATATAGTACTTTTTTCATTCCTTTGTCTTCTGCTTATCTGAGGCCGAGTCATGGGGGCAACAGCCTCAGACGGGAAGCTCAGACTTCTCTCACCCCAGCCGCGTCCTCCAGCTCACACAGGAGAATCCTGAGGGGTTTTCCGGCCAGCTGTGACACATAGTCTCTCCAGCAGGTTTGGGTCTGCCTCTGTGCCTCTTCCTAGTGGGATGTGCCCGTGTCCTAAGTAACCACAGTTACCTAAACAGATGCCCATGTGCTCCCACCTGGCTTCTCTTGACCCAGAGGAGCAACAGCTCTACTCAAAGCTCGTCCAGGATGGCAGCGCTCTCCCCTTATCTTTGAGTGAGAGCCCAACTCCCCTGCAGAGGAAGCTTATTTTAGCTGCTTGGATCCGCAATCTCATTCGTTTTTACCCATCAGCGTCCTGATTATTGCGGACATACTTTTTTTTATTGTTTTATATTTTATTAGGAAACAAAAGGAATCCAAAATTTTATAAATTTTGTATCTGGGTTAAAAATACCGCCTATGGATAAATCAGTTTATTTAAAAAAAAAAAGTGTAAATAAATTGACCACTTTTAGGTTTTTTTAAAAAAGAAAATTATCACCAATTCTACACAAAGCAGATGTTCAGTTGTCAAAGGCAAATTTTTAGGTCAAGCTTAGACCAGTATGCTCTTGTGGTTCAACATTATGTCAAAAATGCTAAATAACTTAGATATTTGTTGAAAACCTTTTTTTGGACACCTACCATACCAAGAATGTTCCATTATCAAATTATAGGAGTGTAAATCAAATTTCTCCAAAGAACTCCTTTATTCTATATTTTTGTTTGTGAATATAAACAAAAAAGGCATTGAGTTTGTTTAATATTTTAAATACCATCTGTTTTATCTTTCTCTTTTTAGCTACTGCATACCCAAACACAATCCACATACCCGTTGCTCTGCAGGAGCTAATTTAAAACCGTGCGTGTCACCAAAGCCCTCCAGGTGAATGCTCCAAAGCTCCGTCTGACTCCTGCAATAAATCAACTGCAGGAGCAGGTTTAATGCAGATTTTCTTTAAGCATATATTAGTTCTTCCCTGAGGTCTTCAAATAGTCGCACTACTTCGACTAGAACCCCTTTACACTGGTTTATTCACCTTACTTCTGTCACAGTTTAAACTGAACACTAAGCTTTAATTAGAGGAAACAAGTGGAGAATAATTGCATGAATGAAACCGAGGAGGTTTTTATATGTTATGCTGAAAATACATGTTTGAGTCATTACATGGAGTGTTCCTGTGGCGTTATGTCATCACTGATCTGTTTCTCTTTTTTTGTCTCGTAGAGGAAACAACTGCAGTCATTTCATTGTTCAAATACTGGATCACAGACATTCTTCCCAGACAAGAAGACAGAACTTTCTAATGCTCAAACTTGAGTTGTTCAATCACAAAAAAGAAAAAAAATAATAATACTATTAGTTTAAACTCTTTTATATTTCTAAAAATGTTTTGGACCATTAAAACCTGTTTTTTAAAAAAAAATCCATTCGCGGTTTGTTTTTTTTTCTTATTTTTTTAATTTTTTTATTTTGCTCCTTTGCACCGGATCAGGCAGCCATGATGGACCCAATGGTGGGAGTTACTGGCGTTTAGTTGTCTTCTCCAGGGACACTTAGGCATGGATCCAGCGGGACTCAAACCGTCTTTTCCCAGTCCAAAGACAGACGTTCTACCACTGAGCCAACGATTTTGCAATCATAAACTACCTCAATATTGCAAAGAAAAAAAACTCTACGGATTGTTTATCTAACTAATAACGACCACATTGTTTAAACAAAGTTTAAATGAATCAGACATCAAGCTAGTTGATATCAAAGTAACTCGTACTAAACCATTTAGTCTCAGAAAACCGTCTATCTGCATGTATTTTCCAAATTTTGTGAAAAAATGATGTGCAAAATTCTCACGATATCCAATTTTATTAAACTGCCCAAATAATCTCTGCATCCTTGATAAACTGTCTTCAACCTCTGCAACCAAAAAATATTTTTTTAAACCAGTAGCACCTGAGAATTATAGCTTAACCCTCATCTTAAACGCACCAGCTTGTGGCTCAGGTAAACTCTTTGAACACGTTTCCTACAGCTCAATGTCATCCAGTAGGATCAGAAAAAGTGGAAAAAAATGTATTCAGCTGAGTGATTGAAGACATTATGACTTAAAAAAAAAAAAGTCAAACCATACTGTATTTTCTGTAGAAGAATTTCTGTTAGGATGCACTAGTTAATAACAGCAGTAGTTTATGCAAGAACATGCCCAAACTGAGAGTGAGGGGTATTAAATTACCTCTAATCTGCAGCCTCTGGTTGTTTGTTCAAATAATTATTCAGTTTATTGTGTTGACAGTAGCCAAAGGAAGCATGGGAGATTTTCTGCAATCAGAGCAGGCATTGTCTGAAATAATTACATCCATCCAAAAAGATTTGTCTTTCATAAAAAGTAAAACATTTATTTAGATTGAGTTGCTAATTTAAAGACCCGTGCTTGATTCACACAGTCAGTCATCTTGCTGGGTGGAACTAGTCCAACCTTTTCCACACTAACATCTGGCCTGAATTCAGTTTGATGAAAGTTGATTTCTTCACACGAGAAGCATTATACAAAACTCCACCCTAATAACACTAAATCTCCATGAAATTATGTGAGAGGTCATAACTGAACAGCACTGACAATACGTTGTTTCTTCCCATTTTCGTAAAACTATGAACATAAATAAATTGTACCTCCACATGTTAGATGAAAAGCTTTTTGAACAATCTCTCCCTGTTCCTTCAAGACTCAAACGTTTTCTGTCTGTAGCCTGAAAATCCTCTTCTTAAAGGATTGGAGTGTTTCTCAGGCCATCTAAAACAGAAATGCCATTTTCTGACTTTACTTCTATTTGTGCTGTTTGATGTCACCTTTTAGTTCTGCTTGTTCAAGGTTTGTGTTATTTGTCCTCGATTTAGCTTGTTTCTTATCTTGTCACTTCTTCCTCTAAGTGATGAGAGCACTTGTTTGCTGCCATCTGTTAGACACTTGTTTGATTGATAGTTTAATTATGGTGATGCAGCTTTAAGAAGCACGGAATAAACTGGATAGTTTTATAAATTGATATTCCTGGTATTATTATTTACAATAAACTGCATATTCCAATCCCAAATCCAGATACTCCCTTTAAAGTATAGTGACGTAAATTTCTTAAAACTTCCTCAAATAAAGTACAAACATGCTTTTTTATCATTATTTAAGCACAGTAATGATCTAAGTTCTAAGTATCTAAGAGATAAAGAAGGTGGAAGATTTTAAGTGTCCAGGATCAACAGTCCAGAGCAATGGAGAGTGTGGAAAAGAGGTGAAAAAGCAGGCTGGAAGGGGTGGAGAAAAGTATCAGATGTGATGTGTGATAGAAGAGTTTCAGCTAAAATGAAGGGAAAAGTGTACAAAACCGTTGTGAGACCGGCGATGCTGTTTGGTCTAGAAACAGTTGCACTGAAGAAAAGACAGGAAGCAGAGATGGAGGTATCAGAGATGAAGATGCTGAGGATCTCTCTGGGAGTGACCCAGATGGAGGAACAGCACATATTACAGGTTTTGGAGATAAAGTCCGAGAGGCCAGGCTGAGATGGTTTGGACATGTGCAGAGGAGAGAGTACATCGGCAGATGCATGGTGGGTTTGGAACCACCAGGAAAGAGGTCTAGAGGAAGACCAAAGAGGACGTTCATGGATACAGTGAAGGAAGACATGAAGATAGTTGGCGTGACTGAAGAGGATGCAGCAAATAGGGTTAGATGGAAAAAACTGACTTGTTGTGGCGACCCCTGAAGGGAAATGCCGAAAGGAGAAGAAATAATGATCTAAGTTACAGTGGAAAAATCAGGGCACTTTGTGTGCATATAGATTAGCCATCTGAGTATTCTTAAACACAAAAGTTCAATTTTAAAAAGAATTATAACATGCAAGAAAATTAACCATTCTACTGTTCAATTAGCATCCCATCCAGTCCCTGATTTCAACCAGAAACCTCTGATATTAAAGGCAGTTAACACTCTCATTGTGCTACAGTACTTGCCTTTCTTGCTGTTCCCTGCCATGGTAACTAAGTCACTCCTACAGAGCAAACAAAATGAGCTGGACCAACGAAGAGTCATGCACTGGCAGCTGTATGTTACTGTGACTTTGTCCGGGTTTGTAACTCTTACCCTTTAGTGAAGTAGTACTCTTTGATCATTTGTGGTTTCCTGTCTTTTCTTGCACTCAGCGATGCGTCAGTGTGCATGGTATTCATTACAAGAACATTTTTTTTCTCTTTAGGCTGAATGAAACAAGTATTGTTTTCTCATTGAAAGCATTTATTGAAGAAGGTCTGACCTGCATTGTCAGCTTGCTCTACCAAAGTCCATCTCCAAGGCGGTAAGATGTAAAGAAGTTATCACATGTGATGGTCACCTTGCATTCCTTCACTCATCTCTAGCATGACATTCATTTTTATTTTATCATATTGTATCAATCCCTCATGGGGAAATTACTTTTGCTGCATTGCACTGCAGCAGGCAGTCAATGATGGCGCCAAAGAGGGGAGCAACTAGGGCCAGGTGTTTTCCACACGAACGCCTTGGCATGAGCTTAGCAGGATTCTAACTGGCAACTCTTCGGTTCAAAGATGGCAACTTCACCTATTTGACTTTTCCAGTGTATCTTTGCATATTCCATGCTTACTGTAGCTAGAGATTGCGTCACAGTCTACTCATGATTAGATGCCATACTTGGCAGGGTGCCATACTTTTGGATATGTACAGCTATGTACAAACATTACGGTATTAATATTAATAACATCATCTTTGAAGACAAACTGCATAAACTACACTCCAAAGAGTCCAGATTGTATGCACAAGTTTATGACCCAAAATGAGAAAAAGTCATAAAATTGTCGGAAGAAAAAAAAAAAAACAGTAACCAGTATTTTGGTAAATAACAAAAACTGAAATGGGTGAAATTAAGCCGTAACATAATTCAAGGGTTAAGCACAGTGTTTGCAGAAAAAAACTTCCGTTCATGGTTTTATAGGTTTATTGAAGTAAATCATTCTAAATGTGTTTGCTTTCATTTTATTTAACTTTTGATACAATTTCTTTTCACAACTCTGTGTAGGAAACTCATCATAAAGCCCTGAGCATACCAGTTTAGCAGAATAATAACATCTCTGCATTACTGATGCATAATCTGCAGCACTGTATCCTGGAAAAAGCTACAGTATACGAAGGTCATTTGTTGCCAGCTCACACTTAAGAGAATCCCTCCTACTTACAAAGAGACACGCAGAACAGCAACCTCATTATAAAAGCCTGGTTGGAGCTGGGAAGCCTGAGGCTAGTTAGGATGTTAAAGTTTCAAAAGAAATTTGCTGACATAGCAAAAGAACGTCCAGGACTTTGTTAGAACAAACTAATATCGAATACAAATCCTTTTCAAAAGATGATTTTATTGAAGCTGCTGATTTAAGAAAACTTCTATCCTCTATGTTTCTGTACTGTATCCAAAAAAAATAAAGGAAACTTTTTGTGTTTTTGGTGTAATTTTTCTTAAAAGCATTATGGAAGATCTCCAAGGGCTAAAAGCCCGGCGCCATTATTGTGAATATTTGGCAAACATTTTAAACCCGCTTTGGTCTTTTCTGGCTTTTTCTCGGTTTCTTTCTTCAAACAATACAGACACTTGGACGTTGCAAGACGTTGTAGTGATTGGCATGCTCTGTGCTAATGGTGGGGTTTTTAATGTCCCACGAGAGTCTTCAGCACACTTATTTATAAGCATGAGTTCAACTGGGGAAGTCAAATTTCAGTAAGATTGAAAAATTGAATATATATAAAGAACATTCACACCACCTCTAAGTAGTCATGAAAATTAGAATGTTATCTTCACGTCCCAAAATCTTTGACGAATCAAAACATGATGAAATGTGTAATTGGCAGTAGGCTGAAGCATTCTTGAAAAGTCTCCAGTCTGTTGCAGGGTCACATGGAGACAGACAACCTCATACAAAGCCATGCCTTGGGGCAATTTCACAGTGACCAATTAACCAAACATCCATGTTTTGGAGGATGGGAGGAAGTTAGAGTAATCAGAGAAAATAAAAACACAGAAAAGTCAGTGACTCAAGCCTCACCCCTCCTGGGACTTGAACCCTCAAACGTCTTGCTGTGAAATCACAGCAATAACCACTGTGCCACCGTGTAGCTGCTTCTTTGCCATTTTAAGTAACCACAAGATCCAGAATTTTTCTATGCAGCATGTCAGTCCAGCACAATCTCCCCCACATTTGTGTCCATTCAAGGCAATCCTTCTCTTCAGACTGACATCTTTGTTTCTGACTGCCAGCTCCTGTAATCTCCTTAGTCTCACCTCCTGCAGGCTTCCTATTATGTAAACACAGGACGGTATAAAGGCTGATCCGACAGTCTTGAATCAGACAGCCGAGGACAGGTTGGAGAGTAGACAAACATACCCGGAGAGGCCCTTTGAGTGGGTTCCCCACCCCGGGAGTCCAGGGAGAGGAGCTCGAGAGAAACAGCCAAGTGCCATCCGGCTTCTAACCCATCTGATTTTCCACAAAGATCATCGTGGAAGGCTCCAAAATGTTTTTCAGACTCCCGAGGTTGACTCCTGGTTACATCAGGCTGCTGCAAGTGAGTACTGTTCATCACAGCATGTAAAACGTAGGAAAATAAAAAATGATTTTTTTTTTTACTAAAGCAAAGCTGTTGTTTCAATTTCTTTGCACACAAAGATTATTTTTAATCTTTAGAAATAAAAACAACCTCGGGTTAATATGCAGCTAACCAGATGTCTTTAATTTGCTGTCCTTGTTGCAACTTTATTGTAAGTATGAAGCTAACTGAGAGAACTTTGACGAGTTTAATTAATGAATCATCTGCAAGGTAGAAGCTTTATGCTAAATGCATGGTTTTATCAATAGCTCACATATAACACTGTCACTGCTTCAGCAAGTTTTATGATGCCACATAGCAGCTGTTTTTTCACTCTATTGTCTCAACAAATCCAGCTTTGACAAGATGATGAAACACATCTTCACTGCCTTATAGACTCACACAAACCATAATTAGGAGACGTTTTCCAGCTGCTCTGCCCATGATTGGACCATGACTTCAATCTTAGCTCGGTGGTAATCATATTTATTCCAAACAATAGAGAAACCCAAGCGGTGACAGTCCATTGCATCCTAAGTAGAAACTGTTGGTGGATGAGTGAAGCGTGGGAATGGCTTCCTAACTGCCAGTGACGCTGTGCCATTGTGAACTATGAAGTTTCCATTATTTTCTTCTTTATGGGCTTCATAATTATCAAGAGCCTCGTAGAGGAAATAGTCCATGTCCCAAGAAAGATGAGCTTTTGGGGGTTTTTTTCAAAAGGTGCAAAGAATTGAGAAAAATGGGGTTTTAATCCCACTGGAAAAAGTTGGGAGTTAAATAGAGTTTAAAAGCAGTATGGAAGATCTTTACAAATTCTTTTTCCAATATTACTTAAACCTGACTTCTCTTTTTGAACTCGTGCTTATTAATAGGTGCAGTAAAAGTAAAAAAACACACGTATATTAAAATCTGTGAACTCTGTGGGATAGTGAAAACCTCAGACAATCATTTTTACATTGTGACCAAAAGCCATTGACCCATAGCCTGTCAAGCTCCCAAATTTTCTGCATTGTCAACAGGTTTTTCTATTGGATAGAGATGCAAAACCAGAAGAATCCAGAACAGACCATAGTGGGTGTATTAAAGCTGTTCCAGTATTCAAAGAGAGCTGCTAAGCTGTTATACTTCAAAGATCTTACATACCGCCTTTACAAAAACTGTGATGTTTTGCTTTATCCATGTGGTGCAAATAGTTTGAACGATTTTCTGTCCTTTCAGACACAGGCATACCATAATACATCAGTGGTTCCTCAAGATGTGAAGACCATGCCTGGAATGGCTATGCTGATGGGAGCTGTGGGTATTGGGATGTGTGGCTATGGCTCCCGTCAATTGGCCCTTCATCATCGGCCTTCAACCCGGGTGCTGCATCGCATCGGTACCCACGCTGGCCTGGATGGGACTCGCTGGGCTTCTCCCTACCAAGAAATCCCACAACCCTCCTTTGTGGGGCAGAAAATTCTCTCAAAATAACATGTGAGGATTTAATGCAAGTAGATTTGTGAGTTTGATAGATTGGGTTTACTTAGCTCACTTGTGCTTGTCCAAGATTGTAGCAATGCTGGCCCATGCTGCATGTGGCCCTTATGCTCTCTGAAGACAAGCTGGTGTGCTAATTGGACCCAACCTTTCGAAACTACTACTCTAACCAGTAAACATATTAAAACCTGTGGTTGTGTAGGCATTGCCAGGATATCATACACTAAGTATCTGGATGAATTCTTCACTGTTGCTGGAACTTCCCCCCAAAATATTATGCAAATTAGAACTCTAGTTTGCTTGTATGTTGAAATTTGAGCCATTATGTGTCTTCTGAAACCCTGGCATAAGGAGTGACCAACTCTTGGCTGCACCCTTGATACGCAGATGGTTACCAGCATTTCTCTGTGACCCCCTGCATCTCTAACTCCAATCCTTTCCAAACTTAGTTCTTTCCAAGCTAAGTGCTTGAGTCGCCTCTCCAGCCCATGATTTCAATTGATTTCTTCTAAATGAAACAGGTGGCGTGCATTAGCATGCCTCTTTTATTGCTTTGACATAAAGGAAAGACTTGTCAGTAGATGGGGATTCCCACAGTTGTGTAAACAACGCTTGCACAACCACGCTGCGCTGGATTATGAGCGCTAATGTGCATGTCTGAGACACTGCAGGTGGCAGCCAAGCAAGGTAGAATGTTGACTCCACCAGGATAAATCTGTGTCCTCATTAGGGATTAACCCTGATGGAGATCAATCCTAGCTCACACACTCATTAATACCTAATCTGGTATTACAGAGACAAGCACCTGTGAGAAGCAGATAGTTCTTGTGCATCCAAACTTTGTGCCGTCCCCCCTGCAGGACCCACCGTTAATTTCACAGTCACACGTGTGTTTAGAGAAGAAAGTCTTGGTGTTTTCACACATGTCTTAGGGACTTGAGATGTGGCGAGGCTCTGAGTGTGGTTGAGAACGTGTGCTGTGCCTTAATGCTTGCACAGAACTTATGCCAAGCTGACAACCTAACAGGACAATTTCTCAACTTCTCTAAAAGAAGTTGAGTCTATTATGAGTTAGATGTCAGCCAGACCTTGTAATCTACTTTCTTTTTGTCACAGAAGAGCATTTACTTGTCTGTCTGCCAAGTTGGACGAGCTGCTAGTGGTGGCAGGTTGGTGCTAGCTGGATAGAAGCTTTCTGGAAAGCAAGAGCAGCAGGTTAACAACAAAATGCTTGTAATCCTCTGAGCAAAATGAGCTAATATCTTTTACTGGCTGAGCAATTGGTCACCTCATTGTGTGCAAAGACTGAAACCTACAAATAGTCTCCTAATGGATTTAATATAAAGACATAAAAGAAAAAAAATCTGCTGAGGCATCTCATTCAACACGGCCGGCACCTGTTTTATGATCAAATTCTGACATATTTCTCATCCTTGTTCCAAACTAAATTCAATAGATATGTGCAGGATGAGTTCTGAAATCGATGTGGTGATGGACTGGAGGCTACATAACACACCTGACTGCTTCTGATGGATTCTCCTTGCACCGCGGTGGTGCACAGAGAGACACCAGCACTGTGGAAACCTATTGATCTCAATCAGAAATTGACAAAGGAGAACTTGTCTTCTCAATGCAGTTAACCTTCACACAGGACTGAGCAGTTCATAAGACTGGGACTATCGCAAAAAATAATATCTGAAAATGTTTGCTTTTGGAATATGAAATGGAAAGGGTTGTTTGAAGGCACAGTGTTCATCTTGTTGCTTCCTGTATGTGTTCTGCATCAATGCTTATCTACTTCACTCAGTACACACATGAGTTCAGTGTGAAGAGATTTGTTCTGTTTGTAGACTTCAAACCAGCTGTGAAATAAAGGTATTCAGAAAACAGTTTTCTCTACTGCTGTATTTGAGTTACAACTCCCCCACCACACAGCTGTTAGGTAAATATTTTATGTTTGTTGAAAAAAGAAGTCCCATGGAACAGATTGAAATGATGACACTGAAGAAAACATGAATAAGAGCAGAGAAGCAAAAGAAATCCACATATTTTCCATAAAGGAAAGTCATCTATTTTGGAAATGCCACACAAACAGCTTGCTTTTTGTTGGTTCCCATGTTCAAACCTTCTCCAATAGTTTTTTTTAAACTAAATTTATTGTCAAAGCAACATAACAACGAGCCAAAAGTTAACACTTTAATGCCACTGTTGAAGTAGATAAATACAGCACAGTGGCAGATGCTTCTAAAAACAGGATATGACGAATCAAGACATTTTTGTTTGCAGTAATTCGAAATGTGCAATATCAGAAGTACATGTATCTATGATAATGCAATTTGAGGGATGTAAACATGTGCCTACAGCGCAAAAAAAACTTTATTTTTTTTTTTGTCTCATAATTGAATGGTGTACATTCAATTAAATGTGCATACTACTCTACAAAATGAGCTTCCTCCGCAGGGTGGCTGGGCTCTCACTCAGAGATTGGTTGAAGAGTTCTGCCAACCGGGAGGAGGTCGGTGTCGAGCCAATCCAGGTTGAGAGAAGCCAGATGGGGTGATTCGGGCATCTGGTCAGGATGCCCCCTGAGCGCCTTGCTGGTGAGGTGTTTCAGGCACGTCCCACTGGGAGGAGACCAAGAAGCAGACCCCGGACCCGCTGGAGAGACTAAACTGGAGGATGCAGCTGGGGTGAGAGAAACCTGGGCTACTCGTCTGAGGCTGTTGCCCCCACGACCAGGCCCCGGATCAGCGGAAGACATTGAAACGGAATGGAACTACTCTACAAAGTATATGGTTGATATGTTTATTACTTTAAAATAATTTCTTTTATTCTTAATTATTTTTTCCATTGAGCGTCATAGGCCTGCAACGTTGCCTAGAGCAATCAGTTTAGAAAATTAATAAAAGAATAAAAAGAAGTCTTACAAAGTCTTAGGAAAGTGGATATTTATAAGAATTTTTTTTCAAATCGAATCTTGCTTGTGTTGCAAAGAACCCCTATTTTTTTGAGCTTCAATCAGGGTTTTTACAAGGAAAATGGTATTAATCAAACCATGTACACGATCAAATCAAATATTGTTTTTGAACCACTTTTCAAACACATGATTTACACAAAGTGCTTTACAGATCATTTACAAATTCTCTCACATTCAAACACATTCACACAACCCATAACATTCACACACAATCTATTTCTTAACTTAACCATTAAGAGGTTAAATATAGGGTAAAAAAAAAGATGCACATGAGACAATAGAACAACTAAAAGGGGTCAAATAAGTTAGAACTATTAAGAATTTAACCTTAAAAGTAAATCAATGGAATAAAACCATATAAAAAATGTGTTTTAATAAATGTATTAATTCAGACTAAAACAACAATTTAGAAGAGTCTCGTAAAAGGTCAAATAAAAAAAGTAGGTGGGCGGCACAGTGGTGCAGTGGCCTCACAGCAAGAAGGTCGGGGGTTCGAGTCCCGAGTGGAGAGGAGACTTGGAATGCTGGCCTTTTTGTGTGGAGTTTGCATGTTCTTCCTGTGTACACGTGGATTTTCTCCAGGTACTCCAGTTTCTTGCTTCTTTCCAAAAACAGGGATGTTAGGTTGATTGGCTGCTACAAAATTGCCTCCAGGAATGAGAGTGTGTATGGATGGTTATGTGTGTGTGGCCCCGAAATACATTGTCGACCTCTTCGGGGTGTACCCTGCCTCTTGCCTTGAATCAGCCGGGACAGGCTCCGGTACTCCCCTTAACTGGACGTTTCATTCATCTGCTGGACGGTTCAGAAGATAAACAAATAAATGAATGAAAAAGAGTGGTTGGTCCATTGACAGTCTGCGCAGCCCTGAGGTCCTCTGGCATGCTGTCCCACAGGAGAGACCCATAATGTAATTTTATACTGCAAATACTGCATACACATTAAAGGCTTGCATTCATTATCAAACAGCTAATTTAATAGATTAAATGCCAATGATGCGTGCAATTTAAAGGTAAATACTATGTCACAAAAAATAGATTATATGCGTTGTGTCTGACATTAAAACAACCCAATAACACCCTTTTTAAAATTTCCAGTAGAGTTTTCTTCAGGTTGTAGTTCCAGTAGGTCTGTAGATAGGTCTGGGAGAGGGTGAATCTCCACCAATCAGATTCAACAGGTTTCTGCAGTACAGACTCACTGTGCCCTCTAGTGGACACATAGAGGGATAGACCATGTCACTTGATCTTCCATTTTCAGAGTCCTCCTGCTTTCTGTGTGTGGATTAAACTTGGGAATTTTTTTTTCCCTAACAAGATGCTTCCAGGATTCAACATGTTACTGGAATAAAACTGGTCCAGTTGTGTTTGTCTTCTGATCTCCAGGAGGAGAACCAACCAGCGTGAAGAGAAGGAGTAAAAAAAAAACGAATGAACACATCTGAAGAATCCGGGAGTTAATTGTCTACTTTTTGGGGTTTGTATTTTCCTAACGGAGTTTTTATTCAATAAAAAGAGAAGTTTGAAAGTTTCCTGCTCTCTGTTGGAGTGAGGTGGACTTTGATTTGTGGAGTGAAGTTCAGGCTGCGCAGAAATGGATCAAAGATCTTTGTTTGATACAATACTGAAAGATTTACAGTTTGACTGAAGATTTTTTGCTTTTTCTCTTTCTTCTTTGATAAACTTCTGTCTGTATTCTAGTGATTTAACCTCCATATGTAAAAAATTTCTCTGTAGATTTTCATACCACGCAAATGAGCATCACTAGCCCCTCTGCGTAAAAAACGCACTGAAACCAATAGTCCTTTTTGCGCCTGTTTGGAGGCTATTTTTATGTGTGAAAGTGCATGTTCAACAAGTCAGCTCACCAATGTGTTCTTGTCTGTGTGCAGATTACACCACTTTTTTCAGGATTGAGTAAAATAAGAAACACACCTGCAGGACGGATTTCTGGCCCACACTCTGCGTAATGGGCAACTTTTCAACCAAGGACACCAATGGATCCCCAGGTAGATCAACACACACTATTTACTTATCTGTCATCAGTGATTTGATTTTATTCTTTCTTTACTCCACATCTGAACTCAAATGGAGTGTGTTTGGCACAGATTGGTCAAAACTGTCATATTTGAACATTCATGTTTGGATTGAAGAGAGTGATCTAAAACATGCTGGAGATCCAAGAATAGTGAGCACATCAGAATTTACCCAGAACAGAGTGGGTGTGTGTAGGTAGTCATGAAACTAAAAGCAACAAAAGGGAAAGCAAGAGCAAAAGCTATGTGTGTGTGTATGTGGTGACAGGAATCTTGGCAGTCCTCCTGTGTGTTGCTCAGAGAATGGTCATTCTCCTCTCGTCCCTGTGTGATTTGTTCGGGCCCCGCTGGGCCAGCTGTGATGAATCGACAGAATTCCCCAACTCGGCACAAGGGCGGCGGATTAATCATTGGGGGCCTAATGCTGTCTGACAAACACACACACTTTTTTTTTCAGAGAAACCTTGGAGAACATGGACACAGACTTCCCTTCTCATTCATTCTTGCCGCCTGTATACATGGTTGGAGAAACACATTAAGGCTTGGAAAGGAGAATAAAAAAGCAGGGTGGCATTAGAGTATTATTAAACAATACTCTCTCTCCTTTCAGTCGGTCTGGCCTTGCAGCAGGTGGTGCATAACTTTGCAAATGTTCACTCTGACATCACCAGACAGAAAAAAAAGCTCACTTTGTGAGCAGTGAGGCTTTTGTCCAAACAAGGAAAGAGAAAAGCAGTGGACACTTCACTCTTCGGTTGCCATAGCTTCCTGAGATCTTATTGTTGCCATGCTGCGCTGGACAAGGAATGTGGAGGCAAAAAGAGGAACTCACTGTTATTATGTCTGGTTTAGAAATGTATTGATAGCCCACAGCCTAAAGTATGCCTCTGTTTGGGAAACATTAGTTCTTTTGTGTAGAAAATGAGAAATGCAGCAACATAATGAAGTAGCAGACCAGCAGGAATGTTCAGATTACAGCATCCGTCCTCAGAGCCAAGGCCGTGGTGTTTGTCTCTTCTGTGAGAACCATCATGTCCTGACCACCTCAACCACCAGTGCTTCTTTATCAACATGCCATACAAGTAACATCAGGACAGGTTTCTTTCTCCTTTCTCAAATGGTCTGTTTAATCAGTTCTTCCAACATTTCTGCTCTAAATTTTTTTTTTAAAAATTCCATTCATAAAAACAAACCAGCTTTATGTCATACTATTAGTTTTTGTACTAATGAGATGAAACCATCGGAAGTTAGTTAGTTTTTCTTTTTTTTTTTTTGCATGATTTTTTAACAGAATCATGCAAATATGCTTTCTGATAATATTGAGGAGGAAAAGCATTTCCTAAAACAAAACGTTCCATAGAATTACATGTGTACAATGAGACTTTGTGGACAAAATTTGAATATGTTTTACATGCACCTCAAATAAAGATTATCAGCAGGGGTACACATAACTGGTGCACAAGTGTGTGTGCACTGACAAAATTCAGTCTGCATGAGTAGTGCTTCACATGTCATTTAAAAGGTGGCTATAGGAATACCCTAGTTGTGTAAAAGCACGATGAATCATTTCCTTTTGATTGCTGGTATTACACGTCAGATAATAAAAGGCTACTCTGTTAAAGAGTCTTTCATGACACCTGATCCAAGGTATTTAGTTCTTAAACATGAAACATCTGAATATGCACAAAATCAAGGTGATTTTAGAAGCAATATTACTGTATCCAGTGTTTTACCAGCTTTGGGAAAAGATCCAATATGCATTAAAACATTTCCGTACCATCACTGTGACGAATAGAGTCAGATAAAGTCATTCAGATAAAGTAGTGTTTAAAATTATACTTCTAGAAATATTAAGCTAATTCCCAAATTTTTTTTCTGTAAGTTTTTCAATCATATTCAACCTTGTTCGATGAGCACCAATTAATATCGTCTGGTGCTCCCCTGAGTACAACACCAAAAAATTATGTGCATCCTGCTCTATGTGTGAAAGCAATGACAATATCTGTACAAAGATTTGTTTTTTAAATTTTTTCCTAGTGGCCCATGGAGAGAGCTTCCATACCCCACCCAATTCTCCACAAAAAGATGGGACTGATTCCTCACCAATTGCTTCCCAGTTTCCAGCGCCCCCAGCTTCATCACCAATACCAACCATCAACTCATCCAGTGGAAAGAAATCCCAAAGTAGCACCCCGACAACTCCCAGCTCCCCCATTCCACCTCCTGTCTGGAAGCCTCCTCCACCAGTCGTCTCAAACAGCGCTACAGTTAGTCCTGGAGTTAGCTTAGTGCACAACAATGCAAAAAATACTCTTACACATGGAGGGCAAGCTTCTGTAACAAGGAACGGGAATACCGTGACCTCCACACCAAGAACTTCAGCATCCCAAGTGAAAAGTGTAGCCATCAGTCCCATAAAGAGTTCTTCTGTGTCCAGTTCCTCACCTCCCTCTGTGGGACCAAAGTGGAAGGAAAGAAATAGCAGTGTGAGTCAGCCCATTTTCCCAAATCTTCAAGACAAAGACATAAAAAGCAAAGAGTTAGTAGAGTTGTTGGAAGTGAGTAGAAGAACACTTGGAATTCCTACTGGCCAGGATGGAACCGCAAACACAACTGGTAAGAAACCGCTGGGAAAAACTGCTTCTGATCCAATAAAATCAAATATTTTGTTGCTTGTTATCACATTGTCAGTCTTTTTTTTTAAATTAAGGCTAACTGCATTTTTGGCAATTATTGGATTTTACAAAGTAGTAAGCAGGTACTGTTTTCTGACGGTTTCTATTTCCCTCCTTTTTAGAAGTATTGAAGCAGCTGGTGGCAGAAGTGACAAGTTTAAGGAAGACATTAATGGTAAGAACTCCTATTTTATGTGAATTTAGCTAGATGTTTTTTAGGCGTCCATAATATAAAAAAAAAAAAAAAAGTGAAAAATCAAGTTCAATTTTGGCTTTAAAGGAAAAGAACACACACTTCTCAATCTTGACAAATAAAAAGATAAAAATGAGAAGATATTCTACTTGTCCAAACAGGAAGTAATGCACAAGTCAGCGTGTTACTTCTGACCTTTTGGCCAAAAGTTAACGCCGACTCACATATTCTGTCGTACTCCGGCCAACAACAATAGACCTTGGATTTGGGTCTCTGCTCAGCCCCGCTGGGAGCTGCAGCTTTGCTAATTAAAAGTCTTTCCTGTCCTCTGCTTCTCCTGAGAGGCCCAAGAAAGGGAAATCAAAGAAATCATCTCTTGTAACATCATTTTGAGGCTTTTGAAAGAAAACAAGACTTTTCAAGGTCAGAAGGACATTTTTTTTAGATCTAAAAGTCTTTAAACTTGAAGGGCACATTTTATACATCTACATATTTAATAACAATAAATTATTTTTGAATCATTTAAAAAATATTCTTTAACTGTCACATTGTTTTTTGACTGCTAGGTTCTTTGTACCCAATAAACAGCATTACTGCCTCATTTTTGATCACTCAGAAACATTGTCTGAGTGTGTTTCAATTCAATCTCTGGTTTAAAGAGCAGGCTGGAGTATCGTGCAAAATAAACTTTTGGAGGTTTCTACTTTATTTTAAAGTTAGTCCCCAATCAAAAACACACCTTTGCTTTTCTTTTTCATTCTTGTTTGAACAATTTGAAGGGTCTTCTGTCCAGTATTCAGATATCATTTGAACAAATGTTTGATCTTGGCCATGCAGTTGGTCCTAGACCATGTCCACATTCAAATGTAGTCATAAAATGTTTTTGCAGCAGCTTGCTGGCACTCTACTCATGCTTAGTTCCTCCCTTCTGGTACTGGTCTCCCTCTGAAAGAACTGTTGTGAGAAGTAGCAAATTCCCATCTGCATTGGAGCATAAGCAAATAAACAAAACCAAACACAGATTTTAAGGATTTAAAATGAAATACAAAAATAATACTGGCCAATGTTGACACATGGTGTCCTTAGTAAAGAAAATCTGTTGAGCAAGACTTGACATGCAAATCCTTATTCTACTTGTCCAAACGTCAGACAGATCACGGTGGAAAAAAAGAAAAAAAAAAGGGGATCAAGCAAATAGAGATGAAATCAAGTCCAAATATTCTTTAGTTTTTCAAATGTTTCACGCTCCTATGAGGGTGATTTTCTGTTGGTGATTTCCTGGCCCTCCCTTATGAGGATTGTAGCTGGAGGCCCTTGGCTTCCTCTCGATCTGCCACAGATTACCACAACTGGAATACAACCTGCGATGTGTCTCCCCCACATCTGCTATTTTTTAAATCACTCTTTGTTGTACAAATCTGGCGCACATGATCATGGCTTCTACCTCCTATACCGAACATTTCTTTCAAGTCTACTGGATATTAAATTTCCTCTATCTTGTAGACTTCCTCACAGCCTTTTAAGGAGCATGGATAAGTCAGCCTTACACAGGTCAGCAAACCTCAGACAGACTGCCGTGAGCTTTGTGGTGGAAATGGAAGGCAATCTAACACTGTTTACACGGGCCCTCGCTAGGGTGATATTAGCAAGTATAGCTCAACTTCATGAACACCCTATGGTGGCTGTGGGATTCTTTTTCGTAAAATACAGGGGGATTTGTGTTAGCGTTCAGGGCACAAAACAGGTTTTGTTGTGGGCCATGTGGTGAGGCAGGGCGGGATGAGTGCTGCAGCTGAACTAACAAACCATGTTTTTGTTTTCAACCTGCAATACATGAAGCAAACAATCACACATAGATTCATTTGAAACCTTTTCTTGCTGTGTCGCTTTGAGTTTTCCTTCATTAGCTCTCCTTCATTAGCTTTAAACTTTTTACTCCACAATTTTCTGTAGGAATTACAACTACGACACCCTCTTCTTCAAATCCACCATTCCCTTTCCACTTTATCTATTGATCTGGGCTCAGCTTACTTATAGGCACTGCTGAATATCTTCTTGCACTGGTAGCTTAGCAACAGGGAAAGCGTTAACACCTGCCTTGGTCTTTGTAGGACTCTTTAGGTTGCGTCTTCAGCCAATAGAAATACTTATGTACATGCCACCTGAACTAGGAAGTTGGAGGGATTGACAGATTGTGGGCCAGTAGTTTTTGCTCACCAAACAAAAATGATTGGCTGAGGTTTTTAATTTCCCAGTCTGCAATGTATTCATGTTTAAATTTTTAATTGTCAGTATACACAGTATGTTTATAACCATAAAGAAAGATTTATGTTATATTGAAAAAAATGTATTTATGTAAAACTTTCACACCACCTTTAATCCATTTGTCCGTTTCTGTGTAGTTTAAGCATGCATTATCTTTTCAGTAACATCATAATTGATGTTTATTCCATCTTTCTTTGTTCCTTTCTTCTTTTACAGTATGTGCTTTGGGTTTAACATTCCTGCATGCACAATCTGTTCTTATGAACACAAACAGTCTTCAAAAGTCTTAATTAACTAGCAAAAATGAAAACAAGACATTCAGGGGAAGCAGTTGGGTGTGCGTGCAGGTGCCTGGTCAGACTTGTATTCCCTCCAGTCGGTCTGAAAGCCATGTTTTGGAATCAGTTCCAGGTGAACGCTGGCAGAGATTTTCAGGAATAATCTCCAGTTTCGGTTGGCCCTCTGTTCTCCTCGCTAGGCTGGTCTTACAAGCTGGGCTTTAAAAGGTCTTGTAACTGGAGGTCATGCAGACTGTTCTCATATGGAATGAAGATTTAGTTTGTCAGGAGGGATTGCGAAAAAGTGGGAAATGGGCAGTCATTTTACATGTTTATTCACTCTTCCATGTAGCTTAATGTTGAGTAATTGCTGAGAAAGTGAACATGTTTGTCTATAATAATGGGAAAATGATGAGAAACATGTAGCACTGGTATTGAGGAGGTACATTTTCAAATTAAAACAGCTTTAGAAAAATATTTTTAAAATGACGTATGTACTGTGCTGGTGATGTAATGATTGAGGTGTTTTAGAAACAAAAAAATAAAGTAATTCAGTGTACTACATCTGTAGTGTCTCAAGAATGGTTGATGTTGACATATCTTCTGTGTCTTATTCCAGTGTTTCCTCATGGGGATTCTCCATCCCACGAGTTCTGCTTGCTCAGTCTGTGGGGTCTTCTCTGTGGGGTCTGACTGACCTGAGTGGTGCCAGTGCCTCACTTTAGCCAGGTGGCTTCTGTGGGTGCCTGTGTCTCCTGGAGCAGGGTGGACCCCTGTGGTTTGGGCCACGGCAGTCATGGGCAAGCGGACTCCTGGTGTGGATCGATCCCCAGTTATTGTTTTCTCACAGCATCAGACCAGATGCTTATTTTTATTTCAGTTAATTTCAGTTAATTCAGTTTATTTCAGCTGGGTGCGAGGGCTGTGTGAACGTTGATGCATGTGTGCAGTGTTTTGTGAGTATGTGATTTTTGATGGATGCTTGTTTTTTGACTACTGTTTTTTTTTAATAATCTGGATTTTAATGTTTACGTTTTTATTTGTTCCGTTCAGCACTTTGTGTGACTTTGTGTTGGAAAAGTGTTTTATAAATAAAATTTGATTTGATTTGATATTTATACGCAATTAAACAAATATTAATCAGTATAAATATGTTTATTGAGCACTTTTCATAAATAAGTTATACAAAGTGTTTTAGATCCAAAGGGGAAAAAAACACTAATCACACTATCACATTCTACATAGTTTAAAACAATTTTTTTAAGTTACTGTCATGGGGTGAAGATACACATTTTGAATCACACGTACAGCACACAGGTACACACCACCTGTGTGCTGAATCACAGGTACACACCACAAATGAGATGTTAAAATGTAAAGACTACAACATTACTGAGCTGGGATCTTCTCCCAAGTATTTTAGAGTGGGTGAGGAGGTGAACCAGGGACACATACTGTATGTCTAAAACACATTCTCCAGGCATGCTGGGATTACAGATGTGCATCATGGGCCTAGGCGTGTATGCGTCTTCCTGTCGAGGCTGGATAGCACATCTGGTCCTGCAGTGGAGCACAAGCTCAGGTCAGGAGGGACTGAGTGAATTTGTGTGCAAAGACAGACAGCCCACACCCTTATCTCACCACAAACCGAGGAGCACCCCTTCCTGTTTTCTTCAGCAGACATGCTCCAGTTGGAGTGTCCACATTCAGATAAGGAATGCCGAGAACACATGTTGATGCTTTACTTTCAAATAGAAGTCCAAACAGAAACCTTCATCTTGTTTTTCCTTTCATGTTCCCATGCAGAGCGTAGACGAGTAAGGATAAGGGAATATGCGTAGGAGTGAGGAATGGAATATGATTCGATGTGTGCGACTTTGTGCGTGTGCAGCCTGTGTAATCAGGTCCAGCTGTGGTCTTGAGTCACCGGTCAGATGAGGGAGCGACTTGGCTCAGACCTCAACTCCTACACATCTCTATCCATTCTTCATCTAATTACCGAAGCTTCCCCACTCTCTGTTTCTCAGCTCATTCTCACAGTCTTCTGTCTCCTTTTTTTTTTTCCACACCTCGCATGAATCTTTTGTTATGACAGTCATCTCTTAATACGTGCAGGATTCTGTAATCGTTCAGCTTTTGGTTATGTTATAACACACATCACAGGGTAATGTTTGTACATGTTTGAAGGTAGTGAACAGACAGAAGCGAGAGTGGAAACTTTTTCACCATACTTATCCTCTAGGGTGTCTTTCTTATAAAAGTTTTATCAAATTATTTATAAAAAGTGACAAGAAACAGTTTGATCAAAGCTGCAGATCAGTTTTCTTTGTAATCCTGGACCATGAAGTCCACATTCGGACTAAACGTGGTTGAAATTATTCTCTTTTTAAACAAATACAAGAAAAAAAAATCCCCCGTGGCTCATGGATGAGTTATGATTTACCAGCTCCTCTCAGCTTGCATAAGCTCGCTTCTGAGGTCAACTTGTGGAGGCTGAATAAATATTTGATTGCTCATTTGATTTTAGTTTGCACAGACATGTGTTTTTGCGCCAGGCAATTTGTTTAGGTTTAAATATTGCAATTTAAATGATTTTTTTTGCGGCACTTGTTGGAATTAAAATCTTTTACCACACATTGTTTTATGTGTTGCCTGCATACAGAAGTATAAAAAATTATGTTTAGGTATGGATGGAATTCAAACGTGGGACACAATTTTATTACATGGTTCAGATCTTGCTTTGTAATGTTTTTGGTGATATTTTTTACTGTTCCTGACAACAGTGTCACCCGCCTGGATGTAACATTGGTTTTTCTTCTTCTTTCCTGTGCCTGGACGGAATAATCTGAAAGTAGACCTCCACACTTTTTCTTTCTTTCCTATTTTGTTGTAAACAAATCGTGACTTAGTTACTTCATAAAGATTACTTTTCGGGATTTTTTTGTCTTCCTTATAGCAACTTGCTATACAGTATATATATTTTTTTCAACAAAAGCTAACAATGGTTTTTTTGCACCTCCAGACAGAGCGCGGGGAATGGTTACAGTTCCAGGCCGATCTCCAGGTTGCCGTGTCAGTAGCAGACCGTCTGAGAGCTGAAGCAGAAGAAGAACTGATGGCACTCAGGAGCGCCCACAAAGACATGGAAAGGGAGCTGGCTGCTGCCCAGCAGAGGCAGAAGGAGGCTGATACACAGCTAGTCACCCTGCGAGAAGAGCTGAAAGAGAGCAAGCAAAGACTGGCTACTCTAAGCCAGGAATCAGAGAGACACAGAAGAGAATCCAGCAAGTCTGAAATCAACGCTAGAACTGAGAGAGGACGTGACAGGATGGAAATAAGAAGTGTTTTTGGTGAAGACTCTAAGAGTGTGACCAAACGTTACCTGAGAAATGTAGCCAATGAGGACAAAGATACAGGGGATGGACGAGTGGGGGAGATGCGAAAGGTGGCAACAGAGAGGTCGAGGTGAGATAAATGAGAGGATAACTCCTCAAGGCCAAACACGATGTATAACCAGAGAAATAAAAGGCTAACTTTAAACCATAATTACAAACCCATTCAACAAAAAACAACCTCGAAGTACCAAAATACTCACTTGCTCAAAGCACAAAACACTCAGGCCTACAAACAACCACCAAAAAGATCCAAGCTGTACCATAAATGCCACAGGAAAAGTTACTAACACCACCACCTAACTAATCAAAAGAGCAACTAAGTTATGCACTAAATAAGACAATGGATGAGCTTCCATGATGGAAGATGAACGTATTTTCTATAGGATACTAGAGACATAAGTTTGAGTACTGCTAAATCTCCTGCTTTGTGTATGAAGACAAAGACATTGGTGAGATGTGCTGTACGT
Organism: Neostethus bicornis; assembly: GCA_902685375.1. Classification (NCBI taxonomy): domain Eukaryota; kingdom Metazoa; phylum Chordata; class Actinopteri; order Atheriniformes; family Phallostethidae; genus Neostethus; species Neostethus bicornis. The sequence goes on from LR738552.1 coordinate 6,764,765, forward strand.
GTGACAGAGGAGATCAGAGTGAAGGTAGGATTCCATCGGGGATCTGCTTTGAGTCCTTTGTTCACTTTCATGATGGAAAGATGAGGTTTGACAGATATTGCCATGGGCTGTGATGTTCGCAGATGGCATTATGATATTTAATGAGAGCAGGGAAGAGATGGAGGAAAAGCAGAAGTGGAGATTAGTCTTGGAAAGGAGAGGAATGAAGGCTAGCCACAACAAGATGGAGTACATGTTAATATTGTGCCTTGAATACCTTACCATCAAGCTGTCCAGGAGGCATCCTGACCCTCATACTCTTTTTGTCATGTCTTTTTTCTTTTTTTTTTTTTATATTGGTCTCAGTGATGTTAAAGAAACCCTCTCGTGCCTAAGAAAGAAATAAGTGGTGGGCTTAAGTGAGCCAAATGAAAGAATAGAAAGATGGAGGCAGGCCAACCCTAGATAAACTTGCGACTTTCTTTCTGACTTTCATTTCATCTTCTGAATGGCTTAGTCCCTCGTGGCCTTGCGGCGTGCTGGAGCCTATCCCGCTGATTCAAGGTAAGAGGTAGGGTCAACACTGAGCAGGTCGTCAGTCTGTTGCGGGAGGCCACACACAGCCATTGACGCACTCACTCATGCCTAGAGGCAATTTCATAGCAGCCAATAAACCCTTAATTCATGTTTTTGGAGGGTGAGAGGAAACCGGAATAACTGGAGAAAACACACACATACACGGGGAGAACAGGCAAACTCTACACAGAAAGGACAATGTTCAAAGCCTCGTCCCCACCCGGGATTCAAACCCCGATCTTCTTGCTGTGAGGCCACTGTGCTCTTGCTGACTTTATTAGGGATTATAATTTCTTTTGAATCCATAAGAAATGTCCATTGCAAAACATTTATGGATCTAATCTCATTTATTTTTCATGTCCTGCAGAAGTCTGTCCAGATTACCCCTCTCTTCATCCTCCCTCACCATGCAAAACGGAACTTCCCAACCTAACTCTTCTTCAACACTCGGGTCCACGAACAAGGTGAGACGTGTCTGAATTCTCACAACTTATATATGTAGAGCAAATATCTGTTTCTTGAAAAAACAAAAGCTACTTTATTTTTCAGAATACTGGTGAACCAAAGGGCCAAAAAAGTCTGGACTGGCTAGAGAGCAAATCTCCCAATGACACAGGTTAGTCTGTTCGCATCACTGATGGAGCCTTTTTGTATCTTAATTTTCTAAAAAGACCAAAAAAAAAGTTGCCTTTTCAAAAGCAGCTCTTCCTTCTCTTCCTATAAAGACCTCAAAAGAGGCAAAAACACAAAAACAAACTATATGTCTGAAATCTGAAGCATAGATAAAGGGATTAGACGATAAAAGCAAAAAGATATTTATGAGGAAATTAGTCAAGCCCAAACAGAATCAAATCCAAGCAGATCTGATTTAGGAGGGTTTTGGCTCAAAGGACTTTTGACTAACATCAAAACAAAACTTCCCAAATTATTCTAAATCTATGCATTCATATTATTTAAATTTGTTCCATGTTTTAAACATGTTAAATTAACTTTTATATGCTGGCTAAGTTAATGTTGCTTTAAAAAAAATCCAGATTGGAGTCTTCTGGTTCTTGTTAGTTTGTGTAGCAAAACCTAATCTGTGCTGGATAAATGAAAATAATTTAAAGCAGTTGGATTCTGGGGCGGAGGTTGTAAAATGCCAATGTGTATACAGTATATATTTATATTTAGAAAATAATACTAAATCAGGGGCAGATCCAGGATTTTCTAAACGGAGGGAGGGCATGAGGTCATTGACAAAGCCAGTATAGGGGAAACTGGGGGCATTCACCCCAGAACATTTTGAAAGTTAAGAGTCATTTTCCTGCATTTTGTTGGTCCATTTGCTGGCCCTGCAAGGGAATAGCTTAACTAGTCCCCTTTCCTTTTTTTTTTTTTTTGTGGACCAAAAATGGGGGGAGGGTTGTGTGCCCCCCCACACTCCCTGGATCCGCCCTTCTAAATGAAGACAAAAGCAAAATATTGAAGAACTGCTTTAGTTGTTTGGGACACAAATACATTACATCCTCAGCACATTGGAGGAAATATGTTTCTTGCAAAAATTTGAGTCTGGAATATTTTTTGTAGGAGGTTTTAAGATATTGTTAATACACACTTTCAATCCACAGCACTCCTGTCATTAATAAATAATTTATTCTTCATCAGCAGATCAGTAAACTTTGTTTTAATATGCAGAAAACCCAACTTCCCACTCTGATCTGTTAACTTCCTCAGATTTGTGTGGTCTGTAACAATCCAACAAGAAAGAAATGATACTTTATTCACCCCTCAACGGGGAAATTTGTGTGCTGCGTTACACCGCAGCAGTCTGCCATGACAGCGCGCATGGTGGCACAAACGGTGGCTTACGTGTCTTCCCCAAGGACACCTAGACATGAGCTCAGTGGGATTTGATCTCACAAACTTCTGGTCCAAGGGGAAATGTTCTACCACTGCGCCATTGCCTCCTCCAGTAGGATGAATCCAGCAGGATGAATAAAAATATTAGTAATTATTAATACCAATATTAGCATATTAGCTTATTATTAATATTAGACTATTAAAAAGCTTAGCTTAGCCTCAGACTATTTGGTCTGACTGTTGTCATTCATTCTAAACAAAACTTTTAACAGAAAACTCAGCTTTCGCCTGTTAGGAGTTTAAGAAAATTTAGAAAATAATTGTTTATCATAAATAATAAATAATGCTTATTAAACAGGTCAAAGTAACCATACGTGGGCTGAAAGTAGAAACCTTGTGAGAGCACAGCTTTACACAATGCATACAGCTGAGATGCAGTTGAATAAAACTGAAAAATCTCTATTATTTTTTAAATTTTAGATTTTTTATGTTCTCTGTTTTTACATTGTTTAATCAGCCCAGCATTTTGTGAATTGGGCTTGAGAAATCAAGCTGATTTCGAAAGATGATTCAATTAAATAGCCAACTTATTGTGGATTTTCCCATGCTGAAAAACTACAGTGTAAGGCTCAAAGACGGTGGGTTTTCAACCCCGACAGTAGTTCGTTTGGTGTTATCATTGTACCCACAAGAAACATGTTCTATTGTTATTTCAGGAGACTATATAATAGAGAAATATATAAAGAAAAACATTTGTTTCATTTGCAGGAAGACATGAAGAGTCCTTAAACAAGTACAACTCAGCCCTCACTGAAATTCCACTTAGCAAGTACGTACGTCACACACACAACAGACACACACACAGTTGTATGACTAAAACACAGTTCCATTGTCATATGTTTAATTAAAGCTACTAATAAACTTTTTGTGTCTTGGATTGTGATTCTTCCTTTTTTTAATCTTGATGTCAGGTCCCAGGATGGTTTTAACCTCCTGCTGCGTCGTCACGGAGGCTCAAAAAGAAACTCGTTGCTTCGCTGGTGTCAAAGCCGAACCCAAGGTTATAAGGTGACAATATTTCTGATTTAACCTGCTCAATGATTTCATTAAAGACTTGCAGTTTGCACCAACTTTACAAATGCCACTAATGGTTTATCAACTTGTTCTCTTTTCATTCAGAATATTGACATCACTAACTTCAGCAGCAGCTGGGCCGACGGTCTTGCATTTTGTGCCGTCTACCACACCTACCTCCCCTCTCACATCCCTTACAGCACTCTCTTACCAGACAATAAGGTAAAAAACTCAGTATTTTTAACTTTGAACAACTCAGGAAAAGAAAAAAAAAAAAACTTTGTTTTTTTTCTTTTTTTTGTAGAGAGATAATCTTAGTCTGGCATTCAAAACAGGAGAGGCCGTAGGGATTGCACAATCTCTGGTGAGATTAACACCTTTAAAACACACACCTAACCTATGAAAATTATGTTAAAACTCTAATCTGGTCTGAAATATTTATTTAACAGACTATGGAGGAAATGCTGAGAGCAGGAGGTCCTGACTGGCAGAGGGTCCTGAGCTACGTTGAGAGCATGTATCGACACTTTGAAATGTGACTGCTGGAGGTATCAACAAGTTCCGAATGCAAACTAAAAGACTCAAAAGAGGAATATTGAATTTTTTAACGAAGATGGTATTTAAAAGCCGCATTTTGCAACTTTTTGCATTACAAAATTTTTATAGAAAAGAACCAAAGTCTGGAAAGACCAGTGATGTTCAAGATGTGCACTTTTTATTTTTTATGTAACTTACATAATATTACTGATGACCTGAAATAGTTTTGGTGCACTGCATATACCAGGAGTATTTACATGATACTGTACATACTGCTGGTTTGCAAAAACATTTAGACTCTTATCCACTCCAAGAAGATAAATACGGTTTCTAAGTTAATCTTGTTTACCTATCACTTGATCGTAGTTCAAACATGTCTTACCAAATGATTCAAAGTTGCTGTAAACGTCTCCACACTGATGCTTCACTGATAGAAGATACTGTATGAAATTTGACACATGGTGTCTGCCTTTCAGTTTTCTGTGAGACGCCTTCAAAAGAGTTTAATTTCTGGGATCTTGAAACACTCTGTAAATATGCACTTTCACCAGCACTTTGTTGAAGTCTAGATTTAAAAGTATCACTAAACTGCGCCAGTTTTTGCAGAGACTGCAGTCTGTTGAGAAATGACCTATAGTTTATCCAAAATGTGGTTCCAGATTTCCCTTAAGACAAAAAAGCACTGTTTAGATGCTTTTGGGATGTGATCAGCTGCAAAAAAAAGATACCGACACAAGCTTTCAGTTGCATCGTCTGACCTCTGACATGCATCGGAATCGATGCACAACCGATCCTATTCAAGTACGTTCATTCAGTACGGACTCCTTAGCCAAAGCTGTGCATGCCAAATTGCAAACAGATATGCCTGATTGTAAAATATGTTTATATGTAACTATTTTGAGAGGATTATGCCAAAGCAATAAATTGTCGAAATACTATTGTGTGATTGGGTGTGGCTTTTTTTAAGCTGCTGTCATGAAAACAATAGACACGAACATTCATTTTGAGGTTTTTGGCCAAGTTTTCTTCACCCTTCTGTAGAAATAGTTGGAAGGAGTTTGTATGAAACTTTTTTTATTCCTGGTGCATTACTGTCATCTGCAGGCAATAAAAGGTACTGCAACATTCTTGTTCCTGCCTCATTTTGTTGGCAGAAAGAAATTGTTCATATAAATGTGCATCGTGCTGGAGCTGTGATGCAAAATTTTATAAGCCCCACTTATTTCTACATTATTGGAAATGAACGAGATGTTTAATTAGTACAGTTGCTCTCATAATTCCCTCTCTAGGAAAACTCCTCAGCATGCATTTACACACTCATACACACATGTGCATATGCAATCATACAGAGCAAAACTCTTCATCTTATTTTAGTCCCAAGTATTACCTACTGTCTTTACACAAAACGTAAAAAGCTTTAGAACTTTAAGATTTAATTTTCTTCTTTTTTTAAAATCCAACCCGTTTGTGTACGTGTATGTAAATGTATGCAGAGAGAGTTTTTGAACAGGTCTTTTTTTCCCCAATTATTGGTGTTTTGTATTTTAAAGTAGTTTTAAAATATCTTGAAAGCATTTTGTTCAGTTTTTGTGTACAAATTGTTGTTTGAACACACATCATTTGATTTGAATTCATCTGAGAAAGACTCAATGTAGCACGGTGGCCTCACAGCAAGGTCGAGACTCATGTCCAGAGTGGGACAGTTTGCATGTTCTCCCTGTGTATGTGTGGGTTTCCTCCCACCCTCCAAAAACAGGCTTGTTAGGTTGATTGGCCGCTGTGAAATTGCACCTAGGAATGTCTGTGTGTGGACGGTTGTTTCTCTGTGTGGATCCGCAGCAGACTGGCACCCTGTACCGGGTGTACCTTGCCTCTTGCCTAAAATCAGCCGAGATAGGCTCCGGCACCCCTAATATCCTGTTATGGATAAGCTTTTCAGAACACAAAATAAAGATTTGACGTTTGATACATTGTGCAGAGTTGTGTATTGGAATTTTTTATTTTCATTCTCTTTGAACTAGTTTTTGCTTTTAATTTATCTGAAAAAATGAACTGCTTCATTTTCCTTATTGCTTTTAAAAAAAATTCTTCCACAGACTGAAAGAAAAACTCAGCAGTCAATGTTAAACCTTGTTGGATAAAAGTTGAAAAGAACAATTGAAATATAAGTGACTTATTAAAATGTATTTAAAAGATGTATTTTTCTTTAGTGATGTCTGGTGTGACAGAGAAGTATGTTAGAGTGGTCCAGGACATGTATGAGAGCTGTAAGACAGTGGTGAGGTGTGCTGTAGGTGAGACAGAGGAGTTCAGTGTGGGGGTGGGACTGCACCAAGGATCTGATCTGAGCCCTTTGCTGTTTGCTGTGGTGATGGACAAGCTGACAGACAGGAATCTCCACGGACAATGATGTTTGCAGATGACATTGTGATCTGTAGTTAGAGGAGGGAAGAGGTGGAGGAAAAGCTGGAGAGGTGGAGGTTTGCACTAGAAAGAAGAGGAATGAAGATTAGTCAGAGTAAAACAGAGTACATGTGTGTGAATGAGAGGGATCCAAATGGAAAAGTAAGGTTACAGGGAGAAGAGATAAAGAAGGTGGAAGATTTGAAGTATCTAGGATCAACAGTCCAGAGCAATGGAGAGTGTGGAAAAGAGGTGAAGAAGAAGCGTGTTCAGGCAGGCTGGAACGTGTGGAGGAAAGTATCAGGTGTGATGTGCGACAGAAGAGTTTCAGCTAGAATGAAAGGGAAAGTGTACAAAACCGTGGTGAGACCGGCCATGCTGTTTGGCCTAGAAACAGTAGCACTGAAGAAAAGACAGGAAACAGAGATGGAGGTAGCAGAGATGAAGATGCTGAGGATCTCACTGGGAGTGACCAGGATGGACAGGATTAGAAATGAGTACATCAGGGGAACAGCTCATGTTAGAGGTTTTGGGGATAAAGTTCAAGAGGCAAGATTGAGATGGTTTGGGCACGTACAGAGGAGAGAGACAGAGTATATAGGAAGAAGGATGCTGGATTTGGAACCACCAGGAAAGAGGACTAGGGGAAGGCCAAAGAGAAGGTTCATGGACGCAGAGAAGGAAGACATGAAGATAGTTGATGTGACCAAAGAGGATACAGAAGATAGGATTAGATGGAAGAAACTGACTTGCTGTGGCGACCCCTAAAGGGAAAAGCAGAAAGAAGAAGAAGATTTTTCTTTAGTAAAATTATTTGTTTCATATGTTGCAACAATACAAGTAGCAGTTCATGTAGAACTACATGTGATCAAAGAAAAGACTGTGTTTCCCAGAGAAAAAAATACAACAAGGAATCAATTTTTTATGAGGTGTTATGTTCTTTTTCTCCCTTGTGTGCAGATAGAATTACACAATAACACAGCTAAGAATGGTCAGGCTATGAATAGATAGGTGAGACTTGTCCCTGAGGGGATGGATGACACTAATGTAAGGACATCTGTATCCGTGGTGAGGAATCCGTGTGTCCTCATGTAAACACAGGCATCCTGAAGTATTACCATGACGATAAGAGGTGGAGTTTTCTTTCTTAGTGTTTAAATAAAAGAAGTGACTGTCAGTTTTGGGTTTGAATCCAAAACTGGTTATGTCACTGAAAAAGCAACATGAACAGGATTTGGGCCTTCACTGTGTTTCTTGTACTTTCTAGTTCAGCACAAAGCTCCTCCAGGTAAATGATCAATTGAATATTTTCACCTGTTTTAGTCGAGTTGATTAACACATAACTGGGGTTTTGCTCATTTTGTTCCAGCTCCACATTGTTTGTGATCACAGGTCCAGAAGTGTTGCACGCTGGGACGCCCACATCTTTTGCGGTCACTGTTTTTGCCGACTTCTCTGGAAAAGTGACGGCTGAAGTTTCACATGGCAGCAACAAAGTAGCTCAAACAGAAAACAACTTCCAAGGAGGTAAATTTACAATCAAGCTGTAAGATATCTTTGATTTAGTTTGAAATGTAAATGAATCACTCAAGGATTTTTCTTTGTTAGGTTTAACCAGCATCCTCACACTTCCTCCTGTAAGTAGAATTTTTCTGTCTATTTTAACAGAAATGGCGTTTATTAAATAAATTTTTTAATTGATTCCTGCAGATTCCTGGCTCTTTATCACATAATTCCCCTCTAAGTTTGACTGTAAAAGGCTACAAGGAGGACAGTCTTATTTTTTCTAACAACACCATCGTCACCTTCAGCACCAGAAATGTCACTTTCTTCATCCAAACGGATAAATCCCGCTACAAACCTGGGGATGTTGTCAAAATTCGAGTTGTATCCATCCAGTTAGATAACCATCCCTACAAAGGCAGTATGGAGGTTTCTGTGCAGGTGAGCTTATGCTTTCTGTGGGAGTTTCAATCTTTATTTTGTAAATCAAAAACTGAGATGATGCTTTTTTTGTTGTTTTGTAGAATCCCAGTGGGGTCGTCGTCGATCACTGGAAATCTGCAGGAAATTTAGGGATTGTTGTTGAGAAATTTACCTTGTCACTGACTTCTCCTCTTGGAGAGTGGAAGATCACAACAACAGTCAATGTAAGTTTAAAAAAAAGTTTTTTCCTCCTTGATCTACATAAATTTTCAATGAAAGTCTCTTTTCTTTTCTTTTTTTTTTTTGCAGGGCTTAACTAAAGAGAAAACATTTATTGTGGAGCATCAAGGTAACGTGTACTTAAATGTAGTATTTTAAGCTACGTACTTTAGACTGGATTCGGATCATTTTTGGTTGCTAAATGATGTCTGAAAAGATAATGTGCCCTTGTAAATCTTCATTTTAAAGGTTTGCAATGTTTTTCCTATATGGTATACAGAAGATTTAGTTTGGAATTTGAAGATTCTAAGTTGCGTTCAGTATGTGGTGGACGATGAACCTTTGTATTCCCACTCTTATGAAATCACGAGTAGACAATAAAGCTAATAAAGCATCCATTTGAAGAAAATAAAATGTTCAGGACACAACGACTATAAGAAAGAATGATAAAATACTTTAAAAAACAGCAGGGAGTTAGAGGATGGGGGAATTGATATTGCCAAAAACAATATGAAACTGATCAAATGTATTCATAAGCCTTTTTCAGCAAATACTGATATTCTGAGCTAATAAACAGGACTATGCTTATCTATATAAACTATGAGATGAAAATTAGTACCCCACAAAAGCACAGTAACACCTCTTTAAGTGAACTGTCCTAATGAACACCTCCGAGTCAGTCCTATTCAATTCAGTAATAATTGCATAGATTGTGTTAGTTAATGTGTATTTTATGCTTTTGTTCAAGTCCTTGAAAATGAGCATGTTGTTAAATTTAGCTTCTTCTCCTTTCGGCATTTCCCTTCAGGGGTCGCCACAGCAAGTCAGTTTCTTCCATCTAACCCTATCTGCTGCATCCTCTTCGGTCACACCAACTATCTTCTTGTCTTCCTTCTCTTTGGTCTTCCTCTAGTCCTCTTTCTTGGTGGTTCCAAACCCAGCATCCTTCTTCCTGATGTACTCTCTCTCGCTCCTCTGCACATGTCCAAACCATCTCAGTCTGGCCTCTTTGACTACAGTCTGACTATTTAATGTTGTTAAATTGAGCTTCAAGAATGGAATTAAAATGAATTGAATGTTGTAGATCTCCCACCTTTTGAAATGCTTGTGAAAACACCTACTTTGATCGTGGTTGGAAATGACATCTCAGGATCAGTGAGAGTGCTGTGAGTTCAAATTAAAATTTTTTACTCATACATTCAGTTATTTTAAGTACGTTTTATACATATGTTTTCCATTTAGTTATTCTAATGGCCAACCTATTCGCGGAACATTAGAGAGTAATATCACTTTGGAAGCTTCTGGAGATGCCACAGTGTCTCAATTCCGGCTAACACAAACTAAAAAGGTGGAATTTTGTCCTTTTTGTTTCTTCATTAATTTAAAAATGTGATGAATCGCTATAAATTTGTCTGTTAAACTCTTTTAGGTGTTTGGGTCGGCTCAGTTTTTCTTCAGTAAAGATCAGCTTCAACCTGTGGCTTCATCTTCAGCTCTAAGCAGCAATGACCATGTTGTGTTGGTTTATTCTGTCAGAGTTACTGACACTTCCACAGGTATGATCTTTGTTAATACACGGTTGGTTTAGATGTTTAACTTGTAAGAAACTTTTATGCATGTTCTTATTTTATTGCTTTAGGGTCTGTATTAAACAAAAAAATTAAAGTCCAGCTGATGGAGAACACATACCAGCTCATGTTCTATGATTTTCCACCATCTCTGAAGCCATCATTACACTTTTCTGCAAAGGTGAACTAATCATTATTGTTACTGTTTATTGCAAAATGTTTTCCAATTTTCTCAAAAAATGTATTTTTTTTCATTTTATTTTATAGCTGAGGATCACAAGAAGTGACAAAATACCTCTCAGTTCTGTGGACTTAACGCATAACGTTGCGGTGGAAATCTTTCAAACACTCAGATCTAATTTAACGCACAGTGAGGTTACATCTCTCACATACCCGTTGCCTAAGGATGGGAATATCCATGTAAAGTTTAAATTACATGAGCAGGTCAATGTGGTTTTAATTCGGGTGAGTTTAAATCCTCAGGGAATATACGATTCAGTTTCATATGATGTAAAATGAGTAGTTTCAATATATTAAATTTACTTACATCCACTCTTAAGAGCAATGACCTGATAATGTCATTATTGTGTAACCTTAGAGTTTAGAAAGTATACTACTTTAAAAAAAAATAAACACATAACAAGAAATCCCAGTTTAATCATTTTCTCTATTTATTTTTTGGCCATACCAATTGATTTAGGCAAGATTCAAGTCCTATGAAGACACCTTAAAAGTCTACACAAACTTCTCCTCCCCAAGTGGATCCTACATTCAGATTTCCCCTCTAAACACTTCTGCACAGGTATTCTTTAACTTATTGATAAATTAATTTTATTTCTGCACACACAGTCTTTGTTGTTTCTAAAAACCAGTGCATATGTAATTATTTCAGGTTGGATCACCTCTTGAAATGAATGTGGAAAGCACCTTTCAACTAACCGCACTTCATTTTGTGGTAAGTTTGTCAGGTTTAATTTGGGATTATTGGAATCAAGAAGCAAAATCTGTGTAGTTCCTATCACATGTAATATGGAGCTTTTTATTTGCTGTTCTTTTATCCACATCATACAAAGAATCATAATAAATCTGGCCATTTTTGCCACTCATTGCGCATCCAGTTTGTTTTCTGAGGTACTGCTGCAGCTGTGCCGCATGGCCCACGCAGATGCTCGTGATGCATCTCTGAAAGTTTGGGAAAGTTATCATTAGTACACTATACAAATAAAAAGTTAAAACTGACAAAGTCTGCACATACGTATTCTGAACTGTGTTAATTCAACATTGAGTCTCAGGGTGTGCTGCGGCCTACCTCAAGTGGTATCAGGCAAGAGCGGTGTTTACCTGCCACACATCACTAGTCTAAGTTTTAAAAATTGACCAATTTAAAATGTTTTTCCAAAAACACATTTTTTTATAATGTGGTTTCTTAAAAACCAAAAGATTAACATTTAAAGACAGCACAGACGATTTTTCAGAATTCGGTGAATAGTGGGAACGAGTTAGTATCCGCCTTCGTCTTACATCTCCAAACACCTGTCACCCACACTATTACACCAGTGATTATTTACATTGGGATCTGCTAAGGCTATATCAGACTCTTTGCTTAGTATGTTGGACTCAATGTAAGTTTAACAATATTCTGTATTTCCTACAACAAAAAAACTTTAAAAATTATGAAAGCAACACGCTAATAAACAATTGTGTATATTTTATGCACATGTATGTTATGCAATTTAGGCACTATAATGTGCATGTTTTACTGTAAAATTCACAACTGACAAAACCAAGAAGTTGGTGTCATAGTTTGGCTATGAGCCTTGGTTTTTTCTTAAAAAATTGGCTGTGATTTTTCAATGCAACGGTTTGATAAAATATACATATATGCTATTTTCAGGTAATCTACTCATAAGAATTAGTGAATGTAATTTTATGTTACCTGGCAAAAAAATGGAATAATTGAAATCTTCTAAAAAAAAATTGATCGATATTATAAATTTACCTCATTACAGTTTAACAAAACAGTTTTTTTGAGTGAACACCAATTTTAATCCAGCAAGATGGTCCTTCCAAAATACCACTATACTTGATTTAAAATAATTTTGATTTACAAGATAAATGTGGAAACTTTTAGATTTCTGTTCACATTAGATGTGTTTGAGTGGAAATTGTTTTTAAAAAAACGTCATTGTCCTTTTATGTTGTTGTAATTGTAGGTAAGCTCCAAAGGTCAGGTAGTGAATGTTGGAACAAAAACCTCCTCCTCTTTCGCCTTGACCCCAGCACTATCCTGGTCCCCTGAGGTGTGTATCACTGTCTACACTTTCTTACCTGAAGGAGAAGTTGCCAGTGACACAGCACACATATTGATCCATCCTCGCAGCAATGTAAGACATCTAATCATTTCTTTCTTTGTGTTTGATCTTGATAATTAATTAGTAAGTACACATAAAAAAACATTTTATATGTTGGGTTGAATGTATGCACATTTATTTTAGGTGAGTTTGTCATGGAGCAGTGAAAAGGCCCAGCCTGATGAGCAGGTTTCACTCACTGTGGCTTTAAAAGAACCAGTGTTTCAAGTAGGAATCATGGTAATGGAGGTGCATAATGACGCCCTGAAGTCGGATCTGGTCATGAAAGAGCGGGTATGAAAACACTTTGTAAAAGAAAATGATCTAACCCTCAGCTCTTGTTATCAGCCCTAAATATTATGATTAGCTTAGCTTTTCAGAGTACGACTCAGACGGATTTGAACAGAACCCTTAAGCAGCATGTAACCATCAACCAACAATGATACATAAAAAAAAAGTCCTAAGCTGTGAAATATAAACGTGTGTGAACTTTTCAGAGAAAAGAAGCTGTGGGGATTATTTCAAATCTCCTTTGTTGGTTTGTTAACAAAGAGCTCTCCAGTCACATTTATCCACACCACTCTTTTTACTGCTGGATACTGTGAGAGGAAAGAGAATAAGGCCATTGAACCGGCTACTCTGGATGTAACTTATCCACCTTCTTTGTCTAAAGGTGACATTTTTTCTACAAGATTAATAGAAAAAAAAAAGAGTTTTCATTGCAGGACCTAAGGGTTAAGGATGTTTGTAAAAAGAGAAAATAAAAGGTTCACCACATATTTTCTACCTTCATCTATCCGGTACCCTATTTTTTGCATAAAGACAATTCATAACGCGCCCTCGAGCATCTACAAAGCACATACTGAATTTCATAGACATCTGTATCACTACTGAAGTATGAACATCTGCTTTGACACTTCGACAACATGGTAATAGTATTTTTTATCATCATTTTCTTTTATTTTAACAGGAATGTAGGATGAAAATGCTGACTAATGCTGGATTTTATCAAAAAAAGCAGTCGGATGTGTCTAAAAATGGTAAATTATTTTCTTTAGTGACCTCTGATGGAAATCATCATTGTGATGTTAGATTTTTTTAGTGAAGTCCAAGCATCATAATACCTCCTTCTTTCTCATAGGTGAAAATCTAGATGATTATCTAATTGTGGAGAAGTATTGGACTCACTGGATGGAAACTTCTGAAACTCGTCTATGGTTGGACTCCAGTGTCAGGTGAGAGCTGAATGTTCTGTGATTTAGGGGAAATCAAAAAATTGAAGATGCTCCCTAACCCTGCGGCACTTCAAATTTTTCAAAACATACCTTTTAATTTTAGTGATAAAGTGTGGACCAGTGAGAAAATAACAGTGCCCGATGGTGTTTCTTCACTGGGAGCGGTCGCTTTGGTGATGTCAGAATACTTAGGTTTGATCTTCACCCCTGATCCACAAATGGTGATACTTTTTACTTCACGCCCAGAATGGTTGTGTTTTTCAGATTATAGTCACTCTAATTAATATTTTATTTAAAAAACTGGTGGTTGTTGAATTATTGACAGTTGACCATATCCAAAGATTTCTCCTTGGCTCTCGATGTTCCTCCGCTCATCACTCAAGGAGAGGAAATTGTGCTTGAAATAAACATCTACAACCATCTCGAGCAGGATATTGAGGTTTGTGGGACTGAATTTATGCTAGCTAAAATGAGTCTGGGACAAATAAATCATCTGGTTCACTCTTCATACCAAAAAAATTGTCTCCCCACAGGTTATTGTGTTGCTTGCGCAAAGTGAAGCCTTTGAGTTTGTTTTGATGGCCAGAAAGGATGTGTCTGTCATAAATGCTCAGAAACTTACCATTGGGGGCCATATGTCTGCCTCAACTCTATTTCCTATAAGGCCTATGGTGGTAGGTGAGATGGAAATTTCCGTGGATGCTGTATCTCTGGAGACGTCAGATGCTCTTGTTCGGAAAGTCTCAGTGAAGGTACGGCTCATTTAAAAAAGATGACGTGGACTATTGACGGAGTTTCAGTAAACTACTTTTTTTTTAGCCTCCAGGAGTTGAACAGTCTTTCTCTAAGAGTGTGTTTCTGGAGCTGGGACTAGAAGACAACCACCCCACGCCCATTTCCTTCTCCTTTCCACCTAACACGGTGCCAGGCAGCCAGAGGGCTTATTTGTCGTTGGGTGGTATGTCCTATTGTGCTCGCACACAATATTCATCTGATTCTATCTGACAGCAACGTTTTCTTATTGTAGATCCAGTTACGTGTTAAGTTAAAACATTTTTTGTCTTGTCCCTCAATTTTGAAATAGACCAAATGTTGCATTGGTATGAAGTTGTTCCTCACTCACCAGACTTCTCATTTAGGTGACATCTTGGCTTTGTCAATGAACAACTTGGAGTCTTTGATTGAACTCCCCACTGGATGTGGAGAACAGAATATGCTCCACTTTGCTCCGAGTATATATGTCCTCCAGTATTTGGACAAGTCAGGTCAACAGGATGACAAAATCAAGAGCAAAGCTTTGGAAATTATCAGGACAGGTGCGCTGCTTTCAACGATCAGCTCTAATTTTATATATCTGGATATTTTATTCAAGGTTTTATCACACTCTCACTTTATGTATAACAATTCTGCATTGCATTGATTTATCATTTTCCAGGATATCAGAACCAACTGTCCTACCAACGAGATGATGGTTCCTTTAGTGCTTTTGGTGCCAAAGACACGTCCGGCAGCACCTGGTTGGTCTCACATGTAGTGCATTTTTTTCTTATTTTACTGTACATTAACACTTTTTGAACTAATTTTTCCCTCTTTATGTTTCTACCTGAGAACAGGCTTACTGCTTTTGTGCTGCGCTGCTTCATTCAAGTTCAGTCTTACATGCAGATAGACCAAGACGTTTTAGAGAAGGCAATAACTTGGCTCCTGAAAAACCAGAGTCCCCAAGGGGGGTTTACTGAAGTTGGTGAGCTCATTCATACAGAGATGCAGAGGGACCTCGATAATAACCAAGTGGCTCTCACTGCTTACGTGCTGCTAGCATTTCTGGAAAATGACCGTTATGCGGTAAGCTAAACGCGCATCTGTGATGACCTAAAAGTTCTTGTAGTTTTGTCCAATCTGGTTGGTTTCAACACAATAAGCTCATTACTGGGGTTTTTTTTTCTGTGTTAAGAATACATATGCAGACAAGGTATCTCTGGGCCTGAGGTACCTAGAAAGCAAAGTGTCAAATAGTCCGGTAAGCAACTACAGCTTGAGTCTGGCAGCTTATGCCCTGGCTCTGGGAAAAAGTCCTGCGGCTGGGAGAGTGATGACTGAGCTCACAAGGAGAGCCGACAACACAGGTAATTTAAGTGTACTAATGTAGTTTGGAACATCTTTTAGCACTCAAGGTCCAGAAACTCTTTGGGAATACTGGACAAGACTTAAGACATCCTGATCTTTTCTGGATTGTTTACCAGTTGAGATACTTACTTGTTATTGAAACCAGAAAGTTGAAGAGACCAAATCCTGGATGGAAGAGGTCGCAAATTTTTCAAAAAGGCATGAATGAAATAAAAACAAGTGTGGAAACAAAATTTCAATGTGGTAGAAACCTTCACAAAGTTAATTTGCGTGAAACTCCCTCTTTGAGTTTCAGCAGTTTTAAATGGCTTTCTTTGTTTTCTTGAGGTGGCATCGGGATGTGGGTCTCCACTGCTGACCTGAGATCAGATGACGGCCTGTCTCATTCTACACAGATTGAGATGGCCTCGTACGTGCTGCTGGCTTTGTTTGTGCAAGGCAACTTCCTGGAAAGCATTCCCCTTATGAAGTGGTTAGGTACACAGAGGAAGCATTTAGGTGGCTTCAGGACAACTCAGGCAAGACCGAATACTTAGAGGAAGTTAGACAAGTACCGATCTAAACTTATGTTTATGGGTTATTTTAAAGATAATGAACTTCTTTGTATATTTTTAAATTCTGGCCTTACATTATCAAAGGGGTGTTAAAAATTGTGTATAACGTCGCTAACATGGTGATCTTCCTAATGTAGGACACAGTCGTTGCCCTTCAGGCTTTGGCTTCTTATGCAGCATTCAGTGGCGCCCAAGCCATCAACCTGAAACTTCACGTATCCTCATCAAACTCAACATTTGAGTTTCAAATCAACTCCACCAACTTTCGAACGCGTCAAACCCAAGAGGTTTCTTAATATTTACACCTAATTCCATATTCTGTAATGTACAAAGTATTTTTCTGACTTTTTATATGTTCTTCATTTAGATCAATGCTGATAAAGATTTATCTCTTAATGTATTCATGGAAGGAAGAGGATTTGCAATTTTTCAGGTACGTTTTATGAGTAAGTTGGCCTCTTTTTTTAATTAATACTTTAATTTGGATATATATTACAAAATCATTTTAAGATACATTTCAACAAACAGCAACTTTTTATTCAAACCACTGTTTATTTTATTTTGTCATGCTCACATCAACACATGGTTGATGGGCAGTTTAATCACTGGGACATGAAAGCAATAAATTGATGCCAAAGTTTTTGCACATTTGCTTCTTTTTTTTTACCAGCACACGTTCTTACTTTAGATACTAAGTCAAAAGTAGTATGGTATTGAACTCGTCATAGTCTCCATCTGGTTTTCAGACTTAAATGGACTGTTTCTGTGAGTCCAGATTGAATCAATAGTAGAATAAACGGTGTCTAAAATGAATCTTTATCTCATAACTTAGCTGTTAAATTGAATTCAAACTGTCCTATTTCATTTTTCTGTACGTCACCATAAAAGTCGGGATATGAAAACTATGGGCTTTTATCTCTTCATCTGAGTATAAAAGTTTTCAAGAAGTTTACATTTTGGGTAATGTGTATAAATCTTTGCAGATGAATGTTTTTTATAATGTGGAAAATGTGGCCTCGGACACAGAAGCCTTCTCATTAAAAGTTGATGCAAAAGATGGCAGTGATGGTAGCCGAATGATGCTGTCTATATGTACCAGGTGGGCAACAGGATCGACAGAATTACACATATGGAGTAAAACTTGAAAAGAATAATTCCTTATGAGGTTTTGTTTGCATTATGTGTTCATGACGTTTTACAATTGTCTTTCTAGACTACAGGACGATCAGGTCATACCTCGGACAGGCATGGCGATTTTGGAGGTGGGCATGCTAAGTGGTTTTTCACTCCAACCTGGAGCTGCCCCTCAAGCAGATTTCATCAAAAGAATGGAAACAATGCCAGAGAAAATCATCTTGTATCTGGATTCAGTATGTCTTTCATTTCTTTGTGTGAAGCATTTTTTTTACATCATGTTCCAAATATTTGGCTGTTTTGAATCTCTTAATACTTTGAAGTCTAAATAGACTAAATATGACGGATGAATTTTTCAAACATGGCTTCATTTCTCAAAAATGAAAAGCACGTGCTCCTTTTCAAAGCTGTGTTTCTTCTTTTTTCCACCAGGTGGTGACTCTTCTGTTTGCTTAAACATTCTTATTTTTTTCCAAATTTAAAAAGTTTTCTTTTTTGTTTATTTGAATTTAAATAATCTACTTTTATTTCAATTGTATTGTCATGCGAAATATTAACACATGGTAAATAAAAAAATTATACCTGTGCATTATACGTTAAACCGTTTAAGAAGTAATTATCAAATAAGTCTTCTTCTTTGTTTTATCTTGCAGTAAATAAGAAAACTTCTTCTTTTGGCATTTCCCTTCAGGGGTCGCCACAACAAGTCAGTTTCTTCCATCCAACCCTGTCTGCTGCAACTTCTTTGGTCACGCCAACTTTCTTCATATCTTCCTTCACTGCGTCCATGAACCTCCTCTTTGGTCTTCCTCTAGTCCTCTTTCCTGATGGTTCCAAACAAGTCTAATGACCCTTATCATCTCCTTCCCTCTTCGTAGTACAAATTGTTCGTTCACTGCCGAACAACTTCTTTCCAAATACTCAAGACCCCTTGCCGTAACGCCCATCATTGTAAAAGTCAGATGTTGGAATCGACTCGGGTCAATCTGACTTGTCTTCCTTCTTTTTCATACTTCTTCATAATCTGAAAAGGCAAGCATTCTTCACTTTTTTTAACTTCACTTTTAGCGAAACACATTGTTTTCTCGAGAATACTGACTCAAGGTTTTGGCAAGTCTCATTCTCTGGCGCTTTACTTTTGGCGCTTCTTTGGTGAGTCCAACCTGAGTCCCTGCTTTTACCCTGCATTCCCTTCAGGTGAACTTTGTGCATCCTTGACCTTATTGTCGGTTCACTGATTGCCCACCCATTGATCCCATTTGCTTTGCAGGAACCAACTGAGAGTACATCCTGTGAGCAGCAGTTTAACAGATGCTCTGGCTTAGAAGGCATGCATTGCCTTCTCATTGTTGTTTTTGTCTTTTTTTTATTGTCCGAAGCACATAAAGTATTCAAAAGTTGTATTGTCATTTGATGTAGAGTCATAAAAACCTCATACTATGTAAATCATTTAAGATTGACTCATCAGCAATCCTAGCAAGCGTTTTTCTTTTGTTCAATTTTTTCAGAATGTAACTTTCTCAATTTCCTTGCAGCTCAACAAATCAGAAGTTTGCATCCAACTTCCTCTTGAGAGAAATTCCAAAGTAGCTCATGTGAAAGATGCTCTAGTGCGTGTATACGACTATTATGAACCTAGTAAGTATAATTTGGAAATGATGAATTTGTGCAGTTTGTAGGTTGCGATTTGCTCCTCTTTCCAGCTGCAGATACATAATTCTACTTTCTAACAATGTTTTTGTTGTCTTTTCATTTTCAGCCAGAAAAGCTGTAGGGACATACAACTCAGATATTCTTCACAAGGTGGACTCCTGCTTTTATTGTGGTGAAAACTGTGATATTTGTCGACCAAGAATCACTGTTACAACCTCCGCTTTGCAATCCCACTCTGTTAGTGGGCACATATTCAGCTTAAGTTTCCTGTGTCTCGGAGCGACAGCTTTTCTTCTATTCTGATTAGTGGAATACAATTTAATCGGCATTGCAGGCATGCTTATTTTACTGATTTTGCATATCATTTATGATTTACATTTAAAATCATTCAAATAGATTAAATCAAAGATGGTATCCAGTTCTTTCCAATTTACCGTAATTTCACGGCCATTAGGCGCACCGTACGAAAAGGCGCAGTCTCAGTCACACACCGCCTTACAACAACACACACGCACGCATGCAAATGTGGGTATTAAAAAATAGATCGGGAGCAAAACTGAGTTTGGTTGCACTTTATTTAAGTAGTATAAACAAGCACATTGCCGGTAATACGTTGTCCTTATTCAAATCCGTCAAAGTCCTCATTCTCTGTTTTGGAATCGAGCAGCTGCGCAAAATCCAACAGAGCAGGTCCACTTTGCTCCTCGCTGTCAAAGTCATTGTCTGCACTGTGCGGCTCCTCAGAAAGGATACCAGCTTTTGTGAAAGCTCGGATAACAGTACCAGCAGACACGTTAGTCCAAGCATCTACAATCCATTGGCAAACTGTAGCGTAACTTGCCCGGCGCTGCCTTCCACTCTTCGTGAAACTGCGGTCTTCTTCGGTCATCCATCGCTCCCACGCCGCTCACACTTCACTCTTTAACGTTCTCATGTGTTTTCTTTCAGGTCCCGCGGGCACGGCGTTTTCTTTTAGGTCCGCTTTTTCTCACACACAAGGCGCGCACCGTACAAAAAGGCGCACTGCTCATTTTGAAGAAAATTTGAGACTTTTAGGTGCGCCTTATGGCCGTGAAATTACGGTACTTGTGAACCCGGAATTCTTTTCATACAACACTTTACATGCAATGAATCATTGTTTTAATATGCTTAGTTTTACTCTCAATGTATTGATTGTTAAAAATCTCAACAAAGCCAAATGCATAGTTTAAAGAAGAGCAAATAAAGTTGATTTGTTTCTAAGTTTCATGTCTGTCCTGTTGCCACTTATTTGAACCAAAACACTGACTATTCGAGCTGTCTGAAGACATAAATTTATTTCTTTTAACTTTTTTTTTCAAACGACACTGAGTTTACTCTCGAGAATAAACACGACTTGATTTATTCATACCACATTTACATCAGTGCTAAGAGTATTTGTATCATTTGAAGGGTGGTGTTCTTTTTACAATGTCTTGAATTAAGATAGAAACATTGTTCACATATTTCCTTTATTAAAGTGTCTTTGTGCTGGTGGAATGTATAATGGTCCGTAAAAGTATGTGTAACAAACACAAATGGAAGTTGTCTGCTGTTAATAAATTAGGTTACTTTAGATTTTGGTGAGACCATGGACCTTTTTTTTTACTTGGTGGTCATACTTTTGTGAACAAAGTGAAACAACAAGCACATCTTTCAATGTTCAATTGATTTAATTTTGTTTGTAGCTTTGAAGAACATGTGGAAATTTGAATTCTTAAATTCTCATTTTTTTTTAGCAAAACTCATGCTATCTTGATCTTTTGGATTTTTACTTGGAATCAAAATCTGTTTTTTTTTTTATGAATTGGATACTTTATAGGCATCATGGGGAAGTAGTTTTCTCTAAAGGGCAACAAAACGATTTGTTCATAAGCAAAAGCAGACAAAGAGCGCTGTAGGTGTAAAACGAAGTGCAAATGATTCAAATAAACATGTGGACTTTTACTTCTTCATGAATCATAAAAACAGACTTGTTCGGTTGAGATTTACTCAGAAATGTTTTATGGTCTCATTTGTTTTTTTATATGAACTCTTTGTATTTGCTTGGACTGGCTATTTTACTGTCTTCCGTTTTATATTTGCATTTTTTTTTTTCACAATGCATCCTTATTATATTCGCATATTTCTCTAACTCTTACTTCATAATAGTGGGTTTACAAAAACTTGCTTTGGGTACCCTTTGATTTTTACTCAATCAACCTTGTGCATTTTCCAAAAAACCTTATAGTTGTAGTTCTAAATCTACATTCACTAGATGGCAAGCTTGTTACCATAACAGCAATGGTTTTAAAGTCTCACCAAGACCCAATGCTTGATGAGAGATGAGAATTTTAGCTGTAATCATACCTCTGTCGTAAAGGATAACAATGACCAGAAAATGTATGTAGTTCACTTATTGAAAAGTCCGCACTTTTTAGTCAAAGACAGTTAAGAAGCTGTGAAAGGTGTATGTATTGTCTATGCCTTAATGTTCTGATGTCTTACCGATATAAAAATAATTTGGTCACTATTTTTTTTAATTGAACATACGTTCTGATAGTAAAACTGTTGTATTTTTGAGTCTCACAATCTACATTGTGAGATAATCTAAGAAAAAAATCCTGCATCAGAATAAAATATAAGGAAAGTTTACATTTACATGAAACATTTTAAAAATCCATGGACTTTTTTTTTTTGTTTTGCTTCACAAATGGAAAGATCACCAACATGAACATTTAGGTTTTAATCTTGGGAAAAAGTCATACAAATTTTGCAATAGCTATTTGAATAAGAACATTTCTGGGTTGCTTTTTAAGACTAAAGTGTAGACACAAAAGTGTGTACAAAACTTAATTGCTAAATTTTTTTTTATTTAGTTGTATTTAAATAGCTTTATGTGCTACAGCGGCACTAAACTATTGCTTTATCCCACTTCGTGATTAAACTTATTTACATAGCCTCACATGACAGCACAGTTGTCTCGATGACTTCATACAGGAAATTAAAATAATAATAATATTTAAAAAAAAATCAGTTCTAAGATAAGCAAAAACGAATTGTTGGCAATATCTGATTCTTGAACTAATTAAACAAACGCACAACATTCCTTCTCCCAATTAAAACCCTCAAGCAGTAGGAAGGAAGACATGGATACAGTGAAGGAAGGCATGAAGATAGTTGGCGTGACCTGCAAGGAGTCCACAGATAGGGTTAGATGGAAGAAACGAACTTGCTGTGGCGATCACTGAAGGGAAATGCCAAAAGGAGAAGAAGTAGGGGAAAAAAAAGAAGGAACCTCAAAGAATTCCATTTGCCTTCTGAAAGGAGAGATCCCCTCCCAGGGTTAAGAGTCAAATAAATATCAACTAATCTATCTCTACAGCTCAATATTAGACAAAATCAGCAGATGGCCTTGAATTTGATGAAAACAGCTGGTGGCCAAGGACACATACAAAACAAACCAGAGATGATAGGAGGCATACAACACAAGAAAGTCAGGAATCAGCCAGCCAAGAGTGAAGAGACATGGATTAAAGCACAGAGGCCTTTTCAGACTGGTGAACACAGAAGATCTATGCACTACTAGGTACAGTATTTGTCTTCTGTATAATTTATCCTCAATGTTTCCTGTATTGGGACAGGCTTTCACACCTTACTGTCTTGGGGGAGACGGTGGCCGCGTGGTTAGAGCGTTCGCCCGTGGACCGGAAGGTCGCGGGTTCGCGTCCCACGGAGAGCACGTCTAGGGTCCTTGGAGAAGACACCTAACCCCCGCTTCTCCCACCATTGGCGCCGTTGAAGGGCAGCCTGCTGTGGTGTAAGGAGTGCAGCAAACAAATTTCCCTGGTGAGGGATGAATAGAGTAATTCATTTTTTTTTATTTTTTTTAACTCAGTGTTTAAAAACCATATTTATTGGCCATTCTGGAAAAGCACAAAAGATGCCAATTTATAATGAGCTGAGTGGTGTAAGAAGAGGTAACCAGTCTAGCTCTGACTGCACAGTAACAGCCACCTGGAATCTACTAGAATAGATTTGAAAGTGAGTCATTTTTAGGCGTTTCAATGTATGACACATGTTGTCATATATGCCTCCCCATGACATATATTTTATGTCAAAAACATTATAGAAATAGAAACGTTATTATTGTGTCAAAAAATACACTTAAAAATTGAACATCGTGTTTGTGTGAGTCGTATTTCGTTTCTTCTTTTAATGATGCTCATCTATTGAAGTTTTTTGTCTTCTGAATCTGTTTCCTCTTCAGATGTTCCTTTTTGGCGCGCTCAGCTTCTAGTGACGTTAGCTTGTAAGGAAGAGGTGAGTTGGATTTTGTTCTGTTCATAGTTTTCAAAAAACTGTTCAAACAAACTTAGAATTCCAACTTGTTAAAACCTCTTTTGGTATTTTGTCTGCTAAAGTTTTCATGTTACATTTAAGCATTTACACACACAATAAAACTCAAAATGGTATGCTAATGCTAATGTCGATGATCTTTATTTGTAGTTAAGCATTTGTGATTAAAGTGAAGAAAGGTCCAACGGAATTGATATACTAACCAAAGGTTGTTTTGAACTGACATGAGCCTTTACATACTATAGTTTTATCTTCTTTTTTTTTTTTTTTTAAAAAAAAAAAACCTATTTATACAGTTGCAACAAATTGTAAAATTGAGTTTTTCTAAAGAAAAAATTTTGAGGTGTTCACACATGCTATAAATATATCACTGCCAGGAAAGCATTCTATAAAAGCAAAAAACTAGATCTAAATATGTGTGTTACAACAGAGAATTTTGATTGGTTCACAATTATGTTTAATTTGCTTAAGGCTTCTGCTGAATGAGAAAGATGGGCGGTGGAGCCATGTCACCAGAAGAAATCTAGACCTTCACAGAACTAGAGGTCAGTGACTGCTTCATCTTGGCGAACATCCCATTGCAGAGGTTAAAGAAGAACTGAAGTGCTGAAGAACACAGAATACATGTGAGTAGGAACTTTACTTCAATGCAATGTCACATAATATGGGAGATGCAGTTTTCTGCCCATTTTTTCTTTGTTTGGGTTATGGCCTGTGCCGAGATAAGCTCTGTTTTTTGCCTCAAATCTTTTTTTGCGGAAATGTTTGAAAACAGGCTAAACCCAACTCCATCTTAACTACTGACTTGAAAGTTTTTGAAAAGGTGGAAGAAAAGTCTTGCTATTTGATCTCTTTGTGCCATTGAAAGTTAATGAAATTCAGGTGTGGTAGGGTCTAGCATTAGTATGAGACCTTGAAAGAAGGCCTAAAAACATGGGATGTGAATGACTACACAGAAAATCTTTTCTTTCTTAGTCTGCCAAGCAAAAAAAAGAATGTTGTTGATAATTTCTAGTACCAAGTTGGTGTGTGTACGCTACAATCTTTCTGTAGTTCTTGCAATTAGCAAAATCCAACTGCTCATCGACAACAATGTGCTTACAAAAATATTTTCCTTGTTCAGGCTGCACTTTGTAAATACTCTTTTCCCCTCCTCTGCTGAAACTATAGCCAGACTCACTTTTTAAAAATAAGTTTGTCTTCATTACTAACACTACATATGTGTGCATTCATCTACAAATATCAATATTTTCAAACTGGATCATGTTTTTTTGTTTGTTTGTTTTTCTTCGGAATCGAGCCAAAATATTGATTCTAAGTCCACTTTTACAGGAAATACTTAGACTTTTATGACAACAAATAAATAATCAATTTTATTTAAATAAAAATTGAAACTCCTGGTCGATAAATGTCATTAGAAAGTCATTCTTATATAGAATGACTTTTCTGTCTGGCTTCCGGATTTTAGCAGAACTGCTTGAATCAAGAAATGCGTTAGTTTCCATGACTGCACTTTTGGGACGTCAATGATTACTTGACTAGTCAGTTGTCATGCCCCAAGTTATAGGAAGGGCTTGATCCGACTATTTAAGCCACTGGGGTGATCAAAACCAGAATTATATGATGATACCTTTCTACCTACTGATGATGTTACCCTATTGTTTTTTGGTTTCTTGCTGATAATTATAAGAGCTTTTTGAAGAGTGATTTCTGTATATTGTTTATATTTTTAGACACCCATTTTTTTTTAACCAAAGTCCAAAAAATATACTGTCCTGGACTTTTAGGGTGTAGTGTAATGTAACAACTGTTTAGTGCCAAGTTCAGACAATCCACAATGTCAATTCTGAAATGTTCTTGCAGGGTTAGTGCTGCTTGTCTATTCAGGCTTTTGAATATATATCAGTGTGAAATGGAATGACGTATTGTGCACACGCTTAAAGGTCATGACAACTGAACCCTGCTAACCTGGGCCCTTCCTGTGGGTAAAGCTGCAAAAACAGTGGATCAGTGACAAACAATGGTGCTTAGTGAAATCGTGATGTCATTTTTGTACGTTGGACAGCCACAGTTACTAAAGCTAGCTTAAGTTAATGGAGTGAATGTATTAAGTGTTTAGGAGAAACTTGAGCTCTCCTTGGTGGAAAGTAGTATTTGAAGAAGAATTTATGTCCTCTGCAGAGGCATTCATCTGTCAGGAAAACAGTAAGAGATTTTAAGAGAACAAATGTAATGTCTTCTAAGAAAAGGTTCTTTGTAGAAATTACTCCTACACATTTTATGTGATGTTAACAAAACTTTCCTTCAGCACGTATTATGTACAAAGACGTTCGCACTCCTAAATCAAATCGTTTAACTGTGATGACATCCATAAATGCCTACGCTCATCTTTGTGGTTGCAAAGAAATAATTCTGGCCCCATGCCTGTCATCAAAGGTTTGAAGATGGCGTAAACAAAGCAAAGAAAATTATTTATGAGTTTCATCTCCTGATGGGAGTTATTAGAGACACACAATATTATTGTTGGGTTCACTCTGATGGGAGGCAAGATCAAGGGCATTTAGCCCAAAGAAATAATTACTATCGATAGCAGAGTCAACTAGTGTAAAATATATGACAGATTTATTTCTTCTGTGTATTAAATTTTTGACACACCCCTGCTGAGAGTACTATAGTAGTGTGGCCTGTTTTCGACCAAAACTGATCATTTAATCAAATTCTAAACAATTTACTGTGCAATTATGGCCAACCAGAGTGTCATAGTGTGTTTGGACAGCAGTTTTTGCAAGTTTGCTTTATTTCAGCAACACTTTTACTCTAAAATTGCTCCCCAGTGGCTCTGCTGTGGATTACATCATGTGGAAAGAATTACCATCATTTACCAGCAAGTACATCCTATAGAAAGCATTGCTGTTGGAGCCCCGGTGTATTAGCAATGACAAAGATTAATAGTGAAGGAAATTCTTTACACCCCCGCAATGGTACCTACGCGGCTCCCTGTGTCGATTAGTATGAAGATGACTCGTTTTGTTTGGCAGGGTATGTTTCATTCATTGGGCTAGTAATGGAAAATCCCTTTGAGCTCTCATCCTACCCAGAGGAAAAGTATATTTGCACAACCTTCATTTGACCTTACGTTGGCTGGACCAGACAGACATATGTGTCTGCGTTGTAGAGGGTACTCCTCTACAACGCAGAAAAATTGATGGTCTCCCAAGTCCGAAGGTATTCCCTGACCGTAACGATATGGCATTAAAAAGAGAATTTATGGTGACTTGTTTGGATGCGTCACTGCTACAAATTATGTTCAGTTAGTTTTTTTGACTGCATGCGCACACACGGGCGAGTTTTACCTGTATGCATGAATTACTGAAGGATGGTGTGTCAGATTCTGATCATCAAGATGCATCTTTATCTAGTACTTTGTATTATACAAAGATGAGCTACTTCAAATTTACTGAAACACAAAACAAAGTGTTGTCTTTGAGCTAATTTATGCCTGAGCAAAGCCTTAAATAACCTGTAGAGTTCAGACTTTCCTCCTCTCACACTCCTACTATTAGTTTTAAAAACTTACATGAGCAGTAACCTCTTAATTACTGCTGAGGAAAGTTTGAGGAGCAGATGGTTTCTTTGTTCTTATCACGCACGAGACGCCGTTTACGAGCTGTATCAATAGTTATTGTTATAGTTCATTGTATGAATTTTGGATTTACAGATCGATCCAAGCACTTACTCTCCCCATGGTTACAATCTGTGGATAGTCATTAAAAGAACTACATTGTGACAGGCAGCCAAAGAGTTTTCTCTGTAGATTGTCGTGTTGTTTCCTACTGAAGCTCAGAGTAGACACTCTGTTCTCCACTTCGAAAGGTACCACATGACACATGTAAGCTGGTATGCCTCCTGGTAAGGTATACAAGGTATGTCCTGTCAGGAAGGTGCAGAAGAAGATGGCACTTTCTTAAAGAATTGAAAATCCTTTATTAATTCCCAAAGGGAAATGTGATTTTCCTTTCAAATATGGAATTTGAAGTGAAATTTCAACCCAGGAAACTTCCTGGATAAGCAAGAAGAAGTGTAGTCTGGGGTTTCCTACATAAGATGGTGCCAGCAATACCCATGCCATTTTTAAAATCAGTGTCAACCATACTACCGAAGAGTTGTAAAAATATCTCATAAAATTACATTTAAAAAACACAAGGTCAAATCAAAGTTGAAGATTTATGTTGGTGGGTATTTCCAATTCAGGTTCTGCACTTCTGCGCTTCTCTTTGCTGGTATATTCCAGCATGGCATTATATAGTATTACTCAACAGTTCCTTGAGTGGACTCTAAGTTCACAGATTGATCTGAGCTTTTTATGTAAAAAAAAAAAAAAAAGTATATCTGTATATAAATAATTACCCGTATTCTTATATTTTTGCTTTAGTTAATCTAGTAAAGTTTCCTAAAAGTTTTGTATCTTAAATTTCAGTGTCAATCACTTCAGGAAATCAAAAGGTTTTGAGAAAATATCTAAATATAGTTTTTTACCTTTTGTGTAGGATAAAGTCACTCTGTCTGTCCTGCAACTATCACAAATCCATGTTGAAAGAAGTTGTTTGGAAAATGGATGAACTCTGTTTTTGCACAGTAATCCACCGCAAATTAATCCAAGAAGGCAAACGAGCTGTCTTGTGACAGATTTTTTAATAATCAGTAGCAACATATTGGCTTATGTTTTCTACCTTGACTTTCCGTGATGTTGACATGCAGGACTCTAAATCCTTGTTTTCCAGTCTAGGCACAAAGCCAGGAAACATTTTTGTCTTTCCTTGAAATTTTACTGCCACATCTGTGCTTATGCAATAGATTTTCTGACATTGTTTTGTGTTGGGCTGCTTTACTTTTTTTCTTTACCAAAACTGCTTACTCCAACAAAACTTTTTTTCCCATCACAATGAAAAGTCTTTTGATAGGAAGAGCATAAAGAAATCTAGCACCTGAAATGTAATTGGTTGTACCTCATCATGCATCTTATATCATAACATTTGTGATCCTTTCATCCAAGTTGCCCAGAGAAGATTGAGGTCAGTTTAATCTTTGTGTGAGTGCGTTTGTACTTTAAAAGTATGTAACATATGTAACAGTAAATAACAGTTTTACATGGGATGCACATCAAGTTAGAGAAATCTTGGACACGGAGAGACAAGAAACCATGACTGGAAATGTTAGTGTGATCTCTCCCTCATTGAGGCACTCTGAGTTTTCCACTCATTTTTCACCAAGGCTTTGCTACTTTGGATTCAGCTGTCCTGCATTTTCTCTACTCAATGGTTAATTACAGTAATAAGAAACAGATGGAAATAAGCTTACTCCACTGATTCTAAATGTATATGTACAAGTAGGTTTTGTATATAAGAAAATGCAATAGAGCAGACAAAAAGAAGAGTGTGTAGATGTATTGTGGCAGAAGTGTGTGTGTGTTTTGACAGACATCTCTGACTGACATTGGTTTATTTAGGTCTAAACCGCAGGAAAAGCAGAAGTTCCTGCAGACTGATTAGAACCATAATATTGGCCGAGTTGTCTGCTTTCGTACCACCAACTGACCTGACTGCTTCTAACATAGGGAATTTAAAAGCTCCTCACTGCTCAGCAGATATCATGTGACGAAGTTTTGTGCAACCCACAAGATTGATGAATGGAGGTAGTTGAGAAAACAAATGCTCGAAGTGTGTTATTTCGCTGATGAATGGCTCAAAAATAATTGCCAGTTTGAAATGGCAGACGCAAACGCTGTTGGAAATAATCGAGTTCTTGTTGAGATGGAGAATAATGAATTAGATTTGAGCTTCTGTGTTTAGTCATCTGGCAGCACCAATACAAGGTTTTTACTATAAATTACTGGATAATTGAACATGGATAATTTGAATAACTTTAGGTCCTGTTCCACTTTTAGACAAACACAAAACGTATATCAACAGTAATAAGTATCAGTAAGTATGGCTAATACCAAGTAGTGTGATAAAACAACTTATCTCAAATAAGTGTGTGACAGTACTTAACCATTGCACATAAAACAGAACGGTCAAATAAATGAAAAAATAGCATTAGTATTCATAAAATTCTTATTTACATCAAAACATTTTTGCAGTATTAACGGGCTGATTTTGATTGCTATGATTTCAAATTGTTCATACTGCTGCTACCTTATTATTTCTGTCTGTCTACTGTACACTCTGTCTGCTCCCTTGTGTCCTCTTATTTTAACAGTGCGGATCTTTTTGCCTAAATATTTCCGTCAAAGATGTTTTAAAGAGGCTTGAAGGAGACCTAATCCTTCTAGAAAAGACCTAACCCTATAAAACTAAGAAGCATAACACTGTAGGCTAGCTAGACCAAAGTGAGTGACATAGTTATAGAAGGCACCCTATGTAGAAGTCAAGAGGATTAGCAAAGTAGGGTCTTCCAGGTGTGTGATGTTGCCACTCTAAAACTACTGAAGAACAAAGATATATTTCATTCAGCTGATCATAAAAAGTATGCAGGCAGGGTGATTTTTTTTTTTTTTTTTTTTAGTGTCCAAAAATGCATTTAAAAACAAATTCTATATTGGTTCTAATAAATACAATGTTTCTTAAGTTTCTTTTTTTTTTACAAAATCAGTTGAGCTTTGATGGGATTGATAGCACCACAAGTCTATTAAGGTATTTTATGTTGCTCTTCTCATTGTTCTAATAACACGGGGTACCATGGTTGATGGTCTGTATTTTATGTAGCGTCCTATCATATATTGACCAATATACTAACATTTTTCTTACAACTCTTACTTGTACTAACTCTAAAAGCATATACTGTAAATGCATACAGCATGAAGTCATAAAGTGTTTTGATTTGTAATACTGTGTTATTTAAGATAGGTGCGAACCTGCAGGTTGATACCAAAGTCCTGCCATGAAAGACCTGAAGCTTAAGTTAAATTAATCTTTATTTCCAGGAAAGTTGCTCATAAGTTTTGAGATAAAATCTGATCTTGCTTTGCCCTCATTGTCTGAATCTAAAAGCACTTGCCTGCTGAAGTCTTTACTTGCATAACTGTCAACCATGTTGTTTCTGTTTTCTATTGACTTGCACATTTCTGACCCTTTGGCTCAGTCAGTGTTGAAATATTGTCTGTTCTCTGTGGAATTCTCCTCTTTCTGGCAACTTCAAACATCTGAGATCCACATGGAGCTGAACATAATCTGCCATGGATCTGCTTCAGCAGCTGTCAACATACAGTACTGTACTTCTGCATACATAGAGGTGTGCACAAACTGGAGTCTTTAATAATTTTGCCCACAGACATTGGTTCACACAGAGAATAAAGTTTATCTCATGTGCAGCATATAAAATGGAAATTGCAAAAGGGCCAGTGCTTGGGCACAAGATATCCAAAATGGAATTCCATTACGGCAAATATTTTACTGTGACTTACTGTGATTTGCCGCATCATAAATGAGGCTGCGTATAATTGCCAGACCCCACAGAAAAGGAGGAAAGAATGTGTGCCTGCAATAAAAGATCATTTTCAAGCCACGTATAAATACCGGAGGCATTCCCTTCCGCTATCAGGCAGGAGGCACTTCACATCTGTTGGCAGTTTAATGAACCTGAAGCATATCAAAGTTTCCATCCCACAACACAAGAGGAGACAAGCTGGTCAACCGTGCTTGAGTACCAAGTTACTTCCTTAGAGTCGTGTTGTCTGTGAAGAGTTGGTTATTGTGGTAGGCCAATTGTCCCCACCCAGATATTTAGTAAAACATAAGAAACCAAAAGTAAAATTTGAACTAAAATCTTATACTTATCATCCCGTCTTTTTTTTTTTTTTTTTTTTAACATGGGCTCAGCAACCTTGCATCCATGCATCTTGGATTGCTTGAAATTTGTTGGATGTATTCATCGAGTCTGCTATGTACCTCTAAAGTCAGATAAGTTGCCAAAATGTAGTATGTAATTAACTGAAACAACTCAAGTCGTATTTCCAAAAGTTGAGTCAGGTGAGGCTGCTGACAAAGCAGGGAAGTCCAGACTTCTTCTTTACTATTTCTTTTGGCTCTCATAGGACAATCCTGGGATGTTCTAATGAATTCTAATCTTCCTTGAATCCTTGAATGTTCTAATGAAAGACTCTCAACATGCCCTAAGATTTCAGTGGGGCCTGGTGACACGTACCCAGAACTTACTTCAATCAGAGGTATCTAAGAAGCATCTATACCAGATGGCTGAATTTCCCTGTCTGACTACATTATTCAGACAAGTGATGTCTTTACTTTGAGCCTCCTTTGAATGGGCAAGCTACTCAGCTTATTTCAGAAGGAAAGCCCCACTATGCTGTGGAGGAAACTCATTTTGCCCAATTGCATTTGCAATCTTGTCTTTGCAGTTACCATCTACATAAGTATGGGTCTCATTAGAGACCCCTCACCAATACTGCTATCCAACTCTCATTCTGTATTTGCCTCATTTATTGACAATAAATATTTGAACTTTTTTAAAATGGCGTAGGACCCCATCTCCAATGCGGAGAAAAACCGTCCTTTTCTGTTTGTGGGAGTGCTTATTCACATGTTGGCCTCTTAACACTCAGTTGGTAATTACTGCAGGAAAAGCTGAAGATCATGCTTAGATAAAGCGAACAGAACGACAGAGTCTGCAAAAAACAGAGGCCTTATCCTGATGCACCAAGCCTCCCTTCTTGACACCCCAGTTACCTATAGAAATGAAATAGTTAAGCAAATAAAAGTAATGAACTGAACATGTGATATTAAAAAAAAGACAGCAATGAAGAAGTCCAATTTTTCTTAGAAAAGAAGCTGACTTAAGATGGACCAACCTCTGACAATGTTTAAAAAAAATAGACAAGACCTGTCCAAGGTAAGAGCCTTCAGTACTACTCTGCACAAGGGTTCTCAGAGGGAGCCCAATTTCCTTGATGTATTAAATTTCTTTGTAGAGAGTACTTTAAAAGTTTATTTCAAAATCCAGAACTTTATCCAAATTAAAATGTTAAAGTTGTACTTGATATGAAATTTAGATGTAGAAATTTAAATTCAAAGACTTGCTCTATTAATTTGAAAAGCATAATTGCATTTATATAATTTGAAATGTGTTTTTGTAGGTTTCTAGTAGGCAGGTTGCCTGATTGTTACTTGCAGCCGTACGTGGTACTAGGTTCATCCCGAGAGCTATTGGCAAACAGGAAGAAAGTTTAAAAATGAGGCTCATGTATAACTAGCCATGTGTGTCATTATTGTTCAAGTATATCCAATAGTTCAGTTATTTTTCCTGGCATGTGCTTAGGTGGGAGTAGCAATGTACACAAAATGAGGCCCGAATTGTTGAGTGTACCAGAGTAACTGTAACCCAAACACACTTAGAATGTCCACATTTTCATCTCACTTGCCAGAATAAAATGCAAGCATGCCACATTTCTTAATATACACAACTTCAAAATTTCCTAACAAAGTGGTGTAAACTAACATCCCCAAGCTCATTAATGAAAAACTAAGTACTGTGTTGCTATCAAAATTAGTATTTGAGTGGATCATAAATCAATTATTTCTCAAAATTGCCGGGTACAAAAAGCATGCTGGTAAATGCAACCATTTTAAAGTAACATTACTGTTGGACAATAATATTTGACCATATCTCTAAAGATATTAGTTGACAACAAATTACCATGGTCTAAACACATTCATTGAGTTGTCATGGCAGAAGTCTATCAGTAGTCAGAAGTTGTTCTCACATCTCTCCTTTTTATAAGCTTGTGTTGTCATAGTTGAACTAGTGCACAGACATTTGATAGGAATAGTTTTGTCACATACTGTATCCAGTTGGTTCACAACAGGGTATCTCAATGTGCACGTCACTAAAACTTGCATTTTATTTTTGATTTACACAATAAGGATATAGAATCCTTGCATATATACGTAATTTATACTACAAAAATAATCATTTGAAAAGATCCATAATGTTACAATCCATGTTTGGCTAAAATACGTACTGTAACTGCATAGCCCAGTAAATGGAACTGCAACTTAACATAAACTCAAACTTACTTTCAAAGGACATCTTAATAGAACAGAGTTCTTTGGCAGCTTACCAGGAAAGAGGAGTTGTACTTTGGTGACGCACTGATTCTTATGTTGTGTCGTATATAAACATGATTAGTTTTGAAAACTCAGCAATGTGACATTTCTGAGGAAAAAACTTATCACATTTGTTCAATTTCACTTACGTTTTTGACACTGAATTTGTCCCTCTGCATGCTACATGCTCAGCTCATTATTCTGTCTACAAAAAAAGTTTTAATACACCAAAAAACATTCCAATGTCTGAAAATACAGTTTTTGTAGCTTACCATGGACTCCCTGGGAGCCTTGAAGAATTACAATGCTTGTGTCAAAAGCAAAATTAACCTAAACATAGTTTAGTGCATCAGAACCAAGCTAGATTGTCTACAATGTCATTTCTTATACTTTGAAAAAAACTGCAATTTTGGTCCGTCATAAGTTTCATATATTAAAAAAATTACTTTATAACTAAGCATAGTGATAGAGTGGCTATTTTGGAAAGAGAAAGTTGCAAGCTTAATACTCACCTCAAGCTCATGTCGAAGTGTCCCAAGGCAAGACATCAAACTCCTAATTGCACTCTCTACTGACGCTGTCGTAGCTTCCTGTTGCAGTGTTTAATACAGCACAAGAATTTCCCTAAAGGGATCAATAAAGCATGTCATTATTCATTATTCTGTACCTCTTATTGACTAGAAGTTGCAGGGGTGCTGGAGTATCTACCGGCCAATTTCATATGAGAGGCATGGTAGAGTGGATTGTAAAATGCCCACCTCATAGAATATTGGGAATCATTATAGTTGTGGGACATATGAAGTGGTCTTCACAGTAAAAATTAAATGCAGCGTCACCATTGTAACCTGTTTTTCTTGATTCAGTCTGCTTACTGGTAAGCCAGGATGGCAGATTTTAGAAGCTTAACAAAAATGATTGTGTGGACAAAATTGAGCACGCACAGGGAATCTCTGAATATTTTAGTCTAGAGTTTAAAAAAAATTGTTTCCTGCTTGTCTGGCTTGTATTATTTTCTTTCTTGTTTCCTAAAATCTTATGTTCTATACATAAGGCAGAAACATCTACGGGATGAAGACAAATGGAGTCAAAGCTTCCTGAAACCCTTAAACTGCTGAAGCAGGGAACAAGGAGTTGAATGCAATAGCTTTGACCTAAATAGATTTTACAGCCTCTCTCACTGAGGTTGGAGAGCGAACATATGTAAAAATCATTAAGAGGTGAGCTGCAGGCATTATTTTCTCTTTCCTACCACATAGTCAGGTATGAAATATAGTTAAGATAAGTTCTATGCCATGCAGGCTGCAGCCTGTGAGAGCAGGAAAGAGTTGTGACAGCCAGGTGTGCCAAATCTTACATAATGATGCCCTGATAGGTCATTTTCCTGGTAGACTGCAGCAGGAGCCTAGCCTTATTTCTTGAGGCAACTTCCAATGCTCTACACAACTACTCCCAGGAATGCAAGAGTAGAAATTGATAAAATGATAAATGACACAAAATTATGGTAGAGATGAAAGAAAAATACAGATGGAAAGGCTGTACTCTGATGAAGAGTGATGGGGTACTTTTTGTCTCAGTTTTGCAAGAGCTTCATGCTGTCTTGTGTTCTCCCTCAGTAGCTTCAACCACTGAATCCTGGGGTACTATAGAATGCAGTTACATCAGACACCATCTCTCTGTTCAGGATTCTCTCCAGGAGACGTGTAGGAGCCTCGATGGTGAACACCAGAAGCTGTTGAGATGAAATCATGGAAAATTCAAGCCTCAAAGTTTGTAATTACTTAATTTGATATCGTTTCCCTCAAAACTATTTCTATAGTCTTCCATTTTCCCTCTTTTGACAAGCATTGATGAGAACATAAACCAGAGAGCTTAAATTGAGAGTTGGTATGCATAAGAATGTCTACACGTGCACTCTGATAGAAACTGCTGAAACTGTATCCAAGGCTGCCTGTGGTTCCTAGATTTAGAGACATTTTTCCATTTGAACCACATGCTGGTGATCTGGTCTTACAGCTGGAAGGGGTGCATGTAGTCTTCTGTTGAGGGAAAGCTTTACTTTTACATTGCCTTTGATGACAACTCCTCCACCCAGAGGTCTGGCCATGTGTAAAAGGGAAAAAAACTCATTTACAGCTGCAAATTGTGGAGAAATACTCAAGCATTAGTGTTCAGTGATCATTGAAATATATTATGTACATATTGATATACCGAGTGTGAAGTGCCGAGTGTGAAGCGGCCGGGATGGGAATTAGCGCCTCCAAATCCGAGACCATGGTCCTCGCCCGGAAAAGGGTGGAATGCCCCCTGCAGGTCAGGGACAGAGTCCTGCCCCAAGTGGAGGAGTTTAAGTATCTTGGGGTCTTGTTCACGAGTGGGGGAAGGATGGAGCGGGAGATCGACAGGTGGATCGGTGCGGCATCAGCAATAACTAGGACGCTGCATCGGTCCGTCGTAGTAAAGAGAGAGCTGAGCCGAAAAGCAAAGCTCTCGATTTACAAGTCGATCTACGTTCCAACCCTCACCTATGGTCACCAGCTGTGGGTGGTGACCGAAAGAATGAGATCGCGGTTACAAGCGGCTGAAATGAGCTTTCTCCGCAGGGTGACTGGGCTCTCACTCAGAGATCGGGTGAGGAGCTCTGCCATCCGGGAGGAGCTCGGTGTCGAGCCGCTCCTCCTCCACGTCGAGAGGAGCCAGATGGGGGGGTGGTTCGGGCATCTGGTCAGGATGCCCCCCGAGTGCCTCGCGGGCGAGGTGTTTAGGGCACGTCCCACCGGGAGGAGACCAAGGGGCAGACCCTGGACCCACTGGAGAGACTATGTCTCACAGCTGGCCGGGGAACGACTTGGGATCCTTCCAGGTGAGCTAGAGGATACAGCCGGGGAGAGAGAGGCCTGGGCTGCCCGCTTGAGGCTGTTGCCCCCGCGACCCGACTTCGGAACAAGCGGAAGATGACGGAACGGAACAGTCAATAAAACTGTTGAGCTTGAGAGCTGGTTCTAAAACCAATGTGGGTTGAGTACTAAGTGCTGAGTCAACAGACGGTTGTATAGTTTTAGTCGAGAAACGTGATAACCAGAGAGATTTGTTGCTCCCAACCAAACTATGAGCGCATGTTTCTATTGAGTCCTAAATTTGCACAAAAGGTTTGGAAACCGAACATGCAGCCCAGCAAATATTACAAAAGTCAAACCCTAGAGGTATCCTCAGTCTGCTAAAAGCTCAAGCGGAAGATGACGGAACATATTGATAAATATGTTTGTAGATATGTATTCTGTAAGACTAACACCCTTACAGTTAAGTAAGATTATAATAAGAAAAAATATATAACCTACTGATAATTATATAAGATTTACTCTTATTGAAGTAAATCAATTGAAAAATCTCTTGATTACTTTTTTGTGCCTAAAAGTGTCATTTTATTTTCATTTAACATCCTCTTTGTGATGCAGGAGCAGAACCTTTGGCATCAAGAGCATTTTTCCACAATCCTGTACTGCTGTAGTTTAGTATGGCATGCTTAAATAATTAAATAGAAAGTTTCAAACAATCCATAAGGTAAAACAATGTTTAGTATACAACATGCGTGTAGTCACATTTATCTAACTGAATTGAAATAGCTCTGTTCCAGTAGAGTTGATTCTAAGATTTCTTTATTAAAATTAACTGATGTCAGTGCAAAACACTGTTGTTTAATTGTATTTTTCTTTTAAATGTTAACTTTTAAGTACCTTTTACATAAATTTGAATGTGCAATGCACAACAAATGTGAATAAAAGCTTTTATCCAGAAATACATTTTCATACCAAATAATGTTTGGATAAAAAGCTTGTAAAGTATGCATTGTCCGATTAATCTAACAAAAGTATCGATAGTTTAATCAATTACTGACATGATTGATAGGTGAAACCCTGGTATTCTGCACATAGTCATGTATTCCATTTTAACAGCCTGCCTCTAGGTTTATGTTTCCATAGAGAGAAGCTGGGTCCACCATATACTTTGAATACATATCATATGTTATTCACAGCTCCCACAAGCCTTCTTTTGCCACATTCAAAGTCATCTTTACATCAACACTTGCCTTTCTGCTGGAACACCCAGGTGAGCATCCTGGCCAAGTACTTGTGCAAATAGAGAGTTAAAGCAATGTAAAAGTCAGCAGCTCGCGTACCCTCAGTGGGTTTAAGTGAAAGTTATTTTCACGCTGTAAGCCAAAAGAAAAGAAATACAGCTATATTGTTTTATGGTGTTAAACAAACTCCTGAAAAAAAATTCCTGCAGAAAAGACTGGTTTTAACACCAGACATTTTGTAATATATGTTAAGCATGTTTAAAAAGTGACCTTTTAAGAAGGCTGATTGGCCTGTCATAACTGTGTTGATTCTATCACTCCCAAGTCTTGGCTGTCTAATGATTATTAGATATATTAAATAATTATGACTTGCATATTTTTATTCTTATTCTGATTAGGAGTTATTTTATTGATGCACACTAAATGCACAAATTTTTGTTCTAAATTCTAACTACTCTTGTCACCAAGGGCAAAGAGTTATATCACGCATTGCTGCAGATTCCGCTTGCCAGCTGACTGAAATACCATCTACAGACAGCAAAAAGACCTATTCTGAAGACCAAAGGCTTGATTTTAAAGAAAATATTTTAGCATTTAGCCTTTTCTCGATCACAGCTTCTCTAAATGTTTTTAAGGTTAGTGTGTAATTAGCATGCCTCACTGCAAATATCATCAACGTCCCTCTGTCATAAAAAAAAATGTTCAGGCTTTTGTAATTTCTGGATGAACTCAGAACATACAGTGATAGCTAATAATTTAAGCTGCCAAACATCACAGTAATAATAATATGTAGGGTTCATGAAAGTAATTACACTGTTAAAAGTCAAAATGTGCAGATTCATTTTGTCTAAAAAAATTTTCATATAAAAGTATCATGGTATTTCCAGCATTTCCATATTAAACAGTTGAAGGTATTTCAATCTCATGCAAACTAACATATGTTGTGGTAGTCGAGAAAACAAAACTGAGAACATCCAGTCTGACCAAGGAAGCCAACTTCATTTAATTATTAGTTTTATACAGTCAGTCATCTTCTAAACCACTTATCCTAACTGAGGATTTGCAGATCTTATCGCGGTTTCATACAAGAGGTGGGATACATGGTGAACAGGTTGCCAGGCTGTTGCAGGGTTTCCTAATAGAGACAAAAAAACCACTCGAGCACACATGTCTAGGGACAATTTTACATTACCCAACCAACCCAACACACATGTCTTTGAAGAGTGGGAGGAAACTGAAGCACTCAGAGAGAACCCACATGGGGAAAACATGCAAACTCCACACAGAAAGGCCGGCATTAGGAGCCCCAGTATATTGGGCTCCGACCGCACATTTCTCCTTTGAGGCCATAGTGGTTACTGCCTGCACCACCATGCAGCATCTAGCCTTATACAATTTTCAATAAAGTGAGATAAATTCAGTAATAAAAAAAAACATCTTTTTCTGCTTCCCTGACGTCTGCACTTTAAGACTTATACAACATGTTATCATGTGGTGACCAGTCTAAACATTTGTTTTTAGAACGCAAACAGGGTCTTTTTTTTTTTACCAGACAATGTGTTTATGGGGAAGCACATGAAATTAGATCAGTTCCCAGCCTCCGTGTCTATTTAATTCCAGCAGCTTTAGTTATCCTCTGATCCACCTGTCATCCTTCTCCCACGCAGGAGAAAACTCTGGAATACCTGAATTTCTCTGATTTGGACAGGACCTAATTCCCAACCTGCAGAAAAAAATATATAATTTCCCTTTATAATGAATGGTAATTGTAACTTGTGCTATTTTGTGTGTTTGTTTGTTTGTTGTGGTGTCAAACATTCTGGTGCCATGAGTGCACTGTTTCTGGTGCAGTTTAGAAAATGGATAGGCGGTTGAATTAATAATTGGATGACTATTTTTATGATATTTGTTAAGCAAAGGCACATAATGAAACAACAACAAAAAACATACAAAAAGAGTGATTGTGAAAATGATTTATGCTGCATGATTCACATTGTGTCTCTATCTTTGTTGAGGTTCATCAGAAAAATATTGAAACGCACATATTTAAGACCGTATATTAAACTAAATTTAGTATTTTATCCTTCTAAAAAGGGATTGCAGAACCTTCTACTGCGCAAACTACCGAGGTGTTATTTTATATTGTTTACATATGTACTGTATTTCAGAACATCTCACTACATTATTACATTATTGCAGGGTTGGGCAATTAATTTTTATCAGGGGCCGCATGAGAAGCCTGAATTGTGTCAGAGGGCCACCAACTTTCTTTGATTGTAAAATACTTAAATGTTTTAAATAGCTGGTACTGATAATCAGAAGAATAAAGCACTCTGTAAATATGTATATTAGGTTATGTGAAACTGTGCTCTATTGGTTAAAAAAGAAAACAATTATTGAACCAGTGCAATTTATTTTAATTTATTTTGAAAATACGGCATTCGTTATCAACTTTTCTTTTCTTGAAGTGTGCCGACATCTTGGGGATAACCTGGCGAACAACATCACCTTCACTCACACACATATACGTGAGTGAAGGTGCTACGTCTACGACGTGCATACGTAGCGACGTAACGCTTTTCAAAATAAAATTTCAAAATAAAAGTTAAAAAAAAAGTTTAATTTATGGTGTTTATGATTGGCCTCACGCGGACCGGACAGGGATGTACAAAGGGCCAGATGTGGCCCGCGGGCCTTAGTTTGCCCAGGTCTGCATTATTGTGTAGGCATTTTCCTTTTTGCAAATCTGAGGGTTAAAAACCAAACAAATCAACATATGCTTACAAGTAGATCAGCTTTTTGGCAAGGAGTCATTTTCTGGCACACCACTGGTGCTGAACCAGAAAACAACACGATGCCAACACGTCATCTCCCAATAAACACGTTAGTCATTCCATTAAATTCTTTTTATTTGCGGACTTCCATCTCTTCATGTTGTAAAATAAAGGTGTAGCAGAGCAGAAATTTGAATAAATGTAGGCATGCTTGTTAAAATTACGCTTGTTTTCGGTCACAGCATTTATCAAAATCACACCTTGAGTACCCCTAAAAAGGACAGTTACACCCTCGTCATAGATACTGTGGACACTCTGGCCTGTTTCCTGTGCACACCTAAAATTTGCACTATTTTGTACACAACTTTGATAAATGAGGGGCTTTGTGAGATCTTGACTGAGTCTTCAACTTTGAAGCAGATTTTTCTTGCACACAAATTATACATTTCTCTTCATAATCATGCTGATCCCATATCAGCATTGACCAGAAGATTTTGATTTCTATGTGCCAGTTATGTGGGCTGGTTCATATAAATTCTTAGCAAAGGAAGAGAATTAAGGGAGAAAAGTTAAGGCCAAGGTAAAAGGTAAAACAATTTCTAGGGATACAAACGACACATACTGTAAATCCCTTTTGAAGGAGACAAAGATGTGTCTATTGTATTTGTTAGTCTGACATTGTTTGCAGTTAGTTTTTTTCCTATTGCTTCCTCTGTCTTTGATGCTAAGCTAAACACCGTTGACTCTAGGTCAAGATGTGTTTAATTTGCTGCGAGTAATATCCACAGCTTATTGCAGAGCATGGCTCAATGATCCAGATGTGACAATGAGATTAACAGGCTGCTGTTTTCTCATTTTACTCCCATTGGAAACTGTGCAGGGAAAAAAAAGAGGAGGAAGTTATGACATCAGTGCTGCCGAGTCTGCCCCATTAACAATCTTTGCGTCTGACACAATCCGTCTGCCTGAAGGGTGACTTCATTCCTAATTTACCACATGGTGAACAAACTTAAATAGAAGGTGT
Source organism: Neostethus bicornis (assembly GCA_902685375.1). Lineage (NCBI taxonomy): Eukaryota > Metazoa > Chordata > Actinopteri > Atheriniformes > Phallostethidae > Neostethus > Neostethus bicornis. Next base: position 6,806,290 of record LR738552.1, read on the forward strand.
TGATAGAAAAACTGTAATGACAAAATTGGATGGGATTTGTTTTCTAGACAAAGTGATGAATTAATTAAAAGAAATAACTGAGATTTTTTTTTTTCACTTCCACATGCTAAAACATTTAATGGAAAGCAGTTAGTTTTGAGAGCTTTAGCTTTTAGCAGACTGAGGATACCTCTAGGGTTTGACTTTTGTAATATTTGCTGGGCTGCATGTTCGGTTTCCAAACCTTTTGTGCAATTTAGGACTCAATAGAAACATGCGCTCATAGTTTGGTTGGGAGCAACAAATCTCTCTGGTTATCACGTTTCTCGACTAAAACTATACAACCGTCTGTTGACTCAGCACTTAGTACTCAACCCACATTGGTTTTAGAACCAGCTCTCATGCTCAACAGTTTTATTGACTGTTCCGTTCCGTCATCTTCCGCTTGTTCCGAGGTCGGGTCGCGGGGGCAACAGCCTCAAGCGGGCAGCCCAGGCCTCTCTCTCCCCGGCTGCATCCTCTAGCTCACCTGGAAGGATCCCAAGTCGTTCCCCGGCCAGCTGTGAGACATAGTCTCTCCAGCGGGTCCGGGGTCTGCCCCTTGGTCTCCTCCCGGTGGGACGTGCCCAAAATACCTCGCCCGCGAGGCGCTCGGGGGGCATCCTGACCAGATGCCTGAACCACCCCATCTGGCTCCTCTCGACCTGGAGGAGGCGCGGCTCGACACCGAGCTCCTCCCAGATGGCAGAGCTCCTCACCCGATCTCTGAGTGAGAGCGCAGCCACCCTGCGGAGGAAGCTCATTTCAGCCGTTTGTACCCGCGGTCTCATTCTTTCGGTCACCACCCACAGCTGGTGACCATAGGTGAGGGTTGGAACGTAGATCGACTTGCAAATCGAGAGCTTTGCTTTTCGGCTCAGCTCTCTCTTTACCACGACGGACCGATGCAGCGTCCTAGTTATTGCTGATGCCGCACCGATCCGCCTGTCGATCTCCCGCTCCATCCTTCCCCCACTCGTGAACAAGACCCCGAGATACTTAAACTCCTCCACTTGGGGCAGGACCCTGTCCCTGACCCGCAGAGGGCATTCCACCCTTTTCCGGGCGAGGACTATGGTCTCGGATTTGGAGGCGCTAATTCCCATCCCGGCCGCTTCACACTCGGCAGCAAATCGATCCAGCGAGAGCTGGAGATCACGGTCCGATGAAGCCAACAGGACCACATCATCCGCAAAAAGCAGAGATCCGATCCTGAGGTCACCAAACTGGATCCCTCCAACGCCTCGGCTGCGCCTAGATATTCTGTCCATAAAAGTGATGAACAGAATCGGTGACAAAGGGCCGCCTTGGCGGAGCCCAACTCTCACTGGAAATGGAATCGACATACTGTCAGCTATACGGACCAAGCTCTGGCTCCGGTCGTACAAAGATCGGACAACCCGTACTAAGGGCTCTGAGACTCCACACTCCCGGAGCACCCCCCACAGGAGTCCCCTAGGGACACAATCGAATGCCTTCTCCAGATCCACAAAACACATGTAGACTGGTTGGGCAAACTCCCATTCCACGTTCCACGTCTGGGACGGAAACCACACTGCTCCTCTTCAATCCGAGACTCGACAATCCGACGGACCCTCCTCTCCAGTACTCCCGAATAGACCTTCCCAGGGAGGCTGAGGAGTGTGATCCCTCGGTAGTTGGAGCACACACTCCGATCCCCCTTCTTATAAAGAGGGACCACCACCCCAGTCTGCCAATCCAGAGGCACTGTCCCCGATGTCCATGCAATGGTGCAAAGGCGTGTCACCCAGGACAGCCCAACACCATCTAGAGCCCTTAGGGGCTCCGGGCGGATCTCATCCACCCCCAGAGCCCGGCCGCTGCGGAGCTTTTTAACTACCTCAGCGACCTCGACAGCAGAGATATGACGACCCCGGATTCCAAAGACTCTACTTCCTCATCGGAAGACATGTTGGTGGAATTGAGGAGGTCTTCAAAGTATTCTTTCCACCGATCCAAAACGTCCCGAGTCGAGGTCAGCAGCTCTCCGTCCCCACCGTAAACGGTGTTGATGGTGCACTTGCCTCTCCTGAGCCACCGGATGGTGGACCAGAATTTCTTTGAAGCCATTCGGAAGTTGTTTTCCATGGTCTTGCCGAGCTCCTCCCAAGCCCGGGCCTTTGCCTCAACTACCACCGAAGCTGCGTTCCGCTTCGCCTGCCGATACCTGTCAGCTGTCTCAGAAGTCCCACGGGCCAAAAAGGCCCGGTAAGACTCTTTCTTCAGCTTGACGGCATCCCTCACCACTGGTGTCCACCAGCAGGTTCGGGTGTTGCCGCCACGACAGGCACCGATGCCCATGTCTCCTGTTCGGGCTGAGCCCGGCCGGGCCCCATGGGTAAAAGCACGGCTACCAGGCGCTCGCACGCGTGCCCCACCATCGGGCCTGGCTTCAAGGGGGGGCCCCGGTGACCCGCGTCGGGGCAAAGGCAACTTGGCCATGTTTGATTTCTTCATAGGGGTATTTTTGAGCCATGCTTTGTCTGGCCCTCACCTAGGACCTGTTTGCCTTGGGTCTACAGGGGCATTAAGCCCCGGACAACATAGCTCCTAGGATTATTGGGGCACGCAAACCCCTCCACCACGTTAAGGTGGCAGCTCAAGGAGGTTTATTGACTGTTGGAGGAAAAAAAAAAAAACGGAGGTGTTTGTGCAGCACAATATGCACACACATGCTGGAAAGTACATCATGTCACTGTGAGATCTGAAAAGTTCTTTGAAACTGAGGTTGGATTACATTCTGCTGCTTCCATTACCATTCCTTTCAAACCCTCGTAAACATTGTTTCAGCATCACTTCTCATTTTAGAGCTTCTTTTTTGCATGTTATTTGCAAAACAAAACACAGTATATGCGTATAGGACTTTTTTGTGTTGTGAAATCAGTCTGAGTCATCTGTACACTAGGTTAACTCTTGCACTGGTGAAAGAAAAAGACACCTTGATTTAAAGATTTGAAGAAAACATAATCTATATAGAAACCACATTTGTATTTGTTTTGTGTTTTAAGAAAGAGGACAAAACTGGATTTTCAAGACTCTTCATTAAAGTTATAAAGCTCAATTTAAATAAGGATAAACATTTTAAAGTGCACAATCTACACAACCAGGATAGAAGATCTGAATGATCTATGGTTGCTTTCAATTTTTTTAAGTCTTTCCACATCTGCTCAGTGCTCTGCACATTCACTGTAGTGTTCAGTCAAAATAAACCTCAGTAATCAGAGCCGATTTAATGACTTCTTTCTTTCTTTCTTTCTTTCTTTTATTTCGATCATATTGTACATTCACATTAAATAAATTTACATTTCTTTCTGAACTTATATTTAACAAAAGGACCAAAAAGGTATTGGCTGAAGCAAATGCTTATTACTCCGACCCTTTTTTCAGATCATCATGAAAGCAAAATGATACAAATGTATAAACAGAAATTCATTATAATACATAAAATGAAAAAAAGTAGTACTTCTCAAAATTCTGTTTTTGTAAAAACAATACAGGAGGTGATAAGGGACACATACTTGCAAACAAAATCCAATTTTTATTTTTTACAAAATACTTGTAGAACTTGTGCTTTAAACGCTCCCACGTTATCAGAGCATTAATACATACTAGCAAGTATAGAACAAGGCAATGAACATGAACAGAAATTACTTGAGATAGTGTCACAGTTCAAAACCTTCTCAGATTGCCAACAAAGAAACAAAATGTCAAAACAATGTGTTGATCAAGAAGAGTAAGGATCGATATGCTGTGGTTAGGATCAATAAAGTATCCTTAAAATCCAATCCAATTCTTAAGTAAAACAAAGTTCACGTGCTGTCTGGTGGTCTTGTAGCAAGAAGGTCGAGGGTTCGAGTCCCAGAGTTGGGGAGTTAAGCTTGAAACACTGGTCTTTCTGTGTGGAGTTTGCGTGCATTGGTTTTCTTCGGGTACTCCAGTTTCCTTCCACTCTACAAAAACATGCATGTAAGGTTGATTGGCCACTATAAAATTGCCCCTAGGATTGATCGTGTGTGTGGATGGTTGTCTGCGGCCTGGCACCAGACTGGTGACTTATTCAGGATGTTTCTTGTCTCTCGCCCGAAATCAACAGAGTTAGCACTGGGCTCTTGGACTTCTGTGACCTTATTAGGAATAAGCGGTTCAGAAGCCAAACGAGCAGATAAAGTTCACGTCATGTAATACTTTTGTACGTACCTTATCTTAGCAAGGCAACACATCTTGACAGAATCGCACAATGACACAAAGTGCACATCAGCCAAAGATTACTGATTGGTAAAGAAATTGTATTTTTTGTGTAGTTTGTTACAATACTTAATACTGTCGCTTTTGGTTCTGTGTTTATGCGGGTTAAATGGGAAATGAGTACTAAGACTGGAAAAAGCAGGACAGTGTTGTTTTCGTCAACAATGACGAAAACGAAATGATTTCGTTGACGAAGCATTTTATCATGACGATGACGTAACGATAACAAAATAAATGCAAAATTTTGGTGACGAAAATGTGACGAGACGTTTGCAAGTTTCTGCTGACAAGACAAAAACTTTACGAAGTAGGCATCAGACTTTCACATTTCTGTCTGTGAAAAGAAACAACACAGCGGCTCCATCTGTGTCTCACGGCGGCACGCCCCCCGCAAGGCAGCATGGTCACACCATCTACACAACACACCTGCAGCAATGAGGAAGTCACAAACCATGGTGAAAACAGTAACAAAGAGGCTTGGTGGTCAAAAACTTAAAGTTTTCCGCATATTTTGCGCAAACTTCAAGCTAATGCTAGCTTGTCGGTTCTGCTGACTTCTAAGTTAGTTAAGTTGCGCTAAGGACTGGTTTAAATGCATTCCAATGTTTACTTTGTTTACAGGAGTTATTAAGAGGTGTCATTTTAAAGTATGCATAAGTTACAACGTTCCTCACTCACTGAAGAATTTCAATTTATTTTACGTTGTTTTACAATGTTTGAAGTTTTGTGCAAGTTAAAGAGTTTTTTTAAACAAATAACCTGCATCATTCTTAGTAATAAAGACACGATTGTCAAAGTAAGAATTTTTTTTTTTTTTACACTAAAACTAGACTAAAAACGTTCTAAGTCTTACCTGACGAAAACTAGACGAAAACTCTTTTGGGATTTCGTTGACTAAAACGTGACTAAAACGAAAATATAAAGAGATGACTAAAACGTGATTAAAACTTAAATTAATATTAGTCCAAAGATGAAGACTAAAACAAAAACTTAGATGGCTGCCAAAAACAACAATGGAGCGGGCTTGTTTGAAATGTTTTCTACTACTTTAAACAAGTCAGGAAGGTAGTTAACGCATCATCAATGTGGCACTTGATCATTTGTTGATACGTGGGAAGGGCCAGAAATACAAATCCAATTTTTCCAAAACAAATAGGAAACCACTTTGACGACAAATACAAGACACACATACTGTGAACAAAGATAGGCAGCTCCGAAAAGTCTATTTTGCAAGAGATAGGCCATTTAAGTTATTTTTAATGGTGTGGTTTTACATCAGATAAAAAAAAACTGATTAAACTAATCATAGCTGCTGCAATTTAGCCAAACAGCTTGGCTATAATGAGCAAGCTTTTGTTCTGTTTAGATCTATTTAAGTTCTAGGTTATTTTACCATGAAGTTTACTTAATAAAACATTACATCAGATTTGCTGTAGAATTAATTAAATATTTATACTTTCTTTTTGCTTCATTTCATGGTATTATTTTTATGCATGTGATGCAGATAATTAAGCTAAGCTTTAGTCTCTGCCTTTTTATATTCAAGTTTCTCCTAGAGAGCTAAATCTGAAGCAAGAGATGGCAGCAATCATGGAAAGCTAAAAAAAAACAAAAAAAAAAACACAACAATTTGCATGCTAGAGTCAGAAAATGTGTTTACCACTATTTCAGCTGTGGGGGATTAGCGAAAGCTGCAACACAGCGGCTGTCTGCAGTCTGAATGATTCATACAGAAAACTGATCTGCTAAGCCTTTTGTTCTCTCATAAGGCTGCATGCTAATAAAGTTGCCAGAATATCTGGTAAGGGAGACATTTTATTAAGTTCAATGTGTAGATGATTAGTGGCAGTGAAAGACAAAAAAGTTCAGTCGTGGATAGAATTTGTTTGTATAAATCCATCCCAGTAAATGTGGTAAAGCTGTTTAACATAATCTTTGTTATTTCTTAACCATTAGTAGTTTCAAAAGTAAACATTCAAATTTTTTAGTAATTGAAAATTTAAGTGGACTGAACAGGTTGGATATCGAGATTTAGACACCTTCCAGAGTGCATTGTTTCACTGAGATTTTCTGTGTTATTCTTTGCTTCTTAAGTCTTTAAAGGGGTCATGGGTCAAAAGGACTGCCTGAGGAGAGATGTGGGCTGTTGATTAGGCACAGAAAGTCTAAAATAGTGTGCTGACTTATGAGAGAAAGCAAGCACCAGAAACTAGTAGTAACTGGAGCTGGAGTGGTGAGGAATGATATCATGCAGAGAGGAGACGGGCGGGGAGCCAGGCAAGTTGGTGTGTGGATGTACAGCGAGGTCACACATGCAACACAGCAAATATTTGTTCACAGTCTAGTGTGCTGATAAGAAATATATACATTATTTTATTTATTACTAAAGGAATGCAATCTGTTACATCTACTATTGCATCAAAAACTGTGTTACGGATCTGGTCCTCATGAGAAATACTGCATACATATACAATATTTTTTATCATGAGCAGTAATCTTCATAATAAATATGTGTTCTGTTGCATGATGTTTTTGTCTAAATTTTAAGCTTTTGTGATGATATTTTAAGAAAAACAAGTGACTCCTAAAATATGCGTCCGACCAGCTTCTCGGCCAATTAAAACCAAGTTTGTGAATAAATCACAGATTTTGAGGATTTGGGGGATGTTTCTACCCAGAAGCTAAGAAATGACAATTTAATTTAGCCATATTTGCAGATAAAAAGGTGTTGTTAACAAAACACTGAAAAGTGATGTCTTCTCTCACAAAACTGGTTCAAATTGTGCTTTTGAGATATTTATTGAAGCCAATTTTTGAAAGAGGTGACGACAGAAGGGATGAAACTCTATCCAGCAGATGTCACTGTTTATTCGTTTCAACTTTTGTCCTAAAATTTTAAGGAAAAAAGTTGTAGACAGAAAACTGATAGCATCAAAGTCCTGATGAGGACTCTCTGAAATTGCAATCTGAAAATATTTCCAAGCATTGGAGCCCATTTTTTCAAGACAGGGGAAATCTTGTTCTATTTTGACCTCTTCACAAGACCTGAAACCCGCTGAGTCTCCTCGGGGACTTTTTGGTATGAGTAGTTGTCCTGGTTTGGTGGATTTTTTTTTTTTTAAACAGTTCTTAGTTTTGGATAGCGTGTAAAAGCCTGGGGCATCCTCATGTCAGAGAACTAATTAATCTTGCTAAGAACCTAAATCATTATAACTTAAAGATCAGTGTTGAACAGACAGATGCAAACACATAGTTTGAGAAACTTCATGCCTCCACTGAAAGATAGCTACACATAAATCTAACTAAATATATTTTTTGAGGTGCGAATGACCCCATTCCTCAGACTGAGCAACCAGGTCTCTTTGTTCTCCTCTTTCCTGTCACGCGAGAGAAACCGTAGCAGTGGGACTGTTTTTAATTTAAACTATTTACAACCCAGAAGATTCTAACAGTTGATCCACACGAAGAGGAAGAGACAAAAGCAGTTTTTCCCCTTAATTTGCACCATTTCTGAAAAAAAACAAAAAAAACAAAGCAAAACTTGGGCTATTGACATTGAAACAATAACCTACTGAGTTTTCAAAATTTTCTGAGTTTCTGTCACTTACTTTCGTAGGCATTCGACCTTTATAATGCACATAAAACAGTTACTTACTGCTGCCCTCTTTACTAATTAGGAACATTTCTTTAAAATATTACCTGTTGCAAGATTTTAATAGACGACACAAATAAAAACCAAAGATAGATTAAAACTGAAAAGTGTCAATAAAAAATCCTATTTATGATTTCCAGAGGTTTTCAGAACAATTGTGATTTCTTTGCTAAGCAATAAAAAACTTCTTTATATGGCATCTATCAGCAAAACTCTTGTGCTTTTTGTGTTCTAGAGCACTTTTACATGTTCTATAGTTTTTGTAAAACTTGTGCATTTTATTTTGAGTTTACAGTATGTCATCATCAGTTTGTTCAATTTTCTGAGCCTGACCCCTTGATGGACATTGTCTGCAGGTCATACTGGTACTCACATTGTCATTTTCCCTGCTATTAGAGAAGAGACCCCATGAAATCCACCCGAAGAGAGTTAAAACCAATAATCAAAACTTTCAGCATTCCAATAGGCTTATTGTCTCTAAAGCTTGACGATCACTCCTAAACTAGCTCCACAATAAGCCTGAAGAACTTTAAATGGTTCCTAATTGTTCTTCAGCCACAAGGTCACCAGCTTGTCAGCAAGTTTCATGTATGAACATGAATGAAACCTGGGAAGTTTGTTCATTTCTAAAAGAGATCAGGACAAAGGCTCTTTAAATAAATAAGAAAAGATTTATCACAGTTATATCATTCTAACAAAAACTCAAATATTGAGCATTGTATCTAGATGTTAAGCATTTTTTTTTTTTGCTTCCAAATGAAAATAAAATTTTCTTTTGTATGGCCCTTCAGTTAAAACAAATGAAGCATATTTAAAGATAATTGCACCATTCTCAATGGCATTATTTTGCTGGGTCACCTAGAGCCAAAACACTTGGTCAGCATTCAGTCATGATAATAGAAACCACACACTGGAACCACAGTACTGTGTTCGACACTCCCTATTACCAAACTTTAATAATGATGGGAAACAAAGCAATCCTCTCAGTTTCCTTATTCATGGCCTCCATGTAGAGCACTTCAATCCACACCAGCAACCAACCCAAACAGAACCTGTGGTCAAGCAACTTTCAGTTGTGGTTGTGGAAGAAGTTTCAAGAGAACTTGCATCTATGGAGCAAACAGAAACCCTGAAATTTGCACTATGCCACTTTCTTTTCGCCTGCCCAGCAATTTTGTTAATGGTTGCAGATGATCAGAAGGTACTGATCAGAATTTCTGCAGCCTTCTAAATAGCCTTCTATATTAAGCATTTCTTCATTTTGCAGAGATGCATTACACTAAATTTGCTGGCATGTTCATTCATCAGGATTGAGGTTTGGAAAAGGCAGAAGTAAGCTGATATTTTACATCTAAGAAGGGACAAATTTGCACTGGAATCAGGAGATTTGAGTCATACAAGGAGCTCTGCTTGTGAAAAACTTTTTCCAGTCTTTTCAACATGCCAAGCCCTGCTCCTCCACTGCCTCCCCGGCATCGGCACCATCCACCCACATAAAAGCAAAACTTGTTTTTACACAATCAGAAATTCTTTAGAGTTTGGCAAATTTTTGCTCATTTTATAATGTCACCGCCAACCTCAAACTCTAAATTTATCATTTTACAAAATTCAGGAGTCATTAGTAACTCATTTTTCCATGAGATACTGTACACTCAGCAGTTTGCCATCCCATAGCTCAGTAAAAATACTAAATAAATTGAAAACAGGTGATTGTGTTATGATACAATCCTTAAATTTGTGTTTTTCAGCTGTAAATATGTGTAATGTTCAACACACATGCATTTTTACAACACCTGGGTTGAAGGAAAGTACACCCACAAACCTTCTACCACTATTTAAATAACCCCTATATGGGGAAAAAAGATGTGTGCAAATCAGTGTTATCGTCTCATCCAATGATCTTCCATGCTCCATGTTTGCCTCCATGATCACACCAAAAGTACTAGACTTTGCTGATGGTTCACAGACACTTTATGGCCTCATGAATCAGCCTGTGGTCCAGGACATGTTTCCTCCTTCCTAGGAAGTTGCATCAAGTTGGACTTAAAAGTACAAAACCACCGTGTAGTACTGCAGCTGCTGACAGAAAGGTTCTGCAATAATGCTAAGGCAGCTGGACAGAATGTGTGAAGCAATCTTCCCAACACCTCAGATCTTGACCAGACATTGCCTAGTGAAAAGATCCTTCACCCTTTCAGCACCATGACTTTTTGGCCGCTTCCTTCAGCTGTGGAGCATCCATTGCTAGAGCAGCAGTCTTTGCAAAAGCATCTTTCTTGCAATCCAGGCTGTTTAAAATGTGCACATTTTAGAAGAAAAATATCTTTATTAGTCCCACCTTGGGGAAGTTACTTTGCTGCATTGCACTGCAGCAGGCAGCCACAACGACACCATGCTGTCTTCCACCAGGGTGGCAGAAACAAACAATTTCTAAATGTGAAATTATCTGAGAAAGTTACTCTGTTAAAGATCTCTTTCAATTACAAAACCAGAATCAAATGCACATGAACTGAAAATAACGCTCCCCAACCATATAATGACTCTCTCATGTGAATTTAATTCTTATCATTGGGGGCTGAAATATTGAAGATTAAGATTTACCATCTCCTGCGTCTGATCTTTGCCTTGTCCAAAGAAACTTTTTATTCCTAATAATTGCACAATAAACATCATGTTGTTGTGGGTTGGATACCCACAAGCATTGTGCCCAAATTATCGGAAACTGTTTTTGAAACAAAACATAAACAGGATTTTTATCACCCAAAACATGATTAAAGTGGTGTTGCGGTTCTTCTTGATATTTAAAATTCCGTGATGTGTCTTACAATCTACTTACAGTTTAATTGCAATCATTGGATTTTTTTTTAATGAGGATGTAGAATTCTCTTTGAGAAAAGAGCATTGTTCTGGTGTATCATATTTTTGTAATTAATATCACCACACAGTAAACCAGTGGGAAACTCTTTCCGCTCTTTTTTCTTTTTTGAGGACAATGACATTTGGATTGAATTTTTAACCTCACGTATAATGTTTTTCTATGTCTAAACAGTATTTGAAGCCTTGGATAAGTGCACAATTGTAAAGATAGTTTTTGTCTCAAAAGCTGAAATGCACTAGATATCTGGATTTGTTCAGTTTATTCCAGCTACTTGGAGGACAAATGTGGTTTGATCAAAGTGTGAGCCACACTGTGGCAAAATATGCACTTGATCTTTTGAGTGCTAACTATGCCTGGAAGATTTTTATACAGCAGAGCAAAAGAAATCATTTATATGATTTTAATGTACGTAATAGATAATATTGTTTTACATCTCAAGGTGTTAAAGATTGATAAAATATCAAATGTACTCTTTCACCTTGAATAATTGGCATCAAATGAAGTAGAAATTTTTGATGACAGGCAAAGAATAAAAAGGAGAACTGATTTCCTTTCGCCTGTGTTGCAGACAGAATTCCCTGTTGTAAAGGCCTGTTTTGCAAACCAGATGTGAAGCACTTGGACAACTTTATTATGATACCTTTCAGGCTTCTGTGAAGAGTCACTTGAGGGGACTGATCCTATGATAGAATTGTCTGTTATATGAGATATTCACATAAGTGAACAACTGAGCAACAGTTAAATCATCTTTTTAGCCCAACAAAAACATGGAATCCTACTCGTGTTTTAAAACTAAAAACCAGGTGATGTTTCTACACAAGCAAGTACATTGATACGTACTATATCAATGGTATTTCTATTTAAAACCAACACAGTGGCATAAAATTTTCTAAATTCTGACAAGCCCCCTCAACCCCTCAAAAAGTTTAACATTGAGATGGTGTAGGTTGTCGATGGATGGATGTTAACAAAAAAATGATAGTGCCATACAACAAAAAGTGAATATGTACTTTTTGAAATAGGAATTTGAGGAATGTAAGATATTTTAATTTGAGAGTAGATTATAATGAAGCTCATAAAATTAATATCGCATAATATAAGATGAAGTGATAAACAATTCCTGCTTACACAAGGCAGTGTTTACTGCACTCAAAGCTGGCAATGTTCTTTCCACACAGCATATGTCCCATACACAACTAAACAGGACTTAAATTTGAATGTCAGCTATAGGCAATGCAGCTTTTTTGCGGTGCCAATCTTTTCTATTATCTTGATGAGACATAAATTTAGATGTTGTATGATTATTTCCAGAGGGTTGATCCTTGATCAAGCTGTTAATTCCATTCATGGATAATTACAAACATGTGTCTGTCTTTGTGGATTAGGGTGGATATATAAAACACTTTTTTAAAATGGATTGCATGTCAGGAAAGAAGACAGTTCCACAAAGACATTCCCTGCATAATGCACAACAGAAACTTTCCCTTGTATAAATCGATTTAGATTTCCATTTTTCTGCAGACTCTACCACAACAACTGAACCATTTTCTTTGGTGATAAAAACAAACAAAAAAAGTGGCAGTTTATTTTTTCTTTTTTTTAAAAATGGCTTTTTAATAAATAAAATATCTAACTCCAGGCTGCATGCTGACACAGTGAATATTCAGCACAGTGGCCTTACAGCAAGAAGATGACTGACTGGCTACAGCCTTAGTAAGCAGAGTCTTTTCTGTGCCAGCCTCGTCCCCATTGGGTGGGGACGAGGCTTGGAACACTGGCTTTTCTGTGTGGAGTTTGCATGTTCTCCCTGTGTATATGTGGGTTTCCTCCCATCCTCTAAAAACATGCATATCAGATTGATTGGCCGCTATGAAATTGCCTCTAGGAATGTATGTGGATTACTGTGTATGTGTGGCTCTCTGACAGACTGCTGACCTATTCAGGGTGTATCCTGCCTCTCACCTTGATCAGCCAGGATAGGCTCCGGCATGCCCCGCAACCTGTCAGGGATAAGTGGTTTAGAAGATGAATGATATTTCATTCCAGTTTTTTCAGGTAATTCAAATGCAGTTCAAAGGTAAATATCCAAAATACGTATACATAACCCCAAAATAATTGTGCATAAGCAGGCTTTTGAAGGTCATGGTCATATTGCCAGTTGCAAAATCAGTTTATTAAGATTGGCAATATGTATTTTTTTAAAACACATTTTTGCACATCTTTGTCAAAATTCACAACTTCTCTGTTTGTCAAGTTGTGACCAAAAGAATGAGACCACATACTGTATGTAAATGAGTTCCCAACGCAAAATAACTGCTCTCCTTTAGTGATAAGTAGACTTTGGTAAACTATTTCAAAGAAGTGAAAGATAAACATATAGTACATATTGTTTTTACCTTACCTAGTTTTTATGTAGCGCTTTGGGATTTTTTTCTTAAAATGTAAGGCGCATTATAAATAAAATGTATTATTACTATTATATTCATGAAATGTGGCAAATGTTGCAATTTTATCAAACTGTGTGCCTAATACCAATCTAATCTGTTATCAAAATACTGCTAATGTCTGGGTTTACCGAAATATTTACTCATCCAGATGACATTTTACAGATAGGGCATGTGTGACTGGGAAATGGCATTGTTATGGATTCATATTTGCCCACTTTTGATCGAGTCACAAATGGCTGCAACTTCACAGAAATGTATACTCTCCAGACCAAACATCAAGCAACTTAGAACAACAATTGGTGACCCTTCCTTCCTCGATGCGACTAAATATGTTGATTGACGATAGCTCGAGAGCTTCACTTTTTAGCTTGACTTCCTTTTCACCACAACAGGCCGATGTAGTCTTAGTTAGTTACTTAGTTAATGTGGATGCTTCACTCCTTCATCTGTAGAAACCTGGAAAACAGCTAAATACAGTATGTTCTTAAAAAGTACTAAGCACTAAGAGATTGAAATATTTTTATGCTCCCCCCACCATGCTTTCCAATTCATAAGTTAGAGTAATAAAGTTTTTCAGCCACTGATTCTTCTTTTTTTTAGCAGGAACTACATAACGTTCTCCTATTGTTTTGTTTCTGACATAAACATACAGGTGTATATATATATATATATATATATATATATATAAAACACTGGTGGTGTTACGCTCACACAATTTCCAAATGGCTAAATAAAAATATCTAATAGATTGAAGTATTTTTCCTTGTAACCACTCAATAAAGTTTTAAGCTTCTTGTAGTTACACTAGAAATTTTCAGAACTTACTTGGAATTGCTGCACCCTGGGAAAAGTGACACATGAGAGCGTTTCAGCAGCCAAAGCTTCCTCTCTCTTCCTATAGCTCTTTCCATAATTGAGGATAGCCATGCAATGCAAGACCATACACCCAGCAGATGCTGAGTAGGATTGTGTGAGAAAGCTAAGAGAAACCTTGTTGGTGGGCTCTGGCTATTTCAAGTCTTCTCCCATCAACACAAACCCCACAGAGATGTCAACAAAGCAAAATAAATTATCAGCACATTCAGTTTCAGTCCTGTTGTTCCAGCTGTTTGTGTCTCTTGACACTTTGATGTTTGACAGCTTTCTGATGTGATCCATGACTGTTTGTGTCTTTGTTCGTGTGACAAACACATGAGAATTCCAGAACTAATGTACAACATGGCTGTTGTAAATTAATCAAGTTTTAAAACAACGTTGGAAAAAAAACTTTCATCCTCTACAGTCCAATGGTTTCATTTCATTGTAAATTTAGCTAAACTAAAAAAAGAAAAATTGGAAATAAATATCAACCACTTCTTCAACATCTTAATTTTTATATCATACAGCCTCCAGGAAAATGGGCTGTGCAAATACTCACTTTTGTCCTACACACAAACACTAATAATGAAACTAGTCTCTTTTCTGTTCATAGGTGAACACTCCATATGTGACCGTTTAAAATCCATTTGGTTGTAGGTTTACATCAGCTTGTCCACGTAGTTAAAAACACACCACAATGTTCGGAGGTTAGCACAGTGGATTGAAGATTATTGGGTGGCGACCTGTTCGGGATGTGACCTGCCTCTCGCCTGAATTCAGCTGGAATAGGCTCCAGCTCCCCGCACAACCTCTTTGAAGACAAGCGGTTCAGAAGATGTATGAATGGTTTAAAGTCCAGTTGGGGCGTGGTTTGAGCCACTGGCTTTTCTGTGTGAAGATTGCAAGCTTGACCTTTTGTATGTATAAATTCTCTCTTGATTGTGTTCTTCTCAATTTCTAAAACAAGATTGTCAGCCTGTTCAGCCTCTGTATTTTGACAAAGGGAGTGATTGTGCATGTGATTGGTCACATACTGAATGTGTCTATTTTCAAGTCACTGAGGATATCAGTGTTGGTTTAATTCTTTCTGAAGCTGATGATTACTGATGTTTTATTATATTTTGTTCATTCTCATAATAAAATAACAGTCATGTAAATCTTTTAAAATTTAAAAGCAAATTCATCAAAACAGCATCCTTGATAGGATCATCTGTTTTTGGAAATATAAGCATTTGAGCCTCAAGAACCCAAAGGGAAGCACATCTTTTGGAGTCTTGGCTTTGAAACAAATTTTATCCTGCATACACAAGGCACCAAGTCAAAACTTAGACAGAGTTAGACAGCGTCTTCTTCAAGTTCCGTGAGATTTTAGATATATAACTTTTCAATCTCCAGATGTTCAACACATGCAAGTCACTTTTCATTACTCACTCAATAATCTATAGTTCATTTTATCCATTTTTTCCTTTACATCCGTTTTGTTGAGATGAAGATTTGTGTAGATAAAGAGAGAAAAACTTTGAAACATACAAGAATGTTTTCAGAATAAAAAGTAGTTAAAAAAATGGTCTGTAGAGAAAGAAAGTGATTTATTGTAACATTTACTGAGTGCATTACAAACTTTATAAGGTAACAGTTATGGCAAACTTTTGCTCTTCAGGAAGAACTGAACCATTATAGAAGCAGTTTTTGTTTTTTGATACGGTTGCTAATGTTTACATACTTAGCGGGTGCTCTTAGATTGTTGGAAAAACTATACGCCTTGTACACTTTTAGATATTATTTCTCCAGCCTTCTGCTTTAACCATTAATCTAGCCATAAGTATGCTATAGATAAACAAATGAACCAGCTAACAATCATTTTTATAGTTAAGGTGAACACCTGCTGAGCAGCATTGATTTAAGAACCATAATTAAATTCCTACAAAACACCATAAAATAATAATTTGTGCCTTTGAATGAAAGAATTATTGCACGTTGAACATTTCTTGTTAAAAGCCGAAACGAGATTTGCTTTTTGCCATTTTTTTTTTTTAAAGATCTTTGTCATGGTTTACCATACAAATCAGTCACATTTTGAAAAAGAACTGAGCAAATCTATCTGCACACCCAATTAATTCATTTCCTCCAATTTTAAATTCAACTGGAGCATTTAATCAGTTTGAATGTGGTTTTTTTTCTTGTTAAAAGCTACACTTCTGTGTTGTTTTACTTTAGGACTTTGAATTCAATTTTTGGTTTTTGGCTTGTTTCATAGCATATTTCCAGTAGAAAAGCATTTAGTTACAAAGTAAGGACTTGAAAGTGACCTAACTCACAAATAGTCTTTTGTTGATGTTGGTCATTTCACTTTACCCCCAAATAGAATAAATAAAAAATATAATTAGACTAGCATTTGAAGACAAAACATTCATTAGATGTGACTTTACTAATTTCCCTTTTGGGTTGTCAAAGCCCAAGTTAATTTTTACCTTGAGGGAAACCTCTTTTCCTTCTCAGATCTGCCATCACTTAATAAATAATTTGTTATAAAGGAGGTTAGAGTGAGAAACGCACGTATTCTCGGACAGGGATATTGTGACCTGGAAAGGAGAAGGAGTACCAAATGTGCTTCTGAAAGTTTTATACAGCCAGAAATCTGGATTCCGTCTTTGTGCAATTGCATAACACACTGAGTTATACCAGACGTAACTAAGAAATGGGGAGTTTGGGATTATATAACAATGCCATCTACAGTTATATATGACAGTTTATGTTAGGCAAATATGTAAAAGACATCTGGAAGGTAATGAACCTGTCAGAAATGGAAAAATGCTTCTAGTTTCTTTAAAAAATGTGGGTACTGGTGAGTTTTTACAAGGAGTTTTCTTACATGTGACCAGTCTGGAAAATGGATGATATGACCAGCTAAGTTACCTACATGCTACAGATGAAGATCTACTCCAAATCAATTGCAGCAGATATAAATGATCTAGATACATTTGCTTAGATTTGTCAATTTGACAGCATTAGAAAAACAGAAGGATCAAAGTTTGACTTTTCTACTCCAGTAAATTTACTTGAAGAATCTTCTTTCCGTCAATAAATTAGAATTGAGTTCCCTGCATTACAGAAGTGAGTAGGTGCTATTTGTGGTTCTACAAACTAAGAACTGAGTTTTACATCATTTTTCATAAATAAAATCACAATACCAAAACTCATGCGTGGCAGCTGATTCCTTTGAAACCATTTTCGATTTCTCCACAAGGTTTTACTTCACCTTTGTGCCAGATAGACATCTTTTTTGGGATTGCATGTCTGTGACAAATGAAATCAATTAGCATATTTTTATTTATACTTTGTGTCAAAGGTCCAATTTTCATATTTTATCAAAATTCTCTGCAGATTAATTGATGCCAGATACATGACAAACTTGGCAGTTGTGTTTGGATCAGAGTCCAAGGAATTTTTCTCTGGAGCATTTCATCCAGTTTGGTTTAAATTATGTTAAAGTTGTAAATTCCTTCAAGCATGTGCTTTGTCTTTTTAGTCAGTCATGATCGGCCAAAACTTAGAGCAGCAATTCGTCAAATTTACACACGACTCTTTTGCCAAAATGTAAAATATTAAAAAAAAAAAAAAAAAAAAACCCCAATAAATACAAAAGACAGAAATAGAATGAAATAATG
Source organism: Neostethus bicornis (assembly GCA_902685375.1). Classification (NCBI taxonomy): domain Eukaryota; kingdom Metazoa; phylum Chordata; class Actinopteri; order Atheriniformes; family Phallostethidae; genus Neostethus; species Neostethus bicornis. The sequence goes on from LR738552.1 coordinate 6,824,077, forward strand.
TCAGATCAAACTTAGTTGTAGACATAACACATGGAGATTTAAAAGAAATCTAGGCAGCTCCCTCTCACTAAACTAAACCTTTTGGTATTACTTTCAGTTCTTAAAATGTTGAGTTAAACAAGCAAATGGAAAATATTTGACATGCTTCTGGCCTAGAAATGTAAGAAAAAAAACCACCTTGTTTTAATATTTCCCACCAGATGAACAACAAGCAAGAAATAATAATAAAAAAATACATCACTTAAATAAAACATTTATTCTTGATTTGTGATAAAATCTGCATTGCTATTGAGTGTTTTTTTTTTCTTACATTCATGCAACAGTCTAGCACTTTGACATGTACTTCTTTAATGATAGTCCCATCAACTCAAATATTTTCTTGTGAAAGAAAAAAATCAATTGTATAATAGAAAAGAAAAATAGATAGTATAGCAGCATATAGAAGGCGTTTTTGCTTCAAATCTAGTTTTATCAAAGCAGATTGACTGAAAACACACGTCCTCTAAGGTAAATTCACATAAAAAACAAAGTTATGATTTCATTGACAGTTTCACTTTCGCAGGTGAATATTTAGATGTGAAACAGAAAGTGTGAGGCACAAGCAAATGGGTGGGCCGTGTTGTTTTAATGTTTGTACACTGTAATCAGTGCACTTCAGAGCAATCATACTTCAGGCTGACTTCCAGCATGTTCCATAGGCATCTCAGCTGCAGGGGCGGAGAAGTCTTTGTTGTGGTAGGGTCACATCCCTGTGAGGACAAGCTGTTAAAACTCACAAAATGATTGACACCCAGCAATCAGGGCCACTGTGTGCCCCTGGCGTACTAAAAATAAAAGCATTGAGCACAGCTGTAAGTTAAACAACTGGAAAGTTTTACAGGAAAGCCCACCACATGGTGAGCATCTGAAAATTAAAAGCAAAGAAACCAGTAATTATATCGAGGCCTTAATTTAATGTTCTGTTCAGCTTCATGATCATCTGCAGAACAAGTGCCCCTCCTTGTTGCACTGGTGTCGTTCACTTCTACTATTGCAAATTGTAATATATCCTGATATACATTTTTCTAAACGTTATCCATCTTTCAAAATATTCACAAACTTCCGTTTTAAATTAACGCCAACTATTCAAACAAAGGGGTTTTGAAACTATAAACATTAAAACTACCCAGATGTATATTCCTCTGTCTTGGATTTGGCTGTAAATGACCTTTATCTGGTGTCTGCCCAGATTTCTCAACATATGTTAGCTTATAAGTAGATGGGGGGAACCACCTGTACTTCAGGTTCCTACCTCTAACTCTCATTTACAGGATGCACTACTTTATATTTCCAATAGAGCCTGTAATGGAACACATCTCATAAAAAACATGTCTGAGCCTGGGAGGTTCTTAAATTGGCAACATCTGCAGACGGCATAGATAAAATGACTCAATTTTTCATTTATCTGACTGTGTTATTACAGATACTGTCATATCAACCACCATCAATTATGGATTTATTCCTTGTAATTACTTGTAGATTTTTTTTCAGGACCAACTGTTTAAAATTTTATTGAAATTAAATCTCTGTCAGGAAATCTTTATGAGTGTGTTTATGTATACAAATAGAAATTTCCAACAATAATAACATTTGATAAAAATTGATGGATTATTTCTAAGCTTATTTTGAGCTTAATACTAATGGAAATATTTGGTTTATTTTAAACGGTTATGCTGGACAATGGAGATATTTAAAACAGACATGATATTAACCATGATCTACTGGAACTGCTGCATTAATCTAGCCAAAGCCATTGGTGTAAGTGGTATTTGCTTCCTTTCCTTATAGACATATACTATATACTATAAGTATGTGTAAATACTGTATCTGTATATATAAAAAAGAATATACACGTGTAGATTTATTGGGTTATTATGATAATAACGCCTATCAAAACGTCTTTAAGAAACTGCATTTTTTCTTTATTTTTTTTAAGCATTTAAGCAAGTTTAAAAAAAACTTTCACCAAGCTGTTTGGCAATTGCTCTGTAGCTATTTTGAGTGTTCTGTTGGCTTGCAAGTTTGTTGTTTGTGTCTTTGAACAATTGTTTGGTTTTACACTTTCTATGGATTGTGGAGTATTTTTATATCTAACCTCTTCAAACAGGTGCTACACAGTTAGAATGATGACCAGATTTCAGAAGGACTGTTTAAAAACAAAGAAACAAATCTTTGAGGATTGAAAATCTGACTGATAACCAGGCAATCAAATACTCATTTGACTCTATAGTAAACAAATAAATTGTCTAAAGAATCCCATAATGAGACTTAAAAAAAAAAAAAAAAAAGATTACAGTGGATATGCACCAGTGCTGAAAATTCTAAAAACCTTTATAATTTTCTCGTGAGAAACATGCAAAAGCCCAGACAGCAAATACTTATTTCCCTGACTGTATAAATGTGGACATGTGTTGTTTAACACACTTTTCATACTGGCATGCATTTGCATCTACCCATGTACGTATGTTCCTACTTACTAATCTACTCACATACATCCAGCACATACACAAACATAGCAACATATGCTTTTCTGTTATACAGTATGTTGTGTTGAAAAAATATAGAAAAATATGACTGAATGAAACTGAGCTGAACTGTTCACATACATTTAGTTTCATTCTCTTGTTATGGCTGTTGACTGTTGTATTGCGTTGTATTGGCTCTCCAGGAAACAATGATGATACACACCTTAATTTAGTTGATCAGATAACCTAATCTTGGAATTTTTCCTCACCGAGAAAGAGAGTCTAAGTGCATAAATGTGCTAGTCTTGTTTAGTTAGCATTTGTTAGTTATTTTCTTGCTGTGTTTATACATTCCTCTTTTTCTTGTGAAGCCCATTGAGACGGAAATTCTGTGATTTTGGGCTATACAAATAAAATTGAATTGAATTAAGCATCAGTCCTTTGGTCAATTCTAGCTGTCCATCCTAGGAAATTCTCTTTTCTTTTCTAAGTAGGGCAATATCACTCTTTTTGTCCTCTTGAAAGAACGTTTTTCATGAGAATTTGTCTGTACCAAGAAACAATCTCGTTGTGATATTTGGACTGGTGAAATCCAATCAGTGTTTATTGTTGTGTAGGGACAAAAGTTAAAAGAGCAATACATAAATAAAAGATCTCCACTTTGGTGTTTTTTCTCATGTAGAAACTGTTGAAAAGTTGTTCGGTATCCACAGGAAAAATAGGTCATGACTGAACGAAAATGTTTCTTCAGTTGATCCAAGTAATAGGAAACTTAAATATTACAGAGAGCAAAAATTGGAGCTTGTCTGGGATGTGGGGTGAGTGGGTTGCAGAAACAGATATTTTCCTCCAAGAATCTGCTTTCATGTGAGCCCTTGGGGCATCTTGCTGGGTTGTTCCATCTCTGGAGTTACCGTAGTAGATGTCATATGGTAGCAATTGCACATCCTTACAGAACTTTGAAAAATACTCCAAAAGGGTTTTGCTTTAAATGTCAAAAATCATCCTTAATCATTCTTAATACCAAAATTAGATTTGTGCGTCATGTATGGAATTTCACAGGAAAAGATGTTTTAATTGAGTTTGGGGGAGATTTATTCCAAAGACAAGAGGAGACTTGGGTTTATAAAATCTGAAAATATTTCAAGGAGGTTTTGGTATGATATAGAAATGTTCCTCTCTTCTCTAGAATATTAACTTACACTATGCAGACCCATCAGAGCTGTAGATACCAAGCAGTGCAGCTGCCTTGGAGATAATCGGCAACAGCCGTTGTACTCCCTATTGAACATTGCTTGTCTTATTTTCTGCCAAAAGTCCTGTGGGCTGATAAACACAAGTTAATAAAACTATGTCTGACAAATAGGAAAAGCTCTGTCAAGCCTTACCTATTACCATAGTGAATAAAGATGAACAGGAAAGCTGACCTGTATTTCTTTCCGTGATGTTTCCAGTTACCCCCTCACAAAGACCGGACGTGGCCAAGCGAGAAAAAAAAAAAAGTTCTGAACACATCTGCAGCTCTTAACTGTCCACATGAAAATCTGTAAAAAACATTAAATTTTTTTTATTTGTTCTTGCAACCAGGAACCTCTTAAAAATGAATTGCTTTCTGAAAAACATAGTTTTAAGGCATTTTCTCATCAGATGACAAGTTTGATTTTTAAAATAAAGTTTACTACCTCTGTCTTTCACTCACCAGAGAAATGGAAGCAAGAAGAGAAAAGAATCACGAGGGAGTCTTTTCTTCCCATAGACACTTTAAGTCTAGAGAGCTGATCCAAGTCAGCTACTGAAATAAAAATGGGTGAAGAGAGTTGAGTATGATATGGTTTGACTGCTTGATGAATGCTGTTGGGCTGTGCCAGGTGTTTTGATAGAAGGATAGTGACATTTTGTCCAAAACAGGCGGTGAATAATACATCTCCCACATCTGCAAAAGCTCTTAAAGGCACAAAGCATCTTACAAATCCCAAAGGTTTCCATGCAAAGCTGTGGGCTGTGGCCATGTCCTGGACAACTATCTGTGCATCTATCAAATGGAAAACTGAAGTTTAAAACATGTTTCTTAACACCATCCCAATGGAGGATGTAGCTTCTGTGCAAGAGAAAACAAATGGGAACAAATAGAAAGTGCCAAACAACTTGGAAACTCTCAAAAACAACAAGCATCCCACTCACACAAAAAAAAGTATTGAAGCTAGAAGTGATGTGGTATCTCATTTTCTTAACTTGTCTAACTCATTCAACTAAAATCCAGTAGGACATGAACTGGGCAAAGATCACACTAACAGGAGGGAAAGTCAAAATGCATTGCACACATGGTTAAGAATATACAAAGATGAGGCTATAAGTTCATTTTATTCAACGTGTACACAAAAATTACCTGGATATGATATGTTCTGCTTTTCTCAGAAGAGCTAAAGACATCACTCCTAAGTGTAGAAAAATAGGAGTGCCACACCAAAATTCTATTTCCTGAAACTATCATCACAATCTGTCTTAGGTAATCTGTATTTTGAGTGTCAGTAGAAACAGACTTCTGAACAATTGGGTAGCAAGATCCTTGATCCATACTGATAACATCTTGGAGATAACAGTTGTACTACTTTTTTTTATTTGAGAAACTAATATTATTTAAAAAAAAAAATGAAGACATTGTAATCTTTTTTGTTGAAAGAAACCAACAAACCAAAAAATGTTAATGATCAGGCTATAAAAGTTTAATGGTATCTGGCAATCTTAACGGCACCAAATATCTATCCTATTTCTCCTCCTCTGTTATTTTCACCTCTAGTCTTTCTGCTGATTCGGCACATTCACTCAGCAGCCTCAGATCTGACTCCATTTTGATTTAAAATCCAGTTGAGTTATTTCCAGAGTGTTCTCAAAGACCTGGACAAAGCACGCTCGGGTGAGGAGTTCTGCCATTTAGCTGCTGCTTCTCTGCATAGCAAAGAACCTGACAGGGTGTTTTAGGAACCTAGTTAGGATGCCTTAGGAAGACCCAGTGCACAAGGAGATACCTCGGGATCCTCGTAGAGGAGTTGAAGGTGTGATTGGGAGGAGGGAACTCTGAACTGCCCTGATAAAACTGTTGCCCCAGTGGTCCAACCCCACATAAGCAGAAGAAAGCAATACTGTATGGTATGGAAATCTATTTTTTTTACTGTACACTTTCTCTAATTTCTTTAGTGGTTTGGGACAAACAACGTCCACAAGAATTTTTAAGCTTGGCTTTAGGGACCTTGACCTTTGGTTGCACGACCGTGAAAACTCAAACACTTCATCTATGGTATGTACTGTGTAACTGGGGCCATTTTCATTAAAAGCCCTTCAGTGGTTTGGAAGATATTGTATTCAGAAAAGCGTTCCAAAAGCATGGACGGATTCACGGATGGACAGACAACCTGAGTGCTTAATGCATCCTGCACACTCTGTGGGTGGAGGCATAAAAAGTTTGGAAAATAAAGAAATAAGCAAATTGTCAAGCTCTCTTTTCCCAAGTAGTATTAAAGATTGTTGGAATTGTTTATGTTGAATCACAGAACGGAAACACTTTCCATCTCATTCAGCCTCCTACTTTTAAATTAACCATGTAATCTCCGTGTAATACTTACGCACAACATCATCCTTCATCTCTTGCTTGGAGTGAAATGATTTGTCCAGATGCAGACGTGTGGGAGGTTTCTGGTCAGCTGCCTGCTGCCCACTCACAGATTTCACAGTCTGACCACACTCAGCGTGTGATTGAACATGAACTTGAATTCCTGGATTATCTGTTGGCCCAAACATATTCCTGCCTCAAATCCCAAACCCCTCATCCATTTGACCGCAGACAGACGCTTCACTCAGTCTTTTTGAAAAAATAACTTTATTGCAAGAAAGCAATTTTTGTCAAAGTGACATCCATACAACAGGAGCAGAACTTTCACATAATCATTTTCACATTCATTTTATGGTGCCACATCATTGAAGCATGGGTTTCCTACATACCATGGAAGGCTGCAAAGACATATTTTTGTCTAACTTTACATTCATTTTTTTTCTTTTTTTTTTACATTCTAAGTGTTACATTCTAAATTTTTAAACTCAATTTTTGTAACCTTTACCTTATCACGCATGACCCTGAAAAATTAATTGGTTTATCTTTTTTAGGTATTCACTAACTGTGGGCAGTTTTATTAAGATCTCGTCAGTAGTTTGAGAGAAAGCATAAAAGTTTGAGCGTAGGACTGACAAACAAATGCACAGACAGCCCAAGAGTTAAATGCCTTCTCTACAATCCGTGGGCAGAGGCATAAAATTAGTTCCCATTTCTGCTTTTTAAGTCTTTCTAAAACATGACTTGGAAAATTGTATCTGTACAAGTTTTCTTAATTTTGCAATTTAAACTGATTTAAGCAAAACTTATAAAACAGTGTTGGGGATTCTGTTTTTGTCATAAGCTAAAATTCAATAGCTTTGTATTAAAGTATTAAAAAGTTATTGGAGGAGAGTGTTTTTCTCATTGTGCTGGATTAGTTTGTTACCCATTCTAAAAAGAAGCAGGAGACAGGCAGATGTTAGAATAAAAAATCATAATGAAACATAATAAGGTGGGTTTTGCAGGGTTTAATAACGCTGTGCCCAGATTTAATGACATTGATGCTCAAAAAACTAGTTAAGTACCTCTTTTAAAACCAAAATTATTTCAACCAAATAATTTTCAAACATAAAATCAAAATGTCAATCACCTATAGTTAATAAAACAAAACCTTACGATCATTACGATGTCCTTTTATGTTCCCACATGCAACAATGTCCCATGGCGCATTGTTTTTATCGCCGTGTGGTTTTCTATTTTCACACATAAAATATTTCTTGCCAAATGCAATTAGTTTGATACACTTCTCGTTTAAAGTCCTTCCAGATACCTTGTGCTTGTTTTGAAGCTCAGATGATTTAATTGATTTTTTTCTAGATGTGTGTGGCTGGGTTTCACATATAAATTCCATCACCTGTGTTTTTCATTGTACATGAGCTCAGAACTGGCTGAACCGAGCCAAACACCCAATAAAGTTTGATTACACGTTTAACTCCACTGACTGACACCTTTCCAACAAGATGGGATCAGAGAGCACCCCAGAGATGGCTGAAACCAAATCCAAGTTTTTCAAACAATTAAAGTGAGAAAAACAGACACATATAAATAATTTAAACGATACATATGCGTGTGTCACAACTGCACGGCACAGTCTTTTTGAAATAAAGCTAAATAATGATCCAGTTGCGGAAATAGTTCTCTAATTAGTTCTATTTGCTGGACAGTGGGACAAAATTGATGAATCAATGTTAGAAAAAAAACATAAAAGTTGGAATTACAGTTATTAGGGATTTGAAAATGATTTATCTATTTATCATTGTTTAATACAGGCAGTAGCTGTTAATCTGAATGTCTCCCAGTGTACATGTTCCTTGTAGGGATTATGCTGTAATTTACTCAGTAAGCTGTGAGCCAAGGCACAGTTCCCGGCAATTGTTAGAGGTTTATCACCGACTGAAATTGGGGTTCGGGGGAAAAAATTAGTCCTGTTTGCCTCTGAAGCTTCATAATGTCTCTACTGACCTGCCAGCCGTGATGACTATAACTAATAGCTGCAGCTGTTGTTAACATTGTGTCTGAAGAATGATGTCACTGCTGAAATGAATCACATGTTTACCCCCCTCTGCCTCAGACAAAAAAGAGAGTTGTGGTTTTATTTGTAAAAGGTATTTATTATGCATATTTAAAGTAGAAATATTTCAATGAATTTAGATATGGAAAGTTACTTATATTAATAATGATGACAGTGTAGTTAGTTTAGGGGAATTGTCCCAGGATCACATGGGTTTTGCAGTCCTTTTCTCAAAGTTTAATCTTGTTTAAATAAAACTGAATTAAATGCAGTAGCTACTTTAGTGTCTTTCTTTTCAGCTCACACGGTTCATCCACATCTGTTCTAAATTAGCCTCTTGGCAGCAACAGATATCTGGAGTTTTCCTCCGACAAACGTGTCCCAGGCAGACTTTTACTCATCTCCCTCTGACAGATCTTAGTGGAAAGTCTGTGTCCATTTATGCTGTAAAAACACTTAAGGGCTAAAGCTATACAGAGGCGATCAAAAGACAGTAGGTCACTAACAATAATACTGGCAAGAGATAAGGACACAAATAATGTTAAGGAGAATTCAGAGGATGAGAAGCTCCCTAAAATCAGTCATGCCCTCTTTTTTCTATAGTTTTAAAAACTTTAGCTTCCAGATTTTATTAATGATACACTCACAGAAACACTTTTCATATAAATGAACCAAAATTTTGTTATTGCTAAAATGTTATTTGCATTCCAATAAATTAATCATTTCCGTGTGAAGCACTACAGCCTCTTCAAATTTTGATGATTGATTTACAAAAATGAGATGGTCTCGATTGAGACAGCAGATTTATTTCTAACACCAAATGAGGCCTCACCACCACTGTTTGTCCAGCTGATTTATTGTTTTCAAGGGCAGTTTGTCCAAACCCTGTTTCATTTCTGACAGCATTAACACAAAATACAGTCAGCCATTTAAGTGAGACATTTTAATTTGTAATATGATGTATCTGGGATGTTCATGGATCAGAATGAAAACCATATGTCTGTTATTGTGTAGCTTCTCTTGTGCTGTTGAAACAGCTCCAGGGTATGGACTCTATGGATATCTAAAGTATCTTCTGGTATCAGGCACCAACACATTACATGTTGGTTCAAAGGCTTCACTTTGTGAAGTTGGGCCTCTATGGATCAGACTTCTTTCTCTAGCTGTTCCTATAGATCAAGTTAAGATGATCTATAGGAATCATCTTATAAAAGAAACAGATGGGGGGTTTTTAACAGTTGACGTAACAACAAACTCTGCCTACCAGTTCCAAACCAGACAATTTAACAACATGAATAATGGTCTAACTTTATCACAGTGACCAACTAACTTTAGGGAGCATTGTTAGGATATTTAATTTTTTAAGCACACATTTCAAGCCAGGGAATTTGCAAATGAACCATTTTAGAGGGATTATAAATGAATTACTTAGTAATTCACAATCCATCTTTTATCCCCTTTTCAGTACCCGTGATATTGGGTAGCTGGGATCTTGGGTGTTCTAAACAATCATCTACACTCAACAAAAATATAAACGCAACACTTTTGTTTTTGCTCCCATTTTTCATGAGATGGACTTTAAGATCTAAAATTCATTCCAGATACACAATATTACCATTTCTCTCAAACATTGTTCACAAATCTGTCTAAATGTGTGATAGTGAGCACTTCTGCTTTGCTGAGATAATCCATCCCACCTCACAGATGTGCCACATCAAGATGCTGATCTGACATCATGATTAGTGCACAGGTGTTCCTTATACTGCCCACAATAAAAGGCCACCCTGAAATGTGCAGTTTTGTCTCACAGCAAAACGCCACAGATGCCACAAGCATTGAGGGAGCGTGCAATTGGCATGCTGACAGCAGGAATGTCAACCAGATCTGTTGCTCGTGCATTGAATGTTCATTTCTCCACCATCAGCCGTCTCCAAAGGCGTTTCAGAGAATATGGCAGTACATCCAACCGGCCTCACAACCGCAGACCACGGTTAACCACACCAGCCCAGGACCTCCACATCCAGCAGGTTCACCTCCGAGATCGTCTGAGACCAGCCACTCAGACAGCTGCTGGAACAATTGGTTTGCATAACCAAACAATTTCTGCACAAACTGTCAGAAACCGTCTCAGAGAAGCTCAACTGCATGCTCGTCGTCCTCATCGGGGTCTTAACCTGACTTCAGATCTTCGCCGTAACAAACTTGAGCGGGCAAATGCTCACATCCGATGGTGTCTAGCACGTTGGAGAGGTGTTCTCTTCACGGATGAATCTTGGTTTATATTGTTCAGGGCAGATGGCAGACAGCGTGTGTGGCGTCGTGTGGGTGAGTGCTTTGCTGATGTCAATGTTGTGGATCGAGTGGCCCGTGGTGGTGGGGTTATGGTATGGGCAGGCATCTGTTATGGACGAAGAACAGAGGTGCATTTTATTGATGGCATTTTGAATGCACAGAAATACCGTGATGAGATCCTGAGGCCCATTGTTGTGCCATACATCCATGAACATCACCTCATGTTTCAGCAAGATAATGCACGGCCCCATGTTGCAAGGATCTGTACACAATTCTTGGTAGCTGAAAATGTCCCAGTTCTTGCATGGCAAGCATACTCACCGGACATGTCACCCATTGAACATGTTTGGGATGTGCTTGACCGGCGTATACGACAGCGTGCACCAGTTCCCACTAATATCCAGCAACTTCGCTCGGCCCATTGAAGAGGAGTGGACCAACATTCCACAGGCCACAATAGACAATCTGATAAACTCTATGCGAAGAAGATGTGTTGCACTGCATGAGGCAAATGGTGGTCACACCAGATACTGACTGGTTCTGAGTCCCCAGGCCGCCAATAAAGCAAAACCAAAATGCACATTTCAGGGTGGCCTTTTATTGTGGGCAGTATAAGGAACACTTGTGCACTAATCATGATGTCAGAACAGCATCTTGATGTGGCACACCTGTGAGGTGGGATGGATTATCTCAGCAAAGCAGAAGTGCTCACTATCACACATTTAGACAAATTTGTGAACGATGTTTGAGAGAAATGGTAATATTGTGTATCTGGAATGAATTTTAGATCTTAAAGTCCATCTCATGAAAAATGGGAGCAAAAACAAAAGTGTTGCGTTTATATTTTTGTTGAGTGTATCTTACCCCAGTTAAATGAAGCTAATAGCAAAAATTCTATCAGGAAGACCTATTGTCTTCTCATCCGGCTGCATCCACTGTCATTTTACCATCTTCTTGTTGTTTACTTCTTCCTTTTGTCCCTCCCTTCTTTTACTCTTCTTTAGAAGACCTCCCTCGCCAATTTGCGCTGCTTAGTCGTTTTACTTTGCATTATTGGCCAAGCAGCATTTTTAGATACCTGTCATCTTCTCTACAGGTTCGCAGGAACGCACTGGTGGCCCTCCTCCAATCCATTCATAACCAATCATTCAACAGCCCATCTCTCTGCCATGCAGTCTCCATGCTCTCTCTTTCTGTCTTGCTTTCACTCAGCCCTTGCCTCATCAAACAACTGGCATTAATTACCTCTCTTTTGTCCCAGGTCATTTTCCTTCAGGGAGCAGATCTCTCCTTCATAGGGTCTCAATGAGGTTTCCTTTTGATTTTTTTTTTGTTTGTTTGTTTTCTGTCTTTTTGGGGAATTTTTGTCTCACAACAAAGGAGGATTTAAAGCTGGAATGTCCTCGGGCAAGTTTGTCCGGGTTTGGACATCATGAACTGTTGGTCAGACCCAGGGGAGGATCATCTAGTTTATCGGCTCCATTTTTCTGAGCAGATTCCTCGTATGCGGATATCACATTGGCGTCTACTATGTCAAAAGTTTCAAAAGTTTACCCAGTCCATTGAATCTCTCCTTGACAGAAATACCGTTATACCTTTTAGCAAAGTCTGCAAAGGGGGGGTTTACAAATCACTGTAGGTTTCACATTAACTTTTTACACTTTACACTTTTTGTAAACTACAAAAATAAGATGACAGACTAAAATTTCAAAATAGTGAAAAGCACAGAGGTGTCGGAGGAATGAAAAACATGATTCCTCATGTGGGAAGGGTGGCTCTGTGGTCAGAGTGCCCATCCTATAACTAGAGGGATACAGGTTTGACCCTGTGTCCAGAGCTCATGCTGAGGTATCCTTGAGTAAAACACCAAACTCCAAAAATGAATGTCAACTGCCTTAAGAATTTCTGAAATATTACCATAAATAAAATCCTTTTATCATTTTTATATATATTTGATAAATATTTGACGATTTATCAAAACGTCAAATATCAAAACGCCAAATGTCTCACACAAAAACATCATAATCCCATTAGATTGTGTTACTATTGTGCCAAAAATATTAATCTTTTATTGAGAAACTCAGCATGTAATAGATTAGAAAAACATGCCAAATGAATCCATTAGATTAAGTTGTACATCATACAAAACTGAGATAAAAAATATTGGACAAGAATGAGCCAAAAGGACTTTGAGATGACCTATTCTTAAAGTAGCAGTGTTAAACTAGACAGGACTACACAATCATGCCAGAATTGGACTTCTCCCAGTCCCAGCGCTGCACACAGCACATAAATTTTAACTCTTGTTTGAATGCACAAACTGGAGGGTTGAGGTAATACAGGGATGGTTTCAACTGGAAGAAAAACAGCACATGATGCCATATTCAATTTTTTTAATGTGTAAAGACTGCCTTGCTACATGTTGTGTCTAATCAAATAGGAACGTTAACGCTGAGATTAACATGAGACTGTCCCTGACACCAGAGATGCTGCTCTTTTAGCACGAAATACTCAAACTGCTGTTCAGAGAGTTGATTTAATTTATGAATCTTATAGCAAACCACAAAGCAGAAACTATCTTTGCTTTTCTGCTTTTCTCCTGTTACATGATGTCTGCAACGACATGTGGCAACACTTAAAGATTTTTTTCCACTGGTGCAAGAATCTGTCATGCACTTTTTCTTTTCCCCAATGAAGTTTGAGCCCTAGGCTTTACCAAACTTTAAGCAAATGTAAACCTGTTCGTTTTTAAATGCGAGTAGTTTACAGAGAAACAGTAAGGTTGACATTATTTGACAATCAAGCAGAGTTTAACGTACTTGTAATCCACATAGTTCGTAGGCCAAATTGTTTATTGTGTAATTATACTTTCCACAGTTTGTTGATTCAATCATGTACATTGCATGTGTACAGGAACAGTGTGCATGTGTGTATGTGCATGTGTGTTTGTTTGAGATTCCCCTATTTTAGCCATTCAGCTTGTCACAGCAACAACTTCCTATCTATACCTATAGAATATACTGTATATATATATATATATATATATATATATATATAATATATATATATATACCTATAGAATATAGAGACTTAGTAACATTTACCAATCCATTGTACGTGTCACACTTTTTTTCCCAGACAGATAAAAACAACATTTTAACTTACCGGTACCTAAAGATATATTTATACATTTTTTTAAGCACTGCACAAAATGAAGACATAGCAACTGATTCCCAAGAGAAGGTATTAATGTGATTGATGAACAGTACCACCAAACCCTCATTTAGAAGACCTAAAAATCTTCCTGGCTTTTGGTGGGGGTGGGGATTATTTGTGCCACAAATGTTCCAATTAAAGAGAAGAAAAAATAAACTCTTAGTCAGTTTTATTAGATTTCAAAAATGAAGGTTTAACAGAGTCAGCTAATAGAAATGTCTTATAGAAAATTCTTGGTGGGTTTATTTTTTCCTTAACCATCTACATGAATTCATTTCTTCTGACCATAATGCTAAATCTTACCATAAACTCATCCAAGCTGTTTAACAAACTGGAAGTCATGAACATTTCCACAAACTCCTTTGCCTGAGAAAAATCTCATTTGAAAATTACAGCCCGAAATCCATAACAAAAGCTGTTCTATAAGGTTATGGTTGTATTTATTACAATGAGTAAGAGCATTGGAACACATACTGTACTTTGTTTCCAGGGGTTTTGGAATAAACTATGACATACTCATGAATAGATTGCATAGTGGTTAGCACTGTGTCTTTACACCAACAACATCATTGATTCAAACCAAGATCCGAACGTGGCTCGGAACAGCTGACCCTTCTATCTAGAGCTTGAATCTTCTGTTCTGACTATGTTCTCTTCTCTCTGTGTTCTTCAGCTTCCTCACAAGACATTAGCTGGGTTTGGCTCTAGTTCCCCTTTCAAAACGAACAAATAGTACAGAAAAAAGATTCCAACAAGATAGAATACATCATACTATCCAAGCTTACAAATGAAAGAAAATGAATGAAAAAGGACCTTTATTCACTGTTTAGCACTCATGAACAAAGAAGGAAAAGGGGATTGGGGATAGGACAACAAAAAAACTGTAGCACAGCCCAAACTTGGAAGCTAATTCTCCATTTAATACTCCATTTAAGACAGTTTCAGAATACGATGCTTGACATTCTTTTAAAATAACATCCGCGAAGAATTAATGTTTCTTCATTTTACTGTTAAGATTATTCCAAAATATGACATCATTTATGAAAATACAGCTATCCATTGTGCCTGTTCTGAAAACCTCAGTTTCTCTGAAATGACATCAGTAGTCTTTTCGAGGGTTGGTTGGCAACACTTTTTGGTGTGTCTTGTAAACAGTTTTCAAAATATTAATTTCCATTGAATCCTGAAATTATGAACAAGTTTAATTATGTTTACAAAAAGTGATTCTCTATTCTGCAAGGGAAAAACTGGGTTAGGAAATGAGGCCTTCTCTATTCGTAATAAGATCAATATGGAACAATAGAACAGTCAATGAATCAGACAGATTATATAATGCATTTTTATTTAAGAAATCTTTTAGCAGACCCGGGTGACGAGACTCAATACAATAACCTTTCTGTGTGGAGTTTGCATGTTCTCACCGTGTATGCGTAGGTTTCCTCCAGGTACTCTGGTTTCCTCCAAAACATGCATGTTAGGTTGATTGGCAGCTATGAAATGGCCCATGGGGATGAATATTTGTGTGGCCTCGCAACAGACTGGCGACCTGTTTGGGTTGTACCAGCGGGTTGCCTGTAATCAGCCAGAATATGCTTCGGGACCCTCTGTGACCCTTTTAGGGATAAGCGATTCAGAAAACGAAACGATTTCTATTTATAATCCTCATTGGTCATAACACCCAAAAAACATGATCTTAATGTTCTTTGAATGTTTACTCATCTATTAAGAGAAACATTAGTATCACATTTTTTAATCGTCAAAAAACATTGAGTTTAGTTTTAGATTTAGCTCTGGTAATCAATAAAGGTCAAAACATTTTTTAATGAATACTGATGGAGTTTGTTGAACCATAAACCACTCTAAATTTTATAGTCACTCTTTACGTGAAAGGAACCCAAAAACTTGCATAATTTTATTTTTTGACTCTACATTTGAATAAGTTTTAACAGAATAATTAAAAAAACTATTTTCCAAATTGATTTACTGATTACTGGACTGTTGGGGGCGCTGGCGCCTATTCTGATTAGCTTGCAGTTGAGAATCAGGCTGCACACTATACAAATTGCCGGCCTGTCACTTGTGTATTCACAAGAACACAAAACCAATCACACACTTACACCCTTGTAAAATGCTCATTTAAAAAATTCAGAAAAAGTGTCACCTTTTCATGTGGTAAAATAAATAATGTGTCTCGCAGGATGCCTGCTCAAACATGATTATAAATTAGAAACAGTAATTACTAAACAATTCAATTTCTTTAGCAATCATTTTGTTACCATGTTGGTAATTGTATTGGGGGTTGTGATCTAGGCTTTCATTTAAATAGGCTGTAATGACTCGTCCAAACATGCAACATTCACATGTAACCGTCTGTTTAATGGTTTTGTTGTGAATCATCTTTGCTGATTGTTCATTTCAAGGAAAATCCCACATTGTGTGTGTATAGTTGTTCACGGACAAGCTCTGGCAGGATTGTAAAATATGGGCAAAGTGTTTTACTGCTCGGTTTATGAATGAGAGTGGAAGGCATCTCAGCTCTGGACATTATGAGTCACAAAGTCCAGACGGCCCTCATATTGTTCCTTTGAAGAAGGTGGAGCTAGACGGTGACAGAAATGAATTTCTGGGAGACCTGCATCATGGAAAGTGTGGCTTTGGTTTAGTCCATTTTAAAAGACAATAGCACAAGATGAACAATGATAACATTAGTATTGTAGCAGCTAAAGAGAACTCAGAATACAAACCATGTTAGACATTAACACTGAGACATTTTAAGTGTTCATGGAGATGTTGTCTGTTATAGAAAGCTTACAATAATCTATGTCAACATTACCGGTGTAAAGAATTAACTGACTAAACAAAGAAGTGGGTATCCAACTGGGCCTAAAAGAAGGATGCTGGTAAAAACCCCAAGATGAAACATTAAATCTGCTCACATTCCTCAAAGTAGTCAAATTTGTGTTCAGTATTTCTGAATTTTCCACTCTAGTTAAAGTTTAAACTGTGGATGGAAAATGTTTTGTTTCATTCTAAAAGCAGAGAAAAGAACTGAAAAGCAGAAAGGCAAAGAGAATAATTTCTGTGTTTAGTCTAGTACTAAACATTTTAGATTCCTGACCAGACTGTGCTTACTTACAGGTAAACAGTAAAAAGCAAACTTATCCTTTGAGTTTATCAGCTAACAGAAAACAAATCACATTGCTGAACCCAAAAACAATTTGATGTAGCAGCTTATTAAACATTTACCAAAAATCGAACCCTCTTTACTCTCCAAATACAAGCTTCAAACACAATGTTAAGTAAAACTAGAAAAATCATGACTAAGCAGTCCAAATTAGAATTTACAGCATGGAAATAAACCATTTTTTTGTCCCTGACTTGAGCACAATTAGACCAACATGAACTATTTTCAGCATTGCAAGCCCCTTCCTTTGTTAAATTATAGTGTGAGTCAGGATGTGATATTTAACCACCGGGTAATGAGAAACATTCCCGACAAAGTAGCTGACTGAATGCCAGCAGACTACTAGCTACACTCTGAATGTACATGTGATGTCATGTGCAGACAGATTTGATAATCAGCTTCTGATACTTGGATACAGGCCTGCAGCCTTTGCGTAAATGAGGTATTTGGTCTTTTATGCTGTCAAAACACTTAAACCACAAGAATAACATTGAGTAATTTTTGTAATGGCGATAACAGTATTTTTTTTTTAAAAAGAAGTTTTTCTTCCTGGAGAATTAAAGCCATGAACTTTTGAACACAATGTTTCATTAGTCCCTTATACATACTCTATAGCGCATTCAGTGAATATGCACATAGCACTAAAAGAATTAGAAATTATTATATGTTTTACACTTTGTGCATGTTCACTTGGATCAAATGACAGCTGTTTTAGTCATTTTGACAAAAAAGATTCATCTAATGATATAAGCTCAATCCAGACAGCAAGAGGAGTGAAAAGGTCAAAACGTAGCAGGGACCACCAACAGCTTGTGCTTCCGCATGGCCTCCATAACCATTATAGAAGTTACAACTGCCCTGAGGTTCACAAATTGCTGAGTGGCACTTTTGTGGTTTTGGTTAATGGTGAGAAAGTGAAAAAAAGTTTCATGCATCTTCTTTCAATGTTTCAGTTAAAGTAGCAGCAGTTCCTTTACATATTTCCTCATCGTATTCTAATTATTCTTATCAGGAAGGATCTGGGATAAGTTTTCGAACTTGTTAAAAAAATTTTTTTTATAAAAGACATTAAGCAATATCAAGTCCAACTTGTATGTCATGTTAGTTTTGATTCAATGGCATACTTTTATTCAATTGAAATGTAATTATAACATATGCTGTTAAAAATGTTTTAACTTCTTTGTATGAGAAGATGGTAAATGGACTTTCATTTAAAAAAAATATTTTCTGTTTACTGCAAGTCCAGAATATATCGTTCAACATGTTAATTTCATTCATTTAGAAATTCTGAAAAATCGCTAGTTTGACGGCTTCTCAAAATAAAATGACCACATCCATGGTCTGCCATACCAAAATGAGTTGAAATGGGTAAGCCTAGGTGCTGTGGTGGTATTTATTTTTTTACCAAGAAGAAACTGAACCGTTCATGAAAGAAAAACCAACCAGTTTTAAGAGTTTCCTTCTGCAGAATTGAAACAGAACCTTCCATTAATGGTATATATTTAGGAGCACCTAAACAACTTGAGCAAACATCTGCAGGGGCATAACAAAGTTGTCCCGCAGTATTATGACACCATAGCATATTTTTGAGATTAAGCTGTCAACGTGGCAGATACAATTTGCCTGGCGGTGATACAACTCAATTCTCATGTTTGAAAATGTACAACCCAACATGTGACAGGTATGAAGCTGTACAAAAATAAAATATTTGAACTGTTTCTGGAGTTTGAGCAACACTTTGAGATTTTAGGTGAATTAAAATAACACTTCAAAGTTTTTTGCTTGCAATTTATTGTGAATGCCTCTGAGGTCTCCGTCACCATCCAATTTAAAATAATAGACTTGTTGTGTGACTCGGATCTAAGCACAGCTGCTTTGGACAGATTTATACGAATATCTCACCAACTCACTCCACTTCGTAAGGCCTTGCTGTAAAAACTGTTGCACATGTTTGAAACCACATATCTACGTATGTGGGTTAGTTTTTTTCTGTATTGAGCACAGAAAAAAAAAATAAATAAAGTTGAGTCTAGTTCTCACATGCAAGAACTTGAATCGCAAAGCTGAACAATGCTTAGTAATATGAGTCAAATAACAACGTGATGGCATTGCAAATTTTTGTAGACGACAAATCTTTAATTTGCAAATTCTTTCCCATTAAATGTGGATTCTGTTAAATTGGGTTAACTTTTTTATTAGTTACTTGTTTTTGTATGTGTTTTTTTACTCCACCACTGTCTCTTTGGAGAGCAACAGTGTTTTGCAGGCACTTTTGACCTTTACTGACGAGGGGTTGTGTGTGTAATTGATGTGGCTGGTACAAACCCAGATGGGCTGAGAAAAGTAGGGATGAGGAAGTCTGGGGAAAAAAGTTAAATAAATTAGTTTTATTTATGTAGATAGTTTGGATGTTTATTTTAATGGTTAAAATTAGGTGTGATTCTTTATTGTGGATTGGGGTGTTGAGTGGGTTGTAAATGCCTTTTAAGGTCACAAATTCTGACATGGCGTGGCTATGTTCTTAGTCTAGCAGGAGTTTGTTGAGGAGAAGGATGGCTAAGGCAAACATCTTGTAGACAAAAGGTTGTGAGTTCGATCTCAAGCTGAAGTGTCGCTGAACAAGATACTGAATCCCTAAGAGTTCTTAATTATGGTTTGCTCTACTAACTCTATGTTAGTAGACTCCTTAATACTATTTAATAAGAGAAAAGAGAGAGTACATGTATTCTGTGAATTTAGAATTTAGAACAAACTTTTGCTTGAATTGGAGGCAGCTGTCACGTAGCTGCGTGACAATCCTTGATATGGTTCTGCTACCAGTGAAACACTTTGATGATAAACTTTTGTGCATCGCTGGGATTTTGCGTGTTTATGTCCTCTGACCTTTTGAATGACTTTGAGATTGAAACAAACTCAAAAGTCAGTATATTTTCCTCTTTTAGCTAGACAAATAACAATGAACCATGTGGTGGCAATTAGTGAGAACTGCTTTGATTAGAGAAAACATTTCTTATTCTCTGATTAAACTGCTTTAAAAATGCTTATTTTTTTCATCTTCCTATTTTGGAAGGACTTTTATGCTTAATGATTTGGTGACTCATGGAAGGATGTTTTGGTGACTGCTTTTGTTTTTAAGTTCAAGATTGAAGAAGAGCTATTGTAAAAAAAAAAAAAAACAAAACTGGGGTTTTATTATTTCCTTTACCTTTCTTTCTTGTCAGTGCACCAGTGTTTTGGTTTCTGCGAACTGCCCAGAAATTTTTTTTCCCTCACAGAAAACCAATAGTTGCCTGCCAAATGAGACAAAGGCACATTGAACCTCATTTGTCAAAGTATCGTTTGCCAATATTTGGGAGTGAAGGTTACATAAGAGCAAAACGTTGCACTCATCCAGATTTATCAAAATGACTTGACCGTAAGATACGCACGAATGACTGTGCCGGATTGAGAGGTTGTCTAAATATACGTATACCAATATCAAATGAGCAATGGAAGGGGATGATGATGTAAGTTTAACAAAGCAAAACGGATACAACACAAAAAGTATTTTTAATAGTAAGTTATTTTTAGTATTTCAAATTTGGTATGTAGTATTTTTCTGTCCAGTGCTGATCAAGAAATTCTGTTTTACGTCTTAAAAAGTGATTAAAGCACCATATTTCAAACTGAGTTATTTTATCAAGAACGTATGATTGTACTTTTCTCTTTGTGTAATGCTCAACATTTTTTACCATCATATTTTCTGATCGAAGCACATCTCTTCATCAGCACATTTTTATTTTTCCTTTCATCTTCTCTAACCACTCACTTATTTCCAACGGAGTGCCAGAGCCTATATTGGCAAATTTCAGGCGAGAGGCAGGGTATATCCCAAACAGGTCGCCAGTCTGTTAAGGGGCCACACTCAGGGGCCTCAGATAACCATCCACATACTCACTTATTCCTAGGGACAATTTCATAGTGGGTAATCAACCTCATATGCAAGTCTTTGGAGGGTAGATGGTCACCCATATGTACACGAAGAGAACATGCAAACTCGACCCATTTTTTTCAAGCTTCACCCCCAATCCCACTCCAGCACTTTGGCCCTCGACCTTCTTGCTGTGAGACCACACTGATAATCACTCTGCCGCCAGGCAGCCCCTTTTATTAACATATGTATGAAATAATCTACTAAAATTTACATGTTTTTCTTAGTGTATAAACATTTTTATTACATTATTAGCTTTTTTTAAAGCTCATAAAATGTGACGTTTAACTGTGTTAAAAATAATTTTTGCCTTATTGAAATGCACATAAGGTCCTGGATCCAGCGATTATATGTGTGTCGGCGAGTCTTTCAGCAAACTAGATTCTCGCTGTTGGTTGTTTTAAGCTCTCAGTTTGCTTTATTTTGTAATCCTGAAAGCTGCTTTAATGATCCTATTTTTTAAAGATAATGATGTGAGGACCTGCTGCTCAGTTTTGTTGTTTTTTTTGTTTTTTTTTAACTCATCCAGTATTTTGGTTTTAAGTGGGAATTCATAAGACCCATCATGTAATACGCAAATAATTTAGACTCCTAATTGGTTTCTCCTTGTATTTTTTTTAATCCAAGCAGAAAACTATGAACTCTGCATCCAAATAATTAGAAGACCTGTGTTTAAGAGTAACTGAAATCTTTATAAACTTCACATATTTGTAACTTTAGTTTGTTTAGAAGAACCAACTGCAATCATGATGCTCATTGCGGGTTTGTAGAATTTTGGATATAACAGAATAAATGTGTTTGGTATAACTTTTTCAACCATATAAAACAACTTGCAGAGTGTGTCTTCCTGGTGGAGATTCAGGAAGTTTTTTTGTTCTGTGTAATGATTTCATAAGATTTTATTAACAGGAATGAATCATTTATACAGACTTTGTATTAATAAATGAGTTGTGGAAAGGATGCTCAGATTAGAAATGGAATTTGCATCTTTTCTCCTTTTTCATTTAAAAGTATAAACAACTTTTTATTTGTCTTTAAATATGCTTTGAATTTGTTTTCCACATTTTCTCAAAAAAGTAGATGCAATGCAGAAAACTTTATTTTAAAAAAATTAATATTTTCTTTAGAAGTCACTAAACTTTACTCAAGAAAAGCACTTTTTGTTCATTATTGCTTTTATATGTTGGAAAAATAGAATAAGGAATGTTTTGGGATTTGAAAAGTTTTGTTTTTTTTTCCCAGAAGAACACTTGAGTTTGCAAAATAGAGATTGATGAAGTGAGTTTTCCAAATTTGAAGACAAACTCTTAATCTGATTCATGTAACCCTTAAGTCTGACTTTAAAGTTGATCCATTGTTAACGTTTCTAGTTGTTTTTTACATTATCTGCATCCAATTAAGATTGCATTAAAAAATTTAGTGGCCAAATGTAATTTCTTGGGTAAATGTATTTCTTATGTTCTATTTTAAGCCATCAAAGAGGAAAGCAGATGCACTTAAGACAATTGTCTCCACTGTTCAGATTCTGGTTTTAACCAAATCCAAAATCCTAAGAAACTCTGTGTCTGTTTTGCTTAATTTTTCAAATCAATGCCAGGGAAATGTTTGTCCCTCAGAAACAAAAAAATAGTTTCTGCTTTTAAACAAAAGAAGAGAAAAAAAATAGAATGATTGAGAAAAATGGCACACAATTTGACCACTGCAGTTTCCTAAGATTCAGTATTTCTAGCCGATGCAAAATTTAATGGAGAATACCTATCTCTCATTCATAAATAGCACGTTAAATATTTTGTGAGAGTGAGATAGAGGCTGGTCAAGCCAAAGAGGTGGGTGATACACAGTTGTGTTTTCAAGAGAGTGCCTGCTAATGTGGGCAAAACAAATGATAACCATCTCCTTTAACATTTACGACCTCACTGTTTCGCAAATTTTTTTGTGCATTTAACAGTTTTGTTTTACTGCAGTGCAGGTTTTTGTATCCCCAATTGACGCATTGTGTTCTGTATGCGGATTGGCTTTACATACAGTAGACAGGAGGTGCAACTAACACCCACCCCAAAGCCTAATTTTTCAGTCGGGTGAAAAAAATTCTATTTTTGAGAAGAAAAAAAACCTAAAATGAAATAAATTGCCGCTGAGTCTGTGTTTTGATAACATTTCTGTAATAAAAATTTACAGCATAATTTTATAATATTCATTTGGTTTCGTTACACAAATGCACAGGGATGTTAGAGTGTTCAAGAGAGAAAACTGTGAAAAGGTTAATGCCAATGAAAAAAGTTAAGAAAGTGTGTAGTATAGGTTTCTTTTCAGCCTTAAAACATCTATAATTTAAAAAATAAAGTGGATTACTTAGCTTATTTGACTTAACAAGAATAATTTTTACAACACAGCTCCCGCAATAAACAAAGAGCCGTGAAAATTTGAAAATGATGACACAGGCCTGGTTGAAAGTTCATCCTCAACAAATTGTCCGTCTGAATTTGAGCACAGGAGCAAGTTTCTCTGCTGTGTGACTTTCACGTGAGTACACTGCATTTATAAACTTAATGGAACATCTCCAAAAGTTAGTAAAAAAGGAAACTATCAAGGTAAAACTGAAAATTTAATCACATGTAAATGCTATTGAACAAACAAACACTTTTAGGCAAATTTAATCTTTATGTGCATTTAGTTTTTTTTATGTCAGTACTTTCAAACACTGCAGGAGTATTTTGGAGTGATCAAGCTTTAAATGTGATTAGCATTTTAATTTAGGCTTCCAACAATGGTACATTCTAAATTGTGCCTCAGCCTCTTTACTCAGCAACTTTTTTTTTTTTTTTTACTGAGCACATGCAAGGAAACACTCAGCTCTTGAATAATGAAAACCAAAAATTTCAGAGGTGGAAAATGTGAGGACACAAAAACTATCTGGTGGAAACAGTTCCGACTTTGGTTTGAACATTTCTAATTGAAGCAGACAGAGGCTGGCAGCGTAGACAAGGACCCCATTTTCTGTACATGCTCCACAGCTAGCCTGACAGGCTTTTAGGCCATAAATGGATTAAATAAAAACAACTTATAGGTGAGAAAACTATGCATTGAGCCAAAAAAGACTTTTCACCCCACCTGTTTAAACAGAAAGTAAACATTACATTTCACAGAAAGCCAATAATGTGAAGGAAAGAGTCTCTAACAGAATATCTCAGCTGGTCGGATCGTTCTTAGTTGGCTCAGTGCCGGATAAAACACATTTGTTACCGGGGGCCTCAGTTAAGTACTTATGTTTCTTCTTGTCTCACATCCAGATTTGTTTTTCTTAGTGGGTTATCCATTTTTTCTGGTGACCTGTTTTATGTTATTATTACGCTGCTGCTATCCTGAGTTATAATCCTTTAGGGTTAGTGTCTTTACATAAATGAGATGGATTTCTATTTGACTTTATTTTTTTAAAAGCTGTATTTTCCACAAAATAGATGGTCAGATGAAACATCTCAGATCCTAGATGTGTACACTACTAAATTCAGACCATCTGAGGTGCTGTCTAAATGCAACAATAAAGCCAAGGAACAAAGAGCAGAGAGTAATGACTTTAACATTGTCTAATGAAAACTGTTTCTATTTTTAAATTTTCTTGTGAAGAGAAGCGTGTGCTTTGTGTGTGTGTGTTGAACCTTTATTCAAATAATAGGATACATTAAAAACAACAAGGTCACCTTTTCAAGGAAGCTCTGATTTAGACAGTCTAAGTCGTAAAACTTTCATTACAGAGAAATAAATAATTTTTGAACAACTGTGAACTGTGAACAACTAAAATCTTACAACATGAAAGAAATATAATATTCATTCCAATCATGAAATGAACTCGTTTATTCTTGTTCACTGTTCTGTATTTGCAGTGTGAACAAATCAGTAAGAATTGTTGTTATTTTGAATCATTTAAATGTTAGAAAACTAAAGCTTAGATTTGTATAATCTGTTAAGGGACACAGCAAGAAATTCCATGTGCAAAATGGAATACATTGACAGCAGTCCATCCTTGGAATCTCCAGTCATTTAGACTTTAATAATTTACGTGTTTGAAGGAGAAATATGGGCCCTGTGGTCACTGCGACCTAGCACATTTACTGTTAACAACTTTACTGTTTTTGTTTCCACAATATAAGTAAGCAAAATTTTATATGAGTATAAAATGTAGCGTGAAAATAGAATAAAAAGCCAACAGTCCAAACTTCGAGCCCCTGCCAAGGTCCATAGAATACTATCCTTACTTTGCTAGCACTACATTTTTAAGGAGTAAGATGTCTGATGTCTTTCCCGGGTTCTGTTGTAACCACTCATTACGTTTGGGATTAACAGCAAGGCAGGCAGGTGCTTACAGTAGTTTATTTCTTTATTCCGTTTGGGATTACTTTATTAATCGTCTAGGAAAAATTTAAATATGTACTGTAGTAATGCTTATTTTAAGGAGTTGAAGAGCCGAACAGCTTGATGGGAAAAGTGGTTCTTTAATTTGACCATGAAACAGGTAAAAGACAACAGTCTGCTTCTGACTTTTCTCACCAACTCAAATGCTCAAATCACTAACCCCCCACTGTTGCCCCGAAATATTTTGAAATATTTAATTTTGTTTATAGCTATAACCACAAATGCTGGTGTTTTATTCTTTGACGACTTGAAGCATGTAATGACTATTTGAGGTTTTGGCCAATGAATCTATAGCAGAGCTGGACTATGCTAGACTATGAGATAAGAAAAAAAAAAGACCTTGTGTGTGGCACAACTCACACATGCCATGTCTAAATAGACTGTCTTGGTCGCTTAAAGGCAGCACAGCTCTTTACACCATAGGTGTCTCCTGAGCTATTATCGTAAATGTCGTCTTTTTGGACTAAATGTTTCCCGACCCGGCCAGAGGATATCTGGTGCAAATCCGTGTGATGACTCACTGACAGACTGAATACTAGGAGGAACTTTCAGCCCAGACTAGCAGACAAACCAATAATCTTTAAATGGATATTAGACTCCATTTGTAACATGGTGTCCAAAAACTTGATTTTATTTGATTTTCAAGTTGAAATGTAGATTTCCGTCACACCCACAGTCCACTATTAACTTGTGTGACTGGGAAATTTTATTCTTCCATCAGCAAACTTTGTTATAGACAAATGTTCTACTGAGTTTACGTGTCTGCCAAGAAAATGCAATCCCTTTTGATGAACTAAAAAAATAGTCCAACCACCCTTGTATCAAAGAATAATACTAACTTTGTTTTTTGGATTTATCATCTGTTTCAACATCCCTGGTGGTGGCTAAATTCTCATCTGTCTTCTTAAGTTAATCCTCTGAGTTCTCTTTAGTCAACCTAACTGTGACTTGTCTCTCATCTTTCTCTGTCACTTTACTTTCTCACTTCATTTACAAATGTGCATGTTCAAAATGTTGAGGTTTTACTCTAGCCGTCTTCCGGAGGACTAAGCTTATGAACTCAAACAATATGAACTAAAAATAATGACTTGTTTGCTGTTCAAAAAATAAAGGGTGCTTCAAACCTGGCAGAATTGAAATCCAGATGTTACAGTGTCAGTCTTGTCTAAAGGTCCACATCTATCTGGTTGCGCTGCTGTCTTTTGATGCCAACAAGTGCAAGCAATTTGGCTGGAATAGTTGTAGTTGTATACAGAAGGTAACACATTAGACAAAACATGCATAAAAGGGCTTATGTTCTATATTTCTAGACTCAGTCAGTTTTTTTTTGTAAAGGTCTATGGGTCTTTGACAAACCAAACCTGTTGATGTTTCTCAGAAAGTTCTAGGAAAAGAATAGCTGAATGCGTCTTTTTTTTTTTTTGACTTGGAAGAGACATTTGATTCACTTAAAGCTGGCCTATAATTTTGGGGGAAATAATCCTAGCTGAGACAAGAGGCCTTGCAGATGTTCCCTGAAGGATGCCACTGTGTTCTAGTGTGCGTTTTCTTCAAACCCACAAAAAATAGTTGAGAATTGGATGGTTGTCAAATTCTTGGTGATCTAGACAGTCACACCACAATTCCATATTGAAGCACATGGCTTTGGATTTGTCCTAGACATCAGATGATAGCATTTTGGGCTTCCTGTGCCAAATTCCAACTATTGAGAGCATTAAAAGCATCAGCCAAGTATGCCATTTTTATGAGATACTGGAAATCAGCGCATTCTCTCATGCAGTTTATCACTGGGAAGTGGGAATAGCTTCACTCTTTTGTAAGTAAAAAAAAAACCCCAGTAGGAATCTTCTCACACAGCAAACAGTAATCTTCAGTGTGGAAATTGTATTTGTGTGTTTACTTCCCATGTCTTCACAAGGAGTTTTAAAAGAAATCTGTTTAATGGTTTATGTTTGATCTTGTTTATATTTCATGAACCTGTCCAGAAGAAGTTTTAGGGTCTCAGGATTTTATGGCCATCTGTTCTTTAGTAGATGCAGTGTGTTGGTGTTGCAGTTGGCACTATTCGCTGGACACACGCCAAGAGTCCTTCATGTTTTTCAGTCATTGAAGTTGCACTGCTGGTAGAAAAGCAGTCACATCTTGTCCAGTCCACATTATTTTACACAATAAAACCACAGATGTGGTAATAAATAGCTTCTCCTGCGGTGTTTGTCATTGGGGAATGACAAAAGAAAAAAGTCATCATGCAATCCTCTGTATTAATGTATCTCACAAACCACAACGCATGTATCGTATTTGCTATGCTGGTTAACTCAGCTAGATCTGAAAAAAAGAAGACTTTGGTGTAAATGTTTTATCAGTTAGTCTGCTATGTTCTTACTCTCGGATGAGATGCAAAGCTCATTGGAGTCTTGTTGGGGTTTTTTTGCGAAATTTCTCTCCATACAATATATGCAACATCAGTTTGAGAGCTGGTTTGAATAAACTTTCACCATGCTTTGTTGAGTAATAATTCTTTTCTCATTTTGTAACAAAAAAAGGGGTACTTTTTGTTTGCTCAAATTCAATATTTACAAAAAAAAAAAAAGCCTCATAAATGCATTTGTTGTACTGTTTGTTGAATACTCATACTGTTGAATATGGCTATTTTAAGCTAGGTCCTTTTGGCACCTGTCCCACAAAATTCACTTGATCCTTGCAAGATGAAAATCAGTTTCTACTGATTTAAAAATCTTTGATTTTTAAATCAAAGAGCACATTGTGAAGAGCACAATGTTCTAGTACTGACATCCCTAGACCTGGTCACAGTCCTGTGCAAACCAGAACTTGCACAGAATAAATTAAAAAACAAATGGTTATTTTGCTTGTATTCTATCATGTAATGCATCTAAGCAGTCTTGTGTGTTACGTATTCTCCTTGCCAACAACCTGTTTACCTAAACTTTGTTCAGATTTGGCAAGTTATGACAAACTACTATCAGATTTTGATAAATAACTTTCTTTTATTAATTTTTAATTTAGGCAGTTTGTTTTTAACTGAATTAAGTGGACAATAGGTCAGCTAGGAGTCATCCTCAGGGGTTGGCTTGACCTATATTTGCATCATGCAGAGACTTGTTGTCTTACAGTCTTAAGTGAAACCAGACGGATGACCGGTGTTGTACATTTGCTAAATTCTTTTTGATCCAAGCCATCCTGTTTTGTTTTACACCATCACAAGGGAACAGGAAAGAGAAAACTAAACCGAACACATCTGCTCAAACTTTGCGAGATGAAATACTACACCTAAATTTGAATAGTAACATTGCAATGTGTTCTCCAAAGTAGGTTAGATCACAGTAAATGCAATATTAAAAATGAAGACTGAAAAGAACTGCTATTTATTCATTGGTAACCTGCCTTTGCTGGATTTATAGTGAATAATGGTTATCAAATATGGCAGAAACTCCAGTTATTTTATTTACAGTTAATAATTTTGTCGACTGTCATTTGAGATCAAAACCGAAATGGAGAAGTAATCTCTTAATCGTCAGACAGCTAACACGTTGGACTGTCTACAAGACCCAGAGAACAAACTTCATCAGAAATTAAAACCGTTATGTCTGCCGTGCGGCTAGAGGGAGAGATACAACAAAGACCGAAGTGCCGATACATGAGCTGACAAAATAGCTGCGCTGGATGGTTTGCAGGAGGGCTGCAGATGCACTTTTTTGAGACAGCTGGAGAGAAGATGACAGGTATTTAAAAGTACTGTCTAACTGTGATAAGTTAAGCAAGCCAGTAGAGTGGCGCTGGTTGATGAGGGAGGTGCTCTGTGTAAATCCCCTGACAAGGAGAAGATGGGGACAGAATGAAAGCAGCAGACACATGACATGAGAAAACAGAAAATAAAGTGGGACGTAGTGACCGACTAGACTTCCTGATAGAATTGTTGCCAATAGCTTAATCTTTTTAGTCTTTTTGAGAAGCTGAGGTCCTGATTTCAAAACATAACAAGTTAGATAATATTAAGAGCTTTTTCCTCATTCCTAAGGTGTCACAGTTCACATACTGACAGCCCACTGGCAGTTATGCGTTTCTCTGCCTCTCTCCCCCATTCTGTCATGTAAGGATGTCATGTACTTAAATTTTATAGAACATCTCCAAAAGCAAGTTAAAACATATAAACTACTTATTATCAGAAAACAGAATCCACCACACATTAGTGCTTTTCACTATTGAACCAATTTTACACATTAAATTGTTTTTCTGTCTGTCTGTCTCTCTCTCTCCCTCTCTCTCTCTCTCTCTCTCTCTCTCTCTCTCTCTCTCTCTATATATATATATATATATATATATATATATAATCTTTGATATTTAACCAAGACCATTGTATTTTTAATGACTGTATTGGAACTGATTAGTTTGCAATTTCTAATCAATGCCACTGTACAGTGTTACTATAAAACTGCTCAAGCCTAATTCAAAGAGAAGTTTTGAAACCGACTCCAGTCCAAAAAGACCAAAATACAGGTGCTCAATGTCTTTTTTTTCTCAAACATGGAATTTAGATAATTAGCAATCTTAAAGAATTTAACAGGCTGAAGTATGTTTTCCACATGAGCTAGGTGTGTTCACCCAGTAAAAAAATAACAGAAAACTACACAATGTCCTAACTTTGAATGGCCATAAAAACGTTATGTGTAGCTTTTGATCCATGGAGGATAAATCTTCATTATTTGAAAACTTGATGTTTTAACGGCACAACTCTAAATTGATTTTCCTCAAATAAGTTAATTTGTGACAGTGGATTTTTTTTTTAAAAATATTATTTTTGTGACTTTCTTACAATTAGTTTTGCAGCCATCCTCAACCCATCATTTCCACAATACATGTTTGCTAAAGAGCTGCTCTTGACATTTTCCCACAAAGAGCCACAAAGTTGGCAATTCCGACGCAGTGTTTTCTGGGTGAATTCCCCGTAAACTATCTAACCACAAATACAGTACATTGTCTTAAAAGGTTGAACCAGTTTTTTTTAAGTGACTACAAATGCTTGTGCTTAATAACTTGTGACTTTTAGTGAGTGACGTCGTCATGCAGAAACACATAATGGTGAGTAAAGCTAAAAAATATGACTTCAGCTTCATCACTGCTAAAAAATCACTTCTTATACTGTTTTAGTAACTGCATCTTCACAAAAAGTGGTTTGTTACACCACACTATCTGGTAAAATGTCCTTGAATGGAGTGGAGACAAGAGCAGGAGCTTCCAATACGCTGACGAGATGTTTTACTTAAATATTCACAAATTTTCAACATTGAAAAACTTTAGTTGATCAAATATTCGAGTTGCTACTAGAAGAGTGACCCCAAAAGAATACTATCAAACAAAAACCAAATTGTTCTAATAAATTGGTTATGAAACTCATAAAGATAAAAAAAGACTACAAAAGACTGAAATAAAACGGTTTGCATTTTAATTACAAAGCATTGTTTTTCAGTCTTTTTTTTGTACGTTTCTGATGGTAACTCTTAAATATTTGCGGTCTAATTTAAACTTTGATTTAACAAGTTTTCTTTAATACATTACAAACCACCACTTAGTGGCAAAGATTTAAAGAGATTTTCAAAAATGTTATAACAGTTAGCTCTAAATAACAAATATTCATTATGTCCTGTGTGTTCATTTCCTCTAAGAAAATAGAGCATGACATCAGAACCTAAACTAGGATATTTTTCCTCCCACGCTTGGTTTTCCCGTTCCCAGAGTAGCAAGCATCTCTAAGTTACATTCACAGACGCCTCTGTGAGCTGAGTCAAGGACACCCTACTTCTACTGTAGGCTTGGAGCCCCAGCAGCTGCTAATGTCTGAAAGAAAAACCAGAGAGGATTTTCTCAAACTTACTTCACAAGCAGGGAGTGACGCAGCCCTTTGATGACCCCAGCAAGAATTTTTTTCTTCACCTCCCACCGGGATGTCCATGCTCCCACACACAACCTCCTTTCCACACCACCTACACATAAATATCTGAAGTTTGAGTGTGTGGTTATTCCCACAAACGTACCACCATGTGACATCATTTACAAAGCAGGCAATGTTGACTCCTCTTTGACATGGAGGAAGAAAGTAGAAACAGAATTTATTCATCTTGTTGTCTTTCTGTGTGCGTTAAATAAACAAATAAGGTTTGTTTAATATGTTTCATAATTTGAATGTTTCAATACTTAAGTTTAAATTAGTAGAAATAGATATGTTTAAAGGACATACAGGCATATTTGCTAACGCTGATAACTTTATTGCCCTTTGTTTCAACAATTTAGGTAAATGTAGTTTTATATGAGTAAGACATGCAGTGCGACAAATGGAATATGAGAACAACAGCACAGGTATTAGTACCAGTACGTCTGTGATCTTTTGGGGGAGCGGTTGCATTTAAATCACCATTTGATCATACAAGACAATGAGGCAATGAGCCAAAAAAAAAGCTCAAGTTTAAAGCACATTAGAGAAAACAATAAATTGTGTGATGTCATAGCAAACAGACAAAATGGTTTACAACATAATTTTAGTAACCATTTGACTTCAAATAAAAATATTCTTTTATGTATACATCATACAGAGGTTTTGGGGATAAAGTTCGAGAGGCAAGACTGAGATAGTTTGGACTTGTGCAGAGGAGAGAGAGAGTACATAGGAAGAAAGATGCTGGATTTGGATCCACCAGGAAAGAGGACTAGAGGAAGGCCAAAGAGGAGGTTCATGGACACAGTGAAGGAAGACATGAAGATAGTTGGTGTGACCAAAGATGATACAGCAGATAGGGTTAGATGAAAGAAACTTGCTGTGGCGACCCCTGAAGGGAAATGCCGAAAGAAGAAGAAAACATTCCTTGTTGGTGTTAATCCATCAAAATTATAGTCATGGTAGCATGTGCCCATCTTGTGCCTAAATTTATCTTTCTAGTTTTTAAACAAGCTAAACCTTCCATTTGCCCTCATAAACACTATTTCTTGCTAGTTCTAGAACATATCTTTCTAGTTTTACATTTATAAATCATATCACTTAGAAATGGTATCTATCACCCAATTTGTTTAGAAAAACCTAGTTAAGTCACTTTTGAACAAATTCATGTCCTATTGGAGACCAGTTCAAAGAAAAGACATACCACTGTAACAAGCTAAACCTTCCATTTGTCCTCATAAACACTATTTCTTGCTAGTTCTTGGCCAAACGTTTTACAACTATGCCTCTTTTTATCACCCTAATCAAAGTTGTAAATCCAGACTTTTTTTTGACCATTGAGAAAGTAGTTCTGAAGAGTAATGAATCAAATTTGTAAAAGGTGCCACAGTAAAACAGTTTCATTTGATGAATAAAGTTGCATGGTTTAACATCCTCTTATAAATGTTTGACAAACTAATGATCTATGAGGGGTGAAATCTGCTACACCGAACGTTTTAAAGTTTATAGGTGCATCATTCAGGATACTAGGGCAAATTTATTGTACTTGTATTTCTTTTTTAATGTCTGTGTGATATACATAGTGTCAGTGTTGAAATACAAAAAGGCTCTTTTTCTCTTCATATGTTAGAATGTGGCTGTGCATAGAACAAACAACCTGGCAATACCAAGTACTAAGTGGGAGAACTTGGAAATTATTCAAGCATGCACCAATAAAATAAAAATTAATTAATTTTAAAAAAAAAAACACTCCATGCATGTTTTTTATGTTGGAATGCATACTAGAATGAGATCGCAGATACAAGCAGCCGAAATGAGCTTCCTTCGCAGGGTGGCTGGGCTCTCACTCAGAGATCGGGTGAGGAGCTCTGAGGAGGAGCTCGGTGTCAAGTCGCTCCTCCTCCAGGTCGAGAGGAGCCAGATGGGGGTGGTTTGGGCATCTGGTCAAGATGCCCCCCAAGTGCCTCGCGGGTCAGGTGTTTCGGGCACGTCACACCGGGAGGAGACAGAGAGGCAGACCCCGGACCCACTGGAGAGATTATGTCTCACAGCTGGTCGGGGAACGACTTGGGATCCTTCCGGGTGAGCTGGAGGATGCAGCCGGCGTGAGAGAAGCCTGGGCTTCCTGACTGAGGCTGTTGCCCTTGCGACCCGGCCCCGGATGAGTGGAAGATGACGGAACAGAACAAATGGAATGCATACTGCAAACAAGTGAACAAGACCCCGAGATACTTAAACTCCTCCACTTGGACCACGGTCTTGGATTTTAACATGCTGCCAACCACCACCAGCCTGCATGATGGATCTATGTTATCAGTCTGTTTACGCCAAATTCTGACTTTACCATGTCATTGTTTCATTGAGCTTCTGCAAATTCTAGGCTCGTTTTCCTATTTGTAGTGGAGATGTGTAGCACCCACTGGTGTCTTTTGCTGATGTTGCCCATACACTTTAAGGTTGTCCATGTTGTGGTTTCATAAATGGTTCTCTGCATTCCTCAGTTGTAACAACTGGTTATTTCAGTCAACATTGCTCTTCTATCAGCTTGAATTACTCGGCTCATTCCCCTCTGACCTGTAGTATCAACAAAACATTTTTTTGCCCACAGGACTGCCAGATACTGGATACTTTTCCCTATTTCATACCGTTCTTTGTAAATCCTAGAAAAGATTGTACATGAACATCCCCGTAACTGAGCAGATTGTGAAATACTCAGACTGGCCCATCTGACACCAACAACCATGCCATGTTTAGAAGTGCTTAAACCATCTTCTTTTCCCATTCTGACATTCAGTTTGGAGCTCAAGAGATGGTCTAGATCAGGACCACACCCAATTGCATTGAGGCAACTGCCATGTGATTGGTTGATTAGATAATTGCATTAAGGAGAAATTGGACAGGGGTTCTTGTAGGTTTAAACTTTGAGAAGATTTGGGCACTTACTTTCCAAAATAGTTGAGATTTGGTAATATCTCATCCAGCTTTGGATCACTCCATTTTTCAACCAAAAAATTTGAATATGTGGGTTTTCAATGCTAGTAGTAATGTGTTAGTTTGGTGAAATGTGTACCAACAGTAATTTATTTCTGTTTTCTATGTCTTCAGTTTTTATGCTTCGCCTAGAGCTGTTGCTTGATTTTAACCCAAAGAACAAAAAGACACTTTCAAACTAGACTGCAAATTGCCATTTGCACTAGAGATTTTTCATTCATGGTCTTGATTTTGTTCTCTGTCCATGGGATTGTAATGGGTAGTGTACTGTACAACAAATAACAAGTGAAGATCTGTAACATTCTTTTCATAAAAATATAAATGTTCCCGTATTTGCTTTTCTCTGTATACAAATTGATACCTTTGTGCCTTCATTGCAGAAGCAGAAGTCCATACAAACTTTATTTGCTGTACTGAATTAATAGACATTCCAGTGGACATTCCACTGTAAATATTTTTGATAAATTTAGTAGCATGGAATTTGAGGCTCAAGTGTGAATATTTCTCTTCAGCGTACTTTAAACTCACCTTTTTTTAAAAAATGTGCATTTAATCTGACATTTCTGAATTGTAGAGGTGAGCTTGCTTCCTTTGAACCGGTCTGTTTTTTGATGTGCCAAGGCTGAAAATATGCAGCTGATAAGAATCTGTATCTGCCAAACTGGCAAACCTTCAAAGTTTTATAATACATTGTCTTGTTTTTGAAAATTAAGAAAATTCCTACAAGGGAGGATACAACTATAATTCTTCATAATAATCCACATTTATTTCATTTATGTGTTGGAGAATTTTCTGGTTCTGAGAGTTTACATGATCTTATAAGTTGAATGTGGTGTGAAGGAATTAATTGGAAAGGTAAAATTCTACATTTCTTTCTTCTTCTTCTCGTTTCGGCATTTCCCTACAGGGATCGCAACAGCAAGTCAGTTTCTTCCATCCAACCCTATCTACATTTTTTTTAGAACCCTAATTCTACATTTTTTTACTATGACGAATTAAGTTGAACCGATAACTCTTAAGAACTTATTTTCTTGTAGGTGGTTTGCTTAAAATGTTCAAAGGAGTAAATTATTTTGGAATTAGATCTATCCATTCTCTGGTGTCTAGTCTTGTCCTATGTCCTAAACATTTCTAAACTTGGGAATTTTAACCAACTTTTCCCAACAGTCATGTTTATAATCCTGACTTTTCCTAAATAATGTTTGTAAGAGGTGCAATTTTGCTAAATACCTTATCTAAATGTTGGGACATCACTGGTAATTCTCATTGCTGTGAACAGTGTTTAGTGACATCAGAGGGTAATATAATTTCTTTCGGCTTCAAAGCTTAATAAAAACATAATTCCTGTTACTCATTAGCCTCAGCATCATCTTAGAAGAATAATGACATAAAAATGATGAACATGCAAGCCTGTAGAGATTATATACAAAAAGGAAGGACTCTTTAAAGAATGGCTGAATCTCTTTGCGCCAATAAATCTTCTATACATATTAGTTGTTTAGGAAAAATGAAATGATATATAACTTTTTTTTTTCCAATTTTATGCTCTCTGTGGTGATTTTGACCTCGTTAACCCACCTCTCAACTGGTATTTCTGGCATTAGGACAGAACTCTTTAACATATTATGTTACAATGAAGCTGTACCTCATGTGGCGCTTATTTCACCATTCGACATGCCCACTGGGTAGAAATCTTTCTGCAGTCATAGTATGGGACACAAAACAGTTTCATTGTTTTCTCTGGAATATCCAAGCATCATAATCATTCCAACATGATGGGACGCATGTTAAGCGAATGGATGCAAGTTTTCAGAGGCGTTTGCCTTTTTTACTTGAAAGATTGATTTTCTTTAAAACTCAAATCTTCAAAACTACACACTTTTTTAATAAAGTTTCATCCAGATCATTTTTTAACTCAACAGTGAAGTGCAAAAGTGATAAATAGTCCAAACCAATTACTACGTTTTCAGTAGTTTTATTGAAAAATGCCTCTTCCGTTTCAGAAATAAATAAGAAAATAAGGCTGTGTGGAATTCACAAAATGTGCAGTTAAAACATGAGAAAAGCAATCCTATGTCAATAGTCTTGCAACTGAATCCAAACTGCATTGATAAAAAAAAAAAAACTATCCTGACTTCAGTACATATACAACACAATCATGCAATTCCAATTTTGGCAACCAAAACAAAAAAGCAAAATTGGTTTATTACAATAAGTCAGATTACCACTTGATTTACAGGCAGTACAAAACAAAAAAAGGGTAAATTTAATCATTTATAACCAATCCAAAACTACTTAACATTACTTATTAGAAAGAAGACCTGGTGAAATTTGTTAGTGTTAATACACAAATTGTGTCATTTTACACACAGTTTTTGCTGCTTTTTGCATGATTAGTGCTTTGCACACTGGAGTCTGATACACACTTGCATTTATATTACAAGCAGACACTTAGAAAGCACACAGGTTTGTAACATGAAGGTTTTTCTATTCATCTTGCTCAACTTTTCTCATGTCAGAAAAATAAATGTTCACTATAGCCAGGGGTATCAAACCCATATAAGTATTAGTTTTTATTCTGCGTATCACTTCACCCTCATCTGAAGTTAAGTTTATTTCAATAGTACTTTATCTGAAACTTCTTTCTGTAGCTATGACGCTAGTCTTCCTGTAGTGTCTTGCGGTAGTGATCTCTTTCCTCGCTGGTTTCTCGTGTAACCAGGTGATTGTATTGTTTCAAACTCTTCAGCTGGCTCCACAGGTATAGACACTACCTCAGGTTCAGGCTGGTAGCGTGGGGCTAGAAAAATATTTGGCCAAATGACTTAAATTTAATTTTTTTTTAAAAAACAGAACAAACTTATCTACAGCTTTCCACATGCACAATTTGTATTTGATACAACATGGACCTCTTTTTTTTAAAAAAGAAATACATAAAACTCCATGTCTAAATAATTGCCACCTAGTATTAAAGCTGTTTGAAATTATGTGAAAACATTTGCTATAAAAACCCAGCTAATATTACAGAAATGTTAAAGAGAAAAACAAATTGCCCCGTTTTGCCCACTGGATACAAAATCTGTTAAAATCAATTAAACATGCTTTAACCTGAACTGAAAATTTAAGTTATTATGCATCTAATCAGGTTATTTCGATGGTAAGTAAGCGATGGGTTATGAGGCACAAGCTCATTAAGGATGTTAACTTGATTTTTAGTGAAACGTTTTTGGTCATACAATCATTTACAAGGCAAAAAAAGAAAGTTTTATTTACACAAATCATCTCAACATAACTGTTATAATATCCTCATTGTTAGTAGTTGTGTTGGCTTGGTTTGTTCATGCTGTTGCTTCCTTTGTTGAAAATACTCAGTCTCTCTTTTTTTTTTTCCTAAAATTGTTATTTCCCAACGGTTTGTGGTTCAAGATGCAAACAGGCCAGCAGGTTGCCATCATTGTAGCTTGTAGCTGTAATTTGATGTTAGTGCCAGTCCGCTCCATTCTGTTTGGGATTTTTTTTGTTTATATGTTCAGCAATAATGTCCATGGCGATTATCCTTACTAGCCCCAAAAGCAAAAGGGACAACATTTCAGAAACGGGACTTCAGGGTGAAAGTGGCACAGCTGACTTAAAAGGTTTACTATGCCAAACCTGGAAATAGTTCAAAGAAGGACTGTTAGCTTTCTCTATCAAACAAAGTTATCAGCTGCTTATTTGATTTAATGGTAAGTCATCATACACCAATCAGTAGAGTGCTTTACATGCTAGTTTCAATGTTTGATATCAAATATATGGAGATAATAAATGTAGTAGTTCTCAAAATTATCTAGCTGTCTGTCTACCTATCTTTCTGTCTTTCTCTATTCAGCGAGCTTTCTGTCTATCTGTTTCTGCATTCATTCATTCACGAAACACACTGGCCAATAACTTTGACTTTGTTTTGTTCCGTCTTCAGAACAACTTCTTCCTAATAGGGTAGCGGGGCTGCCTGAGCCTATTCTGGCTGATTTCAGGTGAGAGGCGGAACACACTCCGAACAGGTTGCCAATTTTATTGTGGGGGCCATACACACACGACCATCCACACACACACTCATTCCTAGGGGCAATTTTGTAGTGGCCTATTAACCTAACTCTGACTTTAAAAAAAGTAGGAATTTATATTTAAGTGCCAATTTCAGACACAAAACAGTTCTTTCAAGGGTTTACACAGCAGCTATTTTGACAGACATTGTAGTCAAAGAAGCAGATACCGAAGGCAAAACAGTACATCTATAACTCCATGTTAAAATTCTATAACAAGTTTTGCATTTTAAACTAAAAGAAGAAAAGCCACGTTCACGGCTTTTGTTCTGGTATAATAATCGTAGTCATTACAGCGCCAGTCACCTTGAGTCTGAATAAGTGTGCGCAATCAGCTGGAACATGTACATTTTTTTTTATCTCCATACATCATCAATAATTAGGGCAATGAGTTGCAAATGTAAGTAGTTTGCGTACCTTTAGTTACTTATTTATTGTCAAACCATGCAGGAGTTAAGTGGGATCAACAGTACCTGCGTATCCTTGGCCATTGTATGGAATACCAACACACTGAGAGGAGTCACAGTATCCTGGGGGTCCCGGTGGTCCTCTCACTCCTGGAGTACCTTGACGACCTGGAGGACCACGAGGCCCAGAGGAGCCAGCTGGACCTGGGGGACCTGTTCTTGATTCTCCTGGTGGCCCTGTAAAAGTGAGCGTGAGGCCACCTTAAGAGGGGAGTCACTAGAGTTCAACAGAAAGCCTCCTGACATTATTCGTAAACATATGGTTTCTGCACTGTAACTGTAATTTTTCAATGGCTCAATTAAAGAGTTGACTGAAGGAAAAAAGGGGATGTAGTCTGGGGTTTTTACCCCTGGCCCCGTCTGTCTAGACGGCACAAGCTAAGGATGGAATTTCCCCCTTCATCCCCCTTCCTAGAAGCAAGTCCATGTGTAGTCAATGAAGCCTCCAAAGAAAGCTCATTGTACAACAATTTGAGTCCCCCCACCACACACACTGTGAAATGAGTCATCAGAGTGGACTTCCTCCCACTGGCCTT
This sequence comes from Neostethus bicornis, assembly GCA_902685375.1. Lineage (NCBI taxonomy): Eukaryota > Metazoa > Chordata > Actinopteri > Atheriniformes > Phallostethidae > Neostethus > Neostethus bicornis. The sequence continues at coordinate 6,863,333 of LR738552.1, forward strand.
TGCTTTCTCACTTCATTCAGAAACAAACTTGATGCTTAGAGTTGTAGGGCTGACATCACTAAACAGTTTCTGTCAATATCAGTCAAAACCATCTTCAAATCCTAAACATACCCAAAATCACTTCTGTCCCTATTTGCTCTAGGGACAACATTTTAACTTCGGTTCAAGACAGGTGCACATCTTTCCCATGTTTGCACTTTTTCCTGATCAGGGGAGAAGCGTGATACGTGCAACATGTAAATCATTCAAAAAGAGGAAAATTGGGAATGTCTTTGGGGTCACTGCACAAAATTTATGTACTGCTGCTGCCCATGTGAACGTGTCTGGAAAAAATGCACTGCTATTAAATTTAAACCTCGAGGTAAATATGACATTTCTAACTGGACAAATGGAGATACTCTGTCCAAAAAAGTTCCACGAATGAAGTTAAAAAGATGTCAAATCAGACCTAAGACAAGTGTGCGCACAGGAATGGCAGACATGGGTTTTTATCATGTTTTTGGTATCATGTTCAATAAAAATAGATGCTGTCATGCAGTAAAAGGAAGACATAAATTATCCGTGTTACCTGGTGGTCCACCTGGGCCTCGTTGTCCTCTGGTGCCAGTACCTGGAGTTCCTCTTTCACCCTTTTCTCCTGGCAAACCTGACATGCAAACAATCAGACTTTTTTTACTTTCACAAATTAAATCTTAGCAATTATTTTTAGCATAAACTAAATTGTTTCAAATAACAGTTTGACTCATTGCTAATCACATGGTAAGGCCTTATGTCATGAAATAGATCACCTCTTTCTCCTTGGTTTCCAGGTAATCCTGGGTTTCCAGGGAAACCAGTTCGGCCAGGTTGTCCAGGCTCTCCACGAGCTCCCTGGTTGCCAGGTGGCCCAGGTGGTCCGGCTGGTCCTGGTGTGTTGCTACGATAGCCTGAAGGGATCTGATTGAGCAGGGCATCAATTCTGGTCATCTGGCCTGCAAACAGAGTAAAATCCAATGAATTAGAGCAAACAATGAGATTTATGTAAGCTGAAATTTCCCGAGGATCAAGAGACGTTTTTACTTACTGTTCACAAGCTGTTCACAGACTTGTCTGGCGATGGAGCGCATCATGTTCTGGGATGCAAAGTCTCCCTGTACATACAGACAGATGTGTGAGGGCCTTAGAGGGCTTTTGTCATTAAACATGTTATTTTGTAAAAATAAAAAGTAATACAAACCTTCTCTCCTTTCTCTCCTTTAAGGCCAACAGGTCCCTTTAAAGATTAATAGTAAAGTTGGAAAATAAATGTTTTGAATCTGCTCTCGTCTGCAGTGTGTGCAGTGTCATTCTGAACATACCGGGTTTCCTGGTTCTCCTGGTTTTCCTGGTTTTCCAGTGATTCCAGGAACACCTGGATTTCCAGGGCTTCCCTAAAATAAAACATAAAAAATTGTGGGTTTTTTGAGGGCGGGGGGTTTCACTGCCCAGTAAACTTAACGGTGATGTTTGACTTTTGCTCCCTCTTCAGTGTTGCATAATAAGCATTAAAGTCGGGATCTACGCTCTTAGACATCTGCAGTGGCTGGGTGGGGGGAGGGTGTGAGGAGAGAAGAAGCTGCCAAAAACACTAAAGAGGAGATGGAAACAATCTCACGCACAGCAGCAGTACAGACAGGATGCAAAGACACACACACCAACACACACACGTATGAACACACGGCCACCGGGCACTGTTAATGGTTCTTGGAGCATTCAGGATGGCATCGGACGCGTACATTCACTGCTGGCATGTTGCCATAGTAGACGACTTAAGTAGATTCAGACCTCTGGAAATGAAAATGAGATACATGCACCATTCCTGCAGCAGTGTGTGTTTGGAGGGGGCTACAGTCTGCTTTTTATGTGCAGCTCCATCAGAGTGGAACTGTGGAGCCAGAGTAGTTATTGTTGTCGATATATCAGGAAATATAGCACAGTCTGAGTCTTATGGCTCTCATTGACACTCACCATGGGCCCTTGTGGGCCTCTGGGTCCAGAGGATCCCTCTTTTCCTGGTGGCCCCTAAGTAGAAACAACATGCAGATACATGTGTGTTACAACTCTTTAGGGACTCTATTTGTGCAATACATCACTGTTGTTACATATGGTTGGTTTTATCATATCTACATGTGTTCCAAAATTTAGCAGAAGCCCAATTTTTTTTCAAGTCTAATAAACTACATTTCAACACCCAGGGTGAGAGAATAACTTTTGTCTTAGCTAAATAAAAGATGCCAGACTAAGAAAAACAATTGTAACAAAGAACTGGATCCAATAAAGCATTTTAATGCCAAATAGAAACTTTGTTAGTCTGCAGGGAAATCTTACCCGTGCTCCGCTTGGTCCAACTGGGCCCAGAGGACCCCGTGGCCCTGGAGGACCCTGGGAAAAATGAGCATAACTTAGTCAAACAATAATGATCAAGAACTGGAGATTCATGTAGCTCCCTAATGACTCTATTAAATTTAATATGAGGAAAAATATCAGCAGTTTCCTTCTGATTCAGCCAAAGAAAATGTATTATTTTGCCTATAAAAACTGGAAAAAGTCTTTCTTTTAATTCTGATGTATGATGTTCCCTATGATAATATGTTCAGCATTGTTGGGATAAAATATCGGTCATAATACTGAAAATGTTCACATTTAGTCATAACAAATAGCTATCCATTTTAGCACAATCATGTCTTGCTAATTCTCAGACCTGTTTTTGACACTATTAAAAACTCTGGAGATCATTCAGGCTTTTGATTAAAACCTTTTTAATCCACACATTTTCCAAGGAGCAAACTACTGAATCCCAAAAATGCAAAAGTTCAAAAGACTGCAAGTTCTTTTCACCCCTGGTTACAAACCTGGAAAGAACAGCCCCTCTACCATCCTCCTCTGTAACATGAGCCTGTGGCTCATAATAATTTGAATGCATCATGGCCTTTCTGTTTATCAATCAACTGGCAGATTTAGGAGTACGGGTCTCTCTGAGGATCCCATGGTAAACCTCCCACTCTGAGTGTGGTTTCAATCTAGCTGTGTGGACTGACTCCAGAAGTAACGCCGCTGTGTGGATAGTCTCCTGTTTCCTGCTCATAAACCACAAGTGAGAGAGGCGTACTTACTTGCAAGCCAGGCAGGCCCGCGTCTCCACGATCTCCCTTTGGTCCTGGTCGACCCTGTAAGGAAGGGAAAACTTTGCAATGAGAATTAGTCTCCTTTTTATCCTCTAGTCTGTGCTGTGATTGATGACGTATTTTGACAGGAAAACGTAAGAAAACAGTGAAGCATTCTGGCTGTCTGGAAGAAGGGAGGGAATGTAATGTGCTTTGACATTAGTTATAAATCCCACTCACTCACTGGTGAACGTGAACCAGATTAAATCAGTTATTCCACTGCTTTTATAAAAATTTCAGTGCATCTGAGCCCCATAGTAAGGTGTGATAAGATTCATTAAGACTGATTTGTTATTTTCTTCACATTTCTCATTAACTTACCGGTTCTCCAGGCAGAGAGAGTCCATTGGGACCTTGTGGACCAGGTGGTCCCATTGAACCTGGAAGTCCTGGCTCACCACGTGGACCCATTGAGCCCTGTAACGATGATTATCTCATTTCCGAAAAGTACTAAAAAATACATTACTATACAAAAGTAAAACAATGTGCACTTTTTTGTGAAATCGTCACACTTGTTTATTTAATGCATACAGTTAATGGATGCTAATAATTTGAGTGAAATGAATCCGTCAAGTGTTTAACATTGACATCCATTCAATCAGGTTGTAGAAGCGTTATATAGGTGTTAACCGAATTCAGATGTGTGTACTTCTGTGAACGAGCAGCCGTATTTATTTTCATGACATTCTGATTTGCTGAAGTAAATTATCTGCCAGTTAACAATTACAGATAATGTCAGTCGGCAGACTCCGGACACAGTAATTGTCTCAAAATTAACTTACAGCGGAGAGTTTTGAAAACTACTTTGTCCTAAAAAGAAAAAAGAAAACACAAATACAATTTTATAGCATTTTTCCAGTTGTGGAAAGTTTAACTCACAGCAGGGCCTTGCACTCCCCTGTCTCCTCGAGGTCCTTTAGTACCTGGGCTGCCCTGGAAAAGCAGAGAGCCAGAAACTCAGCGTAAGTGTAACAACATGAGTAGATTTTAAAAGGTTTAAAAATCCAGATTTGAGAAATCTGCACTGGAGTTTAGCAAGACTACGGGCAAAATAATTCTGATTTCTTTTTATTCTTGCTGTATTTATTTCCTTTTTGATTCATCTTCCTCCTTTCTTTCTAAAGGAAAGATATCAAACTCTCCTAATCTAAGTGACATCGTCAACTTCTCACTTCAGCAAATGCTATGCTTTGTTGTTATTGTAACTTTAGGAGAGAACAGCCTGGTTTTCACATCATCATATTGAAAATTTCTGAAACGTCAGCTTTATCATTTGATCACAGTGAAAATATATAATGGTTGATTTTTACCGAAGGTCCAGGAGGTCCCTGAGGACCAATGCTGTCTTGTGTGCATGTGCAAGAATGAGGGAGCGATGGGCACTTGGCCTCATTTCTCTGGAATAAAAAAAAAAAAAAAAAGTTAAAAACCAAAATGAAAAAGCACACTTATATTCATTTCACACCCTCTGATAACTGGAAACATGTTCTGGCAGTATGCAGTCGTTTATTACAGAATCCTGGAAAAAAGCTTATGGGGAGCTTCATGATGAAAGAGAGAGCTTAAAAAAACAGCAACTATAATGAGGGAACTTCTATTATGTGAAATGTGACTAGTAAAATTAATTTGAGGCTTTGAGAACAAATGTTCATCGACAGCTGCAGATCCTGTCTACAAATCTGAAAAACAGTTCCTGGCACACAGTGTTTTCACATCCCTGTAGTTGTTGATGTCTTGCAGGAATATGTGAAGTCAATTGCAGATAATCTATTTGTAATTAGCTAAAAGTAACACACATGCGGTATCCTACAGGGAGACTTGCTGTAATGTTTTTGGGAGGTTGATTAAAGTAGTACAATTAAACTATTTCGTGGTCATTTTGCTTTTAAATTGCTTCAAACATCAAATTAGCAAACAGTCTTACTTTCTGCTCAGTGACCACATAAATGCAAATGCAATATAAATGTCAGCACACAGGATTACTGAACCTTATTTGGAGAGAGTATTTTGAACAAATGGAGTATTGTCAGTTCAGCTCTAGACCTATTTTAATTCGGTAGGATAATGATGCTTGTTCTTACTGTGGCAGGAAGGTCGCAGCATTTGTCTCGGCTCATCCAACTCAAGCTGCAGACAATATCAAACATCTGGAGCTGGAACTGCACAACAGAAGATGGAGAAAAAAATAAGGGAAGTGTGATACAAATGGCTCCAATTCACATGAAACGTTAGTTATGAAAAACAGACAACAATAGGAGTCTGTAGAGAAAATGGAAGGTTACAAGCTTACATCATTCCAGAAGCCCTCCCTGGAAGCTATTAAAACTCACATGATCAGGTTTTTTAACACGAAAGATTAGATTATATTCTCCCCAATGAGTATCTCAGAGTTACAGGGATTTTTTTTTTTTCCAAGTTTTGTAAAACTTAACTTACTGTTGCAGACTGTTTCTTTCCACCTCCTGCTTTGACCATTTTGCCCAGCACTTCATATCCTTCCAAAGTGATATTGTTTGCCTCCTTGATGGGTTTCTCTGCCACTTCTTGGCAATCCACGTTCAGTTTGACTCTCTCAGGAGAAATGGAAATGTGGAGCTGGAGAAGGGATAGGATTGAGAAAGGCTGTTATTAACAAAATTGTAAACAGATTTATTTGGAAGCAATTTTTGTCAGTTAGAAAGAGTGACTTATGCTCTTGATGAAAATGTGATCATGGGACACAACGCAGACTTGACCCTTGTTGACTGAACGTTATAACACAATGTTCTACATAGTTTATGTTCCGCCCACCCCTAACAGGTTTTAAATGTTGCAGCAGCAGTTTGAGCCAAAATAAATTACTTCAATGAGAACAGTAAAAAATAAGCAACGGTTTGCATTTTCAAGGTAGTCAATGATGATATAACTACACAGATAGACAAAGTGCCAGATTCTTTCTGTCCAACAATCCTACCTCAACATCTTGCCAATAATATCTCTTGCGGCTCATACACTTTCCATACTTTCCCTTTGCAGTTGCAAATTTTCCTCTACTCAATGGTCGAACAAGCTTTCTTTATGTCAGGAAAGGCAAGCTACCATTACTTTGTACTACTACTCCATACTAACCACAAACAGGGGCCATAGTTCCTGGCAACCAGTCACAAAATTGCAGTTGACTTCCTTGGCAACAGAACAAACTAACTGGCGGACCACAAAGAGAAATTGGTGCCAGTTTTACCCCAGGGTCTTAGCATGGATGTAAATATGATGTTGCTCTTGTGGGCATGCTCAAATGACGGGATGGTAATAATGGGCGTGTATATTTTACCTCACTGACCAATAAGTAAACCCAATAAAATTGATTTAGTCATTTGAAAAAAAGTCTTTGGACGGCCAAACTGTTTAGTGACTGCCACTTTTTGTAAGCATGGCTGCTGTTATGCAAGCTACCTCACGGCAGGATAAGTGTCAAGAGATGGACAGCTTTAATTAATTAAGTGTTATCACAGCACGTTTTACCACACCTAATCTTGTGGACAAGCCTGATACCACTTCAGACACAGTAGATTAGACATTTTTATTGTTTTTGGCTCTGAACTAAGAACTCCTTCCTTTCAAACAAACTAAAAGCTTGAAAGATTTATAGCTTTTGAACCAGAGACTAGATTAAAGTCGAAGAAAAGGCCTTTTATTTTGATCTTGTTTCGATTAAAAAGAAAGAAATGCTTCAAACAAAGAATTCATTATCATAACAAAAATGTGAAGGTTTTGCCTCCTGGAAAAGAGCTTTAAAATATATTTCTGTATGTACCTTCCTCTCAAATTGTTTTCTTCCAATCAAGCTGCTCATAAGAAAATTGGGTCAAAAGTACAATAAAATACATTTGCAACTATAAATCCCACCATATTTACAAGTAAGAACAATCTAAACACACAAACTTCTTCCTCTAAAAAGGAAAATGGTCTAATATAACTTAAAGACACCCTCCAGGCTTTCCTTTTACCTAAAAAAAAACCCTCCTTTCCAAAGAGGGAGGATGCTCCCCACAGAGCTAGCATCTGTTACAGTCACTGTTAAGAGCTTCCCTTATTTCCCATAACCCTTTAGTCTGAGTGACCCCTTAGCAGCCAGCTAAGAAAAAAAAAACATTTCTCAACGCACTCTTTGACCCTACAGAATCACACCAAGACCACAGTCAAAGCTCTATTGGACCAAAAAAGTAGACAACTTGGTATAATGTGTTGAATATTTTTTTGAACAGAACAAAACTAATCAATTAAATTGAGATGTTTGAAACAAGAGCATGCACATTTAGAGGTCACTCCTTAATAACAATTGTTGAAGTGTTGGAAAACCACTGACAACATCAAAACTCACATCCTCACCGCAGTCACTTACTCAGCAGACCAAAAAATAAGCAGCTAGGTAAACCGCTGCAGATTCACCAGCTCATGGAACAGTAAGTCCCACGCCACAAACTAGCCACCCAGTGCATGTTCAGACTACAGTCTCCATGATAGCCACAGGCTAGGAGGAAAAAACTTTGTGAAAATACAAAGATTGAACCACTTTTCAACTACAGCAGCCAATAAATTATGTCATTTACATCAAACACATGACCAAAAACCAAAGAAAAAAAACAGATTAAACATTTTCCAGTGTCTTTTAACTCTTGCAATTACCCTGAATTTTCCACTAAGATCTTAAATGGTCTCCCACTCTAATACCCAGTGTGTTGCTTTGTACTTCCTAATGAGAAAGTGAATGATCCCTGATGTTTGATGTAAAAAACTTTGTTCCCTTAAAAATAATTCCTTCTTTTGGATTTCTTAAAAATTAGGATTAAGTACAAACACACCAGGAAACAAAATGTTCTAACAAACTCAAACATGGTTAAAAGTTACTAAGAGATCATTTAAATTTGACGTAAGACTTTCCAGGTTGGTATGAAAACATACACCACTCTATTGTTCTGATATTCACATCCTGGTGTTGTGAAAAACGACAGAGGACGTTTTAAATTTTCTACCACTTTGCAATGGAAATAGAGATGTTCAATGTCTTACTTTCAATGATCTGGAGAGATTATACCGTTTACCTAGCATGTGATCCTAACATAGAGGTGAAGCATAACAAAAGAGTTGACAAAACAGTACTGCCCATGATTTCAAGACTGAATGTTTTTAGATACAAGGTCAGATCTATGGCTGATAAATCGCTTTTGATATAACTGAGAGAGATGATACACAGAGAGATTTGTTTTAGTTGGATGAAGGATAGGGGTAGAACGGTAGGGATCCGCTTCAGAATGAAGTCATCATTTCATCCAGACAGCAGAAAGAAAATGGATGCAACATTCATATCCCTCAGTGGCTACGCTGCATCATTCTTTCCTTTGCAACTGCAAAGACCACTGCGTATCGTAATCTTGACAAATCTGTTAAAGTGGCTCCTCCAAAAATGTTTCGTAACATGATTTGGAGGCTAAATGGAAAGATTATTTTTTATTGCATCAAACTTTATAAGATAGAGCAAACAGTTTGAATATCATTCAAGCTTCAGACCTTCCTTCCCATCTATTTTAACGTTATTTATGACCTATTCAACTCATTTCTCAAATTAAGTGCTTCGTCTAAAGAAAACAAAGTCTAAATGTCAAACTGGACAACAAGAGAGCCAAAAACTTCTGACGTTAAGAGTAAAAGCAGAGAGTTTTTGATAAGTATTGCTACAAGCTGCCTGTCAGGACTTAAGGATAATTGGCCAAATAAAATAAAGCAAAAGGACCGCACCAGACGTTAAAAGGATGAAAACATTATGTGAAACTGCTTTTTTGTCCACAAAAGTGAACTTTTTTAAATATGGCCTCAGTACAGAAAGTCTACTTTATTTACTGTGTTTACCTTGTGGAAGCTTCCATGGAAAATGCGCTTCACTTGCGCCTCATTAAAGTCGACTTTCTGGATCTCTCCGCGAGTGTCTTTATTGTAGAATGTGAGGGTTTTGCTAGAAGCTAAAAAGAGAAAAAGACACTTTGATGAATCTCTGAAAGTGTGTTACAATGGTACGGCACGCAAAGTACTGACAGGACTATTAAACACAAGCCCGACAATAAATAGGCTAGCGGGGCCAGTCCCAAGATTACCTACATTGTTTAAAAACAATCTTTGCCATAGACTTACTTAACATAAAAAGTCCCAATGAAAGGGATAAAAGAATTCAAAATTTATTAATAGATTTGTGGCTGCATTTCTTTACAATTAATGTAAGATTGTTTCAGTCTTTTGTAAAGGATATTAATCATCACTTACGATTCATAGTTACCCCGACCTCTGGGTTGTCGTTTTTGTCAGAAATCTGCCAAATATCAAAAGCTTCAGAGCCTGTATCAGGCAGGATGCGGAAGAGCAAGACGAGAGTGTAAGATGGGGGAAGACCATCCGGATGGATTTCTCTATTGATATTTAAAAAAAAAAACAAAAAAACATTGAGATCCGTCAAAACTGTGCTAGTGCATTACAATAGCAACATCAGATCAAATCTACCAACAGTAATGAAGAACTAGTTAAGAGTGTGCAAAGCCTAGAAATATGTCCGACGTTTTCCCCAACAATGCACCTCTTGCATATTTTTTTTCCTTTTTGCTCAGCTTTTCCCCAAAATGCTCCCATTAGTATGTATTAAATCAAAATTATTCCAATTAAAGATCTCGCTGTTTTGCAGGTCTTTAAATTATAGGCTTTTTATGATTTAATTATAAAAGGCCTAATAAAGTGACCACAAGTTGACTGTTCTGTTCTTAGTATAAAATATGATAGCCTCCCCTGTAGATACTACACCCAAATATTTTTAGTCTTGCTAGCATCTCAAATTGGGTTGGATTCAAAAACAAGTAAGGCTGTGGGCTTTTAGCCAAAGGGCACGGGGGAAATCCCTGTAACTACAGAGGCTATTGAGCATCATTATAAATAATGACTATCGGCTGTCTATTACAGTCCACTTGAGATAAGGCTGATAGCATGAGAATATTTTCTACAAGCTTTCTTTTCTGGCCCCAGGTTTTACTTTGTTGGCTGGTTCAGGAAAGAATTTTTGTGAAGCCTGTAGGCGATGTAGCTGTTGAAAGAACCAGGCTCCATAGACACGCCATTGATTCCAGCAAATGTTCGGTCGGTGATGTTGAAAGCTTCCAGCATCCTAAAGCCTGAAACAAATGAAAAACAGGAGTCAAAGTGAAAAAAATAAAAGCTTTGGAGCAGTATAAGATATTTTTGCAAAGCCAACAAGCTTTGTAAAGTTTAGTGGAAGCTGTGTGCTTACCAGGTGTGGTGAAGCCGTTCATGTAGATCAAGGGGCAAGCTGAGAGATGACAGAATAAATTACAAGGGTTGAATAAACGGAACAGGGTTCAAAGAATGTTGTTTGTGTCTTTTAATTCCTTTTTCTTGCTAGTAAAACAGCAGAAACTTGTGCAAAAGAACAGCCTCTTTTCACAGATGCATTAATAGGCCACTACAGCAAAAACAAAGAATCGTTTATAAAAGTTTTGTCTTACTAGAAGTTGCTGTTTCGCAGATGAAAGTGATCAGGTTGTCTTGGATTTTTGCAAAAGAGTCATAGCTGTCCACTACAAACACATGTCTTTCACTGGGCTTGCTGCCGATAATTGTCAACTCTCTCATGTCCACATCAGCCACGCCAACCACAAACACGCTATAGCCTGTGGGTGAAAAAACACACACGGACAACATAAAATGGTAGCTATTGCTAAGCAAACATAAACCACAGGATCGCTTATCATTGTAAAGACTTTCCACAAAACTTTATTAGATAATTGACTAAAAACTTTAGATGTGGTGAAGACGTGTTGCTTCATTGTTTGTGTGCTACTTAAACAGTGGAAAGCTGGACTTTGGGAGTAACACAAACCAGAATGCTGGAGTTTTTCTGCGTTCTTCTTCACATCATCCTGGGAACGTCCATCTGTGACAACAACCAGCACTTTCGGGACGGTTTTTCTCATGCCGCTGTCTGATGTGAAAACCTTCTCATAGACGTGCTTTAGAGCAATCCCTTGATGGAAAGTGAAAAAAGAATGAAGCATCAAATTAGTTCATTTTTTTTATTATTTGTTCATTTTAAGTGATGTACCTGTCTTGGTGTTGCCTCCTCTGTATCGGACTTTCTGCAGAGCTGACAATACAATGCCTTTGTCATGGTAGGTGTTCAGTTTGAACTCTGTCTTGGCGTCATCACTGAATTGCACAAATGACACCTGTGCAGAAAGGTCAATTGATAAGATGACATCTTTGAAGCTTAAAACTTAAAGGTTTATTGAACAAAAGAAAAAAATGCAGACCTGCATGCCACTTGGACTGATGATATCAAATGCGGAAGTCATGCTCGTAACAAACTGAATGACTTTGGCGAAGCTGTCATCTCCGATACTCCAAGAGCCATCAATGAGGAAAACCACATCTGCTTTAGCGCCCTTGCACACTGTGAACCGCAAGATAGAGTATTTAAAGCTAATTTATTGAAAGTGATTCAGCCAGCAGATGTAAAATTGTAAAGTTCCCCTCACCATCCAGAGACGGAGGAACTACAGCTGGAGGAGGAGGGGTTGGTGGTTCAGTTGGCACTTCTGTGGGCTTGACCACTTTAAAGAAAAAAAGTACAAAGTTTTTGTGCTTGCATTACACTATTAAATTCCTGCAAAGAGGTTTTTTTTTCTCACATGTTCTCTCCTTGACGCTGACTCCAGGTCCTTCAAGATTGGGAGTTTGGGTATACACAGTGGCGTTGTAAAGAGTGTCTGGGGTCAAACCATCAAAGCAATAAGTACTCTCTGAGCCTCTTACAGTGATTTCCTGAGCTCCACTCTTTGAGGCTACAAAAGTGGAAAGAACAAAAACTTTGGTTAAAATGGAAACAATTTCACAGAAGAGCACATAAATATACATATATGCAAATTTAAAAAGTTCTTACGATCAAAAGGATTAACTTTCAGTCTGTAGGAAGTGGCAGCTCTGTGAGGAGCCCAGCGGATACAGAAAGAATCATAGCCGACATTGTAGGTGGACAAGCCTGTCACATTCAGGTATACTGAAAGACAGTATTGATAAGTTGTATTAATAAACATCTCTGTCAAAGGCAATTTGTGTATGGAAACATGTGCAATAAATTGGTAGAATTAAAAAAAACATACACGTGGTTCCTTGACCAATGAGAGGTGCGCTCGTGCCGGTACTGTATTGCGCTAACACCTTCAGATCATAGGTTGTTCCAGGTTTAAGATTTTGCAGTTGATGGGATGTCACGTCTCCAACAAACACCTCCATGGACTCATCAGTGCCTAAAAAGAAATTGCAGTGCCATTTTTTTCCCGAGGTGAATCACTTTATTATTTCAGAGTAAATTCCGCTTAAGTACCATTGCTCTGGAAAAAAAACCTTTTTTTTACAAGAAAAGCCAGTTTTCACCTTCAGGCTGGTACATTAGCTTGTATCCGTTTACTTTGGATGGGGCGGGGTCCCAGGATACCCGGAAACGAGTGTACCACTCATCAGAAACACGGAGGTTTCTGGGTCCGAGCATTCCAACTGGGAAAACAAGACAGGGCATCAGAGTCGTTAAAACCAAATACTTTTTGAGATACAGAAGTTTTGATTATCAATGGTAATCTGTGAGCATTGTTGATTTAAATTGATTATGATATAACTTTTAAATGATTAATTTGAGGTGAGAAATAGGCAAGAAATTTACCAACATAAAAAAAAAGTTAAAGCAGCTCTTTTTTTTTTCTCCCAAAAATAAAACTCAATTCTTGATGGGTATTCTTTGAGCCCATCATTCTACTGAGCTTATGTGTGTTAACTGAAGCTGGTAAACTCCCTAATCCTTTTAGGTTTGTGCAGTAATCCCAAACAACACTTGTTCAGAACAATTTTTACCTGTGCGACCATCTCCCTCCAGCTGTCCTCCTGGCCCATCAGCGTAAGTGGCAGTCACTCTAATGTTATATGGTGTGTCTGGATCTAGATTCTGCAGAACTACATTGTTTCTGTTGCCTGGTACTGTAGTCTAGAAGACATGTGGAATGGTACTTAGTGAAAAGCAATTATGCAAGGAAAAATAATGAACTGGAAAAACCTTTCTCCAATTAGCAAGAAATAAGTATTATCCCATGTCTGGAGTATGAATAATAGAGTTTTAATCATGCTTACATATTCTTCAATGGGGTCTCCTGTTGTCGGGGCGTAGGCTATAATGTACTGTGTCACAGGACCATCTGCATGTTCCCAGTTAACCGAGAGAGTGGTGGTGGTGGGGTCAAAAACACGCATGTTCCTTGGGCCACTGCGGGGCACTTTAAAAAAGGAAAATCCAAAGACGTTTTTAGTTTTCTTGAATATCTCTCGATTGCCCCACCCCCAAACTCAGAGCGCCATAAAACTCACATGTCTTTCCATTATCACTAAGTGCAGGTCCTTCCCCATCGCTGTAAAGAGCAACGACTCCAACGTTGTAATCGGTGTCAGGGAGCAACTGTGTGAGCAGAGCTGTAGTACCTGGGACCAAAATCTATGAAGACATCCAAAACATGCCAATTTTTAGAGTATTAATGCACAGTAAATGCAAACCAAGCCAGCAACAACATAGGAAAGCACAGACTTGACAGTCTCCGCTAATTTTGAGACAAATTAAAACCTTTCACTTTTTTGACAGCCTTATGCTTGAAGCAATGAGCAAAACGAGCAAAATGTGCTTTTGATGTTAAGATGTTGCTGTGTAAAAACAGAAGGATTAACTCTCTCCAGGGCTAAGAGTCTGACATGGACATCTAATTACATAGAAGCTACTTTCTCATCAATCTGTTTTGTACATACACTGAATGAACAAGAGTAAATCAGAGCAAAACAAGGGCTCAGACTTAGTGATAACTTTTCTCATGGTGACACCAATGTGTCTTTTAACTCAACCACTCATAGTTCACTTTCATGATGAAAAATGAGTCATAAACACATGGCCTGACCAAAGCTGACAAACCCAGACTCCAGTTAATGTTCTTTTTAAAGGTGTTGGCTGAAACAAACAATTTTGCCACTGACAGGAGCCTGCCAGTGAGGGCTTGGAAAAATTATGAAACTGCCAAAACGTGTGAACCAATATGGAAAAGAGCAAAGCGCACCATGTATCCATTAGTCTGGTAAAATGTACAATGGTGCGGTTGCGTTTTACACACGAGGGCACACACGCTGTCAAGTAGTTGAAGTCGCATTGAAAGCCATAGCTGCTGTTGAAGAATTTCTGCTTAATGAACATGTCTGGGATTAACACTTGACTTGTTAGAGAAAATAAGTCATTTAATATCCATTAGAAACATGAATGCATTCAAACTCACTTATACAACTTAAGTTAGGCACTAGACTTCTGGTGTTGAGAGCTAAGTAGAACATATGGTGTAGTGTAAATAATTTTAAAAAATCCTCTGCAGTTTTGAGTATGTTTGATTTCTACATTCTTCTGTTGCACTCACACTTTATGATATTTCATAACAAGCTTTTTTTGTAAATGCATGAAGGCAAACTCACCGACTCAGATGGCCTAGCACCAGTCAGGGGTGCATAGACAACTCGGTATTGCTGGACTGGGCCTGATGCTGCTTCCCAGCGCACGTTTAAAGTGTTGGTGGTAGGGTTGTAGACTTGAATGTTTTTGACTGCACTCCGCGCCACTGCAGAGTCATCCATGTATGATATTAACATATTAAAACATGGAGGGGGAAAAAAATAAGAAAGAAGAAAAATATTATAGAATTTAAATTTTATCTGGAGTTTTGAGGTGCTCTTACTGTTTGCCTCTGTTTCAGTTTACTGTACAAACCCATTCTGGGCAAGTTTTGTTTGAGCCAAATCAGGACTGTGTGAGAGCATTTTAATAAAAAGTGAACAATTCTCTAATGTAACAAAAGAATGTTTTGAACATGTTTAACAGTCCCACTATCAATGGGATATTTCCTGTAAGTACTCTTTGGATTAATGAAAAAGATATACAAGGCATGCATGGAGCCCTATGCAAAGCTCTCTTTAAAAAAAATTCAAAGCAGATGTTTAGAGGCTTTGTGCTGCTCCTTGCTAAAACCCCATAAATGCCAGAGAAAAGCACTGTGGGCAGAACATAAGGAACAAGCTTCCATACTTTTAAAGTTTCACAAACCAAAGCCGCTTTAACTCAAACACAAAAAATGCTCATTTGCCTGCAATGATTAACTCATTAAGTGAGTGCAAGTATTTTATCACCCAAACAAACTTTTTAAATAAGTTAAGAATCCAACATCTATATTGGCGTGACAAACTCAGTCGTTGAAGAGTTGGGTACGCATTCATATACAAAGTAAAAAGGCATCTCTAAACGTTAGGGGCTAGGAATACAGAGGGAAGGATGGGAATAATGGTGTATGCATGGAGCATGACCCTGAGCCAAGTGGGTTGGGAGCTATTAAAAATATAACGCTCCCGACTCATTTCCAAACTTTCTTCCTTTTTTTTTTTTCCCAAAAGGAGTGCCAAAACCTTAATAATCCCTTCCCCCATTCTCAAGTCCTTCCATTATCCTGACCACCACCCTCAATTCTAAACTATAAATGGATTATATTACAGTAAAGACTGAGAAGTCACTATTAGGAAGCTGCCAGGGAGAGGAATTCCTTCCTACGCAATCACCCCACAAAGTGCTGACTCAATCCAAGCAAAGTTTGGTGGTAAAACTGCCACGAAAGCTTGAAAAGCCATCGCTTGACCACAGTACAAGTTAAGCTTCAATTTGTGACTTTATGTGTAAGGTTTCACCTACGACAATTTTTTTTTCTGTGTTCATGCACTAGTGAAGCAATAAATTGGGTTTGATCACATTGGCTTGGCCTACAGATTTGAAAGAACTTGGATGATAGAATGAGCAAATTAGTTATAACTGGCTGGCTTGTTGGAAGTTTTAGCATAAAGTAAGGGTACGCCCGCAGCTCAGGCCAGTGAGTTCATCTTAGACAAGCATGAATGGGCTTCCCATTGCCGTAATGCTGTTTGACATTCACAGAACCCAATGAGGGGTTTTTTCTAACCTTTTTTAAGCCTGTGGTTCTGTCAAGACAAAATTCTCTTTGAACTCCTACGCACCAGGTTTATAACATCATAAATTTTGACATTTATGAACACATGGACGCATCACTTACGTGTTTTTCCATTCTCTGACATGCGTTGTCCATCTCCAGAAGGATATACAGGAACCACGGTGACAGAGTAGACAGTGTCTTGTTGCAGGTTCTTCAGAACGGTGCTGAAGGTGGTTCCTGCTACCTGAACCTAAACATAAGGAAGCACATGTAAGCAGGAGAGGTGATCTTGCTCAAACTTTTTCTTCTTACCATCTCTTCAGTTCCTCCAGCTGCAGGAACATAGAAGATTTTATACTGACGCACGTTGCCTTCAGCAGGCTCCCACTGGACATTCAGAGTGGTGGTGGTGGGGTCAGTTACACGGAGGTTTCTAACACCACCCAAAGGTTCTGGAGCAAAATAGAAGTGTGACAAAGTTGGGACGTGTATACCACCAAAGACAAAAGCTTATACTTGAGAGTATTATTGTAAAATAAAACAAATACTTGAATACTCACTGGTCTTTCCAAGACCAGTCAGGTCTCTGCTTTCTCCACCAGCATAAACTGCCACAACACTGATGGAGTACTCAGTATCAGGTGTCAGTTTGGGAAGCAGAATATTTGTTTTCTTCCCTCCAACCTGGGTCTAATTGGAGAGAAAAAGTGACTTGATTTCTAATGTGCTTTTCTTCTGATGGGATAACTTATTCAACAAGTTGCTGATGGCCCAACGGAAAGAATTCTAACTGAGAAATCAGAGCTATTAACATTTCACAAGAGGATTGCTTTGAATGTTTTTGGATAAAAGTGACACACAGCTAACAGGCCAAGGTAAATTTCTGGGCACATGTCTGAAACCAACGGCCATCTTTTCATAAGTGATGATAAATTTACAATCAGGCTTTTGGCAATGAAGAATCAAGTGTTGGTGAATTTGTATGTGTTTTTGCATACTCGATTTCTCTGAAGTCTTGAATTTTTGGGCAACTTCACTAAGGTTTCTGAGTGAATATCCTATGATCAAATAAAAAAGCCAGTGGTATTCATTTTTTACTATTAAGTTATAGTAGTTTTCTGTACCGTTGGTGGCACTTTAAAAAAAAAAAAAAAAAAAAATTGTGCTTCATATGCGATCATTTAAACCCTCTGCACTCTCTACAGTTGCAATAATTCTGATAAAACACAAAAAAGGATTTGGCAGATGTTAAGGTCTTAACATCCAAATTCCTGTCAACATTTGTAAGCGATATCTTCCAGACAATCAGCAAAACTAAAATTACATCAAGTACTAAGGAGGGAAACATTTAATCTTTGGTTAAGTATAAAATCAAAAATGTTTTTTAAAAGATTATGCAACACCAGCTGAGTTTCTCTTTTTCTTCAAAAAGACTGACAAGGTAAATTACAAGAAATAAAATTTAACAGAAACTTCCAGCTACCCTCCTCTGGAACGCTATGTTTTGGGACTCCATCTGGGTCTAATTTCAACTGGTGAAAAAGTAGAGAACTAATAGCCAGGTTTGAAAGCACAGCATCTTTGCGAAGCACTTAAATCATGATGTGCTGCTTAATATATGACCCAAATGGCACTGTACTCTTTCATTACACATATACCAACATGACAGCAAATACATTCCATTTCTCATGTGTGCTCATACACAAAGAACTTTCATATAAAAGTTCTCCCCGCGGATTCCTTCAACTATTTCATACAACCATCGTAAAGTTGTTTGTAAGATTTTTTTTCCCCATTCTCCATATATCTTTCTTGCACAACTCACATTCCAAAAAAAAAAAAAAAAAGAAGTGTAAAAATATTTTAAAGCTGCTCGTAACATTTGAAATAACTCTCAGTTTGTCCTGCAGCTACTTTGTAATTCATGAGGCTGTCAGTCTGTGTAAATGTGCAGCTTAGCATTCCATTTCTTCTCCAAGTACCACTTTTGAAAGCAGTGATGAATGTGTGACAGAAAATTGAAAGCAAAAATGAACCTGTCATCTAATAGACATTCTCAATCCAGAGCAAAGCACTCAAAAATGCATGACTAAAAAGAGACCTTGAGTGCTGTCATACAATATCGCAAGAAAAGGACGGGGGGGGGGGAAACCAACTTTAAAACAGGTGTTATTACATAAAATTTTTGGACGCTAAGTACTAAATTACAAATAAATTAATCAATTGAGTTGAATCCTCCTGTTCGACATTTGAAGTAAACTTCACATCCACTTTTTCACATTTTCACATTTACCAACATGTAGATCACGTTTTTTTAAATTTGTGCATTTAGTTCATTGTGACTCACACTCAAACTCCTGCCTCCTGCTGTGGGGACGTAAGTGATCTTGTAGTTCTGGACCTTGCCCGAAGGTGGAGTCCATCTGGCGTTCAAAGTAGTGGTAGTTTCGTTGTAGACAACCAAGTTGGTGGGTGGTGCATTGGGTACTGGAAAGTCCACAAGCATTCACATAGACCATAGTCAAGCTAAATCCATATTTATTCTGATGAGTTAGAGCGTTTGTTGAATAGCTCTACTTAACATATTTTTTAAAGACACAGTCCTCATGTGGGTACACAGCATTAGCTTGGGTGGCCTCTATCTTGAATGAATCAATTGGAATAAATTTATTTCTCACATCTGTTACATGTGAAAACCAAGATGGTCTCGCTAACTGGACCAACAAGGACTGCAGCTTTAAAAAGGAAAAGACAGTCATCAGGGATTTTGTCTTTTCAGAAACATGGATGGATTATTTTCAGTGGTGATGAATTGATAGCAACAATGAGAATGATGATGAGAATAATGATGATGAGATGGACACATGAACAAATGCAATGAATCGATGGATGGATGGGGTGAACAGATGGTGACTGATGGGATGGGCTGTAAAAACAGGGATTCAAATCTCTGTTTTGCCGGGCATGCATAATGGAGTTCCATCTGTAGCCATTTAAATAGTCTGAGAAAAAACATACTCTTGAGAAAGTCTTGGGATGGACAGCATGGACAAATTGGCCAAACACAGACAAGAATAGACAGAACACAGTAAAACTGGGATGTGTCAGTTGCAGCAATGATGGGTTAGAGGCCATTTTTTAAATGATAAAACAATCGTCATCCAAAGCACAATAGTGCAGATGACTGTAATAATGATACATGCTTTTGTCACAAAAAACAAGCCTCCTTTTTTTTTTACTCCAAACATACTTACTCGGTCTACCATCGTCCTTGGGCACTACAGAGGCAGAAATGGAAAAGTATAATGGGCATACCCTTAACTATACATTTGACTCAGCTCTTATGTAGATAACAAGAATGAAGCAATTCTTCTACGCTTAAATTCTGTACAGAAATACCATTAAATAATTCTAGCTAATTTGTTTCCAAAAGAAGTTGTGTTTAGATGTTGTCATCCAATCACTTCAGAGTGTGTCTTACATGTTCTCTCACTGCCCATCAGATCTTCACTTTCTGATTCATCTGGATAAACTGCAGTTACAGATACATCGTAAAGTGTATCAGGATCCAACTCCACCAGGACAGTGGTTGTGTCATCCTCGTTCAAGATGTCCTGATGGGAAAAAGGCAATGGAAGATCAATATTGGAGATATTGTGTAAGACTTTGTTTTAGAGTCTGTTTTTCAGATGTTCTCGTTGGTCTTTTCCAAAGTAATGACTGGGGGACTCATCAACCTGCTCAATTGATTAAAAACGTAAACGTCTTTTGACAGCTGGTTTCCTCTTACAAATTGAAAGTTGGATTCTCCCGACTTGGTCCAGCCAATACGGTACAGGGACACATCAGGGGCCCCATGTTCCCAGGTGGCTCTGAAGCTGGTCTGCGTAACTTCAGAGAATCTCAGATTCTTTGGAGCTGGAACCACATCTGTAGAGAACACAAACTAAGTGTGATGCAATTTTATTCTAAAGCTGGCAAAACTGGTCATTGGCTGCTTAGTTTGTGTTTTTCATTTTTATTTTTTTTTACCAGTAATTCCAGTTCCTGGCATTGGTTGTCCAGGTCCTTCGTCATATACGGGTGTAACAATTAGGTCATACTCAGTCTGCGACCGCAGGAATTGTAGTTGTTTAGTAGTTACACTTCCATCTACTTCAATCTGTGAAAAAAGCATGAATGTGTTTTTAAGTATTCTTTGCTTATATGAACTATAAAAATAGCACTACAATGTTGTCACAATTTGCTTGCAAAAGCACCAAGTCAAAAGTTTGTCTTGGAAGTGAGCTGTCATGCATTTTGCTAGTGACATGCTGCCAATCACATACATCCTGACCCTGTAAGTCACTTTTACATGTGTGTTTCTATGCTGAGCTCTGAGGATCACCTCCCTCTGATTTATGACCAAGGATGTAGCAAAAACCAGACCGCAGATTTTGCTCCCCTTAGTTCAGAAACTCCCAAAAGAAAACATGCTTGCATAAAGTATTTGTCCATAACGGCCATGCTTAAAGCTCTGCAAGATCATGTTCACATAGTTTCATCATTTTTTTCACTAGACCCTGGAACAGTCCCTTGTGTCCAACCTAGCACCTGCATTCTCAATCATGTGGTCTAAGCCAACTTATTAACTATCCATCAAACATTTTTATATAAATTCATCACAATCAAACTGAATGGCTCTAACAGATACAATGCAAAAGCTGTAGAAGCTTGGTTTAACAAGAATAGGTTTATGCCAAGGCATCAAATAATATGGCTCTGTCTATCCTGGAACTGGGTAAATATGGACAGTTTCATTGAAATCCCTTCGGAGGTTTGGAAGATGCTGGGTTCACAAAAAATTTGTGACTCCCAAAATTTGGTTGCATGACCTTGAAAACCCAATCAAATCATCCGTAATTGGTACTGAGTAGCTGCTGTGTAATTAACAGGAGGTGTCGCTTTCACAAGAGTCACAGAAGCATGAATAGCCTGAAGGTTTAGTACTGCTTCCACCTTTTGTGAATGAAGGCATAATAGCAAACATTAACTAGATTGAAGTTTTTTTAAACATTATCGAAGACTGAAAGCTTTAGATCATTTAAGATGCTCAAGCAAAACTCACCTCTTTCGGAAAGGTATCCTCATGGCTGTAACTGATGATGTATTTGCGAACAGCACCAGGCGCGGCATCCCAATAAAGTACCATGGTGCTGTGAGTGATATCTCGAACTCTCAGTTCTCCTGCCGGTGGCATGGGCACTGAACAAGGAATGAAAGGTCAGAGGTTGTTCCATCACTCAAGAACATTAACAAGTATAAAAGGATCTTTAGTAAAACACTCCTCTGTAAATATGTGCTGTCTTATTGTCAACATTTGGTGTGAAGAACGTACATGTGACTCCCTGCTTGGTTAGTGGATCAGTAGCTGTTTCTCCATGAAGGGCAAAGAGGGACAGTGAGTAGGCTGTGTTGGGGAGTAACTTCACCAGCTGGACATCAGTTGTTTCTGCTCCCACTCTTAACTAAGAACACAAGAAAACAAATGTCTCAGAATAAGAAGAAAGAAAGAAATATACTTTATTCATCTTTCAACGGGAAAATTTATGTGCTGCATTACACCGCAGCAAGCTGCCACCAATGGTGGGTTAGGTGTCTTTTCTGAGGACACTTAGACATGAGCTCATTGGGACTCAATCCCGCGAACTTCCAAGGTCAAACGTTCTACCACTGAGCTATCGCCTCCCGCTTTAGATGGCAGACATTCCTCAACTATATAGACCTAGAAAATCTTACCATGAAACACATCTGCTGAATCTTGTTTCACCCGCTGGGTTTAACACATCATAAGCAAATAATGGCCATCCCTTGGCAGACTGACCTCATAGTTCATCCACCCTTCTTGGCTAACAACGCTCTTTTGTGTTTCCTCCTCAACGGTGAGGCAAACACTGGTGGCTTTGTGTAATTTTAAGTTAATGTGCGACATCTGTATTTAGCATAACAATTCCAAGTGTTTCGTCAACTTTGGAGTGTAGTGGCGTGTGCTGGTGTGTGCTGCATTTTTGACACCCAAACTATGACTGCTGAATGTTTTCCCTCATAAAAGCAACCTCACCATAACTTTAAGTCGCTCACACTTTGTTTGTGTAATTACCTCCTGTTCAGTGGTGGGCTGGGTGGCATTGATAGCACTGTAGAGCAGCATGTACCCAGTGGCTCCTTTTGCCTCCTGCCATCTCACTCGCATGGTGGTTGTCTGTTCGTCATAAATGGTCATCGACTTCACAGCACTTAGGGGCACTGGATCACAAAGACTTTATGTTAAAACCTTATTTAGATCACAGTGGAGCGGCTCTTTCTTGGGCTTTAGACTCCAGCTTTCATGCAATGGCACTTCCCATGTACATTTTAAACACTATTAAACATTTGCTTTTCCAAAGGGCATCAATGAAACAGCAATTACTATTTTAGAAGAAGCTAAACAAACACAGTTGAAAGAGAAAAGCAATTATATAAATCTTTCTAAATGTGCATCCTATTAGGTTTTTACTACTGCTACTTTTTTTTGTACTCACATGAATAGTAATACATCAGCCTGAGACATACGCATGTTTTACCTTTGAACATTTTTTTTTATTGGAGACCACACAGGAATCTCTGTGTGCATTAAACTTATGCAACTAAGCCGAAGGACATCTGAAGAAAGTTCCATTAAAATAAAGATTGATCTTTCTGAAAACGTAAAAGCTTGGTAATGCTGAAACTCCATGTTTGCCAAATTTGTTAATCTTTCTATTGAATGTTGGATAATTCTAAGTTACTAGAAAATTTTAATTTATATCACAAATGATTAAATAAACAATTGGGCTTTGTTTGATTTTTTTAAAAAATAGATTTATGCATAATTATGTTGACGATCAAAATGTTTTTTAAAGTCACAAAATCTACGTCATTTAGAGTAAATAGGTTGTCTTTAAGAAAACAATAGTGATAAATACATTAATACATGATTGTAATGTGAGTTTATTTAAATTTGGGTAGGGAAAATAAGAGCAAAGGTAAACATACATGTGGTTTCAGTTCCTTTCAGAGGTTCGCTGCTTTCCTCTCCCACCACAGAGTAGACATTCACCAGATACTGTGTCAATGGATTGAGACCCTGGAGAACCACAGTGGTCACAGTGCCATCCACAAACACCTGAAAAGAGAGTGCACCATAAGGATTATGAATTAATGTGAATAAATTCCATCCCGAATTTACTAGTTTTAATTTGGGTTTAAAGATCACAGTCACTCAAAAGACAGAACATTTATATTTTATGTTTATTTCTATCTTTGTGAGTTTTCAGCAGTCACCCAGGCTATGCATGGATATTTATTTATTTATTTATTTATTTCGGTCACAGTGCAACCTCATATCAATGAAATAAAGAAAACAACCATATTCCAGCAAAGGACCGAAAAGGTAACGGCTGAAGCAAACGCTTATTACGCCGACCCTTTTTTTTTTTTTTTATGTCATAATAAAAGCAAAAAGACATAAGTAAATACTAAGTCATCATAATTGTTATAACACATAACATAATAATATCATAATACATCATAACATAATCATAACACATCATAACATATAACATAATCATAACACATATTCGTAACACATAATCATAATCATAACACATCATAATTGTTTACTTTTTATAGAAGCTTGAATTTAACCATCAAGACTTGCATATTTTTTAAGTATTAATAACTTAAATTTCTTTTTTAAACATAAAAGATTTATACATAATTTAAGTTCATCATTACAATTATTCCAAAGATATGATGCAGTTGATGGCATCAAAATTAATAAATAATAATTTTAAAAATACCTTTGTTACACAAGAAACAAAATCTTTTTATTCTGATGCAATTTGATTCTGATGCGTTTAAAGCACCTCTTCCACACATCATGGGGCCAAAAGTCTGTAGGCCATTAGCACAATCACACATGAAGTCTTGTATATTCCACACAACGCGGTGCCAAGAGTGTGCTGGCCAGTAGCTTAGTTATTTTTGAAGTAATTATTTGCTTTTTAATTATCTACACTAGAATCATTGTGTTTTTGTTTCTCTCACTCTGGATTAGATATATAATGTAATTAGACACCAGAAATAGAAGCCAATACAAGTAGGAAGCTGGAGCTGGACCTTTAAGTGTTATTTCATAACAATCTGTCAAGACAATGTTGAGCCAACATCCCATCAACACTGATACAGAGGGATTTCACACACATACAGCAGTTTGAGTTCAGTAGTAGATAATTATATTTATTGTTGTAGCAGTATATCACTACTATACCTCCATCGGGCTTCCAGACACTGTCATGTACTCCACACGGTACTTTTCAACTGGGCCTTCAGGACCAGTCCAGGAGGCTCTGAAGGACTGGTGAGTCACCTCTGATGTCACTAGATCAGTGGGTGAACCTGGAGCATCTCCTTATTATATGCAACCAGAAAAAAAAGTTATATAAAAAAATTAATTGTGGGTTTGCTGTGAAGTAAAATATGTAAAAAAAAATGATGAGTGACCAAAACTTGGTTGTTTGAAATCAAAACTTGTACTCACCTGATCCTTTGACGCTGTTACACAAGTTGTCTGTGAGACTGTCCACAATTTCCAACAAGAAGGTGAAATCTGCCACGTTGTACATGTGTATGTCATCTGGATCACTGGCAATAGACCTCAGCTCATTTTCATCTGCGTTCTTCACACCTGAAATGATTGTTTTGATGATCTTTAACATCTTTAAACACGGTTTTCTTAAACTGGTTGTGAAGACTTGGAATTGAAAATTTTCTTACCAATGGCATAAAGCTCGATGCCCTGATCACGCAAGTTCTGAGAGTTGACAATGACATCATCTTGTGATTTGCCATCAGTGACCAAGACGCCAATCTTACGGGCGCCAGGTCTCATCCCAACATTCTCCTTGAAATTGTTTTGTAGGATGTAATTCAGAGCCATTCCTGCAAAAATGACATTATGTTTTGATAATCCAGATTGCACCTCTAACAAACGTCAACATTGAGATGAACAGAGGAGTAATCTTTGAGTTGTAAAGTTTTCAAAATGTGATGAAAGTACCCGTCAAGGTGTTTCCTCCCTTGTAAGGCAGGTTAGCCACAGCAGCCATCAGTGAATCTCGAGTTTGGTGTGCATTCAAATGCCATTCAGTCTTTGGATCTCCACTGTACTGAGCAAGCCCTGAAGATTAAACATATCAATGTTTTAATAACACAGAAAAGTCTTTTATTTTTTGATGTGTTTGAAAAAAAAAAAATAAGTACTGCACTTTTAAAGCTTTCTTTGACTTACCAATTTGGACTTTGTCAGGTCCAATGTCAAAGACTCCAACCATTCGCGCGATGAAAGCACGAATAGTCTTGAAGTTAAGACGGCCAATACTCCAAGAACCATCCACCAGGAGCACAATGTCAGCCTGTGCGGAGGTTTTACACATAGTCTCTAACAGAACAAAAATATGTGTCATGATAGAATAGAAGTGCAAAGTTTGTTATAAATGAACAATATAATGAAGGAAGAAATTGTGAAGGAAAAGCAAGACATAAAGGGAGAAGAGAAAATGCTTAGTGTAAAACCAAGACCATAGCAATTATTTAAAAAAAAAAAAAAACATTTCCAAAGGCATTACATCTATAATTTGCTTCTCTGTCAGAAATCTTTTTTTGTCAGATAACTTTCCAGGTATCGTAATCACAGTTACAACTGTAACAATTATCTCCTCTTTTGCGGCATGTTGAGGCGGTATTTTTTTTCCGGGTGATTTCTTTTGGATTCACATGCCGGTCCCACAGGAGGATCAAAAGAATGTGCACCTAATGCCTCATGTCGTATTAAAGCTCTTCGGTTGTAGAGATTGTTTTCCAAAGCAGTAAGGATATGTTTAAATCCTGTTTTCCAAGCACCAATATGATCACAAAGGAAGCATCAAATCCTCTGTACCTAAAGAAAGGCTGCAGATGTGCAGGAGTGAAAGGCAGATGTTGCACAGCTACTTGCTGCAACTGAAAACAAGTTACATCATTTTTGACTTACAGATAAACAAACATTGAAATGTTCAAACGCATTAAACAGTCAATTAAAATACATTTTTACCATAAAAAAGGCCTTAGAGGAAAAATATGGATTAATTCATAAAATCCTGACAATGTGTTCAAAAATCTAAAAAAAAAAAAAAAAAAAAAAAAAAAATAGAAAAGACACGGGGATTAGTTGCTGAATAAATAAGCTCACAAGTGATATGTTCAACCAAGTTCACATCAACAGAAACACTTCTTTATGGTGTCACACATTTCCAAAAAATTCTGCAAGCAACTATTTTATTCCTGCCTTTTTTAATAGTCTTGCTCTTTTCTGCCAGCAATAATTTTACAGTTAAATATCGAGGTGATTAAAACCAATGGGGATAAAAAAAAACAACTGCTAATAACCTTGTTTTTTTTTTTTTTGTTCGATCTTTACTTGGGAAGTCTTGTGATGTTTCTAAATGACAGTACATCTCAATGGTTGGTCAAACTAAACTTCATTGACACTTGGATTTTTCTGCTCTTTCCCTTGATTCTGCCACTCTCTAACTTATGAGTACTTAAGGGTTTTATAATGGTAAAGAATTTACACAACATGTGACTGGTATCATTGTGATGGGAGACTCTGTAACAAATACTGGTACATAAAAAGCAGTTCCAACTAAGTGGTCATTGTAAGTTCGCTGAAAAATTTAAGAAATTCTAGACCCTGATCATATTAAGTAACGTTTGACATTAGCTGATTAAGTAACTTTACTTGGTGGCTCAATAGGTGGAGGCTCAGGCTCATCAGAGTTAGTTGTGTGTTCCTCTCCAGCCAGCGGCATACTCTCTCCTCCCTCAAACACACCAAACACACTCACAGTGTATTTGGTACCCGCTCTGTAGAACAAAAGATAAATAATTTCCTTTTCAAAATTTACTGGGATATATTCAGATTTTTGCAACAATAAGAAAAAATTCTAAAAACTTGATGGAATACCTGAGCTCTTCGAGAACTACCGTGTTGTCATGGGGACCTACGACAAGTTGCCTTTCATCAATATTATCCTCGACAGGATGAAAACTGACTTTATAGCCTCTGACATCACCAGGAGCTGGTTCCCATGTTACTCTGAAACTGGTCTTGGTAGGTTCAGAAGTTTGAAGATTTCTTGGACCTTTGTAGGGAGACACTGAAGACAAAAGAGATGCAAGGATAAAAAATGAGGTAATGCTTGTGACAAATAGAAACTGAAAAAAAAATACATTAATGCAAATGTTTTTTTCATTTGGATGTTGTGGTGTGGTGTGTCTACGTACAGGTGGTTCCTTCTCCTTGCCTTGCTTTGCCCTCTCTGGAACGGTAGATTGGTATAATAGCGATGTCGTATGTGGTGAGGGGAGTGAGCTGTTTCAGCATAGTGACAGTGGTTCCACCTCGTACTTTGGTTGCTAGCTGCCTTCCTCCTGGCTGAGGCTTATAAGTCACACGGTAGTTGACCACATTTCCAGGTGCGGGTTGCCATGACACCTTCATGCTCTTCTCTGTCTCATCGGAAACAACAATTGCTCTTCCAGCAGCTGAAACTGCAGGGAAGCAAAACTGTTACAATCCACAAACCATACTTTGTCTTGTGTACTGTATTTCTACAAATACAGATGAAATCAGCATATATAAACAAAACTGATTGTGTTTATTAGCTGACTGTGAGATCAGCGATTCAAGTCTTAGTTCTTGGCACACCCTTAGTTTCCATTCCTCCATCATCTGTCCATAAAATTATTTTTTCCCTTTTCATAGCAAGGAGGGCAAGTTGAACTATCAGAAGTTTTGAAAAGAGCCGAGGACTACATTCAAAAAACTACCTCAGAGGGGGAACTTTTATTAATGGAAAAAAAGAGCACGTCCAAGTCTGCCATGTGTGGCTCAGCCTAAAAAAATGATTTAATGCAGAAGGAAGGAGAGCAATAGATAGCACCACTAAGGAAAGTGAATGTCTAACCCAACGGAATTTTGAGGTTATATATTGATCATTGGGCCACATTTCTAAGCTCCCAAAATTAATCGAAAATAACAATTTTGGAAACAATTTCCATAAATATTCCTGAGAAATAGTTTCCATTCAAAGTAACCATCTCTCTAAAAATTGTGTGAACAGTTTTATGCCAAAACATATTGATATAAATTATGCATATTTACTTACCATCCGTCATTTCCTCCCCATCTAATGGCTGACCTTCTCCATGGCCATAAACAGCAAACACAGACACTTTATAAAGTGTTTCTGGGGTCAGACCCTCAAGAACAGTGGCGGTGGTGTCTCCTGGTATTGTCTTTTCTCCGGCCTCCTCAGTGTAGAGAGAATTCCATTTTATACGATATTGGCGGACATTGCCTGGGGCCGCCATCCAACTAACAGCAAAGCTAGTGTCAGTGACATCTTTGGTCACCAAGTCTCTAGGTGAGCCGAGCTCTGTAGATGAAAAAAAAAATGGTTAGTCACAAAGTAAGCAAGTGCATAAGCAATGTAAAACAATTCCACAAAAAAGTTAACCTTTTCTTTTTTATTTTAACTGTTTTCCAGGTTTTACTTAAAATAATTTTGTTTCAGTACATAAAACTGGAGTAAGATGTTAGTTTTGCTACTAAAGTAATAAAAAAAGGCTTCAGGGATTCCTGGCTCAGTGAAAAACTTGTCTTCAAGTTGTGGATTTCTAATATAGATGCAAAAAATTTGTTGAACTTTTCAAAGGCACAAAATAGGGTACGACTCCAGTGATAAACCACCAACAGTTGCTCATCTATCTCCGCTTTAACCCCTCAGGAACTGTTTGAGTAACTTGATTTTCCGCAAGACTCTTGGAAAAATCTCTGCAAAACTAATCACAAATCATATAGAGTATCCTCAGCACCTCTTCCAGCAGCAATTTAATTTTCCATCAAACCACAAGAAACCAGACTCGCTCCTATATCCTTCACTCTCTATTCCTACAGGAGGATTGTGGAAGGATAGAGACACGGAAATGCAGAGGAGGACATTTTTTTTTGCGGTTTTGTTAAGACAAGTAGCCAGCACATGCTTTGGTGAGAAGGATGCCCATGCTGCGATGGACTTTTTTTAGTCTGGAAGCCCCACACTAGTGAATCCACCACAAAGTGCTGCACACGTGTAAACTCAGGGATCCCGATCCCCGTGCGAGCCCCTAAACCTTTACACGTCAGCAGCTAATGGCAATATAATGACAGGCGTAGAGGTTCTTCGCAGCAGGGTGGTCTCAAGTCAAACCTCATCTTTCAAACTTCACAAGAGAGATTAAACAAAAAACAACTAGAAAGAAAAAACAAAATAGGAGAAATACATTGTGATGCATTATGACTTGTGAATTTAAAGTCACTAGATGTCTGCCATCTCATGAGTTTCCCATCAATTCGCAACCGCACTACAGGTCGAGAAGACCTCTCTCCAAAAGTCACTTATCAAGAGTAATGGCCAATGCCACAAACTAATGGAGAGCTCCAGGTTTTGGAAAAGCATGAAAAATAGTGTGGGCTACTACAAATGGCCAAATCATCCCATCAAAAGATTTATCTTTGCAAAGCAGAATAATCTGAATGAACTTGACTTATTATTCTGACTGGTTTTGAATTGAGGGGTGAAAAGATCGCGAGATAATGAGTTTTGCAGACTTTTCATCAGTGCTTGCAGACAAGCTGTATGTGCTCTAAAAAGCAAAGTGAGTATACATGAAACACATGCTCCGCAGACGGGGTAAAAGCTTCACAGCCAAGCAATAAATAATTCTTCGGTAATTGTCAGTTTTTTGCTTGTGTTTGTTTGGAAAAATATGTTTACATCTTGTTTCATTGTTCATAGTTTGAACCACCCGAGCAGAATCATTACTTTAAGAGCGAGCTCCTAACATGGCATCAAACTAATCAAGGCAAGAGACCCTAATATTAGGATTTGGAACAAAGCGTAGCTGCTAGTAAACTACTTATGACAAAACTTCAGATCATCTCCTGCAGGGGATGTGTGGGCAAAACCGTCACATCTGCAGCCAAAAGCTTTTAAACTAGAAGAGTATAAATGATCCTGCAGGCAGTTAGGAAAACAAAAACCAACAGACTGCATTCTGTCTGTCTTTATGCAAAACCTCAAAGTACATTACTCTGCTAAATTCGCTTCCTCTGCCATGTTTTTTTTCTGTAAATTGTTTCAATATTACTCCAGACTACATATAATCATCTGAGTATTGGCACCTGACTTTTATTTTCTTTGGTCCACTCATGCATACACATAAGTCATGGATTGGTCTGTCATTGACTCTTCAGTTTAAAACTTGAAACAGGCATGCCTTTGAAAGAAAATTCAATAATTGTGCAACAACTTCCTTTGGTGTTTGTTCTAATTTGCAAGTCAGTTTAATTTACAAGACAGTTTAAAATGTGTCACATTTGAGAATGTTAGAGTTGCCATGTGAGTAATTACTTTGTAGGTACTTTACAAAGTATTGCAGTTGTTTTGTTGGAGGTTGAACACAAGTCCTCACCTTGGAGACTGTTTTTAATCTACCTGGAACCCCTAAAACATTGTAGTTTCCTTTGGTTTCTCTTCCTATCATCTCCCCAGCAAACAGAGAACCTCCAGGGAACGTTAGCCTGAGGTTCTCTAAAAGTTTGTTTTTACCTAACTAAAAACTAACGTTGCCTAAACATTAGTCGGGGGTTGTGTTAGAACCTAACCTACCCAGAATGTTGGAAGAACCAAATACTAAGCGTTATGGTTAAAATTAAGGTTAGAGGAACATTCTGAAAACCAAAAAATAACCTTTGAGCCTTTAGAGAACCAAAAATAACCTCTAAAGAAGGTTCAGCTAACCTTTGGAAAAACCTTCTCAGAACGCTCTGGGAATGTTAAATTGTTAGCTGGGTCTCATCCTGTCTGTAGAAAGGTTGACAAATTGTCTTTTCTGAAAACCAGACAGACAAACTCTGAGGCAGTCTTTGGGAACATTTTTCACATGGTGAACAAGTAAATAATTTTCCCATGTTTGTGTGAAATCCAGATTTTGGGATGTTCATCTAAGCCTCCCACATAGCACCTTGTCTGTGTCCCTGCTGAGCCAGCGCTTCTGTCCATTTCCCCGCTGAGTCAATGCTTCTGTGTTGGCTGGTTTCTCTTGCAAACACAAAAGAGACCATTGTGTGAGCCACTCTCTTCCAGTTTGTGCCCACAAGGTTGGGTCACATGCAGTAAACCGGAATAATCAGATTCTTGTTGTGGCTTCCTTGCATCATGACAGCTTTATAGTGATGGAGTTATTTTCATGTGGGGGTGTTTAGTTGATGACAGGACAGATTTGACTGGCAGAAAGTAGTTCTGTGATCAAAACCCTTTTTTTCTTATCCAGTGTGGGAACGCTTGAAAAAATATAAAAAGACTTCTGTTAAGCCTTGTCACATACTGATAAAAACCATAATTTTTTAGACTGTAAAACGACCAACTGACTTTTTTTTAAAAGCGCATTTGTGTCCAAAATTCTTTGAAACAATGAGTTATAGAATTTTTTATGCCAGCAGTCAAAGTAATAAAATAGATATAATTTGATATTTTCATTCATTGCAAATTCAGCATGTGCTTTTTAAGTAAGTAACCAACAAAAGAGCTTTCATTAAAAAAAAAAACAGCTGAACTTAATTACTTCTTTCCTCATTTTTATACAACCCTGCTAAAACAATAAAGTAAAACCACGTACGTGACTAAAGATCTTCACACAAACAAGACCACAAAAAACCCTCAAGTTTGTTGATTTTCTATCATCTAAAACTAAGCAGGAAAAAAAACTTCAGATTTCACACAATGTAGGTGTAGTCAAATTAAACAGTGGCATATCCTCTGCAAGACAAAGAAGCTTTGTAGTTGACCCTCTCCCCTCTCGTTCTATGGCTCTTTTCCTACGGTGTGGCTCCACAAAAATCTTTTTTCTCTGTCTGAGATCAACAGAGAGACCAGCCCTGTGTGATGTCTTCCACAATACAGCCCAACAGCTGGTCTACAGCTGCTGAGTCCTGAGTTGTGTAAGAGAACCCAACTCAAGACCCACTAATAGGCGCCAATCATTTACAGACAGGACAAAACAAAATCTGGAAAATATCTCCCCAATTTATCATATAAATTAGCCATGAAGTTATAAATTATGAATTGTAAGACAGACTGCGGTGTAAAGGTATGATTGTGTGGGCACATAGCTTTGAAAGTTTGCTCCAAGCATTTTCATGTGTTTTTAAGATTTATGAGCATCCCACACCCTTTCCCAGCTCACAGGCATCTAATCTGCTGAAACAGATAGCTTGAAAGCTTTGAATCAAGTGCCACATTCTCTTATTCTACACTAATTACAGGCATGTTACTTCATCAATGTCCAAAATCAAAAGACAAAGTTTCTAATCTTGACGTACCTATGACACAAAGCAGTTGCTGCATACAGACCTCAGACAAACCAAAACACCATTTTAAGCCAAGCATAGCCATAAAAAGTTGGATCGGGGTTAGGAACAGCTAAATCTCCAAACTTGTCATGACTAAATTACGGTAATGCGGTCTCTTAGAAATAAGTAGAACAAACAAAGCATTTTGAAGGTTTGGAAACAGAAACAGTCATCTAATTATTTGTTTGTGATTAGATATTGGGATTCATTACATTTATTCTTACCTTCTAATGTGGTTCCTGTGCCCAGGAGAGGATCTCCCATACCAGAGGAATAGCGTGCAGTCACAAACAACTCATACTCTGTGGCTGGACTGAGGTTCTTCAGCTGAGCCTGGTTTGTATCACCCTTTACAGATATTTCCTTCCTTTCACCTCCCTCTGAAGGTTTAAAGGCAATGCGGTACTGAACAACTTTTCCTGGAGCGGGCTTCCAAGACAATTTCATTGTTGAGATGGTCTCATCAAAAACCCGAAGGTCACGAGGAGCACCACGTACTGGGAGCAAAGAAAAATATATGGTGATACTCAGCCATGTTCACTATATACAACCCTAATGTCTTTTAAATAACATGAAGTTTGCAAACTCACCTTCCTTGGTGGTACCATCCACCTCCATCTTGTCTCCAATGCCAGTTGAATACTCAGGAGATACAGACACTCGGTAGGTAGTTATAGGAAATAACTCCTGGAGAACTATAGTAGTTTCCGGTCCGATGGTTTGGGCCTCCAGTATTTCTCCGGTGCCACTTAGTGGAACATATAACAAACGATACCTGATCACAGAACCTGGAGCAGCTTTCCACAAAACCCTAAAACTGCTTGTTGTTTCTTCTGTGACTCTTAAGTTTTGCACTGTCCCTCGTTCTGAAAGAACAAAAACAGGCTGAATAATTAACAAATAACTAAATAAATTCTTTTTCGAATTTGTTTAAAAATAGGCTCAATCTTCACCTTCAAGAGTGGTTTCTTGTCCAGTCAAGGGAAAGCTGTCTCCTTTTTCATACTGAGCATAGACATTGACTTCATAAGTAGTGACTGGGAATAGGTGGGGGAGAACAGCAGTGGTGGTATCACCCTGAACTGCCAGGGAGACGTAGTCTCCTGTAATGTCTTCGGCCTTGCGGAAACGCACCAAGTAAGACAAGACACTGGCAGCAGGAGCTTTCCAGGTGGAACGGAAGCTTCGGGAAGTGATCTCAGAGAACGTCAAGTCAGTGGGTGGAAGCAAACCTAAGAAGAAAAGATAACTTTTATTTTAAAGGCTTTTATTGAAGGATAAATCCCCGTCGACCCCTACTTACTTCTCTTTTTTATTTTTAAGAGCTCCTGTTCAATCCTCAAACAGATGGACTGAGTTAGCTCCTTAGAAATCCTCTGAAAGGCATCAAAGTCTTCTACCTCAAAGACATGATTATCTGCTGGCGGATTAGCGATGGCTTCCAGCTCTGATCTCACAGCATCCTTTACACCAACAGCAAAAATTTCCACATCGATATTCCTTAAATTGGTAGCAGCATCCTTGAAGGAGTCAGAAGACTTTCCATCTGTGATAAGGACCATGACACGAGGAACATTCTCTCTGGCACCTCGAGCTGGGATAAAGATTTTCTCGCGCACATACGTCATGGCTTTTCCGGTGTTGGTGGAACCACCGCGATACGGGAAGGTACGTACAGCTTTGACAACAGCATTAATGTCATGGTGGGTGTTGAGGGCAAACTCAGTGTGTGGGTCACGACTGTACTGGACCAAGCTGATCTGGATTTTGTTAGCCCCGATGTCAAAGGAATTGACCAGAACCTCCAAGAAAGAGCGGACTTTGGCAAAATTTTGTAATCCAATACTGTATGATCCGTCAACCAGTAGGACCACATCAGCCTGAACATCTACTCCGAGCGAGCACTCTAGAGAAAAACAGAAAATCAGGAATTGCCTTAAATACACTGAACGGGTTTAAAGTTCTAAAATACAATCAAACTTACCTGTTGACACTTTGACAGGCTGAGTTTTGGCCAGATCTAAGATGGGTTCACTTGGAGTCAGACCTTTGAGAGCATACAAACTGATCTCATACTCTGTCTCAGGGGATAGGTCTCGTACGTTAATCGATGTTTGCATGGGCCCAATATACAACTCTTGCTGTTTCATTCCAGGTACCATGGGATGAAGGGTGAGTTTGTAACCTGTGATGTCACCCGGTGATGGATCCCATGTCACCCTCATTGACTTAGAGGCAATTTCTAGTACTTGCAGATTCAAAGCAGGTTCCACCACTGAAAGAAATCAAACAAAAGGAATGGATTTATTTATAGAGTGAAACACTTTAATAATAATTTAGATTTTCAAAGGCACAATAAGAAATATCTCCCGACTTACTTTCTTCTCCACTGACCAGAGAGCTGAGCTGATCTTCAACACCAGAGCATACTTCTGTGATTATCTTTTTCTGAACCTCTTGGATAGAGTCGAAGCTAGGCACATTGTACACGTGTTTGCCGTGAGGTGTGGAGGCAATTTCCCTGAGCTCATCCTCATCGGCATTGCTAATACCTGAGAGGAAAAATGTGCAACATTAATAACTCATCTGCTCCGAATTGTCTGCTGTGCAGATGTGATCAATTGTTAATGTATTTGACTATTTCTGCTGCAAGTATGGATTTTAACATGAACAAAAGATGGAAAGTAAAATATTTTCCAAGGTTAGCCAGACAACTGAACAAAACAGTAAAAAATAAAGCATACCTAGGACAAATATTTCCACTCCAATGTTTCTAAGTCTTTCAGCATACTCTGTCACTGGGTCTTGGGATTTTCCATCAGTAATGATCATGAGTACTTTAGGAAAACCTTTTCTTGATCCAGCCACTTCAGTAAAGATCTCTTTTAGCAGGTAATCCATTGCATCGCCTTAAAAGTTACACAAATATGTGTTATTAAAATAGTTCAGTTCAAAATCACATCTCGTATGAAAAAATGTCATGTATCTCACACTGGAAAGCTCACCAGTCATAGTATTTCCTCCTTTATATGGTAGAGTGTTGATGGCTTGCAACAAGTCTCCTCTCCTAGTGTAACTGGTGAGAGGGAACTCTGTGCGGGCATCTGAGCTGTACTGCACCACAGCTACTCGGGTTTTGTCCTCACCAATATCAAAGGCTCCCGCCAGGGCAGCAATGAAACTCCTGATGTGTTGAAAGTTTCCTCTCCCTACGCTCCATGAGCCATCCACCAGAAAAACTAAATCTGCTAGCGCACTGACAGAACACTCTGCGGGAAATAAATCAGTCATTCAAGTCAAGAAAAAAAAATCCGATTGACACATTAGACATGTTTACAAAAAATTTAAACAAGTGGTTAATGATGGGTGTAAAAGTTTAAAATACAGGAAAACCACATCCTTTTGTGTTTTTAGCTAGATAAATTTCCAACACTCTTAAACAAATGTCCCAGAAATGCAATGGCAGAAATTTGATCTTGGAACATTGGCGCATCTCTTTCGACTGTCTAAATAAAATCAAACCGTAGACAGAAAGTTGGATAGGTACATGATGCATTCAGACATCAAACCAAAGATCTGCAGATGCCAAACAGTGGGCTGGTATAGTTATCCCAGAAATTTTACGTGGCTTAATAGACTAAACATTCAACAGAAGTTTGAATCGTCTTTTTCTACGTTCAAATCCAGAGGGTTTTAAATCATAAATGAAATTTTCTGGAACATTCATGATAACTCTATTAAGTAACTGGCAGGACTTTTGAGGATGGACTTTGATCCCCATTGCCTCTTATCTGATTGATTCCCAATTCTATTTCCAGGATTCATAAAGTCAATTCTGAATTAGATTTTTTTTTTTTGTTCCGGTGAATTTGCTGCATTGTTCAAATCTTTACGAGATGAACAACGGTTTGTGTTTCAGACGATCTCCATGTGAGGATAACATTTCTCACATGGACACATATTTTTATCATTCAACTCACATTTCAAACTCATGAGTGTTTTATTAGGTGATGTCCAAACAAGAGCATGTATCAGCAGAAGCCGCTTCTGGGTGGTGGAAAGAACATGTCTCTGATTTATTACACTCTTCATTGTTTCAGGACATCATGACACATGAAAGGACTTCCCTCTTTTTGACAATCCCATTACTTTAAATTGGGTTAACCAACATTTCCTGTTGTTTATTCCTTTAATGTAAAATGTCTTATTGTTTACGCTACAAAAAACTAGTGGCAGAAAAAGTAACAAAGAAAAAAAAACATGTCAAAATCAGGGCTTTTCAATAAATATACTCACTGATTGCATCTGATTGTGGTCTTCTCACTCGCCCAGTGGTGTTACTGGACTGGACTGAAACAGAGGAAACACTTAATGAGTTATACTTTGTAGAACCACTCACTGATATCTTATTTCACTATTCACTTTCTCACTGAGCGAAACACTAAGAGTCAACACATCGTAAAAGCTGGAACACAGGATCAAAACCACATGGACACAAACATATATCATTGTGCTTTACAAGTGAGGAGCAGTGAACAACTTTGGTCTGTAAACAGATGGGATTTCCAGCTACTGTTAGACAAATGGAAACAGTTTTTTTCACAATACTTTGACACTCAGTCAATTCACCCTACATACGTATATATTTGAATTGTTACTTTCCAGGTAATGTCTAAAATTTGACACTTGCAAACAAATGTCAAATAGTTGCAAGTGGTTACACTCACAAGTGTCCCAAGATGATGACTTTTTGTTCTTAAACTTTCTAATTTAGGAATTCCGTTCGTTTTTATAGACCATGTTCACACGTTAAAGCTGCATAAGGATTGTTTGAATAAATACTCTTGATTCTTTTTCTGACAAGCTCAAAACTATTTTTTGCAATACACTTTTTGTTACCGTTTAATTTTCATCATCTTACCCACGTCTTTCTAAGGCTGACAGGCTTTCATTTTAGTATGACAACTGAAGCATCTAATTACATATTGTGGTTGTAGATTGCATCTCTTTGTTATTAGTATGATATTTTTAAATACAAGCCAATGTAGTAAATTTGAGATTGTATATGATGATGTTTAGGAGTAAAACGCACAATATGGAAATTGTTTTACATCTATATATACAGTAGATACAGTATGTAAGATAAATTAAAAAGTATTCTTAATTGAAAGCCTCTTCAATAAGAAGACATACTCACTGGTTAGCTGTCCAAAGATGGGGATGCTCTCCTCTGAACCAAGGAAAGAGTTTATAGACACTGAGTAGTCTAGATCAGGTGTGAGTTTGGTCAGTGAGGTTGAGGTTGCATCTGCACTCAGTGTGAAATCTCTAGCTGGTTCATCTGGAAACACAGAATTGAATCAGTTTAAATGTTGATACAGAGTGTTTGTTTTTACTTTCCATATATGTGAGTGGCTGGATGAATAATTTCATATTTACCTGCGTCTGATACAACTTGTATTCTGAAGCCCTCTATCCTCGCTGAGGGTCTTACCCAAAACATGTCCACTGTGTTCTCATTTAAAATTTTAAATTTCAAGTCTGAGGGCGGTTCCACTGAAAATAAGGAATTTTTACAGAGTTAAACCATAGCTCTTGGTAAAATATATAGGTATATTTATGTATATTTAATGAGAAATTTCTAATGATCCCAACAACAAACACTTCATGATTGAAGTGGATTTGTTCATTGTTGGAGGCAGACAGACAACGCAGATGTTCTTTTGTAAAGATGAAGAGTAAAGAACACGTGACAACATTAAAGAAGTGTGAAAAGCCATTTTAGAAAAAAAATGGCAGTTGTTTGAGTTGCCCAACCGAGGTGGCCAGCAACTCAAGCACTTTGCATACTCATCATATGCACAACTTCACACAAACTCTAACCAAGTGCAAACACTACGTGAACAATCCGACACATGCTAAGTGCAGTTGCATGCCCCAACCACAAAGTGAACTCATTTATGATTGAATTGAGCTCAGTATTTACAACATCTTCATTCTCAAGTCACTGATTATACAATGGAATCGAGGTTGCCGTACAGTTACCATATAAGTAACTTTTGAGAAAACTGAACACCATATGTTATATACATATTGTATATAAACATATTTCAAAGACAAGAAGTGGTTTGATGTTTATTCAGTCAAGACTTTTGCACAGAGAGTGGCACACATCCATTGCAAACCTTTTAAAAAGAATACACAATTTGTCAACAAGGACTCTTGTGTACTTTTTCTCAGAGAGTATCGATGCACGGGAAGACGTAGAAGAACAAGACTTCTGTAGTCACAGAGAGAGCATGTACATTTAATCACACATGGGAAAGTGTGTACGGTGTACTTCAGCATCATGCATCATGTACATGAGAAAGTTGTTTGACGCAACAACTTGGATTCGGCTGGACAATGATGAGTTTTCCATGTACAATTTGGACCACACAGACAAAGATGACAATCATATTTTATAATGATATTCTGTCTTGCATGCTCTGAATGAAAAGAAAAAAAAGCAACTTTGTTAACAAGTTACAATGAATTGTTTTCATGCATCAAAGTGTTTGGTTCTATATTAGTTTTAGTTAAGGATCTTCTTTTTAACGACCTTTTCCAGTTTTATCTGCTCATTAGTACACTACTAAAACTGTCTCATACAACATGCAGCTTTAAAAGTCTTAAGTAATAATAATTTTTAAAAATCTGTTTAGGTTAGTAATGCAACAAATTTTGCATAGACTTCCAGAACTTTGCCAAATTCTCATTTACACCCATTACTATGAAAGAGTACAGACAGTATTAGTATAGTATTCTGTCTACAAACCAGTACAGAAAGTAATAAAACATGCAATAGATGCCAAAGTACCAGTGGTGTGCTGTGCTTCGTAGATGCATCTCATAAACTTGCATCTGACGCATGCATGTTAACTTATAACAAAGAATATCATTGTAAAATACACTATGAGGAGGAAGCCATAGCTTGGGACAAACTGAATGCACAGGCAGATGACAAACAGGAGCCTACTGAATGTTTAAAAAACTGTGATTGGAGAATCACCAACCTGGCATTTCAACAAGGAGCCCCGATGGACCGTGTTTCCCCTCATTTCTTCGCGAATATCCCAACACCACAGTGGGGATTTAGAAGTAAGCGTTGTGAGGAGCAAAATCATGGATGGATTGTAAAGTTGTCTTTATAGTGGAGTTTTGGACTAGTTGTGAAATGCTCTGAGCTACTTCAACCATGTATTCTTCAGGTTTTGAAGTACAAGTGGTCCCTTGATTATCACTTAAGTTCAGTTGTAAAAATGACTCACTTTAGGGGAACTCTAGTCAAGTAGTCAACTCTGTTTCTAGAGTTATTGTAGATTTTTTAAGGCTGTAAAACCCCTCACTGTGTGTAGTGAGGAGATAGACTTTTCTCAGACAGGCTTTTGTATTTTCACACTTTTCTCTCTAGTTTAAATATTCAAAGTGCAAAAAATGTATGGAGTTAAAACAATGACCACTTCAATTTGCATTAGAATAGCAAAACCAAACCGATATTAAGAAAGTAATGTTTCTTACTAGAAATGTTATCAATACAAAGGCTCAGCTACATTTTATCCTGTTTTCAAGCATTTTCTCCCAAAAATGGAAAAATATGCACTTTTCCCTCAAGGCTGAAAAAAATTCTCCTGTCGTTAAACTTTTAAGCAGATCCATAGAAATGACGCAGGCTGCAGGGAGAGTTCATTTTGTACCCTTAGGATGCAGCAAATAAAGCTGCAAAATTGCACTGAAGACATCTGCGAAAACAGCATGGTTGCAAAAGGTGGTGCACATTACAGCAAAGGACCACTGTGTATTTGCTTTTCAAAATATCATTGTCATGTAGGTTATTTGGACTTTGTGATTGTTTTGTTAAATGACCATCTGTCCCATCAGATTCTAATAAAGAACACCTCTGGCTCATGGGGGCCAGAGTCTGGCTACTGCCGAGTTACCTCAGTCTCCATCCAGCTAGCCAGCAATCCTGACCTGAGCTACCGCCAAGAGGAGAAGGAAAGAACACTGGCTCTCCCCAAAGAGGCAGGACAGATGCCAAAGTAATTCCACAACATGTGCTGACATTAAACATTACTGCATATTAACTTTCCATATGTCTTGCAACTCAGCGGTTTTGTGAATACCCACAAAGACTCCGAGAAAGGCTCTTTGTCTTTATGCTGTCTGTGGATTAATTTGCTACTCTCGTATTTCATCTTTCCATTCTGTTAGTGGAGATATGCGAGAGTGCACTCCTCTCACCGTGCAAGCGCGCCCTCAGAGGGAAAGAAATCATGAGTTTCCATACCATATTTGCTATTACTTTCCTCTGAAATGTTTGCATAAGTGACTACTGGAGCAGATTGATAATCATATTTATTAAAGTTCATCTGACAGGGGGAAACTTTATTTGAACTAAAACAGTCATGTGTAAGTTTTGATAAGATCATTTATAGCATTTTCAGACAGTTTTCAACCTCTTTTGATGCTTCACTTTGTTAACATTTTAACTGTTGTTATACTTTGTGAATAGAAAAATCAGGACTCATCATATTTGCACTCAATGTAAACTTTAATTAGTCATCTAAGAGCTAAATTTCAGTGCGATTGTTGGATTTTTTCCCCCTTCTATTGTTTCAGTAATTACTCCAGCAGTCCTACTAAAGCCATCACATAAATTGTACTAAATAGATTCTGCACAGCTTGCACATTATCATAAAGAAATGGAAAAAGTTTTGTTAGTTTCCTATTTTACAACCCTACTCGAGCTTTACAGGAAAGCATTAGTCATTTGACCGTTTCTGTTAAAAGCAGTTAAACACATTGAGTAAAAAGTTCTGACCAACTCAGGATTACGACTTAAATCTGCCAAATCTAAATGAGCAAATTACTCCTAAATATTTGTTTATGATATAAAAACTCACACTTAAAGGAAAGTACATTGCATGGAAATTTAGACCTCATTTTACAAGATTTTAACAAGTCTTTACTAATCAAATAAGCA
Source organism: Neostethus bicornis (assembly GCA_902685375.1). NCBI lineage: Eukaryota > Metazoa > Chordata > Actinopteri > Atheriniformes > Phallostethidae > Neostethus > Neostethus bicornis. Next base: position 6,905,186 of record LR738552.1, read on the forward strand.
GTCATTAAGGAATCACTCACATGGTTAAACAACACATACAAGGCATTTTTATTCAGTTTCTTTAAAAAAATCAATGAAATTATAAAAAAAACTTAAATATTAAAGTACAAAAAAAAATCCTGTGAATAAAAAAGTCAGTCAGGATAAAAAGATAAGAGGAGTAAAGGAGTTTAGATGGAAAAATAGAGGAGGGCAGTTTATGTAAGAGGAGTAAAACCAGATGGTTTCATTTACCTTGGGCATCTACAGAGGACAGCAGGGCTGCCAGGAAAGCAGCCACCGCCAGGGACAGCCTTAACTTCATCTTTCACCCTGAAGGGTCAGCCGCACATCAATCAGTCTGTGGACAAAGAGAGATGTGTTTGTAATGAAGAGTCAGATTTAATTTACTGCTGCTGTTCAGCAGGATGTAATTAGACAGAAGGATCTAAGTGAGGGAGGTTACTGAGTCACCCCCAGAAGCTCTAATTATTTGATCCACACTTTCCGCAATAAATTAAAACGGAAAAAAAAAAAATCCACATCTGTCTGGTTCATCTTAGACAACTGCCACACCTTGATGGTTCTTGTTGATACACATACCTATAGGCACATTATTAGAAGAAAGTCATTCATTTGGTATTCACTAATGAGGGATTTAATTACAAAAAGCAACTTAAGTTGCTTTGGGTAATTTTTCAAAAGTCATTATAGGAAAAAAAAACTGTGATCATTTAGATAGATTAGTGTGCAGATCCCTACATGCAGAAGTAGTTAGGGTGCTCGTGCCCTATAGGGATGGAATATAGGTCGATCTTTACATAACTAAAAACAATTTTTCTGCCATATATTTAGCTTTTTGACACATGGAATTTACCCTTTTTCATGTTAATCTTTCGGACAAAAAACGTCACTCTTTATTCATAGAATGTGTGGATGATCATCCATCTTCAATTAAGTTTATTCTTAAATATTAATCCCATTCATTTTGGAGCCTCAACAGTTACTTTAGATTTTTATGTCCTGTGCACAGGCTGTGGACCCCGCCTGGTGCACAAATGATAAAACTGCAACTATTAACTGTATTAAAACTTTAAGACTTTTAAACATAAAAAGACTCATTTAATTTGCAATATGATAATAAATATAAACCATAAAATATGATGTAAGTCAATATTTGCCTTTATGTTGGAATAAGAAAAATTAACCCAAGCATAGTTAAAATGATTAAATTAAAGTTGCAAACTCCACAATTTTTAATCCATACATCAGAACTTCACTAATGCACAGAAATAGCTTTTTCTTTGTGTGTGTGTGTGTGTGTGTGTGTATGTGTGTGTGGTTTTTCTTCTTTAAAACATAGAATCACAAACAATTTCTCTCATTTTTAATTAAACTTAACTTGCTTTTTTCCCATTCAAAATAATTTGATAACCTTTTAAGCAACTATAAGTAATAAAAAGAAGAGTTACTCACCAAATAATCCCCCCCAAGAAAATTGATGGAGCTACTTTGGAGCCTCCCTCTCTAGAAAGCAGGAGAGAAAAGTGAGGAGCTGCGGCTAGACCCTCTCCTTTTTTTTTTTTAGATGACTGGAGGCTCCGCCAGCAGATGTCCAAGAAGGAAAAGCCTCTTTCCAAGTGGGAAGAATCTTTCCACCATGGGCTACTTAACAGGGGGGGCAGTTCCAAGCTCTCATTTCACTAACATATGTGCTTCTTGTGAAAGCTCTGCCTCTTATTTGATATACGTCCCCCCTGTTGAGAACAATCCGTGGTTTGGAAATAGTTTCTTCTTTTTTTTTTGTACCAACATTCCTTTAGTCTGGAGTATTAATGAGTCTCCTCTAACAATATGACTTCACAGCAGTGGTTTAAGAAGTGTTTTATCTATTTAATATGATGGAGCTTCATCTCTCAATTTTAACAGCATTAAAAAAAGTTTGATTTAATTTTAACTTTTGAAATAAACATCACAGATCTTGTTTTTGTTGTATTTCTTGCGATAGAAAGCAAAAGTGAGGAAAAAAAATCCATCAGAGAAGTTATTTTCAGCTTTACACGGGTTGCTATGCATGAATGGAAAAACTTTTTTTTTTTGGAAATGTCTTCAACTTATTTCACTTTCCAATTCCTGCACAGATCTGTTAGTTTGTTACGCCCTTTAGTGGTTGGAATCAAAAAGCACAACTTGAAAAATTGTGGCTATAAATGTTATTTCAGTTTGCTTTTTTCTTTTTTTGAGACAATACCCACTAATCAAGCATGATTGAAATTAATAATCATGATTATATTCTGGCACATATGGAAAGATGACAGAAAGAAGGTGGAAGATTTTAAATACTTAAGGTCAGCAGTCCAGAGCAATAGAGAGTGTGGAAAAGAGGTGAAGAAGCGTGTGCAGGCAGGCTGGAACGGGTGGAGAAAAGTATCAGGTGTGATGTGTGATAGAAGATTTTCAGTTCAATTGAAAGGAAAAGTGTACAAAACTGTGGTGAGACCAGCCATGCTGTTTGGTCTAGAAACAGTAGCACTTAGGAAAAGACAGGAAACAGAGATGGAGGTAGTAGAGATGAAGATGCTGAGGATCTCTCTGGGAGTGACCAGGATGGACAGGATCAGAGGAACAGCACGTGTTAGAGGTTTTGGAGATAAAGTCAGAGAGGCCAGACTGAGATGGTTTGGACATGTGCAGAGGAGAGAGAGTGTACATCGGCAGAAGGATGCTGGGTTTGGAACCACCAGAAAAGAGGCCTAGAGGAAGACCAAAGAGGAGGTTCCTGGATACAGTGAAGGAAGACATGAAGATAGTTGATGTGACCGAAGAAGATGCAGCAGATAGGGTTAGATGGAAAAAACTGACTTGCTGTGGCGACCCCTGAAGGGAAATGCTGAAAGAAGGACATGTGGAAAGATTTTTACACCTCCAAAATAAAATAAGCTCTTAAATGACTATTTTAAAAAACATTTATTGTCATTTTTAGTTAATAATTTATGAGACCAGACGACAAAATTTCAAACAAGAACTTCTATTGAGAATTGCACATCAGAAATGTAATGAATTACATAGAAGAGGTAAATAGTTGCTTCATGACAAACGGGGGATGTTCCTAATTTACTCTTCTTTCTTTTTCTTGGGCATTGCAGCCCAAATCAGCTCGTACAAACAGTAGCCAACTCCTACCAAACACATAAAAATGAGAATTAGAGACATAAATAGAACATGACACAACTTTTTATGTAAACTGTTAAACAATCTGGTGACAGATTTGGAAATTATAGTCATTTTGTTTTCAAAAGGTTATCATTTCACTCAAAATGCATTGACTCATGAGCAGTTGCTTCATACCAAACACAGTGAGAGCCATGGTGCCTCTATAGAGCACAGCATCCTTTGAGCCACCCTTCAGATACACAGGTATATCGTTATCCTCCTGGTTTGAAAGGAGGATAAAGTCAAAGGATTAGTTTTAGAAAACACTATACATAAATTTGATTGACTTTTTATGCAATAAACTCCTGTTTCTCAACTTTTCCTTTTTTTTTTTCTTTTTTTTTTAGATAAAATCTACTTACCTATTGCAATTAAATTACACTGTAGTAGGAAATTTAATAACACTTATCAGTCAGGTTATTAAAAAAAGAAATAAAAGTAGATTACAACTAGATTCTGTCTCAGAGCTTCAACTGCAACATATCTTTAAAAACTTTTATTCCGTTCCGTCGTCTTCCACTTATCCAGGGCCAGGTCGCAGGGCAGCAGCCTCAGACGGGAAGTCCAGGCTTCTCTCACTCCAGCCCCATCCTCCAGGTCACCCGGAAGGATCCCGAGTCGTTTCCCGGCCAGCGGTCAGACATAGTCTCTCCAGTAGGTCCGGGGTCTGCCTTTTGGTTTTCTCCCAGTGGGACGTGCCCGAAACACCTCACCAGCAAGACGCTCGGGGGCATCCTGACCAAATGCGTAAACAACCCCATCTGGCTTCTCTCGACCTGGAGGAGGAGCGGCTTAACACCGAGCTCCTCTCGGATGGCAGAATTCCTCACCCGATCTCTGAGAGCCCAGCCAGTTCAAATCAATGTTATTTGAGCAAATTAGGCAACATACTAATTTGGATAAATAATCTAAAAATTTTAAACCCTTACACTATCATGCATAAACGAAAAAAACAACTCATTCATTTTTTAAAAAGACAAAAAGAGGACTTTTCAATTAAATCAATCTCACCTGAAAGAGTTTTTGCTTTTCCTTGACAGTGTTATCAACCTGTCTGCAGGCACTGCGGCTAATGTTCCTCCTCAGGAGCTGACAAACACCCTAATGATAAAAAAAAATCACAAAGAAATAACAAAATTCAATAATTTTATACAAATGAAAGCTTTTAGGTTTTTTTTAAATATCAGCAAAATTATTGTTGGCATTAAAAGGGAAATGCTGACATCTGCTGGACAAATGTGTGTGTTGCAGTCAGATGGAAATATTTTTAATTTTATTCTAATTAGAATAAAAATAAAACTGTAACACACACACACAAGTTTGGCCTGTAAAATATTCAAATATGCTAAATCTTATTTCAACCTGGTAGCATATCTACATTTTTATAGATCTTCCCAATAGTGACGAAAAAAAAATCCCTTTAAAATTCCTTTTATTTCCACAGCGTTTAAGCAAAAATGAACTCATTTCTTACACAATCTAATTCAGTTTTACTCACACTAAACTTGTCCTTTTATTAATTAATATAAAATATCTACAAAATAAATGTTTTTTTGGGGTTTTTTTAAGTATATTTTTTATCTACATAAAATAAAGATTAGCTTTTATGAAAAGTGTTTTCTTCACAAAAATAGACCATTTACAAAAATCCTAATAAACTTAAATTAATGTATTTTTTAAAAGATAATAGATCTAAATGATCATGCAGATTCATAACGGTTATTTTGATGATTACAGTAAAAAACGTTAAAGAGCAAAACAAACAAAAAAAAAACCCATCTTAAATTATGATATTTTACTAAAAAAAATATATAGTCATAAACAAGTTAGGAAACATAATATAATGACAAGATCTTTCTTACCGAGAGTTGTCTGAACATTTTGATCAAAATAATTCACTTTGATTAAAAGAAAAACAAAAAGTGAATTTCTTTTATTCCTAAAAAATGAACGTTACCTCTGAGTTATGGTTAGGTTTCTTTTATTTTTTTTTCGCGGTTGTCATTTTTAATGTAACATCGCGAGATCTACAGAACGAGATGTTAATCACAGGATGATTTAAAAAAAAAAAAAACCCTGATTAAATCAAATCAAGAAATAACATTTCGTAAATCTAAAAATGAATTAATACAACAAAAAATTGAAATAAATTTGAATCATAACTTTAGTTTCATTCAATTTTGAATGTGATTTCAGAATCAGAAGCACTTTACTGATCCTCAAGAAAAAAAAAAGAAATAGTAAGTAAAAATACAAAAATAGGGAATAATAAAATAAATAAAAGCAATCATTTGAAAGTAAGGAATTTAACAGGTGACCTCACTTTAGTTATATTTAGAAAGCATTACAGATTGCATTTACATGCATCTATGGAAAAATTTAATCATAATCACTCATTTAAAAATACTAGAAATATTTAAGAAGTGAGTTACAATTACTGCAAAATCTGTTTTAACAAGATCAGTCTTTAGAATGTTTCTGATTTAAGCTTTTATGCATTTAATTGTACTTTTATGCATTTTATGCATATCCGGGCGTACTCTCCTTGAATCAGCCGGGATTGGCTCCGGCACCCCCACAACCCTGTTAAGTCAGGCCATATCAGCCTGTCAATGCATGATCTCACCAGACCTCAGAAGCTAAGCATGCTGAGCCTGGGCAATACTTGGATGGGAGACTGCTGGAATCCCAGGAGCCACAGTGAGATGGTCGTTGAGATTCGATGTGTCCCTGGGCAACACACTTCACCCACTTTGCCTGAATGGTGTGTGTGGGATTGGTTGGTGATGGTCAGACGGGCCGATGGTGCAAAACGGCAGCCTCGCTTCTGTCATTCTGCCCCAGGACAGCTGTGGCTACAACAGTAGCATACCATTACCTGATATGGAGTGAATGAATGATGCCTATGTAAATTGTATTTGAGTGTCCCGAAAAGCACTGTATAAGTACAATGCATTATTATTATGGACAAGCATTTTTAGGAGACAAGATCTGTTAGGCCCGTTGTTTGTAATATTGCAAAACCAAAAAAATTATACAAAAATCTTCCATATTACTTTTAACTCTGGTAGCTGAAAACAAGAGTCCCAGCCTAAATACAACAATGCATTGTAGAACTTTACCTTAAGATTTAAATAATTTTTATTAACAAAACAAAATTGCTTTAAATTGATCTAATTCAAGTAAAAAAAAAATTTCGTTCTGTATTACGGCGTAATGTTGCATCTAATCATGGCTATTTATAAAATATCTGTAATTATTTCAGTAACGACACTAAACCCGAACATTGACCAATATATTTAATAGATCCTATAAACTTTATAAAATACAGAAATTTAAAATCCAAACCACTTTCTTGCTCAAAAATAAATTTGAAACACCACATTTTACCTGATGATGACGTGGAAAAAAAAATTGCAAATTAATGAAAAAACAAAACACTTTTAAAGTGCATAAAAACAATTTTTTTTAAAGATGACTTGATACCCATGCCAATTTCGAGAAAAAAATATAAATTATTCTTAAGGTTCAAAAACATGAATCAATAGATTTTAAATAAATTCCAAACACCAATAATAAATTGTTACTGTAAATGAGCTTCCTTTGATAGGAAATACGTCATTAATTAGAAAGACAGAATAAACTTTTGCTTTCGACAGAGCAGACGGTAAATATTTGTCAATGTTAACATTTCCAGTGATTACAATTTGATTAAACATCCATTTTTACCTGAATTAGAAGCAAGCAGAAATAATCTACAATAATTTCCAGTCTGTAAACCGCAATTTTTTTTCACACGCTTTCAACACTGCGGCGATTTTATTCTAAAAGCCGCCAGGTGCACCCGAGCAGAAAAGGTATGAGGAAAACGCTAGCATAGTGGCGCATTTGTATTTGCATCAATGTATGGAAGCAGAAAAAAAAAAGAACAATACACAAAACTTTACTTTTTTCCCCATCTATCTTCTCATGTCTTAACACCACTACCATCCGCCACTTCCTGTTCTAAACTTATCACAATAAAGGAACCAAAAATATAACTCAGGCTGATCACAATAAAAGCAAGAAACTAGTATTACGTTTGGGATTTCGGGCACGTCCCACCTCACACTGTCGCCCCTACGACTCAGCCCCGGATAACCGGAAGACGATGGAATGGAACGCTTGGAATGCAAAAGTTTGGCAGCAGCATCTATTACTGTGTTGCTGTAGTGCTACTGTTTGGGGACAAGAAAGTTAAGCTATGTTATTAAAACTTTAAAAAAGTCTTTGTGTACCGTTTTACTTTGTAAATGAGCAGTCTACAATAGCCTGTGCAGATTTATTTTTCACTGGCCCACAGACACATCACTGTGCCATGTATTACCATCAGTCTTGGTCTTCCCTATCAGGCAGAAGACACACTCGTTGGTTACAATTTATTTTTCAAATGCATTTACTTTGATTACTCTTTATACTTAAAACAATATTTAACTCTGTTTAGTTCCTTTTACTCTCTCTGTCACGCCAATCAGCTATTTTCTCCCAGCCCCCGAATAAAAAAAGGAACTAGTAGGTTAGATGTTACAATGTGGGCACCTGCAGCTTATCCTCAGGGGCGTTCGACAGACTGGAAAATACAGTAGTTATGTAACAAACGTCACCTTCATACCTCAAGAGGTACATCCGTGAGACATGATACATTCATCAGCAGGACATGATTCGGTTCTTAATAAGGACAGACATTTGCATTTAAAATATATACATCTTCAAACAAGCCATTCGCAAAGCTCTGTTGTAACATAAAAACTTTTAGGATATGTCGATAAATAATAAAAGACACAGACGACTAACGTGAACATGACTATGAGGGGACAAAAACACTTTCTGTGATCACACCACAGGCATTCACATGTATTCAAGCTACAACCAGAATGAACCCTTTGGGTTCTGTCATGCGTGCAGGCACCCATTCAGTTAGGAATATCAGCACTGTTACTGCGAGTGTCGTATTTATGGTGAATGATGAGCAGAACCACACCGAGGAAGAAGCAGATGGAGCCCACGGTGATGTAGGCGATGCCGAGGAAGTGGTTCTTTCCTCCCATCCAAGAGATGGTGCTCAGAATCATTCGCTTACGGCCATCGAAGGAGAGCACGGGGTAATCTGATTACATATGGTTAAAGAATTTGATGTAATAATTTTGATTATAATAAACTGCATGCCACTATATCTTATAGAGTAGTTCATTTTCTTCGATTGATTTTATAAAAAGGATACTGTAAGTGATGTTCAAAATGTAGTCGCCACTGGGTAGAGTTGGGCTGCTGTTTGGTTTCTTGTGGATGATGCGGTAAAGCTTTCTAAAAGTGGGCAGTGCTGCCGTGCGCATCCACACAATGAAGTCTTCGTTGATGAAGCCGTTATTATCCACATCTGACGGGTCCAATTCGTACACCATTTTCTTCCAGTTCACTGGCTTGGATGTGTCTGAAAGGGATCACGGAGAAGCTAAATAGTCCAACAGCATCTTTGAAATGAACTGATGAGTTTTACCTTTGAAAGCCACAGTCAGGTTGCCGTTTCCACCCGGATTCCTGAACTTCACATGCTTGTCTGTCCACCATGCGATTCCCTTCTTGGCTAAAAGAACTTCATCTCTGGTACCATTAGGGTGAATATAAAACAACTCCAGAGTATCTGAGGTAAACAATAATGACAACTTTTAACATTATTTTAAAAAAATGAGAGTGAATGAGTGTGTGTTAGAAATCAAATACTTCAAACTACTTTTCAAAGTGGTCAAAAGTTATTGCTGACATGGCAGCTTAGCACAAAAAAAAAAAAAAAAAAAAAAAAAAAACAAGTTTTCAAAATCTAAAAATGTTGTTTTAACACAATTATATTCATTTAACTGAGACTGTATGCTTATTCCACACTTTTGTCACAAACAATAACCAGTAGATGCACACGCTTTTAAAATATGAATAGCTGTTGAAACTCCAGACGGCGTAAATAGTGTGTTTAAGATCAACTCAAAATTTTACATTTACTTTACGTTCCAGTTCAACTGGAATCTTTCTATTTTTATAACCAGTTTAGAAAAAAAAAAACAGCTCTGCATTCATGTTGCTTATTGGTTGAAACCGCTTTTAAATGAGCATAGGGTTCATATGTCATTTTAAAAAAGAATGTAATAAAATACAGGCGTGATGTTGAGAAAACAAAATAATGATGAATTAAACTCTAAAATAAATAATAATAAATTAGAATGGTGTATTGCTGATGATTATGTAATAAAAGACTTTTTAGAGTTTTTCAGCCACGTATTCCTCATTTTACCATAATGCAAGACAGGTTGAAATTTGAGAGTTCATCAAGCAAACAATTTTAAGTGTTCCCCTTGGAACTGGGCCAGTTAAATTATTTACTGTATGCCCTTGTGTAAGATTGCAAGAAGTCCTGTAATAGCAGTGTCCATATTGAAGCAGTTGGTGAAAAAAAATCTTTTAGACACAACTCACCGTTGAACAAGCTGTTAGCTATGGCCCCACATGGCGCGATGGGGAATCCATTACTGGTACGGTATGGCTCACACTCCTTGCTGGGGCTCTGCAGACAGTTAACAGCGATTAGCTACTGGAGGGGGCATTCGCAAGGAAGTAAAAGAAAAGATAATACCTTCAAGGCTGACAGGTCACCATTCAGCTGGCTGTCGTCTCTGGACTTCACGTAGCGCCTGTGGTTCTGATAGAAGTTGGATAAACCGTAGTACATGTAGACGTTACTCTGCAGAGAGGAGAGTGTATTATAGGTTATGCATACTAAATATTGTACAACAACATTTCTGACCTCTGATTAAATGGGCTTTTATTATTTGTATCACGCTCAAAAACTTATGCTGATATATGGCATAATTTCTTTGTTTTTTTTCATTTAGAAATAGGAATGAAAATTTTATTCCAAGGAAGCAATCACCTCTTTTTAAAAATTATCTTAAAACTTTTTAATTAAAGTTGAACTATTCTGTTAAAAACTTTTAGGTTAAAGATATTAAGAAATCAAACAACAACGTGTTGTCATGAAACTCAAGCGTTCACATTTTATTGTCAACACATCTCAAAAAGAAAAAATGCTTGAAACATGTGTTTTACAGCACATTTGTTACTCTCACTTGAAGAATTTAATCCTTTCAGTGAGCAATATTAATTTTCTGTAAAAATGACAAACAAAGCATAGGAAAAAAACACTGTTACTTGAAACAAGAAGGTCAAACTCATATTCAAAGTGACTTAAAATAACAAGTAATAAAAAAATTAGACTTACTGGCCACAAAAATGGGTACAACTTTTATTTAAAAGATGAATAACTTTTTAATTGAACATTATACAACTTTGTGTTTATTTTCAAATTTGATGTTCTCTTTTTCTAATTATGTGGAAAGACATTACCTGTATTATTTTCTATTTTACGCTTGTCAACAATGACATTGCTTCTTTAACTTACAGAGCTGCTGCTGCCAGTAATACTCAAAAGTTTTTATGAATGTTGTGCAATGCAACAACTAAGTTTTGTTAAACTTCTCACATCACTTCAGTGAACAGACACACCCTAATCTTTTTTTGGTAAACTGTCACAGCTGATTAAACCCACAAAGATCTTACTCAAGAAAGACAGAAAAAAACAACGGCAGAGTTTAATTATAAATAAGACAAAGGTTTTATAGAAGCTCAACATAATGAACAAAAGAGGTCTTTTTCTTGTTACCATCTTTAGGAAAAAAGAAAAATACCAGTTACAAACATAATATAAATTTCAATAAACGCAACTGAGAACTATTTTTCACATATTCCCCCTAGTTTCAGAAAAATTTGTTAGGTAAGGATTACGACATAATATCTGCAAAAAATGCTTATTTAAATTACAAAATACAAGTATTTTTTTATTTTTAACTCTTACATCTTTTTCTTCTTTTGGCATTTCCCTTCAGGGATCACAACAGCAACTCAGTTTCTTCCATCTAATCTTGTCTCCTGTATCCTCTTTGGTCACACCAACAAGACATCTATTTCTGTCTTCAATAACCAAAACTAACTGCACATCCTTCCCATCTCCGTCTCTGTCTTGCCAACCTGTACAGATCAGTCTCTCCCTCCTTACTGTTCAGCATGGCGTGCAAGTCATCATAGGCTGCTTGTCTTGCCTTTGTCACCTCTATTTTAGCATTATGCTGTATTTCTGTCTTAGTGTCCCGCTTCTTCTTAGCTAGCCTCTTTCTTACATTCACTCAAATTTTACTTCTTACATATTACATATATCCAGTTTCTAACTAATGTGATTATCTGTAATCAGGACATATAATCTTTTATAAACTCTTTCTATCTTATTCTGATATAATTTAAGATTAGCATGATTTTTTATTGGCTTCAATTATCTTAAATTTAGGGGAGGTTGTTTGTTTTTTTCATTTGATGATAAAACGGTAGTCAGTCCGCATAAAAACATTGAAAAAGTTTTGTATTGTGCTCTTAAATCTAGCATGCATCCTTGGAGATAAAGCTTTCTAAAACCTCCTGCGGTTAAAATGCAAGCTCCCAAGGACTTTTTTTTTTTAATACAAAATCAATACAGCAGTCAGCAAGTCTCATTACAGGTATTATTGCAACAATAAATTCTACAGTAGCTCCTAAATAACTCATGAAACTTCTTTCCTTGGACTTAAAATAGACTTTAATGGCCAATAAGTGTCAGGGAGCGCACTCCTAGTCCTGCAGCTGGATAGATGAATGAATTATTTATGTGGATCAGCATTACTGTAATCTGGCTCACCTCAAAGGGCTGCTGCAGTGTGAAGTTTACAGTGCAGATACAGGCTGTAGAACTGTTCCAGGTCAGGTTTTTTGCGCAGTCATAACAGGGACTATCAATACTCACACCAGTGTAATCAATCTGAAAATGAAGATGTAATCAGTCAGCAAAACAACATCAAATACAAAAAAAAAGGAGCGGTGGGGGGAACGTATTTTGAATACTTACTTTAAGATATGATGAATAACTGCATGCGTTATTATTTAACTTCATATGATTAAGTTAGTAAAATAATCAATTCTATACTACAATGATCATAATTTTTGGCTTCCATTTTATTTCCTCTAACATTCCCATCAATATGACAATAACATTCATTTTTAAATAATTAAATGTGATGTATTTCAACACCTCACAGTTGTAGATTTGCTTGATTACTTGTGTATTTACAGAATCTGAAGTACTTTATTGATCCCACAAGAGGAAAAATTTAAAAGACAATGCAAATGAATGAAGATACAAGAAAAATATGCCAGAGTTAACCATTAAACAATTTGAAGTAGATGCAAAAAAAAATTCAATTTGGCTGACTTTGAGGACAATGATCAAATGACAAAACAATACAAATAATGAAGACTTCCTGTTTGAGTTTCAGGAAGGTAACACCAACTTTCACCAACCATCAAACAATAATCAAAGATATTTTACAACAACCGATCAGTTTGAATAAGTAATAGAATATAAAAGCAATGTACCTCAAACTCCTTGATGTTTTGAGATGTCACAAACAGACCGATTCCGATGGGGATAAAAATAAGACCAATAATAAAAAATGCAGGTAAGACAGTCCCTGCTGTGAGAATAGGTTGCCAGGCTGGTAGTCTCTGCTGTTTAAAAGCAGTGTTGTCTGGTTTTTTGCTTTTTACTGCTCCTGGCCCACCATGAGTAGATGATCCTGAGTGGTGACCATCCTCTTCCTTTGCGTTATAGCTTGACGCCATCATGGCTGCAATCTGCTTCAAGCAAAATAATCCACGTAAAGAGAAAAAAAAATCCTAAAAGTTACTAGATAATCCTACACGGAAAGTATGGTATTTACCCTGAGAAGTGACCAAAGCTTTAGTAAAGTCAAATGCGTCTCCTTTCTAACCCAAACATCGACTCATAATGAAATGATTTCGTCTTGTTTGTTAATCTTCAAGAAAAAAGCAGGAAGTGGAGCAACCACAAACTGTGACATCATCACGCAGCGTCTTTCTCACGTTGACGTCCCGGATGTAACGCCTGATTCTCATTTAAAATACAAAAGTAATTTTGCTGTAAAAAAAAAATTTATATACGATTTACACAATCGAATTTTTTTTATACCCAAATAGTTCCACCGACCTATAAATCTTCTCTTTTGTGTCTCAATACTTACAAATAACTTTAAATTGATTTACTCTAAATGCTAATAAATACGCAATATTATTAATATCAAATAAATCAGTGATTTCGATTGGAAGAGATATTATTTAAGTATCCTATTTAAAAAAAACTTTTCATTTATAGCGTAAGAAATATATAAATCTATTCTTTGGTCAACAAAAGAAAACTCTTTGAATCGTACTTAAAATGAATAAATGTTCTTCAAAATTATTTTATTGATCATTTTCATATGAACCCTTTTTATGGTGTAGCGGCCGCAGTAATTGTCGTGCAAAACGACCGAAAGCGCCCGTTGCAACTAACATTTCAAAAAACAAGTAATTGCGAGATTCTTCGAGACTCTCAGTTGTTCACTTCCGGTTTCCTGTTCGTTCGAAAGCGTGTGCGCTCGTTCTGAGTAAAAGAGGTAAAAATGTGACCTCTGTTAAAGGGTTATTATGTTCAAATAATCCATAATTCAATACTTTGGATTTTATCCGTTTGAACAAGGTTGTTCAAACATAACATTATTAGTAATATTTTCAGTCATGCATCTCTTTTTCATTTCTTTAAAAACTCCACACTTGTACCTGCACAAACCTCAAAAGTAACACACATCAGGTATTTTTGATTTACTATTAAAAAGAATTAATAGCAACTTAATTGGACTTTTTGGTCTATTGTGTATTGGCCCTTTGAAGGGAAATTCTTTCTTTTCTCCACAAAGAATTCATGCAGCACTCTGATATAACATTTATTGAAAATACTTTTCAGTACAAATTCTTTAAAGAAAATGAACATAAATTACACAAAATAGCATACTCTGATAACAAAGTGTCATAGAATATTCTGTCAAACTTCTATTGTGCAAAACAGCCACTACAAGCCTCAATTTGTTAAAGTTAACACACAAAAACTTGTGAAAAGTCCTTTAAAAGTCACACTGTGGGAACAAACCAGGATTCTTGATATATACAGCCTAAATGTTTACATTGAACATGTGAAAAAGTAAATGCTCTATAAGTTTACAAAAACACCCCCTTCTCAATGTAAGTTCTGGCAGAGGTGCATTTCGGAGGTTGTAGGAATTAGATTAATCAGACTTTTCCTCCATTATGCAGAGGGCTGCTATTCACAGTTGATTTTTTAACCTCTATCCTCATGGACTGACTCTCGGTTCTGGACTCCAATTTCACTCCACTTGATAGCCCAAACGATCCCATTGCAACTTTTCCTGTTTTCAAACTCTTGGACATTGGGATGCGGGTCATTCCTGCACGAGGTGTCTGGGCATCTTGCCCGGCCTGTTTAATAAAAGAGAGAGAATACAGTTTCTCAGGCAGGAAAATGCAGACAAAAAAAACTAAACTGACTTGGGACAATAAAACAAAAGCAATAGGCTCATTATAGAGACAAAAAGGGATTTAAAGTTTCCAAACAAAGCAACTAATCTTACATTATAGATTAACTGCCTGAATAGAAAGTGTGAGTATGCCTTTATGCTTTGTTTGTTTCACATTAGCTACAGCATTCAAAGTTCTCCGTGAACGGTTTGTGCATGTAAACAATGTCAATTACTGAATTACTCTTAGCTGGGTGGCAAAAATTTGTTAAGTTTTGTTCTGCTCACTGTTTCCAATGTGCTTGATTCTGTCATGCCCTTTGTAATGGGGTGATGCAATACTACTCACACACTGTTCAATTATTTCAAGCTGGTCAGATAAAGCTTTTACAATTTACATTTATCACTGACTTTGACTTAAACATGGCAAACAATACATACCATGCTCTGTGTTGTTTTTGAAGTGGTAGATGGAACTGGAGATATAGTAAGAGTGCTCATCACTTTACTCTGCATGCTTCTTGTAGTTGTGGTGGTAATTTGGCGGGGCGAGCGTAAAACTGTCCCAGTTGATAGAGTCATTTCTTTGCTCTCTGTTACAGTAGTTACTGGCCTGACCACCATCTTTGGGGGGATGCCATTACCTAAATGAATATGGATCTTGTTGTCCTCTGTGGTGGTGATTGTGTTGGGGCCCTTACGCATTGGTACCGGAACCATCTGCTTCTCAGGTGTAACCTTAAACACAGCTCGACCCATTGTCATCTCTTGAGGTTCGGGGGAGGAAGGTGCTCGAGGTACCACAGCAGTGCTCACAGTTGTTATGGATACAGGGGAAAGTGGCCTACCAGGAGAAGACAATGAGGGCCGGCTGGTTTCAGGAGACTTTGCTCTAGATATAGTCGTAATCATCACTGGAGACTTGGCTCTTTCCGGACCGTGTGATCGAGCAGGAGACTTTCTCTGATGGGTTGCAGCAGAAAAGCTTGGAATGATTGTTATCCTGGATTTGGGTTGGGATGGATTAGGGCTAAGAGGAGCAGAGCTGGAGAAAACATCCTCAGAGTTTGGGCTGGTGATTTCAAGAGTGGCCATATTGTTTTGATGATCTGGCGTCACTCGAATGTGTAAAGGTTGACCTTGTTTTTGGGGCACTGTCAACTCAGAAGATAAACATTCTCCATTGATGTGAAGAGGCTTTTCCAAGTTGGTCTCTTGATGTGTGTTGTCTTTTTTTCTCATCCAGGGAATCCATGATTTTTTAATACCAAAGTCACTGCCAGATGAAGGGCAACGCTCAGAGGGGCTGCTTTTTTCACTGGGCTTTCTCAGACATTTCTGCCTGATGTTATTCATGATGTGATTTTCTTCTTGAACAGACTTCCTGATGAATACAGCTGGGGTGTCTTCCTCTGCTTCTGTTTGGACTGCTGTGGATGTTAAAGCTACATCCACCATCCTTCGACCATTTAAGCTAGGCCGTAACGCTCGACTTTGACGCTTCGCTAGCTCTAGCTCTTTGGTGAGATGGAAAACTTCAGTGCCCATGTTTTTAGCCTTCTCCTCTTCTTCCAAGAACCTCTGCTGCAGTAGAGAGTAGTCTACTTGGAGCTGAGAAAGCTGGTCTTCTTTGTGCATTAGCTCATGGATTTTCTCCTTGAGGGCTACCACATCAGCTTGGAGCTCCCTGGTTTTGGCTTCTTCTCTCTTACATCTTTGTTGGAGATCTTCTTCCTGACTCTCTTCTTCTCCTTTTTCAACAGCTTTGTTTCGTGCTATTTGATTCTTCATATCCTCCACCTGCTGCGAGAGAATATTGGCTTTGTCTTGTTCAGTCATAAACTTTTTCTCCAACATATCATACTGATCTTCTGTCTTGATTAAGTCTCCTTCAACCACTTCAAGTTGTTTGAGACGTTTTCTCAGGTGATCTATTTCAAAAGTCAGTTCTTTTACTCTGTTGTCCTCTCTACGAATGGGGTCAGATATTTTTCCTAAATCAGATAGCATTGAATTCCTCACAGATACTTTTTCCGCTTGTTCAAACCCATCCAGCCTCTTTTTCAATTGAATCACCTTGGAATTAAGATCCCTTGTTTTGTCAATTTCAGAAGTTAGCTGAGCGCTAAAGTCTTCCCTTTCTGTGGTAAGCGTTTCGACTTTGGTTTCCATCTCTGATTTTAATTTCAGGAGCTTTTTACTTTCTTCAATTAGCTTTTCTGTCACCTCCATGACTTTGTTCTGCTCAAGTTTGACCATCTTGCTTAAATCATCTTTTTTCTGCTCATCTGACTTCACAGTATCCATCAGGGTCTTCCGCTCATCCATCAAAGCAACTGTCAATGATTTGAGTTTACTCAGATCATCCTTGAGACTCAGCTCAGACTTTTCCAGTTTTAATTCAGAGGACTCTAACTCTTTCATACGGATCTTGAGAGCTATAACTTCATCTGAGAGCTCTTTGGTCATGCCCTTTTCTCTTTCCAGAGCAGATTGTAACTGTGCACTCTCAGCTTTGCTGGTGTTAAATGCTTCCTCAAGTTTTTCTAACTCCATCATTCGTTTCTGGAGCTTTTCTACTTCCAGCTTGAGCTCTTTACTCCTGCTATCCTCTTCTTCTAGCCTCTTTCTCAGCTCTTTACATTGATATTCAGTCTTGGTAATTTCCTCATCCTTTCCTTCCATCTCAAGCACCCGTTTTCGTAAGTTTTCCAATTCGGTTATCAAATTGGAATTACCACATTCACCTTTACTGAGTTTTTCTCTTAACTCCTGCAGCTCTTCTCCAGATCTCCGCAAAGCTCCATTGCTTTCCTCCAGTTCTTCCACTTTGTGTGAAAGTCCTAAAAGTTTACCATTGAGTTGACGATTGTGGAGCTCTTGCGTGGCTAACTTGGCACTCATCTCTTCATGCTGTTGAGTTAACCTGATAGATTTCTCTTTGAGTTCAGTCTCCAGGCTCTGTACCCTGTGAACATCTTCTTGAGCATGTTCTCTGGCTTCATGTAAAGCGTGCTCCTGCTGCTGGAGCTGCTGACTGAGTTCTTGAACTCGCTGATTTTGTTGGTCCATTTGTTCTAAGTGCTGCTGCCGCTCATTGACCAACATGAGAGCAAAAGACTTCAGTTTGACCAGTTCCTCACGCACTTTAGCCAGACGTTTGGAGTGTTCCTTCTCCTTTCTCGCCTGGTAAGCTTTCTCGTTTTCAAGCAATTTCTTCAATCTGTAAGTGTGACAAAAATATAGAGTTACTGTATTGAATAAACAAGAATAGAGACTTTGATTCAATTTTCTCAGCACAAGTAAAAAGCAACTTTTATGACAAACACGGAAATAAAATGACATTATTTAATTATTTTCCTAAAGAAGCTCATTGATCTAAGAACATGATTTGATTTTAAGAAATGAATTTGAAGCCCACAGAAACCAAAGCCTCTACCCCCTGTGGATGGGATGGAGACTAAGAACACAAACTGCTAGTAAAAGTTTTACACCCCCTCACCAAGTGTGCTCTTTTCTCTCAGCTTCTTTCTATGCTGCTCATGCCCTCTCTGAGCTCCAGTTCTAACAAAATGCATGCAAAGCACATTGCATCTCCTTCTTTGGCACTCCCAGGGAAATTCTGATTCAATATTTAAAAAAAGCATTTTTGCATTGCAAAAAGCAACCAAATCAGAGCTGCCACCAAAGCAGCAAAAAGAGAATATATCTCTCTCACGGCCAGTAAAAGTTCCAAATGAGCCACGGTGAAAGTTCATTCAAAACTTACCCTTACAAGATGCTCTGCAAGTTGATCTTAAATCTTGTTTATCACCTAGAAAAATGCATCAGAATATCTGTTCCACAGAACTTCTACCATCTTATTCCAAGCATGTTATCAAGACAAGGAGAGTCGAATAAATACAGCATAGCACTTTTGGAGAGTTTCTACTAAGTGATGTCATCTCATCCACACAGACTGGTAATGTGCATGAGGCTGTGTGCTTCTCTGCTTTGGAAAGAGGGGTGGAACTCACCACAGAGGGAGTGTTTTGCAACGTCAAACTTTGGCAGACACAAGCCTGACTCAGAAAGTTAACTAAACTGCAGAAAAGAATGAGCAGATATTAAGAAAAAAGAGATAAAAAATCAAGTCACATCTCCCAAAGCATAAGATGTTGTCCCTGGAAACCAGGGTATATGCTGGTACATGAGAGAAAAAAAGATGCATGCTGTCATTTCACTTAAAAGGAAATTTAAATGGGCTTTCCTGCTATGTCGATATGATGAGGAACGCAGATATATGTAAGTTAAGACCTGTCCCTGGTGATGAAAAACGAGATCTGGGAGGATAAAACAATCATATTTTCAGAGTTATCCAATTTTTTAAGTATGTTATAAACAAAAACTCAATTATTTAATAAATCACAACTTAGATACTTAATTTTTATATAAATGATTGCAATATGAAACAATAATTCTTCCTTATTGGTTTGTAATTAAACTTTTCATATATTAATTTCACTTTCAGCTTATTCTTTCAAACAGGATCTACAGACTTGACCGCTGGAAAAGGGGTATCTCGTAAAGTCCAGACTTTCACTGTCAAATGTCATTTACATTCATTGCCCTCTAAAATTACTGTGACCCGCAGGTGAAAGTCGTGATGTCAGTGGTAACTGACACTAATAGCCAGGCTATGTGAGAACCATCGGTCACTGTTGCTATGGAAGAAACAACTTTCTCCGGTGATATATTAGGTCTTGAGCAAAGATAAATGCTCAAATGCCAGTGCAGATGTAAGAAAAGAAAGCAAGTTTTCAATTTAACAATAAATTAAAAAGAGGGTTGAAGATTTATTTTCTTTCTTCATTAAAAATAATATTTTTGTTGTAATTGAGTGCAAAGCGAAATAGAATAATTTCTAATCAGATGTGCAGGTGGGATCTATGAGCCAACATCCATCAGACAACTTTTATTTTTCATTGTGGAATATCATTTTATCCCACCTTTCCTACAGTTTTGCTTAAAGGTATTGTGGGTCCTTTGTGACAAGCAATGCCAAAAAACACATCACCGAACAGTTACAAACTCTCTTGATGGAGAAAGAAGCATTAAGCACGAGGCACAAGAGCCACATTTGGAATGCATTGACCCGGTGTTAAAATAGGGAAATCAGAGGCCACGTTAGCATCAAACTATTTGTAGCATAGTCCTCTTGATACTGAAAGATTGCTTTAACTACTGCAAGTCCAGTTATTCATTCTGTTTGCGTGACTTTAAACCTCCATGAGGGGAAAAAGGTCCATTACTTCTGTCAGTCTTCACACATTCCACTGTGACATCTAAAAAGTTCCTGACATACAAATTACTCTGTTGTCAGAGAGGGTGTCTAAGACTGATGGCTACGAGTAAGAAGCAGCTTCCTCTCTACCCATCTTTTACATTCCTCCAGATGTTTGGCACCAGCTCCTCTGCTTTTCTCTCTTCACTTCAGTTGACGGGATGAAATCCCATTGAAAAATACGAGATTATGACATTCGTCTTGGAGCAGCAAATTGTCAAAACAATGATAGATGATACCAGTTGTGCGTGTTTTTGTGCAAATGTGATTGGATGTGCTTTTTTAAATTAGTTTTTTCACAGGGTGCTGAAATATTTCCAAAAAAGTCCTGTGGTAAAGGCTCATAAAGGTCGGAAAGAAGACCTTTTAGTTAAGTGAGAGCTTTCCTTTTTTGGCACAGCTTTTTCTTTTAGCTTTTTCTTTTGGTCTACCACAACAGACCGAAGTAACATCCTAATTGCTGTGAATGCTTCACCAATCCACTTGTTTTTCTCTTGATCCAATTTTCCTTCCCTCGTGAAGAAGACTTTAAACATATTTAAAACACATGGGCGAGACCCTAACTTTAACCTGTAGAGCTGGTTTAAGATTGTCCTGATTTCCATCCGGGCTTCTTCAGATTTGGCAGCAAATTGTTCCAGTGTGAGTTGGAAATCCCAACAAGTCTAATAGGACCACGTCATCCACAAAAAGCAGAGACACATTAATAAGGCTACCACACAAACACCTCAGCCGTGCCTAGAAATTCTGTCCATAAATCCACTAAATTA
Source organism: Neostethus bicornis (assembly GCA_902685375.1). Classification (NCBI taxonomy): domain Eukaryota; kingdom Metazoa; phylum Chordata; class Actinopteri; order Atheriniformes; family Phallostethidae; genus Neostethus; species Neostethus bicornis. Next base: position 6,926,008 of record LR738552.1, read on the forward strand.
GGTGAGATTTATATTTATTTGTGCCTGAAATTTTTTTTTCTTTACCGACTAAGCAGGACAATAATCCGTTATATATTTCTTTTTCAGAAACAAGAAGCACTACTGAAACTTGTGATTTACGCACGCATAATACACTTAAAATTGCACTGCTGTGAAAAGATACTATATGATTACTTTTACAGTAAGTAATGTGAATGCATTTCAATTTTCTCCGTTCAGTCACTAAAAGAGTTGAGGAGTTTGCCATCTTATGTCGATGTTACAGAAATCGACATTTGCCTGAGCTGAGCAGCTCTTACTTTGAGACATTCAAGGTTTGAGCGGAAAAAAGTCAGTTTGTGATGATTTGCACCACGTAGACTTCAATTTATTGACTTTAATCTAATCTCAAGACTCGTTGTACTTGCTTAAAAACAACCTTAGAAAGTTGGTCCTTCATTTCTAGCTTTGTATTAATAAAATAAAGGAGATGGTATTCAAAGTTTCTTTGGTCAATTATATTTCGAGTTTAGAAAGAGGTCATGAATAACGTATTTGTTACAGTGGGAGCTTCGGCCTCTTTTTTTTTAACACTTTCAAATAATCAAGGTGGCAGAAATAATGTACTTGCACAGGATAAGTGAATTTTTTTTTAAATTACTAGTCAAAATCTTTTATCTAGAAAAATAACAGAGTTATCTTTCTTTTTTTGAATGAAATCATCTGAAAACATTCTGCTTTTATTTATTTTCTATGAGTAGAACTTAGGAGGTATTTATCTCATTATTTATTCTTAATAATGTCAGTAAACACATTAAAATTCCAGAAACCTTCTTTCTTTGTAAATTATCGTGAGTATTTTCTATGAACGCCACATATTTAATCAACACAACCAACAACAAAATAACTCAAGAATTTTCAATAATCATCTCCATTTCAGAACTGCTGTGACTAAAAGCAACAAAATAACTAAACAATCAGCCAATAAGCTCTGTCATCTGTGAATACTTTTAATTAGTAGGGCCTCTTTCCTCTTATGCGTTAATTGCACATGTACACTCTCACAAGCGAGCTTGTTTGAATTCTGTGAGGCCCTCAAAACATGTGATGTAACTCCTCCTCATCCTCTTTCTTTCTTTGACCAAGAGGCCCAGCTTCAATGTCAATGATGACTTCATTTCACAGGTGATCTCATGAGAGATTTCATCCTCTGGAATGTTCATTATTCATCCGTTTGTTTCCTGATAGTCCATGTGGTTCCTCCTCTCGGGGCTCTTTTTTTCTCAAACGTAGATATACTGTACAAGGTTATCAGTACAGTAAGCGACAACTCACAGCTCCATGATACTGTAAAGAATTATTTTTAGAAACTGACGTTATCTACTCATTACGTCTATTTGAAAAAATTATTAGCGTTGCTTAAATTCTTTCATGCACTTAATTTTATTGTAGTGTTTTAAATTTTTATGTTCAGCTGCTGTTTTTGACCACCGTCAGCAGCACAAAGAACCAACTGTTTCCACCAGTGTGAAAAGCCAACTTGTTTTCACTTCTATTGTTTCCTCTTAGCAAACCTTAACACACATTTTCCCTTTTTTCAAACAAAGATTTGCAGCCCACTAAAAGTAGTGAAAATAATAGAAAGCTGTTATTTTAATACAAAAACTCAAGTGGATTTTAAAGGCAGTATGAAACATCTTAGCAACTTTTTGTGAAAACTATTCACACATTAAGGCTTGCATTGTTTATTCAGTTATTTATTTTAAAGTGTCAATACCTTTTGGGTTTGCATCTTACACCAATAGAAATACTTGCAACTAAAATCAGTAAGTTGGAGTGATTGTGGAGTGGAATCATTCAATGGTTTTGAACGAGTTCAATTGTGACCCACAATTACAAATATACTCGTCCCATATTTTATAAGCACAATTCTTAACTGGTGAGAAACAATTTATAGGACAAAAATGATTTAAAGCGATCTTCTACACAAATTTTAATCAAGACCTGTACATGACTGCATTTGCAATACATAAATGTGTTGAAGCAGGTGGGCTTGAGGCAGGAGAGTGAAATCAATGTTTTAATTATTCCAAATAATGTATAATTGGATGTTTAGATGCAGTTTAAAGGCATGGATGTGGTTTCTACTCCCCTCACCTTTCCCTTTCTTGTTCAAGAAGGTTGGTAAAGTCGTCACTCTTGTTCATATAGTCGACATGTTTACGCTTCTCTGTGTCCAGCTCATAAACGGTACGACGGTGACACTTCTCAGCTAGTAGCAGCTGACCCAGCATCCGTCTGTAGGTCTCTTTGTGCTTCTCCTGTAGACGTTCAAGCTGACAAAAAAACATGCAAAACAAGCAAACACACAGCAAATATCACATTAGGAAATAGCATAAGTGATCTCATGATGTTTATATTACGCATTAATCAGCTTTAAGCTTTTAAATTCTGTGAATGGTCACAGCCAGATAACTAACCTCCACCATAGGCTTTTGGTAAACAGTGTGGTAATGCTGCTTGGTGCCTGTGATTAAGCTGTCTCTCTGCAGTGCTTTTAGAGCTGAACCAGGAACTGCACAGCCATACTGTGCCTCAAGACTCTCTGGAGAGGTTTGCTGGGACTTTAGCATGCAGATAACATCCTCTCTGGCCTAAAGTCAAACAGATAAAACACAAATGATGTTGTGTGAAACAATCCAAAAAGAGTAAACAACTTGCAAAATGTTGCAAATAATGTCTTTAGACATTAGTGTGTTTCTTTTTAATAATGCACCAATAAAAAATTAAATGATTTCTGAGATTTATTATGTCATATTTAATCTATTACTGCAGAGTAGCATTCCAGCCTTCACCACAAGATGAAGCTGTTGAGCTAGCATTGAGTTTTTTTTTATTTTTACATGCATAAGCCTATATGTATAAATAATTGTCTAATTATAAAATAATAATGAACATTCAGTCTACCTGAACTTCTCCTTCCATGATCCCCAATAGTTGTAGCAAATCTTCCTTGGGTAAGTCCATAATATTCTCTCTTTTCTCTGCAGCATCACTGGATTCCAATTTTTCTTTGCCAGAAATCACTTGCACTCCCTCCTTTCCTTCCATCTGATGAACTTTGGCCTTCAGGTTTTTCACAGGTAGGCTTACTTCTTGAACTTGACCGATGTCAGTGTCTGTGTGTGGAACTCCGAGTCCTCTATCAACTGGACTGTCCACCCCATTGCTTTTTGATCTCATCTTTCCTGAAGCAAAGTAAAGAAAAAGAGGGATTTTTTTTAGTGATACTTGCTTGTTTTTTGTACCACACCAACTTTTGCTAAGTTCTTCTTCTTTAATCCATTTTTTGTCTGTTTCTTAAGTAAATTCACATAAACAGATGCAGTGTGTTTTTAATCATTCTATCACTTACTTCTCCAATTTTTTTATGACATTGGTCATGACTACCTTGCAAAACACGGAATAACTTTGTTCTTATTATACATTTCCTGTTTATATTAAAAAACTTCCTATTTTATCCACAGCATGTATTTGTGTCGTGAGGGTGTGTACAAGTTTACATTCCTGCTTCATGACGTACACTAATCTTGTGTATCTCATACTGTGTCCTTAGTCTAGAAGTACATGTATGGTGCCTTTCACTTGTGTGTGGTCAAAATCCAGGTGTGTGTCCTCATTCAAAAGGCTATAGTTTATACAGACGATAATAAACATTTTTGAAATGAGGAATCTTGTAGAAATGGAAACATAAGACTTCTGGTTTTCTATAACTGTTTTTTAGGTTATCATGAATAAGTTGACGTCAAGGAGCCGAACAACATACTGTACGTCCAGCTGCCTTGAGAATTTATGACCAGTTGAGAAAAAAATGAGTCTGATTATCCATCTTTGCCCTCCGTCTGGAGATTTTGAGGTTGTTTTTTTTTTTTTTACTTCAAGGCACAATTATTGTGACCAATAATTGACCTTGAAAATCTAAGCAGTTCGTCTATAGTTGGTACTGAGAGACTGTGTGCAGTTTCATTTAATTTTTTTCTGGTTTGGTTGACGTTGTCTTCACAAGAATTTGTGACCTTGACTTTTCTGACCTTGACTTTGGGTCACATGACTCTAAAAAGCTAATAAGTTAATTATATAATTGGTACTGTAATTGTGGGCAGTTTAATTAAGATCCCTTCAGTGGTTTGCTGAGATATGGCTTCTAGAAAAGTGTCATTAAAGTGCAAACGAACAGATCCACAGATAATCCGAGTGCTAAATGCCTTTTCAATATTTTATGAGCGGTGATACAGAAATTGCTGAAAAAAAAAAAAAAAACAGTTTATCAACAGTATCTATTGTCTATGTCTATTCGTGTAAGCCAGGTTTTTTGAGTAAAATGTTTTTCACAACTTTTATTTAGCACCTTACAGGGCTGTTGTTCTTTTAGATGAACTTTTCAAGCGTTATCAAGACTGACAACAAAACATGCAAAATTTTGTTACTGTTTGGTTGATTTTATGCAAATGCAAGGTCAGGAAAAATAGAATTGCCTGTTGAATCAAGTGGAGTAGTCTAAACTTTTTTGGAGCTTTTTATTTTTTATTAAAAACATGCTTTTTTCCCCAACAACCTTAAAAAAAACATTTGCTCTCCATGTTGATTATTTCAGATATGAAACAGTCCATTGAAAATGCAAACAGAGAAACAAGCCCAACCTCTAAAATCCCCTTCGTAGGACTCTGATGATGTAATAACCCTTGAATGTGTTCAGACATCCTACACAAGATTGCCTGACTTTCTTTGTTTCTCTCCGAGACATCAAATTATATGCAATAACGTGTCATTTTTTACACACATTGCTGCTGCTCATGTTTACCGTCTTTGATGAAACATTCAAGACAGAAACAACTTGATACACTTTGGAAGATTTGGCTCTTCTTTTAGTTCCCTTCAAGAAGGTTTAAACTAAGCTTATCATAGGTTTTAGTTACCATGAAGAGAAATGTTTATCTTTCTTTCCTATAGTGATCAGTGGAGCTAAGAATGGAAGACTAATGATGCTTGAAGCTTCTTTGAATCTTAACAATTTCAAGGCTACATGCCTGAGCAAAAGAATCGGTGGAATGAGTGATAAGTACATGCAGTTTTAAGGTCTTAGAGAGAAAAAAACCCACTGTCAAACTACTTAAGTACAACTTCTTATCTTGATTTTAGAAGGTCAGGGAGTACACAATCGCGTCATTGAAATCCAGTTTATCGCCGGTGTTGCATTGCAGTTTCTTAATTTTGTCTGTTGTTGTTAGTTTCATCTGCTGGCACTTAATCACTGAGTTTAATCTTGTCGTACACCAGTGTACACAAGGTGTTTGTAGGATCATTCTTAGCCTGTGATGCCCAGAGGTGAAAGACAGGCCAATAAAAACAGCAACCACTGGGATGTGGGAGTGGTGAAACACAAAACACATGTGCACTACTGTAAATGAGTTGGGCAGCAAGCCGAAGCACAAGCGACAAAATGGTTGGCGCTGCGTAAGGAACTTGACGGTTATTTTTAATTATTGGGCTGATGCCATACAGATCTAGAAGGGCTACTGTAACAGCCCTTCTCAGTTTGCAGGGGTCATTCTCGTGCAATGAAGCAGGCATGGGAGGAGTTTCTGATAGCTAGGTGTGATAACTCCCAAAGATTTTACTGTGCAATAAAATCTCATTAAAATATTCTAGGCCTGGATTTCAAGGAAAAGAAATTTACTCTTTAAATTCCTCATGAACAAAACTATAAAGTGTAAACCGAGAACTATGTTAATTTATCAAAAAAGAAGGATAGCAACAAAGAAAGAAAGAAAGATGATAACTGGAGCTGAACATGTAAAATCAAATCACAAACTCTGTTGTTTTTTTGTTTTTTTTTTCAAATCAGATCATTCTTTTTTTATACAAAATAGTTAATGAAAGCACAACAAGTTTATTTTGTTGTGTTAAATAAGTGGATTTTTTTCTATAGTAAAGCATCACAAACCCAGTAAAGCAAATTAACGAGGATTTTGACTTGTTAATCAAGGCTCATTCTCATGGCTTAGTTTTTTACCATTGTGAAAATGTGGTTCCACATAAAATACTCTCTTTGCTCTTTTGTAGACTTGGCTGTAATTCGACTACACTTGGCAATCAAACAAGTCTAAAGTCCTGGCCTCGGACAGATCCACCTTGACTGGTTTCTGCCGTTTTATTTCTCATGAATTCTCATGAAACAAATGGACATTCCTATGGCACATGCCCTGAATTCTCTTCAGATATACAACACCCCCAGTTGTCTTTATGGAATATAAATCAGACCTCTGAGACAATCAGTTGAAATACTGAGATCTATGTGTATTGAGACCAGCACAATTTCCGATATCTAATCAAACAGCAGCTAATTGACCAGCATCTAGTTGTGGTTTAGTTTTAAAGAAGGTTCTTACGTCCAGCTCAGCATCAGTCTAAATTTCAAACAAGCAAATCTATACGATGGTTTGTTCCACGTCCAGTTGTCGCATGATAGTATTTACAGGTCTGACCAAAAGCATCCGCATTCATTTTGAAGTTTAAAAGCAGCACAAATTTGATCAGAAAGAGTATTGACGATTAACATGTGATCACATTACCATGTGATCTTTTTAAACATTAATTTACTTGTTGTTCAATAGCAGTTGTGTTTTCTCATCATGCACAATATAATTTGCAATTATATATGTGGGCGGTGTTGGCTCAGTGGTAGAATGTCCGTCCCTGGACAAAGTGAAGCCAGTTCGATTCCCACAGGGCCCATGCCTCAGTGTTCCAGGAGAAGACACGTAACCCCAGTTACTCCCACTATTGGTGCTGTCATGGCTGCCTACTGCAATGCAATGCAGCACAAGTAATTTCTCAAAGAGGGATGAATATAGAATGGTAAAATTGAAAAAATATGTAGAAATAAAAACATGTCCAATCACATGGAATGGCTGACAGGGAAAAAAACCTAACTTTGACACCGGGATAACATTTATAATAACAAGATTTACGTGTAAGTTTATCTAGAATACATAGAAAAAAAAAAGTCAGGACGATGAGAAGTGAGTTTGCTGTTCTGATATACAGTACATTTATCTGTGAAAATAGGGTGTACACCAATTGAAAATATGCCAAGCAGTTCGTACAGCATCGTAAGTCTTTATAAATTCATGTTTTGCAATGTTACTTGACTGGTTGGACTCAGGATTATAATAGATTAACTGAAAATCAGAAAATATATATTCCGAAACTGAAGACTATGAGGGACTTTGAAAGCCTCAGCCAACCCTTTTGTACACTGAGCAAAAGCTATTGGTCCATCATCTGTCAATTTCTATTGGTTGGAAACACAAATCAAGACGAAGTCAGAAAAGATCAAGGCGGATCTAAACTCTTGCACTGCATTTGGAAAAAGTCGCCGGTTTGTCAGCTCTAGAGATCTTTCATATTGCCTCTAAAGAGAAAAATGGGCATATTTTTAGAAGTTGCAGGTTATCTTCATGTAATGACATCTATTAATAACTCAAAGTGACATAAAACTCATGCTAATGCTAGCATGCCTGTGTGGAGCAAAATGTCAGCATTGGTAGAGGGTTTCATCTTGTAGTACTTTCCTGATGTCACATTAACCTGATCCTCTTACTGGACAAGACTGATGCATAAGCAGCTGGAGTTTCACTAAGAAGCAAACCAAGAAACAATTTTAGTCTGATGAGATAAAAGACATTCGCTTTTTTTGCCTCAAAGTTGAATGTTTTTCATGATATAAATGTCACTGTCAGCATGCATTTCATCAGACACATTTTAATAGGTGAAAACATGCTCCACTTTGGGTCATACATTATGAACACTACGGCACAGGTGGGAGATGTAAGTTATTTTGTTCTAAGTTGCCCAACCTGATTATTGTAACAGAGTTCACAAATTGGCGCAGCTGTTGAAATATGCCTCACCCTCGTCTGTCCCAATTTATGCCATATTAATAATTCCTCAAAGCCTCCATCACCCAGTAGGAACTAATAAAGTATGTGCATTTTGTAGACAAGTATAATGATTGAATGTTATCTTGACAATAACATGGCAGATAGAGAAATCAAGTAGCTGTTCTATTAATAGGAGGATTTTGGCAACATGTATGCACAGCAAATAGATGTATTCGATTAAAAGTGAACTGGTTTTTCACTTTAAAATCAACTATATGTTCATTTGTTTGGAGTAAAAACTCCGACGTGCAACCAGAATGAGAAAAGTTGTTTGTCTTTAAAGTTGTTGACTAGCATTTTAATAATCTGTACCTTTATTTACAACTTTTGAATTAGTGGTGCATCAATTTATTAAAAGTGTACACTCTGACAAGATGTAAAAATGAAGTCATGATTAGAAAAGTTACAGTGATAAGAAAAAGAAACTGATTATCTCATAATAATAACCTTCTTAATCCCCATTTCTTTATATGTAACAAACAGCACTGCAACAAGGTTGAACTTGAGCGATGACACAGAAGGCCAACTGTAAATCCTGACTTGAGAGCGAACAGCTCAGCATTACATTAACAGATTAGAAAAAAAAACACATGTTACATTTTTCCACATTGCCTTCTGCTTCAATTTTGCAGAATAGTCTGACCTTACCTGTATGTGCTGATGAGCTATGTCTTTTGGCTAAAGCTCTTAGGAGCATTTCAGTCTGTTCAACTCAACAAAACAACAACTTCTCTCTTCCACAAGTTTTGAACTGATTCTCTCGCTAGTTATAAAAGTAGGTGTGACTAAGTATTGGTCGATTTTATAAATTTCCTCTTAATTCTGCACAAAGGCTTTTCATTGGCCATCAAAGTGTTGTGATCACTGCTCCTGCTTTAAGAGGGTGTCTGTCTCCAACGCGACTTGCTCACTACCTGCAGATGATCAGCAATCAGCAAGCTACATTAGCCATCCTCCACCCCCAGCCTCTGTCAGATTGTTGAATTCCATGCAGTAGATCTTTGACTTCTGATTTTCTTGCTTGTGGTCTTATATTCTGTTTTCTTTGTTTAAGAAACCCGCCTGCCTCGGACAACCTGCCTGCTTCGAAAAATCTGTTTTCACCTGATTAGAAATAATTTTTTATGTTTTTCCTTTTCATCTTGTGTTCCGTGCTTGGATTCTACCACATTTTCCCATAACACAAAGTAAAAAATGACATAACATTTAAAAGGGAGGTCTTTGTGCAAAATCTATTTTTTGGAGGTTTTTACCAGGAAGCGTTTTTCTATACCCTTCATGTATGTTTGATTATCTTGCTAGCTCGCTCATCCAATATGTGGATACTTTTCAAATGACAGGTTTTTCTTAGCCATGGATTTTGATCTCAGTCTCACCCACATTAAATTGATTTGAAAATACTTTATTCATCCCCGAAATCTACATTACAATTTACTTTACATTCTGATGTAAGCAAAATTATTTAAGTGCATACACTCTGCTCATGCTCAGTGGCTGCCCTTAAAATGGAGAGACATTTTGGACAGCCACTAAAATTCAGTGAATATGAGAATATGCACTTGGTTTTCCTAACTTTATGAGCTTTACACTCCATTTGAGACCTCAAACACGAGTTACACAGTGTCAGAGCTGGGCAGGACTAACTGACGAGCGAGAGTAGGTGTGAATTGAAAGAGAAGTGAAACTGAATAAATGTGTTTGTAATTTCCTTTTTTGATATTTTTTTCTTTTCCGAGCAATCAAAAGCTACTATATATCTGTTTATCTATTCATGCTTTTTTAAGATAAGATAAATTATTGCACAGAAGCACTAAGCCAGTTGTTGAAGACTGAATCAGTGAGGAAGAAAAACAACTACTGTAATAAAAAAATGTTGCCAAAGTTTATTAAGGGATCTTGGGATCTAACTTGGGATCCTTCCAGGTGAGCTAGAGGATGCAGCTGGGGAGAGAGAGGCCTGGGCTGCCCACTTGAGGCTGTTCCCCCCGCGACCCGACCCCGGAACGAGCGGAAGATGACGGAACGGAACGAAAGTTTATTAAGGATAAGTCGGCATTTACATCGAACCCCAGAGGGCTGGGAATTCCCCTTGGAATGCTGGGAATGATAATGTAATAGTTGGTTGACCACATTGGGCCGAAGCTCCACACCACCACCAATTTAAATCTCATAAGTGAGAATTTGGATTGTTTTCTTTTTGTGTCATTGTCTGTTTACTTTTTGCAGAGGCAAAAATTAAGAGTTTTACTGTGGAGGTCTGTCTAAACAGTAGGTAGAGAAGAACTTTGTCTAACCCTCATTGTTGTGTTGAATATTTGGTCTCCAACGGTAACAGGCAACAAGCCACAAGCCACAGTGATGTTATCCCCACTCCTCTCATCACTCTATTCAGTGCGGTCATCATTTTGTCTCTTTTTCTTAACAGATTTATCCATGGGATGGATAAATTATTAAAAATACAAAAGAAACTGTGTCTTATTCATAAATATAAAAATACATCTTGCTAAGAAAATGCAACAAAGTGACATGCTGAGAGAAAGTTTTATGAACTTGAATCATTTACTGTACCTACTGGTGATAGTTACACTTTAATGCTAATGAATGAGCTCACTGACTCTGATATTTCCTTATAAACCCCGATAAGGTCATTCATTGACAGCATGTGCAATCTGACCTTTTGCACGCTACATATCAAATGATCTTGAGTTGCTATGGAGTTGAGAGGTTTATTTTTAAACCAAGGCAACGTGATTTGACATGAGTTATGCCACTGTTCTGCGAAACATCCAAATGCGTCTAAACTGCATTTTTAGAATTCAAGACTAGAGACTCTTATACAACAGAAGTCATGAATGTGCCAGTGACAGCTGCTGGTGAGGCCCTATGGATTCAAAGAGTAGGCTACCACAAACGACACTGAGAAGATCTAAAGTCACTGTGTTTGTTTGTGTGTACAGTCGCATACTTTCAACTGAACTTCTTCACATGTAAATACAACAACCTGAAATACACACAGAGTAAAATGCAAATTCAAAGCCCTAATTTTAACAGTTTGCAGTGAGTTTGATTTGGTTTTATCAGCTTTTTCTCAGTACACCTCACATTTGAGCTATGCCACCAGTAACTCAAGTGACATAGCACTACAGTAATGTCATGAAGTAAGCAGTGACACATTTAGTACATCTTAGATCAATGGTGCACTGGCAAACACCCAAGCTTCGCTTGCTTAGTTTTAGTATAAACAATGACTGCATTATTGATTTACAGACTGATTAATTTACAAGCAGGGACTGATAACCGCCTGGTCAACATACACAAATCTCCTCTTTTCAAGTGGCCATTTGGCTGATTGAACTTCCCAGACTGCTCACTAAAACTGGAACACGTTCAAAAATGTTAATGTGTGATACCACTGGTGATGTGATGGTCCCTTTTGTCTCCAGTTAGAAGTAGCAAAACTGATTCCACCAGGAGTAGGGAGTTGAAATGACCTCCCTCTCAGAAAAGCCACCCTTCTTTTGTTTTTCCTTTTTGAGTTTGAGATTTTCCACTATCTATTAAGGTGTCGTATACTGACAAACAACAGTTCCCATGTGTCTCCTCTGAGACGCCGGTGACTTCATGCATATAAAATGGCATTCGTTTTGGCGTCACCACATCCCCAAAAATATTCAAGATGAAAGATGTCCCTCCTCCAGTAGCTCATCAAGGTCCAAACCAAAGCAGTGATCTACAAAGTACTTCCGTGTGTATATTTGCAGGGAAGTAAAGGCTCCAAGTTGCTGTAGAGCACTGATTGGGTGTAAGTTTAAATTTATGTCGTTCCTGAATATTAAACACTAAACAAGGCTTTTGTTTATGTTGTGAATCTTTCTCCCACCATTACTGTTGAAAATGTGGGTGTCGTCTCCCACATGTATCATACAAAATTCTTTGCTGTAAATGCTCTCATTCATTCAGTCACATGGACGTCCAGAAAAATGTTTGATTCATGATTTTCTTCTCCATATGCCGTCATAACGGCAAATTCTACTGTTAAAACAGAGTAGATACTTGTCTTTATGAAAAGAGGGTTACTGTGAACTGTTAAAGATTCATACAAATTGAATGCAGAATTGATCATTTGAATTGTGAGGCGTTTAAAGAAAACTTCATTCATACGTCAAAACTTTTCTTGATTGCTCAAATACTGGGTATTTTTCTGTTAATCGTTATCCCTTTAATTATTTATTAGCTTCAGACAAGCCAAACTATCTGAACTCTAAGTGCATATTTAATTTTGAAATCTCAGCATTTTTTTTCTGCCAAAATCATGTATAAATATTAAATGTTGTTATGTTGTAATGTTTATGTCAAAGAAAACCAAATTTTCTTTCTAATTAAACATTACCAAAAATAACTTTTTGTGATAAATATAAAGAGTCAACTTACCTCTTATTTTGATATATCCAGGTTTAATTAACTTGTTATCAATTTGGGCAACCCTAAGAAATAGACAAGATAAATCAATGAAACGTCTATGGTTATGTCTTCTAGCTTTAGTGGTCCACTTGTAGTTTTTTTCTACATTTTAATACCAAATGTTTTTAAGGATTTTTCTCTCCCTTTTTCTGTTGTTTCAGGTCTTCAGGTTCAGAAGTGAATGGTAGAGAGTAATAACAGTGGACTGTAACCTCCCTTTTTCCCTCCCTCCATGCGTCACTCCCACAGCCTGCCCAGCCAGCTCTGCTTCACTCAGAAAGCAAACCTATTCCCTGAATACGCCAGTTAATGAGTGTGTGAAAATAAAAAGCAGACTTGGATGTGGAGAAAGTTAGTGCTATCAGTGGTCGAGAAGCATCGTTGCTCAAAGAACAGAGAGGCTGAGGTGTAGCGTGATGACTTTTGTCACTGTGCCAGATCTATTTACTCCCCTAACGTCCCTCTCTTGTCTTTGTGATTAGGCTCCCAGAAGTCAACGGTATAGTTCTATATTTAACTCATCCTCTTGCCAGAATGGGGGCTGCTAGCAGCTGAATGCTGGATGTTTCAGCCGGCTGGTGAGAGTTAACTCTCCTGTTGACCCCTGGTGACAGCTGATCCATTCTCATCTTGGGAAAGTCCAGTGACAGCAGCCACCCGAGCCTTAACAGTGGTCCAAGGAACCACCAATTGCTGACTTTGAAGGACTGAATGTGGCCAAACTCTACAAGACCTCGGTAGCTACACTATATTTTTGGTCTTGCTTGCAAACAACAATTTGGGCAGCCAAGTCGGAGTTACAGTAATTGCACACTGTATCAATGGGAAGCCAAACTTTACTGCCAAGGCACTTTTCAGTAAACATATACAAACATGGTTTATCTAGCTGTTTATTTGTGGACTTACCTTCTTTTCAGGTCCACCGAACACTACATGAATTCAGACAATCCACATTACAAACATGGAATTATCAAGAATTTAGGATGCATGTTGGGAAGTGATTACTTTAAAAATGTTATCCAATGTTATGAGAAAAACAAAACCATATGGTAAATACTTTATTGATTTTAGACAAAACATTAGTATCATCTGCATTACAGTTTTTGGGATGCTTGCCAATCCTTGTACCTTCATGAAAAGTTGAAGAGGGGAGTTTGGGCTTTTCGCTGGGTAATATTTCAGATTTCATAGCATCTGTCCATAAAAGTGCTACCAGAAGTGCTAGAATCACAGAAAAACACTCATAATTACATTTATTTAGTTTCTCCATAGTTTCTATTCATGTGAATTCCCCCTTCCCTTTGCTCCCACTCAGAAGGAGAGGAGTGAGAGCAGTACCTGAGTGGAGGTATTGAGCCTAAGATGTACAGCACACCATTTTAATACCAAAAAAACATGCCAAGGACCTGAGCCAGAGGGAGGAATCAATGTGTTCACTTCTATTTCTATAAACTGTACTTAAGAATTGCTCATAATGTCACTACATGGGTGTGGTCCTGATGTAATGTTTGTTCAAAGAAAAAAAAACTGCTGAGTCCAACTAAATTTCAATAAACTACAAAGCATAGAAAAAATGGCTATTTGGAGAGTTTGTGGAGTAGCCAATAAAAGATTGTTCTATCACATTAAAAAGGCTCGAACGCCTGCACATGCTGACTAGAGAAGTTTACTTTTTCAAGGCTGAATTTAGTTTGTTTTTTGAACTGATCAGGTTTTGAGTTGTTACATTTTATGCATTTTTACTGTGTAAATCTGACGCTCCTCTCAGTTACTCAAGAAGATATAAAGTCATCCAATGCAACAACATGCCACAAATACTTAGATTTAAGATGTGTGTGATTTAAAGACAACCACTTTTTTCTTCAAACAACACTTTTCAGCCCATAATTTTTTTACTGAATTATCACGGGAGATCTCTTCAGACTGAAGTTCCTGAGAAGAATATTTTTATTAAATGCCAAAACATCCACTCCCAAAATGAAGTAATTTAGTGGGATTCAACAAGGGAAGTGGTTTGTTATGATTTCACTATGTATATGCAATGCCCACAGGACGGTGGTCTTGTCTGGGCTCATATGCTTATGAATCATTATCAGGAAGAGGGATGGTTGACTAAGTTTCCATTATACTTATGTGTGATGCAATCAAACAAAAAACATTCAGATCTGATTATTACAAGATGGGTAGTGAGATACTGGATTGAGTGAATGGATCTGTTGTTGAGTCACTTGAAAATCTCACTAATCTATGAATATCAAATAGATCTCTGGCAAACTATTTGTTCTTGTAAACAGAATGTCTGTTAATCTGACCTCCATATCTTGTGATATCACACTTCTCAATGCCAATCTAAAGAAGGGGTCCTAACCAATGCATAGGATGTCATCTAAACACCCCTACAAGCTCCATGGTGATTCCATTTGTTCTGCACAAACCCCGATCATTTTCACTTTGGGTTCTGCAGACAGATGCTAATGAGCCTTCAAAGTTGAGTGAGATTAGATTAGACGGAAACGGCAGAGAACATGATGTTCCTGGCCCGCTTCCATGAGAGGACTACATGTGGAATAAAAAACTAAAATAAATCTATTTTCAATAAAGCAGCTTTAGCGTAGTTGACTTATTAGAGGCTCTTTAGGGACCTTAAAAGAAAAGCTCAGTCAAAAGTTAATCAGAGAGTGTATCACAATTTAGGAAAGAAAAGGGTAATCCAGAATGTTTTCATTACAAAAGTGTGCTTTGTTTGCAGATGACACCACCCTATTCTACTCTGGACAAAATATTATATACATTTATGGAAAACAAATGCAGGGAAATCCAACATTAGTTCACCAGTTTTGTGTTTTTAATAGTTGGAAAAAACGTACTGATGGGTCAAAATGAGATTGAAAGAGCATTAGAGTTTAAAGTTAAGGTCTTAAAATAGATGAGGGCCTGACTTGGAAATCGCATGCTAATTTTGTTAAAAAAAAGAGTTCTGTTCCGTCGTTTTCCGCTCATCCGGGGCCGGGTCACGGGGGCAACAGCCTCAGACAGGAAGCCCAGGGTTCTCTCCCCCCAGCCGCATCCTCCAGCTCACCCGGAAGGATCCCGAGTTGTTCGCCAGCCAGCTGTGGGACATAGTCTGTCCAGCAGGTTTGGGGTCTGCCTGTTTGTCTCCTCCCGGTGGGACGTGCCCGAAACACCTAAGTAAAGAGTCACATAAATAAAAAACTATTTTCTTATAATTTATACATTTTTAAAATACAGAACATAGAAAAAGGTCATTCCACAGCAACAGCTCTGACACAATAAGAGATGACTTGTAAGGACAACTAGATCAGAGATACAAATTAGAGCAGTAATGACAGATATTTCTGCTGCATTTGATATTTTTAATCACACAATCCTGCTAAAGAAACTAAAATGTTCTGGTTTAGAAACATTCAGCCTTATTTCAACAAATATAACTCAATCTGTGTTTCTTAAGAATCTTGTTTTGTAAGAATAGAAAAGTGAAGTGTGGAGTACCTCAGGGCAGATGCCTCGGTCCTTTGTTATTCAATATATTTTACAATGATCTGTCTTTAGTGTTGGAAAAATTCACAGCTGTATAATATTGAAAAGAAAAAAAAAGATATATTCAATTTGTTTTATTCATTACTCATGTTTATTGGACATATTTCTGAAATAAAAATGACATCAATACTTTTTAAAAAGCTTGATTTTAGTCATAAAATAAACCCATCAGAGTGAGACCAGGCATGTAACTGTAAATAACTTTATCAGAATTCTTCTTCTGCCTTCGGCATTTTCCTTCAGGGATCGCCACAGCAAGTCAGTTTCTTCCATCTAACCCTATCTGCTGCATCCTCTTCTGTCACGCCAACTATCTTCATGTCTTCCTTCACTGTATCCATGACCCTCCTCTTTGGTCTTCCTCCAGTCCTCTTTCCTGGTGTTTCCAAACCCAGCATTCTTCTGCCAATGTACTCTCTCTCCTCTGCACATGTCCAAATTTGCTTTACATTGTAAGACTAAGATCCCAAAGCACTACAGCTTCTGATCACTGGGGATAATGATAACTCTGGACATGTTCATGATAAATGTTGGTCTTATTCTTTATATTTTTCTCTTAGGGTTTTCATATTTCAATGAGGCTGCCCAGCATCAAAAAACACCCTGATTTGTTGTGTCCGCAAACGCTCAGATTTCTGATTTATGCCTCCATTTTTGCCATGGCATGTATTTGGCAAAGCAAAATGATCTATTACACTCACACAATCAAAACTACACAAAACTTTACTAAATTAGCCTCTGACTTACAAACACTTCCTCTGAGCATGAGTTGAACAAATTTCAGGCTGCCACAAAAAATACCACAAAACGTGTATCACCGGATCACAATCATCACCACAAGAATTTCAGTGTAAAAATACCACAGTGTCTTTTATGTGGTTGAACACTCTCAGATCATTTTCGTTAGATCACAAGCTAGTGTGTCTATGGATCGTCTACTTCTAAACACGGCAGCTTGTCTCATCCGGGAATGACAAAGTCCCATATTTGGGTGTTTTTGAAAAGACCAAACAGGCATGATATTGCAATAATTTATCACAAACTTTTGGTGAAACTAAAACTCACAAGTTGTGATCGATTGAGACTGTTTTACCCTAACATGAGTCCCATACAGAACAGTTTTCCTGCAATAATTTCCTCCTAAACGGGTAGTGCAGTATTATAAATATACAATTCTGAGGATTTTTGTCTTGGTAAACATTTCATTCTAGAGAGCATACATCTGGTTCCATTTGAAGATTTTTAAGCTTGTTAAAACTACTGCAGCATCAGCAACACATTCAGCTTCATCTAGGAAAACAATCCTGAGTTCTAATCACAGCTGGAGTTATTGCTTAACATAACAGCACATCATTTCTTGTGGTTTTTATGTTTATCTATGAGAATCTGTTTCTACAGTCCAAATTGCCCATGAAATTACATAGTTTTAAATATTTCTGTTTTGGCTTTGTTTAGATGTTTCAGTTTGAGGAATGACTTGGAATGGCAGAGATGTTAATTACTTATGTTTCATATCCTGTGTTTAATGAGCACATGATATAAAGGCAATTTGAGGAAGTGACTAAAAAAATCCTTCCTAATTTACAATAAAAAACTGATACGATTCGCTTAAGTCGGAAATTATCCAGCTCTTTGAATAGTTTTCTTTTTACATCATGATCTTTAATGATGATATTTTAATTGTGCCCACAGCAACAGGCTCAGCATAACTTACACCAACCATCATGTTGTTATTTCCTTCCTTATAGAGTTTGGATTTGTATTCCCAGGTTACAAGAGAAGATATGAACTGCATGGCATCTGCCAAACTTTGGAGACATTAAGGTTTTTCGATTAACAAGTGGAGATCATGAGAACAGATTTTTGATCCACTGGGATTAATCCAAATAACCATTGTGTTTAATTCAGTTGAACTTATGACTATGATTTATCCAAGTTATCAGTGTAAAAAAAATTTGTCTATGAGATTCCCTCGTTCTCGATTTGACTTTAATGGGTCCTTATTTCTTTCCTTTCTTTTTTTGTCAGATGAAGTCACCTTTAACTTAATCAAGTTGTGTGTTTTTTAAATACTTTATTATAATCAAATTTAGACACACTTTTAGTATAGTGCAAATTTTTTGGTAAAATGTCTCCCTCTGCCGCCCGTCAAGCAGCAATACATTAACCAACACAGGTCTCAAGGGCAACCTCAAAGCCACACCTTCTTCAATTTGATTGGTTTGATTTTTCATTCTCGCTATACCATTGGACAGAAAGAAGTGACGACATCCAAAACAGGAAGTTCGAAGGATAAGAGGAGGACACTGGTGAGAAACGTGGACACAATTTTTTATCATTATTTCTTCTTTAATTTTCATTTTGCTCTATTTGAGACTTATCATTCACTCTACATCGTTTCCCGGAAACATTTATAAAATTAAAGACTATGTTTGAATTTCTTTTACGGAGTTTAAAAGTGCATTTGAACGAAAAAGCAAAAAACACCACATGCTAGTTTTCTAACTTTAAAACAATCTGACTCTTGAAATGGTCTAAATCTGTTATTTAAGAATGCATTTAAACTACAGGACTATTCGAATAGTGTAAAATGCTTTACATTCAATTCTCAAGTAAAACTTGCTCAATTACAATACAGTATGTACTTTATTCAGGAATGATCTTTGCCAGGATGAAGGTTAAACATCTAGATTTGTACACATAACTCTTAAGTTTTGTATTAATAGTGTGTTCCGTACAAGATCAATCTCTAAGCTCTCAGGTAAAAAAAAAAAAACTGATAACTAAAGTGTGAAAATGAGAAAAGTTTAAAATTAAATCAAGAGTTTTTATTTATTTTTTTTAAGATTAACTATAGTTTTATAGTTGAATGTATAACAATGATGACTGGTCAGGTTTCTACATGTTGCTAAAAAATATTTCTTTACAAAGTTGACCATCTGTTTATTTCTATTTATTTTAGGTTCCCGCCTGATCAATGGCAGCATCAAGAAAAGTCTCATCTTTCCGTCTGCCTCCTTTGCCTACAGTAGGAGAGATAATAAAGCTGTACAAATTGCGAGCTGAGAAACAGCTCTCCCAAAACTTCCTGTTAGATTTGAAGCTCACAGGTATGCTGTCCTCAATCAAGGAGTGAGAGATCTGTTCTTTTGAAAGCTTGAAAATGGACAGACTGCGTGTGTCTGTGATGGAGTAGTAGTATATCTGCTATTTGGAATTGATCTCCTTAGGTGTGTGCAAAACCTTAAAAGATGAGTCCGTAATGTGATTATCACAATCACAATGCCGTGCAGACCTGATCTTTAATCGTCCTTTAACTGTGTGATTATTTGATCCACTCATCTCATCCTCAAAGTAAATGGCGTTGCTTGCATTGAAGCACAGACTGGTCTCAATTGAAATTTATGATATTCTCGGTGAGAAACAGAGTGAGGAGTTCTGCCATCTGGCCGCAACTCCGCTGCTCCAGATGGGGTAGTTTGGGCATCTGGTCAGGATGCCTCCCGAACGCCTCGCTTTTGAGGTGTTTCAGGGACGTCCCACCGGGAGGAGAACCAGAGGCACAACCCAGACCTCCTGGAGAGACTATGTCTCACAGCTGGCTGTGTAACACATCGGGATCCTCCCGAGTCAGCAGAGGATAAAGCAGGGGTGAGAGAAACCAGGGGTTTCCGTCTGAGACTGTTGCCCCTGCGACCTGACCCCAAACTACCAGAAGATGATGGAAAGCAATTATATTCCAATCAAGAGTCCTATATGATCTTATAATGTTAGCTAATCTGAACAGGCTTCAATGTAAACTACTGTAAAAGCATAAAATTAAAATATTTTTTTGTTATCAGACAAATTGGTGCGTCAGGCAGGCAATTTGAGGGATGCCCATGTCTGTGAGGTGGGTCCAGGTCCTGGAGGTCTTACCCGCTCCATCCTGAATGCTGGAGCTGCTGATCTTCTTGTTGTGGAGAAAGATTCACGCTTTATTCCTGGTCTTAAGGTAAACTAAAGTCAGATGCAGACCAATTTCTAACAGCTTGAGTTCTTTTTAAATTTATCAGCAGGTGTTATAAACTCATGTAATGATTACAGCTGCTGTCTGAGGCGGCACCAGGAAAGCTGAGGATTGTCCACGGTGACATACTCACCTACCGCATGGATCGAGGATTCCCTCCAAATATCTCCAAAGCATGGGAGGAAGGTGGGGTCATCAAACAAGAGAAGGACTTCAAAATGAAATGAATGTGTCTATAATATTATCATGTGTTTCACAGACGCACCAAACCTTCACATTATTGGAAATCTCCCATTTAGTGTCTCAACACCACTGATCATTAAATGGTTGGAACATGTAGCCAACAGAACGGGTCCTTTCGCCTACGGACGCACCAGACTCACACTCACTTTCCAGAAGGAAGTGGCAGAGGTGGGTGGAAATGCTGGCACTGATTAAGGCTTTCAAGAAAGTAGATAAAGTAAGCTTTTCTAAATGAAAAAAAGATATGCCTCAACAAACCCAGATTTTTAGTAATATTAGGGATTATGATGTCGGTTGATCTTTATACTAGGTGTACCAATCAAACTAAACTTCCTCCACATTTTAGCATGGTATAAACTAATTAAAATAAAGTCTCAAGTGACTTTGTGGTCAAATAAATAGGTGAATGAATACATAAATAACTAAATAAGTGAAATAAAAAAGAAATAAATTAGCTAAAAAGTTAATTTAGTTAGTTAAAATGAAATCTTATGCTAAATTAATGTTTAAGAGAATATCTCAGATAATACTGCGGAATATTCCGTAAGCAGGCTCAGTGTTTTTGCTTATGGTCACACAATGTATTTGTGACAGCCGAATATAGATTGTGACCTGAGCTCAGCCGCGGTCACCTGTGGGACCTGAATGCAGCAGAAATGTTGGCAACAGTGTCAGTGGTTCTGGATGAAAGATGGACTCACAGGAAAATACATTCTTTGGAGGAACTTGGATTCAAGTTTCCACTCAGGTGTATTTTTTTTAACTGACAACTTTATCTTGGAATTCGAAACATTCTTTTGTGACACCATAGGCTCCAGTTGCATGACCCACCTTCTCTCTCTCCTTCTACCTCTGTTTTCTCCGTACTTTCATGTAATGACATCTCGTTCATCAACTTAATGGAACATATCCAAAAGTAGTAGAAAAAAAACCCCATAAACTGTTTAAGCGAAATGGAAAATTCAACCACAAATGTGTGCTTTTAAACAAAGAATCAGTTTTAAGTATCAAATGACTTAATCCTTATATCTTGGTTTATTGCATTGTATTTTTTATGGCAGTATTGAAACTCATTCTGTTGCTAATTTTAGACACTGTCAGTGTATGATGTAACCATATAACTGTCCAATTCTAGCATCGGATAAACTGTTTTCCAATCAACGATTTAGCTGAAAGCAGGCAGTGGCAAACTACGGCCCCGCAGGCCAAATGTGTCCCATCAAACTTCAGTTCAGTTTATTTGGTTTGTTTTACATGGTTACATGACATTGTCAACTTGAAGAAATTATGTGAAAATGTTCATTGTTTTGGCTTTTAAACCCTGAAATTCCAGTGTTCCCCAGTAGATGGTCATTTGCTGACACATTACTCGTTGAGATGCATTATTATTATCGAGAGAGATAAGAAAAAAATTCTCCTAAACTTGTGTTTTTTCTTAACTTAAGTTTCTCGTCTAGAACTAATTTGATCAAATGAGAAAATTCAGGCTCAGAATCTGTGGGACTCCTTGAGCTCTTTCAAACAGAAGTCACTTGCTGAGTCTGTAGCTCATAAATACTTGGCTGAAATGTAAAATGATATTTCAGATATTAACATCATCTGTCAGTCAACAAATCCCATTTAATTAATTTAAAATGGTTCAATCGTCACGTCTTTACTTTAAATATGAGCAAAAGTTGAAAAGTTATTTTTTTTGTGCAGTCGCAACTTTAGTTAATATTGTATGATCAATCTCTTATTTAGCTGTCAAAATCAAATATTTATTTCTCAATATATATTTGATTATTTTTACATTTAAAAAAATGAATCTGCATTTCTTATTTTGAAATTTCAAGCCATCACACGCTGTAAATTTTTCACTTGTGAATCCAAAAATCAAAAATCTCTATTTTTGCTTTAAATATGTACAAATTATATATTCCTTTCCATCCAAAGGCCTTTTATTTCTCCTCATCAATTAGTCTGATTTTTACTGAAAGAGATGTTTCTTCTCTCCATCCAGAGGCTGACAGCCAGCACGAGCAGCAGACAAAGAAGTCGTCTTTCCATCATGGCTCAGTATCTCTGCACTGTTCACAACTGCTTCACCATCCCTGGACGAGCTTTTGTCCCTCAACCAGAGGTATGCTTTGGTCATTCAACCAGCTTTACTCTCATCCAAAACTAGTCTTCCTGCTGAAATAAACACGCATAGACATCCTTCTTTGTATACAAGGCTAAAACGATGTCTTCAGGATGTGATTGACAGCTAGTGCCTGGTAGATGTGTCTCCTCAGGTTACCGTGGTTACGTTGTCTGGTCCCATGTTTCCATCAGAGTCCCTTATCTTGCCTCACTCACTCATCCATCCCTCACTTTTTGTGCTTCCAGGCTTCATTAAGACAGTGTTGAATCAGTGTTGACTCTCTGATGTCTTTGGACCCTTTCTAGGTTGTAATGATGCCTTGTGGGTATTTGAGATGTGCCGCCATCTCTTTGCCCCTTGAAATGAGAGCCCTGTTCCTATTTTAGGTTCAATATCCCTTTTATCTTCAATATAAGGATTTTTCACCACCTTATTTTTGGTCTTTTGTTAATAAATTTAAATCAAATCCTCCTCTGAGATCCATTTTGAATTAGTGTTATACAGGACTTCTAAATAGCTCAGGGGCTCTTTTACATCTTTCCACAAATGAAACCATGTTTTTTTTTTTCTAGAATGAAAGGATAGGTGTTAGGTGAATGTCAGATGGTCTGTGTGTTCCTTGGAGATGTCGTAGCACTTTAAGAGACCGCCGTTGATGAATATTTAATCTCTCTGCGAAGAGTAAAATGCAGCCGACTGAATGAGACCAGTCCTGATTGTTCATTCTCTTAGAAGAAATGAATTCTGATGATTATTTCATCACACTCTCCTTTCCCTCTTTAGCCCACTCTTTCTCTCTCTCTCTCTCTTCTTGTGTGTACATGTCTGCAGTGGCTGAATAAGTTGCTCCGATCGTTGGTTCCATTTGTGTACATGTTGGCACACATCTGATAAACAGAGCATATAAAGAGTTTGCAACTCTTTAGAGATTTTTCTCATTTTGCTTCATTTCATTCCTCTCAAACGTGGGGGTCAGAAGGAGCTTTCTCATTTAAAGCAAAACATTTTTCACTTGTTAAAAAACTTCAAGATTATCGTTTTCTTCTCATGAAAGTAAGCAGACTACTTGGTTGTTGATGTAAGAACATTTGGCAGCAAGTTGTTGTTTTTTTTTTTTGTGAATAATTAAATGGATCATTTAGATGCTCTAAAAATTTCTTCAAACCTATTTGCGTTATGTAATTTTTGGCACATAAACACGCCACCCAAAGCAATTCCCTGACTAAATGTAAAATCTGTGCCAGCTTAAGAAGACTAACCAAAAAATGCTCCGCTTTGTCGATCTTATTTTCTACTGTTCTCTTTTGCTCCATATTTCGCTGCATCTTTGTACTTCGATTTGTCTCCCAGTCCTCAGAAATGATGCAACCGTCTCAATGTCTGTGAACAAGATAGTGCCCCTTGTCAGGATTTTGAGAATTGAAGTCAAATAGATCAATCTCTTCTTTCATCAGATTACCGGTGTGACTGACATCCAGGTCCCAGTTGTTAATAAATGGTTTTTGTGTGGCCTGATTGGTTCACCTGCTTCCACAAGAAGGCTATCTACTCTGAGGAGATGGAGATCTCTTTTGTGATGCAGCCTGTTGTGCTGTTTTGCACTTTAAAGATTGCTTTTTTATATCAGTGTGACAATTCTGTCCCCTTTTTATTATTATTTGGTTATAAATCTGACAAACGCGGCCATTGTGGTTAACAATGCTATTAGGCACAAAACGACACCAATCAAGTTTTTAAAAAAAAATTTGTTGATGTCACCACTTTAACTTTTTGTTGATTATACTCGCCGACACAGAGACAGATAGCCACACACACACACACACTACAGAGGTCTGTCTGGCTATGACCATTGAAAGGTTGGAGAAAATCGGAATACACATAAAAAGAAAAAAATAAATCAATACTCGTGAAAATGTCCAACTCAGGTTTATTTTTTAAAGCATCATAAATATGCATTTTAAAATTGGCAATAACCACACTGTAACTTTTAAAAGTGGTTGGAGAGATTTTCTAAATGAAATTTTTAATGCTTCAACCAGCCTCTGCCTTCTCAATCAGCCTCCTCCTACCAGCCAGCATTTGTTGCCAATAGACTAAAATCAACATAGCTGTTGAGAAAAAAAAATCGAAATCCGTTCTGTCTTGATTACATTGAACAGCTGTGAAACTTTAGCAACAATCAATCAAATTTTAAGTTGTCTAGTCAGAGAATTTACAGCGTAAGCTTGCATACATTGTCAGTAGGAAGCAATGTGAATGGAAATATTGTTTTACTGTTCTTTTTATGAGCAAACAACAACTTGAAGAGGAGAAGAACAAAAAGACTTGGTGGCTAATTTACTTTCAATGCCACTTTTCAGAACAGACATTTCAAATTAAGTTGAACAAAGTAAAGAAATCCGATTACTTGTCCATATTTATAATCTTTCTGCGAATTATGACAAGACAGGCTGGATTTTTAGTTGTAAAGAGACGAGAGACGGATTTTATTTCCAAATAATCCAAGTTTTTAAGTGAGTGAATACTAATACACTGTAAAATATTAAAGTTTAAGATGTCTTTCTGGATGGTTTTGTGTTATTGGCTGAACGCTCAATAGATTTTTTTTCGTTTTTCCACAGCTGGTTTCTTCATTGATATAAAGGCGTTAATTGAGAAGTTTTTCAACTGTGATCCCTGAGCTATATCTGTCTGTATAAATTCAGTATGATAAGACAATTTAAACTCATAAAATAGTTATTGAGGGGTTGATTGATACAGATTGAGCACTACCGGTGGCTTAGGTGTGAAATGCATGGCTCGGCACTGCTCTGAACCGTCTGGCTTAAATCAGATGCCTGAAACATAAGGCTGTGGGTTGTTTTCTTAATCAGAAGCCACAAGGCTCGTTTCTTCTATCTTTAAAATATATTTAAGACATATTGGAAAAATAATAATGGTTCAGCTAACTTCATCTGTTGACACACAAAAAGTCTTCTGAACAAAATGCTAAATTAACCTAAACCTACATTTTATGGCTTCTATTTTTATTGAAAAAGTTGTTTTTATTGTTACAAATACCGCACATCACTTACTGACAGCGAGTCTGAATTTAAATAATGAGTCCTGCACGATGTGAGGAGATGCTGGTGTAAACAAGTCAATGTGTGTGCACGGTTGCTCAAATATGTAAACCCAGAAAAGCCCAAAAAGGTCGAGATTGGTCTCAATATATGAGATTTTTTCACAAAAAGCTGCTGAACTCTCAGTGCTCAAAGCTTTCCATACTGTATTAAATTAGATAAGTATAACTGCCGATATTAATGATATTTGTCTGAAAGCACAGGGATTCTGGACACGTTGCTAAAATAAAATGAGTAAAACAAAATTCTATACAGATGTTTGAAAAGATACAGTACATTAAATATTAAAGTATGGGTATTTAGTGAAAAAGTTTTCAACCCAGATCCAAAAGCATTTATATTATGAAGCCTGATGAGAGAACTAAAATAAAACAAATCTCTATGCAGGATATTTACATGTGCAAAGACGACCCAAGCATGCATAGATTCTGTGGAGATTAATCTGCACGTCCCACATTTAAATCCAGCCCATCCCCACTAAATGTTGTAATAGCCTCCCACTGAAATTGGTGTTATTAGGAGGGATGAGAATTGTTTCAGCTAAAATGATAGGAAAAGTGTACAAAACCGTGGTGAGACCCGCCATGCTGTTTGGTCTAGAGACAGTGCCACTGAGGAAAAGACAGGAAGCAGAGATGGAGGTAGCAGAGATGAAGATGCTGAGGATCTCTCTGGGAGTGACCAGGATGGACAGGATCAGAAATGAGTATATCAGAGGAACAGCACATGTTAGAGGTTTTGGAGATAAAGTCCGGGAGGCCAGACTGAGATGGTTTGGACATGTACAGAGGAGAGAGACCGAGTACATCGGCAGAAGGATGCTGGATTTGGAACCACCAGGAAAGAGGGCTAGAGGAAGACCAAAGAGGAGGTTCATGGATACAGTGAAGGAAGACATGAAGATAGTTGGCGTGACCGAAGAGGATGCAGCAGATAGGGTTAGATGGAAGAAACTGACTTGCTGTGGCGACCCCTGAAGGGAAATGCCGAAAGGAGAAGAAGAAGAGGAGGGATGAGAATTGTCTAATGAGCAGAAGCTTTTTCTGCTTATGTTTTATTAAAAATAAAACAGCATGCAGACTATTTTAAAACCTTCAACCACTCTGCACCAGAGTTTTTTTTTTTTTTACCCATTACATTATGTGGTATGATTCATAAAAGTTCATCGGCTATGCTTTGTTTACTGGTCCATACCGGTGTAGTTGCAGAAACAATAAAGATGTCTTACCTGATTTATGGGGCAACATTATAGGCTGCAAGGAGAGGACTTACAGCTGTAGTTATGTGATATTCAGGGTGTAAATTTCTAGCCATAACAATTTTTTTCCCCTCTAAAATTTTACAAACATAGATGGCACTGCCTTTAATTTGCTGGCCAGTCAACCAAAATATAAAACATCTATTTGCAGATGTGATTAGCAAGAATATTTTCTTTACCTACAGTACAGGGTCACAATTTGATTTGTATGAAGGTTTATAGTTTTAATGAAGCTAAATGATAGGAAGAACAGAGTCTGCTTTTAGTTTCAAGCAAACAATTTTGCAACCCGGTTTTCATTTGTTTTTAGCTCTGTGTACCTCTTTGCTGCAACGCAGGCGCTATTTTTCATTCTGCTGTTAAAACTACTGCAGGACATTTATGCAAATACTGTACTCCGGGGATTAAAAATAAAACACAAACTAAAGGCACTCATTTTGTGCTTACCTCAGTCTGATGAATAACTCTGAGTGAAGGCAGAAAAATCTGAATAATAGCTGCAAAAACATGTGATTAAATCAGCACCTTGTTTTTTTTTTTTTGTTTATATTCAGAACCAAATTGTGACGACAGTTAAACTTCAAGTTTAAAAAGTAAAAAAGGATCAACTGAACAGATCAAAGTAATCAGATCTCATCATCATCGTCTGCAACAATAAGCTCATTTTTTAGATGTTTTTTTATATCTTTAGGTCCAAGAGGTTATGATGGGTGTCTTGTTTGCTGCAATTATTTTCTGTCATTAACATTTTTTTAAAAACGTGTGCAGATTTGTTTTGGTTTTTAGTTTTATTGTGTGAATAGAGTCGTATTTCCAGTTTGATCCAGATTATTTCTATCTCTGATGATCTGTCAGCTGGAAAGTGAGGGCACAGGTGTCTGGGTGTGTGTGCGTGTGTATGTGTGTGTGTATGTGTGTGTGTGTGGGAAGAGGGCTTCTAGGTGGCTTACACGTCAGGCAGGATGCACTGTGGAAATTTTATTTTGTTTGTTTGCAACAGAAGCAGATGAGGCTCCTGATACATGTCGTTCTGCTGATTTTATCACACTTTCTAAACATTTCGAACGAATTGACAATAATAAAATTATATGCTTTAATTCTGGGTGCAGCTCATTTTCTCACATGTTGTTTTCTCATTAATATGGTGTCCTCTCATCATGGAACATCTGTTTGGAACTGAAAATGGTTTACACAACATTAATTCTGCAGTTTTAATGTGATGCGTTTGTGTTGTAATGATTGTTGTCCTGGATTTTCCCACTGGATGATGCTCATTGTCTGCTTCTAAAAATAATCTCCAAATGCTCTTTTGTGGCCTTAAGTTTTTCTACTCTCTTGGCTACAACACCTGTGCTTCTCTGGAGCCTGCCCGTGGATGTGTGACTGTGCCATAAACCTACAGCCAATAAATCAGCTCAGTGGTGTAATTGCAGGCTTTATCTCCCTCCTACTGAAGCTCAGGGATCACTGATTGTGTTAATGAAGAGGGATTTGGTCAAACCGAGGCACAACCGGCCTTTGTCTGTTCTTGTCATTTTGTTGTCCGAAACACAAAGGTGTGAGTCACTTTAATGTTTCCTTTATCATGTCAGCTCAGATGTATTTCAGCATGTAATTTTTCAGCTTTTTGAACCGTTTCCACACCTTTCCGCAGAGCAGTGAATGAATTATTTTGCTGCAGGTGTTGATACACATACGGAGGAAACGGAGTGTGCAAATTTTAATGGTGTGGAACAACAAAGAGTGAGTCACAAAAAAACATGCTGGAAAAGGACAAAAATTGCTGAGTTTGATGGAAAGAATAGCATCAGTGAACCTAAAATTCTTGGTTGATTAGAACCTGCAGAAGCTGACCAGTGGGGCTTAACAAGAAGAAAAAATGTGGAATCTGGGGAGCAAGTGGAGTCTTCACCCTGCAGTTTAATTTGCCTTTCTCACCCCTCAGATTGCTCTGCATTTTCTTTTTTGTCACAGTGAGTAACTGAGATAGTCCTTGAAGGTTTCTGACAAGAGGAATTGGCTGCTTTGATGGCTCCCTCCCCACCTCTTCAACCCCAGGCTCAAAGTGCCACATCCCCCCTGGCTCACAGACGAACAGAGAGGGAAATCTCTAAATTAACTCTGTCATTCATAGCTTAACGTGTGTCTGAAAAATATCTTTAAACCAATAGAAAGAATGGTGTTTCAGCTGCGACTTTAGTCATCATGTCTGATTTAGATTCTGGTCAGAGGTCAAGGAGTATTCTAAGCGGCTTCTGACATCAAGTGTCTTCATCAGCAGCATACATATTTTGTCTTGTAAGGTCCTATCTCATGCAAAATAATTCTTTTCTCATTGTATCCTATGCACATTAACTGCAATTTTGGTTCTGGAACATCCATTAGCAAGCACTTGTTTTTTTGCCATGTGGAAACTAGTCTAAAATACTGATTTTTTTTTTTTTTTTTCAAAAACGACTAACTCATTCACTTTGGTGACAAATACAGGCTCCACATGTCTCTTATTAAAAGTTAAAAATCTCTGAAAGTTGATTTTGCATCAGATGAGACCTTTAATTTGGAAAGAAAGATATGTGTGCTTATGTATCTATCTTGTTATCTCGGTAAATTCTACATAAAATGCTCTCCGGAAGTACGTGGGCTAAAATCTTTGAATAAAAGACTAGAGATGAGAATGCAGCTTGGATGCCTTCTTCAACACCATTACTGAAGACAGATTACTGACAGAGATGGATCTGAAGGGAGATCGAGGCGTACTTCCAGCAGATGGTCGTCTATGCCCGCTCTGAGTAATGACTGCATCAGCATCACCCACCAGCTAACATGACTAAAGCCCTACAGATGTTCGCCTTGTAGAGTAGACCAGATGAGCAGACACTAAATTAAATTTGTTAATGCCGCATTGAACATCTTTAATAGCCGGCGATTGTTCGAGAGACTTTGGGCTGGTGGAGAGTGGAGTTATTCTCTTTATGTCTACGTACATTTACTGGAGCTTTGAGATAAATAATGGTTTTCTTTCCAGCGCAGGTTTCTTCAAAGTCTTTAATGTGTATAAATAAATTGGTCCTTTGAACGGGAACGTACGTTTTAGGATTGAATGTGACCTAACACAGTTCAGTAAAACATAGTCACGTTGATGGATTTCTTTTCTCTTGACCTCATGCGGCCTAACTCCTGGTTGAGCTGTGGGAGAGAGACTCTATTCCGACGGGCTGTGCCGCTTCATGACCTCCTGCCACACATTTTACTTTCACACTATTCATCCAGACCTATTCCTAGCCCATAAACGGGGTCAAACGCCGTATCAAGAGTATCGAGGAAGTTATTTCAATGGTTCGTGCCAACTGGGATAAAAAAGCCGGAAGGCAGAGTCTCAATCATAAACCAAAAGTAAAGAATGGATAAAAATACCCCACCTCGTTTTCTCATTGTCTCTCCCTCTCTCTCTAAACAAAACACAGAGGCTGGCAAAGCTAGCTCATGCGCATCTCTGGAGATCTATTGCTGTACCTAACGAGGAACCACGTCGGTTCGCTCAGAATCAGCGCTCACGGTTTTGCTAATTCAGCTTAACTTAGTAACACGCAGGATGTTTGTGGGGGGTTGATGTTTAAAGAATTACTCCAGAAGTCTTTCTCAAGGACGGCTTTTTGCTTCAAATAGGTAAAACAGCATTACCATACAATTAGTCTCACATTGCAGAAATCAAAGCTCCTTAACAACTCCCACACAGAATAATTTCATGTTTGCTGGTAGATTTAAAGGATGATAAGGACACTATTGACCGTTTGTAAAGAGGTTGTGTTGTGCCTTTGAGGGGTGCATTTTCTTTAATATCTGTTTGTATGAATTCATGAACATTCTACCTTTTGTTATCTCTGACATGCGATATTCGCCGGAAAAAAACAATTATGACTACATCTATTCAGTTTTACTTCCATTTTAGACACTGACCTCATGTTCCTTGATTAATTCTGCTCCCTGGGCTCATGAAAGAAGGGCATGCACCAAAACACTTCCTACATTAGAATGTGGACGTGATAGAGAACAAAAGGCATGACAAGGAACAGCCCTGCATTTGAATAGTATCTGAATATACGCAAATGACACAAACATACATGCATGAATTAAATAAAACACCACTTAAGATGTGTTTTTGATGTGGGGATCATGAAAGAAACCACCAAAAAGTGTTGTTTTTTTTTTTTTGCAAAAAACTCCCTCTTTAAACAAACTCAGACTTCTAGATTTCTTTTGTGTAAATATTGTAAGTGCATAGAGACATCTCTCTACTATAAGCACTATCATATGCTAACATAAATCCATAGCAATCTTTAATAGAATAAATTATATCTCCACCGTGATCATCCCCTTCAAAGCAGATATAGATTGCAAAGTAACCATGTGTTCACGCCCTTAGAGCTTTTAGCCTCCTTCACCTTTAGTTAGCAGAATCTTGTCAGCCGTGCATGGCGCCCCGTGCACAAAGCTGAAATATTAAAAGGCCTCCTTTGAACTGTCAGACTGTATTGTTTTTCTACAAGCTCTCCTTTTGTCATCTCGGTAGTTTTTACTGCCTTTGTCAGCAGTTTACTGCGCAGCCAAGGTCGCTGCTATTATTCCCGCAGTCTCATACAACATAGCTGCTTCAACAAAGGAAGGTCGTTTCTACCTCAGTGTTGATGACTGCGTTTATATCTACAGAATAGAACTCTGAACTGTTGGTACTGTACCTTTTTATTTTTCATTGGAATCTGAGATGAAAGGGCTTTCACTTAAGTTCAGATTTGACAACCTTATCGTCCAAATTTCATCATTTAAATTTTTTATTGGGTGACTTTTGGGGAGTAAAATGCCTCTAAATCTAAATAAAAGAGTTCAAATAGAAATATAATTAACTCCTGTATGAATCTGAACACCTCCGCTGATCTAAAACTCACAATCTAGATAATTTATTTCGACGGATGGAATTCCTTTTGATGGGAAATATAGGTTAAATACACAAAGAAGCAGATCTTGTTAGCATTTTCTCCAACAAGAAGCGCTTTTATTTGATGTGCACTCTTGTTGCGTAACCTAGAGGAGTGGGAGAGATCCTTAAATAATCCATGGTCTTCTCAGAGAGGCTTTTCTCACTTTTAACTAGGGATCATGGAGACTCCAATCAGCGATAATGAGAGCCAAGATTCTAATTAATTTTAGATGTGCTCCGTGTAAAGTACATAGACTATAGGGCAGATCATTTAAAAAGCACACAAGATCAGATCTGAATTCAGAGTTGGCTGTGAAACATTTTTATGCACTGCTTTCTCTTACACATTTTAAATATTTGAATAAAAATTGCAGTTTAAAATTTTTTTTTGCAAGTCAGTTTTTCTTGTCTTTAGAGAAAACAAACTTTGGT
Source organism: Neostethus bicornis (assembly GCA_902685375.1). NCBI lineage: Eukaryota > Metazoa > Chordata > Actinopteri > Atheriniformes > Phallostethidae > Neostethus > Neostethus bicornis. The sequence continues at coordinate 6,958,173 of LR738552.1, forward strand.
GCAAATGTATTTGCTTTTGCTCCAGTAAAACCAATTAATTAAAAAATATCTCATTGGACTGTATGTAAGGAGGTGATCTGCAGGAATTTCTTTGTGCATTTTTTATTTATGGCTGAAATTAGCTTTCTCTGCTGGGTGGCTGGGCTCTCACTCAGAGATAGAGGGAGGAGCAGCTCTGACATGCGGTAGGAGCTTGGAGTAAAGCGTTGCTCCTCTGGGTCAAGAGGAGCCAGATGGGGTTGTTCGGCATCTGGTTAGGATGCATCCCAAATGCCTCACTAGTGAGGTGTTCCAGGTACGTCACGCTGGAAGGAGACCCAGAGCAAGACCCTGAATCTGCTGGAGAGACTATATCTCACAGCTGGACAGGGAACACCTCGGGATCCTCCAGGGTGAGCTGAAGGATGCGGCCAGGATGAGAGAAGCTTAGGCTTACCGTCTGAGGCTGTTGCCCCCGGGCCCAGGTAAGCGGAAGACAAGGGAATAGAATGTATTTTCACTTAGTAGCACATGTAGATGGGTTATTTTTATATTCATTAGCTGGCATTATTACACAAAAGATAAATTGAAAACAGCGTACAGCATCACCCACTATATTTAGGTACTGATTTAGCATTATTTGGATCAGATGGAAAATTTTATTTTTATAACTCAAAGACCCACATTTATTGCTCCTTACTGGAGAGCAGCCAAAAAAGTAAGAAAAGACAACAAAGTGAAGTGCTCATTCCAACGGATCAGGATCACCTGGTAAACTGGCATCTATCGACAGAAACGACAGATTCATGCTGCTCACTAGTTGAAACCTTGGTATTTTTTTTAAAAAAACAATTTCTCTAGTAAAATCTGTTGTTTCTCCTGGTGAAGATGAAAACATTTGTCTGGACACATCTATGTAACACTTTGATGTGCAAAATACCACTTGATTTCTTCTCGAACATATTACTTTTTAAATTGATTGTAAAATTCATCAAACATCTCTACGAGAGAGAATTCACTGCCCTACAAAGAAATACGGAGTTTTATAATAATAATAATAATAATAATAAATTACTCTATTGATCCCTCACCGGGGAAATTTGTTTGCTGCACTCCTTACACCGCAGCAGGCTGCCCTTCAACGGCGCCAATGGTGGGAGAAGCAGGGGTTAGGTGTCTTCTCCAAGGAACCTAGACGTGCTCTCCGTGGGACGCGAACCTGCGACCTTCCGGTCCGCGGGCGAACGCGCTAACCACGCGGCCACCGTCTCCACCCACATTTTCACACATTTCTGAAATTCTTACCACTTACTTTTGATCAATAAACCTGAATAATTTTCTTAGTCCTAATTGGTTTGTTTTTAAGCTGTTGAGCATCTCAATGAATGAGCCAAGTGATGTGCATGTGTGATTTCAGTGAGACACTTTTGGCTTTAAGATTTTTATGCCTCCGTCCACAGACTGTGGAGGAGGAATAAAGCATTCTAGCTGTCCGTGCTTCCGTAACACTGTTGTGAAGGTGATACCTGCAAAACAACTGAAAGGATTTTAACCACACTAAGTATCAACTACAATTGAACTGATTAGGTTTTCAGGGTCATGCAACCGAAGGTGAAATGGGAATTGGCATATGCAGACCCATACGGCTTGTCAGCTTGTCTTTGAAATTTTCTTGTTCCTTAATTTCTGCATTTATGTTGATTTTCTTTTACTTATAATCCCCAATAATCTAATTTTTCAGAGTTTACCATCATTCCTGTGACAGTTGCTCTTGGTTTCACCAAAGTTTCAAGATAGTCATTCGTTCTTTTTGTACAGTATGAAGTTTATCTGAACCTCATCTGCATTAATTGTATATTTATGGGACATCCTGGTGTGCAAAACCTTTTCTGTTAATGATCTATAATTTTATCACCATACTTGATATTTTAAACTTACTTCGTAATCGTTTGATTCTGTTTTCGATTGCTGTGAAACAATAGCTGCAGATGGCTGCAACTCTCAGGAATTGTGTTGGTATTTTGATCCATATGCTAGCTTGTCCTATCATCTCAGAAACTTAAAGCAAAGATTAATATTGCTTTTAGAAGCAGTGTAAGACAGATCCTTCCCTCAGAGTCCTCTTTGCACACAGTAATGTTTAATAGATGTCTCTATTAGTTGGACTGATGGTGGTGTGTTGGTGGGTACTCCATGTGAGTGGACCCGCCTTTCCGCCTGTTCTGAGAACAGCCTGTACCATCCGGCAATCTGTACTTTTGGCAGAAAAGATGAGAAGCATCTACATTTTCTCAAAAACCACACAACAGCAGGCGCGTTGCTTTCACAAAATAGTTTTATTGGTAAAAAATAGAACTACTTGCACAAGCACATTGAGACAACTGTTTCAGAATTTGTGAATTGTTCATCATCACAAATAACGCTCCGGCAAAGTAAGAAGTGCTAAAGCATTCACCAAAAAATAAGCCGCAGTTATCAAAATAATAAACCTTCATCTTGGTTTAGTTTACGCAGGAGGGTTAGATCTTTATTGAATTGTAGGACCTCGTTACCTTGCACTCTGGTCGTTTAGAAGCGAATGAAGTTGCGTGCTGATGATGAAGCTGCACAGCCACAAAAAATAGAAATATTCAGCTTATATTTTCCAGTTGGAAAATTCTCCCTATTTTTTTGTCCAGAGCGCCACTGGTGGTGTGATTCCACTGGTCCATAGAGCTCGAAATACTCAGCCGTTTGAGTCAAACTGCAAAAGTACTAACACAAAGTAAAAGTGCACCGAGTCGTCTTCTTATAAAGAAGATATGGCATGAACGTGGTTTTGTGTCAGATACCCAAAAACAATCTGAAAACTACTAATCCTTCAGTAAAAACAAACTTCTTATAAACCTAGACGCTTGTGTACAGCTGTGCTAGACTTCCAGTGATTCACAACTTTTTTTTTTTTCTTCTAAAAAGTGCCACCTTTTGTCTTTCATTAGAAAAATCTCAGACCCAGTAAAGTCTTGCTGTGCTTGGGGGACGAGAAATAAAGAGGATTTTAAAATAACCCTCGAAAGCTGCCCTGGACTGTACACAAACATCTAGTTGACATGAGACTTAAGTTTGGCAGAACAAATCACCGATCCATAAAACATCAGCAAATGCATAATTCATGTACAAACAAGGCAATAAAAAAATAAACTGAACTTCCAGATATTATTAAAACGTGTCATCATGAGACAATTTGGCACATTCTCAAAACACTTAACGTGTCGGTATTAGTCGATGACATGGCACATTCTTTACTTGTTTATTGCATTGGTTATGGTGCCCGGGCAGTGACTTATTGTCAGGAGGCCAGTTCTGCCGGCTTTTGGAGGGTGGGGTGGAAATGTGGCCCTATGAGGCTGCCAGGCCCACCAGCGGGTGCCCACAGAGATGCCTGTGGTGTGCCAGCGACCGCCTGCAGGTGGCGAGCTGCTCATAGCCATCTGTTCTCCCTCTAGGAAGCTGTATGTCTCTGAGAAAGAAGAAAAATATGCAGCTCCATACATCCCAGCCTGCCAAGTCCTGTATGAAGCTCAAACCGAATTATCCTCCCCTATCCATCACACCCAGCAGAGGAGTAAATACGTGTTAGAAAAGAAGCCGGAAAGCAGAGCCGCGCCACTGACACATGAGTAGGTGGGTTGTTTATGTACGTCTGGTGTGCATGTCAGGAGGGGACACGCTTTCGACATGCATCAGCATTCTCTCGTCAGGGATCACATCCATGTGACACAAGCAGAGCAGGGAAAAAGAGAGAAAAATAAAAGAAGGGTGAGAGGTAGGTAAAGGTGGATTGCTGCCATGGTTTATGTTCAATACACTGAGACCTTCTACAGGTGGAGACCGGCAGCATGTGCAGATTGCTGACGCACTTGGAAAACAAGTCACATATGGAGAATGACTCAAACCTTTTTTAGCCACCTGCTGCACCAACAGCTCAGGAAGGTTCTCAGTTTCCGCTTTCGATCTATCTGTGCAGCTCCACTGAATATGGCTCACGTACAAGAGGATGGTGATGACATCTTTCTCTAAAACCTCCAAACCTGAGAGCTGTTTCATTTTTGTGGAGATTGAATGAAAGCATGATGAGTAAAGACTCATAATTCAAGCCTGTTCCCTTCTCCTCTAAGAACTTCTCTGACTGACAAGCACTATCTCAGACAATAGAGATGTTCCTCTATTCAATTTTGTTTCCATGGCAGTGCAGAGGCGGATAAGAGTGAAAAGCACATGCAAAAAAATGAAAGGGATATTTTGCATGCACATGTAGCATGTCTAAGCAAGAGAGGGTACAAATGGTTTGGGATGGACATTAATGTGATGCTTTTCACTTTCAGCCATGCATGTGTTTACATGTTAAAATGAAAGCATTAGATCGTCCACTCTCCTCGTGCTCATCGCACTTTCCACCTGCAGAGGCGTCTATTTTTCTGCATTTTCTGCCCCGAAACCAGCCCGCCAGCCCACTTTCTCTTCCTCCTGACAGTTGTCTGTGAACAGTTGCAGCAGGGTAATGTTTCTACAGCTTTTCAGGCACAGGCATTGTGTGGCTCAGTCTTCTACCAATCCGCTGCATCACTACACAGACAGGCTCCACACAGCATGCTTTAGAGGCAAAAATATCAACATCATTCTAGTAGCTAACAAAAATATGACTATTTCAATTCATTTCAGGTTGCATTCTAGTAAATAAGTCTACAAAACTATCATGGCCTGCTATGAAAAGGGGTTTATTTATGCTTCTCAGGTTTTATATTGCCTATTTTCTCGTAATGGTAAAGTGATAGAAACGATTGTAAATAGCAGCTGAACGATTGATTTATTTTTTCTAAATTCAAACCTTTGGTGAAGGACGGAAACAAATTTACACGAAAGCTTTCCTTATTTGCTTAATCCGTTCCCACAGGAGGTGTTTTTGTGATTTACTGATGAAAGATGTCTGCGTTTGCTTAGCGGCTTCTTTCCATCCCGCAGCACCTTCTCCTCGCACATTCACACCATTCCAAGGTGCTGCTTAGGAAATACCTCCACCGCTTGTGCTTGCAAAACAGAAAAAAGCAGACAAGCGAGATAGAGGAGGGAAAAAAGATGGTTTCAAAGTTACTGGCCTCCTCATGTATGTGTTTTGTTTAAATCCACCTCGGTTTGAAAAAGATCCCATTGTAATGCTGTCCTTCCGGGCTTTTCTCCACTTAGTTGTTGTGTGCAGAGCATTGCTTTATTAGACATAGTCCTGCAGGCTGTAGCCAGTCTTATTGTCCAATGGAGAAAGCGAGCAGTACTGATGCTGGAGCTCTTGTTGCTGCTGGAGAAGCTGTTGCTGCTGCTGTTGGAGCAGCAACTTGTCAGGAGGAGGAAGCAAAACCAGTTCTTGAGGGCCGTGCCTCTTTCCAGAGCAGGACATACAGAAAATAAATCCCCCTCCGAAGAGAAAACCTGCTGAAATAAAGGCCACGTACACGGCACCTCCTGGTTCAAATTTATTGCTCTCTGGCACGCTGGAGTCCAGGAAGTTGGTGATGACCTCATTGGTGAACCAAGATGCAGGTACCAGACATAGGAAGCCTGCAGCGACAAAGCAGCCGCCGCTGGCAATGGCGGCGTGCCGTTTGGAACGCCTCCCACCTCCCCAGCGCGTGCACTTCAGTCCCAGGGATGCGAGGCCGAGCCCCATGGCGGCGAGCACGCAGCACAGTACCATGGTGGTGCGAGCAGTCTGCAGGTATGCAGGGAGCGAAAGCACCGAATACTTAAGCGTGCAGCTGAACATGCCCGTGCTGTACCACGTGCAGTCCATCCACAGGCCCTGCATCTGGGAAATGGCTGTGATGATGTTGGAGCCCACGTCTGCACTGACCTTCCAATTGGGCAGCAAGGTGGCCACCATGGCACCCATAATGCCTAGCAGTGCCAGGACAAATCCAAATATTTGCATGCCTGTGGATGCCATGTTCCTGGTGTGCCAAGCAGCCAGCCGAGCTGGTCCTCCTTTCTGCCCAGCTGCCACTCTTAACCGTCCTCCTCTGGTGGTGCACCAGATGCCAGTTAGATGCCCGGCTCCTCAGCTGCGGCTCCACTCTACTGGAGAACAGAAAGCGAATGAGAAAGATTGAGTGGGTATCCTCGCTCTGCTCTATTCTTTCATCCTGATCTTATTCACCTCACACAGGCACAGACCTTTTCTGGCTGGAAACAAAGGAAAGCGGGAGTGTTGAGAGCTGGCTGTGGCTGGCAGAGAGGACGTAAACATCAAGCTTTCTTTGCTGTTTGTTGTCCTTACCTTTGCTTTCCCAGATCGCTCACAGCTTTAATGAGTTTGTGCCATTTGCAAGCTTTAGAGGGACTGCAGGGTCCTTTTAATCTATAATTTTACTACTTGTCTTTTTGTGTGTTTGGTCAAAAATCTGAGACAATCTTGGAAGAATTTCCACCTTTATTCTGGCTGCATCGAGTCTTTTCAACGCACAATTAAACTTTTTCTGTTACTTTTTGATTTATTTCTACCAATGCGAATAATTCCAGAGCTCAGTCTAGTTAGTTGCTGTGGTGTGTGATCCGATTGGAATGCTGGAATAATCTCTTACCCCGGCTGGTGCAGAGCTGGCCCCGACGCGGCACGTCCACAGAAATCTCCGCAAACACACACTGCACGGCTGCAGAGGGTTCAGCCCGGAGTCCATTCAAGCCATCCATTTCCTTAGCAACAGTGTGTGAGAGACCACACAGGCTCGATCAGAGCCGGGGAGAAATAACAGCTGCGATCAGTCTTTCTCTCCTCAATGCGCTGCTTGCTCTAGCTTTCACTCCCTCTCTTTCTCTCTCTCTCTCTCTTCCTTGCTCGCTGTTTCCCTCTCTCTCTCTCTCTTTCTCTCTCTCTGTCTCTCTCCGTGTGTGTGTGTTCTGCTTCACTCCAACAGAGCTCTATCTCTCTTACAACACATTTATAGTTCTTATATGTTTTAAATTATTCATAAAAACCCATTATCAACACAAAAAAAAGGAACAAAATTGAGCAAAAAATTAAAAATTGAGAAAAAATGCTATATATCTTTTATCAACCTTGTTGGTGTTATATCACCAACCTTGTTGGTGATATCCAACAGTTTTGGATAACTGTTGGATATCTGTTCTACCAAGCTGCTTCCACCCAACTCGACACCATCTAGCAGCTGTTCTAAGCTCTCTCTTGGAGTCCAGAGCACTATTAGACACCCAGATATCTCCGTAAGGGATCAATAAAGTATCTGTATCTGTAAAAGCACAGAAATGTGCAAAATTGAGCTTTTGTTTTCTTCTTCACTTTCTCCTCATTTGGATGTGATGTTTGGGACTTCTAACCAACACATTATTCACCGAGTAAAACATTACTATTGATCATAAAAGCAGTGTAAGTGGGAAGGATGACGAGGTTCAGAATGAGCTTCATTGATTGAAATTAATGCTCAAACGAGGTAAAAACTGCCTGATTCATTTAGATTATCAAATAGATGCTCATCTTTGAAGTCTTTTCTCAAGCATAATACCATTTTTTTAAAAAGTTTGTTATAAGCTCAGAATAAAACTTTTTTGCTGTGAAATCTTGTCGTAAAAATAGAATTTTATGCAAGAAAACCCAAAAAAAGCAGCAATAATTTTCTGGGTTTTTTTCTTTTTTTTTTTTTTTTTTGAGAAGCGTTGGCTCAGTGGTAGAATGTCTGTCTTTAGACCGGAAGAAGACGGTTTGATTCCGACTGGGCCCCATGTCTAGGTGTCCCTGGAGAAGACACCTAACCCCCAGTTACTCCCACTACTGGCGCCGTCATGGCTGCCAGCTGCGGTGCAATGCCCTTTAGGGATGAATATAGTATATTTTAAAAAAAAAATCTAAAAGGTATCAAAAGTAAGATTAGTTACAATTTTTTTTTTTTTTACCTCCTTATGCACTTACAGTCTGTATTGACCTCAATGTTTTGTCACATTATTCCTTCTATTTTATTATTTTTTATTTTCCTTCTTGTATATATACTGTCTATTTCTTTCTTGTTGCTGCTGTAACGCACAAATTTCCCAAGTGTGGGATCAATAAAGTAATTCTAATCTAATCTAAAACGATCAAAAAGCCCATTGAATTTTCATATTAAACATAAACTTTACAAAGTGATATTTCTCTTACTTTGCTCTCTTAGAGCAATTTAAAGGGTAGAAGGAGGACATGCAGATAGTTGGTGTGACCAAAGAGGATGAAGGAGACAGGGTTAGATAGAAGAAACTGACCTGAAGAGAAATACAGAAAGGAGACGATTTCTCTCTGAAAGCAGTTCTTTTATTGAAAATAATTTATTTTATTTTTCTGATGAAATAGTCAAAACACCGGAACGAGCGGAAGATGACGGAATGGAACGAAATTTTCTCACTAATATAGTTTTTTATCTTGTGATTAAAACCAATCACTTCCTATAAGGTCTAACTGGAATATTTTCTGCGATTTCACTTAATAACAATAATTCAATTCAATAATTTAATCTTATTTGCCGATCACAGTTTTTAGAGTTTATTTATCCAATAAGAACTGACTGAGGCAGTTTGAGCTAGTGGTTGGGCCCAATGTCAAAAATTATCTACAATTTAGAAATCATTAAGTATTCCCTCAGCGTCATTACAGATACTAGAAGGGCTAGAAGGAGGCCAGGAAGGGGATTTATGGATGCCGTTAAATCTGCATGAATTTATTCAGTGATGGGACAGAAGATCTTCTGTGAAAACCCTGAAGGGAACCGTTGAGTGTTTTTTTTTTCAGTCATGGATTATGTAAATAAGCCCGAATATTAGGAGATAAGTGTCCAAATAAGAATTGAAATGCTGTGCTATCCGCTTTCTAAGTCTGTAAATCTTTCTTTTCTGTCAAATGAAACTAGTTAGAGGCTCCAGTTCAAACAATCTATTGTAGATAATCAATAGTAAGTAGATTTACTTGCATTTCTACCTGTGTTGATATTTTTATGAATAAGATGACCAATTAGCACTAGATGGTGTTTATAAATACACTACTTTTATAACCCGGTGGAAGTGGCATCGTACTTTTGTGGCTTCTTTTGTTTGTGCGGAAATGCAAAATTTGGGGGAAAAAACAGTATAAATAGATGTACACATCTCCCCTCCTTTCGTTTCCCAGTTAGTTCCGCCCCCCTCAGCGCATGCACAACAAAGCGTAAATCTCATTTGAGGCCGCAAATACAGTCCAATGCGCCACAAATAAGCAAAGCTATCACATTGTTATTTTGTTACATTTACATAAAAATGTGACTCACTGTTGGGACTGAGCATGAGCAGAGCACATACATGCTGCAAAAACACTTAACTTATTAGTGGGCGTGGCAGAGAACAAAATTCCTGGCTAAGACCAAATGGATATTTAAAATGTATTCATACAAGGCAAGCTTGCAAATTTCTCAAACTTGCATAAATAGAATAGAAAAACAGTTCAGGTATTTTTTTGATGTGGTTATAACATAGAGTCTTGTTTTTTATTTTTAAAAAAGTTGGTTTTTGCATTATTTTTACATTTTAATGTCAGAATTGAACTTTACTTTTTTGTTTAAATCACTTGCTTTGGCTGAAGCATCAAGAATCCTAAAATGAAACACGTTAGACTCATTTATTAGTTTATGATAGTTTTATTACTTGTGCTTTACTCTGTGAGAAGTACAATTCTTCATCTATAACGCCACCAAGGCATCCATCACAATCCTCCATCGAGATGTCCGGTAATTATAATGCAGCACTGCTGTCGTTACAAGATGAGAAGTGACAGAGATGTAAAGTCATGATCACATTTCCAATCCCAGCCCTGCTCCACCACCATGGGAGGGGTAATCTAATTTACTCTGAAGGAATAGCAGCCATCATTATAATCAGATGAGTGGGTCAGACTTTGTATTCTGTCCTGGACCAACAACTAGAGGACCACGTGTGCTCCACCAAACCAAAAGTGAGCCTCCCCAGAGTATCATCCATGTCAATCAGTGGGAGGTTAAAACCTAAAAGCTGCTGGTCCGTCTTTCTTCTCCTCTCTTTAGAGGACATGTAACACGGGAGGGAGTGGCTAGGGTGGCCTTGATTCATGAGAATGATAAAGAGGACAAAATGATCGGAGGGAGGAAGAAACAGACACTAATAGATCTGACATCCTTGTAAACGCGGATGATGTTTTTATCGTGTTATAAGAAGAAGGAGAAAAAAACTACTTTAGGAGATGATTTTGTTAATCCTTCACGTCCAATCAGCTTTTAGTTGCAGTCATTGAAAGTCATCAGAGGCTGATAGCAACCGATTTGTTTTGTTATTGATCTGTTTGTTTAATTTGACTCTCCTGTCTTCACCTGCTGTTTTTTTCCCCTTTAAACTACCCCTAAGAGACATTTCTCCTAAAATGGAAGCGGTGGGTAAGATGGTGCACAGATTACAGCTGATGTGATGTTGGATTCGACCTTCAGCAGAACCTTCTCCAATTGTAGAATAGCACGAGATGGGAAATTTTCCACCGCCGTGGCGTGTGATCTGTCTCCTGGAACAAATAAGATCTTAAGTGCTGATGCTGGTGTTATACTTTTGGGAGCTAGAAAAATAAATAAATGAATAGATTATTCAGGGAATGCTATGAGAAAAGAAAAGATGGAAGGAGAGTGGGCTTGTGAAGATGCTTTCATTTTTTCGTTATGCTTGCTGCAGCTTAACTCAAACCAAAACCAACCATGTTTAGGGTTTTTTATTTTCAGGGGTGCTTCTATCTATCAATTTGCATTTTACCCTTTTTATGGCCTCGCCTGTGTAATTGGTTTTCATGCTCATCGTCTTGGAGGGTCGTTAGTTCGCAGCTCAGATGCAAGGTGTCGTCTGATAGCTGTGATGTTGCTGTCATCGCTATCGCTCCGTGTAAAAGGGCCCCGGTCTAGCTTCACCATGCATCATATGTGTAAACCTGTTTGGGCTTAAATGGATGTGACACTTAGTGAAACTTCCACCGATGGCTCGGTTTCATCACATGCTCATTTTCTTCATGCAATTCTAAATATCCCATCAAATCTATTTTTCCACATTTTGTCCTCATTCTCTGCTGATTTTTTGGGGAAAGCTCAAGCTTTTTCTTTGAAAACATCCTCTCTCTCTCCCTCGGAGCAGCTGGACTTATTATATACTGAGGTTGAAGTCTTCAATGTCCTGTGTTCACGGGTTTCTTAATGGGAGTACCATGGTGTGCACGCACAAAAGCCATTCCTCTTTAAAAACCCCTCAAGCGGTATCATCCTAGTACGTTCAGTGGCATTGGCTGCTGCCTTCTACTTTCCAAAGGGTTACCTTCTTCTTCTGATGTAATAAAGGATGTCCTCTGAAGGTATTGTCATGATTAATGCAGCTCTTCCTTTTTTTTTTGGTGCAGGATTTCTCTCTTTCACTCATATTCCCTAGTTGTTTAAAAGCTATCCTTCTTTCTTTCCCTCTGCTCTTTCTCAGAACTTGCTAGTATGTAAGCTCAAGTGCCTATGGTTAGGGTGCTGCCCCCGGGCTCGTGCCATCTCGTCTTGGCCACGCTTTGAGGGAAACATGACAAATTACTGCTTTCACTCCATTAGGCAAGAACTCACCAAGACAGAGACATTGGAGGTGGAAATACAGAAGGAAAAGGGAAAGCTGAAGCACCACAGGGCAAAGCTGGAGTAATGGAGCTCCCTGCTGAGCTTTGGGAAGGTCAAACATGAAATATGATAATGCGCAAATGTGTTAATATGGATGTGGGACTTTTGCTCTCAGGTGGGACAGAAAAGGGCCCGGGTTGAGGACAAAAGGAGACGTGTGATTTTAACTTTGAAATCCTTCAAAATCCACATTTTTTTTCCATTTTTCTCCAAAAGGAATCCGTGCTGTGATGTTTGGCGTCAATGCTGATTTAGCAAAGAAAAATATGAAGCAATTAAAATCAGTGAAACTGTTACATTATTTTTCCTCTGAATTTGTTTTTTGTTCATTTAATGGCATAATTTTAATATAGATCCTCATTTATATTGAATTTTTTGTAGATTTGTTTATATAGCCAGCCTATATTTTGTCAGGTGCTTGAGACTGTACTTCCACTACAGCTTATCTAATATGTTGCTACAGAAACGCTTCATGTCTACAGAACTATATAGATATAAATGTAGCTATGTCCTTAGGATACCTCGTCTCTTCTTTCCTGTCCGAGCCTTTCTTGTTGCTTTGCAGAGCTGATCTCTTTCAGGATAAGAGCCCGTTAAAGCCAGAGAGGATAGTGGGGGGTTTGCTAAGAAGACTGTGGGTGAAAACACCACCAGCACAGAGTCCAGGTGACATCAGGTGATTGAAGATGGAGTTTCTTGCATGTTGAGGTTATCAGGGAGAGAAATAATGGCGGACAGCTGGATGTATTACAACCACACTACCGAGTGAAGCTGTGTAGCAAGGCCATACATAAATCATAGCAGCAAAGTGACTAGGACAAGCTGATGGCTGAAATGCTGCTGCCTGTATAGTCCTACTATCGACTTTCCCCCTTGATTCTGTCCTAAATCACGACACGCAGAATATATATGGTCTAATTATTCCAACAGAGAGGGAAATTAAAGGCATTGCTTTATATTGCTTCTTCCGAGCAAATGGTGGTCTGATCTTGCATCATCAGAGTTCTGGGGGGGAAAAAATAACAGTCGACAAATCCATATGTTAGACTCGGATCAGATTCTGAACACATTGATATGGCAGGTGGAGGAATTCATTGAAGTAATAGAAGACAAATGACGTGGCCTTGGCACACAGCGTCCTCGACAAGGCCTGTCACTCGGCCTTTATTTTAAAGTGTGAACTAAAAGGGTAATCCATCACAACAAGTGCACCGTGATGTCACCGTTCATCATTAGACATGACAAAAATCAACATTTAAAGTGGAACAGTACATTTGCTTAACGGTTGTGAAGAGCATGCACTCACAGCTGGAACATCCCACCTTCCTTCTCTTTACCTACTAATACCGAACAAGAGTCTTTGAAGCTTTTCTCCGTAGCCATTAAAGCCCTGAGCCTTCAGGGATGTTGAGACAGTCACCACTGCAGCAGGATGTAGATCTGATCGGAGATGAAGCTGCTGCTTTTTTCAGCTGTTCAAAGAGAGAAGAGTGAAGACGCAAACGCTCATTAGAAATCCTCCGCACGCCCTTGGACCACTTTAGCTTTCCTCCTCTAATTATCGAGGATAGCCCCGAGCCCAAAGCGAAAAGCAGCTGTGAATGAATGAGTCACACAGTCCAGAAATACAAAGAGGCGCGAGGAGTCCCTCAGGGCTTGTATTCACACCAGGAGGGCTGTTGAGGCAAATAAAATGTCCTTTTGTTTTACTTCTGTGACGTGTGTTGGGGTGCCTCTTCTAGCTAACGTGCTAACTGGAGGTGTGTTTACCTTAAAACCTTAATGGTACAGTTACATGCATACTGCTTGCTTTTCGGTGCAGACACTGAACATATCAGTGATATAGATGTTTATTACCTGTAGGTTTTATAAGAAGAAGCGATTGATCAATTATTATTCAGGCCAATTGTTAGGATAGTTGGTAAGTTGGTTGATAGGTATCTGCCTTTTTTTTTAAATCTGACTGGTCAACATCTCACAAATACTGTATTTTTCGGACTATAAGTGGCACCTGAGTATAAGTTGCACCAGACAAAAGATACACTAAAAGAAGGAGACAACAAGCTATAAGTCGCACTGGAGTTTGAGTTGCGTTTTTGGGGAAATTTATTTGATAATATTTGAACACCAAAAAACAGACATGTTTCTTTGAAATGCAATTTCAAAAGAAAATAAAATGGAGAACAACAGGCATTACGGTATACTACCGTCACATGGCGCATAAACAAACGTGCATTTGTCGATCCAGCCAATGACTTCTAGGAAAGTTGCACAGCGCATTGTCCCGACTACCGTGAAGCTGCGTTCTCCATCCTTCATCCACTGCTCTCACAGGTTACACTAGACTGACTTAAAGCTTCAGTTACGGAAATATCAAGTGGCTGGAATGTTTTGGTTAAGTCGCCAGGAACGATGGTAGGTATTGAACTCCATAAATCATTTGTACATTTTTCAAATCAAAAGTTGACAACTTTTGAACTGTGGTGTGATGTGGGGCTCTATGCATATGCTACCCATCTCAAGCAGAGCATTGCGTGCGCTAAAGAAGTCATCCTCACGCTTAGCGCTAAGCAGAGGTGTCAAGTAGCGAAGTAAGACTACTTCGTTACCTTACTCAAGTAGAAAATCTCGTTATCTTTACTTTAACGAAGTAATTATTTTTTTGTCTACTTTTTACTTTTACTTACTACTTTTTTTATGCAGTTATCTGTACTTTTACTTCGTTAATTTTATAAAAAGTAGTCACTACTTTCTCCATTTTGTCAACGTTAAACAGCCGCGACTGTTTGTCGGAGTTTTTTTTTTTTTTTTTTAACCCTGAATGCATCAAACAAAGGAACAGATGAATGATTGGCTGAAAGGTCCAGTCAATCATTACTTTGGGGCGAGTAGCCCCGCCCACAAACTTTTAAAGAGCAGCCAGGAACGTTAATTTCCGTGTTTGAGACTTGATGCGGGCTCGGAAATCAAAGCTTTTCTGATGCTGCAACACTGAACTTTGATTGAATTATCAGTTTTTAAAAAAAAAAAAAACAACAGCAAAGAAATGTTTTATTATTAATATTATTATTTTCAGTCTGCGGTTATTGTAAAAGTCTTTGCTGAAAATGTTGTAGATGGTATTTTTATAAAAATAACTTTGATCTGTGACGCATTATTTTATCTTTAGAAACAAAGCTAATTGAACTGATTAATCCATAAATAGTAGTGGATGAAGTATTTGTGCTCAAAAGCATCCAAAATGTTATTGATTAGTTTATAAAGACTGACTGAGGAGATTAAAACTACACATCGCTTAGATTTTGTATAATATAGATGTTTGGGTTAACATTAAAAAAAAAAAACCTTATACGTACACATACATATGTAGATATGTATATATATAAATTCATATATACCGTCTCCTAAGTCCCGCCCCTACTGGTTTCTTTCTGGGTTTCTTAAAATCTTATTTCCCTGGTTATTTTTTCATTTTTACAGTTCTTAAAATTTTAGAAAAAGAATCCAAGGATTTTGCCTCCTGTGTGTTTCCTTCACTCCCACTGCCTTACGAGTGCATGTAAAGGATGTGATTTTGTCAATGGGCGTGGTTTTACTGGGTGTACGATATTTTTTGTAAAATACGATAATTTTACGTCATTAGTACGATAATCCAGCACCTCCCACCTGGCAACGCTGGTTCCAGGTGTCACGCAGGCTGTATGTGGCACTCCCAACCTTATCAACTATTCAGTATTGCCTCAAAGAACTTTGAAAACTAGCTGCCTTCAAGGCTTAAAAAAGCCTTTTGGTCATTTTTTTTTCATTTATTTATTTTTTTTTACATTGAGTGTGTTTGTGTCTGCTGAAGTTGGTTAAATTAGGTGATGCAGAGTGAAGCTTGATAGCTGAAGGGACGTTACATAATGCCCTGCTTATGTTAATACATTTGATTGTGTTCATTAATCGATTTCCAATCAAAAATATTAAGAAATAAATGTTTCTGATTCATAAAGTTAACACCAAAACACTTTGATTTATTATCATATTTTCTGCTCCTTAAAGCATGTGATAAAAGTTAAAAAATATGTTCATACGCTTTTGTTAACAATATTCCTTTTTTTCTGAAAATTACTTTTACTTTTTTACTTTAAGTAGTTTTAAAATAGGTTACTTTTTACTTTTACTTAAGTAGAAAACTTGAGTTGATACTTCTACTTTTACTAAAGTAGTTTTTTAACTCAGTATTTATACTTCTACTTGAGTAGAAAACGTTGGTACTTTTGACACCTCTGCCGCTAAGCCATAAGTTCAGCATTTCTTCATCCGTCCACAACTACTCTCCCTGCAGCACGTTGTTCAAACACCCATGTATGAACTTGTGGCCACTTAGCTTTTAGCCCGCGATTAGCTTTTTTTGTTTTTTTCATCATCCCAGTTAGAGTAACCGCTGCTTTACATCAATCCCTTATAAGTTTCACACTAACTAAAAACTTTCTTTCTGCTGCTCGATTACCGTTTTCAGCTGGATATTTTACTATTTTCAGCTTGTAATCTGCAGGGAAAAAAAAAAATCTTTTCGGTCCCATTTTTGTTCTTCCTCTTCAGTTGTTTTTATGTTACTGGCAAAGTTGAAACTAGTTGAAACTGTGGCAAATTGTAAAAAGTACATTGTGAAATGATTGTAAAATGTGTTCAAATTTTCTCATAAAAGTTGCTCCAAATCATAAGTCGCACCCCAGACCAAACTATAAAAAAAAAAAAAATTGCAGCTTATAGTCCGAAAAATATGGTACTTCAATTTGCTCAGCGGCAGAGGCTTTCATATGGCTCATATACACAGTTTTAGTGTGTGCTAGTTTAAAGTTATCAACGTATTTAGCCTCGTCACATCAAACAAGTGAAAGAGTTTGAAACTACTTCTGGAAGTAAAAGAACTTTTCATTAAAGAGTTTTATAAACGTTCAGGAAACAAAATTAGGTCTGACTGGTTTGTCACGGTAAATTTGTGAAGTATGTTAATGTGGAGAGTCAGTAAAAAAGCCTGATTTGTTCAGTCTCCAATATAAAATCAAAGCAAAGGGAAATGTGATGATATGAGGCTAGCATCACAGACGTGTCCCCTGAAGCTTCACAGTCTGTCTGCTCGGACACTCAGCGTCCAGTTCGGTTCAATGCTTCCTCACCAGGAAGTAATGCTCCTACCAGCTACTGGGAGAGAATGGACAGGCCACTGCTCTGCTACCTGGTGTCTGTCCAAAGATCACCCTGAATGCACAGAAAGCCCTCCAGCTCTGACACACATGACTGAATGGGATCATGTGAAACATCCTTCAAAGAGATTTTTTCTTTTATTCTGCCCTGCAAGCGCAGATGAAGAGATTGAGAAAGAGTCTGAACCCAATTCAAAACTGAGACCCTGAGATGTGTTGATACTGCAGAGAGGATACGCTGATGGATACTGGGTTGGTTTTGAACGAGTGATCTTTATTCGTTACACTCGGTAAAAGGAAAAACAAGACAAAATTGTACCTCCATCATCAACCAAAATATCCATTGCATCAATTCTCTTTACAATTTTGAATCAAAATTTCACTAATGAATACCAAAAAGGAGTGGGTAGAAACATTGTTTATTTATCCCACCCCTCAAAAACTGCAATCAAAATCAAAATTTTTCTTGGTTTGCCCATTAAAAGTTGTCTTAGTTGGAATGACTTATATTCAATTCTACAGAAAGCAGGATGTAGCTGGAGAAAACCTGCACTGAGGAAGGCTTTTAGGTTCTGAGAAGATCAGGTGGTGAGATCACAGTGTCCAGTGTTACTGTGGAGACCAGAACCTGCTCCCCACCAATGCTGCATCATCTCATCTCTGTTAGTCCTTCTTTTTAATGTGTCTAATACTCTCTCATACTTTTTATCTCTCTGGTCATTTGTTAGTAAAGTGCTGCTTTTCACACTTTAGGAGGTGTGATGAAAAGCTGCAGGTTTTTTTTTTTCCCACATTCAGGTTCGACTGCACTCCCCACTTACCTTATTTTTTTTCTCCTCTGTGTGTGTGTGTAGGTGGATGTAGGAGTCGTTCATTTCACCCCTTTGGTTCAGCCTCAAATCCAGCAACCTTTCAAGTTGGTGGAGAAAGTGGTGAGGAACGTTTTCCAGTTCCGTAGGAAGCACTGCCATAAAGGAGTAGCGTGAGTATTTTTTCTAAACCGTTCTCTTCTGTCATTCTCAGTTCTACTGAAAGATTCTGACTCGACTTTTTAGGCTTTTTTCTTATCAAACCTGATCAGAGCACAGTAACGTCCCACTAGCAGCAAGCCCACGCATGTGCATGTACTCATGCACGTTGGCCATCGCCTCCATCCTATCAAGGGAGAGTACGTGGGCCTGATTAACAAAAGCTTGCTGGCTGTATGAAAGAGAGCAGCAATTATGAGTCAGTGAGGTGGGAGAGGAGGCAGATCGATGAGGAAACATCACGCTGAAGCTCCGAGAACATCAGCACTGCTCAGCGTTTGGAGAACGTTCAAAAACGCTCATTTGAAATAAATTCTTATTGTTCAAACAGCTACGAGACACAAAACCATCAATAAACACCCCGTTAATCACCACCCTATCACCTGTAATGCCTCATGATTTCCTCGCAAACTCAGAAATGTTAAAAACTTTCCAAGGTTTGTTCAGGATGTGAAGTTAGGCGACTGTGTCTGTGATTCTAATTATCTTCCCAGGATTAAAATGACTGCTGTTGATTTTGTTCTGTTTGAACCTTCTGCCATCATTAAATTTTCATGATCAGAAAGATGTCATGTGACCTGATTGTTGAAACAGCTTCCATCTTATCTCCCCATGCTCCAGAAATTTGTTTCCAGAGGCGTGCCGCGCAGAGCTGACACAGGAAATGATGCAAAGAGCGGATGTGGACCCCATCCTGCGCCCCACACAGCTCACCATCCCTCAGTTTAAGGCTCTGGCGGATTCCTATTCACATCTGTGCACCCGCGAGCCCGGCCTGTTCGCCTATGAGTTCAGAGAGGAGCTCAGACTGAAGCGTCTCAACAGAAGAAGAAAAACGGCCGAGGATGTGTTCACATAGGCTCAAGTGAAAAAGCGTGGAAGTGGGTAAAAGCTGCTGTTAGCAGAGGGAGACAACAGACTGCTCTTAGCGTTGACATTTCCACCTGGTATAAGCATGCATATTTAACCAGCCGAACTGCACCAGGAGAAATCGGCAATTTGGAAGACCTGAAGGTTGTAAGCGCAGCGTTTCCTCTGATGTGACAGCAGATAGCAATGTCATGTGTTCCTGAGTGAAAAAAGAAAAGACAGTAAGTACATCTTTATGTCCCAATTCCTCCAGCAGCTCCATCTAGCACCCTGTCCTCTGGGACCTGAAAGAAATGTCAGAGCTTTCAGGGTGATTTAGAGAAGGAGAACATGGCAGCACCAGATCCAGGACACTTCTAGGTAGGGCTTAGTCACTCGGGAGATACTTTAAAGAGCTGGAGAAATTACTGAGAGTTTGTCAGCTTGAAAAAAAAAAAAAAAAAACCCTTGTCATGTTCTAAACTTGGAGCTTAATTAAAATATTTTATGAGTAAATATTTGTTACTGTTTTTCTCAAATATGTTTCTCTGCTCGTTTAAAACTTAGATTGACAAATAAACTAAGAAGGAGCCAAAATAACGAACTCCGATTTGCTGTTTTAATTAAATCTGACTAATAATATGTAAACATTTCAAGCAGCGTGTAAAGAATGAATCATAAAAAAAAGCTGTTAGTGCTATTTAAAGACGAGTGTGAGTGAAGTCGTTACAGGTTTTAAGTACTTTTGTGGGATGGAGAAACAGATTGTCTCTGGCAGAAGATGGTGGTGCCGCTCTCTGCCAGACTGGCAGATGGTGAGCTCTAGTCGAGATGCCAGAGGGACACTTCACTCAGTTTTGTTGAAAGGTGCCTGATAATCGCCAACAACAATGAAGAATCTGCATGGCTGGTATGTAAGAGGGCAGTGTGTTTTACAGACCGCTCGGTGTCCCGAAACGCACACACACAAACAGGCAGTGTGGCATGCTAATGTTTGACTTTAATAAGAAAAATAGTGGTGGATTCTTGTGGTTGTGTTGGGGATTTGCCGGCTGATTATGCACAGTGTATATCAGTGTTTAGTGACTTGACTTTTGAACCAAAGTGAGACGTACTTAAAAAGATGGAGCTACATGCTAAAGATAAATAAAAAAATTATAACGCTAAAAGCTGATCCGAATTTATTATCTTACAGAAAACATTTGATTATTGCAATAGTCATTGCTCAGCAAAAGTGTAGGATTAACTTTATAAATGCCACTATCTTCAAATTTAAATCTAGATTGAGGAATATTTGTTCAACTGAATGAGTTTTTTTTTTTACATCTTAAATATTTTGAATGAAGCCTGGTTTTTCTAGTTCTGGTTTATTTAAAGAAACATTAGGATAGAGTTTGATGTGCGTTTGAAGAATTCAAGTATCCAATACAGTGTGTGTCCACGCACACATATGTCTTCCCTCAATAAATGACGTACTTTGGACGTCATTTTGGACTTTGATTCAGACAGTTGATTTTTCAGAAATTGTCCGGCTAGCTGGTTATGAAGTTATTCTGACGTTGACATGCGCAATAAGCTGCTGGCTCTCAGAGACACATCCATCTTGGCTGGAGGAGTTGTTTCGGTCCGGGGGAGCTGAGGAGAAGGAGATAATCTGGAGGAGGTGTGGAGAAGGAGACTGTCTAGAGGAGGTACTTTGTGCCCTGTTGCTCGCTTGAGAAACTGGAAGCGCGCACTCGAATCCAGTGAAATACAGAGAGGCCAGTTTGGTGTTCTTCAATGCGGCCAGGCTTTGCGACCCATTCTGGACTCCAGCTTTTGGGTTGCCAGGTTGGACACAGTGTGACCGGACTAGGATGCCAGTGGATAGGGGCGAGGGGACATCGAGGTGTTAAACACCTGGTGTTCGCACTGCAGCACTCAAATTTCCCTTTGGGGATTAAGAAAGTATATTCAATAAATTAAAGAAAGAACTGGATGATAGAAAAACTAGACAGAAAATCAAGTCAAGTCCCACATTTGACTGCAGGATTCCTTCAGAAAGATTTGGTAGTTCTGTCACACTATTCTACTGAAAAGAAATACTAGTATAATATGGTCTTCGTAGGAGAGTTAGTACAAGAAAACCTCTTTCTCGACGCAAAATTCTTTGTTTCAAGTTTGCTTAAATTAGAACTTTTTGCCTTGAAAAATATTTGGAGAAGAAAGGTTTAAGTACCTCGGGGTCTTGTTCACGAGTGGGGGAAGGATGGAGCGGGAGATCGACAAACGGATCGGTGCGCATCAGCAATAACTAGGACGCTGCATCGATTCGTTGTGGTAAAGAATAACCTGAGCTCAATAAACTGAGCCGAAAAGCAAGATTTACAAGTCTACCCTCACCTATCCTCACCTACTGTGTGTGGTGACAAAAAGAACCAGATCGCGGATACAAGTGGCTGAAATGAGCTACCTCTACGGGGTAGCTGGGCTCTCACTCAGAGATCGGGTGAGGAGTTTTGCCAACCAGAAGGAGCTTTGTGTTGAGCTGCGCCTCCTCCAGGTCGAGCTTCCCGGGCACCTCACGAAGTGTTTTGGGCAGGTCCCATTGGGAGAAGACCAAGAGGCAGACCCCTGACCCGCTGGAGAGACTATGTCTCACAACTGGCTGGGAAACGACTCGGGATCCTTCCGGGTGAGCTGGAGGATGCAGCTGGGGAGAGAGAAGACTGGGCTTCCCGTCTGAGGCTGTTGCCCCCGCGACCTGACCCGGATAAGTGGAAGACGACGTAACAGAACGGTTTCAGAATTTAATAAAAAAGAACGACTGCCCGACCGCTAAGGGTTAATCAATCCAGTTTCAAAGTTGCATTACAGCCAGCGGAACAAGAAGGAAAAAGAATGGAATCCTAAACCCATCAAAATCCAAGGTGGATTACATCAAGAGGTATAAAAAGCAGGTTTTGCTGTGACCTTCATTATTTTCTGACCTCAACATAATTAAAAATCTATGAATAGATCTTAAAAGAACAGTGGATGACACTCAGCCCAGAGAACTGGAAGACTTTGGAAAAGAATGAGCGAAGATATTTAGAACAAGAATTGACAGTTACCTGGATACGAACAGCCTTTCCAAGATGTGATGCTTGCCAAAGGTAACCCTGCAAGGTGAACACATTTTTGCATGGGATATTGTTTTGTTTTCTGTTATTTTGAAAGTGTTTCTTGTTTTTGTTTTTTTGTTTGTTTTTTTCACATATTTTAAGAATCTCTCGTCTGATTCTTTCTTGCAATTTTATGCTCATTAATTCCAAATTAATTTAAAACTTTCCACTGAAGTACATCTGGATTTTTTTTTCTTGGACATTCCAACTTCTAAACCTCTCAAACAGACTTGTTTCGTTTTGTTGAGGTGACGGTTGCTGCTGTCATCGGTTTGATAAAAACTGTCAGCAAATGGAAGGAGATTCTTTTTGTGACTCCTGCAGTGGACCGGCTACAGCGTTTAGAAAAAAAATCCTGTCAAACTGTTAAGTCAGCCTCAGGCCGCTGTGGGACAATAGTGACATGATGTAGCAGCATCCACAGAGAATCATTCAGCTTTAACATGTCTGGTATCAGCACAGTCCTTCTGCCCACTCGTTAGATACACTCACAGAACAACCAGTTTTTAACTTAATGAATTTAAGGCTCTTAAATTGTGTTGTTGTTGTTATACACAAATCCATAACGCTGCACATGGTGTGTTTCTTTAGACAATCATCTTTGGTTTTCATGGTTATGGTTCGAAATGCACAGAAAGAGTGATGACCTCCTGCCCAGCACTTTTCTTCATTACCATCATCAAGTTTGTAGCAGCAAGCAGCCGCCATCATGACTTATTCACTCACTGTGATTTGTAGCTGCCTCTAAAAAAGGACAGAGACCTGCTGCCGAGCCAAAGAAGGAGAAAAGAAACACATACTAGTATTTTGTTTAGACAGGTATTTCTGGTAGCCTGGTGAGCCTTCTGGTGTTTAAAATAGTCATTTAAAAAATCAGAGATTTCTTTCAACGCTATTACAAATTAGAAGGTTTCTTTACTTTGGCAAATATTTGAAGTGATTATTTGGGCTGTTTTTTAACCATTCCGTTGTCTTCTGCTTCTCCTGGCTTGGATCGCAGGGTCAACAGGTTTCGACAGGAAACTCAAGCTTCTGTCTAAAGCTCACCTGGGAAAATCCCGAGGTGTTCTCTGCCCAGCTGTGAGACACAGACTCTCCAGTGGGTTGGTGGTCAGCCTCGGTGTCTCCTCCCTGGGGGACGTGCCCAAAACACCTTACCAACGAGTCGTTCGGTTGCTATGCCCGAACCCAGCCCATCTGGCATCTCTCGATCCGGAGGAGCAACGGCTCCACTCCAAGCTCCTCACTCTACGTATCTCTGAAAGAGAGCCCATCCACTCTGTGGAGGAAGCTTATTTCGGCCACTTGTATTCACAATCTCATTCTTTCGGTCACCACCCACAACTGATGACCATAGGTGAGGGTGGAAACGTAGATGAACTGGTAAATCAAGAGCTTTGCTTTTTGGTTCAGCTTATTCTTTTCTTTTTATTTCTATATCTCTTTAATTTTTTTCTTAAAATTATTCTTATTTAAAGTTTAAAAAAGTTTAAGGCACTAAAATTGATTTTCGAGTCAAAGTGTCAACTTGAGTGGATGAAAAGAAAAAAAAAAACAGTGTTTTTTAACTCTTCTTTTGTCGGATTATAATCAGGTGTCTGGAAACAGGCTGGAATTTATGTGACAGATCTATTTCAGCTTCTCTGTTTTCTGTCAGATAATTAGGATTTCTTTCCTTCCAGTGGAGGATGCAGAAATTTCTATTTGTTACGGCAGCCAATCAGGATCCATCTGTCAAGCCTAACGGTGGGACGGGGTCTCAGATAAGACGCTTACTTCCAGCTCTGCTTCACCTGTCAATAAATAAAAGGATTTGTGCAAAACTGAACAGATTGAAAAACGCTCTTTGTTCACAGATAAAACTTTTATTTAAAAAAAAAAACAATTTTATGAGAGGAGCCTTCACATTCATTGGTATCCTAGCATTAAAGGCGCGGTTATGTTGAGATGCAGGATGATGCGGGTGTGGGGAGGCGGGGGGGGATTGTTGCCATTCTTATGCAAAGTAACAAAAACGTATTTTCCTCTGCAGGAAACCAATGTTTATAAAAACTATCTGCTGCTTCTTTTTTTCCAGCCAATCGTCTTCATCTGTACAGAGTCAAGTATATATGAAAAGATTATCTATAAAGGATCCATAGAAAAATAAGAAAAATGTTGAATTTAAAACATTATTGCTGTTTAAATCAAGTTTTTTTTTCCAATGCAAATGCTGGAAATTACAATCAACCAAACATAAAATCTGGCCAAGTAGAGAAAACCGTTAATTATTTTTGCTCTGTGAGAATTGACCGAGTCTTCTTCACTTTAAAAGGTTTTGTATCAATGATTTACAAAAATCAGGTTTGGTAATAAATAAAAAAACAGCTGTAATAACATTAAAACATGTACAAATAGAAAAAAAATCAATCAATAATAAAGGCAAACAGTGTACTTTAGTGCAGAAAAGTTGGCAAAAAGGCTTCTTTGTGAAAGTCGGACCACAGCAGCTCGTCGTGTTTTCCTGTTTCATCAAAACCAAAGTATCTGCAAACGAGGAGTGAAATTATTTCTGAGAAACTCGATTTATCCCGGCGTCCTGTGGCTCCGACATGTGCTGTGGTGTGGGCTTCTTTCCCTCTTAAACATTTGGGATTGACAGACTGTGACATTCTCTCCATTTCTTCACAGAAAAAGGTCAAAAATCAAATAAAAGCTGCCAATCAGTGCAGCCTGGAGGGCCGTGGGAGGGAGGGAGGGGTAGAATGTAATATGTCATTCAGAAGGAAGAGCCCAGAGAGCTGAGAAGCTCACAGATCCACATCAGTGCCTGGCAGATTCATTGCAGTCATCGGTGGGACCCAAATCACTTTGGATGAAAAGAACGCAGGTCTGCTGGACGAGCGATTAATCGCACGATCCAGCTGGAGGGTCCGGCAGAAGCCCTGAGTTTCCCCTGCTAGCAGGAGCAGGATATCTGGGCAGCTATGAGCTTTTAGGGCAGTTTGAACGCATTAATGTCAGCCTCTAAGATGACGTGGCTTTCCCAGAGTCCGTGGTACAGATATCTGATGGGTCAAAGAAACACTCCTCGTTCACAACAGACGTCAAGCTTTGGACGCTGAATTCTCGTTCTAGCAGTGTGTTGAGATCCACTCCTCCGCACGAAGATATCTGATCTGTCTGGCTTTCCATTGACCTGTTCTTCTCCTTTATGTGAAACAGTGCCCCCTGGTTCCTCCTGAAACACCTCTGCGTTAGCTTCGGTTGGATTTCCGGTGTGTCCCCCATCCTTTCAGGTTGGACGCAGGGGGCAGGAGGACGCTTAGAAACAGCCTCTTCAGAGAGTTTGAGTTGGAGGAACTGAGCCTCTATGGCGCTGGTTGGAGAACTACTGTCTCCGCTGTCCCTCCTCGTTCCCCCCTCGCTGAAGCCGTCGTCATCCTCGTCGCTTAAAATGTCCGATTCTTTGACGGAGGTGGAGCGAGGTCGCTGGTCGGATCTACTGGATCGGGACCAGGTTTGCTGGGCAGGGAAAATATGCGAGTCGGAGATGATGCAGGCGGGCGGAGCACTGGAAAAACTGTATGTGCCGCTGCTCAGGCTTCCATCGTCTGAATCCGGCTTAGGATTCCCAACCTGGGTGGAGACGTCTTCTAACGGCTGCTTACCCAACCAGGAAGTTCTGGAGGAACCTGGAACAAAAGCAATGCTATCAGTTAGAAATAACAATCTTATCTGAGTCTCACAATGAAAAATGAATGACCTTAAGCCCGAGATAAACAAACTTTAAGTGACTCAGAGGTGCTCCGCTAATCAGTTTTTAATGAGCTTCTACATTTTTATGAATCTTATCACCAGAAAACAAATGTTTTCAGTGAGAAAGACTCACTTGTTCTGGTCGAGGAAGGGGGCGCAGCGTTGCGGTAAGGGTTCAGACGTTCCCTGCTGCTCCTCTCTAACGTCCCCTCACCCCTCGTGGTTTTCCTCACGTTCTCCCTGAGGATGGAGCGGATCACCTTGATGATGCTGACCTTGCTCTCCGGCACGCTGAGGAGAAATCAGAGCCGTGCATCAGATAGATTCACACATGAATCATCTCAAACAGATCAGAATTCACACAGAAAACGATTAGAGAAGATTCACACCAGGAGCCACTCTAATCTTGTCTTTCAAAGAGAAAGGGGTTTTATTTTTAATGGTTTACGTGTGTTTTATTTGATGCATGCATTAAGAATAATAATGAAATATTTCCTCCAAAACAGGAAAAGAATCAGAGATGATGTCACTCCTGCAACAAATTCCCATAATTATCCACAAAGCAGCTACAAACTGGAACACCAAAACCGTGAATAATTAATATCCATGATTACTTTTAACCTGAAAGTTTAATCTCTGACCTGCTGCACAGCTGGAAGACGGTCTGTGGTCTGCCTTCCACCTCCGACCGGGAGTGAATCAGCTCCCAGATGCAGCTGCTTTCTGTGCCTGTTCCTGCGGGAGCAAAGAAACCAAGCGGAGGCTTTTAATCACACAGTCCACATACGGTTTATGTTTTCAGAAGGTGATGAAAAAGGGTAACGATAAGAAATGCCAGAGGGTAGTTGCGGGGAAACACGGAGACGTATTCAAAAAAATATGAAGAAAACAAACAGGTGCTGGTTGATGAGATGAAAGAACGAAGGTTTTCTTTGGGAAGGACGGTGAGTTTTGCGATGCCAAGTAGGAAAAAACAGAAATGAGTTTTATGGATGTTGTGAAAGTAGACGATGTGAGAAAAGATGCCCAAGGGATGGGTGGAGCCAAAACATTCACTGTGGCATTTATTGAAAATAAACAAAAGTAAAGAAGTAAAAATGAATCATTTCCGCATCTCACCTGCAGCGTTCCCCAGCCGGACTTGCAGCGCCGAAAGAGGGATGAGCCAGCGAAACTTGAAGGGATCAGAGTCTCCGTGACAGAGAGCCGAGCGCGGGTTTGTCTGGAAATATGTAAAAAGCAAGTTTAAAAAAAAAGCATTTATTTTACACTAAAACAAACAGGACTGCACATCTCACCATCTTTTTCTTCAGCTTGTTGTTTTCCTTGTAGACCAAAATCACTGCTTTCTTAAAGACTGGTGAGAGGAGAAAATATTTTAAAAACCGCCCAACATAAATTGGATCATGAGAAACCAAACTAATTCAGGTTAACCCACAAAAGCAGGTGGAAACATTACAGCTGTGAGCATTTTAAAATTCAGAGTTAAATTTCTTCAGAACAAACCAAAATAAATTGTGAAGTGTTCGGGTTAAACGATCTAAAGACTCACCAAACACAGTCAGCTCGGGGTCTTTCCTCATGCGGCCTAGCGAGGGGTGAGGGTTCAGCCAAATAACAGAAGAATGCACCAGAAACTCTCCCATAGAAATCTCTGTGACCTGCAGGGCACCAGACGGTTAGCAAAGAAAAAGATCATTACTTAGAATAACTAGCAGGACATTTCGTTTTCCATGGAAACGAGAGATGAATGCCAAATGGGCTTTCAGCAGACGCTAGCAATGAAAGCTCTTTAAAAATGTTTAAACTCAATGAAACTATAAAGAAGTGAGCGCGAGCATTTCTTATGCTCTTTGAATGTTTCTCCTGCTCTGGTTTTCAAATAAATACTCGATTAATTTGTAAATGTATTCGATTCCCTGAGGCGATGCTAACACACGAACAGATACAGCGAGCAAAAAAATGGAGAAAATTATGTTTAAATCTGTTTTTTTTAAACAGTTTATTTACCTCTTTATCGTGGCTGGTCTGCTCGGCAACGAGTTGATCGAACACAGAGCCGTAATCTTCGTAGATTTTCTGCATCTCGTTGATGTGGCTCGCCACTTTCTCCATCGCCTTCAGAGCCTCTGTGAGAAGAAACCGAGACGTCCATGAAGCTCTAATGTTTGCAGTCATTTTTTTATTTACTAATGATATGCAGATGAGCCGTACCAGAGAGATGGTAGTGTTCTTCACTGTCTGTGTCAGTGAGAGAAACCAGCTCTCTGAGCAGTAGGGGGTACTTCAGCACCCTCTGCACTGGTTTAATCAGGTACGACTCCAGGGTGGAGGAGTGCTGCTTGGTGGGGTTCCTCGCATCCAGGAATTCTTTAAAGGCTTGATCCGTTTTAGCTTTTGAAGAAACAAAAACACAGGTTTAATTTTTTTTTTTTTTTTTCTGAATTTGGATTTTTTGATTAAGTCGGATTGGTTTCCAGAAAGCGTTGGACCCCATGCTTCGTCACCAGCTATTTTAATTATTTTTATAGACAGGACTTCTAAGCATGGCTGAGGTGGAGGGTAGATGATTATCCCGGGTCGTGATCTCAAACTCTCACTGAAGCGGTTTTGAGTGTGAAGCTGCTACGATGTGAATCAGCACCTTCAAATCCAAAAAGGTGTGAAAAGAGTAGAGTGCTCCTATAGATCAGAGATATGGTCCAGCCATGAGTTTAAATAATATAGCGGTAGATCAGCAGACCCAAATCACAGCACTGCACCAGTTTGCCCAGGTGAAGAGAGAGCTGAACCAAAAGACAAAGCTCTTAATTTGTCAATCGAGTTTGGTCACCAGCTGTGGGTGGCAACCTAAAGAACAAGATTTCTGACATCTGGGAGTAGAGCCATTGCCCCTTCAGGTTGAGAGAAGCCAGTAATGGTGGTTTGGGCATCAGGCCAAAATATCTCCCAGATGCCTCACTGGTGAGCTGTTGTGGGTACGTCCAACTGGAAAATGATCCAGATGTAGATGCTGCTGGGAATCCTTCAGGATCCTACCAAATTAGCCAAGAAATGTGGTTGAAATGATGGAAGTCTGAGCTACAGTCAGACTTTTTCTATTTTTCGGTGCAGATTGATGCTGCAGTACGTCTCCAGCAGGGGGCGTGCAGACATGCACCTCCTCCTGTTCACGTACCACTTTGTTTCAGGGTGAAAACGGGACAGATTTGCTTTTCAGTAAAGGTTGTGACATTTTCCTACACCGGTGTGGCTTACACACAGACACACACACACACACACACACACACACACACACACACACACACACACACACACACACACACACAGGGCGGAGTGTGATGGGAGGCATTATTGTATTAATTATAACACTTTCAGGCAAGATGAGCTGCGGCACCTCCCGGAGTAACTGGCAGGCAATTAATGAGTCGACAAATAAACGAGAGGAAAATTGCGGCAGCCTTTGGCACGACGGAGTGTGTGCATGTGTGTGTGAGATGATGATGACAGAGAGCTGTATGTAATTACTGAAAAGGTTTATAAACAAGAAGAGAATCGTGGTGTGTTGAAGCAAACTAACTCCAGACTGGTGCTCGAAAGGTGGCTGCTGCTCACCTGCTACTACGCGCCCCACCCCGACATTTAAAACTTTAATTACACTAATAATAATGCCGCCGCCTTCTCTTCATGGTGGCGCTGCATAAATACTACAGGCGCATTTTGCATCAGCTCCGTTTATTAAAATGGAACACAGAGTAAAGATCAAAGTAGATAAGAGAGCTTTCATGTGCTTCTGTTGTTTGATCCTGCTCATTCTGCTTCAGGTAAATCTGACCCATCAGAGACTTTTAAATGCTAATCCTTTCAAACATCCGGATGGCTGTTTGGTTTAAGGAACAGCCCAAAGAGAAGTGGGACCGGAGGACGGCCCAAAGCTGCAAAGAAGACTGTTTGCTTATCTCTACGGTCTTTGTAGTACGACTTTCCTGAAAAGTGTTAAGAAGTTTGTAGACTTTTCTATCTCTCTGCAAAGCCTGTGTGCTTTTATTTGTTTCAACTGAATTATTTAAAATGTTGCTCTAAAAGGTGAGCGACGTTTTCTACTTGGAAAAGATGGTTCGCTGAAAATTAGAAAAGCCTCACTTGCTTTACTCTCATGCACGTTTTCCTCCAAACATTGATGCATAATTCATTTCCCGACCAAAACCAGGAGGCCAAAAACTCCAGAGGTGAAAGCCGAGAGGCGTCTGTGATGCAACGCGGCTGCAAGAGCGAAATTTATTTCTCGTCCGCAAATACCCA
Source organism: Neostethus bicornis (assembly GCA_902685375.1). Classification (NCBI taxonomy): domain Eukaryota; kingdom Metazoa; phylum Chordata; class Actinopteri; order Atheriniformes; family Phallostethidae; genus Neostethus; species Neostethus bicornis. Next base: position 6,988,103 of record LR738552.1, read on the forward strand.
ACAACACGGTAAAAACGAGGATGTCATACCTCTCTTTAGGACCTGTTGGACCTTGATGTGGTTTGCACAGAAGCCGCTGTAGAGCTTGAAGTGGTCAGCGTAGTAGAGGAAGGAACCCCCGAGAGAAAAGAGCAGCTTCTACGAGAAAAACAGAAAACAAGAGTGTTAGCGTTAACACACACACAGACGGAGAGTGCTTCTTCACGGAGAGAAAAAAGAGGATGGAAGAGTGCAAACATGTAAAGTCGCTGCCATCCTCCGTCTCACAGGAGACCGTGTCGACACTCCTCTCCACCCTCTTTCTTTCAAGTAACCTTTGGAGCTCACTGGCTTTCAGCAGCTCAGCCGCTGAGCCTCAGCCTCCATCGATCCACCTCACACCTCGTCATGTCAAGCCCATAAATCAGCCGGTGATGCCCCCGTCACATCACCTCAATTATTTATAAACCCCAACAACTTAAAAGATCACGACTTTCTCTGGAGGTGTGGAGCAAATAAGCTTTTAGTAGAAACATCTACCTTAAACTGCGAGGGAGTCTCCAGGATGCTGAAGTCAGGCGAGGAGGCGATCCGTTCTTCCAGAGTCTGCAAGAAGACCCTCTGAAAGTCCAGCATCTCAGGCAGGCTGCCAAACAGACTTTCCATCTAAGAGAAAGTGAGAGAGTCAGGTTGAGGGCAGAGTTACAGACAGAAAACAGGAGAAACGTATGAAGCAGTTTGTGGGGATGATGATTGATGAGGGTCTATGAAAGGAGAGCAGAGATGAGGGAGTGGGGGGAAAATGAACGAATGTGAGGTTACGTGTTAGAAAAAAAAAAACCTTCAGATGGCTTGTAATTTCTAACAGTCAGTCAGACAGGCACCCCGGGGTGCTATAAAACTTCCGCTGAGATAGCTTCATCTTTTCTAAAGGATGAGCTATGAAATGTAGCAGATATAAATGAAGCAGCGTCTCCTGCCAGGTCGGCAATATTCTCCATTAAAAACCGTTTGGGGGCCAACTTGTCCTTGTCCACCCTGTCTGGACATGTCCCAGTGTCTCTTAACGACCTTTTGATTTTACCCGGTGCTAGCGGCCTATCGACCGACGTGTCCTGGGAGGGACGTCGCGTGTTGGAGGTCACACCTAACATAAAGTCTATTAGCAGCCCAACAATGTTTTCGCTTAAGGAAAACAAGCATGTGTTTATGCACACTGAGATCAGTGATTGGATGCTCAGAGGGCGGGGTTATTCTTAAGCTGGTTATTATTAACGCGTCCCTGTGGGATGGTGAAAGGTCGATGCAGAGGAAGGTTAATTTTCTTTTCTAGCTATCTGATGTGGTAATAAGATGGAAGCTTCAAAAGTTTGACACAACGAGCTTCAATGGAATCGACGTTTTGTGTGAAATGAGTGAATCTCATCACCTACCTCGTCTGGAGTCAGAAAGGTTTCACTCTGCAGGGGTTTCAGGTAAATCTCAAACAAACAGTCCAGATCCTACATGGGGAACATTAAAACAGACAGTTAGTCACTAAAAATTAACACATCATCCTTCACATCACAGCTTTTTTTTAAACGCTTCATCATCAAATTTCCTTTATAACCTCCTCCTTTCATCCTCCCCTTGTTGCCCGCTCCCAATGTGGCTGGAGCCTGTCTTGGTATGAGTAGGGATATTCTCATTAGGTTGATTTATGTGCTTCTTCCTTCCCCCCGCCCTCCCTTTTATGTCCTGACTGATACCGGTAAGAAAAAAAACCTGCATCAAGCTTCTCTCAGAAGACAATTTTCTCCCTAAATTACAGCTCAATAGCTGAGGAGAGCATAGAGAAGTGACTCCAATGGAAGAGGAAAGGCTGAGAAGATCATGTCAGGTAGGAGGAGAAGGTGGTGATGGAAAGCATGGAGGAAAGCAGGGAAATAAATAAGCTTAGATAGGAAGAGGCTGACTCCACCTGCGTTAGAGGGAGATGGACTTTCTATTACTTTTTTTTTTTTATCTCATTCTCAGCTTGGATAAACGGGACAGTAGCAGCTAGCTAAATCTTTACAAAGCACGAGGTCAGACCTCATTAAATATTCATGCTGGCTTCTGAGATTAAACTCTTAATATTACAGCTGTCAAAGCTTTGCAGTGTCACCTTCACATAGGACTTCTCTGTGTCCACCAGCTCCTGGATGACCTTCCGCAGCCTCTCGGTGGCACTCATGTGCTTGGGGCAGGCTCTAGGAAGGGTAGCCTCTCTGTTAGAACCCGAGCCCGCCTCCGCTCCGTGTCTGACTGAGACCTCCCGGATATCCTCCATCACACCACCGGCACCCGTGCCTTCCTGATAGGTTTGGTAGAGGGTGCACATGGTGTCCACGCTCTGTAGAGGGGGACAGAGACACGGGTGGTGTATTAAGATTGGCTTTTCAGTTTAAAACTTTTAAATAGATAAATATACACATCACTCAGTACCACATATGTACACAAATTTACATTCCTAAAACCATCCTTATTACAAGAGAATAACACGTGTTATGCTGAGATGGACATGATCTCTCACTCCCCTGGGTATTCAGAGAGCATTATAGAGATTTAGTTATGCACTCTTTGCTAATTGGTTTTGTATTAAAGACCCTCCACTAAACACATCCCAGAAGATTCACAGCATTTCATTGTTCCTCTAAAACCATGACGAGTAGTTCCAAAGCTTTTCTGTAACACCAGACGCACGAGGAAATCCCAAAGGGACGTGATTTAGGTTGCATTAGAGAGGAAACTGGTGCTCAATCAGAAGTGAGATGGAATCCCATCGAGAAGAGGATGAGAATCTCACTGACTGTAAACGTACAGCCTGAGGAAACAACAGCATCGACTGCTATATTTGGACCTTCCGCTGTCGTGCTTAAGTTTGTTCTGTACTTTAGTTGCGACAAAAGCATAAAAAAATGAAGAGCTTTACAGTTTAAGTTTCCAAAGGGACAAAAAAAGAACATCTTTCAATAATATGTAAATGCTTTTTTTAAAAGCTCAATTGAAACACCTACTTCATCAGTTTGATAGAGAAGCTCTCCCCGAAATAGTGTGCACGCTATCAATGGACACTGTTTTAAAACTTTAGACAATTTCACAACATGGCTAATGGCCTAATTTGATCGCAATTGCCAACTGCTTGGACATTTTTTGGCATTTAATGTGCATGTCCGCCCTTGAACCGGGAAAAGCTGGTTCGATTCCCACCGTGCCCTTCCCTAAGTGTTCCAGAGAAGACACCTCACTTCCCATTTCTCCCACCATTGGCACTGTCGTGGTTGCCTGTAGCAATGCAACACAGACATTTTCCCATTTGAGGGATGAATACAGAATACAGAACGTAAAAAAAAGTCAGCTAACTATGGGAGTATATTTTACACTAAATTGATCAAATATCTGTTCAGGATTCTTCAATCATTGATGGTGATTATCTTAGGAAACCGTATTTAAATTCAAGCAAAAATAAAGCTCATCGCTCCTTACAAAGCTTCACCAATTCACGCTCTAACTCATTGACCCATTCAGGTCCCTTTTTTGATGTTGAAATTGCTTCAAGTTTGTATTCTGATAATATTTGTTTGAGACCTGTCAAAGCAAATTGGTGGTGATCCTCGAGCTGCAGAAAATCACAAAAATGTCATCTTTGATTTGCAAAGAATTTAATCTGATTGGCATCAAGTTAATTATATTGTGATTTTAAATGCTAAAGAATACTCCTGTAATGATCGGAGCTTGTTCCAAGTGACTAACATGATGTAATATTATAACCTGTGGCCAATTCCAAGAATAAGCCAAACTTTCCAAGTGCCAGTAATGGTAGGTTCCAATCTGCTGCACAGCAACACAGCAGTGGGACAACAATGGTGCCAAGCAAAACAGCTGCTCAGCACTCTCTGGCTCCCTCTGAGCATGCCAGCGTGTGTGTTGCTGTTCAGAATATCGCACGAGCAAGCAGCGAAGTGCAGCTCCGTCCGAATGGGGCAGCAGACGGGGATCGATAAGCCTTCATTCTGAACGCACGCGTATGCACACGAGCCAGAGAGCGTGTGAAAGCTTGTCTGAGTCATTTAGCTCCGTACTGGAGAGGTTTCCCACCCACGTCCACTGAACCTACAACCCAATCAGGTTCATTTTAAGCTGGAGAGTTGTCAGCTTCCTCCTTACAGCACGGCCACTTTGGAGATGAACGTCCATGTTTATCAGAGTTCTGATGGTACAAGAGAATAAAAAAGGACGTTGTGTGTGGATGTCTTGGCTTAATCCCCCACCCACAGCAGCCCCGCTGAGTGGTCTATGAGTGTGGGCTGATAATTATGATTGGACTCAATATTTCCATGAGCTGATTGAAGAACAAGAGGAGTCCGTACTATGCTGGAAACGGACATATGTTAGCATGCTAATTTAAAAAAAAAGTAAAAATCAGTATAAATTTGCTCATTTTGTCTCCGAGCTGGCTTCTATTTAAACCTGCAAATATTGATGCTGGCAGACTTTCCCTTTAAAGATGAGAAGCCTGCCTCGGCCACTGATGATTGTGATGATGATGCTACACAATCAGTTTTCATTCACACATACAGGCTTTGGAAAAATTCCCTGCAGGATTGCTAAAAGAAAACATAGAAGCTGAAGTGTCTCAGAGCGACAAATTCATCAAGTAGGTCCAGACAGAACAGAACAGGCTTGTGGAGGCTGATAAGGGTCATATCAGCAACTTATTTTAGCCCAACGGTGTGGGGAATTGTGGATCTTTGTAAACACACATGCACCTGGGAACATACACCTATACTCATGCCTTCATGCAAACACACACATGTAATCGAATGTACATGAGATGACTACACGATAAAGGAAGTCTGCTTGAAAGAAGACGTTTCCAGCCGTTTTCATCGAGGCTAAATGGCAGATATCTGCATTGGAGCGTGACAGGAGCAGGTGGGTAGGCAAGAAGAGGGAAAGAAAGAGGATGGGTGGGGGCAGCACAGTCATGACTCAGGAATTGCAACAGCTTCACCAACAGAGCCCGACAGCCAGCCCAAATAACCAATTAAGAGCTGAGAATGAGAACCAGCCGAGGCGGGAGAAAGCGGCGTCACTGCTGGGAAAATCTGTTCAGGTTTGTTTACAGGCATCAGAATCTCTGCATCGGGTTTTCACCGTTGTTTGCATTTTTCAGATACAGAACTGATCGAGATTTGCTTGCCAGTTAATAAAACAATAATCCTAGAGTTTGTATCCTGTCACCATCAGCATGCTCATCTACTTGTAAAATTGCATCTTCCTTAGACCGAGGTTAACAAGACTTACTTTAATGTTTATTATTTTTAAGGAAAAAGGTGTGTCTACCTCTCCCAGCCTCCGGGTCACCATGAAGAGTAGTCTGTACAATAACCTCCATGCCGCTGTGGCCTGTTGCTGAGTCCTCCGGGCCAGCTTACAGCCCTTCCAACGCACCCGGCTCCCCATGCTTTTCGGCATGGCAATTTCACCTGAGGTTGTTCGACCAAACTAAAATACAGCTCGAACAACTTGTTTGTTTCTCTGTCTTTTTAACTAACAGTAAAACTCTTCTTCACTTCTCTTTACCCTTCGTCCTGCTCTCTATATTGATGCCCGTCTCTCTGCCAGACCCCGCTTAGCCTTCAATCCACCTCCTCCTCCTCTTGGGTGGAGGTGGTTGTGATTGAGATGGAGCCATTGATCCAGCATCTTGCATTGGCTGAAGAAAAAAGAGCTTGCTGCTGGCTTCTTTCGCATGTCGATCAGCCGTGTAAAGTCCGGCCGCGTTGGGGATTTCTTCCACCAGATAGAGATTACATCAGCATTATTCCCACTACACCTTCAACTTTCCAACAAAATCATCCCACTTTCCTTCAGAGGTCTTAGATCCTCCGTTCCAGCTCCAGGTGACCTCTCTGGGATTCCCAGAGAGCTGAATTGAGAGGCCAGGAGCTCCCTACCACCTGATGTCCAGTCCCTCAATAGCAGCAGTACAATGAAGAGAGTTCTGGCTTGTTACCTCCCCACACAGAGAAATGGCTGACTCATAAACGGCCTGCTCTGATCTGGGTATGCAGGAATGCTAACAGCATACCCAGTGCAAGAATAAAACAGAACACAGATCTCTGGAAGCCTAGGATCGGGTCATTCGAGGGGAAATAAACCATCTGCTTTTAGAAACCAGTTTCTGGTGACTGCAGAATGAAGAGTATTTAAGAAGCTGCGGCAGTGTGATGAGGCCGGTTTTAATCCAGTGGGCGGCACACGTCACTAAACCACAGGTTCTCCTGGAGAACGTTTCATTCTAACTGTATTATCAACACTTCACGCTCTGCATTTCAAATGTTTTCATTTGGCAGCTAATCGGCATCAGTGTTTATTTTAAACAGACTCATCTGGAACACAACGCCGCCCAACATAATTACATCTTTTTTTTCCTTCTACGTTTCTGGCATGAACACATCAGGCTGTTTTTGGGTTAAATACTCTATCACTTTTAAAGCTTTGTGTACAGATGAAACGCAGCGTAGTTAAAGAGAAGCTTCAGCCGCTGCGGAGTCCCATTTATGTCCAACAAACAAAAGAGGATGAGAAAAATACAATAAAGTCCCCGTCTTTCAGAGGAAACAGCCTCATCATGATGCTTGAAAAGCCAGAGAGAGAAAGAGAGGGAGTGGCTGCCTCCCGGGTTGTGATTAATTTGCCATGTTAGTAGGCCACAGTGCCACGATGCCATCTTCTTTTCAAAGGTCCAATAAAAGAAGACGCGCACTCATAAATCAAACACAGTGGAGGGGGAGGAGAGAGGAAGATGATGGGGAGGGCCGGTCCCGTCTCGCTCCACTCAAGCCCATTTATGCTTTTTATTATTCATCCTTAACAAATATTATTCCGCCGAGTCTCGGAGGACTTTAGGAGAGGAGTGTGTTTTAATAATGAAGCCGGCTTCAGATTAAAGCACCCATTCTACTCGGTCCCCCCCGGCAAGTCAGGCCCGCTCCACTGCATGACTGCTGGTACGAAGGCAGTGTTGCACACATTTCAAACACGGAGATGCTAAAAATAATACAAGTTTAAGTGGAAAAGCATGTTGATGGTAGAAACTGCTCGGATAGAACAATGAGTCTGGGTCGATGAGACGCTCAGACTGAGCCATAAAATGAAAATAACTGATAATTAGGTCAAAGAAGTAGACCAAGGACTGCTGAATTCAGTTCCTCGAGGTTTTTCTAATCCCAATTCAACACGCCGGGCTCAAATGAAGTAAAATTATCCATCAATAAAATTCGCACCAGTTGTATTAAGATGAGTCAGGCGGGTTGAACCAGAAACAAATGGAAAACCTTCAGGACTTAATGGCCTCTGAAGAACTGAGTTTGACACCCTGTAAAATAAAAATGAATCAAACTGGTTAGCTAGCATGGCATCTGGAGCCCATTCCCCTTAGACTTCATACATCTTCTCACAAGAACAATTATTTACATCTTTTTAGGATTTTGTGTGATTCACAACCAAAGTGTGAATCCTCGTAGCACTGTTTTTTTTTCATCTAATCAGCTCATAATTACCGCCTGTTTGTCCGCTTTGGTGTCTCTATGGCAAGGCAGGCAGGCGGTCATATTTTCAGCCAGGCGGGCCAGCTTGTCCTTGAGTGCTCGTCCTAAACTCAGCAGCCCAGATCCCAGAAAAAGCTCCTTCTCCTCAGCTTCACAGCCAGAAGACCAGAACCAGCACATGGCTAAGAGAGACCACAGAGCGTGAAGCGGCGACTGTTCATGCAGAAGGAGCTCCATTAAGGTGGTGTAAAGGCACAGCCGGGCATCTCTGCTCCTGGTGGGAGCCACTGTTGCTGCAGCTAAAGAACCGGCATCCCTTAGAGAACTCATTCCAAGAAGGATGGTTCCATCTTGAGATTTTACTTCCAACTTGTTTATAAAAGAGTAGACTGACAGGAATGGCTCGTATTAACCAGTCTGCCAGCAGTAAGCCCGGATTATTAGCCCGCTCACAGCCAGATGGAGCCTGATGGGCTTAGTCGTAGCACACACTCACGTTCCCAAACTACCCACACACACACACACACACACACACATCAGGCTGGTTTAGGAATTCACAGACGTTAAGTGAAGGGGCGCGTGCGGCGCCAAGGAAGACGATCATGAGGAGGGCACATTTGAATAAGCATGCAAATATCTGTGGGCATTTCTTTTTGAAGTCTGGAAGTCAGGATGGGAGAGGAAAGCACGGACTCTGCTTTCAATTCACACGTTTATAAAATGTGTTAAAACACCTCAGACTTCTCACATCCACAGAGACCAAAATGAAAGATACAGACAAGGAGAGTAGCAAGCACAGGGGATAAATAAGTATTATAAAAAAAAGGTACAGATGGACCTTTTTCTAGTTTTACTTGGACTCAGAGCACTATTCATGAGATTTAAATGAACCAAGCAGATGGAGCACAGCTCTTTTCATAAAGTAAGTCCATTTAAATGCTCTTAATGAAACGTCTGGACAGAAGAAAAGAGGCTTAATACGTCTGTCGACTATTTAACCTTTTGTTAAAAAAAAACACTTGAATGGCCATTAATGGTGTTAATTACAGAGTAAGAAGTTAAATTGTGATCAGTAGGTGAAGTGGGAAGACACTTGTTTTTAATCTAATGAACCACTGGTTGGTGCTTTCGGAGATTTAAAGTCATTTTTATTCCAAGATTTGTTAGAAAAATCCATTAATCTTACATTTTAAAAACAGCACTGCTTAATGTTTGCAGATTTTTTAAAGCGCTGCCTTCTACCAGTATTTATAACTTAAAATGCAGTCTCATACTTAGTCATTTTTAAGGACGTACAGAACACATGGTCACTTTGAATTTCTCTAAAAATATCCATCTTTTTTCCACAAAGGGAACATTTCAAACTGGGGTTTCTCAGGGGAGTTATCAGGGTCCACTTCACTTCCCATCGATTAGTTTGGCTCAAGGAAGAGGCTCTACATTAGGTTAAGGCAGTTGCTTTGGCACTTTAAAGCCAAATGTTTTATTTAATAACTTTCAGGTTGAGTAAATGAATCATAATCAGTATCAGGATTAACAATAATGTTAAAAATACCAAGATTTAATTTAATCTGAGACAGAGAGGAAACCATGGATTTTTCTTCTGTAATAACCACAAATGGGAAAGCAATGGAGCAATTAATCAAAGCAATTCAGTCCAGCGAAGCGACTGAGTACAAGGTGTGACGAGAGGTTTTGAATTAGTCCTTCCTTTCCATCCATCTCCTTTGACTTTCATCGGCAGTGTACGTGCATGTATGATCTTATTTGCCAATACACGGTTGCTTCTCTATCCGATGACCCGATGTCTTTTTTTCCGTGCTGGAGAGCAAAAAATAAGAGCTGAGCTACGATCAAATCCAGCTCTGCATGGCAACAAAAATGCTGTTTCCCAGCAGCAATATTTCATCTATTAGCCTCTTGACTTTCTGTGAAATTGAAGGTGAGATTTACCTCTTTTTGAATCTTTACATGTAAACAGTGACAAACACCTTTATTCCAATCTTCCCCCAGACGGCGGGGAGCTGAGCAGCAGTGCTGCAGTGCAGAGGAACTGACTCATGTCGCTGGGCAAACAGGAGGAGAGACGAATAGAGCCAGTAAAGAGATCAGAGGAGAGTTTTCCTCTCTAATCCACCTCCTGGTTGAACTCAGGTCAGCTGCTACCCTGCGTCTTTGCAAACAGACTAGAAGCAATTACTGGTGCTTTCTGCTATTTGGATTGTTTCTCCTGAATGAAAATGAGCTGTGATTTTGATTCCATTGTCGTTTAGCTCTTATTTAACAGCAGGGAAATTAGCAAAATGTGCACTTAGAGTTGTAAAAACAATCAAAGCACACGGCTTTCGAGCATGACATATTTTGTGATTAACACCAGAGAAGGTGAATACGGCTGAACATGTTCCCCGGCACTGTGCCATGTCTACATCGTTAACACACAGCATTTACAGTGACCACACAGCCCCCATTAGTGCTCTCAGAATACAGATTCCCCTGTACTACAGTGCCGGGGAGTAATTCCCACAACGACAGACCCACACTTCATTTAATGACTTCAGTAAAGTCAGTTTATACATAAAAAAAAACCCTGATGGGACAAAAATAGATACTCAATCTGTCCTAATGCATCAGGGACGACTGTTCGGCATGACGATTAAAGTCAGATATTTTAAAAGAAACCTTTGAAAGAAGGACTTGTATTGACTGCAGTGCGTCGTAGCAACGCAAAAACTCTTAAAGAGAAACCACAACAGCCTCTTTTCTTTCTCTACATCACGTTCTGTGTGACAGTAACAAGCTGTGTTTACACCAATGCCAACGATGGGTTTCTCTAATTACAGTGATACGACGGACTGGTGCCAGTCTGGCGTGAGATAAACTCACAGCTGCACACACACACACACACAAGTGTTGTGTACGCTGTACAAAGCTGAAAAAAAAGGGTATAAAATAGTCTCTCCAACACATGAGCCCCTCCTACCTTGCTGAGCTGCACAGGCCTGTGTGCGCAGTGGGAGTGACCGTTCTCCAGCCCTGCACACCGGGCTTCTCCACAGTCAGCCGTAGCACAGACATCTGAGAAAGAAAGAGAAAAAAGTGTGTTTTTGTCTGATACACTTTTAGCAACTTCTTTCCTGTTGTGTTTTCATGTGCGAAACCTTTCAAACATAAATATGACCAATAGTAGACTGTTGTAAGGCCTCTACCAGGCACAAAAGTTACACACCTCCAGAAAAAAGGTAAAGATACTAAACATAAAAGAAAGATGAGTTTCGGCTAGATGATGACTGGTATTGTTCAGACGAAATGCAAAATTCTGCCAATTTTCTATAGAAAAAATAGACACAGTATCAAATCATCCATGCAATATTCAAACAAGTAGATTCTAATTTGAGATTTTAATGTCAAACTGCAGAATCTTGCATGTAAAAAGATACTCCATGTTTACAGCCAGAGAAGTAGGCCTGCAGGACACAAAAACAATTGCATGCAAAATTCTGATAAAAAAAAAAATAATAATAACAATAATCAATCAAAATCAAAATTCTAAATAAATTCAAAATGCCTAATCTTTTGTTTTTCTACTTTTTAAACATGCACATTAGTTCAGAGAACCAGCAGGTGACAGAAATCTTTATTCTTAGTCGTTCAGTCTTAGTGGCGTTAATCCCTCCTCTGTCTGGTTTTACCACCCTGCCTGTCTGAGAAAACACACCCTCTAGAGGTGAGCTGAGAAACTACAGGAAGCTTACATCAAACCAGCTGCAATAATGAGGCCTTCAAGTCATTAATCCCTTTGTGTTCAATTACGCCTGTACTGGACTAATGAATTGCTTTAATTAAGATGACACTTGGCATTATCTCTGAAAAAGGGTGTGGCTTTTATGTACAGTTTGAAAGCGATCGCCGGCTGCACTTTGACAACATCATGTGTGGTTCGTTTCTTTTAATTACCTCAAAACATTTCTAAATGGACTTCCTTAGCTAAGCAAGCATTTTTAACAAACAAGAGCAAAGATAAAACCCTGAGCTGGAGGATGATACATCTCAGATTGAACCTCCCTCACCTTCTTTTCACAGCTCAAACAAACAAGCTGCTCCTCCGCTGTGTGTTGTGTTTGTGAAGCGACATGGATGACCTTACTGTTCAGCTCTGACACCTCATGTCTGCACTGATATTAAACCAAGGTGACAAGATCATATTCATTGAAAACAGATAATGAGCCCTGTGCGGTCGACAGTCCCTCTAGGCAGTTCATCTTCTCCTCGGCGGAGAGTAAGAACCGCTAAAAACCAGTCGTATACTTTTTATTCTTTAATTCTGAGTGCGACTACTTGAGACAAATATTGATTGACTGTGGCCGAGGTGGAAGAAGTGTGAAAACAGCAAAAGAACTAACTAACGACCTCAGCGACATATTTCTGTTATAGTAAATTTATCAGTGGATTCACACACCTGAGGAGGACTTTGCTCTGTGGTGTTTGCTGCGCACTTCCTGATTGTGTTTGTAGGAAAGAACCGGACAGTTTGAGCTCACAGTCGGTAACACCGAAGCATCCCGCCTCAGTTTTAAGTTCAGAGTTTGTTCAGCAAATAGCGTCTGGATCAACGCCAGGTCCAGACTGGACACACACCGGCCGTTCAGCACCAAGATTTCATCACCTGGACGGAGACCTGAGTGTAGAGAAGAGTGTTAGAAGATGAGCCATGTTAGTTTTATCACAGATGGTTAAAGACAGAGAGACCACCTTCAATAAAAGCAAGTCCATCAGGAAGGACTTCACTGACAAAAATCCTGCTGTTCCTCTGACTGTCTATGTGTCCCGTTACAGCAAAACCTGGAGGAAGTAAAATAATCATGTCAGACGAGACAACATACCTTCAAAAAGTGCTAAACATCAACTCACCGTAATCTGCTGTGCAGCTCGGCCTTGTCATGTGCAGCGTAAAGATGTTTACTGGAACCACCTCCATCTCATCACTCACCTACGAGACGATGAGAATAACATATTAAAACATGGAAAAAAATGAATTGTACTTAAGATTTCTGCACAAATCTAAAAAGAACTAAGAAAATTCTTCTTCTAACCACATCCTGAAGGAGTTCACTAAGCCCAACATATCGAAGCTCTACGTCCTGCCCTGCCTGCCTGTGCATTCGGAGGCAGTGCACACCCGGGTCCAGCTGTTTCACCTGCACACACAGGGGAAATGTTGTGTTTTTATAAACAATGAGATTAACCCAAATTAACCTGCAGATTAAGTGTGTATTACTTAATTCTGTTTAATGCAATCAGCTGTTTTCATTAAGGTGGTGTTTGATGTTTGAACCCTACCTTACAGGCTGCACAGAGAAGGTCTGCAGCTGTTTGGTCCCTTCTGATGGAAACTTGGATGGCCTGGCCGTCTGGCATGCGTACGCACTTCAGCAAATCAGAAGAGCCCCTAATGCCGTCCCAGTTACCACCCTCAGAGGGCGACACGGAGTAGATGCTGCTCAGTACGTCCAGCCTCTGTGAGAAGGGTGGATGTAGAAGGAAGTAGGAGGGGAGCGTTACACGCAGAGAGGGGAGAACGAGGGGATGAGAGAAGTAAACAGAAGAGAGGAGGGAGTGGGTTACGGCACACAAATCAATACACTTCCATTAGTCTAAATGCTTGGCCGCGGATCAAGCGGCCGAGCAAAGATATCATACAATTAGCCTCTCAGAAATTCATTTGACGATATAGATGGCAGTTCCTCCACATTATAGACATCATAATGACCGTGTACACAAGAAGACTGGCATGAGCCAACTGGCTGGTCTAGACATTCAGATGATATTTGCAGAGTTTTTAAAGTTAAAAAAACTAAGTGATGTGAGGGGACATTTCTTTTCTAAACCAGCCGGCATGCTGGAGGTAATTATGTGTTGTATTATTTGTGGTATTAGCAAGAAAGTCTGAGCTGCGTATTAAGGTGGGGGTTGGCCTCACAAGCAGCCATTTGGGGCTTTTGGGTAAGACTTGGTGTCTCTGGAGGGAGAACGGGACGGCTGCAATGAGGGTCTGGAGGAGCCACCACAGTGCAGTTCAAAAACCACAATAATCAAAGCCCCATCACACCAAACCTTGTGATAATATCAAGTTAAACTGACGAATGGGACCGAGGGTCGTACTTAAAAATGTTTTTGGAGTTCTTAAACTGATGATTGGGAGAGTGTGTGTTTCTGAGGTTTTCCAAGGAATGTGTGTGCGGCTTTTTGTCCGTTTCAGTGGTGGGTTGCTTACTGTTGATCAGACCCCTTGCCCAAAGGCACAAACACAAGTCGTCTCACTCAAAGCACTTCTTAGTTCCAAAAACACCACAAGAACTTCATACACAACTCTGAAAAGACCTCCTTAAAGTTTGAAGCATATCTCCAAAAAATTAAAGACCGGTTGTGTTGCCACAAAAATGTTATCTTATATTTTTACAAGAAAAAATGTGCTTCGGTATCTTATCCTTCAATCTTCATTTGAGATTTGAGGTCACGCTGACAAAACGAGGATGAAGAAAAGGTTGTTATGGTAACCAGTGTGAAATCAAACTTTAAAAAGCAGCAGTGTCTGAGTAACGTCTAATTTGCTTTCCTGACTAAGACTCTGTGTTCTTTCATGGTTAAAGTATAGAGTCTCAGTTTAAGGTCTGAGTTCCCTGACTGGTTACTAACCATCCACGCACTGGACTTCAAAAAGAACTTTGTGTGACTAGTGTGTGTATTGTATGTACACGTTATGCTTAAACCCAACCGCATGTTTCAATACATCAGAGTTTCCTCATGAGAGGAAATTACACTCCGTTGAACCACTTTCCACCTGGAGCGTGCTCAGATGGAACATGGACTGCATCAATGTGTCATGAATGAAATAAGAGGAAAATAATCTTATCAAAGAATAAAAATTCGAACATAATTACTTGCAGAAAAAAGATACATTTCACAAACTCTAAGTCTAAAGTAAAACAAGTTCAGGTTGTCCTTTTTCTCCCAGTAGTCACTACATTTCAGTTCACTCTATTACTGACAGAAGGAGTGGGCGGAAGAAGCAAAACTCTGCTACTGTAATATTTAACCTCAACATAGAGTCAGACAGCTGGAAAAATACTCCAGCCATCCTATAGAAGTTTTTTTTTTCTTTCCTCTACCAGCTCAGCTATACATCCTCACACACAAACTCACACGGATTCGTCTTCAACTTGACTTTACCGACAAAGATTAAAGGAAGACAAATGTTCCTGATTTGGGATCCACGTAGCAAAACCATCAAGATTGCATGTGCAGAAGAAATAGAAGTTCCACTAACTTCTAACTGGTTCTGAATAAATCTTTGTAATGAACAAGTTTCCATCAGAGTCTAAGTGAGTTTTAAACGCTTAACCGAAAGGAAAGCCACTGCGTTTAAATCAACATTAAAGCATCGACCAAATGAAAGACATCATTGTCTTTCCAAAGTCTTTCCTGGTATAAGCTCCCTTTTAGACCTTGAATAAAAGCAGTTTTAACAGTTGCCACATTCACCACAGACTTTTACTATGAATCATCACCACATCCTTTTAAACTGGGATCCTAAGAACTCCAATTTAGGTCAGTCCGAAAGCCTCCAAAATGCTTTTTAGCGGGAAGGGGATTAACGGAAATTAGCTGATGTTGCATCATTCTGTGGGGCCACTAAAAACCCAGAATGAGTTAAATATGGTTGGTTAAATATAGCAAAAAAACAAATCAAAGTTAGCTTTAAAAACGTTTTTAGAAACAAATTTTTATGCGTTGGCCAGCTTTTGAAACTGCATTTGAAAATCTTAAATCTGAAGCATAGAATAATAATCTAAATTTAGAAGCTACATTTTGTAGTCAGATTTTCAAGCTACATTTACAAATTAATCTTTGAAGTTTGATTTAAAAAAAAGCAAGCTTTGGAAACAAACTTTTTTTTTTTAAATGAGCTTAGAAAGGTAGCGTTTGAGACTCAATACTTTTTTTTTTTTTTGGACTAAACCATGTTTGTTTATTCAAATGCAAAAATTGAATCAGTAACAACAGATAAAAATAAAAAAATCAATTTAAACTTTATCCAAATAAAAATTCAGAAGCATCCACTGTACGTTATTTTAGCTTTCCTGCAGAGCGGTGTTCTACTAGGCTCAATACAGGGTCCATTACCTTTTTTTACAGTAGGTGTTCAAATAGAAATGGCTCTTTAAATGGTAAACCTTGTTGACACTGCTATTTTTTTTTCTCAAATCTCCTACTATGCTTTAAACATCTTCCTCTACGCTATAGTAAAAACAATTTTTTAACTACTTTTCTTTTTTCAACATTGTTTATAAAGCTAATTTTTTGAATGCACATCTGGAAGCTGACTTTGTCACGCTAGCTTTGAAAGATTCTCAATGAAACTCATTCTGGAAGCTAGTTCTGGAAGCTGACTTTGTTTTAAGTTAGCTTCAAAATCTAGACTTTGTAACTTGATTTAGAAACAATGACTACTAAGCAGCTTCGGCCTTCTTGAAATTCTGTTGTCTTCCGTTTATACTGTGCTGGGTCGTGGAGGCAACGGAGAAGCCCCAAGCTTCTCTCATCCCAGCTGCATCCTCCAGCTCCCCGACCTCCCGGTCACTGGGAGGACCGCGAGGTTTTCTCTGTCCAGCTGTGAGACATAGTCTCTTCAGAAGGTTCAGTCTATGAGTTTGGCTTGTCCAGCAGACATTTACAGTGAAACAAGAAACATATTGTTCTAATATTTGTCTAATACTTTTCCGAAATCCAGCTTAAGCAGGAAGATTTCTTTGAGGGGTTTTCTTTTCCATTTTTTTTAATTATGTGGGATGACATTAATATCCCAAGTCATCCTATGACCGGGAGCTAGAGGGGTTTTTTTAATGTTCATTTTCCTGTTTTTTTGCATTCCTTAGAAAACAAAGCAAACTATGATGTCTTTTCTTATGTTATAAAAAAAACACCTGAATGACGTGCTTTCAACAAAAATACGCTTTGGGAAATGCAGTTGCGATTCTGTCACAAGTCAGCAAAAAGTGCAAAGGAAAAAAAAGGTTTTCTCTTTTTTGAATCTGCCCCTGAGGAGACAAGAACAAATTCTCACTTCCAAAAGCAATTTTACACAATTTACAACCCTAAAATGTTGTTCGATTGAACCTAGTTTCAAGTCAGAATGACTTCAATGATACACGTTCATTAATCTGTTAATTCCTTGCATGGTTAATTAGTTTTTAAAAAGGTTGCATTAAAGTGAAAAATCTGCCAAGCATTAAAATGGAAAATGATTCAAGGAAGTAAATAAATGAAGCAGGGTTTCAGTACTGCTTCATTCTTAAGTGATGCAGCTATGTCTCTACTTAACTTTCCCACGTCTGGCTGCACAGATGGTCAGAATACACACCTGACAATCATTCTGCATGTTTGCCCTTCAAATCCATCCCTACCACACATTTATAGTTACAAACCGACCTCCTGTTCACGCTGGTTTTTCGCACGTTTCTATGCTGAACCTCTCTTGTTAGATACGCTGTTTGTCCTGCAGACATCTGCCAATCACCATGAAATAAATCTTTGCTTTGATCCCGAACAAGTGATGTTCTCAAACAGGAACATATAGATTTAATCCTCAAACATGTGTACGTATTATGTGTGGTGAAATCTCAGCATAGCGCGGTATCAAAGTTGTGAAAGACAGCAGAGGTCAAAGTAAAGGAGGTTTCCATTCCTCCCACTCTAGCTGTGAAAAGCTTGGTTGTATTAAAGGTATTTTTTAATGCACAGTATTTGACATCCACAAACCAGAACGGAGAAAATCACAGAATGTCTGACTCACCTCAGAGCTTCTGGGAGGCAGGGTATATGTCTGACCTCCATTATTACTCTCAAAGATCTGAAACCAAGAAGAAGTAGTCAGTTAGAAAGCAGACATGGGGCCACCACGTCCACTGACTCACAAACGTAACTACGGCAACACAATATAACACACAGCCAGCGCTAGTATCTGGGTAGCTAATTAAAAACTATTTGTGGAGAGAGCAGGACTTTGATACCGTCTCATGGCTGGATCTGCAGCCCTTGGAGGTACAGCGGTGGAAATGATCAGTGTGCATGAGTAAAAAGATGAAAGAAGGAAAGAGTTTAAACAAGATGAGACGCAGAGCCGTCCTCTCAATCTTTATTCATAAAATACAAGAAGTTTCAATCTTCCTTATCCTCCTCTTTGGTTTGTGAATGTAAAGCATGCTTTTTAGGTAAGTTGATTTCTAGTTTGCACCATTTATAAAGTCCACTTGTCAGCGTTTATAAGATGCACTGATCTAAATGAGAAAACTCAGCTTGAGTTGTGAGTAGATTCATTCCCGGCTTCATTGTCCTGCTGATCAGATTAGAAGATGTCCTGCTAGGTAAGAGGGGGATCTCCTGAGTGTGTTAATCCAGTTCCATTGTACAGCTCAGAGATGACATGACAACAAGTCTGACTGCTTAAAGAAATATTTTCTTAATAAATAAGGACTGGTTTGGCTTTCTTTCCACACTTCTGTGTAAAAAAGAAAACCTAAAGAGCCTCAGAAGTACTTTAAAAAAAACAAAAACTAACACCATCCATCGCCTGTCATGACAGAAAGAGGCCTTGTTTGACTTTTGACCTGCAGACCACCTCCCACCCCTGGATGTCCACATTTATAAAGTGGCTGTAAACAGTGCTGCTTCGCTGTAAACTGTCTAATTTTAGCGAGCTTTAAGGCCACCATAAATTCTCAGACCTTGGCCTACTTCCCACAGTCAGTTCCCAACTGTAGTTCTGTTGAGATGAATGGAAGGACGGAAGCCAAGGAGGAGGAAGGAAAGTGGAGAGGGATGTGACTTTGGGGCAACACTGCCAAGCGCAAAGTCACAGCACTAAATGGGATTTAGGCTTAGTCAACACAGATGAGTCAGTATGGAAATTGTGAGAGAAGGACCGCTGGGTAAGACTGTCTAAGCTCAGAGAGACAGACTGAAGGAAGAGAGAACAGTGAGAGAGATAAAAAAGCAAAGGGGAAAAATAAACGTAAAGATAGGGTGTCAGAGTTGGGGCAAAATGGGATGAATGAAAATTTTTTTTTTAAAAAAGTAAGAAGAGAAAAATCATTCTAAAAAGGATGCTTTTCATGTGGGAGTCACATCCAAACAGCTGATGATGGAATTTCAAATGTCTACGGCTCCATTTCCCATCGGAAAGGGAAAGCAGAACAGATGTGCAGGAAAATTCATCATTTTAAAAAAACCCTTGGAAAGGCTTAAAAAAAAAAGCTTTGAAAGTGCTCTTTAATTGCTTTAAAATAAAAACAAAAAAAAATACCATGCACAATGCAGGAATCCTGTGCAGTTTAATATCAAGCATCTTTACACCAACCATCTGCTTGTGTCTGAAAGGAGAATGCCATCGACCACATATGGCTTTTAATATTTGATACGTGTGCTGCACCGCCACATGTAGCTGTGCCTCATTAGCTCAGCCGGCTGGAGCTTGAACACAAAACACTAACGTGTGTTTGCATACCTGGATGTTGGCTGGCCTGCCTTGATGTCTAAACGGATCTATAACCGAGCAGGTTGTAAGCGGTCATTAGAAATGGGCAACACAGGGTGAAAAATTAGTGATTTATGTACAGTAGTTTAAAAAAAACTGAGGTATTGTGAAATGCTCTGACAAACGATGATACTGACATACGTAATTCCTGGTATGTGGGGGGAAAATACCCCATTTCTGTTCTAAGAAAACACAATATTAACTTATTTTGCAAAAATTCTGGCCTTGCAGAGTTTTTAAGTTTAGGGAAGGCAGCCGTGATGGCACCAATGGTGGGAGTAAGTGGGGGTTAGGTGCCTTCTCTATGGACACTCAGGCATGGGCCCAGAGGGAATCAAACCGGCTTGTCCCAGTCCAAGGGTGTACATTCTACCACTGAGCCAACATCTCCTCCTATAGTTTGTATATTTTAATCTAGAATACCAGAATAGTACCCTTACCTGTAAAGCTGGGTTATTAAGCCTAAACTTTTTTTCTATTAATTTATCGCCGAAACCAAAAAAATCTCCAGGTAACATCACCCATTTAAGAATGAGCTTCTCACTGTACGGTGTACCTGCTCTGCCAGAGTAAATATTACACAGGTGTTGGGCTATGAAAAGTGCTGTGCAGTTAAATACATCATCCAAAGAAGAATGGTTTTTTGAGGTATGACAAATTCTCATCTCGGGAAATGTATTTTGACTAGATATCGTAAACTATAGCATATTGCCGATCTCTGGCATTCGGCAAGAGATCGGACGAATATTCATTAAACGTGTGTTTCCTGAATATTCTCTTGGGTTTCACCTTCAGAACAGAGTGATGAATTATTGTATTGAAATACAAGCTTTCTGCATGAGCCTAATTGGTAATCTGAAAAGCATTGGACATCCCCCTACATTTAGGTATGATGGGGGGGATGCTCCCATGTGAATATGTTGATGGGTAGTTTGCATTTGAACTTGACAAAAAAAAAAAGTGGGAGGAACGTGAACATTCTCGCTTTAATGAATAAAAACTCCCTTGTGTGTAAAATGTGCTGACAGGGCCTAACAATGAGAATAAACTTAGTTTTTTTCTTCTAAAGAGCAAACACTTAGATGGATGTATACACGGTGTTCTTACATGCATGCTCATCAAATTCTTTCCTCGGGTTGTGAGTGAAAAGTTTCCATAATACTAAGTGATTGTATCTTCTAATCTCAACCTCTTGAAGTGTTTCAGAGGAGATTATAAAAGTGAAGTGCTGCTGTTGAGCTTTCAACGCAGGCAAGGGCAGATCAATACTGGATGAAGGTCGTTATGTAATCGTTTTATCTTGTTTTTTGGCCCCGTTTTTAAATTTTGTTGAGGGTGCGTTATTGCTATTGGTATTGGTTGTTCTTCTTAAGACATTCCGTTCCGTCGTCTTCCGCTTATCCAGTGCCGAGCCGCGGGGGCCTCAGACCGGAAGCCCAGGCTTCTCTCACCCCGGCTGCATTCTCCAGCTCACCCGGAAGGATCACGAGTCGTTCCCCAGCCAGCTATGAGACATTGTCTCTCCAGCGGGTCTGGGTTCTGCCTCTTGGTCTCCTCCCAGTGGGACGTCCCCAAAACACCTCACCAACGAGGCGCTCGGGGGGCACCCTGACCAGATGCCCGAACCATTCTTAAAATTTTTTTTTTTTATTTAAGGGTGGATATAACTGAGACAACCTAAACTAGAATGAAGGAATAATCTTCTAAACTGCATGTGGTTCGTGGTATATATTTTGAACTGCCAGGCATGAGACCTGGAGGACGACCAAAGAGGAGGTTTATGGATGTAGAAAAGAGGACATGAAGATAAGAGAATGTAGAGAAGAGATTTTTTTTTAAAGGAAGGATGTTCAAGAATACAACTTTAGGCTATTCCATTTTCAAACCTTACCTGAGATGCAGATGGTCTCTTGTCTCTGCCTCTCTTCGTTAGGTTGTCGAGGCCTTTCAGTGAAGAGAACAGGCCTTTTTTATGCTGTCTGTAAGTGATGGACAGTGAGCGCCTCCTTACTGCGGCCTCATCTCTGGAGCAGATCTGATCATTCAAACAAAATCATCTAATCAAACCATTTTAACAACTTCAATTTTCTAGAAAGCCTCAAAGTGAATGCACACAAAGCATGCTTCCGTTTTAAAGGTTTCTGAAAACGTGGATCTGGGGTCTTATTTATATAGCTTACTTTCACTAAAATCTATGCATACACTAAATTCCACACAAACTGAGCAATCTATCAAGATGACAGTTGTGGACACAAGCTGAAGTGAACTGAGAGTGAAATGAAGCATTTGAAGTAGCGAGGAAATAATTAGAAGGCACAGATAAATGCTGGTCAGTGTAGGACTATACATAAGAAAATGGGTTGGAGTGGGATGGAGATCAAGCAGACTTGTGATGAGATTTGTCACAGGTGTGGTTTATAAAGCTCAGGGTGTGTAAAGGAAGTTTGAGTTTTTTTATAAATCCAAAGGTGGTGTGATCAACATCCATAAGCTAAGAAAAAAACACTTGCTCAGCTTAAACTCTACGCGATCTAGATCTATAGATCTACAAGTCTTCTTACCAGTGCGTGGAAGGAAGAAACAGAGAAGATTCCCAGACGTCCTAAAGTAGACTTGGTGGGTCTGCTGGCGATGGCGAGCAGACTTTTTGGATTGGGAAGTTCTCCGCCTTGCAAGCTAGCAAGGTAACAGCGCATTCTGAAGAGATCCAAGTTGAATCGCTCCAAGTTCTGCTCCCACTGTTGGATCTAGAAGAAGAAGAAAGAAAAAACATTCATGTATTTGATGCTGAATATGAGCTGAACTTTTTTGTTTTGAGCTGAGGAGTGTCCAGACTGAAAGAGGAGAACTGTCTGGAACCAAAAGGCAAGATCCAGGGGTCAGGTGAGATTTCGTTCAAGTTGCAATTGCTAACAGATGTTGGTGAGGGCATGACAACATAGAGGCTTGATAGTGACGGATGACCGCATATCCAGCAAAGAAGAGGGCGTGTGTGTTTTTGTGTGTGCTGTAAATCCAAACGCACATTTTACACAGGTCCTAAGAGACCGATGATTTAAAGCAGACCACCAATCAAACTTCCACTCAGTCTTGCTTTACAGTCGCTTTCTCCTTTCCCTGTTTGCACTGTGTAAACAAGGAGAGCGTGGTTTCGTTTTTATTTTTTTTTTTGGCTGCTTTTTAATAAGAGCACTCAACTTAAACAACCCTCCGTAACAACCGACTTTTAATAGGTCTCGTCTGTACTGAGTTCATTTACAGAAACGCACCCCGTGGCGACGTCCCATTAGGTTTCATTCACATCCTCCACATTCTTTTGGATTATGAGCAAACAGAGAACTCACCCCAGGGTGGCATTTTTATGATCATCTTAAACAAACATCTTAAAAAAACGAATATGCAAACAGTGATGGAGTGTGTGTGTAACTGTGCAGGTGGCCTCAGTTAACGGACTTCATTACAAGATCAACCAAGAATGTGTGTTTTTCTTTGTAATGCATCCTGAATAAACACTTACAAATTACCCCAAAAAAAAAAAAAAATGGAGTCTGGTTACAGTAAGTAATCACACAATTTTCTGATGACCTACAACTGTTTTAAAAATATCAAGCCTTTTTCTGACATTTTTCCTCCTTTAATCCAAAACATTTCATAAAATGTGATTAAATTATTTCTGTCAGCTGCACACACACAAAAGAAAAAAATTAAAAAACACCTCTGCCAAGACAGCAGGGCGGGATTTAAATCTGGCAATTTTTTTCTAAACTCACTCCTGGAGAATCATAATTATTTCTGACAGTTTGAGCTTTTGCCTTCAAGCTAATTTAAAAATAAAGGGATGAATTTTTAACTTTACATGCAATAAAAATCCAAAAACAAGCTAAATTTATTCATGGTTTTGCAAGGCTACTGGAGACCCCAACTCGGCTGATTGGACTGGAGGCTTTTCTTTTTAAAATTTATTATACTTTTTTTTTAAAAAAAAGTTCAGCTTTTTTCTCCCAATTTAGATATATTTGTCCTGAAAAGGATGAGAAAAAAACTTTAAAGTCAGATGTTCGTAGGTCATAGAGATAAGATTAAAAGCTAGAAGTTACTTTCTAAAAAGGAGGAAATAGATTAGAAAAGTTTTCTCAAGAGCAATGACATATTGCTTTGAAAAAAAAACTGTTCCCCTTTTGATTATGTGGCAACAAATATCCCTGCACAGGTTCTAGTAACACACCATCTGGATGTCAGTGTTTGTCAGGAATACAAGATTCACAATCATTTGGGATTGCCAAAAGTAGTCTTGAGTGTAAATTCATGATTAACTGAGCGTTGTTTTGTTTTTTAAAGTTTTGCTCATTTCTTCCATCATTCAGCAGGTTTGAAATATTATTTCTTACTAATCAAAGATGTCAAATCTTCCCCCATCAGATCAGCCTTTACAAACAGATTCTCATTTTTCTTATTTCTACCCTCTCTGTAAAAATACACGATGGTTTTTCAATTCAACTTGATATTATTGAGTCTATGTGTGTTTAAATGAGACTTCAAACAAAGTCTACTGGCACAATTTTGGTGAAGATGGGTGGGGGTGGGCGGGGACATCAAAGTGGTGCCCTGCTGCTGCTGGACAACTCCACTGAAACCTTAAATCTATCATCGACTTTAAGATGCCTTTATCAGACTCCCGTCCCGTACCACTCCTGACCCTATCATTCAATCTGACTCCATCTGGCTCTCTGAGGTGGCACGCTGGTTAATTGGAACCAGACATACGAGTGAAGTCTGATGGTCAGCTGTGACAACTCCATCTGCTTCCCTGAACTTCCTACCGTTTACCAGTTCTACTTTTGGACATTTTATTTGAAACCAAATTAGACTGTGATGCATTAAATGAATAAATGTGTATAAAAAGGCTCTTAAATTGCTGTTAACATGAGCTCCAGGTTCAAATAAAACCCTCCTAGATTTTCCCACACTCCTAACTAAGGCTAATTCCTTTTAAAGTATTAGTCGGAGTTTTTTTCTGCCTCTCTAATCTGCACCGTGTAGGCTACAGAGCAGAGTAGAGCTGAGTGCTTTGGATAGCTCCCCCCAGGCAGCGAGAAGAAGGAGGAACAACATGATGCACATTGAGAGCCCATTACTGAGAAACATCTGGAATTCCAATCTGATGCTCGGGGAATGAACTGCTCCCCTGGGCTCCTCGAAAAAGCGTTTGGGGACTGCCGCTTTTGGGCTGCTTCACCCACCGATAGTCAAAAATAAAGCATCAGCTCCGACAGTCACCCATTCAGGAAATTTAAGTAGGGCATATGATGCAGTTGCTGCATGCGTGACGTGATATATTAACATACAGAAGATTACATTTAAATCACACAAAATGACTCCGGGGAGCACCTGGAGATGTTACTTGGTGCTCACCGGCCTGCCTCTGAGGACAGCTGAACACGGGATACATTGTCAAATAACTTCAAGCAAAAACATTTACTCAATTAAAGATGAATTAACAGAATATTTTTTATTGAGTTTAACCCCATTACAGTTTTTCCAAAACCTGATTTAATACAGGAAACAATATTAAAATGGCATTTTAACCCTGTTCTCTTGGAAAAAAAATTCCCAACAGTGACCAAAATGCTACTAAAAGCAAATAAGCAGCATGATTGCAGATGCTTTTTTGCTGGAGTGTGAAAACGGGACGTTTTTAATGAACTGGAATGTTAACTGATTGTAAAGATCTGGGGGGGTTTTCATACATTTGTCTCCTAAATATATGAATCCAGATCGGGCAAAACGTTTTTAACTCATTGAATGCCACGTTTTACACCATATGTTGAACACCAATATTCATAGGTTTTTAGAGGCAAACTGTGTTTTTAGAATTTTTTGCATTTTCCTTGCCAGATTTCCATAACATGGGCAAGTTTAAATTTCATTTGTTTGACGTGTCGGGTGCGCTAATGGGACTCAACACGTCCATCTGCATTTTGACAAGTGCAACTCTAAAAATAAGTAATGTTTTTAAATTAAATTCCCCAAAGGTCCTCACCTGGTTCTCTATTGCCTTGCGGTTCTTGGGATCACTGACTACGGTCAGCTGCAACTCTGCCATCTTCTTCATCTTCCCATCCATGTCGATTTTCTGCAGCAAGCCGCGGACCTGACTCCGCAGCAGCCGCACCGTGTCTTCCTTTCCCTGCCGCTTAGCCAGCAGTGAGGCGCTGGCAGAGTGAATGGCTGTCACCCAGTTTTCCAGGTCAGTCTGGTTGCTGGCCTGGAAGCACCAGGAAGAGCAGTCGATTAATAAAGAAGTTTGTCCTGAATGGTTTCAAACCTCGGGAGTCAGAAGACCTGCTGTTAGAGTATTTTACTACTATGTTAAAGGATCAATGTATTTGATTAACTTAGTGAAGCATGAACATTCAAAATGTCACAATCATTCCGTTAAAATTAGCTGATCTTACTTAACTAATTACTCAAATGGGTTCTTTCTGACTTTGGATAAAACCGATCTACATTTTACAAACTTAAACTATGTTGTATCATTAGATTTTTAAATCTTTTTTTTTTTTTTTAAAAGGTCCTCAGCTTTTCTTTTCAGTTTTCTCCTTACACCAGACTCCATTAGATTCTTCTCTCGGCATCTGTGTTTGTTTAGTTTCTGTTTGATTAATTTTGAACAAAGCGATTTGAGACGACTTTGTTGTAGCAATGGATTATGTTAATGAAATGGAATTGTTTTTATGCTCCACATGTGTGAGAATGAACAAAACCATAAAATAAGTGGTTGACTCGATGAAAACTTTTCTTTCTACTTTTTCTCTGAGTTACTTTTTATTGTCGAGTTTTAAACCAAAAGCAGAAACTAGATGTGAACTTTTTTTAAAAATATATGTGGGTCACACCAACAAGAAAGTGCTTTTAAATCTTTTTAAAATTTCTTGTTTCACGTGTCAGTAATTTGCTGAAATTCAAGTCCTCACTAGTTCATGCAGTTCCTGAATTATCATCAATATTATAACATTTTTCAAACATTAATCTCCAAACCAAAAAAGTGACTAAAACAACTAGTTTGACGATTTGATTTGCAAATGTGCTTCACCTGGAAGAGGTAGACATCTCCAAAAGAGTTACTAAGGCAGAAGACATTTTCTCTTTTGGGATGTTCAGGAACAGCTTGGACAATGCTGTCTTCAGCCAGGAGGGCATAACGAGGAGAAAGATCCTGCTCCGACGAGTCCTTACTGTATGTTTCAAAGAATAACAAAGTACAACCTGATGGGAAAAATGAGAAACAAAATCAACATGTGTAAAATGTTACAAAAAAACGCAGACAAAAGATACAATACATTTTTTTATGTATTCCACTAAAGCTGTAAGTATTAAAAATAATTTTTAAAAATGTCATAAAAACCTTTGAAAAGTAAACCACATTTATTAGGGTTTTCTGTAACTATGCCCAAAAGCATAGGTTTCCTCAGGAATTTAGGGTGTACTAAGCAGCTTCACCCGTGCCCAGTCCGTTAACCACCAAAGCACGGTTCGTTTGACTAGCGTGAGTACTCGTTTAGCCACCCCTGATCTGCTTGGAAGAGGTTTGCCAGAGTAGGGTTTAGTTGGACTTGGGCACAGCTGACATGTAGTCTGAGTGCTAACCGAGCACGGAACAGGACGTTAAGTTTTTACGACGCTCCAAAACCATTTTTTGTTGCCACAAAAGCAGCATTTTGAGTGAGAGGCTGTGAGAGGGTGGTGGAACACCACAGACACACAAAATAACAAAAATAATGGACTCTATTGCGTTCAGCGAGCTGCCACTCTTCCTGTTTACCCTAAAAATGTTGCAAAATAGTGATCTAAGCATGCTACGACATGTGGTGAAATCCTATGGGAGTGCAGGCCGTAGCGAGGTGGGTACAATCGTACTCAGGTCTGAATCATGGCTGCTGTGCATAATGTGATGACACCCTTAGACAATGAAGAAAGTCAGTAATATCAGGTAAGATCTAGTCTGAGAAACCTGAGAATTAACAGGAACCTATCTGCTTGTTCCCAATTAAATTCCCCAAAGGTAATTTAGATAATCTCATAAACCTTTCAATTATTTTAAAACCACAAGTTGGTTCTAAGGCAAAGTCAGAAAGTGATGAAATTACCTTTCAAGGTGACCCAGTACTGCTTCCACTTGCGGCGGGTAACAAGCTCCAGTTTTCTGTCCTTGTGGAGGGTGATGAGGGGTTTGAATGAGAGCCAACCGGCCCGTCGGACCACACCCTGCTCCTTCTCAAACAGGAGATCCAGCTGCTCCAGGGAGCCTTCGGCCGACTCACTGCTGCTCTCCCCCTCCTCTGTTCCAGTAGAAGGGTCTCTTCTTTCACCTCCACCTTGTCCAATTCCAGTTTCCAGCTCCCTCATGAAGTTTTCGTAGATATTCTGTCGAAGGGCATCGTTGGTTGTTTGGTGAATTGCTCCAGAAGACTGAGCCCTGGGTGCTCCTGGGAACCAGAAGAGGCTGGAGACCTGAGAGGGTGAGCTGGTGTCTGCAGTCAAACCGTCAACCCCGCTATCAAAGGCATCGTTTACATCTTTGTATCTGGTCTCCTAGAGGGATAGAGACGGTACAAATGAAAATATGACAAATTAAATATTAACTTTTTATTACTATCTATTACAAAATACATTCTTGATGCCCAAATGGAAGATTTCGTGAGCAAGAATTTAAACTTGTTCCTCACAAATTAGCCCCGAAGCAGTCAAAAACTTTTTTTAAAAATCTAGTCAAACCACTCGAACCCACTTCAAAGTCACTAAATTTTTTACAAAGCAGGGAAAGTGGGCCAGCTCTCTCGTGATGGCACCTGGGAGGCTGGATCCCTCCCGGCTCAGACATTCTCACGTCACTAAAGGACTGTTGTGGCTTCTCAATTCCCCAAACGAACACTTGATGGAATTGCACCTTTTCATCGCTAATGACAGCCTGCTTACACTTGACTAGATTGCAACATCAATTCAGACCCCCCGCCCCTCCCGGCAGCAGGAGGGAAACCTCTTAGCATGCCGACACTCAGCGTGCACCATCATGGTAGATTATTTCTACTCTTTTGTCTTGTTCGTGTTTCTCTCTCAGCTCTCTTCATCTTTTCTTTTTCCTAATTAATATTTCATGTCATTTCTTTTTTGCCTTCTTTGGTGAATTTTGAAAAAGTTTTCTAAACTTACTTCTGTCGTGACATCAAAAAAAAATTTAAGCTTAACTTTCTTCAAGCTCTTAAACTCAGTGATGGCTTAAGGAAAGCTTTGGTTTGACTTTAATAAAAAACAGATCTTTTTCAGAAATGAGTACACAGTACACAAAATGAGTCTTTTCCCAAGTTTTTCTTGGAATACAGCTCAGATAGAACTGTACGATAGATCGGTGATCAATTTAAAGCTTGTTCTTTGTTAAAAATTAATTTTAAGTTACAGATTTTATTCTTTCCACAAACACAAAGCATTTAAGCTCATAAAATGGAATGGCGTAACAGATAGTAAGAGATTTAGGAGAAGACTGAATGAATCCGGGGGGTTTAATAGACATTTGTCACAGCAGGGTCAGGTATCTCATAAATTTCACTTGGGATAATCCGCTGTTCGAACACAAAAAAACAGACTCACAAATTCTTTTACAAGCAAAGAAGAAAATGCCTTCTGAACGGAGTAATTGTTCTGTTTGGTACTTTGTTTTGCAGCAAAACCCCTGAGTGACTGATCCCAAATCCTTATTAGCAGATTTACTCTCTAAAGAACGTGAGAGGAGCACAGAAAATCTGTACTCAAAAAACTCAGACCATGACTCAGTCATTAACGTCAAAGGAGGGGTGAGGTTAAATCAGTATAGATTTAGTTTCACCCTAAAGAGCTCCACATAAGGCTCAAAACAATACTCAAAACAACATTCTTTAAACTTTACAAGTCAAACCTAAATGAATGAACACAAAAACACTTGCCTTAAAACCTGAGAGACAAAAGGAGGACAGGTTAAAGTTCAGCTAAGCCTGGAAGAATTTGGAACCGCATGTTCCAACTTCATCACCTGACTTTAAATATGGGAACATGAAGACAAGCTAACTGATCTCCAAATCTGTATCGTCTTACTTTTTAGAATATTGTGTACATCTAGCATTACCTGACGTTTTTTATGGAAATGTTTTAGTCGTGACTAAACTATAAAAACTTCTCACACGAACACTTAAATTTCTATAAAAATAAAATTCTCTAAATTTACCCACCCAGAAAAATCCATCCTGACATCTGCACATCAGTCCTTCACTCTTCTTCTGAGGATCATCCATGTCTTGCTCTCTATAGAAAGTCATCAGCACCCTTACCAAATCTGTTCTAACAATGCCACTCTGCTCTGGCTTCCTTATAAATTTCATTTTAAGCCGCCCCACTGTGTCCTGTCCTCAGACAGCTGGTGTTGTGGCGCTGAAGGACCACAAGACGGTGGTTGGTCTGTCGCCATGCCAGGATAAATACTGTGACTTAAAATCAGCTGAAGCCCAGCAAGACGTGACACTGTGTGCCTCAACTGAGATTAAGAAGCAAAAACAGAAGACTGACCATGACTGATGTTGTCACTGCAAACACCAGATCTTTCTAATGTCTAAAGTACAAAATGAGATCATTTAGGAACTCACCTGGGATTTCTTCTTCTTGCGGCTGAGGCTCCCGGTCCAGTCGCTGAAGCGTCTGATGCGGTTTTTGATGGAGCCTTTTTTATGAAAGCCGTATTCCTGGTCGGCTTGCTGTTGAGGGCGTGTCGGGTCTTGGTATTGGTCAATGTCCTCGCTGATGGTGTGAGCTTTAGGCCTACGGCAGGGCAGAGTGTATGATGAGTATTGGCGGGGTGGTGGGCATTCCTCCTCCAGCGGAGCATCCAGTGCGGATGCAAAGGAGGATCGTTGTGGTCTCTGAATCAGAGGGGGCTCCTGTAGCTGTGAAGATAAGTCCCTAGCTGTGGGAAAAGTAGCGGCCATGTTGGAGTTCCTGTACAAGTCTGTGATGGATACAGGGGGAGACTGTTCAGGAAAAGAATCAAGTCGATGGATAGGGGTGGGCATCATTGTTCTACTGCCAGAACAAGGCTGGTCCTGCTCACAAAGTTCTGTACTTGGCCCCCATGGAGAGTCATACCAGGAGCCTTCCGAGCTTAGAGAGCTGCCCTTGCTGGTTCTAGCAGTGGAGGAAGTAGAGGCTGGGGGAGGACCACTGTGTTGGTCATCCTGCCTGCTACCACTAGAACCTTGCAGGCTGGGAGTGGAAGGAGATTCCAGATTAGGAGAAAACTTGAGGAGCTGAACGGGACCAGAAGTTTCATTCAGAAGGATGGGGTTTCCTGAGCTGTTGGTGAACTCCACCCTGAGAGTCCCGTCCTTCTTGATTACCACCCTTGGACTGCTTTGTTCTTCTAAAACCTCATTATCGTCACTGTGCCCGTTCAGTGGGTGACTATTGATCTCAGGTCCGTACGGATTCTCTTCATAGTCATCAGACATGTGTCGCCTTCGAATGCCACATCCAGGTGACCGATGCCAGCGATACTCACCAGGACTTCCCCTCGCTCCTTTAGAGACATAATCACAGTGCTGAGAGGAGTAAGGCTGTTTGTTTTTAGGGGGGGACAGGCAGCCACGACCAACACACCTGCCCTTGTACCCTGAGCTTAGTGAGGTGTTTTTCCACCACGTATGAGGTGACAGAACGTCATCTTTGGCTGAGCGCAGCTTTAATGAATATGGCTTCTGTTTCCCAAGTAAGGAAAAGCTTGTGCTTTTTGGAGCTTCAATGCTGTACTGGCTCTCTGAATTTCCCATTCTGGCCTGAGAAGAAAAAAAAAGAAGAAAAACAAACATGTCATTCATACAGTAAATCTGGATATTTGATTGGACTAAAAAAGCAGTGCGTTACATATGTTTATTTTTACCTATCTAATTGTGTAATCAATGCTCTTTGAACATTAAGCAACCAAAAAGAAAACATGTTTTATGATAAATAAAATTTGAAATGTTTTGAATATGTTGTTGAAAATGTTTTGTGTTGTATTTTCAGTTTTTTGAGGTCCCAAATATTCAACTTCAAATCACCAGTGAGGTTTTGCTCATTATGTTTCACTCCCATGTCATCAATTACTGAAACCTATCAGTCAAATGTGAAAGCTGTTCAAACTGCATGTAAGGGTTACATAAACAGTCTAAAATAAATCGATCACATCTGGTCATTAGTACACTTCTCTTCTTGTTTTATTGCGCGTCTCTACGGTAAAGTGAAAGGAACAGGCTTTACGCTGTCACGGTGCTTATGTGTGACAATGCTCAGGACATTGGAAATCACTTCCACATTGTTCACAACACTCTTGTGTTAGATCCAGAGAACCGTGAAGCAGACAGACTTTTCATTTACAGCATAAAATGCTGTTGGACATAAACCAGAGGGAGGGCAAGTATATGCTTAGACTCTCTACCCGGTGTCTAGGATGCCATTACGTAACAAGTGGAGGTTAAACACTTTGGGTTTGAAGTCTTTAAATAACCACAACAAGCTGATTATCAAACAGAAAGAACAAAATAGAAAGATGCAGATGTGTCACGGTCTTAGGGGTTTCATATTTTATGCTAAAAAGAGATTTAATCAACCTCACCTCTTTCTTGGAGTCTTCTCAGAGCGTCTTCATTTCTCAAAATAAAATCCTTTCTCCGTCATCAGGCTCACCTGAAACACAGGAAGGAGCTGACTTAAGCTTCGGTCATCACACTGTAATTGACTTTGTGTAATGAGCCACATCCCCGATAATAGGTTTGCAAGTGGAATGGAAACCTAAGATTTTTTTTTTTCCACAGAGACAGTGATTGGTTTTGGTTGTTTTCTAACAGATAAACCAGGATGACTAGTAAGCGTAACAGAACATGATCGGTTTTTCAGGTTTGTAAAAGAGTGACTGATAAGATTTAGTCCAGCTAAGCTTTGTCCTGTACTAATCTGAAAAGTACAACTCAGACTCTCCTGAATCAGCCTTTCAACCCAAACATGTATCACACTTTTCCACCGTCCCTCAAGAGAAATGACGTTGTCTTTCATTGGGTTGCGGAAGGTTTTTCAAAGCCAGCAACAGTTTACTCAATGTTTATTTTTAAACTTTGGAAAGCTCTCCAACTCCCTCCTCCAAATCATCATGACCAGAGAAGTCTAAGAGCAATACCAGGAGCAAAAGAAATACTAAAAAAGCAGCATTTACGGAGGCACCAGATGTCTTCTCGTGGCATGTTGAGGCTGTGTGTAATGCGATCTCACTAACGCACACGTCGCATGCACACTTGAGACTACTTTTGAATAACGCTAACTCTGCTAAGCTGTGCTGCACACGTACAGGACGGCTATAGTTACAGTGTAAATAACCCACTTGCCAAAAACTTTAACCTTCTAGATTATGTGATCCGAAACCCCGTGCATTACTCCAACAGTTTGTGCTTGGATGCAAGCAGACTGTGAGGCAGGATTAAGTACTGTTGGCTAGAAAATTACCTTCTTTTAATACACGACTTTGCAAGGGGAAATTCCATTAGATTTAAGAAGAAAAAAAAAAACGTGCACAGGAGAAACTGTGATTAAAAAATGTGGCATAAACAGGGCAACAGCTACACAGAGGGATTGTTTCTCTACTTCTGCAGAGATTAAGCTACAAAAAAGTCAACCCAAAGGCATTCAGTGACATACCTTCGCTTGCCTTCTAACCCATGATCTTTGGTTGCATGAGTCTGAAAATTTCATTCAGTCATTTATAGTTGGTACTGCTTTACTGTAGGCAGTTTCATTAAGAATTTGTGACCTTGACCTCCAGCTGTGTGACCTTGGAAACCTAATCAGCTCGTCTATGGCTTGTACTGAGTAACTGTGGGTAGTTTTATTGAAATTCCTTCGGTCGTTTGGGAAGGGGCAAAAAAAAAACAAACAGACAAAGCATTCATGATTCTGGTGCAGTAATACTATTAAACATGACCATTTCTACAATCCTGAACTGGTTATGTTGTAGCTCGGATACAAACTTTCTATAGTTCTAAACCTTGAATTGAGTAGAATAGCCCGAAAAGTAAAGATTCTTTTTTTTTAGTAGCCACTAAAAATGTTTTTATCTGTAACTTCTGCTGATGTGTCTATTAAGACTCAATGACTCAGTGTTATTTTAAATCAAATTAAAATGTAAAAGCTGAAATGATTCAAAGTGCTATAAACAGAATGGGAAGTACTTAACAATGCCTTTTTTCTAAATAAAGACTGAGGAAGCAGCTGCCGACGACACCAGGAGTCGCCATAAAGCCGGTTGTCGAACCTGTCACAGTGGCTGCTTTCTTAAAACGCCACTACTGATGCTTTTCTTGCAAAGTTTATTCAGGCAGAGCAGAGCTGTTAGAATGAAAGGCTCAAAGGCGTGCCAACACACAAACCCCTAAAACGCGAACGTTTGCCTTCTGCTGCGAACTGAACCAGTGTATTGTGCGACTGTTTGGAGAGAACAACAAGTCTTCTTTTTTAGCTGCAATGTTGCGCCCAGTCTTCAACTGTCCCACCCCCTCTTCCCGTTTCAGCCTCTGTTCTTGTCAAAAAGCTTTCGCATAGGCCATCTGCTCTAAGGCCAAAAGACCACTGCCACCCGGTGCTCCTCAGCACACCCCGTGACCTGGTATTCTTTCTCTCTCAGACCCAGAGTACATCCTACATAAGCTTCATGTTTAGTCTGACTACATGTCTGTCCTGAGGCTGGGGTACTGCTGAGGAAAGGGCCACACCTTGGAACAGTGTAAACAGTAGTTGCAGTAGTTTTTTTTCCCCCTTCATGAAGACCACCATGTGTTTATTCAGCAGCTAAAAAACCTCAAACTATTTCATAAGCTGGCCTGAGCGTAAAGAGCATGACTTCTGAAGTTTTGAAAGACTTGTTTGTTGGCTTTTCACGAGGACATTAAGTAAAGAAACTTTGACTAAACGTGAGGCAGAAAACGGTAACATAATAACAAATACATCGGAAAGAAATACATACTTTGTGAGTGAGCTACAGAAATCAGTGCCTTCTGAATTGCATTGCAGCCGTCTAAGAACTATGAGGTCATTTGTTGTTGTCAAACTGTTAACAAATCTCAGCGCCTTCCTCCTGTCAAATCACAGCCCCTGAGACCAGTCTTCCATCTCTTTCCTCTGGCTCGGCTTCAGCTGAACTCTTAAAGGAGCAACACTGCAGTTTGTGACTCAAACTCAAACTGAATACAACTCAAACTGTCTATACGCGAACATAAGAAAATAAAAACAAAAACAAATGTTCTTTTCTCTCTTTTTATGAACAAGATAAGTATCTTGTGGTAGTTTGGTTTAGAGGAGCAATGTCTAAGCATGAATCATATACTGAAAGTTCTTATTACTCGTTGCTAGAAGCAGCCAAAGCCACCAAACATTCATCAAACCACTCGCTAAGTGTCTTCCAAACTTTTTCATTTTACATTTAGAAGCTTTGTGCCTGGTTTAAAGCCTAAACTGACAAGCCAAACCTCACAAGAGATTTAAAACCAGTATGTTCACATAGCCAAGGTAAAAAAATGAAAACTTTTTCAAAAACTTTCAAACTATGCACCCCACCCTGCGAGCATCCAACTTCTTCTGGTACAAAGTAAAAGTAATTTGTGTGTGTTGTAAAATCTGAAATCCCTGAAACTTATCAGTGAAAGTGATAAAGTCTGAGTTCTGAAAGGTCAATTTTTCATATCTCTACCTTCAAGGTTATAGAATCTGCTATCAGGTTTAGACAGGAACAAAACAGCACACAGGAAAATGTAGAGTCAACCCCACACCTGTGCAACAGGAACACCCAGAGCACTTCACCATGACCTCTTCTTAATCCAGTAAATAAAAGAAACAAAGGGAGAGAAAGATACAACAAAGTCTGTAACATGTCTTACCTCCGTGTAGCCTGGCTTTAATCTAAAAGCTCTTTGAAGAGCTCACAAAGGAGAAATCTAGCTTGTGTTCTCTGAATCTCAAAGTAGATTCTCGCTGGCAATGCTGGTTGAGTCTTAAAGCAGCATGCACACACGCACACCACATCTGACTCACACACACACTCAGACACACAGGGAGACACGTGGAAACTCCCTCCCGGCTTTGGAGGAACAGCGAATCACAATCCTCTCAGGGTAACTTAGGGTGACAAAGCACCGAAAGAAAAAAGTTAAAACTTGTTCCCAACAGAGAGGGTCTTACAGAAAG
This sequence comes from Neostethus bicornis, assembly GCA_902685375.1. Taxonomy (NCBI): domain Eukaryota; kingdom Metazoa; phylum Chordata; class Actinopteri; order Atheriniformes; family Phallostethidae; genus Neostethus; species Neostethus bicornis. The sequence goes on from LR738552.1 coordinate 7,023,530, forward strand.
AAGAGGCAGAGATGTTTTACAGCATTCATACATCCCTCCAAAAAGGAAAACAAGAACTTTGTTTTTCCAACAGCTTTTCCGTTGGCTGTGTGGAGGATGCGGGGTTCTGTGCAGCCGAGAGGGTTTGAGTAGAGCAGTTTGAGGCGATTGGGCGAGACAAGTTGGCGTGTAATGACTGTAGGATTGCCCGCGAGGCGCAAGGGGAGGGCGCTATGACTGGAGCTCTTGTCTGACCCTTAATACCACAATGACCCCAGGAGGAGGCCAGAGAGTTGGCCAGAAGCAGGAGGAGGGTGGGGTTGGGAAATATTTCAGCATGTGTGCTTTAATAAGACAAGTAGAAGAAAGTGAAACAGATAAAAAGAAAGAAGGGAAAATAAAAATAGGAGCTGATTTCAGTCCCATGCCTAATCTAGTTGATGGACGAGGGTGACACAGGGGCAAAATAATCAAGACTTTTTGATCAAAGACTAGAGAAAGGCTGCAAATTTCTCTGGAGTTAGATATTTTTTTCCAAGTATTACAACTTATCCCAGCAGAGACCACTTTCAGACAGACGTCTGGTTTTAAAAAAAAAAGAAAAAAAAAAGCATTTTTTACAATTTACATAACTGTGGTCATCCAGACAAACTGGACCCATGCAGGAAACCACATTTGTACATAACCCATCAAAACTGCCTTCGAACTCTAAACTGATTCAGTAGTGAGATGATTCCATTCAAGTATTACCAGTGGTCAGAAAACCAACTTATTACCCTCACTGATACCAACGTCCCTGAATGCTCAATTAGCTTCCTTCATAGAGCGTCATCACAGTCTTAAAAGCTATTCAAAGTCATGTCCACGTCTTGCTGAAGAAGCAGCTGCGGCATGGCCTTCCATCAACCGGCTGCTTGACATAGACACGTCCGCCCAAGGAGACAATATGAGCAGTGCTCACCGCATTGTTAACAACACAATAACCCTTGTGGCTTAGTCTGAAATCTTCTCAAAGGCTTTTGTCCGCCTATAAATACTGGCAGCTAAAAGGTTAGTCAACATCACGCCTTAAGTGAGCGGGAGTCGGGCTTGAAGCCTCGATGTGATGCATATTCATTCAGAGCAGGTGCTAGGTCTAATTCCACTAGGCCAAATCACCCTGACCCCTAATTATGATCAATTAAAGCACCAATAACCGCTGCTCTCTGGAGCAGAATTAAATCCCTCTGCATCGGACCTCAGAGCGAATGCCTCATGCATGCAATGAGAAATCATTAGCACTCGCCAAATAAATAAAACTGGGTGTAAAATAGAGTCATACGTTCGTAAGTGAGACATGTTTTTTTTCAGGAAGCAGAGCCAGAGAAGAATGAGAAGAACAGTGTGTCTAACAAGGTTTTCCATGGGGAATACCAGGAGGTGTCAAGGTATGTGGTGTAGGGTCATCAGGCTTCTTTATAGAGCAATGTTTGGAATAGTAGAAATTCCTTTAATATGCCGATCGAGATAACAACTGATGACCTTTTACCACCAGGTCATCAGTTGTTATCTCGATATCCCGAGTTTTTCCTTAAACTAGGTGTCACAGAATACACATATCTTGTCATTTTCAATCATTCACTTAAAGGCATTAATCCAAATTAGACATTATGTAAAACTGTTAGCTTTACTTTTTCAGTTCCGTTGTCTTCTGCTTATCTGGGCCAGGTTGTTGGGGCAACAGCCCAAGGCAAAAAACTCAGGCTTCTCTCACCCTGGCTGCATCCTTCAGGTCACCCCTGAGGTGTTCCCCGGCCAGCTGTGAAGATATAGTCTATCCAGCAAGTCCAGGGTCTTGCTGAATACCAAGAGAGGTAGAACATGCCTGAAACACCTCACCAGAGAGGCATGGCTGATGCATTCTGGAGGCATCCTAACTAGATGCCCAAACCACCCCATCTGACTTATCTCAACCTGGAGGACCAACGACTCTACTCCGAGCTCCTTCTGGATGGCAGAGCTCCTCACTCAGCTGCTTATATCTTCTTCTTTCGGTCACCACCCACAGCTAACGACACAGAATTTAAACAGCAAGCTTGTGGCCCCATCTCTCAGTATTTGTTAAACCATAACATCCCTTTTATTTGAGTATATTAGAAGGAATAAAGAAACAGCTTAATAAAACCACTCAATTAAAACCCAGAATGGAACGTTTTCATCTTCAATGGGAAATAAAAAAAAGCTTTAAAAATCTCTAAATGTATGGCAGCAGCCAAAAAACCCCAACTATTTTACCGTTAAGTAGCTGAAAATGTATCTTTTTTTTTTTATTAAGCATGCAGATTATTTAGATGCTGCATAGATAAATCTTCAAGAAGATATTTCCCCTTAATGTGCTGAATAAGACACCTTCACTTTGAATGTAGATGATTCTTTTATGTAAAACTCATTAATCATGTCACATTTAATCTCAGGCAGATCACTCGTTATAATCCATCTCTGACAGGGGAAACTGGTGGAGGGCTGCAGATGTGGGAAATATCAGCAAATGAGGAGCAGAGGAAGGAAATCGGAGAGAGAAATATGAGTTTTTGGCCTCTTTGCTAATATTTTATAGCTCTTGTCATAAACTGCATGATGGAACTATTCTGGAGGCTGGAGGCCATTTACAGTTTGATACCATTGATTATCTCGCTCGCCAAGGACTGACTAGGAGTCTGCAGCAATTTGTGAAGGAAATAAATGCGTCTTAATCATCTAATATTAACATCAATTAACACGGTGCTTCGCTTTAAAATATGGGTTGAAAAAGAGCCTGCAAATGCATTTGAAATTAGTCAGAGGGAGGAAGTAGGAGTAGGAGTTCATCCATATGTGTGTGTGTGTGTGTGTGTGTGTGTGTGTGTGTGTGTGACAGATGGAATTTACTTAAGCAGGGTGCTTTAAATCAGGGTGAAAGGTCAGGCCTTTTGTTTGGAACCGAGTTCAACCCTTAAATCCACTCCCTAAAATTCTGGATGCAACTAGTGGGCTACAACGTGTTCCTGAATCCGAATTGATCAACATTTTAGCGAACCAAATAAGTCATCAAAAATCTTCTCAATTGATGAGTTTATTTTTTTTTAGTTATATGTGAAAGACAGACATGCCTTCAAGAGTTTGTTCAATAAATTCAGCCAATTCATTCCACTTCTCTCCAATCTGCCACCTCAGCTAGTTCTCCACACATGAACGCTCCCATTAAACAAGTCATCCCACAGTAGAGATATTTCAACACCAGTTTGGGATTAATGAGAATGTGCAGCTGCTTGCAGAAGCAAATAGAAAAGGAGCAAAGCTTGTGACAGAGCATGTGATTTTCCCATCCTCTGTGGCTTTGTTCTGATAGATCAGTGACTCTACCCATCCTCAAGGGGGTGTCTGTGTCCGTGCAGTAGGTGGTAACGTCCATGACTAGACAGGAGTATAAAGTGACATTCCTTCAATTAGAAGACTAAAAAAAAAAAAACAGTAATCACTCTTTCATTAGCAAGCATCTCTACTCATTTTTCTCAATCAAAAATAGAAGGTTTTGAGGGCTAAGCTTGAAAATGAATGAAAAAAGAAACACACCTACAAATTAGAACAAGGCTTTCTGCATTTGTATTTTACTTCACTATCGTCACTGCTTAGCCAGATCAATTGTTTCTGGTAGACACAATAAAAAAAAGTGTCTACCCTGCCATTTCTCTTTTATCGTTTCTGGGATGGGTTTAAGGGACGGGTATTGTATAATATTAATTTTTTGGAAGTTTGATCATTATTCTCAATTCAAAAACATAACTGAAGTGGTTTTCTATTGCATGTATGTTGGAGGTGTTTGCAAGTTCTCTTATTCAGTATTTGGATGCTGTACAAACACCAAGTTGTTCTTGGCCATGCATTTTGTTACCTGCCACACCCACCTTCTAAAGCCGGGGTGTCAAGATCCGATCCTGGAGAGCTGGTGTCGGTGACGGTTTTCATTGTGTTGCTGGTTCAACAGCTTATACACATGAAGGGAAATCAACAGCCAAATTTTCACATGCAGGTTATTGATTAACTGATCAATAACCTGGATCAGGTGCAAGAACACATGGGAAACTCCAGGACTCCAACCCTCTAGGACTGGAGTTTGACACCCCTGTCTAAAGTTAGCAAGACTTGTTGAAGTGTATGTGTTCTGCTCATGCTTGGTCCCTTTCCTCAACAGTCAGTGCCATTTTTCTGGAAATGCATCCCAAAAGGAATGTAAAAGAAAATACATTAGCTTTGCTAACTTGATGCGCTTTACACTGAATTTGCAGCCTCAAACTAGATTTACCTTGTGTCGATCACTTTTATTTCATTTGAGTGAAAATAAAAATCTTTTTTAGAAAAGAAATGGCATGGTGCAGTTTTATGACAGCATGCTTATTTATATTCTTGTGCGGCTTTGAAACATACTTTAAATCACATAACTCAGTATTGCAGAGCAATGGAACTCAACAGGGTAATGTTTATTACACAGTCAGACCAAAAGAAATAGCAAACAAGCTTAAACTGTAGTCTATTGTGATGCATATACAGTAGTTATTGCGATGCCATATTAGAATGCTTGTTTTTTCCACATCGCCCAGCACTGATTTCTAGAGTAATAAATGTCCTCACATATGAAGTTAGCCATCTGTGCTGTGGATGTAAAGCAAAGTTGACTTTAGAAATCTGTCATTGGAAAAAGATGTCAAAAACGTCAAATAGTTCATTGAAAGCAATGCAAATATGTGGAGATGGAGGTTAAAGCAGCTAAAGGGTCAGATAAAGAAACCAGACTATGTTCACATTGGATGGCATGAAAGCATTGTTGTTCACAAGGAGACTAAAGATGTAAATATCTTCTGATAAGAAAACAAGGATGAGTAGAAGGAAAGAGAAAACAATGTTGCTGTTAACCTTCAAGGAGGACAACCTGAATTCCAAACAACACAAACAAGATAAAACTTTGGTGGAAAGAAAAAAAAGAGAGGATTTTAACAGTTTGGTATTCTGGGTATGCACTTTTTAAAAAAACCTGTATAAAGCTTATTCACACACTGTATTATCTAGAGTGGGATTGACTGTTGCTGTCTTTTGTGTGCGGCAGGATAATCTGTCACTCTCCATAGTGTGAGCTCAGGTGATTAATGCGCTCAACTCACGAATCGCTCACTCATTATCATACCGGCGGCCACCGCGCCGTACTGTGCAAGTCGTACGAGGCCCACTGGTGACTCCCTAAGGTGATCCATCAAGAGATCATTGACTCCTACAGAACAAAAATCAGACACAAGGGGGTCTGCTGCTGGAGGTCACCCAGAGGCACCGAAGGTTCCAACGAAACAATGATGCACGGGAGGGGTTGGTCTGGGCATGTGCAGAAATTTGTGTTCATGCAGGCACTTATACACTCTCCAGTGCACACTCAGCATCTATCAGAAGCCCTTTGGAGAGGAAAGAATCAATTAATCTAAGATATGAGAGGGACAAAGTGAATCGCTCACAGTGTCCCTGAGGTGAACTCGCCATAGAAAAGTTGAGCATTCACATCAAAATGACGAGCGGCTGCTGAATGCAGCTCAATCTGGGCTAGTAGGGCAAACAGCAGCACTCTGGCTCCATCCCAGCACACACACCTGCTAAACTGGCACATTTTGCTGCAGGGGAGGTCCTTATAGTCTACATCCAGATGCTCTGTGGGTATATGTCTGAATGTGTGGGGCGCCCACTCTCATCCATCATTGCCACAGGCATGCATTAATTCCTCTCTGCATTCTTGAGGAGCTCTGACGCCAGCTAGCTCTTGTGGCTTACCCCTCTATAACCATGAGTTTTTCCTTAAACTATCTCATGGTCCTAGCTTCAACCCACTGAGAAGCTAAAAGCCTCATTCAACTTGACTCACTTATATTTTATTCAGGCTCCAAAAGTCACATGGCATGTTAAAACTGATCGTGAAGATAATTCAAACTTCATCACCTCATGCCAAGCAAAGCTTTGTGTTCTTAGTGAACTACCTGGTCTAGTCTTTTATGGTCTATTAAAGGCCGAGGTGTAGAAACCAGTCAGGCTAAACAGAGCATGAATCACTCAGGAGGAAGAGAGACCATCTGACTGATAAGACAGCAAAGTGACCTCTCAGTTAATGAATACATAAGAAATCAAAAACAAGGCAACAACCGGGTCATAGTAATTGTTGATGCAAGCTCAGCGATCTTACTTCAGTTTATACATCAAAGTCACGTCAGCTAAAACCTTTAACGGTGACAAACTGACAGGAAGAAACCACAGCACACCTATTAGTGGTGTCTCCGCTAGTCTGGGCCTGTCTGCCTGGTTTGCTCTTTGTGGTCAAAGTTGACAAATCGAAGAAAGAAACTCTAGATTCAGAAAGTCATTACCAGGAGCAATTATGTTAATTTCCAAATCTTTGTTAAAGTACCTGTGATGTGCTCTAAGGGAAGAAAAAATTAATAAAAAATTAACCAAAATACTGAAAGAAATGTCTCAATTAAGTCTAACTAAACCGCTAGCCAAAGATTACTCCTCTCCGCAAAAGATAGGACCCAAATAACACACCAAAATTTTGCAGAATACAAGATTCACAAGACGTTTTAGTATTCCTACCACACTGACGAGACTGTGTTAAGCAGACATATACATCATCCACAGCTGAGTCGACCGGCTGAATGGAGATAGGAGGATAAAAGTGGAGCTGTCAGGTTGGAGACCTACATCAGAGCTCTGTAAACACACGACCACAGGCTGCTCAACCAAATAAACCATCCTTCAGGTGAGTTTAAATCTGTTTACAAGAGGTTTTTCCAAACAGCCCACGCACATGCAGTTTTACATGCAGGCAGGATGTAAATATCTGTTTACATCAGTTCCCTGAAAGTGACGTACTTCATTCCTGGTTTTAAATATGGTTAGAATCACTGGGCTTTCTGTGTTGAGTTTGGACATTCACACTGTGTACACATAGGTTTTCTCCAGGTACTCCAGTTACCGCTCGCCATTCAAAAATTATGCATGTTAGGTTGATTAGCCGCGATAAAATTGCCCCTAGGAACGAGTGTGTGAAAATATTTGTTTGTCTTTCTATGTAGTCTCGAAAAGGACTGACGACCTGTCCGGGGTGTACCCCGCCTCACACCTGTCTCTGTAATAAGCCGGGACAGGCTTCAGCATCCCCTCCTAAACCCAAAAGGGAGAGTGGTTCAGAAGATGAATAAATGTTTAAATGTAAAAGTTAGCTGGTTTTGCAAAGGTAGGAATCGAAAGTAAACTGTCTGCTAGTTTTACAGGATTAAATGTTCATATTGTACAATTGTGGTTAAGTCCACAAAAGACTTTACCAACACAGAAGAGAAGCCTCAAGTGGTCCACAGTCTGCTGTACATCTGCATCTTAAATCCACCAAACACACTTTTGAGGACAGTGAGGTGAAGATTCTAAGTAGAGAGAAAGGATGGTTTGAAAGAGGGGTGAAAGAAGCCATCTTTGTGATGAAAGAGAGTCCCTCACTGAATCAAAGTGGAGGTGTTAGATACATTCTGCCCGGTATTTACAGCAGCCTTTTGAAGCCATGGACTAAAGAGGACACCTCGTGACCCAGTTTCACGCCTCTCCTTAGCAGGAATTTCTATTCACTAGGCTTTTAGCATTTTTATAATAGGGTCGTTTACTGGTGTGTGGCTACAATAGGAGCCATTCACGGCCATCATAGGTAACACAGGCTCATTGGTCGAGCCCGTCCTTACTATTTTTTTACCTTTTACTCAGGTTAGTATAAATAGATCCAGTTTTCTGTCCATTTCATTCAGATTGAAAATGATTTCCGGATGGAAGTCGAAACGTCTCGTTCAAGAACTAAACTGACCCGAAGACTTTTTTGAAACTTTTTCTACAATTGTGGTTTTAACTTTTCACATTTCAGAAAGCCGTTTCTGTTTGAACAGTGTTTATATTCAGCGTTAAGATTGGTGACTATATTTGTAAATATAGTTTATTTCTATTAAAGTCATTTTACCTGTCTCTTCCACAAAAAACCTTTACCTACAGAATTTGATTTAGTGAGGGATTTTGAAAAAACAACTACACCCAGTTGGATTGTGCTTATGGGGTGTGGCTGCCACACTGATTTACTGCACATTATAATCATTCAGAATTAAAACAAGAACAGAATGTGACGAAGAGCAGCTGTTCTGTGTATATAAACTCAAATTCTTTTACATTGTGCATATTAAAGTAATCAAAGAGGGGGTACAGGGCTTTAGGGGGGGTAATGATTCTTATCTCTTAAACATGGTGTGTTTTGATGCACAGAAATGCAATATTTGCAGAAAAAAATTATATTTATGTGTTGATGCATTTACATAAAAAAGACAGTACCAGTTGAGGAGAAGGACCAAGCGTGAGCAGAGTGCATGAACTAAAACACTTCTTGCTTACTTTAGCACAACGGTGTGGTGGAGAACAAAAGCCAAGGCAAAGAACAACTGGGTATTTGAATAGTGAAAGAGATCCAAATGACTCAAACATGTATGGATGCAAAAGAAAAACTTCCATGTATGTTTCTGATATGGGACTAATGTTCCAACATGTTAGAAGCCCCCAAAAAGATTATTTCCCATGAACCGAACTCCCCTGTAAAAGGAAATAAATTGTGCATTTGATTGAGTGTTTTTTGTTTTTTTAATTAAGAATGAAAAAGAAGCCAAAAATACTAATCCATCTGAAAACACAACTTGAATTGGGTTTTTTTTTTTGTTGTAAAGAATTTTTTTTTTTACTCTTTTCTTGCATTCTTCGCAACAAGCTGCTTAGTCTGTCATGAGTATCATCAGCCCTGGCTGTTTAGAATCTACATGATCTATTTCTGTCAGCACAAATAGAAGGAAAAGAGCCAACAACGGGAGAAAATCCAGGTGCAAAGCACATACATACACAAATTCTCACTACAATTAACTGCAATCGGCTGCAGTTTTAGAGAGAGTTTGTAATAAACGGAGCATTTTGAGATCATTCTGTTTGTTTTATGATGAATGAAGGTAAGCTTCATTCTAATAACAGAAATCTGTGTGTTTATTTGTATTATATACTTGTGTGTGCTTGTCTGCTTATCTTGAGCAGGTATTTAGAAGCTTGGAAACAGCCCTCACCACATCAGGTTGATGTCTGCGTCCTTATTTGGACTAAGTTTTGCATGTTTTGTTTTTTGCTTTTCCTTCTAGGTGCCCGACGCAAAATCTGTGACCTACTTTTTGTCCTCAAACTAGGTGACAGGTCAACGAACAAAGCAGAGTGAAACTAGTTCGATGAGAACTTTTGGGTTTTTTATTTCATTTTCAAATAATATTTGCTTTTCAAAAACCATTCCACAAGTTAGAACAGCCTCACCCAACTGAAAAGCAAAGATTAGCTTCAAACGCTGAATTATCTTAAGATATTTTGCTGGAAGCTGTTATTGACCTGTAATCCACCGCAGGTGCTCAACAAAAGCTCTGCAGCGACCATTGTGCTTGGCTAGTAAAATTAAAAACACACAAAGCCACAAAGGTTGACCTGTGCAACCAGTTTTCATAGTCACGAGGACGAACGTGCACGTGAGCACATTTATTGCCGGGGAAAAAGTTGAAGACAAATCCACAAAACCAACTCCTTTGTGTTCTTCTCCACAGCCTAGTGACACAGGAATGTTCTTCATTAATGGCAAAAATAAACAGAAACGAGCCACCACTGGCACCAGCCAATACAAAATGCTGCTTTATCTTAGAGCCCTGGCAAGCTTTTGGCTAAACACTAGCAGCTGTGCCACATGTGCACCTCTTTTACAGACAAGATTAAATTAAAGCCCCTGCCAAACTCATTATTGTCTCATCTATTCAGTCGGGATGAAGAACGTCAATGGGAATCACGCTCATAACTTAGTCATCGAACAGGGTATGAGGTGAAACTTTTAGACCACTACAAGCAAAATATAAGAAACTAAATCCAAGCTGAAAACCTTTTTCTTTTCTGACATTTGAAAAAAATTACAAACTAGCTCTAATTCTTATCCAGTAAAATGAATTCCTCAGCCAATTGAATTACCGCTCAAAAGCAGAAGTGTGATATCCCACAGGATGAGTGGATGGGGGAAATCGACAGGCAGATGCTCTGACCAAAGGGTCTCAAAGGGTCAAGCTGTTCCATTACCAGAGGACAAGGGTGGCATTTATTCACAGGATTCTCCACCTCAGCTGGAATGAGCTTCGAGCGAAAAAAAGAGGGATTCTTAACCTATGAGGCTAACGACTAACCACAAACCATGCAATATTTCTCTCCTTCCTGGTAGAGATACAGTGAATGTCCCAGAAAGAAGAAGCCAGAAAGAAAATGGTATTTGTGGAGAGAGGGCTTGCTGAAGGACATAAAAAATGCATAGATGACTCCAAAACCACCCCTGAAATAGGTATACAGAAGTTGAAAGAAGCCAGCTTGGGAAGATTTGTCGCCATCCCAGTGGTACTGGTGTACATCTGCCCTTTCTACAATTCTTAGTATATGTTTGGAGTTTCTTTAGCTCACCAAAAAAAGGGATGGAAATTAAGTGAGATGATTCGGACGGTGGTTTAAGTTTGGAAAGAATGAGTGTAGTCTTCTAGCTTATTTAAGTATTTCCCCTCAGCATGGCGTGATAGCTTGATTGGCAAAAGCAGCAGGCATGTCTGGGAGTTAACACGAACATTTAAATGTCCCCCTCGGACACGCACACACATTTTATTGTTAGAGAAGTTACCCACTGGCAAATAGCCTACTATATTTTGGGCCACATTTAAGAGCAAACAGCCAAACAAAACTCTGAAAGAGAATGTTAAACCATGCCGAGGTTTCCACTTATTAATTTAAATACAAGTAGAGACAAAAAGACATGATCCACAAAATGTTGATACAACCTGGCAGTGGAAGTATAGCTGCATGGACTGTAAAAACATCTCAAGACTTAAGAGAAAAACTCAGATCCAAGTGGTTGTTGTCATTGTTATTACTAGCTTAAGCCAAAGCATGGTAGTTTGGCTTTGCGCACTAAAAGCCACTATTATTAGTGTTCAAAAAAAGACTTCAAGTTTCCAGTGAGGAAACTTCTCCATGTGTGCACACCACCAAGCTTACTGCCGGAGACAAAACTGCTTGTGTATTTCCTCAAAATTACAAGTGAGAAAAATGAATGGGTGCCTAACAAGATAAAGATGGTTTATAAGAGGAAGGATCTTTGAAAAGAAGATTTCAAGATCACTTTATCCATTAACAGGGTATTTCATTAACCGGCCAAGTATGAATTAACTTGTAATGAAGATCATCACATCTACTGTACCAGGCTGAGCAAAACAATCTGACCAGAGAGTATATGGAATATGGGCTAAAAAATATTTCCGTTCCGTAAAGGCGTCGCAATAATCAGGATGCTGCATCGGTCCGTCGAAGTGAACAAAGAGCTGAGCCGAAAACCAAAGCTTCCAATTTACCAGTCGATCAATGTTCCTACCCTCCTACATGGTCACCAGCTGTGGGTTGTGACCAAAAGAACCAAAAGAACAAGATAACAGATACAAGTGTCTGAAATGAGCTTCCTCCACAGGGTGAGAGATCGTGTGAGGAGCTCTGACATTAGGGATGAGCTTGGAGTAGAGCTGTTGCTCCTCCGGTTCCACAGGAGCCAGATGAGGTGGTTCAAGCATCTGGTTAGGATGCCTCCCAAACGGCTCGCTGGTGCTTTGGGCACGTCCCACCGGGAGGAGATCCAGGAGCAGGCCCCGGATCCGCAGGAGAGACTGTGTCTCACAAGTGGATAGGGAACACCTCGGGATCCACCCGGGTGAGCTGGAGGGTGCAGCCTGGGTGAGAGAAGCCTGGGTTTCCCATCTGAGGTTGTTGCCCGCGCGACTTAGCCCCGGATAAGCGGAAGACAACGGAATGTTTCAGTATAAATTTTGCTTCGTGCAGCATTTACAAATAAGTTGTTTTTTTTTTTTTACTATTATTCCAGAATGACAACAACTCACAGCAGAAAAGGCTTTAGTCAGTTTGTTGTAAACTATATCTATCGCCCATCCCTACTAGAGAGTGAAAATGATGCTTTGTGTTGACAGTTAAGATGAATCCCCAAAAGGCAGACACCTTAAGTGTACCTGCTTCATGTCAGAAGGTTGACTGACACAATATCAAGCAGCTATTAGTCAGCAGTCAGGGCGTTCTGCTCAGATCACTAACCTCAAGAGGCTGTGAATAAATGATTTTTACCTTCCAAGGGGGGAATGATTTACAAGAACTGACATCACCTCCACATGCGAGGTGAATATCAAAGGAGAAATAAAAGACTTGCTGAAGATGTTTTTTGCTTTAAAGTAAGAGTTTCTACACATACACCTTCAACATGTAAGATGGGAGCTTTAAGACATTTATGTCTTCGTTTAGTCAGCTATAGAAAATGCACACGCATTTGCCTGTTCTATTCAGCAGATTTACTCAAAGATCTTTTACAACTCTGGTAGTTTTGACTTTGATCTCTCTTTTTTCTGATAAGATGGAACATCTACAGCACGCACACATATAGAACCATCTGAGAAAAAAAGTGTCGTTAAACAGAGCCCCAGTAAGTAGGAATGGCAGCCCAATTCTGAATAAATGCAAGATCTAAACATTAAAGACATAATGGAAATTGCACAACTAATAAAAAATAATTATGCATCATTTTAAGGCCCACTTAAAGGTTGTTTCATTTTTGTTGTTTCCTGTTTTGAAGACCAAGTGATTTTCATTACAGGGCATGGATATACTTATGCAACTTGTGCTTGATCTGGCAAAGATTAAATACCATGAGTCACAAGCTGTTTCTTTTCATAAACAATAAATTCATGTGACTAAGCGGCTAGCTAAGAAATAAATTCTCCAATTTTCACAGAAATTGAATAGGTGTCTTTATTTTCTTTTTTTTTGCCAATGCCTTCGGCACCACAGCTAAGACTCTGAGTTTGCCAGCTGCAAATCAGTAAAAGAAAAAGAGCACACGCTCAATGCAAATTATTTGTGGATCTTCAAACGATTGCATAAAATGTGTAAGCCCTTCATACTTGCTTAGAGAGGAGACCCCATGGGTGCATATTGTGAATTGTAAAGGGCTAATTGTTAGGGCTGAGTTCAGAGTTAAATTATTTTAGGGTGATCCAATGTTCCATTTACATAGTCCACATCAGGGTTACGAAACAAAATTTTGCAAGAGCTTTTATTTTTACAAGTTGTAGATGCTTACTTTCACTCTTGGTTTATGTGATGACTGAATAACCCTGTTGTTTGACTCTACACAATGATCCATTCATTCAAGTTAATTGTTTCAAAACAAGGAAACATACCTAAAGGACTCCATCTTCGAATAGTCCTCATGAATATCCTTTCATTTAAATGTATCAATCCACCGCTCCAACCACATAAATCCAATGCCAACAACCAGACACATAAATCAGTGCGTCTGTTTCGAAAGTTGTCATGCCTCACTGGCAACCTACTCCCATAAGAGCTTTACATTACAACGGTTGTTAGACGATTCATTCACAAGAGTAGAGTTTGAAATCCATTTTTAGACTGTACATAAGATTATATTTCTTCATATGTAGACCATTTACAAGTATAGGATGTAAATTAGTCTTTGGGTCCGTTTTATGCCTCTTGTGGAAAATACATTTCTTTGTTCTCAAAGTGATTATTTCAGTTCATTTTCATACAACTTGTGGATGCATAGCCACACAAGAGCGGGGAGAGAGATTCAGCGGTATTTTAAACAAGTAATGCCTCAAATTTTTCTAGAAGAAAAAGCATATTTATTACCAAACCACTCATTTAAACTTATCCTCTTTACAGCAGGTCATTTTTCTCACATTTGGTTATCTAATATGAGTGTATAAACCAAGTACTGATTTGACTCTACCACCCAAAATAACATTAGCACTGATCAAGCAGGCGCATTTGGAGTCAACTTCTCCAGTGACACTTGAATGTCAGAACCCATTTTTAGCTTCCTGGAGAAGCCCGGAGAATAACTTACAGTGGATCTGACTATCAGGTTAAGAGATTCAGTGTTACTACATAAACTTTCTGTGTATGGTAGTGAGATTTACCGTAGTAATCCTCTGACAGGACTGTGAACCTCCATTGTTCAGATTTCTGCAGAGAAAGGCAGGATCTAGAAAAAAGCCTGGTGACATCTGCTGTGACAGCGTTTGGGAGGAGAAACGTATTAATATTGCACAACTGTCCCAAGCTGAAACAAGCAGAGCGGTGACCTGCACTGTGGGTAATTTGCTCGAATTGGCATCAACAACTAGGGGAACCAGCTGCAAATATTACTGACCCACTGTCTGACCTGTGTATGCATTCATGTTGACAAAGAGCCCATGGGAGTACAGTTATTTGCAAGTCTGTCTGGTAGGGTATTATATCACAACTAAAAAGAAATCCTGCTCTCTCGAATCTAAAGGTATGCACATAAAAATTTTAGCTTGAGGAGAGGTTACAGAATTGATGAAGCTTCATGGATTGTAGCACCTTCCCCGTTGGCTTTAGACACAATAGGGCAAGTGGTCAAAATCGGTGGAATTTCCATTTTCTTTGCTTTTTTTTCTCCGTCAGATAACCCAGTCTACAACCAGAGTACTATGTTTCCCAAACAGATAATAAAAAAAAGTTCTTACAAACTCTTTATTTTTAGCAGCCAAGTCTTGTGAGACAAATAAACTCTAACAGGTCATCTAGGTACATTTACGTCTTAGAAGAAAAAAATTTCAAGGAAGCTTTAATTGAGTGTGTTAGCCGAGTGGATGCCAGTGACTTATAGCAATCAGGACCTTGTCTGTGTTTACGCTGGCTGGACTCCAAATGACTGAACCAACATGACAAAGCTTGGAGACCAAAAAATGGAGAAAGGAGCTTATCTTTCTCAGAGATCAAGCCACCAACTGTTTAAAGTGAAGTGGGATTTGGGAGCTGAATAGGCAGAGGAGTGCTAATGAGCCTGAAAATGTTCCTCAACATTACACGAACACAACCAGAGCGCCATCAAAGCCATTCTTATCTGTCGCAGAGCTAAAGAAAGTCTAGAGATAAGGGGACAAAGAGCTCAATGCAGTTCAGTGGAGCGAGTTCCTGAGCACCAAAAAGATGGGAGAAAATATCAATATCTTGGACAACTGCAGAGCTGTACCAATTTTCTGATCCAAAGACAGAAATGTGGTCGCTAAAGGTTAGACACAAATAAATGGAAACTATTAACAATAAAGTCATTGATAGATTTATGTGCACCTCAATATTCAACGTTCATTCAAGACATTTTCTCCTTTTAAAGTCTGTTTGCTATGCATCATGATTTTAAAATTTCGGTTAAAACTCAAATGAAAAACTAAAGTGTAATTAGTTTATCTCCATCATGAGCAGGAGGGATGTGTTTGAATTTAGGCCATCCATCATTGAGAACAATGCCGGACACATGGCGCCAACCGAACATCACACTACCGAGGACTTTGGCTGTAGCACCAGCTGTGTTTGCTTTTAGAGCAGGGCACGGGGTCTTAAGTGGGACCTTATGGCTACTAGGCCGAGGTAAGATTGATCAATCACAATTTCCATTCAAGTATTGACCCGTAAAACTAGCTTAGACCCAATTATAAAGGCTATGGAGACTATCATTTCCATACAAACCGGCTGTTGAATGCACCACCACATGTTTTTTTGCATACAGACAAGCTCACCTTGACTCTGCCACGCTTCACTTCAAAATCAAAGAAACACACAAAGAGCTGTGTGCTTCATGAGAGCACGCTTTGAGCATAAAAGATCATACACACTACAAGTGTTGCCTCTGAAACAGACATATTGTGAAGTTTTGAGGACCCACGTGTAGATCAATACCCCAAAACTATCCTCTTCTGTTCTCGTTGTTCTCTTTCATCCCAATTCTATTGTTCAAGTGTTTAAAAAATTCAAACGACTTGTTGTATTCCTGCAGTTTTTATATCACTTGGTTGGCTTTAAAGTGCACCTTTATTAGACTGAAATATTGTGTGCTGCAGCTCAACAGCAGCCATGGGAGCTTTTTACCTCGTGCAAGCCAATCACCATAAGATTTATATGGCTATCAACAAAAAGTGGTAACTCAACTTCTTGTCGTTATTTCTTTGAGGTTAATGAAATTCTGAATCACCAGGGAAGCAGTCTGGTCCTGTTTAAGAGTTACCTCAACCGGCTCATTACCTTCACACACTCCTCACCAGCAATGCTAACTCGGTATCAAAAACCCTCATTTAACACAATGTTAAAGTGTCACTCTTCATACATTCTTCACTTCTTTTCTAACCTTTAAAGCCGTTCTTTGGCAAGTGCCCTCAAATGAGCTCAGTTCAATTTAGACCTGTGCATTAATCTCCTCGCGGACCTAAAAGTCGTAGCTGGAAAGGATGAAATGGCTTGATGGGTTAAGCTGGATGAGGCCACGCTGAGCTGGACAGAAGGTTGAAGCATGAGTAGCGGAGCATGAGATCCCTCATTGGGGTAGTTACAACATGTTCAAGTGATTAAATAAACGCCTCAATGTGGACTGATGTGTGCAGCTTTGTTAACAAAGAAGAACCACATGAATGAGTCAGAATCACTAAATAATGCAAAAGGAAAAAAGTACAATGTGTTTTTTGGAGTAAATTTTTAAGAAAAGATTTAACTTATCATTTTAATTCAAAGTGTCAGTTCAAAGATGAATCTTAACCCTTCATGTTGAGCTGGTTATGGCTTTTTGACCTACAGCTGTGAATACTCAGACAGGGTCAAAGCTTACCATTGTCTACTCAGCATCTTGCCACTGCAGCAAATGAGAAATCTCGGCCAAGATGCTGTCAACACTAGCTTTTAGTTCACCTGCTTTTTATAGCATCCACCCCAGACACTACCAGTGAATACTTTTACTACCAAATTTAATTTCAACCATTGCAGAATAAAATAGAAACACACTGACCACTGACATGCAACCAAAGTAGACAAAAGCCTCAAAACAACATCTCTTTGTGTTCGACAAAGAAGAAAAACAGTGAAAGCTTGGTCCATTTTAAATTTGTTGGTCTACATTTTGTTGCTCTTCATTATGACTACTTCACCTAAAAGTTTAAAAAAGACCAACATCTTAGAGTGACAATAACTTAGATGATATCCATGCCTTATAAGTTGAATGTACAACACCTTATATGGAAAAAAATGTGTCGGGTACGAGGCCAGAGACACTGGTGTTTCCCAGCCAGAGAGATAGAGCTTGAAAGCAGGAGGTGGCTGCTCTCACATAGCCTGTTGCTGAGAGAAGAACAGATCCAAATTTCTTGCCTGATCAAGATTGCTGCTCACATGAAACACTGAAGACAAGTGCAGTGAACAGTGCTGTTCTTTAAATAGTACCACAAAGCTAGGCACGGTGTATCAACTGACTTCAAACCAGATTGTTTGATAAAAGAAGCTCCTCTGGCAGTTATTCACTCTGATACTGAACCCTGGAAACTTCAGAGAAGCAACGCAAGAACCACCCAATAATAAGAAATTAGCTAAACTTATTTCTTTCCTCACTTGCAAACATTGGTCACTACCGTCTCCTCCCGAAACATAAACACAACTCATGTTTGCTCAAAAATCAAAACTCGGACAGTAAAAAAAAAAATTGCAACTAAAAAGGAAATGAAAAGCCAAAGTTAATCAGAATTGTTTGCTTAAACAATCTTATCCAAGTCCAAATTGTAAAAACAGAATGTTCCTTGTGGCTGTAGATTTCTATCCCGCAGATATGTGAAGCAAAAAGGCCAAATTCTGCAGATGTTACAACTGACCCGAGGTTTTGATATTGTGATTTCCAATAAAAACAAACCAAACACATGGTTCACATGAGGTCAAAACTACTAATCAAAGTAAATTATGATTTCTCCACTACGCATCAAGCAAATAAGGGTCTGAAAAGGATGATTAAATGTGAACTAATCACACAGCATGTCTCCACCCTGCAGAAAAATAAAAACAACTTTGTTTTTTTTTGCACATTTACTTGTGCATTCCCAACAGACTGGCTAAATGTTCTTTTCCGTGATATTCAGCTAATCTGGGACCAGGATGCGGGGGCAACACCCTCAGACGGGAAACCCAGGATTCCCTCACCCCGGCTGCATCCTCTAGCTCACAAGGGAGGATCCCGAGGTGTTCCCTGTCCAACAGTGAGACATATTCTTTCCAGCAGGTTTGGGGCCTGGCTCTGAGTTTCCTCCCGGTGGGCCGTGCCCGAAACACCTCACCAGCGAGGTTTTCAGGAGGCAACCTAACAAGATGCCCGAACCACCCCATCTGGCTTCTCTCGACCCAGAGGAGCTACGGCTCTACTTCGAGCTCCTCGCTCTATCTCTGACCGAGAACTAAATGTGTTAAGCTAATTCCTGATCATTAACTATATTTAAATGCACCAACTGAATCCTACTAGTAAAACATACAACTTGCAAGAAAAAAAACACAACTGGAGTCATCAGAGGGATCAATAAGCAAATCAGTGGCTAGTTAGTGTGTTTTATTGTTACAACTCAAAAGGTAGCAGGGGAGGAAGGGAGCAGACCCTTTTCACAAGGTATGCAAGGACCTCCCTCCTGATTCATAGCTGTATTTGTTTTAGGTTGATCCCCACTCCAGGGGTCTCAGGAGCCTTTTGTAGTGTCTGTGTGTAGATGGAGAGACCTTCCACCCCAGCATACAGCCACACAACAATACAGACTATAAATCTCAACTCAATATCACTAGAAAATAACACACATTCATCTAAAAATTGAGTATAAAATTGACAAATGTATTTTAGAGAATAATTAGTTGTATTAAGGATTGCTCATGATTTGATTTAAATAGAAACTGATTATTTAAAAAGCATTTGGACGTCACACTATTAAAATCGCGTGTTTTCAGAAGAAAAAAATCCTTCCATGGAGGTGTTTCCCTTTTTTTTTTAAACAACCACAACAAGTCAAAAGAAAACACTTTTTGCTTAAACATTAAAAGCGATAAACTTGTTTTAGTGTAACAGTGAATATCTTTAAAATGTATGGTGTGTTTAAGAGCTGTGGATGGAGCGCAGTAATTTACAAACACGGTGACTGAGAAAGAAGTTCCTCTCCAACTTACCAGGGTTTTCTTTCCTCCTTTTCAGGCTGTATTCACAAGGTTTTCTCTTAAAAACATCTTTAAAATAAAAAAGTCAATTTAAAAAAATGGTAAGAAGTTGGTTTAGTGGAGTTTCAAGGCTGGAGACCGTGGGACGGAGCGCCAAGAGACTGCGGACTCCTCCCAGACATTGTGGGGTTAAACTCCTCCTTCTAGCAGACACATGGTGGAGGGGGGATTGATGAATACAGCTCCAGGAGAGTCAAAGGTAGAGCTCAGTTTTAAATAAAAGAAACAATGTGAATGACTGATCCCCTCTCTCCCTGCTTAGTCCAGTCTCCTGGACACCATGCACGACACAGCGTAAATCTTGTGCTAAGAGGATCTGTTGTGGGGATTTCAGGAATGTTAGTCATTATGCGATTTTTATTGAATTTTTTAACATGATCTTCTCCATTTTACTGATACACAATATTAATTACTCTAATCTCAACCACCACGCTTATTTTTACCTAAACCCTAAACTTAAAACCCAACCAAACACTTTTACAATCAGTAAAAGTCTTCAAAGTCGTAACAAGTGGCTAAAATGAGCTTCCTCTGCAGAGTGGCTGGGATTTCGCTCAGAGATATGAGTGAGGAGCTCTCAGAGTAGAGTCGTTGCTCCTCCAGGTCAAGAGAAGCCAGATGGGGTGGTTTGGGCATCTGGTTAAGATGCCTCCCAAGCGCCTCACTGGTGAGGTGTTTCAGGCACGTTCCACCAGGAGGAGATCCAGGAACAGATGCTGGACCTGCTGGAGAGACTATTTCTCACAGCTGGACAGGGAACAACTCAGGAGCCTCTCGGGTGAGCTGGAGGATGTAGCCGGGGTGAGAGAAGCCTGGGTTTCCTGTCTGAGGCTGTTGTCCTACTGACCAAGCCCCGGATAGGCAGAATAAAACGTAATGGTATTCAGATCCATCATTGGACTAGATCAATTGATTACAAGTAGGGGCGAGGCTTTAAGCACCTGCCTCTCTGTGCGGAGTTTGCATGTTTTCCCTGTGTATGCGTGGATTTTCTCCGGTTTCCTCCCACTCTCTAAAGACATGCACAGTATGTTAGGTTGATTTGCTGCCATGAAATTGTCCCTAAGAATGAGTGTATGGATAGTTAATTGTGTGTTGCCCTGCAACAGACTGGCAACCTGTTCAAGAAGTACCCCACCTCTCACCTAAAATCAGCCGGGATAGGCTCCAGCACCCCAGTTTGAGTTTGACCTTGAGAATACCAATTTGCATACGGGTAATTAACATGTTCTACCTATATTTGAATGGTTTCCTTCCAGGTACTCTGGCTTCCTTTCACCATCACAAAAAAAGTGTGACTGGCTTAAATGTCACTGGGAAATACCCCTTAACAATGAGTGTGTGAGTGGTTATCTGTCCCATTTGTGCCTCTGTGTTGTTGAATCTGTAAATAAGATATCACACTCATGAGAAGTTTAAAGAGGTTTTAATACTGTAGTGTTGGGAGTAATATCATCACACCCTGCAACAGATTGGTATGGTGTTGAGGATGTGTCCACCTCTTGTCTGGAACTGGGCAGAACACCGTCCAGTATTCCTAAAACTTTAATTTGGATAAGCAGAATAGAAGATCGACAACTTTTCTAGTGATTTGGCTTCTTGGTGGAACAATAAAGACATGTAACATTTAGACATAAATATTCTGAACTCTGCAAAACGTTGCTTTTATGGACAGCATTCTCACGGTTGTCAAAACTTGCTGAACTGGTCACTGTGAAGATACAAAAGCCAAATTCGGAAACCATCACGGGACCAGCTTATCTAATTGAAATAGAGTCAAAAACACGAATGATAAAGCACCATTTAACAGAATCTGATAGAAAACACCAATGAAATGGAAATTAAACTAAACGTTGACTCTTTTTTTTCTACTGTTAAATTTAGTTTCTATCTATTTTATTTTGTATAACCCAAAATATTTGATCTCTTCAGTCATCCATTTACATTTCCTTCCAGGTAAATTCTTGTGACGGTTCAATGTGTTAGTCACTGCATGTTACCATTTAACCTGAAAAGTTTCCTGTTCACAGCTTGTTCTTAGGACTTTAAAAGATAAGGATTTACATGCTTTGCATAACACTAACAACCCCAGCTGTCAAATATACTAATGAATACGAGATCAGAGATTAGAAACTTGTTTGTTACCCCCAACGGATCAGTAAGCTGCTCATGACACTAGTCATTATTGTTCTTGAACTCGTTGCTCTTTTTCACCTATTTGTAGCAGTCCAAACACAAACAGATTTCTAGAACATGTACCGATAAAGCAGCTATTCTGCTTTTATTCTTCAGAAAACCCTATAAATCTTTATGTGTTGTAATGTAGCTCTTTGGCCAGGCGTGGCATCTCGACCAGACCTATCCAATCTCCATATCAGGTTCTTTACAGCTGCTAGATTGGGGGAGATGATTCCTATCTTTGTTCTGTCCATTCAAGCTGCAGATCCTGTAATTCTCTGCTCCTTTCATCACAAACCGATCACGGCCTGTCTACACAACAAACAACTTTTCATCTCCTCTGGTTAAATGTGGCTGTGGGGTATTTCCATCCAGATACCAGACCATGTTGTTTTGTATCAACATATTTTATTACCTTCAGGCATGTTCAGAAGACAAACTCAAATACATTGCAAGAAAAGCACATTATAATATGTAATGTTAAAGTATTTTGATGTGTGGTTATTGATTTAAATAAAGAGGTAGAAGTTTTAGATTGTGGTAAAACTTACTAATGATGTGTTGCAGACCGTCTGCCACTAGAAAATGTTATTTTGACCAATTTCAGGTTATACTCCATGCACATGGTGCTCGCTTTCTCAAACCCTAAAAACCCCAAAGCTTTTAAGCATAATTGGATTTGATGGACATCCTGTCATCCATCAAACCTGTGCACGTCTGTCTGCTCTGACATAAGACATGAGTCCCGACTGGGCTGCTCCCAATAACTCCTGAAGAAATAGAAGAAAACCAACTGAATGAGAAATTGGTGGTGTCACTCTATTGCTCTAAAATACATCAGGGAAGAGAAAATGTTGAGCTCAGCCTGAAATTCTTTTTTTTTTATTGCTGATGCACAAATCTATTCCACACAGACATGCTGACAGAGATAAGCTTCCATATTACACACACTCTCGTACTCATCAACACAAATTTCCCTTAAAAATAGACTTCTTAACACCTCCCCTCAAGCCAACTTGACTTTTTCCATGTCATCATCTCATTATGAATCCACTAATAGGGTCATCATGGTTAATGCATGAGTGTAAATGTGTTACTAATAAAAATTGAGGGTCTGCAAATCCCCGGCACAATGATGCTCTAACTCCTTTCATAGCTTCCTGCTGTACATAGTGATCCGGCAAAATTTACAGCCCTGGCGTGCAGCGCTGTAAAGCTTGACCTCTTCCAGATCCATGTGTGGTTAGCAGCTTCAATAGGCCTGTTAGCCTCAAACTCATTTCAGCTCTCATTGTTTCCAAGATTGGCTATCATGTGTGAAAGATGCTGTCCAGTACAGAAACTTAAGAAAATATGTTGGTGGATGATGCATGAAAGTGTAAATGACAAAGAAAAAAAAAACAACCCAAACCACACCCTGAATCAGCCCACTTAATCCTAAATATGGTGGCCTAAACACAAAGAGGCAACAGCAGGAGTCAGCACAATGGACAAAGGAAATCTTTACAGGGCTTAGAAGGGCATGTGTGAAGATAAGAAAAGCAAATGTTGGAACATGTCGGGGAGGCTTTTAATTGAACAAAACAGGTCTGATCCTGGTGATAGCGAGCAGCTTCCTGCAGAACTAGTAAATTAGAAATCAATGATGACAACGAGAAAACTGTGTGTTAGAGCAGCCGACTCCTCGTGCCAATGTCATTTGAGTTTCAAAGTACTGACAAAGCACTTAAAGCTGCTGATTTAAATGCAAGTTTGTTCAAATTTGATGAAAAGGATCAATGCTTTCTTGTAGGTCTGTATTAAAAAGCAAAACATGCCACAGAAACAATCGACATCAGAACATGTTTCAGCAGAAAGTTCACGTTGTGTACATATAAATCCTGGAGCTGAAGATGATGAGTGATGGGGCAAGCAGATGATTGATAGAGTGTTCCACACCACTTGCCAGAGGAAATATAAACCTATATGGATGCAATGGTGTAGGAAACCACGAATGATGGATCTGTCCCCCACACATTGCATCATCAGTCTGCCTATCTCTCACAAAGATTTGTCATTGCTGATAGGAGAAAGGGGGCGGCGAAAAAACAGGGAGGGAAGGACACCGAGCTGTTGATTACTTCAGTTGTAAGTGAGGAAACTATCACTAGGGTGTGACAGGATGAAGGCTTGAAGTGGTCTTTTGTATCTCTGCATGTGCGGAAAGGATTTAAACAACTATTCAATGAACAATAGAATGGGAAAAACTAGAAGTAGTCTGCAAAAGGAGGTGAAAAAATACAAAAAATGGGTGCATAGAATGTGTAATTAGCTTTAACTGACCAATGTCTGTCTCATTGAAAAAAACTCTTCAGTTGTTTGCAAAAAAAAGTATAATTTTAAGATTTGAAGAAGGACATTTACTTCTCTTTGACCCATCAGGCAGGGATTGTGATGTTATCAGTAAGTCGTTATGCTAATATCGAACCTATCCAAAGGGACTGATGGTGGATTGTGTTGGAGATTAGTTGCATGGATTTAATAAAAGCAGCAAACCGTGAGGAAAGTAATGGTATTCCTTCATTTGTTTTGTAAAAAGATCAAACTTCAACAATGTAGTGTCAGTAAGATGAAGTTTTGCAAGTTAATGCAACATTATGTAATGAAGACCAATTCCTTTTCATTATTTTCCACCTTTTTAACACAATCCGATAAACATCGGCATGTATGCACAGTTTGATTCTTATCACGACTTGACACAATATCTACTGATTAAGTTTAGATCCATTTTCGCCACATTTCAAATATTTATGTGCAGTTCATGAGGTCTGCTTCCAAGTTAGCCTCAGACAGCAGAGAAGAATTTTACTACGGTAAATTTAAGATTTGCAGCATAAAATTAACAGTCTTTACTGTCACTGAAGCTATTTGTGCAACAACTACATTGTAGAAGAAAGGATTTTTTTGTCTGAACTGATTTCACATTTTGTTCTGTAAAGACACAATGAATGAATTAAAAAAATTATATTGAAAAGAACAACTTTGTGAGAGTTTGCAAATCAAAGAATCAATGGATCTTTGTTTCAACCTTGTTTTTCAGTTTCTATTTAATAGGAAAAAATATCAGAGACAATGAGAAATGAGTACACAATAACAAGATGTTCATAACTGTTCTGCAGACACGCTAGTCTTATTTCATACTGGCATATGCCATTTGAAACAAAGCTCATTCTGTTTGTTTCAAAAGGGATGAAATACATTTCCTTTTATTGGCTTGTTATAATTTTGTGGTTGGATTAGCTGTGAACAACCCAGACTTGTCACAGTAAGAGGAGAAAAATGTGTGGGAGTGTTTCTGTGAACACAAACCCAGTGACAATTTTCACATGTCTCTGTTGTCCACTATATGCTCATTTACACTTTACGATAGAATTGTTTCAACCAGAGTAATGTTTGGTTTGCTATTTGTGCAAGGGATTAGAAATGACTAGACCAGTTTTTGACCCTGCATCCCAATGTTTGGATTTCTTAGAAGAGCTTTTGAATCTACACGACCATCTGCTGCTTCTTCAAATCAGTTGTATTGCTTTACCAAATCCTTTAAAACCACACAGACACACAACATTGTCTATATCCCTTTAAGCTCTCGTTTCTGTCTGCACTGAAATTCTACCTGCATATGAATTCTTCTCAGGAAGCATCACCTCAAAAATATTCAGCTGCCTGGATTTTTATTTATTTTTTTACTAAATTTGCACGGAATAAAGAACGCTTACTTGTCTTTTCAGAGCAGGACATTACATTAAAATTTGGGAGGAAAACAATAACGTCTTAAAGCGACACAGTCACATATAACAGCCACACATAATGAAAGTCTAAAAAAAACAAAAAAATTGAGTATCTGTTTTTTGTTTTGTCTTGAACTGAATGCCGGGAAATGCCAACTGCTTTGTTCAAGAAGAATAAGAAATAAACTGATAATCGAAAAGCTTTTCTTTTAAACAAATGAGAAAACTAGAGTCGGCATAGCTTTGGTTAGCCTGACAGCATGAGCCACTTTCAATCTCTTCACTGCAGAGCAAACACCAGAGCACTCCATTGAGTTCTCATAAGGTTAAATTGAGTCAAATAAGAGGACGCATTACAAGCCAACCAATATTTGATGGATATCAAAAGGTCTATTGAGTGAAAAACCAGTGGCTGATTCTAAAGAGCCAAATGCAATCATTCACTTTGAAGCATAATGTGATTTGTATCAGGCTGTACTGAGGTTAAATTAAACTCATTCAAATTTAATAAAGGAAACAGACGAATTAAAAACAAGCCTGGCAGTTCACAAACAACATGAAGCACAGAGTTTAGACATGAATCTTTATTACAACAACATTCAACCACATAATAAGTCCTATAAATGAGGGGGTGACTTAGACGTTATTGGCTTTCAGAATAAAGCCGAGCACCTTCATTAGGAAATGTGATTACTGCTTTGTAGAGTCAGCTAGCGTTATTTCCTACATTGGTTACTTCCACACTCCCTGCTGGGATACTCTTTCACACCAATGTGAAGGACACAGAAAACAAGCCTATAAACTAGACTCATTTTGCTTTTTTTTTTTTTCTTTGACATCCACAGAAGAAAAAACAGTATTACAATTGGAAGTGAGACAGTTAATCACTTACGGCAAAGTTTTGCATTCGTTGTAATTTGGTTTGTTGTTTTGCTTAAAATTTATGCTACGAAAAAATCCCAAACATCCAATTGTATCCAAAATTTATATGGATCCAAACTGCTTGGAATGAACCAATAACCACCTGGATGGACCAAACCCTCCTCCCCAAAAAAATAATAGAACGTGATTCACAAGTTGATCTACAATCCTACCCTCACCTATGGTCACCAGCTGTGGGTGGTGACCGAAAGAATGACATCGCGGATACAAGCAGCCGAAATGAGCTTCCTCCGCAGGGTGGTTGGGCTCTCACTCAGCGGTCGGGTGAGGAGCTCTGCCATCCGGGAAGAGCTCAGTGTCGAGCCGCTCCTCCTCCAGGTTGCGAGGAGCCAGATGGGGTGGTTCGGGTATCTGGTCAAGATGCCCCCCCAGTGCCTCGCTGGTGAGGTGTTTCGGGCATGTCCCACCGGAAGGAGACCAAGAGGCAGACCCTGGACCTGCTGGAGAGACTGTGTCTCACAGCTGGCCAGAGAACGACTTGGGATCCTTCCGGGTGAGCAGGAGGATGCAGCTGGGGTGAGAGAAGCCTGGGCTTCCCATCTGAGGCTGCGATGCCCCTGCGATGAGCGGAAGATGACAGAACGGAACGCAACTGGGTGTGTATTCATGTGATGTCAAAAAAGTGTCCTTTCTAAGTTTTTTAAACCAACAAAAGGACATGTTCATGTAAACTTCGGGAGGCTACAGCTTTTGATTTGATGCAATGGTTAAATTTGCCGTGTAGATCAGTATATTGTGACGATTTTATGGGATAGCCAAAGACGTAACAGGATGTAGTACAACCTTTTCTACTCGTTGGTTTTCTACAATGGAATCAGATGTTTTGGTGAATCATTTTTTGAGAAAAAAAGATTACATGGAAATGTTTAAAACATGCATTTATTTACATTGATTTAACATTTTCCATAAGTCTTTCTTTTCTCAGCGTCCTTCAGTTTTACAAAAGGGTTGAGATGTTGAGTTACAGATCTATCTCACCCTTATTTTCCGTTCTGAATAAAGCCTATTTCTTAATGAGGCATTTCTACCAGCTTGCTAAATGAAAAAAAAAAAAAAAAACACATTCGTACATAAATTCTTTGAGAACAGTGGGTTGGATTGAAAGCCTTAATGGGCCACATCTGTAGTTAGCCTACACTTGTTGAATGTCTGTTTAATCTCATGAGAAAACAGCTGTCTGATGCCAGAGATCCGTGACCTCTTTATTGTTTCAATACATCCTATTTAAAAAAGGACCAATAGCTTTTTATGCTTCACATTTGAATTTGTTGACTGTTTTTGTGTTCTTCACCATCCAAATTTCAACCACATACTACAAGGTAAATGGCAGCTGCAAACCCAGTTAACCATTTATTATAAGTACTTTCTGAAAAGTAAAGTCAGAATTTGTTTGTAGCTCAGTGCAAAATTGCTCCTGCTTTCTGGTTTAAAAAGTTCACTTGACTCCAATTCCAAATTTTGTTATATTTTAGCCACAAGAATTTTTATGATTATTTTTAGTGTTTTTAGCGTGCAGTATGAAAGTAATGTCATTTCTGTAAACAGATTTGAAGAGTTTCCAAGTTTTAAAAGTTTTCCACTAAGTACAGTGGGGATCGAAAGTTTGGGCACCCCAGGTAAAAATTTGTATTAATGTGCATAAAGAAGCCAAGGAAAGATGGAAAAATCTCCAAAAGGCATCAAATTACAGATGAGACATTCTTATAATATGTCAAAAAAAGTTAGATTTTATTTCCATCATTTACACTTTCAAAATAACAGAAAACAAAAAAATGGCGTCTGCAAAAGTTTGGGCACCCTGCAGAGTTAATACCTTGTACTGCCCTCTTTGGCAAGTATCACAGCTTGTAAACGCTTTTTGTAGCCAGCCAAGAGTACTTCAATTCTTGTTTGAGGTATCTTCGTCCATTCTTCCTTCCAAAAGTCTTCCAGTTCTTTGAGATTTCTGGGCTGTCTGTGACGCACTGCTCTTTTAAGGTCTATCCATAGATTTTCAATTATGTTGAGGTCAGGAGATTGTGAAGGCCATGGCAAAACCTTCAGTTTACGCCTCTTGATGTAATCCACCGTGGATTTTGAGGTGTGTTTAGGATCATTATCCATTTGTAGAAGCCATCCTCTCTTTAACTTCAGCTTTTTCACAGATGGCATCAAGTTAGCATCCAAAATTTACTGAAATCTTATTGAATCCATTTTTCCTTCTACTCGTGAAATGTTCCCTGTGCCACTGGCTGCAATACAACCCCAAAGCATGATTGTTCCACCCCCATGCTTAACAGTTGGACAGAGGTTCTTTTCATTAAATTCTGTGCCCTTTCTTCTCCAAACGTACCTTTGCTCATTCCGGTCAAAAAGTTCTATTTTAACCTCATCGGTCCACAGGACTTGTTTCCAAAATGCATCAGGCTTGTCTATATGTTCATTTGCAAACTTCAAACACTGATTTTTGTGGTGAGGACATAGACGAGGTTTTCTTCTGATGACTCTTCCATGAAGACCATATTTGTACAAGCATCTCTTTATAGTGGAATAGTGTACCACAACTCCAGTGTCTGCCAGATCTTTCTGGAGGGATCGTGCAGTCAAACGTGGGTTTGACTTGCTTTTCTCACAATCCTGCGAGCTGTTCTGTCTGATATTTTTCTTGGTCTTCCAGATCTTGCTTTAACTTCCACTGTTCCTGATGACTGCCATTTCTTAATTACATTCCGAACAGAGGATATTGGCATCTGAAAACGCTTTGCTATCTTCTTATAGCCTTCTCCTGCTTTGTGAGCATCAACTATTCTCAGTTTCAGTGTTCTAGACAACTGCTTAGAAGAACCCATGGTGCTGATTGTTGGGGCAAGGTCAGATGAGTCTGGGCATTTAAAACCTTTAAGATTGACATCACCTGGTCTTTCCAGACGATGATTGAGAACAATCCATGACACTGTCAGGTCTCAGCTTTCCAAAGGGGGCAGTACAGGGTGTCTTGCCCTTTATAATTGTGCGGAATATTTATTTTCAGAGTTAGATTACATTCTTTAAGTTTTCTGTCTTTTATTTTGAAGGCCGTTTCCTGTGTTTTATTTTGAAGGCTGAACTAGAAACAGGAAGTTGTGAGGAGAAGTCAGCAATTTTGCTTCCGCTAGTGAGTTAGCATAACAGTTAGCTAGCTACCAGTTATCCACCGCCTTTCGTCTATTTTTTCTAATCCCCTTTTGACATCACAGTCTGTAAGTTTGTTTTATATGTTCATAAAGTACAATATTAATGTCTCATTTGTGTGAAAGGACGCTTGGAAGTGTGTATTTTGCTACTGTTAGTTCGTATGTTTATTACCGCATGTAGGCCTATTTTTATGGTGACAAGCTACTTTAAACATACTTTTGCATTATGTTAAGTGTATATTTTCTTTCTGTTTTACAGTTTTACTCTGTTCTGAAGACATCTTTTTCATACAGTAGTCATTAAAAATGGAGCTTGGACGCTACATCCTGACTCTGCGCATGTTTTCCAGAAGGAGTTAGGCTTACTGCTGAGTTTATGTTAGATACGCATAAATGAGAGCAGGAAAGTAAAAAGACTTTTTGTAAAAGGACTTTAGAAGAAAAAAGGACTGTTACAGTAAAAAGACTGTAACAGTAAAAAGGACTTAAAAAAAAATAAAGAGACCTTACGCAATCGGATAACAAAATAGGACAGCACGGCACATAATCAAACATGGACGAAGTAAATCAGGAATTCACTCCGGAGCCTACTCAGTATTCTAGACCCAACAATAACTCCCAAGATGGCGGGTCAGTGAAGACTTTCAGAAGTTCCAGTTCCAATCGTTCATCTGTGAGCACCGCAGCAGCTAAAGCCAGAGCAGATGCTGAAGCCGCTCGCGCTCGTGTAGCATTCGCTAAAAAAGAAAAAGCCATAAAAGCTGAAAAAGCCAAATTGGAAGCTGAAAAAGCCAAATTGGTAGCCGATCTGGAGGCCGATCTGGAAGCTTTACAATATGAAAGAGAGGCTGCAGCCGCTAACGCCAAAGCAGAAGCACTGGAAGCAGCAGCAGATCTAGAGGACGGAGAAACCCGTAGCACGAGAAGCTCCCCTGTTCCAGCCCAAAATACACATGAACGTGTAAGCCATTACGTCGAACAACAAAATGGTCACCTTGACGACAGGCCTGCTCCAGTCTACCGTCAGGACACCCCAGAGCAATGTATTGAGCCCCAGTATAACCCCCCAACACCACACATCTTCAGAGCACAGGACTATGTTGTGATAGATTCCTGGTCAGCATCATCTCAAAGTCCACAAAGGACAGTACCCTCTCACCCCCACCAGATGGCGCTCAACTATCATCCGTCTCCACAACAGCACACTAAAAACCCCACTCAAAGCAGTGTAAAGACAGAGTTTAAACCCAAGTCAAGCTTTCCAAACTACGCGGACACATCCCACACACGTAGAGCAGAATCTTCAGTAATGATGGATATGGCAAAATATTTAGCTCGTAAAGAACTCGTATGCACTGGCCTATCACGTTTTGATGACCGGCCCGAAACATATAGGGCGTGGAAGTCCTCGTTTTTCAACACGATCAGAGACGTGGATCTGTCTGCGAGTGAACAGTTGGATTTGCTCTTGAAGTGGCTGGGAAAAGAATCAAGTGAACACGTCAAACGTCTCAGAGCGGTCAATATAGCCAATCCAGCCGCCGCATTACAAACAGCGTGGGAAAGGCTCGATGATTGCTACGGTGCTCCAGAAGTCATCGAGAGTGCTCTCTTCTCGAAGCTTGATAATTTTCCAAAGATCTCTAATAAAGAAAACTACAAGTTGAGAGAGCTCGGAGATCTACTAAACGAGGTGCTCGCAGCTAAAGAAGATGGATACTTGTCAGGCTTGTCATATCTGGATACCGCACGTGGTATAAAGCCAATTGTGGAGAAGTTGCCATACAGCCTACAGGAAAAGTGGCTCAACCAGGGATCTAAGTACAAAGAAACGTCTCGAGTCAGTTATCCACCATTCTCATATTTCACCTCTTTCGTCTGCTACCAAGCTAAAATAAGGAACGATCCCAGCTTTTCATATTCTGGAAACAACGTTCGTTCAGAACAGGTTGTGCAGAGGCGAGTTAGTCCAAGAGGTGCGGTTTCGGTGCACAAGACCAAGGTGACAAACGACGAAAGTCCAACGGAAGTGCCTTCTAAAGACGATTTAGTCAAGCAGTGCCCTATCCACAAGAAGCCCCACCCCCTAAAGAAATGTCGAGGATTCAGACTTAAGACTCTCGAAGACAGAAAGGCTTATCTAAAAGAACAAGGCATCTGCTTCAAATGTTGTTCATCTTATTCTCATCTCGCCCGGGATTGCAAAGCCACGGTGAAATGTGATGAGTGTAACAGTGAAAGTCACATATCGGCCCTTCACCCTGGTCCGCCTAAATGGGCGAACAAAGAGTCAAACCCCCCACAAGATAACGGCGGGGAGCAAGAAAAAGAGGCAAATTCAGTAGTCAGTCCTCTCTGTACCGAGGTTTGCGGAGACGCTCTGAAGTCAAAATCTTGCGCGAAGATCTGTCTTGTCAAGGTTTACCCAAAGAACCACCCACATGAAGCAGTGAAAATGTATGCAATGCTCGACGATCAGAGCAACAAGTCTCTAGCCAGGTCGCAGTTTTTCGATGTTTTCAAAATCGAAGCCATCACTTATCCATACACTCTGAGAACGTGTACTGGACTGACCACAACATCTGGCAGAAGAGCAACTGGATTTCAGATTGAAGCAATTAAAGGCGGAATAAGCTTTTCACTCCCAGAACTGATTGAATGTGAGGACTTACCGGACAATCGTGAGGAAATACCAACACCTGAGGCTGCCTTCCACCACCGCCATCTCAAGGATCTCGCCATAGAAATCCCACCTCTGGACAATGATGCTCAGATCCTTCTACTTCTGGGTCGTGACATTCTTCGCGCACATAAAGTGAGACAACAGATAAATGGCCCTGGAGATACACCATTTGCTCAAAGACTTGACCTTGGATGGGTGTTGGTCGGCGATGTGTGTTTGGGAAAAGTCCATAAGCCCACAGTTCACAGCTACAAAACAAACATACTGGGAGATGGCAGACCAACACTTTTTCAGCCATGCACAAGTCACGTCCATCTTAACCAAGTAATCAGTCCAAGCCAAACAAACGGACACAGAAACGGTCGCTTGCACATGGACGCTGACTCCCTCGGGCTCACTGTTTTTGCTAGAACTGCAACTGACGAGAAACGTGCCTTCTCTGTAGAGGACGAACAGTTTATCAAAGTCATGGATGAACAAGTTTTTCAGGATGAATCCAACAGTTGGGTCGCCCCCCTTCCTTTCAAGTCTCCAAGACCACCTTTGCCAAACAATCGAGACCTAGCTATGACACGTCTCTCCTCACTGCTGCGTACGCTAGAGCGCAAGCCAAAGATGAAAGAACAGTTTGTCGCTTTCATGCAGAAGATCTTTGACAACAGTCACGCAGAACCAGCGCCACCTCTGCCGGAAGGACACGAGTGCTGGTATTTGCCATCGTTCGGAATCTATCACCCCAGAAAACCTGATCAAATCAGAGTCGTGTTTGATTCCAGCGCACAATACAACGGTATTTCACTCAACAACGTTCTTCTCACTGGACCAGACCTGAATAACAGCCTGCTAGGCGTACTCATTCGGTTCAGGAGAGAGAGAGTAGCTGTAATGGCGGACATTGAACAGATGTTTCATTGTTTCATTGTAAGGGAAGACCATAGAGACTACTTACGTTTCCTGTGGTTTCAAGATAACGATCCCACCAAGAACATTGTTGAATACAGGATGAGGGTCCATGTGTTCGACAACAGTCCTTCTCCAGCCGTGGCAACGTACTGCCTCAGAAGAGCAGCCAACAGTGGAGAACTGGAATACGGGTCAGACATGAGACACTTCGTGGAGCGTGAGTTCTATGTAGACGACGGACTTATTTCAACTCCCTCTGCGCAAGAAGCCATTACTCTTCTGCAGAAAACGCAAGCTGCACTATCTGAGTCAAATCTGAGACTTCACAAGATCGCGTCCAACAGCATTGAAGTTCTGCAAGCATTTCCAGCAGGGGACCACGCAAGAGATGTACAAGATCTCTACCTGGGAACAGAAACTGTGCCCACGACGAGGAGTCTTGGTCTGAGTTGGGAAGTCAAGGCAGACACATTCACCTTTCAAGTGAATATCACGGACAAACCGTTCACACGTCGAGGAGTACTCTCTACTATAAACAGCCTCTTCGATCCGCTTGGATTCGTCGCTCCTGTGACCATACAGGGAAAATCTCTATTGCGAGAACTTACGCTGGATGGAACAGAATGGGATACCCCACTTCCTCATGACAAACATAGTGTGTGGCAGACATGGAGAGATTCTCTACAGGAACTGCAACAACTTCACATTCCTCGTGCTTACACTACAACCTCACTTGCAAAGGCTAGCAAAAAAGAAATATGCGTCTTTTCTGATGCATCCACAAAAGCAATCGGTGCGGTAGCATACCTAAAAACCACAGACGAAGATGGCAAGGTTCACGTAGGTTTCATCTTAGGAAAAGCCAAACTAGCACCTGCAAACGGGCCCACCATCCCAAGATTGGAACTTTGCGCAGCAGTGCTAGCCGTGGAAATGGCAGAACTCATTGTTCGAGAGCTCGACCTCACACTGGATGCAGTCACCTTTTATTGCGACAGTAAAGTGGTACTCGGATATATACATAACCAGTCCAAGAGGTTTTATGTTTATGTCCACAATAGGGTGCAAAGGATTCACCAGTCCACGGAGCCAAAGCAGTGGCGTTATGTGCCCACAGAACATAACCCAAGTGACCATGCATCCAGATCCGTTCAAGCCTCTCTGCTCACCAAAACAAACTGGTTCACAGGTCCAGCATTCCTTCACAAGCCTCAAACAGTATGTGATCAGCAACAAACATTTGAGCTTATTGATCCAGAGTCGGACATTGATGTCAGACCGCAAGTGACAAGTTGCGTTACCAGCCACGATGATAAGTCGCTCAATCCGAAGAGATTCGAAAAATTCTCAACTTGGAAGTCATTGCAAAGAGCGGTTGCAAACCTCATCCATGTAGCTCGTTGTTTCAAGTCAACAAACAAAAATGTTATAGATTGTACTGGCTGGCATCAGTGTAGCAAACCTCGCACAGCGGACGAGCTATCTCAAGCAACTTCAGTGATTCTTCTTGCTGTACAAAAGGACTGCTTTAATGAAGAGTTCACTGCCCTCTCAAAAGGAGTTGACGTAAACCAGAAAAGTCCACTGTCAAAACTCAATCCAGTCCTTGGATCAGATGGATTGTTGAGAATCGGAGGCCGGTTGAAGCAAGCTGATCTCTGCGATCAGGAGAAACATCCAGTTGTTTTGCCAGGCAAACATCACGTCTCCACTCTGCTCATAAGCTACTACCATGACAAAGTGGAACATCAAGGCCGTACCTTTACAGAAGGCGCGGTACGAGCTGCCGGCTTCTGGTTGATCAGTAGCAAAAGACGTATAAGTAGCATTCTTCATGGATGTGTTACCTGTCGAAAGCTCCGTGGGAAAAGAGAGAACCAAAAAATGTCAGACCTCCCTCAAGAGCGGCTGAGCACTTCATCTCCCTTCACATACACTGGTGTGGACGTCTTCGGACACTGGCTTGTGACAGCCAGACGGACAAGAGGAGGTGTACAAAACAAGCGCTGGGCCGTTCTCTTCACATGCTTGAGTACACGTGCTGTCCACATAGAGGTAATAGAGTCGATGGACACGTCGTCTTTCATTAACGCCTTGAGGAGATTCTTTGCTATCCGTGGCCCCTCTGAACAGCTTCACTCAGACTGTGGAACCAACTTTGTCGGCGCTTGCAGAGAGTTGGAGTTTCACAAAGTGCTGAAGGGATCAGACGTTCAGAAGTACACAAACAATCAAGGATGTTCATGGCACTTCAACCCACCACACTCCTCACATATGGGTGGTGCGTGGGAACGCATGATCGGAGTCGCAAGGAGGATCTTAGATTCAATGCTCATGCGAATTCACTCGTCAAGCTTGTCCAATGAAGTCCTGTGCACTCTCATGGCAGAAGTGACATCCATCATCAATTCCAGACCCTTGGTTTCTGTATCTTCTGATCCAGAGGTTCCTCAAATACTTACCCCTGCGATGCTTCTCACCCGGAAACAGAGTGTTCCACCTCCATCAGGGAAATTCACCGACAAAGACTTGTTCAAGCAACAGTGGCGTCAAGTACAAAGGCTTGCAGACCAATTCTGGAGTCATTGGAAACGTGAATATCTGCATACACTACAAGTACGTCATAAATGGCAAACGTCAAGTCCCAACATCGAAGAAGGTGATGTTGTTTTACTGAAAGACACCCAGACATGCCGCAATGAGTGGCCCATGGCTCTTGTGACTAAAACCTTTCCAGGACGCGATGGAAAGGTCCGAAAAATCGAGATTAAAACGACCAAAGATGGATCTACAAAGACATTCCTTCGGCCCGTCACCGAGGTCATTCTTCTTCTGAAATCAAAGGACTGAATGCATGTTTTAGGTTTATATGGCATCTTTACAGACACCAGGCGGGGAGTGTCTTGCCCTTTATAATTGTGCGGAATATTTATTTTCAGAGTTAGATTACATTCTTTAAGTTTTCTGTCTTTTATTTTGAAGGCCGTTTCCTGTGTTTTATTTTGAAGGCTGAACTAGAAACAGGAAGTTGTGAGGAGAAGTCAGCAATTTTGCTTCCGCTAGTGAGTTAGCATAACAGTTAGCTAGCTACCAGTTATCCACCGCCTTTCGTCTATTTTTTCTAATCCCCTTTTGACATCACAGTCTGTAAGTTTGTTTTATATGTTCATAAAGTACAATATTAATGTCTCATTTGTGTGAAAGGACGCTTGGAAGTGTGTATTTTGCTACTGTTAGTTCGTATGTTTATTACCGCATGTAGGCCTATTTTTATGGTGACAAGCTACTTTAAACATACTTTTGCATTATGTTAAGTGTATATTTTCTTTCTGTTTTACAGTTTTACTCTGTTCTGAAGACATCTTTTTCATACAGTAGTCATTAAAAATGGAGCTTGGACGCTACATCCTGACTCTGCGCATGTTTTCCAGAAGGAGTTAGGCTTACTGCTGAGTTTATGTTAGATACGCATAAATGAGAGCAGGAAACAGGGTATTAACTCTGCAGGGTGCCCAAACTTTTGCAGACGCCATTTTTTTGTTTTCTGTTATTTTGAAAGTGTAAATGATGGAAATAAAATCTAACTTTTTTTGACATATTATAAGAATGTCTCATCTGTAATTTGATGCCTTTTGGAGATTTTTCCATCTTTCCTTGGCTTCTTTATGTACATTATTACAAATTTTTACCTGGGGTGCCCAAACTTTCGATCCCCACTGTATATGAAGTCACTGTCATCCTCACAAAAAGGGTCGACATTCAGGTTGTATAACAGGCTACAACCTCGGAGAGAAACTGAAGAACTGAGAAATCTGTGTAATCTATCGTTCTTCCAGGAGTGATCTGTTGCCGAAAAAGTTTCAAAGTTGTCTTCTACACAGTGTATTTGATGATCGACAAGTTTCAACTTTCATCCGGGTATGAATTTCAATCTGAGTCAAGATTGAAAATGACATTCGGATGGAAGTCGAAACATCTCGGTTTCAAAGTCCAGAAATCAACTTTGAAACCTTTTCTATGATGTAAACAACTGATAAATGCTTCAATAACTTGAAAAGCCAGTGAAACTAGTCAGAAAGATCTGTACATTTTCTAAAATTAATTATTTCCAAATAGCCATCGAGATGAGTTTCATATTCGTTCTAGTTCTGTCCCCAGTCATGTCGGAGCGCATCAGGAAAATCAGAAACATGTTTATCACTGATTGTTTTACATGATGCTAACTCAAATGTAATAAAGTAATGACGTAATGTAAAACCTAAGTTAAGAAGCCTGCTGTGTTGGAATTTTTATTTAGTTTTCTCAGTGATCTTGTTTCCAGAACTGCATACTCTATGTGTGTGAGTAAAAACGAGTTTAAAAAAAGGTCACATTAACTGTGTAACCGTTCTAATATTAAGTGAAAAGTATTAAAAACATGTCCAAAGCAATTTGATTCAAATGCATTCATTAAAAGGTGTTAAACAAAGTCTCACTTAGAGTTAACACACACTATTAAATGTTGTTTTTTCTTTTCTTCCTACTTGTACTTCCTTCACCATGACAACAAGGGAAATGCAATCTTGTTTCTCTCTGTACACTGAATTCTCAAGTGAAACCTTGCACACTCTTATTCTCTCTAATTCAGTAACAAATGCACTCAGATAGAGATTTAAGTTTCTTATTTTCTCCAGGCATCTCACGTGACAACAAGCAAAGTGTGTGTGTGTGTGTGTGTTTGAGACAGAATGGGTTACAGCCGGCACACTGACTCATTAAAAACATGTCAAAGCTTCCACAACAACCTTCAAACCTTTCTCCTCCCATCTTCGCAGCCTGAATGGACTTTCTTCTTTTAAATATCATTTTTATTATGTATTGCTGTATTTTATTTATCGTAATCTGGCCTTGCCTTTCTGACTGCAGCTATGATATTCCTTTGAAATGAACTGTAAAAAAAAAAAAAAAACTGCATTAGAAATTGTTTTTATGTCTTATTTTAGGCTCGGATTCCAGAGATAAAGATGCTGGGGATCTTTCTGGGAGCGACCAGGATGGATAGGATTAGAGGAACAGCACGTTAGACGTTTTGGAGATAAAGTCAGAAAGGCCAGACTGAGATGGTTTGGACATGTGCAGAGGAGGGAGAGAGAGTGCATCGGCAGAAGGATGCTGGGTTTGGAACCACCAGGAAAGAGGCCTAAGACCAAAGAGGAGGTTCATGGATACAGTGAAGGAAGACATGAAGATAGTTGGTGTGACCAAAGAAGATGCAGCAGATAGGGTTAGATGGAAGAAACTGACTTGCTGTGGTGACCCCTGAAGAGAAATACTGGAAGAAGAAGAAGATTGGGAGAAATACCAATAAACTAATCAAATACGTTGTTTGTTTTTTTTAATATTTGATGGCATAATTAGGAAAGTTTTAACTCTTCATTTATCTTTTTTTAACATTGTGTCCAAATCTGGGTCATATTTGTTGCAAGGCAACTCTGAAATCTCCAGCTAAGTTATTCTATTCAGAACCTTGTATGAAATATGTTTTCTATTACAATAAACCTTGCTGCTTGTCTCTTCCAAGAACTGGTAACAATGATCTTTGTTTTCTTTTTTATCAACAGCCTGTTTGTCTGTCGAGTGGTGAAGTTTTTATTGATTTTTTTCTATTCTTATCATTATTAACAGTTTGTTTTTTAAGCATTTTTGCTCCACATTTTGTTTCTTTTGACTCATTTATTGTTTTGTGTTTTATACTGATTATTTATTGACTCACTCAGGCTGTCTGTGCATGTGTTTGTGTTTCCATTACACTTGTGGGAACACGATCTCTCTAATCATCGGTGATATTTTGTTGAATCTGCCCACAGTTACTCTGGAACAAGAACTGATTAGTTTTTTAAGGGGGGATGCGACTATAGACCAAGGTCACCATGGTCGAGGTCTGAAATTCTTGTGAATTCGATACCTTCCAAACCAGTGTATCCACTACCACCTATATACAGTAAGAACTGGGTAAGTTTTTGAGGTAATGTAACCAAAAGTCAAGGTCAAAAAGGTTCAGGTCACAAATTTATAGAGCAAGCAGGGGCACATTTGATGGTGTCTAATTCAGCTCCGTTCTGTTTGCATTAATAACACAATAAACTACCACTCTGTTTGGAAAACTTCTTAAACTTGGTTTACCTCTTAATCTAATCATGAACTCTCCAACTCATTGCCCCTCCAACTTCTTTAAAAAAACTTTTTAAAAGTTTCTACCAAGTTTGAACATTATTCTCACATTAAAATTATACCTAAAGTTGATTTCTGTTTCATTCACACACGCATAAGAAATTTGCGAGTTCTCCTGTCTGGTAATCGTTACTGTGTCCAAGCTGGCAACCCTAAAGCTGGAGTCTGGAATAGGTCCACAAAGTCTGGCTGCAGTGAAGAACACCAAACTGGCCTCTCTGTATTTCACTGGATACAAGTGTGCGCCTCCAGTTTCTCAAGTGAGCAACTGGACTTTCAATTGAAACCGCAGACATACAGAGCCTGAAGCGCCTCCTCTAGATTGTCTCCTTCTCCGCACCTCCTCCAGATAGTCTCCCTCTCCTAAGCTCACCCGGGACCAAACCAACTGCTCCTGCCAAGATGGATGTGGCTCCGAGAGCCAGTAGCTAGTTGCGCACATCAACATGCATGCCCATGACAGAATAACCCCATAACTAGCTATCTGTTAGGGTAGCTAGCCGGATAATTTCTAAAAAAAAAAAAAAAAAAACAGCTGTCCGACACAAAACAACAAAGTCCATAATGACGTCCAAACTCAGGAAAAGTTGGCAAATAAACGCTAAAGTAACAGGCAGCACTGCTGGAGGCAGCCGCACAGAGCTTCGTCTCAACCGTAATATATGCAATGAGATGAGAATTTTGAACCTGCTAAATCACAACACCACCTTTTTAAAACCTTTATCCTTGCGTCCATCTTATTTCAGATGAAGGGTCAAAATAAAATCTGGACTCAATCCCAGAAATAAGTGTAGTTCTGTTGGTTTCATTGGACTGTGATCTCCAACTCTCTCTGTACAGTAACCCCTCTCCCCCTCTGCCCCTTCATCAGCTGAAAGACATAGCCACAGTAGGACAAATCTGGGCTTCCTTACTAATGCGGTTTCCACAAGAACTTGACCCCAGATAAGACAGAACGGTGCAATCTTAGAAATAAGTTATAAAAATAAAAGAGTTTAAATGGGTAGCTGGTCTGTCGCTGTTTGTTAGTTTTTAGTTTTATGAGAAAATCAAATTTGTTTGTGTATCACTGTTGAAGTTTTATAATATAATTTACTCCCAATATTCACATAGTCAAACTTCCTTTTAAATCAAGAAAAATGGAACCACTGAGCACTAAAATTGGAGATGATTTTCTCACTTCTAATTTTTCTGAAAAAGTTTGTTCATTTAAACTTAATTGTTTTTCTTGGGTTGGGTAATTACCGCAGTATGGTTTCTCCAACATGATGGAATATTTTTTATTTTTAGCTGTTTTTATGATGGGAGCTGCAGCTCTCTCAGAGGGGAATTTGAGACTTTTAGTGGGATGTGTAAGAGAAGGAGACGTGTGGGGGATGG
This sequence comes from Neostethus bicornis, assembly GCA_902685375.1. Taxonomy (NCBI): domain Eukaryota; kingdom Metazoa; phylum Chordata; class Actinopteri; order Atheriniformes; family Phallostethidae; genus Neostethus; species Neostethus bicornis. The sequence goes on from LR738552.1 coordinate 7,063,999, forward strand.
AGAGCTCAGCACAAGAAATGGGGAGACAGGGAGGTAAAATGGGCTGAAAATGGCCAAAGGAGTGAAAAAATGGGATAAAGGAAGGAAGTAGAGCGAAAGAATAATGAGGGTGGAGTGAGAGAAGGAAAAAAAAAGCAGAATAGATGTATCAGTGAGGGATGCAGCATCAGTGCTCCTGTACTCATATCCAGTCTGTCATTTCATTTGGAGAAGACGTGGGGCGAAGGGTGGATAGTTTTTATATCAGATCGGACATGGACAAATGGTCGTTGTGTTGGTAGCAGAAATATTTTGTAAAACAACATTCGTAAAACTCAAAGCATTTCCGGTGACGCAACAAATTTTATTAAATTAAATCATCATATGACATTCATGTCATGAGTTAGCAAGAAGAATAATGAAGGCAAAAAGCACAGGAAGAAGGAGAGTATGAAAGCACAGAGGGCATTTCCTCTACTTCTTCTATGGGTCGTAGGTTTCTATGCACACTCTCTCTCTCTCACACACACACACACACACACACACACACACACACACACACACACACACACACACACACACACTGGTGTGACATCTGCTGCTGATAGGAACTGTCACACTGCAGTCTCTGCTGGGGACAGTCATCACAGATGTTCTCAGCAAGCTCCTCAGTCCATCCCTGCACCCACGGGAGGGTTCAGACCAGCAGTCCAGAGAGACTGAGAGACAGGAAATCTGTTCTTTTTCAATTGAGGACAGCAGTGGATCCATAAAACACACTAATTTTATAGCTTATTATTGTTAAAAAGAATTGAAACAGATAGGATGCTTTCATTTCTGTGCATGCATGCGTTTTCCTTTTTGTGTGTTTTAATGTGATGATGCAAGGGTCAATGTGTGTGTGAAGAAAAAGATGTAGGTGTTAGTGAGAAATTGTAAATGCATGTAGGCTTTTTTGTATAAATGCATTTGACAGTTTGGAGCTTCCTTGATGCCTGCTGCTCATTAATAAACATGATCATGAATGTTTAATACCGATTAGCATGGTGCCATGGAAACCCTCATGGGTGATATTGACAAAATTCCACACACCCGTTGCTATGCACACACACACTTGACAGATTGGACAAGTGGCAGGAGGGAGGTTTGAAGAGAACAATATGAAGCCGACGGCTCCTGAGTGGCACATTGGCTCTGATTGGCTGTTACTATGTGGCAATAAAATCATCGTGTGTGTGTTTATGTCCAAATAGATGTAGGTCCTATGGTGAGAAAGCTTTGTTTTTTATTTTTTTGATTGGTACTTATGAAGATCATTTAGACGTAATTATATCTAAGCTCAATCATTATGACGTTAAATATATATGTTTTAAACAACTTAGCAATTGTTAAAGATTATCTACATCCCATGATGATAAAATGAGAAACAACATCAGAAGAAATGTGTAATACATGGTATTTATTTATGGTATTTGGCACATTAGAAAATAATAGCTCATTTGGCTGGGCTGAAAAAGGCAAAAGAATTTTTTTAGACGACATTACTCTTATTTATACTAAACTCCTCCACTTGGGGCAGGATAGTGTCCTGCTGCTACTCTAAATTCGAGACTATGGTCCTCTCCCGGAAAAGGGTGGAATGCCCCCTGCAGGTCAGGGACACGGTCCAGCTAATAGGGGAGGAGTGTAAGTATCTCGGGGTCTTGTTCACGAATGAGGGAAGGATGGAGCAGGAGATCGACAGACGGATCGGTGCGGCTTCAGCAATAACTAGGACGCTGCATCGGTCTGTCGAGGTAAATAGAGAGCTGAGCCGAAAAGCAAATCCCTCAATTTACAAGTCAATCAACGTTCCTACCCTCACGTATGGTCACCAGCTGTGGGTGGTGACCGAAAGGATGACATCGCGGATACAAGCGGCCGAAATGAGCTTCCTCGGCAGGGTGGTTGGGCTCTCACTCAGTGGTCGGGTGAGGAGCTCTGCCATCCGGGAAGAGCTCAGTGTCGAGCCGCTCCTCCTCCAGGTCGAGAGAAGCCAGATGGGGTGGTTTGGTCACGATGCCCCCCTGAGCGCCTTGCTGGTGAGGTGTTTCGGGCATGTCCCACCGGGAGGAGACCAAGAGGCAGACCCCGGACCCGCTGGAGAGCCCATGTCTCACAGCTGGCCGGGGAACGACTCAGTATCCTTCTGGGTGAGCTAGAGGATGCAGCCGGGGTGAGAGAAGCCTGGGCTTCTGTTCTGAGGCTGTTGCCCTGCGACCTGGCCCCAGAGAAGCGGAAGACGACGAAACAGAACATTACTCTTTTTTTAACATATTCATACACAGAAAATGACATGTTTTTGCACTTGAATGAATGGAGGTTTATGGATGCAGTTAAGGAAAACATGAAGATAGTTGGCGTGACCGAAGAGGATGCAGGAGATAGGGTTTGATAGAAGAAACTTGTGACCTGTGAAGGTAAATGCCGAAAGAAAAAGAACAAGCAGGCTTGACTGAATTACAACAACTCTATTTGTCTTTCTAGTCAATAGTAGTTTCTAAACTTTGCAAAATATTTCATTTTTACGTCACCTCATGAGCCCAAACATTTAAACATTTGTACAAATATCAGTTGTAAAATTAGTTTTTAAAGAAATACTAATTTGTTCTGTTTTTTTTGCTCCTATTTCTTTCAGTTATCAAAAATGAGTGATTCAACAAACATTACAAAAATATGCATTCGTCTAGCATTTCTTGTTCTCTATTTTTTGTATTGCTCTTTGTTTATTTATTACTAATTATACCAACATAATTAGACAAGTTGCTTCATCTTTGTCACCCAAAATTTAAAAAAGTTCAGACTTTGAGAGCCAATTGTATATATATGTAATAGATAAGCTTTTGGGTCCAAAAAAAGTGTTTTGTTTTCTCTCTGCTTGTGTAAAATTGTCTGTAGCCAAACTCCCACACCTCCCCCGCAATCATTATGAGCTTCAACAAAGCAAGAAACACAGACTACAGAGAAGATGGTGGCATCCCCTGATGATGCAGAGTCCTTTTGTTTCACTTCTATGATGCCGATTTGGAAATGTTGAGAAAAAATTGTGTCTATGTTTGTGTTGCTCAGATGGAACATGAGATTAACACGAGTATGGCCGAGGACAAGCAGAGAGATATTACAGGAGTGTGTTGATGTGCAGCAGCAGCTGCTCAAATGTTAGGCCTCACTGCCGTCTCAGCTTGCAGGGTGGCATGGATTTTAGAGTAAAACTTGCAGGATGTGTGGGAATAGAGCGGGATGTGTGCTGCTGTGTGATTGCATTCACGGCACGAAATGGTGAAAAGTAGGAAAAAGTTCTGCTCTGCGGATGTTAGAAAAGTTTAAATAACACTGTTTTGGCCTTGCTCGAAGGTCTACGTTAATCCTTCACAAATTTTTAATTGCTTTGGTCAGTTTTGCTCCAAGTATTGAAAATTAAATTGGAGTTATTTTCAGATGTTTTTGGAATAAACATAATATCATTTTCATGGGTTTTCTTTCATTTTTTAAAAACGAGTTTTTCTTAATAACAATATGATGAATGCAGCTCACTTTTTTCAAAAAAAGAAGAAGCACCACCTGGTTTGACTTTACAAATTAATATCGACAAATCTTCCACGATCCTGCTTCTCTCTTTCCCCCACAATTCTAATGAGTCAAGTATTTCCTATCTGTAATTTGACACATCTGCTCTGGCTCTTGAATTCAGTTTTAAAAGTTGCCTTTGACTATCAAGGAATACTCTAGTTCTTAGCACTGTAAACAAATCGACAGACAACCAGGGGGCCTTCAGGGCTAATTATCAGCTAGCAAACAGCACGAGGAGGAAGCAAAGGGACCTGGGGGCAAACACACACTGTTTGTTCATGTGTGGGCAGGTATGCCATCGTGGAAACAATGAGGCTTATTTTCGTGGTTGACGAGGCAGGTGTCACATCTGCAGGAAGGTGCTGAGTCAGTCTTAAATAATCAGGTTTTATTATGTTTCTCAGAAGATGACAGACATGTAAGAGGCGACACAGACTGTGTGAAAATGAAGCAGACAGAAACGCCTGCAGTGTGTTACTGCAGCACACTTCCCCTTGGCTGCAGAGAAAGAATAGCAGAAGCTTCATTTTCAGAAAAATGAAATGAGCTTGCTCCCATGAGAGCAGAGCTGATGTGTGCATGTGCAGGAGGCTGCACCTGCCCACCCTTCCCAGTACATCCCATGTCTCCCAATTTTTTCCATTTCCAGACACATTGTGCTGCGCTGTCAAACTGCTGGTCCTGCTTGCTCAGCATCTCCACACCTCCCTCTCGCTCCGTATCTCTCTCCTCACATTTTCCTTCTATCCTCCCCAAAACAAAAACACAGGTTTGTGTTTGGCAGATTTATTAAGCTCTCCTATAACCTCCAATTGCACATGTAACACAACACTGTTTCTGATTGGTCCTTGTGTATGCAGTTGTCTCCTAGACAACTCCTTTATTTTCCTCTACTCCTTTCTTTTCCAACCACAGTGACCTATAAGCTCTCATCCCCTCCCCTCCATTGCTCCTTACTCACATATACAAAGGTAATGTAAAGGCAGTGGGAGCAGATAGAGAGATTGAAACCTAGATGTTCACTCATATTTCTGTTACTAAAATGAGAAGATAAGTGATCAAACGGACGCTAACATCAAACACCCAGAATGTGGACGTAAAGTACAGTGGTCACTCGTTTATCACGGAAATTATATACTAAAAAAAAAAATAGACAAAAATCTGAACATCAGAAAACTTCACATACAGTATATATGTTTTAATTATTATAGATGTTTTAAATCTGTTCATTACAACTTCCTAGATTTTTGTCTAACCGGTTATGAACATCTCCCGGATCGGTGCGGCATCAGCAATAACCAGTACGCTGCATCGGTCCGTTGTGGTAAAGAGAGAGCTGAGCCAAAAAGCAAAGCTCTCGATTTACAAGTCGATCTACGTTCCAACCCTCACCATGGTCACCAGCTGTGGGTGGTGACCGAAAGAATGAGATTACAGATACATGCGGCTGAAATGAGCTTCCTCCGCAGGGTGGCTGGGCTCTCACTCAGAGATCAGGTGAGGAGCTCTGCCATTCGGGAGGAGCTCAGTGTCAAGCCGCTTTTCCTCCAGGTCGAGAGGAGCCAGATGGGGTGGTTCGGGCATCTGGCCAGGATGCCCCCGAGCGCCTCACGGGCGAGGTGTTTTGGGCACATCCCACCAGGAGGAGACCAAGAGGCAGATCCCAGACCCGATGGAGAGACTATGTCTCACAGCTGGCCGAGGAACGACTTGGGATCCTTCCGGGTGAGCTGGAGGATGCAGCTGGGGTGAGAGAAGCCTGGGCTTCCCGTTTGAGGCTGTTGCCCTTGTGACCCGGCCCAGGAACAAGCGGAAGATGACGGAACGGAACGAAATGGTTATGAAGATGTTCACACTATTTTCTCCTGTTTAAATACTTAAAGTTTAAATCTTCTCAAAAGAAAAGTCTAAACCTAAAGCTGGGCAGTGAGCATAGATAGTTGTTGTGTCTTTTTGTGAAAAAAATAACTGCTATTGCTTATTAGCTACAGAATTTAGAGCCATGGGAGTTGGGATGACCTAGTCTGGTAGGTTGGCGTTAGAATCTGGTGCTAGCTAGCAGCTCTGGTTGTTAATGTCAGTAACATTTAGGTCCTACATTTTCTAACAGCCAAAAATTCCTCTAATAGCAAAAAACCAAACAAGTTGATCGAAAAGCTTTCAGTCTTTATGTGGTGAAATTATTTTTTAATATAGAATAAAACTCCATGAAACAGTGAGACATCTACAAGCAACAGTGACGTTATGTTCAAAATGGCCCATGCCCAGCGGTATATAGATTATTTATCTATCCCCACGAGAAAATATAGGAAAAGGGGGAAATATAAAGACACTTTGGGAAAAAATTGCATGGAGATAAAACAGTCAGAGCTTCAATTGCATTAGAATGGTATGCACAGTTTGGGTGTAAATAAAAAATATAATAAATCTTTATTGTATATTTCTAGCTAGAAATGGCACAAACTTTTATTGACAACTTATCTTGTTTAATAGCATTTTCCCCTAAAATAGAAAAATATCCGCAATGTGTTTGTCTCCAGGCTGGGTCGCCTAACCTTGAGCAGGTCGATAGAAATTCATGGGCGGTTGGAACAGTGTAAGTTGTGAACCCCCTCATTTAAAACGTTGCAGAAAATAAAGCTGTAAAATTCCACTGAAAAATCTTCAAAACAGCGAGGCAGTGAAAAGTGAACTGAATTTGAGCACGAGACTGCTATATCCATAAAACATTGATGGGTTGAACTCTTGGTGCATTGTGACAAACACACACACACTACCTATTGAGTATGATATGGTGACAGGTGTGTAGACCTCTGATAACCTGCCTCCCCGTAGGGCTGATAAACACTGACTCGACAAACAGAGACTTTCTCTCCACCTCAGCATCTACAACCTGTAAGCCTTCTAAATAATGCAAAGCACTTTCATTTATTTTTAACAACGTGCTAAAGTAAACTAACAAATTGCTCATTTGAGGTAGCAAATCCTTAGAGAACATGATTTTCTTTGGAATAATGAGGAAAAAGCATCTAGTTTAGCAAAGAAAAAAACAGAGATGCTTCACTTTGATGAATCAAGAACAGAAAAGATCTTGTAGCTTGTTAAGGGTTGACCATCACTGGTTTAGCCTAACAGTGGCTGCAATCCTGTGCCAAAGATGACCATCAAAGTTTAGTTTAATTCTATTTTTAAATTAGTAAGATGTTCAATAAACATCTCCATGGCAATATATCCAATAATGTAGCGGGTATTACTGTGTCCACTGTCTTCTACTGTGGTTCCTTAAAGGCAGGGGTCCCCGCCTTCTGTCCCAAGAGACACTTTTCAAGTAGCAAACCTCCTGAGATCTACCAGTCAAGTGTCAAAATCGCAAACACACACAGATCGTTTCCGGCCTGCAGTAAAATTATCCTCACAACACATTTTGTTGTTGTTGCACAGTTATTAGACATCACCTCACATCATAAACTCACCTTCTCAAACACACTGACAAATTCCTTTGTCTTTTTCGCTCTCTTTTTCTGTCTCTAACACATACAGACAAATTTCACACTAGCTCTCACACACACTCTCTTTCAAACAAAAACATTTTCTGCACGCACGCAGTGCTTTGGGAGAGGGAGGCGCTCCTCATTGAGAACGGGCTTAACAACGTGCTTTCAAATCACAGGCTCCTAAAATCTCCAATAACACTAGAAAAAGCCGCTAGGTTGTCGCTTATTCGAGAAAAAAAAAAGTCAGTAGAGGGTCTGAATACTCGCTAAAGGATAGCGTCAAAGTCGCTGAGTTGGAAACACTGACTTCCTGACATTTCATCTTTTTTTTTCCACACACCTGGCGGTCGACTTGGAGTCAGTCCGACTGCTGGGTGTCAAAATCAGTTGCTGGAGAGCCGGTGTCCCGGGAGGTTTTCCATGTGTTCCTGGTTCAATACAGCTGATGCACATACAGTGAAATCAACAGCCAATCAAATTTGACACAATGACTCGTTAACCTGGATCAGGTGTGTAGAAACAAGAACACATGAAAAACCTGCAGGGACACTGGCCCTCCAGGTACTGAGTTTGACACCTGTGCTTCAAGGCATTCTTTACCCATGCATCCATAATTCACCCCTATTCTAAAGTTAAATAGGGTTGTCATATTTTGTGTTTTGGTCTATTATTTGATTACACACATGTAAAGCGGGATCTCACGTACATTCACACTTAACAAGTATATCATGAAGTCAAACTTGCACATTCAAACAAAACATAATTACACAACCGTAAAAGACAAACTGTCTTTGTGCAGACAAATTAAGAATAAGACTAAAAGTGATCATTTGTGGTGAAACAATTGCTGTTTATGTCGAGGTGTGTTGGCCAGATTTTCCAGACACATCTTTTTATGTGTATCAAATGGCTTCAGGTGCAGCATCAATCACAATAGAAAACTCCTTTAAAACTGTGGTTTGTCTTTCTGTGTGCCTCACACGGAGGAACTATCCTGGGAGATTTCGAGGATGTCTGTTCTATAGTTTTGAAGCATGATTCCACTCACACGCCATATGAAGAATGATCTACAGTAAAATAGCATAAAACATTCATTTAGAGCCATAAAAGTGAGGATCAATATTTTTTTAAAAGTATAATGCAGGTTAATTTAGTCGATCTGATAAAAAGCATGGAGTTCATTTCAATTTTATGTATTTTTTTGTTCACTTTGGCAAACGTCCCCATTTACTGTAAAATTAAAAAAGTAATTTATTTGTGTGGAAACTGTGTGAAAGTTCCCAAGGAAGATTTCAAAGTAAATATTTTATGTCTCTAGGACAACTAGTCTGGAAAAATACTCAATGGGCATCTCATTCTGTTTTCCACTCATATGGATGCCATCATGAGCTCAACCTATTTCTGGCATTAGATTAGATTTTGTCTGCTTTTCTGACTTGACTTAATAAAGTTAACCTCCTTGGCTGTGCGTTTAGAGCTCAAACAGGAAATTAAAAGGTGGATCTAGAGATTTTGTTTGAGTTTATATTTGATCAAGGAAAAAAAGAGAATCAGTGACTGATTGTGGTTTGATAGGAAGCCAAAGAAACTTTGCTCCTTTTATTTGTAGGCACCAACTGCTGGGTAAAAAAAAGTCACAATCACTCCCATGTCAGTGGATAATCACTGTAGTGTCTGGGTGTGAGGAGAGATAGGGGGATCCTTCTCTTTTGTAAGTACCTGGAGCTAAAGATGGATGGTTGTGCTTTTGTGCCACAACACACCTCTTTGTTTCTCTCTCTCTCCATCCAGCTGAAAACATCCACTGTGTGCTCTTGTGATATCTGAGTATTGGCCACTTGCAGATAGAAGCTGATTTTAGTCTGGTGGCTATGTGAGACCAAATCAATACTTTTAATCAATTAAGAATGCAGCAACTGAGAAGCAGCAAAAACGAGCCAAGTCTCACACTAAAAGGATCTCATGGCATTTATCACACTGCTTCTGTATTGATCCCAGTGGGGGTTGAGAAAAAGGCATCTGTTGAATGCATTAAAATGAGGCGATCCCATGAATCTCAGGTTTGGATTTTTTATGCTGTTATTTTAGAGCTAAATTTATTGTTAGAGACACATATTGATTTATTTTGTAACTGTTGGAAACTGAATTGAAGAGATTTGAGAAGACCAGCAGCGGTGCAACACTGACCTCTGATGGCCACAAGTGGTACTATCGAGACCCAAATTTACTGTAACGGGAATATTTGTGGGTTTATTTTCCATAATAGTAATTACTGTGACTTTATAAATATATATATGAGATCTAGAAGTTCAGCCAATACAAGATTAATGAAGTCATTCTCTTGTTATTATTAAATCTTTTTACAAGCTAACCTTCAGTAATCTAATTGACATCCTCACAATGGGGGTCTTCTCTGCATCTGACCTACAGTAAAAACAAACTACTTCCATGTAAGGGAGGGGGTCTGATGTGGTAATGCATCATTATTTCGATGCCATTGTGATTTAAGTGCTCTGGTGAGCTGCCCATATTGAAGTAATCTTCAGTTAAAGGTCATGTCTGCTTTGTTTTATCCCCATGGGACCAGCTAACATTTATCTTCAGAACAAGGTTGTGATGTGCAAATGGTCTAAACACCATTAAACTCAAATCAGAGACAGGTTTGGAGCTTTTAGAGGGGTGCGTAATGACGAAGAACCCCTTACTTATTTCCTACTTGGAGAGAAAACAAGCTGAATAGTTTTTTTCATATTTTATAATTGATTTTGTGTACTTAGTGTGAGGTCTTGGTTGGTTTAACCAAAACCTCACACTAACCGTAGTTGGTTTAAGATCTTTCAGCTAGAGTCAGATGGACGACACAGATATAACAAAATACTGTTTAAGATTTACTCCCACATCAGATTTTGGATCCATAGTCCTGAGCAAAATGTTGGGTTTTTTTGTTTGAATGAGGATAAGTTCAGGTCCGTCTGGATCTTTCATTGGACTGTATGTTGTAGAAAACTAAAATGAAACAATGCTTAACATATTTGTGGCATTTGTTAAAGTCAAAGATGTCAAGAGCAAGGCTCAGGACAAAACCATCAAATAAGAGGGCCCAAAAAGACCCTCAAGAGTAACCGAATACATACCTAAATTAATATCAAAAGGTCTTTATAAAAGTAATTATTCTCATATTTTTTCATCCAATAGAATATTGCCAGTATTTTATATTCATAAAATATAAATTTTATATTAATTTAAAGTCAAACAAGGCATTGATAAAAATATTTGAGCAGAAAAAAGTCTTTCCATTTTAAATGGTAATCTATCACTATCATCCAGTTTGCTTGAACTTTTCGTGCCCCCTTAAGTAAAAAAAAGTTTGACACCTCTGGTTTAAATAAAAGCTCCAGATTGTATTTTCTAACAATAGTGGAGATAGTGAGATGTGTGCTGAGTGAGCATTTCCTCCAGCTGCAGCAGATGGGAGCATGACAGGGTTTGATAGAGGGAGATAAAGAATTACTCATACCCCCTCTGATGCTTCTCTTCTTCTACGCTTACTATTTTGCAGCAGGTGGTTGGTTGTAATTTATATGAAATCAGTGTAATTTGGAGAAACAAGCTCCTTGGTAATGATACAGGTGAAAATACTTCATCTTTAAATGTCTTGATCTTTTTTTGGCTTTAAAGCCAAGTTTTTTTCACTTATTTAATTCATGTGAGATGTCAGAAAAATTATAATTTTTTTTATCTGTTTACACCAGTGGCAAACCCAAAACACCTTCAAAACCTTCTCTGCGGGCCTAAAATATATCTGAATTTTAACCTGATGTTAGTTGTATTTTGGTCATTATTAGTAATAATTTTTTTATTAGTAATTTTTTTTTTTTTGCAAACTCCACACAGAAAGACCAGTGTCTTTTCCCTGACCTTCTTGCTGTGAGGCCATTGTTTCTGCACAAAGTGTATGACAATAAAAATTTTGCATCAACTAATCAGATTTTGAGATTTTTCTCAAGGGCTGTAGTTATGTAACAGTTTTCAAACCTGTTGATTGCTGACAGTCACAAAGCACAAGGGCGAGCTACGGGTATATAGCCTTTCATCATGGTTAAAACCTTTTTTTTTTAATTAGCAAATAATTGAAAGAAGCGAAATTGATTTGATGGCTGATTTACTTATGTTTATTTTCTAAATAAGTTGAACAAAGTAAAGAAATCCGTGTGGAATGGGACAGGTGTTCAAATCTGTAAAACTCCCGCAGAAATATGACAGGATAAGCTAAATGAATAATTTTATGTATAAATAATCCAAGTTTTTCACGATTGAAATGTTGATTTATTCTTAGGTTCATCATTGATAGTTTGTGTGTTGCGACTGTTTGCACAATGAAAGACTTTTTCACCACTTGATTATTTATTGAGTAAAGCCGTTTATTGTAGAGTTTTCATCTGTAATACCCAAGCTAGTTTTTTTTCTGTAGTAATTCAGTTTAACACCCAGTAAATAGTTAGTAAGAGACTGATTGATGCAGATGGAGCACTACAGAAGGTCTAGGTGTAACACACAGTCCGCCGGTGTTTTAAACTAACATGATTAATGTCTTTGTGAAGTTAATAAGGTGTAAAGTAGTTTGTCTGATCAGATTTAGAATTCATGACAAATCAGATGAGCCTTAAACTTTTATTTAACATCACAACTCCTGCAATAGACATTTTGGTCTGAGAGAACAGGCGATTATGAGTTTCTAAAAGGTCTCAACAGAAAGAATCAGTAAAAAATGAATTAAGATAGAGGATAGATGCACAGAGAGGAGAAAGTGGGTGAGATCTGTGCAGGTTGGGTTCACATCAGAGAGCCCTCTGAGAAAAAACCCGGTTGCATGCACAGATGAGCTGGATATCATCGTCATCATCATGAACCACAAGTCCATTTAAAAAGGCACAAACGATCCTCAACCAAGCAGAGAAAAGCTTCGGCAAACATACAGGCTGAAGTCATCAGAAGCTAAAGAAACCCCCAAGGTTGCATCCACTAAGTGTGGATTAGATGGTTCAGCAGCAATGTGAACGCTAACAGGACTGAAGTACCAGTCTGATTTCCTTCACTGGTCTCAGGCAAGAAAACAGTCCTAAAGCATGATTCTGTTTTTTTTTTAAGAAAAAGAGAAAAAGCATGTTTATTTAAAACTAAAACAATATGCAGCCAACAACAAAACATGTCTCCGTTTTCTCACCATCTTTTGTCTTCATTGAATATAATTAGTAAAATATTACACACATTTATTTTTGGAGCTGACAACATTTTTACGTTTTCCATTTAAAATTTTCATTCTCCCCTCACCTATTAAAGCAGCTGTTTTAGTCTTGGTGGGATTGGTCAATTTGATTTATTTCATTCAGACACAAAAGAACTAAAACAGCGGAATCTGATTTAAAGTCGAGACAATAATTTATAAGCAGCCGCTGTTTTAAAAGTTTTCACACACTGTCATCTCTTCCATAGGAAGGTCCAGCTAATCCCCCCGTATCCTCTTGCAGCACAGTAAAACATTTTGGCAAGCATTGCAATAAAAATGTACTAAGTTATATTACTAAAATAATTGAAAGGTGTGGTCTTACAACTTAAAAAAAAGGAAAAAACCCAAAAGAAAATACAAAGAAAATCTATTCATGAATCGGCTAAAAAGTGATTCTGTTTAAGTACACTGGGATTTGCGAGAGATAAAATCTTTCTTTTTTTTTAATCAGTGTTCATCATGTCCCGTGTGATGGGAGGTGCTTTGCTGACATGAAGTACAGAGAAGAAGAGACAACTTTACAAAATGATCTTTTACCTACTGAGTGATGATTATGTCCCCTCAGTGTCTGTGACAGTGTCTAGCACTGGCTGAATCGCAGCATCCTCCATCCGCTCTTTCTGTTCATTGTCTGCGTCTTTTGGAGACTGAACTCGCTCCTGCTGCAGCTCCTCCCCGGGGAGTGGGGAAATGTGTGAGGGGTCAGGAGAGGCCACGCCCACACTGTCCTTTTCTGGTCCATTCACACACTGCGGTGAAGGTAAGGAGGCTAAAACCTGCGGCTCCTCCTCGTCTTTCAGTGGAGGATCCTGCTTTTCCGGTGAGGGGGTGGATTTCTCGATGGGAGCATCAGCTTGAGTGAAGGCCATGGTTGAGTTCTGGGGTGTGGTTTCGGCCTGTTGCGGTGGGCTCGGGGTTTTAGTGTCTGGAGAAGCAGCAGTTTTAGAAGTTTCGGGTTCAGTTATTGGGCTCTGAGCCTTCTGGTTGGGGAATGAAGGTGGGGTCTCTGTGTGAAGGGTCTCAACTGGAGCTTCAGGCTGAGGATCTGAGGCAGTAGCCTGGTTTTGCAATGGAAGAGGTTGTCTGATTTGAGGCTGACCCAGGAGAGAAGGTTTGGCCTGAGTTGGCGGCAGAAGAGGTGACTGAAAGCGCGACTGACCCGCAGGGTTGATTTTGAGCGGTGTGAGAGTTTTGCCCTGGTTCAGAGGCAGAGGGTTGAGAGGAGGGGTGGGCAGCAGTGGTGTGGGCAAGGGAAGTAGGGGTGTCCAGCCACCACGTTCTCTTTCTCTCTCTTTGTCCTGCTCGTGCTCCCTGTTGCGATCTCGGCCACGCTCGGCTTCTCTATCTCTCTCCCTCCCTCTCTCTCGGCCGTGCCGGCTACCATTCATCTCTCTCCGGAAGTCAAAATCTCGTTCGTCTCGATCTCGCTGCCGTTCCCACGGACGCCTCCGTTCGTCCAGGTCCTGATGCGGCTCGCTGTCAAACTGACCCGCTGGACCCCCACCACGATTCCATGGCTGTGACACTCCTGCAGAGTTTCCACCTGCTCCTGCTCCGAAGCGGTTTGGGAAGTTCTGACCTAGCGGTGGCCGGTCCTCCTGAAAGCCTTTGGGACCAGTAGGACCAGTCTGGGCTTGAGAGCCACCCCGATTCCCATCCCGCTCATCAAAGTCCCCTCTGGACTGGTTCCAGCGGGTGTCGGGGGTGAAACCAGCAAGAGCCTGCAGACGTCCTACCAAGCTGCTTCTGGTTGCCTGTGTTCCAGGAGTTTGTAGCAGAGGGGGTCTGCCCGTTGCTCCGAGGGAATCTCTGTGGTCTTGTGGGGGGGTCCGTAGAAGGCCAGTACCCTGCTTGTCCATCGGGGGGAAGCGGTAGTCTTGGTCTTTTCCCTCTTCTGTTCCTGAGGAGGACTCACCATCGGTTTTGGAGGCGTTTTCACTGGACAGGTTGGGGGTCCTGCCGAAGGGGTCAACCAGGGGAAAAGGTGTCCTGGTCCTGGCCTGAAGGGAACTTTCAAGGAGGCTGGCACCCTGCTGGGTGGGCGTTTGCTGCATGAGGAGGGGGAAGCGTGGGGCAGCACCGGGTTGGAGGAGGTTAGGCCGGACATCCAGGGGCAACAGACCGGGCATCCTTTGAGGCCCTAGACCAGATTGGTGCATGGGGTGAGGCAGGGGGGCTGTGGGATGCATTCCCAGCAAACCCATCCCACCACGCACTGCATTGTGCATGCCTGGAATACAAGAAGAGATAAAGAGAGGGTTATATTTATCTTTTTTATATTAGCGTTTCCAAACGGGGGGAGATGGACCTCTAGTGGTCTCAGTGAGTATTGAAAGTGGCCCTCCAATTTTTTAAAATATAATAACCTTATTTATAACACTTTTCTAAACCAAGTTACAAAGTGCTGTACCAAAAAAATAATCTTTTTTTTTTTTCATGTTTGCAGTGAATTCAAAATTCTGATTCAAATGAAATTACGACATCATCAAGATCATTGTTTTACATAGTTTATCTGGATTGTATTTTATCTCAAGAATTGATTAAAAGGATGTTTATTTAATTTACTGCAAAAAATATGAATTGTTATTGCATCATTGTTGAATATAAGTATGACATGAATACCTTGGGGCTCTTTGTGACAAGAGCTCAAGGCCTAAGGCTCCCCATTACTAAAAGGTTAGAGAACCTCTGCTCTAGATGAAACACACTTCTAATTAGCAGATTCTTCTCACCTTGCAGTGTGAGCTCTGCCGCAGCGTCCAAACCCTCTGCAGACTGGGGAGTTTTCTCATTAGTGCCTTGCTGGGTTTGAACTCCCATCGGGTTGAACACGCCGGCCCCTGGGATGGCTGATGGCATGAAGCTGCCAGGGATGGTGCTGGTTGGTGGCATCATGGCGCTGAAGGGACTGTCTTTGACTGCTTCTTGGCTGGAGGCCATCGAAGGTTGCACTAGAGCTGCAGGAAAACAAGAGAAAAAAAATGTAATCCGAGAAATTTTTTTTATTATAAACCTGGCAGACGTAATAAAACTTACACGAAGTCACTGAGGGCATCCCCACTGTCTGTCCAGCTTGCATGAAATCTAAACAGAAAAATAAGAGTGTTAGGTTAGAAAAATTTTCAAAATATAATATTTGCGCAACAGTTTTAGTTATTTACTTGGTGGAGGTTGTGAAGCGTTGAAGCTGGCTCTGATGAAAGGGGGTGGTGGCCCGTAACCAGGTGGAGGGATAGTCATGGCGACCGGAAAAGCCGGAGGCACCAAACCTACTGCACCAGGAACAGCCTGGGCCACTGGTAGCTGGAAAAAAAAACGTAAAGACGGATTAGTTTAAACTGCATAAGTTGTGTTTAAATATGTTGAATTAAGATCCACCTGAATTCTTCCCATAGAAGAATCTCGTACATACCTGTACAGGCATCATGGTGACCTGGCTGTAGGACTCAGGCTGCGCGTTGGATCCTGTTGTAGCTTCAGTGCTAACAGGCTGACTCATGGCGTCCTTAGAAGCTTCAGTGTTCTTATTTGCTTCCCACTCTGTGGGAAAATAAAAAACTTAACTGTAAATAATAAGTAATTTATCAGATGTTTGGATTTAGTTCACTTCTGGCAGTTTTCAGTTACAAAATTACATGCTGACAATTAAACACACCAATATTAAACTAAATTTCTTTTTTTTTTCTTGCGTACCATCATTGACTGTTTCCTGATCGATGATTCCCCCCTCAGCAAAGCCGTCCAGATCATCTAGCTTAACTTTCTCCCAGGGTATGTAGGCGACACCCAGGTCTACATCCCAGAACTGCTTGTACTCTTGCTTTACGCCTTTGTTTAAAGCCCATGCAATCTGGATTTTAGAGACAAACGAAGGTGAATTTACACTTTTTTTAAAAGAAACTTCCATAAGGCATACCTGAATGAACCTGTAGAACAAAGTTTTTAAACAATGCTTCTCAATACTTGTATTTGAACACATATCAGAAATTGATTTCAGTATGAATAAATGATAAAAGTAATGTTTACCTTGATAATCTTGGAGCCAATCTTAAAAGAGCCGGTGCTGAGCTTCTGTAGAGCGCGGTACGCATCCTGTCTGTGCACCATGCAGATGTACGCACAACCTCTGGGAGGAATCATCTGCGCACAGACACAGACCCACACACACATTACATACCACAGATTAGAATCAGTTAACACATAGTCTAGGGTGGTAAACATATGTCATAAGACATAATCACTCGACTGGTACACAGTCAAATGATGAAAAAAAGTTCTCTGATTCCACCATATGGTGTTTTACTTTGCCCCTATCGTTAAATATCCTATCCCTATTCTTTTGTTATATGTAAGTTCAGAAAAAATGTAAATTTATTTATTGTGAATGTACAATATGACCGAAATAAAAGATAAAAAGAAAGAAATGAGAGCTTTGTGTCAAAATTCAATGCTACCAGGACATCAGTAAGTGCAGGCGCACCTTTTCACAGGTTTTGTCACTGAAATGACAAAATAATAACCTGGTGAGTTAGAACAGTTTGAACAAACTTGTCTTTAAAATTACATTGCTTTCTGTAAGGCATTTATCTGAAGAGATAAGTAAAAATCCACCAATCTTACTTTATTGTATTCCATTTTTGGCAGGGAGGTTCTAAATGTCATTTGGAACAAGGGAAGCACAAAAAACAAGAGTAGATTTGGTGCAAATGGAAAATATTTTTTTTTATTTGAAACACCCTAATGGCAACACTAAAGTATGCCAGACAGACTTCTGTCACTGACGATGAAAAGTAATTTGGTGCAATTTTATTTATTTGTATAAAATTGCAACTAAACTATAATTTCGAAAACACATATTTCACTGAATTTGTTGGATATATACAGTATACAGTAAATATATTGTATATCTTTTTTTGGAACTGGCTGTATTATTAAAGCATATAAACTAGAGTATATGTTTGTATATTTGCTCATGACGTCAAATGATGTTATTATAATTACGTGTTAGAGTACCATAAAAAAACATCTATGTTTTAGAGTTGCCGATAAAAAAAAAAAAGCAATGAGAATGAAACGAGAAAAAAGCTGCAAACGCTTTTAACCAGAGTGTGTTGGGTTTGACAAATTACTTCAATTTCCACGTAGTTTGAAATGAGTCACATAGACTCATGGGAAAAATCAGTCTGTGAAAGTCAGAGAGCATCATGCTGCAACACCACATTGTATTTTCTGAAAAATGTGTTTTATAATCGTTATATATGCATTAATATCGGTTCATTATGGCTATCGTAATCAGGAGGCATCGCCAACGTAACAGCGGTAAAATCAATGGTAAATTTATCGTTGAAATTTCAATTACACACCACTTGTGGCTCCTTTCAAGAGACATGCTTATGACACAAAGTTCAAACTCAAGCCTATAAGTGACCCAGTGGAACAGGGGAGCAGAGTAGCAGCCAGAGAACTCAACATTAATAACTTAATGGTAAAGAAGTGGCAAAAGGAACCCCAACTACAGTGGCTTCTATTCTATGCACCCTATAGTTCAGAGCACCTTATTTATAAAAAAAAAAAGTTTTAAAATGGGACATTAATTGAAGGCACCTTATACTGCAGAAAATACTGAACTCCAAATGGTGCTATTATAATTAAATGTTAGTGTACAAGAGAAAAAAACTATGATTTACAGCTATCAGTAAACATTGATATTGAAACAGAAAAAAAATGTATTTTACTAAAGTACCATTTATTTTAAACCGTTTTAACCAGAGTGTGTGGTTGACAAATTACTTACATTACTTCCTAAAAATTTGACTCATTGGCCAAAACTTTCAATCACCACAGTAAACGAAAACTCCTTGTTAGTTAAAAAAGATCAAACTCTTCTTGTAAGCTCATCCAGATAAAATTAAGGGATGAAAATAAAAGGCTGACACACTGAAAAGACAGTTTAGATTTTAACTGGAACAGATGTCTGCTTACATTGATAGACTCAATCTGGCCAAATTCTTCAAACAGATTGGTGAGATCCTGCTGAGTGGCCTTTTTGTCCACCTGGCCCACCCACAGAGTGGTGCTGCACACTGAAGAGGAAGAAAAGACTCGAAGTCATTTATCAGAAAAATTACTGGTAATAAATTCAAATGACAATGTCGTTCTACCACTCAGAGTCTTAGATCTTATGGGAGGTAATCCTTTTTTCTGCCGCTCCTTCTCTCTTTCTCTGGCACGCCTTTCACTCGAGTACGACCGCGACAGTTTCCTTTTGCGATCCCTGGAGCGTGAGCGTGACCTCTTACGGTGTTTACGTTTCCGAGAACCAGAGCGGGATCTGGATCTTCTTCTTTTAGGGGACCTAGCAAAAGACAAAACGTTTAAAGAAATAGAATGGTCGGACTTTTGTTCTTTAAAGTTTTTTTAATGAGATAAAACCACAGGAACTGACCTTGAGCGAGACCTGGAACGTGTTCTGGACCGAGCGCCAAGAGTTTTCTTGTCCTCTGCTTCAAAGATCTCTTCCTCCATTCCATCAGGGCCCTCATCAAGATCCATGTCCTGAAAACAAGTTAATAGAAAGGCATTAAAGCTGGGTAGACACTGCAATTTCAGAACGTTTCAAATTAAACCCCCATCCACAATGTGCGAGAAAATTGCCTACGATTTCAGCCCAGCCACACGATTTAAGTGCGCAAACACTATGGAGCCTCCATGCTCTCTGTCCATATGTGTGTTGCCATGACAGGCTGTTTTAAGAACTTTAATCCAGAGTTTTATCTGCAGACTGAATAGATCTGTAAATAAAGTTTTAATGTCACATATTAATCCAAGACTCAGTGCAGCTCACTTTCAGTCCTTTTGTGGAGACATTGGAGTAACTGTCTTTTAGTCTGTATGTCTGGCTTTTATGTTACTGTTGTTGTTTTAACTGCACCACAAGTCTGTAATAAAATTGAATTGATTGATTGCATCACATGCAAACAAGCTGCTAATCAGCTGACCAGCTGATCAGGAAAACTGGCCAATAGTGCTGCTTCTACAGTGCAATGTCTCCACAAGTGACGACAAAATTTCAGACATGTCAGAAACTCATCCGACTGTCCGATTACTAGTCGGGAGCAACAAGTCTCTACTCCTTTATAGGGTCACAAAGACGCACAATCAAGCTGACATTCGGCTTAACTCTAAAATTGTCTTCTAACCTGAAGCCAGGGTAAATTTGAGTAGAAAATCACACAGTGTATGCCTAGTTTCAATGATTGCAAAATGTGAATAAATTGTCAGTAGCCCTAAATACCTGCTGCTGGTTGTCGATGGAGTCATCAATCTTATGGTCTGATTCAGAAAGCTGAGACTGGCTGCTGTTCTGGGCGGTTCCAACAGAATTTTCTTGCCCAAATCTTGAGTCCTGACCCTCTATACCCATTGCCTGGAAGATAAACAACAAAATGCACCAAAATAAGAATAACAAAGAATATTAGCCAGCTTTGTTAAATTGATGTGCTTCATGTAGCCTCAATCAAGTATTCGCTGTGTTGTGTAAGAGGTCAGGCGCAGGACTGAGCGGTGAACGAGAGGAGAATTCACAGGGTAGGAAAAAACAAAAGTTAAACTAAATGTTTTTTCTGAGATAAAAAAATGTCCCACGAGTAGAAATTATTACTCCACCAAAGAACAATACGCCCTGTTTAATGGATTAATAACTAAAAAATGACTAGTTTCACCAACTAGCTTGCGACAACATGTGTTTTGGATCATTTAGTTTCTACTAAAAGAATGCTCTAATACTTTTACTGGTCATAAAAATGTCTGTTCATGAACAACAATCCGTGCACATTCTCTAATGACAAAAAATGTAAGATTTAGTATTCTGAGCTCTAAAAAAAAGTTTGCAGTCTAAAAGAGGTGGTGATTAATTAACTTGTGTAATAGTATCATACTTATGGCAAGAATCATGGTGGTAGTTTCTAGCTGTTGCTTTCTGTTTGTGAAGTTACCTTCTGCTGATGCTCAAGCAGCTGCTTCTGAAACTGCTCCAAGTTTTGTTGTTGTAGTTGTTCAGCCAGTTGATGGAATAAAGAACTATTAATGGGTTCAGACACCATGGGCCTAAAAGGAGTCAAAAACACCATTAAACAAAAGCTTTTAAAGCAATTAATCCAAGAAAATAAATTCCAGTAATAAATGCTAGTGTGGAGGTAAAAAATTAATAAATATGTTAGCGTACGTACAGCTGAGATGATGAGCCATCTTTTTTGGAGTCCTCACTGCGCTCAGAATCGTTCCCAAAGTCAAACTGACCCAAAAGTTTCTGCAAGAGAAAATACATTAGTGAGGTCTGGTTTAAAGCTAAAACTGCAGAAGTTTTCTTACCTTGTTAAAAGAAGACACTCTCTGCTCCAGAGGATTGAGGCTGTTTGCAGTAGCTGCAGCAGTGAGCTGAGCAGTGAGCGCCTGCAACTGCACCACCAGGCCGGCGTCTAAGGCCTGCAGCAGCGACGGCTGGGGTTTCTGCTGCTGCATCTGCAAACTCTGGACCAGCTGCTGAAGCTACAACAAATGATCAAAATGATTATTTACTAAACTTATTGTTGCACAAACAACAGAACACTTACTGCCTCTATGAAAATAAAACTGTAAAGAAGGTCTATTTAGAACTTTTCTAAAAACTTTTGATTTAAAGTGACAGAGCAAAAGATTGGAATGACTACATGTGCTGGTCGTTCAACCATGCAGAAATTCACACTTGAAGGCAGTATGAAAGATTTTTTAGATCATATCAATCTTAATTCCCAGCGACTGTTAGTGAATAGTGCACATGGTTTAAACCTGCCTCGGTTTACACCGACATCAGCTCAAACTGCAATGGACTTCTTACTTTGGTGGACTCGTCATAGGTAAATAATATTCTGGATTTTCTACATATTCAGGATATGTATCTATCTATGCTTTCAGGACAACTTACAGTCTGAAAAATATGGTA
Organism: Neostethus bicornis; assembly: GCA_902685375.1. Lineage (NCBI taxonomy): Eukaryota > Metazoa > Chordata > Actinopteri > Atheriniformes > Phallostethidae > Neostethus > Neostethus bicornis. Next base: position 7,085,348 of record LR738552.1, read on the forward strand.
GTAGTTATTTATGACAATTTATACTGTTTATAGTATTCTGTGAAGTGTTTTTTTCTGTTTTACTTGATAAGAACTTTTCGAGTGGCATTACTAAAATGCTAGTCCATGCAGCAAAAATTGTTGATAAAATTCAAAGTATTAGCACAAAAAAATGATGAACTAACCTGCTGTCCCTGCGGACTTTGTAAAATTTGTGCAACAGCAGCAACCGTGTCTGTATTTGTAATCTGAGAAGCCCAGTCCGGTAGACTCTGGACTATGTTTGCTGGAGTCACTGGTGTGGCTGGTGTGCCTGGAAAAAAAAAATAGTTGTAAAATAAACTATAAAGATAATGGATTTTCCTTTTGGTTGTAATATCACTGACCAGGTGTGGTGTTATTCACTTGAACAGCACTACTGGGCAGCACCGGTGTAATGGAAGGAGGCGGTAACCCAACCGCCATATCCAGCAGAGGCTGAATGATGTCACTCTTAAAAACTGCATTCTTCTGCCATAGGTTTAAAACTCGCACTATCTTACTCTGAAAAAACAAACAAGGACACTGATTGCAGAAAACTAACAAAAACCTAAATACGATAAAGCTACTAAAACTTCCTCACCTTATCATCTGATGGACAGCGGTAAAGTTGCTGAAAGGTAGCGATGATGTTCTTGCTGAAACGTGGTGCGAAAACATCTTTTTCCGTTCCAAACTGGTGACGTGACTGCCTGACAATGGAGTCGATGACATAAAGTCCCGGGACTTTGTATTCTGGTTTGCACTGTGAATATTAGACAGCATTGTTGGGATGTTAGAAACAAGTTGCAAATGATTTTTGAGACTTTCTTTTTTTAATTACTCATGTGATCACAGACATGAAATAAGTTGTCTTTTTACGAATGCTTCATTCATACTGTTGGGAAAAAAATAAGCATCTACAATCTATCAGGCATAACTTTAATGAACTGTTTTAAGATATGGTGTAGGAGTAGATCAAACTTAAGAGATTAAGTGGAAAAGTTAAAACTGCTTCACAACTTTGTTACGTTCAAAAAAATTACTTTACCTTTTGTATAAATTTTTCTACACTCTGGACAACGTGCTTGTAAAACTGAAAGAGAAGAAAATAAAGAAAATTCAGTCATTTAGAGATTAAATAGCGATGTCTAAGAAGTTAAGAGGTTAAAAAAGTGGAGAACGGCCACTGAGTTGGTTTTTGGAAAACAAAACAGTTGTCTAACTAATCACACCAAAAAAAAGTTTTTCTTTTGCTTTTCAGAAACAATTTGGTTGAAAAAGAAAAAAAAACCAAAAACAAAGCAAAAACACATTCAATCCATATCAATTCAAAGTAGCAGCAGTTTACAGACTGGAGAAAAAAGTGGATGTGACCCTCCAATTTGTTTTTCTTCAAACACAAAATATATATTTTTACCCAAGATTACCACATTTATTTGACTGTGTGTGCGCTTGAACACTTAGTTGTAGTTATTTTGATGTTATATGATTTTTTTTCATTGAAAGACTCGGCAAAATGATTTCTTTATTGCTAAGAGGTGAGGTAATAATAATGCTAAATTTAAGTGAATTAGAAATGAACAGAACTCAAGTATTACCAGATTTAAGAGACCTGAAATACCTTCTTCAGTAATTATATTTGAACTGTTTCTTTCAGTAAAGAGCTTTGAGAAGATAATGGAAAAAAATTAAAACCCTCCCAAAAAACCAATGTGTGTGGAGAGATAACAAAAACTTTCAAATGTGTGATAGACTTGAAATGTATTGATAAGGCAAAGACACTTTGAATATTGACTTTATGCATTTGTAAGCAAAAACAAAATAAATATAAGAATTTATAAAAGTTGGTTAGCATTATTTGAATTAAAGTGGAGAAGGAAAAAAAGTGTGCTCTGAGAGTTGTGTGGAAATTATAAAAAACTATTTTAAATACATGAACGCTTAAAAGAAATATTCAAACAAACTCTAGCTTTTGTTTTTCTACAGTTTGAGGTTTTAAAATCTTTTTCTCTAAAAGCACATATATATATATCAATCATCAGGCTTATTTTAAATAAAGTATTCAAAAATCTATTAAAACTAATCAGTTATATATCACATGTGCAAAAAAATTAGAACAATTTTTCAAAAAGAAAATATTTGATGGGCAGATTGTCTCTATAAAATCTGTGTACAAACACACAATCACAGTGAAGTGTGGAATAAGTTCTAATGCTCTTTATAATAAAGCACGTCTAAAGATAAAAGACAAGCTTAATATTTCAGCAGAAATTATCACAGCATCTAATAATGCCAAGACAATATTTCATCAAAACTATGTCCTGGTGCACAGAGATCTGACAATATCCAATTACAAACTTGCAACACAATTATTTGCTCTCCCGAAAGACAGTGATGGACTTAACTAAGCAGAAAATTTATAATAGCACAAAATAGTCTAGAAATTGACCAAAATTTCATTTTCCAAAATAAGGCAAATGTTTCACTGACATGTGAAAATCATACACATGATTTTCAAACCATGTTTTTTTAGTTTTGAACCCTGCGTTTGCTAAGTTCCACATAAAAGAACCCCAGCAGCGTTAATGGAAATGAGCCCAGGAGGCTCATCAAAATATATTCATTAGTTCAATTAAGCACATTTAAAAAAATTACTGTTTAGTCTTTTAATGACAGTAAAATCTTACTAGTGGTTACGAGTTATTTTGTGTGGACCACAGTGTAACGGGTGTTCGCGTGTGTGCGTGTCTTGTTCCAATTATACCAAGAACAGGCCACAGTTTGTCCGGATGGGGGATCAGACCTCCCCAACACTAACCTGTAGTGTTGGAGCACCTCAGGGCACTGTGTTACCCCCCCTTTTCTTCACACTCTATAACACCGACTTCCAGTACAACTCAGACACATGCCACATGCAGAAATTTTCAGACGACACTGTAATTGTGTCATGTGTAAAGAAAGGGGAAGAAGGAGAGTACAGAAACCTAGTTGAGAGATTCGAGAGCTGGTGTGAACTGAATAAGCTCCACCTGAACATCTCCAAAACCAAGGAGATGATGCTGGACTTTCAACGAGCCCTCTCCACCGTACGTCCTATTGCCATCAAGGATGATGAAGTGGAGGTGGTGAGCTCATATAAGTATCTGGGTCTTCAGCTGGACAACAAACTGAACTGGGCTAATAACATGGAGTCTGTGTACAAGAAAGGCCAGAGTAGAATGTACTTTTTAAGGAGGCTGGCCTTCTTCAAGGTCTGTCCCACACTTCTGAACATGTTTTATCAGGCTATTGTGTCCAGTGTTTTATTCTATGCAGTTGTGTGTTGGGGGGCAGTGTGAGCAAAAAGGACACTCAGAAGCTGGACCGCATCATTCGAAGGGCTGGCTCTGTGGTTGGACTTGGTCTGGACTGCGTGGAGAAGGTGGTGGAGCAGAGGACATTGGCCAAGTTAAGTACTGTCCTGTCCAACAAGAGTTACCCACTGTACATGGTCTTTTCCAAACAGAGGAGCTCTGTGAGCACCAGACTGCGCTCACTGAAATGCTCCACGAACAGACTGAAGAATTCTTTTGTGCCCTATGCTATCAGACTTTTTAATGCAGCCAGGTCGGGCAGGAGCAGCAGAGAGCTGCAGTGATTTTACAGATTACTACTGTTTTTACTGATTGACTTTTATATTCATTTAGAAGCACTTTTTCATTTTTAGCCTTTTTACTTGTTTTATTCTTTCTTATCTGTTTTATCTTTTATTTTGATCTGCTGTAATTGTGTGTCCTGATGTGAGAATGGGAGCAACAGATGCCATGACAATTTCCCTCGGGATCAATAAAGTATCTATCTATCTATCTATCTATTTATCTATCTAAGATTGAATGCATGTTTTATATTTGAATTAATATTTCAATCGCCCCCGAAAGGGACAGACGGATAAGAAGATGACTGACTGACTGATTTCAATCGCCATTACTCATTTCTAACATGTGCTGTATTTCTTTCAATATGTAAAAAAAAATGTTTTAATAGAAAATACTAAAACGTTAGTTTTGTAAAGTGATTTTTTAAAAGTCCACAATTTTTTAGAAACCTTGATCGCAAATAAATGTTCCAGTTATAAATGCTTATGTTTTAAAATAGACCAAGCCGCTTTTTTCGAAATATTAAACAGTCTGTCTCTCCACAGGTGATACAAACTGTATACTCTGGCTAAAACAGACAAAAACTCCCAATAAGGGAGACAATTTCCTCTTTGTGTCAACTATAAAAATGAGGTGCTACGTTTAAGACAATATAAAGTAAATTCTTTTACTTTTCTCACTTTCTAACTCTAGAACAGTTAGCAAAATTGGATTAATTCAAACACCTCTTCTTATATCTTTCTTATATCAGGTACTGCACTTTATGTGGGTCTAAAGCATGTTAAAAAAATACAGCATAAGCTTTAAAAGTCCATATAAAAGACTTTTATCCTGATGATGCCACCCACCCAGTACGCTTCGATTTGTAAAATGCAGCAGCAAAATTATAAGTTTTGAAGAGACCATTAGAGATCATATTACTTCTGTGTTAGCATCTCTCTACTGGCTCCCAATTGAGATCTGAAACAAGTTTAAAATCCTCTTGTTAACCTACAGCTCCCTAAATGGTGTGGCCCCATATTATATTAGTAACTTTAATGTACCTTATGAATGAAACAGAACACTTTGCTCACAAAATGCAAGACCGTTAGTGGTTCCCAGGATTTCTAAAAGAACAGTTGGAGGTAAAGCCTTTGGATACTTTTTAATGGAATAAACTCCCAGCTAAAGTGAGAGACAGACACACTTTCTACATTTAAGGGTAGGCTTAAAACATTCCTTTTTAAACAAGCTTATCACCAGGAAAGCTAGAAACAAAATTTGAACAGACATAGTTGCAAGTTGGCTGTCAATAAGATAAGGAACAGCTTTTTCCCCATTGCTGAAGAAGCTGTTGCTCAACTCAAAACACGAGTCCAGTACTCCACATCCAAGCACTCACTGCACATCCTATGACATACAGAACTAACAACCAATACATGGAGAAGCAACAAAGTACTGAAGCACCATCATTACCTAACATTTAATTATCTATTCTAATGTATGGTTAATTTTTAAGATTTTAAACAACACGAAGAATGAAAACCCAAATAGTCTAAAAATTTCAACTCCCTTGAAGAATTTTTTGTGTAATATAAATGCAATTAGAAAGGCAGCAGTGTCTGCATCCAGGACTGTAACTGATGTTGTATAGTCTTTTGTTGACTTTTTTAAAATTGTAACAATTTTTTGTGTAATTTCAACTGTTCATGTGTGTAATTTATGTATTTTACATTTTGTTTTGTATTTCTTACCAACTCAGGAAAAAAATATGAACAATAACTTTGAATGCTCATTTGCAGATTGCAGCTTTGGCTGCAATCTGTTCAAAGTGTACCATATCACTTATTGAAACTGAATCTGGACTTACAGACCGTTAGAGCTGAGAGTTATGTAATGAAAATAGAAAAATGGCTTATTTTTGATGAACAGGACACCAATATTTGGGATTCCTGTTTCATTTTGTGTCATTTCCTCTGCAAGTAATTGTTTTTAACTTTGGCAGATTTACTGCTCAATGGGCTGCGTTCAACAAATGATGAGCCTCAGTAAAAGTGATTATTTAAAATGTCTTCAGTGATATGTTTTAGTTGGGAACAGCAACGTTGCCTTTTTAAGAAAGAAAATAATGCTTTGTTAGCTTCTTTTTATGTTGCACAATATCTGAATGATCACCTTTAAAGAAAAAACTTCTGAATTCGGATTCAAAATACTGAATGATTACAACGGTTAGTACAGTCCATATTTCTGTAAGTCAGGTTAAACTGCAAGTCAAAAACATTAATTGCAATATCTTTCCAATTGGAAAGAAATAACTACTGTTCATGACTATAATCTTGATTCATAACAATAAGGAACAAGTTGCTAACATGTTTGTATGTTCTGGGATTTAAATGCGAGAACAAAAAAACAAGTGAAGACGCTTTATGTCTCAAGAATTGATCAATTTTCATCCATTTCATTAAATATAAATTTTTTGACTAACGGAAGTCTATGTTATATTCCATCTAATTAGAAATATCCTCCATTTTTTGGAAAACTTCAACAAATATTTGATAAAAAGAAAAATGTCAAATGACACAAGAAAAAAAGTCTATCAATACTTTTTTTAATCATTTACTGCAACTTTGTGGTGTACTAGTCTATCCAGACAATGTACACAATACGTATTGGACAACAAAGAAAAAGTTATTTACAGGGTATTTCTGCATTTTTTAAAACTACCAATTATTTATTCAAGTTGAAAAAATTAAAGGAAAAAATATGCAACTTTACATATGTATATTTGGGAAAAAAGGTTTCTGCATCACAGACGTGTTACTGTAACTGCAATAAAACTTTAAATAAATCGATTTGTAAAAACACTCATGACTGAAGCATTTCTTCTTCATTCAGATGAACACTCTAGAATGAACTATATAATTTTAACCTATGGTCTGATACTTTTTGTTTTCTTTTATTGAAACAAAATAGGACCAAGTGTAGGATCCGAATGGTTCATTTATATAGAAAAATTCTCAAAAATTTAGTTGTGTAAATTTTGGTTGTGCAGATGCAACTCTTAACAAATTTTGATCTGCTTTACTCTAAATAATGTTCAGCTTTTTCTAGTCTTCAATTTCAAACAAACAGGTGTTGTTAGAAATGCTGGAAAACCGCATATCAGCTGACCCCACAGAAGATGTGAAATAAATGTTCTGCAATCAAAAATTATTACCAGAAACCATTTCTGAGTATTAATAACATAGGCGCTCTTGTTTGGTAATTAATATTGTAACTAATAAATCTTTACCCAATGATGACATGTAGTTATTACATAAATGGGTCTCAGTGTTGTGTTGCAATAGACTGGTGACCTGTCCAGAGTGTACCCTGCCGTTTTCCAGTCTTACTAAAGGGGCAGCTACCAGATTTTGAATTTGATACAGAGACTTAAAAATTGCAATAATTTATAACAGATTTTCCCTGTGACTCGTGTTTCTTCCTACTCAAAGCTGTGGTAGGCTGATTGGTCACTCTAAGTAGTCCATAAGCGTGCAGGATTGGCTGTCGAGATACGGCCAATCCTGATATAAAATTTCTGACAGTCTATGCTTGAACTACAGACTTTTCTGAACTTGGACACATCATATGTTAGATTTAAAGCATTCTTTAGACAAGTACAGACAATTTCTTGCGCTATTAACAAGTACTTCATACATTTAATCTGATAAAAATGATTTTACTCTGAATTCTAGACTGAAGAAAGTCCTTGTCACAAAATATCTCGCCGATGCAAACTTAGAGGATTTAACAATTTGTATTTTGAAAAATTATAAAAGCCGAATTGACCATTTTATATACAGTATACGTAACAATATATCTGTAGTAGACTTTGAATTTCCAAACACTAAAAACCAAATTTTTATTGTTGCAACTTTTAACACTATTGCATGTACAACCCTGAATGACTTGATTTTACAGGCAGGTGGTCAACAGAATTTTCCTTTTGAACAAAAACAAATACCTAAAAGTTTATGTTTAAACAATCGGTTACAATTTTGTAACCTGTTCCAGATGTTTAACGTTAAAATGCTGCTTCATCTTGTCAGGAGTGTATGTTGTACTCCAATTATTGTGAACTGGATTTACTTCTAACATTGAAACGCTTAATTTACAATAAAGGAAAAATTTTGTATAAGACCAAAAAGGTCAAGGAGGAAAAAAAATGTTTCATGTAAAAAACATTTAAAAAACGATCAAAGAAAAAAAAAAAGAAGAAGCTAGACAAACAGTGCTGAAGAATTGTCAATGCTCAAACCTTAAACTCCACAAAATTAGAAACAAATTAAGCATTTTAAAGCTTGTGTTTCTGGGAAATGAGGAAAGTTTTCATTTATGTATTTCCTGCTTTCAAGCACAGACATATTTTTTCCTTCCCAAATTGCTGGAAATATTGATCTGCTTCAGTAATTAATATGAAACAAACTTTGAAAATTTTCCATCTAATTGGGCGCAAAAGTAATTTTCTCAAAAATCCAATTTCAGGAATCCAATAACACTGACATTGTTGGCAGTGTTTTATGTTAAGTATATGCTTTTTCTTTATTTTTTTAATGTTTGTTTGGTTTTAATCTATTATTATTATGACCTGGATTAAAATTTTGTTTTCTTTTTTCTGTTCAGTACTTTGAGTTCCTTTGTTTGAAAAGTGCTTTATAAATAAAGTTTGATTTGATATGCAATACAATCCAGATAACCCAAAGTAATAATCTTGACAATGCTTAAATTCAATTTGCATAATAAATTGGAACACATTGTATAACAACATCAGCCTTTTATCGTCTTGAAAACAATGGAAGAATTAAAGGTATGATGTCTAAATTGCACCTCGAAAGACATTAAGACATAGTTACAGCTTTGTCTGCAGTATATAAAACTACCGTAACAGTTTGCTATCTGTACAAATAAACCTTACTTGTGGTAGAAAAAGTAAGAATTTTTTTGCTAACAATTTTTTCTTCTGTTTTAAGGCAATTTACTAATCATTATGTGACAGTGAAACAAATGCTTTTTCTTGCAACATGCTTCCACTTTTATGGTAGATAAAAAAGCTTTTAAGAGACCTGAACTTTATTGCAGTTAAGATGAGGACAGCACTTAAACAGACAATTAACTATATTTTTATTTTTATTTTTTTAATTCCAAAAGTTAAGTGATGACTCCACTTTGGAGAAATGTGCCAAGATTAATTATTTTAGGAAAGAATGGATCAAATTAGGCTTTAAAATTTTATGGATATGATTAAAACATTGAAAATAATGTACTTTAATCTCTATGAATTTTCTTTTTTCTTTTTTTTTTTAAGAAACTGGAGAATTATTCCCCACATATAAATTACTTGTGTTTTAAAGTGTAAAGATTACATAAATGGTTACTCTGATAAGTGATGATAACATTAAGTACAAAATTAATGTTACATTATTTTAAGCTCCACTGACCAAATAATTAAATAATGCACTTTAACCACCATGTGACTTTTTTTTTATTATTTGAAACATTTAATATACATATGATTTATTCTAATGTCGTAATTTAAAAATTATATGAACGATTACTGTTAACTGGTTGTATTTTGGAAGCTAAAGTAGTCAATTATCTTGAGATCTATAACCCATTAAAAAAAAGTTTTCTCTGAATATTTGTTGGATGTAAAAACTTGAAAACACACAATTTCTATTAATATATGCTGTTTGCCCCTCAGGAATCAGTGGTGCTCAACGGTGTCCTTAAAAAACAATATTTTCTTCTGGATTGCTTTGTGACCACCCCATTGGGACCCGAGCTTGTTTTAAATATTGCATAAAACTCAATTATATACACTAAAGGTTTAAAAAAAAGGATTATAGTAGCTGAGCAGACATCAAATAAGGTGCCAAACTTTTCAATAAAAGGACACAATATTGTTAAAATCACTTTCTGAACTGAATGATATCAGATTTAAAAGTAACTTGACCTAATTAATCACAAAACTGTGTTCCAAATTCAAAATGTACAAACCATGTGCAAAATGCTTAGTAGTTAAGAAATTAAACAGATCTAATGCAGCAATTAAGTATTGTACAATTGGTACAAACACTGTTCATTTACTGAAACAGTCCAGATCTGATGTGATGGAAACATATTCATCATGAAAAGATCTTAGTAATATAAATGATTAAATAAAATTACTTTTAAATTGATTTCAGTAAGGTGGAGTCAAATGATATAAGACTCAATCTATTAATTTGTACATATGATCGGAATTTAATGTCTCGTCAAACTTATGAACAAAAGTTTTGGGTTCCAAATTATTTTTGTCTTACTGCTCCCAGTTGTGGATATTGATGGAAAATTTGGATTTTTTTCCACCTTTTTCATGCTCACCAGTTACCTGGGGGGCATCTGATAACTGGTCAAGACATGTCCAAAGAATTAGGAATGGTCACTGAAGAGGACTTATTTGACTTCATAAGAAAAGTCACTTTATGTGTTGCTGGGACATACAGTAATATAGTTGTGATGTCTGGCACACAGTAACAATGTCTTCGTACCAAAACTCCCAGATCGAAGTAAAACATAATCAAATCAGGCATTGCCACAATAAAAGCAGCCAAGTGGCCAGTATGCACTTTAGATTTGAATATAATTGTGGTGATTGGAAGCTCACCAGATAATAAATGGTGAGCACCAGTTATAAGTACCACAATGTTATTTGACTGTCAGTGTCCACATTTTACAAAATATGAACTAAATGTAGACTATTAGGATTGTTATGAATTTTCCCACTGGCCTTTTTGGCCTGTGGGACTCATGAGGTAGCTGACAGGTATCAGCGGGCGAAGCGGAACGCAGCTTTGGTGGTCACTGAGGCAAAGGCCGGGGCTTGGAAGGAGTTCGGCAAGACCATGGAAAACGACTTCCGAACGGCTTCAAAGAAATTCTGGTCCACCACCCGGCGGCTCAGGAGGGGCAAGCAGTGCACCATCAACACCGTTTACGGTGGGGATGGGGAGCTGCTGACCTCGACTCGGGACGTTTTGGATCAGTGGAAAGAATACTTTGAAGACTTCCTCAATTCCACCAACATGTCTTCCGATGAGGAAGTAGAGTCTTTGGAATCCGGGATGGGTCTTCCTATCTCTGGTGCCGAGGTCATTGAGGTAGTCAAAAAGCTCCGCGGCGGCTGGGCACCGGGGGTGGATGAGATCCACCCAGAGCTCCTAAGGGCTATGGATGGTGTTGGGCTGTCCTGGCTGACATGCCTTTGCACCATTGCATGGACATAGGGGACAGTGCTTCTAGATTGGCAGACTGGGGTGGTGGTCCCTCTTTACAAGAACGGGGACCGGAGGGTGTGCTCCAACTACCGAGGGATCACACTCCTCAGCCTCCTTGGGAAGGTCTATTCGGGGGTACTGGAGAGGAGGGTCCGTCAGATTGTTGAGTCTCGGATTGAAGAGGAGCAGTGTGGTTTCCATCCCGGACGTGGAACTATGGACCAGCTCTATACCCTCTTCAGGATCCTGGAGGGGTCATGGGAGTTTGCCCAACCAGTCTACATGTGTTTTGTGGATCTGGAGAAGACATTTGATCGTGTACCTCGGGGACTCCTGTGGGGGGTGCTCTGGGAGTACGGAGTCTCGGAGCCCTTGGTATGGGCTGTCCGGTCTCTGTACGACCGGAGCCAGAGCTTGGTCCGTATAGCTGGCAGTATGTCGATTCCATTTCCAGTGAGAGTTGGACTCCGCCAAGGCTGCCCTTCGTCACCGATTCTGTTCATCACCTTTATGGACAGAGTATCTAGGCGCAGCCGAGGCGTTGGAGGGATCCAGTTTGGTGACCTCAGGATCGGATCTCTGCTTTTTGCGGATGATGTGGTCCTGTTGGCTTCATCGGACCGTGATCTCCAGCTCTCGTTGGATCGATTTGCTGCCGAGTGTGAAGCGGCCGGGATGGGAATTAGCGCCTCCAAATCCGAAACCATGGGTCAGGGACGGGATCCTGCCCCAAGCGGAGGCGTTTAAGTATCTCGGGGTCTTGTTCACGAGTGGGGGGAAAGATGGAGCGGGAGATCGACAGGCGGATCGGTGCGGCATCAGCAATAATTAGGACGCTGCATCGGTCCGTCGTGGTAAAGAGAGAGCTGAGCCGAAAAGCAAAGCTCTCAATTTACAAGTCGATCTACGTTCCTACCCTCACCTGTGGTCACCAGCTGTGGGTGGTGACCGAAAGAATGACATCGCGGATACAAGCGACCGAAATTAGCTTCCTCTGCAGGGTGGCTGGGCTCTCACTGAGAGATCGGGTGAGGAGCTCTGCCATCCGGGAGGAGCTCAGTGTCGAGCCGCTCCTCCTCCAGGTTGAGAGGAGCCAGATGGGGTGGTTCGGGCAGCTGGTCAGAATGCCCCCCGAGCGCCTCGTGGGCGAGGTGTTTCGGGCACGTCCCACCGGGAGGAGACCAAGAGGCAGACCCCGGACCCGCTGGAGAGACAATGTCTCACAGCTGGCCAGGGAAAGACTTGGGATCCTTCCGGGTGAGCTGGAGAATGCAGCCGGGGTGAGAGAGGCCTGGGCTGCCCGTTTGAGGCTGTTGCCCCCGCGACCCGACCCCGGAACAAGCGGAAGATGACAGAACGGACGGAATGAATTTGTGCTTTTGTCTATATTTAATGATTAGCTACTGTATGATAAGCATAGCATGCTTATTGCTTGATGTCTCCTAATGAGCTCTGTAAATATCGTAAATAAAAAGAGGAACACAACACTGAAGTCTTAATTCTGTTGCTTTTTTCTGCTTATTCGGGTCCAGGGCGCTTGGGCAACAGCCTTAGTCTCTCCAGTCGGTCTGGGATCTCCTCCAGGTGGGACATGACCAAAACACTACACCAGCAAGGCACTCCGGAGACATCCTAACCAGATGTTCTTACCACCTTATCTGGCTTCTCTTGACCCAGAGGAGCAACGGCTCTACACCGAGCTCCTCCCGGATGACAGACCTCCTCACTCTATCTCTGAGTGAGAGCCCAGCCACCCTGCAAAGGAAGCTCATTTTGGCCACATGTATCCACACTCTTGTTCTTTCAGTCACCACCCACAGCTGGTGACCAAAGATGAGGGTAAGAACGTAGGTTGACTGATAAATCAAGAAATCTTAATTTTTCTCCAACATATACGAAGCACCAGATGTGTTGTTGTGTGACTTCAGGGAAGCAGACGTAGAAGACGACCGCATAAAACCAGTGAAGTTTTAACATGCCTGCGTCCGAAAGCCCAGTGTGCCTTTTCTACGTGTTAAAAAAACAGAAACAACACATCTAACTGCGCTCTATAATCTAGAACACCTTCTGGCTGTGAAAATACTGCACACAGTCGTTTTTTAGAGCAATAATAAAATTAGGGTTTGTAGATAAAGTTTATAAAAATAAATTATGTGTCTACAGTAAAAAGAATACCAATTCTCCATGTCGACTTCAAAAATAAAATAATCTGAAGCACTTTGGGCGACCATCGAATGAAGGTTCAATAGAAATATAATGGATTTAAAAGCAAATACTTTTAAAGCAATGCTTTGTGGATTACCAAATAAACAGGGACTGCAATTATTCCTGCATTAAGTCTTATACTTGTAACAAAGTTTTTGAATGCTGCAGAAATCTTGACGACAAGTAAATTGCACAGCATAAACACTGCATTAAAAAAGAAAAAGACTGTGAGAGGTAGTTTAGTGTGGAAAAATAAATACAGAAGACAACAAATGCGTAAAATAAATTAAAACCCGATTAAAAGCTGCAGTTCAAGAATAAATGAAGACTAGTAGAGTGATAATTGCTGACATCACTAAAGCAAAACCAGAGCAAACAGGACAAAACATCCAAAATATGTAAATTTTTCTTGTAACTTGTAAAAGCCAAGCTGTGTAAGACATGATTACCGCTACTCTGTCAAAAGCAAACACCCCCTTCTGGTCTTTTTTTTACTATGACTAAAATTTTATTTGAAACATCCATCTAATAAACCTCGGGATATTGATACAATTACAAAACTGCTTTGAATCAATTACTATTTCAATTCATTCTTCCCGACTTACTTAGCAGATAGGAAGTTGTTGCTGTGACACACAAATTTCCCATGTGTGGGATGATTAAAGTATTTTCTGATTCTGATTCTTGCAAAATATTTATGATGGCCACTAAGAAAAACTTATTCAATAAAAAGATATAAAATCAAGCAGAAACATGGGCTTTTTTTTAATTGCCGAAAGATCCATTAAAACTTATGTTACTCCAATAACTCCTCAATAAGATTCTACAAACAAATGCGTAAACTGTGCCAATTTTAGACCTATACACAAAAACCCTAAACCCATTGCTTCTTCCTTAAGCAATTAAAAGATCAACAACCAATGCAGAGCAAAGAAAAGCAGAATTTCTGCTTCCAAAAACGTGTGGGAGCAAATCAAGTTGAAGTAATACTTTTGTTTTCTCCCATCGTCCTTGTGAAACAACCCATACTCCTACCTAAGTTGATAAGGGATTCTCTTATTTCTTTGTAACTCTCTCCACCCCATCCTCCTGCTTCACTTTCAGAGCTTTGGGGGAGCTGCTGAGGGAAGGGGAAACAGGTGTTATTCACAGGCAAACAGAAAGCAACATTTTTCTTTTCATTAACAGAAGTGCAAATACGAAAGTCAAACATCAGCAGAAGATTCTGTAGAAAATAGATGCTGGAATACTAAGTATCTGAAAATAACTTATTATGGGTCAAAATGAAAACATAATAAATAAGTTGCATGAAAAATGTTATGACCTTGAGAGCAAAAATTCTGTTTTTTCTAATTTATCAAAATAGGCCGAAAAATTTGGACCCATGTAAAGATTTAAGAGCGTGAAAAAAAAAGTCCTCCTATAGCAATAGCACTTTTAATGCAACCATGCACGTTGTGTCTATATGCCAGACATAATAAACTGGAGTTAAAAAAATTAAAACAAGAATCAAAACGCCTGAAACTCCACACCGGCAAGACATTCGAGAGGCATCAGAACCAGTTGCCCGAACCACCCATCTGGCTTCTCTTGACCCGGAGGAGCATATGCTCTACTCCGAGCTCCTCCCGCATGGCAGAGCTCATCACTCTATTTCTGAGCGAGAGCAAGCTTTCCTGTGGAGGAAAGCTAATTTTGGACGCTTGTATCTGTGGTCTTGTTCTTTCGGTCACTACCAACAGCTGGTGACTATAGTTAAAGGTAGGAACGTACAGTAAATTGACTGGTAAACTGAGAGCTAGGAAATCATGTTTCAGGCAGGTCTCAGCAAGAAGAGACCCGTAGGGAGACCCACTGGAAAAACTATGTCTTGCAGCTGCCCGGGGAACATCTCAGGATCCTCCCGGATAAGCTGCTGGATGCAGCCGGGGTGAGAGAACTCCAGCCCTTTTGTCTGAGGCTGTTGCCCCCGTGACCCAGCTCCGGATAAGCAGAAAGCAACGGAACGAAAAGAAACACAACGCAGACCAATGTAGTGAAGATATTTATACATGTGAAATTTTACAAACCACTCAAAAATTATTAGTTTTGAAGTCAGCAGTTGAAAACAACTCAGACTGCTATCTGTCGAAACATAATCTGATGTACCTTTCCACAAAGACTGTTAAGCTATAAATATAATTTGGTGAAATAGAAAACCTTTGAAGACTAATATAGATACAGTGACATATTTACTTTGGACTAACTTAGAAAGGATTTTTTGTCCTCTGGACGGTGTATTTGAAAATTGAAACACCTTGATCTTCAAATACACTGTCCAGAAGACAACTTTGAAACCTTTTCTATGATGGATCACAACTGGACGAACGAGGGATTACACAGACTTTCGACTAACACATTTCTCAAATCTATTTTTTGCTGCAAACTACATAGAAAGTATCCAGTCAGAACAACAATTGTATTTTTTGCAACTATCCAGGTTGATGGGATTCTACAGGACTGAATACAACAAAACTGAACAAAAATATATATTTGCCTTTGTTTCAAATTGTGAGAACTTAGAAATGAACACAAATCGGTAATTTGTTGGGTCTTGTTTTTATCATATTGGCCCTGCTCATCAGAATGCATAATTATTTGCCTAATTACACAAATCCAAGATTGTTTGACTAAAAACAACCTTCTAAAGCGGGAATGACTTTTTTGCATAAGTCCAGATTGTTATGAATGACTTCTTAAATTTCAAAACTCTTTCTAGCATGACCGGAAAATCTAGATCTGCTTTAACCAAAATGAATGATAACTGTATTTTATAGCCAAGAATAACACTGAAGAACACTATGTGAATAAAAAACAATTATTAATTATTTAGTTCTAAGAAGATAATTGGCTCTTGTGGAATTTGGACTCAGTATATATTTTCAGTCACTTTGCAATACTATCTACCATAAATAAATGATGAAATTGGATTCCTGAAAATTTAATTTTTTTAAATGTTTTAGAGAATTAATGACATCTTTTATCACAAAAACATGTTTTAAGTGAATCAAAAATAGTTTAGTTCTTTTTAAAAGGTCATAAATGTTTTCATTTCTGTATTTACTTTAAAGTATTTTGTTTCGACAAAGAAATGTTTAACTCATTATGAAGAAAAACATTTATACAGAGTTCACCTGATTATAACAAATAGTACAAATGGATGATGTCTGGTTTCCAAAACAACCCATATTACATATAAATACTGCATACATATAAATACAGGAAAAAAATATTCTCTATACTTTCCACAAAACAAAGCCGAAGTTGTATATTTCTGTAATTGGACATTGACTGATGCACTGCTATTTAAAAAGTAATTAAATTATAATAAAAATAGAAGTATTCCAATGTACTATTGATTATACAGTATGCACCACAGACTAGAATTATCCCGATACTTCTACTAACAAACTGTCTGTTCCAGCCAATCAAACACAAGTCACTCTGACATTGTGGAAATATTAGCAGTCACCGTAGGTAGACATCTAAGTCTAGAATTTGTTTTAACATTGTCTGATGAACAAAAAAATAACATTGTTTAACTGTACAGCATGAGTATGCTTTAAATTTCTAGCCCCGGTCTTATGCCAGAATGAATAAAAGTTGAAGATTAATGCCGCTTTTTACAACAATTTTCTTTAAAGTTATTCCAGGATTAGTAACTCTACACAATTAAACATAATGCCAAAAATTTCTCAGTCAATGCTGCAGCAGAATCTGCAGGCAAAGTGAGCCATGAGTTTGCAAAATTAATGCAGCTGATTTTGCTAAATAAAAAGTCAACTCAAAAGTCTATATCTGTTACTTCGATTTCCTCTCTTCCTCCAAAAACATGAATGTTGAGTAGCCGCTGAGCAATCGACCCTAGGAATGAATGTGTGTGTGGATCGTTGTGTGTGTGTGTGTGGCCCTGCAACAGACTGGCGATCTGTTTGGAATGAACCCTGCCTCTCGCATCTAATCAGCTAGGTTTGGCTCCGGCATTCCCCTCAACCCCAAAAGGGATAAGCAGTTCAGAAGATGAATGAATAAAAAACTGTTTATCCAACCTCGTCAATCAGTGACTGCCTAGACAGCTGGTTTAAATAACCGTGCCCAAAGTAACAGGCTTCTCTCACTGCGCTGCAGGACTGAACGCTTTAAAAGGTTGTTCATCCCGTCAGGCCGCAGACAATTTATTAGATGTACTTGGAAAGAACTGAGTCCAATATGAGTATCTTATTATTATCGATAGTAACTTTTATTATTATATTGTTGTTTATTTATTTGTAAGTATGGCCTGTGCATGTGTGATGTGCTGCTGCTGGACACCAGAAATTCTCCTGTAGGATAAAAAAATCTTAAATAAGTTTTTATTGATCTACTAAATTTGCATCAGATTGCTGTTCAATGATCGAATTTGCAATGCATTTATCGCTCAATGAAAGGATGTTGAGAATGTTCCAAATTGTACGTCCTTCTAAATTATTAAAACTTTAGTTCATTGCTCATATGAAAATTTGTTTTAGTTTGGGGAGAAAAAATGTGATTGAAGACAAGTGTGTCCATCAGTTCTGTTACCTGTCTGATCCTCTAAAATACTTACTTTTATAGCTTTGATCCCAGACTTGGTGATCTGAGTCATCTTGGCCTTGGAGATGGGAGGCTTGTACTCATTCAACGAGTACAGCTGAAAGAAAAAAAAAATCTCAATAAAAATTGTATACATCACTATTGCAACAGAGAAGATGAAATTATATATACAAATGTATAAATGACTTGTATAATAGTGTTTTGTGTAAGATCCCCCTAGATGATCTAATTAGACTTTTTTGATTGCCTGTGGATTTATTTTTATTCTAGAAAAAAATCCAAAATATAAGAATATATAACAGCAATGAGACACATTAAAATTTCAGTTAGCTACGTTGCTAGCTTTAAATAGCTCATCATAAACACAGCGATTAACCTCATTCAATGCTAAATTGTAGATAACATTTTGGAAATAAAGCTAACATTAAATTAACTGCTACTTACATTTTTATTAAAATGAAATAACAATCACTTTGTACTGTTTATCAAATATCTTAATATAAGTTATATTGTAAGAACGGCGGTTATGCTACTTTACTAGATAGATAGCGCCTAAAATTTAACACAATATTTTCTAAATTGATTTTGTTTTTTGGCATGCAAGGTGTTAAAAACGCACCAAATTTATTCATGTGATTTTTGCAACTATGTAATAAAGGCGTGATAACAGAGTAACATAATAAATCCAAGAGAACAGCGGCCTCCTCTTTTCTGCCACTTGATGCTAATGTTAGCCGAAATGCTACCGGTAACAATCTGAAAATAACTGTCATTTTCCCAAAAGTTACAAACAAACCTCGTTGTTAAAGGCCTTAACCGCATCCATGGTGTTGCGTCTCGGTTCACAATTCCCTATAATTTTTTTTACAAATCTCTTAATAACCGGTTTAAACGATGCATGCTCGACGTCTGGTGAGATGGAGGAGACTGCCAATATGGCGCATAACCTCTTTAGACATTCAAGAGACATGCGCGACCTCTAGCGTCAGTTTACAGACACTACAGGTTTTACCAAATCGAGTTTTACAAGTTGTTCAAAAATGAATGATAACACAAAAGTTTATGGAAAAATGGTATTTCTTTATTTACCTGCATTCAACTTTGATACGTAAATACAAAATGTACAGTATTTTACATGATAACACAAATGGCAATATGCATGATTCAAACAAGATCCCCTTTGATGAGTTTTTTGTGCAATATTATTTTACTGGCAAAATCTGTAATGCATTAAATTCAAATGAATGACAGCACTTAAGCCCTGTTAAGGCAACATCATGTGGTTCTGGGATTATTTTTTGCTATTTGTACCTAAATTCTAATAATTAATGCTACACACTTTAACTAGTCTTAGTATATCTAGATTGCATTGCATTGCACCATCAGTGTGAGGAAAATGTTAGATTTCACAGATTTTGACCTTTTGATTTTAATCAAACAGTGTTAAATTCCAGCAAATATTTAAAAAGTCACATTTTGCAATCTTTACAAAGCATTACAGTTCAGTTTGAGGAATTGTGTTGATAGGTCAGATGTTGCTATGAAGGGAAACAAATGTGTGGTGCATGACACCAGTCACTCGAAGAATAAAATGAAAGCTTTTTAATAAATATTTAAAAGTGAACAAATCAATCAGTGTGTGAATCAGTGTTTCTATGCAAAGTAAAATTCTTCCACTGTTTTATTCCAAACAGTAACCATGTTCGTAAGTTAACCAATAAAAAAAACATTCAATTGTAAGAGGGCCTATACAAAATTTTAAAAAGTAACACTAATGAGATTTCACATTTTGATGTGAGGTGTTCATCATTTTTCCATCTTCATATTTAAAAAAAAAAAAACTGCTTAAACATTATGTGCTGAATGGCACATAGATACACATTATGATTGAGCCTGAGGATCAAAAATAACAGCAGTGTACGTTCTCAAGAAATGCCTGAAGTCCAGACAGCCCGTGGCAAAAAAAAAAAAGAGTTCTCATATACTTGTTTCTACTACAGCAGTTGAAATGACGACTGGTGCATCGGTCATCATGTCTGATGCATCATGTTGGTCATCTTTATGGCAGATTTCCTGCACCAAAGGGATGTTTGCCTCCTTCCATTCTTTGAACTTATTAGAAGTAAGCTCTGGGTCAGAAAGTATCTGTTCTATCGCCAGCAAATCCGCCTCTTTAGCCTGAAAAAAAAATAACAAAGCAAGTTAATAAACAGGTTGAAATCATAAATGTCTTTATTTAGATAACATTTCTGTATAAAGGTATTCTTGTGACTAAAAATTCTATTTTCAAATACATACATTGGTTCCAGAAAGCAGTTGTACCTTTAATGTGCTGTTGAGTGTCCTAATGAGGTGCAGCTTATCATTCACTGTCTGGTTTTTACAGCGTTTTATAAAAGAGGCTCTGAATTCCCTTTTAGTGGATGGTTTACGATCTCCTATTGGCGAGAGACTCGCCTCCTTTAGGTGGATATACAGCTTCTCCATCTCATCTGAGCTATTTCCTTGGAGGCCTGCAACAGAACAAGATACAATTGATTGTTTAAAAAAAAAAAAATCACAACAATGCGCACAGTCAATGTTAATAATTGGTTCCATGAAACTTAAGGTACTGTATATAAAATATAACCTCTGATTTACAGTGTCAGTTTGTGAAGCGGCCGGGATGGGAATTAGCATCTCCAAATCCGAGACCATGGTCCTCGCCCTGAAAAGGGTGGAATGCCCCCTGCGGGTCAGGAACAGGGTCCCGCCCCAAGTGGAGGAGTTTAAGTATCTCGGGGTCTTGGTCACGAGTGAGGGAAGGATGGAGCAGGAGATCGACAGGCGGATCGGTGCGGCATCAGCAATAACTAGGACGCTGCATCGGTTCGTCGTGGTAACGAGAGAGCTGAGCCGAAAAGCAAAGCTCTTGCTTTACAAGTCGATCTACGTTCCAATCCTCAACTATGGCCACCAGCTGTGGGTGGTGACCGAAAGAATGAGATCGCGAATAACCGGCAACCCTTCCTCCGCAGGGTGGCTTGGCTCTCACTCAGAGATCGGGTGAGGAGCTCGGTGTCGAGCCGCTCCTCCTCCAGGTCGAGAGGAGCCAGATGGGGTGCTTCGGGCATCTGGTCAGGATGTCCCCCCCCCCCGAGTGCCTCGCAGGTGAGGTGTTTTAGGCCTGTTCCACAGGGAGGAGACCAAGGGACAGACCCCGGACCCGCTGGAGAGACTATGTCTCACAACTGGCTGGGAAACGACTTGGGATCCTTCCGGGTAAGCTGCAGGATGCAGCCGGGGTGAGAGAAGCCTGGGCTTCCCGTTTGAGACTGTTGCTCCGCGACCCGGCCCGGATGAGCGGAAGATGACGGAACGGAATATCTTCACATTTAATGAGACGGTGGCTCAGTAGTAGAGTGTTTGCCTGCGGACTGGAAGTTTGCGGGTTCCATTCCCACTGAGTTCCCGTCCAGGGTCCTTGGAGAAGACACCTTACCCCCCAGCCCCACTGGTGCCATTGTGGCAGCCTGCTGCGGTGTAGTAGTGCAGCACACAAATTTCCCGGGTGAGGTACGAATAGAGTATGTAAAAATAAAAAAAATGGATACCTTCATTTCTGGCTACTGAAACATCCAGCTTTTCTTTCTCTTCTGCCAATGAGATTTCCTCATTAGTTGACTTCAAACACGGTTCAGATTTTTCCAACGTCAGCTCCTCTGTTTCTAATTGTAGGGCTTGATGTGAGTGAACCTGAGCTGAGCACACCACTGTTGTTTCCCCAGCTGAAGGAGATGCCTGCGAGACCAGATCTAACCAGGACTGCCGTTGTTTGGTGGCCAAAGATGAGGCAGAACTCTGGGATGTCATCGTGCTAACAGGTGAAGACAGTGACCCATTAGCTTCACTTGGGACTGCAGATGAATAAGGGGGAGGAAGTGTACCCTAAAAAACAAAAACATTACTATAAAATGTGTATTTAGACATTTAAAGTAGAATGAGGCATTTCTGCTGACCTGATTTGTGCTACCAGGTAGCTCTGATGGATTCATAGCATCTTGCAGACTCTGCTCATAGTACGGTGGAGGAGGAATTTCCGGAGTTTCAGCTTCTTCATGATCACTGGCTTCACTATAACACTCTGAGGGAAGAGACACCCATAAATTAAGAATTTTGTCTTAACTGGAAAAGACTGCTTTAAGCTGGACATACACTGCGTAATTTCAGAATGTTTCAAATTTAACTCCCATCCAACAATGTCTGACTATATTGCCTATGATGCCAGTCCGTTCTGACTTTATAAGTGTACACAGTTACGATCCGATAGTCTGCTGCGACTGAACCACTCACAGTATACCAGCTATATTAAACAGAGCTTTGTTTCCAAGTTTTCCCTCCATGCTCTGTCCATGTGTGTTGCTGTTTTAAGAACTTTAATGCACACTTTCATCTGCAGACTGAATAGGTCTGAAAATAAAATTTCAATATTACGTATTAATCCAAAACTCAGTGCATTGCGCTTTTAGTCCTCTTGTTGAGACTTATGCTTCCTGATTTTATCCAACTGTTGTTGTCTGTCTTGTTTTGATTGGACCAAAAGTCTGCAATTAAATAGATTGCTTACAGTTATATTTTTAGGTTTTTGTGCAACATAGCGATGTCAGAACCAATTGATCAGGAGAATCGACCAATAGTGCTGTCCAATGTCTCCACGAGCAACAACAAAATATCAGATATAGAAGAAATTCATCCGACTCTCCGATCACTAGTCGGGCACAACAAATCGCTCCTTGTAACCCATTTTTAGACTGAGCAACGAACACGCACAATTGGGCTGAAAATTGGCCCAACTTTAAAATTGAACAACCTGAAATTGGGCTAAATTTAAGCAGCATTTCCCAGGCTTTAGTTCCTGATTTTAAAAATGTGCTAATTTTTACATTCAAAACTCGAAACAAGGAAAAGTATACAAACCTGCTGCAGTGGTTTGATTTGTCGATTCAAACTGAATTGAAGCCAATCCAAGTTTATTCAGCCACCTGGAAACACAAACTTTCTCAAATAACTGCAATTTTAAACACTTTTTTATGTCAAAATGAGTGGAGTGTAATCTGACTTACAGGTTCATCTCCTCGTGGTTGTCAGCAGCAAAATAAAACATCATAACCTGGTGATGGCAGGCTTTGAATGCACTTAAAGAGAAAAGCAAAGAATTTAAGAAATTTCAAAGTTATTCAAACACATTCCCACTCTTGTATTCATAAACAAAAAAACTGATGCATTAACAGTCATCTGAGACCATCCATAACACATTTTGTAGGTTTAGTGTGTAATTGGAAAGTATCTAGTGTGATGTGTGATAAAAGAGTTTCTGCTAAAATGAAAGGGAAAGTGTACAAAACCACGGTGAAAGGCCATGCTGTTTGGTTTAGAGACAGTGGCACTGAGGAAAAGACAGGAAACAGAGATGGAGGTAGCAGAGATGAAGATGCTGAGGATCTCTCTGGGAGTGACAAAGATGGACAGGATTAGAAATGAGTACATCAGGGGAACAGCACATCTTAGAGGTTTTGGGGATAAAGTCCGAGAGGTCAGACTGAAATGGTTTGGACATGTGCAGAGAGAGAGAGAGGGAGAGTACATCGGAAGAATGATGCTGGATTTGGAACCACCAGGAAAGAGGACTAGAGGAAGACCAAAAAGGAGGTTCATGGATACAGTGAAGGAAGACATGAAGATAGTTGGTGTGACTGAAGAAGATGCAGCAGATAGGGTTAGACGGAAGAAACTGACTTGCTTTGGCAACCCCTGAAGGGAAATGCCGAAAGAAGAAGTGTGTAATTGGAAAGTGTAATTGCGATTAAGTTTTTGTAATGACTGGACAAACAAAAATGTGTGATTGAGGGGAAAGTAAGGTGGTGGCAAAGGTGGTGGATATGGTAAAGACCCGGACAACTCACTTTCAAATCATTTTAAGCAAACATAAATTTAGTTGAAAATGAATAGTTTATAAGGACACTCGCAGAAAAAATTAGGGACATCAGGACATCATGGGCGGATCCAGGCAAGGCCAAGGTCGTGCCTCCCTTCCCCTTTTAGGGGAGGGGGGGATGTCCCCAGTTCCCTCATTCTGCCTTTGTCAATGACCTCACGCTACGCTCGCTCCTCTTTAGAAAATTCTGGATCCACCCCTGAACATTTTACTCCTCTGGATCGAGAGGCGCTAGATGGGGTGGTTCGGGCATCTGGTTGAGATGTTTCCCAAACACCTCGCTGGTGAGGTGTTTCAGGCACGTCTTACAGGTAGGAGACCCAGAGGGAGACTCTGGACCTGCTGGAAAGACTATATCTCACAGCTGGACAGGGAACACCTCTAGATGCTCCTGGGTGACTAAAAACTTTCAGTATTTACTTTTGCTTAATTACATGGCCACTTTGATTTTATTCAAATTTACGAAGTAGTGATCACTTCCCTCAGTAGTGATCCCCGCTTAGGAAAAATCTTTTGACTCGATGTTAAGTGCAAATAAGTAAAATAAAATAAAAAAGTTTACCTATTTTTTCATCTCTCTAAGGTTGTTTCATTATTGCTCGTTTAAGAGTGTGGGAGTTTTTCAGACCTAAATATAAATACTTTTTCTCTTCTTTATATTCAAATCGGGTGAATCACAAGCTGAGATGGGTACAAAACCAAATGAACTCACTGTTTCTTCTTGCACTCCATGGCTACATCTATTATAAAGTTGGTGAGATCGATGTAGCCTTCAGCTTTTTCTGCCTGAAACACACAGATGAAAAAAATAAATAAATGCAGTAGGTAAACCACTTCCTGATAACAGTCATCATAGTTTTGCAATAAGCTGCTTCGTCTGTTCTCTCTCTGGTCAAGTAAAAATACTGTGAAACCGATCAAACTGAAGTGATGATTCCAGTAAAGGAAGCACTAAGTGACACAAAGTTGTATCAAACCGGCAGATTCAGGAAACGCAGTGACGAGATATTTTAGATGGTGTCACATTTGTAGACAGATGTGAAAAAAACAACTATGAGCAAAGAGGCTCACGGTGTGACTCAGAGGGGACTAACAGCTTCAAATAAAGCTCAAAATAACACTGTAATTATTATTTTTTAAATTAATTTCAGCATCACTTTACAAAATTTACCTAAAATTTGCAAAGAACAGGAGAGAGGACAATTTATTCCAGCTTTTAAATTAAATAAAATTAAGTAAAAAAGTTGTTAGGTTTCCAGAAAAACTCTGAGAAGTTCGTCAATTTTTTTTTCGACAAAGACTAAAACATATTTTACACTGAGATTTTGCACAAAAATACAAACTACTTAATAAAATAAAGACATTGTAAAATGTACTTGAAAACTTTATCTTATGAAGAAAAAAAATGAAACAAAACTAATCCACTCTCTAAGAATTCTCTTTATTTAACCCTGCTTATTTGATGAAAAGCTTTGTGACAGACTGGCGACCTGTTCGGAGTGTACCCGGCTTCTTGCCTTGAATCAGCGGGGATAGGCTCCAGCAACTCGTTAGGGTTAGACGTTTCAGAAGTCATAAAAAGCTCAAACATAAAAGAGCTTATTTTTAGATTAAAGTATAAAAACACAGTGAATTACTTTATCCCTCAGAGTTTGGTTTGTAAAGTAAAAGTAATTTCATTTGAAGGGTTAACGAAAACCAAACTGTGTGGTTATCCTCTGAAATAAGATGCAACATGTTTGTGTTACATGACCACCGTTTCCAAAACTAAAAATAACCTAGTAAATGCACTGTAAAGATTGATTGAATAGAACTATTTATGTCTATCATTTTAAACTTTTCTATTCTTTCTCTAAATACAAAAGCAGAATGTTGTATTTAGATTAACAAGCCAGAGCTTTTCATAGCCTTTTTTGACACTGAAAATAAAGAGAAGTTGGGGTGTTGCAAGTGCGTCATTTCTGCACAGAAAGTTTAATCTGCATAACTATTTTAACACAAGTACAGATTAATTCCCTGCAGGACTTTTAAGTAGTTAAGACGATAAACATTCTTTTGGATGATCATAGCCGCAGACAAACAAAAAATACTTTTCAGTTTTAAATGTTATTAATAAAATGATGTTTTACTCACAAGTTGGTTAGTGTACCAGTAGAGAGAGGTCTTCTTTAAAACAAACCAGTACTTCTTCCATTTGATCCCCAAAAAGCCTTTGCTTTCTTTTTTTCTGTAAAGCCAGCCCTGGTGGTCTGGCTGACCCAACTCTTTGACCGAAATCCGTCTTCTGCTCATTATACCATTGCCTATGAAGTGAAAACGCACACACATGAATCTACACACACTGATCATAAAGAAAAAAGTCACAGTTACAAACAGAGGAAGCATAATGTTGCAGTGTAGTGTTTGCACAACAACTAAACCATTTCCATTTCAGTCAAAATAGGTCAGCGAGTAATCAATAACCAAATGACCCGTTAAAAAAAACTCCAAACATTGAACAAACTCAGATCAAATCGAAAAGCAGTCAATTTATAAAGGCTAATCTACTTTGACCTACCTGATGTGGTTTTAAACTAGGCTTCGATGGCAGCACAACTCATTTTAAAGTTAGTCTCTCAAAATAGGAGCATGCACACAAGAGAAAGAGAAAAATGAAATGAAAGTAACAGAGGGTTGTCTAAATCCCTTTGTGCACACTAATTGCAATGCCACTTCTCACACACCCTCCGCCCAGAAATGAATATTCTAGGCATGCATGCATACACACAAAGTAACAAAAGCTGTCTTACCTCCTCGGTTTTTCTTCTTGGATTTGTGGCGAAGGGAGACCTAAGAAAAGAAAGCCGGAGAAAGAGATGTAAGCAGAATATTTAGACTGTCAGACTCATCTAAGAAGATTCTATGTGCGACATCCTGTTTTTCACAAGCATAGTCATTCGAGCTGTGTTCTCTACTCAAGTGAAATCTTTATGTGTGACTTTACATGTCATAGGTTTACTCTCCATTTGTGAAAACATTGGGCAGACAGGCACACTTAAAAATGGCAAACCATCATCCTGCTTTTGGATCATCGGGTTATAAATAAAGGTATCAACTTGATCAGCTTTTACCAACAAGAACAAATGCATATCTATTGTTTGAGTCTGTGTTAGAAAAGTACTCACAGGGTTGTAGTCATCAGCAGCCATGGAGGGATTCACAGATATGGGAAACGCAGCCTGGTAAATAAAAGCACATTTTATTGCAATGTGTGTAAGCTGAAAACATTCCTATCTGTAGATAGTTTGGTAAAAAATGAACTGCTTTTTTTCATGTTGTTGCTCTCTGAAAGGAAGTGCATTGTGGGTAGACAGAATGGAAAGTTTTTTATGTTGTAGAAGAAAATAAGCAAAACCCACATTATGAGCCTGAAAATGTTTCAACATTCAAGATTAAAAAGCAAATGTAAAAAATCTTTCAAGTTTTGCTCATGAACACAGACTCAACCTTTTGAAACATCAGTAATTTTGTTTAGATTGCAACGAAAAAACTTGGCATCTTAAGAAGTGTCTTATTCCGAATGAAACCTGATTTATCTGCATTTCAAAGCGTTTGACATTCTAAAATTACAATGACATTGCATAATTAAAGTCGCCTTTGCCATTGTTGACTAACTTCCTCTGCAATCTTCAGTTCCTTATTTCTGACATGACATGAAGATACAAATTCAGATGCCAGACAGAAAGAACACTTTATTACCGCCCACTTTAAGGTTTGTTTTAGTTTAAAAGTCATTTAGACTTTTCACAATTTCTTCCTAAAAAATACAATTTGAGCGAAAAGGATCTAAAAAAACTTTCTAAATTAGATTATTTTATGTCTAGTCTTATAATTGTTAAGGCCATTCGTCTTCCACTTATCTGGGGCCGGGTCACGGAGGCAACAGCCTCAGACGTGAAACCCAGGCTTCTCTCACCTCGGCAGCATCCTCCAAGGTGCCCACCCGGGAGGATCCCGAGGTGTTCCGTGTCCAGCTGTGGGACATAGTCTCTCCAGCAGGTGCAGGGTCTGCTTCTGGGTCTCCTCCCAGTAGGCGCTCACCAGAGAGGCGTTCTGGAGGCATCCTAATCAGATGCCTGAACTACCCATTCTGGCTTCTCTCGACCCTGAGGAGAGACGGCTCTATTCCGAGCTCCTCCTTGATGTCAGAGCTCCTCACTCTATGTCTGAGTGAGAGCCCAGTCACCCTGAGGAGGAAGCTCATTTTGGCCTCGTGTATCCGTGATCTCGTTCTTTCAGTCACCACCCACAGCTGGTGACCTTAGGTGAGGGTAGGAACGTAGATCGACTTGTAAATCGAGAGCTTTGCTTAACGGCTCAGCTCTTTCTTTATCACAATGGATCGATGCATAGTAATTGTAGCAAACGAAAAAAATGTTTCAAAGGTGGAACAAAAGCTTTAGAAAATGAAACAACAAAGCACCATTCTTTCACCTGAAACTTACAAATGACCACAGAAAAAAGGAGGAAGACTCATACCTTGATTCCTAGATGTCAATGTTTCTATTCAAGTCTAAATCCAGCTTGATGATCATGTAACCATTGAGTTTAAAAACTTACTGAGAGCAAAACCACAGAAAGAAGTTAAAATCTACTCCAAGCTTGCACAACAGATATGCATCATATTTTACTTCCCGGCTGCGAGGATGATGAATTTCACCACAAAAAACGCACAAAGGTTACGTGTGTCTCTGTGTTAGGTAACTTACTTCTTGATTCCAGCATCGAACACAGTACACTGTAGACATAGTCTATGTTGTAGACATAGTCTACAATGTACTGTTCGTTTGTAAATCTAAAAATTGTCTAGCCTATGTTACAAAAACTTTTTTTTTCCACTGCTATGGTTAAAACAAAGAGCAGGGATCGGGTTAATTTTTAAATGGTACCTGTAAAAAAAAAAAAAAAGCCAAATGCATTTTTGAATTCTGTCTTTATATTATTTTTTCTCATTTGGAAAGTTTTTAAAAACTTAAATAGATCATACATTAAAAAAGAAAGAAAGAGTGAGATACCTTATTTTCTCATGAGTAAAATAGTCCATATTTACACTTGATCTACTTTAGAAGTTTCTTTTAAATAACTTTACAGATTGAGCTAGTTGAGCAATAATCCCTCATGTAGCATGTTTTTGTTCTTGACTCACAAATTTAAAAATCTACCCACATTTGGACGAGGAAATAATTTAAAAATTAGTCCATATTTACACTTGATCTACTTTAGAAGTTTCTTTTAAATAACTTTACAGATTGAGCTAGTTGAGCAATAATCCCTCATGTAGCATGTTTTTGTTCTTGACTCACAAATTTAAAAATCTACCCACATTTGGACGAGGAAATAATTTAAAAATGATATAGAAACAGTTTAGATCATATAGATTTACTTTACCTGAAACCATAGCTGCAGTGAAAGTAGTTTGAGCCTAAAATTGAGCTCAAAGTCTGACCAAAAGTTTGTACACATGTCAGGATGAAGACTGAGAAATTCGAGCTAAACTTGTTTTATGTGAGATACCAGGCTGTGGGATTTACCCTTCCTTATCTGTGGGTTGCACCTTTTTGTTATTTTGCGTAAGTTGAGAAACAGATAAAATCTATAGAAATTATTTAAAATCTTTGCTTTGCAGCGTAGAGAAAACGTGCAGTTTTCAGTTAATACCGCTAGATGTCGACACACTATTACTTTTTAACTACATTTTTTTCCTCCAAGTTTTTAAAGAAATTTGGGGCAAATCAAAATAACAGTTTTGCAAATCTTGAACACTCTTAATTATTTAGTGTTTCAATGTTTGTTGGAACCAGAATAGAATGTTTGCAATATTCTGTAATCAGTATAAATAATTCTCTGATGATCAAATAATTTGAACTTTCTTATGATTTTTTAAAAATTGTAACAGTTTTAGATCTCTTCTTTGCTCCCTTACATTAATGTATACCTGACCACCTGCAGAGTGTGGGATCTTGAGAATTAAGGAGGAGTGCAATAAATTGTTTTATGTCCTGAAATATAAATTGTGAAATTCAGAATAAATAGTTAAATAACATGAAAAGAACCCATTTAGGGTGTATCATATTGCGCATTGATAATGCAAGGGATGCAAACCAGAATCTTTTATTAGAAGTTAGTTTAAAATGAATTGAAACAAATATTAAGTTAAATCCATAAAAAGCACAGGACTAAGGCCTAGAGTAGACTAGACATCTATTGTTTCTTTTTAAAACACGATAATTTAGCTATTGTTAGATTTACAGTAAAGCTACTTATGTAATTGGTAAACTATGATGGTAGAAATGATTATCATCTGAACTGCAACATGTACTCATTTTACATTTTATCAAGTAAAATGATAAGAATGATGTGAATGAGGAAACCCTCATAGGAATTGCATTCAGTGGTTTTCTTGAAAATCCATGACTTTCTTATAGTTGTAACCAATATACATTTTTTTAAGTGAAACTCATTGCATATAAAAACAGTATCCTCTAATTTTTTTAAAGCAGTTTTCCCATTACACTGTCCACTGAGGTCTGTGAAAAGCTGTGGACTGCCTGTCAACACCCATCACCATCGCAGTGGGAAGCCGATTTGCATCCATAACACCACTCTTGAACACCACCCTTTCCAGAAGCTCAGATATTTTTATCTGCAAGTATGTCATTCTGTGCCAGAACAGTGGTAAACTAGCAAACACATTCCTGAGTCCTGCTTTATTATTGTCTCCATTTCATTTGCTATCAAATAGATGTGGGCCTCTTCTCTTTTTCAATCTCCCCACTTGGTTTTGTACCGCAGTGGAACTGAAGTGACCATAGGGCGACTAACTTGTTTTATCTCTCAGGTTCTCACACCCCAGCTTCCTCTTTGCACCCACTCCCATCTGACATTGTTTTCCATTTCAACTTAAATCCTTGTTTAAAGCATCTAGATTCCTGAAATAACTTAAACATAACTCAAATAAATTACTTATGGATCAAGTTGTTTTTGAGATGAGTAAAATAACTCAAGATAGTCATTTGAAAGGGTTGTTTTTGTGAAGAGGGGTTTTGGTGGAGGTGAGGTAATCTTGCCTCTGACTCGTGTCAAAGTCCTTAAGATTTCATGGGAATGCGAATTGGTCACACCATTGTGGTGCTCAATCTCCCATCATGATTCATGCTGAGAATTGTCATGGCACTTAGTTGGAGCAGACCGCCACCTCCTTTCCAACCAGATACTCAGAGTGTGTGTGAGAGAGACAAATGGGCGAGGGGGCAAACAGAGTGGCTATTATTCAGCTGGGGAAACTCACATGGTGTAAAAAGGGGGAAGGGTTCAGGCCTGAGGATGATATCAGATCACACATGCCCCACGCCTGCTGATGATAACTGCCCGGTTGACCTGTCAATGACCATGGCTCCACTTTG
The DNA here is from genome assembly GCA_902685375.1 of Neostethus bicornis. NCBI lineage: Eukaryota > Metazoa > Chordata > Actinopteri > Atheriniformes > Phallostethidae > Neostethus > Neostethus bicornis. The sequence goes on from LR738552.1 coordinate 7,116,492, forward strand.
ACAGTTAAAGTTTCATTCAAGATGACCTAATTCCTCTCCATTCAGCAGATCTACGTACACAATAACAACCCAAAGAAAGCAGCGTGTTCTCCTTTCTTTAGAAAAGTTGAAATCAAGATTAATGTCTTTTTTTTTTGGATGCAATTGAATCATAAATCAGTATAAATGGAATATCTTCACTCATCACAACTGTCATTGGGTCTCATACATCTGACCCCAATGGAGGTGTGTGACTGGTATGTGCAGCCGAGGGTATGACAGGAACTCGTGGTGCCAAGTTGTGTGTGGCCTCTATGTGAAAACACAGCCCGGCAATCTCATCGTGGTTGTTTTGTTTCACAATCTACAAAAGCTGGCGGGTGTTCGGACAAGTTTTAATATTTTTATTTGCCCTGTGCGATGGGAGATGGGGAAACTAAAAAGTTGGATTTTGTACTATCTACAAACTTGCTTATTCAAAGAATTACAACTTATTTCAAAGAAAAAGTTAGTTTTTAAATACAAATACATAAAAATAATTCTAGTTGCTACTGTAATTATTATTATCATATGAGATCATTTTTTATGTCTAAACTTGTTCTAATTTAAATTTATTTTAGGTCAAAAACAGTTAGAAAAGAAGGATTATCTCTACTTCTAACTTTGTTAAGTTTTGTAACTTTAAAAGCCTGTGCAGATGTTAGCAGAACAGTTTGGTTACTATGTGAACTTACAGGAGTTCTACAGATTTAATTTGTATTTCTTTTTTGCTAAACCAACAATTTATAATTCAAATGATTAATATTTTACTCAGACCTAAAATTCTGCAAAACCAACACTTTCTGCAGGCCATTTTTACAAATATCACTCTCTGAATGCAACACTTTGTTTTCTCACTTTGAAAATACATTTCCTATAACTTCTCAACTTCTTTTTTGTAAGGAGGATGTAGATATTTAATCAGTTCCCTTGTAGAAAAGGACATTCAAACTGGCAAAAGTTTGTGAGAAAAAAAATCATCTGATGTCATCTCTAATCTACATTTACCAATTCTGGTGGTTTCAACATGTATGAGAGAATATGTGTGTCTGTGTGGGGCATGATTTATGCCTGAGATGTAATAGGCTTGTAATTAAGCGTCTCAATTGCACAGCCTCTTACATTCTTTAGATAGTAGAGAACGTTGCGGGTGTACACCGCTGTGAGCAGGTGCAGGTGAAGTTACACTCAGTGGAAAATTGGTTACTTACCGCTTGGGAAAAAGACCAGGATCGAATGTGAGGTTGATTGTATCTAAAAAAAAAACAGAAGCAAGACATTATTTAAAAGAATAAATTTTTACAGTGAGAATATTCCTCCCACCCTCCAAAAGCATGCATGTCAGGTTGATTGTCCAGTATAAAATTGCCCCTAGGAATGAGTATATGTAGATGGCTGTGTGTGTGGCCCCACAACAGACTGGTGACCTGTTCAGGGTGGACCCTGCCTCTAGCCCGAAATCAGCCAGGATAGGCTCCAGCACCCCCGCAACCCGTTAGGGATACGTGGTTCAGAAGATGAAATGAAAACTTCCAAATAGAGCAAAAAAAAAAAAATTCCGAGCTTGTTTATAGCCACTCATTATGCTTGGCTATGTTCAAATCTGACCAGTGAGATACTTTAGGAGCGGGTATTTAGTAGCTGAGGCAATGGTTCTGATAATACTCTTGGAAACTGGCCAATGCTGCTCTGGTAGACAAGACACTTGTTCCCAGTGCTCAGAATACTCAGTCTCCCTCAAACAAGCCTCACCCTACAATTTAAAGAGATGACTTCTAACTCTAGTTGGGGTTTTCTGCCAACACTTTTTCTGCTTCCTCTTCTTGTCAACCATACAATTTCACATTACTGTCCGTACATTATAAGATGCAAAGCATTTCTAGTATTTATAATTTAGAATGGATGATTTGCATCAGAAGAAAAGAAAAACAGGCATGTTTTTTTTCTGATCGATTGCCTGAAATTCAGCTGACACCAGATTACATCTGCTGCCAATCACATCCCATTTCCTACACCGGTGTCACACGTTTGTAACAACCACCAGCCAGGGGTCTAATGTTTCTTTTTTGATTTACCATAGCACAATCCAAATGTGAGTAATGTGTTTTGATCAAGCGTTCAGTCAAACCGGATGTAATGCGTTTGAGTGTTTGTCTCAGAATAGAACTGGCGTGTAGGGGTTGGGTGGGTGTAGAACATTGTGTGAGCCATTGAATCGTCAATCCTGACATCATTGTAAAGAGTCAGGCTTCCTTCAGCCAAGCATCCAGGGAAGATTCAAGGAGCTTGGACTAAAAACCGCCGTCCTCATATGTTGGCGTACTCTCAAAAGTTATTTTGAGATGGGAACTCTGCAGAATTGAGTTTAGTCATGGCATTAACATTTAATGAGATTTTTAAGAAAAATAATGTTTAAGTGTGTAAATGAGTTTATAAAGCTTCACCATTATAGAGAAAAATATGTATATTTCAAGCAAAATTACAACTAATAGTGATGTAAGGGGTTTACATACTGTATGTCTCTAAAATGCTTCATAGAATGATTCAGTGTCTTATAGAAGAAAAAAAATAGTTGTATTAGTAATTCTACCAACCTTCTACGTGACAATGAACAAGTGCTAGCTACAGCGATGATGCGATTAACTACTGCGATGACGCTTTATGCAGGTATCATTTCACACATGCTCCCCATTTTTTTTGCACCTGCCTCCTATTGAGTTTGGCAGTTCATCCTGAACCTATGTCAACTTTCAAAGATGGAGCTTGTGCCTTTTCAGGACAGGTAGCAGGATGAGCAAAACTCAGACTTTAACACTTCCTGGTCTGTGATGAAGCTAGATAAATCAGCATAAATGGATGTTCCAAAATCTTAATTGTGGTTGTTTACGTGCATATGTACAATTAGAAATACTATTTTGTATGAAATATAAAAAATTATGCAAATGTAAATTGTTAGCTTATTACTTTGATGAATAACAAGTTTTTAAGTAAAGAACCAAAATGCTCAACTTAAGTTTAGTATGAAAACGGTGACACTTTCATAACAAAAAATTAGACCATTTTCAGCATATCACAGCAACATCCTCAAATCTGGCTGTACCTGATCTACTATCAAGAAGGAATCATCACAAAAAAAATATGAGCAACGAACTAAAGATTTTCATTTTCATTGTATTGTATTTTCATTGTCGGAGGTTTTGTGTTGTAAAACAATAAAGACAGGTCCTGTCATGAGCGTTGTTTTGCAAATAAAGTGCAAGGTCCATAACACCTTCCTTTGTCAAAATCACCTGACGTGTATTTATTTATCGTTCCCTAATCATTTAATCTAAAATCTTTTGATGTTAGAAAAATCTCTCATACAGGCTCTTTAAGTTAAGTCAAACTAAATCTGCTTCCTTCTTTGCAATAGTGTTATTTGTACATATAACATCTCAAAAGTTCAGAAAGGCTGAATTGCTTTGTTTCTGCAGCTTTTATAGGTTCAATTTTTCTTCATGTTGTACAGGGTTTTTTTTTTCTTGTGCAGATTGTCTTTGTCAACATTCTCAAAACACTGTCATATAAAGTATTAAAGTTATTACAGTTATTAAACTGAACTTACCTGTTAAGGAAGTCACTGCTAGAAAACCAGTCGGGTCCCTGTGATACATAAAGATCAACAAATTATTGTACGTGCAACTGTGAGGTTCGGTTTGACTGGGAAATGGTGCAAACTTGCAAGAATTTTAAGTTAAAAATGTATGAGATTTTGCTTGAGTTTTTTAAAGGAATAGTTTGTGCAATCCTGAGAATAAATCGTAGTAGATTTTATTCTGATTTGACTAACTTTTTTTAGTTTTAATCATAATGTAACAGTAAGAATAAACCTCAATCAAACATTGGTATGTTGTCACAAATACAGTACATATTTTGTGAATTTTTTTCAATTTGATACTGAGAAATTCTGTAGAAAAAATTGTGGATTACACTGATGATCTTTTCTCTTAATTTTATTTGAATAACTTTAGGTTTTGTGAAGAAAAAGCCATGCAAAATCCGCCAAAGTCAACTTTGCATGGAGTGTTGTGTTACTTGCAAATTAAACTTGTAGATTTTTTGGATTTTTTTCTCACCAAAAAGGGGGTTCCAAGGGCAGAAGTTATCTGGGTTTGTTGAATTTAGTTTAACAGTTAGCTTCAGTTCATTGTAAGACCATTTTTTTTTTTGTGTATAACTGTAAAACCTGTGTTGATTTGGGGCTACGTGAATAAAAACCAATGAAATCTATTCAAAATACAGCTTTTCTGACATGTAGAACTTGCAACCACAAGTTTGGGTCAGATCTCTACATATGCAATTAAGCAATAAAATAGCTCAGTTGTAAAATGGTAACTTATTAAAAAGCTACTTAAAAAGGAGATAAAAATATCTTCAGCAGCTGAGACGTCCAATTTTATTAGTTTAAATTAAACATGATTTTCCCACATTAATGCAATCGGTTTTAATTAAAAATGTGATATTAACTTATTTGGAAAGAGAAAATAAAGAACATCGCATTCATATAAATCAAAAAGAATCACTGAGATTTTACACATGCACAAAGCAGCAGCATTTCATTCACATCATTTGAAGCGTGCAGGGTTAAAATGTTAGTTGTTATCCACCTTCTGCTGCAGGTTAAAAGGAGTGCAAGTAGTATTTAAGTACACCACAGGTTTTCAGAAAGTGCAAATTAGTAAGGACTGCAGGCAAAGACAGCTCAGCAAGCTGGGGCAAAGCAAAACATGGAAGTACGAAATGAAGGCAAAACAAAAGAAGCTCCTCTTATCATTAAATAAATGCAGCAAGCAAAGGAGAAAGAGGTGAATGAGGGGTAATTCCTGACAATGATAAACCTTTCAGTTTTGTGATGGAAGGTGTGGATCCTTCACAGGAGAATTTTTTTGAATAAATGGAGACCAAGGTAATCCTAACCTTCTGTTTAAATGTTTTAAGAGATGACATATGCAGCGGAAAAAGATCTGGTGGAAAACCTGTTCAGGCCATATGGGTCCCCAGATGGATTTTAAAGTCGATCAAAGAAGGAAGTGCTTAAATAATCATCACCATCTGAGACATGGGGGGAAAAAGGTAACTTGACATAAGCTATCCAATGTCATCACATGCTTTTAAAAAACAGAAGCAGGACTTTACACCTCAGAGGTTAAAACGGGTTAGTGACTCACATCGGCCCAAGATCAGAAAATATTGATCACCTTTTCATTAAAAACGTGGTCTTTTGTGTAGAAGAGTTGAGCAGAATAGGTTTTAGATTAAAAAAAGGCAAACATTTTATATTCAACACGCAATGACAAAAAAATAGACCACACAATAGTTCACTGAAATTTACTGGCTTTTAATAAAACGCTTTCAAATCTTACAAAAAAAGGCAGATCAAATAACAATAGACACTTCCTCCTTTCAAATTCTGAAATAATACTGTCATTCTCTCTCTTGTGACCTGTGGTTTTTCTTTAAAACAAATGAGCCATCAGAAGGCATTCGAGCCATTTTCCTTATAGGTTGGTTATAAAAGTTGACCAGTTATTTCTCAACCAGCTGTACGTATATCGAAGGCCTTTTGGGTTGGTCATCGCAGAGTAAACCAAAACACAATGTATAAATTCAGGGAATAGAGTGCATAGTCCTAAAATATGCACAAATATTTGCTTGCAGGTTGACAGTGATGCAGCACTGAGGACTAAAGTCCTTGTAAAGTTTATGCATAGCTTAAAAGAGGCAACCATTGGTACATGAACGTAATTAACTAATAAAAAAAAAAAACCTCAATCGCAGAAGAAGAAAAAAACAAAACAATCAGTTTCATCACTAAAATTTTTTTCTTAAAACTCTATTGTGTTATATCAATTCAAATGAAAACCAAATAAGCATATATTTGAGATCTTTCAGTATTTTGCTGTTAAAATAGGTACCAGTGGACAATAGGATATAAACATAACTTAATATACAAAAAAAATCTAAATAAAAATGCACACAAGGCCAAAGAGTCCTGAACCTGAAAAGATTTGTTTCATTTGTTGCGGGGATGAGTGCTATCGGCAGAGTTAGAGGGGGAATGAGCACTACAAAAGCAAGTTGTGGTGAAGGAATGCTAGTTGTAGTTACTAGTAGTAGTTGGTAGTGACGGGAACATCAAGGGGATAATGGAAGTTGGGGGGAGAGAGAGGAGTGTGAGAAAGCCCCAAGCTGCTGGACGTTAAATATCAAAAGGCACCGAGGAAGGACACACGGACAGGAACAGGAAGCCCCGCAATAGGAAGCGAAATCATCAGTGAGTCAATAGCTTAAGCCGCGTGATCCAACTGACCAGTAGTGAGCGTTCTGTTGATGTGCGCTTGGAGACGGGACCTACTGGGGTTTTTTTCACGTCTTCCTGGTACGGGATGGTGGCGCTGTTGTGGAGTTCAGAGTTGGAGTAGTAGCGGCTGCCTCGGATGTGGTCCACCCGGACGAGGTGGCGTTCCCCTGTTCGTCGATAGGAAGGAGATCCAGATGGGACTTCCTCAGCAATGGTGGGAATCCGCTCGTTGCTCAGGTATCTGTACAGGAGGTCCTCGCCTAAAAGAAAGATATTATAAGAATGGAAAAAAAAACAAAAAAAAACCGAAAATGAATTTCTGTATGCAGCATGTTATGATAGTCTTTATTCTATGGTGAGCATGTCTGTTTGAAAGTACACTAGATATTGAAAGCCTAATTAGTTTCTTTCCCATTTGAATTTTATTTTATGATCAGACTAAGTGAGAACATTGGTCTTGTTTCATTTCTAAATCTATAACTCATCAAGTCTGACAAAAAAAGGAAATGAGAAGATAAGTTAAAATGAGATACTGTATTATTCATTGAAACCGTCTGTGTGGTTACCTTTCCGACTCTGTGTCCAGGGTTTCGCATAAGGGTCAATGACTCCCACACAGGTGTCTACTGGCATTGACAGTGGCCGAGGTTTACCTTAAGACAAAAAGTCCCTCATGGTGAGTCATAAACTGAAGAACAGGCTGATACAGCATTTGTCATTGAGAACTGGTACTAACCACGCGAAGGCTTATGCTCTCTCATTCTGGGCTGAATGACGTTCGCTTCGATCGGACAGCCAGCAGTCAGTTTGTCATAATCTGGGAAGGGGCATCGCCTTCTGCTTTCCAGGTCCAGGAAGGAGTTGGGTGACTCAGAGCCTTTTGGTTTTTTACTAATGCTGGAGAAGGATTCTGTTCTCATCTCTCTGCAAAAAAAAAAAAAAGTACATTCTTGTTAATCACGGCTCAGTCTGGTCTTCTTCAGCATATCACGATCAAGATGATTCATACGAAAGTCAAAAAAGATCCAAGTTTCATTGAAATGATTTTACTTTGTCACGGAAGTGGAGGATGAACAGAGCAGAATAACAGTAGGGGGTGATGAAGTGATCGCATCAATTTTTCTACTCTCAATAAGTTAAAAAACAAAGTACGAGTGAATTGGTTTTGTACTCTTTATTAACTTTCAGTCAAGTTTTTTCTCTTTTTAATTTTATTTTTTACTTTCAGTTCTTTGACCTTTTGAGATGTAAACATAACAATGCGATAAATAATTTAAAGGTCCTATATCATGCAAAACGGACTTTTATGAGGTTTTAACCTTTTATTTTACTTAGTACTACCCCAAACAATCCCCCAAAGTGTGTTTTATTGTGATTCATGCTATTTTGAGATATTTAAATTCAAAGTAAGGGGCGTGTTCTCCAAACCTCTAACGACTGGTGGAACATAGTGACGTACATCTGTTTTTTGTTCAGCCCCCTGCAGCTCAAACACCCTCCCCCACTTCTACCTGCTCTCCACCCTCATATCCACCCATTTCCGGTTCACTTGGATCTGTTTGGCGGTATTTTTTCTCCTCAAAAGCTGTATACACCATGGCAACAAAGAGAAAATGTGAATTTGGTTGTGCTGATGTCTCAACTTTGTTTACTATTCCGAAGACAGAAGACCTACGTAAAGAGTGGTTAGCTTTCATTTTTGGAGACCCTCATTACACCACCAGCTCAAATGTCTTCGTGTGCCAACGGCATTTTTCTGAAACCTGCTTTCAAAACTTTGGCCTTTTCAAAAGTGGTTTTGCCAAAAAGCTGGTTTTACAAACTGGAGCTGTTCCCACAAACAGAGGAGAAGAGGAACCTGCAGCTGTAAGTAACACTGGCGCTAGCATGCTAACGCTATATTCCGAATGTATTTATAGATGTTAGCATCAAATTTGGCACGATAGACGTGTACAAACGGAATACAGCTGACATGTTTTGTCCCAGAATTTTCAGTCAAAAGTTTACAGTCAAATTTACAGTCAAAGTTTATTCCTTCCTCCGAAACGCTTTGTTTACTCAATACGTCTCGCCCCTCCCGCTCCACGCTGTGCTGGGTGGGTGGGGAAATCACAATGAATGACAACCAATCGCAACCAACGGGGCGGGTCCCGGGAAAAAAAAAAGAAAAAAAAACTGAAACAAGCTGTTTTGACTTCCGGGTATGAAACTGCGCTCCCAAACAGGGTATTATTTATAACCTTTTGTGTTGACATTGTGGCGGAATGTAAAATTATGCATATAATGATACATAGAACAGGATAAAATAAGGGAAAAAAGGCATGATATAGGACCTTTAAATGAAATAAGATGACTCACCGTGGGGCGTAGGGCACAAGAGGAGGAGGTGGAATGTACAGGTCTGAGATAGCCGGCTTCTCCTTTTTGGTTGGTCCGTTTGCTGAACTAAAGGGAGACTGAGTTCTGATCATCGAAGTATTATTCTGGAAAAAAAAAAAAAACAGAACAGAGTTAGGACTGAAAAACTTAATTTTTTGGATAAACCTGGTTAATTACGTTCAGTCTGACAACCTACTGCATTCGCTGCACTCACCTGGTTAAACAGAAATAAAGCTGAAGTTTCTGCCAGTTAAATTTGACTTGTTGACATTTGAGACGATTTCACTATCGGTGGTGAGACACGAAGATTCTAAGTATAAATGATTTTGTTTGAGGCATGGAACGATGGTAAGTCAGACTGAAATAAACTTGTGAGATATCTAGTTATTCACGACGCTGGTGCTTCTTACGCCTATTACGCCGATCGCATATTTGAGTAGGATAAGAGAGTAAAAAAAGTGGTAAAGTAGTTTGTATGTTGTGGTGTGTGTACATATGTCTCACATCCACATATAATAACCTAATCAAACCTGGTAACTGAATCACTCCTTTTTGGTTACAATACAAAATAAGTCTGTACAAGTTACAAGTTGTACCGCATTACAACGTCTCTGTGACTCAATATTTATTAAGATCTGGGGTTTACGTGTCTTTGTTTTGACTCTGAAGCATTATTTCCAAAGATAAAATTGTGATGGCTCATTTTGATATCAGGGTAGAACTTGTTAAAACAAGAAGATAACGTTGATGTTGACACTGCTTGCTATTGTGTTCAGAGCCAACGTCTCTTGTATCTTTATCTTTCCTTCTCAGGTTCTAAACAGGTTACGCATGACATGATGGTTCTACACTGTGGGACTGGGAAGGCTGAGTTTACAATGAACTCATTGACTGATTCTTAAGAGAATCAAATACCAAAACAGGGATTAGTCGTTTACAAAAAGATGGATTACCGTTATAAGTACAACCTTACTAGTAGGTCATTCCTAATTTACTGGTTTTTACTTCTCCATTTCTGTTCCACTGATTTCTTTTGTGTCCGATAAAAGTTAAAACCATGCAGACTGAGACGCTGCCTGCCAACATCCTGGCATTTTGTTTTTCTTCTTTTTTTATGCATTAAAAAACTCTAAATGCTGAATTCAGTTCAACCTTCAGAGTGGCTCTGTCTGAACTTGTTTTGTTGGCGTCAACTCAAATAAAAAGCTCAAAATTGTTCAACAATTGTTCAAAAACGTCAGGCACGGGCTTTTTGTGTACAAGTGTATTGTATGTTTGCAAGTGTGTACCTGAGGAACGGGAGGCTTCCAGCGCATGTTTTTAAGTGGGGCAGGGGTGAAACTGGTTGTGCCTGTGGGCCTCTTCTTAAGCAGTAGAACCACACCTTTGGGATCTTCTCTAAGTTTGAAAACCAGGTTTTTAAGCTGCCAACCCACCTGTTAAAGAAACATATAATAAAACACACAGCTTTATTAAAGCTGTCATGTGTAATTACTAAGTAACCATCCAGATGGAGCAGAAAAATTCTCACCACTGTTTGCTGGTTAACTTGGATCACTTCGTCACCAGCATGGATTTTCCTCGACAAGTCTGCAGGAGACTGTGAAACAAATGTAGAATAAATTATCTTTACTCTGTTGCTCTAAGCGTTTCCTTTAAAAGACTAATCAATCAAATTCCCAGAAGTTTCTCCAGTTAAAATAAGTTTCAGTTGAATTGTTTTTCATTTAACAACCAAACCAAACTGGATTAACTTGTCTTTATAGGTGATGATTCAGATCCTGATTCATATTTGGGAACTAAAGCGGATCGGACAACAGTGACGGAGGTGGTGGATTAGTTACAAACTAGTTGAGTCAATGAAAAGGAAAGAAAACAACTTCTTTAATGTTATTTAACTAAAACAAAAGCTTTTTTTTTTTGATGGGAGGAGATTATTAATTTTTAACCAAAATGAGGAGAGTTGAATTATTGTGGTGTGTATTAAATTATACTTACATGTTCTGTGGTTCCAGTGATGACATGTAATCCATCGTAGGTAGATTTGATGTACATTCCCTAGGTTTAAAAACAAAAACCACAAGATTTACTTATGGTTTTCCTCTAAACGTGCCTTTAGGGTCGGGGTGTATATGCAAAAGATGCAAGGACCACAATTTGACACACATTTTTAACATTCCTGTCTGAGAAATTTTTGTAAAAAAAGCAGACAGCAAGTATCTGGTTTAACAAATGAGACGACATGAAAGCAAAAAAAAAAAATGATGAGCATTCCTCACCAGACCCTCGCCCGGCTTTATGTTGTTTAACTGGACTTCCTCCAAGCAGGCTGACTGGCTCATCAGGGGGTCAGACGTGGTTCTCACGGTCTGATCACAAATGTTGTTCAGTGTCTTTGACTGCAGAGAAACCAGGAAACAAAATGGTTCAATCATTAAAGCAGCTCAAGTTTTCAACAAACTCCAAATCTTCTAATGACTTGTTATTTCTGGCTATGTTCACAAGTTGAAACGAGTCGTGTTGTGCAGCTACTCAACCTTCTTGACTCAAAGGTCTTATCAGCTATTTGATTCTTTATCTTAGAGTTCACTGTGAAGCTTAACAACCAAACAAGGACTATTAGTGCCACATTAACCGGACATATCAGTATGCACACAACACTAAACTCAGCCTCTGTCTTTGTTGCTTCATTTCTATGGACAAAACTATTATTTCCAGCCATCAGATTCTATTTTAGTCAAGCAGGGAATAGTTTTTGGAGCTGGTGCGACTCATAAAAAGAGGGTAAAAAGATTACATCAAATGACATGTTGAACAATGGAGACTAAACTTTTTTTGTTAACAGTGGAGTAAATAGAAATTTATGACAATAAGTTAGAAAATTTTCAATTTTGATCAAATTCATTGCCTCGAAATAATTTACGGATTTTTCTGGAAGCCAGATTAGACACCATAACGGGTGTCCCATCTTGCATATGTTTGACACTTATGCTCTTGAGGAATCCGAGTTTTAGCCAATAAAGTCTGGAGTGTGTCAGAAACAGGAAGCACTGATTGATGGTTGAGGGCGTATTAGAACCGCCTCCTCTGTTGGCGAACCTATAGACCCATCGGTTCTATTCACTGAAAGCATTGTGCCTCTTCCCCATTTATACGGAAACTTTTGGCCCTTCTTTAGTTTACATTGTGAGAAATAAGAAGAGACTTATTGTACTTACAACTTCAAGGATCTTTTCTTCAATCTCGTAAACACTGCAGTCCTGTTAGAGAGGACACAATGATAACGGATTACACTTGGGAGCAGGAAAGAAACAAGTGGGGAGAAATACATTGGACAAAAAGCAGTTTGGGACAAGAAAGTACAGGGGTAAAGTAAATACGATATAATCAGAAACCCCCATATAGAACGGAGACAAATTTTAAAGCGACCACAAAAAAACAGCTTTTAGTTTCTCTGGAGCCCATAATTGCTGAATGGCCTTTGTGGTTTAGCAAACTGTGCAATACTGGAACACATATAGCAGGGACATGTTGACATGGAAGGAATAAAACTATGTGATCACGTGCAGAAAAATAACTTCCCAAATACAGTGAAAGAGCATTTCACACCTGTATATATTACCTATATATACTATTATATATACAAGCATCCCTATTCTGTTGAAAAGAATAGGGATGCTTTTCAACAGATAAGGACAGGTGTCTCAGGCTACTTGGATTTCTTTACTTTGCTCAACCGACTTTAAAGAATCGGTTTAGAAAATTACCTTGAAAATAAATCAGCCATTAGATCTATTTTTTTTCCACCTTCAGTTATCATTTTCTGATAAATTAAGGTTTACCCGCTACAGACTGTGTGTTTGCTTGTTTAGCTTTTAGGCTGTGCGACTGTCTAAATCAATATATCTGAAGTTGGTGATGTAGAAAGCCGGTGAAAAGGACTTGAGAGTCCAGCTCAAAATCCAATGTATAGAAGCAAAGGTTTTATTGCTGTCCACTTTGCATAGAGAGACAGGAGAATGGATTCTGAAGGTCTTTACGTTAATGTGCTGATTTTAGTCTACTTAACAACAAATGCTGGCTGAAATGTGATTGATCAAAAGCTTCACTGTAAAAGTGCCGTTATTAGAAAAGCCATTAAATAAAACAGACAAACTATTTGGAAAGATTTTATAAACATTAATGACTGAAATTTAGCTTACACCACTTTGGGATTTAGAAATCTTTTAGGCAAGCAGAGAAGGCTCTAAGAGCACTAGGAGTTCACCACTGCCCAAATAATGTGTTCTAGTTTATACAAATACAACATTTGGAGTTTCTTTCTGCCAGGTGTCTGAATGGAGTCAGAAAGTCTTGAGGAGTAATTTTAGATGCATTGATGAAATCTGCTAATTCAGCTGGGAAACTGCCCACCAACTTCTTTATGTGTGTCAATGGTCGCTACACAGCTGGACTTGACACAGCTGAGCCAACAGGCCCTCTTGACAACTGTGTTGTAGGTGATGAAAGGGTTTTATGCTGAAAGGACGTGTATTCACTATAAATGTGTTTTGGAATGAACATGATGGAAATAACATCAGCTAAATTTTCCATCAAAACACATGTGGAACATTAGATTAAATAAGACAGCTAAAATAAAAATTCTACTTAGCCTGGTATCTTATTTCTTAAAGCTCCGACAGGCCACTAACTGTTGTCAAAACCTAATAAAAAAACTGGTGTGTGGCATGCATAGACATGTGCCAAGTACAAAGCCAGCACTGTTGTTCTTTGTAAATCCATTGTGCAGACAGTGATTGGGGGATCGAGTAAGTTTCTCTATTTCCATAGCTTGCACATTCCAGAGGACTGAAGGGGAGCGTCTGTTTTCACACACTCTCTGCTCATCATTCTGTTGCTGTGTTTGTGAGCACAGTTATCTGTGGTGGTTACCATTAGCTTCTCATCATAATAAAATGCATCTATTCTCCCTAAAGACTCATTACAATCTATGTTTCAATCTAATAATGAGGAGGCAATCAAAACTGAAAAAAATGATCAGACGTTTGTAGGGTTGACATGATAAACTCTGGACCATAATCTAGGTTTCCAAGCACTTTTCTCTCCTCTTATCCAGGGAATATTTGGTGGTTTCAGAAAGAATTTAGCCATGCTTGTGTCAACATGTAACCTCAGTTGTCATTCAAAATGAGAAATGTCAGGATGATTACACCACAAATAGATAAAAAATGATCAGAAATGACTGTAATAAAATTTAAAAGGTGGAAGAATTCCAATTAAGCTTCAGCAAACTATCTCCTCGGATAAAAAAACCCCCATCTTATTCTAATACTTAAAAAAGATGAAAAAGAGAAGTAGATCAAGACTAAGCAGCGTGAGAGGTGGAATTCCCAACATGCACTGATCCCTCACATTATGTACTTGATCGCATGACCACTGTGGGTCATGTGACTCTTTTTGTGCAGCTCATCGGGTTTATTTGTGTTACCAAAGTGGATTTGGACGATGGTTTGGAGAAATGGCAACTCAAACCCTAACCACTGGGATCCAGCATATATTCATTACCAACGGTTGTTTTAGACAATTTTCCACAATTATGGTGATTTTTTTCCCTTAAAAAGAGATAAATAAACTTCCTTTCATGTTTGACTTGAGGATTGGGAGGGTGAAAAATTGCATTTTAATTTTTAAGCCTCATCGTGGTTGAGAAGTCAACCATCAAGGAATTAAGAAATGTTTGTCAATATCAATGAAAATTCACAGATCAGGAACTTGCATCATCATAGTGCGCAACATCAAACATAAAATCTATCTAAAATGATGAGTGATATGGTAACAGTTTTATCATCGAGCTTCATTTTATATGTTTGACAGCCCTCTGTCTCATCGCACATAAATGACGTAATCTTAAAAGCTATTAATTATTTCTGGCTGAAGTTTTTAAACTGCAATGTGAACGCTTTTCTTTGCCAAACTAATCAGACAGTCAGTCTTCTGTGCAACTTTTTTTTGTTTGCAACCCAAACAAATAAGAAATGGAGTAAAAAGTCGGAATAAGAATGTAAAAACATACATTAAAGGTTTAGTCAGCTGCCGTGAGCAGGTTCAAAACTGATGGACCAAACTTCTCCGCAGCTCCAAGAGTGGTAACTAATAGCCTGAGCTTTATGTGAGTCTTTCAGCACTTATCAGGGTGGTGATCCTGCAGCATAACCTATGAGCCTCACATGAAAGTGTGGGAAACATGTACCCCCCCTCTTCTCCTGAATGACCATGACCGAGCCATCCGATGTAAATCACACGAGGTGCTGAAATCCCAGACTCTCGTGAGGAAATGGGCACTCTGGGAAAGGAATTTATTTTGATGCAATAATCCATGTAAAACTTAAAACCTTGAGTGTGAACAGTGGAGTAAAATACTCATAACTGGCAATAAACTTAAAGACAACCAGCTCTTCTAAGATTTGCTGTCAAATAATTTGTTCTTCTGATACAAGTTTGTTGAAGAGGCAGAAACAGGAAGCACAGGGCTGAATGAGAAAGGCACTCTGGGTTAAACTGGAAAGAAAGCTGATTGGAATTAACTGGAAACACAAAGCGACTTTACCAGTAAACATCCTGGAACAAAATGGGTCTCTTCATTAACCACAGTTCTAAAAAGATCATCAGAATTTGCAATAATTTACTCAGACTGCTGGCTTCAGGCTCATGTCAAGACTGCCAGACCGCATTCTCCCCATCAGTCTTTTCTGTGGTTTATACTTGTCTTGCCTGTGCCTCTGGGCCAGTACGTGCTCAGTGGAAAAAGGAAAAAAAAATCTTTTGTGTGTAGTTTTGTGTGGGGCTAGCTACACGTGCACTGTTACGCTAAGTGGCGTGCAGACCTGCTGAACTGTGGTAGTGAGCTCTAGGCACAGCTGAATGATCTTGTTCTTGGTGCCTGTGAAGTCACTGATCCCCGTTAGAGGCGTCCTGCAAAGGAACAACAAACGAAGAAAAACATTTTAAAAAGTCAGAGAGCTCATGCAAAATCAACTTCTTTTAGGTAGTATGAATGTCATTCCCACAATTAAAAGCATACCTGACGTGGTTTTATAGTTCATAAATGCATGCGTGAGAAATTTGCAAGCCCAGTCTTTCCTTGTACTGCTCTCTCTCCACTCACAGTTTTATGTAAATGCACCAAAGATAAGAATATCAAAGAATTTTTGCCAGCTTTGCTAACTTAATGCTCTTTACATTGCATTTGCAGACTCAAACAATATTTATACTGTGTCGTGCATGCGCCATTGTGGCAAGACTAACTATGAAGCATGAGAAGGGAAGAATTAATAGTGTTAAAATGGCAGAGAAATTGAAAAATTGAAATTGAATCTGCTTTTATTCTGAACTGATTTATAGTGTTTTACATATTAAAGCAAAAGGTACCACTGTCATATCACTCGGAGTTTTTAAAAATTTTTTAAAGCACCTAAATGACATGCAACAGAAACAAAAATGTTCATCTGCTTGTCTGTTAGAAAGGATTCAGTTCCTGTTTGCAGTTTGGATTAAACACGCAACCACAAAGCTAATATTGTTACTTCATTGAAGTTATTTGTATAGAAGTGGTGTGACTAAATGGCTGTTTTCACCTGTCAAGCCAAGCCAGAAGACTCTTAGCAGCACCGATCAGCTCCACTACAGATGTGAGGAAGTCGTTGGGTGGCTTTCGAGAGTTACTTCCGTCAGATCCAGGGCTTTTCCTGCGGTCAGCTGTGGCCGTGTGGAGACTATTGGTCGCAGCTCTCATCCTCACAACCAGATTCTTCAAGTTATCCGTTTCCACTCCGTAATTCTGAAAAGTGTAATTAAAGAGATGTAAAAATAAACAAACCTATATACAAAAAAATAGCACTTCTGCCCGCATGGTTTAATCTTGTATGCTTGGTGGCTTTTTTTTTTTTTATCTCATAGAAAAACATGTTGTTTCCTGTGTAGCGCATGGCTATAATCATTGCTTTGATGGATATGATTTAACTCTAGTTGTCTGTTTGCGTACCTCTCCCTAATCTGGCGTGTAGATTTGCCCAGAATGTGCACAAGCAATCACCTGATTTCTATCTAGAGAAGTAAAGTTTGCATTCTTCAGCCGGAGTTGTTTCCTGCCATTGCATTCCTTTAATTTATGAGAAATACACATGCAGAAAGTATGCATGCACGACCTCTTCAAGGATCTTTTCTTACAGAGCAAATCAGCTGGGAGACAGAACTGCATGAGTGAGCACATTTATCCTGAGGGTCGAGTGTGCGTCTGAGGAACTAACTTGTAATGTTTTGACTGGATAAATGGTTTCAGAATAATGTGTTATTCCAGGTAAACAGAGGGAGGAAGGCTGCCTTGCTTCTGGCTTGGTAAATATCAGTTTACAGGGTGTTGCATCGCTGCCAGCAGCTCTGCTCTATATGTGACGAGCCGATGGCCTGCTATGCTCTGCAAGTAGTAAAACAACATGTGTTTGGCAGCCAGTAGAAGAAATCTGCAAGTGGTTAGCGTGTCTTTTTCTTCTGCTGCTGCTCAATGAGACATACAAATCCACTTATTTCTAGAGGAATCGCTTAAATAATTGAGCTTGTCAAACAGTAGCGCCTGGCTGCTTTATTTGAAACCACCCTGGTTAGTTGAAACATTACAAATTTTAAACTTAATTCACAGCATTTATAGAAAAATGAAAAGAAAGAGGCAAATGCGTTAAGCGGAAAGTCCTGTTTCTGCACTTTCCAGATCAAACATTTTAAAACTTTTTTATAAGGAGGCTAATCACACAGTTAGAAAGTGGTTCTGACTTGTCCACAGATGTTGAGTGGGACTGGTCTCAAACTCCCAGCTGAGTTTGCAAAAGATCATAAAAACAGTGTCTTGGATAAAACACAAAGTCTTTCCTTTTAACAGTGTTTTAAGCCAACTTTTTTGTGCCTCGGTTTCCTTTTTTAAAATTCAGGTTGGGTCTCACTGAAGGGACTATAAATTGACATGTCCTTGGCAGAAAGACAGCTTTCACAACACATTACCTCCTGGACTCACCAGAGGGATTAAGCATCTGACTTTACTATTAAAGATACAAACGAAACCTGGATGTGTACTATGTATGTGTCTGTGGAAGGTTAGGTGTTACGTTATACAGTATGGGATTGATTTCCTCTGATAAAACAGTAAAACTGAAGCTGTACGCATGAAGCGTCCAGATTATTTCTTTTATATGTACCAGCAATGTTTAATGCATGCAGCAAATATGTGTGTGTGTGTGCACGAACAGCGTGTGCAGCAGGTTGGGTCTAAGAACAAATATCAGAGTTGAGTTTCCACATTTGTTCTGCAAAAACCATCAAGGCTGAGAGATGTCCAGTAAAATTAATTGAATGTTCTCTCTTTGTCCCTAGATAGCAGTTTAGATTTGATCGCTTTGGGCTGAAGCAAAGCCTCAGTATTAATCTTTCTTAAAGGGTTATGAGGCTCAGAGTTGGACCATTAGTCATCACACCTTTGGTTTGAACTGCTAACAGGACATGATGGTGTGATCGGATGAAATCTTTAAGCAGAAGTGCATAAAGAAAAAAAGAAAAACAATTCAAGTGGGAAAGTGTCATGTCGACTCATAAACATTAAAAAGAAGTATAACGGAAAGGAAGAGTGGTGCAGATGACCTGTCCTCATGCTGGTGACAATGATCTAGCCTCGGTTACAGCTAATTGAATCTGAGGCTCCACTTCCTCCCAAGGGACATGCACAAAGTCGAGGCCTCATTCTTAATGAGGAAACCCCTAATGGGGGTAAAAAAAGACAGCATTGGGCTCTGATCGAAGGCAAAAGGTTACTCAAAGTCTTAAACTCCTACTCTAATGTTACACAGAAAGGGATTGGCAGTGGTGGTATATTTGTAGAATAAGTTCACATTTTCACCATTTATGACATAACAAATTTTGTATTGAATGATATAAACTAGAAAAGCAATTACTTGTAATATGAAATGCTTCCTTTTAGTCATACCAAGTCAGTCCACAGTGTTTACACATAGGTCATGTAGGGTTCAGTGTGTCTAAATTAATTATCCACTCTAGTCCTATTGTTACAGCCATCAGATGCAAGCGGAAAGATGTGCAACACTGAAGGCAAAACACAGTAGTAATGCATGACTTTTGTTCTTTAGATAGAATGCAAACAATGCAAATTACCTTGACTCTTGTTTCTGACTGAGAACAAGTATGAGATTGACCCTTTTTTCAAAACAAAAAACTTTGCAGAAAAACACCATCCGAGAACGATTAATGCATAGCGTTTTAAGAGAACATAAAGACAGAAATGCTGACACTGATCAAAACGCAGGGACCGCAATCTAGGACTTTTATGAGACGGGAAGTGATAAAACTCCAAATCGATCCCATCTGCTGGAAAACCTGGTTCTCTTTCAGAAGGAGCAAACTTTGTTTTCATCTTCTTTCTTCACGCTGGCAAGTTAAAGGCTGAGACATTTTTTATCAGTGGGGAGCTGAGATGATAGGCAGTAGGTCAAGATGTTTCCAGGAGCAACAGGAGACAAACACAGCCTCTTCAACTTCAGCTGTCTAAAATAATGTCTTATAGCTTAGAAACTCTACAACAGAGTTTAAGACCTCAATGACCTGATCCCTTGTCTTTTCCCAGTCATCCTGCTGTCCACTGTGTCCTCAGGCTACTACATGTGTCGTGGTGCCTCTGCACCCTGCAGAGCTCTGGGGAAACTGATTAGCCCTTCTGGATCACTGGTTCTTTCAGCTGCCATATCAAAACCTAGAGGCTGATTTAACTGAGTGCAAAGGGGGGAGGTCAATGACCGTCTGACCAAACGCTCGGAAAAAAAAAATTATTCCAAAGATCTAGTTTGAACAAATCGTACTTCTTTCATTTTCAAAGTCCTTGCAGAAATCTGAAATTAAATGCTTTTCTATTAAATTCTACAAACCAGAGCACAGAGAAGATCTACAGCCTCCAGAACAAGTTCTTGATGTCCGATCCGTGCAACCCCAAGCTCTTCAAGATCCTGATGTGTGATCTTCAGAAGCTGTTCGCCACTGATTTTCTCCTTCTCAAAGTTGGTGACATACTGCTGCAAACTGTCATCCAAACCTGGACAAACACAAGAGCACAAAAATACAAATACTTAGGAGGAGAAAAGTACTCAAGTAGAGCAGTTCAATCCCATTTGCAAGGCTCAAACACAATCTTATCAGGTGCTGTAAAGTTCATTAGTGTGTAGCCTAACGATGCGAGCATGGCTAGTACAGATAAGGAACAGGTGGAATGACCACCATAAACACAATAACCGTTGAGAACAAACTTCTGAGTCTGTTCAGCTGGTCAAACACTTGTTGCTATATTTGCGTGTTTGTGTGCCTGCAGTAAGCGTGCCAGCATCATGGGCGTCCCCTCTTTTGGAACTTTACACGACAACTCCTGCGGTTCCTGAGCGTAAAAGGATGTACTTGATAGTAATACTGTAAAGAATTGTACAAGACCTTTTCGACTCTGTAGTGTGAGTCATAAACCAAACTTAAATTTAAACAAACAGACAATGCATATGCCCTCCTTGTGCATGCAACAGAAGGGGTGGGGGAAATGAGCCTTTGTGTATTTTGTGTGAGTGTGTGTCTAGCTGTGGGTGTGGAAGTAAACGCCATGTCTCTTCCCATCAAAGAGCGTACAGAGAGGGGGCAGCTGCAGTGACATGGCCCGGTGCCCTGCTACTCTGAAAGACCTGTCAGCTGCAACACACCACAACTCCTTCAAAACCATACCACACACACACAAACAACAGCCCACAGTGTGGCCATTTCTGGTTTATTTTCTGGTTGCAAAAAAAATCCCTTTAAACTCTCTGAAACATCATCAAACAAACTGATGGACAATGTGCTTGTACGTTCTGAGTGGAAAGGAAAGTCTTTGGGTGTGTTTAGTGGCCGCCCGTGTTTCCTACTTCTGTGACTCTCAGTCTCTGCACCTGTTGCTGACAGTTTGCATACAGGAAAAACAAAGGTACTTGTGTGCGCAATATGATAGTTAGTGCTGGCCAAACAAGATAAGGAGCCATGACGAAAAGAATCAGACCAGTAGCATTGGTGGGTTTCAAGTGTACATTAGATCTGCATCCTATTGACAAAACATCTAGTATAGATTTTTCTGTCTGATATTGTGAAATATCAATTTGATATTGATTTACAATGGAGACCAAGTGTACATGGTATTACAAAATATACTAAAAGTAATCTCTGCAGCGGTGCTGTTTTCATCAACGATAACAACAACAAAATTATTTCGTTGACAGGGCTTTTTTCATGACGTCACTATAACAAAATAAATGCAGCTCTTTGGTGACAAAAATGTGACGAGACGTGTGCAAGTTTCTGTTGACGAGACAAAAATATAGCGAAATAGGCATCAGACTTTCACATTTCTGCCAATTGTGCGTGTACTTGGTCAGTAAAAAGAAATAGCACAGTGGCTGCAATCTATCTCTCATGATGGCACGCCCCACACAATACTGCACGTGCACACAGTCTGCACTATGGAAAGCCATTCAGGCCGCTAAACGTACGTAATTTAGGGCGCCAAAGGTTCAAATCTAGCGCAACACACCTACGGCCAGGAAAAAGTCACACACCCTGGCGGCAACAGCAACAAAAGACGCGATGGTCTATGGGTATACTTTATATATAACTAATCAGAGAATAAAATGGAATGCACTGTTGTGGGAGACGAATGTAAATATGGACACAAAATACGTGGAAAGAATAACACAAATCTCAAGCGGCATCTAAAAGCTCATCACCCTGATATTCATGCCAACGTAAGTCATAAGTCCTTTTCAGACTAACCCTGAACTCCTGTTTTGAACAAGTGAAAGCTCACCAGGGTTGTCCTTTTTTTTTTTTTTTTTTTTTTTACAAATAACCTTCATCATTCTCAGTAAAAGCCACAATTGTTTAAGCGAGAATATTTGTTGTCCTTTGCTTTTTTACACTAAAACTTGACAAAAATGTCTTTGCCGTCTAAAATTTGACTAAAACTTAAATTATTTTCGTTTCAAAGACTAAAACTAAAACTCAGATGGTCACCAAAAACAAAGTTGCTCTGTTTTTTGTAATCCATAGCTGTATAACCCAATGAGGTTCATACCAACTTTTATGAGACTATCGTAAGTAAATGAGAGTACATAACTTTACCAAAATGGGTTGTTTTTGAGTCGTTGGAAAATTAATTATAAGTGAAAGTTTGTGTCATAATCAGTGATTCATGAGGGAATATCCATCGAGCCTGGTTAACCATTAGCCTCTGCTTAAGTCACATCCAGTTAGGCTCATTACATTTTTCTCATTCCTCAGCATGTTAATTCTCAGACGGGAGTCCAGAGAATTTTTAGATTAAACTCCGGCTCGCTGGCATTCTTTAAAAGGAATCCACTTTATATTGTGAGGAAGGAGCTGAGCGCTGACGGAGCCAAATACAAACACTGGGCCAGTCACTTAATACGATTAGAAAGAAACAAAGGCCTGGTTTCTAAAAGAGGCAAAGTTTCTCCTTCCTGCTGGGTTAAAAAGGCATTTCCTGGGGAAATGTGCCACAAACCCCAATGCCAAGTAGGGATAACCGTGGTTTGCATAACGGTAACACTTGATGAAACTTCAATAGCTCAAACTTTAATTATTGTAAAACAAACAAGAGGATTGATGAAGATTGATTGATAAATTAAGATTCAGGTTTGTTCACAAGATTCTTAACAACACAAAAAGAAAGTTATTTCAATTATAAAATCTAACAATAAGATTGGTTCACATCAAAGCTACCTGAAGGACTCGAAAATCAACAAGAACACAATCTCTCCACATGTGTTCAACTAGCAACACCTTCTGTGCCAAAAGAGAGAAGGGATGTCTTCACCACAAGGCTTATAAAACATTTATTGTACCTCGATCAATGGCTGTTGGAAGGTGTGTATGTGTGCAAGACTATCAATTTTCATTAAAGGCAGAGAAACCAGTAAAAGAGACCGAGTGTCACGTTATCGTGAATTGAGTGAAAGAGGAGGGCAGAGGGGAAGGCTGCGTGAAAGGCTTTCACAGGATAAAACGCTTTGGACTTTTATGGTCTTTGTGATCCACTTGGCAAATGTCCTCAAACCAGACGACGTGGGTGTAGCTGAAGTAGAAACACAGAAAACCAGGAACAATGTTTTCTGCAAATGTATGATAAAAAGGTGGCTCGGTGTTAATTGTCCATGTAGTTTTATTTTGCATATGTAAAAAGAGATTCAGAATGCTTTGAGTTGGGATCAGTGATGAATTCAAATGCCATCCAGTACTAGTTACAGTGACATCAAAGAATAAAACAAAATTCCTAGAAAGTTGTAATGTTGACTTTTTCAAATCTGTTTATATTTTGATTCTGTTATTCTTTTGGGATGACTAGATTTTCAATGGTTTGAATTTCAAATAACAGACAAAAAAATGTGAGCATTAAAACAAGCAAAAAAGATTTTTGAACTGCTATGTTGAGCAGAGCTGCATTTTGTTAGACACAGGCCAAATTGAGCAATAAAAGACTCGTATTTTTGGCTTGTAGTCAAAATTTCACTGACATCTGGAAATCTTATGAATATCATTCAGGAAAAAGTGTGTAGGAGGGCAACTTGATGTATTTAAGTGGAATTCTAATATTCTTGGCGCATGCATATGTACAAATTAAAAACACTTAAAAAAATGTGGCTAGCTCATTTTAATAAACTGAGTGTGTTCATATTTAGTTTATCTTACAACTCGACAATGCATAGACAAAGATAACGGAGTTATTTCTGGACAGAGGGACAAAGCAAACACAGACAGTCTGGGGAACACAAACAAAACTAGAACCAGTTTGAAGGCTTTTGAGCTCAGTAGACAATTTAGAGACTGGGTAAATATACATTTTTGGCACTGTAAACACTACCATTACCATTTCTAAATAGAGGCTTATGACTAACTAGAAGTCGAAAATCGTCATTACAAACAGAAGTAAAGGAGTTAAGGTAGACTCTGCAGAATAAATTATCACTCGGGATCCAGTATGTGTAATTAAAACTAAAATTATTTCAAAATCAGATTAGTTTTTTAAAAATCTGATGGCTTCCTATTAAAAGTACCTGCTATGCACCTCCTGACTGCCAACTTTTTAGTTCTCAGGGGTTTTGTTACACCAGTACATGAGTAAACCAAACAAGCTCCATCCCCCATCTTTGAACTCTTGTTGTGCTCCCAGTGGGAGGTGGAACCACCCAGTGACACACACACACACACACACACACACACAAATGTATACACACACAAACCAATATCCCCAGTGAGGAAAAGCTACTGGGTGTAGAATAGCGAAGCCACTGTAACTCTGCTGTCTTTATATGTCAGCTCAGCTTCTAAACCTGTGGGGAATGGTCAGGAATTTGACTCATTGTTCTCTGCAGAGCGTCTCTATTGTGGGAACTCACAGTGCTCTAGCACAATGGTCACTGGCTGGACCAGGCGTGCTGTAATTAAAAGCAAAGAAAAAGCTTCTCTCTGCAACTGCTAAGCTATTCTCTAATGCATGACTTCACAAGACGACAACAAAGCCTGCACACACACACACTGGGAACGGGGAGCTACACAAAGCTGCATCTCATCATTTTGCCTATTTACTCCTCATCTTTGAACAGTAGGGGATGTTACTCCTTTCCTCCCAGCCAAGTCAAAAGTTCAGGGCCAAAGATCTGCAGTGTTTTTGAGATACAGCTATTTGTTTTCTCAACAACTCAAACCGCCGTGAAGATTGCTAACCGAATGTAAAATATCTCAGAGAGAAGTTCAAAAGACAAAGCCTCATTGGCACAAAATCTTCTAAAAATTTATTTTTTGTAAGACATTAGCTCTCTAAGACATCATACTGTATTTTAAACAAACCAATCAACCTTCCAGATAACAAAATCCTTGATTGTAGTCTTAAGCAGAGCATAAAATGGCTGTAACTTGTCCAAGTGGGTTTCCTAAGTGAGCGAAAGCAGCTGAGACTAGTTCCTCTCATGGTAGACAAAAGCAGCTCTGTCTCTTGAAGGATGATGGATGATGACTGATGAGAGAAGAGGGGTTATAGGTCATAGAGGCCGTCGTGGGTTAAGCACATCGGCAAGTGTAAGGCCCAGTTTAAAAACTAAAACATTGAGAGATTTTTATGTTTGATCTCTGAAATGGTCACGCCTGATTATTGTTGTTCACAGTCACTGTTGTCTTGAAGAAGTCAATTTTCTATCTCAGTCAAGTACGTTTTTTGAGGAAAACAGTTAGGAGAACAACAGATTAGCTTTTCAAATGGATTTTATTGTCATATATAATAAAAAAATATAGTCAGATCATGACTACGAGCTTCTATTACCATGCAAGTTTTACTTATTCACTGTTGAAATGTAAATGAAATCTCTCTACATATTGATATTTAAGAGTGATAGATGGTGAAGTTTTTATGGACTAGTGTGAGAAGACAAATCAGAGAAAAGGTTATGGGAACCAGTCAAAACGATTGCGTGACTAGTATCGTGACGACTTCTGGCAACAAATGAATCACGAGAAATGGGAAAAGACACGGAAACCAGACAAAGAAATAAGTGCAGCGAAGAACTGCTACAGGCTAATTATTGTGCCTCTGTAAACTGGGAGAAACTCAGACCAAAACAGTTATCCCTGAGGCTTTGGGTGGAAAAAAAAAAAAAGAGTATAAGATAGTGACTGACAAGGTTTTAGAGTTCATTTTAATTCTCTTTCACAATTTTAGACTTTCTTTAACTCCATACATCTGGTTGAACCATTTTTATGCCCCCAAAGGAACCCAGGACTAGTTCTGGGCTTGATATGCACATCCTTTCAATGTCCCTCTAGGTTATTCCAGAAGCACAGTGACAAAAAGCAGACCACTCACAAAAAAACTCACAATGTTGTCGTCATGGACAGTAGTTTCAGTCTCGTGTTTATTGCTGCATCTATCTTGTCACTATTTAGAAATCTTGCTAACGGCAGTTGAGTCTGTCTATGCATCGGATCATCCTAAACCAGTTTTATTGACATGTGACAGGTTGTTGAGCTGCAAGTTTTTGAACTGCCAATAAAAGGAATTTCATTTAGAAATCCTTCCCTCACACAGACAAAACTTCTACCATGTTAAAACTGATTATACCAAAGTAAGTTGTATCAAGGTTATTCAAGGGTTTTTGGGTATACTCACAATAGGAATGGTTGCCTGAACTGGACATGTGTACAATTGTCCAACCTCTGCACTCCCCTTCTGGTCAGTGCTCACATAGAGTTTAATCAGAGTAACATACTAACAGGTAAAATGGTGTGACAGTTTCAGGATAATCAAGAAGAGCTGTTTTTCATGGGGACTTCAGAAATCTGGGGGCGATGAAGAAGTTTTTACTTGTAGATCACATTTTTCCATTGAGAAAAGAAAGGGGAAAAATGTTGAAAAAATGCAGATCTTGATCAGGACTCTTCTTTAAGTGAGGCTCAGTGACACAATTGTTGTATGTTGTTGTTTTGTGTTGTATGTTGTTGTTTTGCACTCCAGCACAGTTAACGTTCAGACAAAACGTGAACCCGGCCCAAACCCAAGTGAACCATGTCAAATGAACTTGGGCATGATTCAAACTGCACACAAACTATTCCTGGGACAAGTCTCAGATCAATCCAGTATACAACAGCTCCAATTATTATGTTTGATTAGAAAGTATTGGTTTCATAATTGGTGGTTTCTTTGTCTCATCCACAATGGCTTTAGTTGGAAAGGTCTAACCATTCATCTGTAGCACGTATTCAAACAAAGGTCCTGTTAATGTGTTGATTACATCCAGAGTCTTCTGGTCCTAAAAAAGGGTCTGGTGTGACATCTTCGTAGCTAATGACTTGTAATGAACAATATAAACCACTGATGATTAGCATCTATGCATTTAACATAACCACTTAACAGCCAATCCACCGCCTCCAGCTCATTACCACTAGCAAAAAACAGAAACACTCACCATATACTGTATATAGCAACAAAAACCTCAAAAATGTCTCACACAACCTCCTCCTTTCTTTCTGCCCTGACTTCTAAAATGCTCATCTTCTCGTGGTTCTGCCAGTTGACGAACATCCCAAGCTGGTCGTTGTTTTTGTGTCTTGAAAACACAGGCATTGCTATAATCTGATGATTGCAGGTTTTTCAGTTCTGATGTCTGAAGTTTAGGGACATGAAGTAATAATAAACTTACTCTGTGTAGCCTCTGAGTGGAGGGTGGGATGTCGTATGAAAGACTGTATATGTCAACAAGACTTCACTTTGCTACAACTTATGCATCATAAAGACTGATGTACGATGTAAATGAGATGGGGCACAAGAAAATGTAAAAATATATCTTAAAATCCAAGAGTGAAATTTAACCTACACACAAAAATATGTGAAGGAAAACAACACAAAAAAAAAGGAGAAATCAGTGTAGAAGTTTGATCAAGGCAGCTCTGCATGCTGATTACAGACCTATTTATCAGCACCGTAATAGCTGCCTACAGAGACCACAATAAAGGTACAAGGGAGGAAATAAGCCCGGTTGGCTCAGTTTGGCATGAGAAAGTTTCACTAAATATACTCCTGCTATTGCATGTGGCCATTTAAAAACAACCAAAACAAAGTTTTCATCTGCTGAGTCATGGAATACATTTATAAATCCAAAAGGCAAAACAAGCTTTTGATTAAATTGAAATGTATAATGTATTATCTCCTGGACTCACAAGTTTTAGTAAAGGATTTGTTACTTTCCTGTAATCTTTAGATGAGAACATGCTTGTTGGCATAAATTTCTCATAAACTAATTTGGGGCTTCTTTCTCAATCCAGTTGAAAAGCACAGTGGTCATTGGTTGTCAATGAGAACTGGCTGCAGATGTTAATCAAATCAGGGGTACTATAGTATGAAGAAAGCAGGAGGAGATTAGATGTGAGGGGGAGACTGGTGTTTGAGGAACAACGATGGAAATTTATAGCAAGCTTGTGCCTGGGTCACAGGAAGAGGAGACAAGGGTCAAATGAACTGAGTGCATCATTAGTCTTACCATGTAGAACTCTAACTAAAATGATAACAACATATGAAGCACCAAAACTCTGAAAGTTAAAGGCCTTCCTGTGGAAACCCATACCGGCTCACTTTCTGTCACCACAACATGAAACAGGAAGAGTTGAATGAATTATGCAACACAAGACACCACCAGTCAGCCTACGGGCTGTGGGCAGCTGATCCTGTTCTCCCTGCTGCGAGGGATAAAGGCAGGGGAGGGTGAATCATCTTCAGCGTGCCTATGATGCACACAAACAATGCGTGTTATGCTGTTTCAATTCAACCAACCATCTGGCTTTGACGTGGAAATCTTTGACTTTTATAGCACAGAACTGATGATGGATTCTTAATAAACACACAAACATGTGCGTCAACCTCTCGTCACATAATGAATGAAACCAACCAGTTTTCAGCTGGAGTTTGCTTGAGGTTTTGTTAGGATTTGTAAGGATTAATAACAACTAATTATGGTGACTGTTGACTGAAAGCAGCTGATAAAACTAACAGAGATGGCAGACAGTGATAGAATTATCTCAGGTGTTTGCACCTAAAGAAAACAAAAGGAAGGATCAACAAGCTCATTAATTTCTGTTTTTACAGGTAAGGATTCCCTTAAAGAGGAACCACCGATTTCTGTTCAAACATATTCAAAACCTGTATTTGTTCAAATATCTTTTGTCCAATTTACTGAGTTCAAATGAAAAATAAAGCTTGCTAAGGGTGTCAAAAGTTATAGCAGGTGAGCCAAAGACCAGCATAAATATGACACTAGATTTGGTGATGATGATTTCAAGTTTGCAAGAAAAGAAAAAGACCATCCATTCAACCCTTCAAAAAACATGAAGTGTATTTCATACAGATCCCGAGGGGTCATCAATGTAACATAAATAATATGGGAACAGGTTCTAACTACATTTTCAATCAACACTTTCTTGTGTACCCAGCAAACAAAGAGGACACCCCAGAAAAGCACCTTTAATAGTTTGATAATGTGAAACTATCACGGTATTATTTCATAAGAAGAAATAATAAAGCTTAAATTTTACGGTTGTACTCGCTTATGTGATGTTATTGTAGTGTGAGAACAGCTAAAGACAAATGTAAGAGAATGTAGAGTAGTCTGGACATGTCCTGACTAACAACCGAGTTGGCATTTATTCAATGCCCAGAGAAACTTCAAAGTGGTTAGCAGCTCAAAAAGTCGCAGATCACTCTGTAATTATACTGCTATTAGGTTATATACAGTGGGAGCCTGTGGAATGGGAAAAGAGTTGAGGTTGTAAAGAAATCAGCTCTGGACAAAAACACACAAGCTAGGTTTTAAATCTGTTAAAGGTAGCTGGTGGTTCCAAACGCAACAATGGACACGTGTACCCCTTTTATTCTCCTCTTTCACAGGACTGCTGATGTGGAAGGGAAAACATTTAACAACATTAGCTACATTCCTGTCATGTTCTGTGGTTATCTAACCATAAATGCATTAGCAATGCTTTGATAGCAATGTCAACCGGCCTCTCACTTCCGTTTCTCTTAATCCAGTATAAGTTTACATCAAAATATGAGAACTGATTGAGCATGACAGCCATTTTAACACGACTATGCCGACATATTTTAATCGCGGTTTACAAGACAGAGGCTTGATGTGTAGTCGTCAAGCATACTGAGGAGAGGTAATTACAGAGTCAGCTCGAGTATGACCCGCTTTCTAATCAAGCTTAATTCATTATGCGTCAGTCTTTGACTTTTGTTCTTTTTCTGGGGACAAGAACGACTTTTAAAATGCTCATTCTCTAAGGTTGACCAAAGCCAAGTTTTTAGCAGCTACTGAGCTCAGATCATTTGGGAAATTTGCAATGCACATTTTGAATTTGCATAATAAAAGCAAACAGGTCCAGGGTAGCCGAAGATATGGGGTGGCACCGAACCAGATCCGTATGCAGAAGAAAGCCTGCAAATGTGAATCAATGTTGGTTTATAGTAACAAAAAAGCTTGTTAACATCTTTTCTTATCGCAGCACAAAAGCAAGATGTATAGGAACAATATGCAACAACTTTACAATATGGGTCAAACCCTCCACTGTGCACTTTTTTCGTAATACTTGATTAGAAAAACAATAACAACAAATTATTTCTCACTGAATTTCCCACAAATCAGAGCTCCTGAGGCTACAAGATTGGGATAGTTTGACCGTGTGAGAACCAGGCTACAAAAGGTCCAATAGTGACAAAACTACAGCAGTGTCTTTCAGTGATATCTCCCTTAGGGGGGGATCCTCTTACACCACTTCCCCTCAACTCAAAAGACAGTTTCAGTAGTGAGGTAACATCATTATTCGTACATGTATTGAACACAATAAGTTGATTTAAAAGCTGCACAATGAATAGAAACTGCTAAATGTTACAAAGAAGTCTTCCGTTTTGTCACATCTTTTGTTACATATTACATATTTGCTAAGTTTGATGTTTCCTTTTAAAAACTGAGGCTGCTAAAATAGTTTCAATATGCTACAATAATATCTTTGGATTATTTCAACACTTGTTCTTACCAAAGCAGAAAACACAGATTCTCTGACGAAAGGTTCACTGCAGATAAACGATGTGTGTGGTGGCAATCCAAACAGAATTTGATTTGCAGGATAAAACCATGATGCCATAGAGTTAAATGTCTGCACAGTGTCTGCAAACACTTCTGTTTAGGAAGTCTCTTCAAACCAGATAAGCATCTTCGGCCATCATTGCCTCCACCTTGCTATCATCTCTATAGATAAGACAGCTCAGAGTACCCATCGCTAAGGTCAGGGAGCTTGTGAACAATCAGACACAAGAGTGTTATTTTTCAAGACAAGCACTGGGTCAAAAACAAAGACACATTCAGCACATGTTTGTCACGTATATGACAAGCTAATTACCTTCTTAGTACATTGGTGCTACTTGAGAGGCATGATGTAGCCACACTCTTTTGACTAAAGTGTTCAACTATGTGATGTCCGGAGACTTTTGGTTGGATAAGTTTCTTCGACTTTTTGTCCCTAACTTTGATCACAAGTTTTATTTTTTATTCAATATTATGATTTGTTTCATCTTTTGAACTGCTTATCCGTAACAGCGTTGCGGGGGGTGCCAGAGCCTATCACCGGGGGCAATTTCATATCGGCTAATCAACCTAACATGTGTGGTTTTGGAGGGTGGGAAGAAACTGGAGTACACGGGAAGAACATACAAACTCTACACTGAAAGACCATTGTTTCAAGCTTTGTCCCACCCGGAACTCAAACCCTGACCTGTTTGCTGTGAGGCCACTGTGCTAACCACTGTGCAGCACGGATGTTTAACTAATTTCCAGATATAGGTTTGTTTAATTTGATTGCCTAGTATGGGAGTAGAGAAATCTCTCAGGATCCCCACATTCTTGGATTGAAACTGAATTGGACAAAAGCCATCCAGTAGTTGTACAAGTTTACATGTTTGGCATGCCTTGATTGAGCCTGCTAGTTGTACACTCTCTCACATTCAAAAAGGGAAAAGAAAAAAAAAAAACATTAGGTGAATGAGAGCTAAATATTCTTCATCATCTCGACTTCTGGATTGTGAAACTCTAAGTGGGTCACTGTATTAATATTACTGGATGCAACAACTTAAATTTAACTTTAATCTAATCTTTAAAATTTCACAGATACTTTAAAAACTGAACTATATTGCCTTGAGCAGAGTGCATATTTTCCCTAAGGTCAGTAGTCCAACACATGACATATGGCATACCAATCACACGACACCACAGGACCAGCTGGAAGATCAGAGGTTGTGGTGAAGGAAAAGGGCTTTAGGGGTTTCTCTAGTTAGCAAACAAAAAGCAAGTGTTTCAATTCACAGAATCAAACTCTCTTCCACTGCCAATAAACATTCAAACAATCATCACTTGATCTCTTGACAATGAAAGTGATTAACAACAGTCTGTATGGACAAGAGCGTTTGCTGTCCCACAGAGGCCGACTGAGCCTGAGGCAAATGGGGCCAAAGATCCACATACATAGATATTTGAGAAGGATTCCTTAGACTATTGTCTCACAGGTTTAACAACTCAATAAATGTTACTCCTTGATGTGGGTAGAAATATTTAACATAAGTCCATAACTTAGATAAATACATTGTAATAAAAAATGTGAACCTTTATGGGGGACTATTCTAGGTGATAGCGACACTAAGTCCTAAACGCCAACATTTACTTGAAAGGTTTGTTTTGTGGCGATAGGTGGCAAAGAGCAAGATCCACTTGTTTGCAATGTAATTGCAGTCTACCCTCAAAGACAACACCTATAACTAGAGCAAATGGTTATTTAGAGAAGTCAGACCACAGTGAGGAAAGACTGATATGAGGGTTGTATCATCCAACTGAAGAGAGAGTATTAAGAGTCAAAACACGACCACCTGGTATTTACCCATAATCTAAATGTAAGTCAACCATCATTCAAAGATCACGCGCATCATTTGGTTTGTATGCGAAAGAGGTGTATGAAATGTTCCCAGGGGTGGAATGAAGCATTTTGGTTTGTTCATTGCTTCCATTGTGTTGGCAGGGGTCTGCAAATCCAATGGTTAGGATCTACACAGAGAACTGCTGAGTCAGACTTTCAGTAGTTGGACACCAATGGGGTCTATAAAGACAACTAATCCTCTATCTATCCATGAGCTGGCTAGGCTTCTTTCACAGGATACGCGCACACTAATTCCTCCAAAATCTCCCTTTAACTCTCCAACTATAGATGAGAACTGACAGGCATGCCTTAGTAAGGACAGCTTTGGTAGGAATAACAGTTAAATCAACCACGTTTTTTTTTTTTAGAAGCTTTCAAATGATTCTAAAAGAAAGTTTAGGTGGCCTATGTTTAATTTTATCTGCTGCTTTATTTGTACCTGTTACATTGTCCAAAGGGCTACACGGTGGTACAGTGGTTAGCACAAAGGCCTCACGGCAAGAAGGTTTGAGTCCCAGAGACGGGGCGAGGCTTGAAACTGTGGTCTTTCTTTGTGGGGTTTGCATGTTCGTCCTGTGTAAGTATGGGTTTTCTCTGGGTACTCGGATTTCCTCCCACTCTCCAAAAACATATGAGTAAGGTTGATTGGCTGCAACGAAATTGACCATAGGAATGAGTATGTGTGAGGATGGTTGTCTGTGTGTGGTTTCGTGACAGACTGGCGACCTGTTCGGAGTATACCCTGCCTCCTGCCTGAAAGCAGCTGGGATAGGCTCCGACATTCCCTGTGACCCTATTAGGGATAAGCAGTTCAGAAGATGAAACTTTCTCTGAAATAACCTATTCTTCTTCTTCTCGTTTCAGCATTTCCCTTCAGGGGTCGCCACAGTTTCTTTCATCTAACCCTGTGTCCTGCATCCTCTTTGGTCACACCAACTATGTTCATGTCCTTCTTCACTACATCCATATTCTTCCTCTAGGCTTCCTGCCTGTTATGTTGTCTAATTGTTCCGATCTATGCTTTCACATTCCACCGAGCCTCTTCTTTGCTTTGACATACCTAAACTGTGACTCAAGTCAGGTTCAAAGGATGAACAATGTCACTATCATAACTAGCATTCCTTGTAGAATCCAAGGCTAGCATGGGAATTCTGGTGAAGTCTTCTACTTCAGAGGAACTTTGTCTGATTTATAATCAGTATTTGACTCAAAATGAGCAGCTCCATTTGTGTAACTCTTCAAGAATTTTTTTGTTATATTTTGCAACTGTTTTTTTTTTTGTCTGTGAATGGAATGAATATCACAGCTCAATTTGAAGGCTTACTATGAAACTACAAGTAATTTTTTTTTTTTGGTTGTTGTTTGAAAAGGAGAATGATTAAAAAAAGGAAGTGAAATAAAAAAAGTGACTGAAACCAGTAGAATTAAATAAAACTTCCACAAAAAGACAGACAAGTGACCTATCTCAGAATGACCACTGGAATGCATTATTCTAACTTAATCAAAGATCAACAATCAAATAAATTAGTTTTAAATCAGTCACGTTTCAAATTAAGTAAAAAAAAAATCTTAGACAAAAATAATTAATCAAATTAAAGTTTTATTTTAAATCTAGATACAGATCTATGACATCAATGTAGTTTAAAATATTTTTTCCATTAAATTATGTCAATTTAGTTATTAAGAGTTATTTAACATAAATTTTATGAGTTTTTAACGTATAAAGCGTAAAAACAATGTCTTCATCTTATTAAACGTGTCTGTAAAAGTATGCTGTCATAAAAAAGCAGTTTCTATAAAATAGTCTGGAGAAAAATCAAGAAAAAGTTCAAAATATTCAAAGGAATTAAATTTATTCTGAATTTTATTGTTTTACGATTAGTGACAGAAAAACAATGGATTGAGAGAAAATGTTGAAACTAACCTTTCATCCAGTCCACAACTTGTTTCGGTGTCCACTTTGTTATTGGTTCCATCGCGACTTCTCTGCCAAACTCAACCCGGAAAGTAAGTGAATAAAGATTCAAATGAACTTTTAACTTTGTTCCGTCATGTTTTTTTAAGGTTGATCTTGTCTGTTTGTGTTCAGTCACCAAACTAAACTAAACTGAAGAATCACGCATGACTAGAATCCACACAGGATTAGTGTTGCCTTCAAATACCGCCGGAAATTCTAGCGGTGGCGTGAATGTTCTCGATCTCAAAACTCTTTTAATTTTTATTTATATTTACGTACACCCATTCATTCTCTTGATATGACATTCATAAAACAAAATTAATGTAAAAACATACATTTTATTGTAACATTTTCCTTTATATCTTTGTTTGGTAAGTAAAGTTTAAAAAAACGGACGGACTACAAATGCAGCATGAGATGTAGGTAATTTTAATATATTTATAACTTAAAAATTTAAAAAGTGACTTTAATAAATTTATTCACAGATTTCAGTTAAACTATCTTGGAAATAAAAATTAAGCAAATTTAGCTATTGAAATTTGTCACCACGATTTAAATTAAAAGAAACAGACCGATTTGCTTTTATTGTGCATGAAAGAATTAAAGATTGAAGGTAAAAAGATCAATTTGTCTAGTATTGTTTATATTTAAAATTTTATTTTATTAATAATTATTATTAATACAAGTGCAATTTAAAGTTAGATCAAGCTCATTAAAAAGACAACTCACTACTGCCCTCTACGGGAAATTGTATGCATTTTTAATGCATACCTCTTATTTTTTGTTTTTAAAATCTCACTGTATTCATGCCTCGTAAGGGAAATTATTTTCGCTGAATGGCAGCGAAACTAATGGTGGGAATAACCGGGAGTTAAGGCGTCTGCTCCCGAAATACTGAGGCATGGGCATAGTGGGAATCGAATCGGTTTCTCCCGGTCCAAAGACGGACATTCTACTACTTTTTATTTCAATAAAATCAGATCAAATCATTTCTGAAGCCTTTTAAAAACAAATTAGTATGTTTTAACAACTTTGAGAGGTAAATCAGAACTGGTTTTTTTTTCCATCTGATCATGAATGCTATTTTTTTTCAGTTGAGTCAGAGAAACTTGTGGGGGGAAAACACTAAATTTTGTTTGTATCATTTCCATATTGTCATTGAATAATAAAATATCAATATTTTATTGTGGAAGTACAGATTATGAAAGTTAATTATAAAATAACACAGAACATATAATTTAGAGTGTAAAATAAAAGAATTGTCTAAAAAAAGGGTGTGAAAATAAGTTCGTTTTTTTATTTAAAGAATTTATTCTTGAATCGAATATTGTAAATGAATAAAACAACTTACATCTTAAAAAGTTCTAAATACAAGATTTAATTACAGCCATTTTTCTATTTTCTCTTTTAAAAAATCTCTAAACCCACAAAGAGATTTACATTTTTTTTGTTTCTCATGTTGTTTTCATGCAGGTTTAAAACACACCTTACAGAGGAGAAAGTCCCAGCCCTACCCATCATTCCAATGTCACACATCTGGAAATTGTTTCACACTACACTGTAATCATCTGCAGACAAACCCTGGTTGTTAGTCTACTCTCCCATGCTTTAATTTGCAGTCACAGACATACATATACATACAGCACTCAACAACTTTCATGTTGCCTCACCTCACACAAACATGCTGATCTGCTTTATTGATCCGAGCCAAGATCTTTATACTTTTTTATTGTTTTATTATTCAAACTCTCCTGTAGTTCTATTTTCAAAGATATGTTCAAATCTATTGCAAGTGCTCAACTATTACACATAAAAAGAGAGTCATGATAACAGAAAAGATAGAACATTTTTAGGGATGTACAGTTTTGATCTTGTTACAAGGAGAATTTTCAGTGCTTTAGTTTGAATAGTTGCTAAGCATCGTAAACTGGAGCAAACAGTGGCCAATCCACATCCAGTTATCAAAGGAGTGGCCTGGAGAGAACAGGGTTACATGGTGTGGAATTCATGGGAGGCCCGCTTGATAGGATTAAAAGAATTATGGGGTTGCTATGGGATGAGGCGGAGGTCTCACATGGAGAAAGGAGTGATGGAAAAGCCACCAAATGAAAAACAAGAGTCACGTTTTTAGCTATTCTTGGTTTGCAGGTCGTAGTAAAAAACAGTTTAGAACATCCTACTAGAACTCTTATGAAGAGATAAGAAAAACCTGATTCACAACAATTGTTTTCTCAACAAATATTCCTTCTGAAACACAGAAAACAGAGATGGAGACAGCAGAGATGAAGATGCTGAGGATCTCTCTAGGAGTGACCACGATGGGCAGGATCAGAGGAACAGCACATGTTAGAGGTTTTGGAGATAAAGTCAGAGAGGTCAGCCTGAGATGGTTTTGACATGTTCAGAGAAGAGAGAGAGTACATCGGCAGAAGGTTGCAGGGTTTGGAACCGCCAGACAGGAGGTCTAGAGGAAGACCAAAGAGGACGTTCATGTACTGTGAAGGAAGACATGAAAATAGTTGGAGAGACCAAAAACGATGCAGGAGACACGGTTAGTTAGAAGAAACTGAC
The DNA here is from genome assembly GCA_902685375.1 of Neostethus bicornis. NCBI lineage: Eukaryota > Metazoa > Chordata > Actinopteri > Atheriniformes > Phallostethidae > Neostethus > Neostethus bicornis. The sequence continues at coordinate 7,153,391 of LR738552.1, forward strand.
TTGCTGTGGTAACCCCTGAAGGGAAATGCTGAAAAGAGAAGACGAAGAAACACAGGAAGTTCAGCAGTGGCAGTGTTTATTATTCGAGTAGTAACATGTGAATCAGGCTAATGATATATAAACAGAAGCGGTCACATGAGCTGTCGACACAGGAAGCTATCAACCCCTTTCTGCAAGATGAAAAAGATACAGAAGAGCACAAGTTGTTTTACTTTGAATCAAACTCTTTTCCTGTCAGTCAACTTTTTCTCACTGAACTAAATCCCAGAATGTGAAGCAATATCACCATCACCCACACAATGTGTCAACTTTTCTTGTAAACTCATTTTCAGTATCAAATAAGTTCATTTACATCTGAGTAGGCATCTTTTTTTTTTTATTTCTTGTTCAACGAACAAGATGAGAGATCCTGCGTATCATCATACAAAGTGCTTTTAAACTTAAATACGCATAGTAAAATCATCATCATGTTTGGATATGATAAGTTTCTACATTTTGTGCAACTCTTTAAGATAAGAACTGAACATACTTTCAGGTAAAAGTCTCAGATCGCATGTAGTAACATAAAAAAGTTTGTTTATGAGGTATTTTCTGGGTTTGAAGGAACAACAGGTCTTGCATTGAGGTACTCTAACACAAAAATTTGCAAGATCTTGTTGAGGTTTCCGATTGTAGGGCGATCTAGGTTCTCTTCATTGTCGTCAAATGAGTGCCACACGGATGGGAAAGGGTTGGGGATGAGGTGCAGGATTCTAACACCTGAAACGAAACACAAGAGAATTTAAATGGGCTGGTTTTATGATTTGTGCTTTTGATACAAAGTTTACCTCTATTTAAGAACGGGATATGGTCATCAAGAACACGGCCAACAGGGTAGTCAGGCCAGAAATACTGAACGTTGTTAGGATGCTGTCCGAGCTGGTTCATGGAGTGAAGACGCTTTTCTGTGTTAATGAAGTACAAAATAAAAGAGAATTTGTTAGTTTAAATACAAAAAAAGTGACATAGTTATAGTCCAACTTGTTTTATCAAGACTTTTCTGAATGCAAGTGACAAATACATGATATTTCTTGTCTTTCAATCTAGTGATTTTTTTTACCTATGTCCTGCAGCCTGGTCAGCCACGGTGCTGTGCTTGGGAACTGGTTTCCAAAGCGAGGACCAGGAGCCCCAATCAGGTCCAACAAGACAAACAAATCCTGCGAAAAAAGAGGGAGGAATGGATGAAAGATACATGGGAAACTGTCCGCCCATCCTGAGGATAATTTCCTGGCTGAGAGTCATTCTCATAGTAATCAAACAGAGGAGTTTCGAGGTGCGAGCATGACATCATATGCTCCACGGTGCAACACATTATCTGGCAAAGTCTTCACAAAACACACACACACAGCAGCTTCAGAGATTCAGTCAGAATAATCTCTATATGTGCACAAGAATGTCTCTCTTTATTTTTTAAAAAATGGAATAACTGTATTGCTTGGATATGAACAAACATACAAAAAGAATATCATAGAATTTACAATGAATTATGTCAGACTAAACTTTCTCAGGTGACAAAACAAGTGGCTTCGTGATTTAAGATGACTTAAATAGACCTCTGGGGATGTGCAATCAGGGCTAAGTAGATTTTACTAAAATGTTGTGGGCAAACAAAAGGCTAATCTTGATAGTGATAAAGCGATTATTCTAATCTTTTGCTGAGACGGATGAGCAGAAATTATGCGTACAATGCCGTGGAGTTGGTTGGTTTCTGTGGCTCCTTCCGGGTGAGGAGTACCCTCCATCTTTTCGGCCAGGTGGCGCGATCCGTATAGGGAATCAGTGGAGGTCCACTGGAAAAGAGCTTCTTCCCCATCAAAGAAGATCATTTGCAAAGTCAAATCAGGACTGGAGCTCTGCAAGCAGATGGAAAGATGTTCAGGTGATACGTTTTCTGAGAGGTATTGTTTGTTTAAAAGTGATTTTGCAGCAAAAAAAAAGGCCATGTTTTTACACCTGACTAAAAACTGTCTTCTCATGAAACAAATCTGCTTTTATGTAGTGGACTGGTGAGGGCAGAGGGTTTGAAACCTAGGGAAAACAGATCAACAAAATAGTTGTTTGGGATATCAGGTTTTTTTTTGTTTTTTTTTTTTACAAGAATGTTTTGTGTATATAGGTCTTATGTACTATTATTTTTAAGATGATCCAATCGTTTTAGTATTATTGCATTTTGAATCATTTGTATTTTTGTGTCTATTACACAGACGAGGGATTGCAGGTGAAATTGAACACTTGAGAATTAACTTAATACAATGTCTTTTTTATGAGGTTAATATTTTTTGTGCATTGTGCCAAAAATAGAACAGAAAAGCTCCTCATTAGTCAATTACAAAGAATGAGATTTGATGTCATCTAGTGGTCAAAAGTATGAAACACAAAATAAAATTGAGAATCAATTGATGGTCTTAAAAAAAGGGGTATTTAAAAAAAACAATACCTCCCACATAATTTGTTACATATCATCTTATGTGTCCTCTACACTCGCTAACATATTTGTATTCAGTGCTATTCCACACTCACAGTGACTGCTGAGTCTGACAAACATGACCCTTGGCTGATCTCCCTGTCACTGTCTGCCAACAGACAAGTGTCCTAGAGTAACAGTGAAACAATCAAAGGCCAAAGGAGGAGGCTATATGAATGCTAATGTTTTTTTTTTTCTAATAATCTGATTGTGAATTTCCGACTGTGATGTTATTTTTAACAATACTGGTAAATTATATACCATAAAAGCATGCAACATTTATGCAATACTTAAGAATAATTTTGTTAGGTTTATCATAAACCCAAACACTCTATCCTTGAGGAGCGAATAGGAATTAACATTTGTGCTCATTACTTAATCTGCAACATGTCAATAACCTTTCATAAATGCTGAGAAAAAAGCCTGGTGTAAATAATTTCATCCAAGAAATTGAATAGAAATTAAATTTATAGACATGAGCAGGAGAGGTCTAAATAAAATACTGTATGTGTGTGTTGATAGGTGTGTGTAGTCAAAAAATCTACAAAACACACTCACTTTCAATGCTTCAATGCAAGTGTTGGTCTGTTTACCTTCTGAGCTTTCAGTTCCTCGTCCAACGCTCTGACCAGCTCCAACATCATGGCACAGGGAACAGCAGAGTCTGTGGCACCCTGAAACTCCTTTCCATGCCACTGAGGGGGGAAGTATTTGGAATCGTAGTGACAAGCTAGGATCAGCCGGCGCTTGGCTGATGGGTTCAATGTAGCAATTATGTTGGTGAATGGCATGGGGCCATATGGAGTTTGAGAAATAAACTTGTCTTCTGTTACTTCCCAACCTGCTCCAAGGGAACCAAAAGTACTTTTTATATGCTGTGAATACAAAAACACACAAACTAAATGTTACAACAATGACTTTTTTGTTAGTTTATTGTATTCCTTTGTTATAAACTGTGGTAAAGCGTGTTAAACGTACATCTTGTACAGTCTGACTGCCTGCAGAGCCGGGATACCTGGTTACAAGCAGCGGCTTTAGGTCCCTCTGCCACATCTGCTCAAGATCAGTGTGAGATAGAGCAGCACTGATCTCATCTTGTGTTAGTGTGACAGCTTTGTGTTGGAGCTGCAGGGGAAACAAAGTGGATATTAAGCAGAATTTTGTTAAGTATAAAGTATTAAGGCGGGAAATCATCTTCAAAGTTTCATCAATTAAAATCATCGTCTGATGTGACACTGTGTTGCTCTGTAATGAACACAACAATGAAAACACTCTTAATCTTTATAAACAGTGCTGCTCATGTGTTTTCACATCCCCACATAATTTGGACTTAATTTACTTTTAATCCCCTTAAAATTATTTTTGATTGAACTGAAAGAGACACAGGCTTCTTTCAAAAGACAAAAAGACATTTGAGAAGAATTGATTATGTTTTGTTTTCTGAGCTACTCATCTTTATCGGGGTGGCGGAGCTGCTGGAGCCTATCTCGGCTGATTTTAGCTCAGAGGCGGGATACACCCCAAACAGGTCACTAGTTTGTTGCAGGGCCACACTCAGACAACCTATAGCTAAAGTTTAGCAACTGTAAGAAAAATGGATTTCTTGCAATGCAGTTCCAAAGAAATTCTTTTTAATCAGTGAGAAAGACAGACATAATTTTGGGCATACAACCTTTTGTTCAAATGTAAGTAGAAATTGAGACACGAATATATTGCTTTTTCTGTCTGTGTTTTTTTTTTAAACATATTAGAGAAATAGCCCCATTTCAATGCCATATTTTTTAACTAAAACTCGTCACAATTCACTTTAACTCTTAGTTCTAATGTCAAGCTCAGCACTTATCACTCAGTCAACAGTTACATTCCGTCGTCTTCCGCTTATCCGGAGCAGGGTCGCGGGGGCAACAGCCTCAAACGGGAAGCCAAGGGTTCTCTCATCCCAGCTGCATCCTCCAGCCCACCCGGAAGAATCTCGAGTCGTTTCCCAGCCAGCTGTGTGACATAGTCTCTCCAGCGAGTCCGGGGTCTGCCTCTGGCTCTCCTCCCAATGGGACGTGCCCAAAACACCTCACCAGCGAGGCGCTCGGGGGGCATCCTGACCAGATGCTCAAACCACCGCATCTGGTTTCTCTCAACCTGGAGGAGGAGTGGCTTGACATCAATCTCCTCTCGGATGGCAGAGCTCTTCACCCGATCTCTGAGTGAGAGCCCAGGCACCCTGCGGAGGAAGCTCATTTTGGCCGCTTGTATCCGTGATCTGACGGTGACGTGATCTGGGCGGCACGGTGGCGCAGTGGGTAGCACAGTGGCCTCACAGCAAGATGGTCGTGGGTTCGAGGCTGGGTGGGGACGAGGCTTGGAACACTGTCCTTTCTGTGTGGAGTTTGCATGTTCTCCCCGTGCTTGCGTGGGTTTCCTCTGGGTACTCCGGTTTCCTCCCACCCTCCAAAGACATGCATGCTAAGTTGATTGGCCGGTACCAAATTTCCCCTAGAAATGAGTGTGTGCGTGGCCCCGCGACAGACTGGCGACCTGTTCGGGGTGTACCCTGCCCTTTGCCTTAAATCAGCCGGGATGGGCTCTGGCACCCCCCCCCGATACCCCGTAGGGATAGACGGATAAGAAGATGACTGACTGTATCCGTGATCTCATTCTTTTGGTCACCACCCATAGCTGGTGACCATAGGTGAGGGTGGGAACATAGATCGACTTGTAAATCGAGAGCTTTGCTTTTCGGTTCAGCTCTTTCTTTACCACGACGGACCGATGTAGCGTCCTAGTTATTGCTGACGCCGCACCGATCCGCCTGTCGATCTCTCGCTCCATTCTTCCCCCACTCATGAACAAGATCCCGAGATACTTGGGGCAGGACCCTGTCCGTGATCTGCAGCGGGCATTCCACCCTTTTCTGGGCGAGGACCATGGTTTTGGATTTGGAGGTGCTGATTCCCATCCCGGCCTCCTCACACTCGGCAGCAAATCGATCCAGTGAGAGCTGAAGATCACTGTCCGATGAAACCAACAGGACCACATCATCCGCAAAAAGCAGAGCTCAGTTAACTGGTTAAAAAAATCTCCCATGTCAAGAGAAAATGACTGTATGTGAGTAGATATTGAGTGAATAGTTTTAAGTAAGCGCAAAACCTTCTTTTGTGAAAAAGGAAAACCGTACCAGACAGGCTTGTTGCAATTTTTTCCTTTCGTATTCTTGGAAACACACTTCTGTAAGCACGGAAAATGTGCATTAGTTTGTTTTGTGAATGTTTACCACGGTGAACAGCTGAAAAGACAATTCATATTGATTTCTTAATCTCATGTCCTTTTCCATCTGCGGTCTCAAAGTTCATCTGCTAAGCAGGTACTATACTTGTCTTGATGACAAAGAGAAATAGGAACCGGGTCTGAAAAAGCTGAATATGAAAGGCTGAGAACACTCAAAGGTATTTATTAAAAAAGTGATGCAACAAAATGAGGTGGTAATGATGATGTTACTGCTCAAAATGAGGAGGATTACGTACTTTTATTCAAAATGTATGATTAAAACTAAATTCAAATCATCTTTAATATTTAAAAATCTAAATCTTTTATCTTAAATTTCTGCTGAATATTCAATTCAATTTAATTTATTCAGACATAAAACAACAAAAAAATTAACTAACGGTACAAATAAAAATACGCAGTATGAAAAGGAATAGGCAGAAACCAAGTGCTTATAAGCGCCTACCCCCTTTACCCTAAACATGAACATAAAGTGCTGCTACATTTACATGATAAGTTATCAGTTTGTTTCTATGTATGATTTTACAATTTTCTTTTTATATAAACTTTTAAATCGAGTCAGTCTTCTGCAGTCTTTGATGTCCTGTTCTAATCTGTTCCATAGACCCACCCCAACAGTAGAGATACAGTATTGTTTTGTATTAGTTCTGACCCTAGGCTTTTTGAAAACATCGGATCCCCTCAGATAATGGGTACTCTCTCGATTTTGAAAAAAACTTTGGATCTGATTTGGTACTTGTTTATTTTTAATAATATACATGAGTTGTGCGCTTTTGTAATCTATTAAGTCTTTGAATTTCAATGTGTTTGTATGGATGAAGAGTTGGTTTGTATGTGCCCTGTACGGAGCTTTATTGACAATTCAAATGGCTCTTTTTTGGATAAGAGAAATTGGAATGATGTTTGTTTTGTACGTGTTTCCCCACACCTCCACACAGTACAGTTACTCTAAAAGGCATAAATATTAACAGTTGTCTGCTCAGACAGGAAGAAATGATATCAGGGTGAAAACTTATTCCTGAAATAAACTGGTTAGGGCACATTTCTTAAGCCTGATCGTTTGAGTTGAGACATAAACAATGATTCAACAAAGCCACTCCAAGAAGGAATTGGTGCCACAGAAGATGAATCATTTGTTGGTCGTGTAATTGCAGCTCAGTGGTGTGAAAGGTATAATTACATAGTCACACAGATGTGCGTTTGCTTCTCCGAAAAGCTGAGACGGTCTGACCACAAAGAGGGTTAAAGTGGGTCCACAAAACAGGGTCTATAAATACAAAGACTCACAATTGGAGGATCGATGGGGATAACTGTGCTACCATAGCAACAAGACAAGGGGGAAGTGAGGAGAACACAGATGAGACACATAAATGATGAGGCACATTCAGGTGGATCTCATGAGATTGTCAATCCAGTATCCAGAGAAAGAAGGCAGCAGTGATGATGGAATATCAAGCACACAATATCACAGATCTGAATTTAAACATAAAAGTCATACAAATTGTTCTGATTGCCACAATCTTACCAACAACAAATATCTCTGCATACATCATTTGAATGAAAAAAATGGGAACACATCCCAACATAATTTGAATAATTCCACCTACAATTTAAAGATAATGCATAGGGATGGTTTAAGAGGTCATGTCCATCTATTAATACAATCAAAAAGAGAAAATAGGAGAATGCATGAACCTAAATGCCACATTGGTCAATATTATTATCTGTAATGATATGTTTATTTTGATTTGCAATTACTGTGGTATTTGGACAATTTCTAGAAATAATTATTAAACAACATAATGTGTTTTCAAGTGATGCAGAGTCTAAATAAAAAGATGCATTAGGATTTTTAAAGTGATCAAATAGGATGTTACAAATTACAATCATATTTAAAAAAATCTAAATTACAAATGAGTCACAACTAGATTTAAAAAGTGTATTTTAAATGAGTTGGTTAAACTTTTCAACTGTGCAGACAGGATTTTTTTCTATTTGGCAATTACAACTGGATTTATGCCAGACATGAACATAATTTTAATCAAAATCAAACCTAATAATTCATTACCTTTTCTTGGGTCCAAGGAATCCCTGTGGTGCAGATCATGGAGATCACACACAGAAACAAAGTGTAAAATAAACGCATTGTGAAGAAACACCGTCGACGTTGTTACTTTCTTTTCCAGAGAGATTTGAGATCATGTGAAAAGCAGAAGGGAGGCTCTCATGAACACAGCATGCGCGTCACTACTCTCTGTACGCATGTGTGTGTATGCGTGTGTGTGATCGCTCCACTCTATACGCATGTGTGTGTGATCGCAACTGGCGCTTCATTCAACTTCAAGATCGCAATATTTGTTGATAAGAAAACATATTTGATCCCCCATCTGAAGAGCTGTCATTGATCATTTTGCTTATAACACGTGCTTAGGAATTAATAGTGAGTTTAATCAACATCATATTATTTCTACTTCCATTTTACGGTTTTATTTTTCTATAAACTTCACTAAAATGATTAAATCAAGTGTGTGATGTTGATAAATAACTAATTTGTATAGATTTTATATCAAAACATTAATTGATGTATTTATGTTGCTACGTCATTTTACGTCACTCTTACGTTTTACGTACAGCGTGGTCAACCCGGAAGTCCACGCTTTGTGATCTTACACACTCATGTGGAGTTTTTTTACTTAATTTTTCTCTAATTTTTTTTTATATTACTCGTGTTTTTCGGCATAAATGGCTCAAGAGGTTTGTAATTTGAAGGCACAACTCCAGGAGAAAGAGAAAGAAATAGAAGAACTGAAGAATAAGTTAAGACTTCTTGAAAAGGTATGAAATGAATTATTAATAAAAGTTTACACATTAGCTTAAACATGGTATATAAAGTTTTTGCTAAGATTGCCAGATAAAATAAGATAAAAGTGTGTGTGGGCAGTTATCCAGTTTGACATTTGTTGATCTAATAACATTAAATACAAAAGGACTTTTTAAACAATTTTTATTGCAAATGACAAACTTGGGAATGGGAACATACCTTTGAGATTTTCACCAATATTTTCAAAACTCACTTCCTCTTTAAAGATCACATTAAAAGAGGAAAAATCATTCTGGAAAAAAATATTTGGGTAAGATTAAACATATACCATAAAAACAGTACACAAGTCACTATTAAATTCTTGCTGTCAGCTTCTGAATTCAAAACAGTGCCTGTTTAATTGTTCAAAATGATTCCTATTAGTTGTTACCATGGTAACGAATAGTCTCCCTGGGTCTCAGGGACTATGGACCAGAATGTGAATCAGCGCCTCTACATCCAAGACCATTGGTCCTCACCCAGAAAAGGATTAAATGCCTCTTGCAGGTCAGAGACAGGGTTCTGTCCCAAGTGGATGAGTTTAAATATCTCGGGGTCTTGAAAACGATTGGGGGAAGGATGAAGCAGGAGATCCACAGATGGATTGGTGAGGCATCCGCAATAATGAGGATGCTGCATCAATTTGTTGTGGTGAAGAAAGAGCTGAGCCGAAAAGCAAAGTTCATGATTTACCAGTCGATCTATGTTCCTACTCTCACCTATAGTCATCAGTTGTGGGTGGTGACTGGAAAAACAAGATCGCGAATACAAGCAAGCGAAATTTGCTTCTTCCGCAGGGTAGATGGGCTCTAACTCAGAGAGAGAGTGAGGAGCTCAGGGTTGAGCTCTGAGTAGAGCCATTGCTTCTCTGGGTTGAGGGAAGCCAGATGGGTTGGTTTGGGCATCTGGTTAGGATGCCTCCCAAACGCCTTGCTGGTGCAGTGTTTTGGGCACCGGGAGGAGACCCAGAGGCAGACCCCGGAGCTGCTGGCGAGACAATGTCTTGCAGCTTGATTTGAATTAAACTATAAGTAGTATCCACCGCTACATGACAAGACATATTTATTATATTTTAAAATTTTTACGGTAAGTAAATCAACAGAAGTGCTACCATATCTAATAATAAGGATTGTCCAAAACAGTCTCTTCTTTTGATAGACTTATACTAACTTACTTAACACTATATGTGCTGTTAACTTTTAGTTGCAAATTATTTTAGAAATTATGCATTTTTTTGTAATATTACTGTTATAATATGATACCAGAGCCACCATTCAAGCTTGGATCTGCACTGCAAAGTGACACCACTAACGCCCCTGTCAGCCAAACCAGCGCTTAGCAATGAGGACATCATGCGATACAGCAGGCAGCTAATTCTGCCAGATCTTGGAGTTGAAGGTACTGATGCGGAGTGACAGTGCAGTAAGCATCCTGGCAGGTACAAATTTACTGACAACTGAACCAAAGTGTGTCCTTTAACTGTTTACAGGTCAGCTTAACTTATCTAAGACATCAGTGCTGGTTGTTGGTTGTGGTGGGCTAGGCTGCCCGCTGGCACAATACGTTGCAGCAGCAGGAATTGGTAATCAAATTGATCTGGATTTGAATACATTTTTGAGCTACCAAAACCTTAGTATTAACTTTGGTATTATTTTGTTTGATTATTTGTCCTTCAGGACGCCTCGGTCTTCTAGACTATGATGAAGTGGAGCTCAGTAACCTGCACAGACAGGTGCTTCATGGAGAGGAGAACCAGGGCCAGGCCAAGGCTCTGTCGGCTGCCAACGCCGTTAGGAGGTCTTGCTTCATGCACTATTACACTTTGTTCCCTGTTATAGAGTTGTGATATATCTTGTATCAATTTTTTCTATTTAAAGAGAGTATTTCAAACTAAATATTTGTTTAAATTGTTTATTTGTTCCAGTTTGGTCCTTAAAAATCCAGAAAAGTTAGTTTGTTTATCATTAGTAACTGTTAAAAAATGGAAATAATTGGTGTGTTTTGTGCTGTTTTTGAACCATTGGTTACTTTGCTGGCGCTCTCCAGTCTCACCGCATGTTGTATTTGGCGTTGCATGGCTCTTTAATCCACAAATATTGAGTAAACATGTTATTTTTTAAGGAACTGTCTGTGATGCTTTTTCACTTAACAGTAGGCCCTCTGTAGGGAAGCAAACCTGTCACATAGCGGCCACCAGAGGGCGCCATTTCTCTGTAAAGAAAAAAAAAACCAGCCAAACACACGTAAACGTTTTTGTGCGTATTCAATGAGCTTTAGTTGTATTATTTTGTGTATTTTCACCAGATGCTTTATATTTGGCAAATTTGTCTTTTTCTTGAGGCAATAAAGTGGCAGTAAGAGCATAAATCTGATCCAAGGCTTTGATTTCTTTTGGTAATGTCTTGATAATAACCCAAGATCTGTTTTGGAAAAAAGTTGGGGAAAAATGCGATTAAAAAGAAATGGCTTTACTTTTTTTTTTAGATAAGTAAATAACCTTTTCTAAATGTGTGTGCAGGTTAAATTCCTCCGTGGAGTGTATTCCCTACCACCTGCAGCTCTCACCGGAGAATGCATTAGAGCTCATTCAACAGTATCCTTTGGCTAATCTGTGTCATGTAAGTAGTGAGTATTCCATGACACTGAATTGAGAGGACACCTTGACTCCCCTGACCTTACGTATGATATTGTGGCTGATTGCTCCGACAATGTCCCTACTCGTTACTTGGTGAACGATGCATGCGTTCTCAGCGGCAAACCCCTCGTGTCTGCAAGTGCCTTACGAATGGAGGGCCAGGTAACTTGGAAATGTTCCAGTTGTTGTGCATTTATGCCTTTATAGTAGTTCGTTTAATATAAATGTGTACCATTTTTTGTGTATGTGCAGCTGACGGTATATAACTACCAAGGAGGACCATGTTACAGGTGCTTATACCCAGCTCCTCCACCTCCAGAAACTGTGACCAACTGTTCTGATGGAGGGGTGTTAGGAGTGGGTGAGTATATTTTCATCACTTTTATTAAAACTTTTCTGTTTTTCATTTTCAGTCTTTATATATTCAGACTTTTTTGAAAACACGTGATTAACAATATTAAACATGTATTTTTACCTTAGTTCCAGGTATTATGGGCTGCTTCCAGGCATTGGAGGTCATCAAAATTGCTTCTGGGCACCAGTGTATCCTTTTTCTTCTTCTTTTTACATTTTTAAATGAACTTATCCTGTGCAGTCATGTTTCTTTGTTGAAGATTTTCACACAGTCATCAGAGTAGTTGGTGTTAAGCTTCAGGACAAGATTTTATTTTTGTAACATTTTATTCATCCTTGACAAAGCACAAGATTTTTTAGCACAGACAACACAGGAATTCTTTGAGAAAAATTGAGAGCTGTTTTTTTTTTTTTGTGGTTTCTTTTGGTTGTGCGTCTCCACTGAAAGCAGCAAGTTGAGTAATTTACAGATGCCGGGTCAATGTTTTTTGTTCATCATGCAGAAATGATTGGCTGGGGTGTCCAACTTCCCATGAGTACAAGTCAAACCTGCAAAGGCAGATATAATTGCAATAAACAAGCTTACAAAGATCTTCCACACCACCTTTAACTTTGCATTCTCTGGACACTGTTATCCAGAGAATGCAATTATCTAACTGGGATGCTTTAGTTTCTCTGGGAAATTTTTGTCTGATAGTAATTGCTAGACTTGCTTTATCCTCCCGGAAATCATCACACATGCTAACACCTGCCCCTGATGTGTCATTAGGGGCAGGACTTCCTAACTGAAGTTCGAAATGCGTGACTGTAAATGTAAGTGCTCCATCAGGAGCTGCTCTCTTAATGTTTTTTGCACACAGAAACTTTTCCCTTAACTGGATGTGCCAGCTTCCTGTGGTCAGCAGCTGGTGTTGTTTGATGCTCAAGATGCTAGATTCAGGACCGTCAAGCTGCGGGCCAAACAAGCTAGCTGTGTATTGTGTGGAGAAAATCCCAGCGTGACCCAACTAATAGACTACGAGGCTTTCTGTGGGTCTGCCGCCACAGATAAGGTTTGGCTATAAAAGAACCTGATGAGATAACTCAATATGAGCCATGCCAATTTCCACTGGAATGTTGCTTTTGGATAGTTCTACCTCTTCTATGAAATTGGTTTCATTAATAAAATGTTGAATGTGCATTTGATTATCTCGTTTCAGTGCCGCAAACTCAACCTCCTATCCAAAGAACAACGAATCACTGTGCAGGTACACCAATGCCCCAGAACAGTCAGCTGTCGCGTGACTTGTATTTATTACAATTTAAACAATAATTGCTCGTAATTTTTTTTTTTTTTTTTTTTAACGCGCAATCATAAGCTGATTACATCTCAGTGTTGACCCAGCATCAAATAGGAAATGAGTAAATGTGTTCCTGTAAAAAAAAATTTTTGGGGAAAGTACAAAGTATAACAGATTTATGTTGGCACAGGTATTGCATATCTTTGTATTTCAGCTGATTTAGTGTTTTGAATCTTGCTGAGTCATTAATCACAGGAGATTAGAACTGTGAATAATCCAAGTTGTGTTGAAATAGTGTAAATAGTTTCAAATGGAAATGTTTTCACATCTTGTGATTAAAGGAAAAGCTGTTTAAATGTTCATGTAACTGAACCGTCATTAGAAACATTTCAACATTTGTTCTAATTGGTTTTCCCAATTTTAGATCGATATGTAAAGAAGCTCATTTGTTCTTGAACATTCTCTCTTGCGATATTAACAGTGTTTCTGTTAATTAATTTTACAAATGTCATTTTAGGAATATAAATTTAAAGTGGACAGCAAAGAACCCCACATTTTGTTGGATGTACGCCCTCTTGTGGAAGTGAACATATGCTGCCTGCCTTTTTCTCTCAGTATCCTTTTTGCAGTAAATACTTAATCAATCTTTTCCATACCAAATATTCTTGTCTTATATGTAATTATTCTCCTTATAACATTGCCAGATATTCCTCTTTGCAGATTAGAGGAAAAGAACAGTGAACATGTCAAGTTACTTCAGGAAAGAATTGGCCAATTACAATCGCAGACGGGACTTGACTGCAAGCCATCAGGTAACATGGGACAACAATTTATGATCTATATGTGCAGTTTGAAACAGAGAAGCATATTGAATCACTTGCAAATATGCGCTCTGCTGTGTCAGTCTCATACTGGTGATTGGGAAGCTCTTTTTGGACAGGCTGTAATGAAGTTGCTAGGTGACCCCATCTCCAAAACAAGAACGGTTAACCTGAGCAGCTGGTCTGCAATAAAGAAATTAACATTCAAAATGTTATTTTGGTTCTGTTCTTTAATCAATGAGCCCGATTTAGCCTAATAAAGTTTTTAAAAGGCGTTTAGACCTTTACATGTTCATGTTGTTCTATTTATAAAGATGAAAATGTTCCTCATGGTTGCTTATGTTTCTTGTTCTTGCCTGTGTGTGTGGTTTTTTTTCTAGTTTATGTAATCTGTAAGCTGGGAAACGACTCTCAGAAGGCAGTTCATGTTCTGGAGAAAATGAGTGGAGCAGAAGTGGACAGTATCACGGTGAAAGACATCTGTGGAGGCCTCATGGCTTGGGCAGAGAAAATAGACTCAACATTTCCACAATATTAAAGAATTTAAAATGAAGTTTTCTTAATAAACTTTTTTGGACCAATGCTGGATATATTTTTTCATTTGTTGTGAAATGCACAACTTTTCTTGATTGATTCTTTAATTTCAGTATAAAATGCACAAATACAACCAAAATTGAAATTGTTGATTTGTTTTTATGTTCAATTCCATTCTGTTGTCTTTTACTTGGCCGGGTCATGGGAGCAACAGCCTCAGGCGAGAAACTCAGGTTTCTTTCTGCACCCGCCAGCTCACCCGGGAGGATCCTGAGGTGTTTCCCAGGGAAGCTGTGGGACAGTCTCTCCTGCCTCTGGGTCTCTTTTGTGGGAAAAGTCTCCAAAACAACTCACCAGCGAGGTGTTCAAGAGGCATCCTAACCAGATGACCGAAGCAGATGCTTCTCTCAGGGGAGCAACAGCTCTACTCTTAGCTCCTCCCGGATGGCAGAGCTTCTCACTCTATCTCTGAGTGAGAGCCCAGCCACCCTGCAAAGGAAGCTCATTTTGACTACTTGTTTCTGTGACTTTGTTCTTTTTAGGTGGTAATAATGTTATTGCACTACATTCATCCCTTATGGGGAAATTACTTTTACTGCATTGCACTGCAGCAGGCAGCCATGATAGTGCCAATAGTGGAGCAACTGGGGTTAGGTATCTTCTCCAGGGAGAAATGAGCTCAGTGGGAATCGAACAGGCAAATCCAAAGATGGGCATTTTACCACGAGCTAACACTTCCCTTTATAATCATTACATCAACATGATTAAACATTACTAGTAATGATAAATAAAAAATTTGGGGAAAAGTTTTACTTAACCTTCTAAATGATTTTTTTGGAAAACAGCCATGTTTAATTTTTTTTTAGTTTTTTAAAAATAGAAATTGAATCAGGAATAAACTTAAATTTATCAGAGATCAACCCTTTTTAACTTTGTTAGTGACTGAGTTTAACTTTATTCATCCGGGTCACAAAGTTTTTTTGCATTGCCAAGTTGAAATAACGGAAAAGAAACGCACATGCGCAGTGGACTGAACCCCATCGCAGCCGCCATTGCTCCAAACAGACTGTAGTTCAAGTTTCCCTCTCCACACATGCTCAGAACATCAAAAGACTCCATTTCCCAGCAGTGACCGCTTCTCTTTTTCTCTAAAGCTGGGGGAGTAGCCACAGCTGGAAGAATAATAAGATGCGCATGAATTTACAATCTGGAATAAAAAAAAAAAAAGATAAGATCATTTCAATGGAAGGAAGGATTTATCTTTGGGGATCTGATTGGTAATATTTACATGGTAGTTATTGCGTTGTAACAATTTTTGCGCGATCGTTAAAAAAAACTTAAAAAAAAAACTTGAAGATCCGCTTCCCTTAAAGTTGATGGAGTTAAAAAGTTTGATCGTCATTTTACTCACAATGGAAAGAAAGGCGCCATCCGCTGGGAGTAAAGGTAAAGTAACTTTATTACAGTAACGATCAGGTCGAGCTTCAGCTTTGAGTAGATTTTTAAAACTAAGTTCTAACAAAGAAATGTGAGAAAGTACAGATTGAAGGCTTGTATAACTTGTTTTGCTGGCATTCTCAAACCAGTCTAAAGTGGGAGGGGGACAGATGTTCTCTGATTCCAGATGTTTGTAAAGTTTAAATGAGTCTAAATCTAGATGTATGTGTTTTGTTTTATATGCATGAATGCATGGTTCTTATAACAAACTGATGCATTTATTTTATAATCAAATGTTATTCCACATATTTTAATTTTGATCACTTAACATTGGCTTAAAAAGAACATCCTGAGCTGGTTTTAAACTCAATCAGGAGAAACTAGTTCAAAATAAAACAGTGAAAGGCAATCAGGGAGGATTTTTTTTCTTTAAAGATCAATTTCTAGTGATCCATTAATGTGAAGCTAATTAATTCATATAGTTTGTTTTGAATGTTGTAAAAATACTTCTATGTTTCTTTCTGTGTGTTTGTGGTGACAGGCTTCCTGTGGTCAGAGTGGATTACTGACTTCAGTAAAGAGAAGGAACAAACCCCAGGATATGAAGTTTGTTGCAGATTGTAACTGCACAAGTCTGTGAATTGTGTGTGGATTGCTCCATCTGTTATCTTTCCTCCATCACCTATCCATCCAGGTTATGATGCATGACCTCAGGTGGGTGGGTGAGACACCGTCATCATAATTTCAGAGTGTGGGAAAACTGATTGAGTTAAAACTTCTTTGTAGGATCAGCAAGCAGTGTTTTTATTTCTGCTAGCTTTTTACCAGACTTTCCATTATTCAACTTTTTCACGTTGCAACTGGAAGAAACCCAATGTCTGCCTCCTCTCCCCCATCTATACCTCGAGCCTACCTCCACTCTCTCCCTGCACACCACCTGCCCTCGCCATCTGCCCTGTTGCACAGCCCACCTGGACAGATCTACACACGGCTGTCCAACGGCAGTCACAACACCCCCAGTCCCACTAACTCCCGCAGTTCCTTCCATGGGGTGTCCTTCCTGCTGCAGATCGGACTGACCAGAGAAACAGTCAACCTGGAGGCCAGTGACCTTTCGTTGTCGGCTGTCAAAGACCTGGTGTGCTCCATTGTTGATCAAAAGGTAGGAAAGTCATCAAACATCTTTTTTGAAAATGTAATCTCCTAAATTTTTTATTTTTATTTTTTACTTATGAAGGTTTTCCACAAACACACAAAAACTTTGACAGAAAAATGATATTCTAAAGGATTGACATAATCAGACACCAGCATGTGTTTTGCTGTCCCCTATCAAATTCATCTGGTCATTTTTTCTTTCTCAATCGGACATCTGTTACACGCCTGAAAATGAGTCAAATGCAGAAGAACATACACATGGCAATACTGACGCTTCTTCATTAGCATGGATGGTAGTTTATTATTAATTGTTCACACTTTAGTGTGCGTACACTTGACATGAGACAAACAGACTGTACATATGAAATACAGGGTTCTATTTTGAAGCCAAATAATCTTTTTTATCCGTCATCTGCTCACTTAGGTTATGATGCAGGACCTTGGGTAGATGACATACTGTATCATCCTCAATTAGGAGGAGAAATAATAGCTGTGCTTCCACTTTTATTGGGATTGGTGCACAATATAAATGTGTTGTAGTCACACCGGAGTGTAATCTCAGTTAAAATGAAAACTCAAAGCCTGTGCGGGAATTTGCATTTTTTAAAAATGTACTAAACAAGATTAACACTGGAGCCATTGATTTTTTTTTTGTTCTAGATTTAAACTGGCAACATTTAATTGCCAGTGTAAAGCTGCAAAACCACATATGTCATGGCTTTTAAGTAAAACAGATTTCCTTGGAAAAAACATATCACAAGAACATATTCATTACACAACTACAGATGCAAAAAATATGTAAAAAAAACCTCAAAAACTAAACTAACAGTGTGTATTAAGCTATTTTAAAGAGAAAATTTGTATTGGAAATAATTGCCTTTTGTTGTACATTAAACATGCTTGCAGGTTCATACATTTTAACTTCATACCAACCAAGTTTTTGCTTTTTTGAACCCGTAACTGTTTTCTTCACTTCATCGTTGTGTGGGATTAATAATGTGCAAAGCCTGCGGGAATAATGAAATGACTCATGCGTGCATCCACATGTCATTTTTCAGCCTCTCATGAACAATGATGATTGCTCCATTTGTGTCTGTGATGATCAGTGATTAAATAAAGAACAGCACGCTTAAACAAAACACTTTCATCAGCAGTCAGAGTCCAATTTTTTTGGTAAATCAGACAATATTACTGTTTTAGATGTTAGTTAAAACAAAGTTGATTGAGGAGCTTATTTTCTTCATCGCAGCAGTAGGAAGATAGAAAATCAGACATCTGTACTGAGTCTGTGTCTTTTGCCCCCAATGTTTTCAAAGTTGACATTCCAGAGGAGCAAAGTAATGTTGTTGTTCTTTACGAGGTCTGCTGATTCTCACTAGCTAGTTATGAGCAGTTCTGGTCAACAGAGCAGAAAATCTCATCACTGTACATTTTCAGATGGATCTGTAACATATTGGCATAGCTACATTTAACTATTACAAGAAAAAAAACTGCGTGCGTGTGGGCTGATAATCAGCAAAGATAAAATTAAATAATCTTTTCACATGTGATGATTTATCTAAATAATGAGGGAAAGTGTGATGGGAAGTGATTTGAACATGGCTATTTTCTATTAAAATAGTATTTGATTATTGTAATGCACTGAACATCATTTCATAAAACCTTATAAAGTCAGTTCATCCAGTTTATGATGAATTTCTCCTATCAAACACTAGTAAATGCAGTGCACTGCTTCAGCAGTTTAATGAAATCCAGCCACATGGCTTTGATATCAATGGAAAATTTGACTCTATCCCGGTGTACTTTCAGTTCAACCCTGCCTCTTTGCTTGCTCTGAAATGTGCATGATAGTGGTGAGTTTTCGTCCTCTCACCCTTGCCAACTTTTCCAGCTGAAGGTCTCTGACCTGATCCAGATTGGTTGTTGACAGTTGTCCCAGGATGTTTCCAGTCAGCAGAACTTCAGGTGTCTGTCAGCAAAGGCGAGACAGGAAAAAAGCTTTGGATCTCATCTGTTAATATCTGCATGGAGATAAAGTTTATTTGCCACAGTATTCCCACCTGGTCCTTTTTCCTTCACTGAGAACTGGCCTGCTTAACTCTGTGACTCACTTCTCAGTCATGCAACAAACAGGGATTCTTATCCTAAAAAGTCCACTGTCAAATTATTTGCTGTGTCAGCTGTTGTGAATTTTCAGAACTGGCTTAAGTTGCCTGTAAACAGTGTTATTTTGCTTGTTCTTGGTCATAACTTTTTTAGTCTGCGATGCATCTGGAGATTTATGCTTCTTTGAAAGGAGAACCCAGGAATGTAAACCTACTTTTTATGATTTTGTTTCAGGAGCTTTTTTCAATTAGTTGTGGATACTCTAAAGTACTTTTAAATATGACTTGTTGGATGAGTAAAACAGCCCGTTAAATCAAAGCGAAGTGTTCATGAGATTCCCTATAATTCCTTAAAGTCTTCATTAATGATTGGTCAAGCATAGCTACAGAAGTTATGCTAGATCATGTAGCGGAGATAGTGGAATAAGAAGTTGTTGTTCTACTGGAATAAAGCCACTTTATACTTGTATGGCTGGATCCACATATCAATACAAACAGCACACACAGTACAAAGATCTTTAGTGCAAACACACCCACTCTGAGACAAGACACTTTAACTGCTCTAAGTTGTCTGGTCTATAGCAGCGTTTTTCAACCAGTGTTCCGTGGCACACTAATGTATCATGAGAGATCATCCGGTGTGCCATGGGAAATTATTCTGTCTAATCTTATATGGTGATCGTGAGCTATTGGTTGCTTACAAAGATTGTTTTGGTTGATCTCATGGTGTTTGTGTAAAAACAAATGAATTAAAGTGTATTTATTTACAGTATGTTTATCATTTTATTTAGAGAAAGGCAGGGCTGTCCTCTGTGTCTGTTTTCAGGCGAGAGGCAGGATACATCATGAACAAGTCACCAGTCTGTTGCAGGGCCACACTCAAGCACACTCATTCCTAGGGACAATTGTACACCAGCCAATTAACCTAACATGCATGGTTTTGGAGGGTGGGAGGGAAACAAAGTACTCAGAGAAAACCCACGCATACTCGAGGAGAACATGCAAACTCAACGCAGAAAGGTCAGTGTTTCCAAGCCTTGGTCCATCTCTGGGGCTTGAATCCCAACTGTCTTGTTGTGAGACCACCATGCTAACCACTGCGCCATAGTGCAACTCACCCCAAAAAGTACTGTATTTAAAATCTGCTCTGCTAGTTTTAAATGTGAATTTTACTAGTTACTACTAAAGCAACTACCAGCTCAGTAATGACAACCTACTGTTCTTTCAGCCTCAAACTGTGACTCTTAAATATTTATGAAAAGGCTATTAATTGATTTTTTTCCTCTTAATTCAAACCTGCTTTCCTTTTAAAGCACATTTCAGAAAGTACTCAACAAGATAAAACCACAAAGCATAAAAATGATTTTATTGAGAGAGTTAAAATGTTTGGGTTCATTAAAAAGCCAGAGCTGTCCTTGAACCCATCACAGCTACATGTGTGAAGCTGCTGAGTCTCCTAAATTTAGTTTGGGAGGTAAAACAATTATTCTTTGTACTCGTTCACATTATTTTCCTAAATGTAAACTAATCCCTAAAAGGCAAGCAAAAAGTTTTCTTTTAAAGCACAGAATAAGTCATAAATCAAGTCGTTCAGAGCAGGTGCTGCAGGGCTATAAACTAAGCTTATTTTAATAGTAAATGTGTAGGTGGATTATAGTTCTATTTATCTCACTAGAGCGTTATGGACAACACACAACTCAGAAAAGTAACAAATCAGACCGATCAGGAGGAAAAAATAATATTACGGTACCGATTCAATATCAATATTTTGTGAAGCTTTAACTTGTACATCGCCAGACTATAAAATGCTAAATTTTGCTCTTTTTTTCATTCTTGAAGGTCCTACATTTGTATGGAGTTTTGTCAGGCCAAACGTTTCTTTATTAAAAAGTTTTATTTTACATTTACAGAAAAAATATGTTTTAAGATGTTGAGGTTGAATGGAAGTGTTGCATTTAATTTCAACATGCTTTTTCACTGTTATAAAGAAATGTTTTTTTTTTTTTTAACTTACTTCCAATTTATGAAAAAAAAAGTGTAGGGTTGTATGTGTGTGGCCCCGCGACAGACTGGCAACCTGTTCGGGGTGTATTCTGCCCCTCGCCTTGAATCAGCCGGAATAGATGGTTAGGAAGGTGAAAGAAGTGATTTAGGTCAATTAAAAACTAAAATTAATTTTCCTGGTCATTTACAATCAATAAAAGCTGCTTTTTTCATTTAAAAAAACTGATAAATGTTTATGTATTTTCTTTTCACTAGTGCCTTTGTGCGCCGATGAAATGTTTGGTTCTGATTTTATTGCACATTTTATATTAACAACATTGCTATATAAGAAGGACATTTTTCTCCTTGGATAGTTTAGTGTGCAGCACATTGTGACCAAAAAGCAATCTGAAGCCTCATTCTTTTGGTATCTTCTTAAAGCTTGTGACTATAGCTTCAGGACAAAACATTGGGTTTTCTTTTTTAGTTGTTGTTTTCCTTCAAGTCTGATGCTACTTTTTTTTTTTTTTTTGCATTTCTCTTTGGGGTTATTTTCCTCACTGAAGTCATACATTTTTTAATAAAACCATACTAAAACATTGTGAAAGCCAAAGTTCATGAGATGTCTAACTTTTCCCCTTCCCGATATATATATATATATATATATATATACAGTATATATATAATATTCTCCTTTATTGGCTCCAATGTTCATGACTCATGGTTGACATTTTAGACTTCTCTTTAGCCTTAAGATTGAAACAAACTCATTGTCCTTTAGGGAGTAAAACACCTTTTTACAAGAGCTATGTACATTTCGCTAAGGTCGTAGCCGTGCTAAACACTTCAACACATGACTTGGCTGGCTTACTTTCTCGCTGAGCTGGAGTTAGTTTCAACAGTTGCGGTTTGGACCATAGTAACCAATTTTATAGATTTAGTTCAATTTTGGTTTAAAGCAACCTGATCTAGACAAGTTCAGTGTCAACCACACAGAGGAACTATTGTGGCCAGTGTTCATGTAATCTACTACATACTAAAAAATTACATTTGTTTACTTTTGTTTGTGTGTGTCACAGCTCGGCATAAGATTATCAACTACAAACCAGGCTCGTAGTGGGCTGTGAGAAAGGAATAGAGGAGGGAGGGAGCGAGTGGTGAGGGGAGATCTAATCCATGATGGCCCATTGATGGCCCTCATTACAGCAACATGCAACTCTAGATTGGGACTGCCTTGTTTCGCTTGCTGGGTCCTGACTTCTCCGTCTGGTTTTTGGGGGCTTGATGAATGGTGCGAGATAAACATCCATAGCTTCCACTTGTTGAGCGTTTCCTGTTTGGTGTCGCCCAAGTCCTCTTGTGCAGTCAGCAAGGGAGCAGTGGCGGGACAAAAGTTCACGACTCTCTGAGAGCGACTCCCAGTAAGCCAGCTGGTCGGCCTGGACAACCAGCCAGCTACAGAACATTCCTCGTCTTCCAGGCATTTTTAGAGGATGAGGTGATGTTACTGCGTACGAGTGGAATAAGACTTAGAAACAAAACATTCAGAGGGAAATGTCAAAACATCTTAGAAATACAGCTTTTCAAAGGTGTTTTTAAAAATCCTTCAGCAGCATAATGGAAATTATTGAATAATTTTGGAAGTGAACATAAATGGAGAATTTGCTATTTGGTATCCAGCAGAAAATAATAAGCACTTTTAAATTATTAGCCAGCATTTAATGCTTTTTAGAGCTCGCTTTTAAAATGTTTCTGTATTTGCAGTCCAACTAAAAAGGTTGTGAAAAGCAGCTGCCTAAGCCACAAGTTTCCCCACTGGTTTAGTCATTGCTGTTAACTCCCAGTCTCTGGTTGAAAGCTGTACAGCTGCCTCTGTAATTATGGAGACAAAGACCTTTTTGAGTCTGAAATGGGTGATGTTGGATAATTTACAAAGAAATGCTTAGATTTTTCTTTAAAAAACAGAAAGATTTGATAGTATGTCAAAAATCTGAGTGACATTTTTTCCAATATGAAAAGTAATACTAAACAGAAATCAAGTCGAACAAATATGAGGCAAAACTCTATAAACGGTTTTCTATTTTTCTGTTTTCATGCTGGCTGGACGTCTTGTTTATTGCATGCAGATTTAGTTTCAATTTGGGATTCGAATCAAAAAGGTCTAAATTCTTTGAAATTAGTTAGATTCTTATCAATTGGTGCGGCAGTAAAAGTCTTGTATGAGGACTTCTTATGCAGTTACTAAAACTTTACCACTCCGAAAACCTGAACATAATCAATGTAGATAATAACTGTGCTGAACAGTCCACAACACTCCTGCCATCAGACCCTTGAGCCGAAAAAACTTTTGAAAAAAAAAAAAAAAAAAAAAAAAAGAACTAACAAAATAATAAGGAACATGATGTATTCCCTGTTGAAATAGAGATTCCCCTTCAAGATGGACTGCCAGGGTGAGCTTAAGATACAAAATCACAGTTTGTGGGCTTCATCCAGATACGAGAGCGGGAGCAAAGTAGAGGTTCACTAAGTCTATTAGTGTGAGGTTAAGAACCCACAGGTCAGGAAAATACATTAGTAACTCATTTTTATTAGCTATTCATATTAGATTTTATCTGGAAAGACGTTTCTTCTGAAAAAGGAAAGAAATTAGAGAGACCCAGATGGAAAGTTGAGAAACTGCTTTTTACTTCGAGGAACATTTGCTGAAGAACACAGGAAATAAATCACCATCTCCCTCCTCTTCTTTGGGCGCTTATGTGCATGTTTCTTCCCAGTTGGCCAACATATTTCACCCTAGACGAAAATCCAACGGCAGAAAACTTTAGTGTGCTACCAAACTCTTCCTGGAAAGCACTTTCTTGTGAAAAATAAAGGTCAGTCATAAGTCAAAAGGTTCACAATGACACTGGTTCTAAAGGACACGGCCACAAACCTTTTTCCCTACTTAGATGCTTTTAGGTGTTTATTGCAGGATTGATCATCTTTTCCAAGGACATAGTGTTGACTAAATTTATTGCACGGTACAGATTGATGTAGCAGATTAATGTAGACATTAAACTCAAAGCCTTCCTGCACAAGGAATCTATCAATTTGCCCAGTCTTGCAGTAATTTGCGGAAAAGGGAGCGAGAGAAGAAAAAGAAAAAAAAAGTTAAGTGAGCTAAGTAATTTCTACCATCTGCAGTGCACATTTCTGCCGCCTTGCTCTCCTTCAAATGTAAAGTGGCAAGGCAGAACACAAGCCCAGCCGCAAGAGAATGACAGAGTGGAGAAGTGTGGTCCTTTCCAGGGAAAGCAGGCTGCGACGGCCCCCTTGGCAAACTTTGCATGAGGCACTGCGGGGGTCGTGGGTGCTCCATGACAGAATAGTTTGTGCCAAAACCATCAGAAGGAGGCCGCTTTAGCCACCAAGTGTGGCTTCAATTTGGGTTTTCTGTGCTCGCAGGTTACCCTAACGTCCTTTGCTTAGCTTCAGCCAGTGGTGGGAGATAATCTCGCACCAATCCAATCTGCACTAAAGCTGCCTGAAACAGCTTTAGTTGTGATTACATTGGAGTGGTGCAACGTGGAACCATTAAATAACTCAGGAATCCCAGTGACTTTGTCCTTGTGAAGCCAACCACATGTAGCGATTTAGGAGTGCTTCCTGAGTACCTCCGTGCGTTTCCTTCCATTAATTTGTAACTGCAGTATAACACAGTTCACTGCAAGAGGATGCCCTTTTTCCTGTATTAATTTACTCATTAACTGTCCATGTCTTTTTCTTTCACTAAATTCCAGTTACACTTTCCTTGTTGACAACTTCAGCACACTTGAAAGACTTCAACCATGACAAAAGCTGAAGAGAAGCGGTCAGTCAGGGAAATCCAACTTAAATATGCAGTGAGCCAAAATTTAGTATTAGGACAATGTTGCTGCTCAACATTGATATTTATGAAAAAAGTTTTCTTAGTGTTTGACAATATCTCTTAAAACAAAACTTGTTGTTTGCAATATTTGAACGAGTATTGCCACAACATTGCTTCTTTTTATATTATATTGCCACTTTTCCACACTCTCCATTGCCCTCTGTTGATCCTGGATCCCAGTGTTGTTTTCGTCAACGATGACAAAAACGAAATGATTTCGTTGACGAAGCATTTTTTTATGACGATGACGTAACGATAACGAAATAAACGCAAAATTTTGGTGACGAAAACGTGACGAGACGTTTGCAAGTTTCTGCTGACGAGACGAAAACGTAACGAAATAGGCGTCAGACTTTCACATTTCTGTCTGTGAAAAGAAAAAAACACAGCGGCTGCATCTGTCTCTCACGGCGGTTTGCCCCCCACTATGCTGCACGTTCACACCGTCTACACAACACACCTCCAGCCACGAGAAAGCCACAAACCATGGTGAAAACAGCAGCAAAGGAGCTTGGTGGTCAAGCTCCTTTGACCACCAGAACCCGTCTCCTCATAAATCAGGACTTCCTGTTACTACCTTGTTTTAGATTCCAAAATATGTGGAAAATATATTTTCCACATATTTTGCGCAAACAGCATGCTAACTTTAAGCTAATGCTAGCTTGTTGGCGCTGGTGGTAACTTCGTAGTTAGCTTGGTTGCGCTAACGACTGCTTTAAATGCACTCCAATGTTTACTTTGTTTACAGGGTATTTAAGAGGTGTCATTTTTAAGTATGAATAAGTTGCAACGTTTCCTGACTCACTGAAAAAATTATATTTATTTACGTTGTTTTACAATGTTCGCTGTTTTGCGCAAGTTAAAGCTCGGCAGAGTTTTTTTTTTTTTAAACAAACAACCTGCATTATTCTTAGTAATAAAGACACGATTGTTAAAGTTTTTTTTTTTGTTACACTAAAACTAGACTAAAAACGTTTTAAGTCTTCCCTGACGAAAACTAGACGAAAACTCTTTTAGGTTTTCGTGACTAAAACAAAAATATTAAGAGATGACGAAAACGTGACTAAAACTTAAATTAAAATTCGTCCAAAGACGAAGACTAAATCGAAAACTTAGATGGCTGCCATAAACAACAATGCTGGATCCTTTTCATTTCAGCTGAAACTCACACATCACGCCTGATACTTATCTCGACCAGTTCCAGCCTGCCTGCACACACTTCTTCACCTCATTTCTACACTCTCCATTGCTCTGGACTGTTACTGATACTTAAAATCTTCCACCTTCTTTATCTCTTCTCCCGGTAACCTCATTTTTCCATTTGGATCCCTCTCATTCACACACATGTACTCTGTTTTACTCTGACTAATCTTCATTCCTCTTCTTTCTAGTGCAAACCTCCACCTCTCCAGCTTTTCCTCCACCTCTTCCCTCCTCTCACTACAGATCACAATGTCATCTGCAAACATCATTGTCCGTGGAGATTCCTGTCTAATCTCGTCTGTCAGCCTGTCCATCACCACAGCAAACAGCAAAGGACTCAGAGCAGATCCATGGTGCAGTCCTACCCCCACACTGAACTCCTCTGTCTCACCTACAGCACACCTCAACAAATAGGAGATCATTTATGAGTCTTGCCATTTGGTGCACAAAAACACCAAAAGAGCATTCTGGCTTTGATTGATTAGTGCTACATGCACTATAGGCTAGGATATAATTGGGCCAACTCCAATAGTCATTTGGTGCAGCTCCTGGGCCAAATATAATTACTCAAAAGGCCAAGTTTGGCACATGAGCCAGAGTTTGCCACCTATGACTTAGGTTATGTTGTCAACCTCTTCAGTCAGTAGTTTACTTTAACTAGCTTTATTTGATCACATAGGCTAACATGTTGATGCTCCCAACATTGTCATGCCCAGTAATGATATGTGACCATTTGGTGACCACTCAGCCATTTCTGGATTGCATTATTGATATTTGCAGAATGCCTTGTTCTGTGCCGTTTTCTGAGCACTGTTTGCCTTTCCTGTCTCAGTGAAGACAGTGATCTGTTAAACTGATAGGGAGGTGGTAGAGGAAGTGAAATTACTTGTAGATACAACAAGAAACCCGCTGTACTACATAAAGAGGAGGCTTACCAGCGGCACAGTAATGTAATACTATTTTAATAAGCGTTCAAAGAAGTTTGTTTTAAATACCATTTTTTGGCTTGTTTAAGTACTTTTTTTAAATGTGGGAGGAGCAGTGAGGTATGTCACCCCAAATCTTTTCTTCTGCCTTATGCACATGTGAGTTCCCCTCAGAGCCGCTCCCTGTTTCCATACTCCCTTTGCTCCTGTTTTTCAATCTGTTGTGGTCGGCAGAGCAGGACAGTTTGTTCGAGTGTGCCGAACGCTTTTTCTCTGCGCTGTACTTGCTATTATTCCTGTCTGTTTGTGTAAACACATGAGAGAAATTGGCTGTTAGGGTCTATTTTGAAAAAGGTGATAGCTTGGGAGCTGGAGCTGGGCTGCTTATTTAGTTTAATTTCTTTAATAACACACTTTAATTCCTGTAAAATACTAATATGATGAAAAGCTTTTCAAGTAAAGACTTAAGTTACTAATTCTTTTTTATATCATAGATTACAGCAAGTATTTATGATTCAATTTAACAACAGCTTGTTGCCGTGACCACACATTGACCTCCTATGTTTTACATAAGAAGAAAAAAGTGCATATGTCATCAATCTCAAACAAACTCCCACCGGCTTCACCTGTTTATTTGCCCCCCGTGGTGGTGAATAGTAGCTGTCACCCTTATATTTCAGGCCACAGAAGGGAGATGAAGTGTGTGCTGCAGTATATCTTTGAGGCAGATGTGCCGGCATTGAAATGTAGTGGGGCTATAACTCATCAGTAAGGTGCGGAGGTCTGGACGGGCATGTCTTAGATCACACTAACGTCTTCCTACGAGGCTTCAGATCCTGTGACTCAGGCTTCCTCTTCACCCAAACATTGTTGAAGTCTGCAAAACCCATATATGTATGAAATTTGCACATAGCCTTGGGGGGTGTCAGAATTTTAACACTGTCAAGATTCCTCCACATTTTACCAAGGTATACAGTATTTTGGTAACCGATGACATAAGCCTCATGTGGTTTGTGCCTTCACTGTTAAGAAATGAATATCAAACACTAATACTGAAAATATATATATAAATAAACAGATAAATTCACAACTAAATGAATGAACCAACGAATAAATAAATGACCTCATTTTTGTTTCACTCTATTGTTCGCTACGTTCTCTAATGATATGCTTATGGTTAGCATTAATAATATGCTACAGTTTGGATTCCCAATTTGTTTCATTTTCTGAACCGCTTATCCCTAACTGGGTTGCTGGGGGTGCCGAAGCCTATCCCGGCTGATTCAAGGCGAGTGGGAGGGTACACCCCAACAGGTCGGCAGTCTGTTGCGTGGCCACACACACACACTCATTTCTAGGGGCAATTTCATAGTGACCAATTAACCTAACATGCATGTTTTTGGAGAGTAGGGGGAAACCAGAATACCTGGAGAAAACCCACACATATACAGGGAGAACATGCAAACTCACACAGAAAGGCCAGTGTTTCAAATCTCGTACCACCTGGAACTCAATCCCTGACTGACTTGTTGTGAGGCCACTGGGCTAACCACTGTGCCACTGTTCTGGCGAACTTATTTATTGTTGGGCACTTAGCTTTTCAGTTACGGTCATGCAATGCCTCATGTATTGGTGTTATGACTTGCTATCGGATACACACATCTCGCAGCTGTGGAATCACTGCTTTTTTAATGGTCGTATTGAAACCATTACTGTTGCTATCTTTAAATACCACCAGTATACAGTATTACCATTGTACCAACCAAGCCTTATGGACATATTCAAACACACTTTCAGAAAATGATTACTTGAAAAAATTGGGTCAGTCTTCTGTAAAAATTTGATTGTCAGGTCGTTGCTTTAGCAATAAAGTGATCATAGCCAAACAGTGAGCTGACGGCCATCATTGTAATTTCAGTTTGACATATCGCTTTTGTTCTTGATAATAAATGATTATAATAGAGTATTGTTCTTCACTATTTAAAAGTCTGGTGGGATAATTGTGGGATTTTCTTTGGATTGCTTTGCAAGATTATTTTGTAAAACTAGGAGAAGTTTTGGCCGCTGTGGTCGATTTGAATTGGGTCAGCAGTGCTGTTCTCTTGGAGTCTCATCTTGACTGAAAACAGTGTTATGATGGCAGGTGACTAGTCTCCTACTGAGCTGTGGTTTGGATATGATCTGGACATATTCTAAGTGGTTGGAGCTTGGACTATACCTTGCCTGTTCCAGAAATATAGATTTGGTATAGCCTGCAATTATATGCATTCAAAATGTTCAACTTGCCAGCTGTGAATGAGATGTGCATGAATGCTTTGCACTTTTTCACACTAGTTTCTTATCTTACAAGGAAATGACTAAATCAAACTGCAAAGAGGGTCTCCGTCAGTGCATTAAACTTTGTCCTCAGGGATTCAGCAATAAGTTATACCTGAAGAGCTATTTTTGTTTACTGTTTATAAGGTTTGTGATGCAATATTTGGACACTAACTTTAAAAATGAGAAATATTCAAATCAAAAGCCAATTCTTTTGGATAGTTGAGAATGTATGAATTGAGAAGTAACAGCCGGTCCAATGCATGTAAAAAGTCAAAAGACAATAAACCAAAGATTGACCCAGTAGAGGTTATGAATGAAATAAAAGCAGAGATTAGCCAACCTGCAAAGCGAGTGTTACCACTTTTCTCACCGCTAAGCTACCACACGACTTTTCCTCCCTGCTTTTTTAGATGGTTTCAGTTTAGCGACGGTGAAGTTTTCCTTTTTGCAGTGGAAAACAAGTTGTGCAGAGTTGCAGAAGGAACCACCGCTTGAAATATGTTGTGAAGGATAGGATGAGTTTGCATGACCATGAAAGGAGGCATATATGTTTGAATATAAATCCAAGTTTTCCTTTGTTTCTTTTTACCTTTGCACTCCTTGTGAGTCATCAACATCCATGATGCCTCATCTGAGGAGGACAACATTTAAAATCTTTCCTTTGCCCAATCTTAATGGTGCGATTTCATCCATAAACTTAAATGTGTTCTATCCTGAATCGGCGGCATTTTCATCTTCAAAGGGAATTATATAAAAGTTGTCTAACCAAATTGCATAGAAACCACTAATGAAACAGGGGAAAAAAAATCTTATTATTGCACAAGATGGTGGAAAACCAAAGTGTTTCTTTGTGGGTTCTTTTGATGCCTCCTTCCAAATGACACATTAGTTATTTGGCTGCTGTTGTCCTCATTTTAGCAGTTGTGTAATTTGCAGTGTGTGCGCTTTTATAACGTCGTGCGTGGAAAACTTTGGCTTGAAATTACAATAATAATACATAATGTAAACGGCTACAGTTCCACTGTTGACTTTAATAAATTAACTGAGTTTTCCACACTGTTTGATGTGACTTGGACAAAGAATTTGTATAGCTTTTCCCTCAAGGTTCACATGCAAACATAATTGGATTTTCCACAGCAGTTGCTTGATGACTTAAACTATTGAGGCGTCTTTTCTTTTGTTGTGGACGTTAAAATGCAAGGCGAAGTCAAACAATGGTTTCCTTGTTGTTTTGAAATAAAGACAGTTTCTGGACGCTTCACCGCGGCTCAATAGAAGTTGTGGTTTTAAAAGTATGTTTGTAGAATTCTGTGGTGCAGCACATGCCACCAATTAAGAGCTTCAGAAATTGTAAAGTGTACTTTTTAAATACGTTCGAATGATTTTACACTCTTAAGCAAAGCTCTTTCAAACCAAACTCAGCCTCTGGTGATGCGGTTTTGTGAGAGCTTGTCCCTTATCTTTTAGCAGCATTAAATAATTACAGTCATTGGTCAATAGAGTTACTTATCTGCTGAATAAAAGCACCTTCTATTATATACAGATCTTGTGACAGCCTTTATCTTACCACCGCAAGCTAAATAAACAAAACAGGGACCTTCTGCCTTCTGACTCTGGTTAAAAATTTCAGAAGCTTCTACCTGGATAAAAATATGTGGTGTCTTTTTTGGAGGAGAAACACTCTTTCACATTATTTTTTTCAGATACAGGTATCTCTTCTTGTCATTTTTTACAAGAATTATATCAAATTCAATTCAATTTTATTTGTATAGCCCAAAATCACAGAATTTCTGTCTCAATGAGCTTCACATTACAGATTTAGAAGGAAGAAAAACAAGAAAAAAGAGGAATGTATAAATCCAAATACACAGCAAGAAAACTAACTAACAAATGCTAGCTAGACACTATTAGCACATTCCTGCCCTTAGACTCTCCTTCACAGTGAGGAAAAACTCCTAAAAACCCTTCAGTGGGAAAAAAATAGGAAACCTCGTGGGGATCCACACAAAAGAGAGATCCCTCCCCTGGGACAAGCATCCAATGTGTCTAAGACAATTCTTTAAATATTAGCTTATTCCACTCTACAGCTCAATATGTAAAAAAGTCAATAGATGTTCTTCATCCTGATGGAAACACGGGGGACTCCTCAGCCCGGTGACGCCCAGGACGGGGATGAGTAGATGAATTTCATCCTAATGAAAACGAGATGTTTAAGCAGCAAAGGGGCCTCCTCCGCCCGGCGACGCCCAGGACGGGGATGAGTAGATGGACTAATCCCGATGAAGCGAGGATGATAGATGAATTGCAGAGGCCTCCTTGTACTTGCCACGCCCAGGACAGGAGCGTAGAGGATCCATCAGGAAACTGGACAGACAATGGAGAACAATGAATGAGATGGAAAGCCAGGGGGAGATACAGACCCTGGTTCGGTTAGGTGTTAGGGAGTGGAATCGCAAATGTGTGATTCTTTCTCCAATATTGGAAAAGAAGATCTGTAAGGGATCAAGTAGATTTATAAAAAACCCTTAAAGGATGTTGGTATTGCTTAGCATAACGATAGACCAGTACACTTTGTGAGTTCAATGTTGTGCAATGCAACCTTTACACAATAGATGCCTGGCTGTGTTAGATTAGGTATTTACAGTGTTAGAAAGAAAGCCATAACGTGGTAAGATTTTCACGTGGAGCCACATGACACAATGATGCCAGAGGTAGAATCATTTTTTTTTCATTCATTTCATAAAACAAACATATTTATGTACTTTAAAGAGTATGCATGAAAGATCCCTTGTTGGTGCTCTGTTATACAAGACAAATGAAAGGCATAAAGAGTTATTTGTTGAGAAGTCTGTGGTGCAAAGATGTGAAGTTTTATGGGGCTTTTTGTTAAAAATTTTAACTTTTAAATTTTTACCAAAAATTTAAACTACTACCTTCTTCTTGCTGCTCACTCTGAGTGAGTTTGCAGCCTCAGCTGGGAAGCCCAGACTTTCATCAACCACGACGCATCCATTGGCTATAACCCGACCATGATTCAATTAATTAATAGATTCAATTAATTAATAGAGAGGTGTTAGCTCAGTGGTAGTATGACCTTCCTTGGACCGAGAGAAACCGGTTCGATTCCCACTGGGCACATGCCTAAGTGTCCCTGAAGAAGACATTTAACTCCCGGTTACTCCCACCGTTGGTGCTGTCATGATTGCCTACTGCGATGCAGTGCTGCAAAAGGAATTTCCCCATGAGGGATGATTATAGTACAATAAAACATAAAATAATCCGGAAAGATTCCAAGGTGTTTTCTGGCCAGCTGTAAGTCCTGCACCCCCCAATGGGTTCTGGGTTTGCCTTTGCATCTTTTACTGGTGGGTTATGCTCAGAAAACCTAATCAGCCAGGCATTCAGAGGTATTCTATGTAGATACCCAAACTGAGAAATTCAGTCCATGAAGATATGACCATCAGAATCTGTGCCATTTTGATCTATAATACTATTACATGACTTCTCCACATCTGCCTGGCCTTCTTCCAGACTATCCCTGCTGTGAAAAACAAGCAGAGTTGAAGCAGTATGTTTTCTGTACAGCCAGCCATTTGCCAGAATTCACACTTTACTCCTAACTTTGACTTGCGCCTTTTTCACACACCATAACTGGAGAAAAACACAACTTGTCCAATCATACAACCAAATGACTAAGACATTTTTCTTTTGTGTTTGAATGACCTCACACATCAGGGCTGCGGTTACTTGGTAGCAAAAGCAGAACATTAAACACAAGGGTTAGCTTCTTATCTGGTTATTATGTCTATTCTGATGATTCATTATATAATTCGGCATGTGTACAATTTTGAATCCTAGAATGTAAATTACAGTTCAGCAGTGATGATAGATAACCCTAAACAGTTTGTCTCAGGATTTTTTGGCTTGTTTAATACGCTGCTTCTCCTTGCCATGAGTCCACTGGTAGTTTTTTTTTTCCTAAACAGGATTTAGCATATCAATAGCAGATTAGTTCGTTTAACAAAAGCTTACTACCGCAAAGCTTCTTCCCACTCATCCTCCATGCCTGACTTGTGGACCTCACACACAGCTCCTCTGTACCTCGTTGTTTGGTGCCTGTGTGGTCGAAGCTGCTTCCATGAATTGATTTTTTACTTAAAAATGACAAAAGACATGCTTAGTTACTACGGTCTTCTGTGATATATTCAATAGCATGTACTGTTGGAATGATTGTGTCTGAGCATGCAAATGTTTATTTTACAGAATTCAGAAAGAAAAGGTGAATTGGAATTAGCTTTAAACACATGTGCACCCACCGTGGTGCCATAGTGTTTTCTAAATTATTCCTAAATTTATAACCTAAATGCATTTTTTTTTCTGTTGTTGTCCTACATCTGGGTTCTTCTTGCTCCAGTTGAGCATGGAAAAACATTGCATCCTCTGCACTTGAAGCCATTACACGCTTGCCTGCAAAAGCTCCTGCTCTGGAACAAGACCTACTGTGGGAAGAGCAAAACGAGAGGCCAGGAGAAGATGGTCTGAACTGAATAGTCATACATTAGTTTTAAATTCTGTCAAGCCAGAGGGAGAAAACCCGACCATGACACTGCAACCAGCTCAGGAAGGATGCCTCCCCCCTTCTCCTGTCTGCTGTGATGACCGTTTGTGCCACATTGCATTAATCACTCTAAGGTATGACAAGAAGGGATAGAACTAAAGATTTTCTATTATGAAGACAAATACCAGCTGTTTTGTGTGCTTTTTATAAACTTTGCATTCACATTGAAGTTCCTAAAATTAACTGTAATGTTTTGAATGTTTATAATAATTTTACGCCCTTTACTTATGGGCTGCAAACAGTTCTAAAATGTGCCCTAAAGTCTGAAAGAAGAGCTGATGCATACGTACGTTTTGCTGAAATCACCTTGCAGGAAAAAAGATAACATGTATTATTTAAAAACGTGGGCTGTTGGTCCAATTTTTCATTTAAAGTGCAATATTTTTCCAAAGGCTTGAAACACTGGCCTTTCTGTGTGGAGTTTGCATATTCCCCCCATGTATGCGTAGGTTATCTACGCGTACTCCGGTTTCCTTCCACCCCCCAAAAACATACATGTTAGGTTGATTGGCTGCTGTGAAATTGCCCCTAAGAATGAGAGTATGCGGAAGGTTGTCTGTGTGTGTGGCCCCGCAGCAGACTGGCAAACTGTTTGGGTTGTATCCTGTCTCTCGCCTGCAATCTGTTGGGCTCCAGCACCCCCCATGACCTCTTTGAGGATAAGTGGTTCATAAGACGAGAGAATATTTCTTCATCCATTTTTTTCCCAGGCTTCTCTAGCCTTTACAGAAAGATCAAATTTAATCCCTGCTTCACCCCACCTCCTTGTCTAGATGAAGCTCATCTGCTATAAAGACGACTGTGTTGTGATACTGGGCTGTAGAAAATAAATAAAATTGAGAATAAAATGTTATACATTGATTTCTGTCTGTAAAATTGTAAAAATAACTTTACAATAAGAAAAATTTGTCTGACCGCCCTCCACATTATATAAAACAGTTCAACAAGTCTAATCTTTCAACACCGCGTGATCGCACTGTTCCTCATGTTTGCAGTGTGCCATCTGTTGGGAAATGATGAAATGGGATTAAAAAAAATTTGAAAAAGGTTCATTTTCCATTCCAGTTAGTTTGCCTTCAGGCCAAAAGAGGGTTATGGTTGGGTCACGGTGATCTTCATTTTTGCATCTAGTAAAAGCTATTTAAGGAGCTCAGAAAGTCAAACTTTTTTATTTCACAATAAGTTCCTGCATTCACATCTAGTAAAAGTATTTATTTACATTTCAAACAGATTCGTTTTTTTTTCGTTTGATTGAAAATGGCATGGTGTTTAGTTTGGATGGAACCCGCAGACACTTTGTGAGGAATCCTGTAAACACTCAATGAGTGATGAGCCTCTCAGAGAGAAAACTTTGTTATAAAAGAAGGAATGTTTTTTTTATTTCATTAATTCTCTCATTAATGAAGGGAGGCAATTGTCCTCCTTAAAGAAAGATGTACTTTGTTTTTCTTTGTGGAAAAATTTTGATGTCTTAATAAGTTGACTCAAGTCATCTGTTGCCTGCTTGTTTCCTCAGCTATCAACCTGTCATTAAGTCTCTGTTTCTTAGCGCTTATGAGACTCTAGGTGTCTTATGTGCTCTGTGCCCAGACACAACACCAGCAATCTCTAGTACTCTCAGACCACAGTGGTATTGTTCTGTTCGACCCATTGTGCATGACCCTGATTCAGGAGGAAACAGCTGGTGGATCCTGCTTTACCAGCGTGTTCGCCATCAAAGCCAGCCTAATGTCATAGTGTGCAACTGTTCTCCTCATTTTGATACAAACTGTACAGGTCAGCTTTGAATATCTACCCAGTGTTGATTGGCTTTTTCCGCATATGTCAGGTGTGGAAACATGTTGTTCCCTGCATTAAACATCCCAAGAACAATGTTCCTTTGAGGTTGGGTTGCTATGAATGAATAGCATAGATTGATGCCAAACACACATGCCAAGTGTGAAGCCACCAGAGTGTTTTATCTTCTTCATTTGCATGTGCACAATAGACGTATGCATCAATGAAGTGCTCTTGTTACAAGCGTGTTGCTCTGTGAGAGGTTACGTGCTGCCCTCTGTGCAGGAAGTGACTCAGTTTTGATTGGAGCTGCACTTCCTGTGGGTTGAATCTCATCTCCTCTTTTCAGATTGTTTACCTCTTGCTTCTTCCAACCTCCCGCTCCACCCTGTCACTAGTTTTCTCAGACACTACCTGACTATGTACTTACTAATCAACTTGTTGAGATTATCTGCAGCCAGAACTTGGCATTGATGATGAGAGCTCCAATACCAAGGTTCAGTGCTCTTTTTGTTTGAAGGGAAAGTGGGGCTCGCTTTTCACTGAGGGGTCCTGTAGGTTACGTTTCCTCCTACCTTATGCTGTAAATTCCTCTGAAATGGTGAAAAGAGGTCTGAGCAGGGGCTCATTTCCTGAGTTATTGGGTTCAGAATACTCCAGTTTCCTTACCAGTGATGACGTAAGACCTCAGGAGTGATGTAATATGAGAGTATTGTTTTTGTCTATTTACTTGAGTTTTACTAGAGAACATGTCATCTGATCGAAACTACAAAGTTTTGCATCATGTTTAATATACAAATTAAGACTTCCTGTTGGGGAATGTCACGATGTAATAATTTCTTTCTCATTATTTGACATGTTTTACTCTTCTATTTAAAAAACAAAAAACAAGTTTCTCCATTTCCTTCCAGTTTCCAGAGTGTGGCTTCTTTGGCATGTACGACAAGATCCTGTTGTTCCGGCATAACTTAAATGATGACAACATCCTGCAGAGGCTGACCTCAGTAGACGACATTCATGAGGGGGATCTCATCGAGGTGGTGCTCTCTGGTATGTATGCAGAAGAACTGTTTATGAAAACTCAAAGATGGACGCATGTTTTCACACTTATAAAAGCATCTTAGAGGCTATCAGCTAAAACTCTACAGCTCAAAATTCATTTAAATAATGATGGATATTGTCAAACAGAAAGAAGAACTTTTAAGAAACAATTCATAGTGATCCCACTGTACTCAAATAGAGTCCGAAAAGATTGAATGCTGCTGTAGGAGTTCTTTGGTCAAAGTAAAGAATAAAGTTTTAATCAAATTCAGAGACCCCAAATAAAAGATGCAGTGTTGAGATAAATTTTCACACTTAGTCTATGCAGCCGAGTTGGGCACCATATTTAATTTGATTGTTTCTTTTCGTACTCTTTAAATACTACGTCACCTTTTTGTTAAGTTTTCTTTATTTTAAACAACCTTAAGGTCATATTTCTACCAAACTCAAAAACAAAAATAAATCAATGCAGAATTTCTCCAAATTGTAGAAAACAAATGGTTTACAGTTATAATAATGGTTTCAAGCTGACGTATGTGTTGGAGATTTGTTTTTCGTTTTTTTTTTTTTTTTTTTTACCAAGGGATTTTGACAAAGCTGTCTTTTTTTTGCAAACATAGTCTGACTAAAGTTTGTTACAACCATTAAAAATAAATTTTAAGGAATTTAGTCATCAGGAGAGTTAGACTAAGTCAAAGTACGAAGCATTTGCCTTCTCATCTTGTTTGTAGTTTGCCATAGTTTTGTTAAAGTTTTTTTTTCCACATATGAATAAATTTGTTTCCTCTTGCGCTTCGGAGAATGACAAATGGCCTCTGTGGTCCTGATTTACTCTAATCTCTTCTGCTGCTCCATCTGTCTTCAGTGGGAAGCACCTGAGACCACCTGTGCTGCATATCCTCCCCTCTCTGCTGGGCTGGGAGTATTGTTTGCTGGGATTTAGAGCGGATGATCGTATAGATTCAGGATCTGATCAGACGTCAGGCATCAGCGCTAAAGAATGCAAACGATAGACTGGAGAACTTCCTTCTTTTTGTTACTAGGTGTCTGTGTTTGTCCTTGTAGTTTTTGTTTCGATGTTTGCAGCTCTGTTTCCCTCCTTTTAATCCCTCTTGCCTCATCAGAGTTTAGGTGGTTTAGATTCTAACAGGGGGAGTAGATGATTTGTTCTTTTTACCTGATAAAGTATATTGTTAAGGAGCTCACATTTGCTGTATATACAGCTGCATGTCAGGAACTTGATCTTTGGAAGGAGAAAAAGCTGAGGAATCCACATGGTCTTTAATTTGCTTCTGAGAGAATTTGAACCTTTTCCTGCCCCCAATTTGTCTCCTGTCATCTTCCGTTCTTTTTCCCAACCCAGCATGTTGTTGAATTCTGCGGCCGTGAGGGAGAGATGATCTGAATGTCTTCTTCTCTGCAAGAAAAAGGCACAAGTGGCTTTTTTTGGCTGTGAGCTCAAAGAAAATGGCTTGTTTTTCCTTCAGTAAGTGATTGTAGTAGCCCCACAGAGTGTAAATAGACTCTGATGTGCTAGGCTACCCTGGACACAGCGAACGCTGCACAGGTCATTTTGGCCCATGAGGTTTTGTCTGACCGATTGTCCTTTTGTTCTGTTTTTCACTCCTCTTAAATTCCCACCCACATTCACAAACTTTTTCTCCACTGACACTATAAACAGATTTTGTTCAAATGGAAAAGTTTCAGCCTCGAAATTAAATCTCTGTTCTTCACAGCAAACAAACAAATAAGTCATTCTCGGGGAAAATACCGTGAAAAAAATGTGCCAAGTTTATGTTCAGTGTTCTTTGATGCTAAGTAGCATGAAGCACATTATCTAAGACTGCAACTGTTAAGAAGTGGAAAGTTGTTTGCTGAACGTGTGTGAAACAGCAGATGAATGCTGTCTTTCATGTGCTTGTGCCAGGGAGCTACGGTCTCCTCATCACATGGGACCTGCCTTAGTTCTTTCCTGTCTCCTAAATCAAACCCAGTCTGTAAACATCACCCCACAAGCCATCCTGGTTCCATGAAATAGAAGGAAACAATGCCTCGAGTCATCCCAGATGCAATGGCAAACTTTGAACATCTTCAAAGCCTCCTTTGCTGGCCTGAAAAATGTCCGAATAACAAATATCCATGTTAATTATGTTTCAATCGTTAATATTCATAAATTATTTCTAAGTGATTGCTGACTTCATAATGATTACTGTAATTTCACAGCCATATTGCGCACCTAAAAGTCTCAAATTTTCTTCAAAATGAGCGGTGCGCCCTATCGTGCAGTGCGCCCTATCTGATTTGTGATTTGCGGATGTATTAGAGAACCATCAGGCGGGCGCAGTTGAAAACATGAGAATGTTAAAGGGGGAAGTGTGGGCGTGGATTATGTATTAAAGAACAGGTATGTGCTTTATGCAGAACATTGCTGTTTTAACAACACTGAAAATGGAAAAGAGACACGCTTATGAAGCTCGGTTTAAACTGATGCCAATCAGCTGCGCTGGGCGAGTTACGCCACAGTTTGCCAGTGGATTGTAGATGCTTGGGCTAACGTGTCTGCTGGCACTGTTGTCCGAGCTTTCCCAAAAGCAGGCATCATTTCCGAGGAGCTGCACGGTACAGGAAGTGACTCAGACAGCGAGGAAAGTGAACCCGCGTGGTTGGATTTAGCGCAGCTGGTTAGATTCAGAAACAGAGGATGAGGACTTGGATGGATTTGATAAATGACTTTATGACGACTGTAACTAATATTTAAATAAAACCAACCAAACTCAGTTTTACTCCCGATCTATTTTTAAATACGCACGTGTGTGTGCGTATGCGCGCGCGCGTTTATGTGTACGTATGTGTGTTGTTGTAAGGTGGACTTACATAGAAGAGGATATGTATATAAAACCCGCGCCCTATCATCAGGTGCGCCTTATGTGTGTGTTAAATACAGAGCACGC
Organism: Neostethus bicornis; assembly: GCA_902685375.1. Lineage (NCBI taxonomy): Eukaryota > Metazoa > Chordata > Actinopteri > Atheriniformes > Phallostethidae > Neostethus > Neostethus bicornis. The sequence continues at coordinate 7,193,081 of LR738552.1, forward strand.
AAAATATGGACTGCGCCTTTTAATACGGTGCGCCCTGTGGTCGTGAAAATACGGTATGCTGTTTCCAAGTGTGTTTTTACACTTATAACCGATAATAATAATAATAAATTTAATTTTTAATGCACTTTACATTTCCAGTGGAGATCTCAAAGTGCTACAATGATTAAAAGCAATAATAAACAGTAAAAGTACATAAAACCACAACACTAAAAAAACACTAAAACTTTGTTAAAAAGCCTTTTGAAATAAAAATGTCTTCAGTCTTTTCTTAAAAACCTCAACGCTCTGTGGAGCCCTCAAGCTCTCGGGAAGAGCGTTCCAGAGCTGTCCCCCATAGTGGAGAGTCTGGTCCTTGGTTGGGGCAGGCAGTAGGAGGAGGAGCGAAGGCCTCGTACAGTGGTGTGGAGGGTTAGGAGTTCTTGGAGATAAACAGGTGCAGTGCCGTGTATGCACTGATGGGTGAGGAGGCATAGCTTGTACTGAATTCTGTTTTTAACGGGTAGCCAGTGGAGGGATTTGAGGATGAGAGTGATATGGTCATATTTGCGCCTCCTTGTCAGGACCCGGGCAGCACAGTTCTGGATGTGCTGGAGACCGATCACATTTTTAGTCTGCATTTCACTGAAGCTTCCTTTTGAGGCCCTTAGAATCTATTCCACTGGCTCTTTCTGACACAGTTTGAAACTTTTGCTTCAACCAATTAGATTCCAAGTTGGTTTATCTGGGCTATCTAGCAGGCCTATCTACCTCATTGTTTTCAGACCTGCTGATTAGACATTCACACTGCTCAGGAGCCATGCTAACAAAGAGCATCAGTGGTGGACTACTTGAACTTTGTTTTTTATCACCAAACAACTACTGAAAGAGTAGAACCAAAAAGTTCGGCTGCCAATTTCAAAATGACGAATTGGCAGCACGGTGGTGCAGTTGTTAGCACTGTGGCCTCACAGCAAGAAGATTGTGGGTTTGAATCCCAGGTGGGAGACGAGGTTTGAAACACTGGCCTTTCTGTGTGGAGTTTGCATGTTCTCCTCATGTATACATGGGTTTCCTCCGGGTACTCAGGTTTCCTCCGACCCTCCAAAAAAATATGCATATTAGGTTGGGGACTCCATCGAAAAAGAGGTGTTGCACCTCAAGTAGCTTATCCTCTTGAGATAAGCCAGGAAAAACAAAAAAGAAATCTGACTTACAGAGGTCATCTGTTCACATCTGTAGAACATTTTAATCCATTCATGTGTGCAACAGCCTTAGAGAGAAACCCAGGCTTCTCTCACCCCAGCAGCATGCTCCAGCTCACCCAGGAGGATCCTGAGGTGTTCCCTGTGCAGTAGTGAGACAAATCCAGGGTCTGCCCCTGGGTCTCCTCATGGTGAGATGTGCCTGAAACACTTCAATAGCGAGGTGCTCTGGAGACGTCCTAACCAGAAGCTCGAACCACCCGTCTGGCTTCTCTCGATTCTCTTGGATCAGTCAGCATTGGCTCCGGCACTCCCCACGGCCAAGTTAGGTATAAACGGTTCAGAAGACGAATGATGATTCTAATCAGAGAATCAACCAACAAGTGAAATATCTTTCAAACTTATACACTACATCATTTCTATCAAGTTGCTTGAATTCCGATTAAGCATTCCCTAAATGATTGTTTGAAAACAGCCAGAAAGAGAAGCTTCAGTCACGCACACACATGACTGCCAGACGTCTTTTCCATCTCTTACTCATCTTCACATCTACGATGATTCACAACCTTTATTAACCAACACTTGCTTCCAACAATGACATAAGACTGACTTGAGATGAAGCAAGAATATGAGATAATGGAAACAGAGACATGTTCTGAACTGTGCTGAAATATATTATGAGTAATATTCAGATGAAATGTGGAGGAAATTTTTTTCTATGTGAACTTTAGTGCTGAACGATTTTACATTTTGCTGCTGTGTTGTAGATTTGACGCCCTCTGCTGTAGTTATGTTGATAAAAGTATTATCAAAGAAACTTAACTGATCATTTTTAAAGCAAGCAAACTTAATAAAACCCTAAAACAATTATTAATGGTAAATAAACCAATTTGATTTTGTCTTTTTAATTATTTTCGCCTCCATTTATATTATTTCACCACTTCCGACTCGTGTTTTACTTGTCATTGAAGTCCATCACTGTGTTTTTAATAGCTCAAGCCACAGTTGAGGACTTCCAGATCCGACCTCATGCCCTCTACGTTCACTCCTACAAAGCCCCCACCTTCTGTGACTACTGCGGGGAGATGCTCTGGGGCCTCGTTCGACAGGGTCTCAAATGTGAAGGTTAGAGATATGAGCTGTCATGTTTATATGAATCCTCTTAAAATGTTTTATTGTACCTTCCTACAGTCCAAAAAAAAATTTAAAAGCAAGCGAGTAATGGAGATGAACTCTAACTCATGCTCAGATAAAAAAAGCACATCTTTGACTTTGAAAGTGTGTCAAGACAATGCAAGCAAGCAAGAAGAGTTTCTAAAAGCCAGACTTTTAGATCTAATTGGAGTTAATGCACAGGATTCTTTTGTCAAATTGATTTTGAATCGTATTCTTCTATTTAACAACTCTTAGCATTTATTTTTAACCATTAGTAATGTTTAGTCAGTTTTTTTAAATCTCAGCTAATTCATCAGAAGAGCCATCTAGTGGTTCATTTGCAAAGTAAAAAATGTCTAGCAGCCCCATTGTTTTGGTTAACTTAGTTTTTTCAAACTTATTAATCTACTATTTATGTTTTGTCAGGATGTGGGCTGAACTATCACAAACGCTGTGCCTTCAAAATACCAAATAATTGCACTGGTGTGAGGAAGAGAAGGTTATCAAATGTCTCACTGCCTGGACCGTCTCTCTCTGGCCCACGTCCGCTACCTGCTGAAACCGCCGTTGTTATCCCAGATGAGGTAAGAACTGGACGCTCGGGGCTCTGCTGCCTGGAGGGGGGCTGGGTTTGCGGGACTTGGAGAACAGTCACTTCTGTGTTGCCCGCTTCCGGGGGGCGGGAGACACCCAGAGATACGGTTGTGTGGTTTTTGTATGGGGAAAACGGGCCCGGGGTGGTCTTGCCTGGCCCTGCCGGGGCCCCTCATCACCAGTTGGGGTTAAGAGGTGCACTGGGGTGAGCAACACTAGAGAGTTGGCAGGACTACAGGTGAGGGACTAGGGTAGTGAAGAGGGACATTAGGTGTGCGGAGGTGGTCTTTGGGCTGCCTGGGTCAGGCACCTGGCTGGGTGTTGGGCTGTGGTGACTGCATATGGGGTAGCCTGGCCCTGCTGGGCCCCCGGTTGAGCCCTGGCTCGGGGATTGTCGGGTCCCTGGGCTCTTAGGGTGAGTGCTCCCCTCTCGGTCCGGGCCTTGACTTCTGTCACCACCTGGGCTCGCCTAGGGCCGTGGGGTACGGTTGCCGCGTCTGCCCCGAGGGCTGTGGGTCCCGGCATCGGGGAGGCCCGTGCCCCTTGGTGCTGGGGTGACCCTGGCAGGGGTTTCTCTATGCGCCTTGCTGGGTGGGTGGGCGGCTCCTCTGCCCGGCCTCGGGATCTGGATGGGCGTGGGCCCGGGTAGCCTGTGTCTCTGCCTCCCTCGTTCCAATCTTTTGGGGCTGGTGACAATCTGTTGGTTCTAATAAGCACATGGTTCACATCGGCAGCATGCATGTACTTTCACTCACACTCGCACACTATATCACTCTGTTTACTGTCCGCTATGTTCCTTGCTTCCAACCAATATTATTATAACTCTAGTAACATGTGTTTGTGTTGTACATCATTTGTTCTAGAAGGTTTTGTTGTGTGTGTCAGTTTTATCTCTGGTTTAAACTCTTGTTTGTACTTTTTTTCCCCTCAGATAATCCAGCAGGTTGGTTGTGATGCGGAATACTACAACTTCAGACTTTCTTTTTACTTTCTCCCCCTTTCTTCTTCTTCTGTACCCTATTCCTCCTCTTTTTCACCCCACCTACCCCCGCCCCTCTCCTTAGTAATTTCTGTCAGGTCCAGCACAGAAAGCATATATATTTTGATTGTAAAGCATTTAAAAAAAAAAGAGAACTGGACGCTGAAAGTGTGAATGGATTTTTTAAGTTTCTAAATCTAAACCAATCTTGGAATAAATAAGAAAAAACAACATTGTTTGACCAGTGAGACGTGTTCAATCAGACATGTAAAACAAAAGTTGTTATGATGGTTAAAAGTTTGAACAAAAAGTTGCATGCCTAAAATAATTTCTATTATACACTGTTATCAATAAGCGAACTTTACTTCTACAGCTCTTTTCTACCTGCATTGGTACTCAAGGCGCTTTACATTGTACTTCACATTCACCCATTCACACACATTCATACCTGATGGGGATGCTGCCATGCAAGCTGCAAACCACCATCAGGAACAATTTGGGGTTTGGTGTCTTGCTCAGGAACACTGCCGCATGAACTCCGGGCGGGCAATTGAACTGGTGACCCTCTGGTTACTGGATGATCACCCTACCCACTGAACATTTTATCCCCCTCAAAATAGTTGATGATTATTTTTTGGTAGAAACCCATGTTTTTTCTGCTCCAAAAATATATTTTTGGTGACTTTTATTGACAATTTGAGTAATTTAAGATCCAACTAGAAATATATAAATGTAAATATGCTATACTGTATTGTGTAAGCTCGCTCTTCACTCTTGAATGTTTCTAAACTTATCAAATTTGTCTATTTTCCACGGTTGAATATCCAAGGCCACGTTGTAGCATGCCACAAATGCAGAAAATTGAATTTAGTCGTACCAAGCTCTCAGTTAGGTCTTATGAAACAGCTCTTGCATAAGCTCATACTGGAATCCCTCGTTCATGTCCGAGTGCACACAAAAGGTCATGAGGAAATACAGTTATGCTAATGAAGTTAAAAATCTATTGAAATCCAAGTTTATATGTTGGCCCAGTTCCTAAAATGAAAATGACAAAGCCGTCAGGAGCCTTAATTTGAGTTGAAAATATGAGAACTCAGTGCTTATTGAAGCAACTTCTGCCAATTAAAAAAAAATCCTCTTTCCTTCTCTATGTATTCTCTCACAGCAGCAGCGATCTCACCAAGAAGCAGGGAAACGGATCCTGTCTTGGAGCGGTAGGCCTATCTGGATGGATAAGATGGAAAAAACCCGGGTTAAAGTGCCACACACATTCGCAATTCACACTTACACTCGACCCACAATCTGCCAGTTCTGCAAGCGTCTGCTCAAGGGTCTTTTTCGCCAGGGCATGCAGTGTAAAGGTGAATATAAAAAAACCCCATACATTTGATTTGTTTTTTCTTCCTACAAAAAATGCCAATATTTAAATGTATTGACCATCTGTTAGATTGCAGATTTAATTGCCATAAGCGGTGTGCATCAAAGGTACCGAGAGACTGTTTAGGTGAAGTGGACTTTAATGGAGGTAATTTCTAATAAATATTCATTTTTTTTGTACGTAACCTAATCTAGATATTTATAAAAATGTTGTGTCATAATGTTCATATTTAATGATTTATGTGTATTGCAAATAGACTTTATTCCATCAAAGTACACACACCACCGATGATTGGTAGTAGTTTTTTAAAAAAAAAAAAAAAAAACAACTTTCAAATACTGAGGTTCCGTTCCGTCATCTTCCGCTGATCCAGGACCGGGTCGTGGGGGCAACGGCCTCTGACAGGAAGCCCAGGCTTCTCTGACACCAGCTGCATCCTCCAGCTCACCCGAACGGGTCCCGAGTCATTCCCCAGCCAGCTGTGAGACATAGTCTTTCCAGTAGGTCCGGGGTCTGCCTCTTGGCGTCCTCCCGGTGGGACGTCCCTGAAACACCTCACCAGTGAGGCACTCCGGGGGCATCCTGACCAGATGCCCAAACCACCCCATCTGTCTCCTCTCGACCTGGAGGAGGAGCGGCTCAACACCGAGCTCCTCCCGAATGGCAGAGCTCCTCACCCAATCTCTGAGTGAGAGCCCAGCCACTCTGCGGAGGAAACTCATTTTGGCTGCTTGTATCCGTGATCTCATTTTTTCGGTCACCACCCACAGCTGGTGACCATAGGTGAGGGTAGGAACGTAGATCGACTTGTAAATCGAGAGCTTTGCTTCTCGGCTCAGCTCTTTCTTTACCACAATGGACCGATGCAGCGTCCTAGTTATTGCAGACGCGCACCAATCCGCCTGTCGATCTCCCGCTCCATCCTTCCCCCACTAGTGAACAAGACTCAGAGACACTTAAACTCCTCCACTTGCGGCAGGACCCTGTCCCTGACCCGCAGCGGGCATTCCACCCTTTTACATTAATAAGGTTACGTTAATAAATAAATATTTAAAAAGGAAGGTATTTAAATAACTAAAATGAGTATTATTGAACATTGTATCTTATGTCATTGTGTAGAACCAGCCAGTCCTGGGCCTGACTCAGACACCACCATGGATACAATGGAGGTGGACAGTGGTGAATTGGATGTTAGTAGAGGATTGGATGATTCTGAAGAACCCTCCACCCCTGATGGGATGTTCATCATGGATTCCCCTTTCGCTGATAGAGAAAAGGATGAAGAGCCTATAAAAACAATTAGGTCTGAAGACATCATTTAAGAAAATCTAAAATTTTCCATTTCAACAGATTATGTTTCAACACTATCAGATTTTCTGATAATTATCTGTTAATTCTTATTGATATATATTGAGAATTTATCCCAAGAAAAAACAAGTTACTTGGAAAAGTAGAAAAAGTTAAGTTAAAATGTATCAGATTAATTTTTAATCAACTTAAGCTAAAAAAAAAAAGAGATGTGTTTTTATGATTCTTTTATTTCGTGTTCAGCCCTTCAACCAGCAGCAACATCCCTCTGATGCGGGTGGTCCAGTCCATCAAACACACCAAGAGGCGGAGTTCCACTGTGGTGAAGGAGGGCTGGATGGTTCATTATACAAGCAGGGACAACCTGGTAAGACTGATAACCCCAATGCCCTTCAGAGAAGCTCAGTCTGAAATGACTGCCTTTTGGCAAAACTCCTCGCAAGCTGTTTTCATGTGTTGAAATTCAGCACAGGAGGTATTTTCCTTGTGAAATAGAACCTTAAATCTTGTTTAAAATCACATTTAGAAGTTGCATGATTATTATTATTTTTTTTATGTTCTAACAGAGGAAGAGACATTACTGGAGACTGGACAGCAAGAGTCTGAGTCTGTTCCAGAATGACACCGGAGCCAAGTTTTATAAAGTAAGCTGGAAAGGATCATCTCTCTACCTTGTTTATGGATAAAACTTTTCTCAACCTTTGCATTAAACAGACAATGGCATTTGATTCAAATATTCATAAATATTTCCTGCTTGTTTGAGTAAATTTTATTCTCGATCTAAAAGGGAGTGTTTGTAAAGTTTAGGGAAGTGAAACCACCGCTATCTTATATGAATTAGCTTACACTTGGTCATTTAAGTTTCAGTTCATTATATTTTTACATTCAGCTTAGTTTTGTGGTTTATAAAAAAGGGAGTTCTTTCAACTAAATATTTTAAGATCAGTTCAGTTCAATAAAAAGTCTCTCTATGGTTTTTTTTTAATGCTCCGATTTGGTGTTGCCCTAGCAAGAGTAAAAAAAAAAAAAAAAAAAAAAAATCACGGCACAAGCAGTTTCTGTATTTGAACTCATAAAGCAGATTGGATATTTGATGGAAACTTCAGGTTTAAAAATGGGGAAATACAATTTTGTAGTAAGCAGCTCATTTCTACGAACAAAATTGGGAGTTTCTTTCTTTGAATTAGCTTAAAATGCTGAATTCATCTCTAACAGGGGGGTTGTGTTGAGTGAAGAGTTGTCATTTGGATGTGTAGATTGGGTTGTGGAGAGTGTGTGACACTTCCTCCTCAGTGGCAGCTCTGCACTCAGTCATTACACAGCCACAGGGGCATAATAGCAGTAATTACAGAGCTGCAGCCTGAAAAGGTAAAGACTTCCACATGTGTGTTAGAGGTCGCAAAGCGTGTAGGAAGACGGTGGCTGCAATTATTCCATTGTTCATTTAACTTTGTGTGCTTTGCGTGACATTCACACCTCTTTTGAGTTGTGGTAAACTGTAAGTAGCTGTGGGACGGTGTGCAGATTTAGTCAAACAGGTTGTTTTAACCAAAGAGACTTTTGATTTTCCCTTTTTACTGAGTTTTTTGTTATCTTAGTTTTTTTTTCCATCTTCCATTTATTCTGTCACACCCATAGCCGTACACCACAAAACCTCTAAAGAGGACAGACTCCTCAGGGTGTGTTTACTGGTTGCTTTATGTTGTTCTTTATTGTCAACAAGGCTTTCATTTATATTTAAAAGCTTCAGGAGGTACATTGTGTGTTTTTTAAATTCCGTCACATTTGGTATTTGCTCATAACCATATAGAAGGTAGGAAGCACCAGTAGGTCAAATGGAATCAAATACATTTTTAAAAAATTCAGTTTTGTACAATTAAATGTAAAACTTAAAACAGGGTGAGAACTCCTCTCAAATAAGCCCCAAGTTGACAAGTTCTTTTTTTTTAAAGCAGTAACAAATTTGTTTTTTGAAGGATACTGTGAATAAAACAATGCAACATTCAGATTGAATTTTTTTTTTTCGGATGGACGTCGAAACGTCTCGTTGATCAAATACAACACCGAGAAGGCAACTCTTCTAAAATAAAAACAATGCAACATATTTACAGTATTTCTGAGTTCCATCTTTTCAGTATTTTTACAATCAAATTAAACATAAATTTTGTTATTTCGTATTTTTTCTGCACATAAATGAAGATTTGGAATTTACTGTTTTGGTCCTGAAATGACAGAGGTCCTGACCGACTATTTTCAGAAAGTGAATGTGTTCTAAATGGATTTCTGTCTGAATCCATCCACCAAACATTCAGAATTACAGTTTCCATAAACACATTGTCATGTGACATCACTGCAGGGTGTAGTAAACCCTCTTCCACATGGAGGAAGAAAGCAGAAACAGATCTTTCTCATCTTGTTAATTGATGTACGTGCGTTGTACGAACAAATAATTACATTTATTTATGATGTTGCATAATTTATTTTAGAATACTTATATTTAGATTTGCATAATTGGAGATGAATGGGTTTTTTTTTGGCTGCGTTTGAATTTAAAGGAACAGTTGCACCAGGGGCCGCTAAAAAATGATAAAAGTTATGATGCTTTTTAGACAAATTACATTAATCACTTTATTGTGAGATGTAATAGCTGTAAATGAATTAAAACACACGTGTGATAATGAAAGATTTTTTTTTTTTTTTAGTCGTGATGAACATTACAAAAAAATAAAACATTGGTAGGTTAATCAGAATTTTGTCTTTTTGGGACACTTTGAATCAGTATTGATCTCAAGAAACCGTAATCATTTGGGCTCTAATTTATTGTAGTTTTACATCTGTTCATTTGATTTATAATAATCATCTGTAAGTTAAGAAGGAGATAAAGTAGATATCAATTCTTTACCAACTTTTTTTCTAGGGGCACTGATTCACCAAAAGTTCACTCAGCATCCACAAAACCATCCGTTTTGGACGTTTTCCTTTTAATTTCTCAGTAGTTTGTTGCCTGCTGCTCATCAGTGTGCGGCTGCCATCCTCTCCTTTCCTCCTTTCTTTATACCTTCAATCTGATTAGTGGTGGTCGTGTGGTGGCTCGCTTGCCAGGCATGGCAGCCATTTTCACCATTTGGAAGCCATAACGGCTGCTTGTTTGAAGATGAGACCCCTGTACTTGTGGCTTTCTCTGAAGAAGCTTTTATGGGGTACAGGGGCTTCTCTGTGTCTCAGTGCTGTCAAACTGAAACATTACACCCTCACACACCCACTCATACGTTACCCCTGTGGGGGGAACAGTAGTTGCCTGATCTTTCGTCTCAGTGGCTGGTGGTAGCGCCAGTGGCTCGTGCTCAGATGGGGCCTCTTGCTGCCTTGCCTTGTAATCAGGCAACCAAAGCAGAGAACCTGTTCACGTGACCCCATCCCCGCTAACCACAAGCACTTCATCTGATACTCAGTGGTGAGCCACGCAGAGTGGGACAGCGTGCGCTCTGCGAGTTGCTCATTGGCTGGAAATTCTCCGGGTTTTTTTTTCCTTTCTGACCCAACCTCCTTGCTTTGATTTGATTGTGAGTCTGAACGGAGACAGGGGGGAACTTTAAAAAGTCTACCACAACTGTCTTTTCTATTTGTGCTCATAAGAAAGAGAAGAAGGAAAGAGAGAGTTAGAGCTGGGACCAGAAAGTGTGAGTGACTATCTGGATACAAATGATTTGCTAATGATTTGCTTTTTAGTTTTTTTTTTGTTTTTTTTTTTATGAATCAGTCAAAAATAGTTAAAAAATAAAATGGATCTGCAGTAACTTGTTTTACGCTTTAAGCTAAATAGAAAAATAATTTTTATAGTTGTCAAAATTTACCTCTAAAACACTGCATGTTTAGATTACGTATTGTGGAGTTTTTTCCTTTTCTAACTTATTTGTTGAAGTTTATGCAAACCAGGTTTTTGAAGAAGAAACCGCAAAGAAAAATACATAAGGAGTCATTTTTCTTGGTTATGTTTTAATAAATTTTTTCCTCCTTTTGTTCACAGGAAATTCCTCTGTCTGAGATCCTTCAGGTAGAACCCTTCAGAGACTTCAGTTGCCTGGCGCAGGGCAGCAACCCTCACTGCTTCGAGATCATCACAGCCACCATGGTCTACTACGTTGGCGAGAACAACGGCAGTCACTTCCATAGTCCTGCTCTGGCTGCCTCTGGAGTCGGCATGGAGGTTGCCCAAGGATGGGAGAAGGCCATCAGACAGGCGCTGATGCCTGTCACCCCGCAACCCAGCGTGGCCAGCGCAGTTGGTCAGGGTAAAGATCACAGTGAGTTGAATTTCTTCTTTTTTCATATAGCTATATAAATTTTTGCAAAATAAGCAGATTGTATAGGGAGGGGTGAAACTACACACACACATTCACACACAGAGATCACTGACGGTCATAAACAATAGTGTTTTCACTTTCAGTGATGACTTGTAGTTTTTTCTTGTTGCTTTATCACCAGTTTAAGTTTGTTTCTTTCACAATAAAAGTTTGACGTACTAAAGTACAAATTGCTCAAGTAAATTAGAGGAATTTTGACATTTAGTGCTGGAAACCTACTTTGCAGAAAGTTCAGAAGTGGACTGTTTAGATCAGGGATGGGCAGACTACAGCCCGCGGGCCACATGCGGCCCGTGAAACGTTTTAATCCAGCCCGCTTAACTTGAAAAAAAAAAAATGTACATAAATAAACATTGTTAATGTTTCATTTCCCCTGCAATTATAATATTTTCACACTAGATGGCGCACTCTAGATAATATATTGACTTTGTTGACAAAACAACAACACTGCTCCCATTAAAATGTTTGTGTCTCCGTGATGTGCTCACAGTCAAAATAAACAGAGTGCACAGATACGGAAAGCTATTGGGCCCAATTTTTGCACGTAAACAAGTGTGTTAGATGTTAAAACAAGCAAAATGTTACATCAAGCGCTTAGATTTCAAACCTAGTGCCGCTAATACACTTTTTAAAGCCCTATCGCATTAGATTTCAGACCTAGCGCCGCTAGATTTGAAATTTAATGCTCCTGATGTAACATCTAGTTTGCTTGTTTAAAATGTAGCGCTCCAATCTATTGGTCTAATCTAGTGGATACCAAAGCATGCCGTCCATCTGCTCCTGTTCTGGCCCCTTTGTCAAATGTTAGAATTCAATGTGGCCCGCGAACCAAAAAGTTTGCCCACTCCTGGTTTACATGCATGAAAAAACAGACATGAAGACTTCTAACACACCCAGATAAGATGCATGTTTCATTTTTTGAACAAACTGATTTACTTTTAATAGGTAAAACTTTGTAAAAGATGACTAAGTTCTTTTGGAGTTTTTAGTGTCAGTTGTATTTAAATTCATTTTATTCAGATCAAAATGAATTGTGTGTTGTATTTGTTTTCCCCTGTTTTCTTCTTTGGACAATGTGCAGCTCTGAAATGCTCTGCATGCTTACACCATTAGCTCACACATTGTTCTCCAGATCAATTTTATAGCTAATTTATTGTGTAATAAAATGCTTCATTATGTGGGGCTGTGACTTATTACATGCAGCTGCGATACGATTGAAACATGTGAAGAAAATAAAAACACTAACATGTGAGCGATGCAGATTTTTTAAGAATTACTCATAGATTAATTTCTGAATAAAGTGAAGAGTTTCAGCTATGACGTATCGAAACATTGTGTTTTCCCTTTCAGAAGAGTTGTCCATCAGCATATCTGTGTCCAACTGCCAGATCCAGGAGAATGTGGTGAGTTAGGTTTCTTTCTTCTTTTTTTTTTTAAAGCTATTGCACAACTTCCCAGCACAGCCTGCATATTCGTGTATTCATGTGCTATTAAAGTAGCTGTTGTGGTGAGAGCAGAAACTGTATTCTATGGTTGATTTTTATTAAAACATCCAGTGGAAGCTTTCAGACTGCACAAATGGGGAAGCAGACATTTTTTTTTCCTCTTTCTTTCCGGGCAATGGGCTTTTTTGACTGAGTTCCACTTCTGCACCGAGAGAAAGTTAAATATTTGGCAATAGCTAAAACATTTTGGGAAAAGCAGTACTTTCGCCAAACCATATGTGATTTAATTGCCGTTTCCAGCGCAGAAAATTAACTCGAGTGTTTCTACATGAAAAACACAATCATTAAATAACAATGCCAGTTTTATCTGTGCAGGATATTGCCTCAGTGTACCAAATTTTCTCTGATGAAGTGCTGGGATCCGGCCAGTTTGGCATTGTGTACGGAGGTATGGTTCTACTTTCATTACACTCGAAATGATCTGTTAAGTGTATGAAATTATTCTCATTACAAATCTGTAATGTTTTAGGCAAACACAGAAAAAGCGGCAGAGATGTGGCCATTAAGGTCATTGACAAGATGAGATTTCCTACCAAGCAGGAGAGCCAGCTGAGGAACGAGGTGGCTATTTTACAGGTGATGACAGAATCCATCGCTACCACCACCGGTCATAAAGTAATTGCTATGTTGTGTTTAATCCCACTCAAATATTCAGAAATATTTTTTTTCTTCGTAGAATCTCCACCATCCAGGAATCGTTAACCTCGAATGTATGTTCGAGACACCAGAGCGGGTGTTTGTTGTCATGGAGAAGCTGCATGGCGACATGCTGGAGATGATCCTGTCCAGCGAGAAGAGTAAACTCCCCGAACGAATCACCAAGTTCTTAGTTACACAGGTCAGTGCTGATTCATTACAAACGTTACGTCGAAAAACATCTTTTATATTTTCTGAGAAAAACTCTTCAAAACTGAATAAATGATCTCACTATGTTTTATAGTATTTGTTTGGTTTTGTCAGACGTGAACAGGGGCGGGCACGCCATTCCAATGCAATTGTAATGGTCACTGCTTAAACTCATAATTACAACAAGAAAAAAGTATAAACAACAAAAAACAGCATGAAGATGTTAATTTGATAAATGAGGTACGACTGTACCTTGATTAAGTTCTTAGGTACTCTGCTGACTTTTTGTTCCTTAAAACTCTATTTCTAGTTTTTGTGACCTGTTTTGAAGAGCCTGCTTCGCTAGGAGTGTTTTTCTTCCTAACGGCAAGCTGATCAACAAGGATTGTTTATAAGATTGGTCCTTGTGGCATCACAGCCTCCTTCCTGTCTGTAGATTACAGCCATCATGTGCTGGTGGATTTGCGACCGTATGAAAGAGCAGCAGGTCCTCGGGTCTCCGTGGATTTCTGGTTCCAATCGGGAGCAGAGCCATTAACAACAGCCCCATTTGCTGCGGCTAATGGGGCTGGGGGTTTTTCTGATGTGGCTGGGAGGACTTCTGTTAAAGCTAGGGTCAGAAGCACAAAGGCAGGCGCATGTGGTTCTGCTACAGAGCCGCAAACAGACATGCACGCAGTTCGACTTCAAACCAGGCTGTTTGAATATACATGAGATAATGAGGGCATATTTATTCATGTAAAGACATTGGTTAAGATGAAAGTATCAAAGAAGCATATGCATGCATATATTTTTGCCATATTTCAATCATTCTGAAACATCCTCCAGGTTTTATTCACAAACCTGTTTGTGAATAAAACAGGTTTTTACTGTAGGACATTTGAATAAAATGTTTCCTGAAATTTAATTCAGCAAAGTTTGAGTTTTATGTGGATTTTTTTTCTGTTTGCAACAGATCCTGGTGGCTTTGAGACATCTGCACTTCAAAAACATAGTTCATTGTGACCTAAAGCCAGAGAATGTGCTTCTGGCTTCTGCAGAACCTTTTCCTCAGGTAGGTTAAAGGCAGTGTGAATCTTTATGAGTTAATGAAGTAATACTGAGCACATGTCAAGTCCCACCTTGGTCTTTTCTAGCTTTTACTGAGTTTGTAGAAGTACTTGTCAATTAAACCAGGAAGTTAGAATGTTCACCAGATTTTCAATATCCAAAAATCTGCAGTTTATTTAGATATAATTTTGTGTTTTCTGCACAGTTCTCTATAAATACAAGTCCTACCAAATCGAAGTAATACAGCAAAAATAAATTGATAAAAATCTTCAAATCTTTGTTTTATTTTTGTATTTTTAATCTCACTGCGTGCAGAGTCGTTTATGATGCTTCTTTTTCTTTCTGCAGGTAAAACTCTGTGATTTCGGTTTTGCTCGAATTATTGGTGAAAAGTCATTCCGCCGATCGGTCGTGGGCACTCCAGCTTATCTAGCCCCTGAAGTTCTTCGGAGTAAAGGCTACAACCGCTCGCTGGACATGTGGTCAGTGGGCGTCATCGTGTACGTGAGTCTGAGCGGGACTTTCCCTTTTAATGAAGATGAGGACATCAACGATCAGATTCAGAACGCTGCTTTTATGTACCCCCCTACACCGTGGAAGGACATTTCTGCAGAAGGTAGGCAGACCAAAAGATGTTTCTTTCTTTTACTTGCTCATCACTTCTCTGATTCAAACCATCCTTCTCTCAGATTAACTGATGGCAGTTTAGTTTAGTGTGAAATGGAAGTTTACACACTCCCACCTACATGTCTGGTTTATCTAAGATCTTCACAAATTTTTCTGTGTCTGAGTTTGAAATGAGTCATGTGGTTTTGCCCCTTACAGTACAAGCTGAAAGACACAGAACAATGTTAACATTTACTTAGCAGAACCAAGATACTTTGTTTGGACTTTTATGTGTGACATTTTGAAAGTAAAATTATAAATGATTGTACAAAATGAATAAAATGTTTTGTGTTGAGTTTATTCATTTAGTTTGTTTCATATCTTTATTTCAGCCACAGATCTGATCAACAATCTTCTCCAAGTTAAAATGAGGAAGCGATACAGTGTGGACAAGTGTCTCAGTCATCCCTGGTTACAGGTGATGCTTTTATCCTCGTATTTTTGGAATGTATTTTTTTTAAATTATATTTTCTTGTAAATTTGTTCTGTTTTTTATTTTAATATACTTTACTGATCCCTCATGGAAAAATTTCTGTGCTGCATTGCACTGTAGCAGGCAGCCAATGACGGCTCCAATGATGGGAGAAACAGGGGGTTAGGTTTCTTCCCCAAGAACACCTAGACATGAGCTCAGTGGGATTCAACCCGGTCCAAGAGCAAATGTTCTTCCACTGAGCTGTCACTTAGTCCGCTTATCTGGGGCCGGGTCGCAGGGCCAACTGCCCAGGCTTCTCTCACCCCGGCTGCATCCTCCAGCTCACCCGGGAGGATCCCGAGGCATTCTCTGTCTAGATGTGAGACATAGGCTCTTCAGCATGGGGACCTCTCCCGGTGGGACGTGCCCAAAACACCTCACCAGTGGGGTCAGCGGCATCCTAACCAGTTGCCTGAACCACCCCATCTGGCTTCTCTTTTATAAATTTGTAACTTAGTCAAATCTGTCAACAATTATCAATGTAAAATTATTTTTACAATACTGAGTTTTATAAAGTTGTGGTTTTTATAAAGTTTCATAAAATCAAGATAATCCTAAATTGTGAAAAGTAACAAAACGTTCTAGATAAATTGTACTTTTTTTAAACAACCTTGTTTATGTCATGAAGCGGTGTGCAGGTGGAAAGAGGAGGACCCAATTGCAGACAGAAAACATAATTTATTTGAATTTGGCAGTCCATTAACACTGTGGAAAGAAAAACAAAGTTTCAGT
Source organism: Neostethus bicornis (assembly GCA_902685375.1). NCBI lineage: Eukaryota > Metazoa > Chordata > Actinopteri > Atheriniformes > Phallostethidae > Neostethus > Neostethus bicornis. The sequence continues at coordinate 7,209,314 of LR738552.1, forward strand.
GGCATGGTAAAAGGTTATTGTCAGAATGTGTTCTTGGTCAGGCAAACAGGGAGACTTGACTGGAAGAGATTGTATAACCCGACAGGGAAGTCCGGGGTGATTGCCCTTAAATAGATGGCAGGGTCCACAAATGTGTGGCATCAGGAATCAATCTCAGGCGTCCCTAATCAGGGGATGAGGAATATCCAGGGCTTCCTCTGGCGGCAGGAGAGGGGATCATGATGGTTTATCTCCTGAGATGTTAATTATCCATCCAACCTAATAAGATAAAGATGTATCAAAAGATGTTTTGCGTCTTTGGCCTAGAAACTATATGATAAACTAAAAGTACAACAATTACATATCTTATCCTTTAGAATGATGTCAATAATAAAAAAGAATTTGTTTTTCTGAATTTGCGTTCACAACATTCCTGCTTGTCGTCTTTCGCTCCAATTGAAGCATGTAAATGAACAAAAATCTTACAAAAAACATTAATCATATCATTTGAATTGACTTTAAGTCTTTGAACATGTTCAGATTATAAAAATATTAACTCTTTGCAGGAACAATGACAGGATTAGCTGGCTTTACTGACGGAATTCATGTTTCTTTCTTTCAGGACTATCAGACATGGCTTGACTTGAGGGACTTTGAGACGCGGCGAGGAGAGCGATACATCACTCACGAAAGCGACGACGCCCGCTGGGAGGAGTACGCAGACGAACACAGTCTGGTTTACCCCAAACATTTCATCATGGCGCCTAACTTAGACGACATGGAGGAGGACCCTTAATGGAGCACGGAAGGAGTTCTACAGCTCTAGTTATGAGGATGGGGATTATCACACAGACTTGTTTAAAAGCTTTGGGAGCGCCAAGTTTTTTCCTCAAAAACTCTTGTTGAGGCCACGGAGAAATTCCAATGAGGTGAAGTTATGCCCCCCAGAAGATTTGCAAGCGGAGAGAAATCACAACAGATTTTGTAGCTTGATGCATAGGAACAGTAAACAGGAGATTACTGTCAACATTAAGAAAAGAGAGTCTGGAGAACAACAACATTCCATGGATTTATTTTAGTTTTGTTCATATTTTTTTTAAGAGAGAGCAATTGTGACACAAAAATTGAACTTGAAGCTAATCGTTTAAACATTTTGAACAACTTTGAGCAGAGAGGAGTTGGAAAAAGAAAAGATTGCACCAGGATTAAAGGGCTCTTTTCACAAGGGATTTACAGACTGAGAAATAAACACGGGTTTATTCTCACCAACTAACTGTTTGTCCTCCGGTATGAACTGGAAATATCACATGCAAATGTAGGTTTTTATGTATTTAGTAAATGTGACAGGATTTGGGTTTTTTTTGCACTATACAAAAATAAAGCAAAGGAATAGAAAAACTATTCACTGCTCCTGAGAACAAACCGTTCTTACATCTCCACACTAAGTGGGATAAAGAGTAGAAAATCAAAGCAGCTCACACAGTTTTGGCTGTAAGGATTTGAAATCAAATTCATCTGCTAGTGGCAGCTAACAGTGTGAAAGTTTAATCAGAAATGTTTTTTAAAAAAAACGCCATCCAGAACTTTGTAAATCTTTTTAATAAAGTGATTTACAGCCAGATTAAAACAAGAATCTCGTTTCTACTCTCGATTTTGATGTTTGTTTTCTTAAATGTGACTCATAAAATTCTCTGGTTGTGGAAAGTCTTTTTTTCACAAAAGTTTTCAGCATTGTTTTTTTTTCCCAGAAATGTTTATTTCTCTGCATCATTACATGATTTTGCCTGTTTGCAGGAGACAAATTATAATTTTGGGTATGACAGGAGTCATGATCTACATGAGAGTTGGTTGTACTTTGTGTGTACTTTTGTTCTATTTGTGCGTTTTGGGAGAATGTTTCTGTTTCCGGTCTTCGTTGCCGCTGGATTGGCAGGTGTTCCGTTTTCTGTTTTGTATATTTCAGTACATATAAATGAAATTAAAGCCGAGCAGTAAAAGAAGAATCTGTGTGAAAACACTTGACATTTTTTTGTTTTATTTCAAATAACTGAACAAAGTCAATCATACAACTAAAGTTTTCCTGTGAAGATAGTGTGAGTAACTATCTGGATGTCATTATTTCACTTGTCACACAGTTTTTTTTTAGCATCTGGTTGTGATTGTCGCACCACGCCAGCGTTTTGCCAAACAGTTGCTCACCACAAACGGGTAATAACACATTTAAACTGAGGGGATACATTGGAGGAGGCTATGTGGAAGACTTTGAAATCGCTCGTGATAAAAGATGTTGCAGATTTTCTTCAAGTATGACATGATCCAGCGCATGTGGTCGAAATATCTTTATTTTGCACATCTGTCTTATCCCGATGTTAGAACAAACTGTTCATCATAAATTACTCCACTATTTTCTAAACAAGTTTGAAATGCATTAACCTTCAGAACAATTGATTTTTGACTCTGGACAAAAATTTTTTTATGTTGTACAAATATTTTCTCTGGTTCATCAATTTGACTTCAACACTTGGGATCGTTTTGCAGCACGGACGACCATATTAATTTTATAAATGATCCCATAAATATTTTTTGTATTTGAAACAGGTATGTTGTGCTTTACTGAGAATTCATTTTAGGTTCATAACTGTGTTAAAAAAATAGTTTTTAGCATCAAAAGCTGCAAAACATCATATTTTCTCTTCAAGTCATTTTTTTTCTCAGATAATTATCTAAGAATACATAAATTATAATTTATGTATCAATTTTATTGACTCAACTAATCTGGAGAATAAAATGCAAATCACTGACCTGAATGCATATAATAAATATAAACTATGCTGAAAACATTAGAATATTCAAAAATGTGCACAAGGGAAGAATAAAAACTCTATTCTAATTAGTATTTATGACTATTCTACATGACAGCTAAGGATGTAGTTCTCTTTTTTACCAGAAGGTGTCACTCTCTGTCGGTTAATCCATTGAAAAGGTCAAAGAATGAACTTTGTGAAAATGTTGAGTCCTTATGTTTTGTGAAAACATTTAAAACATAACCTGTGTTCAATGTAAAGGTGAGACATTTTTATTTTCATGATTGTATGCACACTTCTTTTAATTGCACGCCTGAGAAGATGTGTTGACGACAAGCTTCAAGTGTGGTTTCTCCGCAGGGTTCTCATCACCCCAAAGGGACGTTTTCTCCTTACATCCACCTGTCCGCCTTTCCTCCACCTTGCTTTCTCTGATATCCTCCATGCTACATATCTATGCGATTCAGTCCAAACAAACAAACAAACAGAAAAACCCATCACTCAGACAAGGTTGGTCCGGGCTTCGGGGAGAGATGGTGAAACATCATGTTTGCTCATTGGGCCAGTTCCATTTCACCGTGATGGCATAGAAGGCCTCCTAGGACGTTGTTATACCCACATTTCTATTTGACTTCCAGAGGGATGAATGCAGTCTTCAGTCTACACAACAGATCATCTTTTGACCCAATACACAGCTGGCTGCAGCTATGGGCCAGTGGCCTTTACCCAGCCTGGCCTTTTTCTTCTTCTTTAGCGTGCACTTTATTTGAGAGCTTTGTTGGTGTGCCATTTGACTGGTGACCTTTTATTTTCACGACGCTGCCTTTCGGCCCCAAAAAATTGTGAATCATTATTCTGGATCTGGAGTAAACGTTGAATGAAGTGAAGACTGGAGTTGTGTGTTGGGAAGTGAAAATGAGGAAAAATGACAAACCGAAGACAACATCACTTTTCCAGATGTGTTTATGTTTATCTTTTACCAAATAATCAGAATAATTTCTGTTGTGTTTCTATAATTACATAGAATATTAGTTTTTAAATAAAACATAAAATCTATTGAAAAATTTTATTGCATTTTCACTGAAAAAATTAACTATGTTTCTCTTTCATTTTTTTTACCTCCTCCTCTCACTTCTTGCATTGTCCCTTGCCCTATGCATGTGCATGACACAGTGTAAATCTTGTTTGAGGCCACAAATACAGTGTTAAGTGTACCAACTTGGCAAAGTGGTTACATATTGTTTCATGCTGCTAAAGACATAAGAATCTGATGTTCGACACAAGCACATGCACTGTGTTTACAAAAACACTTCATACTTACTGTACGTTAGAGTGTGAGCATAGTGGAGAACAAAAGGCAGAGCTGAGAACAATCTGGTTTGAATAGTGACTGAATACTGGAAGGTTAAGCTCAAGATTTACTCAAACAGGAAAGCTTGTATTTACTCATATTTGCGCAAAAGAAATAGAAAACCAATATGTTTACAATATGTTGATTTTGCACCAAAAAAAACCAAACCCCTTTTAAGATCTAATCAGACACTTCCACATCAAATGAACACGCGTGTTTATATGTGTATGCATGTGGTATTGTGAAATCCATGGAGAGAGACAGCAGGTTTTTTACCATCTTAGAAAAAGCAGATGTGCCATGTAGTTGGATTTACTGACTCCAGCTGTGGCCATTCCCCTGACCCATCCCGAGGACGGGTCGCTGTGTGAGGCTGCATGCAAACCCCCTTACAAAGCAGGAAGGTGCAATACACAACCTCCTCTTCTCCTCCTGAAAGGGGTGGTCATTGAACTCTCAGGCAAGTGGCAATATTTGCTCACCTGAAATACACACATTTCGCCAATTGGGTTAGGGGTGGGCTTGGAGACAAGGGAAGGCCTCCTTGGTGCAGCTGTAGCCCACAGAAAGACCAGACTGGGAAATTTTTGTGGCTTGAGAAAGATGAGGGGGGCTCTCTTGCCGGGTGGCTGTTTAGCAGTGGCCAATCTATTGTATCTCAAAGGAGGGAGGGACCATATTTGTTGGAAGCTGCAGGAGTCTGATGAGGTGCTAATCTGTTGAGAGGCTGTGTCATTGAGCTCCTGTTCCCAATAGCCTGTTAGCTGTCAGGGCTTGTAAAAAAAAGCCACAATTTATGGGCCCCAGGCCAAGACTCGGCCATCAGTGTCTACGGGTAAGCAAACACAGATTGGACACTTATGTTGTTGCTCTGGAAGGACAGACTTTAACACCAGGCTCCTGGGGTGACACGTAGACAACCCCTTTTGAGCTCTTCTCATGAGTAGCCACCCCGGTAAACACCACAAATTAGCCATCTGCATATGGATGGGCTCAATCCATACAGGAAGCAGGAGGACGGTGGAAGATATCCAGATATAAACTCTCTATCTGCTTCACATATGCAAAACAGGATGAGAGATTAGAGCTAAAGGTGTTCGGTTTGGCTGCAGTGGTTTTACACTCAGGAGAGAAAAGATTTTGTCGTATTGTGCTTTGAAGCGTAAGAATGATGGAAGCACAGGGTTAGCTGCCTGCTGTCTGAGATGTCGTTGAGTCAGTAGTCAGAGATAATCCCGAACTTGAATTTTCCCATCAGCCTGGAATACAGATAAGAGAGCAGCAGATACGACCCTGCACATCTGACTGACTGTGGGGCTGATGGGAAAAGGAAATGGGCCACTCAGATGAATGAGATGTGTGGACATTGTCTGCCTTTCCTGAGATGTTCATCAGTGATGGCTGCAGTCCAGCTGATGTAAAGAGACAGGCTGCACAAGTTTCTATTAATTAAATGTGAACTAAATTAATTTACTTGGATAATTAATCTATCCACCACAGAAAGGACTTTTTAAATTGAGACCGTTAGGATGAGAAACTCATTACTGCTTCACAACTTTTTTTTTATCTTTGAGACTAGTTTACCTTTTAGTCCACTCTGACAGGACCTGACAGCATGATGGCCAAGTTTGAAAAGGACCAGCTCATGGTGGATAATTGCACAGGCTTGATTGTAGTGATATTTAGCTGCAGAAATTCCCATGGGAGACTGGCACTTTAATTAACATAGCACCAATGCCCTCCCTTCCCATTTTAATTGCCTCCAGTCAGTGATTAAATGTGTATTGACTCTGCAGTTGGTCCACTAATGAATAACAATGTGCTGATTTGATGATATTAAATGTTCAGACTCTAATACGCATCCAAGCTGCAGTTCATGAAGAGTTCAATTTTGGGCCTCTGAGTTGATCTGAGTCTGTGTGAACAATCCTGCACAATCTTACTTTTATTTCAGTCTTAACTTTGCTTCAGCGTCTAATCTAAAGTGCAATTCCTCATACACATGAAGTGATAGATAAATCGACACACACATATGGATATATATTGACAATCTATGCGTCCATACATATTGACAAATGTATGTTTAAATTGATTTGCTGTGCAAATATCAAAAAATAATGTTTTATAATGAAGATCAATTCTCAGTTTTAATTTACTTCATGCATCATTATATGTTAAGCCCAGACACACCTGATTGATTGGTGAGCTTTGCAAATAATTAAGTAAATACAAAATCAAATAAAATGAAAAAATTTAGGAAAAACACATCATTTTTTACAAGATCTTAAGTTCCATGTGATCAATATTTATTAAATATATTCGTTCCTCCTTCAAAGTCCCCAATGTGATGCAGGAGTTTTTCTAAACCATGCATTTTTGGTGAACCCACCTTCCTCTCTTTCTACTCCTGTGGTCTAATAGATAAACTGTCACTTTGTTTGATAAATGAAGGGCAGCGGTCAACATTGGGTCCCTTAACATGACAAGTAGTGAATCAGTGATACCCTGGATACAGTCAACACAAAACATATCAAATAACATTCCTCACCACATTCCTCTCATTATCAAAAAGGTGCGTATTTGAGGATTTCCTTAGTGCCTTTACGCCTGTGTTTGCCCCCTCAACCCGCCGGGGCCAGTGCAATAACTTTGGACTCCCTCCCACAGCCTCCCTGTCGCAGTGACCACTCTCAGTTTTTATTTAGCTGGTTTGTGTGCCTTCCCAGTCCGCCCGCTTTTCAGATTCATTTCCAGGTAAACACAGTGTGGCCAGCCACAAACCTGAAGCCAACAGGCGTTGTCACAGCTGTGGCAGATAATGGCAAGTCCAAACTCCAACTCGGCTCTGGAATGTTTACTGTCACCACAGGCAAGCTGGCAGCAAACACCTTTTTCCCCCCTCATGCACTTTCTGAGAGGAAGACTCTTTCCTTTATTAATTTTATTTTGATGAATTACATGCTTAACCTCTTGGCCTTCACGTTTTAGGGCAACATAGTGTACACAGTGGGACACAAAGGCACAAAAAGGAACATTTTAAATGGATCCTTTTTTATGCTTTTAGGGAAAAAAGGGAAAGATCTTCACTTTTAAAGGTGAAACCGAAAGTTAACACAGTCATGACAACAACTTCTTGGTGTTTGAAGGAATGTTTCAAGAGTTCCGCCTTCCTCGGCCTGTTTCCATCCCCCTCATCTGAACCCTCTCCGTTACCTTTCAGGGCCAAACTCACATAGGTGTTACTGCTTTCACCTCTTTAACTCAGTCATTAAATATTCACCACTCAGTCTTCTTATCATAACCAGTTGAGTAATGACAGCTGAATGTGCGAAATGTGACACGGATCATAACGAGAACTCGCTGGTTTAAAAAACAGCAAATGTAAGAGAAAAACCTGGTTGGAGGACATGTTTTTAACTAGTTCTGATGAAAAAAAAAAGGATGTTTTGCTCCTTTTTTATTAGAACTTAGAGGGTATGTGGGTAAGAGCCAGGATCACAATGACACACAACAAATATTACATGTTGCAATACTTAAATAATGATTGAGCTGCAATCAATTTGTTATGAAATGTAAGGGTTTTTTTTTCATCTTGGAAGGTTTGCTGAATTCCTCAAAAGTTTTATATGAGTAAATACATTTAAACGCACACACAATCAAGCTTTGTTAATTGCATTTATAATTTTTTAAATGCCCTGTTCACTATCAATTTGTATCTAACTTACCTTCTAACTGCTGCAGTTCAATTTATTTTAGGCTTTGTGTTGTTAGTGGCATCAGAAAATTTTATCAAGAGTTCAAATGCAAACAAGCTGACTGCCTGTCACGTCACTGAAATGCATCTTATTTTACACGTTGGATAGACTGTAGATCATTAATGTCAACAAAATCTGAGCAAAAAAGTCTTTGGAATATTGTACCAATAAAAATTAAAATTGCAGCAGAATATTTTGGATTTCATTAATGAGAATATATCACTGATGTTTCGTTTATTGTGAAAAAATTAACCAAATTCTGTTTCTCGTCAAGTTTGAGCCTTAACTCTCTTTTGCAACATTTGGAATCTTTTATTTTTTCTATTGTTCCACACAGTGTAACAAAACAAGTTCAAAAACTACCAAAAATGTCCAAATTTGTGTTTTTTCTTGACTACATCCAAATGGTGACCTTCACCTGTGAGTGGACTTTGGTAAGTTGATGATTAGCTGTGGAAACAACGACCTATCTCTATCAGGAACATTAAGTCATACAGGTCATGGATTTTTTGGGGGGACGTGGGTGTTTGTTATACCTGATCATGATTTTACTGGAATTAAATCATTTTTGGGAGTTTATTATTTTCATCGTAATGAAATCAAGATTATGTGTTTTCCTAATTCAAGGCCCTAAATTGCAAATAAAATAGAATAGGAAAAAATTGTTTGTGTGATTTAAACTGCTTACGTCCAGAGTCTTCCTGCACACAAAATATTTACCTAGTTATATTACACTTCAAAAGTGCTTGAAAATTTTTAAAATATAAAAATGTATTGCACTTTTTGTGAAAAAAATTGTTTTATGTTAAATAATCTAATGATGTTCATGTTTTAATTTGAAATAAATTTGCATTCCTGATGAGTAAAAGTGTATCCTCTCAGTATGGATTAATCAGATGAGTCATTTTTAGGTTGATTTTCTTAGATTTAATTGTGTCTGAGTAAAAACAGTAGAGAACATTTTTGACCATCTCCAGCTCCCTGTTAGTGAAATCCCAAATCCTCAAACACACACAGCTTTTTTTTTCTCATGATCTCATTTCCAAGTTAAGCAGACTGTGTTAGTCCCTCGTCAACAGCCCAGGTTTACTCTCCTTTACTAATGGGTCTCTATACTGATAGTTATGCATTCAAATAGATGTCCAACTACAGACACGTGGCTGAGAATCTGCAGCCTCACCTTTATGTTTGTTTCATACAAATACTGTACTAGCAAACAGAATTAAAGCCCCCTCAGCACTCACAGCCTTTTCTTTTTTTTAACAGACAAATAAAACACTTAGTGATCTAATTGCATTTATAAATCTTTAGTCTACAAAACGCAAGAGAACCTCATTTGTTCAATAAATCTGCATGCAATCAGTTCTCGTTGCATGCATGTGTCTAAATATATTTTCATTTTGTTACATTTTAGTAAGAATCTTAAACAAAAATTTATTTTTTAATTGATTTTTAAAAATTTTAGTTTTTCGCATGCAAGAAATAGAAAAACACTTTCAGTTAGTGCCCAACAGAGGGCGTACTAAAGCTGTAACAATATTAAAATGCATTAAAACATTTATAAACATTAATTAATTCATTTGTATTAAATAGATTTAGATTAAAATGCATTTAATTGGAGATTTGAGTTGAATCTTTTAAAAAAAATTATATTTTAATGAGATTAAAAAGACAAAGTGGTCACATTCAGGTTTACACTCAAACCCCCTTTACCTTGGTTTTTTTTCCTTGTATTTGTAGAATAAATCAGACTTAACAATTCAACCTGCTTTATATTTTGAACTCAATCATACAAACAACCTTTCATCACCAGATCACTAGATTTACACAATATATTTTCAAATGTAGGTTTTTAGAGTATAAAAATTCTATAGGAAACATAAAGTTTCTACAGGGTACTAGTTTAAAAATATTAGATCTATAGATAATATTTTGGATGTACTATTTCCCTTTGTTTGGGGTAAAATAATAAAGATATATTTCCAGATTAGGGTATAAAAAAATGTTGTAAATCCATTTAAAAGTGTCTGAAATCTCACAAACATGTCTTTTAAAAACAAGCTTTATAATGAATCTTTTCATATGAAACTGTTCTTTTCAGTCAATGCAGGTGTAGAAATTGGGGGTGGGGGTAAGATTGAGGAGTCTCACGCCTAGGTGCGAGGAGATTATTCAAATAGGGCCCAAGGCTGTAGAAGTAGGGATTGGAGGCTTGCCTGGCGCACACAGCTATAACACTGCGCCAACACGCAGCGCAGAGCGTCATTTCTACTCAACTCACTAACAGGACACATCACCACAGATCGGATCACACACACGCACTGTTATTCTATCCCTTTTAGAAAGGATTCACAAACTACTCAAATAATCACATTGATTCCCGTTTAACGCCTATCAGAGAGACTTTTTGTCTTTTCCACTGCTGGGACACGCTTTGTGGAAGTCCTCCATGATGCTTGGAGCAGTAAAAATGGAAGGACACGAACACACCGATTGGAGCAGTTACTACGGAGAACCCGAGGTGGGTACCTTAAATATATCTTTTTTCTCCTCTCTACAGCCGATCCTGTTTTATACAACTCAATATTAGCCCTGAGATAATATTAACTTTGTGATCAAATATTGACTTGAGGCGCCTCCAAATCCTCCCCCATCTCCACGCAGCGCACTATCCTAACAAAGTTACTTGACATGTAACGGGGGGAAAACTTTACAATCGGATTATCATTTTATTCCTATTTATGTCTCTTCTAAATACGATCATTTAAAAAAAAATCCATTTACAATCAATTGAAGCGTAGTTTAAGAGATTCAATCATATATGCGCGCTCTTGGTGCGTCTTTTTACGCACAAGCATTTTCAACCAATTTAGCCAAATTTAATGAATCAAATGCATGGATCAATTTTTATTACAATAAGTATAATTTATCTTAAATGAAAGCAATTTTTCTTAACTTCCCATGTCAAACTATTTTTTTCCAATTGGTTTATTCTCTTCAATCATGGTTACTCTCTTTTTTAAAGTTATGTTTTTATTATTTTTTTACTAATAAATATATATCACCTTAATTTCTATGGATTTAATGTTATATGTTGTTTTTTTAACTAATATTGTATCTTTTTATATATGCACAGAATAAAACCTTAGAAATACATTTATTATTATTATTAAATAATTTCCTTGTGGTTGTTCTTTGAAGTCAATGTGAATATAATTTTAAAGCTTTTCTTTTAAAAAAAACAAAACCTTTTTTTGGTCATTATTGTCATTGATTAATGGTTGTTCTCTTTGCTGACAGTGTTACACCTCGGTTGGCAACATGAACACAGGCCTGGGGATGAACTCTATGAACAGCTACATGAGCATGCCAGGCATGAGCACCTCAGCCAACATGACGGCCAACTCAATGAACATGTCATACGTAAATACTGGCATGAGTCCCTCTATGACTGGCATGTCACCGGGCACCGGAGCCATGAACGGAATGGGTGCAGGAATGACAGCAATGAGTGCGGCCCTGAGTCCCAGCATGAGCCCAATGACCGCACAGCCCGCATCCATGAACGCCCTGACTTCCTACACTAACATGAACGCCATGAGCCCAATTTATGGACAATCCAACATCAACAGGTCCAGAGATCCCAAAACCTACCGCAGGAGCTACACACACGCCAAGCCTCCCTATTCCTACATCTCTCTCATCACTATGGCTATCCAGCAGTCTCCCACCAAGATGCTCACCCTGGCTGAGATCTATCAATGGATAATGGACCTTTTTCCTTTTTACAGACAGAACCAGCAGCGCTGGCAGAACTCCATCCGTCATTCTTTGTCCTTTAATGACTGTTTCCTCAAAGTACCCAGGTCCCCAGATAAACCAGGGAAAGGCTCCTTTTGGACTCTCCATCCCGACTCCGGGAACATGTTTGAAAATGGCTGCTACCTGAGGAGGCAGAAGCGCTTCAAGTGTGAGAAGAAGATGGCGATGAAGGACAGCAGCCGAAAGCCTGGAGATGGAGGCTCATCTAACAGCAGCTCAGAAAGCTGCAACGGGAACGAGTCCCCTCACTCCAACTCCTCCTCCAGCGATCACAAAAGGTCCCTTTCAGAGATGAAGACAAGCCAAGCTCTGAGTCCAGAGCACAGCGCCTCACCGGTGTCCCAGGGTCAGCACCTCATGCCCCAGCATCACTCTGTCCTTGCTCACGAAGCCCACCTGAAGCCAGAGCACCACTACTCCTTTAACCATCCCTTTTCCATCAATAACCTCATGTCCTCAGAGCAGCAGCATCACAAAATGGACCTTAAGACTTACGAGCAGGTGATGCACTACTCTGGATACGGCTCTCCGATGGCTGGGGCCCTCAGCATGGGCTCCATGGCAGGCAAAGCCGCTCTGGATTCTGCATCTATACCTGACACGTCTTACTACCAAGGTGTTTATTCCAGGCCGATCATGAACTCCTCATAAAGTCACCATCCTTTCGATTTGTACATTTGTAAAAAACAAAAACGAAAAAAATATAGACTTTGTTGTACGATATGTATTTCAGATATTTTTGACCTTTCCCTCCTTTTTAGTTGTCGAGTTTGTTAGTGACCCCGGTTATTTTTAAAGTTGAGAAATAATCAAGTAAATGACAAGAATGGGACTAAATCTGTTCGGCTTGAAGAGTGGACCCCAAAGACACACAAATACACAAACTACTTACTGTATAGACTGCATCCGCAATGCAGAATTTTCCCCCCATTTGAGTTTAAATACCTCGCAGGATTTGTTCAATCATTTGTGTAATTCCTATTTATGGCTTGTATATGTGTATTCTTGTAGTGACAAGAACAGAATCTATATTAAAGTGTTATTGGTTTTGTTTTCTGAATATACTGGTGTATTGTTTTTATTATTTTAACATGATACATTTTTTTTTTTACTCATGTTAGAAGTTTTTTTTAAGTTGCTATCCATGTCCGTAGGAAAATTTAAAAAATGAACATGAACATTACATTAAACACATAAATAATCATTTAAAAAATTAAATCTAAGAAAACAAGATTTTAAAAATATAAGACATACAGGTGATTTTTTTTACAGCTCATTTAGCCTGATGGTGCAATTCAACCACCTCAATTTAGTTCCACCATATAAGGTGTCCGTTTATTTCTATTTTCCTAAATTGTGGACTTTATTTTAACCCAGTGCTGTTGTAATGAGGCGTATTCTTTCAGCAGGGGATTAATAGCTTTGCTGGATAAAACCGGGAACAATGCTCTCAATTTGTCTCTGAGGAAATGCAAACAAAACAAATATATGCTCATTAATCCAGAGCCCAAATGGAGATATAGATGGAAAAGAATTTATCCAAAGTAGAAATAACTTTGGAATCAATATATATTTTTTTGTATTTAAATAAATTCAAATAAAATATCAGCTGAACAGATAATTAAACAAGGTGAAAAGGAATTTTCTGTAAATCAAACTCAACTTAATTGGAAAATGTGCCAAAAAAACATCTATTTAACCTAATTTGATCCAATTTTATAATTCAGATGCAAAATATATATGAAATAAAAGATGCACAAGTGTCATTATTAGCATAAATTTTCATGCATATAGAAGTGAAACCAATTTTATTCTATAAAAACAATAAATATCTTTCTTTTTCCATCTCTATCACTTGTAGAGGCACTCACACTGCAAGTGAATAAGATGAGGTGTTAACACAGCCTCCTGTGGCGCAGAAGAAGAGAGGACTGATCCAGACCCTAAAGATGCTCTAACTTTTTTCCTCCACAATCAGGAGCTCCTATTGTCTTCTTTTTATTTTTAAAGCAGGCTGACCCTCCCCTCCTTTTAGATAAGACACACTAGTTGTTTTCCACATGAATCCCATCCTGCTTTCCTCACACACACTCTGCTCCAAATCCAAGGCCGCTTGGTGCAGTTTTGACGACAGTTTGCGCACCTTTGCGAAATTAAATGACGTCCACTTCAAGTTGAAAACACACAGGACCTAAAGTGTACATTTATTCTCCAGATCTTCTTTACAGATCGCACTTTAAACAGGGTGATCTGAGAATAAACAAAGCCAGTAAACAATGGAGTGGAGGCAATGCCCGCACACACACACATACACACACAATGAAATGCGTAAGTGTAAACTTTAATTCTGCAGCTCTGTAAATTTGCACAAACATTAAATGTCGTCCTATTTATTTTGGACATATAATGCTAAGCTGATTTTTTTATAGTGCACTGATCGATATCTGTGTAAAATAATCTCTTTTTTTTAACTAGCGGGGCAGTGAAATCTTTGCTTTGTGCTAAAGTCAACAGTGACAGAGTTTGCGCTCAAATAAATGCTGTGATGTCTGAAGCCCTTTGCAGAAAGAAGGCAGAAGGCGAGCTTCTACAAAGGACTCCTGTATGGTGTGCCAACAACATGCACAGGCTGTTTGGATCAGGTAGGAAGATTTTTATTTCCATGTAATTCACTCTCTCTTTTGAGCTTTCTTCTTTTTTGGAGGGTGAGATGATTTGATGACAATCCCCCTGCATGCATGAGGAGGGGGCTTATGTGCTGAGGTCGATCTCCTAAAATCTTGAGAAAGAAGATGTATTGGATTTTGAGGCAGGGTGGTGCAAAGCTGATGACATCTGTAGGTTTGAGAGATGCTGATGTGATGAGAAAAAAAACTCACTGACAGGTTGAAGAATGTTTCCTGACAGAAAAGACATTTTCAAGCCAATGTTTGTCACTTTCATTAAATTTATATGGTCTGATTAAAAGAAAAAAATAGTTATCCTGGTAAAAAATATGGGACCAAATTGAAAACTGATGACTTTTTACAAATACATTTTAAAGGGAAAGATTTAAAAATATAATTTATTTGCACAGAAATCCTACAAAAAAGCTAAAATGCATCTAAAATAAACAATTCACACTTTTCACGGAAAAACAGTTCAAATTAATTAATTTTTATATGAATTAAGATGATTAATTTTAAATTAAATTTAATGTGCAAAAAGCAAAAATTAATTATATTAATTCTTGACAACAAATTTAAAGCAATTTATTATGAAAATACTAGTGATTTTAGTAATAGTGAATTTAAAAAATAACCATTTAAATATTAAATAAAAACCCAAATTTGACCAACATTGAATTCAATTGTAAATTTATTGTTAATAAGAATGGAGGGATTCAGAAAACATTTATATAACACTAGAAAAATATAAGAATTATTCAAGAGACTCTAATTTTAAATTATAATTGGGTTGATAACCTTCAGTATGAAATATTTGTTTCCCTTGAAAACCTTTTAAAGGTGAGTGAACTCCTGTGAAGACCCTCAGACTGAAATGGCCTTTTGGATCTTTGGTGGTTCAAAGGTAACTAGCCTCAATCTTGTTGTGTCGGGACAAAAGTGAACTCAGGCCACCACATGGCACCTTCTCCATCTCCACCTTCTTCTTTTTTTTTTTCCATGGAGGATACTTGTGTTGCTCCTGGCTGACCAGCTCACATCTGTTGTTATAGCAACAGAAAAAGGGCCTCTTTCCCCCCTTTTTGGCCCGTTAACCTAATTTCACTGCATTTCTTATAGTCTTATTTGCATATTTCTTCTACAAGTCAGAGATAAAGAACTTTTTTTTTTTCACGGCTGCTGGATTTTTAATAAATAGCAGAAAAATATGATAAATTTGATTAAATTTGACAATGAGCAGAAGAATTCACTTCTGTTTTTCATGGATTTTCGCCATTGATTTTCTCACAATAATGAGTTTTTCTTTGTGAAAATCAAATCCTCTGATCTTAAATGAAGTGAGACATTTTTAAAGTTTCAGTAAATGACTCATTGGCCTCTTTAAGCCTCATGTGCGTCCACCCATGGGCGTTTACTTCACAAACTAAGGCTAATTTATTCCTCAGTTTCATATAAAAGAAATTCAAAAGTATTTTTTTTTAAATTATAATTATTAAAAAAAATCAAATTTGATATCTTTGGGATTTTTTTTATTGTAGAAAATTATTTAGAAATGATGAGATTATTTAATTAAAAAAGGCCAAATAATAACTAAATAAATATTTTACTTGTAATAATTAGGTTAAAAATTATTTTGATTTTTTTCCCAAAGAGGAATGATTTAGATTTAGACTGTGCAGGCCATGCCGCACCTTTAGGCAGTGCAGCCCACAGACTGGAACACCCAAGTAGAGCTGTCTCCATGGTGACTGCGGGACACCGGTCCAACAAGCTGTAATTCTGTCTCAGCCTTTTTGCAGGGGAGGGACCGTCCACACTAGCCCGACTTAACTCCTCTTTCACCAGAAATACTCCTAATCCCATATCTTAGCAAGGCAAACTGTCATCCCTCAGTATATTAAAGGGACCACAAAGTCAGAATCCAGAGCCACCCATGGATTCTCAGCAGGGGGCCCGTTCCGGTAGGACCCCTCTGCGGCCTCACATCCATATCCATCAGACACATTTTATTTGATTTTTTTAAATAATTTTGTTTCGATTTATGCAGAATCATAAATGAAAAATAGATTTAAAGTGTCAGTTTAACATTTTTCAAAATGAAATACAGAAAATAATAATTGCATAGTGGTGTTTTCTAAATGTTAAAGTGATTTGACAAAAAATATTTTAATCTAATAAATAATTTAATGAAGAGACATAAAAGGAAAAGTTGAAAAAATATACACTTGAAATTATGTACTTGCTTTATTCCAAAACTGTACAGAAAAATGTTCTTCATAATCTCCAAAAAACACGTGTCACAAACAAATAAAATAAAGGTAAAAAAGCAAGCTGAAAAAATATAGAATGCCACAAGTTAAATTTTTTATTGCAAATTTTTGCATGCTTTAAAAGAGTCGGTGAGGCCTAAAACTTCAAATAAACCACATTCATAGTTTATAACTGCTATGGTCTATGAGTATCTATGAGTATCTGATATTTTGACTTTAAGTCAAATTATATTTTTTTTTATAAGAGGCACACCATAAATAATTTTATTTTTATAAGGAAGTGTTGCAACGCTTTCATTGCCCATTTATGGAAATACACATTTTTATTTTAAACAAATTTTGACTCCTCATCACTGAAACATCAATACTTATCATTTGTTCCATTTGATTTTCTTTTAATTATCCATTGATTTTTATTACCCTTTATCATTTGAGAAGAAAAATAAAAAAGTTACTTGATATTGTTCATATTCAGATGTTTCGATGTTAGTCTCCTCTCAAACAAGGATCATTTTCTTATTGGTGTTTCAAGAAACGTGTCATATTTTTCTCTGCTAACAAAGTGAAGTTTTTTCAAATGTGGATGTGAGAGGTCTTTCACTGAGAGGGACATTAGGTGGATGGACAGGGTGAGAATGCGGATGCTAACTGTGATGTGTTCGCACTTTTCTGACACGACTCTGCGACATTCCAGCGCAAGACTCCTTCATGTGCTGAGAAAGAGAGGGAGGAAGAAAGATCCATCAACAATGCCCATTGAGTACTGTGAGGCAACAGCTGGTGGGACATGCAGTGACCTAAAGACAATCTATTCAGTGCTGGACGGGGTGCCTCTCACTAGTCTGCTGCTTTTATACGGCTGGAAGGGGATGGATGGTCAGTGTTTCTCCTCATCATGCAAATGGAAAAGACACTGTCCCCACATCAACCATTCAAAGGAGAACCGTTGAATTTCAATGCTGAACTTAATGTAAACTTCCATCTAATGTTGGTGTGATGGAGATAAAACGAAGTCACTGTCAATGCGTTTGTTTTAAAAGAGGAATGAAGTGAGGCTTCACGTCTCCAAAGAGTTAGAGTTAAGTTCTCAACAAAGAAATGACTCATAAACTCGATTAAAATGTAATAAACCAAGCAGAGAAACAATTTATTGGGTGGAGATCAAGCATGCCTAAAACATGGTGGTTAGCATTTGTTTTGGTCTGCTGCTACTCATCCTTCCAGTTTTTCTTTGACAATTTCCCTGACATTTCCCTGTGGGCTTCTCGTCCGTCTTTGAGATCAAACCAAGCTTCCATAAAACGACATGTCAGTCAGGAGTGGTGAAGAGATGCCTGCTTGACTGTGATTGATCTGCCACGGTTTCTTTATTCCCCTTGAGACTGAATGCGTCTCGGTTTTGGATTCAGCCCCTGCCAGTGATGAGTAAAAGCATCGTATATAGAGGCACATTACACCCCATTTTCTGCAGCGTGGCAAATTCTGCTGCTCATGGAAGCCAACATGCTGCTGCATCTTCTCACTTCTGCTCCAGTTCCAGGAAGTGAAGGCAAAGCTTTGCCATCCAATCACAGCGAAGGACACCCAACTCATTAAAAGTTAATGAAACCTATAAACGTGGTGCGCCAGCGATTCATTTAAACCCCCAATCCAATCTCCTCTTCCAGCAAAGGCAAACAAGCCTGTGTGCCCCCAGTGCTGTCCTCAGAATAACAAACTGCGGAATATTTTGTCCTGCATATGTTCTCCTATGCAGACATGTGCACACAGATAGGATATCTTACAATGGGAGTTGTCCAATTTAGAGAATGCCATGGTGATGTTCTGCTGGGGTAAATTCTATAATCTGTGTTGGAGCTGAATTTAATGCCTCTGCCTTACACTGCACTGCTTGTCGGAAATGGCTGCGATAGATATGCCATTTCAACATTCATGAGAATCACTGACATTCAAATAATGCGCTCATCTTAATACCATACATGAGTGGGAGCCAAGCCCGTGTGAAAAATCTGTTTATACCACCAAATCCTTATCGAAGGGTCTTCAACTATGCAGATAGATAGAACCAAATCACAGTCTAAGCCTTTTCGCTTCAGATAAACCGATCTCTGCTCTCAATCTGACGACAACCCTCTCAAAAGCAATAAAGTTCCACTTCGCAGGTGTTGAGTGGAACAACATCTACCCTGTGTCTTATAAAGCTTCCCTTGGGGCATTTAAATTAAATTCCCTCCATGTATAGTGTCACTGTCAGCCCTCTAATGAATTCCCATACCGTGACGTGAATCAAATTAATCCTCCATTTAATCCCATATAAATGGCTGGGTTATTTATAAAGGAACGAGGGATGCTCGGCTGAAGGATTGAGGAAATCTGGGAAGTGTCTATAAGGCTGTCGAACAGATTATGGTGAAGGATGAGGCCTGTATGTTTTCCTCACTGCAGAGTGGTCCCATGGTACACACTATTTAACCCTCGACTGCTTGACGCTGACAGAAACATCCTGGAGTTTGTCACCTCATATCCATTCAGATTAAGGAGTTAACTGACAGATTTATTGGTTACAGCACTTTTATTTACAAGTGTTTGCTAAATTGTGAAAAATAAATATCTGTTTTCTCTAACGTCATCATTAGTTCAGATTTTTGACAACCAATCATTTATTGAGGTCAGAAGGTCCGAGGCTGTTGTGTTTTTAAAATCAAGCAAATTTTATTCAAACTTCCTTTCATATGCAAATGCAAAAAAAAAAGGAAGTCGTAGATTTTCACAAATATTTCTTTACCAGTTTAAAAATGAGACGACTGTTTTCTCAAAGTGATTGATGGTAGTTTGTAGAAGGGCTTATTCAAATTAAATTGAGGCACGGTAAACTTTTTTTTGGATGCAAATATGACAGTTTGTTACCTCTCTGAGAAAAGGTGGAGGCTTTGGGTTTAGTCATCAATGAGTGACTCAAAAATCTAAAACCGCTTAACTGTCTTTTTCTGTTCATTTTCAACACCAACACATTTGTAGATATAAAAAAAGAGAATGATTTTATTCTGAGTTCAGAAATCTTGACTTTGTTAATAGCAAACAAGGCAAACGATATCAACGATCTACAAAAGTTCGGAAATATTATTTGCTCAACTTATTAGATACGAAAGGAAAAACTAGAAAATATGCTCCATTTAATTAAAGAAGTTCAATTTTTTTGGATTTTGATTTGACATATAGATGCATTTAAAATTCATTAAATTTTTAAACATCACTCGTAACACAAATACATTTAAATTGAAGAGCGTTTATTAGAGATCAAACTGTTTGGTTGAACTATACCAGTTACTCAGTACAGGTTGCAAAGTTGTTACCGATTGACACCATCGATAAAAAGGAACAATTCAGGTAAAAGTCTATGAAAAAAATTCATTTGGATGCATAGGTGTGATTTTTTTTAAATTGAATTATCAGTGACCATATATGAATGACAGACGGTTGTGAAAGTCAGGTTGGCAATTTACGGGACAGTTTGGAGCCTTTAGAGCTTGGTCCACCAAATGTCTGAACATCTCTGGTTTATTGAGGCATCTGTAAGCGTAGTCGTTTTGTTGCCAAGCTTGGCTCGTGGACCGACCATCATGGAAAGGAAGACAACCCGTACACACACAAAAGTTTTCTGTTTGCTCTCATTTCCCCAAATCCTTGACAGCCGTGCTATACCTCATCACTATTCACACCATTGTGCTGTCACAACAACTAAACACATCATTTGTGTTGCTGAAAGTCGTCCTGTATGTATCCAATACCAAATGTTTGTCGACTCAGAGAGGAGATGGTGGGGGTGCTGCATAATTTGCTAGGAAACATTTTACCGAACATTTGGTGATAAAAACGCCGGCGTCGGCCCCAAGGCTTAAAGCAATTAATTCAGGATCCTGACATAAACTCTCCAATCCTTTGACAGCTTGGAGCTGAAATAAAAATGCTAGTTCTCCTGGGAACGGCAGGAGATAGCTGGCTCTTTTCTGGACTGTTTGCTCACTGGCCCTGAGAGCAATCTTCCCCAGTCAGAATGAAATGCAAGGACACAAACAATGTACCGGCGAGAGAATGGGAGATGGGGAATGAACAGTTTGGACTATTTGCTCAGCAGAAGGGCAGCCACAATGGCCGGCCCATGGCTTTCCCATGCATCAAGCCTCTTAGTCGTAGGCCTCCCTTTGTTGCCTGGTTTCTTCTTCCCTGGCCAGATAAGAGCCCAGCTGCCCTACACTTTTAATGCCCATTGTGTGCCATACTGTATGGTCATTTATCTGTCCACGTTCTGCTTGCCATGACGCTGTTGTCTAATTGAACGGGTTATCGCACGTGTATCTCTGTTCACCTTAGCATGTGTACTCGTTTAGAGGCTGAATCGCTCTGTCTTTACCATAAAAGGCAGGGATTGGGCTGGGGAGGGGGATAAGACATGACCCCTCTCTTAGCCTGAGAGAGGGAAGCACAAGTCAAGAACACAGAGTGATAATGATGCAGACGCAGGACTCACTTTTATCTCTAGAGTAGTTTGATCAACTTCGCTCATTGAAAGGTTTTTATGTTCGTGTGATTTTATTTTGTGTGTAATTTATATATCAGTTGGGATGTTATATGACCTCGTGGCGTCTACAAGCTGAAGAGAGGGCAAATACGACAAGTGTAGTGGCTCTGGCAGAGAAAAGAATCCATATTGGGCTCTTTTGTTTTGCTTTGTTGGTTTGTGTTTGCATTTACATTGACCCGTTCTCTGCTGAGTGTGTATTCGCTCTCAATGCATGTAATACTGTCTGCAGAGCAGGAAATGGAAGCGGTGGGCTTCCCTGCTGCAGTCTGCCAGGAAGAAAATAACAAAACAAACAAACAAACACAAAAAAAAACAGGGGTAAAGGGATGCACATGGGGATCAATTCATATAAGATGAAGGAGCGTATTCATGCATGTGAGCAGACACTTTCCAAAATACAAACACACACAGAAGCCCTTCCCCCTTTGTAAAGGTTGCAGTGTCAGGACCCCCTGGGTGGTCAGACTGAGGATGATTTCAACACAATATGATGACGTGAAGCAACCCGCTGGAAAAAAAAAGATGCTCACCAGTTGTTTTTACTGTCACGCTTTTGTGTAAAACAAATGTTTTTTATGTGCATTTTCTACAGAGTTGCGTAGTCTTTATGACCTAAAAAGTTTGCACATGCACAGACACAGCATTAAAAACGGTTCTTTTTCTACCGGAGAGAAAACGCAACCTATGATGATTCCACAATGGTTTATTCTAATGGCTAAGCTCTTAATCTATCAGATCAGATTTCAAAGTGCTAGTTTGCTGTGCCAAGACAGGCCCCAGGAAGGAAAGCTTTTCTGTTTGGGACAGAAATTTTAAATTTAAGATTAGACGTTACACACATGGATAATAATAAAAATCAAAAAGAAAAGAAAAGCAAGGAAAGACATGTTACGGAAGCAATACATTAAGAGCAACATCATTGAGAAACAGTAAGTAGTTGTTTTCACATCCAGGAGCAGCTCTTTACCAGCATGTCAGACCTCAGGTATGGCAAGATAAATAGCTGTCTTATATGTGCTTGTGAGAGCCAAGCTCCTTGTGGGGTGGTGCTCTCAGCTTCACGCTCCAGCAGCACTGAAATAAAGCTCTGTTCGAGGCATTTCAACACCGCTTAAGGCTGTCCGTTGCCGTGTAATTTATGAGTTGAGAGGACTTGGTTTCTAAAGTTAACTACGACCTACAATCTTCCAGCATTCATGGGTAGGGAAAAAACTTGTATGAGTCATAGGAAACTTACAACACTCCTTCAATTACATTGAACAGTAAAGATTCATTTAGGTTTTTACCCAGTTGCTAAACTTGGAGGTTGTAAGGCCTGGAGTAATTAGATGTCAGTGCAATTGGTTAGTTTTTTATCACCTGTAGGATGATGTGTGGAGCTGATGGGAGAAGATTTGAACCTTGTTTCTGCAACCTTGCAGCTCTCAGTGGGTGGTCACATGGACTGACATGCAGACAAATAAACACACAGACAGGCAGGCTATTTAGTTGTCATAGATTTTTTTCTTTTAAAAAGAAATCCAATAAATTATATTTGAAACGTACACTACGTATTGAATTTTGCCCGTTTGAATCTGAATACACTGAAGCGTATTGATTTTTTGCATAAAAAATTTAATCATGCATTTTTTGTATTTGAAAATAATGGTTATACAATTTAAAATGAAATAATAATCACCCACAAACTAACATATAATTGAACATTAATTCAAACAAAAGAGGAATGACTTTTTCTGCACGCATCATTTTCTATTATCGAAGCTCATATTTGATCACATAAATCAACTCACACATAATAAAACTTAAATATTACAGTCTGAAAATGTTTATGCACATGCAAAAACGCTTTGTAATTTTAAGACAAATTTGATAAACAATGTTTTGTGTGAAAATTTTAATCAAAGGAACATATTCACAACACCTCTGAACACATATTTTTAATTTTATGATGCAGGACAGAAGTGTGATTTAGATTTTTTTGTAAGAAATGTATTAATAATTAAAATTCACAGAATAAATTATATAAGTTATATACAATTTATTATAAATTGATCACTAGTAACATGTTTGAAACAAATTTGAATAAGTTTAGTTCACTGAAGAATGAATAAAAAAATTTGAAATAGTTTTTTGTTAAATTTTTCTTAAAAATCTAATAAAAATCGAAACAAATGTTTATCTGCATCAGAATAATTTTAAATAAATACTGTAGATTAGCAGGTTAAAAATTAACTTGTTCTCGGTACATTTTGTACTGATTAAACACAGGCTTGTCATAAACACCACCAAATGTTTACTGTCCATTATTTTCAATGCTATTTTCATGCTATTACAAAAATAAATATAATTAATTTTTTTTAGTTATTTATTTTTTATATCATAAAATTTAGTCTTGATTAAAAATATCACAGTATTTTTGTTATACTTTCATTCAAAAAAGTTCAAAATTATACATTGCTTTAATGTAAACAAATACACTTTTATATATATAAAAAAATTATTTATTTATAATTTAAATTTATTTATAAATAAATTGCTCAAAAAATAAAATTTGAAAATTTTCTAAAGTTAAAATATTTAAGCAATGCAACAAAAATCCCAGGATTTTTTTTTTAAAAATCAACTGATGCAATAAAATATATCAAAAACACCATATTTTATTTTTTTATCCAGTTTGCATCTTTTTATTTTATGTTTTCAATCTTATATTATTTCATTTAGAAATTTTATTCATGAGCTCCTCAGGCAGACGTGTTATATTATTCCTATTACTTCTCTACCAGTGTGTGAATGTCAACACCCTGTAAACACCTTTGACACACACGCTTGAATGCGACGGGCGAGCTAACTAAACATTCCTGGGTGTTCTCTGTAAAGGTTTACCACTCACCCACCAGACTCCACTGACCCATCTCACACACACCAAACCTACACCGTAGAAGAAGGTAAATTTAAAAACAAAAAAAAAATCCCCATTTTTCTTAACTTATAAATCACACACACAAAAAATGTAAAAAAATATGTGAAACAAGAAGTACATTTAAAATATTTCTAAACATTTGTCCATATTTCCTCTCTAAAAACATTAAATAAAATAAAACGGACCACTACTCTGAGGATCTGGGAGTATAATTCCTGCCCGGTGCTTATCTGCACACCCAGACTATTTGAGTGTTTTGAGATGCGGGCTCCCTAAGGATGGATCGAAGGCGTCCTAGTAGAACTGCACATCAAATAAATAGGAGGATGGGATTTATATGGAGGCTGCATCTCTGTCAAACAGGGCTCTACTGACTGAAGTGATCCCCACGGCCCGCGTGGAGGAGAGGAGGGAGAGGAAGCCTCAGAGAGAAGAAGGATAGCTTTGGAGGAAACACACTGATGCACTCACGCACACAAACACACTCTAAAACTCACACAATGTCCCTCTCAGTCCTGGGTTGTGACCGGCCCATGGCATTGCCCAGGTATGTCAGCTATGTTTGCCAAGCTATCTATCAGCCGTGCACCTTCCCTCTAGAAACAGGAACTTTTGTTTGAAACATACTCTTGTTAAGCCCATCCTGACTCCACTCAACCTAATTCATTTCCCTATAACTGAAAAATAGGATTTATTAGTCCCCATGTTTTGTCCTTTTTAAAACTTGTACTATTTAGAATTTAAATGGTCTGGGAGGTTAAAGAAGTTTAAAATAGAGACACAACCGGCTCATAACACCAATGACCAGGGTTAGCAAATAAACACACTATGGGGAAGTTGATTTACAGCTGTGTGATGTTCATAAATTTTATTTCAGTTGACAAATCCTCTTAGAATAAAATTTAAAGGAAACTTTTTAATTAAAAATTGAAACAATGAACACTTATAGAAAAAAATCAATTTCTATCAAAGACTGTAGAAGCTGCTTTATTGAGTCTTTTAGCCGGTGAGGACCAGGTAATTGTCTCAGAAAGTCATAAGAACAGACCATAAACATCTTAAAAGAAGAACACATATGGGCTGGGATGTTTGCTAAAGCACCTAAATTGGTAAGTTGGAGTCTTACTTCATTCCCTGAAACACAACCTTCATTTATCTTCTGCCTTCCACTCGGTGTGTGTGAGCAGATATCACTAAAAGTGCCACGTTAATGATTGACTCTCAGCACACTAAGCATCCTGCATTGAGTGGCCACTTTGCCTGCACTTGTGCTGCATTTTCAGCCGTAAATGTTTGTGGTCCCACTATCCTCTCCAAGTCCCATACAGTATTAATAGCACTGAGCGGAAGGTCAGGGTGGGGTTGAAACTAACTTTCAATAAAGAAGCATTGGCATGCTGAGGTAAATGGAAGATAAGAGTTTGTGTCTGACTCTTTTAGATCTTTATATGAATGTGGCTGAGTAAACCTAATCTCCCCTCTCTAGATAAATTTGGCCCTGCTTTGTGGAGCCAAGATCAAGCATTTGTATTTCCCTCCCTTATTCTAAAGCCCACGCTGACAGGCATGAAATGAGTCCAGGACCTTTCATTGACAGTTCAAGATGGAGAGCAAACTGAGATTAGGAAATGTTAATTAATTGCTGGGTTGGTGAAATGGCCTTCAATCCCAATGAGTCGGCCCACTTATTACCATCCTGCCAATTGTGAATGTATCTCCACTTCTTAAAATATTCAACTGAACTCGGTTCTTCATCGCTCTAAAACAATTTCAAAAGTAACCTTAACCCTGTTTCTAATCCTAACTTGAAATGTGACGTCATTTAATCTGTTTTCTCTCTATTCTCAGGTTTTCTGTCTGACGGACGTTTCTACCATCACTCCCATCACCCTGTGCGATGCAACCTAAAATCTCTTTCCTGTCGATGTACTTGGCTGTTTCTGCGTCCGACCTGTCTGCCATATGTAATATCAAAGCCTCTGTCAGCGTGGAGCTGAAAAGGAACAAAAGAGAGGCCTCCATTAATGATTAACTGTTCTAAAAGCCCCGGCTTTTGTATTCCCATGGTGCCCAGGCTATCTGGCCACCATGTGACATGCTCACAGCATTTTTTTGAGCAGATTGGAGGAAAGCTAGTGAGCAAACACAGGTGCTTTGGAGCAGTGCTGCCGACGCTGTCAGGGACAACCACAAACAAGAGCAGCTATGCCTGGCTAAATGAATCCACCCCTCCCGTCGCCATCACCACCCCCCACTCTGTCACCAGCTAACTTGTTTGCTAGCGCCCTATAGTTTTTCCTTGCTTGCAAAGCCCTCTGGATGGTCGTCGTAACCCCCTCTTCCCGCACAAGTGCAATGTCCACTGCGGCCGGGCTCCACAACTTCTCACACCCTCCAAAGAAACAAACAAATAAAAGTGAAGACAGCCTTCCACTTCTTTGAGGTGATGGCATTTGCTGTGGTCATGACTAGTGGCAGAGCAAACAAATTAATGGTGTCCGAGTTTTCACTTTCCAAACCAAACTAAATGTCTTTTAGTTCAAGTGGGGCAATTCTACTGACCCCAGTGTCAAATGCTGCATAAAAGTTCCACACTTTGGCACTTCAAATGTTAAAAAGAGACCACTGAAAATTTATAAAGATAAAAAAATACTGTATTTAAGGATTTTTATGATAAATTGCTGACATATTAGAACATTTTTTGCTTTTGTTTTTTTTTTTTTATATTTAAGGCGGAAAAATAAAAAGAGAGGTACTTAACCTTTTCATCAAAATGATGGAGAGGGGAGGCTTTGTTGTTCATTTTGATAAGACAATCAGATGATAGAACAGTGTTATCTCTTAACATGTCTTTCCGGCAGGGAGACAAACGAACAGCGTGTGATAACAGAAACAAAAAGTGTTTCTCTTATTGGCTGATTCTTGCAAGAAAAATCAAATTCATCCATAAAAACTTACAAAAGGCTCTGCTTATTTCATTTTCAATTTTCTACTTAAGCCCGTCCACAGGAACAGATTTTTTTTTTCTTTATCATTCAAATATTTATATTGTCTCTTGCTAGAATCTTGGTTTGACAATATGCAATTACCTGAGCCTGTAAAGCAGTTATCACTGGAAAGATGATAAAGATGTTTCAAAACAAACAAATTAAATGAACAGGAGAGGAAATGAAGTTGTAAAAGTGAGAAATGCAGACGCTGGAAAAGAGACAGACAACAAAGGAAAGGTAAAATGTCACTTTTGATGTCTAATATTGAACATCAGAGGGTTTAGTGTTAAAATAAAAAAAAAACAAAACAAAAACAAAAACAAAAAAAGCAGCTTTTTGTCTTGATTTTTCTGACTTTATGAGGTAAACTTTAAGAACAAAAAAAAGTGGGTGTTCATTCTTTGCTTTGTTCCCTCAAAGCTAATAAAAACTATACGTCTGATCGGTCAAAATGTTAATTCTTTGCGTCTAATGAAATAAAAATAAATTAAGTAAATAAAATAGTAAAACTTTATTAAAGGAAAAGATTGTGTCATTTAAAGCATTTTTTTTGTAAATTTAAACTATTATTGCCACAACTTTTACAAAAAGTATTCTAATAACAACATAAGTCTTAATATTCTTAATATCTTTATTAAGATCTGTATTATATAGTCATATATATTCATACATATGGATATATATGGTTAATAAATAGTATAATATATATTACAAACATATATATTCTAAAAATAAGCATGTTTTAAAGTTCAATCCAATGTTCTTTTCTTTGCAAACTGTTGGAAAGAATTTTAAAATGTGCAGCTCATCTCATCCCTGCTCTGCTGCTGGTTTCCTACAGGGATTTATCTGCCGCCGGTCGTGAGCTGAGTCTGATCAGAGGAGTTACAAATCCTCACTTTTAGGAGACTTACTGTAATTCACAGGCCTGTAGGCCACAGTAAAGTGTGGGGGCCCTGCATCTCGAGAGGGATTTGAGACAACATCTTTGTTGCCTCCTCATTGTGTAATGCTCAAAGTCGCCCAGCTCCATTGTCTGACCAGACTCCGCTCAGACCTCAGCTCAGCCAAAGAAAAGTTTTCCAGTAATGAGGTAAGACATAAAAGCTCCCCGAACACGGCAATACGTTGAAAGGACTCGTTTGATCTTGCCAGGCACAATAGTAAAAATTGAAAAGAGCAAAGTGTGCTTTAAGCTGCAATGCACTGCATTAACCCCTTCTCTTTTGACAAGTCCACACCTAGAAACATGTAATATTCCACTCTATGGAAAATGTAGTTCATGAGTAATCGCCCCCTCATGGGGAGGAGACCTTTGTTCTAAATCTACCTGCTACCTTTATGGATTGGCTGATGGAGAAACAAATGGAGTTGGCCAAGTTTCAAAGCTTTGTTGGAAAAAACTAATTTATACTTAAAACTTTTACCAGTTATTTTTTCCAAAGTAGAAAATCAAATTATGCAGAACCAATTTTAAAAAAGTAAGACCATATAAAAAGCAAGAATGCAGAACTCAGACAAAAGATAGAGAACAATGGTAGTCCCTAAATGGATCTCTTAGAGGAAAAAGAGTTAATGGCAGTGTGGAGCTGACAGATTACCCAGCAGCCAGCCATGGCAGTCACGGGTCAGTGCCGACCGTCTCTGTCCCCAGACTCTGTGGGCCGGCACTATCTCTGTCCATCCGCCAGCCAGTTTGTTGACTTCTTGAAGAAAGCTAATAAAACAGTTCTATTGCTGCCTTTTAACATCTTTTTAGTGTGAAAAAAGATTTTTTGTGTGAAATGGATGACAACGACGCTCCAATTTTGGGTCAAGTGTTTAACTCTAAATTAGTTTATTGACCCATTTTGCACTATATTAATAATTTATGAACTTATCAAAAGTATAACTTTATCAAATTAAAAAACTAATGTTGAAAAAGCTTTGAAATATTCCAAAATCACACAAAAATCAAATAATAGTTTTAGGAAACATTAGTAGTTTTTATGGAGTTATACATTAAAATAAACTTTCTCAGGTAATGGAGTGACTCTGAACACAATCTACTCAGGTGAACGACCTCGGTCCAACCACCGTCATGCCTGATCTGCTGTCAATGACAGACGATGAGTCGAATGCTTCTCTTAGTAAAAAAAAATAACAAAACAAAAAAACAAGTCGACCTGGCTGCCAAAAGCTTCTCACAACTCTTCTAATAAACCTCTTCTCATTGAAATGTCTCTCTGTCTCTTTTATGAATACAGCCTGTGTCCCTTGTGTTCAATTACCTCAGTCAATATGGATGTATTGAACCCCAACATATGAGTCAAATCATAAAGTGTATATAGACGAGCAGGGTTGTTATGCCTTTATTAAACAGGTGATTTGCAGCTCAGGAAGTAAACAAATCGGTAATATATGAGGGCAATAATGGACAAAGAAGGAATGAAAAAAGTTCCAGCTTGGACATCATCTTACCAGTTGTTCCAGTTTGGCTTAAATGTATTGATCTACTTCTCATTATTGCATCCTGGGGATTTAATTGAAGTGATAAAAAAAAGTGTACATACAAAATTAAAGCCCGTGAGAAAGGGTTCACATGAGACCATGTGTGCATTGCGTGCATGAGACAGCTGCCACGTTTTTTTTTTTCTTCTTTTGCTGCACACACATACACACAGACACAGTCACACATACACAATGAGACACACACAGGTAGCAGCTGGGCAGGCTCACCTGTCATATTAATAAAACTAGACAATCCCTTCCATCAGCAGTGAAGCACCAGGAGCCAAAACGGAGAGAACAAAAGAACAGAGCAGTAAGAGAGAAAATGAGTGAGATGAGAGGAGTTAGGAACACTTTCTTTAAAAAATGTTTAACAAATGGTGTTAAAAAGTATTCAGATCTTTAGCAATGCCTTTTCATCTCTGCAAAGATGTGAAACCTGTTTTGATAAAAGTATATGTATTTATTTACATCTAATATGTATCTATACTCACACATACGTAAATATTATTCTGTCTATTATTTCTGGGTGTAAATTGTCTTTTTCTTTTATTTTTCTGAAAAACAACCAAAATCTACATGTGCAATAATAAAAATATAAAAAAATGACTTCACGTGCTTTATTTTCAGGTATCGTCACACTTTGTCAAAAGTTTGTTATTAAGTTTCCAAAATTTGGAATATGAAATGGAAAAGATATCATCTTTTATGATCTAAAGTGGCCAAAAATGTGTTTCCCTGAGACGATTGTGTGTGAAATTAGCTTTCAGCTTCGAGTGAAGAAATTGCAGAGGATTTGCAAACCTCTGAGGAAATTAGGAGAAAGTTGTAACGCCGATTTCCTCGAGCATTAGCGATGACTGGAGCCTTTCCAGATCTTCCTTTCCAACTGAATATGAATGATTTAATCACTTTGAATGAATTCTATCTGTAAGTTGGAGCCAGATTTAGCTTCCAGTTTTTCACAAAACCATCTTTTTCAGGAGAAATCCTTAGTTTTCAAAAGCACTGCTGGACAAACATTATGTCTGATTTAAAAAATGTTTAGGTTCTATTCAAATATATTTTTTGATTATCTCATTAAAAAGTCATTGGAATTTGCTCAAATATCTCTAAACTTTTCTTTTTTATCCATGTCGTGTAATCTAAAAGCTGCAACTCTGGTTAGTTAGAGTTGAGTAGATTCAGGCAAATTCTAGGTAAATATGAGACTGTTATTTGATTAAAAAAAAAAGACAGAAAAATTTTGAAATACTGTTCTT
The DNA here is from genome assembly GCA_902685375.1 of Neostethus bicornis. Lineage (NCBI taxonomy): Eukaryota > Metazoa > Chordata > Actinopteri > Atheriniformes > Phallostethidae > Neostethus > Neostethus bicornis. Next base: position 7,240,205 of record LR738552.1, read on the forward strand.
TCAGTTGTTATTTGTAAAGTTTTACACAATTTACAAAAAAGAAAAACTCCAACCAAACTCCAAAGTGGTAGTTCAAAGTTAAAATACTTTAAATTAGACATTTTAGAATTTTTTTTTTGCCCCGAATGGCCCTTATAAAAATACGAGCTCATTCATTTGTGTAGCAACACAAAGCCAAAAACATATTTGTATGCAGATTTTAAAACAGCAAACACTTTTTGTCTTAAATGGAACAAAATAAGCAAAACTCCACAAGAACAAATACTCATTTTCTTTATTCCTCTTCTTTTGTAAAGATAAAACCCCTCTCTTTAGTTGATGACTTTTCAATTAAACAGTTACTCATTCAAATGTAACTTCTCAGTGTAGGTTTATTGCGAACACCGTCTCTTCTCCAGTGGGTGAGGGAGTTGGGGTGGGGGCAATCAAACAAGAGGATTGGCTGCAGATGATAGAGGGGTGACAATCCTGATAAGATAGGAAAGCCCTTTCTGATTGAGTGTTTGTGTGTGTCTGTCTTCTGTGCCTTTGTTTCTCTGTTTTTATAGAACAGTGTCGACGCTACGGTGCATGTTGCCGCTTGCTCGGCATCAGAAAAAGCCATTGGACAGAATGAGAAGAGCAAGCAGGAGAAAAGGAAAGTCAGAGGGGAAGACGTAGGGTAGAACAATGAAGCCAGTGGGGGAAAAAAATGACAATTCTGGTAAGGAAGGCTTCCTGAAAGCTTCACATTTTACAGATGAGCTCCATTACAGACAAGATGGACCTCCTTCTCTTCCAAACCTCCAAAGAACTGATTCCCTGACAGCTACTCCATGGGTGGGATACTGGTTGTTTACTTTTCCCTGCAGAAAACTCATCTTAACCCGGTGAAGACTAATGTGTCATAACTGAAAGCAAAATGAAAAAATTCTCACAGACTCTCCAGTTTATTTGCTGAGATCGAAGAGTATTGATCCAGTCTTCTTCAGTGATCAGAAATAAAATTATAATATTATTTTTGCCTTCACATAAAATAAATCAGTGTTGTATCTGCAATGCTTTGTGGGAGAGATATTTGCGTTTTAGCAGCTCCTGGTTGCTCCAATTAGGCAGATTACCTACGTGGGTGACTTCATGTCAGAGGGGAGAAGTAGGAAATGCTTCATAAAGAATCTTTTGAGAAAGACTGACAGGCCCCAGTGAGTGAGCGCCAATTTATAGATGGAGAGACAATGAAGAAAGTTCCCAGTGTTCATCGGAGGCCAGTGAATCCAAAATGAACTCCTTTTATGAGGCTGACTTTGCCTGCGTGATGGTGCCGGCACAAAGCAGCCAACAAAGAGGGGCAGTAAAGGGGGAGTTGTGACAAGATAACGACACAAAGAAAGAATCAACTTTCACGTGTCTGAATGCAGGCAGGAGCCCGGCCCAGCTGTTTTTAATGGTGCTGCATTGACAGAAGGCCAAGCTATTTTTAACCGTGTGCACTTCTTTCAGACACACACAAAACAGCTTTTTTCCCAGTAACCTGCGGTGAACTGTATTCAAAGTTGTGTTTGGACAAAAGAATCTGGAAGACCTCTTCAGCTGGAAGTCCACTGCAGAACAAGAGGATTCCTGATCAGACCTGCAGATTGGAGAAAAAAAGTATTGAGTTAAACCTTAACTGGCATACAGACAGACAGATGCAAAAACAAATCCTGCAAATAACCCTCGGAATACTTCAAAGAAAATAAATATCTACATTTCTTGTGCAAACACACTGAGACACAGAAACGCACACACATTCACAAAGAATACAAACAAGTCAGAAAACAAAGAGCTCTTGTAACAAGGCTCGGGATCTTGATGAAAAATTCAAACAATATTAAATGGGGAGTGTCAACAGCAGACACACTCCTGCTGAGGGCCCTTCAAACACACAGAGTAACTCGGCACACACATTACGCCGCCACGATTCACTCTCTTAGTGTAATGATGATGACAGCTTTAACTGGGGCACAGCTTTTAAACCACCTATCCTGCAGAGTTAGAGGAGAAAAACTTGTAACCGCTGGGTCTGGGCATGCCATCTCATCAGGATTTACATGCCAATGAGCATCAGAGACAAACAGAATCCTCTGGAACCCCTCTTTCTGACTCTGATGACCACTTGATTGGGAACTTTTCTTCTAAAACACGCAGATTGATGCATCTGTGTGGAAGGATTCTAAGAACAAGAAGCCCTAATGCTTTCTGACAGGGAAGCTTATAGGACTGCAGACGACAGGCGAGAGATTCTCATGTCAATCAGTGGTTCTTTGACTTGAAGATGGAGTAAAAACAACATTGACGAATGTGTAGCTTCTACCACACAAAAAGAAGTCTGGATTAAATCAAATAAATCTCTAAACTGGTCACACTGTGCAGATTTTAGTAAGAGTCAAACCACTAAAAAGACCAACAATAATACAATAAAAGCCTTAAAAATATGCATTCATGTAAAAAAATGAGCAATAATAATATACAAAGTCTTAGATTATTTGTGAAGTGTTTAGGACAAATCCAAGGTTTTGACCATATTACTTTAGAATCTTCGCCTTCAGCATTCCCCTTTTTTAAACAACTACAGACAGTTGGATATTTGCATCCCAGATTGCCAAAATGAAATTGAATTTTTTTCTTTTGTCAGCCGGTAAAACATCAGCGATATAAGTTGCTGTAAAACAACCCTAAAGTTGTTTTTATTTAACCAAATATATCATTGAAAACTCACCTGTGTGCCTTAAAATGAGGCTCTACTATTTTCACCAGTTATGACCCTGGTTTCAAACTTTGGAAACAAGCTGTAAGAATGGATTTAGCTTTACTTTTTTGGAGTATTCTAAAGCTGTTTCTAAAAATGACAAGTAATCATAACCCCCCACTTTTTATGTTTTACATGAAGAACATGTTAGTTCACTTTGCTGTGACTGTGGCAGTTCAGTTCTGCAGAACTAGAAATATGAAACAGAATTTAAAATATATGGGTATAGGCACATCTCTGATTAAATTGCTTGAGGGCTGAAGGGATAAAAATCTTTTAAAGTGTTCAGTCGTGCAGCGCAACAAGAGGAACCTGTTACTTTGGGCTTTCGTCTGGGTTGTGACCACATCGTGCAGAGGGTGACGAGAATTTTTCAGGATGCCCTTCATTAAAGATCTCACCCTCCTCTCCAGAACAGCTCTCAGAGAGTTCATGTAAATGTAAGTTAAGACAGGCTTCTGGCAAACCAACAACCTCTTGGTGTTTAAAAAGATTTTTATGCTATTTTTTGTTCATAACAGTCTGCGCGGCATCAAAGTTAAAACTCTATGTCTCTCTTTTTCTCACACACACATTATGGTATTAATTATGATTTAATTGCAATTCTTTTTCACAAATAAAATTGAACAACTTCTAATTATAACGAATACAGATGCACATTTCTTATTTGCAAGAAATTCTGAATAGGAGCCGAAAAAAAAAAAAACTGATTCAACATCTGATTTTTAACATTTGTAGAAAATAATAGTTAAGTTAAACAACAGTCATAACATGCACACACTCTATATTTCAGAAATTTCTTATTACATACTTTAATTTTGCACTTGATGAATATCGGTCTCAGAGAACGTTTTTTAAGACTAAATTTGCAATCACACTTTTTTTTTGTATTTGGCATTGTTCTCGGGCTGTAAAATAATTTCTCTAAATTTTCTGGTAACACTTTACCACCAGCTCTTTTGCATAAAAAGTAATATTTGCAGCTCAATTATTTTAAGTTCAATTATTTTAATAACTTTTGATTTTATATTTGTTTGTCAACTCTTTGGAACCATGTGACTGATTATTCTGTTAAAAAAAGAGAGAAATATCACTCACACTTTGCTTCTCACTTTTAAACAATAACTCAAATATGGCACACAAAAAACGGAGTAAAACAAATTTTGGAAACTTTTTGTCAGATGCGATTAATTTCAGATAAGAAAAGTTTTTCCTTTCCTCTGACTTTCATCTAAAATAGTGACATCATTTAAAAAAACCCCCAACAATTCAGATGCTTAACACACTATTTTGAGTATCTACTCTTTTGTGTGACATATTTGCATGTTGAATTACTTTCTATGCTTCAGTTAATTTACAAAACCGTAGTCTCACAAGATTATATTTTATATTACTTTTTTTTTTTTTTATGGTTCTGTTTTCAGAATGGCTTTTCCAGGAAGTACAATGAACCACATTTATGCACCACGCTAATCCCAAATAAGAATGTGGCTATTTAACAATCAGTTGGTAAATGTGTGTATCCAGCATCACTGCACGGTCAGGAGCTCCACCACCTGTAAGCAGACAATCGTGCTGACTGGGAGTGGCTCGGCAGGCTGTGGTCAGACAGGAAGTGGAGACAGCAGGTGCTCTGTTATCTCCTCTATGGAAAGGTAATGAAGCCACATCACAATCAGCAGGAAATGAAGCAGAAACTGATGGCTTAATCTATTACATTCAACAATATTTCAATCATGTGCCTGTTCACGATGGCACAATTGATAGGAGCTTCTGAGTCTTTGGAGCAATCAAGGGAAACTTGTTAACTTTTGCACCTTGCAGTTGTGTCCTTTTTTGTTTATGAGCGTGCTCAGACTCAAAGTGGTGTGACATTTACAGGCGCCTGCTTTGAAGAGGGACCAACTGCTCTCTGAGTAGTAAAAGAGCCACCTGCCGCGCCTCACCTGCCCTCCTGTGAAGGCTTAGTGAATAAAAAAACTCCAGAGGCTCACAGTCAGCCAAATTGTGCCTGGTGGCAACAGCGCAGTGTAGCACACCTTCAAAATCAACCCCTCCTCCCCATCAATTTTAGGTCTTGCAACAGACAGAAAAGAAAATATACAGAAAGAAAGCTGTTTCTTTTCAGTGTCTCCCCTCGGCTAAGTCAGGGGTAAACCCACTAATCCTGCTTGGTGTGATGACTCACAACGGGTGTGGCCAATGTGTTCCCAAAGATATCTTTTCCACAGCCAGAATATCAATAGAGCCGTCTATGTTGTCTTAGGGAATCCTGTTGTGTGCTGTTTTACAGTTTCTAATGATGGATGGGCATCTGATTTGTTGTTGTCTTCCTTAATGTTAAACAGCAGCACGTTCTTAAAGTTCAGACTATTTTTTACTGTCCCACCGGTATGTGTTTTTTACGTTTCTGTGAGTGAGAAGACCGGTGTCCCACCTAATTGTTATTGCGCCCCGTGTTTGGCCCGGAGGCAGTCGATAAGAATCAGTGAGAGGCTGGTGGTGCAGGTGGATGGGGTGGGGGTGTTGTGGAGAGCTGTCTCTCACTCCTCAGTGTCTTAGTTGTAATGCATCCCTCCACTAACAGGGATCAAAGTATTAGGGATTCAGGTTATTTGTATTGATTTTATGTGCTGTCATGCCGGGTTCGAGGACGCCCTCATATTTGTGGAAATTGCAAATTCCATCTCGGAAATGTCACCAGCGTTTAATCTTTTCTTGAGTGGTCAATATGGGACCCTTACTCTGGTCTGACCACGTTTATTAAACCGAGATCAAGCATTCCCACGGTTACCAAGACACCATGCAGCACGAAACGAGATTGGTGCGGAGGAGATGGTAACATGGGAGAGAAAAAAATGAACTTCATTGCTGATAACTTTTGATTAGATCTGTGTCGGTGGTTATGAGATTGCACATGGATGAAGAGAATTGACTCTGGATTAAGTTCGGCACATAGATCAGAATTTATCTGAATACAAACATAGGTGGTTTTTAAAGACCTGCAAACTTACCGTTCTCGCTGTAAAGCAGATTGGAGTTTCATACTTTGCATTAACAAGGTTTCATATGTGGAATGTGATAAATGTGCGCACTGAGCGGTCTTGTCCACCGACTGAGGTGTGTGTCATTATTCTTTGAGGACTCGTCAAGGTCCATTAAAGCAAACTGCTTTGTTGCATCTGCCAACATTTGCATGCCATTATCATCTTTACTTTATCCGTGTCATAGCAAATGTTTCTCTTTCTCTTGTGTTTACAGGAATGGCCGAGTCCCCCCTCCTCTCTCCATTCGCCCAATCAAATTTACTCTGGCTTGAGTACACGTTTAGTGGGGACCATTTGTTTGAGGCAAACACTTAGGGCCCTCATATGTCATTGACCAGTGTCCACAAATATAATCCTATCAAGTTCAATCTTAGAATGTCCTGCACCATTGTTTTCCTAATGCAATAAATAAAAATAATCCCATCTGTCTTGTTTTAATATAGAGCTCTCCTCCACTTTGAGCTCATAATGAACTTTGTGAAACTCAATCTACTCCACTGGCCTGCAGAAATGTGCTGATAATATTGTCATTGTTTGACTGAAATCTTCGTGTTGACAGAAAGCACACTTGAAGTATTTACAGTACGAGTGGAGGAACAGCACATCTAACAAACATGAACCTGCCGACAGGAGCGGCATGTGCCAGCACACTCTTCCTTGCTTGTTGATAAACCTCTGCTTCCTCCAAAAGCCCTCAGTTGACATGTACCTACAGAGAAAGCCTTAGCAAAACAAGCAGGACCCTTGTAAATATGCAGTGCCCAACAGTGGCACACGCGGTGTTGGCTTACATACTGCTAGTGGTGTTTTTCTTTTTACCTCCAAATTTGCTCGGAAAACTAATCATGGTCTGATAAAGCCCATGGTAAATATGGGAGAGATTGACACCCACATGTCAAAGTTTACATAGCCAGACCAAGTGTACATATAGGGCAAGGGAACTGTGAGGCCGGCTGGGACTGAACTGCCCTGACCTCAGCATGTCTGCACCGGTGAAATAGATACTTTGTGAGAAAAACCACAAAAGAGGAAGCTCTTATGACTGAAAAGGATAAGTGTCTGAAAATAAAAAAATATATTTTCAATCTAGACAAAAAGAAAGGGTAAAAAAAGCTCAATAATTGTAAAAAAAAAAAAAAAAAAAAAAAAAAAAACAAGAAAAAAAGGACAATTACCAGACTGTACTGTGGAGGATAGTGTTTTTTGAAGCTGCAATGGTTGCTTTTGTTCTTTTGAAATACTTATAAATTTAAACTGTGGAGCGTATGTCAGCTTCCCATTTGCTTGATAATCCACAGCAAAGACAGTGCAGCTAACAGAAAAGGTTAACCCCTGACTGATGTGTCTGATGTTAATCTATAGATCAATTAGAAAGAGGCATAACGGGTCAAGCTACAGATATTGCAGCGGCTATTAGTTCGTCTATCGGCCATTATTACACAGTCACATGCTCAAACATTGCGCCGGGTTGGTATGCTAGGCACAGATGCCTAGGGTAAACACACAGGCCTACAAGGCTTTCACAAAATATTGATCTGACAGCAGATGGGAACCTTGATATCAGCTATTCAGTTTTATGATGTCTGAATGTTTCTTACGGTAAATGTGTTTAATAGTATAAAGATATATTTAACGTAAAGTTCACGTGAAGCAAATTTCTTAAATAGTTTTTAAAAACTGTGTTCAAACATATCTTTAGCACGTTTTAGTTTTTATTTAACACCATTCTTTTATTTTGTTCTGGTTTTGATCACAACTTGCTTTTGCAGTAATCCAAACCTAGAGGCATTTGGTTCGCCTCAAAAACACCTCACAAAGCATGAAACACGTGTATTAGCCTCTTTTGTTGCATTAAGCTGCATCTAAAAGAGAAAATTTTCCATTGCCTCATTCAAAGGCTTCCCTTTGAATTTCAGCAACTTAGCTCAATAGTGAGATAACAGAGTGGAGATGAAATTTTGTCAATCAGCAGACTAAAGATGCAAAGAAAAATCCTCTTTTTTAGAATCTGAACTCGTAGATATTGTGGATGATCAAAATAGCTCCCGCTGGCTTTAGTGTCAACATGGGTGACCCTTTTATTGGCAAGGGAAGGTTCTTTCTTTTCTGAAGCTGCTTGTAAGATTGAAACATTATATTATTATGAAGAGATGCAAGTGGTCATGAATAGCAGGTCAATATAAATTTCAACTTGAAGATAGGGTTCGGCAGGGTCACATATTTTTTCGGACTATTCACACATGCCACAATGGGACCAACATGTCCAAATAAAACTGATGGGTGATCCAACATTCCTCAATTCTAAAATCCCAGGATCATCACAGCAGGGGTATGAAGGCATATTCATGACTAATTATGTTTCAATATCTTGCTTCTCCGCCTCTCTGTGTTCACAGCTCCATGGGGATCAATCACGTTGAGCTGCCTGGCCAAACACCATTGACAAGGCAGACGCAATGCAAAGCTGCTCCAACGCCTTTATGCCATGCCACCATTCAATTAGTCTTGGTCAGCAGGAGGCATGATTATTCCAAAATTAGTGATTATTTCCCTGGGTAAACAGGTCAGATTGGGGTGTGTCATCCCTTGTGATCTTTACTGGTCACTGGGTCTTCACAAAAGCAGGCTGAAGTCTGGAAAAAGGCCAGGGTACAGAAGACTGCTTCCTCTGAAAGAGCAGGGCTCTCCCCCTTCTCATTGCAAGAACCTACAGCTCGACATAGCCCTCTGTGATAAAGTGGTATTTCCCGCATACAAAGGAGGCATCGGGCTTAATCCCCAACCACCCACACCCCTTTCTTTCTTCCCAGCAAGAGAGCACAATGAGCATAGACCTTGTCTTAATCCAAAGGTGTGCTATCACAGTAATCAGATAATACAAGCTGATCAAAGTCCATTCAATGCTAATCAGGACAACAGATCAGTATTATGATCTAATTAGGGACGGCAACAGAAGTGAAATGCCAAAGCATTGTAAATACTAGAGGATGGCAGAGAGATTGAGCAGGAAAACAAAGGGCTGAACGTAATGCTGTGGTATAATCCATGCCAGACCTTGCCAAAGAAAGTAAATACAAGTCTGTTAAATGAGTGTTGGATCGATTTAAGATTTCAGGAGCTCAGGTCATCTTGAATGTTTTAAATCTAAAACTTAGGAGGACAAATGGTTTTATATTTTTATACATACATGATGACTGGTATCTTGGGTGGTGGGTTTTTCTTTGCTTATTTTGTTTTCAGGTAGACCAACACTTCTCATACCTAATGTATCTAACGACATGTCATGTGCTACCACCCAAATTATGATTAATATAACAAAGTAAACCAGCGTTAAATCTTACATGTAATACGTTTTCCTGTTTCCTCTTTAAATTACAGGCTATTCTGTACTTGTTGATTTTCTTGCACTTGTTGGTATGCTCAATTAGTCATGAGCTATTAACAAAGCATCCAAATCAATTACCCACTTGCCTTTCGGAAGTTACTGGTCTCCTCTGGGAGGCGCATCAGTCACGCCTTGCCTGCAGTCATCCCAAGCAACTCCTACAAATCTGGGTGGCCACAGCTCTTTCAAAACAGCACAATACAGCTCCTACATTTGGATAAACTAAGTCTACTATAACAAGGCTTCCAGCAATGGCTAATCCTATCAAAATGGACTCCTTTTAGAAAACAAGAAAAGCAAGTGCCCAATAACGACAGTGATATGTCACGCATGGAATGCAAGGAAGACAGAAATCAGCGTGCAATGAAAATTCTTTTTGCAGCGACCGACATCCCTTCCACCTGGCCCTAAAACAACAAAACTGTTTTGGGATTCAGTCCTGTTTAGATACTCCTTAGCTACAAAGATAAAAAGCCAGATGTGCTGGCAGGGGCCTCATGTGGCTACATGAAATATACTTGTATGTGACGACGAAAGGCAGCCTTGTTGACAGCCATTGCTTTGCAAACTGACTCTCCCTTTCAGACAGTGTAAAAAGAAAAGTTTACCCCTTCACTCTCAGTGAAATGTGCAAACACCACAAGTAAAGTGAGAGGAAAAGTTTGCAGATGCTTGTTGTGTGTGTGAAGGCACTAAGCCTCATCTTCATAAACATATTAATACATCTATGTTCATACATTTGCATATGTCCATAAATGTATGCACTTTATTTCTCTATATACAGTAAATCTATGCATAAGGATACATGCATACATCTACTTATATATACATGCAAATATAGAAGTCATATCTACATATAAAGTTATGTAGATACGTAAAAATGGATTAACAAAATTAACCCTTGTAAAAAACTGATGACTTCAAACAAATCAAATAGAAGCGTTGTAACACAGACAGATTAAAACACATCCCTACATTTTAGTTTAACCCCTAAGCAGCTTCTGAGTTACTTATGCTTAAATTTTGTCCTGTGTAGGTCAGCTCAAAAAGCTCTGCCCCTACCCCCATTCTTAGCCCAACTCCCACACACAGGCAGCAACAAAAAGACCCACCTCAGTGTGGCCCTATCAATGTCACCGCTTTGTGCAGCAGTCTTTCAGGGTACATGAAGTGTCTTTAGCCACAATGAGATCAATAGCACGGCCAACTGTGCAGCGGCCAGCAGCCACGGTGGAGCTACACGACTGAGAAGATAAAGCTGATCAGAGACGACTCATTGTCAGATCTGTATCTTTGATCTGCTTGGGTGCACTTTGCTTGTTAGGGAACTTTGCGACAGAGCTGAAAAGGGGATACTGCCGACGAGGTGCAATATTGATGCAGCATATTTCCATTTAGTTATAAATGTCCCTGAGGACCTTTCAAAGTTTTCTGTTTACTCTGCTGAGCCAGATCTTTCCTGACTGTGACCTCGGGCAGCCTGTAGGTACACTGGCTTGGACAGGTCAGTTCCATTGATTTCCCATTCCCTCTTGGCACGATAAAGACTGTCAACGAACCACTGAGATGTGTCCTTGACTAAAGTGTAACCCACACTGTTATATCACATCTACTCAGGTGGTGCTAACTTAGTAGGAGCTTGTTCCTAATGCAATGATATGATGAAAAAAGAGTGGCTTTTACTCTCCATGTTCACTTCCTTTGCTTTCTGTAATTGTGTAAACTGTAGGTGAATATATCATTAGAAATAAATGGAGACCACCGTGTTAGACCTTAGAGATCTCTCCTCTTTTTCCCAACAGAAAAAGCTCAAGCCTAATTTGCCATCATCAGCTTCTTTTGTTCAAACAGGAGCTGGTATTTGAGAATAATCCTCCTTCCATAGATGAAATAGTGTCTCGACAGGCAGTGGCAAGACTCTGTCAAAACCTTTTCCAAGGGTGAATCTTTGGGAGATTTGCAATGTTTGAGGTAGAAAAAATGTCTTGTTGGTGACTAAATAAGTGACATAAACTCGCCGTCTGCATCTGGATGCATCAAAATCCAAATTAAAACAATTTTCGCTACATTTTCAAAACTCTAACTTGGTTTGGGTCATCTGTAAAAAGAACAAACGAACTGAACTTGAAAGAAAACAGAACTCTTTGCTTTATATTCAGCCTCTAGTTATCCTTCCAAAAATGCCATGTATAATGTCATGCAATATCTGACTAAATGACCTTAATTTAAAGGGCTGCCATTGATGTCAACACCTGGTAAATACCAAGTTGCAAATGTGCATTGATTGTTTAGATGCTCCAGGTGACCCCCATGCCAGTAGAGAGAACTTTTGTTTACCTCTCAAATTTCACAGAATGTTGAAGTGGCACTAAAAATTTATCGACGCATTGCTAATGTGTCACGGCTAAATGACAAATCAGACCATAAAGATTAAATGTCAAACTACGGTACATGGTTTAGAATGTACCATTTTAGAAAACAGTGGATGTACACATGTTTGACACATCCAAAACATAATGCATGATGTTCATCTGGTCAGTAAAGGATTTTTATATTGTTACAATAAAAAATTGAACTTTGCCACTTCAATTTGTGTGTGCTTGTCACGGCCGTCTTCCATACCAATGTGTTCAGACTTTGATTCAATGAGGAAACAAGATGTAAATGACTAAATCCATGCATGACGCTATCTAGGAATGTTATTCAGTATTTGGATGCCCCTTTCTAGTTAAAACATACAAACTATTCAAACAATTTGCATTGTTCTCAATCAATGTAAGAAATATTTGGGATGCATTAAGGTCTAAAATCACCTGTCAATGCTAACAATACTGATTGGCCTAATAGATTTTAGCACTGTTAAGAAGAGAAGAAAAAGAAGCATCTTTGTTGTGCCCGCCTTGTGTTACTTAAAATGAATCCATTTACTTTTCGCTGTTTACTTTGTACTTTTGGCTGTAAAGGCAAAGAAAATAACAAAACTCAATTCACAAGGTCCTGGAGCCAAGGCCTTAGTTTCTCTTTCATGAGCCACGTTTTTTCAGCTGTAAAAAAAGAAAAAAAGAGCCCACATGCCAAGCGCCCTGGCAGCCGGTGCTGACGAGATGCAGGGGTGAGAATAAAGACCAAGCAAGGAGACAAAACCAAACAGAAAAAACAGTAACATCTGCAGCCGCTTCCATCCAGACAGTTTGACGTGAATAACTCAACACTTTGTGCCCTGACCTTGTGAACAAAGTGGGGGGTAGGGTAGATGCCTCAAGGGTGGAGTGCGATGCCCCGGGAGGCAAGCATCCAGTGAGCACCCCATGGGTGAATATATCGACCCCCTCTGTGGGGGAAGCAGGTGCCATCAGAGCACCTGAGCACTGCATGCAACATGAACTTTCAAAGCTACTGCACAAAGATGGCAGTTCAACAAAAGAAGGAAAAGGGGTCCAGGAATAACAATTTTATTTTCAGAGTGGTTCACCACTGAGATCCCAGTGCCATATGAATGCAGATCAGGGTCAGGCAAATAACCATGGAAGTGTCTTTTAAAGAGACTGGCAAATGTAGAGATAAATCAGAGCAAAGGGGAGTAGATGAATATTTATCATCCTGCCAGAAGATGCTAATATATAAACAGATTTATTTCACCTCAGTCCAAAGTTAGAAAAGGCAAATTCCTCGCCATCAAATCAAAGAGTAACACAACAAAGCCACTGTGTACTTCAAGACTTAAATCTTACAAGTTCCTAATCCTTCTGAAGTCCACACGGGACCTTTGGTCTCCATAGCAACAACAGAGCATTCAACCAAGTGATTGCCTCCAATGAATTTCAGATAAGACAAAATGGAAGTGAATTGATGTGATTTTAATGCAGAAGTGAGCGGTGGAGGGGAGGTCCATTCGGTTCATATTTGAATAAAGCAAACAGAGCAGACAAAAGGCTGACAGCCGTAAATGACATTGTCAGTACAAAAATTATCAGCCAGTTTACAATCTGTTTGCTCATGTAGAACAAACAGAATGTGTGTGGCATCCCGGGCTTTGTGAACGGCAGGGCCGGCAGCCGGCGGCGAGAGAAAAGCAGATATCAGCTCCCCCTGCAGCCCTGCAACAATTAGATAGCAATTTGACAGACACACTCAAAATGTGAGTTTGTTCTCTTCCAAGGGCAACTCATCTTTTTTTTAATCAAAAAGGAAATACATAATTGAAGCATTGATAAAAACTGACAAATTGTTTTGGCTAGCAGACGTGCAGGGTGGGATACCACGGCATACGGAGATGCACATTCCAAACATGGGACCCTCAGTTACCTAGCAAAGACTCAAACCAAGGTCTCTTTTTTTTGCTTTACCCTCCTTTGGTGTTAGGGAATCAACAGGGAGATCCTCTCTAAAGACAACCCTGTTCCCTCCCTGGTGCCCTTTGTTACATATTGTCACTTGTTTTGTTTTCAGCTTGTTAACTTCTCTATGGCCACATGGACAAGCAGCAGCTGGTGAGCTTGTCGTGGGCTGCGAGACATCAATTATATCCTTTGGACAAGAAGGGAAAACAGGGCTGGCTTGCTGTTGAAAGCACCTTGACCTTTTTTACTGTCAGTGTTGTACAAATTACTTTAAAACTGTAATATATTACGTGTTACTACTTTAAATTAATTTTGGGCAGTCAAACGTGTTATGTTAGAAACTTGTACAAAGCTAATCCTATTTTATTTCTACACAAATTAATTTATGCATATTTGACATCACAAAATTATATCTTTTCTTTACTATATATTTCGAATCATTGATTCAATGGCATTTTTCACATTTTCTTGGCTTTAATTTAAACGTTGCTTTACAAAAGTGTGTAACAGTTGAAAAACAGTGGCTAAATAGAAATGTTCATCTAGAATAAAAAAATCAGACATGATGGGTAACTAAAAAAATGTAACATAGGCACACTTTGAATTCATTTGCCTGGAATTGAACAAACCAATGACTGCACTTGAGCAACAAAAAAAAAGCCACATATCAGATCAAAGATTATGAATGAATGTCGCAAACATCCAAATAACATAGACAAGTATTTAAATGAACTTTTACAAGGTATAAGTAAATCAGCCCTGTGAACATAGTGCAATACGTTTAACACAACAGCAGTAGCGTCCCAGCATTAGTAAAAAGCCACTCTACGGGAAGGAAGTCACATCTGTAAATCTTCTTCTAAATCTCAGTGTTCATCATCTTTTGAGCTGTTGTTTTTATTAGAGAATTAAAAATTAAAACACTTCATTTAAATATGGATGTAACTTGTGTTACTGAGATTACAACAACAAATATATTGTGGAATTCTTTTTTGTAATGTATTACAATGCTACATCACTGGGATAAAAAAGGACTATATCATAGTAATAGATTACATTTGTAGTGCAATACTTCCAACGCTGCTCACTATGATACTGTCTCCCCAGTCAAGGATGCAAACAAAACATGTCTATGCTGCATAATATCTCTTTGGAGAGGTAGGATTTTTTTTTTGCCTTGTTAAGCTTTTTTTTGTTGTTGTTATAGAACATTAGATCAATTCAATTTGAAATGTGAAAACCTATTAATTTCCTTCTTGCAACATGACAACATGAAAAATGCACGACAATCTTGGTTGTAAAGGTTCAAATCAAACTGTGGCAAACCGTTCTGGAATATTTTCTGCTGAATGGAAAAAAAAAGAAGTGGGATCTTTTCTTGCTGGCGAGCAAAAGCCCAGTTTGAAGAGGCTGTGGCCCTCTGAGTCACAGCTTGCCGAGCGGATCTGAAAGCAGCAAAATCAGCTGATTGTTCTTGATACTGTGTCAAACTTCTGATCACAGAAAACCAACATGTCACAAAGTTACTTGATATTCATCCCGAGATTCTCCTCGCTGTTCTGTGAAGCCCTGCTCTGTTCTCTGGCGGTGAAGATGCCGCCGTGTCTTATTAAAAGTTGTTTGATTAGTCAGCCCTGGAATGAAGGCTGTGGAAAGGTCTGGCAGCAGAAGATAAAAGGGGAATGATAAATAGGCGAAAAGCCAGCCGATTGCCAGTCAGCCACTAGAGCATCAAAACATCCATTTCTCTGCAAAGTTGATCCAATTATTGTCAACCACTCACAGATAGCTACTATGCTTTACTCCTTTCATTCCAGGCTAAATTGCTCTTCCCCTTTTTTGCCGATACGGCAATCGGTCATAAAGGGCCAGCCATCATTAGTACTGTTTGAATTGGAACCCTGTAGTGTTTGGTTAAGAGGGTAAATGCAAATTTGATGAAAGAATAAGGCTGCATTTACATATCAGCCTCAGCTCACATGGGGAGGGTAAACATTCTGTTTATCTCAAGTGTCATTTTATGATTTCAGTCAAATTTAAAGCCGACCTTGGACCAGTTGGAGCAAAAGACCAAGAAAATTTACTGTTGATCAAGTAAAATTTATTCAAGAAGATCCTGCAAACAAATCTATAACTGAACAAATATCTGAAACATGTCGAGATATAGTTTTGAAAAAATTAAATAACAAACTATAAATGTATTTACAGTTATTATTTTTCCCATAAAAAATGTCAAACCAAGACGAATACAAACACTGTTATTTAATTTTATTTTTTTTAAAGAACACACCAATTGTTACAATTGTAAAGCAGAATTAGAAATACCATTAAATGTTTTTTATAAAGCAAATCAAATCAAATTACTATTTTTTGTGCCTTCTATTTGCATCAATCCAATGGTTAACTTTAAAAATTATATGCAATTGCTACAAATAAAAGTGATTAGCAAAATTAAACAGTCTTATTGTTGAAAGAAAAACAAAAATGCAGACTAAATGGAGGACATACAAAATGTAAAATAGCCTTACATTACATAGTTATGTATACAAACATGTATGTATATTCTATTTTCATTTTTTGTTTTATGTATAATGCAAATGTATTTGTTGTAATTCCATCTCCTAAAACTAGATTTCAAAAGTATAATGCATGCTTATATTAGAAAGCATTTCCCTCAATGAAGCAGTTTCTCATTTCTGAGTAGCTTGTGAAAAATAAGGCAAAACACTGCCATCTATGGCTACATTCCCAGGACTGCTGAGGTCCTCTGCAGCCAGCACAAAGACAAGCAAGAATCCCACCCAAAAATGTATGCTTTAATTTCTATATTAAAAATTATTTATGCAATATAGATAATGAAAAATAATCTGCAGGCACATGCTCGTCAATTCTCAATATAGAAAAGTAAAGAAGTATTCTGGAAAAGGGTTAACACCAAAGTTTCGAGCACAGCTCATGAAGCTGACACGTTTTTGGCTTCGGAAAATGACAGATTAAACTGAAACCTAGATTTTCATCCAAATGGGCATCTGGTGGCCATATCCTTTAAGCAACACAATTCTGCACAAATCAGGGGTTCTGTCAGAGCTTTTCCTACCACCTGCTGTGTATATTCCCCTCAAAACGATTGAGCCTGCCTTTATTGTCTCATCATAATTTTATCTTTACAGTTTATTGGCCAAAATGCAACACACATTACACATTTGTACCAAAATGGGCAGCAGAAAACATACTGCGAGCATCATATACTGCATGCTGGTATAAGTTATGAGAGATACTTTATAGCAAATAGATTTTATTGGCAATAAAATGACATATCAGGACCTAATTTTGACTGCGATTCAAAAGCGCATTAAGGCACAATAATGAAGTGCATATAGCTGCCAGACTGGGGTAGCAGGTTGGCGATGAAGCATAGAAGAAAGCCAGATGTCAGGGCTTCTATAGCTTAGGCCTTGACCAGGCCTACGTCTGCAGCGTCCCTTTATGTGGCTCTCTGTGTGATGCACCGGTCCCCTATGGGAGCTTCGAGGCTTTAGTGGTGATGAGACACGATCTGTCCCGTCTGTCACCTCTCTCCAAGTTATTCATACACCATCCATACAGTCGGTCCTCCAAGGCCTCTAATCCCTGTCTCCCGAGGTGGAGTACAGACAGGGGAGCAGACAAGCAGGCAGGTTGCGAGGCTGTTTGCGGGATGTTTAACACACAGAGCATGACTGAGCATTTCATATTTACAACATTACATCAATCCTATCTGCACAACGCTGTAAAACATTGTACAGAAAGAGAGCTGGGTTCTAACAAATACGTGCAAATGCATACACCTAACAAGCTGCATAAAGATTACTCACCTGACTTTGCAAGTCAGATTAAGATTGGAGTTGTACCGGTATATCATATTGTGCATGAATGCACTTCCCTACATTTCAACAGCCAAGCCTTAAAAAGTTGTTTTCTCACAATGCTTGAGTCTGTTTATTAATTTAATTTTCAGTTTATAGTAATAAACTCCTTAAGAAGACCAAAAATTATTTAACAATAGAAATGGCGGTTGATTAACATGCAAGAATGTTTTTACCTTTGGAAATAAATCCACAGTTTAAACGTATACCATAGTAATCATGGTGAAGACCTGCAATGACTGACAACTGAAAGTGTTTTTTCTTTGCTCTTGTGTGTGAGTGAGAGAGGGAAAGAGAGATGGCAAGAAAAAACATTTATCAAGAAGTTTAGCAAGTCGTGCTAGCTTACGTGTGTTTTCACCCCCTTCTTTCTAGAAGCATCATCAATTTACTGAGAACAACTTGACCACTCCCTTCAGGGATCAACACAGAAAGACTGACCTGGGACAGACACACAGGTTTCACCTCAGAGCCCATTTATCAAGTGTCATGCTTGTGTGTGGATGAGGTCAGATCCTGGCATGCTGTGTTGCAATAGCTGGGTCACAAAAAGGGCACCGTGCAAAATATCTTAATATTGTGGAAGTAAAAATGGGATGACGTTACTTTTTCCACTGGGATTAAATAGGTTATTTCAGTGAGAAATTAGCCATCTTAGGTGTTGCTTGCAAAGCGCTTGTGCACCAGTGAGCATGCTGTTGTGTGTGTATATGTGTGTGTGCAAACGCATTTGTGAGACACAGACCACCTGTGCAGTGGAAGCAGCCAGTGGATTGTTCGCTCTGTCAATTGACATTTGATTTGTCACTCAGCAGGCAAGCTCTGGCTGAGTCACTCAGGCCACACCCTCTTTTCCTCCATATCTTCTCTGCCTTTCCCTTTTCTTCTCCTTCAGCACAAGGTTAGTTCATCTACAGGCCAGATCTGTTGACACACATTCCTTCTAGCACATTGCTAACACCCTTGTATTTAAGGCTTGAGTTAAGTCCCAGAAAATAAGATTAAGAACAAGTTCAATATTTCTTCCTAAAAATCTTCACTTTTAATGAGAAGGTTTTAGTCAATATGAGACTTTTTTCTTCTTCTTCAAATGACCAATGATTTGGATGCAAACTAATTCGATTGCACATCAACCATGTGATATTTTGCACATGCATCTGTGTAAATATCTTATAAATTAAAAGTAGACGTTGCAAAATTTGTCCAAAAGTAGGGTGAATGCATTTTCAATAATCCTCACTGATTTTTCTTCATCAAACTTATCAATTGAACTTTTCATTAAAGGTGTTTTTATCTAAATATCTCACAAATGGGACCAACAATTACTTTAAATGTTCAAACCTGTGAGTGTAAATTTGACTCATTCTAAATGTTGATGCACCTTCATTACTTAAAAAAAAAATTGTATTTATTCAAAACTTTAAAAGGCACTCAATGACGCTTTACAACAAGTAACTAAAAACTAACAGAAAAGTCTTATTTTATTTCCCAGAATGAAAATAAGAGTAAGAATAAAGAATAAAAGCAATTTTAAAAATGAGTTTTTATGGGGTTTTTTTAAAGGTTGGGAAGTCCTGAGCTGTTGAGGTATGTCATTTCTGATAGAAGAATGATGTTTCTTTATGCTTGAATTTGAAAAAAACAGCATGATATACAACACAGATGATTCTAATAATGTTGTAAAAAAATGTGATCTAGGGAGAAGTTTCAAATTTTGACCATGTTAAAAATTTTACGACACAACCTTTTAATAGACCCGGTGGCACAGTGGATACCACAGTGGCCTCACAGCAAGAAGGTCGGGGTTTGAGTCCCATGTGGGATGAGACTTGGAACCCTGGCCTTTCTGTGTGAAGTTTGCATGTTCTCTCTGTGTATGTGTGGGTTTTCTCCAGGTACTCCAGTTTCCTCCCACTCTCCAAAAACGTATGTTAATTTGCCACAATGAAATCACCCCTAGGAATAACCATGTGTGTGGATGGTTGAGTGTGTGTTTCTCTGTGAAAGACTGGCGACCTGTTCAGGGCGTAGCCTGCCTCTGGGCTGAAATCAGGCGGGACATACTCCAGCATAAGTGGTTCAGAAGACGAAACAAAACAATCTTGTACTATTTGTATGAATTTGGTGTACAAAAAATGTAACCTGTTGGCATTAATTTGCTCACATTTATCTTTCAGAAAGAAAATTTTTGGTGAAATATCTATGTGGTCCATTGTAGAATAATGAACCAATGTAGCAACTTGTATCAAATTAATTCATGTCTGGAATTAATTTAACAAGTTTTAACAAGTGATGCTTCCTTTCCAAAGTTCCATTGTTCCTAACCCAGATTCCTGTTCCTAATTTATCCACAATTTTGCTTGTTTAGACTCGACAACATGTAAAAGTACAAATCAGAGACTGTTAGTGGGAAAGTTAGACAGGAGTTTATTTAATCTGGTACGGACTGTTCAAATTAAAATGGAATGAAGTGACTAAAATAAAAAATAGCTTGATTTTTCTGGTGAGAGCTCTAAAAGCCACTGAAATGATTCAGAAACTCTTGAATCACTGTACATTTTAAACAAAAAAAAGGGGTTTGACATTAAATAGCACTGAGCAAAAATATCTTTTCAGTTACAGATGAATTAACAAAATATTTTATAGAATTATAATCTTATAAAAACTAATTGATCAGATTCTACAGTGGGTTCAAAGTGTGTCTGGGTCTTTCCACAAATCTGGTTTGACGCTGAAAACAATATGATTGCTTCTTTATAAATGAAATAATCTAATTGAGAGAAAAAATTCTTAACAGAATTCTTATTTCCGTTGTGTGAAAATCAAATATTGTTTTTCTTGTGTGGATTAATCTGTTTAATGGGCAAACAGCCATCTAAGGTAGAAGTAGTCCCTGCATATGTGCACGAGTGAGTGTGCTGTTGTATGTGTATGAGGATGTGTGAGATACAGACCACCTGTGCAGGGGATTGTTCGCTCTGTCAATTGACATTTGATTTGTCACTCAGCAGTCAGGCTCTTTCTGAATCACTCAGGCTACACCCTCTTTGCCACCATCTTTTCTTCACCTTTCTCTTTTCTTCTCTTTCTGTACAAAGTGTATCCAACAGTTCATCAACAGGGTAAAATTGTTGATACATGGCACTAACACTCGCATCACTCAAATAAATCTCAACGTATCACATAAAGTCTTCCTCATCGAAGTTTTAAGTGCTTAATTTGACAGATATTAATTTAGTTCTGCCAGCTAGGGACAATGCAAGAGACTCTCTATTTAAATGCCAAAACACTTTCATGCAAATGTGAGCATCTGGTGAGACTAGTGTCCCTTTGCAGTCCTTAAACCACAAGAGGTTGCATATTCCACAAGGGGTTTTCATTTCAGAGCCCACCTCACCTAAATACGTGCATGAGGCTAAAATGAGAGGACCATTTCGCAAGTATTAGTAGAAGCCACATCTTAGTGGGATAACAGAGAGGTAGGTGGTAATTACGCTCTGATTGTCCACTAATACTGGAGTCATAAAAACATAACAGATGCACACAGACTCCCAGAAACCTGATCATTGTACACAGGACGATGACAAGATGCCAATGATACAATAACTCAAAGGTAAAGGACTTCACTCCAAAATACACCTATTAAAAAAATATTAAGTCACACATTTTATTCTATTCAAACAAATTGTAAAAACAAAAAGAAAACACTACTTCAATTCAATTCAATTTTTCAATTCAATTTTATTTGTATAGCCCAAAATCACAGAATGTCCGTCTCAATGGGCTTCACAGGAAAAAGAGGAATGTATTAACACAAATACACAACAAGAAAAATAACTAACAAATGCTAACTAAACAAGACTAGCACATTAATGCACTTAGACTCTCCTTCTCGGTGAGGAAAAACTCCTAAAAAACCCATCAGTGGGGAAAAAAATAAGAAACCTCATGGGGATCCACGTGAAAGAGAGATCCCTCCCCCGGGACGAGCAAACAATGTGTCACAGATTATTGTTTAAATATTAGCTTATTCTAATCTACAGCTAAATATCTAAAGAAGTCAATAAATGTTCTTCATCCTGATGGAAACACGGGGGACTCCTCAGCCTGGAGATGTCAAGTACGGGGATGAGCAGATGTTCTTCATCCTGATGGAGACACGGGAGACTCCTCAGCCCAGCGATGCCCACGGCGGGGATGAGTAGATGGATTTCGTCCTGATGGAGTGGGGATGAAGAAGCGCGGAGGTCTCCTCGGTGTGGCCATGCCCAGGACAGGAACGCAGAGTCCTGGATGGGGCTCTCTCCCAGAGAGGAGGGAGAGAGGTGGACAACATGTGAATTGTATTGTACCAACTAGCAGTGTAATTCTAAATAAACAGACAATTTAGAACAATGAATGAGATAGCAAGCCAGGGGTTTAGGGTAGAGGGTTGGAGTAGGGGGTACGGGGAAAGAGCCAAGACAGTCTGGCAGAGAATAGTAGATAGAATTAGAGGACAGAACCCCAATGTACCATACTTTCCCCAGCTTTTACTATCTAGCAGCCAACTATTAATTATGTCAGCTAATTGAATCTGTTTCTATCTGGCCTGTTGATAAGCTTGTTCAAACAGGAATGCTTTAAGCCTCCCTTTAAATGTAGGAACACTGTCTGCCTCTCTCACTTGAGCTGGGAGCTTATTCCATAAAACTGGAGCTTGGTAGCTAAAGGCTCTACCTCCAACTGAACTTTTAGAAATCCTAGGAACCACCAACAGCCCTGCATTTTGTGAGCGGAGTGTTCTGCTTGGTTGATAAGGTACTATAAGTTCACTAATGTAAGATGGAGCCATGCCGTTTAGGGCCTTGTAGGTTAGTAAGATGATTTTAAACTTGATCCTAAACTCAATAGGAAGCCAATGGAGAGACGCTAGCACGGGAGTAATATGATCTCTTCTATGAGTTCCTGCTAATAGTCTTGCTGCTGCATTTTGAACCAGCTGAAGACTTTTTAGGGAAGACTTAGGGCATGCTACGAGCAAAGCGTTACAATAATCCAATCTTGATGTAACAAATGCATGGATGAGTTTTTCAGCATCACTTTTACATAAGATATTTTGGATTCTAGAAATGTTGCGAAGGTGAAAGAATGCAGTTTTACAAGTCTGTGCTATGTGAGCTTTAAATGATAAATCTGGATCAAATAAAACTCCTAAGTTTCTAACGGTGAGGTCAGAGGCCACAGTTACTTCGTCGAAGAAGACTGCTTGGTCAGTAAAAACATCTCTCAGATTTTTAGGACCTACTACAATAACTTCAGTCTTATCTGAGTTTAAAAGGAGATAATTGATTGTCATCCAAGTCTTTATGTCCCTGATACAGGTATTAAGTTTTTCTATATGGTCACTCTGGTCAGGTTTGACTGATATGTACAATTGTGTATCATCTGCGTAACAGTGAAAATTAATACTGTGTTTTCTGATTATGTTTCCCAGAGGCAGCATGTAGAGCATGAACAGAATAGGTCCAAGAACTGAGCCCTGAGGCACACCAAAACTAACTTTGGTAGAAGTAGAGGACTGATCATTTACATGAACAAACTGGTATCTATCAGATAAATAAGATTTAAACCATTGAAGAGCTGCTCCTCTGATCCCTAAGTCATATTCTAATCTTTGAAGTAAAATGCTGTGGTCAATTGTGTCAAAGGCTGCACTAAGGTCCAAGAGAACTACAATTGAAACCAGTCCCTTTTCTTTGGCTAATAAAAGGTCATTTGTCACTCTAACTAGCGCAGTTTCTGTGCTGTGGTGTGATCTAAACCCTGATTGAAATTCTTCAAAAAAACTATTTTCCTGCAGGTGACGGTTCAGCTGCTTAACTACAACTCTTTCTAGAATTTTGGACATAAAAGGTAAATTTGATATTGGTCTATAGTTGGCCAGAATGCTGGGATCTAAATTGGTCTTTTTTAGAAGCGGTTTAATAACTGCATGCTTAAATAACTGTGGTACATATCCTGTTTCTAGGGATGAATTTATTATAGTTAAAATAGGTTTGTTAATTACAGGTAGCGTTTCTTTGAAAAGCTTGGTTGGAATTGGATCTAAAAGACAGGTTGATGTTTTGGAGCATGTAATAACATCTGTTAGCTCAGTTTGGTCTATAGCAGTGAAACAATCTAATGTTACAGAAGTTTTTAGAGAATCTTTCATTTCTGCAGCTTCAGCCTGCTCTGGACTAATTGTAGGAATAAGTTCATTCAGTTTATGCCTTATGTTTGAGATTTTATCATTAAAAAATGTAAGAAAATCCTCACAGCTTAGAGTAACTGGGATAGAAGGCTCTATTGTGTTGTTACTGCTGGTCAGCCTAGCTATAGTGCTAAAAAGAAATCTAGGATTATTTTCATTCTCCGCTATTAAAGTTGAATAGTACTGGTTTCTAGCTTTACGCAAAGATTTTTTATAATCTAGGAGGCTACGTTTCCAGGCGTTCCGAGATTGCTCTGATCCAGAACGCCGCCATTCTTTTTCTAGCTTACGGGTTTCTTGTTTAAGAGAGCGTGTATCAGAGTTAAACCAAGGTGGCACTCGGTCCCGTCTAATAACTTTGGAATTTAAAGGCGCGACAGAATCTAGTGAGTCCCTAAGACTTTGGAAAGCACTATCGACATACTGGTCATGAATACTGCGACTAGTGCTGCAAGAGGTATTGTCAGTAAATTCATTTAATATGGTACTAAGTATTGGCTGAATTTGACATTTAAACTCAGACACAGATCGCTCAGATAACGTTCTTCTAAGTTGTGTTTTTTTCATTGGGGGAGACACATTTTTTAATAAAAACTGAAACGTAATTAGAAAATGGTCTGAAAGTACAGGGTTATGAGGAAAGACGCTAAGCTGACTAATCTCTACACCATAGGTTAGAACTAGGTCCAATGTGTGTTTGTGACAGTGAGTAGGTTCATTTACATTTTGTGCGAAACCAACATGATCTAGTAAAGCAGTGAAAGCATTTCCTAAGCAATCGCTAGAGTCATCAACGTGAATATTAAAATCTCCTACTATCACTATTTTATCAGAATTTAAAACTACACTGGACAGAAAATCAGAGAACTCGGTTAAAAATTCTGAATAAGGTCCTGGCGGACGGTAGACAATTATAAATAAAATTGCTTTTTGTTTTTTCCGGTTTTGCTGGTTAATAGATAGTACGATACTTTCAAAGGAATTATATGTGTATTTTATTTTAGGGGTAAGAAGTAAGCTAGACTGTGATATTACTGCTAAACCACCACCTTTCCCAGAGCTTCTGGATTTTAGGTAGTTATTGTGACTTGGAGGCGTTGCTTCATTTAGCCTTACATAGTCATCTTGTCGTAGCCAAGTTTCAGTTAGCGCTAGTAGACGAAGTTTGTTATCACTAACTAGTTCATTGACTAGAAGGGACTTTGAAGAAATTGATCTGATGTTCAGTAGGCCACATTTAACTATATCATAATTCTGCTCATTGTTACTGAGACTGTTGGTGGTTATCACTTTTAAGTTTCTGGGTCTCACTCCTTTCACTTGTCTTTCTGTGTATAAGCTAAAGCTAAGTCCTGCTGAGCTAAGCCTGTGTTGGGTTTGCACCAGCGCAGAAGGAAGCTCAGAGGAGAGTTTTAAACTACAGCTCTGTGCCTGGGTCTCGTCTCTGGATTGTCAGGTTGAACGACTAAGGCTGTCACGAATGTTCCTAGAAAGAAGAGCGGCACCTTCCAAAGTGGGATGGATACCATCTCTCCGCATGAGACCAGGCTTCCCCCAGAACGCACTCCAGTTATCTATAAAACCAATGCCGTTCACAAGTCAATCATACACTTCAAGTTGAAGTAGCAGCTCAAAAATCTACCAGAATAGAAAACGAATATTTAAAAATTCTTGACTGAAACATGTTTTGATGGAACAACAGGCTCTTTCATGAAGGTGGAAGGGTGTGGAGCACAACGCAAGGCCAAACACATCAATAAAACGATTAATTGATGTGATATGACATGAAATATTATTCAACATAATACCTCTGACTTTCATCACAGAGCTGCTCCAAACTATTACTCACAGTTTGAATGTGAAAATGTCCTCCACATTTTATGGCAAAGATCATTCATTGAGAGTGTATAATTATAACCAAGATGAGGAATAGAAACACACTGTACTGATGATTCAGATGGATTTCTAACTTCAATCAAAATGACCGTATATTTTTCTTGAAGACAAACCCCCCCAAAAAGAAAACACTGAGAAAGTCACAAGAAGTTTTACAGTAAAAAAATTAAACAAATTAGTTGAAAAATCCTGTTGACTAAAATTGGAAATGGGTTATTATTTTTTTTTGTCTCTTTGAAATGTTTAAACAACTATTTTCAAATTAACTTGTGAAAAGTTGCAATATAATGTGTTTTTGTTTGCTCATTTATGATGTGCCAAAAAAGACCAAAAAAAGCCTTTTTTCTGTGATTCAACTTTTTGCAAAGCCTTTGAAGATACACAAAGATACACACTGGTTTAGATATTCTCAAAAATCACAACGTGAGACACTTTAAAATCTTTTTTTATAGGTGGATATTTTTCAAGAGGTTTAGTGTTTCCAGCAGCGAGGACAAACATAATAGATTGCATTCACAACAGTGAGGAGCTAATTGATAAAGTGGCTCAGACAAAAGAACGGGTGCCACCCGGTCACATTCCTCACATGCCAGTCAGTCTGCCAGTGACCCTGAAACAGAGCCCACTTTCTCAATTAAGGTCATTAGTGTGAGCCACTAAGTGCCCCAGTCACACATGGCTGGAAACCAGGCCCACTTCGGCTCTGTGGTAAGACCCCAAGCTTAGTAGCACAAAAAGGCTCATCGGAGTGTTTTTGAGTGTTGCTTGTGATGTCTATCAAGACCTGTGGAGATCATTTGGTTGCAAAGGGCTGATTTGCCCCCTTTTCATTGGTGAAACATAGAATTCTGAGCAACTAAGTGAAAAACTGTAACTTTAGCTCCAAATGAATAATTAAGACATTGCATGAAAAGAAATGGCTGTTAAAAAGCTGCTCCCTGCTGTCTTACAAGTCCCAGACTGACAGTTGTGGCAGTTGCTAAATTCTGAATGATGTCAACAGCAGACCACAAAATTCACCACGCTATGTTGTGTTTTCAGGGACTCTAACCCTTGGAACACCCCTCAACTGACATTTCTTTTACCAATGAGATTGTTGGCCTATTATCATTCTCATTACATATGGAAATAGATATTGATTCCGTGAATGATATTTTCCTATTCCTCACAATAGTCGTCCAAAGGATGAAACCAAGTTAAATCCAGGATTTGAAAAGAAAACAGAAGCATTTGAATCTGCGGTCATATCTTTTTTTGAACAGTCCTTAAAAATATTTTTGACGTTAAACGTGTAGCAGATGTTGTTGCTCATTTGAATGCCTATTTGGTTAGACAATTCTAAAGATGCATCTAAACATTCGTTTATGAATGTTACACAGAGGATGTTGAGGGGTCGGCATCATCAGATGCAACTGGCTGTGGTCGGACATCTGCGATGTCTTTTGTGTGGTCCTCGTGAGAGCCACAGTGCAGGTGCCAACGATTAAATTTGAATGTATTGCAGAATAACCCAAAGTAGAAGATGATTAAATAAATTTGAATGTAATCTCTCCTAATGCGGCCATAACATTGAAGCTGCTCTTTGGAAACACCCTGTAGAAACTTGACAGAGGCTCTGCAAAAATTCTAGCTGTTTTTTGTTGTTCTCTAAGCCTTAATAAAAACATTCTAACAAGCATCAATATCAGCACCTCTATTCACTTCCACCATAACCAGATAGAGGGTTTTATCTTTAAAAAAAGCCCTGATGAAAAATCTAAAAGGTTACAGGAACCTAAAGAAATATCAAATGTTACTTTTCACATTTTTAGATTTAGATAATTTATTTCAAGCCTTCACATAAATTTGAAACATAACATGGTTTGAAAATGGGATGAACGAAGCAAACACTTTTACTGACTCCAAACCCCCTTCCACCAACTCATCACATGACATTAAACTATATAATAAAGTGAATACTATACAGTACATTACAATGACATCAATTATTTTTACTCTCTCATCCACACATTACACCAAACAGCCCCAGACCCCCTCTGATCCCGTATCCCTGTCCCTCTGACTCACAATGCTGAGGACATCACTCTCTAATATTTGTTCATTATTTCCTTTTTGAACAGTTTTTTTTAAATAGCCTTAGGTTGCTACTGCATTTCCATTCATTAGATAAATCATTCCATATAGCAACTCCATGCCTCAAAACGATTTTAATGTAGATCTAATTTTAGGCCAATATAATTATTTTTCTCCTGAGATCACATTTATGGTAAGCATCTCTATCCTGAAACCAATTCTTTACATATGTAGGAAGAGTATTTGTTGATGTCCAGAACATTATCTGAGCAAATTCTAAACTTTACCAAGTCATGCAATTTTAAAACAAATTTCTGTAAGATATCTTGCAAAATGACAGAAAAAAAATTCTTCAGGACAGGATATCAGTGCTGATTGTCCTATGAAGTTCTACTTTGCAGGAGTGATGTATATAGCTTCATCAAATGAGACTCAGGTACACAGCAAGTTCAACCAGCTAGCCAGGTGCTGAAAGGTGCTAAATCTCACAAAGGAAAAATTGGCACCTCCCTGTGTGCTGTAAAAACACTTAATATTTCTCAATAACCAAGGTGTCAAGACAGGAATTAAGTCAGCAACGTGTGATCTACAATGAAAATTGTCAAGATGGGAAAAATGCAGAGGACAAGTTCACACCAGACACTAGTGAGGAGAAAAACTGTCATGAATGAGACAACATGTATGTTTGTAATGACTAGATAATGTACACTTTAGTACTTAAATGTGTTACGAGACAATATTAGCACTGTATTTATTGATAGAAAGCTGTAATCCTATACAAATGTCAATAAATTCTCTAATAACACAAGTCAGATGGTACAGCGTGAGTGTACTTAGTGCCTTTAGGATGTTTGTTTGATGAGTTGTCTGGCTTGCCGTGTTTGAAGCCACTCACCTCACTCTCTGTCATAAAGAGGCTGTTTGCACAGAGATCCTCAAACCTATCACACATCATACCGAAAAGAAGAGCACTCCAAAAGCTGGCTGTTGATCTGTTGATCTGAGTGGCATGTTGGTAAATCAAAGCGAAAAGAAAAAAAAAAATTGGCCAATTCTGTTTGTACAACTGCAAGCAAAAGCAACCTCTGCGTCACAGCAAGTATTTGTGCACAACTCCTGCTGTGATTCTTCACAGATTAGCCAGCAAAAAGCAAACTGATTCTGTTTTATGCAAATATCTATCAATCTAATGTATTTAAGACTATCTAATTTGGAATTTATCTTAAATTTATGAGGTTTTGGGTTTAAATTACAACTGAAAAATGCACACTCTTGCTTTTACATAAATAATAAGTGTAAAAATTTTGATTTTTAAAAAAAATGTTCTTACAATAAGGAACACTGTATTTATTTTTAAACCACATGCACATAAACAAAGCCAACAAGACATTAATAGGTGGTTTACAATGACTAAAACGCCAAATATCTCTTTCCAGGGTTTTACTGCATCCAACCCCTCTTATTGTCTTATCATTGTTCCGACAGGTGGTCTAACCTGCCAACAACTGGGAAGCAAGCAGATATGAAGGAGATGTGTGTGGCAATAAAGCCATAACTAGTTGGTTGTATGGGAAGGACGTTACATCCACAACACCACCTGCTAAATGTGAGGACTCTTTTATCACCAGCTGGCCTGTGTTTTATAGCACTTCTTTTACAGTGGCTGTGATTAGCAGAAAAGGTCATGAGGAAAATAAAGAAGCAGTCTCATCTCCTGGATGTGCAATATAGAGTTCATATCAGTTAAAACAAGCTTTAACTTTAGATCATTTTGCATCTTAATTGTCTGCATTCCAGATTTTTATACGATTGCAAATTCATGGGTCTTCCCATTTTTGGCTTTCTAGCACCATCATGTGTTTAATAGAAGTACAACAAGACTGCTTAAAACTTTACCAAGTCATGCAATTTCAAAACATTTTTTTTTGGCAAATTATTATTATTTTTTACATTATTGTATGACAATCAGGGTGGAAGGAACTGTTTATATATATAGTTTGAATTTACCATCTCCCTTTAAAACCCGTTCACGTCTTTCCACCCTCCACTTCATCCATAGTATGTGTTTTTAATTACTATATTGAGTGTTTTATATCTTGTGTATTTTGTTTTATCTCTATGTAAAGCAACCTTGAGAGTTTTTAAAGGCTCTTACAAATAAAATGGATTATTATGTTCCACTACTCTGAGGTAAATCTTTGCACAAAGAGTCCCATTAAACCAAGAAAAATCTAACCATATGTTTTCGACTTATCTGAGTGACACTAAATAGATCATAAAGATAACATTCTACATAGTAAAGTTAGATAGCTAGCTTCCCTTGTTTTACGTAAAATATATCGGAAGAGTATTACACTATTACTGTTCTGGCATAAAATTGATAAATGAATTTAATTGCCTAAAAACAAACGATTGATTGAGTGTTCCTTGTGTAAGCGCCTGTATGTTTTTCACCACATGCTTTGAGTTTACTTGTCTAATTGATTACGACTCAAGTTCATTAGCTTCTGGTCAAGATTATCCAGCTTTTCATAAATGTTGAATATTTGAATATTGGAAATGATACAAACTGGTTTGTGAAAGGTGTAAAGATTAATTTTTTTAATTGAACACCAGGACTTGAAAAAAACTAATAATTTACGGGTTTGAGTTACTGATGTTTATGTAGTTTAGTTAGATGAATTTATTCATCAATCTAAGTAAGAAGGTTAGTACAGTAGTCAGTACAATGGTTAGAACAGGAGTGTCAGACTTTGGCCCTGGAGAGCTGGCGTCCTGAAGGTTTTCCATGTGTTCTTGTATCTATACGCCTGATCCAGGTTATTGAGTCAAGGTGCCAAATTTGATTGCCTGTTGATTTCACTTTATGTGTATGAGCTGTATTGAACCAGGAACTCAATAAAAACCATGAGGACACCAGCCCTCCAGAACTGGATCTTGATACCTCTGGGTTAGGATTACCACATTCATACTGGGATCACTAACAACTTTTTTTATATGTATTTTAAAGAGAAACTCAGAAGCACAACAGTAACCTTCTGCTGCAGCATGCAGGACACAGATGGGGAGGATAGTAGATAGGAAACAGTGTAAGAGTGTGTACATGTTTGTGTATCTGTTTGTGTGTTTAAATACATGCACGTTACTGAGGTGCTCCATTCCTGCTGAGCATTTAATGACCAAAATGGGATCCTGAACCCTTGTTCCCATCAAGCACCATGGCCCACAAAGCCTGTACAGACTCACTCGGCTAAGCAAATGAGGTCCTTCAAATATGAGTTCCCTCAGCACCATAGAGCAGGGGAAGCTTACACCCATTTCACGACCCCTCCCTAATTGGTTTTAGTAAAGGCAGGCCTCTGGCTTGTCGCATAACTCGCCATCCACCTCGAGAGAATGTAGACACATGCAGACAACTTGTATATATTTGTATCTGTTCTGAGTTAATGCAGTAATGTACTAGCCTACCCGTTTGTTACAAACCATTAGATCAGTTGGTACAACACTGCTGCGGCTAACCCGATCATTTGAATAAAACGGAAACTTTATTTCCACCACATGTTCTCACCACATCATGGCTAGCTGTAAGGAGGTCATGATTAAATCTAAATGAGAGGTCTCTGAACAAATTTACCTTCAAACTTTTTGAAACCAGAACCTATTGATGTAAATTTTACAGACCTGAAAACACTGTCATTGTGAAAATGTCTCGCCATGCAAACCACCCACACATTCTGTTTCTAAAGAGACATACACAGCATATATTGTGTAGATGTCATGATGTGAATGAGTGTGTTTCTGTGGAGACAAAAAGGTCCCCAGCTGAACACCAAGCTGCTAGTAGTTTTTGTTCTGCTGGTCATGTTTGTTTCAAGCTGTCTTTTCCAACTGTTCCCTTTAAAGTAATGAATCTACCATCTTTGACAAGTCTTTTTAATTGCACATGCAAATTTCATAACCGTATTTCAGTGACCTTTTTGGGGGAAATTTTATTGTCATTGTAAATTTGGTCACAATCATTCCACACAGTAATGAAACTTTAAAAAAAATTTAATAATAATTAGTGGTGGAAAACACAAAGTATATTCTGATTCTGATTCTGAAAAGATTAGGGGGTACTAAAATCTTGCTATCTAGGAGAACATTCATTGACTAGTATTTAAAAGATATGATGCTTTTCTTTCACTTGTATACATTTTCACCATCATCAGAAGTGTTTTTTTTTCTAAGGAAGTTAGTCTCCTAATCTGGAATCTTTTTAAATATTCTTAGTTAAAAGCAATTAAAAATCTCCATTCATTCTTTTGCCTTTAATTTTTTTAGCAACCAGGTTTTTCTAATGGGTTCGGATCATGGGTAAGCCTTCCTGCAAATGTCTCCTAATCCAGTAGGCCTGGGTTTGGTTACCTGAGGGAAATACTGTCCAAGCTTTCCCTGCAACCCCCACAGAAGCCTCCAGATTAGTTCAATATATATTAATCCCTTCATTTATCTTTGTCAACTAAAGGCCAAAAATAATTTGAGCGTGAGTAAATAGAAGCAAATGCAATAAGAGAAGCATGCTTTAGAGAGAAAGCAGGTGCTTGTCACCTCGCACAGCTCATCAATAGGATTGTCTCCTTAATGAGTCTCTCTGAATTGTAAATATGGCTCTGCTCATTTTGCTCATCAACATTTTATGTGCTGGGTGATTATCCTTCCTGAGCAAACACGGGATGTTTCAGAGTTTCTAAAATGGAAAAATAGCCATCAAAGCACGTGAAGCTTAACAGCCTGAATGTTTGTTCTGGAAATGAGAGGAGATTGCTAACTTTAGCAAATAATAATGTTTAGAATAAAATCAGAGCATTTTCTGCAGGAATATTCAGACTAAACAAATTATTTTCACACATTTTTTTATAAGTCCGACCTTTTATTTACAAAAATTTTTTTCTCACACACAGCTAGAGAGCTCTGCAGGACATGTCCAGGGTTTGACATTTACTATCAGGTGGGCAACTAATAAACACAGAGTAGAGTATATCACCGAGAAAACTTCTCTGATGTTTTGCCAAAAGATCCAAATAGAATTTCAATGTGATTTCAAGAGGTCTTAGCTTCAAATATCCTTTTTTTAAAAGAAGTTGTAAACTTCAGACATGGGCGCAGGGTTTTTTCTTTACAAGACATTTTAAGGGACTTCTCAGCAGATATGAAAGTCTTTCCAAGTCTACATTGGGGATGTCTCTCTTGCTGACCTCATTACAAACAGCATGCCTCCACACCCACTGAGACTCTGGTGCCACCCCATAGTTTCTGTGGCATAGTATACATATACCATCAAAGGTAGGGATACACATATAAAAGACCACATAAGGACAAAAAAGCTGCTTGTGCTTTAAACATTTTACTGACTTCAAATTTGACCAGTACTTTTAGTTGAAAAACTAGAACAAATCTTTTTGGATTGATGTCCTGTAAGCTCATAGTAGAATTGTAAAATTTTAAACTGAGAGATTTATCTAAATATGCATGCAACTGATTTTATGGATTTTCTGTAAAAAGTTTGGAGGAATGCCCCATCTATCCTCACCCTCTGTAAGACAACAATCATCCCTAAAAACAAGCTTTGCTTTTCAAAAGTATTTTAAAATCTGGAACAATTCATTTGAAAAATTGGAGGCTTTTATTAGAGAGGGTCGACCCCAGTCGTTAAATATGTAGTCCAGAAATGTCTAATTATGATTTACCGATCATTAATACAATCCATCCTCACTTTTGAATAACACATCTTGGTACAATTTCTTGTAAACATAAAACAAAACTCTCACAAATCAAGCTGGAAAAATGATTGGTTGACAAAAAAACTCTACTGTCCCTTCTGTACGAACATGCTGTGATCAAGATCCATCACACCCCTTTCATACCTTTATCCTTCCCCCTTCAGGTTGGTGATTCAAAATTCCATTACCCAAATAAGAAAACAATAGGAAATCATTGGTTCCAAAAGTAATCAAAGCCCTAAGCAATAACCTTCCAGAAGTAATTAGCATGGGATTTTAGATGTTTTTTGTAAAATATGTTATTATGTCTAATTGAGTTACTGTGTAGCCCTGTTGAAGGAACATTTCTGTACTGGTATGTCAAACAATGATTCTTTCTATTCTATTCATTCTAAATATGTAGTTCAGTGAATTATAAAATGAGTAAAAAGAAGCAAGTAAAATAAAAGAGATGGTGGTCAGATTGTCATTAGTGGCTCATCGCTTCAAACACAAGCCACAATATAATTGTACCAATGAACAATCTGAGAAATCTAAAGTGGTAAAATTAATGTACAAGGTAAAAAAAAAAATAAAAATCCAAAAGTATTCAAATGTACTGTTATCTAGCATCTAAGAAGACTATTGCTGTTCATTGGCAGAAGCCGCAAGTAATCTGTCTGCCGTCTACTTGTCTATATACGTATCTTGGGAGACAAGAAAAAAGTAAAGAAACATTAAATAATACAATAACATATATCAAACTAGAGCAATTGTTTGTTTCCATATGATGGATTACAATTGATTTAAGAATCAAGAAAATATTTTTGCCTAAAAATAACACACAGACAGCTACTAAATAATTGAGACACAAAAAAAGGTTAAAGAAAAAGAAATCAACGTAATAATTTATATAATGCATTTGATTTGAATGATCTTTTTAAAAGTATTTGGCTATTTGTATAATGTCTGTTATTAGGAATTAGAACATTTTTCTTGCATTTTAGTATTTTTTTATGAGATAATTTGATTCTATACTAAATTTCACTTTATGGTAATGCTACTATCAGACGCTAGTTGGCACTGTGAAGCAACATAATAAATTTTAGGTGAGTATTTACCTTCCGCTCATTTTTGATAAACTAGCATTAATTCTCCAAACTAATGTATTTATATTTAAAACACCGATTTGGTCAATTTAAGTTTGAATGGGGTTAATTACTCTTCTAACTTACCAGCAAACTTGTTCAGATACACCTCACATTTCTTTTAATGGCGGCTAGACTTTGCAAAAGTAGTAATTTCACCTTATAAATACTGAAAGGCTACTTACTTAAATCGCTGTTTGGTTGTTGTTGCTGTCAGAGAAGGTTTCTGTCCACAGAAACATAAAATCATAAGCACATAAATGTTGCTAAAACCAACTGAACTTAACAGCCAGAGCTGCTGTGATCAGATGCTAACCCTAACCTTACAGACTGGGTCGTCCCTGCTCTCAGCCTGTGACTTTCTGTTATATAAATGGGTCTAATTTAAGTTACTGATTAGCAATAAAATATCTTTTCCCACATAAGATATGCTCATACAAGATGTAACTCTCATTGGTAGAATACAGCAATAGTGCAGCTTTTCCTAATTTAAGAGGATTCAGAAACTATTGAACAAATGTCTACCTTTTTATGCCCATTAACTATCATAGTTTTTCCTTAATTTATTCACCTTCTGAACCACTTATTCTTAATTTGGTAACTGGGTGCCGGAGCCTATCCTGTCTGATTTCAGGCAAGGGGGCAGGATACACCCTAAACAAGTCACCAGTCTCCTAAAGGGCCACACACAGACAACCATTCAAACACACACCCATTCCTAGGAGCAATGTGGTATTGGCCAATCCCCCTAACATTCATGTCTATAGGGATGGGAGGAAACCCTCTTTTGTAAAAATACACTGTTAATTATATTTTGGTTTTTTTTACTGTTGAAAATATAGGATTGCTGAACCTCAAGACGTCCCAGAAGCTCTGTGGCATGCAGGTAATTTTCTCTTCATTAAAGTGGAGGTCCGTTGGCCAGGATT
The DNA here is from genome assembly GCA_902685375.1 of Neostethus bicornis. Lineage (NCBI taxonomy): Eukaryota > Metazoa > Chordata > Actinopteri > Atheriniformes > Phallostethidae > Neostethus > Neostethus bicornis. The sequence continues at coordinate 7,275,671 of LR738552.1, forward strand.
TTCTTTATGATTGAAGCCAAGACAGTTACCCTTAGTATCTTCTTTTGATCAATTCCTTACTGGAAATACATTTTGGACAAAAACACTGGTTTATTAAGTGTACTAGATGGAAATACGACAGTGGTATTTTGCGCAAAATCTCCATTCTGTCTTAAGAGCTGTCTCGTCTTATGCTTGTGCATAGTCTGTGGTTTCCCCACTACTGAATAGTTTCCCCACTGAGCTCTTGCTTGTATTTTATTTTCTATATTTAGTTTAAACGCTTGGTATCCATCACTAATCAAAGTTAAATTCTGTTATTATTGAGATAAGTCAGATTGTGTTGGATACATACATTGGAATAAAAATAATTCAAACAATAAATGTAAATTGGATTTAAATAGAGTAAACTAGTAACCCTTCAACTGTACAGCAGAGAAGCTTTCCAACAATCGAGCTGATTTCATCCAAAATGATCTGAATTCAGAAAAATATGTTAAAAAAATGAATCGATGGACAAGGGATAAGAGAAACGCATGAAGGGATTTTCTTTTTCCAGCTATTTCTTATTTTTGGCAAAGAAAAAAAAACATGTTCAATTTTTATTTATTTTCTTGATCCAAGATTTATAAGCTGCCATCTGCTAGTGGGCAATGCTTTGCTGGATTATTTACCCAAAGAAAATATGGCGGTGAAAAATTCATGTCTGCGTGTCAGTCTGACCCTTGGTCATCGCCTGTCTATCCCACCTCCGGGATAAGAAAAGCCCTCAGTGCTGATGAGTGATGAATGCTGGAGAGGAGGCAGGCCAGACGGTTTTCACTTTGCGGCCTTTGACATCCTCTTTTACTCTCCTTGTTTTCACCATATCAGAACAAGCTGCAGAAACCTAGACGTCATTTTGTCTTTTTTTGCGTAAACAAAAATACAATTTCCTTTTTCATTAAGCTAGAAAATATGTAACATATTTCTCCTATTTTCAAATGTTGTGCATTAACATCCAAATTCCAAGCAATTTAGGACTCGAGATTCTAAAGACGTCACTTTTCTCCACTAAACAAACAACTTTTGTGCCTATCCATTGCTCTTTACTCGTCGAACTGAAGGTGTGCTTTGAGTTTTGGGACTTCCATCAAGCAATAAGTGTCAAGTTCATGAGGAAGCCAAATACTCAGTGTGAGGAGTGAGAAGTGACTCTTTGCGTCATTGTGGCTAAAAAGGGCATTTTAGCTTGCTATCAATTCAGAAAAAAAGTATAATGTGCTGTGTTTTTTTGTATGAGAGCAGTGTTTCCCTGATGCAACATCTCTGTTAAACACTTGTCTAAATAGTCATAAATCATGCATGGGACAGTTGCTTTTATTTTGAAGGCACAATCCTCTAATGTGGAATATGTTACTTGAAGATTTGAGTTGGACAAGAATGTTTTAAAAATAACATTGCAATTATATAGTTTTTTTTTTTCACAAAACATTTTTTTCTTCATTTTTAGAAAATAACGTATTCTTGTGCAAAAAAAAACTATCACAAATTTTGTCTTGTTCGCTCACGTCTTTTAGATCCATTTTCTCTCCCTCAGATGACAAAGTTAAAAGGTTATGTTCCTTGCCTTCAGCTGGGATTGTCATTTCCTATCATACTGACCTGGACATCAAATGATCAACCCAGGTTTCAAGGTGAAGAAGAGTAAACATGAAAACTAGAATCCAGTGAGCCGAGTTGTGTTTGAGGTCTAAAAAAAGGTTTTGGGAATGGGGCTGTAACCATTTCATATTGTCTGCCAGAAAGATTGGAAAAGTCATCATCCAGCCAGGGTCTTGCTTAAAACACGGGTGGCCATCACACAAACTCTCCAAACAAATGGATTTACATGATGGGATTGCTATCTGATGCACTACAAGGGTGGGTTGAATGCAACATAAATGGCACTTTCCTGTTGAAAGAGAAATCCTGAAAGATGTAAAAATACAATGTTTCAGGGTGGTCGAAGAAAACAGATGAAAAAAGATCTGTTAGTGGGTAGAGCTGTACTCACAAAGTCAGTCATAAAAATACTTCTTAGAAGTGAAAAATGCTGGTTCCCTCTTGAAGTCAATCTGAATTGAAAAAATATTGATATTAATGAAGAAGTATTGGGAAACAAAACAGAATTGCAGATTTTATCAAACTTTTGTACAACTTGTTGCAAAGAAAACTCATCAGCTTGGATCTTACTATAATAAATTAAAACGTTCTGACCTGGAGCTGGATCAGCTTTGCATTCTAATCCTTGAAAGATTGACGTGATAGCTCAAGCCTTAGTGGAACTGGCTTTGTGCAACAAATTTTTTAGATCAGATGATTTGTAGGCAGGGGTTGCCACAACTCCTGCCAAGCATGCCCGATATTATGTGGAGCAGAGTCTTTAAACCACTAATGTAAACCATTTCCATATGGGATGTCAATGTGGAAGAAATGACCACTAGAGGTCGCAACAGTCTGGTTAAAAATACAGATCGTGAAGACACCAGCAGGATCCAGGTCACTTCACTTCATTACCTTTGTTCATGGCATAGTCTGCATTTCTCTTCTCAGTGTAAGGCATGTTCATGTCAGGGTGGAATATGCAACAATGAAGGCTCTTTTTAGTTTTACAACATACAACCTTTTTCTTTTTACTCTGGGAAGAATCCATGTCTTTCACCTGCATCAACATCTTGTCGTTTCCCTTCCAGCTGAAGCATCCTATAAAGACATGGTTCATGTCCCTGACCGCTGGTCCACAGGTCAGACCACCGGTCCCTCAGGGGGCAGTGTCCTCACCTTTCTCCCTTTAAAACAACAGCAATGACTGGGTTACATCTCTGTTTTTTTTTTCTTTTACACTTTCTCAAGATGGTCACCAGCAGGCCCAGCTGCAGGTAGAGGAACGATCACATCTGGTGGAACAGTAACTGTGCAATGTGCGAGCTCTTAAACATTTCAGATTGTGATTTCTCTCCCTTTAACATTTGAAAAGGCTTTTCTAAAAAACACAAATTACAGTTTGCATGGTCAATATAAAAGCGTAATGAGAGGACTCGACAACCAGAGGCAAATTTGTATGTTCTGCTTAGTTACAAGTTGGTTTTTACTGGTTTTATTTTTACATACCTCTGTTGCTAGACCAGTGCGACTCTTTTTCTCAAATATGCACACACATCTGTAGACAAAGATAAATATGTTAGCCCTGCTTTCTCTTATTTTTGGAGGCTCAAAAAGGTCTTTTGCCAAATCCAGCTTTAAACTGCCTGGCCTCCTGTCCAAATGGCTCTGTAACAGTTAAGAAACCTCCCGGGCCCACAAAGCCTGAAAAGAAACAGAGGAAAAAGTGCAACTGGCAGGCAACCACACACATTCACTGAGCTCATCCCACCAGGCAGCAGTAAATCATTATGAAAGCAAAAGACATTGTGGTCGACGCTATCATCTAAGACCAATAAAGCGCCCATTTGTGTGAACAACCTCCTCACATAATACTGTCACTCTCAATGTCAGCTGATATTGTTCTGTGTGGCTTCTCGCTGCATCCCAGTGAATCAGATACAGGTCAAAGGTACGACATGATGGGAACAGCGCTCGTATAAAAAGACAGGAGTTTAAACTCTGATGATGATTTGCCTGGAGAATAGCCAGGGCATTCCAAGAAACAGGCTGAGACATAATTCACTCTTCCTAATAAATTGCGGACTTGTACTAGTTGTAATTAGTCTGACTGTTTGACAAAATTAAAATAGTGTGTTCCTGTTGTTGGAAAATCAAAGTGGATTTCAGAGACCTCCTGTAAGAAGTCAATTGGCTTGGTCTTTTCTAAGTGCTCATGGGATATTATCCCCCCTTTGAAAAGTTTGATGTCCAAACAGCCCAAATAAACAACAAGAGGATATGATTAGGGAGCTCTGGTATGTAGCACACTAGAGGTTTAGCTGTTGTTCACATGTTTAAATTGAGTTGCTTCAATGGATGTAGCTTTCTGGTTTTACCCTTAGCTTAATCTAAATATGTGTCACCGTCAATCATAAATTCTTCCCGTTTTTCTTCATTAAAAAGAAGAAAACCAATGATGTCATAATGTGACAAAAGCATCTGTAAGCACCTCATTCCCTCTGGACCTCACTTTGCCTCTTGATTCCTAGTAGTTTCCCTTTGATTATAAAACACACAAAGTTCTGCCACGTTCAACCCAGCTTACAGACAATGATTACCACGAACTGGCTTCCTGAGCACGAAACAAAGGGCAGAAAATGTATGTGTGTATTGGAGGGGGTCACAGAGGGGTTGGCGGGTCTGTCCAATGCTCCTCAAACTTCTGCCTTGTGATCTGGAAGCAAGCTGAGATAGCAAAGCCTCGTCGTTACACCCCAGTTTACTCTGCGAGCGAGGAAAGAAGACGTGGCCATGCAACAGCATTTACTTAATCACCGACTTTATGTGGGTGGTCCCCCCCTCCTCGCTGGAATACAATGGCTGCACCAGACACTGCACACTCACATACTGTCCTGCCTCATTGGAAAAGCCATAAAACACGAGTCATCAGGGCTCCCAGGCTGTGCATGATATATTTTTTTGTGTTTTCTCACAGGTTGCCTTACATTTATCCGTCTTTTGCCAAAAGTCTAGAAGAGCTGGGAAAAAAAAGTTCCTTTGGTTTCACTTAGTTCATTATTGTAACTTGCTACGCTCAAATTACATTTTTCTTTCTTTTATAATTAAATGCGTACTAATCCAGATGTCTAAAAACACCACTGGGACGTTTTTTGCCACAGCTTGTCATTAGGCCACTTAGCTTCTGTAAACTTGAAAGATATGGATGATGCCAACAAAGTGTATCCGGTGTGATTTTGATGTGTAAAATCAGCTTTGGTGGGTGGGACATGTGTGACCCCTGCTACATGACCTGCAGCACTGGAAATGAAGCAGACCAGCTTTGCAATTTTTCCAAACTGACATCTGACCAGAGAGGAAATCTAGTCCAGTCTGGCTTAAATTATTTCACTTCCATTTTTCATGCCTCAGTGGAGATGGGAAGCTGAAATATAAACCAAGGACAAATGATTAAAGTGTTTACTCATTCAAGTTAAACGTATCCAAATGAATCTGTCAAATGTACATCAGATCAACTTTAGAAGAAGTTTATGTAACTGATTTTGCTGTTGATAAATACTCATGGATTAACTTTTCACATGCTACTTCAGTCTGACTTTTACTTTTTTTTTCTTTCAGCACATGAATACAAGTCAAACATACAAACACACACGCGGGGAGTCACACAAAAGCATCGTAATGGAGATGTTACTGGAAGAGTTCCTGCAGCATATGGATGCCATTTGCAAGCTGCACTGAGAATGTATAGGTCAGTCTTACCCTTTGGTATCTCTTTATCCATCTGTTTTCACATTACTTGCAAATTATAGTGTCCTCTAGACCCAAATGAACATAAATCAGGCCGGTGAAAGAGCAGAAGTTTTCCCATCTGTCATAAAACAATGATTTAAAGTACGGGTTGTCAAAATATGGCGCTGTGAATTCGCCCCGCTCCCCAGCAGTAGGAACACAAAGCACCATCTCATCGGAGTAATTTATGGCCTCTGAGGGAACACAGGGTGATTAGGGCTTAGGCCACCAACAGCCAGAAAAACAGTAGGAGCTCCAATAAGGATGGCTGGAAAACCTAGACCAAATTTATCAAACAATTCAGTGAAATCTATTTCTGTTTGCAGAGGAGAGCTAGATATATGGCCTGTTTAGAATATTGGTACGTCTCTGGAACATTTGGTCACACTGCATTTGTGAGTTTTGGAGATTCAACATTAAATAGTCGTAGCCGAAGACATTTGATGTATTGGTCAGCTGAGGTGCTGGAGGCCAAATCAAATATACAGCAGGACATTCTTGGGCTTTAAACAACATGTTCGTGTAAATGATGTCACCGCATCTCTGTAAAATTGTTTCTTTTCTAAAGGTGGGGTTCAAGGGTAAAAGCAGCTGTGTTCAACAGTGGCTCTGGGTGTTGGCACTGACTTTATTTTTATACATATACAGTATGTATTTAAAACAGTTTTGACTGCTCTACCATAAATCGCCTTTTTAATGACTAAAAAACTCTGATGTCCAGGGGATTAGTTTAGTTTATATACAATAATTTGCTCATTTCTATGACTAGAAAAATGAAAATCAAAAAATGGGAAACTTCTGATTTGTGTGGGGATATACGAGTGTAAGTGTAAGAGCACGCTGATACACCATTTACCAACAAAAACAGAGAAAAAAGGTTGCACAGAAGTACCGAGGCAGCCATGTTGGACGGCCAGAAGTACCGAGGCAGCCATGTTGGACGGCGCCATCTTGACTAATATAATCTTGACTTGACTAATCTTAATAGTCAATAGTCAATAACTAATAATAATATACATTAGAGCGATGGCTCCTAATCAATATTTCTGCAAAGAAAAAAAACCACATGTCCCAATATGTTTCCCACAAACCAGAAGCCATGAAGCAGAAACAATTTACATCAACAATGCAAAAATATTTAAGCCCCAATAAATATTTTCCAAAGTTTTTAAGGATCGTGCATAATTTAGAATAACCTAATCTTTTTTTTTTTGTTGCAATTTTTAAGTTGTCCATTTATCCCATCTAACTTGTTCAAATTTCTTTGTATTTAGTCTAAATCAATATATCCTCACTTGTTCATTTCTCCAAAAGGGAATTTTCTTTTGTGACTGGTCAGATATTTGGTTTTCATCTATTTTCACAACTGTGCTTCTAAATCCCTGGCCAGTCATTGGCTCTGTGTGGAAGAAGTCATGCATCCGGCCCCCACACAGCGCACAACAGTCAGGAGGATTTCCATGTGGATCTACAGGTGTTTTGCATGCACAGCCTTATTCTGAAGCTAATTTGTTTTTTGTGATCACTTCATTATTATCCACACAGTATAAAGAAATCTGAAGGTGTGGTATATTTCAGAAATGTGTAATCGAATCCATTTTTTTCAGACATAGAATAACGTGCTTCCATCAGATTGCTGAAACAAATATTTAACATACACCAAAGACCCTGCAAGACCCTGACACAAAACAAATCATTCCTGACAAAACTCGTTTAAGATAATTGCGTAGCTAATTTTGTAATCTTCTAAGCCATCAAAGCATAATTTCTCTGGAGAATGTTTTGTACGTCAACTAACCAATCTGTAAAAGGATTTTGCATCACCTCTCTGGCGGTCCACCCAGGGATCCAAAAACTGTTCTGGCCAAATAGTTGTTCATTTCTCAAGGGAGTTCACTAACTTCTCACTGGGGCTCTTAAACCTCTGAAGTGGAGCGAAGTTCAGGGGCCTTTCGAGCTGTGGCCACACAGATCCTAATATCTGTTTAAACAGCAGGTAGTCCCCAACTCTCGTCTGTTTGTGTCTGTAACTTCCTCCTTCAGTTAGAGGGATTTTCCCATACAGTCCATCATTCCAAAGGGGCCTTGAAATATGTCCTTTTTTTCCAGAATGGAGCTTGACGGAAAGAAAAACAAAAATTTGAATAAATACAAAAACTAACCTTTTGAAAGAATCTCAAACGCATTACATTATTTGATTCTAACAAAAGGCCAATTGTTATCTAAATTAAAAATGAAAGGTGTGATAAAGTTGAGAATAAAATAACAAAACAGAGAAGGAGTTTCAACATGTCGAGGAGATAGTGTGAATGTTGTGCAGCTCAACAGCTCTCCTACATGAAGGTGACCTCAGCTGGGTTTCTATTGCATCCCATGTCAACACTACTGACAGCAAAAAGCACTTAGGGACCAACATATCACTTTACCATTCCTGCAGCAGGAAGGGAAGCCTCGAGGTGGGAGGTGGAGGGCTTAAAAAAGGGGTCTGCAGGACTGATCATACATGCTATCACACACACTGACAAGTAGGTGGGGATATTGGTGCTTGGATGCAACTGTAAAAAAAACTAGTCCAATGTGTGTAAAAAAACTTACATAAAAATTCAGACAAAAATAGTTTTATGATCACAATAATTTGTGTTTTCTGTCTCTAAAAATTCAAATACATGTAAGATTGAAGAAGTATTTTCATAACTTTTTTCCAAGGACTTAAGAAACTATTGTTTACAAGCTCAATTTTTATGTTCATTGGAACAAAATTAGAACTGAGGTCATAAAAAGAGCAAGTGAATAACATTTGATGAACAGGAATAAAACTGAAATAAACAATAACAATCATTTCCAAATTAAGGTTGTTTGTGCTCACAAACAATCATAAAATTTGAAGAAAAATTTCTCAAATTGTTAAAACAATACAAAACTAGTTTGTTTTAAAGCAGCACAATAAAAATCTTATTTACATTAGTTCATCATTTAATAATCAACTTGCAATTTAGAAAAGAAGTGAATGAACCATGAAATCAAGAGTATTAACGTTGTTCACATTAACATTCCTGTAAATAGATTATAATAAATGCATATAATATCTTGTCATAAAACCAATGAAATGTCCTCATAAACTCTTAATATCTGAAATGTTGGAGCAGCTCTACCTGTAGTTGATCAAAGTACTCAATTCAATCATTTCTATCAGTAAGAAAAAAAACTTTTTTATCACTCTTTGTCATAAATAAAACTTTGAGTTTTTGTTTTGTGTATTTTTTTTACTTTAACAACATTGTACTGAACTACATGTAACCTCACGCTGTACAGTAAGTATTCAAACCTTTCTGTAGTTTGTTGCTGTGTTGCTAATGAGAATAAAAAGCCAGGTGAAGCCAGGCGCCAGTCGAAGTGACACAGTCTCACCTTCACTAAGCCTGACTATAAGGATGTCTTTTAACGTGGGGAAATGTGGCCATTCATGGCCAGCCGAGCGTTTCAATGAGCCACATTAGTTCTTGCACCATTGTTTTTCAAAAGACAGCTCCAAACTTGCTTTGATAGCAGAGAAACTGGCCCACGTCTCACTTTGGTATTTTGATGAGTCTGTCTTCATTCTGATCTGGTGAGTCTTATAATCTTTTGTGAAACTAAAAGTTAAACCAGTGGGAAGTCATTTATGCGTTAGATGTTTTTATTCCTACCCTTTTTTTTAATCACATCATTAGTCCTCTGATAACTTCAAATTGGAAATAAAATTGAACAAGTTATAATTTATATTTCTTTGTGCTTACATCCTATAATCAGAATTAATTTCCCACAAAAGGGATGCTAACTATTTCTCATGTCCTCCATCACTCAGTGACTAAAAACCATTTGTAAATCACACTTTGGCTTTGAAGCGAGTCAGAGACTAACCAAAGAGGAATTCCCTCCTAGGGTAAAAATGAGACCTGTGATTATATCTATATTAATAGCTGTGTAAGTTTTCAAAGATGTTTTGTGTGCTGCATGTGTAGTAGTTATCAGAAAGATGAGAATCATCTTAAAATGATTAGAGTACAGAAATATCGGTTTCTTTTTCAGAGCTTATGCTGTTCCTTTGGTCTTGTTGTGCAGACCCGCTGCCAGATGCAATAAATTATTAGCCTAAATCAGAACCGAATGGCTGCTATACAGCAGCACAGCCGTTCATGTTGAAGAAAAGGCATCTTAAGTTGGAGGCAAATCAGCCTTGTGTTAAGGTCTATCCCTGCTAAGTCCAAGGCTATTTTTTACGTTTATAGATCAAGCATGGACTTAGGCTGTCTTTCAAAGATGATTGCATCATCAGGCTATACAGTAAATCAATGAATTACTATGTTTGGTTTGTTATTCTATTAAAAATACAAACTTGCAAGTCAAGCAATTAGAAAATCTTAATATACCAATTGTTTATTCTAAAAGATAATAAAAACTTGTACAAATTCCAATATAATAGAGCGTTTAAGTTTAATACATAAAAATGTAACAAGATGTATTAAATATAAGGTTACAAAAAAAAAGTAACATTTGAATTTAAAAAACACCAAACTTTAGTAACTTTGTATGTATGTTTTGACTTGCATATTAATATTTGTTTTGAATTTGACAAAGTTTTAGTACAAGGCAATTCCTTCATAAAAAAAAAATCAATCTAATTCCTCTCTCAGATCTGATCTGCTTTTGTCTTACTATCTTCACATTTTTTTGGTTTAAAATATTGTGTCATTTGCTAAATGCGCAGTCGTAGGTTGTAAATGTATCAATCAAATGTAATGATTAGTAAAAAAAAAACAAAACAGCATTGTTCTAGTTTAAATGTTCTAACTTTATTTTTCTCAGCTTTTTGTAACCGTATGAAAGAATAGAATAGAAACAAAACCCAAATTTTCTACAAACTGCACATGACTTTTGGATGAAATATTGTAACAATTTAAACACATCCATTCTTTACTTAATTAAAAAGTTTTATTGATTCTATGTTATAATGGAACCAAACTCAAACAAAGACTTGATCCTGAAATACACATATCAGTGTGGTTGGTGCATTGTTTTACTTCTGCATCGACTATGTCGTGCTAGCATGCATCTCAAACACCACACCTTTTCATCATAGTGAGTGAAGCTGCATTTCACAGTTCACTGACAAGATAACAGTCTCCCGTACTTCTCTAGAACTATGAGTAATTGAACAGCAGGCCTATGCAAACTCTAACAAAACTGTATGTCTTTTTTACTGCAGCGTTCGTGAACAGTCATTTAGTACTTCCTGGATGTACCCATGAGTCCCATAGGAGCTGTCAGAGGTCAGCAAGAACTAGGAAAGAAATATATGAACAAGCTTTCCTATAAATAAGGCCACTCCAATCTATATGCTAGCAGTAAAATCAAAACCAGGTGGGTTGGTCATGTTTAAAACCAGCAAATGAGCACCAGATCGGGATGTGAAGGCCTCTTTTCTTTTTCTCCCTGTGAAGACACGGAAGTGATGGCTACAACCAGCTAACACCATAACTTTGTAGCATGGAAAAGGGTATAAAAGACAGGATCAGAGCCAAGGGAAAAGATTTCTTACTCCGCAGCCCTGTGCGGTGTCCATCTAGCTTGTTTCTTTTAAGAAAACCTCAGTTTGAAATGCTCCCGGGACGTCAGCTACACCATGCTTATTATTTCCTCCTTCCCTATATATCATGTTAAGCCCCTGTCCTTCAAGGATTGTTTTACTATGTGTGAGTATCCCTCTTCCCAATCAGGAGAAATGTGATTTGAATAAGGAGAGGTGAGCAGTTTAAGCGATTATGCATTTGCCGTGTAATACGTCCACATTAGGGATGAAAGATTAAGTTACTGTTTTGTGACAAAATGGTAAACTGAGTTGAGAAAAAAGACGATTTTCAACTGTTTCCCGTTTATGACTGTAATGTAATTTTCCACACTGAAGAAAGACATGTTTAGAAATAAGCCTAAAGACATAAAAGCAGGACTCTTAGCACTTTTTTTCAGTCAGGAAGGAAGAAGTTTGCCACCAAAAGAAAGTTGGGAATAAACACAATCAAACCACATCAGACTGTGGCAGGAAGTGTCAAACTAGCACAAGGACTCCATAAGACACCAATTATTCCATGAGATTTATGTTCATAAAGCTGTTAATGAAGACATTAAAAGAGTTTGATCAGACCCATTCAAAAGTAACAAAGTCTTCATTTTCATTCTGAAGCTACACAAATGTGGACTTCAAATAATTTTATAACAAAAACTGATTTTGTAACATGATGTTAAAAAAATTGGATTTATTTTTTTGCAATGTACAAAGGTACGGAGTGAAAACATAAAGCCACGGATGGTGACTTTATAAATAATATTTAATTTCTTTAGGTAACTTCTGGAATACATTATTACTAGTGGTTTATATAATACCTCATTCAGTCCGTCCTCATTTAAGTGGACGTCACTATCGGTCAATTTACAAGGTAAACACTACAAAAGCTACTTTACTGGTGACTATGATCACAACTCACCATACCAAATTATAATGGAAAAACACAACAGTTTGATGGATGTAGGTGGTATTTTTATGTTGATTAATTTTAGATTAAAATTAGGTTCTGTTGGCACAAAAGAAAATAAAAGCACACTTTACAATGTTGGTCTGTTTATGTGCATGCATGCGCTGTTTCATTGCACAGTTAAAGTTAGCAAGTGTCTATGATATTTGGTCATTTTGCTTAATTTTGTATTTGATTGATAATTTTAAAAAATATTTTGGGTCAATAACAATGTTACTTGCTGCACAAAACTCTTGTGTTTTTGTGAGCTTATGTTTAGTATGAGAAAAATCATCTTTGTATACAACTTTATTTGCTTATGCATGAACAATCACAGCCATCTAAACAGAAATTTAACTGTAACTTAACCTCTGCAGGCGTTGCTTTGTATGAATATGTTTTTAGACTCAATTGTGGTCCTGACAGGATGTAGGTTCAATGCCTTGAAGCAAAGGAAAAAGTGCAATCAAATTAGGATGTAATGACATCATCATCAAAACAGTTTTCCACGCCTATCACCAACCAAAGCGACACAAAGCATTTGAGTTGAGGATATGAAAGGACCGAGACAGCATTTTCTCATTTAAAGTAACTTAAGCTAAACTTTCACCTCTGAGTTGTGCTATTGGTTCTGCAAAAATACCTGTTGTGAGAAGTTTGACACGGTCTGCTTGTGGTTAAGTTGGCCATGTGTACCCCTGAGGCAGTTTCATGTATTTCCTTCACACTTTTGTCAAACCACATAATAAATGACAGATTACACCCCCAAAGAAACACTTTATGAACAACTCAGACTGGAGTCTAAAATGTGTCTGGACACATACCTGTGTTGGTAAAAAAAAAAAAAAAGTCAACAAGAAAGAATCTAATATATGATCAAAGCTATTTTCATCTTTCTAAAAACTTTTGAAGAATCAATCAAGAAAGCCTTTATTAGTCCCATAATGGAAAGATTTTGTTGAACTTTTACTGTTTCAAGAGAATATTCGATGCTCCAAAGTTTGGAGTTTAACTTTTTTCTTCTTTTATGACTTCAGTTTCTTTTAGATCTCAAGCCATGTGATTCAGCTTTTGATAAAGCATTGGATAAACCAAACAAATCCAGTGCCATTGCACCCACTATTAAATCTCTGGGACCCACCTGTTAGTTCTAAAGTAATCTGTCCAAGTAACTGGCTAATTTATGTAAACACAAGGAAAATGGCCACTAAGCCCAGTAGCGGTGGCAAATCCCTAACTACCGGAGTCTTTGATTAAATACACAAAGCTTCAGAAAAACAAACTTTAACTTCTGCTCTCTAATCGCAAAGTCTCATTTTCTCTTTCCAGATGAGAGTTCGAAAAAAATCTCCTAAATGTCCTTAAATGCCCCTGTAATGTACTGGCTGTGTTTCATGTCCAGACGCCTTTTCTAGCTATTGCTGATCAAGTGCAGATAGGGGCTGTGTGAAGCAACTTGTCTTAACAGAAAACTTTCTTGTAAATGTGTTGGAGGACATTTTTTTTCCCCTCTGACCGTAACTCGTATTAATTACATGCAAAATTACCTTTTGGAAGTTTCTACCATGTTTGAATGTTTTTACCACAGCAAAAACGTACCTCGCGTGCTTTTCTATTTTATCAATGCATGTTTGAGTTACAGCTTTTGTAAGCTCTACTTTCCAGTAGATAAACATTATTTTTTTATTGGCCACACCTTTTGTTCTCCGCCACACCCACATTGTAGCGTAAATAGGAAGAGTTTTATTGCATGGATGTCACTACTCCTCATCAGGGAGTGACATTTTTATATAAGTGCACCAAAACAAGAATATTAAAAATGTGCATGAGTTTTGCTAACTTCAAGTATTTCACACTGTATTTGCAGCCTCGAACGAGATTAACACTGTGCTGTGTACACTCATTGTGGGCGTAACTTAGTAGAATGCAAGAGGATGGGAAAGAATTCACAGTAGCAACTCAGAAGTGAAACTGGATTAATCTATTTATTAATGTTTTTTGTCAGACAATGCATTCGTGAAAGCAACTCGATCTAATATAAAATTTTGTCCCACAAAAGTACGATACCCTAACTACAAACAGGCAGTTAACAGTTAACAATTTTTTTACTCAAGCAGTACACAAAAACATTGTAATTAAACATAATAACGACACACATAATAGTCCAGAGTTGGACAGACGTTTTTGAAATTAGATGGAAAAACTAAATTATTGTAAATGAGCTTTTTCATTGAACATCCACACCGCCATTTCCCGTAGCTGTACACTATCAGAATGATAATTGGTCGTGTAGAGATGGATCCACCTCAGCATTTTGTTGATTCAAGATAACAAATTGGTTGCAGTGTTTGTTTCCTCCTGTAATGTATTACAACTGAAACATCTACCGCCCCATTCCAGGGTAATCAGGGTGTATTCTGTTTTGTATGCTTGAGTGCGTGCAGGGTCCACTGGGTGAAGGGGAACTACACTGGATGTCAGCCCAGCTGGAAAACTGTCCTGTGAATGGCTTTTCAGCTGTGAAATGAACATCTTTGACATGACACAGTAAAATGCTGAGCCTCACATGATTTGAATCGAGGTAAATATTTAAAGCAACTCTTTCAAATTCAATGGATTTAAATATCTGAGGAAAGCAGTAAAAGTCTTGTTCTTTTCTGATGTTTGTTTACGTAGTGATCAATTGACTGTAAAAGTAGAAGTCAGCTACAAATTATGTGTGAGCACGAGTGCTCACCAAGCCGCACTCACACTCAGCTGGTTTTGATGCAGGGATGGGATCATGGGACGGACTTGGAAGACTGTGAAAGGGCTGTGGACTCTGGCGGTATGCTGAGTTGCTCTGTGGGTGGGAATACACATGAGTGTCCTTAGCAACCCAAATGCAGAACTACTGTAGTTGAATAAGTAGAATCGACCCCATGGCCTGCGACGCAGAGGGCCAACGGCGCCTGCTTGCTGAGCCCAAAACGCCAGTTCTAAACCAGATGTATTTCTTAGATTTGGTATAGCAACAACTTCAAAGTCCCACTTGATTGTTTTTGATTGTATGATTATTCAATGTTGCCGTCTTTTTCTTTATTTTGGGGGAAAAGATATTATCATTCAACCACACTTATTTAATTGCAGCAATTGGAGCCACTCTAATTGAGCCTTGCCTTTCATCTGTAATGGTAATGATTATAAGATTGTGCATGTACTGAGTAGTCTTGTCTGATGAGCAGGAGAGGCATAATCTAACTCCTTGAGATGAAAATTTTGCAAATATTTAACTTGAACCCACCAAGTAAGAAAATCTTTGTGATTTATTTTGTGACGTAATCTCGTATTTTTTATTGTTTTTGTCCGTGCGCTCACATTGTTCTCCATCTAGATGTTTGCAACTGATTTGATTTTTGTAATGAAGGTCTTGAATAAGTAAACAGTGAATGCCTGTTCAAAATGTCAGCGTGTTTTGTCAAAGCTAGACACACATTTAAAGAGCATCTTATCATGTTGATTTAAGCAATTAAACATGAAGTTTGCCCTCTACGAGCTCCGACTGACTGTATCATCTTAATTTCTATCTACAGAACCTCAAAGCATTTTCTGTGACTTGATAAAGAGAACTTATCACGGTCATTATGTGGTTAAACGTCTGACTATTTGAAGAAAAGTTTGAATTTAAGGAAATGTTTGGCGCAGGACATTCTGTTTAGGTATATAGTGGTTGTAAAATGTTTTCAGGCTGCGGGTATATTAAACAAAATAATTAATGCTTAAACGATACCTTATTTTCAACCTTTTTA
This sequence comes from Neostethus bicornis, assembly GCA_902685375.1. Taxonomy (NCBI): domain Eukaryota; kingdom Metazoa; phylum Chordata; class Actinopteri; order Atheriniformes; family Phallostethidae; genus Neostethus; species Neostethus bicornis. The sequence goes on from LR738552.1 coordinate 7,291,398, forward strand.
AGTGACCAACATGGTTCAATTAACAAATAGTAAACAAACTGTTCTTTGACCTGGAAAATTGTTAGTTGGCCTGAAAAAATGTTAAATTGGTGGAATACTTATTAACACTTTACTCTGAGGCACGCACACACCGGTAGTGACTACCAGCTGCTAGTGTGTTGGTAACCCGTCCCGTTACGAAAAACTATGGGCTTGATGTAGATAACGAATAAAGCGAAATTACTATCAAGGAAATCAAATCCTTTCTGATTTAGAAAAAAAAATCTACCTGACTAAAATTTGTTTGTGACTGATAAAAATTATATTGTTTTTTTTTTTTTGTAAACTTTAACTATGATTAAAGGTCCTAGGGGTTTATTCTCATTGTACAGCAACCAACTTTGTGTTCTTAAAGAGGGGCTATTGTGCTTTTGTGAGGTAAGAATTTTTTATCTCATCACATATATAGATAGACGTATCAGACAGAGAAGCAATATTTGCTTATAAAAAGGTTTTAAATACAATTCGGATTAATCCTCCCCTCCTCTTGCTCCCTGCTTGGTGCCACGCTTTGGCCGTTTGCACAAAAAAGCATATATCTTGTTTGAGGCCACAAATACAGTGTAAAGCACATCAAGTTACCAAAACTTTTGCATATTTTTATATTAGATTTTGGATAAAAATGAGCCTAACTGAACGTCAGCAGAGCATGTGCACTCTAGCTACAAAAACACAACCTGCTTACATTATATTGTGGGTGTGATGCAACCGCATTCTAATTCATGGTTCACATCAGCAGCCTGCATGTACTTGCACTTGCTTATAAGGTCATACTGTTTACTGTCCACTATGTTCCTTATTCCCAATCAACGGTATAGCTCTAAAAACATTGGATTGTCTTCTGTGTATGTGGTGTTGTTTTAAATTGTAACAGCTACAGATTACTGCAGATCAGCATTTCTATCTCGTCACTTTTTATCCTTTCCATTTCACCTCTCTTCTTTTTTTACTTTTCTCTCCATCCACTGTCTTCCCCTTGAGGGCCAGCAATTGAACCAAAACAAAAACAGATCTTTAGGATTTAACATGAAAATAAAATTTGCCAGTATTTGCCAAGGCCGACATATAATTTTGACGTTGGCAGGGCAAATCAGTCCCAATGCAAGTACCCGATAAAGAGGAATATGGTGCACAAGGGATTTACCTCACAGCTACTTTTTTCTTGTGTAGACTCCCAATAGGTGTTCTTGAAAACCAGCATTACTTCATCTCTTTCAATTCAATTGGAAATAACTAGAGATTGCGTTTTAGACAATAATAACTAGTATCTTACATTACATTACGGTGTGTGACGGCAATCCTGTGCCTCTAAGTCAACCAAAACCAGATCGTGATCTTGTCAAATGTGGCAAAGCTTTACAGGGTAAGATGGGCAGCGATCTGGACCGTGCCCAGCCCAGAACTGGAGCTGTTTTGACAAGGATTATCACTTTCATCGCCAGGTAATTTATAACAACCCTCAGCTTCTGCAGACCTCATATCACCGCCAAAGCACTGTGCTTACAAATACGAGAGCTATGCTGGTAGCTTAGTTTCTCACCTTCGGCCTGAGAAGAAGGGTAGCGGGAAAGAAAACATTTAAACATCAAGTTATCTTTGGCCCATATTGCAGGCTAGTGCTTGCACCAAAGCCTGGGTTGTAAGTGCCTTAGCAGAACAAATGCCTGCATAGTGATGCAAAAGCCAAAGAATTTATAAAGCCATCTTCATAAATCATCTTTTTATGTTTAAAATAAACTTGCGTATCTCTAGTGGGCCACAAAAGAATCTGGTTATGCTTTTAACAAAACTTGATCTTGCTTATTTATTTTATTGCAGTAGTGAGTTTGTGATTTGATGAAAACAACTTTTCATGCTTTTCTTCGTTGTTTATTTGGCAGCAAACCGCAGGTAGTCTCAGTAGCATAAACTGAGAAATATGACTGATGTAAATTTGATTAATTATATCACATTTGATTTTATTGCATGTTTCATCTTGCATTGAAGAAAAACACTGTAAATGGATTGAAATGCCATAATTGTCAAAACAGAAGCTGAGTTGTCCTGGCTTCTGCATTGTGTCGTAACGCTTAAACAAACTGTACACCTAGACACGTACAAAGAATGTTCAAGAAGTAAAATTACCAGTTTGCGCAACCTAAGTGTTTTGAAATGGTCACCACACCTCAAGCAAGACAATTAAAGCTCAGTATATTATTTGTTGTTCAAAGCATTATTAAACTTCATGTTTGAAAGTGCTCTGCCAATAAAGTTTGATTTGAGTATTGATCATGCTTGGAATACAAATGGATTTGTACTGTAGTTAGCATAAAACTGACCTTTTAATTAATTTCATAGCCTAATTAAAAATATGTAGCTATGTCAAAAGCTGATGGCTGAGGAAAACGTTTAGACGGTTACAAGAAAAGAAAATACTGACAAGTACTTTTGCTCTGGGTTTCACAAATTCTCTTCAGCTTCACATTTAACCATTTACATTTGCATGTTGCTCACTACAATCCACATTGGAAGACCACAAAGGACTGGAATACAGTCAAACAGATTCCTCGTAGGAATTTATTTTCATATTTAATGCAAAACAAGACACAAAAGCCACTAGAAAAGCCATTCGCCAATGCACCACCAGTCCACTTGTCGGGCTGTTTCCATTGATCAAAAGGGACATTACAAAGGAAAATATTACAAGCTGAAAATTATCAAGGAGAGTTTGTAAAAAGGATCAGAGTGAGAAAGTTAAAAGACATAAAAAAAAAAAAAGAAATTTTTTTTTTCAATGCCACCCACACTTAACCATGTCGGAAGGAGCCAGTCTCAAACTGGCACCTATTTATGGTTTTTGCTGGTGCCAAAGAAAAATTCCTCCTACAGAGAGGAAAAAAAAAGTGACTGTGGCTCATCCATCATTCACAAAGCCTTTAAAACTGGAGCAGCATAGCTATGATTTAGTGACACACAGATTTGATTGGTTCCCCACTTTTGCGCTGGATTTCCTTTTTTGCTTTTCCTTCTTCCTGCAAATACCTCTGCGATTCAAAGTATTTCTATTAGCTGAAAACAGGCGGGTTTTATCCAGCTGAAAAACTGCCATCTTAGACTTAGAATATTCACACACTGTGACTGCTGATGTCAAGTTTTTTTATCACAATATGGGATGGCTGGTACGACAGGCTGATATGCTGCCATCTTAAACTCTACTTTAACCTGCTCTGACTTGCTGTTAACAAAATAAAACAAAAGGAGAAATCAGTCATTGAACTGCTGTCATCATACCACCTTTGATACCAATTAACAAAAAACTTCTCACAGGTTTGGTCAAGTATACAAAACAATTGAACTATCTTATTGAAAGTCAGTACAATTGAGAAAGTGACATCTAGTCAGGACAACCAGAACGAAAACAGAGAAATTACGTAAATCAAGAGCATTACTTTTTTTAAGCTCAGCTATTTCTTCACCACTATCTTTCTATCTCTATCTCTCTCGTCAGTACGTATCTCTCTAGATATGTTATTTATTAGTGGCCGGCTCTGAATGCCTTCAAGGCCTTCTTTGCGGCTTAGAAATGTCTAAATCGCAAACTGGTGTTAATTTTATTTTGACCATTGATGTTGATAAAATGTTTTCAAATGGTCTATCCACTCTCTTCCATGACTTTTTCTATCACTGTGGTGTTACTAAATGTGTTTTTGCTTTTGTCCAATCACATTTTTCCCCGTACCCCCACTCTAACCCTCTACCCTAAACCCCTGGCTTTCTATCTCATTCATTGTTCTCTATTGTCTGTTTATTTAGAATTACACTGCTAGTTGGTACAATACAATTCACATGTTGTCCACTTCTCTCCCTCCTCTCTGGGAGAGAGCCCCATTCAGGACTCTGTGTTCCTGTCCTGGGCATGGCCACACCGAGGAGATCTCCGCGCTTCTTCATTTCCGCTCCATCAGGATGAAGAACATCTACTCATCCCCGTACTGGACATCACCGGGCTGAGGAGTCCCCCGTGTTTCCATCAGCATGAAGAACATCTACTCATCCCCGTTCTGGACATCTCCGGGCTGAGGAGTCCCCCAGTGTTTCCATCAGGATGAAGAACATCTACTCATCCCCGTACTGGACATCTCCGGGCTGAGGAGTCCTCTGTGTTTCCATCAGGATGAAGAACATCTATTGACTTCTTTAGATATTTAGCTGTAGATTAGATTAAGTTAATATTTAAACAATAATCTGTGACACATTGTTTGCTCGTCCCGGGGGAGGGATCTCTCTTTCACGTGGATCCCCATGAGGTTTCTTATTTTTTCCCCACTGATGGGTTTTTTAGGAGTTTTTCCTCACCGAGAAGGAGAGTCTAAGTGCATAAATGTGCCAGTCTTGTTTAGTTAGCATTTGTTAGTTCTTTTTCTTGCTGTGTATTTGTGTTGATACATTCCTCTTTTTCTTGTGAAGCCCATTGAGACGGACATTCTGTGATTTTGGGCTATACAAATAAAATTGAATTGAATTGAATTTTAAACCAGCATTTGTTACAAAGTAACTAAAATCAGGTGATTCTGTGAAGAATCCATCGTATTGACTCCGTAGCAACTGTTGTCTAGTCAGAGTTATTGGCAATGACACTATTGCTTCAACCAATCAATGCTGAGGTGATTGGCTCAATATTTGATTGGTTGTGTGATCAGAAAAACATGCATTTTTGGGCCCTTCTGGGGCCTTCTGATGTAAAAATTTGGACAGTCGAAGAGCTTTGTACCCAAGTGAGCAAACACTGCTAGTATTGGACAATCAGTATGGAAATATTGTTTGAATGTTGTAAAATTCTTTTCTTTTAATCAGCAAACAACAACTGAAGGAAGACATTAATAGTAAATCAAATTTGTGGCTGATTTACTTTCAAAGTAATTTTTAGACTGACTTTGCTAGAAAAGTGTATCACTGAGTAGCATGTGTCTAGACCAGTGTTCACAACTGTAGAGAACTCATACAGAGATCTGACAGCATAGGCTGAAATTTTAGCATTAGTGAAGATAGAAATGGAGTTTATATACATATTGTTCACGTTTTTGATAATTGATACATTGTGTTATTGAAGTTCACAAGGTCTTTATGGACTGTTTATCTGTCATAGCCGTATGCATAGTTAGAAGCTGTTTCTTCCTTCATCAAATTAATTCAATTCAATTTTATTTGTATAGCCCAAAATCACAGAATTTTCATCTCAATGGGCTTCACAAGAAAAAGAGGAATGTATTAACACAGATACATTCCTTAAGAGGCATTTATGTCTGCACTTCTTTTAAACTTGTATAAATTCAACATAGTTTTATAACTATAAAACACTACTGGAAATCTAGGTATGTAACGCTTGGTTTACCACTGAAATATATACAGTTATATGTATTTATAAATACATTTGTAAACAGATGCTGCTGAAAGGGCTCATTCCACAAGTGCATCTATCAGCAAGTTTCAAGAATTTTGGTCACCTCAAAAAGTTGGGCATTGGGTTCACTCCTGCAGAGAAGACAGTGAGGAAGCCACTACAAGTTATTCCTGTCAGAACTTTTACCAGAGATACAAATGGAGAGACTGACAGTGGAGATGTTTGACACATGGCAACTAAACAAGGTTGAGTAGAGTTTAACTTACAACACAAAACTTACAGAGTCCACAGGCTGTTTTGTGGTACCTTCACTGTGTTTTGGCACACGTTCAATCACTGTATCCAAAATATGCACCCATATATATAAAGGAACAGATCATCACTGCAAAAGCAAATTGCCACAAAGAACATTTTACATATAATATATAGTCATTGTAAATAAATCTTCTCGTTTAACAACAACCACTTCCAAAAATGATGGTTTGTGTACTGCTAAAAAAACTGCCCACAAGTGACAGAAGGCAAACTGACCACAGGAAAATGGCAATGCGAGCCAGAGGAAGCGAAAGATTTAAAGCCTTGCTAGAGTTTTGAGGCTGGAAGCTTAGCATGTTTACCTTGGCATCGTTTTAAAAAAGAGAAAAATCTTCTTGTAGGCATTTTTAGAGAATTTACAGAGTGCATAAAAACAGAGTTGAAAGAAAAGTTGACAAATTTGAATTTCTGTTTTTATTGGAGTGAGACAGGGCTAGAAAGCCTGGTTACGTTCACAAAGCTACTCACGTCGATGTCTTATGCAAAAGATGTTTTCTTCCTTCACTTTTAAATAATAATCAATTACTTTTTAAGAAAAATACATATCTTAAAAGTTATTATAGGGGATCTGTAACACTAAATAATCAATTAAAAAACGATAAGAAGATTGCAAAAAGCACATTTTGACTCTGACAGGGTTGTAAATGGTCTGTTATTAGGGAGAAATAACTTTTAAAATTTATCATAATGTGTGACTTGAACTTTTTGGTTTTCCCTTCAGTTTTTTATTTCACTAACTCTAATTTGAGTGACCTGGGGAAATGCTTTGATGGATGTTTCTCGATGCATTTTGGTATTGTATCTGTGGGTGGTCTGGCAGGGGTGGGTAGGGATAGTATTCTGATGTACAAAGCAGTAAATGAATGTTTCACCAGAATAACAAACACTTTACTTTTTGCCCTCTCAGGGAAGTACCAGATTGGGTAATGTTGTGTATTTTTCTGTGTTTTCTGTAAGTGGTCAGTCCAGCGATTTTCCCACAGATAACTTTTGGACTCTAAAAATGTCTAAACTTTTAAATACCTGTAGTTTTGTTTTGTTTTCCATTTCACATCTAAATAATTGCCTCCGTTTTATTCTGCCAACCCATGCACTCCAAAGACAGTGAAATATATTTTTCCTTGCTGTGTCTCAGTAACCATCACAGATTTTTATAGGAGGCCCAAAGCCACATCTCCCTATAGTCGGCTGTGCTCTTCGGAAAAATTTCTGTCAAGCCTCTATCCAAATGTCATTTGTTTTATTTGTGATTAATCAACCATCATTTTGTTATGAATTTGTTGGGTTCAGCTTTCCATCTTTCCTCAACGCTTCCACAGAGTTTACAGTTAACACAAAGCCAATGCCAGGATTTAGGAGTTCAACACGTTTTTAAAATAAAACATTAAATACACCAAGAAGCAAAATAATATATGATATATATATACTTTTTTGCAACTTAATAAAAAAAACTGAATTAATTTGAAAGATGAAGTTAGATGTTTGTGTGAGTGGTATATACTTTTATTCTAATAATTAGGCTCATTTTTCTGACTTCCTTATCTAAAGCATACATTCATCCCTTACAGTTAAAATGCCAACAAGAAGGTTATATGTTGATCTGGACTGTTGATCCTGGACTGTTGGGCTCATCTCTGATGTTGATAAGTCGGCCTACAGGATGGAGGTAGACCGGCTGGTGTCCTGGTGCAGCAACAACAACCTAGAGCTCAAAGCTCAGAAGACAGTGGAGATGATTGTGGACTTTAGGAAAGTCACAGCCCCCATTACCCACCTTGCACTGACAGACTCCCCCATCACCACTGTAGACTCTTTCCGCTTCCTCGGCACTACCATCACACAGGACCTAAAGTGGGAGCCGTCCATCAGCTCCCTGATCAAAAAAGGCCCAGCAGAGGATGTACTTTCTGCGGCAGCTCAAGAAAGCCAAGCTGCCTGCCCAGATGTTGGTGCAGTTTTACACAGCCATCATCGAGTCCATCCTCACCTCCTCTATAACCATGTGGTACACTGGAGCCACAGCCAGGGACAAACACAGACTGCAGCGTATTGTGCGCTCCGCAGAGAAGGTGATCGGCTCCAGCCTTCCATCTCTCGAAGACCTGTACGTCTCCAGGACTCGGGGGCGTGCAGGTCTGATAGCAGCTGCCCCTTCCCACCCTGGACACGGACTTTTTGAGACCGGAGCCTAGGGCAGGAGGCAGGAGGCTCCGGTCCATTCAGACCAGAACATCCCGCCACAAAAACAGCTTCTTCCCTTCTGCCGTTGGACTTATGAACTCTTTATAACCTGGATCCCCACATCTCTTAGTCACTTCTCTCTTGTCACTTTAATCTTTATTATTTTCTATGACATTGCACTACTTTTCTTTTTCTTTCTGAGCACTCTTAGTTTTGTTAAAATTATTTTTATTTATTTTATTTTTTATTATTTTTATTTTAATTTTTTTTTGCACACCTGTATCAAAGCAAGTTCCTAGTCTCTGATATTCTTCATTGACATGGCAATAAAAGCATTCTGATTCTGATATGAATGAATATTTTCATGACATGTTTGTAGGAACAGTCATGGCTCCTGCAAACAGTTTGTCATTAAAAATACTGATTTTGAATCATAAATTACCAATTTATTGAAAACAAAACTAATTTGGTTTCAATAATTCCCTGTTTAATGTTTGTTTAAACCATATCAAACTAACATTTTACAGAATTTTAGATCTTTACTTCCCCTGATCACAACCTAGGACATCTCTGGAATACAAAAATAACGTGTCTACTCACACTTCAGCATCTCAAGAAAAGTAATGCTAATTTATTTTCATTTCCCTAATGGAAAAATATTATCCCTGTAATTACGGTAAACAGAAAGTTGCTATTTCATATGGAATCATTCATGTCTGATGCCTGACCCTGATAGGACATGTTTGAAGTCCCACTGTATATGTTGTAAATTGTTTCTTTGAGCTTGCTCAACTACCAAAATCACCCCTGCTTCACCCCAGGGATCAGAGAGCAGAATGGGTACCACTCCAGCACTTGGAATGTGGGCCAAAAGTTTCCAAACATCTTTTCCTGGTGCCTAAAATTAGCCGTCTAATGAGGTAGCGGCTTCCTTCTTTCTGAACTAATAGCCCATCCCTGTGGGATAGCATGATGTGGACTAACACTCCAGATCAACAGAGAAAAATCACACCAACACGCTCAGCTCAAAGACTAAACATTTCAACCTGGATAGAAGACATTTAAAGAAGGATGTTTATGTAAAATCAACTTTTTGGTGTTTTTTATTGTGTTCTCACACCAAAAACATACCTGAAGTACTTTCTTATTTTATTCATGCATGTTTAGTCGTTTGGAACCTCTTGCATTCAGTATTCAAATACAATTTGTTCAAGTTGTTTTTGTCTACGGATTTTGTTCTTCCCCATCCAAAAACTGTTAGTTAGTACACCAACCTGTTCATGCTCGGTCCTTCCCCTCAAATGTCCGTGACATAGAAGGTCCATTCTTGGACCAGGAGAAGCTGGTTCGATTCCTGCAGGCCCTATGCCTAGATGTTCCTGGAGCAGACGTTTAACTCCTTAGTTGCTCCCAACATTGGCACTGTCGTGGCTGCCTGCTGCAGTACAATACCAGGGCGAATCCAAGGTGTGCGTGGGGGGCACACGCCCCCCCTCCCTCTTTTTGGTCCACAAAAAAAAAGAAGAAAGGAAAGGGGACTAGTCAAGCTATTCCCTTGCAGGGCCAGTGAATGGGCCAACAAAATGCAGAAAAAAGACTCTTATCTTTCACAATGTTCTGGGGGGAATCCCCTATCCCCTGTGTATACTGGCTTTGTCAATGACCTCATGCCCACCATTTTGAAGATCCTGGAGAAGCCCCTGAATACAGCAAAGTAATTTGCTGTAAAATGGATAAATATAGTACAGTAAAAAAGGGAGTCCTCTGATATAAATTTGAAATGAATGCACAAAAATATGAAAGAACACACTTAATTTGCTAACTTGATGTGCTTTACATCGCATTGGCGTCCGTAAATAAGATTAACTCTGTGTTATGCTCGTGACTAAGGGACCTAAAGGATGGTGGACGATGAATTACCAATGTCAAAAATGGAAGAGTCAGTCAGTCATCCTCTGAACCAATTATACCAGATGGAGCCGTTAGGGTGTTGGATGCGGAACACGTTACTTTTGTCATTTTTTTGTCAAACTTCACAATTCTGAGCTAACAAAGGCTACCCTTTTTATATATATTTGCCAGAAGATTAGAATTATTGCCCCACAAAAGCACAACACAACCTTTCAACTATTTGAACAACTTTAAAGTTTAAATATTTAGAACGCATGAGAAGTTGCACACAGTTAAACAAACTTTCTTTTTAACATTTTTTTTTGCTGTCGCATAAAAACATTGCTTAAGGAAAAATAACAAAAACAACAAGTAAAGGTAAAAGAACAGAGCAGTCTGCTTTTCTACTCTGCATGCCATCCCTTTAAGGTTTTATGTGAACACTGATGGTAGGGAAGGACAGAGAAGACATACTTAGGTAGATCTTTCTTCATTATTAAGCCTATAGTTCACATTTAATTGCACTTGCATTCATTTGTTTTATTTCAGCTAATGAGTGGCCATAAATTTAACTGAAGGTGAGGAATTTTTATGACCTTCAGCAAACTTTTGATCAGGTACAGAAGCTGTTTAGGGGAAAATGGGTTAGAGAATCTTTACTATGTACAGTACAGTCTCCAATTACACAACCGTCTTATTTCAGCACTCATTAGGAATTCTCCATCTTCTATAATGGAAGACTGGTTTTTTAATGGCTGACCTGGGAAAGGACAGATAAACTTGCAAGTGTAGAAAAACAATCCAAAAATATATTTCAAATAATCTAATTCTCTTTTATGCACCAAGAGTTATTAAAAAGTATGTAAGGAGTGTTTGTTGGTCTTTTGAAAGAGGTTCAAAGAGGCACACAGGCAAAAAGCTGGAAAAAAAAATAGCTTATAAAGACAAGAAATCTTTAAACTCTCAAAGTTTCCATTCTTTGCCCAGATCTAATTACTGATGATGAACAGAATTAAATTTTTCCAGAAGTTCCTCATACTGTATTTACTTGCTACCCACTACCAATCTACTTGGTAGCTTCAGGTCGGTCAAAATAAGTTCCTAAAAATTTTGTCTTTGTAGGAATCACTAGGAGCTGAATGCTTTTACACTTTAAACATTTAAACGATGACAATTTTTAAAGTTTTTTAAACGTCTGATAAGACTTTCGAGCTAAAGGGAAAGTGTACAAAATTGTGGTGAGACCAGCTATGCTTTTCGGTCTAGAAACAGTAGCACTAAGAAAAAGATAGGAAACAGAGACGGAGGTAGCAGAGATGAAGATGCTGAGGATGTCTCTAGGAGTGACCAGGATGGACAGGATTAGAAATGAGAATATCAGGGGAACAGCACATGTTAGAGGTTTCGAATATAAAGTCAGAGAGGCCAGACTGGGATGGTTTAACATGTGCAGAAGAGAGAGAGTAGATCGGAAAAGGATGCTGGATTTGGAACCACCAGGAAAGAGGACTAGAGGAAGGCCAAAGAGGAGGTTCATGGATGCAGTGAAGGAAGTCATGAAGATAGTTGGTGTGACCTAAAAGATGCAACAGATAGGGTTAGATGGAAGAAACTGACGTGCTGTGACGACCCCTGAAGGGAAATGCCGAAAGGAGAAGATAAGACATTCAAGATGTGGATGATGGAAGTTAGACCTGTTTTTTTGTTCTTTTTTTTTTTTTTTTTTACAATTCTCAGAAGATATTTTTCCAGAGCCAATGAAATTTCTCGACCTTATCTAAACTGTTAGGTTAACAATACTTACAGTCAAAACGCATTTATGATGATTATACAGGTGATTCCTCCCATTTACCGTCAGTAGAAGAAATCTTTTATTACTATCGAGGTTGGGTTCAAATAAACAGAATCACCATGCGCTCTCTCGAGCATTAGTATTTTGACAGTTTTATACAAAGTTGGTTGAGTTCAACTCAGGTTGTGAGAAAGAATTAGTCACTTTCCATCCATTCTTAGAGCACAAATGGATATTTCAGGGGGTTGATTTTCAGTGACTTATGTGATGACACTGCATGGAAAATTTTTGCAGTAAAGTTATATTCTGGGTCCTAAAAAGCAAATTGTAATAACTGAAGTCGGGAGTGTTTCAGAACTTTTTAATCTGAATGTTAACATCCCGACAAATTAGGTTAAAAAAGTTGTGTTGTCTGATACAAGAACTGTTGGCATAGATTCACAAATGGATCGTTAATCACTCGTTAACTATGACCATCCTCTCTACTCACTCCTGGACGAACAGCGGAGCTCCTTCTCCAAGAGGCTCAAACAGGTCCGTTCGAGAACATCTCGATACTGGAGGTCTTTCTTCTCATACATGATCGGGCTCTACAACGACTCACTCAGCAGATAGAAAGTTGTTGCTGTGACACACAAAGTTCCCATGTGTGGGATGATTAAAGTATATTCTGATTCTAATGCATCTATACACTGTCTAAAACGTGACGAAATGATACATTTTTTATTTGTCAATTTAGTATTTTTGTTTTGTCTTACCTCTGAGCAAACTCTAAACTTCCTTCAGCTCATTGACTTTAGGATGCTTGCACAGGATCGTTCTTAAAACAAACACAACAACCTGTATAGGAGTCCAGACTCGAACCAAAAGGGTCTAACACTTTGCTTCTGGCAGCTGTTTCCCGTTATGTAACTACACACAGCTGCTTTTTCTGAGAGGACATCTTGGTGTTGTAGACATTTTTAAGGGTCAAGAGGAAGAAAAATAATGCAGCTTTAATGGTGACCAACAATAGACCACCAAGGTTTCACCCTTTAGCATGTGCTCTTGTGACTCTCCAGAACATTTTACAAAATACAGCTCGCTTTTTGAAGGTGGTAGCATAATAAAAAAGAACATTCTCATGCTTTTTTTTTCTATTTTTTTTTTTATTTTAATTTTATAAAGCATCATCTGTCCAACTAAATCAGTTCAAAACAGGATGAATAGTTACTCTTCCCTACATTTATTATCAATGATGAGCGGATTGAGATGAATGATTTTTCTGAAACCGTCAGTCACATTAGTTTCCTTGCTGAAATTTCTCTCAAATAAGGGAGCTGCAATGTCTGGGAAAATGGCTGAATGTTTGGCTACAATACACTTTGTGAATGTTGGTTCAGTTTGTTTGATGTGTCTCTACAAAATAAACATTTTACATACTGAATGCATTACAAAGCTATAACCAACCTGGATACTCGACGATGGCATGAGAACACGTCTTTGACCTTCATACTTGGCCAACAAAGAAAAGAGAGGAATGAAAGTGTGTTTGTGAGGAAGTTTGTGTCCTTTGAAATGCACCATTTGTGATGGTTATCAGATGCAGCTCGGTGAGCATCACAATCTATCCTTCAATAAGGATTTCTAAGTGACTCTGCTACTGGTTCCTGGTATTGAATTTACTCTCAAAGCTTTGGATCTTAGAATGAGTTATGTCTAAACTAGTGTCCTCTCACAGATCCCACTTCAATTAGCATCATATCTGATTTTTCAAATTGAGTCTTTCATATGTTTAAAAGCAAAACACGTCAAATGTCGCATTTCATTAGATCAGTCCTAGTTTCAAAGCTGATGGAAAACCAAGGACATGTTGTAATAAATCACAGGAGGACATGTAAATCTCTCCTTACAGATGTTTGTGGAAAGATTAGAATGGCAAGGCGATAGGTCATAACTTAGTAGCAGACCTTGTAACAAGAGGCAGATTGTAGCAACTCTCACACAGCTCCCAGGGGAGCCGGCGGTGTGTGTAAGCTAAGCTGTTGCTTCAACCACTGAGCTTTTTAACTCAGCGGTTGAAGGGTGCTTCTCAGACACTACGCTGGTGATTACATGAAGAGACTTTGCACATCTATATTGTAAACTTTGCAGTTTGGTCAGGTGTTGTCTGGCAATGCTGTGAAAAAGACCTCGATCACATGCTGGAATGCCTTCACGGGTCAGGGGTATTTATTGATGACATGTGTTGTAGGTTAAATGGCCACAGAAGGTACAAGTACATATGGAAGTCTCTTTTTACAGTAAAGGGGCCTTTTCCTCTTTGACTGTGGATGTCTAAGGAATGTGTCCCTTTCTACCACATCCCTGCTCCTGAGCCAGTCTCTACACGTGTAAAATGACAGACATCCATTGAGATTTATCAAGGCAAGATTTATGTTTTTAACAGGCAGCTCTTGTTCCTTAGTAGCTGTGCTCACTGCGGGCAGTGTTTTCCTTCCTGCACATTCTTATTAGTTTAGTTTATAACAGCAGCACGTCTGGTGAGGTCATTTATGGTCAACCACGGTGGTATGACAAACTCATTTATAACTTGGAACCTTCAGCACCTTGATGAGCTGACACCATCTTTCCCCTCCCTTCCTTCTTTCGTGGACACCAAACTCCACAGGTAATGAAATCATCGGTTTATTTGTATATTTGTGCAGGGTTATGGCGGGTTGGGGATCACTGTTGTTGGTGCATAATCACTGGCTGGGGGATCATTTCGCGTGCTGCTAGGTTTTTCAAACTGTTGCTGAACTCTACCAAGATAAAACAGAGGGAAGCAAGTTAGTGACCATGCGGAATGAGTGCAGCTCAACACTTAAGCTGAAAGAAGTAACAGAGTGATTGTTTAAATTGGAGTTGAGTTGTGTGATATTATTTATTTTAGTTTGTTGTCATAAATTGTGTCTGAATTTGAGCACACATTTGATTTTGAATTCAAACAACCATGCAGAAATGTATTTTTATTTTTTTATTATTCACAATATTCCAAATTGTTTTAGGTGTTGAAATCAGAACAGGAACTCAATTCCACATGTTGACGCTTGCGTATGGTTCCCCGCTTGTATTGAACTTATGACCCGACTCCCTCAGGGAGATGTTCAGACAAAGATAGAGGGCAGTAGAGAGATTTAGACATGCTTATGGAACCTGTGTGGTCTCCAGATATGCAATGTGCAGTCCAACACACACATTCAAACCTTGGCTGAAACTTAGCCTTGATTCATACAGAGTATCCATCTGGTAGAATACCCAGCAGTGTTGTACCAAGCGTGCTGCTCTTCCCATTTCAGCGAAAAAAAACAGACCAATATAAGTTACCGCAAAGGAATAAACCTTTCCAAATGGTCAAATCCCAAATAATAAAGATGCCACATAATTTGTTTATTTTGAAAAGAAAGTGCATGCTTCAGTTTATGTGTGTATTTAACATTCACTAAATGGGAACTATGTGTGTGTGTGTGTGTGTGTGTGTGTGTGTGTGTATAAGATAAAAATTGTCATCATATACATATTACACAGTTCTGTAAGGTTTTTAGTTATTAAATCGGCTTTCATTTGCTTGCATTCAGTTATTTATCATACAAAAGGCAAAAACTTCTCATTGCAGAGAGCAAGAATGAGGAAATGTTACTCATCATTTTATAAAAGTGGATTATACCCAGACTCTTAACAGATATTTATGTTTTATTAAAACCAGTCTTGCAGGCTTCTTTTACCAGCTCTGAACAGATGCAGCTGAGGTGGATTAGGCTAAATGTCCTTGGAAGAAAGGAGCTCACCACAAGAGTAAAGGAAAGAATTTACAGCACAACACTGTGTTCCAGCAAATACTAGTTTTATGTTGGCTGCTGAAAACAAAATCAATCTGTACGATAAAAATAAATTTAACACAAAAATGAAAGTCATTTAATAGTAACGAGACATCGAAATACTAAAATTATGGAATTGAGCTTTGAGTTGAATTTTTTTTTTTTTTTATCAATAAATATTCAGCGATTCCTGGCATTGATTTTTTATACACCACTTACATTTGTTTTTTCTTTTTACCTACAGTATAATAAATTTTTCCAGGACTATGATAAACATTTGTACATTATATGTTCCTCAGCGTATTATTTTTCACTTTCAGTTATTGTGTTTATGTGCACGTGTTCTTTTTTTATTTCAGTTGTTCCTCTTTCACCTTAAAACATGTGAAATTGTCTCGTGCAAGTTTAATCAGGAAAGTCTATCGTGAGAAAAAACCTTTACTGAAGCAGAGAAGATGATATCAGGTAAAGAGATAAGCGCTAACAAGCCTGCTCAATCTACCACCTCTGGAGTTCAGATGGTAGAAGCACACACTTTCCATCTGCTTCAGCCTGGCAGCAGGGGTCACTGGCTGGAAATAGGCTGACTATTGTGCTTCCCTACGAAGACAGATGTCAAGGTCAGTGTTAATGATCGGCTGCGTTGTTAGCAGCTTTGAATGTGGAGGCTAAATCACACCCTCTGAGACTAAACTGATCAGTTTGAATGTTATTCTGTCGTGAAAAAAAATATATTTTGCAACACCTATTTATTAAAATGAGAAGTTTTTTCACAAATTTCTCTTTCTGCATGCACAGCTATGTCGGGTACCATTTTCATCTCCCACTTTTACCACCCATGTGGATGTTTCCTAGATTAAGATACTTTCCTCCACTGCACATTTTCAATGTGCCCTCATGTACAACAATTCCCGCACAATCAGTTGGAAAAAAAGCCCATTCAGATATGTTAAGATTGAAGAAAGCACCATTTGGCAGGTTTTGTACTACAGTATTTTAGTAAAAGAATGATGAAGACGGTAGCATATGACAAGCATGTTTCTTCTTGCTCGTGTGGCTTCAACCCACTGCAAACTATTTCTATTTATTTTTTAAAAATTCCATCATTTCATTGCTTTCGAACTAGCAGTGGTTTTTAAAGCATTTGACAACGGTAAAATCGAAAATTTTAAATATCTGAAATTAAACTTTCTGACAGCTGTTGCTTAAAAAGAAGTTGATGAATTACGTTTACCAGGTTTCTGGGAATCTGTGTAGAATTAAAAAAAAAAAAAACAGTAATCATCTTCACCACATCCATCCAAAACGGTGGAAAATAAGTGATACGAAGACTTGCTGACAACTTAAAGTTTACTTTAATTCCTATTTTGGCTGGGGTTGTATTCCTCCAGCCACAACTGATGATCTTCCCTCCCATCTGGCTCTTTGTGCCACGGTGATGTGCAGGCCAGCTTGGTTTAGTCATAGCAGAACTAAATGCAACTCAAAGTAATTGCTGATATCGAACAAAATTCTACAGATGGACTCAAGAAGCTGAATTTAAAAAGCTGCTAAATAAAAATGTAAAACATAAATTATTACTTATTATCACATCATCAAATTGACATTATTTCTTCTTTACTTTATGATCAATTTTGATTAAAAAAGCATTGAAAGACATTAAAGGATTTCAATTATAAAATAATCTTTTCTAAATATTTAAACAGTTATTAGAAGTTGCATAAAATTATAAATATCTTTTAAATTATCTTTAAATTATAAATATATTTAAATGCTTTTTGTAGGATTCTCCCCCCACCTGCACAAAGTGTTGATCTCTTAATCCGTTGAATCTGAAAGTAAACACATGGACTATCTTTCCAAAGAAGGACACACAATATTTAGCTTAGAGATTTTAAACTGGAGGAGGGTAGCTCACCTGAGAACTGGGAATGGCTTTTGTGTGAGTGGACAGGCAAACGACGTATCCATTTTCACTGGCAAATGAGAATGTGTTTGCTCAGGTCTATCTCCGGTCTCATGGAAGCACAAAGTGTCTCACCTCGAGTGAATAATCTGTCTCTGATTGTATCTAGAGACGCCATTTTCACATCAAGTAACCCGTAAAAATCTTTTTTTTTTTTTTAATTTCATTTATTTATTTTTTTAAAGCAATGCATTTCGAGACTCACAAATCCCTTTTGGAGTGATTTTTTTGCTGTTGTTGTTATTCATGTTTAGGACCTACTCATAGTCACTCAAAGTGCGAGAACTATAAAAAATATTATAATTAAAGTGTGATCTTATAGTCTAGCACAAACCACTGTTTTTTAATCAAAGAAACCATTACAATTATTCAATTCCTTTACTTCTTTTTCAACATTCAACTTCATGAACACATATTTAATCTGCTGAAAGTCTTTTTGACAAATTACGAAAAATTAGCAAAATTTCTGGTCTTCGTAATAAAAAAAAAAAAATCAATATCGGTACATCTGGAATATTTATTTTCAATGCTTCAAAAACCTGTCTTGCTAAAAAAATTGATACAAATTAACACTAAGTACAAAATGTTTGGATGCACTTAACGTTTTTCTTTTTAATATTAGTGTTTAGGATTTTGTGAGATACTGATCCCACTAAATGTCAGTGAGGCTTGTTAAGTATCAAGTTAAATAGAAACATCTTCAGATGGTGTCTTGAGGAGTTCTATTTATTTTGAAACTTGCAAACCCTTTTGAAATCATCACAAAAAATTTAATTGGACAAAATTAAAAAAGAAGAAAAAGATGTGCTTCATATTATGTCAATGATAAACAAGAATTTCACTTCTTAAAAGAATGATGGTTAATTTGAACTCGAATTCGTCTCGTTTTACAATGTTTAAAATCTAAACAAGAAATCGTTTTGGCCTAATCTTTTAATTTTACACGTCTTAACATACATGGGCAGATCCTTTCAAAATAATAGCTGCTGAGGGCAGATTTGCCACCAAGATTGATTGCAGTGCTGACAGGATCAGCCTTGATTACAGTATTAACTACCAGTTTATTACATCCTTTTTCAGGGTTAGGTTGGGGTAAAAGTTAGAAAACACTGCCTACGGTGTTACAACACCCTATATGAAGATTGACAGTTTGTCAGAATGATCCTCAACTAATTATAGTCCTCATCTACCCCAGGGGAAGAAGAAAGTAGAGAATAATTGACTTGTGCTGTTCATGTCTAATTACTTTGACAGGACGGGATGAGTAATCCTGCAGATATCAGTCAGCTATGACAGGAGACACCTCCCAACTGATTTCTCTTTTCTTTAAAGAACATCTTTGCTACTGGTTGTCAAAATGCACAAATGTACATTTTGTAGCTCAACTGGGCCTCAACGGCTATTATACCTCATTTGCAGTATCAGCATAGTATTTTGCAAATTATACACAGTCCACTCTTGATCATGCAGACGATAAGAGGAGTCTATTGGGACTGGGGAAATGGCTCATTTTGGACCTTTCAAATTGACTCACATGGAGCTGTGCTTTGTGCCTCCATTTTCCAGTTTTGTCATTCCACTTTTATATGGTGGCTGCCAGTTTAGTATCTCCTCCTGAGATCGGAATGCATCAAAAAGAGTCAGCACTGACTTCTATAGAAAGACCTTGAATATATGAAGAGGGTTGGATCTGCTGAATTGGGCAGGAATGCATCACTGGTTCCAAGTTTCATGTAAGACCAAGTCCAAAACGAAAGCAAGTTCACAGTGTGTGGCATTATGGAGGACATCCAAATGGTTAAGATGGAATTTCTTGATTGTCATTGAGACTTGAGTCTGACTGAAATGATCTTTATCAACTAGCTATTCATTAGAGATAAAATCAGCAAGTTTGAGGTGAGAACTGAGTTTTTAGGTGCAGTCAACAAGACGAGATCATTGAGTACAATCTAAGATATGCCCCGTTCAACATTTTTCTACACGTTCTCTCATAATTAATTCAACTTCAAACAGTCTCTCAGGTACTACTTTTTGCTGCCTAGGTGTAACAACGTGAAACAAAGTCACTCTGAGTACGCGCTCATAAAGTCTGCACGCAAGCATATAAAAATGCTTCTCATGATAAATAAACAAAATACTTTGCAGATGCCACTGAAGATGAAGGAATTGTGGAAGAATTAGTCATGCATGCTCTCCTCTTTTTGCACACATCGGGGCATACAACTACAAACATTTCAGGGAGGTTCATATCTGGACCCAATTTTTTTCTGTAACTAAGCAGCCTGCTTCTTACTAAAGAATCTGGTTAAATTGTTACCACCGTAACTGGTTCCTGTTTCTTACTGTGTTGTATTTGTTGTCATTTGGCTGATTTATGCATGGTTAGACTTGCTGCATGCATACTTACAGTATATGTACTGTGTATGTGGATATATATGTACATATATATGTGTGTGTATTTGTGTGTTCCAAGAGAGATAGAGAAAACCAGTCCACTTTTTTTAATTGAATGGGATGTTTGCCAGTTTGGAGTTTCACTGCCATTAATCTTATGGTAGGACTGACTGACAGGCCGGATTATATACTGAAACTTTCAGCCACTTGAAACTGCTACTAGTGTTTTGCTTTTAAGGAGAAGAAAGCGTTAGAAACCATTCCTCAGTTTGAAAAGAACAGAGGCTGGTGTAACTTAAGCAACCCTCAGCAGCCTGGGGTATTATCTGGACAAACTAATATTTACCCCACGACCGTGCAAACACACTCATTTACTCTGTCTTTATTCAGTTCCTTGGCATTGTTGATGGATTAACTCTAATGATGAAATCTAAGCTATCTTCTCAGTTTGATCTAGAGGCTTCACTTTGGAGAGTGCCGTGCATCCATCTCGAGCAAAATTACTAGAAAACGATCTGATCAGAGATGAAAGAAAACAGATAAATATGCAAATGTAACTCATTGGGCAGAGTTCAAGAATATTTGAGATGAAATAAAATTACATTAGTTAGATCACCATCTATGCAAATAATAAGCGGTATCTCTGCAAGAATAAATAAAAATCAACAACAGTTGAGGTTTTTTTTTGTTACGTTCAGACAGATCAGAGATTTGCAGCAGTTTGAACATGAAAAAAGGCAAGTAATGACTCGGTTTGAAGTCTGACCACAGTGTGGTGAATCTCTGTTTGGGTCAGGTCTGCTTTTAATAAAAAATTATTTGCCTTCCTTTGAGTGTATTCTCTAAAATTACACACTCTTCAGAGCATTGTCAGAATACACACCACTTAAATGTCTTTTTTTTCCTACCAAAGAGTACTGAAAAACCCTGTGTTGATGACATTGGTCAAAGAAACAAACACCTGTAAGGATAAAACTAAGGGAATCAATCTTCCTTTATCCTCCACATCAACACCGGATAAAGAAACTGGATTCTTCTGACCTTACCGTTAGCTTCTTGTGATGAAAGCAGAGATGATTGCTTTGCTGTTTCATCTGAGGGGATGGACGTTTGTTGAGCTGAAAACCTGAATATCTTCTTCCACAAAGAAAAACCTTCTACAACACTTTCTAAACTCTAAAGGTTGGTTGTTGTATGTTGATGCAGCTCCTTTTTTAGGATAATTTTCAATAAAATTTGCAACTGCAAGATTTAGACAACCATGACTATGTTTAGTTTGAGTGTTAATAGAAAAAAAATCTACATCAAAGGTGGTAGCATAACAAAAAAAAGTATCTCAAGGCTTCTTAAAACTGTATGAATTCTCATTTAACTTGCTTCATGGGACTTTAGAGTGACAAAGATGTTTCACCTTAGATTCCCTCCAATGTTTTCGTTGGGTCCACCAGTCAGTCTTTGGAAATTTAAGCTTTCTTTCCAGAATTTCTGTTTTTGCATTTGCAGGTGGACTCATGGTAAAATAATGACAAATCCATACAGTTTTCTTTTTCTTTTTTTTTTAAAGAAAAAAGACTCAGGAATTTTTGGCATGTAGTATCTGCTCCTCACCAAAACCTACACAAAGGTGTTTATTTACTCTTTCTTTCTTTTTGGTGTGACGGACAGAAAGCCTTGGATTTCACTTATAGACTAGCTGAGGTCTTGTTAACTCAGTAATAGATAGCTCTAATGTTCATGGCAACATCCTCTTTATACTAATGCCACTGAGAGCAGGAAGAGAAGACGAACACTTCCTCCATCACTCTGACACTCTGCTTTTGTCTGGTCCAGTTAGCTTTGCAGAGAAAGATACTTTGTGTGAGGTGGAGATGTTTCAAGGCTTTTCTTTGCCATTTTCCCATGAAGCAATGCAATCAAGAGGAATATTCTCGATGTTGTGAGGCAATAATGCAAGGTTAAATGGCACAAAATAGAAGACGTGTTGATTACCAAATATTAATTTGGTCATTTTTGGTTGAAATATTTGTTGGTTATACAAAAATCACTTTGAGACCAAACAAATAAAATTTATCCATAACTTCACATTTTAGCCACACAAGCAAAAAAAAACAAAAAAAACCCAAACATAAGAACACGTATTCTTATTTCCTCAGTGTTCAGATGAGATAACAGAGTAAAGGAGGTTTTCCATAGGTGCAGGTTTGAATCATGCAAAACCTGTTGCTGTGTGTTTTTAACTGGCACATGCAGATGAAGAACAAACCCTGTCGCTGTGACGGGAGTCTGAGAGATAGTGCAACAAAAGGTAAAAAACGTAAACAACAATGACAGTCATTAATCAACTTTCTGACCTTGTACCATTGCTGCCACTCCCGGAGCGCTTCCAACAACGGCGCCAGTCAGACCTGCCAACCCGTATCACTAAGTCAGACTTTTTAAAAAAAACTTGTTGGTTGATCACTTAGACACAGTCATGTCTACATCAACAGAAATTTACTTTGACCTTTTACCTTGTGCAACATCCGGGATTAAATAAAACAACATGTAGACGTCTGACCTTTCCCTTATTGACAGTATCATCAGGTTTAAACAGCCAACAGTGCTGTTCAGTGAGCTCATGAACATTAAGGACCAGGAAGCTCACTGTTTTGTGCAGTCCACTGCGCAGAGAGGCTCTTTGAAGAACATGGAGTGCAACCAGTTGTGGAGAACCATGCTTGTTGTTATTGGTGCTAGTCGTTCATCTCTGCCCTCATGCAGCACTCACGCAAAAGTTGCCTGCTCATTTGGCATGGCAAAAACAGACTGTTAAACCTGAATGAAAGGACGGACGGATCCACTTTGGGAGTACAGTGGGGCTACACAATGAAGACCACATGACGTCACTCCAATATGAAAATCAGTATCTGTTATATTTGTTAAAGAGGAAGAGGAAACTGGTGAAAATTTTTCTTGTGATGAGCTGTTTATTAAACAACTACAGCAATTTGTTCAAAGGACAAAAAAGTGTTGTTGTTTTTTTTTTTAAACTAAATTAGTGGCTTATTTGTCGTTTGTTACCATTTTATTTGTTTCAAAACTCAAATTATTGGAGAAATAATCAGCTTTTATGCGTACCCAACATTTATGCATAAAAACAACAAAATAAAACCTTACAACATTTCTGCATTAAAAAGATGTTAAATTCATTAATTCTTAATTCTATAAATATGTTTTATTTTTAAAAATGTATGTTTGAAATCCAGAAAACTCCTCTAACCTCGAGACAGAAAACTATGTGTGTGGCTACTGGAGATCATTTTGGTTTCCGCTCTCTTTTACTGACTGAGTCATACTTCTGAGCCAAAAAAAGAAGCCCGGCTTTTTTGGATAGTCTCAAATTGAATCCAGTTGAGTCCTCTGATTTTCTGAGCCAACACTCAATCTGTTAGAGTTAAAACAGAGTTGTATTGATCCTGTAGAAATAGACTCTCCTGAGCTGAACTTGAACACTGAAAGATCAGTTTTATCCTAAACCTAAATTATATGAATCTAATATTTAAGCTATCTCTTTATCAAAATTATTTTTTCATAAATAGTTTGTGAAGAAAAAAAAAAGTACTTTTCAGTTTCTCTTTGGAGTCATTTCTAATGCACAGTTTACTGCTATGAGATTAATTTTATTAGTTCTGATAATAACCACCATTAATATTCTAATTTTTATTTAAAAATATAGAAAAGTTTAATTTTTGTGTTAGAACAGATTGACTCAATTCCAAAATAAAAAAGATAAATGAAGTAATTAAAATAATGAAGTATGTTGGAAAAAACCCACATTTTTAGTATTCAGATCAAGACAAATTTTGAAATATTTTTTAAAAATAAATTTTGCCAAACCTGTTTTTTTTTTGTTTGTTTTTTTAGAAAGTTGCTTTTTTCATTTCTCTTTACAAACAGCATTTGCTTCTTTTTTTTTTTTGCTTTTGAAATTTGGCTTACTCCATGTAGGACAAATCGTCCAGACAAACCGTCAGACAGTAGGTTTGGTTTACCACTTAGATTCTTTGGGAGAAAAATTATCCTCTTATCATCACCTAACAATCGATCCAACCAAAAATGAACCATCTTGCTTACCAGCATATGTTATGTGTGTCGTAACATTTAGTACAGTATATCTTTCAGCACGCAGATAATAAGTCACATATGGGCAATTTGGTTAAACATTGATTCTGTTGTGCACAAATGAAAGGACTTTCTCCTCCTTATGACTGTCTGTCTCTCTCAGACTAGCTTTTTTACTAAAACATACCATTCCACAATGAAAGTCTGTGTTTGGTGAAGATCTGCTACTCTGCAGTATGAGGATATTTAAAAAGCAATTACTGACAACTACAAGGATTATTCTAGAGAAAAAGAAAAGAAAACCCTCCTTTTCAAAGATAACTTTATCCTCTTCTGATCAGCTGGATGTTAAAATTCAAACATTCGCCCAATTTAAAGTGATCTTGTGGTTATTATCTTCATAGCTGTGCTGCTTTATCTTCAGAGGAGCAGCAGCAGGATCTTCTAAGAGCAAATGTTAAATGATACGTGTTCATTTAGAAAGCCAAATGTCATCATCATGTCTCTGTCCCTTTTGCTTTCAGAGCACGGTTGATGTGGTGAGCTGGCAGAACAAGTAAGAACATGGGAGGGGAGACATTTATCATCTTCCAGACTTTAGAGCTGTAACTCTGCCTTTTTGGAAAGCTCATGGACAGTCAATGGGGGGAAAAGCCAGTGGTGATTGAATTTCAAGAATGACACTGCTGCAGATCCGCTGCTTTGGTCTTGCTGTTTTGGTGGTAAAAACATAAATGCATCATTTAGAAGTTAATCTAGTAACATTTATTATCTGGAACATGCCAATGTGAATTTTCTACGTCTTTGTTTGCAAAAAGTTTACTTTGAGTCTATACTTTTCTTCTCTTGGTGCAACTAATTCTGCCAAACAATGTTAACATAATTCTGGAAGCCATGAACTTATTACTGTACGTCTTTGTTTCAACAAAAGCTTGTCAAAACCCTCTCATGCATGTCAAAGACTGCTCACGCTCCAGCATCATCCTTGTTTGCATGCATCGTGTCACCATAGCAATTCCATTTATTTGAAATGTCAGACGTGAATAGTAATGCTGATTCTAGCTATTTTTTCTAAACATGATTACTTTGCATTTTTTTCTGTCTGAAAGGTCTGATATGTCTTTTTAACTTTTTCCCAAGGCTTTCTGTTTTGCAATGATTTCTGTCCTGAGATGCTCTCTTGTTGACTTTAAACAGGCTAAAGCAGAGTGCTGAGTGAATGAGAGACTTCTAGCCAGACTGGCGTTGTACCCCACCCCCTTTTAACACAAGAAGAAGGAAGAAGAGACTAAACAAATGTCTTAAATCATACTGTACCCAACAAAGTGTCAAGTGTATTAATTGAACTTTAGTCTCTAAAGAACACTCAATCCCTCCTTTACGCAAGGCAGACATTGATGAATCATTACAAATGAGGACTGGGATGCCTGTTCTTGCTTTTAATAATAGCTCTGTCACCATTTCACCGCTATGTATTACTCTTCACATGATGTGCATTAGAATCAAGTAGGCCAACTGTCTTCTACTCGGTTTTCCAAGTACCTGTTTAAGCGTGTGCTATTTTAGAAACATTTCCAAACTAACCCTCCAAAAAAAAAAAAAAACCAACCAAAAAAAACTGGAGACTGAGGGGACTGAGCTATTTGTGTCTTAAAATCAAACCTAAACAAGTTTTTTTTTTTTTTTTTTAAAAATGTGAGTCACTAAACTGAACAAAAAATTGAACTTACAATGAGAAAAAGTATGAAGGTGCACTCACAGAAATGCAATCTAACAATTTTAATAAATATGGTGATAAAAAGAACTTTCATTTCATGGGTGGACTAATGATAAATGCTCTGTTCAAATTCCCCCTGTTCTTAAGGCCAAAACACACACAGACATTCCCAAAATATATCATTTTTTAAATGTCAATTTGAAAAAACATCTGAATCCATAGCCCACCTGCTGCCCTTCCACCACTGAAAGTCTGCTGAAGACGCAGTGGGGGGTATCACTTGCTGCCCTGATTGATGACCATAAGTCCCGGAGGAAGTAACCCCACCACCATGAAGGAGTGTTTTCCGAACCCCAAGTGGTATCCGGGAAAACATGAACGACTCCAGTCAGGGAGCGTGTGTACTCAAAGGCCATCTTAATGTTTGAATACGTTTGGCCTCTCGGGATTTTACAGAAAAAAAGCAAAAGGAATCGTTTTGATACAGAGTTCATGTCATTGACATTTCTAAACTTGTAATGCTTGCAGTGGAACCATTTAAATACTTCTGTTACAGATGCTGTTGTTTGTCAGAAAGATAAAATCTGTCTTTAATAAATCATATCTCATTGTTTTCTAATAAATGACACTGTGTTCTTTTTGAAAATATCACACACACACCATTCACTCTAGTGATTTGACTTATATGAGCCAGTAAAATTGACAAGAAATATTTTCATGCTTATTCATTTGAGCTATATTCTTGAATGCCCATTTTAAATTAAACAAATTGAAGATCTTTTTATTTCTTCAAGAAACAAATTTAGGTGTGAACAACAACAAGCTTCTTAGCCACAAAAACATTCGTACTTTTTCTTCTCAAAATGTCTAATTTAGTGCATCAGACTAATCTCCATTCTGAATAATTAAATTTAGTAAAAAAAAATCACAAATGACCTCATTTCCTCTTTGTCTAAATATTTCATATAAGATCAACCTGAGAGGTAAACAGTTAAAATTAATGTAAATATATATTTAAAAATTTGTTGCATTAAAAAAGAAACTTAAAAAGAAAAAAAAGAAAGCTAAAAAAGAACAAAAGCATTTTTGCTCCACTGTTGTAAATTATTTAGAAAAAAAGACCCTCTTATTAAATGGAAACATATTTAAAAAATAATCTTAATAAAATAAAACATTTTATGGATTGCCAGTTGTTGTAATAACTGTCAGTCTAACCTGACTTGTGGCAGCAGAAAAAAATTGTGATTTAATTTTTACATACCTGTATTTGTACATTTACATTTGTGTGTGATGTAGTTTTGATTTGTTTTTAGATTAAAAATATTTGATCCCTTCAATTATAATTTTAAATAACTTTCAGAGATAAACTTTTTCATTTGTAAGAAAAATAAACTACTCTATCAATTAATTATTCTTAATTATTAATTCTAACTCTTGAGAATAATTTATTCAAGGATGCACAAAGTTAGTTCAGTTAAATTGTTCTGCATGAACAACTAAACACACAACTAAACTTGTACTAATTTTGCTCGTTTTTGAAGAATATCTCAGCATTTATTGGGGATAAAAAAATTAAAAATCATATATGATGATATTTAAAGTAATATTTAGGGTAAAGTATGAAGGAAAGCTTTGCTGGCACAGGAATAAACAGTACTTAATCACACACACACTCACAGAGCAAAGCCTGTTGGCCTTCATGGGGAAATCCCATCATTTCTAAACGGTATAACACATCCCTAAGGGTGGATAAAACTATTGGCTGCCCTCCTGTACATGATGTTCATTAAAGGTATGACTGACCCTCAGATTTCCCTCTTAATTACAGCTCAGATATGATCTGCAGAGACGCCCGGCCTGCTCAGAGCTGCATGCCTGGATAAACAAAACCTTTCTCACAAATACCTCTCTAATCTTGATTGGCATTAAGGTTCAATCTCCCCCCCAAAAAGAAAAAATACTCACTTGAGGCAAAGTTGAAAGTAATTATTTAAGTCTCATAAATGCCAAATTGTTTTTAAATCTTTCATTCAAACGTTGGAAATAGTGGAAAATGTCACGTGAAACTGAACAATGATCAAATTAAACATTTGTTTTTTTAATTTTCATTTACTTTTTAAAAATTGTACCTTTTTTGTGATAGTTTAAATAAATTGATCCGTTAAAACATTTGCGCAATTTTATGCGCCACCCACCGCGCACATGACATAATCCTTATACAACACGTGGCATTTAAAAATCCGCCTTTATTTTAACATATTTACAGTGAAATTATAAAAATATAACTAAAGCTTTTGCATATTTTTTTTACATTTAGACATTTTATAAATTTTGTTCACATGGAGTCGCTGGAGATTCACTGTGGCCAAAAATTAAAATCAGAATATAAAATGCATCGAATTATTTTCTGATAAAAACATTAATTGAAAAGTAGATTTTCTTTTTTTTTAAAAAATCATCCTGTAGTCTTCATGTGATTACAGTCCATGAACATGGATAATTTTAATTTGACAGAAGATACAAATGAACCAGTGATGATGAAGACTCCTGGATTTCTGTAGCTTACATTCAGAAGATGATGGGAACTAGTCTGTGTCTTTCAGCTGCTTGGAATCACTCACTGTTGAAATGAGATTGTTTAACTGTATCTGGTGTTTAAAGTGTTTAAAGTCCCACAGTTATGATGATGAGGTAGGGAGACTCAGTCCGTGCACACTGTTCAAGTCGCCGTGTTGTTGCTTACTGAGAGGACTGGGTGGCTTTCTGTCGCCTTGGAATAAATAAATTAAAAAAAACTTAATGCAGTAATGAAAAAAATATACAAAACCCCACACTTTTACGTAAATTAAGTGCTCAAAATTTTTAACAAAATTTTTAACTGTTGGTTTATATTTATATTTATAATGAATAATTTTAGATATTTACCCTCTCGGATTTGATGTTTGAATGCCATGGAGGAGTGGATCTCCCCAGCATGCATGCTCATCCCACTCCCTGGATGGGAGAGTCCAGGGCTCTGAGTCTGCCAGTGGTGGTGTCCAGGAGCCACATAACCCCCAGCAGGCCCACTGTACACCCCATACTGGTTACTTGGAGAGTAAGCACACGCTGACACATAACTGGACAGAGTTGAAGAAGGCTGCAAGAAAAAAAATTTTTAAGAAAAAATGATACACAACAAACAAAACTTAAACTCTTTTTTATTTTTTTTAGGCAGTGAAAATAAATGATGGAAATTATGTTAATTTAAAAAAAACAAATGTATTACCTGAGCATATTTTATATCGGCTTCAATGGCTGATTTGTCGATTCCAGAGACTGTGTGAGGAGCTGGAAAAGCTGCTCTGTTTACTCCACTCCATTCTTCCATTTTTGGTGCATACCCCTCTGTTCCTGTGATTGCTACACAACAGGATTCATTTCAAATTAATAGTGTGAAAACTTTCAGACATAATTGTGGAAAAAAGACAAAACTAATCAAAATTGTATTATTTATTGTCAATTCCAGTAATTTTTTAAAATGTGTAGTCACAAAAATTCTATGTTCTATTTTCTGTAATATCAACATGCATCTATTAAAAATAAAATAAAAAATATCCATAGAAAAAAATTACTAAAAGAAAAAATAATTATGACACATTTGTTTTACGGTTTACTTACAAAGAAGTAAAAGCCATCAAGCAGAGAAAAATGGTTAAAATTTTTGCTTTTTTATTTATAATTAAAGAAATTTTTCAAGTCAATGAAAAGTTGTTCTTGAGTGAAAAATGTGAGGTAGTGTGTTTGTAAAGACTAAATGGGGGTTGGATGTAGCAGGTGAGTAAGGTGTTTGCAAACGCATCATGCCATGAAAAGGCCTATTGAGACTGGCCTTACTACGTTCTGGCTGAATGATAAAATAGAGGCCTGTATAACTTTTAATGGACAATTTGTCCTGATGTTGCCAAAACAGCTTCCACACAGGATCTGGACATTAAGCACGCAGAAAAACAAAGCTAGAAACAGCTGTTTGGCTTTTTAGGTTCATAGTTTGGAACACAGAACTTTTTTTTCTCACCTGAGGGATCCATAAAGGTTCTTATCCCGAGGATATTGGTGACAGTATGAGGAGAAGGCCAAGCTCTGGGTAAGCTCACATGTCCTGCTGTCACTGGTACCCCAGGGGGACTCCCCATTTTAGTGCTAGTAGGTGACATGGTGTTGGGATAGGAGTAAGGATAGATGTGGTTGTAGGGGAGACCGGCCTGTGCTGAAGCTTGCTTACTGCTTTCATACTGGTTAGGCTGGGAGAGATTTCCAATCTTGTTCCGTAAAATCCTGCTGATGGAGCTCACAGAAGGCACATTGTATTTGTCACAAACACCATCAGCCAAAAGTCTGTCCCGAATCTCCCAGGCAAAGATCCCAGGATCGTTTTGTTTGTATTCCCTGATATTTTTCACCACGTTTGGCGTCGTGACGCGCGGCTTGCTGCCACCAATGGCACCAGGTAAGATGGAGCCAGTTTCATTATATCTCGCTAAAATCTTGCTCACACAGCCGTGGGAGACTCGTAGTTGCCGACTTATATCACAAGGTCTGATCCCGAGTTGTGCCAGCTCCACGATGCGTAACCGTATGGCGTTGGGAAGCGGTCGGCCGTTGACGAACACACCGCCTAGTTGGTTCACCTCTCCATAGGTTTGCTCTGCAACAAATAATAAAAATAGAAGTTAGTATTTTCATCTCCAGATGTGACCAATTTTTTTCCCAAAAAATAATATTTATTTGCTCAAATTATGGACTGCAAAAAAATACAGTTTTATCAAAAAGATTGAGAAGCAGAGCTGATTTCAGGTGCTGCTATTATAAAAATTATGGAACAAAAGGTTTCGGTGCATTTTAGTTTCTGATGATTGGTAAATCCGACTATTTTGCACATAAATGTCATGTCTTTGGCTTTTTCTAAAATAAAAAAATATGTAAAGATTGTGCATTTTTGACCAAATGATTAAATCCGAATTTATTTTTTAAGTAGAAATGACCTGGATCACACATTCATATGTTCAGAAAAGTGGATCCATATGGAATTTAAAAAAAAAAAAATCAAAGCATCTATTTCTGTTGAGTATCGATGAAAGTAAAATTGAAATTTGTGATGTAAAACTGAAAAGCTTAAGCTGAAATAAAAGTCTTCTATATCTAGGTATTATTTTAAACCAGGGAGAACAGACAGATGCGTAATTTCTGCTTTTACGCAGGCGTGGTGAGGCTGGTTACGCTTCTGTAAGCAGCCTGCTACTGAGGCATGGACACACGGTTCAGGGGCTCACCCATCTGCCTGTGTGCTCCAAGATGCTGAGGAATAGAAGTCTCCTTTCAGATGGCTCAACGCGTCCGAGACAACTCAAAGAAGGGAAAGCAAGAGGATTGAACCCCAGAAATGCTGAAAGAAAAAACGTCCTCTCCGATTGCAATGTGCACCCCTTTCTTTTTGAATCGACTGCACAGTCCAATGGCACCAAAGTGATCCTCATCCGATAAATGCAAATTGGAGTAATCCCAGGGAGTCTGCTGGAATTAATTTGACGCGTCCTCCACGTCAATGTGTGCTGTTATACTCCGGAGCTCTGCTATGGTTTCATTGGTCGTTCTAAACTGGAAATGTTGTCAGCCAATACAAACCCCATCCGGTTGAAGGTGGGCAGCCTCCTTGCATATTTTGCATAGAGGAGAAGGAAACGTTTCATCCAACATGCGCCACACTGGTAAGAATTTACGCACAAATTACGTTCAGGATGACAGTTATGATATTTTAATAAACTGTAACTATCCTCTTGTTATTAATAATAATTGCTACATTCATTTATTGGAAGTATTTGAAGACTAATGCATACTAAATGTGATCCTATTGAATGATCTGTTTGATCCTCGTGAGTGGATGCATCTTTTTTAAATTAATTTATGCCATTAATCAACTTTTTAACCCTTTTTAACTTTATATTACACATAATAATTAAACGTGTTCCCTTTTTTTAATATAAAGAGCATGTTTATTTGTGTATTAGATCAGGTTAAATCTCTTTTCAACTTGATGGTGCGTCATTACAAAGCATGCACACTAGCAGTGTAAGACGTTTTTTTCTTTTATAAGTCAGTATTTGGCCATCAAAGATGGAAATGAGCTCATGTAATCGATACCTCTGTACATTGCAGAGCTCCCAGACTATGGAATATCGACTGGATTCCAGAGACATACATTATCACAGCATGTTTTCGGAGTTTCCTGTCCAAGTTTAGAAGGTATCGTTTATAAGCCCACAAAATGTTACTTGTAAAACTTAACAGTCGACCCAATGGTAACAAGGTGCAGTGTCCCTGTACCCCAGCACACGCTCCCATCTCCCCCTCTACCCCACTCTTTACTGTCTGCTGTACACCACCATCCACATCTTGGAGCAGGACACATGGAAAGTATCAGGGTGGCTTCTGAGAAAGGACCATGGATGACATTTTTTAAAAGAGGAAAAACACCTATCATCTATATTCAAGTGATGGATTTTTTTTTCCAAGTCAGGCAAATAAAAATGTATGGAGAAATAAAAATTACTCCAAAAATAACTTTCCCCCTGCTCCTGGAAACAAAGGATAGTCAAATAAGAAAGTCAGTAGAGAAAATATCAAATGCATCTTTTTTTTTTGAAGACTCTAAACTATTAAATGTGGTTTGATCATAATTTTTCCCTTGTCATCATATTTTATTCGCATTTGTTCCAGTTCTCATTTTTTCTTCCTTGGCTGACAGGACACTCCCTCATCTGGAGGATTTTGTGAATTGCATGGATTTATCAACAGTTTTTGGAAAAGTGCAAGTAAATATGTGTACATCAGTCAGTCAGTCATCTTCTTGTCCGTCAGTCCCATTGTAAATCTATGTAAGGCAATTATTTTTATTACATAGTTTAGAGGCATTTTTTAACTTATTATTCCAGATGCTATTTTATGGTTATTTATTTAAAAAACATTTTCTAATAATTTAGCAAAATCTGATTTTTTTATTTGTTTGTGTCTGCTTTATGATTATAAGTGGAAAGGGGTTGATGAATTTAAAAGAAACAGAGCACACACCCTGTTTACCTTACTATATTTTTTTAAAAAAACTTTTGCTTTTTTTTTAGAAGGTTTTTCTGTGTTTTTTTTTTGTACTATATTTTTTAATGCACAAAAATGCATTAAAAATGCATTCTTTTGTTTTACACACAAAAGAAATTATGTCAAATTAAAATAGAAATCGATCAGATTGCAATAAATTCCAGAGTGTGATAGTGAAAATGTGCAAAGCAACATCTTTTATTTGATTCAATCTTTTGTTTGAATGGAATTCATCCCTTTTTTTCGGTCAGAGAAACAAGTGTGATTTTTTTTTAAAACTTTAGTTCTAATCATCAAAACTTTTCAACAAGCATCTGCATGTTATATTTAAAAGGAAAAAAAATCTACCATAAAATGAGCAAATTTAGATAAAAAAAATTTGGTGCGTTGAAAAATTTGGTGCTGAATAAATTACACAGACACAAAGACGCACACACACATACACACACACACTCACACGCACACAAATATACACACCCGCCGGATCTTCTCTCATCTGTAACCAAACTAAATCAACATAAAGAATTCTCATTTTTCCGAAAAAAATACCATAGTAAAACCACATTGCAAGAGTTTTAATAATTTTTCTTTAATGTTCTACTTGTGTCATGTCCTAAATTTTTCTATAAATTTATTACATATTTATTTTTGCTCAAATGTTTTATTTCTTTTGAATTATTCTAGTTTATTAGATTTGTTTTGTATGAAGCTTAAAGGACATTTTCTATTTATTCTGAAATACTTTTAATTTATTTTACAATTAGAATATTAAATCATGTGTTGGTCACACAAAACTAATTTTTTAAAGCCAATAAAGTTACAAAATAACATTTTAATGTGGTGGATTTTTCTAAATTAGGGAAACAAATTGCCTTTTTTTGGCTTAATCTGTATCAATTCTATTTCTTTCAATCAGATGGGTATTTTTCCCAAATTAATGTAACTGATTTCAGCTCGTTTCATTGTGATGTTTTCAGTCCAGTTCCCCCCCGTCTTTTCTCAGACACGAGCCATGCATCCCATCCACCTGACACCCTGAGGTGCAATGACCCAGGACCGCAAATATTGATCCAGGTTTTAAGTATCATCTAAAGATAAACTTCCTCAAGTGTACTTTGTCTTTAAAGTCTTAAGATGAATTTATACTTTAATTTTTCATTGTCTCAAAGACTATTAATCTCAGCACATGCGCCTTGAAACACTTATCACAATGATGTCAGCATTTAAATGGCTGTTTATATGGTGCAAGTAGATATGATTTAAAGTTTCCAGAGCCTAAAAGGTCGCAGTTTGCTGGACATCAGCCTCTGATCGCAGTTGAAACCTAACCGTGCCATAAACGTGTCTTTCCCGTTTTTGTGTACACACAATGCGTGTGTAAAGAAGAGGTTTTCATTTTATTTCCACAACTGAGTCAACCATCGTTTTTATTGAAGAGGGTTTTTTTTGTCTCAAAAGGTTTGATTTAGTGTTTGTGAGTTTAGTGATCTCAGAGCTCAGTATGGAAATTATTAGACAGGATCCAGCTTGCACACCATGTAGAATCCAACTCTGAAACAAAGTGTATTTAGGAAAATCTTGTCTAATTTTCCTGTTTGCTCTTGAAGAGGGAGTTTCAAGCAAAATCAACTTTTTGAAGGTTTTTATAACGTTTGAACTTGTTTCTCAAATCAAATACATTCTTAAAGTTGTTTCTATTCTTTTCATGTATGTTTGAGTCATTCGTAAGCCAAGTTGTTCTTGGCCATGCCTTTTGTTCTTCACCACGCCCACATCCTAACATATACAGGAAGTCTTTTATTCCACATGCTCTGCTCATGCTTGGTCTCTCGTCAAGGCAAGGCAAGTTTATTTGTACAGCACAATTCATACAAAAACTAATTCGAAGAACAAAATCTTTTTTTTTAAATTATTAATTAAAACTGATTAAAAAAAAAGTAATTAATCTTCAGTCAAATGCACGATTTAACAGAAGTGCTTTCAGCCCAGATGTAAACATTGTCACAATGGAAGCCTGTCTCACAGCTTCAGGAAGTTTTTTTCAGACCTTTGCAGTGTAAACTTGAAATGCAGCTTCTCCATTTTTAGTCCTGATTCTAGGCACCAGCAGGAGGCCGGTCTCAGAAGTCCTCAGAGTTTTAGGTAGTTATAAGGCATTAACATTTCAGAGGCCATGGAGAGACTTAAACACAATCAGATCAGCTAGTGCTAGTGTGCATAGCAAAGTCTATTCTCTGAGCCACAGAAAGCTAGTGCAGAGACACGAGCACAGGACTAACGTCATCACATTTTCTAGTTCTTGTTAGGACTTGAGCAACAGATTGTGCCATGTTTATGCATGTGCACCAAAATAGGAATATTAAGAAATTGTGCTGGATTTGCTGACTTGATGCACTTTACACCATATCTGCAGTCAACAGTGGGTTTTGATCTCTGTTGAGCAGGCAAATAGATGGTAGGACTTACTGGGGAGCGAGAGGATGGGGGAATTCACTGTGTCAAATACAGAAGTGACACCGAATAAATGTTAAAGCTTTTTTTTGGTGCTTATGTGTTTCAGAGGTAACAAAAGATAGCATGTTTATATACATTTGCTGTGAGATTAAAATCCTTACCTCACAAAAACACAATACTTCCTCTTTAAACAGTGTCCACACATCTCATTTCTGCAGAGTTTTGTGTTTTGGGCAAATAGGCATTAAATAACTGGAAATTTGACCCTTTTCAAAGAATTTTTTGCCAAATATTTTATATTAAATCTAATGTTTTACTGTTTCTTCTCTAAAGTTGTTATGGCTCATTATTTGGAAGAAGAGGAAAATCAATGTCTATCTCATTAAAATCCAACCAACCTCAACCTGTAAAGAAGCACTCGGATACCCCAGTAAAGCCCTTCTCTCTTTTTTTTAATCTCTTTTCTCAACAAAGAAAACATTTCTAGGCCCTTATCTGATCCAAGAGGTGGTGATGTGTAGTTTCTTTGTGCTCCTGCTGGTGAGGTTCTACTAAAACAAGGTTTGGAAGGCAGAAAGCTCACTTTTTTTATAGTTACAGGACCCACTCAGAGCTGCAGAACCTGCCTAATGAGGGTTTGCAACAGTGCCATGTGAGACATGCCGGTTTTTACCAGGCTGCATAATTG
This sequence comes from Neostethus bicornis, assembly GCA_902685375.1. Classification (NCBI taxonomy): domain Eukaryota; kingdom Metazoa; phylum Chordata; class Actinopteri; order Atheriniformes; family Phallostethidae; genus Neostethus; species Neostethus bicornis. The sequence goes on from LR738552.1 coordinate 7,327,285, forward strand.
CCTGGGACCGTCTCTGAGCACGTCTCATGTGTCTTTTTGTTACGAACCGACTTCTAATTATTACATTAAAAATAGTTTTCTGAGCATTGCGCTTGGGCTTTTTGGAGAAGACCAGCAGAAATTAATGGGATTTTTTTTTGTCTTCCTCTATGATGGAAGGATAGAGGTGACGTGTGTTCATTTGCAAGCTTTTCTAATAAAATGAGTTCATGGTGAGGTTTGTGTTTACAGTTCATACATTTCAAATGAACTTTTATGTGAGTGTAAAATTGTTCCGTTAAAATAAGAGTATAAAAGCACACCAGGAAATAGCTCTGTCTGGATTATGTGAGGGCTGTTTTGTTCTCTGATGGACAATATTCCTGTTACAAAAACTACAGTACAGTTTTCATCTGACTTAAAACTCTTACTGTGTGCAAGCATAAAGATACTGTTCTCCTTTTGTAGATTTATGGAGGTCTATTGGTCTTTTGTGTCTTATTAATTAGTCTAATGTAGATATTTTTGTCTACATTTAGGTCTTTATTTATTTGATTTTGATGTCTCTGTTTCCTCATTTACTATCTGTCCACCCCTCTGTCCATCCCTCTATCCAAATGTTTATGGGTATTATTTAAATTTCATTTACTATATTAAAAATGGACAGTTGACTTGCATGCAAATTAAAACAGAGGTTTCACATCACAAATAAGCAGCCACAGAGTGAGTGCATTATATGGCCCCTCTCCATTCTCAAGAGCAGAAAAAAAAAAATCATATGACTATGACGACATGTCGTTTTGACTTTTTTCAGTCATTTGAAGGCAGCTCAAAAGGCCACTCCATATGCTTGTAAAATGACATACTGTAAATCTTGATGCCAAGATTAACTGACGATGGAACTTTTATAAAGTATTTCTCAGTCTTTGTAAAATATAGAATACTTTTTTATGAGAGTTGCCTTGGTACAGATTTACATAAGTGATAATTTGTTTTCTCGCTAGATCATTAACTCCCAAAACTCACAGTTTATACACATCATTTAGCTGGAAAACATAAGCTATCCTAAAGCCTCGACTTTACACTTTCAAGCATGGTTTTGTTTGGTGGTTTGCACTCTGGAATGGATCTGTTGTCAATTAAGAAGAGAAACCTTAATTACTTTAGGAGCACTTCAGACTGCTTCAATGCCCGCTGCTGATTCATGGCTGTCCTACTTGGAAATCAGCCCAGAGTCTAAAGCAGTAGGTCACATGTGAAAACTAATATAAACCTTGCATTTTTAACTCATAATTCCTCTGCAAGACTTCTAACTTTAAGCTTTAGGATCTTTAACTCAATTGTCATGGCTTTTAGAATTTAGCTTGTTCCTGTAATAATTATATTAAGCAATCATATCTCAGGTGAGTTGTAAATCTTACAGTTTGTCATGAGTTATTGAGCTTACAAGTTGTGCCATGATTCCGGGCTGCTGAGCGCAAAATATGCCAGATCCAAAATGGAAAATTATGTAAGAGAACATTCAAGGCCTTCTATCAAAGGCAGTGTGATATTGTTTTCCGCCAAACCAGAAATCAAGGCCCTTTGGAGGCATTTTTTATGTCAGGGATAGGGGTACTGTATGTTTCTGACAGTTGTTCCTTTCAAGATTAATGAGCTTATGAAAACCGTGTGTATTCTTCCAAATGCCAAGCTCAATATCAGTCAATGTTACCAGCATAATTGTGCTCGCCTGAAAAAGAATTCCCAAAGACAGATTGAACATTGATGTCACAACAGTGGAAAATCACAGTCTCTGTTTTTTATGTGTGAAAAAGTAGGATGAAGGGAAACTGAGGTCAGTTTTTTCAGTCTAGAATAAAAAGAAATCTTACTCATCACTATTCAGTTAAACACAAAATGCAGATGTTTGACTTGAATATTAAAAGATAAATGTGTGATCTTGAAGTTCTACGATGTGTCCTTGTACTCTATCAGCACATTGACTTCACTGAACCAAAGCCAAGTGCTCATAAATACATTCCCTTATTTCTACCCTTGTGTGGATGCCAGTTGGGCCAGGAAGTGGGTTTGTTTTGGGTGTTCTCAGTTTATTCCAGCTAGAGCCACGCTTTCACATTTCTTATAAGAGAGCTGTGCTGATTTCCTGAAATGCATGTGGTCGTCTGTCATGGTGGCGATCTGTTGAAAGCGGTAAAATCCACGTCCAGTGTTGGTATAATAGAGACTTGTTTGTCCCCGTATGTGCGGATTAATCAACTAGACGTCTCTTTCCTTGGTGAATTATACTACGGTTCTGTAGGACTGAAAACTGACTCCAAGCTCAGGTTAAAAGAGTTTCAAACCTGTGCCCTGTTGTGTCAGAAAGGTAGCCCGCATAATTATTTTATGGCCACATCTTAACACATGGGCTTTCAGATTTCAAAATAAGCATGTGTATTTTGCCGTGTTTAGATATCTGTGGAATTCCTCACATCTTTCATCGGTTTTCCATATTTAGAAAGAATAAGCATTTGCTTTTTGGAGGCTAATCGTTTGACTTTAGCAAAGCCAAGTACAAGGTGGAGATTGCTTGAACCAAAGAAGCAAAGGAATGAAGAAACTTAACTCTCTCATACTGGTGGTGAAATGTCTGACATGTTTGCCTTGAGTAGGGACAGACAGGCCTGCAACCAAGCCTGGACTTGCTGGCCAAGAAAAAGCCCCTCAATGCTCCCCCATTTTTCCTGAACATGCTCCTTCCTAAATGAATGTGCTGCCTATAGTCAATGGATTTACATACAGAATAAAATCCCATTTTCTTTCCATTTTTGCCTCTAATTCTACAAAAATAGCATTTTAAATTTGTTTATTTGTGACATTTAGAGGCAAAGTTTCAAGAAAAAAATTTGATCTGCCCGGCTCGCTGAACAAAAATCAGGGAGAAGCTGTATGCGGTTGCACAACTAATTATTTGTGGTACAAGTTACCGGGGAGATGGTTTCTTTTGTCATACAGTGTTGACAGTTGCTGTACTAACACTGGTATGTGTGGTGAGTTCACACGTGATGATGTTATTCTTTGGAAAATATAATATAAAAAAGCCGTACGTTCTCAATGTCACTATTGATGTAATATTTGAATGTTGTACTCCCTCATTACAGCTAATTACGGGTTTGGTCGGAGGTCTCAGTGAGTTTCCTAGACAACTCACAGTGTTATGGGATGTCAAGGAGAACTTACCTTCATCTGGCCTAATTAGAGGACATTCAGATGCTTTTGAAATTTGCAACATCTGCCACCACCCTGTGCGCACCATCAATTCATAAACACTTCTCCTTTTAGACAATTTCTTCAAGATGATTTATTAAATGACATTTTATGCTGTTTAGTATTATTAAAGGGTTTAGATGTTCCTGTAAAGCAGACAATGGAAAACCTTAGCAAATATCTTGTTGTTAACAACAGTGTTGACAAATCAAAGCTTCGCTGGTCCAATTCACGGTACAATTATTTCCAAAGAGAAGTTTTTGTGAAGGGTTTAAAAGTGAGCCCATATGCTGCTGCCACATCTCCAAAACATCCACAGAGATGGAAGTTCATTGTGAAGTGTTTCCTACATCAGCAAAAATATGTCCCGGATCTCTTTTTAAACAGAGAGAAACAGTGACAACATCAAATAAAAAAAGAAGCACACTTTACAGGTTCATGGGGTTTATTTGGCAGTTCATGGCCATTTTGGCTGAGGGTCTCTTTTCGCAATGAGGACCCAATGAGAAGCCAATGGAGTATATGATGACCTAAATAGAGAAGACGATGTGTTATCTTTTGCAGTATGTCATCAAAACCATTTCTCACAGTAAGAATTTGTCATTCCCTTGGACTGCAGATCAAACATAAGTGAGTGAAACATCGTCAATTACGTTTGGCTTCACCAAAATGATGCCAGTTTAGTTTTCAGCCTGATGCGCGGTGCCATGTTGAATTTTTAGAGCCAAAAATATACAGTTGTTGGTCCAGTTTGTATGTATTTGCATGGCAATCGCCTTGCCAACTCGGAGTGAGCTTTTCTGATGATGCACGCCCCTGCTGCCACTGAAGACCCTAACTGTTTCCAATCCATTTGGGTCACAGACTGGCTTCCTGCTAAGTTCCTTGAAAAAGTCAAATTTGTCGATCTGTGTTCAAACATGTTAAACTTCTTGTGTGGGGTGGATAGTTGCAACATTTCTTTTCTTCAGTACATCTGATTGGCCAGGTATTATTCTTGAATAACTTGTGAAATAGGGCTACTAACGTCAAAAAATGACTACCATAGAGATTGCTTTGTAACCAAGGTAGTAGAGCCAAAATGGTTATAGTAACTGATTAATAGCTCCTGATTTTTCATAAGAAGCCTGTGAGTTCTCAGACTTTTGGGAGACAGAAGCCTCTTCAATCAGGCAAGAATAATTCCCTATGTCCAGTTTCCATGTACAGCATCTGGTTATCAATGATTAAAACCTATTATTAAAAATTCTAATGTTGACATACGTACTGTAAGTCTGCAACACACTCACAATCCAAAGCTTACGTCTCAAAAGTCGAGGTCGCAAATTTTTGTTGATGTGATAACTTCCAAATAAGTGAATTACTTTTAATGAAACTTCCCGTACTGACCCAGTACCAACTATAAATTAACTGATATGGTTTTCAGAGTCATGCAACCAAAGGTCAAAATCCTAAAAGTGAAGGTCCCAAATTCATGTGGCTCTCCATGACATTTTTTTTTCACTATTGCTCTAAAGTAGAAATGTTTTTTCCCAGAGAAGAAGAATCTCAGGGTAGGAAAACTTTGCGATTGATTAGTAAATTCAAGAATGGGCTATTGTTAACACGTGGCAATCGTCTACGTTAAAACAGATTCTTGTGTATTTGTCCACTTTTTTTTTTACATTATTTTTTTTTTTGCTCATTTTTCTGGATGAACCCACTGAGACAAATGTGTTCAGATATTGGACCACACAAATAAAACGGAATAGAATTATGAATGCTTCATCTCCAAAACCTGGCAAAGGCTTTTATTGAAACTGCCAACAGTTACTCAATTCCAACAATAGATTAACTAATTTGACTTTCAAGGTCAGAAAATTGAAAAACTTCAAATATGGTACTGCTTCAACCTTGTTATCACATGACCCCAGTCATTCATAAATAAAAAATGTCTGTGACATGGAGCAGGTCAAGGCTATTGTTGTTCAGTTGCAGTAGAGAGACGGTGGTAGAGTGTTCACCTGCGGACCAGAAGTTAACCAGAAGTTTTCGGGTTTGATTCCCACAGAGTTCACGTCTAGGGTCCTTGGAGAAGACACGTAACCCCCTGTTTCTCCCACCATTGGCGCTGTCGTGGCAGACTGCTGCAGTGTAGTGATGCAGCGCACAAATTTCCCTAGTGAGTATGTAAAATTCCCAATAGAGTATGTAAAAAAATAATAATAGATTTACAGTAAAACAAATTTTATTTGGTTTTTGTACTTAATTTCAGTCTTAAATTTCTTAACATCTCATTGACAAGTGATTTATTCGGGTTTAAAGAAATGAAAGCTGCATCTAAAATATGTTGATGAACTCATTTTCAATTTTTTTTGTACGGCACATTTGATTTAAATAAGATTCAAAGTGCTCTTTTAAAACAGTAAAGGTATTACAGCGGGGTCTTGAAACCAAAAAAAGCTTGACAAAATACGAGAAAACCTATGATGTCAAGCTAATAAATTTAATAAATCCCTTAAACCAACCAGTGTGGACCCTCAATATTTTAAACTTTTGTCAGGTTTACGTTCCCCAAACACTTGACAAACATTCTAGTTTTTGTGGTTTATAAAACATCATGGAAAGGGTTTCAAAGTTGTCTTCAGGACAGTGTATTTGATGATCAAGATGTTTTGACTTCCATACGGAAATCATTTTCAATCTGATGGGATATGAAAAAACATGATTTCCGGATGAAAGTCGAAACATCTCAATCATCAAATACACTGTCCAGAAGACAACTTTGAAGCCTTTTCTACGATGGATCACTCCGGGATGAATGAGGGATTAGCAGGGCCTTATAATCAATTTGATTTCTGACTGGAAATCAGTTTGAGGATTTAAAATTTTGTGTGTTCTGTTTAGATCTGGGCGTATGGTGGCACAGTGGGTAGCACAGTGTCCTCACAGCAAGAAGGTCATGAGTTCGAGTCCCAGGTGGGGACAAGGCTTGGACCTCTGGCCTCTCCATGTGGCATTTGCATGTTCTCCCCGTGTTTGTGTAGGTTTTCTTTGGGTGCTCCGGTTTCCTACCCCCTCCAAAAAAGCACACATGCTTGCTTAATTGGCCACTACATGGTTGCCCCTAGGAATGTGTGTGGCCCTGTGTGAATGTGTGACTGGCGACCTATTCGGGGTGTACACTGTCCCTTGCTTTTAGATGGGATAGGCTCCGGCACCCCCCACAAGGCTGTAAAGAATAGACAGTTAAAAAGATGACTGACTATTTAGATCTTTTCCTTCTTGCTGGAAACCAGTAGCATTCAGTTTCCTCGCTAATGTTTGAAACACAGTCATCCCGTTCAGGAATGGGTAGTGTGGGAGGTACAAAGTCTTTACCATTGATGATCTGTCAGCTGCACAGAAGCTAAAAGCGACTTTCATTTGTCTGAAATTGTTTGACAAGAATATATAAGAGATCATGCTAAACCTGGAATTTAAATGTTTGAACTGAAGTGAAAAATGATCTGGATGTCTTTGGATGATTCACCCTGAGCCATTATCAGCTTTCTATCAATTCTTTTTCTTACTGAAATGGAAACAAGTAGAAGCATGCTCAAAATCACAGGTCTGATGTGCTCTTTTTAACAGTTTTTCTTTCTCTTCTCCACATTAAAAGAAAGAAGACATCAGTTTTTATAGATATGTGGTCAATATTCCAACGTAAAAGCAAAAAAAAACTATGCTCTTATAACTTGTAAACTACTGTCATAGATCAAGTACGTAGCAGAATAGGACAGAGTTTCCATAAGTCTGGCAGCTTCGTGTGTACTGGCCTATAACTTTTAATGTGCTCTGTGAAAGGAGGGTACGTTGTGAAACCTAAAAACCCTTTGAACTGTGCCCTAAATACACATATATGAAGACATTCCTACTACTTTTTTTTTACCACACTCTGCAGCTCTTTAGGTCATATCAAGTTCTCAGATAGAGCACAAATGGTTGTGATAGCATCAACAAGATGGTGCGAGGTGATGACACGCTGGCAGAATCAGCCTGTCTAACGAGGCGTGGGTTACGGGTGACTAAGGATACAAAGCAGGTTGTTCGGTTCATCATCTCCAGGCACTATTTTAAATGAACATTTCATGGATATGTGGGAATCAGTCGTACTATAACTAAAAATTCATGTAGCGAATGTCTGTGAAACTGACACTGTGTCATAAGTGGAAATATTGATTTCAAAATCCAACCGGCTAGCTGCGTTTTTGTGATGCTTTTGTATGTGAGCAATTTTTTCCCCCCTTTTTTCAAGAGTTAAATGCCTATAAAATCATCATTGCTCTTCTGAAAGCACGAGATCTTTAGATCTACCCACATCACCACGCCCACATCCTTGAAAAAAAATGTTTTCAACAATATTTCTGAGAAGAAAATGAGTAACAAACTCAAACACATAAACAGAAATGCAAAAAAAAAAACATTGTGATATTTTTTTTACTGATCCTTTTCAGTAAAAATACAGTTTTGTCAAGTTTTAAACAGTAGTAGCTTATTTGACCCAAACATCTCTTGGACAGACAGATGGGAAGTATAAGAAAGTGAGAGGAGAGCCGAGTGAAAGTAAGCATGACCATGTCTCATCGTCAGATTGACAGAGTCGAGACCTTGGATTGAACCGGCTCTTTTTCTTTTGGGTAGTTTACATGTAAGCACGTCCTGCATGCAGGTGGAAATATGGGTTCTAGGCTGTAAATAAATAGTTTTTTAAATGCAGTTTTAAACCTTCAACCTTTTGTCTAAGTTTTTGTCGCCAAACTAAAACATGAAGTCTGTACATATTAAAAAGAACTTTTTTTTCTGAGAAGTTCTCACCAGGCCAGCTAGAAACAGAGACATTTACATCATTTATCTGCTAGTTGGCTGCTAGATACTAGAAGCTGGGAAAAGTATGGTACATTGGGGTTCTGTCCTCTAATTCTATCTACTATTCTCTGCAAAACTGCCCTCGCCCTTGGCTGATACCTGGCTTTCTATCTCATTCATTGTTCTCTAATATCTTTTATACATAATGATTAAGAACAAATCATAGTTTTTGTAATTTGTTCAATTTGGCCATTTATTCCTCAAATGAATTTACTTTGTTCTGTTTGTGTTCAATTTTGACCAAAAGGGCACGTTCTCAACAAACCACAAACTTTCACTGTACTTTCTTCATTGGACAAACACACCACCTATTATCTTCAGAGGGAAGTCACATTTTTTGAGTACTTCATCCTAACATGTTAATTTTATATGGGTTTCACACAAAAATCAGATCATTGTTGTGAACTTTTAACAAAGAAGTCCTCATTTTACATGCTGTCATCTAATAATTCCCACTAGATGGCAGCAAAGGCTCATTTAAAAAACTTTTTCAATAGATGTGAATCACAAACAGGTTGTTTCTATTCATTTTCACTTTGAGTTTAGTTATTAAATTTATATTTGAGTCACATATGGTTTTCACATAAATGAAAGAAATTGTATAAATGTTTTACAGGTAAAGTTAAAAAACTAAATAAATTTAAAGGTTAAACCTAAAGATAGGTGCATTCTGTAAACCTACCAGCAGATGTCTCTCTTTAACCAGTAAATCCAAAACAATCGTTTCAAAACAGCAGAAAATTGTCTAAGTTTCTAAGAGTTAAGCTGTGATTTTACGTTTCAATCATTCAAAATTTATTTTAGTCTGCTTTAAAAGAAAAATTATGTTTGTGCCTGAATATTTCTGACAGCAGCATTTTATAAACTTGATTTATTTTCAGAGCAGAACTAGTTCATGCATCCAAGGTCCTTTTCTGATTAGAATACGATGCAAGAGATGAAACATTTGACCACACATTGTCATTATTAAAAACTACACAACTCCTCTCCTGAAGCATCTCAGACAAATGATACAGATGCCATAGTATAGTCTGAGAAATAGAACAGCTCTGTTACAAATGCCCCCACAAAGCTGCAGAACTGGAAGTTGAAAAGGCCCTTCTGATTGATGTGACACTGTATGAAAAAAATATTGACACCAATAGCCCACATTCCTCATCGGGTTTGGCAGTGTCAGCTTCCTTTTCTCTCCATCCTTCATCTGCTCGACGCCCGTCCCCTTCACGATGAAAGTCGAACAAATCTGCTGACATTGATCCTGTCTGCTCGCCTGGCCTAATTTCATTTCACCCAGAGAGACGGCTATCTCCAAAGATCTTGACAGACAATTGTATTTACTATTTTCTTTTCACAAGGCAATAAAGAGGGAGCAGTTATTGCATCAGATTAGATGAAAAACTGTTTAATGATTCCAATTTATAACTCTAGACTGAATAATGATACAGTTAAGAGCTGACAGCCCATGATAAATGATGGCTCATATAAAACATATTTAGTGTGAAGAATGGCTGGAGATGAATTGCACTGTGATACAAACTCATGATAAAGAACAGTAAGAGCCACTAGAAGACTTAATAATGTGCTATTCATTTTGAAGTGATTTTGCTGGTTAATAAAAGAGCACAAATTAAAAATATATTTATTGTAGAAAGATGTCTTGGAATATTGCCCCCATATCTCTACAGACGCCCACCCCCACGTAATCTCATCACTCTATACATTGCACCTATCAGCTACTCTTCATCACAGCAAACTCTGTGAATTTCACTTTTTCTAAGCTGTCAGATGAATGAGATTTCTTCCCGAGCAAACATCCAAAGAGAGTCATTGTTCTCAGTGCTTTTTGAACTGGACTTCACAAACTTGAACCCACAACACCAACTATGCCAGAGCTAAATTGTCAGCAGTCGAACATCTGATTGAATAAATAAATGATTTTGCAAATGAATATGCTTGCAGTTTCTCTGAGCTTTCATCAGTGTTCAGGCACACTTCTATTGCAGCCGTAAAATTACACATTAAACACAGTCCATATCGTTTAAAAGAAGGGAATGGCATGCATTCAGGTGTCTGAATGGAGAGAAAAATCACAATCAAGTGCTGAACCTCGGTCAAGGACTTTAGTTTCTGCACAGGTCACACAACACAGAATGTGTTACATCTGTTAGGTTCTTTTAACTCAGAGGCAGATTTTTGAACTTCCAACATACTGTTAAGTTTTCTTTTCTCAATATACTATTCTAACATAACTAGTGACTTCCCAGAAAAGAGTTCAACTGTGAATTTGATTCATTATAACTGTTTAAAGCATCGGCTGCCTCGTTTTATTTACTTGATTTGTAAAATCTTATGAATGTGATGTATAAGTTTAAAAGAAAATTATAAATGGAAAAAAAAATATTCAAATTGTTTATGTGGCTGCTTTGACCTTTTGGCGACACAACGACGGCATGAGGGGACTCAATAATAAAGAAACTAAACTCAAACGGAGTCAGTTGATCGTGATAAATAACTACAACAGTGACCGTGATTAATTATTCACACTGACACATGAAGGACAAAAATGAAAAAGAATATGCATCACAGTGGATGACCGTGTTGCTCTGTTTGTTCAGAAATAAACACAAAATTCTACAGAAGCTGTACATTTTGTGTTCATGCACACTCTTTCTTTTTTTCTTTTTTCTTTTTAAAAAACAAGTTTCTTATAGAAATAAATATTTTGCTCATAGCAGCATCCCTCACCCATTTTTTTTCCCAGGGTACCTTGTTTAAAACCATAAAAAATTGTGGATTCCCAAACCATGTGTGTTAAAATAATGCTTTGTTTTATACTTTTATTAACTGCTTCCTGCATCCTGGTTGACCCCTCTCCTGTAAAAACCAAAGTTAGAATATTTACAGATATATTGCTTAAGTCTCCCCTAAACAGAACATTTACACTTCAACTTTTCTCAAATTTTTTTTTCTAATGAATGTTTTGTGCTTTGGTTTTGTTGTTTTTTATAAAAACTCTGACTTCATGGAAATGACACCCGCAAATAATACAGTTTAGAAAAATATTAGAGTGTCTTTCTTTGACTGACGTCAGCTGCCAAACGGGATGACAAATATTTGCTGTGATGATGTGATGAAGTAGCTCAGCTCCAGTAAGTCGAAACAAGACTTACAAATTTTCAGCCCAGCAAAAGGATGGAATTTTGTTTTTATTGATGGCATATTGTGTTTCATTAAAAAAAATATATATTAAAAAAAAAAAAACTATTTAGAAAATAATTCCCTCCCATTTCACCACTAGAAAATGAATCAAATGGGGTTCATTGAGAACTTTATTATGTTGAAAATGTTTATCTCAGCAATATTTATTTGTGTTCTGACTCCATGTGGTCTTTGCACGGCTCGTAGGGCTAATTTTTTTGTGGTTATTGCATAGGAAGTGTGTATAAAGGACAGCAAAGCAAATGTGTTAGTGGCCTATAAAAACAGAGCTCTTCCTCTCAACAACTTCTCCTTGAGATGCAGATCAACCGTGATCACCTGACAGTTCCGGACATAAGAAAGGCTAAGCTCTTGTCGACCTCTTAGAGCCAACCTAGCAACACAGTGTGTTCTTTTCCATCTGGACACCCACATCATGTGAACTTCTATCCTCTTCACCACCTCCCCCAGGCCTCCCACCCAGACCCACAGTCCTTGGAGAAGACCTCAGACCAATAAGGGAACGGGGACCTTCTGAATGGCCGCCGGACTGGCCTTTGTCTAGCCCCTATTGCAGAGTCTCTTTATTTACACAGTCTTTAATGCTATATGTTTTCTTGTCTCTTAATTGCATTGGCCTTTGCTGCCCCTTGGTCAATCAATACCTCTTCTCTAATGACATCAGCAACTCTATTCAACGAGAATTTCCAGGTGATGGGTGAATCGTGGGAGAGGTGCTGAAAATGGGTCATGCAAATGTAAAACCATGTCTCTTCTTTTTTTTTCCATTGTGAATTCCTATCATATGTATTTTGATGTTGCATCCATGTGGACGAGGTACATCTCCACAAATCAAAGTGTTTAAAGCTCACGTGAATCTGTCAATCAGTCAGCGGTAATGTCTTCTCTAAACTCCGCAGTCTATAGATGAGCTGGCTGAACACGATAAGTCTGATTCAATCATTTCCATTAAAACCATTTTGGTGACCCCTGACTCCACTGCGGAGGTGGAAAGAGAAGGAGTTGACATGCCTTTACCACTCATGAGTGTGTGTAACCAAACACATTAATCATAAGAGCCTAACCCACTCCTATGTTCAATTCAGCAATGATTCTCTAGTGCAGCTCTGTGGCAATGTTTAGACAGAGCTGGACATAATTATCTTTTTGTGTACTTTAATAAGGAGACATCCGAGTGCTCGGATGATAGGGGCGCACACACCCCAAAACTACCGTATAGTGATATTATCCCCTTCATTCGGTGTAATTAAAACATAAATAATTAAATGCCACTAACTAACGTAACTGGTATGCAAATTCGATGATTTAGTGAGTTGAAGAACACAAGGATATTTTGCCCAAATGGGGACCATTTAAAGTTGACCTTTGAAAATGTCATTTTGAATGCAATGTGATGGTGCTGTTTAATTTGAAGAGGTACTTATCCCAAAGTCAACATCTTACTTCTGTTTTCCTGATGCACACTCAGTCATCATATATTAGGCAGTAGCCTGGCAACCACAAGAGTAGAGCCGAACCAAATGGAAATGTTTGCAATATGACCGGCCCGTTGTGCTCCTTACAGCTGACCCTGCCTGCCATTTTATTTCTGTCCAGCAAAGGTGTCAGTAATAAATGTTACCTTGTCTCAGCAGGTGTCCCTGGATGGAGGGCCCTGCGGCACAGCGGGGGTCACCAACCCCACTGTGTTTCCCCCAATTTATTTGAATAATGGGCCATTAGGATGGCTGAATATCCAATGGTAAAGTAGCTGTATGTGTCTCATAGATAAAAGACATAATTACCTGAGAGAGAGACAGACAGAATGTGTTGGTCCACACTTTTTATCAACTAGTCTTCAAAGCTTAGGGATTGCAGCAAACACTTTTACCAATAGATGGTGACAAAGAGGCAAAGAGGACTTGAAGGCCTGTTTCACAGTTTGTTTGGTAACAATGGATTTATCATCAATTAAACCCATATGAAGTTCAAATTAACACAGTCAGTCTGTCATCTTCTTATCCATCTATCCTTTTCGGGGTCGCGGGGGGTGCCGGAGCCCATCCCGGCCAATTTAAGGCGGAGGGCAGAGTACACCCCGAACAGGTCGCCAGTCTGTCGCAGGGCCAAATTAATTAACACATGCATAGAAATATTTAAGTTAGAAACAGTAGTCAACCTGTATTTGGAGCAGATACTTTACGCTAACATAGTGTTTTGTACGTTTGTTCTTTTTGAGCACTTTTTCCTCATTCAGATGCAACTTTAATTTAATTTTGTTTTCTGAACCAATTATCCATAACAGGATCCCGAGGGGTGACCGAGCCTACACCAGCTAATTTTAAGGCAGGAGGCAGGATACACCCCGAACAGGTTGCCAGTCTGTCACAGGGCCACAAACACACACAAACCTACACAGACACACACTCATTCAAGGGCAATTTTGTTGCAGCCAATCAACCTAACAGGCATATTTTTAGAGAGGGGAAAGAAACCAGAGTATCTGGAGAAAATCCATGCATACATGAGGAGAACATGCAAACTCCATACAGAAAAGCCAGTGTTCCAAGCCTTGTCCCACCCAGGAGTCAAACCCTGACCTTTTTGCTGTGAGTCCAGTGTGCTAACCACTGCACCATGATGCTGCCCTCAGATGCAATTTTATGAAATTATTTTTTAAAAATGTTTGACTTTTTCGTGGTTCTTTCTTTTTCTTCTTCTTAGGACATTTACAGAACGCCTCTCAAGTGGTTATTCTTCTCGTTGAGTTACATAGTGTCATGCTGGACAGAGGGTCTACAATTTCACATTGCTAAAAACGGAGAGTTGTCCTTTTTGGTCATTATTGTGTCTCCTTTTTCACTTTGTGTTTCTGATGCAAAAGAAACTTGTCTTGCTGTCATTGAAAACCTGGAAGCAAAATTTGGAGGAGTATTTATATTAAGTAAAAAGATTGCCAATTAAATATGAGGTCTTTATGATTTATTTGCCCTTGGGTTTTTTTTATCCCTCAATTGCTATCACCTTATAAAAGCCTCCTTTTAACAGGGAGACTGGAAGCCCATTTTCATGACCCACTCTAATGCATTTCCACCCATCTTCATTGCCTCAAAAAACTTTTCTGCTCTCCTCAAAACATGTTAATTGCCATCATGAGCCCAGTATAAAGAACATTACTGCACGTTAATTATCCAAATATGTTCGCAACCCATCTGCAGAAAGCCATTGAAATTACTAAATAGTGATTCCTCCTTTTCATCTTTTATTTTGAACACATTGTTAATCAAAAGGCTTCAGAAATGTGCAGATGGGTAATTCTTATGTCTGCAAGGAGCAGCCTGGTTCAAGGTTTCAAGGTGAGTGTTTCATGCCCCCCTTCTGTTTCTCTCCATTGTGTTTTTTTCAGGTTACATATCCTGATGGGCTGTTTGCCACACCAAAAAAAAGAGACTTTACTTGCACACATGCCGACCCACACACAGACATAAAAAACCTCCCACAGCTGTAAAAATTCATGGATTGCAGTCATGCAGTCATACACCTCTTACAGTACAGCTTCACCTTCAGGATCAAGTCTTGCTCTTATTTATGTAATTATTGATTTTTTTTTCTGGGTTTGATTGAAGTGAATAATCATTTTCAAAGATAAAGACAATAAAAATGAAAATGATTTTTGAACCTGAAACAACTTGAAGCTGTTTTTGAAAAAGGAAGAGCAAACCTTCCAAATTTATGGTAAAAAAAAAAAACGGTGGGTGGTGACTGAAAGAATGAAATCGTGGATGCAAGCAGCCGAAATGAGCTTCCTGTGCAGGGTGGCAGGGCTCTCACTCAGAGATCGGGTGAGGAGCTCTGCCATCCGGGAGGAGCTCGGTGTCGAGCCACTCCTCCTCCAGGTCGAGAGTAGCCAGATGGGGTGGTTTGGAGATCTGGTCAGGATGCCCCCCGAGTGCCTCACTGGTGAGGTGTTTTGGGCATGTCCCACCGGGTGGAGACCAAGAGGCAGACCCCAGAACAGTTGGAGAGACTCTGTCTCACAGCTGGCCGGGGAACGACTCGGGATCCTCCCAGGTGAGCTGGAGGATGCAGCCGGGGAGAGAGAAGCATGGGCTTCCCGTCTGAGGCTTTTGCCCCCGTGACCCGGCCCCAGATGAGCGGAAGATCACTAGGTTGAGGTCAGCAGATGTTTCTGTCATTGTAGCCACAAAGAAAAGGAACAAAAAAAAAAAGATGACAATGTCCCAACTAAAGGCTGTGTACTTACAGTAAGTATGTGTAAACAATATTGCAGCAAAACCCTTTATGTTTGAATTTACATACTGAATGTCACATTGTTTCTGAAACAAGTGAGGTAAAATCAAGTTTAAAAAAAAATTTCCTCACAAATTTGTCAGGAGGAAAATTTAATTAAGTTTTGTCAAACAACAAAAACATTTCTATTGTTTATATTTCGATCTTCATTTTTTTTGTGTTTTTGTTTTTTTCACTCTGTCTTTTTTTCGTTTTTATTTCATTTATAGTTTTTTTTCTAAATTATTGCCACTTTGTTTTCCACAGATGCTCCTTTCAAGTTTTATTGTCCTAGTTGGCATTTCAGGGTCACAAAGCTCACGTTGTGTTAGAAATGCTTTGTGCAGACGTAAATTCTGATATCTGATATTTAGAAAAAAAAAAAAACACTTTCTGTCTACAGTGTTCATTGATTACATTGAGATTTTTGCACGTTTGGACAGAAGTGATTATAAAAGATGGAATACCACTTTTTTTATTCAACTAGATTTTAATGGCCATGTATCACAACAAAATGATCTGAAAGGGCTTCATACAGTAAATTAAACATTGACATACTACATTTAGACTAAACACAATGACCATAAGTAAGCACGGGACATCACTGTTTACTTGGTGTACCACCCCACCAGTCTTCTGCCACCGGAAACCTGGTTAGAGGAACAATTAGAAACCTTATGAAGGTTGTATGGTGAAGTTGGTAAAAATGTCAAAAATAGGTTGTTAAAATTACAATGTAAGGGTGATTAACCCACAGGCTCAAAACACAAACCTAAACAAATCTGAAACTCTCGCAACAGGCTTGTAGAAGAAGGACAACAGCATTTTCTCTTTTACTTGTTTTAATATAAAAAAAAAGTCTTGAGTTTTTAAGATGGCTTCAAGTAAGAGGTATTTTTTGCAGCAGCACCCATCAATCTTTTTGTTGAGTTCTTTCTTCTTAAGAAATAAAAACATGACGTGCATCACAAGGACGGGGGTCATGAAAAAACATTTTGTTCTGTCAAGTTCAATAGAAGTTCTCTGTAGACACCGGTAAGTATTCTTCATTTCTATTGTCAATTTGTCTGATCAAACTGTGTAACTTCAATCCAATTTTTTTGTTCCCTAACAAAATTGACATTTTTCTTAAATAACATCTTGAATTTTCCAAAAAAAAAACATTTGTGTGAATAAAGGTCCTTCAGACATCTCCTTTCTTACTCTGTCTATTTTGTCCATGAAGTGAGCTTCTATTCAAATTTAACAGCAAAAGTCATCTGTCACTACTTCAGTGTGGAGCTGCTGTTGAAGGTAACAGTGGATATCTTTGCAAACCTTTTGAATTTTACCTCCAAAGCTTTTCTGTTCGGCCTGAGGAAAGGCAAGGACAAACCTGGCAAGTTCCTAACAACCCGCCCTTGAATCGTGCATTAACTCATTGTCTGTAAAAAAAAATGGAGAAAAACTTGAAAGACTTACCAAACTTTTGCGGTCTGGGTGTTTTTTTTAAAAGTTATTTCTTTCTGAAGTCACAATGGAAACAAAAAAGCTTTTTCAATGGTTGTTTTACTGCATTGAGAAGTCATAACAGTTATTAAAGTTTAGAAAATTTTACCCTTGAAGGAAGTTTTATCACTGCATGATTTAGTTTTCCATTCATTTCAAAGATTTTTTCTAAAGAAAATGGTTTTTTTTTGTTTTTTGTTTTTAAGGAGGCCTTAATTGTTCTTTGATTTCATTTCTTGCTTTTTCTTTTGATGATAGCTGCTGCTCACAATGTTAAAAATGACCTGGTCATGTGACCTTTTTTACTCACATGGATCTTCTGCTTACAGCATTTCCCTTCAAGGACCGCCACAGCAAGTCAGTTTCTTCCATCTAACCCTATCTGCTCCTCTTCGGTCACACCAACTATCTTCATGTCTTCCTTCACTGTATCCATGAACCTTCTCTATGGTCTTCCTCTAGTCCTCTTTCCTGGTGGTTCCAAACCCAGCATCCTTCTTCCGATGTACTCTCTCTCTCTCCTCTGTACATGTCCAAATCATCTCAGTCTGGCCTCTCTGACTTTATCTCCAAAACCTCTAACATGTGCTGTTCCCCTGATATACTCATTTCTAATCCCATCCATCCTGTTCACTCTCATAGAAATCCTCAGCATCTTCATCTCTGCTACCTCCATCTCTGTTTCCTGTCTTTTTTTCAGTGTTACTGTCTCTAGACCAAACAGCATGGCCGCTCTCACTTCGGTTTTGTATACTTTCTCTTTCATTTTAGCTGAAACTCTTCTGTCACACATCACACCTGATACTTTTCTCCACCCATTCCAGCCTGCCTGTACATGCTTCTTCACCTCTTTTCCACACTCTCCATTGCTCTGGACTGTAGATCCTAAGTACTTAAAATATTCCACCTTCTTTATCTCTTCTCCCTGTAACCTCACTTTTCCATTTGGATTGGGATTTGGATAGTGCTCTTAGTTCCAACATTCAAAGTTCCTACCCTAAGTCCTAGACTGTTGATGTTTCTCTTCTCTCTCTTCCTATGTAAGCGTCTTCCTCCTCTTCTTCTTTGACCACCAGTAGTCCAATTTCCGCCAACACCCTGTTGACTCGGTACTATTGACTATTGGTCAATAGTACCAATGGCGGTCGTTGTTAACTCGGGCCACAACCGATCTGATATAGTATTTCTCAAACTGACTTGCATATGTGTATTTGGCATTAATTTTACGTCAGATGCCCTTCCTGACACAACCTCTATGATTATCAGGGCTAATGCTCATTGCACAACTATTTGGGTGTTTAGTAATTAGATGTTTCACTGAGGAGCACAACATCTAAACGTGTAACGAATTAAAAATGGTGAATGGACTCCACTTATAGAGCACCTTTCCACCTAGGTAGACCCTCAAAGCACTCTACAGTGAAGCTCACATTCACCCCTTCACACACACATTCATACCTGATGGTGGAAGCTGCCATGCAAGGTGCAAGCCACCATCAGGAGGAATTGGAGATTCTATGTCTTGCTCAAGGATAATCACGTGGATACAAAACAGTATAGTGATCAAACTGTGGAGCATCAAAGCAGCCACAGTCTATACGTTTCTATTTGTTCACAAAATTTAAAGGCTTTCTTCCCTGAAGGATACACCTTTGAATATCTTCCTTCTTTTATGTCTCTGTCTCACATCAGTTGATGTAACATCCATATTACAGGCTTTTCTGATTCTATCTGATTTCATCCGCATGTACTTATGAGAGCATTTTGATTGAATTCATTCCTTATTGTACAAGCCACAGCTTTTCAAACATCGGACACAGACGTGGCTGTTTCTATTGAAACCACATGCTAAAGAACAACCTTACAGAATCTATCAGCTAAGTACTGAAACTTCAACCTCTGACCTCAGCCAACAAGTTATTCACAAAAAAAATTATGGCTCTTCAAGGCCGACTTCTGGCTATAGACCATCGTCTCAGAGGAGGAGTGGGAGGCGGGTGGAAGGAATAAAAGGGTTTGAGAATTGAAGCTAATTGTATTCAGAGATGCAAAACCACTTAAAGGAAGCTGTGAATCTAGGATTTTATTATAAATTATAAATCTAATGAATGTCCTTCATAAACTTTTTCACCAAGTTAACAGTTTGACTAAACTTATTTTTTATTCATTTTATTTTATTCTTTCAGCAGCCAAAAACATTAAGTCTGATTCATCTTGCACTTCACAGCAACTCAAATTCACAATACAACCTTGTCATTTAGGAGAGGTAATTCCCCCATGTGTAAAAATTGGGCACTCGGGAGGAAAACAACTTATCTCCT
The DNA here is from genome assembly GCA_902685375.1 of Neostethus bicornis. NCBI lineage: Eukaryota > Metazoa > Chordata > Actinopteri > Atheriniformes > Phallostethidae > Neostethus > Neostethus bicornis. Next base: position 7,346,697 of record LR738552.1, read on the forward strand.
CTTCTTTGCTTCACATCTTTCTAAAAAGTAAAAACTTCAATCTACTCGCCTGAACACTAAAGACTCTGTGATCTAATGCTAAATTTCTCTGAGTGCACGTATTTGTGAAGAAAAATTGCTAAGCTTTTTAAATAGTCACTACTCGCTATCATCATGCAAAAGTCTAGTCACACAAAAGAGTCCTCAGGTTTAATTAAACTTTTTTTAAGTGTTTTTTCTAAAAAATCAACCTCATCTCTCTGCTATCTTTGTGTTGAGAAGCTCTCGCTCTCTTAGTTCTCATAGAGTGTTTGATACATTAAAACTTGAACTGATTGATTTCAGAATTGCACTGCCATCAGTGTTCTTACACAGCCATTAACCACATCTGAAGTATCGTAGTCATCAAGCTTCAGGCCAGGGATTGATAATAGCTTGACCGCCAGGGCCTATCTTACCCATCCTTTTTCAGGAGGTCTTGTATTTAGTACCCAGAGCACTTGTGACACATCTCAAACAGCACAAGGGTATTCACGGAGTGGCTGAGTGGAAAGCTTTTTCACATTTGTCTGAACCTCATGAATACATTCCAACTCTAACTAACTACTTTGCCTTAATGTGGGATTTCAAACGAGGTACAAGCCCTATTTATTTATTTGTATTCTCAGCGTCTTAGTGATACTCTTGAGCACAGTGATGGTGGGCAGGATAATCTCTGTCTTTCATCAACAAAGTGGCCTTGCACAAAACCCATCAGTAATGTATTCGCTATTGATGGATGGTCGCTCCTGCACTACCAGGCAACACCATTATTATCATGCATAGATTCCAGCCTGCCCACAATAAAATCATTGTCTTGATTTAGGTTGTCCACCCCCGAGGTGTCATAATAGCACAACTGGTGTTTGCCTCATATTGCTTTCTTCCGACAATTACTAACATCCCCTGTCATCATCTTAGTGGCTGACAGATTCGTTTGAAGCTTTTGAATAGAGAGACAATGTTTGCAGGGGAATGTGAGAATAGCAGCCGAAGTGGGAAGATGAATTTGATATGCACAAGTCTGAAAAAATAGTATTTAAAAATGACACGTATAGAAATAGATATGTATACAAAAATGCTTTTTATGTTTTTATATAAAGCACTTTGGAAGGTCTTGTACAAAAAACGTGCTTTACAAATAAATTGGCCTCAGCCTTGCTTTTATGTACACATATGTGTATTTGTTTTCGTTACATTTAATTTTTTTTTTAAATGGTCACATTTTAGATGGACATAAATTTATATCAGTATAATACATGCATTTGTCCAAATATGAATGGATATTTATCTGTGTATACAAGTTTTTGCATATTTATATTTGCGTATATATTCACAAATGTGTGTGTGTGTGTGTGTGTGTGTGCGTGCGTGCGTGCGTGTGTGTGTGTGTGTGTGTGTGTGTGCGTGCGTCTTTGTTACTTTGATGCTTTTGGCCTTTGCCTTTCCGTCTCAGTCCTCTTTGTTTTCATTGTCAGCACATGTGGATCCATGTTCTAAACATTATGTGTTAGTGGACTCCCTTTTGGGAGCTGACCTTGCTTATCAATCATTGTATCAGGGTATCTAATGTAAACGCAACTGTGGCGTGGATAACATGCCACATCTGCTCTTTAGGCTGCACTGCTTCTTGGTTACCAAGCGATTTATTAGAGAGCCCTGTGTGAGAAATAATAGGTCAAGCTGCAGCGCTTCCAGAGGCGTACAATTATCTCCTAAAACAGGCTGTTGGAACATTATCATCCACGTGCATTGTACACCAGATAGTTTTGTGTCCCTTAAGCATGTCAAAGAAAGAAAACTAGTTGGTGGGAGGTAAAAGGCCTGTCCTCATGGGGACTGTGTGTGTTTGCGCTTAGGACCAATTTATTGCAGATGAACATATGGCCAATATTTTGTCTCACGTCATTGCAAGGGGAAAACAAACATCATGCAATGTTAGCAAGTCAGCAAGAGCAGAGCCACTTGGCCAGCTATGCAAACGCTCTTGGACAATATGAGAAGAGAAGCACTTGCCTTCTGCGTATATAAACCACATCAGGCTTATCTCTGCACGCACTCCTGACTCCCATTTGGAGATATTTCATTAACTCTACGCGCTGTCTTGACGCTGGCAACAATTTCAGCACCCCATCCAGAATAGGTAAGCAAACCAGAACCTCCAGGCACTTTGCACAGAGTATTTTCTTTATTTACAGCATTCACAAGTTGTTTCTTTTTACTCAATCCATTCCGCTTGTTCACTTCTTGACTCCATGACCCCAATTTGACTGTTTTGTTAAAAAGTTTTTATACGCAAAAGGATAGCAAGGGTAAGTTAGTTCATTCATAATCTTCTTGTGGTATTCATTTACAGTAGCTTGTGATGATTCAACACACGCTAAGTTGAGCACTATTTAATGGCCATTGTGAGATAAGTTGATTCTCAAGGATTTTATAAAATGTTTTTGGAATCAAGATTTTTTAATTATAAACGTTTTAAGAAAAAAAAATGTCACCACAAAAACTGAAGAAGGCCTCTTTATTTCTGGAAATGAAGCTTTCTGCAGATTAATTATCATTTTAAGTGATATCTTTGCTCCCATTGTTTGTGCATGTGGAAAATATTAAATTATAAAAGTTTTCTAATTGGCTGTAATCTCAGAGAACCCCCTGTTGTTTCTTAATTTTGCCAGTAGAGACCGCTAGAGCTCTACAGATGTCAACAGCTGGTAATACAGTCCCTCGTACCCCAAAACCCTCTTCCAGAAAACACTAACAAGCAGGACAAGTTCTCTGTACTTAGATCTTCAAGAACAGGCTCGAATAATAACGTTCCTCAATCCAAACATATTTGATTTATTCATATATTTGTTTGATTACATTTGTGTGCATCATCTGTCTATTTTTTCATCATTTCTCATTTAATACCTGTTGGTGCCAGAGCAATCCAAAAAAATAAAAATGAATGTGATTAAAAAATAATAAACCGTTTTTTACTCAACTAGTCGTCTTGGGAAATAAAGATTAAGGGCAAATGGCGCAGTGTGGCATGAAATCCGCAGTTAAATAAACTGGTGACTTAACAAATGAAGGCATCTCCTCAGGGCTTGTGCACCATTGCTATAATCTCACCGTGACATGTTTAATCATTAGAGGAATAAAGACTTCTTCCTCCTCTATTTTACCCGCAAGGGAAAGGTGGTTGGATTTCAGAAAAAAAAGAGAAGAAAGAAAATCTACCCTGCAGCCAAATCTCTTCAGGCCATAGCTTAGTCTACCCATAAATAAACCAAACCAGGCCTTACCTGCAAATAATATATTGGCTTTTAATCACAGTGGGAGCAAATCTGTCTTGTCAGTTCGTACATTTATCATGGTCACCCTAAGGTTACCTTTATCAAAGAGCAAGCCTCAGGCATCCCAACACATGCTGAAATCCAGCGATTAAAGCAAAGCAATGATCAACATTATTATAAATGACCCTGAGGCTGGATTATTTGTGCATCCAAAGGTTTATTTAATCAAGAATATAAAAACCTCTTTCTCTGCTTATTTGGGGGACAAATGTGACTAAGATTTTTTCTTCCCTTTTTTTGGAATGAATTATAATTAATCAGGCTGGGACAGATTTCTTTTCTTTTTTTTTTAAAAAGAGGGGTTGATCCGAAAAATTAATTGTTTCTAAATGAGTCGGTGGTGTTGGATTGTAGAGTTGGGATCAGGAAAAAAAGGAAAAAGAAGAAGAAGCTCCAGGAATAAGCCATTCATCCATGTAATTTGTAGCTAATATTAAAAATGGAAAAAATGGTGATAACGTCACAACAGCAGTGATCAGAACACACGCACGCACATGTCCAAGTCATTTAAACAATCCAGACAGAAATTTAATGAAAGTGTGGTCCGAGAGGATTTAATGTCAGCTGGACTCAAACAAGCGAGTGATAGGATGCACCAGCCCTGCACCCCTTATTGTCCTCTAAATCCTGATACATCTGCAGCTCAGAGGCCTTTCTTTGCTGCATCTTCTGTGTGGCTTCACACCCCCAACATGCACATCACACACACGCAGGAATAGTAAAATCATTGTGGCAAAATCAGCCGATTTTCACATTTAAAAATATATACACCCTTTTTTTAAATCACTTCTTTACTTTTTAAACTTAAAAAATTTAATATTTTAAACTGCATCAAAGCAAAATAAAATTAGAACGTTAATCATTTTTGAATATAAAACTTATATTATTCCTTTTGTTCATGAAGGTAAATGTGTGAGATTTTTTTTGTTATTCCAGATTTGCTACATTTAAAAAATACATTTTTACATGTTGGGCATGTCCTGTTTGAACTACCTGTAAAAGTAAACAGGTAAACATGGAGTGATAGGCTCTCCAAGTGGAGTAGCTCCACTTAGCTGGTGTACATTTCACTCTTCTTTCCGCAACCCTCGGCTCAATTGTTCAAATACTACATCCCCAGCAACTGACCACAGTGCGTCTCCAAACCCTGTCTCCTTTATGCTTTACCCAGTCCCTGTGCCACTTGGAGCGACAGCAAGGCAGAATGACACGGCTGATAACCCCTGCATGCTCACACATTCCCTGATTTAGCTCAGCACACTTTTAAAGCATTGAATAAATCTCAGACAAAAATGATGAGGTTAGACTTAATGCGTCATGCGTAAAAGATCTTTAGGTGTTTATGTGCCTATTCCTCCACATGTGGGATTTTTTTTTTTTTAGCTTTGCAGCACTTCTTGCAGGATAATGTCACCAACCCTCTCTCTTGCTCAGGGTGCAGCACCAGTTTGTTCATCCATACACACCAGCAGCTCAATGGAGCCTTTGTGGGATGTGGATGCTTGTGATTAATTCTGCCGCTCTGGTGAAATATTTACAGGCCTGTATTACCAGATCAGCTCAATAAAATTTCTTTAAAAAAAAAAAAAAAAATAGAACACATTTTCAAAAAAATATAAAATATATTTTCATAGCTGTTATATTTTTAAAAAATTAAGACATGATTTTTACATGTTAGTTTGAAGTTTAAATATTTTTGATAACATTTTAAAAATAAATGCAATATTTAATGCATGCAAAGTGAATAATTATGTGTGTCTATGTGTGTATGTTAAGATGAAGGACTTTCCTGGAATTGAATGAAGAGATAGTTCATTGAAAGCAGTTGAATGCCATGACAACTAGGAACAAGCTCCGATTTATTCCAAACAGTTAGAAAGCATTGTGCACTGGGCGTCAATCATCTATTATTTCCCTCCTGAAATAAATGCAAAAACTGCAACCGGACAAAAGCTTCCAACAGGAGCCGGACATTTGTCTACATTTCCACTATTGTCTGCAGCTTAGCAATCGGTTTGTATTTGTGTTTGCCCGGGTTCGACCACCCAGGATGAGCAGAGGACCTGCTGAAAAACCTGCAACATTGTCACCCACATCACATACTGGACTGGAGGCAAAAAGGAGGAGAGCAAAGAGGGGAGAAAAATAAAGTAAAGCAACAATGATGCTCAGATTTCTCTTGGAAAGGAGAGAAAAGATTCAAACAAGCAGAAAACAAATATTAGGATGGCCTTGGTATCTTAGATTTATTCTATAAAAATCCAAAAAAAAAAAGAAAAATTGTATTTATTGCAATGCATTTTATTTAAAAAAAATAATAGTGCTTTTTTGTTAATATTTTCACAAAATCTGAATATTTTTATAATTTTCTATCCGTTTAATTTTTGTCATCATTGTGACATTTAATCTGAGATTTTCTCTTAAATACATGTTGGGCTTTTTTTAAGCAAACACAGTCCTGCTCCAACCTCTTGTCCTTAAGCTCTGGCAAAAATATTGACTCAGAAGGTTTGCATAAATTATCCAGGAATATTTGAACAAAAAAAAAATCTAAATAATCTGCTATAAAATAACTCTAATAAAAAAAGTCATCAAACACCGAATGGGTGGATTTAGTTTGATACAAGTGATCATTTTTGGATGGAAAAACAAAATATGACAAATACAGAGGGAGCAATTTGTTGAGAGGAGATTTGAAAGTATTGAGTATAAAGCTACTTGGAGGTTCTTTGTATGTAAATAGGGTGTAAAAAAGGCCCTCCCAGTCTTTGTAATTAATTGACACGTTATACCACTCATCATGCTCTGAAGCACCAATGGTAGAGGCTCGGATCTCCCCAAAACCCACAATTTCACATCTGCAAACACTGTCTTCATCCACTTGACTCCTAAGACCCGCCCACACGTGGCCAACCTTTCACGTTTTTTAATGCTTTTTCACTGCAGGTTCATGTGTTGAGACCAACCTTATATGGACTGATCGGACAAGGTAATGGCTTATTTCCCTCTAGCACCCAGCAGTAGCACATCCATGAGCCACATATAGCACTTAGCCACTTTGGCATCCTTCCTGGACTTACAGAGACTGAATTCAGAGCTGATTGCTTAGGCGATGATTTCTCCACAGAGCTTACTGTGACTGTACAGCGACTCTTGCTTATCTTTTTTTTTCTTCCTCAGACAAATCTGCGTTTTTCTTCTTGTTTGTGTGGTTACTTTTTGTTTTCAAAAAGCGGATTGTGTAGAAAAATAAAAAAAGCGCTGGTGCAGCAACTTTTTTCTTTGCAATATTTGCTCCCCCAGCAGAAGATGTCGTTGACCAACACAAAGACAGGCTTCTCTGTAAAGGACATTTTAGACCTTCCTGACACAAATGATGAAGAGGGATCTATCACCGGAGCGGAGGAAGACACAGAGGGATCCGAAAGCACGACGACGACAAAAAACACTGGAGTTTTGGTGCAAAGTCCACTGGAAAGCGTTCAAAATCTACCTTTAAAGAACCCTTTTTATGACACTAGTGACAATCCTTACACACGATGGCTCGCAACCACGGACAGTATCCAATACTCATGTAAGTAAACTCCTAATAATCCTTCATTAGATCAATAGTCATTAAAAAAAGAGATATTCTTTCATTCATAAGAATTTATTAAGGAATAATTGATTTTATGCATTGTCCTAACGATGCCCTTGGGTGGCGTCTTCATGCACTGTGCACGTCTTCTCTGCACATGCACGAAGTGGTCCGATGGAGTTTTTTAGTTGTTTCATTAATAAACTCCAATCAAAATACTAACGAGGGAAGTTAAAGAAAATTTAAGCAGAGTTTTTTTTTTTTGTGAACTTGTTGAAAATGAGTAAAAAAATAAATATGATCATTTTTTTCCTTCTTATCCCTTCTTTTCTTTTACCTTCTTAAGTGTTAAAAATGAAAATAAATTTAAGCAATTTTTTTTTACCTTTTTATACCTTCTTTTTTTCTTCTACCTTCTTGAGTGTTCAAAATGAGTCAAGTAATAAATACAAACTGATTTCTTTTACTTTTTATGATAAATAATTGGCTGAAAATGAGTCAAATAATACAATTAAGCTGATATTTTTTTTTACCTTCTTAGTGAAGAAATGATTAAAAACGAGTACAATAATACGTTTAAGATGATTTTTTTAAAACTTTTTTAGAGTTGAAATTGATAAAAAAAATATTCAAATGATCATAACAATTTTGAAGTGTATTGATTTTATTTTGGAGTTTATAAAATGCGCGTTTTTACGCATGCACTTTTGTGTATTTTTCTGTACGAAAAATGAATTTGTCTTTTTTTGTATGACAAAAATTCCCATCTTAAACTTTTGATTTGTAACATTTTGACAGTCTTGCTTCCATTTCTTGCTGCAGTGCACGGTTTGTCATCCAGCTCGCAGGATTCAGCCAAATCCCCGGAGCCGTCTGCTGATGATGAATCTCCAGACAATGACAAGGAAACTTCCAGCAGCGGTGGGAGCGACTCTGGAAAGAAGCGCAAAAGGAGGGTGTTGTTTTCCAAGGCGCAAACCTACGAGCTGGAGCGTCGATTCAGACAGCAGAGATACCTGTCCGCACCGGAGAGAGAACATCTGGCCAGCTTGATCCGACTCACACCAACTCAAGTGAAGATCTGGTTCCAGAACCATCGGTATAAGATGAAGAGAGCCCGGGCTGAGAAAGGTATGGAAGTGACCCATCTCCCTTCACCCAGGCGGGTGGCCGTGCCCGTCTTAGTCAGGGATGGAAAGCCTTGTCACACTCTTAAAGCTCAGGACTTGGCGGCCACTTTTCAGGCCGGGATTCCTTTTTCTGCTTATAGTGCGCAGTCACTCCAACACATGCAGTATAATGCGCAATACAGCGCCACGGCCACGCCGCAGTTCCCCACAGCACATCACCTGGTGCAAACGCAACAGTGGACTTGGTGAGAAAAAATCTAGAGACTTTGAGGTGTGGTAGAGAGTTTCCCCCACAAAGAAAGAGAGAAACAGAAAAAAAACAAGACTTTTGATTTCTGCAGCTTGACTTATATTATCTATTCTCCCAGTTTGATTCGGGGCTCTGTGTGCGCCGTGTTTACATGTCTGGGTCCAAATCTTATAGACTTTTCATTAAAAATGTCAATGCTCTTCTTGTAATTTTTTTTTTTGTAAAGTATGTTGTGTGTTGGTTGTAGAGATGTTTTCCCCACTTTTTTTTTTTCTTTTTTAATTTTTCCCTTCGTGTTTTTATCAGCATACGAACCACTTTATAATTATAGAAAATTTCATTTCTTGCTTCTTTTATGGATCCGAAAAAACATATTTATGGCCATGAAATAAACTGGCAAGTTTGCAGATTTTTTCCCCCCGCTTGTTTTATTTCTTGTAAATATCTTGTGAGTGATTTAGAAAAAAAGAAAAAAAAACTTCAATCAGGCTGATAAAAAAGTTAAAGTATTTCTTTTTGTCATATATGTAAATATGATGTAGTTGCGCGGTGATGATTAAATATCCTCACTTTTAAATAAGATTTTTTTAATAAAATATTGTGTTTCTGAAATGAGCCTATAAGTGTCCTATCGCTTTGATTTGAAGATGTGGAGCAGATAAAACAGTTTATTGTGGCACAAAACGTGAATCAATCTCCAACACACTTCACTCCCTTTCTTGTTAGTCAGATTTAATCCGGAGAATATTTTTCTTAGTCCGAACAACACACTAATAAAGAGCCCAAAGTCACTTGTGAAATGGGACTAAAATCCACTCACTTACTAGAAGTGGGCTTCTCAACATAAGAAGCTTTTGAGTGAAAAGCACTCCTTTTTTTTAGAACCACACACCATTCCCGGCCTGTGGAAACTGAGAGGGCAAAATTATCTTAAAATGCAATAAAATATTTCATCTTTTTATATATAAACTGCAAAAAGAACAAGAGAATCAATGATCCACCAAAAATTTATTGTTTAAAAAAATCCCAATCATCATCTTGGATTCGATTTATACACTTCAATCCTCATTAAGTCATGTTACAAGCTCAAATAGCACACTTTTTTTTCTACCAAATAGTGTCACCATCGTCACAGATGATCCAGTTTCAGTATCTTGGGTAAATAAATCCCAGTGGAAAAAAAAAATCTATGCATTTTTGTTTGTCCCGGGACAAAATTCTCCCAGCAGATGTTAGAGTCGCCCCTATCATCACTGAACAAACAGCTAAATTGGGTAGATTTCCTAATTATTTACAGAATTGAGTCTCAGGGGGCTACTGCTTTGTAGGAAACACATTCTCAATTTGTCCCTGACAGTCCCTGTCTTTCTGTGTGAGCTTGTAGGTCAAATAAATCAGCTTTTTATCTCATAGTTTAGTTGCAGTTTTTTATTGTGCATCCGTAGGATAAAATAATTTGTAAAAATGGTTAAACTAATTACATAAAAATAAAATTAAAGATGGATGAAGAGGAGAGTTTTAATAGAAAATTGAAAAAAAAATGTAGTACTTTATAAAAAATTATTATTCAAACACAAATTTAGAAACTGTTTTTTAAAATTAAGAAACAACTTGACTACTTTTAAAGTGGATTTTTTTCTCACTGTGCTAAATAGCAGTTTCCAGAAAGCTTAAAACAAATGTCCTGCGTTTTTCTCCTCTCCATCCTGTTGTATGCTTAGTGGACTCACATAGATTGCAGATTTAGTTTCTTCTTAGTGTTGTTCGGAGTCAGAGGGATGCATCCTTGGGCTTTTTGTCTTGCCTGTCACTTGCTGCCATTGTCATCTTTGCTGCACACGTTGTGTCCCATATGGGCAGCTGGGCTCGGAAAAGGAGAAAAGGATCTTTTACAAACCCTAAATTGTATCAAGCTTTCAAATAAAGCATTGTTGTCTCTCAAAGAAAAACGAATTAAAAATTCGTGCTATATCTATACTGGTTAAAAAAAGAAGGCCCATTCATACAAAACAGGGAGTCCTTCTTCTTTGATAGAGCTATGCCAACAACAGCCTTCTCATTTCGCTCCATCCCTTCATTCTCCAAAGTGAAAGGCTGATTATTGTCTACGTAAAAAGTGGCTCATCACAGCGCAAAAACTATTTTTAATTCTGGACAAAGTTCTTCCTTGTTTGCTTTAAGTACAGCTGGGATATATGGGGGCAAATCCTAAAAATGTTTGACTCCATTTGGCACAATCACTTCTGCTTTTATGAGGATTTATACGTTTATTTTAAGCAAAAAACTTTATTTTTCAATATCAGAAGCAATTAAAAAATTACAAATTAATGTTAGGTGGTAAAATCAAATGCTTCTATTTGCGTCTCAATTAATTTGTAAATCAATCCAGAAAAATGCAGATGTTTTTAAATGAAACTAGGAGATGCAGATGTTTTTTTTTTTCTGGAAGAAAATTTCTTAGAGAAGCAGTGGTTAAAAAAAATTTAAAAAATGTGTGATGAGTGATATGCACAAAATCTGTCTTTCTATTACTGGGAATTTTCATTTAAGCACAAATTCTAATTGCAAATCTAAAAAATACGTTTTCAGATAGCACATTAATATTTTTTATATGTCAAATGAATTTATGGATTCATTTATTTGTTAAAGTTTTGTGCAAAATTAAACTGATCTGATTTCAGTTAAGCTCCTTTTTTAAAAATAATATATCTGTTTTAAAGTAGCTTTAGATGTTTAACTGTTAAGCAGACCTGGAATGACTTTGCACCCACGTGTGTCATTAATACAATAAAATAGAAATAATAATAGTCAACTATCAACCGCACGATGGGGTCAGATTAGTGGGAAATTGCATTTGGATGCTTGTAGGGATAAAACAGTGCAGCATTAAAACACACCTCTGCGTGGATAACACTATGATACAGTTTGGAATACAATACTTGAGGAAATTTGCACTTGGGACACAGTGGATCTTCCTCATCCTGGCCATTTGAACCTCGACATGAATCATTTTTTCTATCATGCACATCACCAAATAAACGAGGATTTCAAAGCTATAATAAGCGGTGCTTTTCATTTAGAGGAAGCTATCTGGGTTTTATTGCCTTAAAGAAGATCCAGATTAGATTCTCCACGGTGTGGATATTAAAGAGAGAGAGAGAAAGAGAAGGAGAAAGAGGAGAGAAACTGTTTCACTAGATCACCACAAGATGACAGCAGAGATCTGTGCAGTTTTTTTTTACCTGCAGAAAGAATCCAAACTTCATCATCCAGCAGGAAACACACCAACCCAAATGTGGCGTTTTCTCTCTTTTAATGGATGCACATTCCAAAGGAGTTGACTGTCTTTTAATTGCATGATTGCAGTTTATGACATTGTTATAGATCTTGAGAGCATAATCACATTGCTCTTCAAAACAAAGCAGACAGGACGGAATCAGTCCACGAGTAATTAGTCTGCTTAGCTGGGCTGAGGAAAAGAAAATCTGGGATGGTTTTATCCACAGTGTGGCGCAATAGGATAGGTAGATACATAAAGGAAATATGATTGATTTCAAAGTAAATAATAGGAGGGAGATTTATTCTTGATCCCACTAAGAAAGCTGAACAAATTATCCTTATGTGAAAAAATTTTTTTTTAAGATGTTTTGATTTGGTTTGGTGGGAAAAAAAGAATTTTTTTTCCCAATCAAATCAACTCAAAATATTTTTAAACCCTTATGCATTCCTATTGGAACATAATCTTAATTCTAGTAAAGTGTTTTCCTCTTTTACACGCCCAACATTTCATCCAGCCTTGTTTTCCCATTCCTTTGCATCCTCATCTTCTCATGTGCTCAACAACGCAAAAAAAAAAGAAGCTAAACAGGTCGTCCTCAAGTGACGTCAAAGCGTGAGGCCCCCGTTTTTATGCATTTTTCCTCAAACAGGCATCAGTGAGCTTGCACCTGCAGGGGTCCTCATTGGGTTAGAAAGATTAATCAGCAGGGGGTTCAGGGATGCAAAGGGAAGAGAAAATAAATCTCTAATCTGCTAAAGGAAAATAATGCGAATTGCAACAAAACTCCAAGCAAGAAGAGGTAATATTCCTCCAGATGGCATGTATGCATGTGTTTATGTGTGTGAGGGTCTCAATAAATTAAAAAAATATATAAAATAAACAGCTAAATCAACAAAGTCAAAGCTATTTGATTTTAGATTAACAAATCAAATCTATATTTTATATTTCTCCATTTCTCCAAGAGGAAAAAAAACTTCTGCAAGTACAGTCCACATGAATGTATTATCAACATGAGAAGATGGATTAAAAAAAGAACAAAACAAAAAAAACCCCTCCATGGTTGGAAGAAGAAGAATTGCAGCTTAAAAGAAGAAAGTGGAGCAAACAGAAAAAGATTGCTGCATTTTGGAGCATCTCGACTGTGTTTTATTCTCCAAATCATTTGGAAATGAAGACGAACATCTTTGTCACCTCTTTTTTTTACCATCAAACAGTTGTACTTTTTTCAATCAAGACAATATAATGTACATGTTTTTTAGTGACAATCACATTTTTGTCATACTTTTATTGCGTTTCTAAAATTGGGATATTTAATATTTACTTTGGTATTTAGCTATATTTTTATTTTTAAATCAAATCTGGGGAAATTTTTCCCACACTGGTTACTTAAAATGACAGACACAGCTATAAAATATTCTGGCACATATGTAAACAGAAAGATTTTGTAAATATGAATCAATAATTCATACTAATCAATAATGATTAGTACAATTTATTTGAATAATTTAAAAAAATCTCAGTTATCTCATAATTTTCTTTGAGCAGTTTTACACTTAGTCTTCTTAATTTGTTAAAATGGAAGGGCATTTTTGGCTTTGAATGTATCCAATAAATTGGAATGAGGCATCCAGACAGGCAAGAAATGGACTAAATTACTGAATTTACTTATTTTAAAGTGAGGCAGCTACTATTTTTCACCTTAAGGTAGACAAACAGGTGTGTGTGTTCATCGTCTGTTCTCAGTGCAGATTTCTGCCAGAGAAAACTGCTGACTCTGTGGTTCCATGTGCTCATAGTAGGTTTAAAGTGCTGCAGATGAACAGCAGCCAGCAGGGACGTCTTTGTGAAGAACAAGTGTGCGTCAAGGTTCTTGACTTTGCTGAATGTTGAGATGATGAAAACTGCAGAGTGAGCAAAAAGATGAGGAGCCGGACCAGGAGGTAAAGGAAAAAAGCTCAGACGGAATTTTTCTTCTCTTCACAGATACTTTACTCCATCTCCATGTGAAATGTGTCATTTGTATAGAGAGAGCAATAAAAGACTAAAAAAGAAATCACAGTGGTTTTGTCATGTCTGAAATTGTGAAGATGATCCTGATGAACTGACGAGGAAAGGAAACCACACTGCAAATTATTTTTATTGGACATAATTGCACATTCACTGGACCAGGTTTTCATCTCCTCTGCTAATTTTCTGTTCGATGGACAGACAAGAAAGGCTGCAGACAATTAAATGAAAGAATAAAGAAAAAAGAGGCTTCAGTCCTATTAACAATTTAATGTGTTTCAAGCAGAAACTCTTGACTCACACTTTATTTTCTCTTTGATGCTCACACACACAAGTACATTACTAGACATGCAGAGTGAAAAAAAATAATGTATCCTTTCCTTTTAAATGGATTTGAGAGAAAATTTAGAGTCTTATCCTTGTTAAATCATTTACTTGTAAAGAAAAAAAAAATGACCAGATCTTCAAAAGTGAACTTAATCATAAGGGAAAGAGCATTGGAAACAAAAGTTTTTTTGTCGATGATTGTCTTCAAGGCAGTTGAATTAACACAACTTGAAGTTCAACCAGACACAGAGGTCACAAATTTAAAACCTAAATGTTTAAAAACATAAATGTACATATACCTACTGTATATGTGAATGTAATAAATATATAGATTCAAAGATACATTTCTATTATTATGACACAAATCTTCTTCTTCTTTCGTCTTTTCTCTTCAGGGGAAGTCAGTTTCTTCCATCTAATCCTATCTGCTGTATCCTCTTTGGTCACAGCTATTTTATTATTTTATTTTATTATTACACAAATATACAATAAAAACATGATTACGTATTAAATACTTCTTATACAAGCAGTACAAAAATTACATTTTAAAATATTTTGTATCCAAATTGTGACATTTTACAACCTCATTGCCTGTTTATTTAGCTGCTAAAATATCCAACAAGTTGTGCAAAATATTCACCAATTTTTTTTCTTATTTATAATCAGAAACTTCTGTTTTCATACATAAATACATGAAAAGTACATTGTAATATCTATTTTTTTAGAAGACCTGGAATTCTGAATGACACAGTTTTCCTCTTGTGCTGTCACACCGAATCCTAAAAATGATAGAGAATATTGTGCAGGTGATATTTTTAAAGCAATTTTAAAGCTTATATCATGCAAAACACACAAGTATAAGAATTTATTTGTGAACTATGTTTGTTTATATCAAAATTCAGAGAGTGTATCAGTTTTTGAACTTTTGAAATCATAAAATTAAACTGTACGTTTTGGGACCACATTACTTACCATTTAATACACTAAAAATGATTGTGAAAGCAAAATCAAATCACTTATTTCTTTTGATTGTAAAAATTCTTATAAAAGTTTTACTGCTTTGTTAAGAAATGCAAGTGACCACATTGTCTTACATTCCTTTTGTCTTCTCTTTCTCAATGTTCCATCTCAGGACTTGAATTGTCTTGTATAAAACCCACAGCGTGCTGCTGTCAGGTGGGCTGGATGGGGGACAGCGCCAACAATCAGGTTCCCAGAGTTGAGTGTTTATGCCTTTCACTTAATGGATTGTCTCACCTTCTTCAGAGGATGAACATGGGATGCTTGAGATGCCAACACTGCAAATGGATCACAGGGCTTTGAGCATTCGTCACCTGTTTCAGTCGTGCTTCAATCAGCATGCATGATGATCAAAGAGCAGCAATGTGGGTGTTTTACCTTTTTAAAAAATGTGTAATTAACTTCCTGTATGAAGAGGAAAGAAAGAACCTTCAGCAAGTTGTGGCCACTTTGTGTTTGTGAGCTTGTACTTTCTGTCTGTGTAATGGAAATATCTGCACTATGTAACATAAATTAGACTTCCATTTGTGAATTTTGTTGAGTAAGCACATTTCAAACGTACAGAGCGATGAACTCAGTTTATGCATTGTGTTATATTACCCATTAGGTCTGTTATCACTGTATAATAACACAACAACAAATGCTGTACAATAACACAAATGACATTTTCTGACCTTTTTTTTGTGATAAAGATTAAAAACCTACAGAAGTGCATCATTACTTTGAAAAAAGGTGAAGTTTTTAAAGGAACATGTTACAAGTATTTAGATGTTAGAAGGTTTTATACTTTGTAGGACATTAGTCACGTTTTCAAATTTAAGCAATTGGCTAAATAATTTATTCAAGTTATTCATATCTCAACTTGCTAATCATTGTATTTATGCAAGTTAGTCAGTGAAATCTAAAGCTAAAAATCCAGCCCCCCTCAGCTCTTAAATCATGTGTCCAGCCCATTCATTATAAACATAATTAAACAAAACCAGTGACAACATGTACCAACAGTGTTTTTAAAATAACAAGCAGAAATGTCTGAAAACCACAACAATACATGCTCTGTTTGTATTCAATCCAACATCGTGTTTAATTTGAGTCATTTTTATAGCAAAAGTCTTTCACTTTCTTTGAGATGATTTCTATTTTGTTGAAATATTTGAGTGTGTGTTCAATATTGATGTTTTGCAAAAGTGTACTGTAAATGATGTGTATTTATATTTGATTAAAAAAAGAACATGGATGTTTGTGTCACTGCGTTGGCTTTTTACTGATCTACACTCGACCACTGGAAAAGTATCCACATAGTGCTAGAAACAATATGGCAATCAAAAAGATAACTGATTAACCATTATTCATTAAAAATGTACTTTTAATACAATAGAATGTCTAATCTACAATTTATGAATCTAAAATTAATGCACCCACAAGAAATCAAAACTATTTATTGAAATAATAATTTGAGATGAGTGATTCTTTGTTTATTTTCTTTTGTTAATTTTTTATTAACTGCACGAGAACATTGTTAAATTTTTAAACCTAATAAGTTGCTGAAACAAAAAACAACAGCTATGAGCAACTTTCTCACATGCTATTATCGACATTATAATTCTGTAAAAATTTGACAAATACTTCGAGTAGTTATTAATTTTTCTTTCTTTCTTATTTTTACATCTAACACACATTTTGTTCTAAACATGACAACAGAGAACTGAAACTTTATTTTTCTGTACATGCAAACCCAAATTAAGTTGTGTGTTTTGAAAACAAAACTCTCAGTGAATTATCTGAAAATACATAGTAAAAATGTAAAATTAGCTCTTTTATGATTTTTTCTTTCTTTCTCAGCGATCCTCTCCAGATCGACAAGTTTCTAAGTGCAGCTGCTATCTCATCTCTACACGTTTCAATCATGCTTAGCAAAAGTAAGTATCTTTAAAGGATAAGGCTTCATACATTGTATTGTTGCATGAATAAAAGTACTATGACTACCACAAGGTCAATGAATCTAGAAGGTTTCTTATTAATAACCACATATGCTAATAAGTCTTGGAACTGGCTAAAGAGTTAAAAAAAAGTCTGGTACTGTTACTGAAATTTCACTGCATTAAGTTTATTTGATTACTGCGGTGCCAGAGTTCATCCCGGCTGGTTACAGGCATGAAGCCAGATACACCCCAGCGGGTCGCTACTCTGTTGTGAATACCAGTGAGTTCAAATAAATACAAAGTAATTGAGGGAATCAGGACCTCAAAAGTTATCCCCCAATCTATGCAAAGTCTTTATGTATTTTTTTATGTTAGAAATAGTATGACGACATTTAGAAAATAAACGTACTGTTTATTTTGTTTAATTGTCATTAGCATATTTTTTGCAGGTTTTAAAAGTTTTAAATAACACCCTTGACCAATATTCCTTTGGTAATATATATATATATATATATATATATATATATGTTGATTTCTGATTAGTTTTTTAAATCTACAATTGAAAAAACAAAACAAAAAAGAATTTCTTTTTAGAAAAACCCAAAAAGTTAAAACAACAAGAACTCATAAACTTTTTTTTTAAGTTAGACTTTTTCTTTTCTTTCTATCTTACATTTTCAAAACAGTCATATGAGTTTGCCAATGCCTAATCTGGTCACACCTCAGCAGCTAAGCAGGCTGGACCTGAGCAGTACTTGGGTGGGAGACCGCTGGAAACCCAGGAGTCACAGTGGGATGGCTGTTGAGAAAATATTGTGACTGTGGCAAGACACTTCATCCACAGTGCCAGTCTGGTGTGTGTGTGATTGGTTGGTGATGGGCCAAGGGGCCGATGGCACATAAGGGTAGCCTTGCCATCAACAAGTACAGTATAGAGTGAATGAATAATGCAAATATAATAATAATAACAATGAATTTTACTTATGTAGCACGTTTCAGGACTCTCAAAGACGCTTCACATATGCATTATTCATTCACTCCATACCAGGTGATGGTAAGCTACTGTTTTAGCCACATCTGTCCTGGAGCAGACTGATAGAAGCAAGGCTGGCATTTTGCGCCATCGGCCCTTCTGATCACCAACCAATCACACACACACAACACCATTCAGACTAGGTAACGTGGGAGAAGTGTTTTGCCCAGGGACACAACAACAACTTAATCTCAACAGCTGTCCCACTGTGGCACCTGGGGTTCCGGCGGTCTCTCATCCAAGTACAGGCCCAGCCTGCTTAGCTTCTGAGGTCCGATGGGATCAGGAATTGACAGGCTGGTATGGCCAGCGTGAAGTGTTTAGTGTCCTAAAAAGTGCTATAGAGGTACAATACATTATTATTATTAAAAGTCATTGAATAGAATGACTATCAGAGTATGGTAGATGGTCAGTGACACAAATTCATAAGTACAGTGGTGGTCAAAAGTTTACATACACTTGTAAAGAACATAATGTCATGGCTGTCTTGAGTTTCCAGTTATTTCAACAACTCTGATTTTTCTCTGATATAGTGATTGGAACAGATCCTTCTATGTCACAAAAAACATTCATGAAGTTTGATTCTTTTATGACTTTATTATGGGTAAACTGAAAATGTGACGAAATCAACTGGGTCAAAAATATACACACAGCAATGCTAATATTTGGTTACATGTCCTTTGGCCATTTTTACTTCAATTAGGCGCTTTTGGTAGCCATCCACAAGCTTCTGGCAAGTTTCTGGTTGAATCTTTGACCACTCCTCTTGACAGAATTGGTGCAGTTCAGTTAAATTTGTTGGCTTTCTGACATGGACTTGTTTCTTCAGCATTATCCACATGTTCTCAATGGGATTTAAGTCAGGACTTTGGGAAGGCCATTCTAAAACCTTAATTCTAGCCTGATTTAGCCATTCCATTACCACTTTTGATGTGTGTTTGGGGTCATTGTCCTGTTGGAACACCCAACTGCGTCCAAGACCCAACCTTCGGGCTGATGACTTCAGGTTTTCTTGAAGAATTTGAAGGTAATCCTCCTTCTTCATTGTCCCATTGACTCTCTGTAAAGCACCAGTTCCATTGGCAGCAAAACAGGCCCACCGTGCTTGATGGTAGGCATGGTGTTCTTGGGGTTAAAGGCCTCACATTTTCTCCTCCAAACATATTGCTGGGCATTGTGGCCAAACAGCTCAATTTTTGTTTCATCTGACCACAGAACTTTCCTCCAGAAGGTCTTATCTTTGTCCATGTGATCAGCAGCAAACTTTAGTCGAGCCTTAAGGTGCCGCTTTTGGAGCAAGGGCTTCCTTCTTGCACGGCAACCTCTCAGTCCATGGCGATGCAAAACACGCTTGACTGTGGACACTGACACCTGTGTTCCAGCAGCTTCTAATTCTTGGCAGATCTGCTTTTTGGTGCTCCTGGGTTGACTCTTCACCCTCCTGACCAGTTTTCTCTCAGCAGCAGGTGACAGCTTGCGTTTTCTTCCTGATCGTGGCAGTGACAAAACAGTGCCATGCACTTTATACTTACAAACAATTGTTTGCACTGTTGCTCTTGGAACCTGCAGCTGCTTTGAAATGGCTCCAAGTGACTTTCCTGACTTGTTCAAGTCAATGATTCTCTTTTTCAAATCTGTGCTGAGCTCCTTTAACTTTCCCATTGTAGCGTTTGTGGGTGTTTTTATCCAATGAGCCCTTTTTAAATGGCCTCAGAGAAGTCACCAGCTGTAGTCACTCATAATCACTCACAAGAAGTTAAGAGGTCATGCTATGAAGCTCATGTCATTGAAACAACTTTCTAAGTCTCCAAAATTGCTCATTCATGTTGCTGTATGTATATTTTTGACCCAGCTGATTTCGTCACATTTTCAGTTTACCCATAATAAAGTCATAAAAGAATCAAACTTCATGAATGTTTTTTGTGACAAAGAAGGATCTGTTCCAATCACTATATCAGAGAAAAATCAGAGTTGTTGAAATAACTGGAAACTCAAGACAGCCATAACATTATGTTCTTTACAAGTGTATGTAAACTTTTGACCACCACTGTATCTGTACAGTTTATACGTATTCATACTTTTTATTGTTTAAAAAATAAACGTTTATTGCTAATTTTATGGAGTTAATGGTAGTCTTAAGTTTTGAACCACTTTAATGTGAAATCTTTCTTAATTGTAAGACAACTTCCCCTCTTCGTCCGGCAGCACTGTTCCAAAAAAATACGTGTTGCTAAAATAACTTGTGAATTACCCTGCACGTGAGGTTTAGTTTTTCTACTCTTAGGTGAGCAAAAGTGTGGGAATAGATTTTTTTTGTTGTTGTTGTTGAACTATATTCATGCCTCATGGGGAAATTATTTTTACTGCATTGCACCGCAGCAGGCAGCCATGACGATGTCAATAGTGGGAGTAACAGGGGGTTAGGTGTCTTCTCGAGGAACACACAGACACAGGTCGACTGAGAATCAAACCGGCTTTTTCCGGTCTAAGGACAGACATTCGGAATTTGGATTAAGATTGGATTACGGAGAGGATGGCATGCACCCCAAATCTTTAAATTGTACATTTGCTCATATCTGATCAGTTTTCCAAACAGATGAATCTCAGTCTGACCGTTTTTATTATTGTATTCAACATTTTGAAACATTAGTCATTTTTATATGAACAACAGAAGAAAAATATTTGAATATTCCAATCTGGGCTTCTTATGATCCACTTGTTTCCATTGTTATTTTTTATCTAGTCAAATAAATGTTTGACTAGATAAATTTTTATCTTGTCAATTTTTTTTTTTGCATCATTACCTTTTTCTATTTCACCCAATACATCATTGTAAGTTAGTTCAATGTCTCAACAGATCATTTCCTGGATTAAAAAAAGATTAAATATATGAAAAAAATCAATGAACTGTTTTCCCATCCTCAAACAAGGGCAAGAATTATTTGGAGTACTCAGGTAAGAGCATGTTTCCTACAAACACTCTACTTTTTTTCCAGTTGTGGACCACAGTCTCAGATTTGGAGACGTTTGTTCTTATTCACAACTGGCTGCAATTTCTCTAGTTACGTATACGTAGCTCATTATACTCCAATGATGTGTGACTGAAGAAGATGCAGGAGACAAGATTAGATGAAAGAAACTGACTTGCATTGGTGCCATCTGAAGGGAAATGCCAAAAGGAGAAGAAGAGTTCCAAATACCAGAGTACACCTTTGGGAGTACCTGGGTGACATTTCTGAATGTCTTCTTAAAGTTAAAAAGCACGAAGAGACTGGTTGGAGCAAGTCCCCGATTCTTTCCTTAAGATGGGACAAAGAAGGTTTGATATTCCATGACCTCAAAGCCCTTTTTCCATCTGAAGCTTGACTAATTTTCAGCCCTTTCTTTTTAAGACTACCAAATTTAGCTTTACATGATCCAAGGAGTGTAAGAAGTGAGAACCATATAGTCCATTTCTCTGAAATGGGGAACCACCCCCATACTATGACGTATTCAGCATCCAGAACCCTAAGGAAACTTTGGGTTTTTAACCACGTTTGTAACCTTAGCACAGATTTTGCTTCATCGTTGTTGGTAGAATTGAGGAGGCTATCTAAAGTATTCCTTTTACTGACCCAAGTCAAGCTCATTCGCATCATGGGAAGAGTTGATGTATAACTGTAGCCCTTGTTCCATCTAAAGCTTGACTAATTTTCAGCCCCTTCTTTTAAGGACTACCAAATTTAGCTTCACATGATCCAAGGAGTGTAAGAAGTGAGAGCCATGTAGTTCATTTCCCTGAAATGGGGAACCACCTTCTTTCTTTGCAATTCTTTGCATTTCTTCTGCTAGAATCCACCAAGTTGGAGAATAACCACCATGGCAGGTACCAATGACTTTCTGAACACAGCTTTACTTATCTGCGTTATTTATAGAGTTATAGACTACATCCTAATTGGAGTTCAAATATCTTGTGACCTTTGAGAATTTGTTGAAGCTCTTTCTGAAATGGCCAGTTCCTCTGGAACGAACTCTCCACCAGGTGGTTTCAGTTGTTGTTGTTGTTGTGTCTCTTTTCATCCGAGTGTGCAAGAAATTTGTTCAAACTGTAACTTTGAATGCAGTAACCTAAACGTCCAGAACTCCTAGACTTAAGGATACTCTGAACTGTTGTTTGGCACGCAGGCACAACCAAGAGTTACCACCTGTCCCACCAACCAAAAGTGAGGCAAGAAAATTCTTTCACTCATAAGTGAGGGTAAAGTTCAATTCACATGCATCAAACTGGGGGACAAGACAAAGTGAGTCAAACTTTAACCTCAAGCACCGATTCAGCCTGCCTCCCTGCCAGAAAAATTGACAGCTAGTTTTGCTGTGAACGATCAGTCCATCAGAATACAAACCTTTGTTCTCTGCTCATTTTATCACACATCCAACATCCCTGTCCTCTCATGCAGGTGGTGAGACCACAATAGCAGAAGGATAACATTTTTAAGTCTCTTCAGAGTCCGAAATATTTTACTCTTTGAATGGGGCTGTGAGTGATGCTTTGTCTTGTCTACCCAGTCAGCCCTGTTTGCCATCGACAACCCTGCCAGGTGCATAAAATTCCGCAATCCCAAAAAACCATTGCTCTAACATGTAACCCTTCTCGGTTCTTTTTGGTTATTTTCTTATATTGGCATAAACTTCGCTTTTCTTTTCTTTTTTTAAAAAACATAATCTCGTATTAAAAATAATGTCACATCTTTGGAGGTTTATTTGTTTGCCTGTGCCTGAAAGTCAGAAATAAATTTTACATTGGTGCATATAAACATCTGACAGCAAAGTTGAGATCTAAATATTTCAATCTAATTTCTAATATTCAAGTAAAAAGTGATAACAAAAAATTAGATCATGGTATCTGAAATAAATCACATTCAACTAAAGTATTTGATGTTTACAGACTGATGTCATTTGTCAATGTTTTTTGTGCAAATGCAAAGAGTTCGAGAGGAATAATTAAAACAAAATCAAACTTGCAAAGAGTTTAATTTTTTAAACTGCTCATTAAAATGCAAGAAATTTACTGCAAAATGCCTTATGACCTTAAACACTGCATAACTGGGTCAGATCTGAAAGACCAACAAAATAGTAGTACAAAGTACCTCTCAATCAGAACCTTTTTTTTTTTTTTTAAATCTGTGCCATATTGATAACATTGTGTGCCTTTTTTGGTTGGTTCTTTTTTTAGTTGCACAAATTAAATCAATGTATATTTGAGAATATTATTTTTTTTTACTACACAATGAGAACTTCTCCATAGTTAAGTGTCTCTGTGTTTGCTGAAATATTTCTGTCAATGTATTATCAAATGAAAACAATGAAAAGCAGCAAACTGTATCCCACACTAGACCCATCATAACTACTTGTTAACAAATAGCTTGATTCCAAAAATGCATTAAAATGAGTTTGTCATTTTTATGAGAATGAAATAAAAAAACATTCTTTTGGTAGATTAACGTTTATTGGATTTGTTTCAGAAAAAAATGGAACATTTACTTTGTACAAATCCATGGGGCTGTCATCTTCATAAACAACACCGTTACATGTTAAAAATATAAAATGTGACCAATTAGGTGAAGCCAGCTGGAAACTTGAATATTTTTTTAATAAACTGTAGACACAACCAACAGAAATGATCAACAATTATTTACTGAGTATTTTTATAAGAACGAGACATTCTGTTGTTAGAATTGATGACAATTCAGTGACGTTCATCCGACTTGTAGGGGAATTCCAAAAAGGATCAAAGACAAAAAAAAAAGTGATCCAGCTTCATAGCACTCAATTGTTATTTTTTCCTTTTCATCCTATTGTGCAATTATGCCGTCGACATCTTTCTCATTTTTATTTCAGAAGGTAAAACAATATCATTACATAAAAATTCCTTAGTATAACAAACTTTTAAAGTATCTTTGTATTGAGGGTATTTTATTCATATGTTTGCATGTATTTCATACGCCTGAAGAAAGCGACTTGAAATTTTCGTTTGATGAGTGACTTATCTGAGACTACATGCATCCATAGTTCCTCTTTCTGAATGAATGTATTCATCACAGGGTCGCACTGGTGCCAGAAACAGGTTAAAGACAGAGTAAATACTGGAAAGATTTCTTTCCAGTATTTATGTCCATCCATGTAATAATGTATCACATTCATACACAAAAAATTGATTTGTGTCTACATTTTCTTGAATGAGTGCTTGAATATATACATTACTACTGTTACATTATTAAAATTTGTGGAACGTTTTCATACAACCCAACAGGGATGTAAAATAAAAAAACGGAAAAAAAATAGCACATTCATCTACATTATGGAGAACTAGTAATGTGTTTTTAAAGGCACCCTCATATTCTTTCAGGGTTTTTTTTCCCAAAAATTTTCAGGTAAGCACAACAAAGCTGAATGAAAAAAACTGCTGAAGTAATTTTTCAGTCCTCATTTTGACAATTGCAGTCTTGGGAATACAAAAAAATCCATAATTTTTGTTTCACTTTTTCTAACTATTATAAAAACTAAATAGAAATAATTTCATACAAGAGCAAAAACACCAACAACAGTTTTGCAATGGACATTGTGTATAGTATACACAATGTCCATTGCAACTGGTTTTAGAGCTTAGAATGGTAACTAGGAGATATGTACAATACTGAATTTTAATTACTAAGATGTGAAGAGACCATGTTTTTTTTTCTAATTACATTTTTAATAAAAATAATGACTTTAACACACTTTTTAAAATCTTCACTCTAGATTAATCCACATTATATCATTTTTATCAAACTAAGACAAAAGATGAGAATGTCTAATAACAGAAATGTCATGAAAATCTGGTATTTAAAAGGATGAAATACACAAATATTATATCAACCGTTTTCTGTATGTTTACTACATGAACAAATGTTTCTTTGAAGGACAAAAGTACAGAAATTCAAGGAACAAAGGAGTTAAATATGCTTATCGTTTGAATTTTTAAATGACAAAAATAATAATAATTAAAGTTGTGAAGGCGTGTGTGTGTAGTGATCTTATGTAAAAAGATTTGGGGTCTTCTGACAGAGCAGCAGCAGCGGTCGACCACACAGAGAAATCCTTTCCTGGCTTCTCCACTCAAAGGAGCAAAAAGAAAAAAGGAGAAAAGGTCTGCAGCGTTTTAGCTCACAATTTTATGATGGGTTCACAGAAGAGGCCAGCCAAGCATTTCAAGTGGCAGAGCAGTGAGAGGGCAGCATTGTGGAGGAGAGCAGGTAGTGTAATGATCAGGTAGACAAGATGGCAACAAGCGTCCTCAGAGATGGTCAGGCACAGAGAGCTGACTTCCTTGCTGACAAAAGGAAGCAAGACGAGACAAAACCAACAAACAGGAGAGCCATTAATTCTGAGTCAGGAAGACATGTTTGTACATTCTACACACTCACGGCAGACAATGAAGAAAGATAAACTGATTTTATTTGCAGATAATGGCTAAATGCAAATTTAAATATAACTTTGGGTTTGGGTTGTTATCATAAACATAAATACTTGACCCAATTTTGGACATGGCCATGGCCCACGTGGCCGGACCTATAACTACTAAAAAATAACTTTGGGTTTGTTGCTTAGTTATTGTTTCAACTTTGAAGTAACATGTAGATTTTACTCAAGCCAATAATCCATCAAATGTAAACAAAAGAAAAAGTTGGAATTTTATCCACCTTGTGATATTTTACAAGAAGAAATGATCCGAAGCAGACATACATATGTTTAAAGTAAAACCACAAAGTACAAAAAAATGATATACGGTCTCACACAGACATGAGTTTATTTATTTCTGGAACATTTATATCTATATACGTATCTTTAATGCAATATGTCTAGTTTAGTCATGATAGCTGTTAATGTATCTAAAGCAAACTTACACACGTATGTAAATGTATATATTAAGTTTATAGGATATATGCGTCTTTTTATATTTGTATGTATATTATTTAAAGTTGATAATATTGTTAAGCTATAAATGAAGATCTAAAAAAAATGTTCATTTAATTACTTTTTTTGTGTCGCAAAGTAAATAAACCACTAACATACATCAATATCTACATATCGTTAGAAACATGGATTTATAAATATATTTGACGTGTTGTTCATACACACAAAAGGATTCATGCTGTGATACTATACTATTAATATACCATTGTTGTGCTCCGTTAAGAATTTCAATGTAAATGTTCATTAGATGGATTTTTGTAACTTGCAAGAAAAAATCAGTGCTCAAAAAGAGAAAAAGCTTCATAAAAATGATGCTTATGACAAAATACATGTCTATTTGGAATATACTCCCCTCACTAGACATTTTCCACAGCTAGTATACAAATAAACTTTGGTTTTAAAACCTCCCAACATCATCTATTGATATATTTTTGGCAGTTCTTACTTGTGAAAACCTAGAAAGGATCAGCAGAGAAATTTTGTTTTAACAGAAAAAAACATTTTTAAAAATTGCTGTTATTTTCATAGTAGTTGTCAAATTTTACTTCTTCTTTTGCTAAGTTATTTTTTGGGTGTAATTTGTTAACCAAAAGGATTTTCAAAAACCAAACAGTTTTTTATACTTTTTAGTTGTTCTCTTTTTTAATAGATTTAAAATTTGGGTCATTTGGGTCCCAAATTAAAGGAATGTCATGAGCCGCATTGGTATTATTCTTTCTAACTTTAAGTGTTATCCTTTATTGAGTGAGTCCCAAATCATTTAAAGAGCATTTTTTTTGAGGAAGTCAAAATGAGCACTTTTATTCGTTCACACGATGCACTGCAAGTGGGATTTGACTTTACTTTTTAAATTGCTGCACATGATGCATTTTCCATAACCGTTTGGATCAATACATTCAAAATCTGAAGTAGTTTTCTGATGTGTTTATGTGGAGTCATCTAAATAATGACAGGCTATCAGCTACCTACAGGATAAAAGCATCACAAAGTGGGGACAAACACATAGATTTACATGCCGCGTCCCCTCACATTTCCATCCCTGAGTTATGAGACCGTTTAAAAAGTTTGGGGCTCCACATGCAGCACTCAAAACACTTTGAAACTTTTGATTAGAAGCTGCATCTTCTGGGTGTTCGCATAAAAACAAGGCAGAAAAGGCTTTTTGGCTTGAATGGACATCAGAAAACATTAATGCCAATTGCAGCTATTTCGTGCACAAAAGCAGACTTATAACTATTTTCCCCTCAGATGTAGAGCTAGAACAATACCAGACACCTCTCCCCAGATTATTATTTTTCTTGCAAATTGTTTTATAAATGAAACAAAAAGCGTGTGAACATTAACATGTGAAATTTGATCATGTTTTAAACATGATAGACATGCCAAATGTGAAATTTTGCTTGTAAGACTCAACATTGTTACACAAAGACCTCACAACATGGTCACTACAGATTTAAAATACCGTTTTAGGACATCAAACAGACTTCTTTGTATCACAAAAAAACAAGTGCACTGAGGGCAAAGGGACACAAGAGACCGATTGGCAGATAGATTTGGCGAGAAGCAGAGCTGGGCGACAAAGCCAGAGTGAGCCACGGTTGAGTCAGAACTGTACACTCTAACAGCTTTGTTTACCTGCCCTTACTGCAGCTACAATTAATGCAGCGGAGAAGTGGACGGACCAGGTACCCCAAGCACCCAGTCCGAGTGTGCCATTTGCTTTGTCCTGCCATGCATTTGGAAATCTGCATTGATCTGCTGCTTCAGACTTTTTTCCCAAAATTGTTGTTTTAAATGAGAGCAACTGTGCCAAAATGTTGCCCTTTATGACAAAACAGGTAACAATGGCAATCAATGAAAACTAAACACCTCTGATTTTAGGAAAAATTTAAATTTACTTTTTTTATAACTTCACAAAGAATGATCTACAATGTCATTTTTAAGAGAAAAAAAACTTCTTGCAAAGGATTGTTTGATTTTAATTAAAACATAAATACATCTTTACTAAATCAAAAGATTATTTGTGGGATTTTTTTTTTATTCTTTGAATTTCTAATCATATCATTGACATCTCAACATCTCATTCTACAAATTTTCTAATGAGTTTATTTTGGAATTGATTTTGATTGAGACCCACCTTATCTTTTTTTTAAAAAATGTGTAGGGTGGAAAATTTGCGAGCATGTTCTTCACATTTTTCTAAATGCCTGCTATTAAAAATGTTTTAAAAGTCCACTTTCTTACCTCCTGTTTTTGATGTCCTGCATTTGTAACTCTTTTCACCTGCATGATCTACTATTTTAAGGAAAAAGAAGAAAAAATCTTTCACTCTTTAATCCGATTACACTATGCTTAAATCTTCTGCTCTTCATTTTTACAAGCAGCAAGACTGTAGTCAGCATCCCATTAAAACCCATATTCTGTATTTTTTGGCGCTCTATTAGCATCATTTGGTCCATCAACCGACATTAATTGTGAATGAATGCAAACTCCTGTTGAAGAATACGGTCTTGAAGAGGTCTGTCACATAGTTTCTCCACTTGGGAGGACCTTTAACCTACTTAGCCAGAAAACAGCACCATTTCAAGTAGTGCAGCTGAAAGATATGCACCTGCCCGCTTTTTACTCTCACACTGCGCCACAATTTAAGAGGAGAAAAAGTATTTGATCTAAATGGTGCAACAGTGACTGCAGGTGCAGAATCTTCTTCAAACCAGTGATCCTCCAGGCCAAGAATACAAAAGTATTAATTAATTTTAAGTTTATTCAAATGGTAATAATTTATTTTTATTTAAGTTTAGCATGCTTTTTTTTTAATTCCAAGAAACAGAACAAGTAACTGATTTTATTTGAAAGTCAAGAAGACATATTGTTACAGACAAAAGGTCTGGAGTGTGTTTTACAATCCAGTTTTCTTCACATCACGTAAATTTTCTTATTAATAAGCATTTCTTTTCTATTTGGAACTATTTCAACTATTTGTTAAATCTGTAAACACAATTTTAATGCGCGGACACACTTTTCCAAACCTTTACGCATCAAAAACTTTCATCCAAATCAACGGAGGAAATGTTCCAAACTTTCAATTTCCATATTAACAATGTGACTGATTTAAAACGATAATAATTTTAGAGTTTATTGCACCTTAAAGTACAATGTAAGGGTTTTGCGCTGTGCGTAATTACGCACGGAAATGACTACTTAGATTTTTTTAAATGCGTATTTAACATCATAGCACGTGTTTTATGCGTTAAAAATTCTTCACACGTCAACAATAAAGAATAAAAATGTATTTAGATTAATCATGCATTTGTTTGTAATTCTGCTCAGAAGATATTTCCAAGACTGAAAAAGTAAGAAAGTTTTGTATGAAACTTAGTCTTTAAGATTAAATAGATCCTGTTGTTTTCTGCACATTTTGTTTTGCTTGGTGTGTGATTGAGTTGGTAGGTCAGGACCCTAACCCTCCAGCCATCTCTTTACATCTCTCAGAGTATTGAACTCGCATCGATGAGATGGAGAAAAGCACTTCAATAAGAAAGCGCCCGAGTCCATCTGCTGTGCTGATCTGAGGGGGATGATAATGTAGGATATAAAACAACTACATAAATGGCTTGTTATTGGATTGTGGTTTTTTAAAAAAGAAAGAAAGATAAACACACAACACTTAAATTGCCCGATTAAAGCTTTCAGGAGAGCAAAATTGCTTCAGAAAACCAAAGAAAATTGCACATGAAAAGTCCATTTATTTTCGCACGACAAACAATTTCTGAGTTTCACCCCCCCAAAAAAAAGATTGCAAAACTAATTTTATGCGTCTTTTGTATCTAATTATGACCCTATAGAGCCCAATGATTTAATTTTGGACATAAAGATGCATCCATATTTTTTTAATGAATGAACCATATTTATCTAGAGTCATAAGTAATTAGAAATAACAGTAAAAATTTAACTTTTGATCACGAAAGGAAATTTTTCTTTTTTTTAGCCAACTTTTCTCCAAGAATTGCTCTCCATGGAATGACAAAGGTCATAGCAAACTTATTTAATAAGAATAAAACCACCCTATAACCTTTAAATCTATAAGCAAATAAATTTAAAGATGCAGATGTATAAATATAGATTTTTAGATGTCTATACTGTACATAGGACCTATAAATAATTTTATGTAATTTTGGAGTTTAACTAACAGATGTGCAAGTAAACCCATATAAAAGCATTTTAAAAATAGTGTTATTTGTGAATAATTTGATAGAAATACTAACCAACCTTGATTGGGCCTCATCCAAATTCCCACCTTCACGGTCCATGCACCCTGCTCCATAACCCGGTGACTGGTTGGAAAACCAAACTTAGATTTGCAGCACTTCTTTGCTGAATAAAGTCTGATAAGCGCTCCATGCAGCCAGCTAGCCTCAGATTTTTACCGGATCGTAATGTGGAGGGTTTGTGGACTAGGGTCCTGCTCTCTGACTCAGTAATCCACAAGGTTGAGAGGTTTGCCTCATTTACATAATGTTAGAAATCTGGGCCGAGGCCTACCTTCCTTTTCTACTTGAAACACCAAAAGAGTTTAAAAGCTACACAAGATGGAAAAATATAGGTCTAATATTTAAATAGAACACAAAAAAATAAGAAACAAGGAATTTTAAAATTAATTTACGTTGAGATTTTTTAAATAAATGAACAATTACATTGTCTATTATTTTAAAAATCATATTATTGATTTTTTTTATAACTTCATCAACTTATCAAATATTCCCTCCTTCAATAAAATATAAGCAACACAATTTTATTAACAGGTTTTGGTTTTTGAGTGATGTCAAAAAGCAAATTGTGCAGAACAGACCATTATAATTCATGGTGTCATCTTACCGGTGGATTAGTGTTCTTGTTGTTTGACTATAATTGATGGCTGACCATGTCACATCTTCATTTGCTCAATTAGAGTAGGTAGCTACTTGCTGCCATGTAATGCTAAATTACATTAGTGGCTTCATGCAGAGGAGAGATTCCTTCCTTCCTTCCTTCCTTTTTGTGATATGTTTTATAGAACAATAAAAAGTTGGAAAATGTATGAAATAGCATTAAAAGCAGACTCACTTCCTTTATTAGGAGACTGATGATAAGGAAGCTTTTTGGATTGAAGAATGAGATCACCTATGTAAGTTTATAATTGGAATATTCATTAACTGCTGTCCATTATTGCAGTTTGTCAAAGCTCTTTTCTTTTTGACCCCCTTGTTGAGTCTTCCTCTTATTTCCCCCCTGGCGCCAGTCAGTTTGCTCAGAGATTATAATGTAGGGTCAACTCTGAAAGTGTCATTAAAGCATGTTGGACAGACCTTATAGTCCTGAAAGAAATAAGACACATCATAAGAAGTAAAAAAACAAGGCGAAAAAATTCAAATGATAGAGAAACAAGTGAAAATAATTCAAATGACTTGTGTTCAGCCTCCCTAGCAGATGTGTGAGATCAGGCACATCCTCACTAGAGTTTCCTTTCAGTTCAGGTTTTATTTGAACTTATCCCTCTCTGCTGGGGCAAAATGATGCTTAAGATGTATAAATTGGTTGGTCATACAACTTCATTGTAGCTCTTTGATGATACTCTCTGGCTCTTATGTCTATTCAAAGTGCTCTCAAAGTTTCTAGAAAGAGTGGAATTCCCTGCTGAAGTAAAATAGTAAAATGTGGTCACATCAGCTGGATCAAGATGAACAAATCTAACCTGGAAAGTTTTAAGAGGAAAAGATAAAACAAATGGCATTTTTATACAAGTTAGTATAGATCATTTTTGTTCATGAATTATTCCCTAAAATGTCAATGACTATTGTTTGCAGGTTTTAGGAGGTTTGCTCCGCCCCCTGTGTTTGTCGTAAACCTGGCTCCTGGCTCCAATAAACCCGGGCTAAGAGCGCCCTGGGCTCGCCTCCTTCTCCAAGGCGATCAATAGGATCTCAGGCGCACTACAAGCACTCTTACGTAGACATCCACCAAGGAGAGCCGATACAACAACACGGTTGATCTGCTCAAACACTAAAAATCTACCTGCTTTCTGAATCATGTCGTTGAGCCCAAAGCACACAACGCCTTTTTCAGTGACAGATATTTTGAGTCCAATCGAGGAGACCTACAAGAAGTTCAGTGGTATGGACGCAGCAGGGAACCTAACCTCTCCTCTGGGAGCCTACCGACAGCCTCAGGTGTCTCAGACCGGCATGCAACAGCATTCCATGGGCCATAACGCAGGTGTAGCCACCACCTATCACATGCCGCACACAGTCTCCCAGTTCTCCCACAGCGCAATGGGGGGATACTGCAATGGGAGCATTGGTAACATGGGAGACCTCCCGTCTTACCAGGAGAGCATGCGGAATAGTGCAGCTACAGGCTGGTACAGCAGTAATCCTGATCCAAGATACTCCACAAGTAAGTTTAAAGAATTTTATTCATTTTTTAAAAGAAAAAAAAGACATTGATTTTGCAGATTTTTTAAATTTGTCAACTTTACAAAAATTATAATGATAACATTTCTTAAACTTTTATGACATTTTTATTTATGTATTTGTTATATTTATTTATGTATTTATTTCGATATTTTTTATTTATTTACAAAATCCCTAAACAACATTTTAATAAATTAATTGAATTATTTTCCAATTAAACTGAAAAGGAGATCATTCTTTCAAGTCTGATTTTTTTTCTTTCTAGCATATTTAACTTTGAATTTTATTTCAATTATAATTTTTCTGTCTTGAATTTTTATTGAAGTTTGTAAAATAGATTGATTTACAAATAAACAATTACTATGTGATTATTTCAGGCGAAATAGTGTTCTCCTCTTCTGTTTATTGAACGCATGTATATGTATGTATATTTTGAAGTTTCTAGATTCATGGGACCTTCCACAGGTATGAACATGAACATGGGGAGTCTGACTGGGATGGGCGACGCCAGCAAAGCCATGCCAACCCTGCACGCTGCGCCCAGGAGGAAACGACGCGTCCTGTTCTCCCAGGCGCAGGTCTACGAGCTGGAGAGGAGATTTAAACAACAAAAATACCTGTCTGCACCGGAGAGGGAACACCTGGCCAGCATGATCCACCTCACACCAACTCAAGTAAAAATCTGGTTTCAGAATCATCGGTATAAGATGAAGCGCCAGGCCAAGGACAAGGCTGCGCAACAGCTGCAGCAGCAGCAACAGGACGGCAACCTGTGCCAACAGCAGGGCCAATCCCCAAGGCGCGTAGCCGTGCCCGTTTTGGTTAAAGACGGGAAACCGTGTCAGAACGGCTCTAACACACCTACACCCAACCAGCAACAGGTACAACAAAATCAACAACAGAGCCAACAGCAAAATGGAGCTGGAGTTGTGCTTGCATCCTCTAACAGCCTGAGCCAGCACCAGGGCCAACAGCAGGTGAACGCTTTGGATCTGGAGGAGATGTCCCCTAGTCCCCCCTCACTGCACAGCCAACTGAACATGGCTCAGATAGACACATCTGCTGTAGATTACACCAGTAACATGGTCAGCTCAAACCTCCTCTACGGCAGAACGTGGTAGGACACAATCATCAAAACACTTTTTTTCTATGTGAACTGCGGATGAGCCGAGAACTTCTCATATATACATTTATATGAGTGTTAATGGGGGTCTTTCCAGCTGATGATCAGGGCACATTTTTCTTGACTTCTCCTTTTTGAACATTTCAGGAATGGGATGCCCTTGAAAGCAATGATTTCATTTCTGGACCTTTTGTAATCCATATTTTGGACCTTCCTCATGATGTTTTAAAGGTAGTCTATGTTGTTAAAACAGACAGGAATGCTGCTTTACTTATTCAAAACTGGAAAAGAAAAGGTGGGATCAGGTTTTAAGTACATTAGTACCACTCCTTTTTTCCCCTGGTGATAACCTGGTATTTTATCATATTAATATTGTAAACTAATGTATTCATTTAGACTTATTGAATAAAGTAGGGACTTGTATACTTGGCTAACAAAAGCAAGAATGCGTTTAACTGTATTATAATCGTTCTGGCGTCCACAATTTTTGTTTTGTTTTCTTTACTTTTTCTTTTTTTTGTAAGTTAAAAAAGGAAGAAGTGCGTGATGGCTGCTGTATATGTTTCAAATCCAAGTGAACGTTAACAATAAATACCTTGAAGTGTGAGAGCTATTCCTGAACAAGTAATTTTTTTTAAAAGAGATCTGTTTTGGAGTGCATTTTCATTATGTTGTGATTGAGACCAAATTGAGCTGAAAAGCAAGGTCGATGAGGGAGCCACCATTGTTCAGGTGACATTTTGGAAGGTTGCCTTCAATAGTAGATGTCTGCAAGATTTTCAGATTGGGGTAATCACTTATTTTAAAATTCTTCACAATTCTAAATTGGCATACATTTTGCATTGTTACATTATTGTAATTTTTTTCATATATCACAAAGTCTCCTTCCACTGTCCCAGACCTTGGTGTGGTTGCTGCGTAATTGGCCAATTTTGTTTTTTGAGCCGCAGCTTTTCATAAAACACACTATTACCCACATTTATTTCCTAAAAGTAAGAACAGAATTCTTTTCTACAAATCCAATGCATTATTTCAGGAAAAAATAAAGCTAATTACACAAGAAATTATCATCATGATTGTTTTATTTATCATTTCTTGAAGTAATACAAACAAATGCAGTTTTTATTAAATGTCTAAATTGCGTGTTGTTAATTATATTGTTACATGTTAATAATTATTTTTTTTAAATTCTAATTATTTTATTTTCTCACTGTATGCAAAAAATATATAAATTAGTCACATTTTTTAAAAGAGACGACCAATTATTTTCATTTTAAATGAATGAAAGAATTAACAGCCCGTTTCTTTTTTAACTTTACTTCAGTGAAAATTTAAAACAGCAAACTTTTGAAATTGAAACATGAGAATTTAAATAATTTAAACAAAAGTAATACAGCTTTTTTACTGGAATAAAATAGGACAAAAGAACTCTTTATATTCGCCCTTTAAGAAAAAATTGTTACCGATCATTAAAACTAAATTTCCATTTAATATTTTTAACAAACAAAGAAAATACACAAACAGAAAGTGATATTAACTCGATTCAGAGGGATCATGATTTCTTTAAATAAGCTTTAAAGTGTCAAAAGTCATCATTGCCGGCTCTCCTTAGCCTATGTTCCCCAGAATATTTTTTTCCTTCTTCAAAAGCGGCTTGTTATTTATTATAGTTTTTTTTTTTATTTGACCACATTCTGAAATCATTTTTCTCCCCATTGCTGATGACTCCCGGTGATGATGATGGCTATCAGTGTATCTTAATGGAAACCTTGAAGGGCCTCTATTTCCGACCCCTTCACATACCTGACAGCTGTATGTATATGTGCTATCATCCGTACACTTGAAGAAAGCACCAAAGCCAATATGGTCCTGACATTTGAAGACAAACACAACTTGAATGAAATGGAGTTCGATAAGTACATTAAAAAGGAAGACGTATTACTCGGTGTATACTTTGATGCTGCAGGATGCTTCTGATGGATTTTTTTTAAAAATTGAAAGCATAAATAAGTTGTCAACAAGGCTTTTGATGGTGGAACACATGAAATGAAAGTGGAGGTGAAGCCATTCTTTTCTCTTTTCAATAGCCATAGTTATAGCGCACTAATAGGCTATGCTTGGTAATCACTGGCTATTGTGCCTGTTGCTGCCCTCGCTGTATTGGGGGGTTACTTCTCTTTGTAAGGATATATGAAACAGGCTGGACACTGTAATTGGTGCTGGCATCATCATCTCTCTCTGGAAAGTTTGGGTGTTACAGTCTTACAGCATGATTACAGACATAGTTGTAAAAACTGGCTAAAGGTTGTCTGTGTTATCCATATTCTTACACAGGAGCACACACACTGTCCAAATGTGAAAACACAAACAAAGCAGAATAATAACTCATACATTATATGGAATTGCCTCTATTATTCAAAGCAGATATTTCTATCAGGGCTGGAAGCGGTCCATCACTCCTCCGATGCCAGAGTTACAGCATAAAGCATGAGGCAGGGGATATTGTGCTTCACTGATGTAAAGGATTTCTTTCACTATTATTCCCAGGTAATTGCAGGTTGCACTGCATAATGTGAATGTAGAAGGAAGCCTTGCCAGAGTCTTTGCAAACCCCAATTCCCCACCCCGCCCCAACTGCCTTCCTCCCTATTATTCTACTTAATATGTCAGAAGGTCTGATCGCAGAGAAACCTTTTCAAGTCCTATTGATGTGTTCCTCAATTGACCATGGTGACCTAGCAACCTAAGAGCGCTAATTGGTGAGGGCTTCACGTTATTGGCTGCACCGTTTACAAAAAAACATTGGCTAAACATTTGACAATTGTATTGCATAAATCAATGTTGATTTATTTTTCTTTATCCATATTTTTTTAAAATACGATGATAAAAAAGTTTACCTGAGGACAATAAAGCTTAAATATAAACTTAGTTTCTTATGTTCGTGTGACTGAACATTTATCCCCCTAAAACGCACAAAATTGTGGCATCTAGACACCTACTGTATCTTTTTAGCCATCTAAACATCCATTCCTCATCCATCTTTAAAACTAATCAACACATATGTACAGGAGTGTGTGTGCCCAAGTATGATTGGTATAAAAAATACAATAATCAAACCTTTGAAATACTCCTGTTTCGTTTTCCCCAAAATTGATGATATTGTTTTGGTGGACTGTGCAAGTTTTTTATGAGTTTGCTCTTCAATCTTCTAAAAAAGGACCCACCCTCCCCCCTTTACATGCAACATGTCCCTGCTGAATTTGTTTAGTTTCCACCAAATGAGTCAATCCAAGGCATTGCTCCAGAAAGTGAAAAGATTTCCAATTCTTGTCATTTTCAAGCAGAAAGAATATGCGTGGGAATAATAATCTTCCTACGGAGTGAAAAATAACATTTCAATGAGGTCATAGGACTCTGAAAGCATCTCGCACTAATAGATTTTCATGAATTAAATTTATGAAACCACAATTTTGTCTTTGCGTTGCTTTGATGATAACATCGACTAATATAGTCCTACTCACACACAGATCTTGTTGCCATGCTCGGACTTTGATTGGCTTGGCCTATAGCTTATGAATGCAATTAAACAATATTATATACTACAGGGCCAAAGATGCCCTCTGAAGACTTTTGAAGAGGAGTGCTGCAAGTTGAAAGAACATATTAGTGATGTGTGCGCATATATGTGTGTGCTTGAGAGGGAGGGGGGTCATCCCTTATTAGGAACCCATGTCACATACTTTTCTGTGCTGAACTAACTTGCTGCAGTGCCAGTAATCCCCCCTCCAAACTCCCTGCTGCAAATTATTCAGTTCTCTCATAAGTAGTTGGAGAAACTGTTTTCAGTTGCCGCTAATAACTACTGACCTCCAGCGACACAGGCCAACAATGGGTTTGTCAGGCCTGAAACGCACAACTAAAGAAGCTGATTAGGAACTCAAGAGGTTTGAAGCAAGAATCAATGGCTACTCTGTCTAACTACAGAGTTTCCAACATGGTGCGGGTGATTGTGGGACCTCCATTACTTATGCCTCATTAAGTCCCACAAACTTTTCTTTAAGGAAATTAGTTTCGCCAGTTCAGAAAACTATCAGGGTTGTGAGTTCTACATTGATGTGCCATCTTAGTTTATGTTTGTGACAAAAGAGGTGAAAGAAACGATTGTTTTTATTTTTAAACAACTTTTGGGTCTGACTGAGTCGATTTGCATTCAAATAATTTAAATTTAAAAAAGTACATTTTGATTCTAAATACAAATATTAATGTTCAGAATTATATGTTATTTGTTACTGTAATTTATTGTTTAACTAAATATATTTTTCAAGTGTGTATTTTAAAAAATATGCTGTAGATACATTCAAGAAAATGTGTTTTACTCCTGAAATTGAACATTTTAAGCTGGCCAGAACAGACCAGAGTAAAGTAAAATAAAAAACGAAAACTGTTGCAAGAATTTACATGATTAAAATTTGTGCAATGACATCATTTTAATTTATTGTTTCCATATGCAAATTAATTTATGTGTACATGCACAAGTATATATGTATTTACACGTATATGTAAAAACGTAAAAAAAAAAACAAAACAATTATTTAAATTAAATAATGTTAAATAAATTTTTGCAATTTGCTAAACAATCAATAATAAAAACATATCTATTTCTGTCAGTTCTGTCATTTTTAGAACCGTTTATCCACGTCCGGGTCTCTGATTTATTTCTCTTTTGACGTTTTCTCTTCTTAGTAGTTAGTCACAGTTATGCATGCATGTGTTTGTAAAATACCTGTACGTTATGAATGATTGTTTAAAAAAAAACCCACACAGACAAAATTAAAATCAAGAGCATTCAAACATTTAATTACTCCCTCAAAAACAATCTTTATAACAAAAAATTGAAGAAGAATAATTGTCAAAAATAGAGTTCTTGAGTTAAAAAATGTGATCACGACAAAAGAGTTCATCTCTCTCTTTCACCAACACTCTTTTTCACTTTTGAACCAGCAAGCGGTTTTCTCCCAACTCACCGTTGCCACGGTAATGGCCAGCTGCCAGCCCGAGGATTACTGGTTAATAGGGCCAGGACTGGAGAGCAGTTCAATGATGGTAAGCAATGGATAAGATCAGTGTGTTGGCCACTGCAGTTATTTAGGTGGGAGCTCTCTTAAAGCCCTGTTATTTTACTTTATTTATTGTTTTTGTGGCTTTTATTACAATTTTGATCACCATACGCACATATTGACATTTTTTTTTAAAGTAGTACATACAGTCAGTCATTGTAATTCAGGATAACCAGGTGACTGTCGTATAAAACGACAAAAATGAAGCAAATTAAAAGTGCTCATTAGAAAGAAATCAAGGACAACATATGATAAATGCTTGTAAAATAATTTCTCTGGTAGTAAAACAAAAGGCAAAAATCCAGCAGCAAACAGCCACGTACACACAGAAACACACATGCATCTGCATGAATGGCCAAAAACAACAGAGGCATCATTCAATCCGTTATGTTGAAGGACATAATGATTTCTTCAAATATAACATAGACTAAT
This sequence comes from Neostethus bicornis, assembly GCA_902685375.1. Lineage (NCBI taxonomy): Eukaryota > Metazoa > Chordata > Actinopteri > Atheriniformes > Phallostethidae > Neostethus > Neostethus bicornis. Next base: position 7,385,709 of record LR738552.1, read on the forward strand.
CTACCCCCTCCAAAACACATGGAGGGTCTCCATATGACTGTCCCAAAGGGCCATGGAGGGCAAACAGGACCACCCACTTTCTTTTCAATTATCATCTTGCAACAACCTGTCTCCTCTCCAGCATTCAGCAGGAGAGACTGGATGCTCTCCAGAGGGATTTACAATTAGACCGCTGTTTGTCCCTCCAATAAACTTTCAGACTGTAGCGGACAATCCCAACTCTGTAGAGCATGTGACCCAAAGGGCAAACAGGATTACGCCCCAAATCCCATGTTCCTTTCCCCTCTTTTTCTATTCCTCCTGTGCAGCTGTGGTCAGGAGGCCTCCAGGTGGTGTTAGGAGAAGACGCTGTGGGGACAAATGACTTTGACAGCTGGTTACTAATGAGTAATAACTGTTTCAAATTGGAGGTTGTAAACATCAGTTTGTGGCTTTGATTAATTTGTGGAAAAGAGAGCTTAGATTGGACAATTTTACCTTATTTACTTTTTTGGTTCATAATCTCGGGCTAACAAATATTCGTAGATCTGGAGTGCTCAAACTAAATGTCAAGAAAAAACCATATTATATTAATAGTAAAATATAACATACCACTTATATTTCATACTTACATCAAAAAAATTAGAATTGCTATTTTAAAGTTTTTTCTTAACAAATATAGAAATAAATGGCTATTTTAGAACAGGCAATTTTTACATGTTTTGGTTGACTTTTTGTTGTCTTCACATAAATGAATATTTAATAAGTTTTTGTTAAGTTTTGCAAAAAGCTGACTTCATTCTTCATTCACTAGTGTTACCTGTCCATTAACGGCATCAGTGCAAATAATTATAACAATGAGAATTTGTCTCAGAAACAGCAATTAGGGCACAATCCACATGGGACAAAAGCTTCTGTTTTAGATGGGAGTCACATTGGCCGGTGGATCTGGAGTGTTTATTTGCCCCGTTCCAGCCAGCTGGTCATACGTAGCGGCTAAAAGGGAACATTGACTCCTCCTCGCAGGGGGTAGGAGCACAGCAAAAGGAAAATGGGACTCTTTTTCAAGTCCCCACTCCACAACGCAGCATACCCAATCAAAGAGCCTCCAGACCTCATTGTGGGGGCGTTGAGTGGACAAGCGAACGAAGTGGGGGAGAGTGAGGGAGGCAGTTTCGGCTGCCAACCCCTCCTCTGGCTGATGTCCTGTCTGTGCGGCCAGCCACACTTCACATCTAATTAGTGGTCAGATTCTGTGCCCCCTAATCAGCAGGACATGTTAAAACTGGCCTAATCACGCCTAATCCTGCCTTTGTGTCACACATACAACCGTCCTCTGTCTACTCACTCTGTCTACTTTATTGATTAGGGCATGATTTAGGGATGGTTGTCAATACACCACATTCTCTTGGTAAGTTTGGAACTTAGAAAGGGTCGAATAATGGCACCTTGCTCAATATAAAAAGCTTGATTATTTGGTTGTGTTGTGACCAAACATCCAACTTCTATCCTGTTTTACTCACTGGTGAGCAATTTACATCAACACATACCCAAGCAGGTTTTTTTTTTTTTTTTAATGACTTAGCTAGAGAAAGTTTGTTTTGACACAATTTAAAATAGGATGAAAAATTACACTCTGTCTTTACCTCATGCAAAAGTTCTCTTTTGTCTTTTGGATCAATCATTTTGAAGATAACCAAAACTTTCCAGTGCAAAATATCACCTGGAGCACACACAAAATTATTGCTTCTAATAAGATCAAATAAAACCATTCAAATTTAAGTATAACGCCACTATTGAATTTTTTTAAAATACTAAATAGGGCTCAGTGAGTAGAGCAACCACCCTGTAAACAGAGGATTGCCGGTTTAGTCTCTTGCCCGGAGTTTGTGCCAGGTGTCCTTGAGCAAGAAACCGAACCCCCAATTGCTTGTGATGATGGTTTGCACCTTGCCTGGCAGTATCCACATCAGGTATGAATGTGTGTGTGTGAATGGGTGAATGTGAGCTACACCGTAAAGCACTTTAAGTTCCAATGCAGGTGGAAAAGCGTTACATAAGTAGAGTTCATTTACCATGAATACTATTTTGCACCAACAGCGAAAATATGTAGATATTTCCCATTTTTTATTATCCATAAATAAAAAACTTCAGCTTCAACTTAGCCATTTTAAAAATGCATGTTGAAAAGTGTGGAGACCCCTGATTTATGTTGAAAATTTAGTCATTTATGATTTCTCGACCTTGATCGCAGTGAGCAGATTTAGAACAAAAATCAAAGTTAAGACAAAACAGTCTACTCATTAAAATACAGAAAAATCACAGTAAAGTTGCGTGTTATATATTTTTTTCATGGTTGTGTTGACATTTTCAGAAATATGTTGATTTTATTAGTTATTTACATACAGAGGAGGAAACATTGGCTCAGATGTAGAATGTCTGCCCCGGACTGGGAGAAGCCGGTTTGATTCCCATTGGGCACAGGCCAAAGTGTCCTTGGAAAAGACACTGAACCCCCTGTTTCTTTCCCTCCCCCATTGGCAAAGTGGCTGCCTGCAGTGGTATAATGCAACAAAAGTAATCTCCCCATTTGAGGGGTGAATATAGTATGTTACATGTACAACATAAAATAATAAATAGGAAACTGGTATGCCAGTTTCTTTTTCTAAAGCCTTTTATAACATTTTATACAGTTGAAATATGCGTATTTGAAACACACAAACCTGATAATGACATATTTCATCATCACATTTTTTTAATGGTTTAAATAATTGTTTAATGTTACATCTGATTTTAAATTTGATTTGAGTACTTCTATGTCTGATTAGTTTCATGTCCGACTCTAAATACAGTGATTTTTCTAAATTAACAATCTACAAAAAAGTGGATAAAACATGACAAAAAATCTATTTGACCACTTTAAGGGCTTATCAAGTGAGGTTCTCATACATTGATTCAGTAAATCGTCTATTATAACTCAGGGTCACTGGAAAGTTGGATTTAGTCCCAGCAATTAAGCAAGGTAACTCTTAAATGGTTAGTCAAGTCTATCAGAGTGCACATTTCATCTCTAAATACCATTTTGCTGTTAAAAATGGTGTAAAACTCTTCCTGTTCATTTCAAATCACTCACTCATCAGATTTTTAAGCAGTTTATAGCCTATTTAATCATTTTACCCCCATCTAATTATAAATTCAGTTTTCCCTGCATGCTGTTAATTTCAAATGTGGTGAATAATTATTCATTAATAAACTGGTAATTTGATTGTGCAGGAATATTGTAATTTATCACTTACCACAGTCTTTTGGCCATTGACAGGCCTACAGTGTTAATTAGAGACTAATGCATAGACACTCGGCGATGGGTGTGAATAATGATGATATGAACAGAAGATGGTTTCTTTTCTCATGTAGATTATTCAGAGATAATTTATAAGCAGTGAGTGGCATGTTGGCATGGGAGACAGAAAGTAAATAGAAGTCCAAACTGAAGAACAAGATATGTTTGAAAGTGTAATGTGGTGTTTCATTTGGATCAATTCTCTAGTGCTTTAAAGTCTCCTCTCTTTATCTTGATGTCATCAGCCATGTCAGCAGTGCTGTCCATCTGCATCTTAATGACAACCATCCCATTTGCCTGATTCAGTCAATTCAGAGTCTACTTAAGAAACTTTGGAAGGAAAAATGAGGTCATCAACATTAACAGTATGGATGAATTTTAATCCAAGTGCAGAACAGTGCAGAATGAATTTGGTAATTACCACATTTTCAGTCATAAAGGCTATAAATTAAATTCTGAAACAACTTCTCAAGTGACATCTCATCTAATCAGGGGGACAATCCAAAAGAGGCCTTGCTGTTTACTGATTGCTCTAATCAAAAATGGCTTCTTCAAACACAGCTAATTGGTCAGTTTACTCACGAAACGGGAAAGCAAATGCAGAGGGGCTACTGTCGTGATTTGAAGGACCCAAATATCTCCCATTTGCATTGAGTGCCACCAGAATACTCTTGACTCCCACAAGTTATCAGCAAACCAGACAATTATTCATCAGGCACAAATTGGCACATCAAAGTCGAATCAGAGAAGCGCCTACGGTAAGACCCCGAAGCAAGAGCCGAGAGAGGAAAGATGGCCTTTGATTGACCGCGTTGCCCTTCACTCAATCTGCCGACTCGGTGCTGTCAAGCTCCAAAAAACCCTCTTTTTTTGTCAGAAAAGTAAAAACAAAGAACATCAGAGGGAACAAATTCCAGCAGAAAAGAAAGGCTAACAATTCATGATTAATTTTACATTAATTTAGTTTAGACAATACTTTTAAAATTTTAGACTAATTTGTGACCTTTGATTCTTAGATGTTTTTTATTTTTATTAGAATGTTTTTAGAGACTAAAAAATTTGGCACTACTTCTGTCATAACTTTAATCCGTATTTAATTGTGATATGTGTACAGACCTAGCTTGTTACATCAGACTGTTTTTACTTTGTGGAAACAGTCTGATCTCGCATCATTGAGGTTTGTTCGCTCCATGGGGTTTGTCGACCTTTTGGTTTCAACCAAATACGGTTTTCTGTTTGGAACTCATGTGATGTGCATAATGCGCTAACGGGACAAGCTGAAAAAAATCCAACTTTACCCAAATCAAGTTTGCAACAGGGCAACTCCATCTTTCCCCTGTGTATCACTGTCTAAACATTGTCTTTGTTCTGGCTATAAATTCTCAATTTCTGAAATTGTTAACACGAGCCATATTGCTTAGCCAGCCTCCATACTTAGCTGTAAACTAATTTGTACAAACAGTGGATGTTTTTGTATCAGAAGTCATTGCGTAGTCTACATTCATCGAGTGGTGGGTTATTTTCAGGAGAGACACAATTTTAAGCTAACGTGTGCAATACCTGATCTAGTAGCAAGAGACAAATTGAACTGAGCAGTGACACTAGGTGGCGCCAGCCTGGCTGGTAGATTGCTTAGTGAATGAGAAAGAATTGGGTTTGATTCATCTTCTGAACCACTTATCCGTAACGAGAAGGCGAGGTGTGCCAGAGCCTTTTCCTACTGATTTCAGACAAGAGGCAGGAGACACCCCGAAACGGTTGCCAGTCAGTTGCGGAGCCACACACATAGATAAACATACACACGCATTCATTCCTAGGGGTAATTTTACAGTAGCCAATCAACCTAATATGCACGTTTTTGGAGAGTGGGAGGAAATAGGAGTACCTGAAGAAAACCCACACATACATGGGGAGAGCATGCAAACTCCACACAGAGAGGCCAATGCTTCAAGCCTCAAACCCCCGAACTTGTTGCTGTGAGACCAGCATGCGAACTCCTGCAGCACCATGCAGCCCAGAGAGAAAAAAAATAACTTTGGAAAAAAAAAAAAAAGATGCGATGATTCACACATGTCGACATATTTTCCGTTGACCAAAGTTTTCCTGAAATATGCCCTATAAAAAGAAACTATAGTCTGAACAGTCACAATGTTATGGACTTATGTTATATCTAAGAAGTTGTTAGATATTGATTTGGTTTAAGCTTCTAAGATTGAAAAAAATCAAACAAAACAAAACCCCCACCTTTCTTCTAAAAAGAGATTGCTACACATCCTTTTTTTTTTTTACTATTGTCAAGCAATGCCATCGGTCTCTAATTCATTTCAACCATACCATTCTGGATGCTGAAATGTCTGCTTATGGTAAACAATAACTTGCTTTATGCTTTAACCTTGAGGAAATATCCACAATTTTATACCAAATTAGTTTTTTTTTTCAAATCTCTCAAACAACCAAGATTTTTCAATTATTTCTTTCATCTCAATTGAGTCTGGAAATAGAGTGCACTCTCACTTTGTGTTTCGGTTTCATTCTTTGTATTTTAACTGCTGCTTGTGACCTATGTTCTCCAACAAATGTTCTCAGAAGTGCTGAGCAGTGCTTTCGTCAAGCCACAAAAAGTTCAGACTTCTTTGGATATTCTATCTGTAGGAAAGCACAACAGACAAATGGTAGGTCTAGTTTTAATAGTTGAAATTAAAAGTAAAAACAAGTGACCGAGTGTTCTGAGAAAAATTAATACATTTTTTAGGAACAAAATAGCAATTTTTCTGTATTTTGGGGGAATAAAATAATCAATTTGCCCTTCTATTTAACTTTTATTTATCCTGGTAGGTAGATTAAGAACCAATCCACATTCACAGTGATTTGGTCAAGTAACATCAGGACCAAAGACAGCAACAAAATATATGAAACAAAATATTCAGATAAAACATTTTTAAAAAAAGACTATTTTCATTTTTTTAACTTAAAACAGCAGAGGCATTGCATCTTTTCAGAAGGACTTGATGGCGGCCGCAAATATACGTAAATTAAGGAAGTTTCAGATATATTTAAAAAGAAACTTTTCTTACCCCAGTTTTTGAGCCTACAAAGCCACATTTTGCCAAGTACAATAACTTAATTTGGCATAAAAAGCTTTACTTAAAGAACATGTTAGTTAATTAAGTGACATAAAAGTCAAAATATCTGAATTCCCACCAGTGTGATTAGTGAGCAATGGCTTCCTGTTTTTTTTTCCCCAGCAGATCTCCTTCAAACATGACTTGCTCTTCTTTCGGCATTTACCTTGAGGGGTTATCACAGCAAGTCAGTTTCTTCCATCTAACCCTATCTGCTGCATCCTCTTCAGTCACACCAACTATCCTCATGTCTTCCTTCACTGTATCCATGAACCTCCTTTTGGTCTTCCTCTTGGCCTCTTTCCTGGTGGTTCCAAACCCGGCATCCTTCTTCTGATGTACTCTCTCTACTCTGCACATGTCCAAACCGTCTCAGTCTGGCCTCTCTGACTTTATCTCCAAAACCTGTGTGCTGTTCCCCTGATATGCTCATTTCTCATCCTGTCCATTCTGGTCACTTCCAGAGAGATCCTCAGCATCTTCATCTCTGCTACCTCCATCTCTGTTTCCTGTCTTTACCTCTGTGCCACTGTCTCTAGACCAAACAGCATGGCTGGTCCAACCATGACAAACAGCCAATATTCAACTTATTTCTCTACATTGTGTCATCTTCAGTATGTGGCCATCTTCCACATGTGGAACATTAGTAACTCATACATGACCAACTGTATGGGATTATGAATGGAAAACAAACTCCTGCATGACGGAATAATAATAATAATATCAGGTAAGCAGTTTTTATAGCTGAACCTGTTTATATCTGCTGAAATGTTCTTTTTGTTCACAACAAAGCATAATGACTCACACCGTCTAGAAGGCACATCATTCACATTGTTGGTTCAGCCATGTGCTAAATAAATGGTGTAAAATATTGTTCTTTTCTCTTATTCTTCTTTATTCTGGTTTCAAAAGTATCTATTCTTTGCCACACTAAAATCTAACAGAGGACACAATCACAGACTCGATTCTAAATGTATGTAGATTGAGAATATGTAAGAGCATGCATATGATCCCTTGAAACAATGATAACACGGCCTCTGTGGACTACATTTAGTGTCCTTACAGCAGTTTGATGATTATACTGATGACTCTTAATAATGGTAAAGGCAGTTGTTGAATATTTTATGTCTATCATTGAAGTACACCTTCAAGAACAAAGTAAAAATTCATCTTTATATTGAAAGTTATGCTCTATTTAGATAAAAGCCTCTGGTTCACAAACACTAGGAAATACTTTAGACTTTTACGTAATTTAATGAAGGAGAGAACATAGGCCAATCTGACTCTCGCAAGGTTGTCGTTTGCCTTCGATTCTATTATTTACTTTTATGAACAGAATTTGTAGGTGCACCCGAGGTTGTATGCCAATCCTGTTTGCCTCTGGATTTGTTCTCTGCTTTTATCGAAGCATGTTTGTTTTGTTTGAAATGAAAATGGGAAAATTGTGTACAGTACATTCTGAGGCTAAGGCAATGGCTTCATCAGGTTAAGATCTACTATTGCTTTTAGACTGATTCACAGTTTTGTGGGAAATCAGCACCTTTGAATCTAAAACTTTTAGTTCAGGAAGTGGTGAAAAGTTCTCTCTGGGTTATGAATAACCTAATGCCCCCTGTGCAAAGGTTCAAGTATGTATCTCCAAGTCTCATTTATTAATGAGGGAAGGGATTAAACATGAGCTTGATAGGGTAATTAATGACAATGCATTGTACTTATATAGTGCTTTTCCAGGACGCTATGCATTATTCATTCACTCCATACCAGGTATTGGTAAGCTACTGTTGTGGCCACAGCCGCCCTGAGGCAATTTGACAGAAGGACGGCTGCCTTTTTTGTGCCATTGGCCCCTCTGACCATCACCAACCAATCACACACCATCCAGACTAGGCAATGTGGGGTAAGTGTGTTGCCTGGGTAATAGTGACATTTTGATCTCAATGGCCGGCCCATTGTGGCACCCGGGGTTCCAGCGGTCTCCAATCCAAGTACTGCCCAGGCTCAGCCTCTTTAGCTTCTGAGGTCTTGGTGTGGATTGGTGCTACGTCCACTGGAATTAAGATGCTAAATTAGACAGTTAGAGACAAGAAAGGACTGGGAAGAGCTTGAAATAGACTCATTAGGGTTTGTTAGGATGCCTTATGGACACCTTGGTGGAGGGGTGTTCCATGCCAGTCTTCTATTGGGAGGCTCAAAAGCAAGCCGCTTCTTACCCTATCTCCTAACGAGAGGCCTGGCCCCCTCCAAAGGAAGCTCATTTTGGCCACCTGTATCTGGAATCTCTTTCTCTGGGTTACCCAGAAAAACCCACCATCATTGAGGGTAGGAACATAGCTATTTATTCAAAGCTCTTAGAAAGCCATATTGTGTACCTAACAATGATCTTTCTGGATTTCAATGAAGTTTTTTTGCAGTGAAAAAAAATTCTTTATTCAGGTCAATGTAAGCTTAATCAGGTAGATTTTCTTTGCACATTTTTGTCTTTTGGTGGGTTACACTTGGAAACATGACTTTATTATCTTTGAACCGTTTTAAAGTTTGCTCTTTTGTACATACGTAGATCATGTTTGCTTCAACTCAGGGCAACTTAAGCAGAGTTTTTACCTGGAATGTCTGCAGTAATAACACCGTGGCATTCCTAATCATACGCTTTTTTGTTGAGATTTTTGTAAACTAATGAATAAAAACACTGACTGGTCAAGGGACTAATATTCTTTCTATTTTTTCACATTTCTTAGACAAAAATGTCACAGTAACACAAAGCTTTGGTTTTCTTTAACATGGATTAATCTCCTAGAAAACCCTCCGACATATTGTGCTGTTGTATTTTTTAAATATTCAACCAAGGGTACTTTGATCAAAGTCACACACGTTTATTTCACGTAAAACTTTTATCAGTACTTAAAATATTTTTGTCATTTTGCAAGATTTGAATAGTTGGTGAATTTCTGGAATGAGCTACCTTTATTAAAGTACGATGAATGAAAAAGAAAAAAACAGACATTCATCTTGTGTAGGAAAGTATTTTTGAAGGGCATCATCCCATGTAGAACTGAACAAAATTAAACTCAGTAGGTGAACGGGGGGGTGTATGGGGTATGAATAAGTCTACTGGTTGGCCTTCCTTTGGAAGGTAAGAAGCCTCTGAAAAGAGAACAAACTGAATGTCATCCATTGCTGTGATCTTGTTGGTAATTTCACATGAAGACTTTCCACATTTTTCTTCTGTTGTGCGACAGACTTTTAAAAAATTTGTCTGATTTTGCATTAAATGGACGTCATAAAAATGTTTAAAAACCAGTCAGGAATTCTAAGTATTAGCTGAATAGAATCTTTGAGAAAAGTTTACTTAAAAAACAGCTAACATAACATCCCTACATTCCTTCCACTTATGATTGCAGTAGTTTTATTATTTTGAACATGTAAATCGAAGAGCAAATTGACTATTTATTTCTAAAAAAAAAACAGGTTTATTAACCTTTGAAGGTTGGTATTGATGTTCCTATTAAATCTCATCAATGGACACAAAAAAAAATCCCAATGTATGTTCTGCGAATTGCATATTCACATTGCTACTATTTTGTGTATTTTTATTCATGTTATTGTGCTATTTCCAAGCCAAATAAAATCGTTTTACCACTTGGTCAAGGCTGCTGCAGTCTGCTGTTTGGGTTGCTATTTTTCTTCTTCTTCAGCTCACCTAAACTCAATTTTTTCGCTTTTTGTCTGTATGTGAGTGATTGAAAGAAAAACAAAGACACATCCAGTTCATACCTTTAGCTAAAAACTCAAGTGTTATCATTGATATTAGACATTGTGTTCAGTGGCATGGAAAAATTGATTTGAGTTTTCTTTGATGAGGAGGTTGTCGAATAGGTGCGCATATTGGATCTCAAATCATTTACACATCTTGTGTTTACAGATTAACGCAAGAAGGGTTTATTCTTTAAATCTTTTATCAACTTAAATTATGCAAGTTCCTGCCATTTTGATGCCAAGGCCATGCTCTCACGCAGACATTTTACTTTAGAAATATAACTGTTTTTATTATTTTGTTTTATTTGTTTGTTTGTTTTCCCATGAAGAAAAAATTAGCCCTACTTTGATTTTTTTTTCTCATTTTAACTAGATTTGATGTGAATCCTGGGCAATATTAGGAGGTTCTTTGGTTGTTACAACATGTCAGCAACCTTGGTAATCCAAAGTGTGTGCTGTTGTGAGGCAAGTTGATATTTAGGAATAAAAAAGTAATTAATTAAAACAAATAATATGTGCCCGCCAAGGTATTCTCCTGCCCTGAGAAGTGTATGCAGGTCCATCTTTTTGCAGCAATTAGAGCTGAAGGTCTCCGAACATGCTTTCGTTATTGGGATTTTGTTTACTATTCAAATGAAAATTGCTCACACCATCCAACCATGCAACAATAAGTCCAGTTTAATCATAAAATGCACCTCTTCATACCTTTAGCTCTCATCTGAATTTGCCTTAAGGTAAAATAGCACTACCCACTAAAGGCAACAAACAATCTTCAGTGAGGTAAGAGCATTTGCTCATTCTAGGTAACAAATATTGATTGCACTCGTGTTTTCATACCGGGGGAACCAAATTCATAGGGCTAATTGTCAAAATACCTCTTTCCTCTGAAGCACTGCAAGACTTGAGGGTACTTGTTTGCCTCTTCTACTCTGATGATACAATAACTCCAAACAAGTTTACAACCTCGAGAGTGATGGCTCTCATATGTGTGTACCAGGGCTCACACTTCCTTTTATCAGAGTAAGAGCTGAGAGCACCCTTTCAAGCTCTTAGCAATGCCACCATCATCTAATAATGCATTTACACCTCCAAGTCACACTTTTAATATTTCTCATGCTTGAGAATTAGTATGGAAATCCAGCTTGAGCACCTGATGTCATCTATTCTTCACTTACTGCTTCATTCAGGTATCTGGTAAAAGATGTCTGGCACACCGCGACATAAAACAGAATTTTATTTTTCAATGATTAACTACTCATCTCAGAAGTAAATACCTTTTAAGAAGTAATTAGCTGTCTCTGGCACAACAGGTTACAAATTTCAATTACATTCTTTTTGTTAGCAACACACCTATTAAATCAGTGCACTATTTAAATTAGGTGCACTGATACGGTGAGACCCTGATCAAAACGGCAGCTCAAAAAAAAAAAAAAAAAACATTACATGCTGAATTGTGAGGTAAAGGAAGAATTACAGTGGCAACTTCTTTCCTGTTTGACTTATTACTCCACCATAGAGGTTATGTCATGGGCGTGTGTCTGTGAATGTGAGTGTGTGTGAACAAAATAACTCAAAAAGTCATGGATGGATTTTTATTAAATTTCCAGAATATAATCACAGGGGGAAGATGAAGAAGTGAATACATTTCAGGGTGATGCGAGTCACTTTTTGAGCCTAGGAGTGTTTTAAAAGTTCCGTTTTGCTTTTTTTAGAAAAAAATTTGAAATAATTTTCTTTAGCCTGCTTTACCTTTTTAAGCTGTTTGGCTAACTTTAGCACTCTTTTTAAATAGTTTAAGAATTAGTAAAAAGAGTTTTTATTTTCTCTTTGTGCATATGTGAGTTTTTCCACATCTGAAAATATTCCCAATGGACTGATTAGTTAGTTCAAATTGACAATATGTGTAAATGTCAACATGACCTGTTGTCGATCCCTCTATGTGGCCCTTAGAAAGACTGGACACCTGTTCAGGTGCTTAATTCTGCACCCATTGGCTGCCAGGAAAAAGAAGCTGGGTGTTTTCTTGCAGACCTTAGCAGAGGTCTGTACTCTCAACGTATTCTTTTAGTTGCTAATGCAAACATTAATTAACTTTTTATTTTGTTAGCACCTTGGCATTTTCAGGCTTATAGGTCATATAAATTAAAAATGTCTACATTTTACATTTCCGGTTACTTGTTCTAACTGAAAGTTTCATTCGGTGATACTAATTACTTAATGTTCAGTTTTGCAACTGACACACATTGTTTTAAAGTGCTGTTCATATTTATATGATGTCTGGCTACCCAGATGTAAAATTGAAAGATTAATAATATGTACCTTTTATATGTATTTAAAAAGATCAAATTTGTAATGTCAAATATGCATAAATTTATCTGTAAATAAGACTAATTGTGAGTAGAATTGCATTGTTGTAATTTGACACAGTATTCTATAACTAGGAATATATCATCTATTACAATTTCAGAATAACTTCTCCAGAACTAGCAGTATTTCTTGATTTAAATTGTCCTTTAGCATGTCCACCATGTGGTAATGGCTGACCCGGTATTCTCAGGTGAGCGTGCTCACTCCCAGAAAGCAACCTGTGTTAATAAGAGGGGAGCCCAAACAATGTCCCTGCTGAGTCGTGGGCTAATCTTCTTTGAACACCTTTGCTAACATCTCTATTATCAACAGATTTCAGTCATCAATAAAGAATTACATTGAGACCACTTCCTGTGATCAAGGTGCACCATGTATAGCAGGTGTGTGCACATTCATTTGTTAATATGTACATTTCCCAATTATGACACGACAAGAGCGTTAAATCTTCTCAATGTTAAGATTTGAAAATGCAATAGTATCCACAGGCCTCAAATTATACAACATATTCTTATCTGAGTTGTGTGTGACAGAAAGCTTTCTAATACACCAGATCCATGCGTGCATAAAAATGCGAGACCCTGCAACCTTCTCGGATCATTTAGTATTTTTCGTGCATTCTGAAAAAGATGCAGAACAGGAAATCTGTAGATGTGTGGCTAGCGGGAGCAGACACGTCTCTAGTGGCTATGGAAGAGCGTACCATGAATAAATTTAGTGCTGTCCCCAGGAGATTGCCTTCAATCATGAAACGTAAGGTGTCAATGCGGCACCCTGTGTGCACGCACCAAATTACCTTCCACCAGATTGCTGAGCTGGTTGTAATAGGAAGAAGGGAATGGACTGAAGAGGACAGAGTGCTAATTAATCTGGCCAAAGTCAGAGCTCGTGGCCGTGGGTATGCAGAAAACAACTAATGTTGATGCACGGGATAAAAAAAACTGTCACATGCCAGCAATAAACAAAGGGATGATTTATTTTTCCCAGACAACTACTGAGATTTTGCTTAATGTAAAAATGATAATGGCGGTCTAACGGTGGATCCATAATTGGATGATAAGGTGTTTTATGTAGGATAACAACATCAAACATGTCCAGTCAATCCTATGGTGGATGAACCATAATATTAGAGGCCATATCTAGTCTTCAGCCGAAACTAAAATATTAACATCTCAATTTACATATAAATTTCCATGCATCTAAAAGCGAACAACTCTTTACCAAGCCATTTCCCCATTTCCGATAATAGGCAGTTTTCTGAGATCCAGTTGATTGACTAAACAAAGACATGTCTAGTGCATTAAAGCAATTGTTTATTGCCTCTGAATCATGCTGGATGTATAATTTTGCAGTAAACGGTTATTAACCGATACAGACACCATGGCTTTGGTTGATAGTTGGTAATCATCCGACCTCGGGATGTCTTTTTCTCTCTCACAGGGTTAAAGAATTACAGTGTAGTCAATTACATTTAGCAGGTCACAGAAATTGATTTACTGCCTAAGGAATTTTCTCTTCTTTTCCAGCTGTGCTTTGGCTCAGTGGTGGCATTCTACTCACATAATCAAGGATGAGCATTGCCTGTCTACCCAATCTACTCCTCAGTCCCACAGGAAAAATGACTTGCAACCGGAAAACCTGCATGAATACTAATTTGCCTACTTGGCTTTAACAGCTTTTGCAAACCAATCTCATAGGACTTTGCAGAATATGATGCCTTTCTATCTTTCCATATTAATTACCCCAACTGGAAATAGGGATGGCAAGCCATGGAGGAAGAGAGTGACAGAAGAAGAAAGAGAGACTGAATCATGGGAATAACTCTAAGCAGGGACTCTCTGCCCTCCATTTTAAATGTGGTTAATCATAATGTGATCTGAAACATCTCAAGCAGGAATCTGGCAATCGAGATTCGAAGCCCTCTGACCAAAGCTTCTGCTTGAGTCTTGTTACAACTCAACAGTCAAACCTTTGGCAGGGAAGGATTTAACAAAAAATAAAATGTTTATTATTGTGGTTTTAAAAATAATTTTCTAAATGTACCTTCTAAGATTTTAGGTATTTTCCAACCAGTAATATCCCAGTGATTTTTTTTGTTTTTAGCTGTAATCCTATAAAACAACATGCACACAGTTGAAATAATTAGCACATAGAGCTGCGTATAAGAATGATGTCCATATGATTCAAATTGTCTTTATTGATGCAGAGAATAAAGACAAAAGACAAACAAAAAGTTATAAAATATGACTATTGGTTGCATTCAGTTGCATCTTCGTAAATTGGTGTTCAGAATAAACATTTATTATCACATACATTTCTTAATTATTGCATCAAAAACTTAAGCAGTGTACAGTTTTACAGAATAATCGCTGGGGGGTAGTGTCACATGTCATGTTTACATGGACATTCAGAGTCAAATTAAGCTTTAATTTACAAAATGAAAAGAAAACTGAAGGGAATTTAAAAAAAATAAATTGTTGGTGATTATTTGAAAATTACGCTTTGGAGAGCCAATTTCCATTAAAGAAGGAAAACTTTCAAATAGTTTGGTTTTCATCAAAACAAATAAAA
This sequence comes from Neostethus bicornis, assembly GCA_902685375.1. NCBI lineage: Eukaryota > Metazoa > Chordata > Actinopteri > Atheriniformes > Phallostethidae > Neostethus > Neostethus bicornis. The sequence continues at coordinate 7,400,838 of LR738552.1, forward strand.
AATTCTCCCTGAAGAAAAATCCAAGCTGGTATTTACATTATTTTTACAGAGTCAATCTAAGGATTTATGTTCATATGACGAGAAATTGAGACAGTGATACATTTTGTGCAGCTATAGTGTTGTAATTTAAAGATCAAAGACCTGTGAGCGTGTGACATCAATCTATAAAGACACAGGGTCGAGCTACAGAAGGAAGACACTATGCTTTTATATATGTCCACTAAAATCCCTCTGAATGCATCACTATAATGAAGGTCTTAGAGGTCCACGTTGAACAGATTTTCACTTGGCTCTTTGTGTCGGAGAATCTCACCTGGCCCTTAGAGTGGGGGCAAAGGGGAGAAAACCTTGCTTGCCCTACTATGAGAGACAGCCTTCCTCTGTAACCCACTCTTATTCAGAAACATCATTCATGTGCAAATCATCCTTGGACCTATTGTTCACCTGCTGTGCTCTCAGATACAGACTGAATCAAGTAATAAATGTAACAGCGGGCTGCATATATGTTTTATATATTGTAATAAGAAAAGAGACTTTTAGAGTGGGATGCATTTTCAAAAGTGTAAAGCTAATCTAAGCTAGTATGTAAGGCTGCATACATTTATACTTATACATACTTAAAAAAATATATATATTTATTTATAGAGCATGTACTCTTTTGCATCCATATCTTTTGTTACTTTTGTGAAATCTTCAAAATTTATCCAATGCTTAGTCGATGAGAAAGTCAAATGAACCCAGTTCCATAAATAGTTGAATAGAAATTATGTGAATTTTTCCTGGTTTAACATTTATACAACAAGCTACAGGCTGCACAGTGGCTGAGTGGTTAGCACAGTTGCCTCGCAGCAAGAAAAAAAAATGGAAAAAAAAAAAAAGAATTACTCTATTGATCCCTCACCGGGGAAATTTGTGTGCTGCACTCCTTACACCGCTGCAGGCTGCCCTTTGATGACGCCAATGGTGGGAGAGGCAAGGGTTAGGTGTCTTCCCCAAGGACCCTAGACATGCTCTCTGTGGGACACGAACCCACAACCTTTCGGTACACGCGTGTACGCTCTAACCACTGAGCTGTTGTCTCCTCCCAGAAGAAGGTCTGGGTTCAAATCCTGGGTGGGGACAAGGATTGAAACACTGGCCTTTTAGATTAGGTTTACTTTTTTGATACCACACTTTGATCATCCTTTAGCATGATCTTTAGCTTTTTTGGGTGGAGTTTGCATGTTCTCCCCGTGTATGTTTAGATTTCCTTCGGGTAATCCAGTTTCCTCCCACTCTCCAAAAAAATATGCATGTTAGGTTAATTGGCTGCTATTGAATATACTTTATTTATCCCCGAAGGGAAATTTGAGTGTTGCAGTGTTACATTCAAACATTCTCATACAACGTTGTGAATGGCAAGTAATTACAGGTTTGAAAGTGAAAGGTTAAATAGTTTGTTGGAAAATGGTAAGAATGATTTTCTGTAACGTTCCTTTGAGCAGTGGGGTTGCAGGAGTCTGTTGCTGAAGCTGCTCTTCAGATTGATGAAGAAGGTGGGAAGGATTTAGTATGGTTGATGACAGTTTTGCTTTCATTCTGTCCCTTGTCACCTCCTCCACACAGCCAAGGGCTGAGCCAACCACACGTCCAGCTTTTGAAATGAATAACAAATTGCACACAACAGAAGAAAATTAGAAAAAATATGTACTGTAGGTAACGACTCATTGTTATCCAACAAGAGGTGCGGCCAAGAGATGTTTCACCACCAGAAATCTGTGTAGATGTTGGTTGAGAAGTAAATCTACTGAATCCCATTCAATAAACTTTTTAAAATTAAAACCAGTGAGAAATGTAAATAAAGCAACATCCTTTTTGATGTTTTGAGAATTTTTATGCTCAGTACGTTTTGTAACACCACAAACCCATAGAAGGACCTTGATTTTATTTTCACTTCAGTCAGAACTTGCTGATGAAAAAAAAAAAAGATGTTGCAGCAGTAATAATGATAAAATTAACAACTTTATTTAAGTGGGACTTTTTAAAATTTAAAAGAGTGAAATAAATGAAAAAAAAAACAACCTTTACAGACATAATGAGAACAAATAACATAAATGAGTAAAAATCAAAATGATACATAGAATAAAAAGTGTTTTAAGTCTCGTCTTATCAACAGTAACTTTACTATAAAAGCTGTAAATAAGAAATAAAAAATCTGCTTCCAACATTTTTAAATCAATTCAACAAAATAATTTCTTTGACTTTACTCTCTTTTCTTTTTCAAAACTATTTCTCACATGTACATTGCTGGTGAAGATGCCATTGATTTGATAAAAAAAAAAAGTATTTATATTACTTGTCCCGCTCTGGTATTTGATCTTCTGTTTTTCTAATTCTGCTATTTATTGGCAGCTTACCAAGGATGTACTGTAGCTCGTCTCAGTAAAATAGCTGAAGCTAGTATCCAGCCCTGACCTGAGTTGCTTCTAGTGGTGAAGAAAATGAATACTTCTTTTTCATTTATTTTGTGTATAATTTTTTTGTATCTTTTATTATGTCTGGTTTATTTTAGTTCCCTTTTAAACATGTTTGTTAACACTTGTTTCAATGCTCCTGACATTTTATGCAAAGTACTTTGAGTTGCTTTTGGTAGTTATGCGAGCTAAGGTAAACCTGCTTTTCTTTTGCTTCCCTAAAGTGGAAATGGAATCAAAGGAACACAGTGTGTATTTAAAATTTCTAAAAATTTCTAAAGTTAAAACTATTTGTGCATAAATGGATGTTGATCAAAAATCTTCCAGACTTACTGTGTTTCTATCTAACCAGAGGCTCTCTGTGTTGTGTAATTGTATCCTCTAATTCCACAGTGACAAAATTGACATGATTTATCATTTGAGGCTCATGTAGTGCATGCTTGTAAAACCTCATTTGTTAGTTTACACAATACGCAATACCAAGGCCTCATCAGGAGGAGATGCTTGATGCATCCGCATTACCCTTAGCTTACTCCTGGCTTTCCTGATCTGTGAGCATCATCTCATTTCTGATTCCTCTCCGCTGTGCCGCAACTACTGCCCACTTCCATCAGGATGAAGCCCATCTGCTGATATCTTCTCGTATATAGCTGCAAATTTAATTTAGCTTATAATTAATAAACAGTCTAGAGTATATTGTCTCTCTGCCTTAAAGCTCCCCACATATCCACATGATGAAATCATTTGATCAGATCAGAAATATTTATTCCTTATCTGCGAAAAACATGCAGTTTTTTTTTTTTTTTCATGTTTAACCCACTTAAATCTTTGTCTTTCTCACGTGCAGTAATGAACAGCTAGTGGATCTGGAACTGACTATGTGCAGTGGTGCTAAACTAGATACCATGAAACCAAATGACAAAGAGAGCTGTCCTCACTCAGTGCTGAAATATTACATTTTTACCTTCTAACCTGTTTTTTGTTAGTTTTTCTGAAATATGAAGACTTTAAGGTTCCAAACTAATGTTACCTGATCTTAGTTTGGTGTAATGTACAACTTAAAGCTCATAACATTTATAGTGCTGTTATAAGCTTCAAATGCTAATCTGTCCAATGTAGAGCCGTCAGGCTCATTTCCTTGCCATCAAAACAAATTACGTTTATGCAAAGGATCTGTTGAATAGAAAAAGAAGTTAGAGACTGAAACAATGTACAAAACCTTGGAGACATAGTTTAATTGAGACTTGAAAACAAAACCCCACTTTTGCTTTAACTTTCAAGGATAAAATCACCAATCTTGCCAAAGCAAACATTTCACCAAAAACAGTTGATCAGAGAGAACGATTGTTTAACTTCATCTTATGATGCCTGATCCGTTTGAAAAAGCCTGGGTCTTTTTTCAAAGCCTTTTGTCTCTTCAACACATACCAAAGCTGCTGCAAAAAGAGGCCACATCAGTATGAATGCATATTTAATTGAGGCTTATTGATGCAGAAGATCAAAATGACCTTGCTTTACAGGATTATTCAGTGAGGAATAAGAGCAGGGTTGGGGAAGATTCAGGCGCCACACTAAAGAGCCATTCTGTAACACAACTCAACAATCAAACATGGAGATCAGCTAACAACTTGTCTGTCGGTGGTGGACCATTAAGGCGCCACAAGATATGCTGGTTTTTGAATAATGGACTAAAGTGCAATCATGCAACTGAACATCAGTGCATATCTCAATTTTTTTGTGTGTGGTACAGTCGTTCATATAATAAAGTTGTATAAACCCCAAGCATAATTCTCTTTCTAAATATTTTCTAGTAACTAGCAGTTGACTTGAGGTGCTTGGTTTCTTTTGGTTTGACCTTTAAAAAATCTATTATGGTCCTCCAGCCAGCAGGTTCCTTTCACACACATTGTGTGTATTTCTAAGAAAATAATTATGTTAGGCCTTGACCAGAATCAGTTACAGAGAATGTGTAACTCTATGGATGCATGAAGAGGGAATCGTATCATTCAGAGAAGTGTGACATTAATTTACTCAGTGTATTACTGATGGATATAAGTCTTTGCTTAAATGCATTTAAAGTGTGACCATGAAAGTGAAGACCTCCCAATTCAGTTATGAATGACCACTTCTGTTCTGCAGCATCAATCTAAGATCTTATTGATTCTGTGAAATTTTAGCTAAAACACAAGTTTTTATGAGAAAAAATGATTGATGAAAAGTAACTGCTTCAGGGACTCCTACAGAATTCTACTAGCAAGCATAATTGCTGACTGTTTTAAGTGTTATTCATGTAAACTTTAGTGTACTTATAACTTCTTTCCAAGACGTGTTAAAAGGAATGATTAAAAGCAGGAGAGCTAATGAGTGTCTTTTATTGCTATAATTTCAAACTAAAACAAGAACCAGAATTTAAATGAGATTTTTTTTCTTCAAAAAGTCTTGGATATTATAGCATTTTTATTAAAGTGTGTCCATATATTAATTTTTAAAAGTTTTGTATGTTCTGACTGTTAAATGTTGACGTTGCATTGCAACTTCTTTGCAAATAATTTTCCAATGAGTGTTGTTTTTTCTTTTCTTTTTACTGCAAAAAGCAATAGACTGAACTGTTTCAAATAAACTGAAATTATACTTTTTGTCTATAAACTTTAATAAGTAACTTCAATAAAATTTTAACATTTGGGATAAGTGATTCAGAAGACGAAAAAAAAAAAACTTTTATAACCCTCAAAAAACATTAACACAACATTAGATGTTGAAATTAGAAAAAAAAAATAATAATAATTGTAGAAAAATTTTGTTTTTTTCAAATCTGATTGAAGCAACATGTGTGAATAAAAAATTAAGCCAAGCAACAAAACGTAGAAAAGATGCTTGGCAAAATAAAATTGACTGAAAGAATATTTGACAAATAATTAGGTTAAAGGGCAAATTGGCCAGTAACATGACTAGGAATAAAAGAGGTGGTTAAAAAGATGAATAAAGTGGCAGAAAGTTCACTCATTTGTGAGAAAACAAATCTAAAAAAATAAATTATTCACTAAATCCAAAAATATAAGATGTACGATGATAATTTTATGGAGACCATTTTTCTACTGAGATAAATAAAAGAAAAATTGTACACCTTGAAAATCAGTAAAAAATATTTTTTATTATTGCAATAAAAAAGAATGGAATAGAAAAAATCATAATTTTATGCATTTATTTACAGAGGTTTTTCTTTATAAATGAATAAAAATACCCTTTCCTAGACATTGAGACGTCCTCATGCCCTTAAAGCCCCATTTATTCTTTACAGTGATCTGATAGTTTCACTCAAAATGGTGAAAAATTTCATCAAGCAAGTTAACTTTTATTCAAAGAAAAATTCTTGTACTCATTAAGGTTAAAAGTTTGTTGGGTTTTTTTTGTTCTCATCATGTTTAAGTTTTTTTTTTTTTTCAAGAATGAACACATACGTTTTGTTTTAATAATCAAAACTTATAAATTTAAGTTTGATCTTATCAATGTGTTTTTAGTCGTATCATTGTCAAAAAAAATTATAATTATGGTAATAAAAGGATCAATATTCTCAAATGGAGGCTATATACTTCAATTTTTTTGGAAAAAAAATAAGGCAAAAGTGAAGAAACTGAATAAACAAAACATGCTTTAGTCAGATTCCAACATGTAAAAGTTTTTCAGTAACAATCTGAATGAAGTCAATGACATTGTGAATAAAGCTAGTCGAAACCTTAAAATTTCTCTCAAAAGGGTATAAAACGAATTAACTGTCCCAATAGTCACTGGCATGAATCCAGAACATTTCTTCATAAAAAAAATATTCTTGTTAGTACACATTAGTACAAGTCCACTTCCACAATGATCCATCTGTCACACATAAGTATCTGTTGACATGCTCCTTAACTGGATATTATGTTAGGAAGCCTTTTAGCTAACTCCAAATTACTCTGCCACAGTCCCTTTCTGTGGTGGGTCAGGGCTGTCTGGAGCCATTTTTGGTAATGAATGTGGAGTTCTACTTTAAAAGGTTCAGGCATGTAAAGTCACCTAAAGCTGACTAATGGAATCCTGCTGACACTGAATGCCAGAGGCTTTTACCACATCTCAGAAAGGCAGCGTTGGAAATTTCCACAGCAGAAATAATGAACTATAAATGTAAACCTTGGAATGTAGACTCCCACGCGTACGCTCGTATTTATTAATAGATACAGGAAATACAATACGCTGGAACATCCTAAATGGCTAAACTGTAAAGTGCATTTTCAGCATCAATTTTCGCACTTTCAACTCATTTGTTTTTTTTAAAGCAAAATTCCAATCACTAATGAATCAGATGTGAGAATATGAACATCAATTGTTTGAGGCTCTAAATATTTGGAGTTTGTTAGCACTGCTACACTTTGTGCCTTGGGAGATGGGGCTCTTCAACAGGTTCGCAGGTCGCGCAGAAGCGTGCAGAGTGGCCATTGTGCTTTGTCATTTCACGGGTGACTCACATCACTACACTCGAGCATGCCAGAGGCAGAGCACTCGGAGATGCTTGCAGCATTCAAAATGCATGATTTTCAGCCTAGTGCAAACAAATCGCTTTAAAAGATCAGTTTAATCTATTTCGAGCTGTTATTATGAGCTGGGAGAGTTGTTCAGATAAAGAGACTGAAGCAGGGTTAACATCGGTGCTGTGGACAACACTTCACATACTTTACCTAGTGTGAGAGCTGTCAACTTTATTATTTGTTTTTACGATATAGTGCACGTATGGTTTATGATGCAAACCACTAAAACGATGGTCAGAGGGTGAAACACCAAAAGACAATCTGCCTGAAATGTCCCCTTGACAGAAGGTAGGGTGTTTAGAAAACATCTGGCTGGAAATTTCAGTCGTAAAAATCATCAGCGTCATTGTTGTTTGTGTTTTCAGAAGTGGGACGTACGGCTGCCTCAATGTCTGAGTTGCTGTCGTCCAACTCCTGCCAGAAATCTACAGAACACATAAAAAAAATGGAGAAAATAATTCGCTCAACACTTCATTAAAAAATACACAAAATTAACATGGAATTTAATTTGTTTAAATCTGAGACGTCCTTTTTTTTCCCAGAAGACAAATAAAAAATATACTATATAGAAATCTATCCATGTATCACACGTACATAAAGACTCCATGATAAATATGTATTTATGAGCAAACTACGGACTTGTTAAAATCTACTTTTATTTCATCTGTATATAAAAAAGTAGAGGCTGAATTTCCTCTCAAACAAAGTTAAGCTTTGTTGTTTATCAGTAAGTGGATCAGAAAAAAAGCTTAAAATATCACAGACTCGACTTCAAGGTCTTTTTTTTTTTTCATTTACACATCCTCAAAAAGCCTGGCTGCAATCACAGAAAATGTTAATCAAACAATCCAACATTTTGTGAAGCCGAAAATTTTACCATGATTTCAAATGTAACACATGTCCTCTTTATGGTGATCTGTTTGGGAAAAAATTAAACCGTAGACCCAATGGGAACGACATGTTTTAAATCTGTACTCACCTTTTGATTGGAGAGCAGAAAGAGCTTTCGAGCTCCTAATCCTGAAAAAAAAAAACCCACAAAGACAGACACTGAAAAGTTAGTTTGTGAAGTAACTTTTCTAAACATAAAAACTTCAGAGGGGAGTTTTATACAAGATCAACTTTTTGGAGGTTTTCTACCATGTTTGAACGATATTTCCCACCAAGTTGTTTTCTAATTTTATTTATAGATGTTTGAGTAATTTGCGAGCTTTCTCGTCCAGTATCTGGGTACTATTTGAATGTCGGGTTGTTCTTTGCCAAAGATTTTGTTCTACGCTCCACCCACATTCTAATGTAAACAGAAAACTTTTTTAGTACACGCGCCTTGCTCACGCTGCATTTTATCTGTTCTACTTTTGGAAAAAATGCACATCTGAGCAAACAATAGGTACCATGATCATCTAATAGTGAGATAAAATAAGACAACGAGATAAAAATCATTACCCCATAAAAAGCACAATACACCATCTCCAATGTTTTGTATGATCCCAAACACTCATAAAAATCCATCTATTCCTAAAAGTCAATGGATGAGAAAAACAAGCAAAGTAACATTAATTAAAAAAACTAATTACATGATGTTACATGTTTTATTCAAGCTTACACTCTGAAGCAAAGGGAACTTCTATGACTCCAATTTTGATTGTGCTGAAAGACTCGCAGAAGGTCCTTTTTATTTAAAAAAAAAAAGTCCAAAGACGGGGTTGCCAGGTTCCCATAGCTCTGGTGATATCGCTATGTAAATGTCTGACCTCCGAAAAGGCTTTGATCTACCTCAATGCATATGCAATAAGGCCCCCGCTCCACTTGTAAAGGCCTCCTCTTTAATTTACATCATCACAGAGCCCATTCAAAACCCCACAATATATCCTCATCATCTCCTAAGTTAGCATACATATCCATATGGCTTATCTGTCCGTCTGCATCAGAGCTGTGTTGACACTTTTCTGGGAAATACAGAGAAACAGCGTTAAGACTTTTCATACAGATGAGCTCAGGCGAAAAGCAGTGGCGTGCCGCGTTCATCCGTACGCATCAATTCCAACCCATGACCTCTCTGATTGTCACCCTCTCAATCACACTCATCTCCTCATCTTTCCCTCTGCTAAGTCTTGGCACATGTGACTGTACATCGAGTGTAAGGACCAAATTACTTTGGCTCTGTCCCAGTTGATGCCTTCTAAACTATACATCACAGCTTTGCACCACTCGAGATGGAATGAGAGAAAAAGATTCACTCCGCTTCTCAGACTGGATGCAGATAGTTTGATGTTGTAAACAACGTGTCACGGAGCCGAAATAATCAATAGAATATTAACTAGTGAATCAGTATACATGTTTAAAAAAAGGGGGGGTATGACTGAACAGAATTCACAGCAGGTCTTTAGAATATAAACAGCAAGAAAATAAAAGCAGAAAATTAAATGAAGGAGTAAAAACAAAAAAGGGTGAGGCTAAAAGTCAAATTTAAATTGTGCACTTCTATTGACCAAAATAAAGATTGCAATAAAATTGCATAAAATATCTAGATGCAATAATCTATCCAGTTAACTTCTACTTTTGCAAGAATGGTATTTATTTTGGGGAATACCTGGGACTTGGTCACCAGGAGGAGAGCAAGAGGCAGACCCTGAACCTGCTGGAGAGACTATGTCTCATAGCTGGCCGAGGAATGACTCAGGATCCTTCCAGGTGAGCTGGAGGATGCAACTGGGGTGAGAGAAACCTGGGCTTTCCGTCTGAGGCTGTTGCCCCCACGACCCGGCCCCAGGTAAGCAGATGATGATGGAACAGAACCTGGGACTTCTCTTTCCTATTACACCTCAGCAAGATATAAAAGTGTTCTAAAAATGGAGTTACTAGCAGAAACTTGTCTGGTTTTCACTTCGCTGTTTTTCTAAAAACTTTATGCCAGTTTTTCTTCACCTGGGTTACTTTTGATAAAAGAAAAAACAATGGGCATTTGAGAACTAGACTGAAAGTTTCATACAGTTGAAAGTAATCTATGAAATAAAGTAAATCGAAGTAGTCTTGCTGTCTTTTTTTTTCTTTACAGTGATTAGTCGATTAATCTTATCTGGACTTGATTTATTGTATCACGTCGCTCTTTATTTCAGATTAGAACAGTTTTACCAGGTCATGTTCCAAATAATCTTTCATATTGTGTGAATACATAACAAATACACATTTTATTTAAAAATGTAGATTTTACAAGTCATTTAATTACTTATAATAAATGGTGGTTTAATAAATTGTGCATACGTTTATCAAGTTTTACAAATAAATAATGTACCAGTAAATATAAAATTTAAAAGTACTGTGTTTAACATATCGCTCTATTATCGTACAGTGGCGATTCATGTCGTTTTAAAGCAATTTGATTCTTTCAGTTAACAATAAAAATAGTGCTAATCAGATTTATTGTTTGCATGTAATTTTTTATTAAATCAGGGATGAGTTTCAAAGAAATCTAACATTTTGACACACATCAAATGTTTCAACGCTGCGTAATTTTTTTGGGACAAAATCATCAGCAGCAAGTTTTAACCAGTTTCTCTTTGAATTACGAACAAATGTCTTTCTTTCAAAACTTTCTTTTCATTTCAATACCATATCTTTTTTCATGTTTATGAAAAAGACAGCTTCACAAAGATGTGTTCAGAAATGCTGGATTCTATAGAAGAATAAATTAAAAGTTGGGGGGAATTACGCTTACCAAGCATTTAAAAACTGTGTTGTTAATAGACAGAAACTGCTTTTATTTACCCAGGATTTTTTTTTAAACCTTCACCACCCACACATAAATGCTAATAGCACAATAGCACTATTGCTCAGCTTTGCTTGTCTAAAGGTAAAGGGAGACCCATCACCTCCTCATTCCCATCAACTCCTACTCCCATCCCAGCAATGACCCGGCAGAAACATTGTTCCGTCTCCGTTTAGATGTTCTCTAACAGGATTGAATGGTAGCAGGAGCTTGTCTTATTTGGGGAGGGGGCAACCCTGAAAGGGAGCTTCATGAGTGGGAGCTCTCTAACGTGTGAGCGCTCTCTCCTGGTGATGACTGGGTTCTGCAGCTTAAAGGAAAAGGTATTTGGATTGGATTTCCACACATTCCTTCCTCACTGCTGGTGGTTTTGTGGAGACAACCAGAGAAGCAAAGACGGTTGAAATGGATTTTTAATTGTGTTAGACTAGATTTTTTCTGAATAACGACACAATCAGAGGGATGATAACAGACTAAATGAGTACAACTGAAAGAATTAAACATACGAATGTTTTTCAAGATAGTTTTTTGGCTCATTTGAAATTGAAACAGTGAGTGTGGACAGTGACCTCCACTGGTTAGACTCTAAAACTTTATTTTTTCAGTCATAATGAACACTACTTGTGTAATACTGATCAATTCAATAAATGTTTCAAAACGGAAATGTTAAGCTGGTTTACTTAATGATTTCAACTAAAAGATCAACTTCAAGCAAAACTATTTGGGTCTTCCAACATGTTGTGTAAGTTGGTATTTATTGCTTTCTATTTTTCTTAAATAAAATTAATTCTACTTTTCTCCCCTTTCGATTGGTGTTCGTTCCACCTCTCTAATCCTCCTCCCTGTAAAACATCAATAACTCAAGCACATGGTCTTCCCAAACAGAATATAAAGGGAGGGCTTTAGAGAGAGAGATAGAACTTCGGTTAATCAAACCGAAGGACTTAAGGTGGAAAGCTTGAGCCGTATTGTAAAAAAAAAAAGAAAAAAACGTTGAAAACCACAAAATGTGGAGTCAAAGTTTTTTTGCAAGCATCTTTGTGCAGATTTGAGCGTGTTTACTGAAAATTAAGAGGGCCAAGTAAAAAAAAAAAAAAATAGAGTTAAGAAACAAAAAATAAAGATGAATTAAAGACTGTCATCTAACTGTCGCGGAGCGAGGAACAATAATTCTTTGCACGAGAGGAAGCAGTGGCATGCACTCGCGTACAAAGGCGAACAAGTGGTCTTTACATGGAGTGCAGCTGCTTATTAAGACTCACTCCTTCGTGCATTATTTCTTTCATCCCCACTCAACCACAAAGTGATTTTACTTTGCTTCTCACAAAGACCACAAAAGATTTGTAATGGAAAAATCCTTAATAAATGTTGCAGATCAGTCGCTTCCCTGTGAATTACAATACAATAAACACAACCTACCATAAAAGTATTTGGCTAAATAATACTGCATAGACGAGAGCAAAAAAAAAAAGAAGAACGAATATGAAAGAACTCCAGTTCTCTAAAAATTCATAATAGAGAAATGAACACATATAAATGTGTTAAGAGTATCTCTTTGCATCTTATAAAGACTCCATGTATTTAATCTGTAAAGCCTATTAAGGCCATAGTCATTGCTATGCAAAGCTGCACCCAGTGCTTTTCTCTCGCTTTTCAGCCGGGAGCCGTGTTTGGCCAATAGGACTGGCCCCCCGCCTCTCATTCTGCATTCATAACATGCAACATTTGCACAATGTATCTCTCAAAGGCCCTGAATAGAAGGCCTTAATACTCATGTAAACAACTGCAAACCAATTACTTAATGAATCGAGCCCACACATAATGAGGAGCTTTACAAAGGGCTATAAATGCATTTTTTGCACCAAAGCTTCAGCTTTAAACTACAATCCCTCTGCTGTAGTCTAGGCTTAACAGACAAATCATAATTATTGTCTAAGACAACAGAGAGGAAGCCATTTTTGTATTTTCAGTCCGGCTCTGTCCTCCTTTTGAAGTCACTCATCAGCTCGCTGACAAAATAAAGCAAATAATTAACAAGTAGGATGGAGAGGGGGGAGAGGAAAACAGGCAAGACGGAAGCGAAGAGGGATGGAGAAATGGCAAGAGAGCCGGAGAAGAGAAGAGTGAGACACAAAGAGAAGGGAGAGAAACGGCGCCCGCTGCAGTGTTGTGCTTCGACTCAAGTACGAAGCTTTCAGACCACTTGTGAGAGCAATAAACCACAAAAAGCAAGTGTGCTAGGTGACACTTAAATCTAAAACTAAAAATAAAGCCAAGAAAATACTAGAAAGCAGATTATGAGGCAAACTAGAAACTTACATGATTGCTTCCTGTTATCATAAAACATAGACAAATAACAATTTGTTAAGTTTTATGGAAATGTTCGGTTCACCCGGTCTGATCCATGAATTTTGCGCATCTGTCTTTTTATTCAGTAAATCACGCATATTGTGAGCTTTCCATGCACATTAATGATAGAGAGACAGGCATCACCTGATAACGTCTGGGTCCAAAATTGGCTCATGTTTATTAAAGAGGTTGGTCAGTGAGGCTGGCAGGGCCAGACATCAGCAGCTAGGAGATCCACAATGGAGCCAAGCTATTAGGCCCTTCCCTGGGCTACTAGGTAGACAGGGAGTGCCTGTTTGCCAGGCCAGGGAGATACAGACTCCAGTCCTTGTGTCAGCATGGTGCACAGTAATCACATGAAATCAGAGAAGATTATTCCTCATAACGTTTATCCAGCCATTACTACAGACCAAATGGGTTTGCTGTGAAGAGCTTCTGAGGACCTGAAATGTAACTGTAGATTTGATGAAGTTGTGTTGAAATTCAAATGCAACCGTGATGTTATAAGCTTCGGCCGCCAAGGTAGTTATCATTAGATATTCTTTCCATGTCCTCTCACAGCTCTGATTTCAACAATCTAAATAATATTTTGAGGGTGACAAATGAAAGGGTGTTTGCCCTTGTCAGTGCTCGAGTCCTGTTTCTCTGAACAGTTGTAAGCTATTCTCTTCTTGACATGATCTGTTTACATTTTGACAACAAGCCTGAAAACAGTCAGATTATGGCTTCAATTTATTTGTGTGGCAGCTGATTTGCTTTTGAATTCTAAAAACCTGGTTGAACCCAGCTAACAGTGAGTAAGAGGGGCTCCTGGGGCCTTTTGTCTTTGTAAGCGAGTTAATGGGTGGCGCCCCCTTGATCTTATGGAAATAAACTGGGAATTATGAGAGCCGCCATGCAAATGTACATCAACCACTTTGGTGTCTGGTGGCCCATTTCCTGTGGCCCGTTGAATAATAACAATGTTCTTACCGAGGGTAAGGGTCTTGATGTGAGGAGCATTTGGCCCTCCCCGGGTCCTCTTCATGACCACGATTTATTCCTTGAAAGAGCAAACAGAGCCAGATAAAACAATCTGATTTCTTGATTCATCTAATCACAGGCCATGCATATTTACATAAAAACTTTAGAGAAGATTTGGAGAAGTTCCCAAATGTTAGTCATCTATTTTACAAGAACTGATGATCATAAAAGATCACACGATTTGGAGCTTTAACTATTAGGATTTTTGGCTTTATGCTCCAGGTGCACCACGGGCATATCAATCATGATGATGGTCACATTTTTTACCTGAAAGGACGCTCTCATCTTCCTCTTCTTCGGAACTCTGCAGCCTTTCCTGCATGGCTGACTGTCTGAGTACCTGATAGGCTTTTGTCTCTGTCCCAAAGAGACACAAAAAACACAAGCACAGAGACACAAAGTCACAATCAAATATTTGAACAAAACTCAGCTTTTCAACTTTCAGACGTTTCTGTATTTAAAGAGACAACACGCTTCAGCAGCTGGGTTTTTTTTTTTCCCTTCGGTGCTAAATAAAGTGGACAAAAAAAACGCTCTCACTAAGTTAAGCTGTTGGATTAAACCCTCGGTTCGTAGCAAGTCTCCATGTGACAAAACCCACCATTGCACATGATCTAAGCATCACTAGAAAGACAGTAAAATAAATCAAAAGGAATGATATTATTTCCTGCACATTTTAAGTCGGGCTGTGTGCAGATGGAGCAAAAATACAAACAGTTGCGACGAGAATATAAAGTAAATAAATGAAACTCAAAATCAGTTTAAACTCTTCCTCAAAACTAAATTTGGTACTGATAGTATTTTTCACAGCAATTATTTGTGCTGATTTTTTTTTTTTAAAAAAAGAAGGCCCACTATGTCCACAACTTTATGTTTTGGCAATTACGATCAGCTCTAAGGTATACTGCATTTGATTTTTATATTGATGTTTTCCAGCACAGCCAAAACCTTTCCCCTGCTAAATCTTTACTCATGTTTTTTTTAGTTGGTTACGACTCTTTTGATTAAGTGTTGCGATTGGAAACTGAACTCATTTTGCTGGCTGTGCACCTTAGGGATGCTAGCACATGAAAAACCCAGTGGGAAATCTGATAGCCAAGGGTAACGTAGGATTGCTTTACATTTCAGAGGTGTAGCTGAGGGAAGAGCACACCAACTGCTTCCAGGATGCCGTTACATCTAGTACTTTTCAAGTCCAGACTTGCCGAGCATTGTTTAGAAGATAATGAGAACCGATGACAGATCTTCTGCACGGCCCACCCCGGCTCCCTGACAATTAAAGCAGCCGCATTATGCTGGGCCAGCAAATTATCAGTCTAGCTAGAATGCCTGGAAACGGGGCTGGTGTTTTCTCGCAGATAATTAGAGAGAACTAGCGTAGCTCTTCAGGTGGGACTTTGACCCCGGTTTCACCTTGATCATCCTGTCTCAGCCATTGTGTAAAAGAGCCCATTATTCACTGCAGTGGGAAGAAAACAAACCACAACATAAGGACAGTGTGAATGCTGAGGCACCAGCAATGCCTTTTTACCTCTAATAGGACCACTTTCCACAGGGCTTTCGTCCTGGCTGTCCTCTTCAGTGCTTTGTAGTTCTGTAAGAAAGGGAAGCACACAGTGAGAAGCAAAGGCAGGGAGGAAGGGAGTCTTGGGCAGAAATGGCAAAGGGGGGGTCTTTTATGGTTTGGAATAAAAGACTGCATAAAAACTGGGTTGTGAGAGTTCATAAAAAAGCTCCAAAGTGAAATTAATTTCTCTCATGAAAGGAAGGATTTCAGAATGGAAAAAATGTAAATTAAGCATTAAAAAGTAAATAAGCTTTGTTTTGTGGAATGTTTTCTTATTAACACTAGGAGTCCCGGCTTTTTCAGTTTCTGTTGCCGTCCACCCTCCCCGCTAAGGGTGATCACCTCACCTTTTGTTTTTTAAATGATAGTGCTCAAGTGACCTCAATGGCAACTATTTAGGTCAGGGTTTTTCTGTAATTCAGATTTGTTGGAAAGGAATATTGTTGGTCTGAGCTGATAGGAACATGTTCAAATGCTGACTGCTGAACTCTTGTCCTTTCTTTTTTTTTTTAATATATTGGGGAAACACCGGAAAATTTGTGGGCTGCACTACACCGCAGCAGACTGCCACCTATGACGGCGCCAGTGGTGGGAGAAACGGGGGATTAGGTGTCTTCTACAAGGACCCCGGACATGAATTCAGTGGGATGCGAACCCGCGAACTTCCGGTTAACTTCTTAACACTCTAACCACTGAGCCACCGTCTCATCCTGAGACATGTTGAACTCGGGTTTATGGTGACTCATTTTGACCACATTTTATATTTTACAGCCTTATTCTAAAATTAATCAAGTTATTTCCTAAACATTTTACCTAAACTTCCCCAAAATGACAATGAGAGGAAATTCTTCTTGAAGTTGTGTTAAATTTATTAAAATTAAAATAACTGAAAAAAAAATCCCCTGTAGATATGCCAACCTTGTGGTACATGAGTATTGCCAAGCATTTGCCGTGAATCTCTAAATTGAGGTGAGGTACATACTGTTTCCTCTGATCGTTCTTGGGATGGTTCTGCTGCTTAATTGGAGTTTCCAATCTTCACAGTCCATGTCAGAGCTCAAAGTAAGCATGAAGACAAAAGAATTGTCTGTAGACCTCTGTAACAGGATAGTCTCCAGGCCCAAGGCTGGGAATGGATACAGGAAAATTTCTGCTGCTTAGAAAATTTCAATAAGCACAGTGGCCTCCATCAACTGTAAATGGAAGAAGTTTGACATGACCAGCAGTCTTGCTTGAGCTGACCGGCCATCTAAATTGAGTGATTTATCTATCTGTGGATAGAGGAGAACCCTCCAAAAGGACAACCATCTCTGCAGCAATCCACCAATCAGGTCTGTATGGTAGAGCGGCCCTATGAAAGCCATTCTTCAGTGAATTGAACATGACAGACAGCCTGGAATTTACCAAAAGACACCCAAAGGACTCTTAGACCACAAGAAACACAGTTTTTTGGTCTGAGACTAAAATTGAGCTGTTTGTAGAGAATATCAGGCGCTTTGTTTGGAGAGGAATGGTAACTGCTCATCTCCAGACTAAAACCATCCATTCAGTGAAGCACGGTGGTGGCAGCATGATGCTGTGGGGATGTTTTTCAGCCAACTTGTCAAAATAGAGGGAAAGATGTATTTACATAGACATATATCACATATGTACATAGACATCCAGATGAAACCCTGCTTCAGTGCTCAAGGCCTCAGACTGGGACAACGGTTAATTTTTCAGCAGGACAATGACACAAAGTACACGGCCAAGATAACAATGGAGTGGCCTCACAACAACTTGGTGAATGTCCTGGAGTGGCCCAGACTGAGCCCGGGCCTAAATCCCATTGAACATGTCTGGAGAGATCTAAAAATGGCTGTGCAATGAAAGTCACATTCCAACCTGATAGAACTTGAAAGGTGCTGCAGAGAGGAATGGGCAAAACGTCCCAAAGACAGATGTGCCAAGCTTATGGCATCTTTTTCAAAAAGACTTGAGGCTGTAATTATTACTAAAGGTGCATCAACAAAGTATGATGCTAACGCTGTGATTATATCTGATTTATTCCCCCCTGTTTTTTTTTTCCAATAAATTTGCCACAACTTCAAAACATATTTCTCTCATTGTCATTATGGGATATTTTGTGTTGACATTTTAATTTGATTCATTTTAAATTAAAATACTTTCCATGTGTGTTTTTTTTTTAATCCATAACAAAAGCTGCATTCAAAATTTTCCAATAATTTAATCCAAGTTTTTACAGTGCAGCTGACAGATTTGTATTTTTTCCTCCAGTTACCTTGAACGGATAGCTCTTCTATCGATTTAGCTCCCTTCATATCTCCAGCTGGTGATGGGGAAGAAGGATGGCACAAAGACGACACGTCACACTCGTCCTCTGCTGAGGGGCACTCCTCACTGGACCGGGAGAGAAGTGTCCTCAGAAACACTTTGGCCTGTGTGCGGCACAAATTAAAACCACACTCTTAATTGTTTTCATATTGTGAAGGAAGTGTCAAATTGAACCCTTGGCGATTAAGCAAGTCATTTACTTTAACCACGGCTGCTTGCACAAAGGTGAAGCAGTGATGTGTGTTCAAATGCTGAGAGCCAACGACTTCACAGTCTCTCAGTCGCTTAACTAAAAACTGATTATTTCTCACCGCTTTCCACATCAATCTCACTCTTTTTTCTGTCTGTCTTTTCTCATCCATGAGATTAGAGAAACTGCATAAAAATGCAACCACCCTGTCAGTAATGTGCAACATGTTTCAGATATCTCCCCTACGGGCTGAGAGGATTGAGACAAACTACTTTTCTTCTACTCTCTCTAGCAAATTTTTATCTCCGTGGAGATGAGGATACACAATTAAGAGGAACTTGAGGAACAGGGAGATGCAACACAATGATTTCAGATCTCTCTTTTTTTCCTCCTACTTATCAAATTCAACCATCAACATCGCTCTTTTGTGATCAAAGGCTGCCTCTCAGCATCGGCCGCTGGTAACTTTTAATGAACGCTAAAACGAATGGGATGATCAGGAGGATTTAGACAGAGACAAAACTTTAAGTACATTGTATTCGGTTATCAGCAGGTCACAGAAAAGACTGACATTGCCAATTCTTTTTTTTTTCCCAAGAAGAGAAAAGATACAAACCCATGCCAATCGCAGTTTGCCACTTGGGATTTGATGTTACTGCACAATAAAAACTGTTTTGATCCTTGTCCCCGATATCCCTATTTGTTCTTTCCCCCCCTTTTTTTTTGCTAGATTTAGTCAAATGTACCATGAGTTGAGAGCTCTCGCAGACCCACTGCATTTTAAATATCAATGAATGCAACTGTTAGCACTTGAATATTCAAAAGGCCTCTTTGAGTGCGTGCATGCGAGCTACATGCTCCCATTTGTCGGAATAGCCGGGCTGCGTGGCAAGGCGTGAATGGAAATTTGCTCTTGTGTGTGGAGAGTAAGCTGTTGTGTGAGAGGACTGAGGCAGATGCAGAAATAGAGGCAGGGGAAATGTGAAGTAAGACTTACAGCGGGAAAAAAAAAACTCAATCTTTTCCTGATGCACTTTGTTACGATGATGTAGATTGTGGTATTCCTGTTTCTTTTGTCAGCCCATACTTTAAAACGGTTCTACAGTTTCTGTCCATGCCTCTTGTTATGTCTGAGATATCTTTGAGCCATAAATAAAAGAAAATAAAAATCAGCTTGCACAAACTAATAGGACTCTAAAGGAGGCAGCTGAAAACTAAAGAGCCTCCAGTCTGTATTAGTGAGCCTACAAGCATTTCTTCATGTAATTTCAGGGCTTATTGGGTTTATTCCTGCCAATTTTTGTCTTCATTTAAATGGGCATGACCAACACGGGATCGGTAAGGAGATAAATTTAAAACACTCTTGATGAAGAGAAGGTTCCCACCATTCCCTCTTTCCATTAGTTAGCTGATTGTTGTAATTTCAGCTGAATCAGAATTTAATATTAGTGTTCCCCTAGACGAGCACACCGCAGGGGATGAAAGAACCAAGCTGAGTTTGTAATGTATGATCATTGAGTGAGTCAGGGTTTTCTTAATCTATCCGGAAATGTAGGAGGCAAGTAATAAGCAAAGGTGGAGTTTTCAACATGAGATACACAGAACAGAAGTTACACCAGTGGTTTCCAACCTTTTGTGTACCAGAGAACCCTCAGACTTTTGGTTCTTAATGTGGTCGGTCATTTACATGGCTTTATACTTAAAAGAAATGACATTAGGATGTTAATTAATATGCATTTGAATTTCTTTTGCCATTTTTTGTGATGAATTATTATTTTAGGTCAAATGATACATTTTCTAAAGCTAGAGTGCTCTGAGTTAGTTTGAACATGGCTGCATTTAACCAACTTTTTGATCAAAATATACACAGTTTACAGTAAAACCTTTGAAAAATATTTTTGAATGCATTCATTTATCTTCTTAACTGTCCATTCCTGACAAGGTTGCAGGGGGATGCCGGAGCCTATCCCAGCTGATTCAAGGCAAGGTGCAGAGCAGGTACACCCCAAACAGGTCACCAGTCTGTCACGGGGCCACATATACACAACCATCCACACACGCGCACACACACACACACACACACACACTCATTCAGAGGCAATCTCATAGAGGCCAATCAACCTAACATGCATGTTTTTGGAGAGTGGGAGGAAACCGGAGCACCTGGAGAAAACCCACACATACACGGGGAGAACATGCAAACTACACACAGAAAGAACAATGTTCAAAAATTATAGAATGCATCATCAGTTAAAATATTTTTTGTGATTTACATAACTTGTTCGAATCAGGATTTTTTAAATTTAATTTAATCAGCGGGATAGAATCAGTTCTTTGTTTCACAATACTTTGGTGGAACACTAATTGTCTACTGATCACTGATTAGGAAACACTGAGTTACGACACAAGCAAGGGGAACTAAATTTATACCTGTTAATAATGCATGTACTTACTTTTGTATTCAGTGGATATGAATCTGATGCTGTTGTGTGTGTGCACTCTATTTGTATTTGCTTTCAACGCTACCTGCTGGATGTAGGTGGCATGACGCTTTAGTAGCAGCGGCGTGAACAGTTGGACCAAGCGCTCAGTGCTGAGGACACGGTGCTCCTTAAGCACAAGGGCGTGCTTGAACCAGCGATCCCACAACCGAGCTGCATTAGGAGAGAGCCTTGTGCTGTGGGGGTTGGGTTGAAAGTAAAGAAAGAGGCATTTTCTTCTGTAAATACACAGTAGTTTATTAGAAAAAAAGCACAAACATTCCTCCTAAGTCTTTGTTCAGCAAGAATATTACAATATTACAATAAATAAAACTGGAATATTTTACATCTGTAAGGGTTTATTTATTTGATCGAAAAAACCCAAAAAGGTTCCTTCATGTGCATCTTAAACTATTTAAAAGGCATAAATTTGTGGTGTTTTGCTGTTAGCATTCAGTGGTATAACCTCAAGTTGCTAAACCAGATAAAGGGTCGAGGTCAGCCAACAGGCATCTCTAGAGGAAAAGAGTGACTCTGCGAGATGTGTCTCTTAGAATTAAATGCATAACTGGAAAGGTCTCAGTGAAATCAATAGAGTAGTGAAGCAGAGCGAGGATTTGGCTCAGAGTATAACTCCTCATTATCCAAAGGACTGCAAGTCGCAGATAGGGCATTTTAATTTACTCATGACATTCACCCATGCAGTGCTACCGTACGAGGTGACACCAAAGATGACCTTTTACATTTCTGGACAACAGAAACCAGATCAAAGGCTAGCATTCAGTGTTTCACTTGCAGCTGTAGGTAAGCGACTTGTCCTTAAAGTCTGGAGAAAAATAAATATATAAAAAACTAAATGAAAATTATTCTATCAACATTCTGGCTGAAAAAAAGGATTAATTCGCTTTTACTGTAAGTCTGCTTACTTACTGTTGAACTTTTATTACACCTGAAGCACCAACAACCTGATGTACTTCACTGCAACTTTTTTACATTGATATAATAAGGTCTACACAGAACACTGAATATATATAAAGATCACATTTTCTAATTAAAAAGTGCCTCAAATGACTGACAAAAACAAAACGAGTTTGTAATATTTGAAAGGATTAGTTACAAATCCCAAAAACACCTTGAAGAAAATAACACAAGACTGTCAATTTTTGTCTCTCAGTTTTGCAAGAAAACCAGGAACTCTTACCTTATTTTATTAGGCTCACTGTCACACTGATGTGAACACACCAGATCCTCGGGCAGCAGGCAACCCTTTTCTGTGCTCCATGACAACCTCTGAAGCTCATGAAGGACGACTGCTCCACATGCTTCAAGGTCCTCCTCATTCAAGCCTGCGCCATCGTCACAAAGGCTGTCCAATATACAGAGAGCAGTGAGCTATTGTTTGAACCTCTGGGCTGAGCCTTCAGGTCAGAAGTACACGGTATCCCTGAGGCACACACATAAAACTACCAAACAAGAATACAACTTAATATCATGAGGGTTGTGACACAGAATGGTCACTTTATATAGCTGAAAAGATTGGAATAAGTATATAGAGAGTTGGGGAAAAAAAGAGAATAAGACTATTATTCGCTTATGCTTTACGACTGGAGAAGCCATTATGGTAAGTAAATCATGCTATGAAGTGTAAAAAGCTTATGCAAAATAAGCCACAGAAAATTAAACATTCTTCATTCTCAATCCCTCTGACTCCCAATGACAATTCAGCTGGGTGGTTCCTGTAACAATCACGTGTTCGAAAACCCCCTCAGAAATAAAGACGCATGCCTCATGATGATGACACTTAATCTAATGTGAGAGCCCTTAACAGCATGATAATATGTTTTCCTCATCTGCACAAACTGCTCCGTGGCCAACAAATAAATTAGCATGGAATATTATTTAGAAATCAAAAGAAAATAAGGTAGCAAACTTTCGAGGAAAAATTTACCTGATAATTTTATTGAGTTGTCTTTTATTAATTGAAGAATCCTCGTACACGTGGGTCTGCTTGTTGTCGAGACGTCCTTCGATACTGTTGAGCAGATTGAAGAAACCTTCCAGAGAGAGGCTGAAAAATGCAATTACACATTAATGCAATAAAAAATCATTTAAGTGGAGGTTGTTTGATCAATAGGAGTAGTGCTTGTATAAAATAAAAAAAAATACATACAGGTATCCAACCCACAAAAACATATTAACTGTTTTTTTCCTTGAGGTGCACAGGGTTCACTGAAAATTTGGGGAAATGAGATGTGATGGCCACAAACCAAGTTTGACTTTTTCCTGTCTCTGTCCAAGGATCTAAAATAGTAATAATCTTGTACCGTCATGCCACCAGTTCTAATAATCAGAGGAGCACATAACTCGTGCACAATTGAGCAGGCATTGTCAAAATGAATACTGTGCTACAAATAAAATGCATTAAAGTGCTTTTGGACACCAACGTGGCGATCCGAAGGAGTAAAAAAAAGATCCTTGAAATGACACATTAGAAGAGCAAAAGAAGTAAACACGTTAGCCCTTCATGACATAAAACCTCATAAGAAAGTGGCGTTCAATCATCTTCCAAAATAAACCTTGCAAAAAACTACATTTTTTGCATATTTAGAAGACAAACTTGTGTTTCAGAGTTATTGATATTTTTACATTTAGTTAACATTTTAGTACATTAAAAACTTCTGATTTTTAGAACGACTGCTTGTTTAGAAAAAAACTATCTGCAATCATGCTGCTTATTTGCTTTTAGTAGTATCACTTGGGACAGTTTTTACATTAGAAAAGAAAATGGGGCGATAACATACCGGGTGGTATTAGAGGAAACAAAAAGTTTGATGAATTAACCTCTCATTTCAGATCTTGGTTAAAAAAAATTATTTGCATGTTGTATTACTGGTTGCAGGTAATAAATGACTGCTTTGAGGAAGAGTCCTGTAAGACAGCTGAAGGTATTTAGTTTTTAAATATAAAGTATTTGAATATGTAATAGGATCAAGTTCACTTTAGGAGCAACAATATTGTTTCCAGTGGTTACTTTAGGAAAAGACCCGAGATATATAAAAAACATGATTTTAAAGTTATAGTGGTTGGGTGAAACCCACCACTACATGTGGTAAAAGTCATGTTAAAAGATTTTGATTCCAAGAATAATTTTATTAATTCATTATGGACTGAAAAAATATTTTTGCTCCGAGTTATTCCACGACATATTCCTAACGTCTCCAGATGCTCACCTGAGTACTACATTGGAAAAATTATGCACAGCCCTGCTAATAAGCTCATTTAAATATAGTGTTTTGTATAGGTAATTGGACTTCAAAGTTAAACATTATTACAAATTTTAATATGAAAAATCGCCCCTAGGAATGAGTGTATGTGTAGACAGTTGTCTGTGTGTGTTGCCGCGTGACAAACTGGCAACTTGTTAGGAGTGTATCCTGCCTCTTGCTTGAAATCAGCTGGGATATGCTCCGACACTCCCCACGACCCTTTGTAGGGATAAACGTTTCAGAAGATGAAACAAAACACATACTAATAATAGAGGAAATTCCCCAAAAGTTGATTTTGAAAACGTTGGAGATGATTTCTTTTTTTTTTTTTGGCGAGATATTTACACTCTAATCTTGTTCTGTGTAAACATACAAAGTACGAAGTGGATATTGGGAATTCATCTGTTTCATGGCTATTAAGCTCTGGGTGGCACTCATTGAATTCCCCAAGAAACCCCAAGCCTAGAGATTGTGAACCACCTTCCATAAAGAGAGGCCAAAAAGTATTTATGATACTCTATAATGGGCTTAGGGGTCAGTAAACAATTGCTCCCTTTTTTTTGGAGGTTGTTTCCTGGTAACATTCTGATTAAGCTAGCAGCTTGAATTATATCCATGACATTTTGTAGTGTCCAATCCATCTGTGCCAAGTCCTCTTCAGTGTAGCTGAAGTAGAATAAGCAAAAGGTAGGACAGGCAAAGACTCGGTCATTTTATTTTCCTTCATTCCCTTATCAGCAGTATGGGCCTTGAAATAGTCATCTTTCGCTTCTCATTTTATTTATAAAAGTCCTTCAAAAGATGGACCTTTAAAGAGGGAGAAAGCAAATAAGTTGGATTTTTTTCCCCTGCAAACCTTGCTGTTTGTATTGTTGCCAGCTTTTATGTCAAGGTCTCTAACCTCACTTTAGATGCGGCTGTTGTCTGGTGTCGACATCATCAGGAGTGTATTGTTAGTGAGAAGGAAGAGGTCAGCAGCGTCATTGCCCTACAGCATACATTGCTGACTCCAAGGTGATTTACCACACATAATAACCTCAAAATGGAAGTGATTGGTGTGAACAAATCTCAGCATCTTGGCAAAGATAACCCTCAAAAGAAGTGAGAGATATTACACCGATGGAACCAATAAATCTGGAATATTTTCACCTAAACTGTTATCTTTAAAGGTTATTATCACTTGGAAACATTAGCAAATATTAGAATCTACAAACTTAATGTTGTGCAGTCAAATAGGAATGCCACAAAAACAAAGCAGAACAAGTGTGAGCTGGATATGCTGGGGCCATTCCGATTTGTCCAGGAAAATAAACTAAAATAATATCTCAGTCTCACGCACCCAGTACGTGCTGGAGGAGAAATATAATGGAATAATCTAATAAATTGTCCAAGCGTTTTTTTTTTTTTCCTGAAAGTGAGCGTGATGGAAGGAGCAATATCAACTCTAACCTTAGGGGGAGAGGAACATGGAGAATATAGAAACTGTATGCACTCTATGCCTAACATTAAAGTGTCTGGTTTGCTCATCATACACAGAAGAAATGTGCGTTAACAATAAAAGCAGCAGCCTCCATCGTCTCCCCATCACGGGCTAACTGCAGCTCTTTTTAGGGTCACATCATAAAAGAAATATATAGCAGACAAACCATAGATAAAGGACTGCACTCAGAGGAAAAATATTCTTCAAGCTATCTTTGGTACTTATAGAAAGCATACTAATTTTTTGTATGTCAGAGGTTTGAAAAGTTCCTCTTGTATTAAATAAAAATGCAGGTCCCAGGAGGCAATTGGCCTATTGGCAGAGTTACTGTCTTTCGACCGGGAGAACCTGGTTTGATTCCCGATGGGCCAAAGCCATCCCTAGGGCTACACAAAGACACAGTTAATAAAAAAAGTGGTAAAAATAAACAAATAAATAAATACATAAATGCCAGTTTTGAAACTTTTTGTGTTACTGACAAAAAAAAAAAAAAAAAAAAAAATCAAACAAAAGGTGTGCTTTAGCATTGCTAGGCATAAGATAACAAGGCCAAAACAGCACAAAGACTCCCTAACCTCATCCTTGAGAACACGTAAAGCAAATAAAAATTCTTAAAAAGCACAAGAGCTTCTACTCGTAAAACAGAGTATTTTGTTGGAAAGAAGCTGCGGTGTTGTGTGCATTCACAAGGGATTTTCTGTGGCTTCAACCTCATCCAAAGTGATCCTTCAACTCAGAGGCCATCATCACGCTAAGGATTTGTGGTTGTAAGTGCTGTCCACATGCCCACCCTCCAGAACACTCTATGGTGCCACAAATTTCCTCCTCCGCTGGGGACTTCCTGAGGTCTCTCAAGCAGAAAATTGCTCCGTCACAGCATTATCTTGAGGATTACGGCAATATTGTTGTGGACAGGTCCTGAGCGCTCCCTATATGATGCATCACTGCCACCATCACAGCTAAAATAAAACATGTTGGCATGGAGCGTAACTACCACAACGTTCTGTCAGCTTCAGGCGTGATGGCTTGCGACGACTGTGTTGTGTCTATCACTGACAGCCCTCTGTGGTTCAGCATGGGCAAGCAGAACATTCTCTTTACTTGCTTAGTTTAAAACTTTAAAGAAATACCGACCACACTGGATGAAATTTAAAAAGGCTGTGCGTCATAACAGAAGCTTCTGGTGTTTCTTCTTTAAATAATTTACTTTTAAAACAAATAAAGAAGTTAGAAGCTGCAAAATAAATCAATATTGAATCGATATTGTGATATCAACATCTGTGGGTAGCTTAGTGCAAAAAGCCGCAGTCTTTTTACAGTCTTTGCTCTCTCTTTCTCAGTAAACAGTGTTTCTCTCAGATAGCTCATATGTATGTACAGTTAGCAGCACACTGATTTGTCAGGCCTTTGAAAACTGGCTAATCAGCTTGGTTGTGGCAGGGTCAGCCAGCAGGATCAGGTGACTCCACGAGCAAGCTTTTAAAATAGTAAAAAATATATATAAAAAATATATATATAAAAATTGAAATGTGCTGTTTTAGATAAACAGCAGCTTGATGCCATACATCCGACTAGTTATGCTGAAAGGCTGGAACTGGACTACAACCCCCATGATGCCTAACGACTACTGCGCATGAGCAAAGCTGGAGCTGTGTTCTGTAGATCTAATTAATGCACCCAAACTAAACACAAAGTGAACACAGCCCTTCTGTGGCATACACACGCACCCTTTTAAAGCACTATATAATAAAATCTGCATGCTTGC
The DNA here is from genome assembly GCA_902685375.1 of Neostethus bicornis. NCBI lineage: Eukaryota > Metazoa > Chordata > Actinopteri > Atheriniformes > Phallostethidae > Neostethus > Neostethus bicornis. Next base: position 7,428,073 of record LR738552.1, read on the forward strand.
ACTCAAAAAATTAACTCCACAATAAAAAAAACCCTTGCTAATTATTTATGATGTGAATTAGTGGTTTGATGAAATTTACAATTTGTATTTTGTAACTTTAATAGGAACTTTTGCAACTTCAAGATGCAATAAGATGTCACTAATCACACCCAAAACTTTTTTTTTAAAAAGTCAGGGTGATTACATTCAATAGAGGCTATTTAATGCCTGACTATAGGTATAACTTTAATCTAAAGCTTGATACTTTAACAGTTAAAACTAGCAGGATAAGTTTCCATGGTTAACATTTTACAACTGATGCAAAAGAGATTGTTATACAATTAAAAAAAACCTTATCGACTATAAACCCTCTATCAAATTGATAATCACAATGTCAGACAGAAAAATTGCAATTAGGTACTTTGTCATTATCATGCAGCCCTAAAAGAAATAGTAGTAAACTCACAAATACTGTACCTTTCCAAAGACTTAGCTGGTTTGGAGAATTTCCTCTGTAACTTGGGCCCGTTGGAGCAAACAGGTGATGGTAAAATTGAATCTTTAGGAACATCTGCTTCTCTGTAGCTGTTCTCAGATGCATCATCATCTGGATCGTCATCCAGATCAAAGTCACTCAGCGTTATTGAGCGGTATGTAGAACTGGTTTCTGACATTTCCACATCTAAATGTGTTGAACTGATGTTCTTACATACTGAATGTAAACATACCACATAGCACGGTGTTTTAGATATTGTGCTTTAACTTTCAATTTCAGATGAGGTTAAAAGAAAAAAAAAGTTAATAAAGAAAAGTATCACTGCACCTTGGGGTTCTTGAGCTTTTTTTTCAGATTCAGCTTCAGGCATCAAATGGTCAGGACTTCTCTCTTCATCTCCCATAATGACTAGCTCATGAGCTACCTCTTGGGAGTCAATGTGTTCACCAAGGGAATTCTTAGACCTCAATGAGCCAGTGTTACTGGGTGATGGATTCTTCTCAGGCCCCGTCAAGGTCACTAGAGGTGAAGCTTCCTGTTCATCATCACTTCCAAAAGCCATACTGCCAGCTGTGCCTGTTAAAGCACGAACAGATGGGAGCAGCCTCAACGTTCTTTCATGTTTGTCACTCAAATTACAGCCGTCAAGGGAATCATTTGAGCCTGAAATGTCATCTGATAAATGCGCTCGCTTGCTGGCGACATCCTCTCCGCCAACTCTGAAGTCCTTCAAAAGGCCACTTGGTAGACGTTCATGGGAGAGCACACTGCGATTGGGTGAACAACACGACTCTCGGAGTGAGTGTACACTTGTGGTGCCAGCCTCAGCATTCGACTCTCCACCGGTCTGATGCCCCACAGAAATTCCGGGTAGTGACTGCATAAAATCCTTCGGTGTTTTAGAGATGTCGATTTTCTGAAGCTGTCCCTCAAGAGATTCTACCTGTAAATATGAGAAAACCCTTTAAAATGAAATATGTACTCTGCTATGGAAGAGAGCTTTGTCCTAAGTAAAAAAAATTAATCAATTTGAAAAAGAAATACTTCAAGTAAACTTAGTATTCCATTTACAATTTTGAATAATTAAAGCTTATTTGGGCCAAGGTCAAAATTCTTCTCAAGATTTTTAGAGGAATGTGTCGGATCAATATTTTAACTTTTAATCTTATTAAAAATCCTTCAGACAAGTTTTGATTCATGTCTACAATGTCACCAAGGGGGGAGAGAGAGAAGCAAAAAGCCTCCCTCCAAACATAATAACAAAAAGCATGGCTTCTGTTTCTTTTCTGATAAGCGTCTTAAATACCAAACAGTTAGCTGCTTAATAACATTCACTGTAAACCATGCAGCTTGCCCAGCAGATCCACAAAGTAGGTAAAAAAAGAGGAAAAGTTAATTTCTTGGCTGAGTGATTCCATCGGTAGCTGCAGGGCAAAGTAGAAAGTGTTTCACTAAAGTAGCAATTGATTCTTCTATCAATCTGCGGCACGCGTGTGCTCTTCCAAGGAATGTATTAAATATGAAAATCATATCCCGTTATCATCTGTCTCCAGCTTTCAGCCCGGTAAGCTTTCCTTAATGAATGCTGCAGCCTGAGGGACATGCATACTGCCAGCCAATGGCTTGTATGCATAATGGAGTGACGGTACCATTTTGCTCATTACAATATCGACAGGCTGAGGGGGGGTTTGCACACAGTTACAAGTGACTGCTCTAGACAGCATGCTCCAAGTTATTATGAGATGTCTTAGACATTTCATCTAAAAGAGCTTTAACTGCTTTAAGTGAAGGGAGAAAGCAGCTATGGGCTTGAACTACATTGCCTGCACAGATTCACCAGCTAGGATTAGACACCTGCACTATTACAGATACACAGTTTTAATGTCGACTCCTCTACAATTTTACCAGGCATTAGATCCTTTTTTCTTTGTTGTACTAAACCTAAAAACTAAGATTTTACAGCAGTAATATTTACATAAACCTTGTAAATGTTAAAAATGACTTATGAGAATAAAAAGAAAAATTGTTACCAACAAAAGCCTATCATCAAAACAGGACCAGATATTAACACATAATGCAGATCACTAAGGAACAATTTTTGTTCCCTCTATTATACAAGTTATATAAAAAAATGTTTGTTTTTTTTACCTTTTCTGGATCCGTCGCAACTTTCATTTCCTTTTTTGCTTTAGAAAATCTGGAGATGTTTTCTAAAAATTTTGCCTAAAAAGAGATAAAAAAAATGTAATACAGTGAATTAAAAATAATAACAATCCTTTGATTGAAATGAACAGCCTTTTTGTGTAAAATAAGTGATCTGTATTATTAGCGTATTGTCTAAACGTAATGTGAGGAAACCAAAATTGACATCATTGAATTGTCAAACAAAAGGTTTTCCCATGTGAGCGTGGCCTCTGTCACTGCTGACATTCTGCTTAACACTTATCTGATTGGACAGCTTGACCGACTCAATCTGACACATCACACCTACATGAGCTTTTTGGTAACCAGAAATTTTGTTTCGTCTTCTGTACCGCTTATCTCTAATGGAGTAGCGGGGGTGCCAGAGCCTATCCTGGCTGATTTTCAGGCGAGAGGCAGGATACACCCCAAACAGGTCACAGTCTGCTGAGGGGCCACACACACAACCATCCACACACTCATTTTCTTATAAAAAAATCTTAAATATTGATCCACACTCCATAATCAGCCAAGAATAATCACAAAGCAAAGGAAATTTGTACTGATATTAAAGTAATAAAAAGGTCAAAATTTAAAATAATTAAAAAAAGTGCAGGACTCAAATTATGAAGAGAAATAAACCAACTGCTTGAGGGAAGAAAACGACTAAACCTCTGGAGCTCTTCCGAGTCTCTACATTGAGCAATTAACTCAGTGAGTCATAATTAGCCAATTTTGTTAATTTGATATTAAGCTGTCAAGCACTGTCATTGAGTTTTAAGTGATAATCTGACTGGCTCATTGTTTTGTCCCTTGTTCATTTGCTTGTGGTGATAAATTGCACTCAGTGAGTGTTTACTGCTGTCACACCAAGCTGTTACAACTAAATATGTTTTCTGTCTGATCGATGGACAAAATCATCCATTGTGGAAGTGAACTTTAAAACCTATTTACAGCCCATTTTTATAATGAAAAAATCAAGGCCACTGAACAAACAAAGCTTTACAGGAATGCATTTGCATACTCATTTGTGAGGATGTGTAATCTACCTTTTGTTGTTTCAGAGGACCATGGTCAGATGTATATTCCCTCATGCTTATTTCTATGCACTCCACATCTCTCTGAAGCTCAAGGTTTCTCATTTTTGCCTGTGCTTCTCTGTCACAGATTTCTTTGAGATAACTATGCAGTTTGGAAGACTTGATCTGGGAGCTGAAGGCAGAAGAAAATCATTATTCAACAGATTAGAAGTGCATTGTCAGAAAATAAAGAGGTAGACTTCTCACAAGAAAAGGTTTAAGCACATTGTGATTTAAATTTAAATCTTGTTCTCGATTCTCTTATCAGTGGAAGGCTTTGCTTTTTTAACCTGTGATATAGATATGTAAAATTTTTGTACAAATAAAAAATAATAAAACAGATTGCAAAATAGCAAAGACAACATATCACCATGGAAACCTTTTGTTTACATGATGGAAAATATTATTTACTTTAAATATACAGTTAGCTTTAAAAATCAAGTAAAAATAACTTACATTCTTTTATCTGATTTAGAGTAAGCAAATAGTTCCCTTTCCAACTCCAGTCTTCGTTTTTCTCTGCACACATAATTAATAAAATTTCATTAATATTTCAATGATCGTAATGCTAATTATTAGCATCATTAGCGGCATCATTAGAGAGACTCCAAAAAATATATCATGCAATTGATACTAACTAAAAATAACTTTAGCTGAAGAGGGGATTCTAGAAAAAGTCAAATCCTAAGTATTTTTAATCTATAAACGACCACAGCTAAGAGTTGAGGTGGCTAACAGCTAGCGCCAAAAAGAACAATAGCAGGCGGTAACAACGACAACTCAAACCCGTGGTCTCACGTCGGGCCTTGTTCCGCAACAAAGAATTTAAAATATTTACCTTTTAGACATACTTTGTTGAATTGCTGTAATCTTTTCATAATAGTTGTCCTCGACACCCATGTTAGTCATTTTGTCTCCTTCTGTACTGGGTCGCGGCTCAGCAGAGATGCGAGGAAGCTTGTTGTTTACATTGGTTGTCATGAGGACCGTTACCCAGAATTCCCTGCTGGTAAACACAGGAAACGTGGCTTCACAGCGCCTCACCAGGATCAACACATTTAGAACTAATCTAACATTAAAAACACTGTTGTTGTCATTTAAAAGCTGTTTTAAGGGTAAGTTTGGTTCTCTTTTACGTTTTTTTTTTTAAAAAGGTGGACAGAGTTTCTGTCTTACAAACATCCTGAATCATAAAGGTGTTTAAATGTCATCCCTGATTATCAGTATAATTTTACAAAATACCAACCATCAAAAATCTAGCATGGTCTTGATTAGTTTATTCGTTTCTACTGAATATATTGATTGATATGATGTCTCATTTAGTCTGATATCATCTTCCATTATCAAAGTTCATCAATGACAGCTGTCAAAATGTCATGTTTGGCAATGTCATTTAAAGCTGGGATATGAAATGTACAATCCATTCATCATAATCAACAAAATCCCACACTTTCACTCCATCAAATTGCTCTTTAGCTCTTCAACAGTGGAGTTTTGTCTTTCCTTTCTAATGCAAATCGATGAGGCCATTTGTTGTGAAATAAATCTGATTGCTTGCCTCCTGCATGTATAATTGATCATGTTAGATGTTTTCTATTTGTGTCTAGAAAAGCAGCACTTTGAAGATGATTAGGAAAATCAGATTAACATCAAATCAAATTTTATTTATAAAGTACTTCAAATATATATATAATCTAAGTAAGCTTGACGTGTCTGTATTTATCTTTTTTTTTCATATCACACACTCACTTGTGATTTTGGCAGTGCACAAATAAAGTGAACTGTATTTTTTACGCTACCCAAATGGGGCTGCACGGTGGCATCACTGCGAGAAGGTCCCGAGTTCAAGTCCCGGAGTGGGGATGAGGCTTGAAACACTGGCCTTTCTTTGTGGAGTTTGCATGTTCTCCTTGTGTGTACACAGGTTTCTCCTGATATCCGGTTTCCTCCCACCCTCCAAAAACATGCATGTTAGGAAAATTGGCTGCAACAAAATTGCCCCAAGGAATGAGTGTGTGGATGGTTGTGTGTGTGTTTGGCCCCGCAACAGACTGGTGACCCATTTGAGGTGTACCCCACCTTTCGTCTGAAATCAGCCGGGCTCGGCTCAGGTATTCTTGCAACCCCAAGAGGGATAAGGGATTCAGAAGACAAAACAACCGGTCTCACCACTTTTTTGTACTCCTTTCCTTTTATTGTAGCTGAAACTCTTCAATCACACATCACACCTAATCACACATCACACCTGATACTTTTCTCTACCTGCTCCAGTATGACTGCACACGCTTCTTCACTTCTTTTCCACACTCTCCTTTGCTCTGGACTGTTGATCCTAAGTACTTAACATCTTCCACCTTCTTTATCTCTTCTCCCTGTAACCTCACTTTTCCATTTGGATCCCTCTCATTCACACACATGTACTCTGTTTTACTCTGACTAATCTTCATCCCTCTTCTTTTTAGTGCAGATCTCCAGCTCTCCAGCTTTTCCTCCACCTCTTCCCTCTTCTCACTATAGATCACAATGTCATCTGCAAACATCATTGTCCATGGTTATTCCTGTCTGACCTCGTCTGTCAGCCTGTCCATCACCATAGCAAACAGCAAAGGGCTCAGAGCAGATCCTTGGTGCAGTCCCACCACCACACTGAACTCCTCTGTCTCACCTACAGCACATCTCACCACTGTCTTACAGTCCTCAAATATGTCGTTTGCCACTCTAACATACTTCTTTGTCACATCAGACTTCCTCATACAATGAAAACCATAACTATTACACATCAAATATCAGTCACAAATTTATTTGTCCATTTTCTAACAGAAAATCTTCATTGTGAACTCTGAAAAAGGTTATTTTCCAAACATTGCTGAACAATAACTTTTTTTTCATTTTTTCAGTTGTCCTTGTGTTTGTTAAAAACAATATGTTAAAAAAACAATATAAAATATTCGTTTTTTTATCTAAATGACTTCTGCGTGAAATAGTGGTAACATTGGTAAACACAAGATTTGTAGGCTATTTTCTCTGCTGCTCTTCTTAAGACATACAATGTGTATGGCCATTGATATGCCCCAACAGAGGTCAAGATTTGCATGAGAATTAGCACCTAGTAAATTAAATTGATATTCAGTGCACATCTCTATTCAATCCTACAGACCTTTGTTCTCCTGGCTGGCAGAGCGCACGTTCAGCCCTTAGCTAGTCAGAAACATCTGTGCAGTTAATAATTTGATAAACAGCTTACACAAATGCTAAATTATCTTCACAATCCCTCCCTATTCCCCCTTGTGCAAGACTTGGAACATTTGGCTCACATCTCTGTAGTGCTGAGTTTATCTGTCTTTTGTGGCTGCCGCTGTTTTCACATGGAAGCAGTGTTTAGGGGTTGCAAAGCAAGAAAGCTCCGTCTACAAATCTGCAAAGTAAAAAGGCATTTGAGTTTTTTTATTGTTGCAATTTTTTTATTATTCATTCAAGGGTCTGTCCATTTAGCATTTACAAAAATCTTGTGGCATTTACCAACATGTTTCAGCCTTCACAATGTCGATATGCTTTTGTTAAATTAAAGCCCTTTACGGTAATCGCCTGCAACTCAGATGACTCTATGTGACATTGCAAATTAAGCCCAAACATATTTTTTTCCTTCAAATTATCCAGGTTAGACTGCAAAGGCTTTCAAGTTTTTGTGCAAATTTAGTGGTTGCTGCTTTCTGAAATTGACTCATAACACATCGACCAGAAATTGTTCAAGGCCTGTAATGACTGCTTATAAAAAAGACACATAAAAGTTTGTACATCTTCAGTTTGACTTTTATATTGTTGCATTAAAGAGATAAAATTATCTTGAGGATATTAAAAGTAGGTCTTGTTATTTTTTTTAAATGATTCTGAAGAAAAAACACATCAGTCAAATTTTTTAAAATTTTGCAATATAATGTGCCTGTATTCAGGTTTTGCGTGTCCATGTTTTAGGAGTGTGGTTGGTTTCTTTCAGATGACAGCAATTAGCTGAGTCCTAATAAATGCATGAATAGCTGCAACAAATTCATTTTTTGTAATTCTATGGATAGCTAACCAAATCAAAAAAGATTGAAGTAAGCTAGTTTTTATGATTGCCTTTTAGGTTGCAACTTAAAAATATCTTGCACATGAGTGGCCCTAAGCATGTGTGTCAAACTGTGCTCAGATGGAATGTAATTCATCTGAGCACAGTTGTCCAATTAAACTTAGACAACAAAGTTTAGTTATCCTTCTACAAAGTGCAAGCAAGTGAATTTTAGCCTGATGACGCTTTTGTGATTAAACATCGGGTCAATTTTGAAAGCTTTTCAGGGTGCACTTTTATTTTCTTTTTTTGACATAACATGTCTCTTGTAAATGTTTCCACACTCTGTTCCATTCCATCGTCTTCCGCTTATCAGGGGCTTGTTCGTGGGGACAACAACCTCGAACGAGAAATAAAGGCTTTCCTCACAAGGTTGCAACCTCTGGGAAGGTTCCAGAGGTGTTCCTTGGCCAGCTGTGAGACATACTGTAGGTTGTCCAGCAGATCCCAGGTCCGCTTCTGGGTCTCCTTCTGGTGGGGCATGAAGCATCTCACCATCGAGGTATTCGGGGAGGCATCCTAACCAGATGTCCGAAACACCACATCTGGCTTCTCTCAATCCGGAGGAACACTGGCTCTAATCAAAGTACTTACACGCTCATGGTTCAATAATTAAAAAACAAAACAAAAAAAACAACCTTGATTAAACAAGTCTGTTCCAAACGTCTGGAATGAGCTTGTTTTACATCTTTATTTAGGGACTAAACTTTTCTAATCACTCTGAACTAGTTTATTCTGTCACTGATTCACTCTGCTTTTGATGTACCTCAAAGCTCAGTCTTTAACCACAGTCTGTAAGTACATTGATGGTTAAGCCATGACGCAAAGTGCGTGATCAACATATATTGACAACATCTTAAATTATCATTAAAATTAATTTATTTTACTTTCTTGTATCTTCACATTTTAACAAATTTTCTTTCTGTTTAGATTTTTGGGGTAGGTTTTTTTTTTTTTTTTGCCAAACTACCTCAATTGTACCCTTTTTTTTATAAAAAAAAAAAGAAGCTTTTTTTTTACCTTTTTATGAAACAAAAGTGAAATGCTATCTTATCAGTTGGGCACGGAGACAAAGAAAATACATTTTTCAGACATTAGTTGTTAATTGACAGCAGTTAAATTTGATAATGTGGTATAAATTGACGTCATCTGCTTGATATTTGAGTGAGATGCTTGACTGCTGGAGATATTTGTTCTTGCTGATGACGGTGATGCTCCTTTACCTTTGAGTTTGCCATTATACTCTTAAAAAGACTATTAGAAGCCTCCGAGCATTTAGAAATACCGTTTTCAAAACAATTTTCTTAACCTTTTATACTTTAGTGGAAATATCTTTATTGTTCCTTGGTTTTTGGGAGGGTGGTTTTGTTTGCAATAATGCTTAGAGAATTTACTGATCTTTTTTTTTTGATGGAGTCGAAACCAAGAGTGTTAGAGATATACAGTATATCCATCTACCCAAAGAACCAATAAAGTCCTGGGTAGCCCATTTGACCCAATCTTTCGGGAGAGGCTCAGAAGGCATATATCATACACATATCAAGGCATTAGAGATTGCTCCATTTGTTAGTGTGAGAGTCATCCTCTTGTGTCTGTTTTTGGTTCATATTCAGTTCACTTTACTATTGGAAGTCATTGGACACATGCAGGATTATTCTTCTAGGTCAAATTATTTTTTCATTTGAGTTAAAATTGAGAATGGTAGGGGGCAAGGATCAACTCAGGTCCAAGCCCTGTATTCAGTTTTAAACCATCACAGTGTTGTAAGGTGAGCTCTAGTAATGAACCCTGTCACCATCACCACTGCACCAATATCCCCACAACACAGCATGCATATTGATTGCAAATTGTCAGTGAGAGAACGTGTGCTTGCAATGTATGTGTGCATGCTCGCGCAAGCTCACCTTTTTCAAGCAAGAAGCAAGGGAATCGTCTTACTCTCTTGCTGATTAGAAAGCTCATGCATAGGAAATCACGACAGAGACACTGCTCCCCATCTGCCCGCAGTGCAGGTGAAAACAATTTACACATCACTAGGCTAATGGATACATTCATAGGGAGGACAGAATGAGGGAAACAGGGATTGGGCAGGAGAGAGAAAGAGAGATAGAATAACTGAGAGTGAAAGAGTCGGGTTATAATGGGTCTGGGCCAAGGCACGCCAGTAGCCCTGTTCATGTGGCCAAGCCAAAGAGCAGCCTATCAGATAACACATAATCGCCAGGGTCAGAGACTAATGAATGTGGTCATGGCCCACCTGAGCTGGCTTTTGCCCGCACTAAAAACACTTGTAAACAATTCGACTGGGTGAGACATGGCGATAATATGTTGATTCAGCAGGTAATGAGGTTCTCGCTGAATCAATAGCCCTAGCTAACCCCTCTCCCAGGTAGGCAATGAAGAGCAAGGTGCCTCCTGGTGAGCGTGCACCTATGCCGATGACCTTTCTGAGGCTGTAAGGACATGAGGCAGTCTGAAGAGGACTATTCTCGTATTGCACAAGGCGCTGAGTGTCAGAACTTTCATTCGCAGCAAGCAAATGAACAGGCGAGCGCTGCATGCTAATGAGCGGCAGGCTATTTTCCACCTTTTTTATCTGCACATTATGCTCTTGACTTTGGAGAAGGTGGGAATTAGGTTGGACCTCAGTGTCAGGCTGCCTGATGGCTCCGCTCAGGAAAAACTGGTAATTGAAGCCGATGGCTGCCGCGGAGGAGGTCTGAATTTGGAAATAAACAGTTTCAAGCACTGCACGTCATTTCTAGAGAGATGACAGGGGGAATGGAAATGAGCTGTCGGGATCTAATGTGCTATGCAGCAGAAAAAAAAGGGGGCCATCTTTCAGATAACAATTCCACTCATTAGGGCGTTAGTGGCAGCAGAATGACGAGAAACCAAGTTGCTAAATTCAAAGAGGACAATTAGAAGACGCTGCGCAGGGAGAAAACAAGTAAACATGGAAGCATTGCTCTGAATTCGACACACACGCAGGTCCAACATTGTAACATTTAATGCCTTCTAAAAAGAACAAAAGATTTCCTGCACTTATTATCATAGTGTAACATCTTCATCATTGCTGTTTAGATATTTTTAGATATTTTTGTGGTTATTAAATAGAAAAACAAAAAAAATCAATCAATGCTTATAACAAAGCTAATGATTTATTATAAGCTTGATGATAAGAATGATAAGAATTTTTATCATGTTCAAATTCTCTGAATTTTGATGCTATACTTACCCTTCAATCTTTCATCAGTTTTATTCTAACATGAAGCGTACTTGTTGGTATGGCAAATGCTAAGGTGGGAGGTTGTCTGAACAGCAGCAGGAGGAGGACATTTCTTTTGTTTTCGGCTTTTGTTCCATTTTGTGCAGTTTCAGCAGATGTTGCCCTTTTCAAACTCGTCTATCCCTCATAGCTTACCCCAACTTCTATTCTCAGACTCTGGAATTGTCCACTTTTGCACTTTGCACATGTTGTATTCACTCATGGACCATAATATCTCTCCGTATTTCAATTTCCAAAGGATTACCAGTAACAATACACATTCTCAATGTTTGGGCAAAGTTCCTTCACTCTCCTTCATCACCAGATCGTCTCCATTTTGACCAAACATAAACTGGGAACCCCAAAATATAGTAACTTGGAGACATTTCAAGCGAAATTCTTTGTGCTGAATGAAAGCTCACTCATTGAAGTCTTTCAACATAGTCGTGTGATTGATCTTTGAAGAATTTGTTTATATACCTCCTGATAACAGCAGCTGGTAAACTCAAATGCTTTTCATTGTGACATGGCATGTATGCAGGAAAGAGAAAAAGCAACCTTCCATGGATGCGGCATCCAACCTTGATGTAGCGGGCGAGACCACAGGGGTTTCTTAGACTCCAATGCCTACACGCTCATGAATAAAACAAGGGGTTTAGGGGGCTTCCTGTGCGGCTAATTCACAGTGCTGAGCTTCCAATCTGTTTTATGGTACTTGGGTGGAACAATTTCTCTTCCCCTGCTTCAGGGCTGCGTACAGCACTAAGAGCGGATTCTCGGGCGCTCACATAGGGATAGTAATTTACCATAATCAGTCATTGTGCACTAGCGAGTTCAGCTCAAGCTGAGACACATGATATTTGGAGATGTTTTTCACATTTATGCAAATAAACAAAGAAGCACAACTTCTGAATTTGCCCTTTTGTTTCTGATATAAAAATTGTGTGTTGGAATGTAAAATGTCACCGCAGTATACTGCTGCGCGTATGTTAACCAAGCTTTGGTTTATGTATACAGTATGATTTGTGTGCTTAGTATGTTAAGTGTTGGAGGGATGATAAAAAATGGCTACATCTCTTAAAACTAAACCTTCAGTTCAAGTAACAACTTGGATTTCGCTCACTGCAATTAGCAATGACAAGCATGGATTTCTTCCATGTGAGTCCTGTTTGCAGACTCATTACCAGGCCCTGCTGGTTTCTTCTACTCTGAGAGGAAGTTAAACAAAGCACCACTCTCATACAGCCTCTCTGCAGTGACAACAGGCTCCAAACCCATCGCCAAATGCTGAGAAGTGAAGGGTCTGTGAAAACAAACCTCTATGACACCCTTCACTCTTTCTTCTGCTTGAACGAACGCCGTCAATGTCCACATCAGTCGCGTTTAGCACGAACAGTGTTGGTAACTAAAAAAACAAACCACCAGGGAATATATTCTCAAGCCTCTCCACCTTAAATCACTCTGTTATATTATTTCCTTTAAATGTACTTTTTTAAGTCATACAAATTTGAGGTGTACCTTTTTTTGTTCTCATAAACAGAGTAGTTGTTTAAAATGTTTTACCGCATAACTAGAAGTGACCAACGATATGCCGAAGAGGAATTAAAAGATGCCGTCTGATGCATGTACTGATACACTGCGGGCACACTTACAGTACACACAAATACACAAGAGGCAAAGGGTACCTAATTAAATGCACACAGTGCCTGTGTGGACTGGTGTACAGTGAAACTGGGCCTCAAGCTGCCACAGCAACAGTTCATCTCGGCCAATTAGATGTTGCATCAAAGCTTGGGCGGTCATAAAGCAATGGGTTCATAGGCGATATTGTTGTGTGTGTGTAGTCGCCAATCAGCAGTGTCCCCTGCTGGGATGTGCCACCGTTGAAGCTGCAAAGAGTCACCTGATGACAGTTAGTACAGCAGAGGCCTCCCGCCTGCTGTGTGATCTTCTCTTAATGTGTGTGTCGTGGAGCCACAGGCCTCAGAGAAGCAAGTGATGTTTTAAAAAAAAAAACTGAACCGAGGCAACTTTTCTATTCATTGGTCCTCTTTCTGTCAGAGTACGTGCATGTTTGATCTTCACAGTGTGATGTAACCAAACTAATGATAAAAGTATCTAATTCCGCAAAAATAATTGACTTAACAAAGAAGCTTTTCTTTAACTTTTGTTTGCTTGCTTCACAAGAAAGATGTGCATTGATTTCTAATCAAACAAGAGTCACAACTTCTGATTTTGTTATGGAACTAAAAAAAATCAGGTTAGAATGATAAAGTTCTTGCATTTTGCTTCTGTATTATGTAATGCCCCATTTATTAGAGTTTAATGCACAATCAGATATTTTCACCTTAGTCTTACTCGTAGAAAGTAAGAGTAATTGAAATGTAATGAAAAGGAACCTCAGCTTTGAACCTGATTAGCATAAATTTTCCTGGTCGGATCTGAGAATGACCAGTTCTTTTTTTTTCTTTTCAGCTGTAATAAGATGGGGTTAACCCAGGTTGTAGCCAACCTATCGCTTTCTAAAGATACCTGAGGTGTCAAAAATACTACCTGGGATGCACTGGGACTCTTGGACAGGCCCACCTCTTGCACACTTCATACAGAGCTGGGTGGAGCCAGCACCAACACAATGGGACAGAGCATAATGATATCACTCATGTGGTCCTTGTAAGTACTATTTGCACACGCAGTTGATGAATAATAATATCATCGAAGAGCAGAAGCGGCAACATTTAAGTATTCAAACTTAGTAGGAGCACTTGAGAACCCTTGCTGTCCTCTGACTCTCCTTTATCACTCTTTCATATTTGCCTTTTGTGGATGCAAAGTGCATTTTACTATATACATGACAACCAGACGCAACCTTCACAACACATAAAGCATCCATTAAAGCAATGACATCAAGAGATGCCTGTTAATTTGTGTCTATTTATTTATATATTTCCTCAGTCAGTAAAACATAATTACCAATTATGTAATGTTTAGGCCTGGCTTGTTGATTATTGTCCAGTATTGGAAGGGCTGCAGTTCCCAGTAAATTAAAGAATGATTAGTGTACGTACAAACCTACTTCTTTCTAAATATGTTAATTAAAAATCGGTGCAGTGGGCGCTGTAGTTAAAAGCACCAGTAACTTCACACAGGCTTCAAATATAACCACACTCTAAATTGCTTACTGTGGCTTACGTTGAAAGGCTATATTTAATTAAATATTATAAAGTAGCCATTCACAGACTAATGGAACTTATATGTAATAGATCTGGTGAGGAGTCACTTCACAATTCATTTTGGCAGCAATTTCAGTTCAATCTTACTGTTTTCTCAACTCATACTAATGATAAAATTCAAATTGACCTTGTAAGAGACAATAACAGAGTTACATATGTACACACACCAATAAATAAATAGAGTCATATACAAACGGATACTTGAACATATGTACATACATATCCTGATACGTTTAGATGTGGATATGTCTATATTTGTACGTATAATAATGTGGATATGTCCACAGATACCATAAACATAGATTACATGGTTTGCATGATAAATGCTTCATAAAGACCCCCCTATATAAACACCAGACCAGTAAACTGAGGGACTCTTCAAGGCCATTACCAGAGCACAGAGCCACCTAGTGTTAACACTCAACTCACAATAGACCCCTTTAGCACCCTGCCATCATTCACTATTGTCACTTTATGCTCAGAAAATAAAATGTGCTTTTGTACATTTTTGGTTATTTTCTGTAAGAAATTGGAAAAAATAGTTGAAAATTGATCTGACTGTAGAAACAATAAAATGCTCCTGATCGGACCCACAAATTGGGTGTACTGTCCTGCTTGCATTTTCTGTCACTTATGTTTGAATAGTTTTGAGCATAAACATTGCCACCTTTACTTGAATTCTTGTTGCACAGAGGATTTCTTCCACCCTCTGTCCTGCATGTGCAGCATGGTTCTTCATATCTTGGTTAATGGTGCCCCCATCTGGCCATCAGCTCACCATAGAGATGACCACAATCATAAAGTGTCTCTCATCCTTTTTTAGCCGCATTCCTCCTATTATTTTGCTTGATTCAGCACTGTTTTTTTTTTTTTTAATTTTTGGTAAAAAAAAAATCTGTGAACTTCCTCTAATAATTTTGAACTGGCATAAGGTAATTTACATCATCAAGTTGAGAACTTGTAATTGAAAAAAAATACCTGCTTTTATTGTTTTTTTCCTCATTTAACCTCATTTTATATTTTTTGTTGGCAGTGTGTGTATTTTTATAAATCTGGTTTATTTATTCATTTGATAAATATATAAAATAGTATAAAAACTTGATTTATGTGATTGTGTGTTTTAATCTAAATCATATTGATTATGTTACATATTCTGTCCTATATTTTTTAAATAAAAAAAGGCTTCATAAATGTAATTAAATTTGATGCCATTTGAACTGTTTAAAAGAGTCATTTTGCTGTGTCTATGGGTGAGCTGTGCCGAAGTGTAACACCAGCTTTGTCAGAAGAGTCCATTTTCTTCTGCGGTCACTGGTTTCTGGCTCTTGTTCATCAGTATGGAAGTCTATGAGGTGAAGAGAAATTGTAATGATGGACACTGAGCGGTGAGAATCAGCAGCTCAATAAGCCCCCCTAATTGCTTAGCAACAGTGTTCCAGGGTCTCTCATTTGAGATCAAGAGTTTAGTGGACTGAAGACTCCGCTTTGGAGAAATAGAGCTTGTGCCATTCGATAAGACGCTAGAGAAATGGGCTCTATCTTTTACTTCCTCAGTGCCCTTCTATCCTTCCCTCCACCCCACTCTTTTCTCTCTCTCTTTCTTTCTCTGTCTCTCTCTCGACGACACCTCCCCATCCTTTCCTACCAGGATGATTATGTTACCTTTCAACTGCATGATGTATTCAGTTCACTAGATTATTTTCTGTCATCTCAGTTAATTGAATTCTGTCCATCACATATAGATGTTTTCACATTTGCATGAAGGTTAGAGTGGTGAAGAGTGTCAAACTTCAATTTAGACAATGTCACTCAAATAAATATACTAGCCTCGTTCTCAGTCTTTCCCCCTCTCCTAGCTCTCCGGCGATGGGTATTTGAGGATTCTCTGGCAATTTAAATACATATGTATTGCTAAACTATCTAAATATTGATGTGAAAATGACCGAATGGTTAGCTGATATGACCATGTGTGGAGATGTGCGTGAGCTAGTCAAAGCTGGTCAAAAATAATGCAGGAATATGTTTGATTATATGCGTCCACATGGTCGCTCCTTATGGCGGGTTTGCAGCACCGTACGCAGGCATCGCTATCTTCCACAGATGCTCCCTGTGAGCACTTCCTCCTACACCCCTACTCATTGTCAAGTGCCTCTAACGTCCAGCCTACAAATGCTGCGTAAAAATGTAGGACGTTGTTTGGAGAGGGAGTAAAAGGGCCTACCTATAATGTGTAAATGGGTCTTGAGACGCAAACAGATGCAGATAAATGCTCAGGCATGCACACATTTGTGGTTTTTTTTTACACATGCTTCACCATCAATATTTAAAAGCGTTAGAACCAATCTAGTAAATGGATCGGACTGACTGAGGAAAATAGAGGATAATAACATGTCACACAAGGAAACAGAAAAATAAAGAGAGAAACAATTCACATTTAATAAGTGTCCAGGAATATCCAATTATGTTTGGGGTTTTGAAAATTGATTCATGTGTCTTTAGCAGCAATTTTCATATTAGTCTCTTTCAAATAAACATCTGTTAGGTTTATGTTTCAGTCCGATGTGGAGCAACCGGGTGCAGCCCAAGCTAAAATAACTCTGTGTCAGTTAGTCAATAAATGGGAGCGCAAAGACGACGGACAGATTAGAGTGCTTATCTCTTTTCATCAACTCTGAATGCCGGCTGAATTGAAGGTCAGTATCTGAGGATTCTCCAAGCCGAGCAGGTGTCTGGAGAGTATGGATTGGCTTGTGCTTGCGGCGCCTCTTCCCGTCTTTGTGGGTAGGCCAGGGCCAATTTCAAATGTGTCACAGCTGCATTTGAGCCAACAGTCACCTGGACAAAACCACTATACATTATACTGCATTCTTCTTTAACACACCTTCCCCCTCCGCTCTCCTCTTCATTCTTCTCTCTTCCTTCACTGCCTGTGAGTTGTCCACGTTGGTCTAGATATGTCACATTGTGAGCTTTGTCACGTTTTTATGGTGCATGTTGTGACTTATCGGTGGAGGAAATGTCTGCTGAGAGACAAGCAAAGGTGGGTTATTACTTATGATAACATGAAAGACAATTGTGGGTTTGTATTGACTGGGAGATTTGCAATCTCCCAGTCGGATGCGAATGCAGTAAAAAGCTCAGCAATGGAGAAAATGTCTTCTTTTTTCTTCTTTTTGTAAATTAGAAAACACAAATATGAGGGGAAAAAGGTGAAAACATCCCCAGTTTGAGTAAGCTATCTGTTCACGGCCATTTCCAAGGCTGTTCATTATTGATTACATCTCTGTTTCTCCTTTCAGAGTCGCTGCCAGAAAACACTGTAGATAAAGAACTATTTAAAACTTACTCATGCCACGTTTGGCTCTATCTTGCTTCTTGTTTTTATCCTTTGGTTTTGCTACAAATGCAGAGAATTTCTTATTGGAAATGGACGGTGAAAGCCTGATAGGCCGTGAAGGGGGCAGATGGTGCTTTGCACTTGCCTCCAGTTTCCATGTTCATGTTCGAGTTTAACACTTTGTTCAAACTCTAAAAAAGCTGTAGATAAACACTGGCAACGATGAGTCGAGATTGAGAAATGTATGCAGAATGTTTTTGCAGTTAAGGTTGTCTATGAGGCTGTGGAGGGAGCGCTTGTATATTGAAAGGTCTGGTCCAGTGTGTCAGAGGGCCCTTTTGGCTATGCTCTTCTCAGACAAAGCTCGGGTGAAGGGGTTCACTCCAGCAGGACATGGCTGCTGGGGGGAGAGTGCAGAAGCAGCACTCCAGAGCTACTTGCCTGCAGGAGGAGGCTATCTCAGCCACCTAGTCTGCTCCCTGGGCTGGCCAATACCCTCCACATCCACTACCACCTACGGGGAGGACCGTAACTGACCTTATCGCTCATGTGTGCAGCTGTCTATCAACACATTGGCAGAAAAGTGATGGAAAAACACAACATCAGCAGCACTTACAAATGTACACCACTTAGCAGTTGTTGAACATGGATATTACAGAGTAAGAAGATGCTTTTAAACAATCAGAGTGCTCACAAAATCCCTGCCAACATTCAAGAAACATCATTTTATGTTTCTATTTTGAATTGGGCCGCACAAGAAAAAAAAAATCATACTTCTGCAGCACTGAATAAAGAGAAAACTCCCACTGAGTATTATAAGGAAATGAATGGCTGGCTTTATTTGTGTATGCATCTGTAATGTTATTGTGGCCATTTTTATTCATGTGGGCAAAGTTGTGAGCTCACCCTTGGCTTTTATTTACATGGTAGTCTTTCGTCTGCTCAACGGGAGAGCCTAGCAAGCTCTAGATAGATCCTTTCAGATACTTACAAAGGCCGCTTCAGCAGCTTTTTGTTGCCGTAACTACCTCTTTCTTCCTCACATTCCAAATATCTTTGGTTCAAACCTGGTGGCCTTGATGAACAAGGTTCTATGGAATAAATCAAATGCTTCTCCCAGAAGATCTTAACATGGTTTAATGTTGGCCTTGCCACATTGTCCTTTTGAGATATAAACCTCATCCAACTTACGCCTGAGATCCAAGTTTCTTTTCTGAGGGGTCTTTTTGTGTAGAGTGGATTTCAGAGAGGCCTCAGCGTGGGGAAAAAAACACAAGCAGAGAGAGACAAGCAAGGCTGAGCCATATTGTTCTCACTAATAATGAATGACAGCATACCTCAAGTATTTTTTTTGGTCTCATTCATTCACCCGAGTCAAAGAAATATATTTAAATCAATCATTTTAACATTCAACCTTCCACACAAATTATACAAGTGCGTTATGATTACTTTTCTATTATGTAAAATTCTTCACTTTTTACGTCTTTATGCATTTCAATTTAACCAAGAACTTTCACTTCCAGTTTAAGGTTATATTATTGGGTGGTGTAAGATTTCGCTGGTTACATATTTTCAAGACAAAACGTAAATGTGTTAATTAATTAAATAAAATGAATAAATAAAGTTACACTTGTTTTTTTCTTTCTGTTGCCAGTGTTGAAAAACAGACAGCTATTCATGGAGGACATATGTGCAAAGCGCTGTCAGCCTCTCTCGGCTTCAGTAAAACTGCAACATCTGCCTTCAGTTTTTATAGCCAGCAACATATGTCGCTTCATTGGTGACAAAGCTGGCTGAGGCTCTCATGCTGTTCCTGTCCCCTAGTCCAAACATACATCTTTAGGTACCTGTCAGCCTTTATTATTCCATCCTGTGTTGTTGCAGATAAGGCGAGTTAAAGTTTAATGAAATGCAGGATGGCTACATAGGCCCTGCTTTTATAATTTGTCACAGGCTGTGTGCTGGGAGACCACTCATATGTAAACAGGGAGCTAGTGGTCATGGCCATTACTTCTAAATGACAGAACATGAACCAAGTGGCAAAAATGTCACTCCACACCAGCCATTTTCCTGTTTTCCCCCCATAAACCAAGCTGGAGACATCAAAATCGGAAAAACAGAAACTCCAATAAAGCCAGCGGTAATGTTTTTTGCAGCAAATTACCAGAAGCCGTATCCAAATGCACTCATTTCCCATCTGTATTTCCACATAAATTTGATAGCTAGGATGTTTCTCCGGTAGTTATTTCTGTATCCTCAGATGTAGAAACAAATGTGACAGTTGTAGATGTGATGAGATAACCCTGCAAAGACGTAAACACCAAATAGTCTGAGAGAACATAGTAAAAAAAATACAACACTTAAATTCTTAGATATCAGAAACGACCTATTCGCTTGTATCACAACACAGTGGTGCTTACACCGTGTCCTTTTACACAACCTTAATGACACAGAAAGATATGTCAAGCAAGCCTGCGGCTACCAAGTTAACATATCTTCTATCTGAACTGAAGAATCGCAACTAAATACTCTGGAGAACTTTTAAATGTGAAATTATTTTTGAGTCACAGCCATTTTTAAATGTGTTAGAGAGAAAACAAAGTAGTTAAAAAACCACAATAAAGCACAGTATCATCACTGGTCCAATAAAAAGTAGAGTTTATGTTAAACTACTTTATTACTTTATTTTTGGGCTTCATTTTCCCTCAAATGCTGTATAACTGAGAGAAACAGGGACACAAGCATCTCAACACGAACACACCAAACACACACACACACAAGCAGCAGTTGATGTCTGTATTAAGACAGACAGGAGCTAATTTAGCCTAACGTCTGACATTTATCCTTTAGGTAAACTCTAGCCCACGCTTTTTGGTCCCAGTGGCTCCCGTGCCAATAAAACGGTGCAGGGATATTTTAAAGCACCCGCTTCACACCTCCAAGTGCCCTCAGGGACTCTCTGAGTCTCCTCTACGGTTTCTAGTAAAATACTCCACATTTGATGTTATTTCTCGGACCCTTTGTGATCAAAAACAGGAAGTTCACTGAGAGTAAACCCTAGATGAAAATAGGTGGGGGTCTGGTTTTTCTTCTTAGCTACAGCCATTTTCAGGTGATGAAGATACTGACAGACAGCAGTACACAATAGCATACACGCTCAGTTATATGGCAAGGCAGACAAAGCTGTAGAACACACATGCGCAAATATGCTCAAAGGTGGGCTGTGTGTGTGTGTGAACTGGTTGGGCTATAATCGGTAGCTCTGTGACAAGGAAAGGAGGTGGCAGCTGGCGGGAGGGGACAGAGGGACAGGCGTGATAACAGATTGAGCGACTCTGATAAACTCTCCTCTAATGGCTCTGCCTGTCCCTCTCCCCCTTTTTTTGACGCCACCTATTTAGTGGACTCTTTCACTGGCGGCGGATTAGAAACCTGGATAAGGACAAGCAAACACTGGCAGCTTCTCAGAGTAAGCAATGGAGAGAGGGAAGCAGAGGAAGATAGAGAGAATGAGGGAGAGAGTTGGATGGAGGGGAGGCATGAGGAGAATGAAGGACAAGGGGAAAGAGAGGCAGGGAAGGGAGAGGATATTCAAGGAGTGGCACTTACCCGTAGCCATCCATCGTCTCTTCTTTCACACCCCACAACCTCCAATCCCCCTCATAGCCTCCTGCTTTATTTTTGCTTTCCGGGCCCTTGACAATGCTATAACTGCTTACGGAGTGCTGAAACCGCGCTTTGAGCCTGAAGTCGATGATAGGTTCAAGTGGTGTGTTGCAGGAGGTGTCAAACATGGCCTAATTCTGTGTGGTTAACGGCTAGGCATGACACATGCAGGACAGTGTAAACATGGATCAGGTTGATGTCTCAATCACAGCATGGCAGGCTGACAGCTGATGGTGGCAGCGACGCCTGCATCAACCTAACAGGGGTCCGCAGCACAAACATTTCTTGGAAATTTCTAGTTTTTTTTACTGCAGAAATGACCAAATTGAAAAATGCTGTTGAATGATCAGTGATGTTTTACAGTTTAAAAAATCAAATTATTTTGCATCCTTGTAGAGATCAGAATGTCTTATGTGCAGGTTTTATATTTTCCCACTTTATCATCAAACAATGAAAAAACACTAAACACAACATTTATCATTTTCTTTTTTCTTATGACAGAATATTTTATTCAGAAATGTTGCATGTGTTCAAAAAATAAAACAAACTCATCACCCAAACTGTATTGCTTACTCAAAAAGTTAGAGAAAAGAATTGCATATCTGGTAGTTGATGTTTAGAATTGTAATTAAAATGAGGTTAAAAAGTCTACATACTGTACATAAATGATATGATGTCGATTAGCTCCGCAAGTTCATTTCTAAGTGGTAAAGTAATGATTTTTTTTAATAGTAAAGTTTGAAACCGTCTACTAATACAATCGAACTTGGTCACCACTATTTTAACATTTTTAATTGTTTCAGTTCATTGTTCAGGATGAATGTCAGTTTGTTAGATTGTTTCCGTTTTAATGTTAAATTATGGGTAACATTTGCAGAATTTTTATACATTTGTTGAAAGGCCTTGTTTGCATGCAGTTGCAACTATTTGGCTTATTTCTTCTTGAAATATAAGTAATTGATTTTAATGATTAGTTTTAATGAGAATACTTGTCATGACTTAAACTTTGAAAATAAATAACCGTTTAGAAATGTTGTATAAATCTATCCATATTGCAGTTTATTTAGTTTCTTTCCAATTTCAGTTGATAAATGAATAAATATTTGGAAGACAACATCTTCATCACAGATAGATTTTTTTTTAATGTAGCAAACTTGTTTCTAATGTTCCTTGGAATTGACTTAATGTCTTTTTATAGCTTTTGTTTACCAGTAATTTCAGTTTTTCATTCAAAATGTGAAATGTAACACAACTGAGCATCAGTAAAAAAACTATTAAAGTTTTATTGAGATGTTGCATATAATTTGTTGTGGTTGGATGGCACCCAAGGCTGGTTACTGTTCAGTAGAGAGAAGACTCGAAATAAAGAGAGTTAATGGTTACCATACAAAATGAAAAGCAAATAATTATATCCAGCTTTAAAGCTTCTATTAGTGCAGTTCTGTACAGAGAAATTGAAAATAGGCCACTTGGTAATTTTCCCATTTGATTAGGACTGCTGAGTATGAGCGATTAAAATAGAGTAATTATACCTACTGTATTGCCATCATGTTCAGAAAGAGAGAAAAATCGGAAAAACGTATAACCACAAATACAGTTTCACCGGACACAAAACCATAAACTCCAGCAAATTAATAAAATGTTTCTAGCTTTTAAAAGTAATCCATGAAAAGGATTCATCAAATAGAACTGAAGATTCAAACTGCACATGTTGTTCACGGTGCTACAGGGTTAACTATTTAAAAGCTAACTATTGACTCACAACACAATGTATCTTTTCAGATTGTGTGAATTTGCAGCAATAAAGCACCACTCCAGGGAGCAGTTAAAAACACCACCATTGTGGAAAATTTGATGCAATATCAAAGAAGAAATAACACAAATTGTCGCAAACTGGTGGTAATTATGTTGAGTAGAGTCCTAGTCGACCAGGTCATCTTGCTCCACATGCAAGACAACGCCACACTTCTGAGGGCCAGCGAGCTGCTTCTGTCTGATTCACGCTCTGGTGTCAAGTGCTGCAAACAATATGCACTCACGGCAAGCACTGCTCGACTCAGGAGTAGACATGCTCTGGTGATTGTGCCTTTGCCGCAACTATTTGTGATCGACAAAGACTCGTGTAACTCACCGCTAACTTTCCCTCTGAGTCTGCAGTGTCTGTGTATTGTGAAGCGAGAGCAAGCAGACAAACAAGCAGTAAATAACCGTCTGCTTCCGTCCCTGTAGGCTGTCAATCAGATGGACAAGTGTACCCTATGCTGTGTTAGAGAGTTCAGAGCTGAACTAATCCGGTAAATACAACAAAAGCCTCCATCCAGAGAAAAATCCTGTCAGAAGATCCAGTCTCAGTCCGCAGGAGGAAATCTGAAAACAGAAATGTAATGACTCCCAAAGCAGGCATGAAGTGTGAAATCCTACTCCTTCCAAAGAACAGCTGAGCCCACAAGTGAGGCATAGCTGTAGTAGCTTTTGTCGCAGTGACTGATAATCATGCTTATTAAATCAGCGGGTGGCATTATAAGCTAGTTGACAGAAATATTAGCCAATATTTAGACATTGAAAAGAACTCACTTGAAATCCATAATGACCAAATGAATGCAACTGTTGTTGGGCTTTGAAATCTTTTAGTGGCTGTCTTCCCCGTCATCGCACTCATCACACTAGTGCATTATACTGAACAAAAGCGCTAAAGACTAATTATTGAAAGATCCACACAAACTAGTGAGCTAGCTAAATATTGTCAACTCTAGCCAAATTCCCAATCTGCCTCTATTAATTAAGCCATTTAATCATCCACCACACTAATTGCATAATTAAATCACTGCCTCCTGGGTGCTACTGATGTGCAGTGGGTAATCTGGCACAAAAATACCACTCATCAACAATGTGGGCTGGTTGATAGTGGTAATGGCTGGCCAGGACCAAAACATCACGGTAGGGACAGTTGCTTCCTAAACAGACAATGTGTTCTGTTCATTTTTTGTTAGAATATGAACAAAATTTCATTAGAAGAAGGCCAATCTAAAACTAAAATGCAATTAAGGTGAATTATTTGCAGAAATACTTCAAGTTTGCCTATACAGTTGTTAAATATTTTATAAAATGTCATTTTATTTTTTTTAAGCAAACACTGAGAGTTTGAGGATATTATTCTTACGTCTTTGCACCCATGTCGATCATTCATGGATATTAGTATCAAACAGCAATGCCTTAAAAAAAACAACCAAACAAAAGACAATAGAAATGGTTTTTGAAACAAACAACAATAAAAGAATCTACCTCAGACAGAACAAGCTACTGCACCCCTGCTTAGCACAACGGTGGTCAGTGTGCACACCACAAACACCTTGCGTGTTGGCATTGTTTGGTTTGCTCGTTACAGCACAAGACCCAGCAGCTCCAGCCAAGTGTTTAAATTCCTGAAGAGCTTCCAGAAGAAATTAGTATGTAATGGCAGCACTCCGCAAGAAGAAAGACCCATTATGGCTTTCCACCGACTGTACTTGGCTTTCATTTGTGAGCTAAATGGATGCGCGTGAAGGTGAGAGTTCAGTAGCCATTCAAGTATTTGGCTTTAACTGGCTCCAGCACTCTTGCTTTAATTCAAGCAGAAGGACAAGTATGAATAATTGTTCTGGATAAGTCTCATTGCAACCAGCAGCGTGAGTATCCCCCTCACCCCTCCACCACCACAACCAATCACCCCCTCAAAATGGCTGCTGATGCCTAATGACAAAATACCATTTACATCATGCCTTTTAATTTGCAATTTGCCAGCTTTTGTCGCTGCTATCTGATTTTGGTTTGTTAGCTGCACACTGTGTTATTTTGATGCAAATTTCCCTCCCAGCTCATCTCCTCTGGTTCTAATTTCACATTTGTTTATCAGAGCTGGAGAAAATAGCTAGGGAGCAATGGGTAACTGTAATCATTGTAAAATACAACACGAACTATCCAATGATTATGAATCTGCGAAGGCTGGCAGGATGTGCAGAGAATTGAGGCTGTGCGCAGGAGCCCATTTGGTATGATAGAGACAAAGAGACCACACCCGGCTGATACTGTGGGGATGAGTTGGTTAAAAAAAAAGAAATGGGGAGAAATATTTGTTATTGGGCCCAAAGCAAAAGAGTCACTTCTTTTTTTACCACCCAACACACAAGTGTTCTGCCAAACCTGCTAATACGACACCCCGAGGGTGTTCATCTCATGTAAAATATGCACAGGCTAATTTATTACACCAGGACTAATTTCCATTGCTTGTGCTTGAAGTTGCCTTGCTAATTATGGAATGTTTTTTTCCTTTAACAGTTTTTTTTCTCGCCGATTCATAATTGCACATCCACATTCAGGAGCAGCATCTTTGCAAATGAGATGAGGCCTTGCCATTTGGCATTCACGGCCCCCCACACCCAGGTGAGCCCACAACCCACACAGGGCACAAACGAGGCTTCATTTCCCTCCAAAAAACACCCACCCTCCCAATCACCAGTGCTTGGATCTTTGATGGGCTCTGCCCCCAGAACTGCTATGACCATCTCAGAAAAATCAGATAGGCTGGTGTGTAATTAGACTTGGGACTTTAATTAGGAAAAGTTAACTGTTAGATGAAAGCTGTCACATCTGTGATGCGTACTGCCGGTTCAGTGGATGGATCCCAGGGGGGTCTGCATCAAAAGGCCCTTCCCTGCTGAGCAGGCCCACTCTAGCATGTTCTCATGCGCCAAATCAGGCCCTCTGAGTGGCAACGGATGTGAGGGGATGAAAAAACAGTGGCGCAGACACAAGTTAACTGCAAAAAGGAGATGAAGACAGGGAAGATGGAAATGGGAGTGGGAAAAAAGAGAGGAGGGAGAAAGAAGAAAGGAAAATATCACGGAGTTGCTCTGTTGCTTTTTTTTTCACGCGTCTCGTTAAATGGAGAACACGGCACAGACACAAAGGGATCTGAGGGAAAACAATGTCGCTTAACAAGACATCACTGGCTCATCATTAGCAATTTGTTGTGGGCATAATTTTCCCTTGCCCCTTGCATAATAGGTGCCCTGGGATATTGCCGATGCCTTTGTGCGCCCTCATTTGGCTATTTATTTACTTGGCTCGTGTCACAAAAGAGAGCTGGCCACCTCAAGCGAGAGCCAACATAACACTGCTATGGCTCCACATCACAGCCCTATTAAGATGGAGCTCCTTTAATTGACTCCCCAAGCTCATAGCCTGACCTGGAGTCTGACTGATCCCACCCAACCAATAAGATATCTTTTTAAACAAAGCGGTATAAAGGTTTTTTTTTTGTGCAACTTGTTTTGGCCGATGTCAGATGGGCTTATTATTTTTGCTTCTCTGCAACCTGCTCTGTTTAAAGGTGCAAAGAAAAAAAGGGTGGTAAGGAGTGATTAATTCATATTTTGATTGAGCCACTCTCCCGCGCTCTCTAGAAGAGGAAATACAGCTGCAAACTGCTACAGCAGTGTTAAATATGATGAAACGGCTCAACGAATATCGCCGCTATTAATCACAAAAGCGAGGAGAGTGAGAGGAAGCCTTATAATTTCATTGTGTTTGTTTCCTGTTTACCCATCCCCACAGATGGTACTGCCAGTGCTCCACAGAGAAGCTCTCACACTGTTTTTGCATCGCCCCCGCTTTCCGTGGCCCTTTTGTAACAGCATAGACATTGAGCTGTCATTTACATTCAGCAGACGCATGAGCTGGAGATGGATGGATGAATTGTGGAACGGATTGATGACCCGGGTCATGGCAACAACGCAGCTATTTGAAAAAACAAAAAGCAGTTTTGCTGGAAATGGAAAGAAATTAATGATCGCAGCTTGGCTCTGCTCTGACAGACTGCGACGAGTATAATGATGTGCAAAGACTATCTAAGCACCCCCTGACTTCCTGTGGCCTGCCTCTTTTCCCGCCCATAATTTTCATTGAATGACAGCATTCACATTAGCGTGACTGTAATGCGATTGTATCCGCTGTTCTGGAAATGAAAATCAAGTATTTGACCTTTGTATCTCACAAGTGGCTTAGTGTTATGCTGTGTTGGCCTTCAAGCTGATTGTGCTGTAGCATCCTTTCATACCATCGTGCAGTCTTTATTTCTTCTTAATTTTAAAGACTTTAAATATCAACTTTTAATAAATTCTATTCATACGATAGTTGAAATCTGCATGTATGTGTCAGGTAAAAAGCCAGTCTGCTTTTTCTTGCTTTCTATTTAGTGAAGTGTGTTACATGTACACACATACACACACAGCCGCTCGTGTCTTCAGCTTTTACATAAAACTATGCTTTGGCAAGGCCAAATGCGGAGATAGTGAAATCGATTCACACATTGTATTTCACACCCTTTCATCAGACCCGGCCCTTGTGGCTGGAACGCTTGTGATTTCAAAAGCACTTAACATACGCCAGCCCCTTTGTTCAAGAAGCAAACTACTTCTGAGGAGACATCAATGCAAATAAAACCAACTAGCAGAGCGAAGGGAAACTCGAGCTGAAGAACAACCAAATTACCCGTAGTTAATACGTCTTCATTACAATTTCTCTCTCCTCCTCTCTCCAGCATACCAAAGATTCTCAGCGCTAATGATTTTCTGGGTATTAAAGAGGCACCCACTGCTGTCACTCTGGATATGAAACAAGAAAACAGATTATTGTCGAGATCACCCACTGTGAACACCCAAATGATACTTAAAATATAATGATGTTCTTAACCATACTCATTAACGGCACAGTGCAGGAAAGAACAATACTCCTCCAAGAAAACCAAACAGATTTGAAATTAGAGCATAAAGCGTGGAAGCAAACAGTTTGGAAAAAAACACAGAGGGGGGAAAACAAAGCAAGACTACACATTGATATTCTGTTCCAAAACTCCAGGATTTCTGTACACAAGCAGTTGTTGAAAGTTGCTAAACATCTGGACACGGTTTTTGTTTTAAACAATTTCCGTACTTTTCAACTATTTGTTTCTGATAAACATCTAATTGAAGTATAATCCCGTCCTGTCAAACACCGGAACAAATGTTAGCGATGAGCTATCTGAATGACGTGTTTTTGAAGCCAAGCACATCAAATTAAAATGATAATTATTGCTCCCCTACCGTTCTTTACTTCAAACATCCTCTATATTCACACTGTATACTTATATACATCTGCTGTGTATTTCCTGCTGAAATAATTGGCGGCATACGCAAAGAAAAACATACCAGTTGGCTTCCAGCTGCATTATTTTGTTTGTTCTCAATTGAAATGAGAAGTTTAATGTTCACAGCTTGACAAGAAGTCCAATTCAACAAGTTGGTAATAAATAACTAAAGCCTCATTTCCACTACATAGGAGAACGATTCAAACACTGGCCAATGAACAGACAGTAAAGGAAGTCCGACGTTCCATAACTCAACCCTTGTCATGGCGCGTTTTATTCAATAGGACAACTAGGGACACAGTGGGATTGTTCGTTTCTCGCCAAGCCAAAACGATTCTTTGTCAGCCAGGCATAAATAACATAGTGTTGATTGTTCTGTCAAAGTTAATCTGACAGCTCGGGAAGCAGTCATTTATCTAATGACAGAGTTTCTATGACGACAATCGATTCGTTCCACTGACTTGTGTATGTGTTTGTGTGGCGATGAAGAGAAAGTGCGAAACACTTGCCACAAGCTGTTTTTGCTGAAAAACAGTGAGATGCTTTTAGATACGTGGGACAGAGATGCTTGGTGGTGATGTGCAGCTTTTGTCTGCAGAGGTATTACTTTGATGCATTCTTAAGCTTCCACAAAGTTCCAGTCTTCATTCTTCAGCTTCACAAAGACTGAGAACAATATTTGACAACTTGGACCTTTGACACAGTAATAATACCACAGATTTCTGTAATTATCTCATAAAACTAAAGTATTTCTGACCTGCAGAGCTTGATGCTTGTCTGTTCATCATTCAGTGGTATTTAAGTCAAGATTCTTTGAGAGTCAACACTAATTACTTTATATTCATGTTTAGAAAATTTATCTCGGCATGTCATTGTCACATTTTTTTTCACATTGTCACAGATGAGATATTTTCGTGAAGATTTTAAAGCTGCTAGTTCTTCAAAATTTTTTCTGTTAAATTAGACAAACATTTGCTTTAGTAATAATTTCACTTTAACTTGAACTATTCTGATATGTTTTTCAAAAGACACTGAAGAACGTTTGAGTATTTTGTGTACAACCAACTTTGAGCAAATTCAGGGACTTTAAAATTAAATCCGTAAGACTTCATCTACCGATGTTGCGCTGCGTTCTCTTTGGGTTTTAAAAGATTATCTTTTATCAATCATTATGTGCTGTATTAAATTTTGTGTTTATTGAATTAAATTGAAGATACTTTATTCATCCCCCAAGGGAAATTTGAGTGCTGCAGTGCTACATTCATACAATGTCAGACAGGTTTTTTTTTTCATTGTTGTGAATGGCAAGTAATTACAGGTTTCAAAGTGAAAAGTTAAATAGTTTGATGAAGGATGGTAAGAATGATTTTTTTTGTACCGTTCCTTTGAGCAACGGGGTTGCAGGAGTCTGTTGCTGAAGCTGTTCTTCAGATGGTTCATTGATTCATGGAAAGGATGGGAGGGATTTAGCATGATAAATTATGATCAAAATCGTGGATTAAAATCAAATAAATTAATTTTTTTTTTAAATTACCACCTGGATGATTGTACTTAATAGAAGTTATGAGTTTTTTTCTCAAAATTTACTTGAAAATATTACTGATACAGAAAAGTAAATAATACATTAGATAAAAGCACAGACAACAGTGACATAGGATGGTGGTATAAAGAATTTTCTACATGTATTTTGAATTAAATTGACATTGTGGAGAGCAGTTTAGCCTACGAGTAGCAGCAGAGAAATTCAAATATTTCTCTTGAATGAAGTCAAGTTACATCTTCACAGTTCAGTCAATACTCTCTATATTTTCCCGCAGATCATAATTCCATATTTCATCCATTTAGTCCTTCATTCCTTACCACTCAGGCATTTTGTTTATTTTCTATGACATAAGAAAATTAAGACTGTTTATCTACTCTGTTTTTGGTGTAGATAATGTGTAAGTGTCCCACCAGCTTGACAGAATGAAAACCAGAAAATTAGAAGGGTTTGTGGAGGGAAACAAAGACAAAGACAAATACCATACATAACATTAAAATGACCCCTATTGTCATTACGGACAGAAAGATTAAATTCAACTCATCAGACGTAAGTGTGACAGGTGCCTCAATAGGCTGATGCCAAGCTTGCAGGCCTCGGAGATTAGTAAGGCACTGATATCATTATTTCCGCCTATCAGGGATTCAGCAGGGAGGCAATTGTAATTTCTAGGCTTATTAGTCCACACTCGGAGAAGAGAAAGCACAGTGATAAAGCCGACTGTGACAGTGGAGCGTTCTAGTAGCAAGTGCTGTCACTGTGACACTGACCAAATGCCAGTGTGCCTGTGTCCCTGTAATCCAGCCTAATGGAGGTTAACACACAATACAAAAAGGTCCTCATCAACGATCACAACAATCCACACATTTGCATTTTAAAGTTATAAGAGCGGTCGTAGAGAAAATAAAAAAAAATGAGAGAGGTGTCAACGTGCTAAAATGAAGAGGGAGGAAATGTATTGGTCGCACACAGAGATGCAAACACGCACACAAGTGTGTTTTAAAGTTGCATGGAGAAGTGGCGCAGCAATCTTGAGGGTGGCAGGCCGGCAGGCAGATCCTCTTGGCAATTCAAGACATCTGCCTCTCCTGCTTGGGCAGTCTGTGCCAATGCCAGCCCCTGGAGAGAGCCCTGTTTCTCGCACACTAAAGCCCAGAAGTGTTTGTCGAGCCTAATAAATATTGCACAGCGCTTCCTCTTAATCTCATTAATGTTTGTGCATGTCTGTTGGTGTCTGTAGATATAAACAAGGGATGAGCATTAAGCCCTTAAAAAAAGAGAGACATCCGCCATTAACTCCACCAGTCCCTTTGCCAGACACACACCTTCAGCCTCCTTCCTCATAGCATCCCAGGGAATGAAATACTTAAGGCAGACATGCTTTGCTATCTGCTTCCTAACACAGCAGTTTGTCCCTTCTTATTTTGTCCTGAAGTATACAGTCAGAGAGCTGTCATATTCGCACAAGATGAGTATATCTTCTTCTGTTTGGCAACATGTCTCCTTAATTATGCCTAATTTGTAGACCAAATAGCCGCTTATCACTCCCACGGTCTGTGACAGCTTAATAATGTGTAACCTCAGTGTGGGTGTGTGAAACGAGAGCGCTGCAGAGCGTGACCGAAACCTTAATATGATTTGTGTGTTTTGGTGTCATGGTTTAACGGTTTTATAAGCCAGCCCGGTGATAAGTATCGTGTTATTAGGGAGTTACATATTTGCCTTTATTTTCCTCAAAGGAAGTCACATTGTGACCAATCGCATTACAACGATGACATTAATCAGGGTCCCCGGGGAGGATGAGGAAGGTGATTTGCATTGCACCAGCTGACATATCTCTATTAAAACTGTTGTGTGCATAGGAGACTCGCCATATATGCTGGTGAAAAGGTTATTCACGGAAAAATGGAGGCAAACTTAGGGGTTTCAAGAACCCCTAGCAAACTATGAATGGTCAGTGCTTGTCTCATAATATATGGAGGGGTATAGAGAGGTATATTACAGCAAAATTTGGCTCATGTGAGGCATTATCTGTCTATCTATCTTACAGAATATTTTAACCTATCAAATCTTTTAAAAGTTTTTTTTTTGTTGTGGTTGTTAGGGTTTTCTATACATTACACCTTGTGATTTGAAAGCTGTGTTTTCTTTTTTTCTGAGATGTTTTCACTTTCTTTCACTTGTAATGCTTCTCATCCTCATTCCAGGGGAAGGATCTCTCTTTCATGTGGATCCCCATGATGTTTCTTATTTTTTCCCCCACTAATGGGTTTTTAAGAGTTTTTTTCTCTCTGTGAAAGAGAGTCTAAGAGCAGGAATGTGCTGAAAATATATTGCAAGCATTTGTTAGTCAGCTTTTAGCTGTGTATATGTGTATGGTAGAAATGGGAAAATGAAGCCTTGTGAAGCATTGACACATTTGAAGTAAAATTGTATCAAATGGTTTGAAGTCTCTGACGCTTCGAAAAAACACTGACATCTAGTGAACAAATTAAATCACTGCAAACCAATACGAGACTCATAACTTGGTAACCCAAAACTATTTTCTAGTCAGAAATAGAATCGTATTCTACACTGAATGGTTAGAAAATTAACACCATTTATATCTCGCATGTGTTTATTCAGAAATAGAAGCTCTTTAACAGCTGGAGGCTTTAGTTTTACTTTCATATTTACTTCATATTCACATCCTGTCACAATAGTGATGTCATTTCAGCGTCTTTTTTATTCGTACCCATGTAGTCCGTAGTCATAGCAGGTTTCAAAATTATAGCAAATGAGCGTTGTATTCACAAAAAGTGACTTGTACCCACAGCTTTCAGATTCATACCCACACAGATTCCACCACACAAGCACAAATGTTAAAATCATGCACACACCTTTTCGACAGTAATCTTACTCCATATCATTTTCATCAGTGTGTCACAATATCAAGGCCAATAAGTATGTGTGTGTATGAGATATGCATGCAACTCGCATTCCTGACATTTCAGCTAGCAATGAAATGTCAACTTTTGTCAACTTTTTTTCTCTGTAATGCGTTACATTACTGCGTTACAAAAAAAAGGATTACATTTGTGTAATTACATTTGTGGTGCGTTACTCCCAACACTGGTTATGATAGGCTTAGAGGTAGTGGTGAGCGAGGGGGCCGGGATGGCCCTGCAAAAAAATCTGCCTGAGTTTACCTCTACCAGCTGCAATTATCATTAAGCCTCCAATGGAGCTGGTCCACTCTAGAGACACCTGAAAGCCGCTGTAGGCCCACACATAATATTGTATTAAATGTGACCAAAAAAATCAATACACAATGCAAATGAAAAGCATGGGAGTGGGATCCACTCAGTATGCATATTTCCTGTCAAGTACACTTTCTGACCCGCTGAGCGCCGTTCACGGCAGAACTCGGTACTTTTGAAAATTACCGATGATCTCTTGTTATGAGCCCCTATCTGCCTGCTTTGCACTATTTGTGATATGCTTATCTAGCCATGTGTGCTGAAAACCCGTTCGCTTTCGCCCTGAATTAAAAGAGTTTGTCCATGAACTGAGGAGAATGTGCTGCTTATGTCCTTTTAGTACACAGTAAATGGAAATGTTGATAAATACCGCCTCCCGTGAAGCACTTGTTTTGTGGCGGCAGTGTGCGACGCACAACAGCACAAGAGAGCTAATTATGAGAGAGATGAGCCAGGATGAGGAGCGGGGTGGGGAGCTACTTATTTTCCCGCCTTTCTTTCTATTGTGTACCAATATTATTTCTGCGACGTAAACTTTTGTGTTGCATCCGTGTGTGTGTTAACTCATGTATGTGTATGAACCATTGCAGTCTGCTCACAGTAACATGGAAAAGAAGCCGAGTGGAAAGGAAGACTGAATGCATACATGGTGTTAGTCCAAACAGATAAGTGCTTATCATGTACCTGTAGCCACAAGGCCATATCCAGTATATATTTATATGCAATTCCTGCCAGCCCACCTTCTCTGGTTCAATTTGCAATCTTAACTGGTAGTGTGGCCTCTTCTTTTGTGAACAGATTGCACACAGGGTTGCCAAGGTTCTCCACTAAAGCTTAAACACAAAGGAAATATATGATTTCTTTTTTTCTCCCATAGAAAAATCTTTTTCAGATTTTGTGTAATCTCGGTGTATTTTCTAAATGACCATGTTGATAAAAAATGAAACAATAAAGCTAGAAATTTACTTTAACATGAAAAAATATTTTACCTTATAATCTGGAAAAAAAAAACAAGTGGCAAAATTAAATCCAAGTACAAAAGTAAGAATAAGTGTTAAAAATTAAAATGACCTTAATTGTATCTTAGTTATAAAGTTTTACACAATTCATTTTGAGGGAGCAATACTGCCGGTGTGGTATGAGATGGACCTGGATGGTTATATTTGTGATTTCATCTTTTTGTTTAGTAATAAAAACTAAAACCAGGTCGGTACATTATAATGTAGTGTTTGTGTGCTCATATGGTGTTTCTGATTATAATAATAAAAAAGAAACACCAACATGGAACAACCATTACATTAGTATACACAATAATTGTGTAAAACTGATCCTTCTAAGATACTATGACTGCCATTTTCTTGTTCTTTCAGCATTTCCCTTCAGGCGTTGCCACAGCAAGTCAGTTTCTTCTGTCTAACCCTATCTGCTGCATCCTCTTCGGTCACATCAACTATCTTCATGTCTTCCTTCATTGTATCCCTCCTCTTTGGTCTTCCTCTAGTCCTCTTCCCTGGTGGTTCCAAACCCAGCATCCTTCTGCCGATGTACTCTCTCTCCTCTGCACATGTCCAAACCATCTCAGTCTGGCGTCTTTGACTTTACCTCCAAAACCTCTAACATGTGCTGTTCCTCTGATATACACATTTCTAAACCTGTCCATCCTGGTCACTCCCAGAGAGATCCTCAGCATCTTCATCTCTGCTAGCTCCATCTCTGTTTCCTGTCCTTTCCTCAGTGCCACTGTCTCTAGACCAAACAGCATGGCCGGTCTCACCATGGTTTTGTACACTTTCCCTTTCATTTTAGCTGAAACTCTTCTGTCACACATCACACCTGATACTTTTCTCCACCTGTTCCAATCTGCCTGAACATGCTTCTTCACCTCTTTTCCACACTCTTTATTGCTCTGAACTGTTAATCCTAAGTACTTAAAATCTTCCACCTTCTTCATCTCCTCTCCCTGTAACCTCACCTTTCCATTTGGATCCCTCTCATTCACACACATGTACTCTGTCTTACTCTGACTAATCTTCATTCCTCTTCTTTCTAGTGCAAACCTCCACCTCTCCAGCTTTTTCTCCACCTCTTCCCTTCTCTCACTACAGATCACAATGTCATACTACAACTGCCATACAGTTAAAAATATTTTTTAATAAACTTTTTCCAACATTTCACTTTAAACTGTTGAAATATTTAGATATTAGATATCTAGATTTTTGAGATATTTCTTCCTTTTTTCTTTTTATAAAAGGGATCAAACTTAAGCCTTAAGAGGAGCATGATGGCCTAAAAATACCTTCAATACACCACAGCAGTGTAAGCGGCATCCTGTTTGTGATCATCAAAACAAGTAAAAAAAAAAAAAAACCTAATCAAGATCTTAAAAGTTGTCTATCCCTGCGAAATCTCAAGATAGTTTTTCTCCCTCCATGAAATCTATTCTTGAAGCTGTGCATTGCTGATGTTAAGGTGTTTGATGCCTACATTATGGGTATACCATGCACAGAAGATCCTCATCCTTCAGAGTTTATTGTTACCTAATTAGCCACCAGCTAACGTATTTATAAATCGAGACTTCACGCAGAAACCTTTTTAGTTAAACTCAAATGTGATCCTTCACTGCATGTCTGTTTTTCTTTCTTCTTGTTTTCCAACTGTGTCTCAGTAGTGAAGAACATTTTGTTGGATATTTTTTAGGTCAATGGTTATGATGTGAACTCATTATAGGAAAGGTCAGACCCATACATAAATGTATTTTAGGTTGCCACAAGCGTGGGCTGTCTCCAAGAAGGATCTCAGATTACTTGAAGGACCTCACCCTGAGAAGAGTGAAGGGCAGACCTCACAAGAGGTTCACAGGAGCTCACTGTCTGTTGCAACCAGTCAGCCAATCCCGTGTCTTACTTCACTCATTATGCACTCTTCCGAGACCACAGTAAAGATACTCCACAGGGAAATAGAAAAAAAATCAAGGTTGCCTATCTTGTCAAGTCTAATAATGATGTAGCCATCGATGGGGTGCCTCGTTTTCCCCTTGGACTTTTGGTTCATAGCCTTTCGAATTATTGGTGAAGGCTTTTGTCTCTAATGGCCCATGTCAAAGACTGCTATGTATGTCTGTAATGGCTTATCATAGATCCCACTGTGGCAGCTCAAATCACATCTACATCTTTAAATGCTGAATTATTTGAAATGATCAGAGTTTGAGGAGTTAGTGTAACACAGTGACAACTGCAGACGCCTAATCAGGATTTGCTGTATCAGTCGTTTTTACACATTCTTCATCCAAGTTAGTGTTCCAATGACAAAGTCTTCTAAATTCTAAATTCATTCACCCCGTGGACCCTTTACGAGTCATATCCTCCCCTGTTTAGCTAAAGAACACTTTTTCTCTGTATGAACCCATCACTCCCCTCTTGTTTTTTTACAATAGGGGTTTTTAAGCTGCCACACTAGATGTGTAAAACCCTTCCCTTTAGGATGGGATGAGGGCAAGGACCACCAGCATACTTGGCCCTTTGCCCCATGATGCATCCTGAACAAAAGTGCATTGAGAGCTCCCCAGTTTTTGTTCCTCGACCTCGAAGTACCAACACCCACAAGACTCTGGATGTACTTCCCGTGTCACACTTTGGTGTACATTTATGACCCTATTAGTCCATAGCATGTCCTTCAAGTTCCAAGATTGATATTTGCTGAAAGAGTTAACCTTGTGTACATATGACAGTAGTTATTGGTGGTCCTCCTCTTTGAGACTGACTTAGAACACAGAGGTCTTTTTGTTCATGGGGGTGTTTTAGGGTCTTTTCTTTGTGTTCTTCTTTGTGTAGTTTCTTCTATTAAAAGAAGTTTAAAGTAGTTCAACATCTTTTTGATCCACAATTTTTTTTTTACCTCAACAATATCTTCTTGTAGTTCCAGGCCTTCTTTTCCATCCTCAGACGAAGCCTTGCCTGTCCTGCAGCAGATTTAGCTTTTGTTGGCTGGTGTTAATAGGATTAAAATGGGTTACTAGCTCAATCATAGAAAGCTTCAAACCATCCCTAAATGTAAGTATCTCATGGGGGTCGGTGAGCATTGTGGTTCTGCCTTTCCCTCCCTCTGGCAGTCCTCCTGAACGAAGTAGAAACACCAAGCCCTGAGGGGGGTGGCAAAGGTTTGGCCTTTGGGAAAATCCGTAGGATTATGTCAGCACTCATTACAATGTACACAAAGACCACAGGATCAGTAGGAGCACAAACGGAGCAGTTAAGTCAAATAGGGTGGGCCAGAGGATTCGCCTGCTCAATCCTGACATTGATTAGCCTTTGTGCTTCGTCACTCCCTGCATTAACGCTATAGCTGCAGGGTTACCGATTGGCAATGTCTAATGCCAAATTTGCCTTTTTTACGGTCTAGAGTTGCATTAACATTGGCATCATTTTTATAGTTGAATTTGACCAGTTTCCAGAAACTGTCAAATTTAGGCTGATGGACCATCTGAAGTTCTTTATGCAACACTTTCAGAAGCACATAAAATTCTCAATTCAGTTTGGCAAAGCAGATTTTTTGAGTACACTGCATTGTGCCTGGCACCCATAGATAATTAGGCAGTGAATGAGAACTGTACGGGATCTATTGTGATAATGTGAGGTCACATCACTCTTGAACATCAATGATAATGACCACATCCAATGAAGTTGTATCCATTAGGCTCGTTGAAGTGTCCAGTCGTACATTCACACAAGGTTGGGATACACACACATGCATATGCCTCAATTTGCATAGTATTTAAGCAAAAGTGAGAATTGACAATTAAAAAAATAAATCCAGTAAACAATGGTGCAGGATTAATATTCCGTCTGTTATTAAGGCACAGATGGATTCTGGGTGGGGCATGTACGTGACAGTGTCACCCTCCAAGGTTGGAAGCATGAAGAGCTGGTTGGCGATTGATTTGGTCATTTTAAATAGACACTCACGAGCAGTGTTCACCCCAACATTCAGCACACATTTTTATAGGTGACAATAACACAATCACACACATAAACACTACAGTTAAGTATGTGATGCATTCATGCATGCAGACATGAACTCTTTCATTCACAGCTTTATTCTGTCTGTGTGCACACTTGTCTTAAGCAATGCAAAATGATAGCAATTTCCCAATACTTCTGCTCATTGAACAGATTGACTATCCTTGTGTTACAAAAGTAGTGTCTTGGTTAAAAGCTAAAAAATTAAATAGATTTTGTTCCTCTTTTTGCTGTATCAGGCTATAAAACAATACTTGGTCTGCACATTTAGTGCAGTCATTCTTGTTAAAGTAGCTTCTTAGTAAAGATTGCTGTGCTCTTCTAAAAAATATTATGGCCATATGGGTTTTTCCTACATTCCTATCTGTTTATTTATGTCTCTAGATGAGATCACAAAATCTCAAAATTACCCATAAATTGCTTTTTTTTTTTTAGAAAGCACACAAAATATTTCTCCTGCTCCTATCCTCTCCTGTCAGCGTATTCATAAATGTTGCTGGAAAATTTCTTATTTTAGCAATCCTCCAGATAGCCAGAGCCCATTTTCACTGCTTTAAATAATGTCAATCTGGGCAAACCCTGGATTGAAGCCCGTGAGCCGGAAGGCACAATTTCTCCTTTGCCTACAGTCTGATAATTTTCGAAGCTATTGGCAACTTGGGAATTTTGTAGCCTTATCACTTGGGCTCAGTGAAGTTCACTGCCACTAATCGGTGCAAGGATCACTCATTCAAGGATTGCATGATCATGTTTTTTCAGGGCAGTGACAGCTGCCTGCGCTGATGCATTAGCAATGCAGATGATTCACCCTAATAGGTTAATGCGTAACACAAGGAAATTAGGTGTAATCCCCAAGCGAAATAATCTTAACATTTTCAAATTCCTCAACGGGGGAATAGAAACGTTGTGTGCAACTCAATTAGGTGAAATGCGAATCAAAGCAAATTTACCTAGAGGATGTGCCATAGATCCCCAGTATGCATGCATGTGTGCAGGTGTGTGTGTGTGTACATGTGACAGTGAGGGATATGGAAGTGTGCCTGTCCTCATAATGCTGCAGGCAAACCCTGGGCGGCAATAACATCATCATGACAAGACCCCTGCCTGCTTATTTATTCCCTTTACTTACCTCACTGCTCAAATGATGTCAGTGTGCATGGACATACACACACAGACACGCACACTATTTGAAAATGAATAGCCTTAGCCGCAGTACCTGCAGAGAGGTGATAACTGAGATGGTGTGAGCAGCCTCTGTCACAGCAGCACTGTTTTCAGCCTAATTGGAACTAAGTACCAGACACATGTGGGAGCAAATATATGTGGCAATTCATATGCATGTGGTCAGGTTGGGATACATTTCTTATTCAAAACTAAATTGACTGGGAGTCAGCTGAATCTTTTCCAAATGTTGAACTAATGTTGTATTCTAGCCTGCATCATGCTGCATGATTACTATTAATAAACTCCAGCCATGTGTACATTTGGAGACCCTATACAGTGCCCTGTAATGGAAAGGGAGCCTGGAGGATTGTGTGTGTAGCCTATATTTGTGCAGATATATCTGTGTGTCATTAACAGGGTGCAGCTGGCCATTAGGGTCCTAGGGTGGGTGTTGTTTTGCTCTTCTCCTAACTCTGGTTTTTCGGTCATTCTCTAATGTGTTACTCTGACCAGCAGCACTTTGTTAGAGGACAAAAACATTTCCTCATTGCCTCTCACACAAGTGTGTGTGAGTGAGGTCGAGACTGATTTCTCAAAGCAGGTAGCGGGTAATGAAAGACACTCTCTAAACCTCCACGAACTGGCAATCGAGAAACAAGAGAGGACTTCAGAAATGAGCACTGTTTGGGGATGGGAAGCATCACCAATTACAATCCCCAGACAGTTACCCTGAAAAAAAACACCCACTGAAATCAATGAGGACACAAACTGAACAATCAGCTGCGACTAGCTATCAACAACGAAGTGGAATATGCAAAAATGCCAATTAAATGTGTTAGCATACGCACAGTTTTTTTTTCTCTTTTTTTTTTATGATATCCCAACATCTGTGGCATTAGCCGTGGCTCTCTTTATGTAAAATAGAGTCGGGGAAATGAATACGCAATCTACCACTGTGTTTTCATCATTAGCGCGCTCCGATTCGTGGCTCTGCTGCCTTCCAAACCGTCTGAGTGGGGAGCGAGAGGAACATTTGTGTGCCCTCGCTTGCCAAATTAATTCTTGTCTTGACATCTTAATTCTCAGTTCTTGTGTGTGGTCAAATCAGCCTACTATAGAAAAGCAATCAAGCAATTATTCCCAAATTATATTTGCCCAACACACACTGATTGGTTATTCTTTTCTTATTGAGTAAGCTCATTAATTCTGAGCAGCTTGCTTGTTATGCCTCTGCCATTACTCCTTTCCCCTCTCATCCCCTCTCTCCCTCTCGCTGTCTCTTGCACCCCCTGCTCCTCATCATGCACACTCACTCCCAGCTCTCACTCCCACACCACTCTCCCTCCCACACACACACATACACACACACACACACACACACACACTCATCTCTTTCCTTCTCCCACCAGCAGATGCACCCTATCTTCTAGCCCCAGCCTGCTGATGTTTTGGAGATGACATACACTACAAAAGCCCCATGATCTGTGGCATTGTCTAGTCGGCCAATTACTATTCCCATCTCTGATTAACTTTGATGTGGAACCTAATGAGATAAGGCAGCTTATCAAGGCAGCCGCTGATAGTGGTCTCATTTATTCCTGTGCCTAGCACCCAAGCAAGTGACAAAAACTAATGAGGAGGAGTTTGTCAGTAAGCTCAGGTCCAAGCTAAGTGTGAAATTGTTCATCGGCAGTTCATCAGCTTCTGCGTAAAACGGCCCCGCCATCGTCAACATGCAACGGCGAGACACTCCACATAACAGCACAGTCCCTGCCTGTGGAACAAGGGCGCACCAAGTTTCTCCGTCTTTCTCCTCCTCTTTCCAGTGTTTTTCTCTTAACAGCTCCGTTCCCCTTCTCCGAGCTCTAATGGAGCAACTAATTGCTCAGGTTGTTTAGATGTGAGGAATGCAGGAGTGTCTGTACAAAGCCATTCTCTTTGCCTGATCTCTAAGAGGTGAAACCTTAATTTTCCACTTCTGGCTTTTAGTGACTTTTTTTTTTCCTGTTGTATGCCCTGTGTTGTCACTGTTTATTTACTGTTTATTTATTTCTGAATAGACTGCAAAAATGGCAATATATTTGGAACGTGAGGAAAAAAATATGACTATGTATTCATGTATATATACGTATGTATATATTTACAAAATATAAGCACTGTATCCAGCTAAAGGGTGTATGAGTGTTTAAAATTATGTCTGTGTGTTGTTTTTTCTTAATTATTTGTAGTGAAAGCATATTTAAAAAAAAATAAGATGAAGACATGGGATAGACATAGATTTACATGTGCATATGTATACGTGTGTGTGTCCACATAATTAGGGATCGGTCATAGAATCTATCTGGTGTAATGTCATACATTTATGAGACTCATCAGCACATTTTTGTCATCTGGTTGATGAAGAGATGTGAGGGGAAAAAAACAGTGGAGTGAATTGAACTGCAAATTCTTATGCACGGACTGTGTGTAAGAGAGGCAGGAAGTGTGCGCCTTTTGATTTGGAGTATAAAAGTAAATAATATTTGTACATCTAACACATACTCGAAGTGAATGAGCAGGCCCTGAATGTGTTTCTATGAGCAAGTGGAGAGCTCTACAGACTTTAAAGCCGGAGCCCAATTAAGCCTCGCCTCATCGGGAGAGGGAGAGGAGCTGAAAGCTGAATACATAAGATAATGCAGCCGCACTAAAGCAGCCAGCGCGCTCAGTGTAAAATTAGAGAGGGAAGAGAAAATCTTGATAAAGAGAGAAGAAAAAGCAGACAGACAGTAGGGGGAAGAAGAGGAAAAGAAGTTCCTTTGGGCCCATTTCCTTTGAAACTGTTTAACCAAATACAGCTATTCATATTCAACACAATTAATAGTGTCTCTTTCTTGTTCAGACGGCACATCATAATGGGCAGAGGGGAAGAGAGAGAAGAGGATTTCTCTTTCCGTCCAAATTGTCGCCAATTTAAGGACAAAGCGTTACCCTCCAGTTCCCCAGAATGGGAGTCGCACTCATAAAGAAAGACTGACAGTCGACATCCAAATCTCATTCAAGGACGCAATTTCCAAATGCTAATCATAATCTGCAGATGTTGGCTACTGATACATCCATTTATTTATTTCTCTTGGAGGCATGTCTGTGCCCATTTGGACAGCCTGTGAAATTTGAAACAAAGAGAGAAAATTTAATCTTTGAGGCATTTTGAGATGAGGAAGCAGTCACTGCGTGGACATCTGCACCATCTTTGCCTGCTGTGGGTTAGAAAGCACAGAAAAATACACGTGCACGCGGGTGCCCGGTGAAGCACGAGGAAACACACTCTTCTCGTTCATCTCTTTTACTTCTGCTGCTCTCCTTTTCACTCCGGGTTGTTTCAGAGTACCTCAGATGTGTCATCAGACATTGGTTTCCATCTGAACCTGAGGGAAAAAAGAAATACTTGACAGAAAGGTATATAAAAAGACGACACTCTGAATTTTTTGACATTCTTTGCACAGCTGCTTCAAAACGAGTAGGATGGAGAGGCACGGAAAAGCAACTCCAAGATTCGTTTTTGTTTACTCGCTGCCTTTTCTCCCTTTCCTCTTTCAGGCAGATGGAGGCTAGCTCGAGGCCACAACTCACTCATCCTTGTATAGAGCAACTCAGTGCAGGGCCGTGAAAGAGAAATAGACATGGATAAATGAATTGTGGGATCTGTTCTATGTGACTAAACCAAAGAAAGGATAACCCCTTTTCTCCATTTAGATGCCAGAAACAAGGTGAAACACAGCTCTGCTTTGCAAATAGATGGATTAAATGTGTCAATTATTTAGTCGACAAAAAAATTTAGCTGCAGCTGAAAATTAAATTAAGTTAAATGACATGTTTTTAAAACATTTCCACTTCAAGGTGCTGTATATTTTATCACTTTTGTTTATAATAATTAAGATAGTACATATCCATACAGTACATCTCTCACTCCAGCTATTTAAATTCAAGCTTAAAGAGCGTGTTAAGAATACAGTGACCCTAACTGCAGTTATATTGCTGCTTTACCTCAATATCTTCATCCCTTGTATGAGTTCTATGAGAGGCGGTCTATTATGGCTCAGTAGGGGTTAATACTTCACTTCAAAAGCCATTGATTGAGCTTGGAAACAGAGATGAGTATTCTGCCACTATTTGTAATATTTTCTTTTGCTTTATGTCTGAATAAATACTTGTTTTTCTTTGAAGACTGTCCCTGGCCATTTCTACAGTCACGGTTGGCTCCTGGCTCTTTTTGTTGATTTTGTCCTTCCTCCTCTCCAATTAACAATCCTCCCAGCTGATAGCATGCCAG
This sequence comes from Neostethus bicornis, assembly GCA_902685375.1. NCBI lineage: Eukaryota > Metazoa > Chordata > Actinopteri > Atheriniformes > Phallostethidae > Neostethus > Neostethus bicornis. The sequence goes on from LR738552.1 coordinate 7,471,846, forward strand.
GTTCTGTTCGAAACAATCAGTCCTCATGCCCTTCTCAAGCATGCCAGGCCAATCAGAAGGCAGAGGAAGACAAAAAGAACTGTGCAGCTGTCTTCTGAACAGAACGAAGCACTTCCGGGGCCGGTGAGAAGAGCTGGGCGCACCCTAAATCAACCATTGTACTCTTCCAGAAAAACCTTCAGGATTACAAAGCACGCAATTGTGTGGCGAGTTGCAGACCTCCACACCCACAGCCCACACCTACAAATCACACACCTTTATCCTCCCCAGTCTTGTTTCTTAAACCATTCACTTTAGTTTTTTTTTGAACGGTGAAACTTGGGGAGTAAAGACTTTTTCAAGCAACGAATGAATGAAATGGCTTCACCACCTTCAAACTGTTGGCAAAAGACTCTGCATGTCTAGCCGTTAAGACACTTCAAATACCACAGCAGTCTGACTGAGAGCTGAAAGGCAGTTTGCATTGAATATTCACTATACCGATTCATTAACATTCTGTTTAAGCCACAATAGCGACTAAAGAGGCTCTGACCCTCCAGTTTCCACAATCAAGGTTGGTAACCAAGAAAATAAAATGTGAATTGCGCCCTGACACACAATTGGATTCTTTAACTCTGCCCAGCTTGAAAATAAAATTAACCAACAGTCACTTTGGTCTCAATGGAAGCATTTTGCTGTAAAAAGACAGTGCTTCAAAATTAAAAGGAACAATTTTAAACTTAAATTATAAAAACAAATTAATCTTGAGGCTGTTATGGGCTTTTTCTGTATTATATTTTTGTAAAGTCAGGCGTTTTTCTCCAAATGTCATCGTGCTAGTGTGCACAAATACATGTTAGGTAGTTGAAGCATTCAGTAGCTCTCCTCAGCAGCTTTACATATAACCCAAACAAACTCTGCAGTGGTCTGTCTGTAAAAGGTCATCCACACTCATTACAACCTTGCACATACAGAAACAAATGGGGTTAAGAGAATAAATCAATCCAAGCACTCGATTATATGATTGGGTGCTGTGACAAAGGGTTTGCATGTTGCTAACACGTTGCCTGTCAGGAGAGGGGCTATATGTGGGCAGACACAAAGCCTCATTAAAATACATACAGAGCCGGTGCTACTGCTGTGGGTGGGAAAGATGCTCCATCAAGATGTCGTTACAACAGGACTATCTCCACCCACTGGCATGTATCTCCCTTGCACTGTCCTCCCCCATGCCTGGACAGAACAATGGAAGCCTCCTTTACAACCAGTGTGGGCTAGTCCCCCTTTTCCCCGCAAGGTCAGGGCCTAATCCTCGGGGAGTTCTCACATTGTGTTTTTAGCGAACTAGGGTCAAACAGTTTGAAATGAGGGGGTTTAGTTAAACATCCATTAAGCATGTCCAGTGTGTCGGGGTACGCTTGATTTATGAGCAAAGCTGTTGTGCTCAGCTGTGTTGATGCTCCGCAGCATGCTGGGATGCTTGTTCCACAAGTATTGTATGCATCATCATGAACAAAAAGAAATCAAACAGCATATGGCATCTTAAATAAAACTCTCTGACCTACTGTTCACCTCGACATAAGTCTACACATCGATACGGCATTTTCTTCTCAACACCAGGGTAGTTCAGGTGTCTTTTTTTGCCACTGAGAGGCGCTATATCGAGGAAGAAAAGGGAAAGTATTGAAGAATAAAAGTTAAAAGTGGATCTGTGTTGTCGGCAGTGCCATGTAGGCCAACTGCCCTGTTAGTGAGGCTGACATTCAAAGAGAGCTGGGACGCCGACAACAATCCCACAGCCTCCTGCTGCGAGAAGACATTTCGCATGGTGGCCAAGTGCTTTGATACCGCTCTTGTGATCCTCGTTGCCGTGGCTTTGAGAAAGCAAACACACACACAGAACAGAGTACAGGCCGTCACCATTATATACCATTTTAAAATCTTTTTTTTTATATAGATTCTAGTTTTTTCTATTATTACTACCATAAAATCCTAATAGGTTTGAGGAGGATATTAAACATACTTGCTTTTTTACTTATTTAGCTCTCGCTTAATGTCAATACTGTGTGTTTTTTTTTTTTTTAAAGAAAAGAGAAGTTCTAAAAGCTGACGAGATGTAGAAGGATGTTTGCTTTTAAAGGCAGTGACATCTTGGTGCAACGAATGACAGAAAAGGGAAATGTGGCACTGCTCCCGTGTTGCTGATTAATAGCAAGTCACACCCTACTGTCGCACAATGTGACTGTGAGCAGTAAAGCAGGTTACGGAATATAGAACTCACTTTCAAGACTAAAGCTAAACAAGCTCCACTAATTAACGAGGGACTGCGCAGTCATTTTTTGAGCAAGGGTTACTAAATGGTCGGCTATTACTTTACTCTCGCTGAACCAAATGCTTAAGATAATGACCAGTTACTAATTGGTGCTCATACCTTATATCAGTTTGTGCAGAATATAATTGCAGCAATTAAGCTATTAAATAATTGTTGGGTTAAGCAAATTTGAAAACAGAACACATTTAAAAAATGTAAATGTGTTTAATAACAGAATGAAAAAATTTCTAGGAAGGGGTCTTAGTGTCAATGTACCACCAGTTGATTTATTATTAACTTGAGGGTTCATGGCAGAGATAATCCCTTTCTTATCACATGGTGGTGTTAGGGAACCTTTGCACCAACGAATGTGAAGCCTTGTGTTCGTAAGAGTTTATAACATATTCTAATGTGTGTTTATGCATGTAGATATTTGTGCGTATATCACATGAAGTGCACAAGTGTGCAAAGGAGGTCTATATTCTATGCAGATCACGTTCCCCGTGCTTCAGCAGCTCTCCCTTTGTGTTGGCCCTTCCGTCAGCTGTTGACTTCCTAAGTGTCTCAGACAGCCGTGTTTCTGTCTGCGTCTCTGTCCACTGCCTTGTCCTGCTCACATTTCTGAAGTCCACTGACTGCTAATGGCTGTGTGCAGACAAAGAGATCACTCTGTAGGCACTCTACCCGGCCAAGCCAGGGACCAGGGACAAGCAGAGGGAGGAGGAAGAGGTTGGAGGAAGGGTTCAGTTTGGGGGAAAGGGAGGGCTTGAAGCTAGGATGAGCACCCGGTACTGCCTGCCTCTCTACACTTGTGTCACGCTTTTGTGACAACCACTCTTCTGTGCTTGTTTGAACTGTCCTTCCCAATTAGCACTAATAAGTCACTCTGTAAGGATGAGCAAGCATAGTGTCCCAATCACCCCCGAGTCTACATAAGCGTAAACAGATTTATTCTCAAAACACAAACACAGGCTTTCTTTTTTTCTCCCCAAGCTTAGCAACCCGTGAAAATCCCACAAGCACCTCCCTGCTAATAGACTTAAAAAGCCTGAAACACCTCACATTTCCAACAAACAAGTGCCAGCAAAGGGGCAAATTAATGATGAGTCATTTGAAAGGATCATTTTACTCTGTTTTCACACTTCCTCTAAAGAATTGATTGAATCCCTGTTCAGTTAAAAGGTTGAAATCAATGAAGAGCCAAGCCAATAAATTTGAGTCCAATAAATTCACATTACTTCTCACCCAGGAGTGGTAGATAAATAGAAAAGAGGGAGGCATGAAGCACAGTTCAGATGACCATGAGTATTTTATTTAGTAAGTCAAATAATTTCCCAATTACACCCCTGGAGATGTTGCATAACTTCTCCTCATTTACTATTAAAAATGATTTGGAGTCTATGAAAAACACCGAAGTATAAACTAGTGTTCTTCTTTTTCATTATACATTGTTCAGTTGTGATAAACAATGTGCTGCACAGTGAAGAAAGTTTAAGAAGTCTGGCAGAATAATTTTCCTTGTGTTTTCTCAAAGTAAAGACTTAGTCAAGCTCGGCTGTGCTCGGCTGTTTATTGTTGCCTGCTTGTTTATTGTCATGCAGAAAGCAGAGGAGGTATTAAAGGCAGATTTCGCCCTTATTTTAAAATGTGGTGCTGAAGATTAGAGCTCTTGCCAAACACTGTGGAAACACTTAATTGATTTCCTTTGGACTGTTTACCTCTACTGTAGCCCTCCTGGAGCCTAGCATCCACATACACACCAAAAACACACACACACACACACACACACACACACACACACACATGCATATAGAATACAACTCTGGCCCCATTTACACCAGCACAGGCCTGCCAAGAGCCTCATTAGTATTCACAGCAGTGGCATTTGCCAGCCTGAGCGTTGCCGTGGTGATGCTGCCCACACAAGTGATGATAAATGGTGCTTTCAGTTTTCCTGCCTTCCATAGAGCAGAGCAGGGAGCTGAGGAGTTGCTGGCTAGGACCCAGCTACAGCAGTGGCTATAGCAAGGCCTCATCCCTAACGCCGGGCAACTGACGCATGACTACACAAACCCAAGGCTGCTTGAAGGCTTTGGGTGCAGGGGGAGTGGTGGGTAAGAAGGGTTTGGTGCTCTGTGCGTTTTGCTTGTGGAGAAGAGATTTAGTTTTTCGCGGTGTGTGTGTGTGTGTGTGTGTGTGTGTGTGTGTGTGTGTGTGTGTGTGTGTGTGTGTGTGTGCATGTGCTGGAAGAGGGTGAGGAGGGGGCATGTTGGAAAGAAGTGTGTGCTTGAACTTGTTATTGTTGGCTGCAAAAGTGATGTCAGCTTCACTGTTTCTCAAGTGTGTTTTGTTTCCTCTTTTTTCACTCGTCAAAATTTTATCTTAACTTGATGACACCAAACATCTGACCTTGAATTAATGAAAAGTTTGTTTAGGAAAAAATCAACTTTATGTACTTGAACAAAAATAGTATATCTTTCACTTTTAAAAAAATAAAATCATCATTTAATATTATCATATGTTTTTCATAACTGTAAATATGTACAAACATGAACTTTTTTTTTTACATAATTTATTGGAAAATGTGTTAATTTCTTGAACTAATTTGGTTGCAAAATTCTCACTGAGACAACAAAATCGTCTGTGAATTCTGCCTAATCTGACTAATTTATGGAGTTTTCACACATTCTAAACACTGAAGTAAAAAACAGATTGTTGCATGAAAAGTAATTTAAGAACTTCCACCTTAGTGAGACTAATCCAGTGTGAAGCCACTGTCTTTTCTTTTTTTTAATGCAGATTTCAGAGTAAAGACTACAAGCTGTAATTGGTATTGCCCGACGGAGAGTTGTGGTATCCTGCTACACTCCTCTTCACCGAATCAACACATGCAGATATGAAAAGAGGAGTTTAAACTCTTCCTGATACTGGTTAAACACAGAAAAATATCCTCCTATATTACTGTGTAAAATACACATATTAATACCTGGTAGTTTGAAAATGACTTATTTGGTTAGCGAATATTGGGGCGTTTTAAAATTTGTGCAATGTGGTTTGTCTTCTTGTTTTCAATTATTTTAGAAATAATTTATACATTTCTAAATATATATATATATATACTTTTTGCTTTTTTTCAGATTAGTGTTTTTAAATAAATAAATTGATATTAAAATTTTACGGAAAACAAGAGCAACCATTTTTATTAATTGTTTATAACCCATAACCAAGTTTCTTTTAAGGAATCTTTTTTATGTTAGATTTCAGTCAGCAGGATTTCTCCTCAGACTGAATTTTACTCCATCTTCTCCTTCTAGAGTAAAATTGACATTGAGCTATAAGTATGTCTGATAAAATTACAGTGATTCGTACACCATGAGCAAAGCCCTCTTTGGTTGAACTTGGGGATGACCACCCCTTCAAAAGATAGCCTGACCCCTCTAAAATCAAGCCTGATTACCCATCTCTAGGACACTAAGAAGCGCCCAACTTCAAAAGAAGCAGAGACAATCACGGATGGGGCGGTGTGGCCTTGATGGCGGGGAGAGGGGCTGTTCAGAAACCTCAGCCCTGTGCTGTGGCGGTTTGGACAAGACTGAATGGTCTCAGCCAGGGGGCTAGGGCTATTAAAAGATAAATGTATTTCTCTGATGCATTATTCATGATGCAAGGAGGTGGGGAGAGAGAGCTGGGAGCCAGAGGCTTAGCGCAGCAGTGGCTCTCTTTTCGGTCTCATCAGGCAGGGCCAAGGCCCCCTCTGCACCCGCCACACCTACACCCTGATGCAAGAGAGGCTGAATTGGGTAGAGGTGATCGTGGCGACAGCTGGGAGGATAGAGAGGATGATAGACAGATAATACGACACTCTGTATTCCCACACGCATACTAAATGTCAGATTACATGAAAATACAAATCAATAATAAACTCAATTTTCTCTCATAAACACAATTATCTATTTCTGTATTTCGGCAAATTTATTGAAAATTCTTCTTTTTTATTTAATTTTTTTTATATTTACCATGTGCACTGAAAATACAAAAAAAATCCCTGAAAGAGGCATTAGTCTCTGCTTCTAAAGGACCACTCAGCTGCTCATTAAGTAAAGGGTTAGGGCAAATATTTTGGAGACGTATTGGACTTTTATACCTGAGTCAGCTTTTGTCCGGATCATCTGTGATCTGCAAGAAAAGCAGATTAGGATGACCTTGGGATGACGCGTTTGGAGATGAGTTACTGATGAGAAAAGACAAACAAACTGGAGAGAATGTCGAACAGCTGAAGCTCTTACTCATCAATGATTTGCCATGTTTTTATTCCTCTTACTGTATGTATTTAAATAAAAACACTAACACTGATTTTTTTGTTTTTTTTTTGGTGGAAAATTTACATGATGTTTTTGGGAGTGTTTTATTTACATTTTGAAATAATGCGTTTCAAATTGGAAAGTTTTTTGCTATTTGAAACCAGCATCTTTTTTCTGTTATTTAATCAGTGATAATTCATCTCTGAAACCATTTTACACATCACAACAAACATTTACATTGTGTTTTTTCTTTAAATTTGAATCTCCCAACTTGTTTTATTTCAACATGTCATAAAGTGGTTTTGTGCTATCTTTAAACTACCAATCGTCTTTTTTTATTTCAGTTTAATCTGCATTCATGCTGAGCACATCCATTCACTTGTGGTATTGAGTGTTGTTCTCCTTGTGTCCATTAGAAAGTGCTTTTCTTCTTGCACAAGTGGTGCCCTTTTGCTTATATGTATGAATTCGACATACATTCTACTGGCATAAAATGCACACTTGTGCTCGAGAGAAAAGACAAACTCTGCAGCAGAGTGGAGGGTGGTCCAAACACATCAGTACTCATGACTTCATGCTGGGATCATTTGTTTCCAGACAAGAGGGCACAAGGGTGGGAAAAAAAAGACTCTAAGACAGTCAGGAGGTGTGTGCAGTCTGTGCAGGGTGGGAATGGGTGATGAAATGTGTGTGTGTTTGGACAGATGAGTGTGTTTTATCTGTGTCTGTGAACTTGTTTATGTGGATCCCAATCCTTGCTTTGCCACTTTACACATCCTGACTTGAATTAAACACAAGAGACAAAAGGCTTCATATTTGTGCTTGCATGTCAAGGATTACTTGTTCTATTGAATGTGCTCCCCTATTATCTGCTTATCACTCTCTGTGCTCTTTAATCTCTTTCTTGTCTCTGCTCAATGGCTTCCTCTCACTGTCTCCCCATCACAAATGTAGCCTTTCTCCCCGTCTATTTTTTAACACTTACAAAACTGAAAAGGCCCGGCTTGGTCTGGGCCACCTGGAAGCACCAGTGAAGCTTTCTCCCAGGCCTGGCTCCCTGCCACTAGCCAGCTGTAGCATTGTGAGTGCCCCATCTCAGTTAATTCCATGCATTGCAATTGTTGCCGGGCACTGTTTACAGCCACCTCCTACTCCGCCTCAGTAGGCTTTTCGATTGTCCTGGGGCCTCCCTTGTTTAATACTGTTTTGCAAGTTATTAAGCCCTGGAAGTCCATTAATCACAGTTCACGGGCTGTGTAAGCCCACACAAGGCAGGCAGAGCTGGGGGATGGGGAGGCACACTCGCAATCCTCAATGGGCTTAGACGGTGGTCCATTCAGATCCCTAACGAGATCATTACCACTAACTAAATACAAACCTGACCCCACGACCTGCTGGGAAATTACGTAGGAGCTCCCTGGTGCAAGACATTAATACACCCGCCTCCCCCCGCGCTCCTTTTCCACACCTCCCATTTTCCTGCACCAGTGCGTAAACGCCCACCCCCAATGCAACCCAACCCTGCCCCCACACCCCCACCCCCTCTCTTGTCCATTCTCACTTTCTTTCCAATGGACAGAAAACTAAACCTGTCATCAAAAGGACCCTAATCACTGCTGTGATTGTGGTAAACCAAGCCTGACAGACATTTCACTGAGGCCTCAATGGCTACATCAGTGCCACCTCCCTAGCCAACTCCCCCTCTTTTTCTTGCTTTCTCTCTGTCCCACCACTCACTCTTTTTACCAGGCCTCTGGCCAATGAGCACCAAACACCCGGGGGCTTTTCAGATTACTTGACACACTGTGTCCACTTTTGGGAGGGAGACCACCTGGTAAGCTCATTTTAATACAAAACCAGTTCACTCTTCTCTCTCCTTTTCCTCAACTCCCTAATTCCTCCTCTCAAGCCAAGCTACCACCATGAATTCTGTCTAATCCAGTGACCCCAATGGAACATTCCTGGTTTTACACTTCGAAGAAGAAGCTGGATTTGGACGGATTACATGCTTCCAGTTCTGTTTGGAGGCACCTGTGACTGGAAGTAGCTGACAGCAAAATACTGTATGAAGGGGAAATGAAAAGTTCTGATTCATTCCAGGAAGTTTTCTTTAATTATTATATATTATCCATTATTTGAATCTCAAGTTCACTCTGAGCTTATTACTTACTTTTTCCCACCAACTCGTGTTATTTGGATGTCCAGTCACCACAGTGGGGTATGGTGTGCCCCGGCATGGGAACGACGGGGTTAAGAGGGGTTGACAGAGTGGGAGTAAAAGATGTGGGTGGAAGAAGAAGAAGAGGTTGTTGGGGGTTTGGGGAGGGTTTGGACTGACTTTCACTTTAGCCCTTCAGCTTATGTTAAGATGTTGTCACTTTCACCATCTCAAGTGTTCCCACTTCAGACGCTGAAGCTTAGCGTTCGCAGTGGGCTTTGGGTGGTGTGGGGGAGAGGACGGAGGGCAAGAGGGAGGAAGTCTGGGAAGATTTCCATTTTAAACAAGCACAACTTTGTCACACTGTCACCTGACTGGCACCCTCTTCTTTCAAGTGTTTCCCAGCTTCCTGTCTGCTCTGTACTTCTACTGTGCATCCGTCTTTAAGAATTTTCATTCAAAATTCCGCTCTCAAATTTTCCAACTGCTTACTTTTTTCCCTCTAGTTTTTCTCTTTTTTTTCTTTGTCATGCAAACCCAGAGTTGTTGCAGGTGTTCACATTTTAGATAAGGTATTTTATCCTCCACTTTATGGTTTGATAAGATCTCAATTGTTCCATGATTTGAAATGGACATGCTGCAATCGGAGCTAAATTAAATTGGAATCCTAATTTACCAGGATATTATGGTTCAGAGAAATATAATCACTGAATACATAACCAGGCACACCAGCAAATTCTTAATTGACTTGTAACGAGTATTATGAAATGTATGCTTCAATGTAGATGTAGATTAGCAAAACACAGGAGAAAAATGTTTTTTTAAAAAAATAGACCGTTGCTCAAAAATGAGCACATATGAACACACATAAACACACTCACATTTTCAAATTATCCACTCTGGAAAACTCAACTATAAATACAAAATTACACTGAAAATCTTGCGGCATGGGCTAGTTGTTAAGTGTCTACCTGGCACCGCAGTGATTGTTCCTCAACACTGACCAATTGTAAGCTCATAATAATGATCTCTGGCATGACAAGTGATTTTAACCTGCCTGTGGGCCGCCCCCACAGCAAGTCACAGATCACCTGCCCCACGTAAACAAAAACATTGGGAGAGTGTTCCACATTTAAGAGCATGCTAATTACAGTCATTCCTCTCTGAAGTACTTTCTGCTGCAATTTGCTCAGATCACCAAACCTCCAATCCCTCTCATGTAAACAAATAAACCCTCACGCAACAAAGAGATAAAGCAAATAATAAAATAGACACGGCCACTATCGGAACTCGCTGGGGGCACTGTGTTTGAAGTAGGCTTCAAATAGTATCACACAACTCTATGGTGTGGAGTCTCTGTGTTTTTGCATCCTCAGTAAAAAATAATTACAAGGGTGGTTGTTAATGTGCTACAAAAAAAATAAAATAATTTACTTCATAATGAAAGAATACATCATCAATAAAGAGTAATAAATTGAGTTGGACAAGTTACTCAAAAACTGTAACACATTATATCCTACTAATTGCAGAGATAAACATGGAATACATTTGTATTTCAATGTTGCAACTTTATTACACCGCTCCCATCACATTTGAGGTTGATCACAAATTAATTTATCCAAATTTAATTTATGCAGCTTTAACCATAAAACGTAATCTTTTCTTTATACTCATTTATCTCATCTATCAATGAAGTCAATTGCACTTTCCCATTTTTTCAGTCAACCATTAAGAAAACAACAACAGTCCTTTGACAAAGTCTTCAACAGTTGCAAAACAGTGTCTAAACATAAGTATTCTCACATATTGACATTTTCAGTCAATACAAGCAACCAAAGATATGAAAATATACCATTTTAATTCATATGAATAGAAGTAAAAAATCCCAAATGATTACATTGGAGCCCAAAAGGTTATGTACCAAAATAGGGTTTGGGTACTTATGTTACAATTTATGATTAATATATCATATGATTCCGTAGTTTTCTGCTTATCCAGAGCTAGGTCGCTAGGGCAACAGCCTCAGACGAGAAACTCAATCTTCCCTCACCCCGTCTGTATTCTCCAGCTCACCCGGGAGTTGTTCCTCGTCCAGCTGTGACACATAGTCTCTCTGCCTCTGGGTCTCCTTCTAGTGGGACGTGGCCAACCCCCCCACGCCCCCCCGCGAGACTTTCAGGGCGCATTCTAACCAGATGTCCGAACTACCCCATCTGGTTTCTCTTGACTCGGAGGTGCGACGGCTCTACTTTGAGCTACTCTTGGATAGTACAGTTTCTTAATCTAGCTCTGAGTGAGAGTCCAGCCACCCTGCGGAGGAAGGGTACACTATATATATTTTAAATACCATATCATATGGTATAAATAAAAAACTACTGCAATTACCAATGAGAAAATACAGTTCAACACAAAAACGAAATAACGAATAATTGTGCATCCTAATATCAAAACAGTGAGTTTAAGTATGTACGTAACTTGTCTTACTGGTAATATAACAGATAGTCTGTTATATTGCATTTAAAAAATAGACAGTATTACAATAATAATTGTAATAATTGTGAGGTGTTTCGGGCAGGTCCCACCGGGAGGAGACCAAGAGGCAGACCCCTGGAGAGACTATGTCTCACAGCTGGCTGGGGAACGACTCAGGATCCTTCCGGGTGAGAGAAGCCTGGGCTTCCCATCTGAGACTGTTGCTCCTGAGGCCTAGTCCCGGATAAGCGGAAGACAACGGAACGTGTTACATTTATAATATGTTACTTTCAACACTCGTAATATTTTTATGTCTGCTACATTATAGTTGTCTAAACTCCTGTGTTTCTATTAGTTAATAAAATAACATACAATGTATTTTCAAGATAATATTAAATTTTCCTTTTAATTTACCAGATTAAACCCAACAGGTACATTTCTCCTCACTTGTTGCTTCTTGTTAACAGTTATTTAATGAGCATGTCCTACTCAGCATCGTTCCACTCGTGTTTGGTTTGAGGGTCTTGGCTGGGCCTTTAGGCATCGGGGGTGATCCACAGCAACACATGGGAGGGGGTGAATGTCATTGCAGCTCTTTCCAGCACTCCAGGTGAGTGTGTTTCTCCAGCAGTGGAGGAAATGAAGCAAAAATGATGGAGTGTTTGTTTTCTGACATTTTGTCTCTCCGCGGCCTCATCAGGGGCTGAGCCTCGCAGACGTCAAGTGTTAATTTAGGGCTCCTGCCGAGTGTGAGCCTGTCAGCGGCGAGGTTTGGAGGAGGGAGGTGAGCTCTTGCAGAAAATGACCCTTCTGGTCTGATTGTCTTCTGGCCCGCAGACTGGCACTGAGAGGAAAAACAAAGACACAGGGAGAAGGAGAGAGGTGGCTGAGTGCTAATGCACCTAGCAGCAATTAGAGCCGCTCACCTGACTGTGTGAGCACAGCAGGCAAACACTCGTACACACAAAATGTACACTCAGTAAAGTAGTCCCTTTTCCTCTATACTTATTATGTTAGTTCTCTAGCAAAGTGATTTGACTGTAATGTTGTCATTGACTCACTTAGAAGGTTTAGAACTTGTGGGAGGAGTTAAAAAAATCAAATCCAGCTCATCTAATTCAATGTGAGGATGGAAATTTTTAAGGACTTAAAGGTTAATTCTGTAATTATTTTACTGTGAAAAATAAATATTGTACCCTTCGCCATTTCCATCATCTCCTAATTCACTTCTCTCCTTTTTATTTTCACCCCACCCATCACTCGAGTTCATCTGTCTATGTTATGCAAATCTTAGCAGTTGAGCCTGAACCCATCAGCCCCTTCGCTCAGCTCACAAGCAGACGGGTTGATAGAAAAGATGAATTCTTCCGTTTCAGTGTGTCTCCCTCTTTCACCCAGTCACGCAGTATCAAGGCTACCTTTTTACATGCTGCTCTCATTTATTTTAGCCCATTGCACAGCACCTCTCTGTATGTCAAATCCATGAATAGGGAAAAGGATTCACTCTCTGTCTGTCACTCGTTCTTTCTTCTTGCTGTTGGGTAAGGTTAAAGTCTAAGATCATGGACACTAGCTGTGGAAATCACAGGAGATAATTTGACCAAATGGCGAGATGGTGTCAGTTTTTCTCATTTATAAGATAATGCAAGAAATACTATTTGAGGTTGTTTGTATATATTTTAATTAGTACTGACAGTCTTGCTTAAGTTAGCGTTATGTTATCAAATCAAATGAATACGATCAGCTAATAATTCCTAAATGTGGGCAAAAATAAACTAGAGAAAAAGCCCCTTTGTGAAAATCATGGTTTTGCATGAGTATACTGCATGTTTAAAGGGCCATTTGGTGTATTTTTTACAAATATATTTCTTACATTTGGCACTTAATATAGAGTATTTTGGGGCATTTTGGTTGATGCAGGGCTGCAGAGAAAGATACCGCTGCAGATTTTCTCTGCAATGTTAATGCATTCAAAACACAAATGCATTACAAGCAGACAAAAAAAATATGTTAAAAAAAAAACATTGGCTGTTTTCTGGTCATTCAATGGCCTGCGTTTGTGGGCCAATCAAGGTTGCCCACCCTGCATTTTTGTTTTTATTTGTATTTTACCGTAACATATTTATCCCTCAATTTGCTGCATTGCACCACAGCAGGCAGCCATGAAGGCCCCAATGGTGGGAGTAACTGGGGGTTAGGTGTCATCACCAGGGACACTCAGGCATGGGCCCAGTGGGAATCAAACTTGCTTTCCCCGGTCCAAGGAAGGATATTCAACCACTGAAACAACCCCTCCCCAGCGTTTGTCACAGTTGTTGGATAATAGTAAGTTCCAGTGGTCATCTTAGGGACCACAAGTCTTCCATGGGCTTATCTCAGAATTTCGGAGCAGCTTCAGCGTAAAAACCTCAGCAGATTTGTTCTAGATCATGATCCTAATTTTCTTTGTTCTCAGAAACGTATTAATCTGAATAACTACATATGATGCACTTTGATCACTATCACTATCAATCACTAATATTTTCTCTTCCTCGTTTATCCAAAAATAGGATTTAAAACTAGTTGTGAATTTTCTGCTCATTTTTTAAGCTAAAAATGTTAAATGTACAGTTTGTGTGTCAAACGATCACTCAATAGATTCCACACATTCACTTGTGGACATCCTCTACTTTGTTTTGTGTCGTATTTGTGCTGGTTTCTTAAAAAAATCCACAAATTAAGAAACCAACAATTAGAAAAAGGACCTACTCATTAGTCAGCTGACAGATAACTTGTGTTTTCAGTTTTTGATTTTGGAAGGTCCAGTTAAGTTTATTTGTATGAGCACAATTCATCTAAAAATCATTTGGATGGGGAGGCATTAGCTCAGTGGTAGAATGTCCTTGGACCGGGAGAAGTCGGTTCGATTCCCACTGAGCTTATGCCTAAGAGCCTCTGAATCAGACATCTAACTCCTTAGTTCCTCCTACCTTTGGATGCTATCATGGCTGCAATGCAGCAAAAGTCATTTCCCCATTGAGGGGTAAATATAGTGCAATAAAAATCTAATAAAAAATTGAAAGTCCTTTGCTGAAAGCAAGTTACAAATAAAACAATGAAATTCATATTTAAAATTTGCAGGTCATAATTAGTTTCAAATAAACTGAGATGAGTGCAGGTAAAAAAACTTTCAATTATTACATACATGTGTAGACATCTGTCTCACAATGTCAGATTTTTGCTGGATTAAAACAAGTTATTGATTTTCAATCATATAACTTTGTCAAAACTGAACATAACAACACAAATTTTATCATTTGATTTAGTGCATTTTTATATTCAGTGACTCTAAAAAAATTTTGTTTGAAAATTATTCCCATATACGTAACCTAAAAATAACCTTGAAAAAAACCTTGATCACCCATTATTTTTATTTTTTAATTTATTTATTTTTTTCGGTCACATTGTTCGCATTTGTTCACATTATAATTGGTCACAATTATAAAAAATGTATTTGAGTTTTTAATGTTTGCAAAATTTAAAACAGATCAGTTCAAGGGTTCGATTGAGAAGCGGTTCTGCTGGGCTACAGCTAGTATCTCAGAGGCATGTACACATCAAACTATTATTCTAACTTGTCCCTAAGAGTAGGTCCAGCCAGGCTGGCACACAGCGGGTAGCTAATAGACTAGCCCTCAGGAGCCCCTTAAAGATTGATGCATTATGTCGAAGCCTTGTATACTTCACGCACATTAAGGATCACATGCCACAATTTCACAGTACAGCAGGGAGACCGCCCCCCAGTCTAAGCCTGGATTGGCTAGTGATGGATGGTGTTGACAGTTACAAGCCGAGTAACAAGTGGAGAAACACAAAGGTCAAGGTTGAAGCTGCCAGTGTGGTCTGGGCAACAATGAAAGGTCTCCATGGATGGAGCAAGCTGTTTATACTCAACACAAACTATGCAGTCTTTTACGAGTTGAGCCAATTTTTATCTGCCAGATTTGAGAAGGGCATTTAAATAAAGAAAATGGCAAGAAAAAATTTAAACACTCTAAAAAAAAGTGAAAGAATCAAGATACAGAAAAAATAGAAAAAAATTTAGATGTTGAAACTGTGTTTAGAAGTTGTTGTGTCCAACCCCATATTGCTTTCTGCGTGCAGCATAGAGCAGTCTTCTCACCGCAGTGTCCTGCAGGAGTGAATTTTTTCAATATAGCACTTCAGAATGAAGACATTTCTCCTGTCATTTTCCTGCAGTACTTCAGTATAATTCTTTTTTCTCTCCCCTTCATTTTTTCCCTGCCGACTGCAGTATGTGGCAGTCTGAATTGTGTGTTATTACCCAGCAGGAGACAATATCATTACCACATATTTGCCGTCAAGGGTCTGCAAAGAATGGTGCTGTCTTGGGCCTCAGTGATCTAACAGCCTCACACAGGGCTCCGGAATTACCCACTCCTGGCTTGGGGAAGTCAAACACTACCAGTTAGAGAGGGGAGTGAACAAAAGAGAGGTACGCACCCCACCTCCACCAATCTCCACCCGGTCGCTTCCCTCTTGTCGAGATAGAAGGGGACACACCTCTTCTGCGGAAAATGGAGGACGTCATTCCCTGCACACCTTGGTAGAAATATACGTTTGACTCAAGTGGCAAAGGATGCAAGACTGTGAGGTTGATGCAGACGGGCAACTTGCATGACAACCTGTCATTTTGAATAAATAGACAATTTGTAATCCCTGAGGTGTGCTATTAGTGTTGGACCAGTTGTTGATAATTACCGACTCTCGGATCAACTTTTTACTTGATGTACATTCGATTTCTACACAAAGTGTGTCTGTTTGATTTGCGTAGGCAGACATGTGCACAAAAGATATCAGGTTTCTCTTTTTTCTTCTTAACACATCATATTATGACAGAGGTCAGAGCAATTGAAAGAGTGAATGTGGATGTGTCATATTATGTGTGAAGGAAATAACTTCAGAACAGACAAACAATTCTTCTTTCATGAAAACTACTATTCAGGCTTTGTAACAATGTCTGTCTCATAAGACAAATAGAATTGCTATCATTTTGACAGCGTACAACAAACAGACCAACAGTTTATGCACACTGAGTGACAAAGCCATCTATTTCCTTCCAAGAAAAACAAGCAATCCACACTTTGCCAATTGAACTGCAAATGAGTGGTGAAAAATTCCAACTTTCCCCCACCCGATCCACCATCATTTATACAAGTCATAGAAATATTTGATTGCTCTTGCATATCTCTTTACACTTAAGAAGCCAGCCAACCAATTCATGGCGGCACAAACAAAGCCTGGGATTCTATATGAGCCTATCATTTAAAAATCCATGCCAATCAAGTCTGCAAACAATCAAGAGGTAGAGGGAAAGAAACTGTGAGGGCTTCATCTTGCAGCACTTTGAAAGTCTAAGCACAGACCCTTATTTAAGATAAGATGTGTCTGTGCATCCTTGATACACCTCAGCACTGAAACAAAGCAAGAGTCCTTGATTCTTCAAAACAATGACAGCTAGTCCTTGACAAAAACACTTCCATATTCATGGATTTATAGAAGCATGCAACGACTTGACAAAAGATTGGATGTTTATAAGTTTCTCACAATTTAAATAACACAACACTACAAACTATTCATGCCACAGCTACTCCACTAAAGGAATGGGTTTTTTTTTTACATCTCTGCAATGGACAATGCAAACCGTGTAGAACGGTGATGATAATAATAATAATAATAACAATAAAATTTTTATTTGTAACGCAATAGAGTATTAATAGAGTATTCAAATATTGTTTGGTTGGTAAATAACAAAGTGCACATTTCCGCTTTTTTTTTTTTCTCAAACTATCATCAAAAACTAAACATGCAACACTTAAAATGATGACACATAATTTGTTCATTTAAAAAAACTAAATGGGAAAGGGCTATTAAGAATTATGTACCATTTATTAGTCTTTAGCAGCAATAATTGAACAAGACTTCTTTTTTTTTTTGTCAGTTTGCTATTTAATGTTGTAAAACTTGGGCCTGCATTTTTAAGAAAGAGTTTAAGTTTGTCAAGCTTGTTTTTTCTCCTAAGTTTACTTTCTCCTCATGCAGTGAAATCTGAATCACCAAAATCACCAAATTTTCTTTCCTGCTGCATTCTTTATTGTTGCATTTCTTGATACACTTTACATTTGGTTTGGTTAATTCTCAATTAACTTTGGTAGAGATAAATACGGTGATGGTTCTGTCCTTTCTTGCTGTGCCACTGTTACCAAAACTTCAGAAATAGTTTGTACAACATATAATAAGTTTGAAAATGTACAAATGAACTAAAACGTCTGATATTTCGATGCACTGTTGTATACGCATAGCAATGGTGCAGAAAAAAAATACTTTAAAAATTATTAATCTAAATTAACTATTGAATGCATTCTTTATAGTGTGTAACGTCTGAAGTGAAATAGTTAAAAACTTTTGCAACCATTTGAGATCTGTCTGATTGACAAAATAAAAAACATTTGAACATTTATAAAATTCAAATATTAGATTTGAATTTAGAATTCAGATATTAGAATTTTATATGAAAAGTCCAAAATACTCATAAATTGTTTTAAATTTTCTTTCACATTTTTCGACATGTTGTTATTTTTGATACGAATAGAAATGTCACCCAAGAAATAAGAAGAGGCCTGGATTTTTTTATTCTGTGAAGTCTCCATGACTGGACTTTTTTACTTTTTTAAATCAATTCAAATTTGGGCGATATTTTTGCGTAGATTAAACTGCAGATTTTTGTTTTTGTTATGATGAATATCTATTATCATAGAATTACAGATAATTTACAGACCAATGAGACATTGTTATTGTCTTAAGTTTCTTTTGGTTATACCCTCTTTCAACATTTTATCCTGGAAGATATTCCTAATTTCACACATCAAAATACATAACACCACAAACTGCCAGAAGCACAGTTTTTATTGAAATACTCACTGGCTGAGGATCGGCTAATTAACTATATTTAGTTAACTGCATCTTTCCCTCAAAAGCAACTAAGATCTGTTTAGTTTTTACACCCTAGCTTTGTCGGAGCTTTTGTTCTACATGTGGTGTTTTATTCATCTGTCATAGGGAGGTAAAACATGTTTCTAAGTGCGTCTACCTTCTCTCCCTGTTCACATTGCAATAGATAGTAAGAGAGCTGTAAGCTTTGCTAATGAGTAAAATGTAAACAGGTCGGCTTTGTGTAAAAAAAAATCTGCATTAAGGATCTGTTCTTGAAAAGTTGTATTGATTTGAATTCAAGGTGAAGCATATGCGGCTTATTTTGCTGGGTATTTAATTAATGTATTCTTCCTGTCTTCGCCAGTCTGCAAAAGATATCCAAGATCATGTATCAGTTAGATGTGGTATCAGGCATGATATTAAATTTGAACAGTTACACCTTACAAACAGAGAGCACTCAAAGACATTAGCTGATCCAACGATACGATAACGTTTTGAAATCGTTGCCACTAAATTAACCTGATTCTAATAGGATCTGAAGTAGATAACATGGAAAATTGCTGTTTTCTTTTCAAGACAATACACCAAATGGTGGTGTATAAATTGATTTCTATTCCCTTCTTCGATGGCCTCCCCTCATCTGCACATTTTCATAATTTCAGATTAAGTGATACGGCATTAATATCCCGCTATCTTATCTTGTCATATCCTGAAATAGTTGGAGAGGACACGATTAGCTGAACAATAGCATGAGAAATGCACTTTATGAAGGCCATCCAGGTTTTTATGACAAAGAGTGGAGAGGTGGTGAATGGGCCAGGAAGCAGACATTATGGCAGTCAAACACCCTCGTTCTTGGATCTTGATTTGTCTCAGCAGGCATTTAGTAGAAACCAAGAACCCACAATATGTGCATGCCCAGCTGTGTTAGCCATTCACACATGATTAGCATTTTATCATTGCTTATGGGTGGTTTAGGAAGCAGGAAGACAGTCCCGGGCCAATGGTGCAAGGAGGGCTCCAAAGCACTGTGTTTTGGACTGGTTAAATGCATCATTAAGTCTTTTAAAATGAGCTCCACCCGTCAGAGACTAAAAACAAACGTGGCTTTTCTAGCTATCAATGGGCACCACTTAGGGGAAACAATGCCCTGTTGAGGCCCACCAGTTTCCTCATCAATGAACATCAAAGATGAATGAGCCCTGGCTGGCAGCTTTGTTTTGACTCTGATACCCACAAAGCCCTGCTCAATATCATCCTGGTCATGCCCCTCCTGTGTTCCCCAAACAGGTGCGGCCCCCTTTTCTCAATGTATTATTTAAGACTACGGACAGACATGCGTAGTGAAGAGCTTTAGTCTACATCCTCTTTAATCCATCTTACTATAAAAACACTTTGAAAAACAAACATTTGTTTGGCCAAAGTCAAAGCCCTTGGGCCTGAGGCTCATCCGTCTGTCTGCCCAAGCTTTCTCCCATTTACTCCAGCCAGTTTTTGTCAAAGCTTCAAGTCTTCCCTGCATATTTGGATTAAACATTAAACAACACCCAAGAGGATCTGATTTTTAACCCACAAGCAAACTACTTAGTTACAACAGCCAATTGTCTGAATTTTGATAACAGTGCTTCGGCTCAAAGACTGAGTCAAAAGGTAAAAGTAGAAACAAAAAGCAGGCAGTGGTGCATTTTAAACTCACACATCTAAAAATGCTCACGCTTGGTTTGAATTCAAGATTTACTTTAGATAAAACCAGCCTTATGAGACAGTTCATTTCAGAGCTCAGATTTTTTCTTTCAGTGTTTTTCTGGCAGTGACAAGCTCCCACTACTTCATGGGGAGATTAGAGCCCCTCCACTCAGGGACATAGAAAGGCCTTCAGCCTGGCAAGGAGAGAGAGGGAGAGTCAGTGTTAAGCATTTAAATCTCAAGCCACAAAGATAAGATGCAATGGCAGATCAATATGTGTTCTACCATGGCAGCTCCCTGAGAACTTGTCTCTCTTTCTGTGTGCTGAGAAGACTTTACCCTGTGTGCCCCGTGGCTTCATTTCTCCACCGACCAGCTATCTGTAGTGATTGTCTCCCGGTGACATCCCACACCGGGGCACACACAACGGGTGGAATATCTAAATAGAATCGCCTAGGAAATTTGCTATGATAAATGCTTCCTCGAATTCCGCTGATTTAAATATTTGATATCACATCAATTCTTGGCTACCTCAGGTGGCGAGGCAGCTATGATAACAGATATTCAGCAGAGTGATTAGATAAAGAAAAGCTAAATTCTTTTTTGATAGTGAGCGATGCAAAGCAATGGTATTTGCACTCTGCCATGTCTGTATGACTGAAGTTAACTGTATAGGGAGCATTCAGGATGTCATTTTTACTTAATTTGCTCTCCTTTTTAACATTGCAGCATTCCATCACGCTAACATCATCAGATGAACTGTCAGTGGTGAGGAATGTTTTGAAAAAAGGAGAAAAAAAAAATAAGAAAAATTCCTCTGTGCCATTGAGTTTCGCTCAAATAAAAACTAAGACACCTTGAACTTATTTAATATTCAGTCTGATAAACAGCTTCCTCTGCTCACTATTATTAATATTTTCAGATACACAAGCACTCGTCTCCATCCACACTTATAAACATCATTAGTGAGCAGAACCAGAAAAAAAAAATGGTTGTGACTTTTGTCTTTTATTTTTGTTTTTCAGCAGCTCGCATCTATCTATGTGCAACTGTGTCCTTCACATTTGGGCTTCATGCTGCCAGCGATGCCTTTGACATGACGGTGTCCTAAACAGAAACACATCATTAAAAAAAGAAAATGCAATGTATTGTGATGTTTGTTTGCTCTCCTTTTTGGCAACATTTTAGATCCAGTTATATTTTAGAACCAGTAATAGACCGAAGCCAATTGCAGTCCTGACATGTTCACAGGAAATCACTGCAAAATGAGAAACAAAATGAAAAGGACTAACCAAATCTGCATTTGTGAGGATAAAACATGTTCTGTAAAAACACAATTTCAGTGCTTGGGGTGTTTATGTGTGTGCCAGTGGAAATGTGTGTGTTTAAATGCCTGCGTGCGTTGTGTGACAGCAGACCTTGCTGAGGACTAGCAATCACTCCATTCAGCATCTGCTGCCACACAGCTCATATTGTCATTCCCCAGTTTAAAGGAACCTTGAGCGGCTTCAAAGATCTTTTCAAAGCCTTAATCCTAATAGGTCGCAGTTTGTTCTGTCACATCAAAAGAGGGAGAGGGGAGGTAGGGGGAATAATGTATCAGGCTGGCAAAGATTCTTAAGGGTGGAAGATTGGCAGAGGATTTGCAGTGTGGGGAGGACTGAAATCTGAAATATCGGACACAGAATGCCTGCTGTAATAGATATGAAATAGGTCTTCTCAACAGCATGAAAGGCTGACATTTCCAGAAAGTTTGTCATGAGAAGGCCCTTTTATTCTCCTTCATCTATCTGCGTTTGTACTGCCACCATGTCCACAGTGGAAATTCGCAAGTGTCACTCTACCAGGTTAAAGAATAAAATTGGACATTTAAGATTTTTTTTCCTCCTCTTTCCTTTTTATTGAATGTTTAGAATTTCCAGTGAGAGACCAATTGAGCTAAAGCTGTTTAGAAAACTGGCTTCTGTGTGGTACTTAAGTTAAAAATTCACCTTTTCCACTTGTTTTCTGCCCCCAGTGTTAAAGCCAGCAGAATGAAGCGTCACCTTAAAATGGATTATTTAACACATACACTGTATGTGTTGTAAAAATCTTCAGAGGAATTTATGGGAAAAGAAAAGCTTACTTGATAAGCATTTGTTGCCCTCAATCTGAAACGCTGCCGCGACATGGACGATAAAGTTCAAATCAAATCTGCCAAAGCATGTAGTGGGTGTGAGATGTTCAAGACCATGAGTGTCACTTATGTGTTTACTCCTCACCTCTCTGACACTTTATCAGCTCAGAAGGTGTCTCTCTTGCATTTCACCTGATCGACTTGGCAGACAAAGAGATGTTTCCCGTGTTTCAACAGTGCACAAGTGTCCGGGTAATTAGGTGCTCATGGGAAACCGAGCATTGATTTTCTGTCAGCGTGTCTGCTCCCCCATAAGAAACCGGACTGTTTGTCTTTTTCTAGTGATGCACCATGTGCTACTGATAATGGCGATAAAACAGGTCAGAGGTGCAGGAATAAGCAAACCTGGACACTTTAGACTCGTGGGAACTCATATATACTGATGTAGTTTAATTCTAAGGAGTTTTTAGGAAATGTGTTGTCACATTCTGGAAGTGAACAAAGTTTGTTATGGATAGACATGGACTATGTTCTCTGACAAAAACATCCTTTTAGCTCTATAAAGGCATGAAATCCCTCTTGTGCTTGTTATTTCACACTCCTGTGGCTGCAGCCCGGGGCAATTGCACAGTAAACAAACATGAATTCATACAACCCACACACACTTACATACACACACAATGTACTAAACAGAAGGGATTTTGGTGAAGAATTTATTAATGACCCAACATTTTATTGGTTCTCGCTCTAAATAAAAACTAGTATAGTTTTTCTTTTATTCTGTTTTTTTATGTTTGTCTTTTTTTTTTAAGATACTTAAAAAGAGAAGTAAAAATGTGCATGTTGTTGACATTTTAACTAAATGTGTAATATTTGTAGTTTTGAGCATGCAGATGGCTGCTATGTATGAATAATGGTTTCAATATCAACATGGACAGTGTGCCAGTCACAGGCTGATCCATCCACACACAGGTAGAGCCACCTGGGGTGACTCAGGTCTGTGCACATGGGCATTCAGTCTGCCAGCAAACTAATCAGCGAAAGGGATGAACTCCAAGCTTATCAGAAGGGGTCACAGATGTAGGTGGAAGAGGCAGCAGTGGGAGAGCAGGGATGTTTTGCACACAACCACAGCAGGGTGACATGGACAGAAGAATGGGAAAATTCACAAATCTCAGTGTAGGAGGTTGGAAGAGCACAGCCCTCAAGGAGGTGAAGGCAGCTTTGCTGGCGGCTGCCCACACATTACCTGAACAGGTCAGAGTGTGAGGCGGACACCTTTAACCCAGCAATGATATCATGAATACCAGGTTCATACTTCGCAATGGATATCTGGAAGCTCCTGTAGTATTCAATGGGAATTTGTGATTTGCTGTGCCATCAAGAATAACACAACTAGGTTTAATAAAACATCAGTCCATCAAATCCAGGCAGAATTATGGGACTTGTCTTCTGGTATTGATGACAATAATTGGCCATATTTTTTTTACAATAATGCATTTATTTAAAAACAAGAATCAAATTCACTTTGTAATTGTCCATCTTTAAAAGGCAAAGCCCACCTAATAAATAAATTTGAGTTGTATTTTGGTTGCACATTGACTTGCCCAGCTGAATAAAAACATTAATTCAGCATCTTAATCAGTCCCCACCGGAAACTATTCTGTAGACGCATTCAAAAACGTACGGGGCTGCAATTCTAGAGGTAATTTTACATCTTTACAGAATCCAATTAAAAGCAGGGACATTTCAATTAAACCTCCTCCTGGCTTGTTGCTACAGTGTCATAGCATAAGTGAAATTGGAATCAGATTACAGAGAGAATCTGAAGAAGTGTTTCTCAGCGCAATAAGGATCTTGCCTTTCTGATAGAGACCCCTGTATTGCATACAGCGGGAAAGAAGATTAAACAAATTTCTTTTGCGAACATTAGGCATTTAATTTTCCCTCCTTATTAATTTCACAGCAGATTACCTGAGTTGATACAAAATGCTGTCAGCAAAGACTTTTAATTAAGTATAGGGTATGTTGCTACGAGTGCCTTATGTGAAACTGCTGCCTTATAATGCTCTTGTTTTAATTACTTCAGAGTGCCCCCTCATTAACCTTTATGGAGATGTGCTCTGAACTGCGGTATGCATTACAAATGCTAGGCGTGGATATTGCTTTTATTCATTTAGAGTAAATATTTACAGTTATTTTTCAAATCTTATTTTATCACTTTTTTTCCAGATTTTTTCCCATGCATGCAGAGGCTGCAAAGTTAGGCTCATTGTGCTAATAACTTGGTAATTATGGGATAGCGTTGGCTGCTTGGACCACAATGACAACCTCTGGTGGACGATGGAACTTTAAATTATTATTAAAGACTTGTTTTTGTGAAATAGTTTACCTTCATAACATGAAGGTTTATTATTATTATTATTTAAATAGTAAGTTAGTATTAAACTGCAATTATCTAAGATATTTAAAATGTATATAAAATATGTAAAAGTTCTACAATAAAAGATATTTACAGAAATATATATATTTTTTAAAGTGAATTTTTGTTACTATTTTTTGGACAGGAATTGTATTGGGTTGCTTTGCTTTTTTTTTTAATTGTTTCATATCTCAAGAAACGGCAGATGGTCTAATCATAAAATTTGTGTACTTTTTGTTTCGCATCCTCTTCTTCCAGAATTTTCCAGGCAAAATTTGATGAATTTTAAACAAACAAAAAATTTATATAAAGTAAAATCTAATTACAAATGTGCAAAAGAAATACCACACCAATGTCCACCTTCATGTCTCGATGTGATTTAACTGGATGCATTAGCTTTTAATGGTACTTAATTGTACAAAAAGGAAATCCATAACCACGTAAGGAGAAAAGTCAAGTATTTCCAAGCTCTTTATAAGAACAATTTAGAGCAGACAAGTGCTTTTCAAACCTTGGGTTGGGATCTGTCCGACAGTCTCAAAATTACAAAAATGGGTTACATTTATGAGCTTGCAGTGCCACCATTTGGTTAAGTTTAGTAATGCATCAAGACGAATCCCTGTTTCAGGCCAAAATTTTTTTAAAGTGCTTAAATAACAGGTCCATTTTGGTATAACTGTTTTCAGTATTACAACTTGTTAAAGTAAAAAGCAAAAGGTTTGTCAATATTGTACAAACTTACCGTAAATCACACAAGTGTGATGCCTGTTGCTGCACCATCTCAAGTCTCAACTTATGTTAGAAAACAGAATAAAGTTCCACTTCTGACTATAAATTCATTCTGCCTCATCATATAATGTGTCACTTTCAATATGAGCTGGGGTGAGCTAATTCCAGGTGCAGAATTATTGCAAAAAGAAAAAATACAAACCCCCCAGCAAGCAACACGGTTATTATCGATAGAATATTGTAGGTTCATGCTTTTTTAGCTAATGAGCAATAACTTGCTCTTCAAAAAACAGGGTAGGTTTGCCAGGAAGGAAAGATGATTACAATCAATTAAGACTGATGACAAAGCACCAAAAACAACTCAGTGTGTTTATGTGGGTTGTGTTTTATTCTCACTTCCTTCTAAATAACCCTGTTTTCTGTAATCAACATCTGTTGTGACAGGCAACCTCCTTCTTTTCAGAATAGCCCACTTCAGATAATGAGTGTCATACCAAACTGCAGGGCAAAGGCTGATTTTGCATTTCTTTTTTTCACTCCTCCTCTTTGGCCTGCAAACTCAATCCCCCTCTTTTTCAGGCTGCTGTCACTCAACACATCTATTGTGGAGGGTTTTTTAATAGATAGAAAACTCAATCACATTTTTATGCATACTCCTTTTTAGGGGTTAGAAAGTAACTTAAAATACTGGTGGGAACTGAAAAGTTCTAATGCATCTGTCTTTAAAGTGCTGAGATTCTTGTGATATCATATATTTTCCTATTGGACTTGATGCATCCCTCTCCTCCTATACATCTAAACATACGTATATATATCTACATGTTCTGGTTTGATATGTGGTTTGTGAATAAATTAGGCTTTATTTATGACCAAAAAGCACCCAAAGCTAAATGTTTTCTTGGCTAAATTTGCCAAACTTGGGTTCAGGCGACATCTTCTGGTGAGTTTTAGAACTGAAAATCTTGTGAGAAATTTGTTTTTCTACTTTTTTGTCTTAATTTCAACATAAATTTGTTTCGGTTCGTCTTCTGAACTGCTTATCCCTAATGCTGCTGGCGGGGTGCCAAAGTCTATTCCAGCTAATTTCAGGCAAGATGTAGGGTACACCTCAAACAGGTCGCCAGTCTGCTGCGTGGCCACACACACACATATACACACAACCATTCACACACACACACACACACACACACACACACACACACACACACACACACACACACACACACACACACACTCATTCTAAGGAGAAATTTTATAGCAGCCAATCAATCTAATACACATGTTTTTGGAGGATTTGAGGAAACCCGCGGGTACACATGGAGAACATGCAAACTCCACACAGAAAGGCCAGTGTTTCAAGCTTCCCCACTTGGGGAATCAAACCCCTGACCTTCTTGCTGTGAGGCCACCATGCCAACCACTGCACGACTGTGCAACCCTGGTGTGACAGTAACCCAGTGGATGATGTAGACCACTTAAGCAGATCCCGTGGAGCTTGTTAGAAATGATTATTTAATGTAAAATTTATTTTTAGAAAACAGGCATAATTTGCTATCTAATAAAAGCATTAGTCATGTCATATGTTGGTATTAAATCTTGAAAATGGATTTCTAACTCAAATTTAAAACCAGATGGCTAAGTAACTTGTTGTTTCTGGCATTGACAATAAAAATTTCACTGTTTTTTTTGCTTGTTTTTTTTTTTTTTTTGGCTTGGTTGCTTTCTCCAGTAACTCAGTCTTGTTTTGCTGCTGGATAAAACTGATTGAATCACTTGAGATTTTCTCCTGCTGCTCACTTTACAAAGATCATTAGATGGATGACTGCACACGATAGGTGAATTACAAGAGAAATCAATAACATTAATAGATCCATTACATGTAGGAATCTCGCTTTACAATGACCTACTTTTAAACAAAACAATTTTAAAAATTGCCACTGAAACCTTCATAACTGCCTCCAAAAAAAAAAAAAAAAATCTCAACACATTTGTTTATGACTTAAGTTTTATTGGACTTGATGATGGCTGAGAGAGCTACAGCTTGTTTGGGTGGTATTTTTGGGGCATTTTGTAATAAATTGAATGGGTTTGCATATTTCCTATTTATCACAAACTGTAGCACCAGAAACTCACCCCTGAAAAGGTTTTGGTCTGTCAAACTGTCAGGTTGTGAACCCTGTGTCAAACATCTGCTACCTGTTTTTGGATTTCAGGAGATTTAACCTTGTCATCTGGTTACATTGAGGCAATTTATTTTTCGAGGACTTGAATAAAGTTTATACTTCCATGACACATTGGAACATATATAATTTTGGCCTGACTGAATCTATGTTTGAACAAAATGGAAAAAAAACCTGCCCTGTTATAAAACACACACTCACACATCACAACAGTTCTAATTCAATTTCATGGGTTTAGTTGATGGATTTGAGTCATGCTAAAAAACAAAAAAAATTAACGAGGAGAAAAAAACAAAAGTTATTAAAACGTGAGCAATTACAAATTTGACTAGACAGAGAGTTTTTGCTTTGCATAAGAATTTAATCTTGTGGTGTTCTCGATTGCTTGAGCTTTGGAAAGTCTTAACCAATGGATGTCTCGAAACTATTTTTTGATCCTGAATATTCAACCTTCTTTTTTAGGTGCAAAGGATCAGATTAAAGAAACAATGACAGAACAAATTTCCTCCGCAGTGCTGAAAATACTGACTAACTCTCACTTGAAATGGGACTTTTGAATCCTGCGTACCTGTATGGTGCAGACCTACAAAAGTGCTGATGTTTATTACTAAGATACATGCAGACTTGGTCAGGTTGAGAAGGCACACAGTTCTGATAGAGAAGTGTTTGCTTGAGGACGTTCTACTGTTAGCTCAAAGTTTCTCATTTAACTATTCAATAAAGACAATGATAGCCATTGATTTAATGTCTTTAAATCAGAATAATTGCTTCTTTTTTATTCTTTCATTTCTATTTTTTGTCAAATATGGTCATTAGAAAGATTTAGAAATCCAGGCAATTTGCATGTACAAGTTTTCAGTTCCTCACATTATCATTGCATCCTTCTTCTTTTTTTGGCATTTCCTTTCAGGGGTCGCCACAGCTAGTCATTTTCTTCCATCTAACCCTATCTGCTGCATCCTCTTCGGTCATGCCAAGTACCTTTATGTCTTCCTTCACTGAATCTATGAACCTCCTCTTTGGCCTTCCTCGAGACCTCTTGCCTGTTGGTTCCAAACCCAGTATCCTTCCTCCGATGTACTCTCTCTCTCTCCTCTGCACATGTCCAAACCATCTCAGTCTGGCCTCTCTGACTTTATCTCCAAAACCTCTACAATGTGCTGTTCCTCTGATATATTCATTTCTAATCCTGTCCATCCTGGTCACTCGTGTTGTCATTGCACGTTTGTTCAAATTTACATGGGAATACACAAAAATGGCTTTCTCAATGTGTATTCATTTTAAATGAGAAAAACTGCGTAACTATTTATGATAAACCATGAAATAAACCGTAAATTTAAACTTTATATGTGCAAAAAGTAAAAAGCAGTCAGTGTTTGAAAGAGTACTTAATCATTTTACATGGATTTTTAATCTCAGTGGAAAATTTTTAGATTTAATAAAAAAAATATATATATATAAAAAAAGGCTTACAGGTGGTGCATTGATTAACACGGTGGCCTCACATTAAGAAGGGCAGGGGTTTGAGTTCCGTGAGTGCAGCGGGTATTGAAACACTGGTCTTTCTGTGTGGGGTTTCTATGCTCTCGCTGCACATGCATGTGTTTTCTCCAGGTACTCTAGTTTCCTGTCACCCACTAAAAACATGCATGTTAGGTTGATTGACTGCTATGAAATTGCCTCTAAGAATGAGTAAGTGTGGATGGTTGGCTGTGTACTGTATATGGCCCTGCAACAGACTGGCGACCTGTTCGGGGTGTATCCTGCCCCTCGCCTGAAATCTTTCGGGATAGGTTCCGACACACCGCACAATCCCATTAGAATAAGTAGTTCAGAGGACGAAAAATATAAACTAGGTAAAGACAAATAAAATCTGGAGATGGCCAGTTTATGACCAAAATGTTCCAGCGAGCAACACTGACACAACAGCTGAATGTATGAAAGTTACCTTTTTGTGTTTATTTTAATCAAATTACCCAAAATAATCAGATGAAAAGTTTTGACATGTTGAGGGAAACTTTTGGTTTTAATAAACAGAACATTTAAAGGTGTACGCAAAATGAGAATATACTTTATTAAGAAAATGAAGACACAAAAATGACCTGCACCATCCCTTAATATACATCTTGGATCAATTTTACAAAACTACTTGTAAAATATGTGACCAATTTGAATGTTTTTACCTTGGATGTGTGTGTGTGTGTGTGTGTGTGTGTGTGTGTGTGTGTGTGTGTGTGTGTGTGTGTGTGTGTGTGTGTGTGATAAACTGTTATTAGCCTGGATTAGCCTCGTAACACTTTTCTAGTTGATGGGCGACCACAAATACTTCTTTAAATTGTTGTCATTGCTTTTACAGCACTGGATTAGGTTGGTGAGCACACATTTGCATAGTGCAAACTAACAAATGACCAAAACTTTGATTTACATATATTACTCACATTTGCCATTTGCCAGCTATTTGAATGATTTTCATTAGTTTTTCGATTCAATAAATAAAAGAAAGAATGAAATATTTTATAGCACTAAAATCAATTCTTTGTGAATACCTGGAAAGCATTAAGACCCACGTTGCTCTTTTTCCAGCTTCCTCTGCGATTGTGTCTCTAACCAATAAAAGTACTTGTTGCCAAAATCAGAAGGTTAGAGTTATTGACAGGCTGAGGGCCAGCAGTTTTTATTTACTATACAAAAATGATTGGCTCAGGTTTTCAATGTTCCAGAATCTCCGTAAATAAAAATACACACATAATAAGCACAAGTCTAACCACTGAGAAGGCAGATTAGAGTTTTGACCTCTGAACTGCTTATCATTAATGGAATCACAGGGGGTGCTGAAGCCTATCCCGCCTGCAGACGAGAGGCAGGGTACACCTCGAACAAGTTGCCAGTTTGTAGCGGGGCCACACACCCATACCTAGTAGTAATTTCGTAGCAGCCAATCAACCTAGCATGCATGTGGAAAGTGGGAGGAAACCAGAGTACGTAGACAAAACTCACGCATACATGGAGAGAACATACAAACTCCTTACAGAAAGGCCAGAGATTCAAGCCTCGTCCCATTCCGAGACGAGGCTTGGGGATCAAACCCCAGGTCTTTTTACTGTGAAGCTACCGTGCTAACCACTGTACCACCATGCAGCCCTTGCAAATTGAAGTTGTATTATAAAAAATGATTTTATAAAGTCCTTCCATACCGCTTTTTTTTCTCCTGTGACAAGCAGACTGGTGAACTGTATATCAAGTATTGCTGGAGCACCATGTGCCGACCTCAGCAAGTCTTATTCTATTATTTTGTTTCAATGTTTTATGGGGGTTTGCATTCTGGGTGGGGATGAGGCTTGAAACACTAGCTTTTCTGTGGGAAATTTGCATGTTCTCCCTATGTAGGCATAGGAGAACATGCATAGGGAGAACGTGCCTCCAGTTTCCTCCCACCCTCCAAAAACAGGCATGCTAGGTTGATTGGCCACTATAAAATTGCCCCTAGGAATGAGTGTGTGTGGATGGTTGCTTGTGTCTGTGTGGGTGGCCCCACGACAGACTGGTGACCTGTTTGGGGTGTACCCTGCCTCTCGCCTTGAATCAGCTGGGATAGGCTCCGGCAGCCCATGCAACCCAGTTTTGGGATGGACTGCTCAGAAAATGAATGACTGTCAAAGTTTTCTGTGTCTTTTTCGCTGGACCTGACAGGGAAATCAGAGGAGAGAGGGAGGCAAAGGAGTGAGAAATTAGAGGAACATGGTATAAAAGAAGAGAGGGTGACAAACCTATCCAACTTTTAACCAAAAAGTAAATGAATAAATCTGTACACCAGGAGGCGCCTGTGAGTCATAACAAACCCTGACTTTTAAAAACCTTTAATATTTATTTGCTGACAGCAGACATTTACATCAATTTGATCACTTGTGGGCAAGAGGCTTAAAAGTTGTGGGGTTTCAAACAGAAAAAGAACATAAAGCAACTTTAACTCCGATTCAGTGATGATATAGGACAGAAATAACCAGGATTGGATGAGAATACAAACAGAATCTCATTGTTGTAAACTTCAATGGTGCAAGGTGCAACTGTTGTGTAGAAACAGGCGGATTCAGGTTATATAACCACTCCTTATTACCGGGCACTGCTTCCGTATTTACACACCCACATTAAAAAAGGAAAAAGAAAGATAGAATCCAGCGGTGGAGAGTGTTTACTGATCAACTAGAGTGTGTTGGAGAGGAAAGTGACAGTCACTGTGGAGGTTTACTAAAACACAGGTGATTTCTGCTTCCAGCTTAAAGCGGTATGTTCACTCGAAGGGGGCATGGAGACGTCAAGAAATCTACACAGAAAGTTCTGGACCCAAAGAAGGATGTTCTGACCCGTTTGAAACACCTCCGGGCTCTAATAGGTGAGTGAAATGTCACCGGGATGCTGGACCGAGCTTTAGCTTGTTAGGCTAGCTAGCTGCCATCAACCACCAGCTAACGTCAAATAACGCGTCAGGTTAAAAATATTTAATCACTTTAGATTCTTGACATATATTAAGCGTTCTCCTTGAGGCAGATCTGATATCCTGTGTTTTTAAAAAATAATTTTCAGTCACTGCTTGTGGTATTTTTTTTGTTTTAAATGAATCAGAGTGATGAGACGCACTGTGTAGGTTCAGTGATGCTAACTGATGCTAACTAGCAGCCATCATTGCTCCTGATGCTGATTCTGATCACTTTAACATCTCATTCTTTGTTGTCATAAAATCCTTGCTTTTCTTTATTATTTTCAAACATATTTTTATTAAAATTCTTCCGTTTTTGTGAATCATTTCAAAAACTTCTTCATATAGATCAGGCTTTTGTTCTGACAGGTTTTTTTTTTTTGGTTTAATTCTCTAGCTTCTTGGTTAAAATTTCAATTTAAGTCTATTTATCTTTCTAGATTTTTATTTGAGGAATAAATAATTAAGCTATTGTTTAATCCAAAAGGAGATCTTTGTGTTTTTTTTATGAGATCAGGAAGTGGCTGGTTTATTACTGTCATAAAACTGGCAGTGATCTTAACCTTGTGCTTTGATCTGTCAAGAAAGAATTGATGTATTTAACTCATT
This sequence comes from Neostethus bicornis, assembly GCA_902685375.1. Lineage (NCBI taxonomy): Eukaryota > Metazoa > Chordata > Actinopteri > Atheriniformes > Phallostethidae > Neostethus > Neostethus bicornis. The sequence goes on from LR738552.1 coordinate 7,504,276, forward strand.
ATAATTTTTCATTCTGTCTAATAATTTTTTTTTTTTTAGTTGATTTAAAACCAATTAAAGGAAATTAAATTTTGATTTAAAAGTATGAGGCTGGCAGATCAATGTTGCACTATGACAATAAAATCTTGTGTTACCAAAGTATGTTCTATAATGATCAGTTTTTACCCTTTTTAAGTCAAAACAGCTCAGTTCTATTTATACAGCCCAATATAACAAAACAATTGTCTCAATAGGCTTCACGTTGTAGATTGAAAAAAAGTAAAAAAACAAATAACAAAAAAGGACAAAATGTAAATACACTAATGAAAGTTAACTAAACAAAAGCTAGCTAAACAATTTTCGCACGTTCCTACCCTTACACCCTCCTTCGCAGTGAGGAAAAACAACAAAAAACAGCAGAGGGGGAGAAAAAAAAAGAAACCTCATGGGTACTCACATGAAAGAGAGACCTCTCCCCAAGGATGAGCACCCAATGTGTCTAAGACTTAAATAAATACTAGCTTATTCTACACCACAACTTTATGTCTGAAGAGATCAGTAAATGGGGTTCGTCCTGATGGAAACGGGGCCTCCTCAGTCTGGTGACACTCAGAACAGAGATGAGTCGATGCGCTCAATCCTGGTGGAGACGGGATGGTAGATCAAGCACAGAGGCCTCTTCAGTCTGACTATTTTCAGGACAGGAACACACAAGATCCACCAGGAAGAAGAGAGATGGACAACATGTTAATTATACTGTACCAACGAGTGGTGTAAAACACTAATTGAAAAGACATTGGAGAACAATGAATGAGGGGAAGGATGGCTCGGTGGGCAGGGCGACCGTCCCGTAACCGGAAGGTCGCAGGTTCGATCCAGGTTCCGCCCAGAGTGCATTCCGAGGTATCCTTGAGCAAGACACCAAACCCCCAGTTGCTTCTGATGATAGTGGTTTGCACCTTGCATGGTTGCTCCCATCATCAAGAATGAATGTGTGTGTGAATGGTTGTATGGAGTGAATGAATAATGCATATGTAAAGCGTCTTTGAGTATCTAGAAAAGCGCTATATAAGTTCAATGCATTATTATTATTATAAGAAAGTGGCTACAAGATCCAAAAGTCATGGACCAAGCAGGGGTGATGTGGATACATCAAGCGGCCAAGGCAGTCTGGCAGAGAATAGGAGATAGAATTAGAGGACAGAATCCCAATGTGCCATACTTTCCTTAGTTACACAAACTTCTCGTATATGTAGAAATTAAAAAATGAGAAACGCCTCCACATTATTCAGCTTGATTCCTCATTCTTTGTCTCTTTTCTTTTTTTCCATAAGAGAAAAAAGATGTGGGATTTGTGATACAGTAATGTTTTATCTGATATGTTCTCTTATTGTTAGTATCATACATGTAAACTCAACACAGAAATGGTAAATGTCACATGTTGACATGTGACTAAGTCTCCGTTGTAATTTCTGTTAAAGATAAATTACATACCAAATTAACATTACAAGCATGAACTGTTGCAACAAAAAAAAGAGGGTCAGGGTAACAAGAAAAGTGTTTTTCTTACATCCCATGTTAATAATAACATGCCCTTTAAGTGCAGCATACTTTGCTAAACAGATGTTATTTTCAGCTTATCACAGACAAATCGGGTCAGTGGCCATTAGAAGTGTGGAGACGACAATGTCAATAATTTGTTAGAGTCAATGCACAATTATGACGATTTCAATGTAAAATATGTATGTTTTTTAATGTTAGAAAAGGTCACAAATGTAATCGATTGTGACCTTTCTGTAAATATATAATATTAATAACTTTTTTTCAGTTTTATTTGAAAACTGAAAAAACAGGTACATTTTCAAAGTTGTAAACATATAAAGCTTTAAAACCAAGCAAATTAAATTAAACTGTTCTTATTGTGGATAAATTATACAACTAAGTTATTTTTTGTGATATTTTGAGGAAAAAAACACAGGTTTGAATGGAATTTAGTTTTTAATTAAAAATTTTCCATTTAAATTTAGTTTCAAATTTGACAGAAAGGTTGTCACAGCGAGCCATTCCAGTTTTTATTTACATAACCTTGTTACAAAGTCTTCCTCAAAAGTCATGCTTTTATTTTTGTAAACTGGACAACAGCATCTTTTTTTTTGTTTGTTTCGTCTTCTGAACTGCTTATCCCTAATAGGGTCGCTGCCTTTTTCAGGCAAGAGACAGGGCACACCCCGAACAGGTCGCCAGTCTCTCTTCTCTCCCCTTCACTGTCTTAAAATTGTGTAAAAAAATTCTTCTGCTCGTCTACTCATGGGTACAAAATAATTTAACCTCATTTACGTTGTTCACATAATTTACTCCTTTTCTTTTTAAAATATGATTTGAGACTCATTTTCAGTTTTAAAATGTTGTTCTTCCCCATATTTATCTATTTTTTTTTAAATATTCTCCTCCTCAAACTCTTGGCTTTTAAAACCAGCTGCTGTTCCCATGACTCGGCCTCTATGTCAGGGAGATGTATCCTTCAAACTCTAGGACAGTCTTTGTTTTTGAATGCAACTTGGTTCAATCATAAATTTCTTTAAAAACTATGTTTCATGTTTCCTATGGGAGTCAGAGAGGATAATCACAATGATAATCACATTGTTTGCTATTTTTTATTATTGTTAAATACTTTCTAATTTTTTTCCTTTTTTTTTCACTTCGATTGTGGTAGCTATAGCTCATTTAAATGTTTAGTTTGAACTATTTGTTTTGCGTATGCTTGGTTTTGAGGTTTTTGTATTGACATTTTTTGTTTTCGTGAAATATTCTGCTGTGACACATCAGTGATAGTAGAGTACTGTAAAGTTATGAATATGAAATATTTTAGCTATAAAACATGTATTGTACGTATTCAATGTTGAGACAAGTTCAGAAGAGGCGGAGGTCAGCAGCCAGTTTTGCATGTCTTCCATGTTTTTCTTTCCGTCATGGGGTGCAAAAGATAAGGCTTGTCTGTTTGTCCAGCAGCTGATAGGAGGACCTTGCCTGTTCATGTCTCTTAAACTCTCTGATTTCAGTGGTTTCAGTTGAGGAAGAATTTCCTCTTAGTCCTGCTGGTTCCTGTGTGGGTAGGAAAGAGTGATGAGAGAAGAGCTGCTGAGTGCTACGACAGGGACCTGGCACAGGGTCAAGCTGTACTTTTTATTTCAAATAAAGAAATTCAGTTATTATGGTTGTAGTGCTGTCAAATTACTTAGCAATAAGAAAAAGTGTTAAAATCTTTTGACGCTTAGCTGATGATAGAATTTTTTTATAACTCGGAGAATCAAGTGTCTTCTTCGTATTTCCACGATTACATCTGAACCGACAATGCTGTTCGGCAGCTGGACAACTTTTTCAACACCTCCGTCCTCTTTGTCCACTATCATCATTTGTTCAGCAATAAACAGTCATCTCATTGTGGCTAGTGTCTTGTCATCACATCCAGAAGTCAAACAAGCTTTCTGAATCACTCTGTGGTGTTGTTGAAAGGACAATCTGTGGTCTGGGCTATTTTCAGAGTGGCCATGTATTGGTTTTCTGCTCACTGAACAGATCTGTGGGACAGAGTGTGAAAGCTGCTGCATGTTAATTTGCTGGTCATGCCTGGCTGGATTTGGCTGAGGTTGTTAATTACAGGAGCCTAGCAAACCACCTGATGGTTTTGGGGTTGTTTTTTTTGCTTCTCCCACTGGTAGTACAAAATGGTTTTCCAATAAATTTTACCTGTGCAAACTCAATCCTGTCTTTGAAGCCAAGCCACTTTGATTTGTTGAACCATGCAGGTACAACACAGAACAAAAATAACATTATAAATGTCTGTCTGAATGCAGATGTGAGTGCAAAAAAACTGACATCAATTGGAATCCATATTGAAATGCTCTTTTTGCTTGTCAAAATGCTTAGATAGATTAGATAAATACTTTGAATTATGTAAAGATGCCGCAGTAAAGTGCTAGACGGTAGCATCATAGTTTCTTCATCATGTCCGTCAGCTTTACAGAAAAAAAAATGCATAAACTGGTCAAACTGTAAACATGCTGAAGAATGTGACCTCGACAATGCAATAATTGGAAATGTTGCTGGTGAAAACAACCTGGTGTGTTTGTTGATATTGGTCATACTTATGTTTCATTCACTTTATGACATTAAAAACTCTACAGCTTCTCAACAACAATAATAATTACTTAATAAATTAACATGATTTTATCAGGAGAACAAATGTTGAATCACACTTACTTTCTTCGCATTGTGGGCTTCAATGGTTGTCGGAGTTGAGGTGAATTGAAAGTGCTCCTTTTCAAAGAGGGATCTTTAAGCTGAAGTACCAAAACAGACGTGTCCAGAAAGAAGGGTAGAAACTCCTCCATTTAACCTTCAAACTGCTTTATTTTTTTTAAAGTCTGAGGAGTTAGAAATTTGTTCAAGAATTTGATTTAAGTGCATCAAATTGATAAAATGTGATTTTATCATATTTCCTACTGAAGGATGAACAGTTCTAATTCAATCTTGGTCACTTGTGATCCTAGCAATGCTGAGCTAGGTTAAGCTCATGTCATGTACTTTTTATAGGGATGGATGAGGGTATGCTTGGTTAGAGGTTCTTGGATATTGAGTGTAGGTTACAGCATCATATTGTAGCTTTTCCCCAAATCTGAACTTGGCAAAAAGTCTGATAAAATTCCACAGAATAGAGTTCCTGTCATGATATTGAGTATTTTTATTGAAGAAGAAAAGTGGTGTCTTAAGTCTCGAACAGTTTTATAAAATCAAAATTTAAATTATAAACCAAATTCTAGAAATCCAAAGATTTAAAAAGATATCTAAATAACACAACTTTTGGATTAACCCTTTTTTTTGTTTGTTTTACTGGACTGCTTTTCAGAGTAACGACTTTGATTTTACACGGTATATGTATGTAACAATCAACTTGAGATTAAAAAAAGAAAATTTTAAGATTTTAATATTAGATGACAGGTTGGTGTCAAATTAGTCAGTTATTTTTTGAACCGCTTATCCTAGCATGGGCGAGAGGGATGCCCATCCTGGCTGACTACAGGCGAGAGGCAGGATACACCTCAAACAGGTAGCCAGTCTGTTGCGTGGCATTTGAAGTATTTCACTGTGAAAATCTGCCAAAGTTTCATAACATTTTTTTCGAAGTACGTTTAAGTTTTCTGCCCAAAGCTGTTTTATGATGTATTTGTATGCTTGTTAACACATAGCATAAGACTGATGGAGCCGGTTAGGAATTCCTTTTTTGTAATCTTAAGAGAAAAAAAAAATAAAGAATTGAATAAGCACTGAAAGTAAGTGATATACAGTATTACTTGCAGAACCTAAATTATTTTTATCTTTGGTTTTGTTTAGCGAGCTAGTCAGATGAATCAAAAAGTATTATGAATAAAAGCTAACTAGCTCCTCTTAAACTTTGTGGCTAATGCTAACATGTATGGCATGCAAACTGGTAGCATTGTTAAGATAAACATTTAGCTGCACAATGAAGTCCTGTGACAAACTGCCATGCTTATTAGAATAGCAAATTTAGACCTGGAAGTGCAGACACACGAACCAAGTCACATTTGGTCTGCAACTGATGGGACATAACCGCACCCATTTGTTCCTGTAGGCTTTTTACTGGAATGATTTGGTGTGCATTCACAGCTTAAAATTATTAGCATGCCTTGATGAATAACATAGCTTGAAGATTGACAAAATTCTGTAGAATGTTCAGAAAAAAAAATCTGTCAAAGTTTGAAACTCAGCAGTGTTTTGAACCTTTTAAATTATACAAAAACGGCTTCAGATTCATGTTTCAGTTTTTCATCATAAATATTTCAATCTTTTGTTCCTTCTTGTGTCCTTCACCGTGCCTTTTCTAGTTTTACACTGATGTAATCTTAGGTAATATGAAGATGTATTGTGTTACTGTACTTGTAACCCCTCAGTCTGCCCGACCTTATTTTTTTGTATTTTTAACGCCTTCATTTAACAGCTACTAAAAATCTGAAATATGACTTAAATCATGTGGTACGTAGAGAATGAATGGCTCATTTTCTTTTAGCTTCTTGGTAAGTGGTTAGAGGTAGGGATAGCTAAACAGTACTGTCCTGTGCTTACCACCCGGAGGGAAAAAAAACCAGTCCGTCCACTTCCACTGTTTACCTTTCCTGCTTTTGTAATATCCAAACCTAAAGCAAGAGTTGTGGTTTACTGTAGCAACATAGGGTGTCAAGGTTTCATCTGGAGAAGGATTTATACTTTATCTTGCCATTTTAAGTGTCTGTCTTTTGGTTAATCTTCACAGAATCTAAAGCCAACAAAAAATAAAATCTTGGCCTTGCTGGTTACTTGCAGGTCACACTGCAGTGTGGACACCTTTTTGGTTAAGGGTGAAAAGAAATTTCAAATTTTGGTAAATTAAGATCTCAAGCAAACCAGATAAAATTATACACCTATCTTTGTCACTAAGTCTCTTTTGGCTCATTGTAATTTGGAACAAGATAGCAAGGGAACCATTTACCATTCATCCTTCACAACAAATCTGATTTAAAAAACAAAAACCAAATGCCACCTACAAGTTTATTTATGTCGCATCTTTTCTCTGCCTGAACGCAATAAAGGACGTTTGCGGCTCTCAAGGGTTGAACTGCCAGGATAAGCCAGTCTCCAGACTGAAACTGGGGTGAGGTCAGGTTTGCCTGCTCTTACATGACTTTTTCACACTGTGCTCTACAGTCTCTTAGAGCCCAATCTGTTCCACAGTGAGACACTGACTGCAAGCCACAAGGCATGCCAGCTCTGGCACAGACAATCTAATGAAATTACAAGCACCAAGTGATGTGGAAAAGCCAATTTAATAACACTTGTGTGTGAGTGTATTTTTAAATCACTTTGACTAACATTGTCAAATATAAAATGTTCATACTAACGCATGCTTTGTTTTGTTCATTTGTTTTTTATGCAAGAAAATATATTATCGTTCTATAAAAAATTTTTTTTATAATTTAAGTTATGAGAATTTCACCTGTTTTTCTATGTAGTTTTAGCCTAAGAACATGTTAATCATTAGTTTTAAAAACTTTGACCAGATGATGCCAAATGTCTTCCAACTTGAAACCTCATTGGCTACGAGTTGTTTGCTGAACCTCTGGGATCAACAGCTAAAGTTCACATGAAACCAGTAAATATTTAGATGACTGGACTTGGGTATAACCTATAAAAACACATTTTTTTTATTTATTATTTTATCATACTATATTGATCCCTCATGGGGAAATTTTTGTGCTGCATTTGCACTGCAGCAGGCAGCCAATGACTGTGCTAATGGTGGGAGCAACTAGGAGCTAAGTGTCTGTTCCAGGGACACTTTGGTATGAGCTCAGCAGGATTTGAACCAACAACTCTTCGGTCCAAAGATTGCAATTTTACCATGCCTGCCCCGTTCTTATTAAAGCTAAATTCTTATTGCCACGTTTATTGTTTGCAAATACATAGAAACGGTACAAGTGAATCAATGATTGATATTTTTTTTTTAGAAATCATAAAAATGCTTGAATTGAATATGATGGAGAAATTCTAACAAAAGAAGTTTACTATTTTTAACCATAACCGTAATCTAAAAAAAAACAGATCAGTCGTAACGGCCATCACAGTTTTAGTCAATTGATTAAATTAACTTGGGTCATCATTCAAAATTAAGTAAAAAAAAAAAACAAGGAAGGATGCAACACCTCCGTACAAGTTATATAGTGTATAAACATAAAATAAAAGTAGTTAGTATTATCCTTCAAAGTGAAATGTAGCTTTATGAAAATATGTTTTAGAAGGAATTTTGATGTGGATATGAGGGGCCTCTGCAGCGGCAGCCTGTGGTCATCGGTGGCTGCTGGTCCTGACTCCGGGACTCTGGTGGGGATCTGGCTCTGGCCTCGTCTTCTATCCGGGCCTTGGATCATGGCCGGTCATCGCACGTGTGCCTCGGCTCCTGCTGCGGTGGCTCCTCAGATACCGTTTTCTCAGGTGTTCCATCTGCATCCAGCCTATTGCATTTTTAAGTGAGTGTGTATGTGTGCCTGTGTACATATATGAGGGTGTGTGCTCTATCTGTATTTGTACAAGTATGGATGTGTGTGTGTGTGTGTGTGTGTGTGTGTGTGTGTGTGTGTGTGTGTGTGTGTGTGTGTGTGTGTGTGTGTGTGTGTGTGTGTGTGTGTGTGTGTGTGTGTGTGTGTGTGTGGTTAGGTGAGTTTTTTATCTGTGGGTGGGGGACTTATTTTGCTTTTGTGTTCTGGGGTGTTTAACTTGTAAAGCACTTTGTGTTACATTTTTGTATGAAAAGCGCTTTATAAATAAAGTTTGATTTGATATGATGGCAGTGAAGTTTTCTTTTTCACAAAGAGCTGAGTGGGTGAAATCTTTTGACCTCATAATGGACAAATTTTTAGTCAAAGTCTAAGTTTGAAGAGTAGAAGAATCTTAGAGTACAGATGGTTTTGTTTACTGAGAACATAAGTAAGATTGGTCACTTATTTATTGACAGAGAGGTAATATTACATCTTCAGAACCATCCATCCGTAATGAGATTATGGGGGTGCCGAAGCCTGTCCAGGTGGATTTAAGGTGAGAGGCAGGGTACACCTCGAACTGGTTGCCAGGGTGTTGCTGGACCACACACACATTACTTGGGATAATTTCATAGTAGCCAATCAACCTAACATGCATGGTTTTGGAGGTTGGGATGTACGTGTTCGGATGTTTTTCGGAGAAAAAACATCCGAACACGGGGAGAACATGCAAACTCCACACAGAAAGGACAGTGTTTCAAGCTTCGCTCCCACTCCAGGACTCAAACCTGCCTTGCCAGGAGGCCCCTGTTCTAACCACTTTGCCACTGGGTATAAATTTAATGGAGACATTGCTAGACTGGCAGCACTGTGGCGCAGTGGCTAGCACAGTGGCCTCACAGCAAGAAGGTCGTGGGTTCAAGTCCGGGTGGGGACGAGGCTTAGAACGCTGTCCTTTCTGTGTGGAGTTTGCATGTTCTCCCCGTGTTTGCGTGGGTTTCCTCTGGGTACTCTGGTTTCCTTTCACTCTCCAAAGACATGCATGCTAGGTTGATTGGCCAGTGCCAAAATTGCCCCTAGGAATAAGTGTGTGTGTGTGTGTGTGTGTGTGTGTGTGTGTGTGTGTGTGTGTGTGTGTGTGTGTGTGTGTGTGTGTGTGTGTGTGTGTGTGGCCCCGCGACAGACTGGCAACCTGTTCGGGGTGTACCCTGCCCTTCGCCTTAAATCAGCCGGGATGGGCTCCGCTACCCCCCGCAAATCCGCAAGGGATAGACGGATAAGAAGATGACATGACATTGCTAGACACGAGACATTAATTGGGTTGTTCTGGAATTGATATAAAACATTAGAATTTTGGACCAAATGTAGCTTAAGGTGGGATTTATCAGGAAAATAAATTTCACCTGAAGATTTATTTTAAGATTTTATTTTCTATGACCAACTATAACCATCAACTACTATAACCAACTTTTTTATGATTGCTGCCATAGGAAGTTATTAACTAAATATCTATTCAAAGGATGTAAATTGGATGCTTTGTTAGCCTCTGTCGCTAGTAGCTGTGCTGCTGCTGCAGGCGGATGAAAACTCTAGCTAGGGAGACAGAATGGACAAGTTAAAAATCCTAACTTTACTGGGAATGATGAGAAATGTGTCATAGGTTAGGTAGCAGATCAAGTGAGGTTCTTAAGAAACTACTAGAGTGCTTTCAAAGAAGAAACCCAGGCTTCTGTCTTGGACTTTGAGATTTTCTGCTAACTGTGGTTATCAGAGCCAATTCATAAAATAATAATAGCTTCGTTAGAAGACTCCAGACTTGCACTTGTTGTACAGTTTAAAATTTTAGTGGCGGCCACGTGTTAGTGAGGAGAAGTGGACGGTGCTTGTTGCATCATGTGCCAAAGTTGTCTGAGTAGGAGTTTTATGATTAACCTTCTTTTCACTGCAATCAGTTACTGACCTTGTATTTTTTTTTTTTTTTAATTCTGCTGATGGCCTTTTTTTCCACCACTGTTTATTTTGCAAAGCATTAGAATTCATAACTTGTTTTGCTGGTTAGTTTAAAAATGGGTAAAGTTGTTCTGACATGCTAATAAAAACTGCTGAATCTTATATCACGCAAACGTATGGGTAATTTGGAATGTGTTCACAATTAACTACGATGATTATTAAAGAACTGCTCAGTACTAGTAATCTTAACATAACTTGATGTAAATTTAACATAATTTTTAATTTTATAATCTGCAAAGTTGATTAAATTCAAGAACTGAAATATTTGTTATATTTAAATGTGAATTCAAATGTGTTTCCTCTGTATGCAAATTTTATATTAGATTTCTATTATCTTTAGAATACCCTTAGTAAAGTTAAACTTGTCCTTTTTAGTCTGTTATAAGTTAAAAATTGCATTAACTGATGTCACGGCTCTCTTTTTATGTTTTGCAAAATTCCGTTGTGAAAACTTGCTGTTGTTTTTACATAATCTTGGACGTACAAGAACATCGTTTTTGCGTTTAAAAGGGCTGTTTGTGTAAAGTGTTTGTCCTCTGTATTTAGGTGACCATTCAGGAAGAGAAGTGCCATCAATGGTGCATCTGTCAGCTTCTACAAGAGCTCCTACACCATATCTCTTAGGATTCTTAAAGAGGCCTCTGTTTTTTAACGAGCATCCAGCCAAAGAAACACATTTGATTTTTACCCCTCTCCTTCGTCTCCTCTCTGGCAAGAATGTAGCGCACCTGCAGTGAAAGATAGTCAAGAGCAAATGCAAATGAGTGTGTGTGATCAAAGACTAGTTGACTGCTTTTTGTGTGTGACATGGCATATTAATGATTCTTACTTCAAGTGCTGTTAAAAGTATATATTAGATGTTGCCTGTAGAGTTAAATTTGGTTGTACACAAGCTTTAAACATTCTCAGTCAGTCTTATTTTGTGGATTGTTTGTGTGATGGTTTGAATGTACCACCGGCTTCAGCTGGCTCAATGACCTTAACCTAGTTGGCTAACAAGCACAGTAGGCATACCGCTGAAAGTACTCTGTGTTTACTGGGCTAACTACGTTAAAATCAATTCACTTCCATTGCCAAAGGCACATTAAAAATGCAGCTAAAGTAGGAAATATTAAAATAACGTCACTTTAACTGGGTTCTTTTTTAGACTTGTGAGCCCAAAAAAAGCTGCCAATTTTCTATGTAAATTTGTCTCCTTTTAGAAACTGAATGAAGCAACAAAAACATACATGAAAGGTTTTAGATGGTTTCAGAATTTCACATTATGGAAAGATGTGCATAGTTTGTTCAACTCAGCATCTAAAAAAAAGTGTGAAAATTGCTGACATGTTTGAATCTGTTTTCTGAAAAGACATCCAGCTCGTAGCCCTTGCTGTCTTTTGGTAATTTGAAACAACACTGTAATTATCTTCCCTCCAAAATGAACATTAGATTTGGTTGCACATTATTATCTCCCAGCTGGTCTTCAGATGTTGGGGGTGGAAAAACTGCCCTTCCCTGCCAGTCAACAGGAAATAAATCACAATGGAAAACCATGACATCCAACCCAAACCTGCCACTACTGCTGTTCTAGGCTCGTGTACAGTGTAGAAGATTATTTTTATATTTAAGTCTTTAAATGAGGTCATCCTCTCTGTCAATCTCCCAAAGATGTTTTAACAGTAACACATTGTAAACCAAATCCACACTGAACATGATTGTGAATTTAACAAGCAAATAACCTGTTATAATGAGACGATCATCAAGAAGTCTTTTGTAATGCTGAGCCTGACTCTATTTTTAAATAAAATAATAGTCACAAAAAGAGAAACTTTGACAAAGTTTTAAAAGTCTATTTAGCTTACGTATTTCCGGTTATGTTTTACTATCTACAGTATAAAGAAGAACTTAACATTGTCTGCTTTACAGTTCTGCTTTCCCTCTTCGTCCTACGCAGCCTTTCAATCTCTAGCACTCAACCATGTGAATGAAAACCCATCCTCATGATGGATAATGGATGATTTGCTATGGATGTTTTTTTTTCATTATCAATAAACTCTAGAAAAAAGTTTCCATTTTTTTCTCAAATCAGGACCAATCTGCCATGCTTTGTTGTTTATTTTTAGTCTCATGTTTGAAGTTTGACATGTTAACTAGATTTTATCCATAGCATTACTGCCATTGGATCACTTTGACATTTGCATAAAGTGTTCCATTGTTTTTCTTGTTTTTCTTATCAAAAACATATTAACGTGCATATGACTGAGTAAATATCTTTCCTGAAGACAAACAGCTTCATTGTATGTAAGGGTCTTATTTCTTAAAGTGAATAGCTATGCTTATATCAGAAAAACAATAATGTTGCTCAGCTCTGCTGGATTGCTGCTCCAAGCACCACAAAGTTTCAGTAAGATTTTTTTGAGGAGTGTAAATCAAGTGATCAGTCTGTTGTAATATTTCATAAATTTTCTCTATCCCTGAATACACGTTTCCTTCTTATTGCAATATTTATGTAGACTGCACTTATTCTAGAAGATCCTGATTAGTTCAAAGTTGTTTTATTCCCACTCTTCTTGCAAAAACATGTTCATTGTTAAATGGAAATGTTCATTTGCATCTTTTGTGCATGACCACAGCCGTTTACCTGGAATTTAAAATTGTTCACTTTTACCTCTAACTGTTGCAACAACTACGGAAGCAGCAGTAACTGCATGCATGCTAGTTTGTGAACTTATATGAAGGACTGCACATTTCCATATCCATTTTCATATTGTGTGTCCTCAACAAGGACACCTAGAAATGAGCTTGATGGGATTTGAACCTGCCTCTCCCGGTCCACTCTACCACTGAGCTATCACCTCCCCTTGAGGCCCTCAAAAAGTACTTGTTGATTAATGCCATCAATCAACAAAAAATGCTACTCTTGACATGCCTCTATGAGTTTGAACGTTAATATTACTGATAAAACTACTGTCGTTGATTTTTTTTTTCTTCTTTTTAATAACCCTTGTTAAAATATATCAACAATATGCCTGATTATCAACAAAATGTCTGGATTTAAGCAGTGAGGAACATCAAAACAAATGTGCCCCATTGACTGATTGCTTTTTCACACCTTGACAAAGTGTTAATGTTTTACATTCAATGACTGGAGATTTCAAAGAGGTGATAATTAGATTTCTTGTCACTAAGGGCTCTAAATAAATAAAACACAGCTATTAGCATTTCTTCTTTTATTAGTCATTCTGCTGTCAGCCAGCAATAACATCCTGCTGTGATGGACGTTTGGACAAGTTTTTACGGTGAGGTCGCATGTAAGACACAGTTACCTTGCCTCGTGGCAAGGCTAACATGTCATCCACAGCATCCTCAGGGTCAGAGAACAGATTCTTTCTTTTTCTGGAGTAGAGAATATTTTTGGATATTTTCTTGCTGTGAATAAACAATACCTTTCAGCTGTGAAATTTTAAAACCCAAAACAGCATTATTAAATTAATAAATCCATCCATAAACTCGTCAGGAAAATCAAACAGACTTCCTATTTAAAGAAATGTTATTGCTACAGAGAGAGAAAAATATAGATGGGAAGTCCATAAGTAGCAGAAGATTATTATAAACTACTAGTAATCGTAAAACTTTTCATGTTTTAATTTGTTTCATTCTTTTCAAGCTCAAAGAGGCAGTCATGCTTTTGACTTTATTTTAATCTTGTTTTAGTTGATGTTACAAAGATAAGTGATGTAACTATTTCCCACCTAGTTGATCATTTCAGCTATTCCCCAGGAGCTAGACTGTTTTCTAGGACTCTTACAGTGTGCCATGTGTTAGAGCGAGAATGAAAACAGACTGTGAACCTTAATTACTGTCACTTTGCCAGAGCCCCTCCAGGCTTAGATGATGCTTTTCAAAACAAGCCCATTCCCCACTGTTTAAGGAAGCCAGAATATATTTTTGATATTGTGGGGTTTTTTACATTTTTTTCCTTAAATGGCATAATTTAGAATGATTTAAACAGATTATTTATCTCTAGAGAACACTTCAACTTTGTATTAATTCAAATAAAAAACTATCTTAACTGTCTAGGTTGGGGATGAATTGGTAACTTAGTGTTGGAAAAACTAAGATAAGTTTTTTAATGGTTCACATCATATATGATTGTATACATTATATACAATCATGACAGTCAATATGAGGCGCTGGCTCAGTGGTAGAACGTCTGCCCTTGGACCAGGAGAAGGTTTTTATTCCCACTGCGCCATGGCCTATCTGTCTTTGGGCCATCGTGGCTGCCTGCTGTGGTGCAATGCAGCACAGAAATGTATCCATTTGAGGGATGAATACAGTACGTTTAAAAAATTAATAAAAAATAATATAGCATACAGCTTCAAACAGCTGTTGCGGAAATAATGGCTGTTTTTCTGTAAAACTGCACCAATGTTCTCAATCAATTTGGCAAACAACTGTACTCATTTTAGTTGGAATAAACTATTCTGTTTATGACAACTCTGTGAAATGTGTTTTTCATCATTTTCCACTGAATGACAGAATTATTTTTTTTCCTCAGATATTATCGACAGGATCGAGCTGAAGGCATTTTTTGAGAGCAACTGCTCCCAGATTTATTTTATCTTCTATGAAAATCTCATTACACTGGAAAGCAACCTAAAACAAAAAGGTGAGTGCAAACTTGTTGCCAGTTTTGTACAAGGTTTAACTTTGTGTTATCAGGACTTGATACGTCAGTGGTTACCTCTAATGTCTAATATCAATGTTACTTGAAAATATTCTTTAAGTAAGTGAGCATAAAAACTTAGACCATCTATTTCTGGTAATGTTTTCTGTATCCTCGAGGGCTAGCAGTATAAAAGTTTGTGGGTGAATGATTAATTTCTACTCTAAACTCAAGTTCTTTGTATCACTATTTGTAAAATGATCCACATACTGCGTTTCGATGAATTATGCTGATGCCAAAAAGTTTCAAGTTGTGCTCAAACACAATAACACAAAACATTCTTTCTGTTTCAGGGATCAAATCTCAAAGGGAGGAGCTGGACTCTATCCTCTTTATTTTTGAAGTAAGATGGCTTTTTTTTGTTCTCTTACCTGATTCACAGATGTGTGCCACACCCTCAACTTGTTTAACACCCAACTTTGTTGTGACATCTTACCTGATCCGTTACTACAGGATTGCATAGGTTATTTAGTTTCTATCTAAAAAGAAGTAGAAAAGAAATGACAAACTTGGGGAGTATCAGCAGCTTAACTGGTTCTTTAAATTTAATTTTGGCTTATGTCTTGTTTTATGCAATTTAGGTGTTGATGTAAATCTGTAGAAGAGGTTAGGTCTTTAGGATAAGGTCTTTTCTTTTTTTTTCCCACCTGACTGCAAAGACAGCTCAAGTTTCCAATACAAACAATCCGCTCTCTGGTTACACTAGCTATGAGCAGGTCTGTCAAGTTGGCAGAAAAAAAAAGTGGTCAAATTCCGTTTATTTTTTAGACAGTATGTCTGGTAAAAAAATATATATATGTACATAAATATATCGATTATTGTAAGACTTTGGTGTTAAATTACTTCATGATCAAAGTGAACATTTATCATGTAAAAGAAGTTACAATTTTTTTTAAAAAATTGCAAAATTTCCATCCATACTTCCACTTCTTCTCTCCAGGAGAGCAAACACTACCTATCTGTATATCTTCAGTGACCTGTAAATAAATCCTGGATTTATTCCTCCTGCATATTTATAGCCATCTTTTCTGAAAGAACTAATATTGAAAGCAGCTTAACCCTCATTTGTCCCCTTTTAACCGCTGCCTGAGACAACGTGTGCTTTTTCCCGTGCACCGAGCAGATAAGCTTACTTTGAGTGGTGTGCACAGGACAGATAGAGTTGCTTTGATCTGCTAGTACACTATGTGAACTTTTTTTTGTGCCATAATAAATTAGGCATGTTGGCTCATGTGTGTTTGTGAATTTGATACCAATGGTTATATTTGTATGCTCAAATATCTGAGTTATTTAACACAGGAACTTGGAGGATGCTAAAAATGTCAACTGAAATGTGATTTTTTTTTATTTAAAAAAACAGTTGGTTTTATAGCGTATGAAGTCTTTTTAGTTTGCTTTGACAAAAAGTGGAAATAAATCTATTGCCCGCTTGAATGCAGAGATGCACCATTAGTCTTGTAAAAAAATATCAAGACATGGCCATTGCAGCCTTTGTACAGCTTGAGGCAGACCAGGGTATACCTTGGTCTGTACACATATGCATAAAGTATTTGACCAAAACTCATTTGGTAATATAGACTTTGGACACACTTGAAATCTTTTGTAACGAGTTAAAAAGAACAACATCATTCTACATAGCTTCTTTACTATTCATTGACACAAATTTCTTGGAAAGCCTGCCTTATTATGTCAAAACGCAGATGAAACACAGAAATATATATTTTTTTTACCATTAGTGGGGTTTGAAAGTTTAGGCACCTTAGGTTAAAATAAGACTTAAAGAACTGAGGCAGGTTCTAAGCATTTCTGTAGAACACTGAAATGGAAAATAGTAGGCACTCATAAAGCAGGAGAAGGCTATAAGAAAAACGCAAAGGATTATCAGATTTTAATTTCCTCCATTCAGAATGTAATTTTAAAGAAGGCAATCATAAGGAACAGTGGAAGTTAAAGCAAGTTTTGGAAGACCAATACGAATATCAAAGAGAACAACAAGCAGAATTGTGAGAAAAGCAAGTCAAAGCCCATGTTTGACTGCATAGTTCCTCCTAAAGAAGTAATTGCCCAGATTTAGCCTTGATGGTAGAATCATTAAAAGAAATCCTCTTCTGCTTACTCATTACAAAAATCACTGTTTGAAGTTTGCAAATGAACATATAGACTAGCCTGATGGATTTTGGATACACGTTGAGTGTATTGATGAAGTTAAAATAGAACGTTTTGGTCAAACTAAGCAAAGTTTTGTTTGGGAAATAAAAAGAACAGAATTTAATGGAAAAAAAGATCTGTCCAACTACTAAGCACGGGGGTGAATCAATCATGTTTGGGGTTGTATTGCAGCCAGTGACACAGGGAGTATTTTACAATTTGAAGACAAAATGTATTCAATAAATTTTCAGCAAATTTAGGATGCTTCCTTGATACCATCTGTCAAAAAGCTGAAGTTAAAAAGAGAATGGCTTTTACATCTGGCTAATAATCTTAAACACATCAAAATCCATGGTGGATTACTTAAATAGGTATAAAAAGAGGGTTTTTATGAATAGACCTTAAAAGATCAAGCGCGTGCGTGACAGACGGCTCAGAAATCTGAGATCTGGAAGTTTTTTGAAAGAATGAGGGGCAATATCCTATTAAGAATAGACAGATTCTTAGCTAGATACAAAAAGTGTTTACAATGTGTAACGCTCTTCAAAGCAGGCAGTGTAAGATATTAACTGTGTATTTTTTTCTGTTATTTTTAAAGTGTAAATATTGGGAATAAAATGTAACCTTTTATGAGTAACTTAAAAGAATATCTCTCCTTTAATTTGATGCCTTTTAGAAACTTTTCCATCTTTCTTAGGCTTTTCTCTACATTCACACAAATATTTACATGGAGTGCCCGAACTTTTTTTTTTTTTTTTGAAAACTTCTAGCTACAAACGATTACTTTCCCTCTATAATGAGGAATGTGACCCTTCATTTTTCTGGATTGCATTGGAGAAGTGGTGGGATTTGGGGGGTTATGATGCCCTATGCAATTCTCTGATACACTATGTTCAGGGGCAAATCTTTTGTTCTTCTCAAAAGGCACGATTAGATCACTCCACCCCCACCCAACAATTACTCATCACAGATCCCTTCCAGGGTTTCTTTGTTTGCTGCTACAGCATCCAGCATGGCAGCTGTTGATACTGCATCAGAATTAACTAAACACTAAGAAACCCCCAATGAGTCTGTTCAATACACAGCAAAGATTTCTCATGACTCTTTTTGTAAGTTACTGTAAAATAATTCAGTGGTGATTTATAATGTAAATCTATGATTTTATTATTTTTTATACATATGAGATACAGTATGGTGTCTGTACAGTAGGTGGGTTTGTGACCTCCAACTATACACTGTAAAGTTAATAGTATCCATGTTTATTTGAATATGTTAAGCAGATATACGTACAAGACGCACAAAACACACAGTGGCAATTGTAATGATAAAAATCTTAATGCAGAGCATTTTTTTCATAACATTCAAAACGGCCCAAACAAAGAAAAATGTTATAATTACAAATGAATGTGTTCTTATTTATCCATATAAATATACATATCCCTGAATATGTGTATGTATGTAAACATGTGCAGACATATTTTCCTAAACACACAATGAATACTTTTGAAAAGTTAGAATAAATTATTGTTTGTATGAACAATTACGTTCCCACCCTCGTTTCGCCTTAGCCTTGCATGTCTGAAAAATTCATTTTAAATGGATTCATATGCAGACATTGCTCAATTTTATGTTTTAGTCAGTTTCCAATGTTTAAAATCATCCACAGTAACTGAGAAGCATTTTCTGTTTTTAGGGAGGGGAGGTGGTTCCCAATAGAGGGAACAATCATTCAAAACTATAACAAATACTTAAATTGTTATTTTTTATCATTTAGAATGAAATTTGCATGCCAATTTGTCTTTTTTTTTTGGTGTTTTTTAGCTTCAAACAGTACTTTAATCGTCTGATGTTCCACATTATCGATGAAAATAAGTCATTTTGATTTTAATAATAAGAGTCAGTGTAATTCATCATAGCTGAGATTTTATGTAGCATACAATGCTTTATACCACACTTAAGATATCAAACTATCAAACATACTATCTGATGCCTCTCACTTTTGAAATATAAGTAATATTTGATATAAAAAATTACATATTACATAACATCTAAGATAAGATTGACTTTTTTAAAATCCTCTGAGGCAAATGGATTTTTATGGTGGTTAAAATATAAAATCTAAAACTGACAAAAATGAAGATAAATGGGTCAATTATTAAAAGTCTGAAATGGTGTCTGATGTATTTTTAAAGGATGAATTAACTTCCACCTGTTTTATTCAAATCTGTAACAAATTTTCCCACCACGTTGTAATGATTTGTGTTTGTCCAGCCTGGGGACGATGTAAGGAGTTCTGCAATCTAACACAGCAAATACCAGACCATTTTTTTTAAAGACTTAATTAGCTGTCACAAGACCAGACTGAGTTACTCAGACCTCAAGAGACATCAGCTTGTTTTTACTCCTGGATGATGATCTAAGCGTGTGGGAGTGGTATAATCCTGGTGCCAGTGAGATTGTGGGACAGGTCAGAGGGTCAGCAAGAGCAGCAGCAAAATTTAGAGGAAAATCTGTGCAGTGACCCTTTTTCTCCAGGTTATAACCGCACCATGACCTTTTGTCTACCAGACGAGCCTGACTCAGCGTTCTGAATTTCCCTTGTAATACTCTGTTTGAATCCAGATTAAAAACAACATTGTTGCTGATTTCACTAGAGTCAAAATCTTATATAAAAAAACTAACTACAGCATGCATTTTTTAAATTTGCAACATATTGACCTTTTTTTTTAAAGTCTTTTCCGGTGCAACTAAATCTACAAATGCAGAGAAACCTGCAACAATCTGTCAAGATTTGCAATTTTCACACAAAGTGGTTATGCTAGTTTTGTTTCTGACGTGTTCTAAAATTGCCACTGAGCAAATAGGCACAGTGTGATAATGTCAAAATTGCACCATTTGCACATCAATTGGTAAAAACTCTGTAAATGTGTCCGTTTTTATTCAGTTATTCTGGCTGTTTGTCTAAAGATAAAAAGAACCAGTTATTTTTGTCACAAAACATGCACAGCAGTGGTAGAAAAAAAAAGAAAAACTCAAGTAGCTACAATCAGGTGACAATTTGCAATGGGATCCCTTGTGTAAACGGTCACAAATGACATAATTAGGCAAATGATAAGAGCAACTATGTAATGGAAAAACACTTTTGTTTCATTGTGGTGTTTTTAAAGTTATTATTTTTTATCCAATTTACAGACTAGAATAACTGTCTGCAAATTGGGTCAAAGTGTTTTATCCTCTTCCATGCATTTTAAAGATAGATATTCTTATCCCTTCATGAAACAATGCTTTGCCTGCTTTTGCTGAATTCATGTATGTTTCCCCATCTGAATTTATTGTTCCTGATGCATGAAAATAAGATAATGCTTAAAAGCTGAGCTGTGGGGCCATATCAGCATTCTGGTGCTGCTCCCTGCTGGTTAGGTTTAAAACTAAAACCAGCTTGTTTTGCTGAGTTTTTTTTTCTCCAAAGCAGCTGTTAAATGAGTCATAGTAATTAGTACATTACATCATTTTAAATCGACAATTTATTTATGTAGTTTGTGGAGGATAAACAGCTGTTGTTTTTCTGCGTTTTAAGTGTAAATATGTCTTCCATTTGTTTAATTTGGATTTGGATTTTTTGTTTTAAAGGGTAACTTAATTTAAACATGAATAATTTTTGCTTTATATCGATTATTGGTCAGGACTCAATCGATTGTACTTTAGTTACTTGGCAACAAGAATGCCAAACACTGCATGTGTACTCCTGCCATAAAAAGCCCTTGCAGACCACCTCCAGGAGAAGTATATTCTGTGTCATGTTCAGGCTCGACCACTGGAAACCTAAGTGCGGATCATGTAAATGTGTTCAGACTGTGGTTGTACGACAATAATGCCCCAATCTTTATGCTAGAGTATGACTGCAGATTAGAGTAACTCCTCCAACCTCCAGCCCAACAGACTTTGCATTTGCTTCATATCAGCCAGTAAATTCCTCATTGTTGCAGCCTCCATTCCCTCTCCACAGGGAGTTTTTCTGAGCTAGCTTCTCCATCTCATTCCTCCTTTCCTTTTCTTGCTGCTCTGTGAGTTGAGAGACAATGGCATTGTGCAAGTACGCACACACACATAAACCTAGACACAGGAAAAGGCTTATGAAACTACCCTGCTGTGTTACTGCCTTGCATTATGTCTCTGCTAGTCCAAGGAGACTAGATGAAGTAGGGTAGTACAATACCTGGACGGGAGATGTTTTAATCCCCAAGAGGGATCAATACCGAGATGTAGCTGCATGCCTGTTCGCGCATATCATCACGTCTGCGAATCAGAGAGGAGTTGAACAACCCAGATCATCATCTTACACCTCTTTAAACTGATGTTTTTCTCAATGTCACTCACAATGGAGAAGAAAAAGTTGGAGGTAGATGATGAGGGAGACAGGAAGTTGTTGATAGGCTGCCATTAAAGATGTAAGTCAGTAGGTGCTCACCGGTGATAGCTAGTCAAAGGAAAACAGCAAAAAAAGACTAGTTCACAAGCAAAATAATATATACTTTACATTACGTCACTTTTTATCTTCAAAATTTTTTTGTTCTTTTGTTTTTTTAAATTGGAACAGACTTTTCCAAAAGATAAAAAGACAATACAGAATAGACAAAAACCGCTACAACATTTATTTGCATTTGTACCAAAATTAGGTGTACTTGAGGAGCTGGAGCTCATTGTTAAATATAACTGGTCAAGATACCAACAGGACATGTAAAATGTTGGTCAGTAACTAAAGAAACTTTGGTTTCTAGCGCTAGCTTTCTTTCTTTTTTATTTTGGGAGGAGGGCATCTTTTGTTCCAGTAAAATATTCTTTATGGTAGGTCTTTAATACAATCTTATAGTTTATGAAAAAAAGAGCCAGTATTGTTTTCAGTTTTTATCTGTTTGATTAAAAATTATATGAAGACCAAATTTGTCAAGGGTATGAATAATTATGAGGAGCTCTATATATAATTTACTAAATGGAAGATTTTAAAACTTTTGTAGTTTTCTGCTTCTATAAAATAGCAAATGTCTATCAAACTTTGCCTCAAATAAAATTTAATCATCGTATTTGTGCCGATCATTCTCCGTATCATCCTTTTTTCTTGTGTTTCTCACTCGTGCCAGGGCAGATGAGCTTTTCATTATGCCAACCAGCATTGGTTGTTTGGTCAAGTGGCTCAGAGCTGCATACGTAAAGCAGTAAAAAGACAGTCTTGACCTCCACTTTGCAATCATGAAGTCTTATTGGGTCAGTGATTAGGCTTTGATGAGAAGCAGAGCCAGTGGGGCATCAGTAGCTCACAGAGAGCTGACTATTCCCCGAGCGTGGCAAACAGATGTGAACATCTTACCCTTCAGCCTTTTTTTTTTTTTTTTCCCTTTTTCTACCTCTTCAGTGGGACCCAGTTAACCAGTCAATGTGTTCAAGAATAATAAGCTGCTGAGAGGTTAGGGTGCACTAATTGAGTTATAAAGCAGTTGCCGCTGAGGTGATGAGCGCTGTCTCATGTCGCAGGGTTTTCAGATATGTTAGGCGCAAGTGGAGGCAAAGGGCATGGAGACCGCATTTCAAGCAACATAATGCAAAGTCAAGACTTTTCTTTTTTATTTTGAAGTCAAATAAAGAAAGAAAAAAAAGATATTACCACAAGGTTTTTAGTCATTGCTTGCTGAACTTTTCTTTTGAATCCCTAGTTGGAAACTCCGGAACATGTCGGTTACTGTGTTTAAGTATTCTGTTATCTAACTTTGGTGCTAATTGATTTTGTTTCATGAGCTATTTTATAATCTAATCTTCTTTTATTATTTTTTTTTTTAAAGAAAATTCTTCAACTTCTGCCAGAAAAAATCTACAGCAGATGGCAGTTTCACAGTATAGGTATGTATTTTTTAAAAAAGAATCAAATACTATCTATTGTGATGTTAAACTATTCTGCTCTTACACCCTCTGAGTTTTTTGTAAAATATTTGTCTTTACTCTTTAAACCTGTGACACTTTTAAGACAAAAAAAAAAATCTTCTCGCAGCCAAGATTAATTCTTCTTTGATGAAGAGAAAATAATTAGTCTTGGAAGGGGTTGTAAATGGAAATGCAAATGAGTGGTTAATTTGAAATGCTAATAAGTAATTGAATTATGCGTGCATAATGTTTAGTCTCAAATGAAAAAGTAAAACCGTTACAAGAAGCAAAAACCCCAATTATGGCTGCTGTTTGTCAGCTGTAGAGCAGATCAGGTCAAAATCACCCTCACAGATTTGTCCTTTTCTGCAGGCTTGTATTTTAAAATATCAAGACTAATCAGTGGGTAAATGACTCCTAAAAAAAACCCACATTTTTCTTACCAAACAAGAACTTATCTGCATTCTTAAAACCACAGTATAGCCATTTACCCCGCCTCCGCCCACCTTCTTCATCACTTGCTTTGAATTTTCTTTTTCACTGTTCAGTTCATGTGTCACTGTTCAAGATAGAGGGCTGCAATTTACACATTTGATCTGAAATAACTTTAAATTTTCCACACTTCACATCGAGTTCTCTAACTGAAAGAATTTCAGTTCCAAGTGACAGATTCCCTGATGTGGTTGACATGACATTATTGACTTAGGTTTTCTTTTCCCTTTTTATACTAAAAATTCAGGTCATAGACATTTCACATACACTATTAAGATTATTTCCCTCGAGTCCACTTGAATGAAAGAAGTCTTTTAGGTTTTGTGCATGAAGCAGTCAGGCAACAGCTCCAGACGACCTCATTTATAAAGTCGCATCAGCCCGGGTATGCGTGTGGAATGAGTTATTTTGCTAGCAGTTAGATGTCTTAACCAGTTCATTTGGTGAAATACCTCTTTGATAAAAGTGTTAACACACCCTTTACCCTAACTTGACCAAGCTTTTATTCCATATATCAATGTTTGAATTACTCCTGATACCTGTTAAAATGTCTAAATGTTTTCTCAAAGACATCCAACTTAAACCCAGACTGGAACATGTCCTCGCTCATACAAACCTCTCCTGGTCTGCAATCAGAGCAGTGTCTCATCTGATTATAGTGGAACCAGATTGCCTTCATGAATACACGCCACTGCCAACTGGTGTTAATTTTCATCAGAGAAATGGGAAACATTGCCTCTTCACCCACTAGTTTGTCAAGATGACCCATCAAGGTCGATTTGTCACGGTGGAGATGTTTCCTCATGCATGCTTCTTCTGCTTGTGATTCACAGATTAAGTTCACTTTGTTTTATTTCTTTTTTACTTTCCAGGTTCTATACTCAAAAAGCTTCTGCACACTGGAAATTCTTTTAAAGTAAGTATTTTATTGGCCTTCCTGTGAATTTCATTGATTTCCTTTTCACACATTTCAACTCTTGTCTAGATCCGCTGTGAGGGGATTCGTCTGTTCCTGCTGTGGCTGCAGGCTCTGAGAGACAACTGTGCCGAAGAGCAGTTTCTTATCTTCGCCTGCCTAGTACCAGGGTTCCCTGCTGTTCCCTCCTCAAGAGGACCCTGTACTCTAGACACCATTATTCCCAATCCAGTCTCCACCCACACTGATGGTGAGGCAAGGCACTTCCATGAGCGCAAACATACTTTAAGCATTTATTATGGGTACCAGGGTTTAGCAACCCATGGTTCCAGAGCTGCATGCAAGTATGTTAGCATCACAGAGCAGCTCACTAGTTTGGAAATTATTATCAGTAGGGTATTTAATTAAATCCAAGACCATTTTACTTTTGTGGTAAATTTCACAAACTGAACTTTTTACAAAGGCCAGAACAAACAAGTTAACAACAGGAGTTTATTAAGTAACTGGAGCTGTCCTTGAATGCAGCACAGTTAAGCGTCTTGATAAGTTTCTTTTCCCAATCTGGTCTTGTGGTTAGTTTTGCAGGTTTAATGCTAATCCTTAGTTACCTACTGCTTAATAGTAATACCCTGGGTGTACATGAATCTCTACGAGTGACAGTGTATTGCTGTTTTTGACGCTGCCATAAAACCTGCAACAATAATATTAATAAAGATTTTAGACACTGAGACAATAAATAGACTTTACTACCAAAGTGTTTAGTGACCTGCAAATGATTAGTGGAATATTACCTCAAAGTCCTGACAGAGATATGTACTTTTGTTAGAAACAAACAGGATGATCATTAAGTGGTTTTGCCATTCTATTTATGTGTTTATATTGTGTCTTTATATGCCTGATTATATTAGAATATACCGTATATTAACATTGTATAAAATAATACAGTGCTTTCTTCGTTTTATAAATTGAAAAGTGTTTCTGGCTCCCGTTGTTTTTTTTTTGCTATGAAAACCAGGTCCAAGTAGCTCCTTGGGTTTTAAATGTTGCCACTCCCTGGAATAGACTTTCCAACACATTGAAGTTTGCAGTTAATGAGTTTTTGTTATCTTTCCATCTGAGCAGCTAAGGTTGTGCCTGAGGAAATTACCCCACTGGTTCCAGCTGTGGTGGGAGAAAAAACTGCAGATGACCCAACCTGCTACATCCTGGAAACACTGCTTAAGTACATGGTCATTCAGGTAATGAGGAGTTGTGTGGGTGACCTATAACAGCACTTTTGGCTTAAAAGCATTGGCGATATCACCATCTAATCTCACATTTTGAAACAAGATTTAATCTATTTTAAAGCATGCTCCACCATCCTATTATTAACTTTTCTATATGTGCTTTGATGCATATGTTAGCATTTGTTTTATTCCTACTCTTATTGTAGACTTTACTCAGCTGGTTTTTATGCATTGTTTTAGTAATAACTAAACCTCTATAAAATTGAAAATTTCATTTTGTGTTGCCTCACTATTTATTTAACTGTTTCTGTTGCTTTCTTACCAATACAGACTTTTTTTTATGCTTTACTATTTATACATTTGAAAGTTTTTTTTCTTTTATCTGTCAAACAAATTTTATCACATAACTTCCACTGCCCAAGGTAACAACTTCAACAGAACAGTTTTCACACCACAATATACTTTGCCCATGATAATCTGGAAACGTCCAAATTACATGAGCATGCGAGCACAAGAAACATTGTTTAGAGAAACTATGCAAAAATGGCTGCTGTTAGATTGTATCGGTCTCATATGCTCACCCTGTCCCATCATACCATGAGTCACCACAAATAGATTGTTATTTGGCTGTCTCGACATGTCATTTTATGCTTTATGTTGTTGAAATTAAATTGAAAAATACTTTATTGATCCCCGAAGGAAAATTTGAGTAAATTATTGTAGTTTGTTGCGTCTGCCTAAAAGAAAATTATTCCTTTTCATAATTTCTGAGGTCATTTTAACTGATCGTATTCTTATATATGCAAGCTAATTTTTTAGGTAATTTACAACTATTAAGAGCAGTGACAAATTAGTTTTTTAGATTTGGTATTATTAGTCCTCATTCTACAAACTACATGTTAGTGTATTTTTTGTTTATTTGTTTTTTTTATTAGGATCCTTGTTAGCTTCCACTGTAGTGGTCACTTGCCTTTCTGGGGTCAAGAATAAAAATGGAATAATTTAAATACAAAATACATGACAGTGTAATGCGCCCTTTCGTTCTATTTTACTTATCCGGGGCTGGGACGTGAGGACAACAGCCTCAGACGGGAAGCCCAGGCTTTTTTGGACCCGACTGCATCCTCCAGCTCACCTGGGAGGATCCCGAGGTGTTCCACGGCCAGCTGTGAGACCTAGTCTCTCCAGCGGATCTGAGTCTGTCTCTGGGTCTCCTCACGGTGGGACGTGACTCACCAGCACGGTGTTTGGGAGGCAACCAGGATGCCGAACTACCCCATCTGGCTTTTCTTGAGCAGGAGGAGAAACAGCTCTACTCCGAGCTCCTCCTGGATGGCAGGGCTCTTTACTCAATATCTGAGTGAGAGCCCAGCCCCCCTCTAAAGGAAGCTCATTTCGGCAGCTTGCATCTATGATTTTGTTTTTTGGTCACCACATTGGTGAGGGTAGGAACGTAGACTGACTGGTAAATAAAGAACTTTACTTTTTGGCTCAGCTGTTTCTTTACCTAGTTGGATTGATGCTGTATCCTAAATATTGAGAACACCGCACCGATCCATCTGTCTATCTTCCTCCACCTAACGCAACAAATACAATTTAAGTTTTTAATACAATTTGTACAGCGAAAGCTTAGACAGTCTACCAACACTCCATTTATGGTTGAAAGACTTGATATATTTGTAGGAACACCAGTCTGGAAAAGTAGCTGTTTAAAGTGCTCTGTGCCTAAAACGGAAACATTTTCACTAGTTACAAACTGCTTCTTCCTATTTTATCTTCTTAAATTTTTTTGTAAACTTTTTTTCTCTGAGTGGTACAAGAACAAACTTTTCTGACCTTCCTGGTTTTTTTTTGTCTTCCAGGCAGCCAGTTTGGAATGGAAAAACAAAGAAAATCATGACTCCGGCTTCAGGTTTCTCTTCAGTCTGTTTAAAAAATACTACCTTCCACATTTATTTCCATCCTTTACCAAACTCACAAACATCTACAAGCCTTTATTAGGTAAGCTAAAGTCATACAAATAACTGTCTTTGTCATTCTTTGTGTACTTTTAGTCTCCAATTCAATTTTATATTGAGAGTTTAAAGACACATGGGGCTTTAATTTTTTGATTAATAAAAAACAATCAAAATTTCTAAGTGGCCTAATTTTAAATTAATCTCATCTTGGTGTAAAAATTCTTCCTTGTTAAATATTGGATTGATTTCTAAGCACAACTTCAACAACAAAATGTCTTTATAAAAAACACTCACAAAAATGACAATCTTGAGTCATCTTTGTTCTTTTTAGTACAAAAAGCTTTACTTGTTTTATTAGATAATCCTTTCAGGACGAGTGTCTTGGATTATTGTCTTTTGTTTTTGCTCCTGCTCTTCTCTGAATTGTTAAATCCAGTTTTTCTTTGTCCTCGTTTCAACAATCAGACCTCCCCCACCACAGACCGAAACCGTTGTATGTGCCAGTGACGCGGAACAATGAAAGCACCTTCTGCACCAGGGACCAGTACCTGGCACCCAGAGTGGCCTTCATCACCTGGTTGGTCACCTTCTTCCTGGAGAAGAAGTATGTCAGCAGTGCCGCTGCGGCGCAGAGCGCCAAAAACGGCACTGAAGTCATTCCCAAACTCATCCAGGTGAATATTGTGCTGCTTCTTTTTATTTTTTTCATCATTCAATCACAAAGATGGAGGAATTGTAACAAATGTTCATTGGATATGTCATCTTAATTATATTGTTTGTGGCTTGGCAATAGCAGACACACTTTTTAACACTCTCCAAAATAATTTGAAAAGACAGCCAGCCGGAAAACAGGTTCTTGGGTTTTGTTTAGTGTTTTGTGTATGTGTTGTTTTTTTTTTTTTTAACAACTTGTCTTTCCAACGACCAGACTGTCACTGCGGGCAGTATCAGCCAGGAAAAAGAGAAAGATAAGATGTCTGATGGGGATGTAAATGGGCCTATGGGAGAACCTGAAAAGAACCACTCAAACAGCAGCACCCTGTCTGATCGCCGACCCAGTGATTCCAGTTTGTGTAGCATCGAAGAGGAGCACCGATATGTCTACGACATGGTGCACTCCATTCTGCTGTCAACCAGGGACAATGTCAATTTTGTCAACGAGGTCTTCCACCAGGTACATTCAAAGGACAGAACAATGACTTCATCAGAATTAAATAAAGCATCAAAATACAGCAATAAGACAAATCTGCTATTAGATGTACTGTGTCTCCCTCTAGTGGTTCATATTGAGAGTACACAGAAATCTGTCTCACTATTAAAACCCATTTTAGTCACGATTCAAGACGATTTGTTGGTAATTAAACAGAAATCACGGCTTCTTTCTTTCAAAAGGCTTTCCTGCTGCCATCTTGTGAAACTTCAGCCACCAGGAAAGTGATCAAAGTCTACAGAAAGTGGATCCTGCAGGAAAAGCCCAACTTCATGGCAGAACCAGAAAGAACTACACAGGAGGATGAGGTGGATGAAAGCTCTGATAATGTACACAGCGCAGAAACCAACAACATGCATGTTCAAGTAAGAATCACTGACAGATCAAACACAGTCCCCATACCTTTTTCCATCACCTTGGTTTATAGATTTGCTGTTTTGGTCGTTAAGAAATATCCAATACAATTTAAAAATTGTACCGAATTTAATTTATTGAGAAAATAACCATGTATGTGCATCAAAACCACCGGTTAACACTACAAACTAGTTAAAACAATATGTATCGGTCACGGGCAGGAAGGAAAGATCCCACCAACATTTTAATTTATCACACAAAACACATTAAATTCTTTGACATTGTACGTCATCAGACAGCACAAGTCTTGCTCAAAACCACAGAAACTTAGCCCATAATTTTGCAGTTATTCTTTAGAGATGAGAGGGATATACACAAAAAGAAATCCTTCACAATGTTCAGCATCGGGGTTAAAATTTTAAACTGTCTGTTGTTTTGGGAATACCTAGAGATTCAAAATATTACACTGTTTAAAATAAACTGCATAAAAATCATTTGTAGCTATAGAAAGAGAAACAGACTTTTTATGTTGATATGTTTGCCTTTTTTACACTTACCTTATCTGTAGTATAAAGTTATTAACACTGCAGTTATTTGTTGTTTCGTCATCCTCGTCCTATCTGGTTTCGGGTCGCGGGGTCAACAGCCTCAGATAGGAAACCCAGGCTTCTCTCACCCCGGCTGCATCCTCCATCTCATCCAGGAGGATCCTGTGGTGTTCCCTGCCCAGCTGTGAGACCAAGTCTTTCCAGCAGGTCTGGGGTTTGCCTCTGGGTATTCTCCTGCTGGGATGTGCTCAAAACACCTCACCAGCGAGGCATTCGGGAGGCATTCTAACCAAATGTCCGAACCACCCCGTCTGGCTTCTCTCAAAAGGCAACAGTTCTGGTCCGAGCTCCATCCTGATGGCAGAGCTCCTCACTCTATCTCTGAGTGTTTTTGTTGTTGTTTTGGTTATTAATGTTTTGGACACCTTGATTAGGAAGTGAGTCATATAAAGAAATCAGATGCGTACGGGTGAGGATGAGTACGTTTTATGTCAATCCCATTCCTTTGGAATATGTCAACACTAATTTTTTTTTTTTTTTCCAAATTCCAGAATAGTTTTATTTATTGAGTTAAATGTCTATGTAGATTATGGTCTTTAAATCGATTGTCACACATTAAAATACACCTTTCAAGTTTAAAGTTAAGTTATATAGTGTCAAATTCAACACCAAAAACACCAATTTTCTATAAATGCTTGTTTTTAATTTAGTGATATATTTTTCAAACAAAAAAATTGTTGTTTTATTGTAAGAAATTGTGCATTTTTATAAACAAGTTATGGTAATTTATCAGCACAAAATACCATTTGCTGATTTAAAGTAAAAGTCATCTGGTTTTATATCATTGTTAACTAAAAATTCTACATTTAAGCAGCAGTTGATTAGGGGGGCTTTTCTGAACTTACTAGATGTTGGAGAGTCACGGTCACAAACGGTCGTCCAGCTGGGGAAGGACGTATTCTTTCAGCAGCGCTATCAACAGAGGCTTTCTCACTGAGGAGCAGAACACAGACATCAAAGCTGGCATCCAGCCTACACTACAGGTCTCTTTTAACTTCAAATTGTTTGGGTTTTTTTCACTTTAGATCATAAAATGTAGAGACTCAGTGGTTCTTGAGTAAAAAAGATAATTTAAATGTTAATTCTGCTGTGTTTATCTGTACAGGTGTTTCTGACAAACTCATCTAATGTGTTCCTGTTGGAACCATGCCAGGATGTACCCAAACTCTTGGAAAACCAGGTTGAGTTGTGCAAAGGCGTACTCAGCATCTACCGGCACATGATCATGGAGCATAATATGAGTACACAGACATGGTCAGTTGGACTCTCTGGTACACATGCTGGATATGTTTTGCTCCCAGTCAGTATGTTTTGCAGCTGACTTTGGTTTGTGTTTGTTCTGCAGGGAACAGATGCTGCAAGTACTTCTGAGGATCACAGAGGCTGTAATGAAAAGGCCTCATGAAAACCAAAGAAAAGATGGCTTTGCTGAAAGTTTAGCATCCATTCTATTTCGAGTATGTTGATATTTGTTTTGCTTTTTTTATTTTACTGCCTAAATTCTGTTAGATTATCAACCTGGTTTTCATCTTTCTCCTCTCGCCATCAGACCATCATCGTGGCGTGGGTGCGAGCCAATCTCTGCGTATTTATCTCTCGGGAGCTTTGGGATGAGCTGCTGGCCGTGCTGTCATCCCTCACCTGCTGGGACGAGCTGGTGACAGAGTGGGCGAGCATCATGGACTCACTGACAGCTGTGTTGGCACGCTCCGTTTACAACCTGGACATGGCCAACTTGCCTCTAGATAAACTTAGTGAGCAGAAAGAGAAGAAACAAAGAGGACGCGGTGAGGAGACACGGATGATTGTGACGCAAATTATACTAAAGGGGG
Organism: Neostethus bicornis; assembly: GCA_902685375.1. Taxonomy (NCBI): domain Eukaryota; kingdom Metazoa; phylum Chordata; class Actinopteri; order Atheriniformes; family Phallostethidae; genus Neostethus; species Neostethus bicornis. The sequence continues at coordinate 7,535,720 of LR738552.1, forward strand.
TATTGTACTTTTGGAGGTGTTATTATTCTTATTTCATATGATGTGTAGATCAATATAGAGTCATTTGTTAACTCAGAAATGCAATGTTTGTGGAAAAAAGCTTGTAAATAAATTTATTCAGTTGAGCTTCCATTTTTGACACTGAATTCAACCCTGTTCTCACTCTAGCTCAGTCCCTCCTCGTCAGCAGGTGTACAACACCACGTAAATCTTGTTTGAGGCTGCAAATATACTAATGTAAAGTGCCTAATGTTAGCAGAGCTTGCACATATTCTTTCCTTGTTTTGGGACCAAAAAAGTTGAGTTTGAATAGAATCTGTCCTTTTAAATATATTTTCAAGCACAACACTACATGTTTTGAGCAAATGAAACCAAAATAAGTTATTTGATTCGATTAATATTATTTCCAGGTGGAATTCAGTTTTCTTCATTTTGAGCTTTGCAAGACATTATTTAATTTGTTTATGGTTTTTCTAAGTTTTGTAAATAATTTTCTTTTTTTGTTTGAAATGAGCAAAAATTATTGGATTAAAATATCCACATAAATGGCAGTTTGTAGGATTAATAGGCGCATTTATAGATAACTGTGCAATTGTAAACATTGTAAAAAAAAAGTGTTTGGAAACAATAGACCCAATGTGAGACACAATATTTATTGAATAAAATCTTTTTTCCTCCAGGAGTTATTCCAGATTCCCAGAAAGCATCAGCAGTTGCTCGTTCATTCTCACTGAGTTGGAGAAACCAAGGAGAGCAGGTCGGACCAGGAGTCCAAGAGCCAATGAGGATTCGCTCTGCTACTACCTCAGGAGCACCTGGTGTGGAGAACGCCCGGAACAACGTTCGGCAGAAGGCTTCTGGTTAGTACAACATAGTAAGCACTACAGATGTGTCTTTATAAAACACTTCCTGTGCACGCTTTTGTACATCCACTCTGTTTTGTATGTGAGCTTTTTGTGAGACAACAATAGACAATCTGAGATGAAAGCATTCACCAAACTTTTATGTTTACGAGTCTCCAGATAAGTCCGTGTGCAGACTGATGCACATGGTGCTGACAGGTCTAAAACTGTACACAAAGAAGCCAGCAGGTGACCCTCATAATTTCTTTCATGTCAGTGCCAACATGTTTTCATGTCAGCCTGATTGCAAACATAAAGTACAATTCCCCCGATGGCATGTCGAAAGGCTGCACGCAAACAGCTCTAATCTGATGGGAAATTGACAGGCTAATTACAAGCTGACCTGGTGGGCAGTAGAGTAAGAAGTTGCTGCTTCATGTGTCCCAATTTCTGATTGTTTAGACACAATCCCAATGGGGTAAAGAAACAATTGAAATTATTATTTTTTTGTTTGTTTGTTTTGTTCTACACACGCCCACATCATGTACCTTCAATGGTTTGTAATGACAAGCCTGTTGAGCGAGGAGCAGATGTTCTTGTGCCTAAAAGATTAAGTGTGTGTGTGTGTGTGTGTGTGTGTGTGTGTGTGTGTGTGTGTGTGTGTGTGTGTTAATACACCTATTATGTGGCTCATGTGCATGTTTATGCAACTGCTGGGTGAGTCTGTTTGTTTGCATCCATGTGCAAGCAAAGACGAACATTAAACACAACCGCTTCAGATTCTCTCCTTTTCTTTGACCTAATTGGATTTGTCTCACATTGATCTTCAAAGGACCAACAAACCCTTTTCCCCTCCACCCTTCTCAAGAGAAAGCCCCGCACACATCAATTGTTTGGCAATTTTCGATAGTTTTCATTAAGAGTGTAATTAATGCTCATTAATATGCATAGATGGGAAGCAGCATAGGGCTGTGGCAGAGACGACGTATCGCTCTCACTCAAAGGCGTAATTAAAGTGTGCTGAAAGCAGAGAAGAGAAGCGTCCTCTGCTTTCATTGCCTCTTCCTCTGAGAGAAATCTGAAGTGCTATCCAGGCACAATGGCAATACATCAGCATTGACAACTATCAAAACTTGGTCACTCTTACTCATGCAAATAAGAGGTGTTATTGTTGTGAGATGTTTTCTTGATAATAGAGCAAAAAGACTCAAAATTTTATTATAGAACTCATTAGGTTTGTACAACTATAGAGGCACAGCCCACAAGCCCTTTGACCTACATCATTAACTTTGTGATTATAAATGCTCGGGTTTATTATTAGATACCACTAAAGAATAGAAAAACTAAGCCTAGCAGGAAGTTTAGTTGTTACAAGCTTCCATGTGTTTTTGTATTGAACGACAAGGAAAGTTTGTTTTTAAAGCTCAACTCGAACATGGAGTAATTTTGAGTGTTTCGCTAAAATAAAAAGTACGTACAGTAAAAAATCTAATTAAAATGGTAAAATCACAAATAAAAACTTAACTAGGAGTTTAAAATGGAGACGGTGGCCGCGTGGTTAGCGCGTTCGCCCGCGGACCGGAAGGTCGCGGGTTCGCGTCCCACGGAGAGCACGTCTAGGGTCCTTGGAGAAGACACCTAACCCCCGCTTCTCCCACCATTGGCGCCGTTGAAGGGCAGCCTGCTGCGGTGTAAGGAGTGCAGCAAACAAATTTCCCCGGTGAGGGATGAATAGAGTAATTCAAAATAAACAAAAAAAAAAAAAAAAAAAACATAAAAAATAAAATGGCCAGTGAGACCCTTTTAGTTTGCAAATGCGTTTCTACAAAAATTCAATTTTGAGTAGTACATTCACTTGATATTCATATCTGGGAAAATAATCAAATAAGAATTTACACATCCATTAAAAAACATGATTAGTCTCCTGTTAAATTCCGTTCAGTTGTCTTCAGCTTATCCTGGACCAGGTCGTGGGGGCAACAGCCTCAGACTGGAAACCCAGGCTTCTCCTACCCCATCTGCTTCCTCCAGCTCTCCTGGGAGGATCCCAAGGCATTCCCCAGCCAGCTGTGAGACATAGTCTCACCAGTGGATCTGGGGTCTGCCTCTAGGCCTCTTCCTGGTGGGACGTGCCCAAAACACCTTACCAGCGAGGTCACGAGTCACCCCAACCAGATGCCCGAACTACCCCATTTGGCTTCTCTTGACCCGAAGAAGCAACAGCTCTACTCTGAGCTCCTCCTGGATAACAGAGCTCCTCACACTATTTCTGAGTGAGAGCCCAGCCACTCTGCAGAGGGACCTCATTTTGGTCACTTGTATCCATGATCTTGTTTTTTCAATCGACTGGTAAATTGAGAGCTTTGCTTTTAGGCTCAGCTCTTTCTTCACCACGACCGATGCAGCTATTAAATAAACATCTTTAATCCCATTTACAATTATTTTTGCGCAATTATTTTTAAATTTAGTGTTCTCTGGTTTTCAATTATCTAACTCTCATTTTGTAAAAAGTTAAATGGGATATTTATCCAATTTTTTTTGGTTTTGTCTATAAAACTCAACATATTGTAAAAACTGTTTTTTGGTCAACTATTTTATTAACATTTGCCAGATTGATCATTTTTAAACTCCAATATACAGTAATATGATTAAAGCAAACCAACCAACATTTGTCACATTTGTAAAACTGAATAGTGATTTAAACATACCAGATTTGACCATCTTCCCCGATGAGTGGAAGATGACGGAACGGATATTTGACCAAAAGCATTCTAATGCAGCTTATAGTTACATTTTTAAACCCAATGTATTAATAAAAGGAAAAAAATTGCTCCAAAATATGTCTGACCAGTCTGTGATTTTTTTTATCCAACTTTCTTGTTAATAATTATTGTTGAATCAACTGCTCCACTTGATTCTGTCATTGAAAACTGTCTTCTTCCTTTACTTTGATTTCCTTTCTCTGTCTCTTTCTTTTTTTGCTCTTTTTTTGTTCTTGATGGAAGCTAAGCGAAGCCAGTCCATCAGCAACTGTGTTCATCTTTACGAGGCTTTGCCCACTACTAAAAGTGTCCCTATGCTGCTCCACACTGTCAGCTCTTTCTTACCTGGTATCTCTTCTGGTAACTCTGCTTGCTCTCATAGACTCTCAGGTAAAGTTTAAATGTGACAGCTGCATGCGGTTTTGCATTCATGACCCTTTTCATTTCTTTTCCATTACACACTGCATCTACTCTTGACTGAATTAGCTTCACAGTAGTTTTTGATATCTAACATCTGTCCTTTTTTTAAATTATGCATTTCCCTTGTTGTCTGCTTTATGTTTTGATAAACATCCCTTTCTTCATTTTCATAATTTTCTATGAAACATCCATTTTTTTCATGTGTTCAGTTTAACTTTTTTTTGTTTGTTTTTGTGACATGCTAATCATATATATATTTTTTTCTCTAGATGTGGAAGAGTGTCAGCTTTCAGAATGTGGTGGTGAGGAGGAACTAGGGGGCAGGGAGAGCCCTTTGCACCGTAGCAGCAGCACCTCGGACATCACCCAACAGCTGTCGGACACGTTGCCGGGTATACACAACAACATGTAGTTTGATTTTGTTTGTACCTAATTGATAGAGTTTTTAATAATCTCATGGTTGTTGTTTTGTTTTTGGGGTTTTTTTGCAAAAAAACGCCATAAGCTTATTTATTACTCCTCAGGAGGAAATTTTGTAAAATAGACATACGTGCAGGGCTGTCCAGTGAGAAACATTTATACTGGCTTTCTTTCTTCGAAATAATAGCAACAAAGTGGTTCATGTTGTCCGCAAGATTTTAAACATTTGGTGGAAAAGAAGGTTATCAGAAAAATTGTACATTTTAGTTTCAGTCCTAACCAGATGACTTCTCTTGAGCCAGAGGAGTAGCTAGTTAGGATGCCTTAAGGGCGCCTCACTGTTGACGTGTTTCGGGCACATCCCACTGGAGGAGACCCAGGGCAGACCCGCTGGAGAATGTCTCACAGCTGGCCAAGGAATATCTCCGGATCCGCCAGGGTGAGCTAAAGGATAAAGCCGGGTTGAAAAAAGCCTGGGTTTCCCATCTGAGGCTGTTGCCCCAACGACCCATCCCCGGATAAGCAGAGGAAAACGAACGGAACGTTTCGGTCCTCATGTTCTTCATAAAAGTGAAGAAAAGTACTTTGTGATTCTGTGTAAATCTTGTTAAAGGTCCAGGCTCATTATTTACAACCAAATATTGAAACCAAAGTCTGGCTGAGCTAAACTTTACTTTAATCTTTGTAATCAAGTAATAAAATAATTTAAATCCAAACATAATATTAATGGTAAATAACATGATGTATCTGTATTTACATTGTTTTTATGTAAACTTGTTCCTTTATTTGTGGCTTGCATGCCAAAACTGAGTGGTTTCCCTGTCTAAGGGGCTTCTAACACACAGACTCTTTCTGACGCTTTGTTTTTACCTCTTAGCCCAGAAGAGAGAATCTTCACCAGCTTCATGTGGTTCAGACAGCAGGACTGAGAGCAACGAGCCACCAGTGGTGAGAAAATTTCATCTGTTCTTATGTGCTATGTATAAAATGAATAAGAATTGTTGATAACATGTTTCTTCTTTATGTGGCTCAATATTGCAGATTCTTGTTTGTCAAAGCAGCAGTCCAGCTGAGAACGAGTCCAATGCCGATGGACACATCAACAACATTAAACCCAAACTCAGAGATAAAAGTAAGAACTCAAACAAATGCAAGTTTGAGAATTATATATTTACAATAGCACAACATCTTTTCTTTGATCTATCTTTAACCAAGTTTAATTCTCTTGGGATAGGTGAAAGCATAAGCAGTGAGACATCTAATGGCTACTTGAATGAAAGTGAGGTTACCTGGCAGGCATTTGATGAGGAGGCAGATAATCACTCCACCCAATCAGCTCATATGGACGTGACCACTGATCCTCGAAACCATGGGAGTCTGCTGCTCAGTCATAACGAAGCTCTTGCAGGTAAAGATTATAAATATAATTGTGCAAAAATCCTTTTTAAAGATATTTGTTTAAATAAGTTTGCGCTGCAATAATAAAGTGTCATTCATTGCTCTTGAGGTTAATAAGAATGGCACCTCCAAAAGTAAAAATTTTAGTGCTTTGTTACAATACATTTTTTAGCTAAATGGATTTTTAATATACCATATTTTCCGCCCTATAAGGCGCACTGCATTATAAGGCGCACCTTCAATAAATGACATTTTTAAAAACTTTTTCCGTATATAAGGCGCACCGCATTATAAGGCGCTACAGTAAAGGCTGTTCAACTTTGTCCTCTAACTGTGACCATCTCGCTTTGTTCCGCGGAAACTCTGTTTTGTCTTGTTTACTTGGCGCAGCGCATCCTCTTGCTTCCTCCACTTCCTCATCATTGATTCATTGATGTTAAACTCTGTCGCTGCGGCCAGAGGTAAGATCTTAAGCCCGACCCAAAATTCGGGTCGGGTCGGGCCTAAAAATGTCAATCATTACGTCGGGTCGGGCTTCTCTCTCGCTGACTTTTTTTTTTTTTTTTTTTTTTTTAAATAAATGTATGTTTATAAAATGTAAACTAAAACGAGGTGTGGGTACTAAACTAAGGAATACTTGTTAAAAAATTAATAATTTGGATCAAACAGAGAAGTAATGTTTTACTACTAAACAGGATCCGCAGAGCCTTAATTTGGTAATCCTCTCCTGCGCACGTCTTTATTTTATTTATTTTGAACTGCTATCCCCATATGAAGGAGTAAGAAGTTAAGGATAAACTAAATTGCTTTCATACGACACCAAAAGACTGGCACCTCGACGCTGAGCAGGCATTGAAACAGCTGGACTGGCAAAAGTGATGATCGCTATTTTTCATTTGTTTGAAAGACCGTCCCTCCTCTTCACGCTAAGAGGACAGACAAGTGTGTTAGGGGTCCTGTAGTGTGATTTTTTTATTTTTTTTTTAATTAAAAAAGCGTGTTCTTGAAAATGTTCCAATTTATAAATTTTTATAAATGATATATTTATAGAATATATCGCGGGCTCGGGTCGGGCTGGATTTTTTTAGGCCCGATCTCACCACTGGCAGTGGCTCTATTCCCGTGTTCTACTGCGTGACCGATCGCCTTGAGTTTAAACTCTGCGGTGTAACAGTGTTTCTTGGAAGAAGACATTTCCGGGTCTTTACACAAACACACAAATGGAAATGAGACGCCCTTTCATATATCCCAGCATGCACCGCGCACTACTTCTTCTACGGGGGAAATGGAGTCTGCGGCTGCTTACCGCAGTTGCGACACCTGTTTGTAGCTCAATATTAATCCATATATAAGGCGCTCCGGGTTAAAAGGCGCACCCTGGACTTTAGAGAAAATTTAAGGTTTTTAGGTGCGCCTTATAGTGCGGAAAATACGGTAGTCAGGTAAAGCTATTAGTTGAGGTTGCATTAATATTGCTTCATTTGGATCAGGGTTTGGGAACCTTTAAGATCTATTCCCACAGGAAAGAAAACACAGGGACCCGCAACTACTGTATCTTATATGCTCTGAACAAATTGATCCATTGTGAACTAAACTTTTAGCAGAAAACTCAAGTTACCACAGATTCCTGTCCATTCAGGAAAGTATTATCATTTAACAGCCCATAGCAAATATAAATTATTTGATTGGCCAAACTCAGGGGGTGTCAGACTCCAGTCCTGGAGGTTTTCCATGTGTTCTTGGTTCAATACAAGTGATGCACATACAGTGAAATCAACAGCCAATAAAATTTGGCACATTGACTCAATAACCTGTTTTAGGGGTGTAGATGATCCAGGTTATTAAGTCATTGTGCTAAATTTTATTGTCATTGTGAACTAATTGTGGGATTGGGATTGGAAACTAAAATTTTGTGAGAGCGCTACATCAGGCAGCTGTGATATGTTGGAGGACTAAACAAACTTTTTCACAAACCAAAAAATCTCAGATTTGTATCAGTTGGAGATTTCCATGCCTTCTCTTGTTAATATAAATCTCCAAGCTTATTATTGGAGATTTTCATGCCTCCTCTTGTTAATGTATTTATATAAAAGTTCAGTTTGTGAAATAAGCTTTAGAAATACAGTGTATTTGGATTTTGAAAAATCATTAAAGAGCTGATTCATATTAACTTTTTTTAGGTTGCAGAGCGGTAGTGTGATTCTGAAAAAGCTATAGGTGGCCAACTATAAATTAGATGTTTAATTCATGGGGTTGTTTTTTAAGGGGAAAATGACCTGTTCTTCATTTAGTCTGTTTAGTTTACTTTGTTGTGAAAACCAAAAGTTTTACTTCTGTAAACTATTTGACATTGACTCTCTTCCTGACATCTGTGTTGATTGATAAATCTGTGTCCTGTTTTCTTCACGTTCTTGTAGAAACTTTTGTGTGGTTTGTTTGTACATTGTGATCATGATGTGCCCGTGTTTCCTCCTTCACACCTCCAGTTTTATCCCTATTCCTTTGTTGTTTTTAGGTCCTGAGTGTGCTCTCCCTCCCCACTCTGCACCTCCCTATCTCCACCACAATTACCACTTCCACTACCCCCAGAACCCTCCCGCTTCACCAGCCCTGCTGGTGCACACAGAGTGCCCACGGGACTACCCCCTGGATGACACCATGCATCAGTCTGTCTTAAACATGCCACACCACTTGGGTACCACTCCTTAGTAAATCATTACTCATCATTTAGAGCCAAATCTTTCTTTTTTGCCAAACATTTCTAATAATGAGCTGTATAAATTTGTCTATTTAATTGCATTTTCTTTACCCACTTTATTCTATTGCTTGGTTGATGGATGCAAAAGGGCGATTGCCTTTTATTTAACCAGAAACCTTTTTTAACCCCGCTATTTTAACACATTTTTAATGACCTACATTTCCTCTTGTTTTCCATTATTTCTTCTGCCCACCAGAGAGCGCTGTCCTCTAAAAGTTTATCTGGATGATGCATGTAATTTTTGACTTTTCCCCTAAAGTGCTTTGAGGCTTTAATCACATCACAAAGATTGTATTGCTAAAAGGCATTTAGGGGAAAAGCATGATCTTTGGATTTGGTCAACAGCTGCTCAAACATAACATTTTTAACAGTGAAAAACTTAATGGTGTAAATTTGTTGCATATGTTGACTAAATCCTATCTCTGTTATAAAATTAATTCCTTTTCTCATTGTATTTTGTATTTTCTCTGCTAGGTATTGTATTTCACATCTAAAATTAAACTTTTCTGTTGCCCCACACAGACAGTAGTGAGTTTCTGGCTGATGATGTTAGCATCATTGCCGGTGGGACGTTGACTGGTTGGCACGCCGATTCAGCCTTTGTTCTGTGGAGAAGAATTTTGGGTATCCTGGGAGATGTCAACAATATCCGTTGCCCTAAAATCCATGCCAAGGTCTTCTCCTATCTCTATGACCTCTGGCACAAACTGGCTAAGGTACAAAAACAACTTAAAAACCCTTCCTTATATGGAAGAAAAACTTGTAGAACACTCTTTGTGGATCAACATAATCTTTTTGTATTTTAATCTTCCAGATGATTGTAATTTTTCCATAATGGTTGTGCTTGTTGATCAAATTGAAATGTGTGCTTACAGATTCGGGACAATTTGGGAATCAGTGCAGATAACCAGTCCTCTCCTCCACAACCTCCGTTCATCCCTCCTCTTCGAATGCTGGCATCCTGGCTTTTTAGGGTAAGAATACCAAATAAGACCTAAAACTTCCACTAATGTAATTAAAAAGTCATGTGTTATTTACTGTAAACACAACACAGATAATTTAACGATTGATATTAAAATCTAAAAAGAACTTTTTCAACTATTTTCAGCATCTTTTAGATCTGGATCTAGAAAGGTGTGATTTCTTTCATTAGAAAGTAAACTTTAAACCATACTAACCTGATTTAGATTTGATGTACAAAAAAGAAACTACTATAAAGGAAGAAACTGTAGACTTAAAGTCCATTACTTTCTAAATTTAAATATACAAAATAGATGTTTTTAAAAAAAAATTCTTTTTGCTTGAGAATTTCTGTTCATTGTAATAAGTGTTTAGAAAAAAAAATTAAAAAATATTTGTAAACATCTAAATTTCTTAAGAGTTGCAACAATTCAACAGCAGAATTGTTTTGGTTTTTTTTTTAAATTAGTGTCAATGAGAACAAACACTCAGACAAAACAGTATCACCATCAAATTCTCTGATACATACTGCCTGGCTATAACTGGGTGGAAGTTATAAAGTTCCCTGATAAAACTAAACGTCCCGTGTAAATAAAACTGACTTTTATTTCTTTGCCTGCCCAGGCCACCATGCTTCCAGCTGACTACAAAGCTGGCAAACTGCAGGCCTACAAGCTCATCTGTGAGATGATGACCAGACACCAGGATCTTCTTCCTAACAGTGATTTTCTAGTCCATCTCTACCACATAATGCACAAAGGCTTCACCAGCAATGACCAGGTGAAGTTTTCAAATGTTATCACTCGTTTTTTCTTTCCCCCTGTAGATGGCGTACCAGTCAAATCCATATGCAACAGTTCATTTTAAAAGTGGAGAACAATTTTTTGCCGTCACTCTTTTATTTACCTTTCACTTTTTACCAAGCAATGTGTAAGATGATGTTCCTATTTAACACATTTTTTCTGGAATTAACAAGATTAAAACTTCATTAACCTAAATAGTTGTTATTGATCATTGGGACGAACTTTTTGACGATTACTGATCATATTGAAAATAAACTGTAGAAAAAAGTTCAATCAAATTTTAGAATCTGAGTTTTTTTTTCCCCTAGAAAAAAACGGCATGCCAACCGGTGGTGATGAGATTTGGTGTGTTTTGGCATCTTCCAGCTCTTCACACCACACCCTTCCTCCTTTTCTAATCTGGCATAGTTCCATTTGTGCCAGACAAAGCTGAGTGGAGATGAGTGGAGATGAATAGAGTTCCCCAAAACAAAGGACAGGGATAAGACATCAATGTGTGTGTGTGTGCATGCGATGGTGTTTGGAACACAAATCTGTGTGTGAATGTATAATATGTATTTATGTATATGTATAGATGCCTTTTTGGCTCGGTTTTGGTGGCACCTTGGCAATGCGACAAGCTTATTAGAATGTTTTCCATGCCGTTAAATAATGTTTTGAGCCCCCGCCGCGTATACGTGATTAATTAAGGATTGACGTCTGTCGCGCTCCGTTAGACTGACACATCGGCCAGGGGCCCAGAGTAGAGCGGCCTGGCTGTGTGTGTGAAGGAGCGGGAGGGGAGCGTGGAGTAGAGTAGAGCAATGAGGGGATGACGAGGGGGGCACACTGAGAGACCAGGCAGCATTCTCAAGCTTTTGTTGTGGCTCTGTATTATGCGTTGGGGGGCCAGAGCCAGGCTGGCCACTGAAGCATGCTCAAATTGGCCGGAGAAAAGAGTCCTCACGCCACACAATAGAGGACAGCCGCACGCCTGCTTAACATAAGAAAGTGGCTCTTATTCTACCCCCCTCCTTCCAGCCTTTTTGGCTTTACCCCCAGCACCCTCTGCATTTTTTTTCATAAAAAGTGGAATTTATTTAATCTTTCTAAATCATGCATGATCATATTTACATACACTCAGTTTTTCCACTTTTTTTTTTTTTTTTACAATAGTTCTATTTGATGCAAAACTTAATTTATAAAAACTTGATTATTTGTGTAATTACAGTATATTTGTGGTTTAAGTTTATTATGTAATCAAACAATAATTTCTTTAATTGTTAAGAGTGTTTTAAGAACAAAAGATTAGTTTTAGCTTTCATTTTAAAAAAATTATCTAATTCTAGTGGAAACAACTCTTAGTGGATTCTCTGTCCAGATATCAGGGTGCCAAGGTCAGATCTTTTGTTCTGCAAGTTGTCATTGGCTGGTTATAGGCTTCACAGAGGGCATGTCTGCTCGATCACATCAGTAATTTATACAAAAAGTTTAATAGGCTCTAGCACCCCCCGCAACCCCGAAAAGTAAAATGCCACAAATGATTTCTTCAAAATAAGTCTTCTAAGTCTGTTTTCCTGGACTGATTGAGCTGTTTATTAAATCACATCACAGTAATTTGTTTGCTTTTTTTTTTTTTAACAAATTGTGCAGGTGAAATAGCTTGTAATTTTCCAACAGAAAATCCCTCCCATGTTAAAGTGGAAATGTAGTTCCCAGAAAGAATTTTCTGATACTCTGAAGAGTGATGAAATGCTACGGTGAACCCTGTCACCCCTGGGGGGCCGGCAGGTGGAAAGCGCATTCTTTCCTGGAGATGAGGCCACATGAAAAGGCCTGAGGAAGCTCTATTGAACGTCAAGTTAATGCACCTTTTGTTGATGCAGGGGCCATTCCTACCGCCAACACAGCGTCACGTGCAGTTATTCCACATTTCTCAATTTTTTACGCACACCTTGAATCAGGTCCTTCCTACTTACACGTACAATTGAAAGCACTTTGCTGTCTACATTTGTGGCTTCCCCTAAAATGCTTATTTGAGGCAATCAAGAAAACATTTGTTGTCTGCTAATTACCTCTGACTGCACAGCACATTATGCCTCAGAGGTCAATTACCTGCAAAATGAGGGTAAAATTGGCCTTCAGTCCTAAAGCTCTTCCCACCAATTTTCCTCATGCAGAGCCGGTGTTGCTTTGACTTTCTGTTTATAACCTCTCTAGATTTCCTTATTTCTCTTTTTTTAATCGTCCTGTATACTCACAACACTAAATCTTTGGAGGTTTTTGTCACAAACCTATCACGAGTATAGTGTATGTCTCTATCAATGGAGATTTCTTTGTAAAAGAGAAATTAAATGTGTGTTTGTTAAGGAAGCCATTTAGTCCAGGTCGAAGCAGGTTGATGTTTGAACTGTCCGATTTACACAAGTTTATGACCATGAAGGCAGGTGTTTCCAGCCTGGACCTTGGCTTTGTACACAGATATGCACATGAATGCCTCAGATAAGAGAGTGCAATCTCTCTGTCCTACTAAGATGCTGAAACGTAGTGCCAATACATTTTTTTATAATGAACAATATATATTTTCTTATCAGCAAAGAATAAAAATATTATTCTATCTTGCGCTGCTAAATATAGCTTGGACAACCTGTTGAGATCTTTTAATGCTCTAACCAGTGTGGTGTTACACTGTACATACTTAAGCAGTTTGTGGAGAAGCTCCGCTGTACAGCATATGTCAACGTTGAAAGAGTTCCCATCTGCCACGAGGCAGCCTGTACCCCCACAAAACAATACCTTCTCTCTGGCTTTAATTACAGGTTTGCTTTTGTGTATTTGCACATGACTCATGAAAGTTGAGGTCTTTTGTTCTCCATAATGTCTACCTTTGAGCAATCCATCTGCTCTATCTGTTCATCTTTTCCCGCTTTCCTGTCCTGTTGTGGCAAAAAATATTGACCTCTTTCTGTTGCTTCTAATATTTAAAATACTAACAAAAGGACTTTATGTCTATGATATAGTGACTAATTTATCACTTATTGGAGTTGTTTTTCAAAGTACAAATTTAAGCTCACACAGCTGAGACAATTAGATTGTTTTCAGTTTTATTTACGAGCTACATTGTCATTTGAATTAAAGGTGAAATAAAAAAAAATTCTAAATTCTTTTTTGCGCCTAGCAAAATTTGGCTACAGGTTCCCACTTCATCATCAGTGATCAGTATTATCACTGCTGAGTGACAGAACACATTCATATGGATGCTAAAACCAAAGCAGGATCAAAAATCTAGTTTATGGAGTTAATTCTAATAATTTAGTTCTTGAAAATGAGTCTGTGAAATCCCTCATTTGTCCAGGAGCGATTTATCGTAGAAACGGCTTCAAAGTTGTTTTTTGCACAGTGTATTTGATGATCAAGACGTTTCAACTTCCATCTGGGAGTCATTTTCAATCTGATCATTTCCAATGAGATTGAAAATGATTTCTGGATGGAAGACGAAACGTCCCAATCAGCAAATACACTGTCCTGAAGACAACTTTGAAGCCTTTTCTACAATCTTAAAGATGGGAAGGCTTTATAAATTATTTTTTTGCAATAGTACCTAAATCTTACATTTTTCTCTTATTTTTCAGGATGTTTTGAACACCATCATCCGCTCCTGTTCTCCTCGGTTCTTCTTCCTTGGCCTTCCAGGCTTCACTTTGCTGCTCAGAGATTTCATCACGGCTTCAGCCTGTGTTCTTACTTCTGACTCTCCTGAGGTAAGAAAAAACAAATATGAGTCAAAACTTAGTGATGCGATCCAGCAGTAAAAACTCTAGGTTCCCTTATTAGATAGGAATTTTTTATTACCAGCATCCTTTCACGTTACTAATTTCACACATGGGTCATTTATAGTCAATTGCTTCAATTAGCTAAAAATTCTACATAAATTTCCATCCAATAACAACAAGTTTGATAAATTCAAATTTCAGACTGGTTGTTTACATTTTGTTTATTGTGATCTATGTCACATTCACGATTATGCTTCTAATGGTATATGAAAACATTTTGGGGGGCTAATGCTTAGTTGTAAAATCAAGACACTCGTGTAAATTAGCCAGCTGTCTTTCATAAAAGTGTTAGTTTAAATCAAATCAATTTTGGCACTTGTTGTAGTTTATAAATTTAAGGTAGGAATTTAAAAATTTTGAATTGAATTTAAAATCTTTACCAGTGAGAACTTGTCAAAGTGTGACGTGCATTTATCTTGTATAGTTGATGCAAAAACATTTACATTCTAGTTTATTTTCTAATGGTCTTATTGTGGACCCTTAGCTGTTGTGTAGTACATTTAATCTGAAAAGATGTGCAGATAATATATTTAACTGCCCCTTTTCACAAAAAGCTCTTTTCAATTTGAACTCATGTATAAACTCTGTGATGTTCCGCTTATCCGGAGCCGGGTTGCAGGGGTCAATAGCTTCAAACAGGAAACCCAAGCTTTTCTCACCCCGGCTGCATCCTCCAGCTCATCCGGGGGATCCCGAGGTGTTCCCTGTTAGACATAGTCTCTCTAGCGGGTCCGGGGTCTGCCTTTGGGTCTCCTCCTGGTGTGCCTTGCCAGTGAGGCGCTCGGGTGGCATCCTAACCAGATGCTCAAACCACCTCTACTGGCTTCTCAATTTTTCAGTCACCTTCCACAGCTGGTGACCATACAAACGTAGATTGACCGGTAAATTGAGAGTTTTGCTTTTCAGCTCAGCTCGTTCTATACCACGATACACCGATGCAGCACCATGATTATTGCGGATGCCACACTGTTCGTGCAATTGCTGAATGAATGGCTTCTTTATGTCTTAACGATTCTACATGACCAAATTTGTATGAGAACTTTTTTTTTTTTTAATCTCGTGTTTCCAGTCGAATAAAAATGTACATATTTGATGCGAAAGTTTAACAAAAGTCGGAATTTTACCGTTTCACCCATGGAGTTTTTTTTCAATTGTGTGCTTCAACCTTCTATCACCTTTTCAGTTTAAAGGCTAATAAATAGTGAAAAATAGCATAACTTATTTCTATGTCATAAAATTTACTCTCCCATCTTTAAGGAACTTGAAACTGAGAGTCATACATTTCAAACAAATGCTGCAGAACAAAGCAATCAATTATAAATTTTGGTGAATATGAAGTTTCAACCTTTTAAATAATTATGAACTTGGTGAACAAAAATTGGACAGAAAATGTTTCTTGATATCTCAGTTGGGCTTCATTATATAAATGACTAGTCGTTAAGTCGATATTGTTCTCTTCCCATTCCAATAAGTGCAAAATGATTATTTGCATTTTGACTTTCTATGGTGGTGTTTTTAGATGTCTGCGATCTCATTTTCTTTTATTAACGATAGAATTTGCTAACCAATTCTTTTCCCACTTCTAACTTTCTTGAAAATAATTATAGGTTTATTCTTATCATGACAAAGATAAAAACAAAATTGGATCTTTTCTGTGAATTTTTTGTACTTGGATGTGGAACCACCTGGAAAGAGGAGGTTCATGGTTACAGTGATGGAAGACATGAAGATAGTTGGAGTGACCAAAGAGGATGCAGCAGATAGGGTTAGATGAAAGAAACTGACTTGCTGTGGCGACCCCTGAAGGGAAATGCCGAAAGAAGAAGAAGGATGTTCATATCTCTTCTTAGGTTTTTACTTAGTAAAATCAAGTTGAAAAACCTCTTTGAGATGCATTTTAAACATATTCTGATAATTCACATTCTATATGTGTGAATATGTTGTGCCAAATATCAGCGTAGCTTTAAAAATCAAGGATCAATTCTGCTCCATCTGTCCACCTTCTTTTGAAATATTTGTATTTATGGATTTTTTTTCTTTTTTTATTTGCTAGGCACCAAGAATTGAAGCTCAGACGATCTTGGGTTCCCTTGTGTGCTTCCCAAATCTCTATCTTCAGATTCCAACACTACAACATGCGCCTGGCTCTAATGAGATAAATATTGACAAGGAGGACATTAAGGTAAATAATCAAGATGTGTTTTTCTTTATTAATAATACAGTGCTAACATGTAACATCAAAACATATTTGCTGCACCAATATACTTTTGAGTGTGCCTTTTATAATAACAGCAATATATTGGACATGGTAAACAAAGAGAGTTTTAGGGCCACAAGAAAAATTCAGGCTATATTTCCTCTTGGATAGTCTCCCAGATTTGGTACCATTAAGAATTGTGTTTCATTAGAGAGTGGCCTACTCAGATTCTTGTGGAAAACATATTTTGTTTATACATGTTATGGTCCTCCTCTCTAAGAAGTGGGATTCCAAGAAAATTGGCTCATCTGTTGGTTGCTGCAGGAAAACTTTTATTTCTACCTCATAAAAACAAATTGTTATTTCTTCAAATCCCATCTAGGTTTATTATCTTTTAAACTTCAACCATGTTTTTCAAAGCTTGTCCACAACACATTTTTTTAAACCAACTTTGCCTGACATACGGCACATGTACTGTATGTTACAGTTACCTATCAGCTTGTTTGTTTCCAATTCCACAGAAAATTCTGGTTTTACTGACATAAAAGTCATTATTCAAACAAAAGAAATGACTATTGTTGAAGCATATTTAATTTAATCCTCCTATTCTTTAAATTTGACTTTATAGAATGTCAATTTTTTTCTCTAAATTTAACAGCTATGTTATGGGCTGATTGTTTTGGTTTATGTTTAGAACTATCTGGTTAACATCCTACTGGAAGCAGCCACAAAGGAACACAGTGAAGGTGCAAGGTAAGATCAGCATTGAAATCTGTTCTTAACTTTTTTTGCTTCTACTCATGTTTATTTACCCATGTATGAATCAATTTTAACTTGTGGTCAAAAATCATTTTTCCCGATTCAACTGAAATTTTTTTTGTTTTTATGTGTTTTTTGTTTCAGGTGCATTGCGGTGTGCAGCCTGGGCTTGTGGGTGTGTGAGGAGCTGATGCAGAAAAATATTCACCACCAGGTTAAAGATGCGATTAATGTTCTGGGAGTAACCCTAAAGGTTTGTTAACCACTGCTTAGGCAGTGCCATTGTTGTTTTGACTGTTTATTTAAAATAATTTGCAGTTTTATGTTGAATTCCCCACTTCAACAAATGTTTTATTTTTATGTAATATTAGATTTGTTCTGGGCTATAATTAAGACAAGTTCAGATTAGTTTTCAGCATGTCTTAAGGTAAATAGGTTCATAATAGCTAGGGTTTTTTTTTTTTTTACCATAAAAGCCTTGTGGCGTACGGCTCTAACAAAAAATTATATTTGATTATATAAAAGGACCGCAGAACAATTTCAACGTAGCGAGGGGAGAAAAAGTGTGAGAATAGAACATGTCCAGAGATGTGACTCACAGGTGGGTTTTTGAAGAGACTGGATTTTTTTCTCCCTGAGTGAAGAGATGCAGTAAACCAGTAGAGGCTATCTTTTTTTTTTTTTTTTTTTTTTATGGAAAAGGATCCGGGACGGTGGCGTAATTTCCAGGGTACTCGCTCTCAGTAGATGTGGGCCAATTTAAGCAGCTACATCTCCCAGCTTCCTGCTCGAGCACCTCGCACCACCACTCCTCCCCTTCTCTAATGGAGCAGTAATCACTCCCCTGTACAACTTGACACACAGACTCAGCCAGCCCCAAAATAGAGGGTATAGGCTGGGTGGGGGATCTAGGAGGAAGAGTGGCACTGAGAGTCTCTTTTCTAAAAGCAGGTGCTGAACTCTCAGGGCCCCTTTTTGTGTTTGGCCATTTCTGTACTCCCTACATTGTCTGCCCTTGTTACATGTTGAGAGGCATTCAGCTAGAAGAAATGGGAAATTCTATTTCTCCACAAAGAATTTCAAATCACTGAAGAAATCCACATTTGAAAGAAAATTGTCCTCAGCCCAGTTCTCTCCTCCAATGAGTCTGAAGAAAATGAGCCATGGTTTTGAAGTGAAATGAAATTATGCTGATTATCTGCACAGTAAGTGGAAAAACTGAATTTAAGAAAATTACTCAAAATGTTCACAGAAAATGTGTGCCTGCCCAAACCTTTTTTCAATATTTCCATCTCTCCTTTAGAATTTAGGCCAAGCAAATTCACCAACACATAGTCTATAGCGGACGACCTAAATAATTAATCATTCATAATCCTGGAAGTAAAATGTATAAAGTTTCTGCTGTTTGAATCTGGCATCATTTAATAAGTGTTCTCAAGAAATGACCAAATAAGTCCAAATGACAGACTTCACGTCCAAAAACATTAGTCTGACTGAAGTAGTATTACCCAAAGTATGGGTATGCCTTATTTCAGAAAAGAACAATAATACTGATAACAGCATCAAAATTGTTACTGATTTCTTTACTATTGGAGAAAATTTTCAAACACAAACACATTTAATAATTGGTAAAAGAAGAATCAGATCAGATATAAAGTACTGTGCACCTCAAACCATGGAGAATATACTCTTGTGCTACAAAATCAATAATTTATTATTCTTTTTTTCTATAAAATAATTGAGATGTTGGAGGAAACTTGCTGCTTTCAGAAACAAGTTGCCAACAAAAAGTTGATGTGTTAAATTTTTTTGTCTGACTATAGCTTTGCTCAGACACAAGGCGCTTAATAGATACATATGGAAACATTAAGTTGATAGAAAATTTTTAATGTTTGCTTGCTTAGAAGTTTACCATAAAAGTTTAGCTCAGCTTGATGGTGCAAACTATGTAAAAATGCAAGTGTGTTTACAAGCCACAATATCCAGGATCTCTAAATGCTTTGTAAATACACGTTGCCTCAGAAGTACATGTTTATTTTTTGGTGTCATTGAGTTTTGGAATTGATTGATCACTGATCAAACTAAAAGTAGTATGATGGTTTTGTAAATTTCCACGTGAGGTGTTTTAAAAACATTTCAGGAAGCAAAATGTGTAGAAAATAACTCTTTCGCATTTGTGACCTGTTTATTTTTTTCTATTTCTTTTGTTCCAGTTTGGAAACAAGGCTGTAGCACAAGTAGCCTGTGACATGTTTCAGCTGCTAATCTCTCACTGGGAACATCTCCGGAGGTTGGAATCCACCCTCCCAAAGAAAATAATTGAGGTATCACACATAAATGTGCACACACCTTGATCTAGTGAAACAAACAAACAAAAGTTTAGATGACTAGTTAGAATTATTTCTTTTAATTTTTCTTGGAGTGATGGGTTAATATGTATTGGTCCTTTGCTTTCTGTAGTTTTATATCACTTTTAATAAACAGCCTTGATTCATCTGATGAATAGAAATGTGTCATCTAATGATCTCTCTCCCTGTTTTGTCCCAATGCAGATCTTTGTGGCTACAATTGCATTTTTATTGCCCAGCGCTGAGCACTCAACAGTAGAAGCAGACAAAAAGGTAAATGTAGTAAAACTCTGGGCAGAAAATGGTTGCGATCTGATAGGCCTTCGTCATTGTATTGAAATGATGAATTTAGCTGTGGAATGTTTCCACTACAGTCATTTTTTAATGCTATCCAAGCACAACGTTGCTTTTTCTGTTTTTGTTATTGTATTAGTTGTTATTGTATCCCAGCAGTATTAACCTACAATTATTTTAACCTCGTTGATGATTCAAAGTAATTTGTGATGCGTTTTTGGTTCATATGACCCATAAAACACAGATAAATATTCTGATTATAGTGAGACTACAAAGCAGTTTCAAGTATATTTTACCGTTCTGATTTTTACTGAAAATAAATATAGACATGTAGAGTAAGATGGCTACTTCAATACACTTTAAGTTTTCAGTTATTACGTGCACAGTCCATTGTGTGCAGGTTAAAACTGCTGGCATGCCAGTCCAATAGCCGTGCTTATTTCCTTCATTCCTTTATAATGCACCCATAATGTGGTTTCACATTGTCTGGTTGAAAATGGATCTTCCTGGAAAAGTTAATCATTAAAAAGCAGAATCCATCTTTGTAAAATCTCTGTGTCCTTTGCTGCATTATTATGTTCATTCCCTTTAGAATGAGCTCTTTATACACAATATCATTGAAATAACTATTTTTTTTTTCATTGAATTGTGTTGTTTTGAAATATTTTTGTCACACATTTGCTGGACACCCAGCGAAGTCCTATCCTGTTAGAAGTATTATTTTTATATCAATCATTCTTTGCCATTTAAATCAAATAAAATCTTTTTATGGTAGAAAGTAGATGTACATTTTATTGTAAATAATGTATCATTAATCAATATTTATCAAACATTTTCAGTTTTCCTGGCAAAGTTTTTTTGGTTTGGTTTGAGCCTCCCATGTGTCTAATTCTCACAGTTGATGGTGTCGCTGTTACTCTGCCTGTTGGACTGGTGTATGGCTGTTCCCCTGAGTCTGCTACTAGAACCCATCACTATGGCATCACCGGTGGACCACACATCCCAAAAGGCCCCACTGTTGGATTACATCTACAGGGTAGGTATTTTCCACTGTGAAAATCTCTATGCTTCAAATTACGTTGCCTTTATGCAAACGTCAGCGCGTCAGCTTCTTAGTGAATTACTTTTATTGTTCCCTGGAACATTTGTTTCATTTCCCCACAGACACAACAACTTTTGCTTTGACACCTCCTCCCCCGTCCTGATGCATGAGCTTGCTGCTTTAATTAGACTCACCTCCATCGTGACCTTATGACTACACTTCATTTAACATTATGGAGCATTAACAGTATAGAGAAAATGTAGATGTCTCATGTCATTTTTAATTAATGAAAATCTTCATAACCAAACACTTGTGTTCAGTTTTTTTCTTAAACTTTATAAATACATGATACTAAAATACCACATCTCTGTTTTTGTCCTCCTAACACTTTAATTTACGGTCTGACCCTGAGGATGAGGGCCAAGCTTCAGGCACAAATGAATGAAGTATTATTCATTCCCTCTAGTCTGGGCAGATGCGGTCAACGGCAGATCTTTGTAAGGATGTCACCCCTGATAAGAAATGGTCCAATTATTCAAACAGAACTCTTTGTCCAATTGATAAGCTCTGGCTCTAAACGCTTGTCCTGGAGATTTGAATGGAATATGTCTTAATATGAGAGCGACTGCAGCTGCTATGAAAGCAAATACAATTAGGCATGATTGGTTGTCTATCAGCACACAAAAGGCGCGGACCCTCTGGGTTTCATTTCAAATGTGACAATATTAATGCGATATCAGGGCTAAAATTTCCACAGACTCGTGGGCTGCTAATTAATCTGTTTACTAAGCAGAGAGTCGCTCCCCCAGTGGAAAACATCTTCTTTATTCCATTATTGACCTGACAAGGGTTTTCATCCTTTACTATTCTGTAATTACAGTTTCATGCATATGTATTTTTATAGCATACTAACTCTTAAGCAATTAAATAGAAGCACCAAAAGGCTTTAATCTAGTCTGAATTACACAGGACAGTGAGAAAAGTTTAGTTATGGCGAGTAGCATCATGTGCACAGCTGTAAAATGCAACGTTGCACTAGACCTAATTGGTTCTTTGGAGTTGTGCTCAAGCTTCTCCATCTGCTCTCTGTGCCTGCCTCAGCAGCCAGCTGCACCACCAGAGTGTGTGCGTGTGTATGTGAGAGAGAGCGAAAGATAGTGAAGGACAGAGAGGATAAGTACATTTGCGCTTAAGCTCACAAATCTGTTATTATTTGATTTAGTTGTGTACGTAGTGTACTCACATCTTCATAAAATATGTGCCTTTCTGACTGTGTCAGTTTTGTTTTACCTTGTCGTACCTTCCAGGAAATGTTGCTATGAGAGGTGCAGTCACTTAGTTGTCAGGCACGGCCGAGGATCCCCCCCCCCTTTGCTTTTCTACCTCTCCACTGAGGAAGCTCTTTGGGGCTTTGGTGTAGCAGCTGTTTGGTTCAGGTCTTTTCAGTATCAAGCCGTCAATCCCTCCCCCATGCACTCAGAGGTCTGCTTGGTGGAAGCATCCACATACTGTCTACATTGCCTCACACAATACTGTTTCACATGGCAGAACCAGCCTGCCCCTCCAAGCGTCTCTTAGCCAAGTGTGAGCGTATGTGTGTGGACTGAATGGGATTAGCCACTTGCATGGCTTTACCCAAGTCCTTCCAGACTGAATAAGAGGCGCCTTCATCTACATACATTACTTGCGTGTTTTATTCCTTTAAGTGATTTTACTTCAGCTCACATTGTAAATTTTACAGGTGTATTTTTGTGTGCATGTAGGGAAACGGGTATGTTTGTGCACAAGGATGAAGTCTTAATTAAATCAAACAGTGTAAACCTGTCCAATGGTTGTAATCAACTGCCCCAGTGCGTCTTATCTACCCCTGCCAACGGATGCTCTGCCATCTGTTATGTAGATCGATACACTCACACATCACAGGAGAAATGGATTAGTGGCAATAAAGACCCTCTTTTCTTCAACCCCTCCTTTCCTGCTTTTGCCTTATGATGTAAATAGACCATATAGTTCCCTTTCACATGCTCCTGGATCTTATCCTACCGTAGCTTGTCTACAGAAACATCACTGTACAGTCTTGTTAGACACCCTCCTATCTAACAAGATCCTGTCTTGTTAGATATGATGAGTTGAAGTAAAGTCAAGCACCTCTTATTTTGCACTGTAGAGATACTAAGCAAGCACACCTCCATCCGAAAATAATCACCACCTTTTTTGCTGTTGCTTAGGTGCTTCACTGCTGTGTGTCCGGCTCCAACTTGCACACTCAACAAAGCCACTATCTTCTTAGTTTGTCTGACTTGTCCAGTGACTACGACCTCATGTTGGGTCAGGTGAAATGTTTTGAATCGCTCCCTTCTCAGACGACCACCACAGACTTTGGCAACCTGCTCACTGTGGCTGAGGGTAAGAAAATTAGAGTGTTTTAAACAATATGTTTCAGCTTGATTTCTAGATTAATCAGATTTCAAAAAGATAAGTTATGAAAGCAGTTTCTCATTGACATTTTCGTCGTAGTGGATCTGTTAGCAGAGAGCAGGTGTATATCAATTTTTTTATTACTTTATCTTTTACTTTTTTTAATTTTTTATTCTAACAGATTTTTTGGGTTTTGACTCAAAATAATTTGAGCTTTTCCTAAAATATAATAAGACAATATTTAAGTCATATTTTGTGGAAACAATATTTCTCAACTTATATTTAAATTTGAAAAAAAATAGCATGTCTATATATATATATATATATATATATATATATATATACAGTACATATATATGTATATATAAAATTAGTTTATCCTTTTATCCATTATATTAGAGCTGATGATCTCAGTACGCATTTGTCCTTCTCCAGAATAAAAAGATAAAAACATCTAAAAAAGCAAACTCTTAAGAAGACCATTCATTTGGAGACTCTCCATTAGATGTCAATATCTTATTAAAAGTATGAAAAGAAAATCAACCATTACAGGGAGTGGAATGTTCACATTAGTACTTGGTCCTAAAGGGAGAACCCATTATGGGATTTTTTTAATAGAAATGTTAAGGTTTTTTTTTTTTTTTTTTTTTTTTTTTTTTTACTTTTTTTCCTGACCTTGTGATTCCATTAGGCTCTATTGTCTTCTCCTGCCTCGTCCTCAACTTTTAAAAAGTCATAAAAGAGAGCGAAAATGTCTACCGAAACAATGCAAGATCTTAGACTCTAAATTGATGCTTATGTCTGAAAATTTCATCGCACGTCTGTCTTTCCCTCTGTGTTTCTTTCGCAGCTGCACAGTGTCTTAGTAGAAATAACAAAACACTATCAAAAGGGCAAACCAAAGAGTGCCGGCCTAGTTATATTCATGCCCTCACCTCATATTGATCAAGTCACATCAAAGGACCAGTGCATCTCTAATGCAGCTTGGCTTGCTCTCTAAAGAGCTTTTTCCACTTTGATGAGGGATGATGGTATTGATAGTACTGTCACAATGCAAAAGTGCATCTTCTTGTTTTTCCCACATTGCTGCAAAATAAAACTCGGCATGCCTTTCACTCGGAGAGTGAAAACCTGTGCATTTACATAAATGCAATCCACAGAATAGAAGTCCTTTTCAGCAGCTTGTAAAGACGGTTATTCTCATTAGTACTTGGCCAGTCTCAACACCTATTGTAAGGCGACTCAATGGGCTTTTCAAAGTTGTCTCTTATGATTAGATGCTACCTACTTAGAGGTGTGCTGGCGAAGCTTTTGTGAGACATGAATAAAGTACCTCTAAGAGTAATCATGAATGAGTTTTTGGCTTTTTGTAAAAAGACCTAATAGAGATTATAGCATGTCTACACACAAATGTGGAGGTTTCTTAACACTGTTTACAAAATCTGCATGGAATAAGTTTTAAGCGTAGAGAATGTGTGGATGTTTTCTACATGTGGCAACATTATAAGCTGTATGCGATATCTTTTTTTATAAGACTTTGTCCGTAGTTTATGTCACGTTACTTATTTTCCAAATTACAGAAAAACGGCGTCGAAACATGGAGCTGATACCTCTGACGGCACGCATGGTCATGACTCACCTGGTCAATCATCTTGGTCATCACCCGTTGAGTGGTGGTCCTGCTCTCCTGCACAGCCTAGTGAGCGAAAACCACGACAACCCCTATGTGGACTCATCCGAACTTTCCTCTGAGGTCTTTAAAAGCCCCAACCTGCAACTGTTTGTCTTCAATGACAGCACGCTGGTATCCTACCTACAGATCCCCTCTGAGACCCCCACTGCTGGTCAGCCCCCTCAACCGTCCTCACAAGTTCGTATCATTGTAAGAGACATCTCGGGCAAGTACTCCTGGGATGGCACCATTCTTTACTGCACCACACAGGAGGAGGACTCAGCCGACGTGGGAGTTTTCCATGAAGTTGATCTTCAGTTTTGTAACTCAAACACGCATTGTACTAACCAACTCTCGCCCCCGTTAAAAAGACCACACAAAACTCATTTCTCATTCTCGGAATCCCTCTTTAACTGTTGTGAAGAGGAGGACGTTGATGTTTTAGATGCACTTTTGGAGAACCTTAGTCACAGCAGCCCAGAATGTCTGCCTCAACCACAGCTCAGGCTCAACCAACCCGCATCTTCACCCCATGGCATGAACTTGGAGCAAGAAAACGCCATCCTGGAAGCCATTCAACGTCAGAATCAACAGGAGGAGGAGCAAGTTAGGAGGTGGGATGCTGATGTAAGCTTTCGGGCCGCCTGCCAAAAGCAACCCTCTCACCAGGAGCCAAACGCTCCATTCTACTTCTGTCGTTTGCTTCTCAACGATCTCGGCATGAACTCTTGGGATCGCAGGTATTACCAACACTATCAAGTACCATTTGCTGTGTGAAGTAGAAAAAATTTAAACACAAGTGTCCAATAAGTCTCACCAATCCTAAACTCCTTAAGTGTAATTGGGGAAAGTGTGCTTATCTTTTAATGTGTAGTCATTTGGCTGAAATTTGAGTTGGTTTTTAATCAATCAAAATTGACTTAGCTCTATTTTGAGATCTTTTTTTATGATAGATAGAAACAAAAGCTTGCAGTACAACGGCCATACACTCTATGCTTAGTAGGTCATACTAAATGGTTACGAAAACTTTCAGTTCTTGGGTTCGCAGGGCTGAATATTTCCGATTGGTGGAGTTCAGGAATAAGATGTTTTGTTTGCACTGTCAGGAAACACATCGTTGAAGCTCACCCAGTGCTCCTTAAACAAAAAAAGGGATATTAAAAAAAAAAAAAGACTAGCTCAGTGGTAGAATGTTTGTCCTTGGACTGGGAGAAGCCGATTCGATTCCCACTGGTCCCATGCTTAAGTGTCCCTGGAGCAGACACCTAACCCCTAGTTGTTCCCATAATTTGTGCCATGGTAGCTGCCTGCTGCACTGCAATGCAGCAAAGTATTTTCCTCGTTGAGGGATCAATATAGTATGGTAAAAAAAATGTGAAAAATCTTCTTAAATAATATTTATTCCTATATATCTATAGGAATATATACTTATACCTTTGAATTGCTGAGATTTTTTTTTCAAAAATGGTAGAAATTAATTTTCTCTATCTATTTACCAACAAGTCATTTTAGCTGTGATACACCTCTGTATCTCAGCTGTTGGCTTCCTGAGTAAATAGAAGGAGCAATACCGAAGGCACATTGGACTCTGCTGTGTCTTAATCTCCTCTCCACAGGGTAAAAGTGCCCAGCTGTTTTCACTAAGGTCTACAGAGCCACATCTTTGTGGTGCTGCCCCGTAAATTAAAAGCTTACACCTCTTAATGGTGATGGTGCAACACATGAAGCAAATAGGAGATTGTGTTTTGCACCTGTGTCTTTTAGAAACTCCAGCACAACTTTTAGAGGCATGGAGTTTTTAATGGTTTTCATGTTAAACATAAAATTTCTGGTGGATATTTATGAATAATAATGAGAATGTTTGTGCAAAGTAATAAAAAAAATGTACTTATGTAACCAAGATTATTTGTTGTCAAACAGGAAAAGCTTCCACTTGCTGAAGAAAAACTCCAAACTTTTAAGAGAGCTGAAGAACTTGGATTCCAGGCAATGGTAATGTTTTATATTTTGTTTTGTCACAGGAAATGAGTCTAAGTTTAGGCTTTTCTGACACTAATTTTATTTTACTGCTATTCAGTATTCACTTTGTTTTGTCTAACAAACCTGTGTCCTTTTTTCCCCCAAATTTTATAAATTTAAGTTGCAGTTTTAAAGAATTACAAAAAAAAAAATGTATTTTGTTCTATTTTTAATGCTTGGTTTATTACATAAAACTTAAGTAACATGAATAACAATATCTTGTAATATTATTAAAAGTGGTCTTTTTTTCTTGGTAAAACCTTGAATCAGAAATTAATTATGCCTAAACATGAATCGTTCTTCTCTTTCAGTAGAAATCTACTTATTTCCAACAAAATGTGGAAAGCAAATTATGCAACTACTTTTCTATGCCTCAAACGAATGTCTGCACAAGTCTAATTATCCAAATAAGTTTGCAGGTTTTTGAACATTTACAAACTTCACTATGCTTTTACACAGACTGTAGTTGATTGTAGATTATAATCAAGGTTTAAGACATTTGGAGCAATTAATAATAATAATAATAATAATGAATTACTCCATTCATCCCTCACCGGGGAAATTTGTGTGCTGCACTCCTTACACCGCAGTAGGCTGCCCTTCGACGGCGCCAATGGTGGGAGAAGCGGGGGTTAGGTGTCTTCTCCAAAGACCCTAGACGGTGGTCTCAGCGGGAATCGAACCCGCGACCTTCCTGTCCGCGGGCGAGCGCTCTAGCGCTGATCCACCATCTCCCCCTTCAATTAGTGTTTCATAACTCTAGGTTTTAGTTGTTTGAACTAAAATCTATAGAAAGTTTTAATCATCTGTAAGCAAAAAATAACATCTAAATTAAAACCATCTAAGATAAGAACTTAGTAGAGAAAATTCAGCAGTAAAGTAGTGACAAGAAAAATCAAAAAGATCAGATTAGGCATAAGCAGTAGGGGTGGGCGGATCGATCCTAATATCAATAATATCGATACCAACGCTAGAATCGATCGATACTCCAACTACAGTATCGATACTGGGATTGAAGTTTTACCCCTCGCACTTTGCTTCCGTTTTTTCTCTTTTTTTTTTTTTTTTTAAATTAACCTAACTGATTTGTCTGCAAAATATGCGTAAATGCTGTGTGTAGCCCCTGTATGCTAAAGCGAGGCGGCCCCGCCCCCTCCCTCCTCTCTTTCGCTTTGACTTGTCACGTGACTCAGCGACTCCGGTCCAAGAAACAAAAAAAAAAAAAAAAAAACGCAAGTCGGTAAAAGTAGAGAGAGATGGAAGGAAAAAAGAGAAGTAGCGTGTGGCTGTACTTTGAGGCTACCTGCACCATGTGCAGAAAGGCTGTTAAATATAGTGGTAACACTACAAATTAAAGAATCACCCCAAAGAAAAACTTCAGAAACGGAGGAGAAAACCCTGAACCCTTCTGTTTCCCAGAGGCAGCGCTCATTAACAGCGACAGTCCATTTTCCAGAGAACACCCAGGTAGATACTAATTGTAAAAGTACAACATAATCATCTTTAACATTTGTTTGCGTGCAACTGGGTACTTCTATCGATCTACCTACCAACCTGTGTATATACATATACTTGGTCATATTATATATATGACCCTAACCCTTGATGCAAAAATAGTCTTTTAAAAAATTTAAATATCGGTATCGATATTGGTATCGGCGATATTGGTCTGATGTTTACTTGGTATCGGATCGATACCAAAACTTGCGGTATCGCACACCCCTAATAAGCAGTTCAGATGAATGAGTAAATGAATGGCAATGTTTTTCACCCATCAAATCAAAGTCCAAATCTTCTAAATTAGTGTTGACATAAAAAGTAGAGGGTTTATAACAGATGTCTTTTTACTCTGTGTTTCACTGTGTAGCCGAGAGACGCACAAAATAGCCGTGTTCTTTATTGGAGAAGGCCAAGAAGACAAGTGCTCAATCCTGTCCAACAGTGCGGGCAGCCAGGCTTATGAAGACTTTGTATCTGGACTAGGATGGGAGGTGAGACTAACCGCATCATATGATCAACAAACATTTCTATATTTGTAACCAAAACACATCTCTACAGATTAAAATATTTGGGTGCACTAAATTGCTCACTAAATAATCTTTCAGGTGGACCTGGCCACACACTGTGGGTTCATGGGAGGCCTCCAGAGGAATGGCAGCACTGGCCTAACAGCTCCTTACTATGCTACCTCCACTGTGGAAATGATTTTTCACGTATCAACACGAATGCCATCTGACTCCGATGACAGCCTCACTAAAAAGGTAAAACAACTCATTTTATTTCATACTTTTTAGCCTGTTTTGTGCTACATCTTGACTAGTTCTATTTATTTTATTGCAAATCTCAAAACTGAGCATGTCAAGCAAACCATGTAGATGCATCTTTGCACATTTGATGTAGTGAAATGGCTACACAGGCTTCTCTGTCCACAGCAGTGTGCTATTGTAGCCGTCATCTCCGTGTTAAGCTGTGATCAGGAGGTGTGACTCCAGAGTACGGGCATTGATTAGTGACCCCGGTCAGGAAGGCCTGAGGAGTAGAGAATCGCAGGCGCGTGAGTGAAGAGAGGGCATGTGCTGCTGTGGTAATGACTATGATTCTGCCAGCTCCTGCCCCCCTCCCTGTGTGCTGTGACCAGGGCCTGGATTTAGCCATTAGCTCTCCCTGCTAGGGCAGGCGCCGACCGGATGCCGGCAGGATCCTTTTATCCAATTCCTGCTGCCGCCACAGGAGCAATCGATTGGGTTCTGCAGTGGGATTCTAAGCCATAGTGCAGCAGTAACAGTTAGCACAAAGAAATGAGCCTCAAGGCCCCCGCCTGCACTGCCAATCTTCTCATACAGTACCCTGCTGGGGAGGGAAATTCATCAGGCTCACCTCATATCCAACTAAAATACTCCCATCAACAAGCTTTACACCTCTCTGTCACACAAATAATACCCTATTTATTCCAAACTCATCCCGAACCTGTTTCTATGCTCCTATAAATTAGAGAGAAGGTTTTGATGTATCCTTACCAGAGTGAGGCGCTGGAGGAGTTGTCAGCCGTAGAGTAGAGGAGGGGTGTCAAACTCATGTTGGTTTGTGGATCACGTAAAAAAAGTCTTATTTCCAGTTGGTCAAATAAGAAAAAATAGCAATATAACCTTTTTCCAAATGCTAAGACAAAACCTGAAACAGATTTTATATCTCTAAGGAACTGTTTCCTTCAGAGTGTCTACATTGCTTAGGCAAGAAATTTTTTGTGTACATTTCTTACACGATGTAAGAAGTATTATAATAGTCAAAGTGATGGGGATTCGAACTTCACACTCAGTTTGGAAAACCACAATCATAACATGATTCATTTTTTGTATTTTACAACGTGCAAAATGCACAGTTATCTTCTTTTTGATTTGTGATTTGCATTTTATTCCTTAACTTTGTGGCGAATGATAGAATCGATTGGTTCAGATTTGAACCAATCAGCTAAAAAGGCTGATTATTCTCTTGTCTTTTGTTATTCAACTGGTGCCTTTTTCCACACTGTGCCAAAGAGCTTAATGGAGCATTTTTGTTATTTTATTAAAAACTTTCAAGTCACCAAACAAATGATCTTGGAGTTGTATTTTTTATTTTAAAACCTTTATGCTTTTTTCCCCCTCTTTAAGGTTGGGACTGAATAAGACCATTTAGTGGGCCAGATCTGGCTTTAGGGATGTGTTATGTTTGACACTTCTGGAGTTGTAAGTGGTGTGATCCCTTTCTATTAAACAGAAACTTGTATTAATTACCTGAGTTCACTAGGACACATCTCCTACTACAGCTTCAATAACAAATCCCATTCTAGTTGGCGGCACAAATACTTTAACAAAAGTTGGCGGGTGAAGAAAAAAAGAAATTGGTACGATAACCGAGCTTTGGCTGCACCCAAGTAGAATGTTTCTCTGTCAATTTAAAAATAACTCATAGTCCAACAGCCACCTTTTTTTTTACCGATAACCATAAAAGCATACTAGTGAGAGGCAGATGGGGCTAGCTCTTGCAGGAAACTTGGCGTGTTTGTAAATGATGGGGCAGACGACAAATCTAACCCTTAAAAAAGGGAAATGGAAAAACGATGCATTCCTCAATCCAATTGTGAGTTTTAGGGCAGTAGCAGCTGGCTTCGCTAATGCGGTTACAGAAGCGACCTGCAGGGTTGGGGTCAGGCCGTGTAGATGTGTGTGTAAAAGAGAGGGAGAAAGACAAGTGCCTGAGCTATCACACTCACCCTGAGGCATTTCAGCTTAACTGGGCTGCTGCAGGTTGTTTTTATTAGAAGCCCCTTTTGTTTTGGGCTTTTCTGATTTTCAGTGTCCATACATATGAAGACTACTGGCTGGCTGGGAGGTCAAAAAGGGCTAATTGGACAAGAGCCTTTGACTTGAATCACATTTTATGAAAGAAGTCACAAACATTTGGATGTGATTAAATCTGGGAGGTAAATAGATTAGTTCAGAATACGATTGACTTGAGCATAAGCATCCTCATTAAACTTGTCATTTAGCTCATCCAAATGCTAATATCTTAACCTAAATTAACATCCCCATGACGATTGTCTTCTGCAAATGCATATTCAACATTTTCTCTGAAATTTGTCCCAGTGGCTGACCTGCTTGGTACCTGCTGATCCTTGGACAGACAGACTGAAGCCTCAGTAATCAGCATGCCGTGGATTTGTTTAAGATTACCGAATTACCATAATTAAGGGCTTATAATAGAATGTCCTAATTGCATTTTTTGTGGCAAGGGCATGTTTTTTAATGGCTCATTAGAGCTTCAGTACACAAACAGATGTTTTCTTCTGAGTACAGACCTACTTTTCCACATCCGTGAAACTCCAGAAGGGGGTGTTTGCTTCAAACATCACTGGACCACCAGCTAATAGCTCATTTTTACTTGTCAAAGGAGATTAGTTTGAAGAGGGAAACCTGTTTATCTTTAAAAAACAAAAAAAAAAACCTAGTGTTTGCCAATTTCCTGTCATTTAAGTGCTCCTGGTCCTGGCCAGTTTCATTTTTGTTTGTAAATTGACTGGAAATGGGACGCAATTTATTCCTCGACAGGAAAGGTTAATTGAATTTGAATTACTTCATTTTAAAAAGCTCAATTTTGTCTATTTTTGTTTGTAATTTAAGTTTATAATGAAGAATACATCCAAAAATTATTTAATCGGAACTTTGACCTTAATTTGAAAACATTGTTTTAACCTGCTTGAATGCGGCTGTAAACACTTATTCACTTTTTCTAACATTGTTCACAAGTAAGTAATACTTCATTAACAATTTTTTTTACCTTTCCAGCTCTCTCTCGCATCAATTAACTTCTCAGTCTCAGAGGTTCAGTTCAGGCTGGATAAACCAAGTGTCATGCCATAATCCACTTAAATTTGTGTTCCTGTTATCATCACCATAGCAGTGAAAATTACATGCACTTGCAAGGCTCTTGATTAGGCTGATTCTGTTTGTCTGGCAGCTGCGTCACCTGGGCAATGATGAGGTGCACATTGTGTGGTCTGAACACACCAGGGACTATCGACGTGGCATCATCCCAACTGACTTCGGAGACGTGCTCATTATCATCTACCCAATGAAGAACCACATGTACTTTGTGCAGATCATGAAGAAACCCCAGGTAAGCTAAGATTACAGATTCATTTTTTACTAGGACTGTCACTGAGGGGAAAACGCGGGCGCCTTAATGACCTCTGCACTTAGCTTTGGGAAAAGTCCTGCTCATGCTGTTTCACATTGATGGCTCTCTGTGACACCTTAAGAAAGTGTGCCGTTATTAATTTGCTTTTTACTTCTCCCACTGTGACAAGCTAAATTGTAACTTGTGAAAAGAGACCGTTATCTAATTCATGCAGATGGCGCAGCTCATTTTTCTCCTTCTGTTCATTTTTTGTCTCTGTTTATGAGTCCTTTATTTTTTTTTCTCGGTTCAGACTTTGCTTGGAAATTTTGAGGTTATTTCTGCTCTTGTGGTTTCTATCTGAAGGCTCTCAGATACCCCCCATCCACTCCAGTAGTGCATTATTACCCACACTGTGGGTATGTGCTCTCAGAAATGGTTACTGCCCTTTGTTGGTTGGCTTTCATCTTGGTTGCTCCATGGTACTGCTCTCTGTGTGGCCTCCCAGAGGACAGTGCTAGGTTTTTTCTTTCCTTCTTTTTTAACCTGTGATGGCTTTTCATGGTCTTCACACAGACCCATAATACTTTCATCATGAATAGTATTCAATTAATGTAATAAAACTACCTATTTAGATCTCCCAACATGTAATTAGGCATTATACAAAATGCTTGTTTTGGTTCAAATATATAGATTTAGATTTCATTTAAGTACTTTTGAGTTTGTATTTTAACTTGTCAAAAAGTAAAAAACTCTTATAATTAGTTTTTACTAGCAGTGTAAATGATAAATTAAGAATAGACAATCTTAGACAATCACTCATGTTTGAGGAAATATCTGGGTTTTTGTTTCAATACCTGCAAAAAATTCTCAAAAAACAATTGAGATTTTAAACTTCTGCACATCCAGGAGTGAACATGCAGCATTTTTTCAATCCAGCTCTCATAATGGACACAAAGGCACTGTGTTGCCCCACCCGAACAAGTCACTCATAGACAAAACTACATCCGTCTCAAAGAAACCGTAAAACCATCTGCTTCCGTTTCTTTTCTAATGTTTGCTAACCCTTATTATTTAATGTGCCCTCACATAAAGTCACATCCTGTCTAAAAAAAAGTTTTATTTCTTCAGTTGAATCGGAGATTTGGGATTTCTGAACTGCCAAGTTAAAGACAGCAGGACCTTTTGGAAAGACTTTGACATTCACGTCAACTTCCAGGTCAATGACTATTGAGCCTCGGTGATTAAGGGCCCCCTTCCAATATGCATGAACAGACGCGTGTACCCACACACACTCGGGCTGTTGCTGAAATTCATATTGCTTCTTTGTATTTGTTCAGCAGCTCAGTATGAAGGCATTGTGTAGTATTGATTGTCATTTTAATTTCATTTACCTAACATTGATTCACATTAGATATGTGTGCTTGTCATGCAAAGTTAGGTAAAAATCCAATTTCAACTTGAACCTTTGCCCTAAACAGATGGAGAAACCGTTTGAAAACAAAAACAGGAAGGTTTTTAATCAACCCCCTAATATTCTTTTCTTACAAGTAATGGGACTCGAATTAACTTAATAACTTCAGAATAGTTTCTTAATTTTGTTTCTGTTCTTAATTATGACTCTTTGAATTCTAAATTTTCTAGGTTCCTTTCTTTGGACCTCTGTTTGATGGCGCCATTGTCGCTGGGACGCTGTTGCCAAGCTTGGTACGGGCCACCTGTATTAATGCCAGCAGGGCTGTCAAGTCCCGTCTGACTCTCTACCAGAGCTTGTATCCTTTACACCTCAAAGCATCTGCTTTTAATTTCTCTACCATTTTACACAGGAATAACACATCATAGAAATTCTGCATTATTAAAATGTTGGTTACTAAATACTTTGATAGTTCAGGTAATACGGCCTTTTACCATCATTTTTATGATCCCAATTGGTGCAGAACATCAAATGAGCTTAAATTTTCTCCTTCTGGGTAAATTCATTGAGACATGTGGCGTGCATGTCATGTTAGGAGGTGTGCACAGCTGAGTGCTGACAGTGATCTTTATGGGCTACTTGATTTACATACAACTATTAGACCAAGGCTGTTCCACAGCCTGCAGCAAAATGGGAGATTGTGGGTTTGTTTTTGGATAGGCGCACTGATAATATGTCATTATCTATCACTGCAATTTTTATGGACAAAAATTAGAGCCAAAATAAAAAGTGCCACGTTCAAATAAGTGCACACAGAAACAAGACACACACACACTTGCTTGCATCCCTCCACCCATCCCATAGCATGCCGTTAAGAGCCTGACTCCAGCTGTAGTTGTCAGTTGGTTTAAAGAGAGTGTAATTACCAATGGAGATGAATTAGCATGTGAATGCCAGCAGCATGGAGTTGGGGGGTGAAACGGGGCAGAATCGGGATGGCCCCTTGAGGGGGAAACCTGATCCCCCATAACACCCAGCTCCTCCTCAGACAGCATGTACAGCACCGCCTCACCAGAACCACGCTGTCCCTCTGACGGTTACTATAGAAACCTCCCCCTTGGATGTTTTATTTGGGAAGAAACACATTTCTTAGGGAGGAGGCTTTGACAGTAACATATTTTAACTAGCTGTTTTTAATTTATCACAAGTTTGCAGAGACATTTTATGACAGAGACTTTAAGTCGGCGAACAGACGTGTGTAAGTATGCATTCGCCCGTGTCTGTTTCACAATGCATCACATAGCCTGGGCCCCCCATTCCCAATATCAGGCTGTCTGTGTGTCCCTGGGGGCATCCTGAGTGACAGATGTCTGTTACCCAACGCCAAGTGAATTAGCCCAGTGTGATTCTTCATGCCAGAGGGGTGTAGTTATAGGCCTGCTTTCCTTTCTGAACCATAGGGAGTGGGAGATTTGAGAAGGGATGGGTCACCAGGCCTTACCTGGCATTCCTCAGCAGAGGACTGGTCAGCACAAAGACACAATCTATGAGAGGAGATAAGCTCTGTCTCTGGAGCTCTGGCACTGATTAGCTGCCAAGCCTCACACACTCCAAGAGAGAAGATGAATGAGTGCTCCAAGTGAAGCGGACTGCCGGAGTGTGTGCACTTTTGCTATTTTGTCTGTCATGCAAGAGATCCAGAGAGAGTAGCAACCATGATTAAAAGAGTGGGTTTTATGCAAAATTAACCAATTTAAGGTTTCTTCCATGTTTGAATGTTATTCTCACATCAAAAACATTCCTGAAGTGGTTTTCTATTTCATTTTTATTTGAGAACTAGAAGGTAGAGCTCGCAAGTAGTATTTGAATGTCAGGTTATTTTTGGCCATGGATTTTTTTCTTTGTCACACCCACATTCTAATGTAAGCAGGAAGGGTTCTAGTACAGTACATGCACTCTGCTCATGCTCAGTACTTTCTATCCAAAAGGAGTGTCAATTTTTATGTAAATGCACCAAAATAAAAATACAGAAGAATATGCATTAGGTTTGATAAGTTGATGTGTTTTATACTGCATTTGTAGCCTCAAACAAGATTTATGCTGTGTTGTGCTCACACACAGCGAGCAGGACTAAGCAGGAGTGAGGGAAGAAAGGAATTTGTCAAAAATGGAAGTGATACCAAGTAAATGCATTAACCCCCTTTTTTTAAACCCAGTATTGCATCTCTGACCTAACAAAAGATGCCATGTTTATCAAAATATCCCATGAGATAGAAATGAATACCACACATATAAACAATATCCCTTCTTTAAAAAAATTTTACGAAACAACATAGGTTTTATAATCAATCTGATAAGATTAATTATAAAATCAATCTTGCAAAAAGTGCAAAAAGTGTCTTGATTGTTTTTAAATGTAGAACATTAGACGGAGACATCCTCTCGCTCCTCAGAGCTTACAAGCACTTGTTTTTTATTATCAATCTGATAAGATTGATTATAAAATTGTATTTCTTTGTTTTGTGAGGGTTTACTTTTTGTCCTGTGTAGAAAAAGTGTTCAGTTGGCATGAGTCTAAAATGAAATGATGCGTTTTGATCTTCTCTAAGAAAGTTTGTATCTTCTTAGAGAAGGTAGCTTATCTGTCACAATGACCTACCATCTTTTTTTCAGGGTGTTTTCTTTGCTCTCTTTTCGGTAGAAGATGAAAATCCTTATCCTTAGTTTACCCCGCCACAATGCCTTAACAATCCACGGACTGCTCTCTGCCTGTGAGGCCACTCTCTGAGGTAATTAGTTGAATATTTCTTCAAAGAGAAGCTATATGACCCCTGTGTGTCCAGATAAAAGGCCAGTATGGCTCTGCAGCCCCCTCTGTTGCTCTGTCACAAGGCTGGAGAGGACTCCAGCAGTCTGCTGCAACGCTCAGAGAATCTCTCAAGCTAATAGGATTTTATATTGAAAAATGACCACCAGCAACATTGTCGGAAAAATACACACAGATGGGTTACAAAAGTGTTTTTTGATTGAAAATACCACTTTCTATCTTCTATCTATTACAGTCTTTATGAGTCTCAGTTTTTCTTTTCTTGCACACTGATTTGTCAAATCTGTACAGTTGCATATGCTTTCGTACATCAATGGCAGTCAGGATTTTTGTCCATCACTGATGTTGGGGCATACAGTGGGCATCATATTATTACAGGCATCTTCCAGACAGCTCATAATGCATCATTTATTATTTATATGAATGATGGAAAATGCAGCTGGTCTATTGTGGTCAGAGTCGATTTGCTACAACTTGCTACCATGTCAGGAGTTGTAAACACAAAATCTCAAAACACAAAAAGAAAATATTTTCCCTTTAAAAAACTTTTGTCATATTCACAAAATTTACCATAACTTTGCACTTCCCCTGATAGGTTGCACTGTCCTGTTTAGAAAATGTATGGCTCATCTAATCGACAGAATTTTGTTTGTTGGATCATCTCCACCCAAATTGGGAGGCCTCACTGTGCAATTCCATTAGCTGAATGAAACAAGCCCTTCATACAGTCTCTATAGAATAATGTCCTCATCCAAAAAGTCAGATTCATTTCTCTCTTCAACAAGCGCTTGAGTTTGATGTGCCGTCCTTCTGTCTTTGTGATACGGATATTGTTAAAGGTAGAAATAGTGTCTCTGTGTGTGTATGATGGTGTGTGTTGAAGATGGCAACTTACTAATAGGTGAGACAATGCGAAACTGACCTTGATTCAGAGACATAGCCTCCCTACTGGACAGAATCAATAGCTTTTGCACACTGCCCTCAGTCACCATCCTCTGCTCTCACACACAAATAAACACACACACACACGCAGATCCATCTCCAGGCAGCAATCAATAACCATAATCTGTTTCTGCCCATCGCCAGTCATGCGAGCCAGGCTTTTAGGTGACGAGAGTGTGTGTATGTGTGTGTAAGACTGCGCTGTAGCAGAAAGGAGAGAGATCTGATCCTTTCATTGGAACCAAGTAAGCTGCTGAAGTCTGTCATTTTTTCCCCAAAGGCGCATCTGGGCATATCTACAGTCCCCCAGGTCCATTGGCTGAAACAAGATGTACATATTTTGAAGGATGTAAAGAGAAAACATAAAAGTGCTTTGCTGCTGTGTCACCAGATTTTGCGTCATAAGTATTTAAGCTGCTGCATTGACAATGGCACATCGGCACACCAATTCTGAGCAAGTTATGGTCCCACTCTGACCCTGGCTTTGTTTTACCACAGTATGGTCTTTAGCATACTGTAAGAATCTTCACCTTGCGGAGATGAAAGTGCGCTTGTATGCTTGATAGGGTGTCATGAATAGGATCTGCCATGTTAGCATTGTCTCGCATGAATTATTTAGCATCGTTGATAGGTCTAATTTGCCAGCTGTTGTGGCATAACTGTCAGCAGCGTTGTAGATAATACTCAGCAGTCTATATCACTATGAAACACGGTGCTTGACTGGGCACAGTGAGACGCCTGGCTAGACATTATATTCTGGGTCTGAGCTGATGTGAGTTTAACAAGCCTACTTCCTGTTTTATTATAAACCAACATGACACACAAAAGTTAAATTAATGTATGAAAGGTTACTTGGACTTGTTGACCCATTTAAAATTGTCTCAAAAAGTTCTCTGTAGACGTAGAAGTTGAATTTGTAAATATCTAAATGCATTCAAGTTGGGGCTTGATTTTGAGTTGGGGCTTGATTTTGAGTTGGTTTTATTTTGAGGGTTCTTGCTTAAAGTTGGCAGGGTTAGCTTGAGGCGGTGGCTGGCATTGGCTTTGATAGGGTGGCCGAGAGTTTATGCATTATTTGGGGGGCTACTAAGAAAGGACAGGACCCCCCCAATCCGCCTTGAATGTTTTAAACTAATCCCATTATCAGTGTAGCGCACTGCCTCCCATCTCTTCCCCTCCTTATCCCTGCCCCCTCCCACTACTCTCTCCAGCTGACCAGCTGTTCCTGCCGGGACTCACGACAATGTCCGATGTGTTCAGATCACTGAGTACCCCCCTCTTCCAATACATACACACACACAAATGAACCAAGCACAGACCATGCACAACCAAAGCAATTGCCAAGCCCATTGCTGGAGCGTAGGAAGGCCCAGAGGGAGGAGGGTGTTAGTTTGGGGAAAAGAGAGGTGGGGTGGAGGGAGCAAGCACAGGCCTGTCAAACCAAGAGCCCTGACTCAGGAGGCAACCCAGCTCGGATGGCATATGGCGTCTAGCTTCATACAACATGCAAAAGTATTCTTTCCCTTCGTCCCCTCTCATCTACAACCCCCCTCTCACTGTCTCCCTCTCCTGCTGCTAATGCAAAATGACTCATAGCATTACTCATTTTTTTCTCTTCAACTTACCCCCCCCTCAGGAACCCTTCGGGTCCTCCTCCTCTTGCCACCCAGCCTGTAACAAAAGGCTTCCAATGTATGGCACCCACTCCCTGAAAAGCCCTGGAGGCCCAGCCCAGCCTGTACTCTGGGGTCTGAGCTTCATGGGGTCCGCCCCTTTTAAACACAGGTAGAGCAGGCATGGAACCAGACGGCCAACAGCAGGGACTCAGAGCCCCGCCTGGAGTTGCATGCACACACTGCTGGTGTCAAACTGTTGTGCCTCCAAGTGTATCTTAAAAGCGTGACGGGTTTTGTTGTGCATTTACTGAACATTTTTTTATTTTGTCGCACCTGTTTTCAACCCTCAAAAATGTATTTTTTTTTTTACCATATTTAGAAATTATTTATAAACAAAAGATAAATCGCTCGGTACGAGAAGCTTTTCAGCCAGTAAAATATTTAAATAATTTGTGCATTAAATAGATAAATCCACAAAGTTTTCAGCAAGTAAACCAAACATAATATTTAAATAAATGGAATGATGTGTGTAATAATAAACTTGAACTCTTTTCCCCCCTTCATACCCTCCTCCGTCCATCTGTTAAACATTCGTTTGTGACATCTGTCCATTTGTATGCAGGATTGAAACTACTTTACGTGGACAAACGTTATTTGTCAAATCCTAAACAAGGAACAGTAGTTTCAGGTTGAAATGTAAGATTTACATTTTACTGTCACTTTCTTATCTGTATATAAACTTATTTATAATCAGAAAATAAAACAATTTAGGCTTTTTTTAAGAATTTACAAATCTTGAAATGATTGGTTAGCCTTATAAATTTAATACATTTGTCATATGACATGCTTCTAGTTAACATTATTAAATATTTGCCAGGAAAACAATCAAAATACCCATAGCCAGGATTCCTTAACCCCAGCATTAGAAGTGGATTAACTAATTTCTATACTGTAGAGGAGACCCATTCATAGTGACGGGTGTGTTTGGTACCGCTTCTCGCGCGGTTGTCAAAACCTGTCTGTCTGCTTTAAGTGATTAGCATCCTGCTATCCATTCCATCTGTTACCCTTAGCCCTGTTTAATTAATGAACTTTCTTTTCCACCCCACAGCCAGCCAGTGCAACACTAAAGGAAAAGCTGTTAGTCCTCTCAGGTTATCGTGTTATTCCCCCCAGCCCTCCCCGCTCGCCGCCCGCCCCAGTTGGTGCGTTCTCATTGATTAGTTATGTTTTGTTTTCTCCTCTTTTGTATCAGGGTTCTCGAAGGGAGGGTTAATGAGCTTTCCTGGCAAGCGCCAATGCTTGGAATCTGGGGATAAATGAGAATAATTTTGTTGTTTTTTGTGATGGACTTGGCAGAGATGTGAAGCCTCGTGCCATCATGTGTTTTTGTGTGTATTTGAATTATTATGCATTTTTTCTGTTCTGTGTGTGAGTGGATGGCTCATATGTGGGCCATATGGCTTTTAGTCTTACTAGACTATTTTTCTTCCTTAAAATCAGAGAATCCGGAGTACTTTTTAACTGTCAACTCATTCTCATGTTTCATCTTCAAGCCATTTCAGCAAAATTCCTGTATAGTCCTCTTGTTACCACCAAGTAGTCTGTCTATTTTTCTTTATGTCCCTTCTTCTGACCATGTCTCTAGCTACAAGGCAGAGAACAGCCCTTTGTCCAGCCAAAGCTGCCCTCTTTTGTTTGTGCGGTCCTTTTTATCCTTTTGCTAATCGCCATGGTCGTGTGCCTGAGTTGGACCCCATATTTCACGCTCGGCTCTCCTTTGTTTGACACACCGCCCCTGATAAGAATCCCAATTCTAGGGCCTCTCTGATATTGAAATCCAACAGCGGAGTAGAAAGAGCCTTCAATCATCCATTATCTGTGCTCTAGTGATTACTATTCAATCTCCCAGGGTCCAGGCTCCTCATCACTGGCCCCAGAGCTGAGGCCGTCCCCTGAAACAGTTCACATCCCATAACGCTGTGTCACATTCAAGCATATCCATAGATATTTCTGACGCCGTCTTGAGGCAGCTCAATGTTGAATGCTGCTGGAAAATGTCAGTGAAATGTCACTCATCCTGCTCCTCTGGAATCTCTTTCTCTGATGCTGCGGTGGGGTTTGCTGCTCTTGTGAAGGCACAATGTGACATTATTGGGCACCTTCATCCCTAAATGGCCAAAAAAAGTCCTATTTTTTTTTCTGGCTGCGTCCTCGGACTGCTCTTTTTTTCATTAGACTAAATTGCTTTTAATGTTGCAGACTTAATTGGCTGT
Source organism: Neostethus bicornis (assembly GCA_902685375.1). Lineage (NCBI taxonomy): Eukaryota > Metazoa > Chordata > Actinopteri > Atheriniformes > Phallostethidae > Neostethus > Neostethus bicornis. Next base: position 7,577,374 of record LR738552.1, read on the forward strand.
GTTAAGAAGGAATTAGTTTATTATTTATAAGTTCCACATTAATGCCTCTTTAAATGGTTCAAAGGCAGTGCTTGCTCCTCCGCTGGCCTGTGGCTATTGTTCTCTTTCAGCGGATGTCCTTGTGCCTCCCGACATTAGCATTTTTGCACCAAATGGAATTTTCTGCATTGACAGACAGAAAAGATAAACAAAGCAATAATAAAAACAAAACATTTAAGAGAGCATGGCAGTTTGTTTTCTGCCTCTTCTTGCGGAAAGTAGCCTTTGATGTGTTAATACTGATAGTCCGTCTTTTATTGTCAAGTGGTGGCTGAGACTGAGAGATGCACCCAAATCTTCCCATGTCTCTAGAACGCAACAGGATGCAGTTTAATGTTCAATATGGACGCAGTGTTTTTGTGAGCTGAGGCAATAAGCACCTTCTGGAAGTGTTTTTTTTTAACCTGGTGCTGTGTTTCAGTGAATCGTTAAAGTGAAAATCTGATCTAATAGTTACATTTGTTATTGTTTCATTTGGTTATTTTAGTTTAAATTAGAAGAAATGTTGATTGATGTGCTAAAATAATACTTTTTGTTTGCTAAAAAAGCATCCCTCCATAGTGTGCACATCTTCATTACTTATGTATAGCTTCTAATTACTATTGATAAAACTCCAGCTGATTTGGGTACAAATCTATAGCTTTTCTTATTCTAATGAGTACTATTTACCCTCAGATCTCCCAGCCCGGGGGTTTGGGACTAGGTTTTTTTTTCTTGCAGGCAGATATAGCCGGCACTCCTAGAGCTACACCCACTTGTTTTTGTATTAGCCGACTTTGACAAAAAACGTGTTTCCCTCCCCCCACACCATCCTGAGTCTGCATGGATGTATAGCACTTCCCGCTCCTCCATCTGTTTTTGTCCACCCATGAAAAGGTCCATTATGAGCTGCAGGACGCACAGTTGATGCGCTGCAAGCTATGCTCCATCCAATCAACGCAGTGCAATGAACATAGGACGTGAATCCCAGAAACCCACCCCCAAGTTAATTTCGATGACTCCAGGTTTCCTTCAGAGATCTTCAGCTGAACAAGTTTTCTAACAATGTTTGCGTCATTTATTTAAACTATAAAAGCTTGCAGTCTGAATGAGCTTCATGCTTGCCCACTGTACGATGGCAGGCTCCTGATTAACCCCGGAGTGACTAGCTAATGTCATTGAAGGAGGGCCACCTGGCTGTGAGACTGTACAGTCAGCTGCCACTGAAGGGCCCGAATAGGAGACGACCAGGTGTTGGGCTCCGGCCTCCCTAATTGTTGCCATGTAATAGCCTGCTTGACTGCACAATATAGCCCAAGGGCGAGGATTAGGGAAAAGCTGTTGCCAACACAGAAGTCTATTTTCTTTTAATGCCCGAGGTTTTGTGTGCAATTTTTTTTCTCAGTGTACACATACGTCTACCTCTGCTATTTTCCTAATTTTAACAAAAACAGAAAGAATTTGTCCCTATTTCTTTTTTGTCACTTAGCAGGAATAAACTCATTTATGATAAAGCATTTCTATAAAATATAAATGAACTTTTTTAAAAGAAAATCGAAATGGGTTTTTGATAACCGCCTTTAAATAGGCGACTACCACAATTGCAATATTGTTATAAAACGCAGTTCCATTTGAGGTACAAAAGATTTAAATTTCAAAGTTTTTATGTGTATAAAGAATAATAATATTGATTGAAACATGTCTATAATGCTAATAAAAATGACTTTTATCCCTTGGCAACCAACCCTGCCTTTTTATATTTGCCATCTAATGCTAGTAATTATCATTCCATCTAAATGCCTGGCATTTATTATAAGGCCATGCAGGCTAATTGGCACAATGAACCTTTTATAGATGCAGCAATAGTAGGATGTTTGGCATTAATGCACCGTGGTTATTCTGTTGTACATGCCACAAGCATCATTAAAATTGCAGAAGCCTCCGCTCATTTTGCTTTAATATTTCATCAGTACTTGTCTGAGTAGTGTTATCATAGGGTTCAAATCAGAGCTATTTGGCATGACCCAGAGTTTGTCTTTTAATTTAAATGTCTGACTACTCTACTAGGTTTGTCAAATAGATTATAGAATGTGAAGATGCCTGATGTCATGCTTTGTAGTTTATACAGGGAAGCCAGAAGATGCATGTGGCATAATTTCACCGCTGCAGATTTTGCAAAAATGAATAAAAAGTTTGGAAAAAATAGCTGAAATGTCTCATAAAAAATTTGAGGGATTTCAATTGATGTCTAGGTTCAGGATGCCCTTCTGTGTTTCATCTCTGGCTTTTTATTAAAAGTTCAAATTGCTATCTGATAGATGCTGTTGTTCCTCGTCTCGACTCTAAACAAGTCAAATGTCAGGAACTGAAGAAAAAATACGATGTACATTCACCCCAGATAGCTCATATCGTGCCCACCTTTGTCCTGACCTAATAATGTTTCCAGAGGGCAGACATTCATGTCACTCTGGTGATCGTCACTGACAAAGGAGACCTTCAGAGAGAAGTCTCACCAGCTCGTGGATCTGTATCTGTTAATCTTCATCCCTATCAGCCTTTTGTAGCTCATCTTATTATGACTTTCTGTTAATACACAGTGGAGGCCGGTGTGACTGTCTGGCCATAATGGGTCTGTGTTTGATTAATCATGTCGATCCTTTGTGTTTGACATCTGAAGCTGCCGTATTAGGACTCATCAATGGAAACCAGAGTCCTTTGAAAACAAGATTGGTTACAGACTTGCCTCATTTAAATACATAAGCCATGTAAGCTTTGATGGCAGTCGTGTTGAGCAAACCATGCCATAATATGTCATGATGTCACCGGGCATCTCATGGCCGTCCTATGTCTCTGGTGTGTGACAATGACTTGTTGCTTTGCCATTTATTTCCTGTGTCCCCTTAACAATCTGGGGACAACAGTGACCCCTTTGAAGGTGCTGCTACAATGATTTGTTGTTGAGCAGAAATCGATTTTTAGTGTCCCTCAGAGGTACGGTGAGCTGCCAGGGACTTGAGAAAATGGGTGACTACTTTCTCCAGTCACCTCATAAATAATCCGGTCATGCCAGCTGGTAGACATCAGATTTTGTCTGTGGCTGTGGTCAACCTGTGTGAAATCACTGATGGGCAGTGATGATGTCACAGGTTAGGTGTGATGTCACAACCATAATTTCCCATCTTGCTGTCTGAATGCCAGATGGACGGTAGAGAGGTGTGGAGGTTGGAGCTTAGAAAGCTCTTGCTGTGGGAAAACTTACCCCTCAGGAGGTGTCATTAACCTGGGCTTACTGTTTGACCTTACTCCTTTGGGGCTTCTGAGCTCCAGTTTCCTGGATCCACTAATTAGACTACTTGTTAAAAGTCTCTGAAAGCAGCTATTCCTCTAGAGTACCCGGTGTTGTGCAGGTCCATGCTTACCAAGAAAATGGACACACAAACACCTCCATTCATCATAATGCATTTGCGACACATTCAGAGGTTTTCTGTGCCGCTGCAGCTGTCTGCAACAAAAAACTGTTTAATGAGACACCAAGGTTTGAGTAGCTGCTATATAAAATGGAAGTGAGGGGCACACACTATACGGGCCACCCTACTGGCTGGTTTCTCATACATGCTCTCACTTTATCCATTTCAATCTGTTGTTCTTTCCCACTCTGCCATTATTCCTGCAGCCAGGTTTATTGCCACATTCACTCTCTGCCCATGCCTATCTTTTTTCTCTGTGTCTCTCCATCTAAATTTCTGTCTTCCTTCTCGTAATCACCTCGCACCTCTGAGGGCCTCTGCTGAGACGAGCTTCACACCTCAGCCCTCGCTGTGACAACAGGTACCGCTGGCACTCACCACTCGGCCTCTCTCCAATCAACACCTGCTCGGCTTTATCTCTTTTCCCTTTTCTTCCTCCTTTTTGCCCCAAATGCACCCTGCTACCTTCCCTATCTGAACTTCAATGTCTTATTTTGCAACTTATTCCTCTTCTCAGTGTAATCTAACTTTTTTTCTTGCATTCTTTATAATCTTTTACCCCATCTACATGGGTATATTTCAAAGTTCATTCAAGTACTGTGTGAGCAAACCATTCCCAGCAAACAAGCAAAGTGGGAGACGTGATGGAAAATTCAGTGTTGGTCTGTTTCATCTAGCTTTTCTATCCAGTTAGGAGAGTCTAGTTGACACAAGAAGATGAGTTGCAGTTTCTTTCCAAGCAAACTATGCTCACTGCGTGTCCTTCATTTCCATCCTGTTTGCACTGGCTCCCCAACACCACCAAGCACCCCTCCTCAGTTCCTTCCTCTTAACAGAGCAATTATGTGACTGCTTGGAGTCAATGGCACTGTGAGCTACTCCGCAGTTCCTCTCCTCACCAAGGTCAAGCTGATTGGCCCAGGTTAATGGGCAGATGTGAAGCTGAGAGAGGAGGGGGTCAAGCATCCAGAGGCACCCTCCACATCATCTCTCGACTGTTCCTCTTCACCATAAGAGGCCCTTTTTTCCAGCAGCCCTTCGACAAACAGGATTAACCTTGGCTGCTGCTATGGAGGCCAGAGGGCCAGAGGAATGGTTTTGTCCACATTTATGATGAGAATTTTCAAGGCCAAAGTTGATTCTGTAACTGTTTTCAAATAAAACTTTAAGAACAAACTATTAGATAATCTACTAAATGATGGAGATTCCAATAAAAAACAATTGTTGGATAAATTTGCTTTTTGTTTAATCAAAGTCTAAATTAGATTAAAATTTATATAAAATATTCTAAAATTTAAGATAGCTCATCTGTTTCTACCGTCTGTACCGTTACAAGCAAAAACTGTTAAAAAAAAGACCATGTTTGTTGTTAGCTCTGCTTCTTGAGTAAGACGTCTCTCACAAAACCAGAAAAGGGAGTCACACTTGGTGCACATATCTTAACCGGAGATGGAGCTTAAGTATTGAAGTGTCAGGATGGGGTGTCTTTAAACCCCAACCAAACTCCCTTTTTTTTTAACCTGGACTCACATCCAACCCTGACTTATTTGCAGATTATCAGTGTGGGGAAATCTGTCAGCTTCAATGTCTTTTAATCCAATGTTTTGTTTGTTTAATCCATTCTTTCTACTTTTGCTCTTTATTTTTTAAAATTGATACAAAATAAACCAAAAGAAGTGGTTTTTCTTCTTATTTTGTGCTTACCCAATGACCCCGGTTATTTACACATGACAGCACGGTTACCTCACTGCAAGAAGGCTGGGGGGGTTCGAGTCCTGGGTGGGAAGAGGCTTGGAACACTGGCCCTTCTGTGTGGAGTTTATATGTTCTCACTGTGTATGCATGGGTTTCTTTTGGGTACTCCGGATTCTTTCCACCCTCCAAAAATATGCCTGAGATGTTAATTGGCTGCTGTGAAATTGCTCGTAGGAATAAGTGTGGGTGTGTGTGGATGATTGTGTGTGTGGCCCTGTGACAGACCGACGACCTGTTCGGAGTGTACTCTGCCTATTGTTGCCTGAAATCAGCCCGGATTGGCTCCAGCATCCCCTTTGACTCTGTTAGGAAATAAGTGGTTCAGAAGATGAAGCAAAAACATTCACACACCTTTGGCTTTTTCTTTTTTTATTATTAACAATGTGACTTTTTTTTTCATTTTATTATAAAACAGTTTAAATTCCACCATAGTTTAGTTTGCATGTGTAACACAAAGTGCTTTACAAGTCAAAGCAAGATAGATGCAGACCTTTAAAGAAAACTTAATCCAAAGTTAAATGTCAAATACCAGCTGAATGTTTTTGCCGATGACAATAAAATAAGACAAATAGTTCACAAAATAGTTCAAAATAAAGAATACATTTTTTTCCTTACGACATCTTGGGAACAATATCGACTGGTTTTTTTTTTTTGGTTGGTTGGTTGGTTTTTTGTTTCCCAACACACACAGATACTGATAAAAAAAAAAACCTTCTGTTTGAGCTTTTAGGTAAGGTCTGCTCTCCAAATCCGTGATGCATAATCATCCCTGCTGGCTTCGTGTGTGTTTAAAGGCTCAATTTGTTTGAAATGTGTTGAGTGTGTGTCAGAGGCCAATGGTGGTGTGAAGACTTTTGTCAGCAGGGAGACTGGCGAACACAAAGAGTCAGGCTGGTCTGATGGTCAGGATGCGTCTCTCCACAGGGACATCAGTTCAGAGGTCAGCTAAGGCTCTTTTTGAGAGCTGTGGGTGGATGGAGGTTGTTCATTTGTAATGTTCTTACTACTTATGCACAAACACTGATGTGTGAGCATGCATGGATAGGCTGCATGTGCTTGGTGTGGTTCGTCACAGTGCAAAATGGATCCCAGTGGACACGTGGGTTCAGAACAGGTCCCTGTGGATGAAGAGAGAAAAGAAAGAGGGAAAATGATGAGGGTTGGTGGCAGTTTGGCCAATGGGGTCCAGCAGGGATGGGGCAGCCTGCTAATGAAGAGCCATCTGAGGCTTCCATTCACCTTGAACATGGGCCATTGCAGCTGCCCTGACCTTGGCTTTGATCCACAAAGATGCTTGACCCCCACCATTCCCCCAGAACTACCTCCCTGCCATCTGGACAGCACCCATGCATATGTATACATACTGTGTGTGCATACTGATGAATGCATGTGTATGTACACGTATGTTACCCCAGATAAACATGGTCATAGGTCTACACAGGTATATGGTGCGCAATTGCATCTCTAGGTTGCACACCTGCACTTTTTCCACCCACAGGTTGTTACATATTATGGTAGTCATCACAACCATCACCCTTCTCTTACAATCAATCCCATCTTTGCCATTACTGCAGAACAACACTTTCCTCCAGCTATGAATCCCCTCACCCAACTTATTTTACATTCACTCCTTCCTTTCCTTTGTTGTTATCATGCTGACTTTCCATGCTTCATAGACGTTACATTGGGTTTTCTCTCGTTTTCCTAATAGGAATGCAGCCACTTGGAACGCAGGTGTTCTGCGGAAATTCCCAAGGTGGTGCAACACACTGCTCTTACACGCTTTCTTCTTCCACACGTCCACCAGGTTCAGATGGAAACGACAGTTATGTCACGCGTGACTTGTGTTGCAGTCCATCTGTGGAAAATTTAGACGATCTAATATTTTACCTTTTGTATATTTGTTTTCTTGCACGAGATACAGTCTCATGTGGTGCAGAAATACATTTATTTCACAGTTCATCTTAGAAGAGAGCATTTTTATGGGCTATAAGTTGTTGTATGTTTTATTTTTCTTATTCACCTGTCCGAAATTTTTCTAAGCTTTCCACCAGCTGCAGATGTATTATTTTCCTCAAAAAATAGGTCAACATGAGTGGGCTTGGTGTGTGTGACATGGAGATAGTCTTTGCGTCACTGTTCTAGATGTGTCCCTTGATTAGGTTACTCCATGGAAGGTACAGCGGCTGTGCATATGCAGGAGAACAAGCTGTACCCACGGCTTAGTAATTAAAAAAAAACAAGGTAAAAAAAATTGGAACATCAGATAGAGGACATTTTATTCTCCCACAGTGCATCAGGTCACATTTCTGTGCAACATTATTTTTAACCAACAAATAGCATCGTACATTTTCTGGAGTGAGACAATTATAGCTCTCGCTTTCACACTTTTCCACAATACCTTTTTAGTTTCTCCCTCACTCACCACTTAGTTTTCTCCACTTTGGCTTAGCACATTTTTTTCTTGTGAATTGATTATCCTAAGCTATTTATATTTTATATTCCCTGTTTTTGCCACCCACCTTAATTGTAAAGAAGGCAACGGAAGGAAGTTGTGGAGAAGAGGCGTGTGTCAGAGTCAGAAAGTGTCTGCTCCAGCTGGAGTCAATATTTGCTTTAGGAATCTCAATAACAGGCCTGCAGTCATCTGCATCTCCGATAATGGACCGCCATATGGCTCTGTTGACCCATGCTGTGCCGAGACTCTCTCCGTCCCCTTCTTTCCTTGTTTTTCATTTACGGAAGTTCTCTCGTGTCTTTTCATCAAGTCCTTCTCTTCTTTTGTATTTTTTTTCTTACCACTCATCACCTCTGTGAACATATTTTGTTGATTTAACAAACACTCTTTCTTTTTATCCCTCCACCCACTAAATCCCGGAAATCACCCATTTCACAGAACTAGGACCTAAGGTTACCATGGTAGCAGATTATGGGATGCCCACTCTTTGTCCTATGCTGTTTCCAGTAAGTAGCAGAAAACATGGACGTTGCAAGCTTGCAAGAGTCAGGACACATTACGTGCTTAAGGTCATTCAGCCCTACAGCTCTCTTGGCTTTATTCAGTTATAGTAAATTAGTTTGCATGTTTTTTCTATTTTGTTTTGTTTGTTTTATGAACTTAATTATGCTCTAGAGAAAGATGCTATTTTGCACAAAGTGTCCAAACATGCGTAGCTTTTTATAGAAACACAGTATTTTAGCCTTTCCTTTGTCTCACTCTGCCCTCTGTCCAGTTTTTGTCTGTTACCAAGAGCAGCTTGTCTATCATACCCTTTGGTGTGTCCCAGCACAGGTGCCCGTCATCCCCGCTTTGCCATGGTTCCCCTCAAAGCCATTGGTCATGGCTGCCTTGGCCCCTGCTGTGGCGGCATGTGCCCACAGTAGGCCCTCTGCCCAGTAAATGTCTTGTCCTATCTGTCTAACCCAGACCAGTTCCTTTCGGCCTTGTCCAGCCTATCTCAGCTTAGCCTGATACATACTTGGCGTGAACTGCCTAGTTCAGCTCCTCCCCGGCAGTCATTATGAGGTGACTGTGTGTCTATGTTTGTGTGTGTTTGTCGAGCAATTTGTCAGGCAATGTCAGAAAGAAACACAGGCCCAGAAAATAATCAGGCTCATTTCAAACATGTGCACGTATTGTTAAATCTCAGCACACTTTCTATCACTACGCCATCAAATAGTTCTTTTCTACGCCGATGATTCCAAAAACATGTTTTGTCCGGCACTTGCCTCCATTCCACAACAGACCTAGCAAGCTGTGTCTGCGGTAATGATATGATAATGGCCATCAGAATGTTTTCCACACAGCAGCCATTTTGCAGGCTTATTTATCTATTTATTTATTGGAGACTCCCCATTTCAAATCCCGCCATCCATCCTGCATGCTGGCTGCCCATGCCCCGGTCTCTGCTTGTCACTCTGAATTTCAAATGGCTCCAATTTTCCCCCTGATGGCACGGAGAAGTGGCAGGCAGCACATCGGGGAGGGTGGTCCTGGACATGCTGCCTGCAGCAGGGGTTCCATTAGAGAGAAGAGAGGGATGAAAGATGGAGAGGAGAGCTTTTGAGCACTCCGCCAGTAGTGATGTTCTATATATTTATTTTATGATTATTTTGGGGACTGTATTCTCATTTGGGGCTGATGGATCCATCTTTTGATGGTTGCTAATGGTGAAGCTGTTCTCTTCTCGTGTTTTTTGGGTATAACACCACTATTAAAGAAAATTCTACCATACTTTCAACTCCTAAACTGCACTAAACATGTGATTTGATACGATTTTAGGAGTGTGCTATCTTGTTTTTGCCTCCTCCAAACTGTTTATACCCTTAACAAAATCAAATCAGCTACGAGGAGCGGGCGCTCTACTTGGAGGCCATTGTTCAGAACCACAGGGAGGTGATGACCTTTGAAGACTTTGCATCGCAAGTTTTCTCTCCTTTCCCCGGCTACCCAGTGAGCGGAACAGGTAAGAAAAATAAAGCACGCTAAAACTGTTTCACATTTACCCTCATTCTTTGTTATTTTCTTTTTCATACATCTTTGTCTGCGTCAGTCTGCCCTCCTTCACAACACACCTGTTCACCCCTCCTCCTATTCTTCCACCCTTCATTCTCTCCCCTTCTTCGACGCCCACGCTTGCTGATGAATATCAAACGGCAGGCCCTGGCTCTTCACGCAGTCCGAATGACTTCAAACACTTTGCTTTCTCCACTTCTTCAAGCCCCACTCTGACTACTTTGTTCGTCTGCCTTCTTTTTTTCCCTGAACTGCATCTTTCCATGCAATTACTTCCCATGAATATAAGCAGCTTTCTAAACAGCAGCTGCAGAGCGCATGTTTGTATTCAAGTGTGTGTGTGTTTATGAGCTCAGCCACCAACACTTAAAAGATCTGACTGACAAACAGCAGCTCGCGGATGTCAGCACAGCCCTCTTATCAGTCTGTGATGAATAGAATGGAAAACGTGTCTTATCTTTTTCTTCCGACTTCTACCAGCTCTGATCGATCTGCAACAACACTGAAATCAATACGAGATTGCACTTTTCTACTCTATTGGATCCCGACACACATTCTGCTTTGATGAGGAAAGCTCTCCACAATAACACACCGTGGATGTTTTGTCATTTTCAAATATGTCAGTTCTTATATGTTTTGAAGGTGCTTCTGAGTGAATGCGATACATCGCTTGTGTGTGCAGCCTAGTGAGAATGAACTGTTATTGTGTGTCTTTCTGTGTTGGATTTTCAGATTCTAGCAGGTGTGATATTCAGGCAAGCAAGATGTTGTCAGCCGCATTTCCATACTGTTGGCCGATCAGTCTAGCAGAGGTGTAAAATCTGACAAACAAAACATGAGGGAAAAAATGTCAGGAAATTCTCATTTGTAGCTATCAGGCCCTATATACGTACTGTATGAGGCAATAACATAATTAAAGCAGGTTAAAACATTGATTTCTTCATATCATTAAATAGTCTTTTTACTTTAATTGGTATTTGATTGAATAAAAGTGTAAAACTACTCGTTAAAACTAAGCAACCAATCAACCTGGAGGATCTAAAACTGATCCGCTCACTCACGTAAGCTACGAAAAACTTTTCCAAGCTGAAATGATGACCAGCAAACAAATAAAATAAATCAAAAATACATTGTAGATTAACAATGTCAATAGTGACATTATACTTGAATTTAATACTTTTATTTTGATTAAAAGCAAGTATATTAGGTAACATTTTGTGTTGAACACTTTATACCATTTTCTTTTTTGCACTATTGAAAGTTTTGGATAAACAGACTTTTTTTTGCCAAATCGATGTTTGCTTCCAAACTAAGAGCCCGCAGCATTAGGAGGATTTACCCACAGTTCAAGAAGAACTTTTCCTCTTTTTAATATTCTAAAGGATCTGCAGACTGAGACCAGACTAATCAATTTTTCTGATGTCCAACACCAGCTTAATTTTTTCTTAATATTGCAAAAGCGTTTAAAGAAATATGAGTTACAAGCTCTCTAGTTTCTGGGGTATTACAAGAGGGAGAAAAGTGTCGTCCAGAAAGGCAGAGGAGAAGAACGTGAGGGGGTTGTGCTGTTTTGTTGCTATGGTTGCTTTGTGTTACCCAGAGAAACCACACAACCATAGAACAGAGATTGGGTGGATATTACTTTTTAATGTTATTATAATTTACATATACAATAAATGGCACTAACCAAGCACATGTCTTACCTGAAAGCTCATTTATAAAGTCTTGCACAGACCAAAATGTGGGCAAGCATTTTTCTTACTTATGCCACTCAAACTCTGGATTCATAAAAACCAATAACTCCCTTTAAAGCAAACTAAGTCTCATCGATCGCTCTTGTAACAAATATCAGTCATCAGCTGACTGAATCTTCATATTGCCCCAGCCACGCCTCCAGATACAGACATTTCAAATTATATGATACACATGCAAATTTCTTTAAATGAGCCTAAGCTGCCTGTTATTATTTTTCTTGCTGTTTCAAATGCTTCATTTCACTATCCTCTGTTCACTTCAGATTCTGTCCCAAAGTGTCATCTTTTCCCCCACGTCTTACAATATCTCAATAAGAGCTTCTGATTTTGCTTAGTCACACAAATGTCTACGCTCTCCACCACTTTTATAGATCGCTCAGTTTGCGTAGACATTGGCTGAGGCACAGATTTTAACGTAAGTAAGCTTTATAAAATGCAGAGGTGTCAAGTAACGAAGTAAGACTACTTCGTTACCTTACTCAAGTAGAAAATCTGGTTATCTTTACTTTAACGAAGTAATTATTTTTTTGTCTACTTTTTACTTTTACTCACTACTTTTTTATGCAATTATCTCTACTTTTACTTCGTTAATTTTATAAAAAGTAGTCGCTACTTTCGCGATTTTGTCACCGTTAAAAAGCCGCGACTGTTTGTCGGAGTTTTTTTTTTTTTATGAACCCTGAACGCATCAAACAAAGGAACAGATGAATGATTGGCTGAAAGGTCCAGTCAATCATTACTTTGGGGCGAGTAGCACCGCCCACAAACTTTTAAAGAGCAGGAAACGTCCATTTCCGTGTTTGAGACATGTTGCGGGCTCGGAAATCAAAGTGTTTCTGATGCTGAAACACTGAACTTTGATTGAATTATCAGTTTTTTAAAATAAAACAACAGCAAAGAAATGTTTTATTATTATTATTTTCAGTCTGTGGTTATTGTAAACGTCTTTGCTGAAAATGTTGTAAATTGTATTTTTATAAAAATAACTTTGATCTGTGACGCACTATTTTATCTTTAGAAACAAAGTTAATTGAACTGATTCATCCATAAATAGTAGTGGATGAAGTATTTGTGCTTAAAAGCATCCAAAATGTTATTGATTAGTTTATAAAGACTGATTTTGTAAAGAAGATTTTGTATAATGTAGATGTTTGGGTTAACATAAAAAAAAACCTTATATGTACACATATATATGTAGATATGTATATATATAAATTTATATATACCTTCTCCTAAGTCCCACCCCCACTGGTTTCTTTCTGGGTTTCTTAAAATCTTATTTCCCTGTTTTTTTTTTTTTTCATTTTTACAGTTCTTAAAATTTTAGAAAAAGAATCCAAGGATTTTGCCTTCTGTGTGTTTCCTTCACTCCCACTGCCTTACGAGTGCATGTAAAGGGTGTTATTTTGTCAATGGGCGTGGTTTTACTGGGTGTATGATATTTTTTGTAAAATACGATAATTTTACGTCATTAGTACGGTAATCCAGCACCTCCCACCTGGCAACGCTGGTTCCAGGTGTCACGCAGGCTGTATGTGGCACTCCCAACCTTATCAACTTGTTAAAACTATTCAGTATTGCCTCAAAGAACTTTGAAAACTAGCTGCCTTCAAGGCTTGAAAAAGCCTTTTGGTCATTTATTTATTTTTTAACATTGAGTGTGTTTGTGTCTGCTAAAGTTGGTTAAATTAGGTGATGCAGAGTGAAGCTTGGAAGCTGAAGGGACGTTACATAATGCCCTGCTTATGATAATACATTTGATTGTGTTCATTAATCGATTTCCAATAAAGATTATTAAGAAATAAATGTTTCTGATTCATAAAGTTTCACCAAAACACTTTCATTTATTATCATATTTTCTGCTCCTTAAAGTATGTGATAATAGTTAAAAAATATGTTCATACGCTTTTGTTAACAATATTCCTTTTTTTCTGAAAATTACTTTTACTTTTTTTACTTTAAGTAGTTTTAAAATAGGTTACTTTTTACTTTTACTTAAGTAGAAAACTTGAGTTGATACTTCTACTTTTACTAAAGTAGTTTTTTAACTCGGTATTTATACTTCTACTTGAGTAGAAAATGTTGGTACTTTTGACACCTCTGATAAAATGACATCACTGATCTGCAACCCGCACACTGTGTTTCACTACAAAGGAGTAGAAGAGGGCTCTAGCTTCCCAGGTGAGCTGCTTTTAAAGATGCCTCCCGAGGTGATGGGACCAATTAAAACAGAGGCGTCCAATAATGATTCAGAGACAGGCAGCTCTCCAAATTGCATCTGACAGGGAATTGGCAGCAATGAAGGATGGAAAAGATGAGGGAGAAAGTGCTCCCCACAGAATGCAAGCCCAAATAATCCCAACAGTCCACCATCTTCACAATACATGATGAGACTCCAAGGGCATCTTTGAACCCCCTTTTTGCAATAGATGTTGAGAGTTTGGTTTAAAATAAAAAAAACAAAAGAGCAACAAATGAGCTCCTAAGACCAGATATGTTTTGCAAAAAAGAAACTTGTCTGGTTTCACAAACAGAAAAAGCAGTAGTTGCGATGCATCTGCAGAACACACACATCTTCCACTCCTAAATAGATAAAAGTGCTTCTTCCAAACTCGTACATGGGAGTGTTCTGCACAGAGCAACCTTAACCCTCCAACCAACAGCTTACTACCCTGGTGCTGGAGAATGGCAACCCGCTGTTCCTGGCAAAAAAAAAAATATATAACTAGTGACAAATCAAATGCAGAGAATTAATCTTTTTTAAAAACACAGCATCGGTCCACGTCAGATCTCAGCAGGATGAAGATGATGTGCTGAGTAATGACTCACAAACCTCCTGCACTTATGCAGGTGATGCGTTTGTTAAATTGGTGCACGTGTCTGAAGATTGGGATGACTTGGATCATTCTTTGGATACACAAAACAGAACAAAAGAAACATAGAATATACCTGAACAGAGGAGTCTTTTTCTAAATTCAAGGAAAGAACAAAAATACCCTCAAGACCATAAAAGGAGAAGGAAATATTCTCTGCATTCATTGAGATGCTTGGAAAAATGATCAACGCTATATAAATATTTTTTAGCTGATTTTCTAACACCACACATTTGACAATAACCACCCAGCTTCTCAAAAAAATACTACACTAGTTTAATATTCCAGTTTAACTACATCTTGTATTGATTGTGGACACCAAATCATTTTCATGGGATAATGTTTTTCCCAATTATTTTACACAAGTCCTCATGATTTTGCAACCTGTCCGGGAAGAACTAAGTTTGACCCACTTATCGTTTTTTAAAAGCACCTTTTATTCAGTTTGTTTAGCTGTTTCTTTACCTGTTGAGACTGTTGTGCTTGATCTCAGAGCTGAAATCAGTGACAACTTTAAACATTTAAAATGACATCCAGTCTTAAAGTTGAGAACTAATTAATTTGGTTTTATTTGTTTCTAATCATTGGCTGTAGAAAGGGTTGACTGACTGAATGTGACGTCATGCATAACATTTGGTTCTGGCTAAATGAAACCAGTTCAGTCACTATTTCCTGCTCTATGGATTGCACCATGTTTAATGAAGACTGTCAATTTTTCATTAGAAGTGTATGAGCGTCAGAAGTTATTTGGTCCGCAGGCAGAAGCAACTTCCTTCCTGTTGCCAATCAAATCCTTGTGTTGTATTTTTTGTGTGTAACATTTCATATTTTATACATTTCAGTAATAGATCTAATAAATACCCCCAGTCCCATCAGGCTGTGACATTTGCTCTTCATTCCCTATTCCTCCAACGTGTTACACGTTTGTCATTTCTCTTGTGTAACCTGCTCTATGTGTGTGGGTTTAAATGCAACTTTGTTCGCCTGGCTGTCTGTCCACTCTGCTCTGGCCTCCATTGCTGCCACTAACATTTCATCCATGCTCCATGACAGCGTGCAGGCGTTGGCCGGGGATGGTTTGGAACATGCAGAACCCCTGGGCCAAACTGGACTGTAAGACTGCCTGCTTCCTTCACACTAGGCATGAGGCCCGTCACAGTTCCTGCACATTCATTCATTCCTTCAGGTCACCGTGAGCCCTGCCATCAACAAATACAACAGGGTTGCACATAATTAAGCACCTTTTTTCAAATGCATTGCAGGTTGTGAATGTAATTAGTGGTTCTGCATGCTGGTTTTAAATAAAACAGAAAGTTATGTGTTTGTTTTTCACTTCAAGTTACTCATTCATCTGTTTACTTTGTTGCCTTGTCAATTCTTCTAAAAACACAAACACAATCATTCTGAATGTTTCACTCTCACCTCGCAGCTTGTAGCTTTCTGCATGAGCGAGCTTGTCCATTCTGTGAACTCCCATCATCATCTTCTTGCCTCAGCACCACCCGGTCACGTCGTGATGTTTCTGTTATTTTGTGGTCATTTGCCGTTCTTCTTAAAGCGATTAACTGCGCTGGAGAAAACAAGAATTCACTCTGGATAAAACCAGATAAAAGCAGCGGTGACCCTCTGAAGTGCCCCGGTATCTTTTAGTGTTTCACCCCGGCTGCCTCTTTGCTCATAACATTGGTGGTAAATGTTTCTAAGTCTGTTGTTTCCATGTGAACTGCCCACAATTTGTGCTTTGGCTCTCAGAATGCTTTCACTTTCTGAAACCTGTAAATGACCAATTTGTCGGCTACCATCAGGCATTGTCCTCCTCAGGGAAAAGGCCACTTGTTGATCAACTCATCATCGAAAATCAGTTAACCCTTTCTGACTTTAAATCTTCCAGCGACAACTAACCCTCAGCAACACACACGCTGCCTGAACGTCTTTCCAACCAACTTCAGGAGTGCTGTGTTCATGCTGCACTCTCATCAAACTCTACTCTGTTTTTTTTTTTCCCTTTTTAGATTAAATCTTAAAGGTCCAAATGGTATATGTGGTGAAGGTAAGACCTGGATCAGACCGCAGCCTACTCACCCTACGCTCGTTCACCCTCCCTTCCTGCCCTACAAACACTCTTTCATCGTTCGGTACTAACCAAGCTTCAATGACTGACAAAGGAGAGCGAAAGCAGGCTGTTTATTTTGGGGTGTCCCACTGTTTAGACCCGGCTGGTAATTGAGAGTGATGCACGGTGGCGACAATTAGCGCCTGACTAAGTAGCAGCATGAACAATCCGGCTGCACTTCTGGCCCTGGCTTCTGCATGCGGTGCGTCTTTATCTGTTCCGCCAGCAAGCACTTTTCTTTTCTCTTTTCTTTTTTTTTTTTTTCTTTCTCTCCCTCCTCGATCCCTTCGCCCCCCCTTCTCCTCATTTCCTCCTGTTGGAGTGTGCCTGTTTGCCTGGGGCAGACTCTGAGACTAACACCTGCCGCACTGGAAGACGTCTTTGTCATCTAAAGCCTTGTTTGAACTGCTGCAGCGGGGACCAATGGGATCGCGGGGCCGTTTTGAGACTCTCTTTTGTCTTTTTTCACTCTCGCTTCTTTTTTTTTTCTTTCCATTTGAAATAAACAACACTGTAAGGGGGTCCTGGATGTGTAAAGAGAGGGACTGAAGGTTGAAAAAAAAAACTCTGATTATGATCTCGTTTTTTCTTCTTTTATTTACAACTTGTTCTAAAAAAACATTCCGATACAAGTCTGCGAAACATCCTCTAAAATAAATCCATCTAGTTCCTGCAATTAATTCTACAGTGAGGTTTGAATGTTTTCTAAGAAGTTCTTGGGTTTTAATAAATAATGGTTTTTTACTGTATTTACTGCTGGAATGATCAGACGAACACGGGAATGCAGAATTTTCTTTGTCCATAAGGCCGTCCTCGTTTTAGTCAAGCACATCCCTCTTTTATATTCATATGCAGATTTGAGAATGCACGTTGAGACCCCCCTGGTATGTCACAATACACACACACCGTTTCATCCGCCTCTTCTCGCAGTGAGTAGCAGGCCTGGATGCTGCCGATGTCCACTGCGCGGCTGAGTGTCTGTTACTCCAACCATCTGCTGTTCCTTTTAGCCGCTGCAACTTGAGATGCCTACAGAAAAAATGGCAGGAAATAAAAGGATAGGAAAGAAAATAGGCAACCAGATGCCATCTCAACAAAGCAGAAAAGTTGTTTAAACTTGAGGCGTGGGGCCGAAACAGGCAGGGGGCCCGTAGTTTGGATTTATTTGGGGGCACAGCGAGGAAGTCCACGCTCACAGTGTTTGATTGCCCTCACCAGCATTTCATGCCCACTTTTCACATTATTACAGTTTGCCATCACGTAATGACAGAGGAGGAGGTTTTATGAAAAGGGACAATGGGAAGCCTCCAAAGCTCACAACAAGAGCGTAATGTCTAATTTTATTTTCATTCAAAGCATTTTGTTGTCACACTGTGAATTGAATCCTTTTTACACCTCATGAGCAGCTAAACAACTTGGGGATAAAGACAGCTTCTGTTTTTTTCAAACCATCTTGGCTTTCTACAGCATGTGGAAAACGCATGTGATCTCAGACTTTATTTGCTTTTTTTAATTCTAATGAACTCCAGCAAAAAATTCAAATACTAACGCTCGTTTTTTACTTTTTTCTTCCAGTTTATTTCTTTTGGGTGGAAATCCTTTGAAGGGGGAAATGTCATGCATGAGGGAGCATGCTGAGAACTCCCACAAAAATAAACACAGTCGACCCGTCAAACTTCTAACTTTTACTTTTTACGAAATCTGTCCCTTTTCCTGTTCTTTAGGATCGTTCACCGGCAGCGTGAGCACCGAAGGAGGAAACACCGCCACGTCTGACAGCGTGGATCAGGTGTCTCCAAGCATGCCGCGCTCCACCAAACACCGAGTTTCAGGGAAACTTCGCCGATCAGCCAGCGCCATGAGCAAATCCTCCAACTGAGCTCTTCTCCTCCGTCCAGATGATTTTTTTTTTTCCTGTATGAAGACTTTTTTTTTTTAATTTTCTAGAAGAACCTCACACACACACACACACACAGAGCCACGACTGCAAACGTCCTCATCACTGGAAGTTTTTCTTTTGATTTTGTCACTTCATTTCAGTTTGTTGCACTGATGGACATGTGATTTCACTATTTATTTTCATCCTGGTGGCTTCGGCAGCTTCGATGGAGAAGTCTTAAACAATCTGTGATTTAAATGTTTATTATTTTTCTAGAAAGTAAAAGTTCTTACTGTAGTCGGTTAACAAGGTGGATGATTTGTGATTTTTCTTTACTTTGTGCTCATGAACCAGGTCGGGTGTCTTTTTAAACATTTCTGCCTCTTATTTTTTTCTCTTTACTTCTGTCCGTTTCAAAAATGCAACTTCAGGTAGTGACGGAATGATGCACCAGTTTGGACCAAAGCACTCAGGAACATCAGAACCCCCCGTCCTCTGGGTTAAAAAGTGATGCTCTCAGTAAGAAGTGAACAATCTACATTTTTCTAATCTGAGATTAAATTAAACAGGGCTTCTTTTTTTTTTTAACCTTCTCATTTTCCTTTTTAAATGAATTCCAATAGATTGTGTCACGATTTGATTTATGCAACTCTGCAGGAATAAGAAAAGACTGCATTTGTAATTGTTTTCTGATGTTGTTAACTTCGTCTCATGTCCGGTAATCCAATAAGTTCCTGCTGTCTCTTTCCTATGCTATCGCTTTCCCGGTGCACCGTCGCTGACACGGCGACATTCCTCCGTTCCTGACCGTCATTGTTAATGAATATTTATGAATGTTCCAGTCGTCGCTTTAAGAGTTTTTTTTATCTTTTAATCACTGGATAATTTTGCTGATGTTTTGTGTATTTTTGTGCAATGAGAGGATAAAAAAAAAAAACATACATGAGCCTCAGGTGAAACCTAACAGTTTGTACTGATGTGTGTGTGTGTGTGTGTGTGTGTGTGTGTGTGTGTGTGTGTGTGTGTGTGTGTGTGTGTGTGTGTGTGTGTGTGTGTGTGTGTGTGTGTGTGTGTAGGCAGGCAGCTTCCCTCTGTGCCTGTGGAACGTCTGACAGAAACGTTGTCTCCAACACCACCCCTGAAAACACATGTTCAGATTTAAGTTTGATTTTTAGCAGTTCTTTTGTCTCCTCATTAGGAGCCTAAAACAATCACTTTCCTCCCCAGAGTTTAAAGGTCAGCGTCCTTTGCCTCCCTCTAAAAAAAAAAAAAAAAACACCCAACAGATGGATTCAGAATAACGCTGGCGTGTTTTTCCATGTTTATCTGTGAATGCCAGCGAGCGAACCGACTCCTCCTTTTTTTTCCCTCGTGATCCTCTCTTGGTGTGTCCTCCTGAGGCTTGAAGAGGAGAGGGAGTTGGGGTAGTGGCAGCGGGGGTGGGTTAGGTGGCATGCCAGCGCTGAACTCCTACCAGACTTCCTAGCAACAGCCACGCCAGCTTTCTGACTTCTCCAGCTCGGGTTGTCATGGTAGCCAGGTGTCCCCCCTTTTACCCCAAACACGCACTCAAACAAAACACTCACACCCTCTGAGGGCTCCACCCAAGCTGCAACACTATCCCCATCTGTTGCACCACTCTGCCTTACTTTCCTCTCTCTCCATCTCCTAATTCACAGGAGATTTTTTTTTTCTTTTTGAAGAATGTATTGTTATTATTTACATCTCTGGTTTTTTTTTTTCCATGTGAAGGAATCACGCTGGACGTCCAGCTAAAGATTGTAGATGATAAAAATTATTTGAAGGGAAATGTGTTCTTTTTTTTTCTCACTGGATTTAGGACCAACATCTTTGCGTGAAGAAATTATTTTTGTCTTGAAATGTGTTTTTTTCCTCTCTCTTTTTCTTAGAAATCCTTGTACATTGTGTAAAATTTTAGAGCCAGATTGGCCCCTTTAATATAAATATAATAATCTGTAATATAATCTTTGTACAAGATGAAAAAAAAGCTTGAAATTTTCATCTTGACTCTTCAACATATCAAGCTGTTTTTAAACTCCTGCTGTCTTCGTTAGAAAAGTGAAAATTTAAGACATTTCATTAAATCATTTTGAAACTCTGAATTGTTATTTTTTTCTCAGTAAACTGATCTGAGATGCAGAGTTACTGGTGTGTGTTTTTTATCCTTCTTATGCATATGATGGTAGTGTTACCGTGGGTTTTAGCCCAGCAGCAGCAGCAGGGGTAACCTGACCCTCCTCCATCTGTCTCCCCTGCTGCTCAGCCGTACTTAGAGAAAACCAGCATAATGGAAGCTCACCAGGAGGTACAGGTGTGATGTTTGCAACACCTACAGGTGCCTCGTCTCTCCTGGGCCGCATAAAGAAGCCAGTCGAACACTTGACCGTAATTGAAGCCTTGAAACTGTGAGAAATAATCGTAATGTAACCTCATTTTCTGTGGTATTGACCTTAGATATGATGCAACAGAACAGGCTGACACTGTGATTATATTTGTGTTATACCACCAGCTCCAGTCAATTTTCACACTTTGAATACCCCTTTGACTCATGTCTTGATACCTCTAGAGAGAGACTTGTTCGTTTAAAAAAAAAGTTTTCTTTAAGTATTCTCTTTCCATCTGGCATGAGAAAAATTTAAATAAAGCCACTGTAAAAGTTAGAAGTGATGAAACTCTGAGTTTAATTCACTCATTGCATTTCAGTTCGATCTGATTGCTTCAAACTCTTGATACTTTTGGTCAGCAGCCGGTGGGTCAGCTGTACTCTTAAATCAGCTGAAAAATCGAGCTGTGAGTGTCCACAAAGCAGACAGATGTTTTACAGCTCCAGAGGTGAGCTGTGATCTACCACCTCTTTGTCCTCCTGTCATGTTCTGACATGGTATTAGGAAGGGAATTTATGATGAGGCCGTAAGTGCTTCTCTATGGCAAAGAAACTGCAGCTATTGAGTGTTTGTCATGATTTATGAACAAGTGGATGGTCCCTAGTGAGGAGGCCGCTTTATTTTTGTGATGCTAAAAAAAAGTAGTGCAAAAAAAAAGAAATTGAAGTATTTTTAACAAGGTGAAATATTTGAAGCTGCAAGAAAGTGTCTAAATATATGTCAAATAAAATCCTTGACCAAATCTGTTTAAGTAGGGTCACATTTAAAGGTTTAAATGTGAAAATGAGAACTATTTTACACATGAGATGTGATGATGATATTTGAGGATCAGGAGGTCCCAAAAATACAAGTTAGTGGTCCAGAAAAACCAAATAAAAAATTATGTGGATTTCAACAGAAAAAAAGTAAGACTTTTTATTTCTTTTTGAAAATATTTTTTTTATTATTTCGATAGACAACAACAATATCCACATACAATCAAAGCGCTATAAAAGCCAACATTTAGGAAAAATAACTCATCCTTAAAAAAGATTGCATCTAAGGTAAGAGCTTTACGTTTTTTCTTCTTTTTTTTTAAACAAGAGCTGTGGAAATTGAAGATTAAAATTCGACCCACGACACTTATCACAACTCATAGAAAGTCAACATAATAGCAAAAAAAATTCAAAAATTTTGGCTATAAGACATGTATAACCTGCCAGAACGATTCACAGGAAAAAAAAAAAACACAATCAAACACAATAAGTTACATCAAATAATTAGAATAAATAAATAAATATGATGAAAATATTGCAACAATCTTTAATATTAATAAAATATGTGCCAGCATTCAAATTAAAACAATCTATGTTGACTTTTTTTTTCTTTTTAAGGCAGTTATACAGCAAGATTTGGATGTGTTTTGTAGGCTATTTCAGACTAGGCTTTAAATCTGATACTAAAGGCATTTGTGGTTCTACTAAAACAGAATTCTTCAGTCACACTTCGGACCTCCACAAACAAGCATAAAGCTACAGAGATGAAGCATCACAACTGAATCAACTCAACACACTTTTTGATGGGAATAAAAACAATTTCTGAGAGTTAAGACATTTCTTAGGTCTAGAAGCTATCCATTGAGCATGTGCTGTTCTAGAAAAATACCCTTTAACAGTCAAACTAATGCTTTGTAGTTTTTTTTCTCTTGATAAACTAATTTGAGAAATTAAATCTCAAAATAGGCCTATTTGTAGTTTAAAGATAAAGAGACAAGCATCCAACAATCACTGATTGGCATGGAGACACCACTGAAACATCAAACAGCCTCACTTTCATTGGACTAAACTTTATGGCAGTGAGAATCAAACTTTTTTTTTTTTACTTTTTCAGACTCAAAAGCATCTTTTTGTGTTTTTTTTTTTTTCACTCCTTTTTTTCCATCAAAGGCACAAGATCTGGGTTGTCTTCAGCAGGCAGGGCGCACTGGCATCTGCAGGAGGATGACCTGGCGGTTCTCTGAAGGGTGACACTTGTTTATGTGCCTGGTGAGTCCTGGTGAGCTGTACAGAGTAGCAGGGCAGTACTTGCACGGGTAGATCTGGGAGGAGTGCATGAGACGAAGGTGTCTCTCTTGTCCTGCTCTGCTGCTGAAACTCTCCCCACACACAGGGCACAGCAGGCAGTCCACAGGGCTCAGATTGAGGGGGCTTTGGTTTGAGGTGTCCTCCACAGATGATGATGATGAAGATGCTGCTTGTTCACTGCTTTGAAATCCATGCTCTTCTAGGACTTTCTTCTGCAGAGCCTGGTGTCCCAGGATGTGTTTGCGGAGGTAAGCCTGCCTCTTGAACCTCTTCCCACAGAACTGGCAGTCATATGAGCCATCCTCAGATCCTGATTCAGAGAGACCTGGACTCGGGGTGTCTCGATCACTCATGTCTTTGGCTTCATCAGAGGCAGTTTTGACTCCCATGGCGGGTATTTTGGACATGTCGGGTTTGATGCCCTGTGCGGGTGTGTTTCTGGGTTTGTGCCAGCGGCGGTGAGATGCCAGGTTAGCAGGACAGCTGAACATCTTCTCACACTCAGGACACCGGTACTCCACCCGCACGATGCGGGAGCATTTATGCTGCGCCAGAGAGAAGGGGTCCTGGTAGGCTTCTTTACAAAGCTGGCACACAAACTCCCCTAAAGGTTTGTTTCCTGCAGAGCTCTGGGGTCTCTTCATCTCTACTGGACCCTCTTTGATTTTAAGCCCCAGAACAGGAGAGGTGGTCACTTCATCTTCAAAGTTGAGTTTTCTGATGGCTTTTGGTTTTTTGGATTTGGATTTGCGCTCCGCTGGATCTCCTGCGGGTCTTTTGGTGGCTCCCCGGTGGTTTGGTGCTGGGAGGCTGCTGGTGTTACTGGTGCCGCTGCGGCTGCTGTTGCTGGTACCGATTTTCAGATCAACCGGAGCGTAGAGGAGATGATCCAAACCGGAGAGGGAGGCGGATGTTGGGAATGACTCAGCAGAGATTGGAGATCCCAGATTAAAACTTCTTTCAAAATATCCTCCTTCGTGATCTTTACTGATGGGGCGGCTCGGGCTGTACAGGCTCTGGCAGACCGACTCAGGGTTTCCGAACTGCACCGGTTTTTCCAGCCTTGGAACCGGAACAACAGCCTGGGTGAAATCAGGAGATGTAGAAGCGCGATCTGGACTAGAGGATCCGGACATGGGTAGGGAGGGGTCCATCTGAGTCTGCAAGGCAGCTGGGGTGGGGGTTTCCTGGAGCTCATCTTCATCTGATCGAGTCCTGTAGGAAACATGTGCGGATTTCTTGTTTCTTTTTACCAGGAATCCTTTGGGCATCTTGGCGAAAAGCAGGAAGGCACTTCAGGATCAGATCTAAAGAATCCAGGTTTTAAAAAAAAAACAATGCTGTCACTTTCAGTCCCTGCTTTATTGATCCTTGTGTTGCTGAAATGTTTTCGTCTCCAAGGCATAGCTGCACTCTTTTTATTCAGGAATGATGCTATTGTTCTCTCCTCCTGTCGCAGCATCCACAACCAATCAGATGAGAGCAGGATCCCAGAGGACTTTCTGGTAGGAGGGTTTGGGTGGATTTTGTTGGAGGATGTGCAGATAGCTCAGCAGATGCACAGGCGGCCCCTCCCCACTGAGGCACACGCCGGGACCCTCCTCTTTTTACGGTCTGATGGGCCCCTACACAAATGCACACGTGCCAGTGCTTTGTGGTTCTCCTCTGGGGGGCTTCTGGATCTGCCAAAAGGAAATGTTTCAAATGAAGGCAGGTTGAGGCAAGCAACACAAACCTAAACCTGAGCTTTAAAAACTAAACATGAGGGGTTTCATCTTATTTTAGCAGAAACCATCCAAACAATCTGTTTTTATTGTCTTAAATGAAGCCCATCAGGGTGGGTTTCTTTATTTTAGGGCACGTGTCTGTCTCGGTAGTTTAACTGGACATATAAATCAGACATCTCACTGCATACATAAGTAATAAGAAGACCCTCTGCTCTTTGTGCACAAAAGACACGTCTGCCTATCTTTTTTTTTTTTTTGAAAGGCAAATTGACCTCTTAACTGTGAAACAGGACTCATGGCCGATCTGGCCCACAGCAAGACGCGTGCTGCGTGGAACCAGACAAAGAAGGCCTCAGATTGCTTTTAGAACAGAAAAAAAAATCATTTTAATTTGATTCTTTTAGAAATTTGTCACTTTTTAAAAATATTTAACTTTTTTCTAAATGAGTAAAAAAATTGATTCATTACAAAAAGTGATTTAAAGATAAAACTTTAAACAAAAAAGTAAAACTCACTTTTTATTCTTTTTTTTTTAGCAGCTCTCATTTATTCTTTTTTTTTTTTTTTTAACCAGTAAAACCATGTGCACCACTTGCCAGAGAGTGCATTCTTTCTCTTTTCAGTCTGCAGACCAGGGAGGAATTAATCTCCATCCTCACTCATTGTTCCCCTCATTTGCATAAAGCTGCAGTATGACCAAGTCAAATAATTACACAATCCAGGCTGAGCCTCCTCACCTGCTGGAAAACACACCGTTATGTTCCTCACACACACTCACATCAGAGACTGATTCATCTGAACAAAAAAAGTGACTAAAAACACATGTAGAAAGTTTAAAAGGAGGGTTTTTGGTTTTAAACAGATTTTTATTTTTAATGTTGCACATTATGCAAAAGATTTTCTTTAAAAATTGTAACAAATATTTCTGGATTTTTTTTTTTGTGATGAAATAATTTTGCAGAAAATAAATTTTTTAAACTTCTAAAAAAGTTTAATCTGCATTAAAAATTAGACCAAAGTAAAAAGTTTAAGCAAAATAAATTAATTTCAAAGTGACTTTTTTTCTCGACTTTTTTTTACTGAACAGTTTTATGTCAGATTTAACTTTTTTTTTTCTTCTAAAACACAATCTGATCTTATTTTTGGTCCCTTTTTGTCTACTTTTTGAACCTCTTCTGCTCTGTAACTTGTTGTTCCTTCAGTTTGTACATCTATTAGTCTTGGTTTGTTGGAACTACATGCTTTGATGGCATTTTAACGAGTTCCTCTTTCCCCAGAGATAATTTCTGTGGACTGCGTGGGCTGATCTTGTGTGGATGAACGCATGCGCGTGTTTGCTCAGTGACGCGTGTTGCTGTGCGTGGACAGGATGCCCTGCAGCTTCATTAACATACAGCTGCAGCTATATTAATGCAGACTCCTCCTAAAGCTTATCTTTCTATAGGATTCTAAGATAAACATGTTGTCCTGTACTGTGATAAAAACACCAGAAAAATAGGAGGAAAAATAATAAAAAATAAGTTTAAAGACATTTTAAAATGTTTTAATGTGATGTTAAATCTTTAATCCAAGCTGGAGTCAAATCTGATTGAGTTTCTTTTAGTTTCCTGGCTGTTAAATTTACAGCAACACCTTCAGGATGATGAATGTCTAAAGTTTACCTTCATGTTTCTGACACATTTGTTGATGAAGTTGTTCAGATCAGTTTATTCCACTAAAATGAAATCATTCTCAGTGTAAACTGTACGTTTCCTGTACCGCTCCAGATGAATGATCACCTCCATATGCTGTGGCACACCAAGCAACAGGACATGACTGTAATTGGTGCTCACTACAGGGCCACCTTCAATGCACTGTCAATCAATTATTGTAATGGATTAGCTGAGGTCCTATTCTGGCTGCTTGTAATCTGATAGAAGGTTCTTTCAGCACCATGGAGAGAGCCAGCAAGGGATCCAGATTTAATCAGTCTGGCTGCAGCTTCAGCACAACCTCGCCTGCAGCTTTTGTCCCCAAAACTAAAAGCAGAAAGAAATCAACAACAGAACAATGACATCCTGCAAGAAAAGAATCAGAGTTTAATGGAGTGATAGGATTTTAAAGATTTTTTTAAAAGGGTTTCATAAAACCTGTTTGAACTGTTTCTACCAATCAGAAGCAGATAGTTAGTTTTAACTCACAGATTTGTTAGAATGATGTTGGTTTTTGTTTTCTTTCTGTGATTTGGTTAAACTTTTATGTCAAATTTTACAAGAAAAATTTTAGTAAATGTTACAAGATTCCCTCCAACTTTTTTTAAACTTTCAACTTTCTGTACAAGAAGTCAGTCAGTAACCTTCTTAACCATCTATCCCTTATGATGGGGGCGGGGGGTCTATGAGGGGCAGGGTAAACCCCGAACAGGTCGCCAGTCTGTCGCAGGGCCACATACATACAATCTTACTCAGTCCTAGGTGCAATTTGGCACCAGCCCAACCTAGCATGCATGTTTTTAGAGGGTGGGAGGAAACCAGAGTACCTGGAGGAACCCCACGCAGACACAATCAGAAAGCCCAGTGTTCCAAGCCTCATCCCCACCCGGAACTTGAACCCACGACCTTCTTGCTGTGAGGCCATTGCGCAATCGTGCCATCTGTACAAAAAGTGTCCAGCATTTTAAAAAGTTTTATCACCTTTATTTCTATAGTGGTTAGCATAGTGGCCCCACAGCAAGAAGGTCAGGGTTTGAGTCTTGGGTTGGACAAGGATTTGAACATTGGCCTTTCTGTGTGGAGTTTGCATGTTCTCCCTGTGTATGTGTAGGTTTTCTCCAGTCACTCCGGTTTTCTACCACCCTATAAAAACATGCATGATAGATGAGAGGCTACTTGGCCACTATTTAAATCCCATAGGTATGTGTATGTATGGATGGTTGTCTGTGTGTATGGCCTCACGACAGACTGGTGACCTGTTTGAAGTGTACCCTGCCTCTTGCCTGGAATCAGCCAGGACAGATTCCTGTCCACCACCCCGTTGGGGATAAGCAATTCAGAAGACGGAACAAAATCTTTATTTCTGAACCACTTTTGATGCAGCTGCTTGTTTTTTCTTAATGAAAACTCGGTAACCTGAGGCCAGTCGATGAGGTGAACCACGGTCCACTTCTGAAAAGCCACCGAGAGAAACCGTCTGTTATATATCTGTGATGAACATAAGATAGCACCGAGAAGATCAATGAGGCCATCGGGGCAACATAGGGTCATTGTGTAAATGTTAAAGCGTCCTTTGGATGGCCGCCCATGAGACCAGGTTACTGTGAAAAGCTCTGTAAAGTGCTACATCTCTGAGCTTAAGATTAATGGACCTCGCAGAACGTCCCTGATGTCATCTGTACTTTTGACAATGATGCTGATGACTCTGTGAGGACAAGGCCAGGTGTTCTTTGGCTTTTAATGACCGGTCTAAAAGCCGTCTGTGAAGCATGGTCTGTTTGCAAAATCTGCAATAGGTGCACTATAAGCTGAAGTGCATCTTCATGCTGAAATTCCAATCAAATGTGGTTACAGAGAGAAAAACATGCACGTGAAAGTGTGTGTATGTGTGTGTGTGCAGAAACATGAACAAAGGCTTCAAAGGAACAACACCAGATTTTTTTTTCTTCCAAAGAGCCTCTTATTAAAAAGAGGTCTTCCTTGCATATCAGAGATATCAGTGACTGGAGTCCCAGGGGCATGTTTAGCTCTAATTTACTCATCAGAAACATCAGAGTGTCTCTCGATAATCGCTGCAGTCCATTGGTTGTTTGGGGGTGCAGTCCCTGTCAGAAAGCATGCCCTGGAATGTTAAACACTAATTCACCTCTGAGCTGTGGAGGTGGATAAAGTGATTGTTCTATCTGGAAGCTGATTAAAACAGGCTCTGGCCCCTTTCTCCCCTCTGTGCTCACCTCTGACGTCCATCACATTCATTTCTGTATTCATGAGTGGATGAGAAAGCACAGGCAGCGCTGCAGCCGTATTATAGATAATAAGGCCAGCGGGCACCACATTCAGTGCCACAGGTTTCCCCCCGGCCTCGGCTCATTCAATTACTTCACAAGAGTTCTCTGAGGCACAGCTGCACTATGGGGGTAAAGAGGAGCAAATTGAGGTACATTCATGTAGACACACACGTGCGCACTTACACACCTCGCAAATACAAAAAAAGCAGAGGAGGCACGCGGACCCGAGCAGGAGATAAAAGATCTCACTGACAAGCATTTGCTTAGTAGTCAATACATTTCTCAACAAAAGAAGGTGGCTCACTGGCTGCTAAAAGAAATGAAATCAAGCCCATTGCTCAGAGACTCCTCATATGAGGTCACCATTATCTTGATGAAAGCGTGGACAGCAGCTGTATCATCGCTGAGCATGAAAGATGGACTCTGGTGGATCTAATGGGCCGTATCCTTTATCTACTGGCTACTATCCGTTCATCAAATGATCCATTTAACTCACGAGGAAAATCTCTTTCAGATACACGGACACTAGTTTGCTAATTTGTTCACGTAGATATATTTGAAACAAAAACTTGTGGTCATCTCTAGTGAGAACTTTATCTGCTGTCCGTGGTGCTGAACCTTCTTGCTCCAGCTGTGCTGCTTCTTGGGTGTGCCCATCTTTGTAAAAAAAAAAAAACTTCACATATGTCAGATGAGACGTTAATAATCATCTCACTTCACCTTCTCAGCTGTCTATCCCTCTGGGATTGCGGGGGGTGCTGGAGCCCATCCTGGCTGATTCAAGACGATTGGTAGGGTACACCCCGAACAGGTCGCCAGTCTGTCACGGGGCCACACACATACAACCATACACACACACATTCCAAGGGGCTAATAATCATCTAATAAAGATATTTTTTAAAAACTTTACGTGTCAAAATGACACACAAGCAAAGGCTTTGTTTGTGTTTGTTTGTGCTTCAAAAGTGCTTTAAAAGTTCCATTCCATTCCGTTATCTTCAGCTCATCCGGGGTTGGGTCGCAGGGGCAACAGCCTCAATCAAGAAGCCCAGGTTTCTCTCACCCCAGCTGTATCCTCCAGCTCACCCGGAAGGATCCCGAGTCGTCCCCCAGCCAGCTGTAAGACATAGTCTCTCCAGCGGGTCCGGGGTCTGCCCCTTAGTCTCCTCTCGGTGGGACGTGCCCAAAACACCTCGCCTGCGAGACGCTCGTGGGGCATCCTGACCAGATCCCTGAACCACCCCATCTGGCTCCTCTCGACCTGGAGGAGGAGAGGTTCAACACTGAACTCCTCCTGGTAGGCAGTGTTCCTCACCCGATCTCTGAGTGAGAGCCCAGTCACACTGCAGAGGAAGCTTTAAAAGTAATCGATTAAATCTTAAAATCAATTTTAAAACATAATGACCCTGTGAATGTGATCACGTTTGTGAAAACCAGTGAGAAGCCTACGTGTTTCTTTTATTTTGTGTGATTTTTCATCTCTACCTCAACAACCGAGGAGCTGAAACCTCTCTGATTGACTCATAAATCTTCTCTTGTAATCTGTTTTAAAGCCAGAATGTAACAATATGAAGTCTGTTTTTTTTTTAACTGGGTGAATGAGGCACCAGGAAGTTACTGCGTCTTTTAAAACAGTTTAAAACCAGGATACAGATTGTGGCTTGTTTATTTTGTTACCTCATGAGACACACGGCTGGCTATTTCCCCTGCTGCCTGTTCATACATCAGGTTACAGCCTCTAGCTGCACTTCCACTTTAGTTCTAGAGAGAAGGTTTGATTTTTACAGCCGGTTTTAAACCGGACTGACATCAAATAACACAATTCTTTTGTTTTTATATCATATTAAAGTATTTTCCCTCCTTTTCTTGCTCTAACACTCACAGAAATCTGAGAAATGCTCTGAGCTTCAGACATGTTAGTGCATTCACTTTAAGAGAGCAACCTTTCCTTGACATTTGATTTGGGAATGCTACATTTTCCAAACAAAGAATTCCCCGAATTGACACACTCTTCATTAGATGGCATAATTTGCATTCTCTTATAACTGTGCTGCTTCCTTGATTATTAAATGATCACCCTAATTAGGGAGCATAATAGGGTTAATCAGACTCTGCTCATCACACTTATTATTATTCCTGAAAAAAAAGAAGGGAAAAGATACAGTACTTGATTAATTATATCAGGCTTTTCATCAGCCCGGCTACCACTCCCCCTTCTGAAATTAATATTATGTTGTAAATGGAAGGAAGGAGCTGGCCGGACACAGACAGATGAAAGATTTTGCTCAAATTAATTAAGCAGTAATTATGCATTGGGAGTTGGGAGCAGTTTGCATAATGAGGCCTATCAAAAGAGATCAGTCATGGAGAGGAGCTGTAGAGTTTCTATACAACCTTGGGATAATACAGACAGCATGAAGAGGCCTAGCAGAGAAGTGGGAAGAGGGTTAAAGCACTTTGTAGCTCGAGTCGTGCGGGTGAGGAGTGTTTTGTTTGGTTTGTCAACATGTAGAAGCTCCTCTACTGAAACATAAATGTGGATTATTCTTTTGCTTTGACATCTGCTCTTCTGCCTTCAGATGGCTTCGCTTCTTTTTTCCCCCTCTTTTCTCAGCTTAAAAATCAGATAATGAATTCCCTGGTCCAGCAAGAGGCAATAATAACAGAATGTACCTTTAAGTTCAAGCTAATCACAAACAACCTGCCTCCACACTCCAGGGAGCTTTAAAGACACTAATCACCTCTCAGTCCAATTCTTCTGGTGTTCAGTTATTGTTGATCAGGGACTGCGCTGTGGCTATCTATTCAGACAAAGGGAAAAGGGATTAAACAGAAAGAAACTCTCTATGTCTTAATCGCCTGTTTAATCACCACCACTGTATGAAACTGAGTTACTTGAACTGATTTGTGCCACAGCGACAGCAATCATGCACCGGCTAATCAGGCTGCATAGCCCAGGACTGCCCATAAAGGTCCCCGAGTGGAATTACAAAGACTATGATTAGTTAATCAAATGAAGAACCCGATGTCCTTTCTTTTATTTTTGTATACACCTTATCTAAATGGAAATTGTATAGCCGAGGCACTTCCAGAAGGACACATCTACATGTGAATGATCCTCCACGGTGAATACAGAATGAGATCTTTCACTCCCAATCATCGTGTTATGGCATTGTGGAGACTTTTTGCATGTCTGAATGATATTTGTTGTCAGCGCTCGTGTGAATGATGCAATCACTCGGCCCATTTTGAACGAAATCAGGAAAGCTTCAGACGGCAAAGCTTCAATTGTACATGATGAAGCAGTGTTGGGTTGCACTCATACCAGCTTATATTACTGAGTAAATGTAGCCTGCAAATCTGAATCAATTTTTTTAGTCTTTTTCTTTGAGAAAAATTCACTTTGTGAAAATTTACTAGAAAGTACAAATGTGGAGAAAAAAAAACCCTGAAAGTAAAGGATATGTAATAAATGTTGTATTACAAGTAAAGAAATGGTTTTAACTTGATGTTTACTCAGGGTGACAATCACGTTTGTAACAACATGAGGAATCCCTTCAAATTAAATGATCTGATGTCTGCTGTTGGCTGGAATAGTCAAAAGGGAATTCTTACTTACCCTAGGAAAAAAACAGCGGGATGAAACTCTGAGGTGGACCCAGGACCAAGTCTTCTAGCTGGCCTGGAAAAACCTCAAAATCCTCCTCCATGATCTAGAAGTTGTGGCTGAGATGAGAGAAGTCCGGGCTTTCCTGCTAAGGCTGCAGCCCATGCAATCCAACCGTAGATGAAGCATAATCATAATCATCAAAAACTTTAGGTCATTAAACCCCTTCAATTTAAAAATTCGATCATGTTTTTTATCATTTTCAGCTCTCTTTAAGATTTTTTTTTTTAAGATTTTTTCAATTCATTATGAAACAATAAATATACAGTATTCTTCTTCTCCTTTCGGCATTTCCCTTCAGGGGTCACAGCAAGTCAGTTTCTTCCATCTAACCCTATCTGCTGTATCCTCTTCGGTCACACCAACTATCTTCATGTCTTCCTTCACTGTATCCATGAACCTCCACTTTGGTCTTCCTCTAGGCCTCTTTCCTGGTGGTTCCAAACCCTGCATCCTTCTGCCGATGCACTCTCTCTCTCTCCTCTGCACATGTCCAAACAATAAATAAATAATTTAAAAAAATTTTTTAGTCTGGAAAAAGTAGTTTAGATTAATTTCACTTTTGAATTAATTAATAATAATCATAGTTTTTACATAATCAATTCTGTTGGTTTCTTTTAAAACTTTACGTCTCAAGCTTTAACACAGTTTAAAAAACAATTTGACCAGTTTCTGATTTTCAATTGGCTCTCAGAGTAAATCTGAAAAGTTCCTTCAACCAACAGCTTAATCACATTTAGATAAATCTGCAAATAAAATAATTTTTTTTACCCCCAAAGCAAAGCTTTCTTTTCTCTCTGTCAGAGATGCTGTTAGACATTGTGGCTCTTGTCCCTAAAGAGAAAAGAATGTCCCTCTCCTGCTTTGTGATAACTTCCTTCCAGGGGCGGCAGACTTGACCTGCACACTCCTCCTAGAATCACCTCCATTATTTGTCTATGACAGCAGTCCTTTGAAGGGCGGGGGGTTCCCTGAAAGGTACAGGGTCGCGGACGTCCCAATCCATCTCTGTCTGCCAAACGATTGATTGTGATTTAGCGCGCAGGGCAGGAGATGGTGGGCTTCCATTCTGATGAGCGATAGGTGGGAACCCTTTGACTCCCAGCACATGGCAAGCAGAGGCAGAGCTATGATGATGGGTCAGAGGCAGCTGGTGGGGGGTGGAGGGAGTGGAATGAAGGCAATGTGGGGGTTGCATTGATCACAAGATAGACGTGTCAGAGATTGGGGACAAAGCCCCTCAACCAACCGCCCGAGTCTACCGCACGGCCCATCTATCACCCATCCTGCTTTGTGGTTGGGGTAACGGTTGGTAGCTAATTGTTTCATCATCCAGGGATCCATCATCAGTGGAAATGACAGTGAACGCAGAGGTTACAGCAAATATAAAAGGCCAAACGCAAGGTTTGGACCAGCTGGAATTAAAAAGAACGTTGTGTCATTTTAAAATTACTCGTCAGCATCAAATATGTTGGATCAAATGAGCGTTTGTTTAAAGTGAAAACATAAATGTACCCTGTCCATGTCAGCTTGTGTCATATGTTGTAAATACATAAATTTACCTTAATTTTCACAATTTTGGAGCATCTCTATTTTTAGATCATCTCAAGAAGTAATAAAAACACATCTTCCCCTCGTTATAGGATGAGAAAATACATCATCATTTTTCAGGTACTTTCACATTAAACTCCTGTTAGACATCCTTCTTCTTCTTTCGGCATTTCCCTTCAGCGGTTGCCACAGCAAGTCAGTTTCTTCCATCTAACCCTATCTGCTGCATCTTCTTCAGTCACACCAACTATCTTCATGTTTTCCTTCACTGCGTCCATGAACCTCCTCTTTGGTCTTCCTCTAGTTCTCTTTCCTGGTGGTTCTAAACCCAGCATCCTTCTGCCAATGTACTCTCGTTCTCTCCTCTACACATGTCCAAACCATCTCAGTCTGGCCTCTCTGACTTTATCTCCAAAACCTCTTACATGTGCTGTTGCTCTGATCCTGTCCATCCTGGTCACTCCCAGAGAGATCCTCAGCATCTTCATGTCTGCTACCTCCATCTCTGTTTCCTGTCTTTTTCTCAGTGCTACTATCTCTAGACCAAACAGCATTGCCGGTCTCACCATGGTTTTGTACACATTTCCTTTCATTTTAGCTGAAACTCTTCTATCACACATCACACCTGATACTTTTATCCTCCCGTTCCAGCCTGCCTGCACACACTTCTTCATCTCTTTTCCACACTCTCCAATTGCTCTGAACTGTTGATCCTAAGTACTTAAAATCTTCCACCTTCTTAATCTCGTCTCCCTGTAACCTCAGTTGTTTTATTTAAATCATCTCAACATGAGTTTTACATTTTAGAGTGATGCCAACTTTTTGACCCAAAAACAGGTGCTTCTGTTATCATAAGAGAAAAACAACATGGAAAATGTAAACATTATGAGCTTAAATTTTTATTTAAAATAAAAGATACATAGATCAACAGAATGGAATTGAAAGTGAAATATCTGTGCAGCAGGGCACTTTGAGCACTTTAAAAATTGCTCTAATTTAGAAAATTTTCACAAGTGTCTATAATGTTGGTAAAAACAACCTGGATCCCTTGGCTCTGCCAAAATGCACCACCCTACAATCGTCAACTGTACGGAGTTCCATCTATTAGAAAACACTAAACTTTAAAGAAAAAAAATGTTCTATTTATAAAAATTAGTGGGCTGTTTTCACAAACTTAACAGGCCGCATGTCGCCCCCAGGCCTTAGATTGCCCAGTCTTAGTTTAGAGCATGTTCATCGAGTTTTTGACAGCCTTTTATTTCTTAGTGTAGCCGTTCTTAGAAGGATGATAAGCTCCTCCGCAGCTTGGCATGACTGAACCACTTCTGCAGCTTAACTCCCTAATCAACCTGAGACCAGCCTTGGTAGAAAATTCTCCATTTTACTGCATTTTTATATAATGAAGGGGTTATCTGCTGTTTACTCTATATCATTCCATCCAGCCATCCATTAGCTATACTCGCTTATCCTTTTAGAGGGTTGTGGGGCAGGATGGGGGCACAGGAGATCCACACACTACAGTTTCAGCTGACCTCCTTGATGTGAGCTGCATCATAATAATCTGAAAGGGGTCTTTTTTTCCCACATGGCACACATTGTACCCAAAAAGTGCTTTAAAATCACCTGCTTATTGTAGCAAATGAGAATTGCAACGCTCATAATTCTTGGTGAACAAAGGTTGCCATGCTGCCAATCACAGGAAGTCATGTCGGCCAGGTGGATGTGTGGCCAGAAACCTGATCTGCTGTTGACAGAACAGGGACAGGTGCTCCAGCCAAACTAATCCATACATGCATGCTAGACGCAGGTCATCCATTAAAGCAGATTGATTCAAAGCTTTAAAAGACTGTTCTTCAACAATCCCCAGCCTGGCCTTACCTTCACTGTTGCCATGATACCAAATTGCAGTAATTCAGGATGGCCTGAATTGGAAAGGAAAAGGAATGTTCACTGTTTGCTCAGTTAATGCTGGAAACATTTTGCCACTCAAGGCACGAGGAACATCTCTGGAAATGTTCTCTGAACTTTAGAAATGGAAAATTAAATAACAGGATTTATTATGGTGATGGTCGAGAGGAGAATAAAATACAAATTCACTTCACTTAAACCTCATGCACAACCATCAAGTGATGCTGGAGTGTGTGTGAAGCGGCTTGCATGACCGTCGCACATAAAAACCTTGTGTAAAAAAAAAAAACACATAAACCAGAATTTACTTTGATTCAGTGTTATTATCAAGCCTCCTCCCAAAGGGCCCCAAATGCCACATAAAGGTTTACAAGCAAGAGGCAAGACATCTGCTGCTGTGTGATTGGTTGAGAAGCCAGCAGTAGTCTCACCTGTTATCCACAGGCCAGTGCATGGTAAACACCCTCAGTGAGACCTGCAGGGGGAACGAGCCCATCTGGTCAGCAGCATTAACAACCAGCTCTTTAACAATGGCTTCCAGCAAGAGGATAAGGGCACAACAGGCCATATCAGCCAATAAAAACAGGCTATGCATGACATTTAACGCCTGATGCAGGGCTTAGCTGCATACAGGTTACCTACTGTCCGTACCAACCATTGCAATAAAGCAAAAGGCAATCTCACGGCAAGAGATGGATGCTGGAAATAAAGCCGCCTGCTTCCACTGCTCATCATTTCTGTATAAACAGTTAGATTATGTGTAAAGTTGAAATGAAATTGTTTTCAGAGTGCTTTCTGAGGAACTGGTCAGATGTTTAGCCATGCAAAGACTATTATTTTCCATTAAGCTGCATCTCCCATTTAGAAAGTGTCATTACGTGTGAGGAGGAAGGAGGGTGACAGCTAATTCTGTGGAAAGAAGAATGGATGGTGGAGCTGGAAAACATGAGACAGATGAATGGATGGAGAAATGTTCAACTTGGAGCATTGATGAAGAATTTGACTAAACAGTGCCATCTGGTGGCGTAATGTTGAAATGTGGAAAGAAAATACTATTCTTAACATTCTAAAAAATTTTGGATAAATAACTAAATATTAAACATCCATTCATCTTCTGAGCCATCCATCCCTATTAGGGTTGCGGGAGCCTATCCTGGCTGATTCAAGGCCAGTTCTGGAGGCAGGGTCCACCCAGAACAAGTTGCGAGTCTGTTGCAGGGCCTCACACAAACGTTCCTCAGGGCAATTTTATACTAGACAATCAACCTAGCATGCATGTTTTTGGAGGGTGAGAAGAAATCCAGAAAAAAAGCCACACATTCACAGGGAGAACATGCAAACTCCACACAGAAAGACAGATGTTCCAAGCCTTGTCCACCTAGGGTTTGAACCCTGACCTTCTTGGGGCTATCCACTGCACCACTGTTCAGCCGTAGAGTTTTTGAATCCTAACTTAATATTAAACATTATAAATAGTTTTTAAATATTGAACTCTTAGGTTTTTCCTCAAATTTGCTCTATCTCTGGTCAGTAGAGCATCTTGGGGGTAAACACTCCACATTACATCCCTAATCTGCACTAATTGGTTTGTAAAGAATCTGTTTTATGAGATATTTTATTGGCTCTATTTTTACAACAGGAATAGAGAGGATGGAGACAAAGTCTGTAAATGAGATCTCGAGAACACAAAGAGGTTTGTGAAGACAGAAAGGTTTGGGTGGAGTTTCTACAGAAAGCAATGGGCTCCCTCCAGCTGCTGGCACTAATCAGGATAATTACCCAGTAATAACATTAGCCTATCTGAGGGAATGGAGGGGAAGGACAAGTGGTTGTGTTTGGATGTGTGAGTGGGTGTGTAACCATGTGTATGTGTGTGTACGTGCATCTCCTTCTATCTCACTTTTGTGGTCTCTCCCTCATTCCCTGAATCTCAATATCTCTTTGTTAGCCCACAATAATTGTATTTGGGTCTCATATCCGGCCTATCAGATTCGAGTTTGTACAAGGTAATTAGCAGAGGAAGGGAAGCCTCCACACCAGGAGGACAAATGCTCCCATGACATGATTCTGGCTCCATTCAGGAGGGGAAGCTTGTTTTCTCTCTTCCTCTGCTTACTCATCTTCATCTTTCTTGTCATTCAGCTGTCAAGAAAAAAAGAGGGCGAAATGTAGGAGAAAGTTGATGAGATTGAAAAGGAGGAGAGCTGGATTAAGAAGATAAAGAAATGAAGAGAGGGCTGATTTAAGATGAGATGGAGGGGAGTGTTTTTTTTTTTTGCTGTAATCTCCAATCAGCTTTTACTAACAGACAGCAGGGGAAAGTTACTCAGTGTTAATGCAGCACGCCGTCATTCAGAAGGAGCCACTGCGTCCAGCTGGGTGTCCGAGGGATGAGGAGGGGGATTATCTGGCACTCAGGTGCAGAGAGATGAAGAGAATCAGACAGAGACCCCGCAGATGGTCACACCCTCTCTCCCTCCATCCTTCTATCCTTTTTTCCCTCTGTTTGAGAATAAATGTAGCGTTCTCTGAGTTTTCAGATGAGGTCACTTATTTTACCAGCTCATTTTCAATAACTTTATAATTCATTTAGAAAATAATTTGACATTTCTTCTCTCACTGTTTTTATGTAAATGTAAGAAGTTCATTTAGATTTACTTCATTTTTGCTGTTTTGTTGATGTGCAAAATTTAGATTAAAAAAAAAAATCAAAGGCCAGAAAAGTATCAACTTATTTTTACTTCTTAGTTGCTTTCGCACATTATTCCCATCATTGTTTATCTTCAGGAAGCTATTCTACTTTTAGTCTGACCAGATTAGAACTGTATGCATACATCCAGTAAGAATTTACGGGTCAAATTGTTCTGCAGAAATCCAGAAGCAGAAATCCTATTTTAACACACTGCATCCAGAAAATGTTGGATTTTCATTCCCAAATAATTGAAAACAGGTCCTTTCTCTTTTGAGGCTCAGTTTTGTAATATAAAATATTCTAATTTACATGCATCTTTTTGGGGATTTTATTTTTGATTTCTGATTTCAGCAATAATTTCAGATTTTTGGTAACATATAATTATGGCTCTCATGTAGTCCCTTCAACTGAGATCAGATTGATATCAGATCAAATCTATCTTCTGAAAGTCGTGATTGCCAGAAGGTGCAGCTCGAATCAGCTGCCTCTCGCCAGCTGATTCGAGGCGAGAGGCAGAGTACACCCCGAACAGGTCGCCAGTCTGTTGTGGGGCCACACATATACAACCATACACCCACACACTCATTCCTAGGGCAATCGTGTAGTGGCCAATCAACCTAACATGCATGTTTTTGGAGGGTGGGAGGAACCTGGAGTACCCGAAGAAAACCCACACATACATGGGGAGAACATGCAAACTCCACACAGAAAGACCAGTGTTGCAAGCCTCGTTCCTACCTGGGACTCAAACCCACAACCTTCTTGCTGTGAGGCCACTATCATGATCATTTCTGATCATATATAATCCTGAATGACCGTGACATGATATCTATAGACAGCTACACACTAAAGCTGGTCCTTCACTAGAGTTTGGAGAGTGGATTGTTGGACTGATGGAGTTTGTCTATGAGAGTCATATCTGCTCTTTTATGGATATGTGGGAAAAGAGTTTATTATAAAGCTATTCATTGGTATTTTGAACAATTTACAAAACTGTTTGTCCATCTTTTTTTTCTTTTGAGTTGCTCATTGAAACGGTGATGATATTGAGAGTGAGAGCATCCCACTCCATTTGTGTAGTGCAATTCCCCTCTTGTTGGTCATTCAAAGTACATTTTTCACCACAAACCACATGCATCTATTCAGACGCACACTCATACAGCACTTGGGTT
This sequence comes from Neostethus bicornis, assembly GCA_902685375.1. Taxonomy (NCBI): domain Eukaryota; kingdom Metazoa; phylum Chordata; class Actinopteri; order Atheriniformes; family Phallostethidae; genus Neostethus; species Neostethus bicornis. The sequence continues at coordinate 7,616,913 of LR738552.1, forward strand.
GATACAGCCTTCACATATTTACTCAGAAATTGCTGCAATCCACGTCGAGGCTAGCTGTTCATATTTGGACCACTTGAGGCCCACACAGCACTTTCATTATTACACATACAAGCTGTAATCTCACATCTGGATTATGAAGTTCCTACAACATAAAGTGTAGCATTCTGTAAGTCCAGACTGGTAAGTAACGTCTGTGCCAGAGCTAAAAGTGGGAAAAGTAGTGACGATTGGCAAGATATTCAGTTCTCGTCGTCTAGATTTCTCCCACATAAGTTTCAAAAGAACAGGTGTAAGGTGCGAGGTCAGCTTGACAACAAATTAGACTGGAATTTCTACAAAGATGCCACCCACACAGAACAACAGAGCAGGTTCTCTTTTCACAAAAGAGCTGGGATCAGTTTGTCCTGAGATATTGTTTATCTTTCATCATTTTGGAAAGTGAGCTGGCATCACAGGTATTTACTGGTTGAGCAAGATCAGAGTCACAGACCGAGAAAAAAAACCCCATTGATTTAAGACGTTTGGGAATTGATAACCCAGAAAAAACGCAGCACAATGAGAACTAATCAAACTCCATGTAAAACAGAGACGATATTTATTAACTGTTAGATGTAAAACCACAGGGAGCTGTTTATACTTCAAAACAAGCCGTCATCTTCAATATTTATCATAATTAATTTGATAAATAATTCATTTTATATTAAAAAACAACATCAACAAAGAAGAACTACGTTCCCATTGGATTTGAAAAGTATTTTCTATTTATTTTTTTCAATGAGAGAGGAGGCAATTCTGATTTGGGTTTGTTAAGTTTGTCCTTCCTCCTCATGGTTTTAAACACTTCTTTCAGTCTCATCTGTCCTCTTCTGAATTGTGGGATATGTTGCTCCATGCCTGCTGAATTATATTGCAATGTTGTTTGTCCTTTTAAAGATATCTTTATTCGTTCCACATTCTTCACAAACAAAAGAAACAGCGTTTTCAGTAAATAGTAGAGGCGAACTTCATCTCTCAGAATTCTATTTCTTTTCATTTTTCTTTCCTCTTCACCCTGCTGCCTTACTTCAAGTGCCATGTCTCTGTGTGCAGGCTGGACTGACACTCGGGCTTTAGAAATGACACAAAATATAGAAAAATTTAGGAAGGGTTTCAGTGCTACACAAATATCTGAGTCTTGGCAAAGAAAACTAATGATAGTCTTTGATCTGAATATTAATTATGTTTGTAGGCGGAGGAGTTGGCTCAGTGGTAGAATGTTCATTCTTGGACTGGGAGAAGCTGGTTCGATTCCTTTTGGGCCCTTATCTAAGAGTCCCTAGAGAAGACACCTAACCCCCAGTTACTCCCACCATTGGTGCCGTCATGGCTGCCTGCTGTGGTGCAATGCAGCAAAGTAATTTCTGCATGAGGGATGAATAATAGTACGATAAAAAAGTAAAAATATTTTTTATTGGTTTTCTGTCCGTGTATTACGTTTGTAATGTGTATATTTTGTGACATCAAGTTTAAAGCTCCGTTCCATCATCTTCCGTTTATCTGAGCCGGGTCGTGGGGGCAACAGCCTCAGACGGGTAGCCCAGGCTTCTCTCACCCCAGCTTCATCCTCCAGCTCAAAAGAGCTGGAAAGATCCCGAGTCGTTCTCCCAGCCAGCTGTGAGACATAGTCTCTCCAGCAGGTCTGGGGTCTGCCTCTTGGTCTCCTCCCGGTGGGACGTGCCCAAAACACCTCACCAGCGAGGCGCTTGGGGGGCATCCTGACCAGATGACCAAACCACCCAATCTGGCTTCTCTCGACCTGGAGGAGGAGCGGCTTGACACCGAGCTCCTCCCAGATAGCAGAACTCCTCGCCCGATCTCTGAGTGAGAGCCTAGCCACCCTGCGGAGGAAGCTCATTTCGGCCGCTTGTATCCGCAATCTCATTCTTTCGGTCACCTCTCACAGCTGGTGACCATAGGTGAGGGTGGGAATGTAGACCGGCTGGTAAATCGAGAGCTTTGCTTTTCAGCTCAGCTCTTTCTTTACCACGATGAACCCATGCAGTGTCCTAGTTATTACCGACACCGCACTGATCCGCCCATCGGTTTCCCACTCCATTCTTAATGCAATTAATGCAATATTTTAAACTACAATGTGAAGTACTATTTAATCAAAATTGAAGAAATGTTATTTTTGGTACAGGTAATAAAATAAGCATGAATGCAAGAATCTCTTTCATTCTAACAATAATATGAGTTAAATGGGATTTCAAAGAGAAAAAATAAACTTTTGCAGCTAAATACTGACAAGACAGATTGTCTCCAAAGAAACACAAAGAAGTTATAACTTGAATCCTTTTCACTAAATCCCAATCATCATTAAATCATGAACTCAAATTTAAATTTCAGTTCATAACAAACAAGATCACTAGATTATTATCATCATAAACTTATTGTTGGAATGGTGAGGTTTGTATTGGGCCTTGAAAGTCTTTTAGTTTTAATCTTCAGTCACAAGACTGGAATGATATGGTTTGATGAGGTGGTTTTGAGATAATATTCCTGCCCAAGGTCTCTATACATGCTTGTGTAGCTCAAAGACTTTGAAACAACAACAATTCTGCTGATGATTTAGCACCAAAAATTAATCTCTGACATGTTGGTACCGTATCAACCATCTCAGACCATCATAGACCACATGACTGGTATTTTATTGATTTGCAGAATCAGACTAACCTTGAGGAAGCAGTTAAAACTTGGAAAAGTATTCCTGACACAATGAAATAGGCCCCTATTCTAACAGTGTGTAAAATCAGTAAAGATTGTGTTTTTGACCATGCACATGCTGACTATTTCTTTTTTTTTTTTTTTGCCTGTTTGGTTGCATTTATATTTCGGCTTTTTATTAACATATCATTTTAGCATCACATGTTGACAATATCGTATCAACTAAGTCAATTCTGGTGTAGATACAACATCTACAAGTTTCTCAAGAATCAAAAACTCCAAGCTCAAACAAAAAGTTTATCCTTGACAAAAAATAATATTCTTGACAAAAATAATACTTTTTGAGAGACACTAACTTCACCACGGTACTGTTCATTTTGAAACGTCAGTAGCAGAATCTTAAAAATGTTCTTAAAAATTGTATTTTCTGGTGAAAATAAATGAACTGTCTCTTCTCTTTAAAGACCAGCAATATACAGTATTAGCGATGTCCTGTGACTCGTTTTTTTTGTTTGTTTTTTTATGATGTCCGGTCAATTGTACTGTGCACTTTCAAAATGAGTTTACAAAAAATGTTTTTAAATTCCATTTAATTTGTTTTTGAAAGGACTTTAAATTTTAAAATGAATTATTTGAAAACTAACACTTTTACTGAATAATTCTCCTGTAAATCAGGACAAGTATTTACTGTCAAACTGTGCAAGTTTATTTGTAGAATTTAATTCATTCACATGGCAATTTAAAAAAATATATTGTATTCATCCCTCATTAGGGAAACTACTTTTAATGCATTGCACCAGAGAAGGCAGCCATGAGGGTGTTAAAAGTGGGAGTAACTACATGGTTAAATGTGTTCTTGAAGGCCACTTAGGCATGGGCCAGTGGGAATCGAACCGGCTTTTCCAGGTCCAAGGACAGACTGTAGTGTGACACCCTCTAGTGTCCATTTTAGTGTATTGCTTGTTTTTCAGTTTCTTTAATTAGTCTCAGCTGCTGGACTTTGGTGGCTGCTGATTGGAGGACTGACCTGATGAGGTTATCCACTTGCCACTTCAATATATAAGACCAAGGCACAGCCTAACACTTTGTCAGGGAGTGGTCCCATGTGGTGTAGCCAATGCTTGAGACGAGCTACTGACCGGATCAACACTTTGTCAGTTCTTCAGCAATAGCCCTTGCAGTGAAACTGTCACTGATCCTACGAACCTTTGCCTGTTATTTTCTACTACCCTTCAGCCCCAGTGCTCCTGAGTTCTATGTGTCCACTTCCATGTGGACACTTTGTTCGTTCCGTTCCGTCGTCTTCCGCTCATCCGGGACCAGGTCGCGGGGGCAACAGCATCAGATGGGAAGCCGAGGCTTCTCTCACCCCGGCTGCATCCTCCAGCTCACCCGGAAGGATCCCGAGTCGTTCCCCAGCTGTGAGACATAGTCTCATAGCCCGGCGTCTGCCTCTTGGTCTCCTCCCGGTAGAATGTGCCCAAAACACCTCACCTTCGAGGCGCTCGGGGGGCCATCCTGACCAGATGCCCGAACCACCCCATCTGGGTTCTCTCGACCTGGAGGAGGAGCGGCTTGACACAGAGCTCCTCACCCGAGTGACACTTGAGTGAGAGCCCAGCCACCCTGTGGTGGAAGCTCATTTCGGCCGCTTGTATCCGCAATCTCATTCTTTCGGTCACCGATGCAGCGTCCTAGTTATTGCTGACGCTGCACCGATCCGTCTGTCGATCTCCCGCTCCATCCTTTCCCCCACTCGTGAACAAGACCCTGTGACACTTAAAACTTTAACTTGAGGCAGGACCCTGTCCCTGACCTACAGGGAGCATTCCACCCTTTTCCAGGCGAGGACCATGGTCTCAGGTACTTTGTTACTTGTTAAATTTGTTTTCCCCACTTCCATGTGGACACCTTTGTTATTTAAAAAACATGTTTTTGTAATCATTACCCTGTGTCTGGATCTCTTTCCTCCCCTGATTCATAACACAGACATTCAATTCAAAGTGTTTTACATGATGGAAAAATGCATTAGAACTACAAAACACAATAAAAAAAGATAAGAAGAGTTATCCTGTTAAGTCCAGGATTTAAAAGAACCTGTTGACAAAAGTAAAAAGACAAAAAAAATTGTAATAAGTTGGGCTTGATCAAAATAAATTTTTTTCAGGCTATAGACAAATAGATACAAATACAATGGAGTACATTTTTAATGAAATGTTTTTAATGTTTTTTTTTTGTCGATTAGATACTTTGTGTTAAAATGTCAGTTTAAAGAATAACTTTAGTTCAATTCCTCCACAAATTAGGGATCAGAAAGACAAAGGTGACTTTACTTTTCAGACAAACTCAGACTTTATTTGCATAGAAATACAGATTCTCAAATCATCAACGTGGCAATTTTTTAACCACCCATTAGAATAAACAGAAGTAAAACACTTCCTGTTTGACAGGACAGGGGCGTGGCTTTATTAGCCAGCTCTTTGACGTCACGGACGCGTGGCAAGTTACAAAGTAAACACAACTCAATTCAGTTTCTGCTACCAAATTTAAAGTAAATGTTTTTTTCAAACTTACTTCAACATTAATTTTATTGCTTTAAGTAGTAAAAATTTATTTTGATGGTTTTTTAAATATATATTTTAAAGCTAATTTAATTATATCAGTGTAATTTTCTACTTAAGGATATGGTGTAGTTTTATTTTGATAGTAAGCAAACAGGAACTAGCAGCTTTACAGCAAACTTGATCTCGTTCCACGGTTTGCAGGAAATCAAAAACTGCAGGGTTTTGAACTTGAATGATCAGGTAAATATTGAAATTACTTTTCTGATCGAATCAACCCAATTTTTTTTATCGTACAGTCCAAAGAAAGCAAATTGCTTCCTGTACGTATTTAATATAATTTTTTCATATAGGTGAAGTTTAATATGATTAATCTTGATTAAAAACTTCTCAATGGATTTACTGTTTGATTTTATTTTCATGAATTAAAATATGTAGATGAAGGTGAGATCTTTTTTACATGAAAAAAAAAACTGATTGTTTTATGCTACATTTATATTCATTTTTAGATCTGATTTGTTGATTAAAGAATAAAACTACAAGCTTCTAGTACCTTAAGTAGTTAGACTAGTCAGTCTTTTGTTGTAAACAGTATAATAAAAGTGAGTCACACTTCCTTCAGATGTGACCTTTAAGGTGTGTCCAAATATTCTTTATGTCTCTCCTGTGTGGTGATCAATCATGGTGGTGAAGTTTTTTTTGTTTTTTTTGTATGATTGTGTTCTCAGGATGGCCAAGAAGGTTCTGGTAACAGGTGGAGCAGGTTACATTGGAAGTCACTGTGTGGTGGAGCTTTATGAAGCAGGATACATACCTGTTGTAGTTGATAACTTTAGTAACGCAGTACGAGGTAAGTTCTTTGTAGTTAAAAGAATCATATATCCATTTAGCTTTTTGGTTTGAGTGAGATCCGGATCAGTTAATCTCATCTGAGTTTCTGATTGGCTTCATTCAGGTCAAAAGCTACTTTGGTTATTTCTCTACCTGCAGGTCAGATAAACAGCACAGGTTTCCCCAAACCAATTTGAAACACTATTAACTCTGGTGTAAAACTTTCTGAATCGTCCGCTCGATGCTCTGGTCAACTCACGGACAGAGTTTTGCCCCAAGTGGAGGAGTTAAGTATCTCAGGGTCTTATTCACAAGTGGGGGAAGGATGGATTGGTGCAGCGTCCACAATAATTAGGACGGTGCATTATTCCGTTGCTGTGAAGAAAGAGTTGAGCCAAAAAGCTCTCAATTTACCAGTCGATCGACGTTCCTACCCTCACCTATGGTTACTAGCTGTGGGTGGTGACCGAAAGAACGAGATCATGGATAAGAACGGTTGAAATGAGCTTCCTCTGCAGAGTGGAAGAGCTCAGAGTAGAGACGTTGCTCTTCCGGATTGAGAGAAACCAGATGGGGGGTTCAGGCATCTGGTCAGGATGCAACCCGAACACCTCTCTGATGAGGTGGGACATGCCCACCCGCGCAATCATATTTTCTAGGTCTTGCTAGGACTCGAGCAGTTGCTTTTTGAATAAACTCGCAGAGGCAGATCCACAAACCCCGTGCAGAGACTGTCTCACAGCTGGACAGGGAACACCTTGGGTGAACTGGAGGATGTGGCTGCGGGAATGCAAAACCTGGCCTCGAATAAGCGAAATGCTAGCTAGGTCATGATGCACTGCTGTAGCATCAACTCAAATTGACCAATGATAGTGCAGTGACTTAAATTATTATTGAAGTTATTAGTATTTTTATACATTTTTCTGAAATTTTCCAATGTGTTCCAAATTATTATGCAAAGGGAATTGACGCATCATCCAGATCATCGCTTTGATTCATTTGTATTGTTATGTATCTCAAGGTTTTAAGACCCCTGAAATCAAATTTTTGTGATGATCAGTTTTTCAGTTGAGCCCAATAATAAAGATGAAACGCCTGAGGACTGTTCCACATTATTAAGCAGATCCATCTACCGCCAATATGGGGGAAAAAAAGAATAATCTGCTGCTGGAAAGCAGGAAATAAATGAATGGGAACATGCACTAAAAGTTACAGTAACATATTAAAGATAGAAATAAAATACATTAAAACAACGCTTTATCAACATCACATCAGTAAATCATTGTATCATCAGCATAAAAATGAACATTAGCGGAGTAAACATTTTGTCTTTAGTTCTTTATGTACAAAATATACAAACATTACTATCTGTTTTTGGCCATTTTAGTTCTCCATACTATCAACTCTAGGTCGATGAAGAACGATATATTAAAACAACCCATCTATGGAGTTTTATTTAGCTTTGTGATGTCATGTTTTTCATGTCCCATTCTTCAAGCAACAGAAGGAAATGCAGCTGAGAGCATACAAAGAATAGAGAAACTTCTGAACACTACGATTGAGTTTCATGAGTTAGACCTTCTGGATCGACCTGGATTGGAAAAACTCTTTCAGAAGGTGAGGAATTTATTTCAGCGTTTGACTTTATTATGAAACCTTTTTAAGTCGTAGCTTTTTTTAGTTGGCCAAAATATCAGCTGTACCTCAGGAGTATTAATTAGATTGAGTAGATGTCATGTTTCCTGGTTCTCATTATGAGTGTGTGTCTGTGTAGCATAAATTCAGTGCTGTGATGCACTTTGCTGGCCTGAAAGCTGTTGGGGAGTCCGTGGAACAGCCGTTACGCTACTACCGAGTCAACCTCACAGCCTCCATGAACCTGCTTGAGGTGAGTTTATCACTTGGGCTGTTTGTCTTTAGGTAAAGCCCTATGTGAACGCTTAAACCTGCTCTTGTGCTTGGTGTTATTATAAATGTTGTAAACGTCTGTCTTGCTGGCCTGCTGATTGTTGCTGTGTGGTGTGTTTATGTGCGACTGCATGTCTCACAGATGATGCAGACTTATGAAGTCCGCAATCTGGTCTTCAGCAGTTCAGCCACTGTATACGGAGACCCTCAACGCCTTCCCATCGATGAGCAGCACCCTGTAGGAGGCTGCACCAATCCTTACGGCAAGACAAAGTACTTCATCGAGGAAATGATCAAGGATCACTGTAAAGCTGAGAAGGTGCTAATTGTATTGTTAGATGTTAAAGAATGAACATGCACTGTTCTAGAGGGCTCATTATTAACTGTGAGCAGGGCTGGAATGCAGTTCTGCTACGTTACTTCAACCCTATTGGAGCTCATTCCTCTGGTCTGATTGGAGAGGACCCTCAGGGCATTCCCAACAACCTGCTGCCTTTTGTTGCCCAGGTACTCCAAATCTCTGCCAAATGTGCACTGTAAGCTCAATGGATCTGTAACTTTAGATTTGATCTCCTCCAGGTTGCCGTCGGGAGGAGAAAATGTCTCAATGTATTTGGAAACGACTACAACACAGTCGATGGCACAGGTAAGGAATCCTGAGCTTCAATTGTTCCTGGATATCCTTTAGAAACAAGGTTTTTTTTCTTTTTTAGGTGTGCGGGATTATATCCATGTCGTAGACCTGGCAAAGGGACACATAGCAGCTCTGAAGAAACTTAACGATGACTTTGGTTGCAAGGTAAAAAAAAAAAAAAAATCTGCTTAAAGAAAAATTGTTATTTGAACTTTTGAGGACGCTTTATGTTTAAAAATATTCTGATGTCATAACACTAAAGTAATCTCTTTCTGCATTCAGGTTTACAACCTTGGAACTGGAAAAGGCTACTCCGTCCTCCAAATGGTGGAAGCAATGAAGAAAGCATCGGGAAAAGAAGTAGAGAACTCTTTTACTCTCCTGTTTATGTCTTATTCTGGGATATTTTTTTTATTTGCAATGATGTCTTTGCTCAAATTGTACGAGTTCACTGCTTTATTTAATGGAAATAGTTTCAAAATTATTACCAAAAGGAATAAATGTGGGTGGAAAGAATGTCAGAGTTGGTATAATTCTAAAGAGAAACTGTCTAATATTATACTGAATCTACACTTCACAAGGCCTCTTTGTAAAGATAAAAGGTGCCAGTTTGTCTGACCCAGTTTTATTATGAACAAAATGCGTGCCATGCTTTTATTCAATTCGTCTACTTCTTTACTAGAAAATAGTTTGTGTAATCATTTAAATATTGTGAGATAAACACAGCAGTTTGAATGCATTAATATCTATAAAATAATCATAATCATTAATGTTTGCTTATGTGTAGATCCCGTATCAGATTGTCCCCCGACGAGGTGGCGATGTCGCCTCCTGTTACGCTGATCCACAACTAGCAGAAAAGGAGCTGGGATGGAAAGCTGAATTTGACCTGGAAAGAATGTGTAAGTCCAATCATACATACAACGCAACTTCATAAAAAACTTCTAAACAGTCTTGTACATTATGTTAGTTGTACATTGATGTTTTCATTCTACGTCTGATCTACGCAGGTGAGGATCTGTGGCGCTGGCAGTCCAAAAACCCAACTGGATTCTGCAAAGGAACAACTTCTTGATAAAAATGTAGCTGATTGTTTTGTTTAATTTTTCATTTTCTCATTAATTTCAGGGAAACAAGTTGGAATAAAATCAATTTAATAAGCAATGTGTTTTATTTTTATTTCGTCTCCTGAACCACATATTCCTATTGGGGTCACGGGGAGCTGGAGCCTATTTTGGCTGATTTCAGGCAAGAGGCAGGGTATACCCTGCACAGGTCACCAGTCTGTTTTGAGCCACACACAACTATCCACACACACACTCATTATTAGGGGCAATTTCCTAGTGACCTATCAACCTTACAGGCATGTTTTTGGAGGGTGGGAGAAAACCTACACATGGCAAGAAGGTCCTCAAAGCAAAAGAACCTGTGTTTAATTTCATTTCTTTAATTAACAATCCAAACTTGGTAAAACCATGTTTCATCTTAGATCAGCTACAAATAGTGAGTCTACTAGTGATCTACTTTAGTGAGCCCCGTGGAATTTTATTTTTTAATTCTGATCTTGTTTGACTTTTTTTTTTAATTGTTATTTCACAAGTAGGACAAACTAGCTAAATGAACATGTCGATTAAAAAGAGCTTCTAGAGCAGATCCGTTAGAAATCCAGTACATATTGTATCTAAAAAGAGGGATTTGTAGATTTAAAAGAGCACTGGGGCTTTAAATGGCTCCTTGAACCCTCGGGCACCCAGTTAATAAACACCCACGTCAGCAGAGAGCTCCAGTCTCTCTGACCGGGTTTGGGTGTTTAGGGCTGAACAGGAAGTGTGGACCCTGGACGAAGAGGAAAGAAACAACGAGGGGGGGAAACCAGAATCAAAATGGATATGGTGTCAGATTTGGGTGGTAGCAGGCTGTACCGGGCACCGGGTGAACTCAGTCACCAGTGAGTATCGATGTTTTTAAGATCGGGGGGAGGTGAGGGCGTAAGCGGGTCCTGCGGACACCTCTCGCCTAAAAAGGAGTCGCTTTTTCCGGGTAGCAAAGCAAATCCTCCCCGGTGCTCTCCGGAGGAAAGTGGGGGTGGTGTGGAGGATAAAATCGGGTGTGTTTTGCGTCATATCTTCAGGCTGATTTGAAATTAAATAGATTAATGTTTTAGCTCGCAGCATGTTGAGTAGCAGGAGGGTTTTTTTTTTTTTTTGGTTTTCCATTGTGTACAGGATGAGCCTGAAGTGGGCGTCGCTCCAGGAAAGACTGCTGCTACCCGATTTCCTCCCGCAGGACTGCACCACTCTCAATCCATTTACAGATCAAATAAAACCTCGATTTATTAAAAATCACACGATCAGGATCATTCAGTAGCTGTTAGAGGAATGGGAGCTGTGTGTATGCGTATGGGGGGTGCGGGTGTGTGGTGGATACTGGGTGATCGGGCGCTGCAGAGCTTTTTTTTTTTTAAAAAATAATAGAACATACAACATTTTCAGGTCTAATCTACCATCTTGATGTTTTATTTGATTAAATTAAAGGTTGCAATATTTTTTATAAGTGCTTTTTTTCCAGTGCATGTGCAGCAGCATAAATCATGTCCTCCCTGCTGCACCTCACACACTTTCTGCATCAGCAAAAAAAGCATTTAGTGCTTTGAGTTCATCACATAGTGATGAATAAAGAGGTTTGACACCCGATGCTGTTTGACTGAAATCGGGTGTAACCTATTTAAAGACGAGTTTGATTGACGTGTGGCTCAGCAAATCCCAAAGTAGAATTAAAAGTGGGCGTGGTTGTCCTCTGACGACATGGAGAGACAAACTGCAATAAAATTGTGACTGAAATCTAGTACATTTCAAATGGTTTTAAACCTGTAGGATTGGATTCTGATCCTGTTTCTTGACCCCAAACTTTGTTGACTGTTAAATAATAAAGTAGACACGTGTCTGTCATTCATACTTCAACTTTATACTTGATTTGTTGTTGTTTTTTTTTTTAACCTGGCAGGTTTTTGAGGGAACAGGACCCAACTAAATAAACCTTAATCTTTTCTGGGTTTATTTTGTTGGCAAAGTAGATCGTCTTCTATGCTGCAAGTTTTTATGGAATCACAATGTCCAAACATGAGGCTTGAAACACTGGCCTTTCTGTGTGGAGTTTGCATGTTCTACCTGTGTATGTATGGGTTTTCTTCAGGTACACCAGTTTCCTCCCTGCCCTCCAAAAATGTTAGATTGATTGGCTGCTATGAAAAATTGCCCATAGGAATGAGTGTGTGTGTGTGTGTGTGTGTGGTCCCGCAACAGACTGGCGACATGTTCAGGGTGTATCTTGCCTATCAGCTGAGATAGGTTTCAGTATTTCTTGTCAGGGAATAAGCGGTTCAGAAGACGAAACAAAACTATATAAAAAACATTTAATTTTGCATGTAACTTTAGAACAAGTTTTTTCAAACTGTGAAGATAATTTTTTAAAAAGGCTGAGAAACTGGTTTTGTCACATTTTGAATTTTTTTCCATACTGAATTGCTAATATTAAAAAAATTTAATGATATCTGAGTGCCGCACATATGTATAAGTAAGGTTTTACTTATTCAATTTTAAATGGTACATTAGAAATTATTAGAAATTAAAGTTAACGATTTACCCTGATTTGTTGAATTTTAGAACTAAATAAATGAGTCGGAATACGTTTTTGCTGCATTTTCAGTCAGCAAAAAAAAGCCTCTTGTTGTTTTTCACAGGCAGCCTCAGAGGTGGTTCAACACGGCGGACATCACCGTATCTCATCAGAGCAACCTGCTAAAGCAGCTCAACCAGCAGCGTCGCCAGGAGCTTTTCTGTGACTGCAGCGTGTTGGTGGAAGGCCAGCTCTTCAGGGCACACCGTAACGTCCTGTTCGCCAGCAGCGGTTATTTTCGCATGCTGCTTTCCCATGGGCCCAATGGGCTGCCCGACACAGTCAATGCCACCTTCGATGTCTTCAGCCCAGAGACTTTCACTGTCATCCTGGATTTCATTTATTCTGGCCAGCTGGACCTCTCCAGTCATAATGTTATTGAGGTCATGTCAGCAGCTAGCTACTTGCAGATGAACAATGTCATCAATTACTGCAAGAATTTCATCAAATCCTCCTTGGACATTAGTGTGAAAGAAGAAGAAAGTGAACGCTGCCTCAGTTTGTCTGAGACTTGTAGCTTTACCAGTGGAGTTGGAGAAGAGTCAACAGAGCAGCCACAGCAGCCAGACCCCTGTTCTGTTAGCCCGCCACCTGCACTCTGGACACGTGACAACTCCAGATCCCAATCCGGGTTTCTGGGGAAAGACCCAGACCACGATGGATCCGCCTCGGCTCTGAAGACAAATCCTAGCAGTCCTACAAATGAGATTAAAGCAGAAGCAGAGGATATGGAAGATCCTCAGGATCCCATGTACAAATTACCCGGATCAGAGCGTCGTCGTGGAAAAGGAGGAACCAAAAGAAAAGCGACCAACACTACACGCTCTGTACAAAATGAAGACATGATTGACCCAAGAGCAATAAAAATTGAAAAAGCCGATGATTTTTATGCCACGCTACCACCCATTGTTGGTGTGATTGGACACTATAATAAAGGTATGTTGTTATTAATTCATCAGTGAAAAACCCAATTTAAGTGCAAACAAATGCTACCACTGTAGAAGTAAAGTGACTAAACTTAGAAATGTGTTTTCCTCTTGCAGATTCCAACCCGGTCATGCGATTCAAATGCCCGTTCTGTACACATACAGTGAAGAGGAAAGCCGACCTAAAGCGTCACCTTCGCTGTCACACTGGAGAGAGACCATATCCATGTCAGGCTTGCAATAAGCGCTTTACAAGACTGGAACATCTCCGCAGTCACTTCGAGACTGTAAGTCTCTCATAAATGAAACAAAATAAAAATATTTATTGTTGCGACCATAAAAGCAGCACCATAGAAATAATATTATTTCACTTTTTCATGGTTTCTAATATGTTTGGAAGTTATTCCCACATCAATCCTGAAGTGGGGTTCTATTTTATTCTCATATGCTGGATAAGTTTTCCCGTCTAATATTCAGATACAGTACTACAGTATTCGGATTCCAGGTTGTTGTTTCTTATCACGCCAACTATCTAACATAGCAGGAAGTACTTTTGCATTACACACACACTTTGTTGGCGCTTGCTTGCTCCTCCCAGGTACTGCTATCCATCCCTGACACCCCCGGGTCTAGGCAGGGAGCGAGAGGAGGTGGGAATGCAAAATGTCATAAACGAAAGCTAAAATGAATCAATGTATTTCTTTGCTTTTTTCCAGCAAATATGTCATTTCTTAGCTAACAAAAAGCACAATTTTTTATCCATATATGCTACGAGTTGAATGATTACACCAAAAAAACAATACCCCATCTTTAATATGTTTACATTTTTCTATTTGTTTTACCACAGATCCATGAAGCCAGGAAGCTTGTGTGCAGAAAGTGTAAATGTCAGGTGACAGAAGAGACCGGACATGTGGTATGTGAAGGTACCCGCCGGTTTCGCATGTGCACCAACTGCATCCAGGAAGTAGGCTGCGATGACATCCCTATAGACGGTCTAGAGTGCAACAACGAGGAGCCAGCCCTGTTGCTAGGTGTGGATGGAGAGGAGGAAGGAGACACTAAGAGGAGCTGGATGGCAAATGAGGAGGATGACCTTGCTGAAGACTCCGGGACAGACCTTATCATCCAACAAGTAGACGACAGTGATGAAGAGCTGCAGTACCGGGGACCAAAGTCTGTGGACATTGTCTGACTTTATATGTACATGATCAAGCCATGAATATCCTTTTATGCATAAGATATGGGAGTCAGTGATATGAATACATAATTTAATTATATATTGGTAGACCATTAGTTTATTACCAATGAATACTCTTTCAGTTCAATGACAGGATGGAAACAAAATCTTTTTATGTTCTTCAAAAATATGCAGTATCCAAAGCATGCATGTTCATTCTTTCCTTTTGTTGTGTTGTAGATATGTATCTGGCTTATAAGGTGAAATAATTCTTTATCTGCATGAAAACACCAAACTTCTGGAGCTTTTTTTTGGGAGGAGGATGTTTACAGTGTTTGAGCTAAGCGAACTGAAACAGGATAACATTGTCTAGAAATAGTTTTTCTCTTTCTCTCAGTTTTCAATGTTACGCTTTATCTTTCGATCACAATATGCACTATAACACAGTTGTAATTTATTCATTTTGTTTGATTTTTTTTTTACTTTTTGACACATAAAAATATTTTTATATGATGCAATTTTGGTCTGTATATGATGAGTGAAGAAATATCTGAGTCAAGAATATTTGAATTTATCAAGAAATAAACTCAAAAATAGAGTGAGCAGTTCTGCCATCCGGGACGAGCTCGCAGTAAAGCCGTTGCACCTCCAGGCTAAGAGAGAAGCTATATGGGGTGGTTTGGGCATCTGGTCAGGATGCCTCCTGTTACTACTCTGGCTCAAAGAGCAGCAACCCCACCACGACTCACAACTAAAGTACGGTTTAAGGAGATTAACATGGCAAAGCTGTTGCTTCTTCTTCCTGTCCGAAGTTGCAACCAAATAATTCAAGTCCGAAAGCCATCTTAACACAGTATAGGGACCATGAAATTTGGCCTGAAACGGTGAACCTACAATAGGCAACAAAACCAACACCTGATCCCCTGGACTAAATTCACGACTCTCACATCATCTGTCATACAAAGACTTCATCTTAGTCTGAGCTTTGACCAAATTTCGCTTCGCCAACCGCCCCGCCACGTAGAGACGATGGCGAAAACCATTCACGTAATCTAACAAATTATCAGGGGGTGGTTTTGAAGCCCAGTTGTCGTGAAATACTGCTAATGGACCCCGAACTTTATGGCCAAACACCAAATCATTTGGACTAAAACCCGTACTCTCCTGACAGACTTCTCTAGCTGCAAGCAGCAACCACGGCAAACCCTCCTCCCAATCCTTCTGCAACTCTGTACAATAAGAACGAAACAATGATTTAAGAGTCTGATGGAATCTCTCTAGAGCACCTTGGCTCTGTGCGTGGTAAGCTGAAGCCTGATTATGTTTCACATTAAGCTGTTTCAAGACTTGGGCAAACAGGTGAGACGAAAAATTAGACCCTTGGTCACTTTGAATGATTTTAGGGATGCCAAAAATTGAAATAAACTGAGTAAGAGCTTTTACAACCGCCTTAGCAGTTATATTGCGAAGCGCATACGCAGCTGGATAACGAGTGACCAAACACATAACCGTCAGCAAATACTGAGAGCCTGATTTAGACTTTGGCAAAGGTCCTACGCAATCAATAATCAAATGTTCAAACGGATTTTCAACAGCAGGTATCGGCTTAAGAGGTGCAGGCTTAATTCCCTGATTCGGTTTGCCAGAAATTTGACAAGTATGGCAGGTCCTAATATACTTGGCAACATCACGTTTGAGAAGGGGCCAAAAGAAATACCTAAGCACATGACTATAGGTTTTCTTTACTCCTAAATGGCCTGTTCGGTCATGCGAACAAGACAACACCCTTTCTCTAAATTTTGTAGGAACGACTATCTGCAAAAACGGACTACCCAAAAGATCAGAGCCCTGAGGCTGCCATTTCCTAACCAATACCTCACCCTGAAGAAAATACCCAGATGCAGAGCTTCGAAGTTCCGATGAAGGTTGGACTTTATCAAACAGCGCAGTCAGTGACACATCCGCTTTCTGTTCAGCAATTAACTCCTGCTGGGAAATAGAAAACATTTGGGGTAAATCAAACTGAACATCTGAGTTAGGGCAACATTCTTCTGATGTTTCAGACTTAGCCTGTGCCATGTCCCTGGTGACAGCACAAGCAGTGAACACCTCAGGAAAGTTCTGCCCACAGGAATCAGGAGTTTTTGCTGGAACTGAAACTTTGACAGGACACTCTACAGGCCACACCTGGTTACCAGCTAAGTCATTACCCAAAATCACAGCAACGCCCTCTATTGGCAATTCTGGTCGAACAGCAATGTGCACATTTCCTTCAACAAAACCACTAGACAGAAAAATCCTATGCAACGGGGCACTAAGTGGGACCAAACTAACACCTCTCACCAGAATACAATCACCTGTACTTGTCTCTTCTGAAAAAGGCAAGACTGAAGAAAGAACAAACGAGTCTGTAGCACCTGTATCTCTTAAAATTTTCACTGGGACTTTCCTATGATCACCACAAAGTGACACAAACCCATCAGAAACAAAAGAGTCAAGACCAGAAAAACATTTGGATTCCACAACTGGGTCCAAGCACTGAGATTTTGCCTGAACAGTGAAAACCGCAGGTTTAACATTCTTAGTTCTAACTTGACCACTTTTCCTCTGCAAAACGGGACAATCAATTTTCCAATGACCTTCCTCACGACAGTAGTTACAACTTTGACCCGACTTTCTAAAATTACTAGGTCTACTAGCCTCGAAGTTGTTACTCCTGGTGGAATTAACAGAAGCACCAGTAGAAAAAGTAGTAGAAACACTCTTCCTAAATCTACCCTTGTGAGCCAAAACATAGTCATCAGCTATAGTAGCAGCTTCTGAAACAGTAACTACTCGACGTTCTCTAATATGAGTGGCAACTTCTGGCGGAACACAATCGACAAATTGTTCAAGAACCATAAGATCACAAAGCTTATCATACGAAGAAACCTCCAAAGAAGAACACCACCTGTGAAAATGCTTGCTTAAGTCCTTGACAAACTCAACATGAGACTGGTTGTCACCCTTCCTCCAAGACCTAAAACGTTGCCTGTAAACTTCTGGAACCAACTCATAAGCTTTTAACACTGCTTCCTTAACAATCTTATAGTCCTGGCTCTCATGTTCACTCAAAGCAGAATAGGCTACTTGGGCCTTCCCTGTAAAAACTGACTGCAACATTACAACCCTCAAATCATCTGGCCAACTTCTGGAATTAGCAACACGTTCAAAAAGTACAAAGAATGTAAACGGATCCTTTTCATCAAACCTTGGGACAAGACGCAAATTAGAAATCATATCAAACTCTCTACGAACGGAAGTAGAACTAAGCCTCTCCCTCTCAAACTGCACCCTGTCCCTTTCCAAAGCCACCTTCTCCTTCTCCATTTCTAACAAAAGCAACTCCCTTTTTTGTTCAAATGTCAAAATATCTTTAACCTCAGGGTTGTTTAAACCAACTTTCCCTGGCAAAATCCCATCAGTACCAAGACAGACCACAAACACAACTTTATCTCATCTTTCAATTTTCTAGCACCAATATCAACGGAATAATAATCAACCAACTGCAATAGTTGTTCTCTAGTAAAGCCATTTAACATCTCCTCAGTTGGGGACTTCGTAAAATCCTCCACAGACGACATGATTGATGTAAAAAAAACTAGAGCACAGAGTTGAGGTTTCCCCACTAACTACCTAACCAGAATCTAACTAAACTCACCCCTAGTCTTCAGGAGGCCTGGCGGTGGGTACTTATGCGCTGAGGCTGCTAACCAGCCCCATACATACCAGCGGTACAGTACAAGTACTAATACCACGGCGCGCTCCCGAGCCGACGTAGGGTAAGGGTAGTGGGATGCTGCAACCCGCACGTACCTCCACTCTAAATGCCTATTGCAAAACAAAAACAAGTGAATCTCATAAGGAGAAAACACTTCTAAATCCTGACAGGGTAAGCCCCAACTCCCAGCAGGTGCTCAAAATACTAACAAAAAAAAAAAATGTAAGCTTCAATCAAAAATTTTAAACAAAACTGAGGTCTGCCACAAAGTGTTAACTGGTCCCGCTCCACCCTGATCAACAGCCACTCCAAACTCAATTTAACTCAGAACTTCAAATGAAACTCAAATTGTCAGCAAAACAAATCACACTTACACCTGTGTGGTCTCCCCCCAGCCTGATTTGATTAGCAGCCAAGGTAGCCAATCAACCAATTAGAACTGAACTCAAAATGGGACAAAATTAAGCCAAATTAACCAAATTCAGTGAAGAAAAATTTCCAATCCAAAAAAAATATAATACAGACTTTAACTTACCCAATTGGTCTTATCCCGGACGAGCCCCCATTTGTTACTACTCTGGCTCAAAGAGCAGCAACATTAAGGGGAAGGCCACACAAAGTAACAGGGGTTAAAGGGATTTATTACAAAAAATAATACTAAAGATACAATGGAACAAAAAGAATGGCAGAGGATCAGGGTGGCGCCAGGAGCAGAGACCAGCCAGCAGCCTCCAGATGAACCAAGTTTGGCCTTTTTATAGTGAGCAGGTGGCAGTGGGCGGGCCAAGTGCAGCTCCAGGTTCTGTGAGGACAGACAGGCAGAAAGATTTAAAGGGCCACCACCCCAGGGTCGTAACACTCCCAAACGCCTCGCTGGTGAGTTGTTTTGGCACGTCACACCAGGCAGAGAGCCAGCGGCAGACCTGTACCCGCTGGAGAGACAATGTGTCACAGCTCGACAGGGAACACCTCGGGATCCTCTTGGGTGAGCTGGAGGATGCAGCCGGGGTGAGAGAAGCGTGGGTTTCCCATCTGAGGTTGTATCCCCCGCAACAAAGTGGGAAAGAACCCTCTCCAAGATCTTGTCAAACTTCCATTTCCAGATTGACAGAACTGATCTGACTCTACGGTTAATAAAGAGCACTATAAAGCTGTATCGATGAATGTGGTAGCACTCAGCATTGGTAAAATCAAGAAACTAGACAAACAAGAGCTGCAGAGGAATTAACAATTATAATGGAGGTGGCAAGTCTCCATAAAAGCAAATAGACAGATAGATTGATGGATGAATTGATAGATTAGTCTGTTTTCATCTTAAACCCATAACTTTATTAAGGCCACAAAAAATCCAAACATAATGTTGGTGTAGTTCTACCTTTAAGCCAGCAGATGGCAAACATGTGCCAACCCTGATGAAGACGTCACGTCCCCTCCCTCTCTGGCTGAACTGTCATGGCGGCCTTCGTGAGGCTAGTAAACAGAAGAACTTTAGGTCCAGCAATGGGTCAGCAATACATGACGTTCAGCTGCGCCGCTAAAGTTCAGTCGGTAAGTTTATTTCAGTTTTTGTGTATGTTTAAACACACGCGACACGTTTTCTAGTTGTTTTTAGCGTACTATAAGATCAAGCTAATTCTAAAGCTAGTTTCATTAAGATGTCACATCTATGTTTTAGGGTGTTAAACTCTGTTTCATCAAAATGTGTGTGGTTTCTTCAGGCTAATGTAACAGCGACTAAATCTCTTCCTGAAAAGGTGAAAATAGTGGAAGTGGGACCAAGAGATGGTCTTCAAAATGAAAAGGTAAACCCAGATGTTACATATGTGTTCAGCAGGTGTACAGGTCATCAATTATGAAATCTATAGACATTACATCAGTCATGTTGTCTCAGAAAAGGTGGGATGTTCCCTGCAAGTCAGGGACAAGGTCCCGCCCCAAGTGGAGGAGTTTAAGTATCTCTGAATCTTGTTCATGAGTGGCGGAAGGATGGAGGGGGAAATTGGCTGACGGATCGGTGCGGCATCCGCAAACATCAGGACGCTGCATCAGTCCGTCTGTCACGGTGAAAAAAAAAAGCTGAGCTGAAAAGCAAAGTTCTCAATTTACAAGTTGATTTACGTTCCTAGAATGAGATCGTGGATACAAGCAGCCGAAATGAGCTTCCTCCATAGGGTGGCTGGGCTCTCACTCAGATAGAGTGAGCTGTTCTGCCATCCGGGAGGAGATCGGAGTAGAGCCGTTGCTTCTCCTGTTCGAGAGAAGCCAGATGGGGTAGTTTGGGCATCTGATTAGCATGCCCCCTGAATGCCTCGCTGGTGAGGTGTTTCAGCACGTCATATCGTTCGGAGACGCAGAGGCAGACCTCTACCTGCTGGAGAGACTATTTCTCACAGATGGATAGGGAACATCTCGTGATTCTTTCAGGTGAGCTGGAGGATGCATTCGGGATGAGAGAAACCTGGGTTTCCCGTCTGAGGCTGTTTCCCCCTGCGATCCGGCCAGGGGAAGCACAACAGAATATTGTCTCATTTTGTGTTTTGCTTCTTTTTGTTTCAGACTATCGTACCAACAGAAGCTAAAATTAGTTTAATCAATATGTTGTCAGAGTCAGGACTACCAGTTATTGAGGCCACCAGTTTTGTATCTCCTAAGTGGGTACCACAGGTAAACACAATTTAAATAAACTCTCCAAATTTAAAGTGCCACCACACCGACTAGTGACATAAAAAATAATTGTTTCATTTCTACTTTGTTTCTATCATCAGATGGCCGACCAGATGGAAGTGATGAAGGGTATTCATAAGAAACCAGGAGTCTCTTATCCTGTACTAACTCCCAATCTCAAGGGTTTCCAGGCGGCTGTGAGTGTTAAACATCCAAACACATCAGCTTAATGATGGCCTACATATTCAGATGTTTCCATTCTGGCAGTCTCCAATGTTTTTCTCTCATTGCTGTTATTTACTGTAGATAAAGGCAGGAGCCTCCGAGGTTGCCATATTTGGTGCTGCATCTGAGCTCTTCAGCAAGAAGAACATAAATTGTTCAGTGGACGAGAGTTTACAGCGTTTTGATGAGGTTATGAAGGCAGCTAAGGAGGCTTCTGTGCCCGTTAGAGGGTATGGTTACCAACTTACTCATTGCTATACGTAAACCTTTAAATCACAGAAAGTTGTTGTTTATAATTTGCTTCTGTTTTTGGTCTGTGTAGTTATGTTTCGTGTGTGGTAGGATGTCCATATGAAGGCAGGGTGGCACCTGAAAAAGTTGCACATGTGAGTTCTAACTTGAAAATTTGGAATATGTTAGTGTTTTGACAGGAAGTCAAGTGGCCACTCGAGCTCTGTCTTCGTCTTGCAGGTCGCCAAGCGGTTATATTCTATGGGATGCTATGAGATCTCTCTGGGTGACACTATTGGAGTGGGAACTCCTGGAAGCATGACTGAAATGTTAGAAGCAGTGACCAAAGAGGTGCCAGTCAGCGCCTTGGCAGTACATTGCCATGACACCTACGGCCAGGCTCTGGCTAACATCCTAGTAGCCTTACAGGTCAGACCTGCTACATTTTAGTTTGTTAGTGATGTTCTAATGAGTTCAATGTAATATTATAACAAAGTTTTTTTTTTTATTGTTCTGCTTTCTAGATGGGAATTAATGTGGTAGATTCTTCAGTGGCTGGACTGGGTGGGTGTCCCTATGCCCAAGGGGCTTCTGGAAACGTTGCCACTGAAGATGTTGTATACATGTTGCACGGACTTGGGATTCAAACAGTAAGAGGACATTCTTTTTATTTGTTTACTCATTTTGTGCTCAAAAGTACAAAAACCTGTTTGTGATGGAGCAAAATTTGAAAAGACTGAACATTTCTAAAGGGTTTGGTCGTCACATTTTTCACATATTTCCAGTTTTGTTGAGTTGAGAAAACAAGTTAAAAAAAAAAGAATTTGGTGAACTACATAAAATTTTAATTTTTAAAACAGTTTTCACCTAAGAGACAATTTTTTTAAAACTTCTTATTATATTAAATACAAATTTAAGTATTTATCGACTGAGTTTTATCGGTTGAGGAAAAATAAGAAAACTAAATATGAAATGAGATGCAACAGGGGAATGATGTCATGTTCAGACTTTTATAATCCAATTTGGATTTACTTCAGTACCAAAAAGCAGATTACTCATTTTAGTGCCTTTATGATAAGATTAAACATTTGTAATTATGATATCACACTACCACATGATATCATAAAGAACAGGTAGCAGAAGACGGCGGGCCAGGGGCAACAGGGCATCAGGTAGAAGGAGATGAGGGCGAGCACGACCCGGGCGTAACCGATCAGATTCGTAACAAACAGGAAAATATTTTCTTCAGACATGATGAAGGTTTGATTTACTCATTTCTTTGTGCTTGCAGACGTCTAAGATTCTGGCTCTTTTCATTTACCGTCAGCTGCAACTCTTCTATCTTTGACAAATAGTACTGTCGGAGACCTGTTCCTGCTGTTCCTGCTTTACTGTCTGCTTTAGTAAAGCTAAAGATTTAAGCTAAATCTTTGTCTCAATTTAGCTTAAACGAGAACGCTAAATTGTTTCTCTTCTGTTGGAACATCAACTTATAAGGAAGTACAATGTAAATTCTTCCAAAGTTTTAACTTGCACTTTTCGCCCATGCTTTAGGGTGTGGACCTGACAAAGCTGATGGATGCTGGAGCTTTCATCTGTCGAACCCTGAACAGAAAAACCAACTCTAAAGTAGCTCAGGCCACTTGCAAACTGTAAACTTAAAGAAGCACACAGCACTTTAACAGACTGGATACCGTAATATAACCATCGCTCTCTTCTGTTTCATCACTTTTACAATTTTAGTTGTAACCAGATTTATCAACACTTTAATTTCTGAACAGGACCGCCTTTTTTTTTTGAAAATAATAATTTGATTACGTGCTAAATTAAAGATATTCTGGAACAGTGCCTTTTGTAAAGTCATGTGATTTGGCAGATGTAGCCAAAAGTTTTTTAAAAGGTGTGTTATTTTCAGGTCAAAAGGGACCACACACACTTTGTTTCATAATGATATATTAGCAAGTCTAATGTCCTCCCACACCCAAAAGTAAGCATGCACGACAAGTTGGTTGCTGTAAATTTGCACTCAAGAGTTAGTGTGTGTGTGTTTGACAATTTGTCTTTACGTCACCTTTTGACAGACTGTTAGACTGTAAAGGGTGTACCCCATGTCTGATCTGCTTTTTAATTCTTCTGACAGGGGAAATTGCTACATAAACACAGTACATTGACTGTACTGATTGATTTAAAAAATATTCCATTCATTTTATTTTCCTGCGTTGTGACTGTAAGTATTTATTCTTCAAATCCACCATGTACATATTTTTGAAGTGTTTTAAAATAAAAATTCTCAATAGAATATGTCTCTTTTTTTCTGATCTGGTGTATAAAGCATGTTTTGGTGAGTGTGGATTCGTAAAAAAACATTTTCAACAGGACTAGTAGAAATACATATCTTTGTCGTCAGGTTTTTTTTTTTCTTCAACCAACTGTGACCCGCATGAACAGATGCCATCCATCCAGGCAGTATGCATATCTTGTGCAGATCTTTGGTTATGAAAACTTTTCTGAAACAGCTTCAATCAAATAGAAGTCTAACTGTTTACCAGTGATTTTCCAGTTTGCTCCGAAGTGAGTTTTTCAACGTTTATGGAACCTGATCGACTTGTTCAACAGGACGATTGACTGGATTTTTGGAACACCTAAAAAACTTATTTTTAAGAAAAGAAAAATCACTCCTGATAATTTGCCTTGAAATTCAGCTCGGTCTTAACGCTGTGCTTTAGACCAAGTTTCTTACTTTAGAGATGAGAGTTTTATTATGATTTCATTCAATAACCACCGAATCTTTTATTTTTATATAGTTTTACTCTAAAGCCACGATAAAAAACATTTCCAAATCCAACTTGAAATTATATACATACGCATGTAACCAGCATTGTTGAAATATTACAGATAAACTGTATCAGTGCATTAAGATATTTTACATTACATTAAAAAAAAATCTGCAAAGAAATTGTTCGTTACCAGCCGACCCCATTGGACAGTGACTCAGTTTTACACGTCAGTAGCTCAAAGAGTCATTTGTCTGTGTTTCCTCCTCTGTATTCCAACTTAACTGAGGCACCGTTAACAGCAGCATTCCTTTCAGCGTTTTTAAGTCAACACTGGTTTTGGATCAAGCTGTAGTTGTGTATAAGCATGTCAAAACACAGGCAGTGCGTGCACAACCTGGGACTGAGAAAGAATAAACCTGAAACTGTAAAAGATTAGAACCAGCAATAAAAAAAATGCACCAACACTTGATTTTTATCTGAAAGAAATGTATAAAAATTCACCTTTGGTTCAATTTACACATCAAAAATTATCCCTCCAACGACGTTATTGTTCCTTATTTTACATTTCTACATTTAACGGTAAAAAGTACTGATTGCCAAAGTTAGAGCATTAAAATAAATTAAGGGACACACTTTTAAAAGTGTTACGTAATCTTTTTGTGACAACGAACAACTTTGGCACAGCCAGGGTAAATACCTCTGCCAGGTGTGTCCTCCCTCTTTTGTGCAACAGTTATATTTTCCACACCTGGTCTCTGATAAATCCCCAATCAAAATCAAAGTTTGGAAACCTTTAACTGGAATATTCTGATAGGATTGAAGGTAAACAAATGGTCAAATACCTTTTACACAATAAAAGAAGCCACACACAATACAAAGAAATTTATACAATAAATCCAGTTCTGAAGAGTCCACATGATGAAGCATACTGAACATCTGGTTTCAAGTCAGTTCATTCTGTCCAGATTTGTAACTGGGATCTAGCCCAGGCATTGCTGCAGGTGTAATCATCATTACAACAGTTAATAATCAGCCAATAAGTTGGGAGCTGAGGCCCTAATCCGCTTGTCAAGTTTCAGACTGGATGACTTGGATGAGGTCTCACAACCTTTTTGGAGGTGTGGAAGCTGCTCTCCTACGTTATATCTGGACAGGGGATTGTTGAAGTTGTTCAGAGGATCGTTTTTCTGATTTTCAAGATGTATATCCCTTCTGCGATGGTGGCTTTTAAACTTGTTTGCACATCTCACAATGCGTTTTGAGATCAAATAGATGATCTCACAGATGTTCAGGACGATGCAAAGAGCTGAAGCTCCCACCATGAAGTAAGTGAAGACTTTCTTCTCAGTGGGATGACCGATGTAACAGTCCACAGTGTTAGGGCATGGGGACACCGAACACTTGACCACCCTTGGCAGGTAGAAGCTGTCGTAAATCCGGTGGAGGATGTAGAGAAAGGCGACCTCCACCCCTGTCTTCACAAAGAGGCTGATCAAATAGGTCCACCATAAGCCGCCATGCTTTTTCCCCGTGTTGTTGTAAAGCTTGCTGTCCTCACCATACTTTGCCTTGTGTTTGCGCTCACGTTCATCACGGTACTTCACATGCATCACCACCATAAAGGAAGGACATGTGACAAAGATGAGCTGCAAGGCCCACAGGCGGACGTGGGAGATGGGGAAGAAGTGGTCATAGCAAACGTTGGCGCAGCCAGGTTGCTTTGTGTTGCAGTCAAAATCTTTCTGTTCATCCCCCCAGACTCTCTCTGCTGCCACCACATAGACCATCACCCTGAAAACAAACACCACAGACAGCCACAGACGACCAAATGCAGTGGAGTATTTGTTCACTCCACTGAGGAGGGCCTGAAAAGTTTTCCAGTCCATGACTTTGGCTGAAGATCAGGTATCTGCTCACTTGAAATATTTAATGGTTAGAATTCCTCCTATTCAGACCTGAAATAAAAAGGAAGAAATAGCTTTAAGTACCTTTAAAAAAGTTTTATAAAATTTTATAAACTTTAACCTAAATAGCTAATAGAGCACTTACTAACTTTAGGCTTGTGAAACTACCTTGATTTGGTCATTTAGGTAAGAGCTAAAAACACAGTCATTACCAAACACAGTCAGAATAATCTGGATCACATTCATAATCTGGATCACTTCATTGACAACTTTGGAGAAAATGGCATTTTTATGACAAAGAAAAGTTAGAAAAACTTGGCGAAGCTTTGCTTTTACGCACAATCCACTCCTTTTGCATTTTTTTCTTTTCTAAGCAAGATCTTCACTTAAAGTTTCATTTTTAATCACAAATAACTTTAAAAACTATTTAAAAAGTCTCTTTTTGTTTGTAAAAGTGAACAAGTTACCACTAAGACTTCTCTTAGTTCCACCCAACTGGAGCGCACAGAAAATTAAAGAGTTAACTTTTCTTAGAAACAAAAGAAACTTTTACTCACTCCGCTAATTATTGATCCATAATGATTCAAAATGACAGTTTCACGTTGGTATAAAACTGATCTCTTGGTCTTTACGATCTCGGTGATCTTTTCAAGCACTGATTTGTTCTGCGTCTTCAGGTATGGGTGCGCAATGTGGAGCAGCGCGCCTATGGGTGGGGTTAGAAAAGCTGTAGCTTAGCCAGATGTTCCACTCTCCTCCCTCTACCATCTCACATTCCACATCAGACATCAACTTCACTCCATTTTATTAAAGGTTCTGAGGCTACATGTTCAGATTGTTTCTATTGCAAAGAAACCACTGGAAGTCAGTGAGTTGCTCAACCCTCCCCAGGGGAAGGAAAATGTCTTTGTAACCCAAGATCAACAACTACTGAAGAACTTCTAGGCTTTGAATGATTCCAATAAGATGTTATGTACCATCATCACATGTTAAATCTTACAGTAAAACTCCACGAGTAGAATAGTGTGACCAGAGAACAAAGCCCTCCTTCAGGGTGTGCCTCCATTTGATACCTACACATTCAAGGTTGGCTGTTGGAGGTTGTTTCCATGTTTTCCAGAACAAGATCCACTTCTTGTCTGAACTTGTTTCAAGATATTTTATAGTGCACGCAAAGATAGGCACTCCTTGTTTGGTACAATGCGTCTCGCTTTTTGTTGATGTTGTTTTTACATCTCTGTAATTTTTTTTTCCTCCCACATATTTTCCGTAACCACAACGACTTGTGTGTGTGTGTGTGTGTGTGTGTGTGTGTGTGTCAGTAATGAAGGGTTATTTGATGGATGAATAAAAAGACTACATAACGATGAGGATGTTTCTGAGAGAGTTGTATGAAGTACTTCGTCCAGACAATTTCTATTGGTCTCTTCTTGAGCAGGAAAGGGATCTTAAAGCCCCAATTTAGAATTTAATATTTTTTTTCTACCAGTATGCGTACAATAGCTGAGAAAAAGTGTCGTATTTGTTTTCATCTTTTCAAACCATTGATTTAATCAAGTTACATAGTCCCACATGAAGCCTGACACCATTCTCATGTTGATTGAAAACGGTCGTCTCTTTTTTATACAGTTCCTTAAATTGATGTGTTCTTTAAAAACAAAGCTAATAAGGATTTAAGAAACATCACTCAATCTTAAATCTCCTAAACTTGCCTGTTTGAAAGCTGCTCTGCTTGTGTTTAAGTCTCTGCATGGTCTAGCACCAAAGTACGTCTGTGATAAGTTCGTACCTTATGAACCATCTAGAACTCTGAGGACCTCCGGGACCATCCTCCTGTTGGTGCCTAGAGTCAGGACTAAACATGGAGAAGCTGCATTTCAATTTTATGCAGCAAAAGTCTGAAACAAACTTCTTGAGGCTGTGAGACAGGCCTCTACTGTGACAATGTTTAAATCTTGGCCGAAAACAGTTCTATTTAATTGTTCCGTTCCATCATCTTCCACTTGTTCCGGGGTCGGGTCGCGGGGGGCAACAGCCTCAAACGGGTAGCCCAGGCCTCTCTCTCCCTGGGCTATTTAATTGTGCATTTGATAAATTATTCTTTTTATCTGTTTTAATTATTTATTTATTTTACCTGTATTTTTCAACATTTTGATTCTATGTTTTGTGATTTGTGATTTTTCTTCTTGTGAAGTACTTTGAATTACATTTAGTATGAATTTTGCTACAAATAAACTTGCCTTGCCTTTAAATCTTGTGGCTTCTTGCCTGTTTCAGCAGGACCTTCACACAAAGTATGTTTGCCCTGCCTTGCACATAAAGCCCAGTTTTTTTTACCTCTTGAGCAAACTTTATTTGTTCAATCCAATGAACAATTGCAACTTCCAATCAAAAGTTCCAAGAAAAGAGAGAGAGGAAGGAAGATAGTAGTCGTGGTGAAGGGAGCGTTGGCGTGCAAACACAAGCACAACAAAACAATTCGTTATTCCATATAGCTTCAAAACCACGGCTGTACTTTTCAGGAAATGAAGGAGAGAGCTGAAGCATGCCACGACAAGATGCATTCCGGTACTTAAAAAATACAGATCATGTTAGTAGAAAGATATAAAAATCTGAAGACAGAACTGGGGGGATAACTAATAAGGATTCTTGTTTCCAGACTGAAACTGGAAGCCCTGAAAGGATAAGTTGATACAACTTCATCTTTATCAAAAGCAATCACTAACATGCCGGACCGACACAACAAGATAAACAAGCTTTTCTTTTTCTGTTGGCGAAAGGAAGGAAATCTACCAGGAGAGAGGATAAGAGATGAAATACCCAAGAGAGGGAAGGGTTATTTGTTCCTAAACAAACAGGGTGGTGGCTCAAAAATCAAAGTATCACCCAACAGATACATATAAGTATCAGACAAAAACAGTGTGAAAAATTTCAATCTTCTCCCACAGAAGAAGCTGGTTATCTAGTAAATTTTGTTGCACAACAGAGACATGCTTCAGACAATAACTCACTTCCTCTTCTTTCAACAAAAGGATTGAACAAAAACAAGACTTTTATTCAAAGAATCACCTTCCTGTGTGTAACTGTTCAGCACATTTATACACAAATAAGACATTTAAGCCAACAGAAATCTCTTGACAAATGTGGTGAAATGTTACATAATTTAACCACACAAAAGGTGTTCTGACATCTCTCTCTGGTCTGGTAAACCACCCAGCACACATTCGATTTACATGACTAGAATTTTCCGTGTTACGCAAACAAGTGAATGACACACCATTAAAACCACAGGACGGACAGGTTAGTGACATACATCAATTATTCTCACTGTATGAATAAGCATTTGAATCTCTGCTGGTTGGTCGAGTATGATAAGGAGAGGTAAAATGTCCTTCAAATTATTACATATTCTCACTACATTAGATTTTTTTTTGTCTGTTAAACAAATTTAGTCAAACTTTTGCAACTTTTTTATAAAGTTTATCTCCAGCGAAACACTCAAATTCCACTTTCTATCTCAATGTGCCATACAGTGTTTCTATAGTGTTTCAGTTTTTCGTACAGACTCGTGATATTTTTAATGAAAATCATAAAACTCTTTAGCAAACTTTAGACTGGATCCAATCTTTAAATCTGATAATTTGTGGCTTATTCTAACACCTTCAAGGCACACAGTTGTATGTAATCGACAGCATATTAATTATTAAAGTATTTATTTATATATCTGTCTGTCACTTAACCTTGTCTGTTTATACTGGAAGTAATTTCTGCCAGGAATAGAATCTAGAATAGAATCTGTTACTTAAAAAGAAATATGTTAAAAATGTTTTTCTGCTCTCGATGAACCTGTCAACAGGTATGTAGGTAATTCTCTTACATGTTAGCTGACAGAAGTTCCATTCCGTTCCGTCGTCTTCACCTCATCCGGGGCCGGGTCACCGGGGACACAGCGTCAGATGGGAAGCCCACGCTTCTCTCACCCAGCTGCATCCTCCAGCTCACCCAGAAAGATCCCGAGTCGTTCCCAGCCAGCTGTGAGACATAGTCTCTCCAGCGGGTCCGGGCATCTGCCTCTTGGTCTCCTCCGGCTGGAACATGCCCGAAACACCTCACCAGTGAGGCACTCGGGTGGCATCCGGACCATATGCCCGAACCACCCCAGCTGGCTCCTCTAAACCTGGAGGAGGAGCGGCTCGACACCGAGCTCCTCCTGGATGGCAGAGCTCTTCACCTGATCTCTGAGTGAGAGTCCATCCACCCTGCGGCGGAAGCTCATTTCAGCCGCTTGTATCCTTCACTCCCTCATTCTTTCGGTTACCACCCACAGCTGGTGACCATAGGTGAGGATAGGAACGTAGATCGACTTGCAAACCTAGAGCTTTGCTTTTCGGCTCAGCTCTCTTTACCACAACGGATTGATGCAGCGTCCTAGTTATTGCTGATGCCGCACCGATCCACCTGTCGATCTCCCACTCCATCCTTCCTTGACAGAAGTTAAAGGAAGTAAACAGCTAATGAAATAAATGTGTCAGGAAAAGTGACTGAATTACTTTAATATCTCAGATGAGTAAGCAAAGAGGGTCTCGAGGTCACTTTGTTGGTGGAAAATATTCAGAAAGTTACAATGACTCTACACTGAGTGGAGCATAGTTGTATCTACATGCAAGCCTCTAAAACCTGGGCAGAGCAAATATTGAAAAGAGAAAACAAAGGAAAGTCTTTCTACATTTCTCATGTGGCATGTTCGTGTGCCAATGTTGGTTAGTTAAATCTACACAAGCCTACAAGAAACAAATTCCTCTACTGGGTGGAATCCCACGTCAGCGTGGTGATTCAGAGTGGGAGGTTTTCTCCTCTGTCTTTCTCCGTAATCCAACTAAAGCAAGTAACACTCCAGTCGTGGAAACAATAAATCTGTGACTTTGTGGAAAAAAAAGTTAGAAACTGTGAAAAAGTTTGCAGTCTTCGTCCAACCACATTTTTTGTGCAGTCAAAGAACCCTCCCTTGAACAGAATGCATGATCCCAGTGTTACCGGCCAAACTTTGCATGTGAGGACTCTCCCTGTTTGTATGATTGTATGCTCAAAACAAGACCAGACTTGATTTGCACATGAATACCTTATGTGCTGCTTTGTCTCAACCTGTATTCTGTCCTGCATTCATAAAACATACACCAGTCCAAAAGATGTTGTTTTTTTTATTAAAAAACACAAATATACAAAATTGTACTGAAATACAATGTGAAATATCCACAACCAGATTATTTACAAATGCCTTTTTTATATTCTGTACACACTCAGTAAGAATGCAATCATTTTTTAAAATTCTGAAAACTCTGGCAGTCATATACAGTCCAAAATGAACATCAGTGAGTTGAAAACAAAATTTTATATGATCTGAACTAACGACTTTAAGACAGCATTAGAGCGAAGAAGGAAAACTTTTTCAGAGGACCAGATGTGTCTGGAAAACTAGCCAAACCACGAAATGACTCATGCTGTTGCTAGGGCCGACGCAGTAACCCCTAATACATTTTTCTGCTCTTTACTTTTCTTTTTTTAAAGCAAAAGCTGAAAATGTGTTAAATACAAAATAATAATACTACACGTTGCGTTCCTGAAACATAAACCAATGACACAGCAATTCTTTTGTTCAAGTCTTAGAAGAAAACTGAGATTTTTTTATCCAGAATTTTGTTCTCTTAAGTCTTTGCTTTTGTAAATCAGGCTACAGCTATGCTGTATGAAGGTGCTGGTGTTTCTGGAGGCATTTTGCACATCAGCTTTGAGGTGTTTGACTCTAAAAGTGTGCTTCCAGTGGAGAACGTGGTAGTAATGACACTCCGAGGACGACGGGGTTTCGAGCACCGTTCGTAGCAACGCTTGGAAACCAAGTAGAGTATTTCAAAGAAGGACAGAAGGATGCAAACCAAGCTGGTGACCACCATGAAGATGGCGAAAATCCTCTTCTCGGTAGGTCTTGAAATGAAGCAATCCACCTTGTTTGGACAGGGTTTCTCTTCACACTTGATGAGCGAAGGGAAATCGTACCCTTCATAGATGTGGTAAAGTAGATAGACGAAGGTGGCATCCACGCCTACTTTGAAGACAAGAGTGAGGACATAGGTCCACCAAAGACCTCCACGCTTTTTGCCAGTGTCTTTATAGAGACGGGGACAATTTTCACCATGTTTAATTTGATTTTTCTTTTCTCGGTCTTCTCTGTAGGCCACATGCATCACTACCAAGAGTGAAGGACAGGTGACAAAGATCAGCTGCAAGGCCCAGAGCCTAATGTGGGACACTGGGAAGAAGTGATCGAAGCAGACATTGTGACACCCTGGTTGGGCTGTGTTACATTTAAAGTCTTTCTGTTCATCTCCCCAAACTTTCTCTGCTGCCACTACAAACACCAAGAATCGGAAGAGGAAAACAATGGAGAGCCACACTCTCCCAAAAGCAGTAGAGTATTTGTTCACCCCACTGAGGAGGCCCTGGAGGAATGCCCAGTTCATGGCAAAGTTTTTTTTTTTAAACTGATCTCTTCTTTCAGCAGAGAGAAGACAACGGAGACTCGGAGAAATGGAACCGACACAAATCAGTTCTACAAACCTGAAGCAAAGAGAGAGAGAAAAAAAACAGTTTTAAACACGGGATTTATAATAATTAAAACTAAAAAGAAACAGATCAAAGGAAAAAAATGATCTTTGTTTGGATTTCAGTGAAAACACAATTTGAACCAAAGTAAAATTGCAACCTATGAAATTTTTTTCAAAGCTTCAATAGATATGATCTAGACGGATGAAGGAAATAGATTTAAAACCAGAACTTCAGGAAAATCGCTAAACAGAAAAACATCTGTAAATCTTCACAAAACTTGCGCTTTCTTGCCAAACGGAGCGCAATAACTGCGCCTTTTTTTTTACATTTCCTGCGTAATTACGCGCATCCAAATCACCCCTTAACATCTGACTTTAAAAAACTTTTTAAAAAAGTTTATCAAAGATGAAAACTTACGGATCAGATGCAGTTAACGTGCTTCAGTCTGGAAGTCAGTGGATGATCGCGGAGAAAAGTTTCTCAATAGGACGGAGCTAAAGGGGAGGATCGTCACGCCTTTACACCACCTTAGGTATGGTCACTGGAGGTAGAACTAGTTGGACCAAATCCATGACACAAGGAAAAAACTTTTGTCAACAATTAGATGAAAAAAAAACTTTTTCACTTATTTTTTCATGTTTGATGTTTTTGTACAAATTGGACAGAATGCAGTTTCGATAAAGTACCTTTTTTATTTATTACTAAACTCCTACATGAAACAATAGAACATTTAATTTGGTTTTAATAAAAAAGACAAGAAGCAGCTTTCTTATAAAAACGTGTTTATTGAAATATTTACATGACAGAAAATTCAGGATGAACTATTCTTTCTTTCAGGGAGTTTGCCTGCATGTACAAAAAAACAAAACAAAAAACACACACAATACGATTTATTTATTCACACCAACTCTCCACAATCTGAAATGATGACTTTCTGCTTTGTCTTTCCATCTTTTGATCCTTGTGACTGCAAAAGAAAATTTTTTTTTAACTTTTTTCCAAATCAATTCTTGTGACAGAAATAAAATTTTAAGTAATTTGCATGCTTTATTACAACACTCATTATTTCAAGGCCTTTCAATTCCTTGGGATTACTTCCATCCTCACCTCCATTGCTCGTAAGACATCCATCCCCTCCACCATGTCACCAAAAACAACATGTTTGCCATCCAACCAATCTGTTTTGTCAGTGGTGATAAAGAACTGGGAGCCATTGGTGTTTGGTCCAGAGTTGGCCATAGAGAGTTGTCCTGCATGAGAAAATTTCCAAAAGATTTTTTTTACTGACAGAAACTGGGAGGTTAGAGCTGTTCAGGGAGTACCCTGCCTCTCACTTGATACCAGCTAAGGTAGAACCCAATTTTGATGAAACTGCTAATGAAATTTTTTTTTTTTTTAACATACTCTATTGATCGCTCACCGGGGAAATTTGTGTGCTGCACTACTATACCACAGCAGGCTGCCATGACGGCGCCAATGCTGGGAGAAACGAGGGGTAGGTGTCTTCTCCAAGGACCCTAGACGTGAATTCAGTGGGAATCAAACCTGCAAACTTCCAATTAACTTCCAGTCCGCAAGCGACCGATCTACCACTGAGCCACCGTCTCCCCCCTTGATTGAGAATAAGAGGTGTCGATAGTTTCCTCACCTGGAGTTGTGTGTTTGAGTATAAAGTTCTCATCATCAAACTTGCGTCCGTAGATGGATTTGCCACCGGTGCCATTGTGGTTGGTGAAGTCGCCTCCCTGACACATGAACTGAGGAATGATGCGGTGGAAGCTGCTTCCCTTGAACCCAAATCCCTTCTCATGTGTGCACAAGCAGCGGAAGTTTTCTATGAAAACAAACAAAAAAAAATGAATAACTTATATACAAACACATTTTTCTCAATAGAAAACTAAAAAAAAGTAGTTAAAAGGTTTTTTTAACCCATGTTCATGCTGGTATTTGGAGGGAGTGAAATAACCGTTAAACATTAAACAGTTTGTTCGAACAGAAAAAAAACGAATAACTTGATTTCACACCTTCCTTTTTGTCAAATTCCAACATGTTTTTCCAAGTTTTATGATCCTAGTAGATTTCAGCTGGTGTACAAAATTTTACAAAGTGTCTGTTTAGACATTCAGCCTTTGGTCAAGTAACTACATTGAAGGGAGATTTTAGGTATTTTGAAAACAAAAAGTTCTCATTAAAATCTTACAAATAAAAAAAAAACAATTAACTTTTATTCAGAGTTGAAATCTTATTTTATTTTGATCAATTTAACAAAGGTAAAAAAAACAAAAACAAGGTGCTGCAGATTGAATGAAAAAAAACAAGTTTTTCAAATAGAATACACAAATGCACTTTTTAAATTATAAGAGCTTTTTTTAAAAAAATATCTAAAAGGAGATTAAAGTAAAAATAAAAGGCATATCCACAAACATAAAGTACCCACAATGATTTAATAAAAAACACCGGCAAGATATTCAATTTTTGTCTTTTACTAAAATAATAATATTGATAAAATGTTATTATAAAATATGGCAAATTTATACGTATAGATTTTTATCATCTGTTTTCTTTTTTCATCTTTTGCAGAGGAACAAATAAGATTGAATAAAGACACTATATTATATATAATATAATACAATTTATTTAAGTCCTATCTTCAAGTTAAAGAAAAAAAACCATTAACATTTAGATTGTTTTTTAAGATTGATGTTTGAATGATATTCAAACATGATTCAGAAATAATAACTGAATATACCCTAAAACTTGTTGCAAGACTCAAGATGTCAGCGGTTTATGCAGCAGTCATAACTTGCTTTGGAGGCAAGTACCAAAGTTTTGGGACTTGAGTGATGTAAAACAAAAAACTATGCAGACCTGCTGTCATTGGGACAACGTCAGCTCGAAGTAGAAAACGTAACCTCCCCGCTGGCTTGTTCCCAATCTTGATGTCCATGTAGACTTGAGGATTCACTCTGCTCTTCTTAGCCGGGGGCTCCGCCTGTAGAAAGTAAAGTTTACTTTTAGCAGCACAGCTTTTAAAACACTGACCTTGCTGTGTGGAGTTTGCGTGTTTGCCCAGTGTATGCATGGCTTTTCTCCAGTTTCCTCCCACTCTCTGAAAGCATGCATGTCAGGTTAATTGGCCGCTACAAACTTGCCACTAAGAATTAGTTTGTGTGAATGGTTGTCTGAAAGGGTGGCTCTCCAACAGAATGGCAACCTGTTCAAGGAGTATCTCAGAATCAGAATCAGAATGCTTTTATTGCCATGTCAGTGAAAAACATCAGAGACTAGGAACTTGTTCTGGTACTGGTGTGCAAACATATAAAATAGATCTGGCATCTCGCCTGAAATCAGCCGAGATAGGCTCCGGCAAACCCAAGATCCCATTAGGGATACAAAGACAAAACAAATAAGAGCCACAAAATTGGTAGTGACTAGGAAATTGCTTTTAGGTGGGAAGCAGGTAAAAATTCAAAAGCCTAAACAGCAATTACTTAACATATTGCACTACTTAGTCACAAAGTTGAGATAAAGTCAACTCACCTCCTCTTGTGTTGTTGCTGCAGCACTTTTTTTTTCTGCAGCTGGTGCTGCGGGCTCAGTCTCTTCCAGCGTCTTTCCAGAGAATTTCTTCAACCAGTCATCATCTGACCACACTTGGGGAATAACACAGTGGTAGTATAGATAGTGTTATTAAAAACTGAAAAGAGGGGTTAAGTTTTATTGAAGTACCTGGTCGAGAAGAGCCCTCCTTTATTCTCATTGGCTTGGCAATGTTGACCCGGATCGTACGTCCGAACAGTTCCGACTCATTCTAGTCAAGAGAGGTAACAGAAAACAAAACTTTTCATTACTAAACTAAATATAAAAGCTTAGAAAGCACAACAGCGGTGTAAAGCACTTACCATGTTATCAATAGCAGCAGCAGCATCCTGTAAAAAGAAGAATCAATGATGTCAAACAAAATAAAAGTGTAATTAATACAATAAAAGCATCAATTAACATGTTTTCTTCATTCACAAGTAATTAGATGACATAATTTGAGCTCTTAGTTGTAAAAAAAACAAACAAACTGATGATTCTATTTGGGAATCAGCGCCTCCAAATCTGAGATAATGGTCCTCATTCAAAAAAAGGAGAAATGCCCCCTGCAGATCAGGGACAGGATTCCGCCCCAAAGTTTAAGTATCTTGGGATCTTGTTCACGAGTGGGGGAAGGATGGAGCGGGAGATCGACAAGCGGATCTTTGCAGCGTCCGCAATAATCAAGATGCTGCATCGATTCGTCATGGTAAAGAAAGACCCGAGGCGAAAAGCAATGGTCTTGATTTTCAAGTCAATCTACGTTCCCCTCCTTACCACCAGCTGTGTGTGGTGACCGAAAGAACGAGACTGCGAATACTCGTGGCCAAAAGGAGCTTTATCCGCAGGTTGGCTGGGCTCTCACTCAGGGATAAGGTAAGGAACTCTGGGAATCTGGGAGGAGTTCAGAGTAGAGCTGCTGCTCCTCTGCGAGAGAAGCCAAATGGGGTGGTTCGGGCATCTGGTTAGGATGCCTCACTGGTGAGATGTTTTGGGCACGTCCCCCCGGGAGGAGACCAAGATGCAGACCCCAGATTCGCTGGAGAGATTATGTCTCACAGCAGGCTGGGGAACACTTCAGGATCCTGCTGGGTGAGCTGGAGGATGCAGCCAGGATGAGAGAAGCCTGGGCTTCCCGTATGAGGCTGCTCCCTCGGATAAAGAGGAAGAATATGGAACGGAACGAATGGTTAGATTTAATAGTTAAAATCAAAAAAGATTGAACATTTACAAATACTTAATCATAGTGTTAATACAGTAAAACTGGGATTTACCTCTGCAAGTTCAAATTCAATGAATGCAAATCCTCTGTGCTTTTCTATAATAATAAAAAAAACAATCATATACATTTCTGCAATTTGTTGATCAGCAACAATAACACAGTAAAGATGTTTTATTATAGAAAATAGTCCAACTTTACCAGTTTCATAATCCAGAGGGATTTGAATGTCTGTAATGTCTCCAAATGGAATAAAAGCTGCATGTAAAACTTTTTCATCCACTTCTTCAGCCAAGCCACCTTAACACAAATAAATTAGAAATAGATTTTAAGAGAATGGCTTGCTTTTAACTAAATAAGAATTAGTTTCCTCTCGTTCTGCCAGAATAACACTCAGATTGTGTTGTATTTAAACACTACATACACATTTTATTTAACCTTAGGTGAGTACATTTATTGGAATTCAAATTAAAACTATTCTACAAATGCGAAAGACGATTTTAATAGTTTTTAAGACAATTTAGAGAGAAAAAACGTATAAAACTCACCGATATACAGAACTCGTTTCACAGCCGCCATGTTGGATTTGACCTTTCAACTTTCTTCTTCTTCTCTGATTGGTGGACAAAAAGTAAGCCCGCCTTTCCAGGGAACGACTTTAGTGCCCCCTGCTGACCAAATATTTCTGAAGCACCCAGTTTGCAGAAAGTTGATCAACTTTTTTGAGATGAGTTTTATTTTAAGTAGTTGGTTTTCTTGAAGGTTTGGAGCTTTATTATTATATTTTCAGTATTCTTTCATGCATATTTTTTAAAAATCTGTATTTAAACAGATAATTATCCATTGATATATTAATCTCTTTATGAGATTATCTATTATCGAGTATCTAATTATCTATTATCTATCCTGGGGGAATATTGGATGCAACAGTGGAAAAAATAATGTAGAAAATACAACCATTCATAAATAAAATAACGGGAAAACTTCAAAATATCAAAGCACATTATTCAATTCAGTAAAAATGTGCAAGAACAGGTGCAAAATCTAGACTCTAAATGCATACTATGGTATAAAACCCGACAACTGGATAATAAAGTCTTATTAGAGTTTAGATCAATTTAAGAAGTGTTTTTTTCAGAATAGAAATGATCTCCAATAGGTTTAGCATTGAAGTAATAGTTTTACGTATGCATTGATAAAATAATAATAATTGTAAATTGGCGTAGTATTTATTCATATTTAGGTGTTTTTTGTAACATATAATTAATCAGAGCAAAATGTGAGGAAAAAAACATTTATAACATAATACTTCCAAATAAAAAAATGATTGTGACTTTGAAATATTCATTAAATTATTTTTAATATGTTAATGATGCCTATGAAAAAAACTGAAGATGTAACAAATTTGAACTTTTGTTCTGTTCCTGGGTTAAAATAAAGATAGTATCGATGTAACGTTGACGCTTTAAACAAAGTAACATTAAAGATTATTTTCCATGCTATAATCAATGTTATCAATGGTTACCTAATCGATAAACTCATCGATGGAGTCATCGATGAGGTCCCCGATGAGTCATCGATGAGTCATCCATGAGGTCACCGATGAGTCATCGATAAGGTCACCGATGAAGTCACCGATAAGGTCACCGATGACTTGTCTTAGAGCAGTTTCGTTGCAGTTGTTCATGGCTTCCTAGGCAATCACAAAGCTGAAAACTATATGTGGAGTTGGTGCAGACTCTTATGAAGAATTATGCTAAAATGGGATGCAGAATATCTCTGAATGTCCATATCCTTCTTTCATATCTCGATAAATTCAAGGAGAACATGGGCGCTTACTCTGAGTAGCAAGGCGAGCGCTTGATATAATGGACTTTGAACATCGATACCAAGGACAGTATAACGAAAACATGATCGGGACTACATTTGAGGTCTACTTTGAGAGATTCACAATACAATCGTAAATCTAGAAAATCTACACTTTTCTGAACCTTGTTGAATGGTTTCCGACAATTTTTGTCTATTACTTGTGCAATTTTTGTTTTTACCTAATCATAATGACAAAAAAAAAAAAAAACAAATGTGTTTGTCATGAAATAAAATTTGTGCTTAATGAAGCATTTTTTTAACATATTTTAGGCATAAGTAATTGAAATATAACACTCAGAAGCCAGAAACAAAATTGTGTTACATAGTGTTATTGACATTCAATTTTTTTCAAGTGTTCCTGTCTCTACACTGCGTCGTCTAATCAGACTATCGGGACAAATCCATCCTAAGAAAAAAAATAACTTGTACAAAAGCATTAAAACAAGAAAAGACAACCTGTCTTGATTTATTATTCCTTTATTTAAATATCACACACTGATGATAACACGAGGGGATAAAGGAACCATCCTTTTAAATCAAGCAAGAAAGCAAAGAAAATGAAAGAGTTTCATCTTCCATTGGGAGGTGGTTTTGATTTCCTCCTTTGCCACAAAATAAGATCCCTTTTAAATATTCTGATATATTAATGTTTTGGATATATAGTCAAAAATTAGTAGAGAAATAGAAAAATTATCCATTGCAATGCTTTCCAAAAGGTTTCAGTGTATTTATAATCAAGTTGCTTGTTTTATGTAGATATTTTGGTGACTGGTGTGTGGAGTCACCACAATGTCGGTTAATCTCCTACAGATTTCTGTCCTGAAACAAGAAAATGAACATTAGATTTATTTAGTTCAAAAAATAAATCAGCACGTATAATTAGCGTGATGATTTGAATATGTTTTACTGTGGAGAGTCTTTAAGATGTAGCAGGGGTTGTAGTAGCCATAGTGCCAACTTTCTGGGTGGCATCTTTCTTGGCCTGGTGGGCTTGAAGCACTGCAACAGCTTCTTCAACCTGGACAAAACAATTAAACAAAAATCAAGGCACCGCCCAGTGTGTGAAGCAAACATTGAGGTCAATAAGAAATAAGTTTACAAGGCACCTTTGAACGCAGAGATTCATGAGATTCAAGCATGTGGAGCAGTTCAGAATTGTCGATTTCCAGCAGCATTCCAGTGATTTTTCCAGCCAAGTTAGCATGCATGGCCTGAATTAGAGGGAAAAGACGCTCCCCTATTAAAAAAAAAAGTTTTAAAAATTAGGTTTAATTGGGTGTTTTGATGGATTGAATGTGTGTGACAGAATTACCCAACATCTGCTTCTGCTCCTGTGGAGGTGCAGCAGCCAGCATGGAGGCAGTGAGAGGCTCCTGGCCTTGGACGTGTACAGCCGGCTGAGTCTGAAATGACAGAAAAAAAAGTCATTTACAGAAACAGTATTTTTAGATTGGAATGTTTTGCATGATGAGATGTCTCATAAATAAAATAACAAGAACATGTATTGTTTATGTAAGTTAAGTTTCGTTGTCTTCCGCTTATCCGGTGCCGGGTCGCAGGAGCAACAGCCTCAGACGGGAAGCCCTGGCTTCTCTCACCCCAGCTGCATCCTCCAGCTCACCCGGAAGGATCCCGAGTCGTTCCCCAGCCAGCTGTCAGACATAGTCTCTCCAGCTGGTCCGGGGTCTGCCTCTTGGTCTTCTTCCGGTGGGACGTACTCGAAATACCTCACCAGCGAGGCGCTCAGATGCCCAAACCACCCCATTTGGCTCCTCTCAACCTGGAGGAGGAGTGGCTTGACACCTCACCCGATCTCTGAGTGAGATCCCAGCCATCCTGCGGAGGAGGCTCATTTCGGCCCCTTGTATCTGCGTTCTCATTCTTTCGGCCACCCACAGCTGGTGACCATAGGTGAGGGTAGGAACGTAGATTGACTTGTAAATCGAGAGCTTTGCTTTTCGGCTCAGCTCTTGCTTTACCACGACAGACCGATGCAGCGTCCTAGTTATTGCTGACGCCACACCGATCCGCCTGTGGATTAGGTGTTCCTAATGGTTGCAAGTCATTTTTTCTACATACATTTCAACCGTTTTCCCCCAGATGGGACCAAGAATGTATTTCCAAATACCTGCTGTAAGGCAATGGGCTGAACCACCTGTGGGTTGGGGTTACGGACACCGGTGGCATATTTGTAGGGAGGAATAGCCCGGGGACCAGGAACGCCCATGGATGGACGAGGAGCCAAGGCCTGGCCTGAAGCTAGCACAAAATGATGAAAAAAAAACTTCTTTACATAATTTCTTCAAAATGGATTGATAACTTGATAATAAATATACCCCTTGGTCCTTGTGTACCGCCACTAGGAGACATGTGTCTCAGGCTGGCACGAGGTCCAGGCTGACGAAGGGAACCTGGTATCCCCTGGAAACTTCCTGAGGGACAAATGTAAAACTAACATAAAAACCCCATACTTATGTTCCCTTTTTACAGCCTTCAATGCAAATGCTTATTATGTTTACTGACTTGCATGTAGATGCTTGATTATGAGCCACACACTCACCTTGACCTCGACCGCCTTGTTGCTGCCATCTGGGGTTCGGGCGAATTTGGGCCATCTGGTTAGGTGCATAATAGGTGGTCCTGTTCTGAGCCTTGAGGGCACAGGAAATAACAATGCATTGTTTAATGACACAATAAAATTAAACCCCTTTGACTGGGTCATTCAAAGTTAACTAATGAAACAAAAGCAGTTGTAAATTTAGCTAAACCTCTCTGACAGCAACCATCAAAAAGATTTTTAATTAAGTAGGTTTTTTAATTTATGAGATGAAGTTATCGTGAACAAGACCCCTAGATACTTAAACTCCTCCATTTGGGGCGGGAAGTGGAGGGATCCACTTCCCACAGTGTTTGTTGAATATAAACGGACAGTTTAATAACCTTTTTTGGGTGGAAATGCAGGGTGCATTCCACCCTTTTCCAAGAGAGGACCATGGTCTCGGATTTGGAGACGCTGATTCCTATCCCGGCCGCTTCACACTCGGCAGAAAATTAATCCAGCGAGAGCTAGAAATCACAGTCCGATGAAGCCAACATGGACCACATCATCTGCAAAAAGCAGAGATCCGATCCTGAAGTCACCAAACCGGATCCCTCCAACGCCTCAGCTGCACCTAAATATTCTGTGTATAAAGGTGACGAACAGAATCGATGACAAAGGGCAGCCTTGGCGGAGTCCAACTCTCACTGGAAATAGAATCAACATACTGCCGGCTATACAGACCAAGCTCTGACTCCAGTCATACAGAGACCGCTGCATCGGTCCGTCGTGGTAAGGAGAGAGCTGAGCCGAAAAGCAAAGCTCTTGATTTACAAGTCAATCTAAGTTCCTACCCTCACCTATGGTCACCAGGTGTGGGTGGTGACTGAAGGAATGAGATCGCGAATACAAGCGGCCAAAATGAGCTTCTTCCGCAGGGTGGCTGGGCTCTCACTCTCAGATAGGGTGAGGAGTTCTGCCATCCAGGAGGAGCTCGGTGTCGAGCCGTTCCTCCTCCAGGTCGATAGAAGCCAGATGGGGTGGTCAGGATGCCCCCAAGTGCCTCACTGGTGAGGTGTTTTGGACACGTCCCACCGGAAGGAGACCAAGAGGCAGACCCTAGACCCACTGGAGAGACTATGTCTGACAGCTGGCTGGGGAACGACTTGGGATCCTTCCGGGTGAGCTGGAGGATGCAGCTGGGGTGAGAGAAGCCAGGGCTTCCCGTCTGAGGCTGTTGCCCCTGCGACCCGGCCCCGGATAAGCGGGAGATGACGGAAGGGAACTGAGATGAAGTTAGAATTTTTTGTCAGGAATAAAATTTTGTAGAAATACTGTTGTAGCATCATATTCAAAACAGAAATACTGTTTGGTGTGAGTATAGACACTTCGAAATGTGCTACCGGGACAAGTAAAAAAAAAAAAAAAAAACTTTCAAAGATGTTCAGCATTCAAGCAATCTGACCCTAATCAGATCTCGCAGGAACAATAGCAGCATTTGCTGGAGTGTACAAGATCATATTAAGTAAATCGGTATATGCAACGCTTTACTTTTTATTTTGTTTACAGTTTACAATTTGCTTTATGTCATACGTTTGTTGCCTATATGAGAATAGATTAACTTATCATGAAGCAGCTTTTTGCATTCATTTTTTTCCCAATTGTATAACATTAAAACCCATGGCATAAGAATTACTACCCCACAAAGACACACTGCCACATTTATAAGTTTTATATTATTTCAATGTAAATCTGATCAAATGAACTGATTGTGATTTTCCATGTCAGTCTAGTTCAATATGATATGAATTAACACCTGTACTATTATGATCACTCAATTTAAATATAATTCTCACACCTGTGGTACGGCCGGCATGAAGTAGCCGCTGGTATGCTGGAACTGATTGATGATGGCATTTGCCGGCATTGCCCTCATGCCAGCAATACGTTGCATGTATTGGTTGGTCAGATGAGCTTTGCGCTCCTCTTTGCGCTGCGCTAGAGCCACATACAGAGGTTTGGAGCCAACAATCCGACCGTTCATCTCAGTCACGGCCTTGGTAGCCTCTTCAGGTGAAGAAAAGCAGACAAAGCCAAAGCCCTTGGAACGGCCTTCCTCCAGCATCACCTAACACACAGATGTAGTCACATTCAAATAGTAAAGGGTTTTTTTCTACTTCACTACATTCACCAAAAAAATCAATGTTACCTTTGCACTTGTAATAGAACCAAATGGAGAGAACTCCTTTCGTAATTTCTCATCATCAATGGTGTCATCCAGGTTCTTGATGTATAGATTAACTCCCTGATGAGAAACAAAAACAGAGATCAGTTTTTATTAGAGATAAAATAGCTTAGATTATCGTGGTTTCTGCAAACCTGATAACGGCTGATCCTTTCTTGTTTCAACAGTTCGAACTTCCTCTTCAATTCTGCCTGGCGTTCCATTTTCTTCTGAGCTCTGCCCACAAACACGATCT
The DNA here is from genome assembly GCA_902685375.1 of Neostethus bicornis. NCBI lineage: Eukaryota > Metazoa > Chordata > Actinopteri > Atheriniformes > Phallostethidae > Neostethus > Neostethus bicornis. The sequence goes on from LR738552.1 coordinate 7,661,178, forward strand.
TCCCATTGAGCTCACTGCCATTCATATCCTCCACGGCCTTTTCATCAAACATTTACATTAGGACATTTCTAGTTTTTAGATCGGTTTCTCTTAAATACCTTGTTGGCATCTTCATGTTTCTCGTAACTAACAAATCCGAAGCCTCTAGATTTGCCTGCAGAGTCCGTCATCACCTTCACGCTGAGAGTTTTACCTATAGATGTCAGCAAAGGTAGATAAAAACCTTAAAATTTGATGTAAAATATCTGATCGCCCCTTTCATTTACCGTATTTATCGAAGAGCTCTTTCAGTCGTTCATCATCCATATCGTCGCCAAAATTCTTGATGTAGACGTTGGTAAACTCCTTCGCTTTGGCTCCAAGTTCAGCCTCTCGTTCTTTGCGGGATTTGAAACGACCCACAAACCTAAACATAAAATGCAGGAGGAAAAAATAATCCCCTTGTAAGACATTCTGGACAAAATGGGTAAATAAAACACATCTGGTTCCAGCCTTTTCTTTTCTTTAGACTCGATCTAAAAACACAAACTTCTGGTTGTTTCAGTTCAGAGAAAAGTTTTACTCACAAGCACAAAACAAAGGACAACACACAAGACACATTTGCATTCATTACAAAACAAGAGTCATCATTCTTGAGGGTAACAAGGAAAAAAGTAAAAAAAACCTTATTTTGATTTCACAAGAGGCAAGCAGGATATGCTGGCATGCTTAGACATCACCACGACAATCATCTTAAATTCTTGGTCCATACCATGATGAGGAGGTGGATGGAGAGGAGGAACAGTAAAAGTAAAGCTGAGGAGGACCAAATGAACTTATATACCTTGCTACGAAGACCTTTTCCCTTCTGCCATCCAGAATTGCATTCCTGCATTCGATCCTTCACTAAAACACACAAGCGTGGTCACACACACACTTACACACATGTTCAAAGGCTATAATGGGTGACCAGTGAGTGAACAAATGAGGCAACAGAAAACGCATCTGGCAGAAAAGAAAAGGAAGAAATATTAGTAGATTATCGCTTAGATTAAGGGTTTTCCTGAAACTGGTGGGAATAAGGCATGAGTCGGTTAGTCAATTTTCACACAAGCTCACCAACTGGGAAAAAAACACAAATCAGTGCACACAACACAAATGTAAAACAGTCAAGTTTATGTATTTTACATCAATGTAAATTGATCCTCTGTCAACATAAACTGAACACACACCATTGTCAAAATCTTGAATTTAATAACTTTGTGAAATGAATGTTAAAAAAAAAACCAGCTTAACCCGCTGGTGAAAAAAACGATTTAACATTAATAACAAGCACAAGTACAAGACGATCAGACACTCACACCTTGCGGTCATTCAGAAGCATCCCATTCATCTTCTCAATGGCCCGATCAGCTGCTTCCTGAGTCTCAAAGTGCACAAAAGCGTAACCTTTGGAGCCGTTTTCATCACAAACAACCTTGAAGACAAGAAGAGGATTTAATACAAAGAAATAAAAGCAGATCAAATTAACTTTGAAGAAATCTTTCAGGGTAAAATCTGAAAGTGGACATTTAAAAGCTGAATCAGATCTCTATTAGAGAGATACCATGAAATGAAGGGAAAAGAGCAGTTAAAGAACTCCAGATGGTACTCAGCCATTTTAAACTGTTTTAGATTTGATTAGTGGCCGGCTAACTTTGATATATAGGGATCAAAATGGGCTTGATTAATAAATGATCATTGTTGCCAAATAAATTGTATACAATCAAATTGGGCTGGTATTAATAAATTTTCTTTTTTATTTTTAGACACAATGTATCAGATTTTTGGTTCAAGCATGATAGCACAATGTTTCGTTTTCCCTTTTCTTCACCTGCTAGTAGCAACTGGTGTAACTAAGTCTTAATTTATTCTAGCTTAAGCTGTTTTTAAACAATAAAAGTCTTAATAAAGCATGTCTTAAATCGGTTGTTTAAAGAGAGTAACACGCTATGATTGTTTTCATTGTTGATAATGTGTGTGTGAAAACAAGAAGGACATTTATAATGACTGTACCTTGCAGGAGAGGATGTTCCCGAAGGCAGAGAAGGTGTCATACAGGGCTTTGTTATCGATGGACTTGTCAAGGTTTTTGATGAACACATTGCCCACACCCGACTTCCTGAGAGAGGGGTCTCTTTGGGACCACATGATTCTAATCGGCTTTCCTTTTACCACATCAAAGTTCATTGTGTCCAAGGCTCTCTCAGCTACAGGGAGTAGGAGCACATGGGTGAAAGGTGAACACATGGAGAGCTGTTTACTATGCAAACACACCTATGAGACTAAAATGTCTGAAGGTTCGGTTATGTGAAGCAGCCGGTCGATCATATACAAAAGAAACAAGAAGATTATGTTTCGTGCCTGTGTGGAATGGGTGTTACATTAGAGAATCCATGCTTGTTGATCAGGCACATGGTTAGGCTGCTGTGTAGGACCATGTGGCTGACGAGCTGTCTGCCAGAAGCTGGGACAAGTGTGGGGCAGCTGCTGTGACTGAGCACATGTCTCCCTGCTCTAACAAATCACACACACCACCGGGCTACTTTGAGTAACAGAGCAACGGGCACCAACAGTCAGTATATTACAATAAAACAAGTAAGATGTAACGTATTTACATCACACTTCGTTTTATCCATACATCATCAATCCCCTTCTCTCATGGCCTATGCAAAGTAAACTTATACCATTTTTCCCCCTTCATCTATTGCTTTAACTCCAATGTCAGTATGAGCGCACGTGCCAAACATCCTTTTGTTCAGTCACTCCACAGTAAGCGACACACACAGGCTAGGCTTTCCAGCTAAAAGTGTCTGGTAAACAAAACGGAGCTCCCTTGCGTCTGCTGGCATCAGCAGTTTGGCTTGCAATTGTACCTCACTAGCCATATGCTCAGGGAAGGTGTGTGATTGCTGTCAAACATGTCGACTTCTGAAAGGCTTAAAGTGGGAATTTTTGTTTGCAAATGTGTTTAAAATATATTCTAATATAATAACCAAGCTGTGAGCAATTGAAGCGATTCAGACTTGTTTGTTCAGGGTTGATCAGACTATTTGGATTTTATGTCAATTGTTCATTTAGACTTAAGTTTGATGAGGCAGGCAAACTTTGGGCAGCTCAGAGAGAGAAGACCTATATTTAGAGAGGGGTCCTGAGAGGTATGCACTGGCATGGAGTGTGAGGAGATCATTTTCTACCATTGATGAGGTAGAAACATTCAAATTGTGAAACAGGAGGGAAGAAAGTCAGAGATTGCTCCAGCTGTGGGCAATTTCGAAATGCAACTCCTCGACGTTCACTATTTGGTCAAAGATGTAATTTTATTATTCACTCCATTTCAATCCCAGCACCACTACTTTCAACCACTCTAACAAATAGTCTCTATTTTCACACAAATTTATTTCACATGATTCATGGAAATGATCATACAACCTGGGCCGTTAGAAACCTAAGCCGAGATAAGTAAAGTGACAGGTGTTTTTGTTGATACAACAGGAGAAATGTTCACACAATGAGGAGGAAACCACAACACCTGCTACCTTTCCACAATCCCCCAATACCCTGAGATCACTGACTGTAAATAAAACTTAACAAATACAAACTGAATCGGTGAAACGTGTTTATACGGAAACAAATCTCACATCAAAGAAGTTTAATGACGAGCAAATGGTGAAAGTGAACGGTTTATTGCATATACCAACACTATGACTGAACTGATTAAAACCCAATTGGATGGATGGGATGCATAGATAAGATAGATTAGATAGATACAAACTTCTCTAGCCTCCTTGTTGGAGAAATTCTGGCGTCTCAGAGCAACAAATCACACATACACAGGCCGCAAACATACAGATAAATCAACAGTATAAAAGGTTGAGTTACAGAATTAAATTGAATCATATATATACGGTAAATCAAATCAATAGATAAAGTTACATTTAAGTCAAAAAGAGGAATTAAACTGATCATTCTGTCTTCTTGTGTTTTTAAAAGGATTTTTATGAATGAAATTTTCTTAATAAAGATAAAGAGGATCATCTAGATTTCAAACCACCAATCTGCTAATCAAGAGCAGTTTTCCAGATTTGTTTTTGTTCAGATAATTATGCATAAATGTATTTGTGTTACCAGAAGTGATCTTTACAATAAGTAGGGCATGCATATATTTATATGGGTATAAATATTGATATATAGGTCAAATGAGTGAGCAGCAGGCATGGCTGAGATACCTACATCAGTAAAGATTCATATGCAATAGTTTTCACTGCAATTATTTAATGACACTGTTGGCATTTAGGAGCACATGTTGAGGTTGATTTCTTACCATCAGCAGGTTGGGAGAAGTTGACATACGCATATCCAAGTGATCGGCGGGTGATCATGTCTCTGCAGACCCGAATGGAGAGCACCGGTCCGGCGGGGCTGAATTTCTCATACAGCATAGCCTCGGTGATGTCCGGGTGCAAGTCGCCAACATAAAGAGAAGCCATCGGATAACTTCCAGCCGATGTGTTCATATCTCACACTTAACGGATTATAGAAATAAAACGAGTAACGGTGCCTAGAATTGAGAAAATACTGAGAAAATCCAATCTGGGCTGAAATCCAGGTCCGATTTGCGCCTCAAATTCTTCTAAACGACTCGGGATTTTTTTTGTTTTTTTTTTTGTCAGTTTGAAAAAAACATCAAACCCTGAAAAAAAATAACGTTTATGATCAAAATCCTGAGTATTTTTCTTCAAAGACGTTGTTTTTTCTTCAGTTACAGCCGGAGGCCTTCTGTTTATAAAAATACCTTTTTTTTAAATTAATATTTTGCGCTTTTTTTGTTTAATTTTTTTTAGTATTGCTATAATAGTTTTTTATTTGGATTTTTGAAAATTTTATAATTTTTATAGTCTTTTTATTTTAAGTTTGTTCCAAGAACAGTGAGTTGGACACTCACGGTGGTTTTGTGGCCAGGGAAAGAGAGTGTGTGAGGAAAGCATGGACACTTTATAGAGGAAATAGTGGCTGGACAGGGTCAAACTTAGGATAGGAGGGGGAGAAAAAAAATAGAAACACTGAGCATGTGGTGTAAAAGGGAGAGCACACACTCCTCTATTCGAACTACACAGCTCTGCTCCCCACAGCGACACCTGCATGCAAAACACCAAGAAACGAGCCGGTTTGATTTCAAATTCAAAAACAACTTTAAAAAGCTTAATAACATTCTGCGCATGCGCAGTTCTTTCTACACATTTAAACAAAAACTTACTATAAAAATAAATTTTATAAACCACACTAAATTAAGTTTAAGTTGTCTAGTGTATTCTTGAATGCAATAAAACTGAAAAAAAAAACCAAGTGATTTCTAGTTGAATTTATCCTTTATTTTTCATCTAAAATGTTGTTCAAAATATCAACAATTTTTTGATTGAAAATGAAACTAAAGATCTTAAAGCTACTACATGATTAACACATTTGTTGGATTTTATTTATTTAAAAAAAGGCCACTGAATTCTGAATCCCCATTAGGTTTCTTTCCCCCCCCCCCCAGTTTCGGGTTTTTGGAATTTTTCCTCACCAAAGCGCGGGAATCTGCTGAAATTGTTTAACTGGAAATTGTTTAGTTTGCTTTTAGCGCTGTATGTACACCTATAATTTGTTCTTGTACTTTCCCCCCTCTCAAACTACAATGTGAAAACCATTGAGACAATTGTGTTGAGATATTAGGCTGTAGAAATATATAATTTAAAAGTGGCTTTCTATATTAGCTGCTCTGTTAGTAAGTAAAATAGGATCTAATAAAGCAGTCATTTTCATAGGCACACAAAATAATGTAGCTAAACCGATTAGTGATAATCTAGTTGAGTTGAATAAAATCCCTGGAGAAAGCTCAACTGCTTTGTCTTCCATCCCCAGTACCTCCATTCAAACTTTTAAATACAGAAACCTATTGTGTAATATTTACTCATCCTGAGTGTACCAATGATATTTGCAAGATTGCCATGAGCAGAAATCTGGTAGTTTTTCATTGACTTTGTGGCAGTTTAGATCAAGTCAAAGTTGAGTCTTGCAAAATTCTCTAAATTTGCCCAAGGCAGTGTAACTTATGTATATACAGTAAAAAAAAAAAAAAAAAAAAAAAAAAAAAAAAAAAAAAAAAAAAAAAAAAAAAAAAAAAAAAAAGTCATTCGGATTTGTGTATCACCCACAGCAGATGGCCTATTCAGAAAGTACCCAGCCCCACCCTAAAATCAGCACATAGCCAGCAGCGATTAAGGATAAAACAGCCAGAAGACAACTTTCAAAACAGTGGCATTTAAACCCCAAGTTTAGACAACTGAGGAGATATAACAAAAACCCCAAACCATAGCCTTCAGGTTTTGAGCCTCGAAGTCCCTGCTGCCTTTGTCCAGGTCTGCTCTGTATTCATTCAGAAAACACAAGACAAAAGGAGAGAAAAAAAAAAAAAAAAAAAAAAAAAAAAAAAAAAAAACTACAGCATTTTTAGTTTTGTTCTGCAAGTTTATTAAACAATGGAAGTTATTAAAAGCCTAATCATTCTGCTTTGTTCATCTTCCTGAAAGAGAAATGACAGTTAGGAAACAATATTATATATTTACACTTCGCAAGACAAGGAATCATACCTCAACAGATATAAGAAAGTTGAGCGCAGTCCTTTTGTTCTAATCTCCCGTTTGCTTTTTTCACATGTTCTCAGAACTTTTCCATCCCGTTTCACTTCTTCATAAGTCAGCTTCTGAGAACCATCCACACTCCTTGAAAACTCAAGTTTGGAACGAATTACTGGTTGGATGTTTGCATCCTCTTCCATCGTGGGGTCATCTATTTGCATCTCAGATTCTTCCTCTCCCACCGAGTCAAAGTCTTCCAGCTCCAAATCACCCAAATCCATTTTATCCGGCATTGATTTCCCAGATTCTGGCAAAATATCACTGACTAGTGAAATCTGTTTTGGCTTCTTAATCAACATGAGATTTACACTGATCTCTGTTGGTGTATTAGGGACTGCCTGTACACTTGTCGCATCAGATTCCTCAGATCGGACAAGTCTGTTCTTTCTTTGAAGCTCTTCATCAAAATCAGGAAACCAGTTAGGCCAGTCAACTTCTGGAAGCAAGTTCATATCCAGCAAGGAGTCCTCCTTATAGCCATTGAAAGCCTGGCTAATCTTATTTGGGAAAGAACTCAAATTAGAATCAGGAAAGTTTGAGACCTCGCTTGGCATTAACAGACTTGACAAACCGTCTTCAAGGTTAGAAATCTCATTGCCCATTTCAGTGTTTAGTTGTCCAGGCAACCAGAGGGTCAACCTCGCAGTGGGATCCTGACGTAGAATGATAGCACCTTTTGGCGAAGCAGGAAGCTTGCTAAATGCAGAAGAACCAACAATGACATCTTCAGGCTTTGGATTAACAGACTTTACAGAGCTGGGGGAAGAGGTGACAGAAGTTTGTTCCAACTCTGGAAGTGCACTTTTCTCCATTTGGTCTACAATCACCAGAGGCCCAATACGGACCAGTCCTTTAATATCTGAAATTAAAGTTGAAGTCATTACTAATTGATTGTGTTCATCAAAATGATTAGCGCACCTACCTTCAGGAAGGTTCTTCGTGGATCTACTTCTGCACTTTGTACTGCAACAGCTACAAACCCCAACAGTACCACTTAAATCTTCCCATCTTAAAAGAAACAAAACTTTAGACATACCAAAAAGAACCCCCCGCGCCCCAAAAAAAACAAAACAAAAAAAAAAAAAACAATGCAGATTGTGATGACATGTACCTTGACTCCACTACATCATAGTTGCATGATTTCGAAGCCAAGGTTACCCCCTTATCTGAGACGACTAGATTGCAGTGGATGTAGAGCTAAAAGTAAATTAGACCATGATAAAGTTTGTACGAATAGTGTAGAAATCCATCATGTAAACCTCACCTCAGGAATCAGATTAGACGTATTCAGCATAATGTTGACCACATCTGCTCTGTTAGAGGCTACAAACTGTGCAACAGGATGAGGGAAACCAGACGAGGATGAACACCTGGCACAAAGTATTTGTTAGAATAAGTCAAGAAGTATGCAGCAAACTTGACTACTTACCCTTTGTTGAATATGACTGCATTCCTGGGTCTAGTATGAGGCTCAGGAAATGCAGATACAAAGCAAGAAAGAACAAACAGCTGCTGATTTGGCATCAAGTCCGCTGAAACCTGAAGGTTGATCGTCTGGCCTCTTTCATAGATGTTCGATTCAGCTAAACTAGTCCAGGAGGCTGCAACAATATGTTATATTAATCAAGCATCTGGATATACATTTTATTTTAAAAAAGAATTACTTACAGTCCATGGCTTGGATGTTGAAACTCAAAGCAGGTCTTGAGAGGACATCCTTTTCCTTCAGTCTGAAAGAAAAGATAATAAAATTAGAAACACAGACAATATGCAGATATTCTTGCAAGCCTACCTTTTTGGGATGCAATAGATGTGCACAGAAGGAAGAGATTGCCACCAACTGGGAACAGTTTGTTTGACGGTCAGGTGAAGAGAATTGGTGAACGTCTGCAAGCCATTCTGAAGCTACAAAAAGACAAGATGTTAAAGACAGGACTTCAAGGCAAAGCAACGAGGTGTTCAGCCTACTGACCGCAGAAGTAGTTCCACACTGATCCAGATTATAGTCAAAGACAAATTGGTTTGGTAGTTCTTTGTTGCTGAGGCAACCATTTCCTAGTTGTATTTCTTCTTTAGTCAATGAGAGTCCAAAATATTTTTTGTCAACCAAAAGTGTTAATTTTGATTGGTCACAAGACACATGGATTCTTGGAAAATTCATAATTGGTGGAAATTCAAGCATGTGCAAGTCTGGTGTCCAGGTTTGCCAGGTACTAAAGAGGTTGTCAAACGGGAAGACGTCAAGATTTTTCTCAAATGGGTCAAATGTGTCTTTCTCAAAAAATCTCTCAAATTCCTGGGGAAACATAGGAGCATCATATCTCAAAGAAGTAGCAGCAAAAAGATGTGCTAGAAAAATGCAGACAACTTGCTGTATTGTCCCCATTGTGAAGCTGGGACCACACCATCAGCCAAGGATCACATTAGCATGGCATTAATAGGACCATATGAAGACAAAGTCAGGTGCTGACAATCAATCTGATGATGCTAACAGGTAATTGGTCATTTTCTTAACCCTAATTCTTGTCAGAAAAATACTTGTCTGTCTTTAGACTCTTCTTCTCAGTGAAGAAAAACTATTTAAAATGAAGAGGAAAAAGGGAAGAAACATAAAAAAGATCCAATTATAGAAGTGATCCTCTCAGAATGAACAAGCAAAACTCACCAAATTAAAGATTACTGGTGAAACGCTACAATGACAGTTCTTGTTAAGGACCCATTCGCTACATCTGTATGTAGCAGATGGGCTTTATTTAGATGGAATTCAGAAGTGGACCTGAAGTCAACTACAGAATCTTTGGCATTGATTAGACCACACAGAGTGATGATAGACAGTTTTTCTTGTGGTAGTTTTCTTTTGAACCACTGATAGTCACTTGGATGAGTTATGATTGCCATATTCCGAACCAGATGGGGTGGTTCCCGAGCGCCTCGCTGGTGAGGTGTTACGGGCACATCCCTCCGGGAGGAGACCAAGGGACAGACCCCCGACCGGCTGAAGAGACTGTCTCACAGCTGGCTGGGGAACAACTCGGGATCCTTCCGGGTGAGCTGGAGGATGCAGTTGGAGTGAGGGAAGCCTGGGCGTCCCGTCTGAGGCTGTTGCCCCCACGACCTGGCCCCGGATAAGTGGAAGATGACAGAACGGAACAAACGGACTATTCAGATTTAGTCTGTTGTAAAACAGCAATTTAGAAATATTTGGGCCTAGGATTAGTTGCCATCTTGACAGCCGTGTTAGACAGTCATTCAGATTTTTTTTAACTTCTGATAATGTTGACGACATATTTGCCAACCAATGAAAGTTCTGTTCCGCTGTGTCCCGCTTATCCGGGGCTGGGTTGCTGGGGCAACAGCCTCAGATGGGAAGCCCAGGTTTCTCTCACCCCGGCTGACCGGACGGCTTCTCTCACACCGGACGGTTTCTCTCACTCCGGCTCACCGGATGGTTGTGAGACATACTCTCTCCATAGTGGGACGTGCCCAAATCACCTCACTAACGAGGAATTAGAAAGCATCCTAACCAGATGCCCGAACCATCCCATCTGGCTTCTCTCAACCCGGAGGAGCAACAGTCCTAGTCTGGGCTCCTCCTGCATAGCAGAGCTCCTAACTCTCTCAGTTCTTAATCACAATAAATTCAGTAGGCATTTGAAAGCAAGCCAGGGCAGATATGACTTTAGTATTGCCATTACCGTACAAAAATATATAAATGGTTCATATTTACATTTATGTACATATCAAACTCTAAATCACTTCAGAAAAAGTTTTAACACTTGGAACAACAGATTGTATAACCTCTTTATGATTCAATATGACGGCCTTTATTTTAATGGCAAAAAATAGCACAAGTTATTTGTTTATTCAAAGCATGCAAAGGGTAAAAAAAAATGGTTTAATAAGTAAGATCATCCAGATGAGGTTAATTAAAAGATAAACTTCTATAACATGGCAAGAAATAGGGAAAAAAATGTGTTGATTACCAATAGATCATAACCGGTTAGACAGTGTGAGCACATTTCTTTCCCCCTCTGCTCACCTTTAGAGGGAGGAGCTTACTCTTATGTAGGTGGAACACAACCATCGTTTTTCCTCAATCAAAAAACATTTGAAGTCTCTTATTGTCAGAAAACACTCTAAAATGACTTTAAAATAACTTTGGGAGTGAGATCTGAGTTGAAGAGGTGTTCACCATGGCAACCTCAGGTATGTTGATGTCTATGTGTGTGGACAGAAGTTTGGTGTAAAATGCTTAGGCGTGGTCGGGTTTACCTGGAGCTTTTCCTGCTTTTTGTCGCGTGTTTTTCTTCATATTTCTAATCAAAAACATTTGATTGTTCGATTTGAATTAGTAAGAAATGCTTTTGGGGAGTTGATCGTGTGTGAAACAGTCAGATCACTATAAAAGTGTTAGGTTAAAACAGGGACACAATGAATAATAATCTCATAGAGATATGAATTGTACCTGTGCTTATAACCTAGGCAGGTAATCAAATGCATATCAATGATTAAAAATAATCAGATCTTTTAAAAAAAATCTCTAAATAAACCCATTTGCACGTCCATTCTCTTAAGAATAAAAACAGTTCACACTATTGATCAGTCTGGCACCTTCAACTTTGAGTTGATCCCTTTTAGTACACCTTTATATTCATGGTTATTAAACCTTTATATGCATGTGATGTTGTTTTGTAATGTGTGATTGTGTTCTATGGTGATAAACAACATGACTAACAATGTTATGACCATAGACATGACATTAGATGGTTGTTTCTACAGCACACATGTAGGAATGAATGAGACTAGCAGATACCTGATCCCTCCTGACCTCTTAACACAGAATGGGTGGTGGGTGTTTGAACATAGCACGCCCACAGCTTTGTTAAGCTTGATATAGGGATTAGCTACAAAGCCTGTAAACATACGAAAGTAATTCTCAGAGTTGACAGTTAAATCTCCAGCCACCTCTTCAGGTTGGATCTAATTTTTATGACTTAGGTTTTAATGTCATGAGATCATTTAGACTTAATTTTGGACTCAATCCACATTGCTTTTCTTTTGTTTCAGGGATATGTTGTGCCAATCTGAAGGACAGCAAAGCCTTGATGAAGATGGGGCTTGCTTTGGTGCTGGTGGGTCATGTCAATTTTCTCCTGGGGGCTCTTGTCCATGGAGCTGTGCTCAGACACATCAATCTGAAACGAAGACCCCGTGGGATAATGTACGGCATTTCTAATGTCATTGCTATTGTGGCAGGCTTAATGGTAAGAACATGAAGGCGTCATGGTAGTCATTCACTACTTCTTAAAAACACTGATTTAGTCAGCACATGCAGTCTGGTATGATACAAGTTTGTGTTGAATGCTCTTTTCTGTGTCTCCACAGGGAGTTATTAGTGGGATAACCGCCATTGTCCTGTCTAAAAACAAGAAAAACAAGATCCTGGTGAGTGCCCTTCCTTCTTTTTTTTCCCAGTCTCTCTTCAGCATGCAACATACACTTGTCATTTAAAGGCTGTTAGAACTTGATCTTTATGACTAAGTGTAGACTGTGAGATAAGATCTTTACCACCTGCTTAAATTAACATGTTGAGATTTGAAGTTTGTTTGATTTGATTATTCAGCAGAAATGTCTCATAGTAACTTTTTTCCATTTGTGAGCAGAAGTGGGTCCTGTTGGTCTTCAGCTTTCTGGCAGGACTTTTAGGAGCAGCCTCTGCTATCGGTTTGGTTGTTTCTATAGTGCGAGTCATCATCCATAAAGGATCGATCCTGTTTACAAACTGCCCTAACTTCAACCAAACCATGTCTCATTCAAGTATCACATACGAATGTCCCTTTGATCACACCCGAGTTTATGTAAGTATCACACATGATGTATAAATTTAACAATTCAATTCATCTAAATTGTAAATGTCATCCTACAGGGAACCACCCAAATTCTTTGGCTTCCTCTCATCGTGATGTGCTTTGTGGAAATGGTGTTTTCGTTTCGCTCGTTTGCTGCATGCTGTTCATTCCTCTACTTGTGCCCATGCAGGAAGGAACCTCTCCAAGCCAGGAGGGTAATCGGTCTAATCATTGCTTCAAATATTGGTATTAATAGGTTAAATGATTAATAGCAGGAATAAAAGAGACCGTTTAGAAATGGGGAAGTAGCCTTTGTTCTCAAAAACCGACAAAATAACCAGATCACTGAATAAACTTTGCTCAAACTTTTTTTTTTTTGGCTATTCTTGCGTTTTAGGTGGTGTTCCAGAAGAAACAAGATACTCGACCGTCCTCTCCTCAAGAAGAAGTAGAGATTGATGCTGAAGATGAGCCAGCAGAACAGGATGAACTTCTGGATGGAAGCAGAAGAGTAGATCCGGGTATTTGGCTCTGACCCAGCTAGTTAAAAAAGTTTGGACTCCAAATCTGTATGAAAATACTGTGCACAATTATTCATATTTTTCTGTTACATGTGATCGACTTACAGAGTGGCATTTTATTACATTTGTTTTTTTAAGTATCTTTTTTAACTTGTTTTTATTGCTAATTTAAAAAGCTATAATTTTAACTTGTTTTATCTACTTTTTTGTCACTTTGAAAATAACGTCCAAGCTTTTGTTTTCTGGAATGTTTTTGAAAGTTTTCAGAATACAAGTATTTACAACAAATGACTTGTGATATTTATTTTCAGAAGACAGAAAACTACTAAATTAAAATCTTTCAACAAATGTACTTTGCGACATTTTTATCGTGGTAAGGGGGGAGTGACAGAATTGAGTTGCATTTCTAAAGGACGTAAACTAAAATACAAACTTTTACCCTAATAATGTAGTTTGAAAAATGATTTAAAAACAGTTCTGGAATATAACAGATATAATACAAAGTGAGATCTAGTTTCACATCATGCTCAAACTAGTACATTATCAAAAAGGCACAGCACAAAGGTGGACTGGAAAGACTACGGTTTACAAAATAAAGTAGCCAAAATATCTATGACTTAAATAAATCCAGATATATAAAACTTGACATGAGATTAGCTATTTTGACAGAATTTTCACGAGCACAGAGCAAATATCAGAATAAAAAAGATTGAGAAAAAAATTAGTCCAAAAATAGTAACATTGCAGGTTATTCTAGAAAAAAAAGTGATCTCCATCCAACTCCGAAGAAGCTGAGATCTCGTTTTAAAAAACTTTTTTTTTTTTTAACGCATTTTTACCGCAGTGGTCGAAAGCCATTTATACAGGAAATAAAATCTTGTTTTCAGACTCTGCTTTGTTTAGCATCAGAAAGCACAACCGACTTCAGGGGGTCTTGGAATCTTCTTTTGGCCTAAAGAATCAAGGGTAAGAAAGATGATTAATGCTCCCAAATTAAATCACTTTCTGGAGAACATGGTCAATGGCCCTATAATCAAAACTTGCACACAAAACGGTGTATTTTTACACATGCAAAGAAAATATAGCAGACGGTGCACGATATTTATGAAGTGAGATGTAGCTGTGCCTTTTAAAAGTACACAAGGTGAAAACAAGTGTAATTATAATGAACACGCCTACGTATATTCAGAACCATGCTCAGTCACACTCTTATTTAACAACATGAGTGATGGAAGGTGGAAAATAAGAATTTCACTGAACAGTGTTGTTCTAAAAAGAGACCCACTGCAATAAACTGATTAGTTTGCAAATGAGTGTCAATTTATGGTTATCATCTTTCGAACCGTTTAAAACGCCAATTTACAAGAAAAGAAAGTAAGAAGGAAATTTTTTTTATAGATTATTTCCTACAAGCAGTGATTAATGGTTACTTGGGTCAGAAACACACAAATAGTTCAGTGTAAATTCACAATGAATGCTCAATCATTTTGATAAATCTGAATGAGTGCCCTTATAGACCCTAATTTTGCTGTACGCAATTGTGATCAATGAGGGTCAATGTGTGTTTGTAATGTTTTCTTACTTTGAAGTGTCCATTTTCTCCTCTTCTGGTACTTTCTCGTCTTCTTTAACTTCTGAGGAACAGAGTAAAAATTTTTGGTACTTTTTTACATAACTTAAGAACACAAATAGAATCTTTAGGAATCAAGCAAATGAAAATTAGGAGAAAAATGAAAAATAGATACCTTTTGGTTCTTCCTCACCTTTCTTCTCCTTTTCTTCTGCCTCCTTCTCTCCTTCGGGTTTAGCTCGCTTGGCTTTCTTGAAGCTGGCGATGTTTCTGCGACCTCCTTCACCTTCATCCTCAGAGTCGGAGAACTCTTCCTCGCAGGCTATCCTCTTGTCTTGGGCACGAACTAAATGTGGGGAATGAGATAAAAACACGTTAGATTGAGGACGACGAGACAGCGAACTGTAAGTGTAGGAATTTATTTACTCGATATACGCTTGTTGGGATCCTCCTCCTCTTCGTCTCCGCTGTCCTCCTGCACGGCGTCCTCTGGGATGGCCTGCATCTGAACTCCGGGAGCGTGGGGTAACATTCGCAGGTTCTCAAATAAGCGCTGCCTAGTAGAGGTAATATGAATAGATCAGTGAACACTAATAACAGCGCTAAAATTTATCTCGAACATTTGGTCAAAACTTGAATTGTAAAAGTTTTCAAGATTAATTAAAGCATAATTGTATCTACTTATCAATCAGTAAATGCTTAAAAGATTTTTATGGACTCACTTGATCTTCTCCAGGTAGTCATTTGTGTTCTGGTTGGTCATGTTAGAGGGACTGATGTGCAGCTTGAAGTCAGGTCCAAAGTACTCAAAATAGTCATTGTAGGGAAGTTCTGTGAGAAGAACACAAGTTTTTATAACACTGTATGTATTTTATTTTTCATACTGTGCATCTGAAACTCCCGTCAAGTCCAAACGAGTGTCACAGAAAAGTTATAAAACATTCAAAATTCTTTGCTTTGCTACAAATCAGGCATGTTGTCGTGTAGTCAGATTTTGACCTTGATTTGTGGAAAAAAATTGTTGAGTACATTGTAATTTTTTAAAATCTTCTCCTTTCAGCATTTCCCTTCAGTATTTGCCACAGCAAGTCAGTTTCTCCCATCTAACCCTATCTGCTGTGTCCTCTTTGGTCACTCCAACTATCTTCATGTCTTCCTTCACTGCGTCCATGAACCTTCTCTTTGGTCTTCCTCTAGGCCTCTTTCCTGGTGGTCCCAAACCTGGCATCCTATTTCCGATGTACTCTCTCTCTCCTCTGCACATGTCCAAACCATTTCAGTCTGCCTTCTCTGACTTTATCTCCAAAACCTCTAACATGTGCTGTTCCTCTGATCCTGTCCATCCTGGTCACTCCCAGAGAGATCCTCAGCATCTTCATCTCTGCTACCTCCATCTATCTTTCCTGTCTTTTCCTCAGTGCCACTTTCTCAAGACCAAACAGCATGGCCGGTCTCACCACGGTTTTGCACACTTTTCCTTTCATTTTAGCTGAAACTCTTCCGTCACACATCACACCTGATACTTTCTCCCACCCGTTTCAGCCTGCCTGCACTTGCTTTTTCACATCTTTTCCACACTCTCCATTGCTCTGGACTGTTGATACTAAGTACTTAAAATCTTCCACCTTCTTTACCTCTTCTCCCTGTAACCTCACTTTTCCATTTGGGTCCCTCTCGTTCACACACATGTGCTCTGTTTTACTCTGACTAATCTTAATTCCTCTTCTTTCTAGTGCAAACCTCCACCTCTCCAGCTTTTCCTCCACCTCTTCCCCCCTCTCACTACAGATCACAATGTCAGCTGCAAACATCATTGTTCATGGAGATTCCTGTCTAACCCCATCTGTCAACCTGTTAAGAGGTTAAATCAATGATGACTAATAGTAATACAAGTAATGTGATTGGATGCCTTCTATTGGACCACGAACCTTTGTGTATTCACTGCGTACCTGCTCCATCATACTTGTCTCAAAACAAGAGCCAAAAATGTGTCAAATTCAGAATAATGACTGGTTAATCTGAGCTTATTAAAAATAATTATGTATGTCAAATAAGTGCAGAATCTGAGCACAGTAGACTTACCATTAGGGATGGAGCAATCGAGAGCCACAGCAGTCTCATACGTCCAGCAGCGTGCCACATTTCGGATCGTATAGCCTCCTCCACCCAACATTAACAGAGGCAAGTTGAAGCTCTTTATGTACTCGACACATTTAGCGTGACCTGAACACATGCAGTAACACAGTAGGTTATGCAAGAAGCTTAAAGAAAAAAAAACTATTAGTGAAAACAAAAAATGAAATGCAACTTACCTTTAATGGTGAGATTAAAACAACCAAGTCTGTCTCCTGACAGAGAGTCCGCACCACACTGTAGGACCACCGCACTGGGCTGGTACATCTCCATCACTTTAGCCATGATCTACACATATACCTCAACTCAATAAAACACTTCAAGGAACTTTAATAAACCAAAGTTAAAAAGCAAGAGTTCATGAACTTATTTACTCACAGGTTTGAATATAGCCTCATATGACTCATCGTCGATCCCGTCTCTCAATGGATAGTTAACGGCGTAATATTTACCTTTCCCTGCACCGATATCCTTCACAATGCAAAATATAACTTGATTTGGCATCTGAATATTTTTAATTAAATTTTTTTTTTTTTTTAAAACCTACCCTGAGATCCCCTGTTCCTGGGAAATACTCTCCATATTTGTGGAAGGATACAGTCATAACACGATCTGTGGTGTAAAAAGCCTCCTCCACGCCGTCTCCATGATGGATGTCAATATCTATGTACAATACCCTTTGGTGGTATCTTGAATAGAGAAGAAAAAATTTAATATGGGGAGTTTTTGGTATTGCGGATGTTTAAATGTTTTAAATTTTTTTGCTTAAACCCGTAATTATCCTTGACGAACAGTTCAATTAGCAGGAACAAACTTATTCAAGATGCTAGATATTTTAAACTCACTTTAATAACTCCAGAATAGCCAGCACAATGTCATTAACATAGCAAAATCCAGAGGCCTCAGACTTCTTGGCGTGATGCAATCCTCCAGCCCAGTTGATCGCAATATCAGTCTGCTGTTTGTTCAACTTCACAGCTCCGGCTGGAACACAGGAAAACAATGAGTCCACATATCCTCAACCTAAGAAGATACCAAGATAATGGATGTAAAATAAGGACAGCATACCAACAGACCCTCCGCCTGAGAGTTGACAAAACTCAAACAACCCGTCAAATACTGGACAGTCTTCGCCCACATTAACTGCAAGACAACAAGTCAAAATCTGTTACCACGTTTCACTTTAATTGTTGTGGAGAAGATCAATCATGTCATATGAAACCTCCTTACATCTCTGCATCTGTTTGCTGTACTCAGACATGTTGTCTGGTCTGATAGAACGAAGGAACTTGATGTAATCGTCGCTGTGGTACTTTGTCATCTCTTCTCCACTGGCTTTATGTGGGCGCTGCAACACAGGTAGATGACTTCAAGTTAACACACAATTGACGTACCAAGGAAGACTTTTTGCTCCTGTTAAACTCTACGTACATATATCTCCATCTTTCTGTAGAGGCCGTAGTTGAGCAACAAGTTGTGGGTCATGCGGATTCGGTGGGGCTTCATGGGATGGCCTTGACCATAGTAGTAATTTCCAACATCACCTGTGGCGAAAATAAAAAAAGTTCTGTTTGGTTGTATTATGCATAGGCGGCACAGTGGCCTCTCAGCAAGAAGGTCATGGGTTCGAGTCCCGAGTGTGGACGAGGCTTGGAACACTGGCCTGAGTTTGCATGTTCTCCCCGCGTCTGCGTGGGTTTTCTCCCACCCTCCAAAAACATGCATGTTAGGCTGATCGGCTGGTGCCAAATTGCCCCTAGGAATGAGTGTCATGTGTGTATGGTTGTATGTGTGTGGCCCCGCGACAGACTGGCCACCTGTTCGGGGTGTACCTTGCCCTTCGCTTTATATCAGCCGGGATGGGCTCCGGCACCCCCGTAGCCTCATAAGGGGTAGACGGTTAAGAAGCCAGCTGTGAGACCCAGCAGTCCGGGTTCTACCCCAGGTTCTCCTCCCAGAGGGACGTGCCCGAAACACCTCACCAAAGAGGCGCTCAGCACACATTCTAACCAGACGGCCGAGCCACCTGATCTGGCTTCTCTCAAATCAGAGGAGCAATGGCTCTACTCCAAGCTCCTCCCAGACATAGTAAATTCAAATTCCCTAGAGTTGGATGTTAGCAAGGAAAAAAAAAAACTCACCCATAAAAATGCAAGAATAGATCAATCATCATGTGACACAGGTGAGTCCATGACTTTATACACTAAAGATCTATCAATCAGTTGGACTCAAACTTACCTGAACTAGTTAAATTTGTGCATTCGGATAAGTATACTGATTTTAATTTGAAATGAGATGCCAGATCATTTCAGATTGTGGATTAGCTTATTTGTGAAAAAAAAAAAAAAAAATAGCTGGTAACTAATTGTATGAACTGATCCCATTCTATTGTTAGCCTGCTTCGTACGGACATTCACTGATCCAATCAAAGTAGTTTTACTTAGAGCAGTAAAATACATTTTTATAGCCGGAAAAATAAATTTAGAACATCTTATCCGATCGCAATAATTCAAAGCTTATTTTCTGTCAGAGAGGATGAGAGAGAACCAAGCTAGCTGCGTTAGCTTAGGTGCCAGGTTAGCAAGACGTGAAAGAAACTGAAGCGTGCCAAGCAGTAAGAAGATTCTTTTACACTAATCCGGGATAATACTCACCATCGTAGTAGTAGCAAACTTTTTTCTTTGTTCCTTGAGAACTAAGCGCCATTTTTGGTCCTTTTGATTCTTTCTGCAATCGCGCACACACAAACACACACACACTGCAGGAAACAACAGCGACCGGAGGCGGACTGTTAGTAAAAAAAAAAAAAAACGTCTAGTTAATAAGATCAATGTTCATGGTGGCCACAAGGGGGCGACAAATCCGTAAAATTGTATTCTTTTAGGAATTTAAAAAAATGATTATTTATCATTTTTTTTATTTTAAACATTTAAACAATAAAAACACAAGATCAGTATAAAATACTATGTAAAAAAAATATATGCAATATATACTGTGAAAAGACTTTTTTTTTTTTTTTACTGATCTTGTGTTTTTTATTATATTTAAATATATTAGATATTTATTGCTCTATTGTATGTTTTGTTATTATGTTATATAACGTTCTTATATTGATCTAAGCTACATTGATGCATTGTACAGGTGTGCTTGCAAAAGTATTCGGAGCCCAATACGCGGTAGTTCAATTTATGTATTTTAGAGCGGTGTAGGACATGTATGAGGGCTGTAACACAGTGGTGAGGTGTGCTGTAGGTGTGACACAGGAGTTCAGTGTGAGGTGGGACTGCACCAAGGATCTGCTCTCAGCCCTTTGCTGTTTGCTATGGTGATGGACAGGCTGACAGAGGAGGTTAGACAGGAATCTCCATGGACAATGATGTTTGCAGATGACATTGTGATCTGTAGTGAGAGGAGGGAAGAGGTGGAGGAAAAGCTGGAGAGGTGGAGGTTTGCACTAGAAATTAGAGGAATGAAGATTAGTCAGAGTAAGAGTAAGACAGAGTACGTGTGTGAATCAAAGACCCAAATGGAAAAGTGAGGTTACAGGGAGAAGAGATAAAGAAGGTAGAATATTTTAAGTATCTAGGATCAACAGTCCAGAGCAATGGGGAGTGTGGAAAAGAAGTGAAGAAGCGTGTGCATGCAGGCTGGAATGGGTGGAGAAAAGTATCAGGTGTGATGTGTGATAGAAGAGTTTCAGCTGAAATGAAAGTGAAAGTGTACAAAATCGTGGTGAGACCGGCCATGCTGTTTGGTCTAGAGACAGTGGCACTGAGAAAAAGACAGGAAACAGACATGGAGGTAGCAGAGATGAAGAGGCTGAGGATGTCTCTGGGAATGACCAGGATGGACAGGATTAGAAATGAGTACATCAGGGGAACAGCACATGTGAGAGGTTTTGGAGATAAAGTCAGAGAGGCCAGACTGAGATGGTTTGGACATGCGCGGAGGAGAGAGAGAGTACATCGGAAGAAGGATGCTGGGTTTGGAACAACCAGGAAGGAGGACTAAAGTAAGACCAAAGAGGAGGTTCATGGATACAGTGAAGGAAGTCATGAAGGTAGTTGGTGTGGCCGAAGAACATGCAGGAGATAGGGTTAGATGGAACAAACTGACTTGCTGTGGTGATCACTGAAGGGAAATACCAAAAGAAGAAGCAGAAGAAGCAAAAAAAATTGTGTGAGGAATTTTGTGTTTGGCAGAATAGATCTAAGCCCGAGGCTGAGGTGAATTTTAGATTTGGACATTTTATTGCTGTGTAAAAGTGAATTATTGCAAGAAAAACACAACATCTACTTGTAAATCAATTTTGTTCATATGTTGTTAATATATGTTCATTCTCCAACTAAAAGTACATCATGAAAAAAAAAAGCAATCTTTTGGATATTTGTATTATTACGATATCTGTAGCTGCACGATGGCACAGTGGCCTCATAACACAAAGTTGAGGTTCGAGTCCAGACTGGGATGAGGCTTGAAACACTGGCCTTTTTGTTTGGAGTTTCCATGCTCTCCCCGTCTTTGTGAGTTCTCTCCAAAGACGGGGATTTCCTCCCCAACATGCATGTTGATTGGTCGTGATGAAATTGCCCCCAGAAATGAATGTGTGTGTAGTCCCGCGATAGACTGGCGACCTGTTCGGGGTGTACTCTGCCTCTCGCCTTGAATCAGCCGGGATAAGCTCCAGCACCCCCGTGAAGCCGTTAGGTATAAGCAGTTCAGAAAACCAAACAAAACTTTATCAGTAAATAACTCTCCTCCATATTTGTATACATTTCTTGGGCAATAAAATTCCCCTCATGAGTTTTTTGGACTTGTTTTCCTGTTTGTTGCCGTTTTAAAGAGAAATTGTGCCTATTTGATGAGAAGCCATCATTTTGATTTTACTTATCATAAAATATGCAGTGAAATCATCATTCAAATGACATTCATTAGATTGACACTGTAATTTAGGATAAATTTTTTTCAGTAGTTTTAGTAATTTATTATTTTTTTCCAGACATTTAAACATTTTCTTATAGTTCAAAAGAAAACAATAAATACAAGGTCTGAAAAGGAGTAGGCTGAAGCTCAAGTTCATAAATCAACACAATGGTAAAGTACCAGGTATTGATCCAGAGAACCTCGGTTTTTTAATCAAACTACACAACCTATAATTCAATCACAAGCTGAATTGGCATAATTACAATAATGACTTTGAGTATTTCATCATTTAAAAGTTATTTACTCCACACACTGTAGTCTTTTAAAAGAAAGAAAAGTCTCAAAGAATTTACACTCAATTTAATGAACTTTACAGTAAAACACTGGATAGAAAGCTGATTGTTGTTCCTTGTGTGCAGGAGATTCTACGGAATATACGGTAAGAAAAATCTATTTATGTTTTTAGTTGTGATCAGAAGAATCATGGTTTATTATTGTAAAAACACAACTCAAGCAGGTAAAGAGTATTTACAATTCAAAGAGCACCAGGAGAGCAACTTCTTCTGAAAAAGTCCAATTTTTAAATAGAATGATGAACCACACTTTTTCTGGCAGGGATCCATCTGCTTTCACTTCAGGTTCATATTCCCATTGATGGTTATTTCAACCTCTCCATCAGTTCTGTCCTTTTCAGCAGAAATATTTTGTTCAAGGTCAAAGTCCAGTGCCCGTGGTTACACATTGTGCATTTAGTTTGGTTATATTCAAAGCATGTCTTTGGGTCTATTTGCTTAATTGGAGCTATTCCTGATACTGCCTTTCCGTCGAAGTAAAAAAGTCCCCCAAAACATTTGTCAGGTACTCAAATGTAGGTCTATTCTCAGCAGGTTCCTTCCAGCAATTGCACATGATCTCATAAAGCCCATCAGGGCAGTCTTCTGGTTGTGGCATTCTGTAACCCCTCTCCAGGTTTTGGATCACCTCAGGGTTGGACATACCTGCATAAACGGTAAATGTTAGTGCGATACCAATATTTTTCTGTGGTGTGATGTAATGTTATTAAGATACTAATATTTTTCTGTGAGGTAATGATGTAAATGTATTTACCAGGGTAAGGGATGCGACCATATGTCACTATTTCTGTGAGGAGGATTCCAAAGGACCAGACATCAGATTTTATAGAGAACGTGCCATAGTTGATAGCTTCTGGTGCAGTCCATTTAATAGGAAACTTTGCACCTGTCAACAGAAAGACATCTTTAGTTCTCATAAAACAAAAGATTATCTGGAGAAGTTACAATATTTGATAGATATTGGTGTGGTTGCTATTACCTTCCCTTGCTGTGTACTCATTGTCTTCAATGAGTCTTGCCAGTCCAAAGTCAGCAACTTTACAGACAAGATCCTGGGAAACCAAAATATTGGCAGCTCGGAGATCTCGATGGATGTAATTTCTCTGCTCAATGAAAGCCATCCCATCAGCAACCTACAGAGAGCAGTACACCATCAAACATGTTGGTATGGGAAGTGAATGGCTTGAAAAGATCAGTGTGGTACTGCACAAAACTCCAAATCAGGGAGTTTACCACTTCCCTAGGTCAATTCTTTGCCCTATACCTTTGTTATATACTTAGGTACTCCACCCAGGTGAACAGCTGTGCTTATTTAACCCAAGCACAACTTCATTACACAAAACTTCTCTTCCTGCTTTTTACCTCACCACAAACCTGGATATTATTCTGTTGGCTCTCTGTATCAATTATAAGCTGTCTGACTCTTTTCAGCATGCACACACGAGAGTTTAATTGTAGACATACTGGACAATTAAACCCTCTAGTTTGTCCACTTACTGTATGTATGGACAAAGAATTCCCTGTTTTTTTCTATAGAATTTTTCTCGATTATGTATGTTCTTAAAAATAAAAATTCCAAAGTAAAGAAAAAGGTCTCTCAGCATGAAGAATTTGTCACATAAATGCCAGAGTATTCAGCTTTTCTGTCAAATACGTGACAGAAAAGCTGCATGATTCTATATTTTCTGGATGATATTGCATTTACCTTTAAATTGTTTAAGCATTTTTTGGTTGAATTGATAGAAATGTACACATGGTTTGAACTGTGTGAGGTTTCCAAAAAAATGAGCAATCTCAATTTTTCTATAAATAGTTATGTGAATAAATTTTACAATTTTGAACAAATAAGTCTAACACTGCAAAAAAAAAAAAGCAATTACTTGTATAAATTATTTGCTGTTTGTAGATAAAAGTGTAGCTAGTTTCAAAGCTTTTTGTTAATGGTTTTCTGCACAGTTTTGGAAAATTCTACAACTTTGCACACAGCTCTAATGTGTCTACGAATCAGCAGATCTGTCATCATGTTATACTTTGAATCTTCTGTCTGCCTTCCTGTGGTTGGTAGTCATTCCCACACCCACAATACATCATAAAGTCAGTTTTAGACCGATAAACTAGGTTTCTAAGAAAAAGACAGGAGCATGGGTTGAAATTTTCTAAAGATTTATGCATGTAAAGAGACATGGTTTATAGAAAGTATGTTCGGAATCAGTGGTGGTTAACTTAATAGGATTCAGTTTAGTGTTACCCTGCAAGTTACTCATGACTTTCCACCTACAGCAGTTTTAAAACGACATCCTGTTTTCAAGTTTCAAGTTTACATTATCTTTTATTTAAGTCTCATAAGCCGCTCTTTTAAAACTTTATCTTTGGCTGAAAAAAAGTTATTTCTTCCAAAGTAAAAAAAAAAAAAGGACTGTTTTTTTCCTGACTGTGATTGCTTTGAAAACACCAAATGAAGACATAAATCAATCAAGTTTTTTAAAAAATGGCTTAATTTCTAAATTTTTCTATAGCTTGTAACCTTGTTGGAAAAAATTTAGATGATGAATAGCAAGTAATTTTATTTGTGCCACTCAGTCTAGAGTCTAGACCGATTTTAACCAGAGAACACACACTTTTCAGCGCACACACACACACTCGTGTCTGTACATATTATAAGATTAGTGGTGAAGGAAAGCCTCATTACAACAGCTGCCTACAGTGGGAGAAAATAAGTGAAGGGGAAAATAAAAACGAATCTGGTAAATTGAGTGAACGGAAAAAAGACAAAGTGTGAAAAGAAATATCTTGCCTGTGACGCCATATCTATCAGAGTCTTCATCTGCAGATGGCTTCCCTCTGGTGTTTTCAGGTAATCCACAAGACTACCTGAGGAAAAAACAATTAGACACAAGTTTATTTTAGACATTGATAAATGTTTTATTTTATAAGTGAATGCTTAACTAGATCTTATTGATATAGTTTTATGTCTTTTTGGTAACCATGTAGAGTGTCTTTGGGTGATCTGAAAGGCGTTTTAAATAAAATTTATAATGATGATTATAAACAGGACAAATGGCATTGGCTCCTTAGAGGACAGATTTGCTTGCAATTCAGAGGACAATTTTTCAAACACACATCTCATTTACTGGAGAATAAACTCTTGTACAGTTGCATGTGTTGACTCATAAAAATGTTTGTTCCGATTTAATATTTTACATTTTTTTATTATATGTGTGAATAAGAGGGATCAAAATGGAAAAGTGAGGTTACAGAGAGAAGAGATAATGAAGGCGGAAGATTCCAAGTACTTAGGATCAACAGTCCAGAGCAATGCAGAGTGTTGAATTGAAGTGAAGAAGCGTGTGCAGGTAGGCTGGAACGAGTGGAGAAAAGTATCAGGTGTGATGTGTGATAGAAGAGTTTCTTGGTCTAGAAACAGTGGCACTGAGGAAAAGACAGGAAACAGAGATGGAGGTAGCAGAGATGAAGATGCTGAGGATTTCTCAGGGAGAGACCAGGATGGACAGGATCAGAGGAACAGCACATGTTAGAGATTTTGGAGATAAAGTCAGAGAGGCCAGACTGAGATGGTTTGGACATGTGCAGAGGAGAGAGAGTACATTGGCAGAAGAATGCTGGGTTAGGAACCACCAGAAAGAGGACTAGAGGAAGACCAAAGAGGAGGTTCATGGATACAGTGAAGGAAGACATGAAGATAGTTGGTGTGACCGAAGAGGATACAGCAGATAAGGTTTGATGGAATAGACTGAGTTGTTCTGGCGACCTCTGAAGGGAAATACCGAAAGAAGAAGATTAATCCCTCATGGGGAAATTCCTGTGTGCCATTGCACCACGGCAGGTAGCCAATGACGGGATTAGGTGTCTGCTCCAGGGACATGAGTTCAGCGGGATTTGACCGTCAACTCTTCGGTCCACAGATGGCAATTTTACCACTGAGCTATGCCTCCCCCCTGCATTCAAAACAAACAAATATAATTTGTTTCATGTATACTGTAGTTGGTCGAGGCTAATCAACCTAACTTGTATTTTTTTGGCGGACGGGAGGAAACCTGAGTACCCGGAGAAAACCCATGCATACACGGGGAGAACTTGCAAACTTCACACAGAAAGACCAGTTTTCCAAGCTTCGTCCCGTCCGGGACTCAAACCCCAACCTTCTTGCGGTGACCCCACTGTGCCACCCAAAAATAGTTTGTTTAACGCAATTTTCTACAAATTGAAGTTCTTTATTTAACACTATTTCCTACTCCTCCACTGGTGAGGAAAATGACTATTTACTGTTAGTAAATGTTGCCAACTTCTCCATCTGCTTTTAAATAATTTGACCCATTCATCCATGATCCTGTGCATGTGGGTTGTCATCTACTTCTTACAGACTATGCAGCTTTGGCTCAAACCTAGTTTTCTGACAAGATGGTATCACATTTTTTGTGAAAATGTCCCGGCAGTCCTCTGATTTGACAATTCCTTTCATATATCATGTGCCTCCAGCAGAATAACAACCTCATTGCACGCTAGTTTTTATGTCTTGATTTTAAGAAAACTGATCCACTGCATTCATCAAGTGCTCTACTTTGGTTTCTTTAGTCTTGTAAAACCCAGAGGGAGAGGTATTTTTCTATGAAAGCTTTTGCAGCCTCTAGTTTTTGATGTTCTATTTGGTCTGCATCAATAATCTAATAGATGAAATGTCATTAAGCATTAGTCCAGTTTTCTGGAGATGATTTTGACACCATCCTCATTTATTTGGTGCTATTTTCTTTTCAGAGGATGTTGAAACAGACGCAGGTTTCTTGTCTGATTCTTTCCTAATGCAACATCCTGGAAGCGTCATCAGTTTCACAACTTTTTCAAACTTCCTGATAACATTACATAGTGCCCTGACAAGGGCTATCAGAGGTTGTTCAGTATTTGTAAGATGAATTATCACATTTTGATTGCAATCAAAACGATTCAAACATGGTAATAGATGTTTGGTAACATATTCTGACTTCATGCAATTATTTTTCTTGGCAATTACAGTGAATAATGTCAGTAGTAAAAACGCTTGTGCGGAAAAATTTGATAAATTGAAATCACCTTTAAAAAATCCAGAGATTCATTACATTTGTGCTTTTGAGTAACTGGAAGCACCGGAAGTGGTGTGTTTTACTAAAAAGAATCCTGACTGGTGACAGTTAGATTAATTAAAAAAGCAACAATGATTGGTAAATGTTCAAAAGATAAATCAAGATTGCTCTATAATACCTTACAGTCCAAAATAAACTGGATTGAAGCAAAATAAAAACAGAAATCATGACACAACTCCTCCAGGAAGTACGTCGGTGAATATTTTCCGTGTTAACTTTATGGTATTTTCAATCAGCACTCAACAACATCTCTGGACTCTGGCCAAACAAGTCAAACTAAAGGAAATAGTTTAAGAGGAATGACTGTGCCAAGAAAGAAGAAGCATTTACTTCTTTGCTTAAGTCAGGAAGAACGCTTTTGAAGTCTGAAAGCTGGCGTAACATTCTTTGTCAAGGCCACAAAGAGAAGCTGAAACGACACGCCTGTTATTTTCCTCTTTTGTTGTCTTTACGTTTATCCATAAAAAAGGAAAAAACTATAAAAGATGGGAACTCCAAGCCACCCTTTCTCTGGACAACAGAAACAGCAATTGTGTCCTGTCTACACATGGGTTCAAGACAAAGAGAGAGCCTCATGTAGAACCACTGATGGTGGTTTACAAGACTCAGATGATAACACAAAGACATTCCTTTTACTACAGCTGTAGGGCTGTTGCTGTGTTTGTGACAGCATCGTTTGGTACACTCGGTATTTTCGCTCTTAGTTAAAAAGAAATACAAAGGCTTTCGTGGTTAAACTGAAACAGATACAGGATTGCGATCTTCTCAGTTTGGCTTTTGGGTGTAATAAACCTTTATTGAGCGGGCAGACTAAACTAACAAAAGCTGATTCCAGTGTGACGCCAGTTTATCACTGCACAGTCATTTTAAATATGCCTTGTTATGTGAGAACAGTAGAAAAAAAGAGGAAGATCCAGTGACAGGATGCTGAACAGGCTGCCATTGTAAAAGCAATGGCAGGTTTGTTTACAGCTGCGGCGCTATCATGTGCCAAAAACTGTGTGAATGTGTGTCTGCGTGTGTAGAATAATGGTTTTGGAAACAAGCCAAGCATCATCAGGAATACCATGAAACAAAACACAGTGGTTCACAATCTTCCATTTTAACACTCCTCAGCCCAGTCCGGTCAAGAGGTACTTCCTCTCAGGGTGTAAACATCACTAACCTGTCTGAAGAGGCCCAGAACAGAAGTGAAAGTTCATGTTTGCTTTGAAACATTTTAGCACATGGCAGTGAATCCAAAGGGAGCGAGGAGATGCTGAAAATAGTTTATCAGGGGGCCAAGGTACTTTAGCAGAACATAGTGCTTTTGAGCTGGGCCCCATGAGTTACTGTAGTTCCTTTATTTAAAGAGAGGGTGGCATAAAAAAAATCGACTTTTGAGGGGTTTCTAACATGTTTCAATCTTATTCCCATATCAAAAAGTACCTAAAGGTTTCTCTTTCATTGGACCAGAAGCAGCTTTTTCTTTTACTAAACCATGCAAAACTTACCAAGTTCCCCCATCCAGTATTTGGATTCTAATTGCACACCAGATTGTTCTTGGCCATGGATTTTGTTCTCCGTTTTCTAACTTAAGCAAGAAGTGTTTTTGCGAAAGCTGTGTACGTGCTCTGCTCACACTCGTATTTATGACCTCAAACTACACTTACACTTTGTTGTGCATGCAGTCGATGGTGCGCGAGGTGGAGGAGGGGGGAATTCACAAAGTAAAAAAATCGGTTGTTTTTCAGCGAATATTGCATTTCTCAGCCAACAAGAAGCAACATGGCTTTTTAAAAAGATATTTGCAATGAGATAAGAGTTATTACTCCACAAATCAGAATAAAAGACCTCTTCAAGTTTGGTCTCACAGTTACAGAGATAATAATCACAGCTTTTTGTTCCAGGACTGTAACTCTGATATCATTCATTCATTCATCAAGTACAAACAGAAAGAAAGCTGTGTAAATGCATGTGATCGGAAGACTTTAAGCTGAATCACTGCAGTGGAGCGTTGAAGGGAAAACATTATGAATCATTAAAGAACAAAACTCATGGGGCAGCCCAGTCTTTTGTTTAAGCATGTTCTCCCGCACAGTCTGATAACAGATCAACATGTTTAATCCTGAACATCTATGACACTGCGCTAACACCACTCCTTTGTGGCCCCTGCAGACTCAGAGTTAGGTCTAAACTGTCTTTACAGTAAGAAAGCAGAAAATGAGAGAAATGATTAATCCAGACAGGTTGAAGCATTTTTTACTTGACTGAACTTTAATATGACTTCCAATGGAATCTTTCAAATTGATTTAATACGAGAAGGAAAAAAAAACTCAGTTAAGATCTTCATTTTGCTTTGAAGGTCCAAGTGACAGCTGGAATTTTTCTCTTGATCATTTAGTCTTACTAATCAGCTAAATTATGATGGTCAGATTGTTTCTACTCACCGTTTTCCATGAACTCTGTGACAATGTAGATAGGCTCCTGGGTAACCACAGCAAACAGACGGACTAAGTGTTTATGCTGTAGGTTCTTCATCATGTTGGCCTCGGCTAAGAAAGCTTCCACCGACATCGTGCCCATTTTTAGATTCTTAATTGCAACTCTTCTGTCGTTATTGTAGATGCCTAAAAATAATAATTATTAGATGTCAGACTGCAAGTTGGAACACAAATAATAAAAACTGCAAGATTTGCTGACAGGTGTGTTTGCACAGGGGCGATGGTGAGCAAACAGTGAGGCATTGACTCTAGACCACCCAAAAAATATCATGCCTTCACACGACATCAAAAATGTGAAATAATTTTCATTCTGACTTGATGCTGATTTTACTGCAAGTTTTGTTTATTGACTATTAAGGGATGTGGTTCGTTATCAACAGAAAAATGTCTCCTAACCTGAACTGGCATTAAAAATGTCAGGTTGTGACAAAATTAATGTTGTTTTTCCAGCTCACATTTTAAGACCAACCCACTCTCTGGTTGATTTAGATTTTTTTTTAAACTTTATGATACAATTTGCAGAATTTTTCTAGCTCATGCAACAAAAAAAACATTTTTTTTCCCATTCCGTCATCTTCTGCTCATCCGGGGCAGGGTCCCCTGTGCAACGGCCTCAGACGGGAAGCCTAGGCCTCTCTCATCCTGGCTGCACCCCAGCTCACCCGGAAGGATCCCGAGTCATTCCCTGGCCAGCTGTGGGACAGAATCTCTCCAGCGGGTCCGGCGTCTACCTCTTGGTCTCCTCCCGGTGGGACGTGGCTGAAACACCTCACCAGCGAGGCACTCAGCGGGCATCCTGACCAGATGCCCGAACCACCCCATCTAACTCCTCTCGATCTGGAGGAGGAGCGGCTCGACACCGAGCTCCTCCTGGATGGGAGAGCTCCTCACCCGATCTCTGAGTGAGAGCCCAGCCACCTTTGTGGAGGAAGCTTATTTTGGCCGCTTGTATGCGCGATCTCATTCTTTCGGTCTGCACCCACAGCTGGTGACCATAGGTGAGGCAGGGAATGTAGATCGACTTGTAAATCAAGAGCCTTGCTTTTCGGCTCAGCTCTCTCTTTACCACGACGGACCGATGCACAAAAAAACATTTTAAACATAATTTTTGTTGCAATAGTGTTTGTATATAAAATTCAACCATCTGTATTTTGTACTTTCGGAGGACTATGAAGATCCAATAAGTATAATTTAATACATTTACCATCAAAAGCAACTGTTTTCAATGTTATTCAAATAATGTTTGTAGAGTGAAGAAAAAAATCACATGAGGACCACACCGAAGCAGGAAACTACTGTGAAATTAAAACTTGGAGAAAACAAACCAGGATCTAGGTTGGCAATGTTTAGTTTGCCCGGCTATGAATTTTTGTTTTTGGGATATAAAATAATGCTGGCAAACAGCAGAGGAAAATAGAGGTTAGACTACTCTGTTAGTTGAATTACAAATGGTCTGTGGCTTAACCTTTATCCACGGGATTAAAACTATTGTATAACCCAAAACTTCACTATCACGTCGACATTCATGGATGAATTATTGGGAGACAGTTTATAAGTATATCAAAACTTCTAATTGATGGACTTAAAGAAATGCCATACATCAGGGTTAATCCCACACATCATTTTTTGTGAACCAGCTCAAACAAGCCTACAATTAAGAGTGCACAGTGGAAATATGTCTTCTGCATACACTGCAGAAAATCGTTGGTTTCTGGCAGGCATGAAGTCGATTCCACAACCAGACCATGAAACCTTTTTTTTTTTTTTACTTCTTCAAAACAGCTCACCCATCCAGACTTCTCCAAACTGCCCGGCTCCCAGTCTTCGCTCCAGCTTCAGTGATTCTCTAGGAATCTCCCACTCATCCTGCCACCAGGGTTTCTGTGGCATCCGTGACTGACATGGCTTCACCAGGTGTCTGCACAAGCCATCTGCTTCACCTAAAATAATAAAAAGAAGATCAAATCAAACACTCAGAGGATCACATAACTGATAGTTTGACAGTAGATTCCATCCATAGCTCTGTCAAAATGCTGAGATTGAATTGAGATTGCTTTCAATCCCTAAAAATTAATATAATTATTTTTTTGGAACCGAGTGACACACGCTTCTTCCAAAACATAAGACGTTGCAGAAGATATGGTATTGTGGTAAAAATTCTCAATTTTTATTTATATTTGATCAAAAGAGACATGTACTTGACGAGCTGACCATCATTGCAAAATTAAGTTGACAAAATTCCAGTGAGACTTGCAAAAAAGTTGCTCACCAAACACAAGAAGCGTTTAATTTTTCCAAAAGCTCACTGAATTTTTTTTTTTTTAAATATTGGCGAGGATAAGCACAATTTTGGAGATGCAACTTTTTTTTTAATGTAGATTAAAGTTGACCAAAAAAAATCACAATGATTTCTTTTCACATTGTCTGCTTATATTTCAGAAGAATTTCCATTAAAAAAATTCCAGGGTATGAATCCTTTGGTGTTTGACTGTACATACGTGAGTAATGTTGGACCAACTCCTTGAGTGAGCTGAAAGAAATCTTGGTTGTGATGTAGAAGCCACCGTCATCCAGGTTGCGGATCTTGTAGTGCTTCACTCCTTCACCTAACTCCTGGTCCAAATCTCGGATTGATAATGCATAAGAACCTTTAAGGAACAAAATACCAAACAAAGAGTTTGACTAAGAACGTTCAGATATTTATGAGGCTATAAATATGAGCTCAGTATGTAAAAAAATTAACAGCATCTAAATTTTTTATCACGTGGTAAAGAAAGGAGGATGATTAAATAAATCTCTGATATGTGAGTCTTATGGTTTTATACCAAGAATATGACAGAAAATGTTAACCAGCATAATCTACAGCCATTGTTAGACTGATATACAAGACTTTTTAGAGCATTCCACAGATTGCTAAAGAAAGAAACGAACACAGTCTTGAACAAGTTGACACAGAATATTTTATCTTTTGCTAAAAACTAAAGTGAAATCAAATGAAGCAAACCAGGAAGCAGGAAGG
Source organism: Neostethus bicornis (assembly GCA_902685375.1). Classification (NCBI taxonomy): domain Eukaryota; kingdom Metazoa; phylum Chordata; class Actinopteri; order Atheriniformes; family Phallostethidae; genus Neostethus; species Neostethus bicornis. The sequence continues at coordinate 7,693,862 of LR738552.1, forward strand.
AGGCCCGAAGACGGTGGATCTTAATTTAGAAAGAGTTTGAGTGATAAGCGGACTAAAGGATGTAAAAGAAAACAGTCAGAGGGGAAAATAACAGAAAAAAATAGATGTCCTTTTGCTTCTGAGATTTCCTGTACATGGGCACACCAAGTCTTAAAATAAAATTGAATTGCTCCCAAAAACATCCACAAAAAAATGCGATGTGCACCCACTGATTTAGTAATATACTGATGTAAAGTTATTAGAAGTACGAGGAAATTTAATGTGATGTGGTATCTCATGATGAAATCTGGACAATTAAAAATTTAATCTGTACAAAAGGTTCTTTTTAATTTCAAAGTTTTCTTATAGTATTTGGCTTGGTTGTGGGCATACTAGTCAATGCATGATCCCGTCAGACCTCAGAAGCTAAGCATGCTGGACCTGGGTAGTATTTGGATGGGAGACCACCGGAACCCCAGGTGCCACGGTGGGACGGCCATTGAGATTAAATTACCGTTGTGTCCCTGGGCAAGACACTTCACCCACGTTGCCTAGTCTGAATGGTGTGTGTGCGATTGGTTGGTGATGGTCAGAAAGGCCGATGGCACAAAATGGCAGCCTCGCTTTTATCAGTTTCCCCTAAAGCAGCTGTGGCTACAACAGTAGCTTACCACTACCTGGTATGGCGTGAATAAATAATACATACGTGAAGCGTCTTTGAGAGTTCTGAAAAGCGCTATAGAAGTACAATGCATTATTGGTTTTGGATCACTGACCTGACACATGAAACAATGTTTGGTACATTTTTTGCTGTTAGAAGAATGGCTTGACATTCAGATTAAATCTGGAAAACTTTGGGTTTCTGAAAAGCTCATGCTCAACTTTGTGACCGCAAGGGATCCACGTATCACCAAACAAACCCACATCATTAGGTCAGGTCTAATGTTGGTCAGCTGTTTCTGTGTTTGTGCTAAAATGCTGTGCTATGTAACTCAGACACAGTAGAATTGACTACAGTAACTCACTTCAAAATCAAATGCTCTCGGATCAAATTCGTTTAAATTATTGAGCCAGTTGAATAAGTGATTCAACTGTTACATAAGTGATTCAGTCATTATAAATAAACCTGTTGCTCAAGTTTATGATCAGACAAAATACAAAATTATGACACAACTGTTTATCCTTTAGTTTTTCTTTCATCAAAATAAATTTCAAAATACAAAATAAAACACAAATGACAATCAATCGTAGACTGGATTGACTCATTTAATATGAATTTTTTTGCCCTCCGAGCACAGCTTGACTTGTGTAATTCTAAGTCAGGTTTGGCATATATTTTCCACACAAACATTCTGCTAGGGTTTGTATGTTCCTTGTTCAAACCTTCCAACACAGTTGCAAGGTTTGTGTTACCCTGAATGTAAATTTATTTGCTCAGATGAATTGCCCCAAATGTAAATGACCGTTATGAACAGCACTTAAGGTTACAAAAACACAATTCTTCATAAAGATTTCCAAGAATTTCTTTGTTCAATTTGCTTCGTGTTTTTTTTTCTTTTTCTTTTTTGGTAGATCTAGTTCACTCTATGAGCTGGATTTGTAATCATCTTTATTATCATCCACTTTATACGGATGAATGTCACAATAACACAAACATTTGAGTCTGACTTTTTGAAATGACGGTATTATTGAATGTGAGTCACTTTCATGATTCATCCAGTGACACAATTCCCTCACCTGCATGCTAGACATCACGTCTACAGCTTAACTCATCCAGCCTTGAACCCTAACTTATTAAATACTAGGTGTTGAGCTGAGCAGTTTCTGAAAAAGTTTAGTTAACAGTTTCTCATCAGAGAATGGTGGACACCACATTGCTTGAAAAATTGGCTATCTATGACTTTTCAAAATTATGCCATGTCTTGATTACATATTTCAAAGTGATTTGTGGGAAATAAAAAATAATTTTACCTTTAGCTGTCTCACTCTCTCGAATGAGGAAGGAACCTTGTGTATTCCCAGGAGTAAGAAGAAGCCTCATGGCATCATTTCTAGAGATGTTCTTAAAGAACCACCTACAGAAGAAAAGGTATATCAAACTTTAGACTTTGCGCAAACCACATCCCTTCCTTATAGCATGCACGGTGAGAGGTGTTGAGAGCTGAGTTTCCTGTGTGACGTACGGTTCAGTCTCCATTGTGGTCATTGCAATGAAGTTGAATGGGATGTAGCCTTTCTGACCGGTGGTAAGAGACTCTGCCAAATACCACTCCATGTCATCCCTAGATGTTGGAAGAAACAACAATAATAAATCAAATTGGTTTGCAAAGTTTAGGGGCGATACCGAATGAGAATATTCCATTTCAGAAGAGTTTCGTAGCTTCTACAGATAATCGCATTGATTTGAAAATTAACAATAAATGGATCACATAAATTGTTTCACATTGAAGAAGTAAAGAAATGCCTAATTTTGCACATTAAATTAATGATTAGAGATAAACTGTGTGCTCGTAATTGACTCTTGTTTGGTGCAGTTTGTTGAACTTTTAAAACAACGTTACCATTTTCTGTGATCAAAACTGGGTTTTTTTTGTTAACATTAAGCCCTTTTTAACGTATCTAATCATTTCACTTTTTAAGTTACAATTTCAGGTTTCAATTAATATTTTTATATTCATTTAACAAATTATTTAACTTTTTAAAAAAATTTTAAGAGTCTAATTATTTAAAAGGAATATAAGTGTGCTGCAAGACTTATGAGGACCGAAACCAGACCATTTTCAACAAGTTTAAATGATTGTGAGCCAAAAAAGTCAATGTGTGACTTAGAAATTACTATTATTTTTCTATTACTTGATGAGTAAATAATTTTTTGTCTTTTCAGTTAAAATCAATCAACTTTTATTGTTTAAAAGATTAGTTGTTTTTGTCACAATTTGATTCATATTGAATTGTGAAAATATTGACCCCACAACATCAGCGATGTGGATTTTATCCCGCTGTTGTTTGAAATTTTTATGGAATGGAAAACATTATTCTAACATCAAGCTGACGTAGTTTTAGAGAATTTAATCTTCTCATGTTACAATCTAATGCTTACATTGTAAATATAAATTTGCATATTTTTTATTACAACATAACTTTAGACTTTAAAATTGTGATGGGTTAATATTATTACTTCAAATATTGATCATTCCTTTTTATCAAAATGTGTGACTGCAACCAAAAATGTGTCAGATTAATCAATTTTGAATTTAATCAATTGTATCCAAATCGTTTTCTTAGTCTAGATAAACAACATAAAAATTATTGTATTTATTTTCAATTAATTTTACATTTCATTTTTCAGGAAATACAAGATTTTTTTGCTCAATTAATTCATTACAAATGTGCAACGTTTTGCTTTCAGATCCCTGCCCTTATCCGGGTTTTGGTTTCCTACTTTAAACCAAGATTGAGCGATTTTCTTTACTCTGTTTTTTATTTTATACATTTATTTAATAGGTGAAATCGAAAGGGAAACAGTAAACTTTGGGTGTAGTTATACGTCTATAACAACGTGCACTAGAATGTACCATTCAAGCCATTAACACAACCAAACAGGGATTTAGTTCAGCATATCAATACAAAATCTATAAATGACCAGTTTGAGCACTTTTGAATGATTAGTCTTACTTTCATTAAGAAATAAATGTGAAGAATGTGTCAAAATCTTGGTGTAAAACAGTTCTTAAAGGCCTTTTTAAGCAGCTTACTTGTTGAGGATCTTAAGCTTCTCTCCTTTTTCAAAACCTAGATCGCCTTCATGTTTGGGTTCATAGCTGTAAATTGCCACGCCAATGTTATCTGTAAGGATGAGATTATTTAAGTACAAAGCGTAAAGACATTTTGAAATAGGGAAAGGATGAATGGTGAGATATTAGGAGCAAATGACTGATGTTATTTAACCGCTCTGGATTTACTTGCAAAATAATAAAATCCATAAAAAATCTGGTATCTTAAAATGAAGATTTTTAAACTTGTTAGGGAAGTTGCTTTTTTCAAATCTTCAATTACAATTAAAATTTATCAAATGATTCTATTCCCTTGTAAGATGCATTACCCTTTAAATGAAAACAAAAAAAAATTAAAAAGTAAAGAAAAGAAGAAAAACAACAGCAATACGAAAGGATGAAAGGTGAAAAAAACAATCAAACTATTTGCAGCTAAAATTATTTCTGTATTTAGACGTGTTCATAAATTCAGATTCATACCATTTATATACATAAAGGGAGTAACATGTTCATTCATCAAACATGCACGTGATTAATTACATGCATGATTATTTGCTCAGATTATGTACACAATTACTAACATTAAGATACTTTTCTATAGATTTGCAACATGCATTGATTGTGTTTACTTTTTTGGACACTACGTCTTTGAATTACTAAAGTGTGGCATAACATCCTGCAACTAACTTAGCAACCTGTACAGGGTGTACCCCACCCTGTCGCCTACAACCTGCCAGGATAGGGACACCCGTAATATTGAGTAGGAAAAGTGTTTTGAAAAATTGATACTCTAAAAAGCATTCATCAACTGTAATTCAGTCCGCTGTGAGCCCAAAACAATGCAATTTTGAAGAATAAAAAAATATCCAGTCTGTTAAATTTGGGATTTTCCGCAAAGCAATCTCGTATTTCAGAAACTGTGACATCTTTTAAATACTAAACGTTGTCCTGATCATTTGATTTAAAAAAAGGGATTTTTTTGTTAATTAAATTATTTTTGTTTTATAAGTTGCTAAATCCTTCAATCAACAATGACAAATAACATCTAAGTCCAAAATATCACTTTATATTTTTTACATTTATTAAAACAAATCAAACTGCTCCTGTGATTTATCAAGCTGGGAGGGCACAATTTTTTACCACAATAACCTCTACATTTACTAAAAACTAAAAGTGATAAAGTGTAAAAGTGTTAAAAAAAACAATATTAGGAAAAGGTGTTAGCTCAGTGGTAGAATGTCTTGGATGGGTAGAAGCCAGTTCTATTCCTCTTAGGCTCATACCTAAGTGTCCATGAAGCAGGCACCTAACGCCTATCTACTCACACCATTGGTGCCGTCATGGCTGCCTGCGGCCGTGCAAATGCAGCAAAAGTCATTTTGCCATGAAGAATGAATGTAGTATGATAATAAAAAACATATATAGTAGGTACATGAACAGCACCAACAAAATATTCAAATAGGAAACGAACATACAAACCTTGTTAAAGTATTTACAATGGTATTTATTCAATTAGAATTTCATATCCTGTTTCAAATTTACAATTTATTATTTTTACATTTCACAGTTTTTTAATTATTAACTTCATTGTAGTGAAACAAAATAGATTTTGGATTAAACATTCGTTGAGGTCATTTTTGACACATTTTTTCTTACAGAAAAAAGAAATGAACACCTACCTGCTAAGGGCGACGTGGGACACGAATATTGCTGTGAGTATGATGAAATCAACTGATCTGTGTACTAATTTTGGAAAAACAAAACAAGGTTGGAATTAGTTTTCCATGTGCTCAACTTTTCAAAGAACAGCTATTTATTTGTATGACAGTAAAAAAAAAAGGTTATGGAATGCTGAATTTGGATGTTAAATTGTCGAGTTTTGTTTTTTGATCCAGACTATTGGTGGTTGTGTCACATGCAGGTGGTTTTCTCCTTTACATCTAATCTACTGGAACATCGAAGTCTCAGAGGGGAAACAAACAACACCACTCCTAGTATTTGATTATACACACAAAGGAAAACTTCCTTGTGGGTTACATAAGCTATTAAACTGAGGTAGCTATCAGCTGATTTCTGACACTTGCTCCATTTATGCAGCTCTACACAGTGTGGACATCATTCACTGGTCACATCATCCTCTCTGTCCTGATACTACTTCGTGCATGAGTTCACCCAGGGCTAGTTTAACTAAAAAAATCTTTTTAGTGGAAAATCATTCGTACAGTAAAAGAAACATGTACTGTAGAATAAATTTGAACTGAAGTTCGGTACTTACTGGATTACTAGACTGTGGAGGAATGGGACAGTTGCAGTGATCACAAATTTCATCCAAATTCTCAATCCATTCATTGTCATAGTCCGAACTGCAGGCGCATCCCATCTTTTCTGCAATTTTAGAAAGATAAGTGTTTTTAACATATATGCAAATGTATATAAAGCTATGTAGGGACATGTAGATCCATGTCGATATTAATATAAACATGTGTATACCTACATAAAATACAAAACATTTACTAATGAATGTATGATCGAGCCCTGAATTTTTTATACTCCATTCGAATTCTGACTTATTTTTTATCAAAACCTATTTTTCCATTTGACTGGAAATGAGACCGATCTTTTCAGACAAAGTTAGAGAAGTATTTTTGCAGAAAAATATTTTACAATTTTTATTTACAATTGGAAAAAAGGTTGTATGGCTCGATTGCATGTCCAAAGCTATTTCTATCGTTCTTACTGATTTTTTAAATGGGTTACTGGAAGAAACAAATGCTTCTTATACTGTCAATGCTGACCAACTTTGTGCATGTTTCGCTGTGATTTTGCCAAAAAGTTTCTTTTCTTCAAGTACATGTTCTTGGTTAAACTGTAAATAAAAGTTGAGATTTTTTTTCTATGTAATACTACCTCTCCTGCAATTAGTTATCTTTTAAGAAGCCTTCATCACAGGAGGTCAAAAACGTTCTTTTTCACGGATTAAAAGTGAGAAAATTCTACCACCAATAGAAATCATTTTAGCTTGACTAAAAATAAAAATCTATCTAATGAGAATTTGTGTTTTTTGTAACATAAATCTTTCACTTTTCAGACAAATATCACCACATTTTTTTCTTAAATCTACTTTAGTGAGTCGATACTGAGGGCCTTGACTCACCAGGGAGGCTCAACTGGGATTTCAAAGTTTGTAGTAAGAAGTAAATATTGTTTTTTTAAAAAATATTTTTGCCATATGTAAGCGTGCACATGACCAGTAAAGCATACAACAAAGTTTCACAGTGTTTCTCGGCACAGCTCTCTAATGCTCGTTCAGACTTGAATAACTGGCTCTTAAATCCAGAGCAATGCTAATCTTGTGCAATCCGTCGTCTGCACGTGCTCGTCAGAGTATTTTACACCATCATTCTGCACAAACCAGCTTTCTCAAGCTTACTCAACTCCCATTGGACTACTAGTGGAAAAAGGGTCAGTGGGCTAATCACAGCAGTGGTTCTTCCTAAAAGCTAAATGCCATGAGAAAAATCTGATAAGGCTTGACCCGGCAATGACAATCCACCCCTGCTGCAGAGAGACCCCATGGAGGAATCTCAAAAGACTCATTTTACTATAAAGAAGTTCACAAATAATCATCTCTCCTACGCTAAGTGTCTCCCATGTCAGCATTTTCCATTAAGGGGCTACCCTTTTTTTTTCAATATTAGCAGCTGAAGGGCTTTTGAACTACAGGCAGTTTACAGCTATAATTTGGAAAGTTCTGTAGATTTCCATTTTTTAAGCAGCCTGACTGAGAAAAAACCATTTCATGGTAGAGATTCACTGTTTGATTAATTAAAACCATCAACTGAAAAAGCACATTTACACACAAAAACGCCTCCCCAGACTCATCGCTGCATCGGTAACAGATATAGAATCTTAAATTTACAAAAACAAAATAAGTATAAGTGTTGTCGGTCTTATCTGAAATTCAGTTTTGTACTGATAATGCCAATCACACAACAAGTATGAAATTCCTTTAAAGTGATAACAAAAAAGCTTGAATGTTTGTGTGGATCAAAAATTATTTCAGCAAAAAAACGCTGCAAAAGGAGACAAAAAAAATCCAAACCCCCTCAAATTCACAGCATTTAATTTTTGTTTGTGAGAAACTTTTGTTTACCTCCACACTATAATTTTCTTTGTATGACTTTCAAGGCAAATTCACATTAAAAATTAAACTTACCTTTTGAAATATATCCTCTTAGATGATACGTAAAGTCAGATTTCAAGAACTGCTATTACGACATTTTGATTGAACTTGTTTTAAAAAGCGATAAAGCATGAAGTGACTTTTTCAGTAATGGAGTTTGGGTATGAAGATGTCATCATTCGTCTCTCTGACTATAAGTAACAAGAAGCAGCGATGTGGTGTCAAACACACACATACGCACTCATAGAGGAGTTTCCTGTCGTTGAAGCGTTGAGGGTTGCTTAGCTGACTTTTCACAGGTGCTCACTGTGCAGCTGTGTGGAAGCCGAGGGGAACGTTAGACATTCTAAGGCAAAGGGGTCGCATTTCCCAAATAAAAATGTTCCAGCACACTTACCTAAAAAAGAAGTTCTGGTGGGCTTGAAATGGCAAAGAGACTAAATCTGTCTATTGTTTACGTTGCTGAGCAATCTGACAAACAACTTATTTACCTTTGATGTGACTTACATCCCCATCTAGAAGAGGACGGGGATATTCTTGATTGTTCCTCATAATAGAATCATATCAAAATTCAACTGATGAAGTTAGAGTTTAGTATTTTATTAGTTTATTTTCTGTACTGGTTATCCAAGTTGGTGTCAAAAGGGGTTACGAAACCTGATTTGTTTGAGAGGCACAGTCCTTCCAAAACAGCTCACCAGTCTGTCACAAGGCCACGCATAAAGACTTACCACAATGGTAACCTGGTGCACCAGTAAATTTTATATTGGCCCAAATAAAACACTATTTATATAATTCATGCATTTGCATTTCCTGTCTGGTTTAAACTCAAGACAAAATCTTGGGCCTGTGGTTTGTGTCTGTCCTGTTTGTGGCCAACTCTGGATGTGGGCATTCAGAAGGTAGATTTTGGCCTTGGCCTTCTCAATTGGGTCAAACTTGAAGCAAAACGCAAAAATCCTCACAAGCAACAAAAATTTTCGCATTACAGCTTAATCTCATTGGACAAACCACGCTTGATGGTCTCCCAAAGCATAGAGACGAAGCTTTAAGCCAGATATGTGACACATTGTGAGTCTCTGCTGTCGCGTTTACTTCATTTTCGAACCACATCTCTTCTCTTGTGGTGAACAGCTGCTGCGAGTAGAGCTCGCACTGGCAGGAAGTTGGTTCAAACATCACAGAGAGTGCAAAGAAATTTGTGCTTCAAAACTTTACGCAGACTGAGACCCATTCGTGATGAAACCACCTGAGTTCACTCCTTCCGTTAGAGAGAAATTTTAAGAGGATGTGTGTCAATTTGTCACTTTTTGTCATTTTAATGTGTAAGATAGTTTTTTAGGTTGCTTGAATATTGTTTCAACCTATACCACAGCAGTTCGAAGTACAAGCAGTAAAATTTAATTATCAAATAAAATCCATGACTCAGTGGTGATCAACAACAACCCCTGCCATCTTTGGAGATCTGCAGGCCGTAGGAGGCTATAAAGGGTATTCCTTCTGCTCTCTACTTGTCACTACTTCCAAATGTGGTTGGAAATCACATTCTGTTACGCAATCACATGAAGATGTTATCAATATGCAAAAAGTTTTCCAGTCTCTATGCCGCCTGCTTTGTTCAGCAGGTGCTGGCCTCTTTCACGACAGTGAGAGCAGTCTGTTTCTATGCCAGTGCTCACTTCCATACATCTTGCCCGTTCGTTTGAGTTTGAAATAAACTGATAGATGTTCACACTTTGTTTACATTAAAATATCAGCTTCCAAGCGTATGACATGTGGAATGTGCGATGAGGAGAGAGAGAGAAAAAGGTCAAGGGAAACGATCTGCAGGGCAAATTGGAACGACATGAGAACAAACTTATATAACTTTTATTTATAGGAGGAAAAAAACATTATTTAAGTTTTTTGGATTTTTTTGCATTTTCCATATAATTTTCATCTTTGAATCTCACTACTGAGGCCTCAAGTTGCACATGAGGTCATATGTCTTGAAGTCTTCCACATGATCATCAAGATCTGCTCTGATTTCACATGATAGTTGCTCTCTGCCAGGGAATATTTGGTTTCTTGTTTGACAAATTACATTCAGGAAAGTCTATGGCTATGCACCCCTTCTGGGCACCGCTGTTATGTTCAGATGCTACACTGGGTCACGAAAGTTTTTCAGAAGCAGACACTGTTTAACTGTGAAAGGCTTCAGGATGGAGTGGATGATGATGGAGCATGTGGGGACTTTTATCCTCATTTACACCAAGAAATAAATAGAATCTAGTGTTTAAACGCATCTAATGAACATCTAAGTACTTAGGATCAACAGTCCAGAGCAATTGAGAGTGTGGAAAAGAGCTGAAGAAGCGTGTGCAGGCAGGCTGGAACGGGTGGAGAAAAGTATCAGGTGTGATGTGTGATAGAAGAGTTTTAGCTATAATAAAAGGGAAAGTGTACAAAACCGTGGTGAGACCAGCCATGCTGTTTGGTCTAGAGACAGTAGCACTGAGGAAAAGACAGGAAACAGAGATGGAGGTAGCTGAGATGAAGATATTGAGGATCTCTCTGGGAGTGACCAGGATGGACAGCATCAGAGGAACAGCACATGTGAGAGGTTTTGGAGCTAAAGTCCAAGAGGCCAGACTGAGATGGTTTGGACATGTGCAGAGGAGAGAGAGTACATCAGAAGAAGGATGCTTGGTTTGGAACCACCAGGTAAGAGGCCTAGAGGAAGACCAAAGAGGAGGTTCATGGAAACAGTGAAGGAAGACATGAAGATAGTTGGTGTGACCGAAGAGGATGCAGCAGATAGGGTTAGATGGAAGAAGCTGACTTGCCGTGGCAACCCCTAAAGGGAAATGCCGAAAGAAGAAGAAGAAACTAGATTGGACTTTGGGGTATTGTGCTTTTGTGGGTTAATATTTCTGACCTCACAGCATGTATAGTTAAACATGGTTTATTACAGTTCAGAAATGTGATATCTACTCAAAAAAAAAAAAAAAGGTTCTATATACATTTATTCAGTTTCACTTTCTTTTTGATTCTGGGAATCCCCACCTCCTCTCGCTTCCCTGCTGAGTCCTACTCCCTGGACGGCATCAATCTCGGTTGAGGCTTGCAAATACAAGCATGATCACTTAAACACTTCCCGCTTTCATTAGAATGTGGGCGTGATACTGAACAAAATCCATGGTCATGAGCAACCTGGATACCATTGGAACCCATGGTATGACTTGTGAATTTCTCAAACATGCATTTATGCAGAAGAAATCTTTTTTTTTTTCTTCTGGTAGTTCCCAGAAGGCTTGGGCTCAGTGGAAATCGAACTAGGTTTTTCCAGTCGGGAAGGGCACATTCTACCACTCGGCCACCGCCTCGTGGTGAACCAGAAGAAATCAATTTTATGGTTTGTTTTAGACATGGGAATAACATTCAAACAGAAGAAATCGCCAAACTTTTTTCATTTCTACAAAATACAATCAAATACAGTCTGAAATCAGAGTTTAATCTGTGCTTTTAACAAAATATGTAAATGTATTTTGTGAAACATTTTTATTAAAGAACAAAATTTATTACAAATACAATTAAATCTTAAAGAAGAGAAAAACATTCAACCATTTGTGTATTTTGTCGTTAAATTGCAGAACAAAGCACATAACGTGCGAGCTGCGGTCCACTGTGGAACACACTACATTTGGTCATTTTCCAGCCTGACACAATCAGTGCTCTGCAGCATCTGGGCATACCACTAGGAAACAAAACAGCCTCCTGGGTGCTGTCACCACAGGGGGAGGCCATAAAGATATTTTTGGTTTGTGTAGAAGAGGTGTAAAAATGCAATGTGATCGCCTGCTTCCTGTGAGGCCACCGAAGCTTCAACTCATCTCTGTGTTACAAGAATCAGTTTACAATAGATGTTTTCTTTATCTGATCTCCATGCTCAACCAGACAGCCTGAAGACTGTTTGATTTTATTAAAGCATGTGATGGCTTGAAAGAAAATGGAGTCTTTTTGTGGCCCCACATTACAGTTTGTTAGATAAAATGATGACCTTTGTGTTTATTACATTTATGGGGTTTGACGTTAAATGAATTACTTTGTTGAGAAAGTTGTTTTCTTCCTTATTTTCCAAGTTTGAGGTTGTGATTTAGTAAGTTGTACGTATGTGTCCGTCTGATTGCTTCCTGTTTACACTGGGGCCGTCCCCAATCACATTACTTGGAGTTTTGATGAAGGCATTTGTCATTTTTGTTTCACACCGCCAAACCAAATATTCTCTTAGATATTTAAAGTGATGTTCATTCTACGCTACATTTCAGTGATACTCCCTGTACAAACATCAGTCAGCTAAGCAGACTCGGTCCAGCAGGCAGTAGGAAAGGTGTGTGCAATCAGATTTCCTCATTCATGTCATGTCACGGCACAAATTTTTTCATTTTCGCTCCCAGTTGCAGTGAATGGAGGTCGTGTTGTTTTGCTTCAACCCGGAATAATTCAATGAAGAGGAAGAAATTCTTTAAAACAATATTGGCAAACACCGAGGAGATAATGAAGGACTGATGTAATTTTAACAAAGTGAGAAACGTCTGGAGTTTAAGTTCATCTTGGTGAGGCCCAGGTGCTTCAGAGGGGTGGAAAGAGCAAAAGCAGCTTTCATGGGAATGTCACACAGCAGGTCCGACTCCTCTCCGCACTCTTCCAGCTCGTACGTCGCATCGTCCAGCATCTCTTTGTGACGATCACACACCTGCTCTACTTTCAAACGATGGATCTCTGCACGCAGACGGATCAGCTGACGGGCCAGATGATTGTCCTGGACTTGCATCTCCCTCTGGGATCAGAGCAGAATAGAAAAAAGATATTCGAAAAACTTTTTTTTATTGTTATTATTATTATTATGATGCTTTCTTTCATATCTGCTCATCACTGGTAAGGGGAGTCCATGAACCAAAGGCTGAGAGCAAACAGAGATCATTTTTGTTTCTTCTTCTAAACCTCTTATCCCTAAGAGAGCTGCATGGGATCCCTGAGCCTATTCCAGCTGATTCCAGGAGAGAGGCACGGTGACACCCTGAACAGGTAACCAGGTTGTGGGGCCACACACAGACAGCCATCAGCACTCTCATTCCCAGGGGCATTTTTTTAGTGGGCAATCAACCTAACACAACAAAACAAACAAACAAAAAAAACCCCACATACACAGAGTGAACATGCAAACTTCACACAGAAAGGCAAGTATTTTAAGCCTCACCCCCACTTTGGGACTCAAACCCTCAACCTTCCTACTTTAAGCACACCATGGATCATTTTGTTTGACAAACTCTTTAGATTTCAACATGATCTCAGTTATGTTCCAATGAATGAAGTGGAGAAAATTATTTCTTCCAAGAAAGAAGATGGACATGCATCTCCAGTGGAAGTTCCAGGGCTTAACTTTTTATTTGAGACATGTGTCAGCAATCATTTTTAGAATGAGGGGGAAAAACTAGAATCAAGTTGGAGTATGATTAGATGAAAAAAAAAAGTTAAAGATCTCACCAGTTCATTTCTTAGAAACTCCAAAGCATCATCAATTGTATCAAAGCCACAGATGTTGCGGACCACCAGCTCTGAGTTCTCAGTCTTTAAAATTGTGGGGATGGATGTGTCTTTTCCTCCGGATTCAGGAGGATCTCCTGTATTTCTCTTCTTCCAGGGACGGCTCTGAACGCGCTCCTGCCATTCATGATATGAAGGTCTGCGCGTCTGGAGCTTTAGTTTCTCAGTCAGAGCTTTGACATTATCCAGATCCTCTGTGTCTCCCTCATTAGATTCCTCTTCCAACTCCTTGAAATCCATTGAAATAAAAAGAACTTTTTAATTCCCTGTTGTGTTCCTGTCTTTGGAGCGGTTTAGAACTGGTGCGCAACAGGTCGTCCCCTCCTTTATAGGAGTGAGGGAATGACCGCCCATCCCATAAGGGACAGGAGGGGTGAGGAGGACGTTAGACCTTCATAGTTATCAGTCAAAAGGGATTCTTAGCTTCGTTTTGTCTTACGTACCACTTAACCCGGCTGATTTCAGGTGACGGGCAGGGTACACCCCAAACAGGTCGCAAGTCTGTTGCGGGTCGTTCAAAAAAGCATATTCAAAATGATCCGAAAATATGAAGGCTGATCTTCTATGTGACACATAAATAAATGAATGTATAAACTTATCAAATCTAAAAGTCAGAAAAATCAGTCTTCTGAGAAGGTATTATTCATAAAATAGATAATAATAATACATTTTATTTCTAAGGCGCCTTTCTAGGCACTCAAGGTCAAGACATTTCATACTGTACAATTACTTCTGATAGAATGAACACACAATCACATCCCATAATCAAAATATTATAGATGTGCATCTTAAAGAATAAAGTAACAGAAACTGTATATGTAACAAACTAAATTGAAATATATCTGTCAATAAAGGAAATAAGTACATTTCAATGTAATGGTACTTTTTACAAACAAGGGTCACAAATCAGATTTAAAAGTACTTGATGAAAATTAAAAAAAAAAAAAATCAATATTAGCCACTGTTTTAATTTGAAAGCATAAGACGTAGGATTCAGATGCATAGCTAGTTTGAACCAATTTATTGCAGTAAATCAGGGTTAAGAGGGGTAGACATATGTCGTCTGGAAGAAGACATGGAAAGGACCACACTTGGAGTAGATTATCATGGCTGCAGCAGAACAACAGATGATTCGATTCCGACACCAGTGTGATGGACACCTGGGGAAGACGAGACACAGGTGGAGACTTCAGGAAGAGGCAATGGGGACCAGGTGTGCTGATTTTAGGGTACAGGCCATGGTTAGATGGGGGAAATATACCAGAAGAGAGGAAGATCGTGACAGCTTGAACAGTTACACACAAAATGTGTGGACCCTCTTGAAAATGAGATGTTACATCTCAAGGGGCATTCCACTAATAAACAAACTAAACAAAATACTTAACAACAAAAAAGAATATATTTTCATAAACGTTTCTAGTAAAATGGCCCTAATAAGTGATAAAGCAACTGATAAAATATTTTTTTAACTTAATCTTTAGAAAAAGGTTTTTCTACATACAACCTTAAAAACCTTTTAATTGCACAAACATAAAAAACTACATAACACATGACACATGTTACTCCTGAATATGTATATTTACATATTTGAAATAAATTTATAAAGACAAGCAAAGGTAAAAATGAGTTTTTCTTCTGTTTTTCTCTTTAATTTTTTATTAGTCAGTGTTCTATCATTCAAAGATCATTAATTTAAAGTATTAATTATATATCTGTTATGTTTTTGCATTAAAAGTATGATTTAAGTCCTGATTTATCTGGCTTTGATTACATCCCCATCTAGCGGTTATTTATTGTACTGCAGGCACGTCTTTCAATGCCCTCCTACAACTTTTACACAGAACATAACAGCGCTTAAATGTGCTCTATTTTACTTTCTTTTTCTCAGGAAACACGCACTTCCGTCTTTTACCACCTCACTTTTCCATTCCACCAGCAGTGCTTCGTTCTGCAAACGGATCTCTGAAAAGATACAGCCACATATGGGGACTGTGTTCAAGCAGATGTGAGACTTTTTCTATTTATAGACTAGTTATTACCTGAAAAAACTTGATCGCAGTGAAGCTGTTAGACCAACTCTGTGTGCAGAAGAGGAAGTTTGCTTTCATTTTCTTCAAAAGAAACGAGGAGGGTTATTGTGGGGTTACTCAGTGTTAAAGAGGTTTGAAGTGACAGGTTGATGGAGTTTTCAGAGCACATCAAAACTGCTAATGTGGAGGATGTTGTGCTCAGACAACCTCTGCAGACACCTATCAGAGGAACCCTGTGCATCACTGGCCACCACCTGCTTTTCTCGGACAGAGATCAAGGCACCTCCAGGCAGATCTTTCTGCTTCTCAGGAACATTGATGCCACTGAAAAAAGGTAGAGATCACTGTTAAAAAAAATCACTCTTTACTCCATGGGTTTGTAACAGGGGGTTAGATTGCATTTTTTTTTTTGGGACAACATCCCAATTTCAAAACCTGCATGTTGTGCTTAACCCCTTTTAGAATACTGATCACACCTTCAATAGCTCTAGTGTTTGTAATTCAAACACAATCTTGATGAATTAATGATGATCATCCAGTTAACTCATATTTACAACATCCTTCAGTTGTTCTAATTTATTTATTAAATCTTTATAACCAGTGTGGAAAACCTTGTGAGCTATCCCGGTTTCCTCTCTAAAGCAAGTCAAAGTGAAAGGTTGGACACTGTCTGTGTTGCTGATGCCTTCTGTGTTTGTCCAACGCAGTGCTAAAGAAAGAAATGATCACTCTGATTGCTTTCTTTTGTCTGTTGAACTCACTTTTTGTGTTGCTTGCTACTAACAATCTGTCTTATGTGCCATGAAGCATTGCTGGAAGCAGTTCTGTCAGGAAGAGAGAGCCTCCTCCCTGGGACATCCCAGATGACTGGGTTTGTTTTCCTCTCCTGCTATAAGCTGAGCCTTCTGCACTGCTAGAGACAAAGTTAAACTCCAAACATGGTGTTCTAGTTTGGAACAGTTTACATGACACATTGTTAGTGTGTGTTAATATTTTCATGTATGTAGGATGTCTGGATCATCAGGAACGATCACCATCAAGTGCAAAGATCTGCATGTTCTCCAGCTTGACATACCAGGCATGGAACAGTGTCTAAATATTGCACACTCAATTGAGGTATACAGAAATGAAAGCAAGGCCAACTAAGCCTTAAAACATGTTTTTGTTTCACCAGAAATTGATATGTTCTTGTGATTCACAACTATGTTCCCGTGTATTTTTTGTAGACCCTGTCCTGTCTGGAAAATGTGCCCGAGATGTACCCTTTCTTTTACAGACCTAAGGACCTCAGTCTAGAAACACATTGGGGTCTCTCATCCCCTGAACAACACTTCCTTCAATTTAAAGAGCTCGTAAGCAACACGTAAAAGCTCATGTAAATTGTCTGAACCAATATGTTTGTTTTTTTTTAGAAACGCAACCTTTTCGAACAATGATCTAACCAACATATGACAGGAAAATGGCTGAACGTAGAAGTCACCATTCAGGATATCCTCGTTGCTTGGTTTTCATTTGTTTTCCGATAAAGTCAGAATGTGCGGCACAAAGCTTGACCTCATGATGAAAATGGGAATGTCTTCCTCTGGGATTGGTAATGTTGCCATGGCGAAGGGGGTAAAAGGCCTCAGAAAAGCATTGTTGTCAGTTTTATGAGCATAGTTTTCTCAAAATAGATAGGACGGCTGAGTTTGTCATTAGGGCGTCCTAGTTACCGTGCTTCACACGGAAGACACAAGCAAGTGTCAGTACTCTCCTGATGCACTCGTGAAAACAGCAAAGGTTTTAGGACATTGGCAATAGGAATGTATTCCCTTTACTAGCCTGAAAAATCTGCAGAATTAGATCAAAGAATTTAAGTTTAACACATTTTAAAACAGTATTATCTTTACAATAAGTGTCTGTTTTGTATTTTGGGGATGTTAAATATCCGTCCCGTTCCGTCATCTTCCGCTTGTTCCGGGACCAGGTCGCGGGGGCAACAGCCTCAAACGGGAAGCCTAGGCTTCTCTCACCCCGGCTCCATCCTCCAGCTCACTCGGAAGGATCCTAAGTCATTCCCTGGCCAGGTCCAGGTCTGCCCCTTGGTCTCCTCCCGGTGGGACGTGCTCAAAACACCTCGCCCGCGAGGTGGTCGGGGAACTACCCCATCTGGCTCCTCTTACCCTGGAGGAGGAGCAGCTCGACACCAAGCTCCTCCCGGATGGCAGAGCTCCTCACCCGATCTCTGAGTGAGAGCCCAGCCACCCTGCAGAGGAAGCTCATTTCAGCCGCTTGTAACCGCGATCTCATTCTTTCTTTTTCACAGCTGGTGACCATAGCTGAGGGTTGGAACGTAGATATTTTTTGCGGATATTAAATATATTTATCAATATTTTAATGGGCATGGATTACTAAGTTCTTATTACATACAAAGTACATATAAAAAAAATTACACGACAAAAAAATACATTTTTGAATAAAGAATGCAACATACGATTTGTGGCACGGTGGCGCAGTGGGTGGCACAGTAGCCTCACAGCATTAAGGTTGTGGGTTTGAGTCCCGGGTGGGGACGAGGCTTGGAACACTGGCCTTTCTGTGTGGAGTTTGCATACTCTCCCCGTGCATGGGTTTTCTCCGGGTACCCCGGTTTCCTCCCACCCTCCAAAAAAACCATGGATGTTAGGTTGATTGGCTGTTTCCAAATTGCCCATAGGAGTGACTGTGTGTATATGTGGTTGTACTGTATGTGTGTTGTCCCGCGACAGACTGGCAACCTGTTCGCGGTGTACCCTGCCCCTCGCCTCGAATCAGCCGGGATGGGCTCCGGCACCCGCTCATATGGGATAGACGTTTAAGAAGGTGACTGACTGACTGACATGAGATTCACTGACGAAACTAATGAAACAAGATTTCCAGACAGTCCACACAGCCTTTTTCGTTTCTGTTAGTAAATCCCATAATACTCTATATGTATGTTTGCAGGATAAAAGGTGGAGGCTGAGTAGCGTTAACAGAGACTACTTAGTGTGTCCCTCATACCCTCCTGAAGTCATCGTCCCAAACACAATAGACGATGACACATTGAAGAAGTCAGCCAAATTCAGACAGGGAGGACGCTTTCCTGTGTTGTGCTATTACCACAGGAAGAATGGAATGGTGAGGTGTTTTAATAATCCCTGGATTTACAAATTAAATCATCCATTGTTAACTGGAACATAACTTTTCAGGTGATAATGCGGAGTAGCCAGCCACTGACAGGAGCCAATAAGAAGCGTTGTAAAGAAGATGAGCTTCTTCTCAAGGCTGTGATCGATGGCTCTAATAAAGGTTACATCATTGACACTCGCTCCAGTCAGCAGGTTCAACAAGCCCGGATGACAGGTGGAGGGTTTGAGTCCAAATCATCCTACGAGGGCTGGAAAAGGTTGCACAGGCAGATAGAGAAGTGTGTATTTAAACATAGAAGAGATCATATTATAATCTTCCATGTTCACTTATTTATGATGTGTCTGTGTAGAGGGAAAGCATTACAAGAGAGTCTGATTAAACTGGTGGAAGCTTGTGGTGATGAGTCCCACAATATGGATCGATGGCTCAGCAAACTTGAGAACTCAAAGTGGTTGTCTCACGTCCAAACGGCTCTGTCCACAGCTGGTCTACTCGCAGAGTGTGTGGAGAGGTAGGAGAGAATTTCAGCTTTTATCATAATAAACACTTGACTTGGAAAATGTATATGTAGAATTTTTTTTTTTTTTTCAGAGATGGCCATTCTGTTCTGGTCCACGGGTCTGATGGAACAGATTGTACTTTGCTTATCAGCACTCTTGCTCAGCTCATCATGGACCCGCACTGCCGAACCCTGGAGGGGTTTCTGGCTCTGCTGGAGAGAGAGTGGGTACAGGTAAGAATTCAAATGTTTGTTATGGGATGAAAATATATTTTCATCCAACATCTAGCTTTACTACACACATCATTCTCGCCGTTCAACTCTCCCAAATTATGACGTTTGCAGAAAAACAGTGAATTCATGGAACTTTTTTCTCCTTTTACCCTGTACATGATTCGCAGTCCTTAAAAAACCCTGTTGCGATAATAAGTTGAACAATTTCAGAATTGCTGCAGATCCAACTAGTCTGTCCACATTCAACTGCAATCAAATTTCTTTTAAGAGTAAATTGCTCCAGAGATTAACACTCATTAAATCATCACACTTGCTATGTTGCCAAACCACAAATTCAGTGAAACATTCAGCTTTCTTTTTACATTCAGATTTGCTTATACTTTAATATATTACAATCCTAACGACGCCTTGTTTTTTGCTTTTTCACCCTAAATTTTAATTAATATTTGGCAGATGAATATGGTAGTACTGACAAAATCAATTTGTGGAAATGGATCAACTTCTTGAATAATTGGGAATTTTTCTGTGAATTTCTTTTATTAGCTCAATGGAAGAATAGAAAGCTTTGTTTGGTTTTTGAAAAGATGTCCTGTGTATGTTTTGTGATTGATTCTTTGGCTGATTGGTCCTCTTTTCAGGCTGGACACCCTTTCCAACAGCGGTGTGCCCACTCAGCATATTCCCACGCCCGTCTCCAGCAAGAGTCCCCCGTCTTTCTGCTGATGCTGGACTGTGTGTGGCAGCTGTGGCGTCAGTTCCCTCTGGCGTTGGGTTTCTCCGAGGCATTGCTTCTGAAACTTGCCACTGAAGCCTACGCCTCAGAATATGGCACCTTTTTATGTAACAGTGATCAGGAGAGGTCAGCTTAATTATCACAGACACAATTTGTTTTTTGATCGTTTCCAGTATACATCTGATTACCAGTCCTCTTTTTTCTAATCCTCCTTTATAGATGTGCACTAAAAGTGAAAGAGAAGACTCACTGTTTGTTCCGGGCACTATTAAGGCCCATGGAGAGAGATTTCTACTCAAATCCTCTGTATGAACCCACAGAGCTAGCAATTTGGCCTTCCGTTCATCCTCAGTCCCTACAGCTCTGGAGAGGTGAGCGTACAGTACGTCTCGGCATTTGTGATCACCAGCAGCATCGACGTGCCCTTAGTTCAGCTGACCACAACAGTGATGCAAGTTCATGAAAAACACTTTTTGTTTCATTTGTAGGATTTTTTCTGAGGTGGACCCAACAGGTTCGTCATCTTGAAGAGGTTCAGGAGGAAATAAGAAACCTGGTGATTGAGTGGGGAAAGTTGGCCTTCAGCTGATGGAACAACAGTTCACTATTCCATACTGTCTTCTGTTGGTCTGATCATAGCGACACCAGGCTGAGCACAAAAGCCCAGATATCCCTCACCCCATCCACATCCTGCAGCTTACATAACACCTGATGCAATCCCAAGGTCACCAAATCAGATCCCCGCATAGGCTGCACCTAGAAATACTGTCTTTAAAAATGAACAGACTACAAATAAACACACTGCCTGCAGTGTGTGTGTGTGTGAATATACAGTAGATGGTTTGCCTAGTTATCTAAAGAATGTTAGCATTCTTTACATAATTAAAAAGAAATATTCCGTATTTTTTAATGTACAGAATGCTTTTAACTATCTTTTTATAATCCACTTTTATAAAAAAAAAAAATATGAGCTTGAGTGCTGGTGTTATTTAAAGAAAATTGTATTTATGTCAAGAAGTTTGACAAAAAAAGAGAAATCCAGAAATTCTTTTTAATAAAGCAACTTTTAAACTTTTTTTTTTAAACACTTTTTGAAGATTTTTTTCACTAGTTTTTGTGTCTAAATTGAAATTTTTGGCATTAAAACAGACACATTAAAAGTGAGCAGTCCTCTCTTTTAGTGGCATAACTAAAGTTGTTCACCCAAATTAAGAATGTTTTTAGGTTAATGAATGCAAACTTGACAGATTTGACGTTTTACACACGTTCCCACAGATATTAAAGAGAGGATGTTATGCAAAAATCTACTTTTTGGATGTTTTACCATGTTTGAACATTATTTCCACATTAAAAACATACATAAAGTGTTTTTTTTTTAATTCAATCAGGTTTCAGTAATTTATAAGCTTTCCATTTAGTAATTAGACACCATTCAAATGCCAGGTTGTTCTCGGCTCTACTTTTTGTTCTCTGTGATGGCCACATTCTTACTGTGCAAAGATTGTTAGGTTACAATCTATAAGTTTATAAAGATGCTCCTACATTGTAAATAGGCAAATAGAAAGAAGAGGTAGTTGAGCTTCTTCTTTTTTCTGCATTTCCCTTCAGGGGTCGCCACAGCAAGTCAGTTTCTTACATCTAACCCTATCTGCTGAATCTTCTTCGGTCACGCCAACTATATTCATGTCTTCCTTCACTGTATCCATGAACCTTCTCTTTGTTCTTTGTTCTAGTCCTTTTTCCTGGTGGTTCCAAACCCAGCATCCTTCTTCCGATATACTCTTTTGCTCCTCTGCACATGACCAAACCATCTCAGTCTGGCCTCACTGACTTTATCTCCATACCTCTAACGTGCTGCTCCCCTGATCCTGTCCATCCTGGTCACTCCCAGAGTGAGTGAGAGATGAGGTGGTAGAGATGAAGTAGAGCATCTTCATCTCTGCTACCTCCATCTCTGTTTCCTGTCTTTTCCTCAGTGCTACTGTCTCTAGACCAAACAGCATGGCCGGTCTCACCACGGTTTTGTCCACTTTCCCTTTCATTTTAGCTGAAACTCTTCTGTCACACATCACACCTGATACTTTCTCCCACCCGTTCCAGTCTGCCTGCACATGCTTCTTCACCTCGTTTCCACACTCTCCATTGTTCTGGACTGTTGATCCTAAGTACTTAAAATCTTCCACCTTCTTTATCTCTTCTCTCTGTAACCTCACTTTTCCATTTGGGTCCCTCTCATTTACACACATACTCTGTCTTTTGCTTTCTATCTTATTAATAAATCTGACAGGCTTTTTAAATCAGTAAGCCATTAAAAGAGGCTGTTGGGACACGCGATCAGATAAATGGCTGTTTGACAGTTTAACAGTTTGATTATATAAGTGTTTCATTTTTAATTTAAGTGTTTCTTGTTGTTTAGTTTTTTCTATTTACTATTAGGGGCAGGCATCATAAGCTTCGGCTTCAGTCTGCTCCTTTCCGGACCTTATACTTATTGTTTGTTTTTGTTTTGTAAGAAAATGTTCAAATGTCTGGAAAAATAAATAAACTACTACTAAACTATTACTACTTAGACAACGTACTTCTGAACCCACAGACGCATCAATTAATTCACCTGCTGAGAAATCTCTGCTAACCAAACAGTTTCTACCAATTCTTCTGAACCAGTTTTACTGGATCATTACTTAGCATGGTCGTGCATTGAACACCACATCAAAAGTGTGTGTGATGAACGGAAGAAATCTAGTTTTTGATGGAAAGTAGACACGTATACTTGGCTTCTTTTTTTCTCACATCCAAACTGATGAATCCACTTTGTGGTTGCTGTGGAAAACAGACTTTGGACATCAGTCTGAATGTGTCACAGTAGTTTATAAAACTCCTAAGTGTAAAAAATATGTAAAAGTATTAGATGAGATCAACACCTCATGAGTTAGTGGCCTTAGTTGATCAGTTCTTCCCTACCGGATTATTATGTGATCAATATTTCCGTGTACTTATCAATAGAAAAAGGGCATATAACAGACACACCGCGCTTTCCTGTTAAGCTCAGCTAAATACTCTACACAATACAAATCCCTGTGCACAGCAAGTCAGCATGTTTGAACACATGAAGCTTTGCTGGTCAGAGACTGTAGTTCTCTACATTCAACATCCACAGGCCATAGTGACTACACTCATTGGACAAGGACCACAAGCCTGGAAGATTTGAAAGACCCCAAACATGTCCGGTGATAACTGGATGAGTTGATATGGTGATTAAATAGATGGTAAGCTTTTATCTTTTGACGCTTGTGTAATCTTTAGAAGTTTATTACTTTGGAAAGGTTGTGTTTTTACTGAAAATTTATTCTAACCAAAGTGCATCTGTCTGTGGTTCTCAAATGTGTTTACACACAAGAAAGATGCTTTTCCCCCCTCATTTTTTATGATACCCTTAATCAACACATTCATCATGTCAATCAACGTTATTTATTTAATCATCATCATCACTCAGAGTATGTTTATTGTAATCAGCATCTTGTTGCGACTCTCCTCAGGATTCCTTCTGGAGATGCAACCAGCTGTTAAGGCATGTGTGCCCTCTGTGGCGTTTCTGGGCTTGTTTTGTCGAGGGTGCCTCAACAGGGTGCAAATTCCCCCCAGTTGCAGTTTCACTTCTTACTCCAGACAGATGAGCCAATGGAACAACCGAGAAAGACCCTCCAACTCATCAAATTCTCAAGAAAACCCACGTGTGCTCATTACAGGTTAGATCCCTTACCAGTGTTTACCATCTCGTTATTTACTTATTTTGATTGGCAAATAGATGAAAACCAAACCTGTAAAACTGGCTTTGTTTTTCACCATTTCACTGACCAGTCACTCCAGTGTTTACGGGACAGCTGTTTAAAAAAGTGCCTTGCTCATGAGCAAAATCTGAAGAAAGTACTAGTGGGTTGAAAGTTATTTTGATTTTTTTTTCTATGCAGTCGTTACTTTTTAGCAAAAATAAGGTTAAACGAAAAATAAATTCAAGTTTCTCCATATGACATCTAATCCTAATAGCACAAGTGTTTGACACAAAATCCTGTTCTCTGTTGTTTTTAGCATTTAGTAGCAGCTGAAGAGTGTGTACTGTGAGTGTGTATCACAATAGAGTGTGTACTGTCAGTGTTGAGGACAAAGAGGAGAGGGATAATGGTTTGCAGTAACCCCTTTGTTCTGAAATATTGCTTCAGGTCTAACAAAAACTCTTTATATTTTGTTGTTATAGGAAAAGGAAGGTTTGATACAAAACAGTTTGTTCATTTGAATATATTTGAGTTCATTCATAAGGTTTGTATCTGTGTGCAGGTGGTCTGGGGCAGTTGGGTGTTGGGCTTGCACAGATGTTAAGGTGAGATGAGATACTGACACCTATTAGGTTTCTACAATCAAAAAAAATTTACTCTTGTATCTGAAATACTGTCTAGGAAGCAATATGGAAGAGATAATGTGATCCTATCAGACATCAAGAAACCACCACCGTATGTTTTTGCTGATGGTATGTAAAATTATGACTTGTATTTTAGGCTTTTTTAATAATCTGTACTTTTATTTCTTAACTTTGAAATCATTCTTTTGGTCACCACCCACAGCTGGTGACCATAGGTAAAAGTAGGAATGTAGATCGACTTGTAAATTGAGAGCTTTGCTTATCGGCTCAGCTCTTTCTTTACCACGACGATCCGATGCAGCGTCCTAGTTATTGCTGACGCCACACTGATCTGCCTGTTGATCATATACAATACAAAACTGTTGCTTTAACCATCATTACATTCCACTTATTTCATTGTAGGCCCATTTGTGTATGCTGACGTTTTGGATTACAAACTCCTTAGGGAGCTCATCGTAAATAACCAGATTACCTGGCTTGTCCACTACAGTGCTCTGTTGAGTGCTGTAGGGGAGGCCAATGTGGCTCTCGCTCGGAAAATCAACATCACAGGTCTGCTGTATATATTCTACGAGTTTAAAATGCTTGCTTATTGTGAATCATTTGGGTATGAGTTTCTGTTTTCTATCCAGGCCTACACAATGTTCTGGACTTGGCTCTAGAAAACTGCCTTCGCCTCTTTGTGCCCAGCACTATAGGAGCATTTGGTCCCTCTTCTCCACGTGACCCAGCACCTGACCTCTGTGTTCAACGCCCTAGAACAATCTATGGTGTGTCTAAAGTGCATGGTGAACTGATGGGGGAGGTAAAACACACAAACACTAATAAAGACACTGTTGCATATATAGTTTTGTGTGTCTATCAAATCACAAACATCAAAACTAAGGGGGCTTCTGGTTTGATTTTTAGTATCTTCATCATAAATACGGCCTAGACTTTCGCTGTCTTCGTTACCCTGGTGTGATCTCGGTGAACACACCACCGGGTGGAGGAACAACTGGTATTCCTATATTTAAAATGATGATGTAATTATTTTGTCATCACTATATAGACTAAGCTCTCCCAACCTTTATCTTCATAGACTATGCGGTTCAAATCTTCCACGATGCGCTCAGCACAGGTCACCATGAGTGCTATCTGCGACCTGACACCCGACTCCCAATGATGCATATCTCTGACTGCCACCGTGCCACAGTGGAGTTCATGCAAACTCCTGAGTGCCAGCTGTCACTGCGAACCTACAACATATCTGCCATGAGCTTCACTCCAGAAGAGGTGGCTCAAGAAATCCGCAAGCATCTTCCTCATCTGAAGGTCACCTACAATCCAGACTCTGTCCGACAGACTATTGGTACGCTCTTGCAATAATATAGCATAAATTCAGCTTACCATGCCTCGTAATGATGCATTGCAAGTATCACATTGTATGACACTTTCATTTGTTACAGCCGGTATGGAAGATCTTTATAGCTTCATTTTATGTGGCCATATTGCTTAAATATGCTTTCACTGATTGGACACGTACTAATAAAAAGGTGTGCCGAAAATGAACAAATGATTGATTCTGGGGGAAAATCTCAGCTAATCAATTTTCTATGATGAACGAAAACCTTTAGCCCACAACCTGTGAATCACTCAAACTTGCTGGTTTTGGCAACAAGTGAGTATTTCTACTTGTTGGACAAGCAAACTCAGATGTAAAAAAAAAAAAGTCAAAGGCGAATCTTAAAGCTTGTTCAGTAATCACAAAGAATTGCTGGGCTATTATCTCGAGAAGATCTTCCACACTGCCTTTAAATTGCATCCAAATCTCTCTTTATTTACAGCTTATACAGTATGATGATTTTTGAATAGAAACTAACATGGAAGACATTTGTATGTTTTGACTTACAGCAGACAGCTGGCCTGTGCGGTTTGATGACTCCAATGCCAGGAGAGATTGGGGTTGGGAGCCAGCCTTCAGCCTTGAGAAGTTGGTGTCGGACATGCTGTGCAATGTTCGAGACAAGAGGATCAGCGAAGGCTTTCCAGTTAGCTAGCAGAATCTTTTTTCTGCAAACTGACAAATGTCCATAGCACTGGCTTTTCTTCACAAACATTTCCAATATCCTGTGTTTTTGCACCAATGGCAGAATGTAAGATGGAGATACTTGTGGAAACTTTGATTGCCATCCCCATGTACTCAGACTGCAATATTTCAATCTTCTTCAGGGAATCACACCGTTTACTCTTCTCTTCATCGTCGTTTTAATTGTTTAAAGCTTCACTTTACGCATGGCAATGTCACTTCATATGGAACAGAAAGTACATGATCTTGACATATTTTCATGTTTCCATGTCATGTTAATTGCATACATGAATACTTGATCTTACACAATGTCTATTACATCCATTTGTAACATGGAGCGAGAGCGCTTTTAGTAACCCAACTGTTTTATACCTCTTTACAAAGAGGATCTGGAAAAGCTAACATTTTCACTTCTGACAGTGATTGAGCATGCTACATTCTGAATTTCTCTCCATATATTTTTAAAGTACATCTTATTGCATGAAAATATTGTAATTTATTTGATTCTTAGGTATTCCTACTATGGCATTTAAAAACAACAACAAAAAAAACTATGCACTGTATATATATATATATATATATATATATATATATATATATAAAATTGTTGCCGGCAGTGTGACTTTGGTAAAAGAAAAAGTACCAATAACAATTATTATTAAATATTATTTTAGAAAATCAGAAGAAATGAAGTGCTAATTTAACCAGTTCTTAAACCATGCAATATTATATAACCAAATAATGCAGATTATATCTTATTTTGCAGAATTGTATGTCTCCATAAAAAACAAAATGTTCCAAAATTAACTTGTTTTTCTTCCTTCTAGAATTGAGATGTTGTGTAACATTTGAATAATCAAATAAAAAGAAAAATTCAGACTGGTTAAATGTAAAAAAAAAAAAAATTAAAATAGGATAAAAACAAGGTGTCAAATACTGAAGATGTTTTTTAACTTCTGTTGGTCGTGTACTTTATTTTAAATAATCATAAGGATCAATAGAATCATTCATTTGTATTTTAAATATAATACTTCTAGCTGTGAGAGCTGGAGATCATGGTGAAGGTCGCGGGGCATCAGCCTCAGACGGTTTCTCTCACCCCAGCTGCATCCTCCAGCTCACCCGGAAGGATTGTGAGTCATTCCCCAAGCCAGCTGTGAGACATAGTCTCTCCCGCGGTTCTGCCTCTTGGTCTCCTTCCTGTGGGACGTGCCCGAAACACCTCACCAGTGAGGCGCTCGAGCGGCATCCTGACCAGATGCCCGAACCACCCCATCTGGCTTCTCTCGACCTGGAGGAGGAGCAACTCGACACCAATTTCCTCCCGGATGGCAGAACTCCTCACCCAATCTCTGAGTGAGAGCACAGCCACCCTGCAGGGGAAGCTCATTTCAGTCGCTTGTATCTGTGATCTCATTCTTTTGGCCACCAGCTATAGGTGAGGATAGGAACGTGGATCGACTTGTATATAGAAAGCTTTGCTTTTTGGCTCAGCTCTTTCTTTACCACCATGACGGATCGATGCAGCCTCCTAGTTATTGCTGACACCGCACTGATCCGCCTCTCAAACTTCCGCGCCATCCTTCCCCCACTCGTGAACATGACCTTGTTCATCTATCTACTCAAGATTCTTAAAAATTATATTTAAAAATTTGATTTAAAAATTCAGTCAATCAAACAACAAAAATACAGACTTTTTAAATATTTATAACAGAAAATAATCTCTTGAACATAAATGTGCAGTATTGAATAACTTTTAACAATAGAACATGAACTATTTAACCAATTGTAATTTTTCATTTTCTATGACATTATTGTGTTGTTTAATCACTAGGATTGCTATAAGCAGAAATAAGACAACTTGATATATTAATGCCTTTATTGAATTGATAAATATAAGGGATTAAAGCCTGTTATTTATGTGTATCAGTATGAAACCTTGTCATTTTATTTAGAAACAGGCAGGGCTATAACCATGACCAGGGGCTGATCCAGAAGGGGATCCCCTTTTTTGGTCCACAAAAAAAAGTGTTTTTACTACTTTAATTATTATAAACTTTGAGCAAAACATGCACCAAAATGCAGAAAAATTACTCATTTTTCAAAATGTTCCGGGGGAAATGCCTCCAAGCGCCTCATATATTGGCGGGCACCACTGGTGCTTGTTTTGTCCATGACCTCACGCCTCTCCGGCCCCTTTAGAAAATCTTGGATTCGCCCCTGGTAGCAACCCACTCTTCTCTGCTTTTTTGTTGTATGCTACTGTCCATCCCTCCCCAAAACTACCCTAGTTAGAATATCCTATTTTCTAGGTTTTTGAGACATTGTGAGAACATTTTGGTTGTGTTTTAAAGCAGAATCACTATTTTATTCAGAATCGGAATGCTTTTATTGCCATGTCAGTGAAAAATATCAGAGACTAGGAACTTGTTTTGATACAGGTGTGCAAAAATATAAAATAAAAATAATAAAAAATAAAATAATGAAAATAATAATAATAATTTTAACATTTTTTATTTTAATATTTTATTAATATAGTTGGCGCTGGAATTTTTTTTTTTATTATTTTATTTTTGGTTGGTGGTGGGCCTAAAGATTTTTTTTCCATTGAAAAATGTACGTTGGGATGAAAAAGGTTTTAAAAAACACTGCAATATTTGTCTGTTTGGTGCATTTTTTAATTTTGGTCTGTAGAGGGCGCCTCCTCTAATCGTTCATCCGGTTACCACTCACTATTTCAGCGGTGACTACACGTCTTTTTCCACGAACACTTAAACGACTTATTCTCGCCCATCATGGACGCGGGATTCTTCCGCGTAAGCACTTTAAACTAATATCAAAGTATATTTGTGTCCTTGTTGTTATTTTTTGTCTAAATGAAGCTGTTTTTTGCTCCATATGTGTTTCTTTCTAAAGGCCCATGACGCGAAAGACAGACAGCATGGCTGCGTCTATCAACTGAAAGAAATAATATGCGATATTGCTGTTGAATTTCATTTGTTCGAGTGCTTTAAACGCTTCTAATATGCAAGATTTTTACTTGACAGCCAATTTACATCTTGGTACAATTGGAAAGCTTGATGTTTTTGTGTTATTTAGCTTATATAAAAGCAGGAAATAGACAAGCCAGTCAAGCTAAGCTAACGGTGGCTAACCTGTTGGGTAAAGATGGCGCCTGGTTGTTGCGTCCATTCTGCTTGGAAAAGTCAGTCACGATCATTACTGCCCTGATTTTACACTTATAAATACATTTACAGAAATACAAACAGTTGTTTCTAATCGTTTTCTAATTTTAACATTCTCCTGTTAAAGTGTAAGTCTGTAATGGTTGTTTTTGTCTGTTAGCTTAGCTAACGCTAATGACCTAGATTGAAACAAATTAACGTCTTCATACAAAAGTAGCTGCAAGAAATTCAGTATTTTGAAAAAGAAAATAACATTTTTAAACTTGAAATTATCTCTACAAAGTAGAAATAAGTCATGGATTAAAAAATCTTTTTTAAATGCTGGGGCTTTTGATTGTTTCTCCATTCATTTCTGTGTATTTACTTACTTTTTTTCATGGTTACAGTGCCGCTGTAACACACAGATTCACCAACAAAGTACTTCTGATTTCAATTTCACAGTTTTTTTTTCTTTTTACTTTTCAGGGCACCAGTGCGGAGCAGGACAATCGTTTTAGCAACAAGCATAAAAAATTGCTGAAGCAACTGAAATTTGCAGAATGCCTGGACAAGAAGGTGCTTTATTTATTTATGAAATTATCCTGTAAATGTGCTGTTAAATCTGTCTCCCTGCTTTTGAAAATCTTTGTTCCTAAAAGAAACTTTAGTTTGTACTAGTGATATGACGCTTCACTTATTTCACATTTTGGTTCAATTTTTCTATTGAGGTTCCTACCCTAACCTTTTGGTCACCACTGACAGTTGGTGATCTAATGAACAAAATTGCGGTTACAAGCGGCTGAAATGAGCTTCCTCCGCAGGGGTGGCTGGGCTCCCCCTTAAAGATAGAATCAAGAGCGCTGCCATCCGGGAGGAGCTCGTAGTAGAGCCGTTGCTCCTCTGGGTCGAGAGAAGCCAGATAGGGTGATTCGGGCATCTGGTTAAGATGCCTCCCGAACTACCTTGTTGGGGAGGTGTTTCGGACACGTCCCATTGGGGAAAGACCCAAAGGCAGACAGAGGACCCGCTGGAGAGACCATGTCTCACAGCTGAACAGGGAACACCTCTGGATCCTCTCAGGCAAGCTAGAGAATGTTGCTAGAGTGAGAGATGTCTGGGTTTCCCGTCTGAGGCTGTTGCCCCCGCAACGCAGCTCGCTATGTTTCCACTAGAGTGAGACGCGCAAGTCTAACAATGCCGTTATCACCAGCTTTCTTACCATTTGCGTTAAATCCAAAATGTCCCCAGATGCTAGAATCAATTGAAGTTGTAGGTGCTTCTATGAAGTTTTGCAAAGCAGAGTCTAGCCTCCTCTGCCTACCTCTACTGGCATCTTGCACAGTAAACAAGCAGCGGACAAATGACATTTGCTCATGTGCAAAATCAATCTACATATGATGTGGATTGAATTGGGGGAAAAAAAAATATTGTCTCATCCTGAGTTTGTAGCCATCAGTTAGACCAGAAATTAAAATAAAGGTTATTAATCTGTATAAGATTAAAATAAAAAATGTGAAAGTGTCTAATCCAAATCACAAATTTTTATTGAACAAAATAAATAACTAAATGTTGTCTCATTCTAAAAAAAAAAAAAATTTGTTGTATTATTGTTTTATCCAGGTGGACATGACGAAAGTCAACCTAGAAGTCATCAAACCATGGATTACTCAGCGTGTGACAGAAATTTTGGGATTTGAGGATGATGTGGTCATTGAATTCATATTCAACCAACTGGAGGAGAAGGTAATATCTTGAATTTGATTTTTTTTTTTTTCTTTTTGTTTTGTATTACGCTTTATTTGTCAGAAATGTAGTCAGAAGGCATATGGGTAAATGATTACGTATTCTTGTTGACCGAAAATGATGGGTAAATTAAAAATTGGTATCGAGCTGATTTTTATATCATGACAATACCATGTTTTACTGTGATGTGTCAAAGTGCCTTTATTCAGCAGCCTTCTAATGATGATGTGATTTATGATTTAAAAGGCCTGAACCAATATGGATGTTATACCTTGCATCAGAAGTATAGCACCAACATCTAATTAGCTCTCTCCTGAGCCCAAAGTCACAGAGCCCAACTCTCCCTTCATGATGCAGTGTGTGGTTTGAGGTGAGTTACCGGTATATACAGGGATCACCTATATTATGTTGGTGAAAGACACAAGTGATCAATGTCATCATAGTGAAAAAATTTAGTTCAAAACTAGACAAAAAAGATCCCTTTTAAGTTTAAATCGAACAAAATGAAAATAGGCCAAATTTGAAAATGTATTAGTTTTCTATTACCATAACTGATTGACCAGCTAAAAAGGTTAATTTGACCAGCTAACAAGATTAATTTACTTATTAATTACTAATTATTGTATTCAGAAGTGGGCCATTTTGCATTTGTGTCACTCTTTACAGTAGTAGTCGCCTCAATTTACTAGTTAAAAACATAAACTAATTAATTAGCCAATGTACTAATGTAATTAGTTTATGTATTTAATTGAAAACCACACTTTATAGATAAAAAATGTAAAAAGTTTCCAACCAATTTAAGCATTTTCAGTCAGAAAAGAAGAAATACTCTCTAAATGTGAGTAAAAACAAGTGGGTTTTTAATAATAAATTCAAATTTCAAATGTTAAAACTCTTATTTTACTCAGACGATTGAATTTAAAATATGTGGATAGTGTTATCTCAAGTGCAAAAAAAAAACCTTTTACTTGCGAAATGTTAATGAAAATAAGGTTTGAGCTCACAAATACTTAAACACCCTAAATATGAAATATGATCATATGACATTAGCAATTTTAAAGACTCACTTGTGCAAGTTATTCCTTCAAGACTAATTTTTCAATTATAACAATTTTTTCATCTCCTTCGGATAGTGTTCTACACCGCTATCTTAAACCTCCTCAGATGTCTGGATAATGGATAATTACCATTGTACAGACTTGTTGTTAAAGGTTAGTTGCTTTCGGCCGAAGCAAATAAATGATAATTATACATGAATTGCAATTATTTACCTCATTGCTGTTTGTTTTTATGGATCTGTTTCTCAAATACCACTTTTTTATTACCTGGGTTCTTAAAAATGCTAAAACTCAACAAACACTAGAATGATGTTTAATTGCTTTTTTTTTTCTATGTTTTATCAGCCCTTGCTGTTGATGGAAGGGCTATTGAAGCTAAATTTAAATTCTGCAAACTGAAAAGGTTTCAGTACAAGAACTGGCCTTGCAGTATGTCAGTAATTTTAGCAATTGTTTAAATAAAAATATATTTTTCTGTGACTGTGTACTCATTATTGCTTGTTCGTCTCTTGCAATTTAGATAAATGATATAACATTAAGCTCATGGTGGTTGAGTCTCAAGCAGTAGGGAGGCGGAAGCAAGCCAAGGGAGCTCCGTGCCCACTGATCCCACAGGACTCACTGAAGACACCGGAACTGTACTTGCTGTGTTGGGTTTTTGAAGCACTCTGTACTGTGGTCATTTGTTTAACCCCTCAACTGTAGTCTGGGGAGACGGGTGGGCAGTGAAAGAATTGAGAAATAGAGGGACTGTCACTGGCCAAATGACGAGGGAGTTTATATGGTACATTATTAATGAGGATTTATGCCAGTGTCATTGCATGCATTTTTTTATAGTACTGGAGATGACTTGCTTCAGCTAGTTCACATTACATCATTACACTACCGTATCAAAATTTTATTTTAGATGTTTAGTTAGCGCAGTACTGGGGCATGAAATGTTAAGTATTTTAGTCTATTCATTTTATGTTTAAATAATATAATGATCTAAAATGTCTCAGATTTAGTCTAGAAAAGAATAGAAAGTAGGAAACCCAGTTGTGGGTTTCTGCCTCCTAATGTATTTATTACAAATATTTCACTGGCTATGTTTCTTTTCTTCTCCCAATTACTGTGTATGTTACAGCATCCAGATAGCAAGATGATGCAGATCAACCTGACCGGGTTCCTAAACGGCAAGAACGCCCGAGAGTTCATGAAGGACCTGTGGCCCCTGCTGTTGAGTGCTCAGGAGAATATCGCTGGTATTCCATCTGCTTTTCTGGAGCAAAAGAAAGAAGAAATAAGACAGAGACAGGTGAGCTTTGCCACAATTCTAAGTTGTTGCAGACTTTTTTAAACATTCAAGTATTTTACTCAAAACAAAAGCGTTTGTAAATCTATAAAATATTGTTGGACCAAAAATTTGATAGATATGTGTTCATACTTTAAGAAAAATGCCAATGAATCCTCATTGGGCTGATTTCAAACCAAGCTACTCTACTTCTTTCTGATAGATTGAGCAAGAGAAGCTCGCAACCATGCGAAAGGTGGATGAAGATAAAAAAGACAAAGAATCCAGAGAAAGGGCTCAATCAAAAAGTCCAAGAAGGTATTTTTCATTATATCCTGGTGTCTAATTATTTTTTGTTTTTCAGATTTGCCTCTCGTGAATTTGTATTTTTATTTTATTGCATTTTCTAAAAGTGCAAGAGATCGAACTTTCAAATAAAAAAGTATTATTTTATACCTTTTTATCCACTTTTTACATCTTAAGCTCCAAATTAAATTATTTTAGAATTTTTTTGATTGGGAGTTTGATCCTCTTACAACATTTAAAAACAAGTTTTTCTGGTTCCTTGCTAAGGCGGAAGACAAGATCACCATCCCCGCGCCGAAGATCGCCAGTGAAAAGGGAACGAAAACGCAGCCCATCACCTCCCCCCAGACGCAAACCCAGTCCTCCAGGCGGCACCTCACCACCTCCACCACTTATGCAGCTGTCTATTAAACCAACAGAGCTGCTTGGGGAGCCAGATGTTCCAGGAAGACCCCTACCAGAACCAGTGAATCCAGAACCTTCTAATGCTGGGTGAGGGATCTTTTTAGTTGTTCTGTCTCCTACTGCTGAGCAAACTCTGTACTTACTCGTTGAACATATTCATCTCTTCCAGGGATTCACTTGTAGAGGCTGTGAAGACGGACTCAGTTACCGAAAGCAAAGAAGCCTCTCCAGAGAAGATTCATAAAAAAGAAGAAAGACCAAGATCTCGGGAGAGGGAAAAGGACCCGAGGAGGGAGAGACCGCATCGTCGGTCCCGTTCCCCATCGCTTCCCCGCCCCCGTAGACGACGTTCTCGTTCAAGGTTAATCCCTGGCATTTAATGTAGTGTGAATCAAATGTCATAAAAAATAGTACTCATAAAGGATTTTTCTTAACAATCATTTTTTTTTAAGGTGATGCAAAGGTGCTAACATTATCAAATCAATTTTATTTATAAAGCACTTTTCCAACACAAGGTCACACAAAGTGCTGAACAGAACAAATAAAAACGTAAACAACATTTAAAAAAAAGTCAAAATAAAAACAAGCATCCATTAACCCCCCCCCCCACACACACACACACACACACACAAACTCACACAAAACGCTGCACACATGCATTGACGTTCACATAGCCCCCCCACCCACCCTACCCCTCACATGCCCATCCTTTCCCAACCCCCATTAAACCTGAACTGCAAGACTTTTAAAAACCATTAAAAGAACCTTAAAATCGACCCTGAAACGCACAGGGTGCCAATGCAATGATTTTAAAACTGGGGTAATGTGTTTCCGGCCCCTGGTCCTTGTTAGAACTCGTGCCGCCGAGTTCTGGAGTAGCTGTATACTATAAATACTTTTTTTGGGGAGACCAGAGAGCAGGGCATTACAATAATCTATTCTACTAGAAATAAAAGCATGCATCAGAACCTCAGTGCTGGCAAGAGAGAGAAATGGGCGAACTCTGGCTATGTTTTTAAGATGATAAAAACATAAACATATAAACACAACATTAGTAATAGAATCAATCTTAAAAGTAATTCTTCAGCGCTGACAGCCTTGCAACTCTTACTGAATTAAATTTATTGCTGAATGGAGTTTATAAATAGCTTCTATACCAGCTTGTTTAAGTTTTTTTTTTAAAAGGTTTCACACTTTGTGTTTTTTACTGCATCAGATCTTACTCTCCTCGAAGAAGACCGAGCCCGAGAAGGAGACCGTCCCCTCGCCGAAGGAGTCCACCCAGACGTGGTCCTACTGGCTCTAGGCACAGACACAGGCGCTCTCCTCTCCGCAGGTCAGTCTCCATATTTAGGAAGCTGTATAGACTAGAAAGCAATACTTTGGTTATCAGTACTAAAATAATCCCTTTACTTTTTCTTAATTAGAATCTTAATTCTGATTTTAAATAAAAATATTTGGTGTCTGTAGGAGGCGTTCTCGTTCAGCTTCATCTTCTGGCAGCTCCTCTGGTTCTCGCTCACCAAAAAAAGCTTTGAAAAGAATATCTCCTAGTCCTCCACGAAAGCCGATCCATCGTCCTAATACTTCTGTCAGCCCCCCGGGAAGAGGAAAAAGATCACCATCTCCACGGGCCAGACGTTCTCCTCCAAGATCTTCAGGTGCAGCTTTTTATGGTCATTTGATTAGTTTTATTACTGGAATCTTATTAGGTTACGTTCACTAAATAACAGCCTTCTCTAAACTATGCATTTACCTACATTTTTTCTTTTAAAATGTAGTTATTGCTACAATTTACTTGTTATATAGACTAAAGAAAAAAAATAGGCATTTCTTCAATGTAGATGGTAAAGCATCTTTTACCTTTTAGGTTTAAAACGAAAACCAGGAGGAAGGAGTGATTCGCCATCTGACAAAGGCCGACCTTCTGAGGCCTCCGACTCAGGTTAGCTTTTTATTTTGGTCTGAAAAAACTAAATTGGACTGAAGTTAACAAAGAATTGGATGTTCTCAAGAATGTTTAAACTGACTTACACTGTTTTTCTTACTAATCATATTTATTTTGTTACATGATCCCCAAGAAATCACTAGTGAAAAAAAAATGTTTTCAATGTGGTCTGTGCAGTTGCCGCCCCCCACCCCCCCAAAAAAAAAAAAACATTGAAAAGAGTTGTGAGGTATTGTAGCAATAAGTGACACACTGCATCAACTTTAACTCACCCTGAGTTTTGTGGTCTCTTACATTTCAGAAGAGGATAAAAACGATAAAGGTGCAACAACAGATTCGGTGCAGCAGCGACGTCAGTATCGAAGACAGAATCAACAGTCATCTTCAGGTTAGAATAGTTTTTCTCATTGTTTAATTTTTTTTTTTTGTAACACAGCTTCCTTTTAAGACCACGTGTAGACCTCAATCTTAATAATGAAAGATCATCAAATAGATATTAAATGTTGTTCATTTTTTTATGTTTTGTAATTTCAGATTCAGGGTCTTCCTCTTCAGAAGATGAGGGACCTAAAAGGAACGCAGCAGGGCCCGGTACCAGAAATGGAGATGTCAGAAGGAGACGTAGTCGTACACCTTCACCTCGCAGGCGCCATAGGGATCCCTCACCAAGGTAGGAGACCATGTATTTATATAGAATTTTTTTTTTTTTTTTGGGGGGGGGGGGTTAATTTGTCAAACATCCCAGTTGAGAGTAGGTAAACTTACAATCTAGCAGGTCTCCCATTCTTTTTTATTCAAACAGGCTATGAATCAGGTAGTGTAGAATAGTACAAGATTTTATTTACGTTTTGTAAATACTGTTTACATTCGTTATGGCCATCTGTCAAAAATCACCATCCATCTTCCACCAATGCCTACTTATTCTAATACATTGTTTTTATGTACACTTGCAGGAGAAGACGTTCTCCGTCTCCTCCTCGGAGACGTCGCTCCCCTTCTCCGCGCCGTCGCAGGAGTCCTTCTCCACCCAGACGCAGGTATATTTGTTTATTTCTGGTATGGATATTATAAGAATCTACTTAAAACTGTTCAGTTTAAAATCATTTTACTTCCTTTCAGGTCTCCTTCCCCACCACCTCATCGTAGATCTATGTCTCCAAGGCGGTATTCTCCTCCTATCCAGCGTCGTTATAGTCCATCACCTTTACCTTCACAGAAAAGAAAGCGATCCGGTTCACCTCCAAAACGTTCCTCTCCTGTTTCCAAGCGACGCCTCTCCAGGTCCCCCAAACGCAGAGGCTCTCCTGCTCCAAGGAGACGTTCACCTCCTCCTTCTGTGTCTCCACCCAGACACAGAAGGAGCCCCATGCCGGCTTCTGGTAGGCCTGGTAGAGATGCCAGATCTCCTGCTGGAGCAGCCAGACGCCTCTCTCCATCACCTGCAAACCGCGCTCGCGGTTTAAGGGGTTCTGCTAGTCCTCAAAGACGGTTTGAAACCAGTACATCTCCCGTCAACCAGAGGAGACACCATTCCCCTTCACACACTGCTAAACTCATCCGCAGGGTTTCTCGCACACCTGAGCCACGCCAGAGGTAAAACTGCTTTTTTTTTTTTTTTTTTTAATGTTTTTGTTCTTTACCTTTTCATATTTATTAATAATAATTTGTCGACCACTTCAGACCATCTCCAAGCCCAAAGCCCATAAGGAGAGAACCTT
This sequence comes from Neostethus bicornis, assembly GCA_902685375.1. NCBI lineage: Eukaryota > Metazoa > Chordata > Actinopteri > Atheriniformes > Phallostethidae > Neostethus > Neostethus bicornis. Next base: position 7,732,126 of record LR738552.1, read on the forward strand.
CCAGATCAGTTTCTCCTGCTCCAGCTGCTCAGAAACATCCCTCCTCCCCGTCACCTTCTCGCTCTGCCAGTGGATCTCCTCCTCCAGCACCACCACCAGCCAAGAAGCCAGACAGTGGCTCTGCCAGCCGATCTCCAAGCAAGGTCTGGGCTTGTTAGCAAGAAAATATCTAGAGAAAAACAAATTCTCTGACTCTGTTTAGTTCTTGTTTCTCACCTAGTACTGCTCCATATCTGAATCTTTTATTGTTTCATCAATACAAATGAAAAAATATAATAGTAGAGCATTTCACTGTAAAATACCCTTTTGACATTATATGTGTTGTTTATTTTGGTTCTTGCTTTTTGTTTGGAGACTTCGGATGCTGATGGCGGTGGAAAGAAAAAGAAGAAGAAGAAGGAAAAGAAACATAAGAAAGACAAGAAACATAAAAAGCACAAGAAACATAAGAAGGAGAAAAGTGGTGCTGCCGTGACTACAGAAGTTCAGGAGAACCAAGCTGCAGGAGAAGACGGAGATTCAAGAAAGGTGAAGTTTTAGTTGTATACATTTTGTAAAACTATTATTGTTCCAATGTTTTACTTATCCATGCCAGTGCTGAATCTCATAGGAGTCAGAGAGTGAACCGGACGAGGGTCTGGATAATCTGGAGAAACACCTTCGAGAGAAAGCTCTGCGCTCCATGAGGAAAGCTCAGCTGTCCCCCTCACCGGTCTCTTGAAAATGTTCTTTTCCTGTCCCCCATGGTGTTTTCATGACCCTGGATCAGCTTTAGAATGTACAAATTGTCCAATTTTGAGTTTACTGGTCTGGTACATCCTTGAGTGTCTTTCTTTTTTTTTTTTTGATTTGTCAGTTATTGTTAAAAAAAAAAAATAGAAGCCTGTGTTTTAAATTGTCGAGCAGAAAAACAGTTTAATTTCAGAGGTTTGAGTTGGGCAGGTTAATGATTAATTCCTCAGTGTATAGTTGATTTGTTGGAGAAATAATTGCATGGGCAGTGACTTTCTCTGATGTGCATGAACCACTGAAATCATGCCGCTGTACAGTTACATACCAATGCCTTTGAGTAGCAGAAACTGTGACTCTGTAAATTGGCTCTGACAGGATGTCGTCACGTGTAAAATTGCAATGGAAGGTGTTGAGCATCATTTAACCTGCTTCTATCAGACTTTGAAATTGTCTTGTTTCAATGTTAAAGCAGTTTGATGTGATAAATGCTTTATTTTTTTTCTAAATGGATTGATATGCAACTTATGTTAAAACTGTTTTACTTAGCTAATCTGTGGAATGCAATAGTATTTGATTTGTATTTAGCAACTTCGCCTCTAGCCAACACGTCATTCTTTTGAATTAAACTTTTTTTAAAACAAAGTTTTATTGTTTTTGAGCCTTTGTTACTGATTGTTGTTTACTGAAGTAATACTATAGCCAAGAATAGAGCAAAATAGAATAGCATTTTCCTACTCTAAAATAACGTTTGGTGTAAAAGTTAACCACATTAACAATGTCTATTTATTTGACTAACACAAAACATGCTTCACAGGTGTGAATGTAAAAGACATGGTAGCAGTTGGACATGTTAACATTCCATATCTGGAAAAATCTGGAAGCAGACTTCCTCGTCCAGATTGGCAACAGAAGATATCTGGCTGATAACTTTCAAAATATGCAAATGGTTTGAGGAAATGGCTTGAGATTAAAAAAAAGCACCTAGTTGATGTTTCACACCAAAATATGTCTCTTATCAGTTATTAGTCAGTGTAGGTAGACGACCCGCCCTGGAAGTTATCTTTCACTCCTTTTCCTAATACTGATAGGAATCCTGCAAGTTTTAGGACTATATCTCCAGCAACTCTTGTGACAATAAAACATGATATTACTTATTTTTGCAATATTTTTTACAAAAATGAAGTGCAAAAGCAGATCTTCACTACCTAGTGCTGACTCGTCACTATTTATGTACCTATTTTCATCCTCACTTTGGACAGAGAATCACTCTCAAAGCTTGTGCAGCTGTAAATATTGCTGTTTCTGCAAAACAGTGAAGTGATAAAGTTGGGAAACTACGTTGCCATCTAAACTAATTTAGAAATGATCAGTATTAAAACTTACAAAACTTGCTTAATTCATGCTTCCCATGAATAAATTTAACAGTGAAATTAAACATTTACTAGATCCAACTAAAACAGTTACTGTCAGTTTATTCAAAGTGGGGTGTAAATTAATCAATGCCTTATGGTTCAGAAATGCTGATTTTTGTTTTCAAATGCAAATGAATCCCCCAATAACTATTTAGAACTGTCAAATTTGGGGTTCTATGCCCCCTTAAAATTTATAGCCACCCAATAATTGGGTGGAGACGGTGGCCGCGTGGTTAGAGCGTTCGCACGCGGACCGGAAGGTCGCGGCTTCGCGTCCCACGGAGAGCACGTGTAGGGTCTTTGGAGAAAACACCTAACCCCCGCTTCTCCCACCATTGGCGCCGTTGAAGGGCAGCCTGCTGCGGTGTAAGGAGTGCAGCAAACAAATTTCCCCGGTGAGGGATGAATAGAGTAATTCATTTATTTATTTAATAAAACACTATTGTTTTCTATAGGAAGAAGTCTCTTTTTTTCAATACCTCCCACAAAAAGAGACCATGGGACCCCAAACTTTTTTAGATTGGGGCACACCTCAAAAAAGTCATATGAACTATCTAGAAGTCTGAAGACCTCTAGGACCAACCTCCTGATGTGTCTAGAGTCAGGACTAAACATGGAGATCAAACTTCCTGAGTCTGTGAGACAGGCCTCTACTATTCTTCTTCTTTTGGCATTCCCCTTCAGGTGTCGCCACAGCAAGTCAGTTTCTTCCATCTAACCCTATCTGCTGCATCTTCTTCGGTCACGCCTACTATCTTCATGGCTTCCTTCACCGTATCCATGAACCTACTCTTTGGTCTTCCTCTAGGCCTCTTTCCTAGTGGTTCCAAACCCAGCGTCCTTCTGTCGATGTACTCTCTCTCTCTGCACATGTCCAAACCGTCTTAGTCTGGCCTCTCTGACTTTATCTCCAAAACCTCTAACATGTGCTGTTCCTCTAATCCTGCCCATCCTGGTCTCTCCCAGAGAGATCCTCAGCATCTTCATCTCTGTTACCTCCATCTCTGTTTCCTGTCTTTTCCTCAGTGCCACTGTTTCTAGACCAAACAGCATGGCTGGTCCCACCACGGTTTTGTACACTTTCCCTTCTTATTTCACCTGATACTTTTCTCCACACGTTCCAGCCTGCCTGCACATGCTTCTTCACCTCTTTTCCACACTCTCCATTGCTCTGACTGTTGATCTTAAGTACTCAAAATCTTCCACCTTCTTTTTCTCTTCTCCCTGTAACCTCACTTTTCCATTTGGATCCCTCTTATTCACACACGTACTCTGCTTTACTCTGACTAATCTTCATTCTTCATTCCTCTTCTTTCTAGCCCACCATGTTTATATCTGGACTGAAAATAGTTTTGTTTAATTGTATATTTGACTGAAGATGAATCACTCTTTATCTTTTTTTAATCAATATTTTGTGATTTTAATTCATTTTATTTGCCTTTAAAGCCTTTTGAATCTATTAATTGTGCTACAAATAAACATGGCTGCCCTCCAATCTTTAGCCATCCTGCAAACCAGATGTTAAGTGGGGATCAAGTCAAATTTGTGGGTGCTCTTTGATTACAGCACGTAAAATAAAAAGAAAAAAAAACTGATAATGAGGTGATAGAAATCTGTTTTTCAGTTGATCTGCTTCCACCATGTGGATAGATGGAGCACATATTCCTCCACAATCCCTCCCACATTTTTTATGGTCTCTCCTGATGACGTCACAATGTGAAATATTTCATTTGCATCTTCCTAAAGTCTGCAGCAGTCATCCTCAAGATCCTGACATGGTTTTACAGCCAAGATTATCCTAGCTTTGTGATAAAGAAACATAGAGACCAGTTAATCTTTCTGATCCTCCTCAAAAAGCCAGAATCCTCTGGGAAGAACGAAAAAAAAAAACCACACTCCTGTGTTTCAGAGCAAGAGAAGAAAAGATCTGAGTAAAAAGTCGGGCGTGGTGGAAGAAAAACTCTTATTTAATCCAGAAAAAATCTTCAGAATAGCTCAGAATGTCGCTGTCTGTACCTCAGAATGGAATAAAGACGGATAACGAGCCAGTGATCGAGCTTTTTGTGAAGGTAAGAACACATCATCACATTTTACAAGTTGATCCTTTTCTTGATTTCAGATCGATCTCATTTAAAATCTACTCATTTTTTACAATCAAACATAATCTTAATCATCTGTTTTATTGTCTGTAGATTAAATTCTTTATGTTTAATATGGTTATATTTGGTTTTTATGTTCAGATCTCTTGACCATGTGGGGAGTGTGTTGTGTGACAAACTGTGTGGATGCAGCATTTCAACCATGATTTAAAAAAACAACAAAAAAACCCAATAATTTGAATTTAATAGACAATCTAATAATTATTACAGATCAAAATGAAGATATTTAAAAATCTAAGGTGATTACTGAACTGATCGGTGTATTTCAAAATATTTTTATTACTATTGTGCATAAAAATTTCACCACTCAAAAGTATAAAAAGTTTTTTTGCAGAATAATTCTATTTTTTTTTTTACAGATTGTAATAACTTTTTCTGCATTTAAACCTTCCTTAAATGTCTAATTTTAAATTATATAGATAGTGTAACTGATAAATGATGATAGATTTCTATTGCATTTTCTTTTTTGATACTATTTTAATGCACTACTGTGTTCCTGCAAACTGTAACCATGTTTCTCTCCCTCACTGGTGATCATCATGATGGTGAAGGATTGCTTGTGAATGGATCTCTTCTTTTCCCAGCATGTGTTCCTTTCCAGAGCGGGAAAATGGCCATAGGAAAGAAAAGAGGGAAGCATAGACTGGGGTAAAAAAAAAACAGAAAAAGGGGGGTGGGCGTTGTAGTAGTAGGAGGAGAGGGGGTCCTCTATGAATAGATTTGAATCAGACCAACAGATTTCTGAAAGTAGGGTTTCATTTCTAAAAATCCTTTATGGATGCTGTGAATAAGACCTCATGAATACGTGGAAACGGTTTCAAAGATGTTATCTGGACAGTGTTTTTCAACGTTTTTTAAACCATGGTACACTTTTTTATCGAACGAAATCTGGAGACACACGACCAGCAAAAATAGCAGAGTGGGTTGCTATGGTTACAGTAGCAGGAGAGCCTGCCTGTAAATAAAAAGAGAAGATATCATATTGAGAAAGATCAATCAATACGTTTTAAGCCATTTTTCTCAAACACCACAAGATCGACCTAAACAATCGTTGGAAGCTCGGAGTCTCCGAGTGCCTGCTGTCCTGAGGGAATCTTCAGAATCAACCAGCTACTAGATGGTTCGATTTGTCTTTCGCCCCTATACCCAGGTCGAACGACCGGTAGATCGCAATCGAACTAGTAGTGGAAAAAATATAATTTTCTACGGTACACCTGACAATCTTTCACGTCACACAAGTGCGTTGCAAAACACACCTGCTTTTCTTGGTTGAAAAACGCTGGTTTATTTGATGATCAAGAATTGAGTTGTTGGCGCAGTGGTTAGCACAGTGGCCTCACAGCAGGAAGGTCGTGGGTTCAAGTTCCAGGTGAGGATGAGATTTGGAACCCTGGCCTTTCTGTGTGGAGTTTGCATGTTCTCCCTGTGTCTGCATGGGTTTTCTCCGGGTACTCCAGTTTTCTACCACCCTCCAAAAACATGCATGTTAGGTTGATTGGCTAGTGCCAAATTGCCCCTAGGAATGAGTGTGTTTCTGTGTGTGGCCACAGGTTGCGACAGACTGGCAACCTGTCCGGGGTGCCCTCGCAGGGTACACCCCGATGTTATCATACTTGATGTTATCAAACGAAGGGGAAATTACTCGGGTTCTGTCTTTAATTCTTAACTCTTCTGGACAGTATATTTGATGATCGAGATGTTTCGATGTTGAAACGTCTATGATAGATTTCTATGATAGATTACTCCTGGGAGAATGAGGGATTACACAGACTTTATATTTACACTAATTTTAATCAAACTTCCTCATTTTGGTTAAAATCTAACACCCCTTTATTTTCTTATATCATTCTCCTTCAGACTTTCTTCATAAACGAAGTCTTTGTTGATGAAGTTGAGCAATCCTTTCAGTTCAGAAGAGGAACATATGGGAATAGAACTAGCCAGGATATTTCTTTAACCACCTTGCACAGTTTACAAGAGAGATTGCATCATCCAGAGGCTGGGAATGTTTACAAGACTGACCAGATCTTCTGTGTGCAGCGAGACTCTTTGAGTTTTTAATGTGGTCTCTCTTTCTATGGCGATGTGTTTTCTACCTGAGTTGAACATGCCGACATTTATTATTGATGACGATTCTTCTCTGCGTCGTTTTAAACACAGTAAGGTGGGGAACGCAAGCTTGCAAGTTGCCAAATGCACACTGCTGGGAGTGGATAACAAAATGTTTGTCCTCTCTACAGACTGATGTTATATCTAACAACGAACCGTCACATATTAGAGCTGATTAAAGACGCTTCGAGATCATGATCAACTTTTCTTGTTACTTTCTGTACCATCCTGTTTACCCGTTTAAAGTAGCTGACTCCACTAGTTGGAAGACACTTTGATGAGTTTGCAGTCTTTCTACCTGCAGCTTTTTTATGGTGGGAGTTGTCGTGTCACCATAGCAACATTTTTATTTAGCTCATCATCGCTGGGCTTTATGGCTCTAAGTTGAAGATGAGCGTGCTATAATGACTTTAGAAGAAGGTGGATTGAACTTCGACTTTATCACTGCAGATTAGTTATCAGTCTGGTGAGAGGTGTTGTCTCTGGTACCAGTCAGTGCTTACTCTGTTTTACTCACTTCATATTTGTGCCAAAACCTACATGTTTAAGGTGTGTGTTTTACTTGCACAGCATCAGACGTTATATCTGTATTCACATCTTTTGGTCCCACATTTTCATTTACTTAGGGATGACATGTTCATGAGTCATTCTCCTCCTGCATATGACCTAAGTGTGTGGTAATGAACAGCATACAGATGAGTGGAAAGAAAACAGGAAGGCTTTATCTTCATTTGTGTAATCAGTCTCTGGCTGAGACTCTTGCCAGGGTCGCACAGCGGCTTCAGCTGCCTCCAGACATCCGCACTCACGCTAGACAGCCAGTAAGCGTGTTTTTTAAGAAGTGCTTACAGAACTGGGTGGCACAAGAGCTCATCTGTGTTTGTGCATGTCCTGCGTGACAGTTCCATGGGAACGGTAACGATGGAAGCCGGTGAGATCCACAAACAATAGAGCACAGAGGATGGAGCTTAACAAATTGATTTAAATAAGCAAATTGTTCACAACAGTCTGAATGTCCGGTTAAATTTCAATATATTATCATGGTTTAATGTTCCATGTGGAAAGATGAGTTGGCGTGAGGATGGAGTCATTTCGTTTTCATTCATACAGCCTGAGGGTGTTCATGTCGTAGTGCTATCAGTTAACAGCATGTGATGGTCAGATTATGTCTTGTGATTATTTTGTTTTTATGGAAACAGAATGGTCTTTTTCAGCAGGTTTTTAGCTTAGGTTTACACATAAAATTACACATGCAACTGTTCACTTGTGGTAAACACTCCGATCCAAATACATGCATGAGTTATTTCACTACAAACACAATAACACTTAATGTTTTGGTCGCTTATATTTACAACTTAATTGACCTACTGATTTTTTGTGTTGCTTTATGCTCTTTTTTTTTTTACTGTTGAACATTTTTCAAATTAGTTTATTCCCCTTAAATATAGTAAATAGTTGTCATCATGAGAGAACAAAAATGAATGACTTAATTTGCCGTTTGTAAGAAGGACAATTCTCTTCCAAAAATTTTGAACCTACCCTCTTTTCACCTTTGTTTTTCTGTCCGGTTCAGTGACTCACAGGACGTTGGCCTCATCGATCTGCCGGTGAGTGGTTGTACCAGCAAGGAAGCATCTTTAGATCAAGCTTTAAATCTGTTTAGAAAAAAGGTTATCAGTGTGAATATCATCTAAAGATAAGAATTGGTGTTCTCAAATGAAACATGTTGGACATGAAACTATTTTTTTAAGACTAAAGTTCTTTTCTTTATTGCTATTTAAGGAGTTGCTCATCTAAACATTTGATCGCTTTTTGATTCTTTATTTGCTCCGAGGTTAAAGTTAATTCCCAATTTAATCACTTACGCTGGTTAAAATGATTGCCTAAATATATAAAGTTCGCCAAGTCTTTGTTGATGAATATGTAACTAGGTTTTTAAAGATAACTGTGACATTCCTTAACAACCACCTCCGTATCAATTTCATTGGATCCTCAACGAGTAGGAATCTTCTTTCTGTACGTGTAACTCGATCCCATTTAACATTATCCTCCTCTGCTCTGTATGCTTCATATTAGAGCAGACAAAGGCTGAAAGAGTGTACCTTGATCATGGAACGTACCCATTTTTTCTTGTTAGATTTAAATGATCTAAGTTAAACATTTAAAATGCCCGACACAACTATCAGTCAGATGATGCAAGTATTTCACAGTTAGAGCAACTAGAATTACTTAAGGAGGTCAAAGTTTATCTGGTTTGTTCTCCACCAACCCCCTAGCACCCAATTTTAAAAAAGTTTATGATTGTGCAAGTTGGTTGAAATCAGTTAGATTGGAATACAGGACTCCGATCGTCTTGGACTGTTGCAGCAACACAATCATCTTCATCATTATCAAAAACCTAAACCATCTCATCAGTCTGTCCAGCTCTTTGGCTCAATGCACTGCGAAGTCTACCAACATGACCGTGTTGCGGTAGCACTGTATCGAACTAATTTTGGACATGGAACTCAAAATTTCCATAAAACCCATCTGTCTTAGTAATCCCTGTGTGTGACTGGAAGATTGAAGATTTCCTCTGAGTGATGCTAACCTGAGTCAGATCCACTGTGGAGATCCCCATCATATCTTCCAACAGATCATGACTCCGCTGTCTGGTCGGCTCTCACTAACTTAACCAATCAAATTATTATTCTTAAAAACAAACTACAGCACACAAAGGCTATCCTACAAATATGTAGACACAAAACTCTTTTTTTTTTTTGCTCCGTTTACTGTCCATAGTAAATCAAAAGTCATTTGTTGTTTGTATTTTTGGTTCGGATGTTCAACTGTGGTGAGACCGGCCATGCTATTTGGTCTAGAGACAGTGGCACTGAGGAAAAGACAGGAAACAGAGATGGAGGTAGCAGAGATGAAGATGCTGAGGATCTCTCTGGGAGTGACCAGGATGGACAGGATCAGAGGAACAGCACATGTTCGAGGTCTTGGAGATAAAGTCGGAGAGACCAGACTGAGATGGTTTGGTCATGTGCAGAGGAGAGAGAGAGAGAGAGTACATCGGAAGAAGCATGCTGGGTTTGGAACCACCAGGAAAGAGGCCTAGAGGAAGACCAAAGAGGAGGTTCATGGATACAGTGAAGGAAGACATGAAGATAGTTGGTGTGACCAAAGAAGATGCAGCAGATAGGGTTAGATGGAAGAAACTGACTTGCTGTGGCGACCCCTGAAGGGAAATGCCGAAAAAAGATGTTCAACTGCTCCACAATGCACACAAAATCATAACTTTAAGTTAAGGAAAAAAGTCTTGTCACAGTTTGTGACGCTTACTTTTAATAAAGTATTTCAGAAAAGAAGCCTACCTATTCACAGGCCTCACTCAGAGAAACCTGGAATATATGTGCAACCAATGTTCAGAAATCATGTCTAAATTAAGTTTATTCTGTCTTTGTGGTCCATGTTCTTATAAGTGCACAGAGTTGCTTTCCACAGTCCTTTCAAATGTCCTGCTTTGAGTCATAGAAGCAGCAGGAAAAGTCTGTGTGTTTGTTAAACCCACCAGTCCTTATTCGGTCAAGTTCGTCTTGAACTTTCCGAGCAATCCAACCAATTTAGAATATGAAGTGATGAGGGAGGGGTTAGGCATGGGCTGCTATGTTACTAAAATTAGGCTCTGAGCAGAGGCTGGGGGGAGGACCCTGCCCTGCATGAACAGTCTCTATTGTCCCCGTGACCGACTACTGTAACTCTGACGTCTCATCACCAAGCAAGAAAAAAAACTTCTTCTCAAGAAGATCATGTAAAAGCTTTTGAAGGGTTTAGACTTGAGAACAGGCTACAAGTTTTTGCAGACACAGTTTGGAATGATTCCAGCTGTGTCGGTCATTATATCATGTAGAGCCATTCAGGAAGTAATAAGAGGTCAGACTGTGAGTGTTTTTAAGTTGCATTGTTGTTGCCCTTTACTTTCTTTGAGACTCCCATCTGACTATGACCATGACTCACTTCCTCCCTTTGGAGTTGTACGTACATCTGTGTGTGTGTGTGTGTGTGTTCTTGACATCTGGTGACTTACTGTCACGTTAAGCCTAAATAAAACCGGAGTCTGTTAGCAATATGTAGCTGGTCTATTCCTCATACATTATTATGAGGATGTATAATATCCTCATTCAAATCCCACTTTATTGTAAAAATTTCAGTTTTACTTTAAAGGGAGTGTCGGAGATCCAACGCTCACATCATAGCAACTTTTTGTGAACACTGATTACGTTAAGATCTCTGGCTTCTAATAGGTGTGCATCACCTACCAAAAAGAAATACTTGTTACCAAAACCACGAACTTGGAGTGATTCACAGAGTGTGCAGTTTATTAATGTATGATTTTTTTTTTCAGTACGTGTCCAAGTCCATGCCACCTAAAAAGTTCAAATTCTAGTTAAGCAACAAAAGTTTTTTTTTAACCATTCACACCGTTAAGTGTGGACCAGATTTGCATTAAATGTAAAGCGGAAATGCAGCTTCAACAGCATCATCTCTTAAACCAAACAAAGCACCCTTTTCGGCGGGAGGAACAGGACATTTCTGGAATAGTTTCTCTCTCCTCTCCAAATGCCCAACCCCCCCTGACTCCACAGAGAGGCCCAGGATAAGGGGAGAAGGAAGAAAGAAGCAGCGTGCCAAAAAGCACACTGCCTCTAATGCATGTTATCTTTTCTTTTCCTCCCACTTAAAAGCATCTATTACTTCTTGTTCACCTTAATGTCAGTTAGTAATAAACATGATCCCTCCTATCCTCTCTGCCTCTCCCGTGCTCTGCAGATGTCCGCTCTGCTGCAGACTCAGGAGGATTGCAGTCCTGCCACGAACCTGAGAAATGTCTTACTGCTGCTGCCTTGTTTCTCACTTCAAATATTGACTGAGATGAACTTTACTCATTGAAAAATACTTTATTACGCACTTTAGACCAATCACACGGTTCATCTATGTTATTGCTTTTCACCTTGCAAGCTTGCCTAGTGTTTTTACTGTAGCCATGGGAACAGTTGTGGTGCCGCGTTACCACCCTTGATCCAGACCTGAATGGTGCTCTGCAGGTGTTGTGCTGGAGGCAAGTCATCCCATTGATGTTTTCCTGATTCTAAAAAATTTTACTAATGCCCGTCCTGTTTGGTGTCGGCCACAAACCGTAAGGAGCCGAGGACTGCAGGGCCAATGCTTTATTCCAGTATTATATCATTAAATGTATAAAGAGAGCTCCTTTTCTTTACAATGACAGCAGGATCTGCAGATTGCAGATTGAAAAAGAAAGAGAAAGGGAGAGCACAATGAGAGCCAGCAGGCAGATCAAACACAGCTGCAACAGCTGGACTGGCAGAGCTCCTGGAAACAAAGAAGACATCATTATTAACATCTACCTACATCTTTATTACACAAATCTCAAAGATGTTTTATGTCAAATCTGTCAACAAATTTAAACTTTATGACCATTTGAACTTAAAGGTCCTATATCATGCCTTTTTTCCCTTATTTTATCCTGTTCTATGTATCATTATATGCATAATTTTACATTCCGCCACAATGTCAACACAAAAGGTTATAAATAATACCCTGTTTGGGAGCGCAGTTTCATACCCGGAAGTCAAAACAGCTTGTTTCAGTTTTTTTTTCTTTTTTTTTTCCCGGGACCCGCCCCGTTGGTTGCGATTGGTTGTCATTCAGCGATTGGTGTTCAGCGATTGGTGTTTGAGCTGCAGGGGGCTGAACAAAAAACAGATGTACGTCACTATGTTCCACCAGTCGTTAGAGGTTTGGAGAACACGCCCCTTACTTTGAATTTAAATATCTCAAAATAGCATGAATCACAATAAAACACACTTTGGGGGATTGTTTGGGGTAGTACTAAGTAAAATAAAAGGTTAAAACCTCATAAAAGTCCGTTTTGCATGATATAGGACCTTTAAAGGAGATGTTCAACATCTACAGGACATAAAATCAAGTCAGAAATCAAGAATTTAAGTTTAAAAATGTATACAAGGTTACTTCAAAGCCTGCTTTCAAAATGATGAAAACAGTAAAAAAAAAAAATCAAAAAATCAAGTCACAAACAAAAACAAATATTATGCAAAAACCCTATTAATGATCAAACTTTAAAGTTTTATGTAATCTGTTAAAATCTTTCCATTCCGTTGTCTTCCGCTTATCTGGGGCTGGTTTGCGGGGGCAACAGTCTCAGCTGGGAAGCCCAGGCTTCTCTCAACCCAGCTGCATCCTCCAGCTCACCCAGAAGGATCCCAAGGTATTCCCTGGCCAGCTGTGAGACATAGTCTCTCCAGCGAGTCCTGGGGTCTGGCTCATGATCTCCTCTCAGTGTGACGTGCATGAGACATCTCACCAGCGAGGTGTTCAGGAGGCATCCTAACCAGATGCCCGAACCACCCCATCTGTTTTCTCTTGACCTGGCGCTCTACTCTGAGCTCCTCGTAGATAGCAGACCTCCTCACTCTGTCTCTGATTGATTAATTTGACATCAACTGAGTTAAGATTGAGACAAATTTTGCAATTTCTTACGTGAAAAGCAAATAAATGATATTCTGTTTGAGTCCACAGAGTCTAGTATGATAATGGACTGAGGGAAGGAGCGTTTTCTCGAGTGGCATGTCTTACTGACCTCTAAACAAATCGTCCCAGAATGAAAGCACATTTTATTACAATCCAAACAAACTAAATCTGTCTGATTTTTGTACTTGAAAAAATTCAACAAACACCCATTTCTTTTGTTTGCTTTGTCTTTTTAAGTGCATTTCAGACAATGTCATCTCAAATGACATAACACAGGCTTTCAGTTTCATTATAACGCAGCTTGATTGTGAAATAAAAAAGATTTTAACCGGAATGAACAGAAAAAAAAACCCTCACATGTATTTTTAAATGAAATAAAAAAGCATTTTTCAGCGAATGGGTAGTAAGTGATGAAGTGTTCCGTCTCCACACGGTGCAAGCTGATTAAACCGGTCAGAAAAAGGAGACTGCATAGAACAAAGAGATGGCTGGCTGGCTGGGCAGAGGAGGATGGGGACTCAGGAGATATCCCCGACAGTTTCTGGCATCTTTACGTTTATGATTTCTGCTTGGCATGAAGAGAAAGAAAGAAACATTATATCTTTTTCTGTTAATTACAAAGATTTGACATTTAAACTGGTTTAATTCAGAGGGTTTTTTTTCCCCCCAAAATCTCTTTTTGTCAGTGCTTGCGTGATTCACGATGCCTGCATGTCTTTGATATATTTCATTTCTACCTTTTGTTTAGCTTTGTTTGCATAGTAAGACAAAAAAACCCCCCCAAAACTCCAGTTCTAGTCCCTTGTGCTTATGTGGGCTAAAATTTTGTATCCCTTAATATACATAGACAAAAATGGTACTTTTTTTTTTTTGCTCAGAAATAGAAAAAATTATACTTTATTCATCCCTCAACGGAAAAAATTGTGTGATGCATTGTACCGCAGCAGGCTGCCAGGACGGCTCCAATGGTGGGAGAAATGGGATTTAGATGTCTTCCCCTAGGACACCTAGACATGAGCTCATTGGGATTTGATCCCATCAACCTCCAGAGAACTGCTGGTCCAAGGGCGAACATCTACCACTCAGCCATTGTACTGTATCTTATAAATGCACTTAGTTTCACTTTTGTTTGACGCTGATTTTACCGTATTTTTACTCCTTAATCAGTCCCTACGTGTGTGTGCACGAGAAAGAATAAATTTAGAGCTTCTAATGACAGTTAAGATCTTATTATGATTCACTTGAGCTTCAAACACTGTTGCCGTGGTAATGCACATTCCTCCCAGTGCAGAATCAACTGTCATGTGTTCTACCAATGGCTCTTCCACCTCTGTTCCACCAAGCTGCTGTTCCAGTTCCACCCCACCCCTGACAGCTGTTCTGAAGCTGTTTTGGAACTCTCCCTTGGGACTCCAGAGCGCTACCAGACACACAAATACCACAAGGGATTAATAAAAGCATTTTGAATCTGAAATCTCATTTAAGGCTGCAAAAATCTTCCTGTTCATATTAAAATGTAGACATGGCAGAAAACAAAATCCATGGCCAAGAACAACTAGGCGTGCAAATAGTATCCGAATACTGAGAGGTCACAAATTATTCAAACATACATGAATAAATAGAAAAACAACTCCGGCATGTTTTAGATGTGGGAATAATGTTTAGACATTGTAGAAAATTCCAATAAGTTTATTTTTGCTTAAATTTTTTTTCTATAAAAACAAATTGAAAGCCTTTAAACCAGAGGGTTCCTTCCTGATGCTTACAGTGGGCTTTTTAAATATCTAAAACAATAAAAGTCCTCCATACAACAGCCATGTAATTCCTTCATGTCTTTCTGTTTCTGTTCAACCTGCCTGTAAAAACACTTTGAGTGATTAAGAGATTTTATCTCTAACATTTCTGGGTGTTTCAAGCTCTGCCTCCACTTATGATTTGTGTAATCAGCTCTGTTATCATCTGCAACATACTTTAGATGCTTTTTCGTCTTTTCTGACCACCTATCTGTTTGTTTAAGGCGGGAAGCGATGGCGAGAGCATCGGGAACTGCCCCTTTTCTCAAAGGCTCTTCATGATTCTCTGGCTTAAAGGCGTTGTCTTCAATGTCACCACAGTGGACCTTAAGAGGTGAGTCGTCCTCCTCCCCCTCCCTGTTGCAAAACCCATTTTCCTCTGCGTTTGGAAAGGCAGGCTGCAGCTTTCCTGGGCGTTTCAGCTACACTGTGGTACTTTGATCCAGCTCCACCTCTGACTTGCTTCCCCACTGCTTATTTGGTTTTCCCATGACCTTTCCCAAACTGAAGAAAAATAAATACTTTGACTTTAAATAGTTCCTTTATTCACTTCCGGTCTTGATCTTCAATGAAGAGCACGTTTTTTTAACCGCTGCAATCAGACATGAGCAATCCCCTGAGAATTCAACTGGGATTGTATTTTTTTCACCCTGACTCATCTCTATAAACCCACTGTGATTCATCTCGAGGTTTTTCCACATCTCCATTCTAACCAAATGCCACATTACTCTCAGTCTAGTTCAACATGCAAAAAACGTCTGGGTTTTGTGGGTTTTTTCTGTGTGAATCTAAAAGAGGAAATCAGGGATTCTTTTTTCTGCATCACGGTTCATTTACACAGACAACAGCATCATTACAGGGCGTCTCTATCTTTACAACATGAATCCAGCATAGAGAAAAGATCTGTTTGATAACTATTACGCAACTCACAAGGGATTTAGATTTTTGGGTTTTGCATATCCGGAGTGAGTGTGACTCTTTGGAATTGTTTGCATGTGTTTTCCATAACGCGTTCAGCATAAAAAATATTATAAAAGGAAAATATTGTGTATTGTTGCTCAGACAAAGTGCATTATTTTTGTTTCCTAGTAACCCATCTGATTACAATGTTGTTTATTTAATCTCTTATGGTGTTTCTTATCTTGAGTCAACATTAAATGAAGGTGTGTATTTGTGGTGTTTATGGCAGGCTTGCAGGCAGAGCAGTGTGTGGCTATTTTTTATAACTTCTTGATCCAAGTCTTAAGGTTCTTGTTTGCTCTTTTGGCAAAACACAAAGTTACTGTATCACATCCTTTTCCATGCCAGTGGCATGAGATTATTTCCTCTTGTTTTGTGCCCTTACATGGCAGAGACCTTGAATCCATCCCTCACTGTCACAGCAAAAACTTGGACTCTATCTGGGCGATTATCGCCGTCCCTCCTCGATCAGCTGCGTTTGTGTTGTTATTGTACTAACATTTAAAAGCCTGTTTGTGTTCACACCACTCATTCAGCACATGCTCATTTCTGCTTGTGTGTCATTCTCAGCTGTCCGCCATCTGGTACAAAATGTGCTGCTTCCAAGGCTGAGGAAAGCAGACAGAAACACATTTTAAAGACACAAACACACAGCAGCCGTTGCCAGAAAGGAAGCCAGGCTGGACGGCTTGATTAGCCGTTATTTAGAGTACAGCAGGGTTTAATAGAAAGATTAGACTTTTAAAGGCTTACTCTGACTTGAACCCATTAGTATTTTTTATATTTAGATGGATTATTTTTATGAGACTCAATATGGCTATAGTTGTTAAATCCAATGTTTTTTTTTCCCCACCAGAAAACCTGCAGACCTCCAGAACTTGGCCCCTGGGACACACCCACCCTTTATCACATTCAACGGAGAGGTCAAAACTGACGTCAACAAGATTGAGGAGTTTCTTGAGGATGTTCTCAGCCCACCCAAGTAAGCGCTCACTGTTCCAAAAATTTTCACCATAAACTGGAGTTAACCAGAAACATGACCTTCTGAGTTATTTATGATAGGATTAGAAAATAGTTTAGACCAGCGTTTTTCAACCACTGGTCCGCGGCACACTAGTGTACCGTAAGAAATCGTCATGTGTTCCATGGAAAATGATACGATCTACTGGTAGCTCCCAAACATTGTTTCGGTTGTTGTCATGTTGTTTGGGTTAATAAATCAATTGAACCGTATTTTTTTATATATATCAGCATGAAATCCTGTCATTTTATTTGAAACAGATAGGGCTGCCCTGTAACCATAGCAACCCACTCTTCTGTACTTTTTTGTTGCATACTGCTGTCCATCCTTTCCAAAAACTACTGCAGATAGATGTTCATATTTTCTACACGTTTTTGAGACAGACAGTCACCTTCTTAAACGTCTATCCTGTTCGAGGTGCAGGGGGTGCCAGAGCCTATACCGGCTTTTTCAAAGCAAGGGCAGAGTATACCCCGAACAGGTCGCCAGTCTGTGGCAGGGCCACACACATCCAACCATCCAAACACACACTCATTTCTAGGGCAATCATGTAGTGACCAATCAACCTAGCATGCATGGTTTTGGAGGGTGGAGGAAACCGGAGTGCATACACAGGGAGAACATGCAAAATCCACACAGAAAGGCCAATGATCCAAGCCTCGTCCCTAGCCGGGGCTTCAACCCACAACCTTCTTGCTATGAGGCCACAGTGCTACCCACTGCGCCATCGTGCTTCCCCTGTTTTTGAGACTTTATGAGAATATTCAAGTTGTGGATTCTCATGAAATCTCACATTTTCTGCAAGACATTCAAGAGAAAACAAAAACTGCACTTTTTATTTGCAAGAAGAATCATAAAAGATGACAAAATAGGTTTTGATGTGTTGATTTGATTCCTATTCAGGAATGTGCTTCGGCATTAAAAAAAGGTTGAAAAACTCTGGTTTAGACAAACAAGAACAAAAAATTTAATTAAAAATGTCCAATTACTAAGTAGATACTATGAAGTTTATTTTGGTTGTGTTTTCACTTTGATTTCTTTTTCATATTTTAGGTACCTCAAGCTCGGTGCGAGACACCCCGAGTCCAACACAGCCGGGATGGACATCTTTGCCAAGTTTTCTGCCTACATTAAGAACTCGAAGCCAGACGCAAACGAAGGTAAATCACTCACATTCGTGTGTGAATGCAAACCAGTTCTATGTGTAGAAACCTTTTAGCTGTGTAGGTCGCATTCTCTGGTTGCCAGGCGACTCCGGTGGCCCTGCCCTGATTGGTGGTTTTACAGCCTGAGTTGGGAACACAGATCTTTTGTTCCGCTGCCTCCTCCTGTCCTTTTTTCCTCCAATCTCACCTGCAACTTTCACTAAATCCACACACACACCAGCCATCCTGCTCACAAATGCAATCTTCCTGCATCCAGCGGATTTGGTTGTAAATTAGTAACACTATGGAAAAAGAATGCTTGCGGAACGGTGTAGAGATTTTATCTTATTTTATTCTGCTTTTGTTCTACCTTGTGAAAATATTGAACTATGCTTTGGTTATGTCAACAGTTAGAGGTTAAATTTCAGAGAAAGCTGCTTTCTAAAGTTACAGGTGAAGTCTGCTGGATCCGTCCCCCATCTGTATTATTTAATATGATATCAAATGAAGGCAAAGCTTTACTTTTACTATCAAATGGAATGCAGACTATTGTTTTTGACCGTTTTCACGAGTTCATCAGGTTTCTATTGGTTTTCATTATTCATTTTTACTTGATGAAAGTCTGCCCTCTTGTGGCCAAACAGTATACAGTCACAAGAGGGACTGTTTCTTTTTCTTTTTTATTAAAGTTGAAATAATTTTTTTTTTTTTTTTTTAAATATTTAATTGTTGTTGTTTCTCCCCAGGCCTGGAGCGTGGGCTACTGAAGACGCTACAGAAACTAGACGAGTATCTCATCTCTCCGTTGCCCGACGAAATTGACCACAACAGCATCGACGACCTCAAAATATCCAAACGCAAATTCTTAGACGGAGATGAGATGACCCTGGCCGACTGTAACCTCCTGCCTAAGCTGCATATAGTTAAGGTGAAGAAATAAAAAGTTCATGTGACATGTTGGCACAACATGATTGCACAGCAAAGGGTTTTGATTACCAACTCAACCGACTCTTGTTACAAACAAGTTATTTTTATTTTTGGTGCTGCCAGGTTGCAGGGATTAATTAATAATTCAGCTCAACAGTAAAAAGTTGTCATCTGTGGCTCAACCTCATAAAAAGGTCCCTTTGTAGCTGCACAACGGTTGGTCATGTCTCTGGTATGCACAAGAGTTTATGACCTATGAGTGGATAAGGTGTGAATACTATTTTAGAAGCTAACACTGAAGTGTCGCGACACAATTTCCAGACTGAGCCGGTGGTGTCTGCTGTCGGGCGGTGAAGAAATGTGGGATTTGTTTTATAAAAACTAAATTTAGGAAATAAGATTAAATTTTTACAGCTGGAAAAAAAAAACAAAATTACATAATTTGTTTGAAGAAAAATCTTTATCTTGCAGATGTTTTTTTATTTAGAATTTTTTTTATGAGTGTTTCAACTGTTTTTCAGGTTGTGGCAAAAAAATACAGAGGCTTCGACATTCCCAAAGAAATGACGGCCATCTGGAAGTACCTCAACAATGCTTATACACGTGAAGAGTTCACCAACACCTGCCCAAGTGACAACGAGATTGAGATTGCTTACGCAGACGTGGCCAAAAGGCTGGTTAAATAAGCTCCTCCGTTCCCACCACCTCCATCCTTTTCCTCTTTCTCGGCACTGGGACTAAAGTTGCTTATTCCTGAAAGAAAAAACTCTGAACATCTTTTCCTTCTCTTCATCCAGATTGAACCCCCAAATACACAATCCTGTCCTTTTTTCCCCCCTCTGGTTTTATGAAGGTATATTTAATCATTTAGTCAAACAGCCAAGTTCCTCCTTCCAATTTTTGTCATTGATCGATTTCGTTCTTTTGGCAATGAATGTGTGATATGGCGATGCAATGAAGTAGTCAGATGCATATAAGCGCTCGTCAATGTTCAGGGGTCACATGGGCTTCCTCATAAGTGGCCTTCCAGCTGACCTTCAAGGTAAAAGGTCTGTAGTTGTTTTCTCTCAAAGATTAGGACACGTGTCTGCTTGTTTTTCGTTCTCTCTCTAAGCTGAGAGATGTAAACAGTGTTGAAGCTTTAGTGTTTCTGGCTCCAGTATTTGACTGGGTTAGGATGGATGACAAAATCTGAGCACTGAATGCTTTATTTTTAACGTTGAGCTGTTAAAAACAAAATGCTTGTAGCACACTCTGATTTCTTCTTAGCCTCGAATTAGCAAAAAAAAAAAAAAATGTAGCTGTGCTTGAGAGAATTTTACCGGCTCGGTTTTCTGTAGCAGCTATGAATATCCAATCATATGTAGCTTGCTGTGTTTATGACTGGTAATCTAAAATCATCGCATTGCCATTTAAACTTTAGCACGCTGATTTGTGTCAAAAGTTTTCTCTTTCATGTTGACTGTAGCAGGGATTTTCTTTTTAACCAAAAAGAGGCACGTCAGTCTGGTCTCACTGTGGATAATTTGTTAAGAACTCAAAAAGCAAATAGAAGCAACCAGATAAATCCTGGTTTGAATATAGAATAAGGGACTCCACGCATTGAAATCATGGAAGGAAACAGTAAAGACATTTATAATGAAACACATGAAGGATTGTAAGACACGTAATGGTTTAAAATGAAACGTTTCCTCTGATCTGTAAACTGATTTCAGCGGTTGCAAGTGTACGTCATTCAGTAGCTCCTGGAAGTCCATTCACATGGACGAAGCAATACATTTTGTTTTCAACCTGAAAATTCTTTGCTTTTGTTAAGAAACATATCTGAAGATGAAGGAATTGTAAATAATTTTTCATAGCTTAGAAATTGACTTCAAATCAATTCTATTTCATCTGAATTTGGAGGTGGAAAATACTAGACCTTCTGATTGCATGGATTTGATTTACAAACAAACCATATCCTTTTTGCCTTACTTGTTTTCTCTCTGCAGATGTTTTGCAGAGAGAAATTTTTTTAAAAAAACATTTCATTGCAGCGAGTGGGTCATTATAAAAAGAAAATATCAGTTATATCATTGCTTTTCTTTTTTAACTATTGACTGAATTCAAATAAACTTGCTATTGGCACTCACACTTTGTTTTTATGGACTTTTTCAAGCAGCTTCAACTCCGAGTCAGAGAAACATACTACGGTCTTTTCTGGAAGTATGAAAGAAATGGTCTCATGTGAGGAAAAATTTGTTTAGTTTTGTCTTCTGAAGTGCTTATCCCTATTTGGGTCACGGGGATGCCTAAGCCTATTCCAACTGATTTCAGGTGAAAGGCAGGATACACCCCAAACAGGTCGCCAGTCTGTTACAGACTCACACACACATGCAGTCATTCCTAAGGGTAATTTCATAGTGGCCATTTAAACTAACACATGTTTTTGGAGGGAAGGAGGAAACCAAAGAACCTGGAGAAAACCCACGCATACACGGGGATAACATGCGAATTCCCTTTGTGCATTTATCTAAAAAGCAAGATGCGTGTGCCCCACTCAGACGAGGAAAAAATACCCCCATCATTAACGTCTCACACAGAGGACATTTTCAGCAATTTAATGAGCTCATTGAGCACAAGTTGTTTCCACTTTTGTAATGCAATTGGTTAAGAAAATTTAAAAGGATGGTTTAGAAGTTCTAAGTTTACATTTAGCAGAAGATTATTATGCATAACATTTTGTGAACTCTTGTGCAAAGATGAGTTTGTTTCCAACTGTCTGCAAGGCATGCAGTCTCAAACTGAGACACCCTTTACTGTCAGCTTGTAGATCTTTACTGCTCTACAGGATAAACAGATCTTGTCTGCTGGGTTTTTGCAGTGAAAAGTTTCACAGGAGAACAGGAAGGTGGCAAATAATAAAAAAAAAAAGTTTGTGGGGGTTACAGTTTTTGGATGCTCTCCAGATCATTAAAGTGTCAAGTTTCAGCCTCGATGCCAGACGTTTCCTACTCCCTGCCAAGTGAGACACTATGTTCACATGTAATTCACAGAGAGGAAATCCACCCAGACAGAAACAAACTCTGTGTGTGCGTGTGCGTGCGTGCGTGAGAGAGAGAGAGTACGTGTGTGTCAATGGGAGGTAAAAATCAACACAACAGGCTAGCTTTCTTTGCAGAATACACAATAATCACAAGCATGGTGAGTGTATTGATGTAATTGGGACCATGATGGGTTTAGTTTTATTTTTCCGTCTTACTAACTATGTGTATGTGTAGACTAGTAGTTTTTCTGGATGTTAAAGCCATTTTATTTAAAAAAAAATTGTTTCAAAGTTTTCCAATATTTTTTGTCATGTGTGCCTTTGTAAGATGAATTCTCTATGATACCACAAGAGGGAGCCAAAGAGCTCACAGTAGGCAAAAGTTACAATTACAACTTTGTAAGTTTTATTTTGCTGAAAGAAAAACTTGTCTATGAGCCAGCTTTTATCCAGCATCTTATTAATCTTTAAAAGGTAACTCAATCAGCTGAGTGGAGCCATTTTTCTTTGGAATTACCTCTTTCTCAGCATTGCCAGTTCACTTTGCAAGTCTCACTCAACACTCATTTGTACAGCTGACTAAATATTTGCTCTGGTAAAGTAGCTCACTCAAGGGTACACAGTGATATCCCATCTGGGTTTAGGATCTACAATGTGTGAAAAGCCTCCTTTGCATGTGGACTCAATGCACCTGACATTTGATGTGGCTATGAGTCTCATGGAGTTTGATTTAGAGAGACTATGCACAGACTTGCTTGGAAAGCGATAAGATCTGGATGGTTATCATTTCAAAGAATATGATCAGTATTATTTTACAAATAGAGTTAAAAAAGGTGTCTTAGTGAAGATTAAAGCTGTATGTAATCAGATAAAACTGTGTTTGATTACACAAGCTACAAAAAGATTGCTGATCTTTAAAAGTCTAAGTTAAAGAAAGTACATTTTACATACCTTCTTCTTCTTTTGGCATTTCCCTTCAGGGGTCACCACAGCAAGTCAGTCTCTTCCATCAACACTTATCTCCTGCATCCTCTTTGGTCACACCAACTATCTTCATGTCTTCCTTCACTGTATCCATGAACCTGCTCTTTAGTCTTCCTCGAGGCCTCTTTCCTGGTGGTTCCAGACCCAGCATCCTTCTACCAATTTACTCTCTCTCTCTCTCTCTCTCTCTCTCTCCACTGTACATGTCCAAACTATCTCACTTTCGCCTCTCTGACTTTACCTTCGAAACCTCTAATGTGCTGTTTCTCTGATCCTGTCCATCCCGGTCACTCCCAGAGAGATCCTCAACATCAGACATGGCTGGTCACACCATGGTTTTGTACGCTTTTCTTTTTATTTTAGCTGAAACTCTTCTATCACACATCACACCTGATACTTTTCTCCACCTGTTCCAGCCTGCCTGCATATGCTTCTTCACCTCTTTTCCACACTCTCCATCACTCTGTACTCTTGATCCTACTCAAGAGAATACTCTAAAGCTCTACCAGTTTGTTTTTTTTTTGTTGTTGTTTTTGTTTTTAGCTCATGAGGCTTTCTATTTCAGAATAAGATTGCCCCCAGCTCCCAGAAAGTGGAAGTCTAACACCTTCATCATTCAAACATTCCTAGTGATCCCTGTCATTTGTCAACGTACCAAAAATCAAAGTGGATTATTATCTCCTTTTATTAAAAAATAATATGTTTTCAAGAGTTATTTTTCACGTTTTTTGTTGGAGACTAACCTGGCTGATTTCAGGCGAGCGGCAGGGTACACCCTAACCAGATCACCAGTCTGTTGCAGTGACACACACACACACACACACACACACACACACACACACACACACACACACACACACACACACACACACACACACACACACACACACACACATTTCAAGTAGGAATTTTCTTCTAAATACCAACTATAAGAAAGTAATGAACATGTGTCAGATTAAAACGCCATGCAGGTGACCTGACAAATGAGGCTTCCGAAAAGTGAGGTCTCGTAGAGATCTGCGACCCATCGCGAGATGTGAGAGATGTGCGATATTAGGATCTATAGGTTCAACAATCGAGATGTGTGACTCTCAACAGCAAACGCAATAATCGTAAAAAGCGGAAAGAACTTTGTTTAAACTTTGTCCACTTAAGAAATGACTACTTCACATTAGATCAAATTTTCGAATACTTTATTAACCTTGTCTTTAGCAAATAGTTCCTGGCCGAACATAAATTCAACAGCTCAATTTACCGAGATGTGAGACCTCGTCAAGATCTACAAACGATCGCGAGATTAGGACTTGGAAGTTTAACTATCCACTCTTTAAAAAGCAATAGATGCTCACCTGTGCCAACACGGAAGTAGTTTGATTTTTTATTAAAACGTCGTAAAGCCTAAAAAGAAATATTATTCTTAATATATATTTAGTAAGGTATGTGGAACCCTAAAACCTCTCTGTGCATATATCTACTTTATAAATCATCAATAATGTCCGGCTTCATTGAGAAAATGTTTAAAAATGAAAGATGTCGTTCAGATAAAATTAGATTGCCAGGTGGGTTTAACTAATTAATTTAGGTTTTTATGACTTCATATGTGTTGAATTTTCATAATTTGACCATACTGATGAAATTTACTAGACAGCACTTTATTAAAACCTAAATAAATTTTGCGTTTTGTAGTTTAATCAAAGTTTACTAGTTTTTCAAATGACACAAAAAGCTTTAACCAGGCTAATTAGCCATTACTTTTATAAATGTAGTTTTTGAAATTTAAATTGGTATGATATAAAAACGTAATTCTATTTGACAAAAAATGTCTTAAGTTTTAGTATTAAAACTATGGCTTTCAATAATCCTTTTTAGAATGAGATAAAATATCCTGTTGTGAAAAGAACAATGCAAAAATTAGGTCGCAAAATTCATTTTTATATTTAGTTTTTATGCTCCCCGCGTCACCCTCCCCACGCCAACGCAATTATGTTTGTAATTTTTGAACAACAAAATTTGTTAACAGGCAGTGGTTAGCACGGTGGCCTCACAGCAAAAAGGTCAGGGTTCAAGTCCTAGAGTGGGGTCTAGGGTTGAAACACTGGCCTTTCTGTTTGAAGTTTGCATGTTGTCTTCATGTTTTGTTTCGTCTTCATGAATTGAAAATACTTTATTACTCCCCAAAGGGGAATTTGACTGCTGCAGTGTAAAAAGAACCAAAAGAAGAACTAATTTCTAGGGACAATTTTAGTATTTATGTTTTTGGAGAGTGGGAGGAAACCAAAGTACCCACGCATGCAGGACTAATAAAAATTTTCCTCCTATTCATACACGAGAGGAACATGCAAATTTCCCACAGAAAGACCAGTTTTTCAAGCTCCGCCCCCTCTCCGGGACTCAAACCCTGACCGTCTTGCTGCGAGGCGATTGTGCTGACCACTGCGCCACCATGTCAGCTTCTCCCCGTGTATGCATAGGTTTTCTGCGGGTACACCAGTTTCTTCCCATCATTCAAAAACCTGTATGTTAGTTTAATTGGCCGCTACAAAATTGCCCCTAGGAATGAGAGTGTGTGTGGCCCTGTAACACACTGGTTATGTACCCTGCTGCTTGCCTAAAATTAGCCGGAATTGGCTCCGGCACCCCCGCTACCTCATGAGTGATAAGTGGTGCAGAAAAGGAAATAAAAAAATTCTTATACAATGCGACAATTTAAAAAAAGTATGGCTAGTGTAGCTCAAAAACTCACATCTTCTGCTTTCATTTTACATTTGGAATACATCCCATTGCTACAGCTGGAGTTGAAGTAGGAAAGAAAGTACTTTGTTGGTCAATCCAGCAGATACAGGAGGGCTAACTTTGTATTCTGTTGAGTTGGATTTATGACCAATCATTTCATGGTACTGAATTATTCTTTGCTCTTTGGGTCTGACATGATCCCCTTATAGAGGTGGAAGTTGGAATCCAGATTCTCCAAGAAAACTTCTGAAATCTTGTTCTGTTCCGTTTGTCATCGAAGAGGCAAAGTCAACGTCTATTGGAAAGATCCCACCACAGGTATGTGGAACATTTATATTTAACTTGATGTTTGTTCGGTATGTCTCTCAAAAGTCTGGATTTTTCAACACGAGTTAAAACTTAAAGTATTTCTATTTTGGCTTTGTCCAAGCCATCACCATTAAAGAACAACAATAAGCATCAGCTTATCTTCACCGCTCCAGTGCCTGTGGTCCACCAGTGAGGGTGTGTTTTGTGTGCTCACATTGTTTATTTTATCCATCATTAAAATGTGGTAGTTTGGCTTTCCCTCTCCAGGGTTCGGTGGCTACTGTGGTGGAAAGATAGGGGACTGTGGCAGACCCCCTTGGGCGGCCCACAAAAAGCCGCCTCTCCCCTTCCCCTGCTTGCCACTCACTCATCTAGGTCTTGAAGTCACACCCTGTGGCAGAGTTGCGGTTAACTGCAGCTGTTGGTTGGTAAAGAGGCACAGGGAGAGTTTAAGGATTTATGTTTTACGGTTTTATTCACAATAACACCACTAGAGGGGAGTCAGACTGAGGCAGAAACTCTCTGGGAAAGCCTCTCTCCTCTTGTTTTTTTTTTCACATCTATTGTAGATGATCAGCACTTTTTTGCAGGATGCATGAGGTGTATTTGTGTGAGAGAGACAAAAGTAAAGAGTAGGGGTTAAAGAAAAAATGTAGGTCTTAAAATGAGTAGTTTTAAAAGGGAGAGCTCTTTCTTTGTACATAAAAGACAACTTGTGACGTCAGTTATCATGCCTACAGCTGCTTTTGTCCAGGCTGTTTGGTCTCTTTATAGAACTACAATAGTTGCCTGTTTCATTTAGTCTGCAAGGGAAAAACTATTAGACATTAAAGACTTCTCTCTCCCGGCAGCCACACCCCAACCTTCGCTCCTCACAGAACAAATGTACCTTACAGAGCTAAGCTGTGTTAGTGTGTCACAGCCTGCAGCAAATATCTGTCTGGTATGTGATGAATTATTGCTATGTCTTTGCGGTTATGCAAGTGTGTACTATGTGTTAGGCTGAAGTTTCTTAATGCTCCGTGCTGTCTTATTTAAAAGGAATCAGGAAATGTCTGACTGGCTAATCCCAGGTGTGTGTGTAACCTGTTGTATACGTGAGTGTCTTTGTGCTAAAGTGAACTAGCAGGTTCTCTCTAAGTTTTATAAAGCACATCTAGAGGGAAAGAAGAGTCCTTTGATGTTTTGCCTTTGCCATCAGTCTCTAGCTTTCTATTCATACCAGCCTCAGCCAAAGCCAGATCTTTTAAAGAGAAACATCCCATTGCCTTGTTGCTATGGTGAAATGCCCACAGACTACACTCACATGCCTCTTTCTGACAGTAAAGCTTTTCTGTTTTTATTTTAGCTGACATGCAAACCAAGCTGCTAAACTTAGAATAAAAACAAGACAGCAATGACAGGCCAAAAAGTAATTATCCTGCAGCCAATTTAATGGGCATGTCCGATCTTTACCCTGCAGGTGCTGGACCTTTTGTCTCTGCTTCTTCTGCTTTAAACCAGTGTATCTTTTACTCAGCAGCAGCCACAAACGTACAATATTTAGAATGGATAGCAAGAGGAGAATGTATTGATTGCCTTTAGCTGCTCTTTTATAGTTTGTACACAGTTTGTGTTGGCTAAGCTCTCTGGCCTAATGGCTTTTAGACTTCCATTAGGTTTCTGCAGGCTGCACGGTTTAAGTAAGTAACAAAAGGCTCTATCAAAATGCTTTAAGCATTAATAAGACAGTGTTGCTTCACCCTGCCGGCTCATCAGGAACATACAATTAGAGATCACATTGCCAAAAGGCTGGGTTACTGATGTTGCCTTGAGGATTTTGTTGGCCATACTGTTCCCAGTAAGCACTGAGTAGGATTAGCATTTGAGACTGTTGGGAATTCTTGAATGAAGCAGAAAAAGCTGCGGCTGTTTTTCCCCGTAAAACATGGGGTGTCCTAATAATTTGCGTGTTGTAAAAATCATCTTCGACCCGGGTGACTGTAAATAAGTGCCAGCAGCTTTAAATATTTCTATGGTTCATTTGATGAGGAGAGAACAATTGCACAACACTGGGATTTTTTTTTATTGCAGGCAGGATTAGGAGTGTATGGGTTGATGTTTATAAGGCAACAGATGAGCAGGCCTTATCGAACCTGCCCTAGTTGTTTTTCTGTTTTTCTCTTTGTTGAATATTTTTTTAAAGTATTGAGCCTTTAATTATAAGGATTAAGGTAATTCAATTTTCAGAAAATGGTGCCATGCCATGCAGTTTCCATTATTGTAATCCCTGGCTCCAGAGTCTGGCTCTTTTGGTGCAGACACTGGCACGATATTCCAAAATACATTACAACTCATGCACGCTTTCACACAAAAACCTCCAACAGTGATGGAGTCAACATTGTGATGTTTCTTTGTACTGTTTAATGCTGATGCCGTTTTACAACCCCTCAAAATCCCAACTTTAATTCTTCGCTTAGCATATTTATCCACAAAGACGATTGTCACTTGCCGAAAGGCAAGCCACTTTAGGTTTACACGTGCACCCACTTTTTGTCATTTCTGGACAAGTTGATGTGTTCTTTGTGCACCAGTGCATCGTCTACGGAAGCCTCTCGGATGGATTTCTTTTTGTGGCTTCACCGCGCAGCCCGGAATCCGGCTTTAGTTGGAAACATGTCTGTTGTTTTTTCCAGTCATCGTAAAGGAGACAAACTCGTCCACTGGCTCATCATCCTTTACGGCCATGCTGCATTTGGCCACAGACTCACCATAACAGGCCCTCTGTCTGTTGCTGCTCTTTATAGTAAAAATCAACACCTCCAGTTTTTAATGTTCAGATAGAGTTCATTTGTGGGTATTTTGTCTGTTTTTGTCCTCAGAAATTCTGAGTACTGATAAGTGGCTGGAACTTTAGTTTTAAGGCTAGTCAGTCAGTTTTAAGTCTTCAGAGCAAAGTCATAGTAGTTGGAAAGTATACGTATGATTTAAGCTTAAACAACACACTTTATCTTGAAGATGTATTTTTATGTATATTAAGCTTTGTCACATTTTCCTTTTCCATTCTATCTTTATTTACAAAGAGACATTTTGATTAAGCTGTTAGTAAGATGTCTATGACAGGGACCTGGCTGCTTCCTTGTCTGATAGCTGCTACCAGTCAAGCAAGAAAGCAAAAGAAAGCCAAACAATGAGCTGGCTAAAGATCAGTGGAGGCCCTCTTGGTCTCCTACAGACGCTACGTCTTATTTCCTTTTTGATTACTCACGCTTGCATGATGAGTGCCACACTCCCACTCCTCGGTCTGGCTCCTTATGAGAGAAATCACAAAGAAAAGACTTTTTGTACAAGACTGGTTTTGATTTGTAGGTTGGAATGCCTTTGTGATAATTTGTTGGCAGAGATGTAATGAACATGTTTGTGTGTGTGTGAATAGAGGAGAGGGAGACAAAAAGAAAAAACTTGCAGAGTTATAATGTTTGTGTGTTCACAGTTCTGGCATGTTCAGGTGTTGGAAATGTCTAGAGTTGTGTGACTATTGTGCTACTCCAAAGGATCTGTTCATAAACAGGTCGTAAATGAGGAAATCCTTCCACCGGCGCTCGTTCATGCAACTTGCTTCTTGTGGGCTCACTTTTATTTGCTTCATAAACAAAAATGCACTTGATTTTTTTGGTCTATTATTCAGGTGATCATCTCCACATGATATTTAGTCCTCGCTGAGTTTACACATAGTCACCTGCTCTGGAGTATGGCTGAATAAGTGAAATATAGTCAAGTAAAAACTTTGAGTTGATTAAAGATGAATTAATAAATGTTCAATTTAATAATATTTTTAAATTATATTATCGGATCCAGAGGTGGGTTTAACCCCATTATTGTGACTTTATGGTCATATTTCCTAAAGACACCCTTTTAAATTACACAGAAATCTGATTCTCCTCTTGAAACTGTCCAAACAGTGACCAAAATACCGTTCCGTTCTGTCATCTTCCACTCATCCGGGGCCGGGTCGCGGGGGCAACAGCCTCAAACGGGAAGCCCTGGCCTCTCTCACCCCGGCTGCATCCTCTAGCTCACCCGGAAGGGTCCTAAGTCGTTCCTCGGCCAGCTGTGAGACATAGTCTCTCCAGCGGGTCTGGGGTTCACCCCTTGGTCTCCTCCCGGTGGGACGTGCCCAAAACACCTCACCTGCGAGGTGCTCGGGGGCATCCTGACCAGATGCCCGAACCACACCATCTGGCTTCTCTTGACCTGGAGGACAGCGAGCTTCTCCCGGATGGCAGAGCTCTTCACCCGATCTCTGAGTGAGAGCCCAGCCACCCTCCGGAGGAAGCTCATTTCGGCCGCTTGTATCCGCGATCTCATTCTTTCGGTCACCACCCACAGCTGGTGACCATAGGTGAGGGTAGGAATGTAGATCGACTTGTAAATCGAGAGCTTTGCTTTTCAGCTCAGTTCTCTCTTTACCACGACGGACCAATGCAGTGTCCTAGTTATTGCTGATGCCACATCGATCCGTCTGTCGATCTCCCGCTCCATCTTTCCCCCACTCGTCAACAAGACCCCGAGATACTTAAACTCCTCCACTTGGGGCAGGACCTTGTCCCTGACCCGCTGCAAGCATGGGACAGGGTCTTAATGACCAAAATAACATTAGGAGCAAATAAGCAGCTGCTATTCTAAACAAGCTGGGTTTTAAAAAATTGGAAATCTTTAAATAACTTTAAATTGACCAAATGTAAAGATTTCAATTGATCATAAACACTAGTTTTCAATCTAAATAAGGAGATGTGTCAAAATATAGTTTTCCATGGGTGCTTTTTCAGGACACTTGTTTTACATAATAATTTTTTGTTTGTGTGTCTCAAACACCACTTCTTCCGTTTTTAGGTTTTCAGAGTAGTTAATTAGCTTTTTATTTTTTTGCCTCAATGTCATTCAAAGAAAAAAAAATTAGACTCTTTTGGCTGCCATATTGGTGCATAAAAGTACCTTAGAGCTTTTGATGTGCAGCATCCGACGCATGTTGGCAATGCGTGGTCATGCTTTTAGGAACATCATGGTCAACATTTATACACATCTTTGTCATTCTCTAACCCTTGACATGGCTGGTCAATTTGCACCAAATTACCCCCAGACCAGAATACATTCTGAAAAATACTGTTAGTATATTTGAAAAGAAGGGGGCTGCCTGGTGGCCTCACAGCAAGAAGGTCAGGGTTGAAGTCTCAGAGTGGGAATGAGGCTTGAAACACTGCCCTTTCTTTGTGGAATTTACATGTTCTCCCATCTATATGTGGGTTTTCTCTGGGTATACTGGTAATGCCACTCTCCAAAAACTTGCATGGTAGGTTAATTGGCCGCTACAAAATTGCGTCTAGGAATGAGTGTGTGTGGCCCCGCAACAGACTGGCAACCTTTTCAGGTTGTATCCTACCTCTTATTTAGGCTGAAGTCCAAGTGTAAATAAGTTTCTTACATAGTTTCAATATGGTATGACTCGCATCCAGTAAAAGTATAAGAAAATCTATCAACTACAAACCAATATGCATAAAAAAAAGGTTAGTGGAAAAAACTTAAGCTAAAACCAAATCTCCAAACTTTAAACTTTAAAAAGTCTGAAGCGAGGTACGGGGTTCATGCTTTTATTTCTAGTAGAATAGATTATTGTAATGCCCTGCTCTCTGGTCTCCCCCAAAAAAGTATTTATAGTCTACAGCTACTCCAGAACTCGGCGGCACGAGTCCTAACAAGGACCAGGGGCCGGAAACACATTACCCCAGTTTTAAAATCATTGCATCGGCTCCCTGTGCGTTTCAGGATCGATTTTAAGGTTCTTTTAATGGTTTTTAAAAGTCTTAACGGTCTTGAGCCTTCTTATTTATCTGACCTCCTTGTGAGGTATGACCCCTCACGGACCCTGAGGTCTTCTGGTATCGGCCTTTTAATAGTACCTGTTGTGTAGGAGAGGGAATGAGGAGGATCCAAATGCAGGTTTAACAGTTTATTAAGTGTTGAACAAAGGAATCCACAGCAGAGAGATAACGGCTTCAGGCAGTGCTGGATGGCCAAGAGGAAGGGCTGAAGGTTCCACTAGAATCGTTGAAGACCTGACAGAGACTGTGGGTGACACCAGGTCTTTTATAGCCACCGGTAAGTCTGTGCAGCTGGGAGCAATCAGCCAATCCTCTCGTTAGAAGCCATCCAGCACCTGTGAGTTTTGGGGGAGAAAAAAAACAAGCAGGCCTAAAAGGCCTCACACCACAGTACCCCCCCCTCTACGGACGCCACCTGGCGGACCACCAGGCCTGTCCGGAAAGCGGCGGTGAAAGTCCCGGACCAAGCCAGGGTCCAGGATCGCTGAACGGGGCACCCAGCACCGTTCCTCCGGGCCATAACCCTCCCAGTCCACGAGGTACTGTAGACCCCGACCTCGGCGACGAACATCCAAAAGACGGTTGACCGTGTACGCATCCGAGCCGTCGACAAGGCGAGGAGGTGGAGGGGGAGCAGAAGGAGGCTGGAGGGGACTGGTAGAAACCGGTTTGATCTGAGAGACGTGGAACACAGGATGTACCTTCATGGAAGAGGGCAGGGCGAGCTTTACCGAGACCGGGTTGACCAGCCACAGGATCCGGAAAGGGCCAATGAAGCGGGGTGAAAGCTTGCGAGACTCTGCCCTGAGGGGAATGTTCCTGGTAGACAGAAGGACAGACTGACCAACCTGATATGCTGGGGCTGGCTGACGGTGGCGATTAGCTTGGCGCCGAACTTGGCCGCAGGCCTGTTGGAGGGCCCTCCTAGTTTTCCTCCAGATCCGACGACACCGTCTGATATCGAGCTGCACCGAAGGGACGGCCAGCTCCTGTTCCTGATCCGGGAACAATGGGGGTTGGTAACCCAGAGAAGCCTCGAACGGGGACAATCCCGTGGAGGAACTAACTTGGGAATTATGGGCATACTCAATCCACGGGAGATGAGACGACCACGTGGACTGGGCAGAGGCCAACACGCACCGTAATGTGGATTCCAGGTGTTGGTTAGCCCGCTCCGACTGGCCGTTGGATTGGGGGTGGAAGCCAGATGACAAGCTGACGGAAGCCCCCAGCGCCTTACAGAAGGACTTCCAAACAGCTGATGTGAATTGCGGACCCCGGTCAGAGACTATGTCCAGAGGGATACCATGCAGACGGAACACATGGGTCACCATGAGCTGGGCAGTCTCCAAGGCTGAAGGGAGTTTAGGAAGCGGCACCAGATGTACAGCTTTGGAGAATCGGTCCACAATCGTGACCACAACAGTGTTACCTTCTGAGGGAGGGAGTCCGGTCACAAAATCCAGTGCGATATGGGACCAGGGACGACTGGGAACCGGTAGGGGATGGAGCAGCCTCGCAGGAGGACGATGAGGGACCTTGCCCCGGGAACAGGCAGAACAGGCAGCGACAAAATTCCTAGTGTCTGCCTCCATCGTTGGCCACCAGAACCGCCGCTGAAGAAGCGCCATTGTACGGCGAATCCCAGGGTGACAGGACCACCGGGATGCATGTGCCCATAGGAGAACCTGGGAGCGGGCAGAGGATGGCACATACGAACGGTTAGCTGGGCCAGTACCGGGGTCCGGATCATGCTGCAGACCATCCCTTATTGCAGTCTCGATCTCCCAAGTGATTGCCCCAATGACGCAGGAGGGGGGTAGAATGGGCTCCGGCTCCGATCTGGACTGATGACCATCATGCAGGCGGGAGAGGGAGTCAGGTTTGGTATTGCGGTTGCCCGGCCTGTAAGTGAGGGTAAAATTAAAGCGTGTAAAGAACAGCTGCCACCGGGCCTGTCGAGAGTTGAGTCTCTTAGCTGCTTGGATGTAAGCGAGGTTTTTGTGGTCTGTCCAGACCACGAATGGGTGTTCTGCGCCCTCGAGCCAGTGCCTCCATTCCTCGAGTGCCAGTTTGACTGCGAGCAGTTCTCTATTCCCCACATCGTAGTTTTGTTCAGCTGCAGAGAGACGCTTAGAGAAAAAGGCACAGGGATGGAGTTTGCCATCCTCCTGATGGTATTGGGACAGCACAGCACCCACCCCTGAATCCGAGGCGTCCACCTCCACAATAAACTGCCTCAAGGGGTCGGGCTGGACCAGAATGGGGGCCGAGGTAAACCTCTTTTTAAGCTCAGTGAATGCACCCTCTGCTTGGGGAGACCAAACGAACGGTCTGGCTGTGGAAGTAAGCTGGGTAAGGGGAAGAGCTACCTGACTGTAATTGCGAATGAAACGCCTGTAAAAATTTGCGAAACCCAGAAATTGTTGTAGTTTGCGACGGGTGTTGGGTCGAGGCCACTCAGCCACCGCGCTAACTTTTTCAGGGTCCGGGCAAACCTGCCCAGCGTGTACAATAAAACCAAGGAAGTTGACGGACTGAGAATGGAACTCGCACTTCTCAGCCTTTACAAACAGACGATTCTCAAGGAGTCGCTGGAGTACCGCACAGACATGGACGATGTGCTCCTCAACAGTGGGCGAAAAAATAAGAATGTCGTCCAGATAAACAAAGACAAAACGATTAAGGAAGTCACGGAGCACATCGTTAATGAATGCCTGGAAGACTGCGGGAGCGTTAGTTAACCCGAAAGGCATGACCAAGTATTCGAATTGGCCCAGGTGGGTGTTGAACGCCGTCTTCCACTCGTCCCCCTCCCGCATTCGGACGAGATGGTAGGCGCAACGCAGATCGAGTTTTGTAAAGACCCGGGCTCCCTGAAGTAGCTCGAACGCCGAATTAATGAGGGGCAACGGGTATTTGTTGCGAACGGTGATGTTATTAAGACCCCGATAATCGACGCACGGACGGAGGGAACCATCCTTCTTACCCACAAAAAAGGACCCCGCTGCTATGGGTGCCGAGGAAGGGCGGATAAGCCCCGACGCCAGGGACTCATTGATGTACTTCTCCATCGCCCCCCTCTCTGGAGCAGACAGATTGTACAGGCGACTGGCGGGTAAGGTTGCCCCAGGGAGGAGGTCGATGGCGCAATCATATGGCCGATGAGGCGGGAGAGATTGTGCCCTCTCCTTACTGAAGACCTCTTTGAGGTCATGATACTCTGCCGGGATAGACGCAACGTCCACCGGGTCGATTGAGCCTACCGTGTCAGAAGAGATGGTTGTCACGGCAGATTGGAGGCAAGTTGCATGGCACTGATTGCTCCACCCGACGATACGCCGGTTTTGCCAGTCGACCTGTGGATTGTGCAACCTAAGCCAGGGGAAACCTAACACAAGGGGTGAGCCGGGTGACGAAATAACGTTAAACGAAAGGTGCTCACGGTGATTACCCGATACCACCATCTCCAACGGGGAGGACTGGTGGGTCACCCTGGTGATAACGTGTCCATTGATCGCCGTGGCATTAATGGGTTCTCCGAGTGGTTGGGACTGGAATCCACACTGACGGAGAAAATCTGCGTCGATGAAGTTGCCGTCGGCCCCAGAATCCACCAACGCTTCGACCGGAAAAGAAGAGGAACAATCAGAGGTTAGTGTCACAAGAATCATAAGCCTAGGGGTACCATGACATCTAGTTGTGCCCACCCGTAACCCTAGGTCTACCGGTGGGCCCCGTCTTTTGGGCGACAAGGGCAAGCTGAGAGTAAGTGACTTCTCGACCCGCAATAGAGACACCTCCCTTCTTTTAGTCTAACCTCTCTTTCCTTTTTGGTTAGATGCATCTGTCCCAACTGCATTGGTTCTGTGGAAGGCTGCTCGGCCTCTTGTGGAACAGATGCAAATGCCCTTGGTGGGGAGCAGACCGAGGAAGGCTGTCGATGGCTGTGAACTGGAGTAGGGTGTAGGGCCCGGGTGGTATTTTCATATCGTTTCTCTCTTTGACGGTTGTCTAACTGTATTGCCAGCGAAATGAGTTCCTCCAATGTGGATGGGGTCTCCCTGCCAGCTAGCTCATCCTTCAGAGGATCATTCAGGGCATTTAGGAACACCCCTCTTAGTGCCTTCTGTCCCCAGCCAGCCTCTACTGCTAGGGTCCGGAATGAGATGGAGAACTCCGCCACAGATAGAGTTCCCTGGGAAAGGTGGAGTAGACGCTGGGAGGCATCTCCAGCCCGGTCCGGCACCTCGAACATGGTTCTGAATAAACTCAGAAAATCAGATGTTGAGCGATCAGCCAGGGGGGCTGCCGCGTCTTCGGCCTCGGCCCACTCCAGTGCCCTGCCCCGAAGAAGACCCACAATGTACAAATTCTTAACTTTGTCTGATTCGAAGGTCCGCGGTCTTAGAGCAAAGACATTTGAACACTGCAAGAGGAACCCACGACATTTCCCCAGGGTTCCATGGAAAGGTTCCGGGTCCGTAATATGGTGGTCCATGAGTGGGCTGGGCATAGCTGAAGGAGGTGCCGAGGCTGTGGACAGAAAAAGAGAACTTAGATTATTTACTTTGTCTGTTAAAGCCTGTAACTGTGTTTTTAATTGAGTATTTTCGTCCATAAGGGCCTTTATGGCCTGTTGTTGTTGTCCCAGGAATATTCCTTGTCGGGTCAGAATCTCTGACACTGAGGGTGATGCAGAACCCGCTGGATCCATTCTGGTCAGGTCATCTGTTGTGTAGGAGAGGGAATGAGGAGGATCCAAATGCAGGTTTAACAGTTTATTAAGTGTTGAACAAAGGAATCCACAGCAGAGAGATAACGGCTTCAGGCAGTGCTGGATGGCCAAGAGGAAGGGCTGAAGGTTCCACTAGAATCGTTGAAGACCTGACAGAGACTGTGGGTGACACCAGGTCTTTTATAGCCACCGGTAAGTCTGTGCAGCTGGGAGCAATCAGCCAATCCTCTCGTTAGAAGCCATCCAGCACCTGTGAGTTTTGGGGGAGAAAAAAAACAAGCAGGCCTAAAAGGCCTCACACCACAGTACCACATGTTAGAACAAAAACTCATGGTGAGGCCTCATTCCAGTAATACGGTCCTCGCCTGTGGAATAACCTGCCAGAGGAACTCAGGGCCATAGAGTCTGTTCATGTTTTTAAGAAGAGGCTGAAAATCCACCTTTTTAACTTGGCTTTTACCTGATTTTTATTTTATTTTTTTTTAAGATTTTTATTTATTTATTTATTTTATGTTTGTTTACTTTCCTTTTTTATGCAGTTTTATTTTTCTGATTGAGCGTTTGTTTTTTATTTATTTATTTAAGGAGTTTTACTGGTTTTAGTTTTTATTCTATTGCCTTATTCTGTCTTAATCCAGTGTTTCCTCATGGGGATCCTCCATTCCAGCAGATCTGCCTGCTCTCAGTCTGTGGGGGTCTGACTGGCCTGGGTGTTGCAAACCCCTGTGGTTTTTGGCCGCTGCAGTCATGGGCGGGCCGACTCCTGGTATGGATTGATCCCCAGTTATTGTTTCCTCTCAGCATCAGGCCAGATGCTTATTTTGATTTCAGCTAGAGAGACAGTAGCTTGCAGTTCAGGTTTAATGGGGGTTGGGAAAGGATGGGCGTATGAGGGGTACGGTGGGTTGGGGGCGCTATGTGAATGTCAATGCATGTGGCATTGTTTTTTTTTTTGTTTTTTTTATGCTTATTTTTATTTTGACTTTTGACTTTTCTACTTTTGATGTTGTTTATGTTTTTATTTGTTCCGTTCAGCACTTTGTGTGACCTTGTGTTGGAAAAGTGCTCTATAAATAAAATTTGATTTGATTTGAAGTAAGATTTAAACAATCAATGTTTCATATATTCATTAAAATTCAAACATTTAAATAAAGAGAACTGCAATATAAAAAAAAATCAAAACCAATAACACACAAAATATTATTTTTTTTCCCCTTTAAAATTATTATGTAATGCACTTTGAATGGTGTTGTTCACAAAATGTGCTTTTTAAATAAATTTGCCTTGCCTTTTGTGTTTATAACCTAAAAACGGTAGATCGAGGAAACATCCTGGTGGAGTTATTGGATAAATTTTTAGAAGTGACTGTTTATACTGAGTTCTGCTGAGCCCTGCTGTGAGTGGCTCGCTAACCCTGCACCTCATAATGTGAATGAATGTGGCAAGACAACCCAAAGCCAAAATACGCCTTCTGCAGCTGGAGCCCTTGTCAGGACTCTCATAAAGCAAAAACACTTGCAGACTCCAAGAATACAACGTGTGTGTGTGTGTGTGTGTGTGTGTCTTTAAAGCCAAAAACTTTGTCTGGAATCAGTTGTGTAATAGCCGCCTCCTGATCTTATGCTTTCACACTGTTTTACCTATTTCTCCCTGTCTCTCTGATCCTCCTTTTTACTTTCATGTCTCAGGAAAACCCCCCTCATTACTAAGCCTCAAATGGAAACGCTTTATTTTTTATCACCCCACAATTCCCCTTTGTTTCTAAACTTATTTCACTGTTATATCTTGGCAATTATTCCTTAATCTAAACGCAATTTAACATATGTTTTCCCTCCTTCATCTGCATCTGTGCCTCCAGGGTTAAAAAAAAAGCCCACCATGTGCAAATCAAGGTGTTTAAGCAGAAAAAAAAAATGATTGTGTTAGTCTGTATAAACTGGAACTTCTCCACTGAAAAGCAAATTTCTACAGGTAAATAGAACAAAAAACAAGAAATACACTTAGAAATTGTTTATCCCTGGTGCACACGCTATGAAGGTCAAGTAAGATGATCTCCCATTAAAGATGAAAACAAACCAGCATGTGGGAGGTGTCCCCTGAGAAAGTTCACAGTCGCTATAGTAGAACTGTTGAAGCATGGGAACTACTATTGGCAGAGGCCTAGGGGGCACCAGTAGACAAGGGAGTTGAGGAGTTGGGGAGGCTGAACAGTGGCAAGGGGGGAGGGAGTGCATCACCACACACTGCATCCCGGAGGCAGAAACGCCACATTACTTTGACTCAGTTAACTCTTATGACTTTATGTTTGCATCTGTTAGTTTTATTCAGAGCTGCCTTTGATTGTTAATGAAGACAATTAAATTCAAAGTAATAAAGTTAATTGTTTAGGAAAGAATGATGATTCAGTAAATTTAGGGTTTAACACATTTTTGCAAGACAATTAAATTCAAAGTAACAAAGTTAATTGTTTAGGAAAGAATGATGACTGAGTAAATTTAGGGCTTGATTCATTTTTGCATGGCTCGTTTGTTCAGGGACTTTAAATAAGGAGGTGGAAAAAGTGTTTTAATATTACTGTGCAGCTACAAGGAGGCTGTACATTGTTATTTATCTTTAACTCTGCATTTAAAGAGTCCTCACAGGAGAGAAAATATTAGTCATGTACTGTAGTTCAATTGTCAGGTCCAGAATAACGTCTGCTTTTCCAGGATGAGACCAAAAGAATTAGAGGCAACAATTATAGAGATATTTCTGTGACTTTGCTGATTGTAAAGCAGACAGTGGGGAAAAAGAAAGGAAGGCACAATGTAGCTTTTAATAATCGTCCACATTCCCACGTGATCCAGAGCAGACTTGAGCAATCATCCTGATTTAACCCCCTGCTTGCACATATGGATGAAAAAAATAAGAGATACAAAGATATAAAACATGTGTGTGTGTGTGTGTGTGTGTGTGTGAACTGTCTATTTAGCGAGTTCCCCTGCTTGAGTGAACATTGAGCTGGTCCACAGGGATCCCCGTTTCCCCATTTCGCCTCCACTAATTCAGTACCCCATCATAGTGGGTGGGGGGCCTGGCAGTGGAATACAGTGTGTGTGTGTTTGTGTATCTCAATTTCCTGTTTTATAGAGGAAGCTGTGCTTGCATGAACAGATCGTTATTCAGATTTCCTCTGTGAGAAAAAAATATAGAAAAAAAAATTGTGTCAATTCTCATGAATCTTTATGGGAAACAAGTTACAATGTTTCTGGGAAATTGACCTGCACCCTTAATAAAACCAGATTTCAGTGCCGTAGAAAATGGCAATCGCAACCTTATCAAACTTTGAAAAGAGTACAATGTCGATGTTATTAGCTTAGAATAAAACTCTATGGACTCTTAATCTTTTCATAAAACCATACAAATGCTCTCCCCAATAAACTAATTACATTCAGACCAGATTGGTTACACACAGTTGTGGTCTTTACACAATAAGAAAGGGAATTCACATCGAAGCCTTTTGAAATCTAATGAACATGATGATGTCTGTGGTCTTAGCCAGAATAACCTCCAGCTATGGCCTAGGCCACAGGTTCACCAGACAGTGGGTTTCTAGAAAAAAACCATTGGTTTTAACTCATTTACATGGTTTCTGATGATTAGATGAGCACGGAAGTTCATGAGGGGTTTAGTCATAAGATTTTTTGTTTCTGATACATATCAGTACAATTCTCTGAATGAGCTTTACCTAGAGAACAAGATACAAAAACAAAATCCGTTAAATTTCTACAGAGAAGACACGTACATAAAATGTGTGGTTTCCATACACTAACAAACATCATAGCAAAAATAGTAAATATATTGGTTATACATTAATCAATTCCCAATGAATATGTTTACTACTTGGAACCAAGATGAGAAAAGCAGAATGAAAGTTTGGGATTTTTTAAAATCAAACAAAGGGATCTCTGGTTAATTTTTAAAATACTGTCATTTAGTTATCGCCTGACTTCTAATCATCCAGAGATCAAACAGTGTTTCTAATCTGCAAAACTGTGACCTTCAGTTTATCTGAAATTATGATAATGTGTAAGCCCCTGAGGGTCTCAACGGGAACCCACTATATGCCACAGAGAGGTGCACCACTGTGGGAACTGAGAGTTGACTGACTTCTTGTAACTTTGAGCAGTCTCTATAGGCTAGCTATGGATGAGAAACTACCTTCATTGGGATTCATCTGGAATGGAAGAGTGCTTGTTGCCGACATGGTTCTAACAAGACAGCACTGGTCATTTGTGTGAGAATAGTTGCATCACAACTCTCGCGGTTTCTAAGCCTTTGGCCTCTATGTTTCTCGGTCAATCTGTGGGAACCCTGGTTTTGGACGGTTGCTGCTGTTCCCACCACCAGTCTGGTTAGAAAATAGACTTCTGTTCATGCACTGGACATTCAAACCAAGGCAGTTGTAGTCTGGCTCCTCTCCCAGGGTAGGATGGATAAGAGGTCACTGGCTGGGTAAAGGGGAGGGCGTAATAGCTTTCTTATGCAGGTACGGCAATAGCAACATGGGATAATATGTTCATGAGAAATTAGATGTTGTTTTTGTGCAGTCTATAAAATATCCTTGTACTTGTGTAGTTTTTCTTCTTCTTGTGTTTTTTTTTAATCTAATAACAATGCTAATTTTTATTTGCAATTTTATTTCCTTACTTTAGAGCTTTAAAAAATCACATCAAAAAAGTTTTTTCTTCACTTCTGTTGTCTTCCTCTTATCAGGGGCTGGGTCCTGGGGGCAACAGCCTTCAACAGGAAGCTTCAAGTTATTTTTTTAATTGATTTGTTGCCTTTCATATTCAGGAAAATTGTTTCTTTCTCAGCCAGCAATACTTGGAGGAAGAAAACAATAATAAAAAAAACCCAACAAAGCAGTTTGTTCATCTCTATTTATGAAGAAGAATGAACAAGATGAGAGCTCTTCTGCTTTGCACATGTGAATAAGAGTTGAGTCAGTGTGCGAAGACAGCTGGAAAATTCCCCTGAGCCTTGCCTAATTGAAAGCTTATCATCTTGTCTTTTTGCTTCCTGAGTGAAGCAATGCAACTGTGATGAGACCTGGAGGTATTCTGTCATACAGAGGTAAAGTGGCGCTCCAACTGTCTGGCTTAGAGGCCGGTGTGAGATCTGTCATCATAAAATTGTTTGTGGAAATGCTTTGAATGTGCAAAGTTAATTGAGTGCAGTGTGTATCAAGGCTGCATGTGTGGATTCTCTGGCTTTGTTGTCATGCCAATATTACCTCCATAGAAGACCTGATGGATTCACAAACACAGAAGCCATGTGAAGAAAGGAAGCCGAGTAAGACAAAGTAGAAAGGATGAAAGGGTTTCAGATGGAGCCTGTATAAACAAGGAGGATATGTATGAAAAATGTGAAGAAAAAACAATGCATTTAGAAAGGAGAGCTCTTTCATGAAACATCAACAGGTGGGATTAGTTTAAAAGTCAGGAGTGGTGGATATTGTGTTTCAGGTTAACCACATCTGAAAT